>OX336388.2:2091384907-2096384907 GCA_946902985.2 Meconema thalassinum | reverse complement strand
TGCTACCAGTTCCGATACCGAAGTCGCTTCCCACAGACATATGAAAACAGAATGTGATCTCGTGCAGTGGCGTTGTCATAGCAACTGCTGATGGCTCAACCCGTATCAATTAAAAGTAAAGTTGTCATGGCAACCACTCTTGGCACTTGGAATTTTCTTATAATTTAAATCATTTTGCTCACTCCGTGACGTAATGGTGGGTCATATCGAAAATTCTTTCAGACAAAAGTTTTCGGTAATTATTGGAGGAATATTGTCCATTTTGTACGGTTTTGATATTGTGCCTATTAAGAGAGATATGATTAATGTTTCCCGAAAATCCCACTTTTTTCCACCCCTTTGGTCAATGGTTGGTGCTACCAAAAAACTTATTTGACATAAATTTTTGGCACTTATACGACACATATTATGAACTTTAAATGGATTCGATATTTCACGTATTAAGAGAGTTATAGTGAAATTTCACTTTTTCGAAAAAAGCCCCCCATTTTCACCCCCTTTGACCGATTTTGCCCATTAACGAACTCGACCGAGATTTTATAGGGATACATGTTAGGTAAAAAATTCAAAGTGATTGGTGCACAATTACGGCAGTTATCGTGTCCACAAGAAACTGATATATATATATATATATATATATATACATATATACATAAATTATATATAAACTTTTGAACTGACGGTGGTTTTGGGGTCTGGGGGATGTGAAACGCGAAGATATGTCGAAATTTTCCGGAAGTCGAAACATGGTACCCATTGCAATAGTTAGCTTTCTAATGAAATCTACCTAAATGAACTTTAATAAAGCGCCACTTATCGAATGTAATGAGTTTCGCATTCGCATGGATAAAATCAAATACACGCGCCGTGTACACTAAATATGACTCCAAAGAAAAATATACAACAAATAAATTTGGCCACGCGCCAACGTACATTTAAAGATGATAGTGTCAGCACAAAAAAATCTAAACACTAGAAAAAGAATGAATGAACTATTTACAATGTTCCCGCGCCTTATCTAACTACATATTGAGTAAATCAATTTTTGTACATCACCGTCTCAGCTTGCAGAACATTAACCTCCGTCCCGGTGCATTTCCCTACGGGAAATTTAGCTCTCCATCGTCGCCGTCGTTGTAGGAGCGATGCACATCAATCCATCACATGACCAAACGTCGGACATCTTGGCGACGTTTCTTGGACAGAAATGTTCAATGTTAATAATATTGCCTAGCTATAATCGCTGTGAGCTACTACTTTCACTCACGAATATGTCCTAATGCGATTACTGATCGTAGACTTGCCCTATCTTAGCATTTGCTTAACACACGCACAAATATCACTCAAAAATATCATACACAAATTTACATAAAATTACACACTTCAAACTCATCGCCACTGGCTTGAAAACAAGTCTTAAACATGTCTATCTTGCAGTCCTTATCTCGCCTAGAGATCTCCACTGCTATACGTGAACCTTGCCCACTTGAGCACAAAGTAAAATGTTAGTAAAGTACGCTCATTAGCGCTTGAAAATCGTGACGCAGAGTGACGTGAACCTTGCTCACCAGAGCTCAATAAAGTTGTCCTCGAAACAGCTTCTCACCGATCAATTTATTGGAAACTGACAGAATGAGGTAGAGTGGGGGGAATTTGAAAAAAATTTCTGGAGTTTTCATCACACAAACTTGGGACTAGTATCAATCTTCATCATTTTATCCAAACGTCTCAGTGCACTATTGCGGAATTAATTCGGATCGGCGGATCTTTAGATACACGTTTTCGCGCGTTTTTCCAGGGTACTCAACTTACTGCGTGGCTTCGGCGTGGTCTCTTCTGATTGGGTGATTCAATCCTGGGTCGGTTGAAACTTTACTCATGACACTCCCTCAATGACTCTAATTTAGGTGCGTGCTATTACAAAATTTGTCCTTGAACTCGGCTTAACCGGTCGTCTTCATGAATAACTACCAAGCTTGCTTCTGTTGTTATCATTGCAACACACTACCTTGGCTCCCCCTTTGTCAATTTCAACATGTACTGCCTGGGCATCAGTAATAATAATAATAATAAAATCATGAATACTTATTCATCGATAGATTAATAAGGGTTCAATATATATTAACATTTGCCTTACGTGGGAAGGAAGCGGCTGTGGCCTTAATTAAGGTACAGCGCCCATTTGCCTGGTGTGAAAATGAGAAACCAGGGAAAACCATCTCCAGGGCTACCGACAGGGGGGTTCGGACCCACTATTTCCGGAATGAAAGCTCACAGCTCCACAACCCTAACCGCACGGCCAGCTCTCTCCGTCAATCATATCATACTATATCATAATATAATCTTTTTTATTGGGCTGGACGGAGGGAGTGCGTAGTCCTCAAATTCGTAATACGCAGGGCTGTCGCGAGACGTGCGGTCTCGCCAGGCCCCGTGCTCAGAAAAGCCCCGCGCTTCAGGCCATTTTTTTCATAAATGTAAATAAATAAATAAATAAATAAAGATAGTGTGTTTGATTCAGTCCAGCCCAAATTAAAATTTGTCCTCCGCTATGTTGATATGATAGCAGAAACTCCAAGGATCGTCGAATCGTTCATCGAGTTTTTGGAGGTACACGACACTACGGGAATGGGGTTAGCTGAGGTTTTAGAAGGAGTATTGGAGGATAATGATCTTGATATCATGGACTGTTGGGGACGAGGGTATGACAAGGGTGCTAATATGAAGGCTAAGTATAAGGGAGTGCTGATGCGAGTAAAAATACTAATAAACGAACAATGTTCATGGCATGTGTTGCACATAATCATAACTTACTATTTTGGGTGACATGGTTAATGCAATAAGAACGCTATGGCATTTTTTGGTATAGTTCAGCGCCTGAACCCTTTGTTTGTAGCTTCCACGGAAAGGTGGGACATTTTGTGCGAACTATGTCCTGGCCTCCTCACATAAAAATCTTTAGCACGAGATTGAATTGGCAGAGCCAAGCCCATCAGGTACCAGTTAGGCAAAGTAAACGAAGCTCTAGAAGAATTGGCAGAAACTACCAAAGATCCTGTTACCCGGTCAGAGGCCCAATCTTTGTTGCTTCATACAAGTTCGAATGAATTTGTTTTAAGCCTCGTTATCTGGTACGATATTTAATTTTCTGTAAACTCAACAAGTAAAACTCTACAATCTGAGAAGACGTCGTTAGATACGGCTTTAACCGATCTTCAGGGCCTTAAGTTATTTTTTGAAAATTATCGCAACACTGGCTTTGACAGTGCAATGTCAACCGGTAGAGAAATAATGGAAAATTTGGGCTATGCAAATAAATTTTCTATTCGCCTTCAAGGCAATCGCAAAAGGTTCCTTGATGAAATAAAACAGCAAAATGATCGGCAAGTGGAAAAAAACTGAAGAGGAACTTTAAAAAGAAGCTGAAAATAAATTTCGGGTAAATTCCTTTTTGTCTGTCGTAGATACTGCACTAAGCTGCGTAGAAAATAGATTTAACGAAGTTATTTTTTTTTTCGGAATACTTTGGATTTCTCTTCGATCCTTCCAAGCTTTCCAATTTGGAGGAAAGTCAATTGAAATACCATTGTCAAACACTCTCTAATTTTCTAAAAGACGGGGAGCTTGAAGATTTGTATGCAGAGGATCTTTTTCTGGAGCAACAATTATTTAAGTACGCTGTTCCGCAATCTGTAAAAAGTGCTTGCGGTGCACTAGAGTACTTAGCCCCGATAAAGGAGTCCTATCCTAATGTAACTACGGCATATCGAATTATGCTTACAATTCCTATAACGGTTGCGTCGGGGGAAAGGAGTTTTTCCATTTTGAAACTAATCAAAACAAGTAGTTCCCTGAAGAACTAAAGCCTATTTTCATATATCCTACTTGTGTTAATTGCCACTATCAACATACAAAGTTTCAGTTTGATTGCTGTAATAGATTCGTAGATATTGAGAACCGACTAAATATTTCGGATGATCGCCATGTTGGATTTTTATATATGTAGGTCATAGAGTTATGTACTGTTACTTGAAGATTATTGTGTACGTGTAGCATTCAAACATCAATCGCATGATTAGGACACAAGAAGTGAAAACGAGATTTTAAAATTTCACACAGCTGCCATCTTGTGGTTATGGAAACATTTGTATAAGGATTTACTGTACCAAGTTTCACTGCACTCGGATGGTTATATTGTGAGAAATGCCCATGTGAATATTTTTACTTCGCGTCACCGCCATGTTGGATTTGTGATCGCCAGGTTAATGAAAGTCCTTTAGGTGAACTTATGTTCATAGCCCCTATGAACATTAAAAAATCAGTTTGATTTTTATAATAGATTCGTAGATATTGAAAATCGTCTAAATATTTCGGAAGGTCGCCATGTTGGATTGTTATATGTATAGGCCATAGAGTCATGTACCATTCAAGGAAAATTATTGCGTAGGTTCATTATTCGAACTTTCACTTCGATCGCATGATTACGACATAAGAAATAAAAACTTAATTTTAAAATTAGCACAGCCGCCATCTTGAGGTTATGTAAACAATTGAACTGAATTAAATACCAGTAAATTACAATGTGTATAAACATTTGCTGTGCCAAGTTTCATTGCGTTTGGATCATTACATCGCGAGAAAAGTCTATTTAAAACTTTCAACTTCGCGTGGCCGCCATGTTCGTTTTGTAGTTAACCGATTTTTGAAAGTCTCATAAATGAACTTCCAGTAGTGCGCTTTATCTCCGTACAAAATTTTATGGTGTTAACGGTAATAGTTTCAGAGATATAGAATGCCGGTGAAATATTTCGCACAGCCGCCTTATTGCGATTATGTAAAAGATTGAACGAAGTAGGATGTCAGTGCATTACAATGTGTTTAATAAACATATACTGTACCAAGTTTCATTGCGTTTGGTTGGTTAAATCGCGAGAAACGTCTATTTAAAAGTCGCAATTTCGCTTGGCCACCATGTTGGTTTTGTAGTTACCAGGTTTACAAAAGTCATATAGGTGAACTTCTAGTAGTTGCCTTTATCACCGTACAAAATTCTAGGGTATTCTCGGTAATAGTTTCGGAGATATTGATTGCTGATGAAATATTTCGCACAGCCGCCATGTTGGATTGGTGAGACGTAACAAAATTTGAAGGGCACGGTCGGGGTCGTCCAGAACAGTGCTATGAACTTACCGAGTTTCATTGAAATCGCTCCAGCCGTAACGTTTATATTAGGGGGACACACACACACGAATCACACACACACGCACACACAGACAGACACACGGACAAAAGGTGATCTCATAAGCCTATTTTTCCATAAATGAAAATAGGCTAAGAAACTATTTGCGATCAATGATGGCGCAGGAGCGTCTGAACGGTTTGGCTACTCTGTCAATTGAATGTGAAACGGCCAAAAAATTAGAAATGAACGATTTAATGAGCACTTTTACCCTAGCAAAGGCCCGCAAAGCGCCTTTTACATAAATTAAAAGCTGTAAATACTAAACATAAAACAGATTTTTTAAATAAAAAATAAAAGCCTGCCTTGTAAACCATGTTATTTCTCGAACAAAGGGGCCGTTCATCTGATATTTATCGGTGGAAGTAGACTTATAGCACTTTTAGTAGTTTAGTTTATGAATAACTGTATAGCCGAAGAAATGTTGAAATATGTAAACGTGATTGCGTATTATTATTAATGATGTGCGTTTGGGTAAGAAATTACATCAAGCACATACTTCGTTTACCATAATATATTATTTATGCCAAAAAAATCACCTGTGTTAGCTCTTTATCTCAGGTTTCCATTGATATAGCTTGTTGCTTTTATCTGATCAGGTGCTTCCTGTATCCAATTTTATGCTTAGGCCTATCCTATTTGTTGAGGTTTGTTTAGAAACTAGAAATGTAATAAAATGAGTTTTAACTAGCCTAAAATTGTAATTTCTTTTAAAACATCACTCTCCGTACAACACATCCACTTACAGTCTAACGCTATCAGTGAGAGAGGGAAGACATTGAGTGACGAGGAGAGGTAGGGGAGGAAGTAGGTGGTAAGTGACGGGTAGACAGATCACGAACACAAATGCAGCGGCTGTCCAACGGTGATAGTGCTGCAATCTCTTGCCATGCGATTGACGGCGGTGGTGATCGCACAGCCTTAAGTCCTGTTGTTCGCATCGTTGGAGCATAGGGCTTTGACGAAGCATCGCCATCGGACTCGGTTTCGTGCCATTGCCTTTACTTCTCCCCACGTTCTCCCCGCTTCTGTAGCTTCCCTCTGCACTGTCCTCCTCCAAGTTTCCTTCGGTCTTCCTCTTCTGCGATGTCCCTGAGGATTCCACCTCAGGGCTTGCCTCCCTATTGCCGTCTGGTTTTTCCGCAGTGTATGTACGACCCACTTCCACTTTCTTGCCTTTAACTGTGAACATGTCTAGTTTATAGTTTATACATTCTGCTACACTTTGATGTAACTTTCCACTCTCGTAAAGTGCCCGTACATTCCAAAATCCAATCTTCGTGGTCAATTTCAATCCAAAGGTTGACAAGTTGTTGTCCGTCCGTCTTTTTCTTCTTGATGTTTCTTTAATAATATATTTTAAGAGATGCAGGTTGTTTGCGCACAGTCCAACCACATGCCAATATAGCTAGATGGTCTGCTATGTCTCTTGCAAATTCTTTACATGGAGAGTTGAGACTGGTCTCCCTAACCCTCCTCCTTTCTCCGGGCTTGTAACCGGCAACGACAACCATGGGGCTACTCAATCTGCCCCATGGAGTTCTGACTATACGGCAGACGTCCAGTATTGCTGCCTTCTGTACTCTCTGAAGAATGTTGAATGTTAGATTCAGTTGGGGTAGATCTGTGTACAGTTTCTGTAGGCAAATGATGCCTCTGCCTCCTTCCTCTCTGCATAGCATGAACCTGACAGTAGAGGAATGTGGATGGTGAAATCGCCCTTTTGTGTACTCCAATCGTATCAGTTCGATGAAGTTCTTTTACATCTATGGGGGACCACTGAACTAAGCCAAATAATTCAGGCATTGCAAATGTATTTACTGCCTTTGTCATGTTCTTAGAATAATTGAGTTTTGTTTGGGCAATCATTTGTAGTATTTCTTGTACACATGTTTTACCTTATCATTGGGAAGGAGGCGGCCGTGCCCTTAAGATAGAATCCGTCCCAGAATTTGCCCGAAGACGAAGTGGGAAACCACGGAAAACCACTTCGAGGATGGCTGAGGTGGGAATCGAACCCCCTCTACTCATTTGGACCACCCGAGGCTGAGTAGACCCCGTTCCAGTCCTCATACCACTTTTCAAATTTCGTGGCAGAGCCGGGAATCGAACCCAGGACCTCCGGGGCGATTTATTTACGAGAATATGATCGAATTGGTACGTTATGCCACGTGACCTGTAATGGCAGACAATTAAAAAAACTGGCATGAATATTAACATAACATATCGAAGTATCGCTCTGGAGGTCCGGGTTCGATTCCCAGCTCTGCCAAGAAATGTAATACTTGTCTGAGGGTTGAAATTGGGTACACATAGCCTCGTGAAGCAAATATGAGAAGAAGTGGGTTCGATTCCCACCTCAGCCACCCTGGAAATGGTTTTCCGTGGTTTCCCACTTCTACTCCGGCCAAATTCCGGGACGGATTCTATCTTAAGGCCACGGCAGCCTCCTTCCCAATCTTTAATTGAAAATACACACATCAATATAAGCCCGCAATAACTCAGGTTTTCAGACAAATTCTACACACACACCCAAGTAAACGGGGCTGAATGACCGCGACGCTCTAGCCCCTCAAATGAAACAAAACAACAACATATCGAAGGATATTCTGATCGCCAGTGCTTGCATCGAAGTATACGTATTCCTTAGAAATTCCCATGGTATTATTAGTATACTTGCGATTTTTTGCAAAAAATGAAAGTAGACTTATGAGATCTACACAGGGTAAACAAGAAGTTCCGTTAAGAACTATACAGCCTACTTTTCATGCCAATGATTATTCTACAGGATATGAACCTATCTAGAATAATGACGAAATTAAGTTGGTAATATCGAAATATCTAATTAGTTCAAAATATACATGGTATAATGTAGCCTAATAGAGCACTACAGTTGGCAGCCCTGGTGACTGAATATATTCTTAGTTCCATCTCTTAAGGTACAGAATACAAAATTTGGTTGAAGTCCAATGGACGTTACTTGCAGTTAGACACTGGATCTATCAGCACGCGTAAAAGCATGTTGCCAACAATACCATGCGTGTGCTGGTCAGAAATAATCTGAAATATTATGATATCTTGTTGTGCCAATTTTGGATGAAATCCATTTGTTAGTATAGAAGTTACATGTATTTTAAAATTGGACATATCAGCAGGCATAGAATCATGTTGTCAGCACTGCCTTGTATTAATTACTCCAAATTAATCTAGAATGTCAGGTGCTATACGTGTGCAAAGTATAGAGCTGTTGGCTTGCATACTTTTTGATATATTGATATTAGAATAAAAAATATACACAGCATTTATTAACAGTTGGCAGCCCTGATTGCACTGAAGAATACTTATAGTCATATCTGATATGTTACACATAGCACATGCGAAATTTGGATGAAATCCTACTGATAGTATAGAAGTTACATGTATTTAAAAATTGGCCCTATCAGCAGGCTTAGAATCATGTTGGTAGAACTGACGTATATAAGTTACTCCAAAATTAATCAAACATGTCAGGTACTATACGTGTGCATAGTTTAAAGCTGTCGGCTTGTACACATTCTGATATATTGGTATTTGGATGAAAAAATAGAGAGAGAGCAATTATTAACAGTTGGCAGCACTGGTGGCTCTTAAGAATACGCTCAGTCATATCTGTTTATGTACAGATATTACATACAAAATTTGGTTGAAATCCAGTTGATAGTGTAGAAGTTATATGCATTTAAACATTGGACCTATCAGGAGGCTTTTAATTATTTTGGCAACACTGTCATGGTTGGCTTCCTGGAAATTAAACTGAAATAGTATTATCTACATGTGTGCCAATTTTGGAATAGCTCCTATGCATACCTTGCAGGATATCCAACATGGAGCTCAAATTTCTAGAGCGTTTTTTCAGCAGTTGGTAGCACTGACATCATTTTCTAATATGGACGTGAGCTATTCCGGTGCACATCTTTACTCATACGAAATTTGGTTTTGATTACTGCAGCCGTTTAGGAGTTGATAGGGGGGGACACACACACAGCCAGACAGACAGACAGACAGACAGGACAGACAGACAGACAGACAGACAGACACACATTTGCCCGATCTCATAAGACTACTTTTTCCTCATTTTTGCAAAATGTGAAAAGTAGGCTAAAAATTGTGTCTCTGTGTTTGTGTGTATGTGTGTGTCTGAATGTCTGCCCCTCCCCATCAATTCAAACACGGTGAAACCGAATTGAACGATATTTGGTACAGCGGTAGCACTAGGAAAGGACACCTCAGTGTCATGTTTTATATCGCCGCCATCTTGACGAAAACGTAATGGCGGCCTCCCAAATGTTAAAAGTTTAAATAAATTACGACCAACCTAATAATCTGATCTCTACCAAATTTTGCAACAACATTCCTTTATGTGGGAAGCATATTTTGACCAAACTGCAAGGTCATCAGCCCAACAGATTGCATATGGCGGCCATGTATGTGTGCAAATCGATTCCCCCTATCAATTCAAACACGGTGAAACCGAATTGAACGAAATTTGTTACAGAGGTAGCAGTAGCGTAGAACACCTCAGTGTCATGTTTTATATCGCCACCATATTGACGGAAACGTAATGGTGGCCATCCTAATGTTAAAAGCTTGAATCAAATTACGAGCAACCTAATAATCTGATCTCTACCAAATTTTGCAACAACATACCTTTTTGTGGGAAGCATTTTTGACTGAACTACAAGGTCATCAGCCCAATAGTTTGCAGATAGCGGCCATGTATGTGTGCAAATCAATTCCCCATATCAATTCAAACACGGTGAAACCGAATTGAATTACATTTTTTTGCAGAGGTAGCACTAGCAAAGGGCACCTCATATTCATGTTTAATATCCCTATAGCACGTTGTATTTCAAGAAGCTACTACAACCAACATTCAATTATACTCCTTGAAAAAAAAAAAAAGAGTTATAACAATACCCATGCATTTAGGAGAAAGTAGGCTATACGTTCTTTACCGAACATTTTGTTTTGTTATTAAATTTTAGCAAAAAGTCTTAGCAAATCTTTAGGCCCGTATCACACGACACTCGCTGGCAAGGAAGCTGCTGTGATCGCTGGTACAATATCCTGTATGATTCTGTTCTCTTCGTCAGTACACCTGCTTGTATGACCGAAGTGTATCACACGCTAGCATTTTGTACGCTAAGTTGTATGAAATAAAACAGAAAACCTGTCGTCTGAGGGCATTATTTGCAGTTCATTCGCCTTATTAACGCAAAGCGGTCGCGAAACATGCCAGGTACTGAATGAATGTATTCCAATCAATATTTAAGATACCGACAGTAGTGGCTACGCGCGCTAAAGCGCAGCGTTAGGTCATGGGGCCAAGCTCTCTGCTGACTCGGTAGACGCGTGGGTTCGAGCCCCACCGTCGGCCGTCCTTGAAATGGTTTTCCGTGGTTTCCCATGTTCAACACCAGGCAAATGCTGGGACGGTACCTACTGACAGGCCACGGCCGCTTCCTTCCACATCCTTGCCCAGTTTCATTCGCCTTCATCAATTCCATCTCTCATCCCGACGCGCAGGTCGCCCACGGGCGTCACCTAGAAAGTCCTGCACTCGGCCTCTCAGGAGGCCCCACGAAAAAAAAAAAAAAAAAAAATTAAGATCTAACTGTAATAATTGAATATTTTACCATACGCGTTAATAAGAAGCGCAACAAAAAACCTCCAGAGTGTGTTGGAAATGTGTGCAAGTGTTATTGCGCCCGCTCGCTCTTTCGAAGATCCCGGGTTCAAGACTATCCAACGGCAGATTTAAAAAATTCTTTTTAACTATTTTATTATACCCTCCCTACCTCGTACAACAAGATTTCAACTTGATTTTGTTCACATTATCTACGAAGACGATAGGGAAAGTTATTTTCTTGTCTCATTTAAATGGTTATTTTCCCTAAATACTGTTCAAAACCATGGATGGATAATATTCGTTATAATTATTATCTTTTTAGTCGATTTTACCCTCCAGGTTAGGTTTTCCCACGGACTCAGCAAGGGATCCCATAATTACCGCCTCTACGGGCAGTGTCCTGGAGCTCGAAACATCTCGTCTGGGGGATACAACTGGGGAGGTAGGATCAGCACCTCGCCCAGGCGGCCTCACCTGCAAAGCGAACTTAGTCCTCTTGAGGGATGGGAAGGGAGAGAACGATCGGGAGGGATAGGCCTACCGTACGGTAGGTAACATCCCGGCATTTGCCCGAAGGCGAAGTGGGAAATCACGGAAAACAACTTTGAGGATGGCTGAGGTGGGAATCGAACCCCCTCTACTCATTTGGACCACCCGAGGCTGAGTAAGCCCCGTCCAAGAACTCATACCACTTTTCAAATTTCGTGGCAGAGCGGGAATCGAATCCAGGACGTCCGGGTTGGCAGCTAATCACGCTGACCACTACGCAACGGAGGCGACTCTATTCGTGATAATTAGAATTTTAATAGTTCATTATTTATCCCAGAATAATAATACGACACGTTCTGTAATTTCTGCCTTGCTGCGAGGCTCAGTGGTAACGTTCTCACCTGCTGTTGCAGGTTGCAGGTTCATATCCTGGCGCAGTCAGCTGGCTGTTGAGGGTGCGCAAATGCGAGGGAGCAGTATCAGTAGATTTACTGGCACGTTGAAGATCCCCTTCGGAGCAAAATTCCGGCACCCCGGCGTATCTAAAAGCCAGAGCAATTAAAAGGGACGTAAAACCAATAATGTTATAATTATCTGTATTTACTGTATGTTTGGGGCAGATGTCCTCGTAGTTCCACCCTTTAAAACCTCACTAACTAACTATTTAAGTGTATAGCAAGCGCTTTTCGCACAGACTCAGTTGAAAGAAATTATAGTTTCGGTCTGTTGTATTTATTCGTGAGCCTACCCACATAACAAATCGTCGTCTGAGTGAGTCGGAGTTTTCCTTTAAACAAAGGTGGTCAAAATTTCGAATACTTGATACCTTGAATATATAGGATACCTTGCTTTCGTTCTACAGATTATTATGTCGTCGTTCAATCTGGCTGCGTACCATCGGATAAGTACGGTCCTTTTGAGGACCAAATAAAAAATCACTCGATGGAACAGATAGATATGCGTCCATAATACATCCTCAATAAACGACATTAAGCAAAAAAATAAAAATAAAATGTACTAGTTCAAGGTTCGAAACTACTACAGAGCGACTTCGTTGAAGCTACTCTAACAATTCTTGATTTAGCCACCATAGCTACCGAGAACCATGGTGTGTTGCTGGCACGTATAGAATCTATTCGTAGACACTTCCTGTCCAAACGTAAAAAGGTGATATTCGGAGCTCTGATCGTTTCAATCATACATTATATTTGAAGTCATTGAAAGAACACTGCCACTATTGATTTCTACTATATTCGCGAGGATAAACTCAACGGTAAAGTTGTACAATGGACGTAAAAGAGCAGGTACTAATGTTTTTAGGATGACTGTGATATACGCGTTACTTGGGTTGCCTTCCTCCAAAAAAATTAAGGGGCTGGTGGACCACACTGTATATATACATGAAAGTTTGTCTGTTTTTTTTCTTAATTTCCACGGAAGTTTGAGTTATTAACGCGTTTCAGACTGGTTTATGACGGTTGCTCGCAAAAGCAAAATTTTTGTCTGTCTGTCTGTCTATCTGTGTACAACTTTCCACGCGCATCACTCGAGAACGGCTGAGTGGATCAACGTAAAATTTGGTACAGATGCCCATCAGAGGCACGAAAGTAATCATTGATGTAACTCTTCTCCATGCCTCTCATAAAAGAGGGCCTACCCCTTAAAATGCATGCTGAAATGGGCGTCGAAAGACGAGACAAAGCTCATTTTCAGCGTCTCAATTTGAGAAACAAAACTCGGGAGCCCTACGGGCCCCGAAAACCACATTTTAAGATTCTAAAACCAACAGTTTTTGAGATATACCCAGAAAACTAATTTCATTTATTAAGCTATTGAAAGAATGCAAGCCGGTAACCATGGCAACACAATCTCTGAAGTCCATCTATTTCTGTAAGACGCAACGCCATTCCATTTATTACATTACTGTGAACGTTCGCAAACGGCTATAAGGTTATCACGGAACCTACTTAAACTGTAAAATTCATCAATACGTATATAGTGCGCTTAAGGGGGTCAAAGGGTACTCTTGAATTTTTTCACGTGTTTTACACAAGAGGGTGTGGTACAAAAGGTCTATAATATCGCTATCCCTATATTATTAAATTATGACAAAACTCATTTTCAGTCCCTCGGTGGCTCGGAGGCTACTACGTTTTAAGGCTATAAAACCACGTTTCTGAGATATTCCCAGAAAACTAATTTCATTTAATAAACTAATAAATTGATGACGAGTACAGAAGAAGACCAAATCAGGAGCTATATAGATATACTGAGAAAATCACAGATGTGGCCAGGAAGAGACGTCTGGCTTTCTACGGACATGTCTCACGGATGAACAAGACTAACCAACCGGCTTCTCAACTACTGGGGGAATAGAAAGAGCTTGACACCATCGCTAACAGTAGTTAACAAGGATATCCAAGAACTGAAGATAATGAAAAGTGATATTAGAAGCCGATCACATCTCAGAAAGGTACTTAAACAGAAGAGTTTTCAGGACAGACCAACCTGTAAGAAAACTGGCATCATCTGGACAAAAGAGAGAAAGGAGAAACATAGCCAGAGAATGCGTGAATATTGAGCAAACCTCAAGTCCCTCGCCAAGCCGAAAAGTTGAACGTTGTGGTCCTTAACTGGCCCATCAGATAGAAGAGGAACAAGAAGAAACTAATGAAGTAATGGAAGCCGGTAACCATGACAACAGTATCACAAGAGGTGACATCCAACTTTCTATCAATTTCTGTAAGAAGCAATGCTACTCAATTTACTACATTTCTGTGAAAGTTTGCAAATGACTAAAAGGTTATCGTGGATTCTAACATAGACTGTAAAATTCAACAATGCGATTAAGGGGGTCAAGGGGTAGCCTAGAATTTTTACACGTGACTTACACGTGCGATATGCGATATGTTGTACAGAAGGTCTATTATATCTCCAAACAGCAACATTATTTTCAAACATTCCTGGATTGGAATAGTGTTTTTTGCAGCTTTTGGGAATTTGGGCCATTGGAGGCTAAAAATCCCGAATTTTCATGCACCACAAGCCTTTATAATTTATTAAGGGGGTCTTCCTGAGGATGGGGACATTCCATAACGGTGAGGGTCAGTTTTAATTTGATATATATTGCGTTTCGTCTAAGAGGTTTTCAATATTATTTTCACATCAGGAAGTACACGTTAGGTGAATTTAGTTTGAGAGCACATTTTAAGTAATCATATTTTTGTCGACGAAAGGGTTCATCGTAAAGATGATTTTGTTTGATACTGCGTGGTTGATATATATTTATGTTTATGTACGCTTACAATTCATGTTTGGGTGCTTGGAGCATCGTAAAATTAGTCAATAGACCAATCATTTAGAATACTCTTCAACGTACTTCTCATAGAAGGGTGGGTATAAGGAACAACTTTTCAAAATACATGCTAAAATAGGCGAAAAATAAAAATTATCCTAGAAGGACGACCAAAGCATATGTTGCGCTTCTCAATGTGTGACACAAGACTTGGGAGTCTCTAAAGGGTCTCCGAAAACCACATTTTATGGCCCTTAAATTAACGGTGTCTGCGATATACCCTGAAAACTAACTTCGTTCTGATAAACTTATGAAGGAATGACAAGCCGCTAACCATTGCAACAGTAGCTCTAATGATAATGCCTGGTTATTAATACCGAAGACCGTTCGAAGAGCGGGCACTTCTGCTAGTTTAATATATATCTGCGGATTCAATATTTATATACTAATGTGGAGAGTTTTGGGTATAACACCAGTACACGATACAATTATTGGGATTGTAGTCACCGACTCAAGTTTCCACATCTGCTTGATCTCTATTTCCAGCTCTGTGTACTTAGATATTTTAGTAGCAGCTGTTGATTGGATGATTTGAGTGTTGGGACATGCGATATCTATCAGTAATGCCATTCTGTGTTCTTTATTGATGACAATGATATCTGGCCGGTCGTTACTGACTGATTAAGCTAGTTATGTTTTATGTACAGTAGAATGTTCGGGACACTATGTTATATTGATTCATTTGCCGATTTAACAGCATTGGCTTCGTCTCACGGTGGTGGACGTAACGTTACCCTGGTGGTCGTTGTTCATTTCTAGGGAGCTTGTTTGCTTGTGTTGCACTAGGATCAAATCCTGTAAAAACTCTAGATGAAGTAAGAATGACGTGGCTTACCGAATATTCTAGTGCTACATGAACTTTATCGCAACGAGGTGCTTCATCAACCTGGCTTCAGGGTCTGGACGCAGCTGTATCCCATGTCGGCATCGATGACTTGTGTACTAAGGAAGCACGTTCTTGGGTAGAAAATCATAGTGCCCACCACTACGTATTCTTACATTCGCCTGTAAAGAAATGCTCCTCCCTGACATGTCTTGTTACTTTATTATTTTGAAGCTCTAAGGTGAGATTAGTACACCTAATGACTACTCATAAGAAGACCGGACATGCTGCATAGAGAGGGTTCGTTCTGTGGAGAAGATGCGAATTGCAAATCAATGTCGAATAGAAGTAACTGGGGTGATAGACTCGCCCCTAGTCAGTTCGTAAACTGTCGCGAGGCCACCTGCTGC
Source organism: Meconema thalassinum (assembly GCA_946902985.2). Classification (NCBI taxonomy): domain Eukaryota; kingdom Metazoa; phylum Arthropoda; class Insecta; order Orthoptera; family Tettigoniidae; genus Meconema; species Meconema thalassinum. The sequence continues at coordinate 2,096,368,923 of OX336388.2, read as the reverse complement.
AAACCTTTACCAATAACTTTCAACACCCTAAATTTCATTAATTAATCCACCTTAGTCATTCTCAACCCCGGAAGTAATATTAAAAATCATCAAAATCATCAATCAAAATCATTAAACACATATAACAATTCAGAACGCCAACAACCAATCAGAACTCAAACAGCAGCAAGCCACGCCTACCAACATGGAGACGGCAGTATATAAGCAAGCTCAATGGCGAGCAACTGCTTAGCTTTCCACACAACTTACGCTTAGAGCTTTCATCAACAACCAGAGGCAGCTGCTGCCGCTGCGCCATGGCCGATGGCTCGTGACGCACGGCGGTCAAGTGAACGAGTGGGGTATAGCCTCTAATAATCACTTACCCAATTAAAGCAAAATAACATGCCACACCCCTATAATCAAAATTATACAAACTTAAATTTAAAACACGTACTCAGACTAAAGCCATCATCTTGACCTCACGCCAGGGGCCTCCCCGGTAGGCACCTCTAATTCTCCAATCGCCACCTTAAATTAATCCCTCAACTTAAATTCATAAATTCACGCTCAAACCCTCTACAAATTATACCCCAGGCTAAGGAGCGCTTAGACGCACCGTGTACCTGGTCCACACGCTACGCTACGCTACGCTCGCGCAGCCAGCGTCCACTTTAAATGATTAGACGTAAACTGTCGCCTCAGTATTTGAATGAAGATTGTTGGAAGAAATGACAACGTAAAACACTTATAGTGGGTGATGTATTGAATACATATGCTCTCGTGGACTATTTTGTAGAACGTTTCATGCTGAACAATTCTTACACTCATAGTATATAGATAATTTTATCGATTTGTCCAGCGTAAGCTTAAAAAGCGCACGGACGCCATGTTTTTTTTCTTTTTCACTGAAATCGTTAGTGCTCGGCTTCCTTTGTTCATAAATAAATTATTTTCATCAGCAATCTTCCTCAAGTTATCCTTTACAGAATGGTGAAAACCGTATCAAAATCCACCCAGAGGTTTACCCGTGACATCCAAAAACGACAGTAGTGACACTCGAGCGCAGCAACAGAAGAGAGAGAGAGAGCGATGCAGCAGAAGAGAGATAAAACGATATCATCATCTTTCACTGTAACACTTTTTCACGAACGCCACTGTATTCCAACAATTTATATGATGTTGTCACGTCAAAAACTGGAAATAGTTTTGCGACTCTTATGGATTATTTGAGGAAAGACACGACTCTCGCTTCATCTTACGTGCTTTAACTAATGAACTCCTTTGTCTGTTTTCTGATACGTAACGTGCCACTTCCCCATGCATGCGCATGGTGGTTATTCTTGTATTAAGGCGTGGAACACCGAGGTTATGTATGTAGTATGACCATTGAGAAGTTACAGTATATAATTTTATTCGTTTTGTTCATAGAAAGCAATTAAATGATAAGGCTCTGTGAAATCGACTTCTCCCACATACTAGGCTACTTCACGGAAATTAAAACGTCCCAGTGGAGGAAATAAACGCCACATTTCAGATTATCTTGCATAACACTGACCAAAGGAGAGACTCCGGTGTATCAATACCTGATATTTTCAGCCATTTGTTTATGGTGATCGTGACAGAATAGTACCTTATGCAACGAGCCTATAATGGCAATAATTACCATTATAGGCGAGTTGCATACGGCTGTTTATGCTCGACGATAATTATAACTATTGTTACGGCTGTGAGTTTGTGTCATCGCTCGCCGCATGAGTCACAACTGCCCCAGGGCTGGGCTGTGCCCTGCCTCGTGTATTGCGTGCGCCTTATGCAACAGGGCTACTAGGACAAAGGGATGGTCCAGAATATTCGTGACTGAACCAGCGATGGAAACCTCAAGAAGCCGTGAACCCTGGATGGATCTAGAAGCATTTATTGAGTCACCGGACTGCTATATAAGAGCGACCTGTCAAGCAGTGGTTGTTGTTGCGTTTTACAAGCGAGTGCGAGCGCTTATCCTGAGCAACAGAAGTGTGGAAACTTGCGAAACCCCTAGTGAAGCCGATTCTCTTGACAGCGAAGGGAGTGAGGAGCTTACAGGGGACTGCCTGTGTTTTGAGCGAGTGTGCTTACCTAGTGCGAGAGAGGTCATTGTGGTGCATTGTGAAACAGTGTGTAGTACAGTGACAGACTTAGTGCAGCTATTTCCAGCTAGCGTACGGGACCGGACTCATTAGCGAGAGGATTAACTGTGGTCTGTTGACAAGTGAAAGGAGGCAAGAGCGCTCCATAAAGAAGAGACGTGAGGAAACTGGAGAAAGGTAATAATTGCTTGTATTTACTGAAGAGTGCTGTATCTTTCTGGCCGAAATAAAGTTAATTATTTCATTTAAAGAAACAATCTGTGTTGTGCTTCAACCCACCGTAATCCAGTTAACAAAAAGTGCCACTAGGGGGGTGGCACGTAACACTATTTTATGTTCGAACATAATAATTCATCAATATATGTCGAGATTTCGCCAGTTTTATGTACTGAACAGAGCGCATGGGACGCAGAGAATACCTTGTATTTGACCATGGCCTCCTCAGCGATGCAGTGAAATTTAAAATAGCAGGCCGTGGAAGTCAGCGCAGGAGCGATGCTATCCTTACCTAATTAGTCACACAACTGTTTCTTGAGCTCTGATTGGTGGGAGAAACTGTTCCATAATGAAAAATAGTGTTACAATGACCCTCATTACGATACAGTTTTCTGACATAAAATATTAACATTTCGACATCGTCGAACATAAATAGTGTTATGTGTCAGTACAATAATATCTACGGCAAAACCTTTTCTGAATATATATTGCACTTTGTCATTATTTGTATAGGCAACACTAAAATGAATGGCTTCAAATCTCCACATTTCTATCACATTCGCCACACAATTGAAAACATTACAGCTTACTAACTCAAAGGTTGCTGCTTAATGCGAAAGGTCCGTTACACAGCAAATAATAACAAACTGGCAAATCCGTGCGAGACTTTCTCACTTTGCCGTAAAGGCAATGAAGTGTCAGTAGAAATCACTACTTAGTATAAAATCAAGTCCTCGATTCTGGGATGTTCCGGGTAAATTCGAGAACCACTGGATGGGTTTTGATGTGGTTTTCAACATTCTGTAAAGGATTTCCGGAGGAAGATTTCTGTAGAAAATAATTGATTAATGACCAAAGGAAGCCGAGCACAGGGGCGTATATAGGGGGGGGGTGCTGAGGGGGCTCCAGACCCTCCCGAAATTAGCCAATAAAAATTAAGTTGCTTTGGTAAGAGCATAAAATAATTGTAAATTTGGTTGTACCCTAATCTTAACTTATCGGCTAAGTTATAAACAATAATAAGATTGAAATTAGACTAACTCGTGGTGTAGTGGCTAGCATTCTTGGCTGCCGCCCCGGAGGTCCGAATTCGATTCCCGGCTCTGCCAATAAATTTTAATTCTGGTCTGAGGGCTGGAACGGGGTACACTCATCCTTGTGAGGCGAAACTGTGAATTCCACAATAAGGTACTTTTGAGCAATAAATTATCATTTTGAAAAAGAAAAAAATGTTTACCTTTCTGCTTAGTAAATTGACAAATATCTAGATATTTGCCATTCATACTCCACAGGCCATAATAGAAAATTCATTAAGTATAAAATTATATGTGTGTGTTGTGTTGTATTCTACAACTTATTTGTATTGCCTGTAAACTTTGAATCCTATCTAAAATAATTACACGAAATTATATGCTCTAAGATATTGGTTGATATTTCTGGATATTTTGCGGTGATAATCCCCTGAGAATACTCAAAAATTTCCAGGATTGTCAGCCCCCCCGATTTTTTTTTATATACGCCCCTGGCCGAGCAGTAACGTTTCAGTGAAAAAGTCGAAACAAAAACTACCGTCCGTACTCCTTTTAAGCTTACGCTGGGTAAACCGTTGAAGATACCGTGTGAAACAGGGGCAGGTTGCTAGTTTCATTATAAATAAAAGACAAGCTGGTATTGGAAATTTAGTAGCACAAAGCAAAATACACTTATATACCATAGATACACTGAGGCACGGATGGACACGGAAAAATGAAAATCCACAGCCTGTTTCCAGTCTCCGACCGGGTCAGGAATGGAATGAATGAAGCCCCCAACTAGCGGCGAGGATATGAACTGTGCCGGCTGCCGAGGCCTGACGCTCTCCTCTGGGGCAATGATTAAATGAATGACAGATGAAATGAAATGATAGTGGAGAGTGTTGCTGGAATGAAATTTTGACAGGGAAAACCGGAGTACCCGGAGAAAAACCTGTCTGCCTCCGTTTTGTCCAGCACAGATCTCACATGGAGTGACCGGGATTTGGACCACGGACCCAGCGGTGAGAGGCCGGCGTGCTGCCGCCTAAGCCACGGAGGCTGCGGATGGACACGGATATGTTTTAAATAATTTCTTTGTACACAACGTTGGGCGTATTAATGGAATGTGCGATTGAATTCTTTGTGAGTGCCTCCCCTGGTAAATAAATATTGAATCTCGGTACTTGGAGCATGCATAGATCCATCACTCCCAGCAAACCCTGCGACTGGAAACAACCGTTCGATGCAAGGAGTGTTAGGTTTCTTTTCCATATAAGTTTCATGCACCTTCAGGATATTTATCTGATCATGCTGAGCTTCTATGCCCAAGGTCACTGGTTCAAACCCGGCCGAAGTCGCCGGATTTTTTAAGAGCGTTAAAAATCTCTCAGTATGCCTTCCTTCGGAGGGGAGGTAATGCCGGCGGTCCCATGTAATAGATTTATGGCATGATAAACAACCTTCCACTAATTATAGCTGTGTGAAGCTCAATTATAGGTTATCTTTGACTAACGCTCTTAGGTTCCAACGTTCGTCGCTAGAAGCCGACTGTTGTGGCATCTAGTAACAAAGTGCAGAACTAGTTGGTCGTTGACGGTGGCGTTTGGTGGCAAAATTTGGAATTACTTGAAAATCGAATGTATTCAGTCCTTACATGAATTAAAAACAGATAACACACACTAATACAGCCATCACAAATAACACCGGTTATCAGACAGATTCTACAAACACCCAAAGTGCACGGGGCTACATGACCACGTTGTCGCAGCACCTAAACTGAGGAACCAACCAAACAACCGATATTTATCTGAAGTGCTCTAAGACACTGGGATTAGTTTTTGATAGGAGGCATGTTTGTCTGTAGGGTTCTAAAATACCGGAATTTGTTTTTGATTAGAAACCATTGGTGTCAGAGTAAATACTGACTACTCTAGTGATAAATCCCCATCTATCAGTGTAGCATTTTACATTTACACGCAAAATTAGGAGAACTGCGATACTTATTATGTAAATTAATGTCTAGTCTGAGCACTTCAGATATAAACGATGCTCGGTGCATTTGAGCGTTACTACGACCAGGATAATATGGAACATTGGCAACGCATGCAGCTCACGTAGTGTGTGCTAAAATCGTAGAGCTGACACGGCCTTTTCCATGCTAATAACACAGTAACTAAATATGCTGGCATTTCGTCTGCTTTGTGCGTGGGGGCATTGTGCTGGGAAACAAAAGTGAATGAATAGACCGGTAACATGAGGTGAGTGTAGCTATAGATCGAGATAGAGCCATAGAACAGAACCGTCTACCAATACCAGTTCTCTGTGAGCAGGTCAGGTGAGTAATATCCAAACAATAAGCTCTATTACAGTTTATAAGAATTGGATTTTAACGACCCCAGTGATGACCAAGGAGGTTTCAGCTAACAGGTCGTGTGTTGTACAAAGTGTACACGCCAAACAGATGAAAGGTAGGGAATTGAAATGACACCCACATGCGTCAGACATTTTAATACACTGCCAGACATCTATCCTGTCTGTTAGGTAACACAATTCGATCTTCAAAAAGTACCGTCGTAGATTATGTGGGTAAAAACTCAAGGCAGCACGAGACAAGGTGAGGAGTGAGGTAGTTTGCCATTGCTTTGCTCAGTCAGTGCAGCAACACTGACCCTATAAGTAGAACCTTTCACAGTATCCACTGGCACTGAATGCCATTACTCAGCACCACTCATACTTCAGTAGCTTCCATATGATCACAGCCATGAATGAGTCTGTACAATCGCTGAAAACCCACATTTTACTCTTTCCTGTTGTCAGTTGCGGTGGCATCTAGTAGCCAAGTTTACTGCTAGATGTCGTTGACTGCAGCATTTGTTAGCTAAAGTCGGAACTACTTGAAATTGATCGTCTGCAGTCCTTACCTGAATCACAGATAACACACACTAATACAGCCATCACAATTAACACTGGTTATCAGACAGATTCTACACACACCCAAAGTACACGGGGCTACATGACCACGTTGTCGCAGCCTCTAAACTAAGGAACAAACCAACTCTTGCCTGTGCCAACAGACAAATGCAAAATTACTGCGGTTTTTAAGATATGGAGCTGGGCAAACATCCATAGATAGTTTTTTTTTAAACGTGCGACCTCCTGAGAGGCCAAGTGCAGGTCTATGTAGTCGACGCCCGTGGGCGACCTGCGTGTCAGGATGAGATATGGAATGCATGAAGATGAATGAATCTGGGCAAGGATGTGGAAGGAAGCGGCCGTGGTCTGTCAGAAGTTACCGTCCCAACATTTGCCTGGTGTTGAAAATAGGAAACCACGGAAAACCATTTCAAGGACGGCCGATAGTGGGGCTCAAACCCACGCGTCTACCGAGTCAGCAGACAGCTTGGCGCCATGACCTAACGCTGCACTTTAGCGAGCCTAGCCACCGCTGTCTGTCATAGATACATGACACTAACCTCTCAGGATGTGTCATGTGAAGTAATATCTAAATCAGAAATAGCGTTGTTTAATGCACAGATAATTGTAATATGTTATACTACTTTTCTGGTCACTTCCATGGACGTAACTTTCATGATTCTTATAGAGATATAAATTAGAATGCGAATGCTCTTTGCAGCACTGAAATACTCCTCTTAATTCAAGTATTATTACCGTTCAAACTTTGCCGTCTTTCGTCAATAACCTGGAGATATGCGTGTAATGTACCGTGAATACAAGCTCTAAACTTGACAGTAGCAATGGAGACAATATAGTACATAGCTAGGCGACTTACGTGTGACTCAGAGCCAGGAATTACGAGGGCAGATCAAATAATAAGTTGCACTTCCCAGTTATGGCCATTTATTACACCACCTATACAACAGCAACACGCCTATAACGACATACAATGTAACGTCACTTTTCCACATAGTTACCAAGAGACTCCAAACATTTCTGCGAACGCACAACCAACTTGTCGATGCCGGATGCATAGAAAGTTCCTCCAGCGTTCTGCAACCACACGAAGACAGCGGCCTTCACCTCCTCATCGGTCTGGAAACGTCGACCACAGAGCTCCGTTTTGAGCTTACCGAACAGATGAAAGTCACATGGCGCTAGGTCGGGACTGTAGGGTGGATGTTGCCAGACCTCCCACTTGAAACGCTGCAGCAGTTCGCTCGTTTGGCGGGCCTTGTGAGGTGTTGCGTTATCCCTTGCCGGTAAATGGCCCGCTCCCCATACACAGCACTAATTTCACGATGAAGGTCCGTGCAATTCTGCCTTTTGGCCCATAGGATTCGGATTGTCGCACGCACCTCATATTTGGAGTGAAAGTCCAGTCGACGCGCCATTGCATTTGGCCGCTATTCACACCATACAAGACGAGACACCACAATGACCTGCCTAACAGGCGTGTGGGCAGTGTCTGTCCCTTTCTCCGCTGTGCCCACGTTTGCGACACACAGCGCGCTGCTGCAGCGCGTTAGTGCGACTAAATTTTTGATCCACCTTCGTATATACTGTACGTGTGTTCGTTGTTATTACTTATTACTCCCCTTCAGTTAGAAGCACAGCGTCTGTACTCAGTGAGCTACGCAGCCCTCTTATTAGTACAGTCACGTCCTGTAGGCTTTGTGTGTGACTAGCAACTCGGCCCAGGTACTCACGACTTCTATACACATATTCGAAGCCTTATCCTCAGCGTTGTCTTCGTAATCTAGTAATATAAAAGACTTTTTCAGTCGGTCAACATATCAGAGTGCCCAATTAAATTGAAAGGGGAATACAATTAATTTACTCACTGAACTGTAGAAAAATACATGGATTAAGTATACACTTTCTATACACTTCTCGAAAGGGGGTTAACTGGATGACATGTTTCGTTCCTCGGACCAGCATCATCAGATCATATTCGCGTTTATAGGGTTTGCGGATATACTGCACACACCTAAACAAAAGTTTGAAATGTCATCGATTTGACTACATGACCACATTTATCAACTCAATGATGTATATACGAGGAGTATGGAATAAAATAGGCGTCATACATTCAGATTCTTTGGGTGCAATGCAGGCAGTTCCTTTGCCAATAGGAGACATAATATTTCAGACTTTATGGCAATATTCCAAACCAGTGGTTCCCAACCTTTGTCAGCTGACGCCCCCCTTTTCAGATGCGGGAGTTCATCGCGCCCCCCAATTCCTCCCCTCCCCATCACTCATCGCTTCTATTACCTCTTCGATTGACGCGGAGGATATAGACCTAACCTAATAACACTACATAATGGAATAGGCCTATCTATTACATACTAACTTCATTTTAGCACAATACAAAGAATACACTTTTACAACAAATCCTTAAATTAGTCAACAAATGTCAGTGAGAGGGTTGACACTGTTTTCTCTTGGTAAGATTCGGTATGTTTGGTTTGACATTTGACAGAGCACAGCGGAGATCACTCGCAACATCAAACCGACAGCGCTGCTTTGTTTTTTATGACACTCAGCGTTGAAAATCCTGACTCGCATAAATATGTCTTTGAAAATGGGACAATGACACGCAATGCAAATTTGGCTATTACAGGATACACTGCAAGACAGTTTACCCAAAGGGCACCCAGTCCTAATATTTTAGAATGATCTTTTAGCTTTGATTCACACTTCAAATATATGGCTTCTTCTTGAAGCTGTGCTGGCAGTGCTTCAATGTCAATGGCAAACGCATTTCTTGTTAACATCGAGGACCATTCTTCCGACGAGATATCAGGAAAGTAGAAGTTAAATTCTTGTGCCAGGGCATCCAAATGTGACGAAATTTGCACCTAAGTTTATTACGATCACGTTAATTTTCCGGCAAAAGTTCATTAAGGCGGTGAGAGGATGAGAAGTTGTTCAACTGAAGCCGGTGTTTCCATAACTGTATTTTTTCCAGGAATGCATAGTATTGGAGTTATTGCCTTGGAGTTTTAAGTTCAAATTGCTCAAAGCTTCAAAGAAATCACATAGATATGCCAACGAGACGATAAAATTGGCATGATTTTGCTCCTTACAACACAGCAAATTCCTTATTTCACCTCTAACCTCGCGGCTCCGAAGAGGTTTGTGCCGACAGTTGGCAATTACCACTGCTGTTGAATGATTGACTTGGTGCGACAATCACTTGGAGAGATTCGAAAAATATTTTACAAAATTGTAATATTCGAGTTAAAGAAACTCAATTCGGAAAGCACTTCACGGCCCCCTTGATAAACCCCCACGCCCCCCTTGGGGGGCGCCCCCCAAGTTGGGAACCCCTGTTCCAAACCGTTGTAAAGGGGTATTGCATAAGAGCCTACAATAATTAAAATATAAAAACGTGTTTTAACCTGTCAAGTACTTTCCTTGAGTTATATTAGAACCCAAGTACAAGGGGCTAATGACAACGAAGTCTAACCCCTAAATGAAATAAGTCACAAGTTTGTTGCCATGGAGAATGGTGAGTCGCTCAGGAGTTTGTTCTTCTGGCACAGCAACCGCGAGTAAAGTCTGCATGGACTCCCCCATCATTAGGGAGGACAGGTTCTAATCTGTGGACATCAGAAGACAAAATAGGATCAAGAACATAAGATTTCACTAAACTCACGTTACGAACAGTGATCGAGTTTAGCTCTTTAATTGAAAGCTAAATGCTCTTATACGATTCACTCTTCCCACTCCACAGCTCAGTGTCCAAACTCCAACAACTCGACAGATTCTCGTCCGATTCGATAACTGTAACTGTTTGTTCTCTAGGTTGATTGGACGAAGCACGTCCACTTCCAATTCATCTTACACATTCCAGCATTAGCCCTATTCAGCAGAATACAACGATGAGTTATTGGTCACGTGAACAAATTGTGAATATGAAAGGGAAAGAAACGGTTGAAGCTGAGATGTATCACATAACATCCCCGTAATGTTTCGAGAACTGAGGTTCCAAAAATATCTCTTTCTGATGTTCGTCATAATACACAAACACTTTCAATGCAATTCTAGTCAAACAATAAATTAATAGAAAATCAATTAGACTACAATATTGTTTATCACTCCAGTCGTTCAAAACAAATAATATATACACACATCAAAAAAAGTTTTGCATCACCTCGGTTCCAAGAGTTCCGGAACCGTTAAATACAAAGGGAATAGAGATCAACACAAACAACATTTCAGCTCGTTTTATTGCTCATGAGACCCACACATTGCATGTTGTACCATCATACAGCTAGACTTTCAGCATTTGTGGTCCAGATTGCAGTACACACCACTACCTCTAATACCCAGTAGCACGTCCTCTTGCATTGATGCATGCCTGTATTCGTCGTGGCATACTATCCACAAGTTCATCAAGACACTGTTGGTCCAAATTGTCCCACTCCTCAACGACAATTCGGCGAAATCTCTCAGAGTGGTTGGTGGGTCAAGACGTCCATAAACAGCCCTTTTCAACATATCCCAGGCATGTTCGATAGGGTTCATGTCTGGCGAACATGCTGGCCACTGTAGTCGAGCGATGTCGTTATCTTGAAGGAACGCATTCACAAGATGTGCACGATGAGGTCGAGAATTGTCGTCCATGAAGACAAATGCCTCTCCAATATTCTGCCGATATGGGTGCACTATGGGTCGGAGGATGTCATTCAGGTATCGTAAAGCCGTTTCGGAGCCTTCCATGACCACCAGTGGCGTACGTCGGCCCCACATAATGCCACCCCAAAACATCAGGGAACCACCACCTTGCTGCACTCGCTGGACAGTGTGTCTAAGACGTTCAGCCTGACCAGGGTGCCTCCAAACACGTCTCCGACGATTGTCTGGTTGAAGGCATATGCGACACTCATCGGTGAAGAGAACGTGATGCCAATTCTGTGGGGTCCATTCAGCATGTTGTTGGGCCCATCTGTACCGCGCTGCATGGTGTCGGGGTTGCAAAGCTGGACCTCGCCATGGACGTCGGGAGTGAAGTTGCGCATCATGCAGCCTATTGCGCACAGTTTGAGTTGAAACACGACGTCCTGTGGCTGAACGAAACGCATTATTCAACATGGTGGCATTGCTGTCAGGGTTCCTCCGAGCGGCAATCCGTAAGTAGCGGTCATCCACTACAGTAGTAGCCCTTGGGCGGCCTGAGCGAGGCCTGTCATCGACAGTTCCTGTATCTCTGTACCTCCTCCATGTCCGAACAACATCGCTTTGGTTCACTCTGAGACGCCTAGAAACTTCCCTTGTTGAGAGCCCTTCTTGACACAAAGTAACAATGCGGACGCGATCGAACTGCGGTATTGACCTTCTAGGCATGGTAGAACTACAGACAACATGAGCAGCGTACCTTCGTCCTGGTGGAATGACTGGAACTGATCGGCTGTCGTAACCCCTCCGTCTAATAGGCCCTGCTCATGCATGGTTGTTTACATCTTTGAGCAGTTTTAGTGACATCTATGAACAGTCAAAGGGACTGTATCTTTGATACAATATACACAGTCAACGTCTATATGCCGGAGATCTGGGAACCGAGGTGATGCAAAACTTTTTTTGATGTGTGTATATAAATGAATTGCTGTTCGTTAGTCTCGCTAAAACTCGAGAACGGCTGGACCGATTTGGCTAATTTTGGTCTTGAATTATTTGTGGAAGCAGAGAAGGTTTAAAAGGTGAATAAATATGAAAGTTGTAGCGCACGAGTAGATTCAACAAATGAGTGACGGCACGCGAATCGCTTAAACAAAGTCCCGTATGCGTTCATATACCATTCATCCGATTGCTATGAAACTTTGGTTGTATTGTTGTGCACACTCCAGGAAAGGTTTCTGACTTAATAAATCCTTTTTACAATAGATGGCGCGCGAGTAGCTTCAACAAAATGGCGTGCGATTGTTTCAAGAATGTCCCACATGCGTTCATATACCATTAATTCCATTGCGATGAAACTTGGGTGAGATGTTATGTACATATCAGGTAAGGTTTCTGGCTTAGTAAATCCACTTAACAATAGGTAGCGCATGAGTAGATTCAACAAATAAGCGACGACGGGCGAAGCGTTTCAACAAAGTCCCGTATGCGTTCATATACTATTCGTCTGATAGCGATGAAACTTGGGTGACATGTTGTGTACACTTCAGGGAAGGTTTCTGGCTTAGTAAATCCACTTTACAATAGGTATCGCACACATAGATTAAACAAATGAGCGACGACGCGCGAAGTGTTTCAACATAGTCCCGTGTGCGTTCATATACCATTCGTCCGATATCGACTAAACTTGGGTGAGTTGTTGTGTACACTCCAGGGAAAGTTTCAGGCTTAGTAAATCCATTTTACGATAGGTAGTGCACAAGTAGATTTAAAATATGAGCGAAGACGCACGAAGCGTTTCAACAAAGTCCCGTATGCGTTCATGTACCATTCGTCCGATAGCGATGAAACTTGGGTGAGATGTTGTGTACACTTCAGGGAAGGTTTCTGGCTTAGTAAATCCACTTTACAATAGGTATCACATAAGTAGATTCAACAAATGAGCGACGGCACGCGTATCGTTAAAAAAAAAATCCGTATGCGTTCTTATAGCCTACCATTCATGCGATTGCAATGACATTTGGTGAAATGTTGTTTCCACTCCCGCGAAGATTTCTGAATTAGTAAATCCATTTTACGAGTAGATTCAACTAATGAGCGACAGCGTGTGAATCGTTTCAACCAAGTCCCGTATGCGTTCATATACAATTCATCCGATTGTGATAAAAGTGGAGCTAATTCATACACAACCTTTATTCACAAGGAAGTTTACACATACAACAATCATATAGCTTCAGTGGAAGCTCCGGCAGATGGCTCGCGTTCCTCCACAACCTCCCCACCCTGGTCTTCCCCGATCTCCAGAGGGATGACCAGCTGGATAGATCGAATAATCAGCGTGCCGCAGGTGGTCCTCAGGAGTACGGTCCTCGTCACGCCTTCTCTGCCAGGTCGAAGTTCTTCTATTTGCGCCAACTTCCACATATGGCATCGCACATGGTCCTCCTGCAGAAGTACAACGTCTCCTACCTTGAGCGCTGTTGACTTGCTGCAGGTGTTTCGGACGTGGTGGAAAGATCTCAATTCTAAAAGGTAGTCCTTTGTCCAACGTCTCCAAAAATCGTCTGCAATTCTTTGTTTCAGTCTGTACATCTTGGTTAAGTTAACGTCTGTTGTTGGTTGTCCGGATGGTATTGCTGTTCGTTTTTCTCCATTCAAGAAGAGGGCGGGTGTTAGTACTTCTTGATCATCTGCCTTGGTGAGTGGTCTCGAGTTAAGGGCGGCTTCAATACTGATGAGCAAGGTATTGGTTTGCTCCTCGTCAATTTGCAGTTTTCCTAGAGTCTTCCGTGTACAGCGCTTGACAGAGCCCACCATCCTCCCCACCAAGCCGCTCTTGGTGGGATGAACTTCCACCTGATGTTGCTATGCGCGAGGTACTGGTGAGTCTGGGAATCTGTCAGCACGGTAGTCAAATTTTGTAATTCTTTGTTGGCTGCATGGAAAGTTTGAGCATTATCTGAGTATATGGTATGAGGCAGTCCCCTCCGTCCGACAAACCGTTGGAGTCCCATTAGGAAACGGTCAGTGGATAAGTCCGTAGTAAGTTCAAGGTGAAGTGCTCGCGTGGTCGAACAAGTGAATAGAAGAATGTAAGACTTCTTGGTAGTAGCGTGAGATTTAATGTAGAGGGGCCCGGCGAAGTCGATCCCAGTGATTGCGAAAGGCTTAGTGGGTTGAACTCGGTCAGCTGGAAGTGGTGCTTCGATAGCTTCTGCGTGTCTGTTGTGAGCTATTTTGCACGGTAGGCAATTATGAAGAACTTTCTTTATGGCTTGGCGTGCTTTCAGAATCCAAAATTCTTATCTGAGCTCCATCAGAACAACATGAACTCCAAGATGATGCAGCTTGATATGGGTGTGCATGATTAACAGTTTTGTAAAATGATGAGAGCCATCTAACAATATGGGGTGTTTTTCATCTGTATTCTAGTTGGAAAAATGTAATCTACCACCTAGGCGAATTAAGCCATTTGCCAAGTAGCGGTGGTAACAAGCAATTCTGGATGTTATCGGTAAACATTTCTCTTTCTGAAGACAGGCTAATTCCCCAGCGAAACATTGTGATTGGATGGCTCTAATCCAATACATACGGGCGTCGTGTAGTTCGGAAGCTGTGAGATTTGCCGGTGGTCGTTTCTGCGTCTTCAAAATGTAAACGAACCTCTGGACGAATACGGTGATATGTAAAACCTTCCAGTAGGAGGAATATTTTGAAACCTGAAGGAGTGGCTCAAACACAGTGACAAGCAGTGTTTGTTTTATCAATTTCTTTGCTTCCGGAAGTGTTAGGTTAAGGAAGCCAGTATCGTTAGGCCAACAAGTCGGGGTCTGTGTAAGCCAAACAGGTCCCTTCCACCACGTATCAAATGAAACAAGTTCATCGGCGGGAAGTCCTCGGGAAAGAGAGTCTGCTTGCTGGGTTGTTTGCTCCTGGGCAGTGTCGCAATTGGCCTGGACTAGTGTAGGTCTGGATTTCGGTTACTCTATTGCAGACAAAGGTCTTAAAGTTATTTGGGTTTCCTCTTATCCATCCTCAAGTTACCATAGAATCACTCCATAAAACAGCATCCGAAATTTATTTATTTATTTATTTATTGGTGCCTTTATTGTGGTGCAGTTAGGGC
Source organism: Meconema thalassinum (assembly GCA_946902985.2). Classification (NCBI taxonomy): domain Eukaryota; kingdom Metazoa; phylum Arthropoda; class Insecta; order Orthoptera; family Tettigoniidae; genus Meconema; species Meconema thalassinum. The sequence goes on along the minus strand of OX336388.2, from coordinate 2,096,353,879 downwards.
TCTAGGCCCTCTCTTACACTTAACCACACACAGTGCAACTTACATGAATACTCACATATGTTATTCTTAACCTACCGAACTTAAATACTAGGAAAAACTTAAATACTAGAATAAAATAAAATAAAATTAAATTAAATTAAATTAAATTGGCGACTGCCTGATATTAACTAAGCTATACAATTAAAGGCTCCCAAATCTTTTTCATTTGCCATGAGTTAGTTGCCCATTTCGACATGGGCATGTGTATTTTCTTCATCAGAGATACAAGTTGGTAGTAGAGGGAGATTACTTCATTTTCACTCTGTACGGATGCAGCAAAGTCGTCCATGAACATATGTTGATCTATGAGATCGGCAACCTCAGGAAATTCCTTTTCGTGGGTGATAGCTAACACTCTCAGTGTAGCGGCGAGAATGAATGGACTGTAGGTGAGCCCAAATTGTAATTTCGTGAAACGGTATGCTACAATATCCTTCGTCATAATGTAGTTCCCATCGGAGCTCTGGATGCAGTGAAACCAGAGAAAACGTGTTAGGTTTCTGTCCTTTGTATGGAGAGCTAGTTGTAGAAATGCTTGGCTTATATCTCTTACAATGGCCCAGGGGTGCTGCCGGAATGTTAGCATCATAGAAAGAATGTTTGGAAGGAGATTAGGACCTACTTCTAAAGTGTCGTTAAGAGAATATGCTCCCTTTTCATGGGCTCCTCCGTCAAAAACGACACGCCACTTGGAGTTTCCACGTTTCACTTTCCTGACTAAGTGGTGGGGTAAGTAGAAAGTTTCTTCTATTCCATCAGTAGGCGGCGCTATTTCTACTTGTTTCTGTCTAATGTAGTTTAACATTTGCTCGTGGTAAACGTCACGTAGCGTTTGGTCCTTTTCAAGTCTCTTTTCGAGTACACGAAATCGTTGCTTAGCATTTTCATAGTTGCTAGATAGAGTGACGTGCTCCTTTCTGGGAAGAGATACCACTCTTCGTCCATCTTCAAGTTCGTGTGAAGCGTGAAACTGAGGAAGTAGTGAAGAATCCTTTTCAGTCATGGTTCGTGATTGTTCAACTGAGATCCCTATTGTTTCTAAATCCCAGAAGTGGCGAAAGTCGTTGTCTACAAGAGAGACTGTCTGATCAAGATTGATGTAGTTGACACTCATGGAATTTGTCTTTATTCCTGAGCGGTTTCCACTAAGAATCCATCCCAGATGTGATGGCAGTAGTACTACTGATTGAGAAAGTCGTATGGGTGAAGTGTCTTTGACAATACGCCGGTATTGATCAGCACCAATCAGGAGTTCAATAGGGAGATCAACACAACTGTCCTTGGGATCCACCAGTAATAGTTTGCGCATTTTCCCTAGCATGTAAATATCATTAAGAACAGTTGGATGCGGGGAAAACGAGTGATTACTTTCGAGTGCAGTGATAGGTATAATGGAATTGGCCCAATCCCTCTCATGTTTAGCTGAATCAATCTGCGTTGAGCAGAGGAAGGAGATGTGGTTTCGAAGGAACTTACAGATAGGGAACTATTGCCGATTACCTCTAAGCGTAGTTCATCGATTAGGGTCTTAGTCACAAAGGAGGACTGGCTACCTCCGTCTAGGACACATCTGGTAAGTTTGCTAATCCCTGTAGGTCCAGTAATCCACACCCGTGCCGTCTGCGAATATGTGAAATCTGTGGGTGATACATCTATATTACCGACTGATGTTGCTGACTAGTGAGGTGCGTGGGTTTGTTAATGGCGAATTGCCTATGGTGTGGCAAATTGATTTGTGATGGTTCCCTTTACAGATAGAACATTGTGCCTTTTCTTTCTTATTGCATGCCTTGGAGCTGTGGCCACGATTAAGGCAAAGGAAACAGCGGTCTGCAGCCTTCAGTTTGGCAATACGGCTATTTACATCTGTTATAGTCCTGCAGTCCTGAGCCCAGTGGTTTTGACCCTCGCAGAAGACACAAAATGGTCCTGTACGTCTCTTCTCTCGCGCAGGCTTCCTCCGGTTAGAATGGACATGAAGCGTTGCAGCGGTAGGAATAAAGTCGGAGCCGGCTATTGTTGCACCGCGGATCTTCTACGCCATTAGAGCTCCTTCTACTTCTTCATTTAAGAACGCCATCAGTGCGGAGATATCGCACTCAGGTGTATTCGCCCTTTTGGAGTGGATAAGCCAGCGTCTGCAGATGTCTACGGGGAAGGCTCGTAGGATTTTCGGAGTTAGTACCCGACCATAGGCGTTTAGGTTTTCACCTAACGATATCAAAGCCTGGACCCGCCGGTGACATTCGACATATGTCACGTTCAGTGACTCAGGGCTATCGTGGAGAGTTGGTTTAAGGTCCTCTAAGTAGTCCAAATGGGCCTGAATGATTCGGTTTTTGTCCCCATACTTAAATTTAAGAATTAGTTTAGTGTGTTCGTAGGTATTGCCATTCACGGCTATTCCGTCGACGAGTCGCTTAGGTTCGCCTTCTAGGTACCGTACCCCCGTAGGAAGACGTGCTTGTTCACAGAAGAAAGTTTAGTGTCTTGGCCAATTGACATCTCGAACTGCTCCCAAAACCGGGACCAGCACTCAACATCCCCGGAAAACGGCTCAAGTTTGATGGGAGGTAGTTTGACGGAATGAAGAGGAGTGTGGGCTAAGGAGTTTGGTACGTTAGTCATGCTGGTTGTATTGGCAGCAAGTCTCTTTTCAAGTTCCCGCGTAGCGTTGTGAATTTCCCGATTAGCCTTGTCAATATATTCTTCACAGGTTACCACGTCGTCGTCGTATTCCGTCTCGGATAGAAGGTCATGAATAGCGTCATCTAGAGACATTAGGCGATCCAGAGTTTCCTTAAGACGATTTGTAGAATATTCGTAGTCTTCCACGGAAGATTCCTCTGTAAATCCATTTATTTCTGAAGAAAATCGTGTAACATTAGTCCTCTCTCTCTCTCTTTCGTTTTTTCTTCAAATTGGAAAACGATGCCAGTCGGGCTTCACTCATCTTTATATAATAAGTGCTGTCTCTAAGTCTAAGAGTCTCTAAGTACAAGTTTGAAGCGTGGAAAAAATAGCGTTTATTTAGTGACAGTCGATAGTTAATTTAGTTTACTTCAGGTGGCTGGGAAAAATGACAGTTCTGAAATGTCGAGTAGGCCGTGAAATTCCCGTAGCTCACCTCGAGTCTATATGGAATAAGGAAGTTGAGGGTTTTGTCAGTAGAGATCGCTAGTAGTCACGATGAGCGTGTTGGAAACTCTTATATGAAGTAGTATAATTATAACCTAATTATTCAAGCTAGAACACTGCGAGATCGTATTTGGACATAAAATAACATGTGTTCAACTCCTAACTGCCGTATCGTATAACATCTTAGTTTAGAAAGTTAGATACGGTACTCATCTGCATGTTGGAGGCTGTAGGTGGAGACGCTCGTACAATTAAGTTACGTTCACTTTACACTGATTTGCACTTGAGAATTATTTCTTCAAACTCTTCGTATCGTTTTAAGGTAGTTCCCTTACATTTACGTTACACCGGATTTTTCGGCACCAATTCTGAAGTATTAGTATGCGTGGAGCTAATTCATACACAACCTGTATTCCCAAGGAAGTTTACACATACAACAATCATATAGCTTCGGTGGAAGCTCCGGCAGATGGCTAGCGTTCCTCCACAACTTTGGTGAGTTGAGTTCAGTCCTGCGAAGGTGTATGAATTAGAAAATCCGTTTTTCAATGGGTGGCGCACAAGTAGAATCAACAAATGAGTGACGGCGCGCGAATTGATCAAAAAAATCCCGTATGCGTTCATATGCCATTCATCCGATTGCGATGAAACCTTGATGAGTTGTGTACACGCCAGGGAAGGTTTTCGACTTAGTAAATCCATTTTACAATAGGTAGCGTACGAGTATATTCAACAAATGGGTGACGGCGCTCGAATCATTTCAACAAAGTCCCGTATGCGTTCGTATGCCATTCATTTCATTGCGATGAAACATTGTTGAGTTGTTGAGCACGCTCCCATGATTTTTTTGAGATAGTAAATCAACTTTACAATAGTTCGGAGGAAAAAGAAAAAAAATATTGGGAATCCAGAAGCACTTCAACAAAAAAGTTACAACGCCAACACTTTCTTTGATTGGCATTGCAACGCATGCCGGGTACAGATATTATTTGGATAAAAATTACACGTCATTAATTAAGAGACAACCAAGAGTGATAATTCACTGAATGACATAATGCAAGAAAATAATGTTGTTTCAAATATTTCTATTCACCAACTTCTATTGCCATCTTGTGAATTCCGATACCTCATACTTTTTAGACAAACCAAGATGTTCGTTAAGAACATATAACCTGATTTCTTTGAAGATCATGATTTAATTAGCCTACTTTCATAATAGGATCAATCCCTAAACGCCTCATTAGAATTAATCTCAAATTATAAAAGCCGCCTTTTCAAACACTAGAAAGTAGTTTTCAAAAGAAAAATATGTATTGTCCGTTGAAAATTATATATTCAATGCCAAGGTAAGGTTATAATTGCTTTGGAGTGGAGTTTCGACTCCCATAGTGCACTGGCTTTGCTCGTGACGTGGATACACATGTATCAAATACGTCTTGCAATGGCCTTCCCAGTGTGTACTAGACAGTGTCTTGGTGAGGTGTGCTTTAACCAACTGAAGAGCCCAATTGCACACCGGGACGAAACACTGTCATTTTGTTGAGTTATGCCGGAACATTTAGCACAATTTGTGTTTAAATACTAGAAAGTAGTTTAATAATTTAATTAACACGTACATGATTCGTTATATCAATGATAACTTCGTCAGCGTGACATCTTAGAAACTATCTTAACAAAGTATTCCACACATCCTATAATTATTTATTAATTCCTTTTTGTGACCTTCATTTATTAAAAAATTGGCTTTAAGTAAGGATATCCAGTTTCTTTTTGGTTTTTGTTAAGATAGTTTCTAAGATTTTTTTATGCTGAGGAAGTTATCATTGATATAACGAAACATGTACGTGTTAATTTAATTATCAAACTACTTTCAAGTGTTCACCAGGCGGCTTATATAATTTGAGATTAATATCAGTCAACACGGATAATATTAATACTATCTTCATAATGGTTAATGTCTATGCATTTTATGATTTGAATTGGACAAAATAGACGCAGCCCTTCTCCCGTGAACTTGTGTGGTTCACCCGCATTCCAATCCTCACCTGAATTCTACTATTAGAGATACCACAATAACGCAGGTTATCAGACAAATTCAACACTCACCCAAGTTCACGGGGCTAAATGACCTCGATGCTGAAACCCCTCAAAGAAATAACAATAGATCATATTATTATCAGAACACTCTTTGATGTGCGATTGAACAAGAGAGGATACTAATTCTTAATAAGATAAAAACCTAATTTATCGGCATCGAACTCCATACCGGTATGTGTGTACCTCGCAACGACATTACAGCGTTGTACATAGGCAGATAGGTCTTGAATTTCACTTAAGTAACTTTAGAAGTGGAGTGTCAAACTCTCTTAATGCAGGCCTAATTGATTTAGTTGATCAGAATATTAATAATAATATCGTATGGCCTCGGGTGTCGGTTGCAAGCTTTGTACTTTAGCGCCCAGAGGGCAACTTGCATGTCGAATTTTGTTGTTCCTTGGAACCCTTTGAAAGTCAAGGAGTTTAGATATCTAAGCTCCTTGACACTGTAGCCGGCCCCGTGCTGTTGGGGTACCGCGCCTGCCTCTCACACGGAGGCCCCGGGTTCGCTTCCCGGCTCCGTCAGAGATTTTAGAAACTGATGTGAGGTCTGGAACGGGGTGCACTCAGCTCGTGAGGACAATTGAGAAGCTGTCTGACATTGAGGCAGCGCCCCGATCACGAAAACCAAGATTAACGGCCGAGGGGACCCGATGCGCTGATCACGCGTCACCCTAATATCTGCAGTGCAAATGGCTGGGCAGCGGTCGCTAGGTAGGCCTAGGGCCTTTCATGGGCTGTAGTGCCAGGGGTTATTATTGACACTATGGTGCTTTCTAGTAGTGAAAGGAGGAACTCTTTTGTATTGGCGAAACATCCCGAGATTAATTTTGCCATTATGATCACGGCGTACTGAATTCAAATGTGTTCTTTAACATGGCAACAACGTATGACATGACTGCGATGATTTTTGTCACCCACCGTGGCAAGCATTCTTAAGGTTGATCTTACAAGGGGAGGCTACGATGCATGGATCACAGATTCGAACAATCTTTAGTACACGTGTAGGACTTGACCAGGCGTATACCAGGTGCAAGTAATAAGGTGAGCTTCTTAGCCGTTTCCGAGAAATTAATTAATTGCAATTACAGTGCGGCATCTATGAACGTTATATGCTAGCTAGACGCCAACGATCGCGTGGTGCAGCGGGAAGAGCCCTGCTGCGTAAGCGAGGGATCGCTGGATCGAATCCCACGGGTGAGACTTTGCAGTGTGTTGTATTTTTTTTGTAATCATTGGCAATTTCCAACCAATGCCCATAGCATGAGTCACTGCTTGCGGGGTACGGGGTGGTCGATGGTCCACAGACGTGCAATGAACTGAACAGACTGGGCCTTCAATGTATAAATGTATACATATATAATAATACACCTGACCGTGTATAGAATTATGCCAATGTATTTGCAATGCCGATACTGTACATTATGTAATGTCATAAATGTTGCCCCCCATACGATGATTTCAGAATCTCTTTTCCCGCTCACATAACACTTTATTACAATTGACTGCAAAATAAACATTATTCACGACACCTAGACATACAGTTGTACGGATTGCCAATGTTTAAAATAATAATAAAAAATACGAGCCTTACAGTAGTCGCATATGATGTGTAACATCTGACATAGAAGAAACCTCACGTGAAATTGTTGATACGCCGGTATTTTATAATATTATTGGCACAAATATTAATCTATTGTAAAAGGGAGTGTTTTACAGATATTGTAGTTTATAACACGGAACTCATTTTATTAGATGATTTGTAGCTTCCACCAGCACTAGCCTAAATAAAGAATACGATATGGATCAACTAGATTAATAAACGCGACACCGCTCATAACCTTAAATTCCTTATAAATAGGTCCTCTTGATTCACAGACCAACACGTAATTTCATATGGATTCTGCTAAAATGAGTCATATTGATATGATAAATATCGTTTAAAATGATAATCTGGTAGCAAAAATATCTACCCGTCCGGGATTCGAACCCGAGATCTCTAGATTCACTGTCATAGGCGCTAACCCCACGGCTATTTCGACTACGCAAATAATGTGCACAAGGTGGTGACTTATTTCCACGTTCCAATAATACTGCATTATGGAATTAGGTTTCATTTATATTTTGCGTGTTTCGATAATGTTTCTGCGTGAAATTGAGTTTAAAATGCCTTATGAATTGGCCCTCTTGTGAGTAAAGAGAATGTATTCAGCAATAGTTCATGAAGGCTTGCTCAATTCTCGTATAACCACAACGATTATATTATATTGATGACTGCATTACCGTTATGTGACTTAATATTTGAATAGCCATTGTGCAGAAACATAATACCGGCAATGCCGACCACTCACAATGTTTGATATTAAGGAATTTTACTATTTAAATACTGATACGAAGACGACGAACATGTACCATGTTGTTTGTTTCAATCACTTGACACCAGATTTCACATGAGCGTTTACCGTTCAGTATGTCATATACATTCCACATGGCCGAGAGTACGTCATGGTATCAATTCCCGACACCGCGCGCTCATTGTTTCTCTTACCACTGCTAGCTGGATCTTACCACTGCCAGCTGGATCGATCGAGTTGGCAGTGCGTCTTACACTTCCGTTCGATCCACCACTGCCAGCTGGTGCCACCTCGATCGTTCCGATCCACTTCCGTCCCATTTTTCAAAATCACTCCCACAAAAATATCCAGCAACCGATTGGAAAGATGTTACATATAAAAAAAAAATGAAACACAACTCACTGCAAAAGCTCACCGGTGGGATTCAAAACAGCGATCCCGCGCTTACGAAGCAGGGCTTCACCATGCGCTCAGTGGCTTCTTGCTAGCGTACAACGCACATAGATGCCACACTGTAATTGCAATTAATTAATTTCTCGGAAACAGCTGAGAAGTGCACCTGGTATACGCCGGGTCATGTCCTGCAAGTGTACTAAAGATGGTTCGAATCGGTGACCCATGCATCGTATCTTCCCCTTGTTAGTGCAACCACAGGAGTGGCACTGAATGCAAGGGAGCAGATGATTGGACAAACATGAGTAATAATCTTTGCGGATTTACAGCTATTATTTCCATTCAAAATATTGATGAAGTGTCAATATCACTGCCGAGCAACACATACTGCAATATCTTTTTTTAACAAAGGTAGCTTATCTTTGTGTGGCCAGAGTGTTGAACTGCCATGTCTAATTTTTAACACATTTTTCAGACACTCAAATAGAAATAAAACAACATTGCAAGAAGCTTCTTGTACCTATATTCGATAAAAGTTAGTCAATGTGCACGTCAAGTTTTACCAATGCAAGAGCATATCACGTCGTAATGTCTCTTGTGAAGTTTTTCCAATAACAATTGACATGATAAATGTTGCAAAGATTACAATGAATACTTCCTAAGTATTCCCGATCTGGAAATTTAGTGCCCATATTTTCAACCGCGTCTTCTTGCTCGGACCGAGTGTGGGTGGTAGGAGACAATGTGGCTCCCCTCACGCCCACACAGGATATCAATAACAAACTTAACTTAAACTCATGGCTAAACGATATAATTTATTGTGCTGTTTGTGCGAATTGCGAGAAAGAGCAAAGAGGTATGCCTGGCGAGAATAAAGGCTCCCACACACCGGAGCGATCGCGATGGCGGTGGCGGTCAAATACTTCCTGGAGATTTAAATAGAAGCTTTCAGACAGGCTGCGTTCAGAACAGTGCAGCGTTCTACTACGCGGTGGTGATCAGAAGCAGCTTGTAGGGTTTGAACGCTGCCCGCGTCACTGTTTGTTGGCATGACAATGAGTGCGACAACAGAGCAACTCATTGAAGAAGTGAAATTGCATAACATATAATTTGATTTGTCGCATCCTGACTATAAACATATAGTCCAGTAGATCATCAAAGCATTCCATTGGCATCCGAATGTACTGTAAATGTAGAATAGTTCTTCATGTTGTCGCAGTTGCGGAATTTCTCCTTGATGCTCACGAAGCAGATTCAGGTCGTGAATCCACTTTCACCTAGGTTTCATTTCTGAAATCCCTCCCTATATTATTCTGACAAGGTCCCATTCCAGTTTTGTACCGAAAATAAGGTCCCATTAACACCAACCTACACATATGGGGTACCTACAGGTTCAGCATAACCCAATGCGTAAGCGATACGCACTCACTTACTCTTTAAATGCCTCACAATTAAATAAATACCTTAAAACATGTATATTTACAATTAAATAATGAAAGAATGCAACACGGTAACCATGGTAACAGAATCTCACAGGTCCATCGATTTCTGTAAGACGCAATGCAATTCCAATTATTACATTACTGTGAAAGTTTCCAGACGGTTATAAGGTTATCACTGAACCAAATTAAGCTGTAAAATTCATCAATACATACAGTATATTGCGCTTAAGGGGGTCAAGGGGCACTCTAGAATTTTTTCACGCAAATTCACGTGTGAAAATATTTTTCACCCGACTATAAAGGGTCTCCGAAAACCACATTTAAAGGCCCTTGAATGGACAGTGTCTGTGATATTCCAAGAAAACTAACTTCCCTCTGCTATACCTATGAAGGAATGACAAACCCCTAACCACTGCACCAGTAGCTGAATTGATAAAGTCTGATTATTCTTTACAAGGATAAATCAGTCATAGCATTCATGCTTGAGATTTTGCTAAGTGTACTCTTTACAACTAGAATATTCGCGGGCGAAGCCGCAACGGGTAATGCTAGTATTATTATTTAATTAATATATATTATTTGTGATTTGTATTATTTTTAGATAGCCTACTTCTCACATTTCTCAAATAATTGTACACAATGAAAGGAATAATTACCTTGCTCACTGCTGCTCCGCATCATCAACTATCGCTGTCAACAGTAATGCTTCTTCCTCCAGTTGAGATAACCGATGCATTCTCGACGTACACGATTTTCCAAACTGATCGCTACCACCGCGCGTCTGGGTGTGAAAAGACCTGATCGTCATCATGATCGCCACCGCTATCGCGATCGCTCCGATGTGTGGGAGCCTTAAATGTTAATCTTCAACATTCAGTCCTCGCAATCACTTAAAAATAATATGAACTAGCTTCAATATGTCTCTAAACTAAGGCACAGTAATTGTTCAGTTTAAAGGAAACAGAATGAATAGATTGAGTACGCCAGTCAAACGCACTATTTAACATAACTAAATATAAGTGAGAAATTTTCACGAAAATTGACAAGTGAGGAGCTACATTCAAGGAACATCACTTACCCCCCAGGGGCTCACATCTAGTGGATCGTGGGTTGGCGACCACGGGACCCCAGCTGAGTCCGGCATTGCTTCTACTTACTTGTGCCGGGCTCCTCTCCATCTTCTTTCCTGTCAACCTCACTTGGTCAACTCTTGTTCTCTTCCGACCCCGACGGTATTAGGGTATCCGAGGCCTAGGGAGTCTCTTCCTTTCCCGCCTTAATTGGCCCTTGTCTCATCTTTTCTGATACCCTCCTTCTGCGAGGGGTCAGCCTACTTTTTCTTTTCCTTTGACCTCGTGCCTTGTGCTCAAGGCCCTTAAGGAGGCAGGGTGTATGTAGCCCCACCATTTCTGGTGCACCCTAGATATTGCTATACCCTCAGGGGATCACAGCTGGTGAGTTCGGGAGTTGGCGACCCCAAGGGATTCCTGAGCTGGGTCCGGTTTCCCCCTTTTGTCCCTTACTGTGGGATGGACCCTCTCCTCTTTCACTTTCCTATCTACCTTTCATGGCTCTACTTCCTTCCAAGTCCCACAATCCGCATTCTTCGAGGGTTGATGGCATTTCTTTTCCTCCTGTCCTTTATTTGCCTTATTCTCCTTTTGTTTTCCATTTCTTCTTGTAGTATATAAGATAGTAGTTAGTTTTATTTATAGTTTACATTTCATTTTCATCTTCACGATCACCCAAACCATTAGGGGCCGATAACCTAGATTTTAGGCCCCTTAAAACAACAATTATCATCATCATCATCAGCTTAATACTGTTATATTGAACATTAGGCATAGCTGCCATCTGAAGTGTATAAAATACTAAAATTACATAGTCAGTATCTAATAAAGCTCCAAGTATGACATTGGCAACATAATAGGTTGGTATAAGGCACTTGGTAAAATAAAAGTCTAGTGCACTAATATGAAATATAAATGAACAATAATTTTCACAGCGAGATGTTGGCATATGACGCTGCATTCGAGTACCTTAGTGGCATTGAATCTTACTTCTTAATAAGAACAGAAGATATTTTATTTTATTTTTTTATTTAGTCAATTTACCCTCTAGGTTGGTGGTTCCCACGGACTCAGCGAGGGAACTCACCACTACCGCCTCTATGGGCAGTGTCCTGGAGCCTTGAACATCTGGTCGGGATGGATACAACTGGGGAGGTGTGATCAGCACTTCGCCCAGGCGGCCTCAACTGCAAAGCGAACAGGCGCCTCATGAGGGATGGGAAGGGATGGAAGATTGGGATGGATAGGCGAGGAAGAGGGAAGGAGGCGGCCGTGGCCTTACAGTAGGTATCATCCCGGCATTTGCCCGAAGACGAAGTGGGAAACCACGAAAAATCACTTCGAGGATGGCTGAGGTGGGAATCGAACCCCCTCTACTCATTTGGACCACCCGAGGCTGAGTAGACCCCGTTCCAGTCCTCATACCACTTTTCAAATTTCGTGGCAGAGCCGGGAATCGAACCCAGGACCTCCGGGGCGGCAGCTAATTATGCTGACCGCTACGCTACGGAGGCGACTGAAGATATTTTAACAATCATAAATTTCAAAGGAAATGTGCTATATGTTCTTCACATTATCCTTCCAAATAAGCTTAATCACTTTGCAGAAGCATCTCATTTCAAATACCTCCTGGTGCATGATGTCACTTTTGTTAACTGTCCAGGTTTCAGAGGCATACTATATTACGGTCCAATCGAGTGTATGCACGATCCTTCGGCGACGGAGAAGTTTGAGCTTCTTAATGCACTGCAATTAGTTCTCATTCATGAAAGCAGACTTGGTTTGAGAAATCCGGTCCTTGACTTCTGCCGTACAGTAGCCATCGTCAGTAATTCTCTGGCCTAAGTAGGTAATAGTTGGAACGGTCAATATTGTGCTATCATTGATATTTAACCGCAAAAAAGTTGGAAACTGTGATATGACCACGAACTTGGCTTTTAGGGTGTAAATATTAATACCGAACCATTCAACTGTTGAAGAAATTCAGAAAATCATGGACTGTGCAGAGAACAGACTATCTGCCAATGTTGCCTGATCATCATAAAATGTAATTATTTTGACCGTTTTTCTATTCACTTTCACACCCATCTTCCTACCACCTAAAGTTCATCATTCATAATTTTCGAAGTGAAATGCCATGTCCTGTGGTTCGGATTCCACGTAAAAAGGAGGTCCCGTGGCTTATAATCACAAGATTCACGGTCACGTAAAACTACAATCTTCCTTCTTCATCAGTCATAAGATCTCCAGAAGCGTTGTAGGGGACTGGCGCGTTCTGGTATCCCTGTGTTACTCCTGGCTAAATTGTTAGCGCGCTAGACTTTGGCCCGAAGTGCCCCTGGTTCGATTCCCGGCCGATCCATCAGGGATTTTAATCTCCTGGGTTTGATATCCTTAACTCGGCGACTGGGTGCATGTGACGTCTTCATCATCCCTTCATCCTATTTACGACGCGCAGGTCGTCCACGGGCGTCAACTGGAAAGACCTGCACTCGGCTTCTCCGGAGGCCACACGATTATCAACTCCTTTCTTGACAGGCACTGGGCTTGGCTAACCTTCCTTAAGGGGACCGGTAGAGTAAACCACCTTCAAAATTTCGATTTTTCAATGTATTTTTTAATGTACAGCCTCACTCGTCTAGTTCATTTTGGTGAAAGAATTATTTAAATATCTGCAATAGTTTAGGAGTTATGATGTAAAATGCTAGACATTGCATAGGCTCTGCGGTACTTTGCGGTACATTTTCTCAAAACTATATTTTTCAAATCCGTTTTACTTGTAACTCCTAAATTATACATTGTATTACAATGATACTTTTCTGTAATGTTTTCTGTAATGTGTTAGAGACTACAAAACTGACCAAACTAATTTTCCTAAAGTTGATAATTATTGGGATAAAAAATTATTTACATCCCAAATATTGACCAAAATATGCCATTTTTAAGTAAAGCAAAATTAAAAATACTCATTTTGAACATATAATTCCTGAAGTGGTCAGATTTGTGGCTGTAACCTTTAACGGTACACTAAAGAAATCAGAACACTAATATATTGATAAATGGTCGAGCTATGAATATAACGCTGAGCACCGACACGCAAACAGCCGCCATTTTGAATAATTAATTAGTGAGTTTGATAATGCTAAAATCAATTCTGAGATAATGCTTACTGGTAAATATATAGGACGCTTTATTTAGTAAGTTTCATTGCTGTATATATGTTAGGACCTGAGATAAGAATTATTTAACATGTCAACATTTGAAGGTGGTTTACTGTACCACCCCCTTAAGTGATATAACAGCTCTCTGACACTTGTACAGGTCCCTGATAAGAGAAATCCTATGTTTTTCGTTTACGCGTAGTAATGGATATAGCTTGGGTCAGGGAACCGTACTTTATCAAAAGCATTTCATAATCTACGAAACGTACACAGACTTCTCCGCTTGGCGGCTTCGGTGGCGTAGTTGGTAGCATGCTGAGCTATGCCCAAGATCGCTGGTTCAAACCCAGCCGAAGTCATCGCACGTTTTAAGAGCGTTAAAATCCCTCAGTAAGCCTTCCTTCGGAGGGGAAGTAAAGCCGGTGGGCCCATGTCATAGATTTACGGCATGTAAAATAACCTTCCACTAAGTACAATTGTGTGAAGCTAAATTTGTAGGTTAGTTAATTTTGAAATTACGCACAGCCGCCATCTTGAGGTTATGTAAACAATTGAACGAAATTAGATGCCAGTGCATTACAATATGTATAATCATTTACAATACCACATTTCACTGCGCTCGGATGGTTAAATCACGAGAAAATTCTATTAAACTGTTTCAACGTCGCTTGGCCGCCATATTAGTTTTGTACTTTACAGGTTTTTGAAAGTTACATAGATAAACTTGTAGCAGTGCCCTTTATCACCGTAAAAAATTAGGGTGATATCATAAATAGTTTCCGAGATATTGAATGCCAGTGAAATATTTCGCACAACCGCCATTTTGAGGTTATGTAAACAATTGAACCAAATTAGACTCCAAGTACATTACAATGTGTATAAACATTTGCTCTACCATGTTTCATTACGTTTAAATGGTTAAATCGCGAGAAAAGTCTATTTAAAAGTCTCAAATTCGCTTGGCCGCCATGTTGGTTTTGTAGTTACCAGGTTTTTGAAAGTATCATAGGTGAATTTCTAGTAGTTCACTTTATTACCGTACAAAATTTCAGGGTGATATCCGTAATAGTTTGGGAGATACTGAATGCTGATGACATATTTCGCACAGCCGCCATGTTGGATTGTTGAGACACAATAAAATTTGAAGGGCACGGTCGGGGTCGGCCGGAATGGTGCTATGATCTTACCGAGTTTCATTGAAATCGCTCCAGCCGTTTAGAAGTAATTAGGGGGACACACAAACACACCATCACACACACAGACACACGGGCAAAAGGTGATCTCATAAGCCTATTTTTTTCATAAACTGAAAATAGGCTAAAATAACGCTTTGTCCTGACTTGTGACAGGCAAAG
The DNA here is from genome assembly GCA_946902985.2 of Meconema thalassinum. Taxonomy (NCBI): domain Eukaryota; kingdom Metazoa; phylum Arthropoda; class Insecta; order Orthoptera; family Tettigoniidae; genus Meconema; species Meconema thalassinum. Next base: position 2,096,338,830 of record OX336388.2, on the reverse strand, counting down.
GTGGCTTCCCGAGTTGATGATACAATTATTAATCCTGAACATGATAACACTGCTGTCAATATGTTATATTTAGTTAAATATAGTGCAGTTATTAACAATAAAATAGGTTCAGATGGAAAGTCCCCGATATAACATCCGGCCTGTTTGTTGCGAATGGTGTCTGTGTGTATTCACAGACGGTGACCACAATGGGAGCAGGAGCATGTACCGTCATAATAAATATTGGCTGTATAAATATAGAAGCGCCGCGCCTGCAAACCCCTCCCCAGTGTGGTATTGTGCTCGCTATATTTAGCATTTGGGGCACGGGGTCTGTAATATTTGAACAAGCGATTCCACTCATACGTCACTGGATTTGGACCAATAACGTGTAAGTATTTGATTAAAATCAGCCAATTACAGTGCTCTGCTTCGACGAAGTTAACATTATTATTATACACACATCAAAAAAAGTTTTGCAACACCTCGGTTCCCAGATCTCCGGCATATAGACGTTGACTGTGTATATTGTATCAAAGATACAGTCCCTTTGACTGTTCATAGATGTCACTAAAACTGCTCAAAGATGTAAACAACCATGCATGAGCAGGGCCTATTAGACGGAGGGGGTACGACAGCCGATCAGTTCCAGTCATTCCACCAGGACGAAGGTACGCTGCTCATGTTGTCTGTAGTTCTACCATGCCTAGAAGGTCAATACCGCAGTTCGATCGCGTCCGCATTGTTACTTTGTGTCAAGAAGGGCTCTCAACAAGGGAAGTTTCCAGGCGTCTCAGAGTGAACCAAAGCGATGTTGTTCGGACATGGAGGAGGTACAGAGATACAGGAACTGTCGATGACAGGCCTCGCTCAGGCCGCCCAAGGGCTACTACTGTAGTGGATGACCGCTACTTACGGATTGCCGCTCGGAGGAACCCTGACAGCAATGCCACCATGTTGAATAATGCGTTTCGTTCAGCCACAGGACGTCGTGTTTCAACTCAAACTGTGCGCAATAGGCTGCATGATGCGCAACTTCACTCCCGACGTCCATGGCGAGGTCCAGCTTTGCAACCCCGACACCATGCAGCGCAGTACAGATGGGCCCAACAACATGCTGAATGGACCCCACAGAATTGGCATCACGTTCTCTTCACCGATGAGTGTCGCATATGCCTTCAACCAGACAATCGTCGGAGACGTGTTTGGAGGCACCCTGGTCAGGCTGAACGTCTTAGACACACTGTCCAGCGAGTGCAGCAAGGTGGTGGTTCCCTGATGTTTTGGGGTGGCATTATGTGGGGCCGACGTACGCCACTGGTGGTCATGGAAGGCTCCGAAACGGCTTTACGATACCTGAATGACATCCTCCGACCCATAGTGCACCCATATCGGCAGAATATTGGAGAGGCATTTGTCTTCATGGACGACAATTCTCGACCTCATCGTGCACATCTTGTGAATGCGTTCCTTCAAGATAACGACATCGCTCGACTACAGTGGCCAGCATGTTCGCCAGACATGAACCCTATCGAACATGCCTGGGATATGTTGAAAAGGGCTGTTTATGGACGTCTTGACCCACCAACCACTCTGAGAGATTTACGCCGAATTGTCGTTGAGGAGTGGGACAATGTGGACCAACAGTGTCTTGATGAACTTGTGGATAGTATGCCACGACGAATACAGGCATGCATCAATGCAAGAGGACGTGCTACTGGGTATTAGAGGTAGTGGTGTGTACTGCAATCTGGACCACAAATGCTGAAAGTCTAGCTGTATGATGGTACAACATGCAATGTGTGGGTCTCATGAGCAATAAAACGAGCTGAAATGTTGTTTGTGTTGATCTCTATTCCCTTTGTATTTAAAGGTTCCGGAACTCTTGGAACCGAGGTGATGCAAAACTTTTTTTGATGTGTGTATATACATGTATTTACTAGCAACCCGACCCGTCTTCGCCCGGGAACAGTTATGAATGCATTACGTGATAGGCGCGTTTTCCCCAATGTCAATGAACAACGACCAATATCCATTTTACGTCTCGGCATGATGGGTTAAAAGCACTGACTGGACTATTAATTATATTATCATGGAGATGCACGTGCAACAAATTCTTGTCAGACGTAATTTAAGAATGGCGAGGTGCATGAAACACAAATCCCCCTTTCGTCCAATCTTAACTTGACTGTGAATTTTGCGGAACGAAATTAAGTAAAGCCGAGTTGCACTTCCAGGGAAACTCCACACACAACCACTCTTCTCTCAAGTTTTTAACCCAACCCGACTCTACAGTTTGCTGCTGGTTGTATCTGGGGCAATAAGCTCTTCCGCTAGCTAAGCTGTAACTGGGGTGATTGACTCGCCCCTAGCTAGCTCGTTAACTGTCGCCTCTGTAATTGAATGGAGATTGTTGGAAGAAATGAAAACGTAAAAACAGTCATATTAGGCGATGTATTGAAGATAGACTTATGCTCTCGCGGACTTTTTTGTAGAACTTTTCATGCTGAACAATTCTTACACTCATAGTATTTAGATATTTTTAACGGTTTGCCCTGCATAAGCTTACAAAGCGCTCGGGCGCCAGGTGTTTTTCCGACTTTTCCACTGAATTCGTTACTGCTCGGCTTCCTTTGATCATAAATAAATTATTTTCTACAGAAATCATCCTCGAGATATCCCTTACAGAATGGTGAAAACCACATCAAAATCCATCCAGTGGTTCTCGAGTTTACCCGTAACATCCAAGAATCGGGGACATTCTTTTATACTAAGTAGAGATTCGTTACGGCCAACTATGGACCACGTTTGACAGCTTTTACATTATTTGTTGTCTTCACTCTCTGCCAATATCTCTTCATCCACTCTCCCTCTCCCTTCTTCTGTTCGTCCATGTAAGATCTTCCTTTCCTCACTGGCAACTCCCCTGTCTCCTGGAAACCTGTAAAATCCTAACTATTGGTCTAAATCGCCCTCGCCATCCGATCCAAGTCCAATCTCACTTCCCAAAACCATTTCGGCTCCATCTTCCTCTTCCTGAAGAATTCAAAAATCCTCTTCGTCAATCTAGCACTGTTCATCCTCACCAAATGTCCATAAAACTGTATTCTCCTTTCTCTCATTAGGGCTACGACTTCTGTCTTCAGGTATAGGTTGGTTGGTTCTTAAGTTTAGGGGCTGCGACAACGCGGTCATGTAGCCCCGTGTACTTTGGGTGTGTGGAGAATCTGTCTGATAACCGGTGTTAAATGTGATGACTGTATTAGTGTGTGTTATCTGTTTTTAATTTAAGTACTGCAACTTAGAATTTTTCAAATAGTTCGTACTTTTGCCGCCAAGCGCCACCGTCAACGATTACTAGGCCAAGTTCATAACTTAGCTACTAGACACCACCGCAGTCGGCTCTTGGCAACGAACATAGAAACCTAAGAGGGTTCTTTACATTCTTAACCTATCCAATTTAGCTTCACACAGGTGCAATTAGTGGAAGGTTCTTTAACATGCCATAGTATAGTTCTTTGTTAGGTTTGAGTCTCCTCTCTCCATTCTTGATATTTGGGCCTAGGATTTTCCGGAGCATTTTCCTTTCTCTCTTCTGGAACATTATTATTATTATTATTATTATTATTTTATTATTATTATTATTATTAATTATTGTTATCATTTCGTGGCACGGATTAACAAAATGGAAATGGCTTACCATTTAACCAAAGACATTTACAAAAAATCCTCTCGGCACGCCGGAAGGCGGAGGTAGATTTCACCGGGCAAACTAGGGGATTGGCTATAATAGGCAAAATATGCAGGTATTCGTAGGAGGATCAGACCTCATTGATTGCAAGAAAGTATTTTACATTTAGAGGTTAAAAATCAACTTTTTTTCGTTTTTGTATGCATATTTTTATCATTTTATTGTCTATGGGGATGGTAACCTTCTTGTCATTCGGGGTTCATTTTTATACTTCTGATCACACTGTCCTTATGCAAGGTTTGGAACTGATGTGTAACTATCTGACAGTCTGTTACTTCTTCTCGCAAAATTTTATCTCCCGCAGAGATTTTTGTTGGTTCCTCAGTTTAGGGGCTGCGACAACGTGGTCATGTAACCCCGGGTGTGTAGAATCTGATAAACGGTGTTAATTTTGATGACTGTTTTAGTGTGTAATTCATGTAAGGTCTGCAGACGGTCAATTTTAAGTAGTAGTTCCTAATTTTGTACCATATCCTAACGTGAACGACACCTAGCTGTGAACTTGGCTACTAGATGCCACCGCAACCAGCAACTTGCAACGAACGTTGGAACTTCTCCTCCAAAGGAAAGAATGCTGAGTTTTTTTTAGCGCTGTTAGAAAATCCGACGACTTTGGCCGGCTTTGAACCAGCGACCTTGGGCATATAAGTTCAGCATGCTACCAGTTAGCCACTTCCCACAGTCAGATGGAAAAATGAATGTGATCTCGTGCAATGGCGTTGTCTTGGCAACCTCTGATAGCTCATCCCTCATCAATTTAGAAGCGTTGTCACGGTAACCTCGGATGGCACTTGGCATGTTCTTTAATTCCGAAATCATTTTTCTCATCCCTTGGCGTAATGGTAGGTCAGATCAAAAATTCTTTCAGACAAAGTTTTAGGTAATTATTAGGGGAATATTTTCCATTATGTACGGGTTTGATATTGTGCCTATTAAGAGAGATATGATTAATGTTTCCCGAAAAAAAAACACTTTTTTCCACCCCTTTGGTCAATGGTTGGTGCTATCAAAAAACCTATTTGACATAAATTTTTGGCACTTATCCGACAAATATTATGAACTTTGAATTGATTCGATATTTCACGTATTAAGAGAGTTATAGCGACATTTCACTTTTTCGAAAAAAAAAGCCCCCCCCCCCCATTTTTCACCCCCTTTAACGGATTTTGCCCATTAACGAACTCGACCGATTTTTTAAGGGGTTACATATTATGTAAAACATTAAAGTGATTGGTGCAAAATTACGGCAGTTATCGTGTCCACAACAAACTGATATATATGCATATATATATATACACACACATATATATAAACTTTTGAACTGACGGTGGTTTGGGGGATGTGAAACACGAAGATATGTCGAAATTTTCCGGAAGTCGAAACATGGTACCCATTGCAATAGTTAGCTTTCTGATGAAATCTACCTAAAATAGGCTACATAATTTAAAATACTACCATCAACGACACCTAGCTGTGAACTTGGCTACTAGATGCCACCGGAACCATCAACTCGCAACGAACGTTGGAACTTCCCCTCCGAAGGAAAGCATACTTAGGTTTTTTTGGCGCTCTTGGTAAATCCGACGACTTCAGCCGGGTTTGAACCCGCGACCTTGGGCATAGAAGTTCAGCATGCTACCAGTTCCGATACCGAAGTCGCTTCCCACAGACATATGAAAACAGAATGTGATCTCGTGCAGTGGCGTTGTCATAGCAACTGCTGATGGCTCAACCCGTATCAATTAAAAGTAAAGTTGTCATGGCAACCACTCTTGGCACTTGGAATTTTCTTATAATTTAAATCATTTTGCTCACTCCGTGACGTAATGGTGGGTCATATCGAAAATTCTTTCAGACAAAAGTTTTAGGTAATTATTGGAGGAATATTGTCCATTTTGTACGGTTATGATATTGTGCCTATTAAGAGAGATATGATTAATGTTTCCCGGAAAACCCACTTTTTTCCACCCCTTTGGTCAATGGTTGGTGCTATCAAAAAACGTATTCGACATAAATTTTTGGCACTTATACGACGCATATTATGAACTTTGAATGGATTCGATATTTCACGTATTAAGAGAGTTATAGCGAAATTTCACTTTTTCGAAAAAAGCCCCCCATTTACACCCCCTTCGACCGATTTTGCCCATTAACGAACTCGACCGAGATTTTATAGGGATACATGTTATGTAAAAAATTCAAAGTGATTGGTGCACAATTACAGCAGTTATCGTGTCCACAAAAAACTGATATATATATATATATATATATATATAGATAGATAGATAGATACATATATACATAAATTATATATAAACTTTTGAACTGACGGTGGTTTTGGGGTCTGGGGGATGTGAAACGCGAAGATATGTCGAAATTTTCCGGAAGTCGAAACATGGTACCCATTGCAATAGTTAGCTTTCTAATGAAATCTACCTAAAACACGATCAATGTCCTTTAAGGCCAAACTGAGGCACTACGTTACCGTTATTCGCCCGGAGGCGTTATATGCATCAGAATGCCTGGCGATGAATAAGAAAGGCCTGGCAGGACAACTCGAAACCAAAGAGAGGAGGATTCTGAGAAAGATCTTGGGCCCGGTCAAGGAACGAGGAGAGTATCGAAGACGACACAACGAAGAACTTTATCTACATGTGGAGAAAATAACGGACACCATTCGCGAAAAAAGACTTTCCTTTTATGGCCATTTAATACGAATGAACTCTGGAAGATTGTCCAATCGAATCTGTGCCTACTTTGTGGGAAAGAAAACCAAAGGGATCTGGTTTACAGAGATGGAAAAAGACCTACAGGAACATGAGGACAACTTGGAACGTGGCTCTTTGAAGAAGAAACTTGGGGAGATACAGAGTTTTCAGCCAAAACCTATATTGAAAACCGGCAGGAAGTGGACCGAAGAACGGAAGGAAGCTCAAGAATGCGCGAATACTGGGCCAATGTGAAAGAAAGGGGGGAAAGGCAGTTGAAATAACGTGGTCCATAGACGACCGAAACGATTATAAAAAAATAAAAAAATAAAAATAAAGTAATAATAATAATAATAATGTATTAATAAATATAATAATATAATAATAATAGTAAAATAATATTTTATTAAGAAATAATTAATAATAACAACATTATTATTATTATGCTCGTATATCCTCAGCTACTGTGGCGTAGATCCAATGCGTTGGAGCGATTGAGGCGATCTACCCTCCCGACGATTTCTTTAACACTGCCATCTGACAGTGATAACCTGACTTTAACTGGCTGAGTCTTACTTAATTTTATCCTGCAATCACAAAATTCGATACGAGAGATCTATTACGAGCCAACATCGTGTGGATTTTGCAACCCTTCTACAATCCAACATCCTCGTCCTGAAATCGAACCCGCGACATTGGGCTGAGGAGACATTCATGTTTTCACTGATTTCTTCTCACATATTACTTTTTCTTCACTCATCACGAAGATTACCCTCGTTATTTTGTTCACAAAGTACACCAAAAAGGTATTAGTGGTTTTATCATGGATTTTGATATGAACAGCAGCACATATCGTATGTTCCTGAATACATTAAAGCACTGTGAGGTGTTCCTGATTGAAATTTAAAGGATCGCTTAAGGGGAGGTTGTAAACCCTATACCAGCTATGCTAAGTTCTCCAGATTTCTAGAATACAACTTAACTTACGAGAGTGAAATCACAAACAATCATAGTACATTGCCTCAGTCGCCTAACTTGTTTTATTTTCAAGTTGGACTGTATTTTTATGGATTTTATGTTCGACGATGTCGAAACGAAAATATTATATGTCAGAAAACTGTATCATAATGGGGGTCATTAAAGTACTATTTTTCATTATGATACAGTTTCTCCAACCAGAGCTCATTCATTGACCAATTAGGTAAGGATAGTTTCGCACATGCGCACAAAATCCAACATGTCGGACATGAATTACATAATTTGAAAGTTGACAATGTATTTTGGACCAACAATTGTAGTTACAATCCCAAACACAGAGACAAAATCAGCACGAACCTTTACGGTAACAGGAAAACACTATGAAATATGCATGACATTTAGGAATCTACGTCCAGAAGTTTGCAACACACCATCTTTGTACCCTAGCCTACACCGACTTGGAAAGTATGCACCGTCCGTAGGCCTAATGTTTGTATAAACAAACTGCAGAATATTGCAAAATAAATAGCACTGTACCTTAATATCCGCAACACCAATTTCGGCACAGGGAGGATTTCACCGACAATTTTAGTGAATGCTGCTGTTAATACACACATCAAAAAAAGTTTTGCATCACCTCGGTTCCCAGATCTCCGGCATATAGACGTTGACTGTGTATATTGTATCAAAGATACAGTCCCTTTGACTGTTCATAGATGTCACTAAAACTGCTCAAAGATGTAAACAACCATGCATGAGCAGGGCCTATTAGACGGAGGGGGTACGACAGCCGATCAGTTCCAGTCATTCCACCAGGACGAAGGTACGCTGCTCATGTTGTCTGTAGTTCTACCATGCCTAGAAGGTCAATACCGCAGTTCGATCGCGTCCGCATTGTTACTTTGTGTCAAGAAGGGCTCTCAACAAGGGAAGTTTCCAGGCGTCTCAGAGTGAACCAAAGCGATGTTGTTCGGACATGGAGGAGGTACAGAGATACAGGAACTGTCGATGACAGGCCTCGCTCAGGCCGCCCAAAGGCTACTACTGTAGTGGATGACCGCTACTTACGGATTGCCGCTCGGAGGAACCCTGACAGCAATGCCACCATGTTGAATAATGCGTTTCGTTCAGCCACAGGACGTCGTGTTTCAACTCAAACTGTGCGCAATAGGCTGCATGATGCGCAACTTCACTCCCGACGTCCATGGCGAGGTCCAGCTTTGCAACCCCGACACCATGCAGCGCGGTACAGATGGGCCCAACAACATGCTGAATGGACCCCACAGAATTGGCATCACGTTCTCTTCACCGATGAGTGTCGCATATGCCTTCAACCAGACAATCGTCGGAGACGTGTTTGGAGGCACCCTGGTCAGGCTGAACGTCTTAGACACACTGTCCAGCGAGTGCAGCAAGGTGGTGGTTCCCTGATGTTTTGGGGTGGCATTATGTGGGGCCGACGTACGCCACTGGTGGTCATGGAAGGCTCCGAAACGGCTTTACGATACCTGAATGACATCCTCCGACCCATAGTGCACCCATATCGGCAGAATATTGGAGAGGCATTTGTCTTCATGGACGACAATTCTCGACCTCATCGTGCACATCTTGTGAATGCGTTCCTTCAAGATAACGACATCGCTCGACTACAGTGGCCAGCATGTTCGCCAGACATGAACCCTATCGAACATGCCTGGGATATGTTGAAAAGGGCTGTTTATGGACGTCTTGACCCACCAACCACTCTGAGAGATTTACGCCGAATTGTCGTTGAGGAGTGGGACAATTTGGACCAACAGTGTCTTGATGAACTTGTGGATAGTATGCCACGACGAATACAGGCATGCATCAATGCAAGAGGACGTGCTACTGGGTATTAGAGGTAGTGGTGTGTACTGCAATCTGGACCACAAATGCTGAAAGTCTAGCTGTATGATGGTACAACATGCAATGTGTGGGTCTCATGAGCAATAAAACGAGCTGAAATGTTGTTTGTGTTGATCTCTATTCCCTTTGTATTTAAAGGTTCCGGAACTCTTGGAACCGAGGTGATGCAAAACTTTTTTTGATGTGTGTATAAACACACTAGAACGTCATGGTGCAGATCGGCAGGCTGTAAACATATGGCATTGCCAAGCAGACACAGCCCTTGCGTGGGTCAGAGAACTTGTATAGCACAGACAGCAAACTCAGCGCTAGCACTCCGATCACTAAATTCAAGGGACTGAATCTCGACAGATATTTATGAATATTTCTGTTCGAACATAAAATAAAATAAAGTTATAATTATTGTTGAACATAAACAGTCGTATGCAACTCACGTATAATGGAAATTAAGACACGAGTATGTTTATAAAGCGAGCGTAGCGAGACTCGATGCATAATGTACTATTAAAATTTTAAGTGCAATTTATTCTACTTTTTTCCTTTACAAACTTTCGTAGCTTCCAAGTTAGATTGAAAAACTAAGATAACAAGAAGTTCCGTGAAGAACTATACAGCCTACTTTTCATGCCAATGATTATTCTACAGAATATGCACCTATCCAGAATAATGACGAAATTAAGTTGGTAATATCGAAATATCTAATTAGTTCAAAATATACCTGGTATAATGTAGCCTAATAGAGCACTACAGTTGGCAGCCCTGGTGACTGAATATATTCTTAGTTCCATCTCTAAGGTACAGAATACAACATTTGGTTGAAGTCCAATGGACGTTACATGCAGTTAGACATTGGATCTATCAGCACGCGTAAAAGCATGTTGCCAACAATACCATGCGTGTGCTGGTCAGAAATAATCTGAATTATTATGATATCTTGTTGTGCCAATTTTGGATGAAATACATTTGTTAGTAAAGAAGTTACATGTATTTTAAAATTGGACATATCAGCAGGCATAGAATCATGTTGGCAGCACTGCCTTGTATTAATTACTCCAAATTAATCTAGAATGTCAGGTGCTATACGTGTGCAAAGTATAGAGCTGTTGGCTTGCATACTTTCTGATATATTGATATTAGGGTAAAAAGAATATAGACAGCATTTATTAACAGTTGTCAGCCCTGATTGCTCTTAACAATACTTATAGTCATATCTGTTATGGTACACATTGCACATACGAAATTTAGTTGAAATCCAGCTGATAGTATAGAAGTTACATGTATTTAAAAATTGGTACTATCAGCAGGCTTATAATCATGTTGGTAGAACTGACGTATATAAGTTACTCCAAATTAATCTAAAATGTCAGAATATACGTGTGCATAGTTTAAAGCTGTTGGCTTGCATACTTTCTGATATATTGGTATTTGGATTTAAAAAAAATAGAGAGAGCAATTATTAACAGTTGGCAGCCCTGGTGCTCTTAAGAATACGCTCAGTCATATCTGTTTATGTACAGATATTACATACAGAATTTGGTTGAAATCCAGTTGATAGTGTAGAAGTTATATGCATTTAAACATTGGACCTATCAGAAGGCTTAAAATTATTTTGGCAACACTGTCATTGTTGGCCTCCTGGAAATTAAACTGAAATAGTATTATCTACATGTTTGCCAATTTTGGAATAGCTCACATGCATACCTTGCAAGATATCCAACATGGAGCTCAAATTTCTAGTGCGTTTTTCAGCAGTTGGTAGCACTGACATCATTTTCAAATATGGACGTGAGCTATTCCGGTGCACATCTTTACTCATACTAAATTTGGTTTTGATTGCTGCAGCCGTTTAGGAGTTGATAGGGGGGGGGACAGACACACAGCCAGACAGACAGACAGACAGACAGACAGACAGAAGGACAGACAGACAGACAGACAGACTGACACACATTTTCCCGGATCGATCTCATAAGACTACTTTTTTCTCATTTTTGCAAAATGTGAAAAGTAGGCTAAAAATAAGTCAGTATAATAGAAGGAGAATGAGTGATGGATAAATTGGAGGTCAAAGAGGGAAGAATTCTCAGAAAGAACTTAGGACCAGTACTAGAAGATGGAGAATACCCGAGACATCACAACTCAGAGCTGTGCCAGGAAAAGAAGGCTAGCTTGTTATGGTCATGTGGCAAGGCAGTCCCCGAACAAACTGACCAACCACCTGTTCACCTTCCGGCGAAACAAGAAGGTTCGTACCACTTGGCAGACGGAAGCTGAGAAAGACATCAAAGAACTGGGACTAATAGACCTACAAGACAGACAAACTGTGACATATTCTTAAGGAAGTCCGTGGTTTTCAGGCCAAAGACCAAAATGTTCCAAGCCCATAAACTGAATTATTAAGAAGAACAACAACAATAACAACCACTTCCTTTGTATAGACAGATTTATAGCACATGGGATTAATGCACTCCGCTTCAGAATAACACAAAGTTAGAGCTGTGGTCGTCACTGCTCCCAGGTAGTTAGTTATGTTTGTTTTAAGGGGAGGAACTACGAGGTCATCTGCCCCAGGTAGAGTGTGTTATCCTCGAAAGAATGTTGTTCCTTGCACACACTTGAAACTTTGTGCTCTGGCTGCTTGTACATGAGAGTTCACAGTGTACACCTTGCCATAACATCTACAGCTTCCCAGAAGCCTTGAGATGGCAAGCAATGAATGCAGGTACAGTACGTGTCTACTGCTGGGGATCCTCCCTTCCCTCCTGCACTCAAAGTGAATGCGGAGATCAAAGAGACAGACGTGTAGGTACAGCATATTCAAGCAGTTGACTTTTAACTTCGATAAAGTTTCCTCAGTGGTCCATTGGTAGAGCGTCCGATTCATGATTCCAAGAACGTGGGTTTGATTCTTGGCCAAAAATGTAGGATTTTTGAGGGCTGGAAAAATTAACGGAATTGCAAGTCCCACTTGTCGGCCTGCTATAGATCCGTAGACGTATTTAGTGTTTACTAAACAAAACTGAGTTTAATCTCAGCCAAAGACGCTCACATAAGAGTTCCGGTTTACCCCACTAAATGAAATGCAAAATTGAAATTTAGAATTTGGTGAACAGATCGCCTACATCATACCAAATATCTACACCTGGTAGATGCGGCCATACAATTAGTATTATTGTTATTATTATTATTGACACGTGGTTGGCCAGGGAGGATACTTACCTTTTATTTAGAGGTCCGCATCGCTTCAGCAAAATCACCTCCAGAAGACAAGCCCCAACAGAAGAACTCCAAAGGGGTAGAAGGAAGGTGGACAAGGGGACAACGCACAGGCTATTCTACAGACACCCCCCAATAACTAATGGAATTGTCGTCGACGAAATAATGCCACAAGAGTTGTTTAAAAATTTAAAATAAAAATTTAATGTTAAAATTTAAAAGGAAAACACCTCCACCAGAAAACAGAACATGCATTAGGCAGCATAAATTACAAATAAAACAAAACCTCAGCTAGAATTCTCACTGTAGAAATAAAAAAAATTAAGGCCGATATCAATTAACAATTACCTGGGGCAAGAAAATGAAAAGCTACAAACCAAATAAAAACTTAATAAACACCAGACATATTCCCAAACTGGACCATGAGGGCCTTGGAGAATCAGAAAAAAAAACTAGTGCAAAATTATTACCATAAACAAGGTAACGAAAGAATAACGTAGGAGTACCAAGAAAACTCCAAAAAAGGAAAACCAAAGGAAAATTTAAAACAAATAAGTTAACCAACATCACCATGACCCAAGAACGTGCACTTCAAAACACGCCAGAAAAAACAAAACCCCACAATGCACTTCTGTCAACAAGTTACCATGGCGACCAAGAACAGTAGAAGGTACATCAGTACGTATTTATGAGAAACGCGTAATTTACATTTTTAAATTAAATCTTCACCAGTGAGAAAACAGCTAGATATAAACAAGCTCAAGACACTACGAGATCAAATAGTTTTTACAGGCAACGGATCAGACTAAAAACCGACCGACTAATGAACCAATTTAGGCCTAGTGTTAATAGATTCGTCTGGCCAGTACCATAATATTATAAGAAGAAAATGCCTTAGCCAGATGCCAAATAATAAAATAAGAAGAAAAACAGTAGTGTTCCCCGGACAAATATAGTTTAACAAAAAATTTACATTTTCATAGGTGACATATCTTTTCCAAGGTCAACCTTTCAGAACCAAAACAAACACTCAGTACACCATGCAAAATATGGAGCTCCAATAATTTAAAATAATAAAATGCAAAACATACCTTTAGGGGAAACACTAATTTTTTAAACACTACTTAGATATCCTTAAAGGATTTATATCATTAAAAATAAACTAAAATAGCAGATGGCTGCCAGTCGCTGTCGAAGAGATGCACACCAAAGATCGCCTTTCCATATTAAGGCCGAAGAAACTATTTACACGATTATCATAGATGATAGTTGCACACTAATACTTCATGTATCATTAAATACTGGGATATATTCCCAAGTTAGCTTGGACGAGGGCAGAGCCCTCGCCCTGGCGAGATTCACAATATGCGTAGTTCCTCTCCCAGCAATCAGTCACAACTCATTATTCACAAGATGGATGACAAAAGCGAAGAAGGCCACCCAGCATGCACCAGGTTTATTTAAATTGGACCAATTAAATTTAGCCACATGTTACGCCAATGTGAAAACCAAATAATATTCACACGACACCACTAAAATGTTTTGGCGGCATGAAGTATATATAGTTTTTTGTTTCAAGACGTATAATAATAATTGCCTTCATACATGACTCGAATAGGATAGTTTATAAGGCACAACCAACACACTCTAGCGGAGAAGAAGGAACCACGTGATGAAACGCCAAAGTCCGACAGCAGCTACCATCTCGTGTTCACAAACGGAACCAAGCGACCATGCGGTCGTTTCAAAATGTCATGGAGTCACATCCAGGGGTAGATACATGTTTGAAAACGTTGGGACGGGCTCTTGCACGTAACAGTCTCCCTCCCTTAAGCGTGAACACCGTTCACGAATATGCCTAGGCATAGGCAGTACTCCTTAACTAGTCGATTCACCAAGCATGTTTCCAGAAGATAATGTTCACCAGTTAACTCCAATTGATGGACGAAACCGCATCGTTTTGGTTAGGAAGAGTGCAGGGTCAGATTATCAGTGAAGGGATAATTGATCACCTCGCAAACCACTTAGTTAACAGCTTCACTGTGTTCATAAGTCTTCAGAAACGCAGAACACCAGCAGCAGCAGTGCTTTCAGAGTCCGAGACACGTTAGGTAAATTTTTCAATAAGTCCAATGTAGGTTGCTTTAAACGAAGTAGGTGGAAGCAATGTGCAAGATATTATGCGACGCGTGGCCAGCCATTTACAAAACAGAAGTTAATCTTATTTCAAAAAAAGTTTACAGAATTTACAATTTCTTACTACATTTTACAAAAGAGAAACAAGGTTGAATTTAAATGAAGAAAATATTTCTGACCATGCCTTAGATCCGTGCTTACAAAATTTCATTAACAAGTTTACCTTTTTACAGACTAGAAGTACCTTTCAAGATTACATGAGTTAAACGACTATACATTTAGAAGGAACTACGGTAGAGGAATGACCACTTAAATTCCCAAGGAATCATGTATATAAATTTTACCATGAGTTATGTCTCCCACCGAGTCCAACTTACATGCTAGCATCTTTTATGAAAACATCAAAATTTAGTTTCAATTTTACAATATACCATAAAATGGGAATTACCCAACAGTTACAGTTTGTATCCCAGCAGAGTTTTCATATCCAGTTCAAAATTCCAGAAAGAAAAGATGCCTGAAGGCTTCAATGAAGGTTAGGGATACTCTACATTATACAAAATCAGTTTACAAAATTTATGGTAGCATTTCCTCATTAGAAACCTCTCCACCTCGTTTAATGTGCGACAGATGCATTCTGGAAATTTTGTTTAGTTGGCCTTAAGGTTTCGAAAAGGAAAATTAATTAAACTGACATGTATGCCTCTACATTGTTGATTCGTGATGGCACACATTGCTTGGCACGGGGACAATGAGGAATTCAAACGCAGTGACAGAAACGACCAAAACCAAGAGGAAATGGCAGCGCAGAAAACCAAACATCAATACACTAACACAAGGAACGCAATTGAGGTTCGACACCAGATGAGAATACAGTCGAAATCCGCCTGGGTGAGAAAAATCCAACATAAAATGAACTAAGTTCAACAGTACACGAAGTACAAATGAGGTTTCCTCGTTCAGGTTTAAGACACGAACACATACAACCACAGGATGCCTAACATGGCCCGAAAATACGGTTAGATGAGAAACAAGCCGCTCTTGTTGAAAGACGAGGCTAACAGGGAACACTAACGCACCATTCCTAACGATTTAAGCAGAAAAAATTTAGAATTACTAGTTAAAAGCAGAAAATTTTACTTAAGTTACAGTGGCTGATGACCGTGATTGCCATAGCATGAACTAAACAGTGGGCCTATGTCATTTACAGTTAGCATGAGGCAACTGATGACCCAGATTTCCAGCAACAACAGATTACTGGCTTTAAATGCAAAACAAGCTGACTTACAGCAGCTGATGACCATAATTTTCAACAGAAATTTAACCCCAGTAAATTTTGACGACCCTATATTAATTAATTAAGCAGAAAAGCACATTACATTATGGCTGTTCACGAACTGAGACCCCATATTCACAACAACGTATTCACCGCACACATACTCAAATAACAGCGATACATAATTTTTACCACCCACAAAAATAATTCCCATTAATCCACAAATATGCAAGTTATGTAGTCGTAGAGATATCATAACACAAACAAATACAATTAAAACACAATACCCTTACAATTACATTACGTTACATGACACATACTTGCATGTCATCGAACAGACCAGTCCCATACCAAGCCAGTTCGGATCGTGCAAGTCCTATTTACAACATGCCCAGGGATCAAACCAAGAAAGAATCCCATACTTCTAATCCTAGCTAACCCTAGACAGTAGATATCTCCACGTAAAACAGATCTACATATTATACTTAGTTCAACATTACAAGGAAAGCAACTAATAAAAATACGATCCTAGGCTTACTTTTGCAAACACAACAAACCCTGAATTACCCCACCCTACAAATCTAAATCAAAATCTAACGTTAACACATACATCCAGACACGATTTTCACATGATACACACTTATCCCAGAACGATTGCAGTATAATGTAAGTTTAAGAACAAAAATTACAAATCGCACACTGCGATAAAAACATCTCAAAACAAACACTTACCTTGAATGAGTTAGGGAAGAATTTCTAGCCAACTAATAGTGACATGCACGTTAAATGTGCCGTCTGGCACCACAATAGGGACATAGGGCGGGCAGATTTCCATAGTTTAGCCCTTTTAATCGGACTACACTTTGCCACAACACCAGTAGGCGTGATAGTTGCATAATAAGAATATCACGAGGACAGCATATCACAACAGAATTCCATGCAAAGAAACATATAGGAACACAACAGTCTTCTTAAGCACCGACACTGCCTCGACACCTGAAATTTCGGCAAATAACATCATGCACAATGCTGCCCAGAACTGCATACTGTACCCATGTGAGTAATCTCGATGGAAAATATGCTTCCGCCTCCAGCTAGCGTCAGGACTCGAGCGTGTACCGTTCCCCCATTGAGCAGTTGCATATTTTGGATTTGAGGCTATAAGGTATCAACTCTACAATGATAAGGCACAACTCTACTCTAAAACTTTAATTCAGTAATAAAATCATGGCTTCAAACAAACAAAACAATCCCCACAACCTTAAAAACAAAAGCAAACAAAATTTACTTCCACAATCCACTGATATTAACATAATATTATCATAATAAAATCATATCATAACACAAACCTTTACCCTTATATCAACTTCACAACAATGATACTCTAGTGCGCTGATGCACATACAACTTCAGAAACAAACTGTACATTAATTCTACTGTCATCCAATGTGACTTCTTTAATTCACAAAATTACTTATTCCTTAAACCTCGTCTTAATTTGACAATTATGTGTACCGTGTGTGCTTTGATCTTTCTCTTCCCACCAAATGCTTTACATGCATTAGCCTATTCTGGTGTTGCACAGCAATCTACGTGCAACTCCATAATTATGTAAGCTACCCCTACACTTCCTCTATTTATATAGTTCCACTGCATGCCGTTTGTGATTTCATCTTAAAAACGTTAGTTATTGCTGTGTCGGATGGTACAATTAAACTACCTTGAGCGCGTAGCCTGTGGCGTCGAGTAACCAACTTCTGAAAAAGTTGTCAGTGACAGTACAAATGCAACGTCTAACCATTCGTTAGATAGCTAAAATCATGAACCATCAGGGTGATCTATAATTATCAATGTGTTCTTAAACCACATGGCTTCATTACTCAATATAACAATATTTCATTTCATGTCATTAACAGGGTCTAAAATCTGCCCTTCTTAAACCTTCTTTCCTTCACGGTTCGCTTGACGGCCCAACCCTCTTCAGAGCGGCCTGTACACAATAGACGTGGAGTGAGGTTCCAACATTACCTCGACCCTCGTTTCCTGTCTCAAGGCTTTCTTCCCAAGCAGTATAAGATTTTACAAGACAAATACTGTGGTCCCAGTGACACACATATCCCAATGGAGGTAAACTGAATATTATGCAAACAGGTACTGGATGAGCTTTAACATTTATTCCTACCCTGAGGATAATAATAACTGGCACCAAATAGGCCCATTTCAACATGAAGGTACGAGGTTCATAAAACATTGGTCTAGTAGGTAACCGGTATCTTAAATAAATGCAGCGGTCAGCCCATGCTGCCGTCATGAGATTCGCTTCAACGAGCCGAATCACTCAACAATAAGTTCTCGGGGAATCAGATAGAGTGCAGAGGTGTCCATCGTTTGCCTCTCACCTATCACGGGATTCGAACCCGGAACATTCCATATCCATCATCAGAGTTAGGGTCCAAACACTAATTACACTCTGGCACAAAGCATATCTCCCAGTATGCCCACGGCATACGAGATTTCATACGTCGAATAGACCCCCTGGTTCCTAACCTAATGTTATGACCTTCGTCCTATAATTATTAAGAGAAATCTATCAATTACTCTATAAGCTTTTCCATAAGCTGCAAATTCAATTCACTGGAAAGCTCTTCCAATCCCTGGCATAATTATATTCCCATTAATACAATATATTCTGATATAAAACTCTTTTCTTAATCCCGTAATGTATTCTTACTGTATAATCTTACTGCTTAGATCGATAAGTCTTCCCATAGCGTAAATATTTCTTGCTTACAACATTTATACCTAATGCGTTCATTCATACCTTTATTTTATTCATTATTATTATTATTCTCACTGACATAAATAACCAAAATCCGACACAACTAATCATCTTAAAAACCGAACAACCGTGTTCGTTTCGTTTACATAACTGATTTGCGATTTTTAAAGAATAGTGGTAACGATTAATCCACTCACTGATGCAAAATAACATCTCAACTCTATTAAAATCAACACAATAATGATTAAACCTGGAGAGTCTATCTCCTACTACTGTTTCTTACTGGCATCTTTATAACTCTGAAATCACATTACATGCAGTGGCCTATACTTCTACTTAAACATAATTTGTGGGGTACTCACATATATAAGCTCATCATGGTGGCTCCAACCACTCATATCCCTCCGGGTTGCCTGCCATATGCAGATTTAGTGCGATATTTGCATCTTGAATACACACATTTTATGATACATTTCTTCCGTTAACCACACGACACTTTGCATTTCTATAAAGAAGCTATTACTTCCAAAACATATGACACTTTATAACATGTATTAAACCATTAATTTAAAAGACATTTCACATATGATTTATACATAACAAACGTCACTCTTTACACTTTTCATTGGTTGAAATTCCCTAGCAAAGATATCAAAATTGCAGGTGTCGACGGCATCTTCCGTGCTCCTACCAACTCCTGATTGAAAGTCTGGTTCATCTGCCCCCGGAATTCACCAACAGTTTATCCATACTCCTACGGTAAGCTTCCTGCTTTGCATAAATATGCTGACTTCCGTCCTGAGCGTTACTATTTGGTATTCTTAAGACATTACCAAATGCTTCGTAAAGTTTCTCCCAGCGCATTCCTGCGTAATAAGACATGTATGATCAGTCAATATATTCTACACTGCGCTTAACATTGTACATAACTTTACACAGATTATTATTTACAATAGTTCTGCAACTTATCTCACACGGTTCTTCCTAAGTGAATCACAAACCATTGTTCGTACTGCTGACTACACCTGCAGCACGACTATATAAATAAAAGCTTTCTAAAAGTTTTACTGCACGGCTTCCCAAGTCGAAGTCCGGGCCTCCTTCCTTGCCTTCAGTAATACACATTTCACACAATAAAGTTCGTTGATTACCGTACTTCTTATTAATTTCTGACTATACATTATTATCTTCTCACTTGGTGCATTACGATGTGCGGTGAATATAATGGTTCACTCAAATGTACAAGTCTTTGTTTGAGCGTCCTTCCATGAGCCGGACCGACATACGTTCCGCCTCAACAACTTGCTTGACAACTGTTCTGACTGTCTGACAAAACCTGTGTAGCGACGACTGTCCTCTGCCAAGGGTCGACTCCCTTTATATTGGTTTCACACAAAAAGTAGAGCTAAAATTTCCCGCGTTATCTTGACTCCTCTCCCAGCATGATTCTGGTCTCGAAACCATGCTCATCGGGTTCCTTTTTCTTCACTGATCCCAGAACTATCTGCGTGCTGAAGGATCGCTCGGCCAATTAATTAATATTAATTCCTTTCTCCATAGCGTGGGGACGCTGTTTCACTGCGAATCCCTGGGACCTCCTCAAACCCAGCCGCGAACAACCATAGTCTTATGTCCTTCCGCACTCCATTAAATATGCGTCTACTTCGCAGATTAAAGGCTCTAAAATTAGCCTCCTGGCTAAAGATTCACCTGTGCGCAACTCTCATGTCATTGCGTTACTCCAATCACGAGTAATCAATGATTTTCCTTGGGATCTCTCCCCACTCTTCTTCGTCCTATTCTCAGTCGGGGAAAAACTGGGTCATTATTCAAGACCCCAACCTCTTCCAGACGACATAACTAGGTCAGCAAGATTGACGTGGCTCCAAGGGTCACCTCCCACAATTCTGGGCCTATTAGTAAAACGTCAAACTCTGCACTTTCTGTGCTCCAAGTCCAGCATAGCCTACTCCAAGTAGTCTAATAATGCTGTATTCCGCTCACTTTCCCTGCATTATTTTAATAAATAATGTCATTATCAACTGAAATCACACCAGTGATTATATATACACTTTTCTTTAGGGGTTTTTACCATGAAACTCCCTCAACAGACCTCGGGTTCGTTCCCTGGTGGAACCTTTATACTGAGCTCACAGTCTCTGAGATCCACGTTCGATATCAGTCAGCATGACCCCCTCGGGTTCATATTCCCATTGCAAAACTTATAGAAGTCAATTACAAGTGACTCTCTGTAAGTAATCAGCTGACTGTCTACCACTGTCTGTGTTTACATCTGGGGTCCTTCACCTCGTCTGGCTGCGAGTAGGTTAGTCCAGCTCCCCCTTCCACACTTCGCTCAGCTCTAAGCTGTTCATTCTCTTGAAGGAGGGCTTCATTTATGGCCTCGACTTCCCTCGCCGCTTCGACCATTTCTTTGTAAAGTTCTCGCAGGCACTGGCATTCTTGCTGTTTGTCCCTTCCACTGGGCCAGCTGTCGGCTTCTCGTTCCGTCTCGCCGCGTGAACTTTCAGGTCTGACTGCCTGGCTGACCTCGCTATCCACGTTCAGTTGGGTGTGTGCTGCTAATACTTCTTCTTGTTCGTCGAATTCTTCTGGCGAATAATAAACTTTTAAATTGGCTGCATTCATAACGACCTCGTTTCCAGTTTCTAAATGCTTTATCCTGTATGCATTGTTTTGTAGGTCTCTAATCACCTCGAACGGGCCGTGATAAGCAAAAATGAACTTCTTATACTTCCGTGCTTCTGGATCTGAACTGGCGGGTTTCCGCACTAACACTTTCTCTCCGACGAGAAGCGGTCTGTGATACCCCTTCGCACGATTTCTTCTCTGACGTCTCTCCGCCTGTGCTTTGAGGTATTCGAAGGTTCGTTGGATCCTCAATTCTCGTCCTGGCTGTGCGTCTACTGGTAATGGAATGACACCAGTCCACGGTCTCTCCGGTCTCTGATCCAAATGTAGAGTCACGGGAACCTGACCTGTCGCCTCATGTACGGTATTATTTATACAGTATTCAATTACTTCTAGGAATTCAATCCAACGCCAATTCTCTTCAGAGCAATAGATCTTCATGTATTTCTGGATCTCTCTCATTACTCTTTCAACTGGACTTGCCTCAGGATGGCGAATGGTAGATAAAATCTGCCTAATTCCTAGATTCTCCAGTTCTCGACGAAATTTTGCACTTGTGAAGCAACTTCCGTGGTCCGAGAGGATGTTATCCGGCTTCCCAAAAATCGGAATAACTCTCTCTTTCAGGCGTTTCAATACCTGCTTTGAACTTGTCTTCTGTATGGGGCATAATACCACCATTTTTGAAAATACATCCATGGCTACAAAAATGTGTCTATTGCCTCTACGTGCTCTAGGCAGTGGTCCAAAGTTGTCTATGCTCAATAGCTGCCTTGGCTTCTCCGGTAACAACGGGATAGGTCGTTGCCTCATTAAGAAGGGATTTGGCTTTACCCTTTGGCACAAATCACATGTCCTAATGGCATTTCTCACCGTTTCTCTCAACTTTGGCCAAGTAAATGCTTCTTTCAACAGAGCACAAATTTTGTCTATTCCGGGATGTCCAAATGCTCTGTGTGCTAGCCACACCAATCTCCTCTGCAAAGATGCAGGAATCACAATCCTTAGACGTGTATGATCTACATCATCCCACTTGTGCAGTATCTGATTATACCATACATAATCTGTTGCCAATGCCTCTGCCTCTCTGTACATTGCAGTTCCCCTTGCTAAACGTCCCTCGAAGTAATCAATCATCATCTTCAACCACGGGTCTTCGCGTTGTAGGTTGGTAAGATTCCTCAAGTCATCCAACGTCTTCTGATCTCGATTCTCAATCTGGACAGCTAGGGCTTCCTCTTCTCTAGGGTAACGGCTTAATATGTCCGGTAATACATTCTCTTTCCCTGGACAGTATTCTATTTCCACGTTGAATTGCTGAATATAGAGGGACCATCTTGTCAATCTCCGGCTAGACAAGTCTGTCTTTAACAAAAATGTTAAGCTTTATGGTCTGTTTTGAGGACTATTTGAAAGCCATACACGAGTTTATGCCAAGATTGCAACGCGTACAAAATTGCGAGCAACTCTATCTCTGTAATCGTGTAGTTTTTCTCATGGGCTTTCAACCTCCTACTTATAAAGGCAATAAAAACTTTCTTTTCAGGCTGGTCAACATTTTCCTGGAATAGCATCGCTCCAACACCAATAAGTGATGCATCCGTCTGTATGATGAACTTCTGGGTATAATCCAGGTATCCCAGCTTCACATATTCCAAAAGCATTTGTTTTGACCTCACGAATGCTTCCTGACATTGCTCCGTCCAATTCCATCTGCCGCCTTTCTTCAATAGGTCCTGCAGGGGTGCTACTGTCGTAGTATAGTTTGGTCAGTGGTTCGAAAAGAATCCAATTACTCCCAAATACTGTCGGACGTGCTTTACATTCGTGGGTCGAGGGAAATTTCGAATTACCTCCAATTTATCTGGATTAGGCTTAACTCCATTTGCATCAATAACATGCCCTAGGAATTTAACTTCCCTCTGACAGAAGTGCGATTTCTTGATATTAACCTTAAAGTTAGCTTCACGAAGGTCATCTAGCAACTTCTTCAGGTCTCTCATGTGCTCCTCCAGAGATTCTGATGTGAGTAGAATGTCGTCTACATATCTGATGGTACTCTCTTTCACATCATCTGATAGATTGCGATCTAACACTCTTATCAGTGCTGAACCAGCTGTTTTCAAACCAAAAGGTAGCCTTAAAAACGTGTATGTGTCTTGATCAAACATGAATCATGTCAACAGACTAGTTTTCTTCTCTAATTCAAGATGGTGGAAACTGGAAATGATGTCCAAGTTTGTGAATACGGTCTTCCCTTTGAACTTCCTGAGGATCTCTTTAATAGGTGGCACTTGGTCAAACTCCGGAATAAACTTCAAATTTAAATGTCTCAGGTCCAGACATACTCTGACAGTCCCGTCTGTCTTAGGTACGATTACCAATGGAATTACATAAGGCGTAGGTGTCTTCTCAATAACACCGGCCTCCAACATCTCCTGAATTGCCTCTTTCACTTTAGCATAATGCTTTTCGGCTATAGGGTAGGGTTTCTGCCTAAATGGTGTCCAATCACTGACTTGAAAAGCATAAGTGAAGTTCTTTATACGACCAGGTCTCGAATCAAAGACTTCCTTCTGTTCCAGTAATAATTGCTTTAAATTTTCCTTCTCTTTTAGCCCAATTTTCGCTTCTTCTAGTTTTTCCGAAATATATTCTTCCAGTTCGGGTTCCAGATCTTTTTCCAAGTCTGTGGCTGGTGTTTTCAGTTCTTCTTCTAACTACTCCATAGCTAACACTTCTTCCTCAGCCACGTCTCTGTATGTATGCCATACTTGTTCACTTGACCCTGGTTCAATCTGATAGAGTGCGACCTCTAAGCCTTCGGCTTCCTCATTCACATGGAACATAACCCTGTCCTGTGCTAGGTCTATTATCACTCTGTATTCCCTTATAAATTCTGCCCCAATAAGTAGGTTATAAGGCAGTTTGTTTACTAATAGAAAACTCTGTGAGAAAATAGAGCCTCCTATCTGTAAATCTAGGAATACCTGATATTTACATATCATCGTTCTGTCTGGAATTACCCCTTTTATTTTGACACTAGAGATCGGTATTTTCAAAATATTCACTCTCTGGGCTATTTCATTATATAAAGCTTGTGTCATAAGTAGACCTGGGATTTTAGGCTCTAAAAAAATTAGTTTTAGGCGCCTAAAATAGGCTTTTAAAACAAGTAAATAGGCTTTTAAAAGAGAAATTAGGCACTTAAAATATGTTTTCAAAATGTGTCGATAGGCAGGAAATAGACTTTAAAATATTACAATATACACTTAAACTGTAACGTGATACTTTATTTCTTTAACAATCGTGGTATCCCTATTCTTAACCGAAATAACTGCAAAATTAAGACAATAAAAAAGACATTTATGAAAAACAATATAAAAAGTAATGTGTCAAAAAATGTTTTGGATTATATGATATATCATTATCAGTACTGATCTAAAACCTTAATACTAAAATCACTGTACACAATTACAGCACTGTAGGCATCCAATAACGGTGGAAACGCGAATGGAGTATGTGTTTATTTATTTGTGAGGAACATTCCTACAGTACTTTCATTCGTAGTTTGCTTTACAGTACATAACAATAATCTTCTCCAAATTTTCCACAGTCAGGCTGTGTCTTTTGTCTGTTAAAATCATTTTGAAAGCAGAAAAAGAGCGCTCCACACTCTCAGATGTTAGAGGGGCATAGGGAAATTTACCTACATTTTTCAATTCAATTTCACTTGGTAAGTCTACCTTTTCCCCATCCATTACCTGATGTACCCTTTTCAGCATTGAATAACCTGGGTTCTTCAGCAGTACACTAGACCACTTGTCTCTTATTTTATCTCCTACCTTGCCCCTAGCACTTTGTATGTTATTCTCAGCTTCTTCAATTACAGAAAATTGCTGTTTGAGACTGTTTCCTTTTTCCTCCATTTTTGTAATGGTGACTGGAAGAAATGAAAAATTTGCCTGAATATACGCAATGTCTCTCTGAACACTGGAACAATCATTTAACAGTTCTTTGACAGACGACACACATGCAGAGTTGTCCGTTAAAGGCACATTGTCTATCACAGTCATGATTTCCTCAAGATGTTCTGCATAATACAGGGCAGCTTCCATCCAGGAACCCCAACGGATGATGATTGGCTGTGGTGGAAGGGGAATAGAGGGGAGTTTCTCTCGGAAGATGGCTATTCTTGATGGAGTTTTACAGAACACTTTCTTCATTGTTGAAATGAGAGTATTTACTGCAGGAAACTCGGCCCTAACTGTTTCTGCGAGTCTATGCAAGGCATGGGCCATGCAAGTAACATGAATTAAAGAAGGATAGAAAGTTTTGAGGAAAGGTGCAGTGGCAATCATGTAGGAAGCAGCATCGGAGACAAGGAGAAGGACTTTAGAATCATCAACACCCCCAGGATACAACAATTGCAACCCCTTGTTGACGAAGTATGCAATGCTTCGACTATTGACTTTCTCAAGCTGCTTAGAGCAAAGAAGGTGAGCGGTAGATGCCTGATTGGGTTCCAGTTTTCCTACTATAAGGTTAGCAATGTACCTGCCCACAGAGTCGGTGGTTTCGTCCACACACAACCATATGCAAGACTCCCCAATATCCTCCCTGATTGACAAAATGACCTCATTGTAACAAATATCTAAGTAGTTTTTCTTTAATGTAGATGCTGATGGGATGTGCTGCTTGGTGTATTTCTGTAAAAAATCTCTGAAAACCGGATTATGCACAGCATTCCAGGGGATATTTGCTGCAACTAGGGCTCTACACATATCAGCATAGAAACCATTATGAGTTGTAGGAGATATAGTTTGTGTGAGCAGAGTCTGTCTAATGTTACTTTTCATGGCTGCTTTCGCTCTGCGACTGGCACTATCTGCATGCTGCTGAAGGTGGCATTTTTTCTCATGTGAAATCTAAAACACAATAAAGTGATGTCAATTAGAGACTAAGATGAGGAATAGAAAAGGTGAGCTATTTAAATTAAGCCATTATTACTCTAAAGTTAATTAAGAACAAGAACACTACAGTCCCCGAAGGGCCTTGGCTTTCAATAACGGTTGCTGCCCAGCTCATGGCCTGCAGATATTGGGTGGCGTGTGGTCAGCACGATACATCCCTCAGCCGTATTGCCTTGCCTCCGTGACCCCTGCCCACCGTAGTTTCTCAATTGTCATCACGATGCTGGGTCAACACCCTTCCAGACCTCATAGATTTCTAAATTACTGCCGGTACTGGAAATCGAACCCAGGTCACCTGGACTACTGTCGGCGCAGAAAGTATCTGCAGTCGAGTTTAAACGCTAATAAAATTTGAACCAGTCCACCAATCTAAAATGCAATCACTCCATCGTATAGCTTGTTTTATTCTGCATTCTTTGCTGGTACATGCATATTTTTATTATGTTTCCTGTGAAAGTTATGTTAGGTGGAATGCAAAAAGTACCTATTTTCTTGCCCGTCTTTTGTAAACAACAACATTGTAGTACCGTTACATGAAAACGTACTGTTCGACTTTCATGAAATTTAGGTGGATTATGGAATGCACTATTATAAATATATTTATGAAGTTTAATTACTCTACACACGTTGGAAAAAAGTTATTGTTTTTGTAAAAGACTGTCCGTTTGATACTGGGTGGTCTTCCGAAATCGAGACTGAGTTCATCAAAGGTCTGAAGGTTTTTGTTTCAAATCGTTGTATACCGAAAACTTACAATGATTTCTGTATTTTATACCGATTTTTATTTGAAATCGAGCGACAGGCTCTCCGTTTTCATGTAATTAAACTACAAAGTTGTTGTTTACAAAAAACGGACAAGAAAATAGGTATTTTTTTGCATTCCGCCTAATATATCTTTCACCAGAAACACAATAGAAATATGCATGTAACAGGAGATAACGCAGAATAAAACACGCTTTACGATGGTGTATTTATATTTTAGATTGGTGGACTGGTTCAAATTGTATTAGCGTTTAAACTCGACTGCACATACTTTCTGCGCCGACAGTAGGTCTCTACAATTAATTAGAGAAGCCAATATCAAAACCTTAATTTTAGATTAATATGAAATTTAAGATATAGGTACATACCTGTTTATTGCAGTACTGGCAGAAAATAATCTTGCCATCAAAAGTCATCCCTGGAAATTGTACAAGCCATTGTTGTATAAGCGCACTCTTAGATGATTTCGTTTTAGGCATGATGAACTATATTCACTTAAACAGATGTTCTTTCACTGGCGACTTGACACAGTATGTCGCTTCTTACTACCTGCTCCTTGTTCTTCCTAGATAATCCTCCCCCTCACCCCGTCACTCGAAACAGTACGTCCTTGACTACCTGCTCGGTGTTCTTCTGAGCTAATTCTCCACATCTACCCTTCACTCAGCATTCCTTTGGTGACAGTTGTCTGGGAAGAGCACATTTCTGTGAAAAACCCACCCTCTGCTGTTCTGCTCGTTCCAGGGTTGTCCATTGTGTGATTGTAAAAATTACAGAAGTTGAATTTTATTTTAAATGTAGAAAATAGGCATTTTTAGGCACTAAAATAGTAAAATAGGCTCTAAAGGTCCAAATAGGCATTTTAGGGCACTATAAAACTCTATTAATGTAAGGGATTTATCATGAAACGTCAAGATATTTTAAAAAAATCATGTTATTTCGTAAGGAACGAAATAGGCATTTGCCTTAAAATCCCAGGTCTAGTCATAAGGCACACTGTTGAACCCGTGTCTAACAGACTTCTTATTTTCAATCCTGCCACTCTTACTATTATAATAGGCATTTCTCTCTTGACCATGACCTGTGATCCTCCTGTATCCTCGATTAGCTCTTCTGGTTTGGCTATCCAATTGATGATGTTAACAGACTTCCATCCATCAGTCTCGAACTCTTCTAATTTTGGCGTTTTTTTTCATCAGCGCCCGTCCCCTTGGAGTTTCTTCTCTCCTGTTCGCTGCGCTGTTGCTCCAAACTCTTAGCTCCATCTCCATATCTGTCTGGCGACGTCCTGTTCTGCATAACTTCTTACCAGCGGACTTGTTGTTTCTGGGGCTCATCTCCCCTTTCCTCGAGGTATCGCAATGAAGCGTGATATCGTTCCTCTACCTCGTCATCGAAGTTACTTCTTCTTTCCTGGGGTCTCCAATTTCTATTGTTGCCTTCTTGGTCATTGTTACCTCCATTGTTTTGGTACGGTCTACCCCTGGTATTCTGCTTATTCCACGAATTTCGGCCTCTTCCTCCTCTACTAGCATTCCCTTTGTACTTCGGCTGCCATCTTCTGGGTTCCTGTTCCCATTGCCGTCCGTAGGAATCTAATGTTTCAGTGCTCGTAGCTTTATTGTTCCTTGGAGCTTGATGTTGGTCAGTCTGCGTGTTGGTCACGTGTACCTGTTCCACGGTTCGACTCTGACGCATCGTATTGGCTGTTGTGAGGTCCAGTTGTCTAAGAACTGTCTCCATTTCTATAGCAGTTTTCGCATTAGCCGAGATTAGCAGTCTTTGGATCTCGTATGGAAGCTGCTTGGCGATAGCAATACATAATTCCAGCTCGCTCGGTTTTTGATCCAGTTCTTTGAACCGACACTTCTGCGATATAAAAAATTCTGCATACTTCGTTTGGTTGTTGGTGCTGTATCTTTTTGAATACAAATCCAATCTCAAATTTTGCTGTGTGGCTGGATCCCAGTACCGTTTCAAAAATGCCTCTCGAAACTCCTCAACAGTATCGAAAGTATACCGGAAACTGCGAAACCATAATGCACATTCTCCCTCTGTTAGTTTCTCAATGGCTCGTAGCCTGCGCTCTGGCGGTATCCGCGCATCATTCAGATATTCAGACACTTCCTTCAACCAATATTTTGGTGTCATATTACAGTGGCTACCTGAGAATTTCCTTGGTTTCTCTTCGCTTGCCCTGATTACGTTTATCACCTGGGTGTGCATAGCATTTTCATGTGGCGTTGATGCTGCAACTGGTGCACCTGGCGTCATATAAGGACTTTCGCCTGGGCCTGTAGCATTCCTGATTATAGGTTGGGTTTCTAAGTCTGCCCACCTTGTTTTCCTCATATCTTCCATGCTGCCTTCACTTGACTTAGGATCTTTCAGAAGGGTTTCCTCCTGTGCGATTATCATAGTCTCCATTTGATTGTGGTGCATCTCCGCTCTTTCCAGTCGAGTAATTACCTCCTTCTCGATTCTGGTAAGTCTATCTCGATTTTCCTCGGCCACTTGAAATATTTTCTTCTTGTCTTCTTTCAGGCTTTGTTTGATATGGGAGATTTCATCCTCTACATCTTCCTTATTTTGAGAAAGGGTCTTGTCGCTTGCCTCTGTCTTCTGGCCTTCTCTTACTTCGAGTTCTTCTCTCAGCCCTTTAATTTCCTCTTGAATGTGTCCATTGACTTTTGACAATTCATTCCGGACCTTGATGATCTCACCTCTATTCTCCTCTTGCCTTTTGTTAACTACAACAATGTCACTTTGAACTTGGTCCAGTTCTTGATGAACTTTTGCCCATCTGACCTTTCACGTTGCTTACCAGCTCTTTACTTTCATTAGCGATAGCCTTAATCTCGCTTATTTCCTGACATTGATCTAATATGTTCTGATCCTGTTTCTTGAGATCACCGTTAATTGCTCTAGCATAGCTTTTCAATTTCTGGTCCCATTTAGAGTCGTTCTCTTCTAACCTCTGATCTATCGTTCTCGTAAATTCTGAAAACTGTTTCGCTTGGCGTTCGAGATTCGCCTCATTTTGGATTTGAATATCCTTAATGTCATTAGACAGCGCATCTAACCTACTGTTGGTTTCATCCTGAGCATGCTTACACGCTTGTAAATTACTTTCGAGCTTGGCTTCTATAGCCTCGAAACGTTTATCTGTTTTAACCTGCATTTCTGATACAATGCTTACAACAGTTTCTGTTACTTCGGTCATAATTACCTCTTGCATTTGACCTAACTTATCATTTAATTCAACCTTATTTGCATTCATTGCAACCTGATTTGCATTAATTGCCTCCTGATTGGCATCTAAACGAGTGTTTATTTCATTCTGGAAAGCCTTGGCTTCCAGCTTATTTTGCTCGTTAACAGCGTCAAAATGCAGTCTTAACCCTGCAATAACCTGCAAAATCTCCTCTGTGCCAGCCATTCTTACAATAATACACTTTGATATGCAGGCAGGCTTCCTGGAAAAATGTGTGGATATGTTTTGAAGAGAAACATCAAACACTGTACACATATTGTAAAATCGTACAAAACCTGTCAATATTATGATAAATTGTGGATCTGGTATGTAGCGCTCGTACCCTTGGGTAAACCTCTTCTCAATAGAGAGATTCTGCGTTACATCAAAAGCCTACTGATCTCAAAAATCACTCAAACACAGTTTGAGGCAAAAAAAACAATTACTATGGTTTTCCCCATGAAATACCATAAAAAATCTATGGGTTTTCCCTAAATCCCATAAGCTCTACGAACCTGGGCGCCATGATAAATAGAATACCATGGGAGGTGGTCCACGTTAAGAAATCGCAGCAACCCTCCAAGGTCTCGGTTGTACTGTCGAATGCCCCACTCGGGTCTCGCCATGATAAATAGAATAAGATTATCAAAATTTATATTGTTCGTATCGGAGCTTAGCTAGGGTTAGGCGCGGTCATTCCCTACTTCATGTTAATTGTTACTTTAATAGAGTTGTGTGCATTAGATCTAGACCGACTTTAGTTGTACCTATAGCCCAAATCACTGTACAGGACATCAATTTCCATGTACCCATGTGAGTAATCTCGATGGAAAATATGCTTCCGCCTCCAGCTAGCGTCAGGACTCAAGCGTGTACCGTTCCCCCATTGAGCAGTTGCATATTTTGGATTTGAGGCTATAAGGTATCAACTCTACAATGATAAGGCACAACTCTACTCTAAAACTTTAATTCAGTAATAAAATCATGGCTTCAAACAAACAAAACAATCCCCACAACCTTAAAAACAAAAGCAAACAAAATTTACTTCCACAATCCACTGATATTAACATAATATTATCATAATAAAATCATATCATAACACAAACCTTTACCCTTATATCAACTTCACAACAATGATACTCTAGTGCGCTGATGCACATACAACTTCAGAAACAAACTGTACATTAATTCTACTGTTATCCAATGTGACATCTTTAATTCACAAAATTACTTATTCCTTAAACCTCGTCTTAATTTGACAATTATGTGTACCGTGTGTGCTTTGATCTTTCTCTTCCCACCAAATGCTTTACATGCATTAGCCTATTCTGGTGTTGCACAGCAATCTACGTGCAACTCCATAATTATGTAAGCTACCCCTACACTTCCTCTATTTATATAGTTCCACAGCATGCCGTTTGTGATTTCATCTTAAAAACGTTAGTTATTGCTGTGTCGGATGGTACAATTAAACTACCTACGCGCGTAGCCTGTGGCGTCGAGTAACCAACTTCTGAAAAAGTTGTCAGTGACAGTACAAATGCAACGTCTAACCATTCGTTAGATAGCTAAAATCATGAACCATCAGGGTGATCTATAATTATCAATGTGTTCTTAAACCACATGGCTTCATTACTCAATATAACAATATTTCATTTCATGTCATTAACAGGGTCTAAAATCTGCCCTTCTTAAACCTTCTTTCCTTCACGGTTCGCTTGACGGCCCAACACTCTTCAGAGCGGCCTGTACACAATAGACGTGGAGTGAGGTTCCAACATTACCTCGACCCTCGTTTCCTGTCTCAAGGCTTTCTTCCCAAGCAGTATAAGATTTTACAAGACAAATACTGTGGTCCCAGTGACACACATATCCCAATGGAGTTAAACTGAATATTATGCAAACAGGTACTGGATGAGCTTTAACATTTATTCCTACCCTGAGGATAATAATAACTGGCACCAAATAGGCCCATTTCAACATGAAGGTACGAGGTTCATAAAACATTGGTCTAGTAGGTAACCGGTATCTTAAATAAATGCAGCGGTCAGCCCATGCTGCCGTCATGAGATTCGCTTCAACGAGCCGAATCACTCAACAATAAGTTCTCGGGGAATCAGATAGAGTGCAGAGGTGTCCATCGTTTGCCTCTCACCTATCACGGGATTCGAATCCGGAACATTCCATATCCATCATCAGAGTTAGGGTCCAAACACTAATTACACTCTGGCACAAAGCATATCTCCCAGTATGCCCACGGAATACGAGATTTCATACGTCGAATAGACCACCTGGTTCCTAACCTAATGTTATGACCTTCGTCCTATAATTATTAAGAGAAATCTATCAATTACTCTATAAGCTTTTCCATAAGCTGCAAATTCAATTCACTGGAAAGCTCTTCTATTCCCTGGCATAATTATATTCCCATTAATACAATATATTCTGATATAAAACTCTTTTCTTAATCCCGTAATGTAATCTTACTGTATAATCTTACTGCTTAGATCGATAAGTCTTCCCATAGCGTAAATATTTCTTGCTTACAACATTTATACCTGATGCGTTCATTCATACCTTTATTTTATTCATTATTATTATTATTATTATTATTATTATTATTATTATTATTCTCACTGACATAAATAACCAAAATCCGACACAACTAATCATCTTAAAAACCGAACAACCGTGTTCGTTTCGTTTACATAACTGATTTGCCATTTTTAAAGAATAGTGGTAACGATTAATCCACTCACTGTTGCAAAATAACATCTCAACTCTGTTAAAATCAACACAATAATGATTAAACCTGGAGAGTCTATCTCCTACTACTGTTTCTTACTGGCATCTTTATAACTCTGAAATCACATTACATGCAGTGGCCTATACTTCTACTTAAACATAATTTGTGGGGTACTCACATATATAAGCTCATCATGGTGGCTCCAACCACTCATATCCTTCCGGGTCGCCTGCCATATGCAGATTTAGTGCGATATTTGCATCTTGAATCGGGTTCGTTCCCTGGTGGAACCTTAATACTGAGATCACAGTCTCTGAGATCCACGTTCGATATCAGTCAGCATGACCCCCTCGGGTTCAATACGTCACCGCCTGCTTGGCTCGAGAACAGGAAGCTAAATTTAAAAAAATTCCACAAAGCACATGGCGAACAGCTACAGACAGGGCTCCAGGATGTCTTCACTCGTAGCATGTAGGTTACTAGAACATTAATAAATCCACATTTCCCATGCCAAGAACACATGCCAGTCACTTACCAACTTCTTTTTCAGAGGGTATGTTGTATTACAAACAGGATAACATACAGCAGCAAACCCCTGGCTTTGAACAGGTCACATTCATAACAGCACATGGATATTCAGAGGCAAACATGAAATTAAACAAACGACAAGGATTAGCTTTACATAACATCAAGTGCACTGGCATGACAAAATCCCACCAACAACCGCCCCATCAGCACTAGAAGGGTCCATAAAACGAGCCTGCGGGTATTGAGGAGGGGATAGTTACGGAAGCGAACTCGAGCTCGGTCTGCTACCAAAATGACACCGTGGACGGCCAGGGTGGATGGGCCTACTTACCTTTTATTTAGAGGTCCGCATCGCTTCAGCAAAATCACCTCCAGAAAACATGCCCTAACAGAAGAACTCCAAATGGGGTAGAAGGAAGGTGGTCAAGGGGACAACGCACAGGCTATTCTACAGACACCCCCCAATAACTAATGGAATTGTCGTCGACGAAATAATGCCACAACAGTTGTTTAAAAATTTAAAATAAAAATTTAATGTTAAAATTTAAAAGGATAACACCTCCACCAGAAAACAGAACATGCATCAGGCAGCATAAATTACAAATAAAACAAAACCTCAGCTAGAATTCTCACTGTAGAAATAAAAAAAATTAATGCCGATATCAATTAACAATTACCTGGGGCAAGATAATGAAAAGCTACAAACCAAATAAAAACTTAATAAACACCAGACATATTCCCAAACTGGACCATGAGGGCCTTGGAGAATCAGAAAAAAAACTAGTGCAAAATTATTACCATAAACAAGGTAACGAAAGAATAACGTAGGAGTACCAAGAAAACTCCAAAAAAGGAAAACCAAAGGAAAATTTAAAACAAATAAGTTAACCAACATCACCATGACCCAAGAACGTGCACTTCAAAACACGCCAGAAAAAACAAAACTCCACAATGCACTTCTGTCAACAAGTTACCACGGCGACCAAGAACAGTAGAAGGTACATCAGTACGTATTTATGAGAAACGCGTAATTTACATTTTTAAATTAAATCTTCTCCAGTGAGAAAACAGCTAGATATAAACAAACTCAAGACACTACGAGATCAAATAGTTTTTACAGGCAACGGATCAGACTAAAAACCGACTGACTAATGAACCAATTTAGGCCTAGTGTTAATAGATTCGTCTGGCCAGTACCATAATATTATAAGAAGAAAATGCCTTAGCCAGATGCCAAATAATAAAATAAGAAGAAAAACAGTAGTGTTCCCCGGACAAATATAGTTTAACAAAAAATTTACATTTTCATAGGTGACATATCTTTTCCAAGGTCAACCTTTCAGAACCAAAACAAACACTCAGTACACCATGCAAAATATGGAGCTCCAATAATTTAAAATAATAAAATGCAAAACATACCTTTAGGGGAAACACTAATTTTTTAAACACTACTTAGATATCCTTAAAGGATTTATATCATTAAAAATAAACTAAAATAGCAGATGGCTGCCAGTCGCTGTCGAAGAGATGCACACCAAAGATCGCCTTTCCATATTAAGGCCGAAGAAACTATTTACACGATTATCATAGATGATAGTTGCACACTAATACTTCATGTATCATTAAATACTGGGATATATTCCCAAGTTAGCTTGGACGAGGGCAGAGCCCTCGCCCTGGCGAGATTCACAATATGCGTAGTTCCTCTCCCAGCAATCAGTCACAACTCATTATTCACAAGATGGATGACAAAAGCGAAGAAGGCCACCCAGCATGCACCAGGTTTATTTAAATTGGACCAATTAAATTTGGCCACATATTACGCAATGTGAAAACCAAATAATATTCACACGACACCACTAAAATGTTTTGGCGGCATGAAGTATATATAGTTTTTTGTTTCAAGACGTATAATAATAATTGCCTTCATACATGACTCGAATAGGATAGTTTATAAGGCACAACCAACACACTCTAGCGGAGAAGAAGGAACCACGTGATGAAACGCCAAAGTCCGACAGCAGCTACCATCTCGTGTTCACAAACGGAACCAAGCGACCATGCGGTCGTTTCAAAATGTCATGGAGTCACATCCAGGGGTAGATACATGTTTGAAAACGTTGGGACGGGCTCTTGCACGTAACAGTTATTATTGTTTATTTTTTTTGCATCATTAACACGGCAGATACCGGTTACATTTTATATTACAGCCTGGTTCGGACTTAGCAAGGAACCATCTGTACTGAAATACAATGTATGTAAATTATAAGAACCTCTCACTACATTAATTTCCTGTCCGGACTCTTCACGAGTCTCCCTCATTTATAGAATGAGCTACATTTCCTTCTGAATCATCTTCGAGCCTTGCTGAGTGTTCGGCGAGGGTATTGTCACCAAGGAACTCCCTGACAATATGGCAGGTGTTTAACAGAACTGCCTTCTGTAGTTCAATATATACCTGCGGGTGTAGATTCAATATTGATAGACTACTTCGGGTATAACACCAGTACACGATACAATTATTGGGATTGTATTCACCGACTCAAGTTTCCACATCTGCTTTATCTCAATTGCCAGCTCTGTGTACTTAGATAATTTAGTAGCAGCTGTTGTTTGGATGTTTTGAGTGTTGGGACATGCGATATCTATCACTAATGCCTCTCTGTGTTCTTTATTGATGACAATGATATCTGGCCGGTTGTTACTAACTGCAACATCTGTCACAACTCCTCTGTCCCAGTAGAGCTTGTGTGTGGCATTTTCGAGTACTGGGGATGGTGTGTATTATTATTATTATTATTATTATTATTATTATTATTATTATTATCATATTTCAGCCTCAGGTACCTTTGAGGATGGAGCCATTAAAGTGTTATTTTTATTGAAACTTTCGAAATTAAATACGAAATTAAAACATATTTACAGTTTTAAGACGTAACTTAGTTTTAACGTTGCCTTTGACATGGGATCTAGCTTAGATACCTAATGTGACGAGAGTGATCATCGCACGACTCGGAGCGCCACTCCCGGATGGGAATCGAACCACTGGCTCACCGAGAAGGTTATTGCACGATGTTAAATCCGGTTGAGGAATCAACATTTATTACTAACATGTAGTTTTTAAGTGATTTTCATATACAATACAATTTTGTTCTTTAAAAGATCATGTTGTTATTCTTGTTTTTTGACACTTATCCATAATATCTTCCAAAAGTTGTCATTATAATGTGTTATAAGTACCGGTAGTGAATATTATGTCATTGTCAAACTACAACCCTAATATGCTAGGCAAAATAGGGTCATTTCTATGTTTTGGGGAACTCAATCATATTAATAATAATAATAATAACGACAATAATAATGTTGCGTGTTGCCGCGGGCCGGCAGGAGGCTCCCGGGGGAGGGGCAGGGTGACAGTCTAGTGGCCTTGGACAAACCCCGCAGGGGGAGGGAGAGAGTGCCCACACCCTCTCGGTTCCTCCCACTGCCATACATTAACAAAGCACCTGTGAGTCAGTGCGAGCCGGCCAGAGAATACGCGAAAATTCTGGATGTGGAACCAACCAGAACAGACTCAATGCAGCAATGGGTTGTGACATTTCGAACTTTCCAGGCCAGGGACTGATCCCATATAAACCAGCGAGCCGCGGCGAGGAGGCAGTGTATTGGGCAGTGTATTGGAGTGAATTGGACAGTGTATTGGTCAGCGTTAGTGTGTATTGAAGTGTGGCCGAGTGAGTGAGTGCGCAACAGTACAGCGATTACTACTGGACGTCTACGGTAACAGAGTAGAAGCCTGTCTGCCAGGGTGCAACTTTGAGTCAGGACTGTTAGTGCTTGGAGGTGTCGCGGTGTTTCGTGGATGTCGTGGTCGTGGGATCGACACGGGACGAGCAACAGCGCACAAGGAGCAGCAAGAGGACTCTGGAAGTAAGTGAAGTGGCAGGGACAAGGCTGTAGAGAACCTGTGTAGACTGTACGTGTGAGTGTAAGCTGGAACACTGTAACACCTCACGGACAGAGAGAAAACAAATAGCGAGGACAGTGGTGTGAAAGTAACTGTGGAAACTAATAGTGACCAGTAGTGTTTTCTGAAGTTAGACTCAGTGCGTGTGAGTGTGTGCACTGTGTATGCCTGTGGGCTGCAATAAAATTATATTTCGTTAAAGGAACAATTGTGTTTGTGCTTAAACCCACCGTAATCCAGTTAACAAAAGTGCCACTAGGGGGGTGGCACGTAACAATAATAATAATTATTATATATTTATAAAGCTGATTGTTTGTTTTTTGTCTGTTTGTTTAGCGTGTCTGTTATTTATACAAATCTACACCGTTTCACCGAATTGAAGAAAATGTTATGTACATGTCTTTTGGAACTCTGTGGGAACCGCTATCAACTTGAAATTTGGACAGCCCTCTCCATTCCCTAGGTTTAGGCCCTTTGCCACACAGACGAAATATTGAATTTGTCGTAGAGGCTTATTTTAAGCGTTCAAAACAATAAACAAAATTCGGGATGAAAATTTTGGCTAAGTGTGGTGAAACGGTGTATACTGTATTTGTATAAATAACAATGGGACCCGAAAACCATGTTTCAAGGCCTGAGAACCAATCGTGTCGGAAGTATTTCGGTGTTGTAGTAGCCGTTATGGTTCCAGGGATGCTGGGAATTGAGGTGTAACTGTAAGAATATTTAAATGAGTTTATTGATGGCTGTCAATGCGGGCTACATCACGTCACCCGTACCCGTGCTCTGGTGCGGATGTACGAGAATAGTTACATCTTGGTAAGCTTACAAATTTCAGTCACGGGATGTAATTATTGTAACAAAAGATCATAGGCCCCTTAAAACAGTTATAATCAGGCGTAGGCGTAGGCGTCCTCTTGGGAGATTGCAATGAGAGCCTCCATCAGGAATGGCATATGAGCGTGTAATTGCATGGGCAAGAAACTTGTCAGGTAGAACGATTCCGAGCTCCCCGGGAGGCTATACAAGAACTGTGACTTCATGTCGTTTTACATATAGATCATGGCACTTGTAAACTTTTCTCTTCGCAATCTGTTGTTTGAGTCTTCAGTCTTTTGACTGGTTTGACGCAGCGCTCCATGCCTCCCTGTCCTGAGATAATCGTTTCATCTCTACCAATCTGTCCATCACATATTCTTATCATTCACATATGGCATAACATACCTGACATTAATTCCACGGAACAATGGCGCCAAAACTAGAAGTCTGCTCCTGTGAAACATGAAGGTATTCTAGATCCTACTATAAGACTTCCGGGATTTAACCTGAAGAGAAACCAGTGGGTAAAGTTAAATCACCTAAGAACAGGTCACGCCAGATGTAACGCCGTGCTACATAAATGGGGACTTCATGATTCTCCTGCCTGTGACTGCGGAGCTCCTCTTTAAACCGTAGAACATATTATTCAAGATTGTCCGCTGAGGAAGTATGCTGGATCACCACAAGATGTTGTTTCTGCTGCCCCTCCCTTTCTGGACTGGCTTCAACTATTGGATATCTCGTTGTGAATGCGAACGCAACCAATGTTCTAGAGATGTATATATTGTGCATATGATTTACTTATTTATATATACATTTATTATATTGTAATTCATCTAGTTGCTAGCCATACGATAAATAAATAAAATATATAAATCATACACACGTACATTTTCATTTGAACTGTTTTGCCTTTCAGCGTCCAGTCCAGTCTGCAAGCCTTTGTTTGCGAACAAGTCCCCTATTAGCAGTTAACACTGTGGCCTCCTCCGCTACTACACCTCTCTCTCTGAAATCATTCAACACTGAATCTAACCATTGCCTTCTACGTCTACCACTGCTTCTCGTATTCTTTGCAGCCGAGCTAATTACTGCAACATCTTAGGTAATCCTCGTCTCCCATCCTCATCACATGACCCCAGCATCTGAGTCGGTTCTTACGAACAGCTTCACCTAGCGTGTTCATTTTTAATTTACACTGTATCTCTACAGCACGAGTACCCTCCTGCCATTGTTCCCACATATTTGTCCCAGCAATCATTCGTGCTACCCTCATATCAGTTACCTCTGATGTCCTGAATTCACAAACTCTCACTTCCATACAGCCAGGTCGGTCTAATTACTGAGCTATTTAGGGCGAGTATTGTCGCTACACTAACTTCTTTTCTTACAGAGTGCATGCTGAGCTTCTATGCCCAAGATCGCGGGTTCAAACCCAACCAAAGTCGTCGTATTTTTAAGAGCGTTAAAATCCCTCAGTATGCTTTCCTTCGGAGGGGAAGTAAAGCCGGCGGACTCATATCATAGATTTATGGCATGTAAAAGAACCTTCCACCAACTACAATTGTGTGAAGCAAAATTTGTAGGTTAGATTTGATTAGCGCTCTATTACAGGGTGGCGCACGAAATGTCATACACTGGAAATTGTTCATAGAATATTTAATATACAACATATTTAATAAAGAATTGCATTACAACATTCACTGAAATGTGCATGATTAGTGAGTATGCAAGACATGTTCAATATGGCCACCTTCTCGGCATACAACAGCTTCGAGACGAACCTGCGTGTTTGTGACCACACTACGACACATGTCCTCACTCAACCCTCGGAAGAAAGTCACAAAGGCCGCTTGCAATTGCAGTACATTTTCTGGTTTCTGGCGGTAGATTGTCTCCTTCAAATATCACCACAGGAAGAAGTTGCAGGGATTAATAATATCGGGCCAGATTGATCCGCTCTGAAAACGTTCGGGATATCGCTGGGACATCACACGAGGCCCGAAATGTTCATGCTGTGTGCAGACGAGCTCCATCCTGCATGAACCATTGTGTCTCTATTGGTAGTTGTGATGCAAAGAGTTGTGGAAGGAAACTGATTTGCAACATGTCATATAACGCGCACTGTTGACTGTGTCATTGATAAAGATTGGCCCAATAATTCCATGACTGGAAATTGCAGCCCACACACACACTTTCACACCATGACTTTCAACTTCGTGCACAATTGCAGGCCGTTCTTTCGCCCAAAACCGGACATTCTGTTTGTTCACAGCACCATTGAGATAAACGTGTGCCTCATCTCTGAACCATGCGTTGTGCAGTACGGGATCACCTTCTGCAATAGACCACCCAGCAAACTGTACTCGCCGTTGCTTGTCAAGCGCCGTTAGTTTATGACCTGTTGTCATTTTGTATGGGAATTGGTCAAGCTCAGACTGCAGTATTCTTTGAATTGACCGACGAGAGATGTCCAGATGAACACAGGAAGTTCTGGAGGTTTTGGAGGGGCTCCGAGCCTCA
The DNA here is from genome assembly GCA_946902985.2 of Meconema thalassinum. Lineage (NCBI taxonomy): Eukaryota > Metazoa > Arthropoda > Insecta > Orthoptera > Tettigoniidae > Meconema > Meconema thalassinum. The sequence goes on along the minus strand of OX336388.2, from coordinate 2,096,297,900 downwards.
GCCGCTCTCACAGCTGCAATATTATCCGGTGAACGGACTGGCTTGAGACGGGTTCGTTTTCTCTCCAGTATATTGTCTTCTGTTTCAAATTGGCAGGTCAGTCTATACACCGTCTGCCAGCAGGGAGCCCACCGGGTACGGAAATGAACACGAAACCTTTCCTAAGTCCGAGTTACACACTCTTTGTTTCCGAATAAAATAACACTTTTTACCTTCTGTTCGCGCGTCAGTCTCCCTTTGTCCGCCATGCTGTAGAACTGGAAGCCGGTACGCATGCGCGACATGTGCTATTGTCTGTCGAATCACGCATGAAATAAGGTTTCTGTGCACGAAAGGACAGGGTTGTGATCCTAGATTTACACATTTTATAAACCATTTTCGATGTATGACATTTCGTGCGCCACCCAGTAAGTTCCACCGGCCCCGTAGGGTTGGAGTAGCAAGCCTGCCTCTCACCCGAAGGCACCGGGTTCGATTCCGGGCTCCGTCAGGGATTTTAGACACTGATGTGAAATGTGGAACGGGGCGCACTTTTTTTTTGATAAGTGGTTTTATTTACATAGTAATAACTTTACACACACAAAAAGGAATTGTCAGTGCACAATGTGAATAGTTAATACAGAAAATAAAAGTCACTGCACCATTGTTTGTAAAGCAACACAGAAACAAATTGTCACTGCACCTTTGTAAAGGTCAACACAGAAAGTAATCGTCACTGCACCATTTTAAAGTCACAAGCACTTATAAGCATTAAACACTCCAAGCTGACGCTAAGAACTCGTGGCTGTCCAATTCAAAACATACATAACAGCCGTCCAAACGCTGCAGTCAGTGTTCTATGTTTGGCGGATTTCCATCTCTCCCTGCGGAGGTGGTCCAAGAACCCCACCAGTGTGTGGTCCCGAGACCTGTGGCGGGAGAGGTTATAATGAATCGCTCCCGCAGTGAACCAGAGGATGGCGTTACGCTTTTCCCCAGTGGAATGCTGTACTGCAAAACGTTGCTCCTTCATGCCATCGGACACGTCCAGCGGCCGTCCGCATATTCCAGATACTGCCTGGAGGGTCCAAGTCCAGACGACTGTCGCATTCCCACACGTAGTGACCCGATGGTCTAATGTGTCAGTGCGACTACAGGCGTCACACAGGTCGACATCACTCTGCCCATGCCGAGACAGTTTTTCTCTGGTCGGCACAATTTCATTGAGGTACTCATACAATGTCGATCGCCATTCCAGTGGAATCCAGGGATTCCACAGGTTCTCCCAAATAGTCGACCAGGCTCGCGTAGGATATTTCATCTGTATATAGGGGGTGAAGAGTCGTTCGGCGAGCAGAAACCTATAAAGCACCTTGGTAGGGAGGGCGGTGAAGGGTGTGGAGACACTGGATTTCAGACGGTTAAGAATTGCGAGTTCCTTCTTGAAAACATTGGCTTGGATGAGCATCTGGGGATTCGCACCTGGGACAAGTGACTGGATGCAGATAGTGTCAAAGGGGTCCCCCATATGGTGTTGCGCTCGAAAAGGCTGTGCGGCCAGCAAGGCGGCACATTTGTGTTCAACTGCCACAAGTTGCAGTCCGCCTCTTCGGAGTGGCAGGTTCATTTGATCTCGACGAATCCGATAGCGGTATCCAGACCAGAGGAAATACCCGATGGCCATTTCCATTCGTTGGCAGAGAACGTGCGGAGCTGGGATTGCTTGTGCCAGAAACCATACTTTGGACAGGGCAAAGGTATTAATAAACCACACTTTCTGTATCAGGTTCAATCTTCTCGTCAGTTCTTCCTTTAATTGAAATCTCAGCGTATTTAGCCGCCGGTTCCAGTTGTAGCTGACAGTTTCTGAAAAATCGGGGAAGAAAGTTATCCCCAAGATTGTACACCTGTCAACTATGGGAATGGCTAGGTCGTGATTGTTGTAGGCAAGCAGATGGGCATGAGCGATGACTTCGCAGCATTGACGCGTGCACCTGATGCTAGGGCGTAGGTGTCCATGATGATATTTGTAGACGTAAGTTCTGACTCATCAGTGATAAAGACGGTCACGTCATCGGCATATGCCCGCAGGGTGATATGGGCACCATGCAGATCGATACCTTGGAGTTTCTCGTCGAGACTGCGGATCAGGGGTTCAATAGCCAAAACAAAGAGCACCATCGACAATGGGTAGCCCTGTCTGATGGATTTATGGACGGGAATTGGACGGGATAAAAATCCATTTATCAACACTCTGGATGAAGCGGATGCATAGAGTCGTTGGAGGCATTGTATGACGCCCAGAGGAATGTGAAAGTGACGCAAAGTTTGCCAATGATATGCGTGGGCGACCCTATCAAAGGTTTTGTTCAGGTCAATATTCAGCAAGGCAGCCGCGTGATTTCCATTACCTGAAGCATAAAGAATGAGGTCTCGGATAGCAAGAATGCTATGCAGAATGGTCTTCTGGGGGTATCGTGCAGGTTTGTCCAGGGCCTATCAAGCTGTGCAGCACACTTTTTAGACGAAGTGCTAGGACTTTTGCCAGCAACTTGTAATCCGTGTTGAGAATAGTTATTGGTCTGTAGTCAGCAATACTCCGCACACCATTAATCTTGGGAATCAAAAGGATAACGCCTTCCGTAAAGCCGTGGGGTACTTCATGTGTGAATAGGTAGTTGAGGACTTGGGTGACCTCATCTCCAACGAGGTGCCAGAAGTGTTTGTACCATTCATACGGCAGAGTATCTATTCCCGGAGTCTTGTTATTAGCTGTGTTTCGGAGAGCATAGTCGATCTCTGCCTTCATGATTGGGGCGCCAAGTTGACGCATGCAGTCGTTGTCCAGGCGCCGGTCCGTAGACGTCAAGAGTTGGTTACCTGCCAATTCCGAGACTGGTTCCTCAGCCAGCATCTCCAGAAAATAGCGCTCACCTTCTGCAAGTAGTTCCTCACGGGTCGTTAATATGCCCCCATCCGGTCCCGTCCACTGACGAATACACTGACGCCCTTGCGAGCGGCGGAGACGGCCAAGCTGATAAACAGACATCTTTTCCCTGTCAATCAAGGAATATTTCTTGACATGCTGCGGCAGGGTGGCTTAATTTGCGTTCTCGGACATGGCAGATGGTTGTCTTAATCGTGCGTAGTGCCACCGACACATTTTCCCCAAGTTGTTCTCGATGGTGGAGGTCCTGTAACACGGTGTCATAGAAGTCCAGTTTCCGATATAAACGTTGATTACGTTCAAAGGTTATGGCTTTGGCGACTGCCCGAACGGCTGGCTTCACCTTTTCTAACCACCAGTCGGCCACATTGTTGTAACGGTGTTTCAGCCGTTGACACTGCCGATACACAGCCTCAAAACACTGTGAATCCTCTTCCCTTTCAAAGCAGTTGGTATTCATTTTCCACGTGCCTCGCCCTTGTATTGTGTGTGCAGGGGTGGCACTTCGCGCCGTAAATAAAAAGCCATTGTGGTCACTAAAGGCGACAGGGATTATCCGACAGCCGCGTACACGTGAGGCGAGCGTACTGGACATATACGCCCGATCAATCCTGGATTTAGAGGCGCCACGGCAAAATGTATATTGGATCTGGTTGCCATGTATGTGTGGCCATATATCTATTAGTTGCTTGCTCTGGGTGAGTCCCTGTAAAGCAGGACAGAAATTGGAGGAACCCGTCTGATCCTGGGGGCGTAAGGTGCAGTTGAAATCCCCCATCAATAGAATGGGGAGATTCGTTACAAGGTGGGGTAAGATGTCTTGCCTAAATAAAACGTTTCTCTCAGATTTATAATTGGAGCCAGATGGACTGTAAACATTTATGATCCTGACACCCTGTACAGTAGCAGACGTTATACGCCCGGAAGGATCCATCACCACATCAGTTACTAATGTGCCTTTACGGTAGATAATGGCCGTATCCCTAGCAGTGGTGCTCATGTTAACTATATAGTCATGGTCATACAGGAAGCCAATGTTGCATTCGCTGACTTCTTGCAGTAAAAGAATGTCAACATCATATTCACGCAGAAAACGGCTTAACAGCGCCTGAGTGGCCGGATTCCTCAAGCCAGGAACATTTACTGTGGCATAGGTCTTCAAATGTGAATTATGGTCCATAGTTGATATCGGCTAAGAGGGGAGCTAACTGTAGATCCAAATCCTGCAGTGCCTCCCGGGACTGCTCACTGTATTTAGCCCGCATCTTGTTAACGAACTCAGGGACTCCCTCATGCTGACCCATTTGAGCGCACTTGCGTAGAAGTGAAGTAATGGGTCCGGGGCTATGAAGGGTTGCCATATGACACAGGTCCGACATCATTTGCTGAACCTCAAGGGCTTCGCCGGTAGTAAGGCTCGCAGCAGGTGAGGCCTCTGTTGGACAACTTCTGGGGGTTTCCGGCACTCGGAAACGGGAGTCTATCTCACTGACACGTATTTCACCTTTCTTCAGCTGCTTAGGCTTGTTCTGTGCTCTACGGGTTTTAACAAGTTCGGTGGCGAGCGAAGCATCGGATTCATCGGAAGTAGGGTTAACCTTGCGCTTAGGTTTACGATTTTTCACGACTGGGGTTGCGAGCGAAGCATCTGAGTCATCGGAAGTAGGCCCACGGCTAACGAGCATGCTTTCCTCAATGTCCTCAGACCAGGTGGTCGTTTTGCGTATCCCCGAATTTTCCTGTGCCGAGCCTTCTCCGTGGGGGGAACTATGGGTAGGTTTGGCGACTGGAGGGGTGACCGGTCAGCATCCAAGGGTTGCTGTGAAGACTCTTCCTGATGCAAGACCGCAGACTCTGGATACATGTCAGGCACACCTATGCTGCCAGCCAGGGTGACAGGCTCCGTCTCCATTGGAGGCGTGCTGTCTAGCGGGGGAAAGCCTGTATCGAAGCGTGCTTGAGTATCGCCTGGGCTGTGAAGCGGGGAGTCGTCTATACGGCGGCTGGAACTAGGGGTGGCCATAGCCGCAAGGCTAGTTGTCCGTGTGTCGCGTTCACGGCGCGTCATGGCCGAGTATCGGCGCGGACAGTCGATACGCAGATGGTCCATAGCTTGACATATGGCACATGTTTTAACTTGCCCTTCATAGCTAACCTGTCCACGGTGCCCATCAATCATGATAAAGGACGGAATTTGCTTTTTTAAATCAATTTGTATTTGTCGGATACCATTTGCAACTGATAACTTGTAATAATGGGACCAACTTTCATTTGTGAGGGATTTGACGGTACCATATTTTGAGAAATGGGTGCGTATTGTATCATTTGATAATTCAGGCGGGATATTAAAGAGCCTTACCCGCGTGGCTTCCATGCCGGCAGCGTCAATTTCTACCGAAACAGACTCCCCATTAAACAAAGTAAGCCTGTGTGTTCCCGCAAATTTACTCAAAAGTTTGTCCATAATAGATTGCGAGATTACCTTGATAAAAACAGAGATGGACGGAGCGTCAAGTTGCAGGGTCTCCAGTTGGTCGACCGTGAGTTTCAGCATCTCCGCCACAAAGGTGTGAATTTCCGCTGCCGACGGACGCGTGGTGTTCCGTTGGAAGGAGCATTTCACAGTATTTTTCCTGATGGTTTGCATTTTCTTCCCGGGGTTCTATCCAATTGACAAAGAGCCTGTACTAAGCGTAGGCGAAGCTATCCGGCGCACTTAACTGTTGTGTGTTGGCTGCACTCTCACTGCTCAGATGCACCAGACATTCGTGACCTCACTCGTTCGTGGCTAGAGCCACACTGTACTCAGCCTTGTGAGGACAATTGAGCAGCTGTCTGACAGTGAGGCAGCGTCCCGGTCACGAAAAACAAGATTAACGGCCGAGGGGACCTGATGCGCTGACCACGCGTCACCCCAATATCTGCAGGCCAAATGGCTGGGCAGCGGTCGCTTGGTAGGCCTAGTCCCTGCAATGGGTTATTAGGGGTTATTATCTATTAAGTTCCAACGTTCGTCGCCAGGTGCCGGTTGCGGTGGCATCTAGCAGCCAAGTTCACAGCTAGGTGTTTTTGGCGGTAGCATTTGATAGCAAAAGTAGTAACAATTGAAATTGATCGTCTGCAGTCCTAACCTGAATTACAGACAACACACAAATACAGCCATCACAATTGACATCGGTTGATCAGACACATTCTACACACATAACCGCGTTGTCGCAGCCCCTAAACTAAGGAACCATCCAACCAACCAACGTTTAAGGTACAATGAATGCCGTGTCTATTAGGGTCTACCATCGACCCCAATCGGTACATCTGGACGAAACCCCAACAGACTTGGCATAATACCTGAACTATTTTGTGATTACGTATTCAGGTCGACCTAGGAAGCAATTCCTTCAAGTATTGATGCAAAACGTAGGATGTGGTTCCTACTGTGAGATGAAAAGACAAGCTGAAGACAGAAGACAATGGTTGAATCGACAAGGCATTGCCTTTAGACATTGATGGTGATGTATTCAGGCTGGCTATTAATAGACAGAGCGGCCAAGTACAGTACTAAGAATCTAAGGTTACGAAGTCTGCAGTGAAACGTGTTCATTTTATTTGGTACAACAAATACAGCCAACTGATAGTACATACATTAGGTTATTTTTCGACATAGTCTCCATATCGGTTTAGGCACTTGCTGCTTCGTGGGGTGAGTTCGAATTCCCTCATGGTGAAATTCCTGTCCTTGTGTTTTCAACCACGTGGTCGCGAAGTATTTCACCTCCTAGGTGCTCCTTCAAGTGAAAAAACAGGTGAAAGTCACTTGAAGCGAGGTCCGGACTGTAGGGAGGTTAGTCAATGATGTCCCAGCGAAATAACTTCAACAGTGTGGTGGTCCTCTGGACTGTGAGGTCACGCGTTGTCATGAAGGAAGATGCCCTCAGTGAGAAGTCCTGACCGCGGTTACAGGTTTGGCTAACAGAAATCGAATAACTGGGCGGATCGCTTGGCGAGACCAGTTTTCCAAACGAATCGCCATTAGTTGTTTACCTACAACTAACGCTGTAGGTGGTGGGTGGCTGAAACTATGCACAGTTATCAACCGTCTGTATTCGAATTACTCCTCACTACTAATTTCTAGGTGGCTTCGGTTGCGTAATTGGTAGCATGCTTAGATTCTATGCCCAAGGATACGGGTTCAAACCCGGTCGAAGTCATCATATTTTTGAAGAGCGTTAAAAGTCCCTCAGTATGCCTTTCTTCGGAGGGGAAGTAAAGACGGCGGTCCCATGTCATAGATTTGTGGCATGATAAAGAACCATCCACTAATTACACTTGTGTGAAGCTAAATTACAGGATATATTTGACTAATTATCTTAGGTTTCAACGTTCGTCGCCAGAAGCCGACTGCTGTGGCATCTAGTAACAGAGTTCAGAACTAGTTGGTCGTTGACGGTGGCATTTGTTAGCAAAAGTTGGAACTACTTGAAAATCGAATGTCTGCAGTCCTCACTTGAATTAAAAACAGATAACACACACTAATACAGCCATCACAATTAACACCGGTTATCAGACAGATTCTACACACACCCAAAGTACACGGGGCTACATGGCCGCGTTTTCACAGCCCTTAAACTGAGGGACCAACCAACCAACCTACTAATTTCTCTGTAGCAGACAAAACTCCAGTAATATCGGCCTTGTAACCTTAATTTTTGATCAGCCCTTGTGAGACCAATGTATTTATTTGTGTATTTTATTCCCCGCTTCCTTTCTTGCCAGGTTCGTCTTCCTACGTTTTGCTTGGCCTCCTATTATTATACAGGAGGCATAACGAATAGAATAAAAAGTGTGTTCTCTTCTCCCTCAATAGCATGTAATGAATACGGATCGGGTTGGCACTCGCCGCTATGCAGCGCTACAGTCGACTTGAGATCGTTGATTTCCACATATGTTTATGTGTTTCTGTGCGATATATTAAGTATTTAATCGGTCGGAGTGTTTTGGTGGTGTTCTGTGCAAACGTTCATTGATATACAAGTGCTTACGCTATTACTTCATAGTATTAATACCTGAAATGCTATTGTAGGAAGCATTAACTGAAATGGAATTTAATTTCTTGTCGTGTGTTGACGTTATCTTCGTGTGTTAATTTTATTGTTATTTAATGTAAGTAAACAACAGTTTAGCCCTTACATTTTCATGAGTGCTTAATGTGAGTAGTGAAGATGCGTTGTTGTTTTGTACCAGGCTGCAGATCTAGCTATGGGGACTGTAAAGAGGTCAGACGGTTTTCAAACCTCCTAAAGATAAGGAACGTTTTATCAAGTGCAGAGGGGCCATACCAGGGAAGGATAGGGAACTTACTGAAAAGTCCTACATCTGTGCAGCTCACTTTTCAGAAGATTTAATTGTTAAATTTGACAAATTTGTGATAGAAGGAGAGGATGTAGTACTTCTCCCAAGAACCAACTGGCGTTTGAAAGACTATTCTGTTCCACATATATTTCCCAATTTGCCTAAGTATTTGTCCAGTATGGTGTAAATAAAAATGCTCTTGATGCCATTAAAGACTATTTCTGTGACGAAAGGGATGAGAATAAAAAGACAATGAGTTTAAAAACATATATCTACCGTAATGCTGAAGGAGGCGTGATGAGTTTTAGGCAATAGAATACTCTAAGAAGGGATCATGACTGTGCCTTCTATGTCTGTTAAATGTTAAGTGCTTCTGAAATTATGGTAGCTTATTGAGTTTGGTGTTTGTGGAGTGAAATTTATGGGTATAATTGATTTTTGTAATATTCTACGGTAAAGTTGAAGGAGCCGTAATCGGGTTTAGGCAATAGCCTACTCTATGAAGGGGTCATGACTATGCCTTCTATGTCTGTTTAATGTTAAGTTCTTCTGAAATGATGGTAGTTTACTGATTTTGGTGTTTGTGGAGTGAAATTTATGGTTATTATTGAATTTTATAGTAATCTACGGTAAAGTTGAAAGTTGCGTTCGTACGTTCTTTTTCTGTGTTGCAAGTTTGTTAAGGGAATGTAAAATGTGTAACAATGTGAAGAAATCCTTTCTGATAGCAAGGTTAATTTTTCCGTTCTTTTCTTTTAATTTACCGATAGCTGGCAAAACTAATTGCATTTTGAACTTGCTCTCTGTCTTCGCTTATTGTCGAAACTGGACTTTTACAGGAGACGACTTATTAAATTATAATTGGGCACAGTAAAGTAAGTGGAGATGTCGAACTTATTAGCGCCTATGAGGATATCTTGCGGTGTTTTAACATGTAAAACAGGTCACAGGGTTTTAAGTCTCGTAAGCGCCAATGCTAACTTACATCGCAGATCGGAGCCAGCGCTGCGCTGCGGCGGACCAGGCGTACTAGGCCAGTGATATCACTTCTTATTCTATTCGTTATGCAGGAGGTATGTTTTCTATTCGCCGAGTTGTTTATTTTGATATCCAGGCCATGTATTCAATTATTTCCAGCATGTTTTTGCGCGGTTTTATTAGTAGAACCTTCTTGTTTCATCCGATATTACATTTATTTTCAATATGAGGCGGTTTTCCATGACCTCTGTAACCTTTATATGCAATACTATATGAATCCACTCCGCTGTAATTCAATTCAAACGCCCATTGTTATAAAAGTGGTATTGTCCGAGTTGTGTACATGATGAGGCTAACAGGAGCGACTACAGTCCATTTATTGCGATACGCACTATTCCTTTACGAGCTACGACCCAGGCTGATGCGTGATTCTAATAGCCCTGGAGGTCAGGGATCGATTCCCGGCTATACCAAGAAATTTAATTCTGGTCTCGGGGCTGGAACGCGTTACACTCAGCTACTTCAGGTACAACTGAGAAATAGTTGGGTCGATTCCCATCTTAGCCATCCTAAATGAGGTTTTCCGTGGTTTTCTCACGTGTACTCCAGGCAAATCCTGGGTTGGCTCCTAACGTAATACCACGGCTGTCTCCTTCCCAATCCTCACCTGCATAACAAATACACACACTTTTTTTTAAGCGTATGGCTTTTAGAGCCGGGAGTGTCCGAGGACATGTTCGGCTCGCCAGTTTTTTTTTTTTGTAGCTGATTCGAGGCGGACACCCAATGGTTCAGCTACATGTACCATCGCGTGTTGAGTGTTGTCTGGGGGGGAAAGTTTGAGTGTAAGGACGAGGAGTTGGAAGGTAGCGGCTGTGGCCTATAGTTAGGGACCAACCCCGACATTTGCCTGGAAGGAAGATGGGAAACCACAGAAGAACATCTTCAAGGTTGCCGGTGGGGGGATTCGAACCTCCTCGCCTCCCTGATGTGAGCGACTGCCAGCAGTCATGCCGTAACGACCACGGCTAACTCACCCGGTAATACACTCACTAATACACTAATACAACCATCACAAGAATACAGGTTATTAAACAATTCCGATAGCCTCCGTGGCTTAGGCGGCAGCACGCCATCCTCTCACCGCTGGGGTCAGTGGTTCAAATCCCGGTCACTCCATGTGAGATTTGTGCTGGACAAAGAGGAGGCAGACAGGTTTTTCTCCGGGTAATTCAGTTTTCCCTGTCACAAATTTCATTCCAGCAACACTCATCACTGTCATTTCATTCCATCTGTCATTCATTTAATCATTGCCCAAGGGGAGTGCGACAGGCTTCGGCAGCCGGCACAGTTCATATCCTCGCCGCTAGATGGGGGCTTCATTCATTCCATTCCCTGACCCGGTCGTCGACTAAAGCAGACTGTGGATTTTCATTTCATTAAAACATTCCACACACTCAATTACACGGGGCTAATTGACCACGATGCCCAAGCCCCTCGAGTGAAACAACATCAACGATTTTAATTACAGTATAGCAAGAAATTCATAAGTCCAGGTCCAAGTTTTTCAACTACACTACAGCACGTTCTGAAAGATGAAACAGGGCCGATAACCTAGATGTTAGGCCCCTTAAAACAACAATTATCATCATCATCATCTGAAAGATGAAACAGGTCGCTGGGGCTTCCGGAGTGGGCATGAAGAGGGCAGCGCAAGATGACATGGTCCATGGTCTGCTCCTCTTCACTGCATTCACACATTGGAGAATCCATCCAGACCCACTTATGGCGCAAGAAATTGCAGCGTCCATGCCCAGTTCTCAGTCTGTTGAGGCGACACCATAGTTTTCCATGGAGGTCGAATCCATTCATTTTAACGATTATAATAATACTAGCAGAAGTACCCGTTCTTCGAACGGTGTTCGGTGTTAACACCAGTCATTATCAATTGAGCTACTGTTGCAATGGTTAGCGGTTTGTCATTCCTTCATAAGTTTATCAGAACGAAGTTAGTTTTCTGGGAATATCACTCACACTGTTAATTTAAGGGCCTTAAAATGTGGTTTTCGGAGACCTTTTATAGACTCCCGAATTTTGTGTCTCACATTGAGAAGCTCAACATATGCTTTGGTCGTCCTTCTAGGATAATTTTTATATTTCGGCTATTTTAGCAGGCATTTTGAGACATTTTTCCCTATATCCACCTTTATAATGTATGATAAGTACGATGAAGAGTTTTATAAATGACTAGCTGAAGTACCCGTGCTTCGCTACGCGTCATAATTAAATTAAAATGTGAAGGTGACAGTGTTAAAACAGGGCATAAGCGAGGTGCTGCGCAGAGGGAGATTAAGGATGGAACATTTTGTCCAACTACACCGCTCGGCGTTGACCGTGTTTTATAGCACAAATTTAGGTTTTACTCGCTAACCGTTGAAGATACCTTTCGGATAGAAAATGTAATTTTAAACCTCGTATATCCCATCAAAAGTTTGCTATTTCTTAACGTTCTCTTTTTATTTGAAATGGAAATATGAAAGTTTTAAACCAAAGGGTGTAGAGACGTCACTAAAATGGTCACCATCTTTAAATAGGGCAAAGTATTGAAATCGAAAGAAACCTATATGTTAACCAGCTAAATCAGCTACTTCCATGTAAAAATTCATGTAAATCGGACCAGTGGCACTTGCGTGATTGAGTAATACACAGACACACACCATCTCATTTCTTGCCTCGCTTCGCTCGCGTCATAGTCGTGTCATATTGTTATTCATTGAAATGCAGGTTTAACCCCGTTACCACCACTTTAGAACCTGAATATCCAAAAAATTCCTCCTTAGTAGACTTTTTCGACACACAACAAACATATCCCCAAAATATCATTCTTCTAACTTTAATAGTTTGGGTTAGTCGATGAGAGTGAACATCCAAAAATCCTTCCTTAGTGGACGTTTTTCTTCCAGAATTTCACCCCTCCCCATAGGCCCCTTAAATTGGATTTATGAAAAAACGGTCGAACACCTATATATTTTATTTATTTATTTATTTATTTTTAATCTGATTATTTTCCTCCGAGTTTCAAACTCCTCGCCTATCTCGTTTAAGAGATACACGCTCCGTTAAGAATCTTTCAACCCCCCACTTTTCATCCCATTCACCTCATAATATACATTACATCGAAAAACTATTAGACATGTGCTAGCTTATTTTTAATGATTAGTATATATGCCAAGTATCACATCCCCAAATGAAACCACTCGTGAAATATTGTTATTCAATGAAATGCACGTTTACCCCCTTAACACCTATTTAGAACCTGAATATTCAAAACTCTTTCCTTAGTGGACGTTTTCGACACACAACGAACATATCCCCAAAATTTCATGTTTCTAACTTCAATAAGTTTCGCTGGGCGATGATGAGTGAGTCAGTCAGGACATTTTCTTTCATTTATTTTTGATAATTTCACCCCTCCCCATGAACCCCTTAAATTGGATTTATGAAACAAACGTTCGAACATGTACTTACTTATTTAAAACTGTTTTCCCCCTGAGTTTGATGAGTGAGTAAGTGAGTCAATCTGTTAGGACACTTTCTTTCCTGTTTTTTCCCCCAGAATTTCACCCCTCTCCAAGGCCCCTTAAATTGGATTTATGAAAAAACGGTCGAACACCTATTTACTTGTATTTTAAGCTGCTTCACCCGCCGAATTTCAAACTTCTCGCCTATGTCGTTTAAGAGATACACGCTCCGTTAAGAATCCCTCAACCCCCAATTTTCACCCCTTTCACCTCATAATATACACCACATCGATAAACCCTTAGACATATGTCTGATTATTTTTAATGATTAGTTTATATACCGAATATTACATCCCCAAAGAACATTGTGGTGTTTGAAGCCATATTTTCAGTGTTGCCTTAGTAAACAAGAGTTTAGTGCTTTTCAGTCGGTCAACACGAATGTACCCAAAAGAGATGGGTTATGCCCTAATCCTGAAATAAATTACATTAATCTCATGTAATTTATTTCAGGATTAGGGCATAACCCATCTCTTTTGGGTACATTCGTGTTGACCGACTGAAAAGCACTAAACTCTTATCCCCAAAGAAACAAATCATGACATATCGTTATTCAATGAAATGCACGTTTACCCCCTTAACATCTCTTTAAAACCCGAATAAACAAAAATCATTCCTTAGTTGACGTTTTCAACATACAGCGAAGATATTCCCAAAATTTCATGTTTCCAACTTTAATAGTTTTCGCTGGGCGTGATGAGTGAGTGAGTCAGACAGGACATTATCTTTCAATTATTTTTACAACAATTTCACCCCTCCCCATGGGCCCCTTAAATTGGATTGATGATAAAACGCTTGAACACCTATTAACTTATTTTTTAAGCTGTCTTTTTCTCCTGAGTTTGAAGAGTGAGTGAGTTAGTCAGTCAGTTAGGACATTTTCACTCCTTTCTTCCCCCAGAATTTCACCCCATCCCATGGGCCCCTTTAATAATTTTTTATGAAAAAACGGTCGAACACCGATTTACTTATTTTTTTAGCTGATTTCTTTCCCGCTGAGTTTTAAATTTCTCGCCTATGTCGTTTAATAGATAGGCCAACACGCTCCGTTCGGAATCCTTCAACCCCCACTTTTAACCCCTTTCACCTCATAATAATACACCACATCGAAAAACCCTTTGACACATGTCTGCTTATTTTTAATGATTAGTTTATATGCCGAGTATCACATCCACAAATGAAATCACTCGTGAGATATTGTTATTCAATGAAATGCAGGTATAACCCCCTTAAGACCCCTTTAGAAACTGAATATCCAAAAATCCTCCCTTAGTGTACGGTTTTGACATACAACGAACATATCCCCAAAATGCCATGTTTCCAACTTCAATGTTTTTGGCTGGGCGATGATGAGTGAGTGAGTCTGGACATTTTCTTTCATTTTTTTCTTTAGAATTTCACCCCTCCCGATGAACCCCTTCAATTTGATCGATCAAAAAAACCTGTCGAACAGCTATTTACTTACTTTAAAGCATTTTTCCCCCTGAGTTTGATGAGTGAGTGAGTCAGTCAATCAGTTAGGACATTTTCTTTCCTATTTCCCCCCAGAATTTCACCCCTCCCCATGGGCCCCTTAAATTGGATTTATGAAGAAACGGTCAAACACATATTTACTTCTTTTTTATGTTGATTTTTTTTCGCTGAGTTTCAAACTCCTCGTCTATGTCGTTTAAGAGATACACGCTCCGTTAGGAATCTTTCAATCCCCACTCTTCACCCCTTTCACCCATAATATACACCACATCGAAAAACCCTCAGACCCGTGTCTTCTTATCTTTAATGATGAGTTTATATGCCGAGTATCACATCCCCCAATGAAACCAATCGGGAGATATTGCTATTCAATGAAATGCAGGTCTACCCCCTTAACACCCCTTTAGAACCTGAATATGCAAAAATCCTCTCTTAATGGGCATTTGCGTTCCTTGAGGAAGCTGCATACCAAATTTCATTCCAATCCGTTCGGTGGTTTCAGAGATTTCGTGATGAATGAATGAGTGAGTGGTATTTGACAAATATATAGTAGAAGATGGTGTCAAGTCTTTGTTATGCTAAACTCGGTTGACAGTGCTGTGTGAGTAGTTGAGTAACTAACGGGATTTCAAGTAAAGATCCTCATTTTCTATACCGGTAGTGCAGAGCGCTACTGGCATCCAGTCGGCCGTGTCTCGACTTGAGCTACACACATCAAAAAAAGTTTTGCATCACCTCGGTTCCAAGAGTTCCGGAACCTTTAAATACAAAGGGAATAGAGATCAACACAAACAACATTTCAGCTCGTTTTATTGCTCATGAGACCCACACATTGCATGTTGTACCAGCATACAGCTAGACTTGCAGCATTTGTGGTCCAGATTGCAGTACACACCACTACCTCTAATACCCAGTAGCACGTCCTCTTGCATTGATGCATGCCTGTATTCGTCGTGGCATACTATCCACAAGTTCATCAAGACACTGTTGGTCCAAATTGTCCCACTCCTCAACGACAATTCGGCGTAAATCTCTCAGAGTGGTTGGTGGGTCAAGACGTCCATAAACAGCCCTTTTCAACATATCCCAGGCATGTTCGATAGGGTTCATGTCTGGCGAACATGCTGGCCACTGTAGTCGAGCGATGTCGTTATCTTGAAGGAACGCATTCACAAGATGTGCACGATGAGGTCGAGAATTGTCGTCCATGAAGACAAATGCCTCTCCAATATTCTGCCGATATGGTTGCACTATGGGTCGGAGGATGTCATTCAGGTATCGTAAAGCCGTTTCGGAGCCTTCCATGACCACCAGTGGCGTACGTCGGCCCCACATAATGCCACCCCAAAACATCAGGGAACCACCACCTTGCTGCACTCGCTGGACAGTGTGTCTAAGACGTTCAGCCTGACCAGGGTGCCTCCAAACACGTCTCCGACGATTGTCTGGTTGAAGGCATATGCGACACTCATCGGTGAAGAGAACGTGATGCCAATTCTGTGGGGTCCATTCAGCATGTTGTTGGGCCCATCTGTACCGCGCTGCATGGTGTCGGGGTTGCAAAGCTGGACCTCGCCATGGACGTCGGGAGTGAAGTTGCGCATCATGCAGCCTATTGCGCACAGTTTGAGTTGAAACACGACGTCCTGTGGCTGAACGAAACGCATTATTCAACATGGTGGCATTGCTGTCAGGGTTCCTCCGAGCGGCAATCCGTAAGTAGCGGTCATCCACTACAGTAGTAGCCCTTGGGCGGCCTGAGCGAGGCCTGTCATCGACAGTTCCTGTATCTCTGTACCTCCTCCATGTCCGAACAACATCGCTTTGGTTCACTCTGAGACGCCTGGAAACTTCCCTTGTTGAGAGCCCTTCTTGACACAAAGTAACAATGCGGACGCGATCGAACTGCGGTATTGACCTTCTAGGCATGGTAGAACTACAGACAACATGAGCAGCGTACCTTCGTCCTGGTGGAATGACTGGAACTGATCGGCTGTCGTACCCCCTCCGTCTAATAGGCCCTGCTCATGCATGGTTGTTTACATCTTTGAGCAGTTTTAGTGACATCTATGAACAGTCAAAGGGACTGTATCTTTGATACAATATACACAGTCAACGTCTATATGCCGGAGATCTGGGAACCGAGGTGATGCAAAACTTTTTTTGATGTGTGTATGTTGCCATGGAAACTTTCTGCCTTGCCATTCCTTCATGAGTATATTTTATGATTTGATTAGCATGTGCTTGAGTGCAAGAGGGCCGAAATCAGAAGAATGAGAAAGACTATCGAAAATTCATGTAGCCAGCGGTTCCTTCTGGGTCCTAAACTATGTGTACGCAAAATTTGGTTGAGATTGGTGGAACGGTGTAGATTTGTATATGGAACAGATCCACATACATACATACATACATACATACATACAGACTTTCACTTTTATATATAAGATAACTTATTAGCTTGTCATGGTGGGTGAGTGGTTAACGTGTCGGTCTACTAACCCCCAAGCTTGCAGGTTCGCTCCTGGCCATGATAAGTGATTTTTGATGGGGGGAAAAGTTACGACACGCATGCCATACGATGTTGTGAACCCTTTATCCTCTGATGGATAAATGATTCGATGTTTTATTTCTTCAATTAATTAATATTTCCACCAGCGTCATAAAATAGCCAGACGAAGATGAGGAAATTTCAAGCATTTGTTGGAGACAGTTGGGACATACCTGCAGCAGTTTGACAAAAGGCTAAATACTTAAGGATTGTGGAAAGAAATAGCATAGCAATGATTCAGAAGGACAGGTGGTGGCCACCTCAATATAGAAGGGACGCGTGGTGAGACACGCTTATGGCATGTGCATTGTATTATTCGCGCCTAAAAAGAATATAATGCAGTAACGTGAGTGGTTGATGGTACCACTGGACACTCCTACGAAGCCGAAGTCTGATAAAACCGCGAAGTTAACAGAATATTTGGTACCAATGAGAGATGAATGCTTACGAGCGCGCCAAGTCTAGCTTGGGCACGCGATATCTAGCATTAACGCGGGAGATCGGCTAGACAAGATCTCTACGATCGATTCTTGAATTAATGGGCATATTCTTGACCTGCGCAATTTTACGAGTTCAGTGATATTTGTTTCATTCCTGTACCCCTATTATTTTGAGATTTTTTAAATTTAATTCCCCCCCCCATCGATACCTAGGGCCAGTTCATTTATAAGTGGCGTGAAGAGCCAAGACCTCACTACTACTGCTCTTATACATTGTGTGTGTCGGAAGACACATGTTAGACTATATTTGTGCGTCCGAGGACGTAAGGTTGATTATATTGTGTGTGTCGGAGGACACAGGTTACTAAGACTGATTATATTTTGTGCGTCCGAGGACGTAAGATTGATTACATTGTGAGTGTCGGAAGACACAGGTTATTACTACTACTGACTATATTTTGTGCGTCTAAGGAAAAAGGAAGGAAGATTGTAGTTTTACGTGACCGTGAATCTTGTGATTATGAGCCACGGGACCTCCTTTTTACGTGGAATCCGAACCACAGGACATGGCATTTCACTTCGAAAATCTCACATGCATTGACCGGGAATCGAACCCGGACCGCCTTGGTGAGAGGCATACAGCTAGACCGCTGAGCCACCACGCCCCCCCCCCAGTGCGTCTAAGGACGTAGGTTACTTCTACTGATTACATTTGCGCGTCCGAGGACGTAGGCACTTGTACTTTGCATGTCATGAGGACACAGATTTTTATTAATATTAAAGTGTGTTAAAATCAGTGTGAGAGATAGTCACTGTACTATTTTTGTAGGGACAGTATCTTCGACAATTCGCCAACAGACTGTTTCTGGGGAACTAAGTACCTAGAACGGCGTATTTAGTAGTCAGAGTGTATAATAATCTATAACTTTTTACACCAGCACGAGAGATGACATCACTGACTATGCAAGAAGTTTGGAACCGACAACACTCCGTCGAAATGATTGAGACGAGCTAAGCAGCATTAGTTGGGAAATGGCTGCAGATGTCCGTTGACGGTGATTGGCTGAGGATGAGTACTGAATAATATTCTTATTATCTGATAAATTAACTTATGGTATATGGGACAAATTGGTTTTGTAAATATCTTGCTTGTGTTGATTAACGTAGTGTATTTAGTTTTGGTCTGACACACCTTTTGCATGGAAACAGCTCGCACAATTTTGTTTAGTGGTAGTTTCTATTTTTTTTTAAACTAACGTGACTATGTGGACGACCGTGTTCGCATATGTTTACGTAATGCGGTGAGAAACGTCTCTCGGAGATATGTTGTGTTTCAGAAGTAGGACTGAATTAGTATAATCATGCAGTAGATTGGAGGGTAAATTAATCTTTGTAATGTTTATTATTGATCAGATTCAGTGAAGTTATTGCCGTTGGAGCAATGTGGTTTGTGGCGAGGAGCAGTCAGCTCTCTCGTAGGTTTTAATATTTTTTTTAAATGTTTGTGAGCATCTTATTCAACCAACCTGTGTGAAAAGTGTTATGTCATTCCCAGCAGTGTGTGTGTGTGTATTATTGGTCATTACAAGCGAGAATTTCAGCGTAGACTGATTTCTGTCAGCTTGATGCCAAGCCCATATCGTTACCTTGCGAGGACGTATGTGGCTATTTCGATTAATGTCTTACCATATGTTTATGTGGTTGAGATTTGTTGCTCTTGATTCTACGAGATAACGGGACAGTTGGTCTGGTTATTTTTACACACTGGGCTGGACGATGACAGGTGTTGTGGTAGGGGGTAGCTGTTTCACAAGGCGGGCTGAAAGGATTGCAGCAAGGTCATTAGTGAGCGCTTGTTAGCTCCGTAAAGTTACTTGAAATATAGAATAAGAACTGATCAATGGTAAAAATTGTTTAAATAAATGGGAGTTGCCTACGAATCACTATAATCTCCGAAGCGTTAGCTTAACGTGCATGTTTGTTCATATAAGGTAATCTCAGCCGCTGAGGCTTTTGTTGTTGTTGGTTTAATTCCATATTTATGTTTCATATTTGTGACCCGTGTAGTCACGTGCGATGCTGTCTTTCCTTGTTTGTGTATTGAGCAATTGGCCGGGTTGGCAGCTCATTTTGTCAGATGCGTCACCGCATTGAAGGAGGGTCTCGAGGGAGATTCCTGTAAATACTAGATTTAGGTTGTGTGTCAGCATTAATTTTTAAGGGGTTTTATTAGTGTTGTGTCCCATATCCGTAAACGTTGATTTACGAGATGATTGTTCGTAAGCATCGTGGCTGTTACCCGATGTAAACGAACAGACGTCCAAAGTACTCATTCCTCGTAGTTAGTCATTACGCGTACATGAAATCCCAATGCAAGTTAGTGGAACTTGAATCCACATTTTTATAAGGGGGAGATCCGTCTGACTCCTCAACATTGATAGATGTTTTTGTCATGGGAAGATTCAGGGAGGAATTTAATATTGTTGTTTATATTCATTTCATTTTGCACAAATAGTCGTTAAATTATGTTATTATTTTACGTCTTGTCACTTCTTTCTTTATTATAGTTTTAATCCTATGACCCTTACCTCAGTAGAGCATGTTGTTTGGCGAACGTAAACATCACACTATGAACTGAGCGCGACCCCTTGATTAAGATTTCTTACATATAAACACTGCAATACTAAAGGGTTCAGTTGGCATGTCAAATAACCAATTTGAATTCAGTAGGCCGTGTTCATAATGGCAAAATTAATCTCGGGAGTTTCCGTCAACACAAAGTTCCTAGAACGCGCTATAGTGTTCAAGGAGCTTAGATATCTAACCTCCTTGACTTTCGTAGTGCTTCAAGTAACAACGAAATTCGACATGCAAGCTAACCTCTGGGTGTCAAATAACAAAGTTTGCACCCGGCACCAGAGACCATACGATATTATTATTATTTATTTTATTTATTTTACACGTTACAGGCCTATTAGACCACGCGAAGCAATCATGACTTTTTGTTCTTCCTGTCTTTCCAGTACTCTTTCATTCGTGCACTAAAGGCCCTCTTCCTTTCTTCGGTCCACTTTGGTCTTTGGGCTGTAGGTGCAGCTCTCTCTGACAACACTTCCCACTTGTATACTTTGTGTCTAAATACGCTTTTGTCTATGACGTCTTCTGGGTCGACTTGTGCTTTTACTAGATCAATTTTGACTTGCATCATCCAGGGTGTAGTAATCTTGAGCCGCTGTATGTATCTAAGAATTTTGTTGGTGAGTCTAGTTTGTGGGAGTCTGCTGATGTGGCCATAAAATTTTAGTCGCCTCTTTCTGATGTCTGCTGCGAGGTTGGACAATTTCTCTGTGGTGTCTCTGGAGTGAAGCCTGTATCCTTCATCTGTGTGCTTTGGTCCAATTATTTTCCTTATTATTTTTCTTTCCTCTGTGAGGATTTTTTCCAAGTCGCCCTTAGTGTGTAACGTCAACGTCTCACTAGCATAAAGCACCTCAGGTTTAATAACCGTGTTGTAATGACGAAGTTTAGTGAATGTGGACAGACATTTTTTGTTGTAGACACTCTGTGTCTTGTATAAGGCTCTCTTCATTTTCATTAACCTAGTGTTCTGCGCGATTTTCTCTTTTCCCGTCGGTTCAAGCACTTCACCTAGGTATTTAAAGTGGGCGACTCTATTGATCTTGCCATATTTCGTGTTTAAATTCTGTAAGTCGAATTTCGTACAGAAAAACTCTGTCTTTTGGAACGAGATCTGTAGTCCTACTTTTTCGGCGCACTCTTGGAGTACTTCTATCTGTCTGATTGATGTGGTTTCGTTATCTGAGAGTAGAGCCAGATCATCCGCGAAGGCTAGACATCCAACCTCCAGTTCGTCCTTTGGTCGTCCTAGTCGCACTGGCCTCCAGTAACCTTGAAGTCTCAGTTCTTTCTCCCATTCCTTGATAACTTTGTTCAGCACTAGGTTGAAGAGAAGCGGAGAGAGCCCGTCACCTTGGCGAACACCTGTATTGATCTGAAATGGTTCTGAGATTTCCCCCATGAATTTCACTTTTGATGTTGTGTCTGTCAGTGTCTGTTTGATCAATCGCAAGGTCTTGCTATCCAAACCTTGCTCGTGCAAGATGTTGAACAATGACTGACGGTCAATGGAGTCATATGCCTTCTTGAAGTCAACGAACGTACATATAACTGGAGTATTCCTGAGGGCTTTGATTTTCAATATACTTTTTAGGTTGAAGATTTGTTCCGCGCAGGAGCGACCAGGACGAAATCCCGCCTGGTACTCGCCAATCTTGTGTTCCAGCTGGTCCCGAGCCCTTTGGAGTAGGCACGCTGAGAGGATCTTGTACGTAACTTGTAATAGTGAAATGCCCCTGTAATTGTTTACGTCAGAGCGGTCGCCTTTTTTGTGTAACGGGTGGATCAATGCACATTTCCACTCATTATTATTATTATTATTAATATTATTATAGAACTTATTAAGCTGAAATATACAATTTGAATGTTGTTGCTTTAATTACGACCTTGGGGCACCTCTATTTATCATCCTCGTGTGCTTGAGTGTGTGTTGTAACTGGTAATCTGCGTTGTTGTCATGTCTGAAGTTGTGTGCGTAACGCGCCTAATAGGTGTATTTCAATTCACCCACCAATGCTTAATGTTTACATTGAACCATTTTTATTGAGTTCATTATTTTTATTAGTATTATTATTAGTATCATATTTCATGTCGCATGATTGTGACATAGTTTCTCTGTCACTCATACTACGTCCAAACTTTATAGTAATACATCACCATGTGATGAAACATTTCACCTCTCCTAAACTCTGTATGTACATACATTTTACACATTGGCGAAGACATCACTTCTTATCAAGCCTCGTTTTCGTCATTGGTGCCCCTCCACGTTTTCTCGGAGAGGGGATGTTTGTCGTTCTACGACTTATTTTTGCGGGCGCGTTCCAACGCTCTATGAGAGGAAGCTTCGTTCTTCCAATTTCAGCAGCAAATTAGGCTAGACCTATTGAACCCTTTATCCTCTGTTGGATAAATGGTTCTATGTTTTATTTCTCCAATTAATAAATATTTCCACCAGCATCATGAAAGTAGCCAGACGGAGATGAGGAAATTTCAAGCATTGGTTGGAGACAGCGGGGACATACCTGAAGCAGATTGACAATAGGCTAAATACTTTAGCTGTGAAAGGAAATAGCATAGCGATGTGTCAGAAGGACAGGTGTGGGCCGCCTCAAATAGAAGCGACGCGCAGTGAGACATGCTGCTGGTATGTTCATTGTAATATTCGCGCCTAGAAGAAATATGATGCAGTAACGTGAGTGGCTGATGAGCATGCTAGACACTCCTACGACGCCAAGATCTGCTATAAACCGCCAAATTACAGAAAATGTGAGAACCAATGAGAGAAGAATGCCTATTTAACGCGGCAGGTCTAGCGTGGGCAC
Organism: Meconema thalassinum; assembly: GCA_946902985.2. NCBI lineage: Eukaryota > Metazoa > Arthropoda > Insecta > Orthoptera > Tettigoniidae > Meconema > Meconema thalassinum. The sequence continues at coordinate 2,096,275,146 of OX336388.2, read as the reverse complement.
GCTCGGCTAGCATTCACGCGGGAAATCGCCTAGACAAAATCTCTACGATCGATTCTAGGATTAATGGGCATATTCTTGACCTGTGCAATGTTACGAGTTCAGTGATATTTATTTCATTCCTGTACCACAATTATTTCGAGAAATTTTTACATAAATTCCCCCCCCCCCCATCGAGACCTAGGGCCAGTTCATTTATAAGTGGCATGAAGAGCCAAGACATTGACTTCTATTCTGTTCGTCTGAGGACGTAGACTTATATTTGTGTGTCGTGGACACAGGTTGATTATTACTTCTGTGCGTCTACGGACGTAGTCAGTTATTACTTTGCGTGTCATAAGGACACAGAAATTATTGTAAAGTGTTAAATTCAGTGATAGATAGTCACAGTACTATATTTGTAGGGGCAGTATCGTCGATAATTCGCCAGCGAACTGTTACAGGGAAAGTAATACCTGAACGGCGAATTTAGTAGTCAGATATCAAGTGTATAATAATATAATTTTTGAATCAGCGCCAGAGATGACATCGACTACTTCAGAAGAAGTTTGGAATTCTCAACACTCCGTCCAGATGGCTGAGATGAGATAAGAACCATTCAGTTGGGAGATGGCAGCGAACGTTCTTTGACGGTGACTACAAGAGAGATGAGTACAAAATAATATTCTTTATTATTTGATAAATTAACTTATGGTTTATGGGACATATTTTTTGTAAATACATTGCTTGTGTGATTAACGTAATATATACTGCTCAAACAAATTAAAGCACCACTTTTTTCAAAGGCCACCAAATTTTGAAAAGTTGACCTACAAGCTCGAAATCTCAGTACGACGTTTGTCCTGACGCCTACCAAGCATATGCTTCAGCACAACTCCCCAACTTGAGTAGTTTCTGGGTAGCACCCCTAAAACCAGCCCATTTTCGAAAACCGCAAATTTAAGTTTGCGAAAAACGCTGCAGGACTTGTCGCAGGTTGCCAAAGCAGTCGAAAATGAATGAGTCTTGCTCTTAAAGGTTCCACAAACACGTTGAAATCGTTACATTTGACGTTTGGGTATTCTCAACCCCCTGCATCATCCCCTAAACATGGACTACCATTGGGGGCGTCTGAGAAGGTACCGGGTGTGTTTAACCACCTGAAAACCTGTACACCGTCCTCAGTTGCTGATTGCAGTAAGTTCTTAAGGCCTCCGGAAATGTCCACACCCCCTAACACCCTCAACTGGCATGGGACCAAACCACCCCTTCTCGATTCACCCCTAAGGAAGGTTTTAATCGAGATATTTATCAGTGCTGCTAATAGGGGGGTCTTCCCCTAACGTTTCAAAAAAGGAACTGTGCCTTTGTCACCATCCCTTCCCCTGCAACCCCCGTTTGTATAATTTTTCGAATCAGGCCCTTTTTAAGGGCTGAAACGACGTCTTAATCGCTGAAAGGGCTGTAAAGGTCCTTAGAAGTAGTAATGACACGAAATCAACCCCTTCCGATCGATGATTGACATTCCGTCCCCCAAATTCGAAATTTTTGCACCCCCAACCCACCCTGTCTGGACGCGTAATGCGTCATGGCAGAGTTTTCAGAGTTGGATGAAAATGAAGCTTATGGCCTGCAATGGAGCCCAAAACAGCAGGCTGGATAGAAATTCATCGGTAGGTTGGGAAACGGGACCAAAAGTTTTCAAAAAAGTGTACAGCCTACAGTAAGTACGCCCATGCATAGGCAACCCAGATCACGTCCGTGCGTGTGGGTTGCCTGTGATAGGCAATAGGTTACAAAGTTTGGCAATGGGAGAAAAATGACGTGATGTGGGTTGCCTATGCATTGGTGTACTTACTAGAGGCTGTTAACTTTTTTGAAAACTTTTTGGTCCCGTTTCCCACCCTACCGATGAATTTCCATCCAACCTGCTGTTTTGGGCTCCATTTCAGGCCATGTGCTTCATTTTGATCCAACTCTGAAAACTCTGCCATGACGCGTTACGCGTCCAGACAGGGAGGGTTGAGGGTGCAAAAATGTCATCTTTGGGGGATGGAATGTCAATCAAACATCGGAAGGGGTTGATTTCGTGTCACCACTACTTCTAAGGACCTTTACAGCCCTTTCAGCGATTAAGACCTCATTTCAGCCCTTAAAAAGGGCCTGATTCGAAAAATCATACAAAAGGGGGTAGCAAGGGAAGGGGTGGCGACACAGGCGCAGGTCCTCTCTTTGGAACGTTAGGGGAAGACCCCCCATTAGCAGCACTGATAAAAATCTCGATTTAAACCTTCCTTAGGGGTGAATCAAGACGGGGTGGTTTGGTCCCTTGCCAGTTGAGGGTGTTAGGAGGGGTGAACATTGCCGGAGGCCTTAAGAACTTACTGCAATCAGCAACTGAGGACGGTGTGCAGGTTTTCAGATGGTTAAACACATCCGGTACATTCTCAGGTGCCCTCAATGGTAGTCCATGTTTAGGGGATGATGAAGGGGGTTGAAAATGCCCAAACGTCAAATGTAACGATTTCAACGTGTTCGTGGAACCTTAAGAGCAAGACTCATTCATTTTCGACTGCTTTGGCAACCTGCGACACGTCCTACAGCGTTTTTCGCAAACTTCAATTTACGGTTTTCAAAAATGGGCTGGTTTTGGGGGCGCTATCCCGAAACTACACAAGTTGGGGAGTTGTGCTGAAGCATGTGCTTGGTAGCCGTCGGGACAAACGTCATACTGAGATTTCGACCTTGTGCAGTCAACTTTCCAAATTTGGTGGCCTTTGAAAAAAGTGGTGCTTTAATTTTTTTGAGCAGTATATTTAGTTTTGGTCTGACACACTTTTGTATGGAAGCAGCTCGCACGAATGTTGTTAGTGGAAGGTTCTTGTTTTTGTGTTGTGTTAACTAACGTAGCTATGTGAACGGCCGTGTTTGCATATGTTACGCAATGTGGTTAAAAACGTCTCTCGGAGATCTGTTGTGTTTCAGAAGTAGGACTGAATTAATGTAATTATACAGTAGATTGGAGGGTAATTAAAATTGTTTAAGATTTATTATTGATCAGATTCAGTGTGACTATTGCCGTTGGAGCAATGTAATTTGTGACGAAGAGTAATCAGCTCTATCGTAGGTTTTAAATATTGTGTTTAATGTTTGCGAGCACCTATTCAGCAGACCTGTGTGAAAAGCGTCATGTCAGTCCCAGATGTGTGTATGTGTGTATTTTTGTGGTATTACAAGCGGGAATTTCAGCTTAGACTGATTTCTGTCAGCTTGGTACCAGGTCCATATTGTATCCTTGCGAGGGCAATTGTGGATATGTGATTATGTCTGACCATATGTTGAGTTGGATGAGATTTTTGTTGCTGTTGATTCCTTGAGAGAACGGAACAGCTGGTCAGCTATTTATATACACTGGAGTGGGACTCGACAAGTATTTGAGGAAAGGGGGAGATGTTTCACAAGGCTGTCTGAACGTGCAAGCATGGTCATTAGCGAGGAGTGCTCGTTGGCTCCCTAATTACTTGAATTACAGATAAGAACTGATCAATGGTAAAAATTGTTGAAATAAATGGGAGTTGCCTACGAATCACGATAATCTCCGAAGCGTTACCTTAACATGCAGTTTTGTTCATATAAAGTAATCTTAGCCGGTCAGGCTTTTGTTGTTGTTGGTTTACTCCATGTTTATTTTCCATTTTCTGTGACCCGTGAGTCATGTGCAATGCTGTCTTTCCTTGTGTGTATTGAGCAATTGGCCAGTTGGTAGCTCATGTTGTTAAGTGCGTCATCGCGCTAATGAGGGTCTCAGAGAGATTCCTGTAAATAATAGATTTGTAGTGTGTGTGTCAGCATTAGAGTTTTAAGGGTTTTTATTAATGTCTTGCCCATATCCATAAACGTTGATTTAAGTGATGATTGTTCGTGAGCACCGTGGCTGTTATCCCGTTGTAAACGAACGATCATCCAAGTACTCATTTTCTCGTAGTTAGTCATCACGCGCACATAAAACTCAAATGCAAGGTAGTGGAACTAGGATCCACAATTTTATTATAAAGGGGGAGATCCGTCTGACTCCTCAAAGTGTTAGATATTCCTGTCAGGGAATGATTCAGGGAGGATATATTTTTATTATTGTTTGTTTATTTTCTTTTATGCACAATCATGTTATTATCTTACGTCTTGTCTCCTTACTTTCTTAATTATAGTTTTAATCCTATGACCCTTGCCTCAGTAAAGCATGTTGTTTGGCGGACGTAAACATCACACTATGAACTGAGCGCGACCCCTTGATCAAGATTCTTGCATAAAACACTGCTATTCTGAAGGGTTCACTATATTGACGTGCTCTTTCTCGCGAGTAAAGCAACTAAACGTAAGTACGATTCAACCATTTAATTGATCTAGCATGTTGTCATTTTAAATTTCAGTTTCACCATTTTAATTATGTAATCCGTTTTGTTTATATTTCCCTTTGTTTTATCATGATGTTGAGTCCAACCCATGAACTCAAATCCTTTTTACCTTTGTTCACATGAACTTAGCAAAGTCTTTACGTCCGGTTGTTTTTCCCTCCCTTTGTTTATGTGATTTTATTTTTATTTAAACCTCTCAGCTCTGAAATGTGTGCTATTTTTCATCGAGGCTTACGAACGCTCTGTATTTACGTCACAAATTGATTTGCACGAAGCATATTTTTCTTATCTGATTGATTTTTCCTTTCATTTTTGTCCCCCCGTAATGTCACGTAATTGTGTGTAATTTTCATTTCCTTTATTTTATTTGTTAATTTTTGTGTTGCCTCCTCAGACTTCGCTATGTTACGTAACCCGACGTCATTCCCTTCCCCGTTCCTCCTCTTGTTTCCTACCCGCACCCACTCCCCGCCTCCTGCTTCCGACACACCTTCTTTTGACCTCCCCCTCTGTATTTCATAACATTATAAGCGTCGTAGATCTGTTTTACTGATGGCCAGCTCATGTCATCTTCGTAAGTGGACGTTCCTTTTATTCAACTCCGTGAGTCCTTCGAATTATTAATTTTACTTTACCTTTTTAAATTTGGTTCCTGAGTCGTGCTTCCAGTTTAGTAGTCTTAGGGGCCGATAACCCAGATGTTAGGCCCCTTAAAACAACAATAATCATCATCATCATCATTTAGTAGTCTTTTTTATTTAAGTTTATCTCTAGACTTCTCTTATTTTTATATTTACTTTTGTTTTATTTCTACCTTTGATTGTGCACATTTTTTGATTCCTTATTAATATTTTACTTTTCACAAACTCTTTGCTTCGCTTCGTCTTATCATTTCTTATATTTAAGCTCCTCATTTATCTTTCCTTCGATTTCGTCAATCTTGTATTTGTGATACAACAAAGGCTCGATTAACACGCCTCTGGGATCTTCAATTAGTTATTTAAATTGTTGTTATTTTTATTTTTCCTTAAGCATTTATTTGTTTCCATTCACTTTTTTGGGAAATCATCTTTTATTCGATCCGCAAATTCAGTGCCCAGCAGCGAGTCGAATGAAACATCTTTTCCCCCGCCCTTTGGCGACCTTGTTTTTCTTTCAGCTTCCACTGTTTTTTATCAACTCTACTATTCATTATGACGTAAGAGCGTAAGCGTCGCTTCAATGGTAGCACATCGCGTGGTTGCGTGCGAAATCGCCCGCTTTTATCGGCGCAACATAAAGCTGAATGCTGAATGCTGTTTGTTTGTTTGTTTGTTTGTCTGTCTATTATCTATACAAATCTACACCGTTTCTCCGAGCTGAACCAAATTTTACGTAGTTACCCTTTGAAACACTGCGGGTAACACTTTTTACTAGAAATTCGCTATATTTAGGCCGTTTGGCACTTGCACGAATTATCGAATAGTGACATGTGGTGAAAAATCACACTATTGCTCCCTCATGAGCTCGTGACAGCCGAAGTTTTCCGAAGTACTCCGATTATTTTCCTGCAGCGCTATGCGGCAAAATACGACACTATTGCTCTCTGATTTTCTAACAGCCAATGAGATATAGGCAGCGTATTTCATTTCACTTACTCCTCTTTCTAATCATTTTCTTCAATTCGTTAGTAAATTTCATGTGTCAGAAGTTAGTAAATAGCCGTTTCCATGTACATTATTCTCATTATCATTAGGGGTAAATGACTGGATGTTACGCCCATTATACTTCTTATCACCACCACAAAATATACTTTGAAAATACACTGCCGGAAAAAATATCTCAACACCAAGAAGGGGTTGTGCTAGATTAACGAATGTTTGTAGGCGTGCTCATTTATCTGATAGATGACGTTGATTCAAATTTCCCGCAAATCGCATTAGCGTGGCACTAGTAGTGGCCCCATGACGTTGCACATCAGGTTTGCTTTAAATAAGTGTTATACTGTGCGAGAGCGTTAGTTACCTGTGTGATTGGACGGAGTGACTGTGAGTGGGTCAAGAATGCCTTTACAGCTCACTGCGTTTGAACGAGGCCGTGTAATAGGACTATGTGAAGGGGGATTTTCCTTCCACACTATTGCAGAATGACTTGGCAGGAATGTCTCCACTGTGCATGCGTGCTGGCAGCAGTGGTCACGAGAAGGTGAAGGTGACGTCCCCGTTGTACCACCGAGAGGGAGCACCACCGTATTCGGCGTATGGCTTTGGCACTTCGGACTGCATCTGTAGCAGCAATTCGAGCGGCAGTTGGTACCACAGTGACGCAACGAACTGTTCGAAATCGGTTACTTGAAGGACAGCTCCAAACCAGACGTCCTGCGGCGTGCATTCCACTTACCCCAAACCACCGCCGTCTGCGTCTTCAGTGGTGTCAAGCGAGAGCTGATTGGAGGATGGAGTGGAGGTCCGTTGTGTTCTCCGATGAAATCTGGTTCTTTCTTGGTGCCAGTGATGGCCGTGTGTTGGTTAGAAGTCGGCCAGGTGAGCGCCTACATTCCACCTGTCTGCGGCGTCGACACACTGGACCAACACCGGGCGTTCTGGTCTGGGGAGCAGACAGCAGAAGCACTCTCGTGGTTATCCCATGCACCCTGACTGCAGATGTGTACGTCCGTCTGGTGATTAGATGATGATGATAATTGCTGTTTTAAGGGGCCTAACATCTAGGTTATTGGCTCCAAGTGATTAGACCTGTTGTGCTGTCATTCATGAACAGCATTCCCAGTGGTGTTTTCCAGGAGGATAACGCATGCCCCATGCCACCGTTGTATCCCAAAGTGCTCTACAGAGTGTTGAGTATTGTCATGGAGAATGAGTGGCCCAGGTTCGAGCAACTGAGGTCGGGTTTTGTGCATCAAATCATTTTTCAGAATACGGAATACAGATTTTGGGGAAATTCCCGTGGCTTCAGAGAGTTTCTCACAAGTCGCACGACGTTCGTTTTCAAGAGCATCTGTCACAAGTTTCACACTTCGTTCATCTGTTGACGTTTTTGGCCTTCCAGGTTTTGTATTATTGTCTATGTTCGTACGACCACCACGAAAACGATTATCCCAACATTTTGAATCTCTGAATGAAGCCTAGGGTACCAGGTACGCGGTGCGACAATGCGCTCCTTAGCCTGCGGTATTAAATAAATGAAACTGTACTACGGTCCACAGTAAACTCACCACAAAATTCACTTAGCACACTGTGGATTACTGTCGGGTTTTTACCGCATAAAGTTTTGATCTTGATGTACGACGGCCTCTGGTCATAAACAGGCACAGTACCCGGCACCCCAGCGGGGTGCATTTCTACCTCCCGCCAATTTTAGGTTAAAGTACACAGCGAAAAAACAACACGTTCTTCTTCCTCAAGCTCCCAACTCCATCTGACGAAATTTTCATTGTTGTTGTGTCATCCCATCCGCAGCAATACCAACCTGTGCATTATTTATGAAATGACCTCCATAGATAATTAATTGTTTGTAACTTACGTCCTTCTTAACTACAGAGGCTTTTAGAGACGCCGGGGTGCTGGAATTTCGCCCCGAATGGGATCTTAAATGTGCCTGTAAATCTACTGACACGGCTTCCGAGCAATTTCTCACCCTCAAATGCCAACGACTGCGCCAGGATTCGATCTTGCCAGTTCATTCATGAGACTTCTTGGGGGTTTGGCAGTGCTGTATGAGGATTCGATCAACCTCCAGGCTAATGTACCTAGCGTACATTATTAATGTTTCGATACGGAGAGGCAGAGCTGATAGAGCAAAATGGTATATTTCAGACTTTGTTACAGCTTACTGAAAAACCTACGAAAAGTTATTATTGTTTCTTTGGCCAGAACGATAAAAGATAATGGCACTGTCATTGCAGAGTTGCGTTCCTTCCAATTTATTGTGCGCAGTAAATAAGAAGTGACTTCTTCCATTTTAAAAGCAATATCGACTATGAAGCTTACGATGTCTCAAGATATTCTGTATCCCTTATTCGACCACCAAAATAGTTTTGCTGTTGTTGCTTCATTTAAGCGCTATGGACATCTCAGTCATCAGCCTCATGCACTTGTGTGTGTATGGAATTGTATGATAACCTGTGTAATTGTGTAAGAACAGGGTAGGTACACCAGGTCTTACAAAATTTGCTTGCAGTGAATGTGAAAACACACACTCGAGATGACCACTGTCAGTGTTAATATTCGAAACACGGATCTGCGAATTCAGTCAAATATTGAAGCGTGCCTTGTTTCTTTTCGCAATGTTGGCGGGTGATCACCAAAGTGATGCTAGAAAAAACACCCTGACACACCAAACATCCTTATAAAATAATACACTCTTCTAAATATGAGTGAAGGCTTCAATTGAAAAGGATGCTAAATTAGGACAAAGAATGATCAAACAGGTATTATATTTAAATTCCTCCTTTAACTTTTATGGGATGATGGTCTATTAACCACCTGTCATAAGGACAGTTTATGCATTCAAAGATGCTGATAGTTGAATCTTTAAGCCAAATGTTGAAGACTTTTCATGCCGAAGTGCTAATATTTAAAAAAATCAAATATTATATACGTATCTACTTGACGTAATATGTTGGATAAATAAATAAAAAAAACTAAAAACATTAACAGTTAAAGTGTAAAAATAAAATATAAATATAGAAATAAAAAAATACAATTATAAAAGAAATAATAAACATAACTATAAAAAAATTATGAAAATAATTGTAAGAAATCAAATCGAAATTAGTGAATTAATTAATTCAATAAAAATATCAAAATTTAATCTATAAGAACATAAATTGAAAATTAAAAATAAATATATAAACATTACAATTAGAGAAACAAGAAAATATCATTAATAATAATAATAATAATATTAATTAAAATGTCGCCTCCGTAGCGGAGCGGTCAGCATGGTTAGCTGCCGCCCCGGAGGTCCTGGGTTCCATTCCCGGCTCTGCCACGAAATTCGAAAAGTGGTACTGTACCCTTTTACCTACCAATACCTGTTGAATCCCTGGATAGCAGCTGGATCGTAGAACCTGAAAATGCCCCGGCTCTAAAGACCCCCCCAAGTTCTACCAACAGACACAGGGATAATAGGGCCACTCGAATACCTAACAGGATGTATTAAGACTGACCAAGGCTCAGAAAAAGAAAAGACTAGCTCAAAACACGAGAATTCTTCAAGAGGAAGAAAGAATCTCAAAGGTGTGGTAAACACTAAAATACCTAGCGATGGCCCCCTTAATACACCCTTCCATCACCTCTATAAAGCATCACGCAATAATTAAAACCAAGTAATAAAGTAATTTATTGTAAGAATAAACAAGACAGAGAAATATCAATTTCGTCGATACCACGACCAATCAAAAAAAACTCTCATTGATTATATTGGATTATCTTCCAGAAAAAAAAAAAATATATTACCCATTATCACAACTAACTTTTAGCTGATTAAAATATAAGGCATATTAGTAATAACAATGATGATCAATCCCATAGGGTAAGCATTCACAAAAAGAGAAATATTATAAGACTTGAATACATTAAATTAATTTCGGTTCCTTAACGGAAATAACATCTTATACAAAAATATCCTGGTTATAATTACTAATCCTACACGACATCTTCAGTAACTTTATATGTTCTTGTTATTGAATGAAGAAATTCATATGGCCTATTTACAGAATATAATTTACACAAAAATCCAGAATAATTTCAATTATTCTCTTCCTACTGACTTGAAGTCACGACATTCCTTTCTGTTTAATATTATTTCAATTCTTGTTTTAGGGAAATTCTGCCGAACAGTTAAGCTAAGCAAAAATTAATTGTAAAGTCAGTCTTAAATAGTTATCGGTTTCCTTTTTAAACATACATCTTATGACAAAATTGTTATATTAGTTTTACTGGAAATATTTAACCGAATATCCACTCAAGATTCCCAACAATACTGCTCGGAAAAATATTAATCTTCACACAGGCATTTTCACGATAACAGCGATAAAGTTAACTATGACCAAACTATTAACCATACTAGGTTAAAACAACACCTCTCTGGGTTAAAACCCCAATCAATCTAATCCTGATTGGCACACCTGGCTCAATCCTCAACAAGAAAAAATATGCTTTACAAAGCATTGCATCAATATACTTAAACACAAAGACATTACTCATAGTACATGCCTCTCCAAAGACCAATATGCACCTATAATAGGAGCCTTACTGTTATAAATCCACAATTATGCAAATCAGCTGTTTATGGTAAAAATCCTGAACTCGAAAAATATGATCCCGTAACAGATTACCAACAAAGCCCAGTGGATTTCAGAAATATTCCACCTAACTTTAAAAACTTGCCTTACATTGATTTATTACAAGATCCATAATTCTTAAACGTATGACTTATAGTAAGTCGTCCCTGGGATTATCCTCGCAAATTTGGATGTCGTTCAAAACCCTCTTAATAGAGAAAACTATTGCACTAAAGGCAATGATATCAATTTAATCCAGTGTTAACTTCATAAAAAAAAATATATACTGTATATAACGCTGCCCAACCACACAAACTGAGGTTGTAAAGTGATCTATAAAGATAAATTCAATCTCAAAATAAGATCCTCCCTGAATTTCCCGAACGCGAAAATGTCGATGGATTAGACCTACAGCATGGATCTAGGTTAGCAACAAAGGCTAAGCGACTAATGACCCATTAGGCAATCCATTTCGAAAATCACGCTCAGAAAACACAAGTTAAATCTGTTATTAAAAAAAAAACTGAAGAAAATATAGTCCAAGGACTCGAAGTAACATTTAGAATAACTGGGTCCGAAAACTTCCTAATATCTTAATAAGAACACGAAAAGGAAAATTCCCCTCCAAAGAATACGATGATCCAAGCGAAAGTGCTTAAAGTATAATGCACTAGAATATGAAAACTCAACCAAAGTTCTCAAAAGAAAGTTGCGTTACTATAATGTTCTTACACAAGAAAAACTGTAAATCTTCTTCCTACATTTGCTTCTCGACAAATAAGAATGAGCATATTAGTTTAAATACTGTAAAATACTACTGAAATTATTAATTTATTCATCAAAATTACACAAAGGATGCACTCATTTTTATGAGTCAAAATCCTGGCATCATAGAAGGTCAGTTTCGAAATAAACATCGAACCTGCACTTTCTACTGAACCATTTAAACTACAAAATCAAATATGGCAAAGTGGTATTTATAAATGTCCACGCTACACTACTGTAACAAGATGAAGTGATCAGTACCTTTGGCGATTCTAGATGAGGAAAAAAAGGATATCGTTGGCCATAATCAGCTCCAACCAACAGAAAATATGCTGGACTTCAACTGGGTTTCCATAGAACGAACCAAAGTCCTCCCAGGCTCGAACAACACCCGGTCGGTCGAAATAGTTCCAACATATCCTGGCGATATCTTCCCATACATATTCGAATGCCAACGGATGGACCGCACACTGTTTATCAGCTCGTCACGACGCGAAGGTGAACTCGAACAGTCACTAACAAGTTCCAATATGAGAACGCGCGTGTGAACAAGTTCACGAGGGTCGACGCGGCCCCTCTCGACACGAGAGTCGCGTGCACACTTCATGCTAAATGAAAGTTGCCTTCAACAAGTCCCCGCTGCACCCTGCTAATGCAGTATTCTTAAATCAATTTAGCCTACCATCGTAGTGGATATAAGCTTCATATTGTCCCTTCCCCTTGACACCTTGCTTGAGAATGTACTCTTTTCAAGAGGTATAATCACTGTGAAGAGTGAATCAAATCTAGGCTGCATTTCCACGACGGATTATATGCAGAGTTTCGTGACACATCACGGCTGAGCTCGCGGTCGGTATTATAAAAGTATCCATCCGCATGGCCCGTTAGTTGCTGTAGACACACAGTCGCAGAGGTAAATTATTACATGTTTAAGACCATGTCTGAGCCCTATTAAACACGTTTCTACTTCACGTAGAATGCTTAACGAACTAGAATACACTTCAGCACGGTCACACGTTTTTAAAACTCCCGTTAGCTGGCGATTTTACTTTCACTGATTTCCAGCTCAACCCTCTGCGCTGTCAAGTTCTATACACATTGCACTCTCCACGAGGTCGTCTGAGTCTCACATCTGCTTCCCCCACTACCACACACGTCATGACTCGATACGAAAAATATCGCAGTCGAAACGTAATCAGCAGTGAGTTAACATATCATCTTCTGTTCTTCATACTTTCTTAATAATGGCTTTCTTAATAATAGCTTTCTGCCATGGAAATATACATATAGACACATGTATCTGCTTACATAAAGCGCTAAATATGCATTAATTTGTATTAATCACTCTCAGGTGAATCGATCGATATGGTGTTAGACACAGTCAACATGGTTATTATCGATGAGCTTCGGGTTTCTCGTCGGAAACACGAGCTCTGCCGATCTCTTTCTTGATAGCATGGCTTTTTTTGCTGCAGACCAGCTGTTATGATCGACTCCAGAGGCAAGTTAGGAAGTTACAGGGCGTTCCCAAAATACTGTAACCATGTCTGTACTTAAGCCCTTTATGAATAATGGTGCATTTTCCCTTTGATACCTTAAATAAAAGTCTCCTCAGCTTTTATTTACACCATTCCAGGTAATCTCAGCATATGTAGCATTATTCAGTCAACACTCAGTCTATCTTCTTCACATATCTTTTCAGGTTCTTTGCATTGAAACGACCTATCATTTCTCTTTCATTTAGGCTTACTACCTCATAACAATTATTTCCGAACGACCTAGCAATCTTATAGGGTCCGTGGAAGACATAGGAAAACTTGGTGAATTGCTTCTTAGCCACATCTGCTTTCGTCGGTTTCTTGACGAGAATCATCTCGCCTACTCTCATCGGAGGCCGATATCTTTTATTTCTGATTCGTTTATGCCGCTTCTCGGCTGCATCCATCAAGCTTTCTCTAGCTGAATTAATTCTTTCTTGGACTGTAGGCTCCCTGTCCTTAGGTAGAAATCTCACGATCTCTGTCCAGGCTCTTTCTGGCCTCTTATTATGTGAACAACCATAGGTATATCTGATAAGCTCTCATGGAATGTGGAATTCATGCATCTTTCCATGAGTGGGATGAACTTGACCCAGCTCGCATGATCCTCAGGACAGTAAATTCTCGCGAACTTGCTAATTTCTGCCATAACACGTGATCTAGGATTTCCATTCTAGGGATATCTCTATTAATTTCGTTTCCATCCATTTCCTCCATCACTACATCCTCTGTACTTTCTTCCTTGAATCTTATTATTCCTTTGTCCATGTCGATGATTGCTCTAGCTTGAGTAATAAAATCGATGCCTAGTATGACGTCAAAATTAATATTCTTAACGACTATGAAAATATGTTCATAACTTCTCTCATTGATCCAGAATTTCATTAGAATCTGCAATTTGCATTTCATAGTTTTATCCTTAAATATCCCACGAATTTTTGTTGGAGATGCTGGAAGAATGGTAAATTGATTTTCTGGTTTCAATCTCTCAAAACAGTCCTCGTCAACTATAGAGATCATAGCACCTGTGTCCATCAAGGCTTTACAATGTTGTAGACCAATTAGTATATCAATAACGGGAAGTTCAACTATCCTTCCTCTCGGTTTCGTTTCTGGTTCAAATAGAAGGTCTTCGTCAGTAGCTTCAAATATTTCAAAAATCGTGATATCAGAGGAATGCGTGGCAACATCAGTTATTAATTTCGCCCGGAAATTGGCGTTTTTTTTCTCGATCCGGAGCTCTTTCTGAACTCCGACCTTCTCTGCTAGTACTGGGTTGTGACTTATCTAGATTTTCATCCTTTCTTTCCTTCGATTTTCTTCGTCCAACCTCCGTGGACTTATCTCGCCCTCTCTTGAGCCTCTCCTGTTGCACTTTTTTATCGGACGCCTCCGTTCGATAATTGTTGTATCTTGAGTACCCTTGATTTTGTCTGTTATCTCTATTGTCTCGGGTATCTCTATCATTCCTATTATATCTGTTATCTCGATTATTTTGATCATATCTGTAATTCCTATTATAAGGCGTTTCTCGATGATCATTCCGGTCTCGATCATTATCTCTTCGATAAAAATTTCTCTCCTCGTAGCGACGTTGCCAAGGCCTCTCCTGGGCGTCCCTACGTTGGTTTTCCCATCTCCTCTCTTCCTGATGGGTATTTCTAATAGGACCTATTCTATCATCTCTTCTTTGTTCGAAACGATCCGTCTGCTGTGTACGGTTCATCATTACCGCGTTTACAACTTTCGATTCCTGCCTGGCATTTTTGACTATAGTAGGTTGCGTCATCATACTCATGTGATCTAATCGACGTAACAGGTCATCTAACGACGTTAAAGACGATACTCCGGAAGAAATAATTGATTTCCTTACTTCCGCAGGCAATTGACGTGAGATAGCTTCAAGGAGTTCTTCCTGTGTTAACGGCGGCTGAAGAAAACGGAGTTTTGCTAACTGACACGCAAAGTATTCAGCGTAGCTGGTTGGTCCTGTACTGGAGTACTTGCGTGAATAGACTTCTGATCTCACATTCTGTTGGACCTCGATCGACCAAAATCTTTGTATGAAGGCTTCCGAAAACTGCTCAAAGTTGTCAAATGTGTAACGAAAAGCCCTGAACCATTGTAACGGAGCATCGGTGAGAAACCTTTCCACCATACGTAGCTCACGCTCACGTGGCACATGTGACTCCAAAAAGTAATCTCTTAATGTCCTGACAAATTCGATTGGTGTCATTCCATCCAAATTGCTAAACTTCCTAGGTTTGTCATCAAAATTTCGTATTATGGTTACATTCGGTGTCCTTTCCGATGATTTCGAAGTATAGTCACCCACGCCTACGTTGGGGTTCGGAGAACTAAAAGTTTCCCTGCTTGTTCGAATGGGACTCGAATGTTCCATTTGACTGAGCCGAACGTTGGGTTCGTTGTTGGAAGATTCCTGTATCATCCTTTCCCTACCATCAGGTACTATCACTTCAGGTTGTTCAACTACAACTCGAAAATCGGACTGTAAAAGTGATCGCAATTGATCTTTTAGAGTATCTAAACTGATATGCCCCTCTAGATTAATTTGCTCGAGACCCTTTCTAATTTCATTAATCTCGGAAGTTTTCTTCTCCCTGACCTCATTTAACTCTATCTTACTTTGGTCGACTTTAGTTTCAACACTGTTAATACGTTTCTCTAAATCGGATATATTATTAACCTGAGTATTTTGAATTCCATCCATTCTTTTGCTTAGATCTTCCCTAACATTTATTATGTCTTTGCTATTAGTTGCAAGACCAGTGGCAAGTTTAGATTCTAACTTAGATTTCTCAACTTTAAAACATTGCTCATTAATTTTCATAATATCTTGACGAAATGTTACAATATTATCACTTATGATCCCTTTCAAATCGATGTCAAAATCATCCCTGAGAAGTTTCGTATGATCAGTGACTTGAGCTCGGAGTGTCCCCATTTCACATTTCAACTGCTCCAGGCTATTCTGGGTCTGATTAGTGTCATGGGAAAACTGCAGCTAAAGTGCATCTAAATTTTTTTTACTGAGCTTCACACTCTTTTCAAAGTCTAGTCTAATCTCAACTTGAAATTCTTTATTAGATTTTTCTAGCTCCATTAACTTAACCTCCGTCTGATTTTGACTAGATTCGATTTTTCGGACCTCTAGCTCCATTTTATTTTGACTGGATTCTATTAATCCCACATCTGTTCTTAAATCATTGATTTGGGATTGCATAATCCTTACATTAGAGTTTACATCCTTTACAGTTTCCTCAATTCCCCTTTGACTAGTCTGAATATTGTTAAGATCTGTTTGGATTGATGTTTGACTAGTTTGCATATTGTTAAGATCTGTTTGGATTGATGTTTGACTAGTTTGCATTGATGTCTGACTAGTTTGGATTCTTTCTTGGGCAACCTGTACCAATCCAACATTAGCCCGTAGTGTGCTCATATCAAGTTGTGTTTTTCTATTATCGTCCTGGATATCTTCGATATTAGATTCTACACTGGTAACCTTCTTTTCTACCCTTTTAGAACTGTCATTGATAGCCTTCAAGGAGGATTGCATAGTATCAATTTCCCCCCTGATGCCTTCAGCAACTGCACCCTGATTTTGAATAACAGTTTCAGACATATGGTCTAATGCAGATCTAGTTTGGACCTTAATATTTTCAATGTCCTGATTCAAATTGTCCATTTTATGTTGAAGAATTTCAAACATCTTCTTAACGTCACCAACAGTCACCATATTACCTTCAGACATGCTTCACTACTCTTCACAAGAAATAAGAATACCACACCAACAAAGCACAGCGAGAATATCTACAAACAACCACCATTTACCATATATGCTCATTCTTATTGTCTGGCGTTACCTTAAAATAAGCTTATGTCTAAACACAAAGTGCCCCATTTCATTTGGGATCGACCATATACAAGTGCGTGTTGGTTTATATCGGTGAAGGTCTATGATTCTACCATTACTTAAATTTTAAATTTACTACAAATACTTCTATTTTTAATGATGTCAGCAATGATCATCAGCCGGAAACAAGTAGAACAAAGCGTGTGGCACCACTCCAATACATAAAATAAAATAAAAATTAATAATGGTTGCAATACCACTTGTAAGTCAAGTAGCTCGAGTATCCTCGTAATTGCTTTGTTCCATAGGAATTCCAATAGTTCGTGCCAAAATATTGGTTCACCATTATTTTATCGCCTCGATTCATAGTCACACAAGAAACACGGTGTTCCAATTCGCGATCTGTGTTACATGATCATAAACTAATTTCCACTTTGTACTTTCAGTTTCAATTTTGGCAGAATTATGGCATTCAACTCCCTGGTATTCGCTCTGGTATTCCAGTTTTTCGAAGCCCCTGAGCTGGGCGCCACCTAATGTACCCTTTTACCTACCAATACCTGTTGAATCCCTGGATAGCAGCTGGATCGTAGAACCTGAAAATGCCCCGGCTCTAAAGACCCCCCCCCAAGTTCTACCAACAGACACAGGGATAATAGGGCCACTCGAATACCTAACAGGATGTATTAAGACTGACCAAGGCTCAGAAAAAGAAAAGACTAGCTCAAAACACGAGAATTCTTCAAGAGGAAGAAAGAATCTCAAAGGTGTGGTAAACACTAAAATACCTAGCGATGGCCCCCTTAATACACCCTTCCATCACCTCTATAAAGCATCACGCAATAATTAAAACCAAGTAATAAAGTAATTTATTGTAAGAATAAACAAGACAGAGAAATATCAATTTCGTCGATACCACGACCAATCAAAAAAAAATCTCATTGGTTATATTGGATTATCTTCCAGAAAAAAAATATATATATTACCCATTATCACAACTAACTTTTAGCTGATTAAAATATAAGGCATATTAGTAATAACAATGATGATCAATCCCATAGGGTAAGCATTCACAAAAAGAGAAATATTATAAGACTTGAATACATTAAATTAATTTCGGTTCCTTAACGGAAATAACATCTTATACAAAAATATCCTGGTTATAATTACTAATCCTACACGACATCTTCAGTAACTTTATATGTTCTTGTTATTGAATGAAGAAATTCATATGGCCTATTTACAGAATATAATTTACACAAAAATCCAGAATAATTTCAATTATTCTCTTCCTACTGACTTGAAGTCACGACATTCCTTTCTGTTTAATATTATTTCAATTCTTGTTTTAGGGAAATTCTGCCGAACAGTTAAGCTAAGCAAAAATTAATTGTAAAGTCAGTCTTAAATAGTTATCGGTTTCCTTTTTAAACATACATCTTATGACAAAATTGTTATATTAGTTTTACTGGAAATATTTAACCGAATATCCACTCAAGATTCCCAACAATACTGCTCGGAAAAATATTAATCTTCACACAGGCATTTTCACGATAACAGCGATAAAGTTAACTATGACCAAACTATTAACCATACTAGGTTAAAACAACACCTCTCTGGGTTAAAACCCCAATCAATCTAATCCTGATTGGCACACCTGGCTCAATCCTCAACAAGAAAAAATATGCTTTACAAAGCATTGCATCAATATACTTAAACACAAAGACATTACTCATAGTACATGCCTCTCCAAAGACCAATATGCACCTATAATAGGAGCCTTACTGTTATAAATCCACAATTATGCAAATCAGCTGTTTATGGTAAAAATCCTGAACTCGAAAAATATGATCCCGTAACAGATTACCAACAAAGCCCAGTGGATTTCAGAAATATTCCACCTAACTTTAAAAACTTGCCTTACATTGATTTATTACAAGATCCATAATTCTTAAACGTATGACTTATAGTAAGTCGTCCCTGGGATTATCCTCGCAAATTTGGATGTCGTTCAAAACCCTCTTAATAGAGAAAACTATTGCACTAAAGGCAATGATATCAATTTAATCCAGTGTTAACTTCATAAAAAAAAATATACTGTATATAACGCTGCCCAACCACACAAACTGAGGTTGTAAAGTGATCTATAAAGATAAATTCAATCTCAAAATAAGATCCTCCCTGAATTTCCCGAACGCGAAAATGTCGATGGATTAGACCTACAGCATGGATCTAGGTTAGCAACAAAGGCTAAGCGACTAATGACCCATTAGGCAATCCATTTCGAAAATCACGCTCAGAAAACACAAGTTAAATCTGTTATTAAAAAAAAAACTGAAGAAAATATAGTCCAAGGACTCGAAGTAACATTTAGAATAACTGGGTCCGAAAACTTCCTAATATCTTAATAAGAACACGAAAAGGAAAATTCCCCTCCAAAGAATACGATGATCCAAGCGAAAGTGCTTAAAGTATAATGCACTAGAATATGAAAACTCAACCAAAGTTCTCAAAAGAAAGTTGCGTTACTATAATGTTCTTACACAAGAAAAACTGTAAATCTTCTTCCTACATTTGCTTCTCGACAAATAAGAATGAGCATATTAGTTTAAATACTGTAAAATACTACTGAAATTATTAATTTATTCATCAAAATTACACAAAGGATGCACTCATTTTTATGAGTCAAAATCCTGGCATCATAGAAGGTCAGTTTCGAAATAAACATCGAACCTGCACTTTCTACTGAACCATTTAAACTACAAAATCAAATATGGCAAAGTGGTATTTATAAATGTCCACGCTACACTACTGTAACAAGATGAAGTGATCAGTACCTTTGGCGATTCTAGATGAGGAAAAAAAGGATATCGTTGGCCATAATCAGCTCCAACCAACAGAAAATATGCTGGACTTCAACTGGGTTTCCATAGAACGAACCAAAGTCCTCCCAGGCTCGAACAACACCCGGTCGGTCGAAATAGTTCCAACATATCCTGGCGATATCTTCCCATACATATTCGAATGCCAACGGATGGACCGCACACTGTTTATCAGCTCGTCACGACGCGAAGGTGAACTCGAACAGTCACTAACAAGTTCCAATATGAGAACGCGCGTGTGAACAAGTTCACGAGGGTCGACGCGGCCCCTCTCGACACGAGAGTCGCGTGCACACTTCATGCTAAATGAAAGTTGCCTTCAACAAGTCCCCGCTGCACCCTGCTAATGCAGTATTCTTAAATCAATTTAGCCTACCATCGTAGTGGATATAAGCTTCATATTGTCCCTTCCCCTTGACACCTTGCTTGAGAATGTACTCTTTTCAAGAGGTATAATCACTGTGAAGAGTGAATCAAATCTAGGCTGCATTTCCACGACGGATTATATGCAGAGTTTCGTGACACATCACGGCTGAGCTCGCGGTCGGTATTATAAAAGTATCCATCCGCATGGCCCGTTAGTTGCTGTAGACACACAGTCGCAGAGGTAAATTATTACATGTTTAAGACCATGTCTGAGCCCTATTAAACACGTTTCTACTTCACGTAGAATGCTTAACGAACTAGAATACACTTCAGCACGGTCACACGTTTTTAAAACTCCCGTTAGCTGGCGATTTTACTTTCACTGATTTCCAGCTCAACCCTCTGCGCTGTCAAGTTCTATACACATTGCACTCTCCACGAGGTCGTCTGAGTCTCACATCTGCTTCCCCCACTACCACACACGTCATGACTCGATACGAAAAATATCGCAGTCGAAACGTAATCAGCAGTGAGTTAACATATCATCTTCTGTTCTTCATACTTTCTTAATAATGGCTTTCTTAATAATAGCTTTCTGCCATGGAAATATACATATAGACACATGTATCTGCTTACATAAAGCGCTAAATATGCATTAATTTGTATTAATCACTCTCAGGTGAATCGATCGATATGGTGTTAGACACAGTCAACATGGTTATTATCGATGAGCTTCGGGTTTCTCGTCGGAAACACGAGCTCTGCCGATCTCTTTCTTGATAGCATGGCTTTTTTTTGCTGCAGACCAGCTGTTATGATCGACTCCAGAGGCAAGTTAGGAAGTTACAGGGCGTTCCCAAAATACTGTAACCATGTCTGTACTTAAGCCCTTTATGAATAATGGTGCAGTACGAGGACTGTAACGGGATCTACTCAGCCTCGGGTGGCCCAAATGAGTAGAGGGGGTTCGATTCCCCCTCAGCCATCCTCGAAGTGGTTTTCCGTGGTTTCCCACTTCGTCTTCGGGCAAATGCCGGGATGGTACTGAGACAGTATTTTGCTATTTATTGGAACCCTGATATGACAGCGAGACGTATTTGGAAGTTATTGCTTGACAGTATTTTGACTGTGGACTTTGAGGCACAGTTTGTTTCATATGCGCTGAGGAGATGGTTAGACTACCCCGCCACACTCCTGATCACGTGCACAGCACATGCTTATGGTCTTGACATTGCAACTAGTGGAAGGAAATATGAAATGATAATCGACTGTGTTCGATTGTCCACTTCGATACAGGTGTGATGCATCTTGGGAGTCTACCAGCTGAGTCTTGGATCAGCAGCTTTGAGACGACACACACTTGAGTGCAGCTATCTATGCAGTGGACATGTTATCGTTCGTATAAGGAAGTTCCGTGTATCACGCGTTATACGAGTGCTTTCTACACGCACCGCGATTCGAACGAGTGAGCTTAGCCAACACATGGACTTTGTTAATACAGAATTCAGTGAGGAAATCTGCTACGTATTGGTTTGAAATGCAAGAAAGCATTATTATCGACAACATTATGACTGGATATTCTTGTGAGAAACAAACTATTGGAGTAATGATGTGCTAAATATATCGTTCAGGAATGTAATGCAATAGCAGAGTTGATCATTTGGAATGACATCCTTTTGAACTCTACAATGAAGAGAAAGAAAATGTTGAGAACATTAGTTCTAATCCAGTGACTTTAAAGTAGCCAAGAATGAATAAACATCTCCGAAGTAAGGAAGCTACTTTACTGTTAACGTCGAGGGAGCCTTGTGCAAGCATTATGAAGGAACTCCGTTTCGTGGACAGTAGTTTTCGGGTTAGGAGGAAGTTGGTTCGGCAACTTGCGGATCCAGCCACGAGCTTCTCAGGGACGATGGTTCGATTCCTGACAGGAATGTATATTCTTATACATATTCTTCAATTTCAACTAGAACTTCGCCCAAGGTAGCTGGAAATCTTTTCTTCTCTTGTAGACAGTAGAACTTGTCACCTTTAGTTTGATACTTTTCACCAATATTTTATTAATTAGTATGAATTTCATTCAAAGGCTAGATCTGGTTCTCTTTTACCATTTCTGTCGGAGAATGTAATTTTTTGTGTAGTTAAATGTAAACGTGATGCTATTTAGAGCATTACTTTGTTGCTTTTATTTTTCAAATTTTGGAAATAAAACCTAGCATTCAATTTTGTTGGGAAGATATATGCAGCATGATTAGGAACAAGACGACGATATATTTGTATAAGAATAGTAATTAGGAAGAAGATGGCAACATACTCGTGCACTTGAACTTTTCAAAAATATTTGAGTGATACTATTCGATTGAACTTATGCCATTCTAGTGGAAATTCTTTCGTTTAGAAATGATAGTGCATTCTCATCGTTATTTTCCATGCTTATGGATTTATGGAAATAGTCCGGCGAAAACAATTGTGAATTGATTGCCAAGGCATTTGCAGCCTACTTTCATATATATTTTTGATTAAAGATTTTTCTTTAAATATTTTTGTTCAGTTTTTGCTTGTGATTATTTCAATTCGTTTTTGGGAAGACTCTTGGATAGATCATCGTTTGATTTAATGGTTTGCGTGTATCTATTGATCTGATAATAGACTCCTTTCCATGATGTAAGTCCCACGTGTTTTCTTCTGAGTAGTTGAGCCATTTTTCGGATTTGGATAGGCGAAACTGAAACGACTATTTTGATAGTGTCTATTTACAATTTTTCTATCACATATAAGTCATTATAAATATATATATATAAATATATATTGGAATTGTGAATCAAATTTAACTATTCACATTGTTATAACAGAAGTTTTCGTAGACTTTAAAGACGATTATTGTGGAAATGAATAATGCAATTTATCTAACAAATTGTTGCTTCTTGTTTAATGAAGTTAGAAAAGAAGTAATATGTGGCATTTCTATATTCGTTTATGATGAGGGCATGATATCTTCAGAGCAACATCTGAAAAGTTTCAAGTTTAATAACGTTTGGGTTTATATTTTTGACAGCTTTGGAAAGCTTAATTGAGGTATTGCAATTTTGTGCATACGATTTATTGTGTTAGTGCAGCTAATATTTGACATCATTGGATGGTCAATATTAATGCTGGATATTGTTCTTGTAGTCTTTTGAGAAGACGTTAACGTAGTTATTGCGTTTTAGTAAGAGTGAAATTAGCTTTTGAGCTATCACCTTTTTGGATTTGATGTTGTAGTTCTCGTGATTTGGAATCACGGATGTTTTTCTTATGCTTGTTTTATGCAAGTAGCCCTACGTTTTATTCTTGCCTAGTAGGATTTGCCGGAGATTAATTGTCTATATCATGACACCCATATTCAAGTAACACAGATACTTCTTAAACAACTTAACTAATTCATGCAACATAACACATGTAATATTTCAGTAATTTTTGTAAAAATATACTGCATTTTTTGAAACTTATAAATAGTTAATGAACTATTTTCACAAAATGTAATACAATTTAATTATCTTAATTGATTGTTGAATTCATCGAATTAGGGAAATGATAACCATGAACATACTTGTAAAATTAAATGAAGATAGGCAGCGTTGAAAACAAAATCCTATTTGAGGATGAAACTTGTATATAAAGTGTAAAATTTGTATAAATCTTTAAGGGTATAACATCAGTATATAATGCAACATTATTATATTTTTCTTGTTATTTGTTCAGCGATTGATATGAACAATAAGATGGGGCCTTATTGTAGGCATTTATTTATTTAAAACCATATTTTCTTTACTTGATTTAAAGAAACTTTTCTTTAACTTCGTGTCTAATTGACGGACAGTCATTATTGATTAGTCAATAAATTGAATTTAATTTTAAAGAATATTAGAACGACTAGTGTTTTATATCAGAAAAGGGGAGTGCGTTAGGAGGACCAGTGGGAGGTTTTCTTTGAGTTTGCTTAAACTTAACGCCCGAGATATTTTTATTTTATTTTAGAGTCTCTTGTTCGAGTTCCTTTGAGCTTTGTTTCATCGTAATTTTTATACACCACTGGCATCTTCGTACCGCATTTTTTTAATATCGACGTATCCTGATCCCTGGTTGATCCTAGTTGGTAGGTTTTTCAGAGGTTATTTGAGCCGGGAACTTCTAGAATCTACGATCCAGCCTTCCATCGGATTGCAACAGGTAAGACCACGTGGATTACGGGTACAGTACCTTCTTCAAGGCCACGGCCGCCTCCTTCCCTCTTCCTTGCCTATCCATCCTCACCATCCCTTACCTTCCCTCATGAGGCCCCTGTTCGCTTTGCAGGTGAGGCCGCCAGGGCGAGGTGCCAATCCCACCTCACCAGTTGTATCCCTTCCGATTCGATGTTCCCCGCTCTAGGACACTGCCCGTAGAGGCGGTAGTGGTGAGTTCCCTCGCTGAGTCCGTGGGTTCCACCAACCAGGAAGGTAAAAGAAAAAACACATAAAAATCGAAAATAGTTTTGCCCTATAAAGGGTTAACATACTTGTATTCCCGCTCATCTTCTCAAGTGTCGACTCATTTTATCCCTGGACAGGGTGAGTGGCAAGAGGCGATGATCAATCCCTTGTACATGTCAAAGCATTATGAACTCTCATGATCGATAAGAACCCAAGTAACATTCCTCTGTCTGCTTCTTTGGCCGAAATACGAGGTTCAAGAGTGTGTGTTTGAGTCTTCAATGTTTTGACTGGTTTCATGCAGCTCTCCATGCTTCCCTGTCCTGAGCTAATCGTTTCATCTCTACATAGCTACCACACCCTACACCCGAGGCAATCTGTTTAACATATTCTAACCTTGTCCTCTATCCTTCCTTCCATAACTAAGCTTGCTATTCCTGGGTGTCTTAGTATGTGTCCTACCAACCTATCTCTTCTCTCCATTAGCAGTCGCCAGAAACATCTCTCCTCTCCCACTCGTCTTAATACCTCTTCATTTGTTACCCTATCTACCCATCTTATCTTCATCATTCTCCCGTAACACCACATTTCAAACGCTTCAATTCTCCTCTTTTCTGCTGCACCAATGGTCCAATTTTCACTTCCATAGAGTGCCACGCTCCACACAAAGACTTTCAAAAATGACTTCCCAATACATAAATCTATATTCGATGTCAACTAATTCCTTTTCTGTAGAAATGCTTTCCTTGCCTGAGCCGACCTTCTTTTATATCCTCTTTGCTTCGTCCATCACAGGTTATTTTGCTTCCAAAGTAACAGAAGTCTCCTACTTCCTTTAGCTTTTCGCCTGATTTATTTCGGCTGCATCCCAAATACATCGCGTACAATGCTGCGAACCAAAATACAAATCCCTATACTAACAAGAAGTCCCGTGAAGAACTAAATAGTCTATTTTCAAATACAGTATTCTACTGACCTTTTCCATGTAAAATCTCTCACGCATATTATATGGACTTTCCATGTGATGGACTAAAGTGCTTTCGGTACATGACCTAAATTGTGAGTATAAAGCAACAGTTTCAAACTCTATACCCGATATCCAAACGATGTGACTATTTGCACAAGAAACACCAAAATAATATTTTACTCAAGATAACTCACATCAACACACATCCGGCACTGGTAAATACGTGTCCAAAGTTTCACGATGAGGCTTATCCACATGAATACAACATTAAGCAATATTCTGACAGAATATTTAGTTGATGGTACTGGTTTAACAACTTACCGCGAGACCGGTTCAGAAGGACATCAGTAATTGGGATGGTGTGAAAATTATAGGTAAGGAGAGGGCTTTTAATAAACTATTGCTAGCTGAAATGCCGTACGTTAAGAGCAATTCAAATTGTGTTAGCGCGCAGACTGACGCCGAAAGGTTGCACGGAACTTACAATCCAGTACTTGTCTGTTAGGCTGCAGATTGAGTAACGTGCCAAAGAGACTGTATATGTTTTTAAGTTTTTAAGTTATGTTTGAGGCTGCAGATTGACTAACGTGCCAAAGAGACTGTATATGTTTTTAGGTTATGTTTGGTACAAGTGCAATTGGCCATGGTTGTAAACAACATCTCTGTGATATGTGTTGTAGCTTGATAATGGTCTGACGATCGAAACGTAAAAAAGCGGTTATTTGACGAAATTAAATTCTCAATAATAATTATCTACATACCGACGATATTAAATTCATTTAATTAATTTTAATCAGTAATAAATGTTCCGTTTTAGAAATGGATATTCGTATAACCTATAATTTACGATACCTACATTAGGAAATTAGGACAGATGGCATCGGTGTTTCACAAGCACTACTACCACCATAATTTTAAAATATGTGCTAAAATTATAACTTTTAGGTATTGTTTAGTTGTGACTCTTCCCGTAAAGTTAGCATCTTTCTGCTGTGAATGTCGGGGGATAATTTTAGGAAAAGTAAAAGGTACGGTTTCTATATTTACAAAAATAAGCTACGGTAAAGAATTAATTGCCATCAGATAATGAAGTAATGATGGTTCATTATACAAACTCTTACTTTAGTCACATGAAAGGGATACCAGGAACGTAAGACATGTTTTTCATATTTCGAACTGACGCCATCTTGAATTTATAAAAATAATTGAACAACATTACAAGCCAATATTCGCTCTAAATAAAGATTCGCTGTGCCAGGTTCCATTCCACTTTAATGATCAGATTCTTGAATGTAACATATAGGCTACCGGTGAGTACTTCATAGTTGTCTATCAGAATACAACTTTTCACTTTGAATGCTGTAGTAGTTTCGAAGATATTGAGAACTGTTGAGATATTTCGGAATGGCGGCCATGTTGGATTGCTTGATATGTAGGCGATAGCATTATATGTTATTATGGTGGTTCATTACACAAACTTACTTCGATCGCGTGATTAGGGCACAATAAATAAAATCGTGAATTTGAAATTCCGCATAGCCGCCATCTTGAATTTCTCAAAACACTTGAATTACATTAGACAACAGTATATTAAGCCTTGTATAAAGATTTATGGTCACAAGTTTTACTGCACTAGGATTTTATATGAAGAAAATAGCCTAATCCAGAACTTCTAGGGTCCGGCCTTCGAATATATCATCGTAAGCTATGCGGTTGTGCATCTGTCTGTATATATATCCAGATGTACAGTACATCTGTCAGAGCCTTGGCCTCCGAAATCGCTCACCTTGACGACTGACAAAGAACACTCAATTCACTTGAAACTAGAATATCGTTCGGTTAGCGAGGGTGACCGACTGAGGTTGTATGTTTCTCAGAAATTGAAACGGTTTAGACCCAGAGTTAGTTAGTTATTGAGGTTAAAATTCCGCATAACCACCATCTTGAATATCTTAAAGCAGTTTAATTACCTTAGACGCCCGTATATTTTATTGTATTGACATTGTTGATGCCTGTAAGGAATAAACTGGCAGGAGTAGGAATATACTGTAGTACGAAGTATGCAAAATACACGTCTTACTGTAGCTAATTTTATGAATTAATTTACAATACATTTAAGGGAACCAGATAGTGTGGAATGACCGAAAACATAATTTTTAGCCTATTTTCAATTTTGAAAAAATAGGCTTATGAGATCACCTTTTGCCCGTATGTGTGTGTGTCCTAATAACTTCTAAACGGTTGGAACTATTTCAATGAAACTCGGGAAGTTCATAGCACTATTTCGGATGACCCCGACCGTGCCCTTCAAATTGTGTTACGTCTCACCAATCCAACATGGCGGTTGTGCGAAATATTTCACCAGCATTCTATATCTCTGAAACTATTAGCGGCATCACTCTGAAATTTTGTACGGAGATAAAGTTCATCTATAAGACTTTCAAAAACAGTTAACTACAAAACGAACAAGGCGGCCAAGCGAATTTGAACATTTTAACTCGACCTTTCTCGCGATTTAATGTTCCAAACGCAATGAAATCTGGTACAGGAAATGTTTATACACATTGTAATGCCCTGGTATCTAATTTAGTTCAATTGTTTACATAACCTCAAGATGGCGGCTTTGCGAATTTTAAAATTAAGTTTTTATTTCTTGTGTCGTAATCATGCGATCGAAGTGAAAGTTTGAATAATGAACCTATGCAATAATTTTCCTTTGATGGTACATGACTCTATGGCCTTTACATTTAACAATCCAACATGGTGACCATCCGAAATATTTAGACGGCTCTGAATATCTAGGAATCTATTATAGCAATCAAACTGATTTTTTTTAAATGTTCATTGGGGCTATGAACTTAAGTTCATCTATAGGACTTTAAATAACCTGGTGATCACAAATCCAACATGGCGGCGAAGTATAAATATTCGGATGGACGTTTCCCGCAATTTAACCATCCGAGTGCAGTGAAACTTGGTAGAGTAAATCCTTATACGAATGTTAATCCACTGGCATCTAATTTATTTCAATTGCTTCCATAACCACAAGATGGCAGCTGTGCGAAATTTTAAAATCTCCTTGTTACTTCTTGTGTCCTAATCATGCGATAGAAGTTTGAATGCTACTCGTACTCAATAATCTTCATGTAACAGAACATAACTCTAGGACCTACATATATAAAATCCAACATGGCGACTATCCAAAATATTTAGTCGGTTCTCAATATCTACGAATCTATTACAGCAATCAAACTGAAATTTTGTATGTTGATAGTGGCAATTAACATGAGTAGGATATGTGAAAATAGACTGTATAGTTCTTCACGGAACTACTTGTTTGTTTTGAGGTTCAAAAAATTCTCAATTCTTTCCCGATTACACCAATATATAACACATTGGTATAGAAACCACATTTGAGGTCATTATTGATATTTTAATGTAACCATGCATACTTCAATTACACGAAACGACTGAATCTTACCTTAATTTTCTGAAGATTTAAAATTTTCGATATTTCGGACCTTTTTCTCAGGAACCACCTGCCTGATCAAGTTGACATTTTCTGAAGTTATAGGTGCTTACAAACCAAAAGCTGCGAAGCAAAATGGAAGTAATCGAAAAAGAGATTAAACAAGAAGTTGCGTGAAGAACTATACAGCCTACTTTTCATGCCAATGATTATTCTACAGTATATGAACCTATCTAGATTAATGACAAAATTAAGTTGGTAATGTCGAAATATCAAATTAGTTCAAAATATACCTGGTATAATGTAGCCTGATAGAGCACTATAGTTGGCAGCCCTGGTGACTGAATATATTCTTAGTTCCATCTCTTAAGGTAAAGAATACAAAATTAGGTTGAAGTCCAATGGACGTTACATGCAGTTAGACACTGGATCTATCAGCACGCGTAAAAGCATGTTGCCAATAATACCATGCGTGTGCTGGTCAGAAATAATCTGAAATATTATGATATCTTGTTGTGCCAATTTTGGATGAAATCCATTTGTTAGTATAGAAGTTACATGTATTTTAAAATTGGATATATCAGCAGGCATAGAATCATGTTGGCAGCACTGCCTTGTATTAATTACTCCAAATTAATCTAGAATGTCAGGTGCTATACGTGTGCAAAGTATAGAGCTGTTGGCTTGCATACTTTCTGATATATTGATATTAGGGTAAAAAATATAGACAGCATTTATTAACAGTTGGCAGCCCTGATTGCTCTTAACAATACTTACAGTCATTCTGTTATGGTACACATAGCACATACGAAATTTGGTTGTAATCCAACTGATAGTATATAAGTTACATGTATTAAAAAATTGGTACTATCAGCAGGCTTATAATCATGTTGGTAGAACTGACGTATATAAGTTACTCAAAATTAATCTAAAATGTCAGAATATACGTGTGCATAGTTTAAAGCTGTTGGCTTGCATACTTTCTGATATATTGGTATTTGGATAAAAAAATAGAGAGAGCAATTATTAACAGTGGCCGCCCTGGTGGCTCTTAAGAATACGCTCAATCATATCTGTTTATGTACAGATATTACATACAAAATTTGGTTGAAATCCAATTGATAGTGTAGAAGTTATATGCATTTAAACATTGGACCTATCAGAAGGCTTAAAATTATTTCGGCAACACTGTCATTGTTGGCCTCCTGGAAATTAAACTGAAACAGCATTAACTGCATGTGTACCAATTTTGGAATAGCTCCCATGCATACCTTGCGAGATATCCAACATGGAGCTCAAATTTCTAGTGCGTTTTTTCAGCAGTTGGTAGCACTGACATCATTATCAAATATGGACGTGAGATATTCCGGTGCACATCTTTACTCATACTAAATTTGGTTTTGATTGCTGCAGCCGTTTAGGAGATGATAGGGGGACACACACACACAGCCAGTCAGACAGACAGAAGGACAGACAGACAGACACACATTTTCCCGGATCGATCTCATAAGACTACTTTTTCCTCATTTTTGCAAAATGTGAAAAGTAGGCTAAAAATAATTTAAAATAACTCAAATAAAGGCTAAAATATATTGCCGAAATCAAAAATTCATAACATCGAAACCAAATGCCTGACAACAATAACTTTACTTCAAAAGCTGTACCAGTAACATTAGATTAAGAATTATAGATTCCACCCAATTATCTATTTTAACACTAGAGTAAAAGGTACCGAAATTAAAGTACTCTTCTAAAATTTTCAGAATTTTCAAATGTTCATTATATTTCTCCATCTTTGGGCACCTTTTATAGTTTCTTTGTTGCTTTCTCTATGCAATCATTTGTCGTATTTCAGATTATTCCTGACGAAGAAAAACATGGTTTCTTTCGAAACGCGTTGAATTTGATATAATAAAACACGGCATAAGCCCATAATTCAACGTTATGGATAGTATCACGGGACGTGAAAGTCTAAATGATAACAAAGCTTTTATTAAACAGTTGCATTGTTGGCTAATCTACACTACCCGGTTCCCTTAAAAGAGAGAATGAGCTAAATTCCCTCGACCCATTTTTCACTCACGACGACTAACACAGTAAACGACACCATTTGAAACTCATAGACGTCAGCCTGTCTTGGATAGAAAGCGTTGTCGCACCAGAAGGTTTCGGTTCCGGACTCAAGGTCTCATTGCGTAACACAATAATATAACCTTCACACCCATATTAAGCGTTCTACTCATTTACTTTATTTATTAATGTGTTTTAGTTAGTTATTGTTGTTTTAAGGGGCGGAACTACGAGGTTTATTAATGTTGTATGCAAAGTTTATTATTAATTTATTTCTTCTATTTCCAGGAAATTCGAGAAACGATCAAGAATCGGCCTACATACAAGTAAGTTAACAAGTAGACTAGCCAATGTTTCACACGTTTGTCAAGTCTCAGAAATAGTATTATTTTCCTATTTTTATTAATAATAATTATAATAATATATGTTGATCGTTCAAGTTCTAATATCTCAATTTTGTTTCTGACATAACACTTACATAAAGAAATGAACTTCTGTCCTTTCTCGGTGTAATGTCCCTGCAGACGTATACATTTTTCACGTCTACGCCATGATTACATAGCCGCTGCGAATGCTTTTTTTCTGGTGGACAATCACTGACGCAACAGTAGCACGACCACGGCAAGTGTCCTTCATCATTGGAGGATGCCAAACATTGCTAGATGCCCGGTCAGTTGAATGAGAGACATGAGCAACCACTTCAAGCAGGGACGGACTAGATGGGAGCCCCAGGACCTAAGAAAGCGACGCCGGCTTCGTTGCGTGTGATTTTAGCCTCTCAGCTCCCATTTGGGGCCTTGAGAGCTTTATCAAGGTGTGGGGACAAGTTTCTATTTAACTTAATAGATTGGGATGTAGGGTATGGTACAATTGAGTCATTAACTGGCCAGAATATGACCTGAGGGAAGGGTTGGTTAGGATGCAGCTAGCATTTAAATCAAGGAGAGCCTAAGCTCCTGGCGTACTTAAAAGTTGTCAAGACAAGAAGAAGAAGAGTAAGGACAGTTGTCTACATGCCAGAGGCATCGTGCAGAGGGCCCGCGGCCCACTGAGCTCCATCCCGGAAGGGGCCGGCTGAAGCCGTCCCACCGAGCAAGCGCGCAGCGGAGCAAGAGGGGTAATGAATGAGTACCTGGAGTGTGGGGGAGCTAATTAACAGCTGCTGGAGGATGTGCATTATGCTTGTGAGGCCAGTGTTGTTGAATTTACTTGGACTAGGGGCAGCGCTACCCTCAAGAATTTACTAAGCAATAACGCGAGAAGTAATAAGTAGGTATAAAACCAATCATACCCTAGATACGTATTGATAATACGTATATGAATATGTATGTCCATCTGAATAAGCCATGTTATATATTTTCCATCATCCATGTACAGTACTCACTCCGATCCTTGGTTAGCAGCCGCAGTGCAACCGATACCTGTAGCTTCAATGGGTTAGTGGAGAGAGCGAATTCTAGCGAGGAGGTATCGGCGACATGCATGCAGGAGATAGAAGTGTATAATACAGGCGATTTATAACCAGAGTAGCGCGATCATTGTCTCAAGAGCTTGGCTCGGTACCATTGCTGCAGCAATGTTTACTGACACTACATGTCTGTGGTACTGAGGAAAATTATAGCGTTACTGCTGTATTTGGCACATGTGTCTGTGTTTATACTTTAAATAGTAGTCGCAAGAAATAGTACATTATGCAACGAGCCTATAATGGCAAAAATTAAGACAAGAGTATGTTTATAAAACGAGCGTAGCATGTTTTATAATTTCATACGAGTGTCTTAATTACCATTATAGGCGAGTTGCATACGACTGTTTATTTTCGACGATAATTATAACTATTTTATGTTCGAACATTAATATTCATAAATATCTGTCGAGATTTCACCAGTTTTATGTACTGAACAGAGCGAATGGGACGCAGAGAATACATTGTATACCTCACCATGACACTCGCCACGCAGTGAAATTTAAAATAGGGGGCCATGGAAGTGAGCGCAGGTGCGATGCTATCCTCACCTAATAGGGATGTAGCCTGAGAAAGTTCGCGCCAGATAACGCTCGTGTAGTACTGGGTATGCGCAAGGCGATCGTCCTATGTTTCCCCCAGTCAGCTACGAGGAATGTATAGATTGTGACCGAGTTTTCTAAGCTAAAGTAAATTATATCTTCTCTAATTTTACTCCAAGACTATATTAATTAATTCTATAGGTATATCCTCTAATATATTATGAACGATTTTCAGCGTTTAAGCGTTACACAGCTGTAAAATGAGCTACGGACTAGAGGCGCTAAAACTAGTGGGAGGAGGGAAGAATTAGTAGGCTACAGCGGTAATAACAAAATTCTAACACGATTTATTATTCAAATTATGAATAGGAGTCAGCATGCTTGAGTATTGTAGGCCTATATTGATAAATAGCCTATATCTCCATAAGACTTAAATCATAAATAGAGATTTCCCGGTCAATGCATGTGAGATTTTCAAAGTGAAATGCCTTGTCCTGTTCGGATTCCACGTAAAGAGGAAGTCCTCTGTGCCTTATGATCTCTAGATTAACGGTCACGTAAAACTATAATCTTCCTTTTATAAATAGAGATTTAAATATTCACTGGCTCCCCTTGCTTATAGACTTCGATTCGTGTATTTTTTGGTTGAAAGCGTACATGAAACGGTCTTGTTTTAAGGTAAACATAATCAAAGAAAGTTGATACCGGTATTGTTTACCTCAAAATGCATCGCAACGTTTGGTTCTTTTGTAATTTGTCAATTTTTTAATACAAATCGTTTCCGTACCCCTTGGAAACGACTTAGGGGTACAGTATTTAAAAAGTTTGAGAATCCCTGTTTTAAGGCCATGAACTGTTTCCATTCATCTGGCTAACTTAGGCCTATGACTCAAGAATGTAGAAGTCAGTCACTACCGGTACCACATTCTCCGTCGGGCAGATGTAAGTTGACGATTAATTCTGATTTCAAGAAACCAACCATAATACGTTTTTGACTGCTAATGTTGTGACATTTATTCTTGAAGTATTTGTCCGAGTATTGATGCCTTTGAAAATGGGAGTCACAAATGTTACATTCACTTCTTCCTGTATATTGACGATTTCTTCCAGTACCGTACTTCAATGGAGATAATTTATGCAGATTCCGATATTGTAGGCTTATCGTGGTAAACTGGCAATTTTCTTGTGTATGGCCTCTTCCTTATTTTTGTTGTGTTCGTGGTCCACGGAAAAAGCGATGGAACAGTGCCCGGTTTTAATCTTGCTCTCTCGCCTTCAAATACAAACGCATAAATTCAGTGGTTGTTATCGATATGTCTATTCAGTTTATAGGTAGGAATTATTTCCCATTGTAAATCACACTTGCCCAACACAGTTTTCGTGAAGTCATCGAGTTGAAAACGATGGGAACACACTTTAATATTTTCGGTCAGATTTTCTTCACCGAAATGTTTCCTTCTAATAGCATGTAACCATTTCTTCCTCATTTCTTTATTTTGCGAAAATTGGTGACACGAAATCGGATTTCCCTGATTTTTGCAAAGAGGAACACTGCAATAGCTCGGCATAGTCACGAAAATAGCAATTTAAACAACTTAAATTCGTGGATATTAGCGGCATGAGAACACAGGAGACAAATGAAGAGCACCTTGCGCTTACCCAGTACAACAGCAGTGCGCTCTATCGGTGCTAGTTCTATACATCCCTATTGGTCACACAACTGTTTCTTGAGCTCTGATTGGTGGAAGAAACTGTATCATAATGAAAACTTGTACTGTAATGAGCGTCATTATAGTAGTTTTCTGACATAATATTTACATTTCGCCAGGGTCGAACATAAATGCTATAACGTGGCCAATAAAACAGCTGATGACAGCCACTTGTGAGTGATACTGAATAGAATTCATTCACCCAAGAAACAAGGTGGGCATGACTTATTTACCTAATTGTACAAGGCATATTCTTGTTGCTGTTTCTTAGTTGGTAGGTCATCCCCGTGTAATTGATAACCAGTATTATTATGGAGTCTATATTAGGGTAATGTTTAGGGTTAAGGATTGGTCTAGTGTCTCGAGGTTGAAACAAGGTACTATCTCAGAATTTACTTGACGTTTGTGTGGAAAACCATTTCATGGTGTTCTTTATTGGTGATGAGATTTGTTTCTGCATGTTATTAAACCCTTCCCACAGTTACGATAGCAGGCCTACTCAACCCATTATGTCCCAGTTTCCTATTTTGAGGATATTGTATTATCCTTAATAAAAAAAAAATATTGTGGCGTTTGAAGCCATTTTCAGTGTTGCCTTAGTAAACGAAAGTTTGATGCTTTGCAGTTGGTCAACACGATGGTACCCAAATGAGATGGGTTATTCACTAATCCTGAAAAAAAAAAAGAAATACATAAGATTAATAAATACATTTGGATGACCAGTTTCGATTGTCAAGCGATCATCATTATTTATTAATCTCTTGTAAATATTTTTCAGGATTAGGGAATGACACATCTCATTTGTGTACAATCGTGCTGACCAACTGAAAAGCATCAAACTTTCATTTTAAAGACATATTTTTATTTCCCAGGTAATTTAATAGGCCTATGTGCTATATTCAGTAAGGATTTCTTTTGTTACGGATCACACTCAAAATGTTCAATATATTTTAATATTCCTTTTGAATTTTCGTTTTTATCTGCCTTAGCCTGTTACCCAAACTCTGAATAACAATATTTTGCCTGGTTGAACAACATTACGTGAACCTTGGTGAATTTTGGTTTGAAGAGTTTAGCAATCACATATAATCATAGGCGAATTTATATAATTGTAATGAGTTAAGTCCTAATGGCGTCTAAACATTAGTGTCCTCTAAATAGGACACTGGGACATAGGTGTAGGATGTATGATTTTATTTCATTGACTTACTGGTCCCTGTGAATAAGTATCGACAATGCATTTCTTGTTCCAACAGACTGACTTGTTTATTGAAGGAAAGTTTCAACAAAGCAGTATTTCTGTGTGCCTCTCTTAGTCACTACACTAAGCAGTAGCCAGGAACCTACAGCGATGAGATGTGAGATTTATTCTATTTAGAAACAATATTCATCTTTGGTATTTCATAATACACATTCAGGAATTGTCAGAGGGTAAGTGTGGCCCCTTTCTTTGTCA
Source organism: Meconema thalassinum (assembly GCA_946902985.2). Lineage (NCBI taxonomy): Eukaryota > Metazoa > Arthropoda > Insecta > Orthoptera > Tettigoniidae > Meconema > Meconema thalassinum. The sequence continues at coordinate 2,096,238,918 of OX336388.2, read as the reverse complement.
TTATGATTGTACTTGTATATTCGTGGATAGTGTTCTTAGTGTGTTATATTTTTGAATCGTAGGAACAATGTCCATCCAAAAGATAGATGTTATTACACTACAAGAAATACTGGACATACTGCATTCATCAGAGTTTCAAGAAACTGTATCTAAGGACCAGGATCATGTTGATGTACGGTGGTTGTGTGCCCACCTGATGCAGACGAGGTGACTGGTGAAGAAGAAGGTGCTGATGATGAAATTGGAACTGCTGATAATCAAGATGTTCCCGGGACACTTGAAATTCATTATATGTCAACAGAAATATGTACAAGTATGGATCACACCTCTTCAAATCAACAGCGCTTGAAAGAAAAGAGGAGCAGTTATAAACGATCTCGTTTGACCGACATACCGAGTGACTGGAGGAAATCGAAATCAGTGTTTACAAAACTACCAGATAAACGAAATCTGGCAAAAAATAAGTCCGAACACTTGAAGCAACAATACACTTCACTGACACCCAAACAGCTGTTTGAGGTACTAATGACTGAGATCATATACGAACACATTGTGAAAGAAACTGTTCGATATGCCTCGCAAGTAAGAAATGATCAAGAATATGTACTAAGTCCTAATGGTGTGAGAGTTTATATTGGATTTTTGTTATTTACAAGCTTCCATCAGAAATGAATTATTGGTCTGAGCAAGAAGACTTAGGTCTATATATAGTAAAACAAGCTATGTCGAGGAATGAGTATCAGAAACTGAGGTCTGTCATTCATTTCCATGGCAATAATCTGGCTACCGGAAACAAGCACGATCGTGAATTCAATAGAACTGATCAATGCTTCATTTCAGCAGTTTGGCATTTATGACGAGTTTTTATCCGTTGATGACATGATAGTTTAGTAATACGGTCACAATAGTTTGAAACAGTTCATAAAATGCAAGCCGATCAGGTTTGGTTATAAACTATAGGCAGTTTGTGGAACTAGTAGTTATTGCTACAATTTCCAGTTGCACTGTGGCAAGGATCCTACAAACAACGAAAGGGACAACCTTTTCCTGGGTTCATGAGTGGTCCTAAATATGCTTGATTTTGTTGAAGATCCCCCGAGCCGTTGTGTGTTCTTCGACAACTCTTTTACTCACTGTGTCCTACTCATACACTTACAAAAGCTTGGTTATCGAGCATCGGGTACGGCGAAAGAAAATATAATTGGATACTGTCCTTGGAAGAGTAGTAAAATAATGGCGAAAGAAGAACGAGGTTAATTCGATCATCAGTTTGATCTCAATGGGGAAGTTCTCTTAATTCGTTGGCATGATAACAATGTGTCACTATTGCCACACACTTTGACACTATTCTTCCACTTCATTCAGCACCCAGATGTAACAGAAATTTGAAAAAACGGTTTGTATACAACAATCAAAAACGTTTAAGACCTACAACACTCATATAGGAGGTGTTTACTGCCATGATTGGTTGGAAGGGAAGTATGACATTGCTGTGAGACGTAAGAATAGTGGTACTGGCCACTGTTTACACGAATGCTAGACATGGCAGTTGTAAATACTTGGATCTTATTGACGTCCGAAACGGGGGAGGAGCTTACGGTCAGCTGTTTCCAATATGGCGGCGAGATAGTGACGAGAAATAAGCAAGACAGTGATTGGGTGTGCGTTTGTTATGGCTTCTAATTTATGATGGCAAAATACTACATATTATTTTCTTTCATTGATAGAAATATTTTTACAATCAATTTAAATCGCAGTGCTTAATTACTACCAGTCAAAAATATTACCCACAAGTAGATAGTTAATTTACTGTTTGTTGTTACATATATGAAGCCTATACCAGGGAGCCTAGCGGTATCGATGTTTTTATTAATTTCACAACATATATATATCTCACATAGCACAAAGGACGACTCGCTGATAATAAATTGAATCCAGCAACCCTGAATTTGCATGAATGTTTTGGGTTCAAAGATGCGTTACTTGGGATGCTCAAATCATACTTCAATATTGCAAATATTGTCCTACATATTTGCTGTTCAACGGCAAGAATATAAATTTATTAATCTCTTGCCACAGGCAAGTTAAAATGGAGGCATCCTCTTTATCAATATATTTAATTAAATATTTAAAATACACATATTTAACAAAGCTGGAATCTCCATTTGAACTTGTCATAAGCAAACGGAACAGATCAAAAACTACACTTTAAGCCAAATCAAATTCACTCCTCAGCTCGACATAAACCATAATACCAATTAAAACCTATACAAAACATACTCTCCTTACTGTCGTACAACTTTCAAACCAACTATTCGCACACAAAAATGAAAAACTCTGAAATGGAAACTAATTAAATTTACAATAGCCTAGGCCTATCAGGTCTCCTGCTACATTACCGCATATGTATACTTAACATCACTATAACTTCCAAATTACGGCTAAGTGACCTATCTGCCTGAGTAGTATAGGTGTTACCGGCCTGCCTGGGATGATGAGTCGAGTCACCAAACCGGTACTTAAAACTAAGATTTTACACATTAATTAATTAAATTCAACAGTAAGAAGATCATAGTCAAAAACACAATTTAAGCCAAATCATATGGTACTTCAATATTTCAAATATTGACCTACATACTTGCTGTTCAAAGGCAAGAATATAAATTTTCTGGCAAATTAAGGCTAGGAACAGCATTTTTCTTAAGTTTTCTAACCATTCGGCTATTGTCAATCGGAAGAATCCCTAAAATAAATAAGGAACACGAGAGGAATGCAAGTTTGCAAAGAGCGGATTACATTCTACAGTATGTACGGCACAGAAGCATTAGGCTACAAGTTTATCAGTATTTTTTGATGTAGCTAAATCCTTGTGAATACAAATTAGAGACAATAACTATCAATAATCAACAGTACAATCAACAGTACCGGTAGTTACGTTGTGGAAAGAAGTCGTCTTCACAAAAATGCAGACTGCACACTGTCATGTAACGTGTAACACGTTTTCCAATTGACAGCGCCGAAGCCCATCTTTCTCTCTGAACTTTTTGTACAGGAAAGTAGTGAAGAGATTTCGTACCCATTTTATACTATTTGCAACCGTATACAGAGTAGTACCTCCTCGAATTTGACAATTTCATTTCTGTTACCATCACGACGTCAATGCTTCACCATTTAAATAAACCTCACCAGTCACTATGTTTCAGCTTCAACATTCTACCGCATGGCTGCGCCATCCAACTTTTCTGACGTCTGGATACAATTCTCGTGATCTATTAAATTTCAAGCGTGCTATAGCCATTCCTTACCTAAAACTTGATACTGGTCGTAAGTCAATAGGACGACCCTTCGCAATGTTATCCAGTCATTTTCAAATAATGCCAGATGTCAGGTTTGATGGTGCTGGCCACTTCCTCACAAGAAGACAACAGCAAAGGTGATGTGCTCTACCAGGATGCAAGGGAAAACCAAGGTCGTACTGCCAAAAATGTGATAAAACATTGTGCATTCAGTGCTTCTCTCTGTATTACAAGGAATAAAAGAATCCGGCCTAAGTGAAACAATACTATAATACTTCCTATGTGGAACAATACATGAGATATTTGTACTCTATGATCCCAGTGACCTATTTTGAGGACGGGGCATATCTCTAAAACTGTGAACTAAAATTGTGAAATTCCTTCCAATTGCAATGTTCAAACTTGTCTTAAATTTATATAAATAAAAATTATGTAAATCAGAAAAACAGAAATATGCTATATTGGCTTTCACGGCCAGTGAATTAAAACTCAGCAATTATTCTAGGTGTGTACTCAGCTTGGTGTCCTAGGTGAAACTCCACACAAGACACGGCACACACCTAGAAAAATTGCCGAATTTTAAAACAATTCAGGACTTAATGGAATAACAAATAGTAGCTTTGGACAGATATCTAAGCAAATGTTGTTAGAGGGTGTTTTCAATGTTCCTTTTTACTAACCTCTGCCTTAAGTTACTGTATTTTGTGGCAAATTAATCCTATCACTGTAACAATCTCCACAAAGCTCGTTTGTTCAAGTAAATATTTAAAATACAGCTTTCTCTCAATGAAAAGAGAGTCAGATAATCTCAATGTTCCACTCCTTGCAAAAACGATCCGCATCACTTGCCCAGCTCAAAAGACAACGTACGCCTACAGCCACACAATGTAATTGAGCTTCTTAGATATTTTTATGAAACTGAAAAGTTTACTGTATAATTGTAGCCCCTACACATCAAGTCACTGGCCACCACTGCTGAAAGTTGTTTTCACGGAGAAATGTCTGCGTTAATTTCGCCCGATGAGCAGGAGCATTGTCTTGTTGGAGGGGCACACGTGCAGAGAGTTCCGGCCAGTTTTCTTCCAATACTGGAAGGAACCTATAAAGCACGGCCAAATATCTTGCAAGGATGCAACTGTTGCTGTAGTGCCCTTGGAATGCTCTAGAAGGGGATTACGCCATCACTGTCCCAAATCCTAGCCACCATCATTTTCTGAGCACTGATGGTGGCCCGACGTTCTTTCGCTGGCGGTCAGCCAATGTGCTCCCATTGTACGAAGGCTGTTTTTTAAATAAGCGCGTTTTTTTTAAATTAACCGAACATTTTATTTTGAAATCACATTTATTTCTAGGTTTTGCATACCTTCCTCTATTTTTCTACATAGTTGCCTTGTTTATTTAGGCACTTGTCATACCTTAAAACTAAGTTCTAAAATCCCTCCATAAAAGTTTGCCGCCTGCTCTGACAACCAAGAATTCACGGCTCTTTTCACTTCTTAATCTTCGGCGAAGCGCTTCCCACCAAGATGACGTTTCAGCTGAGAAAGGAGGTTTCAGGGGTGGAATGGAATACCCATGCTTCATCTCCTGTGATGATTCGACTCAACTTCTTGGGAATAACGCGTCAAAAAAGTGAGGGAACTGGCCAATCTCTTTCGTTTGTGGTATTCTGTGAGGAGTCTGGGTACCCATCGAGAACACAATTTCCTGAACTCGAGGTTTTCAGACACAATCGTACCTCACACGGGGCGGGCGAATCAATAATCTTGAACATTGTAAAGATGCACAGTTCAGCCTACAGGTTAGCTACACAGCTGCAACTGACGCCTGCTTGTTCGCAAAGGATGCCGGGAGGTAGCGCGCACGCTTGTTGCGGCGTGCGCACTAACTACGGGCTTAAAAAAGGGCCTTACTTAAAAAACAGCCCTCATACAAACTGGTGCTTTGTTTCAGGATTAACAAACGGTATTTGTTTCTCTCATCCATTGTGACAATAATTATTTCTGAAACGAAAGCATTATTATGCCATCCCCTGGCAAATTGCCTTATGGTCGTCCATCAACATTCACAGCACTCACCTGTAGGACACTTTCCACTTCCTACAGGATTGTGAACACAGATCCCACGAGAATGCCAACTTTGGATGTGCTATCTTCCTTATTTAAGCGGTGATCCTTCGACTACTCGCACAATCGTGTTGTCAGACCAGTGGCGACTGCTGGGTTTTATAATGTGTTGGACGTAATGTGATAGGATTAACTTATATTACATTATGCAACGAGCCTATAATGGCAATAATTAAGACACGAGTACTTTTATAAAACGAGCGTATGCGAGTTTTATAATTTCCATACGAGTGTCTTAATTACCATTATAGGCGAGTTGCATACGACTGTTTATGTTCGACGATAATTATTCTAAATATTTTATGGTCGAACATAAATATTCATAAATATCTGTCGAGATTTCGCCAGTTTTATGTACTGAACAGAGCGCATGTGACGCAGAGAATGCATTGTATTTTTTTTTCCATGGCCACCTCGATTACCCCACTATGACACTAGGCAACGCAGTGAAATTTAAATTAGAAGGCCTTGGAACTTAGCACAGGTGCGATGCTATCATTATCTAATTGGTCAAACAACTGTTTCTTGAGCTGTGATTGGTGGGAGAAACTGTTTCATAATGAAAAATAGTGTTATAATGACCATCATTATGATACAGTTTTCTGACATATAATTGTCAGGGTCGAACATAATAGTACATTATGCAACGAGCCTATAATGGCTATAATTAAGACACGAGTATTTTTTATAAAACGAGCGTATGCGAGTTTTATAATTTCCATACGAGTGTCTTAATTACCATTATAGGCGAGTTGCATACGACTGTTTATGTTCGACGATAATTATAACTTTATTATATGTTTTAACATAAATATTCATAAATATCTGTTGAGAGTCAGCTACTGGAATTTTGTGATCGCAGAGCGAGCGTTGGGTGTTATATCTTTGTCTTTCAAGAGCTTTGAACGACCGACGCATGCGCTCTGTGGGCTTGCAATGCCATATGCAGCCATATGTTTACATCAGCCGTCCCTCAGTAAATTTGTCACCGCAGTCATTTGAAGACAATGCGCTGTGTAGAAATTAGCGTTGGTGATTTTAAGGTACAGTGCTATTTCTTGTCTCATATTCGCCAGTTTATTTACGCGAACATATGGACGGTGGGTATTCCATGTCGGTAATTTATTATAGTTCGATGTTGTGTTTATGTCCGACATGTTGGATTTTGAGCGCATGCGCGAAGTTATCGTTACCTAATTGGTCAATGAACGAGCTCTGATTGGCTGGAGAAACTGTATCATAATGGAAAACAGTGTTATAATGACCATCATTATGATACAGTTATCTGACACATAATAGTGAGGGTCGAACATAAAATTATTATAGCTGGACTAAACTGAGATATTAGACTCAGTCTAATATTAATTTGCAGTCGCCCAGCACTATTACAAACACATTACACAATACAATACAATCGAATACCACTCCAAAGACGTGCACACACTGAAAACTGACTATCGATTCTGACCGCGCGAAATCGTAACCAATAAGCCCGTAGTGTTGGTTTAAATTCAACCAATAGCGAGACTTGAGGATCTCAGTCGACATCCTCAGAGTTCCATTAAACAGACCAAACCTGCCCCTTCCCCCTCAAGGGCTCCCATACATTTCTAAAGCTATAAACACGTGCTTTGAGGATGCAAGACTTCCATCCTCATCTTTCTACTCCGGGTGGTGAAGGTCACACTTCACCCATCTAGGGGTGAAATGTAGAACTACAGTAGTTACAAGTACCGTACTGACATTGACAGCGAGACAGAGCGTATCGAGAGGGTGCGCAAGGTAGCCCCAAAGACTATTTTACAAAACAATCTAATTTTTTAAACAGTTTCAGCTGAAAGCTGACTGTAGGATGATCCTCACGTCCTACATGGAGGAATCGCCACTGAGTCAGACCCGCTGTTGCGAGAACGAAGTTCTATCGATTCATTGTCTCACAACACTCGACCTTCTTTGAACTGTCACATCCACGAACGGACATTATGCACGCTCATCACACCATTATTATATGTCTCAATGCATTGACGATTAATTTCAATGGGTGTTACAGCTAGCAAGTGGAGAAAACTAATGACAATACATTGTTCTTGTAACGAGAATGTTGCTGTTTTAAGTATCAGTCTTGCTAATGCACTAGGGTTCTATATGAGATTCTATTTGTCCATACATTTACGGACTATACAACGATTGCAAAAGAACGGTTGTCTGAATGAGGTTCTGATGACTCGAGTCTGAATATCCATTAGGAAGCCAATAAAATAGTAATCACGTAGCCTCCAGAAATTTGAAAGAACGAAGGAGGCCACTCCAGATACATTTTGTTGTTGTTTGAGTCTTCAGTCCTTTGAGTGGTTCGATGCAGCTTTTGATGCCTCCCTGTCCTGAGCTAATCATTTGATTTCTACATACTCGTAGCTACCACACCCTACATACATGACGAGGTGAAATTTGATTTTCTACGGTGCATAATGCTACATACAGTATTGCCCATTACCTCTCAAATGTGCTAATCGTAATCATAAACAGATTATGTTAATGTTCACTCATCAAATAGAAACAAAAACCTTGTAATTACCCCAGCGCTTACTTCTCTGCGGAAATGCGTTCCTCAATTAGAGGGAATTAATAGAAACCCATTCATGCAGATTCTCTGGAATACATTTAAATATTCAACGTGTGGACGATACTGGAATTTTTATGTGGCAAGAGTGTGATGGTCGCGTATCTGACAGCCTTCCCCCATTCCACTATGCTGTGGTTTAGATTCCATTGGAACGTGATGCACATGACATATATTCATGATCTGTGCAGCTATCAGAGAGGGCATTAGACATGCTAGGAATAGATAAATAGCTACTACTGGCAGAGAACATTTGAGCTGTATACCATTTAATAGCAATAACTACAGCTCATTTATTCTCCCGAATCAACAACCTAGAACCATAATCCCATTTGTGTCACTAATTCCTCTTTAATATTACGGAGGAGCTAAAAATAATGGTTTAAGTTACCTGCAAATGTCAGTCATACGGTCTGTATTTTCCGTTCCATAGTTAATATTGTGGGATCTAGTAGTGTCTTGTAGAGCTATTTGGCTTGTAGATTTGAACGTTCAGATCTGATGATACTCGCTTGACATGCGAAACATGCCAGATTTCTTCCTCTTCTATAAACAGTTTCAGTTTTTTAATCGCATGTAACTTTATTTCTCATTTCCCAATAACTGGGATTACATTGTGTTCGCCGACGGGAAAGTTGCAATATCAATAATACTTCGTTTCCCCACTTCTGCTCCAGGCAAATGCTGGGATGGTTCTTAACTTAAGGCCACGTACGCCTCCATCCCAATCCTCGTCTCAATTACAACAAGAAGTTCCTTGACGAACTAAAGAGCCTACTTTTCTTAAAATTTAAGATTCATGCCAATCATTAATCTATATAGATCTATCTAGAATAATGACGACATTAAGTTGGTAATATCGAAATTTCTAATTAGTTCAAAATACTGTATAGGCCTACCTGGCATAATGTAGCCTAATAGAGAACTACAGTTGGCAGCCCTGGTGACTGAATATATTCTTAGTTCCATCCCTTAAGGTACAGAATACAAAATTTGGTTGAAGTACAATGGATAGCATGGACGTTACATGCAGTAAAACATTGGATCTAACAGGGCGCGTAAAATCATGTTGGCAACAATGACATGCATGTATTGGTCAGAAATAATCTGAAATAATCTGACCTATTGTTGTGTCAATTTTGAATGAAATCCATTAGTTAGTATAGAAGTTACATGCATTTTAAAATTGGACCTATCAGCAGGCTTTTGAATCATGTTGGCAGCACTGGCGTAGGCCTATATTAGTTACTTCAAATTAATCTAGAATGCCAGATACTATACGTGTACAAAGTTTAGAGCTATTGGCTTGCATACTTTCTGATATATTGATATTAGGGTAAAAAAACAGAGGCAGCATTTATTAACAGTTGGCAGCCCTGGTTACTCTTAAGAATCGGCATAGTCATATATGTTATGGTACACATAACACTCACGAAATTTGGTTGAAATCCAAATGATAGTATAGAAGTTACGTGTATTTAAAGTTGGACCTCTTAGCAGGCTTAGAATCATGTTGGTAGCACTGACGTATATAAGTTACTCCAAATTAATATAGAATGTCAGGTACTGTACGCGTGCATAGTTTAAAGCTGTCGGCTTGCATACTTTCTTATATATGGGTATTTGGATTAAAAAAAGTCGAAAGCATTTATTAACAGTTGGCAGCCCTGGTGACTCTTAAGAATACGCTCAGTCATATATGTTTATGTACACATAGCACATACGAAATTTGGTTGAATTCCAATTGATAGTGTAGAAGTTATATGCATTTAAAAATTGGACCTATCAGCAGGCTTATAATCATTTTGGCAACACTGCCATGTATGGCCTTCTGGAAATTAAACTGCAATATTATTATCTATACGTGAACCAATTTTGAAATAGCTCCCATTCATACCTTCCAAGATATCCAAAATGGAGCTCAAATTTCAATTGCAATTTTTCAGCAGTTGGTAGCACTGACATTATTTTCGAATATGGGCGTGAGATATTCAGGTATAGATCTTAACTCCTACCAAATTTTGTTTCGATTTCTGCAGCCGTTTAGGAGTTGACACACACACAGCCAGAGAGACAGACAGACAGACAGAAGAGCAGACAGACAGACAGACAGACAGACACCCATTTGCCCGGATCGATCTCATAAGTCTACTATTTCCTCATTTTTGCAAAATGTGAAAAGTAGGCTAAAAATATACACACTGATACAGTCACCACAATGTCACAGGTTATCAGAAACATTTATTTATTTCTTCTTCTTCTTTCCTCGATCTTGGCCATCTTTGGACGCGTAAAATGACCCATTGCCTTCACTGTCTCTTATTTCCATTTTCCTTTCTTGCCTTCCAGTAGTCCTTCATTACTTCACTTGCCTCCTTCTCTCTTCCGTCCAGATATTAACCCGCTTCTTCTCCTGGAAACCCTTGAAATTTTTGATCATATTTCTGAAAAGTGGTCTGTCCTGAATAATATCTATTGTTACTTCCATCTCTTCCATATCCCTTTTTATACTTTGTACCCATTGATTCTTGCTTTTGTATACATGACTGAAAATTTGTTTTGTGAGTGTGGTGTTATTCATCCTTATTACGTTTCCAAATAAATTAACCCTCCTTTTCCTGTTCGTATCGTAGATTATTTATTTATTTATACTCTCAAGGGCTGCAATGACCATGATGTCCATGCCCCTAAATGAAACAACAACAACAATGATCTGGTAGAACGCAGGCTCCACTCTCCCCGTCTAAGGGATATCAACGATCTGAAATTGCTTTGTTCTCAGTAGAACTGTGCCAATCAATGGAACTCACGCAGTAATTCAAAGTAGATAAAAGCCGTCAACAGTCCACCTGTTTTTGAATGGAGTCCAAGTGTATGTTCTGTATCGTCCAGAGGAGGATCTTTAACCTGTGCGTACTGACACGAGGTTGTCGCTTTTAAAGATCTTTGAATGACTTCGGACTGAGCCGGGATAGAACGCACTATATTGGGCAATGAAAGAAATCTCACAACCATGAGCTACCTCTCCAAAACACAGGACGTGATATTTCACTTCAAATATCTCACATACCGGTTTCTCTTATTAGGCAAGTCTAATCACCAATGACAATAGGTGTAGTAAAGAGATTAGAAGACGAATAGCGCTTGCAAAACAGGTGTTCAATAATAAAAAAAATCTTTTGATCAATGAAAATTTGGATATTGCAATTAAAAATAAATTTATCATGTCCTTTGTGTGGAGTGTGATGTGAATCTTGGGCAATCAGAGGTCAGGATTGGAAGCGACTTGAAACGTTTGATATGTGCGTCTGGCGGAGATGGTTTGGGTTAAATGGATTGAAAAGAGGACTAACACCAGCATCCTGAAATAAATTCAAGGGAAAAGAGAACTGAGACCAACTATCCATAAAAGAATAGCTAAATTCACAGGCCACATCTTGCGACATAACACTTTCCTAACTAATCTCCTAGAAAGTTTTAACAACAAATTGTATATCCGCCTTAGTCAATACATAAACGAAAATAAATTATAATTACACTTGCTCCTGGTACATATTTCAGAGATTAATAGATTTTATCCCCTTCATCAGCCAAGACAAATATCAGAAGAAAGATATAAAATAGCATATCACTTAAAAACAAGAAGTTCCGTGACGAACTAAAGAGCCTACTTTTCATGCCAATGATTATTTTACAGTATATGAACCTATCTAGAATAATGACGAAATTAAGTTGCTAATATCGAAATTTCCAATTAGTTCGAAATACTGTATACCTGGCATAATGTAGCCTAATAGAGCACTACATTTGGCAGCCCTGATGACTGAATATATTCTTAGTTCCATCTCTTAAGGTACTAAATACAAAATTTGGTTGAAGTCCAATGAATAGCATGGACGTTACATGCAGTTAAACATTGGATCTAACAGCGCGCGTAAAATCATGTTGGCAACAATGTCATGCATGTATTGGTCAGAAATAATCTGAAATAATATGATCTATTGTTGTGCCAATTTTGAATGAAATCCATTAGTTAGTATAGAAGTTACTTCCTTTTTAAAATTGGACCTATCAGCAGGCTTAGAATCATGTTGGCAGCACTGACGTATATTAGTTACTCCAAATTCGTCTAGAATGCCAGGTACTATACGTGTGCAAAGTTTAGAGCTATTGGCTTGCATACTTTCTGATATATTGATATTAGGGTAACAAAAATAGGGACAGCACATAATAACAGTTGGCAGCCCTGGTTTCTCTTAAGAATACGCATAGTCATATCTGTTATGGTACACATAGCACATACGAAATTTGGTTGAATTCCAATTGATAGTGTAGAAGTTATATGCATTTAAAAATTGGACCTATCAGCAGGCTTATAATCATTTTGGCAACACTGCCATGTATGGCCTTCTGGAAATTAAACTGCAATATTATTATCTATACGTGAACCAATTTTGAAATAGCTCCCATTCATACCTTCCAAGATATCCAAAATGGAGCTCAAATTTCAATTGCAATTTTTCAGCAGTTGGTAGCACTGACATTATTTTCGAATATGGGCGTGAGATATTCAGGTATAGATCTTAACTCCTACCAAATTTTGTTTCGATTTCTGCAGCCGTTTAGGAGTTGACACACACACAGCCAGAGAGACAGACAGACAGACAGAAGAGCAGACAGACAGACAGACAGACAGACACCCATTTGCCCGGATCGATCTCATAAGTCTACTATTTCCTCATTTTTGCAAAATGTGAAAAGTAGGCTAAAAATATACACACTGATACAGTCACCACAATGTCACAGGTTATCAGAAACATTTATTTATTTCTTCTTCTTCTTTCCTCGATCTTGGCCATCTTTGGACGCGTAAAATGACCCATTGCCTTCACTGTCTCTTATTTCCATTTTCCTTTCTTGCCTTCCAGTAGTCCTTCATTACTTCACTTGCCTCCTTCTCTCTTCCGTCCAGATATTAACCCGCTTCTTCTCCTGGAAACCCTTGAAATTTTTGATCATATTTCTGAAAAGTGGTCTGTCCTGAATAATATCTATTGTTACTTCCATCTCTTCCATATCCCTTTTTATACTTTGTACCCATTGATTCTTGCTTTTGTATACATGACTGAAAATTTGTTTTGTGAGTGTGGTGTTATTCATCCTTATTACGTTTCCAAATAAATTAACCCTCCTTTTCCTGTTCGTATCGTAGATTATTTATTTATTTATACTCTCAAGGGCTGCAATGACCATGATGTCCATGCCCCTAAATGAAACAACAACAACAATGATCTGGTAGAACGCAGGCTCCACTCTCCCCGTCTAAGGGATATCAACGATCTGAAATTGCTTTGTTCTCAGTAGAACTGTGCCAATCAATGGAACTCACGCAGTAATTCAAAGTAGATAAAAGCCGTCAACAGTCCACCTGTTTTTGAATGGAGTCCAAGTGTATGTTCTGTATCGTCCAGAGGAGGATCTTTAACCTGTGCGTACTGACACGAGGTTGTCGCTTTTAAAGATCTTTGAATGACTTCGGACTGAGCCGGGATAGAACGCACTATATTGGGCAATGAAAGAAATCTCACAACCATGAGCTACCTCTCCAAAACACAGGACGTGATATTTCACTTCAAATATCTCACATACCGGTTTCTCTTATTAGGCAAGTCTAATCACCAATGACAATAGGTGTAGTAAAGAGATTAGAAGACGAATAGCGCTTGCAAAACAGGTGTTCAATAATAAAAAAAATCTTTTGATCAATGAAAATTTGGATATTGCAATTAAAAATAAATTTATCATGTCCTTTGTGTGGAGTGTGATGTGAATCTTGGGCAATCAGAGGTCAGGATTGGAAGCGACTTGAAACGTTTGATATGTGCGTCTGGCGGAGATGGTTTGGGTTAAATGGATTGAAAAGAGGACTAACACCAGCATCCTGAAATAAATTCAAGGGAAAAGAGAACTGAGACCAACTATCCATAAAAGAATAGCTAAATTCACAGGCCACATCTTGCGACATAACACTTTCCTAACTAATCTCCTAGAAAGTTTTAACAACAAATTGTATATCCGCCTTAGTCAATACATAAACGAAAATAAATTATAATTACACTTGCTCCTGGTACATATTTCAGAGATTAATAGATTTTATCCCCTTCATCAGCCAAGACAAATATCAGAAGAAAGATATAAAATAGCATATCACTTAAAAACAAGAAGTTCCGTGACGAACTAAAGAGCCTACTTTTCATGCCAATGATTATTTTACAGTATATGAACCTATCTAGAATAATGACGAAATTAAGTTGCTAATATCGAAATTTCCAATTAGTTCGAAATACTGTATACCTGGCATAATGTAGCCTAATAGAGCACTACATTTGGCAGCCCTGATGACTGAATATATTCTTAGTTCCATCTCTTAAGGTACTAAATACAAAATTTGGTTGAAGTCCAATGAATAGCATGGACGTTACATGCAGTTAAACATTGGATCTAACAGCGCGCGTAAAATCATGTTGGCAACAATGTCATGCATGTATTGGTCAGAAATAATCTGAAATAATATGATCTATTGTTGTGCCAATTTTGAATGAAATCCATTAGTTAGTATAGAAGTTACTTCCTTTTTAAAATTGGACCTATCAGCAGGCTTAGAATCATGTTGGCAGCACTGACGTATATTAGTTACTCCAAATTCGTCTAGAATGCCAGGTACTATACGTGTGCAAAGTTTAGAGCTATTGGCTTGCATACTTTCTGATATATTGATATTAGGGTAACAAAAATAGGGACAGCACATAATAACAGTTGGCAGCCCTGGTTTCTCTTAAGAATACGCATAGTCATATCTGTTATGGTACACATAGCAAATACGAAATTTGGTTGAAATCCAAATGATAGTATGGAAGTTACATGTATTTAAATTTGGACCTGTCAGCAGGCTTAGAATTATGTTGGTAGCACTGACGTATATAAGTTACTCCAAATTAATATAGAATGTCAGGTACTATACGTGTGCATAGTTTAAAGCTGTCGGCTTGCATACTTTCTGATATATTGGTATTTGTATAAAATAAATTAGGAGCATTTATTAACAGTTGGCAGCCCTGGTAGGTCTTAAGAATACGCTCAGTCTTATCTGGTTATGTACACATACAACATACGAAATTTGGTTCAATTCCAATTGATAGTGTAGAAGTTATATGCATTTAAAAATTGGACCTATCAGGAGGCTTATAATCATTTTGGCAACACTGCCATATTTGTCCTCCTGGAAATTAAACTGAAATATTATGATCTGTACGTGTGCCAATTTTGAAATAGCTCCCATTCATACTTTCCAAGATATCCAACATGGAGCTCAAATTTCAATTGCGATTTTTTAGCAGTTGGTAGCACTGACATCATTTTCAAATATGGCCGTGAAATATTCAGGTATATATCTTTACTCCTACCAAATTTTGTTTCGATTGCTGCAGCCGTTTAGGAGTTGATAGGGGGGGACACACACACAGCCAGCCAGACAGACAGACAGAAGGACAGACAGACAGACAGACATTTGCCCGATCTCATAAGTCTAGTTTTTCCTCATTTTTGCAAAATGTGAAAAGTAGGCTAAAAATATGGCTGTTTAACTTAATATGTTGCACCATATAAGTAGGTCACAGAAAATATCATCGCTGTTTCATACATTTTTTAGTTTTGCTCAACATTTTTCTGTGACCAACTTATATGGTGCAACATATTAAGTTAAATAGCCATTTTTTTTGAGTGCTACGCTATTTTATATCTTTCTTCGGATATTTGTCTTCGCTGATGACGGGGATAAAAGCTATTAATCCCTGAAACATGTACCAGGAGCAAGTGTAATTATAATTTATTTTCGTTTATGTATTGACTAAGGCGGATATACAATTTGTTGTTAAAACTAGTTAGTACGTCAATACGGAACCATCATGGAAACTAGTTTAAATAATAGAATCTCCTAGAAGGAAAAATCACAGGGAAGAAAGGCCGAGGTCGACCGAGAAAATCTTTCCTGCAAGACATCACACTAACTCTTCATTATGGTTCCTACTGTGAAATGAAACGAGGTGCTGAAGACAGAGAACAATGGGTGCGGAGACAAGGCATTGCCTTTAGAAGTTGATGACATTAATCGGGAATCAAACTCGGTCCACTTTGGTAAGAGGCGAGCTGTTTGATCACTGTTCTACCATGCCCCCCCTCTTGGGTTTTGAAGGTCAACTATGCCACTCAGCCCCACCGTAAATATAACAAATATGACCTAAACTAACTTAACCCCTTGACCCAACAACGTTAAACTACAGTACAAACTTCCTTCCTTAATTTAATTTAATCGAGGGCCTTGGCCTACTTAGAAACAGTTGCTCAGCCATCAGATTGCGGGGTGATGCGTGGTCAGCATGACGATAGTCTCCTCAACAGTCAATCTTCACTTCCACGGCCGGGGTCACTGTCCTTCAGATAAGACAAGACTGATAAATATAACTGAAGAGGGGGGCATATAAGGACGAAGATCTTATTGATGTGCGAGTTTTTACCTTATTTAGACAAGCCTCTACTTTGACAGGCTGTAAAATGTGTTCGCGATGTCCGATTGTGTTAACATGTTATGAACCTTTAGCACGTCCATAAAATCACAGTGATATACAAAATAGGTTTTGGGGGCTTCGGTGGCGTAGTTGGTAGCATGCTGAGCTTCTATGCCCAAGATCGCGGGTTCAAACCCAGCCAAAGTCGTCGGATTTTTAAGAATCCCTCAGTATGCCTTTCTTTGCAGAGGAAGTAAAGCGGGCGGGCCCATGTCATAGATGTATGGCATGTAAAAGTACCTTCCTCTAATTAAACTTGTGTGAAGCTAAATTGTAGGCTAGATTTCGTTAAAATGCTCTATCAAAGTTCCAAAGTTCACCACTAGGTGTCAGTGACATCTGGTAGCGAAAGTTGGAACTACTTGAAATTGAACGGAACTTGTAGCTAACCCCATGGGTGTCCGCATTGAAGCAGCTACAGCCTCTGGCGAGCCGAACATGTCCTCGGACACTCCCGGCACTAAACACCATACGATAAATAAACAAATAAATAAATAAATAGCCATGTGGTTTTTGGCGGCTTCGGTGGCGTAGTCGGTAGCATGCTGAGGTTCTATGCCCAAGGTCGCGGGTTCAAACCCGGCCGAAGCCGTCGGATTTTTTATGAGCGTTAAAAATCCCTCAGTATGCCTTCCTTCGGAAGGGAAGTAAAGCCGGCGGTCCCATGTCATAGATTTACGGCATATTAAAGAACCTTCCACTAATTACACCTGTGTGAAGCTAAATTGGATAGGTTAGGAATGTAAACAACGCTCTTAGGTTTCTACGTTCGTTGCCAAGAGCCGACTGCGGTGGCGTCTAGTAGCTAAGTTCTGAACTAGGCCTAGTAGTCGTTGACGGTGGCGTTTGGCGGCAAAAGTAGGAACTATTTGAAAAATTCAAAGTTACAGTCTTTACTTGAATTAAAAAACAGATAACATACACTAATACAGCCATCACAATTAACACCGGTTATCAGACAGATTATACACACACCCAAAGTACCGGGGCTACATGACCGCGTTGTTGCAGCCCCTAAACTGAGGAACCAACCAACCATGTGGTATTAATAGGAGAAGCGATATACATTACGAAATATTGTAAAATGCGTCAGCACCTCGCACAAGAGTGATCAATCCTTATTGGTTAGGCGAGGGCAGGGGAGAGCAACACGACATTTTCAAGAGTGCTAATTGGTGGAACAGATATGATGAGTAGGCCTACATGTATTGTTTCATGAAAAGCTGAATTCATTTTCTTTAAGTATGGTTGGTTGCTTCCTGAGTTTAGGGGCTGCAACAACGGGGTCATGTAGCCCCGTGTACTTTGGCTACCGTCTACGACAACTAGCTTGCGGACTTGGCTACTAGATAGCATTGCAGTCTGCACCTGGTGGCGAACGTTGGAACTAATAGAGCGTTATCAATTCCAACCTAGAAATTTTAGCTTCACACAAGTGTAGTTAGTGGAAGGTTCTTTTTCATGCCATAAATGTATGGCATGGGACCGCCGCGCCGGCTTTACTTCCCCTCCATCACAAACTAACACATACCACCACAGACATAGCCTTGAGCTAGTCACAACATGAGAATGTTACTCTCAGGGCGTCCGGTAAGGATTGGGTGGAGTTAGCTCAAAATACACGTTAATTAATAAAAAGGAAATTTTAATATACTGCAAATCACCAACCATTTCAGATATAAACGTGTCCTAAAATAATTTATTCACGAATGATCCCTAGGGATAAATTTATTTATTTTAACTTAATTAAGAGGACTGAACGTATTTTAGCTGTAAATAATTGCATACTGAGGGTTTTTTAACGCTCTTAAAAATCCGACGGCTTCGGCCGGCTTTGAACCCGCGACTGTCTTTAAATATAAGACTCGTATTTATTTTATGCCACAATTCTTTCTTTGATTTACCTACTACATCCCTATTCTGTTATCAAAGTGTATGCTTAATGCATGTAACTTAGCAACCTGCACGCTTCACCTGGTGTGCTCATGCGTGTCGAGTGTTATTATTTCATTAGCGAGTTCATGTAGCTTTAGACACAAGACCAGCCCCATCAATCAAAGTGCTTGTCACAAGCTCGGTTTGAAACTTGTTGTTTCCTAGCCTCTCGTCACGGGCTGTGAAACACAAAAACAACTTCACTTTGAAGCAGATGATTCTAAATTGTGAGCGAAGTTTTCATTGTATCACTAGTTATAATTATTAGGTTCAGTAGTAGCTCTTACAGCAGTGGTGTATTGTGACCGGTTGCAGGGTTCACTCGTTATTAAACAAACACAACTAGTAGTGTACATTCTATTCAGAAGTTTTCACTTCTTAATCGTGTCTATGTTTGTAGTTAGTTGTTTTACAGGTGAGTCTAAAGATGACAGATGTAGTGAGTGGTGTGTAATTATCATCAGGTGAAGATACAGTGCGATGGAGAGGGGATGTTTCTCATTTGTTGTGAAAAAATGTACACAGAGTTTTCACTTGTTTTGTATGGAGTTTCGTGTTGTCTATCAGTCCTTCTTCAGACCGAGGTAGATTAATGCGCTCTTTTGCTGATTTTGAATGTTGCATAAGTTGGCGTGATAAAAGCACCGACGTTTCTCTTTGCAGATCTTGTAGTTCAGTTTGAGTCCACCGGTTAATAGGTGTTAACTGCCTTAAATGACTTTTGAAGAGAGAACACTGTGAAGTTGTGAAGTATACTGCCCAGTGATGTGCGTCTTGATATCACCATGCCTGAGACGTGTACTCTGGGGGAACTCAAGGTATTTGTACAATGCAACTTCCTCCAAAGGCTGAATACTTCTCTGTCCCTCTTCTACATGTAGTATAATTCAATATGCATTCAACATTATGATAATTATTAGCCTATTAACAGATGAGAGAGTAAATAAATAATTTTTCCGTATTCCAGGAATTTTAATAACTCTTTATCCAAAGGGACAGAGAGGAAATGAGCAAGCGTTCTTTGAATAAACTTCATCGTAAATCACAGATTCCTAGCAAAATAAATGAAGAGCCCTCGAGACACCGGTAAGACAGTAACATCCCCACTGAATGCACACGTAGCCTATCTAATATGGAGGAAAGGAAAGAATAAAAGTAACGAACAGAAGTAGAAAAAGAGCAAGAAAATATTTTGTATTACTCCTTCAGATACATGTAATATAACCACTAAGAAACTTACCGACGAACTATCGTCAGTATTCCAATACTCCATGCTTACCTTAACTTATTCACTTCGGCAACATCTGACTTGTAAGGAAATGCTTAAAGATCGCCGTTTGCTTCCAACATTCTTTCCGCTTCCAAGCAATTTATTTCAAGAGTTCAGCTCTCTTATCGTCCGACTCCCACAAACAGGTAAGCTTTTCAAGGAGAGAGACTTTAATACAGAGCGGAGTGAAGTTAAATTCAGGACTGCCTATCTCTGCATCCAATACTTTACTTCCATGAGATGAAATGAATATGTTCGACAAAGGTTCGAAATACAACTGCACACACGAATCACAATACAAAACAGTGTTAATCACAGATATAGAGATAGCCAGTCACAAGCTTCCAGCAGAAGACGAACCAAAAATCTCGCCACCAACGAAGCCAAAAAAAATTCCTCAAACGAGAGGGCGAAAGCAATAACATTCAAAGCAACAAACAACTCAAAGAAATAAAGTCATCGAAACAAAAAATAAAAGGAAATGACTTAATCATCACAAAAGCAGATAAGGGGAACACCACAGTCATTTTGAACAAAACAGAATACATTGAAAAAAACAGTCGAATTCTTAAACAACAACGTTATCAAGGAAATAGCAAAAGACCCCACCAACAAATTCCAAAACAAATAAACAAATAAACAATAAACATCCAAACAACAGCTGCTACTAAAATATCTAAGTACCGTACAGAAAGCTGGCAATTGAGATAAAGCAGATGTGGAAACTTGAGTCGGTTACTACCTATACAATTCCAATGATTGTACACGGCGCCAGGAAATTGTTAAGGAATGAACCTTTTAAGTTCTAAACTCTGTTAAGCAAAGGTGAATATTGTATATTATCATTAACATATTTACATGATGTCACTCATTGTATAAAATTAGTGATTTTCTTCTTAATTTCCTTGGTGTAGCGCTGCCGTGCAGCTATGTCGCGCAATTATGTCACGCCACCGTTTAATCAACAATACATCAGCTGATGTAGATTCATTGCTTTGTTCAACAAAGCGCAAAGCGATCTGAAATAATGAAACTATTAATTCTTTCGTTACTACTGAACTAAATATACAGTAATTTTATTAATTAAAGCGTGTGGTATTTTAATAAAATGTCGAAATCAATCTTACCTCCAAATCCATCGCTTGTATAATTCGGTTTTCATAACTGCTAATGTCAAGGTCGGAGTCGTCTGTTTCTACCATTGGCAGTAACACGGAATTCACAATTTTTTGGTCTGTTAGATCAAGTTCAGCATCACAATCGTAACCACTCGTTCACCTCACACTGGTTAACATTCTCACATCCTGGAATGTGTTTCACCATCTTTTGCATATTGCCATCATTTTCCTCATCTTCCGAAATTATTCCTTCATACAGTTTGTTCCAGGTATTACAAAGAGTCACTGATTTAATATGAATGGAAAAGGGTCGCTGGACCTCACTTTTTTACGGTTAAGCCGGGTTTTAGTTAAGCGGGGGTAATACTATATATATTATCGCTTATCCTCCAAGCTCAGCTTCACCCACGGACTTAGCAGATACAACTGGGGATAGTGACAGGTGACCACTAAGTTGGGTCTAATTATGGAAGAGTCAGGGAAAGGATTTTGAAAGCAAGTCGGCCGTGGATCAGTTGAAAGGAACCGCCCCGGTATTTGCCTGGTGGTGAAAATGGGAAACCACGCAAACCATTCTCAGGACGCCCGAGGTGGGATTTGAACCCACGTTCTCCCGATGCCAGCGAGGCACGAGTTAGTATGTTAGTGCCCTCGGTTACCGTGGCCGGTTACTAGAACATAATAATGTTCATATTAATGATCTAGTATATTAAGTTTCAGTATGACACTGATGTTTTATTAAATTATTTATTATGCTGTTATGATGATGATGATGATGATGATGATGATGATGATCGATCATCAATGCTATATGCTGAGCGGCTAGAATTCTTGACTCTCACCCCGGAGGTCCTGGTTTGGTCCCCGGCTCTGCCAAGGAATGTAATTCATGTTTGACTTCTTGTGCGGGGCACACTCAGCCTCGTGAGGAAAAACTAAGAAGAGATAGGTTCCATTGCCACCTCAGCCATCCTGGGAGTGGTTTTCAGTGGTTTCCCGCTTCCACTCCAGGCAAATACTGGGCTGGTTCCTAACGTAAGGCCACGGACGCCTCTTTTACAATCCTCACCTTAATTACAAATACACACACTAATACAGCCACTTCCAAGCTGGCTGAGATGGGAATCGAACCCTCCACTTCTCAGTTTTTCTTCACGAGGCTGAGTGTACCCCGTTCCAGTCCTCAGACCAGAATTAAAATTTCTTGGCAGAGCCGGGAATCGAACCCGGACCTCCGAGACGGCAGCCAATACTGCTAGCTGCTTCACCACGAGGGGTTCGAATACATTATAAGCTAAGGGTGACATGATGGTTATGACAAAGATGAGGAAGAAACAGATTCAAACATTTAATTCAATAAAAGAGGACTTAATGAATATTCTAGATCAGCGGTTCCTAATCTTTTTCGACTCGCGAACCCCTTCTAGAACGACCTGATTTAGGTGAACCACTGATTTTAAAATGCATACAATGTACATGTAACTGTTCCTTAGTGGGATCGCGGTCTGTTGTTAGTACACAAAAAAGCTGGCGTACTAAATTTCCTTTGTGGCAAAATCAAATACATTCCTAAAGTTGTTATATAACTGTGAATCAGGCATTCACGGTAAATATTAATTTATTGTGGAAATAATGTGATTAATTCCCCATGTTACACATATGTAACAAGAGGCATTACAGGGTTAATTTCATTTTTAAAATAATAATAATAATAATAATAATAATAATAATAATAAGAAGAAGAAGAAGAAGAAGAAGAACAAAACAAATTTTGACTTACGGAAACTTCAAGTGGCAACAGTCTGGGTTACCCAAGTCCAAATTGGTCTCGAAAGTGCCAACATCACACCAATACACATAGACGATTGAAGTCACACATGAAGATCGACCAAGGAGACCAGAGAAAGGATGGACGGAGGAACGTTGAGTTCGACACCGTGAGATCACGAAGGAGTTCTAGAAGCCATCGCGCTCAATATACAACAAAAAATGCCTGTCCAAAAATACTAAACTACGTCATTATGAAACTGTTCTGAAGCCAATAGTTACGTATGCAGCCGAAACCCTATCCCTAAATGCCAATAAAAGACTCCTTGAAGAACTGGAGAAAAAATAGCGCAAAATCATCAGAGGTATAATGGGATCAAATTACAAGAATGGCATCCACTATAAAAAATCCAACAAAGAATTCTACAGTGAAATAGAGAAAATTTCAGAAACGATCCGTAAGAGGCGGGCACGGTATTACGGTCATCTCAAACGAATGGACGGAAACAGGCTGACTAAACAGATTATTCATTTCCTTGACTCCAAACCCAAAATCACAATGCCCTGGTTTGTGAATACCAAAGACGACCTAAAAAGGCTGTATCTAAAACCCGACGACAACTTCTATAGAGATCTCTTCCGCAAAAAGATACTGACTAATGGTCTAATCCGAGACGAGACACCGAACCCGAAAATAAGACAAGGTACCACCTGGACAGCGGAGCGCAAGATGGCTCACTCACAGAGAATGAGGGAATTCTGGGCTCAGAGGAAAGCGAAACAAATTGCCAAATGTAGCAAGACTTTAACGTGGTCCTAGATGGCCTCGTCGAATTATATATATATATATATATATATATATATATATATATATATATTGTACCCAATTGTCATCATGTGGAACATGTGTTCGTATCCCAGCTAACTCACGGTCTTTCGAGGTATGGGACGTTCATGCCCACCATACGACCACATGTTCAGGATTTGAGTCTGTCAGGTAACTACTTTACATGAAAGAAACAACATATTCCTACATACAACATTTACTGATATAAAGTCATGGCTATACAACAAAATACAAACAAAGGATAATTTACATTTAATTCCCACAATGAAAATCAAGGTTATTTTGTGAGTCTCTTCTTAATTAGTGCTTCCCTGCACTCAAATCTATTTCTAGAATATCATTGATACTTTCAGACATCTACGAGTCTCCATAGCGTTCGTCATGTGGCACAATTTAACAAACTGGAGTATCACAACACAAAAGTCACATATCACTTTTAATGACATTAATTCAGTAATAATTAAACATTAATCCGTTTCTCACGGCATTTACTTTCATTGACATAAATTCATTACCTTATGCCTTAATTAACAAATGTTGTGTCGTGTGAATCGTCTTCCTTTTTCCCATCAATATGAAACGCTAAAAGTGGTACGTTTTCCCTTCCAAAATACACATGGATAGAAATGTTTATAGTTTCACCATACAACGATTTTCTGGGTCTGGTCGAAATTATTATCGTTACAAACGTATCATGTCGTTGAAATCATCTACCCGTCTGCATAAATTAGTGTGAACCGGGCAAAAACGCACTTTAAAAAGATGCCTACATTTATGTGGATCAGCGTTCCTCCTCAGAGAATAACTGAGCCAAATATTATCCGATCACAACGATCAAACAAGGTATGTGTGTTGAAACACATCATTTAATTCAATTGGCATCATCACAACAATCATATCTTAATCACATTTCGAAATATCGAGATTCTTCAGTGTCCCACTATGCTTCTAAAATAAAGGGACCAGGTCAACAGACCTGCCTTTCAAGCAGGCAATACAATTAGTTCCAGCTGGCCGAGCAAGATGGCCGCCGTCATCGTGGTCTACATAACACCCCCCTTGGCTGCTAGCAAGGTCAACTTTGTTTACAATTGCAGTACAAAGGAGTTACGCTGAGTGTTGTCTCTATTAATTGAGTCATTCTAATTATTTACCACCTATATTTAGTGTAATGGGCTCAACTCGGCTCCTAAATAACATTCATGGCTGGGGATGGATCCGGTAATAGCCTTGCCGTTCTGTGGCGAATACTAGTGGCTTCGGGCGCGCATCATAATGAGAATACAAGATTTCTCATCAGCAGCTGCCTAAAATAATAATAAGGAAATCTGCGTTTCCTATACGACGAACATGATTCTCCCCTCAGGGCAGATCAATTAATACATGTGCTCACGGGGTCTCGAAGAGCATCCCTCGTGGCAATTATTCCTGCAAGCCGTGGATACAGATAACCTCCGTACCACTCGCTGCAAATAATACAAGTATGCATCACGGCAATACTATCTCGTAGATTAGCCAACTTTTCACCTAACGTGCAAACTATGCTATAGTGGTCCCCGCAACTTTATTGACGTAAATCACTTGATTCTACGTTACCTCGCTCGCTATGTGCGGCTCAAACAATACTTCTCATAGATGACTCAATTATTGAGGCACTCACGTCCTCTCTGCAATTACTCTTAAGCCAAAGCTTCAAATAGCTCCAAAAACAAGTATAAATTTACTGGCTTACATTACTTTAATGGTTCTCACATACAATCCTAAGAATTGACCATATCAAATATTCATTCAACACTTCACTGACACTGAAAAATTCTCGTATCTCGCTATATTTTACGTTACTTTCTTACTGTTTACCAAATACAGTATCTTTATATTAGACATGACACACTTTGTACGTTCTTTAGGCCTGAAATGCCTATTACATTACTGATTACTGTTACCGACCCCAGATTATTATTATTATTATCATTTAACGTTATCGTTACATTCATCACTATCTTAGGCCTGAATGGCCCTAAACAAATCACCCTCCAAGCCATATTCTACCAACAATACGAGTGGTGAAAGCTCGTACATAAGTGACTGTTACATCTTACTCTTAAAGTGATGCTTCGTTGTATGGTGAACTATCTAATTAGAATAACATTGTAAATTTGTACTCACTTTTCATTTTCGCTGGATTATTCCAGCACACCAGCCACGCGCCCACCATGATGCTTGGTTTAAGCCATCATGCTATATCTCACACGACACATGCTATCACATACTTCACACATGATAATCATATTTTTATCAGTGGCTTTTCTCACTTTAACACAATACATATTTTTCACAATACACATAAACACTTTTGAAATCACTGTAATAAAACTTATATACACTTTTCGCACTATTTCACATGTGGATCCTTAATTGGACTCCTCCTAACACCTGACCTCAGAGATGCGATGCAGCTACGACAACCGCTGGTCTCCGTGAAAGTCTATCTTGCGTGTGTGTGCGTTCGATTCTCGTCACCTTCAATACTGTTCATTTCACCGTCATGATTAATTGTGATGCCTTCCCGGCTCCCATAATTGTAGTGATCCTGACGATACTACGTCATTTATAACTATGACAGTACCTCCTGGTATTCAGTGTCCAAAAACGTCCTAAATTATTCCTCCGCTGTAGCGAATTACACTTGCGTATAATAATGGATAAATATCTGCTGTAGATTAAATCTTACGCTATTCATAATTACTATTAAGAAGCTGTATGATGCGATTCCATTGTTCTTCAAATTTACATGAGCGTCGATACTCTAACATTTCGCGCACTTTCTGGCAGCGTATTAGTTACGTGTTGATTCAAGACGAACTGAAGACGAACTGGCTTGGTCTGCTCTGCTCCCCCTATATAAAGGTTTCTCGTAAAATGTAGTCCACAGGACATACGGGAACGACTCCTTTCTTGAAATAATGCATTTCCAATCAAAATGACGTATACACCTCGTTTGACTAGGTGTGGAAGTCCCATAATCACTCGCGTGCAAGCGATCGCTTCGGCCTGTTGATAACAATTAATTGCCTTATTCCATAGCGTCATGACGCCACCATGGTAAATCCCCTCGTGCGTGTCTCCAAACCAATCCTCTTGGGCGTAGGCTCTGTGTTCACAGGCTTATTTAGAGGTATAGGCTTTAATTTAGGTGTGAGACCACTCCTAAATTATCTCTCCTAGAATATATTCACCTGGGTGTACTTTTCACTCCATTTCAATGCTCCAATTGGCTGCAATCAATTAATTTCCGTGGACAATTACCCCCTCTCCAGTCTCAAACGTTGTCTAGTGGTGAACCCCAGAGTCATTAATTTCGAGCTGTCTTGGCGGTCCAGACGAAATGAGTTCCTTCGGCGACACGAATCTCCGCCCATCTGCAGGCAGCGATTAGTCAAATGTCAAGCTGGCTTGCCTTCATACTTCTATGCTTCCAAACCTTACATATGCTTGCATTTTCTTATAATTATTCATCTTAAACAGCTATGATATTCACATTCTTGCCGTGAAATCATGCTACATTATTATATGTCATTATATAACTCATTGTTCTTCGGGTTCCCTATAGCTGTTCCCCCTCAGAGATCAACGGTTCGACTCTAGGCAGAATCACGGGCCTGGTCTTCTCTGATACGACCCGAGTTCGATGCCAATCTGCCGTGTCCAATTGGGCACAATATATATATGACAATGCCACAAAAATTAAGGAAACAGTAACAGGTCTAACCTCGAAACCCGCCACTATGGAAAAGTGTTTGGCGAACACCTTGAAATATTTTTTCGAACCTCCTGGGGGTTCGCGAACCACAGTTTGGGAAACGATGTTCTAGATGATGTTGAAATCTCCGATTATGAGTCTCAATATGAGATGCACAAAACGTGTTTAGAAATTTTAAAAAATAAGGAAATGCAAAAGTAGTACGGTAAAAAATCAAAAATTAATATTAACGTACATAATTTATTTGTACAATGTTCTGTTTACTTTATTAGGTAGTATACAAGGAGAGTAAATGTGGAGAACAGAAATAGCATAACCGGTGCAATACCAGCTCGTCGTTCAATCAATGCGCTTCATCATAGAGAAAATGGTCAGCGTACCGATCAATCAGTGAGCATGACAATGGCTAGAAAGCCTATCGTGTTAATCTATCGACTGACACGATAACTGCTAGAATGCTTATCGTGTTGATCTATGATCCAACAGCGCACATGCAATATTTACACCCCCTAGGGTCTCACATCTAGTGGGAGGTGCGTTGGCGATCACGGGACCCCAGCTGAGTCCAGCACTGCTTTCACTTACTTGTGCCGGGCTCCTCTCAGCCTTCTTTCCTGTCGACCTCTCTTGGTCAACTCTTGTTCTCTTCCGACTCCGAAGGTATTAGGGTATCCGAGGCCTAGAGAGTCTTTCACTTTCCCGCCTTAATTGGCTCTTGTCTCGTCTTTCCTGATACCCTCATTCTTCGAAGGGTCAGCCTTCTTTTTCTTTTTATGTTAGCTCCTGTCTTTTGCACAAGGCACTCACGGAGGCAGGGTGTATGTAGCCCCACCACTTCTGGTGCACCCTGGATAGTGCTACACCCTCAAGGGCTCACGTCTGGTTAGTTTGGGAGTTGGTGATCCCGAGGGATTCCCGAGTTGGGTCCGTTTTTCCCCCTTTTTCTTCTGACCTCGGGGCGGGCACTTTCCTCTTTCCCTTTCCTATCTGCCTTTCATGGCTCTCCTTCCTTCCAAGTCCCTCAATCCTCATTCTTCGAGGGTTGAGGACATTTCTGTTCTTCCTGTCCTTTATTTGCCTTATCCTTTATTTGTTTACCATTTCTTCTTCTAGTATGTATTTACAGAGTCTGTAGTTAGTGTTAATTATATTTTTTCATTCTCATCTCATCTTTCACTATCACCCAAACTATTATGGGCCGATAACCTAGATGTTCGGCTCCTTAAAACAACAATTATCATCATCAGCAGCAGCAATATCTACAGCATGTCTCCAACATTAGCGCTTCGGGCCCGCGAATCCGAGCCTTGCACCGAGAAGAGTAGCGCCCCATATCCGCCCTCTCAGCTGCACATTGCCAAAATCCTCATCAACAGGCACAAGGAAGTCTTCAAATTGCGTTTTATTTTCACCGAGATATGGAATGCGTCTTACAATATGCAAGACTTTTCCATTATTTTTAGCGACTTTCTTGATCCTGTCACAGGATGTTTCCAGCTGAGTGTTTGGTTGGTTGGCTCCTTAGTCTAGAGGCTGCGACAGCGCAGTCATGTAGCCCCGTGTACTTTGGGTGTGTGTAGAATCTGTCTGATAACCGGTGTTAATTGTGGTGGCTGTATTACTGTGTGTTATCTGTTATAATTCAAGTAAGAGCTGCAGACAATAATTTCAAGTAGTTCCTACTTTTGCTACCAAAAGCTACCGTCCACGACACCTAGCTTGCGGACTTGGCCACTAGATGACATCGCAGTCAGCATCTGGCGGCGACGTTGGAACTAATAGAGTGTTATCAATTCTAACCTACAAATTTTGGCTTCACACAAGTGTAGTTAGTGGAAGGTTCTTTTTCATGCCTTAAATCTATAACATGGGCCCGCCGACTTTACTGCCCCTCCAAAGGAAGGCATAATGAGGGACTTTTAACGCTCTTAAATAATCCGACGTGTTCGCAGCTGAGTGTTTACTGCCTGTTCGGATTGTATGGCACCAGTGGACCTAATTCTTTTTTTTAAATTAAAACGAGAGCTCAAGGTTTATTTTACAAACATTAAGTGCACTAAATATGTACATTATGGCACGAGCTTGGCGTTGTAATGCACCGGGAACTCTGGCTGGAGACGCTTCATCTAAAGAATACTCATCTATCACGCGTGCAATAGCTAGGATGTTTATCGCATGGTAAGAAAGTCGGTCGTAACAAAGTGAACATCATATCACGCCTTCATCCATAATACAGTATAAACTGAAACATCTGCCAGAAGTACGCTATAAATCTCCGTGAGTTGCTAGAATACACTTGTTGCCACTTGCATGTCGGGTCATGGTCTGCTGTGATGTTAAGTATACAGATCGGCTTGGACTTGCCGGCACGCAACAGTTCTTGGTGCAACAGGCGGCAATCAAACATATGACTAAAAGCCATATATTAGCATCAGTGGTGTAGTGGTCAGCGTGCTTATCTGCCACCCTGGAGATCCGAGATTCGATTCCCGGCTCTGCCAGGAAATTTGAAAAGTGGTATGAGGACTGGAACGGGGTGTTCTCAGCCTCGGGTGGTCCAAATGAGTAGTGGGGGTTCGATTCCCACCTCATTCATCCTCGAAGTGGTTTTCCGTGGTTTCCCACTTCGTCTCCAGACAAATGCCAGGATAGTACTGTACCCGTATTACCTACCAGCACCTTGTTGAAATCCCGCGATGGCAGCTGGATCGTAGAACCTGAAAATCTCCGGCTAGAAAAGTCCCCAGATCCTACCAACAAGGCAAGTGAAGAGGATAATAGGGCACAAGTCATTCCTAACAAAGGGGGCATTAAGAAAGACCATGGCGAAAAAGAAAATTGCTCAGAGAACACGAGAATCACGTAAGAACGTAATCTCAGGAGCGTGAGAAACTCCATAAATACCCTACAATGACCTTCTTAACACGACCTTCTATCACCTTGTGGAGGCCATGAGCGAAGAGCTCTTTGGAGAACTTAGAGTTCTTTGATTGATTCTTTACTCTGTGCGAGTTTTGTGTGCTTTTCGGTCTGTTGGCATAAAAAGTTTTCAAGAAGGAATAAAAGGTTTCCAGTCACCAGCATCAGATATAATTTATTATAATACCTAATCTAACTACCTAAATTGGTGACCCCCACGTGATGTCGTGCAACGGAGAAGAAATACCAGGTCAGTCATTACAGATACGACCAGTGTTTCAAAACGACGCGGAGATAGCCCATGTCGCAGTAAAAATTCCTCCTATCTGGCGCAAGAACGTCAAGGTTTGGGCCATGCAAATAGGAGCGCAGTTTGCTATAGCAGGGATAACGGCTGAACTTACCAAGTTCAATCATGTGCTAGGTGCGTTAGATGCCGATGTAGCTGAATTAATATCTGATTTTCTGTGCAAGCCCCTGTCCAATACGCCTTTCTCCGACTTGAAAAAACGGCTTGTCCAAGAGTTCGAAGAATCGGAGGGACGTAAAGTTAACAAGCTTCTGACGGAATTAGACTTAGGAGACAAGAAACCGTCCCAATTGCTTAGGGAAATGAGAAATTTGACTGGAACACATGTTAAGGACGATTTCTTACGCACGATATTTATCCAGCGGTTACCCGTCAATGTGCGTTCTATATTAGCGTCAAGTAGTGATATGTTGGACAATTTGGCAATAATGGCCGACAAAATAATGGATATTTCTGCTCCCACACACAACATATACATTACCCAAGCCACGCAGCAAAGTTTTAGAGACCAACCTAACCTCAACTTAGAAACAGACAGACTTCCACGACTTGAAGCGCATATTTCTCAGTTAACTTGAAGTGTCAACGAACTGAGAACCAGATCTCAATCTAGATCGCGAGACTCAAGGTCACGATCCAAAACACCAACAAGTAGATATAACCCAAACAAATCATTTTGCTGGTATCATTTTAAGTTTGGAGATAGAGCTAAGAAATGCACTAGTCCTTGCTCCTATCGTTGCAACGTCAGTGTGCCGGAAAACTAGCTCGCTCCCCACTGGACGCGGCATGTGATCGGAGCTTGGTATCGCGCCGCTTGTTTATTATTGATAAATTAACTGGCTACAAATTCCTCATAGATTCAGGAGCTGATATCTCCCTACTCCCTACTTCTTTCAAGGAACAAGAGCAAGTGTCAAAAAGGCAACTGTATGCAGCCAATGGCAGTCCAATCAAAACATATGGTGAGCTACTTCTCAAACTAGACTTAGGTTTACGCAGACATTTCTGTTGGAATTTTCTGATAGCAGAAGTACAAACACCTATAATTGGTGCTAATTTTATCCACAATTTCAACCTGCTAATCGACCTGAAAAGCAGATGTGTCATAGACAGTACGACTAACCTCCCCTCACCAGCTACCTTGATCAAAACACAAGTGATCGAATCACTCCATACCATCCCTCCAGATCAAAAGTACGCCGAAATTATCAAAGAGCTCCCTGATCTCCTGAAAGAACGAATCAATTTTTCAAGTCCTTATTCCAGTGTGATGCACCCCATCATAACAACTGGTTATCCAGTCTCAGCTAAGGCGCGGCGATTACCACCAAAGAAACTTGCAGCTGCCAAGGCAGAATTTCAGCTGATGATCGATATGGGAATCTGTCGACCTTCGAACTGCTGTTGGGCTAGTCCTCTACACCTTGTACCCAAAATAGATGGATCTTGGCGTCCTTTTGGTGATTATCGGGCATTGAACAACATCACTCAACCTGATCGCTACCCACTACCCAATATACAAGACTTCAACAGTCAGCAGAATATTTTCATGCTGTGAATGAACTGAAATCACATAAAGCCCCAGGATATGATAAAATAACAGCAGAAATGTTACAAGCATTGAATTCTAAGACACACAAATATCTGTTTGGGTTGATCAGTGAAATATATAAAAATGGAGAAGTCCCAGACGACTTTACAAAGAGTCTCATGATACCAATACCAAAGAAACAGGGAACACTGAAATGTGAGGAGCATCGTACCATGGGTGGAAAAAAAATTACAGTTATGTTAGGAGAAGAAAGGGAAATTCAAATAATTTTGTCGATGATAATGTCCGGTGACGGTAAATTAATTACTGAGAAACAGGCCATTGCTAATGAATTAAATGTCTTTTACGGTAGTGTGTTCAATAAATCCAATAGCTGTGTGTTGGACCTTAACGACGAATCAGGGGCTCCCCTGTTCCAAATAAACCAGTCAGCAATTGTAAAGCTAATACAAAAACTACGTTTCAATGTATCAAAGGGTCCTGATATTATTGTTAGTGAAGTACTTAAACTAGGAGGTAGGGCCGTGGCACGATACTTGGAGGTGATGTTTAATGTGTCAATAAACAATGCGCAAATCCCAGATGACTGGAAAAGAGCTACGGTAGTCCCAATATTTAAGGGAGGGAGCAGACTTGAATTGGGCAACTACAGGCCGGTTAGCCTTACGTCCGTCGTTTGTAAACAGATGGAGCATCTCATTTGCGACTACTTGAGGGAACAGTGGGAAACATTATCATGGTTTAATGATAGGCAACATGGATTTCGGAAAGGTTACTCATGCGAGAGTCAGATGCTATCACTTTTTCATGACATTAGCGAATCGTTAGACCATGGAGTTTCAGTCGACGCCGTGGTTATAGATTTTGCGAAGGCATTTGATGTCGTTCCGCATGACATGCTACTCCATAAATTAGCTTCGACGAAGATTGATAGAAGAGTAATTTTATGGATCCAAGAATTTTTGACGGGTCGTTCCCAGAAAGTGAAAGTCGAAGGCATATTCTCGAATGAAATTACCGTAACGTCGGGTATCCCTCAGGGCAGCGTAATCGGAACTTTGTTATTTTTGGCGTTTATAAATGTCTTACCAAATGGGATTCGCAGTGACTGTCGATTGTTTGCGGATGATTGTGTAATATATCGAAAGATACATGACTCACAAGACAATGCAGTGCTTCAAGAGGACCTGAACCTGGTCTATAAGTGGGCGATTGTAAATAAAATGAAAATAAACACAAGAAATGTAGTCTCTTAAAAATAGGGAAAGTGCGAAGGCAGGATTTTCAATATAACATTGGCTCGGAAATACTTGTAGAAGAAGATTCTTGCAAATATTTGGGCGTTCACGTAAGGAATGATATGAACTGGAGTAGTCATGTAGGATGTGTAGTTTCAAAAGCTTACAAATCCCTGCACTTTGTAATGAAGTTATTAAAAGGAAGTAGTACCTCTGCTAAAGAATTAGGCTATTTGTCACTTGTAAGACCTATTCTGGAATATGCCTCGGCGGTTTGGGATCCATATCAAGTAGGGCTCATCAATGAGTTGGAAATGGTACAAAGAAAGGCCGCTAGATTTGTGCTCAGTGACTTTAATCCCAGGAGCAGTGTGAGCCGTATGTTAAAGAAACTTGGGTGGAAATCACTGGAGGCTAGGAGGATGAAATCTAGACTCTGCGCTATGTACAACACGTATACAAATCAACCAACATGGGGTGAGCTTAGCAAACGATTGGGAAAGCCCACTTACATGGGTAGGAGCGATCATCCTTTCAAAGTTAAGGGCCGACCACAGCGAACAAATTATGGTAATTATTCTTTTGTAAACCGTGCCATTGATAACTGGAACTCTCTACCTGCCGCAGTCTTAGAGCCTTTTCCCAAACATATAGGTGTGTTTAAGAAAAGACTGACTATTTGTGTAAATACTCCAGTTTAATTGTTGTATAATTGTTATTGAATTGTTATGTATAATTATTTATTTGTTATGTATATACAATTTGCCACCGGGGGACACACCCCCCATTGCAAATAAATGAATGAATATGAATATGAATTAGCATCTTATCGCATGCATCACAAATATTGACTAAAATAATTTACAGACGAATAAAAAGCAAAATAGAACAAAATCTGAATGAAGATCAATTTGGCTTTAGGCAGAACTGAGGAACAAGGGAAGCCATATTACTAATTCGATAAATAATTGATAAAATGATGGATATAAGGAAACCACTTTGCATTGCCTTTGTGGACCTTGAAAAAGCATTAGATAACGTGAATTGGAATATTCTCATGGAAATTATGACTAATGTTGGCTTGGAGTACGGAGATAGACGGATAATCTATGAACTTTATAAAAACCAAAAAAGCATTGAGGACATATGCGGAGTAGTGCAAGAAGCTTGTATTCATAAAGGAGTTAGACAGGGATGCAGCTTATTGCCTGCACTTTTCAACTTATATATATTGAGAAAGGCATTGAGAAATGGAAGACAGATATGAGAGGAGTTAAGATCAACGGAGTATCAGTCAAACAATAAGGTATGCAGACGACATAGCGGTCCTGGAAACCAGTGAAGAGAAACTGCAACATGCACTCACGGAAATGAACAAGATTCTACATGAAAAAAGTAATATGAAAATCAATATTAAAAAGACGGAAATAATGGTATGTGCTAGAGAACAACTTAATGCAGCTATTCACATAGCTGGTGCTCCACTTAAGCAAGTTAACACTTTCACCTATCTAGGGAGTAAAATTACTTCCACTGGAAAAAGTTCAACTGATGCTAGAATTGACCAAGCCAAAATTGTATTTAACAGCAAAAATCCCTTCTGACTTCAAAGAATATATCTATTGAGACCAGGATTTAATTTATAAAATGTTATGTGTGGAGTGTAGCTTTGTATGGCTCAGAAGCTTGGACAATGGGATGTGCTGATAAAAGAAGACTTGCAGGTTTTGAAATGTGGTGTTGGCGGAGGATGGGAAAAATTCCATGGACCGCAAGAGTGACGAATGACGAAGTGCTCAAAAACATTAATGAAAAGAGAGCATTTCTCAAAACAATACGGAAACGACGATACCAACTGATAGGACATGTCGATCGCCACAATGACTTTATGGTAACTGTGTTAGATGGCATAATCGGGGCAAGAGAGGAAGAGGGCGACCGAGACTGTAATACATGAAACAGACCATAACAGATTCATACAGAGACATGAAGAGACTGACTGGCGACAGGGAGGAATGGAAGAGGAGGATTGCTGCCGACCAATCACGAATTGGCTATCAATAGCACAACAAAATACACACGTACTTCTGTAATCACTTAACTAATTATTGCAATTTTACCTCCACAGATGCTTGTATTCAATTATCACCCGCATGGTGGTCGATAAATTCTATTACTAATATCCGATTACAGCTTATTCTTCGCACATAATATTGTGTCGTTCAAATTATACAATGCCATTACACTTCATTTAAAATCATTAAGTATGGGTTCATAAATATATTCCACTGGAGTTGAATTACCTTGCCTTACAAAAGTATAATCGTTGTCACGTACACTTAACACAGATACGCCTCCACTTTAAATTGTTCCTGGTAATAGCGTCGAAAAGACTGAATGTTCTTTCTGAAGTAGGCCTATTCTCATGCCACCAAAATGCGTAATAAATTCGTGTGAATAAATCCTCCAATTCTTTATATTATATAAAAACTTGTCTCAGGTGGGGGGTTCGATAAATGTGTCAACATTATCGATCGCTGGTAGCATCACTTCAAGTGTACCTTTTCGTGCTTGGTCGGGGGATGATCCTGGGCGTTCGGCGAGCTTCGGTAGTACCGCTCGGCGAAGTATCAGCTGTTAGTTACATAATATGAGGCTGGCTGACTTGCTCTCTCTAAGTTGCAATGTCACGCTGAAAATGTACCGAACTCCGGACAATGGAATAACGTTACAGTACCAAGCGTAAGGCCACGGACGCCTGCTTCGCTCTTCCTTGCCTATCCCTCCCAATCTTCCCATCCCTCATAAGGCCCCTGTTCGCTTTGCAGGTGAGGCCGCCTCGGTGAGGTGCTCGTCCCACCTCCCCAGTTGTATCTCCCGATTTGAAGTTTCTAGCTCCAGGACACTGCCCTGGAGGCTAAGTCCGAGGGAAAAGCCAACCCTGAAGGGTAAAAAGTCTAAGTAAAGAAGAAGAACTAAACGAAGGGTCGAGGTATAACATATTTTAACCTCTATTTGAATCAATTGTAACCTACATTCAGAAAAACTAAAATATTACCCTACTTTCATTAAAATGAAATAGATTTCAAGAGTTTAGTGCTTTTCAGTCGGTCAACACGAATGTACCCAAAAGAGATGGGTTATGCCCTAATCCTGAAATAAATTACATGAGATTAATAAAACACTAGGATGACCAGTTTCGATCGTCAAGCGATCATCATCAATTCTCCAATCCATTAATAGCCTTCACCACTCTATCAAATTCACTAAGGAATCCGAAATAGACCGGAAAATAAATTATCTCGATATAACTATTGAACGTAAAGACAACGACCTTTCATATTCCATATTCCGGAAAGCAACACAAACCTCGCATGCAATCGACAATCAGTCTAATCACCCCAGTACGCACAAACTAGCGGGTTTCAATTCAATGGTGCACAGAGCTTTAAACATACCCATGTCAAAAGACAACTATAATAAGGAAATAAGAACTATTATGCAAATAGCAAAGGAAAACAACTTCTCGCCAAGCAAAATAAATCAAATTATAGCCAAACATAAAAATAAAGATAAAACGATTCCCAAACCGGAAAGTAATGAGAAAAAAATTGCGCGTTTCAACTATGTGAATGCGAATACATATAAAATCACTAACCTATTCAAAAAACAAGGCATAAAGATAGCTTTCACGACGAAAAACACAACCGCTAGGCACCTCCTAAATAGTAATCTAAATAAACGTGACCCGTATTCAAGGTCAGGGGTATATTCTATAACGTGCCAAGACACCGATTGTCAAGCTAATTACATCGGGCAGAGTGGAAGGCGAGTAGACACACGTTATAATGAACATAGGAATGCGATACGATACGGAACACATTCAGCCGTGTGCGAACATATGTGTGACGCAGGGCACAGCTTTACCAACATAGAGTCGGACCTTAAAATAATCCATCACGAATCGAAAGGCAGAGCTCTTGACATAAAGGAAGCAATCGAGATACACCTAGCCAAACGAAACAATCCCAACAATCTAAATGAACACACGTTCATGGAGAGCTCACCCCTCTTCACGCTACTAAAAAACACACCCTGTCGGAAAAAAACACAATTTAGCGACACAGCCAAGCTAGATAAAAAAAGGGGGGAAATTAGGGGGTTTTTAATAGGTAAATGTTATCTGGATCAGGTGTACGATGTACTTTTCTTCTGCAATAAACCAAGGCCCATATTCGCGGCAGTATTAAAGATGCCGGGACGTCCTCATAAGACCGTCAACGCTTAGTTCGAATGGGTTATGCTCCACGCGTGGCGAGGGCCAATCCACGGTCTTTAATAGTTGTGGACCCACCTCATTCAATAACATACATCTTATCTAGGTTGGCAACACCTCACATAAACACATCGCTATCACTCCCCACAGCACGTAGGGACAGGGGGGAGGAGGCAGGGGAAAAACCAGTCGTTAAGATAACCACCGCAGTCGACCGCACAGCGAGTTCCAGTGAGCATGAAAACTGCGAGTAGCTGTAATACGGAAGACAATCAGATAAGTAGTTAGCCAAACATTTTATAGTTTAACCATAGTTTACAACCATATAATCTCTCTAAAGTACAATCTCCGGATAGCTATCACCATTTAGCATTTCACCTAACATATATACTGCATTTAGCATACACTGACAGTTGCAGTACCAATACTGCAACTAAATAATTGTACATATTGTAAATATTTTCACCTGTATTTCAAACATAGATTTTGTAGCCTAAGTGTAATGGATCTGATGATGATCGCTTGACGATCGAAACTGGTCATCCTAGTGTTTTATTAATCTCATGTAATTTATTTCAGGATTAGGGCATAACCCATCTCTTTTGGGTACATTCGTGTTGACCGACTGAAAAGCACTAAACTCTTGTTTACTAAGGCAACACTGAAAATATGGCTTCAAACACCACAATGAAATAGATTTGTGGGATAACTCAGCGGTCTGTCTTAAATGCCGGAATAAAAACTACTACAGAGATAGGCCGCCTCTCCTGAACTTAACCACCCTTTTTATATTACCGCCATCTCATCGAAAGCAAATTGACCTCCAATTTTCAATGCCTAAGCCGGCTACTAGGTGGACCAATCATCTTATCCCTACTGAACTCGAGCCTTAAGGGCCATCCTATAAAAGGAGATCTTATCCCTACTGAACTCGAGCCTTAAGGGCCATCCTATAAAAGGAGTCGGAGAAAAATATTAGACATTTCTTGGCTAAATAATTTTAAAATGTCGGTCGTGCATAATTTTCAAGGATTGTAATCCATAACTTAAAGCTCCAATACATCAAAACCCACCAAAAATTAGCATCCAGGAGGTTTCAAATTATGGATATACGTTCCCAGCGTTACAGTAAAATCATATTTAATATTACGCACATATCGGCCGCGGTGGCCGAGAGTGCTAATGTGCTACCTCTTGTCCGCTGGCATCAGGAGAGCGTGGGTTCGTGTCCCACCTCAATTGTTCTGAGAATAGTTTTCGTGGTCTCCCATTTCAACCACCAGGCAAATGCCAGGACAGTTCCTTTCAACATATCCACGGCAGTTTTCCTATCAGAATGCTTTCCCTGGGCCGTCCTGATTATAAAATAAATAAATAAATGACCATTGGCTGCATTAATAAGGTTAATATTACGTGCATACGCCATCTTGAATGCCGTAGCCTATATAAATGTAAAATTCCCGACTTTGTAAATTCAAGATGGTGGCCATAGGAGTTTTTGTAAGATCCTCAAGTGTTGGTTCCTCAGTTTAGGGGCTGCGACAACGTGGCCATGTAGCCCCGTGTACTTTGTGTGTGTGTAGAATCAGTCTGATAACCGGTGTTAATTGTGATGGCTGTATTCATGTGTGTTATTTGTAATTCAGGTAAGGACTGCAGACGTTCAATTTCAAGTAATTCCTACTTTTGCTACCAAATGCTACCATCAACGACACCTAGCTGCGAACTTGGTTGCTTGATGCCACCGCAACCGGCATCTTGTGGCGACCGTTGGAACTTATAGGGCGTTAATCAAATCCAACCAACAAATTTAGCTTCATACAATTGTAGTTAGTGGAAGGTTCTTTTACTTGCCATAAATCTATGACATGGACCCGCCGGCTTTAATTCCCCTCCGAAGGTAGGCATAATGAGGGATTTTAACGCTCTTAAAAATCCGACGACTTCGGCTGGGTTTGAACCTGCGAACCTTCAAGTGTAATCACAAATACATTCGACTTTGAATAATTTGCGCATCCCCCATCTTGAATGTATAGGCTAAATCAGTGGCATCGTTTCTGAAACTACAGTAGGTTTAGTACATTATTATTATTATCGTGATTGTTGCCCGCCAGGTAATTAATTTCATATCCTCTGTTTTTTTAAAGAGCGGATTAATCTTAGTTCAAACTAGTCATTGAACTATCCTAACCTTCCGGAAGTAGTCCCGGGGAAGTGCTTCGTCTTATTTACCACACGGAGCTAAATCAAGCTGAAGGGAGGGTGATTAAACTGTCAATCAGGACAAAGACGAGCACGAGATTAAAACTTCGTTCTGTGAGCAATCAGATGAACTGCGGAGCAAATGAGAAAAGACAAAAGACGAACTACTCGGAGAACACTTAATGAGTTTTCTGCAACTCAGTACAGGAACTTACTGTACGGACACGACTGCATTAATAGTTTAAGATTTATCAGTAAATAGATAAGTCTGCCAGTGAAACAAATTTCGGAACTGCATCCTGCGGCTTGCCAAGTCAGGGATCAACGAATTCATATAATTGTATGGTAGTGATACACAGTGAACATAAGTGAGCAAACAAACACCAATGAAATCATGTAGCCAGTTAACAAACAGGGCGAGATATTAATCAAGGGGATGACATATCATAGGGAGCGCGTGGGTCGCGGTAAAGCTCTGCTCTGGATGTTCTGCCAACCAATGAAGAATTCATTTTAGCACTAAGGTTCCGTAGTTGGCACTCATGAACGCTCACATCAAACCGACTGGCGGAAGCGGGAATAGTCTGTTTTGATTGATTTTCCTCGTGGTGTTGTTGGTTGTTTTGATTTGTTCTGTATTTTGATTATTTATTTGAATTGAATTGAGAGTCAACACTGCAAGGGAGGAAAAATTGCCAAGAGCCGGGATGTAAGAATTATAATGATAGTAAGAACAATACGGCAATTTTCATCTTCCTGGTGTTGACCATGTGTAAAACTAGTGGGCAATATGGACTACTCTCGAATAAAATATATAGAAAATAAATGTGTGCATTTAATCTCTTGTTTGTTTTCTTACCCATTCCCCTTTGCATTGCAACACAATTTGTGGTTTAGGGCGACGGGGGAGGGTTGGGTGGCAGCCGGCATGATAGGCAAAAAGTGAGGTTATGGCAATATAGTGTGTGCATTTGGACAGTTTTCTTTATATTCATCGAATATTCCAACAATTCTGTAGAGTAGGAGAGCAATTCTTAATTAGCCTAAAGGTGAATTAAGCTCTAGAACGGCATAACTGTGTCCTTCGTGACAAATCTATTGCCAACATTGATATACTGTATATCAAAATGTATTATTTTCCTATCTGGACGTATATTTCAGCGCCTAGCGAAAGGCACAGTTATGTTTGTGTTATTTTCATCAATAATCAATAACTCATCGCAGCACATACTGTTCAATTACGTGTAATAAAGGATACATTTATATGGCTTTTTACTTTTTATGTTGCCAGACTTGCCGGAGCAGTACATAGCCTCAGGCGTTGCTCTCTCTGTCGGAAATTCTATAACCAAAAGTGACGAATCTCTTATAGTTATATGATCCTTGATCTTAATCACTTTAGGCATTCCAGGCGGGAATGCAGAAGGTAGCGTTGGGTAATCTCTTCCTCACCACAGTCTAAGCAGGAGTCTCACCATCAACACCTATGATGTAGACGACTGTGCCCATCGCCATCTACAATTCTCAAGCCGTGTTATATGGTTTGGCAACGCCACCCATCTGTCATCTGGGAGGCCTAGCGTAAGCACATGGCAATTGCTAACACTGGGTCAACACTTAGATTTTGACGCCAAATGTTTCCGAAAATACAACAGAACATAACGTTCGCTAAACCTATACACAAATATCACAAATAAAGGATACATATTGATACGTGCTACCCATAGTAGCAAGTTCGTTAATTGGATCAAAGTAGGTATGGCACAACATAAATGGTCCTTTAAAGAAATATTAGCTTTATTGCAGGTCAGAAAGTTACACCACACAATAAGCAAATAGAAACAATTAGGTGTCTTCCTCAAGTTTGCTCCCTTATGGAGTACACTCACCCTTTCACTTGCTCACGCAGTTAATCCCTCGCTAGTGAGACCGGTGGCCTCGGTAGAAATACCTGCAACACTTCCTTGAGTACACAAGCTACAGTTATTTACGATAGTCTGGCACTCACTGTTCTTGAATACACACTGTTTCGCAATTGGCACGTCACAGTAACACCTCTATCGCACTGGTAAGAACACACTCTTCAAAACTCAGTCCGTCCCTCGCTGGCCAGGTCGCTTTATATAGTGGGGCTGGTGACTCAATGGATGTTTCCAGAGCAGACCAGGATTCACGGTTACTTGAGAATTCCATTACCGGGTGGGCCGCGAAGGTTCGAGACGGTCTCTTTGTTACTCCCTGTCCGCTGGTTAACACAGGGGCAGGGGGTAGCCCGAGGCGGCTTGTGAATCACGCAGCGAGATGATGAAGCAACCGCGCAGCCGTAACAAGTCAACACTTAGACTTTGACGCCAAATGTTTCCGAAAATACAACAGAATATAACCTCCGCTAAATCTACACACAAATAGAGGATACATATTATCATGCTATGTACTGTCAATACCCGATAAGGTAATAATAAAAGGCCTCAATATCTCAATGTCTGAAGTTTCCTTTTCTTGCTGCTATGCCCACTGCCGTCATTTGACGCGCTCAGAAAAAGTATTAAAGACTATTCTTACGAACTTAGAGACTGCCTTTGATAATAAATTCTTCTCGTTTTGTCCACAGATGCACTCATCATAGTCACAATAGGCCTCCAAGCTTAATATTGACAGTCTAACAATAATGCTCCACTGGTCACTTCATTTAAAAATAGGTGATTTTCTAATGAAATCTACCTAAAGGCACTTGCCAACTGAGTACAGTTCATAATGTACTGGAATATAGAGGGCACATGAAGATACATACCAAAACTAAATTACTAGGCACTGAAAATCCACCTCGCTGTAGTGATCAAAACCTAGTGATATAACCAGTTATTTTAATAGTGCTGCCATAATTTGACTTACAGCCAGGCACACAACACTTCCTAGGCATCTGAAATAGTTTAATGAAATATTAGTGAAGAATTTGTTGGTTAAATTTAAATCAAGTATTGGTTACACATGCAAACTAATACGGGAAATACTCACTTCTACAACTTTCAGCAGGTCTGATTTACCACGAGGAATTTCACGGGTGTTGAAATAGTCAGTACGAACTGCTTGTAGATGCTGTCATATCAAAATAAACGATATTTAAGAATAAAACATAGCATGTGGTCTTACGTGTTTGTAGAATTTACGGACTCTTCTGTACGTTGCCAATTCTACCAACAGCACGGCTTGAGAATTATAGACGGCGATGCTGTGCCCCGTTTTCATCCTATTCGGACTGTGTCCTACCAGTTAGACACAGGCATCCCCCATCATCAATTTTACTAACGGTCATGTGATATGTCTACACATAATGTAATTGCTACATTGTGCTATCTGGGAGACATTAATATTGGTAGATAGCTATTTGTGTGCTTTATTGATTATGAGGCTCTTCGGTGGCGTAGTTGGTAGCATGCTGAGCTTCTATGCCCAAGGTCGCGGGTTCAAACCCGACCGATATCATCGGATTCTTTAAGAGCGTTAAAAATCCCTCAGTATGCCTTCCATTGGAGGGTAAGTAAAGCCGGCGGTCCCATGTCAAAGATTTACACTAACCTTGTGTGATACCAACATTTGTAGGCTAAGTTTGATTGATGCTCTGAAGTTCCAACGTTCGTCACCGGGCGCTAATTGCGATGGCATCTAGTAGTAGCTAATTTCACAGCTAGGTGTCGTGGACGGTCGCATTTGGTAGCGGAAGTAGGAACTACATGAAATTACCGTCTGCAGTCCTCACTTGAATTAAAAACAGATAATATACACTAATACAGTCATCACAATAACACCGGTTATCAGTCAGATTGTGCACTCACCCAAAGTACACGGAGCTACATGACCGCGTTGTTGCAGCCCCTAAACTAAGGAACTAACCAACCATTGATTATGAGAAAGCATTTGACAGCGTATCTTGGCATAAGCTGTTTCCACACCTTGAAAAATTAGGTTTTCCGGGGCATGTTATAAGGTTGGTGCACGCAGTCAGCTGTCATTTGAGGGTGCACAAATGCGTGTCAGTAGATTTACTGGCACGTTAAAGATCCCCTTCTGGGCAACATTCCGGCACCCAGGCGTGTCTAAAA
This sequence comes from Meconema thalassinum, assembly GCA_946902985.2. Classification (NCBI taxonomy): domain Eukaryota; kingdom Metazoa; phylum Arthropoda; class Insecta; order Orthoptera; family Tettigoniidae; genus Meconema; species Meconema thalassinum. Next base: position 2,096,194,955 of record OX336388.2, on the reverse strand, counting down.
ACCAAAGTAGTTAAAAGGGACGTAAAACAAATAACATTATTATTATTATTATTAAGGTTGGTGCACAACTTATATCAACACCCAAGTGCCGTCATCAGGTTTGGGAAGGAAATAAAAGATCTTGCAAGGACTGTTCAATATTTTTGCTGAACAAATTGTTGTTGCTTATTTAAGGAGCTGACTTCCACGGCCGCCTCCTTCCCAAGTATATCCCCAATTTACAAATACACACACTAGTACAGGTAGAGGCGAGAATCGATCTCGGACCTCCGGAGCGATGACCAAGAACGCTAGCCTACACCAGGATATGGTCCCACTGTTTCTTGGCCCTGCTTCTCGTGGGATCTAAGGCATGCGCGGGTGATCCGAAGATCTTCTTTCACCACTCATTCTTCTAGGATTGGTTAATGTAAGAGGGTGTCTCCCATCAGCAATACCGGCAGGTTTCTAAGCCACTGATATGGTGGATGACACAATTCCTGACAAAGATGAAATGAGGTTATTACTCAGAATTGTAGAGATAGGAACTTAAGAAAATCTGAAAGTTTTCTTATTGATAACGCACGTCTGCGATGAAAATATTGTTTCACATTTTAATAGTGCCTTATGGTATTTTTAGTGCTGAATACAGAAAAAATTGTGAAAAATTCCATCACCCTTTGCTTATCCACAAATCACACATTGAACCCTAGAAGTACCAAGGCACAAAGTACCACTAAACAGGGGTTTCTACTACAATTTCTGTAAATGCGAAGGAGAACATGCGAAAAAATATATATCTTCAGTATTATACCTTCAAGAGTTTGTTATATTTGTGTATATTTCCCCCCAATTACCCTTTTAAATTGATTCCTGAACATTGATCACGATAAACCACTCATTGGTAATCGATGATACCACACATGAAAATTATTCATTTCTGTAGTATCCTTTATTATTTATTTTCATTCTTATGCTACGGTGTGGCTGCTGTTCAATAATGCCTTATAATTCTCATGGTTCCATTGTTGTAAGAGTTCATTTGTTGTTGTTGTAAGAGCAGTTGATTGAAAGTGGAATATTTGACAATAGATGATTATTTGAGTGACAGCAGTATTGAGAGAGAAATATGGCGTTTAGATGTGAGTGATGGTGAGGTTTCTGAAATACGTGAAGCTGAGGATGCTGAAGCTGAAGATGGGACTGAAAATATTGAAGTTATTCGAGAAAGAAATGAAGAGAATGAGGTTACGTTGGGTGAAGTTCAGGACAATAGTGTCTGATGAAAATAGTGCTATATCAAATGAAACCATTGATGAAGAAACTTTCATTACAACTAGTGGAAGAATTCAAAGAATCTATTGCAGTACCTAAACCACACAGACATCATCGGCGACGTGTACAGAATGTTGTTACAGCTCCCGAAGGTCTTCTTGCACCTGGTAAACTACACGAGCCTAATCCTGTGGAAGCTTTCTGTAAGTTTTTCAACAGTGACATTATAGGTAAGATTGTGCTAGAGACAGATAATCCACTTGAGACAAGGATCATCAGCTTGACATTGAAATATAGCCTACGTAGGCTTAGTTATTTTTGTGGATGTAAATACCGGTAATGATCAAGAACTCCATGTACGTGATTTGTGGTCAAGATTACTAGGAAGAAGTGTGTTCTATGGTACTATGAGTCGTAGAATATTTTTAGATATTCACAAATATATGAGATTAGATGATAAATTGACTAGGCCGAAGTGAAAACCAGAAGATAAGTTTGCTCCAATAAGAGAAGTGAGAAACAGAATGAAACTCTTCTTTCCTTCTACAATCCGGGGTCTCACCTTGCTGTATATGAAATGTTATGTCTCTTTAGGGGACGGTGCCCAACCAAAGTGTTCCTAATGGACAAGCCTGGAAAGTACGGAATGCTGATAGGAATGATCAGAGATTCGGAAAAGCGCTACGTCCTATGCCGGTAAATCAGATACCATTCCAACGAGTGAAAGAGGTTCTACTGCCATTGTTCTAAGATTTGCTGGTATTTCTCAAATACCGGTTATAACAACCGATCGATTTTACACATATGTAGATCTAGTAGATAAACTATAGACTCTACATAACCTGACACTGGTTGGAACAATTCAATCTAATAGGAAGTACAGACCAAAGGAATTGAAGACAACAGTTGGTATGGTTAAGTATTTATTAAGACGCTCTATTACTTTTTGGGGCCTATATAAATTGCATAGTTACGATAACGACTCGTGCAACGCTACATTGATTTGGCAGATTTTTAGCAACTGTTTACGATAAAACAGAGGTAATATATACCGTTGAAAAGGTAATTCCTTGATGAACAAAAAAATTATAGGACACGTTTTCAGCTACATGCAACGGATTTCAAGTTATTTAGCAAAATGCGTTGAAAAAATCAAAATGAAAATAAATTATAAAATTTCAAATATTTTTTATTTATATTGTGAACCTAAACAATGAAATCCAAAATACCGTTGTAAAGCGCGTTTTCTCCTGATTTATAATCACTAACTACATAATGCTGATATCGAAAAGGAATACTGGGTTATAACGAGGAATGTAGAAGCGTGTCTGAAAATTTTGGCGGCCATATTGATTACGTCACCAACACCGCTAGAGGGCCAGAAAGATTTGTTTCACGGGCTTTTTAGACTTGTCTACCCATGTACTATCTGAATCCAAAGGGGCGCATTGGTTGCGAGAAGTGAAATATTTTGGCATAAATTTAAGCTAACTCACCCCGCTACAACTCAGCACAATGATAGGCCTACTGCTGTAACCGATACGGAGAAGGAGAAGAAGAAGAAGAAGAAGGGCGAGAAAAATCTTTATTATAATGGAACGGAAGGGGGTGATGATGCTGTAGATCAAATGGTACGGGCTACGACTACCATTGGAGGTACACGAAGATGGCCACAATCAATGTTCTTTACTTTGGTTGATGTTTCTATGTTGAATGCGTACAAACGTTTATTTTGATTTTTTCCGACTGGAATATTACCAAATCCAATCGACGACGATTGTTTCTACAATAACGTAGCCTTCTGTTTATAAAGCCACCAGTTGAGATTCGAGCTAGGAATATTTGCGGGTTACAGGCCATGGAAGGAATATTAGAGAAGCCACTGTGTGACTTCAACTTCCGAGGCGTACAAAGGGACAATGACTAAAATACGAAAAAACTAACAGATTGTCAAAAACAACCATTACATGTTCCAAGTGTCACAAGTGCGTGTGTGGAAAGCACAGTAAACGAACAAACGTATCTGGACGTTGTGTAAATGGCAGTGATAGTGATAAACAATGACAGAGGAATTCAAATGTCAGAATTTTCTCAACGTTTCATATTCTTGTTATTAATTTTATTATTTAATTCAATGTTTCTAATTTGGGTTCGTAAAGTAATACACTACTTGTAAATTAATTAAACATGTATCCTCAATATTTTGGAAAATATGTGGTAATTTTATACCACATATTTTTGACGTGACAGACAAGACTTTGGTACTTCTAAGCTTAAGACACAAAGTTTTGGAAATTAATCCTTTTCAGTCGGTCAAAATGATTGTACCCAATTGTAATGGGTGTTTTTCTAAACCTGAGAACAATTCAGTCACTCACTCAGAGGCTTCTATGGGACACAAAGAACTCACAAAATGCCTCCACTGAACTCTGGTTTGGGCGAGTTCTTGTCAGTTGTCCACAGATGTCTACAAAGTTTGGAGATTTCATTTTTCCAGGAACTTCGTCGTCTTCCTACTGGCCTCTTTCCTCTTGTTTCTTCTTTCAAGATTTGTAAGACCATCCTATTACCTCCCATCCTTAGTAAATAACCATCCCATTGAAGTCTTCTGGAGTTAATGATGTTGAGTATCGGTGCTTGCTGTGATAGTGACTGTATGTCTTTATTTGATCTTTTTTTCCAGCTTTGAGATGCGGGATCAAAAAATGGTCCAAACATTTTCTTAAGCACTTCATTTTCAAATACCAGGTACTGGTGTTCTTCCTGTTTTGTTGAACTCCATGAATCTGCACCATAATTTAGAACTGGCCTAATGACGGTATTGTATATTTTCAGTTTTGTATTTCTCGTCAAAAATTTGGATCCCATTGAAAACTGCAGAGTAGTAGACTACACTTTGTTAGAATTCTGTTTTCTAATTTTAGTTTCCACCTCTCTAAGATTCTGTTCTAGAATCATGACTCCAAAGAATTTGAAATGTTCAAACCGCTCAAAACTATGCTAGCCAATAAGAAGAAGTAACCGATTCCCAAACACGTCAATATTCCGTCATTGTTACCATGTACTGAGTTTTTGGTCGTTAATTCTATTCAAAGGCCTAATTTTAAAGATATCTCCTCAAGTTCAACAATCTTGAAATAATTGCATGAGTTTCAATACATTCACTTGGATTTTTGACTTCAATTTGCCTGACTATCAGTGAATATTATCTTGTTGAAAGCCATTGTTCAATGTTGTTTTAGTAATTAAACTAATGCTTTTCAGTCGGTCAACACGATTGTACCCAATTGTACTGGGTATTTCCCTAAACATGAAAACCTTGGATCCAAGTGAATTTATTAATCTCAAGTAAAATATCAGTGTGAACATTGTCAATATTCATCAATGATAGGTTTCAGTCCTGTATAAGAAATACAAAGTAGTCTACTTACAGTTCGACCATTCAAGCTGCTATGATCTTTTTATAATGTTACATTGGTAATTTTTCTAATTAATAATAATGTTACCGACAGCCGTGGCTCAGCTGGCTAAAGGCAGCGTTAGGTCATGGGACCAAGCTCTCTGCTGACTCGGTAGACGCGTGGGTTCGAGCCCCACCGTCGGCCGTCCTTGAAATGGTTTTCCGTGGTTTCCCATTTTCAACACCAGGCAAATGCTGGGACGGTACCTTCTGATAGGCCACGGCCGCTTCCTTACACATCCTTGCCCAGTTTCATTCATCTTCATCCATTCCATCTCTCATCCCGACGCGCAGGTCGCCCACGGGCGTCGAATAGAAAGACCTGCACTCGGCCTCTCAGGAGGCCACACGACAAAAAAAAAAAAAAAAAAAGATAATGTTATTCAATATTATGGAATAGCTACTTTATAAAGTGGCTATGACTTTAATATAAATATTTGTAATTACACGCACATGCCCGCTACGATCGTAGAAACAAATACATGAGTAGTGAATATGCATATTTAAAATGATACAATACTAATCCAACCATTTCCCTCTAACAGACATAAACACACTGCTGTCCGTCAGGCAATCTAATCACAACTTCTTGTTTAACTGACACTGATTGACTAGTTTATTAAACCTCTGAACATATGTTGTTTTTGATTATTTAGGAGCTTTGCGACATCGTGGCCATGTATCCCCGTGTGCTTCGGTTTGTATCTGAAGATCTGAAGGCACAGCCAAATGGCTCCATTTTATTTTCCATCTCCCCTCAAAGGAATACTCGCTTCAGTGAATAATCCATCATTAACTTAGTGTAACTTTACACGAATGATCAAATCGGCCCTTTTGTACCCCCACCACTCCCAATCTCCCAAGTATATCTTCCCATGCATTCTCTCTCTTATAAGATTAAATATATTTCTAGAAAAGTTGTTAATACTGCAATAAAAACACCTTTCTTTAACGAAATAAATACACTGCACCTTTTAAACACACCAATATTAAACTTTTAGAAGCATTATTTCTCATCCTATATTAATTATTTGTAACTTTACTGACACTTAGTGGATCGCGGCGAGCAACTTCCGAGTGTTCGTCGGCCAGATTGTGTACTCCCTCACGGCTTAAGAGTCCCGCAATTGCTTGGGCCGGCGATGGAGTAGATCATGCTAATGTTTCTCCGTTTAAAACTTTCCCACTTGAGAACCCACTATTTCTCACATACGATTGCAATTCATTGCAACTTGGGTGAGTGTGAAAACTTTGTCTGATAACCCGTGTTACTGTGAAGGTTGTATTAGTGGGTGTATTTGTAAGTCAGACAAAGATTGGGAAGGAAGGGGCCGTGGGCTTCGGATAGCAACCATCCCGGCATTCACCACGAGTAGAAGTGGGAAGCCAGGGAAAACCACTTCTAGGATGGCTGAGGTGTGAATCGAACTCGTTTCAGTTATGTCTCACGAGATTGAGTGGACCCCGCTCCAGACCGCAGACCAGAATTACATTTCTTGACCGAGCCGCGAATCAAACCAGGGCCTCCGGGTCGACAGCCAAGAACGCTATCCGCTACACCAGGATGTGGACAGGGAAGAGAACTACGATCTCACGAATTTATAAAGGCCAGAGAACCGTACTTTTTATTATTACAGGATATTATATGTGAATCTACGCAGAAACTTTCTTATTGTTATTAATGTTTTAAGGGGCGGAACAGCAAGATCATCTTTCCCAAAGCTTACTTAAATTCTTTGCATGTAAGGGGGTGTAAGTCCCTAGGCATAACCATATGGGAGACAGGAATGGTGTATCGTACAGGGAGCGGCAAAAAGATCTGACGGTTTTTAAATCACAACAACACAAACATATTAAAAGATACAAAATCTTTTATTACTTATAACAGCAAGGTGTACATGTCAATTAATGGAAAACATGAAAGAACAATAGATTTTAACTTTTAAGATTTGAAGATAACGTCTTTCACATGATGCCCATCTTTAGCCATGCATTCTTCCAGTCTTGCACTGAAGCTTTGCATAGTCATTAGGCTTCAACTGCTGGACAGTAACCATTCTATACGGATGAAAATGCAAATCGAAACGCAATATTCGTCTCACTGTTCGGTCACACATTTGCAAAACAGCAGCTTGTTTACGAGCCGGCCGCCGTGGACTGGTTTCCACAGCTTGTCTCACTCGCTCAACTTTTTCTGGTGTCCTGGCTGACCTTGGACGGCCTGTCGACGTACGTTTTAAGGCTGAACCTGTAGCTCTAAAATTACTCACCCATAACAAAATAGTGTTACGAGATGGAATGCGTCCTCTTCGACTCGCTCAGCCGTACAACGACATAAACCGTCAGATCTTTTTGCCGCATGGCAAAAGATGGGCTAATTTTGAAAGACGTTATCTTCAAATCTTAAAAGTTAAAATCTATTGTTCTTTCATGTTTTCCATTAATTGACATGTACACCTTGCTGTTATAAGTAATAAAAGAGTTTGTATCATTTAAAATGTTTGTGTTGTTGTGATATAAAAACCGTCAGATCTTTTTTGCCGCTCCCTGTATATTCAGCGTTTATCAATTACCAGTTCATATACAGGAAAGGGATTCATAATTTTTCTTCACTATGGTACATCTGCTCTTATGAAAAAGTAATATTTTCACTCACAATTTTCAAAGTTTGGGAATTATGCTTACTCATTTCCTTAAGCTTGCCTCTCAGAACCCTCACTATTTTCCCTGCGTCTCTGACCATCCCACAACCGATATGAGAATAATCCGGCTATTATCAAACCAATACTGGTAAAAATTAATGTCAACTGGAAGTAATAATGTTTCCTTTCTTCAAGTTTGTGCACTATGTAAGGTATTGGGAATATAGTGATGCAGAATGGGGCTCCGTTTGCAGGAGGACGAAGTCTCATTGGTACTCCAGTTGTATACGATACCACTAATTCTCCAACTGCAGTCACCATCACACCTTCTTCGAGAACTGCCTCCGATGTGTGTAGTCCATATGGTTTGGCTATTGTAACAAATTCAGAAATAACGCGCAATATACCAGAGTTTTTAGAAACAGTTGGTGTAAACCAATCGGCGATGGTTTCCAAATGAAGAACATCCGCTGTAAGTGGATTATGAATCTCGATTTTGGCTGTGCGAGAATATAGTACAAAAGGTACGTAATTGTAGACCCCTTGGATAATCTCATCATTATCTGGAAAATATCCTGACGGACTGTGAGTCATAATATTTTCTCTTATAGCAATCCGTTGAATTACAGCTTTAATCGATGGCTTTTTCAGACTCCTGAGTGGTGAAACAAGTGCCTTTACCTTACCTCTGATGGCAACGTAAGGTAAAGTCTTGTTACATTGGCAACACAAGTTCTCAATTAAATCATGATTGATGTCGTAGCAAGGGGCATCCTGGAGTTCCTGTATGTCACAACTAATTTTACGAAAACAATGAAAACAGACTCCAATCATTATGCAATCAATTCCTAACATAACCCCTTCGATTATGTATTCCATTCTTCTTCCTTCTGAGAGATCCTTGCGCTTAGTGGAAGTGATGGATCACAAAACATAATTTAAGTAATTTTTGATTAATAGAAAACCAAATTTAGATGGCATGTATTCCTAAAAGTGCCGACTGCTCTGTTATGTGAACTGAATAGTGTGATATATTGGGGACTGTATGTACCGCTAGATTTAGAAATGAACCATTGGACAAAGACCATGTAAATATATTCCGCGTGTTGGAGACAGTACAAGTAGCGATATCAGCGGTTAAACCACGGAACAACAACACTAGAAAGTGAAGCTTCGACAATTTTGCGTTCCTCTATAGACGACAGCACATGCGTTCGACTGAGGCGATGTCTATGAGTGGGGCAAGGTTCTGTTTTGTGAACTGTTGTACACCGATCAAATTACGATAAGATCTCAGAATAATTAATGCCAACATATGTAGATTGACACTAGTATTCTACTATTGTAAATACAGAAAAATATGAAAACGATGGGTTTACGTAACAATGAGAATTACATGTATTAGCACATGTTTGCTCATAAATCAGAAACAAAATATTACTAAATCCGTACAGTTATTTTTAGAGCATCTTCAATTAATTGTCAGTTAGGTACCATGTCGTGTGACATACTTGGTTATCACTTATGAATTGACTGTGTGGTTTTTAAAGAATAAAGTATGAATAATCCAATGGCTTGATGCTGCAGATCAATATTACTGACAATCCACCAATACTAAATGGAAAAAGAAAAAAGGAAGCTTGTAGTTTAACGTGACCGTTAATCTGTAGATCATGAGCCACGGGACCTCCTTTTTACGTGGAATCCGAACCACAGGACATGGCATTTCACTTCGAAAATCTCACATGCATTGACCGGGAATCGAACCCGGACCGCCTTGGTGAGAGGCATATAGCTAGACCGCTGAGCCACCACGCCCCCCAATGGAAAAAGAGGTACGATACTTGATAACATATTTCATAACTCCGTTTCATTTCCTAGCACAACCAAGAAGAAACAACAACAGCAGAAGGCAGAATAGCAGGCAGTCAATTCATAAGTGATAACCAACGACTGAATTATGCTTTTGCCAAACATATATTGGTAATTACTGGGGAATGTAAGGGACATAATATTTGCACCTCAAACGAGATCGATACATCGTAGTGATGAAAAGAAAACAACAACACAATGTTGTCAACAGGTTTACTATTATTAATTTATTAACGCGCACCATTTGTGCAAAATAAATTACATGCAGTATTTGATAGGATTTCCTCGATTCATACACTTACGAACGTGGTATCATTCAAAGATTCGTTCGCACAGCTCACAGACACAAGTCGAGTTTGGAACGTGGTATTTTGTCTTGCACATTTTTTTTGGTGGAGCCGTTTATTATGAAAAGCTGTTTCATATCTCCACAAATCTAGAAGTACTGCAGGAATACTTATATTGTTTAGCACTATGGGCAGATAAAAAATATGGAGATAAACGAGCAAAAAACAGTCCACCTGATAGGCCTATATAGGGAGAGAGGAAAGGCCACGAGTAAAGACAAAGATCAGTTACACCTCTCACCAACCCAGGGTGCTATCCAAATAGCACGGGACTTAAACTCGGCTACCTGGGTGTGACGCTTCAGACAACAGGACCCGCTTACACCAAGCACGTCAGAAACAGAGCAATGGTAGCGACATTGACCATCAACGATATTCTTCTCCTTCGTAAACTCCCCGTGTCGATTGCTTTGAAGATCTTCACCATCAAGGTGATGCCCAAGCATCATGTAAGTATAAGAGATTCGTCACATTTGGTTATAGAATTTCCGAGAAAGAACACCGCCCGAGGCTATGGATTGTACTTGCAAGTCTGGCAACATAAAAAAGAGCCATATGAATGTAGCCTTTATTACACGTAATTGATCAGTATGTTCTGCGATGAGTAATTGATTATTGATGAAAATAACACAAACATAACTGCGCCTTTCGCTAGGCGCTGAAATATACGTCCAGATAGAAAAATAATACATTTTGATATATATCAATGTTGGCAATAGATTTGTCACGAAGGACACAGTTTTGCTGTTCTGGAGCTTAATTCACCTTTAGGCTAATTAAACATTGCTTTCCTACTCTACAGAATTGTTTGGATATTCGATGAATATAAAGAAAACTGTCCAAATGCACACACTACATTGCCATAACCTCACTTTTTGCCTAGCATGCCGGCTGCCACCCACCCCTCCCCGTAGCCCTAAACCACAAATTTTATTGCAATGCAAAGGAGAATGGGTAAGAACAAATACAAGAGATTAAATGCACACATTTATTCTCTATGTATTTTTATTCGAGAGTAGTCCATATTGCCCACTAGTTGTACACATGGTCAACACCAGGAAGATGAAAATTGCCGTATTGTTCTTACTATCATTATAATTCTTACATCCCGGTTCTTGGCAATTTTTCCTCCCTTGCAGTGTTGACTCTCAATTCAATTCAAATAAATAATCGAAATACTGAACAAATCAAAACAACCAACAACACCACGATGAAAGTCAATCAAAACAGACTATTCTCGCTTCCGCCAGTCGGATTGGTGTGAGCGTGTGCCAACTACGGAACCTTAGTGCTAAAATTAATTCTTCATTGGTTGGCAGAACATCCAGTACAGGGCCTTACCCCGACCCACGCGCTCCCTATGATCTGTCATCCCCCTGGTCATGCCTATAGTAACCTATGGAAGAGGCTTAATATGGCTGCATCTCACTAAAAGCAACGGCTGGACACTACCCCCACAACAATCCCACGCTACACTCCCGCAGGCGTACAGAAATTTATTGAAACTTAGCAACTGACCAAAGGACGCAAACATGTGACAGGAAAGAATTTACATTATTTGTTCAAGCACAAAGGAGGGAGAGACAAAAACAATTAGTGAATCAGAAATGCTTAACGAATAGTAATTGTAAACAAATTGGATTCCCACACAAGAAAAGAAACTTAAAATATCCAAACAACTGAGGACGTTCAAGCAGAGACTTCACGCAACAAATAAGAAGTGGCTAAGGCGGCAGCACGCCGGCCTCTCACCGCTGGGTCCGTGGTTCAAATCCCGGTCACTCCATGTGAGATCTGTGCTGGGCAAAACGGAGGCAGACAGGTTTTTCTCCGGGTACTCTGGGTTTCCCTGTCAAAATTTCATTCCAGCAACACTCTCCACTATCATTTCATCTATCATTCATTTCATCATTGCCCCAGAGGAGTGCGTCAGGCTTCGGCAGCCGGCACGGTTCATATCCTCGCCGCTAGATGGGGGCTTCATTCATTCCATTCCTGACCCGGTCGGGGACTGGAAGCAGGCTGTGGATTTTCATTCATGAGAGTAGAAATAATAATTTAGGATAGGACGACTCAGTTAAACCATTTCTATGCTCTAATGTCTTCCCTTTCAGTTCGAGTTGCGTGTTGAACGATGAACATCCCCTACTTGGCAATCTTCCCGACAGTAGCACTGCTAGATTGAACCGATTGTGAGCCTTTCCAAGCGCGCAATCCGCTTCTACTATTTTGTGACAAAATATACGCAACCTTGCAACATTTTTGTTGCTTTAATTAATTAAGTTTGGACAGCAGTGTCACTGTACATTACGATGGCCGTGCCAGTGTATGTGTTGGTGCTGATGCGTTGATATTTTGTATTACTTACAGTAGTTACAGCATTTCACCATGACTCCATAATTTTGTTATGTCTATGGCATATTCAGACAGGTATGTTTATTTAATTTAAATACCAAACTTATGTTGTGCCACGGGTTGACGACGCGACGTAATCTACTAGCGCTGCTAGGTAATTGGTGGAGAATTTTAGTACTGCTGCATGTTCGCTGTTTGGAGTGAAGTGGGGAGGCGATAGAGATAGCAGACGGCGGTGGTTAAACAAAGGCAACGTGGGACCAATGAAGATGAGTACGAATCGAATCGCAAAAGCATAAATAAAACATCCGCCCTCCCGTCATGGAACAACTACACTAGGAAGTGAGGCTCCTATAAGATCAATCATGGTGTCCACAGAATTTTCAATGTCAATTTTCCTGACTTTTTCTGACTTTTCCTGACCATTTTTTTAACAAAATTCCTGACTCGTGAAGTCCTCGTAGCATCGGAAAAAAGTTTATGATAAATATATATATATATCTTTTTTATTTGCAGCCACCACCATCCCCATAGTTGCCCAACACTCGCCTCTATATTCATTTAAAATACAAAATAAAGTAAATTATAATGCAATAATGTGGGAAACGGTTTCCAGATCATGACACTCACAAGCATCGAATATAGAACTGAATTGTTTATTAAAACAATGAAACTGATTAAAATACAGTAGAGAATTAAGGGGATGCGTTTCGCGGCTCGTCGGAACTCGGAATATTGCTTCTCTTCTTTTTATTCTCAGACAATGGCGCTGAGCTTACTCCTGCGCCCCCTAGATCCCATACTCGGCCGTCTTGATCCTCATCCGGCTTCCACATTCGGCCGTCCTGATCCTCATCCGACCGGGATGAAGAAGATCCGCTCGGCCAGGGCTTCATGAACTCCGCACAGGACGATGTGATTCTTGGTCCAGCATGGTCTCCTTCTCTGCTGACGTCATATGTATCGTTGAGTTTAACTCGAGTCACTCGATAAGGTCCTAGACTTTTGGTTTTTAGTTTCAGATGTGGACCGATCTGAGTGCGTTTGATGGCAACCAGGTCGTCGACCTGATACTTCTTAGGCTCCTTACGTCGTCGGTTGAATTCAGCACGATTTTCAGATTGTACTTTTTCTATCTGATTTTTTGCATCTTCTCTCCTCTGATCACGTTTTTCGTTGAACGAATCGATCAGCTCCTTTTCGACGAGTTGCACTATACGTAGATCATTTTGGTTGTGCATTCTGACTCCTGTCAGCAGCTCGAAATGTGACATTCCGATGCTCCTCTGGAACGTAGAGTTGATAGCTCGTTGGACGGATGGTACAACCTTGTACCATTTTGTTGGATCGTCAATGCTAAGTGTAGCGATGATCTTGGTCACTGTTGAGTTGACTCTCTCGATTTGACCATTGGCTCTTGGCAGTCCAGCTGTGATCAAGACGTGCTTGATACTCTGCGATTTACAGTAGTCCTGGAACTCATGGGAGGTGAACGATGGCCCCCTGTCGGTGATCACTTGAACTGGGTTTCCAAAGTTCGTCCTCTGAAACTCCATCTTTTCAATCGTCTCGGCCGATTTCGTAGTTTTCACAGGATACAGCCAGGTGAACTTCGTGAAGGCGTCTATCACACAGAAGATGTGTTCATATCCCTTGTGAATTGACTTAAGTGGTCCAATGTGATCCATGTGGTGGGTGTGCAATGGCACACTCTCCTTGAACATCGGATGTAACCAACCTTCTTTCTTGCCTGCCTTCCTGTTAACCACCAGACACTTCACACAGTTGGTTATGACTCGTTTCACCTTGTTGGCCAAGTCTGGAATATAATATTCCTGCTTCACGTCTTCTTCAGTCCTTTTAACAGCGTAGTGTCCCTTCTCATGTGCAGCTCTGATGATTTCATGGTGCATTGCCCGCGGGACCACCAACGTCTCTCGCCCGTCAACAAATTTAAACATCAGTCCATCTCTGACGATGAAGTTTTCGTAAGGCCCTTTCTCCAGTGTCGCTTTTATTTTATCGCTGTCAATCCTTCGTCTTTTCTCTGGGCGATTTTGATCCTCGCTGCAAGGCCATCAGGGAATCCAAACATCACTGCTGGACATCGGCTCAGGGCATCGACATGTTTCATCCTGGTTGCAGTTCGGTGTTCGATGGTATAGTCAAACTCCTCCAAGGCCATAGCCCATCTAGCTACTCGTGGGACCAGGTCCCTTTTGTGCATTGTCTTTTGGAATGCCATACAGTCAGCCACTATCTTGAACGGAATTCCAAGCTAGTACACCCTATACTTTTTTAATGCATTCACCACAGCTAAGATCTCGAGCTCGTAACTGCTGTATTTTTCTTCCTGTATCGTCGTCTTTTTACTCATGTATGAGACTGGATGTAGTTTTTTGTCCTCTGGGTACTTTTGCAACAACACAGCGCCATATCCACTCTTGCTGGCGTCAGTGTTCAGCTCCGTCTCGTATTTCGGGTTGTATATCTTCAACACAGGTTCTGAAGCGACAAGACGTTTGAGCTCAACAAATGCACGTCATTGTTCCTCGCCAAACTTGAACTCCGGCTTACCTCTCAACAGATCGCTCAGTGGTTTGGCTACAATCGAGAAAATTGGGATAAATTTTCTAAAATAGCCAGCCAATCCGAGAAAGCTCTGCAGCGCAGCGATCGTCTTTGGCTCCGGGAAGTTTTGTACAGAAAGGACCTTCTCAGTGGCGGGTTGAATCTGTCCTCGTTGAATAGTGTATCCAAGGAACTGTACCCCCCTCTTCAGAAACTGGCACTTCTCGAAGTTGATTTCCAGCCCGTACTCTGTAGCTAATTCCAACACTCGTCTCAATCGTAGGAGTGCCTCGTCGTCATCCTTCGCTGGGAAGATTAAGTCATCCATATAGGTAAACATTATGTTCTCTCGGATTAACTCACAGAACACAGCTTTAATAAAGCGTTGGAAGACTGCAGGTGAGTTGGTAAATCCAAATGGAACTTTTTTGTACTGGTACTGTCCAGAACGCGTTACGAATGACAAATATCGTCGACTTCCTTCTTCGACTTCCACGTGAAAGAATCCGTTCCTGAGATACAAGGTGCAGAACACCGTAGCATCCTGTAACTTGTCCAGAAGATCCTCTATAACTGGCATGGGAAATAGATCCCTAACAACGATTGAGTTCCCTGGACGAAAATCAGTACAAAGTCACTTTTTTACCACTTGGCATGTATATTCTGATTGACTCGGTTCTATGATATCTTCCTCCAGCCACGCCTCGACTTGCTCATCGACAAATTCGTTCTCAAGCGGTGCCATTCGTCTGGGCCTGCTAAATATCGGTTTTTCTTCTTTCAATGTGATCTTAATCTTGACATCAGTAGATTTCGTCTTCTTTGGTACATATCACGCTACCAAATACTGGATCTGTTCCCTTTTTTCCTCATCAACGCAGTTCTCAATATCAAATTCCTGTTCGTCGGCTACCCTGATCAACATCATTGGGACCTCTAGTTTCTTGATGGTAACTCCTTGCTTGCTCAGGATGACCTCACCCTGATCCAATAGATCGTTACCAATAACCATGTCCCACTCCATAGTATCATCAGAAACAACATAGACGTTGGTTTGGATCTCCAGCTCGTCTACTTCAACGGCTGTTGTGAAGTAACCTTGAGGAGCAACAAAACCATTACCGAATCCTTTCAAAACAAGATCCGTGCTCTTCAATCCTGGGGAACCCATGGTCTTATGGATGTTTTGTCGCAGTAGGTTATAAGGACTGCCACAGTCGATAAGTGCCTGAAGTTTCTGCTGACCCAAACTAACCTCTTTGAACTTGAGGCAGCTTTTCTTTTCATCAATAAGATTGTTACCTTGATTATTCTTCTTATCGTTCTTCCTCTCTTTTTTGCACTCGGATGAAATGTGGCCAAACTCGTTGCAGTTGAAACATCTCTTGCCTTTATCCTTGTGTTCACATTCTTTTGAACTATGACCAGATCCACCGCAATTATAACATCTATCTCCACTACTCGCCTCTTTCTTCTTTGTACTGCCCCAGCACTTTCCGTCCTTCTCCTTGGCACTCTTGGCACTTCCTTGAAAATTACTGTTATTATACTTTGTGCTTTTCTTTGGCAAAGACTTCACCGCCATCTCATAACTTCTCATTTTCTCCTTGAAATCCTTGGAATTTTTTTTCTCCATAGAGAAAAAGGTTTGATCCTGAATCGACTTCGATCCCATCAATCACGTACTGACACAGAGAAACTTGCTCAACATCACTTCTACTGGCGATTTCCTTCATCACAAGAAAGTACTCCTGTAGAGATTCGTCGCGCTTTTTTCGTCGCTGGGTTAACAATTTGTGGATTTCTGCACTGCTTGCCGCCACGTCAAACTCCTCTTTCAAGGCCTTCTTCAGTGCAGTCCAGGACGTCAGTCCTTTCTCACCTTGAATAAAAAGCTTACCTAAACCATCGAGTGATTTCTTATCGAAAATAAACTTTTGCAGCTCACTCCATCCCATCAAGATTGACGTCTCCTCAAAATCTGCGATCCATTTCTTCACTGGGTAACCATACTTACCGTTAAATGTTTTCATAGCACCCTCTACGTCGCGGAACGACAATGAAAACTTATGTTGTTCTCTATACCTTCTATCCTGCTCTTCCTCTTCGCTCTCTTTGTCTTCTTCGTCTACTTCGTCTTCTTCGTCATCATCTATATTAGTTGCGAGTTCGTCCAATTTTCTCAAATAATAACAAATGGTGTTAATCATTACCTCCTTTGTCCCGATCTCGGTGTTAAGAATCTCAGAAACACGCAACAGATCAGCCTTGGAAAATGTTTCTTCGATAAATTTCTTCTTAGCTTCCTCTTCAATGGAATTTTCGTCAAAATCGAATCCAGGAAACTCTCGCAGTCGATTTCGATTCTTCCTGTCGTCTGATATATGCTCGAAAATGAGGTTATGTAAAACTTTGATTGCTTTGACCGGAGCATCACTTATGTTCATATTTATTTTCTCTATTGCACCGAGTGTAGTCATCTTATTTGTGTACTCACGTCTATCAAGTAGATTTCCGTCAATATCGCTTCCTCAAAACCTCGCTATCAAACCTGTTTAACCTCATTCACCAAACCGATGATATTTGTAGGTAATATCGTTGAATACCGTTTCCCGTCGCTTCTCTCTGACGAGTCGCTATCCTCTTACCACATCCACAATTCTCTGTCGTCGTTAAGATTCCGACCCTCGTTGTCGTCACGGCACCACTAATTGTCACTGAAACTTAAGAACAAATTTTGTTAGCCTATGAATCCTCGTCGTAGATTCGCACGTCGTGGGCTCACAAAACTACACGTCGTCTCGTCGTCAGCGTCGTAGGCAACATCAACAAATATGATTAGCCGTCCACTTCGTCGAAAATAGCGTCGTATTTTGCGTCGTACTTCATGTCGCGGATTGCGTAGTAACTCGTTGTTTCAGTCCATCCCGGACGAGCCCCCATTTGTGGGAAACGGTTTCCAGATCATGAGACTCACAAGCATCGAATATAGAACTGAATTATTTAATAAAACAATGAAACTGATTAAAATACAGTAGAGAATTAAGGGGATGCGTTTCGCGGCTCGTCGGAACTCGGAATATTGCTTCTCTTCTTTTTATTCTCAGTCAATGGCGCTGAGCTTACTCCTGCGCCCCCTAGATCCCATACTCGGCCGTCTTGATCCTCATCCAGCTCCCACAATAATACGTAGCCTAAATCAAAGTTTTAATAACCTTAACTATAGTTCCTACGCCAACGCCAAAAAGCGTACAAAAATAGTAAAAAGAGGTTTTTACTATGATGTACTGTAAAAGTGGATACTTACCATAATTTCCAGTGAGTTATTACTCTTTATCTTCTGAGATTAGTTGAACTAGTAACATCAAAATATGGCTGTAAAACACAAAGAGCTGTATGGTTAATATAAAATTTTGCCATTTTTTCCTACCTCACGCCATTTTTCACACTTTTCCTGACCTTTCCTGACCAAAAACAAAATTCCTGACTTTTCCTGACTATTCCTGACTTTTCCTGCCTGTGGACACCATGTGAATGGTTATCACTTTCTAATTTCGATCTTCAGCTGTCACTCCTTACTGTCTTTCAGCCTTAGAGCATAAATACATACATACAACGCTTGAAGCGTACGGTACTGTCATGGAGGAAAGAGCTCGTTCGAGTGAATTATGAGATAACAAAATTTCAATAGTAATCTGTTGATGTAATTCATTATGGTTCTTTAATAACTCTGATATTTAACTACACTAGCGCCATATGTGAGAACACCCACTCACAAAAGCTGGAGTAACCACTCTTATCTTTCTATCTTCTTTGATCCTACAATAATACTATTCAGTCGCCTTTTTTGAATAAAAGCCAAAGATCGCTTTTCAAAGTTTATTCATTATGTTTGTTAATTTATTTCAAATAAACCAACAGGTTATGGGTTCAGTCACGCATTGAGATAAAGTGCGTAATTAGACTAAATAAAAAACAAAGTATTTTGTGCGCGATATTTTGACGAAAACTCCGAGAAGTCAATCTTGAGGTTAGGACCAAGTGCCTACACAATGGATTCAACTAGGATAATCAACGTTGGCCTTCTGGAAGGAAAAGCGAACTGGAACACATGGAGATACAAAATAAGTATTTGCCTACGAGGGATCACCGGAGCTATAGACGTAATTGAAGGCAGGTTAGTGAAGCCAACCTCACTTTCTGAGGACGCAACCACTGAAGCAAAGGCGGCGTATCAGAGTAAGCTTGATGTTTTTAAGGCGGATAGCCCCACATTCATTGCGTTAACCACTAACATGTCAGAAGAGACGTTACAAAAAATCATGCGTCTCACGTCAGCTCGTGAAGTGTGGTTAGAATTCCACAAACTATTTGACGGTGTCTCAGAAGATAAAGTTTACAACTTATGCCTGCAATTCTTCAGCTACAAAAAGGCAAACGAGGATGACATCGCAACGCACGTTTCAAAATTAAAGAGACTGTGGAGCGAATTAAAGCAGGAAATGTCCAGAAATGCCGAAATCAACTCTGATCTGCCAGATGTATTTATGATTTGTAAAATTCTAGGTACACTGCCAGAAGAATATTTTTCGTTCAAGTCTAGCTGGATGTTGATGTCAAAAAGGGACAGGACAGTCGACAACCTGACCAATCATCTGTGTGCGTACGAGAGGGCGCTCAGAGGCAAAGGAGAATTACCTCAACAAGAAGCACTCTACTCGGATTCGTCCAAACAGAAAACCCAGCAGCAGAACTCTTCGCAAAACTATCTCCAAAAGAGCAACAAAAAGAAAATATTCTGTCCTTACTGCAGGAGACCTAACCACACTATCAAACAATGTAGGAAGTGGATCGCCGATGGAAGACCGCCCGACCCCAGCAACTCAGGAACATCAGAAAGCGGTACCAACATGATTTTGGTCGCTATAACCTCGACTGTGATGAACTCAGAATGCAACTCTGACGACTGGTTTGTAGATAATGGAGCAATGAGCCATGTTTCTAATAACAGGAACATTTTTAGGACATTTGAACCATTTTCTATGGAACACCCAGTGACCACAGCGAACGGTGTGAAGGTTGCGGCCATTGGAAAAGGTGACATCGACATCGAAGCAGTAGTTAACGGCGAGCGGCACAAGCTCACGTTGGCTGATATATGGTGGGTTCCTGGGATCCAGAGAAATCTATTCTCAGTCCTTGCAGCCCAAGACAGAAACAAGGACAGCAGGTTCGTCTCGTCAAGAGAGGTCTGCAATTTCGTCGTCAACGGCGAAGTGAGATTAATTGGAGTTCGTGAACGGTTCGGTGGACTCTACAAGCTGAGAGTGAGGAGCGTGAACAACACTGCATTCAAGGAAGTCAACGCAACAGAAAAGGACAACCTTCTCCAACTTTACCATGAACGATTCGGACATCAGAAGAAGCGACACGTGAGATCCCTCCTGAACAAAGAGCTGGGAATCCGCGTTGAGGTGGACAGCGAACTGTGTGAAGGCTGCGTCTATGGCAAGGCTCACCGTCTGCCTTTCGGAACGAGGTCTGGAACTACGAAACCGGGAGAGCGGATTCACACAGATGTCTGCGGCCAATTCGACGAGTCGATGTCAGGATACAGGTATTTCGTCCTCTTCAAGGATGATTTCACGAAGTTCAGGACTATTTACTTCATAAGAGAAAAGTCTGAAGTTCCAGAGAAATTAGCCCAATTCGTTGCAGAAGCTAAGACTCTCGGACTCCACATCAGGGAGCTGCTGAGTGACAATGGCAAAGAATTCGACAACCAGTATGTCAGAAAAATCTTGCAGAAAGAAGGAATTGTTCAACGACTCGTCACGCCATACACTCCGGAACAAAATGGATCCAGCGAAAGAGAGAACCGCACCGTGGTCGAATCTGCTCGAGCAATGGTGTATGCTCATGGAAAACTTCCACAAAAACTTTGGGCCGAGATGATCCGGAAAGCAGCCTACGTCCTTAATAGGACTGGACCTTCCCACGCCGAGGGAACATCTCCCTACGAGCTATGGTACGGCAGGAAACCAGGTCTGAAGCATCTTCGGGTGATCGGGTCTACCTGCAATGCGCATGTTCCCAAGCAGCAAAGGAAGAAGATGGATCCCAAGGCCACCAAAGGAATTCTCATCGGATACGACAACGATGACGGTTACAGGATCTTTTGTGAAGAGGAAGGTAAACTAATTCGATCGAGAGATGTCACCTTCGATGAGAAAGTGTTGCAGCACAAGAACGATGTCAATCTTCCGGGAAGCTTAGACTCCTCTGTTCAACCAGAACAAGATTCGATCCCTGAAGAATATCAAGCTGACGACGAAACGCAGAGCGAAGAGGAGGAAGATGAATTCTGGGACCTGAATAATGAAGACGAAGCTGAAAGTCAACCAGAACAAAAAGGTACTCCGATCTCAGATGAAACCATCGTTCGACGGCTTCGTGAGCGTTCGTCTCTCAATCCTCCATCAAAGTATCAAGACTTCGTGATGTATCTCTCAAGCCCTCAACAAGAACCTGAATCCTACAGTGAAGCCATGAGATCAGATCAACAGGACAGTGGAAGGAAGCCATGGGTCGTGAGATGACAGCTCTTGAAGAGAACAAAACTTGGGAACTGGTTGAACTGCCTCCAGGAAAAAGAGCTATTTCAAACAAATGGGTCTACCGAGTTAAAACGAACGCCGATGGATCGGTCGATACATTCAAAGCGAGATTGGTCATCAAAGGCTATTCACAGCGGAAAGGAGTAGATTATAATCAAACCTTCAGTCCAGTGGCCAGGACATCAACATCAGAACATTGCTCAGTGTTGCTGCAAAAGAGAAAATGAAACTAGCACAGATCGACGTTTCAACGGCATTTCTCTATCGTGACCTCCAGGAAACTATATATATGCAACAACCTGAAGGATATGGTGATGGATCTGCCAGGGTATGCCGCCTGAAGAAAAGCTTGTATGGACTGAAGCAAGCTCCTAGATGCTGGAATGAGAAGTTCAGCAACTACATCGTCAGCCTGGGATTTCGGCGAAGTGAAGCGGATCCTTGTCTCTCGGTGAGGCAAAAAGGACGAAAGAAGATATTCTTCGTTCTCTATGTCGACGATGGAATGATTGCAGCTGAAGATGAGCAGGAAATCCATAAATTTATCGACGATCTGAAACGGGAGTTTAAAATCACCTCTAAGCCAGCATCGTACTACCTAGGATTGGAAATCAACCAAGGGAAAGATGGGTCAATACGTGTGAGCCAAGCTCATTACACGGAAACCATACTGGAGAAATTCAACATAAGTAGTTGCAAGGCTGTGACTACTCCAATCACCAAGGACAACGATACAGAAGAGAGCCCTCAGAACTTCAAGTTTCCATACAGACAAGCTGTTGGAGCACTCATGTTTCTCATGTGCGGGACACGACCAGACATCGCGTATGCTGTCAGCGTGGCCTCCAGGAACCTTGACAAACCAACCGAACGAGACGTGATCAGAGTGAAGAGGATCCTGCGGTACTTGAGAGGCACAACCGATCTTGGACTGTTCTACAAAGCCAACCTGGGAGAGGAGGTTTTTGATTGTTTCAGCGATGCAGATCACGGTGGTGACTTCAGTTCGGGCCGCTCAACCTCAGGGGTCCTGTGCCTCAACTTGGGATCTCCTATCTCGTGGATGAGCCAGAGACAACCCTCTGTTGCCATATCCACAACCGAAGCTGAAATCGTGGCTGCCAGTGAAGCCGCAAGAGAGATCATCTGGATCAAGAGGCTTCTGACTGAACTAGGCCAGTTGAAGTCGACGCCCATTCCGCAAGTCGACAACGAAGCAGCCATCCGGCTAGCACAAAATCCTGTGTTTCATCGGAGAACGAAACACATTCGTATCAGACACTTCTTTGTTCGCGAATTGGTCACAGCAGGAGAAATAGACATTTCAAGAGTTGACACACAAAATCAGCTCGCGGATATTTTGACCAAACCTTTGTTTTCAATTCGTTTTCGAAAATTATGTACCGACATGGGGGTCTGTAAAGTTATTAAATACGGGAGAGTGTTGATGTATTTCACATCATTATTGTTCTTTAATAACTCTGATATTTAACTACACTAGCGCCATATGTGAGAACACCCACTCACAAAAGCTGGAGTAACCACTCTTATCTTTTTATCTTCTTTGATCCTACAATAATACTATTCAGTCGCCTTTTTGAATAAAAACCAAAGATCGCTTTTCTAAGTTTATTCATTATGTTTGTTAATTTATTTCAAATAAACCAACATAATCTAGAATTGATTTTTTTCTTAATAATATATTTATGTTTTAAATGTATACCGTTGCTGTGTATGCATTTGGGAGTTCTCTGCAAGCCGTTAGTTTCTACTGCAACTCACCGTTCTTGTGACGTTTTTCACTCCTTGTCGCTAGATATATTGTAAGTTTTTGGTTTTCATCGGTACTGCCGATGAAGGGGACCCTGTTGACCACTCGTTTCCAGCTCTGAAACAGATACACATCGAAGCTGCACAAAAGATCAGGATGTATTTAAAAATGTAAGTGCCATAACATTTGGGCATTTATAGCCAAAGAATGTTATTTGTTTAATGACCCTTTTAACTGCTGTGGCTTTTAGAGACGCCGGGGTGCCGGAATTTTTCCCTAAAGGAGATCTTTAACGTGCTAGTAAATCTACTGACACGGCTCCCTCGCATTTGCGCACCCTCAAATGCCTGCTGACTTCACCAGGATTTGATCCTGCAACCGTGGGAACAGCAAGCGAGAACGTTACCGCTGAGCCACACAGCCAGCAATAATTGAGTAAGACGAGCTTCAGGAACCCTAGAAGTACCAAGGTGTGGCACAAAGTACCCAAAAACAAGGGGTTTCTCCTACAATATCTGTAAATGCGAAAGAAAAGATGTGAAAAAAGAAAAAAATTACGAGCCTTACAGTAGTCGCATATGATGTGTAACATCTGACATAGAAAAACCTCACGTGAAATTGTTGATACACCGGTATTTTATAGTATTATTGGCACAAATAATCTATTGTAAAAGGGAGTGTTTTACAGATATTGTAGTTTATAATACGGAACTCATTTTATTAGATGATTTGTAGCTTCCACCAGCACTAGCCTAAATAAAGAATACGATATGGATCAACTAGATTAATAGACGCGACACCGCTCATAACCTTAAATTCCTTATAAACAGGTCCTCTTCATTCACAGACCAACACGTAATTTCATATGAATTCTGTTAAAATGAGTCATATTGATATGATAAATATAATTTAAAATGATAATCGGGTAGCAAAAATACCTACCCCGTCCGGGATTCGAACTCAAGATCTCTAGATTCACAGTCATAAGCACTAACCCACGGCTATTTTGACTAAGCAAATTTCGTGCACAAGATGGTGCTTATTTCCACGTTCCAATAATACTGCATTACGGAATTAAGTTTCATTTATATTTTGCTTGTTTCGATAATGTTCCTGAGCGACATTGAGTTTAAAATGCCTTATGCCAATGCAATGCCGACTACTTACAATGTTTGATATTAAGGCATATTACCATTTAAATACTGATACGATGACTTCGAACATGTACCATGTCATTTGTTTAAATCACTTGACACCAGAGTTCGTATGAGCGTTCTCCGTTCAGTATGTCATACATTCCACATGGCCAAGAGTACGTCATGGTATCAATTTTCGACACCGCGCGCTGATTGTTTCTCTTACCAGTGCCAGCTGGATCGATCGATCGAGTTGGCAGTGCGTCTTATACTTCCATTCGATCCACCACTGCCAGCTAGGGCACACTTCCATTCGATCGATCGAGTGGGCAGTGCATACTTCCGTTGTCCACCACTGCCAGCTAGTACACTTCCGTTTGATCGATCCAGCGGGCAATGCATACTTCCGTTTGATCCACCACTGCCAGCTCGATCGTTCCGATCCACTTCCGTCCCCAATTTTCAAAATCACTCCCACAAAACTATCCAGCAACCGAGCGTAAAGATGTTACACATCAAAAATGAAGAGAATGAGGTTACGTTGGGTGAAGGTCAGAACAATAGTGTAGATGAAAATAGAGCTTGATGAAGAAACTTTCATTACAACTAGTGGAAGAATTCAAAGAAACTATTGCATTACTTAAACCACACAGGCATCATCGGCGACGTGTGCAGAATATTGTTACAGCTCTCGAAGGTCTTCTTGCACCTGGTAAACCACAAGAGCCTAATCCTGTGGAAGCTTTCTGTAAGTTTTTCAGCAGTGACATTATAGGTAAGATTGGTTGGTTCCTCAGTTTAGGGGCTGCGACAAAACGGTCATGTAGCCCCGTGTATTTTGGGTGTGTGTAATATCTGTCTGATAACCGGTGTTAATTGTGATGGCTGTATTGGTGTGTTGTCTGTTTTTAATTCAATTAAGGACTGCAGACATTCAATTTTCAAGTAGTTCGTACTTTTACTACCAAACGCCACCGTCGACGACAACTAGTTGTGAACTTGGTTACTAGATGCCACCGCAGTCGGCTTCTAACGTTGGAACATAGGAGCATTAATCAAATCTAACCTATAATTTAGCTTCACAGAAGTGTAATTAGTGAAAGGTTCTTTCGCATGCCATAAATCAATGACATGGGACCGCCACGCCGGATTTACCTCCCCTCCGAAGGAAGGCATACTGAGGGATTTTTAACGCTCTTAAAAATCCGATGGATTCGGCCGGGTTTGAACCCATGACCTTGCGCATATAAATAGGTAAGATTGTGCTAGAGACAAATAATGAACTTGAGACAAGGAACATCAGCTTGCCTAATGACATTGAAATATAGCCTATGAAGGCTTACTTATTTTAATGGGTGTAAATAATGATCAAGAACTCCATGTGCGTGATTTGTGGAAGCCACAGGAAGGTGATTCGAGTGTCAACGCGGCACAACCCGGCTAGTGGGTCGTGGATTCGTTGCACAAGGGGGTGATGAGGGGCACTATGAGTCGTAGGAGATTATTAGATATTCACAAATATATCAGATTTGATGATAAATTTACTAGGCCGAAGCGAAGACAAGAAGATAAGTTTGCTCCAATAAGGGAAGTTTTTGAGAAACTGAATGAAACTTTTCCTTCCTTCTACAGTCCGGGCCCTCATCTTGCTGTAGATGAAATGTTATCTCTCTTTAGGGGACGGTGCCCATTCAAGGTCTTCCTAAAGGACAAGCCTGGAAAGTACGGAATGCTAATAGGAATGATCACAGATTCAGAAAAGCGCTACGTCCTATGCCGGTAAATCAGATACCATTCCCGCGAGTGAACAAGGTTCTACTGCCATTGTCCTAAGACTTGCTGGTCATTTCTCAAATTAGCTTGCCACGGTAGGTGAGTGGATATCGTGTCGGTCTACTAACCCCAAGATTGCAGGTTCGCTCCTGGCCGAGGTAAGTGATTTTTGAAAGGCGGCAAAAATACGATACACATGTCATACGATGTCGGCATGTCAAAGAACCCATTTGAATTCAGTAGGCCGAGTTCAAAATGGCAAAATTAATCTCGGGAGTTTCCGCCAACACAAAGTTCCTCAATTCTCTACTAGAAAGCGCTATAGTGTTCAAGGAGCTTAGATATCTAACATCTAACCTCCTTGACTTTCATAGTCAAGGAACAACGAACAATTCGACAAAGCTACCCTCTGGGTGTCAAATAACAAAGCTTACACCCGGCCACCGAGGCCATACGATATTATTATTATTATTTATTTCTCAAATACCGGTTATAACGAAATTGGAATTGAATTTGAAATTTAGAGGTGGACACATAAATTTGAAAAGACTGAAATAAAATAGAACAAAAAATTAAATAAAACTAATAATTATTATATAAACAAGAAAACGGAATGAACAAAAAATTCAGAATAAAAAAAAGTATTTGAGTCAATGTTCACTGGATAATTTAGATTGGTGGCCCTAACCCACTCTCACTTATACAGCGGATGACGAGATGAGCAGCCACCACGTCATCGGCTAATGAAGTACGAGTGTCATCTGCAAACCAAGGTTTCTTCGTAAGTCAGCAAGATCC
This sequence comes from Meconema thalassinum, assembly GCA_946902985.2. Taxonomy (NCBI): domain Eukaryota; kingdom Metazoa; phylum Arthropoda; class Insecta; order Orthoptera; family Tettigoniidae; genus Meconema; species Meconema thalassinum. Next base: position 2,096,168,359 of record OX336388.2, on the reverse strand, counting down.
ACACACTCGGTTAAGATGTGGGCCACGGTGAAAACGGCTCCACAGGTACAAAGGGTCTTCCCTTCTCATTAAGAACGAGTGGGTGGATCTTGTATGACCTATCCTTAGCCTACACAAAGTGACGGACTCCCTCTGTGACCGGAAAGAGCTCCGCCACACGCGAGTAGTTCCCTTGATCGCTCTCAGTTTCCTGGGTATTGAGTCAGCTAGCCAGTGACTCTCCCAACTACTTGTCGGCGTAACTGAGAGTGAATATCTCTAGCGGGTACTTCCAATGGTCGAGGTGGTAGTGATACAGCCTCTTTTCCAGCTTGATCCGCTAACTCATTTCCCGCAATTCCCATGTGACTTGGAAGCCACAGGAAGGTGATTCGAGTGTCAACGCGGCACAACCCGGCTAGTAGGTCTTGGATTTGCTGCACTAGGGGGTGTTGCAGGAAACATGTAGCAATTGACTGCAACGCACTCAAGGAGTCGGTACACACGAGTCAATGTGCAAATTGCAGAGCTTCGTAGATAGCAACGAGCTCCGCAGTAAAAGCACTACAGGCCTCAGTCAAAGAGATCTTTTATTTGCACCATTAATAACGTAAGCACAACCCACCTTCTCGTCCACCTTAGAACCATCTGTGTATAGAATACCTGCGTCCGGAAATTGGTGAACTATGCTGTGGAACTCCCTCCGATAAACGGAGGCATCCATGTTTACCTTAGGACCTAGGTGTAGATCTAACCGAATTTCCGGTCGGGTGACTTGCCACGGAGGCACCTCGCTAGGTGTGCGGATCATACTGGGGCCTACAGCCACTAATATTTCAGTACACGAGCTATCGAGTCTAATACCTACCGGTCGAGTGGCATGAGGCTGATTGGCGTACCTCAGATGGTATTGGGTACTGAAGAGAGATCGATAGGTCGGATGTTGTGGCATTTGACGCACATTGGCAACATATGCTAAGAGCATAATTATGTTGGCGTCTATAATTTAGAGGTGGAACACTCGATTCGGCGAGCCGGCTGGGTATCAGACTGGTCCGGAAGGCACCGGTAGCCAGCCTAACGCCCCTATGGTGGATACTGTCCAGTATTTTCAAGGTTGCCGGCCTTGCTGAACCGTACACCACAGAACCATAGTCTAGCCGGGACAGGACTTGGTAGAATCGTAGCAGCACCGCATGGTCAGCCCCCCCCCCCCACGTAGTGCCACTAATAAACTTGAGCATGTTCAGTTTCCTGAGACACGCCGTTTTTAGTTGCCGTATATGGTGCTACCACGTTAATTTGCTGTCAAAATGGAGCCGATAAGTGTCCACCAACGGCAACGCAGCATCCCTGAGATGTAGTTCAGGGTGTAAATATAGCCTCCGGAGCCGACAAAAATAGACGACGGAGGTTTTCGCTGCTGAAAAACGAAAATCCCGGTCGTGAGCCCACCTGTCGACCAGATTAATAGCTAGCTGCATTTGGCGTCCCACGATTACCATACTTACAGAGCTGTAATGCAGAGCTAAATCGTCTACATACAGCGATGGAACTACCGCGGACCCGGCGGCGGCAACAATGCCGATTATGGCAGCCGCGAACAAAGTGACAATCAGCTCAGAACCCTGAGGAACTCCATTTTCTTGAGTGTAATATTGCAATAATGTCCTACCGACTCTTACATGGAAAAGTCGTACGGACATAAAGTTCGCAATAAAGATTGGTAAATTACCACGGAGTCCCCACTCGTGAAGGGTGGAAAGGATACCGTAGCGCCATGTGGTGTCGTAGGCCTTCTCGAGGTCAAAGAAACCGTGACTAGATGCTGCCTTCGGAGAAATGCCTCCTGTATGGCGCTCTCAAGTCACACCAGATGGTCGGTGGTGGAGCTATGAGAGCGAAACCCACACTGGTGGTCAGACAACAGGCCTCCCTCCTCCAAGAATCACACCAGTCGACGATTTACCTTCTTCTCCAGCAGCTTACACAGGCCAACGATTGAAGAGGTTCAACAGTTGTTTTAAACTGGAATCGCACAGATGTTTCAGCATTTGATTATGGACGTTATCCGGTCCAGGAGCCGTATCCCTGCACAGTGCAAGCACACTGCGCAGTTCCCATTCAGAGAATGGTACATTGTAGGACTCAAACGCAGCAGTGGGTGAGCCTCTGCCTCCCGCTTCAGAGTCAGAAAAGTAGGAACATAACTCCCAGAGTGATACATCATTGAATTGCGAACCAATACTGTTGGCAATGGCGAGATGGTCCGTGATGATGTCTCCGTTGATGGAGACTCCGGGTATCGTCAATGATGTCGGGAGTCCAGAGATCCGACGAAGCTTAGTCCACACTTGAGATGAAAGAGTATGTGCCGTCATAGACGACCCACTTTTCCAACGTCACCAGATATCGGGCTCCAGCACGCATCCTTTTGAAGTTGATTAGGTTGGCCATGGTGTTTTGCCTCCGATAGCATTTGAAAGCACGTCGACGATCTTTAATGGCTGCAGCAATCTCGGCTGCCCTCCACCAAGGAACAAGATTCCGGCGGGAGTTGCCGGATGAGGAAGGAATTGCTTCCTATGCCGCAGCCAAAATACCATTCGTTATGTGAATGGTATGATCACCTACACTCTCAAAGTTATCTTCGGCAAAAACCCCGCATGCTGTGAAAGTTAGCCAATCACCCCGACGGAGAAGCCATCGACTTGGTAACTCGATGGCTCTCTGGTTCGGAAGAGTAACGATAATAGGGAAATGGTCAATATTACAAAGGTCGTCGTGTACACCCCACTGTAGCAGGGGGAACCAGCGCACGACTCCACAAGGCGATGACGATACTTGAATAAGTGCCGTGTGCAAGAGAGTAGTGGGTAGGTTCCCCTGTTTTCAACAAACACAGGTCCAGCCACCTGATCAGTCTCTCAAAATCTCTCCCTCTACCGCTAGTGGTAGCGGAGCCCCAGATGGTATTGTGGACATTAAAATCTCCCAGAAGGAGAAAAGGAGAGGGAAGCTGAGAGACTAGATCCATCAGCTGGTTGTAATCCAGTTGAGAATCAGGTAAAATGTACACGTTACATACTGTTGCCATTACTGGCAACGAAGTACGAACTGCAACTGTTTCTAGCTGAGTACGCAGAAACACCTCTTCACTAAGGAGGCTAGAGTGGACGAGAGTGCAGACGCCACTCGGTCTTTAGAGAAGCGTTTGAAGTGACGCATTGTTGTCCCATGTCCAAGACGAAACCTGGATTCCTGAAGACAGACAATGGGTGCCGAAAACAAGAAATTAGTTGACGTAACTTAGCGAGATGACCAGAATAGCTATTACAGTTCCATTGTAATAGTGCCATAGTGTGGACTTAAGTATAAGTTGGTCTTCTACTTACGCTTGACCGTTTGCCACCCTTCCCCATCTCTAGGTGGAGATGATGGGGGAGGAGAGCACACCTCTATCTCCACCTCTCCGTCCGAAGACGAAGACATTAAAAAAAACTGGTGCCAGAGTGAACACGAAACTGCTCGAAGTTCCAGTCAGGAAGACAACCGGATAAGTATCAGCTTGTAGTATTACAGTATAACCATAGCTGATTTTTTATAACCATATAATCACCTCAAACAGACAAACTCCGGATTTTTATTACCATTTTAGCATTTCACCTAACATTAGATATACTACATTTAGTATACTCCGACAGTTGCATTACCAATACTGCAACTAAATAATTGTAAATATTGTAAATATTTTTCACCTGTATTCTCAAACATAGATGTTATAGCCTAAGTGTAATGGATCTGATGATGATCGCTTGACGATCGAAACTGGTCATAATAGTGTATTTATTAATCTCATGTAATTTATTTCAGGATTAGGGCATAACCCAGCTCTTTTTGGGTACATTCGTTTTGACCGACTGAAAAGCACCGAACTTTTGCTTGTAAGACCATCCTATTATCTCCCATGCTTAGTAAATAACCAGCCCATTAAAGTCTTCTGGAGTTAATGATGTTGAGTATTGGTGCATGCTGTGATAGTGAGTGTATGCCTTTATTTGATCCTTTTTTCCAGCTATGAGTTGCGGGGTCAAAAATGGTCCAAAACCTTTCCTATACACTTTATTTTCGAAAAACTGCAACTGGTGTTCTGCACCATAAGTTAGAACTGGCCAAATGACGGTATTGTATATTTTCAGTTTTGTATTTCTCGTCAAACAGTTGGATCCCAATAAAAACTGCAGAGTAGTACACGTTGTTAGCATTCCGCATTCTAACTTTAATTTCCACCTCTCTATAATTCAGTTCAGTTCAGCAATCATGACTCGTAAGAGTTTGGAATGTTCAACCCGCTCAAAACTATGCTTGCCAATTAGAAGAAGTAACCGATTCCCAAACACGTCAATATTCCGTCAATATTACCATGTACTGAGTTTTTTGGTCGTTGATTCTATTCTAAGGCCTAACTTTAAAGCTATCTCCTCAGGTTCAACAATCTTGAAAATAATTGCATGAGTTTCAATACATTCACTTGGATTTTTGACTTCAAGATTTTCCTGACTAGCTGTGAATATTATCTTGTTGAAAGCCATTGTTCAATGTTGTTTTAGTAATTAAACTAATGCTTTTCAGTCGGTCAACACGATTGTACCCAATTGTACTGGGTATTTCCCTAAACATGAAAACCTTGGATCCAAGTAAATTTATTAATCTCATGTAAAATATTAGTGTGAATATTGTCAATATTCAGCAATGATAGGTTTCAGTCCTGTATAAGAAATACAAAGTAGTCTACTTACAGTTCAACCATTCAAGCTGCTAAGATCTTTTTATAATGTTACATTGGTAATTTTTCCAATGAATAATAATGTTATTCAATTTTATGGAATAGCTAGTTTATAAAGTAGCTAAGACTTTAATATAACTATTTGTAATTACAAGCACATGCCCCTACGATCGTAGAATACTAATCCAACCTCTTCCATCTAACAGACATAAACACACTGATGTCCGTCAGGCAATCTAATCACAACTTCTTGTTTAACTGACACTGATTGACTAGTTTCTTAAACCTCTGAACATATGTTGTTGTTGATTAATTTAGGAGCTTTGCGACATTGTGGCCACGCATCCACGTGTGCTTCGGCGTGTATCTGAACATCTGGAGGCACAGCCAAATGGTTCCATTTTATTTTCCATCTCCCATCAAAGGAATACTTGCTTTAGTTAATAATCCATCATTAACTTAGTGTAACTTAACACGAATGATCAAATCGGCCCTTTTGTACCCCCCACCATTCCCAATCTCCCAAGGATATCTTCCCATGCATTCTCTCTCTTATAAGATTAAAAATATTTCTAGAAAAGTTGTAAGTACTGCAATAAAACACATTTTCTTTATTTTAACCAAACAAATACACTGCACCTTTTAATCACACCAATATTAAACTTTTAGAAGCATTATTTTTTACCCTATATTAATTGTTTGTAATTTTACTGTCAGTGGATCGGGGCGAGCAACTTCCGAGTGTTCGTCGGCCAGATTGTGTACTCCCTCACGGCTTAAGAGTCCCGCAATCGCTTGGGCCGGCGCTGGAGTAGATCATGCTAATGTTTCTCCGTTTAAAACTTTCCCACTTGAGAAACCACTATCTCTCACATACGATTGCAATTCATTGCAGTAGTGGAACAGGATCTGTTGTAGTTTCATTTGAGGGTCTTGGACCTCGTGGACATTTAGCCCCGTGTACTTGGGTGAGTATGAAAACTTTGTCTGATAACCCGTGTTACTGTGAAGGCTGTATTAGTGTATGTATTTGCAAGTCAGGCAAAGCTTGGGAAGGAAGTGGCCGTGGCCTTAGGATAGCAATCATCTAGGCATTCGCCTCCAGTAGAAATGGGAAACCACGGAAAACCACTTCTAGGATGGCTGAGGTGTGAATCGAACTCGCCTCTTCACAATTTTGTGCTACGAGAATGAGTGAACCCCGATACAGCCCTCAGACCAGAAAGAAATTTCTTAGCTGTGCCGGGAGTCAAATAAGGGCCTCTGGGGGGACAGCCAAGAACGCTAGCCGCTACACCAGGAGGTGCACAAGGAAGAGAATTACGATCTCACGAATTTATGGATGCCAGAGTACCGTATTTTTTATTACAGGATATTTTATGTAAAACTATGCAGAAACTTACTTATTGTTATTAATGTTTTAAGAGGCGGAACAGCAAGATCATCTTCCCCCATGCTTACTTAAATTCTTTGCATGTAAGGGGGTGGAAGTCCCTAGGCATAACCATATGGGAGACAGGAATGGTGTATCGTATATTCAGCGTTTATCAATTACCAGTTCATATACAGGATAGAGATTAATAATTTTTCTTCACTATGGTACAACTGCTCTTATGAAAAAGTAATATTTTCACTCACAATTTTCAAAGTTTGGGAATTATGCTCACTCATTTCCTTAAGCTTGCCTCTCTGAACCCTCACTATTTTCCCTGCGTCTCTGACCATCCCACCGCCGATATGCGAATAATCCGGCTATTATCAAACCAATACAAGTAAAAATTAATGTCAACTGGAAGTAATAATGTTTCCTTTCTTCAAGTTTGTGTACTATATAAGGTATTGGGAATATAGTGATGCAGAAAGGGGCTCCGTTTGAAGGGGGACGAAGTCTCATTGGCACTCCAGTCGTATACGATACGACTAATTCTCCAACTGCAGTCACCATCACACCTTCTTCGAGAACTGCCTCCGATGCTTGTAGTCCATATGGTTTGGCTATTGTGACAAATTCAGAAATAATGCCCGATGTGTTGTTAGAAACAGTTGGTACAAACCAATTCGCGATGGTTTCCAAATGAAGAACATTCGCTCTAAGTGGATTATGAATCTCGACTTTGGCTGTGTCAGAATATAGTACAAAAGGTACGTAATTGTAGACCGCTTGGATAATCTCATCGTTATCTGGAAAACATCCTGATGGACTGTGAGTCATAATATTTTCTCTTATAGCAATCCGTTGAATTACAGCTTTAATGGATGGTTCTTTAAGACTCTTGAGTGGTGAAACAAGTGCCTTTACCTTACCTCTGATAGCAACGTAAGGTAAAGTCTTATTTTGGCGACACATGTCCTCAATTAAAGCATGATTGATGTCGTAGCAAGGGACATCCTGGATTGCCTGTATGTCACAACTAATTTTATGAAAACAATGAAAACAGACTCCAATCATTATGCAATCAATTCCTAACATAACCCCTTCGATTATGTATTCCATTCTTCTTCCTTCTGAGAGATCCTTGCGCTTAGTGGAAGTGATGGATCACGAAACATAATTTAGGTAATTTTTGATCAATAGAAAACCAAATTTAGAAGACGTGTATTCCTATAAGTGCCGACTGCTCTGTTATGTAAATAGTGTTAACATATTGGGGACTGTATGTACCGCTAGATTTAGAAATGAACCATTGGACAAAGATCATGTAAATATATTCCGCGTGTTGGAGACAGTACAAGTAGCGATGTCAGCGGTTAAACCACGGAACAACAGCACTAGGAAGTGAAGCTTCGACGATTTTGCGTCCCTCTATAGACGACAGCACATGCGTACGACTGAGGCGATGTGTATGAGTAGGGCACGGTTCTGTTTTGTGAAGTCAAGACCAACTACAATACTCAGACCTTAATGCAGGTCTCGAAACTGTGAAAATGGCGTATGCAGAAGCCCCGGCATATTGTTTGTTTACATTCGTTGCTGGGATACACTATTTAGCTTTGATTAGCTTCGTTTGATGAAAGTTGGGATAAACTGTCGCTCATCTGTAATTGTTAGTGTCTTCTGTATGTCTGTACAGTCCAGTTCGCGTTAATGTACTGCAATCATATGTAAATATGTGTTAATACGCTTAATATGGACTGGTTCGTTTGTGTGATGATTGTCCAGTAAACCGATGGCATTGCGTCATTTACTTCGGATGTTGAAGTACCTAAGACTAAAGCATAAGAGAAGTGTCTCAAGAATATACACCGCAATGATTTGCTAGTTAGTGACAATATAATAATAGCTTAGTACACGTCAGTAGTGTCGAACTTAAGTACGTAAAGGGAAAACGCAATGAGCATCTACGACTAGACCAAACCGTTGACGTTATCTTGAACGCTCAGCAATATGTGCCTCCGTAAATCATTACCAGTCTGGCAGATGTTCTACACTCCTTGTATACACGCCCAAATAATACACTGAACTTCTGCTTTATTGGGTAAGGAAGATGTTCCCCCTGTGCCAAGCAGTGAACTCATTGTGTTCCGTCATTCATACTTTTGTGATTCTTACAGCTTGCAAGTTATTTTTTATTATGATGTGTGTAATAAAGTGTTGTGAGTGCCTTGCCAACTATGTACTTATATTGCGAGATGGTGTGCTGCGATAATTCCGTAAAGTGAGATGGTGCCTTCCAACCAGTACTTTACTAAATCTACTATTTCCAGCGTACAACTATTCAAAACGGTAACAGCGAATGTTTAATAGTTTAGATGGTAGGCCTAACATATTATCGTGTCCCTTGTGTGTAGCATTTTCCATAATTATGTTCCGATATCCACACGACGACTTCTTTGCATATTTCAATCAACTAATTCGGTGTGACGAGATTTTAGGCAATTCCACGAGAGGTCTTAATTGAATTGTATCTCTATGGCGTTGGTTCGATTATTTCAGGCAACTATTCTCATTCCAATTGTGTACACAAATACTCTGCATGTGCTGGGACAGCACTTAAGTAACCGGGTACTTTCTTCTCTCCTACATCAGAATCTGTTTGATTTATTTGCTGATAATATTATTCTATAATTCTTGAACTTAAATACAAATCGTGATAACTCGCCAAAAAGCTTCTTATTCAACCACAGAATCAGTGAGACTTTTGTAGCTGTCCCTTGGGTGAAAACGAAGAAACCTATAATTCGAGGTCAGCACTATATAGATAAATTAATTCAGGTAAGTCTAAATTATTGATGCATATTTCTTCGGAACCTAGTCTCGTCTTGTGATATATTTTATGCTCGTACGTGAGTAAAAATAATAATTTACACGAACTGTGACAAGCCCGATGACATGATCTTAGCTATAGGTAGGGCAACCATCGCCGCCATGTTTTTTCTACATTAAGGTCTGAGTATTGTAGTTGGTCTTGGTGAAGTATTGTACATCGATCAAATTACGATTAAATCGCACCATTAATGCCAACAGATGTAGATTGACACTAATATTCTTCTATTGTAAATACAGAAAAATATGAAGACGATGGGTTTAAGTAACAATGAGAATTACATGTATTAGCCCATATTTGCTCATAAATCAGAAACAAAATATTACTAAATCCGTACAGTTATTTTTAGTGCATCTTCAATTAATTGTCAGTTTGGTACCATATCGTGTGACATACTTGGTTATCGCCACTTATGAATTGACTGCGTAGTTTTTAAAGAATAAAGTATGAATAATCCAATGGCTTGATGCTGTTGATCAATATTACTGACAATCCACCAATACTAAATGGAAAAAGAGGTACGATTTGATAACATATTTCGTAACTCAGTTGTATTTCCTAGCTCAACCAAGAAATAACAACAGATGATAGAATAGCAGGCAGTCAGTTCATAAGTGATAACCAATTGCTGTAGTATGCTTTCACCAAACATATATTGATAATAATATCAATATCGTAATGCCTCGGGTGCCGGGGCCAAGCTTTGTTATGTGCCGCCCAGAGGGCAGCTTGCATGTCGAATTTAGTAATTCATTGGAACGCTATGAAAGTCAATGTTAGATAACTAAGCTCGTTGACACTATGGCGCTAATAATAATAATATCGTATGGCCTCGGTGTCGGGTGCAAGCTTTGTAATTTGACACCCAGAGGGTAGCTTGCATGTCGAATTTCGTTGTTTCTTGAATCACTATGAAAGTCAAGGAGGTTAGATATATCTAAGCTCCTTGAACACTATAGCGCTTTCTAATAGAGAAATGAGGAACTTCGTGTAGGCGGAAACTCCCGAGATTATTTTTGCCATTATGAACACGGCCTACTGAATTCAAATGGGTTCTTTAACATATCAACAACGTATGAGATGCATGCTGTGATTTTTGTCGCTTTTCAAAAATCACTTGTTACGGTCAGGAGCGAACCTGAAAGCTTGAGGTTGGTAGTCCGACACGATAACCACTCACACACCGTGGCAACCACATAATTTATTTTGATAATTACTGGGGAATGTAAGGGTCATAATATTTGTACTGAACCCTTTATCCTCTGTTGGATAAATGATTCTATGTTTTATTTCTTCAATTAATAAATATTTCCACCAGCATCATGAAAGTAGCCAGACGGAGATGAGGAAATTTCAAGCATTTGTTGGAGACAGCGGGGACATACCTGAAGCAGTTTGACAAAAGGCTAAATACTTTAGCTGTGAAAGGAAATAGCCTAGCGATGTGTCAGAAGAACAGGTGTTGGCCACCTCAAAATAGAAGCGACGCGCAGTGAGACATGGTTCTGGTATGTTCATTGTAATATTCGCGCCTAGAAGAAATATGATGCAGTAACGTGAATGGCTGATGAAGATAATAGACACTCCTACGACGCCAAGATCTGCTAAAAACCGCCAAGTTACAGAAAATGTGGAACCAATGAGAAATGAATGCCTACGAGTGCGGCAAGACCAGCTTGGGTACGCGGTGAATAGCATTCACGCGGGAAATCGCCTAGACAAAATCTCTACGATCGATTCTAGGATTAATGGGCATATTCTTGACCTGTGCAATGTTACGAGTTCAGTGATATTTATTTCATTCCTGTACCACCATTATTTCGAGAAATTTTGTATAATTCCCCCCCCCCATCAAGACCTAGGGCCAGTTCATTTATAAGTGGCGTGAAGAGCCAAGACATTGATTATTTTTTGTGTGTCGTGGACACAGGTTGACTATTACTCTGTGCGTCGACGGACGTAGACTTTTTACTTGTGTTCGTCTGAGGACGGAACGTATTACATTTTGTGTGTCGAAGACACAAGTTTGTGACTTTATTTTGTGCGTCTAAGGACGTAGGCTGTTATACTTTTGCGTGTCATGAGGACATAGAAGTTATTGTAAATGTGTTAAATTCAGTGATAGATAGTCACAGTACTATATTTTGTAGGGGCAGTATCGTCGATAATTCGCCAACAAACTGTTACGGGGAAAGTAGTACCTGGAACGGCGAATTTAGTAGACAGATATCAAGTGTATATTAATCTAACTTTCTGAATCAGCACGAGAGATGACATCGATTACCATAGAAGAAGTTTGGAATTCTCAACACTCCGTCCAGATGGCTGAGATGAGATAAGAACCATTCAATTGGGAGATGGCAGCTGATGTTCTTTGACGGGTGACTGAACGAGAGATGAGTACAATATAATATTCTTTATTATTTGATAAATTAACTTATGGTTTATGGGACATATTTTTGTAAATACTTTGCTTGTGTGATTAACGTAGTATTTTAGTTTTGGTCTGACACACCTTTTGCATGGAAACAGCTCGCATATGTTATTAGTGGAAGGTTCTTGTTTTTGTTTGTTGTTTTAACTAACGTAGCTATGTGAACGGCCGTGTTTGCATATGTTACGCAATGCGGTTAAAAAACGTCTCTCGGAGATATGTTGTGTTTCAGAAGTAGGACTGAGTTAATATAATGATATAGTAGATTGGAGGGTAATTAAAATTGTTTAAGGTTTATTATTGATCAGATTCAGTGAGATTATTGCCTTTGGAGCAATGTAATTTGTGACGAAGAGCAATCAGCTCTATCGTAGGTTTTAAATACTGTTTTAATAGTTTGTGAGCATCTATTCAGCAGACCTGTGTGAAAATCGTCATGTCATTCCCAGAGGTGTGATTGTGTGTATTTTGTGGTCATTATAAGCGGGATTTTCAGCTTAGACTGATTTCTGTCAGCTTGGTGCCAGATCCATATTGTAACCTTGCGAGGGCAATTGTGGATATTTTGATTATTGTCTGACCATATGTTGAGGTGGTTGAGATTTTTGTTGCTGTTGGTTCCTTGAGATAACGGCACAGCTGGTCAGTTATTTATATACACTGGAGTTGGGACATGACGAGTATTGAGAAGGGGGAGATGTTTCACAAGGCGGTCTGAACGTTGCAACCAAGGTCATTAGTGAGGAGCGCTTATTGACTCCGTAATTACTTGAAATACAGAATAAAACTGATCAATGGTAAAAATTGTTTAAATAAATGGGAGTTGCCTACGAATCACGATAATCTCCGAAGCGTTACCTTAACATGCAGTTTTGTTCATATAAAGTAATCTTAGCCAGCCAGGCTTTTGTTATTGTTGGTTTTATTCCATGTTTATTTTCCATTCAGTGACCCGTGAAGTCACGTGCAATGCTGTCTTGTGTGTTTATTGAGCAATTGACCAGGTTGGCAGCTCAGCTTGTTAAGTGCGTCATCGCACTAATGAGGGTCTCAGGGAGATTCCTGTAAATAGTAGATTTGTAGTGCGTGTGTCAGCATTAAATTTAAGGGTTTTTATTAGTACTATGCCCATATCCATAAACGTTGATTTACGCGATGATTGTTCGTGAGCACCGTGGCTGTTAACCCGTTGTAAACGAACAGTCATCCAAGTACTCATTTCTCGTAGTTAGTCATCACGCGTACATAAAATTCAAATGCAAGGTAGTGGAACATGGATCCACATTTTTATAAAGGGGAAGATCCGTCTGACTCCTCAACATTGATAGATGTTCCTGTCATGGGAAAATTCAGGGAGGATATTGTTTATTATTGTTGTTTATTTTCTTTTTATGCACAATTAGTCATTAAATCATGTTATTATTTTACGTCTTGTCTCCTTACTTTCTTAATTATAGTTTTAATCCTATGACCCTTGCCTCAGTAGAGCATGTTGTTTGGCGGACGTAAACATCACACTATGAACTGAGCGCGACCCCTTGATCAAGATTCTTGCACATAAACACTGCTATTCTGAAGGGTTCATAGGGATAAAACTGGCGCGGCCAAGCGTGGGGCCATTCACTGTGGTGTAACGGCGGAGAAATTACACATATCAATATTGGCGTATTTGAGTAAAACTGACATGCCGCAAGTGCAGGCAGATATGACAGTATTTATTCACCGGAAAGTGATATTTTATTAAAAGTAATTGAGGCGAAGTGGATACCGCCAAATGTGTGAAATATAAATTAAAATCAGGAGTTTGCAATGTAAAATACGGTTCACGTTTTTGTCTATTGAATTAAAGTAAAAGGTAATATATGTGATACCGGGCGCCCAATGATTATAGTTAAAACTAGATTTGTTTAGAAAGTCAAACTCATGAAAATATTAGGAGGCTGTAGCCTAAAATGACAATTAATACTTTGTTAATTAGTCAGTGTTAATATCAGGTCAGGATAACAATTTAATGACTAAATATGTGCTTGGGGTTTAAAATTAAATTGAGTAAAACTAGAACTACTCAGAGATGCAATCGACTAGTGGGATTAAATGTAAAAATAAATGAACTGAGTAGGGTAAAGAAATTAAATGTGCATTGGATTGTGTGTATGTGTCAAAGGGCATTGCTTTATGCCATTTCCCTAATGTCTCATATAAATTGTATAACATGGCAACGGTGGAACAGATTCAAGAAATCATTGAGAGTGCAGCTAGGAGAACACGGGAATTGTTGGACACTAAATTGGCGGAACAGAGTCAATCATTAAACACTAGTATGTTAGAACAAAGTGAGTCTATAAACAAATTATCCGAGCAGAGTGAATCACTGAAAACTAAACTAGCTGAACAAAGTGAATCATTGCAGACACAATTAAACAATAGTAGGCTAAAACAAAGTGAGTCTATAAACAAATTATCCGAGCAGAGTGAATCACTGAAAACTAAACTAGCTGAACAAAGTGAATCATTGCGGACACAATTAAATAACAGTAGGATGGAACAAAATGAATATCAGGCGGAACAAGCTAGGTTATTAAAAAGTGAAATTAATGACACTATCAATTCACAGTTAGAGACGCTAACCGCAGAGATGAAAGATCATACTAATCAACAGATGGTATTACTGGCCCTAGATGTGAGTAAAAATAATGAAAAGCAATTAGATCAGATTAAGAAAATGGAAAGAATTTTTGATTAAAAAAAACTTAGCATTCTGGATGAAACGGTGTTAGCTAAATTAGAGCAAATTGAAATAGCATGTACTATGAATACAAGCGAGGTCAAGATAGCTCAGGATAAATTGGAAGGACGATTTAAGGAGATGGAGAAAAGCGGCAGGGTCATTCAACAACAATTATCAGCAGTAGATGAAAACATATCCGGCATAATTAAAGATATGGACCGTCTCGAAATAAAATCAGCGGAACAATGGAAAAGCCTAGAAGCGGATCAGGAGCAATTAAAGAGTACCTTAGACGACACTAAAAGCCAGATTGAAGAGAAAGTAAGCACGATTAAAGAGCAGATCAGAAAAGATTGAAAAAATGAATATCGATTCTAAAGAGGAAAGATCCACCATTCTTAAGACAGTAGGTGAAAATCACACTCGTATTCAAGCATTAGAGCAAGAAATGAAAAGCAAGCTTAAAGAACAGATGGACAGGCTCATTAAAGCCGAACTGAGGTCATTAGAGCAATCGTCGATATTTAAAACGGGAGCGTTGAAAGACAAGCAGGACGACTCAAATAGCCCGGAGGGTACTAGCATAGCAGGAAGTCAGACTCAGGCGGAGAGCCCATTAACAACAAACACGGAGGGGTGTTGTAAGAATATAGAAAGGAGTTCAACACCACAAGACGGTCATCAGCCCACACAACTTATTCAGGTAATTCGCTCAAACGATTACAAACCGCAGAAGTACACGGAAAATTCAGGGGTGACGCCTAAAGCTTTTATCAAAGAGATTGAAGACCATTTCAATGACACTGGGGTACCTGAAGCACGTAGATTGAGGATGATGGAGAGATTTTTATCAGGAAATGTCCTTACATGGTTTTTAAGCTTCAAATATACATTTGGAACCATGTCAGATTTTAGATTAGCGTTTCTGCGCAAGTACTGGTCGCCAGCAATACAACAGAGTCTAAGGATGGAGCTTTACTCTAGAAAATACCAAACTACCCAGCAAACGAAATACTCAGATTTCTTTAACATGCAAATGCTAAAATTTCGCGACCTTGATTACCCTTTAAATGAAGCAGATCTGGTGATGACTATAGCGAGGCAATTGCCAGTCAACGTGCAACAAGTACTAGTCGCAGTGAACGTTAGTACGGCCCTACATGCAGAGCAGATATTACGTCAGATCGATGAGACTACATCTCATAGTCATTATAGAGGAGGAAGACAGCTGGAATTAGTCAATACCACAGAGGTCATAAAACCTAAACAGGCAAACACCAAAACGCAGGGTACTAATACAAGCACATCCACACCTAGGCGAAACCAGGAGGAAGGAGAAAACAGACCATACCAGCGTAACGAAAATAACTATAACAATAGATCATACCAAGGCAACAATAGATATCAACACAGAGAATATCAGCAATGGCGCGAAAATCGAAGGAATGACAGGCCTTATGGAAGATACGGTGATTACTATGCCAATCAAAGATGGAAAGGAAGGAGAGGTCAAAATCAAGGAGAGCCACGTAATTATCGAAATGACTGGGATGATAGGCACGCTCAATCGCAAAATTACCTAGAGGAGTTACACGCTAGCCAAGGTGGAGAGCTTGGAAGATGGGAAAAGGCCATTGGGAACATGAAGAATCCAGACACACATACTGAGGAAGCTGGAAGTCTACTGATACAAGAGGAATATCAAGGGCATAAGCGACAGAATGATGAGGGGAGTCGTAATGGAGCTAAAAAAAAAATGCTAAATTTGGATAAAGAAGACAGTCTACAAACGCAACAGTCGGAAGTTGAAGATGGATGGATAGTAGCGAACATACAAGAATGGATTGCTTTGCCAGAAGACTGCCTGGAGGAGACGGTGAAACCACGGAACGATGAAATTAGGCAATTACCCATTATTTACGCGAGGATTGGTGGAATTAAGATAAGATGTTTATTGGATACGGGGTCACAGATCAGTCTGGTATCGGAAGCCTTGGTTCGAGAGTTGGGACGAAGTCAGAATATTCCTGTAATTCCTGTACCACAGCTCAAAGTGAGGGGTGTTATTCCTGAACGCACCGTCACTTGTAAACGTCAGGCATACTTAGAGCTGAACATATTGGAACACACTTTTGGGCAAACATTCATTATCATGGCAAAGATGAATTTCAATATAATTCTTGGTGCAAATTTCATTTGTGACTATCAAGCAGTGATAGATTTGCACAAGAATACAGTCAGTTTTAGAGAATATGATCAGCTGAAGAATGTGGGATTGCATATGGATGAAATCACTACCGGAAGAGATGTAAATTCTTGGGCATTGGAAGCAATATCAGAAGAGACGGAAGAGGAGATACGAAAGGCAGAAGATAACATCATAGAAGGGGCTGTTGTGGAACTAGATGAGGAGATTGAATCCCAGGAGATATGGTCTTTATTAACAGAAGGAGATAACAGTGATGCACAATTTGAAGAGTTACTACAGGAGCGGCTCAATGACATTCAACTTGGAGGTGAACACAGAAAACAGTTGGAAGAGATTTTAAGGAAGCACAAAGCAGTATTTGATACAGTACCTGGGAAAATATTAAATTTCAAATATTCTATGCAAGTCGAGGACTGGTCACCTTTCAAAAGCAGGTTGTACCCAATTCCTGAAAAATATCGTGGTCAAGTTAAGGTCATTATAGATGAGATGTTACAAGCTGGAGTGATAAGGAAGACACCTACACCTTATCTAAATGCGATTTTGGCAGTCACAAAACCAAATGGATCTATTAGACTTTGTTTAGATGCCAGAAATCTCAACATGAGACTCATTTTTACTGAATATGACAGAGCGCCAATTATCAGAGACGTACTAAAAGGCTTTAAAAACAAGAGCATTTATTCATCAGTCGATTTGACGTCCAGTTTCCACCATCTTGAATTGGATGGGAAGTCACAGCTTCTAAATGGCTTCTTATTCGATAACCAAACGTATTGCTTCGTCCGAATGCCCTTTGGAGTCAAAACAGCGGGCTGTGCTTTAATCCGAGCCCTGGACCGGAATCTAACCGAGGAAGTTAAGGAGATGACGGTACGCTACATTGATGACATTCTGCTGGCATCCGACAACATTGAAACTCACATGGAGAATTTAGATAAAGTATTGGGCAACCTGAATGCATCGAATTTCAAAGTAAATCTGAAGAAATCGCATTTCTTCAAGAGCGAGATCTTATATTTGGGTCACATCATTGACAAGGAGGGAGTGAAGCCGAATCCAGCTAAGATCGAAGCGATAAAGAATTTCCCTACACCAACGAGAGTCAAGCACATTCGGGCTTTCTTAGGCGTAACGGGATTCTTTAAAGAAAACTGTCCAGGTTATACGGAGACTGTAGCTCCCATGCAGGAAATGTTAAAGAAAAATAATAAATGGTTATGGAATGCGTAGTGTGAGAAGGCATTCCAAGCAACAAAACAGCTATTGGAAAACTGCATTAAATTAGGATATCCAGATTTCAAGCATAAATTTATAATCCAAGCGGATGCTTCACTAATTGGTATAGGTGCTATGCTCTACCAAGAAGATCCAGCTAATCTGCAACACAAGACATATTTGGCATTTGTCAGCCGAAAATTGCGTAAGCACGAGCGCAATTATACTGTAACCGAGCTAGAATTGTTGGCCATCCTTCATGCGCTTCAACAATGGAAACGAATAATCTATGGTTACCCCATTGTTGTCAGGACTGATCACAAGGCACTAACATTCTTGTTTAAGACGTCGATGGCAAGCGAACGTGTGACACGTTGGTCTATATATATTCAGCAGTTTAGCATTGAGATTGAACATTGCCCAGGAAAGATGAACGTGATTCCGGATGCACTCAGCAGGAACCCAGAGCCTGATAATGGAGAAACAGCGACGGTACAACACTTGGAGTTAACACCGAAGGACCGGGAATTCTTGGAGGAGTTACGTGAAATACAGCGAGAACAGGAAGCGGAACCATGGATGATGATATTAATTCGATACTTCAAAAAGCAGCTACCTACAGGAACACCTGCATTTCGAGAAGCAAAAGCCAAAGAAGGAAGATATGTTTATGTCAACAATTTGCTGCACAAATGGGTAGATAATGACCATACCAAGTTACGCATATTAGTACCTGCATCATTACAGCGAGGACTGACATGGCATACGCACGAAAGTTACGGTCACGTGGGCGTAGACAAGTGCGAAGCGACAATAGGAGAGACATTTACATGGCCACGTATGAGAACAACTATATGTGACGTCATTACAACTTGTGATCTGTGTCAGAGGACAAAGCCCGATAACTATTTAATGAGGCAGTATCCTAGACCATTGCTACCTAAGAAACCATGCGAGCTACTGGCCCTGGACTGTTTCGGTCCAATTCCGAAAGGAAGGCGAGGTTGCCGTCACTTGCTAGTGTGCTTTGATGTATTTTCTAAGTTCGTAGTACTATGCCCTATTCAGAAAACTACAACGAAGCAAGTACTCAGTCGTATTCGAAATAGAGTTATTCCAATCCTTGGAAAACCAGAATTTATATTGTCAGATCATGGCAGTTATTTCACAAGCGCCGAATTCAAGAAAGGTATGGAGGACATGGGTATAAAACACGTTTTAAGCAGTATCCGACATGCCCAAGCTAATCCAAGTGAGAGAGAGAGCAATAAAATGTGTAACATCATACTTGAGAATCTTCATTCCCAATGAACATCACAGATGGGTGGATAAAATTAAGGACGTAGAGACATGCATGAATTCTACCAGGCACGAGTCAACAGGACAAATCCCTATGGTCCTACACAAGAACGAGTATCCAGTGAGAACGTGGAAAAGCATCATTAACTGTCCACAAGATCCCATGATAGCACCTGACCTGCGAATTGAGAGAACGAGAGCCTACATGAGAAAACAAGCAGACCGCAGATTACGGCGAGTAAGAAATAAGAGGTTTCACAGTGATCTTGAAATCAACCAGCTCGTTTTGGTGAAACGACCCGCTACATCGGTCCCAGAGAAGAAAATCTTCAGTAAATTCTGCGAAAAGTTCATAGGACCCTATTCTATCGTAAGAAACCTTGGAAATAATGATTACAGAGTGAAAGAGTTAAGCACAGGAACAATGTCAGTCTACAATGCAGCCAACTTAAAAAAGTATCGTAGAAGTTAGCCATGGGAGCGCCAAAATAATGATGCAGTTTGAATATATGGACGTCCTACTATCAACAAAGTTGACGGGGAGCAGTTGAGTACGGCACGTGAAGGAGGAAGTAGAGTTGGTGTTGACAAACATTAACGAGACGAACAGAGTGTTGCCTCAGGCATCAGCGGGTCATGCAAGCAGACTGAGAGGGGAGATACAAGCAGGAAATGAAAACGAGTAAATGCCATTCAAGACAGGAGCGGCTAGGCCAAGTAATAGAAAAGGGGTGATTCTGAAATAAAACAATTTGGCCTACGGAAGTCTTTTAAAATTGTCGACTTTATTCCCAAGTTCGAAATTTTGTGAGTGGGAGAGTTGTGAACCCTTTATCCTCTGTTGGATAAATGATTCTATGTTTTATTTCTTCAATTAATAAATATTTCCACCAGTATCATGAAAGTAGCCAGACGGAGATGAGGAAATTTCAAGCATTTGTTGGAGACAGCGGGGACATACCTGAAGCAGTTTGACAAAAGGCTAAATACTTTAGCTGTGAAAGGAAATAGCCTAGCGATGTGTCAGAAGGACAGGTGTTGGCCACCTCAAAATAGAAGCGACGCGCAGTGAGACATGGTTCTGGTATGTTCATTGTAATATTCGCGCCTAGAAGAAATATGATGCAGTAACGTGAATGGCTGATGAAGATAATAGACACTCCTACGACGCCAAGATCTGCTAAAAACCGCCAAGTTACAGAAAATGTGGAACCAATGAGAAATGAATGCCTACGAGCGCGGCAAGACCAGCTTGGGTACGCGGTGAATAGCATTCACGCGGGAAATCGCCTAGACAAAATCTCTACGATCGATTCTAGGATTAATGGGCATATTCTTGACCTGTGCAATGTTACGAGTTCAGTGATATTTATTTCATTCCTGTACCACCATTATTTCGAGAAATTTTGTATAATTCCCCCCCCCCCCCCCCATCAAGACCTAGGGCCAGTTCATTTATAAGTGGCGTGAAGAGCCAAGACATTGATTATTTTTTGTGTGTCGTGGACACAGGTTGACTATTACTCTGTGCGTCGACGGACGTAGACTTTTTACTTGTGTTCGTCTGAGGACGGAACGTATTACATTTTGTGTGTCGAAGACACAAGTTTGTGACTTTATTTTGTGCGTCTAAGGACGTAGGCTGTTATACTTTTGCGTGTCATGAGGACATAGAAGTTATTGTAAATGTGTTAAATTCAGTGATAGATAGTCACAGTACTATATTTTGTAGGGGCAGTATCGTTGATAATTCGCCAACAAACTGTTACGGGGAAAGTAGTACCTGGAACGGCGAATTTAGTAGTCAGATATCAAGTGTATATTAATCTAACTTTCAGAATCAGCACGAGAGATGACATCGATTACCATAGAAGAAGTTTGGAATTCTCAACACTCCGTCCAGATGGCTGAGATGAGATAAGAACCATTCAATTGGGAGATGGCAGCTGATGTTCTTTGACGGGTGACTGAACGAGAGATGAGTACAATATAATATTCTTTATTATTTGATAAATTAACTTATGGTTTATGGGACATATTTTTGTAAATACTTTGCTTGTGTGATTAACGTAGTATTTTAGTTTTGGTCTGACACACCTTTTGCATGGAAACAGCTCGCATATGTTATTAGTGGAAGGTTCTTGTTTTTGTTTGTTGTTTTAACTAACGTAGCTATGTGAACGGCCGTGTTTGCATATGTTACGCAATGCGGTTAAAAAACGTCTCTCGGAGATATGTTGTGTTTCAGAAGTAGGACTGAGTTAATATAATGATATAGTAGATTGGAGGGTAATTAAAATTGTTTAAGGTTTATTATTGATCAGATTCAGTGAGATTATTGCCTTTGGAGCAATGTAATTTGTGACGAAGAGCAATCAGCTCTATCGTAGGTTTTAAATACTGTTTTAATAGTTTGTGAGCATCTATTCAGCAGACCTGTGTGAAAATCGTCATGTCATTCCCAGAGGTGTGATTGTGTGTATTTTGTGGTCATTATAAGCGGGATTTTCAGCTTAGACTGATTTCTGTCAGCTTGGTGCCAGATCCATATTGTAACCTTGCGAGGGCAATTGTGGATATTTTGATTATTGTCTGACCATATGTTGAGGTGGTTGAGATTTTTGTTGCTGTTGGTTCCTTGAGATAACGGCACAGCTGGTCAGTTATTTATATACACTGGAGTTGGGACATGACGAGTATTGAGAAGGGGGAGATGTTTCACAAGGAGGTCTGGACGTTGCAACCAAGGTCATTAGTGAGGAGCGCTCATTGACTCCGTAATTACTTGAAATACAGAATAAGAACTGATCAATGGTAAAAATTGTTTAAATAAATGGGAGTTGCCTACGAATCACGATAATCTCCGAAGCGTTACCTTAACATGCAGTTTTGTTCATATAAAGTAATCTTAGCCGGCCAGGCTTTTGTTATTGTTGGTTTTATTCCATGTTTATTTTCCATTCAGTGACCCGTGAAGTCACGTGCAATGCTGTCTTTCCTTGTGTGTTTATTGAGCAATTGGCCAGGTTGGCAGCTCAGCTTGTTAAGTGCGTCGTCGCACTAATGAGGGTCTCAGGGAGATTCCTGTAAATAGTAGATTTGTAGTGCGTGTGTCAGCATTAAATTTAAGGGTTTTTATTAGTACTATGCCCATATCCATAAACGTTGATTTACGCGATGATTGTTCGTGAGCACCGTGGCTGTTAACCCGTTGTAAACGAACAGTCATCCAAGTACTCATTTCTCGTAGTTAGTCATCACGCGTACATAAAATTCAAATGCAAGGTAGTGGAACATGGATCCACATTTTTATAAAGGGGAAGATCCGTCTGACTCCTCAACATTGATAGATGTTCCTGTCATGGGAAAATTCAGGGAGGATATTGTTTATTATTGTTGTTTATTTTCTTTTTATGCACAATTAGTCATTAAATCATGTTATTATTTTACGTCTTGTCTCCTTACTTTCTTAATTATAGTTTTAATCCTATGACCCTTGCCTCAGTAGAGCATGTTGTTTGGCGGACGTAAACATCACACTATGAACTGAGCGCGACCCCTTGATCAAGATTCTTGCACATAAACACTGCTATTCTGAAGGGTTCAGTACCTCAAATGAGATTGATGCATCGTAGTGATGAAAGAAAAATACAATGTTGTCAACACGTTTATTATTTATTAATTTATTAACGCACCCAATTTGTGCAAGATAAATTGCATTATTATATAAATGTACTTCACTGCTAGAACTTCTGGAAACCTCACACAACTCTATTGGAACGCAAGAAAGCTGATGGATTGGAATCCGGGCTAGCCTTAGGAAAAAACAACAACAACAACAACAACATAAATGTACTTCAGATCATGAATTCTTTGATAGGATTTCCTCGATTCATACACTTACAACGTGGTAACATTCACAGATTCGTTCGCACAGCTCACAGACACAAGTCGAGTTTGGAACGTGGTATTTTGTCTTGCACATTTTTATGGTGGAAGCCGTTTATTATGAAAAGCTGTTTCATATCTCCACAAATCTAGAAGTACTGCAGGAATACTTATATTGTTTAGCACTATGGGCAGAGAAAATATATGGAGATAAACGAGCAAAAAACGGTCCACCTGATATATAGGAAGAGAGGAAAGGCAACGAGTGAAGACAAAAATCAGTTACACCTCTCACCAACCCAGGGTCCTATCCAAATAGCACGGGACTTAAACTCGGCTACCTGGGTGTGACGCTTCAGACAACTGGAACCACTTACACCAAGCACGTCAGAAACAGAGCAATGGCAGCGACATTGGCCATCAACGATATTCTTCTCCATCGTAAAGTCCCCGTATCGATTGCTATGAAGATCTTCACCGCCAAGGCCCATGCCTATGGAAGAGACTTAATATGGCTGCATTAGCTCTGTGTTATTCAGCGGCTGAGTATGCTAGCCCTGTATGGTATTATTCAGCTCATGTAAAACAGGTAGATGTTGCCCTCAACGAGTCCTGCAGAGTAATTACTGGTTGCCTGAAACATACACCTATCCACAAACTACATTCCTTGGGAGGAATAGCCCCTCCTGAGGTACGCCGTGAGGTCATAGCACAAACGGAACGAAAAAAGTCCGCAGAGCATCATACTCACCCTCTCTTTGGTCACCAGCCTCCAAGAAGGCGGCTAAAATCAAGGAAACGTTTTATGCAAACAATATCGATGCCTACTACAAAATCCGAGGTAGCCAGGATACAGCTATCGTAATCCACCATACCACCAGATTGAATGAAGGCCAAGGAAAGGCTTCCATCTGGCCACAACAACAACTTGGAAACTTGGCGGTCACTCAACACTCAACAGACTTCGGAGTGGTGTTGGAAGATGCAAAGTTAATCGCCACAAATGGGGATACCTACAGGGATCCGAACTCTGTGAGTGTGGGGAGAGGCAGACCATGGTACACCTGTGTTCCTGTGAACTGTGCCCGTGCTCTTGCACAACGCAGGAGTTAATGGAAGGTCATGAAAGGGGTGTGACAGTGGCCCGTTTCTGGGCGAAGAAAATCTAATTCGAGATATTGTTGTAAATATTATTGTACTAGCAGGTACCCGCGGCTTCGCTCGCGATCAAGACAATGGGGACGATGCATTAATTGGTCTATTCTATTACAGCAATCACGGCTACAGATGGGTCAATTCTAATTCTGAAAATTCTGATACATACAGTACAGTATATTGATATGAGCAGAAAAGTGGGATTTTTTTTAGAGTTGTCAAAGTCTGCAGGGTACGATATTACATTATATGAACACATTTTAAAATTACGTTTTTGGTTTTGCCATCTTCTGCTGAGACATAACGATTTTGTTGTCCGGATACTCGCGAGCACGCCACATACAGTTGCCCATGGGAAAAAATGGATTTGTCTAAATGTACACCTGCTGCTGTTAAGTGTGTGTCATTGCGCTTTGTTAATAGAAATTGCGAATATTGTTTGAAGAGGGAACTGCACTCTTGCACACTGGAATGGCAAATCTATCGGAATATGGGGAATTAAAAGTATTTTTCCTTAAGCTATTCTGGGTGTAATTTTGCCACACTTTTGATGATTTGAACGTCAACATGTCGCTATTAATAGACCTATAGTAAAATATATCTCACCTTGGCCGCTGTTGTACTCGTACATTATGCAGTCTCTTCCAGTGTTACGTCCCAGGGATTGAAATTCTCCAACAACCCTTTTGCCTCACATGCCTCTCTAAATAATTAAAATTCCTGATTGTTGTTGTTGTTGTTGTTGCTTGATTCTTCAGTTTTTGACTGGTTTGATGCAGCCCTCCTTGCCTCCCTCTCCTGAGCTAATCGTTTCATATCTACATACAGTAGAGACCACACCCTACATCCGAGGCAATCTGTTTAACCCTTGTCTACGCCTACAGTTCTTGTCCACGACCCTCCCTCCCATAACTAAGCTTGCTATTCCTGGGTGTCTTATTTATGTGTCCTACCAACCTATATCTTCCCTTCATTAGCAGTCGCCAGAAACAACTCTCCTCTCCCACTCGTCTTAATACCTCTTCATTTGTTACCCTATCTACCCATCTGATCTTCATCATTCTCCTGTAACACCACATTACAAACGCTTCAATTCTCCTCTTTTCTGCTGCACCATTAGTCCAAGTTTGACTTCCTTATAGTGTCACGCTCCAGACAAAAGCTTTCAAAAATGACTTCCTAATACCTAAATGTATATTCGATGTCAACAGATTCCTTTTCTGTAGAAATGCTTTCCTTGCCTGAGCCAACCTGCTTTTTATATCCTCTTTGCTTCGTCCATCACTGGATATTTTGCTTCCTAAGTAACAGAAGTATCCTACTTCCTGTAGCCTTTCACCAGCCAATTTGAGGTCCATAGAGGTTTCTGATTTATTTCGGCTGCATTCCAATAATTTTGTTTTACATTTATTGATTTTCATCATGAATTCATTCCTCAAGACGGAGTCCATACCATTCAAAAACTCGTTCAAATCCTCTGGCGTATCGGCCAAGACGACGATGTCATCAGCAAATCTATCTCAAAGATGGAATTATTTCTCCTTGAATCATCGCTCCCACTTTAAATTTTTCTCCACTTTCCTGATTATTGTGGTTTTAGAGATCTTTGAAATGCGATGTCCTCGCACATGGTGTAGATGCATTGTCAATGGATGACATTCCATGTTACGAACATGGGCCGCATAACCTGTACCGAAAGCCTATTCTGGACAGCAGTTCCTTGAACTCAGATTTGCCAACATTTTATTGTATCTTTCCATGTGGTATATCTCTGTACCTCAACATACAGAAGAGTGCTTTAAAAATCATGTCTTGTGTACATTTTGGAAAAGGTGGTGAGTGTGGTTTTTGCCAGAGTGGATACTCGCTCGTAGAAATTCTTTTCAGTAAAATAGACTGGTTCACAATTTTGTAAGTGCACATTGAGGTATGTGACGGCGAGATGCCTTAAGTGTTACGGAAACGGCAATAGCCGCCACAGAGCTTCGTTGCTACTGAAATAACGACAGACTGATATTTGTACTTAACTATACGGGATTTGGAAGCCCAGTGTTTATGAAATTGAACGTAGGTAAATCGCTAACTTTATTGAGTAGCGGCTAGAGTAGTGTTTAAAATTTAAAAGTGGTATTGGAAGGCGCTATCCCTAATTTTTTTACCCCTGGCACTACAGACCACGAAGGGCCTAGGCCTATCATGCGACCGCTTCCCAGCCATTTGGCCTGAAGATATTGTGGTGACGCGTGGTCAGTGCATCGTGTTCGCTCGGCCGTTTATCTTGTTCTTCGTGACCAGGGCGCTGCCTCTTTATCAGACAGCTACTCAATTGTCCTCACGAAGCTGAGTGCACTCCGTTGCAGCCCTCACGCCAGTGTCTAAAATCTCTGACGGAGCCGGGAATCGAACCCGGGGCCTCCGGATGGGAGGCAGGCACGCTACCCTGTTCTTGTGTTTATATATCTCTTGAAAAAGATAATAAATGGATTGGCATTGCCTCCTACAGGGATATATAGAAAATCGGATGTCATACCTTGAGGTTCAGTTGCCATGGAAACGGACTTGCCATTATTTCATCAGTTTATCACAGTGAAGATAGTTTTCTGCGATTATCTTTGATACTGTTGGTTATAGGGCCTTAAAATGTGGTTTTCGGTGTCCCGTATGGACCTACCGAGTATTGTTTCTCGCATCGAGGGGCGTAAAATGAGCTTTGTCCGGTCTTTATGCGACAACTTCGATATTTTGTCCCGGCTGAGTATTTTTGGTGACTTTTCAGTTATGTTGCCCGTTCGACGGGAACAATGATTTATTTCCGGATGAAAGGCTGCCTATATGTTATCCCAGGGTATAAGCTGTCTCTATTTCAAATTTCATCCAAATCCGTCCAGCCGTTTTAGTGTCAAGAGGTAACAAACTAACACACACACACACTCACTCACAGACACACAGATTTTCACAATTATAATATATATAGGGATTATTCCTTTCTAATATTGTGTATCATCCCTCTTGTGTATGTTATAGTGCTTCTGACTCGATTAACAAAAAGCTAAAACCAACGGCTCACGCTACCCCCACAACAATCCCACTCCACACTCCCGCAGGCCTACAAAAATTTATTGAAACTTAGCAACTGACCAAAGGACACAAACATGTGACAGGAAAGAATTTACATTATTTGTTCAAGCACAAAAGAGGGAGAGATAAAAACAATTAGTGCGTCAGAAATGCTTAACGAAGAGTTGTAAACAAATTGGATTCCCACACAACAAAAGAAACTTAAAATAACCAAACAACGAAGGACGTTCAAGCAGATACTTCATGCAACAAATAAGAAGTTGTATGAGAGTAGAAAGAATAATTTAGCAAAAGACGACTCAGTTAAACCATCTCTATGCTCTAACGCCTTTCCATTCAGTTCGAGTTGCGTGTTACGCAACGAACATCCCCTACTTGACAATCTTCCCGACAGTAGCAATGCTAGAGCTCGCGTCAGCTCGGAAGGCGGCCGGCTCTCTGGGATTCACGCAGAGAGAGAAAGAGATACATATCCACTGTTGCAACAGGTCCACCATGTCCGAGCCCCACACCGCAGGCTGCTGCCATGAGTTCCTGCGGTATGGCAACACCGTGGCTTAGCTCATCGAGCCTGTCTCTTTCACGCTACGTTACACTTAGCTTTCCTGACAACACACTAGCTCAGATTCTCAAGACAGACTGACTGTGATTGGTGGGATGGAAGTGAGGCATGACGTAATGGTAGCGTTGTGTTCTGCGCACCGCCTTCCGGGCTGACTCGAGCTCTAGCTAGATTGAACCGATTGTGAGCCTGTCTAAGCGCGCAATTCCACTCACAAGGGGAGGATACGATGCATGGGTCACCGATTCGAACCATCTTTAGTACACGTCTAGGCCATGACCAGGCGTATACCAGGTGCGAGAAGTAAGGTGCGCTTCTCAGCCGTTGCCGAGAAATTAATTAATTGCAATCGCAGTACGGCGTCTATGTGCGTTGTACGCTAGTAAGAAACCAACGAGCGCGTGCTGCAGTGGTAGGAGCCTTGCTTCGTAAGCGCGGGATCGCCGGATCGAATCCCACCGGTGGGCTTTGCAGTGCGTTGTGTTTATTTTTTGTTGTAAACATTGGCAGTTCATAACAATGTAGGTGTTGTGAACAATGTTTATTTTGCAGTCAATTGTAATAACGTGTTATGTGGGCGGGAAAAGGGATTCTGAAATCATCGTATGGGGGTCGACGTTTGTGACATTAGTCTACGTAATGTACAGTATCGGCATTGCAAATACATTGGTATTATACACGGTCATATGTATTCTATTATATGTACCAGTATACATATATACATTGAAGGCCCAGACTGTTCCGTTCATTGCACGCCTGTGAACCATCAGGCCATCCCGTACCCCGCAAGCAATGACTCATTCTATGCGTATTGGTTGGAAATTGCCAATGGTTAAAAAAAAAGAAAAAGAAACACAATACACTGCAACGCCTCACCGGTGGGATTTGGTGCTTACGAAGCAGGGCTCTTACCGCTGCACCACGCGTTCTTTGGTTTCATGCTAACGTACAACGCACATGGACGCCGCACTGCAATTGCGAATAATTAATTTCTCGGCAACGGCTGAGAAGCGCACCTTTACCTCTTGCATCTGGTATACGCCTGATCAGGCCCTATACGTGTACTATAGACGGCTCGAATCGGTGACCCATGCATCGTATCATCCCATTGTCGTCATTCATTTCCGTGTCCGATCAGCATTTCCAAAAAACTGCAGCTGCGATGGCCTTGTTGCTTCCTCTAAAAACATCTTCTATTGTGCATGGGTTGTCCAGGATGGGGCAAATAAGTCGGTGGCTTGGGTCTTGTTCAGCTGCACATTCACAAGAGGTGTCTGCGTCTGCTGGAAGGATCCCCCATTTTTGCAGGTTAGTCTTGCATCGTGGGACACCCACTCTTAACCGGTTGAGGGACCTCCACACAGGATAAGGTAGGTCGGCGCCAGGAGGCAGTTCTTCCTTTGGTGACATGTATGTGGGCAGTGAGCTCCTCCATCTGTTAAGATGAGTAGTTTCTGGATTTCCCTCCAGCGACAGAGACCTAGCAAGGAAACTCTTGCGGCATCTGAGGCGAGACCTTGCTGCCTGGTGACCATAATATAATGGATGTCGGTGGTCATTCTCCTGCGTTGTTCTCTTGGTGTCCGCAGCAGTGGCCCTCCGGTTGTTGGGTGGGGCTATTCCAACAATAGGGTATAGTTTATGCACTGGTGTTGGTTTCAGCCATCCCGAGATTATCCTTCCAGTGGCGTTGACCGCAGTATCAACCTGCTTAGCATGTGCTGAAGCGTTCCACACAGGAGTGGCATACTCAGCGGCTGACACACACAGTGCAAGTCCGGAAGTCCTCAGGATGTGCGGGCTAGCTCCCCAGGTGATGCCGATCGGCTTCTTGAGTATGCCATTGTGATCACTGACCTTCTGTTTCGTGATCAGACATTGCAGTCTGTACGTTAGAGCGCAGTCTAGTGTGACACCTAGGTAAACTGGTGTTGGGAAATGTTTCGGTCGCTCCCCTCGCCATGTGATGTCCAGGTGTCGCCGTGCTTCCCTGTTTTGTAGACGGAACGCCCACACTTGTGTCTTATTTCGGTTCGGCTTCAGATGGTTGGCGTCGTAGTACCTGGAGAGTTCGTCCATCGCTGAAGTCAGCTTTTCTTCTAGTTCTTCACAGGATGAGCCCTGAGCAGTTACTGCTGTGTCGTCGGCATAGATGAAGAGCCTGGTACTTGCTGGAATTGACTGATCATTTGTGTAGATGTTGTACAGCGCTGGAGCCAGCACGCTACCCTGAGGGAGACCGTTCTTCTGGGTTCACCATCTACTCCGTGTACCCTGTAGCGAGACTTGGAATCTTCTGTTCTGAAGGAAGATGCTGATTAGGGATGTTAGTTAGTGGTCCTTGGTAAGGTCTCACCACGCTCAAAACCATCCCCGATGTGTTGGGTGAGATTCAATATCTGGCTACAACATGATTTGCCAGCACGAAAACCTGCTTGTTGTGGAATGAACTTCTCTTCGAGGATGCTACTGATTCGGTTAAGTACAGGGCGTTCCAGTATCTTGAAGGTGTGGCATAACAGGGAAATAGGTCAAATATTGTTCTGGTCGTTTGGTTCTTTCCCAGGCTGGAGTAGTGCAATGACTCGAGTTTTCCTCCACATTTTAGTGATATGTTGCTTGGCAACACGTGTGTTCATTTGGCTATATAGATAAGTAACCGCACTGAGTGGAAGGAGTTGATTTTTTTTATCACTACGGGGTATCAATGTATTGTTTTCAGTTTTGCCAACATAAATTTCGTTTGGCGCTAGATCGCACGAATTAGCGCTCAGTATAAATCATGAAGCCGGACAGGACTATTGTATCCATCGAATGAGATTTGGGTCCACCCATGGCGTAGTGACTAGCGTGAAATGCCATGTCCTGTGGTTCGGATTCCACGTAAAACGGAGGTCCCGTGGCTTATGATCGCGAGATTAACGGTCACGTTAAACTACAAGCTTCCTTTTGTAGTGACTAGCATTCTTGGAGTCAACGTAGAGGCTCGGGTTCGATTCCCGACTCTGCCAAGAAATGTAAATTTGGTCCGATGGTTGGAAAGGATTACACTTAGCTTCGGGATGCAGAACTGAGAAGGGGTGGGTTCGATTCCCACCACAGCCATCTTAGAAGTGGTATTCCTTGGTTTCCCCACTTCTACTCCAAATGCTGGGATGGCAGGCGTACCTAAAAGAAGGCCACACCACCTCCTTCCGAAATTCTACCCCCCCCCTACCTCCCCTTACAAATACACACACTAATACAGCCATCACAATAACACAGTTTATCAGTCAGATTCCAAGCTACATGGCCATGCTGTCGCAAAGCCCCTTAATGAAACTACAATAGTATTGTAAGTGATGGACGCGGTGTACACCAGATATGTTTCCATGTGAATTGCTTTGTGTCTTCTTTCTTTGTATTTCATGATAGCAAAGCTTTACACACAAAAAAGTGACAGTCAGTCTGAAAGACTAGACTTTGTATCATTTTAAATGCTACAAATGCTGAAAAATGCTTGAAATGCTGGAGGCTTCTCGCTTCGCTCGAAGCCAAAGACTCTTGACATGTTAGAAAATTATCTGCATAGTTCCTTTCTTGCTTTATAATACTTTACCTTGTTTCAAATTACTCGCAAACGGCAAGTGCAAACCAAGGGCAAAGCAAGGTCAAGCGCGCCGAGGGAGATGGCTGGATGACGCGACGTGCCCCTTCCATCCAGTCTAAAAACACTTATAGTGCTCTCGCGGACTTTTTTGTAGAACTTTTCATGCTGACCAATTCTTACGCTCATAGTAGGCTATATTGATATTTTTAACGGTTTGCCCAGCGTAAGCTTAAGAAGCGCACGGACGCCAAGTTTGTTTTTGACTTTTTCACTGAAATCGTTACTGCTTGGTTTCCTTTGATCATACATACATTATTTTCTACAGAATCTTTCCTCGAGTTATCCTTTACAGAATGGTGAAAACCGCATCAAAATCCATCCAGTGGTTCTCGAGTTTACCCATGACATCCAAGAATCGGCGATTTTTGTCTTACACTAACGAAGTAGAGATTGTCGGGGAACACATGCATCAAGCGGTACTATGACGTCACACACCTCAGTGCATCTAGGTACATTTCGTCCCGTCACCGTAACGTAACACCACCCCAGCGTAACGACGAAGTCGACAAGATCATTTAAAATGATAAAACAAACCTAAGCTGGGACCCCCCTTAGTTATAATACAAACAGTAATTTTCATCTAGTGTTCTAACCCAGTAGCGACCAATGGTTGTAGGTGAGTATAGTTTCGTTCTGAAATGGCTTTAAGAAGGTGCGTTGAAGTGAAGTTGGCATCATTGCCTGATCCAAGCGTTATTAATATTGTAGGCATTTTATTACTGTAAATTGAAACCGTTCATAAACGTTTCCTTATTAAAGTGTGTATGTATTGTTTCCTAAAAGCAGTTATTTTCATAACCTGGTACAATAAGTACAAACAAGTTTCGGTGTGATACATAGGCCTACACAATTAGGCTGTTGAAACGTGGCTACTTACAGCAGTCGAGTGACGAACCTAGGAGATTAAAATCCCCTTGGCCGGGTCAGGAATCGACCCAAAATCCTTCAGGCCAAGCCTTGCCTTGGGAGCCGACAGACTTAATGATATTACGCTAAGCAATTTGAACAACGTCCTAACATGCGGTATAGTAGTACAGGACAGCTGCACAGAAAAAAAACCTTTTGTTCCAAAAACTGTGCTATGGTTGGCTTTTTGTAAATCGTTTGAAAAGCACAAAAAAGCTTAACTCGGAATTTTAGAATAATTTGCACGATCATTTTGTCGGAAAACTAAAAAAAAACATTGAAAAGCGTTTTTCTCTGAATAGGCGTATTTTAAAGAAAAGTTTTTTAAACAAAAATGTAGAGGACATTGTCACCTACAATTCGTCTCATTGAGGTCATGTCATACGTTTCGAAATGCAGAAGCTAGGTGCGCCAAAGTTTCCAAAAAAGTGTTTTTTCACTTTTTGTCCTAGATTTTTTTTTCACAAAAGAGCGAATCAGAAATTTGTTCCTCTCAAAATTGTCAACAACATTTATTGAAACATTTTTTCCTCCGCCTTACCGTTCCAAAGTTATAGTCTGCCGAAGTGTGAAAATTGTACTATTCAGATGCCACAAAGGTTAATATGTGTACAGTTATGATTGATACGTTGCGATTGAAATAGATATGATTGTTTGAGGTAATTAACAAACACAGCCTGCGTCCTGTTTGACCGAGCCTTAGGCAGCTGTCCGACACCGGTCCCTGTCTAAATTATGTCCACCGCTCTCTCCGCAGTAACAATAGTAGCCCTGACGACGCAGCGTTGCATTTGTTGCGCTATAACTTTGGAACGGTAAGTCGAAGGAAACAAACGTTTAAATAAATGTTGCAGACAATTTTGAGAGGAACAAATTTCTGATTCACTCTTTTGTGAAAAACTATTTTTTCTAGGACAAAAGTGAAAAAACACTTTTTTTGAAACTTGGGCGCCACCTAGCTTCTGCATTTCAAAACGTATGACATGACCTCAATGAGACGAATTGTAGGTGACAATGTCCTCTACATTTTTTGTTTAATAAACTTTTCTTTAAAATACGTCGATTCAGAGAACGCCTTTCAATGTTTTTTTTATTTTTATTTTATTCCGACAAAATGATCGTGCAAATTATTCTAAAATTCAGAGTTGAGCTTCTTTTGTGCTTTTCTAACGATTAACAAAAAGCCAACCATAGCACAGTTTTTGGAACAAAACCATTCCAGCTGTACTGTACTATAGATAAAACATGATGGCTGAACTTGACAAAAGAGTTTCGTTTAATTAAAGAAAGCTTTCCAGTCATGTAATTGGGCACAATTTGTCTTGACCGACTGGAAAGGTTTCTTTAATAAAACTAGGCAACACTGAAAAATGACTTCTATCACTTGAAAAGAGTTTCGGTCAATAGCATCATCATCCTCTTCCCATGTGCTAGTCCTAGAAGAACTGTTACAGTCTACACAAAATATTTGAATTTTCACGCCATCTTTTCCTGGAGCGACTTAGAGATCTCTTCCCACCGGGGCAGTAATAGACGACTGCTTTAGGGATCCTGCTTCTGTCCATCCTGTTGAGGTGTCATAGCCAATTTATTTGGTATTCATGGATGTATTCCAATATAGGTCTGCTGTTAAGGCTATTCAGCACTTCTGTGTTTCGTTTGTGAACCCTCTCGGTCAATAGCAAAATGCATTATGTGGCTCAACTCTTATAGGAACTCAAACCACGTCAACCCAGTAGCAACACTTCTGTGTCAGTGGCCTACGTCTTTTACTGTTGGGTTTCTCGTGGGAACCTCTTGCTGATTTGGAAAATGTAATGCGAAGGATAGGCCTACATGAGGGCAACGCAGGAGGAACATTGTTTAACCGAGTGACGCAAGACCTTGCTTATACAGATGATATTGATTTATTATCTAGGAGGAAACAGGATTTGGAAGAAAAGCTAAGGAAATTAGAGTAATACGGGGCAGAGATTGGACTGACGATTAATCAGTCGAAAACAAAGTAGCCTATGTGCTAACATCTAGGAGAAAATTAATGAATTAGAGAAAAATGTGAAACTGATTGAGAAAGAATATTAACGCTGTAAAAATTTCAATATTTAGAGTCAACGATAGCTGAAAACAGTGATATGAGAGAAGAAATACATGCAAGGATAGCAGCTGGAAATAGGTGTTACTTTGCTTTAAGCAAAGTTTTTAAAGCAAGAAGTCTTAGTAGAAATCTGAAATCGTACGGTAGTGAGACCTGTGGTGATGTATGGTTCGGAGGCTTGGACCATGACACAAGGTGATGGGGAATTGTTAAGGAGATGGGAAAGGAAGATACTTAGAAAAGTATATGGACCAGTAAAAGAGGGTGAATTCTGGAGAATCAGAAATAATATGGAGATAAGAGAGTTGTATGGTAAGCCAGATATAGTAGTGGAAATAAAGATTAGTAGACTGCGTTGGTTGTGACATGTAGAAAGAATAGCAGAGAACAGGGTGGTAAGGAAGGTCTTCAATGGGAAGCCAGGAGGACGGCGTGTGAGGGGAAGACCTAGGACCAGATGGCTGGACAACGTGGAGGACGTTCTCAGAAAAATGGGAGTTAGAAGATGGAGAAACAAAGTAGTCAACAGGGAAGAATGGGTGGAGATTGTCCGGGAGGCCAAGGCCCTACAAGGGCTGTAGTGCCAAGGAATAAGTAAGTAAGTAAGTAGGCCTAAGTAAGTAAGCAACCTAATGCTGAACATTGGTTAGCCTCGCCTCTGCACACTTGAACGTATTCCACATCCAGTGTACTCGAAACTTTCCCTATTTAAATAATCAACAGTGCAGGAACCATATCTCTTGTAAGACAAACATCTTAATAAGACACGTGTTCATGTGTAAAAGGTGGTGCATTTTAGGCCATCCTTTGTATAAAAAATTTTAAAAGCTGAAATTACCTGATTTAATAGTCGGGAGGTTATCAGGAGAGGATTGAGTATTAGATGTTCACTGCTCCGCTGTCATAGTCCCACCATCCCGCCCAAATAGCAACAAGACTTATATAGTTGAAATCGAAGTTCTGACCTCCATCTTTCTCACTGAGTCAGTAATGCCAACCCCACGCGCTTGGTACTATTTCGCATGTGATTTATGAAATCACTTTACTCAGTGGAAAGTGAACTCAATTACAGTGTTTATTTATGTATTTATAATGTTTTACACACAAAAAGAAACCTAACCTGGGGCTTACGCCCCAGACCCCCCTCCTTGTGGTACTAGCAGTAATTTTCCGCAAGACAGTGCCTAACTTAGTAGCGAAGGCGTGTGGTGAATTTCTTTATTCAAGTTGGTAACGTAGTCACATGATCGTCTTTCGGGTGTCACATGACTGTCAAATATGGCGTCCGTAAGTAAAGGAAAATGCATTATTTCCGTGAAATAACAATTATTACGGTGCAGCAGTGGCTATTGAGTATGAAGAGATTGTGAAACGACTCCCAACAACTCCCAGAAGGATATGTATATCATAGATTATATATTTTCAATAAGCTAAGGTGTTAAAAGTGATGAAAAGGGAGGATGGTCTAAAATGCACAATAAATAAAATGCCGTATTAACTTCAGCCGGATTTTCAAGATAGACCCCGCATGTTTGGAAGTCAGACACATTTACACCCTTTATTGCTCTATTATATGGTGTACATCTTTATACCGTATGCTATCCTATCTGTACGACTAATTTCTTGAAACCAATTTAGAATGATACTTCTTGCTAATGCTACACCGACACAACCGACAAATAGTGTTAGCAAAAGATAATTTTGCTTTTCCTCTTGAAGTCTTTTCACCCAAGTTGATATTGGACGTGTAGTAATGCAGAAGAGAGCTCTACTTGAAGGACGCTGAAGCCTGAGACGTATTTCGGAAGAATTCAACGTCACTATCTCTCCGACTGCCGCCACAAAACTACCTTCTTTGAGTATTTTCTCCGTTGTTTGGAGTCCAAATTGATTTGCTCCACTCATATACCTTAAACGTTGACCTCTTACACCAAAATGTGTTGGTGGCAACCTGTCGTTGATTATTTCTAAGTCAAGAATGTCAGCAGTAAGAGCATTCATAATTTCGACTTTTGTATTCCCAGCATACAAAACGAACGGTACACATTCATACTGTTGATCGAGCAGCCTTGCTTGTTTTATCCAAATTCCCCTTGGCTGAATGACACCATGTTGCATAACACGTATTCCTTGAACTACACCTTTACTAGCTGGGAAAGTCCGAATCGTTATTGGTGAACTAATTGCCTTAACAGTACCCTGAATGGCAACAAATGGCATCTTCTTATTAGTTCCTCTGGAGACAATATCCTCTAAATTTTGATTGATATCATACATCGGGATTTCTTCCAGTTCTTTCACAGTTCTTCTAATTTTCAAAAACGAGCGAAAACTAGCCCCAAAGAATATACTAACTATCCCGAAAATTATTGTTTCGCCAAACTGTTCCATGTTTCTGTCCAAATACTGTATACGGAAAGATCGGAAACTCACTCCAAAACGGCGATTCCAACCAAAGACTATATACAGAAAGATCGGAAACACAGTACAACCCGATCGACACTGGTTTATGAACTCACTAAGCAGCCATTTCTGGTGGAAGATTTAAGAACCCAGTATCTATTGTCATCTACCAGCGCGAGTACTGTATTTTTATAGAGTGCAAGCAGAAGAAAATAGACATTTGGACGGACTTTTACAGCACCGAAGCGATGACATCAGACCTCTGGACGCAAGAAAGCGTGTGATAGCACGTGTGATAGATACCATATTCTATCGTGTCCTGAAATAACTAAATCATTAATAGCATTATAGTGAAGACAATGCCTGTAGGGCATTAACACAAAATTGCGCATTTTCTACTTATTAAATACAAAATGGCTATTCCAACATTCGACCCGAACATGTATTAAACCATCGCCGTCTATAATTCTCAAGCCGTGCTGTTTGTAGAATTGGCGACACTGTGTCTAGGCCGTAAGGTGCATAAACACCCAAATCTCACGTGCCAACTTTTGTTGATAAATGCAGTTTATTTTAATATGACAGGTTTTAAAATCAGTTGTTATTTACAAGTCCAAACTACAAGAACCGCAGCGCAGTGACAAGACTGGCGGTACATGGATACCACCATAAACTCTGCAGGACAACCATG
This sequence comes from Meconema thalassinum, assembly GCA_946902985.2. Taxonomy (NCBI): domain Eukaryota; kingdom Metazoa; phylum Arthropoda; class Insecta; order Orthoptera; family Tettigoniidae; genus Meconema; species Meconema thalassinum. The sequence continues at coordinate 2,096,131,014 of OX336388.2, read as the reverse complement.
GTGGCCACTACTCCTGGAAAACCTGGAAATCCTGGAAAACTCCTGGATTTTTATTAGTTCTGGAAAACTCCTTGGAAACTCCTGGAAAATGATGAAAAAATTGATAACACCTGGAAAATAGCCACTGTTAATTAATTATAAAATTCTTTCCATCCTAAATCATACTCCCGCTACGGTTTTGGGTGAACACTCTATCGTTAATGAAAGAAATTTCCTCAGGCTACTTGTTTCTGTATTGGAGAACTCGCGATAGTATTTTGTAAAACATATTGAGTGTAGACAACTTCACCGCAATAAAATTGCAGGCGGCATTGTTTTCTCTATTTTTTTATGCGGATATTTCAGCCACAAAGGCTTTTTTAAAACAACAATTAAATCATTTGTGTGTAGGCTTGCGTACTAATAACGCAATCACCACTAATTTTTGTCAACATCTGTATAAGTAAACCAAACAAAGCTGCTTTATTTTGGTCTTGAAGTAGGCAACCGATAAAGCCCCCCTCCTCCCGGGACTCGTGCTTATTTTTTCAAAGTCTGAAAAAATGAGAATTACTCCTGGAAAATTCCTGGAAAACTCCTGGAAAATTGTTGACCGATTTGAGTGGCCACCATGGACAACAGACTATCATGACCCTTCACCAGGATGTGTGTGTAAATTATGTGACAAACCTTGTGGAAGATAGATTACCCAAAAGAAGAGCTTGCCGAATCTGAACGATGCGTAGAGACCAATATCAATCGGCGTACTTTAATGCTCATTGCGGGGCTCCTGTGTGTCCTCCGAATGCTGATTACCGGGCTTACGGCTCACTGCATTCTTCAACCCCACGGGCTTGCTGCGAGATGCGGTCGACAGCTGTAATTCAAGCATAGAGTGCAAGGAAGCAGCAAACAATATAGGCTAATTAGGGTATGGGTTACTGTGTCCTGGCTGAGGTAATAACTACTGTGTAAATCGTTATATACATGCGCTGAGATCTCGCTTGAACCCCAGTCACAGTTTAGCATGACAAGCCTCCGGCTGGGGAGACGGTCCGTTGAGAACTGCTGTCAGCGAACTACTGAAACTAAGTGGGAGGGACGTGCTCTGCCACTACCGAGTCCACCCGAACATTGCCAAATATCTGCGCAGGATTCTGTGGCAAGCTCTTCTTGCGCGTATTCTACCATTTTAATCAATATCTCGGAAGAACAAAATCGCTGTTGGAGTATAGCAAAGACACAGATCAATGAATATAAATGTTAGTAATTGAATTATGTTGTATTTAATAGCCATCGGCTGCATTAAGCTGTTATAATTATTTACTCTATCAACACCCATGAAGTTCTTCGTGGTAAATCGGACTTGCTGAACGTTGTAGAAGTGAGTATTTACCGTATTACGTTGTAAGGGTAATCAATGCTTGGTAAAGAATGGGAGTGTTCAAGTCGAACTTCGTGTTGCCACCACAAGAGTGCAGCAGGTAACAAAGAGGTCCAAGCAAGGAGTAATAAGGAGATACCCTTAGGCAAACTTCGTGTTGCCGCCACAAGAGTGCAGTAGGGACAGAAGAGGTCCAAGCAAGGAGTAATAAGGAGATACCCTTAGGCAAACTTCGTGTTGCCGCCACAAGAGTGCAGCAGGGACTGAAGAGGTCCAAGCAAGGAGTAATAAGGAGAAGCCCTTAGGAAAACTTCGAGTTGCCGCCACAAGAGTGCAGCAGGGACAGAAGAGGTCCAAACAAGGAGTAATAAGGAGATACCCTTAGGCAAACTTCGTGTTGGCGCCACAAGAGTGCAGCAGGGACTGAAGTGGTCCAGGCAAGGAGTAATAAGGAGAAGCCCTTAGGCGAACTTCGTGTTGCCGCCACAAGAGTGCAGCAGGGACCGAAGTGGTCCAAGCAAGGAGTAATAAGGAGAAGCTCTTAGGCGAACTTCGTGTTGCCGCCACAAGAGTGCAGCAGGGACCGAAGAGGTCCAAGCAAGGAGTAATAAGGAGAAGCTCTTAGGCGAACTTCGTGTTGCCGCCACAAGAGTGCAGCAGGGACCGAAGTGGTCCAAGCAAGGAGTAATAAGGAGAAGCTCTTAGACAAACTTCGTGTAGCCGCCACAAGAGTGCAGCAGGGACCGAAGAGGTCCAAGCAAGGAGTAATAAGGAGAAGCTCTTAGACAAACTTCGTGTTGCCGCCACAAGAGTGCAGCAGGGACTGAAGAGGTCCAAGCAAGGAGTAATAAGGAGAAGCTCTTAGGCAAACTTCGTGTTGCCGCCACAAGAGTGCAGTAGGGACTGAAGAGGTCCAAGCAAGGAGTAACAAGGAGAAGCTCTTAGGCAAACTTCGTGTTGGCGCCACAAGAGTGCAGCAGGGACTGAAGAGGTCCAAGCAAGGAGTAATAAGGAGAAGCTCTTAGGCAAACTTCGTGTTGCCGCCACAAGAGTGCAGCAGGGACTGAAGAGGTCCAAGCAAGGAGTAATAAGGAGAAGCTCTTAGGCAAACTTCGTGTTGGCGCCACAAGAGTGCAGCAGGGACTGAAGAGGTCCAAGCAAGGAGTAATAAGGAGAAGCTCTTAGGCAAACTTCGTGTTGCCGCCACAAGAGTGCAGCAGGGACTGAAGAGGTCCAAGCAAGGAGTAATAAGGAGAAGCTCTTAGGCAAACTTCGTGTTGCCACCACAAGAGTGCAGCAGGGACTGAAGAGGTCCAAGCAAGGAGTACTAAGGAGAAGCCCTTAGGCAAACTTCGTGTTGGCGCCACAAGAGTGCAGCAGGGACTGAAGAGGTCCAGGCAAGGAGTAATAAGGAGAAGCTCTTAGGCGAACTTCGTGTTGCCACCACAAGAGTGCAGCAGGGACTGAAGAGGTCCAAGCAAGGAGTAATAAGGAGAAGCCCTTAGGCAAACTTCGTGTTGGCGCCACAAGAGTGCAGCAGGGACCGAAGAGGTCCAAGCAAGGAATAATAAGGAGAAGTCCTTAGGAAAACTTCGAGTTGCTGCCACAAGAGTGCAGCAGGGACTGAAGAGGTCCAGGCAAGGAGTAATAAGGAGAAGCCCTTAGGCAAACTTCGTGTTGGCGCCACAAGAGTGCAGCAGGGACTGAAGAGGTCCAAGCAAGGAGTAATAAGGAGAAGCTCTTAGGCAAACTTCGTGTTGCCGCCACAAGAGTGCAGCAGGGACTGAAGAGGTCCAAGCAAGGAGTAATAAGGAGAAGCTCTTAGGCAAACTTCGTGTTGCCGCCACAAGAGTGCAGCAGGGACTGAAGAGGTCCAAGCAAGGAGTAATAAGGTGAAGCCCTTAGGCATACTTCGTGTTGCCGCCACAAGAGTGCAGCAGGGACTGAAGAGGTCCAGGCAAGGAGTAATAAGGAGAAGCCCTTAGGCAAATTTCGTGTTGCCGCCACTAGAGTGCAGCAGGGACTGAAGTGGTCCAAGCAAGGAGTAATAAGGAGAAGCTCTTAGGCAAACTTCGTGTTGCCACCACAAGAGTGCAGCAGGGACTGAAGAGGTCCAACCAAGGAGTACTAAGGAGAAGCCCTTAGGCAAACTTCGTGTTGGCGCTACAAGAGTGCAGCAGGGACTGAAGAGGTCCAAGCAAGGAGTAACAAGGAGAAGCCCTTAGGCAAACTTCGTGTTGCCGCCACAAGAGTGCAGCAGGGACTGAAGAGGTCCAAGCAAGGAGTAATAAGGAGAAGCCGTTAGGCAAACTTCGTGTTGCCACCACAAGAGTGCAGTAGGGACTGAAGAGGTCCAGGCAAGGAGTAATAAGGAGAAGCCCTTAGGCAAACTTCGTGTTGCCGCCACAAGAGTGCAGTAGGGACTGAAGAGGTCCAAGCAAGGAGTAACAAGGAGAAGCCCTTAGGCAAACTTCGTGTTGCCGCCACAAGAGTGCAGCAGGGACCGAAGAGGTCCAAGCAAGGAATAATAAGGAGAAGTCCTTAGGAAAACTTCGAGTTGCCGCCACAAGAGTGCAGCAGGGACTGAAGAGGTCCAGGCAAGGAGTAATAAGGAGAAGCCCTTAGGCAAACTTCGTGTTGGCGCCACAAGAGTGCAGCAGGGACTGAAGAGGTCCAAGCAAGGAGTAATAAGGAGAAGCTGTTAGGCAAACTTCGTGTTGCCGCCACAAGAGTGCAGCAGGGACTGAAGAGGTCCAAGCAAGGAGTAATAAGGAGAAGCCCTTAGGCAAACTTCGTGTTGCCGCCACAAGAGTGCAGCAGGGACTGAAGTGGTCCAGGCAAGGAGTAATAAGGAGAAGCCCTTAGGCAAATTTCGTGTTGCCGCCACTAGAGTGCAGCAGGGACTGAAGTGGTCCAAGCAAGGAGTAATAAGGAGAAGCTCTTAGGCAAACTTCGTGTTGCCACCACAAGAGTGCAGCAGGGACTGAAGAGGTCCAAGCAAGGAGTACTAAGGAGAAGCCCTTAGGCAAACTTCGTGTTGGCGCCACAAGAGTGCAGCAGGGACTGAAGAGGTCCAAGCAAGGAGTAACAAGGAGAAGCCCTTAGGCAAACTTCGTGTTGCCGCCACAAGAGTGCAGCAGGGACTGAAGAGGTCCAGGCAAGGAGTAATAAGGAGAAGCCCTTAGGCAAACTTCGTGTTGCCGCCACAAGAGTGCAGTAGGGACTGAAGAGGTCCAAGCAAGGAGTAACAAGGAGAAGCCCTTAGGCAAACTTCGTGTTGCCGCCACAAGAGTGCAGCAGGGACTGAAGAGGTCCAAGCAAGGAGTAACAAGGAGAAGCCCTTAGGCAAACTTCGTGTTGCCGCCACAAGAGTGCAGCAGGGACTGAAGAGGTCCAGGCAAGGAGTTTTAAAAAATAGGTCAGTTCAGTTTGGGTAACAAAATAAACAAGGCCTAAGCTAAGGTTTGAGAACTATGCAAATGACAGCATATGAACTTTTTTAACACCCACGAGCAAAATAAATAAATAAATAAATAAAAATATATAGTAATGGTGGTGATGCATGAGCTAAATTAATTCTTAGGATTTTAACGATTTCAGATTAATAGAAATACACACACAGTTTACTTCTCATGAAGTACAATTCCAGAAACAGCAGAAAGAATTTATTATCAGGTATTAGAATATTTAAACAAGTACTTCAGGTGTTATAAAGGGACAGACATTGATACGGGATTCCAATTTCGATGTTAGGTTCGGCATGGGTCATAGATTATACCAACATCTACCGTATAAGGTGAGATAAATTCACGGCCTGTCAGATCGTGCCTGACAACGAACAACAAACCGAAACTGTTTGTAATGACGACCGCCCCATCTGCGGGAGAAAGGTAGTAGAAACGGATTCAGACGTCGAATGCGATGGGATTTGTCAAAGAAGGCATCGCATTGCATGTGCCGAGCTACAGCAAGGCCAATTCAATGCACTAAGATCCAGCAACAAGAAAACATCTAAGGTTATGTGGCTATGCCACGGTTGTCAACAGGATTATGATCTCTACAAGGCGGGCAAGACCGTTCCAATGGAGACAGAATCCTTAAGGGAGGAAATGAACTTGAAGTTAAAGGATCTAACATACATAATACACTCTGTAACATTAAAATACAAGGCACCCATTCCGCCAGACCTAAAAAAGGTCGATCCGTCTACCCAAAGCTACAATAGCGTCCAGGAAACACTAGGATGGAGATTAAAGGATGGAGATTACATACAGGAAATAATCACTCAAGATACGTCCGTAGAATCAGTGCAGACGACTAATCCTATGATTAGAAATGACACTTCTATTGGATTGGACAAAAGCTCGATTCGTCCAAAGACAGACCACCCAAGGATACTAAAGCGTCCAGGAAACACTCGGATGGTGTTCATGGAGAATATAGACAGGAAATGACCACTCAAGGTCGGTCAGTACAGACGACTATTCCTATGATTAGAAATGACACTTCTATTAGATTGGACAATGCCTCAGCAAGGGACATGCTAGTCCTATCTTAAAGGGTAAGTTTTACCCCTACCCACAATGATACGGATAACACGGCTGAACGTGAGGAAGGATTTCCTTTCTTATCGCAACAACATTCGGATGATGACACTCGATGGACTACCTTTGTGGAACGAGGAAAAGGAAACAAATTTTCTTCCCCACATACACCAACAATGGACGACTAGAACAGTACCGCCCTCTGACGTCACGCGATCACGTGACTTTGTTTACAAATCGATCTTGTGGGCAGCCATGACTATCTTGTGTGAGTTGTAGTTACGAATTACGCTTAAATATTCGTTGTTTTATACATTATAGAATAATGGTTCAATATTGTGCAGTTCCCCAGTGCAAAAGCAGACGTGGCAACTACAAAGTAATGTTTATTTCCTTGTCATTGGTCGTATTTGGAGGAAAAAGTGGCTTTTCAAAATTCTTCGTGCTGAAAGGAAATCACACATACCAGCCCACATGAGAGTACCGTATGTTTAGCCCATTTCTTACCTTTAGATTACATGGCACGAAGCCAGTATTGCCTGGAAGGAAATTTTTAAGTGATGATGCTGTGCCAAATGTATTTCCCGCTTTCTTCTCAAATAAAATTGAAGCCACCACGTCCTAAGCTGACATATAAATTAGGCCTACGCCTAGATATAAGACGGTATTATTCACACTGTCTTTGCTAAACGCTTAGTATGATATGGTAAAATAATAGGCTAGTATAGAAATAAACTAACGAGTGCCTACAAGCCATAATTCAGAGTAAAATAACTGCAATTCGCAGCTGTAGGCAAAGCCTAAGCTATTTTTTTTATTATTCTAACATATTGAAAACTCTTAAGGAAAAATACTGATTTTTTAGGTGAGGATTATGAGCTTAGTTACTTTCACACACCGGTAGACCTACGGCAGTTCTGGAGGATCACCTTGGGCGTTATCTTTAGTTGATATTTTTGAAATGAACTGGCTTAAGATAACCTTTCTTTCAAAATACGGTATCAGATTTCCGATACAAGTCGTTTTTATTTAAACAAGATATACCGGTTGAGTTGCTTTAATATAAGTTTTTAATTAGACATACCGGTAATGTACTGGTAGTAGCCTACTAAGGTTTTATGAACCTGGCAATTAACAGGCTAAAAATAATGGAAAGAGGAAGATTGGTGTATAGGCGTAAGAGCTATGTGGCCTTAAATCCAGGTCGTCAGTCAAAAACTGAGGATGAAATATATCTTGGCCTACTGTAAATACCAGTATGATTTATAAAACAGCTTACAAAAGGATTCTGTGCAGTTCTACACTCTTATTTGCTTGTAAAAAGACATCACATGGAATTTGGCCTAGGTTGCTATTATCCTCTACTGCAGTAAATTGGGGGCAGATAATCTTGCTGTTCCGCCCCTTAAAACAACAATAACTAACTAGCAGCAGTAAATTCAGACATAAATTAGAATTTACAGCTGTATTTTAAGAAGTCTACTTGTATGTCTGGAATTTGGAAAATTGACGGAATTAAGAATTGTTCTCTTCCTGTTAGGTTTCATCACCGGTTCTGGTTCTATGCACTTTCCCGTAGGTTTAGCCTATACCATTGCTACTCAACAGATGTGCAGGATATTTTAGCAAGAATTTCAGTGGCTCCAGTACAGCAAAGATGAGGTAAAACAATCCCATTAGATGAATGCATTTCCTTAGCTAAAACAATTATGTCTTCCCAGACAGCCAATTCCTATTAAATTGGAAATATTCACGAAAAAAATCGCCCAGCTTTGCACGAACAGTACGACCTAAGAACGTTGAACACGCCATTCTCTTCATACCCTTGAAAATAAAGTGGCTTTTGTTGTTGTTGTTGTTGTTTCATTTGAGGGCCTTGGACATCGTGATCATATGGCCCTATGTACTTGAACGAGTGTGGGATGATTATTTGATAACCTTTGTCATTGTGGTATTTGTAATAGTGTGTGTATTTATAATTCAGGTGAGATATGGGAAGGAAACGGCCGTTGCCTTTTAGTTAGGAACCATCCGGTATTTGACTGGAGTATAAGTGGGAAACCACGGACAACCAATTCCAGGATGACTGAGGTGGAAATCGAACCCACCACTTCTCAGTTTTGCCTCACGAGGCTTACTGTAGCCTACTCCATTCCAGCCCTCAGACCAGAATTAAATGTATTGACAGAGACGGGAATCGAACCCAGACCTCCGGGGTGACAGCTAACAAAGCTAGCCGTCACACCACGAATAAAGTATTCTTGGAGGAGATTTCCCTCTGTCTAGCAAAACAGACAGCCTTAAACGTCATTAGATAACCTTGATAGGCACACCAAACATCTTCAATAATTCATGTATGGACAGATTATAGCCTTCTTTCATTAGTCATTGAGAACCATCATCACCTACCGTACCGGTACGTATTTTGTAGCACAGTTCAAGCTAAACGTTTTGAGGTTCTCGATCGACTTGGTCCATGTCAGCTGCTTTAAAAATAAAGTTTCATTTCGCACAATGAAACTGTCATATCTACGAACACGGTGCCGTAACTATAAGAACATAAACCGGTTCTGGTAATGTCATGCACTACATTTTACAACCCTCATCATTACGCCTATATTGGAGGTATATTTAATACGAATTTCGGTAATATATACGTATTACCAAACGCAAATCGTTGACACTTCAACTCGGTAAATAACATTCTGTTACAAGACAACGTGCCTCCATTCGTCTCTCGCCCACGAGACCACCTGCGCACTCTGTGAAACACTTCAGGAACCTCAAAGCCACGCCAAAAGTAAAGTCGTCATGTTAGGACGAAACGCATTCACGCAGACAATGAAGATGCGCTACAATCCAATGAACTTCAGGCGATATTACCTAAAGCGTGGCTATATATAGGCCGATTACTTACGACCGCTAACCCAGAGAAGATTGAGAGACATTTGAAGAATCTGCACGTTACAGAGATAGGCCTATATGATTGTGAACAATTACAAACTCAAGGAAATCTCAAAGCCTTCAAAGTTGGCATTCCCATGACAGATCTTCACAAAGTCACATCTCCGGAACATTGGCCAAAAGGGGCTCTCGTCAGACGATATCGTCTTTTTCGTTCCCAAAGACGAGGGGCGAGGTTCGATTATTAATCTTCTTGTATGGAACGTGGAAGGGTTGAGGAGCGTTCTAGAGCTAACTCAGAGTGATCTTCTAGATAATCAGGATTTCCTAATTCTCACTGAGACTTTCGCAACACAGGCAATAGACATCAATGGATTTTTTTCGGAACACGTCTTCGCCACTCAAGGACCAAGGGGTCGACCCGTCAGGGGTATATCTTGTTATTTTAAACCTACCCTAGGGAGTTTTTCAACACGTTACAAAGACTAGGACACCATAATCCTCCAATCAGCTAGCTTAACAATAATAGGCATATACATCGATCCATCAACACTCCCAGAAGATATTATAGCAACAATTATGATTTCACTAGGAAAAACGCATCCCGGGAGTAATATTATCATTGCAGGGGATTTCAGCTGCAGAGTAGATACTGACAACCATAGGAAACATGTACTACTGCAGTTGATGGCGGAAGAAGGATACCACTCTTGTTAACAAAGCGGCGGACTGAACATATTTCGCATGCAACGGCTCAAGTACGATAGACTTAATTTTCTTCAAGGATGCTTGGATCGAGTTGTCATAATATAAGGTGTGTTATTCCAGCTTCGAAGCTCCAAGGCATTGCCCTGTTGTAACGTCCTTTACTGTGGCTGCTCGTACACCACTCAAGATAGAGTCAAAGCGCGTCCTAAACATTTCACGTAAACTGAATGAAAGCCTACTGACTCAAAATACTAACAAGTTAATTCACTTTAACAATAGAATTGAAGCAAGTGACCTTGACTCTGCCGCCTCTGCCCTTGAGGACATTATTAAATCATCAGTTTCACTATTTCGCGAACGAAAATCACAGAACTGGTTTAACCACACCTGCTATTTCGAGAGAAAACGAGCATTACAGGCCCTTCACGTAGCGCGAGCAAGCAATAGACATGAGGACCTAGCTATATATGACACTTTGAGGAAGAATTACAAGGAATTACTCAAGAAGGCACGAAAGGACTTTATTGAACTTGGACGGCCAAAATGGTGGAGAATGCGAAAGCGAACCCTTGCTTCGCATTAACACCCAGGAAAACTCAAATGGTTGGGAAAATTGACATGAGTATTTGGGAGCAACACTTCACTGCCATATTGAATCAGAAGGGAACCTCAACAGTATTCCAAATGAAACCATCTGAACAAGATGGCACTAATATCCCCTTGCTCACACCAGCTGAGTTTCGTAGTGCTCTAATGACTCTGAACGACGGAAAAGCGTCTCGGCCAGATGGCATCTTCAATGAGCACATTAAAACAGCAGGTACCGTGCTATTACCGGTACTTACAAATTTAATGAATCTTTGTTTGAGATCAGGAGACATTCCTTCCACGTGGAAACTGTCAACATTGAAGAAGCTCTATAAGGGGAAAGGAGAACAGTATGACCCCAATTCCTATAGAAGGATCGCCTTAGAAAATAATCTTCTCAATGTGCTCACTAAACTTGTGGCAAAACGGCTCACCGATGAAATTGATAGTGAGATACCAGAAGAGCAATTTGAATTTAGAAGGGGGAGGAGTACAATTCAGGCCATTAAAAATCTCAAGGATGATGTCGAAAACGTCCTTAAAAACACCACGAGGCAAATTTCACCCAGTATTCGTTGATTTTACAAAGGCTTTCGACAACTTAAACCGGGTCATAATTTTCTCGAAACTAGATGAGTTGGTGAAGGACAACAAACCACTCACCATCCTGGTCCAAATATATTAAGGAGTAACTACGTTCAAATTTCTGACAATGTAACAGTATCGAAAGAGATATTGCAAACAAATGGCGTACTTCAGGGAGACCCCCTGAGTCCCTTCCTTTTTAACGTCGCAACCCACGATGTTGTTCGAGCGCTTAAAGAAGACTCACCGGACATAGAAATGTAAATTTATGCGGATGATATGGTTCTGGGCTCCCGTGACATCAGTGAGCTACAATCGGCGTCTCCTCTCTGGAGGTATGGGCGCCTGCCAACGATTTGCAGGTTAACGTCGAGAAAACGAAATATATGATCTTCAGAAAAGGCGGCCGAGCGTCAAAGGACGACAGTATAATTTTGAAATAAACTCCCCTTCAAATTGTAAATAGCTTCACCTATCTAGGCTTGACTCTGCAAACTACTATGCAATCCTTCAGGATTCACATAAAACAGCGGGTGGCATCATCCACTAAAGCTATTTTCGATATTAGAAACATATCTCGACTTTCACTGAAATCCGCCTTAGCACTCTTTGATGCCAAGATTGTTCCGGTCCTCACATATGGGTTAGACATAGTCTGGGATAAATTAAGCTTGAGCGATCGCAGATCAATTGAAAAAGTCAAAGCGCGATACTTAAAGGCTGCCCTGGGAGTATCAAAATACACGCACTCCCGACTTGTTTATGGACTTGCCAGGGAAACTTTCCTTATTGAAGACTTAAGATTTAGATTACAATAAATTGCCTTCTACAAGACAGGAGCAGGAATTCCTAAAGACGAGCGGAAATCGAATAGAATTATATGGGACTGATGCCATGTCTCAGAGAAATTGGACTGAACCTAACTATGAAATGAGGAGTGCTCTGAATAGACTTGCTGTGCACGGCTTCCATCATAAGCTGTGCGTGCGACGTGGCTTTCATGGACCACTGTGTGTGCATATTATGTGCTAACCAGTGTAGTCGAAACCATTTTAGTAAGTGCTCTAAGAGAACACTGTCCTTATTGGATTACTCGAAAATGTAATGCACATTTGTGCGCAGTTCATTTATTACTACGATATCGATTACATATATGCACAGACCAAGGATCATGTAGTATGGGACGCGCACTGGTCGGTGGGTTGGTGAGATCCGGGTCTCGAGCGCGGTTTATGGTGGAAACCGGTGAAAACCATGCAACGCTAGTCTATTTATTTAACTTCTCATCTGACAGTGTTTATGATATTATGATGTATTTATTCCAAATGCACTTTCGTGCGCACATATCTAGGGCGTGTAACTGTCAAGTTGTCACCAGAGAGCAGCATGACTAGAACCGGTCTAATACGTAACATGGCTGTCAAATAGCGAATGCTTAGCAACGTCAAGGAATACAAAAGGAGATTTATATTTAATTTATTAAGACGCGCTCGAAAGAGCATTAAACCTAAATCTAACACATTGATATTAATTTTCACTATATTCTCTCATTGTCTTTGTTCTTTTGCCACAGCGTATGATATGGTAACGGTCGCACTTCCTGTTGCACAATGAGCATATACAGTCTTCACCAGGTTGGTGAAACCTTTGAGTTCGGCAGATTTTATGGTGGAAGCCATGGGTAGCAAGTCTGGTTACTACATGCCTTTGGTCTTGCCCAGACTCTGTCCATTGTCGGTCCATCATTTAGAAATCGGGATCAATATCCTTCCTCTTCATCCATCGCGATTCGAGTAGCGCTTGTAATGGGCCTGTAGATGGTAGCATGAACTGAAGTCTTAAGTCCTCCACGAAGAAACTTTCCCTTGCTAATTCATATACTATCCTTGAGGGTGCATATATCCCAACTCCGAGAGCTCTCTTCAGGTATCTTGCTTTCACTCTTTCCAATCTTGTAAGATTGCTGTTTGTTAAATGCGCCCATATTAATTCTATTCCATATGAGGCTATTGGTGAAACGACTGCCTTAAATAAGGCCATTGCAGTAGACAATGAAAGTTTGCTGATATTCTTTATTCTGTGAATGGCTTTTATAGCTGCTGAGACTCTCTCTTGAATGTGGATCCTGTAGGAAGACATGGTTGTTTGTAAATACACTCCTAAGTATTGACATTTGTTCACTGTTGTTAGCTTAACACCTTGCAGATTTATATTGGAGTTCTATGCAGCCATCACGGGGATGAAGCTACAATAGGAGTAAACTGACAACACTGGGTACTTCAGCGCCACCCCACTACGAGCGCTGTTAGGCAAAAGTTCGCCTCGTGATTGGGTGATTTTGACTTACTTGACTTATGTCCTTTTCCTCCAAGGAGCAAAGGCTTCCACAACAGCTTTCACCTTTCAGCCTTGTAATATTTGGTGTTCTGTGTTGTTGATAACATGGCGGCTCCACATGCTTGAAACACGTTACGGTAACTGTTCATTATCCTGATTTTGAGAGATATTTAAGTCACTTATATACGTTAAAACTACTCGCAATAGCAAATATTCTTCCTGGGTAACACGATACTGTCGTATTTCTGAAGCTTATAATCGTGATCCATACTTTTCATTCGTAAACCGTATTTGGCAAATGATGATGTTGCTCACGCCAAAGAATATGAGTCATACGACATCGGCGTGAATAGTTCTGAATAAAACCACCCAGTCCAAAGTCTCAAGTTGGTGTGATTTTTCAAAATGGAAATGTGTCCTTAAATAAAATATGGATTGGAGTGACCCAGTTAAATAAAAAATAAAAAAAATGAAAACATATTTGGGAGCTAATAATTCCACACTGGTAGTTGGCTGCCACACCACAAGGCGTTCTGCAGTAGTTTCTTGTTCCCATGCTTTACCATGGGCCATCACTTCTATTATATTTGGTATTCTGTGTTCTGTGGCAGCCAGTAACCCAATTCGTATGCGCCTGGACCTCGTCTGGTGACAACTTTTGACAGTTACACGCCCAATTAACATCACATTCTTCACTAATATTTCATTGAAATATATCAAGATACCTAGGAAGTGTTGTGTGCCTCGCTGTGGGGAAAATTATGTCAGTACTGTGAAATTAAATGGCTATGTCATGGAACTGTGTTATTCATAAATTTCATAGAATTTTATTGCTAAATATTGTCAACACATAATGCATATTTTGTAAACGAGCTCCAGTAGCTACCTTGATCCAAGGATCATACAATACGTATTGCCATAGACAGACATGCCTGGACGTAGCATGATGTTTGTTTGTTTGTTTGAGTCTTCAGTCTTTTGACTGGTTTGATGCAGTCCTCCATGCCTCCCTGTTCTGAGCTAATCTCTACATAGCTACCACACCCTACATCCGAGGCAATCTGTTTAACATATTCTAACCTTGGTCTACCCCTACAGTTCTTGTCCTCGACCCTTCCTTCCATAACTAAGCTTGCTATTCCTGGGTGTCTTAGTATGTGTCCTACTAACCTATAGATACTCTATTTAGTTTTATTTCCAATCACTTACAGTATTTTAACAGAACAACAACAATCGGTATTTCTCTATAGATTACATTATAGGCACTGCTAACTATATATTAGTTCTTTTTCTTTTTCAACTGTTTGTTTTCTTCCTTTATTATCCACAGCTACCTGTATCATGTCTCCTGCACCTACACCACTCCCCCACCAGTAACGTAGTTACGCTTGTTAAAGTACTATTGAAAACGAACTGGCAATCTCACAGTACGTCCAGTGTGTGATGTCTTGATGATGGTAGTGTCCTTTTTATTCGCTATGGCATGAGGTGGTACTGCAGTGTCTTGTTGATGGCTGTCTGGGCTTGAAACAGGAGAAGGATCTGGGGTCTCTTCATCTGGTGCCAAGATGTAGGCTGGTTTTACTCTGTCGATAAATTTACTTGTTTGCCTTTAATTAGTAGTGTGAAGAATTTCTCATATCTCTTCTCAACAGGAAAAGGACCATCATAAGGTGGTGTCAATGGCTTCTTTACTTTGTCATTCCTCAAGAAGACATGAGTAGGCTACATGACTTGAGGTCTCTATGTACAAATACACTTCTGGTAGTTTTATGATAGGATGGAATAGGCTTAAGTGCTGTCATCTCCAGGTAGCTTAATAGTCTTACCATAGACCATCTGTGCAATAGAATAGTCAGAATTGCTCTTTATGGCTGCACGCAACTCAAGAAGCACTGTAGGCAAAACCTCTGTCCATTTATGGGAATTATGTGCCCTGATGGCAGTTTTTAAGGTGCGGTATAGTCGTTCAATCTTTCCATTGCATTGTGGGTGGTAGGCTGTAGTGTGCTTCAGTTTAACATCACACAGCACTGCTAATTTCTTGAAAAGTTCGGATTGAAATTGTGGTCCACGGTCTGTGATGATTACACTCGGGACTCCAAATCTAGCAATCCAGTTGGAGTAGAATGATTTAGCAAATGTGTCTGCTGTAATATTTTGCATTGGGTTGACTTCCATCCAAGAAGTATAGCGGTCGATGCATGTTAAACAATAAATGTTCCCATCTGATGGTGGCAGTGGGCCAACTAAGTCCATATGTACAACACTAAACCTTCCATCAGGTTCTGGAAATGAAATTAATTTAGACTGTGTGTGTCTTGTTACTTTGTTTTTCTGGCAGTGGATGCAAGCTTGGGCCCATTTTCGAACATCAGATTTTATATTCGGCCAAATGAACCTAGTTGTCATCTGCTTCACTGATGAATTTACCCCTGAGTGTGATAAGTTATGGATCTGTTGAAACATCTGTTTGCGGAATGACTCTGGGATAAATGGTCTTGCATTATTCGTTGAGATGTCGCACCACAATGCCTTGCCCGCTGTTAATGCGCACTTCTTGAATGTCAGTGATTCACTCTCTTCCATCAGCCGTTTTAATTCTTCATCTTGCAGTTGCTCTCTTGCAATTTCATTGTAATCAATCACAGGGATTTCTTCCTTCCGAGATAGAGTGTCGGCTACAATGTTGTGTTTACCACTAATATGTTGAATGTTGGTAGTGAATTGAGAAATATAATGGAGGTGTCGCAATTGTCTTGGTGATGCTTTCTCGTTCTTTTGTATAAATGCATAGGTTAGCGGCTTGTGATCTGTGAAGGTGGTGAAATCTGTTCCCTCTAAAAAATGTTTGAACTGTTTCACTGATAGGTAAATGCCTAAAAGCTCTCTGTCATATGTGCTGTAAGATTTCTGTGTTTCGCTCAGTTTCTTTGAGTAGAAGGCAATGGGTCTCCAAGCATCATTTTCATATTGTTGCAACACAGATCCAATGGCAATGTCAGATGCGTCTGTAAACAGGCCTAATAGATTGTCTGGGTTAGGAATAGTAAAGAGTGTTGTATTTGATAACTCTTGTTTACATTTTTCAAACATATGCTTCGCCTCTTCAGTCCATTGAATTGTTCTGCGGTCTCTCTTTCTTGCTCCTTTTAGGTATTCATGGAGCACTGCTTGTGTTTTGGCAGCATCTTTGAGGTAGCGGCGGTAAAAGTTAACCATGCCGAGAAACGTGCGGAGGTCATGCACTGTTTCTGGCAGTTTATAAATCAAGATTGTTTGAACCTTTTCAGGAAGAGGTCTAGTACCCTCAGCTGTAATGAGGTACCCTAGAAACTCTATTCTGTCTACGCCCATCACTGATTTGGAGGTTGTTACGAAACGAAATTGTAACTATCGAAAGCCTAACCGGCGTATAGGTTCTTTTATAATTCCGTACTGGTACTTATTTTATTTTCAATAAATCAAAGCAGACAATGATCAGTCATGTCCTCCAAAACAGACCGCAGAGATAATAATACAGAGCCCGCTTGGAATATAAAGAAAAACAAAGAGTAGTGACCCAAGTCCTTCACCCTCTCGAAAGATATAACAGTCCTCAACACACTCCCACCTTGAGACATTTGTCTCAACACATATTATTTACAGTTCACTACGAAAACCTTGATGCCACTTTTATTTTTCTTCCACATCTTGTCTTCACCATGGAATAGCCAACAACAGGTATCTCCTCAGCTACTGGTTCCAACGGTGACTGGTCTACAGGTAGGGTCGACTGGTTACCACTACACCAAGCTCCAGATGAGATCTCTAAAGGACAAAGTCTTTGGACTGGCCGAATCAGAGTTCCAGATGATGTCTTCAGCCGTGCTACTCTTTCAACTCCATCCTTCCCTGGGATAAGTTCCTGTACAATAGCAATAGGCCAATCAATTTTCTTGCTGTTGTCTGATCCTATTAGAACAACTTCACCAGCCATCAGGTTGTGCTTCCGATTCTTGGAAGTAAGTTTGAGTTGGCCAAGATACTCAGTTCGGAACCGTTGCCTCAAGCTTTCGATTAATTGTTGTTGATACCGTAGTCCTTTTCCTAAATCAGTGGCATAAGCAGTATCACAATTGGGTACTCCAATCTCCTTTACACCTTGTATAAACATAGAAGGAGTGATGGGAACAGAATCAGAATTGTCTTCTGAGAGGTAGGTCAAGGGTCTGGAGTTCAATATTTCTTCGCAGTCTCACAGTACTGTTGACAACTCCTCCACAGTTAATCTAGATCTCCCAATCGTTCTCTTCAGAAGCTGCTTCAGAAGACCGATGAGCCGTTCCCACCAGCCACCCCACCATGCAGCAGTTGGTGGATTGAACCGCCAGTCAATCCGTTCCACATTGCTGTATTCTGCTATTTTCTCCCAGTTAATAGGTTTTAACATATTGGAGGCTCCTGTAAAGTTGGTTCCGTTATCTGAATACACAATGGCTGGTCTTCCACGACGAGCCACAAATCGTCGAAAGGCTTGCAAAATGTGTCCAGAAGTTAACGAAGAGACTATCTCCAAATGAATCGCTCGGTAGACTACACACGTGAAGAGACAAATCCAAACCTTTTCACGAGTATATAGTGGTCCCATTAAATCAACACCTATTATCTCAAACACTGCAGCATCTCTTACACGTGCCTCCGGTAAAGGTGGGGAGCTAACAACCATCTTCCTCCCACCATGTCTCTTGCAGATGACACATTTTGAAATAACAGTGCGCACAGACCTCCTTCCTTGTAAAATCCAATACTTCTCTCGTAGGATACTTAATAGTCCTTGAACACCAATATGACAATTTTTCACACGTGTGTCATAAATCAATCGGCAAACCACTGCATGTTTAGAGGGAAGCACTACAGGCAATCTAAAATCTATCAAATCTTTCCTTTCTGTCACCTTCGTAATTAAGCGGATTACTCCATCATGGTCTTCGTAAGGAGCGAGTGATGCAAGTTGCTTATCTTGAACTCCAATGAACGACTCCTTCTGGACAAGTTTCATGACCCTTAGTTCCGCCTCTTCCATTTCTTTTGTAAGAAGTTCACCTTTCACCAGTTCAACTCTTTCTCGTTTCAGACGACAGTTTAATTCAAATCGAAGAATCCACCCAATTGTTCTCTCGATCCTGTTAAATCTTGAAAAGTAGGGGTAGTACCAATCACCATCACCATACTCGCAGAGCAAAGATATAATATCCCTTAACCATTCAGTCAACACAGCATCATAACGCTCAAAAGAATTCCTGCCCGCTATCTTCTTCACTATCGAGTCCAATCTGCGCTTTGCCAGGTTGAAATTCCCCGGAAGGGGTGGGTGATCTCCTAACCAGGACAACTGAACCTCATACCTTCCATCTTCATTTGCACAAACAGTTTTCTCAAAATGGTCTTTGGCTAGGCGTTTCATCTCAGCCTTGCTGGTTCTCATTATTGGATCTTCAATTCCTAATACATCTAAGTCCCACAAGGTAGTTAACGACTTCTCAGTGGACAACATTGACAAGACCATCATTGAACGGTCAATGTTCCCTGAGCTTTCATTTTTGTTCTTCCCCATGATTGTCCATCCCAAGTGTGTTTCGATGGCCACAAGACCACAATTAAGATTCTTCTTCTTACCACTCAACACCTTACCACAAACATCTGCTCCAATCAACACATCGATAGGATCCCCATTATCACTAGTAAGCTTTATTCCTTCGTCTTCCAGTTCGCTCAACCATGGGCCTTCTCGAGCAGTGGGCACATTTGAACAAATAACGTCCTGATCCAAAGCATCAAAGTTGCATGCATATTTCCCATCCATACTACCTAACCTTATTTTGTAACACTGGTGTTCATATGGCTTAGAATGGGAACCACCAAAGAGTGCATGTACCACACTACCATTGCCTATAGACTGGTATTCCATCTGTTTGGCTAAGTCACTCCTAACATAGGATCTCTGAGAACCGTCATCGAACAGAACACGTATTGGTTTTTCAGCAACACCCTTAATTACAGCAGTCAAAGTTTTCAAAAGAACTTGTCCACAATTCACATTTGACAAATTGTTCTCGACTGAAGGAATATCGATTTTGTCAGATCTGACAGACACGCTGGCTTTGTTGCACATGAGAGGTACGTGCCTACCCTCACAAACAATGCATTTTAAAAAAGTTTTACATTTCTTACTAGTATGGTTGGGTTTCAAGCAGCCGAAACAGCATCTTTTATCTCTGACAACTTTCCTCTTCTCTTCCAAACTAAACTCACGAGCTTTGTAACAGTCCATGCTGTTATGAGTTCCATCACAGAAGATACATACGGGTTTGGAAGATTTAACATTAATTAGATAGGCCGCAGTTGGTAACGTACTTTCACTCACATTCTTTCCTTTTGAATCTAAATGAAATCCTTCTATAGCCATAGATATCCTTTCCTCACTTTCCACTTCCTGCTTCAAACATGCCATCAAGTTACCCAGCTTTGAATTTTGTGCTGACTCCCCGAGGTGAATGAACTCCTCTGCCAAGCACGTAACAGATCCTCTGACAGGCACGATTCCACAAGAGGAAAAAGCATTGTGGCATACTTCTCTGATGTCACTCCTAGCGTTTCTAAAGCACGAAGTTGTGTTTCTATGCGATCATACATGGACGAAAGATCAGGTTTATCGCTACTGGTGGTTAAATTAAGGGTTAGTTTCAGAAGCTCCCTAACATATACTTCAACAAGTAATTCATCACGCCCGAATCTAGACTTCAGACTATCGAGAGCCTTTTGATAGTTTTCATTAATTGGTGGGAAACTTTCAACTATCTCGTGGGCGCGAGAGTTAGGTAATGTTGATTGTAATAAGTACTGAAACTTATCTTCCTGAGCTATATCAGGATCTTCATGTATATTTCGGAACTGTCCCCAGAACGCCAACCATTCCCTTACATCCCCTCCAAACTTCTTAAATTCTAACAAGGGTAATTTAAACTTGCGTTTTGCATGGGCTTCGTTTGAAGGCGTCAGGTCAGATGAAGCATTTAACATGCCAGATATCTTACTTTTCATGTAATTTTCATATTTTACTTCCAATAGTTTGGCCTTACTTGCATATTTGTCCGCAGAAGTAATTTCCTTTTCCAGATCTGCAGTTGCGTAGTCTTCTGTTAGCATAAGATCTATAATTTCTTCATCCAGTTTTACTACATCTCTGGCTTTGTTCTTGAACACCGCCAGGTTTGCCTCCACAAGCATCTCATCACTATTCTTCGTTATATCATTGTCCACGTTGTTGTATATTCGCGTAAATGAACTCCGAATAATACTTATTTTCTTTATTAGAGAATCCATTTTCTCTTTTATCCTGACAAAGGTCGCCACAATGTTACGAAACGAAATTGTAACCAACGAAAGCCTAACCGGCGTATAGGTTCTTTTATAATTCCGTACTGGTACTTATTTTATTTTCAATAAATCAAAGCAGACAATGATCAGTCATGTCCTCCAAAACAGACCGCAGAGATAATAATACAGAGCCCGCTTGGAATATAATGAAAAACAAAGAGTAGTGACCAAAGTCCTTCACCCTCTCGAAAGATATAACAGTCCTCAACAGAGGTATTTATTCGAAGGCCATACTTGTTTAACCTGTCCATAACCAACTTAAGTTGATTCTTATGCTCTTCGAATGATGCGGAGGCTACCAGAATGTCGTCCAAGTAAGGAAATGTGAAATCCAGACCTCTGAAAACTTCATTTATGAATCTCTGGAAGGTGGATGGAGCATTTCTTAACCCAAAACTCATGACATTGAACTCATACAATCCGAAAGGAGTTACCATTATTGCAGTTTTGCACGTATCCTCTTCGACGATTGGGATTTGGTAATATGCTTTAAATAAGTCGATTTTTGAGAAAACAGTTTTTCCTTTCAAGATGTGTTGAAAATCTTCTATTCTTGGTACTGGGTTGCGGTCTGGAATTGTCCTCTCATTCAACCTTTCTATAGTCACCACAAGGTCGTAACGACCCATCCTTCTTACTAGACATGTGCAGTGGACTCGCCCATTGAGAGTTTGATGGTCGAACTATTCCGTTATCCAGCAGGAACTGAAATTCTTGTTTGGCAATCTGGATCCTCTTCGGATCTAACTGTCTGGCATTTGAGAATACCGGTTGACCGTTGGTAACTATTTGATGTTTAATATCATGTGTTATCAGGGTAGGGGTTAAGTTTGGTGTTGTTAATCTTGGATATTGTGCAAGAATGTCACTGTATTTGAAATTTGTATTCATAGAGCTAATAGCATCGCATTCTAGAATGACTGTAACTTCGCCCTAACACCAAGCTGAGTTACACCGTCAATTAATTGTTTATTATACAGGTCCACAAGTAAGTGGAACTGTTTAAGAAAATCTGCTCCAATTATACCTTTGTTTATTTTAGCAACCACAAATGGCCACTGGAATTTTCGCCTTAGTCCCAAGTTCACAGTCAATATTTTGATACCATAGGTTGGTATTTCTGTATTGTTGGCTGCATACAGTTTATAGGAAGTATCTACATTGTCATACTTTGTTGCTGGCCAAATTGAAACATCCGCTCCACTGTCTACTAGGAACTTCACTCCCGTTTCTTTATCTCTCACAAATAACCGGGATCTGCGGCACAACTCGTGACCTTCAGCAGCGGAACTTGCCGCTAATTCTACTGCTGTTTCTCGTTTTCCGGATTCTTTCAACCGCACGGTTGTTTACATTTATCTGGGTAGCATCTTGAGCCAAAATTAAAATGATAGTAACACAATTTCCCATCTGGATTGAATTTTCTGGTTGAGCGCCTGCGACTTCTACTTCGCCTGGGGCTACGATGTGTTGCTCGTGAGTGATGTCTTCCGATTGAGATAGCTGCTATTTGTTGTTCCAATGCGGTAATTTTCGCTACGATTTCATCCAGTGTTGCACTGCTACTTGAAGAGCACTGACTTGGGGTTTTTGTGGCACTATACAGTTCAGTACGTGGATTCATTTCCAGTATTTTATCTGCCATTATTGCCATTTCCTCCAACTCCTCATCACTAACTACCAATATATTTCTTACTGAGTCTGGAAGTTTGTCTAGCCATAGTGTCCTTAAGACTTTGTTTGAAATATCTGCGCCTGCCAGGGATTGCATTTTGCGCAGCAGCTGACTTGGTTTGAGGTCCCCTAGGTCAATTCCTGTCGTTAATCGCTTTATTTTCTTATCTTCACTTTCTTTGAAGATGTTGAGGAATCTTTCTTTTGCCTCGGCATATTTACAGGAGTTATCACTACTAATGATGTCCCATATGTTTTCCACATATTTCTGTTCTAATTGCGAAACCAAATAATTAAATTTAGTCTCTTCAGATGTTATTCTGTTAATCGCAAATTGTGCTTCGATCTGGTAAAATCAAATTTCTGGTTTATCGGCCCAGAACGGTGGAATTGTAACAGACAATTTACTAACCTCAACTTCACTGGTAATGCCATTAGACGTTCGCGCAGCATTATCACTATTTTCAGTCATTTCTCGAATCACGTCGGGAATCACCAATTTATAGATACTCTATTTAGTTTTATTTCCAATCACTTACAGTATTTTAACAGAAAAACAACAATCAGTATTTCTCCATAGATTACATTATAGGCACTGCTAACTATATATTTGTTCTTTTTCTTTTTCAACTGTTTGTTTTCTTCCTTTATTATTCACAGCTACCTATGTCATGTCCACAGCTACCTGTATCATGTCTCCTGCATCTGCAAACCTATCACTTCTCTTCATTAGCAGTCACCAGAAACATCTCTCCTCTCCCACTCGTCTTAATACCTCTTCGTTTGTAACCCTCCCATCTGATCTTCATCATTCTCCTGTAACACCACATTTCAAATGCTTCAATTCTCCTCTTTTCTGCTGCACCAATAGTCCAAGTTTCACTTCCATAGAGCGCCACGCTCCAGACAAAGGCTTTCAAAAATGACTTCCTTATACCTAAATCTATATTCGATGTCAACAGATTCCTTTTTTGTAGAAATGCTTTGCTTGCCTGAGCCAACCTACTTTTTATATCCTCTTTGCTTCGTCCATCACTGGTTATTTTGAATGAGACAGCCATTGAACTCGAGGTGATACTGGAATGCCGACTGTATGGGAGCAAAGTGCGGTTTTTGGTGCGACTAGTTACGCCTGGTAGTGCACGTCAAGGAGGCGATTACCAGGAAGCAGTTTTCAGCGAGGGTTACCATGGGAGGAGTTGTTCCAGTAATATCTATAGTTCAATGGATACAGCACGTCTCGATTCAAGACGTGAGAGACTGCTGCCCTATCTGTGAGTGGCAGTAGGATGAAACCGCAGTACAATGCGACGGCTTATGCTAGAAATGGCACCATCTGAATTGCGCCGAATTACAGCAAGGTCAATTCAACGCGCTGAAAGTGTTGAGTAAAATAAAGTTGAAACTTTCGTTATGTTGCTATGAATGTGAACAAGACTTTCTACTGTAGGCTATAAAGCAGGTGCAAAAATAATAGAAAATATACGAGCCGATATGCATAAGAAATTGGATTTTCTCGCAAAAACAATACTGGAGGTAAAAGTTATACAGTGAATCGTAAACGAGATTCAGTAATTCCAGACTCAATACCAAAGAATTTACTATATAAGTCGTGGCCTAAAAGGGGGATGGGGGGTGGGTTATAGACAGCGGAGGAGAAAACATATCATCATTTCTACAAGTACTATTCTTCATTACAAAAGGTATTTCGGCTGATTTTAGTGGTTTAGAAACAGCCTGTATTCGTCTCCTTTAGTGTTACCAATTCCAATAAGTTTGTTTTTATTTTATTTCGAGTCATAAGCATAGCAAAAGAAACATATAGGAAACAAACCAAAGATTGATAAAATATGATACAATGTAACACAAATCTTAAATGACAAACTAAACAATATCAGCCCAAAATTGTGCAACAGTAACAGCGTTGTCTGAAGCATCAACAAGCTCTTGTGTGGAACATGATGTAGGATATCTAGGACAGTTAATTAAGTGTTTAGTTGTCTGTTCCTCTCCGCAATTACACAAGGTGGAAGATTCCTTCAAAAAGCCCCATTTGAACAGGTTGTCGTTAGTTGGTCCGACGCCACTCCTGAGCCGATAGGACTTCCACACTCTCCAGACTTGATTTCCACCAGGAGGAAGGTTCTCAGAAGGAGCCATCCAATAATTACAGTCAGATCTTGCTGTCCACTTAGATAATCTGGCTGCTCCAGGCTGACCGGTGAGGGGAGTAGTAGTTCTCATGAAGCTCTTCCTAGATTTGAGCCTACTAAGTGGTGGCTGGTAACCATGTAACAGATGATCAGTGTTATGTTCTGCTTTATAGCATTGCATTGAATAAGTTTGTGACGAGGGTTATTGTTATTAGATGAACAATAGTTGACTATTTCCTTACCGATAGGCCTAAACAATTGTTTATACTTCAATAATGAACCGACACATCTGACATTTCATTAACATCCGTCGATGACATCGGAAAATGTTACGATGTTTACTTTGTCATTACCAAAATGACTACCGTTTGCCTTTGCGCATTTAAAGGTCAGGATCAAAGACTATAATAGGGATTTACTTAGTTAAGAACGGGATTTACGATCTCGTAGCTGCTGCAATGTAAACAACATTGCTCTGACGGCTTCGGTGGCGTAGTTGGTAGCAAGCTGAGCTTCTAAAAGTTCGATTTTAAAACTTTGCACTGCCGCCATTTTGTGTATATCATTAAAATTGGAATTCAATTAGACGCCAGAATATTAAACCTTGGAAAATGATTAACCGTGCTAAGTTTCACTGGGCTCGATTGATAAATACCTAGGTATAATAAAAAGAGGCTGATAGTCAGTCTGAAAGACTGGACTTTATATCATTTTAAATGCTAGCAGCCGAGTACCAAGAAGGCAGTGCGAGAACAGAGTTTCAAGATTCTATTTTGTTTCTTCACTGCCTACCTGATTGTTATCGCACTGCCTTCTTGAAACTCTGTTCTCGCACTGCCTTCTTGGTACTCGGCTGCTACATCATACAATGACGTCACACACTTCAGTGCATTCTCGGGACATTTAGTCCCGTCACCGTAACGTAACGCCAGACCTCAGCGTAACGACGAAGTCGACAAGATCATTTAAAATGATAATAATAATAATAACCCCTGGCGCTACGGTCTAGGCCCACCAAGCGACCGCTGCCCAGCCATTTGGCTTGCAGATATTGTGGTGACGCGTGATCAGCGCATTGGGTCCCCTCGGCCGTTAATCTTGGTTCTCGTGATCGGGGCACTGCCTAACTGTCAGACAGCTACTCAGTAATTGTCCTCACGAGGCTGAGTGCACCCCGTTCCAGCCCTCACGTCAGTTTCTAAATTCCTTAACGGAGCAGGGAATCGAACCCGGGGCCTCCGGGAGAGAGGCAGGCGTGCTACCCAAACACCACGGGGCCGGCGCTCGATTGATAAATAAGTGAGAAAAAAACATTTAAATATTTAAATTTCGCGTTGTCGCCATGTTAGTTTTATACGCATTAGGTTATTGAAAGTCACACAGGTAAAAGTATTTTAATGGTCACTATTACAGTACAAATTTTCAAGGGGCAGATCACCTCGCTATTCTTCCCCTTAAAACAACATTAATTTCCAGTTTGATTGCTAGAATAGATTCGTTGATATTGGGAACAAGAGTGAAATACTGCATGGCTGCCAAATTGGATTGTTTTATTGCGTTTGTTCATCAAACAAACTTCCACTTCGATCGATTGATTAGGACACAGGAAATAAAAGCATAATTTCAAAATTCATTCAGCCGCAAGTGTAATATCTAAAACAATTTGAATTAAATAAGATGCCAGTGTACTGAGTCTTGCGTGAAGAATTTCCATGCCATGTTTCACTGCACTCGGATGATTAAATCGTGAGAAAAGTCAATTTAAATAGTTTGACTTTGCATGCCCACCATTTTAGTTATGTGTTTATCAGGTTTTTGAAAGTCAGGTGGATGAAATTATCATAGCACCCCCTCCCCCATCACGATACAAGCGGTTGATAATGTTAATAGGTTTTGAGATATTGAATACCACTGAAATATTTTCGTGGCCACCATTGAAATACATGGTCGAGGTCCGACGAGGTAGAAGAAAGTCCTTAGCAAGTTTCATTTAAATCGCTCTAGATTTTAGATTTTATTAAGAACACACACACACACACACACACACACACACACGCAGACGCACACACGAGGGAAAAAAATCCTCTCGGAACGCCGGAAGGCGGAGGTAGATTTCACCGGGCAAACTAGGGGATAGGCTATAATAGGCAAAATATGCAGGTTTTCGTAGCAGGATCAGACCTCATTTATTGAAAGAAAGTATTTTACATTTGGAGGTTAATTAACTTTTTTTTTTCGTTTTTGTATGCATATTTTTATCATTTTATTGTCTTATGGGGATGGTAACCTCCTTGTCATTTGGGGTTCATTTTTTTATACTTGTGATCACACTGTCCTTATGCAAGGTTTGAAACTGATGTGTAACTATCTGACAGTCTGTTACTTCTTCACGCAAAATTTTATCTCCCGCAGAGATTTTTGTTGGTTCCTCAGTTTAGGGGCTGCGACAACGTGGTCATGTAACCCCGTGTACATTGCGTGTGTGTAGAATCTGATAAACGGTGTTAATTTTGATGACTGTATTAGTATGTAATTAAGGCAAGGTCTGCAGATGGTCAATTTTAAGTAGTAGTTCCTAATTTTGTACCATATACTAACGTGAACGACACCTAGCTGTGAACTTGGCTACTAGATGCCACCGCAACCAGCAACTTGCAACGAACGTTGGAACTTGCCCTCCAAAGGAAAGCATGCTGAGGGATTTTTAGCGCTCTTAGAAAATCCGACGACTTTGGCCGGCTTTGAACCAGCGACCTCGGGGAAAGTTCAGCATGCTACCATTTAGCCGCTTCCCACAGAGTCAGATGGAACAAGTAGTTCCGTGAAGAACTATACAGCCTATTTTCATATATCCTACTTATGTTAACTGCCACAATCAACATACAAAATTTCAGTTTAATTGCTGTAACAGATTCGTAGATATTGAGAACCGTCTAAATATTTCAGATGGTCGCCAGGTTGGATTTTTATTTTTGTACTATTACATTAAGATTATTGTGTACGTGTGGTATTCAAACTTCAATCGCATGATTAGACAACAAGAAGTAAAAACGAGATTTTAACATTACGCACAGCAGCCATCTTGTGATAATGCAAACCATTGAAATAAATTAGATGCCAGTGGATCAACATTTGTATAAGCATTTAACGTGCAACGTTTCATGGCACTCGGATAGTTAATTCGCGAGAAACGTCCATTTAAATATTTATACTTCGCGTCGCCGCCATGTTGGATTTGTGCTCACCAGGTTCCTGAAAGTCCTATAGGTGAACATATGTTCATAGTCTCTATGAACATTAAAAAATTCAGGTTGGTTGCTGTAAGATTCATAGATATTGAGAACCGTCTCAATATTTCGGAAGCTCACCGTTTAGGAGTGTTATGTGTATAGGCCATAGAGTTATGTACCATTCAAGGACAATTATTGCCTAGGTTCATTATTCAAACTTTCACTTCGATCGCATGATTACGACACAAGAAATTAAAACTTAATTTTAAAATTTCGCACAGCCGCCATCTTGAGGTTATGTAAGCAATTGAATTAAATTAGACGGCAGTGCATTACAATCTGCAAAATCAATTACTGTACCACATTTCACTGCGCTCAGAGAGTTAAATCACGAGAAAAGTCTATTAAAATATTTTAAATTCGCTTGGTCGCCATGTTCGTTTCGTACTTCACAGGTTTATGAAATATACATAGGTATACCTGTATCAGTACCCTTTATCACCGTACAAAATTGCAGGGTGATATCTGTAATAGTTTCGGAGATATAGAATGTCAGTGAAATATTTCGCACAGCCGCCATTTTGAGGTTATGTAAACAATTGAACTAAATTAGACTCCAGTGCATTACAATGTGTATAAACATTTGCTGTACCAAGTTTCATTACATTTAGATAGTTAAATCGCGAGAAAAGTCTATTTAAATATCTCAACTTCGCTTGGCCGCCATGTTGGTTTTGTAGTCACCAGGTTTTTGAAAGTCTCATAGGTGAACTTCTAGTAGTGCCCTTTATCACCGTACACAATTTCAGGGCGATATCGGTAATAGTTTCGGAGATATTGAATGCTAGTGAAATATTTCGCACAGCCGCCATGTTGGATTGGAGAGACGTAACAAAATTTGAAGGGCACGGTCGAGGTCGCCGGGAATTGTGCTATGAACTTCCCGAGTGTCATTGAAATCGCTCCAGCCGTTTCGATTTTATTAGGGGGGGACACACACACGAATCACACACACACACACACACACACACACACACACACACACACACACACACACACACACACGCACACACACACGGACAAAAGGTGATCTCATAAGCCTATTTTTTCAAAATTGAAAATAGGCTAAAAATGAATGTGATCTTGTGCAATGGCGTTGTTTTGGCAATCTCTGATAGCTCATCCCTCATCAATTTAGAAGCGTTGTCATGGTAACCTCTGATGGCACTTGGCATTTTCTTTAATTCCGAAATCATTTTTCTCATCCCTTGGCGTAATGGTAGGTCAGATCAAAAATTCTTTCAGACAAAGTTTTAGGTAATTATCAGGGGAATATTGTCCATTTTTTAGGGTTTTGATATTGTGTCTATTAAGAGAGATATGATTAATGTTTCCCGAAAACCCCACTTTTTCCCACCCCTTTGTTCAATGATTGGTGCTATCAAAAATCATTTCAAACATACATTTTTGGGCCTTATCCGACACATAGTATGAACATTGAATGGATTCGATATTTCAAATATTAAGAGAGTTATAGCGATATTTCACTTTTTCGAAAAAAAAAAAAAAAAAGCCCCCACCGTCACCCCTGTCGACCGATTGTGCCCTTTAACGAACTCGACCGATATTTTAAAACATTATGTAAAACATTATGTAAAACATTCAAAGTGATTGGTGCAAAATTACGGCAGTTATCGTGTCCACAAGAAACTGATATATATGCATATATTTACACACACATATAAATAAACTATTGAACTGACGGTGGTTTGGGAGTCTGGGGGATGTGAAACGCGAAGATATGTCGAAATTTTCCGGAAATCGAAACATGGCACCCATTGCAATAGTTAGCTTTCTGATGAAATCTACCTAAAGTAGGCTACACAATTAAAAATACTACCATCGACACCTAGCTGTGAACTTGGCTACTAGATGCCACCGGAACCATCAACTCGCAACGAACGTTGGAACTTCCCCTCCGAAGGAAAGCATACTCAGGGTTTTTTAGCGCTCTTATTCAATCCGACGACTTCAGCCGGGTTTGAACCCGCGACCTTGGGCATAGAAGTTCAGCATGCCACCAGTTCCGATACCGAAGTCACTTCCCACAGACAGATGGAAAACTGAATGTGATCTCGTGCAGTGGCGTTGCCATAGCAACTGCTGATGGCTCATCCCTCATCAATTAAAAGTAAAGCTGTCATCGCAACCTCTCTTGGCACTTGGCATTTTCTTATAATTTAAATCATTTTGCTCACCCCGTGGCGTAATGGTGGGTCATATCAAAAATTCTTTCAGACAAAAGTTTTAGGTAATTATTGGAGGAATATTGTCCATTTCGTACGGTTTTGATATTGTGCCTATTAACAGAGATATGATTAATGTTTCCCGAAAACCCCACTTTTTCCCACCCCTTTGGTCAATGGTTTGTGCCATCAAAAAACTTTTCAAACATACATTTTAGGGCCTTATCCGACACATAATATGAACTTTGAATGGATTCAATATTTCAGATATTAAGAGAGTTATAGCGATATTTCAATTTTTCGGAAAACCTCCCATTTTCACCCCCTTTGACCAATTTTGTTCATTAACGAGCTCGACCGAGATTTTAATGGGATACATATTATGTAAAAGCTTCAAAGTGATTGGTGCAAAATTATGGCAGTTATCGTGTCCACAAAAAACTGATATCTATACATATATATATACATACATAAATTTATATAAACTTTTGAACTGACGGTGGGTTTTGGGGTCTGGGGGATGTGAAACGCGAAGATATGTCGAAACTTTCCCGAAGTCGAAACATGGGACCCATTGCAATAGTTAGCTTTCTAATGAAATCTACCTAAAAATCTAATCTCATAAGCCCATATTCCATGGTGAAGAAATGAAGGCTGATAGTGGGGTGACTATGCTGAAAATTATGCCAAAATATTTCACATCTGGCAACCAATGTACCGTTTTGGATTCAGATAGTGCATGGATAGACAAGTCTAAAAAGCCCGGGACACAAACTTTTCTGGCCCTCTAGCGGTGTTGGTGACGTAATCAATATGGCCGCCAATGGTTTAGGACACGCTTCTACATTCCCCGTTATAGCTCTGTTTTCCTTTTTGATATTAACATAATAGTTAGTGATTATGAATCAGGAGAAAACGCACTTTCTAACGGTATATTTGATTTTATTGTTTAGGTTCACAATATTGTTAAAAACATATTTGAAATTTTATAATATATTTTGATTTTTCCAAAGCATTTTGCTTGAAATCCATTACATGTAGCTGAAAACGTGTCCTATACGTTTTTGTTCATCAATGAATTACTTTTCCAACGGTATATATTACCTGTGGTTTATCGTAAACAGTTGCTAAAATCTGCCAAAACAATGTAGCGTTGCACGAGTCGTTATCGTAACTATGCAATTTATAGGCCCCGAAAAGTAATAGAGCGTCTTAATAACTATTTAACTAGTAGCAAATAATTGAAATGAGTTGCTTTGAATGAACTTATTTCTCAAGAAGGAAATGATCCAAATGGATTCTATGGTATGCTTAAGGGGCAGATGATCTTGCTGTTGGACCCCTTAAAGCAACAAAATTCATCATCATCATCAGAATCACCGCCATAATTTGATATGCTTTAGTAGTGTTCACCACATTGTCATTTCCCTAACCGGGAGAATATGTACTGTCCAGACTCTAAACTCAGACTCGTGAGGCAAAACTGAGAAAAGGAGGGTTTGGTTCCCCCCTCAACAATCATGGAATTGGTTTTCCGTGGTTTCCTCACTTCTATACCAAGCAAATGCTGAGATGGTTCCTAACTTAAGGCCACGGCCACCTCCTTCCCAATCCTATCCGCAATTTGCAAATACACACGCTAGTACAGCCATCACAATAACACAGGATGTCATACTAATTTCCAGAAACACCCAAATACACGGGGGTATGTCCACGATGTTGCAACCTCTAAAATAGGCAAAAATAAACATGAATTTTCTGATATTTTGGTATTCAGATGAAATGCACTGACATGCGTATTTCCAGGCTGTAGTTTGGGGTGATTGTTTTGGTAGCATTGAGCTATATTTTATGTAGGTAGTATAATTTGAATTATCCCTAAGTTAGTTATTGTTGTTTTAAGGGGCGGAACTACGAGGTCATCTGCCCCTCTTAGCACAGATTAAAGAATACAAATTTGGAATTGAATTTAAAATTTTGAGGTGGACGCCTAAATTTAAAAGACCAAAAATTAATAAAACATAAACAAAAACATTAAATAAAAAGAATAAAAAATTATAAAAATAAACAAAAATTACGTAAAAACAAAACATTATCATTCAAAAACGAACAAGTCATTGAGTCAATTTATACTGGAAAATTTAGATTGCTGGTCCTAACCCACTCTCACTTATAAAGCGGATAACGCGATCAGCAGCCACCGCGTCATCGGCTAATATAAGTTTGAGTGTCATCTGCAAACCAAGGTTTCTTCGTAAGTCAGCAAGAACACTCGGTGAAAATGTGGGCCACGGTGAAAATGGCTCCACAGGTACAAAGCGGGGGGTCTTCCCTTCTCATCAGATACGAGTGGGTGGATCTTGTATGACCTATACTTAGCCTACACAAAATGACGGACTCTCTCCGTGACCGGAAAGAGCTCCGCCACACGCGAGTAGTTCCCTTGATCGCTCTCAGTTTACTGGGCAGTGGGTCAGCTAGCCACTGACTCTCCCAAAACGCCAGAACTTGTAGGCGTAACTGAGAGCGAATATCTCTAGCAGGTACCTCCATTGGTCGAGATGGTAGTGATACCGCCTCTTTTGCAGCTTGATCAGCTAACTCATTTCCCGCAAGACGAGTGCATTCTGGTGGAGACTTGGAGTACGACTATCTTCCCCCTTTTTCAGTCCCCGATTTTCGGCCTATGCTGAGAAACATTCTTGTCGATTTGGTTGGCACAACCGACTCCATGCGTCACATCCCTCCTGGACCTACAGCATCCTACAATCTTAACAACCACGTCTGGGGAGTGAATCAGTTTTCTTTTCTTCATTTAGCCTCAAAGCACTGCTTACTTGGCACGTATCAATTTCATTTTGTTCGTTTTTGACGTTTATTGTTATTGTTGTTTAAAGGGGAAGAACTACGAGGTCATCTGCCGTTTTTCACGTTAATTCCATTTATGAGTCTATACAACAGTGTGCCATTTCGAACCGAGAAAAATACATTAACGTATTATTGCTGTGTGAGCCATGCGAAGGAAATAAAAACAGATGGAGATACGTCCAATTGTTCAGGTTTAGTGGTAACTTTTGTAATTTTTTGAATTACAACTTAAACATGTGCCCGATGAGCGAAGGCTGTATAAAATGGAGAAAAGTGACGGTTCGAGTTTGCAGTGGTCAAGGCTGTACTGAAAAGCTTAAGAGATTACAAAACAAAATTTCAATGGGATTGATTATGATACAAAACTAAACAGTTAAAAATTCCCTATAGGCCAGGCGACAGGTCGGAAAAAAAGCCTCAATATGGAAATAATTAGTGGAAAGCTGGAAATCGCTTTAATCGCTTTATTTGGACCCAGATATTACTCTCCCAAGTTTTCCCCCTCGAGCGAAGTCGGCGTTGGCCCTTCTGACCCTAAGAAGGTACAATTTTTCGTTTTTTTTTAATCTCCAAAACCATCAACATTATCGACAAAATACCTATTATAAAAATAATCTAGAGTAAATTTCCTACAGAAATGTTCTGTACCTTTTGTCTCTAAAGTAAACCGTTACGATGCTGCGACCATTCAAAGTGGAGCCCTTCTTGATTCTTGCGGAAAAGCTATGGAAATGATATGCCATATCAAAGTTTCTACATGTTATAAATATTTGTCAGCATTCCAGGTGCACATGCTATTAACTTGTTAAAAGTATAACAGCTTTTCAATGTAAACAGCTGTGGCAAAGTACTTACCATTAGCATTATTATTGCGTAGTATTGGAATAAAATCACTCTTTTCCACACCACAAAACTAAACAGTTATAAATTCGCTAGTGAACGCAGAAGAATTGTTTTCCATAGGGAAGCGTGCTGGCTCCTTTGTTTTACAATAATCTACTCTAAAGATCTACCACTTCATCCCAATTCCTGAGCGTTAATCTATACTGACGACACAGCACTTCTTGCTGCTCAAGGAGGTCGAGATAACGCTCGCTCATACTCTTGAAGTGTCACCTAAATAATCACCCTAAACTACATCCTGGGGAAACGCAGGTCAGTGCATTTCATCTGAAAAGCTGGGAGGCCGGAAGAAAGCTCAATATAACCTGGAGACGTCATAAATTACATCACTATGATGCCCCAAAATATCGCCGAGTAAAACCGGGCAGTGCACTTCCATTCAAACATCATTGTCAGGACACAAAGCAGGAAGTGTTTACCAGGGGATTCTCAGTGGGGGTGTTAGGAACAACTAACATTGATTGCTATGAGACCGTACATGAATATTTCAGAAAGAGGCAACAGAATCTTAACATCGCTTATGTTGACTGCAGAAGAAACATTTGAATCCGTTGCACACTCTTGGCTACTTCAGGTCATTCAAAACTACAAGATATCTCCAGGAATCAAAGACGTACTTGCCACAGCCATGCAACAATGGAACACCCGACTGAAACTTAGGAGTCAATCAGAATAGATAGCAACCCAATCGAAATAAAGCGTGGAATACGTTCTGTATGGCACTTAACCTTACAATGAGCTAAAAAGTAATCCATAAGGGTACCAGATGAAACCCAAAATGAGAAAGAATGCAATTAAGTTAAATCACCTTTTCTATCTTGATAATCTGAAGCTTTACACATCTAAAGAGTTACATCTGCTTGCGCTGATTCATGTAGCATACAACATTTTCAGGAACATTTTATGGAATTCGGTTTGGATAAACGCAGGACAATGAAGATATCCAAAGGACAAGCTTCAGAAAATCTTGGCAGAATAGAACTTCTAGATTAAACAGAAATTAAACCTCTTCAGCAAAAAAACAAAAACAAAAAACAAAAACAAAAAACAAAAAAAACAAAAAACAAAAAAAAAAATCTAACAACAACATACAAGCACCTAGGTATGACTTAGAGTCACGCAATTGACCAAACACTGGTTAAATAAAAGGTGAAACAGGGTATTCGAGACTAAAAATGATTGTCCAAACGAAGATCAATTCTAAAAACACACCAAAGTCAATAAACACATTTGCAATTCTTCTATTTACATACACGTTTACCTTAGTTAACTGGTCCCGTACAGATATGGAAGAACTGCAATAAATGATACAAGTGAATATACAAAATGAAGATTACACCCTCCACATTCCTGACAGGTTCATGATAAGCAGAAAGGAAGGAGGCTGAGGAATATTTGCCTACAGAAAATACATAACAGACAAAACCTTCCTCAGCGTAATTTAGGATATGAAAAGGTACACCGTACTTAATATAAATTTGCCATAACAGCGGATGTTATCAAAAATCGGAATCGGGCTATCATGGTCATTTTTATGTAATTTTTATGTCATTATGCCATTAGTATAATGCCTGTCATGTCTCACATAACACTTCTCGGTCACCAAGTATTGCACTCTAAAATTCGATATGGACTAATGAATTGGTGAACAATACACGATCTATTGACGTCAAGAGTTCATGTGAGCTCAAGATTAAATTACAGCGCGCTGTTTACGACCAGAACAGACGAACTTAACTTCAGAAATGCTGGAAGACGAGTTCACTCTGCCAGTCATATTCAACACACACTCTGCAATACATTTTCCAACACCCAGTCTGTACCATATTTGTGTCTGAACCTAAAGGGTAAAAGGTTTCCAGTTCTGATCCATTTCAGGAAAAGAAGTTGTTGAATTATTTTGAATCCCTCAACTGGATGCCTTGATGAGTTACTTTACTTGTTTTATTGCCGAGTCAGATAATTAATTTTGTGAATTTGTAGAAAACCGATTGTTGAAAGTTCACTATGAGCCAGTGGTTCGCGGCTTGCTTTACAAAGACATAATTTTGCAGTGATAAATAAATGTCATACTTGTTCATGTTTACCCTTTATAGGGCAGAATCTTAATGAAGATCTTTAATTTGTATTTATTATCATTTTAAATGATCTTGTCGACTTCGTCGTTACGCTGAGGTCTGGTGTTACGTTACGGCGACGTGACGAAATGTACCGAGAATGCACTGAGGCGTGTGACGTCATAGTACCGCTTGAGCTACCTCCTTTCCCCGCGCGCTCCGGTGAGCGTGACGTCATCCAGCCAGCTACCTCCTTTCACCTTGGTTTGCACTTGCTAATGGATTTTGAATTCACGCAGTTCACTGCATGATTATGAGGCTTTCACCCAGCATTTTTCAGCATTTGTAGCATTTGTAGCATTTAAAATGATATAAAGTCTAGTCTTTCAGACTGACTAGCACTCTTTTTTTAAATTTAATTTTAATTATTTTACACTAATATTAATTATTATTATTTTAATTTTTTACCGACAGTAGTGGCTACGCGGGCTAAAGCGCTGCGTTAGGTCAAGGGGCCAAGCTCTCTGCTGACTCGGTAGACGCGTGGGTTCGAGCCCCACCGTCGGCTATCCTTGAAATGGTTTTCCGTGGTTTCCCCATTTTCAACACCAGGCAAATGCTGGGACAGTACCTTCTGACAGGCCACGGCCGCTTCCTTCCACATCCTTGCCCAGTTTCATTCATCTTCATCCATTCCATCTCTTATCCCGATGCGCAGGTCGCCCACGGGCGTCGACTAGAAAGACCTGCACTCGGCCTCTCAGGAGGCTACACGAAAAAAAAAATGTTTTCTTTAATATGTTATTGATCTTAAACTTAAGATTGTAAAAGAATGGAATTTTAAATGTTTATACGCATATTTATTTTTAATTAAAATTTCATTAGGCCTACCATTCTTAAAAGTTTTTAACTTTAATTGTTATTATTACTAAATAAATGTTTCATGCAGGCCTACTTAAGGTCAAGGAGATAAAGGGATAATATTTGATTTTAGTAATACAGTATTAACACTTCCAAAAGAAAATTTGTTGATATAGGCTAGGCCTATGGCTAAAAGAATCAACCAACAGCATCATTGACAATATACATTATTGTCCTTAATATATAGACCACTAACCTATAGAGGGTTAGTGAAACTGCTGTACCTTGTGATCTTCAGGCCTGTTCAAGATAGATTTACTTGGTCGGCTGCGTGGAGTGGCTGGTAATGTTCTCGCCTACTAAGCCTAAGGTTCCAATACAGTCAGTCGATATTTGAGATTGCTCGCGCTTTTGAGACCTGTGTCAGTAAATTAACTGGCACATCAAATATTCCCTTTAAATTAGAGCAAACTGGTAACCCGGCATCTCTAAAGCCGCAGCATTGTGACTCGCATCATCAAAACAGATTCACTGCTCTAGTTTACAACAATATTGTTGCACATTGTTATAATAGACAAATAATACCAACAGTATGCCTTCAGTACCGCGTGTACTGAGTAGGAGCCATATAGGCAATCTATTTTTCGATTTCAACGATATGATTGTACTCTCATCTGGCAGCAAAAACAAATCTCTATTAGTCAACCTGTATCTGATTTTTAATTAATTAATTATTTTTTTCTTGTCATCATCAAATGTAATACGCTACATCACACACCGCGTAGTGCTGTGGATTTTTTCCAGTCTTGAAAATCCTGCTCCTTCGAACGAGAATCGAATCCAGAATCTTGGGACCATAAAGTACAGTAGAACTTCTACTGCCGATCCATCGAGGAAGCCATCTACACATTGATAGATCAGGATTCGGAAACTTACCTTCATGTCTAGTGTTGCACAATTTTGTGGAGGGCTGGAGAAAAAGGAAGAGGACGACCTCGCATTGATCCCAGTCTAGGCTCTTCCATGAACTGATCCCTAAGGCGTTATATATGACACTCAAGCACCATTAGCACTGGCTAGACCGTGCTCCCGAGTGACGTAGACAATCTCACGCTAGCAGTTTGATAATAACGAGCGGATTGTGACAGCAATATTATTATTATTATTATTGATCAGTACAATAAAGGAGTGATGTCACAGAATGCAAAATTGAAACATTGCAATCCTGTTGTCCCTCCAGAATCTCTACATGCATCACAAACCATAACTTTAGGAGGTCAATCAAAAATTTAAGAAATTGAGAAGCAATAACGCAAATTTCTTACAAAAATATTTGGCTCCACATAAGAAACTGGAATTTTGATCAAGGGACGAAATCGTCACACAGACAGTTTTAAAAACACTCTACGCAAGAGACGTTTGAATGTTTTGGGGCAAAATTTAGGATGGACAACAATATACTAATAAAAAGATAATTCAATACAATTACTACCCAAAATACGAGGATAAGTTGCCCTAACAAGTTTCAATTACTAGCAGATTATACGTTTAACTTTTAACTGGTTACATTGAAATGTTAGGAGTCAATTTTCAGCGTTACCTGGATAATAATTCAAGAGAACTGCTCTTCAGTCGGTCAACACATTTAGGTTCGGTGGGAAATAACATATATATTATCATCCTACCACCTGAAAGAAATGGTACATACAATATTTATACACTCGTTAACACACTTATCTAAGTGAAATGTAATGCTTATCAATCGATCAACACGAGTGTACCTAATTACCTAGTGTTTCCCTAATCGTGAAAAAAAATTGAATGTATGAATTTATGAATTTCACGTAATTTTTTTCAGGAATCGGGAAACTCTCATTATAATATTGTTGGTTGGTTCCTTAGTTTTCGGGCTAATGGCAACGCCGTAATGTAGCCCCGTGTACTTTGGGTGTGTGTAGAATCTGTCTGATAACCGGTATTCATTGTGATGGCTGTATTAGTGTGTGTTATCTGTGATTCAGGTAGAAGGACTGCAGACGATTCATTTTATTTCGAGTAGTTCCTACTTTTGCTACCAAATGCTACCGCCCACAACACCTAGCTGCGGACGTGGCTACTAAATGCCAGCACCTGGCGGCGAACGTTGGAACTAATATACTGTTATAAAACTAACCTACAAATTTTAGCTTCGACAAGTTTAGTTAGTGGAAGGTTCTCTTCCATGCCATAAATATATGACATGGGACCGCCGGCTTTACTTCCCCTCCGATGGAAGGAATACTGAGGAATTTTTAACGTTCTTAAAAAATCCGACGACTTCGTCCGGGTTTGAACCCGCGATCTTGCTACCAACCACGCCACCGAAGCCGCTTCATTATAATTGTGTACAATAGTGTTGACCGACTGAAAAGCATTAAATTTCGATTTCTAAGGCAACACTGAAACTGTCTTCTAACACGACAGTAACATTTTCTAACAAATGGGGGGATTTAATTCGATGACACGTTTCACTCGTCAGATCCAATTTATACAAAACGAGCTTGCTCTACAAAACGCTGCCAAAACCGACGAATGGTCGCGGCCCTTCAATTAAAACCCGCTAAAGGCACGGCAAAAACTTAAAATGTCCGCCTCGTTGAGTAGTGGCTAGCATTCTTGGCTGCCACCGTGGAGGCCCACTGGGTTCGATTCCAGGCTCTGCCGAGAAATTTAATTCTGGTCTGAGGGTTGGAACGTTGCCTTGTGAGACAAAACTGAGGAGAGGCGGGTTCGATTCCTACCTCAGCCATCCTGGGAGTGGTTTTCCGTGGTTCATTCATTCATTTATTCATTAATTTATTTGCAATTGGGGGTGTGTCCCCCGGTGGCAAATTGGATATACATAAAAATTCAATAACAATTAAACTGGAATATTTACACAAATCGTCAGTCTTTTCTTAAACAAAGCGGCTTCGGTGACGTAGTTGGTAGCATGCTGAGCTTCTATACCCAAGATAGTGGGTTCAAACCCGGCCGAAGTAGAAGTAGAAGGGAGGAGTGATCATCCTTTCAAAGTTAAGGGCCGACCACAGCGTACCAATTATGGTAAATATTCTTTCGTAAACCGCGCCATTGATAACTGGAACTCTCTACCTGCCGCAGTCTTAGAGCTTTTTCCCAAACATATAGGTGTGTTTAAAAAAGTTGGTTGGTTGGTTCCTCAGTTTAGGGGCTGCTACAACGCATGTAGCCCTGTGTACTTTGGGTGTGTGTAGAATCTGTCTGACAACCGGTGTTAATTGTGATGACTGTATTAGTGTGGGTATATGTTTTCAATTCAAGTAAGGACTGCAGACATTTAATTTTTTCAAGTAGTTCCTACTTTTGCCGCCAAACGTCACCGTCAACGACTACTAGTTCAGAACCTGGTTACCAGACGCCACTGCAGTCGGCTCCCGGCGACGAACGTCGGAACCTAATTTAGCTTCACACAGGTGTAATTAGTGGAAGGTTAACATGCCATAAATCTATGACATGGGGCCGCCGGCTTTACTTCCCATCCGAAGGAAGGCATACTGAGGGATTTTTAACGCTGTTAAAAAATCCGACGACTTCGGCCGGGTTTGAAGCCGCTATCTTGAGCATAGAAGTTCAGCATGCTACCAACTACGCCACAGAAGCCACTAGAGAAGTGTGTTTGTTAATAAGTGTATAAGTGATTTATGGAACATTTCTTTCAGGGTGATAAATTATGTGTTACTTCCCGCCCAGTCTAATTGGCCACGCTTGTGATTACCGCCAGAAAAGAAATTATGTTGATTCATTAACTGATTACAACCATTCAAAATGTAACTTGAGCTAGAGTTGCTGCTTCTGATAAAACGCCATTTTGTCTGAAGGGATGTTTATTTTCAATCTTCGTTAAATTATAACAATAACTGTATTAAAAATGTATTCACCTGCAGTTCTCACAACCTAACTTTTTGCCTCAGCCCCACCCCCTCCCCCACCTTGTCTACACCTATCACGTACACCACAAAATATGAACCCATTCTCACAGAGAACGTAACTGAGGTTACTATTGTAACCGTTACATAATAATTGTATCGAGTAGGCGTTACTCGTTACAAAGTTTTAACGGTTACGATAGCGTCACAAAGTTATACAAAATTGTATCTATTATTTTAATCGTATGATAATCCTGACAAAAATTGACTTATGAGTGTATTGTGTATTCAATAATTACCTTATTTCCTAACTGATATAGTTAAATGTTTATTTTCATTAATGCCTAATCTCTGAATGAAGGACACCAGGTACGCGGTGCGACTATGCGCCTCTTGGCCTAGAGTATTATAAGATATGGGGGATGATTAAATTAATTATTGATTTTTGTTACGTAATAAATAGTAACTATATATTAATTAATTAATTAATTAATTGATCCGACGCGGGCCATGTCGGCCTCGCAAATAAGGTGTTCAAGGGATTTCATTAATAATAATAATAATGCTTTTATTAAAGGGGGGTAATTATAATTAATTTATTTGTTGATGGTGGATGACTTGTTGAAATAGGATACATTTTCAACCTTACTGACGTAGCTAGATGGTGTGCCTTGTACTCGTTAGCTGTGATAGCTTCCATGGCGAATTTCAGCAGCAGCTTCAGTGTATTAATAATTTTAAGAATATATGAAAATTCTAAGTTTTAAAATGCTTTAGGAAGGGAGAAAGACCACGAGTGGGCTGATTTTTGTAGTATGAAAGTTCAAAAGACCTGTAGTAAGTATTTGATTAAAATAATAGTTGATTTGATAAGCCTCGCTGTAGATTTTTGGGATATGATGACGTGAAATGAATTGCAATAGTTTTATCGAACCCACGACCCACGGGGTACCATCCCGAATAAGTCGGCCGTGGCCAACCTCACGAGCGGACACCCCGCATGGCCGCGAGACGAGTAACTGTTGGAGTGGGTGCTGACGGGACAAGTAATTGTTGAAGTGGGTGAGGGCTGTTTAGAATTATTGCTTTGGACCAACTTTATTTAATGGCACTTTACTTTAACTTGAGAGCTTTTTCGTTTATAAGTTTTATAAGTATAGCCTAACTACTGGTGTTTCTTTCCATCTATCTAGTTATTTATTATGACACCAACCTTGCTCAATTGCCTTAATTTATTGGGCAAGTTGGTATCTAGGTCTGCATGGGAGGCGAGCTTTGCAGTGGGCTTACGTCAGCGCCGGACTACGTAAATTATTTGCTGTTTTCTTTCCACTGCCAGCTGGATCGCATCCCTCCTGGCTGCTTTAAACTTAAAATAAAACGCCATTTCGTATGAAGGGTTGTTTATTTTCAATCAGCAACCAGGAGGGATGTGATCCAGCTGGCAGTGTTTCTGACTTTGATTTCTCTGCACACAGACGTGTTTGTGGATGGTGGGAATGAAAGTGATAGATGGCTCTGAAGGTCGTCTTGTCCAACACGAGATCTCTACGTAGTTTCAGAAGCTGCCGCAACAGCGCCTCTCCATCAAATAAGACTTGAAAACGGACCTAGGCGTGGCCGCATACATGTAATTGGCTAAAAGCAACGACCTGGACAGTAGCAGATTAGGGCCCGAATCTCAACTGCCT
Organism: Meconema thalassinum; assembly: GCA_946902985.2. Lineage (NCBI taxonomy): Eukaryota > Metazoa > Arthropoda > Insecta > Orthoptera > Tettigoniidae > Meconema > Meconema thalassinum. The sequence continues at coordinate 2,096,088,957 of OX336388.2, read as the reverse complement.
CGCCTTGCCTTGATCTTATTACACGGATATTTATTTTTGATGTGTAACATCTTTCCACTCGGTTGCTGGATATTTTTGTGGGAGTGATTTTGAAAAATGGGACGGAAGTGGATCGGAACGATCTAGCTGGCAGTGGTGGATCAAACGGAAGTGTGCCCGCTGGCAGTGGTAAGAGGAAACAATGAGGAATGTATATGACATACTGAACGGTGAACGCTCATGCGAACTCTGGAGTCTATGAAATTGAGGAAATATCGCTACCCAATTGTAGATTTCTGACGAAAGACTCTGCATTTGCTCTTTGTTATTCTTGTATTTGAAGCAGTGTAATTCGGTACTGTCTTTGACCGTCTTAGTAGAGTAAACGTGTATGTCAGCGCCGGAATATCCCAGGTATTAAAAGCTTTCATAGTATTCCTACAGAACTGTTTTGATATCAGTATTTTTTGGTAAGTTCCCATTACATTCTCCGTTATACTTTTGCTGTGGAATGCTTCGAGCATACAATAGGATTGAGAGTGCGCCCGCTATGCTTCTACCGGCCGACCGTAGTGTAATGTTTTAAAACTTAAATAGATATATCTAAGAAGATATACTACGGGAGGGCGCCATTTCATAGGTTATACACTATGAAAAATATTTTAATATGCTGCACAAGAATACTCTTATCCCCAGGCGTGACGTGTCTCCGACACCAACCAGGACACTACAGTAAACAAGGTAGATTAATGTACGCAGTGACATAACCACAATTCATCGCAATGTCACTTACTAATTTGTAGTACCAAGGGATGTAAATATAAATTGTATCAATAGTGCCGTCACAACAAGATATAATTTCCAGTTTCATACCATCATTCAAATACTCATTTTATTCTGGTTTCCCTTCTTAGAACAATTTATTTTAGAAACTATCGTCATATAACCATTACGATGCAATAAAGAAGACAGAATGATTCAATCTATAACTTCCTTCACGTTTATCTTTCATATAATGACTTTCATACAATAGCTTTCTTTTATCAACGCCAATAACCTCTAACCTCCCCTCTTATTTGTTTAAGTCGCATTGTCCCTCTCTATCTCTGGATTTTTTTAGAGTAAGCACTCCTATTCCACTAGTTCAACTTAACCCACACAAGCGCTCCAACCTGCGCTAACCATTTTGCTTCCAAAAACTAGCAATCTAGTTTAACCTCTCACCACAATCGCAAAGAATATGAAGCTAACCAAATACAGATATATCACTGCCTGCATGATTTCAGTAAGTATAACATTTCAGTGGGGCCAAAATAAAATCAGCTGATGCTGGGCAAAACAAAGTTGTCCCCCATAAGAATAGCATTATGAAGTGACTTTAACTCCCGCTTCAAGCGTATTCCTTGTGATTAACTGACTATTTCTGTTCAAGGTGGCGTTAAATACAATTCCTTCTGAATATTGCTGTTTTTTTTTAATGAAAAGTGTGAAGTATCATCACTATATGCGATATTTTGGTGAGTTGACATATCAGTGTTGGAATGCATAAAATGGTGACGTGTGTACATGGTTAGGAAATTATAAGACGGTGAATACAATATTTTACGTGTAATTTTGAACCGTAATAAACTCGACAAAGCATAGGCCTACTAGTAACATGTATAACTCTATTATGCTGGTTATGCTTTATAAATCAAAAATGTTGGCCGATAATCACCCGATCGGTTCCATTAACCTAATTATAACTATCATCAATGAAAATTTCAAAACACGATCATTTTATGCAGCTGATAATCTTTGTGGCCTGCCCTAAGAACCACCAGTAGACTTACGTTATAAATTTCACAGGCCTGCACAGTTAGTTTATACAGTATTACAGTTAGGAATGATTATGATGATTGTTTTAAGGGGCCTAACATCTACATTATCAGTCACTTTCAGACACTCGTCACAAATTGTTTAACATGTCTAAATGTTCATACTATATCAAACTATAATACATGTATTAATGAAGCCTAATGAGTAGTACCAGACAGCAAAATATCCAGAATTACATATATTTCCATGCTTAGAATATATTCGACCAATAATATGACGAATAAATTGACTTCACATAATTATATTTCATCTCAATTTCATAGTAGGATATCTTGTCAGATGTTACACATCATATGCGACTACTGTAAGGCTCGTATCTTTTTTGTAAATGTCGTTGTTGTTCCTTCTGATTCTGTTTGCTACATACATTGGGTGAATGTATTAGCCCATCAGAGGTGAGCATATGACACAGTTGAATGAGAAAGCTTCGGGGATAAACCAAACTCAAACCGTCTGCTGGAAGTTGCCATATCGCTTCCTCGTTGGGTCAGTGGTAGAGAGAGTGCCCACCTCCAGATCGCAAGATCGCAGGTTCGAGTTCCGGCTGAGGAAGTCGGATATTTGAAGGACGACAAATGTCCACTGCACGTCGAGTCACACGATATCGACTCGTGAAAGATCTCGCGTATCACATTTGTTGATGACAAGATAAAACTAATTGAATCTGTGCTCGTTTACACTGCCATATGACAATGTCAAACAGAACTTCGTTGTTGTTAATTCATTTAGGGGCTCTGTGACATCGTGGTCATTTAGCCCCGTGTTATTGGGTGTATATATATACAGAGAGAGCAAGAATTTGTCTGACAATCTGTGTTATTGTGCTGTCTGCTGCAGTAGTGTGTATATTTGCAATGCAGGTGAGGTTTGGGCAGGAGGCGGCCGTGGCCTTAAGTTAGGAACCATCCCAGCATTTTCCTGGAATAGAAGTGGCAACCACACAGAAGACCGCTTCGAGGAAGGCTGAGATGGGAAGCGAACCTCTCTTCTGAATTGTGCCTCACGAGGCTGAGTGAGCCCCGTTCCAGCCCTCAGACGAGAATCAAATTTCATGGCAGGGCTGGGAATCGAACCCGGACTTCCGTGGTTACAGCCAAGAATGCTATCCACTACGCAACGTGGCGAACCAGTACGTGATGTAGTTCACGCAACTATGAAGGAATGCCCACTTTGTGCTCCGACTCGAATTATATCTGAGAATTCGTTGGAAATATCAAAGCCAATATATGTCGACAAGAACGAAATTGGGTCGTGTTACTTGAGTTCTCAAGTCCTTGGTAATTTATGTTACCGCGGATAAAGAGTATGGTGTGTTCCATGAGGACAGACTGATAGAATAAAGTAATACACTAGAGGTCCATAAACCAGTCTGCATGTTACGACAGTGCAAGATAATCCCTTTTATGGCTTGCGTTCTCCCTTGTCGGGACTGTCATGCTCTGTCATCTCTCCCACCGCGCGCAGTGGAGTCTTCAATATGCTTATCTGTCATGTTGCTTCTCTAGCTCCGTGACAGATACAATGTAACAAATGTTAGAGAAATATTAAAACTAAAATCAACTTCAACAGTTCTGTACCTTTCTATTGTACAGTACAGGGACGAAATATTTGCAGCAAATATGGTGGCTGAGTAAATGCGTCTAGTGCTAGAGGTTCAGTGACTTATACGATGTTGGGGTAATTGAAGAAGTGATAGGCAAAACAGCACACGTCCACCGACACAGTTTTGATAAAATAGTTTTTTTTAAGTTATTTTATTATTAAACTAGCAGTAGTACCCGGCTTCGCCCGGTGGAATGATGATAATGTTTTAAGGTCTCCTTAGAAATATAATGGACTTAAATCTAAGTCATTTGCCCCCAAAGACAATGAGGGACCAATATCTAGGTCATTTGCCCTTTTGATAAGGATGATAATAAAAACTACTGTTGAATTGACACGTCAAACTTACAAACTACCGTAATAGAAATACATATTTCAAAATTCACAGGCGAGAAAGACTTATTGTGTGTGGTGATTAATGGTGTAATGGGCGTAACATCTACTGTAGGTCATTTGCTCTTATGATGAGGATGATAAGGGAATCTACTACCGGTATTGAATTGACACTTCAACGTATAATGTACACAATGTACTGTAATAAAAATAACTATATGGCGGCTTCGGTGGCGTATTTGGTAGCATGCTGAGCTTCTATGCCCAAGATAGCGGGTTCAAACCCGGCCGAAGCCGTCGGATATTTTAAGAGCGTTAAAAATCCGTCAGTATGCCTTTCTTCGGAGGGGAAGTAAAGCCGGCGGTCCCATGTCAGATTTATGGCATGTTATTGAACCTTCCACTAATTACACCTGTGTGAAGCTAAATTGGATAGGTAAACAACGCTCATAGATGTCTACGTCCGTTGCCAAGAGCCGACTGCAGTGGCGTCTAGTAGCTAAGTTCCGAACTTGGCCTAGTAGTCGTTGACGGTGGCGCTTGGCGGCAAAAGTACGAACTATTTGAAGAATTCTAAGTTGCAGTTTGTACTTAAATTAAAAAACAGATAACACACACTAATACAGTCATCACAATTAACACCGGTTATCAGACAGATTCTACACACACCCAAAGTACACGGGGCTACATGACCGCGTTGTCGCAGCCCCTAAACTTAAGAAACAACCAACCAAAAATAAATATTTTAAAAATCACAGTCGAGAAAGACTTTATGCGGCGGTGATTATTGGTATGATGCGCGTAACATCTAGGTCATTTGCACTTATGATGATAATAATAAGGTAATGAAAAAATGACTACTAAACGAACATGGTGTTATTTTAAAACTAATATAGGTAATTCAGGTGTCTAGCTTCGATGTCTTCCAAAGTCTCAACCTTATTTTCTGGCTTAGGCCTGTACTGGATGCGCCTAGTGAAAGAGCGTACTGCTCGGCAAAGACAAAGAATATAGGTCCAAGCTGCACGAACCTGAGATGATCGCAGATGATGACGAAATATGATGACACACGTTCGGGGTTCCCCGTCCTATACAGATTGACCGGGAATCACTCACTGTTTCGCAACGGCCCTGTGCTGGCATCAGCATAGACAGCAGGAGATAACACGGCGGGCTCTGGAAAGTACCTCACGATGAATCAGCAAGCTATTCTCACAACTGACCCTCCCCCCAGGGTCTCAAAACTTGTGGGACGTGGGTTGGCGACCACGGAACCCCAGCTGAGTCTGGCATCGCTTCTACTTCCTGGTGCTGGGCTCATTTCAGTTCTCTTTCCTGTCGGCCTCCCTTGGTCAACTCTTGTTCTCTTCCGACCCAGACTGTATTAGGGTATCCGAGGGCTAGGGAGTCTTTCAATTTCCCGCCTTAATTGGCTTTGTCTCATTTTTCCTGATACCCTCATTCTTCGAGGGGTCTGCCTTCTTTTCCTTTTCATAATATCTCCTGTCTTCTGCTCAAGGCCCTCAAAGAGGCAGGGTGTGTGTAGACCCACCACTTCTGGTACACCCTCAAGGGCTCATGACTGGTGAGTTAGGAAGCTGGCAACCCCGAGGAATTCCTGAGCTACATGCAGGGAATGGAGTGGTATGTCAGAAATTTCAAATGGACAGTGTTACGCATCGGGTTCCAAAGGGTAAGTATACACACTTTGTTTTCGATCGGTGAACGATGTAGATTTGTACCAAAGGGCCTTAATGCGAGAAATGGAGTGGTCTGTCCGAAATTTCGAGTGGACAGTGTTACTCGTCGAGTTTCAAACGGTAATTATGTAAAATCTGGTTGAGATCGGTGAAACGGTGTAGTTTTGTGCCAAGGGCCAAAATGCAGGGAATGGAGTGGCCTGTCCAAATTTTAAAGTGGACAGTGTTACTCATCGGGTTCCAAAGGGTAAGTATACACATTTTGTTTTCGATCGGTGAACGATGTAGATTTGTGCCAAAGGGCCTAAATGCGTGGAATGGAGTGGTCTGTCCGAAATTTCGAGTGGATAGTGTTACTCGTCGAGTTCCAAAGGGTAATTATGTAAAATCTGGTTGAGATCGGTGAAACGGTGTAGTTTTCTGCCAAAGGGCCAAAAAGCAGGGAATAGTGTGGTCTGTCCAAAATTTAAAGTGAACAGTGTTACTTGTCGGGTTCTACGGGTAAGTATATAAAATTGGGGTCAGATCGGTGAAACGGTGTAGATTTGTGCCAAACAGCCTAAATGCAAGGGATGGAGTGGCCTCGCCGCAATTTCAAGCAGACAGTGTTAGTCGCAGTGTTCCAAAGGGTAAATATACAAATTTTGGTTGAGATCGGTGAAACGGTGTAGATTTGGGACAAAGGGCCTAAATGCTGGGAATGGAGTGGTCTGTCCGCAATTTCAAGCAGACAGTGTTACTCGCTGGGTACCAAAGTGTAAGTTTACGAATATTGGTTCTGATCGGTGAAACGGTGTAGATTTGTGCCAAAGTGCCTAAATGCAGGGAATGGGGTGGTCTGTCCGAAATTTTAAGTGGACAGTGTTACTCGCAGGGTTCCAAAGGGTAAGTATACAAAGTTTGGTTCAGATCGGTAAAACGGTGTAGATTTGTGCCAAAGGGCCTAAATGCATGGGATGGAGTAGCCTATCCGCAATTTCAAGCAGACAGTGTTAGTCGCAGTGTTCCAAAGGGTAAATATACAAATTTTGGTTGAGATCGGTGGAACGGTGTAGATTTGGGCCAAAGGGCCTAAATGCAGGGAATGGAGTGGTCTGTCCGCAATTTCAAGCAGACAGTGTTACTCGCAGGGTTCCAAAGGGTAAGTATACACATTTTGGTTCAGATCGGTGAAACGGTGTAGATTTGTGCAAAAAGGGCCTAAATGCAGGGAATGGCGTGGTCTGTCCGAAATTTCAAGCAGACAGTGTTAGTCGCAGTGTTCCATAGGGTACATATACAAATTTTGGTTGAGATCGGTGAAACGGTATAGATTTGGGCCAAAGGGCCTAAATGCAGGGAATGGAGTGGTCTGTCCGCAATATCAAGCAGACAGTGTTACTCGCAGGGCACCAAAGGGTAAGAATACGAATTTTGGTTCTGATCGGTGAAACGGTGTAGATTTGGACCAAAGGGCCTAAATGCAGGGAATGGGGTGGTCTGTCCGAAATTTTAAGTGGTCAGTGGTACTCGCAGGGATCCAAAGGGTAAATATACAAATTTTGGTTGAGATCGGTGAAACGGTGTGGATTTGGACCAAAGGGCCTAAATGCAGGGAATGGGGTGGTCTGTCCGAAATTTCAAGTGGACAGTGTTACTCGCAGGGTGCCAAAGGTTAAATATACAACTTTTGGTTCAGATCGGTGAAACGGTGTAGATTTGTGCAAAAGGGCCTAAATGCAGGGCATGGGGTGGTCTGTCCGAAATTTAATGTTGACGGGGTTACCCGCAGGGTTCCCAAGGGTAAGTATACAAATTTTGGTTCAGATCGGTGAAACGGTGTAGATTTGTATACATAACAGACAGACAGACAGACAGACAGACAAACTTTGTGCTTTATATATATAGAAGAAGAAGAAGAAGAAGATGTATGCAGACTTGTGATTTTCTTTTGTCAGTGCTAGAAATGACTCCCAGAAAGGTTATGTGAGGGTATTGGTTTTTCATGTCTAACACAATATACAGGGTCTTTCATATAAAGTAAGAACGGTGAGCGGCGGCTTTGATATCCGCTGCTACAGTGGCATTGGTCGAGCTCGTGGCGTGCCACGGCCCCCTGTTGTAGTGTTGAAAGCGCGCGCATAGTATATACTGTACTTGACCTTGCAATAAACGTGCAGGTGTTCAATCACCAGTCTGAACCTCAGATGTTAACATGAGACAGTTATCATTACAACATCGTATTTTTGTATGTAAAACTTATTTTAAGTACAAGTCGGCTCGGCGGATACGTAATTTCCTGACGAAGTGCCACTTTCACTAGCACAGATTCACGTAATTGTAAATAAGTTTGACACTACTGACTCAGTGCTCAATCAAAAGCCTAAAATTAAAAATTAGAAACATTACAGTGACAGAACTCACTCGCGTCAGTCAGAATGTGGTTACCAGATACAATGCCTGTATAATCCAGGATGGACGACACTTCCAGCATCTTTTATAAGGTAATATTTCATACAGGATTGTACACACGCTTAAAGCAGGAGGCTGTGGCACGCCACAAGCTCGGCCAAGGCCACCGCCGCAACGAATAACAAAACTGCCGCTTGCCGTTCTTACTTTATATGAAAGACCCTGTATAAAATACTTGGACATATACCGACAACAGTAGCTATGCTCGCTAAAGCGCAGCGCTAGGCCACAGGCCAAGCACTCTGCGGACTCGGTAGACGTGGGTTCGAACCCCACCGTCAGCCATCCTTGAAATGGTTTTCCGTGGTTTCCTCATTTTCAACTCCAGGAAATGCTGGAACGGTAATGCTAGTTAATACTTGTATTTTTTTCCAGGAGTGAATTTATATATTTGTATCTTGTGCCCCACCCATTCATTGGACACAATCGTGTTGACCGACTGAAAAGCTACTTAAAGCCAATTTGTATAGGCAACACTGAAAAATGAAATAATGGCTTCAAATCTCTAAATTTAGTTGCAGGTTTTATAAAAGGAAACAAGCTCCTTCTAAGAATTGTCAGGAGTAGCCATGTTCATTTCTGCTTCCTGTGACATGACTGATCCATTATAGAACACTAGCTGTTACCCGCGACTTCGCCCGCAATAACATTTGGAATCCCGTTATAATATTAGTTAAATAGATAGATAAGCATGGGTCCTAGTGGAAAAAAATTCTATCACCTGAAACCAAAAATGCATGGGACGAAAAAAAAAAACATCAAAATATCATGTTGGTTTCGGACCCTAAAAGACGTGAAAAATATAATAAAAGTATTAAAAAAAACTATTTTTTGAAATTTCATTCGAATCAATTTTTATGTCATTCCTGGGACTTAGAAAATTCCGGCCAAAAAGTACAAAATCATTAATAACTCCCTAAGTATTCGTCGTATGATGAAATAGCAAGAGACAAAAAAGATGAAATGTGTTATTGTCTACAACATAGGCCATGTATAATTTTACACTCAGACATATTACGTTTCCCCCCCCCCCCCCCTCCGCCATAATTTCACCCCTCCCCATGGGCCCCTTAAATTGAATTTAAGAAAAAACGGTCAAACACCTGTTAAGTTACTTTTTATGCTGATTTTTTTCGGCTGAGTTCCAAACTCCTCGCCTATGTCGTTTAACAGATACACGCTCCGTTAGGAATCCTTCAACCCTCACTTTTCATCCTTTCCACCTCATAATATACACCACATCGAAAAACCCTCAGACACGTGTCTTCTTATTTTTAATGACGAGTTTATATGCCGAGTATCACATCCTCCAATGAAACCAATCGGGAGAGATTGCTATTCAATGAAATGCAGGTCTACCCCCTTAACACCTCTTTAGAACCTGAATATCCAAAAATCCTTTCTTAGTGGGCGTTTGCGGCCCTTGAGGAAGCTGCATACCAAATTTCATTCAAATCCGTTCGGTGGTTTCTGAGATTTCGTGATGAATGAATGAGTCAGTCAGTCAGCGGTATTTGAGCTTTATATAGTTGACTAGCTGTTACCCGTGGCTTCGCCCGCAATAACATTTGGAATCCCGTTATAACATTAGTTAAATAGATAGATAAGCATGGGTCCTAGTGGAAAATAATTCTATCACCTGAAACCAAAAATGTATGGGACGAAAAAAACATCAAAATATCATGTTGGTTTCGGACCCTAAAAGACGTGAAAAATATAATAAAAGTATTAAACAAATATATTTTTTGAAATTTCATTCGAATCAATTCTTATGTCATTCCCGGGACTTGGAAAATTTAGGCCAAAAAGTACAAAATCATTAATAACTCCCTAAGTATTCGTCGTATGATGAAATAGCAAGAGACAAAAAAGATGAAATGTGTTATTGTCTACAACATAGGCCATGTATAATTTTACACTCAGACATATTATGTTTCCCCCCCCCCTCCCCCATAATTTCACCCCTCCCCATGGGCCCCTTAAATTGGATTTATGAATAAACGGTCAAACACCTGTTCAGTTATTTTTTATGCTGATTTTTTTCGGCTGAGTTCCAAACTCCTCGCCTATGTCGTTTAAGAGATACACGCTCTCCGTTAGGAATCCTTCAACCCCAACTTTTCACTCCTTTCACCTCATAATATACACCACATCGAAAAACCCTCAGACACGTGTCTAATTTTAATGATGAGTTTATATGCTGAGTATCACATCCCCCAATGAAACCAATCGGGAGATATTGCTATTCAATGAAATGCAGGTCTACCCCCTTTAACACCCCTTTAGAACCTGAATATCCAAAAATCCTTTCTTAGTGGATGTTCGCGGCCCTTGAGGAAGCTGCATACCAAATTTCATTCCAATCCGTTCGGTGGTTTCTGAGATTTCGTGATGAATGAATGAGTCAGTCAGTCAGTGGTATTTGAGCTTTATATAGTAGATGAGTGCTTATGTTTTAAGGGTAAAAGCACAATTCATACAGTATATCCCTGATAGGTAGTAGTTCCCTGTTCTGTTGACGAGTGTATGATTGGTTGTCTGATGGGCGTTAGCCCTAGGGTTGTCAGACGTTCCGTTTTACCCGGGGCCGATAACCTAGATGTTAGGCCCCTTAAAACAATAATTATCATCATCATCGTTTTACCCGGGACAATTCCGTTTTCTCTTCTTTTGTTCCCCGTTCCTTTTTAATCTTTAACGGAACGCCAAATATTCCGTTTCTTTTTGATGTGTAACATCTTTCCACTCGGTTGCTGGATATTTTTGTGGGAGTGATTTTGAAAAATGGGATGGAAGTGGATTGGAACGATCGGGGTGGCACCAGCTGGCAGTGGTGGATCGAACGGAAGTGCAAGACGCACTGTCAACTCGATCAATCCAGCTGGCAGTGGTAAGATCCAGCTGGCAGTGGTAAGAGAAACAATGAGCGCGCGGTGTCGGGAATTGATACCATGACGTACTCTCGGCCATGTGGAATGTATATGACATACTGAACGGTAAACGCTCATGCGAACTCTGGTGTCAAGTAATTGAAACAATGCACATGGTACATGTTAGAGGTCTTCGTATCAGTATTTAAATGATAAAATGCCTTAATATCAAACATTGTAAGTGGTCGGCATTGCCGGTATTATGTTTCTGCACAATGGCTATTCAAATATTAACCCACATAAATGCAGTTATCAATATAATAAAATCGTTGTGGTTATACGAGAATTGAGCAAGCCTTCATGAACTATTGCTGAATACATTCTCTTTACTCACAAGTGGGCCTATTCATAAGGCGTTTTAAACTCAATTTCACGCAGGAACATTATCGAAACAAGCAAAATATAAATGAAATTCCGTAATGCAGTAGTATTGGAACGTGGAAATAAGCCACCATCTTGTGCACAGTACTTGCGTAGTCGAAATAGCGGTGGGGTTAGCGCCTATAACTGTGAATCTAGAGATCTCGGGTTCGAATCGCTGACGGGGTAGATATTTTTGCTACCAGATTATCATTTTAAACGATATTTATCATATCAATATGACTCATTTTAACAGAATCCATATGAAATTACGTGTTGGTCTGTGAATCAAGATGTCCTGTTTATAAGGAATTTAAGGTTATGAGCGGTGTCGCGTCTATTAATCTAGTTGATCCATATCGTATTCTTTACTTAGGCTAGTGCTGGTGGAAGCTACAAATCATCTAATGAAATGAGTTCCGTATTATAAACTATTATATCTGTAAAACACTCCCTTTTACAATAGATTAATATTTGTGCCAATAATAGTATAAAATACCGGTGTATCAACAATTTCACGTGAGGTTTCTTCTATGTCAGATGTTACACATCATATGCGACTACTGTAAGGCTCGTAACTTTTTTGTTGTTGTTAATATATTCAATTTAGCACCAATTGTTGTTAGTGACGTCAAACAACATCATCACCATCACGCCGGCCGCGTTGCTTCACTTTACTGAGTGGTAGCGTACAGGTGCAAGTTTGAAAGTGAAAATGATTTCTATGTCTGTGGCAGATAGATGGGTACATGTTATACATTTATTAGGGCAACAACATTAAGGAATATCGTGATGTTCTTACTCAGCATTTTCCTTTCCAATGATTTTACGGAGAGTTTTTATCATTTTAAATGATTATGTCGACTTCGCTGGGGTCTGGCGTTACGTTACGGTGACGGGACGAAATGTACCGAGAATGCACTGAGGTGTGTGACGTCACAGTACTGCTTGAGCTCCTTCCTTTCCCCGCGCGCTCCGGTGAGCATGACGTCATCCAGCCAGCTACCTCCTTTGACCTTGGTTCGCACTTGGTTTTTTATTTTTTTTATATTTTTTATATTTATTTTTTATTTTTTCTAACGTACTTTGAGTTCACGCAGCAATTGTAGAATTTAAAATTATATAGAATCTAGTATTTCAGACTGACTATCAGTGTTTTATCATTAAAAAAAAATTATGTCGACTTCACTGGGGTCTGGCGTTACGTTACGGTGACGGGACGAAATATACCGAGAATGCACTGAGTTGTGTGACGTCACAGTACTGCTTGAGCTTCTTCCTTTCCCCGCGCGCTCCAGTGAGCGTGACGTCACCCAGTCAGCTACCTCCTTTGACCTTGGTTTGCTCTTGCTTTTTTTTCTTTTTGCTAACGGACTTTGAGTTCACACAGCATTTGCAGCATTAAAAATGATATGAAGTCTAGTCTTTCAGACTGACTATCAGTGTTTTTTTCTGTCATGAATATCAAATGAAGAGATGATAGAAACAGAAGCACCATTAGTTTGTGTGTTGTGTTTGAGTCTTCAGTCTTTTGACTGGTTTGATGCAGCTCTCCATGCCTCCCTGTCCTGAGCTAATCGTTTCATCTCTACATAGCTACCACACCCTACATCCGAGGCAATCTGTTTAACATATTCTAACCTTGGTCTACCCCTACAGTTCTTGTCCTCGACCCTTTCTTCCATAACTAAGCTTGCTATTCCTGGGTGTCTTAGTATGTGTCCTACCAACCTATCTCTTCTCTTCATTAGCAGTCGCCAGAAACATCTCTCCTCTCCCACTCGTCTTAATACCTCTTTGTTTGTAACCCTATCTACCCATCTGATCTTCATCATGCTCCTGTAACACCACATTTCAAATGCTTCAATTCTCCTCTTTTCTGCTGCACCAATAGCCCAAGTTTCACTTCCATAGAGCGCCATGCTCCAGACAAAGGCTTTCAAAAATGACTTCCTAATACCTAAATCTATATTCGATGTCAGCAGATTCCTTTTTTGCAGAAATGCTTTTCTTGCCTGAGCCAACCTACTTTTTATATCCTCTTTGCTTCGTCCATCACTGGTTATTCTGCTTCCTAAGTAACAGAAGTCTCCTACTTCCTTCAGCTTTTCACCTGCCAATTTGATCTCCATAGAGGTTTCTGATTTATTTCGGCTGCATTCCAGTATTTTTGTTTTACATTTATTAATTTTCATCATGAATTCTTTCCGTAAGACGGAGTCCATACCATTCAAAAACTCATTCAAATCCTCAGGCTTGTCGGCCAAGATGACGATGTCATCAGCAAATCTCAGAGTTGAAATTATTTCTCCTTGAATCTTCACTCCCACTTTAAATTTTTCTCTAATTTCCTTCATTGCTTGTTCAATGTAAAGATTGAAAAGTATGGGTGATAAGTTGCAGCCTTGCCTTACACCTTTCTGAATACCAGCTTCTCTCTCATGTCCTTCAACTCGAATGACTGCTGTCTGGTTTCTGTATAGATTGTATATCACCCTCCTATCCCTGTACTTTATTCCAATCGATTTCAAAATGTCAAACAATTTAGTCCAATCAACGTTATCAAAAGCCTTTTCTAAGTCTACAAAAGCCATGAACGTTCTCTTATCTTTCCTTATTCTACCTTCCAAAATCAGCCTAAGACTTAGTACAGCTTCCCTTGTTCCTACATTTCTCCTGAAACCAAACTGGTCTTCACCCAACTCCGTTTCTATCTGGCTCTCAATCCTCTTGTAAATTATTCTAGACAGGATCTTTGAAGCATGAGTAATCAAGCTGATTGTACGGTAATCTTCACATCTGTCAGCTCCCACTTTCTTTGGTATAGGGATGATTACATTCTTCTTGAAATCAGGGGGTACCTCACCTGTCTCATAAATCCTACACACCAAGTGAAATAACCTGATCAGACCTTCATCTCCTATGCAGCGTAGCAACTCAATCGGTATATCATCTATGCCTGATGCTTTGTTCCTGCTTAAGTCTTCCAAAGCTCTATCAAATTCTGATCTCAATATTAAATCTCCTTTCGCATCCTCATCAATTTCTTCCTCCCTTTCCATTACATGATTCTCAATCTCCTTTCCCTTATACAAACTCTCTATGTAAGCTTTCCATCTCTCAACCTTTTCTTCCATATCTGTTAGAGGCTTTCCATTTGTGTCCTTAATATTACAGCACTTAGTCTTCTTTTCCCCGAAAGCATTCTTAATCCTTCGATAAGCTGTGTCTACTTTTCCTAATTTCAGACAATTTTCTATATCAGCACATTTCTCTTTCAACCATTCTTCTTTCGCTTCCTTGCACTTCTTGTTAACCTCATTTCTCAGACGTCTGTATTCTGCTTTCCCCTTTTCATCTCTTACATTCTTGTGCTTCCGCCTTTCATCCATCAATTCTAGTATATCCTGAGTGACCCACGGTTTTCTACCTATTCTCTCTTTCCTACCAATGTTTACTTCTGCGGATTTTGTTATTTCATTCTTCAAAAGTGCCCATTCGTCTGCAATTGAAGTTTGTTTAGGGTTTTTCATTAGTCTTTCCTTTATACTCTTCTTGAATCTTTCGTTTACATCCTTCTCTTTCAGTCTGTCTATTGCCCACCTTTTTGGCTTTTGACTTTTCTTCAGTTTCTTCAACTTTAATCTGCATTTCATTACAACCAGATTGTGGTCAGAGTTTATGTCAGCACCAGGATATGTTTTACAATCCAAAATCTGGTTTCGAAACCTCTGCTTGACCATAATGAAGTCGATTTGGTAACGCCCTGTATCTCCTGGTCTCATCCATGTGTATATTCTTCTATTGTGGTTATTGAATAAGGTGTTAGCTATGACCAACTCATGCTCAGTGCAGAATTCTACCAGCCTGCTTCCTCGATCATTCCTTTCACCTAATCCGAAATCTCCTACTATCTTCCCTTCTCTCCCTTTTCCTACCACAGCATTCCAATCTCCCATTACTATAACATTTTCATCACCCTTGATATACCTCAGAATTTCGTCTATTTCTTCGTAGACCTTTTCAACACCCTCATCATCAGCTTGACTGGTAGGCATATAGACTTGTACCACTGTGGTGCAGGTAGGTTTAGTATTGATTTTTGCTACAATAATCCGTTCACTATATTGCTCATAATATTCCACCCGCTGTCCAAGTTTCCTACTCAATATGAGACCAACCCCTGCTTGGCCATTGTTTGATTTAGTGCTAATGACCCTATAGTCTCCTGACCAAAAGTCCTGTTCTTCCCGCCAGCGCATTTCACTAATCCCAACCAAATCCAACCTCAACCTATCCATTTCCCTTTCTAAGTTTTCTAACCTTCCACTTCCTAGCAGACTTCTAACATTCCACGCTCCGATCCGTAGAATGTCAGATTTCCTTTTTGTCACTTTTGTGATGTTAACCCCCTCTCGAGTAGTCCCCACCCGGAGATCCGAACGGGGGACTAGTTTACCTCCGGATTGAAATTTTACAAGGGAGGAGGCCATCATCACATGTAATTATGCATAGAGAGGTGCATATCCTCTGGAATAGCATACGGCTGTAGTTTCCCGTTGCTTTCAGCCATGCAGCAGGACGCAGTGTAGCCATTATTTGGCTTATATTATCAATATCTTAACCGTCTATAAGACTAGTAAAGATTTGATTTATTCTGAAAGGCTGCTACTCCCTTTCAGAATAAGTAAAGAGCAATTCTACTAACAAAAATAATAACCTTCTACCGTACTAACAATTAAATACAAAAATTCTACTAACAAAAAAAAACTAAAGTTCCACCAACAACAAATACTACCACTAAAACAGTCTGTCACCAGGCACACTCTCATGCCCCCTCACACATCACAGTCTACTGAAACAATGAACTATAACTAATAAACAATGCAACTGCTACCAGACACACTCACACACCACAGTCTAATAGAACAATGACATATAGCTAATAGACAAACTAACTACCTACTTACAACTAAAACTAACTACATACTTACTGTACTGTTATTTGAATTGACAATATTTACAAAATGCAATTTAGATAGAAAATACTTCTTTGGTGTAAAATATCCATTATATATATCATATATCATATTCATTATATATTATATATCATTTAAAAATGTCCGCAGACAAAAAAAACTAGTTCCACATGTGCTCCTGTCTAGATTACAAACTTTTGACAAACACTCATTTTCGTTTTTTTGGCCTATTTGGGCAAAAAACTCAGTAGGGTTCCCCCCTTAAATAGCCCAATTCTATCATCACGTGTAGTATTTCAGTATTCCAAACTACCGCAGTTCCCTTAATTAATAGTAATAATAATATATTCTGAGCCTCCGTGGCTTAGGCGGCAGCACGCCGGCCTCTCACCGCTGAGTCCGTGGTTCAAATCCCGGTCACTCCATGTGAGATCTGTGCTGGACAGAACGGAGGCAGACAGGTTTTTCTCCGGGTACTCCGGTTTTCCCTGTCAAAATTTCATTCCAGCAACACTCTCCACTATCATTTCATTTCATCTGTCATTCATTTAATCATTGCCCCAGAGGAGTGCGTCAGGCCTCGGCAGTCGGCACAGTTCATATCCTCGCCGCTAGAAGGGGCTTCATTCATTCCATTCCTGACCCGGTCGGAGACTGGAAGCAGGCTGTGGATTTTCATTTTTTCAATAATATATTCTGAATTTAAATTGGAGCGTTGCGATTTGAATATTACCGCTATAAAGTTACGTGAAAACGGAGTCGGATAAATTACTGATTTTACTCTTATTCCCAAGCTATGAAGTTACTGAAATACTGAAAATGAAAAAAAAAAAAAAAAAAGACGAGAGATTACGTAGTTCTGAGTCATTCGCGCTTACCACTTATTTTAGTGTTGACTTCGTAATTTAGTTAAAATAATTTATTTTCAGTCAGTCAACAGGTTAATACCATCAGCCTAGATGGAGAGGATGTTCCTCGAGTAGCTAAATTTAAGTATCTTGGCTCCACTATCTTTGACTATGGATGACTTACCGGTGAGGTCAACGCAAGGACACATTCAGATTGGTTGAGTTGGGGCGAACGACAACAGGCGTCATCTACGACCGTCGGATGAAGAACTACCTGAAATCCAAGATCTACCAAACTGCCATCCGTCCTGTCGCTCTCTATGGCACCGGGTGTTGGCCAGCTACAAAGGAGTTTCTCTTAAATTTGTTTAGCGTATGGCTTTTAATGCCGTGAGTGTCCGATTACATGTTCGGCCGTCCAGAGTTTGTAACTGCTTCTATGCGGACACCCATTGGGTGAGCTATAAATACCGTCACGTGTGGAGTGTTGTATGGGGAGGAAAGTGTGAATGTAAGGACGAGGAAGGAGTTAAGGACCAACCCCGGCATTTGACTGGAAGGAAGAAGGGAAACCACAGAAGACCATCTTCAAGGTTGCTGGCGGGGGGGGGTTCGAACCTCCTCGCCTCCCGGATGTAACGACCACAGCTAACTCACCCGGTACAAAAAAGGTGAACGTCGACTAAGCGTCATGGAAGTGATGGGTGACAACACTAGACTGGATCAGGTTTCAAATGATCATATACGGAGAAGCTTTGGAGTTGCACCGATCCTGAAGAAAATGCAGGAAAGTCGTGTACGCTGGTTTGGACACGCGGAGGAATATACTATGGCTATGACACCATACGCAATGGAAATTGCAGGAAAGAGGACGACCAAAGCAGTGATGGGCCGACTCAGTACAGTTTACGCCACAGTTTTTTGCCGGTCAGTCTCGGTTGCGCAGTCGTAGGCTACAGAGCACAGTCAGCGATCCTCGGGCATGCGCAATTGATAACGTGAGTTGTTAGTTGCACTGAACGAAACTCACGTATCAATTGTACATGCCTGAGGCTCGTCAACTGTCCTCTGGTATGACTGCGCAACTGAGGCTGACAGGCTGAAAACTGTGGCGTAAACTGTACACAACGACCTGTAAACCTTCATCCAGGCATGGGTTTTGATCGAGAACAAGTAGTTCCGTGAAGAACTATACAGCCTATTTTCATATATCCTGCTCATGTTAATTGCCTCTATCGACATGCAAAATTACAGTTTAATTGCTGTAACAGATTCGTAGATATTGAGGACCGTCTAAATATTTCAGCTGGTCGCCACGTTGGATTTTTATTTTTGTACTATTACATTAAGATTATTGTGTACGTGTGGTATTCATACTTCAATCGCATGATTAGAACACAAGAAGTAAAAACGAGATTTTAAAATTACGCACAGCAGCCATCTTGTGATTATGCAAACAATTGATATTAATTAGATGCCAGTGGATCAACATTTGTATAAGCATTTAACGTGCAACGTTTCACGGCACTCGGATAGTTAATTCGCGAGATACGTCCATTTAAATATTTATACTTCGCGTCGCCGCCATGTTGGATTTGTGCTCACCAGGTTACTGAAAGTCCTATAGGTGAACATATGTTCATAGTCTCCATGAACATAAAAAAATTCAGTTTGGATGCTGTAAAAGATTCATAGATAATGAGAACCGTTTAAATATTTCGGAAGCTCGCCATTTAGGATTGTTATATGTATAGGCTATAGAGTTACGAACCATTCAAGGACAATTATTGCCTAGGTTCATTATTCAAACTTTCACTTTGATCGCATGATTACGACACAAGAAATAAAAACTTAATTTTAAAATTTCGCACAGCCGCCATCTTGAGGTTATGTAAACAATTGAATTAAATTAGGTGGCAGTGCATTACAATGTGCAAAATCATTTACTGTACCACGTTTCACTGCGCTCAGAGAGTTAAATCACGAGAAACGTCTATTAAAATATTTCAAATTCGCTTGGTCGCCATGTTCGTTTTGTACTTTACAGGTTTATAAAATATACAGAGGTAAACTTGTATCAGCACCCTTTATCACCGTACAAAATTGCAGGGTGATATCTGTAATAGTTTCGGAGATATAGAATGTCAGTTTAAATACTTCGCACAGCCGCCATTTTGAGGTTATGTAAACATTTGAACTAAATTAGACCCCAGTGCATTACAATGTGTATAAACATTTGCTGTACCAAGTTTCATTACGTTTGGATAGTTAAATCGCGAGAAAAGTCTATTTAAAAGTCTCAACTTCGCTTGGCCGCCATGTTGGTTTTGTAGTCACCAGGTTTTTGAAAGTCTCATAGGTGAACTTCTAGTAGTGCCCTTTATCACCGTACACAATTTCAGGGCGATATTGGTAATAGTTTCGGAGATATTGAATGCTAGTGAAATATTTCGCACAGCCGCCATGTTGGATTGGTGAGACGTAACAAAATTTGAAGGGCACGGTCGAGGTCGCCGGGAATAGTGCTATAAACTTACCGAGTTTCATTGAAATCGCTCCAGCCGTTTAGATTTTATTAGGGGGACACACACACACACACCTCACACACACATACACACACGCAAACACACACACGGACAAAAGGTGATCTCATAAGCCTATTTTTTCAAAATTGAAAATAGGCTAGAAATGGAGACAGCATCCATATAGCGGGTCCTGTCAACAGGCTGAACAGACGTTAGGAAGAAGAAGAAGAAGAAGACGGAAAAGAAGAAGAAGAAGAAGGAAGGAAGGAAGGAAGATTGTAGTTTTACGTGACCGTGAATCATGTGATTATGAGCCACGGGACCTCCTTTTTACGTGGAATCCGAACCACAGGACATGGTATTTCACTTCGAAAATCTCACATGCATTGACCGGGAATCGAACCCGGACCGCCTTGGTGAGAGGCATACAGCTAGACCTTGAGCCACCACGCTCCCTGAAGAAGAAGAAGAAGATGATGATGACGATGATGATAATATGCCAAATTAAATTGGTCCCGGAATATTATCTACTGTACTCGCACCTGATAACGAGTAATAATAGTGGATTCACCCTTTTGATGCCAAGCTATTATGACTGGTTATGTTAAAATGCCAAGCGAAGTTTAGTGAAATTATGAGTTGTTGATTTAAAAAAAATCCATAGGTGGTAAATACTTGTTAAAGGTGTTATCTATACTAATACGAAGGTGGATCAAAAAGTTAGTTGCACTAACGCGCTGCAGCAGCTTGCTGTGTGTCGCAATCGTGGACACAGCGGAGAAAGGGACAGACATTGCCCACACGTCTGTTAGGTAGGTCGCTGTGGTGTCTCGTCTTATATGGTGTGAATAGCGGCCAAATGCAATGGCGCGTCGACTGGACGTTCACTCCAAATATGAGGTGCGTGCAACAATCCGATTCCTATGGACCAAAAGGAAGAATTGCACGATTAAAGAGAAGCGCCGGGGGAAATTGAGCGCCGGTGTGATTTTGTTGCACGATAACGCAACACCTCACAAGGCCCGCCAAACGAGCGAACTGCTGCAGCGTTTCAAGTGGGAGGTCTGGCAACATCCACCCTACAGTCCGACCTAGCGCCATGTGACTTTCATCTGTTCGGTAAGCTCAAAACGGAGCTCGGTGGTCAACGTTTCCAGACCGATGAGGAGGTGAAGGCCGCTGTCTCCGTGTGGTTGCAGAACGCTGGAGGAACTTTCTATGCATGCGGCATCGACAAGTTGGTTGTGCGTTCACAGAAATGTTTGGAGTCTCTTGGAAACTATGTGGAAAAGTGACGTTACATTGTATGTCGTTATAGGCGTGTTGCTGTTGTATATGTGGTGCAATAAATGGCCATAACTGGGAAGTGCAACTTATTTTTTGATCTGCCCTCGTATATACAAATGAGATGGTGTGTGTCTGTGTATTACTCAATCATGCAAGAACCACTCGTCCGATTTACATGACATTTTACTTGGAAGTAGCTGATTTACCTAGTTAACATATAGGTTACTTTTTATTTCGATACTATACACTATTTAAGGATAGTGACCATTTTAGTGACGTCACTACACTCTTTGGTATCAAACTTTCATATTTCCATTTCAAATAAAAAGACAACGATAAGAAATAGCAAACTTTTGATGGCATATACGAGGTTTAAAATTCAATGTTCTATCCGAAAGGTCCTTTGTCACCTTCACATTTTAATTTATTTATGACGCGTAGCGAAGCACGGGTACTTCAGCTAGTATCCTACTTTTTTCGTTAAAAATACTTTAATTCTTGTAAATTAATAAGGGAATGTTAATATAATTTTGACTCTAAATATTATATTTTGTTATTTTCGTATTAAAACATTTGAATTTCGTATAATTATCCCGAGTTTAGATAATTGTATCAAATAGTTTTCGTGTACGATCAATTTCCACAAACATAATACGTATGGGAAGCTAGCTGACTGCAACGAATCCAACTATTCACGGGACTTGATATCGCCAGAGAGAGAATAATTCCCACGTTGTCTAAAGATTAGTTAAAAGTTAAAACAGTGAGAGCACTGCGTGTTGGAATACAAATAAAATTGTTATAAAAACGGGGCCGATGGATCGGTCCGAAGCATTTTTAGGAGAAACTCCCTCAGCTGATGTATCCGGACCTGGCACAGTAAGTGTTAACTATACACTTTTTACAATCTTCTCGAATGGGGTTCATTGGATGAAATGTTTTGTCAAGCGAATATCATTGGGTTCTGTTCGCTTACGGCGATTTTTTTAGGTTTGTTGATACATACCACTTATGTATAGGTCTACAAGCCAACGAGTTGGCAGATAAACTAGCAAAGGAAGCAACAATATTAAATCAAATCCGTTGCGACAAATTTCCTCTCTCATCAGTACAAACTGACCTCAGGAGAGTATCTACTAATGAATGGCAGCAGAAATGGGAAGAATCTTCGAAAGGAACTATCACAAAGGAATTCTTCCCAACAGTAGAAAGCAGATTAACAACCAAAATTAACCTCACGCCAAATTTGACAATATCAGGATATGGAAATATCAACTCGTATATACACATATCTACAGTATATATACTGCTCAAAAAAATTAAAGCACCACTTTTTTCAAAGGCCACCAAATTTTGAAAAGTTGACCTACAAGCTCGAAATCTCAGTATGACGTTTGTCCTGAAGCCTACCAAGCATATGCTTCAGCACAACTCCCCAACTTGTGTAGTTTCGGGGTAGCACCCCGAAAACCTGCCCATTTTCGAAAACCGCAAATTGAAGTTTGCAAAAAACGCTGAAGGACTTGTCGCAGGTTGCCAAAGCAGTCGAAAATGAATGAGTCTTGCTCTTAAAGGTTCCACAAACACGTTGAAATCGTTACATTTGACTTTTGGGCATTTTCAACCCTCTTCATCATCCCCTAAATATGGACTACCATTGGGGGCGTCTGAGAAGGTACCGGGTGTGTTTAACCACCTGAAAACCTGTACACCGTCCTCAGTTGCTGATTGCAGTAAGTTCTTAAGGCCTCCGGCAATGTCCACACCCTCTAACACCCTCAACTGGCATGGGACCAAACCACCCCTTCTCGATTCACCCCTAAGGAAGGTTTTAATCGAGATGTTTATCAGTGCTGCTAATGGGGGGGGTCTTCCCCTAACGTTTCAAAAAAGGAACTGTGCCTTTGTCACCACCCCTTCCCCTGCAAACCCCGTTTGTATGATTTTTCGAATCAGGCCCTTTTTAAGGGCTGAAACGACGTCTTAATCGCTGAAAGGGCTGTAAAGGTCCTTAGAAGTAGTGGTGACACGAAATCAACCCCTTCCGATCGATGATTGACATTCCGTCCCCCAAATTCGAAATTTTTGCACCCCCAACCCTCCCTGTCTGGACGCGTAATGCGTCATGGCAGAGTTTTCAGAGTTGGATGAAAATGAAGCTTATGGCCTGCAATGGAGCCCAAAACAGCAGGCTGGATAGAAATTCATCGGTAGGTTGGGAAACGGGACCAAAATTTTTCAAAAAAGTGTACAGCCTACATTAAGTACGCCCATGCATAGGCAATCCACATCACGTCCGTGCGTGTGGGTTGCCTATGATCGGCAATAGGTTACAAAGTTTGGCAATGGGAGAAAAATGACGTGATGTGGGTTGCCTATGCATTGGTGTACTTACTAGAGGCTGTTAACTTTTTTTAAACTTTTTGGTCCCGTTTCCCACCCTACCGATGAATTTCCATCCAACCTGCTGTTTTGGGCTCCATTTCAGGCCATAAGCTTCATTTTGATCCAACTCTGAAAACTCTGCCATGACGCGTTACGCGTCCAGACAGGGAGGGTTGAGGGTGCAAAAATGTCAACTTTGGGGGATGGAATGTCAATCAAACATCGGAAGGGGTTGATTTCGTGTCACCACTACTTCTAAGGACCTCTACAGCCCTTTCAGCGATTAAGACCTCATTTCAGCCCTTAAAAAGGGCCTGATTCGAAAAATCATACAAAAGGGGGTAGCAAGGGAAGGGGTGGCGACACAGGCGCAGGTCCTCTTTTGAAACGTTAGGGGAAGACCCCCCCCCCCCAATTAGCAGCACTGATAAAAATCTCGATTTAAACCTTCCTTAGGGGTGAATCAAGACGGGGTGGTTTGGTCCCTTGCCAGTTGAGGGTGTTAGGAGGGGTGAACATTGCCGGAGGCCTTAAGAACTTACTGCAATCAGCAACTGAGGACGGTGTGCAGGTTTTCAGGTGGTTAAACACATCCGGTACCTTCTCAGGCGCCCCCAATGGTAGTCCATGTTTAGGGGATGATGAAGGGGGTTGAAAATGCCCAAACGTCAAATGTAACGATTTCAACGTGTTCGTGGAACCTTAAGAGCAAGACTCATTCATTTTCGACTGCTTTGGCAACCTGCGACAAGTCCTACAGCGTTTTTCGCAAACTTCAATTTACGGTTTGCAAAAATGGGCTGGTTTTGGGGGCGCTATCCCGAAACTACACAAGTTGGGGAGTTGTGCTGAAGCATGTGCTTGGTAGGCGTCGGGGCAAACGTCATACTGAGATTTCGACCTTGTGCAGTTAACTTTCCAAATTTGGTGGCCTTTGAAAAAAGTGGTGCTTTAATTTTTTTGAGCAGTATATAAAAACTCAATGTTGGATTGTTTTGTCTGTTATTTATACAAATCTACACCGTTTCACTGATCTGAACCAAAATTTGTATACTTACCCTTTGGAACCCTGCGGGTAACACTGTCTACTTGAAATTTCAGACAGACCACTCCATTCTCTGCATTTAGGCCCTTCGTCTCAAATCTACACCGTTTCACCGATATCAACCAAAATTTGTATAATTACTTTTTGGAACCATACGAATAACACTGTCTACATGAAATTTTGGACAGACCACTCCATTCCATGCATTTAGGCCATTTGGCGCAAATCTACACCGTTTCACCGATCTGAACCAAAATTTAAATACTTCTCCCATTGGAACCCGACGAGTAACACTGTCTGCATGACTTTTGGGACACACCACTCCATTCCCTGCGTATAGGCCCTTTGGCACAAATCTACAACGTTTCACCGATCTGAACCAAATGTTGTATACTTAGCATTTGGAACCCTGTGGGTAACAATGTCCACTTGAATTTTCGGACAGACCACTCCATTCCCTGCATTTAGGCCATTTAGCACAAATCTACACCGTTTCACCTAATTGCACCAAATTTTACATACTTACCCCTTGAAACCCTGCTGGTACCACTGTCCTCTTGGTAGTTTGGACAACCCTCTCCATTCCCTACATTTAGAAAACAGACAAAATGAAATTGCAAACCACGTTTTTAGACCCTAGAACATGTCCGTAGTAGTCTACCTCTAACGAGGGAAGAACCCCAGCTCGAACGGCGAAAACAGACTGAAAGTGGGTTTAAAGTATACATTTGTACCTATGTAATTAGCTAGACTATCAATACCATTCGTCTGTAAAAGTACGTGTTCGGTCGCCAGCGGCATCTGAGTATGTGATAATGTGATCACCGTGGCATTTGAGTTTGGACTATTGCAATGCGGGAATATTGTAAATAATGGAGTATGTCTACAAGTTGCCCTTGTCTACTATATAATACAGTATTTGAGTGTAGTGCAGTGAATAGCGAGAGAAAGAAATATATTAAACAGTGTTTTCATTGAAGGATACTGGCCGATCCATAAGTCTGTTCTAATCAGAAAATTTGTTAAACCATTTTCAAAATTCGTGAACACTTTGGACTTGACAACAATGAAAGAGAATTAAGATTATCACCCATCAGCAAATATTACATAGGAAGGATTGTATATTATAATTACAAAATTGTATCAAATTAGATAAGAGCGTGTAGTACCATGACTACTATAGTGCGGTATGCAGAGAGTATATTAATGCAAATAAGAAAAGAAACCACTTATGTACAACTTAAATACAATAATTATTTTTACTCCAGTTTTATATGAGTCCTGTGAATATTCCGTCTGCGTTACTGTTTCCTAGTTATAGAGCCTCTTATCTGATTACTGGGAAATCCCAGTTGTCACCGCCCGTGACACACCACTGCCCGCTGATAGCCGTCGTAACTATTGTGCTTTTATTAATAACGTTAATTACGTTCTAAGACATGCAAACACCTTAATACAGTTACCTAAATAACGATTTTCGTAGCATCCTCTATTCAGACCATCCGTAACGGACATTAACGTGTTGACAGACTGAAAAGCAATTATTTTACAGATTGGGAATAGAGCGGATTTTCTTCTAACCTGCTGTGAAATTCCGATTAAACTTTGAATGACAACACTGTTGAGATGGGGTGCTCCGAGACTAGAAATAATGTACCATCACAGCATTTACCTGGAGAGAGTGTAGAATGCTCTGTTGGTTCCTTAGTTTAGGGGCTACGACAACGCGGTCATATAGCTCCGTGTACTTTGGGTGTGTGTAGAATCTGTCCGATAACCGGTGTTAATTGTGATGGCGATATTAGTGTGTGATTTCTGTTTTTAATTCAAATAAGGACTGTAGACATTGAATTTTCAAGTATTTCATACATTTGCCGCCAAACGCTACCGTCAACGACTACTAGTACAGAACGTGGTTACTAGATGCCACCGCAGTCGGCTCCTGGCGACGAACATTGGAACCTAAGAGCGTTGGTCGAATTTAACCTATAATTTAGCTTCACACAAGTGTTATTAGTTCTTTAACATGCCATACTGTAAATCTATGATTGGGACCGCCGGCTTTACTCCCCCCACCCGTAGGAAGGCATATTGAGGGATTTTTAACGCTCTTAAAAAATCCGATGACTTCGGCCGGGTTTGAACCCGCGATCTTGGCTTGCTACCAACTACGCCACCGAAGCCGCTGTAGAAAGCTCGGGGAAGAACCTCACTCAGAATGGTTGAATGGTTGTAGCGAGCGCCGGTATACAAATCTCGGATCTTCAAACTGGCAGGCTGTTCTTGTGGTCGTGGGGTGTGACCCATTGCCCTCGGCTATGCTGCAAGCTGACTGGAGAAGAACCGTTCACATGCTTGTGTGCTTCACTATGCTACAAAAATATTGGAATGCAGTCGAAATAAATTAGAAACTCCTATGGACATCAAATTGGCAGGTGAAAAAATAAAGGAAGTAGGAGACTTCTGTTATTTAGGAAGCAAAATAACCAGTGATGAACGAAGCAAAGAAGATATTGAACCCTTAATAAGCTATGCATATTAATGATTCTATTTATTAATCTCATTATATTCTGATTTTATTGCCAGAATCATACAGGAAGGCCAGACTGGATTGCGAAATGTCAAGCTTATATGGAGACAGTACGTTTGGACGTGCCCAGTCCTGAAACAAAGAAGTGACGAGATCGGAATGTTTGGCAGGTGTGAGTTACAGACAAAGGTGTGTTGGGTCCTGACTCATTTCAACCGTATTTTCTTTGTCACCCTAGCGTCGAGAGAAAGGAACTTGTGGAACTTTCAACCAATCATAGGACAGAGGCTTCTGTTCAAAACTGCGATATTGACGTCATGAACCACCAATCAGTGAGGGCTACCATTTTATTGCGCCAAGATAGCGTCTGAAGCCGGCTTGGTGATAAAAGCGGGAAAGATTGGATTAACGAATTCTAAGATCGATTCTTGAGCACGATAGCTCCACTGTGACCTGTGAAATATTTCAAACTGTTTGATACTTGTCGCATGCCAATAGTCGCGTTATTATAGAAGTTAGAGATAGATTTCCCTCTCCCTCCGTTTTTTTTTTGCCAGAAACACATATATACTGTCGTCCTAGTAAAGACGAGGCTCATTTGTTCGCTCAATTCGTTGATAATTGATTTTTACGTTCATGTGATACCGTAGAGCTACTCGGCGTTTTTTTTTTGTCAGAGAAAGATACATTTTAGCAAACAATATAATGGTGTTGTGTGTGCACAGCTTAATGTAAAATTGTTGAGCCAGCGATATTTTTGTAGTCCCCCGTGACTACGACTAGTAGGGAAAGTTCGACGAATAATTTTGCATAGAAGAATTGGTGAAATAAATAACCATTCGCAAAATTTAGATAGAGAATTACGTGTGATTTTAACTAACTTTTTATCCACCTTTAAGATGGAACGATTGACCCTGAGGAAGGCATCGAACCAGCGTTTCTTCGGCCTCATGTTTTCGTATGTGAGCTAAGCGCTTCGGAGAGAGAATGTCTGGCGATATTCGATGAGACGACGCAGAAAGAGGAATGAGTACTGAATAATTTTATTATTTGACAAACTGGTTATGGTTTTGTGGGAACATAATATTTTTGTGTAAATATGATTTTATTTTGTCTTCCTGTTTAAATGTAGAATCTTGTTCGTACTGACACACATTAGTTTAGTGCATGAGCAACGTGACATGTTATATTTTATTTAGAGTGGAGATATTTTTGTTGATGTCAAGTATACGGGGAACCCGTACTCAAGTGCGTGTCTTTACCGTAAAATGCGCGGCTAAGTAGCACAAATTGGGAACCGATATCATAACAGAAGCGAAACTGAATTAAATAGAGTAGATAGTAGAACTGGTAAGCCTCCGTGGCTTAGGCGGCAGCACGCCGGCCTCTCACCGCTGGGTCCGTGGTTCAAATCCCGGTCACTCCATGTGAGATCTGTGCTGGACAGAACGGAGGCAGACAGGTTTTTCTCCGGGTACTCCGGTTTTCCCTGTCAAATTTCATTCCAGCAACACTCTCCACTATCATTTCATTTCATCTGTCATTCATTTAATCATTGCCCCAGAGGAGTGCGTCAGGCCTCGGCAGCCGGCACAATTCATATCCTCGCCGCTAGATGGGGGCTTCATTCATTCCATTCCTGACCCGGTCGGAGACTAGAAGCAGATAGTAGAACTGGTGGGAAATCTTTGTTTTGTATAGCTTTTTATTGTTACACAAGCTTATGTTGTTAATTGCAGTTTGTTGCATTTTTGTTAAGTGAGGGGTCGTCTGCCCACTCAATTTATTTGTTTGTGAAGTAACTCTTTTAGTGTCTTGGGACACAAAATCTAGGGATATTTGATTGGAGTGCCGGCCTGTGGTAGATATGTGTTGTGTTCAACCCACAAGCTTTGATGAGTCTGCAAATATGTGTTTTTATGGGATAGCAGCCTGCGGGTACACCAAGGTTCTGTCTGCCGCTCTGTCCAGGGTCCGCATTTAATCCTTGCGAGGAAAATGTTGGAATCCCCTCTACGATGTTCTTGCAATTCAAATGGAGTTGGCGAGATGTGTGTGAATGTATGTGTCGCGATTACAGGTGGTGTAACGGGACTGTCCAGTCTCTTGTTATAAATAGCATGACTCAAAGCTTCGACAAGGGGGCTCGGGTGAACACAGTGGTTGATGTTGGAAAGAGAAGGTATTTCTACCTGGCGCGCTCCATCAGATAAGAGCTTCCTGTGTTCATTAGTACTCAGCGGACCTGGTCTCCGTTCTTCAATTTTGTTTATCTTATTAAAGAAAAGCCTGCATGATGATAAAAGAATTGTAATTGGTAAATAGGGTGCTGTTCGCGTTTTGATCAATTGATTCCCAATGAGCTAACTTGTCCTTGCTTTTAATTCATGTAAATATCAGCCGGTTTTAGGCATCTTATTTCTTGTTTGTTTACTGTCATGTCAATTGACCTCGGATGGTCTCGATGTTCGGTCACGTTGTTGTCATGTTTGTGTTGAGCAATTTGAGCCCTAGGGCAAGCTTTTGTTTTCCTTGGAGTTTTCCTGACTCACTGCGATCTCGCTGGAGATCTGTTAGTTTCTTAATTTTAAATGTTTGCGTGTGTCAGTAAATTATAATTCTTGTTTGTTATTCTACGAGTGTGTCCCATAAGGCCATAATAATGGTTTGCAGTATGGGGATTTGCAAGCATATTGGCTGTTCCATCTGTGAGCAAATCTCCATCAAAAGTAGTTGTTTCCTTTCTAGCGTAGATATACACGTGCATACATATTAACCAGACAAGTGGAATTTAATCCACAATTTTATTTCTATGGAGTGGACCTTCCTAGGCCACTAAGATCAGTGTAAATTCTTGTACAGTGGGAGTAAAGTTCAAGGTGGACTTTGTTTATTTTGTATTTTTATGTTTTGTTGTTTATATTCAGTTATTAAATGGTGTTAATTTTTTTTCTTTTTCACTAATTTCTTAGTTTGTAATTTAGCATATGGTCCTTGTATTTGTAAAGCAGTCGTCTGGTATTTGAGCTCTAGTGAAAGCATACCCGGACTGAACGCGCCCCGAAGACTGATTCTCGTATAATGACGCTGTTATACGCAAGGGCACACTATAAAAAGTAGGTTTTCTCAGACAAGGAAAGCATTTCTACATAAAGGGAATCTGTTGACATCGAATATAGACTTCGGTATTAGAAAGTCATTTTTGAAAGCCTTTGTCTGGAGCGTGGCACTCTATGGAAGTGAAACTTAGACTATTTGTGCAGCAGAAAAGAGGAGAGTTAGTTAGTAAGTAAGTTAGTTATTGTTGTTTTAAGGGGCGGATTTACGAGGTCATCTGCCCATAGAAAACGGGAGAATTGAAGCGTTTGAAAGGTAGTATTACAGGAGAATGCTGAAGATCAGATGGGTAGATAGGGTTACAAACGAAGAGGTATTAAGTTGAGTGGGAGAGGAAAGATGTTTCTGGCAACTGCTAATGGAGAGAAGAGATAGGTTGGTAGGGCACATATTAAGACACCCAGGAATAGCAAGCTTAGTTATGGAAGGAAGGTTCAAGGACAAGAACTGTAGGAGTTGACCAAGGTTAGAATATGTTAGAGAGATTGCCTCGGATGTAGGGTGTGGTAGCTATGTAGAGATGAAACGATTAGCCCAGGACAGGGAGTCATGGAGAGCTGCATCAAACCAGTCAAAAGACTGAAGACTCAAACAACAACAACATGCTGCCTAAAGGTCTAAGTGGATGGACTGTGACTAAATGGGATCTTCTGCCTAGAGCTGTGTGGGGGAGACATTTAAGCCAAAACAGCTGAGGCTGACTGTTAGTGGCTTATCGAGACTCCTCTACCGCCCTTATCTCTGCGCAATACGACAAATTCCCTTGTAAGCCCCAACACTGTCATAGATAACGTGTTAGAATTGGCCTCTGTCAGGCTGTAGGGGCCGACGAGTTCCATGAGAGTCGTGCTATATGGTACGTCTGTCCCTCCAGGGATTCACACTTCATATGAGAGATTTGGTTGTAACTGGCAGTGCTACTAATATTGCGAACCTAAGTGACATGCAATTTGAAGCAAGTCTCACAGAAATTCTCAACAGGCAACTTCATAAAATAATCTCTTTATTGCATTATTTTCTTTTTTTTAATTACATTGCTTTTTTGTTTTAGTCGTTTACCCTCCAGGTTGGTGGAACCCACGGACTCAGCGAGGGAACTCACCACTACCGCCTCTACGGGCAGTGTCCTAGAGCTGGGAACATCGAATCGGAAGGGATACAACTGGTGAGGTGGGATTGACACCTCGCCCAGGCGGCCTCACCTGCAAAGCGAACAGGGGCCTCGTGAGGGAAGGTAAGGGATGGTTAGGATGGATAGACAGGGAAGAGGGAAGGAGGCAGCCGTGGCCTTGAAGATGGTACCATCCCGGCATTTGCCCAAAGACGAAGTGGGAAACCACGGAAAACCACGTCGAGGATGGCTGAGGGGAAATCGAACCCCCTCTACTCATTTGGGCCACCCGAGGCTGAGTAGACCCCGTTCCAGTCCTCGTACCACTGTTCAAATTTCGTGGCAGAGCCGGGAATCGAACCCAGGACTTCCGGGGCGGCAGCTAACCATGCTGACCGCTACGCTACGGAGGCGACTAATTACATTGCTACGTGTTTATTATTGGTAGAAAATTGTAGGGGCATTTAATATTCATAGTGCCCAAACAAGCTCATAAACAAATATGGTATTGGAATTACTCAAACTAAAATTAATTCTATAGCACAAATGTGTAAACTATTGGGTTGGTGCATAAGTCCGTAGCATTTTTGTTTTGTTTGTTGATATTCCGGTTGGTATGGTTATATTTATCGACTGTCATGGTTGCTTTGTAGTTCAATATTTGTTCTTGATTTTACATATTGAAGTTTTGTCATTTGCTGATAGTGAGTGGAGCCACTTAGAAAATGTAGTGCCAAGTGGAGAAATTAGAACATTTCCGACATATTCTTCTCTTTGAATTCAATCGAGGGACGAAAGTAGTGGAGCTAGCCAGAAACATTTGCGCCGTGTATGGGGACAATGCTATTGGAGAGAGCACGGCAAGAAAGTGGTTTTCTCGTTTAAAGGTGGGTCGTTTTGACCTTAGTGTCTCCCCACGTTCAGGAAGGTCGTCGGAATTTGATGAAGATCGTTTAAAGGCATTAATTCACAATGATCCACGTCAGTGTACACTAGAACTGGCAAATGTGATGAACTGTGATCATTCCACCATTGTGCGGCATTTGCATTCAATAGGTAAGTTTGAAAAAACCGGTGTATGCGTACCGCATTCTCTAAGCCAAAATCACAAAATTCAGCATCTCTTCTTGCTCATTATCGATTGGCTCAAGAACAACATCAACTATTCCTATCCTGTACCGTTACTGATGACGAGAAATGGTGTCTTTACGCTAACATAAGGAGAAGAAAAGAATGGTTAAGCCCAAACAAACAAGCAACTCCCCGTACGAAGACCTGCGCGCATCCACAAAAGATAATGTTATGCATCTGGTGTAACACCGACGCGACGGTGTGCTGTACTACTAATTGCTTCCCTGATGTGTAACCATCACTGCTGACATTTATTGCCAACAACTGAGACGTCTTGCAGATGCAATCCAAGAAAAGCAAGACTGCGTGAAGTGATGCTCCTCCATGATAACGTCCGCCCGCACTCTGCTAACCTGACAATAAACGCTATACAGGAGTTGGGCTGGGTAATCATTCCACACGCACCTTATTCGCCCCATCTTGCACCCCCAGATTTTCACATTTTCCGCTCTATCGAACAACCTTCAAGGAACTTCCTTTTAGATGAAGATGCGCTCCGACCTTGGCCTGAATTCTTCAACTCAAAACCACGTGACATCAATAGGCGCAGAATCGAAAAATACCACATCTTTGGCAGACTGTTGTAGATAGTGAAGGAGAATATGTTACTGATGATTAACTTCTCTAATGTGTTTAATCTATATTATTAAAAATATTGATGAAAACTTATCCGAGTCCGTCCGGCCATACTATCCGGCCGATTTTCTTCATCCTTTTTTTAAATGAAAGGTATTCAGGCACAGTTTTGTCATTAAGTATTACAAATCACTTAAATTACGCCTTTCTCAAATTATTTGATTTTTTCAACTTTTTCCAAATTTTTCCAACTTTGAAGTAATTATATCTTCGGTTCTAATTGAGTTACGAAGGTCGTTTTAGTCTACGAACACTCAGTGAATGAAGCGCTATCATTTGAGCTCTTAACCATTCAAATCGGCTGATTCTGAGGAACGTTATGAGTGGACATACGATATTACATCTAATTTTTTCAACAGTTTCTCTCATTGTAGCAATCATATCTTTGGTTCCAATTGAGTTACACTGTTCGTTTTGACCTAAGAGCACTAAGTGGATCAAGCTCTATCATTTGAGGTATTAAATATTTACATTGGTTGATTCTGAGGAATGTTATGAGTGCCGAAGCGAATATTAGAAATAATTATGAAAACTTAACCGATTCCGTCCGGTCATTCTATCCAGTCGATTTCCTTCATACCACTATTAAATGAAAGTTATTCATGTACGGATTTAATATCAAGTATTACAAATCACTTAACTTCTGCCTTCCTCAAATTATTTGATTTCTTGCACCTTTTTTACTTTTTTTTCACATTGAAGCTATCTATATTATTAAAAATATTGATGAAAACTTATCCGAGTCCGTCGGGCCATACTATCCGGCCGATTTTCTTCATCCTTTTTATAAATGAAAGGTATTCATGCACAGATTTTTCATCAAGTATTACAAATCACTTAAATTACGCCTTTCTCAGATTATTTGATTTTTTCAACTTTTTCCAACTTTTTCCAACTTTGAAGTAATCACATCTTCGGTTCTAATTGAGTTACGAAGGTAGTTTTAGTCTAAGAAAGTGAATCAAGCGCTGTCATCAGAGCTCTTAACCATTCACATCGGATGGTTCTGAGGAATGTTATGAGTGAACATTCGATATTACATCTCATTTTGTCAACATATTTTCTCTTTGTAGCAATTTAATTTTGGTTCTAATGACGGAAATTTCCAATTACACTAGCGCTTTGTATTACAATCAACAAAGCGCAGGTTCAAACGCTTCATCGTGCTGGAATCTACTTGCCTGATCCTGTTTTAGGCCATGGAATGTTCTATGTTGCCTTATCCCGAGAAAAATCATTTAAAGATGTGGAAGTAGAAATTAAACCCAAGGGTCGACGCACAGCGAACATTGTCGGGAAGCAAGTATTGTGAAATAAAAATTATAAACTATTACATAATGTCATAATTTTTTAATTCCAATACTGAAAAGAATGCTGCGGAGCAGTACGGGCGCCCTAGTAAACGTATGAACTTGATGTGGATAAACTTATGGAAAACGCTACGGACTTATGCACCAACCCAATATTATGGTGAAGATTCTTTGCCTTGAAGAAAAGTATGCACTGTATGTTTGTCAGTGATGCCAAGAGATCTATACTACGCTTCTGGCAAAGAGCTCAGTAAATACGGACTCTTGTCATTAACTAATGAGGAAACAGATGTTATTTTGTCAGTCGCGTCTGATAAGAATGTTTCATTATTTACAAGAATAAAGCCATAGTTTGAAAGTGTTTCAAATATTCTTGGGGATGGAATCATTTCACAGTCACACATCAGGTAGCAACGTTATATAATTTCATGACATGGGTAATGAAAGAACCGGGAAAGAAGCATGACATATCATAAAAGGAACGAAAAAGTTGCAACAATCTATTTGCTTAAACTGGATTGGTAAACGAGCATTTGTAATCCTCGTTTGCGAAGATTTTAAAGATTCAATGTAGTTATACTTGAAACCTCCTGAAATATTATTGCTGTTACACATATTTTAATACATAATAATAATAATAATAATAATAATAATAATAATAATAATAATATAATGACACCTGGCACGACAGCCCTTGAAGGGCCTAGGCCTACCAAACGACTGCTGCCAGCCATTTGGCCTGCAGATATTGGGGGACGCGTGGTCGGCGCATCGGGTCTCCTCGGCCGTTAATCTTGGTTTTCATGACTGGGGTGCTGCCTCACTGTCAGACTGCTACACAATTGTCCTCACGAGGCTGAGTGCACCCCGTTCCAGCACTCACGTCTGTTACTAAAATCCCTGGCGAAGCCGGGAATCAAACCCGGGGCCATCGGAACACCACGGAGCCGGCTTTTATACATCCTGTACTTTTGGTTAAAGAAACACATTCACTTTTTCAAGTACAGTATCTTTACTTTCACGAAATGATTCCAAATATTCTATGTGAAATACATCATAATATTTTTTATGTTCGACAGTGTCGAAATGTAAATATTATATGTCAGAAAATTGTATCAAAATGAGGGTCCTTATAACACTATTTTTCATTATGAAACAGTTTCTCCCACCAATCAAAGCTCATGAAACAGTTGTGTGACCAATTAGGTAAGGGTAGCATTGCACCTGCGCTGACTTCCACGGCCTCCTATTTTAAATTTCACTGTGTGGCTGGTGTCATAGTGGGATATTTGAGGAGGTCATGTTCAAATACAAGGTATTCTCTTCGTCCCATGCGCTCTGTTCAGTACATAAAACTGGCGAAATCTCGACAGATATTTATGAATATTTGTGTTCGAACATAAAATAGTTATAATTATCGTCGTACATAAACAGTCGTATGCAACTCGCCTATAATGGTAATTAAGAACACTCGTGTGGAAATTATAAAACTCGCTTCGCTCATTTTATAAACATACTCGTGTCTCAATTATTGTCATTATAGGTTCGTGGCATAATGTACTATAAAGAGACCACCAACCACAACACTCGTACGTATCGATGTCTGCAAACAATGCATGTTATAATGCATGTGCTGCGTGTAGAAAACAGTGTGTGTGTGTGATGACGAAGCCACTCTCCGTACTGATAAATAATTCAGTTGATTCCTCAAGCGCCTCAACCAAATAACTCACTGGCACTGCACCTGTATTTTATCGTAGCACAACAGCTGAATGTTTGTCTGCACTTAGGGATCTAGTTTGACAGCGCCTCGCTCTCTGTCTATGTAAGCGAATTAAAGTAGTATAATCCTAATGAGAATGGACTGAAGCTGAATGTCCAGAAAACCGGGTATATGGAGTGCGGGTCACTGACGCCTGGCACCATCCTTGTAGGCAGTCAAGATCTTCAAAGAGTCGACCAATTCAGGTATCGTGGCTCCTTGACTCGTTCAGATGGTGACACCCTCCCTGATGTCCGAGCTCGTGTAAGTGTCATTTGGTTCAAATGGAGGGAGGTAACTGGAGTCCTCTTGGACCGCAGGATACCCACCTATCTTAAGGCCAAGATTTACAAGAACGTCGTGGGCCCAGTAGCCCTCTACGGTTCTGAATGCTGGCCGGCCTCTGTTAAACACGAGCAAGCCCTGCATGTTATGGAGATGCGCATGCTTCGTTCGGTGCTTGGTCTGACGCGACTTGACCATATCAAGAATTGCGATGTCCGAGGGAGGATGGGAGTTGCGCCCACACAGGATAAAATGCGGGATGCTCGTCTACGCTGTTACGGCCACATCATACGTAGTCACGAACAATCAGTGGCTAAAACTGCCTTGTGCCTCAACCCGGATGGTAAACGTCCTCGTGAGCGACCTAAGAAGAGGTGGCTTGATCGCCTTAGAGAAGACATGCAACAAGTTAATCTATGTCGGCATGATGCCCTTGACCGACAGAAATGGAGATTGGCATGTAAAGTAGCGGACCCTGCTCCAAAGCGGGACAAACGCTAGGAAGATGATGATGATGAATCCTAATGAGATGGAGGTACAATAACAGTTAGACGTAGTAAATGAAAAGATTGAGCAATGGGCATTGAAAATAAATTTGGAGAAGAGTAAAACAGTGGTGATGAATAGAGGTAAGAAAGAAGGAAAAGGAGTAATCAGAGTAGGAGATAAGAAATTGGAAGTGGTGAAACACTTCAAATACTTGGGAAGTGAACTGACTGAAGATGGAAGACTAGATTTCTAAATTAGCAGAAGAATACAACTCAGGAGTGCTTTCTATCAACAGGTACGGGGACTAGTATGGAACAAGGATATACCAATTAAGGCTAAAGAAGTTATTTACAAAGCATATTATGTTCCTATTATGACATATGGAGCAGAAAATTGGACAATGACTAAGAGGGATGAGAGCAGAGTACAGACAGCTGAGATGAGATTCCTGAGAAGTATGGTCCAGAAAACGAGGAGAGACAGAGTGAGAAATGGAGATATACAGAAAGAACTGGGAGCACATAAACTAAATGACAAACGAGCAAAACAGATTGAGATGGTTTGGACATGTCAAACGGATGAATGAAGTAAGGCACCAAGACGAGCACTGGAACGACGGATGACAGGGAAGAGAGGACGAGGAAGACCAAGAATGCGTTGGATGGACTCGGTGAAGTATAGCATTAGAAAACGGAACCTGGATTGGAACACCGTGTCGGAAGAGGAATGGTGGAACGACAGAACAAAGTGGAGAGGAACCATATTTGCCCCCACCCAGTGTCAGCTGGAAAAAGGGGAAATGAAGATGAATGAATGAATGATGAATAAATCCTAATGACGATAGGAAAAGCTAGACTGAACAAAGAGTCTGTTTAGTCCCGGTGCAATGGTGGTGGAATATAGGCTACGTCATGCAGTTTTGCTGCAGGCAAGGTTTCAAGACGACACTGATATTGACGCCTTACAGTATGCGAGTGATTTTCAAATATAATACTGTTTGGTTTGTTGGTTGAAACGTGTGGTAGCTAGCACATGTAGGCTATACATTCCATGCCGGAGAGAGTTATTTCAGCTTACATAATTAACATTCTCCACACAATGCGAACACTGGAATGTGCGCTATGACATAGCTCATAGCACTGAAACTAAATCATATTTGGCCTATTCTTACTCGCAGAGGAAATCTTTTTTTAAGAATAGCAAACTATTTAGACTATTTAATATTTTTAATATTTTAAATATTTTTATCAGCAGAAGTTGGTGTTATGTTAATATACACCTGTATTTCTACCATTACACTTTTCCCTGGCTGTAACTGGTGGACCTTCGGTTGAAATAGTATGGACAAATTGAATATCTGGCACAGTAAATTTTGGTTTGTCACGGAGTAAATTAGGAAAGTCCATGAGTAGAGATGAATATTTGTCTTGAGGATCAAGCAAATGAATACCTTCTGCAGTTGAGGATTGTGCTAGTCCGGCCAATATAAAACAATTTGTTGTGGTGTACATGAATCGTTTATGTTTGATGTCCACAAGCAATCCGTAGTTACTATGAAAATCAACACCACGCAGTGTTTGTTCGACGTTGGCAATTGTGAAGGACCAGCAAAACACACGTCTTAGTCCTAAGTTTATTTGCATAGCTTGCCGTAGGTTTAATTGGGTGTCCCATTAGCAGCATATAAAATGCGCTTGCTAGTTCGTTGTTTGTCATGTACAGTTGGAGGAAAAACAGAAACATCCGCTCCTGTGTCAACCAAGAATCTTGTACCGGAGGAATGGTCGGTTATGAACATGCGGCGAGAATTGGTTTGACCCACATCATAATGTGGTGCCTCTAGCGATGGGCCTGAGCATTTCCCGAATTAGTGGAAGAATTGGCAACATACTAACATGGTGAATGACATTAGTTTGCTTTCTCACCAAAAGTAAAATTATACCAGCATAAAGCACCATCTGCTCGATATTGACGATAATGTAATCTAGGTCTAGATCGATATCTCGATCGATGACGGGTTGTATTTTGATTCGAAATCAGACTGTGTATAGATAGCGTAAGTTGTTCTAATTGCGACTCTAGGTGGAAAATCCCATCCACCAGTTGCGTAGAAGGGTCTACAACGGGTTGATGAGATTGAATTACCGATAGAAATTGTGACGGATTTGAAAAATCTAAAATTCTATCAGCTAATGCGACCAGATTGTCCAGAGCATCGTATCTTAAATTAACAGGGAGTCGTTGCAGAAAGATTGTGTGTAGAAAATCATCCTTGACCTGTGTCCCAGCAAGGGCACGCATTTCTCGTAAGAGTTCAAGCTCTGTGAGTAATTTCGTCACTTTCCGTCCTTCTAATTCATCAAATTCAGCTATTAACCGGGCCTTCAGGTCAAATAATGGCGTATTCGAAAGTGGTCTTAGTGCTACGTGTTACCCCTACTAGCACGTTCGTTAATTGGATTACAGCACAGCACAAGTGGTCCTTTAAAAATATAGCTTTATTGCAGGTCTAGAAAGTTACACCACACAATAAGCAAATGGAAACAATCAGCTGTCTTTCTGCGTGTTTGCTCCCTTATGGAGGACATTCACCCTTTCACTTCCTTATTCAGATAATCCTTCACTAATTAGGTAGACCCGTGTCCAGCCACAGTCTGTCACTCACTGTACCTGATTACTGTACTACAGACTGTTTTTCAATTCACACGTCACCGTAACACCTCTGTCGCACAGGCATAAACACACACTCCTCATAAACCCAGTCCCTCCCTCGCTGGCCAGGTCGCGCTTATATATCGGGGCTGATGACTCAATAGATGTTTCTAGAGTAGACCGGGGTTAACACCTTCTCGAGATTTCCGATACTGGGTGGGCCACGAACCTTCGAGACGGGGGTCTAGTTCTTGCAGCCTCGTTGCGTAAGGCACTGGTAACACTCAGTCAGGGATAGCCTGAGTGGGGTGGGAGTCACGCGTGGGCAACAAAACTGTCTAGCATTCGTAACATTAGTAATAAATCGCTTAGGCCTATAGGTTCGGCAACGTCTGGCTCCAGTGAGCCGATGACATAGTTGAACATCGTAAGCTCGTTTGTGACTATAGCAAATTGGGCCCCAATCTGCACTAGCCAAACATTAACATATTTACGCCAAATTGGTGGGATTCTAATTGACACTCGTGAAATTTCAGGTTCATTATTTGATGTAGGCATACCTGTTGTTTGCTGTTCTGCTTTGGACATGATGTTAATACACTGTATCTGCACGATTTATTGCTACCGGGAGTAGCACAAATCACGTCGGGGTCACCAATGTGGTTTTTATTAATGATAAACCACTGAAGGTCGCTCCACAATGCGCAGTCGGTAGTTGATAGTTGGTAGTCGGTAGCTGCAGTCAGAAGTCGGTAGTTTACAACCTAGCCACTCACAATGCGCAGTCATTAAAATGCTAGGAGTAATATATTACACCAATATCCACTTTACAATACAAAAATGCTTTTATACGATGTTCTTACACTCTGTGATACATGTTTCGGCTCTGTGAGCCTTCTTCAGTCAAAACACATTAATGTTTTTCATATGTCAGTCTAAGTTTTGATCTTGTTAAAAAACTTAAAAAAATATTTTTACAATCATCAAAGTTATTTAAAAATGGACATAAAATACTTCGACTATGTGCTGAAATTCAGGACATAGGCCCTTCGTCGTTGAAATCACAATTCAAACACAGGACCCCATTGTACAAGTGTCTTGTAAAAAATCGTGTATGAAAAATCCTTTTGGGTACGGGTGAACGGAAGCTACTTGCTTAAAACTTTGTCATTTTGGTTCAACAACCGTAGATTTGAAAACGCTGGAGATAACACCATCAGTTTGCCAGTGACCAGACCAACAACAACACATCTGTTGTATATCCTTTAAATAGTGAGGTGTTACCTCCAGCCTTTTCAAATCTACGGTTGTTGAACCAAAATGACAAAGTTTTAAGCAAGTAACTTCCGTTCACCCGTAGCCACAAGGATTTTTCACACACGATTTTTACAAGACACTTGTACAATGGGGTCCTGTGTTTGAATTGTGATTTCAACGACGAAGGGCCTATGTCCTAAATATCAGCACATAGTCGAATTCTTTAAGTATTTTATGTCCTTTTTCAAATAACTTTGACGATTGTAAAAGATTTTTTAAAGTTTTTAACAAGATAAAAAAATAGACTGTCATATGAAAATCATTAATGTGTTTGACTGAAGAAGGCTCACTGAGCCGAAACATGTATCAAAGAGTGTAAGGACATCATATAAAAACATTTTTGTATTGTAAAGTGGATATTGGTGTAATATCATAATCAATACGGGAAAATCTAGAATAATGACGAAAGTCATAGATATTCATGCTAGGAGTAAATAATATAGGGATTCATCCTTTATTCTATGTACGAGTGGTCCATATCCTCAAACACTCGTAATATGGACGTTCTTGAGTTTTATTACAGTTTATTTATGTTGTTGCTAATAGCGACAGCGTACCTGAGAACAAAATGTTCACGGCCGTGTAATAAGTCAAGATGACGTCAGCCTGTGATCTGTTCTGATTGACTGTTACATTGCAGTCGACAGTCTGTAGTTGCCAGTCAAAGATGAATTTGGCGATTGCCGACTACACGCCGACTGCCAAATACCAACTACCGACTGCAACTACGCATTGTGAATGACGCCATAAGAGAGCATGGGCCTGACTGCAGCTACCGACTGTCAACTACCAACTACCGACTGTGCATTGTGGATCAAGCTTTTAGCGTAATTGATTTTATAATTTCAGGATCAATCTCCAAGAAGAAACACAGAGAGCTAAGAGACAATTGAGCCGTAGAAAGCCCAAGTGGTGTAACTCCTCTCGGAATAACAGGCAAGTCTAACCTTTGTGGCTGACAGACGCAATGCTCACTTCCAATGCTTCACACACACTGGCCCTGAGCTATGCCTGCTTGCCATAAGGTTTAGACTTCCCTGTAATTCCGAGAGGAGTTACACCACTTGGGCTCTCAACGGCTCAATTATTATTATCAGGACCTCTAAGAATAAAAAAGCAAGCTAGCAAGTCCCTCATGGAACAACCATTCCGTTCCATGTCCAGACGGTCGAGTGACCACAAAATAAAAGTGAAGCTCCATCCACCTTGCGCAGTCGGCAGTCGGTAGTTGGTAGTTGGCAGTCG
This sequence comes from Meconema thalassinum, assembly GCA_946902985.2. NCBI lineage: Eukaryota > Metazoa > Arthropoda > Insecta > Orthoptera > Tettigoniidae > Meconema > Meconema thalassinum. Next base: position 2,096,047,070 of record OX336388.2, on the reverse strand, counting down.
GTAGCTGAAGTCGGAAGTCGGTAGTTGACAATCGACCCATTCACATTGCGCAGTCGTTGAAAGGCTAGGAGTAATAAATAATACAGTGATATTCTTTTATTCCTTGCGCCCAGAGGCGTTATCGATAACCTCAAAACTTACAATGGATGATTTGGAGATATATGGCTTATTTTTGTTGTTAGTAACTGGTACCATGTATTTAAGATTAAAAAGGCACGGGTTGCAAAGGTACTGGCGTCATCCTACGCTAGTAACCGAAGAGGGAGAATTCAACACCCTTTACAAACGCTATAAACTAAAGCAACGAGTCACGACAATTTTTTTAGGTACACCAGATCGATGAAAATGTCATCTTCGACATGATGAACTTGTGACGAATCAGACATAATAATAAGTTGAATAATAATAAAAAAGCAAAAGAACGAACGAGAATATACACAAGCAACCAACAGCTGTCTTACAAGAATGGCGGGTTTTCGACACAACAGCGTGACGTCAATTTCTGGCCTGCTCTGATTGGCTATTACCTTGCTGCAGTCGGGTAGTTGGCAGTCGAAGATAAAATTCTCGACTGCCGACTACTGGCTACCGACTGCCAACTGCCAGCTATCGACTGCAACTGCATGTTGCGTATGGTTCCGATAGTACACACGGGGACGACCGATACTGACGACTGAGAACTACCGACTACCGACTGCCGACTGTGCATTGTGGATGGAGCTTAAGAAAGCACAAAAATATGAAGAATACAAGTTTTATAATGCTAACATTTACCTGATAGGACGTCCATTTTCCCTAGACTTACATATTCTAAATTAGATATTTTAGAGTAAAACTTTGTATATTATTCTTCATAGAAGAAACATTTTATTACTATAAGTATGGTATCTTAATGCAATCCATGCTGTTGGTGACCCCAAAGAGGTGTTGAAGGCTTGTTTCATTAAATATTGTAATTTTAACAGGCGAACTTAATTAACCAGCTAGTATCAAATATATTTGTAACTTATAACATTTAATCCTCCGTATAATCCCATATCATTGCCATAATTGTACAGCAGCTAGTTTCGCTACTCCATCTTCCTAGTTAACACGCAGAGAGAATATTAGTTTGAAAACAGCATTAACTTATCTCCATGACAGAGACCAATAGGTTGTAGAATGCATTTACCAGCGAATAGCCAATAATCTAATCCCTAGTCTGAACCGTGATCTCCATTTCACTAGAGATCATGAACTAAAACGGATATTAACATTCCCTTCTGTTTCCCGACTCGGAAGCTATCTCAGTAACACATTACGTCCAGTCCTCCAGAGGATAAGAGAGTACATTTGATATTCCAAGTCATCTCTCAGACATGGATGAAAATATTACAGTGTTGTCAACTGTGTGTATTGAAGTGAAGTGGACGTCAACACAGGAACTCCCGGAAATCAGCTAAGTCTACAAATCCACATTTTCTACTCATTTACATCTAAGTGTTTGTTTAAGTGATTAACCCAACTTACCAATCACAAAAGCTCATTACGTAAATTTTTGAATAGTAAGTTAACTGTTACTAATAAATCAGTTTATCTCGCTACGGTAAAAGCTAACGATTCAAAGGGGTTTTCATTTTTATACACAAGATGTACTAAGAGAAAGTGCAACACCCCCTTATAGAAGTGTAATAGACTATTGGATTTATTTATTTATTTATTTAATTATTTATTTATTTAGCGTATGTCTTTTAGTACCGGGAGTGTCTGGGGACATGTTTGGCTCGCCAGAGGCTGTGGCTACTTCAAGTGGACACCCATGGGTGATCTACAAGTTTAGTTCAATTTCAAGTAGTTTTAATGTTTGCTACCAGATGTCACTGACACCTTTGAACTTTGATAGAGCGTTTCAACAAAATCTAACCTAGAAAGTTAGCTTCACACAAGTTTAGTTAGTGGAAGATTCTTTACATGCCATAAATCTTTACTTCCCCTCCGAAGGAAGGCATACTGAGGGATTTTTAACGTTCTTAAAAAACAAAGAATGGTTACATAAACCGACTTGTTACAAAGATTAATTAAAAATCTCTGTATCCTAATAGTTGTAAACACTTCTATATATGTGTTATGTACAGTAAAACCTGATACAACGGACCCTTTATTAAACTGAAACTGTGTAACGCGGACAACGGAAATCAAAATACGCATTTTAACGGAAAATATCGAAGTCCCGGATTTCAGAGTTTCGAAAATTTTCAGACACCCTATGAAAGTCTACATCGTCTGCTGTGCTAACAAGTTGTAACCTAATGTGGTTACATAGTTTTAGGTTAAGATCATGGTTACTCTTTGCTGGTGACTATTGTAAGGCCTTAGCGCTGAGCTTAGAGATTCCTTGCAATAGTTCACCAGTAAAGGAGAAGGGGGCCATGATCATTCGAGTTCCATATCTGTATGAATATTTCTTTTTATTATGCTGTTTTGTTTTTTTAGGTTATTCTTTTTTTATTAAGATTGATTATAGTCGCTTTAACTTAGATGCCTTATCGCGACTCCTATACCTAGTCAGTACATTAAATATTGTAGATACATTAACAATAACATGATAGGAGCATTAATCCAGAGGAATATGAAAAAATACAAGAACTGTGAATTGAATAGTCATATTTCGGAATATAAACCAATGTCTTTGAAGAAATTGATGATTTGGTCACACAGTGCAGGGGATGTGAGGGCTTCTTTAATATGACCAGGAATGCCATGATACTGGCGCCATTGGCTGTATATATATATTGAACCCTTCAGAATAGCAGTGTTTTATGCAAGAATCTTAGATCAAGGGGTCGCGTTCAGTTCATAGTGTGGTGTTTACGTCCGCCAAACTACGTGCTTTTCTGAGGCAAGGGTTATAGGATGAAAACTATAACTAAGAAAGAAAGGAGACAAAACGTAAGATAATAACAAGATTTAATAACTAATTTGTGCATAAAAGAATAAAAAAACAATCAAAAGTAAACAAAATCCTCCCTGAATTTTCCCCTGACAGGAATATTTATCACTTTGAGGAGTCAGATGGATCTCCCCTTTTCTAATAAAATGTGGATCCTAGTTCCACTATCTTGCATGTGAATTTATGTTCGCGTGATGACTACCCACGAGAAATGAGTACTTGGATGATCATTCGTTCACACCGGGTTAACAGCCACGGTGCTCACGAACAATCATCTCGTAAAAATCAACTTTTATGGCTATGGGCATAACATTAATAAAAATCGTTAAATCTAACTCTGACACACATATTACAACTCTACTATTTACAGGCATCTCTCTGAGACCCTTATTAGTGTGGTGACACACTTATCCAAATGAGCTGCCACTATGGCCAGATACTCAATAACAAGGAAACACAGCGCCGCACGTGACTCACGAGTCACTGACATGTACAATAAACAAAGAATAAACCAACAACAACAAACAACCTGAGTGGTTAAGATTACTTTATATTAACAAAACTGCATGTTAAGGAAACGCTTCGAAGGTAATCGTGTTTCGTAGGCAACTCCCATTTATTTAAACAATTTTACCATTGATCAGTTTCTCACATTTATATTTATTTTCAAGTAATTGGGAGCCAGACGTGCACTCCCCTAATGAGCTCTGCTTGCGAAACTCAGCCAGCCCTTGTGACAACAACTCACCTCTTTCCACAATACCAGTCATGTCCCCCATCCAGTGTATATAAATAGCCGACCAGCGGAACTGTTATCTCAAGGAATCAACAGCCGCTAACATCTCCTCCCACTCAACATATGGTCAGACAATAATCACATATCCATAATTGTCCTCGCAAGGATGCAATATGAATCTGATACCAAGCTGACAGAAATCAGTCTCTGCTGAAGTTCCCGCTTGTAATACCACAACAATATACTCACAGTACACACATCTGGGACTGACATAACGCCTTTTCACATGGGTCTGCTGAATTAAAGCTCGCAAACATTTAACACAATATTTAAAACCTACGATAGAGCTGAGTACTCTTCGTCACAAATTACATTGCTCCAAAGGCAATAATCACACTGAATCTGATCAATAATAATTTTCAATAACATTTAATTACCCTCCAATCTACTATATAATTAGATTAATTCAGTCCTACTTCTGAAACACGACATATCTCCGAGAGACGTTTTTAACCGCACATTGTAACCTAGGCGAACACGGCCGTTCACATAGATACGTTAGTTAACACAACACAAAGAAAAGAACCTTCCATTAACTACAATTGTGCGAGCTGCTTCCAAACAAAAGTGTGCCAGATCAAAACTAAATATACTACACTAAATCACACAAGCAAAGTATTTACAAAAATATGTCCCATAAACCATAAGTTAATTTAATAAATAATAAAATATTATTTGTACTCATCTCGTGTTGTAGTCACCCGTCAAAGAACATCAGATGCCATTCCCCAACTTGATGGTTCTCTATCTCATAGCAGCCATCTGGAGGGACTGTTGAGACTTCCACACTTCCTCTGCATTCATCGATGTCATCCTTGCGCTGATACAAAAATTAGGTTAATATACACTTTATGCCTGACTACTAAATTCGCTTGTTCAGGTACTAAATTCCCTGTCACTGTTCGTTGGCGAATTATCGACGCTACTGTCCCTATAACTATAGTACAAGACTATCTATCACTGATTTTAGCACTTTTCAATGAATCTCCTGTGTCCTCGACACAAAAATACAAGTCTACGTTCGTAGACGCACAGAATAATAATAGTGTGTCCTCAACACACGGAATAAAAGTCAATGTCTTGGCTCTTCGACACACTTATAAATGAACTGGCCCTTGGGTCTAGATGGAGGGGGATTTTATGTAAAAATTTCTCGAAATAATTGTGGTACAGGAATGAAATACATATCACCGAACTCGTAATATTGCACAGGTCACGAATATGCCCATTAATCCTAGAATCGATCGTAGAGATTTTGTCTAGGCGATTTCCCGCGTGAATGCTAGCTACCGCGTACCCCAGCCAGAGTTGGCGCGCAAGTAGGCATTCTCTTCTCATTGGTTCTCCATTTTCTGATAATTTGGCGGTTTCTAGTAGATCTTGGCGTCTTGGAAGTGTCTATTTTCTTCATCAGCCATTCACGTTACTGCATCATATTTCTTCTAGGCGCGAATATCACAATGAACATACCAGAACCATGTCTCACCGCGCGTCGCTTCTAAAATCGAGGTAGCCACACCTGTCCTTATGATACATCGCTCTGCTATTTCTTTTCATAGCTCAAGTACTTAGCCTTTTGTTAAACTGATGCAGGTATGTCCCTACTGTCTCCAACAAATGCTTGAAATTTCCTCATCACTGTCTGGCTACTTTCATGATGCTGGTTGAAATATTTATTAATTGAAGAAATAAAAAGTAGAATCATTTAACCAACATAGGGTAAAGGGTTCACAACTCTCCCACTCACAAAATTTCGAACTTAGGAATAAAGTCGACAATTTTACAATACTTCCGTAGGCCAATTTGTTTTATTTCCAGAATCACCCCTTTTTCTTACTTGGTCTAGGCGCTCCTGTCTTCAATGGCATTTACTCGTTTTCATATCCTGCTTGTCTCTTCCCCTTCCAATCTTGCGTGACGCTCTGCTGCCTGCGGCAAGACCTTACTCGCCTCGTCAATGTTTGTCAACAACAAGTCTACTTCCTCGTTCATCACGTGCCGTAGTCAACTGCTCCCCGTTGACTTTGTTGATAGTAGGACGTCCGTATATTCAAACAGCGTCATTATTTCGGCGCTACCATGGTTCACTTCGACGATATTTCTTTAGGTTGGCGGCGTTGTAAACTGACATTGTTCCTGTGCTTAATTCTTTCACTCTATAAGCATTATTTCCAAGGTTTCTTACGATAGAATAGGGTCCTATGAATTTTTCGCAGAACTTACTAAAGATTTTCTTTTCTGGGTCCGATATAGCAGGTCGTTTTACCAAAACGAGCTGGTTGACTTCAAGATCACCGTGGAATCTCGTATTTCTTACTCGCCGTAATCTGCGGTCTGCTTGTTTCCTCATGTATGCTCTCGTTCGTTCAATACGCAGGTCTGGTGCTATCATGGGATCTTGTGGACAGTTAATGATGCTTTTCCACGTTTTTCAGCTGGTCATATTCTCTAAAACTGACTGTATTCTTGTGTAAATCTATCACAGCTTGATAGTCACAAATGAAATTTGCACCAAGAATTATATTGAAATTCATCTTTGCCATGATAATGAATGTTTGCCCAAAAGTATGTTCCAATATGTTCGGCTCTAAGTATGCCTGACGTTTACAAGTAACGGTGCGTTCAGGAATAACACCCCTCACTTTGAGCTGTGGTACCGGAATTACAGGAATATTCTGAGTCCGTCCCAACTCTCGAACCAAGGCCTCCGATACTAGACTGATCTGTGACCCTGTATCCAATAAACATCTTATATTAATTCCACCAATCCTTGCGTAAATAATGGGTAATTGTCTAATTTCATCGTTCCGTGGTTTCACCGTCTCCTCCAGGCAATCTTCTGGTAAAGCAATCCATTCTTGTATGTTCGCTACTATCCATCCATCTTCAACTTCCGACTGTTGTGTTTTGAGACTGTCTCCTTGATCCAAAATTAACATTTGTTTTTAGCTCCATTTCGACTCCCATCATCCTTCTGTCGCTCATGTCCTTGATATTCCTCTTGTCTCAATAGACTTCCAGCTTCCTCAGTATGTGTATCTGGGTTCTTTCTGTTCCCAATGGCCTTTTCCCATCTTCCTAGTTCTCCACCTTGATTAGCGTGTAACTCCTCTAAGTAATTTTGTGATTGAGCGTGCCTATCATCCCAGTCATCTCGATAGTTACGTTGATCTCCTTGATTTTGATCTCTCCTTCCTTTCCATCGTTGATTGGCATTGTAATCACCGTATCTTCCATAAGGCCTGTCATTCCTTCGATTATCACGCCATTGTTGATATCCTCTCTGTTGGTATCTATTGTTGCCCTGGTATCTATTGTTGTAGTAATTTTCGTTACGCTGATATGGTCTGTTTTCCCCTTCTTCCTGGTTTCGCCTAGGTGTGGAGGTGCTCGTATTAGTACCTTGCGTTTTAGTATTTCCTTGTTTTGTCTTTACGACCTCTGTAGTGTTGACTAATTCCAGTTGTCTTCCTCCTCTAAAATGACTATGAGATGTGGTCTCATCTATTTGCCGTAATATCTGCTCTGCATGTAGGGCCGTACTGACGTTTGCTGCTACTAGCACTTGCTGTACATTAACTGGCATTTGCCTTGCTATTGTCATCACCAAATCTGATTCGTTTAATGGGTAATCCAGATCGCGAAATTTTAGCATTTGCATGTTAAAGAAATCTGAGTATTTTGTCTGCTGGGTAGTTTGGTATTTTCTAGAGTAAAGCTCCATTCTTAAACTCTGTTGTATGGCGGGAGACCAGTATTTGCGCAGAAACGCTAAGTTAAAGTCTGACATGGTTCCAAATGTGTATTTGAAACTTAAAAACCAGGTGAGAACATTCCCTGATAAAAATCTCTCCATCATTCTCAATCTACGTGCTTCAGGTACTCTAGCATTAAAATGGTCTTCAATCTCTTTGATAAAGGCCTTAGGTGTTACTCCTGAATTTTCGGTGTATTTCTGCGGTTTGTAGTCATTTGAGCGAATTACTTGAATAAGTTGTGTGGGCTGATGACCGTCCTGTGGTGTTGAGCTTCTATCTACGTTCTTACGAAATCCTTCCGTGTTTGTCGTTAATGGGCTCTCTGCTTGATTCTGACTTCCTGCTATGCTGGGTTGGGGACTATGTGAGTCATCCTGCTTGTCTTTCAATGCTCCCGTTTTAAATATAGACGATTGTTCTAATGAGCGAAGTTCGGCTTTAATGATCCTGTCTGTCTGCTCTTTAAGTCTGTTTTTTACCTCTTGCTCCAAAGCTTGAATACGCGTGTGGTTTTCGCCTACTGTTTTAAGAATTGTGGATCTTTCCTCTCTGGAATCAATATTCATTTTCTTCCAATCTTTCCTGATCTGTTCTTTAATCGTGCTTATTTTTTCTTCAATTTGGCTCTTATTTTCATCCTAATTATTTTCTATCTGGCTTAGCCTTTCGTCTAATGTACTCTTAAATTGTTCTTGTTCAGTTTCTAGGCTTTTCCACTGTTCCGCTGATTTTATCTCTAGACGGTCCATATCTTTAATTATGCCTGATATGTTCTCATCTACTGCTGATATTTGTTGTTGAATGACCCTGCCACTTTTCTCCATCTCCTTAAATCGACCTTCCAACCTATCCTGAGCTATTTTGACCTCTCTTGTATTCATTGTGCATGCTATTTCAATCTGCTCTAATTTAGCTAACACCGTTTCATCGAGAATGCTGAGTTTTTTTTATCAAAAATACTCTCCATTTTTTCAATCTGCTCTAATTGTTTCTCATTATTTTTGCTTACATCACGGGCCAGTAATATCATCTGTTGGTTTGTGTGCTCTTTCATCTCTGCGGTTAACGAAGCTAATTGGTTCGTGTTTTTATTATTTTGCGCCTCTAACTGTGAATTTATAGTGTCATTAATTTCACTCTTTAATAACCTAGCTTGTTCCGCCTGATATTCATTTTGCTCAATTCTGCTGTTATTTAACTGTGTCCGCAATGATTCACTTTGTTCTAACAGTTTAGCATTTAGCGATTCACTTTGTTCTGACATTTTCGTATTTAGCGATTCACTTTGCTCTAACAGTTTAGTATTTAGCGATTCGCTTTGTTCTGACATCTTCGTATTTAGCGATTCACTTTGCTCTAACAGTTTAGTATTTAGCGATTCACTTTGTTCTAACAGACTAGTGTTTATTTGTTCAGATAATTTTGTATTCAACGCTTCACTTTGCTCTAACATATTCGTGTTTATAGATTGACTCTGTTCTGATAATTTAGTGTTCAACGCTTCACTTTGCTCTAACATACTAGTGTATATAGATTGACTCTGTTCTGCTAGTTTAGTATCCAACAATTCCTGAGTTCTCCTCGCTGCACTTTCAATGATCTCCTGGATCTGCGCCACCGTTGCCATGTTTTATAATATATATGAGACATATGGGAAATGGCCTACACCAATGCCCTTTGACACGCACATAAATCCAATGCACATTTAATTTCTTTATCCTACTCAGTTCATTTATTTTTACCTTTAATCCCATTAGTTGATTGCATCTCTGAGTAGTTCTAGTTTTACTCAATTTAATTTTAACCCCCAGCACATATTTAGTCATTAAACAGTTATCCTGATCTGATATTAACACTGACTAATTAACAAAGTATTAATTGTCATTTTAGGCTACAGCCTCCTAATATTTCCATGAGTTTGACTTTCTAAACAAATCTAGTTTTAACTTTATCATTGGGCGCCCGGTATCACATCTTAATTTTACTTTAATTTAAAAGACAACAACGTGAACCGTATTTTACTTTGCAAACTCCTGATTTTAATTTATCTTTCACACATTTGGCTGTATCCACTTCGCCTCAACTACTTTTAATAAAATATCACTTCCCGGTGATTAAATACTGTCATATCTGCCTGCACTTGCGGCATGCCAGTTTTACTCAAATGCGCCACTATTGACATGTGTAATCTCCCCGTTACACCACAGTGAATAGCCCCACCGTTGGCCGCCAGTTTTCACCTATGAACCCTTCAGAATAGCAGTGTTTTATGCAAGAATCTTAGATCAAGGGGTCGCGTTCAGTTCATAGTGTGGTGTTTACGTCCGCCAAACTACGTGCTTTTCTGAGGCAAGGGTTATAGGATGAAAACTATAACTAAGAAAGAAAGGAGACAAAACGTAAGATAATAACAAGATTTAATAACTAATTTGTGCATAAAAGAATAAAAAAACAATCAAAAATAAACAAAATCCTCCCTGAATTTTCCCCTGACAGGAATATTTATCACTTTGAGGAGTCAGATGGATCTCCCCTTTTCTAATAAAATGTGGATCCTAGTTCCACTATCTTGCATGTGAATTTATGTTCGCGTGATGACTACCCACGAGAAATGAGTACTTGGATGATCATTCGTTCACACCGGGTTAACAGCCACGGTGCTCACGAACAATCATCTCGTAAAATTCAACTTTTATGGCTATGGGCATAACATTAATAAAAATCGTTAAATCTAACTCTGACACACATATTACAACTCTACTATTTACAGGCATCTCTCTGAGACCCTTATTAGTGTGGTGACACACTTATCCAAATGAGCTGCCACTATGGCCAGATACTCAATAACAAGGAAACACAGCGCCGCACGTGACTCACGAGTCACTGACATGTACAATAAACAAAGAATAAACCAACAACAACAAACAACCTGAGTGGTTAAGATTACTTTATATTAACAAAACTGCATGTTAAGGAAACGCTTCGAAGGTAATCGTGTTTCGTAGGCAACTCCCATTTATTTAAACAATTTTACCATTGATCAGTTTCTCACATTTATATTTATTTTCAAGTAATTGGGAGCCAGACGTGCACTCCCCTAATGAGCTCTGCTTGCGAAACTCAGCCAGCCCTTGTGACAACAACTCACCTCTTTCCACAATACCAGTCATGTCCCCCATCCAGTGTATATAAATAGCCGACCAGCGGAACTGTTATCTCAAGGAATCAACAGCCGCTAACATCTCCTCCCACTCAACATATGGTCAGACAATAATCACATATCCATAATTGTCCTCGCAAGGATGCAATATGAATCTGATACCAAGCTGACAGAAATCAGTCTCTGCTGAAGTTCCCGCTTGTAATACCACAACAATATACTCACAGTACACACATCTGGGACTGACATAACGCCTTTTCACATGGGTCTGCTGAATTAAAGCTCGCAAACATTTAACACAATATTTAAAACCTACGATAGAGCTGAGTACTCTTCGTCACAAATTACATTGCTCCAAAGGCAATAATCACACTGAATCTGATCAATAATAATTTTCAATAACATTTAATTACCCTCCAATCTACTATATAATTAGATTAATTCAGTCCTACTTCTGAAACACGAAATATCTCCGAGAGACGTTTTTAACCGCACATTGTAACCTAGGCGAACACGGCCGTTCACATAGATACGTTAGTTAACACAACACAAAGAAAAGAACCTTCCATTAACTACAATTGTGCGAGCTGCTTCCAAACAAAAGTGTGCCAGATCAAAACTAAATATACTACACTAAATCACACAAGCAAAGTATTTACAAAAATATGTCCCATAAACCATAAGTTAATTTAATAAATAATAAAATATTATTTGTACTCATCTCGTGTTGTAGTCACCCGTCAAAGAACATCAGATGCCATTCCCCAACTTGATGGTTCTCTATCTCATAGCAGCCATCTGGAGGGACTGTTGAGACTTCCACACTTCCTCTGCATTCATCGATGTCATCCTTGCGCTGATACAAAAATTAGGTTAATATACACTTTATGCCTGACTACTAAATTCGCTTGTTCAGGTACTAAATTCCCTGTCACTGTTCGTTGGCGAATTATCGACGCTACTGTCCCTATAACTATAGTACAAGACTATCTATCACTGATTTTAGCACTTTTCAATGAATCTCCTGTGTCCTCGACACAAAAATACAAGTCTACGTTCGTAGACGCACAGAATAATAATAGTGTGTCCTCAACACACGGAATAAAAGTCAATGTCTTGGCTCTTCGACACACTTATAAATGAACTGGCCCTTGGGTCTAGATGGAGGGGGATTTTATGTAAAAATTTCTCGAAATAATTGTGGTACAGGAATGAAATACATATCACCGAACTCGTAATATTGCACAGGTCACGAATATGCCCATTAATCCTAGAATCGATCGTAGAGATTTTGTCTAGGCGATTTCCCGCGTGAATGCTAGCCACCGCGTACCCCAGCCAGAGTTGGCGCGCAAGTAGGCATTCTCTTCTCATTGGTTCTCCATTTTCTGATAATTTGGCGGTTTCTAGTAGATCTTGGCGTCTTGGGAGTGTCTATTTTCTTCATCAGCCATTCACGTTACTGCATCATATTTCTTCTAGGCGCGAATATCACAATGAACATACCAGAACCATGTCTCACTGCGCGTCGCTTCTAAAATCGAGGTAGCCACACCTGTCCTTATGATACATCGCTCTGCTATTTCTTTTCATAGCTCAAGTACTTAGCCTTTTGTTAAACTGATGCAGGTATGTCCCTACTGTCTCCAACAAATGCTTGAAATTTCCTCATCACTGTCTGGCTACTTTCATGATGCTGGTTGAAATATTTATTAATTGAAGAAATAAAAAGTAGAATCATTTAACCAACATAGGGTAAAGGGTTCAATATATATATATATATTTATTTATTTATACTGTAGACAATTAGTGATGATGTGCTTCACAGTCAGCACGCATATACATGTTGTGCAGATGGGAGGCTGTTTCTTCTCAAGAAGGTAGCTATGAGATATCTTGGAGTGACCTATCCTTATTCGGGATAGTAAGATTTGGTCTTGCCTGCGAAGGTGACGGACATCGTATGGTATTACAGAATTCGTATATATTTCACGAAGCTTACTGGTGGAGGTTTTAATCCAATTCATCTTCCACTGTTGGTACAATTTAGTTTTAATGTAAGTAATAATGTCAGCATGTGGTGTACCTGTTGTAGGATCACTTAACGGAAGGTGCGTAGCTTCTTTAGCTGCCTGATCAGCGGATTCATTGCTCTGAATACCTCTGTGTGAGGGTCTCCACACAAAGATCACTTGTTTACTTGCATTCATGATTTTGTTGAACAACTGTTGAATTTCTTGCACGAGAATTTGGGTCGGTAGGGGACTCGCTATTGCACTTAGTGCACTTCTTGAGTCAGAAAAAATCATGAATGAGTTATTGCAGGTACTTCTATTCAAAATGTATAGCATGGCCTCCTTAAGGGCAAAGAGTTCATTAGAAAAGACAGTGTAGAAGTCAGGTAGACGGAATAGCATAGTGTGTTCTGGATATATTATCGCACAACCGTTTCTTTCCTCACATTTCGATCCATCAGTATAAATTTCACCGTGCCTTGGATATCTGTTGGAAAGTTCAAGAAAAAGTTGATGGTACTGGGATTTGTCCATTTGGTTTTTGCCATTGATGTTCAGATCAAAACTAATGGTTGGTAGGGAGATTGCCCATGGTGGGACATCAAGGGAATGGTCAGGGAGTAAAATTGGAGGGATAGTTAGATTTAGTTCCTCAAGGAACTTAGTTATTCTGACATTGAAGGGGAATGGTTGCAACCTTGACCCGGCCTTTCTTCCTTTGTGTCGATTTGAAAAAACATACGATTTAATACGAGATTTATTTGTAGTTGGAACTTTGAGTGCGTATATTAAACTCAGTTGCCGACGTCTGAATTTAAGTAAGTGGTGGTTTGTTTGCTTCCATTTGGAGACTGGCTACTGGACTGGTGTGAAAAACTCCCAAAGCGATTCGAAGGGCGGAGGATTGGACAGAATCAAGGATCTTGAGTGAAGATTGACTTGCAGAATTATAGATAATACAGCCATAATCCATTGTAGCCCTGATAATGGCTCGGTACGTGTTCATTAGTTCTTGGTAGTCTGCTCCCCAGTTCTTTTCTGCCAAGATCTTCATTATGTTCAAACGTCGGAGACACTCGTCTTTAAGGTTCTTCAGGTGGGGAATCCAACTTAGCTTAGTATCAAACAGAGCTCCTAGGATTTTGAGAGTGGTTACTGTTTCAGTTTTATGATTGTCCATGTACAGTTCGGGATCGGGCACTGTTTGTTTATTTCTGTAAAAGAGAATGCATTTAGTTTTAGTTTTGGAAAACTTGAATCCTGTAACGTTTGCCCATTTTTGGATATTCTCGATCGACTCTTGAAGTAGATGTTGAATAGTGGAAATATTTCTCCTTGAACTGAGTAGAGTCAAATCATCGGCAAAAAGGCAAGCCTTCTTGGCTTTAGTATCTGTTAAAATTCTCTTAGAGGTCTGATGATTGTTATGTTGTTTTTGATAAAAGTAGTTTAGAGAAGAGATATAGAAAGAATGAGGGTCTGGTTTTAAGTAAAAAAACGGAATTGGTTGAATGTTCGGGATGATTATTGAATTGTGTCAGCTGGATGATAGGAAGAAATAAAAGGTTGGTTATATGTTTAGGAAATGTGTTCCCCATGGTAATCAAATACCACCACACCCTGAATAGAGAAGACGTACGGTTACAACATGACCCTACAACGTGGGACTCGAAAGAGGGAGATAAGGAAGCAGGTTAAGGTGAAGAAAAGCAAACTTTAATAAAGTGAGTACAGTGCAGGATAAAGGAAAATACGTTCAGTTTAAGAGCAGTGAAGTACGGCCTCATCATGCAAAATAGCACAGCTAGTTTGATCCAAATGCTTCTCGAATCTATGAGGAAGCACGAAGAGTCCTTCAAAGAATCTATGAGGAAGCAGGAAGAGTCTTCAAAGAGTTAAGTAAGGAAATAGGAGAAGTAAAAGTATCTATGGGGCAGAAGATTGAATCTGTAGGAAAACAGGTTGAATCTGTGGAATTATATGTTGATGAAGTAGTCAAGAAACAGGCTGAGGCAAGTAATACTAAGATAGAAGAGTTGAGTAAAGAGGTACAAGAGCACAGAGTGGAGATAATATGCATTATTGAGGAGGAGATGTGTGAAGTACGTGATGCTGGGGGCATGTAGAAGATGGTAATGGAGGGGAAGAAGGAATGAAAGATGGACAAGATATTGAGGAGGAGATGTGTGAAGTACGTGATGGTAGGGGGTGTAAGGAAGAAAATGGACAAGAGAGAGAAGAAGGTGAAGGAGGACGTCAAATGGAGGAGGAGAATAAAACTGAGGACAAGGAGAAAGATGAGGGTGAAAGTGCAGGAGTGAATAATGGAGAAGACAACATACTTGAAGAAGATAAGGTGAAGAAGAAACGGTGGAAGGAGAGAAAGGAACTGTTGAGCAAGATGAGACAGACAATAAAGAAGAGGAGGAAAATGTGGAAATGAAGAAGAGAGAAGTGGTTGAGAATGAAGACAAAGAGGACCTGGAGAATAGATAAAAGGATGAGTTGGAAAGCAAAGAGAAGAAGTAGGAAGAAGATGAGATGTCTGGTAAAGGAAGATAAGAGAGTGAAGGATCAGAAGAAGAGTAAGAAGAAGATGAGGAAGGGAAGGAGACAAGAACGGTGGAGATGGAAGATGAGGAGTACAAGGTACGGAATGACATGGCGGATGAAGAAAAAGACGAGATGGAAGGCAGAGGAAGAAAGATGAATGGAGAAGAAGGAGGAAGAGATGAATAGGAAGAAGATGGTATTGCTGAGAATGAAGATGGATATGAGAGGTCTAATGTAGAACTTTATATTTCTTTCGAGTCAACTGAAGATGATAGCGATATGTTTGCTGGAGGTATGTGTTACGATATAAGTGTTGACAAATACTACAATATTCGAGTGAAGGTTACTGGAGATGACGTGTTTCAACTTATTGAGAGATTTGGGAACAGTGGGTTACGGCATTTTGTACTCTATAATGTCAAAAGAGTGGACATATGAAACTAAGCCCAATTCAGAAGCATGTGATTGGTACTATAGTCCAGAGAAGAGATACTATGGCATGTACTTAAACAGGCTCAGAGAAAACAGTGACATTCCATCTTTGCTACATCAGTGTGTTGTTGAATGATCTAGGAGACTTGATAGTAGCATCCGATTGATGTGAACATAATATTTAGGTATAATTTTAGTTGGTGTGTTTGTTAATACTGTGTATGTGTGGTATGTATCATTTTCATTTGTATAGTTTTTTTTAAATATATATGTGATTCTCACGTGTTTCTTCACGCGAGAATAACATATATATGGGGGGCGAATTGTAACCTAATGTGGTTACATAGTTTTAGGTTAAGATCATGGTTACTCTTTGCTGGTGGCTATTGTAAGGCCTTAGCGCTCAGCTTAGAGATTCCTTGCAATAGTTCACCAGTTAAGGAGAAGGGGGCCATGATTATTCGAGTTCCATATCTGCATGAATATTACTTTTTATGATGCTGTTTTGTTTTTTAGATTATTCTTGGCTTTAGTAACTGTTAAAATTCTCTTAGAGGTCTGATGATTGTTATATGTTTTGGAAAAGGTAGTAAGGGGAAGAGATATAGAAAGAATGAGGGTCTGGTTTTAAGGAAGAAAACGGAATTGGTTGAATGTTCGGGATGATTATTAAATTGTGTCTGCTGGATGATAGAAAGAAATAAAAGGATGGTTATATTTATTAAGAAATGTGTTCCTCATGGTAATCAAATACCACCGCACCCCGAATAGAGAAGACGAAAGGTTACAAAGTACAGTGCTTGCAGAAAGTTTAGGGGCAGGTCTAAATTTCGTTTGCTGCACATTTGTCCCTAAAGTAACAGCATTTGAAACATTGTTTTACATGATGTTATTAGCTATCTATATGAGGGGTTTTCAATTAAAATTTCGTTGCTCTAGCTCGAACACTTTTGGAGAGGGTAACTTTTACCTATTCTCCTACTAAAATGTCTTTTTTCCTCAAAAACTGCTAGTCAAAAAGCTATGTAATTTTTAATGTAGTTTTATTACAACATATCAATCATAAACATAAAAATACAACCTGGGAAAAATACTACTCATTTGGTCGCCTCTCAAACAAACTTTCTTCCCCGGTAATTTGGGCGGAAAAATTGGTCAATTTCGTTCTGTGGAAGGGGGATTTGTGTATCATGCACCTCGCCACTCTTAGATTACGTCTGACAAGAACTGGTTGCACATGCATCTCCATGATAATAAAAACAGTCCAGTCAGTGATTTTAATCCATCATGCCGAGACGTAAAACGGATATAGGTCGTAGTTCATTGACACTGAAAGGAAAGCGCTTATCACGTAATGCATTCATAACTGTTCCCGGGCAAAGCCCGGGTGGGTTGCTAATTTATATTAATAATAATATTTTTTATATTATTTTTTATTTTTATGCCCAACTAAGGAGCGCAATTGAACCTATTTCACAGATGAAATAGGTGTCATGGTGGGTGAGTGGTTATCGTGTCGGATTACTAACCCCCCCATGCTTGCAGGTTCGCTCCTGGCCGTGGTAAGTAATTTTTGAAAGGCGGCAAAAATTACGACACGCATGTCATACGATGTTGGCATGTCAAAGTACCCTATTGAATTCAGTAGGCCGTGTTCATAATGGCAACATTAATCTCTGGAGTTTCCGCCAGCACAAAGTTCCTCATTTCTCCACTAGAAAGCGCTATAGTGTCAAGGAGCTTAGATATATAACCTCCTTGACTTTCATAGTGCTTCAAGGAACAACGAAGGCACCCACGACCATAGGATATTATTATTATTATTATTACAGATGAATTTGGATTATCTTTCTTCTCTTTCCAAAATCTCTTCTTTCTCTCACTAGGTGGTTTCTTCCTTT
This sequence comes from Meconema thalassinum, assembly GCA_946902985.2. Taxonomy (NCBI): domain Eukaryota; kingdom Metazoa; phylum Arthropoda; class Insecta; order Orthoptera; family Tettigoniidae; genus Meconema; species Meconema thalassinum. Next base: position 2,096,029,526 of record OX336388.2, on the reverse strand, counting down.
CTGTTGTCCATGCTAGGATGGCTCTCATCCCGGGGTTTTCAGGAAAATTATGTTTGCTCACCAACGATCTGTAGCTAGGCCTCTCCCATAAAGTTTCGTCTGTTGCGTTGATTTCTTGAAGGTCATTTTCAATTTCTCTTACCCAGTTAATCATGGCTTTTAATGAGGAGGCATGATTAAATACCCTTTATGTTCGACGAAGTCGAAATGTAAACATTATGTGTCAGAAAACTGTATCATAATGATGGTCATTATACCACTGTTTTTCATTACGATACAGTTTCTCCAGCCAATCAGAGCTCATTCATTGACCAATTAGGTAAGGATACCTTCGCGCATGCACTCAAAATCCAACATGTTGGACATAAACACAAGATCTTTCTATATAAATTACCGACATGGAATACGCACCGTTCATATGTTCGCGTAAATAAACTGGCGAATATGAGACAAGAAATAGGACTGTACTTTAATATCACCAACTCTAATTTCTACACAGCGCATTGCCTTCAAACGACTCCGGTGACAATATTAGTGAGGGACGGCAGATGTAAAAATATGGCTTGCATAATATGGCATTGCAAGCACACAGAGCGCATGCGTCGGTCGGTCAGAGAGCTTGAAAGACAGAGATATCATACCCAGTGCTCGCACTCCGATCACAAAATTCAAGAGGCTGACTCTCCACAGATATTTATGAATATTTATGTTAAAACATATAATAAAGTTATAATTATCGTCGAACATAGACAGTCGTATGCAACTCGCCTATAATGGTAATTAAGACACTCGTATGTAAATTATAAAACTCGCTTACGCTCGTTTTATAAACATACTCGTGTCTTAATTATTGGTATTATAGGCTCGTTGCATAATGGACTATTTGGTAAGTACTGTGTTTCATTGTCCATTATTTGAATATGTCCATAAAATTTCAATCGTCTCATTTTGTATTTTAGCTATTTGTTTTTAGATATATGCATACTTTGTCATATATTTGTGCGTGAACTCACGAAAGGCGGCTTCGGTGGCGTAGGTGGTAGCAAGCTGAGCTTATATGCTCAAGGTCGCGGGTTTAAACCCGGCCGAAGTCCTCGGATTTTAAGAGCGTTAAAAATCCCCCAGTGTGCCTTCCTTTGGAGGGTAAGTAAAGCCCGCGGGCCCATGTCATAGATTTATGGCATGTAAAAGAACCTTCCAATAACTACACTTGTGCGAAGACAAAATTTGTAGGTTAGAATTGATAATGCTCTATTAGTTCCAACGTTCGCCGCCAGGTGCTGACTGCGATGCCATCTAGTATCCACGTCCACAAGCTAGGTGTCGTGGATGGTAGTATTTGGTAGCAAAAGTGAGAACTACATGAAATTATTATCTGCAGTCCTTACTTGAATTAAAACACATAACACACACTAATACAGCCATCATAATTAACACCGGTTATCAGACAGATTCTACACACACCCAAAGTACACGGGGCTACATGACCGCGTTGTCGCAGCCCCTAACCTATGGAACCAACCACCCGAACTCACGAAGTCTAGACTAAATTGTGGCTTTGAACATCTATTGTTGATTGAGTCAAGTTGACAGGATGTGTTCCAGAAAGGAAGTTCACTGCCCCGGTGTGCTTGTGTGACGCTTGATTCACTTTGCACCATACAGCTCGCGTTAGGCCGATAGCAGGGTTGTTCCCTGGGGAGGGGGCTGGGCTGGAACGCGTGAAGATTCTATCAAATCCCAGAGCGGTAAAGTGAGATTAAAAAGAATGTTCTGGCCACAGCTGCCGCAGATTGGCTGCGCTGTAAGCAGAGTGTTTGCTGAGTGAAACTGAGATATCTTTTCATAACTCCTTTCTCCACTGGATGTAACAAATTTGTAAAGACAGCGATCTTCAAGATTTTTAAATGAATAATGCATTATTAAAAATGCACATAGCACTTGGAATCGTTGTATTAACGACCGCATAATGTAATAATAATAATAATAATAATAATAATAATAATAATAATAATAATAATAATAATAATAATAATAATATTCATATTAATAATTAGTGGACCCATTCGAAAACTCTCGCATGTGAATAAACCACCCACCTGGGTTAATTGGTATGTGGGCTCGATGAGACACATTTCTGGTAGCGGCTATCGTCTTGTTTATTTGTTTAAACTATGGCTATCCAGACTGCGCTCCCCAAGCGCTAGCACTCCGGCCGCGTTCTAAGCCAGTGCTCCGAGCGCTTTGGTGGAACGTAGTTTCAGATGTGGTGGGAGGGGCTTGGCTGGCTAAGCACGCTGAAGTGTGCAGACGATCCATCAGTAGCTGGTCTAGTCCCATGCGCTTTGTTGACAGCGTGTAAGTAAATCAGTTTCGCAGTGGTCAAGACCGGACTGCATAAAAAAAATAAAAAAAAAGAGTGTTTAAGCAGCAGTCTTTGAAGCAGAATGGAAAATTTCATTTTTCTGTACAGCTTATAAAGGGCATGCCCAATGTTTAGTGTGCAACAGAGATGTAATGTGTTAAAAAGAACACAATTTGTTGTTGAATTTTCTCTCTAATATGTTCACATTTCAGTTTGGAATAAATCACAATACTCTTTATTTAACACTTGTGTTCGTTTCCTGCACACTCCATACATCGGAGTACCATTCAATTTGTATATGCACTATATTTGTTATGGCAAAACAGCCCTATTAATATGTCAACAATTCCACAAGAGCCGTCGGCCGCACGACTGTACGTACGTATCTAGTCAGCGTGGTCCGAACATCGTCCGTCTCCTCGCTGCCACAGTGTAGTGGTGGTAGGGGAAGGAGCGCTAGTCTGACTGCCCAGTGCTCCCCGAGCGCAGCAGCGCTTCCGGAGCGCAATGATTGGATGGCCCTGGTTTAAACGGACTTCATGAACAAATATATTTCTGTTGAATTTTCAAGAAAAGCAAGATTTTTGCTGTCGTCTACTATTGAGACAATTTGGAAGATTTTGGTACAAGCCGCACATTCTAACTCCCTTAGGTTTTTGGCGGCTTCGGTGGCTTATTTGGTGACATGCGGAGCTCCTATGCCCAAGGTCGCAGGTTCAAACCTGGCCGAAGTCGTCGGATTTTTTAAGAGCGTTAAACATCCCTTAGTATGCCTTCCTTCGGAGGGGAAGGTAAGCCGGCGGTCCCATGTCATAGATTTATGGCTTGTAAAAAGAACCTTCCACTAATTACATTTATGTGAAGCAAAATTATAGGTTATATTTGACTAAAGCTCACAGGTTCCAACGTTCGTCACCAGGAGCCGAATGTGGTGTCATCTAGGAACCAGACTCACAACTAGTTGTCGTCGACGGTGGCGTTTGGTAGCAAAAATAGGATCTTCTTGAAAATTGAATGTCTGCAGTCTGCAACGAATTAAAAACAGATAACACACACTTAAACAGCCATCACAATTATTTCTGGTTATCAGACAGATTCTACACACCCCCAAAGTACACGGGGTTACAAAACCGTGTTGTTGCAGCTCCTAAACTATGGAACCAACCAACCATCCCTCTTGTTTAAGAGGTAGAGTTTTTTTTGTTAAACATGCACCTTAGCGTTTTATATATGATAAATAATAATAATTGTGTCGTGTGGCCTCCTGGAAGGCCGAGTGCAGGTCTTTCTCGTTGACGCCCGTTGGCGACCTGCGTGGCCTGGTTGCCATGTTAATTACACGTAATAACAGGTGAGCGCCTGCAGATTACCGCGATAACACATTACATTGTGCGAGTCTGTAATCTCTTTATGTAACGTCACGGCTTTGAGATCGTTACAAAGGCTAAGAAGCTTCCCATGTTGCCTCAGTAATTTGCGCTGATGGTTCAAGTTGAGCCAAACCAAGTACATTAGATGATACCATTCTACACGGGGTGATCCGATAAAGTGTGTTGGGATTCGTATAATGTATAAATCAGTGATCGTGAAACACGGACATCTTACTTAGCAGCCATCTTTTATTACACTAACTTATATCAAAGAGCTTCAAACATAAAGAATAAATACAAGAAATAAACCAAAGTAGAAATACATGAAATAAGCCAAAGATGTCCATCTTCTCAGTCCTCCACATCCTCCCCACCCTGGTCTATCTCGAGAGGGAAGACCAGCTGTACAGGCCGACTAATCTTGGTCCCGTTGGCCATCTGAAGGATGAGGGTTCGCACCTTGTTGTCCCTGCCTGGTCGCCTTTCAGTTATTCGCGCCTTCTGCCACATGTGTCTAGGTCGCATGTCGTCCTGTAGTAGTACTATATCTCCTACTCGGCACTCCTTCGTCTGTCCATTTGGGCGGCGTACTTCGTGGTAGCTTCTCAGATCAAGAAGATACTCATTCCTCCATCTCTTGAAGAAGTCCTCCTGCATTTTCTCTCTAAGTCTCCTCTCCTTCCTCAGGTCTATTCGGGTCGTGGGTTCGGAGACGTTGGGCAGGGTAGTCAGCTGTGCCCCAGCCAGGAAATGACTTGGAGTCAGTGTCTCCGAGCCATCTTGGATTATGGGTCGGGAGTTAATGGCGGCTTCTACTTCTACCAATAGAGTTCGGAGTGTGTCCTCACTAATCAGAGCCTTTCCCAATACCTTTCTAAGGCATCTTTTAGTCGTACCCACCATTCTTTCCCACCAGCCTCCCCACCAAGCCGCCCGTGGGGCTATAAATTTCCACTGGACTCCGTTGTGGGCGAAGTGCTGGCTCGTTCGTGGGTCAGTGAGGACTTGGCTGAGTTGTGTCATTTCTTTGTGTGCTGCCTGGAACGTTCTAGCGTTGTCTGAGTAAATGGTGTTTGGAAGTCCTCTTCATCCCGCAAATCGTCTGAGAGCCATCAGAAACGTCTCCGTAGTCATGTCCAAAGCCAGCTCAAGGTGAAGGGCCCTTGTAGTCGCACATGTGAAAAGCACAATATATGATTTCTGTACGAGATTCCCCACCTTAACGAGTAGTGGCCCTGCAAAATCCACACCCGTAACTGCAAATGGCGTAGTAAGTCGCACACGTTCTGGAGGCAACGGGGCTTCGATCTCGTTACCTTGTTGGCTTCTGGCGATCTTACATGGTAAGCACGTGTGGATGACCTTCTTGACAGCCTGGCGTGCCTAGAGGATCCAAAATTCTTCGCGTAGTACAGAGAGAACGATTCGTACTCCAAGGTGGTGTAGCCGTATGTGAGTCTGGAGGATCAACAACTTAGTGAAGTGGTGTGCACCATCGAGTACTATAGGATGTTTCTGCTGCGTTGGCAGGTCTGCATGGTGGAGGCGCCCTCCCAGTCGAATAAGGCCGTCCTGTAAGAAGGGGTTGTAGCGGGCAATCCTGGACTTCCCAGACAAGTTTCTCTCTTTTGTCAGAGCGTCGTACTCTTCGGAAAAGCACTCACGTTGGACTGTACGTATCCAGCACAATCGGGAAGCCTCTAATTCACGTGCAGTGAGATTCCCAGAATTTTTCTCCGACTGTCTGATGTTGTTCAAGAAGCGTAAAATCCAACCCATGATGTGCAGTATTTTCCAATAACTGCTGAATCTGGAAGCAATGATGAGAGGTTCCGTTGTAATGACATTAAGTGTTTGCTGATGCGTCTTGCGAGTCTCTGGAAGTGAGGCGTCAGGCACACTGCTGTGGGGCCAAGAGCTAGGATGATCGGCTAGCCATACAGGCCCGTGCCACCAAAGTGAAGAAGACTGTAGTGCTTTTGAGGATATTCCTCGTGACAAGAGGTCGGCTGGATTATCCTGGCTCGGGCAGTACCGGCACTGAGCTGGACTCAGGATGCCTTGAATCTCCGTCACTCGGTTGGAGATGAATGTCTTCCAACGGTTTGCATCGCTTTTAATCCAACCTAGAGCGACCATGGAGTCACTCCACAGAGTAGATGTGGTGACATTAAAGTCTGTTGCTTGGCAGAAATACCTCAGAAGACGGCAACCCACTAAAATGGCCAGTAGTTCTAGTCGTGGGAGTGTAACCTTCTTGACTGGAGACAGTCTATTCTTAGTGCAGACCAGGTGTATATAAGTGTTTACGTCGGTAGACGTTCGAATATACAGTGCAGCTCCGTAGGCCCGCTCCGACGCGTCGCAGAACACGTGGACATGTGAAGTCTCCGATGTTGTCCTTGATAAACCAATCCATCTTGGAATGACCACACTTGCCAGATCCGTGAGGCTGGTTATCCACAGCTGCCATCGCAATGCAATGTCATGTGGAAGTATTTCGTCCCATGCTATGCCCCTACACCAGGTGTCTTGGAAGAGAACTTTTCCAACTATGGACACCGGTGAAAGTAATCCAAGAGGGTCGTAGAACTTTGCGGTCGTTTTCAATAGCTTTCGTTTGGTTCATGGATCCTGCGGAAGGTTGTCGGTGATATCTGTATGGTCAAAGAGTAGTGAATCTGATTCTGTGTCCCATCGTACACCTAGTACTCCGGTTTCCCTTTTCGTTTCACGTCCTTCGGCTCTCCATATACCTTCCAATGGTCCAGAATTTGTTGCCCATTTTGCCATCGGCATCCGTATCTGTCGTAGTAGACCTGTCACCTCGTAATATAAGGTGATAACTCTGTTGTCATCTTCAGCTCCCGCAACAAAGTCGTCCATGAAAGTGCTTTGATCCATAAGTGCTGCTGCTGACGGGAACTGATCCTTGAATCTCGTTGCTAGTTCACGGAGAGTTGCAGACAGAAGAAAGGGACTGCTAGCAAGGCCGAATGGTAGACGAGTGAATCTATAGACGGCTGTATCATCTCTTGCTTGCCATTTTCCAAGTTCGTCCTTCTCCACATTGAACCAGAAGAATCTTGTTAAATCTCGGTCTTCAGTATCCAGGCATAATTGAAGGAAAGCCTGAGTTCCATCTCCTACTATGGCTTTGCGGTAAGTTCGGAAGCGGATCAACGTGGACAGTATTTCTGGTAACAGATTAGGGCCTGTTTCCAGAACATCATTGAGGGACGGTGCATCTCTCTCGTGGGATGATGCGTCAAAGACGATCCTCCATTTCTCTGTGCCGTTTCCCTCTTTCTTGATAGCGTGATGAGGCAGGTAGTATACATCATTTGTAGTTTCCTCTGTAGCGATCAGCTGAACATGTCCCATGTTTACGTAGTCCATCATCTGCGCATGGTACATTTCTTTGTACTGGGCATTAACGGCAAGTTTTCTCTGCAATGTGTGAAAACGATTTAGAGCGTTCTTACGGTTTGAGGGTAAGACCAGATCTTCTTTCTTCGGTAGGGATACTACCCTCCGCCCGTCTTGTAAGTGAAACGAATCATGGAATTCTTGAAGAATAGTGGCATCTTTCGTTGTGAGGGTCCTTTTCTGATCTTCCCTTATTCCTAGGGACTCTAGATCCCAAAATCGTCGCATATCATCGTCCTCGACAGATGGGTCATTAGCAGTATGAATGTGGTGCACGTTTACGCTGTGGACAGTAATTCCTGACCTATTTCCACTCAGAATCCATCCAAATCGAGAAGGAAGCAGTACTAACGTGTCTGAGAGGCGTATTGGCTTGTCGTCAAGTATCACCTTCCAATAATGGTCTCCACCTATTAGAAGTTCTATAGGAAGTTCATTGTTGTCATCCTTGGGATCAGCAAGTCTCAATTTTCGTAAGCGTGACAGGGACTGGACGTCGAGTGGAACAGTCGGATGTGGCAAGTAAACGTTGTCACTCTCAAATGCAGAAATACGCAGAGCAGCCTCCGTGCATAGTCCACTGATGTTGAGGTCAATGAGTCTGCGAGCTGAAGATGTGTGACGAGATGACTCGAATCCGGTAACTGTCAAATCCTTGTGTCCCACGATATTCAGTTGAAGCTGATCTACCAGACTTCGGCTTACGAAGGTTGATTGACTGCCAGCATCCAATATGCATCGTGTACGTTTTCTCAGTCCGGTGGGCCCTGTGATCCAAATATTCGCCGTTTGAAGATAAGTGAACTGCGGCATAGTAACGTCAATCTTCCCCACGGATATTGATGCGGGCTGTTCTCCGGTGCAGATGGAAATGTGATGATTCTTTTTGCACTTTGCGCATGATACCTTACTCTTCTTCATGCAGGTCTTCACACTGTGACCTTTATTGAGGCACAAGAAGCATCGGTTGGCAGTTTTTAACTTTTCAATCCGCTCAGTTACATTGCGGATCTTCACACAGTTTTGGGCCCAGTGGCCTTGAGTCTCACAGAACACACAGAATTCGGAATACACTTTCTTTGTGTTCATGCCCGTCCGTTTTGACTTTGTGTTCACATGGAGTGTCGCGGCAGTGCCTGAGAAGGATTCGAGTGAAGTGATATCTCCTCTGATCTTCTGTGTGATCACAGCGCCCTCTACCTCCTCGTTCAGGAACTCCATCAACTTGGTAATGTGACTCTCGGGAATGCTTTCTCGTTTGGAATAAATTATCCAACGGCGGACAATACCTTGAGGGAATGCTCGGAGAATTTTAGGGCATAACATTCTCCCGTAATTATCTACATTTTCCCCTAAGGCCCGTAAGGCTTGTACGCGTCTATTGCATTCTATGTACATGGCATTTAGATTAGAAGGAGTATCGTCTGAAATTGGTTGTAAGGCTTCGAGATAGTCAAGATGGGCCTGAATTATGCGGTCAGTGTTTCCGTAGCGAGATATTAATATCCGTTTTGTTTCTTCATAAGCATCAGCCGTTATCGGTATTACATCAACTAGATTCTTCGGCTCACCCTCCAGATATCCACGGAGATAGACGTGCTTGTCAATGTGAGCGAGAGATTGATTGTTGTCAACAGAAGACTGGAATTGCTCCCAAAAACGTGCCCAATTCTCAATGTCACCTGCGAATTTGTCTAATTTTACGGCAGGTAGCTTCACTGTGTGCGTGACGGGTGTTGGGACTGGAGATCCTGGCGTTGGTTGCATACTCATTCCGGCGACCGATGTTGTCAAACTGGAGAGTGACTTAGATTTATTCTCGGCGTGTGATGCTTTGAGAATCGCTCTCTTCGCGATGTCGATGTATTCCTCACATTTTTCGACATCGGCCTCGTATTCTGCGTCGGTCAAACATTCCTGTATACTATCGTCCAGAACTGTGAGATGATCTAAAGCTTCTTGGAGTCTAATGCGATTATATTCGTATTCTGAGATGTCGCCGACCGTAGCACTATTTATTATCGTACTGAATTTAGTTATAGTTGCTCGTTCCGTCTTCCGCTTTCTTTTCAAAAACGCTAGTTTACTCTTAACACTCTCGTCTTGCATCTTAAAGAATGGGTGACGAAATAAATAAATAGTACCGTGCTGCGACAAGTGAAGGTGATTGTCTGATGTCAGCGCATGCGTGAGATCGTCTTGTAGTCTCCGTGATAGCTACGAGCACGGCCGACTGAATACGAGCTGCGCTCTATACCGGCCTTGACATTCCCAGTCAGAACCCATGTATAACATGTAATTGGAAAGTTTCTACTAGTTGCCGGTAGAGCGCACTCCCCTCCCATTATAGGCGCGATAAGGAATCAGCTGTACAGTACGTATATTAAATGTGTAATCTCAAGAATCACTGGATGGATTTTGATGCTGCTTTCACCATTCTGTAAAGGTGATCTCGAGGAAGATTTGTGTAGAAAATTATTTATTTATGAACAAAGGGAGCCAAGCAGTAACGATTTCAGTGAAAAGGTCGAAAAAATAGCCTGGCGTCCGTGCGCTTTTTAAGCTTACGCTGGGCGAACCGTTAAAAATATCATTATATTATGAGTGTAAGAATTGTTCAGCGTGAGAAATTCTACAAAAAAGTCCGCGAGAGCGTATCTCTATCTTCGATACATCGCCCACTATAAGTGTTTTTAGTTTGGACGGGAGGGGCATTTGGCTTGCACCTCGCCATTCTTAAATTACGTCTGACAGGAATTCCTTGCCCATTCATAACTGTTCCCGGGCGAAGCCGGGGCGGGTTGCTAGTGACACTATATAATTATTATCATTATAATTTCCGCATTATCAAAATTAAAATTATACACAAAATAAAATAGCGTGCTAATAAATCTAAGAGAAATTAGATATACCTTGCACCTTCTTCGGGTACAAGGACACTACTCCAGCACCGTCTCATTAAAAGGAAAGAGAGGATCAAAATTACAGCCGGGAACAAGTAGAAGCTAATCGTGTGTTGTGTTTTGTGCTAAGAGATCTTTCGACAAATTATCAGATACCGTGTGCATTCTTTTTCACGAAGCAGCTGTCAGGACGGGACTTACATAAACTCCTGCTGGACGTTATTCTCGAGGTTGAACAATGCGGTTTCATAATTATAATAACTGTCTCTGATAATCACAAAACTAACACTACAATGATGAGGCATTTAGGGGGAGGGAATTTGCAACCAATGGTCAATCACCCATACGACGAGTCTAGGAATGTATTCCCTAGTTATGATCATTGTCACATTCTAAAAAAAAAAAACATTCGAACGCAGTTTCTGTAACGAGAGATGACTGATGGTACTGGAATAATTTCAGGGAAATACTTGTCATTACTATACACAATGCAAAAGGGTGAGATCGTCAAACCGGTCAGACACCTCACTAAAAAACACATCGAACCCACTAAATTTGAAAAAATGAATGTTCGTTGTGCCAAGGAAGTGTTCTCGTCAGAAGTTATTGGTGCCATTAGCACACTGAAAGAAAATATAGGCATGCACCCGGAAGCGTACACATTCATGGACGCAGAAGCAACCATTTTTTTTGAAAAACGTTAATAAATGGTTCGCTATGCATGACGTAAGCATCACATATCATCATATTCAGTCTAGAAATCCAGATAAAGGGCATTGTTTCTCATTAAATGTCAGTCGCCTAAACTGGCTAGAGGAATATTTTCTTTCTTACCTTGAAACTTTGAAAGCTGCTAGTAACGCTGCTAGAAAGGACTTCCTGAGTTCTGAGACTTACGAAGCTACCTATACAATTAATCACGGATTCAGCTGTCCAGTGCATGAGGTATCTTCTAAAAATGGGTAGAGGAAAGTCGCCAAATATGGGGAGGTTTTTTTAATAGGGCTCACATTAGACATAAGAAGGAACGGAATAATTTTGGTTTTCTCACCAATGTAAACCTCAGGCGATATACTATGTATATCACAAATATGGGCACGTTTGATGTTGTAATACCCTCGGATATTATTGTTAACTTTAAAAGTGCACTTTCCCCGTATTAGGCAAACGGGTTTCGTAATATGGGGAGGTGAGAAACCTCACGGTTTTTATTTATAATAGGTACACTGAATAGTATACCCTACTAATTAAAGCATTAATTCTGACATTTTTTTCGTGTGGCCTCCTGCCGAGTGCAGGTCTTTCTAGTCGACGCCCGTGGGCGACCTGCGCGTCAGGATGAGAGATGGAATGGATGAAGATGAATGAAACTGGGCAAGGATGTGGAAGGAAGCGGCCGTGGCCTGTTAGAAGGTACCGTCCCAGCATTTGCCTGGTGTTGAAAAATGGGAAACCACGGAAAATCATTTCAAGGACGGCCGACGGTGGGACTCGAACACACGCGTCTACCGAGTCAGCAGAGAGCTTGGCCCCATGACCTAACGCTGCCTTTAGCCAGCGTAGCCACTACTGTCGGTAATTCTGACAAAGTAATGAAATCATGAACACAAATAGTACAAAAATACAAAAATGAATATTTTAAGTAAATAACAGTTCTAGTTTCCTGTTGCCGAACTTCCAAACCGTTCAGCAGAAAAATGCATAAACTTTAATGAAAACCGAGTGATTCTGATCGAATTCAACTGTAACGAGGTGCAAGGTATGTCTAATTTCTCTTAGATTTATTAGCACGCTATTTTATTTTGTGATATAATTTGCATTTTGATATTGTGGGAATTATAATGATAATATAATAGTGTCACTAGCAACCCGCCCCGGCTTCGCCCGGGAACAGTTATGAATGTGCAAGGAATTCCTGTCAGACGTAATTTAAGAATGGCGAGGTGCAAGCCAAATCCCCCTCCCGTCCAAACTAAAAACACTTATAGTGGGCGATGTATCGAAGATAGAGATATGCTCACGCGGACTTTTTTGTACAATTTTTCAGGCTGAACAATTCTTACGCTCATAGTATATTGATATTTTTAACGGTTTGTCCAGCGTAAGCTTAAAAAGCGCACGGACGTCAAGTTCTTTCTTCGACCTATTCACTGAAATCTAAAATCGTTACTGCTTGGCTCCCTTTGATCATAAATAAATTATTTTCTACAGAAATCTTCCTCGATATTACCTGTACAGAATGGTGAAAGCCGCATCAAAATCCATCCAGTGGTTCTCGAGATTACCCGTGATATCCAAGAATCGGGGACTTCGTTTTACACTAAGTAGAGATAAGTCTTAGTCGTGCAATGCTTGGTGAACAGCGCCGTGTGAGCAGTTGAGAAACTAACAAGATTTCATGAAAAAGGTCTCATTGTCTAAGCCGGTATGAGCGCATTCAGTCGGCCGTGCTACGAGGTATTTAGTTTAGGATCTACCGCAAGATGGCAGCACTTGCTCGTCTATCATTCGTGAATTCCGTTACTTGGTGTAAAGTAATTATATTACAATTCGTGCACTGTTTAGTCGTAGTAGTAACACTTGCAATAATATTAATAACTGAAATATCACGTTAGTATGTGGCGCGTGTAGAAGTTCCAGTATCTTCTTACCTCGTAATCCGGCGTGGCGTGGCTGCATGTACAAAACGTGATTGCTGTTTGTAGTGATAGCATCACCAGTTTACTTTGTACACAAGTAAAACACAATTGCCCGTATTCTAATGCACATTTCTACGTAATCTAAAGTTTTCGGCACCAATGTTGGGATTCGTATAATGTATATAAATCAGTGATCGTGAAACACGGACATCTTACTTAGCAGCCATCTTTTATTACACTAACTTATATCAAAGAGCTTCAAACATAAAGAATAAATACAAGAAATAAACCAAAGTAGAAATACATGAAATAAGCCAAAGATGTCCATCTTCTCAGTCCTCCACAAAGTGATAACGCGTTTTCAAAGCATGACTGTTTGACTATAAGTCCAAATCTGAATTCGTGAAGACCAATTGAAGTTATTATGTCGTGAAGTGCACAAATAGTACAAAGCCGAAGAACATGCGTTCAAATCCCTTTGCGGTCAGACATTATAGTCTAATTCTCTATCTTCCATCTATATTCCCTGCATTATTGGTGCAATTCAGTACGTTAAAACCTCCGTTTGTTATCAATACGCTTTTCAAAATCCACCTCTTGGATTCTAACTACTAGGTGACTCGCACTTATTGTGTATTACGGCCTAATATTTCACTTGTCTTAATTTTGGTTGCAAATTTCGCTCTTGGAATTTTGAAGCCCATTGCAGCATTTTTGTGGAGATATCACAATTTGATAGTTTGGGGAACTGACCTGGCTTTCAGGAATTTTTTATCGATATTGTTGTTTGAGTCTTCAGTCTTTTGCTAGTTTGATGCAGCCCTCCATGCTTCCGTGTCCTGAGCTAATCGTTTCAAATAGCTTGCCACGGTGGGTGAGTGGTTAATGTGTCGGTCTACCAACCCCAAACTTGCAAGTTCACTACTGGCCGTGGTAAGTGATTTTTGAAGGGCGGCATGGAATCAGTAGGCCGTGTTCATAATGGCAAAATTAATCTCGGGAGTTTCCGCCAACACAAAGTTCCTCATTTCTCTACTAGAAAGCGCCATAGTGTTCAAGGAGCTTAGATATCTAACTTCCTTGACTTTCATAGTGCTTCAAGGAACAACGAAATTCGACATGCAAGCTAACCTCTGGGTGTCAAATAACAAAGCTTACACCCGGCTCCCGAAGCCATACGATATTATTATTATTCTCGTTTCAAATTTCATGGGAGTTTTATACTTCGCAGTAAACTGTTTATCATTGCGCAACACTTTTATATTATGAAGTTATTGAGTAGCCTACTCAATATCTACGAAACTATTCCTGCTATCAACTTGAAATTTTGTGTGATGATATGCGACTTCATACTAAGTTGTAACATGTGACTTTCATTAACCTGATTATTCTGGTGACCTGTTCATCCGAACACAATAAGACTTGTCACTGTTGATTCATGTTTGGTTGGTTGGTTGGTTCTTAAGTTTAGGGGCTGCGACAACGCGGTCATGTAGCCCCGTGTACTTTGGGTGTGTGTAGAATCTGTCTGATAACTGGTGTTAATTGTGATGACTGTAATAGTGTGTGTTATCTGTTTTTTAATTCAAGTACTGCAACTTAGAATTTTTCAAATAGTTCCTACTTTTGCCACCAAGCGTCACCGTCAAAGACTACTAGGCCAAGTTCTGAACTTAGCTACTAGACGCCACCGCAATCGGCTCTTGGCAACGAACGTCGAAACCTAAGAGCGTTGTTTAAATTCTTAGTCTACCAATTTAGCTTCACACAGGTGCAATTAGTGGAAGGTTCTTTAACATGCCATGAATCTATGATATGGGACCGCCGGCTTTACCTCCCCTCCGAAGGAAGGCATACTGAGGGATTTTAACGCTCTTAAAAAATCCGTCGGCTTCAGCAGGGTTTGAACCCGCTATTTTGGGCATAGAAGCTCAGCATTTTACCGACTACGCCACTGAAACCGCTTTGATTCATGTTTAAATCTAAACATATTGGCGTCTTTAATTGCTATGATTTTAGAATTGCAAATGGCAGCTGCACGAACTTTTAAAAAAATATTGTTATTTTTCGTACAATGAACCACTAGCATAAATCAGGGTTCACCTACTAAACAAAAACACAACTGGTAGCGTGCGCTACTAATCACTAGGTTTCATCTGGCACAGTTAACCCATATTAAAACCTAACCCTCTACTGCAAGGATATGATAACAATTTTGTTGGACATATACAGTATTTATTTTCATGATACCTACCACTTTAGGAAGAACGTAACATAATCTGTCAGATAATAAAATTGATGGACAGCATAAAAGCTGCAATTTATATTTTGTTGCCAAATGGCAACATAATACAGTAGAGGGCTAAATTAAGGTACAGAAATGTGTTACTTACTTTTTGCAAATAATTAAACTCCAAGACTCATCTCCTTCCTCTTGGATTGAATTATTCAGCGGAATCCTCAATGTGCTGGCAAAACCTACCCAGTCATGGGACATCAAACACCGTTTCATGAATAAACAAGTATGGAGCACAAAATATGAAGTATTTAATAGCACAAACAACAGTTCCTATCCCAGTGGGATTCACTCAATTAATTCCATTATAACGGTTAATTAAGCTGCTCAAGCATACCAGAGGTTTTTTCATAAATGACAATAATTGTTCGGTAATTTACTAGTGATGAGAATATCTATAATAACATTCATAAAATGAACAGCCTGATAAACATGCTCGCTCATTTTCAACCGTTTCCTGACCATACATTGTATGATAATGCAGGGCTTTACGTGAGTTTTCTGGCTTTGGGTGAAAATGAAGTGTGTTTTGCCTTTCAGCGTCCAGTCTTGTCTGCAAGCCTCTGTTTGCGAAAAAGTCACCTCCATTATCCCCTATTAACAGTTGGCACTGCGGCCTCCTCTGCTTCTACACCACTCTTTGAAATCGTTAAACACTGAATCTAACCATCGCCTCCTAGGTCTACCTCTGCTGCTCTTACCCTCTACAGCCAAACTCATTAACGTTTTAGGTAATCTCTCCTGCCCAATTCTCTTCACATTAAGATTTATTGCTTTATTTTAAAAAAGAAGAAACATTTGTGGAGCTAAAACTCAGCAATATTTCTAGGTTTGTGCCGTGTCTTGTGTGGGGTTTCACCTAGGACACCAAGCTGGCTCATCAGCGGGATCTTGGTGTTCCGCCCGGAACCCAACAGGAGTAGCGAGCTGAGCGCTACCTCCCTTTTTATGAAGCGCCCCTGCGCCTCTTTACTGCGAGAACTAAAAGCTCAAGCAGCCATAACCTCCCTATTGAAGGCTTCCAAAAAAGATGGTACATTGTCTTTCACGGGGACACCAAGAGCCCGTGATGAGCCAGCTTGGTGGTCTAGGGCTCAAGGCGAAACCCCACACAAGACACGGCACAAACCTAGAAATATTGCTGAGTTTTAATTCACTGGCCGTGAAAGCCAATATATCATTTATTTGTGGAGCTGTCGCCGCATGCCAGCAGGCAGACCTACGTGCTGAGAGAAACAAGGAGAAAATTGAAGTAGGAATGGATGAAAGTATCATGTGACAGGAGGTTTCAAGTAGGTTTGCGTTTTGAGAGAAATAAATAAAGTGTGGGAAGTATCCATAGTTACTGATTGTTGTTTTAAGGGGTAGAACAGCGATGCCATCTGTTCCATGTCGTACTTTTATCATTCCTATTATTAATTAGTCACTGTGGGATATGTAGTACATTAACATGGTTCATATGATGACAATGTGAACACATCTATACTAATATAATAAAGCTGAAGAGTTTGTGTTTTGTGAGCAAAGATCTATGACGCGCGGAACGGGCAAAGTTAGAAGAGTGCTGATAATGCAATAAGCGTTGGTGCTTTCAAATTTACTTTCATGTATTCCTATCCTTATCCTTCAGCGCTCCAGTACTGTAAAACAAATAAATCCACCGGGCGAAGCTGGGCACTACTGCTAGTGCCCTTAAGAGATATACTTACATACATCTACTACAATCTACAAACACCTACACCCCAAACATCTACAATTACACCCCAATCATTTACGCCACCTGTCCAAGACTCAACACTACTTCACCCTTCAAGCCACCCCTAGTTGTAAGCAACAACAAGAGCAACACATTTCTTTTTCCACCAAGCTGGCCGACTACGGCTCTTGTCTAAGCGCTTGCTACATACATCAACAATTACACAGGAACTGCTTCCTAAAACAGCAGAGATGTGGAGATTTGAAACCATTCTTTTCAGTGTTGCCTGTACAAAATGTCTTTCGCAGCTCCTCAGCCGGTCAATGAATTGGGTGGGGTACAAGTTAGAAATATGTAAACACACTCCTGGAAAGAATTACATGTATTAGTTACTTATCACACTTAAAGGGGCAAATTTAGGATTACGCGTTTCAACCTTCAAGTGGCCATTATCAGATCCTCATCACTGTGTTAAGGTTATTGTAAATTCTCTACTGTGGTTCAATAGCACGTCGTTAGATGATTATAGTGTGGTGTTGATTCGCAAATTGAATCCAGTTATGCGTTAGGTTTGTTTTGTTTTGTGTTTCCCATTGCTTCATATCCAGGGTTCTTTGAAAGTACAGTGTCCATCTTCATTTTTGCCACATCTGCAATTTAACCTGTACCAAGACTTACATTTTTAAATATAGATCTTTTACTTGTTACCCCATTATTGACAGGACCGCTAATTTGCTAGAATGTAATACTTTCTAGCTGAAATTTGAACTATGTTGATTTTAATGACGAAGAATATGGAACATAATGTTTTACCCTTTAGGAGGGTAGAACTAGGGAGTGTGTGTGTAGGGTGGCCTGTATTTAAGGGGTGGGTGAAGGATGATTTTAGCTGTCAGTCTCTCCGTGAGGGATAGAGAATCGGACGGGATCGCGGAGAAGGGCGCAGCTCTACGAATTAGCGATCGTAATAAAAGGGGTGCCTTCTAGACAGAGGTAGCGTTTAGCGAGCAAGGATCTATGACGCGCGCAACGGGCCAAGTTAGAAGAGTGCTGATAATGCAGTATGACGGAGTGTACGCAAGTAGCCTGCGTTGAAGAGCAATGTCGAGGACGGTAAATAAATGGATAGCGCTTACGCAGCGATTTATAAGAGAGCCAATAAATTATAAGGTGGGGAAAGGGCGCTAGGCTGTGTGCAGTGAAATAACAAACAAACAGGCAAATTATAATAAATGTGATGGCTTATTGCATGGTTAGCAATTGGGTGTATTCATTTCCCTGAATATAGGAATAGCTCAACAATGAGAATTTAGTGTTTTTACAAGTTGCACAGGTAATGGTAATAGGGTAGGATTTTACTATGCGTAGGACACCTGAGATTCACTCACCTGATACTCCTGTAGTCGGTTATCAATCGGGCAGCGTCACGGGGTAAACAGACCGTCTCCCTGTCAGTGGGAGGTCTATTTAAATGTTTTGATGTACTGACCGCTGCTAAATTGCCACGCTGCTGTTTTAGGAAGCAGTTCCGGTGTAATTGTTGATGTATGTAGCAAGCGCTTAGACAAGAGCCGTAGTCTGCCAGCTTGGTGTAAAAAGAAATGTGTTGCTGTTGTTGTTGCTTGCAACTATGGGGTGGCTTGAAGGGTGAAGTAGTGTTGAGTGTTGGACAGATAGGTGTAGGTGGCGTAAATGATAGGGGTGTAATTGTAGATGTCTGGGGTGTAGGTGTTTGTAGATTGTAGTAGATGTATGTAAGTATACCTCTTAAGGGCACTAGGTGTCCTTAAAGGTTTAACAATAATGTGCTAAACTCCAAATATGGAAAAATATGGAAAATAAATACTGTACTTCTCAACTCCTCACGCCGTAAAGATAATACAAAAAATAATTAAGTTTAGCAGCTGCTTCCTAAATAGATATGTATTTAGATGGAAATTCGTTTCCTGGTAATTATTATTATTATTATTACTACTATCCTATATTCCCCTTTAAGAGAGCGAGCGAACTTGAACAATTTTCATGACAACCCAGTCTTGCGGCGACGTTCTTCCCCAATCCATTTCAGTCGGGCATTAGCCTATGTTCTTTCTTCCGTTCGTTCGTCGACCTTTTTCCTGGCATGTTTGGTAGCAGTTCTTTATCATATTTATGTTTCATTATGGTTTTAATATATTTAACCAGATCATTCATGTCGTCCGTCGTGATGCTTAGCTGCTTGAGGTCTTCTTCAGTTTCCTGTACCCATTTGGACTTGGTTTTTACTGTTGAGGGTGATGTTGAAAATTGGTTTTGTAATTGTGTACTGGTCCATTCTATATATGTGACCCAAAAATTTAGCTCGTGTCTTTCTCAAAGTGTCGGTGATAGTTTCTATGGTTTTATACATTTCTGATGATGTCTCTCTTTATATATATACACCGCGGACAGGCCAACAAGGACCACGCAAATATCACTTCTTTATAGGTCTAGTTTCCTTCTTTCTCTTCCAGAAGTCTTTCATCCTGGTCGACTGCGCAGCTCTTCTTTCAGCAATCCATTCTCCTCTGCTGAGATTCTTCTTCTCCCCGACAAGAATTTTGAGGCCAATTTTTTTTTTCTGTACTCTATTCGATTTAGACAATCTTCTTCAGTAATTTTGATTTTTTGAAGTTCTTCTTTCATTTGTTTTACAAAGCCTCCTTGCCCTTTATAGTTCCAGATTTTATCAAAAATTTGTTTGTTTAACCTTGAGCAATCCATGCGGACCATATGTCCGTAGAACTGAAGTCTCCGTTTTCTGATCATCACTTCAAGGTTGTCGATTTTACTATAAATTTCTGCATTGGATCTCAGTCTATAACCTTCCTGTGTTTTCCTAGGACCATAAATCCTTCTTAAAATTCTTCTTTCTATCTTGAGCAAATTGATGTCTCTCTTTATTCACTGGTCCAAAAATATTTCGGAGGATTTTACGTTCTTGTTTTTCTATTTCTTTAATTTTTGAGTGACCACAAATTAGTGTTGTTACTGCGGCATAAGAAGAACTACTGTTTTGTAGTGTCTTAGGTTTGCATTAAATGAGATTGATTTTTTGTGGTAATGATTCCAGGTAAGTCTGTAAGATCTCTGTAATGTTCACACTCGTTCTTGATTTGCTATTATACAGTATTTAGGGGGGCGTGGTGGCGCAGCGGTCAAGCTGTTGGCGACGGAACTTGGGGGTGAGTTGTTGTGTGTACTCCAGGGAAGGTTTCTAGCTACAAATAATTTATGTAACACAAAAGGGTGAGGGACTTAACAGTAACCCTCATATCCCACAGTAACATTCCCGGTCGATGCATGTGAGATTTTCGGAGTGAAATGCCATGTCCTGTGGTTGGGATTCCACGTAAAAAGGAGGTCCTGTGGCTCATGATCGCATGATTAACGGTCACTCTTGATATAGAACCAAATCGCGTCTTCATGCCTGATTATTATTATTAATATTATTATTATAATATTCGATTTAATGGTGCTCGGGTACTTGGTATGACTTGAGGATGGTGCTCACATTCTCAAAAAGGTTGAGAACGCTTTGTTGACAGGATTCTGAGGAGGCCAGCTGTGTTTCAGGTGTTTTAGGGGGTTCGCTGTTTTGCTAACGGTTGTAGGATCGAAACCAGTCCAATCGGTTCGCAATGGCGTTTAATACGAGATACACCCGAGTGAGTACCGTAGCTTTACTAGCTCGATAAAAGTCCCGGCCAAATTTACGGCACCATGAAGTGTCAAAAATAGATCATTCTTTCTTCCTCGTATTCGAAGTACTTTTCCATCACAAATTTAAAAACATCAATGAGCGTATTCATTGCAATTTTTCTCTTTCCTAATTTCTAACTTGCATTCCTCTATTTATGACAGAAATTCGAAATTTGATCCAGTTGATTGTTTGAAATTCACAAAATGACCCTTTCACAAACTTCTCTATAATTTATATAATATATGTATATGTAGGATTGTTAGCAGTTGTTTCTCAGCAATGGTTACTGTTTCAGCTTCCGAAGAACATATTCGGCTGATAATGAATTCCTCAATACCCGAAGACAAGAACCAAGCATGCTTGACGCGTACTTTTCAGGAAGACGTTAATTTCCTTTGAAGTGAAGGCGAGTGTAACGACGTTCCACGTCGTCCCATCAATAAGGTCTGTGAGGAGACTCCACAATATTGAATTTCCTCCTCGCCATCGTAAAATTCTTCATATTACTTACACATCGCTCTGGTGAGGACTGCAATGAAGAGATCAATGTTATCAAGAGAGGAATGTAGCAATTGAACTGAATCCTCAGGCACCACCATTTAAATCCTGCTTTAAAACAGCATCGTCTTCATTTATATGTAGTAGTATAACTTAAGGGAACTAGGATTCATTTTTTTTGTTAAATTCCAAATTGTTTTATTCTGAATTCATTCATTTCACTTTCTCGACAATATTCAAACCGAAACCGAAAGTGTTTTTAATAAATTATTGTGTAAAAGCAAGCACACACTGCCTTTATGCATTAGTGTTGTGACTAAAATTTCATTTCGTCTACGTTCCTTGTTTTAATACTTAACGGACATTTTCTTGTGTTGAATGTAGAAACTTGAAACTTTCAGGTTATATTTTTAACTATCAACCCGCCCCAGCTTCGCCCGCGAACAGTTATGAATGCATTACGTGATAAACGCTTTTTATTCGATGTCAATGTACTACGACCTATATCCGTTTTACGTCTTGGCAAGGTGGATTAAATTCACTGACTGGACTATTAATTATATTATCATGGAGATGCATGTGCAACGAATTCTTGTCAGACGTAAATAAAGAATGGCGAGGTGCATGAAACACAAATCCCCCTTCCGTCCAATCTTAACTTGACTGTGTATTTTGCGGAACGAAAATTTCACAGGCGAAATGAAGCAAAGCCGAGTTGCAATTCCAGGGAAACTCCAAACACAACCACTATTCTCTGAAGCCTTAACTCAACACGACTCGACAGTTTGCCCCTAGCTAGCTCGTAAACTGTCGCGGAAGATTGTAGGTTGGTTGGTTGGTTCTTAAGTTTAGGGGCTGCGACAACGCGGTCATGTAGCCCCGTGTACTTTGGGTGTGTGTAGAATCTGTCTGATAACGGGTATTAATTGTGATGACTGTATTAGTGTGTATTATCTGTTTTTTTTAATTTAAGTACAGACTGCAACTTAGAATTTTTCAAATTGTTCCTACTTTTGCCGCCAAGCGCCACCGTCAACGACTACTAGGCCAAGTTCAGAACTTAGCTACTAGACGTCATCGCAGTCGGCTCTTGGCAACGAACGTAGAAACCTTAGAGCGTTGTTTACATTCTTAACCTATCCAATTTAGCTTCACACAGGTGTAATTGAATGGAGATTGTTGGAAGAAGTGAAAACGTAATAAAAACTCTTATAGTGGGCGATGTATTGAAGATAGAGATATACTCTCGCGGACTCTTTTGTAGAACTTTTCATGCTGAACAATTCTTACACCCATAGTATATTGATATTTTTAACGGTTTGCCCAGCGTAAGCTTAAAAACGCACGGACGCCATGTTTGTTTTCTTTTCCACTGAAATCGTTACTATTTTTACAAGTTCAATATTTACAAAACATAGTTAACATTAATGCCGGCCCCGTGGTGTTGGGGTAGCGCCCCCGCCTCTCACCCGGAGGCCCCGGGTTCGATTCCCGGCTCCGTGAGGGATTTTAAAACTGACGTGAGGGTTGGAACGGGGTGCACTCAGCCTCTTGAGGACAATTGAGTAGCTGTCTGACAGTGAGGTAGCTCCCCGATCATGAAAACCAAGATTAATGACCGAGGGGACCCGATGAGCTGATCACGCGTCACCCCAATATCTGCAGGCCAAATGGGCAGCGGTCGCTTGGTCGGCCAAGGCCCTTCATGGTTGACTTTGAGTTAACATTAATCTACAAATCAAAAATGCATGAACAAGCTTTAAAATGAATATTTTTAGTAGTTATTCTGTGCAGGTACGAACTTTCTCGAATTAGCCCCCAAATGTAATCACCCATCATGTTCTCATTATATTGTCCTTGATAAGGATGCTCAAAGCCCATCACGTCTTGGTGAAAACGTTCCCCTTTAAATTGGTCCAAGTGAGCATGTAACATGTGTACTTTAAGGGACATTCTGCAACCCATGAGTTTAAAGTTCTCAACCACAGTGGAAATAAGCTTTGTAATTCTCAGCTTTCTTATTGCCATTTAGCTGTACCATGCTTCTTTTTTGTGGGAGTTGAGTAATTGTGGAGATTTTTCCTGGCCGTTAGTTTCATTTCTTGAGACCGACGAAAATACCAGCTCTAATTTTAGCTTCCGACAATTTTGGATAAAAAAGTGACAGTCAGTCTGAAAGACTAGACTTTGTACCACTTTAAATGCTACAAATGCTGAAGAATGCTAGAAAGGCTGGAGGCTGCTCGCTTCGCTCAAATCCAAAGACTCTTGACATGTTAGAAAATTATCTTAAGAATACTTATCTTGCTTATCTTGTTTCAAATTGCTCGCGAACGGCAAGTGCAAACCAAGGGTAAAGCAAGGTCTAGCGCGCGGGATGCCGTCACGCTCACCTGAGCGCGCGGGGACGTGCCCCTTCCAGTCTAGAAACACTTATAGTGGGCGATATAATGAAGATAGGGATATGCTCTCACGGACATTTTTGTAGAACTTTTCATGCTGACTAATTCTTACGCTCATAGTACATTGATATTTTTAACGGTTTGCCCAGCGTAAGCTTAAGGAACGCACGGACGCCAAGTTTGATTTCGACTTTTTCACTGAAATCGTTACTGCTTGGCTTCCTTTGATCATACATAAATTATTTTTTACAGAATCTTTCCTCGAGATATCCTTTATAGAATGGTGAAAACCGCATCAAAATCCATCCAGTGGTTCTCGAGATAACCCATGACATCCAAGAATCGGGGATTTTTGTCTTATACTAAGGAAGTAGAGATTGTCGGGGAACACATGCACCAAACGGTACTATGACGTCACACACCTCAGTGCAGCTGGGTAAATTTCGTCCCGTCACCGTAACGTAACGCCAGAACCCAGCGTAACGACGAAGTCGACAGATCATTTAAAATGATAAAAAACTTTTCAATATTGAAAAGCTTCAGATTCTTGACCAAGAGCCTTTACAAACTGCTTCATTAGGCCTAATTTTATATGCAACGTTATTTATCATTGCATCAAGTACAAAGCAAACTTTATTAATTATATATGGCGTTTTTGTTTACGGTTCGATGTAGACAGTCAGAATTATGCATCAAATAATACGCTGAACACGAAATGTTTTGTTTGTTGACTTGTGCAATTTATTTATTTATTTATTTATTTATTTATTTATTTATTTATTTCAAAAGGTAATTACATTACTGCAATTGCTATTCTCCATCCAATCTAATTACTCTCGTGTTGACCGTTGTTCATTAACAGATTATTCTTCTTCTTGTTTCGTATAGGCCATCTAAGGACAACATTCAACTATTATATTTGGAGTGGGCTTTGATGTTTGCCCAGTAGTTACGCATCCTCTGGCTGTGTTGTTCCCTCCTCTCCTGGTTCCAGAGGGCACCTGTCTTCTTTCTTGGCGGTTTGTCCTGGAACCTCAATTGCTGAAGCATCATCCTGAGAGATGTCGGGTCTTTTAAGTCTCTTTCCGTCCCTCCAACTTCTTGCAGATCTTTGCTCACTTCCCACAACCATGGTGACTTGGTCTTCCACTTTTGCCAGTAACCGAGGAGATGGTTGGTCAACCTGGTAGGATGCATCCTGTAGACGTGTCCATAAAATGCTAGACGTCGTTTCCTAGCAACACCCGTGATTCTTTCACAGTACTTGAAGAGCTCTTGATTAGGTCGCCTTCTGTATTATTTGCTTCTTCAACAGGACCCAATATCTCCTCATTATCTTTCTCTCCTGTACTTCAAGTTTGTCCGTGAGTCCCTTCCGGTTGAATACTAGACATTCTGAAGCATATAAGGCTTCAGGACGTATAACTGTATGGTAGTGTCTCATTTAATCGTTAGGGAGAGACATTTCTTATTATATTATATTTTACTAGCATTACCCGTCGCGGCTTCGCCCGCGAATATTCTAGTTGTAAAGAGTAAACTTAGCAAAATCTCAATCATGAATGCTATGACTGATTTATCCTTGGTATGAATAATCAGACTTTATCAATTCAGCTACTGGTGCAGTGGTTAGAGGTTTATCATTCCTTCATAGGTATATTAGAGCGAAGTTAGTTTTCTGGGAATATCACAGACACAGTTAATTTAAGAGCCTTTAAATTGGGTTTTCGGAGACCCGTTATAGTCGGGTGAAAAAGACCTTTCGTACCACACTCACACGTGAAAATATTCTAGAGTGACCCTTGACCCCCTTAAGTACATCATACTGTATGTATTGATGAATTTTACAGCTTAATTTGGTTCAGTGATAACCTTATAACCGTCTGAAAACTTTCACAGTAATGTACTTATTGGAATTGCATTGCGTCTTACAGAAATAGATGGACCTGTGAGATTCTGTTACCATGGTTACCGTGTTGCATTCTTTCATTATTTCATAGTAAATATACATGTTTTAATGTATTTATTTAATTGTGAGGCATTTAAAGAGTAAGTGAGTGCGTTTCGCTTACGCATTGGGTTATGCTGAACCTGTAGGTACCCCATATGTGTAGGTTGGTGTTAATGGGACCTTATTTTCGGTACAAAACTGGAATGGGACCTTAGCAGAATAATATTGGGAGGGATTATGCTATTTGTTAAGCGTTGTATATTAGCAGCCTTGTAAGTCGAGGAAGCATGTAGACCAGTATGACAAATTACATATGGAAATGATGTCACTTATAGCGCGTGTTGCTGTTCGTGGCGGGGTTGCTGCGTGGAGTTTATCTGTTGGTTGGAATCATACTACTCCGCCCACGCACTTCCTGCTCTGTATTCATAGCGTACACGCAGTTTATTTCTACAGAGTAGGATTGCTAAAATGAAACAATCAGTCATTGAACATTTATCTCGGGTTCTACACAGCACAACTTCTAATCACGAGCTTTACTCATGATGGCGTAGGTCAGTGAGGGGAGGCTCGCCTCGGTAGGTGTTGCACTACCAACCCCAAGATTGCAGGTTCACTCCTGCCCATGGTAAGTGATTTTCGAAAGGCGACAAAAAACACGGCACGCATGTCATACGTTGTTGGAATGTTAAAGAACCCATTTGAATTCAGTAGGCCGTGTTCACAATGGCAAAATTAATCTCGGGATTTTCCGCCAACACAAAGTTCCTCCTTTCTCTACTAGAAAGCGGTATAGCTTCAAGGAGCTTAGATATCTAACCTCCTTGACATTCATAGTGCTACAAGGAGCATTAAATTCGACACGCAAGCTTCTGGGTGTCAATTAACAAAGCTTGCACCCGGCACCCGAGGCCATACGATATTATTACATTAGTGAGGGGAGAACATTACAGAGGTGGCGCCATGAACCGCCACGTGAGAGAACTAGACAAGGCACTCTACCTAGGGAAATGTGCCATTTAGCTCATGATTCCTCTTACTATTTTGTTCTACCGGCCCTTTATGTCTCTGGTTGGTTGGTTCCTCAGTTTAGGGGCTGCGACAACGCGATCATGTAGCCACGTGTACTTTGGGTGTGTGTAGAATCTGTCTGATAACCGGTGTTAATTGTGATGGCTGTATTAGTGCGTGTATCTGTTTTTTAATTCAAGTAAGGACTGCAGATTTCTAATTTTTCAAATAGTTCCTATTTTTGCTGCCAAACGCCACCGTCAACGGCTACTAGTTCAGAACTTAGCTACTAGACGCCATCGCAGTTGGCTCTTGGCAAAGAACGTAGGGACCTAAGAGCGCTGTTTACATTCTTAACAGCGGCTTCGGTGGCGTAGTTGGTAGCATGCTGAGCTTCTATGCCCAAGATAGCGGGTTCAAACCCGGCCGAAGTCGTCAGATTTTTTAAGAGCGTTAAAAATCCCACAGTGTGCCTTCCTTCGTAGGGGAAGTAAAGCCGGTGGTCCCATGTCATAGATTTATGGAATTTTAAAGAACCTTCCACTAATTACACCTATGTGAAGCTAAATTGGATAGGTTAAGAATGTAAACAACGCTCTTAGGTTTCTACGTTCGTTGCCAAGAGCCGACTGCGGTGGCGTCTAGTTGCTAAGTTCTGAACTAAGCCTAGTAGTCGTTGACGGTGGCGTTTTGTGGCAAAAGTAGGAACTATTTGAAAAATTCTAAGTTGCAGTCTATACTTAAATTAAAAAGACAGATACACACACTTATACAGCCATCACAATTAACACCGGTTATCAGACATATTCTACTCACACCCAAAGTACACGGGGCAACATGACCACGTTGTCGCAGCCCCTAAACTGAGGAACCAACCAACCAACCAAAGAATTTTGTACCGGAAAATTCAGTTCTTGGTATTGGTCTACCAATCTTTGCAAAATACCATCAGTACGAGTTCCTTTTCAGAATTTGTTATACGTACAATCTGTAATTTACGACATTTACTCTATTCTGAATAATTTCAACTCTGAGATTTGCTGATGACACCGTCATCTTAGCCGACACACCAGAGGATTTTAATAAGTTTTTAAACGGTATGGATTCTGTCTTGAGGAATAAATTCATGACGAAAATTAAACATGTAAAACAAAAATATTGGAATGTAGCCGAAATAAATCAGAAACCCCCATGGACGTCGAATTGGCAGGTGAAAAGCTAAAGGAAGTAGATTTATGTTACTTAGGAAGCAAAATAACCAGTCATGGACGAAGCAAAGAGGATATAAAAAGTAGGTTGGCTCAGGCAAGGAAAGCATTTTTACAGAAATGGAATCTGTTGACATCAAATATAGATTTAGGTATTATGAAGTCATATTTAAAGCCTCTGCCTGGAACGTGGCGCTCTATGAAAGCGAAACTTGAACAGTTGGCGCAGCAGGAAAGAGGAGGATTAAAGCGTTTGAAATTTGGTGTTACATAAGAATGATGAAGATCAGATGGGTAGATCGAGTGACAGATGAAGAGTTATTAAGACGAGTGGAAGGGAAGCGATATTTCTGGCACTGATCAATGAAGAGAAGAGATAGGTTGGTAGGACACATACTAAGACACCTAGGAATAGGAAATTTAGTTATGGGAGGAAGGGTCGAATACAAGAACTGTTGGGGTAGACCAAGGTTAGAATATGTTAAACAGATTGCCTCAGATGTAGGGTGTGGTAGTTATGAAGAGATGAATCGATAGGCTTAGGACAGGGAAGCATGGAGGGCTGCATCAAACCAGTCAAACTACTGAAGACTCAAACAACAACACTCTACAAAATCAGTCAACAAATGTCACAATCAGAAGGGGAGGCTGGGAACCTGTTGAGAATATTTTTGCAGGTTGGTTAAAACACATTGCTGACCGGTTGTTCATCACACTGCTCAGCCCCTATGTCCGGCCATTTTCTGACAAGGGAACGGATTGCGGTGTCAAATTCTAATCTGGTTGAAATTTTGTACACAAATATTTCTATAAAGGTGTATAATTACGTAGTGAAAACCGCACTGGCCACTTTCAATTTTGAACGCCGAAAATCTGCCGGGTGACGGCATGAACGAGGAGGTGGGAAGAAGTAAAGCTGACCTTGAATCGTAGCAGCACTCGATGGATGCCGGACCCCAGGCCGTTTATTTTTATTTACAGTATCGCCAAGCGCAAAATATCACAGTATGTTACATTGTATACTCTAATCGAGTGGGTAGATGAGTGAGGGGAACGTTTGGTTGGTTGGTTCTTAAGTTTAGGGGCTGCGATAACGCGGTCATGTAGCCCCGTGTACTTTGGGTGTGGGTAGAATCTGTCTGATAACCGGTGTTAATTGTGATGACTGTATTAGTGTGTGTTATCTGTTTTTTAGCCTATTTTCAATTTTGAAAAAAATAGGCTTATGAGATCACCTTTTGTCCGTGTGTGTGTGCGTGCGCGCGCGCGTGTGTGTGTGTGTGTGTGTGTGTGTGAGGTGTGTGTGTCCCCCCCTAATAACTTTTGAAAGGCTGGAGCGCTTTCTATGAAACTCGGTAAGTTCATAGTACTATTCCGGGTGACCTCGACCGTGCCCTTCAATTTTTTTACGTCTCACCAATACAACATGGCGGCTGTGCGAAATATTTCACCAGCATTCAATATCTCCGAAACTATTACCGTTATCACCCTGGAATTTAGTACGGTGATAAAAGGAACTACTAGAGGTTCACCTATGTGACTTTTGAAAAGCTGGTCACTACAAAACCAACATGGCGGCCACGCGAATTTGCGAATTTTAAATAGACGTTTCTCGCGATTTAACCAACCAAACGCAATAAAACTTGGTACAGTATATGTTTATACACATTGTAATGCACCGAGATCTAACTTGGTTCAATTGTTTATATAACCACAAGATGGCGGATGAGCGAAATATTTCACCGGTATTCTATATTTCTGAAACTATTAGCTATATCACCCTGAAATTTTATACGGAGATAAAGGGCACTACTGGACGTTCACCTATAAGACTTTTAAAAAGCGGTTAACTACAAAACGAACATGGCGGCCAAGCGAATTTGAAATTTTTAAATAGACCTTTCTCGCGATTTAATGTTCCAAACGCAATGAAATCTGGTACAGGAAATGTTTATACACATTGCAATGCACTGGTATCTAATTTAGTTCAATTGTTTGCATAACCTCAAGATGGCGGCTGTGCGAATTTTAAAATTAAGTTTTTATTTCTTGTGTCGTAATCAAGCGATCAAAGTGAAAGTTTGAATAATGAACCTACGCAATAATTGTCCTTCAATGGTACATGACTCTATGGCCTATACATTTAACAATCCAACATGGTGACCATCCAAAATATTCAGACGTCTCTGAATATCTACGAATTTATTATAGCAATCAAACTTATTTTTTATGTTCATAGGGTCTATGAACTTAAGTTCACCTATAGGACTTTAAATACCCTGGTGATCACAAATCCAACATGGCGGCGACGCGAAGTATAAATATTCACATGGACGTTTCTCGCTATTTAACCATCCGAGTGCAGTGAAACTTGGTACAGTAAATCCTTTTACGAATGTTAATCCACTGGCATCTAATTTATTTCAATTGTTTCCATAACCACAAGATGGCAGCTGTGCTAAATTTTAAAATCTCCTTATTACTTCTTGTGTCCTAATCATGCGATTGAAGTGTGAATGCTACACGTACACAATAATCTTCATGTAACAGTACATAACTCTAGGACCTATATATATAAAATCCAACATGGCGACCATCCGAAATATTTAGACGGTACTCAATATCTACGAATCTATTACAGCAATCAAACTGAAATGATGTATGTTGATAGTGGCAGTTAATATAAGTAGCATATATGAAAATAGGCTGTATAGTTCTTCACGGAACTACTTGTTTAAATTTAAGTACTGCAACTTAGAATTTTTCAAATAGTTCCTACTTTTGCCGCCAAGCGCCACCGCCAACGACTACTAGGCCAAGTTCAGAACTTAGCTACTAGACGCCACCGAAGTCGGCTCTTGGCAACGAACGTAGAAACCTAAGAGCGTTGTTTACATTCTGAACCTATCAAATTTAGCTTCACACAGGTGCAATTAGTGGAAGGTTCTTTAATATGCCATAAATCTATGACATGGGTCCGCCGGCTTTACTTCCCCCCCGATGGAAGGCATACTGAGGGATTTTAACGCTCTTAAAAAATCCGACGGCTTCGGCCGGGTTTGAACCCGCTATCTTGGGCATAGAAGCTCAGCATTCTATCAACTACGCCACCGAAGCCACAGGGGAACGTTTAAGGTAGCTCGGCAGCTCGCCTGGTGGCCGCGAGCCATCGAGTGCTGCTACGATTCAAGGTCACCTTTACCTCTTCCCACCGCCTCGTTCATGCCATCGCTTGGCACGTTTTCGGCGTTCAATTATGGTGTTCAGAATTGAAAGTGGCCCGTCCAGTTCTCGCTACGTTAAAGTACAACGTTGTAGGAATATTGTATACTAAATTTTAACCAGATTAGTATTTTACACCGCAATCCGTTCCCTTGTGAGTAACTTATTGCTACAGCGCATGCGCATAAACAAACGAGCCTAGCTTCACTAACCTTGTACTGATTGTGGTGACATTTACTGGAGGGCTCATGCAACAGTTCTAATAATGTTTCCTGGTGTGGTAGGTTATGTTGTGTATCAGTTACCTCTGTGAAGGGGCACACAACAACTCTTGCAAGTGTTTTGGAGGGCGTACGCCTATATTATTATTGTCACCCGAGACACTTTCGTCCGAAGAGCTTTCAATATCGAACTCGCGATCTTCAACATCACTGGGGCAATCTGAATACTTATCTGCGTATAATACGTTAAAAATCTCGTCCGCGTCTGAACTCATGGCCAATCTGGGAAGCGCCATCTTACCCTACACATGGCTCATTGTATGTATGTAAACAAGAGGTTGGGAAATGAAACAAATGTAGCGCAAAATAGCTGGAAATGGCAGCAAGAAATGACTAAACCCTCCAGCTTAGAAGTTCAATCAACCTTGACCACTAATTAGTTCCACAAAGTTCCATCAGATGTCATAGAATGTGCTTGTACTGTGAACACGAGTCAACTCGGGTCCCGTCCGCATTTTGTAGGAGCATGTACAGCCAACCCGCATCACATAGTTAGTTGATAAGTTTCCACTCTACAGAGGAAGCTCACCTCTCGTCCTGACTGAGCTACAGAGATTAGAATGAAGGTTGGCTTTCAGTGATGCACAAAAAAAGCAGGAGAGAAGAGTGCCATTTCTCGCTCTAGTTGAATTACATTTTCTAAAAAGCAACAGGAATTTTTAACGTGCGTAATCCTTCATGCTTTTCATAGGTTACTTTACGTTCCTTATGAATGATAGTTTTTGTTTACACTTAGGTCTTGTCTTTGGCATAAACAGAAATGTTTGGGTTCACCGTAGTTTAGGAAGTAAGAATATATTCTCTTCATGCGGTCGGTCTGGTTTGAAAACCAACTCTATTATGCTACAAATTTAAATATTGGTTACAATGGGGTGAATGAAAGTCGAGTTAGAAAACAGCATGTTGAAGACTATACTAATCAGAATTAACTACAAGTTCTTCGGACTTGTTATATACTAAGCTGTTATATACTAATCAGTCTTAAAAGTTTGATAACCCGCCTCAGATCCTCAATCGGATAGACGGCATCGTGTCGCCAGACTAGCACGATTTGTTGTGAAACGTCATAGAAAACAAGTAGTTCCGTGAAGAACTAAATAGCCCATTTTCATATATCCTACTAATATTAATTGCTTCTATCAACATACAAATTGTCAGTTTGATTGCTGTAATAGATTCGTAGATATTGAGAACCGTCTAAATATTCTGGATGGTCACCATGTTGGATTTTTATACTATAGGCCTTAGATTTATGTACTATTACATGAGTCTGGCTGCGTGGCTCAGGGGTAACGTTCTCGCTTGCTGAGCCCAAGGATGCAGGTTCGAAACCTGGCGCAGTCAGCTGGCATTTGAGGGTGCGCAAATGCGAGGGAGCCGTGTCAGTAGATTTACTGGCACGTTAATGTTCCCCTTCGGGGCAATATTCCGGCACCCCGGCGTCTCTAAAAGCCAGTGCAGTTAAAAGGGACGTAAAACCAATAACATTATTATACTATTACATGAAGATTATTGTGTAGGTGTTTTATTCAAACTTCAATCGCATGATTAGGAGACACGAAATAAAAGCGAGATTTTAAAATTTCGCTCAGCCGCCATCTTGTGGTTATGAAAATAATTTAATGAATTAGATGCCGGTCGATAAAAATGTGTATAAGGATATACCGTATCAAGTTTCACTGCGTTCGGATGGTTAAAACGCAAGAAACGTCCATTTGAATATTTAAATTTCGCGTCGCCGCCATGTTGGATTTGTGCTCGCCAGGTTATTGAACGTCCCATAGGTGAATTTATCCTTATAGCATCTATACACTTACACAATCTCAGTTTGATTGCTGTAGTAGATTGATAGATATTGAGAACCGTCTAAATATTTCGGATGGTCGCCATGTTGGATTTTAATATATGTAGGCCATAGAGATATGTACTATTAGATGATGATTATTGTGTACGTTCATTTTGCAAATGTTGATTTCGATCGCATGATTATAAGACAAGAAATAAAAACTTAATTTTCGAAATTCGCACAGACGCCATATTGAGGTTATATAAACAGTTGAACTTAATTAGATACCAGTGCATTACTATGTGTATAAACATTTGCTGCACGACATTTCATTGCGTTTGGATTGTTAAATCGCGAGAAAAGTCTATTTAAAACTTTCGAATTCGCTTGGCCGCCATGTTCGTTTTGTAGTTAACCGGTTTTTAAAAGACTCATAGATAAACTTCCAGTAGTGCCCTTTATCTCTGAACAAAATTTCATGGTGATATCGGTAATAGTTTAAGAGATATAAAATGCAGGTGAAATATTTCGCACAGCCGCCATCTTGAGGTTATGTAAACAATTGAACAAAGTTAGACGTCGGTGCATTACAATGTGTATAAACATATACTGTACCAAGTTTTATTGCGTTTGGTTGGTTGAATCGCGGGAAACGTCTATTTAAAAGTCGCAACTTCGCTTGGCCGCCATGTTGGTTTTGTATCTACCAGGTTTTCAAAAGTTACATAGATGAGCTACTAGTAGTTCTCTTTATCACCGTACTGAATTCCATGGTGATGTCGGTAACAGTTTCGGAGATATTGATTGCTGGTGAAATATTTCGCACAGCCGCCATGTTGGATTGGTGAGACGTAACAAAATTTGAAGGGCACGGTCGGGGTAGGCGGAATAGTACTATGAACTTACAGAGTTTCATTGAAATCGCTCCAGCCGTTTAGAAGTTATTTGGGGGGGGGGACCAACAGAAATCCTCTCTCTCTCACACACACACACACACACGCACACGCACACGCACACACAGACAGACATCTCGCTTGCTGAGCCCAAGGTTGCAGGTTCGAAACCTGGCGCAGTCAGCTGGCATTTGAGGGTGCGCAAATGCGAGGGAGCCGTGTCAGTAGATTTGCTGGCACGTTAAAGATCCCCTTCGGGGCAAAATTCCGGCACCCCGGCGTCTCTAAAAGCCAGTGTAGTTAAAAGGGACGTAAAACCAATAACATTATTTTTACACAGACAGACACACTGACAAAAGGTGATCTCATAAGCCTTTTTTTTTTTTTTTTTTCAAAAATGAAAATAGGCTAAAAATAATGTCGCTAGTAAAGCTCGATCTCGCGTTGCTGCTGGCACCATCTGAAACATAAAGAGCGGAATTCAGAGTAGCGAGTAGGGTGTTAAAATACTGACCTGCGCTGGGCCAGGCTCCAAGCCAGTTGCTCCTCAGTTCCGATCTCGATGAGATCTTGGACGGTGATTCCGTGTGAAAGAAGTGAATGCTTTCCCTGGACACTACGAACTAAAAGACAGACACACGGACACCAAAGGGAATGGTTTGGGGAGAGTAAAGGATAAGCTACAATTACGTTCTAAACAAACAAATGGAAACACTGATTATAAAGGTAATTCTTCACTTAGGTATTATATGTCATTTTCATGATTTTCATACCTTACTTGATATTCCAGGAGTCATTACCAATTGAAATGACTGTCCATTATCACTACTGCACAGGAAATGTTTGCTACATTACGTAAATATGTGACTTTAGTCGTTATTAATTGTTCGTTTAACGCCGGCAATTATTGTCATGGCTTGTCGTAGCTCATCTGCTACTGAAAGAGGCGCATTAGGTATGTTCATCTGTTACCGAGACGTACTAGCGCTTAGAGACAGCGCAGCGGGGCTAACGAAGTGACCCGAATGCTCACGAATATAACCGATCAGCCAACCTCTTCCACGTACTATATAAGACAGATCAAGCGGGGCATGATCCATGGGCAGCCATTTTCTTTCGTTTATCGACGGGCTATTTGTTCTGTGCGTTGATTCTTAGTCTCAGGCACTCACTGGACAATTGAAATACATTAAAGTCTAGTCGCTGAGTCTCCGGCAGGGTGTCCATCCCCTTATCTCCTCTAATATCTTCCCTGGCCCTTTCTCAACAGCGTATGAATTGATTGGAAAATCCGTTTCATGTACCTGAGTTTCTAGTGAACAAATATATTTCACTTGCTAAAATATATTTTTCTTTTACAGTAAGAGACAGAATATGCAATTTTAAATAAATCAAGTAAAGTTATGTTAAAAAATATCATTTTGATCAAATATTAAAAATAAAAACACAGAATATTATTTTTAAAGTAAAAATATCTAAAACAAATGTCATTATGATTTGATATGTAACAATAAAATGTAATTATATGACAGCTAAGGTTATAATTCGTGGACATTTATCACTTTTAGTTCTGTATAAGCAAAGGCAAGGAATATGTATTTATATAAAAATCCTAGCCCTAATGATCGGTCTAGGTTGTGAAGTTTCGGGGTAAGTTCGGTTTGCCCCGCTGCGCTGGTCTGTGTCGGTGCTTGTCAAAAGTTCGTGAAGAGGGATGGATCATCGGTTGCGGTCGTGACTATTCGGGTCGCTTCGTTAGCCCCGCTGGGCTGTCTCTAAGCGCTAGTCGAGACGTCATTTCACTGTTGCCAATGTATGGTAAACAAAATACATGACACAGATCATGCGTAACGAGCTTCGCGAGATACTATTGGGTTACTTTTATTTATTTATTTATTTATTTATTTATACGTGTCAGAACATAACATATTATAAATATATATATATACAAAGATTTCAAAGTATATGTGCATCTTTATATTCCACGTGATGCCCAGAATTCCGCTGCACGAACTGACTTATCACTGGCGGCTACCAGATCGTCCATGGAGACAGGTTCTGATAGTTTCCTGCAGTTGAGTAGGTGCTGGTGTTCTTGATGTTCACCACACTCACATAGTTCGTCCTCTGAGATGAATCCCCATTTCTTCATGTTCACCTTACACCGAGATACTCCAGTCCTCAGTCAATTAAGGACCTTCCATGTCTCGTATGGGAGGCGAAGACCTGCAGCAAGTTCTTCTTTGAGGTTGTCCCAATATTTCTCTGATGATGAGCTGCGCCAGAGTTGTATCCGGTGGTTTGCATGTGGTGTCTGAATTGGTTGTGTCGTCTGGAGGAAACTTTTTCTCGATTTCAGTCTTGTTAGTTGATGTTCACTTCCAAATAGGGGGTGTCTTGGGTCCGTCTCCTGCTTCTTTCTTTCTATTACAGCTGCCGTTTTTCTTCGGATATCTGGAGGTGCTACGCCCATTAGGTGGTATATTTTGTTAACAGGGGTTGCCCGCAGGCAGCCTGTTACAATCCGTCCTGTTTCATTTAGGGCAATATTTACCTGTTTGGCATGGCTGGAGTTGTGCCATACAGGTGCTGCATATTCAGCAGCAGAGAAGCACAGAGAAAGGGCGGATGTGCGGAGGACATCTGGATGTGCTCCCCAGTTGTTGCCGGTCAGTTTCCTAATAATGTTATTCCTAGCACAAACTTTCATTTTTGTATCTGTGCAATGGTCTTTGAAGGCGAGGGAACGGTCCAAGTTTATTCCCAGGTATTTTGGGGTGTCCCAGTGGGTTAGTTGTTGACCTCTCCAGGTTATTCTCAGTTTTCTCCAAACCTCTCTGTTCCGTAAGTGGAATGCACACATTTGTGTTTTGGAAGGGTTTGGCTTCAAGTAGTTGCTATCATAATAGGCAGATAGTGCTTTAAGACCTGTTGTGAGTTTTCCTTCCACCTCCTCAAAAGTTGTCCCTTGGGCAGCAATTGCTGTGTCATCTGCGTAAATGAAAGATTTTGTGACAGGTTTAATTGGCTGGTCATTAGTGTACATATTAAACAACAGTGGGGCTAGCACACTTCCTTGTGGGATACCTTTTTCTGTGTCCTCCATCGGCTCCTTTTGTTTTGTAGGATAACAAAGAAACGTCTGTTTTTTAGCAGACATCTTATAAACTGTGTTAGGTGGAAGTCTTTCGTGATGGCATAGATCTTCGTTAATAGAGTCCTGTGATTGATGGTGTCATATGCGGCAGTAAGGTCAACAAAGGCGACACCTGTGATCTTCCCGAATTCATATCCATCTTCTATTGGCTTACGAAACGGAGCGAGATACTATTGGCTTCTGTCTGGCCGATAATTACTAATTGTACTACAAGCAAGGAGGTCTGGGCCGTTAGCCCCAGGTTAGGTTTATTTATGTATGGAAAGTCTTTTTAATGTTGAAACACAACGGAGCGAACGAATGGAGCGATCGCAGAATAAATCAAACACCACATGGTGGTACCCTAGGCCTGGAATTTCACTATATAAGTCTCGTTATAAAAAGGGGATGGTGGGTGGGTTATAGGCAGCGGAGGAGAATACATCTATTATAATCTCGAAATGTAAACAATATGTGTCAGAAAACTGTATCATAATGAGGCTCATTATAACACTATTTGTCATTATGAAGCAGTTTCTCCCACCAATCAGAGCTCAAGAAACAGTTTTTTGACCAATTAGGTAAGGATACCTTCGCGCATGCGCTCAAAATCCAACATGTCTATATAAATTACCGAAAGTGTACCCTGCATATGTTCGCGTAAATAAACTGGCGAATATGAGACTAGAAATAGCACTGTATGGTACCTTAATATCCCCAACTCCAATTTCAACTCAGCGCATTGCTTTCAAACGACTTCAGTGACACTATGACTGAATGCAGTTGCACATCAGCAGGCTGTAAACATTGCCAAGCACACAGAGCGCATGCGTCAGTTGGTCAGAGCACTTGGAAAACAGAGATATCCTACTCTGATCACAAAATTCTAGTGACTGAATCTAAACAGATATTTATGAATATTTAGGTTAAAACATATAATAAAGTTATAATTATCGTCGAACATAAGCAGTCGTATGCAACTCGCCTATAATGGTAATTAAGACACTCGTATGGAAATTATAAAACTCGCATACGCTCGTTTTATAAACATAGGCCTACTCGTGTCTTAATTATTGCCATTATAGGCTCATTGCCTAATGTATTATTCCAAAATTATTATTCATCGCTACACAATGTATTTCGGCTATTCAAAGTAGTTTAGTACTTGTTTTATTACTCCCGAAATGTTACCATTAAAAGTAACTGAATTTAAGCACAATTTCAAAGGACTCAAATATTTAATTCGGCCAAAGCCAGAACAAGGAGGCAACCTATAAAACCCTCACTCAACGGTAATACAAGTGGTACTCACTTCATGCATTTACGGGAAAGTGAAGTAAAATAAAACAAGTAGTTCCGTGATGAATTAAATAGCCTATTTTCATGTATTACACTGGGCTTTTCCATTCGAGTTTCACTACTTCTAGGATTAAAATTGTTAAGGGCGGCTTCGGAGGCGTAGTTGGTAGCATGATGAGCTTCTATGCCCAAGATCGCGGGTTCAAACCCGGCCGAAGTCGTCGGATTTTTAAGAGCGTTAAAAATCCCTCAGCATGCCTTCCTTCGGAGGAGAAGTAAAACCGGCGGTCCCATGTTATAGATTTATGGCATGTTATAGAACCTTCCACTAATTACACCTGAGTGAAGCTAAATTGTATAGGTTAAGAATGTAAACAACGTTCTTAAGTTCCTACGTTCTTTGCTAAGAGCCGACTGCAGTGGCGTCTGGTAGCTAAGTTCTGCACTAGTAGTCGTTGACGGTGGCGTTTGGCGGCAAAAGTAGGAACTATTTGAAAAATTCAAAAGTCTGCTGTCCTTTCATGAATTAAATAACAGATAACACACACTAATAGTCATCACAATTAACACCGGTTATCAGACACACCCAAAATACACGGGGCTACATGGCCGCGTTGTTGCAGCCCCTAAACTCAAGAACCAACCAACCAAAATTGTTAAGTACAATAC
Source organism: Meconema thalassinum (assembly GCA_946902985.2). Classification (NCBI taxonomy): domain Eukaryota; kingdom Metazoa; phylum Arthropoda; class Insecta; order Orthoptera; family Tettigoniidae; genus Meconema; species Meconema thalassinum. The sequence goes on along the minus strand of OX336388.2, from coordinate 2,095,990,751 downwards.
TAGCATCCTTTCCTTGTACTATCTCCAGCTGATTGATGATCCCTACTTGATATGGGTCCCATTTTTACAGGTGTTCATTTTTCATTTCCCACTTGTGTTTTATGAGAATGATTGATACAGTGCCGCCTTCTTTGCGCTCAATACCACACGGTGCTTTACTGAATGGCTAAAAGTTGATCGGTAATTAATTGGTGGTATGTGTAACCACGTGCGACCGCGACAAAGCGAAGCCACGCCATTAATTGCACACCTCAGCTGCAAAGCTTGTCGGAACGTAAAACAAATTTGCTGCCAAGCACACATCATCACTGCCACCACAGCGTTTGAAGCGCGAGGTTGCACAGCCTGCGGTACAATGGCATTTGTTTTCACGTGGAAAATATTTGTGGGAGCCACCAACACTTTCCAGTAGAACGTTAACAAACTAACAGGCTCAGGGATTACAGAAGGCTAGCCCCGTGCTCTCAACAATGAGCATGCATTAAAGAAATATCTGTCTTAATTTAACAAACAATAAATGATTTTGTAGGTCTACACAAATAAATTAATTTATTACGCACAGTGTGCAAAATATGTACATTACAACAGGCTCAAGAATCAGAGTAAAATTCAGTCAGGGAGACCGCTCTCTTCTTGCGTTTCATTACGTGATATGTAACACACTGTTCTCCACACAAAATACATGTACACTCATGACTAGCCTGGTGAATGGATCACCTGACACAAATACGATGATGGAAACCGTGTATGGGGAATACCGGAGACCACAACTCAGAGTTCTACGTACGAATAGAGAGGCTTTCTGACTGTGCCAGGAAAAGAAGGCTAGTTTGTTATGGTCATGTGGCAAGACAGTCCCCGAACAAACTGACCAACCACCTGTTCACCATCCGCCGAAACAAGAAGGTTCGTACCACTTGACAGACGGAAGCTGAGAAAGACATCAAAGAACTGGGACTAACAAACCTACAAGACAGACAAACTGTGAGACGTATTCTTAAGGAAGTCCGTGGTTTTCAGGGCAAACCTCTAAAGAAAGGCTTCCCGCTGGTCGGAAGAAAGTCAAGAAATACACCGGGAAAAGATGCGTTGGTGTAGGGCAAAATTCAAAACCCAACAATTGAACAAGCGTGGTCTTCAGTGGGTCCATCCGAAAGTAGAAGGAGAAGAAGAAGAATTTTAGGAAGAACATAGTTCTCACATAAATGGGAGGCTAAAAGTGACTAGCTAATATAATCAGATTCGTCACTTACTGTCGACCAAAATATTATGTGCACTCGAGTTTGAAGGTTGTTTGTGAAGTAACCAATGGACCTACATAAAATACAATAACATCATCATTTTCATCGTTCTATTTTACGTTAACTCATGCAGGTTTGGAATTTTTAATTTATATTTTAATATTTTTTATCGCAGTTGGAACTCATATCGTGCCCGTTTTTAAGCGTGTTTCAACCATGCGTCACATTTAAGAATTATTATCTCACAAGCCCGTCATCCGATCGAATCCAAATTTTAACATAATATGCATTGGAATGTTGTATAACTGTTTTATTAATTTCACAATTTTGTGTGTTCAAGAACGAAAGTTGTCATCATTTTTGTAAGGTAACTTTTTCCCGGCTCGGGGTGGTTGGAAAATGTAGTTCTTGGCTGCCTTGTAATCCCTATACATCAAAAGGTTATGTTGTATGACTGTGAAATACGTAAATTAATTCACTTATTTTATATCGGTTTGTATTTGTACGGGGAATTAAGACATGGGTCACCAGCTAGCCGCTCCGGGAAATGCTGTACAGCGTTGCTGATACGGCGCCCATCACTTCCGAGCGAGGCGCGCCATGACGCGTGATGGAGCCCATCTTGGCAACGTTGTACAGCTTTCACCGGAGCGGCTAACTGGTGAACCATGTCTTAATTCCCCGTACAAATACAAACCGATATAAAATAAGTGAATTAATTTACGTATTTCACAATCATACAACATACTTTTTTGATGTATAAGGATCACAACGCGACCAAGAACTACACTTTCCAACCACCCCGAACCCAGAAAAAGTTACCTTACAAAAATTATAACAACTCTGTTTCTTGGACATACAAAATTTTGGAATCAATACACCAGTTATACAACATTCCAATGTATATTGTGTTAAAATTTTGATTCGATCTGATGACGGGTTTGTGAGATAATAATTCTTAAATGTGACGCATGGTTGAAACACACTTAAAAACGGGCACTTTTTGTGTTCCAACTGCGATAAAAATATTAAAATATAAATTAAAAATTCCAAACTTACATGAACTAACGTAGAATAGAACGACGAAAATGATGATGTTATTGGATTTTATGTAGGTCTATTGGTTACTTCACAAACAACCTTCAAACTCGAGTGCACATAATATTTTGGTCGACAGTAGGCTTCATTGAGGTTCAGTGAATATGTTATATCACTTATTAATTTAAACGAAAGCTTGATGCTTTTCTGTCTGTCAATACGACTGTACCCAAATGAGATGGGTTATTCCCTTATCTTGAGTGTATTTATTAAACTCATGTAAATGTTTTCAGCCTTAGGGAATAGTCCATCTCATTTGGGTACAATTGTGTCGACCGACTGACAGCAGCAAACTTTCGTTTACTAAGGCAACACCGAAAATGGCTTCAAACACCATAATGTGATTAATTTAATGTGTGCATAAGTAAAGTACAGAGTTCAAGTATCGTTGTTGTTGATGTTGTTGTTTGAGACTTCAGTCTTTTGACGGGTTGGACGCAGTTTTCCAATCCTCCCTGTCCTGAGCTAATCGTTTCATCTCTACATAGCTACCACACCCTACATTCGAGGCAATCTGTTTAACATATGCTAACCTTGGCCTACCTCTACAGTTCTTGTCCTCGATCCTTCCTTCCATAACTAAGCTTTCTATTCCTGGGTGTCTTAATAAGTGTCCTGCCAACCTATCTCTTCTTTTCATTAGAAGTCACCAGAAACCTCTTCCACTTGTCTTAATTCCTCTTCATTTGTTACCCTATCTACCCATCTGATCTTCATCATTCTCCTGTAACACCACATTCCAAACGCTTCAATTCTCCTTTTATGCTGCACAAATAGTCCAAGTTTCACTTCCATAGAGTGCCACGCTCCAGAGAAAGGCTTTCAAAAATGACTTCCTAACACCAAACTCCATATTCGATGTCAACAGATTCTTTTAGGTAGATTTTATTAGAAAGCTAACTATTGAAATGGGTACCATGTTTCGACTTCCGGAAAATTTCGACATAACTTCGCGTTTCATATCCCCCAGACGCCAAAACCACAGTCAGTTCAAAAGTTTATGTATAATATATATACATCAGTTTATTGTGGACACGATAACTGCCTTAATTTTGCCCCAATCAGTTTGAATATTTTACATAATAAGTATCCCATTAAAATCGCTTTCGAGTTCGTTAATGGGCAAAATCGGTCGAAGGGGGTGAAAATGGGGGGCTTTTTTTCGAAAAAGTGAAATTTCACTATAACTCTCTTAATACGCGAAATATCGAATCCATTCAAAGTTCATAATATGTGTCGGATAAGTACCAAACATTTATGTCAAATAAGTTTTTTGATAGCACCAACCATTGACCAAAGGGGTGGAGAAAAGTGGGTTTTTCGGGAAACATTAATCATATCTCTCTTAATAGGCACAATATCAAAACCGTACAAAATTGAAAATATTCCCCTAATAATTACCTAAAACTTTTGTCTGAAAGAATTTTTGATATGACCCACCATTACGCCAAGGGATGAGAAAATTAATTTCGGAATTAAAGAAAATGCCAAGTGCAATCAGAGGTTACCATAACAACGCTTCTAAATTGATGAGGGATGAGCTATCAGAGGTTGCCAAGACAACGCCATTGACGAGATCACATTCATTTTTAGCCTACTTTTCACACTTTGCAAAACTGAGGAAAAAGTAGACTTACGAGATCGATCCGGGAAAATGTGTCTGTCTGTCCTTCTGTATGTCTGTCCTTCTGTCTGTTTGGCTGGCTGTGTGTGTGTGTACCCCCCCCCCTATCAACTCCTAAACGGCTGCAGCAATCGAAACCAAATTTAGTATGAGTAAAGATGTATACCGGAATATCTCAGGCCCATATTTGAAAAAGATGTCAATGCTATCAACTGCAAAAAAAAACCGCACTAGAAATTTGAGCTCCATGTTGGATATCATGGAAGGTATACATGGGAGCTATTCCAAAAATGGCACACATGTAGATAATACTATTTCAGTTTAATTTCCAGGAGGCCATACATGACCGTGTTGCCAAAATAATTTTAAGCCTCCTGATAGGTCCAATTTTAAATGCATATAACTTCTACACTATCAATTGGATTTCAACCAAATTTTGTATGTAATATGTGTACATAAACAGATATGACAGTGTATTCTTAAGAGCCACTAGGGCTACCAACTGTTAATAATTGCTCTCTCTATTTTTTTAATCCAAATACCAATATATCAGAAAGTATGCAAGCCGACAGCTTTAAACTAAGCATACGTATATTACCTGACATTTTACATTAATTTGGAGTAACTTATATACGTCACTAAGTGACCAACATGATTCTAAGCCTGCTGATAGAACCAATTTCTAAATACATGTAACTTCTATACTGTCAGTTGGATTTCAACCAAATTTCGTATGTGCTATGTGTAATATAACAGATATGACTATAAGTATTCTTAAGAGCAATCAGGGCTACCAACTGTTAATAAATGGTGTCTATATTTTTTACCCTAATATCAATATATCAGAAAGTATGCAGGCCAACAGCTCTATACTTTGCACACGTATAGCACCTGACATTCTAGATTAATTTGGAGTAATTAATATAAGTCAGTGTTGCCAGCATGATTCTATGCCTGATGATAGCTCCAATTTTAAAATACATGTAACTTCTATTCCAACAAATGGATTTCATCCAAAATTGGCACGAAAAGATATCATAATATTTCAGATTATTTCTGACCAGCACTCGCATGACATTGTTGCCAACATGCTTTTACGTGAACTAATAGAACCAATGTCTTACTCCATGTAACGTCCTTTAGACTTCAACCACATTTTGTATTCTGTACCTTAAGAGATGGAATTAAGAATATATTCAGATACCAGGGCTGCCAACTGTATTGCTCTATTAGGCTACATTATGCCTAGTATACAGTATTTCGAACTAATTAAGACATTTCGATATTACCAACTTAATTTCGTCATTATTCTAGATAGGTTCATATACTGTAGATTAATCATTGGCATGGATCTTAATTTTAAGAAAAGTAGGCTATTTAGTTTGTCACGGAACTTCTTGTTCCATCTGACTATGAGGGAAGCGGCTAACTGTTAGCATGCTGAACTTCTATGCCCAAGGTCGCTGGTTCAAGGCCGGCCAAAGTCGCCGGATTTTCTAAGAGCGCTAAAAATCCATCAGCATTCTTTCCTTCGGAGGGGAAGTTACAACGTTCGTTGCAAGTTGCTGGTTGCGGTGGCATCTAGCAGTCATGTTCACAGCTAGGTGTCGTTGACGGTAGTATTTGGTACAAACTTAGGTACTACTACTTAAAATTGACCGTCTGCAGACCTTACCTGAATTACAGACTAATACAGTCATCACAATTAACACCGTCTATCTGACAGATTCTACACACACCCAATGTACACGGGGTTACATGACTACGTTGTCGCAGCCCCTAAACTGAGGAACCAACTAACAACTAGGGGCAGATGACCTCGTAGTTCCGCCCCTTAAAACAACAATAACTAACTAACAACTAACAACTCTGCGGGAGATAACATTTTGCGCGAAGAAGTAACAGACTGTTAGATAGTTACACATCAGTTCCAAACCTTGCATAAGGACAGTGTGATCACAAGTATAACAAGAAGTTCCGTGAAGAACTATACAGCCTACTTTGCATGCCAATGATTATTCTACAGTATATGAACCTATCTAGAATAATGGCGAAATTAAGTTGGTAATATCGAAATATCTAATTATTTCAAAATATACCTGGTATAATGTAGCCTAATAGAGCACTACAGTTGGCAGCCCTGGTGACTGAATATATTCTTAGTTCCACCTCTTAAGGTACAGAATACAAAATTTGGTTGACGTCCAATGGACGTTACATGCAGTTAGACACTGGATCTATCAGCACGCGTAAAAGCATGTTGCCAACAATACCATGCGTGTGCTGGTCAGAAATAATCTGAATTATTATGATATCTTGTTGTGCCAATTTTGGATGAAATACATTTGTTAGTATAGAAGTTACATGTATTTTAAAATTGGACATATCAGCAGGCATAGAATCATGTTGGCAGCACTGCCTTATATTAATTACTCCAAATTAATCTAGAATGTCAGGTGCTATACGTGTGCAAAGTATAGAGCTGTTGGCTTGCATACTTTCTGATATATTGATATTAGGGTAAAAAGAATATAGACAGCATTTATTAACAGTTAGCAGCCCTGATTGCTCTTAACAATACTTATAGTCATATCTGTTATGGTACACATGTCACATACGAAATTTGGTTGAAATCTAACTGATAGTATAGAAGTTACATGTATTTAAAAATTGGTACTATCAGCAGGCTTATAATCATGTTGGTAGAACTGACGTATATTAGTTACTCCAAATTAATCTAAAATGTCAGAATATACGTGTGCATAGTTTAAAGCTGTTGGCTTGAATACTTTCTGATATATTGGTATTTGGATAAAAAAAATAGAGAGAGCAATTATTAACAGTTGGCAGCCCTGGTGGCTCTTAAGAATACGCTCAGTCATATCTGTTTATGTACAGATATTACATACAAAATTTGGTTGAAATCCAATTGATAGTGTAGAAGTTATATGCATTTAAACATTGGACTTATCAGAAGGCTTAAAATTATTTTGGCAACACTGTCATGGTTGGCCTCCTGGAAATTAAACTGAAATAGTATTCTCTACATGTGTGCCAATTTTGGAATAGCTCCCATGCATACCTTGCAAGATATCCAACATGGAGCTCAAATTTCTAGTGCGTTTTTTCAGCAGTTGGTAGCACTGACATCATTGTCAAATATGGACGTGAGCTATTCCGGTGCACATCTTTACTCATACTAAATTTGGTTTTGATTGCTGCAGCCGTTTAGGAGTTGATAGGGGGACACACACACACACAGCCAGACAGGCAGACAGAAGGACAGACAGACAGACAGACACACATTTTCCCAGATCGATCTCATAAGACTACTTTTTCCTCATTTTTGCAAAATGTGAAAAGTATGCTAAAAATGAACCCCAAATGACAAGAAGGTTACCATCCCCATAAGACAATATAATGTTAAATAATGCATAGAAAGACGGAAAAAAAAGTTCATTAACCTCCAATTGTAAAATACTTTCTCGCAATAAATGAGGTCTGATCCTCCTACGAAAACCAGCATATTTTGCCTATTATAGCCTATCCCCTAGTTTGCCCGGTAAAATCTACCTCCGCCTTCCGGCGTGCCGAGAGTATTTTTAGCCTACTTTTCACATTTTGCAAAAATGAGGAAAAAGTAGACTTATGAGATCGATCCGGGAAAATGTCTGTCTGTCTGTCTGTCTGTCTGTCTGTCTGTCCTTCTGTCTGTCTGTCTGTCTGGCTGTGTGTGTGTCCCCCCCCCATCCCATCAACTCCTAAACGGCTTCAGCAATCAAAACCAAATTTAGTATGAGTAAAGATGTGCACCGGAATATCTCACGTCCATATTTGAAAATGATGTCAGTGCTACCAACTGCTGAAAAAAGGCACTAGAAATTTGAGCTCCATGTTGGATATCTTGCAAAGTATTGAACCCTTATTGATCTTCGATAAATAAGTATTCATATTTATTATTATTATTACTACGGCCTAGGCAGCACATAAGGAAGTCGACTTGGATATTAGGGAGGCCAGCATTTCGTAATGATTGCAACAGAAGCTGAGTTGGTAGCTATTCCTGGGGGACGGCCAGAATTAGTCGAGTTCAAGGCCAAATTGTGCAACTACTGTACCAAAATTGGAGACATAAAGGAAGAATCACGAGGTCCTCTCAACGAACATACGATTGAATCAGCCAATCGCAAGAGACCAAGCCGTGACCACGAGGTGGACGGCGTCAGTAGTAAAAAGCGCGCGGAAGTGTGTATCTAAGGAACCGCCGAACGGATTAATCTCCGCTCGAGTAATTTGAGACGTTGGATTTATTTGGAGAAGAATGACACTAGCCCCATCTTTGTGAGACAAAAACTCTGGAAGTTTTTATCCGACTCCGCCCCACTCCGCCGCCCTTGTCAGTTTCTCATAAATAGTTTGGCCTGACGCTAATCTAAGTCTATTCTTGTGGAGCCTTCAGAGGCATACTCCACGCCAGTTTGAAGTGTGATTTTTGACGCTCGAATTTATCTAAGTCTTATTGTGTGGAGCCTTCAGAGGTATACTCCACGCCAGTTTGTAGTGTGATTTTTGACGCTCGAATTTATCGGAGTACTTATTGTGTGGAGCCTTCAGAGGTATACTCCACGCCAGTTCGAAATGTGATTTTTACGCTCTAAAATCAGTGAAGCTAATTTATTTTCTGAGCTCTGGGAAGCTAAAGTCGCAGCGTTTGCAATATCGAATTTTAAAAACTATAATACATTTTGTTCTAAAATCAACTAAATTGTGTGATCTAAATATTTCACGCCAGCGCGTGATAAACTGTAACATTCTTTTAAAGACGACGAGTTCAACTTTAAGGGGGAAGTATCGTATCACCCTAATTAGCGCTTACCAGAACCGAAGTCCAAGACGGGACGGAAATACCAGACGAGATAGCGACTGCTGGTGCAGCCAGGATTTTGAACTTATTAACGAGCCAGTGGCGCGGACTCGAGATGTATATTTTATGTATAAATTGTGTGTATTGTATGTGTGTTTTTTATAGTGCGTATGTGCGATATAATTAGGGCCAGTCTTCGCTATTAATCGCAGTAGGACAATTGTGGGTGAACTGAGTAGCCTGCAAGCGATTATAGATAGGCAAATATTTAACATTGAACTTTTCTGCCAAGGAGTCGAGACCAAGATGATCAGCACGTGGTTTGAAGTTGGGATGAGCTTCAAGAAATCAACGCAGACGACTACTATGGAGTGCTAAATTGTCCATAGGGCAATGGGTTGAGGAGGATGTCCTTAGTCCTACATGCAGAAGCGGTGATGTACTAAAATTGGATTATTTCAATTATGTAGTTAGATTTGGCCGGGGAACTTTGTAAATAGTCATGTTTTTCTTTCTTGTTTTATAGCTGTTTTTCTTGTACCGACACTATATGTTTAAAATGTCCGTTGGCGCGTGGCCAATGTGTTGGTTGATATTTTGATTTTTTTCTCGAGTCATGTGTAATGTACGCGGCGTGCGTGCGTGATTTTTATCCTTGCAATTGCGGAACCCGTTACATTCGATAAATGGTGCTTTATTAACGTTAATATTTGAAATAGGAATGGGAGGAAATGATTGTAAAACATTTTGCTGAACAGGTTATTATTCATGTTAGGGTAGCCGAGTGCACCAACTTAAAAGTAATTGTAGAACACCTTCGTTCTAATTTGATAGATTTTTCTTGAGTCCTTTTCAGGTGACTAGTCACGGCATAGAACGATGGCGCTAGCATGTGGATATTATTTGTGTCTTTTATTTCAGGGTCTGTCACAACCCATACGTGTGGTTAAGTGTGTGTTGATGTGTCTAGTGTGTGTTGATTCTACGTGAGGAAGGGGTAGTTGTCCTACCGCCCTTATATATATTTTTGCTGCTGTTGTATTTTAGATGGAAAGACAGAGTGCTCTTGGGAGACTGCTGATTCTTGTCCATATGTTTTTCTGACACACACGTATTATTGTGCTTTGGGGCACATTTCTTCGAGGTTCGACCCCACGTTCTGGGAGGTCGAGGTTATTGACACGTGGGTTGACAGACATGCAGAGTTCCACAAACCGCCCGTTTTGCCTGTGACTTATTTTGATAGGCAGTCCTTTTTGTCCGACTGAACCCTGTAAGCTTTCATGTAGCAAACCTGTTCATTGTGATGGCTAATTTTTAAGCCATAATTAATTGGGGAGTTCGCCATGTGTGTAACGGATTGTTGTACCTTGTATGGATAAGAATATTGTGATTAACGTAAATGTTGGCTGTTTGCCTATTGCTTTGTTGATGACTCGATTTCACGTAATTTTGTTTGTCACACCCGTGTGGTGTAGTGGTAGAGTATTTGTAAATTTTGACAGCGGTCATTGGAGTATTTTTCTATTGGTCACGTGTTAATGTACTTGTGTTGATTTGTGTGAGAAGTCCTAAGATTTTAGGCAGTAAATGTTGCTACGGCAATTCAAGTCCAATTTCACACGGAAATTTTGTGTTTGTTTATAGTAGATTTAGGAAGTGTCGGTTTAATTTAATGTATTGTAGTTGTGTTCCCTCGTGTCGGTCTAGCTCTAGGAAATGCGGATTCGTTGTCTGAAGGGTCATTCTGGATGATAACGAATCACGCATTCAAAGTACACATCGTGGTGCATGTAGAACGGCGTACGCACTTATATGGTCACTTTTTGTATCGTTTTATTTAAGGACACTTGGTCCAGGTAATTAATCTCTCCAGAGATATCGCCTAGTTGTTTTTGGCATTTTTATTAAGCGGGAGTCAGTTGGGAGTTTTTGTTGTTAATTGTTTATGTGTAAATATGGTGATTTGTTATTAAATTCAGTTGTTTTTAACCCTGGCTTCACTCTTTCCTGCACGTTATTTTGTTATATGTTACCCTGCAAGTTAATGAAGCGCCCTGACAGCAACTTACGAATATGACCTGTTACGCCCCGAATCTGAGTCTCATATGCTTCTTTGCAAGGGTTCATAAAACAAAAATGGCTGCCCAAGTGGGGATTGTTGTTGTTGTTGCTTCGCTGATCTCATATTTATTTCGTTGAGAAATGATGCCAGGTCAAGCGGACATGTAAATTCAGTAAATGGAGGCGATGTTGTACCGCCATGTGCATTAGTAAAATCACTGAGTTCCTAAAGTTAGAAATATTGAACAAGGTTAGAATTTGATTTGGTATTTGTTATAAACTTGTTCTGGCGCCCACATTAAAATTAGAAATTTGCATTATTAATGAACTCAGTCAAAGCAGGAAGATGTTGCCTTATATCTGACATTTAATTGACTTCGGTTAATTGGTGTTTCGTAAATTCTGTTGGTTAGGAATTTAAAAGCAGATCACTAGGGGTTATTTTGTTGTTTGGGAATAAATGTCATTGTATTCAGTAAATTTTGTTACTGAAATTTTCATTAAATTAGAGCCAGTAATATTTAAATGTGTGACATGTATGTGCGTATAGGGCTGAAACCTTAGCCCATAACCCTGTTTTTCTCTGAATATATTTTGTGTGTGATATGGCGAGTGTTGATGAGATAAAGGCATTGTTAGAACAGATGTCGATCCAGATGTCCGTAAAGACGGAAGAACAATTAAAAGAACAATTAGAAGCTCAGCGTGAGCATAGTGAAAAACAATTAGAACAAATGTCCGCGAAAACGGAAGAACAATTAGTGCAGATGTCCGTAAAGACGGAAGAACAATTAAAAGAACAATTAGAAGCTCAGCGTGAGCATAGTGAAAAACAATTAGAACAGATGTCCGCGAAAACGGAAGAACAATTAGATAAACAATTAAAGAACTGCGAAAAACAATTACTTGATATGAGCGGTAACATTTCGGTCCAGTTAGAAGTCCAGAAATTAGACACTGACAAACAATTCAATGAACTAAACCACAAATTGTCACAACAGGCGGTAACACAAACCGAACAGTTAGGAAAAATCACAAATGATATTAATCAGAGCGTTCAAAAAGTAGAGAAACTGGCAGGCGAGTTTGCGGAAAACAACATCAAACAGTTAGGCGAAATGAAGAAATTGGAGGCGAAATTTGATAACAAATTAGTACAATTTGACGAGATGGTGGCAGACAAACTCAAGCAGATAGAGGCAGCATGTGTCAGTAACACCGCGGGAGTGAAGAAGACCCAAGAGAAACTACAGCAGCAAATTAATTCGGTAGATAACAACGTGCTGGAATTAATAAAGGAAATAGATAAAGTCGAAGTTAAGGCTGAAACCGAGCGGATACACTTGCGGGAAAATTTAGAGGAGCAATTAGGCAGAACACAAGAGATCATAAGAAAAGAGATGGAAGGCCAGCTAATAAACACACAAGAGGTCATAAGACAAGAAGTAGGGGAGCAGCTCGTCAAAACTCAGGATAATTTGGAAGGTCAGCTAATAAAAACGCAAGAGGCTATGAGAGAAGAGGTGGGGGAACAACTAGTAAAAACCTAGGAACGGATACGTGAAGAGCTAGAGAAAAATCAGGAGAGGAACGAGGAGAAAATAAATAGCTTAAAAAGTAGGATCCGGCGAGATTGGGACCAGCAGGCTCATGCGAATAAGGAAGACAGGCTGGCAGTTTTAAAGCGAATGCAGGCACTGGAGGAAAATATGAAGTCGAAATTACAGGAACACTCAGAATTAATCATAAAAAACGAGATTAGATCGTTAGAGAATGCGACGTTATTTTCAAACGAAAATATTCCGGAAAAGCAAACAAGTATTGGAAGTCCGGCAGGTTCGAAGTTGGCTGAGGACACGAGTCGGGGTCAAAGTCCCAGACTAACGACTAATGCATTCCAGCAGTACAGGGGGGAGACTTCAACTCCGCAACCGAACTTGGCACCAGCCCAAGTCATCCAAGTCATTCGGGGTAATGATTTTAAGCCCGATAAGTTTAAAGAACATTCAGGAACCACTCCCAAAGCATTTCTACGGCAATTAACTGACTACTTTAATGACCAACACATCGGCCCGGAGAAACAATTAAGACTGGTGGAGAAATTTTTAGAAGGACCTAGCCTGACCTGGTTTTTAAGTTTCAAGTACACGTTTACAGACATGGCTCAATTCCGCGAGGCGTTTTTGAAGAAGTTTTGGAGTCCTTCGTTACAGCAAGGGTTAAGAATGGACCTGTACACGCGCAAATACCACAGTACACATCCAACCCGTTTTTCAGAATTCTTCAGTCAGCTATTGGTAAAATTCAGGGATTTTGATGACCCGCCTAATGAGCCGAATATGGTTCTAACCATCGGGAAACAACTCCCAATGCATATCCAACAATTATTAGTCGCAGGAAATATTCAGACCGCAGTCCAAGCCGAAGAATTACTCAGACACTTAGATGAGACGAGTATGGTAAGCCCACAGACAGGAAGAAGGAATTTGGAATGTGTCAACACGGCAGAGGTAGTTCAGGGACTCCAAAATAACCACGGCCAGGGGAACCAAAGTAAGACACAGTCCACAGGGACACAGTTCACGCCAAGAAGACAATATTTTGACGGCCGAAACCAGTTCCATAACAACAATCAGAATTATCAGAATAACCGCGGGAGATATCATCAGAATAACCAAAATCAAAATAATCAGTGGACGTACCAGCGGGAATACACGAATTGGAGGGGAAACCAGAGACAAGGTAGACCTTACCAAAGAAATGGAGATGGTAGATGGAGTTACGGCAGGGACTATCGCCAAGAAAACAGAGGGGATTATAGGAATAACTGGGACGAACGATATATTGAATCCCGTAAATACTTGGATCAATTAAGTAATGAAGAAGCGGAGAAGGAGAAGTGGGGGCGTGCCATGGCGAACAGACAGAGCCCAGACAACCATCAAGGAGAGGGGGCAGAGAGTTTACTGAGGCAACAGGAGCGACGGAATGATAACCGGCGAAACACATCTAATGGGGCCCGGGATAAAGAAAAACCAAATGAACTGAAAGGAGACAGGCTAAAAACGGAGATCGCCAGGGAGCAAGAAGAGATGATAGTGGCCAATATAGAAGAGTGGGTAGCATTCCCAGACGACTGCCTGGAGGAAGTGGTGAAGAACCGTGAAAATGTTATCAGACAGCTACCAATTATTTACGCGCATATTGGAGGTATGAGGGTGAGATGTTTGATTGATACAGGTAGCCAGGTGAGCTTAGTCACTGAAATTTTGATTAAAGAAATAGCAAGAAAACAGACTGTTCCTATTATGCCGGTACCGCTAATGAAAGTCAGAGGTGTCATTCCTGACAAAACTATGAATTGTAAACAGCAAGCATTTCTAGATCTGGAAATATTGAACCATACTTTTTCACAAACATTCATTGTTATTCCAAAGATGAACTACAATATAATTTTAGGAGCCAACTTCATCTGCGATTTTCATGCTGTAATTGATTTACATAACAACACTGTAAGCTTCAAACAAGTAGAAGGATTGGATCATGTGGGTTTAAATATGGAAGAGAATCCGCTGGAGAGAGAGGCCAATACTTGGGTTGTTGAGGAATGCACTAATGAGGCCGGAGATAAGATCTTGAGGGGAGAGCAAGTCAACCAGACAGCAGTGCTAGAAATGGACAGCCGAGATATTTCGCAGGAACTTTGGGTGCATTTGGCGGAAGAAGAAATGGGCGGAACCAAATTCGAAATTTTACTTCAGGAGCGACTTAAGGAAGCCATCGTAGGGGAATCTGATAGAAGAAGATTGGAAGAAATTTTAAGATTACATAAAGGAGCGTTTGACACCGTACCTGGGAAAGTTTTAAATTTTCAATATGCGATGCAGGTAACAGATTGGACCTCATTTAAAAGTAAATTGTACCCGATCCCAGAGAAGCATTTTTCTCAGGTGAAGGACATTATTACTAACTTATTAGATTCTGGCATGATAAGGAAAGCTGCAACTCCTTATCTGAACGCAATATTGGCTGTGACCAAGCCAAACGGATCAATTAGGCTATGCCTAGACGCGCGAGTTTTAAATAGCAAACTGCTAGTTGAGCACGACCAAGCACCGAGGATCAAAGATGTTTTGAAAGGCTTCCGCGGGAAGAAGATATACTCAAGTGTTGATTTGACGAATAGTTTCCACCATCTTGAACTTGAAGAAAAATCCCAACTGTTGACGGGATTTTTATTCGATAATCAAAGTTATATCTGGTGTCGAATGCCCTTTGGCGTGAAAACTGCGGGATGTGCACTCATTAGAGCACTCGATAGAAATCTGACTGAGGAGGTCAAGAACTTCACCACGAGATATGTTGATGACATATTAATCGCTTCTGAGACAATGGAAGAACACTTGATAAATTTAAATAAACTGCTGGACAACCTGAGAACCATGAACTTCAAGATCAACTTAAAAAAGTCACATTTTTGCCAGAGCGAAATTTTATATTTGGGACATATAATTGATGTCGAGGGCGTGCGGCCTAATCCAGCCAAGATTGATGCTATTAAGAAATTTCCCACACCTACCAAAGTCAAACATGTTAGAGCATTTTTGGGAGTGACAGGTTTCTTCAAAGAAAATTGCCCTGGTTACACAGAAACAGTAGCGCCTATGCAGGAGATGTTGAAGAAAGCGAATCGATGGTCGTGGAACGAGGAGTGCGACAGGTCTTTTAAAGCCACGAAGGATTTATTGGAAAACTGTGTGAAACTTGGATATCCGGATTTTGAGAAACAATTTATCATTCAAGCAGATGCTTCGTTAATTGGGATTGGTGCTATGCTGTACCAAGAGGACGCTGAAGAACCCAAGAAGAAATCCTATTTGGCATTTACGAGTCGTAAATTACGGAAACATGAGAGGAACTACACAGTTACGGAACTTGAGCTACTAGCAATTCTATATTCTCTCCAACAGTGGCGCAAGATGATCTATGGTTATTCCATCATTGTTAGAACCGACCACCATGCACTGACATTTTTATGTAAGACAACAATAGCAAGTGAGAGAGTTACGCGCTGGTCCATCTACATACAGCAGTTTGACATCACAATAGAGCATTGTCCTGGGAAATTGAACGTCATACCAGATGCCTTGAGTAGAAACCCTGAGGACGGAAACGAAGTAACAGCGGAAGTTCACAATATTACCTTGACACCTAAGGCGCGTGAGTTTTTGGCGAGATTGAAGGATATTCGGAAGGAGCAAGAAGCTGACCCATGGATGATGATGATGATAAAATTCTATAGGAAGGAGTTACAACCAAATTCACCGGAGTACCGGGAAGCCAGTGCTAAACAAGCGAGATTTCACTACTTGAATAACTTGTTACATAAGTACGTGGATGAGCATCATACTAAACTGCGGATCTTAGTTCCAGCATCACTACAGAGGGGATTAACTTGGGATGTTCACGAGAGCCTAGCACATATCGGCACGGATAAGACTGAAGCTACGATAGGGGAGACCTTTACTTGGCCCAAGATGAGATTCACCATTGTTGAAGTAATTAGAACTTGTGACGCTTGTCAGCGCACAAAGCCGAACAACTTTATTCTGAAACAACCTCCAAGACCACTATTACCGCAGAAACCATGCTAGATGCTCGCGATTGATTGCTTTGGTCCTTTAGTAAAAGGAAAGCGTGGATGCCGACACCTCTTGGTATGTGTCGATGTATTTTCGAAGATGGTCGTGCTATGTCCTATTCAGAAGACGACATCAGGACAAGTCCTTAGTCGAATTAAGAACAAAGTCATTCCGATGCTTGGGAAGCCGGAATCCATTCTATCGGATCACGGTACCTATTTCACAAGCAATGTTTTTAGGCAAGGTTTGGAGAGCCTAGGAATAAAACACATATTTTCAAGTATTCGTCATCCTTGTGGAAATCCGAGCGAAAGAACAATTCGCTGTGTCGCTAAATACTACAGAGTAATGATTCCTAACGAACACAATAAATGGGTAGACAAAGTAGGGGAAATTGAGATGTGCATGAACACTACTAAGCACGAGTCGACGGGTCAAGTCCCACTGATTGTACACCACAACAGGTTGCCGGAAAGAACTTGGGACAAGATCATTCCTTGCCCAAGGGATCCATTATTAGCGCATGATTTGCGAATCCAGCGAACGAGAGAGCACATGAGGAACCAAGCGGACCGAAGGCTGAGACGGTACCGAGGAAAGAAGTTTCACCGAGAGTTACAAGAACAAGAATTAGTGCTGGTTCGTAGACCACCAATCTCCGACCCTAAGAACAAAGTCTTCGCCAAGTTCTGTCCAAAATTCATTGGCCCGTTCCGGGTAATTAAGAATCTGGGTAACAATGCCTACAGATTAGAAGAAGTGAGCACTGGTGCAAAATCTGTTTTTAATAGCGCCAATTTGAAACCGTACTACAGAAGGGAACCATTTGATGATTAGGAAAGATGATATGTGCAGAATCTATATTAGAAAAAAAATTTTTTTTTGAAAGCAAACACTCAAATCCACGGGGAGCGCGTGAGTACGCACTTTGTTTGTAAACAACGAGCAGCTGAGACGACGGGAGTGGCAACTACGTGAGGAGAAGGGGGAGACCTAGAGAAAATATGAATGACATTCCAGCGAGAAGGGAGCACACTAATTGAGTCAGAGGGGCATACACTCGAGCAGCTGAGTGAGATTTAAAGAGATGTGTTGTTACTACAGTGGATTTTGTTTTTGAAATCCAAACCAATAAATTGTTTCGAATTTCAAAACCTTGCTGAGGGTAAATGAACCCTTATTGATCTTCGATAAATAAGTATTCATATTTATTATTATTATTACTACGGCCTAGGCAGCACATAAGGAAGTCGACTTGGATATTAGGGAGGCCAGCATTTCGTAATGATTGCAACAGAAGCTGAGTTGGTAGCTATTCCTGGGGGACGGCCAGAATTAGTCGAGTTCAAGGCCAAATTGTGCAACTACTGTACCAAAATTGGAGACATAAAGGAAGAATCACGAGGTCCTCTCAACGAACATACGATTGAATCAGCCAATCGCAAGAGACCAAGCCGTGACCACGAGGTGGACGGCGTCAGTAGTAAAAAGCGCGCGGAAGTATGTATCTAAGGAACCGCCGAACGGATTAATCTCCGCTCGAGTAATTTGAGACGTTGGATTTATTTGGAGAAGAATGACACTAGCCCCATATTTGTGAGACAAAAACTCTGGAAGTTTTTATCCGACTCCGCCCCACTCCGCCGCCCTTGTCAGTTTCTCATAAATAGTTTGGCCTGACGCTAATCTAAGTCTATTCTTGTGGAGCCTTCAGAGGCATACTCCACGCCAGTTTGAAGTGTGATTTTTGACGCTCGAATTTATCTAAGTCTTATTGTGTGGAGCCTTCAGAGGTATACTCCACGCCAGTTTGTAGTGTGATTTTTGACGCTCGAATTTATCGGAGTACTTATTGTGTGGAGCCTTCAGAGGTATACTCCACGCCAGTTCGAAATGTGATTTTTACGCTCTAAAATCAGTGAAGCTAATTTATTTTCTGAGCTCTGGGAAGCTAAAGTCGCAGCGTTTGCAATATCGAATTTTAAAAACTATAATACATTTTGTTCTAAAATCAACTAAATTGTGTGATCTAAATATTTCACGCCAGCGCGTGATAAACTGTAACATTCTTTTAAAGACGACGAGTTCAACTTTAAGGGGGAAGTATCGTATCACCCTAATTAGCGCTTACCAGAACCGAAGTCCAAGACGGGACGGAAATACCAGACGAGATAGCGACTGCTGGTGCAGCCAGGATTTTGAACTTGTTAACGAGCCAGTGGCGCGGACTCGAGATGTATATTTTATGTATAAATTGTGTGTATTGTATGTGTGTTTTTTATAGTGCGTATGTGCGATATAATTAGGGCCAGTCTTCGCTATTAATCGCAGTAGGACAATTGTGGGTGAACTGAGTAGCCTGCAAGCGATTATAGATAGGCAAATATTTAACATTGAACTTTTCTGCCAAGGAGTCGAGACCAAGATGATCAGCACGTGGTTTGAAGTTGGGATGAGCTTCAAGAAATCAACGCAGACGACTACTATGGAGTGCTAAATTGTCCATAGGGCAATGGGTTGAGGAGGATGTCCTTAGTCCTACATGCAGAAGCGGTGATGTACTAAAATTGGATTATTTCAATTATGTAGTTAGATTTGGCCGGGGAACTTTGTAAATAGTCATGTTTTTCTTTCTTGTTTTATAGCTGTTTTTCTTGTACCGACACTATATGTTTAAAATGTCCGTTGGCGCGTGGCCAATGTGTTGGTTGATATTTTGATTTTTTTCTCGAGTCATGTGTAATGTACGCGGCGTGCGTGCGTGATTTTTATCCTTGCAATTGCGGAACCCGTTACATTCGATAAATGGTGCTTTATTAACGTTAATATTTGAAATAGGAATGGGAGGAAATGATTGTAAAACATTTTGCTGAACAGGTTATTATTCATGTTAGGGTAGCCGAGTGCACCAACTTAAAAGTAATTGTAGAACACCTTCGTTCTAATTTGATAGATTTTTCTTGAGTCCTTTTCAGGTGACTAGTCACGGCATAGAACGATGGCGCTAGCATGTGGATATTATTTGTGTCTTTTATTTCAGGGTCTGTCACAACCCATACGTGTGGTTAAGTGTGTGTTGATGTGTCTAGTGTGTGTTGATTCTACGTGAGGAGGGGGTAGTTGTCCTACCGCCCTTATATATATTTTTGCTGCTGTTGTATTTTAGATGGAAAGACAGAGTGCTCTTGGGAGACTGCTGATTCTTGTCCATATGTTTTTCTGACACACACGTATTATTGTGCTTTGGGGCACATTTCTTCGAGGTTCGACCCCACGTTCTGGGAGGTCGAGGTTATTGACACGTGGGTTGACAGACATGCAGAGTTCCACAAACCGCCCGTTTTGCCTGTGACTTACTTTGATAGGCAGTCCTTTTTGTCCGACTGAACCCTGTAAGCTTTCATGTAGCAAACCTGTTCATTGTGATGGCTAATTTTTAAGCCATAATTAATTGGGGAGTTCGCCATGTGTGTAACGGATTGTTGTACCTTGTATGGATAAGAATATTGTGATTAACGTAAATGTTGGCTGTTTGCCTATTGCTTTGTTGATGACTCGATTTCACGTAATTTTGTTTGTCACACCCGTGTGGTGTAGTGGTAGAGTATTTGTAAATTTTGACAGCGGTCATTGGAGTATTTTTCTATTGGTCACGTGTTAATGTACTTGTGTTGATTTGTGTGAGAAGTCCTAAGATTTTAGGCAGTAAATGTTGCTACGGCAATTCAAGTCCAATTTCACACGGAAATTTTGTGTTTGTTTATAGTAGATTTAGGAAGTGTCGGTTTAATTTAATGTATTGTAGTTGTGTTCCCTCGTGTCGGTCTAGCTCTAGGAAATGCGGATTCGTTGTCTGAAGGGTCATTCTGGATGATAACGAATCACGCATTCAAAGTACACATCGTGGTGCATGTAGAACGGCGTACGCACTTATATGGTCACTTTTTGTATCGTTTTATTTAAGGACACTTGGTCCAGGTAATTAATCTCTCCAGAGATATCGCCTAGTTGTTTTTGGCATTTTTATTAAGCGGGAGTCAGTTGGGAGTTTTTGTTGTTAATTGTTTATGTGTAAATATGGTGATTTGTTATTAAATTCAGTTGTTTTTAACCCTGGCTTCACTCTTTCCTGCATGTTATTTTGTTATATGTTACCCTGCAAGTTAATGAAGCGCCCTGACAGCAACTTACGAATATGACCTGTTACGCCCCGAATCTGAGTCTCATATGCTTCTTTGCAAGAGTTCAGTATGCATGGGAGCTATTCCAAAATTGGCACACATGTAGATAAGACTATTTCAGTTCAATTTCCAGGAGGCCAACCATGACAGTGTTGCCAAACTAATTTTAAGCCTTCTGATAAGTCCAATGTTTAAATGCATATAACTTCTACACTATCAATTGGATTTCAACCAAATTTTGTATGTAATATCTGTGCATAAACAGATATGACTGAGCATATTTTAAGGCCACCAAGGCCGCCAACTGTTAATAATTGCTCTCTCTATTTTTTTCATCCAAATACTTATATATCAGAAAGTATGCAAGCCAACAGCTTTAAACTACGCGCACGTATATTACCTGACATTTTAGATTAATTTGGAGTAACTTATATACGTCAGTTCTACCAATATGATTATAAACCTGCTGATAGTACCAATTTTTAAATACACACAACTTCTATACTATCAGTTGGATTTCAACCAAATTTCGTATGTGCTATGTGTACCATAACAGATATGACTATAAGTATTCTTAAGAGCAATCAGGGCTACCAACTGTTAATAAATGGTGTCTATATTTTTTACCCTAATATCAATATATCAGAAAGTATGCAGGCCAACAGCTCTATACTTCGCACACGTATAGCACCTGACATTCTAGATTAATTTGGAGTAATTAATACAAGGCAGTGCTGCCAACATGATTCTATGCCTGCTGATATGTCCAATTTTAAAATACATGTAACTTCTATACTAACAAATGTATTTCATCCAAAATTGGCACAACAAGATATCATAATATTTCAGATTATTTCTGACCAGCACACGCATGACATTGTTGGCAGCATGTTTTTACGCGTGCTATTAGATCCAATGTCTAACTGCATGTAACGTCCATTGGACTTCAACCAAATTTTGTATTCTGTACCTTAAGACTTAGAAAATGAATATGGAACTAAGAATATATTCAGTCACCAGGGCTGCCAACTGTAGTGCTCTATTAGGCTACATTATACCAGGTATATTTTGAACTAATTAGATATTTCGATATTACCAACTTAATTTCGTCATTTTTCTAGATAGGTTCATATTCTGTAGAATAATCATTGGCATGAAAAGTAGGCTGTATAGTTCTTCACGGAACTTCTTGTTTTATTTTTAGATATGCTTTTCTTGCCTCGCTTTCACAGAATTCTGTCAGAGATAATTCTCTGCGTTTGCATGTCCTTACGTGGTATCTGTTGCATGCGCCATTACAAAGTTTGCACGCACATAGTTCATCTGGTTGATGATAAATATTTTTCGTGCAGATACGGTTGTGGAAACCATGGACCGTAAAGCGCGTCAAAACATGTCTCAGTTCATAGGATACTTGCATCCAGCCCTGTGAAGCCATAGCATCCGTCGTGCAAAATTCATCCCAAATGTAATTTCTCTTTGCGGTCCTGAGGGAAGGGGATGGAAATGAGATTTAAAATTGAGTGGGGTACCGAATCAACAACGCTGTAGCGAACTGTGCACTACCTCCCTTCTTACGAAGCCGGCATAAACGTATAAACATTGCTGAGTTTTAATTACTGGGCCGTGAAAGCCAATATACCATCTTTTGGAAGTCGTTATAGGAAGATTTTAGCTCTCGCAGTAAAGAAGCGCAGCATTTCATAAAAATTGAGGTAGCGCGCAGTTCACTACTCCTGTGGGGGTCCCGACACTGACACCAAGAGCCCGCTGATGAGCCAACTTAGTGTTCCTAGGCGAATCCCCACACAAGACACGGCATATACCAAGGAAAATTACTGAGTTTTAACTCACTGGCCATGAACGCCAATATACCATCATTTTGGAAGCCTTCGTAGGGAGGTTAAGGCTGATTGAGCTTTTAGCTATCGCAGTAAAGAGGCGGATAGTCTCTGTGGCTTAGGCGGCAGCCCACCGGCCTGTCACTGCTGGTCCGTGGTTCAAATTCCGGTCACTCCATGTGAGATTTGTGCTGGAAAAAGCGGTGGCAGACAGGTTTATCTTCGGGTACTCAGGTTTTCCCTGTCACAATATCATTCCAGCAACAATCTCCACTATCAATTCATTTCATCTGTCATTCATTTGATCATTGCCCCAGGGGAGTGCGACAGGTTTCGGCAGCCGGCACAGTTCATATCCTCGTCGCTAGATGGGGGCTTCATTGATTCCATTCCCTGACCCGATCGGTCGACTGGAAGCTGGCTGTGGAATTTCATTTTCAGTAAAGAGGCGCAGGTGCGCTTCATATAAATGGAGGTAGTGAGCAGTTCACTACTCCTGTGGGGTCCAGACACTGACACCAAGAGCCTGCTGATGAGTCAGGTTGGTATTCCTGGGCGAAAAAGCACACAAGACACGGCATAAACCTAGAAAGATTGCTGAGTGGCCGTGAAAGCCAATATACCATCCTTTTCAGCGAGGAATCACTTATTTATTTGGATTTATTGTGTTTCTAACAGGGAATAAAGAACCATGTACACAATTCTATAAAATTATAATATAATTGAGAGGCATAATTTTGAGATTGTAATCTAAATTATTTCTACGACTAAATACGAAAATGAAATAATTCTGTGCAGTAAATTGTTAGACGTAATATACAAGTTCATGTGATCGCACAGCAGTCAGAAACAAAAGGACTTTGTGGAACTGATTAAGCCATGGTTGGTTGATATTGAATGTTCATTGTATAATCGAATGGCTCTAATTATTGGGGAATGTTTAAGCTGCTCAGTTCTAGTTCTTGGGCAGTAAAATGTAATCAACTTAGGTCGAGTTGAGGGAGGTGGGACACGTAAATTAAACTGTGGTATTAACTCCAGACTATACAAAAGGTTATCGAATACTTTGAAGACAAAATCAAGAATTGCAATTTTTCGTCTGTTAGTCAGAGATTTATAATTCAAGTAACTTAGAAGATTTCCATAGTTATCATATTTCTGATAAATACCCATGATTTTATACTGCAAATATGTTAGGAACTTATTCTGAATCATTTCAATTCCACTAATGTAGTTCAAGTGCCGGCCATATTAAGAGAAACATGAATAATAATGCAAATGAAATGTCATATTTCCCTTTGTCATTGTGCGAATTTCAACAGGGCATTAGGAGCAGATGACCTCACTGTTCCGTCCCTTAAACTATAATGACTAACTACATACAGGACAATGTTTTAAAGAGAAACAAGTAGTTCCGTGAAGAACTATACAGCCTATTTTCATATATCCTACTTATGTTAATTGCCTCTATCGACATATACAATTTCAGTTTGATTGCTGTAATAGATTCGTAGATATTGAGAACCACTAAATATTTCGGATGGTCGCCATGTTGGATTTTATATATGTAGGTCCTAGAGTTATGTGCTGTTACATGCAGATTATTGTGTACGTGTAGTATCAAATTTTAATCGCATAATTAGGACACAAGACTTAACAAGGAGATTTTAAAATTTCGCACAGCTGCCATCTTGAGGTTATGGAAACAATTGAAATAAATTAGATGCCAGTGGATTACCATTCGTATAAGGATTTGCTGTACCATGTTTCACTGCACTTGGATGGTTAAATTGCGAGAAACGTCCATGTGAATATTTATGCTTCGCGTCGCCGCCATGTTGGATTTGTGATCACCAGATTATTGAAAGTCCTATAGGTGAACTTAAGTTCATATCCCCTATGAACATTAAAAAATTCAGTTTGATTGCTATAATAGATTCGTAGATATTCAGTACCGTCTAAATATATCGGATGGTCGCCATGTTGGATTGTTAAATGTATAGGCCATAGAGGCATGTACCATTAAAGGAAAATTATTGCGTAGGTTCATTATTCAAACTTTCACTTCGATCGCATGACTACATCACAAGAAATATAAACTTAATTTTAAAATTCGCACAGCCGCCATCTTGAGGTTATGTAAACAATTGAACTAAATTAGATACCAGTGCATTGCAATGTGTATAAATATTTCCTGTACCAGATTTCAGTGCGTTTGGAACATTAAATCGCGAGAAAGTTCTATTTAACATTTTCAAATTCGCTTGGCCGCCATGTTCGTTTTGTAGTTAACCGGTTTTTGAAAGTCGTATAGATGAACTTCCAGTGGTGCCCTTTATCTCCGTACAAAATTTCAGGGAGATACCGCTAACAGTTACAGAGATATAGAATGCCAGTGAAATATTTCGCACATCCGCCATCTTGTGGTTATGTAAACAATTGAACGATGTTAGATGTCGGTGCATTACAATGTATATAAACATATACTGTACCAAGTTTCATTGCGTTTGGTTGGTTAAATCACGAGAAACGTCCATTTAAAGTCGCAACTTCGCTTGGCCACCATGTTGGTTTTGTAGTTACCAGGTTTTCAAAGGTCACATAAGTGAACTTATAGTAGTTCCCTTTATCACCATACAAAATATCAGGGTAATATCGGTAATAGTTTCGGAGATATTGCATGCTGGTGAAATATTTCGCACAGCCGCCATTTTGGATTGGTGAGTCGTAACAAAATTTGAAGGGCACGGTCGGGGTTGCCGGAAATAGTGCTATGAACTTACCGAGTTTCATTGAAATCGCTCCAGCCGTTTAGATTTTATTAGGGGGGGGGACACACACACGAATCACACACACACACACACACACACATGCACACACACACGGACAAAAGGTGATCTCATAAGCCTATTTTTTCAAAATTGAAAATAGGCTAAAAAAAGTGACAGTCAGTCTGAATGACTCGACTTTGTATCATTTTAAATGCTACAAATGCTGAAAAATGCTAGAAAGGCTGGAGGCTTCTCGCTTCGCTCGAAGCCAAATACTCTTGACATGTTAGAAAATTACCTGCATAATACTTATCTTGCTTTATAATAGGCCTACTTTACCTTGTTTCAAATTACTTGCGAACGGCAAGTGCAAACCAAGGGCAAAGCAAGGTCAAGCGCGCGGGATGCCGTCACGTTGACCAGAGCACGCGGGGACGTGCTCCTTCCTTCCAGTCTAGAAACACTTATAGTGGGTGATGTATTGAAGATAGAGATATGCGCTCGCGGACGTTTATGTAGAACTTTTCATGCTGACCAATTCTTACGCTCATAGTATATTGATATTTTTTAACGGTTTGCCCAGCGCAAGCTTAAGAAGCGCACGGACGCCAAGTTTGTTTTCGACTTTTACACTGAAATCGTTACTGCTTGGCTTCCTTTGATCATACATAAATTATTTTCTACAGAATCTTTCCTCGAGATATCCGTTTTAGAATGGCGAAATCCTTATCAAAATCCATCCAGTGGGTCTCGAGATTACCCGTGACATCCAAGAATCGGTGATTTTTGTCTTATACTAACGAAGTAGAGATTGTCGGGGAACACATGCACCAAGCGGTACTATGACGTCACACACCTCAGTGCATCTGGGTACATTTCGTCCCGTCAGCGTAACGTAACGCCAGACCCCAGCGTAACGACGAAGTTGGCAAGATCATTTAAAATGATAAAAAATGATAAAATAAATATTATGACAGCAGGCCTACATCAATATTGCCTCCAGTGACAACGTTTTGTGTAACTTTTTTAAAAAGTTGTACATTGTGTAATAGCGAGTGACACTTCTATTTACAAAAATCATAAACACAAATGTTATTTCCATTAGAATATGTAGCCTACAGCAAGTTTGCCTGTCACAAATAGTATTCCTGTTGATCATGATAATAATATATCATTGCTGTTGGCGGTACCGTGGTAGCGCCACTAGCATACAATACACGCATTTTCATTGTTAACTGCTGTACCTCTCAGCGTTCAGTCAGCAAGTCCCTTAACACCTGTGCAATCTTTTATTTACATTGTGGGGTTTGAAACCATTTTTTCAGTGTTGCCTTAGTAAACAAGAGTTTAGTGCTTTTCAGCCGATCAACATGAATGTACCCAAAAGAGTTGGGTTATGCCCTAATCCTGAAATAAATTACATGAGCTTAATAAATACACTAGGATGACCAGTTTCGTCAAGCGATCATCATCAGATCCATTACTCTTAGGCTATAAAATCTATGTTTGAAGATACAGGTGAAAGTATTTAGAATATGTAGAGTAATTTAGTTGCAGTATTGGTCGGTGTATTTTAAATGTAGTATACAGGGTGTATCTTAATTATACCGACAAAAAAATCAGGGACGCTCTGCTTGTTATGTAAAAGACGATGCCGCAATCGGATTGGCGGAGAAAATTTTTCCCTCCGAGAAAATGAGGTTACTTTGTTACTTCCGGGCGCGCAATTCAAATCTACGAACTCGCCGTATCTGCTGAGTTAGAGAGCAAGCCGCTGGCCACCACTGTGCTTTAAGCAAGGGAAGGGAGGGTGATAGAAGGTGGCAGAGATATGCTGGCGGGCATGCGCAAGTTTCCTCGATCGCCTCGGCTTGCCGCATGCCCGCCAGCATATCTCTGTCTCTTTCTATCACACTCCCTTCCCTTGCCTGAAGCACAGCAGTGGCCAGCGGCTTGCTGCCTGGCTCAGCAAATACGGCGAATTCGTAGATTTGAATCGCGCGCCCGGAAGTAACAAAGTAACCTCATTTTCTCGGAGGGAAACATTTTCTCCGCCAATCCGATTGCGGCATCGTCTTTTACATAACACGCAGAGCGTCCCTGATTTTTTTTCTCGCTATAATTAAGATACACCCTGTATATGATGTTAGGTGAAATGCTAAATGGTGATAGATATCCGGAGTTTGTAATTTGGGGTGATTATATGGTTGTAAAAATCCACTATGGTTAAACTGTAATATTACAGGCTACTACTTATCTGGTTGTCTTCCTTGCTGGAGCTACGCGCAGTTTTCGTGTTCACTGTTACTCCAGCTGTAACCTGGCGTTGACCGACTGAAAAGCACTAAATTCTTGCTTCTATTTACAGTTTATAGTTAGTACTGCACAGTGGCGTACCGACTGGGGAGGGGTTATTTTTCTCTCACATAATATCAATATTAGACTATAAGCAGTCATGTGTGGACATGTTGATACCACTATTTAGTTATTGTTGTCCATATTTTAAGGCGGCTTCGGCGTAGTTGGCAGCATGCTGAGCTTAAATGCCCACGATCGCGGGTTCAAACCCGACCAAAGTCATCGGATTTTTTAAGAACGTTGAAAATTCCTCAGTGTGCCTTCCTTCGGAGGGAAGTAAAGCCGGCGGACCCATGTAATAGATTTATGGCATGTAAAGGAACCTTCCACTAACTACAATTGTGAAGCTTAATTTTTAGGTTAGTTTTGATTAACGCACTATTAAGTTCCAAATTTCTCCGATAGCTCCCGGTTTCGGTGGCATCTAGTAGCAGCCAAGTTCACAGCTAGCTGTCACTGACGGTAGCAGTTCACAGCTAGCTGTCACTGACGGTAGCATTTGGTTAAAAAAAAGTAGAAACTACTTTAAATTGATCGTCTGCAGTCCTTACCTGAATTACAGATTACACACACTAATACAGCCATCACAGTAAACACCGGTTATCAGACAGATTCTACACGTACCCAAAGTACATGGGGCTACATGACCGCGTTGTCGCAGCCCCTAGCCTGAGGAACCAACCAACCAGCCATACTGCGCCCGTTTAGATCGGAGTCCGCACGACCACATATGCATTTTACCAATAATCAGTCAGCACGAGAGTCAAAATATCCCGGAGCGCCAGATGGGTTAAAGCTAATCGCAAAAACGACATCAAATGAAAAAAATGCTTTACTGATTTTTGGCTCAATGCAACAATAAGGATAGAAGGAGATTCAACTGGGCATAACACATCATGTAAAATTATCTCATTTTATTTTGAATTTAAAATTGACTGCAAAAATGCTCAAAGCAGCATCATTCACGTGTGGCGACCCACATCCTATTTACACAATGTACAGAAATTTCCCAAACACATTGGACAATTATTTTTGGAAACACAAGTCTGATTATTAGTCCTGTAGACTGTGTTCCAAAATTATATTCATTATTCATGATTAAATCCAGTTCAAATTTAATTGTCTTTACTGGAAATACCGTAGTTCACCGTTTGAATTTTTACATAATATTAACACTCGTAGAATACATGTTCATAGAATTTATAACTTTCACTTATTTTTCCAGTTTCAAAAAAATATTGTCAAAAAATATTATTTCTGAATCAACACAAATTATGTACACATATTAATAACATCTGAAAAGTATTTGACCTTGAGCATAGCATCGAAGAACTGTGCGAAGCACAACAAAAATTAATTGTTCTTCTGACATTAAAGGTTTCGAGAAGTGACTCGATTATGAACTTCAAGTTCCTAAAAAAATATATGATTTCTGAATCATCAACTTGATCAATAAATTGTTGAACCATTCAACTATTTGATTTTCCACTTGGAATCATTATTAAGAAAAATATTTATATTCATGGCCATTTTAGTAGTTTTCACAACTTGCAATTCTTCGACAGAATGCGGAAATAAGAATTGTAGCTTCATAATAAATTTATTTAGTTCATGGCACTAGGATTGAAAACATCCTTCAAATTATTCGTGGTTATAGAATTATTTTTAATTGGCAGTGGCCCATTCTATTATTTGTGTAAGAACACAATATTACAACAACAACGGCAAAGGTCTTCCTCTGAAGAAGAAAAAACTACTATCATGACAAATCCGGGTTCTAGCAAAATCAAAGTCTTAATGGAATCCGTAAACAAGGTTGAAATAAGAACTGATGGTTTCTAAGAAATAACCTTCGGGTCATTCATACGACGCAATGTGTAGTTCCAATACTCCTATAAACCTGAGCCATCGAACCTGCTATTTGATTGATGCTCGAAAAAACCTCCTCATTCCTGCGACTTAAACATGCGCACCTGGTAATGGCATATCAACTACTCCACACATAAATTTTCTTCCCAAAATTTAATCAATAAATCAAGCCTCTGCTTGTTATCAACACTGGAAGATTAATAAACTTACAAGTTTATTTTATTTTACCATTCAGTTCAACCCGTGAATTTACCATACTTATGAAAATCTTTATTTCACTTTCGAGTGTGTATTTACGTCATGATTTTATATAAATACAAAAATATCCTATTTTATACAAATATCATTTGCTTCCCGTTTCATGCCTCTCCGTGTTATCTGAAAAATATACTTTGCTCATTGCAAATATTAACTGTTCAACCAGAACTGTAATGTTGGTTGAATGCGGGCTTGCGCTAACCACTCTCCTTCGGAAAATCTCCTGTTCCAAACTAGAAATGATTAAACTACTTCATAGGCTCTCTCTCAATACATATGATTATTAGAAAATATAATATCCAAAAATTATTTAGAAAAGTTATGAAAATCATTATTATTATTATTAGTGGATTATTATTATTATTATTATTATTATTAGTTATATTATCGTAAATATATTAAATTATCATCTCATTATGTGAGAATCCACATGTTCGAACCTTCGAATATGGAAAAAAAAAATCCATTCCTCAACAAAAAATAATTTAACTTTTACAGTTACATCGACGGTTTTCCGTGACTTCCCAAAAATATGAAATATTCAAATAAATGTTCGATATGCTCGGTCATCGATCCTAAACTGTTCTGAGTGCTGAAAATACTCAGAATAACTCTAATATGTCTTGCGTAAATCATTGCAAGATTTAAATACGAAGAAAAAAAAATGTGTTGGTCATCTGCAGAAAAATAGTTTGTTCCAATTAGCTAGGCATAATATAAAGTCAAAATGTGGCTTACATTTCTTGATGGTCTTGAAGCGTAGCGAACCTGGTTTGTACCAGATTTATCCATAGACATGCCCTATCAGACAAGCACGTATAATCCTTGTATCGGCCGCCATTATATACCCACAAACCGTCTAACAAGACATAGTGGTAATATCTCTTGACGTTTGAAGTAACTGTTGATCCATTTTAATATTGGCTTCTGTTAAAGCCATAACAGTTTGCTTAAATGGGGTCAGATCTAAGTGATCTATTCTCAAATATGTCAGTTGTAAGATAACTCACGGTAATCTTTTCAGTACAAGAAAATACTGACAGTCTAAACCAATCAACGGCTGTTCTGAAGATCGTTCCCTGGGCATGGCTTCACACAATCTACCATGCGCGAAGCAACATGTAGTTTCCCTGCGTTGGCTAATGAACAACACCGTGATAGACTGGCCTTCAATATACTGAAAGATCGGAGTGGTTATCAAGTTACAAATATGAAACTGACTAAATTGGACTAAAATACCCAAGTATTGAATTATTATTACTGGACTGTGACAAAGTACTATTCTAGACAAAGTCTAGCATATGTCCATGTAGAAATAAAATATTTCACTAGTGTCCGTGGAAAAATATCAATCACCTTAGTGATTCTCTCTGCCGAAACTTACTAAGTTCCACTCGTAGTGCAGCACTTTTGTGACTATCACAATTTTGAAAATAACTTCTGCGTAGATCCGGCAACCATGTGCCTTGGCTCAGCGTAGTAGCACCTTGCTAGGCAAGTGCTTGTTTCGAAGTGAGCTGAAGATGCTTGAGCCAGCCGGCTTTTATTCAAAACGGTCAGGGTCACGCTGAATCAGCTGAAATATGGAAATCCTCATATCTCTGGTATCCCTGGTCCGATTTACTTGATACTAAGTGCATTCTCTTTCATTTGGCCGTGCCAGTAATCTGATCCAAGTCTCAAGTCTCTACTCCATGGTTAACTATTTAATCAATAAATAGCCTCGATCTCTGCTATTACTCGCTACGTCACTTGACATCCAAGTATCGGTAAATTCTTTCCAATTGCTTCTAGAAGCAATGTAGCGCGATATTCAAATATCTCAACTTTCAAAAGCGGCTGTAGCCTTTCCCTTGATATCTAGGTGTCTGAATCTTGGAATACCCATTCCTAGAGTTGG
Source organism: Meconema thalassinum (assembly GCA_946902985.2). Classification (NCBI taxonomy): domain Eukaryota; kingdom Metazoa; phylum Arthropoda; class Insecta; order Orthoptera; family Tettigoniidae; genus Meconema; species Meconema thalassinum. Next base: position 2,095,959,040 of record OX336388.2, on the reverse strand, counting down.
GCACAATACAGTACACGTATTTTCATTATAAACTGCTGTACCTCTCAGCGTACGGTCAGCAAGTCGCTCAAGACCTCTACAATCTTCGATTTATAGTTTATAGCTGGTACTGCACAGATGTGTACCGACGGGGAGTTATTTTTTTTCTCACATAATGTCAAAATTGTGAGGAGTAACGTATGGATATGTTGATACCACTACATCATTTCACTTATTTAGTTACTGTTTTCCATATTTAAACAAGTAGTTCCGTGAAGAACTAAAGCCTATTTTCATACAACCTACTTATGTTAATTGACACTATCAACATACAAAATTTCAGTTTGATTGCTGTAATAGATTCGTAGATATTGAGAACGGACTAAATGATGCGGATGGACGCCATGTTGGATTTTTATATATGTAGGTCTTAAGAGTTGTGTACTGTTACATGAAGATTATAGTGTACGTGTAATATTCAAACTTCAATCGAATGATTAGGATTCAAGAAATAAAAACGAGATTTTAAAATTTCGCACAGCTGCCATCTTGTTGTTATGGAAATAATTGAAATAAATTAGATGCTAGTGGATTAGCATTTGTGTAAGGATTTACTGTACCAAGTGTAAGTGTACTCTGATGGCTAAATTGCGAGAAACGACCATGTGAATATTTATACTTCGCGTCGCCGCCATGTTGGATTTGTGATCACCTGGTTATTGAACGTCCTAAAGGTGAACTTATGTTCTTCTAGTAAAACTTGGTAACCAAGAATTAGGAATATGAAGTGTTTGCTTAAAACTAGACATTAGTAAACTATGTCTTATGTTGTAGTTAGAGCTTTTAATCATCACTTGTAGATCATTTCCACATATTAGTTTACAATTCTACTGTAGTTTAGGGTGTATTGCTTAAGTGTATCACAGCAATAGTAGCTGCATTAGTTTGGGGGAGGAAGACTGTTTGTTGATGGGATAGCATTTCTAAGTCTTGCAACATTAAAATAAATAGTTCTCTTTTGGTGTTTAAAGCCTCAATCTTTATGAGTAATAATTACCACAATATTTTTAAGCTACTAAGTTATCTATCAGGTTGTCTTGTGTTTTATTTTTGGTGGGCAGAGACTGTCTGTGGGTGTCACTGTAGGTTTGGTAGAGCTTTGTAGAGGTTTTTGTGATGCATATTCGGATGTGATGATGCTCGCTTGACGAGCGAAACATGTCATTCCTTAGTTTTCTTCTTCTTCTTCTTCAATAGTCCGTAATAATATATATATATATACAGGCTGTCGCAAAATTACGTCGACAAACTGAAACCAAAGGTTCCGGCCCTTATCTGAAGCAATTTAAGATAGGACACTTATGGCCGGAAACGAACCGTTAAAAATCTGTGCGACGTTAAACTTTTAGCGAGGCAAAACGACAACACCGCGCAGAAAACGTGTGACTTTTTCTAATGTTTCCGTTCCGTACCAGTCGCGGAGGAATGCAGCCACTTCCCGTCTGGCGAACTAGCTCAGTGGAATTGCGCAAGGCGCGGAGTGTTCCTTGAAACGAGTCATTTGGTAGCGGTTCTAATCAGAGCCAGCGTAAGTTTTCCTTATCATAATTTTTCCATTTTTTGCCGTGCACGATACCACCGAGTTAGTTCGCCAGACGGGAAGTGGCGGCATTCCTCCGCGACTGGTATGTAACGGAAACATTATAAAAAGTCGCACTTTCTCCACGCAATGTTGAGAATTTTCCTCGTTAAAGGTTTAACGTCGCCTAGAATTTTAACGATTCGTTTCCGGCCATAAGTGTCCTATCTCAAGTTGCTCCAGATAAAGGCCGGAACCTCTGGTATCAGTTTGTCGACGTAATTTTCCGACACCCTGTATAGGCTATCGTATTCACATGTAATTTATTTCAGGTTATTTTTCAGGTATTCCAGTAATTGGAATAATTTTTGTGTTGACCGTTTGAAAGCAATATTAAGTACAACTAGACCGTCAGCGAGCTGTAACCAAAGATCACCAAAACGCTATTTTTTATACCAAAACGCTAAGGTTAGCTTTTGTATTAACCAAAGTAAACCAACTGGGTCACCAAAACTCATCTGTTGTTAGCTCACTTCTTTCCTTAAATTATAGGCTTTATAACGGGACGAGCTGTAGTCCCGATGCTCGTCGGTTCATTAACATTACAGTACATCTGGGCCTAATAACTTCAGAGCTGCGTCATGGACTTAATTGGCCGAGGAAGTTAACGTAACGGTGTTCTTGAATTCGTTGAATTTACTTTGGATTTATCAAGTTGTTGAAAGGAATTCTTTCCACCCAAATACCTTCGCAAACTTATCATTCCTTTCCTTAAAAAACTCGATTCATTTTGCAGAAGTTTTCAGGTGTCTCTTTGTGAACTGTGAAGGAAATTGGATGCTGTAACGATATCTCAGCGTGGTCCGCTAATCTACTTTTCATTACATTCATTTTAAAAGTTCACAAGAAGTGAGGGATGAGAAAGAACTTCAGATGAATTATGTTTTGATCATTTGAGAATTCTGATTAATCTACAGGCAAGGTAACTTCTTTGGAACAAGTTCTCTTCAATTTTAACAAGGTTTCTCGGTTAAGAAAACCCACAAGCTTCAGTTAGGGAGTTTTAATTATCTGTGGAAACTTCAGGTAATCATGTTGGTTTAGAATATCTTCCCCATAAATGACGGCAGAAGCAATGAGTTCTATTCGTCTTGGGAAAAGAAAACAAGTAATCAGTAGATGATGATGAAGATAATTGTTGTTTCAAGGGGGCCTAACATCTGGGTTATCGGCCTCTAATGGATTGGGTGATAGTGAAAATGATTGTGTAATGGAAACTGTAACTATAACTAACTACAGACTTACAACTAAAACTAACTACAGACATACAATTAAAACTAACTACAGATGTACAACTAAAACTACAGACTTACAACTAAAATTACTACTAAAACTAACTACAGACGTACAACTCAAACTAAAGACCTACAACTAAAACTACTAAAATGAACGACAGTCGTACAACCAAAACTAACTACCAAAACTAACTACAGACTTACAAATAAAACCATAGACATACAACAAAACCTAACTACAGACTTGCAACTAAAACTACGGACTTACAACTAAAAATAACGACTAAAAGGGTCAAGCAGTTGACCTCTTACCACGGCGGACCGGGTTAGATTCCCGGTCAATGCATGTGACATTTTAAAATGAAACGCCATGTTCTGTGGTTCGGATTCCATGTAAAAAGGAGGTCCCGTGGCTCATGATCGCGAGATTAACGGTCACGTAAAACTACAAACTTAATTACTTGCTTATTTAACTAACTACTAAAACTAACTACAGACTTACAACTTCAACTATAGACTTACAACCTAAATTTACTACAGACGTACAACTAAAACCAACAAATAAAATAACTACAGACTTATAACTAAAACTACAGACAGTTCCGCCCCTTGAAATTCCAACAACTAACTGAAATATTTTTAAAAATGGTGGAGATTTGTTTGTTGAGTCTTATAATTTGAACAGACCTGTACATAAAAACGCGCGCCTTCGTACAGTGAAGAGATAAAGCGAATTCACATTAACCAATGAGAATGGAGGATGGAACTGAAGGGAAGATTGCTAGGAGAAGTTATCGACTTGACCACGAAATATAGCTGTATGCTTATCATGTCCAAGCGCGTTTTGTATATGAAGGCCTTATTTTATTAGTGGTATAACTCCTCCTTTAAAATGAAGGGAGTTTTCCTCTTTTTCATGTTCATATAAGTCAGTTTTCTCTTATTCCAAAAATGATACACATCCAGCTAATGTTCTTCTGCAACAAGAGTGCACCACAATGCATATTTTCGCCACTCATTTATATTGAAGGCACTGTATACTGTACCCATGTGAGTAATCTCGATGGAATATGCTTCTGCCTCCAGCTAGCTTCAGGACTCGAGGGTGTACCGTCCTCCCACAGAGCAGTTGCATACTTTGGATTTGAGGCTAAAAGGTATCAACTCTACAATGATAAGGCACAACTCTATTCTAAAACTTTAATTCAGTAAATAAAATCATGGCTTTTATCAAATAAAACAATCCCCATAACCATAAAACAAAAGCAAACAAAAATTCACTTCCACAATCCACCAATATGAACATAATATAATCATAATAAAATCATATCATACCACAAACCTTTACCCTTATGTGAACTTCACAAAGATATTCTAGTGCGCTGATGCACGTACAACTTCAGAAACAAACTGTACATTGATCCTACTGTCATACAATGTGACTTCTTTAATATCACAACATTACTGATTCATAAAACCTTCTTAATTTGACAATTATGTGTACCGTGTGTGTTTTGATCTTTCTTTTCCCACCAAATGCTTCACATGCATTAGCCTATTCTGGTGTTGCACAGCAGTCAACGTGCAACTCCATAATCATGTAAGCTACCCCTACTCCACTATTTATATAGTTTCACTGCATGCCGTTTTGTGATTTCATATAAAAACGTTATGTTATTGTTGTGTCGGATGGTACAATCAAACTACCTTGCGCGCGTAGCCTGTGGAATCTGGTAACCAACTTCTGAAAAAGCTGTCAGTGACAGTACAAGTGCACCGTCTAACCATTCGTTAGATAGCTAAAATCATGAACCATCAGGATAATATATAATTATCAACGTATTCTAAAACCACATGGCTTCATTACTCAATATAACAATATTTCACTTCAAGTCATTAACAGGGTCTAAAATATGTTCCTTTCAAACTTGCTTCTACGGTCCGCCTTGACCGTCCAGACCCTCTACCCGCGCGGTCGGCATACAATAGGAGTGTGGAAGGGGGTTCCAACATTAACTCGACCCTCGCTTTATGTCTGAAGGCTTATTTCCAAAGCAGTATAAGATTTTACAAGACAGTACTGTGCTCCCAATGACACTCATATCTCAATGGATTTTAACTGAATATTATGCACACAGGTAGTGAATGAGCTTTATATTTATTCCTACCCCGAGGAAACTAATAACTGGCACCAAACTAGGCCCATTTCAACATGAAGGTACGAGGTTCGTAAAACATTGGTCTCGTAGGCAACCGGTGTCTTAAATAAATTATGCGGTCAGTCCAAGCTGCCGACATTTGAGGTTCGCTTCAACAAGCCGAATCACTCAACAATAAGTTCTCGGGAAACCATAAAGTGTCGAGGTGTCCATCGTTTGCCTCGCACCTACATGGGATTTCAATCCGGAACACTTCATCCATCATCAGATTAGGGTCCAACACTAAACACTCTGGCACAAAGTATATCTCCGCTATGCCCCCGGCATAGGAGATTTCATACGTAGAATAGACCACCTGGCTCCTTCACCTAATGTTACGACTTCGTCCTATAATATTAAGAGAAATCTATCAATTACTCTATAAGCTTCTCACATAAGCTGCAAATTCAATTCACTAAAAGCTCTTCCATTCCTGGCATAATTATATTCCCATTAATACAATATATTCTGATATCAAACTCTTTCTTTAATCCCGTAATGTAATCTTACTGTATAATCTTACTGCTTGGATCGATAAGTCTTGCAAATAGCGTAATTATTTCCTGTTTACAACAATTTCCTGATGCGTTCATTAATACCTTTGATATTCATAATCCTTATTATTATTATTCTCACTGACATAAATTACCAAATCATTCCTTATTATTATTATTATATTTCTGACATAATTTACCAAAATCCGACACAACCAATCATCTCAAAACTCGAACAACTGTGCTCGTAACATTTACATAACTGATTGCCATCTTAATTAATAGTGGTAATGATTAATCCACTTATTGACGCACATTAACATCTCAACTGTGTAAAAATCAATACAATAATGACTAAACCTGGAGGGTCTACCTCCTAATCTGATTCTTACTGGCATCTTTACTGAAATCACATAACATGCAGTGGCCCATATTCTCTAATTAACCATAATTTGTGGGGTACTCACATATCTCTAGGCTCCTCATGGTGGCTTCAACCAATCATATCCTTCCAAGTCGCCTGCCATATGCAGGTTTAACGCGACATTTTTATCTTGAATACACACATTTTATGACACATATTTTTCGTTAACCACACGGCACTTTGCATTTCTATAATGAAGCTATTGCTTCCAAACATGTGACACTTTATAACACTTATTAAACCACTACTTCAAAAGATATTTTACATATGCTTTATACATAACACACGTCACTTTGTACACTTTTCATTGCTTGAAATTCCCTAGCAAAGATATCAAAATTGCAGGTGTCGACGGCATCTCCCGTGCTCCTACCAACTCCTGATTGAAAGTCTGGTTTACCTGCCCTCGGAATTCACCAACAGTTTTTATCCATACTCCTACGGTCAGCTTCCTGCGTTGCATAAATATGCTAACTTCCGTCCTGAGCGTTATTATTTGGTATCCTTAAGACATTACCAAATGCTTCGTAAAGTTTCTCCCAGCGCATTCAAGCGTAATTAGACATGAATGATCAGTCGATATTTGATACATTGCGCTTAACACTGCCCATAACTTTACACAAATTATTATTATTATTTACAATAGTTCTGCCACTCATCTTACACGATGCTTCCTACGTGAACGCCATTGTTCGTACTGCTGAGTATACCTGCAGCGCGATTATTATTAATAACAGCTTATTACATGCTTCACTCAAATGTAGAACTCTTTGTGCGGGCGTCCTTTCATGCACCGGACCAACATATGTTCCGCCATGACGACTGTCTGCGCCTCTCTTGACAAACTGTGACAAACTGGTGTGAGACTGGCTCCAACTAGGGTAAGACTGACTTAAGACTGACTGCTCTGCTAAGGGTCGGCCTCCTTATATTGGTTTCACACAGAAAATAGAGCGAAATCTTCCCGCGTGATCTCGGCTCCTCTCCCAGCATGATTCTGGTCTCGAAACCATGTTCTTTGGGTCCCATTTCTTTCACTGATCCCAGAACTATCTGCGTGCTAAAGAATCGCTCGGCCAATTAATTAATATTAATTCCTTTCTCTATAGCGTGGGGACGCTACCTCACTGGGATTCCCTGGCACCATCCTCAAATCCCGCCGCGAACAATGATAGTCCTACGGCCCTTCCGCACTTCCTTAAATATGCGTCAATTTCGCAGATTAAAGGCTCTAAAATTAGCCTCCTGTCTAAAGATTCACCTGTGGGCAGCTCCCATGTCATTTCGTTACTCCAATCACGAGTAATCAATGATTTTCCTTGTGATCACTCCCCACCATTCTTAAATCCATTCTCCGTCGGGGAAGAACTGGGTCATTATTCAGGCCCTCACCCTCTTCCAGACGACAGAATGAGGTCAGAAAGATTGACTTGGCTCCACTGAACACCTCCCACAATTCTGGGCCTATTTGTAAAATGTCAAACTCTGCACTTGCAGTGCTTCAAGCCCCATATAGCCTACACCAAGTAGTCTAATAAAGCTGTATTCTACTCAATTTCCCTGCATTATTTTAATAAATAATGTCACTGCAACTGAAATCACACCAGTAATTTTATATACACTTCTCTCTAGGGGTTTTTACAATGAAACTCCCTCCACAGACTTCGGGTTCGTTCCCTGGTGGAACCTTTATACTGAGACCACAGTCTCTGAGAACCACGTTCGATTCCAGTCAGCATAACCTCCTCGGGTTCATATTCCCCTTGCAAAACTTATAGGAGTCAATTGCAAGTGGCTCTCTATAAGTAACCAGCTGACTGTCTATCACTGTCTGTGTTTACATCTGGGGTCCTTCACCTCGTCTGGCTGCGAGTAGGTTAGTACAGCTCCCCATTCCACGCTGCGCTCTTCCTAAGCTGTTCATTCTCCAGGCGGAGGGTCATATTTATTGCCTCAACCTCTCTCGCCGCTGCAACCATTTCTTCATAGAATTCTCGCAGACACTGGCATCTTTGTTATTCGTCCCTACCACTGGGCAAACTGTCTGCTTCTCGTCCCGTCTTGCCGCTCGAACTTTCAGTTCTGACTGCCTGGCTGTCTTCGCTCTCCACGTTGAGTTGGGTGTGCGCTGTTAATACTTCTTCTTGTTCGTCGAATTCTTCTGGCGGATAATAAACCTTTAAATTGGCTACATTCATAACGACCTCGTTTCCAGTTTCTAAATGCTTTAACCTGTATGCATTGTTCTGTAGGTCTCTTATCACCTCGAACGGGCCGTGGTAAGCAAAAATGAACTTCTTATACTTCCGTGCCTCTGGATCTGAAATGGCTGGTTTCCTAATTAAAACTTTCTCTCCGACGAGAAGCGGTCTATGATACCTCTTCGCACGATTTCTTCTCTGACGTCTCTCCGCCTGTGCTTTGAGATATTCGAAGGTTCGTTGGATCCTCAATTCTCGACCTGGCTGTGCGTCTACTGGTAATGGAATGACACCATTCCACGGTCTCTCCGGTCTCTGATCCAAATGTAGAGTCACGGGAACCTGACCTGTCGCCTCATGTACAGTATTATTTATACAGTATTCAATTACTTCTAGGAATTCAATCCAACGCCAATTCGCTACAGAGCAGTAGATCTTCATGTATTTCTGGATCTCTCTCATTACTCTTTCAACTGGACTTGCCTCAGGATGGCGAATGGTAGATAAAATCTGCCTAATTCCTAGAGTTTCCAGATCTCGACGAAATTCTGCACTTGTAAAGCAACTTCCGTGGTCCGAGAGAATGTTATCCGGCTTCCCAACAATCGGAATAACTCTCTCTTTCAGGCGTTTCAAGACCTGCTTTGAACTTGTCTTTTGTATGGGGCATAATACCACCATTTTCGAAAATACATCCATGGCTACAAAAATGTGTCTATTGCCTCTACGTGCTCTAGGCAATGGTCCAAAGTTGTCTATACTCAATAACTGCTTTGGCTTCTCCGGTAACAACGGGATAGGTCGTTGCCTCATTAAAAAGGGATTTGGCTTTACCCTTTGGCATAGATCACATGTCCTAATAGCATTTCTCACCGTTTCTCTCAACTTAGGCCAAGTAAATGCTTCCTTCAACAGAGCACAAATTTTGTCTATCCCTGGATGTCCAAATGCTCTGTGTGCTAGCCACACCAATCTCCTCTGCAAAGCTGCAGGAATCACAATCCTTTGACGTGTATGATCTACATCATCCCACTTGTGTAATATCTGATTATACCATACATAATCTGTTGCCAATACCTCTGTCGCTCTGTATATTGCAGTTCCCCTTGCTAAGCGTCCCTCGAAGTAATCGATCATCATCTTCAACCACGGGTCTTCGCGTTGTAGGTTGGTAAGATTCCTTAAGTCATCCAACGTCTTCTGATCTCGATTCTCAATCTGGACAGCTAGCGCTTCCTCTTCTCTAGGGTAACGGCTTAATATGTCCGGTATTACATTCTCTTTCCCTGGACAGTATTCTATTTCCACATTAAATTGCTGAATATACAGGGACCATCTTGTCAATCTCTGGCTAGACAAGTCTGTCTTTAACAAAAATTTTAAAGCTTTATGGTCTGTTCTGAGGACTATTTGGAAGCCATACACGAGTTTATGCCATTATTGCAACGCGTACAAAATTGCGAGCAACTCTATCTCTGTGATCGTGTAATTTTTCTCATGGGCTTTCAGCCTCCTACTTATAAAGGCAATAAAAACTTTCTTTTCAGGCTGGTCAACATTTTCCTGGTATAGCATCGCTCCGACACCAATAAGTGATGCATCCGTCTGTAAGATGAACTTCTGGGTATAATCCGGGTATCCCAGCTTCACATATTCCAAAAGCATTTGTTTTGACCTCACGAATGCTTCCTGACATTGCTCCGTCCAATTCCATCTGCCGCCTTTCTGCAATAGGTCCTGCAGGGGTGCTACTGTCGAAGTATAATTTGGGCAGTGGTTCGAAAAGAATCCAATTACTCCCAAATACTGTCGGACGTGTTTAACTTTCGTGGGTCGAGGGAAATTTCGAATTACCTCCAATTTATCTGGATTAGGCTTCACTCCATTTGCATCAATAACATGCCCTAGGAATTTGACTTCCCTCTGATAGAAGTGCGATTTCTTGATATTAACCTTAAAGTTAGCTTCTCGAAGGTCATCTAGCAACTTCTTCAGGTCTCTCATGTGCTCCTCCAGAGATTCTGATGTGAGTAGAATGTCGTCTACATATCTGATGGTACTCTCTTTCACTTCATCTGATAGATTGCGATCTAACGCTCTTATCAGTGCTGAACCAGCTGTTTTCAACCCAAAAGGTAGCCTTAAAAATGTGTATGTATGTTGATCAAACATAAATCCTGTCAACAGACTAGTTTTCTTCTCTAATTCAAGATGATGGAAACTGGATGTGATGTCCAAATTTGTGAATACGGTTTTCCCTTTGAACTTCCTGAGGATCTCTTTAATAGGTGGCACTTGGTCAAATTCTGGAATAACCTTCAAATTTAAATGTCTCAGGTCCAGGCAGACTCTGACAGTCCCGTATGTCTTTGGTACAATTACCAATGGACTTACATAAGGCGTAGGTGTCTTCTCAATAACACCGGCCTCCAACATCTCCTGAATTGCCTCTTTCACTTTAGCATAATGCTTTTCTGCTATAGGATAAGGTTTCTGCCTAAATGGTGTCCAATCACTGACTTGAAAAGCATAAGTGAAGTTCTTTATACGACCAGGTCTCGAATCAAAGACTTTCTTCTGTTCCAGTAATAACTGCTTTAAATTTTCCTTCTCCTTTAGCCCAATTTTCGCTTCTTCTAGCTTTTCCGAAATGTATTCTTCCAATTTGGGTTCCAAATCTTTCTCCAGGTCTGTGGCAAGTGTTTTCAGCTCTTCTTCTAACTGCTCAATAACTAACACTTCATCCTCAGCCACCTCTCTGTATGTATGCCATACTTGTTCACTTGACCCTGGTTCAATCTCATTGAGTGCGACCTCCAAGCCTTCAGCTTCCTCATTCACATGGAACATAACCCTGTCCTGTGCTAGGTCGATTATCACTCTGTATTCCCTTATAAATTCTGCCCCAATAAGTAGGTTATAAGGCAGTTTGTTTTCTAACAGAAAACTCTGTGAGAAAATAGAGCCTCCTATCTGTAAATCTAGGAATACCTGATATTTACATATCATCGTTCTGTCTGGAATTACCCCTTTTATCTTGACACTAGAGATCGGTATTTTCAAAATATTCTCTCTCCGGGCTATTTCATCATATAAAGCTTGTGTCATCAGGCTCACTGTTGACCCCGTGTCTAACAGACTTCTTATTTTTAATCCTGCCACTCTTACTATTATAATAGGCAATTCTCGCTTGACCATGACTTGGGATCCTCCTGTATCCTCGATTAGCTCTTCCGGTTTGGCTATCCAATTGATGATGTTAACAGACTTCCATCCCTCAGTCTCGAACTCTTCTAATTTTGGCGTTTTTTTTTCTTCAGCGCCCGTCCCCTTGGAGTTTCTTCTCTCCTGTTCGCTGCGTTGTAGCTCCAAACTCTTAGCTCCATCTCCATATCTGTCTGGCGATGTCCTGTTCTGCATAACTTCTTGCCAGCGGACTTGTTGTTTCTGGGGCTCATCTCCCCTCTCCTCGAGGTACCGCAAAGAAGCGTGATATCGTTCTTCTACCTCGTCATCGAAGTTACTTCTTCTTTCTTGGGGTCTCCAATTTCTATTGTTGCCTTCTTGGCCATTGTTACCTCCATTGTTTTGGTACGGTTTACCCCTGGTATTCTGCTTATTCCACGAATTTCTACCTCTTCCTCCTCTATTAGCATTCCCTTTGTACTTTGACTGCCATCTTCTGGGTTCCTGTTCCCATTGCCGTCCATAGGAATCTAATGTTTCAGTGCTCGTAGCTTTGTTGTTCCTTGGAACTTGCTGTTGGTCAGTCTGCGTGTTGGTCACGTGTACCTCTTCCACGGTTCGACTCTGACGCATCGTATTTGCTGTTGTGAGGTCCAGTTGTCTAAGAACTGTCTCCATTTCTATAGCAGTTTTCGCATTAGCCGAGATTAGTAGTCTTTGGATCTCGTATGGAAGCTGCTTGGCGATAGCAATACATAATTCCAGCTCGCTCGGTTTTTGATCCAGTTCTTTGAAGCGACACAACTGCGATATAAAAAATTCTGCGTACTTCGTTTGGTTGTTAGTGCTGTATTTCTTTGCATATAAATCCAACCGTAAATTCTGTTGGGTCGCTGCGTCCCAGTATCTCTTCAAAAATGCCTCCCGAAACTCCTCAACAGTATCGAAGGTGTAGCGGAAGCTGCGAAACCATAATGCACACTCCCCCTCTGTTAATTTCTCTATAGCTCGTAGCCTGCGCTCCTGTGGTATTCGCGCATCAATCAGATATTCAGTCACTTCCTTCAACCAATATTTTGGTGTCATATTACAGTGGCTACCTGAGAATTTCCTTGGTTTTTCTTCGCTTGCCCTGATGACGTTTATCACCTGGGTGTGCATAGCATTTTCATGTGGCATCGATGCCGCAACTGGTATACCTGGCGTCATATAAGGACTTTCGCCTGGGCCTGTAACACTCCTTATTATAGGTTGGGTTTCTAAGTCTGCCCACCTTGTTTTCCTCATATCTTCCATGCTGCCTTCACTTGACTTAGGATCTTTCAGAAGTGTTTCCTCCTGTGCGATTATCCTAGTCTCCATTTGATTGTGGCGCATCTCTGCTCTTTCCAGACGAGGAATGACTTCTTTCTCTATTCTTGTAAGCCTATCTCGATTTTCCTCGGCTACTTGAAATATTTTCTTCTTGTCTTCTTTCAGACTTTGTTTGATATGGGAGATTTCATCCTCTACATCTTCCTTAATTTGAGCAAGGGTCTTGTCGCTTGCCTCTGTTTTCTGGCCTTCTCTCACTTCGAGCTCTTCCCTCAATCCTTTGATTTCTTCTCGAATGTGTCCATTGACCTTTGACATTTCCTTCTGGACCTTAATAATTTCACCTTTATTCTCCTCTTGCCTTTTGTTGACTACAACAATGTCATTCTGAACTTGGTCCAGTTCTTGATGAACTTGGCTTATCTGACCCTTCATGTTTCCTACCAGCTCTTTACTCTCGTTAACAACGGCCTTGATTTCACCTATTTCTTGACATTGACCTAATATATTCTGGTCCTGTTTCTTGAGATCACCGTTAATTGCTCTAGCATAGCTTTTCAATTTCTGGTCCCATTTAGAGTCGTTCTCTAATCTCTGGTCTACCGTTCTCGTAAACTCTGAAAATTGTTTCGCTTGGCGTTCGAGATTCGCCTCATTTTGGATTTGAATATCCTTAATGTCGTTAGATAACGCATCTAACCTACTGTTGGTTTCATCCTGAGCATGCTTACACGCTTGTAAGTTACTTTCGAGTTTGGCTTCTATGGCCTCGAACCGTTTATCTGTTTTAACCTGCATTTCCGATACAATGCTTACAACAGTTTCTGTTACTTCGGTCTTAATTACCTCTTGCATTTGACCTAACTTATTATTCAATTCAACCTGGTTGTCATTCATTGCAACCTGATTTGCCTTTATTGCCAGCTGATTGGCATCTAAACGAGTGTTTATTTCAACCTGATTAGCATCTAAACGGTTACTTAACTCACTCTGGTTGTGATTAATTGCCTCCTGATTGGCATCTAAACGAGTGTTTATACCCTCCTGGAAAGCCTTATTTTCCAGCTTATTTTGCTCGTAAACAGCATCAAAATGCTGTTTCAACCCTGCAATAACCTGCAAGATCTCCTCTGTGCCTGACATTTTCACAATAATACACTTAAATATGCAGGCAGGCTTCCTGGAAAAAATGTGTGGATATGTTTTGAAAAGAAACATCAAACACTGTACACATATTGTAACGTCGTACAAAACCTGATAATATTATGATAAATTGTGGATCTGGTATGTAGCGCTCATACCCTTGGGTAATCCTCTTCTCAATAGAGAGATTCTGCGTTACATCAAAAGCCTACTGAACTCAAAAATCACTCAAACACAGTTTGAGGCAAAAAAACAATTACTATGGTTTTCCCCATTAAATACCATAAAAATCTATGGGTTTTCCCTAAATCCCATAAGCCCCACGTTGGGCGCCATGATAATGAATATGCATACTAGACGTATTTATCGTTTGCCCGGTTTGTGCAATGCCAAGATCGCTTATATTGCACTGACGCAGGCGGTTCCATAATGAATTAATACCGCCCCACGTTGCTTGGGCCATGATAATGATAATGTACCGTAGTACTAGACGTATCGCAATATCAAAATTTATATTGTGCGTATCAGAGCTTAGCTAGATTAGGTGCGGTCCTCCCCTACTTCATGTTAATTGTTACTTTAATAGAGTTGTGTGCATTAGATATAGACCGACTTTAGTTGTACCTATAGCTCAAATCACCGTACAGGACATCAATTTCCATGTACCCATGTGAGTAATCTCGATGGAATATGCTTCTGCCTCCAGCTAGCTTCAGGACTCGAGGGTGTACCGTCCTCCCACAGAGCAGTTGCATACTTTGGATTTGAGGCTAAAAGGTATCAACTCTACAATGATAAGGCACAACTCTATTCTAAAACTTTAATTCAGTAAATAAAATCATGGCTTTTATCAAATAAAACAATCCCCATAACCATAAAACAAAAGCAAACAAAAATTCACTTCCACAATCCACCAATATGAACATAATATAATCATAATAAAATCATATCATACCACAAACCTTTACCCTTATGTGAACTTCACAAAGATATTCTAGTGCGCTGATGCACGTACAACTTCAGAAACAAACTGTACATTGATCCTACTGTCATACAATGTGACTTCTTTAATATCACAACATTACTGATTCATAAAACCTTCTTAATTTGACAATTATGTGTACCGTGTGTGTTTTGATCTTTCTTTTCCCACCAAATGCTTCACATGCATTAGCCTATTCTGGTGTTGCACAGCAGTCAACGTGCAACTCCATAATCATGTAAGCTACCCCTACTCCACTATTTACATAGTTCCACTGCATGCCGTTTTGTGATTTCATATAAAAACGTTATGTTATTGTTGTGTCGGATGGTACAATCAAACTACCTTGCGCGCGTAGCCTGTGGAATCTGGTAACCAACTTCTGAAAAAGCTGTCAGTGACAGTACAAGTGCACCGTCTAACCATTCGTTAGATAGCTAAAATCATGAACCATCAGGATAATGTATAATTATCAACGTATTCTAAAACCACATGGCTTCATTACTCAATATAACAATATTTCACTTCAAGTCATTAACAGGGTCTAAAATCTGTTCCTTTCAAACTTGCTTCTACGGTCCGCCTTGACCGTCCAGACCCTCTACCCGAGCGGTCGGCATACAATAGGAGTGTGGAAGGGGGTTCCAACATTAACTCGACCCTCGCTTTATGTCTGAAGGCTTATTTCCAAAGCAGTATAAGATTTTACAAGACAGTACTGTGCTCCCAATGACACTCATATCTCAATGGATTTTAACTGAATATTATGCACACAGGTAGTGAATGAGCTTTATATTTATTCCTACCCCGAGGAAACTAATAACTGGCACCAAACTAGGCCCATTTCAACATGAAGGTACGAGGTTCGTAAAACATTGGTCTCGTAGGCAACCGGTGTCTTAAATAAATTATGCGGTCAGTCCAAGCTGCCGACATTTGAGGTTCGCTTCAACAAGCCGAATCACTCAACAATAAGTTCTCGGGAAACCATAAAGTGTCGAGGTGTCCATCGTTTGCCTCGCACCTACATGGGATTTCAATCCGGAACACTTCATCCATCATCAGAGTTAGGGTCCAACACTAAACACTCTGGCACAAAGTATATCTCCGCTATGCCCCCGGCATAGGAGATTTCATACGTAGAATAGACCACCTGGCTCCTTCACCTAATGTTACGACTTCGTCCTATAATATTAAGAGAAATCTATCAATTACTCTATAAGCTTCTCACATAAGCTGCAAATTCAATTCACTAAAAGCTCTTCCATTCCTGGCATAATTATATTCCCATTAATACAATATATTCTGATATCAAACTCTTTCTTTAATCCCGTAATGTAATCTTACTGTATAATCTTACTGCTTGGATCGATAAGTCTTGCAAATAGCGTAATTATTTCCTGTTTACAACAATTTCCTGATGCGTTCATTAATACCTTTGATATTCATAATCCTTATTATTATTATTCTCACTGACATAAATTACCAAATCATTCCTTATTATTATTATTATATTTCTGACATAATTTATCAAAATCCGACACAACCAATCATCTCAAAACTCGAACAACTGTGCTCGTAACATTTACATAACTGATTGCCATCTTAATTAATAGTGGTAATGATTAATCCACTTATTGACGCACATTAACATCTCAACTGTATAAAAATCAATACAATAATGACTAAACCTGGAGGGTCTACCTCCTAATCTGATTCTTACTGGCATCTTTACTGAAATCACATAACATGCAGTGGCCCATATTCTCTAATTAACCATAATTTGTGGGGTACTCACATATCTCTAGGCTCCTCATGGTGGCTTCAACCAATCATATCCTTCCAAGTCGCCTGCCATATGCAGGTTTAACGCGACATTTTTATCTTGAATACACACATTTTATGACACATATTTTTCGTTAACCACACGGCACTTTGCATTTCTATAATGAAGCTATTGCTTCCAAACATGTGACACTTTATAACACTTATTAAACCACTACTTCAAAAGATATTTTACATATGCTTTATACATAACACACGTCACTTTGTACACTTTTCATTGCTTGAAATTCCCTAGCAAAGATATCAAAATTGCAGGTGTCGACGGCATCTCCCGTGCTCCTACCAACTCCTGATTGAAAGTCTGGTTTACCTGCCCTCGGAATTCACCAACAGTTTTTATCCATACTCCTACGGTCAGCTTCCTGCGTTGCATCAATATGCTAACTTCCGTCCTGAGCGTTATTATTTGGTATCCTTAAGACATTACCAAATGCTTCGTAAAGTTTCTCCCAGCGCATTCAAGCGTAATTAGACATGAATGATCAGTCGATATTTGATACATTGCGCTTAACACTGCCCATAACTTTACACAAATTATTATTATTATTTACAATAGTTCTGCCACTCATCTTACACGATGCTTCCTACGTGAACGCCATTGTTCGTACTGCTGAGTATACCTGCAGCGCGATTATTATTAATAACAGCTTATTACATGCTTCACTCAAATGTAGAACTCTTTGTGCGGGCGTCCTTTCATGCCCCGGACCAACATATGTTCCGCCATGACGACTGTCTGCGCCTCTCTTGACAAACTGTGACAAACTGGTGTGAGACTGGCTCCAACTAGGGTAAGACTGACTTAAGACTGACTGCTCTGCTAAGGGTCGGCCTCCTTATATTGGTTTCACACAGAAAATAGAGCGAAATCTTCCCGCGTGATCTCGGCTCCTCTCCCAGCATGATTCTGGTCTCGAAACCATGTTCTTTGGGTCCCATTTCTTTCACTGATCCCAAAACTATCTGCGTGCTAAAGAATCGCTCGGCCAATTAATTAATATTAATTCCTTTCTCTATAGCGTGGGGACGCTACCTCACTGGGATTCCCTGGCACCATCCTCAAATCCCGCCGCGAACAATGATAGTCCTACGGTCCTTCCGCACTTCCTTAAATATGCGTCAATTTCGCAGATTAAAGGCTCTAAAATTAGCCTCGTGTCTAAAGATTCACCTGTGGGCAACTCCCATGTCATTTCGTTACTCCAATCACGAGTAATCAATGATTTTCCTTGTGATCTCTCCCCACCATTCTCAAATCCATTCTCCGTCGGGGAAGAACTGGGTCATTATTCAGGCCCTCACCCTCTTCCAGACGACAGAATGAGGTCAGAAAGATTGACTTGGCTCCACTGAACACCTCCCACAATTCTGGGCCTATTTGTAAAATGTCAAACTCTGCACTTGCAGTGCTTCAAGCCCCATATAGCCTACACCATGTAGTCTAATAATGCTGTATTCTGCTCAATTTCCCTGCATTATTTTAATAAATAATGTCACTGCAACTGAAATCACACCAGTGATTTTATATACACTTCTCTCTAGGGGTTTTTACAATGAAACTCCCTCCACAGACTTCGGGTTCGTTTCCTGGTGGAACCTTTATACTGAGACCACAGTCTCTGAGAACCACGTTCGATTCCAGTCAGCATAACCTCCTCGGGTTTAATACCAACAGGAACAAAATAGGAGGTGCACCTCTATTCAAATAAGGCGATCATATAAGGAGCGTCCAGCTCTGTGGCTAAATGCTTAGCGAGCTAGGCTTTGGCCCGAAGTGTCCCGGGTTCGATTCTCGGCCGAGCCATCAGGAATTTTAATCTCTTGGGGTCGCTTACGGGCGTCAACTTGAAAGACCTACACTCGGCCTCTCCGGAGGTTACACGATCATCATCATCATAACTGAATAGAAGTTTAACTTGAATAAGACTGGCCTGAATTTTTTTTTGAAGCTGCTACGCCCTCTTGCGGTAGTTGAGGCGACTCTTGCCTATTTATTTCGTAACATGTTCCTGTTTGCGGGAAGGCCAGTATTTGTAGTACATCGGCCAAGTCTCACCTATTTTGAATTACGAGTTCTATACAGATATTACAGTGAGTTTTGGATGTCCTTGGTAGTACGGGTGAAGATACATAAATGGTTCGATCGTGGCCTAGCTACTAGTTTACGTAAAATGCTCTTATTATGTTCGGTTATGCGACTGTGTGTAGATAATCGGTTCAAACAACTTGTAAGCAGGAATTGATGACAACAAGAGACAACCAACAATGTCAAATTACAGCTAGTCCCACGACTATAGTTGGTGAAAATGACGGGTTCAGTTAAACGGATATAGAGAAATGGTAAATCGAAGACAAGATTACCAATCTTCAATATCGTCCACATCAAATTTTCCAAACACTATGCTAATATTCAGCAAATTCTCTAGGTTTGGTCCGTGTATTGTGTGGGGTTTCACCTTGGACACCAAGCTGGCCCATCACCTCCCCCCCCCCCACACACACACACAAGGCACGGCACAAACCTAGAAAATTTGCTGAGTTTTAATTCATCTTTTTGGAAGCCTTCGTAGGGAGGTTATGGCTGCTTGAGCTTTTAGTTCTCGCAGTAGGGAGGCGTAGGTGCGCTTCATAAAAAGAGAGGTAGCTCGCAGTTCTCTACTCCTGTGGGGGTCCGGGCGGGAACACCAAGAACCCACTGATGAGCCAGCTTGGTGTACAAGGCTAAACCCCACACAAGACACGGCACAAACCTAGAGAATTTTCTGAGTTTTAATTCACTGGCCGTGAAAGCCAATATACCATCTTTTGAAGCCTTCATAGGGAGGTTATGGCTGCTTGAGCTTTTAGTTCTCGCAATAGAGAGGCATAGGTGCGCTTAATAAAAAGGGAGGTAGCTCGCAGTTCGCTACTCCTGTGGGGGTCCGGGCGGGAACACAAGAGCCCGCTGATGAGCCAGCTTGGTGTCCTAGGCTAGACCCCACACAAGACGCGGCACAAACCTACAAAATTGGCTGAGTTTTAATTCACTGGCCGTGAAAGCCAATATACTATTTTTAATGTTAATATGATTTCATAATTTCATTACTATATGGATTTGAAAAAATTAATTATGAATATAATTTAATAGTCCATTTTATTTCAAAGGAATGCGCATTGCTGAATCAGATAACAAACTATAAGAAATGAAGTACGGGTTCCGTTGCCCTGAACGTGGTTTATTTCATAAACATTTGCCGTGCTGCGGTCTCTGTAAGATTAGAAAATATTGCTTTACATTATCTTTGGTAATTAGTATGGCTCGAAAGTTCATGCCAAATCATACATTGTTGCATATTTATGCATATTTTAGTTATTTTCGCAAAATGCATCCGTTTTTTGTCCTTTTCCTGTTTAAGTGCATATGCCTACCTGAGAGGGCGTATATTCTTATTTCTTATTGTTTTGAAGCGCTTTTTGTTACTTCATGTTCGTAAAGTCGTATATTTTGATTCAGACCCCGAGAGTCTATCACAGAATAATATACTACTGAAATTATTGTAATAACTAGTACGTTTCAGTCCTTTTTAGCCTACTTTCGATTTTTGCAAAAAATGAAAGTAGACTTATGAGATCAACACAGGGCGGAAAAAGTGTGTCTGTCTGTGTGTGTGTATGTGTGTGAGTCTGTGTGTGTGTGTGTGTACTCTGAATGTCTGTCCCCCCCCTATCAATTCGAACACGGTGAACGCGAATTGAACGAAATTTGGTACAAAGGTAGCACTTGCAAAGGACACTTCAGTGCCATGTTTTATATCGCCGCCATCTTGACGGAAACGTAATGGCGGCCACACAAATGTTCAAAGCTTAAATCAAATTATGACTAACCTAATCATCCGATCTCTACCAAAAATTTTGCAACAACATACCATTATAGGGCGAGCATCCTTTGACCAAACTAATATGTCATCAGCCTAATAGTTTGCGGATGGCGGCCATCTTTGTGTCAAAATCGATTCCCCCTATTAATTCAAACACGCTTAAACCGAATGGAACGAAATTTGGTACAGAGGTAGTACTAGCAAAGGGCACCTCAGTGACATGTTTTATATCGCCGCCATCTTGACGGAAACGTAATGGCGGCCACACAAATGTTCAAAGCTTAAATCA
Organism: Meconema thalassinum; assembly: GCA_946902985.2. NCBI lineage: Eukaryota > Metazoa > Arthropoda > Insecta > Orthoptera > Tettigoniidae > Meconema > Meconema thalassinum. Next base: position 2,095,938,254 of record OX336388.2, on the reverse strand, counting down.
AATTACGACTAACCTAATCATCCGATCTCTACCAAATTTTGCAACAACATACCTTTATTGAGGAAGCATCCTTTGACCAAATTAATAGGTCATTCGCTTATTAGTTTGCGGATGGCGACCATCTTCGTGTGAAAATCAATTCCCCCTATTAATTCAAACACGGTGAAACCGAATGGAACGAAATTTGGTACAGAGGTAGCACTAGCAAAGGGCACCTCATATTTATGTTTAATATCCCTATAGCACGTTGTATTTCAACAAGCTACTACAACCAACATTCAATTATACTCCTTGAAAAGGACAAAGAGTTATAACAATACCCATGTATTTAGGAGAAAGTAGGCTATATGTTCAAGTTAATAGCAATCACTATGTAAATACTGTAAAATTATTTTCATTTTTAAAAATTCAATGGCCATTAAAATTGTATTTCAGTTATACTCAAAAATTAACATAATAAACAATTTATTGAAGGTCAACACCGCTTGAAGATGCATAAAATACCATTTCCTACTATTTATAACTTTTTCTTAGTTGAGATATTTAAAAAACATCCATCTGTCCATATTTTCTTTATATTCAAAATATAAATGCTAAACCCCCCAGGGGCTCACATCTAGTGGGACGTGGGTTGGCGACCACGGGGCCCTAGCTGAGTCTGGCATTGCTTCCACTTATTTGTGCCGGGCTCCTCTCCATTTTCTTTCCTGTCGACCTCACTTGGTCACCTCTTGTACTCTTTCGACCCCGACGGTATTAGGGTATCCGTGGCCTAGAGAGTCTCTTCCTTTCCCGCCTTAATTGGCCCTTGTCTCATCTTTTCTGATACCCTCCTTCTGCGAGGGGTCAGCCTTCTTTTTCTTTTCATGTTATCTCTTGCCTTCTGCTCAAGGCCCTCAAGGAGGCAGGGTGTATGTAGCCCCCACCACTTCTGGTGCACCCTGGATATTGCTACACCCTCAGGGGCTCGCGGCTGGTGAGTTCGGAAGTTGGCGACCCCGAGGGATTCCTGAGCTGGGTCCGGTTTTCGCCCTTTTATCCATTACCTCTGGGGCGGACCCTCTCCTCTTTCCCTTTCCGATCTGCCTTTCATGGCTCTCCTTCCTTCCAAGTCCCTAAATCCGTATTTTACGAGGGTTGAGGGCATTTCTTTCCTCCTGTCCTTTATTTGCCTTATTCTCCTTTTGTTTTCCATTTCTTCTTCTGGTATATAAGTTAGTAGTTAGTTTTAGTTATAGTTTACATTTCATTATCATCTTCACGATCACCCTAACCATTAGGGGTCGATAACCTAGATGTTAGGCTCCTTAAAACAACGATTATCATCATCATCAGAAATGCTAAAGAATACCGAGTGATCGTAATTGCCGTAGAAGTTTCATATATTTTGAAACGTTGTGTATATTTGACCAATAATCAGTGCATATTTATTCATTAATACTTCCGGACCTTAGTAATTAGTAAAATATTTACGATTTGAAATTGTTCCGCCAACTCATATTCAAGACCCAGTACCGTTTCCCCCCGTTTTCAGAGCAGGATCCACCACTGCTCTACAGCAACGCAGATCCTCTGATAAAGTGCAGCAGAGAATCCTTGAATAGCCCTCGCAGTAATTAGTGAAGTACTCTGCAATCCTATGATGAAGTTAGCAGAAATGAACGCTCCCAAAAGGCTCATTTGTTATGGAATTATTGTACATTTTATAACCATCCAGCAAATTAATTTTAACGCTTAATGGAATACCAATGTTCCATTAACACTTAACAATATGGGCGGTTATGACTGGTAAGTGCTCCATATATTTGAACAACCCTTGAACACATGGCAGAGCAGCATTTTCCCTCCCTTCCTATAATAATAAAGTATCCTCCACCCCAACCATGACAGGGGATGGGAGTACGCATCCCCGTGCTGAAGCTACCCACCTCTGTAAGGGACAGTCGATTGGAAACGGAACCTCTTCTTCTGATGACATCTCCTCGCTGAAGGCAGTCAACAGTGTCAAATGTTAAAGAGTAGTCAATTCTTTCTTGTGCTTGATATATCCTCGTTGCAACGTCGTTAACTTCAAACCACTGCCAGGTTTCCTGTCCATAACATTGAAGCCATTTTTCAGTGTTGCCTACTAAGAAATTATATAATACATATAGTTGGTCGGTTCCATAGTTTAGGGGCTGCGACAACGCAGTCATGTAGCCCCGTGTACTTTGGGTGTATATAGAAACTGTCTGATAACCGATGTTAATTTTGATGGCTGTATTAATGTGTGTTATCTGTTTTGATTCAAGTAAGGACTGCAGAATATAATTTCAAGTAGTTCCTACTTTTGCTACCAAATGCAAACGTCCACGACACCTAGCTGCGGACTTGGCTACTAGATGCCATCACAGGCAGCACCTGGCGGTGAAAGTTGGAACAAATCGCAAGATCAAATAATCTAGGTTGGTTGGCTGGTTCCTTAGTTTAGGGGCTACGACAACGCGTTCATGTAGCTCCGTGTACTTTGGGTGTGTGTAGAATTTGTCTGATAACCGGTGTTAATTGTGATGGCTGTATTAGTATGTGTTATCTGTGATTCAGGTTAGGACTGCAGACGATTAATATTTTCAAATAGTTCCTACTTTTGCTACCAAATGCTACCGTCCACGACACCTAGCAGCGGACGTGGCTACTAAATGCCATTGTAGTCAGCACCTGGCGGTGAATTTTGGAACTAATTTATCGTTATCAAATAATCTAACCTACAAAGTTTGGCTTCACACAAGTGTAGTTAGCGGAAGGTTCTTTTTCATGCAATTAATCTATGACATGGGATCGGCTTTACTTCCCCTCCGAAGGGAGGCATACTGAGGGATTTTTAACGAATCTATTTAGGAGAAGACATTTTTATAGACCTCAACTCCCCCAGAAGATGGGGGGAGGGCAAAAAACTTCTTTAATCATATAAATTCTACTTTTCTAAGGAAATTGTATTGAACGGAACTTGTAGCTCACCCGGTGGGTGTCCGCATTGAATCAGCTACAGCCTCTGGCGAGCCGAACATATCTTCGGACACTCTTGGCACTAGTCATACGCTAAGAAAAAAGAAAAGATACAGTCATTCTGAGAGACTAGACTTTATATCATTTCAAATGCTACAAATGCTACACATGTTAGAAAGGCTCAGGACTCTTTCAACCGACTCATTTACCCATTAACTTAGGCTTCCCGCGCGGGGAACGGAGAGCGGGAGGTGCACTCTGCTGCATGACGTCACGCACTCGCCGTCTCCGTATCGCATAACGCCATACCCCAGGAGTAAACTCAGACTCAACAGACTCCATTACCGTTTAACTTAGGCTTCCCGCGCGGGGAACGGAGAGTGGGAGGTGCACTCTGCTGCATGACGTCACGCACTCGCCGTCTCCGTATCGCATAACGCCAGACCCCAGGAGTAAACTCAGACTCGGTGCATATGCACTGAACAACATGATGACGTCATACACGCCGTAACAGTAACGCATAACGGTAGACCAAAGCATAACGATGAAGTCGACAAGATTATTTGAAATGATAAAAACGTAACAAATTCTATCAAAGAAAGCTTTTCAGTCGGTCAACACAAATTACATTGGGCGGGAAAACAAGTATTTATATGGCCTAACCTGAAATAGGATATTATCACAAAATAACACGCTTTTATGTACAAGAATGGGGGTTCTTAATTAGATGACACGTTTCGTTCGTCAAGCGATCATCATCAGATCCTGCTCACTTAGGTATAGTTAATGCATGATATTTTTGAATATGCACAAATATATGTACAATGTTTAGATTAGTTAGTTATTGTTGTTTTAAGGGGCAGAACTACCAGGTCACATGCCCTTCTTAACACAGATTAAAGTGTACAAATTTGGAATGGAATGTAAAATTTAAAGGTGGTCACCTAAATTTGAAATTTGGAAATTTGTAAAAACTTGGGTGTAACTTATTTATGTATTGCTCACTTCTATGGTTGTAGTCAACATCATTCCTGAAGTTAGTCACAGTAATAATTCAATAAATCACAGGTTAAAATGCTTAAACTACATTAGTAAACGCAATATGTGTGGAATCTGTCTGATAAGTTGTATCATTGTGATGACTGTAGTCGTGTGTATATTTGTAACTAAGGCCTGAATTTGGAAGTTGGTGTCCTAGGTTTTAACTCTTGAAAACTGGCGTGAAAAAATATAACATGAGGACTGAAACCGGATCATTTTGACCCATAATGTGTCACTCCCTTTTTGTCGTAGTCTTACGGATTTTAATAATACTATCGTAAGGCCTCGGGTGCCGTGTGCAAGCTTTGTAATTTGACACCGAGAGGGTAGCTTGCATGTCGAATTTCGTTGTTCCTTGAATTACTATGAAAGTCAATGAGGTTAGATATATAATCTCCTTGAACACTATAGCGCTTTCTAGTAGAGAAATGAGGAACTTTGTGTTGACGGAAACTCCCGAGATTAATTTTGCCATTATGAACACGGCCTACTGAATTCAAATGGGTTGTTTGAAATGCCAACATCGTATGATATGCGTGTCGTATTTTTGCCGCCTTTCAAAAATCACTTACCACGGCCAGGAGCGAACCTGCAATCTTGGGGTTAGTAGACCGACACGCTATCCACTCACGGATTTTAATGAAGTAATTTTACACCTGGTGTCTTCCTATGAACTATTCCCAATATCAAATGAGGTTTATTTTTATCTTTCAAATTTAACATGCAGACAAATGACAATAATTTCCGTAGCAGTATCATTGACCTTGAAATTGGTGGCAAAGCAGTCATCTTAATTTTTTTGAACAAAGGTGCTGATTACCAACGTGTCCCTTGACACTAAATATGGATGTATAATCGAGTTGCACCTTATTTTTTACAGCTTTTCCCGACTAACGTAAGCCGAAAATTGTCACGCGAGGACTGGCCCCATGGGTAACTTGAGTGTTCAAAAAGCTGTGGACATGTTTCTTTTCCAGGGTGAAGTTCAAGGCTAGGAAGGAAGGTACAGTAAGCAACAGGAAATGAGGGCTGACCAAAACGAAAATATAGAGTATTATTTAAGCCTCGCGTCAGAGATACCATGCGCCAGTCGTCGCGGGTTAAGATAGGAACCATCCCGGTATTTTGCTTGGAATAGAAATGGGAAACCAAGGAAATCCACATGTTGGACGGCTCAGGTGCGAATCTATCCCATCTGTTCTCATCTTTGCTTCACAAGACAGACTGAGCCCAATTCTAACCTTCAGATCAGATTGAAGTTTCTTGACAGAGCCGGGAATCGAAGTTGGACCCCTGCGGTGACAGCCAACAATGCTGGTCACTACGCCAGGCCTCTAGTCTAGAATAGGAAGGTCGTATACTCCAAAAGTCAGTGTAGGGAAATATGCTTTCAAAGTTGTTCTATGTATGGGTTGCTGGTCATCGCGCGCAGAGACTCTCGGACCAACTGGGATACTGGATTTTGTTCTCTTACCCTTTCGTGAAAGTTCCGACTGCGATAATAGAGGTACATACGCAGGTCTGTTCTCATTGTTTCTCCACCTTCTCTATCGCGCGTTAAGTTGCACACCTAAGTGTAAGAGATTGCCGGAGGGCCATGAATATCCACATCCGCCTCGCATCAGCACGACTGTTATCCGCATCCGCCTCGCATCCCCACGACTGTTATCCGAATCTGCCCCGCACTCACACGACTGTCATCCGCATCCGCCCCGCTTTCACACGACTGTTATCCGCATCCGCCCCGCATCCACACTAGTTATCCGCATCCACCGCACATCCACGCGACTGTTATCCGCATCCACGCAACATCCAACGGCTGTTATCTGCGTCCGCCCCGCTTTCACACGACTGTTATCCGCATCCACCCCGCATCCACAGGACTGTTTTCCCCATTCCCATGTTTGTTATCCGAATCTACTGGCATTACAATAACATTTTAAATTAAATAAAGCCTAATTATTAAAGCAACATATTTAGACATCTGGCGAAAAAGGCGTTCCCATAGGCTATGTATGTCATATGCTATGTTTAAAATGAATGTTACACAGCCAGAATTGCAACCCTTTCCTGTTCGGAGTGTTAATTATGTTTAATGACATAATTTGAATGAGATTAGCTTAAATCATCATCTTACATTTTGTCATGAAAAAAAAAAAACATAACGGAAACTAACATGATACCGGTATGTCATAAAAATCCGGGTCCTAATAATGAAATTATACACGGTATTCTAAAACCTATCCACAAATTTTCTCCAAACATGATCCGCAGCTTATTCGCTATCCGCACAGCCATGCAAACTATATCCACTCGGCGAAAACGTTTGCGGATATCCGCATTCATGAGCCCCAACTTCGCCAAAATAAAAATAAAAAGATAAATAAACAACCATATTAAATATGGCCTGTGGTTTGGATTCCACGTAAAAGGAGTAGTACAGTACAGCTGCAAAGAAGAAACCCCTTTTGTTCCAAAAACCGTGCTATGGTTGGATTTCAATAAATAGAAAAGCACAAGAAAAGCTTAACTCTAAATTTCATAATAATTTACACGATCATTTTGACGGAAAACTCAAAAAAAATTGAAAAGCGTTTTTCTCTGAATCGACGTATTTTAAAGAAAAGGTTTTAGACAAAAAATTGTAGATGACATTCTTACCTGCAATTTGTCTCATTGAGGTCATGTCATACGTTTTGAAACGCAGAAGCTAGGTGGCGCCAAAGTTTCCAAAAAAGTGTTTTTTCACTTTTTGTCATAGAAAAAATATTTTGTTCACAAAAGAGCGAATCAGAAATTTGTTCCTCTGAAAATTGTCTACAACATTTATTGGAACATTTTTTCCCCTCCGACTTACCGTTACAAAGTTATAGTCTGCCGAAGTGTGAAAATTGTCCGACACCAGTCTAAACTATGCCCACCGCTCTCTCCGCAGTAACAATAGTAGCCTTGACTACGCAGCATTGCATTTGCTGCGCTATAACTTTGTACTGTACCAGAGATCTTGTGGCTAATGATCGCTAATTAACGGTAAAGTAAAACTACAAGTTTCCTTCCTTCATGTTGTTGTTGTTTGAGTCTTCAGTCTTTTGACTGGTTTGATGCAGCTGTCCAAGCCTCCCTGTCCTGAGCTATTTTTTTTTCATCTCTGCATAGCTAGCACACCTTACTCCCGAGACAATCTGTTTAGTGTAGGCTATTATAACCTTAGTCTACCCCTACAGTTCTTGTCCTCGACCCTTCCTTCCATAACTAAATTTGCTATTCCCGGGTGTCTTAGTATGTGCCTACCAACCTATCTCTTCTTTTCATTTAGCAGTCGCCTGAAATATCTCTACTCTCTCACTCGACCACTTCATTTGTTACTCTATCTGTCCAGCTGATCTTCATCATTCTCCTGTAACACCACATTTCAAACGCTTCCATTCCCCTCTTTTCTGCTGCACCAACAGTTCAAGTTTAACCTCCATGTAGCGCCACGCTTCAGATAGACGCTTTAAATATGACTTCATAATACCTAAATCTATATTTGATATCAATAAATGTTTTTTCTGTAGAAATGCTTTCATTGCCTGAGCCAACCTACAATCCTCTTTGCTTCGTCCATCACTGGTTATTTTGCTTCCTAAGTAACAGAAGTCTCCTACTTCCTCTAGCTTTTCACCTGGCAATTTGATGTCAATATGAGTTTCTGATTAATTTCGGCTGTATTCCAATATTTTTGTTTTACGTTTATTGATTTTCATCATGCAGAGATTTGCAGCCATTCTTTCAGTGTTGCCAATACAATCTGTCATTTGTAGCTTTCCAGTCGGTCAACATGAATTTTACCAATGAATTGGTGGGGGACAAACTATAAATATGAGGTTTATTGGCTTTCACGGCAAGTGACAGAGAACTCAGCAATTCTTCTAGGTTTGTGTCGTGTCTTGTGTAGGGTTTCGCCTAGGACACCAAGCTAACTCATGAGCGGTCTCTTGGTTCCTGAGTTTTATAAATATGTGGATACACTCCTGGAAAAATTACATGTAGTTGGTCTTGCTTAGCCTCATTTATCAAAACGGGGAACATATTATAGGTTACATATGTTATTTACATTACACGATAAAGCTATAGAAGATAAGAATACATAATAATATATAAATGCAGTTTACATTTCTGCAATCATCTAAACATGTGCTTCATATTACCCACTATTTCTTCACAGACATTTGCACACAAGAAGCTTTTATCTAACATTGTCGCACCAATTCTTCGTTCTCTTACAACAAGGGCACTTAATGTCAACACGATTAATTATTGGCACGTATTCAAATTTTAACTCCATCCTGAGTGAAGATCTCCTTATTCGTCTCAAGCACTGATCCATTTACTTAATATTTCAAGCTCTAAACTACGTTCATGTCGGCACACTTAGTATTTGGCACCTATTCAGAATTTTAACTTCATGTTGAAGATAGAAGATTTACTTATTCATCCAAGCTTTTAACTATGTGCTTATTCAATTTCACTGATCTATATTAATTATTGGTTACAGAACTTTATTTTAAAATTATTTTTAGTGTATTATTTTGATAAGAATTATTATATAGTTTAATATTTGTTTACATTCGCCAATAATATTTTCTCGCTTTCAACTACATTTTGAAGAAAAAAAAATCCTCTCGGCACGCCGGAAGGCGGAGGTAGATTTCACCGGGCAAACTAGGGGATAGGCTATAATAGGCAAAATATGCTGTTTTCGTAGGAGGATCAGACCTCATTTCTTGCGAGAAAGTATTTTACAATTGGAGGTTAATTAACTTTTTTTCCGTCTTTCTATGCATTATTTAACATTTTATTGTCTTATGGGGATGGTAACCTTCTTGTCATTTGGGGTTCATTTTTAGCCTATTTTCAATTTTGAAAAAATAGGCTTATGAGATAACCTATTGTCCGTGTGTGTGTGCGTGTGTGTGTGTGTGTGATTCGTGTGTGTGTCGCCCCCTAATAAAATCTAAACGGCAAGAGCGATTTCAATGAAACTCGGAAAGTTCATAGCACAATTCCCGGCGACCTCGACCGTGCCCTTCAAATTTTGTTACGACTCACCAATCCAACATGGCGGCTGTGCGAAATATTTCACCAGCATTCAATATCTCCGAAACTATTACCGATATTACCCTGACATTTTCTATGGTGATAGAGGGAACTACTATAAGTTCACTTATGTGACTTTTGAAAACCTGGTAACTACAAAACCAACATGGAGGAGCGAATTTGCGACTTTTAATAGACGTTTCTCGTGATTTGACCAACCAAACGCAATGAAACTTGGTACAGTATATGTTTATATACATTGTAATGCACCGACATCTAATTCGTTCAATTGTTTACATAATCACAAGATGGCGGATGTGCGAAATATTTCACCGGCATTCTATATCTCTGAAACTATTAGCGGTAACTCCCTAAAATTTTGTACGGAGATAAAGGGCACTACTGGAAGTCCATCTATAAGACTTTCATAAACCGGTTAACTACAAAACGAACATGGCGGCCAAGCGAATTTGAAAATGTTAAATAGACCTTTCTCGCGTTTTAATGTTCCAAGCGCACTGAAACCTGGCACAGGAAATATTTATACACATTGTAATCCACTGGTATCTAATTTAGTTCAATTGTTTACATAACCTCAAGATGGTGGCAGTGCGAATTTTAAAATTAAGTTTTTATTTCTTGTGATGTAGTCATGCGATCGAAGTGAAAGTTTGAATAATGAACCTACGCAATAATTTTCCTTTAATGGTACATGACTCTATGGCCTATACATTTAACAATCCAACATGGCGACCATCCGAAATATTTAGACGATACTGAATATCTACGAATCTATTTCAGCAATCAAACTGCATTTTTTAATGTTCATAGGGGCTATGAACTTAAGTTCACCTGAAAGACTTTAAATAACCTGGTGATCACAAATCCAACATGGCGGTGACGCGAATTATAAATATCCACATGGACGTTTCTCGCAATTTAACCATCCGAGTTCAGTGAAACTTGGTACAGTAAATTCTTATACGAATGTTAATCCACTGGCATCTAATTTATTTCAATTGTTTCCATAACCTCAAGATGGCAGCTGTGAAAATTTTTAAAATCACCTTGTTTTTTCTTGTGTCCTAATTATGCGATTGAAGTTTGAATACTACACGTTCACAATAATCTGCATGTAACAGTACATAACTCTTGGACCTACATATATAAAATCCAACATGGCTACCATCCGAAATATTTAGTCGGTTCTTAATATCTACGAATCTATTACAGCAATCAAACAGAGAGTGTGTATGTTGATAGTGGCAATTAACATAAGTAGGATATATGAAAATAGGCTGTATAGTTCTTCACGGAACTACTTGTTATACTTGTGATCACACTGTCCTTATGCAAGGTTTGGAACTGATGTGTAACTATCTAACAGTCTGTTACTTCTTCACGCAAAATTTTATCTCCCGCAGAGATGTTGGTTGGTTCCTCAGTTTATGGGCTGCGATAACGTTGTCATGTAACCCCGTGTACATTGGGTGTGTGTAGAAACTGTCTGATAAACGGTGTTAATTGTGATGACTGTATTAGACTGTAATTCAGGTAAGGTCTGCAGACAGTCAATTTTAAGTAGTAGTTTCTAATTTTGTACCAAATACTACCTTCAACGACACCTAGCTGTGAACTTGGCTGCTAGATGCCACCGCAACCAGCAACATGCAACGAACGTTGTAACTTCCCCTCCGAAGGAAAGCATCCTGAGGGATTTTTAGCGCTCTTAGAAAATCCGGCGACTTTGGCCGGCCTTGAACCAGCGACCTTGGGCATGGAAGTTCAGCATGCTAACAGTTAGCCGCTTCCCTCATAGTCAGATGGAACAAGAAGTTCCGTGACGAACTAAAGAGCCTACTTTTCTTAAAATTAAGATTCATGCCAATGATTAATCTACAGTATATGTACCTATCTAGAATAATGACGAAATTAAGTAGGTAATATCGAAATGTCTTAATTAGTTCGAAATGCTGTATACTAGGCATAATGTAGCCTAATAGAGCAATACAGTTGGCAGCCCTGCTGACTGAATATATTCTTAATTCCATCTCTTTAGGTACAGAATAAAAAATGTGGAAGTCCAAAGGACGTTACATGGAGTTAGACATTGGATCTATCAGTACACGTAAAAGCATGTTGGCAACAATGTCATGCGAGTGCTGGTCAGATATAATCTGAAATATTATGATATCTTTTTGTGCCAATTTTGGATGAAATCCATTTGTTGGAATAGAAGTTACATGTATTTTAAAATTGGAGATATCATCAGGCATAGAATCATGCTGGCAACACTGGCTTAAATTAATTACTCCAAATTAATCTAGAATGTCAGGTGCTATACGTGTGCAAAGTATAGAGCTGTTGGCCTGCATACTTTCTAATATATTTATATTAGGGTAAAAAATATAGACACCATTTATTAACAGTTGGCAGCCCTGATTGCCCTTAAGAATACTTATAGTCATATCTGTTATGTTACACATAGCACATACGAAATTTGGTTGAATCCAACTGACAGTATAGAAGTTACATGTATTTAGAAATTGGTCCTATCACCAGGCTTGGAATCATGTTGGTAGAACTGACGTATATAAGTTACTCCAAATTAATGTAAAATGTCAGGTAATATATATATGCATAGATTCAAGCTGTCGGCTTGCATACTTTCTGATATATTGGTATTTGGATAAAAAATAGAGAGAGCAATTATTAACAGTTGGCAGCCCTGGTGGCTCTTAAGAATACACTCTGTAATATTTGTTTATGTACACATATTACATACAAAATTTGGTTGATATCCAATTGGTAGTGTAGAAGTTATATGCATTTAAAAATTGGACCTATCAGAAGGCTTAAAATTATTTTGGCGACACTGTCATGTATGGCCTCCTGGAAATTAAACTGAAATAGTATTATCTACATGTGTGCCATTTTTGGAATAGCTCCCATGTACACCTTCCAAGATATCCAACATGGAGCTCAAATTTCTAGTGCGTTTTTTTAGCAGTTGGTAGCACTGACATCTTTTTCAAATATGGGCCTGAGATATTCCGGTATACATCTTTACTCATACTAAATTTGGTTTCGATTGCTGCAGCCGTTTAGGAGTTGATAGAGGGGGACCCACACACACAGCCATCCAGCCAGACAGACAGAAGGACAGACCGACAGACAGACAGACACATTTTCCCGGATCGGTCTCATAAATCTACTCTTTCCTCATTTTTGCAAAGTGTGAAAAGTAGGCTAAAAACAAGATGTTCAGTAAAGAACATATAGCCTACTTTCTCTTAAATGTATGAGTATAGTTATAACTCGTTGTTATTATCAAAGAGTATAATAGAACTATTCTTTGTTGAAGGCCATAGAAACGATTTACCTCTACCAAACGCCACAATCTAGATAAAAACTGCTACCATCATTGAAGAAAGAAAGATAAGAAGTATCTCAAGAATGTTATGGATCTGGAGACATAATCGACCGGACTGGCTGCGTGGCTCGGCGGTAACGTTCTCGCTTGCTGGGCCCTAGGTTGCAGGTTCGTATCCTGGCGCAGTCAGCTGGCATTTGAGGGTGCACAAATGCGAGGGAGCCGTGTCAGTACATTTACTGGCACGTTAAAGATCCCCTTCGGGCCAAAATTCCGGCACCCCGGTGTCTCTAAAAGCAGCAGTAGTTAAAAGGGATGTAAAACCAATAACATTATTATTATTATTATTATTATTGTTTTAATGTGCTAAACGGTTTCAGGCTAGTGTTCAGAAGTAAAGGGGGAGTTTTAGTCGGTAGTCTGCTACTCAGCAGCAGGAGCCCGACACTCTGTGCGTAAATGCATTTCTTCCCCCCCCCCCAAAAAAAAATATTATTATTATTATTATTATTATTATTACTACATATACGACCTGCCGTGGGCAACATCCAACTTTGAGTTGAGGCATGTCTTTACACGTCTGGTTGTGCAGGGCTTTCACAAACCTAATTGAAAAAAAAAGGAAGGAAGATTGTAGTTTTACGTGGCCGTGAATCTTGTGATTATGAGCCACGGGACCTTCTTTTTACGTGGAATCCGAACCACAGGACATGGCATTTCACTTCAAAAATCTCACATGCATTGACCGGGAATCGAAAACCCTAATTGAATTAACAAATCTTTCCATGACCCTACAGAGACGTGTGTATACAAACTATGTGGATATTTTCGATTGCTATTTGCCTGAAATAAAAGTAGTAATTAATACCTGAACTAACACCAACGGCTTGAACTCAGTTACTATGTGAAATCGTTTTGTTCTTTACTTCAAATAACATTTTCAAGTAACGCAAAATAGGCTGTTACAAACCCTTTAAAATAAAAAGTAAAAAAGTATCGTAGTATCATCTTGTCATTCTTCAAATTCGATGCGCATAGAATGCCAATGGTATATTAATCAATTGAGCCCCACGTAGACTAGTCGTGACTTCTAGTGGTGAAATATCGAACAATATAATCCTAACAGAGCGAGTGCATTCTAGCGGCCAGAAGAAGAAACTTTTCAATGAAATCTGGAAGTTAATAAGTATGTCGGCGTGCAGTTACCTTTTTGGCAGCTAGATGTCTCGAGTAAATCTGCTGGCGAATTATGTTTTAATTAAATATATTTTACACCATAATATGCACAATATAACGCTTAATTTTAAAACATCTGAGTCATTACAAAACAATAAACATATAACATTTCAAGCAAAAAATTTAGCTCTGATCGGGTTTGAACCATAGGCATTTGAGCGATAGGCTAACGCTCTACCACTTTTTTTTTCACTTTTTTTTTTTATTAGCTCTTTACAGAATTACAGAATTTTCAGATATGATAAATACCATAATAATACATCACAAGAAATCCAGATAGTGTCCATATTTATCGTACAATTGTCCACTTTCACTAAGCTTCCAACGCTCTTTTTGCAGGTGATACCTGAGATCCAGGAAAGAGAAATGTTGATCATTGTCCATCACGAAGTGTACATATTGGCCCATTATCCACACAATGGCAGTCTGTTTAATTTGGGGGAAGGCGGTCACCGACAAACGAAGCAACTTCCTGTCATCAAGGTCATCCGAGGGCACATTTAATAGTTGACATACTTTTCCCTTACACCACAGCCACGTGGAGGCAACTCGCGTGCATGATGTGAAGCGGTGTATCGCCGTATCAGTTTGACCACATATAGTACACCATGGGTAAGCTTCAAGATGGATGGTATATCGCCGTAGAGCGGTTGGGATGAGATCGTTGAGGAAGATAAAAACTTGGGAGTGTACAGCAGAAGAAATGGTCATAGCCCCAAAATTTTTCCAAACAGTGGGCCAATGGACGTAGAGGGTGGTGGCCTCTATTCGCGGTTTGGAGTGTACCACTTGCCGCAACATGTTATAGATACTTTTCGTCGTTGGAACAATCCCAGAAGGCATTTGGCGAACAGTTTCCAGAAGGTGCTGTTGATGGTCCCTAAATATCTTCGGCAAAGCTCTATCACAACCACGGGCTGTGTTTCGAATATCTTTGTATAGCGCTTTCGTAAAAGTGTCATGTTGGGAAAGAATGGTGATATCGTTCTTGCAGAGGAGTGCACGGCATTTCATGCCATGAGCTGTTAGCCCTAGCCCACCTTGCCGGGATGGGAGATACAACTGTTCCCGTTGTACTCGGAACAAAAATCCTTGCCATATAAACCAACCTGTTTATTTTGCCAATTGGCTCTCAAACATTTTGGGAAGTGGGAAAAGTTGTGCGACATACCATATTTTAGAGAGCGCAAACACGTTGAGGACAATGACCCGTTGCACTATATTGAGGTTTCTTTGACCAAATTGGATCAGGACTGCCCTAACTTTGGCAATGACCTTAGTCCAGTTTACTTGCACTGTGTCCAGAAGCGATTGCTTCCAGGTAATGCCAAGAATTTTCACCTCATTTACTATCCGGAACCAGGGCTGTGGGGTAATCACTGAGTTAGTATTGAGCGGAAGCAAAGCAGTTTTCTGGGGGTTCGATTGTGCTCCAGAGGCGATATGGTAGAGCTGAAGGACGCTATCGATGTGGATGTCTTCTTTATTGCGGATCAATATTGATACGTCATCAGCATAGGCGCACATTCCAAAAACATGTGTGGACAGTGTGTAACCCTGTAGCTTCACCTGGGTAGTCCGAATGAACGGTTCAAGGCCAATGACAAAAAGTAGCATAGAAAGGGGACATCCTTGCCTAACTGATCGTTGTATTGGAATCAGAGGGGAAAGAAAACCGTTGACGAGCACTCTAGACGTAGCATTACAATTTATCATACGAATGTAGTCAATAAGGATTTCAGGAAATTCGAAGTGTTGCAAGACCATGTACAAGTATTCATGACTGATGCGGTCGAAAGCTTTATCAAGATCTAAGGTGAGAAAACTCATTGGCTCAGTGGGGAGCATTTTGGCTTTTAGGTGTAGGTCCCGTAGTATCGCTAAGTTGGTTAACAGAGTTCTTCCAGGAATACTGCAACATTGTTCATCACCAATGATATCAGGTAGAACAGTCTTCAATCGGCATGCAAGTACTTTGGTAAGGACTTTATAGTCACTGCAGAGCAGAGTAACTGGTCGGAAGTCACCAACTGCCATGGGAGAGGATGTTTTTGGTATGAGGACTATGGTACCCTCGTGATGTGATTGACAAAGTGCACGACGTTGGAGAATGGCACGCAGGACATGACAAAATTCTTTGCCAATGAGAGGCCAGAAGTGTTTATACATTTCATATGGCAGACCATCAATGCCAGGTGAGCGGTTGTTTGGGAGTTGTTTAACCACAGAGTGAATCTCTTCATCCGTAATATCCGCGCTGAGCAGAGTTTTGTTGTCCGGAGATAGTTTGGTACTGCAAGATGACAGCAATAGGGTCACCTGCTGTGGATCAATGGGAGCCTTAGCGTAGAACCGTTGATAAAATAATGATATTTCACTTCGTATAGCGTCAGGGGAGGTGACGACACTTCCAGTACTGGTGCGGAGGCGGTGGATATATTTACGTTGCCGCTCACGTTGTCCTTTGGCGATATGGTATACACTTGCACTTTCGTCCGGGAGCACTGTACGATCTTTTAAAGCCACGTTGATATGAGCGAGCGTTCGTTGCTGTAGAGACAGGAGCTTGGTTTTAACTTCCCGGATCTGGTCATATATACGCTCCCCAGCATCAGATCTTTGCTGGAGCTGGCGAAGAACTCGATAGTAAAATTCAACTGTATCCCGTCTTTCCCGACCTCGTTGGTAAGATATGTTCTTAAAGACGCGGCGGATCCCTGGTTTAACTAAAATATCCCACCAGTCTGTGCAGTCGCGAAATTTGCATTTTTGTTGGACCCATCGAGTCCAGTGTTGTCTGAAAATATCTTGGCATTCCTCCTCCAGTAACAGCGAGCAATTCAGCTTCCAATAACCTCTTCCTATGTGAAATATGGGATGGGGGTAAGAGATTGTACATACGACAGCATGATGGTTAGTGAAACTGGCAGGTATCACTTCATATCGTCTAGGCTGGATAAGTTCCTGTGAAAAGTAGATGCGGTCAAGTCGTGATGAGGAGTTGTGACTTATACAGGTGTAATGGGGCAGGGGCACCCTTAAACTATCCACAGCATCAATGAGGTGTAGGGAGGTAAGAAGGGTCCTGAGAGCCGGGTTGACACCTTGGTATGAGCTAGTGGAATCTTCTGGGCGTTGAATACAATTGAAATCCCCTGCAAGAATAAGTTTTTCCTTAACTTCGTGCAGATGAGGCAGTATACTCTGTTGAAAGAACATTTTCCGTTCCACACGTTTATTGGTTCCGGATGGGGCTCCACTGAGCTAATTGTGTCAACGAATATAGTTCTATATAAAATGACTTACATAGAACTTGTTAGCAAATAATGATTTATACTAAACGATTTCATCACTGGAGTATATTATTTATATATAAAGCATTTCATACAAAGTTTATTTATTTTGCATCAGTACGCTATATTGCATTCAATACTCAAATTAGTGAAATATAAGTCAGGCACAAGATATCCGCTGCCATCTTGTCTTATTACTGAATCAGCTCAGCTTTTTAAAATCACGTCTGCACTATAGTATTACAAAATAAACTTTTAATTTCGAACGTGCCTCTTCCTTTAGAACAGTTAAAACGATTCTCGGCTCGATAATCGGAACTGGTGGGTCCCATGATATGGATTATAAAGTTTGCATAATTCGCACGGCCGCCATCCTGAAATGGTATGGCGGACGACCTTGTAGTTTGGTCACAAGACGCATCCTATACGAAGGTATGTTGTTACCAAATTTGGTAGAGATCGGATGATTTGGTTAGTCGTTATTTGATTTTACGTTTTGAACGTTTGAGTGGCCGCCATTCAGTTTTAGTAAAGATGACGGCGATATAAAACATGACACTGAGGTGTCCTTTGCTAGTGCTACCTTTGTACCAAATTTTGTTCAATTCGCATTCACCGTGTTCGAATTGATAGGGGGGGACAGACATTCAGAGTACACACACTCACACACATACAGACACACACACACACACTCACACACACATACACACACACACACACAGACTCACACACACACATACACACACACAGACAGACACACTTTTTTCGCCCTGTGTTGATCTCATAAGTCTACTTTCATTTTTTGCAAAAATCGAAAGTAGGCTAATGAATGTGATCTCGTCAATGGCGTTGTCTTGGCAACCTCTGAGAGCTCATCCCTCATCAATTTAGAAGCGTTGTCATGGTAACCTCTGATGGCACTTGGCATTTTCTTTAATTCCGAAATTAATTTTCTCATCCCTTGGCGTAATGGTGGGTCATATCAAAAATTCTTTCAGACAAAAGTTTTAGGTAATTATTAGGGGAATATTTTCCATTTTGTACGGTTTTGATATTGTGCCGATTAAGAGAGATATGATTAGTGTTTCCCGAAAAACCCACTTGTTTTCACCTCTTTGGTCAATGGTTGGTGCTATCAAAAAACTTATTTGACATAAATTTTTGGCACTTATCTGACACATATTATGAACTTTGAGTGGATTCGATATTCCACGTATTAAGAGAGTTATAGCGAAATTTCACTTATTCGAAAAAAGCCCCCCATTTTCACCCCCTTCGACCGATTTTTCCCATTAACGAACTCGACCGAGATTTTAATAGGATACTTATTATATAAAAAAATCAAACTGATTGGGGCAAAATTACGGCAGTTATCGTGTCCACAAAAACTGATATATATATAGATATATAGATAGATAGATAGATACATATATACATAAATTATATATAAACTTTTGAACTGGCGGTGGTTTTGGGGTCTGGGGGATGTGAAACGCGAAGATATGTCGAAATTTTCCGGAAGTCGAAACATGGTACCCATTGCAATAGTTAGCTTTCTGATGAAATCTACCTAAAATGACAAGTATTTTATTTAATTTGATTTGCAAGGATATCCATTTTAATAGTGATTCATTTTATTCAATTTTAACATTAATATTTCTTTTGTTATTAGATTTAAGTACTTTTATAATAGTTTAGCTTAATTCTTAATTGATTCTTGTTTAGCTGAAGATGGCCTCATTGAAGGCCGAAACATGTCCTATTTGTATAGAATTATATATAACTTGAGTATTGATTTGACGTATCATTTGAATAGTTGATTAACTTCTATCAATACGGGTTTTAATGGCGAACGTCTTCGCATTTTATGTATTAGTTAATTACTTAATCCTAAATTGCCCCATTTTATAGTGTTAATTAAATTCAGGTGGGAAAATTCGTGTTGACCGAAGGGCTACAAATGACAGTGATTTTCATCATGAATTCTTTCCTCTCGATGAAGTCCATACCATGGATAATAACATAGTAGGGAAACGACAAAAGGCGCATGCGTCCCTCCTATCCTATTGGCCTCATGTTTGTCTTTCCCTTCTCCATGTAATGTGCTCAGCGATGGTCCGGACGTAAATATTCATTAATCCCTCGCTGCACAAATGTATTATTTACAGTTCCGGAAAAAAAACTGGAATAGAATAATTCACGATTATTCCCTGCGCGCACTTACGCAGTCTTCAAAGCTAATCCGTT
Source organism: Meconema thalassinum (assembly GCA_946902985.2). Taxonomy (NCBI): domain Eukaryota; kingdom Metazoa; phylum Arthropoda; class Insecta; order Orthoptera; family Tettigoniidae; genus Meconema; species Meconema thalassinum. The sequence goes on along the minus strand of OX336388.2, from coordinate 2,095,919,000 downwards.
CTCCCTTTGAGGTTAGCTTTTGTAAATCCATCCATTAATTACATCCGAATCCGTGTTTCCTGGAGCCTGAAATTTCAGTATTAAATGTGGAAATGTTGTTACTGTGTGTGTGTCAACTTATCGCCTCCCCGACTTCCGGGATAACATGTCTCTAACCGCACGGTCCAGAGAGTGCCTCAGTTTATGAGAAGCAAGTGGAGGATACGGGAAAGACGTGTGTGAGCCGAACTTACTTGACGATGATACAGCGCACCAAACTTATCAGCCTTACAGGTATGTCTCAGTTTTTGAGAAGTGAGCAGAGGGTACAGGCAAGACGTGAGTGAAACGATTATCTCAGGACAGGGGCGTATGGAGGGCTGCATCAAACCTGTCTAACCTATTAATCTATACTAATATAATAAAGCTGAAGAGTTGGTGTATTTGTGTGTTTATGTGTTTAAACGCGCTAATCTCTGGAACTACAATCCGATTCGAAATATTCTTGTTTTATATGATAGCCAGATTCAAGAGGAATAGTTTAGGCTATGTAGTATCAGGCTTCACCTCTCAGATAACATAAAATATTGATTTTTGTTCAGAAAGTCAGTAGAACAAGCGCTCCCGAACTGCTCTATCCGCATGCGCTGGCGTTATGGTTAGTGATACGTACACCGATTCACCGATCTGAACCAAAATTTGTATACTTACCCTTTGGAACCCTGCGAGTAACACTGTCTACGTGAAATTTATGACAGGCCATTCTATTCCCTGCATTTAGGCCCTTTGGCACAAATCTACTCCGTTTCACCGATCTGAACCAACATTTGTATACTTGCCCTTTGGAACCCTGCGAATAACACTGCCTACATGAAATGTATGACAGTCCAGTCCATTCCCTGCATTTAGGCCCTTTGTCACAAATCTACACCTTTTCACCTATCTGAACCAACATTTGCATACTTACCCTTTGGAACCCTGAGAGTAACACTGTCTTCTTGAAATTTTGGACAGACCACTCCATTCCCTGCATTTAGGCCCTTTGGCACAAATCTACACCATTTCACCGATCTGAACCAAAATTTGTATACTTACCCTTTGGAACCCTTTGAGTAACACTGTCTGCATTAAATTTTGGACAGACCATTCAATTCTCTGTATTTAGGCCCTTTGGCATAAATATACACCGTTTGGCACAAATATACTCCGTTTCACCGATCTAAATCACATTTTGTATACATACCCTTTGGAACCCTGTGGGTGACACTGTCCACTTTAAATTTAGGACAGACCACTCCATTCCCTGCATTTAGACCCTTTATTATAAATCTACACCGTTTCTCTTAATTGAACCAAATTTTACATACACTTTGAAACCCTGCTGGTAACACTGTCCACTTGATATTTTGGACACCGCTCTCCATTCCCTACATTTAGAATAACAGACAAAATAAACTTGAAAACCACGTATTAAGGCCCTAGAACTATTCTTATCCGTAGTAGTGTAACTGTAAGAGTATTTTAACAAGTCTATTGTTGACGGACAGTTCGGGCTGCAACACGTCTCCCCTACCAGCATTCTGGTGCAGAATTGAGAAAATAGTTGCATCTTGCGCTGTTTATAAATTGCATTCATGGGGAGCGATTATTGCAAAAAGATCTCTTAGGCACCATAAAACAGTTTTCATCATGAAAATATTATGCCTCGGTATAAGTGCAATGGTGTTGGTGCAGTACATTGAGCTTGCCAGCTGCAATAAGTGTTGGTGCTTTCAAATTTACCTTCAATTATTCCGAACCTTAACGTTGAGCACTATGTGGCGATAAATGATACTATTGCTACCTCAGTAGCTCGGGACAGCCGAAGTTTTCCAAAGTGTTCTGATTACTTTCCTACGGCGCTATGCGACAAAAGACGACACTATTGGTCTCTACATTTCTAACAGCCAATGAGATATAGGCCCTAGGCAGTGTCTTTTATTTCACTTATACCTCTTTCTAATATTTTTTTAAAATTTGTTTGTAAATAACATGTGTCAGTGCTGTAGTTAGAAAACAGCCGTTTTCCTATTCATTATTATCATTACGGGAAAATGACCTGAATGTTACGTCCATTATACTGTACTACTTATCACCCCCACTACAACCACCACTACCACCACCACCACCACCACCACCACCACCACCACCACCACCACCACCACCACCACAAAATGTTATATTTTTAAAATATTGTTTTCTGTTAGCCCAGTATCATGTGCCAGTTCTGTAGTAGTATTCATTATCATCCATAAAACAAATAAATGGCCTGTTTGCCATCTCTTGATGAATGCAGTACATTTTCATTTGTCAGTTGGCACATGCTAGAGTAAAAGGTGGCTTTTCACCGATGTCTCAGTCTCACTCATGGCTGTGATTATATGGAAGCTACTGAGGTATGGGTGTAGCTTAGTAATGGCATTCAGGGCACAGTCAGTGCCTGTGGATGCTGTGAAAGGTTCTACTCATAGGGTTAGGACTACTGTTCTGACTCAGTGAGGAAAGCAACGGCAAACTACCTCACTCCTCATCTTGCCTAGTACGCCTCAATATAGCGCTGCCTTGGGTTTTTGTGGGTATCTACTCACATAACGTAACGACGGTGCTATTTGAGGATCCAACCAGCCTTCGGGCTGACTACCTAACAGACAAAAAAACAAATAAATCCACCGAGCGAAGCCGGGCACTACTGCTACTTCATTAATATAATCACAGTATAATTGGGTGAATTCGTGTTGATCGAATGAAAAGTGATTCTATTAAAGGAATCGGGACGTGTGAATCTATAGAATAATGTAGCGTCCGATATTTAGTTACATATCTCAGAAAATACAATATATATTTCCTTGAATGTTCTTTTGGTGTATTCAGAGTACATTCATCATTATTTGGGTAGAATTTGAAGCTTATATGTAGAATATTTTGTGTCAGAGAGAGCATTACAAACACAATCTTAAAGAAATATATTGTTAAAAATTCCCTTAACTTATGTCCCTTTTTCGGAGCATTTACACACACCAGTCCCAACAAACGTTGCATGCATAATATTTTAACCATTTTTGATCTCCTGGAGTAAAAATATTGTCCTATTGTTTTCAGGAGTTGAGTTTTCTTTTACGTCCTAGTTGAAAACTGAACTTTTCTGTAAATTCGTCAGTGCTTTTCAAGCTGGTATCCATGAACTAAACTAGATACCTGAATAAATTTACTTCCTCTAGTAGATCTATATAGAGTCTTAGAGACTAACAAGTTTCAAATACATTGATCAGATAGTTTCTGTGAAAATGGTACATGAAGTTTCAAAAATTATGACTTATAGAAAACACAAAAAAAAAATGTTTGGCTAGTAGCTACAGTGTAGCCCCAAAACTTTAAGTTTAAACCTAATTTTATTGCATCAAATATCACTTCAGCACAATAATTGATACAGCAAATTCTTCAGGAAAGATGGGTGATTCTTTCAAGCTAAAAAAAAAACAAACAACAAAAGATGAGCCTATAAAAGAAACCGGTTCCCTTAATAGAATACCTTTGCAACACTGAAATATGGCTTTTAATATTTCAATATTTGAACCAGTCTAAAGTATCAATTTGTACTTTTCAGTCGGTCAACAATATTTTGCCCGATTAGATTAGGCGGCGTATATACCGGAATAACATACTTTCCTGACAAAATACAGTACATGTATTAATATTATTTACTTTAACAGTGACATTCGCATGGAGTCAGAAGTGGAAAACCGCGGAATTCCTGGTTGAGGTAGGAATAGAGCTCATCTCTTCTCAGTTTGGCCTCTCGAGGCTAAATGCACCCCATTGCAACCCTCAGACCAGAATTCAATTTCATGGCAGAGGCGGGAATCGAGCTCGGGCCTTCACGGTCGCAGCCAAGAATGATAGACACTACGCTACGAGATGTACTCTTAATACTTGATGTTGGGATGGTTCTGAACTTAAATTCACGGCCGCCTCCTTCCAAATCTTAACCTCAGTTACAACAAGTAGTTCCGTTACGAACTAAAGAGCCTACTTTTCTTAGAATTTACGAATTAACCTAAAATGTTATGATGTGTTATTGTGCCAATTTTGGATGAAATCCATTTGTTAGTATAGAAGTTACATGCATTTAAAAATTGGACTTATCAGAAGGATTAAATAATGTTGGCAGCAATGAAGTACATTAGTTACCCCCAAATTAATTTAGAATGTTAGTTACTATATGTATGCAAAGTTTAGAGCTGTTAGCTTGCATATATTCTGATTTATAGATATTAAGGTAAAAAGATAGAGAGAGAGAGAATTTATTAACAGTTGGCAGCCCTGGTTGCTCTGAAGAATACGCACATTCATATTGGTCATTGTACACATAGTACATACGAAATTTGGTTGAAATCCCATTGATAGTGTAGAAGTTACATGCATTTAAAAATTAGACTTATCAACTGGCTTATAATCATGTTGGTAACACTGTCATGTATTGTGCCCGTTTAGACCGGAGTCCGCACGACCACATATGCATTTTACCAATAATCAGTCAGCACGAGAGTCAAAATATCCCGGAGCGCCAGATGGGTTAAAGCAAATCGCAAAAACGACATCAAATGAAAAAAAATGCTTTACTGATTTTTGGCTCAATACAACAATAAGGATAGAAGGAGATTCAATTGGGTATAACACATCCTGTAAAATTATCTCAGTTTATTTTGAATTTAAACTTGACTGCAAAAATGCTCAAAGCAGCATCATCCACGTGTGGCGACCCACACTCCTATTTACACAATATACAGAAATTTTCCAAACACATTTGACAATTATTTTTTTGGAAACACAAGTCTGATTGTTAGTCCTGTAAACTGTGTTCCAAAATTATTTATAATTAATGATTAAATCCAGTTCAAATTTAATTGTCTCTACTGGAAATATCGTAGTTCACTGTTTGAATTTTTACATAATATTAACACTCGTAGAATAAATGTTCATAGAATTTTTAACTTTCACTTATTTTTCCAGTTTCAAAAATATTGTCGAAAAATATTGTTATCATTGAAGCAACACAAATTATTTACACATATTAATAACATCTGAAAAGTATTTGACCTTGAGCATAGCATCGAAGAACTTGTGCGAAGCAAAACAAAAATTAATTGTTCTTCTGACATTAAACATTTCGAGAAGTGACTCGATTATGAACTTCCAAGTTCCTAACAAAATATATGATTTCTGAATCATCAACTTGATCAATAAATGGTTGAACCATTCAACTATTTGATTTTCCACTTGGAATCATTATTATGAAAAATATTTATATTCATGGCCATTTTAGCAATTTTCACAACTTGCAATTCTTCGACAGAATGCGGAAATAAGAATTGTAGCTTCATAAGAAATTCATTTAGTTCATGGCACTAGGATTGAAAATATCCTTCAAATTATTCGTGGTTAAAGAATTATTTTTAAATTGGCAGTGGCCCATTCTATTATTTGTGTAAGAACACAATATTACAACAACGGCAAAGGTCTTCCTCTGAAGAAGAATAAACTACTATCATGACAAATCCGGGTTCTAGCAAAATCAAAGTCTAAATGGAATTCGTAAACAAGGTTGAAATAAGAACTGATGGTTTCTAAGAAATAACCTTCGGGTCATTCATACGACGAAATGTGTGGTTCCAATACTCCTACTATAAACCTGAGCCATCGATCCTGCTATTTGATTGATGCTCGAAAAAACCTCCTCATTCCTGCGACTTAAACATGCGCACCTGGGAATGGCATTTCAACTACTCCACACATATAAATTTTCTTCCCAAAATTTATACAATAAATCAAGCCTCTGCTTGTTATCAACACTGGAAGATTAATAAACTTACAAGTTTATTTTATTTTACCATTCAGTTCAACCCGTGAATTTACCATACTTATGAAAATCTTTATTTCACTTTCGAGTGTATTTACGTCATGATTTTATATAAATACAAAAATATCCTATTTGATACAAATATCAATTGCTTCCCGTTTCATGCCTCTCCGTGTTATCTGAAAAATATACTTTACTCATTGCAAATATCAACTGTTCTACCAGAACTGAAATGTTGGTTGAATGCGGGCTTGCGCTAACCACTCTCCTTCGGAAAATCTCCTGTTCCAAACTAGAAATGATTAAACTACTTCATAGGCTCTCTCTCAATACATATGATTATTATAAAATATAATATCCCAGAATTATTTAGAAAAATTATAAAAATTATTATTATTATTATTAGTGGAATATTATTATTATTATTAATTATATTATTTTAAATATGTTTAATTGTCATCTCATTATGTGAGAATCCACATGTTCGAACCTTCGAATATGGAAAAAATATCCATTCCTCAACAAAAATAATTATTAACTTTTACAGTTACATTGGCTGATTACCGTGATTTCCCAAAAATATGAACAACTTAATTAAATGCTCTATATGCTCGGTCATCGATCCTAAACTGTTCTGAGTGTTGAAAATACTCAGAATAACTCTAACAAGTCTTGCGTAAATCATTGCAAGATTTAAATACGAAGAAAAATAAATAAATGTGTTGGTCATCTGCAGAAAAATAGTTTGTTCCAATTAGCTAGGCATAATATAAAGTCAAAATGTAGCTTACATTTCTTGATGGTCTTGAAGCGTAGTGAACCTGGTTTGTACCAGATTTATCCATAGACATGCCCTATCGGACAAGCACGTATAATCCTTGTATCGGCCGCCATTATATACCCACAATCCGTCTAGTCAGACATAGTGGTAGTATCTCTTGACGTTTGAATTAACTGTTGTTCCATTTTAATATGGGCTTCTATCAAAGCCATAAAAGTTTGTTTAAATGGGGTCAGATCTAAGTGATCTATTCTTAGATATGTCAGTTGTAACATAACTCACGGTAATCTTATCAATACAAGAAGACACTGACAGTCTAACCAATCAACGGCTGTCCTGAAGATCGTTCCCTGGGCATGGCTTCTCGCCATCTACCATGCGCTAAGCAACCTGTAGTTTCCCTTGCGTAGACTAATGAACACCACCGTGATAGACTGGTCTTCAGTGTACTGATAGATCGAAGTGGTTAACAAGTTACAAATATGAAAACTGACTAAAATGGATTTAAATATCCAAGTATTAGGTTATTACTGGACTGTGACAAAGTACTAATTCTAGACAAAGTCTAGTATATGTCCATGTAGAAACATAAATATTTCCACTAATGTCTGTAGAAAAAAAAATTCAATCACCTCAGTGATTCTCCTCGCCGGAAACTTACTAAGTTCCACTTCGTAGCGCAGCACTTTTGTGACAATCACAACTTTGAAAATTACTTCTGCGTAGATCCGGCAACCATGTGCCTTGGCTCAGCGTAGCAGCAACTTGCTCGGCAAATGCTTGTGTTGGAATGAGCTATCGATGCCTCGGCCGGCCGGCTTTTATTCAAAACTGCCAGGGTCACGCGTCATCAGCTGATATCTGGAAATCCTCATATCTCTGGTATCCCTGGTCCGATTTACTTGATACTAAGTGCATTCTCTTTCATTTGGCCGTGCCAGTAATCTGATCCAAGTCTCAAGTCTCTACTCCATGGTTAACTATTTAATCAATAAATAGCCTCGACCTCTGCTATTACTCGCTACGTCACTTGACATGCAAGTATCGGTAAATTCTTTCCAATTGCTTCGAGAAGCAATGTAGCGCGATATTCAAATATCTCAACTTTCAAAAGCGGCTGTAGCCTTTCCCTTGATATCTAGGTGTCTGAATCTTGGAATACCCATTCCTAGAGTTGGGCACATCCACCCCACACCTAGCAAAAAATAAAAATTGAATTTTTTTTTATTTTTCCTATCTACACATTAAATCATCTGGTTCTTGAATAATAAATCTTCAAATTCGATGCATTATAAGTTCCCACGATGTTACCAGTTCGTGTATTAGCGACATCATAGCTTCCATTGTTGTTTACTTCCACAATGTTCAAAATCTTAAATTTCACCAGGCTTAATATCAAAAATATCGTGATACTCTTCCAAAACATTCCCTAGCTCTGGGGACTCCTTCTCAGTGTAGACTTCTCTTCCTTCAGCTTCATGAAAAATCAGAGACCATTGAGCATCTCCCTCGATGTCTTCCTCTTCTTTTCCCTCGAAGTTAATCTCTTCGGTATTCTTGAATTTGATCGTCTCTGTCTTCATGTCTATCACTGCTTGATATTTCTGAATGAAATCTGCTCCCAATATCATGTCAAAAGCCATGTCCTTCATTACAACAAACACATGTCGGAAATCATGTCCTCCAATCGTAATACATAAGTATAATTGTGTTTTACACAGAGATATTTTGTTGGGTATTATTCCTTGGATCTTAATTCCTGATACTGGAATCTCCTCTAAATTCTCTTTGAGCTTCCACAGAATATAAAGCTTCTCACTCACAAGACAAAGCATAGCCCCAGTATCAATCAAAGTATCGACAGGCATACCGAATACTTCGCATGATATGATTGGCATTCTAATTCTCGTACCCATTTCTTTCCGTTCGTCATTCTGTTGAATTAAGTCATCATCCTCTGCTTGCCATTTAATAATTCTGGAAGTGAAAGTGTTCAAAATTCTATCTTCTACTGTGAATTCGAAGTTTTTTTTTTCGTTACCATTCCCCCGGGATTGTTGTGTTCCCGATGGACCTGGTTCATTGGGCCTCTGCTCCAAAAACTGCAAGTTATCTTGGTGTCTTGCTTCCAAGTCTTTCCTCGTCTCCTTGTTGAACTCTTCATTGGACTGACGAGTATCCACATTCCCTCTGTTATTGTAGTTGTTTCTACCATAGTATCTTCTTTCCTGGTACCTTCCTTGATTATCCCGTGGCCTTCTCCATCGAGTATTGTATCGATTTCCACCATCTGGTCTCGCATAAGGCTTGTAACTGTATCTGTTACTGTACTGATTCCATCCTCTCTTATTTGAATCTTCCCTCGGCGTTTTCTCTTCTCGCCCCTCTCGAATCTCTCGAGGTGTTTGAGAATAACTGTCGGCCATAACAGCGTACACAGCGTTGTTATTCTTTCCTCCCTTCTGATGGAAGAATTGAGCGTTCGTATGATCCAGCTTCTGTAATACCTCGTCAAATTGCTCCATATTATATATGTCAGCAGCTATCAAAGTCCTCTGGACGTCTGCTGGAAACTGACGTATCAATGCAGTAATCAATTCGTTATCTGGCATCGGCGGATCTAAATGTTGAAGTTTAGAAAGCTGTCCAGAAAAGTACGTTGAGTATCGAGTAGGTTGTGACGTCGAGAATCTCTTCGAATATAACTCTGCTCTGACTAGCTGTTGGGTTTCCGGGGACCAAAACTTTTTCAATAGCCCACGAGAAAACTCCTCAAAAGTGGTTAGAGTGGATCTAAATGCCCTGAACCAAAGAAGTGCAGGACCTTCCAAAAATTTCCCTATCACTCGGATCTGTCTTTCTTTAGGGATCTTGGAATCTTTCAGGTAATCACCTGCTTCTCTCAAAAATTCCACGGGTGTCACAGAATCTCGCCCTGAAAATTTAGAAGGCTTATCTTCTACATTCTTAAATACAGTTATGGGGTTGGATTGAAATACTGTCCTGACCTCGTCCTGTCTTTGACTATCCGTTTCTCTAGCTGCTCCTAGATTTATATGTATCTGTTCCTTTCCCCTTACATTTGGCATTTTCAACAGATGGTCAGACTGTTTCTCGTCCTTGATTTGAGTTTTCATAGCCTCAAGTTCCTTCTGGTTTTCTTCTGCCATTTTCTTAATTGCTTCAGTTTCTTTACAATTCTCCTTAACATCAATGGATATCTGGTTCATAACAGCCTCATGACTTTTCAATGACCCAGTCATATCTGATATGTCCTTCTGAGTTGCTTGGATATCTTTGGAAATTACTTGAATATGGGATGACAAAGATTCCCTAATCTCCTTGATTCCCTCTTGATTCTCCAGCTTGAGTGTGTCTTTAATTTCATTGACAACTGTGGTTTTAATTTCAGTTTGCAATTCATTAATCACACCTTCTCTTATTTCTCCCATTACAAGTTCTTTGAATTGTTCTGTCAACCGTTGAACAACTAGAATTCCCATCTCATTACTCTCCTTCTTCACTCTGACTTCTAGGTTGATCATGTCTTCACCAACTTTCCTAAGACCATGTTCTATCCTATCAGCTAAGCTTTGGGATCTAAGATCGGCATCGCGAAATTTATCGTCCATTAAACTTGCGTTAGTAGCTAATGAAGTTTCGAGCTCATGTGTTTTTTCGCATAATTTATTCATTTTACTCTCAAGTGTCATTTTCAAAATTTCAGAATTCTCTTTAAATTTACTCTCCATAGAATTAAATTTACTATTTAAATTTTCTTTCAAGTTACCTTTTAAAGAATCAGAACTTTCTTTAAGTTTATTTTCCAAAGAATCAGAATTTTCTTTAAGTTTATCATTTAAACTTTCTTTAAGTTTATTTTCTAAAGACTCAGAATTTTCTTTAAGTTTATTTTCTAAAGAATCAGAATTTTCTTTAAGTTTATTTTATAAAGAATCAGAATTCTCTTTAAGTTTATCGTTTAAATTTTCTTTAAGTTTATTTTCTAAAGAATCAGAATTTTCTTTAAGTTTCCTTCCCAAAGCCTCAGTATTTTCTTTCATAATGGCTGCTACACGCAGTCCAGCCTCTTTTGAACTCTCCTCCAAACTCCTCATCATCCTCATCATTTCTTCCATAATTTCAATTATTATTCTAAGCTTAGGGGTATACAATATTGGCAAACACAAGCTTATAACTAGAACAAGAAATATGAATAGCTAATTGGAACACTCTAATAAAATGAGATTTGTCCTAATGTCGACTTGATGGAAAAACAAAATTCTCTACTTTTACGAATTACATTTACCACAATATCACAAGAAAAATATGCAAGTTCTCAAATATCCTCCACCTGGATTCTAATAATGTGTATGTCCAGTCATCGAACGTTTACTACTGAATTTACTTGACGCCCTAATGGTTAAGCCATTATCAAAAATAATCAAACCCATTCTAATTATTAACCAAGTTAAATTTTTAATTTTCCCCACTAATTGGGTTTCCTACTAATTTATTCATCCAAACCAGACATCTCTCAACTCCCAAAATATTTCTATAAAAATTATCACAATTTAAATCGGCATGCGATTGACCATGTCTAACTCGAGACCCACGTTCGAAGCCATTTCTCTCTCTATCTTATTTTATGTGCCCGTTTAGACCGGAGTCCGCACGACCACATATGCATTTTACCAATAATCAGTCAGCACGAGAGTCAAAATATCCCGGAGCGCCAGATGGGTTAAAGCAAATCGCAAAAACGACATCAAATGAAAAAAATGCTTTACTGATTTTTGACTCAATGCAACAATAAGGATAGAAGGAGATTCAATTGGGTATAACACATCCTGTAAAATTATCTCAGTTTATTTTGAATTTAAACTTGACTGCAAAAATGCTCAAAGCAGCATCATCCACGTGTGGCGACCCACACTCCTATTTACACAATATACAGAAATTTTCCAAACACATTTGACAATTATTTTTTTGGAAACACAAGTCTGATTGTTAGTCCTGTAAACTGTGTTCCAAAATTATTTATAATTAAAGATTAAATCCAGTTCAAATTTAATTGTCTCTACTGGAAATATCGTAGTTCACTGTTTGAATTTTTACATAATATTAACACTCGTAGAATAAATGTTCATAGAATTTTTAACTTTCACTTATTTTTCCAGTTTCAAAAATATTGTCGAAAAATATTGTTATCATTGAAGCAACACAAATTATTTACACATATTAATAACATCTGAAAAGTATTTGACCTTGAGCATAGCATCGAAGAACTTGTGCGAAGCAAAACAAAAATTAATTGTTCTTCTGACATTAAACATTTCGAGAAGTGACTCGATTATGAACTTCCAAGTTCCTAACAAAATATATGATTTCTGAATCATCAACTTGATCAATAAATGGTTGAACCATTCAACTATTTGATTTTCCACTTGGAATCATTATTATGAAAAATATTTATATTCATGGCCATTATAGCAATATTCACAACTTGCAATTCTTCGACAGAATGCGGAAATAAGAATTGTAGCTTCATAAGAAATTCATTTAGTTCATGGCACTAGGATTGAAAATATCCTTCAAATTATTCGTGGTTAAAGAATTATTTTTAAATTGGCAGTGGCCCATTCTATTATTTGTGTAAGAACACAATATTACAACAACAACGGCAAAGGTCTTCCTCTGAAGAAGAATAAACTACTATCATGACAAATCCGGGTTCTAGCAAAATCAAAGTCTAAATGGAATTCGTAAACAAGGTTGAAATAAGAACTGATGGTTTCTAAGAAATAACCTTCGGGTCATTCATACGACGAAATGTGTGGTTCCAATACTCCTACTATAAACCTGAGCCATCGAACCTGCTATTTGATTGATGCTCGAAAAAACCTCCTCATTCCTGCGACTTAAACATGCGCACCTGGGAATAGCATTTCAACTACTCCACACATATAAATTTTCTTCCCAAAATTTATACAATAAATCAAGCCTCTGCTTGTTATCAACACTGGAAGATTAATAAACTTACAAGTTTATTTTATTTTACCATTCAGTTCAACCCGTGAATTTACCATACTTATGAAAATCTTTATTTCACTTTCGAGTGTATTTACGTCATGATTTTATGTAAATACAAAAATATCCTATTTGATACAAATATCAATTGCTTCCCGTTTCATGCCTGTCCGTGTTATCTGAAATATATACTTTGCTCATTGCAAATATCAACTGTTCAACCAGAACTGAAATGTTGGTTGAATGCGGGCTTGCGCTAACCACTCTCCTTCGGAAAATCTCCTGTTCCAAACTAGAAATGATTAAACTACTTCATAGGCTCTCTCTCAGTACATATGATTATTAAAAAATATAATATCCCAGAATTATTTTGAAAAATTATAAAAATTATTATTATTATTATTAGTGGATTATTATTATTATTATTAATTATATTATTTTAAATATGTTTAATTATCATCTCATTATGTGAGAATCCACATGTTCGAACCTTCGAATATGGAAAAAATATCCATTCCTCAACAAAAATAATTATTAACTTTTACAGTTACATCGGCGGATTACCGTGATTTCCCAAAAATATGAAAAATTCAAATAAATGCTCGATATGCTCGGTCATCGATCCTAAACTGTTCTGAGTGTTGAAAATACTCAGAATAACTCTAACAAGTCTTGCGTAAATCATTGCATGATTTAAATACGAAGAAAAATAAATAAATGTGTTGGTCATCTGCAGAAAAATAGTTTGTTCCAATTAGCTAGGCATAATATAAAGTCAAAATGTAGCTTACATTTCTTGATGGTCTTGAAGCGTAGTGAACCTGGTTTGTACCAGATTTATCCATAGACATGCCCTATCGGACAGGCACGTATAATCCTTGTATCGGCCGCCATTATATACCCACAATCCGTCTAGTCAGACATAGTGGTAGTATCTCTTGACGTTTGAATTAACTGTTGTTCCATTTTAATATGGGCTTCTATCAAAGCCATAAAAGTTTGTTTAAATGGGGTCAGATCTAAGTGATCTATTCTTAGATATGTCAGTTGTAACATAACTCACGGTAATCTTATCAATACAAGAAGACACTGACAGTCTAACCAATCAACGGCTGTCCTGAAGATCGTTCCCTGGGCATGGCTTCTCGCCATCTACCATGCGCTAAGCAACCTGTAGTTTCCCTTGCGTAGACTAATGAACACCACCGTGATAGACTGGTCTTCAGTGTACTGATAGATCGAAGTGGTTAACAAGTTACAAATATGAAAACTGACTAAAATGGATTTAAATATCCAAGTATTAGGTTATTACTGGACTGTGACAAAGTACTAATTCTAGACAAAGTCTAGCATATGTCCATGTAGAAACATAAATATTTCCACTAATGTCTGTAGAAAAAAAATTCAATCACCTCAGTGATTCTCCTCGCCGGAAACTTACTAAGTTCCACTTCGTAGCGCAGCACTTTTGTGACTATCACAACTTTGAAAATTACTTCTGCGTAGATCCGGCAACCATGTGCCTTGGCTCAGCGTAGCAGCAACTTGCTCGGCAAATGCTTGTGTTGGAATGAGCTATCGATGCCTCGGCCGGCCGGCTTTTATTCAAAACTGCCAGGGTCACGCGTCATCAGCTGATATCTGGAAATCCTCATATCTCTGGTATCCCTGGTCCGATTTACTTGATACTAAGTGCATTCTCTTTCATTTGGCCGTGCCAGTAATCTGATCCAAGTCTCAAGTCTCTACTCCATGGTTAACTATTTAATCAATAAATAGCCTCGACCTCTGCTATTACTCGCTACGTCACTTGACATGCAAGTATCGGTAAATTCTTTCCAATTGCTTCGAGAAGCAATGTAGCGCGATATTCAAATATCTCAACTTTCAAAAGCGGCTGTAGCCTTTCCCTTGATATCTAGGTGTCTGAATCTTGGAATACCCATTCCTAGAGTTGGGCACATCCACCCCACACCTAGCAAAAAATAAAAATTGAATTTTTTTTTATTTTTCCTATCTACACATTAAATCATCTGGTTCTTGAATAATAAATCTTCAAATTCGATGCATTATAAGTTCCCACGATGTTACCAGTTCGTGTATTAGCGACATCATAGCTTCCATTGTTGTTTACTTCCACAATGTTCAAAATCTTAAATTTCACCAGGCTTAATATCAAAAATATCGTGATACTCTTCCAAAACATTCCCTAGCTCTGGGGACTCCTTCTCAGTGTAGACTTCTCTTCCTTCAGCTTCATGAAAAATCAGAGACCATTGAGCATCTCCCTCGATGTCTTCCTCTTCTTTTCCCTCGAAGTTAATCTCTTCGGTATTCTTGAATTTGATCGTCTCTGTCTTCATGTCTATCACTGCTTGATATTTCTGAATGAAATCTGCTCCCAATATCATGTCAAAAGCCATGTCCTTCATTACAACAAACACATGTCGGAAATCATGTCCTCCAATCGTAATACATAAGTATAATTGTGTTTTACACAGAGATATTTTGTTGGGTATTATTCCTTGGATCTTAATTCCTGATACTGGAATCTCCTCTAAATTCTCTTTGAGCTTCCACAGAATATAAAGCTTCTCACTCACAAGACAAAGCATAGCCCCAGTATCAATCAAAGTATCGACAGGCATACCGAATACTTCGCATGATATGATTGGCATTCTAATTCTCGTACCCATTTCTTTCCGTTCGTCATTCTGTTGAATTAAGTCATCATCCTCTGCTTGCCATTTAATAATTCTGGAAGTGAAAGTGTTCAAAATTCTATCTTCTACTGTGAATTCGAAGTTTTTTTTTTCGTTACCATTCCCCCGGGATTGTTGTGTTCCCGATGGACCTGGTTCATTGGGCCTCTGCTCCAAAAACTGCAAGTTATCTTGGTGTCTTGCTTCCAAGTCTTTCCTCGTCTCCTTGTTGAACTCTTCATTGGACTGACGAGTATCCACATTCCCTCTGTTATTGTAGTTGTTTCTACCATAGTATCTTCTTTCCTGGTACCTTCCTTGATTATCCCGTGGCCTTCTCCATCGAGTATTGTATCGATTTCCACCATCTGGTCTCGCATAAGGCTTGTAACTGTATCTGTTACTGTACTGATTCCATCCTCTCTTATTTGAATCTTCCCTCGGCGTTTTCTCTTCTCGCCCCTCTCGAATCTCTCGAGGTGTTTGAGAATAACTGTCGGCCATAACAGCGTACACAGCGTTGTTATTCTTTCCTCCCTTCTGATGGAAGAATTGAGCGTTCGTATGATCCAGCTTCTGTAATACCTCGTCAAATTGCTCCATATTATATATGTCAGCAGCTATCAAAGTCCTCTGGACGTCTGCTGGAAACTGACGTATCAATGCAGTAATCAATTCGTTATCTGGCATCGGCGGATCTAAATGTTGAAGTTTAGAAAGCTGTCCAGAAAAGTACGTTGAGTATCGAGTAGGTTGTGACGTCGAGAATCTCTTCGAATATAACTCTGCTCTGACTAGCTGTTGGGTTTCCGGGGACCAAAACTTTTTCAATAGCCCACGAGAAAACTCCTCAAAAGTGGTTAGAGTGGATCTAAATGCCCTGAACCAAAGAAGTGCAGGACCTTCCAAAAATTTCCCTATCACTCGGATCTGTCTTTCTTTAGGGATCTTGGAATCTTTCAGGTAATCACCTGCTTCTCTCAAAAATTCCACGGGTGTCACAGAATCTCGCCCTGAAAATTTAGAAGGCTTATCTTCTACATTCTTAAATACAGTTATGGGGTTGGATTGAAATACTGTCCTGACCTCGTCCTGTCTTTGACTATCCGTTTCTCTAGCTGCTCCTAGATTTATATGTATCTGTTCCTTTCCCCTTACATTTGGCATTTTCAACAGATGGTCAGACTGTTTCTCGTCCTTGATTTGAGTTTTCATAGCCTCAAGTTCCTTCTGGTTTTCTTCTGCCATTTTCTTAATTGCTTCAGTTTCTTTACAATTCTCCTTAACATCAATGGATATCTGGTTCATAACAGCCTCATGACTTTTCAATGACCCAGTCATATCTGATATGTCCTTCTGAGTTGCTTGGATATCTTTGGAAATTACTTGAATATGGGATGACAAAGATTCCCTAATCTCCTTGATTCCCTCTTGATTCTCCAGCTTGAGTGTGTCTTTAATTTCATTGACAACTGTGGTTTTAATTTCAGTTTGCAATTCATTAATCACACCTTCTCTTATTTCTCCCATTACAAGTTCTTTGAATTGTTCTGTCAACCGTTGAACAACTAGAATTCCCATCTCATTACTCTCCTTCTTCACTCTGACTTCTAGGTTGATCATGTCTTCACCAACTTTCCTAAGACCATGTTCTATCCTATCAGCTAAGCTTTGGGATCTAAGATCGGCATCGCGAAATTTATCGTCCATTAAACTTGCGTTAGTAGCTAATGAAGTTTCGAGCTCATGTGTTTTTTCGCATAATTTATTCATTTTACTCTCAAGTGTCATTTTCAAAATTTCAGAATTCTCTTTAAATTTACTCTCCATAGAATTAAATTTACTATTTAAATTTTCTTTCAAGTTACCTTTTAAAGAATCAGAACTTTCTTTAAGTTTATTTTCCAAAGAATCAGAATTTTCTTTAAGTTTATCATTTAAACTTTCTTTAAGTTTATTTTCTAAAGACTCAGAATTTTCTTTAAGTTTATTTTCTAAAGAATCAGAATTTTCTTTAAGTTTATTTTATAAAGAATCAGAATTCTCTTTAAGTTTATCGTTTAAATTTTCTTTAAGTTTATTTTCTAAAGAATCAGAATTTTCTTTAAGTTTCCTTCCCAAAGCCTCAGTATTTTCTTTCATAATGGCTGCTACACGCAGTCCAGCCTCTTTTGAACTCTCCTCCAAACTCCTCATCATCCTCATCATTTCTTCCATAATTTCAATTATTATTCTAAGCTTAGGGGTATACAATATTGGCAAACACAAGCTTATAACTAGAACAAGAAATATGAATAGCTAATTGGAACACTCTAATAAAATGAGATTTGTCCTAATGTCGACTTGATGGAAAAACAAAATTCTCTACTTTTACGAATTACATTTACCACAATATCACAAGAAAAATATGCAAGTTCTCAAATATCCTCCACCTGGATTCTAATAATGTGTATGTCCAGTCATCGAACGTTTACTACTGAATTTACTTGACGCCCTAATGGTTAAGCCATTATCAAAAATAATCAAACCCATTCTAATTATTAACCAAGTTAAATTTTTAATTTTCCCCACTAATTGGGTTTCCTACTAATTTATTCATCCAAACCAGACATCTCTCAACTCCCAAAATATTTCTATAAAAATTATCACAATTTAAATCGGCATGCGATTGACCATGTCTAACTCGAGACCCACGTTCGAAGCCATTTCTCTCTCTATCTTATTTTATGTGCCCGTTTAGACCGGAGTCCGCACGACCACATATGCATTTTACCAATAATCAGTCAGCACGAGAGTCAAAATATCCCGGAGCGCCAGATGGGTTAAAGCAAATCGCAAAAACGACATCAAATGAAAAAAATGCTTTACTGATTTTTGACTCAATGCAACAATAAGGATAGAAGGAGATTCAATTGGGTATAACACATCCTGTAAAATTATCTCAGTTTATTTTGAATTTAAACTTGACTGCAAAAATGCTCAAAGCAGCATCATCCACGTGTGGCGACCCACACTCCTATTTACACAATATACAGAAATTTTCCAAACACATTTGACAATTATTTTTTTGGAAACACAAGTCTGATTGTTAGTCCTGTAAACTGTGTTCCAAAATTATTTATAATTAAAGATTAAATCCAGTTCAAATTTAATTGTCTCTACTGGAAATATCGTAGTTCACTGTTTGAATTTTTACATAATATTAACACTCGTAGAATAAATGTTCATAGAATTTTTAACTTTCACTTATTTTTCCAGTTTCAAAAATATTGTCGAAAAATATTGTTATCATTGAAGCAACACAAATTATTTACACATATTAATAACATCTGAAAAGTATTTGACCTTGAGCATAGCATCGAAGAACTTGTGCGAAGCAAAACAAAAATTAATTGTTCTTCTGACATTAAACATTTCGAGAAGTGACTCGATTATGAACTTCCAAGTTCCTAACAAAATATATGATTTCTGAATCATCAACTTGATCAATAAATGGTTGAACCATTCAACTATTTGATTTTCCACTTGGAATCATTATTATGAAAAATATTTATATTCATGGCCATTATAGCAATATTCACAACTTGCAATTCTTCGACAGAATGCGGAAATAAGAATTGTAGCTTCATAAGAAATTCATTTAGTTCATGGCACTAGGATTGAAAATATCCTTCAAATTATTCGTGGTTAAAGAATTATTTTTAAATTGGCAGTGGCCCATTCTATTATTTGTGTAAGAACACAATATTACAACAACAACGGCAAAGGTCTTCCTCTGAAGAAGAATAAACTACTATCATGACAAATCCGGGTTCTAGCAAAATCAAAGTCTAAATGGAATTCGTAAACAAGGTTGAAATAAGAACTGATGGTTTCTAAGAAATAACCTTCGGGTCATTCATACGACGAAATGTGTGGTTCCAATACTCCTACTATAAACCTGAGCCATCGAACCTGCTATTTGATTGATGCTCGAAAAAACCTCCTCATTCCTGCGACTTAAACATGCGCACCTGGGAATAGCATTTCAACTACTCCACACATATAAATTTTCTTCCCAAAATTTATACAATAAATCAAGCCTCTGCTTGTTATCAACACTGGAAGATTAATAAACTTACAAGTTTATTTTATTTTACCATTCAGTTCAACCCGTGAATTTACCATACTTATGAAAATCTTTATTTCACTTTCGAGTGTATTTACGTCATGATTTTATGTAAATACAAAAATATCCTATTTGATACAAATATCAATTGCTTCCCGTTTCATGCCTGTCCGTGTTATCTGAAATATATACTTTGCTCATTGCAAATATCAACTGTTCAACCAGAACTGAAATGTTGGTTGAATGCGGGCTTGCGCTAACCACTCTCCTTCGGAAAATCTCCTGTTCCAAACTAGAAATGATTAAACTACTTCATAGGCTCTCTCTCAGTACATATGATTATTAAAAAATATAATATCCCAGAATTATTTTGAAAAATTATAAAAATTATTATTATTATTATTAGTGGATTATTATTATTATTATTAATTATATTATTTTAAATATGTTTAATTATCATCTCATTATGTGAGAATCCACATGTTCGAACCTTCGAATATGGAAAAAATATCCATTCCTCAACAAAAATAATTATTAACTTTTACAGTTACATCGGCGGATTACCGTGATTTCCCAAAAATATGAAAAATTCAAATAAATGCTCGATATGCTCGGTCATCGATCCTAAACTGTTCTGAGTGTTGAAAATACTCAGAATAACTCTAACAAGTCTTGCGTAAATCATTGCATGATTTAAATACGAAGAAAAATAAATAAATGTGTTGGTCATCTGCAGAAAAATAGTTTGTTCCAATTAGCTAGGCATAATATAAAGTCAAAATGTAGCTTACATTTCTTGATGGTCTTGAAGCGTAGTGAACCTGGTTTGTACCAGATTTATCCATAGACATGCCCTATCGGACAGGCACGTATAATCCTTGTATCGGCCGCCATTATATACCCACAATCCGTCTAGTCAGACATAGTGGTAGTATCTCTTGACGTTTGAATTAACTGTTGTTCCATTTTAATATGGGCTTCTATCAAAGCCATAAAAGTTTGTTTAAATGGGGTCAGATCTAAGTGATCTATTCTTAGATATGTCAGTTGTAACATAACTCACGGTAATCTTATCAATACAAGAAGACACTGACAGTCTAACCAATCAACGGCTGTCCTGAAGATCGTTCCCTGGGCATGGCTTCTCGCCATCTACCATGCGCTAAGCAACCTGTAGTTTCCCTTGCGTAGACTAATGAACACCACCGTGATAGACTGGTCTTCAGTGTACTGATAGATCGAAGTGGTTAACAAGTTACAAATATGAAAACTGACTAAAATGGATTTAAATATCCAAGTATTAGGTTATTACTGGACTGTGACAAAGTACTAATTCTAGACAAAGTCTAGCATATGTCCATGTAGAAACATAAATATTTCCACTAATGTCTGTAGAAAAAAAATTCAATCACCTCAGTGATTCTCCTCGCCGGAAACTTACTAAGTTCCACTTCGTAGCGCAGCACTTTTGTGACTATCACAACTTTGAAAATTACTTCTGCGTAGATCCGGCAACCATGTGCCTTGGCTCAGCGTAGCAGCAACTTGCTCGGCAAATGCTTGTGTTGGAATGAGCTATCGATGCCTCGGCCGGCCGGCTTTTATTCAAAACTGCCAGGGTCACGCGTCATCAGCTGATATCTGGAAATCCTCATATCTCTGGTATCCCTGGTCCGATTTACTTGATACTAAGTGCATTCTCTTTCATTTGGCCGTGCCAGTAATCTGATCCAAGTCTCAAGTCTCTACTCCATGGTTAACTATTTAATCAATAAATAGCCTCGACCTCTGCTATTACTCGCTACGTCACTTGACATGCAAGTATCGGTAAATTCTTTCCAATTGCTTCGAGAAGCAACGTAGCGCGATATTCAAATATCTCATTTTTCAAAAGCGGCTGTAGCCTTTCCCTTGATATCTAGGTGTCTGAATCTTGGAATACCCATTCCTAGAGTTGGGCACATCCACCCCACACCTAGCAAAAAATAAAAATTGAATTTTTTTTATTTTTCCTATCTACACATTAAATCATCTGGTTCTTGAATAATAAATCTTCAAATTCGATGCATTATAAGTTCCCACGATGTTACCAGTTCGTGTATTAGCGACATCATAGCTTCCATTGTTGTTTACTTCCACAATGTTCAAAATCTTAAATTTCACCAGGCTTAATATCAAAAATATCGTGATACTCTTCCAAAACTTTCCCTAGCTCTGGGGACTCCTTCTCAGTGTAGAATTCTCTTCCTTCAGCTTCATGAAAAATCAGAGACCATTGAGCATCTCCCTCGATGTCTTCCTCTTCTTTTCCCTCGAAGTTAATCTCTTCGGTATTCTTGAATTTGATCGTCTCTGTCTTCATGTCTATCACTGCTTGATATTTCTGAATGAAATCTGCTCCCAATATCATGTCAAAAGCCATGTCCTTCATTACAACAAACACATGTCGGAAATCATGTCCTCCAATCGTAATACATAAGTAAAGCTTGTAGTTTAACGTGACCGTTAATCTAGAGATCATGAGCCACGGGACCTCCTTTTTACGTGGAATCCGAACCACAGGACATGGCATTTCACTTCGGAAATCTCACATGCATTGACCGGGAATCGAACCCAGACCGCCTTGGTGAGAGGCATATGGCTAGACCGCTGAGCCACCACGCCCCCTAATACATAAGTATAATTGTGTTTTACACAGAGATATTTTGTTGGGTATTATTCCTTGGATCTTAATTCCTGATACTGGAATCTCCTCTAAATTCTCTTTGAGCTTCCACAGAATATAAAGCTTCTCACTCACAAGACAAAGCATAGCCCCAGTATCAATCAAAGTATCGACAGGCATACCGAATACTTCGCATGATATGATTGGCATTCTAATTCTCGTACCCATTTCTTTCCGTTCGTCATTCTGTTGAATTAAGTCATCATCCTCTGCTTGCCATTTAATAATTCTGGAAGTGAAAGTGTTCAAAATTCTATCTTCTACTGTGAATTCGAAGTTTTTTTTTTCGTTACCATTCCCCCGGGATTGTTGTGTTCCCGATGGACCTGGTTCATTGGGCCTCTGCTCCAAAAACTGCAAGTTATCTTGGTGTCTTGCTTCCAAGTCTTTCCTCGTCTCCTTGTTGAACTCTTCATTGGACTGACGAGTATCCACATTCCCTCTGTTATTGTAGTTGTTTCTACCATAGTATCTTCTTTCCTGGTACCTTCCTTGATTATCCCGTGGCCTTCTCCATCGAGTATTGTATCGATTTCCACCATCTGGTCTCGCATAAGGCTTGTAACTGTATCTGTTACTGTACTGATTCCATCCTCTCTTATTTGAATCTTCCCTCGGCGTTTTCTCTTCTCGCCCCTCTCGAATCTCTCGAGGTGTTTGAGAATAACTGTCGGCCATAACAGCGTACACAGCGTTGTTATTCTTTCCTCCCTTCTGATGGAAGAATTGAGCGTTCGTATGATCCAGCTTCTGTAATACCTCGTCAAATTGCTCCATATTATATATGTCAGCAGCTATCAAAGTCCTCTGGACGTCTGCTGGAAACTGACGTATCAATGCAGTAATCAATTCGTTATCTGGCATCGGCGGATCTAAATGTTGAAGTTTAGAAAGCTGTCCAGAAAAGTACGTTGAGTATCGAGTAGGTTGTGACGTCGAGAATCTCTTCGAATATAACTCTGCTCTGACTAGCTGTTGGGTTTCCGGGGACCAAAACTTTTTCAATAGCCCACGAGAAAACTCCTCAAAAGTGGTTAGAGTGGATCTAAATGCCCTGAACCAAAGAAGTGCAGGACCTTCCAAAATTTCCCTATCACTCGGATCTGTCTTTCTTTAGGGATCTTGGAATCTTTCAGGTAATCACCTGCTTCTCTCAAAAATTCCACGGGTGTCACAGTATCTCGCCCTGAAAATTTAGAAGGCTTATCTTCTACATTCTTAAATACAGTTATGGGGTTGGATTGAAATACTGTCCTGACCTCGTCCTGTCTTTGACTATCCGTTTCTCTAGCTGCTCCTAGATTTATATGTATCTGTTCCTTTCCCCTTACATTTGGCATTTTCAACAGATGGTCAGACTGTTTCTCGTCCTTGATTTGAGTTTTCATAGCCTCAAGTTCCTTCTGGTTTTCTTCTGCCATTTTCTTAATTGCTTCAGTTTCTTTACAATTCTCCTTAACATCAATGGATATCTGGTTCATAACAGCCTCATGACTTTTCAATGACCCAGTCATATCTGATATGTCCTTCTGAGTTGCTTGGATATCTTTGGAAATTACTTGAATATGGGATGACAAAGATTCCCTAATCTCCTTGATTCCCTCTTGATTCTCCAGCTTGAGTGTGTCTTTAATTTCATTGACAACTGTGGTTTTAATTTCAGTTTGCAATTCATTAATCACACCTTCTCTTATTTCTCCCATTACAAGTTCTTTGAATTGTTCTGTCAACCGTTGAACAACTAGAATTCCCATCTCATTACTCTCCTTCTTCACTCTGACTTCTAGGTTGATCATGTCTTCACCAACTTTCCTAAGACCATGTTCTATCCTATCAGCTAAGCTTTGGGATCTAAGATCGGCATCGCGAAATTTATCGTCCATTAAACTTGCGTTAGTAGCTAATGAAGTTTCGAGCTCATGTGTTTTTTCGCATAATTTATTCATTTTACTCTCAAGTGTCATTTTCAAAATTTCAGAATTCTCTTTAAATTTACTCTCCATAGAATTAAATTTACTATTTAAATTTTCTTTCAAGTTACCTTTTAAAGAATCAGAACTTTCTTTAAGTTTATTTTCCAAAGAATCAGAATTTTCTTTAAGTTTATCATTTAAACTTTCTTTAAGTTTATTTTCTAAAGACTCAGAATTTTCTTTAAGTTTATTTTCTAAAGAATCAGAATTTTCTTTAAGTTTATTTTATAAAGAATCAGAATTCTCTTTAAGTTTATCGTTTAAATTTTCTTTAAGTTTATTTTCTAAAGAATCAGAATTTTCTTTAAGTTTCCTTCCCAAAGCCTCAGTATTTTCTTTCATAATGGCTGCTACACGCAGTCCAGCCTCTTTTGAACTCTCCTCCAAACTCCTTATCATCCTCATCATTTCTTCCATAATTTCAATTATTATTCAAAGCTTAGGGGTATACAATATTGGCAAACACAAGCTTATAACTAGAACAAGAAATATGAATAGCTAATTGGAACACTCTAATAAAATGAGATTTGTCCTAATGTCGACTTGATGGAAAAACAAAATTCTCTACTTTTACGAATTACATTTACCACAATATCACAAGAAAAATATGCAAGTTCTCAAATATCCTCCACCTGGATTCTAATAATGTGTATGTCCAGTCATCGAACGTTTACTACTGAATTTACTTGACGCCCTAATGGTTAAGCCATTATCAAAAATAATCAAACCCATTCTAATTATTAACCAAGTTAAATTTTTAATTTTCCCCACTAATTGAGGTTCCTACTAATTTATTCATCCAAACCAGACATCTCTCAACTCCCAAAATATTTCTATAAAAATTATCACAATTTAAATCGGCATGCGATTGACCATGTCTAACTCGAGACCCACGTTCGAAGCCATTTCTCTCTCTATCTTATTTTATGTGCCCGTTTAGACCGGAGTCCGCACGACCACATATGCATTTTACCAATAATCAGTCAGCACGAGAGTCAAAATATCCCGGAGCGCCAGATGGGTTAAAGCAAATCGCAAAAACGACATCAAATGAAAAAAATGCTTTACTGATTTTTGACTCAATGCAACAATAAGGATAGAAGGAGATTCAATTGGGTATAACACATCCTGTAAAATTATCTCAGTTTATTTTGAATTTAAACTTGACTGCAAAAATGCTCAAAGCAGCATCATCCACGTGTGGCGACCCACACTCCTATTTACACAATATACAGAAATTTTCCAAACACATTTGACAATTATTTTTTTGGAAACACAAGTCTGATTGTTAGTCCTGTAAACTGTGTTCCAAAATTATTTATAATTAAAGATTAAATCCAGTTCAAATTTAATTGTCTCTACTGGAAATATCGTAGTTCACTGTTTGAATTTTTACATAATATTAACACTCGTAGAATAAATGTTCATAGAATTTTTAACTTTCACTTATTTTTCCAGTTTCAAAAATATTGTCGAAAAATATTGTTATCATTGAAGCAACACAAATTATTTACACATATTAATAACATCTGAAAAGTATTTGACCTTGAGCATAGCATCGAAGAACTTGTGCGAAGCAAAACAAAAATTAATTGTTCTTCTGACATTAAACATTTCGAGAAGTGACTCGATTATGAACTTCCAAGTTCCTAACAAAATATATGATTTCTGAATCATCAACTTGATCAATAAATGGTTGAACCATTCAACTATTTGATTTTCCACTTGGAATCATTATTATGAAAAATATTTATATTCATGGCCATTATAGCAATT
This sequence comes from Meconema thalassinum, assembly GCA_946902985.2. Lineage (NCBI taxonomy): Eukaryota > Metazoa > Arthropoda > Insecta > Orthoptera > Tettigoniidae > Meconema > Meconema thalassinum. Next base: position 2,095,893,030 of record OX336388.2, on the reverse strand, counting down.
TTCACAACTTGCAATTCTTCGACAGAATGCGGAAATAAGAATTGTAGCTTCATAAGAAATTCATTTAGTTCATGGCACTAGGATTGAAAATATCCTTCAAATTATTCGTGGTTAAAGAATTATTTTTAAATTGGCAGTGGCCCATTCTATTATTTGTGTAAGAACACAATATTACAACAACAACGGCAAAGGTCTTCCTCTGAAGAAGAATAAACTACTATCATGACAAATCCGGGTTCTAGCAAAATCAAAGTCTAAATGGAATTCGTAAACAAGGTTGAAATAAGAACTGATGGTTTCTAAGAAATAACCTTCGGGTCATTCATACGACGAAATGTGTGGTTCCAATACTCCTACTATAAACCTGAGCCATCGAACCTGCTATTTGATTGATGCTCGAAAAAACCTCCTCATTCCTGCGACTTAAACATGCGCACCTGGGAATGGCATTTCAACTACTCCACACATATAAATTTTCTTCCCAAAATGTATACAATAAATCAAGCCTCTGCTTGTTATCAACACTGGAAGATTAATAAACTTACAAGTTTATTTTATTTTACCATTCAGTTCAACCCGTGAATTTACCATACTTATGAAAATCTTTATTTCACTTTCGAGTGTATTTACGTCATGATTTTATGTAAATACAAAAATATCCTATTTGATACAAATATCAATTGCTTCCCGTTTCATGCCTCTCCGTGTTATCTGAAAAATATACTTTGCTCATTGCAAATATCAACTGTTCAACCAGAACTGAAATGTTGGTTGAATGCGGGCTTGCGCTAACCACTCTCCTTCGGAAAATCTCCTGTTCCAAACTAGAAATGATTAAACTACTTCATAGGCTCTCTCTCAGTACATATGATTATTATAAAATATAATATCCCAGAATTATTTTGAAAAATTATAAAAATTATTATTATTATTATTAGTGGATTATTATTATTATTATTAATTATATTATTTTAAATATGTTTAATTATCATCTCATTATGTGAGAATCCACATGTTCGAACCTTCGAATATGGAAAAAATATCCATTCCTCAACAAAAATAATTATTAACTTTTACAGTTACATCGGCTGATAACCGTGATTTCCCAAAAATACGAAAAATTCAAATAAATGCTCGATATGCTCGGTCATCGATCCTAAACTGTTCTGAGTGTTGAAAATACTCAGAATAACTCTAACAAGTCTTGCGTAAATCATTGCAAGATTTAAATACGAAGAAAAATAAATAAATGTGTTGGTCATCTGCAGAAAAATAGTTTGTTCCAATTAGCTAGGCATAATATAAAGTCAAAATGTAGCTTACATTTCTTGATGGTCTTGAAGCGTAGTGAACCTGGTTTGTACCAGATTTATCCATAGACATGCCCTATCGGACAAGCACGTATAATCCTTGTATCGGCCGCCATTATATACCCACAATCCGTCTAGTCAGACATAGTGGTAGTATCTCTTGACGTTTGAATTAACTGTTTTTCCATTTTAATATGGGCTTCTATCAAAGCCATAAAAGTTTGTTTAAATGGGGTCAGATCTAAGTTCAAGCGAGTTCAAGTGAGCACGGAAACTGCGAATAGCTGTAGTACGGAAGACAATCAGATAAGTAGTTAGCCTAAAATTTTATAGTTTAACCATAGTTTACAACCATATAATCTCTCTAAAGTACAATCTCCGGATAGCCATCACCATTTAGCATTTCTCCTAACATATATACTGCAATTAGCATACACTGACAGTTGCAGTACCAATACTGCAACTAAATAATTGTACATATTGTAAATATTTTCACCTGTATTTCAAACATAGATTTTATAGCCTAAGTGTATTGGATCTGATGATGATCGCTTGACGATCGAAACTGGTCATCCTAGTGTTTTATTAATCTCATGTAATTTATTTCAGGATTAGGGCATAACCCATCTCTTTTGGGTACATTCGTGTTGACCGACTGAAAAGCACTAAACTCTTGTTGATCTATTCTTAGATATGTCAGTTGTAACATAACTCACGGTAATCTTATCAATACAAGAAGACACTGACAGTCTAACCAATCAACGGCTGTCCTGAAGATCGTTCCCTGGGCATGGCTTCTCGCCATCTACCATGCGCTAAGCAACCTGTAGTTTCCCTTGCGTAGACTAATGAACACCACCGTGATAGACTGGTCTTCAGTGTACTGATAGATCGAAGTGGTTAACAAGTTACAAATATGAAAACTGACTAAAATGGATTTAAATATCCAAGTATTAGGTTAATACTGGACTGTGACAAAGTACTAATTCTAGACAAAATCTAGCATATGTCCATGTAGAAACATAAATATTTCCACTAATGTCTGTAGAAAAAAATTCAATCACCTCAGTGATTCTCCTCGCAGGAAACTTACTAAGTTCCACTTCGTAGCGCAGCACTTTTGTGACTATCACAACTTTGAAAATTACTTCTGCGTAGATCTGGCAACCATGTGCCTTGGCTCAGCGTAGCAGCAACTTGCTCGGCAAATGCTTGTGTTGGAATGAGCTATCGATGCCTCGGCCGGCCGGCTTTTATTCAAAACTGCCAGGGTCACGCGTCATCAGCTGATATCTGGAAATCCTCATATCTCTGGTATCCCTGGTCCGATTTACTTGATACTAAGTGCATTCTCTTTCATTTGGCCGTGCCAGTAATCTGATCCAAGTCTCAAGTCTCTACTCCATGGTTAACTATTTAATCAATAAATAGCCTCGACCTCTGCTATTACTCGCTACGTCACTTGACATGCAAGTATCGGTAAATTCTTTCCAATTGCTTCGGGAAGCAATGTAGCGCGATATTCAAATATCTCAACTTTCAAAAGCGGCTGTAGCCTTTCCCTTGATATCTAGGTGTCTGAATCTTGGAATACCCATTCCTAGAGTTGGGCACAGTATGGCCTGCTGGAAATTAAACTGAAATATTATTATCTATATGTGTGCCAACTCAGGAATAGCTTCCATGCATACCTTCCACGATATCCAACATGGAGCTCAAATTTCAATTGCAATTGTTCAGGAGTTGGTAGCACTGACATCCTTTTTAAATATGGCCTTGAGATATTCCGGCATAGATCTTTACTCATACCAAATTTGGTTTCCATAGCTGTAGCCGTTTAGGAGTTGATAGGGGACACACACACACAGCCAGACATACAGCCAGCCAGACAGACAGACAGACACACATTTTCCCGGATCGATCTCATAACTCTACATTTTCCTCATTTTTGCAAAATGAGAAAAGTAGGCTAAAATAACACATAATACTACTACCATCAAAATAACACAGGTTATCAGATTCCACTCACACCCAAGTACACGATATCACAAAACCCCTATACGAACCAACAACAACATCAACAACAAATGTTATGAATGAAGGTGTTGATTTGAGATGGTTGGTTGGTTCCTTAGTTTAGGGGCTGCGACAACACGGTCATGTAGCCCCGTGTACTTTGGGTGTGTGTTGAATTTGTCTGATGACCGGTGTTAATTGTGATGACTGTGTTAGTGTGTGTTATCTAACATTCAGTGCACAGTCAGTGCCTGTGGATGCTGTGAAAGGTTCTACTCATAGGGTTAGTACTGCTGTACTGACTCAGTGAGGAAAGCAATGGCAAACTACCTCACTCTTCTTCTTGCCTAGTGGGTATCTACCCACATAACCTAACAGCGGTACTTTTTGAGGATCCAACCAGCCTTCGGGCTGACTACCTAACATAAATCTGTGATTCAGGTAGAAGGACAGCAGACGATTAATTTTTTCAAGTAGTTCTTACTTTTGCTACCAAATGCTACCGTCCAGGACACTAGCTGCGGACGTGGCTACTAAATGCTATCACAGTCAGCATCTGGCGGCGAATGTTGGAACTAATATAGAGTTATCAAACTAACCTAACATTTTAGCTTCCACAAGTGTCGTTAGTGGAAGGTTCTTTTCCATGCCATAAATCTATGGTGCTACAGGAAAATACTAAAAATTCCATGGGTGGACAGAATCATTAATGAAGAAACGCTGAAAAGGGTTGGAGAGAAACCATGTTTATGGAATATGCTTACTCACCGAACAGACAATTGGATTGGACATATCTTGAGGCATGAAAGTCTTCTGCACACAATACTGGAGGGCAATGTGGAAGGAAAGAACTGTAGAGGTAGACCACGGCTAGGATAAATAAAACAAATCATTCGCGACATGGGTTGTGATAATTAATTGGAGAAATTTAAAACGGGAGTGAAGATTCAAGGAGAAATAATTTCAGACCGGAGTTCATGGAAAGGTGCTACAAACCAATCTTCGGATTGAACACCACAAAAGAAGAAGAAATCTATGGCATGGGACTGCCGCTGGCTTTACTTCCCATCCGAAAGAAGGGGTACTGAGGGCTTTTTAACGCTCTTAAAAATCAGACGACTTCGGCTGGGTTTGAACCCACGTTCTTGGACATAGAAGCTCTGCATGCTACCAACTAGGCCACCGAAGCCGCTTTGATTTATGATAACAACCGAGTCTATTTCGTTGTAGTCCAAAGTTTATTTATTTATTTATTTATGTTAATGCACATCCGCGATGTTGTTCTCTCTATCAGGCATGTTTTGTTCAATGACAATTCTCTTCTGTTTTTTAGGCTTGTTCGTGTGCTCGCCGGAAGTGACGACGTAGAAGTAATCAACTCCAGTCTCATTAGCTACAAGCACTCACGGTCAGAAGGAGATCTAATGGGAGCGACATCGACAGTCAAACGAGTGGGAGTTACATACTCCACCGGAAATTGAAGGCCTGTTTGGCGAAGGGCACGTGCCGACAAACTCACTAAGGAAGTCAGTAGTAAACGGTGAGTATTCGTATATTCAGTTATTCTCAGAGATCAATATTCTTTGTTTATTTACTAAGAGGCAACTTATCACCCATACTTTTCAATCTTTACATTGAACAACCAATGAAGGAAATTAGAGAGAAATGTAAAGCGCGAGTGAAGATTCAAGGGGAAATAATTTCAACTCTGAGATTTGCTGATGACATCGTCATCTTAGCCGACAAGCCTGAGGATTTGAATGAGTTTTTGAATGGTATGGACTCCGTCTTGAGGAAAGAATTCATGATGAAAATTAATAAATGTAAAACAAAAATATTGGAATGCAACTGCAATAAATCAGAAACCTCTATAGACATCAAATTGGCAGGGGAAAAACTAAAGGAAGTAGGAGACTTCTGTTACTTAGGAATCAAAATAACCAGTGATGGACGAAGAAAAGAGGATATAAAAAGTAGGTTGGCTCAGGCAAGGAAAACATTTCTACAGAAAAGGAATCTGTTGACATCGAATATAGATTTAGGTATTAGGAAGATATTTTTGAAAACCTTTGTCTGGAGCGTCGCACTCTATGGAAGTGAAACTTGGACTATTGGTGCAGTAGAATAGAGGAGAATTGAAGCGTTTGAAATGTGGTGTTACAGGAGAACGATGAAGATCAGATGGGTAGATAGGGTTACAAACGAAGAGGTATTAAGCTTTATTGAATATCGTCGTCGGCTTGAACTCGTTTCCGAGTATAAATCTTTTCCCAAATCAGTTCTCCCGTTACTCAAGTCTGAGCATATGCTTGCGGTGACCAAACAGTCCAATGCTAGCGTGGAACAAGCGTCCACCCAGATAACATAGAATTGTTGTGGAAGAACAAGGTTGTACTGCACGAAGTTTTCATGCTTGTCGCTTGATCTCTTCATGTCTACGACGTTCCATTTCAAACATTTTCACAGCAGTCGGGATGGTCTGACGCCAAGTTGAACGGTAATCAACAAGTGCTTTTGAATCGAGACCTGCCAACTTCATAGTATGCTTATATCGGTCCTTGTAACACCTCGTAGGACCTTCATGACGTCTGGTGCCGGAATAAAGTTCACGAAACAGAATCTGGCGTGAGAGTCTCGTATCACCCATCCGGCGGACATGCCCAATCCATTTAATCCGTTATGGGTTTGTGGTCTTTATATTAACCACCTGTCATAAGGACAGTTTATGCTTTCAGACATGCTGATAGTTGAACCTTAAGCCAAATTTAGGAGAATTTTCATGGCAAAGTGCTAGTATTTCAAACAAGATGCTCTGTAAAGAACATATAGCCTACTTTCTCTTGAATGTATGGGTATTGATATAACTCATTGTCCTTTTCATGGAGTATAATTGAATGTTGGTTGTAGTAGCTTGTTCAAATACAATGTGCTATACGGATATTAAACATGAATATGAAGTGCCCTTTGCTAGTGCTATCTCTGTAAAAAATGTCATTCAATTTGGTTTCACCGTGTTTGAATTGATGTCGGGAATCGATTTGCACACATACATGGCCGCAATCTGCACATTATTGGGCTGATGACCTTGTAGTTCAGTCAAACGATGCTTCCCACAAGAAGGTATGTCGTTGCAAAATTTGGTAGAGATCAAATGATTAGGTTGGTCGTAATTTGATTAAAGCTTTTAACATTTGGGTGGCCGCCATTCCGTTTCCGTCAAGACAGCGGCGATATAAAACATGACACTGAGGTGCCCTTTGCTAGTGTTACCTCTGTACCAAATTCCGTTCAATTCGGTTTTACCGTGTTTGAATTGATAGGGGGGAATCGATTTGCACTCATACATGGCCGCCATATACAAACAATTGGACTGATGACCTTGTATCTTGGTCAAAGAACGCTTCTCACATAAAGGTACTGTATGTTGTTGCAAAATTTGGTAGAGACCAGATGATTAGTTTGGTCGTAATTTGATTTATGATTCTTACATTTGGGTGGCCACCATTACATTTCAGTCAAGATGGTAGAGATATAGAACATGACACCGAGGTGTCCTTTGCTAGTGCTACCTCTGTACCAAATTTCGTTCATTTAGGTTTCACCGTGTTTGCATTGATAGAGGGAATCGATTTGCACACATACATGGCCGCCATCTGCAAACTATTAGGATGATGACCTTGTTGTTTAGTCAAGAGACGGTCGCTATACGAATATATATTATTGCGAAATTTGGCAGAGATCGGATGAATAGGTTAGTCGTAATTTGATTTAAGCTTTGAACATTTTGGTGGCAGCCATTACGTTTCCGTCAAGATGGCGGTGATATAAAATATGACACTGAGGTGCTCTTTGCTATAGTTAACAATTACCGATAAAGTATAAACATAAAAATAAAATTGTAATAATAAACAAGAAGTTCCGTGAAGAACTATACAGCCTACTTTTCATGCCAGTGATTATTCTACAGAATATGAACCTATCTAGAATAATGACGAAATTAAGTTGCTAATATCGAAATTTCCAATTAGTTCGAAATACTGTATACCTGGCATAATGTATCCTAATAGAGCACTACAGTTGGCAGCCCTGATGACTGAATATATTCTTAGTTCTGTCGCTTACGGTACTAAATACAAAATTTGGTAGAAGTCCACTGGATAGCATGGACGTTACATGCAGTTAAACATTGGATCTAACAGCGCGCGTAAAATCATGTTGGCAACAATGTCATGCATGTATTGGTCAGAAATAATCTGAAATAATATGATCTATTGTTGTGCCAATTTTGAATGAAATCCATTAGTTAGTATAGAAGTTACATGCATTTTAAAATTGGACCTATCAGCAGGCTTAGAATCATGTTGGCAGCACTGACGTATATTAGTTACTCCAAATTCGTCTAGAATGCCAGGTACTATACGTGTGCAAAGTTTAGAGCTATTGGCTTGCATACTTTCTGATATATTGATATTAGGGTAACAAAAATAGGGACAGCACATATTAACAGTTGGCAGCCCTGGTTGCTCCTTAGAATTCGCATAGTCATATCTGTTATGGTACACATAGCACATACGAAATTTGGTTGAAATCCAAATGATAGTATGGAAGTTACATGTATTTAAAGTTGGACCTGTCAGCAGGCTTAGAATCATGTTGGTAGCACTGACGTATATACGTTACTCCAAATTAATATAGAATGTCAGGTACTATACGTGTGCATAGTTTAAAGCTGTCGGCTTGCATACTTTCTGATATATTGGTATTTGGATAAAATAAATTAGGAGCATTTATTAACAGTTGGCAGCCCTGGTACGTCATAAGAATACGCTCAGTCATATCTGGTTATGTACACACACAACATACGAAATTTGGTTGAATTCCGCTTGATAGTGTAGATGTTATATGCATTTAAAAATTGGACCTATCAGGAGGCTTATAATCATTTTGGCAACACTGCCATGTTTGGCCTGCTGGAAATTAAACTGAAATATTATGATCTGTACGTGTGCCAATTTTCAATTAGCTCCCATTCATACTTTCCAAGATATCCAACATGGAGCTCAAATTTCAATTGCGATTTTTTAGCAGTTGGTAGCACTGACATCATTTTCAAATATGGCCGTGAGATATTCAGGTATAGATCTTTACTCCTACCAAATTTTGTTTCGATTGCTGCAGCCGTTTAGGAGTTGATAGGGGGGGGGGGGACACACACACAGCCAGACAGACAGACAGACAGACAGACAGAAGGACAGACAGACAGACAGACAGACATACACACATTTGCCGGTTTCTCATAAGTCTACTTTTTCCTCATTTTTGCAAAATGTGAAAAGTAGGGTAAAAATATGACAATTAAAATAATAAACATAACTAAAAAAAAATAGAAATAATTGTAAGAATCAATTCAAAATTAGTTAATTAATTAATTGAAAAAATATCAAAATTAAATCTATAAGAATATAAATTGGAAATTAACAAGAAGTTCCGTGAAGAACTCTGCAGCCTACTTTTCATGCCAATGATTATTCTACAGAATATGAACCTATCTAGAATAATGACGAAATTAAGTTGGTAATATTGAAATATCTAATTACTTCAAAATATACCTGGTATTATGTAGCCCAATAGAGCACTACAGTTGGCAGCCCTGGTGACTGAATATATTCTTAGTTCCATCTCTTAAGGTACAGAATACAAAATTTGGTTGAAGTCCAATGGACGTTACATGCAGTTAGACATTGGATCTATCAGCACGCGTAAAAGCATGTTGCCAACAATGTCATGCGTGTGCTGGTCAGAAATAATCTGAAATATTATGATATCTTGTTGTGCCAATTTTGGATGAAATCCATTTGTTAGTATAGAAGTTACATGTATTTTAAAATTGGAAATATCAGCAGGCATAGAATCATGTTAGCAGCACTGCCTTGTATTAATTACTCCAAATTAATCTAGAATGTCAGGTGCTATACGTGTGCAAAGTATAGAGCTGTTGGCTTGCATACTTTCTGATATATTGATATTAGGGTAAAACGAATATAGACAGCATTTATTAAGAGTTGGCAGCCCTGATTGCTCTTAACAATACTTACAGTCATATCTGTTATGGTACACATAGCACATACGAAATTTGGTTGAAATCCAACTGATAGTATATAAGTTACATGTATTTAAAAATTGGTACTATCAGCAGGCTTATAATCATGTTGGTAGAACTGACGTATATAAGTTACTCCAAATTAATCCTAAATGTCAGAATATACGTGTGTATAGTTTAAAGCTGTTGGCTTGCATACTTTCTGATATATTGGTATTTGGATAAAAAAAAATAGAGAGAGCAATTATTAACAGTTGGCAGCCCTGGTGCTCTTAAGAATACGCTCAGTCATATCTGTTTATGTACAGGTATTACATACAGAATTTGGTTGAAATCCAGTTGATAGTGTGGAAGTTATATGCATTTAAACATTGGACCTATCAGAAGGCTTAAAATTATTTTGGCAACACTGTCATGGTTTGCCTCCTGGAAATTAAACTGAAATGGTATTATCTATATGTGTGCCAATTTTGGAATAGCTCCCATGCATACCTTGCAAGATATCCAACATGGAGCTCAAATTTCTAGTGCGTTTTTTCAGCAGTTGGTAGCACTGACATTATTTTCAAATATGGACCTGAGATATTCCGGTGCACATCTTTACTCATACTAAATTTGGTTTTGATTGCTGCAGCCGTTTAGGAGTTGATAGGGGGACACACACACACAGCCAGACAGACAGAAGGACAGAGAGACAGACAGACAGACACACATTTTCCCGGATCGATCTCATAAGTCTACTTTTTCCTCATTTTTGCAAAATGTGAAAAGTAGGCTAAAAATAAAGATATAAACATTAAAATTAGAGAAAGGAAAACTAACATTATTAATAATAATTATAATAATGAAAATAAATTAAATGTAAAACACCTAAAACTTGCCCTTAAAGGGTTAAGCTGATGGGGATTCTATACTACTGGCATGCGCTTTCTCAAGAACAGTAAGGTTGGTGATGTGGTCTTCCCAGATCCTAAGGATGGATCGAAGTTTTCGTTGGTGGAAACACTCAAGCATTTTAAAATCTTGTCGGTTAAGTGTCAAAGTGTAGAGTATTGACTGAGTTTTTAAAATATTTAATTTGTAGCTCTTCTGTCGGTCAATGAATGGGCGGTTTTTACAAGATATAAATACAGTATGTAACGCCACTCCTGGAAAAAAATACATGTATTAATTAGATTATCACAGATAATAATTAATTAATTAATTAATTTAAGTAGGTACTACAGTATTGAGCCGGCCCCGTGGTGTTGGGGTAGCGCACCTGCCTCTCACTCGGACGCCCCGGGTTCGATTCCCGGCTCCGTCAGGGTTTTTGGAAACTGACGTGAGGGCTGGAATGGGGTGCACTGATTCTCGTGACGAGAATTGAGTAGCTGTCTGACAGTGAAGTAGCGCCCCGATCACGAAGACCAAGATAAATGGCCGAGGGGTCCCGATGCGCTGATCACGCGTCACCCCTATACCTACAGGCCAAATGGCTGGGCAGCAGTCGCTTAGTAGGCTTAGGCCCTTCACGGGCTGTATAGTGCCAGGGGTTATTATTGGTTATATACAACCAAGACGAATTACTACAATACTGTAGTAGCAAATTAAATTGAAAAAATGAAAATCCACAGCCTGCTTCCAGTCTCCGACCGGGTCAGGAATGGAATGAATGGAGCCCCTATCTAGCGGCGAGGATATGAACTGTGCCGGCTGCCGAGGCCTGACGCACTCCTCTGGGGCAATGATTAAATGAATGACAGATGAAATTAAATGATAGTGGAGAGTGTTGCTGGAATGAAATTTTGACAGGGAAAACCGGAGTACCCGGAGAAAAACCTGTCTGCCTCCGTTTTGTCCAGCACAGATCTCACATGGAGTGACCGGGATTTGAACCACGGAACCAGAGGTGATAGGCCGGCGTGCTGCCGCCTAAGCCACGGAGGCTCCAGCAACTTAAATTAAATGAAATGAAAATCCACAGCCTGCTTCCAGTCTCCGACCGGGTCAGGAATGGAATGAATGAAGCCCCCATCTAGCGGCGAGGATATGAACTGTGCCGGCTGCCGAGGCCTGACGCACTCCTCTGGGGCAATGATTAAATGAATGACAGATGAAATGAAATGATAGTGGAGAGTGTTGCTGGAATGAAATTATGACAGGGAAAACCGGAGTACCCGGAGAAAAACCTGTCTGCCTCCGTTCTGTCCAGCACAGATCTCACATGGAGTGACCGGGATTTGAACCACGGACCCAGCGGTGAGAGGCTGGCGTGCTGCCGCCTAAGCCACGGAGGCTTCACTTAAATTAAATAAATAAATTAATTATTTAGTGTAAATTTTAACCTTATCACAGTGATCAGGATCTGATGATGGTCACTGGAGGGTGGAAACGCGTAATCCTAAACTGCTCCATTATTTGTGATAATCTAATTAATACAAGTATTTTTTTCCAGGAGTGTATTTACATATTTATATCTTGTACCACGCCCATTCATTGGGCACAATCGTGTAGACTGACTGAAGAGCTACAAATTAACAAGTTCATATAGGCAACACTGAAAAATTTTGGCTTAAAATTTATACATTTCGTAAAAGAGTGAAGTATGAATGTAGTGAAACTGAGCAAAGGAATGATTTATTGAATTTAATCGTCGGTTTTAATTCGTTTCCGAGTATAAATCTTCTTCCAAATCAGTTCTCTCCTTACTCATGTCTGTACAAGTGTTAAACTGTCAAAATTTCACAGCCATACAACAATGTTGACATGACAACAGTTTGGTAAACGGTCAACGGTGATCTGAAGAGTCGAATCTGTTTTGTCTTCTTTGGACCGAGAACATTGGTTTAAACACATAGGTACTAGAGGTAACCAGGGGTTTGTTCTTGCATACACTATTTTTCGTGTTAAAATCTCAATTGAGAGCCTAGGTTCATAAGGTTTCAACCACTGCATTTGCACATAGTAAGGTGCAATGTGTACTTCATCCCTGTCGTCCAAAATGAGATGAACACAGGTTTTTTGAACTCGCTGTCATTGTACGCTAACTGTTTCTGACAAGTCGGTATAGTTAGTTAAGTGGCTAAACGCACCTGTCCAGCCAGCAGGAGATTCGAGTTCGAATCTAGATTGCTGTACCATTTCCAAGCCTTACTCAATATATAAGGCCACTCAAAGGCCCTAAAACCTTTTCCATGTTTCAAAAAATTAAACGGTCTCACTTTTTGTTGATTCGCCCTGATAAAAATGAATGGATATATTTAGTTAAAAAAATAAAATAATAAATAATGGTGGTTGTATTTAGCAATTAAAATCAGGACAATTCACATATTTATCATAATTCGTGATATTTATGTTGGACATAATATTAATATGAACAATTAGAAATTAAATTCCTAAATTTATAAAATAATATATTCATTTAGTTCGATATATTGTAAGTGATGGATATATTCAGTTTTGAATGAAAGGCATGTTTTATCAAAGCCTTGTCAATGGGAAATATTAACATTTCATCAGAATAGATTTTACCATCCAATGCAGCTGAGGCAAATGTTACCGAATCAACTATAAAACTTTTTTTAAATTTCTTTTTTAGATATTCAGTTTTGAAAACAAAGTCCTCAATTATATTCCACGTGATCAACCGTGTGCTATTTCAGCGAACAGGCAAGTACACGTAATATTACTCTTGGAATTACTACTAGTTATTGATATGCAAATGTATCACCTGTACTAAACACAACTCAATTGCGATATTCCATACTGTGGACGACTTGCCGGAGGCTTCATACTGGTTGCACATTATCAATTGCATGTGCTGTGACAGAAACACGGCTTATCACAGGGAGTAGAACACAGTATAAACTCTGTTCATCATAACACTCTAGTTAAGTATGAAATAAGGAAGTACAGTAGAACTCCAACTATACGAATCGCTTTCATCATTTATCAGCATCATCATTTACTGCACGTTGTTGTTTGAGTCTTCAGTCTTTTGACTGGTTTGATGCAGCTCTCCATGCCTCCCTGTCCTGAGCTGATCGTTTCATCTCTACATAGCTACCACACCCTACATCCGAGGCAATCTGTTTAACATATTCTAACCTTGGTCTACCCCTACAGTTCTTGTCCTCGACCCTTCCTTCCATAACTAAGCTTGCTATTCCTGGGTGTCTTAATATGTGTCCTACCAACCTATCTCTTCTCTTCATTAGCAGTCGCCAGAAACATCTCTCCTCTCCCACTCGCCTTAATACCTCTTCGTTTGTAACCCTATCTACCCATCTGATCTTCATCATTCTCCTGTAACACCACATTTCAAATGCTTCAATTCTCCTCTTTTCTGCTGCACCAATAGTCCAAGTTTCACTTCCATAGAGCGCCACGCTCCAGACAAAGGCTTTCAAAAATGACTTCCTAATACCTAAATCTATATTCGATGTCAACAGATTCCTTTTTTGTAGGAAGGCTTTCCTTGCCTGAGCCAACCTACTTTTTATATCCTCTTTGCTTCGTCCATCACTGGTTATTCTGCATCCTAAGTAACAGAAGTCTCCAACTTCCTTCAGCTTTTCACCTGCCAATTTGATCTCCATAGAAGTTTCTGATTTATTTCGGCTGCATTCCAGTATTTTTGTTTTACATTTATTAATTTTCATCATGTATTCATTCTGTAAGAAGGAGTCCATACCATTCAAAAACTGATTCAAATCCTCAGGCGTGTCGGCCAAGATGACGATGTCATCAGCAAATCTCAGAGTTGAAATTATTTCTCCTTGAATCTTCACTCCCACTTTAAATTTTTCTCCAATTTCCTTCTTTGCTTGTTCACTGCACGTATGGGCCTTTAAGGCTTGCAGCAGAAGAACAAAAGAAAGAAAGAGCGAGGTATTGCGAGGTCTACTCGCTCTGCACGTGACCAGCCAAATGAGGCCATAGTTTTCCGCGAAAAAGTGAAAAAGTGATAACAAAGGAATCAGTCACGAAGGAGGAAGTATCTACTGCAGATAGCTGCCGGTATCAAGCTTCATCTTCCACCGCATTCGGCTCCACTTGCTGAAGTATTGACAATACTCGATCCTTCCATTGCGTTCTGGGCGTCTTCCAGCAGGTTGTGAATGAAGGGCTCGGTTTTGGGTGGATTCTTCAGCTCTAAAGATGTGGCCAAATCGCTTTAAGAAAAGAAAATTAAGACGGAAACGTACTGCGATTTGCAAAATAATGATTCTGTCTACGCGCGCTATTGTACTTCCCTCGACGAAGCTAGATTAGGCGCAGCGTGAGTATTGTTGGGATAATGAGCTCACTTTGACCGAGATGTTCAGCAAACAATGACTGTCATTTACTGGTCTACTATTGTACAGCACTTGTAAGTACGTACGCTATATAACATGTAAATGTGTTGCCTTTTCATTTAATTACATAATTAACAAGTAGTTCCGTGAAGAACTCAAGTCTATTTTCATATATCCCACTTGGGTTAATTGCCTCTGTCAACGTACAAAATTTCTGATTGATTGCTATAATAGATTCGTAGATATTGAGAACCGTCTAATATTTCGGTTGGTCACCATGCTTGGAGGTCGGCATGTGATTCCTCATCCAATTGCTAGACAAAAGTTTCAATAGCAAAATCGGATCGGGTGCTTTTTGAAAACACAAGTGTGAAAACGAGAAGCTGGCAACACTGTCACATCCTACAGTGCATCGAAATGTACAGAGAAAGCTCCGGCAGAGCGCCGAGTTCCTGCGACCTGCTTTAGGCCACGCTGCATGCAGTTACAGCGTTGCCGGAGCCTCGTTTCTTAACACGCATTTCTGTTAAACCTTTTGGCGGGACTAGGTTATGCAACATTAACTTTTGTCGTGAATTTAGACGAGGAACCGCATGCCGACCTCCACGTGCGGCATTTTTTGTTCATCCTCTATATGTAGGTCTTAAGAGTTATGCACTATTACATGAAGATTATTATTGTGAACGTGGAGTATTCAAACTTCAATCGCATGATTAGGACACAAGAAGTAAAAACGAGATTTTAAAATTTCGCACAGCTGCCATCTTGTGGTTATGAAAACAATTGAAATAAATTAGATGCCAGTGGATTAACATTTGTATAAGCATTTACCGTACCACGTTTCACTGCAGTCGGATGGTTAAATCGCAACACACTTCTATTTAAATATTTATACTTCGCGTCGCATCCATGTTGGATGTGTGCTCACCAGATTGTTGAAAGTACTATACCGTAGGTGAACTGATGTTCATAGCCTCTATGAAGATAACAATTTCAGTCTGATTGCTGTAAAAGATTCGTAGATATTGAGAACCGTCTAAATATTTCGGATGGTCGCCATGTTGGATTGTTATATGTATAGGCGATAGAGTTACGTACCATTAAAGGTTCATTGTTCAAACTTTCACATCGATCGCATGATTGCGACACAAGAAATGAAAGCTTAATTTTAAAATTTTGCACAGCCGCCATCTTGAGGTTATATAAACAATTGAACTAAATCAGATGCCAGTGCATTACAATATGTATAAATATTTACTGTACCATATTTCACTGCTCTCAGATGGTTAAATCTCGAGAAAAGTCTATTAAAATATTTCAACTTCGCTGGGCTGCCATGTTCGATTTGTACTTTACAAGTTTTTGAAAGTCACTTACACTTGATAAACTTGTAGTAGTTCCCTTTATCACCGTACAAAATTTCAGGGCGATATCAGTAATAGATATAGAATGCCGATGAAATATTTCGCACAGCCGCCATCTTGAGATTATGTAACAATTGAACTAAATTAAATGCCAGTACATTACAATGTGCTTAAACATTCGCTATACCAAGTGTCATTGCGTTTGGATGGTTAAATCGCAAGATGAGTCTATTTGAAAGTTTCCACTTCGCTTGGCCACCATGTTCGTAGTTAACAGGTTTTTGAAAGTCCAATAGGTGAGCTTCCAGTAGTGCACTTTATCACCGTACAAAATTTCAGGGTGATTACAGTAATAGTTTCGGAGATAGGCTATGGAATGCCGGTGAAATATTTCGCACAGCCGCCATGTTGGATTGGTGAGACGTAATACAATTTGAAGAGCACGTTCGGGGTCGGCTGAAATATTTCTATGACCTTACCGAGTTTCAATGAAATCGGTCATGCCGTTTAGATTTTATTAGACACACACACACACACACACACACACACGGACAAAAGGTGATCTCATAAGCCTATATTTCATAAAATGAAAATAGGCTAAAAATGCATACAATACTGAAAGTAAGCTCTTTTTCCTTCAAATACATATTTATGTATACCATGTATGTAAATCCAATTATCCGAATTGTTATCATCTAGGCTTACAGGACGGAGCCGCGTGGTATATCGGTGATTATTTCCCGACGTTTCGGCTGACATTGCAGCAGCCTTAATCATAGATAGGTGCGACTACTTGTCCAACGCGATATACGACGCGGCTCCATCCTGTAAGCGTAGATGATAAACTAGACACTGGGCGCTATAGCCTACGATCTACTGTAAATATCCGAATTTTAGATTATCCGAATGGAGTCCGGTCCCAATTGATTCGGATAATTAGAGTTCTACTGTAGTTAAAATATGGATTACTTTTTCAGTCCAGCCAGCCGTCGGGTCAGACATGATGGAAGCGAGGAGCCTGTTCAGAGAGAGAGATAGAGAGAGAGAGATAGAGAGGGGAGAGGGGCTAATAGGGCTGAAAACCTCTTCAAAATGCTCCAAAATGCTCCAAAATGTGTAGTAAAATGGATATTAAAGATACAGCTCACCAATTGTGCATAGTGTTGATAACAAACTTGAATTATCATGCGTACTGTCATCTCTCACTTTCACAAAAGATCACAATGGATGATCCATGATTTCAACATGTAATTACGTGGTATCGGCAATACTGCACACCGCACAATTTACATATACAGGAGACGTCTGGGTAGTAGTCCGCGTTGCACAGTTTTGGTGGTACCCTTGTACCGCCATCGAGCTAACAAAGTGTCGCAGGTCTTGGTTATTGTCTGTCCATGTCCTGTTCACCATGGCCTCTGTTGTGTACCAACCTCGCAACCGATTCAACTTACTACTGACTGAAATGTAATGAAACAATGTAGCTGCCGGTTAGACTTTCGCTTCACAGCGCTACCAACTTAATTTATCTAGAAGGGTAAGGCTATGATTCCCACGCTGTAGAGTTTGCTTTAAAATTACATAGCCTGAGGGTGAGGGTTGAGGGTTAAATAAGAATTAGGTGAACATACGTCGGATTCCGGAATTGATGAGCCAGCTTGGTGTCCTAGGCGAAATCCCACACTAGACACGGCACAAACCTAGAAAAATTGCCGAGTTTTAGCCTATAATGCTTGAAAAATTCATACTGCCGCCGTCTAGTCACTATTTGTCTGATAACCTTGTAATTTGGGCAACAGACGCTTCGCACATGAAGATAATTTTTTGAAAAATTTTACAGAGATCGGATGATCAGTTTAGTAATTTATAACAAAATTCAGATTATCGTGACACTATACAGCAACACGTCACTTCATTTCAATTGCATCAATTGTGTTTGATTCTGTATGAGTGAGACATTTTTGTATTATTGTGTGATAGATTGTTACTATTTCTAAATGAATATTGTGCAGTATACCGTTCCCCTATAGCACTGTGTATTTTTTATAATTGAGATTAGGATTCGGAAGGAGGTGACGCAGTCTTAATTTAAGAACAATCCCGGCATTTGCACTGAGTATCGAAAAGTAACTTCTAAAATTCTTGAGGTGGGAATCGAACCTAACTCTTCGTAAATTTGCCTCAAGAGGCTAAGTATGCCCCGTTTCCGCTCTCATACCAGAATTAAGTTTCTTGGTAGAGGCGGGAGTCAAATCTGGTCCTCAGGGCTAAGAGCCAAGAATGCTAGCTTCTACCCCATGAGGTCGCCTTATTTGGTCTGCCCCTTAAAGTTAAAACGTTCCTTAAAGCTGAGAGAGAAACCACGAGAAACGTTCAATGACCAAACATGTTAGAAGTTCCAACTGGCCCAGAATATTTTATTTGTAGAAGAACAAAGCACATTCAATTAACATAGCACGATGATGATGATATGATAGTTGTTGTTTTAAGAATATGGTTTGGGTCATAGTGAAAGATGAGATGAGAATGTAATGAAAACTATAATTAATACTAACTACAGTCCTAAAAACTAGAAGAGGTTGGTTGGTTCTTAAGTTTAGGGGCTGCGACAACGCGGTCATGTAGCCCCGTGTACTTTGGGTGTGTGTAGAATCTGTCTGATAACCGGTGTTAATTGTGATGACTGTATTAGTGTTTGTTATCTGTTTTTTTATCAAGTAAGGACTGCAGACTTTTTAATTTTTCAAATAGTTTCTACTTTCGCTGCCAAACGCCACCGTCAACGACTACTAGTTCAGAACTTAGCTACCAGACGCCACCGCAGTCGGCTCTTGGCAACGAACGTAGGAAACCAAGAGCGTTGTTTACATTCTTAAATTATACAATTTAGCTTCCCACAAGTGTAATTAGTGGAAGATTCTTTAACATGCCTTAAATCTATGGCATGGGACCGCCGGCTTTACTTCCCCTCTGAAGGAAGGCATGCTGAGGGATTTTTAACGCTCTTAAAAATTCCGACAACTTCGGCCGGATTTGAACCCGCGATCTTGGGAATAGAAGCTAAAAACTAGAAGAGGAAATGGGAAACAAATAAAGAATAAGGCAAACAATAAACAGGACGAAAAGACATGCCCTCAACACTCGAAGATAGAGGATTGAGGTACTTGGAAGGAAGGAGAGCCATAAAAGGCAGATAGGAAAGGGAATGAGAAGAAGGTCCGCCTCTGAGGCAATGGAAAAAGGGGAAAAAACCGGACCCAGCACAGGAATCCCTCGGGGTTCCCAACTCCCGAACTCACCAGCTGTGAGCCCCTGAGGGTGTACTATCCAGGGTGCACCAGAAGTCGAGGGGCTACACCAGTGGTTCTGAACCCATACAAGTCTGCGGACCACTCATCCTGAAATTGAATCATGTACCGACACCCCACCCCCAATACACCTTATGAGATGTAACCTTTCCTCAATAACACTTATTTTAAAGATATTTCAAATTCAAAACCTGACAGTCATCGCCACGAATACATTCGGACGATTCTCGTTCAACGCACTTCGTTTTCGAAATCCCCATTTATTGGCCACTTCTTAATACGTGCTGGTGGACCCTTCACTCCCACGGACCACTCCAGAGACGCTCGTGGACCACGGACCACCGGTTAGGAACCAGTGGGCTACACAAACATAGTACGATACAGGGGCGTATATAAGGGGAGTAACCGGGGGGCCTGTCCCTATTGTTACTAAGTGACGTATGGCAACGTTGCAAAGCAAGGCAAAGGTAGAGCGATGTATACAGTGTGACAATCGGTTCGCTCTGATCTTATGTGTAACAACATAACCTCTTATTACTCTCCACTGCCTTCGCTCTTATGAACCTACCAAGAACAGCAACAAGTGCCCTTGAAGCGTGTGACAAAAGTGCTTTCCCTAACTTTTATACACACAACAAACCTTTGCCTCTCTCTGTAGTTCGGTACTGCCGAACGGAGTTTGAAAACATACTTAAGAAATTCTACTTCTGAAAACAGACTCAACGGTCTAATATTGTTACAGAGACGTACATCACTGAGAATGAAGTTATAACCCGATTTGGTAATGCTTCAAGAAACCTTGACTTTATGTTATAGTGTAAGTTGTAAATAACAAGTAGTTCCGTGAAGAACTATACAGCCTATTTTCATATATCCTGCTCATGTTAATTGCATCTATCAACATACAAAATTTCAGTTTAATTGCTGTAACAGATTCATAGATATTGAGAACCGTCTAAATATTTCAGATGGTCGCCGGGTTGGATTTTTATTTTTGTACTATTACATTAAGATTATTGTGTACGTGTGGTATTCAAACTTCAATCGCATGATTAGAACACAAGAAGTATAAACGAGATTTTAAAATTACGCACAGCAGCCATCTTGTGATTATGCAAACAATTGAAATAAATTAGATGCCAGTGGATCAACATTTGTATAAGCATTTGACGTGCAACGTTTCACGGCCCTCGGATAGTTAATTCGCGAGAAACGTCCATTTAAATATTTATACTTCGCGTCGCCGCCATGTTGGATTTGTGCTCACCAGGTTCCTGAAAGTCCTATAGGTGAACATATGTTCATAGTCTCTATGAACATTAAAAAAATTCAGTTTGGTTGCAGTAAAAGATTCATAGATATTGAGAACCGTCTAAATATTTCGGAAGCTCGCCATTTAGGATTGTTATATGTATAGGCCATAGAGTTATGTACCATTCAAGGACAATTATTGCCTAGGTTCATTATTCAAACCTTCACTTCGATCGCAGGAATACGACACAAGAAATTAAAACTTAATTTTAAAATTTCGCACAGCCGCCATCTTGAGGTTATGTAAGCAATTGAATTAAATTAGATGGCAGTGCATAAAATCTGCAAAATCATTTACTGTACCATATTTCACTGCGCTCAAAGAGTTAAATCACGAGAAAAGTCTATTAAAATATTTTAAATTCGCTTGGTCGCCATGTTCGTTTTGTGCTTTACAGGTTTATGAATTATACATAGGTACATAGGTAAACTTGTATCAGTACCCTTTATCACCGTACAAAGACGCATGATGATATCTGCAATAGTTTCGGAGATATAGAATGTCAGTGAAATATTTCGCACAGCCGTCATTTTGCGGTTATGTAAACAATTGAACTAAATTAGACTCCAGTGCATTCCAATGTGCATAAACATTTGCTGTACCAAGTTTCATTACATTTGGATGGTTAAATCGCGAGAAAAGTCTATTTAGATGTCTCAACTTCGCTTGGCCACCATGTTGGTATTGTAGTCACCAGGTTTTTGAAAGTCTCATAAGTGAACTTCTAGTAGTGCCTTTTATCACCGTACACAATTTCAGGGCGATATCGGTAATAGTTTAGGAGTTATTGAATGCTAGTGAAATATTTCGCACAGCCGCCATGTTGGATTGGTGAGACGTAACAAAATTTGAAGGGCACGGTCGAGGTCGCCGGGAAGAGTGCTATGAACTTACCGAGTATCATTGAAATCGCTCAAGCCGTTTAGATTTTATTAGGGACACACACACACACACACACACGCACACGCACACACACACGGACAAGAGGTGATCTCATAAGCCTATTTTTTCAAAATTGGAAATAGGCTATAAACAGTAACATTAATTCTTCCCTTGTAAACACTATCGAGTGAGCAAGATGATTGTATTAATAAAAAGTAACATAAAATAAAACTTTCTTCGGCTTTTCCCAATTAATTGAGGTCGCCGGAGCCAACCAGGCAAGTTTTTTGTTTTGGTCGGGGATTTAAGGCCGGATGCCCTTCCTGACGCCACGTGGTTTTACAGGTGAAAATTCCACCCCGCTGTCACTGGGATTCGAACCCCGGCCGTCCGGGTGAAGGACGAGCAGCTAAGCCACTGCACCATCACGCTCCCCAAAAAGTAACACTAAATAGTCTTAGTTATGTTAGACATTAACCAAACACAAAACATCACAACAAATTGGTTGTAAAAGTTTCCTGGGGAGTATCCCTGGACACCCTTTTCTTTGGGCCTATACCATGCCCCCTTACCCCCGGTTGGGCACCCCCGAAATACAACTCTATATACGCCCCTGGTGTCGCCTCCGTAGCGTAGCGGTCAGCATGGTTAGCTGCAGCCCCGGAGGTCTTGGGTTCGATTCCCGGCTCTGCCACGAAATTTGAAACATGGTATGAGGACTGGAACGGGGTCTACTCAGCCTCGGGTGTTCCAAATGAGTAGAGGGGGTTCGATTCCCACCTCAGCCATCCTCGACGTGGTTTTCCGTGGTTTCCCACTTTGTCTTCGGGCAAATGCCGGGATGGTACTGCACCATTATTCATAAAAGGGCTTAAGTACAGACATGGTTACAGTATTTTGGGAACACCCTGTAACTTCCTAACTAGCCTCTGAAGTCGATCATAACAGCTGGTCTGCAGCAAGAAAAAGCCATGCTATCATGAAAGAGATCGGCAGAGCTCGTGTTCCGACGAGAAGCCCGAAGGTCATCGATAATAACCATGTTGACTGTGTCTAACACCATATCGATCGATTCACCTGAGAGTGATTAATACAAATTAATGCATATTTAGCGCTTTATGTAAGCAGATACATGTGTATATATGTATATTTCCATGGCAGAAAGCTATTATTAAGAAAGTCATTATTAAGGAAGTATGAAGAACAGAAGATGATATGTTAACTCACTGCTGATTACGTTTCGACTGCGATATATTTCGTATCGAGTCATGACGTGTGAAGGAGTGGGGGGGAGCAGATGTGAGACTCAGGCGACCTCGTGCAGAGCACATTGTGTATAGAACTTGACGGCGCAGAGGGTTGAGCTGGAAATCAGTGAAAGTAAAATCGCCAGCTAACGGGAGTTTTAAAAACGTGTGACCGTGCTGAAGTGTATTCTAGTTCGTTAAGCATTCTACGTGAAGTAGAAACGTGTTTAATAGGGCTCAGACATGGTCTTAAACATGTAATAATTTACCTCTGCGACTGTGTGTCTACAGCAACTAACGGGCCATGCGGATGGATACTTTTATAATCACGACAGCGAGCTCAGCCGTGATGTGTCACGAAACTCTGCATATAATCCGTCGTGGAAATGCAGCCTAGATTTGATTCACTCTTCACTGTGATTATACTTCTTGAAAAGAGTACATTCTCAAGCAAGGCGTCAAGGGGAAGGGACAATATGAAGCTTATATCCACTACGATGGTAGGCTAAATTGATTTAAGAATACTGCATTAGCAGGGTGCAGCGGGGGACTTGTCGAAGGCAACTTTCATTTAGCATGAAGTGTGCACGCGACTCTCGTGTCGAGAGGGACCGCGTCGACCCTCGTGAACTTGTTCACACGCGCGTTCTCATATTGGAACTTGTTAGTGACGGTTCGAGTTCACCTTCGCGTCGTGACGAGTTGATAAACTGTGTGCGGTCCTTCCGTTGGTGTTCGAATATGTATGGGAAGATATCGCCAGGATATGTTGGAACTATTTCGACCGACCGGGTGTTGTTCGAGCCTGGGAGGACTTTGGTTCGTTCTATGGAAACCCAGTTGAAGTCCAGCATATTTTCTGTTGGTCCGGAGCTGATTATGGCCAACGATATCCTTTTTTTCCTCATCTAGATTCGCCAAAGGTACTGATCACTTCAACTTGTTACAGTAGTGTAGCGTGGACATTTTTAGAACTACCACTTTGCCATATTTGATTTTGTAGCTTAAATGGTTGAGTAGGAAGCGCGGGTTCGATGTTTATTTCGAAACTGACCTCCTATGATGCCAGGATTTTGACTCATAAAAATGAGTGCATCCTTTGTGTAATTTTGATGAATAAATTAATAATTTCAGTAGTATTTTACAGTATTTAACTGACATGCTCATTCTTATTTGTCGAGAAGCAAATGTAGGAGGAAGATTTACAGTTTTCCTTGTGTAAGAACATTTTTAGTAACGCAACTTTCTTTTGAGAACTTTGGTTGAGTTTTCATATTCTAGTGCATTGTTCTTTAAGCACTTTCGCTTGGATTATCGTATTCTTTGGAGGGGAATTTTCCTTGTCGTATTCTTATTAAGATATTAGGAAGTTTTCGAACCCAGTTATTCTAAATGTTACTTCGAGTCCTTGGACTATATTTTCTTCAGTTTTTTTTTTATAACAGATTTAACTTGTGTTTTCTGAGCGTGATTTTCGAAATGGATTGCCTAATGGGTCATTAGTCGCTTAGCCTTTGTTGCTAACCTAGATCCATGCTGTAGGTCTAATCCATCGACATTTTCGCGTTCGGGAAATTCAGGGAGGATCTTATTTTGAGATTGAATTTATCTTTATAGATCACTTTACAACCTCAGTTTGTGTGGTTGGGCAGCGTTATATACAGTTTATATATTTTTTTTTATGTTAACACTGGATTAAATTGATATCATTGCCTTTAGTGCAATAGTTTTTCTATAGTAAGAGGGTATTTGAACGACATCCAAATTTGCGAGGATAATCCCAGGGACAACTTACTATAAGTCATACGTTTAAGAATTATGGACCTTGTAATAAATCAATGTAAGGCAAGTTTTTAAAGTTAGGTGGAATATTTCTGAAATCCACTGGGCTTTGTTGGTAATCTGTTACGGGATCATATTTTTCGAGTTCAGGATTTTTACCATAAACAGCTGATTTGCAGAATTGTGGATTTATAACAGTAAGGCTCCTATTATAGGTGCATATTGGTCTTTAGAGAGGCATGTACTATGAGTAATGTCTTTGTGTTTAAGTATATTGATGCAATGCTTTGTAAAGCATATTTTTCTTGTTGAAGATTGAGCTAGGTGTGCCAATCAGGATTAGATTGATTGGGGTTTTAACCCAGAGAGAGGTGTTGTTTTAACCTAGTATGGTTAATATTTGGTCATTGTTAACTTTATCGCTGTTATCGTGAAAATGCCTGTGTGAAGATTAATATTTTTCTGAGCAGTATTGTTGGGAATCTTGAGTGGATATTCGGTTAAATATTTCCAGTAAAACTAATATAACAATTTTGTCATAAGATGTATATTTAAAAAGGAAACCGATAACTATTTAAGACTGACTTTACAATTAATTTTTGCTTAGCTTAACTGTTCGGCAGAATTTCCCTAAAACAAGAATTGAAATAATATTAAACAGAAAGGAATGTCGTGACTTCAAGTCAGTAGGAAAGGAATAATTGAAATTATTCTGGAATTTTGTGTAAATTATATTCTGTAAATAGGCCATGTGAATTTCTTCATTCAATAACAAGAACATATAAAGTTACTGAAGATGTCGTGTAGGATTAGTAATTATAACCAGGATATTTTTGTATAAGATGTTATTTCCGTTAAGGAACCGAAATTAATTTAATGTATTCAAGTCTTATAATATTTCTCTTTTTGTGAATGCTTACCCTATGGGATTGATCATCATTGTTATTATTAATATGCCTTATATTTTAATCAGCTAAAAGTTAGTTGTGATAATGGGTAAAATATATATTTTTTTTCCTGGAAGATAATCCAATATTATCAATGAGATTTTTTTTTGATTAGTCGTGGTATCGACGAAATTGATATTCTGTCTTGTTTATTCTTACAATAAATCACTTTACTACTTGGTTTTAATTATTGCGTGATGCTTTATAGAGGTGATGGAAGGGTGTATTAAGGGGGCCATCGCTAGGTATTTTAGTGTTTACCACACCTTTGAGATTCTTTCTTCCTTTTGAAGAATTCTCGTGTTTTGAGCTAGTTTTTTTTTCCTTTTTCTGAGCCTTGGTCAGTCTTAATACATCCTGTTAGGTATTCGAGTGGCCCTATTATCCCTGTGTCTGTTGGTAGAACTTGGGGGGTCTTTAGAGCCGGGGCATTTTCAGGTTCTACGATCCAGCTGCTATCCAGGGATTCAACAGGTATTGGTAGGTAAAAGGGTACATTAGGTGGCGCCCAGCTCAGGGGCTTCGAAAAACTGGAATACCAGAGCGAATACCAGGGAGTTGAATGCCATAATTCTGCCAAAATTGAAACTGAAAGTACAAAGTGGAAATTAGTTTTATGATCATGTAACACAGATCGCGAATTGGAACACCGTGTTTCTTGTGTGACTATGAATCAAGGCGATAAAATAATGGTGAACCAATATTTTGGCACGAACTATTGGAATTCCTATGGAACAAAGCAATTACGAGGATACTCGAGCTACTTGACCCACAAGTGGTATTGCAACCATTATTAATTTTTATTTTATTTTATGTATTGGAGTGGTGCCACACGCTTTGTTAATAATTTGTTCTACTTGTTTCCGGCTGATGATCATTGCTGACATCATTAAAAATAGAAGTATTTGTAGTAAATTTAAAATTTAAGTAATGGTAGAATCATAGACCTTCACCGATATAAACCAACACGCACTTGTATATGGTCGATCCCAAATGAAATGGGGCACTTTGTGTTTAGACATAAGCTTATTTTAAGGTAACGCCAGACAATAAGAATGAGCATATATGGTAAATGGTGGTTGTTTGTAGATGTTCTCGCTGTGCTTTGTTGGTGTGGTATTCTTATTTCTTGTGAAGTGTAGTGAAGCATGTCTGAAGGTAATATGGTGACTGTTGGTGACGTTAAGAAGATGTTTGAAATTCTTCAACATAAAATGGACAATTTGAATCAGGACATAGAAAATATTAAGGTCCAAACTAAATCTGCATTAGACCATATGTCTGAAACTGTTATTCAAAATCAGGGTGCAGTTGCTGAAGGCATCAGGGGGGAAATTGATACTATGCAATCCTCCTTGAAGGCTATCAATGACAGTTCTAAAAGGGTAGAAAAGAAGGTTACCAGTGTAGAATCTAATATCGAAGATATCCAGGATGATAATAGAAAAACTCAACTAGATATCAGTACATTACGGGCGAATGTGGGCCTGGTACAGGTTGCCCAAGAAAGAATCCAAAATAGTCAAACTTCAATGCAAACTAGTCAAACATCAATCCAAACAGATCTTAACAATATGCAAACTAGTCAAACATCAATCCAAACAGATCTTAACAATATTCAGACTAGTCAAAGGGGAATTGAGGAAACTGTAAAGGATGTAAACTCTAATGTAAGGATTATGCAATCCCAAATCAATGATTTAAGAACAGATGTGGGATTAATAGAATCCAGTCAAAATAAAATGGAGCTAGAGGTCCGAAAAATCGAAACTAGTCAAAATCAGACGGAGGTTAAGTTAATGGAGCTAGAAAAATCTAATAAAGAATTTCAAGTTGAGATTAGACTAGACTTTGAAAAGAGTGTGAAGCTCAGTAAAAAAAATTTAGAAGCACTTCAGCTGCAGTTTTCCCATGATACTAATCAGACCCAGAATAGCCTGGAACAGTTGAAATGTGAAATGGGGACACTCCGAGCTCAAGTCACTGATCATACGAAACTTCTCAGGGATGATTTTGACATCGACTTGAAAGGGATCATAAGTGATAATATTGTAACATTTCGTCAAGATATTATGAAAATTAATGAGGAATGTTTTAAAGTTGAGAAATCTAAGTTAGAATCTAAACTTGCCACTGGTCTTGCAACTAATAGCAAAGACATAATAAATGTTAGGGAAGATCTAAGCAAAAGAATGGATGGAATTCAAAATACTCAGGTTAATAACATATCCGATTTAGAGAAACGTATTAACAGTGTTGAAACTAAAGTCGACCAAAGTAAGATAGAGTTAAATGAGGTCAGGGAGAAGAAAACTTCCGAGATTAATGAAATTAGAAAGGGTCTCGAGCAAATTAATCTAGAGGGGCATATTAGTTTGGATACTCTAAAAGATCAATTGCGATCACTTTTACAGTCCGATTTTCGAGTTGTAGTTGAACAACCTGAAGTGATAGTACCTGATGGTAGGGAAAGGATGATACAGGAATCTTCCAACAACGAACCCAACGTTCGGCTTAGTCAAATGGAACATTCGAGTCCCATTCGAACAAGCAGGGAAACTTTTAGTTCTCCGAACCCCAACGTAGGCGTGGGTGATTATACTTCGAAATCATCGGAAAGGACACCGAATGTAACCATAATACGAAATTTTGATGACAAACCTAGGAAGTTTAGCAATTTGGATGGAATGACACCAATCGAATTTGTCAGGACATTAAGAGATTACTTTTTGGAGTCACATGTGCCACGTGAGCGTGAGCTACGTATGGTGGAAAGGTTTCTCACCGATGCTCCGTTACAATGGTTCAGGGCTTTTCGTTACACATTTGACAACTTTGAGCAGTTTTCGGAAGCCTTCATACAAAGATTTTGGTCGATCGAGGTCCAACAGAATGTGAGATCAGAAGTCTATTCACGCAAGTACTCCAGTACAGGACCAACCAGCTACGCTGAATACTTTGCGTGTCAGTTAGCAAAACTCCGTTTTCTTCAGCCGCCGTTAACCCAGGAAGAACTCCTTGAAGCTATCTCACGTCAATTGCCTGCGGAAGTAAGGAAATCAATTATTTCTTCCGGAGTATCGTCTTTAACGTCGTTAGATGACCTGTTACGTCGATTAGATCACATGAGTATGATGACGCAACCTACTATAGTCAAAAATGCCAGACAGGAATCGAAAGTTGTAAACGCGGTAATGATGAACCGTACACAGCAGACGGATCGTTTCGAACAAAGAAGAGATGATAGAATAGGTCCTATTAGAAATACCCATCAGGAAGAGAAGAGATGGGAAAACCAACGTAGGGACGCCCAGGAGAGGCCTTGGCAACGTCGCTACGAGGAGAGAAATTTTTATCGAAGAGATAATGATCGAGACCGGAATGATCATCGAGAAACGCCTTATGATAGGAATTACAGATATGATCAAAATAATTGAGATAACAGATACAATAGGAATGATAGAGATACCCGAGACAATAGAGATAACAGATATAATAGGAATGATAGAGATACCCGAGACAACGGAGATAATAGACAAAATCAAGGGTACTCAAGATACAACAATTATCGAACGGAGGCGTCCGATAAAAAAGTGCAACAGGAGAGGCTCAAGAGAGGGCGAGATAAGTCCACGGAGGTTGGACGAAGAAAATCGAAGGAAAGAAAGGATGAAAATCTAGATAAGTCACAACCCAGTACTAGCAGAGAAGGTCGGAGTTCAGAAAGAGCTCCGGATCGAGAAAAAAAAACGCCAATTTCCGGGCGAAATTAATAACTGACGTTGCCACGCATTCCTCTGATATCACGATTTTTGAAATATTTGAAGCTACTGACGAAGACCTTCTATTTGAACCAGAAACGAAACCGAGAGGAAGGATAGTTGAACTTCCCGTTATTGATATACTAATTGGTCTACAACATTGTAAAGCCTTGATGGACACAGGTGCTATGATCTCTATAGTTGACGAGGACTGTTTTGAGAGATTGAAACCAGAAAATCAATTTACCATTCTTCCAGCATCTCCAACAAAAATTCGTGGGATATTTAAGGATAAAACTATGAAATGCAAAGTGCAGATTCTAATGAAATTCTGGATCAATGAGAGAAGTTACGAACATATTTTCATAGTCGTTAAGAATATTAATTTTGACGTCATACTAGGCATCGATTTTATTACTCAAGCTAGAGCAATCATCGACATGGACAAAGGAATAATAAGATTCAAGGAAGAAAGTACAGAGGATGTAGTGATGGAGGAAATGGATGGAAACGAAATTAATAGAGATATACCTAGAATGGAAATCCTAGATCACGTAGTTGAAGAAACTGAGCAAGTGAGGGAACAATATACCTTGAAAGCCGAGGGATTTAAAAATGTGAAAGAAGAATTTGACGACTTGATTTGTCAGTTTGCGGACATCTTCGATGATAAACCTGGTTTGATTAGAGACTTCAAGTACCAGATTAGGCTAATAGATGAATCCCCTTATCAAGCCAAGCTTTATCCTATCCCAGAAAAATACCATGATGAGGTCAAAGAGATCATAGATAAAATGGAGAGAGATGGTATAATAAAAAACAGGCTTCTTCGTATTTGAATCCAGTAACTGTGGTAAAGAAAGCGAACGGACAACTGAGGCTTTGTTTAGAGGCCAGAAAGAGCCTGGACAGAGATCGTGAGATTTCTACCTAAGGACAGGGAGCCTACAGTCCAAGAAAGAATTAATTCAGCTAGAGAAAGCTTGATGGATGCAGCCGAGAAGCGGCATAAACGAATCAGAAATAAAAGATATCGGCCACCGATGAGAGTAGGCGAGATGATTCTCGTCAAGAAACCGACGAAAGCAGATGTGGCTAAGAAGCAATTCACCAAGTTTTCCTATGTCTTCCACGGACCCTATAAGATTGCTAGGTCGTTCGGAAATTATTGTTATGAGGTAGTAAGCCTAAATGGAAGAGAAATGATAGGTCGTTTCAATGCAAAAAACCTGAAAAGATATGTGAAGAAGATAGTCTGAGTGTTGACTGAATAATGCTACATATGCTGAGATTACCTGGAATGGTGTAAATAAAAGTTGAGGAGACTTTTATTTAAGGCATCAAAGGGAAAATGCACCATTATTCATAAAAGGGCTTAAGTACAGACATGGTTACAGTATTTTGGGAACACCCTGTAACTTCCTAACTAGCCTCTGAAGTCGATCATAACAGCTGGTCTGCAGCAAGAAAAAGCCATGCTATCATGAAAGAGATCGGCAGAGCTCGTGTTCCGACGAGAAGCCCGAAGGTCATCGATAATAACCATGTTGACTGTGTCTAACACCATATCGATCGATTCACCTGAGAGTGATTAATACAAATTAATGCATATTTAGCGCTTTATGTAAGCAGATACATGTGTATATATGTATATTTCCATGGCAGAAAGCTATTATTAAGAAAGTCATTATTAAGGAAGTATGAAGAACAGAAGATGATATGTTAACTCACTGCTGATTACGTTTCGACTGCGATATATTTCGTATCGAGTCATGACGTGTGAAGGAGTGGGGGGGAGCAGATGTGAGACTCAGGCGACCTCGTGCAGAGCACATTGTGTATAGAACTTGACGGCGCAGAGGGTTGAGCTGGAAATCAGTGAAAGTAAAATCGCCAGCTAACGGGAGTTTTAAAAACGTGTGACCGTGCTGAAGTGTATTCTAGTTCGTTAAGCATTCTACGTGAAGTAGAAACGTGTTTAATAGGGCTCAGACATGGTCTTAAACATGTAATAATTTACCTCTGCGACTGTGTGTCTACAGCAACTAACGGGCCATGCGGATGGATACTTTTATAATCACGACAGCGAGCTCAGCCGTGATGTGTCACGAAACTCTGCATATAATCCGTCGTGGAAATGCAGCCTAGATTTGATTCACTCTTCACTGTGATTATACTTCTTGAAAAGAGTACATTCTCAAGCAAGGCGTCAAGGGGAAGGGACAATATGAAGCTTATATCCACTACGATGGTAGGCTAAATTGATTTAAGAATACTGCATTAGCAGGGTGCAGCGGGGGACTTGTCGAAGGCAACTTTCATTTAGCATGAAGTGTGCACGCGACTCTCGTGTCGAGAGGGACCGCGTCGACCCTCGTGAACTTGTTCACACGCGCGTTCTCATATTGGAACTTGTTAGTGACGGTTCGAGTTCACCTTCGCGTCGTGACGAGTTGATAAACTGTGTGCGGTCCTTCCGTTGGTGTTCGAATATGTATGGGAAGATATCGCCAGGATATGTTGGAACTATTTCGACCGACCGGGTGTTGTTCGAGCCTGGGAGGACTTTGGTTCGTTCTATGGAAACCCAGTTGAAGTCCAGCATATTTTCTGTTGGTCCGGAGCTGATTATGGCCAACGATATCCTTTTTTTCCTCATCTAGATTCGCCAAAGGTACTGATCACTTCAACTTGTTACAGTAGTGTAGCGTGGACATTTTTAGAACTACCACTTTGCCATATTTGATTTTGTAGCTTAAATGGTTGAGTAGGAAGTGCGGGTTCGATGTTTATTTCGAAACTGACCTCCTATGATGCCAGGATTTTGACTCATAAAAATGAGTGCATCCTTTGTGTAATTTTGATGAATAAATTAATAATTTCAGTAGTATTTTACAGTATTTAACTGACATGCTCATTCTTATTTGTCGAGAAGCAAATGTAGGAGGAAGATTTACAGTTTTCCTTGTGTAAGAACATTTTTAGTAACGCAACTTTCTTTTGAGAACTTTGGTTGAGTTTTCATATTCTAGTGCATTGTTCTTTAAGCACTTTCGCTTGGATTATCGTATTCTTTGGAGGGGAATTTTCCTTGTCGTATTCTTATTAAGATATTAGGAAGTTTTCGAACCCAGTTATTCTAAATGTTACTTCGAGTCCTTGGACTATATTTTCTTCAGTTTTTTTTTTTATAACAGATTTAACTTGTGTTTTCTGAGCGTGATTTTCGAAATGGATTGCCTAATGGGTCATTAGTCGCTTAGCCTTTGTTGCTAACCTAGATCCATGCTGTAGGTCTAATCCATCGACATTTTCGCGTTCGGGAAATTCAGGGAGGATCTTATTTTGAGATTGAATTTATCTTTATAGATCACTTTACAACCTCAGTTTGTGTGGTTGGGCAGCGTTATATACAGTTTATATATTTTTTTTGATGTTAACACTGGATTAAATTGATATCATTGCCTTTAGTGCAATAGTTTTTCTATAGTAAGAGGGTATTTGAACGACATCCAAATTTGCGAGGATAATCCCAGGGACAACTTACTATAAGTCATACGTTTAAGAATTATGGACCTTGTAATAAATCAATGTAAGGCAAGTTTTTAAAGTTAGGTGGAATATTTCTGAAATCCACTGGGCTTTGTTGGTAATCTGTTACGGGATCATATTTTTCGAGTTCAGGATTTTTACCATAAACAGCTGATTTGCAGAATTGTGGATTTATAACAGTAAGGCTCCTATTATAGGTGCATATTGGTCTTTAGAGAGGCATGTACTATGAGTAATGTCTTTGTGTTTAAGTATATTGATGCAATGCTTTGTAAAGCATATTTTTCTTGTTGAAGATTGAGCTAGGTGTGCCAATCAGGATTAGATTGATTGGGGTTTTAACCCAGAGAGAGGTGATGTTTTAACCTAGTATGGTTAATATTTGGTCATTGTTAACTTTATCGCTGTTATCGTGAAAATGCCTGTGTGAAGATTAATATTTTTCTGAGCAGTATTGTTGGGAATCTTGAGTGGATATTCGGTTAAATATTTCCAGTAAAACTAATATAACAATTTTGTCATAAGATGTATATTTAAAAAGGAAACCGATAACTATTTAAGACTGACTTTACAATTAATTTTTGCTTAGCTTAACTGTTCGGCAGAATTTCCCTAAAACAAGAATTGAAATAATATTAAACAGAAAGGAATGTCGTGACTTCAAGTCAGTAGGAAAGGAATAATTGAAATTATTCTGGAATTTTGTGTAAATTATATTCTGTAAATAGGCCATGTGAATTTCTTCATTCAATAACAAGAACATATAAAGTTACTGAAGATGTCGTGTAGGATTAGTAATTATAACCAGGATATTTTTGTATAAGATGTTATTTCCGTTAAGGAACCGAAATTAATTTAATGTATTCAAGTCTTATAATATTTCTCTTTTTGTGAATGCTTACCCTATGGGATTGATCATCATTGTTATTATTAATATGCCTTATATTTTAATCAGCTAAAAGTTAGTTGTGATAATGGGTAAAATATATTTTTTTTTTCCTGGAAGATAATCCAATATTATCAATGAGATTTTTTTTTGATTAGTCGTGGTATCGACGAAATTGATATTCTGTCTTGTTTATTCTTACAATAAATCACTTTACTACTTGGTTTTAATTATTGCGTGATGCTTTATAGAGGTGATGGAAGGGTGTATTAAGGGGGCCATCGCTAGGTATTTTAGTGTTTACCACACCTTTGAGATTCTTTCTTCCTTTTGAAGAATTCTCGTGTTTTGAGCTAGTTTTTTTTTTCTTTTTCTGAGCCTTGGTCAGTCTTAATACATCCTGTTAGGTATTCGAGTGGCCCTATTATCCCTGTGTCTGTTGGTAGAACTTGGGGGGTCTTTAGAGCCGGGGCATTTTCAGGTTCTACGATCCAGCTGCTATCCAGGGATTCAACAGGTATTGGTAGGTAAAAGGGTACAGTACCTTCTTCAAGGCCACGGCCGCCTCCTTCCCTCTTCCTTGCCTATCCATCCTGACCATCCATTTCCTTCCCTCATGAGGCCCCTGTTCGCTTTGCAGGTGAGGCCGCCTGGGCGTGGTGCCAATCACACCTCACCAGTTGTATCCACTCCGATTAGATGTTCCCAGCTCTAGGACACTGCCCGTAGAGGCGGTAGTGGTGAGTTCCCTCGCTGAGTCCGTGGGTTCCACCAACCTGGAGGGTAAACGACTAATAAAAGAAGAATACGCCCCTGGTACGATACGTTTGTTTTTATGTCTGGTCTTTGTAACCATTCAAGTAGTATATTAGTGCCTAGATGGACAACATACGGGATTCACGCACTTTACCTGAGTTTGTCGAAACTTTGCTTTAAATTTGTTTCCTGGGCGATATAAAGAGAGATACTATTAGCATGCATCTCACGAATTCGGCAAGTTCACAGAAACCTCTCAAAAGATAATTTTGAATTCATACTTTCTTGTGGCTTCGGTTCTAATTACATTTCCGCTAAAACAAGAGGGGCTAGTTAGCACCGAAAGCACTGTTCTCTCACCGCTAATACAACTGTGAGGCTTAATTCGTTGTTTAATCCCAGGAGCTTATTTGAAATTAGAATACCCTCCATTTCCCATGTCGGATTGCCAGGGAGTGAATAAGAGAATCTCAACTACCGTAGAAAGAAGGAGAACGAGACCATCATCAAAGTCCCACTGCAGTCACCCGGGTGTGGTTTACAAGCCTCCTCCACCCCTTTCGGTCCTTCCATTTTACCTGTTCCATTACTTCTGCCACATCCAATCCAGCTTCTCTAATGTCCTTCAAAATTTGGTCCAAGCACCTTCTTCTCGGTCTTCCAAGAGGTCTCTTTCCCTTGACTTCTCTTTCCAATTCCCTTCTTGATACTCTTTCTTTACCCATTCTTTTTACATGTCCGAACCAACGTAACCTTGATTTCTGTATTTTCTGATTTAACGGTTCCATATTTAACTCTTCTCTGATTTTAATATTTTGAATTCTATCCCTTCTTATCTTTTTAGCTGAAGTTCTTAAACATTTCGATTCTACTGCTTGTATCTTACTATTTTGCCTTTTATTCGTTACCAGTGTTTCCAGTCCATATGTTACAACTGGTATGAAATACTGTTTATATAATATTAATTTCGTTCTCTTCGGTACTTTGTCATCCCATAAAAGTTCTCTGACTTGGTGATAAAATGCTGTACCTTTACTTAGTCTGTTATTAATTTCAATGTTGATGTCATTACTTCCATTTATAGTGCTACCTAGTTATGTCAACTGTTCTACATTCTCTAACCGTACCCTATCTAAATTCACTTGACTTTTCTTTTTTCTCTTTTCCACAGTACATGACTACAGTTTTCTTTTTACTAATTAGAGTAATTACCATTCCAAACTCCTTCAAATTTTCATTCCAAATGTCCTGTCTCTTTTGTACTTCTTTTTCTCCCTTTCCCCAAATCACCACAACGAGATATTCCACTTAATTTCATGATGTGTAATAATAATAATAATATCGTATGGCCTCGGGTGCCTGGTGCAAGCTTTGTTAATTGACACCCAGAGGGTAGCTTGCATGTCGAATTTCGTCGTTCCTTTGAACGCTATGAAAGTCAAGGAGGTTAGATATCTAAACTCCTTGACACTACAGCGCTGTCAAGTAGAGAATGGAGGAACTTTGTGTTGGCGGAAAATCCCGAGATTAATTTTGCCATTGAACACGGCCTACTGAATTCAAATGGGTTCTTTAACATGATGTGTAATAGAATGTATTAGTACACTGGTTGGTTGGTTCCTTAGTTTAGGAACCGCAACATCGCGGGCATGTAGACCCGTGTTCTTTTGGGTGTGTGTAGAATCTGTCTGATAAACCGGTGTTATTTGTGATGGCTGTATTAGTGTATGTTATCTGTTTTCTTAATTCAAGTAAGGACTGCAGACAATAATTTCAAGTAGTTCCTACTTTTGCTACCAAATGCTACCGTCCACGACATCTGGTTGCAGACTTGGCTACTAGATGCCATGGCAACCAACACGTTGGAACTAATACAGCGTTATCACTATACCCTACATATTTTGGCTTCACACAAGTGTAGTTAGTGGAAGGTTCTTTTTCATGCTACAAATCTATGACATGGGACCGCCGGCTTTACTGTACTTTCCCTCCGAAGGAAGGCATACTGAGGGATTTTTAACGCTCTTGAAAAAATCTGACGACTTTGGCCAAGTTTGAACCCGCGACCTTGGGCATAGAAGCTCAATATACTACCAACTACGCCACTAAAGCCACCTTAATAGAATGTATTAGTACACCTGATAGAAAACTACTCAATGGAATTATCTCTTGAAAAACTAAGATAATGGCATTCTGTGGCATGGAAGATCTGCTTGGATAATAACATTTTGGAAAGAGTAAACGGTTTTAAATACCTTGGTTACAAACTGTCTTTCCTTGAAGAAATGGACACACCCGAAAAACTCTTTAAATTCAATAGATGTTTGTTTGAGTCTTCAGTCTTTTGACTGGTTTGATACAGCCCTCCATGCCTCCCTGTCTTAAGTTAATCGTTTCATATCTACATAGCCACCACACCCTACAACCCTTGCAAACTGTTTAACATATTCTAACCTTGGTCTACCCCTACAGTTCTTGTCCTCAACCCTTCCTTCCATAACTAAGCTTGCTATTCCTGGGTGTCTTAGTATGTGTCCTACTAACCTATCTCTTCTCTTCATTAGCAGTCGCCAGAAACATCTCTCCTCTCCCACTCGTCTTAATACCTCTTCGTTTGTCACCCTAACTACTCATCTGATCATCATCATTCTCCAGTAACACCACATTTCAAATGCTTCAATTCTCCTCTTTTCTGCTGCACCAATAGTCCACGTTTCACTTCCATAGAGTGCCACGCTCCAGACAAAGGCTTTCAAAAATGACTTCCTAATACCTAAATCTATATTCGATGTCAACAGATTCCTTTTTTGTAGAAAGGCTTTCCATGCCTGAGCCATCAATAAAGTTTTTAGACCATCATTAGTTCAAAAACACACCCGAACAAGAATTTACAAAACCTTAGCAAGACCAGTACTTTTCTATGGTAGCGAAGAGTGGACCCTGAGGAAATGCGATGAGAGATGAATAACTGCCGCCGAAATGAAATACATGCGACGAACAGCAGGAGTCACTAAGTGGGATCACAAACGAAACACAGAAGTGCTGAATGGTCTTAACAGCAGACCTATATTGGAATACATCCATGAATATCAAAGAAATTGGCTAAGACACCTCAACAGGATGGACAGAAGCAGGATCCCTAAAGCAGTCGTCAACTACTGCCCCGGTGGGAAGAGATTTCTAGGTCACCCCAGGAAAAGATGGCGTGAAAATTCAAACCTTTTGTGTAGATCCTAGATCGTAACAGTTCTTCCAGGACTAACACATGAAAGGATGATGATGATGATGAAGATGATTAGTACACCTGAAACAGCAAATGAAATAGATGAACCCCGCTTTGCATTTTGGAGTGTTTTAGACGCAAGCGTCAAGTTCAAATGCCCGTGGTACCTACGTTGCTACAACACATGATATTGCCAGAATGAAATAGTGAGTCCCATAGTTACAGCATAAGGATGTGTTGTAAAATATCAGCAAATGCACAGCTACTAGCTAAATCACGGAGAGATCGAATTGTTATGGGTTTGACCAAACACCGAACTTTACGTACGAGAAAGTTTATATTTTGGTGGCTTTGGTGGCGTAGTTGATAGCTTGCTGAGCTTCTATGCCCAAGATCGCGGGTTCAAACCCGGCCGAGGCTGTCGGAATTTTTTAAGAGCGTTAAAAATCCTTCAGTATGCCTTCCTTCGGAGGGGAAGTAATGCCGGTGGGCCCATGTCATAGATTTATGGCATGTAAAAGAACCTTCCACTAACTACATTTGTGTGAAGTCAAATTTGTAGGTTAGATTTGTAAACTAAGTTCCAACGTTCGTCGCCAGGTGCCGGTTGCAGTGGCATTTAGTAAGCAATTCCGCAGCTAGGTGTCGTTGACGGTAACATTTGATAGCAAATGTAGGAAATGATTGGAATTGATCGTCTGCAGTCCTTACCTGAATTACAGATAACACACACTAATACAGCCATCATAATTAACACCGAATATAAGACATATTCTTCACAAACCCAAAATACACGGGGCACACTACCGCTTTGTCGCAGCCTCTAAACTGAGGAACCAACCAACGAACCGAAGTTTATATTGTCGTAGATTTAATAGCGTAGCCTATACAGTTTGTGATTAGTGTTTCAATTAATTAGTTTATGTTCGACCCTCCTTATTACGTGTCAGAAAACTGTATCATAATGATGGTCATTATACCACTGTTTTCCATTATGATACAGTTTCTCCAGCCAATCAGAGCTCGTTCATTGACCAATTAGGTAACGATACCTTCGCGCATGCGCTCAAAATCCAACATGTCGGACATAAACACAACATCGAACTATAATAAATTACCGACATGGAATACGCACCGTCCATATGTTCGCGTAAATAAACTGGCGAATATGAGACAAGAAATAGCACTGTACCTTAATATAATTTCTACACAGCGCATTCATTGTCTTCAAACAACTCCAGTGACAATATTACTGAGGAGCGGCAGGTGTAAACATATGGCCTGCATATGGCATTGCAAGCACACACAGCGCATGCGTCGGTCGTCCAGGGATCTTGAAAGACAGAGATATAACACCCAACGCTCGCTCTGCGATCACAAAATTCAAGTACCGTAGCTGACTCTCAACAGATATTTATGAATATTTGTGTTAAAACATATAATAAAGTTATAATTATCGTCGAACATAAACAGCCGTATGCAACTCGCCTATAATGGTAATTAAGACACTCGTATGGAAATTATAAAACTCGCATACGCTCGTTTTATAAAAAATACTCGTGTCTTAATTATCTCTTTTATAGATTTCAAAAAAGCCTATGATAGTATTCATAGACTGACACTGCTAAAAGTCCTCAGATCATATGGTCTCCATCCTAAATTGATAAAAATCATTCAATTAACATTAACAAACACAAATTCGAAAGTTAAATTTAGGGGAGAAATATCAACAGCTTTCTCAGTAAAAACTGGTCTCAGACAAGGTGATGGATTATCCCCTCTGCTTTTCAATGTGGCTCTTGATTATATCATGAAGGTTTGGCAAAAGGAAAACCCTCCTAACATCAAAATTGGAACAAAACCATCAATAAAAATAAACTGCTTAGGATTTGCAGATGATTTGGCTCTTTTAGCACTAGACAAGGAAGAGGTTTGTACTCAGATCACTAGTCTCCAAGAAATTGCTCAAGGGATAGGATTTCAGATATCCTTTGAAAACACTGAGATCATGCCTATGAAACCCTTAGATATAAATGAAGTCTATATAAATGATCATAAAATTAACCTAGTTCCTCAATTTAAGTATCTTGGAGAAATTATAACACATAACTTAAACGAAAAAGTAACTTGGATAAATAGAACAAATAAAATGAAAAAGGCACTATCTCTAACCTGGTCAACATATAATAAACAAGTAGTTCCGTGAAGAACTATACAGCCTATTTTCATATATCCTACTTATGTTAATTGCCACTATCAACACACACAATTTCAGTTTGATTGCTGTAATAGATTCGTAGATATTGAGAACCGACTAAATATTTCGGATGGTCGCCATGTTGGATTTTATATATGTAGGTCCTAGAGTTATGTACTGTTACATGCAGATTATTGTGAACGTGTAGTATTCAAACTTCAATCACATAATTAGGACACAAGAAAAAACAAGGAGATTTAAAACATTTTCACAGCTGCCATCTTGAGGTTATGGAAACAATTGAAATAAATTAGATGCCAGTGGATTAACATTTGGATAAAGATTTACTGTACCAAGTTTCACTGCACGCGGATGGTTAAATTGCGAGAAACGTCCATGTGAATATTTATAATTCGCGTCACCGCCATGTTGGATTTGTGATCACCAGGTTATTTAAAGTCCTATAGGTGAACTTACGTTCATAGCCCCTATGAACATTAAAAAATTTATTTTGATTGCTAAAATAGATTCGTAGATATTCAGTATCGTCTAAATATTTCGGATGGTCGCCATGTTCGATTGTTAAATGTATAGGCCATAGAGTCATGTACCATTAAAGGAAAATTATTGCGTAGGTTCATTATTCAAACTTTCACTTCGATCGCATGACTACATCACAAGAAATAAAAACTTAATTTTAAAATTCGCACTGCCGCCATCTTGAGGTTATGTAAACAATTGAACTAAATTAGATACCAGTGGATTACAATGTGTATAAATATTTCCTGTACCAGGTTTCAGTGCGCTTGGAACATTAAATCGCGAGAAAGGTCTATTTAAAATGTTCAAATTCGCTTGGCCGCCATGTTCGTTTTGTAGTTAACCGGTTTTTGAAAATCTTATAGATGGACTTCCAGTAGTGCCCTTTATCTCCGTACAAAATTTTAGGGAGATACCGCTAATAGTTTCAGAGATATGGAATGCCGGTGAAATATTTCGCACATCCGCCATCTTGTGATTATGTAAACAATTGAACGAAGTTAGATGTCGGTGCATTGCAATGTATATAAACATATACTGTACCAAGTTTCATTGCGTTTGGTTGGTCAAATCGCGAGAAACGTCTATTTAAAAGTCGCAAATTCGCTTGGCCGCCATGTTGGTTTTTAGTTACCAGGTTTTCAAAAGTCACATAAGTGAACTTATAGTAGTTCCCTCTATCACCATAGAAAATGTCAGGCTAATATCGGTAATAGTTTCGGAGATATTGAATGCTGGTGAAATATTTCGCACAGTCGCCATGTTGGATTGGTGAGTCGTAACAAAATTTGAAGGGCACGGTCGAGGTCGCCGGGAATAGTGCTATGAAATTTTCGAGTTTCATTGAAATCGCTCATGCCGTTTAGATTTTATTAGGGGAGGACACACACACGAATCACACACACACACACGCGCGCACACACACACGGACAAAAGGTGATCTCATAAGCCTATTTTTTCAAAATTGAAAATAGGCTAAAAATGCCTATCAATAGCTACTAAGATCCAACATTATAAAACTGTAACTCTCCCAGAAGCCACTTATGCTTGTGAAACACTGTTCCAAATTAAAAATGAACAAAGAACTGATCAGCTCCTCAAAACGGAAAGAAGAATCATTAGAACGTGCATAAATAAAAAGTATCAGGTTGAGGGAGTCTGGAGGATTCTCCCAAATGAAACTGTCTGTCGTGAGATTGATCCAATCACCAGCACAATGAAGAAGAAAAGAATTTCAAATTTTTTTCACATCTTACGGCTTCCAGAAAACAGAATTGTACGCCAACTGGTGATGAGAAATCTAGGAAAGAAAACTGGAGGAAAATGGATCCAAGAAATCCAACAAGATCTCAAAGCAGTTGGACTTAAGATAACAGATGCCGAGGAGAAAAATAAAATTAACACCATTCTTAAAACTCACAAATTTTCTGCAGAAATGACACATAGAAAGCCTATGGAGATTTCAGATGAGTTGAGAAAATCCCGATCTGAAAGAATGAAAAAGTACTGGAAAGAGCGCAAGAACCAAGCAGTACTACCTTCAAAGAAGA
Organism: Meconema thalassinum; assembly: GCA_946902985.2. NCBI lineage: Eukaryota > Metazoa > Arthropoda > Insecta > Orthoptera > Tettigoniidae > Meconema > Meconema thalassinum. The sequence goes on along the minus strand of OX336388.2, from coordinate 2,095,851,018 downwards.
AGTGATTGTGGAACGACTCAAGTGGTCCAATGTGACCAATCAAGATAATAATAATAGCCATTATAGGCTCGTTGCATAATGTACTAATTTGTGTAGCCCTTCAGAGAAATATACCGGTCCACCTCTTGGTCTAGCGGCTAGCATTATTGGCTGTCGCTCCAGAGGTCCGGGTTTGATTCCCGGCTCTACTAAGAAATGTAATTCTGTTCTGAGGGCTGGAACGGGGTACATTTGGCCTCGTGAGGCTAAATTTAGAAAAGGCGGGTTTGACTCCCACCTCAGCCATACTGGAAGTGGTTTCCCCACTTCTACTCAAGGCAAATGCCGCGATGGTCCCTAATTTAAGGCAATGGCCACCACCTCCCCAATCCTCACCTGAATTACAAATACACACACACAAAACTACAGACCCCACAATACCACAGGTTATCAGACAAATTTACACATAGCGGCTTCGGTGGCGTAGTTGGTAGCATGCTGAGCTTCTATGCCCAAGTCGACGGATTTTTTAAAAGCGTTAAGAATCCCTCAGTATGCCTTCCTTCGGAGGGGAAGTAAAGCTGGCGGACCCATGTCATAGATTTATGTTATGTAAAAGAACCTTCCACTAACTACACTTGTGTGAAGCCAAATTTGTAGGTGAGATTTGTAAACGCTCTATAAATTCCAACTTTCTTCGCCAGGTGCCGGTTACGGTGGCATCTAGTAACCAAGTCCGCAGCTAGATGTTGTTCACGGTAGCATTTGGTAGCAAAAGTAGGAACTACTTGAAAATTATCGTCTGCACTCCGTACCTGAATTACAGATAACACACACTAATACAGCCATCATAATTAACACCGGTTATCAGACAGATTCTACACACACTCAAAGTACACGGGGCTACATGACCGCGTTGTCGCAGTCCCTGAACTGAGGAACCAACCAACCAACAAAGTGGAGGACCAAGGGTAGTTGAATGCGACATCTACCATCGGTACTTGTAACTGGCATGTGTAATGCGCCGGTAGATATGTTTTGTTCTCTGTGATAGTAGATTGTTATTAAGTAAAATGTCGACGTAGTTTTCTCTACGTAATTACACTTCAACAAACAAATTCTACACACGCCTAAATACACGGGGCTATGTTCCCAAGATGTCCAAGCTCCTCCAGTGAAACAACAACAACAACAACAACAACAACAACAACAACAACAAAGAAATATCCCGGCACAGTGAGAAGAGTTTAGTGTTGAATGATCTAACATCCTAAGTTGATGCTGCTTGGTTTTAAGGACTTGGATATCGTGGTCATTTTAGTACTTAGGACTAGAAGTGTGTAGAATCGGTCTGATAACCTGTGTTATTGTGGTTTTTGCAGAACGGTGTATATTTGTGTGTATGTGGAATCTGTCTGATGCTCTGTAACATTGTGATTGCTATACTAGTGTGCCTCTTTATAATTGGAGCTGGGATTTGAGTAGGAGGCGGTCGTGGCCTTACCTTAGGTATCATCCCGGCATTTGCCTGGAGAAGAAGTGGGGAAACCATGGAAAACCACTTCTAAAATTGCTGAGGTGGGGTCGAACCCATATATTCTCAGTTCTGTCTCACGTAGGTGAGTGTACCCCATTCTAACCCTCAGGCCTGGATTACATTTCTTGGGGATATCCGGGAATGAAACACGATCGTCTTGAGGTGATAGTCAAGAATGCTAGTCACTACACCATAATACGGTGAAAAAATTAAGAGTTACTAAATTAGCTTGTAAAATTCAATGTTGTAAAGTTGGCATAATTAAAGGAAATTAAGAATCTTTAGTTCTTTATGAAACTTACTGATTTTTCTAATCAAATAGCATCGATATTTTAGTTTGGAAAGGGATTAAAGGGCAGCGCCACCTCAACCTGATCAAGGTCCAAAGTTGCTGTTTGTGACAGTGATGGAGTGAGGACTTGACCTTAACATACAGTAGGAGAGGAAGGGATGTTGCCGAGGGGTGAGATGATAAATTACGCACCATGCTAAAAGAGTGTTTTCGGGCGGCATAAAGAGCACTACATCAGCCTGGAGTGCCAAGCACACACAGTGTGGGCAGAGTAGATATCGCATCACCCTATCAAAGATGACAATGATGATCAAACTAAGTTCAGGGTGGTTCAGGAGAGAATATAGTTTCAATCAGCAACGATGGTTGGTAGTACTCACACATACAAAGTTAAGAAACTCTAACATCATAATCATCTTCATCATTTTCCATCTCCAATTACCCGGGTGTGGTAAACAAGCGCTCTCAATTTCTTCAAATCCTGGTTCACCATTGTTCTTGGACATTGTCCCAGTTATAACCGTTCTTCTCCACCTCTGATCTTACTGTCTTTATGGGACGTAGTGCAATATGTGTTACCCCAGCGATGGTCCGGGCAGTGTTTACGAAGAGCTTGCTGATGAGCCTGACTTGGTGCACTTAGGCGAACACGGAAAAATCTAAAATATTTTTTTATTAAAAAAATAGCGTACTGTATAGCTTTTTGTGCAGGGAGTGTCCGAGGACTCGCCAGAGTAGGCTACTGCTCGGTTCCAAGCTCTGTGAACTTGCGGGATGAAGGGCAGAGGCAGGGTAGGAGCAGGCGAGAATTGAGTCCGCCATGTTACCTGACATTCTCGTCTGTTCCAATACTGCTAACATGTGTCTTTTCTGAAACCAGTGTGGCGTTGGCAATGAGTGACTGAGTCACCGACTAATGTATTTGCTTCTGTTACTAGGCAAGGACCGAGAAACCTCATCACTCGTCACCACCACTACTCATAGTCTGCGATGCACATCCCTCTCAGGTCCACGCAGCTCGCAGCTTAGACCCGAGCTCTCGACATCTGTCAGTCAGTAATGCGTCATATCACAACGAAATGAATGTCGTTATTGGTTCTCTTCGCGTGCGGTATCCTTAATACTGGTCCAATCCGTTATTTATTTATTTATCGTATGGCATACATGAAAATTATTTACAATTTAACAACAAGTTCCGAAACGTAATGAAGTGCCTGTGGTGTCCCTAGGAAGAGGTCGCTGAAGTCACCACTGTATGATGTTTGTGGGCATTCCTGAACTAGGTGCCGAACAGTCTGTCTTTCAGCACCGCACTCGCAACATGACGAGGACTTTTTCCTCCACTTGTACAGGAGATCGCCGCATACACCGTGATTGGTCCGGATTCTATTTAATTTTGACCAGGTCTTTCTGGGCTGACTGAACCCTGGCACCTGCTCAGTTATCCATGGCATTACTGTACTCTCTGGAGGGGCAAACGAATTCCAATCAGAAGACCATCTCTCAATCAGGTTGAATTTGTTAGTTGCATGATTCTCCGCTGTGCAGATAGGTGGATGTCTTGAACGTAATCGTTTCACATGTAGATCACCAATGTCTCCATCGATTGGTAGTTGTTTGTTGGTCTGGATCTTTCTATATTCTCCTATCAAAATGTTGCATCGCCGCAAATGAGGAGGTGGGATGTGGCTGAGAATAGGAAGCCATTGTGTAGGAGTTGACATAATTGTTCCTGTTATCATGCGCATGGTGTTATTCAATTGTACATCTATTAATCTTACATGCGGACTATTTATCCACACAGGAGCGCAATACTCAGCAACAGAATAAACTAAACCTAGAGCTGAGCAACGGAGAGTAGTTGCATTGGCACCCCAAGTGGTGCCACGTAATTTCCGTAAGATGTTGTTTCTTGTCTTCATTTTGGCAGAAGTTATTCGTAGGTGTTCTTTGAATGACAATGTTCTATCCAGTGTTATATCCAAATACTTGGGATGTCTGTTATGGCGAAGGAGGATGTTATTGAAGTAAACCGTAAGTTCCCTTGTTGCCATTTTATTGTTCAGGTGGAAGCAAGCAACTTCGGTCTTAGTTGTGCTTGGCTGAAGTCTCCATTTGCGAAAATAATCTCCCAGTGCAGAAAGATCATTTGTCAGCGTCTCTTCTGTACTTTCGAAACATGGATCTCTAGTAGCAATTGCCCAGTCGTCAGCATATCCAAACTTCCTTGATTTTGTGGAGGGCAAATCTGATATATAGAGGCTGAACAACTGATCCTTGAGGAAGTCCATTATTTAATTTACTTGGTTTGCTAATTTCACTGCCCATGATGACCTAGAAGCTTCTATCATTCAGCATGTTGCTTACAAGATGAGCCAGTGTCTTACAAGGGATAACTTGAAGTAATTTATAAATTACACCCTCTCTCCAAACAGTGTCATAAGCTGCCTTAAGGTCTATAAATGCTACTGATGTTTTTTGGCGATTCTGGAACCCTGCCTCAATATAGGTTAACTCCTGCATAACTGATCCTCCCTGTGCGTGTTCTACTTCAGGTAGCTGCTGTGGTTGTGTTGTCTCACTAACTTATGAAAGGACAGTACTCGAAGCGGGTGAACATAACGTATGACGTCAACGCTACCTCTGCTTAGAGTTAGCAACACTGTCGCCATAAGGTTCCACAATCTTTCCTAAACGCTGGATGCTCTATAGTTTGTCAAGCTTGCTAATGAGCATGCCATCATGCTTTCAGTGACACTGGATAAGTTTGAAATTGGTATTCAAAGAAATGGGTAGTTATTTAAGAAGAACTTACTAGCATTGTTTATCTTTGCAGATGGAGGACGCCGAGTCTAACGTGAGCAATCCGCGAGAAAGGACGGTGTCCATCCTCAAGAACAAGTCCGGCTCGGACTCAGGCAATGAGAACTCCGTCACTCACTCACGGACTGCCAGAGGTAAGGCTGCAAATTATCCTGGCATTATTTTTATATTCATTAGGTTTGGTACCTCTAATGTGTAATACAGGTTTCGTATTTATGTAGAAAAGCTAGTTTTTTTAGTGTATGGCTTTTAGTTCCGGCAGAGTCTGAGGACATGTTCGGCTCGCCAGAGTTTGTAGCTGCTTCTATGCGGACATCCATAGGGTGAGCTACGAGTACCGTCGTGTGTGGATGAGATGAAATGAATGAAGATGAATGAGCAAGTTCAAGTTGTTCCAACTTTGGCTACCAAATGACACTGACACCTAGCGACGAACGTTGGAACTTGTTTGAGCGTTTCTAACGAAATATAACCTACAAATTTGGCTATACACTACCAATTGTATTAGTGTTTTTTTTTCATGCCATAAATCTAAGACATTGGCCCACCAGCTTTACTTTCCGTCCGAAGTAAGATATACTTCTTTGTCATCTTTATAAGATCCTAGAGAGAATGATCCTGAATCGTTTAACACTTGTAGTTGATCCTCTTCTAATCCCCCAACAAGCTGGGTTCAGACCAGGCAAAAATTGCACTTCTCAAATCCTACACCTTACTCAGTTCATAGAAGATGGTTTTGAAAGGAAAAATATCACAGGTGTAGCTTTTGTTGATCTCTCTGCTGCATATGACACCGTAAACCACAGAATACTGTTACATAAACTCTATAACCTAACGAACAACTATGGATTCACTAACATGATAGCAACACTTCTTCAGGATCACCGTTTCTACGTTGACTTCCAAGGACATCGCAGCTGTTGGAGAACTCAGAAGAATGGATTGCCCCAGGGAAGTGTATTGTCTCCTATTTTATTTAATGTGTACACCAATGATCAACCACAGCCTCAAGGGTGTAAAAGCTTCATTTACGCTGACGATCTTGCTCTTTCTGCCCAATCAGAACAGTTTGAAGTTGTAGAGAATACACTCACTCGTGCTCTCAAACAGCTGGGTACTTACTATGAAAGGAACCAACTCATGCCCAATCCTAATAAGACTCAAGTATGTGCCTTCCACCTGAAACATAAACAATCTAGTCGGAAACTTGAAGTATTCTGGAATGGTATGTTATTGGATCATTGTTTCCATCCCAAATATCTAGGCGTCACCTTGGACCGTACACTCACATTCAAGGAGCAGTGCTTTAAGCTAAAACAGAAGATCTCTTCGAGGAACAGCCTCCTCCGTAGACTGGCAGGGACTAACTGGGGCACCCATCCCCAAAGGACAACAGCAATGGCCTTATGCTATTCAGCAGGAGAATATGCCAGTCCTGTGTGGTACAAGTCAGCCCATGCAAAGCAGGTGGATGTAGCCTTAAATGAGAGCTGCAGGATTATTACAGGTTGCTTGAGGCCAACTCTCATCAGTAAAGTGCACTATCTTGCAGGGATTGCTCCGCCTGACATCAGAAGAGAAGTGGCTGCAAACAACGAAAGAAGTAAATCATCTGTTATGACCTCTCACCCACTCTTCGGATATCAACCTGCTGAGAGGAGATTAAAATCGAGAAAGAGCTTCCTAACAACTACTCAACCATCACAAGGAACAGCAGCAACAGCTCGAGTTGCCGTGTGGAAGGAGAGGACCAGCAGTTTGTCTGAATGGATGGAACCAAAGGAATCTCTACCTCCTGGTCACACAGAGAACTGGCTAATCTGGAAGTCCCTGAACAGACTGAGGGTGGAAGTTGCAAGATCAAGGGGCAACTTATATAAGTGACATTTTCCGACCAAGACAGCCCTGTGTGATTGTGGCGCAACCCAGACAACACAACACCTCTTCTCCTGTCCATTGTGCCCGTACAGCTGCACAATGAATGACTTGACTGAAGCTAATTCAAGTGCTATCGAAGTGGCTAAGTTCTGGGCAGAAACTGTTTGAAGTCGTCTGTTCAACACATACTTTGTACTTCTGACACGAATAAATAAATAAATAAATAAATACTATGTATCATGATAGTCCCACAGCCCATTCGCAATTTTATGCATCATTTTGTTATTCCGTCATTTCGCGGTTACAAAACTTAGATTGTTAATCGCAGTGGAATTCCGCCTTTGTTGGCGAAGTCCCTTACTACCATGAAGAATGTTGTCACCTGTACCAATCAGCGGCATTCCCAGTAAGCCGGTCTTTAAATTTAGCTCAATGTTGCCATGAATCTCTTCTGTAGTCCAGTTGCTCTTTGGGTTAGTGCAGGTTTGTTGTTTTATTGCCTTGTGTGTGCACAATTGCCGGTTAACTCTGTGTAAGCATACTTTAGTAATTTGGTCAGCGGTTCGTTAGAATTAATTTTAAAACATGTGAAATATTTTATATATTATATTTTATATTTTATATATATTTTATATAGTCCACGTTGTTTTATATTTCGCGGTACAGAACCAGCAACACTGCCTCCCTCCCTCATGAGAAATGTCAGAGCCAGACCCTCGACGGCTGCACTGTAGCTGCACCGAGCTCAAGATGATTGCAAGCACAGATTTTAAGCAATAGGCTATGTCGAGAGCACGGTGGACGAAGACTGATTGCGGCCACTGCGCTGTCCTCCCAGCGCTGAAACGTGACTGCCCAGAGCCGTCAGCTTGATCTTGAGGCTTCACCACATACCGCCCAAGTTATACCATACGGCCGGAAGAGGAATTGTCGAGTATACAGTAAGGCTTATGGAAGAGAAAATAATCAGTGTTGAATCACTTTCAGAAAGTGAGTTATTTGCAACAGCATAACACATGGGGTAAAGTTGAACTGAAGGTGTTAGGTTATCTTAGGTGCATGTGACATAAAGTTGTGGACCTGAGTCAAAGCACTAGATGAGTCCAAGGTCCCAAACTCGTGCCATAAGATGGTAAACCTGTGCCACAACTCTGGATGCGTCTAAGTGAAAGGTATGAAATTGATGTCATATTATTGTGATGAATTACAACTCTGGATGCGTCTAACTTGGAGGTCTGAAAATGGTGTCATATTATTGTGATGAGTTACACCTCTGGATGCGTCTAAGTTGGATGTCTGAAGATGGTGTCATATTATTGTGATGAATTACAACTCTGGATGCGTCTAAGTGAAAGGTCTGAAGTTGGTGTCATATTATTGTGATGAGTTACAATTCTGGGTGCATCTAAGTTGGAGGTCTGAAGTTGGTGTCATATTATTGTGATGAGTTACAACTCTGGATGCATCTAAGTTGGATGTCTGAAGATGGTGTCATATTATTGTGATGAATTACAACTCTGGATGCGTCTAAGTGAAAGGTCTGAAGTTGGTGTCATATTATTGTGATGAGTTACAACTCTGGGTGCGTCTAAGTTGGAGGTCTGAAGATGGTGCCATAAGGTAGTGTCACAGCTCTGTATAAGCCTAATCTGATGGACAGTAGCACACTATAAATTAGGTTCCAGTGTTATACAGGGCGCCAGGAAATGTTCTCCGCAGTGCCTACATACTGTAAGTCTGGGAGAGCTATCATCAGTAGTTACGTTGGCAGCACTACTGTCGCTTGTATCAAAACAAACAAACAGTAAACTTCGTACTCACCACAGCCATTCATATCCGATGCTGGAAGTGCTGATGACACATACGCTCGCTTATTGCAATACACACTGACGATTTCAACAGCCTACAGCCCACACGTATGGAATTCACCCTGTCAAGGACATCGTGCTGCCAACTAAACTGCTGATGCTACCTCTGGCAGAAGCCGGCGGTCACTGCGGAGAACATTTCCTGGCCCCCTGTACCTCCTACTGCATTTGAAGTGCAGTAGCTTAAGGGATGAGTTACGCTTCTCCAAGTCAGAGCCAGCGACCGGGCAGTAGCCTACTTCTTCTTCTTCAACAAGTGTCACACGGACTGCTACTGGCATGTGACATATCAATCGATATTTTAATCATTTTTGATGTGTAACATCTTTCCACTCGGTTGCTGGAATTTTTTTGTGGGAATGATTTTGGAAAAGGGACGGAAATGGGACGGAAATGTGTAAGAGAAAACAATGAGCGCGCGCGGTGGCGGAGATTGGTACCGCTCCGTATTGTCGGCCAACATACAGCCCTATGTGGAATGTATATCGCATACGGTTTAATTCAAGGTTTGGAGGCCCCATTAAAGATATTCCTACAATAAATCATCTTCAAGTTGTCGGTTTTTGGGGTGACAATATTCATTATAATCATATTTGTTGAAAACAATTATGATTTATTAAATCTTGATACTTTTGCTGTGGAATGTATATCGCATACGGTTTACTTCAAGGTTTGGAGGCCACATTAAAGATATTTGATTTGACCAAGGAGCGCGCCCGGTGGCGGAGAGATGGCTGTGAGATAGTGCCAACCCTTTTTGCGTGAGGTGACGCCCCCTCTTTTCCTATAGCCCCTTAATTTAACCAAAGGACCCAAAACTAATAGGTCATCTGCTTTTTTAATATCTCGCGAACCAATCATGCTAGGGACTTGTATGATGTGTCCTAGGACTCCGAGTGACACCCCCCCCCCATTTTGCTATAGCCCCCTTAATTTAACCAACGGACTTAAAACTAATAGGTCATCGGCTTTTTAATATCTTGCGAACCAATAATGCTAGGGACTTGTATGAGGTGTCCTAGAACTCGGGATGACACCCCCCATTTTCCTATAGCCCCCCTAATTTAACCAAAGGACCCAAAAAGAATAGATCATTGGCTTTTTAATATCTCGCGAACAAATAATGCTTTTTGAGGTGTTGTATAACTTGGGGTGACGCCCCTTTTGATTTTGTGATTAGCAGAGATGGGTAAATCCAGAGCAGAATATATGCTAAATTATCAACAACAAAAAACGTGAGAAAAAAAATAAAAACTGGAGGGGTACAGCCAAAAAATATCTTCACATATATTTCATCTCAATTTAATAGTTTTTTTTTCGTGTGGCCTCCTCAGAGGAAAAAGAATCATAGTAGGATAACATGTCAGATGTTACACATCATATGCGACTACTGTGAAAATGAAAATCCACAGCCTTCTTCCAGTCTCCGACCGGGTCAGGAATGGAATGAATGAAGCCCCCATCTAGCGGCGAGGATATGAACTGTGCCGGCTACCTTGGCCTGACGCACTCCTCTGGGGCAATGATTGAATGAATGACAGATGAAATGAAATGATAGTGGAGAGTGTTGCTGGAATGGATATGCGACTTCTGTAAGGCTCATAATTTTTTTCCAACTTTACTCGACTGTGCATGATATGTTCCTGTAGCCTTAAATGATTGCATCCTCGAAATATTGCATCGCGCTACCTTTATGAAACGTTGTTACATTACCGAGATTAATAATACGTTGGGCGTGTGAGCTAATGCTATCTATTTCTTATTGTTTTGAGATTGAACGTGAACCTTTATGATTTTGTGTGTGAACGACATCCATCTCATCAAGGATCATGGAACTAATTGGATGCGCCATTCGTGTGTATAAGAGGGGAGGGTATTCTGGCCAACACCACACTGCCAACATAAACAAATAAATACCGTGAATAACCGTTGTATCCCGCGTTAACGAACCTTTAATTTACGCAAAATATCAATAATTAACAATATAAAGGATATATTTGCATTTCGAAAAAGACATTGATACATTCATCCAGTAATTAAATAAACCTATGCTGAATTACAGTGTTCTGTCATGACTCCAGTTCCTCAATTTAATTTTAGAACAATCATACATCGTTCCTTCCTTATCGTTCCTTATGCCTTCTTCAACAAATACTCTCAACTTCCACTCCAGCTTACCTGCATTCTCGGTTTCACCGCATCTCATACGAGCATAGTCTTGGAACACGGTCAAAAAACGACAGTCTCATGCTGATATCCATACATCGCACAGTACGCTATACCAACTCCTTTGTTATTGCTACTGCACGACTGTGGAACAATCTGCCGCGGTTTGTCAGAGGAGCAACCCCGTCCAGCTTCAAGAAGCGTTGCCAGCAGTACATAATCACTAAGTAAATGAAAGTTGAACTCAACACTTCGAAGACATGAATTCTTATGTCGTATTACAAATATTCAATCTTTCCAATTCACACTTTACTCTCTATTTAGACATCTTAATTACCTTCTTCGTCCATTCAAAATCACATACCAAATTTTGTTGAAATCCAACTGATAGTATGGAAGTTATATGTATTTAAATATTGGACTTATCTGCAGGTACAGAATCATGTTGGCAGCACTGTCATGTATGGGCTCCTGTAAATTAATCTGTTGTAATATTATCACATGTGTGTCAATTTTTAAGCAGATCCCATGGATACCTTCCGAGATTTCCAACATAGAGCTCAAATTTTAATTGCGATTTTCAGCAATTGGTAGCACTGACGTCATTATCAAAATATGGCCGTGAAATATAGATGTAGATATCTTTACTCGTGCTAAATTTCGTTTCTATTACTGCAGGCGTCTAGGAGTTGATACGGGGAGGGGGGTGACACACACACATTGACAGACAGACAGGAGGACAGACAGACGGACAGACATACATTTGGCCGGATCGATCTCATAAGTCTATTTTTAGCCTACTTTCGATTTTTGCAAAAAATGAAAGTAGACTTATGGGATCAACACAGGGCGAAAAAAGAGTGTCTGTCTGTGTGTGTGTATGTGTGTGTGTGAGTCTGTGTGTGTGTGTGTATGTGTGTGTGTGAGTCTGTGTGTGTGTGTGTCTGTGTGTGTGTGAGTGTGTGTACTCTGAATGTCTGTCTCCCCCTATCAATTCGATCACGGTGAATGCGAATTGAACGAAATTTGGTACAAAGGTAGCACTAGCAAAGGACACCTCAGTGTCATGCTTTATATCGCCGCCATCTTGACGGAAACGTAATGGCGGCCACACAAATGTTCAAAGCTTAAATCAAATTACGACTAACCTAATCATCCGATCTCTACCAAATATTGCAACAACATACCTTTATGGGGGGAGCATCCTTTGACCAAACCAATAGGCCATCAGCGTAATAGTTTGCGGATGGCGGCCATCTTTGTGTGAAAATCGATTCCCCCTATTAATTCGAACACGGTGCAACCGAATGGAACGAAATTTGGTACAGAGGTAGTACTAACAAAAGGCACCTCAGTGTCATGTTCTATATCGCCGCCATCTTGACGGAAACGTAATGGCGGCCACACAAATATTCAAAGCTTAAATCAAATTACGATTAACGTAATCTTCCGATCTCTACCAAATTTCGCAACAACATACCTTTATGGGGGGAGCATCCTTTGACCAAACTAATAGGTCATCAGCGTAATAGTTTGCGGATGGCGGCCATCTTTGTGTGAAAATCGATTCCCCCTATTAATTCGAACACGGTGCAACCGAATGGAACGAAATTTGGTACAGAGGCAGCACTAGCAAAGGGCATCTCAGTGTCATGTTTTATATCGCCGCCATATTGACAGAAACGTAATGGCGGCCACACAAATGTTCAAAGCTTAAGTAAAATTACGACTAACATAACCATCCTATCTCTACCAAACTTTGCAACAACATTCCTTTATGGAGGGAGCATCCTTTGACGAATCTAATAGGTTATTAGCCTAATAGTTTGCGGATGGCGGCCATCTTTATGTCAAAATTGATTCCCCCTATTAATTCGAACACGGTGGAACGGAATGAACGAAATTTGGTACAGAGGTAGCACTAGCAAAGGGCACCACAGTGGCATGTTTTATATCGCCGCCATCTTGACAGAAACGTAATGGCGGCCACACAAATGTTCAAAGCTTAAGTTAAATTACGACTAACATAACCATCCGATCTCTACCAAACATTGCAACAACATTCCTTTATGGAGGGAGCATCCTTTGACCAAATAGGTTATTAGCCTAATAGTTTGCGGGTGGCGGCCATCTTTATGTCAAAATTGATTCCCCCTATTAATTCGAACACGGTGAAACCGAATGGAACGAAATTTGGTACAGAGGTAGCACTAGCAAAGGGCACCTCAGTGTCATGTTTTATATCGCTGCCATCTTGACTGAAACGTAATGGCGGCCACACGAATGTTCAAAGCTTAAATCAAATTACGATTAACCTAATCATCCGATCTCTACCAAATTTTGCAACTACATACCTTTATGGAGGGGGCATCCTTTGACCAATCTAATAGCTCATCAGCGTAATAGTTTGCGGATGGCGGCCATCTTTGTGTCAAAATCGATTCCCCCTATTAATTCAAACACGGTGAAACCGAATGGAACGAAATTTGGTACAGAGATAGCACTAGCAAAGGGCATCTCAGTGTCATGATTTATATCGCCGCCATATTGACAGAAACGTAATGGCGGCCACACAAATGTTTAAAGCTTAAATCAAATGACGACTAACATAACCATCCGATCTCTACCAAACATTGCAACAACATACCTTTATGGAGGGAGCATCCTTTGACCAATCTAATAGGCCATTTGCCTAATAGTTTGCGGATGGCGGCCATCTTTATGTCAAAATTGATTCCCCCTATTAATTCGAACACGGTGGAACCGAGTGAACGAAATTTGGTACAGAGGTAGCACTAGCAAAGGGCACCTCAGTGTCATGTTTTATATCGCCGCCATCTTGACGGAAAATAATGGCAGCCACACAAATGTTCAAAGCTTAAATCAAATTACGATTAGCCTAATCATCCGATCTCTAGCAAATTTAGCAACAACATTCCTTTATGGAGGGGGCATCCTTTGACCAAACTAATAAGTCATCTGCCTAATATTTTGCGGATGGCGGCCATCTTTGTGTGAAAATCGATTCCCCTTATCAATTCGAACACGGTGAAAACGAATGGAACGATATTTGGTACAGAGGTAGCTCTAGCAAAGGGCACCTCAATGTCATGTTTTATATCACCGCTATCTTGACGGAAACGTAATCGCGGCCACCCAAATGTTAAAAGCTAAAATGTAATTACGACCAACCTAATAATCTAGTCTCTACCAAATTTTGCAACACCATATCTTTATGTGGGAAACATATTCAGACCAAACTGCAAGAACATCAGCCCAATAGTTTGCAGATGGTGGCCAAGTATGTGTGCAAATCGATTCCCCCTATCAATTCAAACACGGTGAAACCGAATTGAACGAAATTTCATGTTTAATATCCCTATAGCACGTTGTATTTCAACAAGCTACTACAACCAACATTCAATCATACTCCTTGAAAAGGACAAAGAGTTATAACAACACCCATGCATTTAGGAGAAAGTAGGCTATATGTTCTTTACTGATCATCTTGTTGATGTGTAACATCTTTCCACTCGGTTGCTGGATATTTTAGTGGGAGTGATTTAAAAAAATGGGACGGACGGAAGTGTGTAAGACGCACTGCCAGCTGGATCGTATCCCTCCTGGACATTCATCATCACACAAAAATCTTTTTTATTTACACACTAATAATACATAACAATTCCAATACTCTCTTTTTTTTCTTCATCGCCTTCTTGATATTTCTACCCTTGATTGTTCTCGCACTGCCTTCTTGATACTCTGCTGCTAATCATATTAATATGACTCATTTTAACAGAATCCATATGACATTTCGTGTTGGTCTGTGAATCAAGAAGTCCGGGAACTGGGCAAGCCCTTCATGATCTACTGCTGTGCACATTGCATTTACTCGCAAGTTGGCCTATTTATAAGGAATTTAAGGTAATGAGCGGTGTCGCGTTTATTAATCTAGTTGATCCATATCGCATTCTTTATTTAGGCTAGTGCTGGTGGAAGCTACAAATCATCTAGTAAAATGAGTTCCGTATTATAAACTACAATATCTGTAAAACTCTCCCTTTTACAATAGATTAATATTTGTGCCAATAATATTATAAAATACCGGTGTATCATCAATTTCACTTGGGGTTTCTTCTATGTCGGATCTTACACATCATACGTGACTACTGTAAGGCTCGTAAAGTTGTTTCTTTTTCAAAATTTTAGCCTATTTTCATTTTTGAAAAAGAAATAGGCTTATGAGATCACCTTTTGTCCGTGTGTGTGTGTCCCCTAATAAAATCTAAACGTATGGAGCGATATCAATGAAACTCTGTAAGTTCATAGTACTAAGTTGGCCAACCCCGACTGTGCCCTTTAAATTTTGTAACGTCTCACCAATCCAACATGGAGGCTGTGCGAAATATTTCACCGGCTTTCTATACCTCCGAAACTATTACTGATATCACCCTGAAATTTTGTACGGCAATAAAAGGCACTACTATAAGTTCAACTATGCTAATTTCTAAAACCTGTTAACTACAAGACGAACATGGCGGCCAAGCTAAGTTGAAACATTTAAATAGACTTTTCTCTTGATTTAACCATCCTAGGGCAGTGAAACTTGGTACATCAAATGTTCATAGCGGCTTCGGTGGCGTAGTCGGTAGCATGCTGAGCTTCTATGCCCAAGATAGCGGGTTCAAACCCGGCCGAAGCCGTCGGATTTTTTAAGAGCGTTAAAAATCCCTCAGTATATCTTCCTTCAGAGGGGAAGTAAAGCCGGCGGTCCCATGTCATAGATTTATGGCATGTAAAAGAACCTTCCACTAATTACACCTGTGTGAAGCTAAATTGGATAGGTTAAGAATGTAAACAACGCTCTTAGATTTCTACGTTCGTTGCCAAGAGCCAACTGCGGTGTCGTCTAGTAGCTAAGTTGTGAACTTGGCCTAGTAGTCGTTGACGGTGGCACTTGGCGGCAAAAGTAGGATCTATTTGAAAAATTCTAAGTTGCAGTATGTACTTAAATTAAAAAACAGATAACATACACTAATACAGTCATCACAATTAACACCGGTTATCAGACAGATTCTACTCACACCCAAAGTACACGGGGCTACATGACCACGTTGTCGCAGCCCCTAAACTTAAGAACCAACCAACCAACCAACCAAATGTTCATACACATTGTAATGCGCTGAAATCTAATTTAGTTCAATTGTTTACATAACCTCAAAATGGCGGCTGTGCGAAATTTTAAAACTAGTTTTTATTTCTCGTGTGCTAATCATGTGATCGAAGTCAACGTTTAAGTAATGAACCTAAGCAATTTTTTTTAGCGTGTGGCTTTTAGTGCCGGGAGTGTTCGAGGACATGTTCGGCTCGCCAGTTTTGTAGCTGCTTCGAGACGGACACCCAATGGGTGAGCTACAAGTACCGTTGGGGACGGAAGGAGGGAAGTTGGAATGTAAGGACGAGGAGTTGGAAGGTAGCGGCTGTGGCCTATAGTTAGGGACCAACCCCGGCATTTGCCTGGAAGGAAGATGGGAAACCACAGAACACCATCTTCAAGGTTGCCGGCGGGGGGATTCGAACCTCCTCGCCTCCCGGATGTGAGCGACTGCCATCAGTCATGCCGTAACCACCACGGCTAACTCACCACCTAAGCAATAATCTTCATCAAATAGTACATAACTCTATGGCCAACATACGAGTATATTAAAATCTAACAAGGCGACCATCCGAAATTTTAGACGGTTCTCAATATCTACTAATCAAATACGGCAATCAAACTGAAATTTTGTTTGTTGATAGAGGCAATTAACATAAGAAAGATATATGAAAATAGGCTATATAGTTCTTCACGGAACTACTTGTTAAAACATGTGAAAAGTAGGCTAAAAAGTTATTACGCAAGGCTCACCACTTTATTCAGCACGCAGCATATCACATTTTGGACGAGTTAACATAGTAGACCATCGGAAACTAACATGGATACCCTTTAGTTCTAGGCGAGATTCTAATGGTGATGGGTTTCTCCTATGACATAAAAATAATTAGTAAACTCAAAGAATCCACTTTAAAAGTGGTGTAAATGGCCATAGGAAGACTTAATGAAATATGGAACCAATGGATTCCAATAAATATTTCTATCGGTGAAATTGAACAAGAGCCAGTTGTTACAGATGATATAAGTATCATCCCATCGCTAGAGCATGGTGATCAGGTTCACCATCTGGGAGTTAGGCCTGTACAGATGGACTGAAATTTGATCAATCACGTAAAATTATGAAGGTGAATTCAATTCTGGAAAGCTTAGTTTCTTCGCCATTATTACAATCAGGTCATAGGTAATGCATTCTAAATTCATCAATACCACCCAGTCGTGTATCCTTTCCAAACATCACCACCAGAAACACTCCAAAACAATTTCTCATTAACATGGACAAGCTCATCAGAAGTGCAACTGAAGAAATTGTTCTCCACCTAGTCCTATGTCCTAAACTCAATGATCTGTCCAGATAAAAGATTTAAAGGCCAATATATTTTCTTGGATGTGCGAACCACGTAGACCTCTTTGATATTGTCCAACCGTAGTTAAGAAATTCAATAACATTGAAGGGCAGAAATTATGGAAATCAATAAGTATGTGTCAAATTAATATGAAAATGTAAATCCACAGCCTGCTTCCAGTCTCCGACCGGGTCAGGAATGGAATGAATGAAGCCCCAATCTAGCGGCGAGGATATGAACTGTGCCGGCTGCCGAGGCCTGACGCACAGATGACAGATGAAATGAAATAATAGTGGAGAGTGTTGCTGGAATGAAATTTTGACAGGGAATACCGGAGTACCTGGAGAAAAACCTGTCTGCCTCCGTTTTGTCCAGAACAGATCTCACATGGAGTGACCAGGATTTGAACCACGGACCCAGCGGTGAGAGGCCGGCGGGGTGCCGCCTAAGCCACGGAGGCTTCAAATATAGTAATATTAAAATACTCTGTGTTTCCGTCGTTTAGCGTATATGGCGTGCATTCTCTTGTTACAGGTAATACTGTGACGCTCGATCCTCCAGCAGCGCTGCCAACACAAAGTGTTGGGATAATATCACTGCGGAGAGAGTTTTTACACGTACTATTCTTCTTTAAAATCCCAAAGTAGTCCTACAACTAAAAAAATCTGGAGCCGCTGTCTGGGGAACTTATCATTAGGAAGAATTTGAATGTCAAAGAAATATATCATCATCAAAAGGAAACAATGTTACTCCTCAATAGTATAGTGGCTAGTTTGACATTCTGAATAAGTCCGGAGATAATTACATTTTGTTCATAAATTATTATTATTGTTTCCGGCTTCCTCGTTGTGGTGGCTGCAACAGGAATAAAATTATGCAAAAGAAAATGCTGTGGTGTAGCCTACATAACGTCTGAAATGTACCCCACACAAAAATAAAACAATTACATCAGTCAAATGAATTGAGAGCACATCACATCTCGTAATACTGGTTCCCATGGATGATAAAGGCAAACTCACAGCAAAGGAATCCACTGGCATTTTCAAGTTAGGAACACAGCGGCTGTCGATAATCGTTTATTGGATCCAACCTGCCTACCTGATCGGTGGAGGATATCTGTGTTTGATTTGTATAGCACGCCTGTCAATACAAGCACGTTGTTTATTTTTAGGGTGATGGAGTTCCTAGCAGCTCACGTGTGCCAATGACAGGTATTCCCCCTTCATCCCTTCCATACGCATGTAGGGGAGGCAATAAGCGAATTGTATGTAGGACGCAAACCATTTAGTCAACGAAAATCGATCCACATTATGAACAAGCAAAGCAAGCAGGCTTGTGGCTCTTGACCTCATGATCACAAGCCACGGGATCTCTCTCTTGTTACGTGGAATACGAGCTGCCGAGCTTTTCACCTTCAAAATCTAACATGCATTAATCTCTGTGCCATTACGCTCCCATATTAGTTAGTCAGTCATTGTTGTTTTAAGGGGCAGAAGTTCGAGGTCATCTGCCCCCCTTAACACAGATTAAAGTATGCAAATTTGGAATGGAATTTAAAATTTAGTGGTGGACACCTAAATTGGAAAAGCCAAAATATAATAAAAGAAAAAAAAAAAAAAAAAAACTAATGATTATAAAAATTAACAAAAATCCAGCATTCATAAACGAACAAGTCGTTGAGTCAATGTACACTGGAAAATGTATATTGCTGGCACGCCCCCATATTATCAATACAATTTCTCATAAAAGTTACAATTATGATCATAATTATTATTGTTATTTATACACATATTTCTCACCAGCCGCGGTGGCCAAGTGTGCTAATGTGCTACCTTGTGCCTTGCTGGTATCGGGAGAGTATGGGTTCGAATCCAACTCCTTCCTTCCTCCCTCCGTGTTGCTATGTACCGTTCACCTAAAATATGTTTTTTTAATTTATTAATCAAAGCACAAACTACAGATATGCGAGCCCTTCACGCTTGTACAAATAACAAAAGTAAAATTATTAAATACAATTTAACAAATCTCCAAACAAAACAAGCCCAGACCAGGAGCCAGCCGAGTGTCCTTGTTCGTAGCTGTGTCGTTACTACTTGAAAGAGTAATTTCACCTAATAGTTGAAAGGGCCCATGTTCTGTGACAGTTCTTACTGGCTGACACATCCATACCTGCGACCGTACTCTCTGTGCGTTAGCTCTGAAGATCACATATGTTGTGGAATGGGTAAGTGAGTTGATGACGTAGGGATGTACTATGTTACCCAATAACATGCACTCACATTAAAATACTGTAGTAGTGTTGGTACGTAATGGATAAGGTTACTAATTATTCCATGAATCATTCCGTGAAGCACAACTTCATTTTCCTTTCGAACTGTCATATGAGTGGGAGCTTCGATGAACCCCAAACTTAATGTCCTATGCTTCTACTTAGGTAGTATATGTAGGCTATAATGAAACGACTATACCAAAGTGGTAATAGGCTACCATTTGATACTGTTTCGAAGAGAAAATCGCAGTCTTGGCCCATCTTGGTTTCTAACTACAGGCGTATTCCCATCGTCATCTCCAACACAGATGTGATATAGAGTGGAAAATGCAATGGCATTGCGCTGGGACCTTGAGCATGGAGCTAAGGGAGAGTATGGAAACCAAGAGCCAGGAATGAATGCTACCTCAGGTCCAGGATTTAACGTGTTTTCGTATGAAGCAAGGGTAATTTCGTTCGAAACCACAATAAAACATCAAAAGAAAAAGCTAACACATGGGCCAAGGGCCAAATTGCAGATGTGAGGATGATTGAGGGTGAACGCTATGCCTAGGTGTAACCAATATCCCTGTCAAAACCAGTGCCGTGAACTAAATATTCTGGTTACTTTGCATTATATTCATGTATTGTCGATAGGCGTCATTTTCCAATACTGAATATGTGTTGGTATGAGTTGTCTTGAACAACGATGAGAGCTTTGGACTAGACAGAAGAAGCATTAGTACCTTAGTAAGTCAATTTGGTATCGATATTCTGGATATAATTTTCTTGAGAACTGTCAGCGAATCCTTAACCATGGGCTATTGTTAGTGTCTTGACGATCATAAAAATATGTTTGCTTGAAGCTTTGTTAAATTATATGCATGGGATTCATGAGGTTTATTTTGACGGTAAAAGTTGACAAAAATTGAGCAATTAGAATATTTTTCAGTTTCTAACTTGATTATCAGAGTTTCTGCTTAAAACCAGTTATTGTTTCGCAGCAGATGTAATATAAAAGTAATTGTGAATTGTGAAGCACAATGCGGAGGAGGCGTGCCAAATAGACCAAACAAAGAAATGAACAAGCGTAAAGTGGTAGATAATACTTTAAAGTACACAATATCCCATTAAGACATATTTACATTTTGAACAGATAGATTTAAAGGGGGCTTGACGTAGTGTCACGGGGACAAACGGGATACAGCCAAAGTACCGGACAGTGATCCCAAAGATAGAGCCCCACAAACAACTACCCAAGAGTTTTTTTTAGCGTATGTATTTTAGTGCCGGGAGTATCCGAGGACATGTTCGGCTCGCCAGTTTTGTAGCTGCTTCGAGACGGACACCCAATGGGTGAGCTACTAGTACCGTTGGGGAGGGAAGTTGGAATGTAAGGGCGAGGAGTTGGAAGGTAGCGGCTGTGGCCTATAGTTAGGGACCAACCCCGGCATTTGCCTGGAAGGAAGATGGGAAACCACAGAAGACCATCTTCAAGGTTGACGGCGGGGGGATTTGAACCTCCTCGCCTCCCGGACGTGAGCGACTGCCAGCAGTCATGCCGTAACGACCACAGCTAACTCACCCTGTTACCCAAGAGTTAGATAGATTTAAAAAAAGTATTGAAAAGATACGAACATACCTTCGGCAGAACAAAAGAGTGCGCCAGAGAACAGAACTTTAACTGCACGCGGGCGATACCTCAACAGCGTTGCCAACGAGGGGAAACAAATAGGTGACACTTAACCGCTAATATTTCAGAGAAGCCAGGGTGCCGAGGGTTTGCCCTGGAAGTGTTCTCTATCTAGCCAGCGTATCTACTGTTGTGGGTCTCACAAATTTGAGCATCCCAATCAGTACTCAATGGTGACGGGACAATATTGAGCACTAGAGAGCCTTACCAACAGCTGCTCCACACAGTCAACAATGACTTGTTGAGCACGTGAGAACTATTCCCATCATCATCTCCAACACAGCTGTGATATAAAGATCTTAAATGCAGGAACTGGATCCGAGCGATCATTTCTTTAACTTGCTCCAGAAATATGATATTTTCCAAAAGGTGGGCTAGAAAATCGTCCATGACGGTTGTAAAACATGTATTTGATTACATTTTTAAGTCGGTAGGAAGGATACACATTACTACTAAAACAAAACCAAACAACCAACCACTAACCAGCAACCATTTAATCCCACCCACAATCATAAAACCTGACATGACATCCAACAATTACATCTCCACAACCAATTACAAACCTTTTAACACCCAAAGGCGGGAGCTGAATCACATTCTATAATAAATCAATATCATTCAACATAACCTACAACTGGTCTATTATTTAACACTGCTATTCTAAGTTCAACATTTTCTTCAATATAAAAACTACCCACTAGACGGTCCATCTCTCATTCCCTTTCGTCTCAATCATAAAACGATGAACATCGATGCTGCTGACAACAATAAGACCAAGGTGACATACGAGTGTAAATTTAACAAGAAGTACCATGACGAACTAAAAAAACATACTTTTCATAAAATTTAAGATTCATGCCAATGATTAATCTATATGGATCTATCTAGAATAATGACGAAATTAAGTTGGTAATATCGAAATTTCTAAATAGTTCGAAATACTGTATACCTGGCATAAGGTAGCCTAATAGAGAACTACAGTTGGTAGCCTTGGTAACTGAATATATTATTAGTTCCATCTCTTAAAGTACAGAATACAAAATTTGGTTGAAGTCCAATGGATACCATGGACGTTGCATGCAGTTAAACATTGGATCTAACAGCGCGCGTAAAATCATTTTAGCAACAATGACATACATTGGTCAGAAATAATCTGAAATAATATGATCTATTGTTGTGTCAATTTTGAATGAAATCCATTAGTTAGTATAGAAGTTACTTGTATTTTAAAATTGGACCTATCAGCAGGCTTAGAATCATGTTGGCAGCACTGGCGTAAGGCTATATTAGTTACTCCAAATTAATCTAGAATGCCAGGTACTACACGTGTGCAAAGTTTAGAGCTATTGGCTTGCATACTTTCTGATATATTGATATTAGGGTAACAAAAATAGAGACAGTATTTATTAACAGTTGGCAGCCCTGGTTACTCTTAAGTATCGGCATAGTCATATCTGTTACGGTACACATAGTACACACGAAATTTGGTTGAAATCCAAATGATAGTATAGAAGTTACATGTATTTAAACTTGGACCACTCAGCAGGCTTAGAATCATGTTGGTAGCACTGACGTATATAAGTTACTCCAAATTAATATAGAATGCCAGGTACTATACGTGTGCATAGTTTAAAGCTGTCGGCTTGCATACTTTCTGATATATTGGTATTTGGATAAAATAAATTAAGAGCATTTATTAACAGTTGGCAGCCCAGGTGGGTCTTAAGAATACGCTCAGTCATATCTGGTTATGTACACATACAACATACGAAATTTGGTTGAATTCCAATTGATAGTGTAGAAGTTATATGCATTTAAAAATTGGACTTATGAGCAAGCTTATAATTATTTTGGCAACACTGCCATGTATGGCCTCCTGGAAATTAAACTGCAATATTATTATTTATACGTGTGCCAATTTTGAAATAGATCCCATTCATACCTTCCAAGATATCCAACATGGAGCTCAAATTTCAATTGTGATTTTTTAGCAGTTGGTAGCACTGACATCATTTTCAAATATGGCCGTGAGATATTCAGGTATAGATCTTTACTCCTACCAAATTTGGTTTCGATTGCTCCAGCCGTTTAGGAGTTGATAGGGACACACACACACACACACACACACACACACACACAGCCGGACAGACAGAAGGACAGACAGACAGACACACACACATTTGCCCGATCTCATGTCTACTTTTTTCTCATTTTTGAAAAATGTGAAAAGTAGGCTAAAAATCTAATGCTACTGTGAGGGACGATGGTCTTAATCCTCAGTTGCTAACCGATATCAACCCTCACTGATCACAATGGCATCAAACAGGTATTCCTAACCTCTACCCACCATTCAGAAAATAAAAAAATAAAAACCATAACGAATAAAATAACTACCATAATAACACAATAAACTCTTCCAAAAGCATTATAAATAAATGAATTGGGAGAGATAAAACACGTTTTCAACCAGTTAGCAATTTAATAAAATACAACGAATGATACCCCCTCAAAATCAGAAGGAAAGAGCCCTTAAGGGAACCAGTCTCTTTCTTATTTCTTCGCATTATTGCGATGTTGACTGCCTGTGTGTACTACAACACATTTCATAATATAAATGTACATGAATATATATATTTTGAAATTGGATCCGCGACAGGAGTGAACTGCTGCTTTATGTTTGCTAGGTTCTCTCCAGTTCTACAGTGCAC
This sequence comes from Meconema thalassinum, assembly GCA_946902985.2. Taxonomy (NCBI): domain Eukaryota; kingdom Metazoa; phylum Arthropoda; class Insecta; order Orthoptera; family Tettigoniidae; genus Meconema; species Meconema thalassinum. The sequence goes on along the minus strand of OX336388.2, from coordinate 2,095,827,328 downwards.
GAGCAAGAAATATTCTATACAATCTATGGTTTAGCGCAGGGATTCTCCAACTTTTTCTGACCATCGTCCGCTTTCATGATTTATAATTCGTTTTCCCCCACCTCATTTCAAAAAACGCACAAATCTTAAAATTACTAACACATATATTCAAATGCCTACATATAAGTTGAGAAATGAGGATTTTTACGGACATTTTTCTCTTAATAGGTAAGTTACATCATGTTTATTTAGGTAGACTATAATTACATTGTGTGGTTTGAAGCCATTTTTTTCAGTGTTGCCTTAGTAAACAAGAGTTTAGTGCTTTTCAGTCGGTCAACACGAATGTACCCAAAAGAGCTGGGTTATGCCCTAATCCTGAAATAAATTACATGCGATTAATAAATACACTAGGATAACCAGTTTCGATCGTCAAGCGATCATCATCAGATCCATTACACTTAGGCTATAAAATCTATGTTTGAAAATACAGGTGAAAATATTTTCAATATGTACAATTATTTAGTTGCAGTATTGGTACTGCAACTGTCTGTGTATGCTAAATGCAGTATATATGGTGTTAGGTGAAATGCTAAATGGTGATAGATATCCGGAGTTTGTAATTTGGAGTGATTATATGGTTGTAAAAATCAACTATGTACTATTACAGGCTATTACTTGTGTTATAATGAACATAGGAATGCGATAAGATACGGATCACATTCAGCCGTATGCGAACATATGTGTGATGCGGGGCACAGTTTTACCAACATCGAGACGGACCTAAAATTATTCATCACGAATCGAAAGGCAGAGCTCTTAACATAAAGGAAGCAATCGGGATACACCAAGCCAAACGAAACAATCCCAACAACCTAAATGAACACACATTCATGGAGAGCTCACCCCTCTTCACGCTACTAAAAACACACCCTGTCGGAAACAAGACACCACTTAGCGATACAGCCAAGCTAGGTAAAAAGGGGGGAATCAGGGCGTTTTAATAGGTAAGTGTTATCTGGATCAGGTATACGATGTACTTTTCTTCTGCAATAAACCAAGGCCCGTATTCGCGGCAGTATATAAGGTGCCGGGACGTCCTCATAGACCGGGCAGCGCTTAGTTTGAATGACTTATGGTTCACGCGTGGCGGGGAATGTTCCACGGTCTTTGATAGTTGTCGACCCACCTCATTCAATAACATACATCTTATCTAGGTTGGCAACAACCCACATAAATACATCGCACAGACTCCGTACAGCACATATGAACAGGGGGAGGAAAAGGGAAAAACCCGTGTCTTTGAGATAACAGCCCCTCTCAGTCGACCACACCTGGAGTTACAGTGAACACGAAACCTGGGCGCAGCACCAACGAGGAAGACTACCAGATAAGTAATAGCCTGTAATATTACATAGTTGATTTTTACAACCATATAATCACTCCAAATAATACAAACTCCGGATATCTATCACCATTTAGCATTTCACCTAACATCATATAGGCCTATACAGCATTTAGCATACGCAGACAGTTGCAGTACCAATACTGCAACTAAATAATTGTACATATTGTAATTATTTTCACTTGTATTTTCAGCTTGCCACGGTGGGTGAGTGGATAGCGTGTCGGTCTACTAACCCCAAGATTGCAGGTTCGCCCCTGACCGTGGTAAGTGATTTTTAAAAGGCGACAAAAATACGATACGCATGTCATACGATGTTGGCATGTCAAAGAACCCATTTGAATTCAGTAGGCCGAGTTCATAATGGCAAAATTAATCTCGGGAGTTTCCGCCAGCACAAAGTTCCTCATTTCTCTACTAGAAAGCGCTATTGTGTTCAAGGAGATTAGATATCTAACATCTAACCTCCTTGACTTTCATAGTCAAGGAACTACGAAATTCGACATGCAAGCTACCCTCTGGGTGTCAAATAGCAAAGCTTGCACCAGGCACCGGAGGCCATACGATATTATTATTATTATTTACTTGTATTTTCAAGCATAGATTTTATAGCCTAAGTTTAATGGATCTGATGATGATCGCTTGACGATCGAAACTGGTCATCCTAGTGTATTTATTAATCACATGTAATTTATTTCAGGATCAGGGCATAACCCAGCTCTATTTGGGTACATTCGTGTTGACCGACTGAAAAGCACCAAACTTTTGGCTACATTCGTGTTGACCGACTGAAAAGCACCAGACTAGAATTATGTACATTAAAAATTTGCAAATAATAGGTCTAAAAGGGAATAACAACCAATGAAATAAATTAAAGCAAAATTTAAAATATAAACTACATGAACGTTTATATCTAATTAATTATACAACATGAATACCTATGTCTAATTAATGTGAGGGATGTATTTGGTGAGTTCCAATCAATTTTTTGATGTCAGGAGCCATTTTTGTTGGAAAAATTCTAAGATCTCCTCACTTTTCAATTTATAACCTATTTTTAGATTTCGTGGCAAGATTATTTACCGCACTAAACCCTCTCTCAACCATGTAAGAAGAAGGAAAGGCTACAAACAACTTTCTGTGATAAACTACTGTAGTTGTAAATTTAAAAAGGAAACATAATTGCACATAATTAAATTACTTGTTTGCAATTTTTTAGTATTCCTTGTTTTTATAGGCAAAAACAACTCGTTCATATTGTATACATAAAAAACTGAATTATTTGCTCACCAATTTCTTCAAATCGCCCATAGAATTCACATTCTGTCAGTTTCACCCACTGGCGTGCTAACATCGCCCACTACTGGTTTAGCGTATTGAATACATATGAGTCGTCCAGTTCCAAAACCCGTTTAATCCAATTGTGAATAAGGATCATGTCGTAACATTATTTATTTCATTATTTAATTTTATTATACTTTCTTTTATTTTGTTTTGTTTAATTTTATTTTAGTTGTTTTGTTTTAATTTGATCTTGTTTTTTATTTTATTTCATTTTATTTGTTTTATTTTGATTTTTTGTTTTGTTTTGTTTTATTTTAATTTGTTTTTATTTTGTTTTATTTTGTTTTGTTTTATTTTGATTTTGTTTTGTTTATTTTGTTTTATTTTGTTTTGTTATGTTTTATTTTGATTTTCCAGAAAACAAACATAAAACCAAAACCAAAAAACACGAAGCAAAAAGCAAAATTCAAAAACAAAAGCAAAAGCAGAAAACAGAAATCAAGAAACACAAAGCAAAAAGCAAAATTCAAAAAAGGTAAAAGCAGAAAACAAACACAAAACCAAACCCAAGAAAGAAAAGCAAAAAGTAAAATTCATAAGCAAAACACAAAGCATACACAAAACCAAACCCACAAAGCAGAAAGAAAAAAAGGAAAAAACAACATACACAAAAGATACGCGAGGCAAAGCCCAGATAAACGTTTCTCATGAAAATGATTCTTATTGACAAGTGGATTAAACGAGTTTTGCAACTGGACGACTCATATTAAAGGCTATGTTTCCTTTCCTTGGGCGCCAGACTCACGTACAAATCAAGCAGCTCACATTACTCATACAATTTATAACTTCCAGCGCGTGTTTCAATTTCAAACAGATTTAATTGTCACGCCTGGTAGAACAAGTCCTAACCTCTTTGTGGAAGACGACTCTCCTATAAATTCTCTTGTTATTTTGATTCCTTGTGCTGAAATTGGAGACTGGTGTTTGTACCCAACAAACAATACTGTAGCAGTGGAAAAGTAACTGCTCCGAGACAAATGAGCCGCTTTCTCCGATGTCAGCCGCTGGCTGCTCTCATATTACGACTGAATCCAAACAAGCTTTTTCTACGTTCAGATTTATTTCTTACTTTGGTTCGTAGAACAAAGTAGAATATAATAATAATGTTATTGGTTTTACGTCCTTTTCACTACTGCGGCTTTTAGAGACGCCGGGGTGCCGGAATTTTGCCCCGAAGGGATCTTTCATGTTCGACCCTGGCGAAATGTAAATATTATATGTCTGAAAACTATACTATAATGAGGCTCATTATAATACAAGTTGTAGAGCCTCCGTGGCTTACAGTAGGCGGCAGCACGCTGGCCTCTCACCGCTGCGTTCGTGGTTCAAATCCCAAGTCACTCCATGTGAGATTTGTGCTGGACAAAGCGGAGGCAGACAGGTTTTTCTCCGGGTACTTCGGTTTTCCCTGTCACAATTTCACTCCAGCAACACTCTCCACCATCATTTCATTTTATCTGTCATTCATTTAATCATTTTTCCAGGGGAGTGCGACAGGCTTCGGCTGCCGGCACAGTTCATATCCTCGCCGCTAGATGGGGGTTTCATTCATTCCATTCCCTGACCCGGTCGGTCGACTGGAAGCAGGCTGTGGATTTTCATTTTCATAAAGTACAAGTTGTCATTATGATACAGTTTCTCCCACCAATCAGAGCTCAAGAAACAATTGTGTGACCAATTAGGTGAGGATAGCATCGCACCTGTGCTCACTTCCATGGTCCCCTATTTTAAATTTCACTGCGTGGCGAGTGTCATAGTGAGGTATTCCAGAAGGCCATGGTCAAATACAAGGTATTCTCTGCGTCCCATGCTTTCTGTTCAGTACATAAAACTGGTGAAATCTCGACAGATGTTTATGAATATTTATGTTCGAACATAAAATAGTTATTATTATCATCGAACATGATCAGTCGTATGCAACTCGCCTATAATGGTAATTGAGTTACTCGTATGGAAATTATAACACTCGCTACGCTCGTTTTATAAACATACTCGTGTCTTAATTATTGCAACTATAGGCTCGTTGCATAATGTACTATTTCGTGCCAGTAAATCTACTAACACGGCTCCCTCGTATTTGCGCACCCTAAAATGCAAACTGACTGTGCCAGCTTGGACACAGCAGGCGAAAACTTTACCTCTGAGCCACGCTGCCAGTAAAAAGGTAAAGGAGAATCTATTTTTTCAAAGTGTTGTGCTGTAATGACAGTCTTCTTCTTTTCTCCTTCTATGTGCCCTGCCCAGTCTCCCGGACGTTGGCGATCAATGTGGATAGTGTTTGTCTATCTTCAGCAGAGCGGTAGAGCTGTTCAATAGATCTTGTTCCAGTCCAATCTTGAAGGTTCCGAAGATAAGACGTCGTTCTCCTTCCCGCTCTTCGTTGCCCATCAATTTTGTCTTTTAAAATGAGATGTAATATTGTTTATTTTTCACCACGTAACACATGACCCAGGTATGTAATTTTCCTGCATTTGATGGTGGTCAGTGGCTCTCGTTGAGAATTTGCCCTCTGCAGTACCTGGTCATTATAAACATGGACGGTTTCATAGTCCAGGCTTCCACTCCATAAAGCAAAATGGACCAAACAAAAAATTTTACAACACGCTGTCTTAGTTTTAAATTTAAGGCATCATCGCACAATAAAGGTCTCGTTTTCTTAAAATTTGATCTTGCCATTTCTATACGGGTCTTAATTTCAAGGTCTGGATTCAAATCCTCTGACAACCAACAACCACTTGTTGGATTTTTTGTCCTTTCAGTGACAGTCTACGAGACCCATTCAGAAATTAAGTTACCTATTTTTTAACAAAATAAAACAAAAGTTTGGTGCTTTTCAGTCGGTCAACACGAATGTTTTAACAGTAAAATTCCAGTATTGAAATCCCTATCTCAAACAAGATAGTCAACGAGAGCCAATGCTGTAAAGGCCCTGGTCAAAGGCTACAAAGCGATACATATATCACTGAAGGAAATGTCTCTAGACCCTACTCAGGAGCCTGCAGTCCATGTCGAAGCTTCAGGACTAGAAAAGAAGTTTGACAATTTTGAAATAGCCTTCCTCACTATTTTGTAGAAAAGAAAACATAGTTTCATGAAAGACTTTATTGTCACCAGATACATAAATGTTTGGCGCTATTTTCCACATGATCACCACCAGAATTGAGACACCTTTCATATCGTGGGATCAATTTTGTATTCCTGTGGCCCTCCAGGGGCTCACATCTAGTGGAACGTGGGTTGGTGACCACGGGACGCCAGCTGAGTCCGGCATTGCTTCCACTTACTTGTGCCGGGCTCCTCTGTCTTCTTTCCTGTCGATCTCTCTTGGTCCACTCTTGTTCTCTTCCGACCCCTACGGTATTAGGGTATCCGAGGCCTAGGGAGTCTTTCACTTTCCCGCCAAATTTGCCCTTGTCTCATCTTTTCTGATACCATCATTCTTCGAGGGGTCAGCCTTCTCTTTTCTTTTCATGTTATCTCCTGCCTTTTGCACAAGGCCCTCAAGGAGGCAGGGTGTATGTAGCCCCGACCACTTCTGGTGCACCCTGGATATTGCTACATCCTCAAGGGCTCGTGGCTAGTGAGTTTGGGAGTTGGCGACCCCGAGGGATTCCTGTGCTGGATCCGTTTTATCCCCTTTTCCTCTGGCCTTGGGTCAGGCTCTCTCCTCTATCCCTTTCCTATCTGCCTTTCATGGCTCTCCCTCCTTCCAAGTCCCTCAATCCATATTTTTCGAGGGTTGAGGGCATTTCTTTTCTTCCTGTCCTTTATTTGCCTTATCCTTTATTTATTTACAATTTCTTCTTCTAGTTTTTACGTTTGTAGTTAGTATTAGTTATAGTTTTCATTCTCATCTTTCACTATCTCCCAAACCTCTAGGGGCCGATAACCTAGACGATTAGGCCCCTTACAACAACTATTATCATCGTCATCATTAGAGACAAGAATTATAGGCACTAAAACAGTTAAAATAGGCATATAAATAGACACTAACGTGTAAAATAGGTATGAAAAAATTCTTATAGTTTAATATCATATTTAATTACCATAAAAAGTATTAACAATAAGCAACTTATAATTTAATAACATACATATTTACTATAAAAATAATTAACAACAATCAACTTTTCAATGTTTTCTGGTAATAAGTTTGTTCTCCTGTCATGAAGAATGTTTTTATATTGAGAGAAAGATCTCTCAAGATCACATGAAGTGATTGGGCAAAACGAAGCCACTGCATCTGGTTTTAGGTCAATTGTTTCTGAATCTGAAGTGAAGATAAAGCGTACGCTTACACAGTTCGCATCGAGAGGGAGGTAGGGGATACGGGTTGTGCAACATAATTCGACGTTGATTGGTTCTCGCACGTGTCTTGTGAGTTTACAGGGGTTGAAGGCTTCGAGGTCAAATTGTTCCTTGTTTCTTCTGATGGAAATTCCCCAAGCGCTATTTCTGGTGACTTCCGAGTATTCCCATTCTTGTTCGTGGGATAAACCCATATTGAGAAATGAGAATAAAATTCTGTCGAGCACACCAGCTGCAATATAATGCACTTTAAAATATAGTCAAAAGGCATCAAATAGGCAATTATATTCCAAATAGGCACAAACCATTGAAATAGGCATTTATAGGCACAATAAAACCAACGAAATCTAGCCTAAAAGAACCTAAAACGGATTTATATCTCGAAAGCCTACGTTTCAAAACACAGGAATAAAATAGGCAAATAGGCAAATTCCCGTCTCTAGTCATCATCATTATCATCATCGTATTCCTGTGTCGTAGAAGTCGGCCGCCTGGGAATGGAACCAGCGAGTGACATCTCTCATCAGATGTTCGTCAGTGTGAAAATGCAGACCGGAAGACCGGAATTTCTTGAGGTGCAAATAAACATGGAGATCGCTGGGAGTAATGGTTGGTTGGTTGGTTCTTAAGTTTAGGGGCTGCGACAACGCTGTCATGTAGCCCCGTGTACTTTGGGTGTGTGTAGAATCTGTCTGATAACCGATGTTAATTGTGATTACTGTATTAGTGTGTGTTATCTGTTTAATTTAAGTACTGCAACTTAGAATTTTTCAAATAGTTCCTACTTTTGCCGCCAAGCGCCACCGTCAACGACTACTAGGCCAAGTTCAGAACTTAGCTACCAGACGCCACCGCAGTCGGCTCTTGGCAACGAACGTAGAGACCTAAGAGCGTTGTTTACATTCTTAACCTATCCAATTTAGCTTCACACAGGTGTAATTAGTGGAAGGTTCTTTAACATGCCATAAATCTATGACATGGGACCGCCGCGCCGGCTTTACTTCCCCTCCGAAGGAAGGCATACTGAGGGATTTTTAACGCTCTTAAAAAATCCGACGGCTTCGGCCGGCTTTGAACCCGCTATCTTGGGCATAGAAGCTCAGCATGCTACCGACTACGCCACCAAAGCAGCCCCACTGGGAGTAAGATCATGACTGTAGTGTACGGACGGTATGCAGTAGGGCTACATGTTCGCGGTACGTGGGGAGTCGGAGCACGCGAGGACACACCCCTCACGTAACTGCACCGAACCCAAGACGACTGGATGCACCTTTTTGAGTATTAACACGCGATGTTGACAGCACGAGTGACTCCTGTCGCTGTTCTCCCACCACTGAAACGTGTCTGGAAGTCGGTCTGCCCAGAGCAGTCAGCTTGACCTGGAAGCTTCACCACATACCTGTCCATACTCCACGGTGGATGATCAAACAGCTCCCAGCTGAATTCCTGCAGAACAGTTGCTGTGCGCCGAGCCGTACAGTATGTGGTCTATAGTCATGGATCAGCACAACACATGCGCTGAGCATTCCACGCTCGGCCATTTAAAAAACGTTATCACGGACCGAATCTCATAGGCGGCGGGAGACCGAATAAGAGCCACTGCTACTACGCTATTGACGCCAGTCGAGACTTCTCCGGCTGGTAGACGATTGCCATGCATTCTCATATTTCTCGGTTAAATATGTTTACTTTAAAATACAAGTAGTTCCATGAGGAACTAAATTGCCCATTTTCATATATCCTACTTATGTTAATTGCCTCAATCAACATAGAAAATATCAGTTTGATTGCAGTAATAGGTTCGTAGATATTAAAACAAGATGTTCAGCAAAGAACATATAGCCTACTTTCTCCTAAATGCATGGGTATTGTTATAACTCTTTGTCCTATTCAATTGAATGTTGGTTGTAGTTGCTTGTTGAAATACAACGTGTTATACGGATATTAAACATGAATATGAGATGCCCTTTGCTAGTGCTGCCTCTGTAAAAAATTTCATTCAATTCGGTTTCACCGTGTTTGAATTGATATGGTGAATCGATTTGCACACATACATGACCGCTATCCGCAAACTATTGGGCTGATGACCTTGTAGTTCAGTCAAAAGATGCTTCCCAAGAAAAGGTATGTTAGTGCAAAATTCGGTAGAGATCAAATAATTAGATTGGTCGTAATTTGATTTAAGGTTTTAACAATTGGGTGGCCACCATTCCGTTTCCGTCAAGATGGCGGCGATATAAAACATGACCTGAGGTGCCCTTTGCTAGTGCTACCTTTGTACCAAATTTCGTTCAATTAGGTTTCACCGTGCTTGAATTGATAGGGGGATTCGATTTGCACACATACATGGCCGCTATCCGCAACCTATTGGGCTGATGACCTTGTCGTTTGGTCAAAAGATGCTTCCCACATAAAGGTATGTTGTTGCCAAATTTAATAGAGATTTTTTTTTCGTGTGGCCTCCTGAGAGGCCGAGTGCAGGTCTTTCTATTCGACGCCCGTGGGCGACCTGCGCGTCTGGATGAGAGATGGAATGGATGAAGATGAATGAAACTGGGCAAGGATGTGGAAGGAAGCGGCCGTGGCCTGTCAGAAGGTACTGTCCCAGCATTTGCCTGGTGTTGAAAATGGGAAACCACGGAAAACCATTTCAAGGACATTCGACGGTGGGGCTAGAACCCACGCGTCTACCGAGTCAGCAGAGAGCTTGGCCCCATGGCCTAAAGCAGCGCTTTAGCCAGCGTAGCCACTACTGTCGGTATTTAATAGAGATCAGATGATTAGGTTGGTCATAATTGAATTTAAGCTTTTAACATTTGGGTGGCCGCCATTAAGTTTCCGTCAAGATGGCGGCGATATAAAACATGACACTGAGGTGCCCTTTACTAGTACTACCTCTGTACAAAATTTCGTTCAATTCGTTTTCACCGTGTTTGAATAGATAGGGGGAATCGATTTGCAGACATACGTGGCCGCCATCCCCAAATAATTAGGCTGATGACCTTGTAGTTGGGTCAAAAGATTTTTCGTACATAAAAATATAACGTTCCAAAACTTGGTAGAGATCGGATGATTAGGTTAGTTGTAATTTGATTTAAGCTTTGAACATTTGGGTGGCCGCCATTACGTTTCCGTCAAGATGGCGGCGATATAAAACATGACACTGAGGTGCCCTTTGCTAGTGCTACCTCTGTACTAAATTCCGTTCAATTCGGTTTCACCGTGTTCGAATTGATAGGGGAAGGGGGGACAGATATTCAGAGTACACACACTCACACACAGACTCACATACACACACACACATACACACAGACACACAGACAGACACATAATTTTTCACCCTGTGTTGATCTCATAAGTATACTTTCATTTTTTGCAAAAATCGAAAGTAGGCTAAAAATTTCGGATAGTCGCCATATTGCATTTTAATATATGTAGGCCATAGCGTTATGCACTATGGCATGAAGATTATTTCGTAGCTATATTATTCAAACTTCAATCGCATGATTAGGACACAAGAAATACAATAAAAGGGATTTTAAAATTTTGCATAGTCGCCATCTTGTGGTCATGAAAACATTTTTTTATATATGTAGGCCATGGAGTTATGTACTATTACATGGCGATTATTGCGTAGGTTCATTAATTAAATGTTGACATCGATCGCATGATTAGAACACATTATTATTCGACATTAAAGGTGGTGCGATTCAGAAGATGTTCTCGTGTTTCTCTGTACATTTGCTCTACCAAGTAAAAACAGCCGATCGATCGCTAGACCATGCCGATTTTTTCCTTGTTTCTTATTCCGTCGCTAATGGAAATGAACTCTAAACTCGGGCCTTTAATGTTTTTCACTCATCTCACTAATGCTAAATAAAATATAAACTCGTGCTCCTACATAAACATGAAGATGCACTTCTTTAGCAATATTAAGAAAACGTAACCTTTATTAAAATTCACTTATTCATATTTCCCTCATCGATATACAGTTGGTTGGTTGGTTGGTTGGTTCCTCAGTTTAGGGGCTGCGACAACGCGGTCATGTAGCTTCGTGTACTTTGGGTGTGTGTAGAATCTGTCTGATAACCGGTGTTAATTGTGATGGTGTGTATTAGTGTGTGTATCTGTTATTTAATTTAAGTATTAACTGCAACTTAGAATTTTCAAATAGTTCCTACTTTTGCCGCCAAACGCCACCGTCAACGACTACTAGGCCTAGTTCAGAACTTAGCTACTAGACGCCACCGCAGTTGGCTCTTGGCAACGAACGTAGAAACCCAATAGCGTTGTTTACATTCTTAACCTATCCAATTTAGCTTTACACAGGTGTAATTAGTGGAAGGTTCTTTAACATGCCATAAATCTATGACATGGGACCGCCGGCTTTACTTCCCCTCCGAAGGAAGGCATACTGAGGGATTTTTAACGCTCATAAAAAATCCGACGGCTTCGGCCGGGTTTGAATTCGTGACCTTGGGCATAGAAGCTCAGCATGCTAGCAACTACGCCACCGAAGCCGCTCGGTATACAGTAAGATCCATCTGGAGCACCAATATTGATAATAGGCGATGAAGATTTAAGTTTATTCGCCAAATATACATCAGGTAGGCTACTCTTAAAAATAAACATGATCTCCCATGTGTTGTCCAGTTCCAAATCTCTTTTTGTCCACTCTCGATAATCGTTGTTGTTGATTTATTTAGAGATGATTGACCCGTGTAAATGGTGATGGATGGAAGGACGTATGCCTGAGCTAGGATATTATTTAGGAAATTTAGAAAAGTTTGTAACTTTGTCATTATTATTATTATTATTATTATTATTATTAATATTTTTATAATTATTACTCATATGCCACATTCATTAAGATAATCATTTAAGATAATTAAGTTTTTTTTATTTAGTCAATTTACCCTCTAGGTTGGTGGATCCCACGGACTCAGCGAGGGAACTCACCACTACCGCCTCTATGGGCAGTGTCCTGGAGCTTGGAACATCTGGTCGGGATGGATACAACTGGGGAGGTGTGATCAGCACTTCGCCCAGGTGGCCTCACCTGCAAAGCGAACAGGGGCCTCATGAGGGATGGCAACGGATGGAAGATTGGGATGGATAGGCTAGGAAGAGGGAAGGAGGCGGCCGTGGCCTCACAGTAGGTACCATCCCGGAATTTGCCCGAAGACGAAGTGGGAAACCACGGAAAACCACTTCGAGGATGGCTGAGGGGGAATCGAACCCCCTCTACTCATTTGGGCCACCCGAGGCTGAGTAGACCCCGTTCCAGTCCTCGTACCACTTTTCAAATTTCGTGGCAGAGCCGGGAATCGAACCCAGGACCTCCGGGGCGGCAGCTGACCATGCTGACCGCTACGCTACGGAGGCGACAGACAATTAATTTACTCTTTATTAATCGTCATTAAGAATTTGTAAGGTATTTATTGTATTTCAAAAATTGTTTCACATGTACTGGCTCATATTGTGTGGTGAAGTGAAAGAGAAGGCCATGGGCCCTAACTTCACCACTACTAAATAAGTAAATAAATAAGTACACCTGGTGCTCGTTAGTACAAGCTCCTCTGAGATCAATTTTTCAATTCAAAATCTGTTGCACGAACCGGAAAAATAACTTAGTGTTTTATTACAAGTTTTAATAGCCGGAAAGGTTATCATTTTGAGAAATAGATTTTTTAATCTACACTATTAATATTAATTGGATATTCCTGTTTGATGAGTAGCACGAAAGATGCTGATTCGACTCGACTGTCCACACGTAAATATATTTTATCTGTATGAATCATGCAAGCAGTTGCAGTATACCTGGTGAGCGGTGAATCCTCAGATATTTCAGCACTGCTGAAAGAGAGAGAGGAAAAGGAAAGGGAGGTGGGGCATTATTATTATTATTATTATTAGCTATTATTAATAATAATAATAATAATAATAATAATAATTCTTTTTCTTTCACATCGTTATGCCCATCTCAGGAACGCGAGAGAACTCATTTTGCAAATGATGTTGTTCTTTTCTTCTCCCAAACTCTCTTCATCTGGGCACTGAAGAGTTTCTGCCGTTCTTCAGTCAATGGTTTCCTGGTACTGGTACTGATTTTCTCCGCAAAATTATAGTTGTTGATAAGTGTTCTGAATTTGGATCTGTCTTGTATGATATCCTCCACGATGCCAACTTCCTGAAGATCTTCCTCTATTTCCTTAAGCCAGTTTGTCTTGACTTTCATTGAGAGAGCAAGCTTGTGAATCCTCTTCGTCAGTCTCTTATGCGTAGAATGTGGTCCCAGAACTTTAGTCGCCTTTTCCTGAATGTGTCGGTGATCCTATCAGAGTGATGATTATTATTATTAGTATTATATTATTTAATGGTGCTCGCGTACTTGGTATCTGCTCACAGTCTCAAATTGGTTGAGAACGCCCGATTGATAGGTTTTGCAACACTGTGGTCATGTAGAGCTGTGTACGTTGGTGTGTGTAAACTATCTGATAACCTGTGTTATTGCTATGGCCGTCTAGTGAGTGACTTTGTAACTGGGGCTGAGATTTGACCAGCAGGTGGCCGTGGCTTTCACTTTGGTACAAATCCGGCATCCAACTGGAGTAAAAGTTGAAAACTACGAGAAAACTCCCATGTTTCAGTCCTCAAGGCAGATTTAAATTTCTTGGCAGAGCCGGGAATCGAATCCGGACCTTCACGGTAACAGTTATCCAACAATGCTAGTCACTATGCCATGTGGTGAACTTCTTGAAAATCGATTCAAAGTTTTTTCTCTCCTGCATAGTTCAAATTTGAGTAACCACCTCGTGGTTTACTAGCTAGCATTCTTGGTTTTCAACTCTGAAGTCCGGGTTCGATTGTTTTTTGTTCGAGAAAGTGATATAAAACCGACCGGGTAGCTTAGTGTTCGTATTAGATAATTTTTGGCATTTGGGCCATCTTGGTCATCAGCCCTGTGAACTTGAGTGTGTATTGAAATAGTGTGGTAAACCCATGTTTATGTGGCGACTGTATTCACTTTCGTCCAGAACTTGTTAATTATTTATTGCTATTTTAAAGGGCGGAACAGTGAGATCATCTGACCCTCTAGGATTTGGGTGTGTGCCCCAAGACTTGAAATAAGGTACAGTCGCTTCAAGCTTTTAATGTGAACAGTAAACTGTCAGCGTCAAGACTTAAACATGTAAACAATTACGAATACGAAGCAAGTAGAAATTGAAGAATCCTAAATGCCGGTAGATGACACCATTCATGGATAAAGCGCCACCTCGTAGTGTAGCGGCTAGCATTATTGGCTGTCATCCCGGTGATCCGAGTTTGATTATTATCGGTTCATCCAAGAAATTTAAAACTGGTCTGAGGGTTGGACGGGGTATACTCAGCCTCATGAGGAAAAAATGAGAATTCCCAAGTCCCACCTCAGTCATCGTGGAAGTGGATTTCCGTGTTTCTTATTTCTACCCCAGGTAAATGTCGGGACGGTTCCTAACTTAAGGCCACGGTCGTTTCCTTACCAAACCTCACCTTAATTACAAATACTGTCTTTCTCGATACAACAGACGCCATAATAACATAATTTACCAGACAAATTCTGTATATACACACACCCAAGTACACGAGGGCTTATATCCAAGACCTTCAATTGAAACAACAACCAGAACAACAACATCATAGTCAGTGCTGGATTAACTATAAGGCACAATAGGCAATTGCCTGGGGCCCCTGGTTCAAAAGGGCCCCCACCCCAAATTTAAAAAAAAATCCCACCAAAAAATGGATTTTTTGTGGGAAAAAGCCAAATAAATGAGGTACCGAAAAAATGCGAAACTCAGAATTACAGTTCTAATTTTACAGTTTCATTTCTTGGTTTATAATGCGTAATGTGCTGTTCGTAAATTCTCAATGCTCGGGATTTCCCCATAAACGTTATCTTCTTATTAGCCTATTTTCAATTTTGAAAAAATAGGCTTATGAGATCACCTTTTGTCCGTGTGTGTGTGCGTGTGTGTGTGTGTGTGATTCGTGTGTGTGCCCCCCCCCCCTAATAAAATCTAAACGACTGGAGCGATTTCAATGAAACTCGGAAAGTTCATAGCACTATTCCCGGCGACCTCGACCGTGCCCTTCAAATTTTGTTACGACTCACCAATCCAACATGGCGGTTGTGCGAAATATTTCACCAGCATTCAATATCTCCGAAACTATTACCGATATTACCCTGACATTTTCTATGGTGATAGAGGCACCTACTATAAGTTCACTTATGTGACTTTTGAAAATCTGGTAACTACAAAACCAACATGGCGGCCAAGCGAATTTGCGACTTTTAAATAGACGTTTCTCGCGATTTGACGAACCAAACGCAATGAAACTTGGTACAGTATATGTTTATATACATTGTAATGCACCGACATCTAACTTCGTTCAATTGTTTACCTAATCACAAGATGGCGGATGTGCGAAATATTTCACCGGCATTCTATATCTCTGAAACTATTAGTGGTAAAACCCTGAAATTTTGTACGGAGATAAAGGGCACTACTGGAAGTCCATCTATAATACTTTCAAAAACCGGTTAACTACAAAACGAACATGGTGGCCAAGCGAATTTGAAAATTTTAAATGGACCTTTCTCGCGATTTAATGTTCCAAGCGCACTGGAACCTGGCACAGGAAATATTTATACACATTGTAATCCACTGGTATCTAATTTAGTTCAATTGTTTACATAACCTCAAGATGGCGGCAGTGCGAATTTTAAAATTAAGATTTTATTTATTGTGATGTAGTCATGCGATCGAAGTGAAAGTTTGAATAATGAACCTACGCAATAATTTTCCTTTAATGGTACATGACTCTATGGCCTATACATTTAACAATCCAACATGGCGACCATCTGAAATATTTAGACGATACTGAATATCTACGAATCTATTTTAGCAATCAAACTGCATTTTTTTAAATGTTCATAGGGGCTATGAACTTAAGTTCACCTATAGGACTTTAAATAACCTGGTGATCACAAATCCAACATGGCGGTGACGCGAATTATAAATATTCACATGGACGTTTCTCGCAATTTAACCATCCGCGTGCAGTGAAACTTGGTACAGTAAATCCTTATACGAATGATAATCCACTGGCATCTAATTTATTTCAATTGTTTCCATAACCTCAAGATGGCAGCTGTGAAAAATTTTAAAATCTCCTTGTTTTTTTCTTGTGTCCTAATTATGCGATTGAAGTTTGAATACTACGCGTTCACAATAATCTGCATGTAACAGTACATAACTCTAGGACCTACATATATAAAATCCAACATGGCAACCATCCGAAATATTTAGTCGGTTCTCAATATCTACGAATCAATTACAGCAATCAAACTGAAATTGTGTATGTTGATAGTGGCAATTAACATAAGTAGGATATATGAAAATAGGCTGTATAGTTCTTCACGGAACTACTTGTTATACTTCCAATTCATAAATAACGTACCGGTAACTATTGTTTGACACATTCCAAGTCAATCGAAATTTCAACTTTCTGTTCGCTCTATTGTTTAAAGATTGGGAGCAATTAAATAATACTCCCACGGTCGGGTCCCAAAATTCCCAATATGTCATGACTATTTGAATTAACGGAAATGTCCCCGCCCTCCCGCCATCCCCTCCACTTTATTAGCCATAGATAAGCTCGGAAAGAGTTTTTCCAAATTCTGGCATTCTGGTCTGTTGCGTAATTTCGGAAATAAGTAACGTGCTCCCGCTTGAGCTCAGACTTCAAATCGACGGTCTTGTGATCGACAATTTTAATTCGTTAGTGTTCGATAAACAGTTTTATCTGTGTATCGGGTTGAATTAAAACCCCAGCGTAAAAATGTCTTCACGTACATATTTGAGTGGTGCACGAAAAAGAAAACTTGCCTAAGACAAAAATAACCGAGAAAGTGCCAAAACTGACTAAATTTTTCCTTCGGAATGAAACCTCTTCAAATCCATCGGAAAATCAAGGATCTGCCACTAGCGATGGATCAAAGCAGCAAAACAAAACGAACACTGGTCACGCAGAAGACCCGGATAATGATCCGGTCATTTCAAGGTCTCAAACATCCAGTTCTTCTTCCGAGGATGAAAATGAAGCTGAACAACCAGGTGCCGAAAATTTGAACCGTTTCACTGATCCAGGACATTGGGGAAAATTAACCAGTAAAGACATACAGTTTTCGGTTACACATGGCCCGTCAAATTGTCAAAATTTGACTGGACCGTTCGAATCGTCCAAGCATCGATATGATAAGGAATCAACGTCAAGATATTGCTCCCAATATTTATTCTTTGGAATGAACCTGAATGGAGAGAATACAAAACGAGATTGGCTCATTTATTCACCTGCGAAAGGTAAGCTTTGATTAGCAATGGAGCCATTCATGTATTTATGATACATTGACAGTTTTTGAAATGTTGTGTTATTTTTTATCAAAAATTATTGTAAATTATGTTTTTTGTCTTTTTTTCTGTTTTTGGAATTCTAGTTCAATTTTATTCGTTACCAGAATTCAATAAGTTCTCTCTTATGTGTAACAACGCAGTATTTTTTTTTTAGCACCATATGCACTTCTGGTAGCTTGATCCAAATTATCAGCAACGAGCGTGTCACGCAAAGTACCGTATATTAAAACGCAACCAAAACTTTAGAATTTTTGACAAGAATACGATTAAAAAAAATAGATAATTTTTGTTGATCAGTTTGCTTTTTTCTGAATTTTAGTCAATCGTTTTCGTTTCATTTTTTTAAAATTATTATAAATAATTATAAACGCTGTTATTCAACTTCAAATGTGGCAAATCAAATCTTGCAACAACAATTTTGAATATTTATATCTTACCAATACGAATACAATTTTGCATAGTTGTGTAACTTGAAATTACAAAAAAATGTTAAAAACTGCTCTTTTAGTTAAAAAAAATTACGACATACAAAAAATATACCAAATAAAACAACTGAAGCGCTAAACAAATTACAAAAAAAGTCAAAAGTGAATAAAAAAGTAATAAACGTTTTCATTAAACTTAAAACGCAACGCAAAAAAATCAGGTAAATTTATTAAATACATTGATATTCAATAAATGATCGAAAATCCATCGATTTTGGAGAGGTACGATGCAACTTTTTAATCTCCAAACTAAAAGGGTTAACATTTCAGTTACGGGTTTTATGTTTTGAATACCGATTAATTCATTTTTGTTCTCAAATTATACTAATATTTTTTGTTTTATTTTCAGGCCGAGTCTATTGCTTTTTTGCAAGTTATTTTTGCCGCCAGAAAAATCGAACAGACTTGCGCGTGAAGGGTATGACGATTGGAAGAACGTCGGGACTCATTTAGAGCAGCATGAGAAGAATTTGAATCATCGGGAGAGTGTGCTAATTTACCTAGAAACAAATTCCTCTCGGCACGCCGGAAGGCGGAGGTAGATTTCACCGGGCAGACTAGAGGATAGGCTAAAATAGGCGAAATTTTCAGGTTTTCGTAGGTGGATCAGACCTCATTTATTGCGAGAATGTATTTTACAATTGGAGGTTAATTAACCTTTTTTCGTCTTTCTATGCATATTTTTAAAATTTTATTGTCTTATGGGGATGGTAACTTTCTTGTCATATTTGGGGTTCATTTTAATACTTTTGATCACAATGTCCTTATGCAAGGTTTGGAACTGATGTGTAACTATCTAACAGTCTGTTACTTCTTCGCGCAAAATTTTATCTCCCGCAGAGATGTTTGTTGGTTCCTCAGTTTAGGGGCTGCGACAACGTGGTCATGTAACCCCGTGTACTTTGGGTGTGTGTAGAGTCTGTCTGATAAACGGTGTTAATTGTGATGACTGTATTAGTCTCTAATTCAGTTAAGGTCTGCAGAAGGTCAATTTGAAGTAGTAGTACCTAATTTTGTACCTAATACTACCGTCAACGACACCTACTGTGAACTTGGCTGCTAGATTCCACCGCAACCAGCAACTTGCAATGAACGTTGGAACTTCCCCTCCGAAGGAAAGCATGCTGAGGGATTTTTAGCGCTCTTAGAAAATCCGACGACTTTGGCCGGGTTTGAACCAGCGACCTAGGGCATAGAAGTTCAGCATGCTACCAGTTAGCCGCTTCCCACATAGTCAGATGGAACAAGAAGTTCCGTGCGGAACTAAAGAGCCTACTTTTCTTAAAATTAAGATTCATGCCAATGATTAATCTACAGTATATGAACCTATCTAGAATAATGACGAAATTAAGTTGGTAATATCGGAATGTCTTAATTAGTTCGAAATACTGTATACTAGGCATAATGTAGCCTAATATAGAAATACAGTTGGCAGCCCAGGTGACTGAATATATTCTTAATTCCATCTCTTAAGGTACAGAATACAAAATGTGGTTGAAGTCCAAAGGATGTTACATGGATTTATACATTGGATCTATCAGCACACGTAAAAGCACGTTGGCAACAATGTCATGCGTATGCTGGTCAGAAATAATCGGAAATATTATGATATATTTTTGTGCCAATTTTGGATGAAATCCATTTTTTAGTATATAAGTTATATGTATTTTAAAATTGGAGCTATCATCAGGCATAGAATCATGTTGGCATCACTGACTTATATTAATTACTCCAAATTAATCTAGAATGTCAGGTGCTATACGTATGCAAAGTATAGACCTGTTGGCTTGCATACTTTCTGATATATTGATATTAGGGTAAAAATATAGACACCATTTATTAACAGTTGGCAGCCCTAATTGCTCATAAGAATACTTATAGTCATATCTGTTATATTACACATAGCACATACGAAATTTGGTTGAAATCCAACTGACAGTATAGAAGTTACATGTATTTAAAAATTGGTCCTATCAGCAGGCTTAGAATCATGTTGGTAAAACTGACGTATATAAGGTACTCCAAATTAATGTAAAATGTCAGGTACTATACGCGTGCATAGTTTAAAGCTGTCGGCTTGCATACTTTCTGATATATTGGTATTTGGATAAAAAGTAGAGAGAACAATTATTAACAGTTGGCAGCCCTGGTGGCTCTTAATAATACGCTCAGTCATACCTGCTTATGTGCTTATATTACATACATAATTTGGTTGAAATCCAATTGATAGTGTAGAAGTAACGTGCATTTAAAAATTGGACCTATCAGAAGGCTTAAAATTATTTTGGCAACACTGTCATGCATGGCCTCCTGGAAATTAAACTGAAATAGTATTATCTACATGTGTGCCAATTTTGGAATTGCTCCCATGTATGCCTTCCATGATATCCAACATGGAGCTCAAATTTCTAATGCGATTTTTAGCAGTTGGTAGCACTGACATCTTTTTCAAATATGGGCTTGAGATATTCCGGTATTCATCTTTACTCATACTAAATTTGGTTTCGATTGCTGCAGCCGTTTAGGAGTTGATAAGGGGGGGGGGGGGGACACACACACAGCCAGCCAGACAGAAGGACAGACAGACAGACACATTATCCCGGATCGATCTCATAAGTCTACTTTTTCCTCATTTTTGCAAAGTGTGAAAAGTAGGCTAAAAACAAGATGTTCAGGAAAGAACATATAGCCTACTTTCTCCTAAATGTATGGGTATGGTTATAACTCTTTGTCTCCTAATTTCTTCCAATTCGAAGTGCAAATTGGCACACTGGATTTGAGGAGTGGCGTTCAAATAATTTACCCCAGCATTTTGCAATTTCATCAGTAAACACTCCAAACAACGTAGGTATTCAGTTTATTAACACCGACTACTTACAATAATTTCAACTAGTTGCTCTAAACGTATCACTGGGAGAAACATATTTAATATAACTATTACACAGCTAATTTGTAATCGCGCGCGGCTAACGAGGAAGACAGGCCATGGCGCGTAAACCAAACCCTTCTGTGACGTAGGCAATGTACCGGTACTGCTTGATGATGCCGTGATAATCGCGCCTTATCTTGGGGATGTGTACCCTCTATCGGCAAATATAATAACCTTCGCGATTATACTGTAGACATGGG
Source organism: Meconema thalassinum (assembly GCA_946902985.2). Taxonomy (NCBI): domain Eukaryota; kingdom Metazoa; phylum Arthropoda; class Insecta; order Orthoptera; family Tettigoniidae; genus Meconema; species Meconema thalassinum. Next base: position 2,095,806,224 of record OX336388.2, on the reverse strand, counting down.
TTCACTAACTGGCCGGTAGAGAGCATAGCTCGTATCTAGAAGGCTGTGGTTACCAATAACATAGTTCAAGTAATTACTCCTAGATGTCACTCCGGTGGTGAATGTTGTTTTAATTAAATATATATTTTCCATTTCAAAATGCACTATATAATGCTTTATTTTATAACGTCTCAGTACTCAAGAAATAATAAATATAAAAAAATCAAGAAAAAAACTCCAACTCTGATAGGATTTGAACCACGGCCAGCCGGGTGAAAGACTAACGCGCTGACCACGCAGCCAACCGTACACACTGCAAAATGTTGTTAGGAACCAATACATATACCACGTTATAGCAAATCATGACTTGGACTAAACGATTTCTTTACTGGAGTATATTTTAAACCGAGTTCATTTCATAGAAAGTTCATATATTTGTTACCACTAGCCTATATTGCATGCAACAAACTGAAATTAATAAAATATAGGTCAGAACGAGAGATCAGCTGCCATCTTGTCAAATAACCAAAACGACTCAGCTTTTTAAAATCACTTCTAGACTATAATATTAAAATATAAACTTTTAATTTCAAACGGGCCACGTCGTTTCAAACAGATTAATAGTCGGAACTGGTGGGTCCCATGTTAAGGATTATAAAGTTTGCATAATTCACACGGCCACCATTCTGAAATGGTACGGTTGATGACCTCGTAGTTTGGGCACAAGACGCGCCTCATATGAAGGAACGTTGTTACCAAATTTGGTAAAGATCCGATTATTAGTTTGGTTGTAATGCATTATTACGTTTTGACCATTTGAGTGGCCGCCATTACCTTTTGGTAAAGATGGCGGCAATAATAAACATGACACTGAGGTGCCCTTTGCCAGTGCTACCTCTGTACCAAATTTCGTTCAATTCGGTTTAACCGTGTTCGAATTGATAGGAGGGGGACAGACATTCAGAGTACACACACTCACACACACACACACACACACACACACACACAGACTCACACACATACACACACACAGACAGACACACTTTTTTCGCCCTGTAGTGATCTCATAAGTCTACTTTCATTTTTTGCAAAAATCGAAAGTAGGCTAATGAATGTGATCTCGTCAATGGCGTTGTCTTGGCAACCTCTGATAGCTCATCCCTGATCAATTTAGAAGCGTTGTCATGGTAACCTCTGATGGCACTTGGCATTTTCTTTAATTCTGAAATCGTTTTTCTCATCCCTTGGCGTAATGGTGGGTCATATCAAAATTTCTTTCAGACAAAAGTTTTAGGTAATTATTGGGGGAATATTTTCCATTTTGTACGGTTTTGATATTGTGCCTATTAAGAGAGATATGATTAATGTTTCCCGAAAAACCCACTTTTTCCACCCCTTTGGTCAATGGTTGGTGCTATCAAAAAACTTATTTGACATAAATTTTTGGCACTTATCCGACACATATTATGAACTTTGAATGGATTCGATATTTCATGTATTAAGAGAGTTATAGTGATATTTCACTTTTTCGAAAAAAAGCCCCCCATTTTCACCCTCTTTGACCGATTTTGCCCATTAACGAACTCGACTGAGAATTTAATGGGATACTTATTATGTAAAAAAATTCAAAGTGATTGGGGCAAAATTACGGCAGTTATCGTGTCCACAAGAAACTGATATATATATATATATATATACATACATAAATTATATATAAACTTTTGAACTGACGGTGGTTTTGGGGTCTGGGGGATGTGAAACGCGAAGATATGTCGAAATTTTCCGGAAGTCGAAACATGGGACCCATTGCAATAGTTAGCTTTCTAATGAAATCTACCTAAAACGGAAACATGAACATTTGCCAGATCTATTCAGAAATGGACTACTTGAAGAAAAAGACTATTGGCGCGGTGTTATAAAACGAGTAGTTGCTGTTATCATCACTCTGGCAGAACAAGGATTGTCATTCCGAGGTACGAACGAGCACTTTGGAAAGCCGGATAGTGGGGATTATTTAGGTAGGCCTATACTTGAACTTCTTGGGCAGTTTGATCCATTTTTGCGGGATCATATTGTACGATATGGAAATGCTGGAAAAGGTTTTCCTTCGTATTTATCCAAAACGATCTGCGAAGAGTTAATAAACATCATGGACAAAAAAGTTAGATCATATATTTTAGAAGAGGTGTTTCTAGCTCTATATTACAGCCTTTCCGTTGATTCAACTCCCGATGTATCGCATATAGATCAATAATGTCAGTTGTGCTCCGGTATGTTTCACCAAAAGATCACAAACCAGTTGAAAGGGTTATATCTTTTCTTGAAACGTCTATGCGTGCAGATCGACTTACAAACGTGTGCTGCCTTGTATAAAACTTTAGAAAAGTTAGGAAAGTTTCGTGATAAGTTCGATATTTTCGAGGAAAAAGCTAAGAAATTATTACCTGGTGTACGGTATCGTATTCTAAATAATCGTCGCGTAGAAGAAAAAAACAACCGAACGACGGAGGCGCTCCTGAAGTCGAATTTTCGCCTCGTGACAATTTCAGAATAACAGGTTCTCTCGAAATCATCGATAAACTCGACGTCGAAATAAAAAAGAAGGGCATAAGTTTATATGGACGTTTCCAAGAAATTTGCATTTTTGAATAATTTTTCAATGAGCGATGAAGAACTCTGTGAAGCGGTAGACAATTTGGTTGGCTTTTATGATAAAGATTTGGAAGTATTTTCAGCTGAACTGAAACATTTTCATTCTTATACAAACAACAGATACACCGCTGCCGAAAAATCTCACAGTCAGTTGTATGAGATTTTAATGAAAGACCAACTGTCAAATGTATTCCCGAATGTAGAAATAGCTCTCCAAATTTTTTAAACTTTAATGATAACGAACTGTACAGCGTAACGTTCTTTTTCACAGTTGAAACGAATTAAAGCGCCTCGAAGAGCTACTGTGCGACAAGAACGACTGGACATGTTAAGTCTTCTCTGAATAGAATCAGACATTTTAAAGAATATCAACTTAGATGATGTCATTGAAACTTTCTGCGAAACAAAATGCAGAAAAAAGTTTTTCTGAAAATGTACATATGATCTAAATTGTATTCATTATTCATTGTAAATTTGTAAATAAAATCTCTTTCAAAGTTATGATTGACTCTTTTTATGAAGGAAGGGGGCGGGGAATTGAAAAAAACGGAAAAAAGGGGCCTCAAATTAACAATTGCCTAGGGCCACTGTGAGTCTTAATCCGGCACTGATCATACTGTAGTTAAGTTTGAAGCCAGTAGCTCTGCTTCTCCGATTATCGGGAAATATCAAGTATTAGTCTTGGAAGATACCAATGCCGGTGGCCGAGGTGGAAGCTAATGTTTGTTCACTTGCGTCAGGCTGCTTGATTGACAGGTACATTCGCGCGGGTAGGATATGACTCAGCTCCTGTAGCCCAAGTCATCGTTCTCCTCTCCGTAGTGACGTAGCCTAAGCTGCTGTTACGCTTAGCTGTGCTGTTGCGAAACAATTAAAAACGCCTCATTCTTAATTCGCCCATTATTAGACTATTAATTCGGTGACTTCTGTGGCGTAGTTGGCAGCATGCTGTGCATCTATGCCCAGATCACGGGTTCAAACTCGGCCGAATTCATCGGATTTTTCAAGAGCGTTAAAATCCCTCGGTTTGCCTTCCTTCGGAGGGAATGTAAAGAACTTTCCACTAACATCAATTATGTGAAGCTAAATGTTTAGGTTAGATTTGATTAACGCTCTATTAAGTTTGAACGTACGCCACCAGGTGCCGCCTTCGGTGGTATCTAGTAGCCAAATTCACAGCTAGGTGTCGTTGACGGTAGCGATTGGTAGCTCAAGTAGGAACTACTTGAAATTGATCATCTGCAGTCCTTACCTGAATTACAGATAACACACACTAATACAGGGCACCCGAGAATGTTCTCCGCAGTGGGTACGTGCAGCTGTGAGTGGTTGCATCATCGGTTTAGTTGGTAGCACGGTGTCTTTGACAGGGTGAATCCCACACGTGTGGGCTGTAGCCTGTCGAAATCGTCAGTGTGTATTGCAATTAGCGAGCGTGAGCACTTCCAGCATCTGTTATGAATGGCTGTGGTGAGTACAAAGTATACTGTTTGCTTGTTATTAGGGAACACAGCGATGACAGAATGCAATCCGCACATAAGTCAAGCAGCATTGCGTGTCATTGGAGCTCATGTCACCACGGACAGTTAAACGATGACAGAGGCTACTTGAGCTGAGTCATATCCTCCTCGCGCAACTGTACCTTTTCAACGAAGCAGGCTGACGTGTGACAAAAGTAAACAAAGAATAGTTTCCATCTCGATCGCCGGCAATCATTTCGTGAAAGGCTAATTTGATGCAAGCGGCAGCCGTGCTGCCAACGTAACTTCTGTAGCTAGCTCTCGCAGACGCATGTAGGCGCTGCGGAGAACATTTCCGGACTCACTGTACAACCGTCACAATTAACACCGGTTATCAGATAGATTCTACACACTCCCAAAGTACACGGGGTTACATGGCCGCGTTGTCGCAGCCCCTATACTGAGGAACCAACCAACCAGGCTATTAATTCATTTGTTCACAATTCAAATATAACTTCTATTTAACACAAGTAGCCCGCGCAATACTATTTGACTATGCCCAGACCGCACTGTGTTTCCCTGCTCATCCCGTAAGTCTCCAGCTACTAATATCAACGTTGGAGCAGCCTAGTTCAACATCACTCGTATCTTGAAAGGCTAATAGATGTCCGTGTTCGTGTTTCTACTGTCGATAGCTTCTTTCAAAACTTCAACCTAGAGTAAATATTTAGGTCACACGTGATGGGTAACCCCACTCTGTTCTCGTCCCAGATCGTATTGAGCACGTCCATCCAAACTGTTCGAAGTCTCGAAACATAACCTCTCCTCTTCCACTTAAGCACGTCAGCTGCCAATGGGACGTCTTTCACGCAGGTCCTTGCACGTTCTCTAACAGAGAAGCACTTGCCTCGCCTTTGTCGACATCGTTCTTCACTTCCATCACTGTGAGAGAATGTGGAGCGAGTGAGCTCGCGCAACATACTTATTACCAGTCGACTTCATTGCTGTAAATAAATAAATAAATAAATAAATAAAATATTGTACAAATTCATGATGAAAATTAATAAATGTAAAACAAAAATATTGGAATGCAACGGAAATATATCGGAATCTTCTAAGGACATCAAATTGGCAGGTGAAAAACTAAAGGAAGTAGGAGACCTCTGTAACTTAGGAAGCAAAATCACCAGTGATGGACGAAGCAAAGAGGATATAAAAAGTAGGTTGGCTCAGGAAAGGAAAGCATTTCTACAGAAAAGGAATCTGTTGACATCGAATATAAATTTAGATGTTAGGAAGTCATTTTTGAAGGCCTTTGTCTAGAGCGTGGCGCTCTATGGAAGTGAAACTTGGACTATTGGTGCAGCAGAAAAGAGGAGAATTGAAGCGTTTGAAATGTGGTGTTACAGGAGAATGATGAAGATCAGATGGGTAGATAGGGTTACAAACGAAGAGGTATTAACTCTAGTGGGAGAGGAGAGATGTTTCTGGCGACTGCTAATGAAGAGAAGAGATAGGTTGGTAGGACACATACTAAGACACCCAGGAATAGCAAGTTTAGTTATGGAAGGAAGGGTCGAGGAGAAGAACTTTAGGGGTAGAATACGTTAAACAGATTGCCTCGGACGTAGGGTGTGGTAGCTATGTAGAGATGAAACGATTAGCTCAGGACAGGGAGGATTGGAGTGCTGCATCAAACCAGTCAAAAGACTGAAGACTCAAACAACAACAAAAATTGTTTACTTTTTTTGGACAGATTTTCGCATTTATTTCGGTAGGGTTCTTGCCATCATACGTATCATTGGCTGGAAAGGTTCACAATTAAATTTCCTCGCTCAACAATCAGTGTGAAGTGATTGATCGATATCTTGCGACTAATTATAGGCTTGATTGAGACACATTCATTAGAACCTGGTTGTGACATCCATGTCAGGACATGCCACTCTGATATATTTCGCCAACATGTTGGATTGATGGAACGTATTAAAATGTTAAAGGCACGATTGAGGTCGGACAGGGTAGTATGTCCTTACAGAGTTTCATTGAAATCGCTCCGGTCGTTTAGATTTGTTTAGGGGGACAAATATACGCGGACAAAACGGGTTCTCATAAGCCTATTTTTAGCATATTTTCATTTATGAAACAAGATGTTCAGTAAAGAACATATAGCCTACTTTCTCCTAAATGCATGGGTATTGTTATAACTCTTTGCCCTTTTCAAGGAGTATAATTAAATGTTGGTTGTAGTAGCTTGTTGAAATACAACGTGCTATAGGAATATTAAACATGAATATGAGGTGCCCTCTGCTGGTGCTACCTCTGTACCAAATTTCGTTCAATTCGGTTTTACCATGTTTGAATTGATATGTTGAATCGATTTGCACATATACATGGCCGCTATCTGCAAACTATTGGGCTGATGACCTAGTATTTCAGTCAAAGGATGCTTCCCAAAAGAAGGTATGTTGTTGCGAAATTTGGTAGAGATCAAATAATTAGGTTGGACGTAATTTGATATAAGTTTTTAACATTTGGGTGGCCGCTATTCCGTTTCCGTCAAGAAGTTGGCGATATAAAACATGACCCTAAGGTGCCCTTTGCTAGTGCTACCTCTGTACCAAATTTCGTTCAATACGGTTTTACCATGTTTGAATTGATAGGGGGAATCGATTTGCACACATACATGGCCGCCATCCGCAAATTATTGGGCCGATGACCTTGTAGTTAGGTCAAAATATTCTTTGTACATAAAGGTATAATGTTGCAAAATTTGGTAGAGATCAGGTGATTAGGTTGGTCGTAATATGATTTAAGCTTTCAACATTTGGGTGGCCGCCATTACGTTTTCGTCAAGATGGCGGCGATACAAAATATGACACTGACGTGCCCTTAACTAGTGCTACCTCCGTACCAAATTTCTTTCAATTCGGTTTTACCGTGTTTGAATTGATAGGGGGGACAGACATTCAGAGTACACACACTCACACACAGACTCACACACACACGCACACACACACAGACAGACACACAATTTATCACCCTGTGTTGATCTCATAAGTCAACTTTCATTTTTTGCAAAAATCGAAAGTAGGCTAAAAACAAGATGTTCAGTAAAGAACATATAGCCTACTTTCTCCTAAATGCATGGGTATTGTTATAACTCTTTGTCCTTTTCAAGGAGTATGATTGAATGTTGGTTGTAGTAGCTTGTTGAAATACAACGTGCTATAGGGATATTAAACATGAATATGAGGTGCCCTTTGCTAGTGCTACCTCTGTACCAAATTTCGTTCCATTCTGATTCACCGTGTTCGAATTGATAAGGGGAATCGATTTTCACACAAAGATGGCCGCCATCCGCAAAATATTAGGCTGATGACCTATTAGTTCGGTCAAAGGATGCTCCCTCCATAAAGGTATGTTGTTGCTAAATTTGCTAGAGATCGGATGATTAGGTTAATCGTAATTTGATTTAAGCTTTGAACATTCGTGTGGCCGCCATTACGTTTCAGTCAAGATGGTGGCGATATAAAACATGACACTGAGGTGCCCTTTGCTAGTGCTACCTCTGTACCAAATTTCGTTCCATTCGGTTCCACCGTGTTCGAATTAATAGGGGGAATCAATGTTGACATAAAGATGGCCGCCACCCGCAAACTATTAGGCTAATAACCTATTAGATTAGTCAAAGGATGCTCCCTCCATAAAGGTATGTAGTTGCAAAATTTGGTAGAGATCGGATGATTAGGTTAATCGTAATTTGATTTAAGCTTTGAACATTCGTGTGGCCGCCATTACGTTTCTGTCAAGATGGCGGCGATATAAAACATGACACTGAGGTGCCCTTTGCTAGTGCTACCTCTGTACCAAATTTCGTTCCATTTGGTTTCACCGTGTTTGAATTAATAGGGGGAATTGATTTTCACACAAAGATGGCCGCCATCCGCAAACTATTAGGCTAATGACCTAGTTATTGGGTCAAAGGATGCTTCCTCTATAAAGGTATGTTGTTGCAAAATTTGGTAGAGATCGGATGATTAGGTTAATCGTAATTTGATTTAAGCTTTGAACATTTGTGTGGCCGCCATTACGTTTCCGTCAAGATGGCGGCGATATAAAACATGACACTGAGGTGACTTTTGTTAGTACTACCTCTGTACCAAATTTCGTTCCATTCGGTTGCACCGTGTTCGAATTAATAGGGGGAATCGATTTTCACACAAAGATGGCCGCCATCCGCAAACTATTACGCTGATGGCCTATTGGTTTGGTCAAAGGATGTTCCTCCCATAAAGGTATGTTGTTGCAAAATTTGGTAGAGATCGGATGATTAGGTTAGTCGTAATTTGATTTAAGCTTTGAACATTTGTGTGGCCGCCATTACGTTTCAGTTAAGATGGCGGCGATATAAAACATGACACTGAGGTGTCCTTTGCTAGTGCTACCTTTGTACCAAATTTCGTTCAATTCGCATTCACCGTGTTCGAATTGATAGGGGGGGACAGACATTCAGAGTACACACACTCACACACACACAGACACACAGACACACACACACAGAGACTCACACACACACATACACACACACAGACAGACACACTTTTTTCGCCCTGTGTTGATCTCATATGTCTACTTTCATTTTTTGCAAAAATCGAAAGTAGGCTAATAGGTTTATGAGATCAAGTGTTTAGTGCTTTTCAGTCGGTCAACACGAATGTACCCAAAAGAGATGGGTTATACCCTAATCCTGAAATAAATTACATGAGATTACTTCTTCTCCAGGCAAATGATAGGATTGTTCCTAACTAAAGGGCGCGGCTTCTATGCCCAAGATAGCGGGTTCAAACCCGTCCATAGCCGTCGGATTTTTAAGAGCGTTAAAAATCCCTCAGTATGCCTTCTTTCGGAGGGGAAGTAAAGCCGGCGGTCCCATGTCATAGATTTATGGCATGTTAAAGAGCTTTCCACTAATTACACCTGTGTGAAACCAAATTGTATAGGTTAAGAATGTAAACAACGCTCTAAGGTTGCTACGTTCGTTGCCAAGAGACGACTGCGGTGGCGTCTAGTAGCTAAGTTCTGAACTAGGCCTAGTAGTCGTTGATGGTGGTGTTTGGCGGCAAAAGTAGGAACTATTTGAAAAATTCAAAGTTGCAGTCCTTACTTTAATTTAAAAAACAGATACACTCACTAATACAGTCATCACAATTAACACCGGTTATCAGATAGATTCTACACACACCCAAAGTACACGGGGCTACATGACCGCGTTGTCGCAGCCCCTAAACTAAGGAACCAACCAACCACCTCCTTAATGTTCCTCACCTGAGATACAAATACACACACTAATACAACTATCACAATAACACAGGTTATCAGACAACATTATACACACGCAACCAAGTTCACGGGCTAATGACCATGATCTCCAACCTCCTAAAATGAAACAACAACAACAACATTAATCATTCCATAGCACTTCGTACCTATGATATTGCACTTCTCAAAGACAAAGTTCATGCTTATTGATTTTGAAAAGCTCATAGTTAGGTTTTTGAGAGAAGCCATCTGTGCACAGAAGGTGGTTTCATCTTCTTTCAGGGGGCGTGGTGGCTCAGTAGTCTAGCTGTATGCCTCTCACCAAGGCGGTCCGGGTTCGATTCCCGGTCAATGCATGTGAGATTTTCGAAGTGAAATGTCATGTCCTGTGGTTCGGATTCCACGTAAAAAGGAGGTCCCGTGGCTCATAATCACAAGATTCACGGTCACGTAAAACTACAATCTTCCTTCTTTTCTTCTTTCAACCCGCGGCGTAGTCGTTCGCTCTGAATCACGCACCACGACCGCGATGGGGAACTGCAGCAAGTTCGGAGATCAGAGGTTCGATCCAGGAGCTGACAGTGCCATTCTGAATGTGGTTTTCCCCAGAAATTCCCACATTTCCTCCAGACAAATGCCGAGATAGCACCTTCTTTCACGTACCATGGCAGCTACCCCATTTCTGTCCCTAATACAACTACACACCCTAGTACAGTATTAACAAAAACACAGGTTATGAGACAAGTTCAACACACACCTAAGTACACAGGAGTGCCCAAGATGTCCCAGCCCCCCCCCCCAAAAACAATTAACAATATCATCTTCACTCAATAGCTTATCCCAATTAATTATTAATGTTGCCGGAACCAACTTTGCTCATTAAAGTATTATTCACATGTGAGAAATTCACATGCGGGTCATCCAAACTAATAATAGTTTAAGATAACATTAGTGATTCACTATGTCAGATATCAAAGTGTCCGGATCATTCAGTGACGATTTGGTAAGTTCATATTTGAGAGATTGTTGTGGGAATTATCTACCAGTATAATTTAGCCTACGATCGCCAGGCTATGTAACTAGGTTTGCTTCTGGAAGTGGTTAACTATACTAGGTTTATCGAGCATCGGATCATTCCTTGACGAGTTAGGGGAATGTATAATTTGTGCGTCATCTATCTTTTTCTTAATCATCTTATCCCACTTCAAGTGGGGTCGATGTTTCTGGCAAGTCTTTTCCATTTTATTCTGTCCCACACATCGTCGTCCCCTAACTGCTTCTCCTTTAGGTCTTCATGGATATTGTCAGTCCATCTTCTTCGAGGTCTGCCTCTATTCCTCGTGCCATCCACAACCAGAGACATCGCTCTCCTTCCTACATAGTTATTATCTCGACGCATAACATGCCCATACCACAGCAGTCTTCTCTCCTGGATTTTCTTGGAGACTTCTGTTACTTCTACTGTGCCCCTGATTTTCTCATTTGCGATGTGATCAATCCTAGTGATGCCACTCATCCAGCGCAGCATCTTCATCTCAGTCACATCCAGCCTATGGCATTGTGACTTAGTTATTGCCCATGTCTCCGCACCATACATCATGGCTGGCCTCACAGCTGTCTTGTAGGTCTTTCCTTTCACCCTTATATTGAGCCTTTTGTCACACAGAATGCCAGAAAACCTTTTCCAGTTCACCCAGTCTATAATTTCTTTAAAGGATGCAATGCATTTATGTACATATGGGTTTACTATGGCAGATTTCACAGATATAGGTTGATTCAGTGACGGGTTAGGTTAATTGATGTATAAGATGATATGATGATGATAATTTATGTTTCAAGGGGCCTTACATCCAGGTGAATTCATGTTTAATAAACTGGCATACATGCCATATATATTCTATGAAAAGTAAAATATAATGATCGAATGTTGTCGGTTCAAACTACAATAGTGGTCCACTATGTTAACTATCACAGAGATAGGATTATATGGTGACAAGTTAGAGCAATTATCAGAAATTGACGTGCGCGCTATATTTATGATTTTGGAAAAGGAAGCAATAGTTTTATGTATAGGGGCAGATGACCTCGTAGTTCCGCCCCTAAAAACAACAATAACTAACGAACTAAATTTATGTACATGTTGGTATAGATTATAGTAGAGTTTTACTGCACCATATTTCACAGTGATCTGATCATTCACTGATTAATCCACATGTGCGCAATCTGTAATTTCCGAAAAGTAAAATATACATTTATGACAAGTAGGCTAGGTTATGACTATGGTAATAGTCCGCTATACCGGGCTATACAGCTGATTCACCTGGTATAGATAGATTATATAAATTATATATAAACCTTTGAGCTGACGGTGGTCTGGGGTATGTGAAACGCGAAGATATGCCGAAATTTTCTGGAAGTTGCAACATAGTACCCATTCATAGTCTACTACCTCATACACCACACTGTTTGCATCCCATGTGTCTCCTTGTTTTTCTCTCCTATAATAATGAACCTTTAAGATGTTTTATCTGGCTTCCTCTATCCTGTCTTTAAAGATATACTTGTGTAATTTTCATCTTCAATTTCTATCCTTTCATTGGTATCCTGACCAATGGACGTATCCTCTTAATATCATAATTACACTACTTTTCACATTTTGCAAAAATGAGGAAAAAGTAGACTCATGAGATCGATCCGGGAAATGTGTGTGTGTCTGTCTGTCCTTCTGTCTGTCTGTCTGGCTGTGTGTGTGTGTCCCCCCTATCAACTCCTAAACGGCTGCTGCAATCGAAATCAAATTTAGTATGAGTAAAGATGTATACCGGAATATCTCAAGCCCATATTTAAAAACAAGTAGTTCCGTGAAGAACTATACAGCCTATTTTCATATATCCTACTCATATTAATTGCCACTATCAACATACAAAATTTCAGTTTGATTGCTATGTTAGATTCGTAGATACTGAGAACCGACTAAATATTGCAGATGGTAGCCAGGTTGGATTTTTATTTATGTACTATTACATGAAGATTATTGTGTACGTGTGGTTTTCAGACTTCAATCGCATGATTAGGACACAAGAAGTAAAAACGAGATTTTAAAATTTCGCACAGCTGCCATCTTGTGGTTATGAAAACAATTGAAATAAATTAGATACCAGTGGATTAACATTTGTATAAGCATTAACGTGCAAAGTTTCACTGCACTTAGATGGTTAAATCGCGAGAAACGTCCATTTAAATATTTATACTTCGCGTCGTCGCCATGTTGGATTTGTGCTCACCAGGTTACTGAAAGTCCTATAGGTAAAATTATGTTCATAGCATCTATGAACATAAAAAGATTCAGTTTGATTGCTGTAAAAGATTCGTAGATATTGAGAACCGTCTAAATATTTCGGATGCTCGCCATTTTGGATGGTTATATGCATATGCCATAGAGTTATTTACCATTAAAGGAAAATTATTGTCTAGATTCATTATTCAAACTTTCACTTCGATCGCATGATTACGACACAAGAAATAAAAACTTAATTTTAAGATTTCGCACAGCCGCCATCTTGAGGTTATGTAAACAATTGAACTAAATTAGATGCCAGTGCATTACAATATGTATAACCATTTACTGTACCACATTTCACTGCGCTCAGATGGTTAAATCACAAAAAAAAGTGTATTAAAACGTTTCAACTTCGCTTGGTCGCCATGTTCATCTTGTACTTTACAGGTTTATGAAAGTTACATAGATAAACTTGTAGCAGTGCTCTTTATCACCGTACAAAATTTTAGGTTGATATCATAAATAGTTTCGTAGATACTATGAAATATTTCGCACAGCCGCCATTTTGAGGTTATGTAAACAATTGAACGAAGTTAGATGTCGGTGCATTACAATGTATATAAATATATCCTGTGCCAAGTTTCATTGCGTTTGGTTAGTTAAATCGCGAGAAACGTCCATTTAAAAGTCGCAACTTCGCTTGGTCGCCATGTTGGTTTTGTAGAAACCAGGTTTTCAACGGTCACATAAGTGAATTTCTAGTATTTCCCTTTATCTCCATACAAAATTCCAGGGTGATATCGGTAATAGTTTCGGAGATATTGATTGCTGGTGAAATATTTCGCACAGCCGCCATGTTGGATTGGTGAGACGTAACAAAATTTGAAGGGCACGGTCGAGGTCGCCGGGAATAGTGCTATGAACTTACCGAGTTTCATTGAAATCTCTCGAACCGTTTAGATTTTATTAGGGGGGGACACACACACGAATCACACACACACACACACACACACACACACACGCACACACACACGGACAAAAGGTGATCTCATAAGCCTATTTCTTCAAAATTGAAAATAGGCTAATGATGTCAGTGCTACCAACTGCTGAAAAAACGCAATAGAAATTTGAGCTCCATGTTGGATATCATGGAAGGTATGCATGGGAGCTATTCCAAAATTGGCACAAGTATAGATAATACTATTTCAGTTTAATTTCCAGGAGGCCATACATGACAGTGTTGCCAAAATAATGTTTAGCCTTCTGATAGGTCCAATTTTTAAACGCATATAACTTCTACACTATTAATAGGATTACAACCAAATTTTGTATGTAATATGTGTACGTAAACAGATATGACTGTGGGTATTCTTAAGAGCCACCAGGGCTGCCAACTGTTAATAATTGCTCTCTCTATTTTCTTCATCCAAATACCAATATATCTGAAAGTATGCAAGTCGACAGCTTTAAACTATGCACACGTATATTACCTGACATTTTAGATTAATTTGGAGTAACGCATATACTTCAGTTCTACCAACATGATTATAAGCCTGCTGATAGGACCCATTTTTAAATACATGTAACTTACTTACTATCAGTTGGATTTCAACCAAATTTCGTATGTGCTATGTGTAACATAACATATATGACTATAAGTATTCTTAAGAGCAATCAGGGCTACCAACTGTTAATAAATGCTGTCTATTTTTATTGTTTACCCTAATATCATTATATCAGAAAGTATGCATGCCAACAGCTCTATACTTTGCACACGTATAGCACCTGACACTAATTTGGAGTAATTAATATAAGTCAGTGGTGCCAACATGATTCTATGCTTGCTGATAGGTCCAATTTTAAAATACATGTGTCTTCTATACTAACAAATGAATTTAATCCAAAATTGCCACAACAAGATATCATAATATTCCCGATTATTTCTAACCAGCACACGCATGACATTGTTGCCAACAGGCTTTTACGCGTGGTGATAGATCCAATGTCTAACTGCATGTAACGTCCATTGGAATTCAACCAAATTTTGTATTCTGTACCTTAAGAGACGGAACTAAGAATATGTTCAGTCACCAGGGCTGCCGACTGTAGTGCTCTATTAGGCTACATTATACCAGGAATATTTCGAACTAATTAGACATTTCGATATTACCAACTTAATTTCGTCATTATTCTAGATAGGTTCGTATACTATAGAATAATCATTGGAATGAAAAGTAGGCTCTTTAGTTCGTCACGGAACTTCTTGTATTTATCCTTTCCATACACGAAACTCAATAAAAATAATCAAAAGTATTTATTGTGGAACAGTAAAACCGTTAAAACTGTCACGACATCCGCCTCTTATTTAAACAGAAGTATTTTCAATTACTAAGTTGCTAGACTGTCATAAATTTTCGGTTGGATGTAACAGTAATAGTTATAATCTTATTTCCACACCAAGAATCATATCTATAACGGGACACGGTTCATTAATATAAGTACGTTTGCAGCTCTTCCTTGCGATGGGAACCAGCTTAAGATATTTGCATATATCAAGATTATAGCTCCGTCATGGAAATTAGAGCTCAGCTAAGACAGAGCTTTCCATAATCCTGTGTAGCCTGTGAGACACAATAATGGGCAGATACGACAAGACACAAGAACCTGTCTCAGATAATACAGTAAGTTAATTTATCCAGTGATATTAAACTGGAATGCTGATATTCGAATGTGGAAGCTGTGAAGCTCCGAAACTTTGCTAATGAAACGGACACGCGGTTTCGTTTAAAATAGGTGTTGGATATTAATGCAGATGATTTTGAGCTTTCATACCTCCTTCCTGTCCGCTAAACCACATATTTTGATCTTCATTACTTCACTTTACTTTAATTTAACATACTTTAATTTAAAGTACGGTAATTTACTTTACTTCAGTTCACTTAATTTTATTATTTGACTTCAGTTTACTTTACTTCTCTTTAGGATTCAAATCATGTGTTTCGTATTAACAACCGATAGGTCGCGGTATCGTACATGTTCTGTTGGGCCACTGCGGTATTTTAAATTGCAAATACAGTATATTTTTGAAGTAAAACGCGTAACACTAAAAAATGCCCCTTTGTAATACTGATCATAACCAATACATATATTTTTTCCATGAGTAATTTTTTGCTTATTAATCATATATTTATTTTATTTATTCGTTAATTCCCCATAAGAAGTGCATTACAACACAATCAATTTTGATGTTTTATTCTGGCCCTTTATTCTTTTTTTTTCAAAAACCTCTCATATACACACTACTAATATATTATATACATAAAATTCATTTAGTCACATAACAATTAGGCATTAGAAAATTGTGTCAAGGATATGTTTATTTTCTTGAAGTTTTCCACATGATACCGATGGCATAGATAACAAGATAACAAATGCATTCCACCTTCGGTGTTTGAAAATGTTTTGTACTACAAATTTTATGATGAAAGCCATGCACTGCGTATCTTGTTACAAGACGTCTCAATTCATAATTTACTCCAGTCAATTCCTTCCTGACCATAGCATCAGTGGTATAGAAACCACTCCAAATTTCTGAATTCTTCCGGATATGGTCTTGAAGTAATTCCTTGTAAGGTGATGTATATGGAAGAGGCAGTTGTAATTGTAAGTCTTCCAATAACATCGGTTCTCTACATAGTTCATATACAGTACAGTATTAATCTGGATGGTGTGTACTGTGTACTCGGAGACGCATATAGCCCGTTTCAGAAACGTAGCTTTCAGTTTTTCATTACGGAAAATCTCTCTTTTAAGTGTAACGTGAACGTAGTTCCAAATGACTGAAATGACAGGCCCAAGTATCTAAACTTCCTAACTATCGTTAGTGGTTCCCCTTCGCAAATAATGGACTGTGTCATAGAACGTCTCCCTCCTCTCTTAAAAGTCATCATCACATTTTTCTTCTTGTTCAGCGATAATTCGTTTAAATGAACCCAAGTCGTCAGCTTGTCAAAGGCTCTCTGTAACATATCCCTGGAAGAAGATGCCCAAACCATATCGTGATACAAGTTCGTCTGCTCGGCAACAAGTTTAAAAAAAAATCATCTCCGAAAATTAGGCCTACTACTTCGTCAATGTTTTGAGGATTATCGGGTCTTACCGTTATGCCAGGAACTCCAGGGAAATCTTCTTAAGTCGGTGCACTACTATTTTCAACCCATTCATTAGTAGAAATAGAAATATCACTTCCATTTACACTCACTATATCACTTTCAGTCTCGCTCTCGATCACCGCTACTTCACGTTGTTTTGGAGGGCGTATATCATCATTGTCACCCGAGACACTTTCGTCTGAAGAGCTTTCAAAATCGAACTCGCGATCTTCAACGTCATTGGGGCAATATGAATACGTATCCGTATACAATTCGTTAACAAGAAGTTCCGTGAAGAACTATACAGCCTACTTTTCATGCCAATGATTATTCTACAGTATATGAACCTATCTAGAATAATGACGAAATTAAGTTGGTAATATCGAAATATCTAATTAGTTCAAAATATACCTGGTATAATGTAGCCTAATAGAGCACTACAGTTGGCAGCCCTGGTGACTGAATATATTCTTAGTTCCACCTCTTAAGGTACAGAATACAAAATTTGGTTCAAGTCCAATGGACGTTGCATGCAGTTAGACACTGGATCTATCAGCACGCGTAAAAGCATGTTGCCAACAATACCATGCGTGTGCTGGTCAGAAATAATCTGAATTATTATGATATCTTGTTGTGCCAATTTTGGATGAAATCCATTTGTTAGTATAGAAGTTACATGTATTTTAAAATTGGACATATCAGCAGGCATAGAATCATGTTGGCTGCACTGCCTTGTATTAATTACTCCAAATTGATCTACAATGTCAGGTGCTATACGTGTGCAAAGTATAGAGCTGTTGGCTTGCGTACTTTCTGATATATTGATATTAGGGTAAAAAAAAATATAGACAGCATTTATTAACAGTTGGCAGCCCTGATTGCTCTTAACAATACTTACAGATATTCTGTTATGGTACACATAGCACATACGAAATTTGGTTGTAATCCAACTGATAGTATAGAAGTTACATGTATTTAAAAATTGGTACTATCAGCAGGCTTATAATCATGTTGGTAGAACTGACGTATATAAGTTACTCAAAATTAATCTAAAATGTCAGAATATACGTGTGCATAGTTTAAAGCTGTTGGCTTGCATACTTTCTGATATATTGGTATTTGGATAAAAAAAATCCTCTCGGCACGCCGGAATGCGGAGGTAGATTTCACCGGGCAAACTAGGGGATAGGCTATAATAGGCAAAATATGCAGGTTTTCGTAGGAGGATCAGACCTCATTTATTGCGAGAAAGTATTTTACAATTGGAGGTTAGTTAACATTTTTTCGTCTTTCTATGCATACTTTTAACATTTTACTGTCTTATGGGGATGGTAACCTTCTTGTCATTTGGGGTTAATTTTTATACTTGTGATCACACTGTCCTTATGCAAGGTTTGGAACTAATGTGTAACTATCTAACAGTCTGTTACTTCTTCACGCAAAATTTTATCTCCCGCAGAGATGTTGGTTGGTTCCTCAGTTTAGGGGCTGCGACAAGGTGGTCATGTAACCCCGTGTACATTGGGTGTGTGTAGAATCTGTCTGATAAACGGTGATATTTGTGATGACTGTATTAGTCTGTAATTCAGGTAAGGTCTGCAGACGGTCAATTTTAAGTAGTAGTACCTAATTTTGTACCAAATACTAACGTCAACGACACCTAGCTGTGAACTTGGCTGCTAGATGCCACCGCAACCAGAAACTTGCAACGAACGTTGTAACTTCCCCTCCGAAGGAAAGCATGCTGACGCATTTTTAGCGCTCTTAGAAAATCCGACGACTTTGGCCGGCTTTGAACCAGCGACCTTAGGCATAGAAGTTCAGCATGCTACCAGTTAGCCGCTTCCCTCATAGTCAGATGGAACAAGAAGTTCCGTGACGAACTAAAGAGCCTACTTTCCTTAAAATTAAGATTCATGCCATAGATTAATCTACAGTATATGAACCTATCTAGAATAATGACGAAATTAAGTGGGTAATATCGAAATGTCTTAATTAGTTCGGAATAAGGTATACTAGGCATAATGTAGCCTAATAGAGCAATACAGTTGGCAGCTCTGGTGACTGAATATATTCTTACTTCCATCTCCCAAGGTATAGAATACAAAATGTGGTTGAAGTCCAAAGGACGTTACATGGATTTAGACATTGGATCTATTAGTACACGTAAATGCATGTTGGCAACAATGTTATGCGAGTGCTGGTCAGAAATAATCTGAAATATTATATATTTTTGTGCCAATTTTGGATGAAATCCATTTGTTGGTATAGAAGTTACATGTATTTAAAAATTGGTCCTATCAGCAGGCTTAGAATCATGTTGGTAGAACTGACGTATATAAGTTACTCCAAATTAATGTAAAATGTCGGGTAATTTACGTATGCATAGTTTAAAGCTGTCGGCATGCATACTTTCTGATATATTTGGATACAAAATAGAGAACAATTATTAACAGTTGGCAGCCCTGGTGGCTCTTAAGAATACACTCAGTCATATATGTTTATGTACACATATTACATATAAAATTTGGTTGAAATCCAATTGATAGTGTAGAAGTTATATGCATTTAAAAATTGGACTTATTAGAATGCTTAAAATTATTTTGGCAACGCTGTCATGTATGGCCACCTGCAAATTAAACTGAAATAGTATTATCTACATGTGTGCCAATTTTAGAATAGCTCCCATGTATACCTTCCAAGATATCCAACATGGAGCTCAAATTTCAAGTGCGTTTTTTTAGCAGTTGGTAGCACTGGCATCTTTTTCAAATATGGGCCTGAGATATTCCGGTATACATCTTCACTCATACTAAATTTGGTTTCGATTGCTGCAGCCGTTTAGGAGTTGATAGGGGGGGGGGGGGAGGACACACACACACAGCCAGCCAGACAGACAGACAGAAGGACAGACACATTTTCCCGGATATATCTTATAAGTCAACTTTTTCCTCATTTTTGAAAAGTGTGAAAAGTAGGCTAACAAGTAGTTCCATGAAGAACTATACAGCCTATTTTCATATATCCTGCTCATGTTAATTGCCTCTATCAACATACAAAATTTCAGTTTAATTGCTGTAACAGATTCATAGATATTGAGAACAGTCTAAATATTTCAGAAGGTCACCAGGTTGGATTTTTAGCCTACTTTCGATTTTTGCAAAAAATGAAAGTAGACTTATGAGATCAACACAGGGCGAAAAAAGTTTGTCTGTCTGTGTGTGTGTATGTGTGTGTGTGAGTCTGTGTGTGTGTGTGTGTATGTGTGTGTGTGAGTCTGTGTGTGTGTGTGTCTGTGTGTGTGTGAGTGTGTGTACTCTGAATGTCTGTCTCCCCCTATCAATTCGAACACGGTGAATGCGAATTGAACGAAATTTGGTACAAAGGTAGCACTAGCAAAGGACACCTCAGTGTCATGTTTTATATCGCCGCCATCTTAACTGAAACGTAATGGCGGCCACACAAATGTTCAAAGCTTAAATCAAATTACGACTAACCTAATCATCCGATCTCTACCAAATTTTGCAACAACATACCTTTATGGGAGGAACATCCTTTGACCAAACCAATAGGCCATCAGCGTAATAGTTTGCGGATGGCGGCCATCTTTGTGTGAAAATCGATTCCCCCTATTAATTCGAACACGGTGCAACCGAATGGAATGAAATTTGGTACAGAGGTAGTACTAACAAAAGGCACCTCAGTGTCATGTTTTATATCGCCGCCATCTTGACGGAAACGTAATGGCGGCCACACAAATGTTCAAAGCTTAAATCAAATTACGACTAACCTAATCATCCAATCTCTACCAAATTTTGCAACAACATACCTTTATGGGGGCAGCATCCTTTGACCAAAATAATAGGTCATCAGCGTAATCGTTTGCGGATGGCGGCCATCTTTGTGTGAAAATCAATTCCCCCTATTAATTCAAACACGGTGAAACCGAATGGAACGAAATTTGGTACAGAGGTAGGACTAGCAAAGGGCTTCTCAGTGTCATGTTTTATATCGCCGCCATATTGACAGAAACGTAATGGCGGCCACACAAATGTTCAAAGCTTAAGTTAAATTACGACTAACATAACCATCCGATCTCTACCAAACTTTGCAACAACATTCCTTTATGGAGGGAGCATCCTTTGACCAATCTAATAGGTTATTAGCCTAATAGTTTGCGGGTGGCGGCCATCTTTATGTCAAAATAGATTCCCCCTATTAATTCGAACACGGTGGAACCTAATGGAACGAAATTTGGTACAAAGGTAGCACTAGCAAGGGGCACCTCAGTGTCATGTTTTATATCGCCGCCATCTTGACTGAAACGTAATGGTGGCCACACGAATGTTCAAAGCTTAAATCAAATTACGATTAACCTAATCATCCGATCTCTACCAAATTTTGCAACTACATACCTTCATGGAGGGAGCATCCTTTGACCAATCTAATAGGTCATTCGCCTAATAGTTTGCGGATGGCGGCCATCTTTGTGTCAAAATCGATTCCCCCTATTAATTCAAACACGGTGGAACCGAATGGAACGAAATTTGGTACAGAGATAGCACTAGCAAAGGGCATCTCAGTGTCATGATTTATATCGCCGCCATATTGACAGAAACGTAATGGCGACCACACAAATGTTCAAAGCTTAAATCAAATTACGACTAACATAACCATCCGATCTCTACCAAACTTTGCAACAACATACCTTTATAGAGGGAGCATCATTTGACCAATCTAATAGGCCATTAGCCTAATAGTTTGCGGATGGCGGCCATCTTTATGTCAAAATTGATTCCCCCTATTAATTCGAACACGGTGGAACCGAATGAACGAAATTTGGTACAGAGGTAGCACTAGCAAAGGGCACCTCAGTGTCATGTTTTATATCGCCGCCATCTTGACGGAAACGTAATGGCGGCCACACAAATTTTCAAAGCTTAATTCAAATTACGATTAGCCTAATCATCCGATCTCTAGCCAATTTAGCAACAACATACCTTTATGGAGGGAGCATCCTTTGACCAAACTAATAGGTCATCAGCCTAATATTTTGCGGATGGCGGCCATCTTTGTGTGAAAATCGATTCCCCTTATCAATTCGAACACTGTGAAACCGAATGGAACGAAATTTGGTACAGAGGTAGCACTAGCAAAGGGCACCTCTGTGTCATGTTTTATATCACCGCTATCTTGACGGAAACGTAATCGCGGCCACCCAAATGTTAAAAGCTAAAATGTAATTACGACCAACCTAATAATCTAGTCTCTACCAAATTTTGCAACACCATATCTTTATGTGGGAAACATATTCAGACCAAACTGCAAGAACATCAGCCCTATAGGTTGCAGATGGTGGCCAAGTATGTGTGCAAATCGATTCCCCCTATCAATTCAAACACGGTGAAACCGAATTGAACGAAATTTGGTACAGAGGTAGCACTAGCAAAGGGCACCTCATATTCATGTTTAATATCCCTATAGCACGTTGTATTTCAACAAGCTACTACAACCAACCTTCAATCATACTCCTTGAAAAGGACAAGGAGTTATAACAATACCCATGCATTTAGGAGAAAGTAGGCTATATGTTCTTTACTGAACATCTTGTTATTTTTGTACTATTACATTAAGATTATTGTGTATGTGTGGTATTCATACTTCAATCCCACGATTAGAACACAAGAAGTAAAAACGAGATTTTAAAATTACGCACAGCAGCCATCTTGTGATTATGCAAACAATTGAAATAAATTAGATGCCAGTGGATCAACATTTGTATAAGCATTTAACGTGCAACGTTTCACGGCACTCGGATAGTAAATTCGCGAGAAACGTCCATTTAAATATTTATACTTCGCGTCGCCGCCATGTTGGATTTGTGCTCACCAGGTTACTGAATGTCCTATAGGTGAACATATGTTCATAGCCTCTATGAACATAAAAAAAATTCAGTTTGGTTGCTGTAAAAGATTCCTGGATATTGAGAACCGTCTAAATATTTCGGAAGCTGCCATTTAGGATTGTTATATGTATAGGCCATAGAGTTATGTACCATTCAAGGACAATTATTGCCTAGGTTCATTATTCAAACTTTCACTTCGATCGCATGATTACGACACAAGAAATAAAAACTTAATTTTAAAATTTCGCACAGCCGCCATCTTGAAGTTATGTAAACAATTGAATTAAATTAGTTGGCAGTGCATTACAATCTGCAAAATCATTTACTGTACCACATTTCATTGCGCTCAGAGAGTCAAACCACCAGAAACGTATATTAAAATATTTCATATTCGCTTGGTCGCCATGTTCGTTTTGTACTTGACAGGATTATGAAATATACACAGGTAAACTTGAATCAGTACCCTTTATCACCGTACAAAATTTCAGGGTGATATCTGTAATAGTTTCGGAGATATAGAATGTCAGTGAAATATTTAACACAGCTGCCATTTTGAGGTTATGTAAACAATTGAACTAAATTAGACTCCAGTTCATTACAATGTGTATAAACATTTGCTGTACCAAGTTTAATTACGTTTGGATAGTTAAATCTCGAGAAAAGTCTATTTAAAGTCTCAATTTCGCTTGGCCGCCATGTTGGTTTTGTAGTCACCAGGTTTTTGAAAGTCTCATAAGAGAATTTCTAGTAGTGCCCCTTATCACGGTACACAATTTCAGGGCGATATCGGTAATAGTTTCGGAGATATTGAATTCTAGTGAAATATTTCGCACAGCCGCCATGTTGGATTGGTGAGACGTACCAAAATTTGAAGGGCACGGTCGAGGTCGCCGGGAATAGTGCTATGAACTTACAGAGTTTCATTGTAATCGCTCCAGCCGTTTAGATTTTATTAGGGGGACACACACACACACACACACACACCTCACACACACACACACACACGGACAAAAGGTGATCTCATAAACCTATTTTTTCAAAATTGAAAATAGGCTAAAAATGAATGTGATCTCGTTAATGGCGTTGTCTTGGCAACCTCTGATAGATCATCCCTTATCAATTTAAAAGCGTTGTTTTGGTAACCTCTGATGGCACTTGGCCTTTTTAGCCTATTTTCAATTTTGAAAAAATAGGCTTATGAGATCACCTTTTGTCCGTGTGTGTGTGCGTGTGTGTGTGTGATTCGTGTGTGTGTCCCCCCCCCTAATAAAATCTAAACGGCAGGAGCGATTTCAATGAAACTCGGAAAGTTCATAGCACTATTCCCGGCGACCTCGACCGTGCCCTCCAAATTTTGTTACGACTCACCAATCCAACATGGCGGCTGTGCGAAATATTTCACCAGCATTCAATATCTCCGAAACTATTACCGATATTACCCTGACATTTTCTATGGTGATAGAGGGAACTACTATAAGTTCACTTATGTGACTTTTGAAAACCTGGTAACTACAAAACCAACATGGAGGCCAAGCGAATTTGCGACTTTTAAATAGACGTTTCTCGCGATTTGACCAACCAAACGCAATGAAACTTGGTACAGTATATGTTTATATACATTGTAATGCACCGACATCTAACTTCGTTCAATTGTTCACATAATCACAAGATGGCGGATGTGCGAAATATTTCACCGGCATTCTATATCTCTGAAACTATTTGCGGTATCTCCCTAAAATTTTGTACGGAGATAAAGGGCACTACTGGAAGTCCATCTATAATACTTTCAAAAACCGGTTAACTACAAAACGAACATGGCGGCCAAGCGAATTTGAAAATTTTAAATAGACCTTTCTCGCGATTTAATATTCCAAGCTCACTGAAACCTGGTACAGGAAATATTTATACACATAGTAATCCACTGGTATATAATTTAGTTCAATTGTTTACATAACCTCAAGATGGCGGCAGTGCGAATTTTAAAATTAAGTTTTTATTTCTTGTGACATAGTCAAGCGATCGAAGTGAAAGTTTGAATAATGAACCTACGCAATAATTTTCCTTTAATGGTACATGACTCTATGGCCTATACATTTAACAATCCAACATGGCGACCATCCAAAATATTCAGACGATACTGAATATCTACGAATCTATTTTAGCAATCAAACTGCATTTTTTAATGTTCATAGGGGCTATGAACTTAAGTTCACCTATAGGACTTTAAATAACCTGATGATCACAAATCCAACATGGAGGTGACGCGAATTATAAATATTCACATGGACGTTTCTCGCAATTTTACAATCCGAGTGCAGTGAAACTTGGTACAGTAAATCCTTATACGAATGTTAATCCACTGGCATCTAATTTATTTCAATTGTTTCCATAACCTCAAGATGGCAGCTGTGAAAAATTTTAAAACTCCTTGTTTTTTCTTGTGTCCTAATTATGCGATTGAAGTTTGAATACTACACGTTCACAATAATCTGCATGTAACAGTACATAACTCTAGGAGCTACATATATAAAATCCAACATGGCGACCATCCGAAATATTTAGTCGGTTCTTAATATCTACGAATCTATTACAGCAATCAAACAGAAATTGTGTATGTTGATAGTGGCAATTAACATAAGTAGGATATATGAAAATAGGCTGTATAGTTCTTCTCGGAACTACTTGTTTAAAATTCCGAAATCATTTTTCTCATCCCTTGGCGTAATGGTGGGTCATATCAAAAATTCTTTAAGACAAAAGTTTTAGGTAATTATTAGGGGAATATTTTCCATTTTGTACGGTTTTGATATTGTGCCTATTAAGAGAGATATGATTAATGTTTCCCGAAAAAAAAACCACTTTTTCAACCCCTTTGGTCAATGGTTGGTGCTATCAAAAAACTTATTTGACATACATTTTTGGCACTTATCCGACACATATTATGAACTTTGAATGGATTCGATATTTCACGTATTAAGAGAGTTATAGCGAAATGTTACTTTTTCGAAAAAAGCCCCCCATGTTCACCCCCTTCGACCTATTTTGCCCATTAACGAACTCGACCGAGATTCTGTAGGAATACATATTATGTAAAAAATTCCAAATGATTGGTGCAAAATTACGGCAGTTATCGAGTCCACAAGAAACTGATATATATAGATCGATAGATTACATATATACATAAATTATATATAAACTTTTGAACTGACGGTGGTTTTGGGGTCTGGGGAATGTGAAACGCGAAGATATGTCGACATTTTCCGGAAGTCGAAACATGGTACCCATTGCAATAGTTAGCTTTCTAATGAAATCTAACTAAAATAGAGAGAGCAATTATTAACAGTTGGCAGCCTTGTTGGCTCTTAAGAATACGCTCTATCATATCTGTTTATGTACAGATATTACATACAAAATTTGGTTGAAATACAATTGATAGTGTAGAAGTTATATGCATTTAAACATTGGACCTATCAGAAGGCTTAAAATTATTTTGGCAACACTCTCATGGTTGGCCTCCTGGAAATTAAACTGAAATAGTATTATCTACATGTGTGCCAATTTTGGAATAGCTCCCATGTATACCTTGCAAGATATCCAACATGGAGCTCAAATTTCTAGTGCGTTTTTTCAGCAGTTGGTAGCACTGACATCATTTTCAAATATGGACGTGAGCTATTCCGGTGCACATCTGTACTCATACTAAATTTGGTTTTGATTGCTGCAGCCGTTTAGGAGTTGATAGGGGGGGGGACGACACACACACAGCCAGACAGACAGACAGACAGAAGGACAGACAGACAGACAGACATTTTCCCGGATCGATCTCATAAGTCTACTTTTTCCTCATTTTTGCAAAATGTGAAAAGTAGGCTAAAAATGTCGTCTGCGTCTAAACTCACGGCCAGTCTGGGAAGCGCCAAGTTACTCCGGACATGGTTCATTATACCATGTAAACAAGAGGTTGGAAAACGAAACAAATGAACCGCAAAATAGCGGGAAATGGCAGCAAAGAATACCCAAACCATCCAGCACGGAAGTTCAAACAACCTTGACCAATAATTAGTTCCAGAACGTTCCGTTAGATGTCATTGAATGTACGTATTCTGTGAACACGAGGTCACTCGGGTCCCGCCACCAACGTTCGGCTAGCGAAACACGAGTCAACTCGGGTCCCGTCCGCATTGTGTTAAAAGTCATCATCTCATTTTTAGCCTATTTTCAATTTTGAAAAAATAGGCTTATGAGATCACCTTTTGTCCGTGTGTGTGTGCGTGTGTGTGTGTGTGTGTGATTCGTGTGTGTGTCCCCCCCTAATAAAATCTAAACGGCAGGAGCGATTTCAATGAAACTCGGAAAGTTCATAGCACTATTCCCGGCGACCTCGACCGTGCCCTTCAAATTTTGTTACGACTCACCAATCCAACATGGCGGCTGTGCGAATTATTTCACCAGCATTCAATAACTCCGAAACTATTACCGATATTACCCTGACATTTTCTATGGTGATAGAGGGAACTACTATAAGTTCACTTATGTGACTTTTGAAAACCTGGTAACTACAAAACCAACATGGCGGCCAAGCTAATTTGCGACTTTTAAATAGACGTTTCTCACGATTTGACCAACCAAACGCAATGAAACTTGGTACAGTATATGTTTATATACATTGTAATGCACCGACATCTAACTTCGTTCAATTGTTTACATAATCACAAGATGGCGGATGTGTGAAATATTTCACTGGCATTCTATATCTCTGAAACTATTAGCGGTATCTCCCTAAAATTTTGTACGGAGATAAAGGGCACTACTGGAAGTCCATCTATAAGATTTTCAAAAACCGGTTAACTACAAAACGAACATGGGGGCCAAGCGAATTTGTACATTTTAAATAGACCTTTCTCGCGATTTAATGTTCCAAGCGCACTGAGACCTGGTACAGGAAATATTTATACACATTGTAATCCACTGGTATCTAATTTAGTTCAATTGTTTACATAACCTCAAGATGGCGGCAGTGCGAATTTTAAAATTAAGTTTTTATTTCTTGTGATGTAGTCATGCGATCGAAGTGAAAGTTTGAATAATGAACCTACGCAATAATTTTCCTTTAATGGTACATGACTCTATGGCCTATACATTTAACAATCCAACATGGCGACCATCCGAAATATTTAGACGATACTGAATATCTACGAATCTATTTTAGCAATCAAACTGCTTTTTTTAATGTTCATAGGGGCTATGAACTTCAGTTCACCTATAGGACTTGAAATAACCTGGTGATCACAAATCCAACATGGCGGTGACGCGAATTATAAATATTCACATGGACGTTTCTCGCAATTTAACCATCCGCGTGCAGTGAAACTTGGTACAGTAAATCTTTATCCGAATGTTAATCCACTGGCATCTAATTTATTTCAATTGTTTCCATAACCTCAAGATGGCAGCTGTGAAAATTTTTTAAATCTCCTTGATTTTTCTTGTGTCCTAATTATGCGATTGAAGTTTGAATACTACACGTTCACAATAATCTGCATGTAACAGTACATAACTCTAGGACCTACATATATAAAATCCAACATGACGACCATCCGAAATATTTAGTCGGTTCTCAATATCTACGAATCTATTACAGCAATCAAACTGAAATTGTGTATGTTGATAGTGGCAATTAATATAAGTAGGATATATGGAAATAGGCTGTATAGTTCTTCACGGAACTACCTGTTAGCCTACTTTTCACATTTTGCAAAAATAAGGAAAAAGTAGACATGAGATCGGGCAAATGTGTGTGTGTCTGTCTGTCCTTCTGTCTGTCTGGCTGTGTGTGTGTCCCCCCCTTCAAATTCCTAAACGGCTGCAGCAATCGAAACAAAATTTGGTAGGAGTAAAGATCTATACCTGAATATCTCACGGCCATATTTGAAAATGATGTCAGTGCTACCAACTGCTGAAAAATCGCAATTGAAATTTGAGCTCCATGTTGGATATCTGGGAAGGTATGAACGGGAGCTATTTAAAAATTGGCACACGTATAGATAGTAATATTGCAGTTTAATTTCCAGGAGGCCATACATGGCAGTGTTGCCAAAATGATTATAAGCCTGCTGATAGGTCAAAATTTTAAATGCATATAACCTCTACACTATCAATTGGATTTCAACCAAATTTCGTATGTACTATGCGTACATAAACAGATATGACTGAGTGTATTCTTAAGTGCCATCAGGGCTGCCAACTGTTGATAAATGCTCTCATCTTTTTAAAATCCAAATACCCATATATCAGAAAGTATGCAAGTTGACAGCTTTAAACTATGCACACGTATAGTACCCGACATTCTATATTAATTTGGAGTAACGTATATACATCAGTGCTACCAACATGATTCTAAGCCTGCTGAGAGGTCCGACATTAAATACATGTAACTTCTATACTATCAATTGGATTTCAATCAAATTTCTTGTGCAATGTGTACCGTTACAGACATTACTCTGCGCATTCTTAGGAGCAACTAGGGCTGCCAACTGTTAATAAATGCTGTCTCTATTCGTTTTTCTTAATATCAATATATCAGAAAGTATCCAAGCCAACAGCTCTAAACTTTGCACACGTATAGTACCTGACATTCTAGATTAATTTGGAGTAACTTATAAACGTCAGTGCTGCCAACATGATTCTAAGCCTGTTGATAGGTCCAGTTTTAAAATGCATGTAACTTCTATACTAACTAATGGATTTCATTAAAAATTGACACAACAATAGATCATATTATTTCAGATTATTTCTGACCAATACATGTATGTCATTGGTGCCAACATGATTTTACGCGCGCTGTTAGATCCAATGTTTAACTGCATGTAACGTCCATGCTATCCATTGGACTTCAACCAAATTTTGTATGCTGTACCTTAAGAGATGGAACTAAGAATATATTCAGTCACCAGGACTGCCAACTGTAGTTCTCTATTTGGCTACATTATGCCAGGTATACAGTATTTCGAAATAATTCGAAATTTCGATATTACAAACTTAATTTTGTCATTATTGTAGATAGATCCATATAGATCAATCATTGCCATGGATCTTTAATTTTAAGAAAAGCAGGCTCTTTAGTTCGTCACGGAACTTCTTGTTCTTCTTGTTCAGAAATAATTCGTTTAAATGAACCCAAGTCGTCAGCTTGTCAACGGCTCTCTGTATCGTATCCCTGGAAAAAGATGCCCAAACCATATCGTCGGCCTTCTGTTTTTGTCGTCTGTGTAATATTATGAGTGGCAATATTGAATAGAACTTGAGGACCCGTGCGAGAACTCTCGCATAGTGGGTTTTGTGCGCCCCATTCGTATAGACTACCCCTCCCGGCCCTAGTGCTATAAGGGCTGTACGCGACACAGTTCTTACAGGGGCTATCTGGGTTGTGTGTGCCATATGTGTAGACTAACTGTCCGGCGATAGTGCTATACGGGCTATACGCGACACAGTTCTGCTAGGGGCTATCGTCTTGTTTATTTATTTACTAGCACGTTGATAATTTCATAATGCAGCCAAATGGCCAGTTATATACATTGAAGTTGATTCACAACAGAATTGAAACAATGATAAAATTATCTCTGAACAACCCATCACGTGATACCTCTCACAGTTTCCCACACATACGACAAACACAGTCCGTGCATGGCTCATGAAAACGTATGGTCCTACAACACTTGTGATGGAAACCAAGCACTGCAAATCTGGTAACAAGATGTCTGAGTTGAAAATTTGCTTCTTTCCAGTCCTTCGTTATCATGTCATCCATGGTGTAAAATTCCATCCAAATATCTCTTTTCTCTGCTATGTGTTCTCTGACAACTTCTTTGGATGCCGGCGTGGGCGCAAGTAGCATTTTCAAGCGTAGATCTTCTACGCTAATAGCATAGTTTCTTTAGATAGTTCGTAAACTAATCTAGATCGTGTGTACCTGGATACTCCCATAGTTGTTTTTAAAAAGCGCGCTTTATAAACCAATAAATATATATCCGTTGACTTATAAAGAAATGCAAGTTTTTCCTGCAGTATTGAGACGATTTGGAAGATTTTGGTACAAGCCACACCTTTTAACTCCCTCTGGTTTGGGAGCTTGAGTTTTGTGAAACATACACCTTAGCGTATTATATAATAAGATTGGACTTAGGGTCTCCTTGTGAGACGCATATCATTTGATCAATTTGCGTGCATTTAAAAGGTTGTGTCCTGATTGCGGTCATTCCAGACTGCGTTCACCTCATTAGCAGTCCAGATTGCGATCACTTTTCTTGGGAGACCGGTCCTTGGTTCTTCCCGACTGACTCATTCCTTCCGTAAGTTTTCTGGATAACAAGGGGAAACTGATATTTCACTACCTAACCAAAGAATACAGTTCAGTGTTCAGCTGAGCACACCCCATAGAACTTCGCTTAGAAAAATCAAGTCCCCTCCCAATCTGACAGCACCTCGTAAAGCAATGATTATAACATTTTCAGTCTTAAGAATAGAAACGTTTCAGGATCGGAATCAACGACCTTCACTTTCAACAAAATTGTTGTAACGGGAAATTTTATACTTACAGGGTATAATTTTTAATTTCTGCCCCTCCTCTCCCATTTGAGGTGCGAAACAGAAAAATTGAACACTATGGTTGCAGCTAATGTAGTGTATCAGGACCAAAGAGAACTGACACATGACATGTACCTCAACATTGGCAAGAGGGGTGGAAGTGAAAGGTGAGGAAATCCCCAGGGGAGTTACAACCGGACCGGTCTCCCAAGAAAAGTGATCGCAATCTGGACGCTGGAATGTTTATAGCTCTTCCCTAAAAAGAAAGTGACCGCAATCTCGACTACTGATGAGGGGAACGCAATCTGCAATGACCGCAATCAGGAAGACACCATTTAAAAGAGGAGGTAAATGTTTGTTATAGCTTGGTGAGTATGCAGCGTGAGGTAAACACAGGTTTATAACAAAACATCATTCCTGGTCAAAAACAGTATTTTACCTCTATTACGTAAATATTTACACAATTCTTCTCGCTTTTATTTTGTGATTTATTTGCTGGTTGTTTTGAAACATATAAACGTGAATATAGATTATTATTTTGTTGAGTTGTTTTATTGCGCCACAGAACGCCTGCGGCTCGCTATTCGCCGGCCTCGCACGCCCAGCTCCTCGCCTAGCCAGAGCCACGGCTGGGACGCCGACTCCACTCAGCAGACGCTCGACACCTTGAGCCTGTCTTCAGCAGGACGTGACCTCTTGTGGGCCGAGAGTGGTATGTGACACGCTCGGAGACACTGCACCTTCTTGTAAATATACACTTGCCACGCACTGCTTGTTTCATATGTAATGTACACCAATCTGACTTGACATGACAGAATCCGCCTTCTCAATATTAGGCCTATATATGATGTTCATTATTATTATTATTATTATTTATCTTCGACGATGTCGAAATGTAAGTATTATATGTCAGAAAACTGTATCATACAGGGGGTCATTAAAGATATAAGTACTATTTTTCATTATGAAACAGTTTCTCAAACCAATCAGAGCTCATTCATTGGCCAATTAGGTAATGTGCCCGTTTCTCCAATGGGACAGGCGATCACCCGGCCAACATCCCGGCCCCATCGGAAGAAACGGCCAAGGGAGTGGGTGAAAAAAGTTTAGGGCGTGAATCTTGGTTCAAACAGACAAAGAATAAAAGAAATGCTCCAGCGAGCCAGAGACAAAGGGTCTCGGGTCGTTTACGGGTTGGGATGGCAAATAAACTGAACCAGGATTCAAAAGCAAACTCCCTAACTTGAATTAACAAACAGAAAAGAAAAGAAAACCCTCATAAAATCACATCTTCTCCTTTCTTGGCCAAAGGATAAATAAACATGCAACCTGCCTAACACGCACGAGTATCAGAGTTAGGGTGGGACAAAGTCCGAAAATAAAAAAATAAAGTTCATAGTCCCTAAACAAAAAATAATTATACTTATTCTAACTCGTGGGTGTCCTCTCTTAAAATTCCGACAAGGAGATTGCCTTTCAAAAACTAAATTAACACTTAATTTATCGGTGCACACGCATGTAAACATCACTGGGCACTTATCACAAAGTTCACCTGCGGCAAAAACTCGAAGAAAATATCGAATATCTGTGTATATCACAACTGTCTACCCTTATACAGCAATGGACAGATATCCTTTATCGAACTGCAAATTAATATCTAAAGATCATCATATCACATCAAATAACACTCAAACATCAACTCAGCCTCACATAATATGACATAACAACAATTAATTATAACTTATCATAAATTATTAACACACATAGATTATGATCACATATTTACACTACTAATTCTTATTATTATTACTGATTTATATTCGCCGTTCCAACAACCTTGATCCACACTGTCATATTTGTTATTGTAATTAAATTATAGCATTGTATAACGTTTAGGAAAGGTTAAGAAAAAAGGAAGCTTGTAGTTTAACGTGACTGTTAAACTCGCGATCATGAGCCACGGGACCTCCTTTTTCGTGGAATCCGAACCACAGGACATGGCATTTCACATTGAAAATCTCACATGCATTGACCGGGAATCGAACCCGGTCCGCCTTGGTGCGAGGCCAACAGCTTGACCGCTGCGCCACCACGCCCCCCGAAAAGATTAAGAACCTCGTAATAAGACACCCTAGTGTATTTCATTCTCACAACGAACATTTAATCGCAACCCTTCCGTCGAACACTCTGTGTGAGGATCCGAACAATCTGACTGTAGAGCGCACTATCAATTACACCCCTGCGCTATTCAATATTACAACTCATCGATAAACGTAACACGTTCGTCAAGAGTAAAGGACCCTGTCCTCACAAATTCAATTCAACGGTCATACGTCGCCCCGTGAATAACCTCGTCACACTTGACCGAATAATACCATATTTAATTTTCACATTAACTTTACACAACATCATTACAAAAATCATGCATTATTAGCATGTCTCAAGAACCCACACTAACAGAGCGTATCAACTTTATCGGGACCACGCGGTCGTATGATAATATGGCATCCTATCCAAGGAACCTTACTCGACAATCTCCAACCATATTCATTTCGCTATCCTTTGGCTATTAAAATCTATGCAATACATGACAAACCTTTCAGAATTAAATTCATATAATGACCTCGGAAATCGAAATGCTAGAATCTCCCAGCAAAATGGCCATCTCATATCATCGTTACTAAATTTCAACTTATTATTATTATCAGGTCTCAGAGAATAAATGTATGTCTTACTCCTACCATTGACATTGTGAGGTTTGAAGCCATTTTTCAGTGTTGGCTAAGTAAACAAAAGTTTAGTGCTTTTCAGTCGGTCAACACGAATGTACCCAAATAGAGCTGGGTTATGCCCTGATCCTGGAATAAATTAAATGAGATTAATAAATACACTTGGATGACCAGTTTCGATCGTCAAGCGATCATCATCAGATCCATTACACTTAGGCTATAACATCTATGTTTGAGAATACAGGTGAAAAATATATACAATATGTACAATTATTTAGTTGCAGTGTTGGTAATGCAACAGTCGGTGTATGTTAAATGTGGTATATCTAACGTTAGGTAAACTTCTAAAATAGTGGTGAAAATCCGGAATTTGTCTGTTAGGGGTGATTATATGGTTTTACAAAATCAATTATGGTTATACTGAAATAATGCAAGCTTATACTTATCGAGTTGTCTCTTTAACTGGAACTTGAAGCAGTTGCGTGTTGCCATAGACACCAGTTGTAGTCAACTAACCCCGAGTGTTCGCTGGGTGGAACTGGTTTTCCCCTTCCTCCCCCTTTAGTTGCTATGTTCTTCCAGAGGTCAGTGCCGTGTATATTTGTGTGACTTTGCCAAATCTAGATAAAAGTGTATGCTATTGAATGCAGGAGTCTGCAACTACTAAAGACCGTGGAACTATCTTCGCCACGCATGGGCTAAAAAGCCATCGATACTGAGCGGTATACGGTCTATTGAAGACGTCCCGGCACCTATAATACTGCCGCGCATATCGGCCTAGGTTTATTGCAGAAAAATGTACATAGTACACCTGATACAATTAACATTTACCTATAAACACCGCTATTTTCCCCCCTTTTTCCACAGCAGGGTAAACAGCAGAACGAACGTAACCTTCTCTCAAAATGAAATGGATATGCTAGACAAAGGTTTGAAATACATTTGCACAGACGCACACACGAACCATAATATAAAACAGTTAATCACAGATATCGAGATAGCCAGTCACAAGCTCCCAGCAGAAGACAGGGAATTAACCAAAAATCTTGCGACCAACGAAGCCAAAAAAATCCTCAAACGAGAGGGCGAAAGCAATTACACTCAAAACAACAAACAACTAAAAGAAATAAAGTTATTGAAACAAAAAATAAAAGAATATGGCTTAATCATCACAAAAGCAGACAAGGGAAATACCACAGTAATTTTGAACAAAACAGAATACATTGAAAAAACAGTCGAATTCCTAAACATCAACCAAATCAAGGAATTAGCAAAAGACCCCACCAATAAATTCCAAAAACAAATAAAAAGTGTATTAAAAGAGACAGAATACATATTGACCAAAGCTGAAAAGTCAAAACTAATAAACATGAACCCGAAAATACCGTCATTGAGGGGACAACCAAAAATACACAAAAATGAGTGCCCAATGAGACCAATAGTCAATTGTAGGAATGTGCCTAATTTCAAAATCAGCTAAGAGTTACTAAAAATCTTAAAACGCCGCCTTTCCAACGACAAAAACAACTCTGTAAAGAACACAACGGAATTAGTAACAGCACAGAACACCCTACAAATGAAACCTAGCATGAGGCTTGTATCTTTCGATGTAACTAACATGTACACCAATATTCCTATTAATAATGCAATCAACACTATCGAAAATAACTTAAAATCCAACAATTCGGAAAAAGAAACTGAAGAGATCGTGCGACTACTGAGGGTCGTCCTCGGCCAAAACGCGTTTCAATTCGACAATAAAATGTACACACAAACAGAAGGATTAGCGATGGGTTCACCACTAAGCGGATTAATCGCTGACATCTTCATTAATGCACTAGAAAATAAGTTTTTAGAAAAGACTTCAACAAAGGGAATAGTAATATGGAAAAGATACGTAGATGATGTAATTTGCATCTACGATACTGAATTAACAAGCGAAGAAACAATTCTCCAATCCATTAATAGCCTACACCACTCAATAAAATTCACCAAGGAATCCGAAACAGATCGAAAAATATATTATCTCGACATAACTATTGAACGTAAGGACAACGACCTTTCATACTCCATATTCCGAAAAGCCACACAAACCTCACATGCAATCGACAATCAGTCTAATCACCCCAGTACGCACAAATTAGCGGGGTTCAATTCAATGGTGCACAGAGCTTTAAACATACCCATGTCAACAGACAATTATAATAAGGAAATAAGAACCATTAAACAAATAGCAAAGGAAAACAATTTCCCGCCAAGCAAAATAGACCAAATTGTAGACAAACATAAAAATACATATAAAATGATTCCCAAACCGGACAGTAAT
The DNA here is from genome assembly GCA_946902985.2 of Meconema thalassinum. Taxonomy (NCBI): domain Eukaryota; kingdom Metazoa; phylum Arthropoda; class Insecta; order Orthoptera; family Tettigoniidae; genus Meconema; species Meconema thalassinum. The sequence goes on along the minus strand of OX336388.2, from coordinate 2,095,769,840 downwards.
GAGAAAAAATTCGCGCGCTTCAACTATGTGAATGAGAACACATATAAAATCACTAATCTTTTCAAAAAGCAAGGCATAAAAATAGCATTCACAACGAATAATACGACCGGGAGGCACCTGCAAAATAGCAATCTAAATAAACAAGACCCGTATTCAAAGTCAGGGGTATATTCTATTACATGCCAAGACATTGGTTGTCAAGCTAATTACATTGGACAGAGCGGAAGACGAGTAGATACACGTTATAATGAACATAGGAATGCGATAAGATACGGAACACATTCAGTCGTATGCGAACATATGTGTGACACGGGGCACAGCTTCACTAAAATCGAGACTGATCTAAAAATAATTCATCACGAATCGAAAGGCAGAGCTCTCGACATAAAAGAAGCAATCGAGATTCACCTAGCCAAACAAAACAATCCCAACAATCTAAATGAACACACTTTTATGGAGAGTTCACCCCTTTTCGCCCTACTAAAAAACACACCCTGTCGAAAACAAGACACAACTTAGCGATAGAGCCAAGCTAGATAAAAAGGGGGGGGGGGGGGGAATAGCGGTATTTATAGGTAAATGTTAATTGGATCAGGTGTGCTATGTACATTTTTCTGCAATAAACCTAGGCCGATAAGCGCAGCAGTATTAAAGGTGCCGGGACGTCTTCAATAGACCGTGTACCGCTCAGTATCGATGGCTTTTTAGCCCATGCGTGGCGAAGATAGTTCCACGGTCTTTATTAGTTGCAGACTCCTGCATTCAATAGCATACACTTTTATCTAGATTTGGCAAAGTCACACAAATATACATGGCACTGACCTCTGGAAGAACATAGCAACTAAAGGGGGAGGAAGGGGAAAACCAGTTCCACCCAGCGAACACTCGGGGTTAGTTGACTACAACTGGTGTCTATGGCAACACGCAACTGCTTCAAGTTCCAGTTAAAGAGACAACTCGATAAGTATAAGCTTGCATTATTTCAGTATAACCATAGTTGATTTTGTAAAACCATATAATCACCCCTAACAGACAAATTCCGGATTTTCACCACTATTTTAGAAGTTTACCTAACATTAGATATACCACCTTTAACATACACCGACTGTTGCATTTCCAACACTGCAACTAAATAATTGTACATATTGTATATATTTTTCACCTGTATTCTCAAACATAGTTGTTATAGCCTAAGTGTAATGGATCTGTTGATGATCGCTTGACGATCGAAACTGGTCATCCTAGTGTATTTATTAATCTTATGTAATTTATTTCAGGATCAGGGCATAACCCAGCTCTATTTGGGTACATTCATGTTGACCGACTAGAAAGCACCAAACCTTTGTCCTACCATTGATACTATTAATTTATGTAAGTCAAAACTACCCGAAAGGAAAGAAAAAAATATCTGTACAACCCTATGAGAAAATGATGCTCTTGTTCAATCTGGAATAAATGATTATGAATGGCGTTAAGTTACACGATCTCAGGTCATCTCATGGCACGGCTATCTGAGGTAGAAGTTCTCTTCTTCCTGATGAACAAGAATGGAAATGAAACGACTTACTTTATATCCGGCGTCCTCGGAAACCCTTGGCGTCGGCGTCGTCTGCGGCATTGGGCGGCGTCGTTCCTCCAGCGTCTCCGCGATGTGGTCTCCCAGCGTACTGGTAGAGGTATGCGCCCCCGGCTCCTCTCGATCTCCTGGCGACGCCCATGTCCGCCCACTGGTTGCCCCTGATCAACGTCAGCGACGGCATCTCCTGACGTCCCATTCACGGTCCACTCGTCCATCTCGTCGCGACCGTTCATCCCATTGTGGCCCCTTTAGAGGTTCAGTGCAGCATAATTTGCGTATTAATATGCATGTTGATTCCCAGAATATTTGAGTCCATGGTTATAAGGTTCATGCTGCCGTGTAGCAATATTACATTTCACTATATCAGAGCACTTACACGCCCACGCACTATAGCGTCTAGTTCCTGGTTCACTTGCATTATATGTACTCACTCTCCTCAACCAGTGACACTCTTCCTTCTACGAGAAGCTATTTCGACCTGGCCTTGACCGACATATGAAGTAGCCTGCTGCCTGCTGTCCCGCCACACAAGCTTAAAGCAGATATAGTCTTCCGTCACATTCTCACTGTGTCCCTTTAATGCCAGCCCTGCTATGATATTTTCGAATGAATGTCTGTCACAATATAGGGCCTCGTGATAATACTTCGCCTCGACTATCGTTATTATTGTTCTTTCCCCGATACTCGTAATGTTCAACACCACCTGATATTCACCTTTAATTAACATACATTTTCGGCATAATAATTCAGTTTTTCATTAAGGCCTCCACTCGGACGTTCAAATGCGCACAATTTTGTCTTGCTATTACCACAGTACATGCCTTCAATACCTTACTATCCGCTAACTTAACCGGACCACGTGCATTAATCTTCGTAATCAAAATGGTGAAATGCTGTATAATATTCCACGCGTCTTCACATATCAATAGCAGCATGTGCATGAATTTAACGGACCTTCGTTTATCAGTTCTGATTATTTCCTCACATACCAGCGAGTCCGATATCGTCTTGAAATTCACGATTATCGTTCTAGCGACACCTTACTGAACACTGTTCCAACGCACTTCACAAATTATTTCCATCCACCCCGACATACTCCTCGTATCAAATGGCCACGAGCACTGACCACTCACGTAAACCGTTCAAGTTCCCGATGCAAATTTCAGTCCACATGACATAGGCTACTCGTCCGTGCCACGCTGGATAACATACTCGTCCGTGCCACGCTGACTAACTGAACATTCTGGAACTGTGTGTCCTCCTCTCGAGGAAAAAGAAGGGAAGGGGTTGGAATCTTCTGGAGCATTCCCCTACTCTAGCGGTTACCTCGCTGCGTCATGCCATGACGTCATACTGACCCTCCGGTCTCGTCGTATCTCCAATCATCCGGGGCCGGTAATTGACCCTGACTAGATCGGTCACATCTCTCCCGCGGCCTTCAAAATATAAGCGGTGGGAACATAGCTTACATTTTTCCTCAAGTGATGCATGTGAACGATCCTTTCAGTCATCTCCTCAATGTTGACTAACGGGCGTGCCTGTGATACTTCCGCAGATTCGCGGCATTGAAGTTCCCAACAAGTGCAATCTTGACGTTGTCAACCACCCTATATCAATTGTAGTCCATCACTCTGGCAATCCTATGGGGTCCCGAAAATGGGCGCGCAAATTTCCCATACACTCTGAGTGGTAAGTTTGATGGCGTAGGTTTCCGAATCACCACCAGGTCATTGACTCGAAGTTGTTCGCGAAAACGGTGGCCAGCCTTCCTTCTCTCCCGTTTCAGCGCCTGTAGCTGCATCCTCTCTCGAGCCAGCTCGTTTCTCCTTTGCACCAACGGCTCAATCTTCGGGGGTGCCTGTATAACAGCATGCCAAGGTCTACTCGGTTTTCGTCCATGGTGCAGAAGACAAGGAATTTGTCTGGTACTTTCATGCGTTGTAGAGTTCAATTATGAGTACCACTTCTATCCATCTATGATGCTGTTCATGACAATAAATCCGGCACTATTTTCCAATCTTTGCATTTACCCTTTCAACTGGATTTCCTTCTAGGTATCTTATGCAGCTCAAGATATGCCTTATGCCGAGTCGTGCCATTGTCTCTTGAAATTCGGCGCTCGTGAACTGCGTTCCGTGATCGCTCAGGAGGAACTCTGGCTTCCCTGCAGTTGGAATCACGCCGGTTTTAATCCTGCAAATTACGTACCGGGATGTTGCCTTCTGTATAGGGTACAACATGACTAATTTGGTAAACACATCCATCGTCACCAAGATGTATTGGTTGCCCCTGGTGGACCTCTGAAGGGGGCCATACAGGTCCGTAGCCATTAATTCATTCGGATGGGTCGGTATAATAGCCCTCGGCTTCTCCTTAGGTACGTCCGATGGGAAGTTGCATCTCAGACAGATTTCGCATGTCCTGATTACCGCTCGTATGGTTTTTCCCATATACTCCCAGGTAAATGTTTCTCTTATGGCATGTAAGGTTTTATCACATCCTCCATGCCCAATAGATCGGTGAGCCAACCAAATCACTGCTGAAATCAACTTCGGCGGTATTACAATACGTAGCTTCGTGTGGTCTCTATCGATAAACTTGTGAATCACGTCACCAACAATGTGATAAAAATGAGCAATCTTTGCCGTTCCACATAATCGGGGTCATCTGCACCCATGCGATTCTTCTAATACTGGTATATCCGTCTTAACGGAGTATATCGCCGTTGCGCCTGGCTTAGGCGTTTCAAACGCTCCACCGTTTCCTGATCATCCGGTATTAGCTCTACCTGGTGCAAAACAGCCTCCTCACGAGGGTTTCTTCTCAAAACATCCGCTAGAAAGTTTTGCTTTCCGGGCCTATGAATAACTTCCGCATCGAATTGCTGCAGGAAAAGGGTCCAGCACGTGACTCTTTCGCTTGAGATGTCAGACTTTAACATAAACTGTAACGCGCGATGGTCCGTCACAATCACGACCTTATGCCCTAAAAGAATCTTCTTCCACATCTGTAGAGCATAAATCATAGCCAGCGCCTCCAATTCACTGGCAAAGTAATTAAGCTCAGGCTGTCGCAATTTCCTACTGGTAAATGCAAGATAATGTTGTTTCTTCGCGTCATCCAACTGGTACAACACAGCGCTCACTCCTCCCTTTGAAGCATCGATGTCAACATAAAATGTTTTGGAGAAGTCTGGGTACTCCAGTTTAACGTTGTTAAGGAGCATGTGTTTAGTTTGCGTGAAGGCCTCTTCACACGCCTGATCCCACTTCCACCGACTGTTCTTCCTGAGCATGTTCTGCAGAGGGGCGACTACATCCGTGTAGCGGGGGCAATGACTAGAAAAGAATAAAGTCATTCCCAGGAACTGCCTCACTTGTTTTACCCTTTCTGGTCTGGGAAACTCAGCTATCGCCTCAATTTTCTCCAGGTTCGTCCGATATCCATGTTCGTCAATGAGATGCCCCAAAAACCGAATTTCTCGGTGAAAGAAATTGAATTTCTCCAGGTTTGCCTTAAATCCGGCCGTAAGCAAGTTCTCAAACAACAATCTCAAGTGTTCCAGGTGCTCCTCTACTGACGTGGATGCCAAGATCAAATCGTTCACATAACATAGTACGTGTTTCTTGACCTCTTCACTCAAGTTGCTGTCCAGTGCCCGAATCAGCACAGGGCCACTGTTTGTCAAACCGAAGGGAAGGCGGTTAAAGACGTGGGTCTTCTGCTCATGCAGGAAGCCAGTGTATTGCTTGCTGTGCTCGGTTAACTCGACATGATAATAGGAATTTGTGAGATCTACGGTTGAGAAATATTTTTTTCCCTTAAAGCGCATCAACAGCTTTCTAATTTGCGGTGGGCGGTCGTACTCTGGCAAAATGCGTGCATTTATTCCAGGTGCATCCATACAAATCCTCAGGCGACCATTTGGCTTCCTTACAACCGCTAGAGGGTTTAGGAAAGAAGTCGGAGCCTTCTTTATTATGCCATCCTTCTCCATGGCGTTAATCATGGCCTTTACCTCCTCCTTCCATTTCTCTGGGACTGGATATATGTGTTTCCTGTATGGTGAGTCATCACTCAACTTGTTATCGTACTGAAAGTTCTTGATAACTCCAGGTTTGTCGCTAAATACCTCTCGAAACACCTGTATTAGGTCATCAAACTGTTTCTGGACAGTTGGATCCAAAATTTATTTTACACCAACGGGCATGTGGGTGATCGTCTCTTCTTCACGTTCCTCGATATTCTCAAGAGTGTTCTCCAAGAAGAGCGTGCTCGAGTTGGCATTGATATAATCTTTCGATCCTCTGCTCGGTGATTCGTTTCCGACATACATAACACCCTCTTGCATATTTATAATCCAGCCGTACTCCGAAATATAGTCAACACCCAGAATTATTTGAAAATTGACGTTGGAGATGGCCACGAACACGTGCTCATAAAACCTCCCAGAAATTTTGATCATCAACAGGGCCTGCAGCTTGCATCTCACTGAGCGATCGGGAATTACACCTCTAACCTTTACATTGGCTACTGGTAGAGTATATACGGGTCCTCCCTCCATTATCTCGTCCAAACATGACTGAGACACCACACTAATCATCGCTCCGGTGTCAATCAGGGATTTTATTTGTTTACCGAGCACCTCCACTTTTATGATTGGCAAAGGATACACTTTCCCGCGGCGGATAACGTCTTCCTCATGAATCAAGTCTCCGTCGGTAGCCTAAAATATCTCTTGAATTTCAATCAGTTCGGGAGGACCAAGGTTTGAGGAATTTCTTAATTTGAAGTTTCTTTCGTTGATCTGACTGACTTGTGTCGGGTGGTCGGTCAGCTTCCCCCAGTGGTGCGGATGGATTGCTCCGTAATTGTTGTAAATATTCCTGGCTCTCTCGATGTCTTTCCGTATAGCTGGGCCGCGACCCCTGCGAACGAGAATCCATATCGGCATTCTGTCTCTGATAATATTGATTCTTCGCTGATATTCACCATATCGTCCCTTCGTATTGTTGAATCGGGATCTCCTACGTTCTTCGTACGGTTTATTCCTCCACCTGGGTCGCTCGTCTGTTCCCCCGTATCTCCTATCTCGGCTCCGATAATACCCTGTGTCTCTTGGCCTGTTCGTCTCCCGCGGCGTTCGCTCTTCCGTCTGCGCAATTTCGTCAATCACGACCGTGTTTACATCTCTATTTTCCTGTCGTCCGGACCTCGCCTATAACTGTGCGCTAGTGTGGTCAAGGTTTCTAGGAATCTCTTCATATCCCTCTAAAGTCTCGGCACATGACGCTATTACACTTTTCTGGACCTCTACAGGTAATTGTCGTATAATGGCTTGGACCAATTCGTCCTCCGGTACTAGGGGAGTCAAATACTGCAGCCTGGCGAGTTGCGACGCGAAGTACCCCGCATACCTAGTTGGATTGGACGTCGCATACCGCCCGTATGTTCAATTGTTCTTCAGGGTCCAAAAGCGTTTGATTAATAGTCGTTCGAACTCGTCCGTGCTCGTGAACGTGTATCGAAATGCGCGAAACCAAGTTAACGCCGTCGATTCCAGGGACCTCTCAATAACTCTTAGTTCCCTCTCACGTGGTATCTTATTTTCTGCCATGTATTAACGGACCTCCCTCATAAATTCGATGGGTGTGACGTTATTAGTCCCATTGTTCCCCGAGAATTTCCTCGGCTGGTGGTCTATACTTCCAATTATAGTCAGGTGACCCGCGGGGTTTGTACTCGGTATTCTCGACGTTGCAACTACCTCTCCCGCCTTTCTAGAAGATTGTGTGTTTTCACTTGCCGTGTCGTTAAGAGGTGGCGTGTTTTCAATTTCGGACCATCTAACCCTTTCTGACTCCGATTTGTCTTTTATCTGCGTCATTTCCGCCTCTAAATTGCCTAATCAAGTGAGTTGCCTTCCCTGTTGAAAAATGATCTTCTCCTCCAACTCGACAATGGAAGTGTGGATAGATTCTCTCACATGTTCGAATAACGTCGTTTGGGAATGAGTGATTTTCCTGTCATACGTGTCCTGGAATGATTCAACCTGTATCTGTATGATTTTCACGTCCTTCGCGACCTCTTCTTTCCAACCAGACACGTCCTGTTTCAACTTATCCAGGGTTTCCTCGTTAGACTGACAAATTTGCTCAATTTTTGCCGTCAAATCTTCTCCCATACCTTTAATATAACTGTTCAACTTCTCCTCGAGTCCCTCAATATTCCCCCGAAGCGAACTCTGAGTATCCCTGATTTGCCGTGCCATAGAATCTTTGAGCTCCGCGGTGAGCACTTGAAATGTGGTTTCTACCTTTTTAACGAGTAGATTAATCTTATTATCTATTGCCTTTCCTGATAGCTTAAGATTACGTTCTACAGCATCAATGTTTTTCTGCAAATGAGATTCTAAACTCTTAAGATTAGATCCCATGACTTCTAGTAAGTCGGTTCTGAGATCATCAACTTTATCACTAACATCGTTTTTTATTCCTGATATTTGAGTGCCGACACCCTCTTGTGTCCTCTGTACCTCTGCTATTTGAGTACCGACACCCTCTTGTGTCGTCTTTAAGCGATCCATATCGCTCTTCATGTTTGTCTTAATTGACCCAATACTATCCTTAACATTATTCATTTCAGTGGTAAGACAATTTAATCTATCTTGGATTTGACACAAGAATCTAAGAGATGAAGAGGGGAAAGCAGAATACAGACGTCTGAGAAATGAGGTTAACAAGAAGTGCAAGGAAGCGAAAGAAGAATGGTTGAAAGAGAAATGTGCAGGTATAGAAAAGTGTCTGAAATTAGGAAAAGGAGACACAGCTTATCGAAGGATTAAGAAAACATTTGGGGAAAAGAAGACTAAGTGCTGTAATATTAGGGACACAAATGGAAAGCCTCTAACAGATAGGGAAGAAAAGGTTGAGAGATGGAAAGCTTACATAGAGTGCTTGTATAAGGGAAAGGAGATTGAGAATCATGTAATGGAAAGGGAGGAGGAAATTGATGAGGATACAAAAGGAGATTTAATATTGAGATCAGAATTTGACAGAGCATTAGAGGACTTAGGCAGGAACAAAGCAACATGCATAGATGATATACCGATTGAGTTGCTACGCTGCATAGGAGATGAAAGTCTGATCAGGTTATTTCACTTGGTGTGTAGGATTTATGAGACAGGTGAGGTACCCCCTGATTTCAAGAAGAATGTTATCATCCCTATACCAAAGAAAGTGGGAGCTGACAGATGTGAAGATTACCGTACAATCAGCTTGATTACTCATGCTTCAAAGATCCTGTCTAGAATAATTTACAAGAGGATTGAAAGCCAGATAGAAACGGAGTTGGGTGAAGACCAGTTTGGTTTCAGGAGAAATGTAGGAACAAGGGAAGCTGTACTAAGTCTTAGGCTGATTTTGGAAGGTAGAATAAGGAAATATAAGAGAACGCTCATGGCATTTGTAGACTTAGAAAAGGCTCTTGATAACAATGATTGGACTAAATTGTTTGACATTTTGAAATCTATTGGAATAAAGTACAGGGATAGGAGGGTGGTATACAATCTATACAGAAACCAGACAGAAGTCATTCGAGCTGAAGAATATGAGAGAGAAGCTGGTATTCAGAAAGGTGTAAGGCAAGGCTGCAACTTATCACCCATACTTTTCAATCTTTACATTGAACAAGCAATGAAGGAAATTGGAGAAAAATTTAAAGTGGGAGTGAAGATTCAAGGATAAATAATTTCAACTCTGAGATTTGCTGATGACATCGTCATCTTGGCCGACAAGCCTGAGGATTTGAATGAGTTTTTGAATGGTATGGATTCCGTCTTACGGAAGAACTTCATGATGAAAATTAATAAATGTAAAACAAAAATACTCGAATGCAGCCGAAATAAATCTGAAACCTCTATGGAGATCAAATTGGCAGGTGAAAAGCTGAAGGAAGTAGGAGACTTCTGTTACTTAGGAAGCAGAATAACCAGTGATGGACGAAGCAAAGAGGATATAAAAAGTAGGTTGGCTCAGGCAAGGAAAGCCTTTCTACAAAAAAGGAATCTGTTGACATCGAATATAGATTTAGGTATTAGGAAGGAATCCCTTGTCTGGAGCGTGGCGCTCTATGGAAGTGAAACTTGGACTATTGGTACTGCAGAAAAGAGGAGAATTGAGGCATTTGAAATGTGGTGTTACAGGAGAATGATGAAGATCAGATGGGTAGATAGGGTTACAAACGAAGAGGTATTAAGGCGAGTGGGAGAGGAGAGATTTTTCTGGCGACTGGTAATGAAGAGAAGAGATAGGTTGGTAGGACACACACTAAGACACCCAGGAATAGCAAGCTTAGTTATGGAAGGAAGGGTCGAGGACAAGAACTGTAGGGGTAGACCAAGGTTAGAATTTGTTAAACAGATTGCCTCGGATGTAGGGTGTGGTAGCTATGTAGAGATGAAACGATTAGCTCAGGACATGGAGGCATGGAGAGCTGCATCAAACCAGTCAAAAGACTGAAGACTCAAACAACATCATTAGCTATATTTTCGGTGGTTACTACTTGTGACATCTTACAATACAACTTAAATATAGGGGCCTACAGGGGAATGTAGGTCGTCGACTATAGCCATGACCTGAGATCGAGTACCAACCCTGTCAAATGGTTCACTAAAGGCTCAGTGTGTTACCAGGTCAATTTTACGCAAAAGAGTTACACATAACAAGCGTCTCGCCCCCATTAAAGGCACGAATCTGACCACTCAGTATACACCCATCACAACACAAATGTTTGAGTAAAAGCATGCCCATGACGGAGACGACACGCACCATCGTCGTTGAGCCAACACGTAAGCGGCGCCACGCTTGGAGACACTGCATCTTCTTGTAAATATACACTTGCCACGCACTGCTTGTTTCATATGTAATGTACACCAATCTGACTTGACATGACAGAATCCGCCTTCTCAATATTAGGCCTATATATGATGTTCATTATTATTATTATTATTATTATTTATCTTCGACGATGTCGAAATGTAAGTATTATATGTCAGAAAACTGTATCATACAGGGGGTCATTAAAGATATAAGTACTATTTTTCATTATGAAACAGTTTCTCAAACCAATCAGAGCTCATTCATTGGCCAATTAGGTAATGTGCCCGTTTCTCCAATGGGACAGGCGATCACCCGGCCAACATCCCGGCCCCATCGGAAGAAACGGCCAAGGGAGTGGGTGAAAAAAGTTTAGGGCGTGAATCTTGGTTCAAACAGACAAAGAATAAAAGAAATGCTCCAGCGAGCCAGAGACAAAGGGTCTCGGGTCGTTTACGGGTTGGGATGGCAAATAAACTGAACCAGGATTCAAAAGCAAACTCCCTAACTTGAATTAACAAACAGAAAAGAAAGCCCTCGTAAAATCACATCTGCTCCTTTATTGGCCTAAGGATAAATAAACATACAACCTGCCTAACACGCACGAGTATCAGAGTTAGGGTGGGACCAAGTCCGAAAATAAAAAATAAATTTCATAGTCCCTAAGCAAAAATAATTATACTTATTCTAACTCCTCATTAAATAACATACATCTTATCTAGGTCGGCAACACCTCACATAAACACATCGCTATCACTCCCCACAGCACGTAGGGGCAGGGGGGAGAAAGCAGGGAAAAACCAGTCGTTAAGTTAACCACCACAGTCGACCGCACAGTGAGTTCCAGTGAGCACGAAAACTGCGAGTAGCTGTTGTACGGAAGACAATCAGATAAGTAGTTAGCCTAAAATTTTGTAGTTTAACCATAGTTTACCACCATATAATCTCTCTAAAGTACAATCTAAGGATAGCTATCACCATTTAGCATTTCACCTAACATATATACTGCATTTAGCATACACTGACAGTTGCAGTACCAATACTGCAACTAAATAATTGTACATATTGTAAATATTTTCACCTGTATTTCAAACATAGATTTTGTAGCCTAAGTGTAATGGATCTGATGATGATCGCTTGACGATCGAAACTGGTCATCCTAGTGTTTTATTAATCTCATGTAATTTATTTCAGGATTAGGGCATAACCCATCTCTTTTGGGTACATTCGTGCTGACCGACTGAAAAGCACTAAACTCTTGTTTACTAAGGCAACACTGAAAATATGGCTTCAAACACCACCGGGTAGGGAATTCAATGTGTTTAGTTGGGCTTTCCTATAACTTTCAGACTCAAATGGCCTTGCTGAAGCAATTACTAAGAGGAAATAACGGAGAAATTAACACGAACCTCATTAAATTGACGACACAAGTGTCTATCCGGAGTCAGAACTCGAAGTGGTGGAACATAATGGAAAACGCCGGTAACGCTACAGTCGATAACTGCTTCTACTTTTCATAAGTGTGTGTATTATTACTGATTAATTTAAGACCTTAAAGTATTGCGGAAGTCTTGAGTATTTATTAAACACCACACATGGCTACTTGGTACGACGTTTCTATTGTACTGGTAGTGAGGGACGTGATGGCGCAATGGTAAAACTGCTTGCCTCCTGCCAAAACGGACAGGGCTTGATTCCCGGTTAATGCATATGGGAATTTTGAAATGATATATCACGTCCTGTAGTTCGGATTCTGAGCTAATGTGGCTTTAAGGTTCTCCGCACATGGACCAATTCAAATTAAACTGTAGTAGTCTGGATACCAAGAAACTTGTGTATTTCAATGGCACCACTCAGATGGTGCTACTGGGGTCGGAGAGTCCGGTAGTCTGAACCGACCCGAGTATCGTTGAATCCTATGATTTACAATTATAAAATGAAGGAGTATTTTAGGCGAAATTTGTAGTCCTTTTTTGCAATTCTTTTGCAGCGACTAATAACTTACAGTTGATGTTTCTTTCAATATATGTATGAATATAGTATCTTTTTCTGCGTCTCCTTCTTTAGAGGTAATAATAATAATATTAATAATAATAATAATTGTGGCGTAGGGATGTGGCGACCCCATCGCCCAGTGATTGACCACTGCAATCAGCCACCCGAGTAATGGCGGGAAAACCATACCTTTTTCGAGTAGGAGGAAATGCCTGCTCTTAGCCGGAAGACATCATGAGGCCCTCCATAGCTCACAACCTTGGTAGTATTTTGGTCAGTGCGAAATATCAACTGACCCCAATCTACAGTTTTTAAACTGTTCAAAGCATGGAGAAAAATTCAGCAGAAGCTACTACCCCAGGTGGTAACCAATCCACCTTCACCTTGAGTGAAGCATGCAGGCCTTCGGATTCTGGGGAGCCTGCGCAGACATGCGTGGAGGTATCGGAGACTCCAGGAAAGATCAGACACAAACGGAGGAATTTGTTTGCTACTTTCAACGCAAACTCTCTTCTTAAGACCGGCAAAATCAAACAGGTTACTGATGTCTTGTCCCGACATCAGATATTGATCGCTGCAATTCAGGATACAAGATTCACGGATGAACAGTGCTTCGAGTCACAAGGTTATAGAATCTTCAAAGCCAAGACCGGTAAACGTGTAGTAAAAACCATCCCTCACTTAGGCACACGATTTATTGTCAACAGGAAGATTTTGTGTTCGATTGTTTTTCTTGTTTTGTCTTTCTTTTCGGTGTACAAATAGAGTTTACACAATGGTGAACGTACATGCGCCAATCAATCAAGCGAATAAGAAGGACCCGGAAGGAACAGACGCATTCTGGTAGGAGCTAGAATATATCCTCTGAAAGGTACCTGACAAACATACCATCATTCTTCTAGGGGATTTCAATGCCCTGCTTGGCAAAGAACGAAAATATCAGAAGATTATTGGAAACTACCCAGCTCAGAGGAGAACTAATCATAATGGAAAGAGGCTTGTGGATTTATGCAAAGCATTCAGTCTGGTTCTAAAGTCAACGGCGTTCAAACACCTATCCAGAAATCAGAAGACCTGGATTTCTTCAAGCTCCAACCTTGGTGAATCCCAAATTGATCATATCGCCATTGCACGGAAAGCGTAACGAGAGATCCAGGACGTAAAGGTTCTGAGAAGTGGCAACTTAGACTCGGATCAAAGTTAGTCTAATTCCAAAAAATAACAAGAAGATTACTCCATGAAAAACAGTTAAGTTTGACAGAGACAAGCTAAGGAGCAACCAAGAAATCACCCACAAGTTGGAAACTTTAAATCCAGAGAATTGGAAACAATTACAAGATACTATAGTCAGAACAGCAAAGAAGACTGTCCCACTCACAAAATCAAGAAAGCATCCTTAGTGGGATCATGAGTGTGTTACAGCAGCTCAGCTAAAACAGGTTGCGTGGCAGAAATGGAATTGCCACAAAAATGAAGAGAACAGGGTCAACTTCCTAAACGCGAGAAAATCTGCAGCAAAAACCATCCGCGGCGTGAAACGTATGTTTAATAAGGAACAGTTGGTACAGATTGAGCAAGACTTCCAGAAAAATAACACATATAACTGCTATAAAACCTTCAAGTACAGTCAGAACAAATACAACCCCCCTAGTCTACGGTTTAAAGATTCCAACGGGAAATTAGCTCACAATGATAAAGATAATTGTCAGTTATTTTGAAAACCTCCTCAACTGTGAGGCTCCTGAGACCCCTATCGATTATGAACAAAATCCAAACATCCACCCCGATCCCCCCGCTTACGAAGGCTGAAATCACGAAGATCATCCGAGAGCTGAAGGACAACAAGGCACCGGGTGAAGATTTGATAATTGCTGAACTGTGGAAACAGACAGGGGAAAAGGCAATCGACAAGCTTGTTGCAACTATTCAAGAAATCTCTGAGAGCGAAAAACTCCCAAGTGCATGGACCTCTACCGTAATTCATCCACTACATAAGAAAGGGGAGAACCGATGTGAACAATTACCGTGGAATATCTCTTCTATCAATAACTTACAAGATCCTCTCAAAAGCTCTACAGAATAGGGCGGAACAACAAATCGATCCACAACTGGGGGAATACCAAGGGGGTTTCAGAAAGGGACGATCATGTGCTGAGCAGATAATGAATCTAAAGTCCATTCTTTCATATCTGAAACTGAGGAACAGGGAATTCGTGATGACCTTTGTTGATTTTAGGAATGCGTACGACTCAATTGACCAAACCACCCTATTGCAAATGCTTGAAGAGTTTGGCTTAGATAACAAGACACAATCAAATATCCAGCAAACCCTGACCAACACCACCTCCAAAGTGAAGTTCAGAGGAGAGATTTCTGATGCCTTTGAAATCAGGACAGGAGTGAGGAAAGGAGACGGGCTATTACCGCTTCTCTTCAACTGTGTTTTAGAAGAGGTCATCCGAGAATGGCGGAAGGAAATGAAAAATTCAAGGGTAGAAAATGGGGTAAGGCTAGGGTACAAGTATATGAATCTTACAATCGACTGTCTAGCCTTTGCAGATGATCTAGTGATCTTTTCAGATTCCATTGATATGGCAGAAGAACAACTTAACCAACTGAAAAATCAAGCACTGAAGGCTGGTCTTCAAATCTCCTTTGAGAAGACACTGTTCATGACAAACATAAAATCAGTGCCCAAGGAACTGGAAGTCGGACTAGGAAAAGTTCAGAAGGCAGAGAAGTTTAAATACCTTGGTGAATGGATTGAGCCTAACCTATCAGAGAAGGAAGCCTTCATGTCACGCACTAATAAAATGGAAATGGCATACAACCTGACTAAAGACATCTACAATAAGAGATGGATATCTTTAAACGCCAAAATTAGACATTACTGTACAGTTATTCGACCAGATGCTCTGTATGTGGCTGAGACTCTAATAATGAACAAGAAAGGTCTAATGGAAAAACTAGAGGCTAAAGAAAGGAAGATTTTGAGGAAAATCCTGGGTCCCATCAAAGAAAACAGAGAGTACAGAAGGCGTCACAACCACGAATTTTACACGCACGTGGAGAAGATCAGTGACACGATTCGAAAAAGAAGGATTGCCTATTATAGCCACGTGACACGAATGAGCCCAGGCAGGATATCAAAACGGATATTGACGTACTCTCAAGATAAGAAAACCAAAGGGGCATGGTTCACGGAAGTTGAGAAAGATCTACGTGAAATGGAAATTTCCCCTAAATATAAGGTGCGTTCATAAAGTAACGTGCCGGAGGCATAATTACAGAAACCAGTACCTGTATGTTAGAAGTATTGGCCCTGGCTGTTGAGGCACTTGTCTCACTGTGACACGAGGCGGTGAATGGATGTCTCATAAAATTCCCTGGGCTGCGATGTGAACCAGTTCCGCACATACAGCTGGACGTCGGCGTCCGAGGTGAATCATTGGCCCCGCAGAGCCCTTTTCAGGGGACCAAACATGGTGAAATCAAAGGGAGAGAGGTCTAGACTGTATGGAGGAAGGCCGAGAACCTCCCATTTGAATTTCTGCAGGAGTGCCGCGACTGTGTTGACCGTATCAGGTCGTGCATTGTCGTGGAGCAGAATTACTCCACGGGTGAGATTGCCTGGTCGTTTTGTTTTGATCGCTTGGCGAAGGGTGGTCAAGGTTTGCGAGTAACGCTGGGCATTCATTGTTGTCCCGTGCGGCATGAAGTGTATCAGAAGGGGGCCATCTTTGTCAAAGAAGAACGTCAGCATTACCTATCGTACACACGTGTGGATGGCCTTGCCTTTTTTTTTGGGTGGTGGTGACCCTGGATGCTTCAGCTGAAAGCTTTGTCGTTTGGATTCTGGTTCGAAGTGATGACACCAGGACTCATCTCCAGCCACCACTCGCATAGCACTGCAGACGACCATGACAGTGGGTCATTCGACAAGCTTCCTGGTGTGGACGAAGACTGTGGGGCACCCATTGGGCACACACTTTGCGCAAGTGCAGTCGTTCCTTCATGTTGGTGTGCACACTTCCGACGCTCAATCCGACCACGGCGGCTACGGCGTTCACTGACACTCGGCGGTCCTGGGTAATGAGTGCATCAACCAGCTGGACGTTGTCATCGGTAATGCAGGGGGGTGCCCCAGACCGGGTATCATCGGCTAACGACACCCGTCCTTCCCTGAAGCGCTTTTACCACGCCTTGACCCTTGCAAGGGACATGCAGTGTTCACCGTACACTTGTGACATTCGGCGATGATTGTCCGTTCCCCCTACTCCTTCCGCAGTCAGAAACCGAACAACAGCTCTTTGCTCTTCGGTTGACTCCTCCATGTCACTGTTTGCAATGCGAATGGCAGCGTTGGACGATTGATGCATGCTGCTGCTCGCTTTGTATCGTCACGTGACGTGCACGCGTGCCCTCTAGCGACGGGCTATGACCTTCCACGCTCTGGTCGGAAACATACCTCGTCACACACGCCACGATTAGCTGATGTCGTCACCGGTTTGCGCATTCCAGCCTCCGGCTCGTTACTTTTTGAACGCACCTTATATATCGAGGAACGTGTTCCACTTCAGGAATAACTACGTACGCACAAAGGTTTCCAGGAAAAGCCGAAGCTGAAAACAGGGAAGGCGTGGTCCCAAGAGTGAAAAGAACAACACCAGAGGCGAATGCGGGAACACTGGGCGGTAGTTAGAGCTCGGAAGAAGAGACAGTAGAACTGACGTGGTCCCTAGTTGGCCGAATCGAAGAAAGAGGAAAGAATAATAATAATAATAATTGAAGATAATGTCTGCTTCACTAGGCTGCTAGAATCAGACATTTTCACGACTCGAAGTTGCATACACCGTGTGTAGAAAACGGGCAACTTGAGTGGCTTAGTCGGCCAGTTTCCTGTATACAGGATGCTACAGTTTCCATTGAGTTCTTCCATCTGAGGAGGACCTAATATTCACAAGAAATTGCAAGCTTCCGTTCTTCCGTACTTGTTACTACTGCCGCTGAGTCAGTCATGATTTCTCATACAGCACGCATATGTTCCAATGTAAGCTATTTTTACACCTAGGACAGGAGATCGATATTTGTGGTTTGATATTACGACCTACTTAAAGCTGCTTTAATCACTCACAATCTGATCTAGTATAATAACAGGTTTGCTAGCTTGATACACGCAAATACCAGCTATTTTCTCTTCGCTGCTGTGTTCAGGGAAGATTAACATCTAACAATTGCAGTAACTCCTCCTGCAGTAGATTATTTCAATTAGCCTGAGATATTTACTGTAGGCACAGCGTGAATGCCACACAAGGCTCAAATGTGTCTAGGATATTCAATTCAAATACTGTTATTGTCATCGATTAATTTGCGTGATCTGTCATTTCTGTGTGTTTGAGTCTTCAGTCTTTTGATTGGTTTGATGCAGCAATCCATGCCTCCCTGTCCTGAGCTAATCGTTTCATCTCTATATAGCTACCACACCCTACATCCGAGGCAATCTGTTTAGCATATTCTAACCTTGGTCTACCACTACAGTTCTTGTCCTCAGCCCTTCCTTCCATAACTAAGCTTGCTATTCCTGGGTGTCTTAGTATGTGTCCTACTAACCTATCTCTTCTCTGCATTAGCAGTCGCCAGAAACATCTCTCTTCTCCCACTCGTCTTAATGCCTCCTCGTTTGTAACCCTATATACCCATCTTGTCTCCATCATTCTCCTGTAACACCACATTTCAAATTCAATTCTCCTCTTTTCTGCTGCACCAATAGTCCAAGTTTCACTTCCATAGAGCACCACGCTCCAGACAAAGGCTTTCAAAAATGACTTCCTAATACCTAAATCTATATTCGATGTCAACAGATTCCTTTTTTGTAGAAATGCTGTCCTTGCCTGTGCCAACCTACTTTTTATATCCTCTTTGCTTCGTCCATCACTGGTTATTTTGTTTCCTAAGAAACAGAAGTCTCCTACTTCCTTCAGCGTTTCACATTTCATTTCTACATGACACGAATTCCGAGGCGGTACCCAAATTATGGTAACGGTAACTTTGAAGCTGTGCAAGTTTGGAAAGACCGTTGGAAAACTTCAACAGACTTGTCCCTACACAACATCTCTTCTGGTGTGCAAATGGCTAGTGGATCTCATCTACCACGCAGACAGTGGGCAATTCTTAACAGAATTCGGACATGCCAAGGAAGATGTAGGGACTCACTCTACAGGTGGAACTGCTTAACATCACCGGAATGCGACTGTGGTGCTCCACGGCAAACCATCCCTCACATCTTCGGCAGCTGCATGCTACTCGCCTACACGGGTAGCTGGGCTGATTTCTTCATATATTACACCAATATCCACTTAACAATACAAAACTGTTTTTATACGATGTCCTTACACTCTTAGATACATGTTTCGGCTCTGTGAGCCTTCTTCAGTCTAACACATTAATGATTCTCATATGACAGTCTATGTGTTGATCTTGTTAAGAAACTTTTAAAATCATCTTTTTACAACCGTCAAAGTTATTTAAAAATGGACATAAAATGCTTAAAGGATTCGACTAAGTGCAGAAGTTCAGGTCTTAGTCTCTTCGTCGTTGAAATCCCAATTCAAACACAAGACCCCATTGTACAAGTATCTTGTAAATATCATGTATGAAAAACCCTTGTGGCTACGGGTGAACGGATTGATTTCTTTATCCCATCAGAGAGAGTACGAGAGTGGAGAGAAGGACTGGACATTTGATGCTTTCTTGTTATTGTACTATATTAATTGTATTTTAATGCCATACACTAAATAAATGAATAATATGGTAACAGTCGCCTGCTGCCAAAATCTTAGCCCCAGAACAAATATACATACTGGTAAAGCCATCACACTGACACAGGTTATCAAACAGATTCTACAAACACACACAAGTACACGGAGCTATGTGACCACGACATTAATAGACAACAACATCTTTGGAAAATCGTCTGGGTTGCTGAGATGGCTGCGAGAGATGCTTGTATCGATGACACACCAAACGTACAGTACATCATGCAGGGGATATCGCCTAGGTATTAAGAACTGGACATGTCTAAGATGTGGTTCTGTGCCTTTCGCGACAATGAGCTCTTCAGTAGACGAGGAGGAAAGCTGCTTTGATTTGATACTAGAGATCCTGCATCTCGTCTGCATAGGGTAGCTCGAAGTCCAAATACAGGGTTATTATTAGCCTACAAATGATTTCACAGCTCTACAATATATTTATTATTTGACATATTGTCACAAGACTTTGCGCACACATTGGAAAACTCAAAAAGTTCTTCCTTAAATTTACAAATGTTCGATTATGTGCCCCCTTAGTGATTCTGCAGACATCAAGCCGGTAATCAAGTTCTTCCCACACTCAGCGCAGCATGTCCCTATCAATCAATCAATGTGTTCAAAAGCACTGTTGATGTGAGCTCGCAGTTCTGGCAGATTTGCCGGCAGATGAGGAGTAAACACTGAATCTTTCACATAACCCCACACAAAGAAATCGCATATATTGGGTTAGGTCGGGAGAGCGTGGAGGCCATGACATGAATTACCTCCACCACGACCGATGGTTTTTCAATCTCCTGTTTAAGAATTTACGAACATCATGATGGAAGTGGGTTAGAGCAACGGCGTGTTGGAAGATGAAGCACAACATACGCTTTCTTGGCGCCTATCGTCACTTTGTCTCTCTGCTGCGCTCTCGTGGCAGAAATATGAAGTGTGGCTTCAGAAAAACAAAACTTGTTGAGTTTTCCCACATGGCTGTTGAGTTTCGTGACAATATGTCTGTACAACAGGTCAGTCGATTTAAATACCTTGGTCAGATCTTCACAGAATACCTACGACGTGAAGTTGAAATCAGGAGCCGTATAGCCATGGCCAAGCAGGCATTCCGTGAAAAGCATTCTCTAATTTGTCAACGCTCGATATCCCTCAGCCTTAGAAAACAACTGGTTAAGACCTACATATGGCCAGTTTCAATGTACTGCAGTGAGATCTGGTCAATGAATAGAGGTGACATTAAACGACTAGAAGCATTTGAGATGTGGTGTTGGCGCCGAATGGAAAAGATCAGCTGGGTAGAGAAAATTACCAAAATAACGGTGCTGGATCGAATAAAGGAAAAACGGCAAATGATCCGCCAGATATATAGAAGGAGCTCCACCTGGCTTGGCCACAGGTTACGACATGGTGGCCTGATGATCGACATACTAGAAGGCAAAATACCTGGAAAACGCCCTCGCGGGAGGCCACGGAACACTTTCATGAGATCTTTCCTAGATAGCTCTGGCCTACGAAGTTATGAAATGGTCAAAAGGACAGCACAAGACCGAACAACGTGGAAAAGACTCATTGTAGGGGCAGACCAGTCGCTTGACTGAAAAACATGATGATGATGATGATGTCAATTAATGGAGCTACAGTGAATGTATGAATCGCTTCAATCGTTTGTAATAACCCTGTATATCTAGTGTGATATATATGGGCCAGCCATTCGTGGCTGGTCATATTCACGGAAGAATTATAGAGCGAGTCTACATAATATCACGTGACATACCCTTGACAGAGTTCCGATAAACCCGCCCAGCACCTCGTCGCCTCAATCGCTATTCTTGACGCTCACTGGTTGCTTTGTTGTCGGCACGATCAGTATGTTGACAGCTTCAGTATAACACTCAGACCGGATCTAATGTATAAATGCGCTGCGCAAAGAGACATTGTGCACTTCATTGGTCCAGTTACACACGTAAGACAACTCGTATTACCCCCCCCCCCCCCCAATACTAGAGCTATACACTACAGTATTACTGCCCTCATAAAAACACAGCATATCAGACAAATTCAACACAAGAGAAATAAGATGTCCCTAAAACGATTTAATATCCATAACAATAATACGAGCAGTGCGATGAGAGCTAAAGATTGAGATATGAATGAAAATGAAAATCCACAGCCTGCTTCCATTCTCCGAACGGGTCAGGAATGGAATGAATGAGGCCCGCATCTAGCGGCGAGGATATGGACTGTGCCGGCTGCCGAGGCCTGACGCACTCCTCTGGGGCAAAGATTAAATGAATGACATATGAAATGAAATGATAGTGGATAAGGTGTTCAAATAAGCCGGCTTAGATGGTGGGCCCAGGAAATGCGAATTTGCATCATCTCATGCGTGTCTGGTAAACGATTTGCTTTTCAGTTGGTAAATACGTTAATGTGCCCAAAAATGAGAGCTGAATAATAGTTATCTACTCACACCTGCTAAGCTGAAGAAAATAACATGGATTATAACTTTCTATATATTTCTCGAAAACAAAGGGGAAGGGGGTTAATTGGATGACATATTTCGTTCGTCAGGCGAGCATCATCAGACCCATTCACTTAAAGCCTCTTTTATTTACAGGTTTGGCTGATAAACCTAGGTTCATATAAATATATATATATGGTGTCCAGTTTATGTTGACCACCTGCAGTACCTCCGTACATGAGCTCTGAATCTAAAAGGGTTTTAAACAAAGGTTGTATAATTAGAAGGGACCGTATAACACCATTTCTTAGTGAGATAATAGTAAACATATCAGATTATTAGATGGAACTAGGTAACAACAACCTCAGCAACTTCATTCGTGCGAGCTCTACGACGATTAGGCTACGTTGATGTTGTTTTTGTTGTTGTTTGAATATGACTCGTTTCACCCAGCTTCAAAACGAGAAGGGGAAACATCCGTCTAGACAGCGAGGTTTCCTCAGGGTGTCACTCTTTGAATTACCAGCATTAAGCCTATAGACATAGCCAATAACTGTACCGCGCGAGATACAGTGTGTACACTAGCCGTACGGCACAGTTACTGAATGAAAGACGAGTGAGCAAACCAAGCTATTGATAATGGTAATTACATGATAGTATGTATGTTTCCGTACAGCTCATTTGAACGTGCTACACTGATATATAAAATACAGGGAATGTCTCATAATTAATGTTGGAAGAAAGTTTCATTTGGAAATTTTTATGACAAGAAATTAAACTATTCTTCAAAGTGGAGATCATCAGATTCTGTGGTCTTGAGCCGTCTTTCAGCGAGGTTTCTTATCCTGCGACGGTACCAGTCTCTGGGTTTTGATGCGAAGAATTCGGTGATACCCACTTCCGCAGGTTCAATCTTTCCGAAATTTCTTCCACGCAAAAAATGGGCCATGGAACTAAAAGCATGTTAATCTGAAGGTGCATGATCAGGGCTGTATGCTGGATATGGAAGCAGTTCGACTCCTCCCAATTTGGGTATCTTCATCCCAAACTTTCATGAACTCGTTACAGTTGTCGATTGTAAAGATCCGCATTGACTGCCTGCCCGTTTGGAACAAACTCCCAGTGAATCACCCCTTCAAAATTCCACCAGACACACATCACATTGAGGCCGAACCCATCCTTTATATCGATGACTTAGGCAGGTTGACGGACACTGAACCACTGTTTCGAGACGACAACGTTGCGGTATAATACTCATTTTTCATCACATGAGACAATTCTCCTGATAATTCTATCATTCATGGGGTTACCGATAAGCTGACGACAGATATCCACTCTACGTTGAGCCTGTTCAGGGTCAATTCATGAGGTACTGTGCCCGTTTAGACCGGAGTCCGCACGACCACATATGCATTTTACCAATAATCAGTCAGCACGAGAGTCAAAATATCCCGGAGCGCCAGATGGGTTAAAGCAAATCGCAAAAACGACATCAAATTAAAAAAAATGCTTTGCTGATTTTTGGCTCAATGCAACAATAAGGATAGAAGGAGATTTAATTGGGAGAAACACATCTGGTAAAATTATCTCAGTTTATTTTAAAGTTAAAATCTGACTGCAAGAATGCTCAAAGCAGCATCATCCACGTGTGGCGATCCACACCCTTATTTACACACAATATACAGAAATCTTCCAAACACATTTGACAATCTATTTGGAAACACAAGTCCGATTAATAGTCCTGTGGACTGTGTTCCAACATTATTAATATTTAATTCCAGTTCAAAATTAATTGTCTATACTGGAAATAACGTAGATCACTGTTTGACTATTTACATGATATTAACACTCGTAGAATAAATGTTTATAGAATTCTTAAACTTTCACTTGTTTTTCCAGTTTCAAAAATACATATCGTCGAAAATATTATCATCGAAGCAACACAAATTATTAACACATATTAATAACATCTGAAAAGTATTTGACCTTGAGCATAGCATCGAAGAACTGTGCGAAGCACAACAACAATTAATTGTTCTTCTGACATTAAACATTCGAGAAGTGACTCGATTATGAACTTCAAGTTCCAAACAAAATACATGATTTCTGAATCATCAACTTGATCAATAAATGGTTGAACCATTCAACTATTCAATTTCCCACTTGGAATCATTATGAAAAAAATATTTATATTTATGGCCATTCTTAGTAACTTTCACAACTTGCAATTCTTCTACAGAATGCGGAAATTAGAATTGTAGTTTTATAATGAATTCATTTAGTTCATGGCACTAGGATTGAAAATATCCTTCAAATTATTCGTGGTTAAAGAATTATTTTAAATTGGCAGTGGCCCATTCTACTATTTGTGTAAGAACACGATATCACAACAACAACGGCAAAGGTCTTCCTCTGAAGAAGAATAAACTACTATCATGACAAATCCGGGTTCTAGCAAAATCAAAGTCTAAATGGAATTCGTAAACAAGGTTGAAATAAGAACTGATGGTTTCAAAGAAATAACCTTCGGGTTATTCATACGACGAAACGTGTGGCTCCAATACTCCTACTATAAACCTGAGCCATCGAACCTGCTATTTGATTGTTGCTCGAAAAAACCTCTTCATTCCTGCGACTTAACATGCGCACCTGGGAATGGCATTTCAACTACTCCACACACATAAATTTTCTTCCCAAAATTTATACAATAAATCAAGCCTCTGCTTGTTATCAACATTGGAAGATTAATAAACTTACAAGTTTATTTTACTTTACCATTCAGTTCAACCCGTGAATTTACCATACTTATGAAACCGAGTGTATTTACGTCATGATTTTATATAAATACAAAAATATCCTATTTGATACAAATATAATTTGCTTCCCGTTTCATGCCTCTCCGTGTTATCTGAAACATATACTTTACTCAATGCAAATATCAACTGTTCAACCAGAACTGAAATGTTGGTTGAATGCGGGCTTGCGCTAACCACTCTCCTTCGGAAAATCTCCTGTTCCAGACTAGAAATGATTAAACTACTTCATAGGCTCTTTCTCAATACATATGATTATTATAAAATATAATATCCAAGAATTATTTAGAAAAATTATGAAAATTATTATTATTATTATTAGTGGATTATTATTATTATTATTATTAGTATCATTTTAAATATGTTTAATTATCATCTCATTATGTGAGAATCCACATGTTCTAACCTTCGAATATGGAAAAAATATCCATTCCTCAACAAAAATAAATTTAACTTTTACAGTTACATCGGGGGTTTTCCGTGGTTTCCTTAAAATATGAAAAATTCAAATAAATGCTCGAAATGCTCGGTCATCGATCCTAAACTGTTCTGAGTGCTAAAAATGCTCAGAATAACTCTAATAAGTCTTGCGTAAATCATTGCAAGCTTTAAATACGACGAAAAAAATGTGTTGGTCATCTGCAGAAAAATAGATTGTTCCAATTAGCTAGGCATAATATAATTCAAATGTGGCTTACATTTCTTGATGGTCTTGAAGTGTAGTAAACCTGGTCTATACCAGATTTATCCATAGACATGCCCTATCGGACAAGCACGTATAATCCTTGTATCGGCCGCCATTGTAGACCCACAATTCGTCTAGTCAGACATAGTGGTAGTATCTTTCGACGTTTGAATAAACTGTTGTTCCATTTTAATATGGGCTTCTATCAAAGCCATAACAGTTTGTTTAAATAGGGTCAGATCTAAGTGATCTCTTCTTAGATATGTCAGTTGTAACATAACTCACTGTAATCTCATCAGTACAAGAAAAACATTGACAGTCTAAGCAATTAACGGCTGTTCTGAAGATCGTTCCCTGGGCATGGTTTATTAATATCACCATCTGCCATGCGCTATGCAACCTGCAGTTTCCCTTGCGTAGACTAATGAACGCCACCGTTATAGACTAGTCTTCAGTGTACTGACAGATCGAAGTGGTTAACTAGTTACAAAAATGAAAACTGACTTGAAAATGGATTTAAACATCCAAGTATTAAGTTACTACTGGACTGTGACAAAATACTATTTTCTAGACAAAGTCTAGCATATGTCCATGGGAAATATAAATATTTCCACCAATGTCTGTAGAAATCAATCACCTCAGTGATTCTCCTCACCAGAAACTTACTAAGTTCCAACTCGTTTGCGCAGCACTTCTCGTGACTATCACGATTTGAAAAGAACTTCTGCGTAGATACGGCAACCATGTGCCTTGGCTCAGCGTAGACGCAACTTGCTTGCCAAGTGCTTGTGTTAGAATGAGCTGACCATGCCTGCTCCAGCTGGCTTTTATTCAAAACGGTCAGGGTCACGAGTCATCGCCTGATATCTGGAAATCCTCATATCTCTTGAATCCCTGGTCCGATTTACTTGATACTAATTGCGTTCTCTTTCATTTGGCCGTGCCAGTAATCTGATCCCAGTCTCAAGTCTCTACTCCATAGTTAACTATTTAATCAATAAATAGCCTCCACCTCTGCTGTTACTCGCTACGTCACTTGACATCCAACTATCGGTAATTTTCTTCGAAATGCTTCTCGAAGCAATGTAGCGCGATATTCAAATATCTGAACTTTCAAAAGCGGCTACAGCCTTTCCCTTGATATCTAGGTGTCTGAAACTCGGAATACCCATTCCTAGAGTTGGGCACAGTACAGCTTCTGTTGGATTTCCCAAGTTTCTTGATATGGCGATTTATGGTATCTTTTGACGCACGAGTACTTCTTTGTGGATAATGCATCCTATCCACAAGCAAATGATCAATAGAGGTTATTAAAATGAATATTAGAGAAACCTATTCACTTTAGTGATATTTCAATTATAACTGATCAGAAACCTCTATGGACATCAAATTGGCAGGTGAAAAGCTGAAGGAAGTAGGAGACTCCTGTTACTTAGGAAGCAAAATAACCAGTGATGCACGAAGTAAGGAGGATATAAAAAGTAGGTTGTCTCAGAGAAGGAAAGCATTTCTACAGAAAAGGAATCTGTTGACATCAAATATAGATTTAGGTATTAGGAAGTCATTTTTGAAAGCCTTGGTATGGAGCGTGGCATTCTATGGAAGTGAAACTTGGACTATTGGTGCAGCAGAAAAGAAGAAAATTGAGGCGTTTGAAATGTGGTGTTACAGGAGAATGATGAAGATCAGATGGGTATATAAAGTGACAAACGAAGAGGTATTAAGACGAGTGGGAGAGGAGAGATATTTATGGCGACTGCTAATGAAGGGAAGAGATAGGTTGGTAGGACACATACTAAGACACCCAGGAATAGCAAGCTTAGTTATGGAAGGAAGGGTCGAGGACAAGAACTGTAGGCGTAGACCAAGGTTAGAGTATGTTAAACAGATTGCCTCAGATGTAGGGTGTGGTAACTATGTAGAGATGAAACGATTAGCTCAGGACAGGGAGGTATGTAGGTCTGCATCAAACCAGTCAAAAGACTGAAGACTTAAACAACAACAAACAACTGATCATGACAAATACTTTGACGAATTAGTGGATGATTTCATGGTGACAATAACCTATAAATATTAAGTAAATACACTTATAGATTTTTGTTATCATAAATGGACGAACATTCTAAGGTTAAACCATTATTGGCAAGTGGGAATCAAGTTTTATAGATTGTGTTTAAATAGCTAGATTTCTAACCGGGGAGTTTATTGTATATAGGCCTATGTAATATAAGCCAACACTGAATTTGAGTGATACAGTGCAGTGGCTATTTGTTTTGTTTATTCAGTGAAGACAGACTAATGAACATTCTTTTTTTTTTTGATATCTCCTCGGGTAAATTAAATTAGTACGATCGATGGGAATTTGAAGACTTTATGGATTGTAAAATTCCAGCCCATGCGATAGTAGGATGCCTTTTTAATTTTTTATTTTGCTTGCGAATTGCCCACTTAGGATCACGCTACAATTTCACTATTTTAGTTGTAATTTCCTCTGCCTCCAGTGCTCCTTCATGCGATCGCTGTGCTGCTGCCGTTGTTCGACCGTCAAAGCTCTTCCGGTCTTTGTAGCGGGCCTCTCATCATGAAACCCTTCCAAATTGTTTATACTGTTCCGAAACATATCCCTTTCCGACATTTAGGCCTCTGGGATGTTAGATCTTTCAAGGTCTTTCCGAGTTTCTTTAATCCATGATGTAGTTGTCTTTTTATTCCAGAAGTAGTCAAATAACTGCTTGGTTAATCTGGATTTGTCCAATCTGTACGAGTGTCCAAGAAATATTAGCCTCCGTTTCCTCGTGGTCGCAGAGATTTTTTCTACATTCTGGTAGACTTCGGCGTTGCTCCGAAGTTTCCATCCGGTTTCCGTCTGGATTGGGCCCATGATTTTCCGCAGGATTCTTCTTTCCAGCACCTCCAACTTCTCTAGCCTGTATTTCATTGAAAGGCATTCACATGCGTACAGGCATTCTGTTTTGACTACAGTGTCGTAGAGCTTTATTTTGGCGTTCCAGGATATGCATTTCTTGTTATAGATGTTTTTTGTAAGCCCATAGGCCTTCTCCAGTTTTGAGATCCCATCGCCTACCGCAGATTTCTCTAGACCATTGTCCTGTATCGTTTCACCGAGATATTTAAATTTCTTTACTCTCTGAATCCGCCCTATCTCCGTTTCAAGGAATTTTGGTCCTTGTGCGTCATTTATCATGAATTTTGTTTTTCTATCGAGATCCTGAGTCCCGTCTAACTGGCGATCTTTCCTAAGAGATTAATCTGAGTTATCGCTTCCCTTGGGCTTTCCGAGAGTATCGCAAAGTCATCTGCAAAGGCCCAAACAGTTGACTTTAATCCCTCCTGATTTCCTCCCTAAGCAAATTGGGCTTATTCCTTGATTTATAAGCTCTGAGTTCCACATTCGTACGATCTTTTCCAGGATGCAGTTGAATAGTATTGGTGAAAGCCAGTCGCCTTGTATTACACTCGTCTTGATTTCAAACGACCGGGACAGTTCACTTTGGGTCTTGTGCCTGTAAATGTATTTGTGATTATGTTTGCCAACTTGGGTTTCACCCCGAATTCTCGAATGATACCGTCCAGTATTTCTCTGTCCATCGAGTCAAAAGCCTTTTTGAAATCTATGAAAGATACTTCAATTTTTTTTAGCTCTGCATTATATGGATGATTATTGATTTCAAATTGAAGATCTGCTCTGTGCAGGAGCGACCTTTTCGGAACCCTCCTTGGTTTATAAAGGGTCTCCTCTATTCTATTCAGGAGTATCTTTGAGAGGATTTTATAGGCGACCGGAAGTAAGAAGACGCGTCTATAGTTATTGACGTCCTTTCTTCTTCTTATTATTATTATTCTCCATATTCCTGGTTGAATAAACAATCAAATTTTGTGCATTCGTAGACTAATTTTAGTAGCTTGTGTTCCTGTTAATCCATACAGTCCATTAGTATGTTCAGGTGGGGGATATTTGTCTGAAGACACATGCTCTCACCTTTCCCTTTTAACACCCCGAGTCACTTACGTTAGTGTTATGCCTGCCCAAGTGAAGTTGATTTTAGGGGCCGATAACCTCGATGTTAGGCCCCTTAAAACAACAATTTTTATCATCATCATCATCATGAAGTTGATTTTATTTATACTTATTCCAGACAAATATTTCGATTTTTTAATAAATCCTTGTACTCTTTCTTGGTTGTCACATACTGTATTGTGATAGCCGGGCCTCCGTGGACATCTTAGAAACGGGGACACTACTTTCCGGAAAGCTACTTCCAAGTTCTTTATTTTCCTTTTTTTATCGTTTTAAATGATTATGTCGACTTTATCTGGGAAATTGATGAGGATGCAAAAGGAGATTGAGATCAGAATTTGACAGAGCATTGGAGGACTTAAACAGTGGCATACCTACGGGGGGGGTTAGGGTTTAAACCCTCCCCCCAGATACATTAGTTTACATGACTCCTTATATTGTCCCATCTATCACCTGGAAAATGTTTTGAATTGCTGCCAATGAGGCTTCTTTAGGCTAGTCCTTTGTAATATATTTTTAATGTGAACACGTTCTTCACGTGGTAAATGACCTCCACTCAACTCGCAACGAGACTTCTCCAGCTTTGGTGCTAGCTACTGGTTATGGCCTGGGGTAAACACCCTTAAACTACATGTTAAACGGGGCAAGAGTGGCAGATGACCTCGCTGTTCTTCCACTTAAAGCAGTAATAACTAACTACACTAGGCAAAATATCAAAATTGTCGTTTTACTGTTAAAGTGTGCGATTGGTAACTATCGTAACGCAGCTTCGTCCTGCTTTAAACGTGCATATCTGTGAACTGCCAGAACGTGAGTCGCACTTTTTTTCCGAGTTTATTTGTAATGCGTAATGGATCGATTTATTATTAAAAAACCAAGAGTAGATGTTACATGCAACACTGCCATTGCAAGTAGTTCATCTTTAAGAATTGAAAATGAACTTGAAGAATTATCGGCTTCTACCAAGCCGGCTACCGACCAAATACATCGAACAGAGGAGGTTATGCTGGCCAACAGGTGTGTTTACAATATGATTCATGTTAATCGCTATTTCTGTAACTAACTTGCATTTCGATGCTTTACCTATTATGATATACCGGTATTTGTATGGCCTTGGCCTACGTATGTGTCGGTACATGTTAATTATTTCAATGTTGTGATTTACTTTTTTCTTAAGATTGATGATTATCTGAAAAATGAACTGTTGGAAAATGCCTGAACACCTGGAAGCAATTTTAATTTCCCTTTATATGGTCCAAGGAATCTGAAATTTCAGTTGAACTGGTTATCAGAGTGGAAATGACTAGTTTATTCTCCTTCAAAGAACGGAGCCTTTTGCAAATATTGTTCGTTGTTTTGCACCGTTGTTGGGAAACAATCTTCATCGCCATGTAAACTAGTAAAATGTCCATACATGAACTGGAAAAATGCGAAGGAGGATTTCAAAAAACACCAAGAAACCAAGTATCATATGGCATGTACGGAAAAGGCTGCGAACTTTCTCGCCATATACAAAGGTACAAAACCTGCTATTGACGTAAGCTTGGATAGGGGTGTTCAATCCAACATATTATGCAACAGGGAGAAACTCATACTAATAATTAAATCTGTGATTTTCCTTGCTCGATTGGGCATTGCTTTCCGTGGTCACAGGGATTCGGGACTGTAAATTTAGATGAGCCTCTCAAGAAAGGGGAGGGAAATTTCAGGTCTCTTCTCAAGTTTCGAGCAGAAGCTGGTGATACAATACTAAAGGAACATTTGATGACAGCATCCTTAAATGCAACATACGTAAGCCCACGAATTCAGAATGAAATTATTTCATCTTTGAATGACATTATATTCAAAAGGTTAGTCGATCAGGTGAAAAAAGCTAAATACGTTTCGGTTCTTGCTGGCGAGACCACAGACATCAGCGGTGTGCAGCAAATGTCACTATGTGTCCGTTACGTTCAAGATAATTCCGTACATGAGGAGTTTCTGCAATTTATTGCTATCAATGATGCTTCTGGGTTAGGCCTTGCGAATAGCATATTGTCTGGTTTGAAAAGTGTGGGACTGGATGCAGAATATCTCGTAGGCCAAGGTTATGATGGAGCTAGTGCCATGAGTGGATCCTAGAGGTGTTCAGGCCATTGTACGAAAACAGTTTCCCAAAGCCCAGTATGTTCACTGTAGTGCTCACTGTTTAAACCTGGCCATTTCTGAAGGGTGTAGTGTTGCCGAGATTAGGAACTGTATGGGTACAATTGAAAGAGCTTATGCCTTTTTTAGTACTTCACCAAAGAGGCAGGCTGTGTTGACAAATGAAGTTGAAAGTATGGAAGAGAAACCCCGAGTGAGTAAACTCAAGAAGTTATGTGCAACGAGATGGATTGAAAAGCACGAGTCTGTTCGTTCATTCATTGACCTTCTGAAACCGTTATTGTTGGCATTAGAAACAAGTAGTTCCGTAAAGAACTATACAGCCTATTTTCATATATCCTGCTCATGTTAATTTCTTCTAACAACATACAAAATTTCAGTTTAATTGCTGTAACAGATTCGTAGATATTGAGAATCGTCTAAATATTTCAGATTGTCGCCAGGTTGGATTTTTATTTTTGTACTATTACATTAAGATTATTGTGTACGTGTGGTATTCAAACTTCAATCGCATGATTAGAACACAAGAAGTAAAAACGAGATTTTAAAATTACGCAAAGCAGCCATCTTGTGATTATGCAAACAATTGAAATAAATTAGATGCCAGTGGATCAACATTTGTATAAGCATTTAACGTGCAACGTTTCACAGCACTCGGATAGTTAATTCGCGAGAATCGTCCATTTAAATATTTATACTTCGCGTCGCCGCCATGTTGGATTTGTGCTCACCAGGTTAATGAAAGTCCTATAGGTGAACATATGTTCATAGTCTCTATGAACATTAAAAAAATCAGTTTGGTTGCTGTAAAAGATTCATAGATATTGAGAACCGTCTAAATATTTCGGAAGCTCTCCATTTAGGATTGTTATATGTATAGGCCATAGAATTATGTACCATTCAAGGACAATTATTGCCTAGGTTCATTATTCAAACTTTCACTTCGATCGCATGATTACGACACAAGAAATAAAAACTTAATTTTAAAATTTCGCACAGCCGCCATATTGAGGTTATGTAAACAATTGATTTAAATTAGATGGCAGTGCATTACAATCTGCAAAATCATTTACTGTACCACATTTCACTGCGCTCAGAGAGTTGAATCACGAGAAAAATCTATTAAAATATTTCAAATTCGCCTTGGTCGCCATGTTCGTTTTTTACTTTACATGTTTATGAAATATACATAGATAAACTTGTACCAGTACCCTTTATCACCGTGCAAAATTGCATGATGATATCTGTAATAGTTTCGGAGATATAGAATGTCAGTGAAATATTTCGCACAGCCGCCATTTTGAGGTTATGTAAACAATTGAACTAAATTAGACTCCAGTGCATTACTATGTGTATAAACACTTGCTGTACCTAGTTTCATTACGTTTGGATGGTTAAATCGTGAGAAAAGTCTATTTAAAAGTCTCAACTTCGCTTGGTCGCCATGTTCGTTTTCTACTTTACAAGTTTATGAAATATACATAGGCAAACTTGTATCAGTACCCTTTATCACTGTACTAAATTGCAGGGTGATATCTGTAATAGTTTCGGAGATATAGAATGTCAGTGAAATATTTCGCACAGCCGCCATTTTGAAGTTACGTAAACAATTGAACTAAATTAGACTCCAGTGCATTACAATGTGTATAAACATTTGCTGTACCAAGTTTCATTACGTGTGGATAGTTAAATCGCGAGAAAAGTCTATTTAAAAGTCTCAACTTCGCTTGACCGCCATGTTGGTTTTGTAGTCACCAGGTTTTTGAAAGTCTCATAGGTGAACTTCTAGTAGTACCCTTTATCACCGTACACAATTTCAGGGCGATATCGGTAATAGTTTCGGAGATATTGAATGCTAGTGAAATATTTCGCACAGCCGCCATTGTGCATTGGTGAGACGTAACAAAATTTGAAGGGCACGGTCGAGGTCGCCGGGAATAGTGCTATGAACATACCGAGTTTCATTGAAATCGCTCCAGCCGTTTAGATTTTATTAGGGGGGGACACACACACGAATCACACACACACACACACACGCACACACACACGGACATAAGGTGATCTCATAAGCCTATTTTTTCAAAATTGAAAATAGGCTAAAAATAGCAGCATGGGTTGATAAGAAGGCAGCTACAGATGCGCAACTTCTTCTGTGCGCTATCAGCAAATTTGAGTTCTTGATAAGTGTATTTGTCATTCATGAAGCATTTCAAATCACACTTCCTCTCAGCAAATACCTTCAAACTGAAAATTTGGATCTCAGTCAAGAAATCAACGCCTCCATGAATGTTAAGAGGTCTCTTGAAGAAATGAGGGCAGATGCAGACGCAAGGTTTTTGTGTGCATATAATTCGGTTTTAGAGTTCTGCAAAGAATTTGGAGTGCCTGTAGTTCAGCCTCGAACTGTTGTTCGACAAACGATGAGGAACAACGTTTCATCTAACGATCCGGAAGAATATTATAGGCGGGTTATTTTCATCCCATTTCTTGAAGAAACTTTTTCATCACTTGATGATAAATTTGTCTCCCATAAAGAAACTCTTCAGCCATTGCAAACGCTAGTTACCACAACTGAAGACGAACTATCCAACCAAAGCATAGCTGAAGTAGAAAATGTAGCTGAATTTTATGGACTTCCCCTTAATATTAGAGGCGAGCTACTTCTCTGGAAACAAACTCTGAAATCTATTGAAAAGAAGACCAAGAGTGCTATAGATGCTTTGTCAATATGCAATAAGAACATGTGTATAACCTGCTTGTCATCATGGCTACCTTACCTGTCACAACCTGCTCGTGTGAAAGATCGTTTTCGTCCTTAAAATTCTTGAAGAACTATTTAAGGAATTCAACTAGTGAAGAACGCCTTAAATGATTAGCTTTGATGTTCATTCATGATACTGTTGATGTTTCAATTGAGGAAGTACTGAATGACTTGTCTGTCAAACCTAGAAGGCTTGATATACGATTGAAGTAGACTTGTCTAAGTCCTTCAACAAATTCCAGGGCAAATATCAACTTAATCAGATTCTTTGGTTTAGCCCGATTGACAATTTAGACATTTCTTTTTGTCCGTTTGTATCTAGTGCAATAACTATATTGGGCTAAACTCTTTTCCGTATTTTTATTAACCTTTTATGTTTACAATTGTGTTTGCAATATTGTTTAAAGTGCTGAAAATTATAGTTAAAATAGTTTCCATACAAAGAGAATCATATATATATATATTCTTTCATTAGTATAGATCCCTCCTGTGGCGCTCACTAGCGACCGATCGTGCCAAATGAGCATTCAAAAGAAAGAGAATAGACATTAGCAGTGACGAATTGCACTCTAATTTCATAAATATCAATAATATCTTTAAAAAATGACTTTTAAAAAAATGTACAAAGTCTGAGATTTGTCGGTAGTTTTGCTGTAGGAAAATATGCTCCGTAATTCCTGTCCACTTCACATTTTGGACGCTGTGACGCCTGTTTCGTGTCATTTTAACATTATGAGGTCTTTCCTTTATCATTTTGCATGGATTTCAGAAACAGTAAGTCAAAGGAATGAGTACCCAAATCGTATAATTTCAAAAATATCGATTAACTGGTGAGTGTTACAGCTAAGATAAATCAATGGACTCAGCACACAAATGACATTAGCAGTGACGAATTCCATTCTAATTTCATAAATTACAATTTTTGTTAGAAGTGTGCGATTTGCAAATACTGGAGCTCTAACATGCTGCAATTAATTCTCTCGTTATAAACCTATCGGGGAAGGGTGGTTTATGAACATGCGAGATTTCTCGCTTGGGTCCGGTAGTGTTTATTTAACTGAGTTGTTGCTTTTTATGAATTATATTCGAATTATCATTTTTTGCCATCTCTTGATGAATACAGTACATTTGCATTTGTCAGTTGACACAGGCTAGAGTAAAAGGTGGCTTTTCACCGATGTCTCAGTCTCACTCATGGTTGTAATTATATGGAAGCTACTGAAGTATGGGTGGTGCTTAGTAATGGCATTCGGGGCACAGTCAGTGCCTGTGAATGCTGTGAAAGTTTTTACTCATAGGGTTAGGACTACTGTTCTGACTCAGTGAGGAAAGCAACGGCAAACTACCTCACTCCTCTTCTTGCCTAGAACGCCTCAAAATAGCGCTGCCTTGTTTTTTTGTGGGTATCGACTCACATAACGTAACGGCGGTACTTTTTGAGGATCCAACCAGCCTTCGGGATGACTACCAAACAGACAGACTATGAATGAAACCCCCCAGAAGGAAATCCTGCGTACGCCACTGGACTTTAGCGGGAACAAATCACCAGGCATAGATGATATACCGATTGAGTTGCTACGCTGCATAGGAGATGAAGGTCTGGTCAGGATATTTCACTTGGTGTGTAGGATATATGAGACAGGTGAGGTACCCCCTTGATTTCAAGAAGAATGTAATCATCCCTATACCAAAGAAAGTGGGAGCTGACAGATGTGAAGATTACCGTACAATCAGCATGATTACTCATGCTTCAAAGATCCTGTCTAGAATAATTTACAAGAGGATGGAAAGCCAGATAGAAATAGAGTTGGGTGAAGAACAGTTTGGTTTCAGGAGAAATGTAGGAACAAGGGAAGCTGTACTAAGTCTTAGGCTGATCTTGGAAGGTAGAATAAGGATAGATAAGAGAACGTTCATGGCATTTGTAGACTTAGAAAAGGCTTTGATTAACGTTGATTGGACTAAATTGTTTGACATTTTGAAATCGATTGGAATAAAGTACAGGGATAGGAGGGTGATATACAATCTATACAGAAACCAGACAGCAGTCGTTCGAGCTGAAGGACATCAGAGAGAATCTGGTATTCAGAAAGGTGTAAGGCAAGGCTGCAACTTATCACCCATACTTTTCAATCTTTACATTGAACAAGCAATGAAGGAAATTGGAGGAAAATTTAAAGTGGGAGTGAAGATTCAAGGAGAAATAATTTCATCTCTGAGATTTGCCGATGACTTAGTCATCTTGGCCGACACGCCTGAGGATTTGAATAAGTTTTTGAATGGTATGGACTCCGTCTTGAGAAAAGAATTCATGATGAAAATTAATATATGTAAAACAAAAATATTGGAATGCAGCCGAAATAAATCAGAAACCTCTACGGACATCAAATTGGCAGGTGAAAAGCTGAAGGAAGTAGGAGACTTCTGTTACTTAGGAAGCAAAATAACCAGTGATGAACGAAGCATAGAGGATATAAAAAGTTGGTTGGCTCAGGCAAGGAAAGTATTTCTACAAAAAAGGAATCTGTTGACATCGAATATAGATTTAGGCATTAGGAAGTCATTTTTGAAAGCCTTTGTCTGGAGCGTGGCGCTCTAAGGAAGTGAAACTTGGACTATTGGTGCAGCAGAAAAGAGGAGAATTGAAGCATTTGGAATGTGGTGTTACAGGAGAATGATGAAGATCAGATGGGTAGATAGGGTTACAAACGAAGAGGTATTAAGACGAGTGGGAGAGGAGAGACGTTTCTGGCGACTGCTAATGAAGAGAAGAGATAGGTTAGTAGGACACATACTAAGACACCCAGGAATAGCATGCTTAGTTATGGAAGGAAGGGTCGAGGACAAGAACTGTAGGCGTAGACCAAGGTTAGAATATGTTAAGCAGATTGCCTCGGATGTAGGGTGTGGTAACTATGTAGAGATGAAACGATCATCTCAGGACAGGGAGGCATGGAGGGCTGCATCAAGCCAGTCAAAAGACTGAAGACTCAAACAACACAACATCTGGGGTCTGGCGTTACGTCACGGTGACGGGACGAAATGTATCGAAAATGCACTGAGGTGTGTGACGTCATAGTACGATGTAGCAGCCGAGTACCAAGAAGGCAGTGCGAGAACAGAGTTTCAAGAAGGCAGTGCGAGAACAATCAAGTAGGCAGTGAAGAAACAAAATAGAATCTTGAAACTCTGTTCTCGCACTGCCTTCTTGTTACTCGGCTGCTAGCATTTAAAATGATATAAAGTCCAGTCTTTCAGACTGACTATCCGTGTTCTTTTTTGGATTGCGCCCAACTAAAGAGCGCGTTTGAACTTATTAGCACTTTTCTTCTTCCCTTCCCAATATCTCATCATCCTCTTGCTGTGTTCCCTCTTACACTGTTCTGTCCATTCTGTACTTGCCAGGTGTGTTTCTTAGAAAATTTGTGTTTGTGAATTGAAAATGAAAATGAAAATCCACAGCCTGCTTCCAGTCGACCGATCGGGTCAGGGAATGGAATGAATGAAGCCCCCATCTAGTGGCGAGGATATGAACTGTGCCGTCTGCCGAAGCCTGTCGCACTCTCCTGGGGCAATGATTAAATGAATGACAGATGAAATGAAATGATAGTTGAGAGTGTTGCTGGAATGAAATTGTGACAGGGAAAACCGAAGTACCCGGAGAAAAACCAGTCTGCCTCCGCTTTTTCCAGCACAAATCTCACTTGGAGTGACCGGGATTTGAGCCACGGACCCAGTGGTGAGAGGCCGGCGTGCTGCCGCCTACGCCACGGAAGCTACTGTTTGTGAATTAAAGTTCTTAATTTTGTCCTGTCTTAAATGGTATTTTCATGACAGCCGATTTCATTTCTGTCTTCACTGATTTCTCTAGCCTGTTGTTTTGAGTTTCCATTGATAAGACTATGTTGAAAATGTTCTTTGTGAGCCAGTAATCCATTCTACATAGGTATCCATAAAATTGTAACCGCCGTTCGTTATGGTATCTGTAATTTTTTAGCCTATTTTCATTTATGAGATCACCTTTTGTCCGTGTGTCTGTGTGTGCGTGTGTGTGATGGTGTGTGAGGTCCCCCCTAATAATTTCTAAACGGCTGGAGCGATTTCAATGAAACTCGGTACGTTCTTAGCAATATTCCGGACGACGCCGACCGTGCCATTCAAATTTTGTTACATCTCACTAATCCATCATGGTGGCTGTGCGAAATATTTCACCAGCATTCAATATTCCGAAACTATTACCGATATCACCCTGGATTTTTACGGTGATAAAGGAAACTACTAGAAGTTTACCTATGTGACTTTTGAAAACCTGGTAACTACAAAACCAACATGGTGGCCAAGCGAATTTGTGACATTTAAATAGACGTTTCTCGCGATTTAACCAACCAAACGCAATAAAACTTGGTACAGTATATGTTTATGCACATTGTAATGCACGACATCTAAATTCGTTCAATTGTTTACATAACCTCAATATGGCGGCTGTGCGAAATATTTCATCGGTATTCTATATCTCTGAAATCGTTAGCGGTATCACCCTGACATTTTGTACGTAGATAAAGGGTACTACTGGAAGTTCATCTATAAGACTTTCAAAATTCGTTTAACTACAAAACGAACATGGCGGCCAAGCGAATTTGAAATATTTAAATAGACTTTTCTCGCGATCTAATGATCCAAACGCAATAAAACTTGGTGCAGGAAATGTTTATACACATTGTAATGCACTGGTATCTAATTTAGTTCAATTATTTACATAACATCAAGATGGCAGCTGAGCGAATTTTTAAATTAATTTTTATTTCTTGTGTCGTAATCATGCGATCGAAGTGAAAGTTTGAATAATGAACCTACGCAATAATTTTCCTTTAATGGTGCATGACTCTCTGGCCTATACATGTAACAATCCAACATGGCGACGATCCGAAATATTTAGACGGCTCTGAATATCATTTAATCTATTATAGCAATCAAACTGAAATTTTGTATGTTGATAGTGGCAATTAACATAAGTAGGTTATATGAAAATAGGCTTTAGTTCTTCACGGAACTACTTGTTCTGTAACATGATTCATTTCATGTGATTTATTTTTCATCCAAATTCCATTTTCACACTTTGGTCCTAAGATTTTCTTTAAGATTATTATTGTCCTTGTTTCGTTGAGATCCCTTGGACCGCGTGGTTCCTAACTCTGGCGATCCTTCCTCTTAGTCCCGCATTCCTTCATGGGTTGTTTTCCTTTCCTATTTTATTTCTATTACTTCTAATTTTTTTTTTCAGGAAAAATAGAAATGAGTCAGTCCTCCGAAAGCTAGGGCTAAGAGAAATGTGCTTGCATTCCTGAGTAGTCGAGATTGAAATGTTTCGATCATCTGATCAGAATCCCCCTTAGTAGAACACCCAAAGCCTATTTCGAAAGGGAGAAGAGACGAAGAGGTAGACCTCTAGATGGGTGGATGAAGCAAGTCCAGAGCCTTGGCTAAGAGGGTGAAAGAATAATGGTGGCAGGATAGACAGCTATGGAAGCGACTTGTTCACTCCCACACCCAGCCAGCTGGAGTGTAGAATCGATGATGATGATTTTATTATTTTTATATAATCATTTTGGTCGTCTATGGACCACGTTATTTCAACTGCCTTTTCCCTCATTCTTTCACATTGGCCCAGTATTCGCGCATTCTTCTTCGGTGAACTTCCTTCCGTTCTTCGGTCCACTTCTTGCCAGTTTTCAATATAGATTTTGGCTGGAAACTCTGTATCTCCACAAGTTTCTTCTTCAAAGAGTCACGTTCCAAGATGTCCTCATTTGATATTCCCAGCTCTTGTAGCTCTTTTTACACCTCTGTAAACCAGATCCCTTTGGTTTTATTTCCCTCCAAAGTAGGCAAAGATTTGATTGGACAATCTTCCAGAGTTCATTCGTGTTAAATGGCCATGAGAGTCTTCTTTTGCGAATGGTGTCCGTTATTTTCTCCACATGTAGATAATGTTCATCGTTGTGTCGTCTTCTATACTCTCCTCGTTCCTTGACCGGGCCCAATATCTTTCTCAGAATCCTCCTCTCTTTGGTTTCGAGTTCTTCTGCCTGGCATTTCTTATTCATCGCCAGGCAGATGCATATAACGCCTCGGGGCGAATAACGGTAACGTAGTGCCTCAGTTTGGCCTTGACGGACATTGATTATGTTTTGTAGATGTATTTGGTTAAATGGTAAAATGGTAAGCCATTTCCATTTTGTTAATCCGACGATTATTACTATTATTATTATTACTATTAGTATTATTATTTTTATGTATCACATTATCATATTCTCTTATTTATTTTTTGTTTAAAAGCAGTGTTAATGGGTGTGCCACCAGAAGTTTTTAAAAATCAACACTGAATGCTCCTCCGCCCGTATTTAGCCTTCCTAGCTACCTGTCGTCATCAACTTGACGTCATAGGCCTCGCTAACCACTGAATAGAATATTTAATGTAGGGATGCCACGCGCTGCTGCACCCGAAATGTCAACCACTACATTTCATCTCCCGGTTAAGCTAAACCACTATCAGATGCATTATTGTCATGTTCCTGTCACCACAGCCATTCTCTGTGCAGACCAATCCCACTGTTTATAAATGTATTGGAGAATATTCACGAATACTTGGGCCAGTCACCAGGGCTGTCTTTCCCATGATATTTTCTATCAAAATTGTCATATAATACATAATTATATATATATATGCCAGCCCCTTATTATTTAGTTTTATGAAACCCAACTAGCATTTCCCCCGAAGGTTGATATTACTCTGTGCCCTGACTGTGTGACAGCAATGTAAATTGAGCCGTGGATATAGCAAAGAACACTTCCCCGCCAAATATTAAGGAACATTCTACAAACATGTGATTTATTGCTTAATGAAAGAACATACGTACACATAATACGATCGAATAAATAGGTTACACCACGTGATCTGTAATAGTAGAAAGGTAAATGAACACTATACACCATGACTGGAAACTTTGACACGGATATTAACTTTCGAGGTGGAACGGCCATAGGTAGGTTGTCATTGAGGCTGAATTGGTTAAAGACTGGTCAGACGTGGTGTATGCGAATGGGTAGAATGGTGTCTCAAATCCAGCGGTAAGCATACTTTTTTGAACGGCATCCCGTGCTACATTTTTGTGGAGATATATTATTAAGCCACACTTACAAAGTCACATTATCACATTTATTCACTCACGATGTATTCATGTGAAGAAATGTAAAGATTTGAAGCCATTCTTTCAGTGTTGCCTATAGGCTATATAGAGCCCTGCGCGGATGGGGATATCCGTGGATAAACCCACTGGTATCTGCAAAATATTTCGCCATGCGGATAGCGGATAAGCTGTAGATAATATTTGGAATAAATTTGCGGAGAGGTTTTAGAAGTTACAATCCGAATTGGTTTAATATCACTACTAGAACCCGGTTGTTTATATCATAGGCCTATCATATTTTTCCGCTTTTCTTTCATGGCAATTGCAAGACGATTATTTAAGCTAATTGTTTGTCATCCTTCCTCTTTACCACACCTTACTACATTGTACACAGTACTTGTTCAAATCTATCCCATATTCCAGGGAAGCATTTACATTCATACTACAGCTCTTAGTGATACACTTTTATCATAGAAGCCCAATTGTTGTTGTTGTGTCCTCGCCCTACTTCACAGCCCGCTTCCCCACACACACTTTATTCATACCAGAAAGTACAGGGTCAGTTTTATTAAATTGCACACGCCAGACAACCTTGTCCCCCCCCCCCCCCTACTCCCCAGCGCGCGGTGTTCGTAACGCAGTGTCAGCAACCGAGTCATAGCTCCCTCGCTGCTACCTTAGTTTGCAAGACAGTACCTTCACCCCTAGGGAGCAGCCCTTGCTTGTGATCCCTCATCCGCAGATCTTTATCCTTTCGCCCACCACAACTTCCCGTACTCATTTGACGGTTTCTCACACCCGTTAAAGTCCCCTGATCACATACCACCCCCGACACCTACTCACCCCCAGTTTCTACCCCCACAACAAGGGTAAAACATAATCTTATTGTCATTAAATATAATTAACACTCCGAACTGAAAAGGGTTGCAATTCTGGCTGTATAGCATTCATTTTAAACATGACATGCAGGGGAACGACTTTCTCCTTAAATGTCTAAATGTGTTGGCTTAATACTTAATACTTTGCGGATGCGGGGCGGATGCGGGGCGGATGCGGGGCGGATGCGGATAACGATTCGTTTATCCGCGCAGGGCTCTACCGGTACAAACTGTCATTTGTGGCTCTTCAGTCGGTCAATACGATTTTCCTCAATGACTGGGTGGGGTACAAAGTATAAATATGTAAACACACTCCTGGAAAGAATTACAGTACATGTATTAGTTAATTATCACAATTAAAAGGGGCAATTTAGGATTACGCGTTTCGACCCTAGACGTTGAATTTTGGTAATTTATGAACAGATCGAATTAGTAGGTTATGCCTCATGGGCGGTAATGACAAAAAGTTACCTGAACACCGTAAACCATGGATATTAACAAGGCATTTCGAAGGAGGTTTGATCGCCAGTGCTGGCAACGAGGTATACACATTCCTTGAATGTCCTTCGATCTCTATTTGACGTGTACATATTACGTTATTTATGTGTAATACCACATTCAGACACTATGTAACGTTCGTGGAATCCAAACTGAAACTTCATGCGCTCGCAATATTAGTAGTGTCCCCTCCCCAATACTCAAATGTGATCTCTCGTATCATTTCTATACTAAGACTAATTCTCAGTTTTCTTCTATCCAAAACTTTTTTTAAAGAAATTATTCCATATGTTCCGTTCATGACGGGATTTGTCAACGCGCCAGGAGATGGCAGTTCAACACGCTGAGACGGGGTAAGAGGGGTCTGGTAGAATGCATGCGCGGCCCGTCTATTCCAAACCTAAACATATAGGCTGGCAGTCAGTTACTGCTACTTCCTACATAAAAATTTGTTGTCG
Organism: Meconema thalassinum; assembly: GCA_946902985.2. NCBI lineage: Eukaryota > Metazoa > Arthropoda > Insecta > Orthoptera > Tettigoniidae > Meconema > Meconema thalassinum. Next base: position 2,095,726,659 of record OX336388.2, on the reverse strand, counting down.
GGCTTCACGTGTGTGTGCATTGTTACGTTCCTTCCAACTGTCGATATTCTTACAAGCCTTTGTGTTTACTTTTAACAGTGTGGCAGTATCGGGTACAGTAATGGAAACAGTAACCAATTTAATGTTTTTGGAATGCGTGATACGCAGTGAGCGGGAAGACAACAGCAGTTCAAACCCGACTGCCATCTCCTGGCGCGATATCAGTACTATTAAATGGCTAAGATCAGAAAATCCTGTTTAATTCAAACTTCCTTTTTATGAGAAAACAAACTACGATGCAGTGAGTTCGTAGCCGGAATCTACAGTATTCTGCAAGAAAGAAGTTAGTGTAGCGACTAAACTCTCCTTTAGTAGGAGAAGATAACCTCGCTGTTCCACCCCTTTAAACAACAATAACTAACTAACATCGCTCTGTATTTAGACCGACCTTGCTGTATGGAAGTGAGAGTTGGGTAGATTCAGGATATCTGATACATAAGCTACATGTAAATGATATGAGGATAGCATGAATGTTTGCCGGGAAAAATAGAAGGGAGCAATGGCAGGAGGGAACTCTTAATAAAGAGATAGAGGCTAAGTTAGAAATGTACACACTAGAAGAAGCTGTTCGTAATCACTAACTCAGATGGTGGGGCCATGTGAAGACAATGGGGGAGGAGAGATTACCTAAGAGGTTAATGAGTTCGGCTGTAGAGAGTAAGAGAAGCAGAGGTAGACCTAGGAGGCGATGGTTAGAATCAGTGTTGAACGATTTCAAAGTCAGAGGGGAAGAAGAAGAGGAGGCTGCAGTGCTAACTGCTAATAGGGGATCATGGAGGGACGTACAGACTAGACTGGACACTGAAAGATGAAAATGAACGAATTAATGAATGAATGAACGATTGCATGATCGAATGAACAAATAGATGATTGGAGGAACGAATGCATGAATTAAGGAATGACTGAATGTAATGAAACACCACTGGGGAATTGCCTCTATTTGTAAATAAAGTAATTGAATGATTAAATAAATTACGCAGCACACACAATACTTTGGTGCAGGGCCGTCCCAAGTCTCGAGTTAGTTTCTATTTTATTTTTACAAATTTACTTTATTTTAATTCATTTTTAGCCTATTTTCAATTTTGAAAAAATAGGCTAATGAGATCACCTTTTGTCCATGTGTGTGTGCGCGCGTGTGTGTGTGAGGTGTGTGTGTGTCCCCTCCTAATAAAATCTAAACGGCTGGAGCAATTTCAATGAAACTCGGTAAGTTCATAGCACTATTCTCGGCGACCTCGACCGTGCCCTTCAAATTTTGTTACTTCTCACCAATCCAGCATGGCGGCTGTGCGAAATATTTCACTAGCATTCAATATCTCAGAAACTATTACCGATATCGCCCTGAAATTGTGTACGGTGATAAAGGGCACTACTAGAAGTTCATCTATGAGACTTTCAAAAACCTGGTGACTACAAAACCAAGATAGCGGTCAAGCGAAGTTGAGACTTTTAAATAGACTTTTCTCGCGATTTAACTATCCAAACGTAATGAAACTTGGTACAGCAAATGTTTATACACATTTTAATGCACTGGAGTCTAATTTAGTTCAATTGTTTACATAACCTCAAAATGGCGGCTGTGCGAAATATTTCACTGACATTCTATATCTCTGAAACTATTACAGATATCACCCTGCAATTTTGTACGGTGATAAAGGGTACTGATACAAGTTTACCTATGTACGTTTCAAAAACCTGTAAAGTACAAAACGAACATGGCGACCAAGGGAATTTGAAATATTTTAATATACTTTTCTCGTGATTTAACTCTCTGAGCGCAGTGAAATGTGGTACAGTAAATGATTTTGCAGATTGTAATGCACTGCCATCTAATTTAAGTCAATTGTTTACATAACCTCAAGATGGCGGCTGTGCGAAATTTTAAAAATAAGTTTTTATTTCTTGTGTCGTAATCATGCGATCGAAGTGAAAGTTTGAATAATGAACCTAGGCATGTCCTTGAATGGTACATAACTCTATGGCCTATACATATATTAATCCTAAAGGGCGAGCTTCCGAAATATTTAGACGGTTCTCAATATCTATGAATCTTTTACAGCAACCAAACTGATTTTTTTATGTTCATAGAGACTTTGAACATATGTTCACCTATAGGACTTTCAGTAACCCGGTGAGCACAAATCCAACATGGCGGCGACGCGAATTATAAATATTTAAATGGACGATTCTCGCGAATTAACTATCCGAGTGCTGTGAAACGTTGCACGTTAAATGCTTATACAAATGTTGATCCACTGGCATCTAATTTATTTCAATTGTTTGCATAATCACAAGATGGCTGCTTTGCGTAATTTTAAAATCTCGTTTTTACTTCTTGTGTTCTAATCATGCGATTGAAGTTTGAATACCACACGTACACAATAATCTTAATGTAATAGTACAAAAATAAATTCCAACCTGGCGACCATCGGAAATATTTAGACGATTCTCAATATCTACGAATCTGTTACAGCAATTAAACTGAAATTTTGTATGTTGATAGAGGCAATTAACATGAGCAGGATATATGAAAATAGGCTGTATAGTTCTTCACGGAACTACTTGTTTTTGTTTGTTTACAAAGACAGCTACAAACACTGATCACTGAATACAATTCCCTCCTCGAGGTTATGTTCAATGTTCACTGCAGTCTTTGAAATTAATAAAATACACATGAACAGAACACCAAGTAATCAATTTCATGCTCTCTTGGAATGTCCCAAATGAAATTGGGATGAAATACTGTCACAGATGTGACCTGGTATTTTGTATACGATGCTCCCTTGATAAATCTAAGATAATCTTCTTGTGATTTCTTCACAGCCAGGCAGATGGAGCTGATATGAGCTTGATATTAACTTCATTTCTTGTAAGAATGTATTATTTTCTTTCAGTTCTCAAGAACGAACTTCTCCTCCACGAAGCGGTAATTAAGAACGATGCGGACGCCGTTCGGAAAGTTCTCAAGGAGCCTCTGGATGTCGACTCCAGGAACAACGTGAGTAATGCATACGGACCGGACATTTATGCACTAAAACGATTAAAATATGCATGCAATTATGCACTAAGAATGCAGAAAATATGCATTAGAAATTGAAAAATATGCACTTAACAATGAGGCAATCTTATTCACTCTTCTTTCCCTCATTTACCGTAATATTTGCAGTCGTTTTCGCATTTTGTTCAAGTTGAAACTTCTTTTCACATTTCACTTTCATCGAGCTTATACTTGACAATAGACGACAACGCCATCAATTGAATGATCACTATTAAGTGACACCCGCTGATTTAATAATTGAGGCGCCTAGAATCAAAACCCGCTAAGTCCATAGGACATAACAAATGAGATGAAGATGCCCTTACATGAACTTGAACGCGGGCAACTCAATGGTGACATTATTTTCCTTCAAAAGACGCAATTTCCCTATGAAAATGGCGGACAAACCTTAGGGCTAATTTCAAAATCCACTAGATTCAATTGAACATCCGCCATTGGTAGTTTCAAAATCCACTAAGTCGTTTTCAGCCAATTAGCACATAGCATTGCATTACCCTGGATTCCTTCATATTTCCAACAGCTGTGTTGTGTTTCGTAATGTGTGGTTACGTGTTTGTTAAATTTTAAATATATGCACAATCATATTTCAGGTCTGGTTTTCATTTCATGCATAATTTGGATAGTTCACGTTCACATGCATTCCTTCTTCCCTTGTTTTTATTCTTAGAACTGCTTTGCTTACTTTCAAAAACGTCCATATGTACATTTCACTTTCAAAACCAGTTAACTCCTAATGAATCTAAAGAATTATGTTACTTTCCATTAATCCTGTAATTTGTTGGAATGCATCGTTTGATGACAAAGTAATTAATGAACAAAATGTTCATATTCCAAGGATGTTTTTAGCCTACTTTCGATTTTTGCAAAAAATGAAAGTAGACTTATGAGATCAACACAGGGCGAAAAAAGTGTGTCTGTCTGTGTGTGTGTATGTGTGTGTGTGAGTCTGTGTGTGTGTGTGTATGTGTGTGTGTGAGTCTGTGTGTGTGTCTGTGTGTGTGTGTGTGTCTGTGTGTGTGTGAGTGTGTGTACTCTGAATGTCTGTCCCCCCCTATCAATTCGAACACGGTGAGTAGTAGAGTTCGCTAGACTTTGAATATTGCATCATCATGACCAGAAATTGCGTAATCCTGATTACGTCATTCCTGATGACGTCATGGGTCCTTAGAGCGAGCACGTGGTACAGGAGCGAACATGTGCACTGCACGTGTTAGCGTAGGAAAGGGTTGACCTTTTGGCTTGTTTGTGCGATGGTGATAAAAAGTTAATGGGTGTTGACGTCATGGGGGATGTTTATTAGGATGTTAACTGTCATCTAACACCCGTGCGAGTGTGAGCATGTGTGCCACTGCCAGCAATCCACACATGTGGTGTGCAGCTGTTATGTTTTTTTTTGGCCGCGCCGGGTGGGCTGAGCGGAGAGGCGGTTCCTATCCACACATGTGGTGTGCAGCTGTTATTGTTTTTTGCTTAGGATGCTATCCGTCATTTGACACCCGTGCAAGTTTGACCATGTGCAGCAGTGTGATTGATCTCGTCTGCATTGTTCGCGTGAGACAGAGTTGACCTTTAACGTCATTGGCTAAGAATGTAACCTTTGACTTCTTTAAGCAATAGTGGAAAAAAGAAATGTTTGCGTTAGAAGCTAGTTTGCAGCATACGGTTTCTGGAGTGTGGGTGGGGGTGAAGGATATATAAATGGACGAGTGCATGGAAGAGTTTAACTTTTACTTTTGCGCGAAGAGTGTGTGTGTGTGTGTGTGTGAAAGAAATAAAGAAAGTCAACGACGAGGAACAAATTGTGTGATGGAAGCTCTAACGAAGTTCAATAACTTATCATCTTGTAATGAGTATTCTAATAAGAAACTAGCAGAACTAGTCATTGATTTACCATATGTGGTCCAAAATATTCGCCCCGTACAGACGAGGTTTGGAAGAAAAATAGTGGTGGACATTAACATTGAAGATGAAGTAACAAGTGTATTTCTACCAGAAGTATTTTCAAAATTAAGCGCATCAGAGATCGATGAACTAAACTCAATGGGAGGCACACTGCTGCTGGTGTATTTGGGGCTGAAGAACCGCTCACATCAAGTCATTTTGAAACAGTACTCGATGGCAAACTGATGACGGTGTATTTTGGGTTGAAGAACCGCTCACATCAACATGTTTTGGTGAGTATTGGATTATATATATTTTATGTATTGATTGATATAACGATTGATATATTTAGTTGCTCATTATTTCTTAATTTGTTTAATTTTTCAGATCATCTAAAAAAAAACTAAAAAAAATAACAGCATAATGAAGTGGAAAACTGTTAATTTCCTGAGTGGAACTGAACATCGATCGCACCCGCTAATAGAGTATCATCGTGTATGCTTTCAACAACCGAAAGAAGAGGAAGAAGATGATAACGAGGTGAGTCGTAATGAGAAAGAAGCTTGTTTTAACAAATGGACATCTTCGAGTGGAATTTCAACATTTTCAGTCTACGTTACCAATGTTAGCAAATCAGATGATAGTCAGCGAGAGGTGACAGAAACAGTTCTAAGATATCTATTGAAAGAATTATGTGAAGATGAACATTTTATTTGTTTCTTCGGATACAATACATTTGATGAAGTTTTCAAAATCGAATTTTCCATGACTTGTTACGATGTAACAAAATTGAATGCGTATAGAAACAATTTGCTTGGTAAACTTCAGGATGAATTTCCTTTTGAGGCTGTTCATTGTTCATTGGAGATTACAGGCAGTAATTTATCACAATGGATGAATATACTTTAAAGGATTATAGGTTTATGGTAAACCGATGTTACAGCAATTGCTGGTGGTGTATTAACAATAGTGCAAATTGGACGTATGCTTAGACATCAGTGATGGTACACCAACTGTTGGTGGTGTATTAACTTTAGTGCAAATTGGACAATTGCTTAGACAACAGCAACAATGACCTCGCCTCCTAGCAAACGTAGAAAGGTTGATATTGTAATACATAATAACAGTGAAAATATAAGAAACCAATTGGACGATGCATTTGAAAGTGTTTCTAATTTTCGAAGTGAACTAAACGGTGCTATTTCAGTATCATACCAAATCGGGGAAAACACTCAAACCGACTTGATTGAGAACAGTGATGAGTTGATTGAATGTTGGAGAGTTATTAGTGAGCACATATTGCAACAAGCTGTGAATTTCGAAGAAATTACAATTCAAATAAAGGATGAATCTTTCTTGAGCTGTGAGTTAATTGAAACGGCATTCAATTCTAGAGTGTACACACTTGCAGTATCAAATGTTAAGAATGAGTTTTTGGATCCTCGCGAATTTTTAGCGAATGCTAATATTTGGTTTACAAAGTATGTTAAGAAAGCGTTAACTGTACAAGCTTTAAAGGTGAATTCAGTTTTGTGTGCACAATATGTGCTTCGCGACATATCAGAAACAAAATATTTTGCTATCAAAAATGAGGTAGTTTTCGAGTATACTGATTTAAATGAATTTTATAATAAGAATATCATTGAAGGTACATTGACAAAAATGAGCGAATTTGAAGCAAATGGTTCCGGGTGGGCTTTAGAAAAAATTCATAGTTTGAGAATTAATATAAATAAATATGTTGGATTTCAAGTAGGAATGTCCAATACTAGTCGATTGCCTGACGTAATAGTCAATAAACATGCAGTGCTAAATTTGTATGATACAAAGGAAGCTTGTTTTGCGTGGAGTGTGGTTGCTGGTTTGTATCCAAAAACTCGAAACGTGAATCATCTTTCTTCCTATCCTAATTACAGAGATGTTTTAAATTTAGATGGTATTCCAATTCCGATGGAAATGAAATATTTAAACAAGTTTGAAAACCAAAACAATATTTCTGTAAATGTGTATGGAGCACAATATGATGAAAACAATTGGGTATGTATGGGAACAAACGAAGTAAAAGTAAAAAAAACTTTTACTATTGTACCTTTGTATGTATCAGATAAAGTATATGAAAGGAGTGTAGACTTATTGATGTTGCAGATTGGAAACAGTGAAAGTTATCACTTTTGTTTAATTAGAAATGTTGCTCGCCTTGTGCGTTCAAGCGTCACTAGCACTCAGAGAAGGATTTATATATGTAGACGTTGTTTGTCATATTATTTTCTTGAGGATGAGTTAAATGTTCACTTTGCAGACTGTAAACAGTTTCCTGTTGCTAAAAGCATAATGCCGACTGATGAACAAAGATTTGTTAATTTTACAGAATTCCGAGTTAAAGATACAGTTCCATTTATAATATATGCAGACACTGAATGCGTCTTGTCTCCAATTTCCTCCTGTTTTCCAAATAGTGACATTCATAACTCTACTTTAACACATAAACATATTCCTTACAGCATTTCTTTATACCTTCATTGTAATTTCGATAGTGAATTGTGCAGTTTCATACTCTTTAGGGGAAATAATTGCATTGAATTGTTTGTAAAGGAACTTTATAGTATTGTGGATAAACTTCAAACATATTACTTATCGGTTAAGCCAATGTTAAAGATGACTGAAAAAGAAGAAAGATTATTTTTGTCAAGTAAAATGTGCCACATTTGCGAGAAACCGATTGCAGTTAATGAACTCAAAGTACGCGATCATTGTCACTTAACTGGAAAATATAGAGGAAGCGCACACAATAGTTGTAATTTAAATTACAAAGTAACAAAGGTTTTGCCTATAGCATTTCATAATCTAACGGCCTATGATGGACATTTTATAATTAAAGAAATTTGCGAGAAACGCGATGGAGAGGTGTTACATAATCCTGGTCATATAAGTTTGTTAGCGGTGAATATGGAACGTTATAAAGGGATTACAAAGTATGTACGGGCTAAGAATGGATTCATTCAGTTAAGATTTTTCGATACATATAATTTCTTGTCCTGTTCACTAGATCAATGTTCATCTTCGTTAAGTGAAGATTCAAAGCAAATAACACGACGTTATTTTAATGATGATGCACAGTTTCGACTTACTGCGAGAAAAGGCGTGTTTCCCTATGAATACGTCACGAGTATGGATGTACTTAACGAAACTAAATTACCTGAAATATCCAAGTTTTATAGCAGTCTTAATGATTAAACAATATCGAATGAAGAGTATGAGTTTGCTCAATCGGTGTGGGAAACGTTTTCCTGTCAAACATTAGGAGAATACGCCGATCTGTATTTAAAAGTTGACACACTTCTTTTGGCGGATGTCTTTGAAAATTTTAGATCGAATGGCATGGAAACTTATGGTGTTGATGCAGCTTATTTTTAAACTGCTCCATCTATGTCTTGGTGTGCTATGAAAAAGATAACCAACGTTCAACTTGAATTGCTTCAAGATATTGATATGTTACACTTTTTTGAACAATCTATTCGAGGAGGAAATGTTCAGTGTATAACACGACATGCGATTGCTAATAATAAGTATATGAAAACTTATGATGAGAAAAAGCAAGAGTCCTACATAATGTACTTTGACGTTAATAATTTATATGGATATGCGATGATGGAATATCTTCCAACGGGTGGCTTTAAATGGGTTGCAAATGTTGAAGGCTTTGATGTTTTAACTATTGATGATACTTCAGAAATTGGATATATTTTGGAAGTAGATTTGACTTATCCTCAAGAGTTACATGACAAACATTCAGATTACCCTCTATGTCCCGAAAAGTTGACAAAGCTAATTGCTACCCTAGATAATAAAGAACGTTATGTTTTGCATTATAGATTTTTAAAGCAATGTATTCAACTAGGAATGAAATTAGATCGTATTCACAGAATAATTGAATTCAATCAGAGCCAATGGCTAAAACCATATATTGATGTGAACACAGAGAAACGAAAACATGCCAAAAATGATTTTGAAAAGAATTTTTATAAATTGATGAATAATGCAATTTTTGGTCGTTCACTGATGAATGTGAGGAAGTTAAGGGACATCAAATGGGTCACCAAATGGCATGGAGCTCGTGGTGCTAGGTCTTTAATAGCTAAGGCTAATTTTAAACATAGAATTATATTCGATGAACAATGTATGGTAATCGAGATGAGTAGACTAAAGATTTTTCACAATCAACCAGTATATGTTGGTGCATCTATATTAGATTTGTCTCAATGTAAAATGAATGACTTTCATTACAATGTTATTTTAGCAAATCCTGAATCAAATGTGAGGTTGTTATACACAGACACCGATAGTTTTATGTATATATTCTATTATAATATTTATGAGTTCATGAAACAGCATTCAAATTTGTTTGATACTGGAAACTATGAAACAAACAATCCTTTTGGCATTGTGAGACAAAATAAAGGTGAAATTGGTTTAATGAAAGATGAAAATGCTGGAAGGATTGTTGAAGAATTTGTGGGGTTACGACCCAAAATGTATGCAATAAAATTGTGTGATGAAATGAATAGCTTGTGTAAGGCTAAAGGCATTAAGAAGAGTGTGAGTAAAAGTATGAATATTGATGAGTATCGAAAGTGTCTTTATAACAGAGAAAAAGTCAACAAAGTTTAAGTTTGTATAATTTCAAAATCTCATTCTGTATTTACTGTTCGGCAAAATAAGTTGGCAATTTCATCAAACGAAGATAAAAGACACATAACTGAAAACGGAATTGATACTTTACCGTTTGGTCATTTTTCTCTGAAAAAATGATTAGAAACAAAATTGAGATTAAAGCACTTCATCTCACTTACTTTATTTCTTTCACACACACACACACTTTTATGCTGTTAATAATACTATTTTTTGTGTGTTCCTTTGCTTATGAAAAAAGAATAAATAATAATAACCCAAATTTTGTGTGTATTATTAAAAAAAAAACACTTCCCCCCACCATTCCCATTTCCAGAAATATAATTATATATGTATAATTACTTTATATTACATATCATTTAGTAATGGTGCGTTGTAAGAGGAGCAACTCTACCACTCAATATAAACGAACAGGAAGTGGATCATTAATTAGTCGTGTACTTAATAAAACTATTGATAATTTACCTGTGGAATTACACATCCCGGGATATGAATATTGTGGACCAGGAACAAAATTAGAAAAGCGATTGAGCCGTGGTGATCCAGGAATAAATATATTAGATAAAGCGTGCAAAGAGCACGACATTGCTTACGCAAAGCATAAAGATTCAAACAAATGAAGAGAGGCTGATGAAATTTTAGCTTCAAAAGCTTGGTCTCGTGTAAAATCCCGTGACGCATCATTTGGAGAGAGAGCGGCTGCACTAACAGTGGGTGGCATAATGAAAGCTAAGTCTAAGATTGGAGGAGGTAAGCGAAACTTAAATAATAATAAAAAAACAAGAAAAGATTAAAAAAAAAGAAGAACATCGAAAAAGCAAGGTGGTATTTTACCCCTACTTCCGATATTTGCAGCCTTGTCGGGCTTGGGGGGTCTAGCAGGCGGAGCAGCAGGGGTGGCGTCTGCTATAAACAAGGCGAAAGCTGCTCAAGAAGAACTAAAAGAAATGAAAAGACACAATCGAATGATAGAAGCAATGCAAGGAAAAGGAGGTCAAGGCATTTATTTAAATCCTCCTGCATACAAAAGATAATTAACCAAATACCAAATAAAGCATTAAGTAATTTCGATTTAGCTAAATACGCACATCAATTAAAGATTCCAAATTTTAGAGGAGTCTTTATGCGAGATACGTTACCAAGATATCCTCGAAAAAATGAAAACTGTATTGTTAACCTTGAACCGATGGATAAATCCGGTTCACATTGGGTGGCTTTCAGTAAACGTGGTAAATATGTGCATTATTTTGATAGTATTGGTAATTTAAGACCACCATTAGAAATTTTAACATATCTTAAAAATTGCTATCTACAATATAATTTTCATTCATATCAATCGATTACTTCTTCGATTTGTGGACATTTATGTTTAGTCTTCTTGTATTGTATAAATAAGGGAAACACAGACCGTCTTTAAACATTTCAAAGATGGCTTTCGAAAGACGGATAACTCTTGAAGGTAAAGGCTCGAAGATTGATGTTACATTGGAGAACCCGATTCATCTTGTAGGAGCAGAGTTTTTTGAAATAGGACTTGCAGGATTGTATACATCTAATTCTATTCGAAATGTTACCAACAGAAATAATAAATTTCGCATTCATTTTACTAATTTTTTATCAATTGATTTAGTGGTACCACCGGGTATTTATGAATTTGAAGATCTAGCCTCAACTTTTGATGATTTACTTAGTTATCACTCATTGTCGAAACTTATACCACAACATTTAGAAAAAACAAAAATGTATGTGGAAGAGGATATAGATGGTAAAAGAGACAACCGTCTCGTTTTGTCTTCTCCGTTTAATATTGATTTCACTGTAGCCAACAGTGTAGCAGGGCCTTTAGGTATTGAAAAGAAAGTTTACCCTAAAGAGAATAAAAGAGAAATTGAAATTGATCGAAATAGAATCGATAATGAAGTAACAATTAGCGAGAATAATAACGTTTTGGCTATAAAGTTGAACGAAGCGGATAGAGCGAATTTAATAATACCCAATGCTAGCTATACGTTAAAACAATTAAGTGAAAAGATTAATGAATTATTAGTTGAACATTTATTAGGTGACAAAGACAAATTCCCATCATTTTATATTAATTATGATAAAGTCTTATATCATTGTAAACTACATTCGAAAGTGTTTGCTATAGATTTTGGTGTTGCAGATTCTATTGCAGATTTGTTAGGATTTTCTCATAGAAAGTTCAAGGCAAACACAACTCATCATTCTGAATATATGATTAAAATTAACACTGTTAATAGTATTCGAGTATGTTGCAACCTTGTGCTTGGTACGAGTTCTTATTTGAACCATAAACCAACACACTCTTTATATAATTTTAAAGCTCATGTTCCTGCTGGTTACCCGATTGTTGTACAACCAACAACAATTAATTTTTTGCCTATGAACACCAAGGTTATTCAACATGTATCTGTGCAACTTGAAGATCATCTTCAAGAGCTCATTGATTTGCAAGTTGAAGATTTAACTGTAGAATTAATTATTCGTCCAGTACGATATCTTGCTATATAAAGTAATGAAATACTGTTATGTTTTCATTCTACTTGAGTAAGCTTACTAGAAAATAATCACAAATATGGTTGTTCTATATAATACTCAAAGTTTGAAAAAAAAAGAAGTCGACTCTGATTCGAAAAAATAATATAAATCAATCAGCTAAAATTTGTAAAAAAACAAACAACGACATCGCACCTTGAAATCTAAGAAACAGTTATCGAGTAACAACAAACATTTCTTACAGTCTTTAGGCTATCGCGTACTTTAATTTCAATATAAATATATATGCAATTGTTAATCTTATTTAGTTTCTATCTATAGTTGAAGCTGTTAACATGTTTAGCATGTTTAACATAACAGATAAAAGAGAGGTTGACAACAGAGTTGTGCGACGAGAAGAAAGAGTTTATCAACCTTATTCAGCTAATAAATTCGAAAATAATGATGAAATTCGAATACCGATTCAAAATGAAGAAAACATAGTTTTATTATCAGAAGGTGTTCTTCACTTAGAAGGTCAAATTATTACTTCTAACATAAATCCGGCTGCTTCTACTACAGCACATCCTGACCAAAATTTTGGGGCTAATCTTTTTAGCGAAATTCGCATCACGTTAAATGGTAAAGAAATTGATCGTAAACGCCATCTAGGTATAACAAGTTCTATAAAAACCTTTGCATCATATTCAAAAAACGAATATACAGCTTTACAAAATGCTGGTTATTTTCCCTCTTTAACAACACCAGCAAGTGAAGCAAATATTGTTGATAGTAACACAAAACGTTTTCATATAATACTTCCTTTAAGCAACCTGTTAGGTTTAGCAGAGGATTACAGAAAGCCGATTTTAAACTGCAAGCATGAGGTAATACTTCTCCGATCGTCAAGTGACGCACGTGCGTTGCAATCGACAACCGAAAACGATCTTTCTAAGGTCAAGTTATTTAAAGTTTATCTAAAAATTCCCGTTTTATTATTATCGGACGAAGAACAAATTAAAAGATTAAAACTAATGCAGAAAAATATTCCCATTCAGGTTGGTTTTCGATCATGGGATGTTCATGTCTTGCCTTCTCTTCCTAGAACAACTAAATATAGTTGGACTGTAATGACAACTTCTGAAACTCAAAAACCACGTCAATTTTTATTAGGTTTTCAAACTAGAAGAAATTTACTAAACACATGCTCTTCCTATTTTGACCATTGTAACATTAAATCTATAAGAGTTTTTTTAAATTCAATTTTTATCCCTATGAAATGCCAACTTCTGAAATTGCCATAAATGACTACAGCGAGTTGTATGACATGTTTGTTAAATTTCGTAATGTATATTATCAGATCGATGATGTTCGTTCAGAGACTCTGGTTTCACGAGATGAATTTAAGTCTCATTGTCCGATTATTGTAATTAATTGTCTCGAACAAGTGGAAGCAGTGAAGATATCTTCAGTCGATGTGCGAATTGAAATCGAGACAAGTGAGAATATACCTGAAGATCAACTCTTTATTGTGTTCTTATTCATGATCGTCAAATATCTTACAGACCATTAACGAATGAAGTAATTATCTAAACCAATATTTGCTAAGTTATAAGCAAGCAACTAAACAAGTATTCTCACTTTAGTTGCAATCATGGAATTGACAACAACAAACTCTCCTTCTACTGATGCTGGCACGTGGAATAAGAAGCAACCAATAGTTGCAGACATTCGCAAGCTACCAAACGGCAGTTTGGAACTTGCTTACTGTATGTTAAATAACGGCAATATACCTTCATTCAGCCCCGTTATCACATGGGTTGCAGCATATTGTGAAAAAACTCTTTCTTCTTTTTTTGACTCTATTAAGAATAAATATGAATATTTAGTTGTATATAATTTTCCGCAGGAATTTTCTTTGTTTGCACTAAAAGCACTTTCCCCCGACTCATTATTCGATCTTAATACGATTGATGGAATGTCAGACCTAATGTTGAGGCATAGCCATCGTTTACCTACAGATTGTCCAAAACATTTACCATCTCTAGCAATGGGAAGCAATAGTTGTGCTAAATTCAATGTCAATGCTGTTCAACATTGGTTAAATTCTTCTGATGGCATCATGAAAATCGTGTGTTCGATAATAAACAAGTTTCGAAACAATGGACTTCGAGGTTTTAATAAGTTTGATTGGAACTACTTTCCTATAAACGTACTGACTATATATGAACCACAACGAATTCGTCTAGAGTGGGAACATCTACCAGATCATCTAAAGAGGAAATTTCAAGTGTTTCATCTTCGCTGCAAATGTGACAACTGTAATCGCTATCTATAAAAGGTGATTAATTAAATCTACTAGTGTCGTTGACCGCTATACATATTTTGTTTTAGTTTTGCTTTTTTAACTCAGTGTATATTTTTTTTGTCTACAGAAAAATAATCATCTGGACAACTAAAAAGAAGAAGAAGAAGATCATCTCAACACACTCACACTCATCTGGACAACTAAAAAAAGAATGAGATTACTTCAAGAGAAATAAAATTGTATTAATTGTAATTCTAAATGAATAAAGAAGAAGAAAAGGTCTTTTGTACCATTTCATAATAAAGTTCTTATTAATGATCAATTACCTCCTCACTCTACATGTAAATAAAATAATAATAATAATGTCAGGTAGGGATTCGAACCCTCGCTTTCAATTTCTGAAAATTAGATCTTAAGTCTAACGCCTTAGACCGCTCGGCCAACCCAACACATGCAAATCATACATATTAGCCAACGTGTTTTGTTGATTCACCTCAGTTCACATTTAGCTTTGTGTGGTCAACATCTTTTTCTTTGTGAAGTAAACCAGCATCATGAAGTATTTTAATTGTGTAAAGTATTCCAAAAAACAGTTAATGCAAATGATATTGAGTCAAAAAGAAATGAATTTAAAATCTGAAAGAGATCGGCTAAAAACATTTAAGACCTGGTCTTCAGACAGTTTTACGAACACTGCATGGTTAGCAGCTGCAGGATTTTACTATTATGGATATAAGGATATGGTTAGGTGTGCTTTCTGTAATCTGCAACTTAGTTATTGGGAAGAAGATGATGATCCGTTTGAAGAGCATAAGAAATGGGCTTTTTCTTGCCCCTACGTAAACAATATTTATCCCAGCATAGAATTGAAATCTGAATATGAAAGACTTAAAACTTTTCAAAATTGGCCTCTTCCCTGTCCAAACGAATTTTGTTTAGCATCAGCAGGATTTTATTATACTGGTCATGGTGATAAGGTGAAATGTATATTCTGTAAGATTGAAATTGAAAATTGGAGGGAAAACGATAATCCTTTAAATGATAATGAAAAATGGGCGCCATATTGTCCATATTTAAGAGGGTTTTACGTCGGCAACGTTGATTTAAATCCTGAAAATCCTACTATTATTCCATATAATACAAGTTATGATACGTGTGGAAGCAATATATGTTGATGTTATGTGATTTTTTGTGCAGTGTGCATTCTCAGACGTAAACGTAGACATGCTGAAGTTTGTTAAGCAGTCAAACACTCAACCAGTAATTTCATTTACTAATGCTGAAAACCAGAGTAAAAGTGAAAAAAGAAAGCATGGTGTTTTACTACCGAACACAATTCGATGTATCATTTGCGGTCCATCGAACTGTGGCAAAACAAACGTAATGCTAAATTTATTGTGTCATAAAAATGGAGTTCGTTTTGAAAACGTTTATATTTATTCTAAATCACTTGCTCAAAGTAAATATGTTGAAGTTTTTGGACTCCATAAAAGAAATAAAAAGTGATTTTTTCCCGATAATGATGAAGTTATGCCTCCAGAAATGGCTAGAAAAAACTCTATATTTGTTTTTGATGATGTAGCCAGCAATAAACAACAACACATGAAAGATTATTTCAGTAGAGGTCGTCATCACAACGTTGACGTATTTTATCTTTGTCAAACATATTCTTGTATACCTAAACATCTAATTAGAGATAACGCTAATTTTTTAATTCTTTTTAAACAAGACGGAACAAACTTGCGTCACGTATATAACGATCATGTAAATACAGATATGAGCTATGAACAGTTCTTTGATATTTGTTCGTATTGTTGGCAGAACTCTAAGTTTGGTTTTTTGGATATCGATAAAGATAGCGATTTACAAAATGGTCGATATCGCAATGGATTTGATGTTTATTTTCAGTTATAAATATGACTTCAAAAAGAGCTAAATGCCCATTCGTGTTATAGCTTTTGCGTGGTTAACAACTTAACAATGACATCGTTTAACAAAACCAATAATGTGTCTATCGGACGTCCGACTTCACGACATGATATTGCAACTAAATCATATGTTGATGATAAGCTACTGCAATATGAAAATCAACTAACAACAACAACAACAACAAGCGACGGACATCTAAGTATTAACGGCAAACGGTTAAAAAATGTTGGAACGCCAATACATGTTGAAGATGCATGCAACAAAGGTTATGTAGTGAAGTTATTGAATGAGCTAAATAAAATCGAGTCTAAAGAAGACATACAACGAAACTTTAACGATCTTAAAGATTTAATTTTTTCAATTTGTAAAATAGAGAAAAAAGAACTTGACTTTCAAAAAAAACGTCTCGCGGGCTTAGCTTTACCATCATCTGCCAATGATGCAGTAAACCTTATTGCAATGCAGCAACATACATCGAATATAAAAAATATCTTGAGACCCGAATAACCGAAGTGTTACAACGAGTAGAATTCATTCATGGTTTAGTGCGAGAATTTTCAGAAGATCACTTTCCGTATCATCAAGATACTCTCGACTTGGGTAACAAAAGAATAAGAAATGTTAAAGATCCAATTCAAAATCAAGATGCGGTAACGTATTCTTTTCTTAAAACTCATGTAACAAATGAACTCAATGAAATTAAAAATCTCTTTTGAATATAAACAGAGATGATGAAACTGTAGATATGTTAAATAGAAGAATAACAAACATATCTCAACCAATCGATTCGTTAGATGCAATAAACAAATATTACTTAGAAAACTTTGCTGCCTCTCGAAAAGATCTAGAAGACTTAATCACTAAATTTAATAAACAAAACTTTTTAAACGTAGACGATGGTGGAACTTTAGATATGATGAGTAAACGAATTACTCACGTAAACAATCCCATATACGATAACGATGTTGCAAATAAGACGTTTGTTGAACAATATGCCACTTCCCGACGTGAATTTGATCAATTGAAACAAACTGTAAACAATCTACAACATCAAAAACAAACAAATGTTCAGTTTCCTGTTAACGACCAAGATGTGACAAATAAACGGTTTGTAGAACACTATGCTGCTTCACGAACTGAAGTTAAACAACTAAAATAAATTTTAAGCAATTTACAAACTCGTATTGAGGGTGTTGCTAACAATCTCAATATTGTTAAAAAAGAAGATCTTGAAAGTTATGCTGCTGAATCCAAAGAAGAATATAACAAGTTAAAAACTGAACTAGAAAAAATTGAGCAAATGGTTAACAAAGAACCACTCGAAAGTTTTACTGCATCCAAAGAAGAATATGGTATATTAAAAGATGAAGTAAAGAAAAAGAACTTATCGAAATTTATTCTGAAATTCTCCAACACACCATCAATCCATTCACCGGTATACACGCTTCATAATCATAACATACAGTATCAACTTCCCTACAAAGGCATATTAAAACCAATTTTTGTTTCACCAAGATCTCCAATTGTGTATGCAATTTTAAATATACGTCAAGAGATTGAACTGGATGGCAGTGTTATTGTTGTTGAAGAGCAAGATGAAATTCAGTTTCGACTTAGAGATCCTAAAAAACATAAAACTGATGATCTTCCTCTTCAAATCGATTTTGAATATACTATAAATAAGTAAAACAACCACAATTTCCGTTTAGTCATGGAGAAGAGCTCGAAGATTAAAGCTGAAAGTCGAGTAAAGGATAAACTTTCTCGCTTAAAAAAAGATGTTAAAGACAAGTATCTTTCACTTCAAAATGATGTTAGACGAAAAGAATTAGATATAGAGACTAACTTTAAACCAGTAACAAGTTCATTAAATCAACTTGTAGCTATTGCTAATACGTCAACTCAAAATAAAGAAAATCGAAAAAGAAAAGGAAAATATGACGATTCTGAATCCACTGCTACTTCAGAAGAAGAAGATGGAGATAGCATCAAAATAATTTCACTACTTAACCGCTACTTTGATCTGTTCATTAAACAAAACGTGAATAGAACATATGGTATAACGATAAGAAATGATAAACAATACTTGGGACGTGAACGAGTTTTCTTTGATAAAAAGTGGATAAATGTTGGTGGTGAAAAATTTCCTATAACAGAAGGTCTACTTGAATTGATTCAAAGGAAAGTACCAGACCCCACTCTAATAGATAGGAGTGATTTAAGTTCATATTTGAAATTATTAAATGTTTCAAACGTGCACAAAAGAAATTATACAAGCAATGCAGCTCCAAGAGGAACGCAATCTTATAAGTATAGACATATAATTGAACCCCTTCTCACTGAAGACATAGATAGAATTATAAAAACAGCAAATGAAAATGAAGAAGAAGCAAATACTACGATGCATACTGGATATGGTAAAAAAAACACATCGCGCCACAAGCCATTTGGAAATTTGAAGGCGGAAACAATATTGAATTCGTTCACTGGAATGAACCAAACAAATTGGTATCAAGACTTAAAAAATTAATTGCATCGAAAGCTGCAGGTCACACAGGACTCGACAGCGAAATCTTTGCAATTGAAGAAGAACTAAGAAATGCAGGATATATTGAATAAAAATTCAAACGTTTGTAAAACAATGCACAGTATGTTATAAAACATTGTTTGGAAAATAACTATGAACGAAATCAGACGATAAATTGCAAAAGAACTTCACGCACCGCTTAGAAAAAAGTTTAAAAGACGACGTGTTATTAGCAAAGGAATCGATGACCTCCATGAAGCTGACCTTGTGGACATGTCCAAAAAACTTGCAAAATGGAATAATGGATTTAAATATTTATTAACCATTATTGACGTTTACTCGAAATATGCATGGGCAATTCCTCTTAAAACCAAAAAAGGAAGTGAGATTGTAAAAAGCTTAAAATTTGTTTATTCTCAAAGTAAAAGATTGTCCAATTATTTTCACACCAATCGAGGAACGGAATTTTATAACAGTGAATTCAAAACATGGTCTCAGAAACAAAATCTATAGCATTATTCCACTGGGAGCTCCATTAAAGCGAGTGTGGTAGAAAGATTTAATCGAACTCTTAAGGAATCGATGTGGAAAGAATTCACAACACGAGGTTCTTACCGATGGGTACATATTTTGCCTGAGTTATTAGTAAAGTATAATCACAAAATACATCGCAGCATCGGCATGAAACCTATTGATGTAAAAAGAAACAATCCACCCAGCTTGCCAACACAATATAATGAAACTTTAAGAAAACCAAAATATAAAATCGGTGACATTGTAAGAATATCAAAAATCAAGAAACACTTCACTAAGGGCTACGAAGCTAATTGGACAACGGAGTTATTTACAATTTATAAAGTTCAAAATACTAATCCACGAACATATCTTTTAAAAGATAATAAAAATTTGCAGATATTCGGAGCGTTTTATGAAGCAGAGTTACAACGAACAAAACATCCTAATATTTACTTAGTCGACAAAGTACTACGTAGAAAAGGAACCCGAACCTTCGTATCTTGGCTTGGATTCGATTCAACTCACAACTCATGGATCCCCAACAAAAATATCTTCTAATTACAACAGTGTAAGTTTTTTTATCCCTCGCAAAATTATTATTATTATTATTATTATTATTATTATTATTATTATTAATGTGTCTCTATATATATTTTTCAGCTCACTAAAACCAACACACGCAAGAAAGAAAAGAATGATTGTACTTACCCATGCACATGACCAGCATATTCCACTCTGCAATCAACACAGCATCTTCAATTCTCTGCAGCTTGTTGGAAAAAGAACTACTTACCACTTTAAGAACGAAGATCATATCATTTTTCACTATTTCATATTATATAATTAATGTAAACCACAAATGATCAAATAAATATATTTTTAAAAAAAATTACACTGCACAAATTATTATTTTTTTAGTTAAAAAACAACCACTGTCCAACGTCCATTTTAGTTTACAATTTGGACTTCTTCTTCTTCATCTTCTTCGGCATCCATGCCCGCATGATCATCACCCCCCACACTCTCTTCCTCCAGCGGCGGAAAATCGAGCAGCTCATTACTGTCCGAATCGATTGCTTGCAGCCGCTGAATGATTACTCCCAATATGTGGGGAGTTACACCATCTGACGTCAACTCTCGACAATGCTGGCGGTGTCGAATGATTTCTAAGAGTTCGCAATTGTACATATCTTGTTGTAAATTACTCAACCCGTTAAACCACACATCCTCCTCCACTTTGAGAGCGCTCACGGCAAAGTTTAACCCAAGCCTCTCTGCTCGCTCTCAGAGATTTTATCTCAAAGAGCTGCTGGAGCTTGACAAGAAGGCTTCCATACATGGTCATGATGATATAGTATACGACGTCAACTGTGTTACTTTGAAACTAAGTGTTACTTCATAGCTATGTGCTCTTATATATTATGAATATCAAACTGCAAAAAGCTATTTTAAACAATTTTCACATGGAGCTCTGGGAACTGGCTTCAGATCTTGTTCTCTCATTAAAAATTACAGACTTGACTAATGACGTCTAGGAATCTAAAAACAAACAGATCAAGATTCATTTCACACACTCGAAGATATACATGACATATAAAACACTGTAACCAGATTGAGATCATGAAGCAAGCCAGAACACAAAAAATGTTAACATCATTTAAATTAAACAGACATAACATAGCGACAACGAGTAACACAAGTTCACTCCCACGCTCTGGTAATATATGCTGTACTTAAACAGAGTCTAGCTTTACAACAACACTTGACTTATTTAGCGAGCGCGAGCAAAAACTTTAACTACCGTGCGTCACATGTGCGGAGAGAGCGGGCTGGTCTCACGGCTCGCCCACACGGCGCGAGCAAAAAAAAAACGGAACAGATGCATGCCACATGTCTGGTAGCGAGCCAGCTATGTCGACCGGCTCGCCGTACACTCTCGATGAAAAGTTATGACACCCAAGACTCTCTCCACTTCCTTGAACAATTACCAAAATATAATTCAATAATCAATCAATAATTAATAACCACGATACACAACTGACCTCTGCTGTCCTCTCCACGCGAACACAAGGCGTGGTGGTCATCCTAGCCATTAGCCAATCACCTGATCCCACCTGGACCACGTGCTCGCTCTAAGGACCCATGACGTCATCAGGATTCCGCAATTTCTGGTCATGATGATGCAATATTCAAAGTCTAGCGAACTCAACTACTACGGTGAATGCCAATTGAACGAAATTTGGTACAAAGGTAGCACTAGCAAAGGACACCTCAGTGTCTTGTTTTATATCGCCGCCATCTTGACGGAAACGTAATGGCGGCCACACAAATGTTCAAAGCTTAAATCAAATTACGACTAACATAATCATCCGATCTCTACCAAATTTTGCAACAACATACCTTTATGGGGGGAGCATCCTTTGACCAAACCAATAGGTCATCAGCGTAATAGTTTGCGGATGGCGGCCATCTTTGTGTGAAAATCGATTCCCCCTATTAATTCGAACATGGTGCAACCGAATGGAACAAAATTTGGTACAGAGGTAATACTAACACAAGGCACCTCAGTGTCATGTTTCATATCGCCGCCATCTTGACGGAAACCTAATGGCGGCCACACAAATGTTCAAAGCTTAAATCAAATTACGACTAACCTAATCATCTGATCTCTACCAAATTTTGCAACAACATACCTTTATAGGGGGAGCATCTTTTGACCAAACTAATAGGTCATCAGCGTAATAGTTTGCGGATGGTGGCCATCTTTATGTCAAAATTGATTCCCCCTATTAATTCGAACACGGTGGAACCGAATGGAACGAAATTTGGTACAGAGGTAGCACTAGCAAAGGGCATCTCAGTGTCATGTTTTATATCGCCGCCATATTGTCAGAAACGTACTGGCGGCCACACAAATGTTCAAAGCTTAATTAAATTACGACTAACATAAATATCCGATCTCTACCAAACTTTGCAACAACATACCTTTATGGAGGGAGCATCCTTGGACCTATCTAATAGGTTATTAGCCTAATAGTTTGCGGATGGCCGCCATCTTTATGTTAAAATGGATTCCCCCTATTAATTCGAACACGGTGGAACCGAATGGAACGAAATTTGGTACAGAGGTAGCACTAGCAAAGGGCACCTCAGTGTCATGTTTTATATCGCCTCCATCTTGACTGAAACGTAATGGCGGCCACACGAATGTTCAAGGCTAAATCAAATTACGATTAACCTAATCATCCGATCTCTACCAAATTTTGCAACTACATACCTTTAAGGAGGGAGCATCTTTTGACCAATCTAATAGGTCATCAGCGTAATAGTTTGCGGATGGCGGCCATCTATGTGTGAAAATCGATTCCCCCTATTAATTCGAACACGGTGCAATCGAATGGAACGAAATTTAGTACAGAGGTAGTACTAACAAAAGGCACCTCAGTGTCATGTTTTATATCGCCGTCATCTTGACGGAAACGTACTGGTGGCCACACAAATGTTCAAAGCTTAAATCAAATTACGACTAACCTAATCATCCGATCTCTACCAAATTTTGCAACAGCATACCTTTATGGGGGGAGCATCCTTTTACCAAACCAATAGGTCATCAGCGCTATAGTTTGCGGATGGCGGCCATCTTTGTGTGAAAATCGATTCCCCCTATTAATTCGAACATGGTGCAACCGAATGGAACAAAATTTGGTACAGAGGTAGTACTAACAAAAGGCACCTCAGGGTCATGTTTTATATCGCCGCCATCTTGACGGAAACGTAATGGCGACCACACAAATGTTCAAAGCTTAAATAAAATTACGACAATCCTAATCATCCGATCTCTACCAAATTTTGCAACATACCCTTATAGAGGAAGCATCCTATGACCTAATGAATAGGTCATTAGCCTAATAGTTTGCGGATGGCGGCCATCTTTGTGTGAAAATCAATTCCCCTTTCTAATTCAAACACGGTGAAACCGAATGGAACGAAATTTGGTACACAGGTAGCACTAGCAATGGGCATCTCAGTGTCATGTTTTATATCGCCTCCATCTTGACAGAAACGTAATGGCGGCCACACGAATATTCAAAGCTTAAATCAAATTACGATTAACATAATCATCCGATCTCTAACAAATTTTGCAACAACATACCTTTATAGGGGGAGCATCCTTTGACCAAACTAATAGGTCATCAGCATAATAGTTTGCGGATGGCGGCCATCTTTATGTCAAAATTGATTCCCCCTATTATTCAAACACGGAGGAACCGAATGGAACGAAATCTGGTACAGAGGTGGCACTAGCAAAGGGCACCTCAGTGTCATGTTTTATATCGCCTCCATCTTGACAGAAACGTAATGGCGGCCACACGAATATTCAAAGCTTAAATCAAATTACGATTAACATAATCATCCGATCTCTAACAAATTTTGCAACAACATACCTTTATAGGGGGAGCATCCTTTGACCAAACTAATAGGTCATCAGCATAATAGTTTGCGGATGGCGGCCATCTTTATGTCAAAATTGATTCCCCTTATTAATTCGAACACGGTGGAACCGAATGGAACGAAATTTGGTACACAGGTAGCACTAGCAAAGGGCATCTCAGTGTCATCTTTTATATCGCCTCCATCTTGACTGAAACGTAATGGCGGCCACACGAATGTTCAAGGCTAAATCAAATTACGATTAACCTAATCATCTGATCTCTACCAAATTTTGCAACTACATACCTTTACTGAGGGAGCATCCTTTGACCAATCTAATAGGTCATCAGCGTAATAGTTTGCGGATGGCGGCCATCTGTGTGAAAATCGATTCCCCCTATTAATTCGAACACGGTGCAACCGAATGGAACGAAATTTGGTACAGACGTAGTACGGACAAAAGGAACCTCAGTGTCATGTTTTATATCGCCGCCATCTTGACGGAAACGTAATGGTGGCCACACAAATGTTCAAAGCTTAAATCAAATTACGACTAACCTAATCATCCGATCTCTACCAAATTTTGCAACACCATACCTTTATGGGGGGAGCATCCTTTTACCAAACCAATAGGTCATCAGCGCTATAGTTTGCGGATGGCGGCCATCTTTGTGTGAAAATCGATTCCCCCTATTAATTCGAACATGGTGCAACCGAATGGAACAAAATTTGGTACAGAGGTAGTACTAGCAAAAGGCACCTCAGTGTCATGTTTTATATCGCCGCCATCTTGACGGAAACGTAATGGCGACCACACAAATTTTCAAAGCTTAAATAAAATTACGACAATCCTAATCATCCGATCCCTACCAAATTTTGCAACAGCATACCTTTATTGGGGGAGCATCCTTTGACCAAACTAATAGGTCATCAGCGTATTAGTTTGCGGATGGCGGCCATCTTTACGTCAAAATTGATTCCCCCTATTAATTCGAACACGGTGGAACGGAATGGAACGAAATTTGGTACAGAGGTAGCACTAGCAAAGGGCAACTCCGTCTCATGTTTTATATCGCCGCCATCTTGACGGAAACGTAATGGCGGCCACACAAATAATCAAAGATTAAATCAAATTACGATTAACCTAATCATCCGATCTCTACCAAATTTTGCAACAACATACCCTTATAGAGGAAACATCCTTTGACCAATCTAATATGTCTTTCGCCTAATAGTTTGCGGATGGCGGCCATCTTTATGTCAAAATTGATTCCCCATATTATTCAAACACGGAGGAACCGAATGGAACGAAATTTGGTACAGAGGTAGCACTAGCAAAGGGCACCTCAGTGTCATGTTTTATATCGCCTCCATCTTGACAGAAACGTAATGGCGGCCACACGAATATTCAAAGCTTAAATTAAATTACGATTAACCTGATCATCCGATCTCTAACAAATTTTGCAACTACATACCTTTATGGAGGGAGCATCCTTTGACCAATCTAATAGGTCATCAGCGTAATAGTTTGCGGATGGTGGCCATCTTTGTGTGAAAATCGATTCCCCCTATTAATTCGAACACGGTGCAACCGAATGGATCGAAATTTGGTACAGAGGTAGTACTAACAAAAGGTACCTCAGTGTCATGTTTTATATCGCCGCCATCTTGACGGAAACGTAAAGGTGGCCACACAAATGTTCAAAGCTTAAATCAAATTACGACTAACCTAATCATCAGATCTCTACCAAATTTTGCAACAACATACCTTTATGGGGGGAGCAACCTTTGACCAAACTAATAGGTCATCAGCGTGATAGTTTGCGGATGGCGGCCATCTTTGTGTGAAAATCGATTCCCCGTATTAATTCGAACACGGTGTAAGCGAATGGAACGATATTTGTTACAGAGGTAGTACTAACAAAAGGTACCTCAGTGTCATGTTTTATATCGCCGCCATCTTGACGGAAACATAATGGCGGCCACACAAATGTTCAAAGCTTAATTCAAATTACGATTAACCTAATCATCCAATCTCTACCAAATTTTGCAACAACATACCCTTATAGAGGAAGCATCCTTTGACCTAATGAATAGATCATTAGCCTAATAGTTTGCGGATTGCGGCCATCTTTGTGTGAAAATTTATTCCCCCTATTAATTCAAACACGGTGAAACCGAATGGAACGAAATTTGGTACAGAGGTAGCAATAGCAAAGGGCATCTCAGTGCCATGTTTTATATCGCCGCCATATTGACAGAAACGTAATGGCGGCCACACAAATGTTCAAAGCTTAAGTTGAATTACGACTAACATAACCATCCGATCCCTACCAAACTTTGCAACAACATACCTTTATGGAGGGAGCATCCTTTGACCAATCTAATAGGTCATCAGCTTGATAGTTTGCGTATGGCGGCCATCTTTGTGTGAAAATCGATTCCCCTTATTAATTCGAACACGGTGCAAACCAATGGAACGAAATTTGTTACAGAGGTAGTACTAACAAAAGGCACCTCAGTGTCATGTTTTATATCGCCGCCATCTTGACGGAAACGTAATGGCGGCCACACAAATGTTCAAAGCTTAAATCAAATTACGACTAACATAATCGTCCGAACTCTATCAAATTTTGCAACAACATACCTTTATGGGGGGAGCATCCTTTGACATAATGAATAGGTCATTAGCCTAATTGTTTGCGGATGGCAGCCATGTTTGTTTAAAAATCAATTCCCCCTATTAATTCGAACACGGTGAAACCTAATGGAACGAAATTTGGTACAGAGGTAGCACTAGCAAAGGGCATCTCAGTGTCATGTTTTATATCGCCGCGATATTGACAGAAACGTAATGGCGGCCACACAAATGTTCAAAGCTTAAGTTAAATTACGATTAACATAACCATCCGATCTCTACCAAATTTTGCAACAACATACCTTTATGGGGGGAGCATCCTTTGACCAAACCAATAGGTCATCAGCGTAATAGTTTGCGGATGGCGGCCATCTTTGTGTGAAAATCGATTCCCCCTATTAATTCGAACACGGTGCAACCGAATGGAACGAAATTTGGTACAGAGGTAGTACTGACAAAAGGCACCTCAGTGTCATGTTTTATATCGCCGCCATCTTGACGGAAACGTAATGGCGACCACACAAATGTTCAAAGCTTAAATAAAATTACGACAATCCTAATCATCCGATCTCTACCAAATTTTGCAACAGCATACCTTTATGGGGGGGAGCATCCTTTGACCAAACTAATAGGTCATCAGCGTAATAGTTTGCGGATGGCGGCCATCTTTATGTCAAAATTGATTCCCCCTATTAATTCGAACACGGTGGAACCGAATGGAACGAAATTTGGTACAGAGGTAGCACTAGCAAAGGGCACCTCCGTCTCATGTTTTATATCGCCGCCATCTTGACGGAAACGTAATGGCGGCCACACAAATGTTCAAAGATTAAATCAAATTACGATTAACCTAATCATCCGATCTCTACCAAATTTTGTAACAACATACCCTTATAGAGGAAACATCCTTTGACCTAATGAATAGGTCATTAGCCTAATAGTTTGCGGATGGCGGCCATCTTTGTGTGAAAATCAATTCCCCTTTTTAATTCAAACACGGTGAAACCGAATGGAACGAAATTTGGTACACAGGTAGCACTAGCAAAGGGCATCTCAGTGTCATGTATTATATCGCCGCCAGATTGACAGAAACGTAATGGCGGCCACACGAATGTTCAAATCTTATATCAAATTACGATTAACCTAATCATCCGATCTCTACCAAATTTTTCAACTACATACCTTTATGGAGGGAGCATCCTTTGACCAGTCTAATATGTCATTCGCCTAATAGTTTGCGGATGGCGGCCATCTTTATGTCAAAATTGATTCCCCATATTATTTAAACACGGAGGAACTGAATGGAACGAAATTTGGTACAGAGGTAGCACTAGCAAAGGGCACCTCAGTGTCATGTTTTATATCGCCTCCTTCTTGACAGAAACGTAATGGCGGCCACACGAATATTCAAAGCTTAAATTAAATTACGATTAACCTAATCATCCGATCTCTACCAAATTTTGCAACTACATACCCTTATGGAGGGAGCATCCTTTGACCAATCTAATAGGTCATTCGCCTAATAGTTTGCGGATGGCGGCCATCTTTGTGACAGAATCGATTCCCCCTATTAATTCAAACACGGTGAAACCGAATGGAACGAAATTTGGTACAGAGATAGCACTAGCAAAGAGCATCTCAGTATCATGATTAATATCGCCGCCTTATTGACAGAAACGTAATGGCGGCCACACAAATGTTTAAAGCTTAAATCAAATTACGACTAACATAACCATCCGATCTCTACCAAATTTTGCAACAACATACTTTTATGGAGGGAGCATCCTTTGACCAATCTAATAGGTCATTAGCCTAGTAGTTTGCGGATGGCGGCCATCTTTATGTCAAAATTGATTCCCCCTATTAATTCGAACACGGTGGAACCGAATGAACGAAATTTGGTACAGAGGTAGCACTAGCAAAGGGCACCTCAGTGTCATGTTTTATATCACCGCTATATTGACGGAAACGTAATCGCGGCCACCCAAATGTTAAAAGCTAAAATGTTATTACGACCAACCTAATAATCTAGTCTCTACCAAATTTTGCAACACCATATCTTTATGTGGGAAACATATTCTGACCAAACTGCAAGAACATCAGCCCAATAGTTTGCAGATGGTGGCCAAGTATGTGTGCAAATCGATTCCCCCTATCAATTCAAACACGGTGAAACCGAATTGAACGAAATTTGGTACAGAGGTAGCACTAGCAAAGGGCGCCTCATATTCATGTTTAATATCCCTATAGCACGTTGTATTTCATCAAGCTACTACAACCAACATTCAATCATACTCCTTGAAAAGGACAAAGAGTTATATCAATACCCATGCATTTAGGAGAAAGTGGGCTATATGTTCTTTACTGAACATCTTGTTTCATATGTTAACAGATTTCCTCATTTTCCCACAAATGTTGTTTTGTGGACTTGGCGGGTTTTGATTCTAGGTGCCTCAATTACTTTCTGCTGCTCTTCTCTTTATGCATTAAGAGTAAACAAGTAGTTCCGTGAAGAACTATACAGCCTATTTTCATATATCCTACTTATGTTAATTGCCTCTAGCAACATACACAATTTCAGTTTGATTGCTGTAATAGATTCGTAGATATTGAGAACCGACTAAAAATTTCGGATGGTCGCCATGTTGGATTTTATATATGTAGGTCCTAGAGTTATGTACTGTTACATGCAGATTATTGTGTACGTGTAGTATTCAAACTACAATCGCATAATTAGGACACAAGAAGTAACAAGGAGATTTTAAAATTTCGCACAGCTGCCATCTTGAGGTTATGGAAACAATTGAAATAAATTATATGCCAGTGGATTACAATATGTATAAATATTTCCTGTACCAGATTTCAGTGCGTTTGGAACATTGAATCGCGAGAAAGGTCTATTTAAAATTTTCAACTTCGCTTGGCTGCCATGTTCGTTTTGTAGTTAACCGGTTTCTGAAAGTCTTATAGATGGACTTCCGTAGTGCCCTTTATCTCCGTAAAAGTTTTCAGGGAGATACCGCTAATAGTTTCACAGATATGGAATGCCGGTGAAATATTTCGCACATCCGCCATCTTGTGGTTATGTAAACAATTCAACGAAGTCAGATGTCGGTGCATTACAATGTATGTAAACATATACTGTACAAAGTTTCATTGCGTTTGGTTGGTTAAATCGCGAGAAACGTCTATTTAAATGTCGCAACTTCGCTTGGCCGCCATGTTCGTTTTGTTGTTACCAGATTTTCAAAGGTCACATAAGTGAACTTATAGTTGTTTCCGTTATCACCATACAAAATGTCAGGGTAATATCGGTAATAGTTTCGGAGATATTGAATGCTGGTGAAATATTTCGCACAGCTGCCATGTTGGATTGGTGAGTCGTAACAAAATTTGAAGGGCACGGTCGGGGTCGCAGGGAATAGTGCTATGAAGTTACCGAGTTTCATTGAAATCGCTCCAGCCGTTTAGATTTTATTAGGGACACACACACACACGAATCACACACACACGGACAAAAGGTGATCTCATAAGCCTATTTTTTCAAAATTGAAAATAGGCTAAAAATACACAGACTAAAGTAACACATTATCACCGGGCTGCTTGGCTCCCCAGAATGTGAAAGAAATGTCCCACCCCATCCTTTTCTTAAAATACCAGGCGTAGAATACTGTTATCTAGTTATCTGTTTATCAGAAAGTTGCTTACAAGGGATGAAACCAGTTTTGTTCCAGATGTTTTAAATTATACTTAATTTCAAATGTGTATGCTAATATTAAGCAACAAAAGTGAAGTGACGCATAACAAGTGCTAATCGCGTGTTCTTTAGTCTGAACAATATCTCCAAATCTCGTCTGATATCTCAGAAGAACAAAGTCCATCTGTACACGACACTGGTGAGACCAGCACTTTTATACGGTTGTAAAACTTGGGCGACATCAGCAACGACAGAAGATCCAATATGTGCTTTTGAAAGAAAGGTACTTCGAAAGATATATGGGCCCGTCTATAATAACATGGAAGGTAAATGGGAGAGAAGAAAGAAAGAAGACCTGTACCAGAGGTTTGGAAAGCCACACATTGGACGGATAATGGGACAGAGGCGACTTCAATGGTTTGGACACATCTTAAGAGCGGACGGATCGCTTCCTAAGAGAGTCCTCCAATCTCAACCCACGGGAAAACGTCCGAGAGGACGCCCAAGAACACGATGGAAGGATCGAGTGACGACGATCCTTCAAGAAGTGGAACCAACAGCTGTGGAGGCTGATGCTAGAGACAGGAAAAGATGGAGTGCCATCTGCAGCAAATACCTCCTCTCATGATTTACTGCCTTTCCTTTTATTGGATCCTTTTTGCGTGTTGTAATAATTTTCCCTTTGTAATAATATTTTTTTGGTTTTTGTAATATTTGTAATATTTATCTTTTCCTCTTGTTATTTTGCTGTAGGCCACAATGGCCTGTTCAATGCAATAAATGATTATGATGATGATGATATGCTAAAATATGCTGTTATGTTCAGAATATGCAATAAATCCAATACACTCACAAAATATGCATTTGCATATGCGCATATGCATTTTCAACATATCCGGTCCCTATATGATGTAACACTAAGTCACTTGCTACATGTCAGATGTTCTCAAAGCATATTTACTTATTTCCTTGCAACGTCTCGTTCAAATGTGACTGAGGTGATCAACGACCGTGTGACGGGGAATTGAAGTATATTGATCTAGATTTTACGTCGGAAATATAGGCGACTTCGGTGGCGTAGTTGGTAGCATGCTGACCTTCTATGCCCAAGGTCGCGGTTTCAAACCCGGCCGAAGTCGTCAAATTTTTTAAAAACGTTCAAAATCCCTCAGTATGTCTTCCTTCGGAGGGGGAGTAAAGCCAGTGGTCCCATGTCATAGATTTATGTCATGTAAAAGAACCTTCCACTAACTGAACTTGTGTGAAACAAAATTTGTAGGTTACGGTAGGTTTGATGGATGCTTTAAAGTTCCATCGTTCGTCACCGGGCGCTGATTGCGATGACATCTAGTAGTAGCCAAGTTCACAGCTAGGTGTCGTGGACGGTAGCATTTGGTAGCGAAAGTGGGAAATACTTGAAATTATCGTCTGCAGTCCTTACTTGAATTAAAAACAGATAACACACACTAATACAGTCATCACTATTAACACCGGTTATCAGATATATTCTACACACACCCAAAGTATACGGGGCTACATGACCGCGTTGTCGCAGCCCCTAAACTTAGGACCCAACCAACCAACTTCGGTAATGCAAGGCCTGAATGTTCACAACTGCCTCTGTAAGCCTCCAGTTCCATTAGGGTGAGCTGCCGCTGATATTGGTGAATCTCTAATTCAGCCATCACTATAACACAGGTTATCAGAGAAAGTTCTCCTCCCCCCATTCCGCCACTCACACACAAGTACATGGGGCTAAAGGACCACGATGTTCAAGCTCCCTCAAATGAAACAACAACTCTCCTGGTTGGCAGTGGCCTCACATCAACCGGAGTCGTGCTGTTACAGAGGTTCAATATTTTATATCAACTGCTTGCACTTGTTGGGGAAGGCCGGTAGTCTCCCACAGCGCCCTCTAGAAATGCCCGCGTGAGGAGAAATCAGATTACGTTCGAGGAAGGAATAGAATTAGGACTGGTTGAGTATCCTAAAAGCCTTGCCGCAACCAAGCAAACCACATTATGGAACGTTCCCGACATAAATCTTAGTCAGCTTGACTCATACTTCCTAGTCTTTGTAATTTGAGACAATTTTATCTCAATTTACGGATCTTGCAAATAGCGTAACAGAATACAGAGTCGGGGTAAGTGACGTCATTACGCATGTCTTTGTTCTTAGCTACTTGCTACAGTATAAGATCTGCGTCATCAGCTGCTACAGTGCAGTTATAACATGAAGTACCTTTGCTATTAGCAGTGCAGGGCTTTCAATATTTAAGATTTACTTGGGGGCGAACTGAAATTGGAAGTGTACCATAGTGGCGTAGACGTTAAATTCACCGGTTTGGAGTACAGGGGATTCGAGTTCGTGTCTTGACGAAGGCTTACTCTTCAGATATTAACAATTAAACCACCATCATCCGATTGATTGGAAGTTTGAAGCGCGTTAGCGCTCTCGGCTACCGTGGCTGGTCATTGTTTTCATACATCCCTCCCTATATTATTCTGCTAAGGTCCCATTCCAGTTCTGTACCGAAAATAAGGTCCCATTAACACCAACCTACACATATGGGGTATCTACAGGTTCAGCATAACCCAATGCGTAAGCGAAACGCACTCACTTACTCTTTAAATGCCTCACAATTAAATGAATACCTTAAAATATGTATATTTACAATTAAATAATGAAAGAATGCAACACGGTATCATGGTAACAGAATCCCACAGTTCCATCTATTTCTGTAAGACGCAAAGCAATTCCAATTATTACATTACTGTGAAAGGTTCCAGACGGTTATAAGATTATCACGGAATAAAATTAAGCTGTAAAATTCATCAATGCATACAGTATAATGCACTTAAGGGGGTCAAGGGGCACTCTAGAATGTTTTCACGCAATTTTCACATATGAGTGTGGTACGAACGGTCTTTTTCACCCGGCTATAAAAGGTCTCCAAAAACCACATTTAAAGGCCCTTAAATTAACAGTGTGTGTGATATTCCCAGAAAAGTAAATTCGCTCTGATATACCTATGAAGGAATGACAAACCTCTAACCACTGCACCAGTAGCTGAATTGATAAAGTCTGATTATTCATACCAAGGAAAAATCAGTCATAGCATTCATGATTTAGATTTTGCTAAGTGTACTCATTACAACTAGAATATTCGCTGGCGAAGCCGCGACGGGTAATGCTAGTATTTAAATAAATTCACTGGGGTGAAAAGAGGCTGATCATACAAATTGGTAAGACGTTTCATGTACTCATTCATATACGTAACTTGTATCTATAATGCCCAAAGCCATCAGTGTTAGCTGAATTTTCAGTTATCCGAAGCGCCATCGGTCCACATACTCCCACTAACTCACTCAGAAGGTTTCTATGGGACACGAAGATCTCACAAAATGCCTCCACTGAACTCTGGTTTGGGCGAGCTCTTGCCAGTTGTCCACATTCAGATGTCTACAAAGTTTGGAGATTTCATTTTTCCAGGAACTTCGTGGGTCTTCCTACTGGTCTTATTCCTCTTGGTTCTTCATTAAAGATTTTTCCTATCATCTCCCATCATTAGTAAATGACCAGCCCTTTGAAGTCTTCTGGAGTTAATGATGTTGAGTATTGGTGCTTGCTGTGATAGTGAGTGTATGTCTTTATTTGATCCTTTTCTCCAGCTTTGAGGTGCGGAGTAAAAAAAGATCCAAACATTTTCCTATAGGTCTACACTTTATTTTCGAAAACTTGCAACTGGTGTTCTTCCTGTTTTGTTATACTCCATGATTCTGCACCATAAGTTAGAACTGGCCTAATTGTGGTATTGTATATTTTCAGTTTTGTAGTTGTCAAAAATTTGGATCTTATCCGTCCACATTATCTCGGATAAACAGGGTTCTATTGTTTTAGCTTGTACCTTTTGTGGTTGCTGGCATGATTATAAATGACAGTTTCGTGTGTACTGTAATTGCTCACACTTATACACGGTGTATCTTAATTATATCGACAAAAAATAATCGGGGACGCTCTGCGTGTTATGTAAAAGTCGATGCCGCAATCGTATTGGCGGTGAAAAATTTTCCCTTCGAGGAAATGAGGTTACTTTGTTACTTCCGGGCATGCGATTCAAATCTACGAACTCGCCGTATTAGCTGAACCAGAGAGCAAGCCGATGGCCATTGCTCTGCTTCAGGCAAGGGAAGGGAGTGTGATAGAAGGAGACAGAGATATGCTAGCGGGCATGCTCAAGTTTCCTCGTTCGCCTCGTCTTGCTGCCTGGCTCAGCAAATACGGCGAGCCCGTCATTTTCAATCGCGCGCCCGGAAGTATCAAAGTAACCTCGTTTTCTCGAAGGGAAAAAATTTCTCCGCCAATCCGATTGCCGCATCTTCATTTACATAACACGCAGAGCGTCCCTGATTTTTTTTGTCGGTATAATTAAGATACACCCTGTATATTTTCCAGTTTGGATGAAACTGGATGAGTTATGCAGTAGTATTTGAGGGAGAATTTAAAAAATTTCGATTATAAGGCAAACACTGAAAAGTGTCTTCAAACACAATAATAAAATTTATATCGCTTATTTATTAGCACATGTTTGTCAACATTTACCATCTGAAGTAAGTTTCATTTCGTCACCTTTTTAGCCTACTTTCGATTTTTGCAAAAAATGAAAGTATTAGCCTATTTTCGATTTTTGCAAAAAATGATAGTACACTTATGAGATCAACACAGGGCCAAAAAATGTGTGTCTGTCTATGAGTGTGTGTGTGTGTGTGAGTGTGTGTACTCTGAATGTCTGTCCCCCTATCAATTCAAGCACGGTGAAACCGAATTGAACGAAATTTGGTACAGAGGTAGAATAGCAAAGGGCACCTCAGTGTCATGTTTTATATCGCCCACATCTTTACCAAAACTGAATGGCGGCCACTCAAACGTTCAAAACATAAAATCAAGTAACGACTAAGCAAATCATCCGATCTCTACCAAATTTGATAACAACATACCTTCATATAGGACGCGAGTTGTGACCAAATTACAGGGTCATCCGCCGCACCATTTCAGGATGGCGGCCGTGCGAAATATGCAAACTTTATAATCCATATCATGGGACCCACCAGTTCCGATTATCGAGCCGAGAATCGATTTAACTGTTCTAAAGGAAGAGGCACGTTCGAAATTAAAAGTTTATTTTGTAATACTATAGTAAGAAGTGATTTTAAAAAGCTGAGCCGTCTCAGTTACAAGGCAAGAAGGCAGCGGATATCTTGTGCCTGACTTATATTTCACTAATTTGAGTATTGCATGGAATATAGCGCACTGATACAAAATAAATAAACTTTGTATGAAATGTTTTATATATAAATATTATACTCCACTGATGAAATCGTTTATTCTAAATCATTATTTGCTCACACGTTCTATGTAACTCATTTGATATCGGACGATGTTCGTTGGCACGTTTGACTCCGTGGTAAACCGTTGACCTATCACTCTTATGGCTATGGTTCAAACCCCACCACAGTTAGGTTTTTTACTTGATTTTTTTATATTTATTGTTTTGTAATGACTCGGACGTTTTAAAATTAAGCGTTATATTGTGAATATTACGATGGAAAACATATATTTAATTTAGAAAAATTCGCCAGCAGATTTGCACGAGACATCTAGTAGCAAAAAAGTGAATTATCATCGCCAAATGGCGGCGAACTGCACGCCGGCCTACATATTAACTTACTGATTTTATTGAAAAGTTTATTTTTATGGCCGCTAGAATGCACTCGCCCTGTTAGGATTATCTTGTTCGGTACTTCTCCAATATATGTCACGACTGGTCTACGTGGAACTCCATTGATTAGTATACCATTGGCATTCTATGCGCATCGAATTTGAAGAATGACAAGATGATACTACGATACATTTTTACTTTTTATTTGAAAGGGTTTGTAACAGCCTATTGTACTAGACTATGTACTGGACGAGATTCGAACGGAGACCATCTGAGATAAGTTGCATATGAATTTTTTCGGGATTTGGATCAAATGTGTATGCAGGTGGAGAGCTTTGACATCCAGAAGTAATTGGTAAAATTTTAGCCAATAGAAATATGTCTATTTGGAGCAGAAATGGAAATTTTGTAACCCAAGATATTTTAGCCAAGGGTGAGGTACTCTAGCTGAGTCCAGGAAAATGCACAGTTTGTAGATGTTGGCCGCGAGAAACCAGTTTTTGCGAGCTAGGGGACAGAGCAATGATAAGTAGAGGTCATGCATGCGACCTCCAGATAGAGGAGAAGAGAGGACGTGTTTCTGGCGCGCTTCAGAACAGGTACTCAGCCAATCAGAAGACAGAGAGATTACGAGGGAACAAAAGGATATTATACACATTATTTTAATAATGGAAAGGACTGTAACATATCAAATTTACCAGGAGGAAAAATGAAATTTAATGGTTGAAACCGTGATTAAATCGGATATCTACAAGAGGAGATACGAACCAATGTGTGTGTTTGCAGCAAGGAGTGAGGCTAGGAAGATTGATTATGGAGGGAAAGCTTTGATCGAGGAGGCTAGCAAATGCTAGGAAGCAAGGCTCTTTCGTTACGAACTTCTGTAGAAGTAACACGTGTTACATTTCACTCCGCAATATACAAGAAGGTAACTTGTGATATTTGAGAATTCAACAAGAAGCAATATTACAGAGAGATAAATATGACGCCATGAACAAATAACAAACTATAACAATTGAGAAGAGATATTAAGAAGAAAGAACCATAAACTATACTGCGTGATACTTTGTTATACTCGTATCATCGCATTGGAACTTCTACGAAATACTACGCAGAGGAGAAGAAAGCAGAAGTATTGGAACACATTACTATCTACAAAATGTCTATTGAACCAGGTCAAAGGGGAGAGATCACGACCAACTATTTCGAAGCAGAGAAGATGTTTTAAATTTTCATGATGGAGGGAACGTAGAGCTACACTAACAAGCGATATCCAGAGATGACCATGTAGCTTGATTAAGAGGACGGGCTGCGCTACCAACTGCAGTTCGTTCTGAATACACACTATTCTACTACTATGGAGAGAAGCTCACATGTCAAGGAGATTTCTAACGATGACAAACACCACTATCATTCTACCGACATCGATGAACATCAACCGATGTATTACCAGAAGATGGACCCAAGAAGGAAGCGGGAGGAGCATCAAGGTTATCTAACCGAGAAGATCCAAGAATGGCAGCAGAACGAGGTCGTGGACGGTAGAGAGGAGGCTTCACGGCGAGTCTCAGCTGGAGACCAGTTTTCCACCCCATCCCCTACTGTTTGCCGAGACCAGCAGTCCAGACAGGAGCTGTATGACGTATGCCAGCTGCCCGCCAGACGCAAAGTCGCGTTCCTGAAGCACGTGACAGAGATTCCACGAATGCCGTTGACACCAGGTCCGTCACCACAGGTCTAGCTTTAAGGTAGAACAGTGCAAGTTTACACACCTATGTAGATAGAATTTGTACACGTTTATCCAGTATATCGACCAATATTCTTTATCTTATTCATAGCTCATGTTGTTATTTTGTCTAGAATTTTGAAATTTTGCTATAGAGCATTTATATTGCATTTTTGATCTTATCAGAACGCTTTGCCGTCATTTTTCTGACAAAGTCATTTTTTTAGCTTGTGTAAGCTATTGTTAAATAGATTTTTCGCTAGAGTAACTTCATTTCATTGAAGCAAGTATTTTGTGTATCGGTGTTGTGACATCAGGTCGAAGGTAGTCACATGTTTGACAAGCAGATTTTATTGTACATGTAATGTAAGGTAATGAGAGGACACGATGATCCTTTGTAAAGCTAATTCGTGACAGAAACGAATATATGATGTACAAAGACCGTAATTGTTGACAGGAGTATTTCAACTTGCATTCAAAGAACTTCACTGTCTAAGAAAGCAACTATGTAAAACCCAGAGTAATATTACGATTGTTTAAGCAGTATGCGTATTTGGAGAAGCATAGCTAAGAGATATAAGATGTGAAAGGTAATTGTATTGAACAATCTTTGTTATTGCCAGGTCATGAGAGGCCACGGAAAGAATATTAAATATCTAGAAAGGAACAGACGTGAGGTGTGGATATTCTTAATTTTTGTGAAGTAAATGCGAGCAGACTTTAGATTTATAGAAAAGCTATACATGTATATTGTAACAGATTTGTACTAGAGGAAGAGAACGGAAAGATGGCATGATTTTATGAGGAGAGATTTGGAGAAACATTGCGGAAATATTTTATGAGAGATGCACAAGGAAGTAATAGCACAATAATGTATAATCGATAGAGATTATGTAGGAGGAAGTAAGTTGTATTCGTGAGCGGTATTGCAATAGTAATATATAGTAGGGATACTGAATCTCACTTTGTTTAAAGTATACGAGATTGTTTTCTAGGAGTTTTGTGGAAGTGCTAAACGAGATACATGCGAGAGGCAATGGTCTGAAGGAACATGTAGTGAAGACACGATAATATGGTAATTAGGAGTGTGAGAGGAATTTATTATGATAAAATGTGATGATGTACAGTATGTCTAATAAGCAATGTCGAGAAATATATCTTTGCAGAATTATTTTTGTGAGTATCGAAGGTTAAATGCCATCCACATTTATTGTCTTTGAAAATAGCTTATCTAAAGGTCTTGCGTCGTATATTTGGAATTTATTGGAAGTATCAACACCGAATTTGTAATTTATAAGTGAATAGTTCTGAACTTAATTGATTTGTAACACAGATTCACATTGGTTATGAGAAATGTTTACGGGATTTGACTTTAAAATTGTGTGAAATACGCAAGTGAAAGTGAGAGAAGGAACTTTATGCTATTATTGCTAGAGAATGAATCGTGCGGGACGCGATACTGTACATATTGTATTATAAACATTATGGTTATTATTTTTAGTCACCCACAGTTGTGTGTTAGAGTTCAAGGCTATTTTGCGATGTTATTACACAGATGTATTAATTAGGGAGCATGTCTGTATCATGAATATAACGATATAGGAAGATATATTCATAATTAGTGTTCAGAATTTTCGCAAATGTTTTGTACATGTTTGGAAATATCTTATGAGGAAAGATTGAACATTGTTTGAAGTAGGATGCTAGCAGAGACTAAGTGAGTCGCATCCACGTCTAGCTGAGACGTCATTTTTATTTGTAGTGGCAAATCTTATTTTATTTTGCTTAAGGACATGTCTGTAATGTTCGTTGGTTTTCTTTAATAAATTGCAAGCTATTTTATGCTTGCTTCGTTTTTCTAGAGGTGACTTCTTTCCTCACTACTTAATTACGCGATAACGATACTGCTAGTTCGATACATACAGTAAATCGACACATTATTTCATTAACCCGAGAGTCGAGTCGCTCAATTTGTGCTCAACTTTTTGTTTGTAGGCTGGTGTGCAACTAGTTAGTAATATGGTTAGATATGCGTTATGTGTGATCAGGGTTCCCTAGTCATCAGTCCTGTAAGAATCGTTGATTCTTTAGCCGGGTGTTGACTCTCCTGCGATCCTTATTTTCCATCTACGCGGATTTTGGACTGTGACCTAGCGGGATTCGGGAGCAGTACATTATTTGAAAATGTTATTTGAAGTCAAGAACAAAACGATTTCACATAGTACCTGAACTCTAGACGTTGGTGCTAGTTCAGAATATTAATTAATACTTTTATTGCAGCCAAATAGCAAACGAAAATATCCACATAGTTGGTATACACACGTCTCTGTAGGATCATGGAAAGATTTGTTAATTCAATTAGGGTTATGAAAGCCATGCACAGCCAGACGTGTAAATACATGCCTCAACTCAAAGTTGGACGTTGCCCACGTCAGGTCGATTATGTAATAATAATAATAATGTTACTGGTTTTACGTCCCTTTTAACCACTGTTGCTTTTAGAGACGCCGGGGTGCCGGAATGTTGCCCCGAAGGGGATCTTTAACGTGCCAGTAAATCTACTGACACGGCTCCCTCGCATATGTGCACCCTCAAATGCCAGATGACTGCGCCAGGATACGAACCTGCAACCTAGGGCCCAGCAAGCGAGAGTGTTACCGCTGAGCCACGCAGCCAGTCCGGTCGATTATGTCTCCAGGTCCATAACATTCTTAAGATACTTCTTATCTTTCTTTCTTTCTTTCTTTCTTTCTTTCTTTCTTTCTTTGTTCAATGATGGTAGCAGTTTTTTTCGAGGTAGTGGTGTTTGGTTGGGCTAAATAGTTTCTAAGGTCTTCAACCAAGAAATGATTCTATTATACTCTTTGATAAAAAAAAAGAGTTATAACTATACTCATATATTTAGGAGAAAGTAGGCTACTGCTCGAGTCTAAGCTGCGTGGACCTGAGAGGAATGTGCATCGCAAACTGTTATGAGTATTATCAGTGGTGGTGACGAGTGATGCGGTTTCTCGGTCCTTGCGTAGTAACAGAAGCAAATACATTAGTCGGTGACTCAGTCACTCATTCCCAACGCCACACTGGTTTCAGAAAAGACCCATGTTAGCAGTATTGGAACAGATGAGAATGTCAGGTAACACGGCGGGCTGTCGACAGGCTTCTCAATTCTCGCCTGCTCCTACCCTGCCTCTGCCCTTCATCCCGCAAGTTCACAGAGCTTGGAACCGAGCAGTATATGTTCTTTACTGAACATCTTGTTTTGTTTTCTTATCCATGGGCTCTTTATGAAGGTACACACATAATTTACTCACTCACAAACATGCTGAGCTTCTATGCACAAGGTCGCGGGTTCAAACCCGGCCGAAGTCGTCGGATTATTAAGAGCGTTAAAAATCGCTCAGTATGCCTGCCTTCGGAGGGCAAGTAAAGCCGGTGGTCCCATGTCACAGATTAATGGCATGTAAAAGAACCTTCCACTAATTACACTTGTGTCAAGCTAAATTATATGTTAGATTTGACTGATGCTCTTAGGTTACTACGTTCGTCGCCAGGAGCCGACTGCGGTGGCATCTCGTGAAGCTAAATTATAGGTTAGATTTGACTGACGCTGTTAGGTTACAACGTTCGTCGCCAGGAGCCGACTGCGGTGGCATCTCGTAACCAAGTTCAAAACTAGTTGTCGTTTACGGTGGCGTTTGGTAGCAAAAGTAGGAATACTTGAAAATTGAATGTCCGTACTCCTTACTTGAATTAAAAACTGATAACACACACTAATACAGCCATCACAATTAACACCGGTTATCAGACAGTTTCTACACACACCCAAAAGAACACGGCTACATAACCACGTTGTGGCAGCCCCTAAACTGCGGAAACAACCAACCAACATGCAAGTGGCAGATGACCTGGCTGTTCCGTCCTTCAAAATGAGAATAACTAACTAACTAACACACGCACATACATATACGTACCTAGGCTACACAATTATTTACTCACAAAGCTATATCGAAATTGCCAGTTACTTTTGAAGTACTACCAGCCTATAGTGGGATGTATAGTATTCGAAGTCAAAAGGCCACTTGATATGGAAGCTGACAGCGCTCACGATCAGTGATATTTGCACAAACTAAACGCACAAAGACCAGTCATCATCCAAGTTGAAAGTGACTGAACAGTGTTATTCAGCGACATGAGGGAATCACACGCGCACAGTGGAGGACAGTGACCCCACACGCACAATATAAAGGAAACTGTATTTAAAATCAATAAATAACAGTCTAAACATTTCCTGCCGCCAACTACGTGACGTGAACGGGATATTTTTGTAACAGAGGAAGCAGCAACAGTATTTACCTTGGCGAGCAGCAACGTACAGGCGCAGTTGGGATATCTTACATCGCTTCTGGTGTTTAGCAGTACAGTTTATGGCGCTTTAGCTGGGGTCAGTGCCTGGGATGTTTATCAACACCTGTAGGCACCCGCTTGCCCTCGGCTTCGTGCGCACAAGGCTCTGGTAACTAAGAGGAGCATTGTTTGCCTCGTTAATAGTTTACAAGTTAAATTACTTGTTTGATGCTAGAATGAGGACTCTCATATAATCACGCCAAACCATTCTGAATGAGGCTTCTGTTCCAAGACCCAAGGTTTGAATATCGAAGCTGACAGCGGCCATACTGAGTGTAGTTCATCCCAGGGCGTTTTATACCCACTTCAGGAAAATTCACTCATTCATTCATTTATTTGCAATTGGGGGTGTGTACCCCGGAGGCAAAT
This sequence comes from Meconema thalassinum, assembly GCA_946902985.2. Classification (NCBI taxonomy): domain Eukaryota; kingdom Metazoa; phylum Arthropoda; class Insecta; order Orthoptera; family Tettigoniidae; genus Meconema; species Meconema thalassinum. The sequence goes on along the minus strand of OX336388.2, from coordinate 2,095,684,229 downwards.
TTGGTATGCATAACAAATAAATAATTAAGCTTATACATAACAATTCAACAGCAATTAAACTGGAGTAGGCCTATTTATACAAATCTAACGGGGTGCACTCAGCCTCGTGAGGACAATTGAGTAGCTGTCTGACAGTGAGGCAGCGCCCCAATCACGAAAACCAAGATTAACGGCCGAAGGGATCCGATGCGCTGATCGTATCACCCCAATATCTGCATGCCAAATGTTTGGGTAGCAGTTGCTTGGTAGGCCTAGGCTCTTCATGGGCTGTCGTGCCGGGGGTTATTATTAGTATTATACAAATCGTCAGTCTTTTCGTAAAAACACCTATATGTTTCGGAAAAGGCTCTAAGACTGCGACAGTTAGAAAGTTCCAGTTATCAATGGCACGGTTAACGAAATAATAGTTTCCATAATTTGTACGCTGTGCTCGGGACTTAACTTTGAAACAATGATCACTCCTACTCACGTAAGTGGGCTTTCCCATACGTTTGCTAAGCTCACCACATGCTGGTTGATTTGTAGGCTATACGTGTTGTACATAGCTCAGAGTCTAGATTTAATCTTCCTAGCCTCAAGTGATTCCCACCCAAGTTTCTTTAACGTACGGCTCACACTGCTCCTGGGATTAAAGTTACTAAGCACAAATCTAGCGGCCTTTCTTTGTACCATTTCCACTCATTTTCACCACCAGGCAAATGCCGGTACGATTCCTTGCAACAGATCCACGGTCGACTTTCTTCCAAAATCCCTTTGCTGACCTTTCCTCAATTAGACTTAGGTTAACTTATACAACAGTGTACATCACTGCCTGAAACATTTTAGCCTGCAAACTCCATAGACTAAACTGACCTCTTGCGCGTGGAATGACAGGATGATATTTTTGCAGCAGTATTTATCGTGATTACATATTTCACTCGGAATCCGATTACCTAATGGAAATGCAAACTCTCGTGTGGTTGTTTCGCCGTGCGAATAGTCACCCTGTGAGTGCTGTTGAAGCGCAGGCAAGCATGCACGAACCAATCGGATTACATCATTCATAACGTGATTCTCATTTTTCCATTCCATTAAATTATTGTGTTGAGATTTCAAGTACCAAATATCGAAAATGTTCTCCACACTAAACCATCGAATGACAATTGACCAATTTACACCACAGATGAATATTTAGAGAGTGTATCTGACAAATGCCGGTTGGTTGGTTCCTTAGTTTAGGGGATGCGACAACGTGGTCATGTAGGCCCGTGTACTTTGGGTGTGTGTAGAGTTTGGTGGAGACTGTATTAGTGTGTGATACCTGTAATTCGGGTAGAAGGACTGCGTACGATTAATTTCTTCAAGTGGTTCCTACTTTTGCCACCAAATGCTACCGTCCTCGACACCTAGCTGCAGATGTGGCTACTAAATGCCTTCGCAGTCACCACCTGGTGGCGAACGTTGGAACTAATAAAGCGTTATCAAACTAACCTACAAATTTTAGCTTCCAAAAGTGTAGTTAGTGGAAGGTTCTTTTTCATGCCATAAATCTATGACATGGGACCACCGGCTTTACTTCCCCTCCGAAGGAAGGCATACTGAGGGATTTTTAACGCTCTTAAAAAAATCCAACGACTTCGGCCGGGTTTGAACCCGTGACCTTGGGCATTGAAGCTCAGCATGCTATCAACTACGCCACCGAAGCCGCTGAAAAATGCCGGCCCCGTGATGTTGGGGTAGCGTGCCTGTCTCTCACCCGCAGGCCCCCGGTTCGAATCCCGTCTCCGTCAGGGATTTTAGAAACTGACTTGAGGGCTGGAACGGGGTGCTCTCAGCCTCGTGAGGACAAGCGCCCCGGTCACGAAAACCAAGATTAACGACCGAGGGGACCCGATGCGCTGACTACGCGTCTCCCCAAAATCTGCAGGCCAAATGGCTGGGCAGCGGTCGCTTGGTAGGCCTAGGCCCGTCAAGGGCTGTAGTGCCAGGGGGTTATTATTATCTGACAAATATATTCTACTTTGTGATGGTCTAAGAGCGCAGGTGCCGTAAGTAGAACGAATGTTTCTTCCGCGTAACCTGCAACAATCGACCAGCGATTGCTTCGCCAATAACTGGCCCTCCTGTTTCCTCAAGCGTATGGATTTAAACAAGAACACATCGGAGCGTGATTCATGAAACGAAGGAAACTTGTAGTTTTAAGTGACCGTTAATCTCGCGATCATGAGTTACGGGACCTCCGTTTTAGGTGAAATCCGAATCACAGGAAGTGATACTTCCCTTCGAAAATCTCACATGCATTGACTAGGAATGGAACACAGTCTGCCTTAGTGAGAGGCGAGCAGCTTGACCACTGCACCATCACGCCCCCACGTGATTCATGTATTAGGACTCCAAAAATAAACACAGCTGTGAAGAGGAAATCCCTTTCCTCGAGGAATGACCCACTCAAGAGCGCTGCTCTGTTATCTTCGCGAGAGGCACGCTCCTACTTTGCTACAGACCTTTCAAAATCATCGAGTGATATTAGTTTGAAGATCCAATTTCTTCTTCACTATTAAAGATACGACTTTTATCGTTTCAAATGATCTTGTCGACTTCATCGTTATGCTTGAGTCAAAAGTTATGCGTTACGGAGACGGTGACGGCAAGCAGCCGCGTGGGAAGCCTAAGTTATTTTTCTGAAATTTCACTTTTTTTTAATATCCATTCTGAAGGAAATTTCTTCTAGTTTTAGAACATGTATGGTTCATAAATATACCATTAATCTTTCATGTCAAAATAAATTTTTTACTGTAATTTTTTTCTGACTGACAGCTGTCATGTCTGGCGAATCAGCAGATCTATAAAATTCCTTTCGAGCCTAAATTGACTTTCTCTTTCTCTATCCCAATTGTTTCGCTCCTGGCCGTGGTAAGTGATTTTTGATAGGCGACAAAAAACACGGCACGCATGTGATTTGTTGTTGGCATGTTAATGAACCCATTTGAATTCAGTAGGCCGTGTACATAGTGGCAAAATTGACTTTCTCTTTCTCTATCCCACTGGTTTCACTCCTGGCCGTGGTAAGCGATTTTTATAGACGACAAAAATCACGGCACGCATGTGATTCGTTGTTGGAATGTTAATGAACCCATTTGAAATCAGTAGGCCGTGTTCATAGTGGAAAAATTGACTTTCACTTTCTCTATCCCACTGGTTTCACTCCTGGCCGTGGAAAGTGATTTTGATAGGCGAAAAAAATCACGGCACGCATGTCATTCGTTGTTGTCATGTTAATGAACCCAATGAATTCAGTAGGCCGTGTTCATAGTGGTAAAATCAATCTCGGGATTTTCCGCCAACACAAATTCCTCCTTTCTCTACTAGAAAGCATTATAGTGTCAAGGAGCTTAGGTATCTAACTTCCTTGACATTCATAGCTTTCCAAGGAACGACAAGATTCGATATGCAAGCTGCCCTCTGGGCGTCAAATAACAAGATGAAAGAGGACCATACAGCTTTCAAGGAAGGATCTGTGTATGTCCCAGGAGGTTTCTGATGTGATCAAAACAGAATGTGAGCGAAGACATACCGTACTGAGTAAACTTTAAATGCGATTTACTCATTAATTCGTTTCCTGACATTTGAAGTCCTTCAAAGTGCTTTGACTTTTGTCACACAAATGGTATCTGCTTGATTTGTATTTCAAATTAAAGCTAATACATGTATCTATGTTCCCTACCACCAAGAAAATGATATTCATAAAAAATGTAATTTTAACAACTTTTTAAACAATTTTATTAAACAAAATTTCAAGAAACTTAAATTGTAATATAATTTTAAAACCCTTACTTGTGACTAATTCAGACAAGAGTGGTAGGGAACATTTCCCATGTAAGTTAGATTGTTTTTGTTCAAGGTTCATGGATTTTGGTTAAAATTTGTGAGAGATAGAGGACTTTAAGTACCCCTGTGTAAATAGCAACAAATATTTTTTTCATAAACAATTAACATAAAATTTGTGTAAAATGAACTTCAAAATCTTTAAATTTTGATCATGATAATACACCAGAAAAATTTAACATTGCTAGAGATTATTCTTTTAAAAAATAAAAAATTCCTCTCGGCACGCCGGAAGGCGGAGGTAGATTTCACCGGGCAAACTAGGGGATAGGCTATAATAGGCAAAATATGCAGGTTTTCGTAGGAGGATCAGACCTCATTTATTGCGAGAAAGTATTTTACAATTGGAGGTTAGTTAACATTTTTTCGTCTTTCTATGCATACTTTTAACATTTTACTGTCTTATGGGGATGGTAACCTTCTTGTCATTTGGGGTTAATTTTTTTTATACTTATGATCACACTGTCCTTATGCAAGGTTTGGAACTAATGTGTAACTATCTAACAGTCTGTTACTTCTTCACGCAAAATTTTATCTCCCGCAGAGATGTTGGTTGGTTCCTCAGTTTAGGGGCTGCGACAAGGTGGTCATGTAACCCCGTGTACATTGGGTGTGTGTAGAATCTGTCTGATAAACGGTGTTATTTGTGATGACTGTATTAGTCTGTAATTCAGTTAAGGTCTGCAGACGGTGAATTTTAAGTAGTAGTACCTAATTTTGTACCAAATACTAACGTCAACGACACCTAGCTGTGAACTTGGCTGCTAGATACCACCGCAACCAGCAACATGCAACGAACGTTGTAACTTCCCCTCCGAAGGAAAGCATGCTGACGGATTTTTAGCGCTCTTAGAAAATCCGGCGACGTTGTCTGGCTTTGAACCAGCACCTTGGGCATAGAAGTTCAGCATGCTACCAGTTAGCCGCTTCCCTCATAGTCAGATGGAACAAGAAGTTCCGTGACGAACTAAAGAGCCTACTTTTCTTAAAATTAAGATTCATGCCATAGATTAATCTACAGTATATGAACCTATCTAGAATAATGACGAAATTAAGTGGGTAATATCGAAATGTCTTAATTAGTTCGAAATAAGGTATACTAGGCATAATGTAGCCTAATAGAGCAATACAGTTGGAAGCTCTGGTGACTGAATATATTCTTACTTCCATCTCCTAAGCTACAGAATACAAAATGTGGTTGAAGTCCAAAGGACGTTACATGGATTTAGACATTGGATCTATTAGTACACGTAAAAGTATGTTGGCAACAATGTCATGCGAGTGCTGGTCAGAAATAATCTGAAATATTATATATTTTTGTGCCCATTTTGGATGAAATCCATTTGTTGGTATAGAATTTACATGTATTTAAAAATTGGTCCTATCAGCAGGCTTAGAATCGTGTTGGTAGAACTGACGTATATAAGTTACTCCAAATTAATGTAAAATGTCGGGTAATTTACGTGTGCATAGTTTAAAGCTGTCGGCTTGCATACTTTCTGATATATTTGGATACAAAATAGAGAGCAATTATTAACAATTGGCAGCCCTGGTGGCTCTTAAGAATACACTCAGTCATATATGTTTATGTACACATATTACATACAAAATTTGGTTGAAATCCAATTGATAGTGTAGAAGTTATATGCATTTAAAAATTGGACTTACCAGAAGGCTTAAAATTATTTTGGCAACGCTGTCATGTATGGCCACCTGGAAATTAAACTGAAAAAGTATTATCTACATGTGTGCCAATTTTAGAATAGCTCCCATGTATACCTTCCAAGATATCCAACATGGAGCTCAAATTTCTAGTGCGTTTTTTTAGCAGTTGGTAGCACTGGCATCTTTTTCAAATATGGGCCTGAAATATTCCGGTATACATCTTTACTCATACTAAATTTGGTTTCGATTGCTGCAGCCGTTTAGGAGTTGATAGGGGGGGGGGGGACACACACACACAGCCAGACAGACAGACAGACAGAAGGACAGACAGACTGAAGGACAGACACATTTTCCCGGATATATCTTATAAGTCTACTTTTTCCTCATTTTTGAAAAGTGTGAAAAGTAGGCTAAAAATGAATGTGATCTCATCAATGGCGTTGTCTTGGCAACCTCTGATAGATCAACCCTTATCAATTTAAAAGCGTTGTTATGGTAACCTCTGATGGCACTTGGCATTTTTTAAAATTCCGAAATCATTTTTCTCATCCCTTGGCGTAATGGTGGGTCATATCAAAAATTCTTTCAGACAAAAGTTTTAGGTAATTATTAGGGGAATATTTTCCATTTTATACGGTTTTGATATTGTGCCTATTAAGAGAGATATGATTAATGTTTCCCGAAAAACCCACTTTTCTCCACCCCTTTGGTCAATGGTTGGTGCTATCAAAAAACTTATTTGACATAAATTTTTGGCACTTATCCGACACATATTATGAACTTTGAATGGATTCGATATTTCACGTATTAAGAGAGTTATAGCGAAATTTCACTTTTTCGAAAAAAGTCCCCCATTTTCACCCCCTTCGACCGATTTTGCCCATTAACGAACTCGACCGAGATTTTATAGGGATACATATTATGTAAAAAATTCAAAGTGATTGGTACAAAATTACGGCAGTTATCGTGTCCACAAGAAACTGATATATATATATAGATAGATACATATATACATAAATTATATATAAACTTTTGAACTGACGGTGGTTTTGGGGTCTGGGGGATGTGAAACGCGAAGATATGTCGAAATTTTCCGGAAGTCGAAACATGGTACCCATTGCAATAGTTAGCTTTCTAATGAAATCGACCTAAATTATTCCTAGTGTATATGACCACCTTAATGGGTAATGGACGGCGAGTGCGTGACGTCATGCAGCCACCCGGGAAGCCTAAGTTAATGGTTAATGGAGGTTGTTGAAAGAGTCCTGGGGCTTCGAGCGAAGCGAAAAGAATACAGGGTGACTCCTAAAGAGGTGTACAAGATGCCAGATGAGAATACAGGTTGACTCCTAATGAGATACTGTATACAAGATGCCAGATAAGAATACAAAGTGACTCATAAAGAGGTGTACAAGATGGCAGAGATGAATACAGGGTGACTCATAAAGAGGTGTACAAGATGTCACACAAGAATACGGGGTGACTTCTAAAGAGATATACAAGATGCCAGATAAGAATACAGGGTGCCTCCTAAAGGGGTGTGCAAGATGTAAGAGCAAAATACAGTAAAATATGCCAGATAAGAATACAAGGTGACTCCTAAAGATATATACAAGATGCCAGATAAGAATACAAGGTGACTCTTAAAGCGGTGTACAAGATGGCAGAGAAGAATACAGGGTGACTCCTAAAGGGGTGCACAAGATGTCAGACAAGAATACAGGGTGAATCCTAAAGAGGTGTACAAGATATCACACAAGAATACAGGGTGACGTCTAAAGAGATATACAAGATGCCAGATAAGAATACAGGGTGCCTCCTAAAGAGGTGTGCAGGATGTCAGAGCAAAATACAGTACAAGATGCCAGATAAGACTACAGGGTTACTCCTAAAGAGATATACAAGATGCCAGATAAGAATACAAGGTGACTCTTAAAGGGGTGTACAAGATGGCAGAGAAGAATACAGGGTGACTTCTAAAGAGGTGCACAAGATGTCAGACAAGAATACAGGGTGACTCCTATAGAGGTGTACAAGATATCACACAAGAATACAGGGTGACTTCTAAAGAGATATACAAGATGCCAGATAAGAATACAGGGTGCCTCCTAAAGAGGTGTACAGGATGTCAGAGCAAAATACAGGGTGACACATAACGAGGTGTATAGTAAGTTAGATTCAAATCAAATACAGGGTGACCCTTAAAGAGGTTTGCAAGATATCAGATTCAAATAATTGGTGACCCTTAAAGATTTGTAAAAAAATGTGAGACTCAAATGCAGGGTGATCCTTAAAGAGGTGCCCACGCGGGAAGCCTAAGTTAATGGGTAATGGTGTCGTTGAAAGAGTCCTGGAGCTTCGAGCGAAGCGAGAAGCCCTCTTGAGCATTTCTAACATGTGTAGCATTTGTTGCATGCGTCATTTGAAATGATATAACGTCTAATCTTTCAGACTGACTGTAATTTTTTTAATGACATTATATATCCTACGTACATTTTCATTTGAGACTGCTTTGCCTTTCAGCATCCAGTCTGGTCCGCCAACCCCTATCTGTCAGATGGGAGTGGGACTGCATCTCCCCCATAGGTCCAAGGCTTGCTCATGACGTTCGTATCAGGATTTAGAAAGTACAAGTGAAGCAGGTTGCAAGCGTACGTACACACAACCAAGTGAGTTGGGTGGTCCTAGCAGCCTGAGCACAAAGAGGGCCACGACTCAGAATATGTCCAAGATGCCCACTCCTATTCCAGGCCGGACTTTTGTTTCAGACGTGTGAAAAATCTTAATGGAAGCCTGGAGGCGAGTTACTGCAGTACCCGTGTTGTTGTCACCTTCCCCATGCGGTCAGATGATGGACAAAGCTATCTCACACTTCTGCTGAAGTACAGTCATGAGCAAATATAATGGCGTTCTGTTCATAGCTATGTAACGTGTACTTCCGCGTCACACAATACTTCGACTTGGACTAAACTGTCTGCACGGTGGTGTCACATGCTCAAGTCTGGAATTCCATTACATCAGACCGGTGGTGACTATATTGTGAAGCGAGAGGCCTAGAGAGTGGCTGTGTACAGGATCACCCGAAAGCTTCAAGGTCAAGGGTAAACTTCTAAAACAAACGTCCGGCTTGTTCATAGTAACTGGTATCCCGACTCTCAGGACCACATTCTAGACCACTCAGCCTTTGCCCATGGTTCATGAACTAGGACATGACTAAACTATGAACCATTGCTGTTTATTGAATACCAATATACAGGCTGTCTCACAAAAATGTACTAACACTTTGAATGACTATAAAATGATTATTTATTAACATAGGGACAAGTTTAAGGGCTTCAAATTATAGGAGAGACATGTAATTAAAGACTCATGTTCGCAAATGTTCAAATTGATCACCGTCAGTGTCCAGGAGTTCTACAAACCACCACCAACGCACCGGACCATTTCTCATATGAGAGATAAATTTGAAGCAGATGAAACCATTCACAACGTCAACAAAAAACGTTCTGGACGGCCACGGACATCCACCAGTCCTAGAAAATGAGAACAGGTGCAGGAAGCCCTCACTCGATCCCCACCGAGTTCACTACGACAAACGGCTCGAGGGACACACATCTCAAAAAATAGCGTCCGTCGCCTCATGAGGCGTCTGCGCTGGAAATCCGACATTCCAACAGGAAATTGGAAATTGACAGACAATGCCACGAAATTACAAATGAACTTGGTCGTAACGATTGCGAATCCATTGCTTCATGTTATCAGCTTTGTCTGGACACTGACGGTCATCAATTTGAACATTTGCGAACACGAGTCTTTAATTACATGTCTCCTCTATAATTAAAGCCCTTAAACGTGAATCTATGTTCGTAAATAGTCATTTTATAGTCATTCAAAGTGTTAGTATGTTTTTTGAGACACCCTGTATTCGGTATATTGTCTATCACTCAGCATTTGTTCTAGGTTTGTGCCGTGTCCTGTGTGGGGCATAAACGGAATTGACGGGCCGTGAAAGCCAATATAGGGCTACAATCTATTTGGAAGCCTTTATAGGGAGGTGAATGGCTGCTTGAGCTTTTAGCTCTCGCAGTTAAGAGATGCGCGTGCGCTTCATAAGAAGGGAGGTAGTGCACAGTTCAGTACTCCTGAGGGGGTCCGGGTGGGGACACCAAGTGCCCGCTGATGAGCCAGCTTGGTGTTCCTGGACGAAGCCTCACACAAGAACCGGCACAACCTAGAAAAATTGCTGAGTTTTACGAATATATTTATTTAGACTAGTCTAAACAATTACCAGTCCAACGGACTCAATTACACCCAGTATGAATACAGGGACATACATACGTAACAATACTCGTCCCTTTCCCGGCCGGAGCCGTCGGATTTCTTTTAAGAGCGTTAAAAATCACTCAGTATGCCTTCCTTTGGAGGGGAAGTAAAGCCGGCGGTCCCATGTCATAGATTTATGGCATGTTAAAGAACTTTCCACTAATTACACCTGTGTGAAACTAAATAGTGAACCCGATGGGGTTATGCTGACTGGAATCGAACATGGTTCTCAGAGACTGTGATCTCAGTATAAAGGTTCCACCAGGAAGCGAACCAGAGATCTGTACAGGGAGTTTCTTGGTAAAAACCCCTCGAAAGAAATGTATATTTAATCACGGGTGTGATTTTGATGAAATGGCATTATTTAGTAAAATAATGTAGGAAATAATGAGCAGATTATATCATTATAAGACGATTTGGTGTAAGCTATTGGAGGCTTAAAGCACAGAGGAGGGCAGAGCTGACATTTACTAATTGGCCCAGAATTGTGGGTTGGTCCCAGTGGAGCCACGTCCATCTCTGTAACCCCATTATGTCGTCTGGAGCAGGGGTGAGGCCTGAATAATGACATAGTTATTCCCCGACGGAGAATGGATTTGGAGTAGAGGCGGAGAAATGCCCAGAAAAATCATTGATTACTCGTGATTGGAGTAACGAATTGAGATGAGAGTTGCACACAGGTGAATATCTTGGCAAGAAGATAATTTTAGAGTCTTTTACCTGCGAAATTGGTGCATATTTAATGATGTGCGTAAGGACTGTAAAACGACCATTGTTCGCGGATGGATGTGAAGATGTTGCCGGGGGTTTCCCGTTAGGTAGCGTCCCACGCCATGGAGAAAGGAATTAATATTAATTAATTGAACGAGCGATTCCTTTGCACACAGATAGTTTTGGGACCTGTGAAGAGAGAGGAACACAATGATCATGGTTTGAAGACCTGAATCATGCTGTGAGAGGAGCCAAGATTACGCGGGAAGATGTTGCTCTACTTTCTGTGGAAATCCGATATAAGGGAGTAGACCCCAGGAGGAGCTCTCAGCTATGCTCAGTTGTTACTCAGTTGTAAGCCAGTCGAGACGCAGTCAAGCTCAGTCTACATGCCGCCAAGCGCAGTTACAGCCAGTTACAGTCTTACTCAATTGTCAATTGTAGCACAATGGCAATAAGTTGCAACCAGTATGCAGCAAATATGCAGCAGTACGAGACAGCGTGCAAGTCGCATACAGAAGTCTTCAAATAAGTTACGTGCAGTCTTCGAGTGAAACTTCAGTCAGCTACAGCCAGGTTGAAGCAAGTTCGTCAAGGCAAAACGCATGACGATTCTATTCATCAGGACGCCGAACAAAGACTGGTATGTGTAATAGAAACAGTAAACATGCTTGTATGAATAATAGTCGTGATACAGGCATAATCAGCAGCACGAACTATGACGTGGTCAGTTACGAAGCACTGTATAGACTAACGGTAGAACTATTGTATATAATTATTTGTGAAAGTGTTGAACTTTATTAAGCGCAGTGTGTATAGTATTAACTAATCGTATATGTGTAACTACGATAGAATGCGCGAAAGAAACTCTACTAAGTGTTTGGTATTGCCATGAGAGTACCAGATGTTAACGCTCATGTTTGGGAGCCAGCGTATTGATGTAACGCAGGACGCTTACTGTAGGAGTAATGATCGTCATAAAACTGTTGGAGAGTTCCGAGAGCAGATAACCAGACTTTCAATCAGGAGTTGGTAACGTAAGATGCCGTCGACACCTGCAATTTCGATCTCTGCTAGGGAATTTCAGCATTGAAGTGTGTATAAAGTGACGAGTGTTCAGTGTAATGCATATGTAAAAATATCATTTAAAGTAGTGTTTGATGAAGTGTTTCACATGTTTGGGGAGTGATAACTTCCTGAAAGGTATGCAACGTGTCGTGTTGGTGATAGAAATTATGTGTAATCAAATGTGTGTAAACAAGAGAAATATGTCGCGTTAAACCCATTATGGCGGGCGACATGGAAGAATATGATTGGTCGGAGCCACCTTAGATGCCTATAGAGATGTAAGTACCCCACAAATTATGGTTATGATTATGTAGAAGTATGGACCGCTGCATGTCTGTGATTCCGTAAAGATATTGTGAATTCCTTATAGATGCCAGTAAAAGTCAGTTAGGAGGCTGATCCTCCATGTTTAATCAGTATTGAGTTGATTTTGATAGAGTTGAGATGTTAATTTGCATCATTAAGTGGAGTAATTATTCCCACTATGAATTAAGAATGGCAATCAGTTATGTAAATGCAACGAACGCGATTGTTCGAGTTTAAAACGTCTAGCTATGTCGGAAATTTTGGTAATTTATATGAGAATAATAATAAATAATGATTTTGATCATTTATGTCAATGAGATTTACACTAATAATAATAAATAATGATTTTGGTCATTTATGTCAGTGAGAAATGATGATATAATAATAATGGCTATTAAGAGTATGAATGAACACATCAGGAAACAAATAAATGTTGTAAGCGAGAATTATTAACGCTAAGTGCAAGACTTATCAATCTAAGCAGGAAGATGTTACAGTGAGATTACATTACAGTAATTATGGAAAGAAGTTTTATATCAGAATATTGCAGATATTCAGTAATGATACCAGTAATGAAAGAGCTTTTAGTGAATTGAATTTGCAGCTTAATTGAGAAGCTTATAGAGTAAATGTTAGATTTCTCTTAATATTATAGGTCGGAGTGTCGTAGCATGGAGCATTAGGGGCCAGATAGTCTATTCTACGTATGAATTCTCCTATGTCGTGGACATTGTTGGAGATATTATTAATTCCAGAGTTTTAGTGTTGGACCCTAACTCTGAAGAAAGGATTGAAATGTGTTCCGGACTGGAATCTTGACAGAGTCGAGGAAACAAGGACACCTCGCAGCTCTATGATTTCCCGAGAACTTATTGATGAGTTATTTACGCTCGTTGTCAGCGAAACTCACGGCGACAGTGGTTCTGCGCCTATATTATACTTGAGACATCGGTCAAACCGCCAGGCTCATGCATTGCGAACCCCGAACCTTCATGTTGAATGGACCCTTGTGAGGCCATTAATTAATCATTATCCTCTACGTAGGACTAATTACAAAAGCTCATTCAATACCTGTTGGCATAATAGTCAATTAAGATCCTTTGGGAACATGTGTGTCGGTCAGGACACAGTATTTTGTCTTGTAAATCTTCGCTGCTTAGAGAGGGAGCCTTTCAAACTTTTAGAAAGGTCGAGATAATTGGTGAAACGACCCATTCCACTTTCTATTGTGTAGCGACTTCCTTAGCCGAGGGTCGGTGCTAGCCACCCGGGCCGCTCAGGCAAGTTATAAAGGGAAGAGATTCTAGCCCTTGTTGAAATGACATATAATGCAAGATTGTTATGTTGAGTATTATAGCCATGTGGTTTGTGAACACATGGATAATTATAGTTCATCCTGATGGTTCATTATTTTAGCTATCTGACGAATAGTTACATGATATATTTGTACTGTCACTGGAGCCAAGTCATGTAGTTGGTTACTAGATGCCAATCGCCATGAGCGCGAGGTAGTCTATCGTACAATCCGACATAAGCTATAACGTAACGTTTTATCTAGGAATCACAGACAGCATGCGGTGAAACCATATAATTGGAGGATGTGTAGGGGGTAGCTTACAAAATTATGGAGTTGCACGTTGATTTTGGTGCAACGTCCAAATAGGTAAATGCATGCAAAGCATTTCATTGGTGAGAAGAAAAATATTAAAACACGCACGGCACACATAATTGTTTAACATAAAGAGGTTTAAGGAATAATCCTTGTTGTAATATTAAAGAAGTCACATTGTATGACTGTTATGTTAATGTACAGTTTGTTTTGAAGTCGTAGGTGCATCAGCGCACTAGTATATCCTTGTGAAGTTCACAGAAGGGTAAAGCCTTATGGCTAGGTATGACTTTGTTGTGATTTTATATTTGTTTACTTGTGGATTGTGGAAGTAAAAATTTTGTTTGCTTTATATTATGCTTTTTGGGTATTGTTTTGTGTTTGAAGCCATGATTTATTTCACTGAATTAAAGTTTTAGAATAGAGTTGTGCCTTATCATTGTAGAGTTGATACCTTTTTGCCTCAAATCCAAAATATGCACTGCTAAATTGGGGTTACCGTACACGCCTGAGAGCTGATGCTAGTTGGAGGCAGATGCATATTATCCACCGAGATTACTCACATGGGTACATGGGAATTGATGTCCTATACTGTGATTTGAGCTAAAGGTACGACTAAAGTCGGTCAGATTTAATGCACACAACTCTATTAAAGTAAGAATTAACGAAGTAGGGTGTGACCGCTCCTAATCCATAGCTAAGTTCCGATCCGTATATATAAATTTTGATAGATACCTATAGATTGTACATATTCTCTATTAATTTATCATGGCGTGGCCCAAGTGGGTCTTTCGGCAGTAAAAACCACTCCCTGAACAGTTTTTATAATAAATTAAAATATGGCCGATGTCCTACTAATACCACCCTTTGATCTAATTTATCATGGCGCCCAGAATACGTGGAGCTTATGGGATTTAGGGAAAACCCATAGATTTTTTATGGTATTTCATGGGGAAAACCATAGTAATTGTTTTGCCTCAAACTGTGTTTGAGTGATTTTTGAATTCAGTAGGCTTTTTGAGGTAACGCAGAATCTCTCTATTGAGAAGAGAATGGCCTAAGGGTACGAGCGTTACTTACCCAATCCACAATCTACCATAATATTATCAGGTTTTGTACGACTTCACAATATGTGTGCAGTGTTTGATGTTTCTCTTCGAAACGTATCCACATATTTTTCCAGGAAGCCTGCCTGCATATTTAAGTGTGTTATTGGAAAATGTCAGGTACGCAGGAGATCTTGCAAGTTATTGCAGGACTGAAACAGCATTTTGATGCTGCTCACGAGCAGAATAAGCTGGAAAGCAAGGCTTTCCAGGAGAGTATAAACAATCGTTTAGATGCCAATCAGGAGGCAATTAATGCAACTCAGGTTGAAATAAACAACCGTTTAGATGCAAATAAAGCTGAAATAAACAGTCGGTTAGATGCAAATCAGGTTGCACTAGATAATAAGTTAGGTCAAATGCAAGAAGTCATTAAGACCGAAGTAACAGATACGGTTGTAAGCATTGTATCGGAAATGCAGGTAAATACTGATAAACGTTTCGAGGCTATAGAAGCCAAACTTGAGGGTAATTTGCAAGCGTGTAGGCATGCTCAGGAGCAAACCAACAGTAAATTAGAGGCGTTGTCTAACGATATTAAGGATATTCAGATCCAAAATGAGGCGAATCTCGAACGCCAAGCGAAACAGTTCGCAGAGTTTACGAAAACAGTAGACCAGAGATTAGAGGAGAACGACTCCAAATGGGACCAGAAATTGAAAAGCTACGCTAGAGCAATTAACGGTGACCTCAAGAAACAGGACCAGAATATATTAGGTCAATGCCAGGAAATAGGCGAAATTAAGGCTATCGCTCATGAAAGTAAGGAGCTGGTAGGCAACGTGAAAAGTCAGATGGGTAAAGTTCATAAAGAACTGGACCAAGTGCAAAGCGATATTGTCATGGTCAATAAAAGACAAGAGGAAAATAGAGGCGAGATCACCAAGGTCCGGAATGAATTGTCTAAAGTCAATGGACACATTCAAGATGAAATTAAAGGTCTGAGAGAAGAACTCGAAATAAGAGAAGGCCAGAAAACAGAGGCAAGCGACAAGACCCTTGCTCAAATTAAAGAGGACGTAGAGGATGAAATATCCCATATCAAACAAAGTCTGAAAGAAGACAAGGTGAAAATTTTTCAAGTAGCCGAGGAAAACCGAGATAGGCTTACAAGAATAGAAAAAGAAGTCATTACTCGCCTAGAAAGAGCAGAAATGCGCCATAACCAAATGGAGACTAGGATAATAGCACAGGAGGAGACACTTCTGAAAGATCCTAAGTCAAGTGAAGGCAGCCTAGAGGATATGAGAAAAACAAGGTGGGCAGACCTAGAAACCCAACCTATAAGCAGGAATGCTGCAGGCGCAGGAGAAAGTCCTTACATGACGCCAGGTGTACCAATTGCGGCATCGACGCCATATGAAAACGCGATGCACACCCAGGTGATAAACGTCATTAGGGCAAGCGAAGAAAAACCTAGGAAATTTTCAGGTAGTCACTGTAGTATGACACCAAAATATTGGTTAAAGGAAGTGACTGAATATCTCAATGATGCACGAATACCGCAGGAGCGTAGGCTACGTGCTATCGAGAAGTTAACAGAAGGGGAGTGCGCATTATGGTTTCGCAGCTTCCGTTACACTTTTGATACTGTTGAGGAATTCCGCGAGGCATTCTTGAAGAGATATTGGGACGCCGCGACTCAGCAGAATTTACGGCTGGATTTGTATGCCAAAAAGTACAGCACGAACAACCCGACGAAGTACGCAGAATTCTTCATATCGCAGATGTGTCGTTTTAAAGAGCTGGATCAAAAACCTAGTGAACTGGAGCTATGCATTGCTATCGCCAAACAGCTTCCATACGAGATCCAAAGGCTACTAATCTCGGCTAATGCGAAAACTGCTATGGAAATGGAGACAGTTCTAAGGCAACTGGACCTCACCACAGCAAATACTATGCGTCAGAGTCGAACCATGGAACAAGTCCACGTGACCAACACACAGACTGACCAACAGCAAACTCCAAGGAACAACAAAGCCACGAGCACAGAAACTTTAGATTCCTATGGACGGCAATGGGAACAGGAACCCAGAAAATGGCAGTCAAGGTACAAAGGAAATGCTAATAAAGCAGGAAGAGGTCGAAGTTCGTGGAATAAACACAATAACAGGGGCAAACCGTACCATAACAATGGAGGTAATAATGGCCAGGAAGGCAATAATAGAAATTGGAGACCCCAAGAGAGAAGAAATAACTTCGATGACGAGGCAGAAGAGCGATATCATGCTTCTTTGCGATACCTCGAAGAAAGGGGAGATGAGCCCCAGAAACCACAAGTCCGCTGGCAGGAAGTCATGCAGAACAGGACATCGCCAGACAGATATGGAGATGGAGCTAAGAGTTTGGAACTACAGCGCAGCGAACAGGAGAGAAGGAACTCCAAAGGGGCGGGCGCTGAAGAAAAAAAAAACGCCAAAATTAGAAGAGCTCGAGACTGATGGATGGAAGTCTATTAACATCATCAATTGGATAGCCAAACCAGAAGAATTGATTGAGGATACAGGAGGACCACAGGTCATGGTCAAGAGAGAATTGCCTATTATAATTGTGAGAGTGGCAGGATTAAAAGTCAGAAGTCTGTTAGATACGGGATCAACAGTGAGCCTGATGACACAAGCTCTATATAATGAAATAGCCCGGAGAGAGAACATTTTGAAGATACCGATCTCCAGTGTCAAAATTAAAGGGGTAATTCCAGACAGAACAATGATATGTAAATACCAGGTATTCCTAGATTTACAGATAGGAGGCTCGATTTTCTCACAGAGTTTCCTGTTAGTAAACAAACTACCTTATAACCTACTTATTGGGGCAGAGTTTATAAGGGAATACAGAGTGATAATTGACCTAGCACAGGACAGGGTTATGTTCCATGTGAATGAAGAAGCTGAAGGCTTAGAGGTCGCACTCAATGAAATTGAACCAGGATCCAGTGAACAAGTATGGCATACATACAGAGATGTGGCTGATGAAGAAGTGTTAGCTATTGAGCAGTTAGAAGCGGAGCTCAAAACACTAGCCACAGACTTGGAAAAAGATCTGGAACCCAAATTGGAAGAATACATTTCGGAGAAGCTAGAAGAAGCGAAAATTGGGCTAAAAGAGAAGGAAAATTTAAAGCAGTTATTGCTGGAACAGAAGGAAGTCTTTGATTCGAGACCTGGTTGGATAAAGAACTTCACATATGCTTTTCAAGTCAGTGATTGGACACCATTTAGGCAGAAACCCTACCCTATAGCTGAAAAGCATTATGCTAAAGTGAAAGAGGCAATTCAGGAGATGTTGGAGGCCGGCGTTATTGAGAAAACACCTACGCCTTATGTAAGTCCATTGGTAATTGTACCAAAGACAGACGGATCTGTCAGAGTCTGCTTGGACCTGAGACGCTTAAATTTGAGAGTTATTCCGGAATTTGACCAAGTGCCACCTATTAAAGAGATCCTCAGGAAGTTTAGAGGGAAAACTATATTCTCAAATTTGGATATCACATCCAGTTTCCATCATCTTGAATTAGAGAAGAAAACTAGTCTGTTGACAGGATTTATGTTTGATCAACATACATTCACATTTTTAAGGCTACCTTTTGGGTTGAAAACAGCTGGTTCAGCCCTGATAAGAGCGTTAGATCGCAATCTATCAGATGAGGTTAAAGAGAGTACCATCAGATATGTAGACGACATTCTACTCACATCAGAATCTCTGGAGGAGCACATGAGAGACCTGAAGAAGTTGCTAGATGACCTTCGAGAAGCGAACTTTAAGGTCAATATCAGGAAATCGCACTTCTGTCAGAGGGAAGTTAAATTCCTAGGGCATGTTATTGATGCAAATGGAGTGAAGCCTAATCCAGATAAATTGGAGGTAATTCGAAATTTCCCTCGACCCACGAAAGTTAAGCACGTCCGACAGTATTTGGGAGTAATTGGATTCTTTTCGAACCACTGCCCAAACTATACTGCGACAGTAGCACCACTGCAGGACCTATTGAAGAAAGGCGGCAGATGGAATTGGACGGAGCAATGTCAGGAAGCATTCGTGAGGTCAAAACAAATGCTTTTGGAATATGTGAAACTGGGATACCCAGATTATACCCAGAAGTTCATCATACAGACGGATGCATCACTTATTGGGATTGGAGCGATGCTATTCCAGGAAAATGTTGACCAGCCTGAGAAGAAAGTTTTTATCGCCTTTATAAGCAGAAGACTGAGAGCCCATGAGAAAAACTACACGATCACAGAGATAGAATTGCTCGCAATTTTGTACGCGTTGCAATCGTGGCACAAACTCGTGTACGGCTTCCGAATAGTTCTGAGAACAGACCATAAAGCTTTAACATTTTTGTTAAAGACGGATTTGTCTAGTCAGAGATTGACAAGATGGTCCCTGTATATCCAGCAATTTAATGTGGAAATAGAATACTGTCCAGGGAAAGAGAATGTAATACCGGACATATTAAGTCGTTACCCTAGAGAAGAAGAAGTACTAGCGGTCCAGATTGAGAATCGAGATCAGAAGACGTTGGATGACTTAAGGAACATTACCAACCTACAACGCGAAGACCCATGGTTGAAGATGATAATCGATTACTTCGAGGGACGCTTAGCAAGGGGGAACTGCGATATACAGAGAGGCGGAGGCATTGGCAACAGATTATGTATGGTATAATCAGATATTACACAAGTGGGACGATGTGGATCACACACGTCAAAGGATTGTAATTCCTGCATCTTTGCAGAGGAGATTAGTATGGCTAGCCCACAGAGCATTTGGACATCCTGGAATAGATAAAATTTGTGCTCTGTTGAAGGAAGCATTTACTTGGCCAAAATTGAGAGAAACGGTGAGAAATGCTATTAGAACATGTGATCTTTGCCAAAGGGTAAAGCCGAATCCCTTTTTAATGAGGCAACGACCTATCCCGTTATTACCAGAGAAGCCAAGGCAGCTATTGAGTATCGACAACTTTGGACCATTGCCTAGAGCACGTAGAGGCAATAGACACATTTTTGTAGCCATGGATGTATTTTCGAAAATGGTGGTGCTGTGCCCCATTCAAAAGACAAGTTCAAAACAGGTCTTGAAGCGCCTGAAAGAGAGAGTTATTCCGATTCTTGGGAAGCCGGATAACATTCTCTCGGACCACGGAAGTTGCTTTACTAGTGCAGAATTTCGTCGAGAACTGGAAACTCTAGGAATTAGGCAGATTTTATCTACCATTCGCCATCCTGAGGCAAGTCCCGTTGAAAGAGTACTGAGAGAGATCCAGAAATACATGAAGATCTACTGTTCTGAAGCGAATTGGCGTTGGATTGAATTTCTAGAAGTCATTGAATACTGTATAAATAATACTGTACATGAGGCGACAGGTCAGGTTCCCGTTACTCTACATCTGGATCAGAGACCAGAGAGACCGTGGAATGGTGTTATTCCATTACCTGTAGACGCACAGCCCGGTAGAGAATTGAGGATCCAACGAACCTTTGAATATCTCAAAGCACAGGCGGAGAGACGTCAGAGAAGGAATCGTGCGAAGAGGTATCATAAACCGCTTCTCGTGGGACAGAAAGTTTTAATTAAGAAACCCGCCAGTTCAGATCCAGAGGCACGGAAGTATAAAAAGTTTAATTTTTCTTACCACGGCCCGTTCGAGGTGATAAGAGACCTCCAGAACAATGCATACAGGTTAAGGCATTTAGAGAATGGAAACGAGGTCGTTATGAACATAGCCAACTTAAAAGTTTATTACTCGCCAGAAGAATTCGACGAACCAGAAGAAGAATTAGTAACGCACACCCAACTCAACGTGGAGAGCGGAGGCAGCCTAGCAGGCAGACCTGAATGTTGGAACGGCGAGACGGGACGAGAAGCAGACAGTTTACCCAGTGTAAGCGGAGAGCAGAAAGAATGCCAGTGTTTGCGAGAATTCTATGAAGAAATGGTCAGAGTGGCCAGAGAGGTTGAGGCTGTAAACGCGACCCTTCGCAGGGAGAATAGACAGCTCAGAAACAAGGCCGAGTGTGGAAGGGGGAACACTACTAACCCACTCGCAGCCAGACAAGGTGAAGGACCCCAGACGTAAACACAGACGGTGGTCGACAGTCAGCTGGTTACTTATATAAGCCACTTGCATTGGACTTTTATAAGTTTTGCAAGGGGAACATGAACCCGATGGGGTTATGCTGACTGGAATCGAACATGGTTCTCAGAGACTGTGATCTCAGTATAAAGGTTCCACCAGGAAGCGAACCAGAGATCTGTACAGGGAGTTTCTTGGTAAAAACCCCTCGAAAGAAATGTATATTTAATCACGGGTGTGATTTTGATGAAATGGCATTATTTAGTAAAATAATGTAGGAAATAATGAGCAAATTATATCATTATAAGACGATTTGGTGTAAGCTATTGGAGGCTTAAAGCACAGAGGAGGGCAGAGCTGACATTTACTAATTGGCCCAGAATTGTGGGTTGGTCCCAGTGGAGCCACGTCCATCTCTGTAACCCCATTATGTCGTCTGGAGCAGGGGTGAGGCCTGAATAATGGCATAGTTATTCCCCGACGGAGAATGGATTTGGAGTAGGGGCGGAGAAATGCCCAGAAAAATCATTGATTACTCGTGATTGGAGTAACGAATTGAGATGAGAGTTGCACACAGGTGAATATCTTGGCAAGAAGATAATTTTAGAGTCTTTTACCTGCGAAATTGGTGCATATTTAATGATGTGCGTAAGGACTGTAAAACGACCATTGTTCGCGGATGGATGTGAAGATGTTGCCGGGGGTTTCCCGTTAGGTAGCGTCCCACGCCATGGAGAAAGGAATTAATATTAATTAATTGAACGAGCGATTCCTTTGCACACAGATAGTTTTGGGACCTGTGAAGAGAGAGGAACACAATGATCATGGTTTGAAGACCTGAATCATGCTGTGAGAGGAGCCAAGATTACGCGGGAAGATGTTGCTCTACTTTCTGTGGAAATCCGATATAAGGGAGTAGACCCCAGGAGGAGCTCTCAGCTATGCTCAGTTGTTACTCAGTTGTAAGCCAGTCGAGACGCAGTCAAGCTCAGTCTACATGCCGCCAAGCGCAGTTACAGCCAGTTACAGTCTTACTCAATTGTCAATTGTAGCACAATGGCAATAAGTTGCAACCAGTATGCAGCAAATATGCAGCAGTACGAGACAGCGTGCAAGTCGCATACAGAAGTCTTCAAATAAGTTACGTGCAGTCTTCGAGTGAAACTTCAGTCAGCTACAGCCAGGTTGAAGCAAGTTCGTCAAGGCAAAACGCATGACGATTCTATTCATCAGGACGCCGAACAAAGACTGGTATGTGTAATAGAAACAGTAAACATGCTTGTATGAATAATAGTCGTGATACAGGCATAATCAGCAGCACGAACTATGACGTGGTCAGTTACGAAGCACTGTATAGACTAACGGTAGAACTATTGTATATAATTATTTGTGAAAGTGTTGAACTTTATTAAGCGCAGTGTGTATAGTATTAACTAATCGTATATGTGTAACTACGATAGAATGCGCGAAAGAAACTCTACTAAGTGTTTGGTATTGCCATGAGAGTACCAGATGTTAACGCTCATGTTTGGGAGCCAGCGTATTGATGTAACGCAGGACGCTTACTGTAGGAGTAATGATCGTCATAAAACTGTTGGAGAGTTCCGAGAGCAGATAACCAGACTTTCAATCAGGAGTTGGTAACGTAAGATGCCGTCGACACCTGCAATTTCGATCTCTGCTAGGGAATTTCAGCATTGAAGTGTGTATAAAGTGACGAGTGTTCAGTGTAATGCATATGTAAAAATATCATTTAAAGTAGTGTTTGATGAAGTGTTTCACATGTTTGGGGAGTGATAACTTCCTGAAAGGTATGCAACGTGTCGTGTTGGTGATAGAAATTATGTGTAATCAAATGTGTGTAAACAAGAGAAATATGTCGCGTTAAACCCATTATGGCGGGCGACATGGAAGAATATGATTGGTCGGAGCCACCTTAGATGCCTATAGAGATGTAAGTACCCCACAAATTATGGTTATGATTATGTAGAAGTATGGACCGCTGCATGTCTGTGATTCCGTAAAGATATTGTGAATTCCTTATAGATGCCAGTAAAAGTCAGTTAGGAGGCTGATCCTCCATGTTTAATCAGTATTGAGTTGATTTTGATAGAGTTGAGATGTTAATTTGCATCATTAAGTGGAGTAATTATTCCCACTATGAATTAAGAATGGCAATCAGTTATGTAAATGCAACGAACGCGATTGTTCGAGTTTAAAACGTCTAGCTATGTCGGAAATTTTGGTAATTTATATGAGAATAATAATAAATAATGATTTTGATCATTTATGTCAATGAGATTTACACTAATAATAATAAATAATGATTTTGGTCATTTATGTCAGTGAGAAATGATGATATAATAATAATGGCTATTAAGAGTATGAATGAACACATCAGGAAACAAATAAATGTTGTAAGCGAGAATTATTAACGCTAAGTGCAAGACTTATCAATCTAAGCAGGAAGATGTTACAGTGAGATTACATTACAGTAATTATGGAAAGAAGTTTTATATCAGAATATTGCAGATATTCAGTAATGATACCAGTAATGAAAGAGCTTTTAGTGAATTGAATTTGCAGCTTAATTGAGAAGCTTATAGAGTAAATGTTAGATTTCTCTTAATATTATAGGTCGGAGTGTCGTAGCATGGAGCATTAGGGGCCAGATAGTCTATTCTACGTATGAATTCTCCTATGTCGTGGACATTGTTGGAGATATTATTAATTCCAGAGTTTTAGTGTTGGACCCTAACTCTGAAGAAAGGATTGAAATGTGTTCCGGACTGGAATCTTGACAGAGTCGAGGAAACAAGGACACCTCGCAGCTCTATGATTTCCCGAGAACTTATTGATGAGTTATTTACGCTCGTTGTCAGCGAAACTCACGGCGACAGTGGTTCTGCACCTATATTATACTTGAGACATCGGTCAAACCGCCAGGCTCATGCATTGCGAACCCCGAACCTTCATGTTGAATGGACCCTTGTGAGGCCATTAATTAATCATTATCCTCTACGTAGGACTAATTACAAAAGCTCATTCAATACCTGTTGGCATAATAGTCAATTAAGATCCTTTGGGAACATGTGTGTCGGTCAGGACACAGTATTTTGTCTTGTAAATCTTCGCTGCTTAGAGAGGGAGCCTTTCAAACTTTTAGAAAGGTCGAGATAATTGGTGAAACGACCCATTCCACTTTCTATTGTGTAGCGACTTCCTTAGCCGAGGGTCGGTGCTAGCCACCCGGGCCGCTCAGGCAAGTTATAAAGGGAAGAGATTCTAGCCCTTGTTGAAATGACATATAATGCAAGATTGTTATGTTGAGTATTATAGCCATGTGGTTTGTGAACACATGGATAATTATAGTTCATCCTGATGGTTCATTATTTTAGCTATCTGACGAATAGTTACATGATATATTTGTACTGTCACTGGAGCCAAGTCATGTAGTTGGTTACTAGATGCCAATCGCCATGAGCGCGAGGTAGTCTATCGTACAATCCGACATAAGCTATAACGTAACGTTTTATCTAGGAATCACAGACAGCATGCGGTGAAACCATATAATTGGAGGATGTGTAGGGGGTAGCTTACAAAATTATGGAGTTGCACGTTGATTTTGGTGCAACGTCCAAATAGGTAAATGCATGCAAAGCATTTCATTGGTGAGAAGAAAAATATTAAAACACGCACGGCACACATAATTGTTTAACATAAAGAGGTTTAAGGAATAATCCTTGTTGTAATATTAAAGAAGTCGCATTGTATGACTGTTATGTTAATGTACAGTTTGTTTTGAAGTCGTAGGTGCATCAGCGCACTAGTATATCCTTGTGAAGTTCACAGAAGGGTAAAGCCTTATGGCTAGGTATGACTTTGTTGTGATTTTATATTTGTTTACTTGTGGATTGTGGAAGTAAAAATTTTGTTTGCTTTATATTATGCTTTTTGGGTATTGTTTTGTGTTTGAAGCCATGATTTATTTC
Source organism: Meconema thalassinum (assembly GCA_946902985.2). Lineage (NCBI taxonomy): Eukaryota > Metazoa > Arthropoda > Insecta > Orthoptera > Tettigoniidae > Meconema > Meconema thalassinum. The sequence goes on along the minus strand of OX336388.2, from coordinate 2,095,659,503 downwards.
ACTGAATTAAAGTTTTAGAATAGAGTTGTGCCTTATCATTGTAGAGTTGATACCTTTTTGCCTCAAATCCAAAATATGCACTGCTAAATTGGGGTTACCGTACACGCCTGAGAGCTGATGCTAGTTGGAGGCAGATGCATATTATCCACCGAGATTACTCACATGGGTACAATAGTATAGGTTAAGAATGTAAACAACGCTCTTAGGTTGCTACGTTCTTTGCCAAGAGCCGACTGCGGTGTCGTCTAGTAGCTAAGTTCTGAACTAGGCCTAGTAGTCGTTGACGGTGGCGTTTGGCGGCAAAATTAGGAACTATTTGAAAAATTCCAAGTTGCAGTCCTTACTTGAATAAAAAAAACATATACACACAATAATACAGTCATCACAATTAACACCGGTTATCAGACAGATTCTACACACACCCAATGTACACGGGCCTACATGACCGCGTTGTCGCAGCCCATAAACTAAGGAACCAAATGGGATATTTCCATAGTTGGTGCTGTGATATGAAATTTTAATCATCCTACATGAACGTTGGGATACCTAATAAATACCCACGTAATTTCAATTTTAACTAATGTTAGCTAATGGAAGATTTTCGATATACGAATACTATAAATTTAACGCGAGGGCAAGATTGAGCAGGAAGATTTTAAGTCATTTAGCGAGGCAGAGTAGATGTCGCAATTCAAGTTATTCTCGACCATAGGAACAGCGGGGCGCTTTCCCAGAATTGGAGCAGACAAGAACTGACGCCTCTCTGAGGTGCTTTTCCACGAACTTGGTTCTCGTGAGGTCAAGCTTACTGAGGACAGGAGAAACTAGGCATTCGACGTACAGCATATCCTTATTTGGCTATAAGACCTGCAATTCTCAGAATCGGATCCACGCTACCCCTGAGCAAATCAGAACGTTGTCGACAACCCAATTTGATGGAGTGGGAGACTTGGGGTCAGCATCGCAAGAAGAGATTGGCCTATGACCACGTGTGATGGGTGCTGGAGAGAGGGATATCGAGAAGTTTTATAAGACTCAACCCAGGGACGGAGAGTCACTCCATTTATTTCTTTTTCTTTAATCAGACTCGATTATCATGTTGATGGTCAGTCTAGTCTACTTTTGAGCATCACTGAGCTCATAAACTATTACAGTTGGAGTATACTGGGAACATATCTCGTTGACGCATATTGATGATAACAGTTGTGTCTTTGGCTTTTGTCATAAATGGGATTCTTGAAGCTAGTACTTCATCTCACGCAACGCTATAATTTTACATATCAAGAATTTTCAAGAAGATGTTGGCGATCTCGTACAGAAGACAACAGATTTGCTCGAGGTTGAGCATTTCCGAACATGAAGTCAGCACTGGTGAGCGTAGATGACATTATGACATATCTCTCTGTGTTTCTTTCAAAATTAATCAATCTTTCTTTGGGCAAAGTAACTGTAAATTCATTTTAATTCTGCAATAAGTTAAAGTAATATGTCTCCGCTTCGTCTTGATTTAGCCCCCACGTTAATAGTAAAGTCTACGACTTCCATTGGCATGTGTTTTAAAGGTGATCTTTTTATTATAATTAAATTCAATTTCATTAAATTCAGTTTCCGTGTTCAAATTCTTGTAGATAGAATTAGCTATAACACCGAACCTGTCCTCTCTTAGTATATATCATTTGGTTAGAAGCTGGACGTTTCCCCACGAGCTGACCTAAAGAGAGTCTATATAGCTGAGGTAAATAATGGTAAGTCTGATTATAGATATATTTCGATGTCCTAATGGTAATTGGACACGATGGCGCCCACCAGGTATAAATGTCTTTAGTGGTTTCACCACAGTACATCAGGTGAATGACCATTACTTATAGTTGTCCAACTGTGGAACTTGTTGTGGTGCAGATTCACTCCCATCAGGAGAATAATAACCATTGCATTTTGTACGCCCAACGTGAGGCCGAAAACCAGTCGTATTTATAAAGAGAGGAAAGGTTTTTATTTCTTTGCAGTGTGTGTTTTGGGATATATATATATATATATATATATATATATATATACTGTGTTCTGTGTCAACATGTCGGGTGAAGAGGAAAATATGAAACTTAGAAGCGGTCAGGTTACGAGTGGTGAGGAGAGAGAGAGGAATGTTGAAGCTATTAATGAGGGCAGTCGGGAGGGAACGAGCTCAATGGAAATAACGGAGGTATTTCCAAGGAGTGGAGCTGATAAGGAAAGTGTTCAGAGTTCTAGTGAGGGGATTATGGCCTTACTCATGCAAATTAAAAATGATATAGTTCATTTTTCATAGATGCTACTAAGAAAGAAATTAATAATACTGTTACGTGCCACCCCCTAGTGGCACCTTTGTTAACTGGATTACGGTGGGTATAATGCACAACACCAATTACTGCTTAAAGAAATAATTAACTTTATTGTGGCCAGAAAATTACACTAATCAGCAAATACAAGCAATTAGGAGCCTTACTCCAGTTTCCTCAAGTCTCTTCCTTGAGCGCTCTTGGCCCTTCCACTTGTCAACAGATCACAGAAGTTAATCCGTCCTAATGAGAACGGTGGCCTTGACAGAAACTACCTGCTCCGCTCCTTTATGTTCACCGACCACAATTACTTACGATCACTTGCTGCAGGCTATTTCGCTGTCCACAAGCTGGAGAAACAATGTCACTGGATTTCGTAACTCGCACAGCACTTCATCACCACACTTCTGTCGCACAAGATAATCGCTCGCACTAGCTCGTAAAACACAACAACAACAACTGCTAGACAGGTCGCACTTATATAGCAGGCCGGTGACTCAATAAATGCTTCTAGATCCATCCAGGGTTCACGGCTTCTCGAGGTTTCCATCGCTGGTCCAGTCACGAATATTCTGGACTATCCCTTTGTCTTAGTAGCCCTGTTGCATAAGGCGCGCGCAATACAGGAGGCAGGACACAGCCCAGCCTTGGGGCAGTTGTGACTCATGCGGCGAGTGATGACACAAACTCACAGCCGTAACAATACCATGAAAGTTAATAATATTGAAATCAATAATAAATTGGATGCTACTAATTCTAAATTGGAAGCGACTAATGTTCAAATGGAGAATAACAATTGAGAAATTAACTGCAAATTGCACAGGACTAATGCAGAAACTAGCGGTAAGATTGCTGAAATAAATAAAAAATTGGATTCTGTAACTAAAACTAATGAACAGCTGAGTGAGGAATGCGCTAAGGTTAAGACTAGTATTGAAGGAGTGAAGGAAGAAATTAGGTGTCAATTAGAGGAGAAGTCTACGAAAATAAGGATAGAGGTAGATTCTAGATTGAAAGGAGTACAAAGTAGCTTAGAAGAGAGGATGAGTAGCCACGCTGATAACTTTAAAGAATTAGTGCAAGTAGAAACGAGACAGATGAAGGAACAATTGAGTGGTGAGTTGGATATATTAAGTGAAGAACTGAATAAAAAAGTAGATAGAAGTAACGCTCAGAATTTAGAAAACATTCAGGAATTACAGGAGAAGCAAGGAGCTCTGAGAGAGAAATTAGAACTGAAGGGGGTTAATCTACAAGAAAAAGTTGAGGATGTAGGAAGCAGGCAGAGAAAAGATTAGTTGAGCTGGAAACAAGATTGAAGAACAAGATAAGGTATGAGGCAGGCCAGAATAGGGGAGGAAGTGTGAGTGGTTTCACCTACAAGGAAGCTGAAATGGGAAAGTTTTGTAATAGGCAAGGCTGTCCGATGGAATTTTTGGGGGCGGTCGAAAATAAATTTAGAGAGAGGTTGGAAGAAGGATTAATTGAATGGGGCTACGTAGTGGAGATACTGGATCAGGCATTTGTCGGGGAGACAAAAAGTTGGTTAGCCGTATACAAAGATACGTTACAGAATTTAGGTGAATTCAGGGAAAGGTTTTGTATTAAGTATTGGAGTGAAGAGATTCAATCGAGACATCGGGAAGCGGTAGTGTGTGGAAAATACAATCCTAAAGGAAACAATAGTATGACGGAGTATTTCTTAGGGCAGGTACTGATCTGCAAATATTTGGATGGCCTTACCCAAGAAAAAGATGTAGTTAGGATGCTTTTGAGACACTTCCCATACAGAATAAAGGAAGCGGCTTGCATTCAAAGAGTGAACACGATCCCAGAGTTGGAGAAACTGCTAGGCACGTTTGAGGCTCTAGGCAGGATTAGCGGTGAGGAAAGCATGGTTGCTAATTACCAGAGAGTAAATAGTAATCAGGGACAAGATATTAGGAATCAGGAGGGTCAGAGCAGGAACAGTGGCGGCAATAATCATTACCAAGACAGGGGTAATAATAGCAACAATCTTAATTACCAGAACAGGGGTAATAATAGTCATAATCAGGGTTACCAGAATAGAAATAATAACGGTAACAATCAGGGTTACCAGAACCGAGGTAATAATAATAATAATAATTACCAAAACAGGGGCAATGGATCAGGTAACAACAATGGTCAGAACGGTAGCCAAAGGTCTGGAAACTACAATAATTCTAACCATAACCAAGGTAACAGAGCTTTTAACAGAAATGACCAGAACAACAGCAATGGTGGTAACAATGGAAGTAGCACTAATGCTAGCGAAATTCAGGTCAACAGCGAGTAAAACAATGGAGCTGGTACCAGTACAGGTTCTTTAAACTAGGGCTGGGCTGTTATGACGGGTCAACATTACAGTCGGTGGTTACCCCAATTAGTACTTTAATTGCTGATACTTATGACCTAGATGTGAAAAGTGATTTACTAAGGGAGTTAACAGATGTTCAGGAAGTAAGTGAGTGCAAAATTTTATATCCTGTGACCAAAGTCTATGTGTCTGGGGCGTCCGTTTTTGCATTATTTGATTCAGGATGCGCACGGAGTTCTTAGAGTGCTATATTTTATTCTAAAATGAAGGAGAGAGGTACCATTTTTGAGGAGATGCCCATTAAATCTACTTATGTTATTACTGCTGTTGGGAAGAGGTCCCATTTAATTTCTAAACAAGTACTGGTTGAGTTAGAAATTGACGGTCACATTGAGTGGCTGGCCTGTTTAATTATACTGAACCTAGTATATGAACTGATCGTTGGTTCAGATTGGCTTAGTAGATATTCAGCTCAATTATGCTATGAACAAGAGTGTGTTAAGGTGAATTGGAACGAAAAGGAAATAATTATACCGTTTAACAACCCAGGTAAGCAGTATGGGGTGACGTCAGAGGTGTGTACCTTGAGTACAGTGGTGTCGGCCAGTAGTGTCGAGGAGGTCGGTCAGGTATCTACGGGTATAGAACCTGTACCATTATTTTTTGAGGGTAATGTGCAAACGTACAGGTCTTTAGAAGATTCCTTGCGGGTTGCAGCATTTAGTGATGAGTTAGGGGAGCAACGAAGTGTTCAACTTTATAAGGTGTTGCTAGACAAGAGGATTTTTGAGGAGAGAATTGGCAAGGCCAATTGTTACACACATACGTTAAACGTGCATAATTATTCTGTGTTCGTTGGACATAGATACCCCGTTCTTTTTAGGTATCAAGAGACAGTTCAACAGCAAATTGATCAGATAGAAGATGGCATAATTGAATACTCTAATAGCCAGTACTTAAATTCACTAATTACAGTTCCCAAGGCTGACGGGAAAGACAGGATTTGTCTTGATGCACGCACTCTCAGCTCACATATCAGTTTTGACCAGTTGAGATCTTTATCTATTGAGGAATTAATGCAGAGTTTTGAAGGTAAACAGTGGTTTACGTGTGTGGATCTCAGCTCTAGATTTTGGCAGGTTCCGCTGAGGAAGGAAGATAGGCCCTTCACGGCATTTAGTCACCAGTATAATCTTTTTCAATTTCAAAGGTTACCCTATGGTTTAAAGAGTAGTTCTGCAGCTCTTATAAGGGATTGCACTAGGCAGGGACACAGGTGAGTTCGTTACGATTTATATTGATGATATGGTCATAAGTTCCAGAACTTATGAGGAACACTTGGGTCATTTGGATTATGTTTTTAAGAAGCTGGACAAGGCAGGTTTCACCCTGAAGTTGTCCAAGTCAGAATTTTGCAAGCAGGAGGTCACTTTTCTGGGTCATAAAGTATCACGATTGGGGGTCACGCCAGAGGTAAGTAGGGTACAGAAAATATTGAACACTAGCGCTCCAAGGAACGTTAAGGAATTGAAAGCGGTGCTTGGTTCTTGTAATATTTTCCGTCGTTTCGTTGTGAAATATGTATGTCTGGTAGAGCCATTCAGAGAGTTGTTGAAAGCTGGTACTAAATGGTTTTGGGATGAATCTCAAGCCGCGGCATTCCAGGCGCTGAAGCGTGGATTTGAGGAGACAGTAGTACTGCGCTATCCACTAAGGGACAGGGAGTACGTCCTTATGACAGACGCATCTCATATTGGTATAGCAGGGGTGCTATGTCAAAGAGATGAGGAAGGAGACCTAAGGATTGTATCCTTAGCGTCACGTGGTTTGTCAGCTGCCGAGAAAAGGTATACCATAACTGAATTGGAACTCTTAGGCAATGTGTTTAGTCTCAGCAAATTTAGGATGTATGTGCTGGGAAATAAGTTTGAGGTACATACGGATCATCACGCATTAGTATTCATTAGAACTTGCAAGTTGAGCTCAAATGGGGTAAGTAGGTGGATTTTGGCTCTTCAAGAATATGACTTCGAGGTGAAGCATATTAAAGGCAAGGATATGTTATCTCGTGATGCATCTTTAAGCAAGGAGGGACCGGTATTGAAGGCTGATCAAGGTATTTTAATGTGTGCTTGTATTGATCCCAGTAACAAGCAGCCACTTGAAACACTTAAGAATATGTTAGTAGAGCAGGGAGAATATGTTGTATTGTGGGAACCTTTGGCCAGGTTAGAGGTAGGTGATTCAGCTACAGTGAAAGTGGACAGGTTTACATATAGAATGCAGGACGGCTTTCTTGCACGCAAGTGTAAGGAAGATCGCTGGGCTATATGTGTACCTACCTCATTAAGGGAAGAACTGGTTTGGTTCATTCACAAGGAGTTAGGCCACTTTGGCGCTAACAAAGAATATTACGAAATTAGCCATGACTTTGTTTGGGGAAAAGATGGGAAGGGATATTAGGAAGATTCTCGCTAAGTGTGACCTCTGTCAGAGAAGTAAATTTCCAGTTAGATATTTGCACGGGCAAATGCAGGCAGTCATCACAAGTAGTCCCGGCGAACTAGTTTGTGTTGATATATTTGGTCCTGTAGTGAAAGGTCAGTTTGGCTACGAGTACATTTTTGTACTGATTGACGAATTCAGAAAATTCGTCAAACTCTATGCATTAAGGAAGGCCACGGGAAAAGCATGTAGTCGACTGATCATTGATAAATATATACCTGAGTTTGGTGTTCCTCTAAGTGTTTTGTCTGATAGCGGGCCGCAGTTTACTTCAAAATACTGGAAAACCAGCATGGAGAAAGTCGGTATCACACATGTTCATTCATCTGTTCGATATCCTCAAGGGAATTTATCAGAACGTCCGATGAAGGCGATTTCGCGTATTATGAGGGCTTTGGTGCACGATCGGCACACTTCCTGGGTCTCACAACTGTCAAAGGTTGAGTCCTGGTTGAATTCCGTTCAGCATGAAAGTACTCGTCTTACACCGTTTGAAATTCATTATGGTAGGAAGCCCCAAAATGAATTAGCGAGAAGTTTGGGTTTAACTGTGGGAAAACAACCGGGGGTGGACTTTTATGTCCAGTTGGCGAAAAGGAATTTGAAAAAGTCAGCAGCTAAAAGAATTCGCCAACAAAAGCAAACGAAATTCGACCTTTTCAACCCTGGAGACCGTGTCTTACTTAGGGACATGAAACAATCGAACTCTTTAGAAAAAGTCATGTCTAAGTTCTTTCTTTTATTTTCGGGCCCATTTATAGTGTCTAAGAGGATTGGCAATACGGCATTCGTTCTTAAAAACGAGGAAGGTATACAACTATACGGAACGTACAATATCAATAGTCTGAGGAGATACATATCATAAGGATATGAGAGATGGTGTACTGTGTACAGAAGTGTAAAATTTGTTAAGTTTTATTTTTTTATGAAACAATAATAGTAATAATAAACTGTTTACGTGTGACAGACATTCTGACTCAGGAAAGGTGACGTCAGAGCTGTGTATGCAAGAGCGTGTTGAAGAACACATAATTATCTCTGGTCAGACAAGGCAGGACGAAGGTGTTTGTCTCAATCAGATAAGAGACAGGAGCAAAGGTAACGGTGTACAGAATATAGGTCATATTTAGCGTACGGCTGTTGACCTGAATTTAGGGTGAAGTAAACATTTAAAGAGATGGACTAATTGGCAGTCCAGCACTGAGATACGGGTATTTCTGAAGTGTACACAACAGGTAATGTGACACGAGATATATTTAAAGGGATACTTTGTTGATATAACATGCACAGAAATAGTAATCGGATTATAGATACTTCTATATTTTGTATTTTCTTTCAGTAGTACCTTGTATGTAAATTCTTTAGAGAGAAAATGGCATAGGGTCAGAAACGTTTCACCGGACGTGTGAAAGTGTCGTAACGTAAAGTTACAGTGTGATCTCGTGTTGGTATAAAGCATAATGATTTGAATGCTGGAGAAGTGAGATTTATAACACTTGTATTGAGTGAATCTCAAAGAAGTCTCAATCAAATTTCACGTAGCGAGTGAAGGAAACCGCAGAAAACGGAGAATAAACCTATCATGCAATAGTATGAAGGCAACACAAGAAGTATCTCGGGTGCAGTGATTTTTTTAGGGTCTATCAACATATTTTTTATAACTAGCGGCATATACCGCAAACTGTTAAAAAACAAGTAGTTCCATGAAGAACTATACAGCCTATTTTCATATATCCTACTTATATTAACTGTCATGATCAACATACAACATTTTAGTTTGATTGCTGTAATAGATTCGTAGATATTGAGAAACGACTAAATATTTCGGATGGTCGCCATGTTAGATTTTATATATGTAGGTCCTAGTGTTATGTACTGTTACATGAAGATTATTGTGTACGTGTAGCATTCAAACTTCAATTGCATGATTAGGACACAAGAAGTAACAAGGAGATTTTAAAATTTCGCACTGCTGCCATCTTGTGGTTATGGAAACAATTGAAATAAATTAGATGCCAGTGGATTAACATTCGTATAAAGATTTACTGTACCAAGTTTCACTGCACTCGGATGGTTAAAATACGAGAAATGTCCATGTGAATATTTATACTTCGCGTCGCCGCCATGTTGGATTTGTGATCACCAGGTTATTTAAAGTCCTATAGGCGAACTTAAGTTCATAGCCCCCTATGAAGATAAAAAAAATCTGTTTGATTGCTATAATAGATTCGTAGATATTCAGAGCCGTCTAAATATTTCGGATGGTCGCCATGTTGGATTTTTAAATGTATAGGCCATAGAGTCATGCACCGTTAAAGGAAAATTATTCCGTAGGTTCATTATTCAAACTTTCATTTCGATCACATTATTACGACACAAGAAATAAAAACTTAATTTTAAAATTCGCAAAGCCGCCATCTTGAGGTTATGTAAACAATTGAACTAAATTAGATACCAGTGCATTACAATGTGTATTAAAATTTCCTGTACCAGATTTCATTGCGTTTGGAACATTAAATCGCGAGAAAGGTCTATTTAAAATTTTCAAATTCGCTAGGCCGCCATGTTCGTTTTGTAGTTAACCGGTTTTTGAAAGTCTTATAGATGAACTTCCAGTAGTGCCCTTTATCTCCGTACAAAATTTCAGGGTGATACCGCTAATTGTTTCAGCGATATAGAATGCCTGTGAAATTTTCGCACATCTGCCATCTTGGGGTTATGTAAACAATTGAACCGTGTTAGATGTCGGTGCATTACAATGTGTATAAACATATACTGTACCAAGTTTTATTGCGCTTGGTTGGTTAAATAGCGAGAAACGTTTATTTAATAGTCGCAAATTCGCGTGGCCGCCATGTTGGTTTTGTAGTTACCAGTTTTTCAAAAGTCACATAGGTGAACTTCTAGTAGTTCCCTTTATCACCGTAAAATTTCCAGGGTGATATCGGGAATAGTTTCGGAGATATTGAATGCTGGTGAAATATTTAACACAGCCGCCATGTTGGATTGGTGAGATAAAAAAAATCGATGGGCACGGTCGGGGTCGTCCGGAACAGTGCTATGAACTTACCGAGTTTAATTGAAATCGCTCCAGCCGCTTAGATTTTATTAGGGACACACCCACACACACACACACACGCACACACACACGGACAAAAGGTGATCTCATAAGCCTATTTTTTCAAAATTGAAAATAGGCTAAACAAAAACTTGTATAGGCACGATGTGCCAGTTCAATGAACAAACACTGATATGAAGGATCGAGGAGAGGGGAATTTGTATTTAAGGGTGGTTTATATGGTGTCTTTTTTTTTTTTTTTTTTTTTTTTTTTTTTTTGTGAAGGGTTATGTATATATATATATCTATATATATATAAAAATCAATGTTACGTGATAGTTTGTCTGTGGGTGTGTGTGTATGTCTCCTATGCGTTCATATACCATTCGTCCGATTGCGATGAAACTTGGGTGAGATGTTGAGTACACTCCAAGGAAGGTTTCTGACTTAGTAAATCCATTTTACAATAGGTAGCGCACGCGTAGATTCAACAAATGAGCGACGATGCGCGAAGCATTTCAACAAAGTCCCGTATGTGTTCATATATCATTCGTCCGATTGCGATGAAACTTGGGTGAGATGTTGAGTACACTCCAAGGATGGTTTCTGACTTAGTAAATCCATTTTACAATAGGTAGCGCACGCGTAGATTCAACAAATGAGCGACGATGCGCGAAGCATTTCAACAAAGTCCCGTATGTGTTCATATACCATTCGTCCGATAGCGATGAAACTTGGGTGAGATGTTGAGTACACTCCAAGGAAGGTTTCTGACTTAGTAAATCCATTTTACAATAGGTAGCGCACGCGTAGATTCAACAAATGAGCGACGATGCGCGAAGCATTTCAACAAAGTCCCGTATGTGTTCATATACCATTCGTCCGATTGCGATGAAACTTGGGTGAGATGTTGAGTACACTCCAAGGAAGGTTTCTGACTTAGTAAATCCATTTTACAATAGGTAGCGCACGCGTAGATTCAACAAATGAGCGACAATGCGCGAAGCATTTCAACAAAGTCCCGAATGCATTCATATACCATTCGTCCGATAGCTATGAAACTTGCGTAAAATGTTGTGTACACTGCAGGGAAATTTTCTGGCTTAGTACATCCACTTTACAATAGGCAGCGCACGATTAGATTCAACAAATGAGCTACGACGCGCGAAGCATTTCAACAAAGTCACGTTTGCGTTCATATACCATTCGTCCGATAGCGATGAAACTAGGCTGAGATTTTGTGTGCACTCCAGGGAAGGTTTCTAGCTTAGTAAATCCCTTTAAAAATAGGTAGAGCACGAGTAGAATCAACAAATGAGCAACGGCGCGCGAAGCGTTTCAACAAAGTCCCATTTAATTTCATATACCATTCATCCGATAGCGATGAAACTTGGGTGAGATGCTGTGTACACTCCAGGGAAGGTTTCTGGCTTAGTACATACATTTTACAATAGGTAGCGCACCAGTAGATTCAACAAATGAGCGATGACACGCGAAGCGTTTCAACAAAGTCCCGTATAAAGTCATATACCATTCGTCTGATAGTGATAAATGTTTGGTGAATTGTTGTGTACACTCCAGGAAAGGTTTCTGGCTAAGTAAATCCATTTTACAATACGAAGCGCACGTTTATGTTCAACAAATGAGTGACTACGCGCGAAGCGTTTCGACAACGTCCCGTATACGTTCACATACCATTCATCCGATTGCGATGAAACTTGGGTGAGATGTTGTGTACACTCCAGGGAAGGTTTCTGGCTGAGTACATCCATATTACAATATGTAGCGCAAGAGTAGAATCAACAAATGAGCGACGACACGCGAAGCGTTTCAACCAAGTCCCGTATGCATACATGTACCATTCGTCCGTACCTATGAAACTTGGGTGAGATGTTGTGTACACGTCATGGAAAATTTCTGGCTTAGTAAATCCCCTATACAATATGCAGCGCACAAGTTGATTCAACAAATGAGGGACGACGCGCGAAGCGTTTCAACAAAGTCCCGTATAAGATCATATACCATTCTGCCGTTAGCGGTGAAACTTGGGTGAAATATGGTTGACACTCCAAGGAAGGTTTCTGGCTTAGTAAATACATTTCACAGTAGGTAGCACACGAGTAGATTCGACAAATGAACGACGATAGCGATGAAACTTGGGTGAGATGTTGTGGACACTTACGTGACGGTTTCTAACTTAGTAAATACATTTTACAGTAGGTAGCGCACGAGTAGATTCAACAAATGAGTGACGGAGTGCGAATCGTTTAAACAAAATCAGGTATGCGTTCATATACTATTCATCCGATTGCGATGAAACATTGATCAGTTATTTTGTACCCGCCAGGGAAGGGGACTTAGTAAATCCATTTCACAATAAGTAGCGCAAGAGTAGATGCAACAAATGGGTGACGACGCGCGAAGCGTTTCAACAAAATTCTCTATTGCGTTCATATAACATTCTTCGATTGCGATGAAACCTTGATGAGTTATTGTGTACACGCCAGGGAAGGGCTTCGACTTAGTAATACATTTCTCAATAGGTAGCGCACGAGTAGATTCAACAAATGAGTGACAGCGCACGAATCGTTTAAACAAAAACCCCTATACGTGCATATACCATTCATCCGATTGCGATGAATCATTGATGAGTCATTGTGTACACGCCAGGGAAGGGTTTCGACTTAGTAAATCCATTTCGCAATAGGTAGCGTACGATTAGATTCAACAAATGAGTGACAGCGATGAAACTTTTTGAAAGTTGTTGTGCACGCTTCCTCGAATGGTTCTAAATTAGAAAATGCATTTTATGATAGCTTAGAGGCAGTTAACATGTTGTGTATCCAAAAGCACTTCAAGAAACAGAATTTCAACGCCAACACTTTCTTTGATTGGCATTGCAACGCATGCCGGGTACAGCTTGTATATATATATATATATATATATATATATATATATATATATGTTTTTTTTTGATGATGTGTCTTTAGTTTATCGTATCGATTTTACCTAGCAAATTCGCACGATAAACTGGGGCGAATGGGATATTTCTATAGTTGGTGCTGTGATGTGATATTTTAATCATCCTACATGAACGTTGGGATACATAATAACCACCCACGTAATATTAATTTTAACTTTTCATTGTAATTATTTTTGATATCAATTTATATGGAAGGAGAGGGTATTTTATTATGTTTATATTGAATTCGAGCTAATGGAAGATTTTCGATATACGAATACAATAAATTTAACGTGAGGGTAAGATTGAGCAGGAAGCCGAGATTTTAAGTCATTTAGCGAGGCAGAGTAGATGTCGCAACTCAAGTTATTCTCGACCATAGGAACAGCGGGGCGCTTTCCCAGAATTGGAGCAGACAAGGACTGACGCCTCTCTGAGGCGCTTTTCCCCGAACTTGGTTCATGTGAGGTCAAGCTTTCTAAGGACAAGAGAAACTAGGCTTTCGACGTACAGCATATCCTTATTTGGCTATAAGACCTGCAATTCTCAGAATCGGATCCACGCTACCCCTGAGCAAATCAGAACGTTGTCGACAACCCAATTTGATGGAGTGGGAGACTTGGGGTCAGTATCGCAAGAAGAGATTGGCCTACGACCACGTGTGATGGGTACTGGAGAGAGGGATATCGAGAAGTTTTATAAGACTCAACCCAGGGATGGAGAGTCACTCCATTTGATTCTTTTTCTTTAATCAGACTCGATTATCATGTTGATGGTCAGTCTAGTCTACTTTTGAGCATCACTGAGCTCATAAACTATTACAGTTGCAGTATGCTGGGAACATAACTCGTTCACGCATATTTATGATAACAGTTGTGTCTTTGGCTGTTGTCATAAATGGGATTCTTGAAGCTAGTACTTCATCTCACGCAACGCTATAATTTTACATATCAAGAATTTTCAAGAAGATGTTGGCGATCTCGTACAGAAGACAACAGATTTGCTCGAGGTTGAGCATTTCGACCATGAAGTCAGCACTGGTGAGCGTAGATGACATTATGACATATCTCTCTGTGTTTCTTTCAAAATTAATCAATTTTTCTTAGGGCAAATTAACCGTAAATTCATTTTAATTCTGCAATAAGTTAAAGTAATATGTCTCCGCTTCGTCTTGATTTAGCCCCCACGTTAATAGTAAAGTCTACGTCTTCCATTAGCATGTGTTTTAAAGGTGATCTTTTTATTATAATTAAATTCAATTTCATTAAATTCAGTTTCCGTGTTCAAATTCTTGTAGATAGAATTAGCTATAATACCGAACCTGTCCTCTCTTAGTATATATCATTTGGTTAGAAGATGGATGTTTCCCCACGAGCTGACCTAAAGAGAGTCTATATAGCTGAGATAAATAATGGTAAGTCTGATTATAGGTATATTTCGATGTCCTAATGGTAATTGGACACAATGGCGCCCACCAGGTATAAATGTCTATAGTGATTTCACCACAGTACTTCAGGTGAATGACCATTACTTATAGTTGTCCAACTGTGGAACTTGTTGTGGTGCAGATTCACTCCCATCAGGAGAACAATAACCATCACACAACCAACCATCTCTTCTCTTTATTTCATCTTTCCTTTCCTATTTTTGGCAATCCTATTTCCTCCATAGCTTATCTGTGAAATAAGAGTGAACGCCGGAATCCTAAAGTAAATATCACACTCGGGATATTGAATACGCAATCGACGGCACACCACACATGGTTTTAGACGTGTTTCAATTATTTAAGAAATAATAATCAGTTCTGTTTGATCAAATAATATTTTTCTTCTGTTCACGTTACCAATCTCTATTTGTGCTTTACTAAACCTTACAGTATGTCCTTGATACACCAGCGTTCAGATCTATAGCTGAGCTTACAGGAAGTTTGGAGTTCGGAGTCTGTCCAAGTTTAGCCCGGCAGCATTGTTCATTATAAATTAGCGGAACAACGCTCCATTGGCATATTACAATTACTGTTATGCTTTCATAAACATTATTGGTACATCAGCTTCATAACTCAGCTTAGTATCCCCAGTCCATGACAGTAAACTGGAAGCTAGTGGGAAGTTTCGCAGTAGATCTAGTCAAGGATTAAATTTATAGCACGAAATTCTCAAAGTTTCCTTCATCCACAGTTCCTAGACGGCAGATTATGTTGCGTCGCGCCGAGAATAATAATAATAATAATAATAATAATAATAATAATAATAATAATAATAATAATAATAATAATTGTGTGTATGTCTACCCCTTATTATTCCCGTTTTCCAACGGGATCGGGGATGAGATGCGATGGAAGTCGTTGTGGCGATGGTTTTTACGGCCGGATGCCTTTCCTGACGCCAACCTCATGAGAGGAGTTAATGAGAGATGAAATGAATGAAGATGAATGAAACTGGGCAAGGATGTGGAAGGAAGCGGCCGTGGTCTGTCAGAAGGTACCGTCCCAGCATTTGCCTGGTGTTGAAAATGGGAACCCACGGAAAACCATTTCAAGGACGGGCGATGGTGGGGCTCGAACCCACGCGTCTACCGAGTCAGCAGAGAGCTTGGCCCCATGACCTAATGCTGCGCTTTAGCCAGCGTAGCCACTACTGTCGGTAATAGTAATAATAATAATAATAATAATTATTATTATTATTATTATTATTAGGGAACTGGAAAAGCAGGAGCGAAAAATTCTCCGGACGAGCTACGGAGCAATCAACACACAATTAATTGTTGAATATTCTCGAGGGATGTACAACAAAGGACTTGTTACATTTTAATGTGCGCCATCCACCTTTGCTAGTTGCTGCTGACATGGCTCACAACAACTTCGACGCTGTGAAAGTTTGGAAGGAACGTAGGGAAACTTCAACAGACTTGTCCCTACACAACATATTTTCTGGTGTGCAAATGGCTAGTGGATCCCATCTACCACGCAGCCAGTGGGCCACTCTTAACAGAGTGCGGAGTCAACACAAATTTGCCCAATGACATTGTACCCCATCGACTCATTGGGCAAAATCGACTGAACAGTTACAACTGACAGTTATTTCAAACACCTACATAATTAACTTAGCCTACATCTACAGGGCTAGGTCGCGGGTTAAAATCCGGCCAAAGTCGTCAGATTTTGTAAAAGCATTAAAAATCCTTCAGTAAAGCCGGTGGTCCCATGTCATAGATTTATGGCATGTAAAAGAACCTTCTATTAATTACACTTGTGTGAAGCTAAATTATAAGTTAGATTTGACTATCGCTCTTAGGTTCAAACGATCGTCGCCAGGAGCCGACTGCGGTGGCATCTAGTAACCAAGTTCATAACTAGTTGTCGTTGATGGTGGCGTTTGGTAGCAAAAGTAGGAACCACTTAAAAATTGAATGTCTGCAGTCCTTACTTGAATTAAAGACTGATAACACACTCTAATACAGCCATCACAATTAACACCGGTTATCTGACAGATTCTACACACACCCAAAGTACACTGGGCCACATGACCGCGTTGTCGCAGTCCCTAAACTGAGGAACCAACCAACTATCTACATGGCTTGCACTGTTTGAGTATTTCACGGCGTAATTGCCTTAATTTGTATATCCCAAGGTATTGCATTTACAACAGAAGCGATGTATCGCATTCCATACTAACGCATCTGCTATGACTCCACTGTCATAGGCGTCCTGCATATGTCTGTAGTATGTGTGCCCCTTCCCCTCCCAAATTCACTGTAGCATTCCCAAGCCTTAAGCTAACCCTGATTATTAGGAGCGACTATCGATCATAGTTCACTATAACACTATACCCGGGCAAGCAGATGTTATCGGCTGAAACTCATCCAAATACTTACATTCAGGAAATTCACGTCAGTACTCAATGACCCATGCATTGGCAATTCTGATGCAAAGTAGTGCTCTATGACGCCAACGGTATATTGCCAAGTGGAAGTAGGCCTAGTTATCCTCGTACCTTTCGACTTACACGAATCATTCTGGTGTGTTCGAAGCAACTTTTTTTTTAGCAAAACATATATTTTCGTGTACATAGAAGTGACAATAGACCTAATTGATACAGATCTTACTTAACTTTTTTGAAACTACTGTATACCACCGTCAGTTTTTGCAATTAATTGTGAAAATTAGCTCCATAATTGAGGGATCTTTTGTCGGTTAAGCAATAAATAAATAAACACCCCCTCTCCCGGGATCAAACCCGGCCGAAGTCTTCGGATTTTTAAGTGCGTTAAAATCCCTCAGTATGCCTTCCTTAGGAGGGGAAGTAAAGCCGGCGGTTCCATGTCTTAGATTTATGGCATGAAAAAGAATCTTCCACTAATTACACTTGTGGAACCTAAATTTGCAGGTTAGTTCCAACGTTCGACGCCAGGTGCTGACTGCGATGCCATCTGGTAGGCAAGTCCTCATGCTAGGTGTCATGGACGGTAGCATTTTGTAGAAAAAGTAGGAACTACTTGAAATTACTGTCTGCAGTCCTTACTTGAATTAAAAACAGATAACACACACTAATACAACCATCACAATTAACACTGGTTATCAGACAGATTCTACACACACCCAAAGTACACAGGGCTACATGACCGCGTTGTCGCAGCCCCTAAACTAAGGAACCAACCAACCAGCAATAAATAAACACCCCCCAAGAATACTCGAAAATAAACGTCAATTACGTGTTTAGAGAGACTTGAGTATTGCTTTATTGACAACTGATTGATAGCTTTCAGTTGGTTGGTTCCTTAGTTTAGGGTTGTCACTTATGCTGCACTGTTAATCGTTGACTCCAATTCCAGCCAGACAATGAGGAATATGGCCTTTGTGTCCCAGAACACTGTCCATTCGCTCGTTAGATCTTCAAAAAGCACCATCATAGGTTATGTGGTAGAAACCCACAAAACCGAGGCAGCACTACAATGAGGCGTACTAGGCAACGTGAGGAATGAGGTGGTTTGCCATTGCTTTCCTCACTGAGTCAGTACAGCAGTACTAACCCTATGAGTGGAACTATTCACAGCATCCACATAATTACAGCCATGAGTGAGACTGAGACATTGTTTAAAAGCCACATTTTATTGTAAAAGATGTGTCAAGATCGCGTGTTCAACCCCGGCCGAAGTCGTCACATTTTTAAGAGCGTTAAAAATCCTTCTGTATGCCTTCTTTCGGAGAGGAAGTAGAGCTGGCAGTGCCATGTTATAGATTTATTGCATGATAAAGAACCTTCCACTAATTACACTTGTGTGGAGCTAAATTATAGGTTTTATATTTAACTAACGCTCTTAGGTCCCAACGTTCGTCGCCAGGAGCCGACTGCAGTGGCATCCAGTAACAAAGTTCAGAACTAGTTGGTCGTTGACGGTGGCGTTTGGTAGCAAAAGTTGGAACTACTTGAAAATCGAATGTCTGCAGTCCTTACTTGAATTAAAAACAGATAGCACACACTAATACATTCATCACAATTAACACCGGTTATCAGACAGATTCTACACACACACAAAGTACACGGAGCAACATGACTGCGTTGTCGCAGCCAACAGACAAATGCAAATGTACTGCAATGATCAAGAGATGGTAAACACTGTACGAGCTAAGGTGGATATATTAATAAAGGGAAAAGAAGTAAAACTTTCCGCTGTAGGATTGCCTTGAACCCGGCTCTTCAATTCAGCAACAAGGCACGATACCACCCGAACATTTTTCCAACGGATTTGTGAGCTCATTGTTGCACTACGTATTAACGTGATTGGATAACTATCCAATAATTACAGTTAGAACTCAAATACTGGGTCCGATCTTCAACATTTTTAATGCCTTTGTGACGGGCCCCTCTGCTATTCGCCTTTCAGGGCTCTACTGTTCCTCAGTCATGAAGGGTCGAGGGTAGATAATTTCCCAGTATTCATATATTTCCATTTCTCCTCCTAGTTTGCAAGTTAGGTTTTAGTCGGTAGTGGTAGTAGCATTTGTAGTTGTAGTCGTTATCATTCATATCATTAGGGGAATATAAGTTCCTTGTTCCGTCCCTTGGTCGCATCCACTTTGGACTAATAATCGCTATTTATCGTCAATATGAACCAAGAAAGGCAACTTGTTTGTACCAGAAGAAGCAAACCGTTTAGCCGAGTCGGCTGAACAAGGACGGCCTTCTCCTTCCCATTTTCAAAGACTGGAGACTGTCACCTGTTATGTGGCATGATATAAAATATTGTCCTTAATGGTCTAACCGTTGCTCTTTGTCAGAAGTATGAAATACACATTTTACACGTATTTAACCATTTATACAGTTTCAATATATTGTATTACTCTTGAGTTATTTTCGCTTCAAGGTATTTCAGCCAATAGGAAATGACGTAGTTATTAGCCAACTTTCGAATTTTTCAAAAAATGAAAGTAGACTTATGAGATCTACACAGGGCCAAAAATTGTGTGTCGGTCTGTGTATCTGTGTGTGTGTGTGGTAGTGTGTACTCTGAATGACTGTCCCCCTATCAATTCGAACACGGTGAAACCGAATTGAACGAAATCTGGTACAGAGGTAGAACTAGCAAAGGCCATCTCAGTTTCAAGTTTTATATCGCCGCCATCTTGACGGAAATGTAATGGCGGCCACCCAAATGCTCAAATCTTAAATCATATTACGACTAACGTAATCATCCGATGTCTACCAAATTTTGCAACAACACATATTTATATGGGGAGCGTCTTTTGACTAAACTACAAGGTCATCAGCCCAATAGTTTGCATACGGTGGCCATGTTTGTGTGCAAATTGATTCCCCCTATCTCTTCAAACACGGTGAAACCGAATTGAATGAAATTTGGTACAGAGGTAGCACTAGCAACGGGCACCTAACTGTCATGTTTCATATTGCCGCCATCTTGACGGAAACGTAATGGTGGCCACCCAAATGTAACAAGCATAAAGCAAATTATGACCAACCTTTCATCTGATCTCTACCAAATTTTGCAACAACATACCTTTATGTGAGAAGCATTCTTTGACCAAGCTACAAGGTCATCAGTCCGATAGTTTGCATATGCCGGCCCTGTATGTGC
The DNA here is from genome assembly GCA_946902985.2 of Meconema thalassinum. NCBI lineage: Eukaryota > Metazoa > Arthropoda > Insecta > Orthoptera > Tettigoniidae > Meconema > Meconema thalassinum. The sequence continues at coordinate 2,095,639,233 of OX336388.2, read as the reverse complement.
GCAAATCGATTCCCCCTATCAATTCAAACACGGTAAACACGAATCGAGCGAAATTTGGTACAGAGGTAGCACTAGCAAGGGCACCTCAGTGTCATGTTTCATATCACCGCCATATTGACGGAAATGGAATGTCGGCCACCCAAATGTTAAAAGCTTAAATTAAATTACGACCAACCTAATCATTTGTTCTCTACCAAATTTTGCAACAACATACCATTTTTTGGGAAGCATATTTTGACTGAACTACAAGGTCATCAGCTCAATAGTTTGCAGATAGCGGCCATGCATGTCGGCAAATCGATTCCCCATATCAATTCAAACACGGTGAAACCGAATTGAATGTTTTTTTTACAGAGGTAGCACTAGCAAACGGCACCTCATATTCCGTAGGCCCTATAGCACGTTGTATTTCAACAAGGTACTACAACCAACAATTAATTATACTCCGTGGAAAGGACAAAGCGTTATAACAGTACCCATGCATTTAGGAGAAAGTAGGCTATATGTTCTTTACTGAACATCTTGTTTTTTTCTGTGGTCTTTTTAATAAATGTACACTTAGTTTTCCGTTTCAATTTATTTGTTGTGTTCATACTGATGATACAAGTTACAGGATGTGATGCTACGTGTACACCAAAGCGGGCCATTACAGGTCCTAAATATTATGTAGAATTGAATACAAGATTATAGAACCTGGTCCAAACTACCTGCGTCGCGCCCCTTGAATCACTGGCGCTTTTCCTGACTGACCAGCAAGGGAGGGTTAGAGATCAATCGCCTGTACGTTGTTCAATACGAAGATATAGATGTATCGTGCGATTTGGAAACCCGTTTATTGACTGAAATAACGTAATTTATCACTACTTGACAGGGTGATTATACATTCCTACGAGAACTATGCTATAAAAGTATAGAAAAAAATTCCACTAGGCGGACTTTATGACCACAACATAATTTATATTTAGCCTATAGTTTTACTACATCACAAAGGGCAAAAGGCCATAGCAGATGTGAATTAACGTGCGGCACAGAGAATGGGGCCATTTTCAAGTCGTCAAGTGGAGCATAAAACGAAGTGCAGTAATAGCACCGCCCATTTCATTAGAGGGAAATGCAGACGTTGACTCGTAAGATTCTAGAGCAGTGGTTCCCAACCGTTGTGTCCCGGCATCCAAGGCCAACGCGTGGTCCCGCGTGTTATTGAGATAAACCAAAGAAAAACAAGTAGTTCCGTGAAGAACTATACAGCCTATTTTCATATATCCTACTGGTGTTAATTGCCTCTATCTACATACAAAATTTCAATTTGATTGCTGTAATAGATTCGTAGATATTGAGAACCGACTAAATATTTCGGATGGTCGCCATGTTGGATTTTATATATGTAGGTCCTAGAGTCATGTACTGTTACATGAAGATTATTGTGTACGTGTAGCATTCAAACTTCAATCGCATGATTAGGACACAAGAAGTAACAAGGAAATTTTAAAATTTCGCACAGCTGCCATCTTGTGGTTACGGAAACATTGGAAATAAATTAGTTGCCAGTGGATTAACATTCGTATAAGGATATACTGTACCAAGTTTCACTGCACTTGGATGGTTAAATTGCGAGAAACGTCCATGTGAAGATTTAAAATTTGCGTCGCACCCATGTTGGATTTGTGATCATCTGGTTATTTAAAGTTCTATAGGTGAACTTAAGTTCATAGGCCCTATGAACATAACAAAATTCAGTTTGATTGCTATAATAGATTCGTAGATATTCAGAGCCGTCTAAATTTTTCGGATGGTCGCCATGTTGGATTGTTAAATGTATAGACCATATAGTCAAGTACCATTAAAGGAAAATTATTGCGTAGGCTCATTATTCAAACTTTCACATCGATCGCATGATTACGACACAAGAAATAAAAACTTAATTTTAATATTCGCAAAGCCGCCATCTCGAGGTTATGTATACAATTGAACTAAATTAGATATCAGTGTATTACAATGTGTATAAACATTTCCTGTACCAGATTTCATTGCGGTTGGAACATTAAATCGCGAGAAAGGTCTATTTGAATTTTTCAAATTCGCTTGGCCGCCATGTTCGTTTTATAGTTAACCGGTTTTTGAAAGTCTTATAGATGAACTTCCAGAAGTGCCCTTTATCTCCGTACAAAATTTCAGGGTGATACCGCTAATAGTTTCAGAGATATAGAATACCGGTGAAATATTTCGCACATCCGCCATCTTGTGGTTATGTAAACAATTGAACCAAGTTAGATGTCGGTGCATTACAATGTGTATAAACATATACTGTACCAAGTTTTGTTGCGTTTGGTTGGTTAAATCGCGAGTAACGTCTATTTAAAAGTCGCAAATTCGCGTCGCCGCCATGTTGGTTTTGTAGTTACCAATTTTTGAAATGTCACATAGGTGAACTTCTGGTAGTTCCCTTTGTCACCGTAAAAAACTCCAGGGTGATATCGGGAATAGTTTCGGAGATATTGAATGCTGGTGAAATAGTTCGCACAGCCGCCATGTTGGATTGGTGAGACGTAACAAAATCTGAAGGCCACGGTCGGGGTCGTCCGGAATATTCCTATGAACTTACCGTGTTTCATTGAAATCGCTCCAGCCGTTTAGAAGTATTAGGACACACACACACTCCTCACACACACACACACACACACACACGGACAAAAGGTGATCTCATAAGCCTATTTTTTTCAAAATTGAAAATAGGCTAAAAATTACGGTCTACTTAAAACTAAAATCTTGTAAGGTCTTGAAATAAAATGAGTAAAATTAATTACTTATGCACGACACTGATGATTCAATTATAAACAAGAATCTCGTTTATCTCATTAATCCAGATCTCTGATTTATCCAGATCGAAAATAATAAAGACTTATAATTTTTCTGTACAGTATTTCTATTAAGGGGTCGACTCTTCTTGAATGTCTTTTCCGCCAAGGTTAGTTAAGAACAGGAATTGGAAGTAATTCGGTCACGGCCTATCAAAGGTACCGTTCTAGCATTCGCCTGAAATTGTAAACTGATGTTAGTAAAACGTCTCCGTGATCGTGCTGTGCACAAACGCTATACAATTAATGTAGAACAGAAAAAAACTCACACATTACTTTTGTGCATAAAACTAAGTCCATATATGTAAGAAAATTGTTCTGATATTCTTGCACAATTGAAAAAAAAGCATTATACCGTACTTATCTTAATAAATTATATAACATGTATTTGTTTTTTATTTTTCTGGATTATTCAGATTTTCCGGACCCATTTATTCCGGTTAAACGAGGTTCTTGTGTACTTGTATCCGGCAGATGGCTCTGCAGCCAGTCCCTCTGGAACATTCCCGATTCAGTATAAATACTCGCTTCTTCACGAACATTCCCGAGACTTCGACAGAAAGTGCACGAGTTCTGCCGCCGCTTTCAGTTGTTGGCTTTGCATTGATACACAGTGTTTTGCTATGGTTAAGTTCATTGTTAAACGTAAACTCCAGGACAGTGAATATGTACAGTCGGCTCCTACTGCTTCCTTTAAGCCAGGGTGGTCCAACCTTTCGTTACCCGAGGGCCAATCAAACATAAGTATAGGAATGTGAGGGCCAGAGACATTCCAGAAAGAAACCGTATTACATATTTTACTCAAAAACATATATTAAAATTTATTTTAAAAGAAGTTTAATATTACTAGTTTAATATACCACTTCATTTTACAGTAGAGAAATCAATGTGATGATTGGCACTGCTTTCCTGATACAAGTGTATCAATGTCCACTGTACGTTCAGTAAGGCAAAGTCTCAGGCTCGATTCCAGTGAAGCACTTTCAATTCGATTTCTCGTTTTTTATTTAATTTGTTTGAGAGCAGAAAAAGCACTTTCGCACCCATACGTACTGTCAAACAGCGATAACACTTGCAGAGAGAATTTAAGCAGTTTAGGAAAACGTTGGTTGATTCCTCAGTTTAGGGGCTGCAATAACGCGGTCATGTAGCCCCGTGTACTTTGGGTGTGTATAGAATCTGTCTGATAACCGGTGTTAATTGTGATGGCTGTATTAGTGTGTGTATCTGTTTTTTAATTTAAGTACAGACTGCAACTTGGAATTTTTCAATTAGTTCCTACTTTTGCCACCAAACGCCACCGTCAACGACTACTAGGCTTAGTTCAGAACTTAGCTACTAGACGCCACAGCAGTCGGCTCTTGGCAACGAGCGTAGAAACCTAAGAGCGTTGTTTACATTCTTAACCTATCCAATTCAGCTTTACACAGGTGTAATTAGTGGATGGTTCTTTAACATACCATTAATCAATGACAATGGACCGTCGGCTTTACTTCCCCTCCGAAGGAAGGCATACTGAGGGATTTTAACGCTCTTAAAAAATCCGACGGCTTCGGCCAGGTTAGAACCCGCTATCTTGGGCATAGAAACTCAGCATGCTACTAGGAAAACGTTCTTTAGAAATCAGTTTCCAGAAATTTTCAGGGACATCACACATTTTAGTCCGGTAGAATGGGTCTGCCTGAAGATCACAAATTTCCATTCGAAGGTCGCAGGGCACCTCACCCACTTCAATATCTATGGGGTTGTTAAACAGTGCAAGTTTTGGTTTTAGGGAGTCAAAATCCTGGAATCTGTTCTGGAACTCTTTCTTGACATCTATTATTATTTCATGAAACATACTAAAATTTATGTCACTTTTTTCTTCTTTCAACTGCTGACAAGATGGGAAGTGTGCCCATATTTGCCTTCAATGCAATTTGCATTACATCAAGGTTTTTGGGGAAGCCTTCAATATGTCCCTCCCAGCCAGGGCCTCACATCTAGTGGGACGTTGGTTGGCGACCATGGGACCCCAGCTGAGTCCTACATTGCTTCCACTTACTTGTGCCGGGCTCCTCTCCGTCTTCTTTCCTGTCGACCTCCCTTGGTCAACTCTTGTTCTCTTCTGACCCCGACGGTATTAGGGTATCCGAGGCCTAGGGAGTCTCTTCCTTTCCCGCCTTAATTGGTCCTTGTCTCCTCTTTCCTGATACCTTCCTTCTGTGAGGGGTCAGCCTTCTTTTTCTTTTCGTGATATCTCCTGCCTTCTGCACAAGGCCCTCAAGGAGGCAGGGTGTAGATAGCCCCACCACTTCTGGTGCACCCTGGAAATTGCTACACCCTCAGGGGTTCACGGCTGGTGAGTTCGGGAGTTGGCGATCCCGGGAGATTCCTGAGCTGGGTCCGTTTTCCCCCCTTTTTCCACTGTCTTTGGGACGGACCCTCTCCTATTTCCCTTTCCTATCTGCCTTTCATAGTTCTCCTTCCTTCCCAGTCCTTCAATCCTCATTCTCCGAGGATTGGGGCCTTTCTTTTCAATCTGTCCTTTATTTGCCTTATCCTCTATTTGTTTTCCATTTCTTCTTCTAGTATGTAAGTTTGTAGTTAGTATTAGTTATAGTTTTCATTCTCATCTCATCTTTCACTATCACCCAAACTATTAGGGGCCGATAACCTAGATGTTAGGTCCCTTAAAACAACAATTATCATCATTATCATCATCATCATCATCATCATCATCAATATGTCCATAAAGCTAGGATATATTATGTTTTCTGCCTTGAAGTTTCAGGTTTAAAGCATTTAAATGGAATGGTAAATCTGTCAGAAAAGCAAGATTATTAAAAATTGTATTTCTTTCAGTTTTTCTTGATACTCATGCCCAATGTTTTCATTTTTGAGAAATGCAAGAATTTCATTCCCCAACCCCAAAAAAAAAACCTGTTGCAGGCAATTTCCAGCACTTAACCAACGCACTTCACAGTACAATAAAATGTCACCATACTCAGCTTCCAAATTGTCCAGGAATGCAATAAATGCTCTGTCTGCTGGCTTTATTACATCCTCTTATTAAATATACAGTATTTACAACAGTTTTCATTGTATCACTGAGCCTTATAATTTTTCCACAGAGAGCCTCCTGGAGGATAATGCAGCGGAAAAACAATAAATGCAATCCTTTTTCTTTACACAGTCCTACTAAACCAATGTTAGAACCAACCATTGCTTTAGCTCTATCTGTTGCAATGCCAGAGCATTTCACAAAAACCTCCATAGTTAGAAACGACATCATCCAGTGCGTTGAATATGTCAATACCTTTTTTGCTGGTTTCTAATGATCTTAATTCCAACAGTTCTTCAAGAATTTCAAATTCTTCGTTTATTGTTTTGACAAAGAAGCTGGCCGATGTCAACTATATCTGTGCTCTCATCTAGAGCTAGAGAGTAAAATTCACATTTTTCCAAAATGCTCTTGAGAGAACCTGAAACTTCACAAGCCATATCATTAATTCTTTTACTAACTGTCTGATGAGACAAGGAAACTGTTTCAAAATGTTTAGCCATCCTTTTATCTCCAACTGAAGCTGCCATTTATACAGCACATCTATTAATGAGCTCACCATCCCTAAAAGACTTTTGACATTTAGCTACGGTAGCTCTAAACATACCTAATAAGATGCATTTGAACCGGCAGTGCTTGATGGTTGCTGAAATATATTCTTCTGTCTTGTTAGTTTCAGCTTCAAATCATTAAACACACAACTTCTGGCACTTCCCTGGTATTGATCGTATTTTGATTTATGCAAGCTGGTATTGTGTCTATTCACGTTATACTCCTTCGAAACACCTAAGACTTGAGAACCGATAACACACTGTGGTTTTCCATTATGTTCAACAAAAAAGTAACTTTCCTGCCACATTGACTGCAATTGTCGTTTCTCATCTTCAATACGCCATTTATTAAGTCCCGCCATATTAGGTACCGCTCTCGCAACAACGATGACAACAAACTCTCGTCGTACTATATCTGTCGAACAACTCAAAACTATGCTAGCCCTGGCTAGGAGTGAACTCGAACAGAGTTAGCTGGACACAGCGCAGTAAACTACATTTTCAATCATCCGCTCAACCCTGCTTTTCAAACTAACATCTCAGCCCCACATAAACCATAGTACAACCTAAAACCTACTCAATACCAACTCCCCTTACCGTTTTACAACTACTAAGTGGACATATTCACGCCGGAACCAAAAAAGTCGAATTAGGAGCGATTCGAAGAGGACTAGCCTAGCGCGGAGTACTCTGGTACCGCTGGATGGATGGTAACCATCATAAATACTCAGTTCTGCGCTCGGCTGGCTCTCTTTTGACTTCGCTCCTCCTAGAATAGACTTAATCACATAACATACTATACTCTTAATCATTAAATACAACTAAATTACGCTATTACAGTCACCAGAAACAACTTTTAATAACATTAACTTCAGAATTCCCGACAGACAATCACCGGTCTCCATTGACCAATCACGGCCTTCCAGCCGTACGCATTCCTGGAAAGACAATTCAGATTATTGGCGTATTTTTCGGGATCTTTTCTTTCCCACGAGGCTCCTTCGTAACATTACTGAATGAAAGTGAAAATTAAAGTAGGCACGCCACGGATTATAACTGTCGAAGAGTTAAGGGCAGTAAGAAGGGCAAGGGCCAACAAAAATGAACGGGCGGGCCGCGGGTTGGACCACACTGCGTTTAAGCCAAACTTTACAGATTCACCCAGACCGTCAGGCTGAACTCATAATGTAGACAACCGAAAGATCTTACTTGGGCTGGTACGTATGGATTTTCGTAAAATACGAACGAGTAAAATCCTCTCCCTGTGTGTGTGGTTTGTGGCAAAATACTTAGCAACGAGACCGTGGTCCCTAGCAAACTATAGCGGCATCTTACCACAACGCTTCCTAGTGTGTCACAGCAAAGCTTGAAAGCAGCCATGAGAATGGTTAAGAGTATCACTATATCTGACGCTGCCCTTCAAACCTCGCTTAAAGTAGCAGAACTAATAACTAAAAAGAAAGATGAAACCTCATTCTCTTGAAGAGGAAATCATAGGCCCTGCATGTCAAATTATAGTTCGAACAACACTTGGCGAAGGAGTAGCTAATCAAGTTACAAAAGTTCCTCTTTCCGACAATAAAGTCAGGTGCAGGATATCTGAACTGTCATGTATCATCAACGAACAAGTCGTGGAGAAAATTAAAACGCGGAATATTCGCGTTAAAAAATCCTCAGTATGTCTTCCTTCGGAGGGGAAGTAAAGCCAGCGGGCCCATGTCATAGATTTATGGCATGCAAAAGAACCTTCCACTAACTACATCTGTGTGAAGCTAAAATTTGTAGGTTAGATTTGATTAGCGCTCTAAGTTCCAACGTTCTTCGCCAGGTGCTGGTTGCGATGGCGTCCAGTGGCCAAGTTCGCGGCTAGGTGTCGTGAACGGTAGAATTTGGTTTCAAAAGTGGAACTACTTAAAAATTGATCGTCTGCAGTCTCTACCTGAATTACAGATAGCACACACTAATACAGCCATCACAATTAACACCGGTTATCAGATAGATTCTACACACACCCGAAGTGCACGGGGCTACATGACCGCGTTGTCGCAGCCCCTAAACTGAGGAACCAACCAACGAGAGTCAAATTCGGTTTATTCTCGTTAGAGTGAACCCAGATTCCTAAGATAAGTTTCCTCTTAGCCTAGTGAGCCCAATTGACAGCATCCATATGGTTGATTTATAACAATTATCCATTTCTGTTGCAGTATGGGCGAGCGCCGATCCACTGGGCAGCGTCTCGAGGAAACACGGACATCATGGAGATGTTGATCGCAGCGAAGTGCGACATTGAGGCCAAGGACAAGGTAGGAGGTGTTTTGCATCTAATATCGAATCAGAGTACGGTTTGATAAAGAAATGATACATTCATTCTTTTTTGAAATCCTTTAACAGATTTGCTGATGACATCGTCATCTTGGCCAACACGCGTGAGGATTTGAATGAGTTTTTGAATGGTATGGATTCTGTCTTGAGGAAATAACTCATAATGAAAATTATTAAATGTAAAACAAAAATATTGGAATGTAATCGAAAGCAATCAGAAACCCCAAAGGATGTCGTATGGGCAGGTGAAAAGCTAAAGAAAGTAGGTGACTTCTGTTACTTCATCATCATTTATTGCACATATCAGGCCATTAAGGCCCTTGACAGAAAACAAGGAAACATAACAAACACTTCAAATATACAATATTACAAAACACTATCCTAACCAATCACACAGGAGGCATTAATCCGATCACAATCTCAAGCATTTGTAACAAATGCCGTTCCATTTTAGCCTATTTTCATTTTATGAAAAAAAAATAGGCTTATGAGATCACCTTTTGTCCGTGTGTGTGTGTGTGATGGTGGGTGTGTGTCCCTAATAACATCTAAACGGCTAGAGCGATTACAATGAAACTCGATAAGATCATAGCACTATTCTGGCCGACCCCGACCGTGCCCTTTTAATTTTATTTTGTCTCACCAATCCAACATGGTGGCTGTGCGAAATATTTCACCAGCATTCAGTATCTCCGAAACTGATACCGATATCGCCCTGAAATTGTGTACGGTGATAAAGGGCACTACTAGAAGTTCACCTATGATATATTCAAAAACCTGGTGACTACAAAAGAAACATGGCGGCCAAGCGAAGTTGAGACTTTAAAATAGACTTTTCTCGCCATTTAACCATCCAAACGTAATGAAACTAGGTACAGCAAATGTTTATACACACTGTATTGCACTGGAGTCTAATTTAGTTCAATTGTTTATATAACCTCAAAATGGCGGCTGTGCGAAATGTTGAAATCTCGTTTTTACTTCTTGTGTTCTAATCATGCGATTGAAGTTTGAATACCACACGTACACAATAATCTTAATGTAATAGTACAAAAATAAAAATCCAACCTAGTGACCATCTGAAATATTTAGACGGATCTCAATATCTACGAATCTATCACAACCTTCAAACTGAAATTTTGTATGTTGATAGAGGCATTTAACATGAGTAGGATATATTAAAATAGGCTGTATAGATCTTCACGGAACTACTTGTTCTCTATTCATTGCATCATCCAGTACTGATGTAGGTTCCACCTGCTGCAACGTTCTCATCACCCTATCCTTCCATCTCGACCTTGGACGGCCTCTTGGACGTTTTCCAATCAGCTAAGCATTGAACACTCTGTTAGGGATAGATTCCTTAGCTCTTGCGTTATGTCCCATCCACTGGAGCCTTCTTCCTCTGATGATCCTACCCACATCAGCTTTCCCAAAACGTTGGTATAACCCAAAACGTTGGTATAAGTCCTCTTTTTCCCTCCTTTCCCATCTTCCTTCTTCCCTATTTTAATAAGGTCATTATATCTTTCTGAGTACTTTCCTTTCAAATGCACAAATGCGCTCTTCCAGTGTTTGTGAGGTCGCCCATGACTCGCGTCTATATAGTAGAACCGGTTTCACTAGAGTCATGTACAGTATAACTTAACCTTGCTGTTTTGTGAAATTAAGCGGGACTTAAATAAGTTATTGAGACCATAAAATGTAATATTGGCATTAATTGTCCTCTGTTGGATTTCTTTTTCAATCTCACATTTACTATATAAAATCGAGCCCAAGTGTTTAAATTTCTCCACTCGTTGAAACGTATGTCCGTCAATACTAACAGTGGTATCAAAATCCTGTCGGCGTGAAATGATCATACCGTATATTTAGTTTTCTCATCATTGACAAATAATCCCATTTTGCTGGCTTCTTTCATGAACTTTTTGGTGTCGGATTTTATCTGATCTAATGATTCTCCCATAATTACCACATCATCAGCAAATGCCAAGATAGTGTTAGTACCAATCATATCCATTTCTCTGTCATAACCAATTACACGTCGTACCTTTTCCAATGCAATATTAAATAACATTGGCGACAGAGGATCTCCTTGTCTCAATCCATTTCGAACCGTGAAAGGAGTTGATGTTTTGTTTGCGAGCCGTACTTGACAACTTGAATCTGCATAGCATGCTTCCACCAATTTTATGTATTTCAGTTTGATACCCAACTCTTGCATTACTCTCCACAGCGCAGTCCGATTTATGCTGTCATACGCCTGTCGGAAATCAATAAATATGAAATGTAGATCTCGATCAAATACGTAGTTCTTTTCCATTAGCTGTCGTATAGTAAAGGTGTGATCAATGGTTGAGCGTCCTGCCATGAACCGACTTCTCTTACTTAGGAAGCAAAATCACCAGTGATGGACGAAGCAAAGAAGATATAAAAAGTAGGTTAGCACATGCAAGGGAAGCATTTCTACAGGAAAGGAATCTGTTGACATTGAATATAGATTTGGGTATTAGTAAGGCATTTTGAAAGCCTTTGTCTGGAGCGTGGCGCTCTATGGAAGTGAAACGTGGACTATTGGTGCAGCAGAAAAGAGGAGAATTGAAGCGTTTGAAATGTGGTGTTACACGAGAATGATGAAGATCAGATGCGTAGTTAGGGTTACAAACGAAGAGATATTAATACGAGTGGGAGAGGAGAGATGTTTCTGGCGACTGCTAATGAAGAGAAGAGATAGGTTAGTAGGACACATACTAAGACACCCAGGAATAGCAAGCTTAGTTATGGATGGAAGGGTCGAGGACAAGAATTGCAGGGGTAGACCATGGTTAGAATATGTTAAAGAGATTGCTTCGGATGTAGGGTGTGGTTGCTATGTAGAGATGAAACGATTAGCTCAGGACAGGGAGGAACGAAGAACTGCATAAAACCAGTCAAAGGACTCAAACAACAACAACAACAGGGTTAAAAAAAGGTATACCATGACCAGTGAATCATTAAACCCCTAATAATTCAATTTCAGTCACCACCTTGCTTGAATGGTAGACTACACAATAAGACTCCTGACCAAGAACTTATGTTTTGATTCTGGGGACTGCCAAGGATTTACATTCTTCCCAGATAGCTGGAATGGGGTGTACTCAATATTAGCCCAGAGCAAGTCTTAGACATTTGTCATAATTTGGATGCTAACGATACAGTTCCATTCTTGCCAGAGCTAGGAACCAACCCCGAGACTCCGGGTTTGCAGCCAACAACACTAGTGTCTGCACCTCGAGGCAGTATAGTCGATTAGAATCAAGGAGTAGGAAGGCCAATGTAGTTCTCAGTTGTGATCGTTGGTAATCTATAAAAGATGAACTTCACTGAAACGGAAGTAGTATATCTCGTCGTTGTTGTTTGAGTCTTCAGTCTTTTGACTAGTTCGATGCAGCTCTCCACGCCTCCCTGTCCTGAGCTAATCGTTTAATCTCAAGATAGCTACCTCACCCTACATCCGAGGCATTCTTTTTAACATATTCTAACCTTGGTCTACCCCTACAGTTCTTGTCCTCAACCTTTCATTCCATAACTAAGCTTGCTATTCCTGGGTGTCTTAGTATGTGTCCTACCAACCTATCTCTTCTCTTCATTAGCAGTCGCCAGAAACATCTCTCATCTCCTACTCGCCTTAATACCTCTTCGTTTGTAACCCTATCTACCCATCTGATCTTCACCATTCTCCTGTAACACCACATTTCAAATGCTTCAATTCTCCTCTTTTCTGCTGCACCAATAGTCCAAGTTTCACTTCCATAGAGCGCCACGCTCCAGACAAAGGCTTTCAAAAATGCCTTCCTAATACCTAAATCTATATTCGATGTCAACAGATTCCTTTCTTGTAGAAATGCTTTCCTTGCCTGAGCCAACCTACTTTTTATATCCTCTTTGCTTCGTCCATCACTGGTTATTTTGCTTCCTAAGTAACAGAAGTCTCCTACTTCCTTTAGCTTTTCACCTGCCAATTTGATGTCCATAAAGGTTTCGGATTTATTTAGGCTGCATTCCAGTATTTTTGTTTTACAATTAATAATTTTCATCATGTACAGTATTCTTTCCGTAAGAAGGAGTCCATACCAATCAAAAACTCAATCAAATCCTCAGTCGTGTCAACTCTTTTGTACGGGAGTGAAACCTGAGTGAACACGCGTTAGTTCATTTATAAAATGGAAGTAAGAGACATGAAGATAGCTGGTACTAATCGATGGGACCAATGGTAAGCAGGCACTCGTAATGAATGAATACAGGTGAAGTTCGGATAGTAGTTAATGGATGAAGCTGTGAGTAGAAGCCGAAAGAGGGTGGACCTAGTCGATGCTCTGATTCAGACATCAGTGATTTTATCATTTTAAATGATCGTGTCGACTTAGTCGTTACGCTGAGGCCTGGCGTTACAATACGGCGATGGGACGAAATGTACCGAGAATGCACTAAGGTGTGTGACGTGATAGTACGATGTAGCAGCCGAGTACCAAGATGGCAGTGCGAGAACAGAGTTTCAAGAAGGCAGTGCGAGAAGAATCAAGTAGGCAGTGAAGAAACAAAATACAATCTTGAAACTCTGTTCTCGCACTGCCTTCTTGGTACTCGGCTGCTAGCATTTAAAATGATATAAAGTCCAGTCTTTCACACTGACTATCAGTCTCTTTTTAGCCTACTTTTCTATAGAAATGGAAATGTAGTTTTATGACATACATTCAAGGCGAGTGTCTGTCAGTGTGTAGGTATGAAGAATAGTATTTATGTAGGGGTGTTGCCATGCCTGTCTCCCCATGCTAACTTCTGAACGGATCAATCAAGGGCACTACTAGATGTTCACCTATGTGACTCTCAAAAACCTGTTAAGTGCAAAACGAGCATGGCGGCCAACCGAATTTGAAATATTTAAATAGACTTTTCTCGTGATTTAACCATCTGAGCGCAGTTAAACATGGTACAGCAAATGTTTATACAAATTGTAATGCACTGACATCTAATTTAGTTCAATTGTTTAAATAACCTCAAGATGGTGGCTGTTCGAAATTTTAAAATTAAGTTTTTATTTCTTTAGTCCTATTCATGCGATCGAAGTCAACGTCTGCATAATGAACCTACGCAATAATCGTCATCTAATAGTACATGACTCTATGGTCTACATAATATAAACGTCCAACATGGCGAACATCCGAAATATTTCGACGGTTCTCAATATCTACTAACTATGACAGCAATCAAACTTAAATTTGGTATGTTGCTAAAGGCTATGGATGTAAGTTCGCCTATGAGACTTTCAATAACCTGGTGAGCACAAATCAAATATGCGGCGACGCGAATTATAAATATTTAAATGGTGGTTTCTCACAATTTAACCATCCGAGCGCAGTGAAATTTGGTACGATATATGCGTATACAAATTTTAATCCACTAACGTATAATTTATTTGAATTGTTTTCAATATCACATGATGGTGGATGTGCGAAATTTTAAAATCTCGTTTTTATTTCGTGTCCTAATTATGCGATCGAAGTCAACGTTTGAATACTGAACCTACGCAGAAATCGTCATCGTAATCGCCATAACTCTATGGCCTACATATATAAAAATCCAACATGGCGACCATCCGAAATATTTAGACGTTTCTCAATATCTACGAATCTATTACAGCAAACAAACTGAAATTTTGTATGTTGACGGAGGCAATTAACATAAGTAGGATACGGTATGAATATAGGCTATTTAGTTCTTTACGGAACTACTTGTTTCATAAATGAAAATAGGCTAAATTGACCGAAAATGACGTAATAAATTAGCATATGTGCAGTGTGGTATCTGTGATCAAGATTTATGTATAAGGTAGCAATGCATGTGGTGAACCAATTAAAAGATGACTTCTCCTTCTTGCTCTCCTCAACCTGGCGGTTGGTGGGTAGCATGAATGTCTTCATCCAAAGGTCTTCTATCCTGAGCCCTCTGTTTGATCAGGTGGTACGGACATCTTCCTCCGATGTCATCAAAGAACTCTGCTCTTGGTCGTCCTCTTCCTGCCTTGCCTTCCATTTTCCCTTCAAGCAGTGTGATGCACCATGGTCTCCAAAATTCGCGCGCTGATAACACTAGACGAAAAAGTATTAATTTTTATTTGTTTCTTTTACAAAAATACTAGTTTTTACTAAATTTGGGTAAGGAAAACCGAATATGACCTTAGAATTTTATTAGCTCTAGTTTTCTAGATACACTACTTTTGATACATGTACTTCTGTAGTAAAAATCCACAGCCTGCTTCCAGTCGACCGACCGGGTCAGGGATGGAATGAAAGATGCTCCCATCTAGCGGCGAGGATATGAACTGTGCCGCTGCCGAAGCCTGTCGCACTCCTCTGAGGCAATAATTAAATGAATGACAGGTGATATAAAATGATAGTGGAGAGTGTTACTGGAATGAAATTTTACAGGGAAAACTGGAGTACCCGGAGAAAAACCTGTCTGCCTTCGTCTTGTCCAGCACAGATCTCACATGGAGTGACCGGGATTTGAACCATAGACCCAGCGGTGAGAGGCCGGCGTGCTGCCACCTAAGCCACGGAGGCTGTACATGTACTTCTGTAGTAAGAAACAATATTATATTAATATGATATCTGTACACAACTAAATAACAATTGGTTTTAATCACTCTATGCAGGGTACAGGTAAACTTTTTCCCCAGGCGACAAAGTTTCTCTAAAATGCCAGACCTTTCTGTTGTAATGTGAAGACCTATCCCTGCTGCTCCCATAAGAAGAAGAAAACAAAGGTTATTCACAAGCAATAAACAAAATATTGCTGACAATGACTCAGGATACCTGTAATAAGGATTGCCAACCTACAATTTATTTAAATAAAATTATCCCTAGTATTTTTCGAAAGTCCCTCAAATTCTGTAGCATGACATATCGTTATATCTCAGAACATACAGGGTCTTTCATGTAAAGTTAGAATGGCAAGCGGCAGATTTGTTATTCGCTGCTGCGGTGGCCTCGGCCGAGCTTGTGGCGCGCCACGGCCCCCTGCTTTAAGCGTGTGTACAATCCTATATGAAATTTACCTTATAGAAAGATGCAGGAAGTGTCGTCCCTCATGGGTTATAAAGGCATTGTATCTGATAACCACATTCTGGCTGATGAGAGTGAGTTCTGCCACGGTCATGTTTCTGATTTTTAATTTTATACTTTTTATTTGATACCTTATACTGAGCACTGAGTCAGTAGTGTCAAACTTATTTACAATTACGTGAATCTGTGCTAGTGAAGGTGACACTTCATCAGGAAATTGCTGAACAAATGCATCACGTACCTGCCGAGCCGACTCGTACTTAATAGTACATTAAGCAACGAGCCTATAATGGCAATAATTAAGACACGAGTATGTTTATAAAACGAGCGTATGCGAGTTTTATAATTTCCATACGAGTGTCTTAATTACCATTTTAGGCGAGTTGCGTACGACTGTTTATGTTCGACGATAATTATTATAACTATTTTATGTTCGAAAATAAATATTCATAAATATCTGTCGAGATTTTGCCAGGTTTATGTACTGAACAGAGCGCATGAGACGCAGAGAATGCCATGCATTTGGTCATGGCCTCCTCGATTACCCTACTATGAGACTAGGGCACGCAGTGAAATTTAAATTAGAAGGCCGTGGAACTCAACGCAGGTGCGATGCTATCGTTGTCTAATTGGTCAAACCACTGTTTCTTGAACTCTGATTGGTGGGAGAAACTGTTTCATAATTAACAAGTAGTTCCGTGAAGAACTATACAGCCTATTTTCATATATCCTACTTTGTTAACTGCCACTATCAACATACAAAATTCCAGTTTGATTGCTGTAATAGATTCGTAGATATTGAGAACCGACTAAATATTTCGGATGGTCGCCATGTTGGATTTTATATATGTAGGTCCTAGAGTTATGTACTGTTAGATGAAGATTATTGTGTACTTGTAGCATTCAAACGTCAATCGCATGATTAGGACACAAGAAGTAACAAGGAGATTTTAAAATTTCGTTCAGCTGCCATCTTGTGGTTATGGAAACAATTGAAATAAATTAGATGCCAGTGGATTAACATTCGTATAAGGATTTACTGTACCAAGTTTCACTGCACTCGGATGGTTAAATTGCGAGAAACATCCATGTGAATATTTATACTTCGCATCGCAGCCATGTTGGATTTGTGATCACCAGGTTATTTAAAGTCCTATAGGTGAACTTAAGTTCATTGCCCCAATGAACATAAAATATTCAGTTTGATTGCTATAATAGATTCGTAGATATTCAGAGCCGTCTAAATATTTCAGATGGTCGCCATGTTGGATTGTTAAATGTATAGGCCATAGAGTCATGTATCATTAAAGGAAAAATATTGCGTAGGTTCATTATTCGAACTTTAACTTCGATCGCATGATTACGATACAAGAAATAAAAACTTAATTTTAAAATTCGCACAGCCGCCATCTTGAGGTTATGTAAATAATTGAACTAAATTAGATACCAGTGCATTACAATGTGTATAAAAATTTTCTGTACCAGATGTCATTGCGTTTGGAACATTAAATCGCGAGAAAGTTCTATTTAAAATATTCAAATTCGCTTGGCCGCCATGTTCGTTTTGTAGTTAACCGGTTTTTGAAAGTCTTATAGATGAACTTCCAGTAGTGCCCTTTATCTCCGTACAAAATTTCAGGATGATACCGCTAATAGTTTCAGAGATATAGAATGCCGGTGAAATATTTCGCACATCTGCCATCTTGTGGTCATGTAAACAATTGAACCAAGTTAGATGTCGGTGCATTACAATGTGTATAAACATATACTGTACCAAGTTTCATTGCGTTTGGTTTGATATATCGCGAGAAACGTCTATTTAAAAGTCGCAAATTCGCGTGGCCGCCATGTTGGGTTTGTAGTTACCAGTTTTTCAAAAGTCACATAGGTGAACTTCTAGTATTTCCCTTTATCACCGTAAAAAACTCCAGGGTGATATCGGTAATAGTTTCGGAGATATTGAATGCTGGTGAAATATTTCGCACAGCCGCCATGTTGGATTGGTGAGACGTAAAAAAAATTGAAGGGCACGGTCGGGGTCGCCCGGAATAGTGCTATGAACTTACCGAGTTTCATTGAAATCGCTCCAGCAGTTTATAATTTTTTAGGGGACACACACACACACACCTCACACACACACACACACACACACACACGCACACGCACACACACACGGACAAAAGGTGATCTCATAAGCCTATTTTTTCAAAATTGAAAATAGGCTAAAAATAGTGTTAAAATGAGCCTCATTATAGTACAGTTTTCTGACATATAATAGTCAGGGTCGAACATAAAGTTAGTTTTACATACAAAAATACGATGTTGTAATGATAAATGTCTCATGTTAACATCTGAGGTTCAGACTGTCGACTGAACACCTGCACGTTTATTGCAAGGTCGACTACTCTGCGTGCGCTTTCAATACTACAGCAGGGGGCCGTGGCACGCCACAGGCTCAGCTAAGGCCACTGCAGCAGCGGATAACAAAGCCGCCGCTCACCGTTCTTACTTTATATGAAAGACCCTGTAGAGCTAACTCAGCATTTTAAATGCAATATTCGTATTTCCCATGCTCGAATAAACTAGAAATGACTGTTTTTTTTATTTCGGAAGCATTTTCACTGTTGGTTAGTATAATAAATAATAAGTGACATCTACCACAACGAGTATATCAATACACGATTATACAGTAGTAACTTACATGTAGCTGCGATGCCTGGCTCTTGGGTAGGGTTAGACAATGCGGCTATCGGATCATCTGTACCGTTATCGAGACACACATGGCTAGGGGTGGCTTCGGTGGCGTAGTTGGTAGCATGCTGAACTTCTATGCCCAAGATCGCGGGTTTAAATCCGGCCGAAGTCGTCGGAATTTTTAAGAGCGTTTAAAATCCCTCAGTATGCCTTCCTTCGGATGGGAAGTAAAGCCGGGGGTCCCATGTCATAGATTTATGGCATGATAAAGAACCTTCCACTAATTATACCTGTGTGAATCTAAATTGTATAGGTTATGAATGTAAACAACGCTCTTAGGTTCCTACGTTCGTTGCCAAGAGCCGACTGCGGTGGCGTCTGGTAGCTAAGTTCTGAACTAGTAGTCGTTGATGGTGGCGTTTGGCAGCTAAAGTAGGAACTATTTGAAAAATTCAAAAGTCTGCAGTCCTTACTTGAATTAAACAAGAAGTTCCGTGACGAACTAGAGAGCCTACTTTTCATGCCAATGATTAATCTACAGTATATGAACCTAACTAGAATAATGACGAAATTAAGTTGGTAATATCGAATTGTCCAATTAATTCGAAATATTCCTGGTATAATGTAGCCTAATAGAGAACTACATTTGGCAGCCTTGGGGACTGAATATATTCTTAGTTCCATCTCTTACGATACAGAATACAAAGTTTGGTTGAAATCCAATGGACGTTATATGCAGTTAGACATCGGATCTATCAGCACGCGTAAAAGCATGTTGGCAACAATGTCATGCGTGTGCTGGTTAGAAATAATCGGAAATATTATATCTTGTTGTGCCAATTTTGGATGAAATCCATTTGTTAGTATATAAGTTACATGTATTTTAAAATTGGACCTGTCAGCAGGTGTAGAATCATGTTGGCAGCACTGACTTATATTAATTGCTCCAAATAAATCTAGAATGCCAGGTGCTAAACGTGTTCAAAGTATAGAGCTTTTGGCTTACATACCTTCTGATATAATGATATTAGGGTAAACGAAATAGACAGCATTTATTAACAGTTGGCAGCCCTGATTGCTCTTAAGAATACTTATAGTTATGTCT
Source organism: Meconema thalassinum (assembly GCA_946902985.2). Lineage (NCBI taxonomy): Eukaryota > Metazoa > Arthropoda > Insecta > Orthoptera > Tettigoniidae > Meconema > Meconema thalassinum. The sequence goes on along the minus strand of OX336388.2, from coordinate 2,095,619,560 downwards.
GTTATGTTACACATAGCACATACGAAATTTGGATGAAATCCAACTAAGTGTATAGAAGTTACATGTATTTAAAAATTGGTCCTATCGGCAGGCTTAGAATCATGTTGGTAGAACTGAAGTATATAAGTTACTCCGAATTAATCTAAAATGTCAGGTACTATGCGTGTGCATAGTTTAAAGCTGTCGGCTTGCATACTTTCAGATATATTGGTATTTGGATAAAGAGAATAAAGAGAACAATTATTAACAGTTGGCAGCCCTGGTGGCTCTTAATAATACACTAAGTCATGTCTGTTTATGTACACATGTTACATACAAATTTGGTTGATATCTAATTGATAGTGTAGAAGTTATATGCATTTAAAAATTGGACTTATCAGCAGGCTTAAAATTATTTTAGCAACACTGTCACGTATGGCCTCCTGGAAATTAAACTGAAATAGTATTATCTACATGTGTGCCAATTTTGGAATAGCTCCCATACATACCTTCCAAGATGTCCAACATGGAACTCAACTTTCTGGTGCGTTTTTCAGCAGTTGGTAGCACTGACATCATTTTCAAATATGGACGTGAGATATTCCGGTATACATCTCTTACTAAATTTGGTTTTGATTGCTGCAGCCGTTTAGGAGTTGATAGGGGGGGGGGGACACACAGACAGCCAGACAGACAGAAGGACAGACAGACAGACAGACAGAAGGACAGACATACAGACACACAGACACACAGTTTCTCGGATCGATCTCATAAGTCTACTTTTTCCTCATTTTTGCAAAATGTGGAAAGTAGGCTAAAAACAGACCGGTTATCAGATAGATTCTACTCACACTCAAAGTACACCGCGTTGTCGCAGCACCTAAACTTAAGAACCAACCAACACATGGCTAACCCAGTTTCTATCCGCTCGAGCGTCTATCAATTCTGAGCCAGTGGCAGCTCCATTATTTCCTTATCGGTGCATTATTTTCGGGCGTAATGTGTGCATTATTGACGGCCGTTATGCAAGAGGGATTAACATCTTCACCTCAAAGTTTGGTCCGAGAATATGAACTGAAGCTAGGTGACAAACACTGAATACAGTTAAAACTCAGCAATTCTTCTAGGTTTGTGCCGTGTCTTGTGTGGGGTTTCGCCTAGGACACCAAACTGGCTCATCGGCGGGCTCTTGATGTCCCCGCCCGGACCCTACAGCAGCCAGCTTGGTGTCCTAGGCGAAACCCCACACAAGACACGGCACAAGCCTAGAAGAATTGCTGAGTTTTAATTCACCGGCCGTGAAAGCCAATATACTGAATACAGTGTTCCGGCTATGCAGGTTATTTATTAATCTTGACCAATTTTCATAAACTATTTAATGTTTACTTTTCAGTCGGTCAACACGTACGGTAGATGGGAACTCATTTCACTTGGGTGGTTAATATTAATAATCGGATTTTTTAAGAACGTTAAAAATCGCTCAGTATGCCTTCCTTCGGAGGGGAAGTAAAGCCGGCGGTCCCATGTCAAAGATGTAGGGCATGTTAAAGACCCTTCCACTAATTACAACTGTGTGAAGCTAAATTCGTTTAAATGTAAACAAGGCTCAGGTTCCTACGTTCGTCACCAGGATCCGACTGCGGTGGCGTCTAGTAGCCAAGTTCTGAACTACAGTAGTAGTCGTTGACGGTGGCGTTTGGCGGCAAAAGTAGGAACTACTTAAAAATTCAAAGTCTGCAGTCCTTACTTAATTAAGAAACAGAAACACACACTAATTCAGTCATCACAATTAACACGGGTTATCAGACAGATTCCACACACTCGCAAAGTACACGGGTCTACATGACTGCGTTGTCGCAGCCCCCAAATTGAGGAACCAACCAACCAATATTAATAAATCTCATTTTAGCCCACTCTCGATTTTGTCAAAAATTGAGTTATTCCTTTGAGGGGTGTAGACATCGAGGCCATTCAGCCCTGTGTACTTTTGTGTGTGTGTGTGTGAGCATATAGAATATGTGTGGTGACCTGCTTGTGGTGTATGTAGTAGTTTGAGTTTCTCTATTTCTTCAGTTAGTTATTTTAAGGTCGCCTCCGTAGTGTAGCGGTCAGCATGGTTAGCTGCCGCCCCGGAGGTCCTGGGTTCGATTCCCGGCTCTGCCACGAAATTTGAAAAGTGGTATGAGGACTGGAACGGGGTCTACTCAGCCTCGGGTGTTCCAAATGAGTAGAGGGGGCTCGATTCCCACCTCAGCCATCCTCGAAGTGGTTTTCCGTGGTTTCCCACTTCGTCTTCGGGCAAATGCCGGGATGGTTCCTTCTTCAAGGCCACGGCCGCCTCCTTCCCTCTTCCTTGCCTATCCATCCTGGTCATCCATTCCCTTCCCTCATGAGGCCCCTGTTGGCTTTGCAGGCGAGGCCGCCTGGGCGAGGTGCCAATCACACCTCCCCAGTTGTATCCCCTTCGTTTAGATGTTCCCAGCTCTAGGACACCACCCGTAGAGGCGGTAGTGGTGAGTTCCCTCGCTGAGTCCGTGGGTTCCACCAACCTGGAGGGTAAACGACTAAGAAAGAAAGAAAGTTATTTTAAGATGGTGTCACTTTCATGTGTTATTTTTGGTTGTGTGACTGTTTTTATTGCTTTCATTTTGTAGCTATTGCAATGATTATTTTGTTAAATGTGTTATAGATAATATTACCCTCTGATATATCTTTGTTTGCAGTACGGAATGCGTCCGATCCTGATGGCAGCGTGGCATGGCCACAAGGACGCTGTGCAGATGCTCATCAACTGTGGAGCCAGCGTCAACGCCGTCAATAAGGTAAATACTTACCATTGTCAATACAGGCGCATGGATACCTTCAGGGACACTTAACATAGCGGCTTGATCAAGCCTCTAGTCTGTTAACTACCGTACTAATGATATTTATAGAAACGAAAGTTGGATGCTTTTCAGTCGGTCAACAGGATTGTACCCAAATGAGTTGGGTTATTCCCTAATCCTGAAAAAAATGTACATTAGATTAATAAATACACTTGGCTGACGAGTTTCGATCGTCATGTAATCATCATCAGATCCATTACACTTAGGCTACAAAATGTTTATGTCGGAAGGTATGGATGAAAATATTTACAATATCTACACTTCTTTAGTTGTGGTGTTAGTTGAGATATTTCAACTCGTCAGTATTTGTTAGTTATAGTCTATGTGATGTTTTGTTAAAATACTGAAAGTGGTGATTGACCTCCAAACTTGCTTGTTTAGAGTGAATATGTGATTGTAGTTAAAGGCCTCCGTGGCTTAGGCGGCAGCACGCCGGTCTCTCACTGCTGGGTCCGTGGTTCAAATCCCGGGCACTCCATGTGAGATCTGTGCTGGACAAAACGGAGGCAGACAGGTTTTTCTCCGGGTACTCCGGTTTTCCCTGTCAAAATTTCATTCCAGCAACACTCTCCACTATCATTTCATTTCATCTGTCATTCATTTAATCATTGCCCCAGAGGAGTGCGTCAGGCCTCGGCAGCCGGCACAGTTCATATCCTCGCCGCTAGTTGGGGGCTTCATTCATTCCATTCCTGACCCGGTCGGAGACTGGAAGCAGGCTGTGGATTTATTTTTATTTTTATGTGATTGTAGTTACATGGTCAATCCAGGTTGTATTGCACAGGGGTTACCCAGTTGAGAGTAGATCAGGGCCATCCAGTCATTGCGCTCGGAGCACTGGGCAGTCAGACTAGCGCTCCTTCCCCTACCACCACTACACTGTGGCAGCGAGGAGACCTGAGACGGACGAAGTTCGGACCGCGCTGACAGTCGTGCGGCCGACCGTTTTTGTGGGTTTGTTGACATCATATTGATAGAGCTGTTTTACTATAAAAATATACCGCATATACAAATTAATCGAATTGTACTCCGACGTATTGAATGTACAGGAAATGAACGCAAGTGTTGAGTTAGGAATATTGCGATTTATTCCAAACTGAAATGCCAACATTAAGAGAGGAATATTCAACATTTTGCCAATATGAACCGATAGTGCAGGCCTTGAGTGACATTTGATCCATCGTTTTAAGAGGTTTTAGTTTTGGAGGAGACAATCTTCTCCAAATCGGGTACAACATTTCTGGACATAGCTTTTCGTAAACAATTGCGCAAGTTTCTATCGCTCATACTATCGGTATGCTTAAGAAAAGAAACGCTCACGAATGTAGGCTACATTGAAGAAACATTTGGCAGAACTTTACATGCATGTTTATACAAAAGGGGGTATTCTCATTGCGGAGAGTCGGTGTAATATTCTTCTAAACTTCGTGACATTAGAAAGCGGTTTTTAAGACGAACATTGCACTGCAGTTCAATCAGCTCTAACTGAAATAGCTGTGGAGCACTGTCTGCACTAAGAGAAAATGGTCGAACAAATACACATAACACCGCTTGGAGTTCGTGCTTAGCCAGCCAAGCTCCTCCCACCACTACCTTCCACCAAAGTGCTCGGAGCAATGGCTTAGAGCGCGGCCGGAGCGCTGTTTGGATGGGCCTCGTGTAGATTGTGATGAAGACAACTGCTCTCACCAGGACGCGCAAGACTCAATCAGATAAGCAGCCTGTACAATACAACCTGGATTGACCATTTAACTACAATCACATATTCACTCTAAACAAGCAAGTTTGGAGATCAATCACCACTTCCAGTATTTTAACAAAACATCACATAGAATATAACAATCAAATATTGACGAGTTGAACAATCTCAACTAATACCGCAAGTAAAGAAGTGTACATATTGTAAATATCTTCACGCATACCTTCAGACAAACTTCTTGTAGCCTAAGTGTAATGGATCTGATGATGATCGCTTGACGATCGAAACTGGTCATCCAAGTGTATTTATTAATCTCATGTAAATTGTTTTCAGGATTAGTGAATAACCCATCTCATTTGGGTACAATTGTGTTGACCGACTGCAAAGCATCAAACTTTACTAAGGCAACACTGAAAATGGCTTCAAACATTCTAATGATATTCATGGACTAGACTAACAAACCTGAAAATCCTCATCTCGCTGTAACTTCTCACAGTGCGATGATATTTCATCACCAAAGGAACATCCAAAGACAGGGCAAAAGTGCACACGTTTGAATACCGATGCGTGACTTCCCAGATGGATGCGCGGTTCGTATTTACTCCGTGTAAATTGCAGCACCAAATCCAGTCCCCCAGCAATCTGTCTGATGTGAGACGACCTACGGTGCACGTTGGATGAAGTAATTGACACGATGTGATTGGTCGAAGGTGATATGAAAATTCAGCACTCGTATCGACGTGGACTACTCCAAGTCTCATGTCCGTATTCAAACGCAAACAATTTCTTCCTCATAAGGAATGGTCCAAATCAATTTGGGAATGAAATACTATCCTATTTTTAGCCTACCTTTCACATTTTGCAAAAATTAGAAAAAAGTAGACTTATGAGATCGGGCAAATGTGTGTGTGTCTGTCTGTCTGTCTGTCTGTCCTTCTGTCTGTCTGTCTGTCTGTCTGGCTGTGTGTGTCCCCCCCTATCAACTCCTAAACGGCTGCAGCAATCGAAACAAAATTTGGTAGGAGTAAAGATCTATACCTGAATATCTCACGGCCATATTTGAAAATGATGTCAGTGCTACCAACTGCTAAAAAATCGCAATTGAAATTTGAGCTCCATGTTGGATATCTTCGAAAGTATGAATGGGAGCTATTTCAAAATTGGCACACGTACAGATCATAATATTTCAGTTTAATTTCCAGGAGGCCAAACATGGCAGTGTTGCCAAAATGATTATAAGCCTCCTGATATGTCCAATTTTTAAATGCATATAACTTCTACACTATCAAGCGGAATTCAACCAAATTTCGTATGTTGTATGTGTACATAACCAGATATGACTGAGCGTATTCTTAAGACCTACCAGGGCTGCCAACTGTTAATAAATGCTCCTAATTTATTTTATCCAAATACCAATATATCAGAAAGTATGCAAGCCGACAGCTTTAAACTATGCACACGTATAGTACCTGACATATTAATTTGGAGTAACGTATATACGTCAGTGCTACCAACATGATTCTAAGCCTGCTGACAGGTCCAAATTTAAATACATGTAACTTCCATACTATCATTTGGATTTCAACCAAATTTCGTATGTGCTATGTGTACCATAACAGATATGACTATGCGTATTCTAAGGAGCAACCAGGGCTGCCAACTGTTAATATGTGCTGTCCCTATTTTTGTTACCCTAATATCAATATATCAGAAAGTATGCAAGCCAATAGCTCTAAACTTTGCACACGTATAGTACCTGGCATTCTAGACGAATTTGGAGTAACTAATATACGTCAGTGCTGCCAACATGATTCTAAGCCTGCTGATAGGTCCAATTTCAAAATGCATGTAACTTCTATACTAACTAATGGATTTCATTCAAAATTGGCACAACAATAGATCATATTATTTCTGATTATTTCTGACCAATACATGCATGACATTGTTGCCAACATGATTTTACGCGCGCTGTTAGATCCAATGTTTAACTGCATGTAACGTCCATGATATCCAGTGGACTTCAACCAAATTTTGTATTTAGTACCGTAAGAGACGGAACTAAGAATATATTCAGTCATCAGGGCTGCCAACTGTAGTGCTCTATTAGGATACATTATGCCAGGTATACAGTATTTCGAACTAATTGGAAATTTCGATATTAGCAACTTAATTTCGTCATTATTCTAGATAGGTTCATATTCTGTAGAATAATCATTGGCATGAAAAGTAGGCTGTATAGTTCTTCACGGAACTTCTTGTTATCTTTGAAATCTACAGTGGAAGGAAGGAAGGAAGCTTGCAGTTTAACGTGACCGTTCATCTCGAGATATTGAGCCACGGGACCACCTTTTAACGAGGAATCCGAACCACAAGACATGGCATTTCACATCGAAAATCTCACATGCATTGACCGGGAATTGAACCCGGTCCACCTTGGTGAGAGGCCAACAGCTTGACCACTGCGGCACCACACCCCCTACAGTGGTGTTCACATTGCTAGACTCAAAGAGTTAATTTCTAGCAGTCAGTTCTTTCCTGTACGAATCATTTTATTTACCCATTGGTTACAACTTTCATTAGTCTAGTCTTTTTTAAAAATCATCTATGGCTTGACAATCTATACCTCATCCACGGAATCTGTGAAGCAGCTTTGCGCATGATGTCACACAGAAGAAGTGGAAAGAGAATGCTATGGGTGGAGCTTGGCAGCCCAGCCATTGCAAGAGTTGGTTGAAGCCAAGGTCGCGCCTCCCACCTGCTCTTATTATTCAGTAGCATCCCGCCTCATTGGCCAGTCATCCGAGTCACTCCTGCGCGCAGACTACGTGTTTTCACAATGGCACTGCGCAGATTGCTTGGACGGAGTTTACATCTGGCTATTTTGGGAATTGGGTACAGGCCGGACGTTTGTTTTAGACGATTGCCCTTGACCTTGAAGCCTGCGGGTGAGCCTACACACACTCACTCTCTCAACCTATCGCTTCACACTTGTCACCACCGATCTGATGTAATGGAATTCCAGACTTGAGCAGACAGTACAGTCCGCATCGAAGGATTGTGTTACGCGGAAGTACATGTTACGTAGTTACGAACAGAACGTCATTATATTTGCCAATGACTGTAGGCCTACTCCTAGCAGTAGTGTGAAACAGCTTTGTCACTCATTGGATCGCTTGGGACAGCTGATAACAACACAGGTACTGTAGTAACTCGCCTCCAAGCTTCCATTAAGATTTTTCACTCGTCTAAAACAAATGTCCGGCCTGTATTCCTAGGGATATCTGAGCTGTGACTTCGGAAGGAGAACTTTATATTAGATGTGTTCAACTCATGGCCCACGAATGTATCATCAGTTCAAGAAGGTGTTAATAAAATAGACATTGAAGTGATCTTCTCTAAATGCACACAAAATATAGAATGAATTAATTAAAACTAGTGAACCCAAGCGATAACTCTCGCATTTGTAGAACCCACACGCCTGGCTTTATCGGTATGCAGGCTCGACGCGACACAGTTCTGGCAAGGGCGCCCATCTTGTTTATTTGTTTAAACGCACATTTTAAATAAATTATCGGTAGTTATGAAACCACTGCTGCTGCTTATTTGTTACGATCGTTTACTTGTGGTGCATCGGTTACGTTCTCGCCCCTCAGGGGCTCACGGCTGGTGAGTTCGGGATTTGGCGACCCCGAGGGATTCCTGAGCTGGTTCCGGTTTCCCCTCTTTGTCCCTTACCTGTGGGGAGGACCCTCTCCTCTTTCACTTTCCTATCTGCCTTCCCCAAGGTTGCAGGATCGAGCACTGGCACGTTAAAGATCCCCTTCTGGGTAAAATTTCGGCTCTCCCAGGAGCTCACATCTAGTGGGACGTGGGTTGGCGACCACGTGGCCCGAGCTGAATCCGGCATTGCTTCCACTTACTTGTGCCGGGCTCCTCACCTTCTTCTTTCCTGTCGACCTCACTTGGTCAACTCTTGTTCTCTTCCGACCCCGACGGTATTAGGGTATGCGAGGCCTAGGGAGTCTCTTCATTTCCCGCCTTAATTGGCCCTTGTCTCATCTTTCCTGATACCCTCCTTCTGCGAGGGGTCAGCCTTCTTTTTATTTTCATGTTATCTCCTGCCTTCTGCTCAAGGCCCTCAAGGAGATCGGGTGTATGTAGCCCCACCACTTTTGGTTCACCCTAGATAATGCTACACCCTCAGGGGCTCACGGCTGGTGAGTTCGGGAGTTGGCGACCCCCAGGGATTCCTGAGCTGGGTCCGGTTTCCCCTTTTTGTCCCTTACCTGTGGGAGGGACCCTCTCCACTTTCACTTTCCTATCTGCCTTTCATGGCTCTCCTTCCTTCCAAGTTCCTCAATCCGCGTTCTTCGAGGGTTGAGGGCATTTCTTTTCCTCCTGACTTTTATTTGCCTTATTCTCCTTTAGTTTTCCTTTTCCTTCTTCTAGTATGTCTGTCCGTCTGTCTGTCTGTCTGTCTGTTAGGTAGTCAGCCCGAAGGCTGGTTGGATCCTCAAAAAGTACCGCCGTTAGGTTATGTGAGTAGATACCCACAAAAACCCAAGGCAGCGCTATATTGAGGCGTACTAGGCAAGAGGAGTGAGGTAGTTTGCCATTGCTTTCCTCACTGAGTCAGAACGGTAGTACTAACCCTATGAGTAGAACCTTTCACAGCATCCACAGGCACTGACTGTGCCCCGAATGCCATTACTAAGCACCACCCATACCTCAGTAGCTTCCATATAATCACAGCCATGAGTGAGACTGAGACATCGGTGAAAAGCCACATTTTACTCTAGCCTGTGCAAACAGACAAATGCAAATGTACTGCATTCATCAAGAGATGGCAAACAGTATGTAGGTTAGTAGTTAGTTTTAGTTTTAAGTTTGCATTTCATTTTCATCTTTACCATCACCCAAACCATCACGGGCCGATAACCTAGATGTTAGGCCCCTTAAAACAACAATTATCATCATCATCATCATCAAAATTCCGGCACCCCGGCGTCTCAGAAAGCTTCAATAGTTAACAAGTGGTAAAACCAATAACATTACATTGTTGACGAATCTTTGTAGGAGCAGAGTAAACACCAACAACGTACAGAGTTATTGATTGTGTTTTAACTGATTTCAGTGGCACCACCCGTAAGTAATAGTTGGTGGAAAGCATTATTGCTGTACAGAACAACCCATCAGAGCGGCTCGACCACTGTTTCAATTAACTTTCTTGGCCTCCACAAGCGTTGCGCCACCTGAGGACATAACATACAAAGGAAGTTGATAAAAGCCGGTGATGGGGATTATTGAGGATATTCACAAAGTTTTCATATTTAGAAGTTTGTTATATGTTGGTTCGAGCAAAGCTCTAACAGTATTATTTTGAACCTGCAGTCCGGAAAGTTGTGTTCATGTAACCTATCGCCCTTCTGAATGTAATAATGTAAGTTTCCAAGCGTGCGTGCTCTCTCCGGAATCTAAATTACTTCGGCAAATGTTTCTCATGGTTAAATGCATAACACTATGGCACAATAACCAATTCCCTGCAAGACCATTGCCAATATAGTCAATAACATGATGAGTAACAGACTGTTTAGAGTTGTCATGGGTAGCACAGTTAGTGCTCAAAGGAAATTGAATGACGGATTACCACAATTTTCTGTCCTGGCTCCACTTGTACATAGCTGATATACCGAGGACAGAATCAAGGACTAGGGTATGCAGACGACTGGGCGAGAGCTACAAGAAGTTCAAACTTAACAAAAACTGAGATCACACTAATAACAGACCTGAGTGTCCTAGGGGACTACTTTCGCAAATGGAGACTACATCCTACTGTAGTATGACCAAGACAGAAGTTTGTTCATTCCACTTGATTATTCGCATGGCTAACATGAATCTCATGGTGTACTTTGATAACGTCCTTCTGCCACACAATCGGCATCCCAAGTACTTGGGTGTTACTTTAGACAGAACCTTATCCTTCAAACAACACCTTTTGAAGACTGCTGCTAAGCTGAGATCACGCAACAACATCATCCAGAAACTATGTGGAACAACATGGGGCTCTAATGCTTCAACTCTTCGATCTTCTGCAATTAGCCTCGTTCTATCTGTAGCTGAATATTGTGCCCCTGTGTGGTAAAACAGCCCTCACATAGGGAAGATCGATGTTGAAATCAACAAGTCCTTGCGATTGATATCTGGTAGGCCTACCATTAAATTCACCCGTGTAATATACTGGTCAAAGCATACCATAAGATACTTCAAAATCATGATCTCCCTATTCATGCTGATATACCTGCTGCTTGTCTACCAACACTTCGCTCCCCTGTGAAGACAGCTATGAGTTAATGGGAACTTTGACATAGTCGAGCAGTGGTCTCAAGATTGTAAGTTTTTTTTCTCTCCACAGGAGTGCCGAGATATGCCATCTGTTGTACCTGGCTGTGATCTTCCTCGTCGGATGCAGGGCCGTATTTCTAAATAGGCTAAGTAGGCTGCAGCCAAGAGCGGCAAACTTTCAGGGGCGGCAGTTTGGTAATTTATTCAAAAGCTAAAATGAAATATTTCAGACAATAATAATATTTTCCGTACGAATTTAAGAATACAAGTTACTTAACAAGTGAAGAACTATACAGCCTATTTTCATATATCCTACTCATGTTAATTGCCTCTATCAACATACAAAATTTCAGTTTGAAGGTTGTAACAGATTCGTAGATATTGACAACCGTCTAAATATTTCAGATGGCCGCGAGGTTGGATTTTGATTTATGTACTATTGCATGAAGATTGTTGGTGTACGTGTGGTATTCAAACTTCAATTGCATGATTAGAACACAAGAAGTAAAAACGAGAATTCAAAATTTCTCACCGCTGCCATCTTGTGCTTATGAAATAATTGAAATAAATTAGATGCCAGTGGATTAACATTTGTATAAGCATTTAACGTGCTAAGTTTCACTGCACTCAAATGGTTAAATCGCGAGAAACGTCCATTTGAATATTTATATTTCGCATCGCCGCCATGTTGAATTTGTGCTCACTAGGTTACTGAAAGTCCTATAGGTGAACTTTTGTTCATAGCCTCTATGAACATTAAAAAATTCAGTTTGATTGCTGTATAAGATTCGTAGATATTGAGAACAGTCTAAATATTTTGGATACTCACCATTTTGGATTGTTATATGTAAAGGCGATAGAGTTATGTGCCATTGAAGGAAAATTATCGCGTAGCTTCATTATTAAAACTTTCACTTCGATCGCATGATTACGACACAAGAAATAAATAATTAATTTTAAAATTTTGCACAGCCGCCATCTTGAGGTTATGTAAACAATTGAAATAAATTAGATGTCAGTGCATTACAATATGTATAATCATTTACTGTACCACATTTCACTGCGCTCAGATGGTTAAATCACGAGAAAAGTCTATTAAAATGTTTCCATTTCGCTTGGCCGCCATGTTCGTTTTGTACTTGACAGGTTTTTTGAAAATTACATAAATACACTTGCAGCAGTGCCCTTTATCACCGTACAAAATTTCACGGTGATAACTGTAATAGTTTCGGAGATATAGAATGCCAGTGAAATATTTCGCACAGCCGCCTTTTTGAGGTTATGTAAACAATTGAACTATATTTGACGCCAGTGCATTACAATGTGTATAAACATTTGCTGTACAATGTTTCATCATGTTTGGATGGTTAAATCGCGAGAAAAGTCTATTTAAAAGTCTCAACTTCGCTTGGCCGCCATGTTGGTTTTGTAGTTACCAAGTTTTCGAAAGTCTCATGGTGAACTTCCAGTAGTTCCCTTTATCAACGTACAAAATTTCAGGGATATATCGGTAATAGTTTCGGGGATACTGAATGCTGGTGAAATATTTCGCACAGCCGCCATGCTGGACTGGCGAGACACAATAACATTTGAAGGGCACGGTCGGGGTCGGCCAGAATGGTGCTATGATCTTACAGAGTTTCATTGAAATCGCTCCGGCCGTTTAGAATTTATTAGGGGACACACACACACACACACCTCACACACACACGGACAAAAGGTGTTCTCATAAGCCTATTTTTTCAAAATTGAAAATAGACTAAAAATTTGTTTAAATCCTACAGTCTTTCCTGCCTTATCAGAGTTAAGAACTATCTGCGAACTAGTAAGCGTATTTCCAAAATACGCTTAAACTCGCTTTCAGTACCTTGTATTGAGGTAAATACAACAAAAGTACTTTCATATGAGGACATTATTAACAAATCTCGTAAGAAAGCTACGTAAATTTGAGCATCAAGATTACATGGGGTGAGTTGTTTTAAAGAATTTTGTATATTTTTCAACAAATAAACTAGTAATTAACTATATTTTGTATGATTTTATTTCTCCGAGTAGGACAATATAATTCAAATTGAACACAGTTCTTCAATTACTCAAAAGATAGCCATTAGCATTAAAATATAAATGTATGTGTAAAATAGTGATCCCTGATCTAAAAGAACAAATTAATTAATTAAGTTCGAAACCCATTTCATTTTTTAAGGAATCTTAACTAATTTCATTACCGTATATAATGTATTATGTAGCCTAAACCATTAAAATTGTAGTTTTATCAAAACTAAATGAACTTGATTTAAAAAAAAGATTAAAACGCTAACGAACTCGATCCTTTTGTTGTATAAAACAAATCTCTTAAGCAAATATGAACTATTGACGTCAGAAAAGTTGGATGGTGCAGCCACGCGGCAGAATGTTGAAGCTGTAACATTGTGACTGGTGAGATTTATTTAGATGGTGAAGCATTGACGTCGTGATGGAAACGGAAAGAAATTTGTCAAATTCGAGGAGGTACTGCTCTGAATACGGTTGCAAATCGTATAAAACGGCTACTAAATATCTTCACTACTTTCCTGTACAAAAAGTTCAGAGAGAAAGATGGGCTTTGGCGCTGTCAATTGAAAAACGTGTTACATGTTACATGACAGTGTGCAGTCTGCATTTTTGTGAAGACGACTTCTTTCCACCGGTACTGTTGATTATTGATGGTTGTTGTCTCTAATTTGTATTCACATGGATTTAGCTACATCAAAAATACTGATAAACTTGTAGCCTATTACTTCTGTGCCGTACAAAGAATGTAATCCGCTCTTCGTAAACTTATTTTAGGGGTTCTTCCGATTGACAATAGCCGAATGGTTAGAAAACTTAAGAAAAATGCTGTTCCTAGCCTTAATTTGCCAGAGAATTTATATTATTGCCTTTGAACAGCAAGTATGTAGGTCATTGAAGTATGATTTGGCTTGAATTGTGTTTTTGGCTATGATCGCCCTACTGTTGAATTTAGTTAATTAAAATGTAAAATCTTAGTTTTAAGTACCGGTTTGGTGACTCATCATCCCAGGCAGGCCGGCAACACCTATACTTAGCCGTAATTTTGAAGTTATAGTGATGTTAAGTATACATATGCGGTAATGTAGCAGGAGACCGGATCGGCCTAGGCTATTCTAACTTGAATTAGTTCCCATTTCAGGGTTTTACAGTTTTGAGTGCGAATAGTTGGTTTGAAAGTTGTACAACAGTAAGGAGAGTATGTTTTGTATAGGTTTTAATTGGTATTATGGTTTATGTTGAGCTGAGGAGTGAATTTGGTTTGGCTTAAAGTGTAGTTTTTGATCTGTTCCGTTTGCTTATGACAAGTTCAAATGGAGACTCCAGCTTTGTTAAATATCTGTATTTTAAATATTTAATTAAATATATTGATAAAGAGGATGTCTCCATTTTAACTTGCCTGTGGCAAGAGATTAAAAAATTAACATTCTTGTCTTTGAACAGCAAGTATGTAGAGCCTAGGTCAATATTTGCAATATTGAAGTATGATTTGAGCATCCCAAGTAACGCTTCTTTGAACCCAAAACATTCATGCAAATTCAGGGTTGCTTGATTCAATTTATTATCAGGGAGTCGTCCTTTGTGTTACGTGAGATATATATATTGTGAAATTAATAAAAACATCGATACCGCTAGGCTCCCAAGTACAGGCTTCATATTTGTAACAGCAGACAGTAAATTAACCATCTACATGTGGGTAATATTTTTAACTGGTAGTAATTAGGCACTGCATTTAAATTGATTACAAATATATTTCTATCAATGAAAGGAAATATGTAGTATTTTACCATAATAAATTTGAAGCCATAACAAACGCACACCCAATTACTTCACGTCACTATATCGCCGCCATATTGCAAACAGCTGACCGTAAGCTCCTCCCCCGTTTCGGACGTCAATAGAGGGGCGGCAAATGGAATTTAGCCTATAGGCGGCATACTCTTAAATCCGGCCCTGGTCGGATGTGGTCAAAATTAAACCGTATCAGGACCAATTCTGGTGTTTGTGCGGACTCTTTGTTCAAGTGGAACAGGTTACCCTCTCCAAAGTGTGACTGTGGAGCCGACAGATAAACGGTGAAGCACATAATTCAGGACTGTCCTCTAAGAGCCTATGGTGGTAACATAAAGGATTTTACCTCAGTGACTCCTGCATCAGTGGATTATATTTTGAATTTAAATGTTTAACTATGAGACTATCTGTTATTTTTTTTTCTTTTCAATAATGTATTAAGCTGTAACAAAAGATGCTCGGAGAAAACTGTCATCCGCTTGAAGGGTGAGGTGAGGAGTGGAGACGAGAGGGGTAACGGTCTCCATGGCAACAGCAAGCAATGTTGCAATGTATGCCGACACAGCAGTAAGCACATGGTTTGACTCAGTGTGTCTTCACTCGTCACGGTCATTAGACCGCCAGGCAGGGGGACTAACTTACCCAGTATTTGTGTCTTCCTGCAAGCCTCTTGGAATGTTATGAGTCATGATCTGCCTAAGTGGCAACGCAGCATTTCCCCACGTGCTAGCTTTGACAGCTGTCAGCGAGCATTATTGGTAATTCAGAGTATAGCAGATCGACCCTATTGCAGAGGGTAGTGCCGACATAATTAAAGTAACTTAGGTAAAACAGTTTATTGCTGCATCATTCAGGCCCTTGTGCATGTTGATCATTAGTCTCGTGTAATTTTGTGTGTATATAGATTCTCTGATAACCTGTGTTATTCTGATGATCACCGACAGCAGTGGCTACGCTGGCTAAAGCGCAGCGTTAGGTCATGGGGCCAAGCGCTCTGCTGACTCGGTAGACGCGTAGGTTCGATCCCCACCGTCGGCCGTCCATGAAATGGTTTTCCGTGGTTTCCCATTTTCAACACCAGGCAAATGCTGGGACGGTACCTTCTGACAGGCCACGGCAGCTTCCTTCAACATCCTTGCCCATTTTCATTCATCTTCATCCATTCCACCTCTCATCCCGACGCACAGGTCGCCCACGGGCGTCGACTAGAAAGACCTGCACTCGGCCTCTCAGGAGGTCACATGACAAAAAAAAACTGATGATTTACGTTGTATGTGCAGGGTTAATTTAAAATAATAGATTTAGGCTTTAGGGAGCTGCTCTGAGAATTACAAACTGTAATATCCGGGCATGAGTTGAGTGATTGTGGAAGGAGCCGGAGGATAACCACGCCCAGAATAGCCGGTATCGCACCGGGATTCGAACTTCGGGGAGTCATACCTACAGCTACCCGTTGCAGTCATGTATTAAGACGTAAGTGCTTGAGTGTGTTGTTGGAAATACGCTTATATTTAGTGGTATTTGAGTAAAGGTTATTGGGTGATAACTTATTGTAGGGTTCATGCTTCTATTCGCGTTATATGACCCAACTACAACACAGAGACTTATAGTACTCTGTTACTCGGCCTCGATATTCAGCCCTCTGATAGCTTTGGCCAATTTACAGTGCTGGCAGAAAGTTTAGTGACAGGTCTAAATTTCGTTTAATGCACATTTTCCCCTGAAGTAACAGCATTTCAGTCCTTGTTTTACAAGATGTTATTACACATTTATATGAGGGGTTTTCATTTAATATTTCGCTGCTCTATCTCTAATACTTTTGGAGATGGAATGTTTTACCCTTTTAAACGAGGCTAAAAGAAACTGTTTTTTTTATCATTTTCAAACAGAGATAAATAACCCGTTTTTCCTACTACAAGTTTTTTTTCTCAAAACCTGCTAGTCCTACAGATTTAAAATTTTTACTGAAGTTAAACTGCAACATATCAATCATAACAAGAAGTTTCGTGACGAACTAAAGAGCCTACTTTTCTTTAAATTTAAGATTCATGCCAATCTATATAGACCGATCTAGAATAATGACGAAATTAAGTTGGTAATATCGAACTTTCTAATTAGTTACAAAGCCTATAACGTAGCCCAATTGAGCACTAGAGTTGGCAGCTCTGGTGACCGAATATATAGTGTTAGTTCCATTTCTTAAGGTACAGAATACAAAATTTGGTTGAAGTCCAATGGATTGCATGCACGTTACATGCAGTTAAACATTGGATCTAACAGCGCGTAAAATCATGTTTGCAACAATGTCATGCATGTATTGGCAAAAAGTAATCTGAAATAATATGATCTATTGTTGTGTCAATTTTGAATGAAATCTATTAGTTAGTATAGAAATTACATGCATTTTAAAATTGGACCTATCAGCAGGCATAGAATCATGTTGGCAGCACTGACTTATATTAATTACTACAAATTAATCTAAAATGTCAGATACTATACGTGTGCAAAGTATAGAGCTGTTGGCTTGCATACTTTCTGATATATTGATATTAGGGTAAATATATATAGACAGCATTTATTAACAGTTGTCAGCCGTGATTGCTCTTAAGATTACTTATAGTCATTTCTGTGATGTTACACATAAGCACATACGAAATTTGGTTTAAATCCATCTGATAGTATAGAAGTTACATGTATTTAAGAATTGGTCCTATCATCAGGTTTAGAATCATGTTGGAGAACTAACGTCAGGTACTATACGTGTGCATAGTTTAAAGCTGTCGGCTTGCATATTTTCTGATATATTTGTATTTGAATAAAAAAAATAGAGAGAGCAATTATTAACCGTTGGCAGCCCTGGTGGCTCTTAAGAATAAGTTCAGTCATATCTGTTTATGTACCCATATTATACACAAAATTTGGTTGAAATCCAATTGATAATATAGAAGTTATATGCATTTAAAAATTGGACCTATCAGAAGGCTTAAAATTATTTTGGCAACACTATCATGTATGGCCTCCTGGAAATTAAACTGAAATATTATAATATGTGTGCCGATTTTTGAATTGTTCCCATGCATACCTTCCAAGATATCCAACATGGAGCTCAAATTTCTAGTGCGTTTTTTTCAGCAGTTGGTAGCACTGATATCATTTTCAAATATGGACATGAGATATTTCGGTATACGTCTTTACTCATACTAAATTTTGTTTCGATTTCTGCAGCCGTTTAGGAGTTGATAGGGGGAGGGCACACACACACAGCCGGACAGACAGACAGACAGACAGACACACATTTTCCCGGATCGATCCCATAAGTCTACTTTTTCCTCATTTTTGCAAAATGTGAAAAGTAGGCTAAAAATAACAAGTAGTTCCGTGACGAACTAAAGAGCCTACTTTTCTTAGAATTTATGAATTTATCTAAAATGTCATGATCTAGTATTGTGCCAATTTTGGATGAAATCCATTTGTAAGTATAGAAGTTACATGCATTTAAAAATTGGACTTATCAGAAGGATTAAACAATGTCGGCAGCACTGACGCAGATCAGTTACCCCAAATTAATTAAAACATTAGGTACTATACGAATGCAACGTTTAGAGCTTTTGGCTTGCATATATTCTGATTTAAAGATCTTAGGGTAAACAGATAGAGAGATAGCATTTATTTACACTTGGCATCCCTGCTGGCTCTTAGGAATACGCATATTCATATGAGTTATGGTACAAAAGCCACACACGACATTTGGTTGAAATACATTTGTTAGTATAGTAGTTACATGCATTTAAAATTTGGACCTATCAACAAGCCTAGAATCATGTTGGCAGAACTGACGTATACTAGATACTCCCAATTAATGTAGAAGGTCATGTACGATACGTGTGCAAAGTTTCGATCCCTTGGTTTGCATACTTTCTGATATATTGGTATTAGGATAAAATAATAGAGAAATAATTTATTAACAATTGGCAGCACTGGTTGCTCTTAAGAATACGCATAGTCATATTTGTTATTGTACACATTGTACAGACGAAATTTGGTTGTAATCCAATTGATAGTGTAGAAGTTACATGCATATAAAAATAGACTTATCAGCTGGCTTAGATTCATGTTGGTAACACTGTCATATATGGCCTTCTGGGAATTGAACTGAAATATTATTGTCTATATGTGTGCCAACTTTCGAATAGCTCCCATGCATACCTTCCCGGATATCCAACATTGAGCTCAAATTTCAATTGTGATTTTTCAGTAGTTGGTAGCACTGACATCATTTTCAAATATGGCCTTGAAATATTCCGGCATAGATCTTTACTCATACCAAATTTGGTTAACCTAGCTGCAGCCATTTAGGAGTTGATAGGGGGGACACACACACAGCCAAACAGACAGAAGTACAGACAGACTGACACACATTTTCCAGGATCGATCTCATGTCTACTTTTTTCTCATTTTTGCAAATTGAGAAAAGTAGGCTAAAAATACAACCTGGGAAATAAGTTACTACTCATTTGGTGGCCTCTCAAACAAACTTTCTTCCCCGGTAATTTTGGCGGCAAAAAAGGTCAATTTCGTTCCGCGATAACTCCCGATTAGTAACACTTCGAGAATCCGCCCACAGCCGATCTATATCAAACAAGACATCGAGAAAACAACTGCACAGTCAGAATAGCTCGAAGTGTTGCCAATCTGAAGTTATCGCGGAACGAATTTGATCAATTTTGCCGCCAAAATAACCGGGGAAGAAATTTTGTTTGAGAGGTGACCAAATTAGTAATAATTATTTTCCGACGTTGTATTAGCCTATTTTCGATTTTTGCAAAAAATTAAAGTCGACTTATGAGATCTACACAGGGCCAAACATTGTGTGTCTGTCTAAGTATCTGTGTGTGTGTGGGTGAGTGTGAGTGTGTGTACTCTGAATGTCTGTCCCCCATATCAATTCGAACCCGGTGAAATCGAATTGAACGAAATTTGGTACAGAGGTAGAACTAGCCAAGGGCACCTCAGTGTCATGTTTTATATCGCCGCCATCTTGACGGCCACCCAAATGTTCAAAGCTTAAATCAAATTATGACTAACCTAATCATCCGATCTCTACCAAATTTTGCAACAACATATATCTATATGGCGAACATCTTTTGACTAAATACAAGGTCATCAGCCCAATAGTTCGCTGATGGCGGCCATGTATGTGTGCGAATCGACTCCCCCTATCAATTCAAACACGGTGAAACCGAATTGGATAAAATTTGGTACAGAGGTTGCACTAGCAAAGGACACCTCAGTGTCATGTTTTATATCGCCGCCATCTTGACGAAAACATAATGGCGGCCACCTAAATGTTAAAAGCTTGAATCAAATTACGACCTACCTAATCATCTGATCTCTACCACATTGTGCAACGTTATACCTTTATGTATAAAGAATCTTTTAACCCAATAATTTGCGTATGGTGGCCATGTATGTGTGCAAATCGATTCCTCCTATCTTTTCAAACACGGTGAAACCGAATTGAACGAAATTTGGTACAAAGGTAGCACTAGCAAAGGGCACCTCAGTGTCATGTTTTATATCGCCGCCATCTTGAATGAGACGAAACCAAATTTTAAAAGCTTAAATCAAATTACGACCAACCTAATCATTTGATCTCTACCAAATTTTGCAACAACATACCTTTTTATGGGAAGCATCTGTTGACTGAACTACAAGGTCATCAGCCCAATAGTTTGCTGATAGCGGCCATGTATGTGTGCAAATCTATTCCCCATATCAACTCAAACACGGTGAAACCGAATTGAATGACATTTCTTTACAGAGGTAGCACTAGCAAAGGGCACCTCACATTTATGATTAATATCTGTATAGCACGTTGTATTTTTACAAGCTACTACAACCAGCATTCAATTATACTCCTTGAAAAGGTCATAGTGTTATAACAATAGGCTACCCATACATTTAGGAGAAAGTAGGCTATATGTTCTTTACTGAACATCTTGTTTTTATTATTATGATTGATATGTTGTACGAGGGTAGATCCAAAAATAAGTTACACTTCCCAGTTATGGCCATTTATTACACCATCAATACAACAGCAACACGCCTATAAATAAATAAATAAATAAATAAATAGCCTTACAAATCCCATAAGGGCTATGGCCTCCTGCTTTGCAGGGAATTGCTCAGTTTTAACTCATCAGGTGAGCAAGTCCTGAGGAGCATTCGGGGTTATTCTTTCTGATTGGGCCTTCTATATAGATGTGCAGCTGATTAAAGATTAAGTAAATTATATTACGATGGCATAAAATTCGCTACAACAATCTTCATTTCTGAGTCTGGCGATATCAAGGCCTCAAATATCCATTAGTATTACGGAAATCATAATAGCCATCAATTAATATCTGGGAGCTTCCCATTGCCACTAAGCACAAAGATTACCCTGTCTAAGCACTTGAACAATGACAGAAACTGCGAAGTCTTCACTCTTCAGTAAAATCTACGTATATTGAACCGTTTCAAATAGGTCTTTTTAAAATGCAATACAAAACCTTACCGGTGGAGTTTTAACATCTAGTTTGGATGCAGATACCTATACACGTTCTTTAACATCCCACAAATCATTCACTATGTTGTGCACATGTGGTCCCGGAACGAATTAATAAGTGTTTCGCAAGATAGTTGAACCTTTTGAATTCCTTGTGATGCAGTAAGGTTATTTTCCCTAGTGAACACGATGATGTTTCCTCAAATTAGAGCGCGAGACAATGTTCCATTAGTTCTGTCCGCCATGCAAATGACTTCTCACATGTGCTACAAGTGTATTACTTCACTCCAGTATGAACAACAGTGTGCTTCTTGAGGTCACCGCTCTGTGAGAAGCCTTTATTGCACACCAGAGATATGTACCGCTTTGCTGCATGCCCACTGAACGGTGTCTTTCTAGTTGATGCATTGTTTTATTGGTCACTGCATGCGAGTCTTCCTAGGTCTTTCCACTCCTGCCTCATCTTCGCTGTTCTTGTCCATTGTTTTCCTCCCCATTTTACGAACCAGTCTGCCCATCTGATTCTTTGTCTCCCAACGTTTCGTCTTCCTGTTCTTGGGTCCCACATCGTCATTTTGTACGTCCATCGGTTAGGATCTAATCTCGCTACATGTCCACCCCATCTCCATTTGATCTGGTCTGCTGATGTCATAGCGTCTTTCATGCCGGTTCTCCTTCTTAAATCTTCGTTCCGTATTCTATCTCTCAATGAGACATGAAGTATCTTCCTTTCCATTTTCCGTTGACATCTCTGGATCATTTGTCTTTGTTTCGATGTTAATGCCCAAGTTTGGCAACCATATAGTAACACCGGTATAACGCATTTTTCCAGAACTTCAGCCTTTAAAGTGTGTTTTTGGGTCTTGTCAGCCAGTATAAACTTTAGGGACCAAAAGCTCTTCCATGCTTGTCCTATTCTTCGTTTGACCTCTTTCTCTGAACGACTTGAAAATGACATGTTCTGACCGAGATATACATATTCTTCAACATATTCCAGTGTTTCTCCGTTCACATTAATTGGGGCTTCTAACGCATTGGTCATCAGCTTCGTTTTCTTCGGGTTCATTGTAAGGCCCACTTCTTTACTTGTTTTGTCTAATTCTTTTATCATTTGTTCCAGCTCTTTCGCTGATTCAGCCACCAAAACAATGTCGTCTGCGAACCGTAAATGGGTTAGTCTTGTCCCATCGATTCTGATGCCATATTTTTCTTCCCAGTCTAGTTTTCTAAACTGATTTTCCAGCAAACAGGTGAATAATTTTGGTGAGAAGGGGTCTCCCTGTTTTACTCCCCTTTCTATCATGATGTTACATCCTTCTCTTTCTGTCTTTATTCTGGCTTGGTTACCGTCGTAGAGTTTGCCAAGGAGTCTAACGAATTTGTTTGGGATGCCTTGTTTTTCCAGTGCTTCTAAGACGCTTCCCTGTTCTACGGAGTCAAATGCTTTGTTGTAATCCACAAATGCGATATACACCTCTAGATTAAATTCCTGAACTTTCTCCATGAGTTGATTTATTGCTTGCAAGTGGTCTGATGTACTGAAACTCTTTCTGAATCCTGCTTGCTCTATCGGTTGCTGTTCGTCCAGTGCCTTTGTCATTCTATTGGTTAGGATCTTCATAAATAGCTTGTAGAGGTTTACAATTAGGTTGATCGGTCTGTAGTTGTTTATGTCGTCCTTGGCTCCCTTTTTGTGTAGAAGTATGATAATGCTTTGTTTCCACTGCATTGGTATGTCTTCTGATGTGAGTATGGAATTAAATAATGTTGTGATGACTGGGATTAGATCTTCTTCACCCCATTTTATAAATTCATTGTAAATGCCATCTTCACCTGGGCATTTTTCGGTTTTCGTTTGTCGAATGGCTGCTCTTACTTCACTGGGTAGTATTGGAGGTGTTTCTTCCTCTAGGTTTTCTTCTGATGTATTCTGGTCCTGATGCAAGTTGGATCTATAAGGACATACAATGTAACGTTACTTTTCCACATAGTTTTCAAGAGACTCCAAACATTTCTGCGAACGCACAACCAACTTGTCGATACCGGATGCATAGAAAGTTCCTCCAGCGTTCTGCAACCACACGGAGACAGCGGCCTTCACCTCCTCATCAGTCTGGAAATGTCGACCACCGTCCTGTCTAATGATCGCATTCACCCTGTTGACATTTGCACAGGACCTGGACGTTGCGGGCCTGCCCTCGCGATATTCGTCCGCGATATCCGTGCGTCCGGCTTCGAATTGCTGACGCCACTTTACGATCCCTTGCCGGGAAATGGCCCGCTCCCCATACACAGCACTAATTTCACGATGAATGTCCGTGCAATTCTTCCTTTTGGCCGATAGGAATCGGATTGTCGCCCGCACCTCATATTTGGAATGAACGTCCAGTCGACGCGCCATTGCTTTTGGCCGCTATTCACACCATACAAGACGAGACACCACAGCGACCTGCCTAACAGACGTGTGGGCAGTGTCTGTCCCTTTCTCCGCTGTGCCCACGTTTGCGACACCCAGCGCGCTGCTGCAGCGCGTTAGTGCAACTAACGTTTTGATCCACCTTCGTAGTAAAACTACAGTAAATATTTTATAGCTGTAGAACAAGCAGTTTTTGAGAAAAAAAACATTTTAGTGAAAAAGTTACAGTCAGTCTGAAAGACTAGACTTTTTATCATTTCAAATGACGCATGCTACAACTGCCTTCTCGCTTCGCTCGAAGCCCCAGGTCGCTCGACGCCCCAGGAGCCTTTCAGCAGACTCCATTACCCATTAACTTAGGCTTCCCGCGTGGCTGCATGACGTCACGTACTCGCCGTCCATTACCCATTAACTTAGGCTTCCCGCGCGGCTGCATGACGTCACGTGGTCGCCGTCTCCGTAATGCATAACGTTAGATTCAAGCTTCTCGCGTGGCTGCATGACGTCACGTACTCGCCGTCCATTACCCATTAACTTAGGCTTCCCGCGCAGCTGCATGACGTCACGCGGTCGCCGTCTCCGTAATGCATAACGTTAGACTCAAGCTTCCCGCGTGGCTGCATGACGTCACGTACTCGCCGTCCATTACCCATTAACTTAGGCTTCCCGCGCAGCTGCATGACGCCACGCGGTCGCCGTCTCCGTAATGCATAACGTTAGACTCAAGCTTCCCGTGTGGCTGCATGACGTCACGTACTCGCCGTCCATTACCCATTAACTTAGGCTTCCCGCGCGGCTGCATGACGTCACGCGGTCGCCGTCTCCGTAATGCATAACGTTAGACTCAAGTTTCCCGCGTGGCTGCATGACGTCACGTGGTCGCCGTCCATTACCCATTAACTTAGGCTTCCCGCGCGGCTGCATGACGTCACGCGGTCGCCGTCTCCGTAATGCATAACGTTAGACTCAAGCTTCCCGCGTGGCTGCATGACGTCACGTGGTCGCCGTCTCCGTAATGCATAACGTTAGACTCAAGCTTCCCACGTGGCTGCATGACGTCACGCTGTCACCGTCTCCGTGACGCATAACGTTAGACTCAAGCTTCCCGCGTGGCTGCATGACGTCACGCCGTCACCGTCTCCGTGACGCATAACGTTAGACTCAAGCATAACGATGAAGTCGACAAGATCATTTGAAATGATAAAAAAAACAGTTTCTTTTAGCCCCGTTTAAAAAGGTAAAACATTCCTTTAAAGGTATTAGAACTAGAGCATCGAAATTTTAAATGAAAACCCCTCATATAGATGTCTAATATCATTATGTAAAACAATGACTGAAATGCTGCTACTTTAGGGACAAATATGCATCTGACGTAAATTTGACCTGTTCCTAAACTTTCTGAAAGCACTGTACATGGCTTGACTCCGGAAGGATTGAGGTTCAAATCGCCAAGGGCTTCTTAACAAGTTAACAATAAGCTTAACTTCAAACAGGTGGAGGATTGCTACAAGCCACTCTGAGGGCTGCTATGCCCTGTCCGACTACCTGATTATGTTATTCCTCGACCACCTCGTAGTATAGTGGCTAGCATTCTTAGCTGTCGCCAGGAGGTCCGGGTTCGATACTTGGGCCTGCCATGAAATGTAATTCACGTCTGAGGGATGGAACAGGGCACACTCAGCCTCGTGAGACAGAACTGAGAAGAGTTGGGTTCTATTCCTACCTTAGCCAACCTGAAAGTGTTTTTCCGTGGTTTCTCATTTCTACTCCAGGCAAATGCCGGGATGGTTACTAACTTCGGGCCACGGTTGCTTTCTCCCCAATCTTCACCTGAATTATGCATTACAATCCCAAATAAACACCCTACTACAGACACCACAAAACACAGGTTACTAGACAATTTCTATTAAAATACACACCCAAGTACATGGAGATAAATGACCACGATGTCCAAGCCCCTCAAATGAATAATAATAATTATTATTCTTCTTTATTAGGAATATTCTAAAATACAGTAGTTTTCCTTCAACCCAAAAATACTCTACTCGTCTACACTTCAGCATCTTCCTCGGTTAAGCCTCTGGTAGCCATGCTTCTCTTTACACCATCCATGCATTGTTCACTTGGTTTACTCCGTTTCCGTTTGCCTTCAGCTTGCCATGTAACATTAAATTTGGAAATAATAATAATAATCATAATACTAATGGTACAGTGAAACCCCTCTAAGAGACCACCCCTATTAAAAGACCACCCCTCTTAAAGACCGATTTTTCTTGGAACCGATTTAACACCTCATAAGGTCAATGTATTTGATACCTCTATTTAAGGACCACCCGTCTCCCCGACCAAAGCCCAGGCATTTTCTCAGTCTGACCTCTTTCAAAAGACCACTTCTCGTCTGCCTTCCCATTGGAGATGGTGATGAGGGTGATGAAGTAAACAATAGTTCTGTTGGCATATAACTGCATCAGCATACAATGTCATTAGAAAAAGTGTTACGTAAAGTATAAAAATACAAAAAATGGCTCTCCTAGAAGATTGTTCGAACCCAGAACAAATCAATGGACTTCCGAACTCACTCGGAGATATTCCAGAAAGTGAAATTGTTGTGCTAATCTGAAACAGAGATCAATTCGTGACTTATTTAAATGACGGAGCTCAGAAAATAACTAATTGTAATTAATTTGTATTAAATGTGAACCAATGCAGTGTTCCAACTGTACTTTATTAATAATGCAGTATAAAATTATTTTAATGCCTACCCCTATTAAGGACAGAAGGTCGTGAGTCGGACCAAAATTTCTTTTTTTAGTCACATTTTGAAGAGCGCTCCTTCCTGAACAAGAATATCTATAATTTATAGGTATTTCTATTTGAATTCACGAAGATATTAAGAATAATGTGAACCCTTGTTTGTGCCACACCCCGTTCTTAAACGTCACTGTCAACCATAGTCAATTATAATTTCTTTACTAATTGTACGAGAATCTTGTGGGATAGCGCGTTTCAGAGGTTGGTACTATGGCAACGTCTCGCCCGTCTGAAAAAGGACTGCACAAGAGCGTAACCATAGATTCGTGAATGTTTCTGTTATGGCTTGATGTAAACATATTCTGAAAGGTTATATTTTTTATCATTTGGAACGTGTTTCATAGATTGTGGAGTTTGAAAGGTGTAAGCATGCCCCGAATCAAGAAGTTCAATACAAAACAAAACCATCGAGGTAATAGATAGACGAAAAATACAGCGAATGTTTTTGCTAGCCCACCACAAGGCGTTAGGCCTAATTCTAATCCATCTCCTAACCCTCAAAAAACAATGATTCGTATGTTTCAAGTGTTTCACAGAGAAAGCTAAGTTATCTCTCAGAGGAAAATGAGGGAGGAAGTGTTAATGGTATTTCTGGTTGCAGTGTAATATTAGATTTAGATATTATATCTGATTTAGTTCAGAACAATGTCATGTGTAAGTACTGTGAAAATGTAAATTGTATGAAGTTAGTAGAAGATGTAAATAAGAGAAGAGGCCTTGCAAGTAACATAGTTCTAGAATGCAGTGTTTGTAAAGCAAACCATTCATCTATGTCATCAGGTGTAAATAGAAACAGACTTTATAAGGTAAATATTAGATTTGCCTATGCAATGCGGTGTATCGGGAAGGGCAGGAAAGCAGGACATGTATTTTGTGGCATGATGAACCTGCCACCTCCATCAAGCAAGTTTGTCAAATCAAACAATGCAATTTTGTACTCTTTAAAAGATGTGTCTTTGGGTTGTATGGTAAATGCAGCTAAAGAAGCCAAGCTACTAAATGACAATTGCAGTGATATCGTTGCTGCTTGTGATGGAAGCTGGCAAAAGCGAGGCCATACTTCTCTGAATGGTGTTGTAACTGTAACATCTGTAGATTCTGGCAAAATCTTAGATGTAGAATGCCTCACAAAATACTGTCATGGTTGTACTGTAACTGAGAAGGAGCATAAATGTCTGAAGAACTTTGTTGGGTCCAGTGGTAGTATGGAGGCTGCAGGTGCTGTGGCAATGTTCAAACGTTCTTGGTTGGACCGAGGTCTACGGTATGTTAAATACCTAGGTGATGGTGATTCAAAGTTAATGACTGTAAACCATATGGGGACAATATTGAAGTTGAAAAACTAGAGTGTGTAGGCCATGTCCAGAAGAGGCTAGGTACTAGGCTTAGGAAACTCAGGAAAGATTTGGGCAAACAGAAAATTCCTGATGGCAAGCCCATCAAGGGTCGAGGGAGGTTGACAGATGCAGAAATTGATAAGCTCCAACGGTATTTTGGACTTGCTATAAGGAGAAATACAGGAAACCTCCTAGAAATGAAAAAGGCCATAAAAGCAACATTTTATCACAAAATGTCAACAGATGAAGAACCAAGACATGAGCTGTGCCCTGAAGAGGTGGATTCATGGTGTGGCTTTCAGAAGCAGAAGGCAGGGGGACCTGAATACCACCACAAGAACTCACTTCCAATGGCTATTCTAAATGCCATTAAACCTGTGTATAAGGGATTGTGTAATGACACTCTACTGTCTAAGTGCTTGCTTGCATGGTGGCACACAGAATGTCAATGAAAGTTTTAATCACTGTATCTGGCAACGTATTCCAAAAACTGAATTTGTAGGTTTTAGAACCCTCCAGATAGGTGTGCTGGATGCAGTGGTATGTTTCAATGATGGCATGATGTCAAGAAAATTTGTTTTAGAAGAAATGGGGATTAATCCTGGGACTAACATGTTGAACGCGTTGAAAAAAAAAATGACATTGACCGTGTGAAAAAAGGTGAAAAAGCGAATGCAGAATCCACTAAAGAGGCTAGAATTGAAAAAAGAAACAGAAAAAGGAAGAGAGACGATGATGATAGCCAGCAGCAAGAAGAATATGGTCCTGGAATGTTCTAAGACATGGGTGAGAGAAACAAAAACTTTAACTTAAGTTTCCCAAAAAGTCATATTTTTCACATTTAGGTACACATAGCTCCTAAACTATTTTAGCTACAGATGTGAAATTTTGCACTCATTTGTGACTATACAGTGATACTGAAACTCTACAATTTTTGATGTATCTTTTAAAGTGTGGTATTTATAAAACATAATATGTTGCTAAAAAGTATATATTTTTTAATCAAAATTTCAATTTATCACTGAATGATTAAATATTTATCAAACGTCAAAATTCTAGAGTTTCATATAGCTATGAATGTATTTAAAACATGGAAAAAATTTGGAATCAGTGGTATGAATACTTCAGCAGAAACGTGTACCAACATAATGACATGTTTCAATAACATTTTGAAAAATTACATAATTTAAAAAAATGCTATAAGAAAACGAGAAGTCTAATTCCAATAAATTTAAATTCATTGGAGCCATCAGGGCATGGACTAAACATGGTAAAGGTTTTGCAGTTCTACCTGCAAAATTATGGCAGAAACGGCAAGAAATGTTGTGGTAAGTTTTTGCATTATTTCATGGTGCGCTCACGACCTTCTGTCCTTAAGAGACCACCCCTCTAAAAGACCAGTTTTCCATGGAACCGTCACTGGTCTCTTAATAGAGGTTTCACTGTATTGGTTTTTGCGTTCCTTTTAACAACTGTGGCCTTTAGAGACGGCGGGGTGCCGGAATTTCACCCCGAGGGGGATCTTTAACGTGCCAGTAGATCTACTTACATGGCCCCCTCACAGAATTCGATCCTGAAACCTTGGGAACAGCAGGTGAGAACGTTACCGTTCAGCCACGCAGCTTGCCCCTCTCAAATGAAACAAAAAGAAGAAGAAGAACAACAACAACTTACTATTCATCATTACACACTCGCAGAACGAATGAAAACTTATCTGAATGACAATGGTAACAGACGGGAGGGAACAAAGGAACACGAAGCGAGCAAGGCCTCGTGTGTAATGCAAGATAGCACGATACAGATATCTGCCCGACAGAATAGAACGAACACGTCGAGAGTAGCGAGTAATTCATTTTAGCGAGAACACTTCAAAGTGGTGATAAATGATCGTGCATGAAGGAAGGCTGTGTGGAGTCACGTCAGGGATGTCTGTTGCACCTCGCAATATTAGCGGAGGGCTGTTGCCATAATTATTGAACGATGGAAAACTGCATACAGGGTCTATTTTAGGGGTCTATGTCGAGAAATGATTAATGGGCTGAATATTATCACCCTGGTGTTCACAACACGTGCTCTGTGGTTTGAAAACAATAGATTTCCCCACTAAATCCAGCATAGCATTAACTTGCTCGAGACACGGGTTCGGTGGCGTAGTTGGTAGCATGTTGAGTTTCTATGCCCAAGGTCGCGGGTTCAAACCTGACCGAAGTAGTCTGATTTTTTAAGAGCGTTAAAAATCCCGCAGTATGCCTTCCTTCGGAGGGGAAGTAAAGCCGGCGGTCCCATGTCATAGATTTATGGCAAGAAAATGATAACTACACTTGTGTGAAGCCAAAATTTGTAGATTAGGTTTGATTAATGCTCTTAGGTTCCAACGTTCGTCACCGGGTGCTGGTTGCGATGGCATCTAGTAGTAGCGAAGTTCACAGCTAGGTGTCGTGGACGGTAGCATTTGGTAGCGAAAGTAGGAACTACTTAAAATTATCGTCTGCAGTTCTTGTTTTTTTTGTCGTGTGGCCTCCTGAGAGGCCGGGAGCAGGTCTTTCTAGTCGACGCCCCTGGGCGACCTACGCGTCGGGATGAGAGATGGAATGGATGAAGATGAATGAATGAAACTGGGCAAGGATGTGGAAGGAAGCGGCCGTGGCCTGTCGGAAGGTACCGTCCCAGCATTTGCCTGGTGTTGAAATTGGGAAACCAGGGGAAACCATTTCAAGGACGGCCGACGGTGAGGCTCGAACCCACGCGTCTGACGAGTCAGCAGAGGGCTTGGCCCCATGGCCTAACGCTGCGCTTTAGCCAGCGTAGCCACTACTGTCGGTCTTACTTGAATTAAAACAGATACACACACTAATACAGTTATCACAATTAACACCGGTTATCAGACAGATTCTACACACATCCAAAGGCTACATGGCCGCGTTGTCACATCCCCTAAACTAAGGAACCTACTCCCGTTACTGCATAAAGTAACGGCTACTACAGTCCAACCGTCGAGGATCTGGCTCTGACATTTCTCAGGCAGTGTTGCCTGTTTTGTACCGCGAAATATAAAACAACGTGGACTACATAAAATATTTCACGTGTTTTTTTTATTTAATTCTGACGAACAATTTACCATATTACTAAAGTAATATGCTTACACACAGTTAACCGGTAAGTGTGCACACGCAAGACAATAAGACAACAAACCTGTACTAACACACAGAGCAACTGGACTACAGAAGAAAACCTTGGCAACATAGAGCTAAATTTAAAGACCAGCTTACTGGGAAAACCGCTGATTGGTACAGGTGGCAACATTCTTCATGGTAGTAAACGACTTCGCCAAAATAAGAAATTCCACTGCGATCGAAGAATTTAGGCTTTGTAACCGCAAATTGTCGGAATAACAAAATGATGCATAAAATTGCAAATGGTATGTGGGACTTCCACGTTAAATAGTGAAGACGCTAAAGAAGAATTACAATTGATGGCAAGTTTCAGGGTTCTATTAACAGCTTCTCACTTCTCCCACCATCGCCAAACCCCATAGCCGGACATTCAGCGGCTGGACTGTAGTAACCAGGGGCGGTCAGTGGGGTATTGCTGGTTTGCCATAGCACCACCAATGTACCATTCAAGGAAATGACAACATATCTCATTCTTTGGGATGGTGATTTTTAGCCTACTTTTTATATTTTGCAAAAATGAGGAAAAAGTAGACTTATGAGATCGATCTAGGCAAATGTGTCTGTCTGTCCATCTGTCTGTCTGTCCGTCTGTCTGTCTGGCTGTGTGTGTGTTTCCCCCTATCAACTCCTAAACGCCTGCATCAAACAAAACAAAATTTGGTAGGAGTAAAGATCTACACCTGACTATCTCAATGCCGTATCTGAAAATTATATCAGTGCTACCAACTGCTGAAAAATCTCAATTGAAATTTGAGCTCCATGTTGGATATCTTGGAAGGTATGAATGGGAGCTATTTCAAAATTGGCACACGTATAGATAGTAATATTTCAGTTTAATTTCCAGGAGGCTATGCATGGTAGTGTTGCCAAAATGATTCTAAGCCTGCTGATAGGTCCAATTTTTAAATGCATATAACTTCTATGCTATCAACTGGATTTCAACCAAATTTTGTATGTACTATGTGTACATAAACAGATATGACTCACCGTATTCTTAAGAGCCACCAGGGCTGCTAACTGTCAATAAATGTTCTTTCTATTCTTTTATCCAAATACGAATATATCAGAAAGTATGCAAGTCGACAGCTTTAAACTATGCACACGTATAGTACCTGCCATTCTAGATTCATTTTGAGTAACTTATGTACGTCAGTGCTACCAACATGATTCTAAGCCTGCTGATAGGTCCAATTTTTAAATGCATATAACTTATATACTATCAATTGGATTTCAACCAAATTTCGTATGTGCTATGTGTGCCATAACAGATATGACTATGCTTATTCTTAAGAGCAACCAGGGATGCCAACTGTTAATAAATGCTGTCTCTATTTTTTTACCCAAATATTAATATATCAGAAATTATGCAAGCCAACAGCTTTAAAATTTCCACACGTATAGTACCTAACATTCTAGATTAATTAGGAGAAACTAATATACGTCAGTGCTGCCAACATGACTCTAAGCCTGCTGATAGGTCCAATTTTAAATACATGTAACTTCTATACAAATAAATGGATTTCATCAAAAATTGGCACAAAAAGAGATAATAATATTTCAGATTATTTCTGACCAACGCATGCATGACATTGTTGCCAACATGATTTTACGCGCACTGATAGATCCAATGTCTAACTGCATGTAACGCCCATGCTATCCATTGGACTTCAACCAAATACTGTATTCTGTACCTTAAGAGAAGGAACTAAGAATATATTCAGTCACCAGGGCTGCCAACTGTAGTGCTCTCTTAGGCTACAGGTATATTTTGAACTAATTAGAAATTTCGATATTACCAACTTAATTTCGCTATTTTTCTAGATAGGTCTATATACTGTAGATTGGCATGAATCTTTAATTTTAAGAAAAGTAGGCTCTTTAGTTCGTCACGGAACTTCTTGTTAGCATTTTGAAATCAGAAATTTAGCATTTTGGTTTGAACATTTAGCATTTTGTAGCTTTTTGAAGGAAGAAAACCACAAATTTAAGTTTAATCTAACAAATGAATAATTTTAAAATGACATTAATGTGGAATTCGTATCACACTTGTAACAGGTGAATAGTGAGATAAAAATGCATGTAATCAATTATGTATTTATTTTACATTAATTAGGTTAAAGACAGAAAAGAACATTGTTAGAAGTCAAAATATTACACAGAGAGAAATTTATACTGATGAAAAATCAGAATAATTCAGAGAAAATACACAAAATCAACTCCAGTCTTGCTTAAAAATCCACCAAAGTGGGTAAGTACATGCAAGTTGATGAATAATTAACATTGCTTGCCTCAGTGGGTGAGTGGTTATCATGTCAGACTATCAACCCCAAGCTTGCAAGTTTGCTCTTGAAAGGCGACAACAATCTCGGCACGCATGTCATACTTTGTTGCCATGTTAAAGAATTCAGTAGACCGTGTTGATAATGGCAAAATTATTCTCAGGATTTTCCGCCAACACAAAGTTCCTCCTTTCTCTACTAGAAAGCGCTATAGTGTCAAGGAGCTTAGATATCTAACCTCTTTGACTTTCATATCGCTCCAAGGAACGAAAAAATTCGACATGCAATCTGCTCTCTGGGCGGCAAATAACAAAGCTTGCAACCGGCACCATAGGCCATACGATATTAAATTATTAAACTTGTTGATTCGACCTACACGAAGGAAATTAAAGCGACGGACGGGCGGGTATTACTTTTCGAATTCCAGACCGGTGGTCAGGCCGTCATAAACATTTCAAGAGCGTAGAAACTCCTCGTTTTTTGAAGTTTCCACACGAAAAGAAATAATAAAAAACCGTTGGCAGTATGTTAAAAGAAACGTGTTTTTCGCATATCCATTTTGCTATAATTTTCGCATTTTGAGTCTGCTTCGCATTTTGTCGTTTTCTCAAGACACATTAAAAAGTGGTTTACACGTCGCGAAAAGTGAAAATACAAGAGTGCAAGCCATTATAAGCATTTCGCACTTTATCGAATTTGCGAAGAAATACCACCTCTACTCATTCTTCATTCATGAGCGCGCGAACTGACATGTGCTCTGGCGGAGCTTTCCTGAAAGAGTGTGCCAGATCTCACGGGCACTTCCTCCGAATATTAGACTCACAATTAGTACTAAAGGCTGGTTTGGCTAGGGTTTGCATGTGTTGTGTTGGACTGAGGTAGAGCCAACAGCTACATGGCGCATTCACTAGAATGCAGCATGTAGTAAGCGTAAATTAAAACTGCTTGAAATGATTTATATTTCAACCACTAGAGTACAACATGTGGCAGCACAATGCAGAGTACGCAGCTCCATGGTTTCCAATTTAATTATTTGTCAATCTATATATGCAAGGTATTTTTAGTTCTTTCTTGTTATTTATTTAGCAAACTTTTCACAATCATATTTCTCTATTTATAATGTAACTAGCAACCCGATTGGATTCGCCCGGGAACAGTTATGAATGCATTACTTGATAAGCGCTCTTTTTTTCCAATGTCAATGAACAACGACCAATATCCGTTTTATGTCTCGGCATGATGGGTTAAAATCACTGACTGGACTATTAATTATATTATCATGGAGATGCATGTGCAAAAAATTCTTGTCAGACGTAATTTAAGAATTCCGAGGTGCTTGAAACACAAATCCCTCTTCCGTCCAATCTTAACTTGACTGTGAATTTTGCGGAACGAAAAGTTCACAGGCGAAATGAAGAAAAGCCGAGTTGCACTTCCAGGGAAACTCCAAACACAACCACCCTTCTCAGAAGTTTTAACTCAACACGACTCAACGGTTTGCTGCTGGCTGTATCTGGGGCAATACGTACGCCCGCTAGCTAGGCTGTAACAGGGATGATAGACTCGCCCTTAGCTACCTTGTAACTTGTCGCCTCAGTAGTTGAATGGACACGGTTGAAAGAAATTAAAACGTAAAAACACTTATAGTGGGCGATGTATTGAAGGTAGACATATGCTCTCGCGGACTTTTTTGTGGAACTTTTCATGCTGAACAATTCTTACACTCATAGTATTTAGATATTTTTAACGGTTTGCCCAACGTAAGCTTACACAGCGCTCGGATGCCAAGTTTCTTTTCGACTTTTCCACTGAAATCGTTACTGCTCGGCTTCCTTTGATCATAAATAAATTATTTTCAACAGAAATCATCCTTGAGATATCCTTTACAGAATGGTGAAAACCGCATCAAAATCCATCAGTAGTGGTTTTGTAGCGGTTCTAATACCACCGCCACCGCTCCACCGCTGGAATACTAAAATGGCAATATCTTGCGAACCAATCAGGCTAGAGACTTGTACGAGGTGTCATTGAACTCGGGCTGACACCCTCTTTCCAATGAACAACATATTTCCACTCCATAATAAAACCTACCCCTACTAGAGGGTGAAATTGAATTCTTTTAGAGAATCTCTCTTTCCAATTGCAACATGTGAGAGTTTGAATGCCGATATGGAATATAACGTTGTTCTGCAAACCAATAATCAAAGAGGGGGCATGTTAGGCCTTGAGGTGAGAGCCCCTGTTATTGTTGACGAGCCCCCTGCTGTCGGGTCCCTGTTGATGGGTTATTCTTGACAGGTCCTTGTGGACGAGTCCTTGTGGACAAGTCCTTGTGGACAAGTCCTTGTGGACAGGTCATTGTTGGCAGGTCATTGATGACAGGTCCTTGTGGACGAGTCCTTGTTGACAGGTCCCTGTGGACGAGTCCTTGTCCCTTTGGACTGATCCCTTTGGACGGGTCCCTTTGGCCTGGTTCCTACGGACGAGCCCATGAATTTATTTAAATTATGTCACAGGGCCTAACTACATTTGTGTGTGTTGAACTGACGTTGTTCACTAATCCCCCACTACTATAATGGGATAACGATATGAAAGGAAAGTGACGAAATACATGTGAACACGTGTGAGATGACCTTATTACCGTCCTCCTTGTGAAACAAGTCACATCCTGTTTTGGTTCATACGTGAGAAAATGCAAGTTCATGTGTAATATGACCTAACACACAAGTGTACACATGTGCACGTGCACGATAAGAGCTAACAAGTCACAACCTATTTTGACAGTGGTGGGAATAAGGCTAGAGACATGTACGAGTAGTCAAATTACTCCGACAGACAACCCCTTTCCTATGGATAACTTATTTCCACTCAAAAATAAAATCTACCCCTACTAGGGGGTGAATAAATAATTTTTAGGTAAAAGTCGCTTTCCATGTGCAACATGTCGGAGTTTGTATGCCAATATGAAATTAAACTCGTTCAACATAAAGTGCATGCGTACAACTGAATGCCGCTATGATTTATCATTTTTGTTTTTTGTTTTACGAATGCGCAATTGGGGTTTTTGTAAGAGGGCGGGCTTTTTGAATAATGATTTATAGATACTTTTTTTTTACAAATTTACCAAAGATCCAAAAACTAATAGGTCATCGGCTTTTTAATATCTTATGAACTAAGAAAGCTAGGGACGTGTATGAGGGGTCGTTGGACTTGGGGTGACGCCCTGTTTTTGAATGTATTATTCATTTTTTGTCAAAAGGGCCTAACTGCACTTTCGTTAATATCTCGCTAACTAATAATCACAGAGGGTCAAGTGAGGTGTTATAGGACTTAAAATGGCCAACCCCTCCCCATGACCAATGAATTTACCAAAAAAAAAAGCAAGGTCATTAACCTAAGATTGTATCAACTAATAATCAGAGAGGGACAAGTGAGGTGTAACAAGACTCAGGATGGCCAACCCTTTTCCATGACCAACGAATTTACCCATAATAGCCAAAACAGCAAGGTCATTGACCTAAGATTTTATAAACTTATCAGTAGAGAGGGTCAAGTGAGGTGTCATAGGACTACGAATGGTTAACCCTTTCCCATGACCAATGAATTTACCTCAAAAATTCAAAACAGCACGGTCATTGACCTGAGATTTTATAAACTAATAATCGGATATCAACATGTTAGGTGTCATAGGACTTAGAATGGTCAACCCTTTCCCATGGCTAATGAATTTACCCAAAAATACCCAATACATCAAGGTCATCGACCTGAGATCTTATAAACTTATAATCGGATATGGACATATGAAATGGTTACAGTGAGTGATGAAACATAGCTAGGTAGTGAAAGAATTATTGTAGGCAACATGTATGGTGACTGACAAATCTTTCACCATTGGAACTTGTTTTCAGATCAAACTGCAGTACAGAGAGAGTATAGGTTGTAGGTATGGGATAATAAATGACAAATGGTGTATACAAAATCTGATTTATCGATTCAAGAAATAAGAGTAGACAATCTTTAATTGATTGGTTAAAGAGGATAGCTTAAATCCAAAATGGTGACTACATTGAACAAAACTGCACCAAGCTGAATCAAACCCAACCAAACCGAACCAAAATTAATCAAAAACAAGCCAATGGTTTAAGTGTAAAACTTGTGGGTGAATGTGGGCATTGGTAATGTCAGAAAGGAAAGGGATAACGCTCTACCTATAGAGGGTAAGGTAAAGCTAGTGCATGATGCTAATGCACACACACAAGTACATGAACCACACACAACCATCCTATGCAGTTATTATGGGTTGACTGTTAAAACTTGCTCAGTGGTTACTGGGACAAGATGGTCGCTACACACAACAAGCTTTAAATACCTGAGGCTAATAATCTATACACACACTCACACACACTTGTTCTAAACTAAGCTGTCTTGCTGGCAGAGCTCACACAGTAGGTAAATGACAGAAATGCTTGGCTAACAGAAATACAATCATTTTCGGTTGTCTAATGTTACCAGCTAAACATTACGTGCTATAGTGGTGAGCACATGTGCCTCTTTCACTGGAGATCTTAACTCGATTTCTAGCTCTAAGGTAAGAACGAATCAAACTAAGAAAAAAGGGTATGGTGACGCAGTGGTTAAACTGTTAGCCTTTCACTAAGGTAGACTAGGGTTTGATTTTTGGTTAATATGCATGTCATAAACAATCAAATAAAAGCAGAGATAATGTTTAAAACTGATTACACTTGTCTCTTTTCAAATTATTACTTAGATTACAAATACAAACTTGGACTGGGTTTGACATACAGTTAATGCTTCCTATCACATACCAGACTGTAAGAAAGCCAAACAAGCAAAAGGCGTAGGTAGAGCAGTGGTAAAATCGCTATGTGTAGAGAAATACCTAACGGTTTTATGAACTGGCAAAGGTATGTCGCATAAACAGTGCAGGATACAATCCAGCAACCATAATTTTTATCTCGTGGACAAGAGAAAACATATATATATATAGAGAGATATATAGAAAGCTTGTGTGTGTGTGGGTAGCATTGGTTGATTGACCAGAGAAAATACGGTGAGGTAGGGTGGGGAGAGGGAGAATTAGCACTTGTATATGAATGGAAAATAGATTTTCTTCAATCGTTTTGTTTTTCAAATGCAGTGGTAGATAGTCGTTTTTTGTAAAACATTCTTACTTGCAGTAGTAATAAGCCTCTATGGTTCCGCTAACACATAGATAGACTGTATTATTGCCATGGTCAAGCACTCACATTAAGATCATTTACAAAATCATAAAATGAAAAATAAAAATCTTGTTTTGGAAATATCGTTTTTCAACATACACACAAAATAAATATATAAAAAATTTGTAAACAGCAAAATGGAAAAACCATGTTTCCATATAGACAAAATTTAAAAACCTTAAACGGGCATTTAAGAAAATATATGCAAATGGGAAATTGACAAATGTGTAAATATGAAAATGGAAAAATCCATGTTTCCATATCATGAAATTGAAAAACATCAAACTGTCTTTTTAAAAAATGCAAATGGAAAATTGACAAATTGCAATGTGTGAAATGCGAAATTGAACAAATGGCTATCATTATTTAAAAAAAAAAACATGGTGCTCTATGGTTGAGGTGTGAATCAATCCCTCTCTACTTATTTGGACCACTCGAGACTGAGTAGACTAGTTTTAGTTGTCATATCACTTTTAAAAGTTTGTGTTAAATCTAGGAATTGAACCCAAGAGCTTGTAGGGGGGATCCAAGGTTATAATATGTTAAACAGATAGCCTTGAATGTAGGGAGTGGTAGTTATATAGAGACTAGCAGAAGTACCCATTCTTCGAACGGTCGTCGGTATTAATAACCAAACGTAATCAATTGAGCTACTGTTGCAATGGTTAGGGGCTTGGAACCTGTTTGTCGACAATGATAAATGATTAGTTGAAATATGCTCTGAAACTAATTTACCTAACGTGTACTTCCTGACGTGAAAATAAAATTGAAAACCTCGTAGACGAAATGCAATTCACGTCACATAAAAACTGATCCACACTGTTGTGTCAAGTGCACATCCAGAGGAAGACCTCTTTAATAAATTATAAAGGCTTTTGGTGCTTGAAAATTCAGGTTTTTTAGCCTCCAATGGCCCAAATTACTAAAAGCAAAAAAATAAAATAAAAAATAAACTATTTCAATTCAGGAATTTTTGAAAATAATGTTGCTGTTTGAAGATATAATAGACCTTCTGTACGACACATCGCACGTTTAAGTCTTGTGAAAAATCCAGGGTACCTCTTGACCCCCTTAAGCGCATTGATGAATTTTACAGTTTTTGTTGGTTCCGTGATAATCTTATAGCCATTTGCAAACTTTCACAGAAATTTAATAAATGGAGTGGCATTACTTCTTGCAGAAATAGATGGAAAGTTGGATGTACCTTTTTGAGACACTGTTGTCATGGTTACTGGCTTGCATTCCTACATTAATTTATTAAATGAAATTAGTTTTCTGGGAATATCTCAGAAACTCTTGGTTTTAGAGCATTAAAATGTAGTTTCCGGGGACCCTTTACGACTGTTTAGGGGCCCCGAGGTTTTTTTCTGACACCAAGGGGCTGAAAATGAGCTTTGTCTCGTCGTTGTCGGCCGTAGTATCATCATCATCATCCTCTTGCACAGTTTCCAGCCGTTGGCCGGGTCTGTTTGGAACACAGGCCACTCCAACGTCTTCTGTCTTCCCACCATCTCTCAGCTTCCACCACTGTCCAGTCTTCTCCTCTCTTCTTCACGCTTTCTTCCATCCCTTTCAGCCACCTGTCTCTCGGTCTTCCTCTCGGTCTCTTTCCTTCCCACTTCGTCTCGTGTATCCTCCTGGGTATCCTCTTATCCTCCATTCGTTTTACATGTCCATGCCATCTAAGTCTAGATTTCTCTATATTATCCCGTAATGGTTCCTCCTTTATTAATTCTCTGGTACTCTCATTTCTTATTCTGTCCGTCATTGTAACTCCAATACTGCTTCTCAAGAAGCTCATCTCACTGGCCTGTATTTTGCTCTTCTCCCTTCCTTTCATAGCCCAGGTCTCCGAGGCATACGTCAGGATAGGGACATAGTACGTCCGATATATGATCTTTTTTCTGTTCTGAGGGACATCCTTGCTCCATAACATGCTTCTCACACTCCTCCGGAATGCTTCTGCCTGTCTCCCCCGCTCATTTGTTCTCTATAGTTTCTTCCATTATCTTGTATCAGGCTTCCCAGATACTTGAAACTCACCACTTTCTTCAGCTGTTCCCCACCAATTGTTATTCCCGTTGTGGTTCTTTCCTTCTTCCTTGTTGTGATCACCATCTCACTCTTATTTATGCTAAATGTCATCCCATATCCTTGTATTATTCCTTCCTACACGTCCAACTGTTCCTGTACCTCCTCCTCCTTGTTCCCCCAAATCATCAAATCATCCGCTAACACCATTGCTTTCATCTTTCCTTCCCCAATTACTTGTGCCACACGGGTCATTATGTCATCCATCACCGCAATGAAAAGTAACGGTGCCAGTGCACTTCCTTGTTTCAGGCCGTTTCTCTGTTCCACCCAGTCCGATCTCTCTCCTCCCACTTTCACTCAGCTCACGCTTCCCTTGTACATCTCTTTTATCCTCCTTATAGTCCATTTTTCTCCTCCTCTATCCTCCAGGGACTTCCATACTTTGTTTCTGCATACACTGTCATATGCTTTCTCAATGTCCAGGAAGGCCATCAGTAGATCTGTTCCATACTCACAGTGCTGTTCTTGTAACTGCCTTACAGCAAAAATCAAATCCACTGTGGACCTTCCTGCTCTGAAGCCATGTTGTTCTTCCCTCATCCCTCCTTCTATCCTTGTCCTAATTCTCCTTTCCAAAACTTTCTCAAACATCTTTGCACAATGACTCATCAGTTTTATTCCCCGATAGTTTCTGCATTCTGTTCTACTACCTTTGTTGAAGATCGGGACAATTATTCCCTTTTTCCAGTCCTCTGGGGTCTTCCTTTCCGTAGTGTAATAATAATATTAATTATAATAATAATATAACAATATAGGGATAGGGATATAATAGACCTTCCGTAGCACACCAGCACGTGTAAATCGCGTGAAAAAATTCTAGAGTACCCCTTGACCCCCTTAAGCACATTATATGTATTGATGAATTTTACAGCTTAGTTTGGTTCCGTTATAACCTTCTAGCCGTTTGCAAACTATCTCAGTAATGTAATAAATGGAATTGTATTGCGTCTTATATTACAGCAATAGATGGACCTGTGAATTTCTGTTGCCATGGTTACCGGCTAGCTTCCTTTCATTATTGTATTAAATGAAATTAATTTTCTGGGAATATCTCAAAAACTATTGGTTTTAGGGCCTTAAAATGTGGTTTTCGGGGGCCCTTAAGGGCCCCCGAGTTTTGTTTCTCACATTAAGGGGCTGAAAATGAGCTTTGTCTCGCCCTTCTACGCCTATTTCAGCATGTATTTTAAGGGGGTAGGCCCCCTTTTATGAGAGGTACAGAGAAGAGTTACATCAATGATTGGTGTCTTGCCTCTGAAGGATATCTGTACCAAATTTCACGTTGATCCACTCAGCCGTTCTCGAGTTATAAGGACACAAAAAATTGTCCACAGACAAACAAACAAACAAACAGACAGACAGACAGACAAAAATTTCATTTTCCCGCGCATCCGTCATAAAACAGTCTAAAACGCGTAAATAAGGCAAATTTCCGTAGAAATTCAGAAAAAACAGACAAACTTTCATTCTTATTTATATAGAGATGAGACGTTTCGCTCCGGGCAGGGAGGCATACAGATCTGCATCAAACCAGTCAAAAGACTGACGACTCAAACAACAACATGTAGAGCTCTCCAAAATAATGTTGTGTAACGGTAAATGTTAGTCAACGAACAGTAATGCATTACTAGTCAACAGGGACCAGTCTAAAGGGACAAATCAACAGGGATCAATGAAAAGGGGGAAGCGCGTCATGTAAGTCGTTGCGCGCCGCCACCGTGGGAACATAGGTGTTTATCAGCAGTCTCCGGCAATGTTCGGGAGAGTAACTTTGAAAAGTAGCTGAAACTCGGTAGTCGAAAGCATAGCTTGACCCGTTTCTTACCTATATGACAAAGTTAGGTTAGGTAAATTTAGGTTATGTTAGGTGAGCTGAGGTAAAGTCTTAAAATATTCCCTCTCTTATGTGTTCAAAGCCGATTCACCCTGAACAGTCAGCCAAAACTTTAAATATGTATTTATCATTACATAAAGAATTAAAGCAAACTTAATTAATTATGAATGGCGTTTTTTGTTACTGTTCAATGTAGACAGAATATATGCATTAAATGATAGACTCAACACAAAATGTTTTGATTGTTGACTTGTGTTATTGATAAATTGGTTTAATGTTAGGGGCAGTGCACACTTTCCATGTCGATAATTTATATAGGCTAGAAGGATGGTGTTGCAAACTTCTGATGTGTATTTCCAAATTTCCAGCATAGTCTATTTCATAGAATTTTCCTGTAACTTAAAAGTTCATGCTGATTTTGTCTTTGTGTTTGACATTGCAACTACAATGGTTGATTGGATATTCTTTGTCAACTTTCAAATCATGTAATTCATGACAGATATGTTGGAATTTTTGTTCATGTGTGAAGCTATCAAGTACCGATACCTAATTGGTTACACAACTGTTTCATAATGAAAATCTTGATCTCTGATTCATTGGAGAACTGTTTACGCTTGTCTGAACCAAGACTAACAGACTACTCACTGCTAAGGTTTAGAAATTACATTTACTCAATTCACATTCTGGTAAAAAAGATCATGACTACTATAAACTGCTACCACTCTTCCACCACTTTGCTAACACTTTCCTACCATTTGACTCTCACTTTTGCTCTTACTTTAAACTGCACATACTACAAACTATCATTTTTATTATCGAGTTAACTTTACTAGAGATTAGTTTATGCTTAACCGTCGACATGGAAGTATCAACGACTAGCTATGGTAAGCCATGTGCTTACTATAAAGGATATGCATATATTGTAAAAAGAACTAATAAAAATGGAACTGTTATTTTGTGCTGTTCGAAACAACGATCTAAAAAGTGTCGAGGAATGATTAAAACAAAAGGCTCCAACATACTTATTTCAATCGATCATCATTGTAAATCTCAAAATAATACTCATTTAAATGGACAAAATACTCTAACCAAGGTAAAAAAGCAAGACCAAGAAAAAAATAGTGTGGCTCAAGATAGTGCTTTGTTTGTTAAAGAGCATTTATTATCTCCTGAAAAAGACATGTTAGGACAGTCGTTAACGTCTAAGAAACCTCTAACACTATCAAAGACAACACGAACTATGCCAAAGGTTGTTGCATTGCAAGATGAACAAAAAGGATTAGATAGTAATAGTGATGATGATTATATTGATGATAATTATATTGATGATGATAACCATGATGATGATGATTATGATGATGATGATGATGATGATGATGATGATGATAATGGTTTACACCCAAAAAAATTATTTGTTAAATTTGTTTACTGGAACAATCCCAATAAGCTAATCCAGCGGCTTCAGTACTTGCATACCTGTATACAGGCTGGTCATACTAAATATGAGGAAGAACTTTTGGATATAGAAAATGAGCTTCGTGATGCTAAAATTATAGTGTAATGAATCCATGTAACCGCTTAAACTATTTCTTAACAATACATGTAATATTTTCTACCACTTTGCTACCACTTTGCTACCACTTTTCTAGTTTGCTACCACTTTTCTACCACTTTGCTACCACTTTTCTACTACTTTTCTGCCACTTTTGTACCACTTTTCTAGTTTGCTACCACTTTTCTACCACTTTGCTACCACTTTTCTGCCACTTTTCTACCACTTTGCTACCACTTTTCTACCACTATGTTACCAATTGTCTACCACTTGTCTACCACTTTGCTACCACGTTTCTACCACTTTTCTATCACTTTTAACTGTACATATTAAATATAAAAGCCAACACTAAATAATTCTATTACCAGAACAGAGATAACCTTTGTAGTGTGCAAATCATACTAACAGGTTAGTTACTACTATGGAACTTACTACAACTAACCGAGGTAAACAACGTGTACTCTATAAAGGCTACTCTCATAACTATAGACGACAAAATGTAAAAGGA
Organism: Meconema thalassinum; assembly: GCA_946902985.2. Classification (NCBI taxonomy): domain Eukaryota; kingdom Metazoa; phylum Arthropoda; class Insecta; order Orthoptera; family Tettigoniidae; genus Meconema; species Meconema thalassinum. The sequence continues at coordinate 2,095,575,024 of OX336388.2, read as the reverse complement.
ATAATATTCTGGCGATGCTCAAAACAGAGGTCAACAAGATGTCGAGGCAATATGAAAAGTAGAAATGGTGTGGTTTTAAGTGTGAGTGATCATCAATGTAGTGCTCCAGACAAAACACTGATGGTGTTGGCAAAAAATCATCAGAATGCTAATAAGTTAGTACAAGAGAAAGATGTTGCTACTCAAAATAGTGCATTGTTTGTTGAGCAACGTTTAACCCCTGTTGTAAAAGTTATGTTGTATCCATCTTCCACGCCTCAAGAGTCATCAACATCACAGACTATGCAAGAGGTAGTGTTGTTGTTGTTTTAAGGGGCTGACCTACAAAGTCATCTGCCTTGTTATGCAAGTGGATCGAAAAGGACTAGATAGTAATAGACAAAAGAGAGTTGTAGTTTGTATATAACTATTGTACAAGTACTTACATTATATGAATAAAAAAAGTGTATGGGTATTGTCTGTTTTTCTTAATTGCTATCCCTATGTCCCACTATTAATGCAATTGTTAACCATCAACAGTCTCTGACTATGTTCGCAAAGAGAGTGACCTTAAACAATACACTCTATGTATGGTTTGTGTACCGAGTACACAATAATACAGTGTGGTCAAGTCATTTTGAGGCAATAGTTATATCAGGTAAGGGATTCGAACCCTTGTTTTCTTGTACAGAAAATTTGAACTTAAGTCAAACACCATAACCACTCGGTCAACCTGACAGTTACTAATTTAATTATTTTTGTGGACTTGAGTGTTTATAAAACTTTTTCCAGTATACATTGACTAAACCACTTGTTTGTTTTGAAATATAGATTTTGTTTTGTTTGACCATAACATTGCAGTTATGAGTCTTGTGAACTGGGTGTTTAATATAGGGTTAAAGGCATTTTAAAATAATTTTAGAAAAGCTCTTAGGTATCGTGTCATGGGTTTTAGTAATGCATTACTGTTCGTTGACTAACATTTACCGTTACACAACATTATTTTGGTGAGCTCTATATGTTGTTGTTGTTTGAGTCGTCAGTCTTTTGACTGGTTTGATGCAGATCTGTATGCCTCCCTGCCCGGAGCGAAACGTCTCATCTCTATATAACTACCACTCCCTACATTCAAGGCTATCTGTTTAACATATTATAACCTTGGATCCCCCCTACAAGCTCTTGGGTTCAATTCCTAGATTTAACACAAACTTTTAAGAGTGATATGACAACTAAAACTAGTCTACTCAGTCTCGAGTGGTCCAAATAAGTAGAGAGGGATTGATTCACACCTCAACCATAGAGCACCATGTTTTTTTTTAAAATAATGATAGCCATTTGTTCAATTTCGCATTTCACACATTGCAATTTGTCAATTTTCCATTTGCATTTTTTAAAAAGACAGTTTGATGTTTTTCAATTTCATGATATGGAAACATGGATTTTTCCATTTTCATATTTACACATTTGTCAATTTCCCATTTGCATATATTTTCTTAAATGTCCGTTTAAGGTTTTTAAATTTTGTCTATATGGAAACATGGTTTTTCCATTTTGCTGTTTACAAATTTTTTATATATTTATTTTGTGTGTATGTTGAAAAACGATATTTCCAAAACAAGATTTTTATTTTTCATTTTATGATTTTGTAAATGATCTTAATGTGAGTGCTTGACCATGGCAATAATACAGTCTATCTATGTGTTAGCGGAACCATAGAGGCTTATTACTACTGCAAGTAAGAATGTTTTACAAAAAACGACTATCTACCACTGCATTTGAAAAACAAAACGATTGAAAAAAATCTATTTTCCATTCATATATAAGTGCTAATTCTCCCTCTCCCCACCCTACCTCACCGTATTTTCTCTGGTCAATCAACCAATGCTACCCACACACACACAAGCTTTCTATATATCTCTATATATATATATGTTTTCTCTTGTCCACGAGATAAAAATTATGGTTGCTGGATTGTATCCTGCACTGTTTATGCGACATACCTTTGCCAGTTCATAAAACCGTTAGGTATTTCTCTACACATAGCGATTTTACCACTGCTCTACCTACGCCTTTTGCTTGTTTGGCTTTCTTACAGTCTGGTATGTGATAGGAAGCATTAACTGTATGTCAAACCCAGTCCACGTTTGTATTTGTAATCTAAGTAATAATTTGAAAAGAGACAAGTGTAATCAGTTTTAAACATTATCTCTGCTTTTATTTGATTGTTTATGACATGCATATTAACCAAAAATCTAACCCTAGTCTACCTTAGTGAAAGGCTAACAGTTTAACCACTGCGTCACCATACCCTTTTTTCTTAGTTTGATTCGTTCTAGGCCTTAGAGCTAGAAATCGAGTTAAGATCTCCAGTGAAAGAGGCACATGTGCTCACCACTATAGCACGTAATGTTTAGCTGGTAACATTAGACAACCGAAAATGATTGTATTTCTGTTAGCCAAGCATTTCTGTCATTTACCTACTGTGTGAGCTCTGCCAGCAAGACAGCTTAGTTTGGAACAAGTGTGTGTGAGTGTGTGTATAGATTATTAGCCTCAGGTATTTAAAGCTTGTTGTGTGTAGCGACCATCTTGTCCCAGTAACCACTGAGCAAGTTTTATCAGTCAACCCATAATAACTGCATAGGATGGTTGTGTGTGGTTCATGTACTTGTGTGTGTGCATTAGCATCATGCACTAGCTTTACCTTACCCTCTATAGGTAGAGCGTTATCACTTTCCTTTCTGACATTACCAATGTTCACATTCACCCACAAGTTTTACACTTAAACCATTGGCTTGTTTTTGATTAAGTTTGGTTCGGTTTGGTTGGGTTTGATTCAGCTTGGTGCAGTTTTGTTCAATGTAGTCACCATTTTGGATTTTAGCTATCCTCTTTAACCAATCAATTAAAGATTGTCTACTCTTATTTCTTGAATCGATAAATCAGATTTTGTATACACCATTTGTCATTTATTATCCCATACCTACAACCTATACTCTCTCTGTACTGCAGTTTGATCTGAAAACAAGTTCCAATGGTGAAAGATTTGTCAGTCACCATACATGTAGCCTACAATAATTCTTTCACTACCTAGCTATGTTTCATCACTCACTGTAAACATTTCACATGTCCATATCCGATTATAATTTTATAAGATCTCAGGTCGATGACCTTGATGTATTGGGTATTTTTGAGTAAATTCATTAGCCATGGGAAAGGGTTGACCATTCTAAGTCCTATGACACCTAACATGTTGATATCCGATTATTAGTTTATAAAATCTCAGGTCGATGACCTTGCTGTTTTGAATTTTTGAGGTAAATTCATTAGCCATGGGAAAGGGTTAACCATTCGTAGTCCTATGACACCTCACTTGACCCTCTCTACTGATAAGTTTATAAAATCTTAGGTCAATGACCTTGCTGTTTTGGCTATTATGGGTAAATTCGTTGGTCATGGAAAAGGGTTGGCCATCCTGAGTCTTGTGACACCTCACTTGTCCCTCTCTGATTATTAGTTGATACAATCTTAGGTTAATGACCTTGCTGTTTTTTTGGTAAATTCATTGGTCATGGGGAGGGGTTGGCCATTTTAAGTCCTTTAACACCTCACTTGACCCTCTGTGATTATTAGTTAGCGAGATATTAACGAAAGTGCAGTTAGGCCCTTTTGACAAAAAATGAATAATACATTCAAAAACAGGGCTTCACCCCAAGTCCAACGACCCCTCATACAAGTCCCTAGCTTTCTTAGTTCATAAGATATTAAAAGGCCGATGACCTATTAGTTTTTGGATCTTTGGTAAATTTGTAAAAAAAAAACCTATCTATAAATCATTATTCAAAAAGCCCGCCCTCTTACAAAAACCCCAATTGCGCATTCGTAAAACAAAAAACAAAAATGATAAATCATAGCGGCATTCAGTTGTATGCATGCACTTTATGTGGAACGAGTTTAATTTCATATTGGCATACAAATTCCCACATGTTGCACATGGAAAGCGACTTTTACCTAAAAATTATTATTTCACCCCCTAGTAGGGGTAGATTTTATTTTTGAGTGGAAATACGTTATCCATAGGAAAGGGGTTTTCTGCCGGAGTAATTTGACTACTCGTACATGTCTCTAGCCTTATTCCCACCATTGTAAAAACAGGTTGTGACTTGTTAGCTCTTATCGTGCACGTGCACATGTGTACACTTGTGTGTTAGGTCATATTACAAATGAACTTGCATTTTCTCACGTATGAACAAAAACAGGATGTAACTTGTTTCACAAGGAGGACGGTAATAAGGTCATCTCACACGTGTTCACATGTATTTCGTCACTTTCCTTTCATATCGTTATCCCATTATAGTAGTGGGGGATTAGTGAACAACGTCAGTTCAACACACACAAATGTAGTTAGGCCCTGTGACATAATTTAAATAAATTCATGGGCTCGTCCGTAGGAACCAGGCCAAAGGGACCCGTCCAAAGGGATCAGTCCAAAAGGACAAGGACTCGTCCACAGGGACCTGTCAACAAGGACTCGTCCACAAGGACCTGTCATCAATGACCTGCCTACAATGACCTGTCCACAAGGACTTGTCCACAAGGACTTGTCCACAAGGACTCGTCCACAAGGACCTGTCAAGAATAACCCATCAACAGGGACCCGACAGTAGGGGGCTCGTCAACAATAACAGGGGCTCTCACCTCAAGGCCTAACATGCCCCCTCTTTGATTATTGGTTTGCAGAACAACGTTATATTCCATATCGGCATTCAAACTCTCACATGTTGCAATTGGAAAGAGAGATTCTCTAAAAGAATTCAATTTCACCCTCTAGTAGGGGTAGGTTTTATTATGGAGTGGAAATATGTTGTTCATTGGAAAGAGGGTGTCAGCCCGAGTTCAATGACACCTCGTACAAGTCTCTAGCTTGATTGGTTCGCGAGATATTGCCATTTTAGTATTCCAGCGGTGGAGCGGTGGCGGTGGTATTAGAACCGCTACAAAACCACTACTTCCATCCAGTGGTTCTCGAGTTTACCCGTAACATCCAAGAATCAGGGACTTCGTTTTATACTAAGTAGAGACAACCCGGACATTCTGCAGTAAGTAACTTTTCTGGTGGAATTGCAAGTGTTTACGAATAGCGTCGTTAAATTATTGATGTGCTTAATTATACCGGGTGCAGCGAATATCCTTGTCACTTTTATATCTGTACGGTAGTCTTGGGGCATCTTGTTCATTTTTATTTCACCAGTTTATTTCGCGGCGGCAGCTGAAATTGTTCCAAAGTTGTATTGCGCGTCTTGTACAATTACACAGTTAAATGCTGTGATTTTGAAACTAATAGCATAAAATATGCACTGTCTATACTTGCAACGTTTGGACGTTTGATTGCTTGTTGCCTTTGCATATAAATAGTAAACTCATAGTATCAACACACTGAGATAGGATCATGAAGTTGGCAGTTACAGCGATTTATTTTGGTGTACTTGGGTAGATTATAGGATGAGGAATAACCCACCCACCAAGGGAAGATGATTAAGAGAAGGAAGTAGATTTGGGATTGGAAAAGAAGGATAGAAAAATAGGAGGAGAATCCCACAAAATTAATAAGTTGAGATTTAAATACCCTTAGAAGCAGTTGCCAATGGAAATTAACTCTCGGATACCTAAAGTAGGTACGAGCTTGATCGAGGCTAACGGGAACCGCAGCTAGGACTTGGGCGGTTTGCAAGAGAGAGGCTTTAGTATATTTCCTCCCAAGCATGTATAAAAGTACTATGGGGAAGGGTGATGGTCTGGCAAGACTGAGAGGAACAAATTTACTGTATGTCTTCTCAAAGAAATTAGGTTTTTCAAAGTAATTCAAAGAATGCCAATGATTTAACTCAGGTTTGGTATTTTCAATTTCCAAAATTATGGAGTTCCTGTAAGGGCGACCAAGTGTCTCTAAGAAGGAATATGATAAAAGATTATGCCTTATTGGGTAATCTTGGTAAATGAACCAATGGTTGCATTGGACAATGGCTAAGCTTTTACTCAGCGAGGAGCCGGCTAAAAGTTTAGACAAAAAAAACACTTATTTTTTAGAAAATTGACCATAAGTTTTCGGAGAGGGTCTCCACAAGCAGGTAGTTGGCTTAGCGAACTTTACTTGCCTTACTGGCCAATTAGAATTAGCTATTAACGCTAAGAAGAACTTTAGTAAGGTGAAAATTAAGAGTTCTTGCTCAAATGCAACAAATGGTGAACGCTCTATTAATGATTTTAATATCATTGAGTGAGGAGAGTCAAGGAAGACAGGATTTTGCCTAAACTTTATATTCGAAAATGAAAAAGCGAAGGGAAAAGATTTGTTTATTTTACAATTAGAAAAAGTTTGAGGAAATTAACAATTATGCAATATAATTTTAATAAACATAGTTCATTTGAACTTTTTAACAAATAGGGTCGCAGACCTCTCAACATTAAACGGTTGCTCCAGGCAATTGACAATTTACAAGGTTTCAAACCTTACATGTTTCTAAAATCTTTATAAGATTTAAACAAATGAGCAATGAAATGATTAAAGCTTGAACGTGAATTGAAGTACAAAAAGTGCACCTTAAGAAATTCTGGAGAGAATGTTCTAGAGAAAGTGACAACTTTGAAAATAACAATAATAACAACGTGAAAAATAAAATAGAAGTTCCTACAACTTCTTATATTTATACAGAATTAATATATGAGAATTATACAAAGAGGGCAGGTCACTTACTGTGAAACCTGAAGAAAGTGAAAGGGAAAGTTCTAGACTTCCCAAGGTTGAGCAGGAATCACTCGCCAAATGGGACAGTTTCCATTTCGTGAAACCTGAACATGACTCGCTCAAGAGTGTAGAGAATTGTTTTCCCTAATTTTGAAGGGAGGAACAATGTAAGTTTGAAACGTGTGCTAGACACGTATCACAAAGATTATACAGAGATACTTAATGATAAACCAACAAAATGGAAGGGCACTTCTTGGAATGACACCTTATTGGAACAGACCTAGATTAAAAGTTTATTGCAGATTGTTAGTGAGAGGTTTAGGAAAGAGAAATGGGAATTGAGGAAAATGTTCATGGCCTTATTTGAATATAAGCGGACGATCGCGACGCGGTAGAAAAGTTGAACAAGCACTGGTTTTCACTATAGTTCATTGAAACATATGAAAAGTTCACTGTGGAGACACAAAGTTTGTGGAAAAGAAAGTTATTGCAATGATGAAAATAACTGGTTTCACTAGATAAGTGAGAGTCTATTTCTTGAGAAAGTTGTAAAGTACCATTAAATGCGCTATAGAAAATTCCCGCGGTGGACGAAACTTCACTATGTAGTAATTTAGTTTTAAACAGAATTCTCCCAAGTACGTGAGAAATACATGACGGCAGGACTCGTAGATTGAGTACCGAATCTGGAAAGTTCCAGAACAATCTTAGTAGTAAAATGGGGCTAATGTAAATCCAGCGGAGGAACTAGCTTGTTGAATTATAGACAGCGGGTAATTAGATAATATCCCACGTAGAGAGAGGATTTCTCATTAGAATAGCTTAATAAAAGCTCTTTATGGTACAGTCGGCTTGTACGAGCGAAAGCTCAACATGACAAATCCCACGAAGAATGATTTTTGCCCCAAATAAATACTTTCACACTGTCTATAAAAGTATCATTTAAAACACGAGGAAGTTAAAACCATGAAGATGAGGTTAAAACTTGAAGAAGGTACTTATCTTTGTTGCATGTCGAAGTGAAGTTCCTCACTGATGCTTAAAGTTCCAACATGGCGTGGAATTTAAAAAATGCCTCGTTAGGTCAGGAGGCTGGCTCTGGTTGAGCCTTAACTGATTACTACAACTGCCAACTAAGAAGTGAGAGCAGCTCAACGAAGCACGGAAGGTCCTAGGAAGGGGAGAGAGTGGGGGTAGGAAACAAAAGGTATACATATCAGCATAACCAACTTATCAAAAAATAAATTTCTTCTTGATGGATGGTCTTCTAAGAATTGATAGTAGGCGATATTAGCGCAGCATGGTGAGTAAAGAAGTGGACGTAGACCTCTTGCTCAAGGAGAAAATAGCTGACGATGGTAACGAGATCTGGTAGCCAAATGGATAAGTAAGTCCTCTAGCACGATGAGGAATTGAGTAGCTTCAGAGGTTCGCTACTAGATGACGCTAGGTGGATCACAGAAGTTATATATCTGAAACATACTTATGAAGACATAAGAGATATGCCCAACCAGGAGAAAACAGATGATCACTGTTGGTGATTGGCAAAGAGGAAGGAAGAAATGAACATGCAAAGAGCAATAGACATTATATCTCTCGTACCGTGTATTCAAAGAATACACCAGTACTCACGCACATCAACTCGTATATGTGAGTACAGTGCCAACGCTATAACTGTGTACGTCATTGCTTCCAGGAATGGTACAGTATATCGACTGTACTGGCCTCAACAAGGACATTTCTCAAATTGCCACACTGGCAATGACATAACCGAATTTTTAACCTACTTTTCACATTTTGCAAAAATGAGGAAAAAGTAAACTTATGAGATCAATCCGATCAAATGTGTGTCTGTCTGTCTGTCCTTCTGTCTGTCTGTCTGTCTGGCTGTGTGTGTGTGTGTGTGTGTCCCCTATCAACTCCTAAACGGCGGCAATCGAAAAAAAATTGGTAGTAGTAAAGATCTATATCTGGATATCTCAATACCGTATTTGAAAATATTGTTTTAGATCCCTTATTTGGGGGTGGATCTAAAAGGGAGAGTTGCTGTACTAATTTATGAGTTTGTGCCTAAATAAGGGTAGCTCCCCTTGACAGGGCAAGCTGACCAGTGTAGTGTGTTGTGGTGTGCTAGGAACTAGGGGGCGTTCCTATAAAGACTGTAAATGTGGTTTAAGGGATGTAGCCTTAGCACGCGGGTCGGTGTACTAGTCGCCCAGCCGGCTACTTATTATATAATCACCTTGCTAGTGTCAGCGGTTCGGCACGCGCTTCAATTGAGCACGCTAGCCGCTGTGAGGAATACAAGGACGTCTGAGTTGGCGTTATTACTACGGTGTGTCACGTCCGACTGTGACGGGAGTAAGGAAGGACGTGGGGACGTGAAGAAGAGTGTAGATCAGTAATGCAAGTGTAAGAGACTGACCAAGTGTTTATTGGTCAGCAATGAGTAACTGTTAGTCCCTTTTAAGGGATCTTGTGATGTTATAATGTGAGTACAAACTGTGGGTGTTAGGTTACAAAAATAGGATTCTGAACACTGACTGACTGACTCACCTCGGTTGACACTGTCGTTAGCCTCCGGCTGTCTCGTCGAAGCACTGGTGATGGAGAGATTCTCGTGACCCACTTAAGGCACCTTTTATACCTTTAGCCTCTGTTCTGTCAGCGCGTTGTGGCATAGTTGAACCAGTTTGTAGTATGTCGCTGTGTGTCATAATTACGCAAGGGTTGAGCTGCTTTATGGAGTAGCCAGCTGCCCTTATAGTATTGATGGATATTGGGTAGGCTTTTAAAGGGTTGCCTTTTATGAGATTTAGACAGATGATGGGGGGGATGATCTCTAAGGGGTGCATACCCCTTGGGTATTGTACAAGCCTCTTCCTCCATTTGGTCGCGTCCTCGCGACCGGGAAGGGCACTTGGGGTTGGGATGTTGTCGTAGTAGTTTTTGAATCCCCCTCGTCTCTTCTGGTGGTGGCGTCGTAAGCGTCGTCGTATGGAACGGGTGTCGTCGTGCAGAAGTGTAGGTGTGCGGTCAGCCCGTGTTCAGAGGGGAGGGTTATGGGGTGTACATAGATATATATGTATATAAATTTTACATTGCATGGTGAAATGTGCATTAACATTGTTGAATAAAGAAAATAATTGCTATTGAGGCACAATCGCCATTGCCGTTGTCGGCATAAAAAAGAAAAAAAACATGGTTATACATGGTTACATAGTTGTGCAGGGAGGAAAAACCCAGGGCCGAACGGATGATTGCGTCGTCCGCCCTATCTTGGGGAAAAAGTGCTCCCCGCAATAAAGAAGATAGGAGAGAATAGAAAAAAATGGGTGTTCCAGGGTATAATTTAAAGGAAATATTTAAAATGTATTTATTGGTGTGGGATAAAACGGAACACCCTGACAAATGGGGAAGTTAGAAGAGAGAAAAATGAAAGAAAACAATTCACAGACATTGGTTACGTGTTACCTTAGCAAACGAAACAAAACAAAACAAAAATATAGACATCGTGTACACGTGAACTTGATAAACAGACAAAAATATTATGTTGCGATGCTGACATTTAGGAATTTCCATTGGAATAATTGCCCGTGGGCGCATGAATATGTATGTAGTTTACTCTTTAAAATTATGAACTACAATGACCTTATGTCTACTTAAGCGCGCTAAACCCTTATAATTCTAGTTTTTATTTGGATCCTCGCGTGCACGCTACCTGTTTGTACGTACGCTTGCCGTATCACGGCTGATCCTATACGGCCACCTCTTGGCACGGTTGAGTGGTCGTACCGCTTGCAGTGTATTCTTAATACCTAGTCTGTGAAGCATCCTCTGTGGGTGAATGCTTGCACACTTGGCCATGAGGGTCGCCGCCACATGCCGGTTGCGCCCTCATCGCCGTAAGCTGCGTCGCATTTTGACGCTTCAAGTGTTTTTGTTTTATGTAGATCTGCCAGCAAGCTTGATGCCCCACAGGCATCATTCCCGCTGTGCAGATTATTGACGTGTAGCTGTAAAAAAAAATGTAGTGAGTGTGTAAGTGAGAATGAATGTTAAATGGAGGTTAGTATGCACAGGTATAATACTACAATAAGGGGGCATTAAATAGCATGTTGCTGCTATCTGGCAGCAAAATCATAATTACACGTGTCATATTCTAGGTGACAATGCCTGCAAAAAAAAATGGAGAGGTTAACAAAACATTGAAATTCCCTATTCCATATGCCGCTTCCTGTGGCAGCGTTGCCACAGTCTGAAGCCCCTTTTTACCTGTGAAAAGAATGGCATGGTTATTATTACTCGATATATGGCCGGGCTTACCCTATATGGTGCCGTGACGTCATTTCCTAATGTGTTGTAGTATTGGGCTTACCCTGGCAACGAATTTGGGCCGCCAGGCGCCGAAATTTTACCTCAATATATGTATTAAAAAAAATTGTCTTAAATGTAAGACTATGCTACATTATAATAACTTATCATGAATTATCGGACTTACCCTGATGACGGATTTGTGGGTCATCAGGCGCCGAACGGCGTTCTCTTATACCACTTATTCTACTTATGGTATATATATAAAAAAAAACTACATCTAAGCCGAGAGGGTTGCCTTAATCTATGGCCGAAAGATGCTGTGCTGAATTGCAACAGTGTTCATTAAATTTGCTTAATCCTAGGTTGCGTGTCAAATGCAACCGTCTATAACTAAATTTGGCCTAGGACGATCGCCTGGGGCAATTAAATCCCCAGATCACCACCCGCACGAGCCCCAGAAACACCGGTTGTCTCTAGGGTCGCTAGATTCCGTCCCCTTAAGTCTAGTGTCGACGTCTATTACTAGGATTAATCTATCCGCGGGCGGCTTACGGTGCCACTAAGCTAACCGTTCCGCCCGCTGTAACTTCCTTGTCGTGCTCGTTTTGCCGTTCCGATTAGTCGTAGGTGAGCCGCCCACTTGGCTCCTGTGAGGGGCGCGCAATGCCCCATCTCTTAATGCACTCTGACTGCCCGATGCGTCGTCATTTATGTGGGCATTGGACAGTGTGGTCCAATGGCATAATATCCTCCGGGAAGAAAGCGTCCGGGGAGTCCTCTTCGCCTGTTTCGGCCGCAATATTTGTATTCATATGTCCTCCGGGAAGTGAGCGTCCGGGGAGTCCTCTTCGCCTTAATCGGCATTGCTGGGTTGGCCCACTGAACCCTTTTGAGTGCCCGCTATGCTACTCATTTAAGAACTCTGGCGACCCGTTGTCGTCCATTTACGTGGGCGCAGGACCGAATGAGCGCGTACATTCCATATATATATATTCATATTTCATTCTGCATTATTGATTACCGTCGTGGTCTTCACCTTCACCTCGCGGGGTAAGGACTTGTCGGATCTAGGATTGGTCCTGCTGAACCCTTGGATCCTGCTTCACTCCTGACGAATAGGAGTCTGACTCCCCGCCATGGAAGTCCTACTTACGTAGATTTAACTAACAGTCTAGTCATAATATGGTCGTCTCTAGGGATAGCTCCCGAGGCCGACGCGGAGTGAGCTATTTCTCCCGCCATTCTCAGAAAGTCTCCCTGCAGGTCTTGGCTTCGACGACCGTGGCTCAAAGTGGGTTTAGCATCCCTTCCTCCCAGGGGCGGTTTATGCGCACCTAGGATTCCAGAGCTTGCCCGACCAGGCCGCGAATGCTTTGACCTTACGTGGTTCGTCTATTTGGTCTAGTCGTCAGTAATTTGATTTGTCGAGCCAACTGGGGTAAGGGTTGTCATTACCTACCCCAGTTCTGCCCCTAGTGTTGTGCTTTTGACCTTTGGCTAACGCCGGTATCATCAGCCAGGGTGTTTCAGATTCCCTTTTTTTTTTCTTTTTTTTTTTTTTTTTTTTAAATATAGGTGTAACCTGTGTAAAAAGTGTCAAATGTAAAATACTTCCAGTGTGGTGGGCTGGTAAAACCTCTACATACGTAGACTACTTTAGGCTACCTGTGCTATATCAGCTTCTCCAGCGATAATGCTCTTTTTTAACCTTGATGGAGGTGTTAGTAGGGTCTGTGGCGTCAGGTACCCTGTTATTGTGATCTGGGGGTAGTTATCTGTAGAGTGGGTTAAAGCAGGGTAGGAGGAGGTTGCGCACTTCCGAATTCCGCGTTAGTGGCGGCCTGGAACCGGTTTTTGTGCTGGGATGCTCCTACAGTGAGTGGAACGGGGCAGGTAATTCCCGGGGTTGCAAAAAATAAAATAAAAATCCATGCCGGTCTGATATCAATATCCCCTGGTGAATGGATGGGATATACATGCATGCGTCTGGATATGAGGCGTTTGCACTCATGTATGGATAGGTGTAGGTTGAGGCATAATACTAATATATTTCCCTCTCATGCGGGATGATTTAAATTTAAAAAAAAATGGTTAGTATTTATTACTTATGGCCTCATCTCTCAGATGGAGATGTGCATTACGCTTAGTTGTTGTTGGCCGATGCACCCCTCTCATTCAGGTGATAGCGGTGGGGCTCAGGGCGTAGCATGCCCTTTCTGTAAACACATGAAGTTTACCAACCCTTATGTATACTTTGTAGTGTAGTGTAGCTGTTTATGGTCGTGTAGATGTGTTTGCGTTGTTTATGTCTGGACGTGAAAAGGTTATGGGAAGGGAGTAGGGTGGGACGCTGTTAGCATGTTCTCTTGTCATCCTCCCTTGGTCCATGTTGGTTTTCTATCCGCGCTTTGGGATAGCGAAGCTTCACGACCTACTCTGGTCCGTTATAGGGCTAAGTCCTAGTCGCCTGGAATGATTTGTTTCGGGACTAGGGTCGCAAAAAGAAGTTGTTAAGGGGAGGTCCCGTTTCCTCAAAGTCCCTATGTTCGCCCCTGATTGGTGAGCGCGTTTGTGTGTGTGTGTGTGACTACGCTCCGCTACACCACGCGGACGCCTGGTCTGCTGTAGAGCTAAGTCCTACTGTGTATATTGTGTATGGGTAGGAAGCGCCCGTGGCCTGCCAACGTCTTTACGAACGTGCTACTCTGGGCCTGCGACAAGTTTTGGTCTGTGACGTCTGCTTGTTGATAAATGCTTTCGCAGTGTTGAAAAATGTATAGTGTTATGATTGTTCTGCATTTGTTTATTCATGGTCACTGCCACTACACAATCGCGTTTTGTCATCGACAGTGTTGCAAAGTGGCTAAGTCTGCAAGTCATCAGTTTGTGTGTGTAACTTCAGGCCGGGATTTTATGTAGGTTAACCACTGTTGCGTGTTTTTCTGCACGTATGCCAGTGTGGTCATTGTGTTAAATTCCTGGCGGCCCGATGTGGTAATCCGCCCTGCTACTATTGCCGTTGTGTGGCCATTATTCCGTAAGACCGTTGTCTTACGAAATTTATATGTCTCTGTCTGGAAAGTCCATTTTCCCTGTCAAGTGTATTTCTGGAATTTTATGCCTGTCATTTGGCCGCAGGAATGTAGTATTATCTGTCTAAGCCGTTATATGGGCCAATTTTGGTGTGATTGGAAGGCCGTCTGCTTGTTTTTCCCTGGCGTGCAATTTTCTCTGGGGTTCGAACCCGTGTTCTATGTAATTCTCTGTGTTATATGTCTGCGTTGTTCATGTTCTGCGGGCATTCTGCCTGTATTTTGTTTGTGTTTCTCGTACCGAAAATACCGTTGTTTAGTTAGTTTTCGGTACGAGGTTTTTGTGTGTGGACATGGGTTCGAAGCCGGTTGTCTGTAAAGATTTGGTGGCCATTTCTGTGCCGCCTACACTATGGCAAATGGGCTGTGTGTTTTTCTATGCGCAACCCCTAGTATACCTTCCTGCGAGGAGTTTGCTTATTTTTGCCCTCTCCTCGTAGTGTAAATTTTGAAGATATAGGGTTCTTAGGTTGGCTATGAATGATTCCGTGCAGTGTGCTTTGGGAACTGTCGTCTGTAAGGCTCGCAGTTTATACTGCTGAGTATGAGGGTGTCGGGTTGCAATGTCTTGCGCGCTCGCTTGTTTATTTGTTCCGATACCGCTGTGTATCCGAACATGTGTTCTTAATCAGCCTGCTTTTCTGTTAGTGCTCTTCGCATTATAAAAAGGCAAGAGGGGAATTTTGTGGTTTAACGTGACCATTTCTGGAGATCGTGTGCCACGGGATTTCCGTTTTACTTGGAATCCAAACCACAGGCCATGGCATTTCACTTCGGAAATCTCATATGCATTGGCCGTCTGCAAAAGAACCTCCCATTGACTACACTTGTGTCCCCGAGTGTTGTGTTATGTATACCTATGTGTAAAATATATATATAGTTTATTTGGCCATTTTTCTTTCTTGGGCTAAATGTGTGAAACAAAAAAAAAATTATTTATGCCCCGCTCTGCATTAAGAGAGCACATTGAAAGAAAATAATAGTAGGTGGCGTTAGTCTCTAAAAATTATGTCGTGAGCACTATGTGTTTGGAAAAAAATGGTGATTGGGACCTGAGTGTAGTATTTACCAATTTGGTAACGTGAGTACTACCGTAATCTGGTTACGTCTCAGGGGAATCTACCGACACTGTCTAGTACACCTTAGGAAGGCCATTGCCAGACGTAACTGATACCCTTGTATCCACGTCACGAGCAAAGCCAGTGCACTGTGGGAGTCAAACCTGCCTATCAAAGTAATTGTAGCTCACCAAAATGACAGTGTCTCATCCCGGTGTGCAATTGGGCTTTTTAGTTGGTTAAAGCACACCTCCCAAAATTTTTTTTTTTTTTTTTGAAACTAGTTTGAGATTCTTAATTCTTGCCATGCTTACGGTTTTCGCCCGCAACAAGAGAATCTGTCAAACTGTGGAACCATAATGTAGAACGTCTAGTCATTTCTACTTAGAAAGACTCCCTTAAGCTCTATGCTGTGATTTTATGCCTAAGTTGTGTTCAAAATATCTCTTTCCGGCCTTAAGCCTGATGGTCTTTCACTTGGCTTAGTGATGGCCTAATAGAAAGATGCCATGGTTCCCAAAAAAAAACACAGAAGGATTTAAAATTACTCACTTCTAATTTGGCCATGTTGCCCTGTATATACATAAAATACGAGAAAGAAAAAAAAATGCGCAGTTTATGTTTACTATGTAATTGTCGGTCTATTTTCTGATATCTCCCGCGTGAAAGAACTTGTGTGGCCATTTATGATGGGGGAAGTGATGTTATTTTATTTCTTTGGCCTTGGTGGAAGTCGTTATCGTCTTTCGAGCTTCAGTGCTCAGAAAGGTGAAGGGTTTTGCCCTGTTACGATATTATAGGCCTTTGAAATCCACTGGGGTGTTCCTTTGCTACCTTCCGGCGGAATTTCTAGCAAAGTAAGCTTAGGCCTCCTTCCACCGTAGCGCGTGTCTATAGGTTTAAATGTACCTGTATTTAAGGGCGTTATTGCGCTTGGCGCTATCTTAGCAGATTTTGCGGGAGTGTATGTATGTTTGACTGCGAGGTTTTGTGGGGTGGGTAATAATACCTTTCCTAATCCCCGTGTATTGTATGGTAATGCCTGTTTAATCTGTATGTGCGTGTACCGTGCATCCTGAGGGACTAATGCCGGTGTTCGCCTCCGTTCTGGCAAATTTGCCCTTTGAACTGGCGGTGAGGGCCGCTTAAGTGCCTGTTTTTGTCCTGCCAATGTGGTGTCGTGTAGCCTGTCCGCTTTCTGGCCCGTGGCCACGGCAGACTCCTGCCACTGTGTTAGCCTATCTGTGTGAGTGTATGTAGGCTTTATATGTGGTAGGTCAGGCTCTACGTCGTCAGCCCATGACGAGGTTACCTCCTGTTGTCCCTCTGTCGTATTATGTGTGATTGAAGGTCCTGGCTTCAACTCCCTCTCGTTCATCCGGTCCGAGGGGATTGTTCTAGGCTCCTCCCCTCGGCTTGGCAAAATTGCCTTCCGATCCGGAGCTGGAGGACGTGTGTCTGTGTAGGATGTATTCTTTAGTATGTTGGAGCCTAACCTGGCCGTCTCCTGGACTGTGGCCACGGCGAACTCCTGCCACTGCGTGGCAGTACTTGTCGAGAGGGACATCCTCGCAAATTGTCGAGTTAGCGTATCCACGCTTATGTCCTCTCTCGGGTGGGCTGATGGCCCTACCATGAACTCAAAAATGGCCTTATTGGCTTGTAGCTCACGGTATTTGTCCCAAATTTGGGTGTACTGCCTTATTGAGGCTCATGGCCTGCTTGCAAATTACTGTACTAATGTATTAATGTTTCTGTGCTCTGTATTGTTTTGTGGCCGCTATTTGGAGAAGCGCTTGGACGCGAATTAGCTCCCTGTATTGGGCGTGTAAACTTGTGTAGTGCACCCTCATTCTCTCGAGGGTTGCATTATCTATCACGGGACCATGTGTGGTGATTAATTGTCGGTATATTCTGTGTCTTTGTATATGGAACCTATTGAGGTGTTCATGTATGTGATTCAAGAGTGTATGTGCGCATCTTAATCGCGCTGTCCTACCCTCTGACGGGGTGTATGGCTGTTTGCCCTGTATTGCCCCGATTTTTGTTTGGAGTGCCCGTATTTGTGTTTGCCGGCCTTGTATGTGCCCTTGGCATCTGAACAATAATGCTACTAATATTGGCATACCCCTATTACCTTCATGGCTTGCAATCTCTTCATGAGGTGCCATTCTGCCTGAAGTGTATGGGCCTAAAGTAACAATAGAGAGAGAAAAAAAAAAATCTGTGCGTGTTTGCCAGTGTATTCCTATATCTCTCTGGTTCTGTATGGGGCTAGGGGGTTGATTTATCAAGCCTTTCCCTTGTGTAGCTAGTTTAGAGCACCCAAAAAAAAATATGGTGCTTTCTGTCTGGGGGAAAAATTTTCTCACTAATTTGCTTGGCTTTTTGCGGTACGGAAGGGGTCGTTTTACCTACGAGGGCTCGTTGGTTGAGTCCCTTTTCTCTATGCGTAGGACCCCGCCTCCACCAGTGTTTTAGATCCCTTATTTGGGGGTGGATCTAAAAGGGAGAGTTGCTGTACTAATTTATGAGTTTGTGCCTAAATAAGGGTAGCTCCCCTTGACAGGGCAAGCTGACCAGTGTAGTGTGTTGTGGTGTGCTAGGAACTAGGGGGCGTTCCTATAAAGACTGTAAATGTGGTTTAAGGGATGTAGCCTTAGCACGCGGGTCGGTGTACTAGTCGCCCAGCCGGCTACTTATTATATAATCACCTTGCTAGTGTCAGCGGTTCGGCACGCGCTTCAATTGAGCACGCTAGCCGCTGTGAGGAATACAAGGACGTCTGAGTTGGCGTTATTACTACGGTGTGTCACGTCCGACTGTGACGGGAGTAAGGAAGGACGTGGGGACGTGAAGAAGAGTGTAGATCAGTAATGCAAGTGTAAGAGACTGACCAAGTGTTTATTGGTCAGCAATGAGTAACTGTTAGTCCCTTTTAAGGGATCTTGTGATGTTATAATGTGAGTACAAACTGTGGGTGTTAGGTTACAAAAATAGGATTCTGAACACTGACTGACTGACTCACCTCGGTTGACACTGTCGTTAGCCTCCGGCTGTCTCGTCGAAGCACTGGTGATGGAGAGATTCTCGTGACCCACTTAAGGCACCTTTTATACCTTTAGCCTCTGTTCTGTCAGCGCGTTGTGGCATAGTTGAACCAGTTTGTAGTATGTCGCTGTGTGTCATAATTACGCAAGGGTTGAGCTGCTTTATGGAGTAGCCAGCTGCCCTTATAGTATTGATGGATATTGGGTAGGCTTTTAAAGGGTTGCCTTTTATGAGATTTAGACAGATGATGGGGGGGATGATCTCTAAGGGGTGCATACCCCTTGGGTATTGTACAATATCAGTGCTACCAACTGCTGAAAAATCGCAATTGAAATTTGAGCTATATGTTGGATATCTTGGAAGGTATGAATGGACGCCATTTCAAAATTGGCACACGTATAGATAATAATATTTCAGTTTACGTTCCAGGAGGCCATACATGTCAGTGTTGCCAAAATAATTCTAAGCCTGCTGATAGGTCCAATTTTTAAATGCATATAACTTCTACACTATCAATTGGAATTCAACAAAACTTCATATGTGCTATTTATACATAAACATATATAACTGAGCGTATTCTTAAGAGCCACCAGGGTTGCCAACTGTTAATAAATGCTGTTAATTTATTTTATCCAAATACCAATATATCAGAAAGTATGCAAGCCGACAGCTTTAAACTATGCACACGTATAGTACCTGACATTCTGTATTAATTTGGAGTAATTTATATATGTCAGTGCTGCCAACATGATTATAAGCCTGCTAATAGGTCCAATTTTAAAATGCTTGTAACTTCTATTAGGCCATTCAAATTAGATTAAAAAAAAAGTGTTTTGAGGAATTAATTTCCAGAAAGCTGGAAATCGTTTTAATACCTTCGTTTGGTCCTGAATGCGAGTAATCCGAGTTTGCACCATCCCAGGAGGTGTGCATAACTTTTGGGACCCATATAACCTCAAAATGTTTCCTCTTCTTTCAGTGTTTTTCTTGTAGTTCGAGAACGGTACGTTGGACGGAAAATATCAATCAGTTCAATATTAAAGAAGATTAAATTCTGCGTCGAATAAACATCTAAGACTTGAAATTTGGTTCATTTGTACAGTCATTATCAAAAGTTCAAAACTGGGAAAATATCTCATTTAGGTGCAAACTTACATTTTGCGACTTTCCAAGAACACATATCTTCGGAATAGGTTCTCCTATTGAACTCTGAAATCGTGAAAATAAAATCAGCTGTTTCATACGATGTTGTTATACCTACTCGACCAAAATGTACGAAACAGCTGATTTTTCATCAGAAGTTCTGACAAGTTTTGGTCTGGTGAATTCATTGATCAGACGATTGAGCAAGTGGTAATGAGGTCCCTGAAAGCCAAAAGTGGGTTGACTCATGGACGAGGCATAACGGACAGTACTCTGGTGACTTTGGTTGCCACAATACATACCATCATCATGGAAATTGCGGTACAATTGCAAGACTTTTGTGGCGTGACGTATGGTACTTCAGAGCAGCACGTCGACGCTTGGTTTTTAAGGGTAGAGAGGGACGATGCAGACGTTGTGATCCTTCTTGACTGGTTTTCATCTCACTATCCCATCCCAATTGGACAATTTGTGATGTCCATTAGCACAGGAGTAGCTGGCGATTTCAAAATTGACTGCCATGAATCGTTTGAAAAAGGGATTCATTGTATTGCTAAGATTATTGGCAACGACTTCAGTAATGTCAAGTTTCAACGAAAAACCGGAGTGGTTCCTCTTAAAGATTTCAGCACGAAAGTCAGGATTCGCGGCGAAGATATACTAGTAAATCCAGATTCACTTTTCCGACGCATAACACTTCTTGAAAAATCTGAGGAACAGTTCAAACATTATTATTTGTTTGAGTTAGCTCCTTATCCCCTTTCTATTTTTGATGAAACAGGAATGCGGAAAACAAAGAAATCTGTGTTCTACAATTTATTTTCACCAGTTGCTGATCTACCAGCTCTTGCTGGTAGTGCCATTGCGATTGATGGGGGGGGTCCTTCTACATCGAGTGGTTTGGAAATCCAAGGAAACATTTTCAACAATTCTCTTCTAATATGTTGACAACGTTAAGCAATACTACAACCCTGCCAGTACATTTTTCGTTTTCGATGATTATCCTGATGATGCATCAGTAAAGAGTACAAAATCAGCTGAGCGTCTTCACCGTAAAAGCAAGCACTCTTCTTCTAACGTAGTGTTCCCTGAAACGATGACTACAATCATGCCGTAAGAACAATTTTTGTCCAACGACAGCAACAAAGAATGGCGTATCTCCATGCTGCGTGACAAATTAGTACAGCAGGGGTTTGAAGTGAGGCAAGCTCTTGAGGATGCTGACACTCTCATCATCAATACCGCCATTCAAGCGGCAGAGAACTTTGCGACGGTCATAATAAACGGAGAGTACACTGATCTATTGATCCTATTAACCGCCAAAGCACCAAATTCAAACATTTACGTCATGCAACCTGGAAAGGGGACCTCTCAGAATACGTTCTTCTCTCCGAGGTACTTCAACTTCTCGTCTGCTGTCAAACAGAACCTTCTTTTCCTACATGCAATCAGTGGGTGTGATACAACCTCTGCATTCTATCGCCAAGGCAAGTTGAAGTTTGTCAAACTCCTTAAAAACATCATGGCTTTACAGGAGGCTGTCAAGGTTTTCCACCATGCAGATGCTGATCCTGAGGACTTCATTTCAGCAGGTCAACTATTCCTATATTCATCTAAGGCCAATGAGACCTCCTTGGACCAAATCCGCCACGAGATATTCTCAAAATCCCTCATAAAGCCAACTTTCAATCTTGCCTCTCTACCACCAACAAACGCAGCCGCCACCCAACATATTCTGCGTGCCTACCACCAAATCCAGGGCAGGTATGATAGACCAAAGGATCCTCTCAGCTGGGGTTGGAAGAGTACGGACCATGGACTGCTCCCCATCATGAACACCAAGGAGCCAGCTCAAGGAAATCCTCAACACAGTGTGCTGCGGATATAAGAAGGGGTGTGCAGGGAGTTGCAGCTGCTCGAATTCAGCACCATTCGAGGATGAGAGTGTTTCACATGCCAATCGCCGCAAAAGCAGAAATAGGTGAGGACATCCCTTTGAAGATGATCTCGATGAACAGGGGCTGGACATGCCATCCCAGCTTGAGAGCTTTGCAGATGAAGGGCCATCGAGATCTAAGAAAATGCGAGCATGAATGATGCCTTATTTTATGCTGCATGACTATTGATTTCTATAACATGTTTCTATTCATATTTTATCAATTTAATGTAAATTTTAAATGTTCCTATTGCTTTATTAATTAATATTAATAATGGTTACTAATTAAAGAATGTCAATATACAAATTTGCTCTAAATAAAATGTTTTTCATTCGTAATACTCAGAATCACTATTCAGAGTGTGTACATTTATATAACTAGTTTTCTGATTTCCGTATATTTTAGAAATTTGAATTGAAATGTTCTTAGCAGTGATCAGAGTAGGTAGATTGATATTTCGTACTTACATCATTATGTCATAACATGAACATGCCTTTTTTTCGGAAAGAGTCGCTATTTTTCGAATTGAATTAAATATTATTAATGTAGTGATTAATTAGTTAACTGGTCATTTGAAATTAAAATGACTTATCAAAATTGTCTATATAACGTGAAATGTTATTCTCTAAAACTCTACAACTTTTATTATATGGGTTCTCCAAAAGGAGAATCTGTTTAAAAGATATGTGGTCTTGGAAAGTCACAAAATGTAAGTTTGCACCTAAATGAGAAATTTACCCAGTTTTGAACGTTTGATTATGACTGTACCAATGAACCAAATTTCAAGTTTTAAATGTTTTTCGACGCAGATTTTAACCTTCTTTGATATTGAACTGATTGATATTTTCCATCCGACGTACCGTTCTCGAACTATAAGCAAAAAGCTGAAAAAGAGGAAACATTTTGAGGTTATGTGGGTCCCAAAAGTTATGCATACCTCCTGGGATTGTGCAAACTCGGATTACACGCATTTAGGACCAAACGAAGGTATTAAAAAGATTTCCAGCCTTCTGGAAATTAATTCCTCGAAAAATTCTAATTTGGCTGGGCTATATATTATCTAATGGATTTCCTTCAAAATTGGCACAAAAATAGATCATATTATTTCAGATTATTTCTGACCAATACATGCATGACATTGTTGCCAACATGATTTTCCGCGCGCTGTTAGGTCCAATGTTTAACTGCATGTAACCTCCATGCTATCCATTGGACTTCAACCAAAATGTGTATTCTGTACCTTAAGAAATGGAACTAAGAATATATTCAGTCACCAGGGCTGCCAACTGTAGTGCTCTATTAGGCTACATTATGCCAGGTATACAGTATTTCGAACTAATTAGAAATGTCTGTATCACCAACTCAATTTCGTCATTATTCTAGATAGATCCATATAGATTAATCATTGGCATACATCTTAAATTTATGAAAAGTAGGCACTTTAGTTCGTCACGGAACTTCTTGTTAATATCTCGAAGCTTAAATTATATTCTTGGCATTTGAACTTGTTTTTATAGTGAACATTTAGGTACTCTAGGAATAGGAGTAAGGAGGGAGTTGACGGCTTTAATTCTCAGAAATGCAACGGTCCTCATCGGCAGATTTATAGTATAATTGAATTTGAATTTATTCAAAGGGAAATGCCACTGAGACTAAAGAGCCCCTTTATGTAGCGTATACAATGTTCTGGTTTGAAGTTTTGTAATAAAAGACTAAACCTAGCCTAATAACTAATAAAACAAAATATAAAATATACTTATAACTAAACAAGCCAATTAGCAATCACATTATGCAGGATGAATAATACAAATTAGAATATAATAATTAATTAAATAAATAAATAACCTACCTAATGTATTGTTAGATCTATTGAAAATAAAACAAATTATAGTATGTTATAAAGGGCTACCATTTTTATGTGAATTATAATAATTATGATCTATTATTTAAACAAATACATAAGTGACATGATTCCTCGAACTACTATCAATTCCACGAAAGTTGTATCTTGGATACTAAAAAGATTATAAAAAGTTTTATGTTCGACCCTCACTATTATGGGTCAGAAACCTGTATCATAATGATGGTCATTATAACACTCTTTTTCATTATGATACAGTTTCTCCAGCCAATCAGAGCTCGTTCATTGACCAATTAGGCAACGATACCTTCACGCGTGCGATCAAAATCCAACATGTCGGACATAAACACAACATCGAACTATAATAAATTACCGACATGGAATACTCACCGTCCATTTGTTCGCGTAAATAAACTGGCGAATATGAGACAACAAATAGCACTGTACCTTAATATAATTTCTACACAGCGCATTCATTGTCTTCAAACAACTCCGGTGACAATATTACTGAGGGGCGGCAGATGTCAACATATGGCCTGCATATGGCATTGCAAGCACACAGAGCGCATGCGTCGGTCGTTCAATGATCTTGAAAGACAGAGATATAACACCCAACGCTCGCTCTGCGATCAGAAAATTCAATTAGCTGTCTCTCAACAGATATTTATGAATATTTATGTTAAAACATATAATAAAGTTATAATTATCGTCGAACATAAACAGTCGTACGCAACTCGCCTATAATGGTAATTAAGACACTCATATGGAAATTCTAAAACTCGCATACGCTCGTTTTATAAAAAATACTCGTGTCTTAATTATAGCCATTATAGGCTCGTTGCATAATGTACTATTATGTTCGACCCTGTCTATTATATGTCAGAAAACTGTATCATAATGATGGTCATTATAACATTATTTTTCATTATAAAACTGTTTCTCCCACCAATCAGAGCTCAAGAAACAGTTGTTTGACCAATAGCATATCACCTGCGCGGAGTTCAACGGCATTCTAATTTAAATTTCACTGCGTAGCCTAGTGTCATAGTAGGGTAATAGAGGAGGCCATGGTCAAATACAAGGCATTCTCTGCGTCTCATGCGCTCTGTTCAGTACATAAAACTGGCGAAATCTCGACAGATATTTATGTTCGAACATAAAATAGTTATAATAATTATCGTCGAACATAAACAGTCGTATGCAACTCGCCTATAATGGTAATTAAGACACACGCATACGCTCGTTTTATAAACAAACTCGTGTCTTAATTATTGCCATTATAGGCTCGTTGCATAATGTACTAGGATGGCACGGATATATTTCAAAAATTTGTATAAACTACTTATATTTTTTATTTTTATTCCTTCAAGAATCTTGATATTAGGTATTTCTTGAGTTGTGTAGTGTATAATAAGAACACTGTACCGTACTTTGCAAACAAAGAGATGGCTTTGTAGCAAACGTCTCCGTGTTGGGAAAGATATTATTAAGCAGTCATTATTAAACATCTAGTGGCTTCGGTGGCGTAGTAGGTAGCATGCTGAGTTTCTGTGCCCGAGATCACGGGTTCAAAGCCGGCCGAAGTCGTCGGATTTGTTAGGAGCGTTAAAATCTTGCAGTATGCCTTCTTTTAGAGGGAAGAAAAGCTGGCGGTCCCATGTTATAGATTTATGGCATGTAAAAGAACATTCCACTAATTAAACTTGTGTGAAGCTAAATTGTAGGTTAGATTTCGTTGAAACGCTCTATCAAAATTCTAACGTTCACCACTAGGTACCAATGACACCTGGTAGTGAAAGTGTGAACTACTTGACATTGAACGGAACTTGTAGCTCACCCCATGGGTTTCCGCATTGAAGCAGCTACAGCCTCTGGTGAATCGAAAATGTCCTCGGTCACTCCCGGCACTAAAAGTCATACGATAAATAAATAAATAAATAAATATCTGGAAAACAATTAAAATTACAGTTGCGCCTTAATATCTCGAGTCATTAGTGGAAGTCAAAATAAAATCGACTTATCAAAAATTCGAGTTTTGGAGATACACCTAGGAAAAATGTTAAATTTGTGATATACTGGTCGCAAAATGGAATGTGTTGCTGTAAATAACTAACGTAACAATGTGCTCTGATAGAGCATAAAGCGAGGGGCAGGTGACCACGTAGTTCCGCCTTTTAAAACAACAATAACTAACTAACTAGATCAGAAAGCGGCAACAATTGAAAGAAAGAGCTGTGAACTCAAATCAACCAAATGCAACTTCCCATTTTGAAGTAATGTCACTACTGCATCAGCCACAAATGCTGAGCATAGGAGAACATGTCCTCCATTTCGGCCATGTGAAAGAAGTAAAATAAAAACTATAGTACGGTATATAAAAATACTGGAAAGAAAATAAATTATTGGAGAAGTAAAGCCGGCGGTCACATGTCATAGATTTATGGCATGTAAAATATCCTTCCACAACTTAACTTGTGTGAAGCTAAATTTCTAGGTTAGATTTCGTAGAAATGTTCTATCAAAGTTCCAACGTTCTCCCGTAGGTGTTAGTGACATCTGGTACCGAAAGTTGGAACTACTTGAAATTGAACAGAACTTGTAGCTCACCCAATGGGTTTCCGCATTGAAGCAGCTACAGCCTCTGGCGAGTCGAACATGTCCTCGGACACTCCCGGCACTAAAGGCTATACGATAAATAAATAAATAAATAAATATATAAATAAATAAATAAACTACCTTCCAATGAGACAAGTTGCACTGTGAGAATACGGAAATATCCGAGATAAAAACATGTTTAAGTGCCAAGGAAATAATTAAAGCTTCGAGGTATTGAAAAAATTGAGTTATCGTAATTCGACTTAAAATGAAAGAATCCCTCTCTGCACGCCGGAAGGTGGAGGTAGATCCCTCTCGGCACGCCGGAAGGTGGAGATAGATCCCTCTCGGCACGCCGGAAGGTGGAGGTAGATCCCTCTCGGCACGCCGGAAGTTGGAGGTAGATCCCTCTCGGCACGCCGGAAGGTGGAGGTAGATCCCTCTCGGCACGCGCCGGAAGGTGGAGGTAGATCCCTCTCGGCACGCCGGAAGGTGGGAGGTAGATCCCTCTCGGCACGCCGGAAGTTAGAGGTAGATCCCTCTCGGCACGCCGGAAGGTGGAGGTAGATCCCTCTCGGCACGCCGGAAGGTGGAGGTAGATCCCTCTCTGTATGCCGGAAGGTGGAGGTAGATCCCTCTCGGCACGCCGGAAGGTGGAGGTAGATCCCTCTCGGCACGCCGGAAGGTGGAGGTAGATCCCTCTATGTTCGCCGGAAGGTGGAGGTAGATCCCTCTCGGCCCGCCGGAAGGTGGAGGTAGATCCCTCTCTGTACGCCGGAAGGTGGAGGTAGATCCCTCTCGGCACGCCGGAAGGTGGAGGTAGATCCCTCAATGTTCGCCGGAAGGTGGAGGTAGATCCCTCTCGGCCCGCCGGAAGGTGGAGGTAGATCCCTCTCTGTACGCCGGAAGGTGGAGGTAGATCCCTCTCAGCACGCCGGAAGTTAGAGGTAGATCCCAGTCAGCACGCCGGAAGGTGGAGGTAGACCCCTCTCTGTACGCCGGAAGGTGGAGGTAGATCCCTCTCGGCACGCCGGAAGGTGGAGGTAGATCCCTCTCTGCACGCCGGAAGGTGGAGGTAGATCCCTCTCGGCACGCCGGAAGGTGGAGGTAGATCCCTCTCTGTACGCCGGAAGGTGGAGGTAGATCCCTCTCGGCACGCCGGAAGGTGGAGGTAGATTCCTCTCAGCACGCCGGAAGTTAGAGGTAGATCCCTCTCGGCACGCCGGAAGTTAGAGGTAGATCCCTCTCGGCACGCCGGAAGTTAGAGGTAGATCCCTCTCGGCAGACCGGAAGTTAGAGGTAGATCCCTCTCAGCACGCCGGAAGTTAGAGGTAGATCCCTCTCGGCACGCCGGAAGTTAGAGGTAGATCCCTCTCGGCTCGCCGGAAGGTGGAGGTAGATCCCTCTCGGCACGCCGGAAGGTGGAGGTAGATCCCTCTCGGCACGCCGGAAGTTAGAGGTAGATCCCTCTCAGCACGCCGGAAGGTGGAGGTAGATTCTTCTCAGCCGCCGGAAGTTAGAGGTAGATCCTTCTCGGCACGCCGGAAGTTAGAGGTAGATCCCTCTCGGCACGCCGGAAGTTAGAGGTAGATCCCTCTCGGCACGCCGGAAGTTAGAGGTAGATCCCTCTCGGCACGCCGGAAGGTGGAGGTAGATCCCTCTCGGCACGCCGGAAGGTGGAGGTAGATCCATCTCTGCACGAAGGTGGAGGTAGATCCCTCTCTGCACGCCGGAATGTGGAGGTAGATCCCTCTCTGCACGCCGGAAGGTGGAGGTAGATCCCTCTCTGCACGAAGGTGGAGGTAGATCCCTCTCTGTACGCCGGAAGGTGGAGGTAGTGTGCCCAACTCTAGGAATGGGTATTCCAAGATTCAGACACCTAGATATCAAGGGAAAG
Organism: Meconema thalassinum; assembly: GCA_946902985.2. NCBI lineage: Eukaryota > Metazoa > Arthropoda > Insecta > Orthoptera > Tettigoniidae > Meconema > Meconema thalassinum. The sequence continues at coordinate 2,095,547,349 of OX336388.2, read as the reverse complement.
GCTACAGCCGCTTTTGAAAGTTTAGATATTTGAATATCGCGCTCCATTACTTCCAGAAGGAAATGGAAACTTTATGCAGCCAAGAGCATGTCAAGTGACGTAGCGAGTAGTAGCAGAGGTCGAGACTATTTGTTGATTGAATAGTTAGCCATGGAGTAGAGACTTGAGACTTGGATCAGATTACTGGCACGGCCAAATGAAAGAGAATGCACTTAGTATCAAGTAAATCGGACCAGGGATACCAGAGATATGAGGATTTCTAGATTTCAGCGTGATGCAGCGTGGCCCTGACCGTTTTGAATAAAAGCCGGCCGGCCCAAGCAACATCAGCTCACTTCGAACCAAGCTCTTGCATGTCAAGGTGCTGCCACGTTGAGCCAAGGCACATGGTTGCCGGATCTAGGCAGAAAATATCTTCAAATTGTGATAGTCACAAAAGTGCTGCGATACATATGGAACTTAGTAAGTTTCCGGCAAGAGAGAATCACTAAGGTGAATGTTATTTTTCTACGGACACTGGTGAAATATTTTATTTCTACATGGACATATGCTAGACTTTGTCTAGAAAGTACTTTGTCACAGTCCAGTAATAATCATTCAATACTTGGATATTTTAGTCCAATTTAGTCAGTTTCATAATTGTAACTTGATAACCACTCCGATCTTTCAGTATATTGAAGGCCAGTCTATCACAGTGGTGTTCATTAGCCGACAAAGGGAAACTACATGTTGCTTCGCGCATGATAGATGGTGATAAGCCATGCCCAGGGAACGATCTTCAGAACAGCCGTTGATTGGTTTAGACTGTCAGATTAAAGATTACCGTGAGTTATGTTACAACTGACATATTTGAGAATAGATCACTTAGATCTGACCCCATTTAAGCGAAATGCTATGGCTTTAACAGAAGTCAACATTAAAATGGATCAGCAGTTACTTCAAACATCAAGAAATATCTCCACTATGTCGTGTTAGACAGATTGTGGGTATATAATGGCGGCCGATACAAGGATTAGACGTGCGTGTCCGATAGGGCTTGTATCTGGATAAATCTGGTACAGACCAGGTTCACTACGCTTCAAAACCAACGAGAAATGTCAGCCACTTTTGACTTTATATTATGCCTAGCTAATTGGAACAAACTCATTTTTTCTGCAGATGACCAACACATTTGTTTTTCTTCGTATTTAAATCTTGCAATGATTTACGCAAGACATATTAGAGTTATTCTGAGTATTTTCAGCACTCAGAACAGTTTAGGATCGATGACCGAGCAGAACGAGCATTTATTTGAATGTGTCATATTTTTTGATAAATCACGGTAATCAGCCGATGTAACTGTAAAAGTTAATAATTATTTTTGTTGAGAGATGGATATTTTATCCATATTCGAAGAATCGAACATGTGGATTCTCACATAATGAAATAATAATTAAACACATTTAAAATAATATAACTAATAATAATAATAATAATAATAATCCACTAATAATAATAATAATGCTTTTCGTAACTTTTCTAAATAATTCTTGGATCTTATATTTTCTAATAATCACATTTATTGAGAGAGAGCCTATGAAGTAGTATTAATCATTTCTAGTTTGGAACAGGTGATTTTCCGAAGGAGAGTGGTCAGAGCAAGCCCGCATTCAACCAACATTACAGTTCTGGTTGAACAGTTAATATTTGCAATGAGCAAAGTATATTTTTCAGATAACACGGAGAGGCATGAAACGGGAAGCAAATGATATTTGTATCAATTAGGATATTTTTGTATTTATATAAAATCATGACGTAAATACACATTCGAAAGTGAAATAAAGATTATCATAAGTGTGGTAACTTCACGGGTTGAACTGAATGGTAAAATAAAATAAACTTGTAAGTTTATTAATCTTCCAGTGTTGATAACAAGCAGAGGCTTGATTTGTTGTATAAATTTTGGGAAGAAAATGTATGTGTGTGGAGTAGTTGAAATGCCATTCCCAGGTGCGCATGTTTAAGTCGCAGGAATGAGGAGATTATTATTTGAGCATCAATCAAATAGCAGGTTCGATGACTCAGTGTTAAAGAAGGAGTATTGGGACTACACATTGCGTCGTATGAATGACCCAAAGGTTATTTCTTAAAAAAAAACATCAGTTCTTATTTCAACCTTGTTTACGGATTCCATTAAGACTTTTATTTTGCTAGAACCCGGTTTTGTCATGATAGTATTTTATTCTTCTTCAGAGGAAGACCTTTGCCGTTGTTGTTGGAATGTTGTGTTCTTACACAAATAATAGAATGGGCCACTGCCAATTAAAAATAATTCTATAACCACGAATAATTTGAAGGATGTTTTCAATCCTAGTGCCATGAACTAAATGAATTTATTATGAAGCTACAATTCTTATTTCCGCATTCTGTCGAAGAATTGCAAGTTGTGAAAGTTACTAAAATGGCCACAATTATAAATATTTTTCTTAATGATGATTCCAAGTGAAGAATCGAATAGTTGAATGGTCCAACAATTTATTGATCAAGTTGATGATTCAGAAATCATACATTTTGTTAGGAACTTGATGTTCATAATCGAGTCACTTCTCGAAACGTTTAATGTCAGAAGAACAATTAATTTTGTTGTGCTTCGCACAATTTCTTCGATGCTATGCTCAATGGTCAAATACTTTTCAGATGTTGTTATTAATATGTGTACATAATTTGTGTTGAATCAAAGATAATAATAATTTTTGACAATATTTTTTTGAAACTGGAAAAATAAGTGAAAGTTAAAAATTCTATGAACAATTATTCTACGAGTGTTAATATTATGTAAAAATTCAACCAGTGAACTACGGTATTTCCAGTAAAGACAATTAAATTTGAACTGGATTTAATCATAAATAATGGAGATAGTTTTGGAACACAGTCTACAGGACTGATAATCAGACTTGTGTTTCCAAAGATAATTGTCCAATGTGTTGGAAAATTTCTGTACATTGTGTAAATAGTAATGTGGGTCGCCACACATGAATGATGCTGCTTTGAGTATCTTATTTTGCTGTCAATTTTAAATTCAGAATAAAATGAGATAATTTTACATGATGTGTTATGCCCAAATGAATCTCCTTCTATCCTTATTGTTGCATTGAGCCAAAAATCAGTAAAGCATTTTTTTCATTTGATGTCGTTTTTGCGATTAGCTTTAACCCATCTGGCGCCCCGGGATATTTTGACTCTCGTGCTGACTGATTCTTGGTAAAATGCATATGTGGTCGTGCGAACTCCGGTCTAAACGGGCACAGTAGATCCCTCTCTGCACGCCGGAAGGTGGAGGTAGATCCCTCTCGGCACGCCGGAAGGTGGAGGTAGATCCCTCTTGGAACGCCGGAAGGTGGCGGTAGATCCCTCTCGGCACGCCGGAAGGTGGAGGTAGATCCCTCTCAGTACGCCGGAAGGTGGAGGTAGATCCCTCTCGGCACGCCGGAAGGTGGAGGTAGATCCCTCTCTGCACGCCGGAAGGTGGAGGTAGATCCCTCTCGGCACGCCGGAAGGTGGAGGTAGATCCCTCTCGGCACGCCGGAAGGTGGAGGTAGATCCATCTCGGCACGCCGGAAGGTGAAGGTAGATCCCTCTCGGCACGCCGGAAGGTGGAGGTCGATAACTCTCTGCACGCCGGAAGGTGGGGGTAGATCCCTCTCGGCACGCCGGAAGGTGGAGGTAGATCCCTCTCTTCACGCCGGAAGGTGGAGGTAGATCCCTCTCGGCACGCCGGAAGGTGGAGGTAGATCCCTCTCTGCACGCCGGAAGGTGGAGGTAGATCCCTCTCTGCACGCCGGAAGGTGGAGGTAGATCCCTCTCGGCACGCCGGAAGGTGGAGGTAGATCCCTCTCTGCACGCCGGAAGGTGGAGGTAGATCCCTCTCTGCACGCCGGAAGGTGGAGGTAGATCCCTCTCTGCACGCCGGAAGGTGGAGGTAGATCCCTCTCGGCACGCCGGAAGGTGGAGGTAGATCCCTCTCGGCACGCCGGAAGGTGGAGGTAGATCCCTCTCGGCACGCCGGAAGGTGGAGGTAGATCCCTCTCGGCACGCCGGAAGGTGGAGTTAGATCCCTCTCGGCACGCCGGAAGGTGGAGGTAGATCCCTCTCGGCACGCCGGAAGGTGGAGGTAGATCCCTCTCGGCACGCCGGAAGGTGGAGGTAGATCCCTCTCGGCACGCCGGAAGGTGGAGGTAGATCCCTCTCGGCACGCCGGAAGGTGGAGGCAGATCCCTCTCGGCACGCCGGAAGGTGGAGGTAGATCCCTCTCGGCACGCCGGAAGGTCGATGTAGATCCCTCTCGGCACGCCGGAAGGTGGAGTTAGATCCCTCTCGGCACGCCGGAAGGTGGAGGTAGATCCCTCTCGGCACGCCGGAAGGTGGAGGTAGATTTCACCTAGCAAAGAAAAATATATCGAATTCACTCAACTTAAAAATTGTTGTATATCTACAAATGTTTTACATTTTTAGCATACGATCATATATATTATTTCAGTAGTATAGATCCCTCCTGCGGTGCTCACAAGCGACCCATCGTGAAAAATGATCATTCAAATTAAAGAGAATATACATTACCAGAGACGCATTGCACTCTAATTTCAAAAATATCTATAATTTCTTAAAAAATGACCTTTAAAAAACTGTACGAAGTGTTCGATTTGCAGATACTGTTGCTGTAGGAAAACACGCTACATAATTGCTGTCCGCTTCACATTTTGGCCGCTGTGACACCTGTTTCATGTCATTTTAACATTCTGAGGTCTTTCCTTTATCATTTTGCATGGATTTCAGAAACAGTAATTTAAAGGAATGAGTAGACCACTCAAATCGTACAATTTCATAAATATCGAATAACCGGTGTGTGTTACGGCTAAGCTGGCAATCAATGGACTCAGCACACAAATGACATTAGCAGTGCCGAATTGCATGCTTTTTTTTTGTAAAAAGTGTAGGATTTGCAAATACTGTTGCTGTAGGAAAATATGCTACAGCATCGCTGTTCAGTAGGCATTTTGACCGTAGGGATGCCTAAAACGTAAATAGTGTTCTATAATCATTTGGTTGAAATAAAAACATACCGGTAACAACCTTTCTCCTTAAGTCCCTTATTATGAACCTATTGGGGAAAGTGTGGCTTATGAACATGCGAGATTTCTCGCACGGGTCCCCTAGTCTTCTTATAATTCCGAAAACTTTTTGCTCTTGGTGTAAGGATGGGTCATATCATGAATTCTTTCAGACAAAGGTTTTAGATACTTTTTAGTGGATTATTGACCTTTTAAAACTGTTTTGGTATTGTGTCTATAAATGGAGGTATGAGCTTCACCCCCTCTCAAATCTCAATTTTTCCCACCTCTTTGGTCAATGGTTGGTGCTATCGAAAAACTTCTCGGAGGTAAGGTTTTGACGTTAAGTCTATGCGAAGAATAGTAAGAACTTTGAATGGATTCAATTTCTCGCATACTAAGTAAGTTATAGCGATATTTCACGTTTTCGAAAAAGGCCCTTCATTTCCACCCCTCTGGATGCGATTCTTCCCTTGAATGAACACGACCGAGATATTGAATGGTTATAAACTTTAACGTTATTGGTGAAAAATGATGGTAGAAGGTATATTGTCTTTCAAGACTCGTGAATTAAAGCTCAGCAATATTTATAGGTTTATTGATGAACATTTTCCCATGTTTTATGCCAGGGTTAGTTTTCCATCTATCCCTATGTTCCTTTTTGATCCAGTCTTTAATAGCTTCTCTTATGGAGCATTTAGGTACTCCTAGAGCCGGCTCTGATCCAGAAAAGATTGTTGCCGCTCCCTTTCGGGCGAGTTCATCGGCTTTTTCGATTCCTTCAATGCCCTTGTGTCTTGGGACCCATATCAATTTGAAGTTGTGTTCCTCCAGTTTAGATAGGACATTAAGACATTCTTCCACCAATCTTGAGTTCACTTTGGGGCTTATTAAAGCCTTCAGTGCTGCCTGGCTGAGTATATAATCATCTTCTTATTTGTATAAGATCTTTTTATATTTTCATATATGCATTGTAGTATTGCATAAACTTCTGCCTGGAATACCGTGGGATATTTTCCCAGGGGAAAGCTAATGTCATAGTACTATTACGGCCGACCCCGACCGTGCTCTTCAAATTTTATTACGTCTCACGAATCCAACATGGCGGCTGTGCGAAATATTTCACCGGCATTCTTTATCTCCGAAACTACTGTATTACTGATATCACCCTGAAATGTTGTACGGGTCTTAAAGGGTACTACTGGAAGTTAACCTATGAGACTTTCAAATACCTGGTAACTACAAAACGAACATGGCGGCCAAGCGAATTTGAAACTTTTAAACAGACTTTTCTCGCGATTTAACCATTCAAATGCAATGAAAATTGGTACAGTAAGTGTTTATACACATTGTAATGCACTGGCATCTATTTACTTCAATTGTTCACATAACCTCAAGATGGCGGCTGTGCGCAATTTTAAAATTAAGTTTTTATTTTGTTGTGCATTTATCATGCGATCGAAGTAAACGTTTGAATAATGAACCTACGCAAAAATCGTCATCTAATAGTACATAACTCTATGGCCTGCATATATAAAAATCCAACATGGTGACCAACCGAATTATTTAGACGGTTCTCAATATTTACGAATCTATCACAGCAATCAAACTGAAATTTTATGTTGATAAAGGCAATTAACATAAGTAGTGTGTATGAAAGTAGGCTGTATAGTTCTTCACGGAACTACTTGTAAAATTTCTTACGACTTGTTTTTTGATTTTATGCGTGCAGTTGGTTTATAGAAGTCTATAATTGTGACAATTTTGATTTAATTCGTTGGGTTGATATCGATAAATATAATTCGTGTGTTGGCTCGTTCAATTGCCGGGAGTCAACAGTACGTAGCAGAAAGTAATTAGGGACTAAAGATAATGCTACAATGTCAGTGACGTGGACTGTATATGTACTTTGAATTAAGCCTTTTAATACCGTTGTTTTAAAACTTTTATACGTTTTACAGTAATGTTGATTATCTATGACTTGCAGACCCGTGCGATAAATCTTGCATGCTCATAAACCACACTTTCCCCAATAGGTTTATAATGAGACACTTAAGGAGAAAGGTTATTATATATTTTTTTCAACCAAATGATTATAGAACACTATTTACATTTCAGTTTTGCAAGTTCTACGTTCCCTAACTTAAGAAGGCAATAACTGAAAATTGGATAACCATAACACTCACCGGTTATTCGATATTGATGAAATTATACAATTTGAGTAAGTTACTCATTCCTTTAAATTACTGTTTCTGAAATCCATGCAAAATGTTAAAGGAAAGACCTCAGAATGTTAAAATGATATGAAACAGGCGTCACAGCGGCCAAAATGTGAAGTGGACAGCAATTATGGAGCGTATCCTCCTGCAGCGACAGTATCTGGAAATCGCACACTTTATACAGTTTTTTAAAAGTCAATTTTTAAAGAAATTATAGATATTTATGAAATTAGAGTGCAATGCGTCACTGGTAATTATTATTATTATTATTATTATTATTATTATTATTATTATTATTATTATTATTGCCTTTATTGGTGGCGCAGTTAGGGCTCTTGGCCCTCTCTTACACTTAACCACATTAATACAATACAATAAACATATTATGGCGACAAAATTAAACTATAATAATTGACATTGATCATGACTTGCACACTCTCATTCACTCATCCAGTCATACTTGTTGTCGGTCAGCAATGTTCAGCAGGCTGCCCCAGCAGGTGGTCTTGAATTTAGATAGTGAGGTGGTACCCCTGACACTGGCTGGAAGGGTATTCCACAGCCTAGACCCCACCACATGAAAAGAGTTATTGTATATAGAGGAGCGATGAATAGGAATGGAGAGGGAAGAACCAGAGCGTGTATTATTACCATGGAAAGAAGACAAGTACTTGAATTTATTTGATAAGTATAGTGGTCTATCGTCAGACAATAATCGGAAAATCTGGACAAGAATGTGATATGATCGACGTAGTTCAGGTTTCAGCCAGGAAAGAGCGCAATAATAGGGAGTAATATGTTTATCATAGCTCAGATCGTAGATAAATCGTATGCAAGAGTTCAGAGCTCGTTGAAGTTTCAAAGTTAATGTTTTGGTTGCGTCTACAAGAATAACGTCACAGTAGTCAAGAATAGGAAGTATTAGTGTCTGTATGAGTAGGATTCTTACTTTGAATGGTAAAATATCTTTTTTTCTTTTGAGGGAGTGGAGCGTTGCGAAAATCTTCTTGCATACATTCTGTACATGTTCAGACCAGTTAAGAGTCTGATTTATTATCACACCTAGATTTTTCACTGTAGGACAGTATGGAATTTCATTGTTGTTCAGTACAATTGGGGGAATAATTTGATCTCGGAGTGACGTCAATAGTTTTTGAGAGCCAATTATGATAACTTGTGTTTTGGATGGATTCAGAAGAAGGGAATTTTCCTGAGAATATTTTCCAAGTCGTTGAAGGTCAGCGTTGATAGTTTCAATTGTCAATGGAATGTCATTTGTCTTGCAGTGGGAGTATATTTGCAAATCATCTGCATATAGGTGATATTTGCAATTTTTCAAATTAGATGAGATGTCATTGATATATAGTACAAAAAGCAAGGGCCCTAATACACTACCCTGTGGGGCGCCTGACTTTCTGCTTAGCCACTGAGAAGTTTTATCCTGGGTTACAACACGTTGCTGGCGATTATTCAGCTATGATGCGAAAAAGTTAATTGTCTGCTGGTCGAAGTAATAAAATTCCATCTTTTTCAATAGTGTCTGAGTATTTATGGTGTCAAAAGCACTGCTGAAGTCGACAAGGGTGAGGATTGTCACCAGTTTTTGGTCCATTGCGTGTCTAATATCGTCAGTCACTTTGAGTAATGCTGTTGCGGTGCTATGTCCCTTCTAGAAACCTGATTGCAGAGGGTCTAAAAGAGAACGGCTATTCAAATATTCAAGTACTTGCTCATGAACCAGACGCTCGAGGGCTTTTGAAAGTGCAGGTAGAATGGATATTGGCCGATAGTCAGATGGAGGTAAAGGTTCGGTTTTCTTAGGAATAGGGATGACATTGGCTTGTTTCCATAGGGAGGGAAAGGTGTTAGTTGTAAGACTATGGTTGAATATGTGAGTAATAATTGGTAGAACGGCACCGATGATATTATGTATGAAGGATATGGGAATATCATCAACTCCTCTCGCTTTTGATTTTATGGAATATAGTACTTTTTTTACTTTGTCTGCCGTAACCGGATGGAAAGTAAAGAGCGGGTGGTCAGGTAGTGGGTGAAAAGAATCATGGGGTGTTGAATTAGTTGGTACTCTCTCTTCAGTGAAATATTCATTTAACTCATCAAGCGGTATGTCTGGTACATGTGTCTGTTGCTGCTGTTTGCCTATACCTAGAGAACGCATATTATTCCAGGCATTCCTTGTATTCATCTTTTTTGTCACGTTTTGTATGTAGGAGAATTTGGCGTTTCTTACGAGCTGCTTAATACGATTTCTGAGTACACGATAATTTTCAAAATCAGTTTCGTCACGGGTACGTTTAAAACGCCGGAATAATGCATCACGCTGTGCCATCATACTTTTAATGTTATCATTTAACCATGGGCATGCTGGGCGAGTAACTTTGATCGAATGTTTAGGGGCATGTTTGTCATACAGACTAATAATAAGAGAATTTAACTTGTTTACTTTTGCGTCAATGTTATCTAAGAGTAATATGTCATTCCAGGGAAGGTTGTATGCGTCATGTTTTAAGTCATCCATATTAATATTTTTCATGTTTCTAGTGATAATATATTTAGGTGTGTACTTAGGCACACGTAGGGAATACGATAGGTAAATTAGGTCATGGGTGGAGTTAGATGGTACGGGTATTTGCCCGAAAGTTTCAACTCTGTCGAGATTGCTTGTCACAAGATGGTCAATCAATGTATGTGATTCGTATTTATCAGAGTAAATGTGGTTTGTAGGTTCTAGGGGAAGAATAGTCATGTCGCAGGAAGCGAACAGGTTTTTTAATTGTTTGGTCTCATACGTCTGTGTCAGTAAATTGGTATTGTAGTCACCCACGGCTATTACGTGTTCGTAGCTTGGAAGTAAGTCGAGCAAGCGGTTTTCAAATTCACTCATGTTTGTTATTCTTGGCGGCTTATATACAACAGCTACCAGAGTCTTTTGTTGGCCAACAATTACTTCAACAAACATGAATTCCGGTCCTGGTTGTGTGCTAAGTGTTGATACACATATTACCCGTCTTTTTAAGTCGCTTCTATAGTACATGGCAACCCCGCCTGCTCGCCTCCCATCATTTCTGTCATGACGTTCCAGCGAGTACCGATTTAGTTCCACCATGCTAGACGGGATGTCAGGTTTTAACCAACTTTCACTTATGCAGAGGATGTGGATATTGTTTTCGTTTATTATTGCCTGTATTTCGTCGTGATGCGCAACCAGCGACAGAGCATTAATATGGCAACATTGTAATGAATGTTTGGATGAGGAAAGTGCCTGTTTTAGAAGAAAGCCAGTGGTGTAAGGGGAGGGAGGGGGTTGGTGTGGGCTAGGCTGGCCAAGGTCAGTTAGCTCATTCATACAATAGCTCAGCTGGGTAACGGGAGATATATCTTAAAATAGAAGAAACCTACCTGGACCTCCCGCTGCACACTGCCGACCGCAACCAACGCACACACACATACACACACACACACTTATTACTAAACTTGTCTAATATAAACATTACGCACATGTTCATTTCACTTCACTCTAATATCCCGCATTAGCTCAACGTTTTCCAGCTCCCTAAATGTGGTGACGGTCTTCTTAGTTCCATCAGGGAGGTGTATTAAAACGCGGCCGTCCTGTGTCCAGACTCGGGTGGGTCCGAAGTGGTCTCTCGCTGCATTTAGGATAGTTTTCCGGGTTTTTGTGAGGGATTCAGTAATAAGAATCTTGGTTCCCTTTAGGAGGCGCTTGGACTTCCAGATGCGATCTCGCTCGTGGTAGCGGAGGAATTTTACAATAATAGGGCGTTTCCCAGTGGCTACCACTTCAGCTGCTGTTCGCTGCGGCCGCCCAATCCTGTGACATCTATCCAGGCTCTCCATAGGGAGGTCCACGTTCAACTTCGTCTTGATTGTGTCCCTCACCTTCTCGTACACATCTTCCTCAGGGTCCTCGACGATCCCGTGGATGAGAAGGCAGTTTCTCTGGCTGTATTGCTCTCCTTCGTCCAGCAGCTCCTCGTGGTGGTCAAGTCTCCTCTCCAGCTTGCTCAGTTCTTCTTTAAGCACAGCGAGTTCGGAGGTGACAGTGCTTCGGAACTCGCGAAAATCACGAGTAAGCGACTCTAGGGAGTCTTGACCCGGGTTGGCAGCACTGTTCAACAACTGAAGGCGTGCTTCAAAGTCTGCCATCGTTGCCTCAACAACATTTACACGTTTGTTCACCTTTTGTATTGACATAATGATGTAGAAAATGTTCAGGCACGTACTTCACACACTATGTTACTTGGTCACTCACTTTCGGGCCGGAAATTGCGGTTAAAAACTGCGGTTTGCGCGGGATAAAGCGGAGCACTCCTACAGGCTTCCTATGCCAGCCGCCATCTTTCCTATGTAATTGAATGCTCATTTTTTACGATCGGTCGCTTGTGAGCGCCGCAGGAAGGATCTATATTACTGAAATAATATATAATGATGATATGATGATGATGATGATAATTCATCAAGTCGAGTTGGAAAACTGATATAGGTCTTAACATCAAACTCTAAAAGAGTGCGCTAGTGTTGCTTACATGGGAATCTTTCTATTCGTCTAGTAAAAGTCATCTATTGTCTTAAACTGCTTCCCTGAAAGGCCAGGGTGGTTAGTTAGTGAATATATAGAAGGTAATATTGAGGCACGGTTAAACAATACCAACATTCTTTCAACTCCATCAAAATAAATTCATCAAATCAAAACTCATTAAGGGAACACACATGGATAAAAGGTGATGAGAGTACTCTAAACAAATGTGCTAAAGATTAGAAAGGAAAGGGGGAAGGACAAAAGAACGTACGATGGCTTCAGTTATTACATTCGATTGTTCGTCTACGATGACGTAGTAACGTATTGAGTGAGCGTGTTCCCATCAGCTTGGTTGTTCCCTTCATTTTACTTTCTCAATTTCATTCCTTGCTAAGCGGCATTGTGAGAGGACAGCTTCTATAATGCCCCGTAATCAATATAAGCCTCATATAGGGGCGACACAAGTTGAATGGCCTGTGCTTAAATCTCCATAATGGCTAACTGGTTTCTAGCGCAGCAAGCCGCTTGAGGTGAATGTAATAAGAACTTTGTTGTCCGACCATTGACAATCATGGACTTTTTGTAGCAAGTAGAGCTAATAACCGATGTGTTGACTTAACTTCTTGTAGCAAGTAGAGTTAATAACAATGGTGTTTACTTAACTTGCCTCCTCAACTCAAAGGTATCAACTGGGGTACATAAGTAGGCTATACCACATCAAAGACCAGAGGTTTTAGTTGTCCCGTAGGAGGCATGGCAGATACACTTCACATTAAAAGCCTATTTTCATTTATGAAAAAATAGGCTTATGCGATCACCTTCTGTCCGTGTGTCTGTCTGTGTGTGCGTGTGTGATGGTATGTGTCCCCCCTAATAACTTGTAAACGTCTGGAGCTATTTCAATCAAACTCGGTAATTTCATAGCACCATTCCGGGCAACCCCGAGCGAGTCCTTCAAATTTTGTTACGTCTCACCAATCCAACATGGCGGCTGTGCGAAATATTTCACCAGCATCCAATATCTCCGAAACTATTACTGATATCACCCTGGAATTTCGTACGGTAATAAAGGGAACTACTAGAAGTTCACCTATGTAACTTTTGAAAACCTAGTAACTACAAAACCAACATGGCAGCCAAGTGAATTTGCGAATTTTAAATAGACGTTTCTCGCGATTTAACCAACCAAACGCAATGAAACTTGGTACAGTATATGTTTATACACATTGTAATGCTCCGACATCTATGTTCGTTCAATTGTTTACATAACCTCAATATGGCGGCTGTGCGAAATATTTCACTGGCATTCTATATCTTTGAAACTATTACCGGTATCACCATGAAATTTTGTACGGAGATAAGGACACTACTAGAAGTTCATCCATGAGACTTTCAAAAACCGGTTAACTACAAAACGAACATGGCAGCCAAGCGAATTTGAAAGTTTTAAAGAGACTTTTCTCGCGATTTAATGATCCAAACGCATTGAAACTTGGCACAGCAAATGTTTATACACATTGTAATGCACTGGTGTCTTTTTAGTTCAATTGTTTCTATAACCTCAAGATGGCGGCTGTGCGAATTTTGAAAATTAAGTTTTTATTTCTTGTCTTCTAATCATGCGTTTTTAGTATTTGAATGGTTCATTATGGTTCCGTATTGATGCAACAATTAGTATTAATATTTTGCAAAAGTTCCGCCTAATCAATACCTTAATTGTAATAAATATAAATGATCACTTAGTGGTCATTGGTACATGTTTCGGGGCCTAATTGTTTTGGCCCCTTCATCAGCCTGTGTAGATAAAAAGTCAAGGCAAACAGGTGGACTTTTTATCTACACAGGCTGATGAAGGGGCGAAAACAATTAGGTCCCGAAACATGTACCAATGACCATTAAGTGATCATTTATATTTAGTACAATAAAGGTATTGATTAGGCGGAACTTTTGCCAAATATTAATACTAATTCTAATCATGCGTTCGAAATCAACAATTCATAATGAAGGAACACTATAATCATCGTCTAATAGTACATAACTCTATGGCCTACATATATTAAAATCCAACATGGCAACAATCCGAAATATTTAGACAGTTCTCAATATCCATTAATCAACTATAGCATCAAACTGAAATGTTGTAAGTGTATAGAGGCTATAAGAAGTAAAGTCCTGCGCGGATGCGGATATCCGCGGATAAACCCGCGGATATCCGCAATATTGTTCGCCATGCGGACATACTTTGCATGGCTTTGCGGATAGCGGATAAGCTGCGGATAATTTTTGAAGTAAATTTGCGGATAGATTTTAGAATACAATCCGAACTTGTTGAATATCATGGGGAAAGTTGAGTAATTGTGCGCAGCGGATAATCGTGCGCACCTATGTTTTTCGAGTTGGTAGTACAATTAGCAACTCAGTTCACTCCTACCTTCAAGCTGTCATAGTACCTATCAGATAGGGACAGTCAGCATGATGTCAGTTGCTAAGAATGTGATAACCGTGAGGCTTGGATGAAGAAACTTAACACGTTGCATGTTATTTTCTGTAGCCCCAAATAAGAAGGTAAGCATACAGTTGTGATTCAATTATTTAAAATAAGTGTAGTTTTAAATGCCAGTGTTTACAGTGGTTTTGCATGTATATATTTTTCAATATAATAAATTAGTTTACTGGGATTCAGTGAGTTACGTTTTAAAAGGAGAGTGGGGTAATTGTGTGCAGAACATATATGATACAAGACATACAACGCGACATTAATGGCAAAATATTTCGTGTTTGTTCTCCAGATGCCAAGAAATTATACGCGGAAAACGGAGAAAAACTCCTACCTAGCAGAAAATGTGCAGAAAGCTCTACGTGCAATTAGGGAAGATGGGAGGAAAATAAGGGAAGTGGGGAGAAGTTAACAACATTCCCCAGTCAATCCTACGAAAGCAGTTGCTGCATAATTGTCTTGCACCACCTCGTCTAGTCCGTAAAGATGTTTTTACCAACGAAATGGAGTCATAATTATCCGAATACCGTTTGACATTGGCAAAATTATTTAACAGCTTAACGCCCACCAAGCTTGTCGGACGAATAGAGTCAAGTTTGCAGAGGAGAATAAGATTCCCCATAATTTCCATAAAGTTTAAAGTCTAGCAGGCAAATATTGGTTTTATGAGTTGTTGAAGAGATATCCTGCATTAACGTTGAGACAACCTGAAGGAACAAGCCTAAATAGGATTGCCTCCTTTAATGTTGACGAAACAAAGATATTTTATTCTAATATCCAAAACTGAAGAATTTTCGTAACATTGCATTGTTATGCTATTGTAAAATGCATTCGAATATTCTAATATTAATGCTCAGTGCAAGTTTCAGCCAATTCACATCGTATTAGTATGGATTTCCAACAATCATCCCGTGCGCATAATTTCCCAACCCACCACCCTGCAGGGTGGGTAATCGTGCGCAAATGCATATTTGCGAGATTTTTAATTATAGTCCACCAAATTTATTTTTGAAATAAATTTGTTTTTTCACATCGAATATAAAGTTACTAAGGCTCCCTTATTCATAACTGCAGTTGTGTTATCTATTATGAGATTATCACAAGACCGATTCTTGCTTAAGTGCGCACAATTCCCCCCCCCGCCACTCTCCCTTACTAGGGCCTGGATGTTTATGACATATCAAATTTTTCCGTTATGTTTTTTCATGACAAATGTAAGATGATGATTTACGCTAATCCCATTCAAATTATGTCATTAAGCACAATCAACACTCCGAACTGAAGAGGGTTGCAATTCTGGCAGTATACATTCATTTTAAACATAGCACATGGCATACATAGCCTAAGGAAACGACTTGCTGCTCAAATATCTAAAAGATAAAGTATAAAGCAACACATTGAAAATATTACTGTAATGCCAGTAGATTGGGATAACAAACGTGTGGATAGTAGTCGCTTGGATGCGGATAAAAGTCGTGCGGATGCTGGACGGATGCGGATAACAGTCGTGCAGATGCGGGGCGGATGCGGATAACAGCCGTGCGGATGCGGGGCGGATGCGGATAACGTTTTGTCTATCCGCGCAGGGCTCTAGCTATAAGCATAAGTTCACCTATGGGACGTTCAATAACCTGGCGAGCACGAATCCAACATGGCGGCGACGGGAAATTTAAATATTCAAATGGACGTTTCATGCCTTTTAACCATCCTAGCGCAGTAAAACTTGATACGGTATATGATTATACAAATTTTAATCGACTGGCATCTAATTCATTTAAATTATTTTCATAACCACAAGATGACGGCTGAGTGAAATTTTAAAATCCCGCTTTTATTTCTTGTGTCCTAATCATGCGATTGAGGTTTGAATTAAACACCTACACAATAATCTACATGTAATAGTACATATATCTTAGGCCTATAATATAAAAATCCAACATGGTGACCATCCAAAATATTTAGACGGTTCTCAATATCTACGAATCTATTACAGCAATCAAACTGACAATTTGTATGTTGATAGAGGCAATTGATATCAGTAGGTTATATGAGAATAGGCTATTTAGTTCTTCACGGAACTACTTGTATTTTATTTAAAGACTCTAAACGTTATAACCTTATTCGTCATCGATCAAGAACTAATAAGTTAATAATCTCCTTATGAAGCCCTTGTAGGGTCACGCAAACAACATCTTGGGTCCAGCAGTTCAGAATGCCACCAATTACGCCACCGAAACCACTTGTGATTCTGGTAAGGACTACTGGGTTCAAACCCGGCCGAAGTCATCGGATTTTTTAAGAGCGTTAAAAATTCTTCAGTACGCCTTCCTTCGGAGGGGAAGTAAAGCTGGCGGTCCCATGTTATAGATTTATGGCATGTAAAAGATCCTTCCACTTACTAAACTTGTGTGAAGCTAAATTTCTAGTTTAGATTTAGTTGGAACGCTCTATCCAAATTCTAACGTTCATCACTAGTTCCGAAAGTTGGAACTACTTGAAATTGAACGGAACTTGTAGCTCATCCCATGGGTGTCCGCTTGGAGCAGCTACATACAGCCTTTGGCGAGCCAATCATGTCCTCGGACACTCCCGGCACTATAAGTCATTCGCTAAATAAGTAAATAAATAACCTGAATTACAGATAACACACACAAGAAAACGGAATTTGGATTAAAAGACGAAATTCAGACCTATACCGTCACACAGATAGTTTCAGCAACACGGTACGAAAAAGACGTTTAACATTTTATGGACACCTCTTCAGGATGGACGATTATAGACTTACAAAAAGGTTATTCAATGTAATAAATTCTCAGAAATCAAGGATAGCCTGGCTGGATGAATCAAGAGAGGACCTGCAAGAGTTGAACATCGGAGAAAATATTCTGAGAAACCGCAAAGTCTTCAGGACCGCAGTAACAAAGCACAAGTTTAGGGTGAAAACTAGTGGCAGGACTGGAACCAAGTGGACAGAAGAACGGAAGAAGCAGCACAGTGACTTCATGAAGAGATTTTGGGAAGATAGGAAGGCGAATATCATCAAGCCGAAAAACAAGTTCAAGCGCGCTCTATAATGGGCAAAACGCAAAAAGAAGATAACACACACTTATACAGTCATCACAATATTAACACCAGTTCAGACCAGATTTCTGCATGATTTCTCCTAAATATTTGAAATTATTATTATTACTATTATTATTATTCTTTACTACTGTTGAAATGAAGACGATGTTGAAATTCACTGCAAGTCGTGAGATTAACTTTAGGAATGTAACTACTCTATGGGGACCCATGTTATCAATCTTAAGTGAAGCATCTTGTAACAGAATAGCCTAAAGGTTTGCCGAACCTTCTTGGAACTGCCATGTAGAAGCAATGTTCATATTTACAGACCCACAGGAAATGGCTTTATGTAGTTTAAGTAAAAATGAATGCAATGCCATTAGGTATTTTCTCAGAATAACTGGGAGCAGGCTAGCCTTGTAAACAAGAGTAAGTCCTTTACCAAACATTAATCATATTTCAAATCCCCGCCACTGCTTTACTTAAAAGCATTGCTTCCATTCCAGAGAATACTGGAATCTGATTGGTTGAGCTACGGGCGTTTTCCAAGCATATTGAGGTTAACACGTTCATGAAATAATATTATTTAAGACTTAGCTTTTAGAAAACAACAGCTCTTATTCTACAATCTGTCGCTGTGTCATGATTACGTGACACTAACGACAAGCCTTATGGTTTCTGTATCAATCTGTATATACATGTTCTACGAGTAACTAAATAAATATCAAGTATTCTACCAAGTTGGACTTCTGCATTTCTATTGAATACGATACTCCTCAGCGAGTAAAGGATCCGAAAGAAACTTAGCTTAACAAACAAAACGAGCTTAGTACGCATGTTAAGCAAGAAACGTAAGTCACACACTTCTTGAACCATCACAATAACACTGGTTATCTGGCAGATTTGTACCAAAGTACACGGGGCTACACGACTACGTTCTCTAAAAAAGAAACTAAAACTAATCAACAAAAATCAGAAAGTTCCAATCTTCTTCAGAAACACCCGCTGATAATTGTTGTGACAAAAGGTATATTATAGTCCCTTCAAACCAATCTATTGTACCGCTAAGTTCATCCGACAAAAAACTCACGCTCCTGAACTAGGAGTTAGAAGGTGCGTTTTGTGCCAAAATCTTCCAAATCGTCTCAATAATACAGGAAAAATCTTGCATTTCTTGAAAAGTCAACGGAAATGTATGTATTTGTTTTAAAAGTGTGTTTACAGAAATAAACAAGTCGGTGAAGAACTATACAGCCTATTTTCAAATATCCTATTTAAGTTAACTGCCACTATCAACATACAAAATTTCAGTTTGATTGCTGTAATAGATTCGTAGATATTGAGAACCGACTAAATATTTCAGATGGTCGCCATGTTTTAGCCTACTTTCGATTTTTGCAAAAAATGAAAGTAGACTTATGAGATCAACACAGGGCGAAAAAAGTGTGTCTGTCTGTGTGTGTGTATGTGTGTGTGTGAGTCTGTGTGTGTGTGTATGTGTGTGTGTGAGTCTGTGTGTGTGTGTGTGTGTGTCTGTGTGTGTGTGAGTGTGTGAACTCTGAATGTCTGTCCCCCTCTATCAATTCGAACACGGTGAATGCGAATTGAACGAAATTTGGTACAAAGGTAGCACTAGCAAAGGACACCTCAGTGTCATGTTTTATATCGCCGCCATCTTTACTAAAACTGAATGGCGGCCACTCAAACGTTCAAAACGTAAAATAAAATAACGACTAACCAAATCATCCGATCTCTACCAATTTGGTAACAACATACCTTCGTATAGGATGCGTCTTGTGACCAAACTACAAGGTCGTCCGCCATACCATTTCAGGATGGCGGCCGTGCGAATTATGCAAACTTTATAATCCATATCATGGGACCCACCAGTTCCGATTATCGAGCCGAGAATCGTTTTAACTGTTCTAAAGGAAGAGGCACGTTCGAAATTAAAAGTTTAATTTGTAATACTATAGTGCGGACGTGATTTTAAAAAGCTGAGCTGATTCAGTAATAAGACAAGATGGCAGCGGATATCTTGTGCCTGACTTATATTTCACTAATTTGAGTATTGCATGCAATATAGCGTACTGATACATAATAAATAAACTTTGTATGAAATGCTTTATATATAAATAATATACTCCAGTGACGAAATCGTTTAGTATAAATCATTATTTGCTAACAAGTTCTATGTAAGTCATTTTATATAGAACGATATTCGTTGACACAATTAGCTCAGTGGTAGAGCGTTAGCCTATCGCTCAAATGCCTATGGTTCAAACCCGATCAGAGCTGCGTTTTTTGCTTGAAATGTTATATGTTTATTGTTTTGTAATGACTCAGATGTTTTTAAATCAAGCGTTATATTGTGCATATTATGGTGTAAAATATATCTATATATTTAAAACAGTAAGGTGATTTTTGTTTTAAACCCCTCACGCATGCGCACAATCCGCTCGGGCTCATGACAAAATGGCGGTGAGAAGTCCATTAAAACGCAAGTTATTTAATAAGCTTCCATGTAATTGAAATCATACATTAGCCAAGTTCTGACTATAACATATAATAACAGTATGAACGTATACGAATGTGCAACATTGATTTTTTTTTTTGATAATGAAATGGATTATTTCCTTCAGACAGCGGCTTTTGAATGTAATGAATGCTTTAGTCTGCTGTCGAATCAGAGTGCGCGAGTAGCTATGTGGTTAAGGCGACTGACTGTGGTTCCAAGGAGCACAGGTTCTATCCCATCATTCGGTAGCTTTTTTTTTACCACTGAAATATTGTTTAATCAAGGAGTATTAGTAAGGTTTTATGTCTGTTAAAGATACATATTTCTACATTCCCTCTCAATATGTTTTATTTCCGTTTTACCATTGCATTACAGCATGTGATCAAGAGAGCTAACTGTTGTCCTCAATACGCCGTTCGAATATCTGCAATCAGTTCCAGTAACTGACAACAGATGGCAGTACCTCGCCCATATATTTCCTTTAACTGACAACAGATGGCAGCACCATTGCATCGCTATATTTAAAACACAAGACATGGCGCGTTTTCACGTGATGGAGAATTATAAAGGAGGGGAATATTTAAGAAGGGAAATGTTGAAGAACATTAACTGACAGTTGAATGTATAGGCTATGTTGTTTATGTACCTCAATATTGCAATTCTTCCCAATGCTTTGGAGGTCAAGTTATTAGCGTCCTAGACTAAAAGTTATAATTATGCATCGTTGATATACTCTTAAATTATTAAAGAAAAAAGAAGTTTTCCAGGCACCCGCGCGTGTTCACAATTGCTTGCGCCACGAGAGACACTTGGCAAACATAATTCGTTTGAAGGGCTCCGACGTCGTGGTCACTCAGCCCCGCGTACTTTGGTGTGTATGTGTAAAATTTTCTCTGATAATAACCTGCGTTATTGTGATGGCTGCATAATGTGTGTATTTGTAATTAAGGTGGGAAATGGCAAAGAGACGGCCAAGGCCTTAAGTAAGGAAACATCCCGGTATTTGCCTTGAGTGGAAGTGGGAAACCACGAAAAACCACATCCAAGATTGTCGAGGTGGGAATCAAACCTTCCTCTTCTTAGTTATACCTCAAGAGACTGAATGTGCCCCGTTTTTGCCCTCAGACCAGAATTAAATTTCTTGGCAGAGCAGGAAATGTAACCCGGGTCTCCGAGGCGATAGCCAAGAATGGGTGGGCTTCCATGTGTTAATACGATTTTTGACATGCACGGGACATAGAATTCAAAAACTGCCTCCATTAGGGTGACTGCCGAAGTGAGTATTGAGTATAGGCCTATGGTCATTCCAGTAGCTGGCGAAGTGATTCTATGTTCCCCTGCAAAATGTACCGCCATAACCTATAACAGGTGATGGAAATTGCTTATTTAGAGCAGTTTTGTACTGTTTATAACATAATGAAGAACGTCATTCTGAGCTGCGTTTTCAAGCTATTGCAAAAAATTTCGTTGGCAGGAACAATTATAAGGAATTTATTTTAAGCGATCAGTTTCATCGCATTCTCCTCACCAACCAACTTGAGTATGAAAGTCTCTGGACGGTCATGTTGAACTTCTTTTTATAAGACAATTGTTTAATGATTATTTGTTTAGAGTACTGAGTCTAACTACGCAGTTGATTTCGGCAATGGAAGTATTATTTGCCATTTAATATTTAGCGGCTCCGTTATTGCAGGACACTATAGTGTTATCGAATAATACGAAGCCACATTTAAAGTCCAATATAAATAGGCCATTTCAGAAACAATTCCAGATATTATGCAGTACAGTGTAAGGTCTTTGACGATCAAATGTAAACATTGTTCTAAATTGTATTTCTCTTGCGTAAAATCTACGCGTGGTTATTTTGGCCTTTACTGTTGTGATGGTAAAATTGATCTGCTGGAATATATAATACATGTATTTGCCAATTTGCAACAATGTAATGATATTCATTTAAAAGTCATTCAACTTATGTCCAGTAGTTCAAACACATACATCAGCGTTAACAAATTGGATACTGAAGATGAAAGCCAGCTACTTCATTTCCCTATTATAGAATTCTTCAATTCCTTGGAATTAAGTGATTCGCTTCCACATACTCCGAACGTTTGAGCCATAGTTATGCTCCTTAGAAATCTGAACGTTTCCCAAGGACTCATATATGGAAATATATAAATTGTAAGAAATATGTAAGAAATTGCTTGGATTCGGATATAATAGGTGTAGTAATATTAGGCAGAGAGCTCAAATCCTACGACTTGATTTAACACCTTCCGATAAAACACTTGCAGGTACAGTACATTTTCTTTTAATAGGCAACAATATCTTATTCGCTCGGCCTACTTTATCACAATCAATCAAGCTCAAAGAGAATCTCTGGAACGTATTGGGCTCTTTACCTCATCACGTTTTCAGTCATGACCAGCATTATGTTGCAATGTTGAGAGTGCTATCCTATGACGCCCTTTAAGTTGCAATAGTGCTAAAAAGTAATCGTACAAAGAATGTAACTTATATAAGAAGCTTCTTCAGTAAATATATATTTCCATTGTCCGTCATGTTTTGACGGGTTTCATCTAGTATTTAATTAAAACATAACTCGCCAGCAGATTTACTCGAGACATCTAGCTGCCAAAAAGGTAACTGCACGACGACCTACTTATTAACTTACAGATTTTATTGAAAAGTTTCTTCTTCTGGCCGCTAGAATGCACTCGCTCTGTTAGGATTATATTGTTCGATATTTCACCACTAGATGTCACGACTAGTCTACGTGGGGCTCCATTGATTACTATACCATTGGCATTCTATGCGCATCGAATTTGAAGAATGACAAGATGATACTACGATACATTTTTACTTTTTATTTTAAAGGGTTTGTAACAGCCTATTTTGCGTTACTTGAAAATGTTATTTGAAGTAAAGAACAAAACGATTTCACATAGTACTGAATTCAAGCCGATGGTGTTAGTTCAGGTTATTAATTACTACTTTTATTTCAGGCAAATAGCAATCGAAAATATCCACATAGTTTGTATACACACGTCTCTGTAGGGTCATGGAAAGATTTGTTAATTCAATTAGGGTTGTGAAAGCCATGCAAAACCAGACGTGTAAAGACATGCCTCAACTCAAAGTTGGATGTTGCCCACGGCAGGTCGTATATGTAATAATAATAATAATAATAATAATAATAATAATAATAATAATAATAATAATGTTATTGGTTTTACATCCCTTTTAACTACTGCTGCTTTTAGAGACACCGGGGTGCCGGAATTTTGGCCCGAAGGGGATCTTTAACGTGCCAGTAAATATACTGACACGGCTCCCTCGCATTTGTGCACCCTCAAATGCCAGCTGACTGCGCCAGGATACGAACCTGCAACCTAGGGCCCAGCAAGCGAGAACGTTACCGCTGAGCCACGCAGCCAGTCCGGTCGATTATGTCTCCAGATCCATAACATTCTTGATATACTTCTTATCTTTCTTTCTTTCTTTCTTTCTTTCTTCAATGATGGTAGCAGTTTTTATCTAGATTGTGGCGTTTGGTAGAGGTAAATCGTTTCTAAGGTCTTCAACAAAGAATAGTTCTATTATACTCTTTGATAATAACAACGAGTTATAACTATACTCATACATTTAGGAGAAAGTAGGCTATATGTTCTTTACTGAACATCTTGTTATATATGTAGGTCCTAGAGTTATGTACTGTTACATGAAGATTATTGTGTACGTGTAGCATTCAAACTTCAATCGAATGATAGGACACAAGAAGTAACAAGGAGATATTAAAATTTCGCACAGCTGCCATTTTGTGGCTATGGAAACAATTGAAATAAATTAGATGCCAGTGGATTAACATTCGTATAAGGATTTATTGTATCAAGTTTCACTCCACTCGGATGGTTAAATTGCGAGAAACGAGCATGTGAATATTTATACTTCGCGTCGCCGCCATGTTGGATTTGTGATCACCAGGTTATTTAAAGTCCAATAGGTGAACTTAAATGCATAGCCCCTATGAAGATAAAAAAAATCAGTTGGATTGCTATAATAGATTCGTAGATATTCAGAGCCGTCTAAATATTTCGGATGGTCGCTATGTTGGATTGTTAAATGTATAGGCCATAGAGTCATGCACCATTAAAGGAAAATTATTTCGCAGGTTCATTATTCAAACTTGCACTTCGATCGCATGATTAAGACACAAGAAATAAAAAAAATAATTTTAAAATTCGCACAGCCGCCATCTTGAGGTTATGTAAACAACTGAACTAAATTAGATACCAGTGCATTACAATGTATATAAACATTTGCTGTACCAAGTTTCATTGCGTTTGGATCATTAAATCGCGAGAAAGGTCTATTAAAACTTTCAACATCGCTTGGCCGCCATGTTCGTTTTGTCGTTAATCGATGTTTGAAAGTCTCATAGATGAACTTCCAGTAGTGCCCTTTATCTCCGTACAAAATTTCAGAGTGATACCGGTAATAGTTTCGGAGATATAGAATGCCGGTGAAATATTTCGCACTGCCGCCATCTTGAGGTTATGTAAATAATCGGACGAAGTTAGATGTCGGTGAATTACAATGTGTGTAAACATATACTGTACCAAGTTTCATTGCGTTTGGTTGGTTAAATCGCGAGAAACGTCTATTTAAAAGTCGCAACTTCGCTTGGCCGCCATGTTGGTTTTGTAGTTACCAGGTTTTCAAAAGTCACATAGGTGAACTTCTAATAGTTCCCTTTATTACCGTGAAATATTGCACGGTGATATCAGTAATAGTTTCGGAGATATTGAATGCTGGTGAAATATTTCCCATAGCCGCCATGTTGGATTGGTGAGATGTAACAAAATTTGAAGGGCAAGGTCGGGGTCGCCCGGAATAGGGCTATGAACGTGTTGAGTTTCATTGAAATCGCTCCAGCCCTTTAGAAGTTATTAGGGGGGACACACACCATCACACACACACGCACACACTGACAGACACACGGACAAAAGGTGATCTCATAAGCCTATTTTTTTTTCATAAATGAAAATAGGCTAAAAATGTAATAGCCCCTGGCAGAACTCTGTCGCGTCCAGCCCGCATAACAGTAGTGCCGGGCGGGTAGTCTGTACACATGGGGCGCACACAATCCATTGTGCATTGAAAAGAATAATATTCAAACAGAATTAGCCGTAACAGTGACGAATTGCACTCTGATTTCATAAATACCAACAATTTGTTTAAAAGTGCGTATAAGCAAATAAAGAAGAAGCCCGCATAACAGTAAAGCTGGGCGGGTGGTTAATGAACAAGCGAGATTTCTCGCACAGGTCGCCTAGTATTGAATATTTAGCAAATGCGGGTGGCCAGTGTAAGATCCAACACGTGCAGGCGAATGGAAATAATGAACAATCTGGCTCATTGTACGAGCACGTGTGGGGAATTGGATATCATGTGTAGCCAAACATTGGAGCATTCGCTGAAAAATAAATACAGGTGTGAACTTCATATGATACAGTGGATAATAAAGAAGAAACATGCAACACTATTATGTGGCAATAAGCCCACGTGTAGAGCTATAATGAAAATGTTGTTAAAATTCATCAGTTACCGCAAAATTAATTTATTCATAACGACAGTCCTATTTCCGGACTGGAATGTGTTCCACACAATGAAGCGAGCGATGGTGTTCGTGGGTGTAGCGTCGCTGAGAGCTATTCCGGAGCTGACACGGAATTTATTTCGATTGTCTCTCGGATGAAACGAACAAGCCTTTGTTGTGTGTATAATACATAATTAGCTTTAGTGACGCTTGGCAGTTAACACAAACACTCTCAAGTAGCATAGCACTGAACACAAACTGCTGCTCAAGAGTAATTGTACTGACAGAGGTTTAGTTCCTTCGTCTTTCCTTCTGACGGGGAAATATAATTCCTCGTGCTTCCATCCTTTCTTTATCTGGCCTTCCATCTCCCTTTGCAGCATTTCAGCTTTCCCACTTTCTTTGACCTGAAGAAGGGCAAAGCGGAGCAAAATACAAAGATTCATGGATTTTAAGCGAGCCTCCGTGGCTTAGGCGGCACCACGCCGGCCTCCAACCGCTGGGTCCGTGGTTCAAATCCCGGTCACTCCATATGAGATCTGAGTTGGACAAAACGGAGGCAGACAGGCTTTTCTCCCTGTCAAAAATGTCATTCCAGCAACACTCTCCACTATCATTTAATTTCATCTGTCATTCATTTAATCATTGCCTCAGAGGAGTGCGACAGACTTCGGCAGCCGGCACAGTTCATATCCTCGCCGCTAGATGGGGGCTTGATTCATTCCTTCCCTTACTCGGTCGGTCGACTGGAAGCAGGCTGTGGATTTTCATTTTCATGGCTTTTAACATGTCCACTTGTAATCTTCGGAAGGACCATCCCAATATCCGGAGGCCTATAATAGGACCTTGCTGAAATTCCGTTAATTGCATGAATATGTGCTCGTTGATGACATCTTGTTGTTGTTGTTGTTGTTGTTGTTTGAGTCTGTTGGCTGGATTGATGAAGCACTCCATGCCTCCCTGTCCTGACCTAATCGTTTCATCTCTACATAGCTAACACACCCTACATAAGAGCCAATCTGTTTAACATATGCTAACCTTGGTCTACCCCTACAGTTTTTGTCCTCGACCTTTCCTTCCATAACTAAGTTTGCTATTCCTGGTTGTCTTAGTATGTGTCCTATAACTAAAGCCTTGCGGAGATGCGGATATCCGCAACATTTTACGCCTTGCGGATATAGTTTACATTACTCTGCGGATAGAGGAAAAGCGACGGATAATGTTTAGAGTAAATTTGCGGATATTTTTAACCGTTTTTCATTTTATGAAAAATATAGGCTTATGAGATCATCTTTTGTCCGTGTGTCTGTGTGTGCGTGGTGTGTGTGTGATTCGTGTATGCGTGTGTGTGTGTGTCCCCCTAATAACTTCTAAACGGCTGGAGCGATTTCAATGAAACTCAGTAAGATCAAAGCACCATTCTGGCCAACCCCGACCGTACCCTTCAAATATTATTGTGTAACACCAATCCAACATGGCGGCAATGCGAAATATTTCACCAGCATTTAGTATCTCCGTAACTATTACAGATATCACCCTGGACTTTTGTACGGTGATAAAGGGCACTACTAGACGTGTACCTATGAGACGTTCAAAAACCTTGGTAAATAGAAAACCAACATGGCGGCCAAGCGAAGTTGAGATATTTAAATAGACTTATCTGGCGATTTAAACATCCAACCGTAATAAAACTTGGTACAGCAAGTGTTTATACACATTGTAATGCACTGACGTTTAACTTAGTTCCATTGTTTACATCACCTCAAAATGGCGGCTGTGCGAAATATTTCACTGGTATTCTATATCTCCAGAACTATTACAGATACCACTCTGAAATTTTGTACGGTGATAAAGAGCACTGCTGCAAGTTTATCTATGTAATATTCAAAAATCTGTGAAGTACAAAGCGAACATGGCGGCCAAGCGAATTTTAAACATTTTAAAATACTTTTCTCGTGATTTAACCATCTGAGCGCAGTGAAATGTGGTACAGTAAATGATTGTACATATTGTAATGCACTGGCATTTAATTTAGTTCAATTGTTTACATAACCTCAAGATGGCGGCTGTGCGAAATTTTTTGACATTTAGCTTTTATTTCTTGTGCGGTAATCATGCGATCGAAGTGAAACTTTGAATAATGAAGCTTTGCAATAATTTTCCTTTAATGGTACATAACTCTATGACCTATACATACAACAATCTTAAATGGCGAGCATCCGAAATATATTGCCGGTTCTCAATATCTACGAATCTTTTATAGCAATCAAACTGAATTTTTAATGTTCATAGGGGTATGAACTTAAGTTCACCTATAGGACTTTAAATAACCTGGTGATCACAAATCCAACATGGCGGCGACGCGAAGTATAAATATTCACATGGACGATTCTCGCAATTTAACCATCCAAGTGCAGTGAAACTTGGTACAGTAAATCCTTATACGAATGTTAATCCACTGGTATCTAATTTATTTCAATTGCTTCCATAACCACAAGATGGCAGCTGTGCGAAATTTTAAAATCTCCTTGTTACTTCTTGTGTCCTAATCATGCGATTGAAGTTTGAATGCTACACGTACACAATAATCTTCATGTAACAGTACATAACTCTAGGACCTACATATATAAAATCCAACATGGCGACCATCCGAAATATTTAGTCGGTTCTCATTATCCTCGAATCTATTGCAGCAATCAAACTGAAATTTTATATGTTGATAGAGGCAATTAACATACGTAGGATATATGAAAATAGGATGTATAGTTCATCACGGAACTACTTGTTTTATGTTCATTGAGGCTACGGACATAAGTTCACCTATAGGACTTTCAGTAACCTGTTGAGCACAAATCCAACATGGCGGGGACGAGAAGTATAAATATTTAAATGGACGTTTCTCGCGATTTAACCATCCGAGTGCAGTGAAACTTTGCACGTTAAATGCACATACAAATGTTAATCCACTGCCATCTAATTTACTTCAATTGTTTTCATAACCACAGGATGGCAGCTGTGCGAAATTTTAAAATCTCGTTTTTACTTCTTGTGTCCTAATCATGCGATTGAAGTTTGAATACTACACGTACACAATAACCTTGATTTAATACTTTACCTAATAAATTAAAAATACTATATTATTATATTGTCAGCGGATTTGGATAATAAACGTGTGGATACGGATAACAGTCGTGCGGATGCGGGGCGGATGTGGACAACGTTTTATTTATCCGCGCAGGCATGGGCGCCCGCAGAGTGGGGGAAGGAGGGGCCGTGGCCCCCCTCTGGAGTCCCAAGAATATTTCGATTGTTCATTGTCACTCCAGTTTATTTCATAAATTGAAGTTACTGATCGTTAACTGATTTATATGTAAGGATAATTCCACCGTCTTATTTAACTTAGTAATTTGGGATTATCTGAAAATACCTTCAGTTATTTAGAAAATTGTCGAACATTAACATTTTAACGAACTGCTTGATTTTAAATTTTGTTGATACATGGTGATTCAACTACTTTTTACCTGTTTTTAAGAAATGAACATTATGACGTTGATTCACAAAGAAAAGCGAACTTCTATGGACAAAATCTCTGAACGAAAAAGACCTTCTCCTGCCATTCATGCCATAAAGATAATGTAACCAACGGTTTCAGAACAGCCATATAATGAATATCACGATGCAAGTAAGAAATTAAACGAAAATTGCGAGGGGTATGTCTCATCATCACCTAGTGTGACAGGTAGGAAATGAAATGAAAAATATTATTGCCCCCCCCCCCTGGAAAAAAATCCTGCGGGCGCCTCTACCCATAACGTATCCCTTCTCATCATTAGCAGTCACCAGAAACATCTCTCCTCTCCCACTCGTCTTAATACATCTTCAATTGTTACTCTATCTACCCATCTGATATTCATATTCATAAATAACTCATGCAAGCAGAAACCTGTCCCTCATTATACAGAGCAAGTCTCCTTCACCGCGAAGATAACTGCGGCCTACTAATTGGAACTGCAAAAGAACACCCCGGTTAGCCGTGACGTATTGCGTAGCGGCCAGGTGTAGCGATGTGAGGGTGATTGGTGGAGATGTAGCAATTAATTAATTGGTACGTGTTCCATTAGAGAGAGCGGGCGACAGAGTTACAACACTCTCCACTCCATCACACACAGCACCTCCAATCACTCAGCACACTTCGCCCGTGGCATCGCATGGAGAAAATATTGATAAGGACACTATAGTCACATGAAGGTGGAGGCTTGCTATGGTTAAAGTCCTTCGCTATGCAGATATACTGTAGTTTGCTTGTCCGTGCGGATAGTTTTTAAAATACAATGTTAGGCCTAAACTGGATTTTGATAATAATAATAATAATAATAATAATAATAATAATAATAGACCATGTTGCGATATCTCGAAGATCTAGTCCGGAAATCATGAACGTTACCGTAAAAAAGGGAATGAACATGGACTCAGATCACTATGTATCGGTAACAAAGTTCCGGCCCATTCCACTAAACAAAAAGAAAAACAAACCTACCATAATCCGCTTCGACACAAACATGCTCAGAGATAGGGAGAATGAATTCAAAGAACTTGCCCAACCAGTGGAAAAAGACTTCAACAGCACGAGAAAGCAGATGATAAACGCTGCAAATGAAGTAGCAGAAACCAAGAAGAGGAAGAAACACACATGGTGGAACAATAACTGCGAGAAGACCTTAAAGGATCGTCTAAATGCTTGGAAAAAGTACTACACCACCAAAGAGGAAGAAGATTGGAACATCTATAGAGACCAACGAACACAAACAGCAAAAATAATACGCAGCGAGAAACGCAAGTATGAAAAAGAACAAATGGACAAAATTGAACAAAACTTTCACAGAAATGAGACCCGTGAACACTACAGGGATTCTAAAAAGAAGATACAAGGATACAAGGCACCTTCCCTTTGTTTTCTAAGAAAAGATGGAACTCTAGCAACATCCAACGAGGAAAACTGCGAAATTTTAGCCGGGTATTTTAACGACCTCCTAAACTGTGAAAAGCTATCCAACCCCATCAGAACAAACAAACAAATGAACCACAATTTGCCATCTCCACCAAATCGCGATGAAATCAAACGCCACACAAAGAAGTTGGAAAATAACAAGGCTCCTGGTGAAGACTCCATGATTGCAGAACTGTGGAAACATGCCCCAGAAGAAGCAATTGACATCCTACACCAAACCATTGTAGATATATGGGAGACAGAACAACTCCCAGAGGACTGGAAGATAGCTTTGATCCATCCTTTACACAAGAAAGGAAATATAAGAGATGTGAACAACTACCGTGGTATTTCTCTTCTGTCTGTAGCTTACAAGATCCTGTCACTTTCCATCCTTGAAAGACTGGAACAGCAAGTTGAACACAAACTCGGAGAATACCAAGGGGGTTTTAGGAAAGGCCGATCGACTGCAGAACAAATCTTTAACCTAAAAACCATAATTAGGTACTATGTGTTGAGAGGTCGAACGTATGTATCGACATTTGTAGACTTTAAGAAAGCGTACGACTGCATCGACCGTGATGTGTTGATTAACATACTTGCAGAAATGGGAGTCGATATGAAACTGCTGGCGATAATAAGGGCAACCCTAATTAATACCACATCCAAAGTCAAATTCCAAGGATGTATCTCTGAACCGTTTGAAATCAAGACAGGTGTTCGACAGGGAGATAGCCTGTCACCTCTGTTGTTCAACTGCGTGCTTGAAAAGGTAATACAGAATTGGCGACAGAAGTTAAAACAAGGAGGCCTTTACAAACCTTTAAGGATCGGAACGAAGAAAAACGGAGTGGAAATAGATTGCTTAGCATTCGCTGATGATATAGCCCTGATGACAGAAGATTTCGAAAGTGCAACAGAACAGGTCAATATATTGAAGGAAGTAGCAGAACAAACAGGATTACAAATTTCCTTTCAAAAGACAGAAGTAATGTCGAACATCAAGGATGATACAGCACAACTAAACACCAAATATGGAACGATAAACCGTGTTAATAAATTTAAATATCTTGGGGAATGGATCCAGCAAAATGGCCTTGACAAGGAAGCCATAGAAGCAAGAATCAAGAAAATGGAAGTCGCTTTTCGAACCACCCGCAACATATATAACAAAAAGTGCTTTTCTATGAACAAAAAAATTCGTCACTACAACACTGTCATCAAACCAGTACCGCTATATGCATCTGAATGCCTTATTCTATCCGAGAAATGTTTGCTCGTGAAGTTAGAGAGAAAAGAAAGAAAGATCCTGCACATCATACTTGGCCCAGACTACAAAAATGGCATCTACATCAGAAAATCCAGGCAAGAAATTTACTCGAGGATAGAGAAGATCACAGACACAATGCGAAAACGCAGAGTTTGCTTCTACGGTCATATGCGACGGATGATCGATTCCCGATGGACGAAACGTATCTTCAGTATATTCGACTCAAAACCAAAAACGACAATGCCATGGTATGTTAACGTCCAGAAAGATCTGAAAGAAATGGGGATACGAGCAGAAGATGCACAAGACCGAAATCTTTATAGAGCAGCCATCAAGACGTTTGGGACTTTCCGGGACGAAAAACGGACAACTGGTGCGAAATGGACAGAGGAACGTCGTGCTAAACACAGTGAGTTCATGAAGGCAATGTGGATCAAGCAAAAAATGAGCAAATGCCAGAATGTAAAATGAGGCTTATCGTGGTCCCTAGTTGGCCGATTAGCGAAATTGAATGAATAATAATAATAATAATAATAATAATAATAATAATAATAATAATAATATCGTATGTCCTCGGGTGCTGGGTGCAAGCTTTGTAAATTGACACCCACAGGGCAGCTTGCATGTCGAATTTCGTCGTTCCTTTGAACGCTATGAAAGTCAAGGAGGTTAGATATCCTTGACACTACAGCGCTTTCTAGTCGAGAATGGAGGAACTTTGTGTTGGCGGAAAATCCCGAAATTAATTTTGCCATTGAACTCGGCCTACTGAATTCAAATGGGTTCTTTAACATGCCAACAACGTATGACATCCATGTCGTGATTTTTGTCGCCTTTCAAAAATCCCTTACCACGGCCAGGAGCGAGCCTGCAAGCTTGGGGATGGTAGTCCGAAACGTTAACCACTCACCCACCACTCGGTTGCTGGATATTTTTGTGGGAGTGATTTTGAAAAATGGGACGGAAGTGGATCGGACGGAAGTGTGTAAGACGCACTGCCAGCTGGATCGCATCCCTCCTGGCTGTTCTCTAATGTTAATTACAATAGTCACCAAGCAGGAGTTGAGAAATTTGATTGTATTGAAGATTATTTATAGTAGTCTATAGATAGGCTAGAGATTATGGTTTCATTCCTCCTCTGAATTTACAATATAATATGTGATATTTGTTCAAACAAGTGTGACAGTAGCATATCTCCAATTCAATCTATACATTCAACATAATACCAGTATGAAAACGGAGCGTAAATTAACCTTTTTAGAATGTCCAACCTGTGTAGTATACGAGTAGGATAACATGCCAGATGTTTCACACTACTGTAAGGCTCTTATCTTTTTTATATTCAACATAAGATTAAATAATCCAAACAAATTATACTCACAGCCAAGTACACGGGGTTAAATGATCACGATGCCCAAGCCCTACAAATGAAAATGAAGATGTTTTATGTTTTCTCGTTGCGACATCGAGCGGCAAACTTAAGGCAGTGAAACCCCACTCAGTTTCTGGCGAATTTCAACCCCATATGCGCTGGTCTTGACCATTGGTCTCCATAATACTACTGGATGTCTCGCTCCCACGGGTGGAGAGAGGCCTCTTGCTTTGCAGTTACATTTGCCTGGTGGAAGCCCGGGGCGATTATCGCTCAAACTGCATGGCACGCTCGTTGAAAGGATGCTTACTTAGGCTTATTAACACTCTAATTGAAAATGAAAATCCACAGCCTGCTTCCAGTCTCCGACCGGGTCAGGAATGGAATGAACGAAGCCCCAATCTAGCGGCGAGGATATGAACTGTGCCGGCTGCCGAGGCCTGACGCACTCTTCTGGAACAAGGATTAAATGAATGACAGATGAAATGAAATGATAGTGGAGAGTGTTGCTGGAATGAAATGTTAACAGGGAAAACCGGAGTACCCGGAGAAAAACCTGTCTGACTCCATTTTGTCCAGCACAGATCTCACATGGAGTGACCGGGATTTGAACCACGGACCCAGCGGTGAGAGGCCGGCGTGCTGCCGCCTAAGCCACGGTGGCTATTAACACCCTAATTCTGATGGGAAATTGTTTTCACGAGATGTCATAAATGAAAAAGAAGGCATTTGGTGTAAGCTGTCATTCTACAACATTCAAAATACACGGCAATGACTACAATCTACAGGAGAAGTGAAGTGATACATAGGTCTATAGGGATCTTAATTTGCACGCGCTTTAATAGGAAAAGTAGGCTAATATAGTAGATTTCAGCATAATATGAAAAAATCGCTTGTTGGGTAGGCTATTGAATTAAGTTCCATTGCTTTTCAATGTTTAGGCAAGGAATCTGCTGACATCGAATATAGATTTAGGTATTAGGAAGTCATTTTTGAAAGCCTTTGTCTGGAGCGTGGCGCTCTATGGAAGTGAAACTTGGACTATTGGTGTAGCAGAAAAGAGGAGAATTGAAGCATTTGAAATGTGGTGTTACAGGAGAATGATGAAGATCAGATGGGTAGATAGGGTTACAAACAAAGAGGTATTAAGACGAGTGGGAGAGGAGAGATGTTTCTGGCGACTGCTAATGAAGAGAAGAGATAGGTTGGTAGGACACATACTAAGACATCCAGGAATAACAAGCTTAGTTATAGAAGGAAGGGTCGAGGACAAGAACTGTAGGGGTAGACCAAGGTTAGAATATGTTAAACAGATTGCCTCGGATGTAGGGTGTGGTAGCTATGTAGAGATGAAACGATTAGCTCAGGACAGGGAGGCATGGAGAGCTGCATCAAACCAGTCAAAAGACTGAAGACTCAAACACAACATGTGTGCAAACTTGAGCAACTTCCATGCTTTTATTCTGCAGGCCTATAATAATTATGTACCGTACTAGTACATTATGCAACGAGCCTATAATGGCAATAATTAAGACACGAGCATGTTTATGAAACGAGCGTGAGTTATATAATTTCCATACGAGCGTTTTAATTACCATTATAGGCGAGTTGCATACGACTGTTTATGTTCGACGATAATTATAACTTTATTATATGTTTTAACATAAATAATCATAAATATCTGTGGGATTCAGTTAATTCAAATTTGTGAACATGGCGCGCTGGCTTTGCTGACTGAACAGAGCGCATGCGTGGGTCAAGGCACTCCGAAAGCAGAGACCATTCACATTGCTTGTCAACAAAGAACACCTATTGTTTACAGCCTGCCATCCAGCTCTATAGCGTTCACTAATATTGTCACCGAGGGGTTTTGAAAGCAATGCGCTGTGTAGAAATTGGATTTGGAGATATTAAGGCACAGTGCTATATCTTGTCCCATATTCGCCAGTTTATTTACGCGAACATATGGACCACTTTCCATTTCGGTAATTTATATAGACATATTGGATTTTGAGCGCTTCCGCGAAGGTATCCTTACTTAATTGGTCACACAACTGTTTCTTGAGCTCTGATTGGTGGGAGAAACTGTTTCATAATGAAAAATAGTGTTATAATGAGCCTCATTATGATACAGTTTTCTGACACATAATGTTTACATTTCGACATCATCGAGCATGCACACATCAGTTAGTTATGGTTGTTTTAAGGGACGGAACAACAAGGTCATCTGCCCCTATGCATATACAACATCATAGGGTTATTCCATGGAGATCAAGCCTTTCTTTTATATTGGAAGTAAATATTGCTTATTCGGATGGTATTTGGTCTGGATTATTTGGGCAATATTTCAATTTTTCCACTTTAACTTCAATTTATCACTAAACTTCATTCTGAAATTTGACTCTAATAAAGTGTGTTTCGCCCCAGGGGCTCACATCTAGTGGGACGTGGGTTGGCGACCACGGGACCCCAGCTGAGTCCGGCATTGCCTCCACTTACTTGTGCCGCGCTCCTCTCCGTCTTCTTTCCTGTCGACCTCACTTGGTCAACTCTTGTTCTCTTCCGACCACGACGGTATTAGGGTATCCGAGGCCTAGGGAGTCTCTTCCTTTCCCGCCTTAATTGGCCCTTGTCTTATCTTTTCTGATACCCTCCTTCTGCGAGGGGTCAGCCTTCTTTTTCTTTTCCTGTTATCTCCTGCCTTCTGCTCAAGGCCCTCAAGGAGGTCGGGTGTATGTAGCCCCACCACTTTTGGTGCACCCTAGATAATGCTACACCCTCAGGGGCTCACGGCTGGTGAGTTCGGGAGTTGACGACCCCGAGGGATTCCTGAGCTGGGTCCGGTTTCCCCCTTTTGTCCCTTACCTGTGGGGCGGACCCTCTTCTTTTTCACTTTCCTATCTGCCTTTCATGGCTCTCCTTCCTTCCAAATCCCTCAATCCGCATTCTTCGAGGGTTGAGGGCATTTCTTTTCCTCCTGTCCTTTATTTGCCTTATTCTGTTTTTGTTTTCCATTTCTTCTTCTAGTTTGTTTTAGTTATAACTAAAATTTCATCTTCCCGATCACCCAAACCATTAGGGGCCGATAACCTAGATGTTAGGCCCCTTGAAACAATTATCATCATCATTATAAAGTTTGTTTGTTGGAAAAAAATAAGGAAATTGTTCCTTTTTATTAATGTATTGAACACATACAATCTGCAATGTACATAATATGTAACTCATATCACGGATCAGAGTTCCAGTCCCTCGAGAATGAGGATATAAGAACGAGAATGGGGCATAAGAGGCAGGAAAAGGAAAACGAAGGAGACTATAGCCCCCAGAAACATTATCCAAATAGCTTTGGGGTCAGACGAAAACATGAGTTAACCAAGGGAGTCTGGCATTAAATAAGTTAGCCTGAAACATGTGAAAACAATGTTCTATCAAAATACGGTATATCCTTCCTGCGGCCTAGAAAATGCTGGCATCGATTGCAGTAATGCATTATCTTTATGGCTGAGAGAGAAATATATCTTTATAGCCTATTTTCATTTATGAAACAAGATGTTCAGTAAAGAACATATAGCCTACTTTCTCCTAAATGCAAGGGTATTGTTATAACTGTTTGTCCTTTTCAAGGAGTATAATTGAATGTTGGATGTAGGAGCTTGTTGAAATACAACGTGCTATAAGGATATTAAACATGAATATGCGGTGCCCTTTGCTAGTGCTACCTCTGTAAAAAAAATCATTCAATTCGGTTTCACCGTGGTTGAATTGATATGAGGAATGGATTTGCACACATACATGGCCGCTATTTGAAAACTATTAGGCTGATGACCTTGTAGTCAGTCATAAGATGCTTTCCACAAAAAGGCATGTTGTTGAAAAATCTGGTAGAGATCATATGATTAGGATGGTCGTAATTTGATTTAAGCTTTTAACATTTGGGTGGCCGTCATTCCGTTTTCGTCAAATATTAATAAACTGGCATCTAATTTATTTCATTTTTTTCCCATAACCACAAGATGGCAGCTGTGCGAAATTTTAAAATCTCGTTTTTACTTCTTGATTCATAATCATGCGATTGTAGTTTGAATACTACACGTACACAATAATCTTCATGTATTCAAGACCTACATATATAAAAATCCAACATGGCGACTATCCGAAATATTTAGTCGGTTCTCAATATCTACGAATCAATTACAGCAATCAAACTGAAATTTTGTATGTTGAATGTGGCAATTAACATAAGTAGGATATATGAAAATAGGCTGTAAATTTCTTCACGGAACTACTTGTTTTACAGAAGCTAATGTGTACTGCCAAACTAGTATGGGCTGCAGTTTTATGTTGTTGTTGAATGTTTTAGGGTTTTTGCGACATCGTGATCTTGTAGCCCCGTGTACTTGGGTGTGTGTGAATTTGTCTGATAACCTGTATCACCGTGATGTCTGTACTGGTGTGTGTATTTGTAATTGAGGTAGGATTTGGGTAGGAAACAGTCGTGGCCTTAAGTTAGGTACTATCCCGGCATTTGCCTGGAAACCACCGAAAACCACTTCCAGGATGGCAGAGGTAGGAATCGAACCCATCTCTATTCATTTTTGCCTCACGAGGTTGAGTGCACCCCGCTTCAGCCCTCAGACCAGAATTAAACTTTTCTTGTCAGAGGCGGGAATAGAACCCGGGGCTCCGCGGTCACAGCCAAGAATGAAGTGTTTCGCAAGTTCTCGTATATTTAGAACCATTTTCACTACTCTCTATTCATATGAGACACCTGACTTAACAACCATGTAACCAAAGGCCCTTTTTAAATAAATATATATATTTTCTTCTCATATCCTCATAAATTAGTTTGTACTAATTAGCAGCAATGTATAGTCTGAAACTGTTATGAAATAAATATTAATACGTGCTACCCCTAGTAGCAAGTTCGTTAATTGGATCACAGTAGCCTTATTGCAGGTCTAGAAAGATGCACCACACAATAAGCAAATAGAAACAATTAGCTGTCTTACTCAAATTTGCTCCCTTATGGAGAACACTCGCCCTTTCACTTGCTCATGCAGTTAATCCCTCACTATTGAGACCGGTGTCCTCACTCTAAATAACAACAACTCTTACTCAAGTTCACGAGCCACAGTCTGACACTCACTGTTCTTGAATACTACACACTGTTTCGCAATTTCACACGTCACCACATTACCTCCTTCGCGCAGGTATAAACACACTCATTGGCACTGGCCAGGGTCGCTCTTTATATATCGGGGCTAACGACTCACAGATGTTTCTAGAGTGGACCAGGGTTAACAGCTACTCTCAGACCTTCTCGAGATTTCCAACACTAGTTGGGCCACGAACATTCTGGTCCATTCGTTTTGTTCTCGCTGCGCAAGCGGCCGGCCGACACAGAGCTCGGGGGTAGCCTCGGGCGGCTGTGAGTCACGCGCAAGGGAATGAAGCAACCCCGCACCCGTAACTATATATTTACAAGAAATTTTCGATAAAATATTGCCCGCCTTTCACACATTACATACTGTCAAACAGCTCACGGAGAACAGAACTTCCCCTACCTCCAGGCGAATGTAACCGATTATCTGGACTCACTCTTTCGTGCGGCCAATGCGAGGAGTGCGACATCCAGTAGTATTTATAGATAGATAACAATGGTCTTGACAAATAACGTCCTAAGTGCATGTCGAAGATTATGTATTTCGTACGAGGTAACAAGACAACATTAGACTGCACGTGGACTCGGAAAGGACAAAAGTGCATTATTAGCCTATTTTCAATTTTGAAAAAATAGGCTTATGAGATCACCTTTTGTCCGTGTGTGTGTGTGCGTGCGTGTGTGTGTGTGTGTGTGAGGTGTGTGTGTGTTCCCCCCTAATAAAATCTAAACGGCTGGAGCGATTTCAATGAAACTCGGTAAGTTCATAGCACTATTCCCGGCGACCTCGACCGTGCCCTTCAAATTTTGTTACGTCTCACCAATCCAACATGGCGGCTGAGCGAAATATTTCACTAGCATTCAATATCTCCGAAACTATTACCGATATCGCCCTGAAATTGTGTACGGTGATAAACGGCACTACTAGACGTTCACCTATGAGACTTTCTAAAACCTGGTGACTACAAAACCAACATGGCGGTCGAGCGAAATTGAGACTTTTAAATAGATATTTTTCTCGCGATTTAACTATCCAAACGTACTGAAACTTGGTACAGCAAATTTTTATACACATTGTAATGCACTGGAGTCTAATTTAGTTCAATTGTTTACATAACCTCAAAATGGCGGCTGTGCGAAATATTTCACTGACATTCTATATCTCCGAAACTATTACAGATATCATGCAACCTTGTACGGTGATAAAGGGTACTGATACAAGTTTACCTATGTATATTTCATAAACCAATAAAGTAGAAAACGAACATGGCGACCAAGCGAATTTGAAATATTTTAATAGACCTTTCCCGTGATTTAACTCTCTGAGCGCAGTGAAATGTGGTACAGTAAATGATTTTGCAGATTGTAATGCACTGCCATCTAATTTAATTCAATTGTTTACATAACCTCAAGATGGCGGCTGTGCGAAATTTTTAAATTATGTTTTTATTTCTTGTGTAGTAATCATGCGATCGAAGTGAAAGTTTGAATAATGAACCTAGGCAATAATTGTTCTTGAATGGTACATAACTCTATGGCCTATACATATAACAATCCTAAATGGCGAGCTTCCGAAATATTTAGACGGTTCTCAATATCTATGAATCTTTTACAGCAACCAAACTGAATTTTTTATGTTCATAGAGACTATGAACATATGTTCACCTATAGGACTTTCAGTAACCTGGTGATCACAAATCCAACATGGCGGCGACGCGAAGTATAAATATTTAAATGGACGTTTCTCGCGAATTAACTATCCGAGTGCCGTGAAACGTTGCACGTTAAATGCGTATACAAATGTTGATTCACTGGCATGTAATTTATTTCAATTGTTTGCATAATCACAAGATGGCAGGTGTGCGTACTTTTAAAATCTCGTTTTTACTTCTTCTGTTCTAATCATGCGATTGAAGTTTGAATACCACACGTACACAATCATCTTAATGTAATAGTACAAAAATAAAAATCCATCCTGGCGACCATCTGAAATATTTAGACGGTTCTCAATATCTACGAATTTGTTACAGCAATTAAACTGAAATTTTGTATGTTGATAGTGGCAATGAACATGAGCAGGATATATGAAAATAGGCTGTATAGTTCTTCACGGAACTACTTGTTTTTAAATTATTTTACTTTTTGCTAAGATCTATATCGTTCACGTGTCTTGCTATTTCCCTAGTTGCTTTCGCTTGGATTGTATGAGAATAATAGAGAAGTGAGAGAAGCCAGTCATGGAAATATTCTCAATTAGTGTTGCCTTATGTAAAAAAAAAACCTTTATACCTGCGCTTACCTGTGTGGGTCTATCCGACGTTTAATTGTTATAATAGCCACCCACTGTTTCACTTGCCTGTCAAAACACAGTTAATATTGTATTACGATTCCCACATAGCCTAAGGGAACGATTTACTCCTCAAATGCCTAAATGTGTTGCTTTAATAATACTTTATGCTTTATCTAATAAATTACCAAGATGTTCAGTAAAGAACATATAGCCTACTTTCTCCTAAATGCATGGGAGTAGGGGGGTGAGGCGGTTTCCAACGAGTGTCATGGCCGCCGCGTTAGTCCAAGCCAATATCTCGTGAACCCATGGTCGGATTTTAACAAATGACGAGTCATTGGACTCGGGCTGACGTCCTCTTTGCTGTGGACTACTCGTTATATTTTTGAAATTTTTTTTGAAAATTTTTGTTTTCAAAAGTTGGTGATAGTTTGAAAACCAAAGATGATAGAACGTTATGCCATGGCCCAAACGAATGTTCTTTATGACCTTTATTTTCTATAGTAAAACTTTTTTATTTTTTATGTTTTTTTGAAAACACTCGAATTTTGAAAATTCTATATTTTGGAAACTAGGAAGTTTACAAAAAGGTTTGTTTGACGTAAATTAATGGTCCTTATGCCCCCTACCCCCAAAATAAATTTCAAGTCTCTAGAGGAAAAATTTGTGTTTTGTAAGTAGTGGGGTAAGACGGGAGCTGCTACACTTGGGAAGTTGTGAGCCCCTGCGACCTTGGAATGGAAGGAGTGATGCTAGGAGGGCGTGCTTGGATTCGTTTTTTTCGTCTCGTCGTGCTCTTTACGGGAATGTAGGTGTCGAAAAGGTGAAATGCTGGAAACACGGTTTTTGGGGGGGAAAAACGTGATTTTAAACTTTTTGCTATATCTCGCGAACCAAGTATGCTAGAGGCATGTACGACGGGTCCAAGGACTCGGGGTGACGTCCTCTTTGCTATGGATCGCTCGTTATATTTCTTAAAAAATTTTGGAAACTCGATTTTGGGGTAAACACGTGTTTTTTGTGATTTTTGCCGATATCTCACGAACCAATAATGCTAGAGACGTGTACGAGGTGTCCTAGGACTCGGGCTAACGCCCCCCTTTCAAATGTGGTAGATATTTTTTTCCAAAAAATAATTCACAAAGGGCCTAACGCCGTACATGTTGAAAAAACGTTTTCTTTTTCTTTACCTGTTTATAATGTTTATAAAGCGTGGTGGTTGAGAGAGACGATACGGCTGGGTGTGTGTGTGTGTGTTTCAACGAACCTGTCGCTGACCAAGGTGGCTGTGTTCAATAGATCAATCGCTATTTCGACGGGCCGGTTTATGACAGAGCGAGGGTGCGTTTTTTCACACATTTTACCTTTAACGTGTAAACGGTGATGAGAACTTGGTTCTATGTTGGTCGAAGCGAGTAGAGAAAACCAACTTGCAGACGAGCAGGAGGTGAAGGTCATTTGAGCTTATTGGAAGGCGTTGATCTGACTTGACAACAGGTGCAATGGAAAAATGACCATGACGCTTGAAAGTGAAATAATCTGACCATTGTGGTGGCAGGGGAGTGCGAAAGGCATGCACACACATGTGTGAAACCACATGTACGCTAAACCAGTGACATCCTGTCTTGCTTCGTACGTGACAAAATGCAAGTCCATGTGAAATTTGATCTACCACAGGTTCACCTTGGACGTTATCTGTCCACGTGCATGATAACTGTTAACAAGTCACAACCTGTTTTGCTTCGTACGTGACAAAATGCAAGTTGACGTGAAATTTGATCTGTCACAGGTGTTCACCTTGGACGTTAGCTGACCACGTGCCTGATAACAGAATGTTCAAAGCGTGGGAATCGCTGAATCAGTAAAAAGTATGATGCAACTTGTGGGAATGATGTCACAACCAATAGATAGGCAAGAGCTGCGAACAGCAGTGGTGGGAGGTGGAGGGGGAGAGGGGGAGGGGTAATGAAAGAGAGAACACAGGTGGAAAGAGAAAGAAATATGTGGAGCTGAGGACTGTACACATAGAGCTATAGGTGGTGTACAACATGTGTGAATAAATAAATAAAAAATTGCACAGGTTCACACAACATGTAATTTATTGATCCAAGAATTAAACGTAGAGTTAAACCCTAACCATTTGACATAGAGTTTATTTCCTTTTTGTTTCAACACTTTTTCCACAAGATAATGCTGAGGAAATGCTGTTTTCTGAAGTTCATGGAGATAAAATCTACCTTTCATGGGTTGATGGTTGAGGTCTTCGAGTAAATAGGTGACTGGAGTGTCCAAGTTGACTCGACGAATTCGAAATAGTCCAGTCCCCCACTGAGGCGTGTAGCCCTTATTGAAGGCAGACTTAAATTTGCTCACACGAACAAAATCCCCAATTTTCAGTCGGTGACGTTTAGGATCGGCTGCTTTTATGGGGTTAAAAAGTTTATCCAATCGCTGAATATTTTTAGTCACGAGGCGTGGCTTGGTCCCAATTGTTCTATGTTTGGTGTCATTGTAACGTGACACTAGCTCAGGTAACATGTCCAACCAGCGATAACTGCCCTGAGCGGTAAACGCTTTCCACATATGGGTTTTCAATGTTCGGTTGAACCGCTCGACCACACTGGCTTTGAGATTGCTGTACGTGGTGTAATGGTGAATATCCTTAGATTTGAGAAAACTGGAGAAGTCCTTGTTGAAAAATTCTTTCCCCTGGTCGGTTTGTAGCAGCTGAGGTTGACGTTTGGAGTGTTGAATAATATGTTGAAAGGCCTTGGTAACTAGTGGACCAGACTTGCGACGCACAGGTTCAACAAAGGCCATTTTGGAATAGACATCAATGACGGTCAACATATAGCGTACACCGTCGTTAACGCCAGCATAGGGTATCATTTCAACTAAGTCAGCCTGCCAAAGTTCATCCACACCTCGTGAAATCACCTTGAGTCGAGGATAGTGACGTCTAGCTGGGCGATGCAACTCGTGAGCAATACCCATTTTAATGGGTGAGAGCTTAAACAATAATTTTGGCATTTCGAAGTTCTTGTTCAATTTCTTGAATTTCCCAATCGTGACCGGTATGGCCAGCTTGACGTGAGGCATGCAACAACTGTAGCCGCTGGACGAGCTTATTGGGATTGTGCCAGTAGGTAACATCCACAAGGGGTTTTAATGGTTTAAATGTCACTCCCGAAGCGGACGCTTTACGACGAGTACTTTGACTGGTGGGAAACATTTTTGCAATGAAGGTTTTATATTTTTGAGATATATTGGCATTCACTTGTTGAGCGGGATCATACTGTCTTTTGTGGGCATGGGTATCCAATAAAATGGATTTATATTTGTCAAGGTCCTCTGACGTATAATCATGGGGAGAGGGGGTCCGAGAAAAGAGCAGCTTTAACAGTCCTGGCGTTAATTTATAGTTGATGTTTTTAATGACAGCCTTAGTACGAGCAAAT
Source organism: Meconema thalassinum (assembly GCA_946902985.2). Taxonomy (NCBI): domain Eukaryota; kingdom Metazoa; phylum Arthropoda; class Insecta; order Orthoptera; family Tettigoniidae; genus Meconema; species Meconema thalassinum. The sequence continues at coordinate 2,095,503,270 of OX336388.2, read as the reverse complement.
TTAATGGATGAATCGCCAATTTTAAAACTATCATTCTCATAGCGAACACCATACGTGGTATCTGTGTTTCCAATAAATAGATCGGTGAAATAGGGTTCCAATGTTGATCCATAATACTTTATTAAAATGGTTTTCAGTTGTGCTTTATGTTGAGGGGTGGCCAAGAGTCGTGAAAATGGAGACGCTCTGGAAGGGCAAGGTGTTTCGACCATAGCCAAGGATTTCTTTTTTCTCAAAAACTCTGCAAGGGGTGCGGCCTTTTTTTGAGGCGTAAACACTTGTTCCTCCTGGTCCTCAACTTCACTAACACTAGTCAAATCTTCCTGTTCCTCTTCCTCTTCCTCAGGGTCCTCGTTCAGCGTCTGCGTGGCTTGTGAAACGGTGGGTAGCGTTTCAGATGGCTTGAAAGAGGGTTTCAACATGGCTTTTAGCGGAGGTGCTAAATGTTGTTGAATAAACAAAGCATGATTGGCACGTGATTGTTTCAATTGACGAAACTTTTGGCGAATAGTATTTTTTGCTCTAATAATATGCTTTTTCAATTGACTCTCTGCTAACGCCATGGTGTCTTGACAAATGACTTGATGGGGAATGAGACAGGGCCTTAAATAGCAATAAAATGATCAAACCCTAAGCGATACCGTCCTTGGTTGAGTTCACTTTGTTTGTCAATTACTAAACAGGCATGACGTTGAGTGTTCCAGCACTTGGCACACAATTCTGTAAACATTTGAAAGGTCATATCCGGATTCACATGTTCATTATAAATGTGACGACTGTTCCTCTCGTCCTGACGAAATAAAACAATGACATTGGCATTGTCACGAATCAACTGTTTGGACATTTTTGAATACGTTTGTCCAAGATAGAAGCAATCGATATGTTTGTGACGACCCATGCTGAAATAGCTTTGAATGATACCTTGACGTTCAGTGGATACATCATCGAAAATCATGAGTGAATCAGGCTTTACCTCATCCGGTGAAATCACATTTTCTTGCATGGAAAATGTAAAATAACCCATATTCTCTTTTTGTAATCCAGACATGACTTGATCCAGAAACACGTAGAGGGGTTGGTAGAGAGATTTTGCAAAAATATAAATATTTTGAAAACGCAGACCATTGGGTGCTGTGATGAGCGTTAGCAAAAGATTTGTCTTTCCACAGCCGGAAGGCCCCACAATGATGCAGCGAATGGAAGATGGAAACAGTGAACCATGGCGTTGTTCACGTGATGTGGGACAGAGATGGGAAACCATGTCCCCCACGGGGAATGACTCTTGCTGCTTAATAATCTTCATTTCAACTAAGGCTTAGACAGGCTAGCAGGCTGTCTATATACAGGACACCGAGCCTTGTCATAGAAACAGTAGACTGGTACTACAGGTTGACGATGGATGTCTTTGGACGTGCGTTGATGGCCAAAGCTAGGTCTGTCCCCATACATGATCCTAAACAAGAAACAGATCCTGCTAATAAACACTATGTGGATAGGTCACTAGTGCCACGCACAAAACAGGCAGATTATGACTTTAAGGGAAAGCGGTTAACCCATGTAAAACATCCTCAAGTGTCTACAGACGTTACTACGAAAAAGTATGTGGATAACAAAGTGTATGAGTTTTATGACAAAGTGCCTCAGCTTACGGTGAATGGCTATAGCGCTAATCACCATCGGATTATTCACGTGGAAGACCCGCAAGACGAAGACGATGTTTGTACCAAGCGTTACGTGACCCATGAAATGAAAAGGCTTTATAAATTGATCCCATCTGTATTTTTAGTGTATCTGACAAATGAAAAACCTTTGAATGACAGAAACCATTTACCGCTAGTCCATGATCAACACTTGACCTATGTGCTTGCTTCGGGTTTAAGCCACTATCGATTACACTATGATGGAACCATTCACATCCAATATGCCATACCTGATGAGAACCATTTACAAATAAAAATAAATGGTCATAGGATGTTGGTCCATAACCATGAAATGGTCAATGCTGGTGACGAATTATCCTTTCACCGCATGTTGACATGGGATGAAAAGCAAGCGGGAAAAACCATAAACGATTTCCCACTTTATGTGGAATTGGAATATACAGCCATGAAATAACCATCTGACGTTAGTTGTGATTTAAACTTTCTTGTGAAAGGTTGTTCGTCATTATCATGGTGAAACAAAGGTATGCGGTGAGAAAGACTAAAAAAAGGACTTTGTCCTTGGCAAAGCCTGGGCTTACAACATTCGTGGACAAGACCTTGCGAAAGAAAAAAAGAAAAAATAATGTATTGACCATAAGGAAAGCCTTTCGAGCAGCACAGAGACATGTTATTCCAAAACGTCAGCGACAGGTTTCAAACCAAGGGCGAGTGATTCCCGTCCCCAAACTAGCAGGATTTTTACCTGCATTATTTGCTGGTTTGGCTGCTCTGGGTTCACTTTTGGGCGGTGCCAGTGCAGTGGCGAAAACCATTAAAGCCGCGCAGCAGGGCAAGCAACAACTCAAAGAAAGTCAGCGACACAATGAAACGACGGAAGCGATTGCCATGGGCGCTAGAAATGCCAATTTAAAGCCAGCCTTTTATCAACAAGGATTTGGGATTTCACCATTTCGAAATAATAAAAAAAAATAACCTCAGCCATAGCAAGACATGCCCTGACGCATCAACAAGTGGAAAGCTATGCTAAACAACTAAAGCTTTCTCATTTTCGAGGTGTGTTTATGCGAAACCAATTACCCCCACGACCCTGGAAAAAGGAATGTGCTGTTGTCAATTTGGATGATCACCGAGGACCAGGAACGCATTATGTAGCTTATGTCAAAGAGGGATCCACTGTATGGTACTTTGACAGTTTTGGGAATTTGCCCCCGCCCATGGAACTAGTGACCTATTTTGAAAACAGGATCAAGATATATTATAATGTGAAAAGTGAGCAAACGTTTAACAGCCAACAGTGTGGACGTTTGTGTTTATTTTTTATATATAAGACGCAGCATAAGCTAAAACGCCACCAGTATGTCGACAGAAAGTAAAACGTTTACAGTGCATGGACGTGGACCTGAAGTCAGCCTAGACTTTTACCCGCCTATCGAATTGGGTGAAAAACCCTATGGTTTAGGACTTGTTTCTCTTCAAACGTACAATCGAATATCCAGCATACGTGAAAATGTGAACAACAAGTTTTACTATGATGATTCTGTGCTCACCCTGAACTCTGGTGGATACACGATCGATGATATTTATGAACACATTTATGTGGTGTTGATCAATCAGTATGGTTTAAAGTCATTTCTCGATGGAACGCACAAGTTTGAACTTGTAGGCAATACTAACACTCATCGCTGCAGTATTTTCTCTACCTTCAACATTGACTTTAAAACACACCCCGATTCCATTGGCCCATTACTAGGATTTAAACCACGTGTGTTGGAGCCCAACAAAAAACATGAATCGGACCATGAAGTGAAATTCATTGAGGACCATCATGTGTCGGTGACGTGTAATATTATTAGCCAAGTGTACACCAATCAAGAACCATTGCATTCGCTTTATGACTTTATTGTGACATCGCCCAATGGGTATATTATTCGTGAAAACCCTCCAGTGGTGCTTTTTCATGCTGTGGCTGTCGATAGTATTAGTAATATAACATTAAGACTGATCAATAGAGATCAACAACTCATTGATCTAGATTCTACCACACCAGTGACTTACAAGTTGGTGCTAAAGCCACTATGAAATTTGTGTATAAAGCAACAACACCGTCTAGGAATAGTGTTAATTGTTTGCCACGTGAATACACGTTAACATCTCAGAACAAGCAGATTTTACAGCATTTGGGTTACCACATTAACCCCCGCGATGAATTCTATTCTAGAGGTAGCGAACCACATCGAGGAGCAACCAGGAGTGGTAAGAATTGATCTGCATTCTTATCAAGCTCAAACACCTGGACTCAATAACAATGATGAAATTCAATTTGTTATTAACAACCAAGATATTTACACTCTACCGCATGAAAGTGTTATTCAGATTGAAGGTCGGCTCACCAAAGCCGATGGCTCTACACCCACCACATCCAAGTTGGCCAACCATGGTTTGGCCTTTCTGTTTTCTGAAGTGCGGTATGTCATTAACGATATCGTGGTGGATAGCACTCGAAATGTGGGCATTTCCAGTGTCATGAAACTATACCCCTCTTATAGTGAGGAAGAAGGTAAAACACTTTGCATGGCAGGTTGGTGTCCTGACTCGACCAATGACTGGATGGTACACACCGATGGAACCTTTACTGGATATTTACCTCTTAAACTGATTCTAGGCTTTGCTGAAGATCACCAACGCATTGTGGTTAACGCAAGGCAAGTGCTTTATCTAGTGAGAGACAGGAGTGATAATAATGCACTCAAGGGAGCCGACAATGCCCCCATAGATTCAAAAATTCAACTACAACGCTTGCTATGGAAAGTGCCACATGTGACCCTTAACGACAGCAAAAAACTGGACGTACTCAAAATGGTAAAGAGAGATATGCCTCTACCCATGGAATTTAGAAGCTGGGCACTCCATGAGTATCCGCTATTGCCCACCACCAACACACACAGTTGGTCTGTAAAAACAGCTCGCTATACAGAGAGACCTCTCTACCTGATCGTGGGATTTCAAACGAATCGCAAGTATCAATAAACCAAAGATGCCACGCAATTTGATCACTTGCAATTGAGAAATGCACGTCTTTTCCTCAACGGAGCTGTGTTTCCCTATGAAGGACTGGATTTGGATTTTTCCAAAAATAAATTTGGCCCCCTGTACTATTTGTTTTCTAAATTTCGATGGTCGTATTATCAAAAAGAGAACGGCCCCATGCTGCTACCCCAAGCGTTTAAGGCAAGAGCGCCACTGATTGTCTTTGACTGTTCTTACCTGGAAGAGTCTGTCAAGCCATCCAATATCGACATTCGACTAGATTTTGAAACGCATGACAATGTACCAGCCAATACGACGGCCTACTGTTTTATTATTCATCACAAACAAGTCAACTATTATCCACTGTCCAACCAAGTGACGAGTGTATAAATAACAGCTCAACCCACGTCAAGCCGCTCAGTCATGTCTTGCTTTAAAGCCTCAAGAGACGTTACATCCATGAATTTAAACTCTGAGGAACAACGTTTCAAGACTTTTGCCACATGTCCGGTGCCTTTCATGAACCCTCAAGCCTTGGCGGCCGCTGGATTCTACTATTTAAAAACAAGAGATGAAGTGAAATGTGCCTTTTGTCCCATCATCATAGACCAATGGCAGGAGGGCGATGAACCCATGCAGGAACATCAGCGCTGGTCTCCCACCTGCCCCTACCTGTGTAGAATGAAAGTGGGAAATATACCCTGTCATTCAAGCTATCCCTCACTTGTGTCTCTGAGTGATGAAAAAACAAGTTACGATACGTGTGGACCGTATGGTATCCATGGTGCTTCGGTGAGCAGCTCACCATCAAAAACGCCTAGTTTAGAGACATTGGGACATCATCGGTGTTATGGACGTTACAAACGCAAGAGACTATATTGTTGTATCAGTTGCTATCGTCCATATCCCAAAATGAGAAAAGCCTGTAAAACGTGTTATGATAATAAAATTATGTAATTCTTAAATTCTAATTTTTGCATGTCCCCCTGTCCTATCCTAACCTTCTTTTTTGAAACTAGCATGGCAGGTAAGTCCATGCCATGATCACACCTGATCGTCCGTCAGTCGTCAGTTGAACTTGGTCCAGGCAAGCGTCAACATGTTGCGCACACTCATTGTGGATTGCCAAGGGTTTAAAATTGGTGACAACAAATTTATATTTAAACAAGTGGCCATGATCGATTGTACCACGTTTTGGATATCGCAAGCTACGCATTTGCTATTTAAACCACCCCATGCTTTTGATTTGTTGTGTGAAAAAGACCGTAAACAAACCCAGTGGATTGAAAATCATAGGCAACTAGACTGGAATCAGGGAACCATTTCCTATAAATATTTGGACGTGGTCATGAAAGCACACTTGTCCTAGGCCAATGTGGTATTTGTGAAAGGTAATGAAAAACGTCAATGGTTGCAACCATTTTTGGCGTCTTACTGCCAATGTATCGACCTCATGGAGTTGGGCTGCCCCTCCCTGCAAACGCTCATGGATACTTGTTCCTGTGGCAACATTACCCATACAGCCCTATCGCATGCATGGCATCTCTTTCATTAGTTAACCACCCATGCCTGCTGGGAGTTGTTGAACAAAATTATAACTCAGGATTTACCTGTGAATGACGTCAGTGAGATTTCTACAAGCGACGTGTAAACATCTATAGCTCGTGATACCATGGAGAAAGGCAATGCTACGGACAAAGCCATCGGCAAGTTCTTTGTGTGCAAAAATAAACTAGACAGTTTTACCAAAGAGGAACTCTTGGCGCAGCCCAAGTCGTTCATTTATTATGTGGCCGCCAACGCGGTCAAAGAAATCTGGCAACATGTACCAAAATCATGGACTCAAGACCCTGTGCTGAGTGAATTGCAACCCTGTACGGATTACGATCACCATAAGCAAGTGGCCATGGCAAAAATACCGTCTATGCGTCAGTGTGCGACTTGCCAGCTAGTGAAACTGTATCACGGTCATAAAAGTCCGTGTAAAGACTTTGTTGAATCATTCCACGGGTGTCATGGCGAGAAAAAGCAACAACAACAACAAACACAAACATCGTCCACAGAGGAGGAGGATGACCAAACCTTTCTACCATCAATGGAAAAGGATATGCCAGACCTGTACTGGCAATGGCGTCATTGACAAAGTGACTCAATACTTACCTTTCGAAATCCATCTTCCAGGTTATCGTTTTTGTGGCCCTGGAACTCGTCTCGAAAAACGTTTACAACGTAGTGATGTACCCATTAATCTTTTGGATCAAGCATGCAACGAACATGACCTTTCTTATCGCCATAGTCATCCTGGTTTAAGACATGTGGCAGATAAATTGTTATTGAAGAAAGCTAAACAACGTTTCACATCCAGTGATGCCTCAGTAGGTGAAAGGATGGCAGCCCTAATTGTCATGAGTGCTATGAAAGGAAAGTTGATGATGCATGGACATAAACATTGAGGAGTGAGGAATTGGGATGTGTTTGTATTCTATTTTTCTTTTGTCAATCCCCTTATGGTTATGAAATAAAAACAAAGGTTTACCAGAGCACGATGTTTTGTGTTTTTATTAATTTTAAGAAATCGTGATGTTGATGGCTGATTTTTTCATTTTACACATTTCACACATTGCCATTTGTCATTTTGCAATTTACAGATGTGAAAAATGTTCGTTTCAAGTTTTATGATTTTGATGATATGGATTTTTCCAGTTTGTTGATGACACTTTTTAAACAATGTCTGTTTGAAGTTTTTAAATTTTCAAATTTCACATATGGCCATTTCCAGTTTTTTTAAAATGTCCGTTTTAAGTTTTGCGTTTTTGGTGATATGGAAACATGGATTTTCCATTTTGCTGTTTTCACATTTTTCCATTTAGTGTATGTCGAAAGTTGAGATTTGACAATGATGTTGATGCGAGTGCTTGACCTTGATAATACTGCAATGTGCTGATGCGTGTTTGGAGAAACGTCGAGGTCTACGACTACTGCAGGTAAGACTGTTTTTACAAAAATAATGTCTATTGTCTGCCACATTTCAATGAAAAACGAAACTATTTAAAACAAAATGAGTATATAAGTGACCATTTACCCCCTCCCCACCCACCCACCCTACCTCACCGTGTTTGCTCTGGTCAACCATACACACGAGCTTTCTCTCTCTACTCATACATTCACACCTGTCTTTGGGAACAAACACAACCACTTTATTTATTCCCAAAAGCACAATCTCGACATGCACACTCATCCCAAAAGAACTTTTTTTTAGTTTATCATTTACATTATGAAAAATAATTAAATACTAGTTATTAAAGTTACTAAAAATCTTACTTATTTCATATTTACAATAAAAAACTCAACTTTGTACAGAGTTAAAAGAATCAAACTAATCACCAATCAAAAATTTAAAAAAAATAAGGTTGCATAGAACTTTTTAAAGAGCAAAAGGTCCAGGTGGGTTGTCCCTATTTACAAAATCTACTATTCACAATGACAAAAAAAACAATATTTACAAAATACTAAATCTACAAGTTACATAAAACTATGTCCCATAAACGATTAAACAGTGAAATCACACCTCCTCCTCCTTGCGATCATAACCCCAGGGTAGGCTAGTGAGCAGGTCATCAGCCCACACACGTTTGTTATCCATGGAGGCGAGGGTGCGTTTTCTCTGTTCCACAAGATACAAATGATGGTTGCTGGATTGTATCCTGCACTGTGTATGAGACATAGCTTTGCCAGTGCGTAAAACCGCTAGGTAATCGTCTACACGTAGCGATTTTACCACTGCTCTACCTACACCTTTTGCTCTTTTGGCTTCCTTACAGTCGAGTGTGCGGTAAGCATACATTTTCGAAGCCAAACCTACGAATTCCGTCATAATGGAATCACCGCATTCATCTTTTAAAACGCCCATTTTCTTCTTGTTTTTTATGGGCAGCTGAAACACGTTGCCAGCACTATAGCAAGAGGTGTCGAACCAGTCACTATGTTGCCTCATGACGTCATAGGGGTTGCAGTGGTGAATGTGGTAAATGAATGAGTCCTTGTCCATATACAAAAGAGAGACGTCCTCAAAATGGCGTTTCGCAAACTCATAGTGGAATCGATACATGACCGATTTAGAAAAGTCTAAAATGACTTGACCCAAGTAAATGGGTTTATCCATGGTCACGCTGGTCTTACTCATTTCAATAGTAGCCAAATCCTCATCGATAATTTTGATCGATTTGAAATTTGGCTTGGCAATGTACCGCCGGGCACCCCACTGCCCCTCCCAGACATTCACCAATTTAATGTCACGGTATTTGCGGACATTCTCCATAGACTTGCCATAGATGCAGTTGTTCATTAATTTTAAAAAATTAATTTCAAACTGCTGTGTTGCCATTTGTCGGTGCTCTGTGTTGAGTCGCATGTATGGCTCAAGCCATGCTTTTTGAGCAAAAGAAATACCCCTGTGGATTTTCTTTAACACCAAGCCTTGGGCGAGGCATTGCACCAACATTTGGATATGTAGCACATACCGATTTTTGTTGTAAAGTGTGCCCATGAGTTTTTCAGTTTTCACTATACTGTCCGGGGGAACCATTTGCTCAAGGCAGAATGGGAAATCGGCATGTTCATCATACAAGGATGAGGGATATTCAATATCCACTTCTAGCACATATCCACGGCCTGTTTCTTGGCTAGCCATGTTCACATCAAATTCTGACACTTGTTTGTCTGTCAGCCAAGCAAACTTCCCATAGGGCAAAGGCTGACTCATGGCGTAACCGTACAAATTATTCACATCATAGTACATTAAGTACGATTCTGGTTTGTCTGGTGAATAATCAGACATGTAGACATTGTTCGCTTCGGCATGGCGCTGGTTAAGTGATACAAAGCCGCCACGAATGCCCTTTTCAAAAAATAGAACCATGTCTACGTCAGTGAGTAAATCCAATTCCACTTGAGTGTATTTTGAAGCGGCATCAAACGAGAGCCCAGGACTCGTATAATAGTGAGCCGGGTCAAGACCGTAAATGTGTTGACACAAGTTACGGCATTTTTCAAACACATCAGTGAGCAGCAATACATCCAGTTTTAGGTAATGCATAGCATATTCACTTAGCGTCTTCATGCCAAACATTCGCCAAACTTGACATGCATGTGCATAGTCTTCATCGGAAACGGTACTGCGTGTTAGTTTCGAGTAAAATTTCTCTTGTGGTGGGAGTTTTCTTTGCTTTAACACATCCCAGCTGTTGCAGAAATCATACGGGAATATACCTTTCCGAATGCACAATTGAAATTGCTCAGGATCATTAAAATGCATTCTAGTATTTTTTAATTCCTCCTCATTCAAGCCATTCACAAGGCTGTCTAGCGAGGATGCCATAAACTTAAAGGAATCCAAAAATCGAATGCTAAAGTCGCTCAACCTCCATGTCAGGGCTGTAAAACGCTCATGGTTTTGGGGAATAATGGTGAACGAGCCCTTGTTGACATGGCCCAATTCACGAATCAAAAACTGAATGTCATAATTCGCCAGATTGTGGAAAAAGACACTGATGAAGCGAGGAGCTGGAAAGTTCAAGTTACATTTACTATGCGCAGCTCCACGAAACTCCCCCGTAAAGTGCGAGTGATCACGAACGGTGTCTTCAGCACTGATCAGTGCCTTTTCGCAAATATGACATGTCGTGGCATGCTCATACTGCTGCTGTTGTTCTGGAGATAGGCTCATGGGTACTGGGAGGTCCAGTAATTCCTGTACATGGTCGGCCAACTTCACAAGTTCATCCAAGAACCATTTGGCACAATCTGGCCCCTCACGATATTTGTAAACGGATTGTGTGGTGTCATGGGCGCACACCACATTAAATCCTATGGAAAAAGGTTCATGTTTTTGAATGGGTGTGGTTGAGCTGATGGTGGGATCTGGTTCACATCCCGCCATGGGTGTGGTGAGTGCTTCGAAATCTGCGTATACCACATAGGGAACAGTGTCACGCTTGTGAATGTCCTTAAACTTTAACACAGCCTTGCCCCTTGTGGCAATATCAATCTCACCGCTTCCTGAGAAACGCAATCTACCCTATGACGTTCTAAGAGCATGGAGGTTTTAAAATATTGCAAGCATCGATCACAAATATGTTTTGGACGCTTGTCCTTTGACATTTGACTGCTTAGAAATCTACTTAAGCTTTTAATGAGGCAATAGTGATTCACTTCTCCTACAGATAAATATAAAAGATGAATGTGATGTCGTTTCGGTTCTTTTGTGGCATAAAGAGGACCCACAATCACATTACCATTAAGGCCATAGACCATGAACGAAAAGTCCTGGTTATCTTGTTCAAACCTATGGATCTCGGTTAAGTCCATAGGGAACGACACTCGAGTTAAATTTAAAGTTTGTTTTAATTCATTAAACTTGGCCTTGTACTTTCCCGGCCAACAACCATCATGTTGTACCGGCTGCAAAAAGGCAGCCACAGACCACAGAAAGCAATCATTGTCACGATTCTTAATATTGACCACAGCATTTTTCGAAGCTATTGCTGGCGGTGTTAGGTAGATTTCATTAGAAAGCTAACTATTGCAATGGGTCCCATGTTTCGACTTCCGGAAAATTTCGACATATCTTCGCGTTTCACATCCCCCAGACCCCAAAACCACCGTCAGTTCAAAAGTTTATATATAATTTATGTATATATATATATATGTATATATATATATATGTATATCAGTTTCTTGTGGACACGATAACTGCCGTAATTTTGCACCAATTACTTCGAATTTTTTACCGAAGATGTATACCTATAAAATCTCGGTCGAGTTCGTTATTGGGCTAAATCGGTCGAAGGGGGTGAAAATGGGGGGCTTTTTTCGAAAAAGTGAAATTTCGCTATAACTCTCTTAATACGTGCAATATCGAATCCATTCAAAGTTCATAATATGTGTCGGATAAGTGCCAAAAATTTATGTCAAATAAGTTTTTTGATAGCACCAACCATTGACCAAAGGGGTGGAAAAAAGTGGGTTTTTCGGGAAACATTAATCATATCTCTCTTAATAGGCACAATATCAAAACCGTACAAAATGGACAATATTCCCCTAATAATTACCTAAAACTTTTGTCTGAAAGAATTTTTGATATGACCCACCATTACGCCAATAGACGAGAAAAATTATTTCGGAATTATAAGAAAATGCCAAGAGCTATCAGTGGTTGCCATGGCAACACTACTAAATTGATGAGGCATGGGCCATCAGACGTTGCCATGACAACGCACTTGCACGAGATCAGATTCAGTATTTCCATCTGACTAAATGGTTGGTTGGTTCTTAAGTTTAGGGGCTGCGACAACGCGGTCATGTAGCCCCGTGTACTTTGGGTGTGTGTAGAATCTGTCTGATAACCGGTGTTAATTGTGATGACTGTATTAGTGTGTGTTATCTGTTTGTTAATTTAAGTACTGCAACTAACAATTTTTCAGATAGTTCCTACTTTTGCCGCCAAGCGCCACTGTCAACGACTACGAGGCCAAGTTCAGAACTGAGCTACTAGACGCCGCCGCAGTCGGCTCTTGGCAACGAACATAGAAACCTAAGAGCGTTGTATACATTCTTAACCTATCCAATTTAGCTTCACACAGGTGCAATTAGTGGAAGGATCTTTAACATGCCATAAATCTATGACATGGGACCACCGGCTTTACTTCCCCTCCGAAGGAAGGCATACTGAGGGATATTTAACGCTCTTAAAAAATCCGACGGCTTCGGCCGGGTTTGAACCCGGTATCTTGGGCATAGAAGCTCAGCATGCTACCGACTACGCCACCGAAGCCGCCTGACAAAGTGGGAAGCGGCTTCGGTGACGTAACTGGTAGCATGCTGAATGTCTATGCCCAATGTCGCGGTTTCAAAGCCGGCCGAAGTCGTCGGATTTTCTAAGAGCACTAGAATCCCTCAGTATGCTTTCCTTTGGAGGGGAAGTTCCAACGTTCGTTGCGAGTTGATGGTTGGGGTGGCATCTAGTAGCCAAGTTCACAGCTAGGTGTCGTTGACGGTAGTACCTGGTAGCAACATTAGGAACTACTGCTTGAAATTGACCGTCTGCAGTTCTTACATGAGTTAAGACTAATACAGCCATTACAATTCACACCGTGTATCAGACAGATTCTACACTCACCCAAAGTACACGGGGTTAGATGACCGCGTTGTCGCAGCCCCTAAACTGAGGAACCAACCAGAGGTAGATTTCATTAGAAAGCTAACTATTGCAATGGGTACCATGTTTCGACTTCCGGAAAATTTCTACATATCTTCGCGTTTCACATCCCCCAGACCCCAAAACCACCGTCAGTTCAAAAGTTATGTATAATTTATGTATGTATATGTATATCAGTTTATTGTGGACACGATAACTGCCGTAATTTTGTACCAATCACTTTGAATTTTTTACCGAATACGTATACCTATAAAATCTCGGTCGAGTTCGTTACTGGGCTAAATCGGTCGAAGGGGGGTGAAAATGGGGGGCCTTTTTTTCGAAAAAGTGAAATATTGCTATAACTCTCTTAATATGTGAGATATCGAATCCGTTCAACATTCATACTATGTGTCGGATAAAGCCCAAAAATGTATGTTTGAAGAGTTTTTTTATAGCACCAACCATTGACCAAAGGGGTGGGAAAAAGTGGGTTTTTCGGGAAACATTAATCATATCTCTCTTAATTGGCACAATATCAAAACCGTACAAAATGGACAATATTCCCATAATAATTACCTAAAACTTTTGTTTGAAAGAATTTTTGATATAACCCACCATTATGCCAAGGGATGAGAAAAATAATTTCGGAACTATAAGAAAATGCCAAGACCTATCAGTGGTTGCCATGGCAACACTACTAAATTGATGAGGGATGAGCCATCAGACGTTGCCAAGATAACGCACTTGCACGAGATCAGATTCAGATTTCCATCTAAGTGTGAAGCGGCTTCGGTGACGTAACTGGTAGCATGCTGAATGTCTATGCCCAAGGTCGCGAGTTCAAAGCCGGCCGAAGTCGTCGGATTTTCTAAGAGTGCTAAAAATCCCTCAGTATGCTTTCCTTTGGAGGGGAAGTTCCAACGTTCGTTGCGAGTTGCTGGTTGCGGTGGCATCTAGTAGCCAAGTTCACAGCTAGGTGTCGTTGACGGTAGTACCTGGTAGCAACATTAGTAACTACTGCTTGAAATTGACCGTCTGCAGTCCTTACCTGAATTACAGACTAATACAGCCATCCCAAAGTACACGGGGTTACATGACCGCGTTGTCGCAGCCCCTAAACTGAGGAACCAACCAAAATCTCTGCGGGAGATATAATTTTGCGTGAAGAAGTAACAGACCGTTACATAGTTGCACATCAGTGTCGAAACCTTGCATAAGGATAGTGTGACCACAAGTATAAAAATGGACCCCAAATGACAAGAAGGTTACCGTTCCCATAAGACAATAAAATGTTTAAAATAAGCATAAAATGACGAAAAACAAAGTTAATTAAGCTCCAATTATAAAATACCTTCTCGCATTAAATGAGGTCTGATCCTTCTACGAAAATCTGCATATTCTGCCTATTTTCGCCTATCCCCAAGTTTGTCCGGTGAAATCTACCTCCGCCTTCCGGCGTGCCGAGAGGACTTTTTTTTTAATATAGCTAGACCCAGCATTTAACGGGTTGAATTGACAAATGTTGATTTGTAAATGATGAATTTTGTCTAAGGCAAGGCCACTCGGTCCTTGTTGCAGTTTATCAAATTTTGATAGCAAGGCATTCACCACGTGGGTTTCATACCACTGTTCCAAATTATGGGCTATGAATAGCTCTTGCATTTTAATGCAAATATAAAATGTCTCTTTATGCTCTACGTCCTTCTTTTTATATATGAAATCGCACACCAGTTCTGTATTCACTTTTAAAGCCGTATGCAACCTTTGCGCTGTACAAATTTCAATTTTAAAAATTTCAAAACAAGATTCTAAAAATTCTTTGGGAATCAAACTTTTTCTAACATTGACCACACGACCAGAGCACACACGCGATTTGAAACAACTGTTTAAGGGTTCCCAAGTTAACGTATCCGCAGCAGTAAAATACATTATTTTGAAAGAACACTCTCACCTGAGTTTTCACCTGTAGACTGCTTGACAATGGTTCCACTCTAAAGCCACTTGGTTTTCAACTGTATTTGCTATAGCAGTGAACCCTTTTTTCCAAATATCTAAAAAGAAATAAAATAAACCACCATAAGTATATCCATTCCATATAGTTTATGCCTTTCATAAACAAAACAAAATCAAACAGGTTATATATTAATAAAACAAATCTCACCTTGACGTGTAACGCTTTGCTTTATTCCCGTCTCGTGGGCTAGTGAGGAAATGGCTTCCTTTTCTAGTTGTCCGTTTTTCTCTCTTTTCCAATCTCTTTCCCACAGACACACGACATGTAGGCTATACACGTTATCTGCCAACAAATAAATAAATAACATCGTTAATTACCTAATCAATAAATAATTGCATGTAAATATATATATATATATAAATCAATAAAAATATAAATGAATAAATATATACCTACCCCACAACAAGGTTAAGTATTTTCCACTAACACCAAAACTGTTAAACAAGACCAGGGTTTCATGTAACGCAGTGTGTTCAAAGGTAGTCACCTAACTGAGCGTGGAAATGATAACGACATGTCTTTATATATATGTTACGTTGCATGTATAATCTTTTTTTCCCCACGCTTTGAACATTCTGTTATCAGGCACGTGGACAGCTAACGTCCCAGGCGAACACCTGCGGAAGATCAAATTTCACATGGACTTGCATTTTGTCACGTACGAAGCAAGACAGGATGTCACTGGTTTAGCGTGCCTGTGGTTTCACACATGTGTTCACATGCCTTTCGCTCTTCCCTGCCACCACAATGGTCAGATTATTTCATCTTGAAGCGTCATGGTCATTTTTCCATTGCACCTGTTGTCAAGTCAGATCAACGCCTTCCAATAAGCTCAAATGACCTTCACCTCCTGCTCGTCTGCAAGTTGGTTTTCTCTACTCGCTTCGACCAACATAGAACCAAGTTCTCATCACCGTTTACACGTTAAAGGTAAAATGTGTGAAAAAACGCACCCTCGCTCTGTCATAAACCGGCCCGTCGAAATAGCGATTGATCTATTGAACACAGCCACCTTGGTCAGCGACAGGTTCGTTGAAACACACACACACACACCCAGCCGTATCGTCTCTCTCAACCACCACGCTTTATAAACATTATAAACAGGTAAAGAAAAAGAAAACGTTTTTTCAACATGTACGGCGTTAGGCCCTTTGTGAATTATTTTTTGGAAAAAAAATCTACCACATTTGAAAGGGGGGCGTTAGCCCGAGTCCTAGTACACCTCGTACACGTCTCTAGCGTTATTGGTTCGTGAGATATCGGCAAAAATCACAAAAAACACGTGTTTACCCCAAAATCGAGTTTCCAAATTTTTTTAAGAAATATAACGAGTGGTCCATAGCAAAGAGGACGTCACCCCGAGTCCTTGGACCCGTCGTACATGCCTCTAGCATACTTGGTTCGCGAGATATAGCAAAAAGTTTAAAATCACGTTTTTCCCCCCCAAAAAACCGTGTTTCCAGCATTTCACCTTTTCGACACCTACATTCCCGTAAAGAGCACGACGAGACGAAAAAACGAATCCAAGCACGCCCTCCTAGCATCACTCCTTCCATTCCAAGGTCGCAGGGGCTCACAACTTCCTAAGTGTAGCAGCTCCCGTCTTACCCCACTACTTACAAAACACAAATTATTCCTCTAGAGACTTGACATTTATTTTGGAGGTAGGGGGCATAGGGACCATTAATTTACGTCAAACAAACCTTTTTGTAAACTTCCTAGTTTCCAAAATATAGAATTTTCAAAATTCGAGTGTTTTCAAAAAAACATAAAAAATTTAAAAGTTTTACTATAGAAAATAAAGGTCATAAAGACCATTCGTTTGGGCCATGGAATAACGTTCTATCATCTTTGGTTTTCAAACTATCGCCAACTTTTGAAAACAAAAATTTTCAAAAAAATTTTCAAAAATATAACGAGTAGTCCACAGCAAAGAGGACGTCAGCCTGAGTCCAATGACATGTCATTTCTTAAAATCCGACCATGGGTTCACGAGATATTGGCTTGGACTAACGCGGCGGCCATGACACTCGTTGGAAACCGCCTCACCCCCCTACTCATGGGTATTGTTATAACTCTTTGTCCTTTTCAAGGAGTATGATTGAATGTTGGTTGTAGTAGCTTGTTGAAATACAACGTGCTATAGGGATATTAAACATGAATATGAGGTGCCGTTTGCTAGTGCTACCTCTGTACAAAATTGCATTCAATTCGGTTTCACCGTGGTTGAATTGATATGGTGAAACGATTTGCACACATACATGAGCACTATCTGCAAACTATTGGGCAGATGACCTTGAAGTACAGTCAAAAGATGCTTCCCAGAAGAGGGTATGTTGTTGCAAAATTTGGTAGAGATCAAATGATTAGGATGGTCGTAATTTGATTTAAGCTTTGAACATTTGGGTGGCCGCCATTTCGTTTCCGTCAAGATGGCGGCGATATAAAACATGACACTGATTTGCCTTTTACGAGTGCTACCTCTGTACCAAATTTCGTTCAATTCGGTTTCAACGTGCTTGAATTGATAGGGGGAATCGATTTGCACACATACATGGCCGCTATCTGCAATATATTGGGCTGATAACCTTGTAGCTTGGTCAAAATATGCTTACCACATAAAGGTATGTTGTTGCAAAATTTAGTAGAGATCATATGAATAGGTTGGTCGTAATTTGATTCAATATTTTAACACTTGGGTGGCCGCCATTACGTTTTCGTCAAAATGGCGGTGATATAAAACATGACACTGAGGTGCCCTTTGCTAGTGCTATCTCTGTACCAAATTTCGTTCAATTCGGTTTCACCAAGTTCGAATTGATAGGGGGAGGGACACACACTCACAGACACACAGACTCACAGACACACAGACAGACACACAATTTTTCGCCCTGTGTTGATCTCATAAGTCTACTATCATTTTTTTGCAAAAAACGAAAGTAGGCTAAAAATATGATTGTAATGGCAGTGGATTCGGTTAACAAACGTGCGGACGCGGGGCGGATGTGGATGGCAGCCGTGCGGATGTGGGGTGGATGCGGATAACTGCCGTGCGGATGCGGGGTGGATGCGGATAACTGCCGTGCGGATGCGGGGCAGGTGCAGATGCGGTTGACGTTTCGTTTATCCTATAGGGCTATAGTTATAGTCAAAATTGGTGCATTGTCTACCTGACTCTTTACAACGGCAACTTGTAAAATATCGAGTGACGGATAGAGGAACATTCTTACATTCTAAAACCTCTTCGGGACCATACATGATTACACCACATTCATCCATTGACAAAGCATGTAAGGTTCCTGGAATGACGTCTAGAATATTATCATCCAGCTTTAAAATTTCTACACAGTAACGTCTACAAACCACAATGTAGCGTATGTTTATCTTCAAATTTATTATAGTCACCGCATATTTTCAGAAGAATTGGACCATATAACTAACACCCAAATGCAGAATGCCCAATACAGTGATCTACAAGATAAACTGACAAATGAGAGTAGAAGAAATCAGTGAACTTGAGTGATCTTTAAAGGTGTTCTTTTTACTGTGTACTGTATTTATTTACGTACTGTAATGCAGTGACAATGACTTCTAAACATAAGACACTTACACTGGAGGAGAAAATTAAAGTAATTGAAGAACACGAGAAAATCAAACGTCCGGCTAAAGAATTAACTGTGTTGTTTAAAGTGGGAAAAACTCAAATTATTTCATAGTAATCCTCTGCGATAATACAGTATTTTCTGTAGTGTATTTTGTCTTATTAAAACTCAATTATTTCAAATATTTGGGGAGCTTTATCACATCAAATGGAAAGTGTACAAGAGAAGTAAATGCTCGAATAGCACAGGCAAAAGAAGCCTTCTCAAAAAAGAAGTATTTACTAACATCCAAGACTGTTAACTTAGAGGTGCGAAAACACTTCGTGAATAGTTTTGTATGGAGTATTGCAAGATATGGCTCTGAAATATGGACTCTGCGACAAGAAGATGTATCAAAACTTAGACCATTCGAGATGTGGTGCTGGCGACGACTACTAAAGATATATTGGGCTGATAAAGTCACGAATGAGAATGTTCTCAAAAGAGCAAAGGAGACACGTACCTTGATTGAATCCTTAAACAGAAGAAGGAATAGTTTTGTTGGCCATTTCATTCGTCATTCTGACTGATGCACCACACTCTTCGAAGGGATGCTAGAAGGAAAGAGGAGTCGAGGAAGACCAAGGACTCAATTTATAGACAGCATTAAAGGCAAGCACACTCATTGCCATTTGAAACTACAGGCCAGAGAAAGAAGACTTTTTGGAAGACATGCATGTTACCAACCAACGTAGCGGTTGAGGAGAATAATAATAATAATAAGAAAACTAAATTCTTTGTAAAAAGGAAACCTGTGAAAACGGAAAAATACGTCCGGAACGATTGCGTTCCCCTTAAGGCAGGTTTTACTGTACTACTACTACTACGAATAATAATAATAATAATAATAATAATAATCATCATCATCATCATCATGAACCGGCTCCAGTTTCCCAGGTGCGGTGAATGATCGCTCTCCATTTAGTTCTCTCCAAGAATGTCTCCCCCTCCACGACCTGCTGCTAATCTAGACCTCTCCCTGCAAGATCATTTCTAATCTGGTCGATCCATCTCTTCCTCGTTGACCTCTTGGTCTCTTGCCTTTCAGTTCTTTCTCAAACCACACTCTAGCTGTTCTTTGTGTGTCCATTCTGTTGAGATAACCGAACCTGGCTTCAACACAGATCTCATTAAGAGATTGTTCTACTTGAACAAATGGCGTATCTCGTCATTTTTATTTTGTCCCTCCTTGTCTTCTGAATCATAGTTCTTAAAAACTTCATCTCCACCGCATGTAGTTTACTGGTGTTTCTCTTGGATTGGGTACAGGTTTCTAAGCTATGTGTAGTAACAGGTACAAAGGAGCTCTTGTAGAGTATTAGTTTTGATCGTAAAGGAAATTGCTTATCCCAAAGAAGCCATCTCACGAGATTATAAAATTGTGCTCCATGTTGAACTCGACTAGTGATTTCTGCAGATGATTGGTTATCTGTGGACACTACACTGCTAAGGAAATAGAACTGATGTACTTGTTCTAACTTTGTACCGTTCAGAGTGATGTTAGTACAGATGTTTTGTTGACTAACAGAGATCACTACCGTTTTGGACTTCCTTATAATCGGACCAAATTGCTTGAATATAGCATTCCAACCATTCAGCATCTGCTGTATTTCAGCCTCATTTTCACTCCATATTACAACATCATCTGCAAACGCTAAATCTTTAAACTCAGAGGTCTTATTGAGTCTCTTAACTCTCTTCATTATTTCATCCATTACGGTAATGAATAAAAGTGGTGGTAGAGCGCTGCCTTGCTGTACACCCTCGAACCACTCTGAATAGCCATCGCCTCTTTGGACGCAACTCTGGCTGTGTTCATATAGCATCTTGGCTTAATTTATTAAAGCGCATGGTATTGATACTAATAATAATAATAATGTTAAGCTCGTGCGAACTGCGACAATAGCCAGTGATCCTACTGTAGCAAGTAACAAGCTAGGGGTTCCCTTAGTCATAAAAGGGAGAAGATCTGTTATACGAAAGCATTGAGATCCCTTGTTATCTGGCACTGTGGAAACAAGATGTGGTGAGACTGTTGGCTACTTGAGTTGGCTCATGACGTTGGTCGATGAGACATTCCAATTGAATCCCAGATTCTTAACAAGCCAGTATGTGAGTTGTTTCCCATTTTGCACCACTCAAGGACATTGTTACTGAAGTAATTCATCTAACGATTAAAACTTTATAGCCTATAGTCGAGAATTACAACTGAATTGGGCTTTGAAGTGTGAGTTCGCTTGGAGTGACAGACAGGCAGGCAGACCTCATGCCGCAATGACGCCCTGTTGTAAGTTTTTTGCACAGATGGGGCGTGTCAGGTACGTTGTAGAACATGACTCTCCAACTCAACTGCCTTCAGACCGGCTCAGAGCCGTTAAATTGTGTGTGTGTGTGTGAGTTAACATCCCTGTACGAGGGAGATAGCTATTTAGTGCAGGAGAGTTGTGATTATTTTCTGAGCTGTCACCAATGAGAGCAAGTCAGACCACCTTGCAAGTCAAGGCAAGCAAGTAGTTGATAAAACACTGAGCCGACCACTGAGCCGTCAGAGGGCCCTCCTGCTGTCTGTCACTCGTGTTAGTATGCTTGGAAATCGGCAATTTTTGCGTAGGATGTTTTGTGTTTCAGGATAGTTGTTGAACCGTAGGAAATAGAGAAAATCCAGAATGAGTAGGTTATGTAATTTTGGTGTTTGAATAATGGAGTTATTACAACAATTTTTAGCCTATATTCTTTTTATGAAAAAAAAAAAAAAGGGTTGTGAGATCACCTTCTGTCCGTGTGTGTGTCTGTCTGTGTGTTCTGTACTTGACAGATAAATTTTAAACGGCTGGACCGATTTCAATGAAACTCGGTAATGTCTTAACACCATTACGGACGACCCCAACCGTGCCCTTCAAATTGCATTACGTCTCACCAATCCAACGTGGCGGCTGTGCGAAATATTTCACCGGCATTCTATAACTCTGAAACTATTACTGATATCACGCCGCAATTTTGTACGGTGATAAAGGGAAGTTCACCTATGGGATTTTCAAAAACCTGTTAACTACAAAACCAAAATGGCGGCCAAGCGAAGTTAAAACTTTTAAATAGACTTTTCTCGCGATTTAACCATCCAATCGCAACCAAACTTGGTACAGCAAATGTTTATACACATTGAAATGCATTGGCATCCGGGTCCTAGTAATGATATTCAACAAGATAGAATTTTATTCTAAAAACTATCTGCAAATTTGCTCCAAAAATTATCCGCAGCATATCCGCTATCCACACAGCCTTGCTAACTATAAGTTGCGTTCAAAAAGTGACGAGCCGGAGGCTGTAATGCGCAAACCGGTGACTACATCGGCTAATCGTGGCGTGTGTAACGAGGTGTGGTTCCGACCAGAGCGTAGAAGGTCACAGCCCGTCGCTAGAGGGCACGCGTGCACATCGCATGACGATGCAAAGTGACCAGCAGCATGCATCAATCGTCCAACGCTGCCAGTTGCATTGAAAACAGTGACATGGAGGCGTCAACGGAAGAGCAAAGAGGTGTTGTTCGGTTTCTGACAGCGGAAGGAGTAGGGGGAACGAACATTCATCGCCGAATGTCACAAGTGTACGGCGAACACTGCATGTCCCTTGCAAGGGTGAAAGCGTGGCACAAGCGCTTGAGGGAAGGATGGGTGTCGTTAGCCGATAATGCCCCATCTCGGGCACCCCCCCCCCCCTGCATTACTGATGACAACGTCCAGCTGGTTGATGCACTCGTTACCCAGGACCGCTGAGTGACAGTAAACGCCATAGCCGCCGTGGTCGCTCCACGACAATGCACGACCTCATACGGCCAACACAGTCGCGGCACTCCTGCAGAAATTCAAATGGGAGATTCTCGGCGACCCTCCATACAGTCCAGACCTCTTTCCCTGTGATTACGCCATGTTTGGTCCCCTGAAAAGGGCTCTGTGGGGCCAACGATTCACCTCGGACGCCGACGTCCAGCTGTACGTGCGGAACTGGTTCACATCGCAGCCCAGGGAATTTTATGAGACAGCCATTCACCGCCTCGTGTCACAGTGGGGCAAGTGCCTCAACAGACAGGGCCAGTACTTCTAACATACAGGTACTGGTTTCTGTAATTATGCCTCTGGCTCGTTACTTTTTGAACGCACCTTATATACCCGCATCCGAGCAGGGCTTTATCTATGGATCATAGCACGCGTCATCGTTTCCAAGTGTGCCTCAGGGCATAAGTGGTCCTTTCACGGTGTTGGTGCTTCTGTTGCCTTCCTGTTTGCGACTCGTTGAATGCATTTTCCTTTATTAGTTTGTACTCTCAGCACTGTGCGCTGTCGTAAGATATGAAAAGTCGAAATTTCAGGGTAAACTCATGTTGTAAGTTACAAACCATTTGGCATGGATATGGCTAGGATGGAAGTAGACTAATAGTGATCCTAACTTCATAATATTCAGTATTTATTCTCGTCTCAGCTTGCTAATAAGCCTGGAATGTAGTCAGAGAACATCAAGATTGAAATCTGCACACTTGCCATGCAGTCGCTGGCACGAAAGAATAATTAAAATCTGCAAGCGTTGATATTATCTTAGTCGAGTGCTCCTAGACCCACGATCAATATCTAACAACGTCAGCGCCGCACTAATTCTAAATATTAATATACTGCTCAGTAAGCATTTTCCGCTGTGTGTGTGAAATGCTTCCTGTGGTAACAACCACCCGCCACAAAGAAATTCGTGAACTCGCATCAACACTCCATAGAAACGTGAAGAATAAGAGGCAGACATACAATAATAATAATAATAATAATAATAATAATAATATATTTTTAGGGGGTGAAGAAATGCATTTACGCACAGAGTGTCGGGCTCCTGAGTAGCAGACTACCGACTAAAACTCCCCCGTTACTTCTGAACACTAGCCTGGAACCGTTTATCACATTATTTCTGGCTAGAGTCATTTTATATTTGCCCGTAGGGCACTCTTCCATAATGAATCATCTTCAGTGGCGATCCAGATCCGTCTTCTTTGTTCGGAGGATATCTTCAACAAAACTTGCTACCAGTTTCCAATTTGCCTCATTTTGTAGAATTACTGCAACAATATTATCCGGGGATATCTCTACATCAATGTGATCTTGAAGAGACTGCCTATTTTGGACCCACCGTCCACAAGAGAAGAAGGTGTGATTAGCTTTATCTAATTCATTGATACAGTAGATGCAATCTCATGAATCCACCTTCTCCATCTTCTTAAGATAGGAACAGAAGTACCCATGGCCAGTCAAGAACTGAGTGAGATAGTAACCAACCTCACCATGTTTCCTCTCTGTCCAAGCCTGTGCCTGAGGGATCATTCTCTTAGTCCACTGGCTTCGGTATCCTTGTTCCTATTTGATCTGCCAATTATGAAAGGATTGTGCTCTTTCTGTTCGTCTTGCATTTTGTAAACCCATATCAGATTTCCTCAAGTAAATGTTCTTGCGTTCTTTCGCACGAAAAAAAAACGGAATAATCCCGGCAATAACGAGAACTGCCTGCTCAGAAACCGTGCGATATGCAGATAATAATAATAATAATAATAATAATAATAATAATAATAATAATAATAATAATAGTAATAATAATAATAATAGTAATAATTTATTTATTTAGCGTATGGCACATTAAAACATTAAATTATCACATACATGAGTTTGACACAAATTCCAGCTGTTACAACTATATACACAAATCGGTACACAAATATTGGATTTCATTTTGTAATAGGATTTTTTGTAGTACTTGACATTTCGATCTTCTTATGCCTTAGCTGGTAAACCCTGAGAAGGGCTATTTGTATTCACGTTTTGTGACATCAAGCAATATTTTGAGCCAGGAGATCACTGGGATTGTCTGGCTGCCTAAACTCCTTGGTGTAGATGTTTCCCACGGAGTGACCGTTCTTTAGCACCACCCAGGGGACACGTGTAGCTTAAGGAATGCTACGGACGCGAACAGTCTTTGTCCCCCAATAATAATAATAATAATAATAATAGTAACCAACACACAGATTACAGTTCGAAAAGCCAGAACCTAACATTGATTCCAAACCTCCAACACTTGAAGAAATCGTGGAAATAATAAAATCACTAAAGAACAATAGAGCGCCTGGAGAAGACGGATTGATTTCGGAAATCTGGAAATTAGACCACGAAAATGTTACACCAAAAATACACAAAATCATAGAAAACATCTGGAAAACAGGGAAGGTACCAGAAGAATGGAAGTCAGCTCTAATACACCCCCTCCACAAGAAGGGAGACAAAACGAACCCTAATAATTATAGAGGGATTTCACTATTACCCGTCGCATACAAAATTTTCTCCAAAGCCCTGTTAAAACGGATAGAGCCTCAGATAGATCCACAGATAGGAGAATACCAAGGAGGGTTCAGGAAGGGAAGATCGTGCAGTGAGCAGATTTGGTGCCTGAGAACAATACTAGCAACGAGAAAAACCAGGAACACAACAATCACATTCGTCGACTACAAAAAAAGTGTACGACTCCATAGATAGAGAAACACTTTTTAACACATTAGAAGAAATGAAGGTCGACAATAAGTCCAGAAAACTAATCCAAGAAACATTTACAAATACAATATCCAAATTTAAATTCATGGGAGAGATCTCGGAACACTTCAAAATTAATACAGGAGTGCGACAAGGTGATGGTTTATCACCCATTCTATTCAACTCAGTTTTGGATAAAATAATCAAGACATGGGAAAAAGGAGTCAAAGGCATAAAAATGGCAAAACACCAGAAAAGGACAGTCAACATTAAGTGTCTGGCCTTTGCCGATGATGTAGCGATTATAACAAATAACAGAAAAGAAGCCAAAGAAGCTCTAGAGACGCTACATGAAATCTCTGCCAAAACAGGGTTACAAATCTCATACGTAAAAACACAGTTCATGGACACAAAATCTACAGACAAGCACCCACTGGAAACCAAGTATGGAAAAATAACACAAGTGGAAAGTTTCAAATATCTAGGAGAGATTATACAGAAAACAGGACTGAACTTGGCATCCAATGAAGACTGGATCGCTAAATTGCAGAAAGCATACCGACTTACATGGAACCACTACAATAAAAAAAAGTATTTCCATCAATGCCAAATTACGACACTACCGTACAGTAGTCTTACCAGAGGCCTTATACGCTTCAGAAACGACAGCAATCAAGGGGCGAACAAAAATCAAGGAATTAGAAAAACAAGAGAGAAAAATTCTGAGAAAGATCTACGGGCCAGTTCAGAAAGAGGGAATATGGATGAAGAGACCGACAATAGAACTGTACAAACAGACAGAGACGATTACAAACAACATAAGGAAAAGAAGGGCAAAATTTTATGGACATATACATAGGATGACCGAAGACAGACTGACCAAGAAATTTTTTAATATAGTTACGAATAGCACACTAAAAACCATTTGGGTAAAGGAAACCGTGGAAGACCTTAAGAAACTAAACATCTCTACAGAAGACATCGCAGACAGGAGCAAATACAGAGAAAAACTTAGACTACAGAAGTTTGAGCAAACTCCCAAAGAGAGACAACCAGCAAAGAGGTGGACAGAAGAGAGAAAGAGGAAACATAGTGTGTATATGAGAGGTTTTTGGGAAAAAAGAAGAAAGGTCCAGAATTAAACATGAAAATTGATTGTGTTGTAACGCTCTCCTTATGGGGAATTAACGAATAAATAAATAATAGTAATAATAATAATAATAATAAATAAGAACAGTGCCTATTATCATCTCCAGGAGGGCCTACTGGTGCAATCTCTAACTCGTTATAGAATAGCCTCCGAGTACTGAAGTAGGACCCAGGTTTTTACAAATTAATGCAAAAGGCATTAATCCTTTCTACATGTAGCATCAGAGGACAACAGAATAAATAGAGTGTAATGCTACAAAGACTGTAGTCATTAGTGCGTTGAAGAAATTCAATATTATTCATCACTAAGCGAGATAACGTTGATGTAATTCCAGCAAATGTGCTGAGTGAGTGTAAACACATGCGCAATATAAATAAATAAATAGCATGCCAAGGTTTCTAAGAAAACCGAGGCTGAAAACGGGAAAGATTTGGAAAGTGGCCGTGCCGGACAGATATTAAATCCCGAAGAATGAGACAGTTGGAATGACACGGTCCATAGATGGCCTATACGGAGTAAATAAATAAATAGCATTCCAAGGCTTCTAAGAAAAAAGTGACAGTCAGTCTGAATGACTAGACTTTGTATCGTTTTAAATGCTACAAATGCTGAAAAATGCTAGAAAGGCTGCAGGCTTCTCGCTTCGCTCGAAGCCAAAGACTCTTGATATGTTAGAAAATTATCTGCATAATCCTTATCTTGCTTATCTTGTTACAAATTACTCGCGAATGGCAAGTGCAAACCAAGGGAAAAGCAAGGTCAAGCGCGCAGGATGTCGTACGCTCACCAGAGCGCGCGGGGACGTGCCCCTTCCATCCAGTCTAAAAACACATATAGTGGGCGATGTATTGAAGATAGAGATATGCTCTCGCGGACTTTTTTGTAGAAATTTTCATGCTGACCAATTCTTACGCTCATAGTATATTGATATTTTTAACTGTTTGTCCAGCGTAAGCTTAAGAAGCGCACGGACGCCAAGTTTGTTTTCGACTTTTTCACTGAAATCGTTACTGCTTGGCTTCCTTTGATCATACATAAATTATTTTCTACAGAATCTTTCCTCGAGATATCCTTTACAGAATGGTGAAAACCGCATCAAAATCCATCCAGTGACATCCAAGAATCGGGGATTTTTGTCTTATACTAACGAAGTAGAGATTGTCGGGTAACATATGCACCAAGCGGTACTATGACGTCACACACCTCAGTGCATCTGGGTACATTTCGTCCCGTCACCGTAACGTAACGCCAGACCCCAGCGTAACGACGAAGTCGACAAGATCATTTAAAATGATAAAACCGAGGCTGAAAACGGGAAAGATTTGGACCCAAGAAAGCAAGTTAAATCCACCGAGAACGAAAGTGGCCGTACCGGACGAATATCAAATCCCAAAGAATGCGACAGTTGGAATGACACGGTCCATATAAGGCCTATACGGAGTAAATAAATAAATAAATAAATAAATTCGATTTCTTGAAGTAGAATTATTTATTTATCGTATGGCTTTTAGTGCCGGGAGTGTCCGAGGACATGTTCGGCTCGCCTGAGTCCGTAGCTGCTTCCAGCGGAAACCCTTAGGGTGAGCTACAAGTTCCATTCAATTTCAAGTAGTTCCAACTTTCGCTACCAGATATCAATGATACCTAATGGTGACGTTGGAACTTTGATAGAACGTTCTGACGAAATCTAACCTAACAATTCAGCTTCACACAAGTTTAGTCTATGGAAGGATCTTTTATATGCCATAAATCTATGACATGGGACCGCCGGCTTTACTTTCCCTCCGAAGGAAGGTATACTGAAGGATTTTAATCCTCTTAAAAAATCCGAAGACTTCGTCCGGGTTTGAACCCACTATCTTGGGAACAGCAGTTAAGCGTGCTAACAACTACGCCACCTAAGCCGCTCTTGAAGCCGAAGGGAATGAAGCATTGAAATTAATTAATTAAATAATATATAAATAAGTAAAGTACGATGGCGATTTTTCTTCAACCTTCGATTGTGCTAGTAAA
This sequence comes from Meconema thalassinum, assembly GCA_946902985.2. Lineage (NCBI taxonomy): Eukaryota > Metazoa > Arthropoda > Insecta > Orthoptera > Tettigoniidae > Meconema > Meconema thalassinum. The sequence goes on along the minus strand of OX336388.2, from coordinate 2,095,475,013 downwards.
GGGTCAATCGACTTACCTAGCTAGTAAGTTCAATAGTTCGTTAAGGTTTGTAGTTTTACGCGGCGGAACAGCCTATCGAGTGACAAGTGGGGGGTTGGTTCCTCAGTCTAGGGGGTGTGACAACGCGGTCATGTAGTCCTGTTTATTTTGGGTGTGTGTAGAATCTGTCTGATAACGGTGTTAATTGTGATGGTTGTATTTGTGTATGTTATCTGTTTTTAATTCAAGTAAGGACTGCAAACATTCGATTTTTAAGTAGTTCCTACTTTTTTTTACCGTCAACGACTAGTTCTGAACTTGGTTACTAGATGCCACCACAGTTGGCTTCTGGCGACGAAAGTTGGAACCTAAGAGCGTTAGTCAAATTTAACATATAATTAAGCTTTACACCAGTGTAATTAGTGAAAGGACCTTCAACATGCCATAAATCTATGACATGGGACCGCCGGCTTTACTTCCCCTCCGAAGAAAGGCATACTGAGGGATTTTTAACGAAAAATCCGACGACTTCGGCCGGGTTTAAACCCGTGACCTTGGACTTAGAAGCTCAGCATGGAGAGGAGGGTGACTGGCATCTCCCCCGCTATAAAGATTGCCACTTCCAACCTCATTCCACCATGTTAAGCAGAGTTGCAGGAACATACACGTGGCTGTTACGATTGATTCTTGTGCCAAGTAGGCATTTTTAGACTATTTTCATTTTATGAAAAAATAGGCTTATGAGATCACCTTTTGTCCGTGTGTCTGTCTGTGTGTGTGTGAGTGATTGTGTGTGATGGTGGGTGTGTGTGTGTCCCCCTAATAAAATCTAAACGGCTGGAGCGATTTCAATGAAACTCGGTAAGATCATAGTACCATTCTGACCGACCCCGACCTTGCCCTTCAAATTTTATTGTGTCTCATCAATCCAACATGGCGGCTGTGTGAAATATTTCACCAGCATTCAGTATCTCCGAAACTATTATTGATATCACCCTGAAATTGTGTACGGTGATAAAGGGAACTACTAGAAGTTCAGCTATGAGACTTTCAAAAACCTGGTGACTACAAAACCAACATGGCGGCAAAGCAAATTTGAGAACTTTAATTAGACTTTCCTCGCGATTTAACCATACAAGCGTAATGAAACATGGTACAGCAAATGTTTATACACATTTTAATGCACTGGGATCTAATTTAGTTCAGTTGTTTACATAGCCTCAAGATGGTGGCTGTGCGAAATATTTCACTGACATTCAATATCTCCGAAAGTATTTATGATATCACCCTGAAAGTTTGTACGGTGATAAAGGGCATTGCTACTAGTTTATCTATGTAACTTTCAAAAACCTGTAAAGTACAAAACGAACATGGCGGCCAAGCGAATTTTAAACGTTTTAATAGACTTTTCTCGTGATTTAACCATCTGAGCGCAGTGAAATGTGGCACAGTAAATGATTATACATATTTTAGTGCACTGGCATCTGATTTAGTTCGATTGTTTACATAACCTCAAGATGGCGGCTGTGCGAAATTTTAAAATTAAGTTTTATTTCTTGTGTCGTAATCATGCGATCGAAGTGAAACTTTGAATAATGAAGCTACGCAATAATTTTCCTTTAATGGTACATAACTCCATGGCCTAATACATATAACAATCCAAAATGGCGAGCATCCGAAATATTTAGACGCTTCTCAATTTCTACGAATCTTTTACAGCAATCAAACTGAACTTTTTAATGATCATAGAGGCTATGAACATTAGTTCACCAATCTGACTTTTAGTAACCTGGTGAGCACAGATCCAACATGGCGGCGACACGAATTATAAATTTGTAAATGGACGTGTCTCGCCATTTAACCATCCGTGCGCAGTGAAGCTTTGCACGTTAAATGCTTATACAAATGTTAATCCACTGGCATCTAATTTATTTTCATAATCACAAGATGGCAGCTGTGCGAAATTTTAAAATCTCGTTTTTTCATCTTGTGTCCTAATCATGCGATTGAAGTTTGAATACCACACGTACACAATAATCTTCATGTAATAGTACATGAATAAAAATCCAACCTGGCGACCATCTGAAATATTTAGACGGTTCTCAATATCTACGAATGTATCACAACGATCAAACTGAAATTTTGTATGTTGATAGAGGCAATTAACATGAGTAGGATATATGAAAATAGGCTGTATAGTTCTTCACGGAATTACTTGTTTGCGAAATGTAATTCGATTTCTTGAAGCAGAAGGGAATGAAGCAGTGAAAATTCATTGGAGAAAGCGTTCTTTTCATTCAACTCTACCCTCAAAGTGCTGCTGTAGGTTAACTCAGCGGATTCTTCGGCAATTTCGGTGGAAGGTTTTTGTTGAAGTATTAGAAGCCATTTTTCAGAGTTCCCTGCAGAAGCTTTTCAGTCGGTCAACACAAGTTGTGCCCAATTACATTAGGGCTGAAAAAGAGTATTTTTCAACACGCAAACAAGAAAATGGGGAGGGGACATTTTATCCAATTCCCCCTTTTTTGCCTATTTTTACTTTATAAAAAAAAGGAGGATTATGAGATCACCTTTTGTCTGTGTGAGCGTATGTGTGTGTGTGTCCCTAATAATATCAAACGGCAGGAGCGATTTCAATGAATCTCGGTAAGGTCATAGCACCATTTCGGCTGACCCTGACCGTGCCCTTTAAATTTGATTATGGCTCACCAATCCAACATGGCGGCTGTGCAAAATATTTCACCGGCATTCTATATCTCCGAAACTATTACCGATCTCACCCTGAAATTTTGTACGGTGATAAAGGGCACTACTAGAAGTTCACCTATGAGATTTTCAAAAACCTGGTAACTACAAAACCAACATGGCGGCCAAGCGAAGTTGAGATTTTAAATAGACATTTCTCGCAATTTAACCATCCAAACGCAATGGAACATGGCACGGCAAATGTTTATACACATTGTAATGCACTGCCATCTAATTTACTTCAATTGTTTACATACCCTCAAGATGGCGGCTGTGCGAATTATTTCACTGGCATTCTATATCTCCGAAACTATTACTGACATAACCCTTAAATATTGTACGGTGATAAAGGGTACTACTACCAGTTTATCTATGTAACTTTCAAAAACTTGTCAAGTACAAAACGAACATGGCGGCCAGGCGAATTTGAAACATTTTACTAGACTTTTCTTGCGATTTAACTATCTGTGCGCAGTGAAATATGTTACAGTAAATTATTATACATATTGTAATCCACTGGCATCTAATTTAGTTCAATTGTTTTCATAACCTCAAGATGGCGGCTGTGCGAAATTTTAAAATGTCGTTTCTACTTCTTGTGCCCTAATCATGCGATTGAAGTTTGAATAGCCTACTACACGTACACTATTCTTCATAGTGCATAACTCTAAGACCTACATATATAAAAATCCAACATGGCGACCATCCGTAATATTAGACGGTTCTTGAATCTACGAATCTATTACAGCAATCAAACTGAAATTTTGTATGTTGATTGAGGCAATTAACATAAGTAGGATATATGAAAATAGGCGTCAGTTCTTCACGGAACTACTTGTTGTGATAAATATCTGATGTCATATTTCTTTCATGCTAGGGGGTTTAAATACTTGTTTTTCCACCTAATGTAATCGCGCACAATTTGTGTTGACCGATTGAAAAGCTTTCCTTAACAACGGAAGTTTTTGAACACTCGGTGTTAGGGACGAGTGACTTCTACTTCTTCCCTGAAATGTCTAGCAGAGCGGAGGTTCCATACTAATGATGAGCTTGAAAACAACGTTATGGCCCGTGTCTACTCTCTGGCGGCAATAGTCCATGAAGAGGAGAAAGGAAGGGTTGACAAGTGCCTTAATCTTTACGGTAATTATGACGAAAATTAGCTTGCCACGGTGGGTGAGTGATTATCGTGTCTGACTACCAACCCCAAGCTCGTAGGTTCACTCCTGGCCGTGGTTGGTGATTTTTGAGAGGTGATACAAATACGGTACGCATGTCATACATTGTTGGCTTGTTAAAGAACCCATTTGAATTCAGTGGGCCGTGTTCATAATGGCAATATTATCTCGGGATTTTCCGCCAATATAAAGTTCCTCCTTTCTCTACTAGAAAGCGCTATAATATCAACGAGCGTAGATATCTAACCTTCTTGACTTTCATAGCGTTCCAAGGAACGACAAAATTCGACATGCAAGCTGCCCTCTTGGCGTCAAATAATAAAGCTTGCTCCCGGCACCCGAGGCCGTACGATATTATTACTATTATTATTTTAGTCGGTTTACCCTCCAGGTTGGCTTTTCCTTGGACTCAGCGAAGGATCCCACCATTACCGCCGCAAGGGCAGTGTTCTGGAGTTTGAAACACCTCGTCGGGGATACAACTGGAGAGGTGGGACCAGCGCCTCGCCCAGGTTGTTGGCATGTGTCAGAGCCCTCATGAGGGATGAGAAGGGAGGGGAAGATCGGGAGGGGTAGGCAAGGAAGAGGGAAGAAGGTGTCCGTGCCCTTACGGTAATCGCCCGGAGACGAAGTGGGAAACCACGGAAAACCACTTCGAGGATCACTGAGTTGGGAATCGAACCCTCTCTACTCATTTGGACCACCCGAGGCTGAGTAGACCCCGTTCCAGTCCTCAGACCACTGTTCACATTTCGTGGCTGAGCCGGGAATCGAACCTCGGACCTCCTGGGTGGCAAGTAAGCAAGTTGACCACTACACCACGGAGGCGACATTATTATTATTATTATTTTATTATTATGACGAAAAGTAACCATGTTTGTGCATAACGTACGGTAATAAATTCGTTTTGTTCTTTTCAACTGCCTTTCTTCTATGGATCATCGGGGGTTGAAACAAAACTGTCCTCGTATTTAAAAGTTAAATAGCAGGTCAAAATGAGATAAAGTCTTCTTTACACCAGACAGTTAACCACAAAAGTGCACAACCCGCCAAATGCGTTTTTCCATTCCACTTTTAGTGGACCACATTTGCGACAGAAATGATGACTCTTTGCAGCACCTGTGGGGTATAAGTTGTAAAGAGATGGTTGTGCTCATTTTGTTTAGACGGGAGTTTTAGTTACATGTGCAGGAATTAAAATTTTTGCAGAGAGAATTGTACTAATTACCTGCCACATAACTTTATGTAAAACGTTCCTCCTCCGTTTCCCAGGAGAAGCGTAAGCGTGTTGCGCATTACTGTGGTTTCAGTTTTACAAGCAATGAGTGGACTGTACAGTACCCGCAAGAAGAGCTTGCCGAAACTCAACGATACGTAGAGACCAATATCAATCGGCTTAGTTTAATGCTCATTGCGGGGCTCCTGTGTGTCACCCAAATGCTGATTACCGGGCTCACTGCTCACGGCACTCTTCAAACCCCAAGGGCTCGCTACGAGACGCGGTCTACAGCTGTAATTCAAGCGTAGAGTGCAAGGAAGCAGCACACAATATAGGTTAATTAGGGGCTAGGTTACTGTGTCCTGGCTCAGGTAATAACTGCTGTGTAAATCATTATATACATGCGCTGAGATCTCACTTGAACCCCAGTCACCAGGAGGATGACAGATCATAGGGAGCGCGTGGGTCGCGGTAAATCTCTGCTCTGGATGTTCTGCCAACCAATGAAGAATTAATTTTAGCATTAAGGTTCCGTAGTTGGCACTCATGAACGTTCACATCAAACCGACTGGCGGAAGCGGGAATAGTCTGTTTTGATTGATTTTCCTCGTGGTGTTGTTGATTGTTTTGATTTGTTCGGTATTTTGATCATTTATTTGAATTGATTGAGAGTCAATCATGCCACTGCAAGGGAGGAAAAATTGCCAAGCACCGGGATGTAATAATTATAATGATAGTAAGAATAATACGGCAATTTTCATCTTCCTGGTGTTGACCATGTGTAAAACTAGTGGGCAATATGGACTACTCTCGAATAAAAATATATAGAGAATAAATGTGTGCATTTCATCTCTTGTTTTTTTCTTACCGATTCTCCTTTGCATTGCAATTAAATTTGTGGTTTAGGGCTACGGGGAGGGGTGGGTAGCAGCCGGCATGCTAGGCAAAAAGTGAGGTTATGGCAATATAGTGTGCGCGTTTGGACAGTTTTCCTTATATTCATCGAATATCCCAACAATTCTGTAGAGTAGGAGAGCAATGTTTAATTAGCCTTAAGGTGAATTAAACTCTAGATCGGCATAACTGTGTCCTTCGTGACAAATCTATTGCCAACATTGATATATATCAAAATGTATTATTTTCCTATCTGGACGTATATTTCAGCGCCTAGCGAAAGGCGCAGTTATGTTTGTGTTATTTTCATGAATAATCAATAACTCATCGCAGAACATACTGTTCAGTTACGTGTAATAAAGGCTACATTTATATGGCTTTTTACTTTTTATGTTGTCGGAGCAGTACATAGCCTCAGGCGTTGCTCTCTGTCGGGAATTCTATAACCAAAAGTGACGAATCTCTTATGATTCTTGCCAGTCACAGCTTATCATGACAAGCCTCCGGCTGAGCAGACGGTCCGTTCAGAACTGCAGCCAGCGAGCTACTGAAGCGAAGTGGAAGGGGCGTGTTCTGCCACTACCGAGCCCACCCGAACATTCTCGAAGATCAGCGCAGGATTCTGTGGCAAGGTCTTCTTGCGCGAATTCTACAGTACTCGCTAGGGGCGTACGATGGTGATAACCTACGCTGCTCGAATTGTATTGATCAACGGAAGTCCATGAATGAGCCAATGGACTAGATTGGCAGACGAAGTTTAATGGTGTTCAGTCGGTCAACACAATCGTACTGTACCCGAAATACCTACCATCAGCATGTTGGAATCCCACGATGACAACTGGATCGTAGAGCCTGGAAACCCCGGCTAGAAAATTTGCCAGATTCTACCCAACATAAGACGAGGAAATGGGGTAGAGGAATTCCTAACTGAGACTACGTTAAGAAAAACCAAGGTGAACGACATACGAAAGCTCAAAAGCACAAGAATAACGATGAACGCAATCTCTGGTGTGTGGGAAAACCACTGAAATACCCACCGCTGGCCTTCTTAACGTGTTCTCCTATCGTTTCTATAAAGTACCACACTTCCATGATTTTAAATTGACCAAAAAAAATATTCATGAAGGGAAAATATAGTGTAAGTCACTATATTATAATTTAAGGCAGAGTGCCCAACTTCCAACCGAAGTTTCATGAACATGGGAGAAAAATGCCTGCCCCCTCATTCATCAATGTTATTGACTGCATTTTACCCAAATATGAGTGAACACAAATCATTTACATGGTTCAACAGAAATGTTGACAACAATTGAAACATTTAAATAGAAATCCTGGAGATTTTCATATTTACAAGACATACATCAATTTATACCCTGAAAAATAATTATTTAAAGCTATAATACAAATGTACAGTCATTTTGTAACACCTTCTTAGTGTTTTTGTAGGATTCAAAAGTGACACCTTCCATGTGTTTTATTATATTGGTGTTTGCTGTGTTTTTCTGAAGTTCTTTGTCTCTTCTGACCAAGCGATGAAGCTAAGTCAAAAATTAACTTCTTTAATTTAAGTTTTACATCCCTTTAAATGAACTGTCCTCACCAGACCGGAATTAGTGATTGTTATAACGCCTGTTAAGCATTGCATTGATACAAATGTTCGAAAATTTTACCAGGTAGGTTTAATTCAACATGCCTAAAATGCATGATTTCCACTACAGATTATTTACTTGAACTGATGCTGAAATAAACTGCCTTAGTTTCACAATCTATCTAAGTGGATTACTTTTCATACTACAACTTGGAATATCTCATTGAATACCCTTTTAATAATCAAGGACATAAGCCTTTACATGGCTTTGCCATTAAATATCATGCTACACTAAGTATTCATATCGTATATATTATCAGGCACTACTATAATTTTAGTGCTTCAATTAATCATCTTTCTTGGTGAACAAAGAATTCGGCTTATTTAACAGATCACATTCACAATGAAATATTGTTGTTAAAATTATACAAGTTTCTTTACAGTTCAGTTATCACTGTTAAATTATTATTTCATTTGCTCTTATGTTATTATTATTATTCACGATCAATATGCATAGCTTTCAATAAGTGTCAAATAACAATTGCAGTTTTGGCGATATATCTGCTTCCACATAAATCTAGTCTGGGATTCGCGTTAATAACATAGGGTGAATGTATACAAATGTCGTCAAATTGTGTTTAAAACATCTGTCTAGTCCATCAATAATGGATCTTGAACGAATCTATCAAAGCAAACGTAATGCAGAATCTCAAAAAAATTACGTTCGAAAATACCTGGATCAAGTCAAAGTTCGGAATAAATTCCTAGCAAATCAAAACAAATCCGCTTTCTTCACTGAACCTGCTTCATAAAGCTTACTGCAGTATTCGAAAATCAACCTGAATACTGAAATTTCACTTTCGAGTGTATAACAGTCTTCTTAGTAGACGCACTAGAGTAGAAACTCGAAATTGAGTCTACCCAAACTCGAGTAATGTCATATGAAGGCATAAAACTAGTGTTCATTTACAATATAAATCAAACACGACGAATGACGAATCTTGAGTGGCCTAAAGTTCCTCTTCTCTACATTAAATAAATTCCCCATAAAATGAACTTGAATTTACAGTAATCAAAGAAAATTAAGCTATAATACATTTAATTACAATGCGTGCATCCTTTTAGTAGAATCAAAACCCTATTCAGAATAGAATCAGTCTAGGATCAAACCTAAACTCCATTCTTAGACATTCTACAAAAGTCCTATATAAAAATACATGTGGCTGCGTGACAACGTTAGAATAAACATGCTTAGCTACGATTGAATGTGGTTAATTCTGTACCTTATATGATTCTTGTAGATCCCGAAAGAACACAGTCATGTCCTTTATGACTGTTCCCTCCATGTAAGCAATAGAGGTCTTCACTGTCCAGGAAAGCGAGAAACGAACTCTGGATCTCCAGACATCTCCCATCCTGACTGAATGTTCCACTCTAATACCAACGACAGTTCCTTTCATCTTCGGATAAAGTCCTACCAACCGCAGCACGCAGTGATGTCTATATCGGCTCGAACAACAAAGTTCACTGGCCTCGCGCAACCGGGTCATTTCGAAACACACTGTATTGCAATACAACAGCTGTGTTCACAGACACTCACCAGCACGGGCCGCAAGGCCTATAGCATCAAAATGAACGTGACTTCACCCGTACAGTGACACTCATATCTGTATCGCCTAACCGCCCATGGTTAAGTCACTGAAGCACATAACAGCCTTTCCTCTCGACATGAAATTGTTCAACATAATTGTGAGGTCACACACATATAAGTTAGGCCCTGTATATAATGAAGTATATTCAATATCCAAGCACTCGTATTGAGAAATGCTTCTCAAATAGAGGTGCTAATTGTTCTAACAACACACACGAGATGAGTGTTTCGATACGGCCAGTTCCAATGCGAAGAATGTCAACTGAATGAACATTATGTCTTTATGGCTGTAAAAGCAAGTATCCACCTTTCACGAACACTATACGGCTGGCCTATAATGATCAGTTATCTAGCAAGACAAATTGCATTTTCATTTTGTTCGCAATGGCGTAAGCGGTACTGAAACTGAGTCCCTTTTTGACACTAAGGAATCTCCCTGCTGTACAATGGTAGTACAATCTACTCAAAACGAACTTTCACTCACGGTTCTCGTGATATTGCCTGCCGATCACAGGTGTAACTCGATACATGTGTATTCGTGCGTGATACAATCCTATCTAAGCTCTCCGTTGTGCAAGTCAACTCGCGACTACGATGTCACCTACCGTCGCGCCACGAGTGCTCAAAACTCAAACTGATAAGATGCAAATATCTTATTTCTGTGTTCCTAAGATTTCAATTATTTGAAAGTAGTTAATAATCCAACACCTGCTATAATTGCAGACATGTTAAAACACGCCAGAACGTATAAAAACTTTTATTCCCATCCTATGGGCATAATTTATCTCTTGTTGCTGGTCGATAATATAATCAATACCCCTAACCAATCAGCTGTGACATCAGTACTTGCAATGCATGTGCCCCGCTTCTCTCGGCGTGACCGCTATCCAAAGTCAACTTGTGGGTCGCGAAACATATGATCCTGAATCGCCCTTCATGTTCACAGGTAATTACATATTACCTTCCCATAAAGGCATTCCAGTCATTAGAATGAGGGTACAGTACCCAATGGTGATGCTATTTAAGAGCAGATACTGACGAAGGTAACTACTCTCACTAGGACAGGGCAAGACTCAATCAGATAACTAGTCTGCACAATACAATCTGAACTGACCATTTAACTACTATCACTTATTCACTCGAAACAAGCAAATTTTGGAGGTCTATCACCACTTCCAATATTTCAAAAAAACATCACATAGAATAGACTATGGTTAGTTGGTTCCTTAGTTTAGGGGCTGTGACAATGAGGTCATGTAGCCCCGTGTACTTTGGGTGTGTGTAGAATCTGTCTGATAACCGGTGTTAATTGTTATGACTGCATTGAAAAAAAATGAAAATCCACAGCCTACTTCCAGTCTCCGACCGGGTCAGGAATGGAATGGAATGGAAGCCCCCATCTAGCGGCGAGGATATGAAGTGTGCTGGCTGCCGAAGTCTGTCGCACTTCTCTGGGGCAATGATTAAATGAATGACAGATGAAATGAAATGATAGTGGAGAGTGTTGCAGGAATGAAATTGTGACAGGGAAAACCTGAGTACCCGGGGAAAAACCTGTCTGCCTCCGTTTTGTCCAGCACAGATCTCACATGGAGTGACCGGGATTTGAACCACGGACCCAGCGGTGAGAGGCCGGCGTGCTGCCGCCTAAGCCACGGAGGCTGTAATTATCTTAATTAATACTTCAACTAAATATTGTAAATATTTTCACCCATAGTCTCAGACATACAGTAGATTTTATAGCCTAAGTGTAATGGATCTGATGATGGTCACTTGACGATCGAAACTGGTCATCCAAGTGTATTTATTAATGTCATGTAATTTTTTTCAGGATTAGGGAATAACCCATCACAATTGGGTGCAATCGTGTTGACCGACTGAAAAACACTTAACTTCGTTAACTAAGGCAACACTGAAAATGGCTTCAAACACCAAAATAGATTGGCAGAAAAGACTGATTCGTTCATAGGAAAATGCCCCTTGGAATAAAATTAAATATTAACATGATGTGGTTATACAGACAAAATTAATGAAGTACAGTGAATCCTCTCTAAAAGACCACCCCTATTAAAAGACCCCCCCCCCCCCTTGACCGATTTTTCGTGGAACCGATTTAAAACCACATAAGGTCAATGTATTTGTTACCTCTATTTAAGGACCACCCCTCTCCCCGACCAAGGACCAGCATTTTCTCAGTCTGACCTCTTTCAAAAGACCACTTCTCGTCTGTCTTCCCATTGGATATGATGTAAACAATGGTTCTGTTGGCACAGAACTGCGTCAGCATACAATGTCATTAGAAAAAGTGTTATGTAACGTATACAAAATACAAAAAACGGCTCTCCTAGAAGATTGTTCGAACCCAGAACACATTAATGGACTTTCGAACTCACTCAGAGATATTCTAGAAAGAGAAATTGTAAAAAAAATGATGTGCTAATCTAAAACAGAGATCAATTCGTGACTTTTTTTGAATGACAGAGCCCAGAAAATAACTAATTGTAATTAATCTGTACTAAATGTGAGCCAATGCAGATAAATTGTAATCAAGTATGTGTTCCAACTGTACTTTATTAATAACGCAATATAACATTGTTTTAATGCCTACCTCTATTAAGAGACCACCCGTCTAAAGGAACCGTCACTGGTCACTTAATAGAGGTTTCACTGTATCAGCATTGCTGCTATATATTCACAGATTGATTAAAGGACCCCGAGAAGTCTCAATTCTGGACTCTACATGTCCATTGAGCTAAAAATGTAGTCTTCTGAGATGCATGAATTAAATCTATAACCATCACATGAATACTTGAGTAAAATTAACGCGTAATAAATCTTATTACACAGTCTGGCTCCCGTCAAATTCTTCTCGTTCTTTCTTTCGAAATACTGGGATTTGCGTTCCAACACTCATTTTTTAAAGATTCCCGTGCGCCACCTATTGTAAAATGGATTTACACATTCTGAAATATTTTCGGGAGTGTGCACGAGAACTCACCAAATATGCATCGCAATCGGATGAATGCTATAATAAACTATCAAGAAACATTCAATTTTCTATATTGAGATATGGCGATGTTTCGTAGTATTTTGCTTTGGTAACGCTAAACTATTAAGCTATGCTTATCTTGTCTTAAGGATAGCATTGTCAAAATTATCTCCTCGAATCCCTGGCCCCATTTGAAGAACCGTTATTGGCAACAGACGTTTTTCATATTTAAGTTTAGTGGGAGCAATGTTCTCTATGTCAAAGCGAACTACCTGGAGTAACCAAGCCATCCAATTTAACTGCTTGACAGAAAGCAAGGGAACTATTTACACGGCTTTGTGTCTCTTTCCTCTTACTTTGCTTTGAATTCAGAAAGAATCTTGAAGTTTGTTTTCTCGATGACGTTTCATTACTACTGCAATAAAACACAAGCTCGGAGACTCTGAGATAAATAGAAAACACATCCAGCAGCTAAATTAGTCCTCGTTTTAGTTAGAAGTTACAAAGTTGAATCGCAAAGAGGCGGACTTTGGGACTTCCATCAATGCTGAGTTCTTATGTTTTCAGCAATCAATTGCTTGCCACGGTGGGTGAGTGGTTATCGTGTCGGTCTGAAAATCCCAAGCTTGCAGGTTCGCTCCGTGGTAAGTAATTTTTGAAAGGCGACAAAAATCACGATACGCATGTCATAAGATGTTGGCATGCTAAAGATACCATTTGAATTCAGTAGCCCGTGTTCATAATGGCAAAATTAATCTCGGGACTTTCCGCCAACACAAAGTTCCTTATTTCTCTACTAGAAAGCGCTATAGTGTCAAGGACATAGATATCTAACCCCCTTGACTTCCATAGTGCTTCAAGAAGCGATAAAATTCGACATGCAAGTTACCCTCTGGGCGCAATTAACAAAGCTTACACCCGGCAGTACGATATTATTTTTATTATTATTATTATTATTAGCAATCAATTTGCAAATCTTACGGAACGAATCAAGTCCTTCCAGGGTCCCTAGTAATCAGCTACCAATCCATTGAATTATTTATCTTGAAATTGGGTCGTACCTGAGCTTGAAATTCCGGGAGATAATTTCGACGGTGCTACAATGCAAGCAAGGTATTTTGGTCTAGCATTAATAAAGTATAGTCCAACGATACCTTGCCCTGTATACCTCTTCTGCTCATACACCCAATGTCTGAATCCACTAATTCAATGGACCATGTAATGGCCAACGTGGGAAGTCAACAACCCACCAAGAGTATTCTGGTAATAGTGGACAATGTATGGTTTATTGGCCAAAGCATTAGATAATGATGTGATGATAAAAGAGTTGACTTTATAAAAAGGTCGCATAATAATTTAGCAAACATGTGGAGGACCAGACAATATTATTGTCACTAAATGAGGAGGTCCAGGAAGGCATAGACACAACACCACCACTAACTAATAATAAGATATATTATCAAATAGGTGGCACATGAAACAAATATTCAAAGGTGACACATAAAACAAATATTCAAAGGTGGCACATAAACATATGAGAAACACTAGCACAAATTTACAGAATTGAAGAAGCACTCGCATAGAGTTGACACACGTTAAGTCTTGAGCCTAAAACACACACATTGTCTTGAACGTAGCTGCAGATCAGTACATCATAGAACGGCATGCAATACACGGCGGTTCCAAAGAATGATATAATTTAAATATGCAACACAAGTGGAGTTGCAACAAATAATGAAAAAACAGGTCGCATGGAACGAGAATGTGTCGTCGAACCAGGACTGACTCACAGTGATGCGCCGATACTGTAAGCCCAAAAAATGAATTGTTAATAAAACAAATTACGTGTGAATCACAGGAAGTCAAAGTAGTAGCTGTCATACAAATACCGGGATATGCCAATCGCACGGTATTGTCACAATAGTAAAGTAGTTTAGCCTAGCATCAACTTCCATTCCAGTGATGTTGCAAGAAGTCAAAGTAGTTTCTATCATACAAACACCGGGATATGCCAATCGCACGGTATTGTCACAATAGTAAAGTAGTTAAGCCCAGCGTCAACTTCCATTCCAGTGATGTTGCAAGAAGTCAAAGTAGTTTCTATCATACAAACACCGGGATATGCCAATCGCACGGTATTGTCACAATAGTAAAGTAGTTAAGCCCAGCGTCAACTTCCATTCCAGTGATGTTGCAGGAAGTCAAAGTAGTTGCTATCATACAAATACCGGGATATGCCAATCGCACGGTATTGTCACAATAGTAAAGCAGTTTAGCCTAGCGTTAACCTCCATTAGTGATGATGCCTGGCCTTGTAACATGCTTCCAGACACGATGAATTACTTATCACACGAAGCATCATCATTATTCATACGCGTGAAGACAAATCGTTAGGCAGTAAATGAAGCTAGAAGCAAACACATTACAACAAACCACCCGACGCCGCGGATTGAAGAATTCGTCGACATGACGCGCAGCAACATCAAGCATGGTTTGATGAGATCGAAAATCACCGCAATGTCACTGCCCAAACAAAATATGAATCATGTGCATAGGACATGATTGCTAAACACGGCTACTATGAAGATAGCACCAATTATAGAAATGATCAGCTGGATATTTGCAGATACATCACAACCAGCGCTGAAGCACAGCACTGTGTCATGGTTACACTTAGAGAACAACGAAGAAGAAAACACGTGATTGGTCGCTACAAGCAGCAAGGAGGCCTCTGATAGGCTGGAAGCAGCCAATCACAGTAGAGAGTTTAAAAACCAGTAAGAGGCCTCTGATAGGCCGAAAGCAGCCAATCACAGTAAAGAGTTCAAAACCAAGTAAAAGATGAATCAATGTGCCAACTTAAGAATACAAAAATTACCTTCTAAGCCAAAATATCCTACTGGAGACACGGCAGTAGGAATACTACATGCAATCAAAACAACTAAATCACGACAACCAATCAACATAAACAAAACCAACCTGACAATGAATAAATGCAATGAAGACAAATAATACAGATATGTACAACCACACAGAGTGGAAACAAATGGGGAAACACAAAAACTGGTTTGCCAAGACAGTGGCCGAACCATATTGCCCGCACAGAAACAACAGGCAGGTTGTTTATGAAAATACAAGAGGGTTTAGTTCTGCGGCAACAAGGGAGACACCTTGACGATGGGACGTTTCAAGAGTCCAGAGGTGGTATGTAGAGAGACCACACGAGCTAGGCCGTCCTTACCACAATGAACCTCAAGAATACGTCCAAGTCGCCAGTAAGTAGGAGAAACATTGTCGTCCATAATAAGCACAAGCGTGCCAACCTTGAGGTTAGGAGACACACGGTTCCACTTGCGACGTTGTTGAAGGGAGAGTAAATGATCTGTGGACCATTTACGCCACAATGAAGTCATAATCTGTTGAAGTAATTGCCATCTAGACAACCTATTGATGGGCACTTCAGAAGCGTCAGGAATGGGCAAGGCATTCAAAGGTCGTCCAACAAGAAAGTGACCTGGCGATAGATAGCACAAGTCAGTAGGATCCTCAGACATAGGCGAAATGGGTCTAGAATTTAGAATGGCTTCAATTTGCAACACGAGAGTGGTCAATTCTTCATACGTAAGTACTTGAGCCTTCATGATTCTTATTAAATGAGATTTCAAAGATTTGATGTTTGCCTCCCAAATTCCACCAAAATGCGGAGAACTAGGAGGAATGAAGTGCCACTGAATTAGTAGCGATGAGGTAGAATCTTGAACAACAGATTGAAATACTGCAGAGGAGAGCAACGAACCAAGATCAGCAAGGTCAGACTGTGCGCCTTGAAAGTTGGTACCATTGTCGGAATACACTTGAGCGGGAACGCCCCTTCTACTGCAGAAGCGAGTAAAGGCTACAACGAAAGCATGACTGGAGAGGGAAGTGACGACTTCAGTGTGCACAGCCTTCGTAACCATACAAACGAACATTGCGATGTAGGCCTTAGTCGAGACCCTTGACCTGGGGCCACCGTACCTGATAGTGAATGGACCACAGTAATCAACACCAACGTGATTAAAGGGAAAGGTTTGATGGAGGCGAACAGCTGGGAGTTGACCCATTAACTGTTCAGAAGGACGTGCAGCGTAGCGCACGCAAGTAACACAAGAGCGAGATAGGCTACGAACAAGTTTTCGTAGTGAAGGTATCCAGAAGCGTTGTCGGATAGTCGCAATCACAACCTGGACCCCACCATGAAGCAACTTTAAATGGGTATGTCTGACCAGGACTTTAGTGAAATGATGGTCATTGGGCAAAAGCATCTGGTGTTTTGTATCAAATGGAAGGTCGGCCAATTCCAAACGGCCTCCCACACGAATAGTGCCATCAGAGTGAAGCAAAGGGTGCAAATTACTGATGGTGGAAGTGGATGGCACTTGCTCATTCTTCATTAGAGCAGTAAGTTCAGTAGAGTAGCACTGAGCTTGAATCATTTTCACACATGTAAGTAGTGCAACATCAATTTCAATGGCAGTGAGTGGACCACTGATCCTAGTGGTATTTCTACAATTAGAGAAAAACCTAATACAGTAGGCTATGACCCTCAACAATCTTGTGTAGGAAGAAAAATTGTTTAAAAATTCAATGTCAACAGGTTTAGATACATTTGCGCACGAAATTCTACACTCAGGCAATTCAGACACAGGAGTGTCAAAGATATCTGAAGTACTGGAGCTTGTAAAGGCCTTCAACCATGCTGGACCATGCCACCATAGCTGATTATTTTTCAATTCTGAGGGCATACAGCCTCGGGAAATTATGTCGGCTGGATTGTCACGAGAAGCGACATGTTTCCAGGCGCAGTGAACAGTAAGCCTTTGTATTTCAGCAACTCTATTGGCTACAAAGGTTTTCCATTTTGAGGGGGGCGAAGCCAACCAAGACAAAACAATAGTGGAATCTGTCCAACAATATACGGATTCAATAGGCAAGTTCAAAGCGGGTTGCACCTTTGAAATTAATTTGGAAAGCGAAAGTGCACCACATAACTCAAGTCTGGGCAAAGACAACTGTTTAAGAGGAGCAACCTTCGACTTAGCGCACACAAGTGCAACAGTGACGATGTCGTTGGTATCAATTGACAATAAATAGAGACAAGCTCCATAGGCCTGCTGACTGCTGTCGCAAAAGCCATGAAGTTGCATAGATTTGATTTCTGAAGCAGGCTTAATCAAACGTGGAGTAGAAATCTCAGAAATCGCAGGTAAATTGCTATAAACATTCAGCCAAGCTTGCGCGATTTCCTTTGGAAGGGGGTCATCCCAACCGAGTTTGTGAATCCACAAATCTTGGAAGAGAATCTTACAAGCAACCACAATAGGTGACACTAAACCCAAAGGGTCAAAGATAGAGGCAACAATGGACAAAAATGAACGCTTAGTAAAAGTAATTGAAGTGTCACAGTTCACGATAGGTGACTGAATCCGCAACAAGTCATCGATAGGTTGCCAATAAAGTCCTAGCGTTCTGGCGACTGTTTCTTCACCATCGCCGAAACTACGGAGTTGTTGTTTCTCTTGATGATCAAGAGGAATGTTATCTATTAGAATCATGGAGTTTGAACTCCACTTACACAGTTCAAAACCACCTAATCTCAAAAGAAGGGTCAATTCATCATACAGAATGAGTGCGTCATGCTCGGAATCACATCCCGAGATACAATCATCAACATAGAAGTCGTTTAAAACAATCTGAGTGGCAGCTGGAAAGGCTGTGCCATCAGTGAGGGCGAGCTCCTTTAGCACACGAGTGGCTAAGAAGGAAGCTGGGGCAGTACCATATGTAACAGTGTTTAATTGATATTCTACCATTGGGTCTGAAGGAGAGTCTCTCCAAAATATTCTCTGTAAGTCACGATCCTTGTGATCTACAAGAATCTGTCTGTACATTTTACTCAGATCAGCTGCAAACGCTATCAAGTGAGTACGGAACCGAAGCAAAATAGAGAACAAATCCTGCTGAATTACAGGGCCCACCAACAAGGTATCATTAAGGGAGCACCCATACGTAGTAGCCATCGAAGCATCAAATACCACTCTGAGCTTTGTAGAAGTACTGTGCGGCTTGAAAACAGGATGATGGGGAATGTAGTAAACTTCACCATCAGTCGGGTGGGGGGCGACTTGCATATGGTTCAAGGCTAGATATTCATGCATGAATTCAGAGTATTCTAACCTTAACTCATGGTTACAAGCCAAACGTCTTTCGAGAGAGTGAAAACGATTTAGTGTAGCGTAGCGAGAGGCACCTAGAGGCTCCGAGTCCACCTTGCGAGGGAGTCTAACCACAAATCTACCATCGTCTTGGCGAGTGGTAGTAGCAACGAAGTGTTCTTCACATATGGATTCATCAACAGACAACACTGGGGTTTCAACTTCTTCAACGTTCCAAAACGCTTCCAGCTGTTGTTCTACATGAGGGCGTGAGAGTGTAAGTGCTGATACCACGTGCGATGGTTGCGAGGTGCTTGCACTGGGCAGCCTCCCAGAAAACACCCAACCCACAGAGGTATTTTGAATGATGGGCAAATCACCAACTGGTATGATTTTACCAGGACATAACAGGTCAAAGAAATATTCTGCACCAAGAACAAGATCAATAGATTTAGTGCAATTGAAATCAGGATCAGCTAAATCAATATGTGATGGAATGTTCCATTCAGAGGTATCGAAACCAGCAGCGGGTAACTCAAGTGCAATATTGGGAACCACGAGACATTCAAGCTTAGCAGACCAATTAGTAGCACAGGCAAAAACATTCACATCAGCAACAACAGTAGCAGTACTTTGATTTTGAGCAACACCGCGAATGTGTACCTTCATAGGTTTGGTGTGGAGTCTTAATTTCTTAGTTAAGTGTGACGAAATTAAGTTACAATCTGATGCAGAGTCAAGTAGTGCAGTGACAGGTACACGTAAGCCATTGCCAGCTAATATATTCAACTTGGCAGTGGGTAATAACATCCTTGAAAATTGATTGTCACGAGCGACGCTACTGCAACTAGTGTTTACCACGTTAGCATGAGCTTGAGAAGCATCATTACTAGTGCCACTGGAGGGCTCATAGTGAAGAAGAGTATGGTGTTTTCGGGAACAAGTGTTACAAGAGTACTTCGAGCATTGATGATTAGGCTCGAAATTACGCAAACAATTATAACATAATTTTCGAGACCTGACAAAATCCCATTTGGCTGTGGACGAAAGTTTGATAAAGGTACCACATTTCGACAATTGGTGATCAATGCTCCTACAATATGTACAACGAGATTTGGTAGTAGTTAACATGGGTTTCTGAGGCGAATGACCTTCAGCTTTAAGTTTGGTTACAGCAGTATGTAATGCAGGCCTGGACCCATTCTTTTCAGTTATTTCCAGTACCTTGCATTTTTTCTCTAAGAAGCTAACCTAGTCCTGGAGAGTGGGAATTCTCCCAGAATCAACATGATTCTCCCATTCACGGATGCTATCATTATCTAGTAGCTCCAATATAAAATGTGACAATAACAAGTCTTGAAGTGGAACCCCGTTAAAGTCCAAAGCTTCTAACGCATTGACATGAGAAAGAAAGTGGTCGATGATGGCACGCAATGACACTGAATCATTACCGTATGCAGGGGGCTTGAAAAGCTTGGTAACATGGTTGTGCGCTATGAGCCTAATGTTATTGTATCGAGTTGTCAGCAAGTTCCATGCAACCATAAAGTTATCATCTGACACAGTAATGTTCTTTAAGAGGAGTTTGGCCTCACCACTAAGACTAGAATTAAGGTAGTAGAACTTAACAATATCAGACAGAGCATGGTTATCAATTACTATGGCCTTGAAGCTATCTCTGAAATTCAACCAGTCTGTGAAGTCGCCACTGAACTGCGGAATTTGAATTTCAGGCAACTTTATATGCGCTGCAGCTACGTTAGCAGTAGGAAATTGTGCACTCTGCAAATTATTCAAAGGGTTATCACCGTCTGTAGTGTTGGATTTTTTGAAATTGTCACAATGTAGTTTAATTTTAACCAGCAACTCAAAATATTTATCTTCGAAGTCACAACGTTCGGCTATTTCTTCGTCGATATTGTCCGTAATATGCTCTAAAGCGACTTGCGCTTCGTTAAATTGTTTATAAATTTCCTCGCATTTGTGTTTGCGTAACACTAACATTTGATATTGCTCTTCTGTAATGTCCTGAAAGTTGCTAATTACTTTTTCTTGTGAGGTAAGCATGCCCTTAGCGACTGCACGCTTCCTAACTAAAAGTCGTTTTTGGGCATCATCCATAATGACCTTAGGATTGCCCGCCTAGATGTAATTACCAGAGTTGCACACCTAACTAACACAACCAACTTAACTAACACAAAAAATAAACACTGAGACAATGGTCTCGATTAAGTTGTAAACAAACATCTGAACATAGAATACTGTATTGTGTCCTTGGGAAGTTAATGGGAACGTATACAATTTAAATTTATGGCCTTCCTGGTGAAATAGCAAGAAACAAGGGCCCAAAATGGCCAACACAATGCTTAATAATTCATTCAAAGTAGTAAACAGCTCAATATCCGGCCCGGAGAGGACCAAATAATGTAATGGCCAACGTGGGAAGTCAACAACCCACCAAGAGTATTCTGGTAATAGTGGACAATGTATGGTTTATTGGCCAAAGCATTAGATAATGATGTGATGATAAAAGAGTTGACTTTATAAAAAGGTCGCATAATAATTTAGCAAACATGTGGAGGACCAGACAATATTATTGTCACTAAATGAGGAGGTCCAGGAAGGCATAGACACAACACCACCACTAACTAATAATAAGATATATTATCAAATAGGTGGCACATGAAACAAATATTCAAAGGTGACACATAAAACAAATATTCAAAGGTGGCACATAAACATATGAGAAACACTAGCACAAATTTACAGAATTGAAGAAGCACTCGCATAGAGTTGACACACGTTAAGTCTTGAGCCTAAAACACACACATTGTCGTGAACGTAGCTGCAGATCAGTACATCATAGAACGGCATGCAATACACGGCGGTTCCAAAGAATGATATAATTTAAATATGCAACACAAGTGGAGTTGCAACAAATAATGAAAAAACAGGTCGCATGGAACGAGAATGTGTCGTCGAACCAGGACTGACTCACAGTGATGCGCCGATACTGTAAGCCCAAAAAATGAATTGTTAATAAAACAAATTACGTGTGAATCACAGGAAGTCAAAGTAGTAGCTGTCATACAAATACCGGGATATGCCAATCGCACGGTATTGTCACAATAGTAAAGTAGTTTAGCCTAGCATCAACTTCCATTCCAGTGATGTTGCAAGAAGTCAAAGTAGTTTCTATCATACAAACACCGGGATATGCCAATCGCACGGTATTGTCACAATAGTAAAGTAGTTAAGCCCAGCGTCAACTTCCATTCCAGTGATGTTGCAAGAAGTCAAAGTAGTTTCTATCATACAAACACCGGGATATGCCAATCGCACGGTATTGTCACAATAGTAAAGTAGTTAAGCCCAGCGTCAACTTCCATTCCAGTGATGTTGCAGGAAGTCAAAGTAGTTGCTATCATACAAATACCGGGATATGCCAATCGCACGGTATTGTCACAATAGTAAAGCAGTTTAGCCTAGCGTTAACCTCCATTAGTGATGATGCCTGGCCTTGTAACATGCTTCCAGACACGATGAATTACTTATCACACGAAGCATCATCATTATTCATACGCGTGAAGACAAATCGTTAGGCAGTAAATGAAGCTAGAAGCAAACACATTACAACAAACCACCCGACGCCGCGGATTGAAGAATTCGTCGACATGACGCGCAGCAACATCAAGCATGGTTTGATGAGATCGAAAATCACCGCAATGTCACTGCCCAAACAAAATATGAATCATGTGCATAGGACATGATTGCTAAACACGGCTACTATGAAGATAGCACCAATTATAGAAATGATCAGCTGGATATTTGCAGATACATCACAACCAGCGCTGAAGCACAGCACTGTGTCATGGTTACACTTAGAGAACAACGAAGAAGAAAACACGTGATTGGTCGCTACAAGCAGCAAGGAGGCCTCTGATAGGCTGGAAGCAGCCAATCACAGTAGAGAGTTTAAAAACCAGTAAGAGGCCTCTGATAGGCCGAAAGCAGCCAATCACAGTAAAGAGTTCAAAACCAAGTAAAAGATGAATCAATGTGCCAACTTAAGAATACAAAAATTACCTTCTAAGCCAAAATATCCTACTGGAGACACGGCAGTAGGAATACTACATGCAATCAAAACAACTAAATCACGACAACCAATCAACATAAACAAAACCAACCTGACAATGAATAAATGCAATGAAGACAAATAATACAGATATGTACAACCACACAGAGTGGAAACAAATGGGGAAACACAAAAACTGGTTTGCCAAGACAGTGGCCGAACCAGACCACCTCAACTATTCGTAACATATGGCGCTGCCAGCTAACCTGATCGTACGCACAATTTCATACGGCACAATCATTCCTAACTTAGCCTAACTTGCAAGTGTAATATGCTAACGGAATAAAAATATAATTGGTTAAAAATCCGACTCATTGCAAAGTTTAATTAAAAATTAACAAGTAGTTCCGTGAAGAACTATACAGTCTGTTTTCATATATCCTACTTATGTTAATTGCCACTATCAACATACACGATTTCAGTTTGATTGCTGTAATAGATTCGTAGATATCGAGAACCGACTAAATATTTCGGATGGTCGCCATGTTGGATTTTATATATGTAGGTCCTAGAGTTATGTACTGTTACATGCTGATTATTGTGTACGTGTAGCATTCAAACTTAAATCGCATGATTACGACACAATAAATAAAAACGTAATTTTAAAATTCGCACAGCCGCCATCTTGAGGTTATGTAAACAATTGAACTAAATTAGATACCAGTGCATTACAATGTGTATAAACATTTCCTGTACCAGATTTCATTGCGATTGGAACATTAAATCGCGAGAAAGGTCTATTTAAAATTTTCAAATTCGCTTGGCCGCCATGTTCGTTTTGTAGTTAACCGGTTTTTGAATGTCTTAAAATGAACTTCCAGTAGTGCTCTTTATCTCCGTACAAAATTTCAGGGTGATACCGCTGATAGTTTCAGAGATATAGAATGCCGGTGAAATATTTCGCACATCCGCCATCTTGTGGTTATGTAAACAATTGAACGAAGTTAGATGTCGGTGCATTACAATGTGTATAAACATATACTGTACCACGTTTTATTGCGTTTGGTTGGTTAAATCGCGAGAAACGTCTATATAAAATCGCAAATTCGCGTGGCCGCCATGTTGGTTTTGTAGTTACCAGTATTTCAAAAGTCACATAGGTGAACTTCTAGTAGTTCCTTTTATCACCGTAAAAAATTCCAGTGTGATATCGGGAATAGTTTCGGAGATATTGATTGCTGGTGAAATAGTTCGCACAGCCGCCATGTTGTATTAGTGAGACGTAACGAAAATTGAAGGGCACGGTCGGGGTCGTCCGGAATAGTGCTATGAACTTACCGAGTTTCATTGAAATCGCTCTAGCTGTTTAGAAGTCATTAGGGGGTGACACACACACACCTCACACACCTCTCTCACACACACACGCACACACACACACACACGCACACACACACGGACAAAAGGTGATCTCATAAGCCTTTTTTTTTTTCAAAATTGAAAATAGGCTAAAAAAGAATGTAAATATCGTTGTACATAAATGTCATATTTACTGAACCTAAATTAAGCGCAAGTGAGCTGGATCTGATGACGAAACTAGACATCCAATTACACCCCTCGTTTGTGTGAGAAGTGTTGCATTAAATAATTCATGTAACATACACTGCCGGGGTAAAAAAGGTCACCTGAAAAGATGATGTCAATTTTGATCCGATGACGGTAGATGTCACCTGGGGGATAGTAGATGTACTGATAAGGGTTTCAACGTCGTCCGCCAACATATAGCGTAGAGGCATAGCTACCAGAGCACCATCTGTGTCTACCATTTAATAAGGAAAGCTCAACGCCATACGGCTCATTGTGGTGCAAACGTGTGAAGCAAGCAGGTACAATATCACGGAGACGCACTCGTGCTTCCTACTGCCAACTGAGCCAGTTTGAAAGGGGTCAAATTGTGGCCTTCCAAGTGGTGGGATGGTCCTTTCGGGGAATTGCCACAAAAGTTGGACGTGCTGTGTCCGTTGTGCAACGATGCTGGTATCAGTGGTCACGTAAACATTCTCACACCCGTAGACGAGGCTCTGGACTTCCACGCGGCACAGACGTCCGCCAGGATCGTCGTATTGTGAGGCCAGCAGTGGCAGATCGCACAGCTACCACAGCACAGATACGAGGGTTTGTAAGCCCAGAAGTGTCAACAGAACTGTTGCTAACCGGTTACTAGCAGTGGAACTACGGGCACGCACACTTCTAGCCCGTCTTCCACTCACACCCCAGCATTGACGTGCATGGCTCGACTGGTGCCGTCAGAGGATCACATGGAGATGGAATGGCGTGCCGTGGTCTTCAGCGATGAAAGCAGATTCTGCCTGCACGCAAGTGATGGTCATTGGCGCGTTCGACGTAGACCTGGTGAGCGCTGTCTCGTAGAGTGCATTCGTCCGAGACACACCGGCCCCACCCCAGGCCTTATGGTCTTGGGTGCGATAAGCTACAACTCTCGTTCAACCTTAGGTGTTTGTGGAGGGAACGCTAACCAGCGCTCGGTACGTGCAGGATGTTGATAGACACGTTCTTTTTCCGTTCTTGCAACAGGAAGAGGATGTGTTGTTCCAACAGGATAATGCTCGCCCACACACTGCCCGTGCAACTCAACGTGCACTGCAAGACGTGCAGCAACTTCCCTGGTTAGCACGATCGCCGAACTTGTCGCCAATCGAGCATGTGTGGAACATGATGGGCCAACAATTGACTCGTGTGACTCGTCCACCCACAACTCTTAGAGAACTGTGTGAACAGGTCGAGCAGGCGTGGAATAGCGTATCCCAAGACAGTATTCGCCATCTGTATGAGTCAGTGCCTGCATTGCCGCCCGTGGAGGCTACACCTCGAACTAATATGGGTGTTTCAGCATGGGTTAGTTAGTTAGTTAGTTATTGTTGTTTTAAGGGGAGGAACTACAAGGTCATCTGCCCCTTTTAGCATGGGCGATACCTGGTATCTCTAAACCGCTTGACCTATTGATCTGTATATTTAATCATTTCATGTACTCGATATACACTGTTGCCACAATAAATCTTGAATGAATTGGTAACCTCCAAAAGGGTGACCTATTTATTTTTCGGCAGTGTTTTTCAGGCACTAGAAATTTAATTGTAATTCCCCGAGTATTGACCGACTGAAAAGCGTCTAATAATAGATGCCTTAGGACAATGAAACCTGACTTATTACTGGGTAACTTTCTTCATGGTCTATTTATGAATAAAATTGAAACATTTCATGTAACATTGATAAGTTACAGTAATTTTATTTTTCAAACTATCTGCTTTACAGAAATAGCTACCCAGACTACTACGAATAGGTGACGGGGAGGGGAGAGAAAGTACCTCCTTGCTAAGAGTTCAATGAATGCTTTTCCGCCAAATGAAAAAAAAAACAACAACAAAAAACAGATTTAGGATTTTGAGCAGAAGCGTGGCAAAATCAATGTCCTTTAAGAAGAAGGAACTGAACTCTCCGAGCCCAGGTTAGATATCAGAGTTTTCGCCGGATAGACCTGCGCAGTTACATCAGTTAATTGTTATCCAACACCTGGAAAAGCATAAGCACTAACATGCCACCTCGTGCCTCTCTGGTATCGGGAGAGCGTGGGTTCGAGTCTCACCTCAGCCATCCTGGAAATGGTTTTCCGTGGCTTTCTTTTTTCACTTCCAGGCGACCGCTAACTTGGGAAGGGAAACGAGAGGGAATCAATTAGGTCGTGAACCTGTTGAAAGGAACCGTCCAGGCATTTGGAGGTTGTTTTTCTTCAAGATCAAAGATTCAAAAGGCGGCTTCGGTGGCGTAGTTGGTAGCATGCTGAACTGCTGTGCCCAAGATAGCGGGTTCAAACCCGGCCGAAGCCGTCGGATATTTTAAGAGCGTTAAAAATCCCTCAGTATGCCTTCCTGCGGAAGGGAGTAAAACCGGCGGTCCCATGTCATAGATTTATGGCATGTTAAAGAACTTTCCACTAATTACACATGTGTGAAACTTAATTATAGGTTAGGAATGTAAACAACGCTCTTAGGTTTCTACGTTCGTTGCCAAGAGCCGACTGTGGAGGCGTCTAGTAACTAAGTTCTGAACTAGGCCTAGTAGTCGTTGGCGGTGGCGTTTGGCAGCAAAAGTAGGAACTATTTGAAAATGTCAAAGTTGCAGTCCTTACTTGAATTAAAAAACAGATACACATACTAATACAGCCATCACAATTAACACCGGTTATCAGACAGATTCTACTCACACCCAAAGTACACGGGGCAAAATGACCACGTTGTCGCAGCCCCTAAACTGAGGAACCAACCAACCAAAGATTCAAAAATCCTCATTTACTTTTTTGTAGTCTTATGGAAATAAAGTGATTATCTCCCCGACATGTTGTTTGATATATTACCATCAAAGAGTAAAGGTCACGTCAGCTTCCATGCGTTTCATTTCAGAACATAATTGGTAAAGTGCTAATCGATTATTTCAATGAAGCCCCCTGTTATTTCTGTGCTGTGATAATTGTACTGGTGTGTTGACTAGCGGAGCGGTGAGACGGACATTGGAGCAGCAGGCAATCAAAATGAATAGCGCTCACAGTTGGCAACAATTGCTCGCCATCAAGTACACACTTCACAGGTGACACATGGCCGCTTAATGTCCATGTCTCTCGTGGACCACATTTCAACATGACGTATAGCGTTTATCGCCCTCCTTCGACAGAACTGACTGACTGGCTGCGTAGCTCAGCGGTAACGTTCTCGCCTTCCTTGTCCAAGGTTGCAGGATCGAATACTGGCGCACCCAGTTGGCATTTGAAAGTGCGCAAATGCGAGACGACACAACGATGAACTTTATCAACATGTGGAGAAAATAACGGACACCATACGCTGAACCCATTTATTAGTGCACAAATAGCTTGCCACGGTGGGTGAGTGGATATCGTGTCGGTCTACTAACCCCAAGATGGCAGGTTCGCTCCTGACCATGGTAAGTGATTTTTGAAAGGCGGCAAAAATACGATACGCATGTCATACGTTGTTGGCATGTTAAAGAACTCATTTGAATTCAGTAGGCCGAGTTCTGTCTGTCTGTTAGGTAGTCAGCTCGAAGGCTGGTTGGATCCTCAAACAGTACCACCGTTAGGTTATGTGAGTAGACACCCACAAAAACCCAAGGCAGCGCTATATTGAGGCGTACTAGGCAAAAAGAGGAGTGAGGTAGTTTGCCATTGCTTTCCTCACTGAGTCAGAACAGTAGTACTAACCCTATGAGTAGAACCTTTCACAACACCCACAGGCATTGACTGTGCCCTGAATGTCATTACTAAGCACCACCCATACCTCAGTAGCTTCCATATAATCACAGCCATGAGTGAGACTGAGACATCGGTGAAAAGCCACCTTTTACTCTAGCCTGCGCCAACAGACAAATGCAAATGTACTGCATTCATCAAGGGATGGCAAACAGGCCGAGTTCATAATGGCAAAATTAATCTCGGGAGTTTCCACCAACACAAAGTTCCTCATTTCTCTACTAGAAAGCGCTATAGTGTTCAAGGAGCTTAGATATCTAACATCTAACCTCCTTGACTTTCATAGTCAAGGAACAACGAAATTCGACATGCAAGCTACCCTCTGGGTGTCAAATAACAAAGCATGCACCCGGCACCCGAGGCCATACGATATTGTTATAGTGCACAAATATGGATTTGATGGTGATGATGAGTGTTGTTGTTTGAAACGTCGGAACTGCGAGGTCATCTGCTCCTGAAAATGGGTTTATTGTGAAAATATTATTAGCAAATGTCCAGAAGATTAGATGAAACATTTACGAATTTCTTCGGAGTGATCGAAAAATTGATAATCCGTATTAATTCATAATGCACTAAATCATAGGTGGGCAATGACAGAGCGCAGCTCCTGGAGCCAAGGAGCCGACTGCTCGCTAATAGTTTGTGCTGGAACGACTAGATGGCAATATGCGCAGTCAAGGCATTGTACCGGGCTGAGTAGGCCTAAATTATGTGTACGGCTGTACGCCAAATATGAATCACGAACAAACTTAGCACATTTTTATGAACAGTTTTCCCAAACATGCACAAAATAACTGCCAAACTTCTATCAATGTTTGGTTCAACATATCTGTGTGAGAAACTGTTCTCTCTAATGAAGATATCCCCCAGGGGCTCACATCTAGTGGGAAGTGGGTTGGCGACCACGGGGCCCCAGCTGAGTCCGGCATTGCTTCCACTTACTTGTGCCGGGCTCCTCTCTGTCTTCTTTCCTGTCGACCTCACTTGGTCAACTCTTGTTCTCTTCCGACCCCGACGGTATTAGGGTATCCGAGGCCTAGGGAGTCTCTTCCTTTCCCGCCTTAATTGGCCCTTGTCTCATCTTTTCTGATTCCCTCCTTCTGCGAGGGGTCAGCCTTCTTTTTCTTTTCATGTTATCTCCTGCCTTTTGCTTAAGGCCCTCAAGGAGGCCAGGTGTATGTAACCCCACCACTTTTGGTGCACCCTAGATAATGCTACACCCTCAGGGGCTCACGGTTGGTGAGTTCGGGAGTTGGCAACCCCGAGGGATTCCTGAGCTGGGTCCGTTTTCCACTTTTGTCCCTTACCTTTGGGGCGGACCCTCTCCTCTTTCACTTTTCTATCTGCCTTTCATGGCTCTCCCTCCTTCCTTCCAAGTCCCTCAATCCGCCTTCTTCGAGGGTTGAGGGCATTTCTTTTCCTCATGTCCTATATTTGCCTTATTCTTCTTTAGTTTTCAATCTCTTCTTCTAGTATGTAGGTTAGTCGTTAGTTTTAGTTTTAAGTTCGCTTTTCATTTTCATCTTCACGATCACCCAAACCATCAGGGGCCAATAACCTAGATGTTAGGCCCCTCAAAACAACAATTATCATCATCATCATCTAATGAAGATAAATAAATCTCCACGAAGGACCACTCTAACTGACACACATCTCACTGCCGTTATTCGAATTGCAAGTGCAAGATCGTTCGCTGCAAATGTAACCCGTCTGCTTCAGCGAAAGGATACGTACACCTCGTCATCATCTGCAGAATGACAGTTCAGATATATAAGAACACATATGCCTATGTTTTGTTTACGATGAATGCCATTTATCCATGTACTCCTACAGCAAGTTTTCGTTCCTTGTGTTCTAAACAAGTTGTTAGGTTGGCTTATTGTAGTTTCAGGACTATCGGTACCAGTACCGGTAGTGGGCGAAGAGTGTGTACTTATCAGCTGTCAAAGTAATTATTCATGTTTCCTAGACAGAACCTAATAAAAGGAATATAATTAAGCGTATTTACGTAGCACCATAATCTAATCATCTAATGCACAACAAATAGGGCACAAGTATAAAGCTGTTGTGATACGCCGCTTGTTACGGCAAGCAGTGCCAGCAGCTACAAGGTTAACTTCAGTGAGCGCCCATACTCGACTCTTTCTCCTGCCGGAGCGGGAGCGCTGCTCAATGAGCTGAATTGTGCCCACCTCTGCACTGAATCTATAAATATAAATAAAGTCCTGTGCAGATGCGGATATCCACGGATAAACCCGCGGACATCCGCAACATTTTGCATGACTGTGCGGATAATGTTTAGAGTAAATTTGCGGATAGAAGAGAGAGATGCCAGTCATGGAAATACCCTCAATTAGTGTTGACTTTTTCCACCAAAAAAAAACAAACAACTCTTTTATACCTGCGCTTGCCGGCGTGGGCATATCCGATGACTAAGTAAGTGCTATAATTAGCCACCCGCTGTTTCACTTGCCGTTCCTCAGAGGGACAAAAAGTCAACATTGTCTTACTATTAACACACAGCCTAGGGGAACAAATTTCTCCTCAAATGTCAAAATGTGTTGCTCTAATACTTTACCTAAGAGCTTAAAAATATTAGTGGAATGTCAGCGGATTTGGATAACAAACGTGCGGATACGGATAGCAGTCGTGCGGATGTGGGGCGGATGCAGATAGCAGTCGTGCGGATGCGGGACGGATGCGGATAATAGGCGTGCGGATGCGGATAATAGTCGTGCGGATGCGGTTATTATTCGTGCCGATGCGGGGCGGATGCGGAAAACAATCGTGCGGATAACAGTCGTGCCGATGCGGGGCGGATGCGGATAACATTCTGTTTATCCGCGCAGGGATCTATCTATTAAGGGTAGGAATCAGTTGACAGTAAAGAAGAGAACCCCCTTCCTACAATGCGATTTAAACACTATACTATCTTCCCGTACTGGTACTGCAAAGTCTACACCTCGCCACTGGTTACCCGTTCTTAGCCATATCCCACCACCCCACCTGAGGAGACGGGGGCGTGGTGGCTCAGCGGTCAAGCTGTTGGCCTCTCACCAAGGTTGGCTGGGTTCGATTCCCGGTCAGTGCATGTGAGATTTTCAAAAGTGAAATGCCATGTCCTGTGGTTCGGATTCCACGTAAAAAGGAGGTCCCGTGGCTCATAATCACAAGATTCATGGTCACATAAAAGAACAATCTTCCTTCCTTCCACCTGAGGAGAAAGGAAGCTCTGCTGAGAGAAGCAAAGAAGACCCGGTCATCTCCCTCATTACCAGTTCACCAGGAAGTTTGTTACCCATCGCCACAACGACTTCGATCTAGGAGACCAGCAAGTGTATTGGCCGGCCGACACTTGAGGGACAATTTTAATCTGAACTGGAGCTGGCAGGAAGAGTGATCAAATTCAACATCTCGTACTAATGCTCATGAGATAAATCCAACTCGGAAAATGAATGGATTTGACCTCCCAAGAAAACTATGGTGTCGCCTCAACCGACTGAGAACTGGGCATGGGCGCTGTAATTTCTTGCGCCATAAGTGGGGCTGGATGGGTTCTTCAATGTGTGAATGCGGTGAAGAGGAGCAGACCATGGACCTTGTCATCCTGCGCTGCGCTCTTCATACCAACTCGGGAAGCCCCAGCGACCTGTTTCATCTTTCTGATAGTGATGTTGTGTGGTTGAAGAACTTGGACCTGGACTTATGAATTCCTTGTTGTACTCACCATACGATTAAATAACAAGAAGTTCCGTGACGAACTAAAGAGCCTACTTTTCTTAAAATTAAGATTCATGCCAATGATTAATCTACAGTATATGAAACTATCTAGAATAATGACGAAATTAAGTTGGTAATATCGAAATGTCTAATTAGTTCGAAATATACCTGGTATAATGAAGCCTAATAGAGCACTAGAGTTGGCAGCCCTGGTGTCTGAATATATCCTTAGTTCCATCTCTTAAGGTACAGAATACAAATTTGGCTGAACTCCAATTGACGTTACATGTAGTTAGACATTGGATCTATCAGCACGAGTAAAAGCATGTTGGCAACAATGTCATGCGCGTGCTGGTCATAAATAATCTGAAATATTATGCTATCTTGTTGTGCCAATTTTGGATGAAATCCATTTGTTAGTGTAGAAGTTACATGTATTTTAAAATTGGACCAGTCAGCAGGCTTAGAATTATGTTGACAGCACGAAGTGCATTAATTACTCCAAATTAATCTAGAATGCCAGGTGCTATACGTGTGCAAAGTATAGAGCTGTTGGCTAGCATACTTTCTGATATATTGATATTAGGGTACAAAATATAGACAGCATTTATTAACAGTTGGCAGCCCTGATTGCTCTTAACCCGTTTCTGCCTGAATTATTTTTTTAACATAAACTAAATTAAGATTAGTACCAAAAGTTGTCTATAGTGTAT
Organism: Meconema thalassinum; assembly: GCA_946902985.2. Taxonomy (NCBI): domain Eukaryota; kingdom Metazoa; phylum Arthropoda; class Insecta; order Orthoptera; family Tettigoniidae; genus Meconema; species Meconema thalassinum. The sequence continues at coordinate 2,095,442,733 of OX336388.2, read as the reverse complement.
TTATACAGTATTTTAATGAAATTTGTTGAAAACAGAGCGTAACATGGATAATACATCATGTGCCATATATGGCACGCTAGGCAGGTTATCATACTAATATATAAAAATGAGATGGTGTGTGTCTGTCTTTCTGTCTGTCTGTTACTCAATAACGCAAGAACCACTGGTCCGATTTAAATGAAATTTTGCATGGATGTAGCTGATTTACCATGTTTACATATAGGATACTTTTAATTTCGATATCTTGCACTATTAAAATATGGCGGCCATTTTAGTGACGTCACTACACCCTTTGGTTTAAAAATTTCATAATTCCATATCAAATAAAAAGAGAACGCTAAGAAATAGAAAACTTTTGATGGTACATACGAGCTTCGAAATTTAATTTCCTATCCGAAAGGTCCTAATCACTTTTCGTGTATCTCCAACGGTTAGCGAGTAAAACCCACATATGTGACGTCACTACACCCTTTGGTTTCAAAATTTCATAGTTCCATTTCAAATAAAAAGAGAACGCTAAGAAATAGCAAACTTTTGATGCATACACGAGATTTAACATTTAATGTTCTATCCAAAAGATCCTTATCACTTTTCGTATATTTCCAACGGTTAGCGAGTAAAACCTAAATTTGTGCAATAAAACACGGTCAACACCGAGCGGTGCAGTATATCTCTCTCTCTATATAAATGAAAGTTTGTCTGTTTTTCTCTGAATTTCTACGTAAATTTGAGTTGTTTACGCGTTTCAGACTGTTTTATGATGGATGCGCGCGAAAATAATTTTTTTGTCTGTCTGTCTGTTTGTTTGTTTTTCTGTGGACAACTTTGTTCCCTTATAACTCGAGAACGGCTGGGTGTACCAACGTAACATTTGGTACAGATATCTATCAGAGGCACGACACTTATCATTGATGTAACTCTTCTCTGTACCTCTCATAAAAGGGGGCCTACCCCCTTAAAATACATGCTGAAATAGGCGTAGAAGGACGAGACAAAGCTCATTTTCAGCCCCTCAATGTGAGAGACAAAACTCGGGTCCCCGAAAACCACATTTTAAGGACCGAAGACCAACCGTTTTTGAGATATTCCCATAAAACTAATTTCATTTAATAAACTAATGAACGAATACAAGCCAGTAACCATGGCAACAGATTCTCAGAGGTCCATCTATTGCTGTAAGACGCAATGCAATTCCATTAATTACATTAGTGTGAAAGTTTGCAAACGGCTAGAAGGTTATCACGGAACCAAATTAAGCCGTAAAATTCATCAATACGTATAATGCGCTTAAGGGGATCAAGGGGTACTCTAGAATTTTTTCACGCGATTTACTCCTGCGGGTGTGGTACGGCAGGTCTATTATATTCCTATCCCCATATTATTCATTCATTCATTCATTCATTCATTTATTTCGTATAGGCCATCTATGGATCGCGTAATTCCAACTGTCTCCTACTGGCTTTGATGTTTGCCCGGTACGCCCACATTCGTTCTTGGTGGACTTCCTTCCGTTCCTGGGTCCAAATCTTTCCCGTTTTCAGCTTCGGTTTTTCTTGGAAACCTTTGCAAGCTTGAAGTTTCCTTTTGAGTGGGGCGCGCTCCTGAATGTCTGTTGGTGTAATCCCCACTTCTTTCAGATCTTTATCCAGTTCTATGAACCAGGCCCATTTTGTTTTCCTCTCCTGAAAGTAAGTTATGTTGCGGTTGGTCAGTCTTGCTGGGCTCATTCGTTTCACATGCCCAAAAATGGTATCCTTCTCTTCCGGATGACGTTACTTATCTTCCCCACATGAGTATATAGTTCATGGTTATGCCGTCTTCTGTATTCCCCATTGTCTTTGATGGAACCCAATATCTTTCTCAAAATTTTCCTTTCTTTGGCCTCCAGTTTCTCGACCAAGCCTTTTTTATTCATCGTGAGGCATTCAGAAGCATGCAAGACCTCTGGACGGATGACACTGCAAATGTTCCAGTTTTGCGTTGAAGGTTATTGACCTTTTCTTATAGATGTCCTTAGTTAAATGGTAGGCCATTTCCATTTTGCTCATGCGTGATGTGAATGCTTCTTTCTCTGATAATATCCCTTCCCTGACCAGTCCTGAAAAGGAAAGTACATGGCCATTGGCTGCATTGATAATAAAATAAATAGGTGTTATAATTTCTCCCTATATTATATTATTAGTATTATATTATGGCGTACAACGACGAGACAAATCCCCTCGGTGCCAGAAACAAAACTCGGGGGCCCTAAAGGTTCCTCGAAAACTACATTATAAGGCTCTAAATCCAACAGTTCCTGAAATATTCCCAGAAACTAATTTAATTTAATTTAACAAACTAATGAAGGAATGCAAATCGGTAACCATGAGAACATTATCTCAAGGGGTGGCATACAACTTTCCTTCTATTTCTGTAAGAAGCAATGTCACTCCATTTATTACATTTCTGTGAAAGTTTGCAAATGGCTATGAGGTTATCACGGAACTAACGTAGACTGTATAATTCATCAATGCAATTAAGGGGGTCAAGGGGTAACCTAGAACTCTTTCATGCAATTTTCCCGTTCGACATATAGTACAGAAGGTCTATTATATCTCCAAACAGCAACATTATTTTCAAAAATTCCTGAATTGAACCAGCATTTTTTGCGGCTTTTAGGAATTTCGGCAATTTGAGGCTAAAGAACCTGAATTTTCATGCACCACAAGCCTTTATAATTTATGAAAGGGGTCTTCCTGTGTATGCGCACCTAGCACAACGTAGAGGGTCAGTTTTTATGTGACGTGTATCGCGTTTCGTCTACGAGGCTTTCAATTCTATTTCACGTCAGGAAGTACACGTTAGATGAGTTTAGTCTGAGAGCACATTTTAACTTTTTGTTGTTGTCGACAAACGGGTTCATCGTAAGGATGATTTTGTTTGATACTGTGAGGTAGATATACCCATATATGGATATCTGGGTAATATGTTGTAGACAATAGAATTGTCTGTCTGTCTTTCTGTGTATCTGTATGTACGCCTATACCTCGTGTTCGGATGCTTGGTGCATCGTAAAATTAGGTATGGTAATCACGAGAGTCAATGCACCAATCATTCATAAAACTCTTCACTGTACTTTTCATACAGTAGAAGGGTGGATATAGAGAAAACTTCTCAATACATGCTAAAATATGCGAAATATAAAAATTATCCTACAAGGACGACCAAAGCATATGTTGCACTTCTCAATGTGAGACAGATAATTCGGGAATCTATAAAGGGTCTCGGAAAACTACATTTTAAGGGCCTTAAATTAACAGTGTGTGTGATATTCCCAATAAACTAACTTCGTTCTGATAAACTTGAAGGAATGACAAACCGCTAACCATTGCAACAGTAGCTCAATTGATAATGTCTGGTGTTAACAACGAACACCGTTCGAAGAACGGGTACTTCTGCTAGTACAATATAATTATCTATGTGAAATAAATTACAACACTGTTCTTTCTCTCTAGTGTGCCTCCACTGCCTTATTTGGTATGATATGGTACAATAATCACTATTGCATATTTGATGAACATGGTGTGGGGACGACCTTGCCAGTCTTCAGCAACATAGTGTTTCTGTTTATTATCAAGAACCATGGCCACCAAATGGTTTATCCCACCATACCTGATGTCTTATGTTATTATGCAGATAGACCCTGGGGAGTTCCTAGGATGACCTGGTCCTCTGGGTAGTGTTGGGTTCGATGTCAGGTAGTAGTGCACAATATGTCTTCTAAATTGTAGCTGACGCAGAGCAACCTCTCTTTTCTGGTAGAGGACCCAAGCATTGTCAATGGACAGATCTATCAACCACGTAAATGTATGCCACCACCACTATTTCTCTGGGATGTGTATTCTATACTTTCCAATGTTTTCGTCCATTTGGTCAGTTCCACCCATATTCTGCTTATATTTTCCAAATGCACATGGCCAAGGGGCAACGATTCTCTTTTTCTTCCCTGTTTAGAGTACCGAAACGCGCCAGAAACTGTACAACATACTTTGTCGAAGCAATAGTGACAGAAGAGTTGTCCTGCCATCGTATGATGATTGTTCCATTCTCCTCACTACTCCTGTACTCATGGTAACCCCTATGCTCCTTCCTAACCATTTGCGTCGACGGGATCACTTCACTGTTTTTGGGGATGCGATTGTAGCGGATTGTTCCTGTACCACCGTATCCTCGGTCTCGTAAGTGAGTTTGTAACCCAGCAGAGGTTAATATGTTCTCAAAATTGAACCTGAATCAGAGGGGCTTCACTTTCTCTGAAAACGCGTCTGCAATTTGAATCAAGGGCGCCGTAGCTTTATCGGAAACCTTCAAGTATTGTTGATTTTTACAAGGATTTTGCTCTAGGTACACTTCACAATTTACAAGGTGCCATTGGGTACTACTCAAAACCATACCTTGTACCCAAATCTAACAAGCTAGTCATTTTGGAATTGTTTACAGCCATGTCTGCCATAATATATTACCGCATTCGTCATGAGGCCGGTTTTGCTCGGAATAAAAATTGGAAATAAATTTCACTTTTAGTGCGTCTGTGAGTGGCCGTAGTTTCCACATCTTCTTCTTTCTTCGAATGAGCCAACTGGACTACATTTTATCAAAATAATAATGTTTATTTGTACAGTACCGTACAAGACGCGTCCCTTATGAAGGTAGGCTATGCTTTTACCAAATTTGGTAAAGATCCGATGATTAGTTTGGTCATAATTTAATTTTAAGTTTTGACCATTTGGGTGGCCGCCATTATGTTTTGGTAAAGATGGCGGCAATATTAAACATGCCACTAAGGAGCCCGTTGATAGTGCTACCGCTGTACCAAATTTCCTTCATTTCCATCTTATTACTCCTCTAGTGTCCATATACAGCCAAACTAAACTTATCGATAAGTAAATGACTAATCTGCCTAGTGTGCCATATATGGCACGGCTACATATGTTTGTAAATAGCTCAGTCAATTATGAACAATCAGACAAAGCATCATAATGAACTGAAACGATGGACTTCACAGAACGTATCATGAAAAGAAAGTTCTGCAGAATAATTTATACTGTTCATAAATAATTGCATACCAGTTTTGTGAATTCATTTCTTTTCTTCAAGGCGCGCACATTTCACTTCAATAATACGATGCTACAACAAAGCACGCAGCTCATAGGTAATGACAGTTGAGTCACACAGTATATACAACAAGTAAGTGCAACCAACAACAGAAAAATAAAATTCTCTTAATTCCAAGTGATAATCGTACCAAAATTGCAGCGTGCCATATATGGCACGCTAGGCTGAAACGGGTTAAGAATACTTAGAGTCATATCTGTTTTGTTACACATAGCACATACGAAATTAGGTTGAAATCCAACTGATAGTATAGAAGTTACAAGTATTTAAATTTGGTCCTATCAGTAGGCTTAGAATCATGTTTACAAGAAGTACAAATATTATAATATATTATTGACAAGATGGCTGACGAGGATAGTCAACAAATTGGAGTCGTGTTGAATGAATTGATTAGTGTGACGGAAAAAAGTAAAAATCTGCGTCACGATCTGAAGACATGTATTGCAGATTCTGTAAGTAAGATTAGGAACATATTAGTTGAAATGAAAAATACTATTGAACAGAGCAAAGATGATAAATTGAAACTCTTGGATGAGGTTAGAAAGCTCAAAGGTGGCTTGCAAGCTAGATGTTGCACTCCAGTAACAGGACTGGTGGCGCCATCTGTCGGTATACAGCAGTCGTTACTATTAACGAATGCGCAACAAACTTCCCAGTCTGGTGGCGACATTCGGAACTTGTACTCGGAAGTAGTGAAGGGAGTTACAGAGAAGAAATATAAATTGTTCGTGAAATCCAGGGCCACCGAAACTGCTGAGCAAATTAAAACTCGCATTAAAAGTAAGATAAACCCAACTGAAATGAAAGTAGGGATTAATGCAATGAAAACACTTAGGGATGGTCGAGTTTTACTGGAAACTGGTAGCAAACGAGAAATTGATGTTTTAAACGAGGCAATTAACACAGAATGCGGTCAACACGTTGATGTACAGGTACATAAGTTACGGAAACCTCGAATGATTGTGTATGATATACCGGATAATATTACGGTGGAAAATGCTTCTAAGACAATCAGAACACAAAATCCTGAATTAAATTTAAAAGAAGATGATATTGTTTCCAAGTTCAGTTTCAAGACACGAAAAAATATTAGTAATTTAATCATAGAAGTAGGTCCACAAACTTGAAGACAATTACTTCATACGAAATTGAAGGTTGGATGGGTAATTTGTAATGTGGCAGATTATCTAGTTGCTAATAGATGCTACAAATGCAGCAGGTACAATCACCGGTATCAAGCATGTAATGGCGATGAAACCTGCCCTTTATGTGCAGGTAATCATAAAATGAAAGATTGTACAGCTCCTGAAAATGAACATCGTTGTATTAACTGCATCAATTATAATAAGTATAATAAGAAAGAAAATATATGTGTGAAGCATTCTTCTTTACACAAAAGTTGCCCTAGTTTGCGTGCTGTTTTAACAAGGTACATGATGAATATAGACTATTAATGTTTATTCTACAATATCAACATATCTGATATCAAATCGAGGAACTTGCATAAATTGTATTCAGATAAATCTACAGCATTCAAGGGCTGCAACAGCCAACTTAATGAAGATCATTGAGATAAATTCATCGGACATAATATTTATTCAGGAACCATATACGTACAACAACCAACCTGCAGGTATTTCTAAAAGATATCGTACATTTACTTCTGGTAATGAAAAGAGTAGAGCTGGCATAGTAATTACAAATAGGGGAATAGACGCTTTACTTATTGAACAGTTATCAGATGAAGATATTGTTGTCAAGCAAATAATATACGGGAAATTTCAGTTCTTCACAGCAAGTGTATATTTAGATTATAGTCTTCCATTAGAAGAAGAATTAAAGAAAATAGATCAGCTTATAAAATATACTAACGGAGCCGGGGTCATTATAGCTATGGACAGTAATGCCAGATCAACAACATGGCACGATGTGCTAACGAATTCAAGAGGTAGAATACTAGAAGAATATATTGCTAGTAAATCACTTCATTTAATTAATGAAGATAGTGAAAGAACTACATTTCAAAGCAGCAGAGGTTCTAGCAATAATGATCTTACTATAGTTAATGATCAACTTCTGGCAGTAATGCAGGCATGGAATATTAGCGAAGACGAGAGTTGTTCAGATCATAACATTATAAAATTTGAAATCAGGACTGAAATACCGATACGTAACAAGCAAGAGTGTAGTTTTCAAGGTGTAAGGTTCAAAGTGCAAGGCGATAAATATAAAGAATTTGATAATAACCTCGCCAAAAATCTTTCTAAAAATTTTAACAAGGCTAATTATATTGGAGACATGAAGGAATTAGATCAGTTTCTGTCCCAGAGTGTGGAAAGAGAAGTAGAATTAGAATCTATTGTTAACAAATTTGCTGAGATATTACAGTCAACTTGTAGGCAAACATTTATAACACTTAAGGGACCAAATATGTCAGAAAGGAAGAAATCAGTTCAATGGTGGACTGACGCCCTTACTATACTAAGGAAAAGAACGGCAGCCTTAAGACGGAGATTCCAAAAAAACAAAAATAATGACGAACTCAGAGAGATCCGTAAGCAAGCGTATTTTGTTGAGAAGAGGAAGCACCAAGCAGCTATCAGAAAAGAGAAATTTGACTCCTGGAAACAATACTTAACACAACATCATCTGTAAATCCATGGAATGAAGTGTATAAACTGGCTTCAGGAAAAATAAGGAACAACATTCTCATGTCAACTCTTCAGAAACCTGACGGAACGACAACATTAAATATGGAAGACACTATAGAATATATTATGGATTATCTTATTCCGGAAGATAGAGAAGAAGAAGATACTGATCACCATAAAAACATAAGGAGGTTAATTAATGAATTAATTAATACATGCGATGATAGATATTTCACCGAGGAGGAGATTCGTCAAACCATTAGTAGCTTCAATCCAAAGAAAGCACCAGGCGAACATGGAATAACTATGGAAATACTCCTACGAACTTTCAATAATTTTCCTAAGTTTTTAACGTCAATATATAATGAATGTCTCAAAAGAGGATGCTTCCCTAAAATTTGGAAGAGAAAAAATAATTCTCATACTTAAACCAGGAAAAGAAATGAGTACAGATCCATCGAAATTTAGACCAATTAGCTTGTTGAATCTAGCGGGCAAGGTACTGGAGAAGTTATTGATTAGTAGAATAATGCATCATATGTACAAAAATAAATTAATGAATAATAATCAATTTGGATTTACACGACAGAAGAGCACAACCGACGCAGCAATGGAAGTGAAGCAATTAATAGAACCGGAATTAGAAAAAGGGAACGTAATAATTATGACCAGCTTGGACGTTAAAGGTGCTTTTGACGCCGCTTGGTGGCCTGCTATTCTAAAAGGACTAAAAGATATGGAATGCCCTAGAAATCTATACAAACTCTCTCAAGACTATTTCCAAGGAAGAACAGCTTTCATGTCCATTAATAGCAACAACACTGAGAGAAGGTTCATGCTGTGGTCCAGGTTTTTGGAATATACAATATAATTCTCTTCTTACATTGCAGTATACAAATCGCACGAAGGTAGTTGCATTTGCAGATGACGTATTACTGCTTGTTAAAGCAACATCTATTAAAGACGCAGAAAATTATACTAATATGGAAATGGACAAAATTTCAATTTGGGCTAAACTCAGTAAGATCAGATTTAATGAACAGAAATCAAAAGTTATGGTCTTGTCGAGAAGAAAAAGAAAAGAAGAAAAAGAGATTAAAAGTTATCTTAATTAGAAAAGCTTAGATCAGGTGGACACCGTTAAATATCTTGGAATTATTTTCGACCACAGTCTTACATTTAGAGACCACATTAACTATATGACTGAAAAATGTAGGAAACTGATATTTAGTCTCTCAAGATTTGCAAAGCTAAACTGGGGTTTAAAGCATACAGCTCTGAAGGTAATATACAAAGGTGGAATCTTACCTCTCATTTTGTATGGAGCACCGATATGGAGAAAGGTTATAGAGAAAGCTTGCTATGGAGTAAAATTGATAAGAGTCCAAAGGCTGATAAATATCAGAATAGCTAAAGCTTATCGCACTGTATCTAATGAAGCTCTCTGTGTGATAACAGGATTAATTCCAATTAATATTCAAATTGAGGAGACGGTAGCATACTACGATCTTATTAAAGTTAATAGTAAAGAAGATCGCTCAATTGACATGGACATGGAAGTAAATCAATGGTCTCACTCTGCTGACATTGTTAAAATTATTGACGAAAATTATGAACAGATGCATTCTTTTAATGTTTACACTGATGGAAGTAAAAGTGAAGATGGAGTAGGATCTGGAATTGCCATATACAATGGAAACGAGTTCGTTCAACAGCTGCAATTTAAACTAGACAAACGATGTTCTAATAATCAAGCAGAACAGCTAGCTATCGTTAAGGCATTGCAACATCTAGATTTCATGGACACGGAGCAGAGAACTGCACTCATTTTCACAGACAGCCAAATTACAATAGGTGCACTTAAAAACTACAAAAACCTTACATTTCTCATAGAGGAAATTAGAAGGAAAGCAATTGAAATGGAGAAACAGAATTGGGTGATTGACTTCAGTTGGGTTAAGGCGCATAACGGAAATGAGGGAAATGAATTAGCGGACCAGCTGGCTAAAGAAGCAGCACAAAGCGGTTTAAGTGAGTGCTATAATAGAATTCCAAAAAAGTAATATGCTAAAAGAATTAAGTGTGTTCAGTTTGAGAAAGTGGCAGAATGAATGGGACAATACATCCAAGGGCGAAATTACAAAATCATTTTTCCCCAGTGTACAGGACAGACTAAAATTGAAAATGAACATAACGCCCAATTTTACAGTTATGACAACAGGACACGGCAATATTAAATCATACTTATACACATTTAAAATTATAGATAGTCCAACATGTATATGCAATATCGGTCACCAGACTGTAGATCACTTACTATATGAGTGTAAGTTATTAGGGAAAGAAAGAGATATACTAATAGCACATGTTTTAAGATCAGGCAACTGGCCTATAAAGAAAGATGAAATTGTTAGAAACTACCTTAAGGAATTCTTTACTTTTGCAAACTCTATCTCATTTGAAACACTAAATAGATAATTTTTATTTATATTTTCTTAACTGTTTATCATTTTCGTGACACAAATTTCATTTAACAGGCCATAGATATAAAATATTTATAATATAAATTGTATAGTTTTAATCTGAAATGATTAATAAGTAATAATTAAGCATTTAGTATTACTACATTGTAATGGGGCATGCTGTAAATAAAATAAATTAAGAAAAAGAAGTACAAAACAATTTTCACTCGCCAAATCAATACTTGACTTTACTAAAAATACTATAGGTTCATGTTTCGGAAACTTGATATGTTTCCTTCTTCAGCCCATACGTTGGTGTGAAACATCATATGACATACAAATCCTAACCAAAAATAAAAATTCAGTTCGTAGTTTATCTCTTGTTCTTCTTTTGTTGAGCCTAGAAAAATTGCCAGATACCAAAATGCGGAAGTGGGAGCTATTAAAAGAACTCTTTGAGGGAAGAAGGCTCCGACAAGATCAAATGCTGAGCAGAAAACATCCGGCATGTTCAGTGGCTTAACTAGTATTTGCTTCTGGAGGGGGTGAGCGGAAACAACGTTTCATTGAGCCTGGCTCAACAAAAGAAGAACAAGAGAAAAACTACGAACTGAATTTTCATTTTTGGTTAGGATTTCGATGTCATATGATGTTTCACACCAACATATGGGCTGAAGAAGGAAACATATCAAGTTTCCGAAACATGTACCTATAGTATTTTTAGTAAAGTAAAGTATTGATTTGGCGAGTGAAAATTGTTTTGTACTTTTTGTAAACATGGTCAATACGGAACCTGGAACGAGTGCGGTTTATTAGAATCATGTTGGTAGAACTGACATATATAAGTTACTCCAAATTAATCTAAAATTTCAGGTACTATACGTGTGCATAGTGTAAAGCTGTCGGCTTTCATACTTTCTGGTATATTGGCATTTGGATAAAAAAGAGAGAGCAATTATTAACAGTTGGCAGCCCTGGTGGCTCATAAGAATACACTCACTCATATCTGTTTATATACACATATTACATACAAAATTTGGTTGAAATCCAATTGATAGTTTACAAGTTATATGCATTTAAAAATTGGACCTATCAGAAGGCTTATCATTATTTTGGCAACACTGTCATATATGGCCTCCTGGAAATTAAACTGAAATAGTATTATCTAAACGTGTGCCAATTTTGGAATTTATTTATTTAATCGTATGGTGAATTACATAAAAACAAATCACAAATCCAAGTTCAAGTTTTGGAGCCATTCCACAGTACATTCTCGAAGATGAAACAGATCACTAGGGCTCCCGGAGTAGGCGTGTAGAGGGCAGCGCTGGATGATATGGTCCATGGTCTGTTCCTCCTCATTGCATTGACACAATGGGGAATCTATCCAACCCCACTTATGGCATAGGTAATTGCAACGGCCGTGCCTGGTTCTCAGTCTATTGAGGCGACACCATAATTTTCTAGGAAGGTCAAATCCTTGTATTTTCACCGTTGGGTTGATCTCCTGGGCACTAGTTCCAGACGTTGAGTTTGACCATTCGTCCTGCCAGCATTGGTTTAGGTTGAATCGATTTGCCAGAAGTTGGTCGGCCAATAAACTGGTTGGTCTCCTCGAATGAAGTCGCTTCGGTGGTGGGTGGCAGAATTCCTGGTGTATTGGTAATGAGGGAGAAGCATAGATCTTCTTTGCTTCTCTGATCAAAGCTTCCTTCCTCCTCAGGTGAGGTGGTGGAATGTGGCTGAGTACTGGTAGCCAGTGCCGAGGAGTTGATTTTATGGTGCCGGTTATGCAACGCATAGTGTCATTCAGCTTGGTATCCACTTTATGCACATGTGCACTTTCCAACCATACTGGAGCACAGTAATCCGCTGCAGAATAGACTAGACTGATACCCGTTAATCTTAAGCAGTCCGCCGTGGCTCCCCATGAACTACCGCAAAGCTTGTGCAGGATGTTATTTCTGGTGGAAATTTTGTGAGAGAGCTTGGTGAGGTGTTCTTTGTAGCTCAGAGTTCGGTCCAGCGTGACACCTAGGTATTTCGGGAATGGGTTGTATTTCAGTTTTTCACCACGAAATACAACATTTGGCTTGTAGTTTGCTAGTCGGTTGGCAAGATGGAAGCATGAAACCTCTGTCTTAGACATACTTGGGATCAGTCGCCAGGACTTGAAGAACGTTTACATTTTCTCCAGATCGGTTGTAAGAGTGCCTTCTGCATCTTCAAAAGTTCTGCTTTGAGCTACCAGTGCAATGTCATCTGCGTAAATAAACTTAGTAGCTGTTGTTGGTGGCAAGTCATGAATGTACAGATTGAATAGAACTGGGGCCAAAACTGATCCTTGGGGTAGACCATTATTTAGTTTCCTTTTGCGACTTTTAGCATCATCTAGAAATACTACGAACTCTCTTTCACAAAGCATGTTAGAGATAAGATTTGCAATTTCCAAACAGGGGATAGCTTCCAGCACTTTGAGGATCAGTCCATATCACCAGACAGTATCATATGCGCTAGTCAGGTCGATAAAGACAGCTGCTGATTTTAGCTTCTTTTGAAACCCTGCTTCAATGTGAGTGGTGAGGGCCAAGACTTGATCAGTACAGCTTCGGTTTTTCCTGAATCCAGCTTGTTCTGGTGGGGTTACAGCTTCAATGAGTGGTGCTATCCTGGCAAGAAGGACTCGTTCTAAAAGTTTATAAATGCAGCTAAGAAGTGCTATTGGACGGTAGTTTTCAGGTCTCTGCTCCGACTTGCCAGGTTTAAGAAGGACGATCACCTTTGACCGTTTAAACTGCTTTGGTAGGTTGTTAGTCTGAAGGATGAAAGTAAAAAGTGAAGTAAGCCAGCTGATGCTATGTGGACCCATGTTTCGCAGGAATTCATTATAGATGCCATCTGGACCAGCAGCTTTACTAGTTTTCAACATCTTGATAGCGGTTTCAACTTCCTGAACAGAAAATGGCCCAGACAGTTTCTCATTCTTCTGAGTTCTACGTTCCCATGCATACCTTCCAATATATCCAACATGGAACTCAAATTTCTCGTGCATTTTTTCTGCAGTTGGTAGCACTGACGTCATTTTGAAATATGGGCTTGAGATATTCCGGTATACATCTTTACTCATACTAAATTTGGTTTCGATTGCTGCAGCCATTTAGAGTTGATAGGGGACACACACACACACACAGCCAGCCAGACAGAAGGACAGACAGACAGACAGACAGACACACATTTTCCCCGGATCGATCTCATAAGTCTACTTTATCCTCATTTTTGGAAAATGTGAAAAGTAGGCTAAAAATCTTCCCGTATGCTCGTAAAGTCACTTACGTAGTCTGATTAATTTTTAGGAGCGTTCGATAAATCGATAATACTTTTTTTTGCGTATGGCTTTTAGTGCCGGGAGTGTCCGAGGACATGTTCGGGCCGCCAGTTTTGCAGCTGCTTCGAGGCGGTCACCCAATGGGTGAGCTACACGTACCCTCACGTGTGGAGTGTTGTCCGGGGAGGAAAGATTGAATGTAAGGACAAGGAGTTGGAAGGTAGCGGCTGTGGCCTATAGTTAGGGACCAACCCCGGCATTTGCCTGGAAGGAAGATGGGAAACCACAGAAGACCATCTTCAAGGTTGCTGGCGGGGGAATTGGAACCTCCTCGCCTCCCTGATTTGAGCGACTGCCAGCAGTCATGCCGTAACGACCACGGCTAACTCACCCGGCCCCGATGCACTGAAAGTGCTGGAATCAGCTGTCAGTACAATGCAGTCTTGCAATGCGAACCACATGCTCGCACAGTCGCCTACCTAATCTGATTAAGAAAGCATATTTATCACTGTGGATGTTCCTGCTCGAACCCATTGCGCTGGCGTTGTAACACGTACGAAGCAAGTACACAGTGCGTGGCTGCGCCGTACTGGTAATATATTCCAATTTAATTGGGTCCACGAGTGACATACAGTATATCAAACATCACGTGAGCGTAATAGAGACACTCTAGATTAATAAAGATTAATTTAATCCTAACTGAAGAGAAGTCCATTTAAATTAAATGCAGTTAAAAGCGATGTTCAACTCCCCCTCTCCAAATTAAATGGCGTGTCAACGTGCACATTCAGCAATCAAATTATCTGTCAACAGTGACAAGCCCCTGCACTCAACAAATACACACATTCTTGACGGGTTACAATTGAATGCTCTTCCTATTAGCGAATGTAATTACTTCCTGTCTGGTTTTAGCAATCCCATAACTTTTTTTATGTTCGACCCTGACTATTATACAGCCTATTTTCATATATCCTACTTATGTTAATTGCCTCTATCTACAGTACATACAACATTTCAGTTTGATTGCTGTAATAGATTCGTAGATATTGAGAACCGACTAAATATTTTGGATAGTCGCCATGTTGGATTTTATATATGTAGGTCCTAGAGTTATGTACTGTTACATGAAGATTATTGTGTACGTGTAGCATTCAAACTTCAATCGCATGATTAGGACACAAGAAGTAACAAAGAGATTTTAAAATTTCGCGCAGCTGCCATCTTGTGGTTATGGAAATAATTGAAATAAATTAGATGCCAGTGGATTAACATTCGTATATGGATTTACTGTACCAAGTTTCACTGCACTCGGATGGTTAAATTGCGAGAAACGTCCATGTGAATATTTATACTTCGCGTCGCCGCCGTGTTGGATTTGTGATCACCAGGTTATTTAAAGTCCTATAGATGTTCTTAAGTTCATAGCCCCTATGAACGTAAAAAATTCAGTTTGATTGCTATAATAGATTCGTAGATATTCAGAGCCGTCTACATATTTCGGATGGTCGCCATGTTGGATTGTTAAATGTATAGGCCATAGCGTCATGTACCATTAAAGGAAAATTATTGCGTAGGTTCATTATTCAAACTTTCACTTCGATCGCATGATTACGACACAAGAAATAAAAACTTAATTTTAAAATTAGCACAGCCGCTATCTTGAGGTTATGTAAACAATTGAACTAAATTAAATACCAGTACATTACAATTTGTATAACCATTTGCTGTACCATGTTTCATTGCGTTTGGAAAATTAAATCGCGAGAAAATTCTATTTAAAACTTTCAACTTCGCGTGGCCGCCATGTTCGTTTTGTAGTTAACCGATTTTTGAAAGTCTCATAAATGAACTTCCAGTAGTGCTATTTATCTCCGTACAACATTTCAGGGTGATACCGCTAATAGTTTCAGAGATATAGAATGCCGGTGAAATAATTCGCACATCCACCATCTTGAGATTCATCATCATCTTCATTTCCCGTTTCCAGCTTCCTGGGTCGGGTTGTGAATTAAGGACCTCCAACGTTTCCTGTCTCTCCACCACTCCTCTCCTGTTTTTAGTACTTCTTCAGGTTTTCCTCCTCTCTTCTCTACACACTCCCACACTGTATCTGCCCATCTCTTTCGGGGCCTTCCTCGTGGTCTCTTCCCTGTCATCTTTTCACAGAAAGTTTTCTTTGGTACTCTCTCCTCTCCCATTCTCATCATATGTCCATACCACTTTAACTTTGTTGTTTCTATCCTGTCCTGCAGCTTCAAGATTCCTGTCCTTTTTCTAATCTCTTCGTTTCTAACTCTATCTCTTCTGGTCTTGCCCTCTATACCTCTTAGGAATTTCATCTCCGCGGCTTGTATTCTACTCTCCTCTCTTTTTTTAGTAGTCCACGCTCCAGCTGCATATGTTAGTATGGGTCTGTAGTAGGCTGAATATAATACATTTTTACAATTCTTTGGGACATCTCGGTTCCACAGAATATCCCTTATGCTCTGGTAAAAACTGTTCGCTTGTTGTATTCTCTTTCCAATTTCCTCAGTTATCCTTCCATCTTCTGTGATCACACTTTCCAAGTACTTGAAACTTTTAACCACTTCTAGAATTTTCCCATTCAATTCTATCTTTCCTCTTCCTTCCTTCCTTCCTCTTGACATTACCATTGTCTTGCTCTTCTCTGTGCTTACTTTCATCCCAAATTTCTCTATTTCTTGATTCCATACATCTAGTTGTTTTTGTACTTCCTTTTCATCCTCGCCCCATATCACTATATCATCTGCAAACAGCATGGCCTTTGTTGCCTCTTGTCCCAATCTCTGTTTAACATTCTTGTGAATTTCATCCATGACT
Source organism: Meconema thalassinum (assembly GCA_946902985.2). NCBI lineage: Eukaryota > Metazoa > Arthropoda > Insecta > Orthoptera > Tettigoniidae > Meconema > Meconema thalassinum. The sequence continues at coordinate 2,095,426,300 of OX336388.2, read as the reverse complement.
ATGAAGAATAGTAAGGGGGACAATACACTTCCCTGTCGGAGACCTGTTTCCACTTTAAACCATTCTGTTTCTCCTATACTGGTCTTCACGCTACTCACACAATATCTGTACATAGCTTTTAACATTTGGACATCAGCTCCGTTAACTCTCCTTTTCCTTAATACATTCCAAACCACCTGTCGAGGCACACTGTCGTACGCTTTCTCAATATCAATAAATGTCATCACCATGTCTTTTACAAATTCCCATCTTTTCTCCATCATTTGCCTTAGTGCAAAGATTAGGTCAAATGTTGATCTGTCTTTCCTAAAACCATACTGTTCTTCTTCCATCTCTCCTTCTATCTTCCTCCTCAGTCTGCCTTCCAGAACTCTCTCAAAGATCTTAGCTACATGAGCGATAAGAGTGATCCCTCTGTAGTTATTGCATTCCTTTTTGTCACCTTTCTTAAAAATCGGGATAATTAATCCCTTTCCCCATTCTTCTGGAATCTCTTTCTTCTTCCAAATTATTCTAAATAATCTATACAACCACTGTACACCTATTGGTCCCGCTGCTTTTATCATTTCCGCGGACACCTCATCCTCTCCTGCTGCTTTACCGCTCTTCATCTTCTGTATGGCTTCCTCTATTTCTAGCATAGTGATCTCCTTTTCTTGTTCTTCTTCTTCTTCCATTGTTTCTTCTTGTTCTTTTTCATCTTCCAGTTCAATGTATTTAACATTTAGTAGCTTTGAAACGTATTCTTCCCATCTTTTTAATATATCATCTCTTTGATACAATATCTGTCCTGCTTCAGTTTTTACAAATTTTGTGTTTTCCCTACCTTTTACACTGTTTTTCACCAATCCATATAGTACCTTTTTACTTCCTTGGATATCCTCCTGCAAAGTTTCCGTGAAATCTTCCCAACTTTTCCTTTTTTCTTCTTGTACAATTTTTTGGCATGCCTTCTTTGCTTCTCTATATTTTTGCCATTTCTCTGCATTCTTACTGCCTATCCACTTCCTCCATGCCATTTGTTTTTCTTTAACAGCTTCCTTTACCCTGTTGTTCCACCAAGGAGTCTCCCTTTCCTTTTTCTTCCCTGATAGTCTTCCACAAGTGTTTACTGCACACTTCGCAAAACAATTTCTAAAACATGTCCATTCCTGTTCGACACTTTTTGCTTCGTCTTTGGGAATTTCCTTTTTCAAGTCTTCTCGGAACTTTTCCATTGCCTCTCCCTCTTTTAGCTTCCACACCTTTATTTTTCTTTCCCTTTTCTCCGCAAGCTTTGTGATTTTCCCAAGCCTTAAATTGGCTATCACCATTTTATGGTCTCCTTCAAAATCTCCTCTTGGCATAGCTGTCACATCTACCAGTTGTCTACGTTTATCCTTTTCCACTAGGATAAGATCGATCATTGTTTTTGTCTTTCTGTCTCCCCATCCATACCTAGTTATTTTTTGGGAGTTCTTTTTCCTAAACCATGTATTTCCAACAATTAATCCATTCCTTCTACAGAAATCTATTAACATTTCTCCTTCTTCATCCTGATTTCCATAGCTAAATGGGCCAATTATCTCTTCTTTTCCCTGCCTATCTGTTCCCACATGTGCATTCATATCACCCATTATTATAACCTCTTTGTCTTCTATACACTTTTCCAGTTCTTCTAAGAAATCCCCTAAACATTCATCTACCTTCCCTGTCTGGGGTTCGTAAATCTGTATAAAATCCTTTGTTCCACTCTCAAGTCCTAGTCTAATTTTCATCATTCTGTCATTAATTTGGTCTACTTTCTCAACATACTGCACTAAGTCTTCTCTCAATATTATTGCAACACCATTCATTGCCTTATTTCCTCCACTCCAATATATTCTATATCCCTTCCCTTTCTTGACTTCTTTCTCACCTTTTCCCTTCCATTTCGCTTCACTGACTCCCATCATTGCTATTTCCTTCTTTTCCATATAGTCCACCAATTCTTCGGTCTTGCCATTTAGGCTCATCACGTTTATGAAGGCGATGTTTGAGGTGTCTGGTAGCCTACTTCTCACAGTTCCCCCAGACCCCTGGGAACTGCACGTCGCCTGCAGGGGACGCCCTAGCACTTTCCGAGGCCTCAATTCACACTCACTCATTTTATAGGCTATTAGTACGATGAGTTCGCCACACTCAAAGGCATTTTATGACCTACTGCCAGGTATTGTTCTAGGCCGATCCACTGGATAACAGACGCCTTTTGTAGCCGCTCCTCTGGAGTACAGACGCTACAGAATTCCCTCTTCCGCCATCGACGCCGTACCGAAGTCCATCCTCTCCGCCGCCGATACCGTTGGGGCTTCGCCCATAACCCTGGGCTTGAGATTATGTAAACAATTGAACGAAGTTAGATCTCAGTGCATTACAAAGTGTATGAACATATTCTGTACCAAGTTTCATTGCGTTTGGTTGGTTAAATCGCGAGAAACGTCTATTTAAAAGTCGCAAATTCGCTTGGCCGCCATGTTGGTTTTGTAGTTACCAGGTTTACAAAAGTCATATAGGTGAACTTCCAGTAGTTCCCTTTATCACCGTACAAAATTCCAGGGTATTCTCGGTAATAGTTTCGGAGATATTGAAAGCTGATGAAATATTTCGCACAGCCGCAATGTTCGATTGGTGAGACGTAACAAAAATGAAGGGTACGGTCGGGGTCGTCCGGAATAGTGCTATGAACTTACCGAGTTTCATTGAAATCGCTCCAGCCGTTTAGAAGTTATTAGGGACACACGCATACACTCCTCACACACACACTCCACACACACACACACACACACAAATACACACACACGGACAAAAGGTGATCTCATAAGCCTATTTCTTTAAAATTGAAAATAGGCTAAAAACTGTACCTTAATGAGGCTCATTATATCACTATTTTTCATTATGAAACAGTTTCTCCAACCAATCAGAGCTCAAGAAACAGTTGTTTGACCAATTGGATAATTAGATGCGCTGAGTTCCACGGCCTTCTAATTTAAATTTCACTGCCTGGCCTAGTGTCATAGTAGGATAATCGAGGAGGCCATGGTCAAATACAAGGCATTCTCTGCGTCTCGTGCGCCCAGTGCAGTACATAAAACTGGCAAAATCTCGACAGATATTTATGAATATTTATGTTCGAACATAAAATAGTTATAACAATTATCGTCGAACATAAACAGTTGTATGCAACTCGCCTATAATGGTAATTAAGACACTCGTATAGAAATTATAAAACTCACATATGCTCGTTTTATAAACATACTCGTGTCTTAATTATTGCCATTATAGGCTCGTTGCATAATGTACTATTAAATGTCTATTGGCCTACTGGAAGACCATATGCAGGTCTTTCTATAGTTAAAGCGCAGTGCGGATGCGAATATCCGTGGATAAACCCATGGATATCCACAAATTTTTTCACAGTGCGGATATAATTTGCATGACTGTGCGGATAGCGGATAATCTGCGGATAACATTTAGAGTAAATTTACGTATATTTTTTAGAACACAATGTTGAATTGGCTTTTTTTTAATAATTTTAGTTTTAGCTAAGATCTGCGTCTTTCGCGTTTCTTGTTATTTCCCTATTTGCTTCCGCTTTGATTGTATGAGAATAATTGGGAAGTAAGAGAAGCCAGTCGTGGAAATACCCTCAATTAGTGTTGACTTATGCCAAAATAAATCCTTTATACCTGCGCTTGCCTGCGGGGTTATTTGTCGCAAGATGGCGGCAAGTGACCGATCTCGTGTGTTAGCAGCTCTTGCATGTTACTGTATTTTGGTGGTAATTTGCGTGTTCAAGTGTACTATATGGTGCACAACTGTATCTAAAAACATTTCCAATCATAGTGATGTGTCGTGTGACCAGGAAATTCAGTGGTTCTGTGCAGATAGATACTTTACTTTCTCAACCGCAGCAGCTTGTAACCTACCAGTGCTCCGCCATGTTTCCGCCACACCTCGTGGACCAGTACAAGGTTGCCGTGCTTCCTCCAGTGCAGTGTACTTCATACTACTTCTACTATCAGGTGACATTCACTTAAACCCAGGACCCCTTAACCTCTATTATCAGAACAAACAGAGCATCAAAAATAAATTAACCGACTGTATAGCAAATTCATTAGAAATTAACCAATTCGATATCCTCTGCCTCTCAGAAACATGGTTGTCAGACTTTGTCTCATGTGGGGAACTTCTATTTTCATCTGAGTTCAATGTGTTTCGGCGCGATAGGTCCTCAAGGGGTGGCGGAGTTGCAATCGCAGTTCATAACAAACTGAAGGCAAAACATCGGCCTGACTTAGAAACTTCCTGCGAAATCATATGGGTCGAGATTAATATCCCAAAAAAGAAGAATTTACTCGTAGGCTGCTTCTACCGCCCACCTACCAGCAAAATTGACACCTTAGAAGAATGTTTCAACTCTACTGTTCTTGCCCTCAACCAAGAAAATGAAATAGTGTTACTAGGTGATTTTAATTCACATATCTCCTGGACATCAATAGACAATGGTACCATAAACTCTCCCCTAATTGATACTTTCATCTTATCTAATTTTATAAACGGTCTTCACCTGAAACAGATCAATCTATATCCTACAAGGAAATCTGAAACACTGGACCTCATATTTTCAACACTGCGTGATGTCACCGTGGCAGTTGGAAGAAATATCCTGAACACTGACCACAGTTCAATAGAAGCCTCCCTCACCGTCCCAGCCTGCAGACATAAAAACAGCCCACCCGCCAAGAACAAAACATTCCCTCTCTGGAGGAAGGTCGACTGGCAAGCTGTCAATCAGGATTTACAAACTCTGCCCTGGTGCCTCCTAACAGCTGAGAGAGACTTAAATAGCGCTGTGACCTTGTTCGAGGACTTACTCTACTCGGCTATCAAACAACACGTGCCTTTCTCCGTTCCCAAATCCAACAAATATCCGCACTGGCTAAGTGAAAACACCAAGCTCCTTCTCCAAAACAAAACTCGTGCATGGTCACTGTGGAAATCAGTTCCTAATCCTCATACTCGCAATGTTTTTACTCACCTACGGAAAATTTCAAGAGTTCATATGACAGAAGATTACAACCGCTACATTTCTTCCATAACAGGAAATCTCAAGAATAACCCGAAGAAGTTCTGGACACTTATATCATCCCGTAGAAAGACTCCTCGAATTCCACTTAACCTAAACCTCCATAATGAAGAAATCCCATTTGAATTGAGGTCCACACATTTCAATGAATATTTTCACTCAACCTTTTCAGTTTCTGTACCAATCCCCAGTCCCCCTCAACTTACTAGCGTCTGTTCTGATTCACTGTCTCAAATTTCAACGACCCCCGATGAAATCCAAAATATCTTAAAAAGTCTGCCCGCAAACCGATCTACCGGGCCATCAGACATAAGCCCTATATTCCTGAAAAACACCTGTGCATCTCTCAGCATCCCCTTGTCCATAATACTCAACTGGTGCATGACATCCGGCACTTTTCCTGACTCATAGAAAAGAGCTGACGTCACACCTGTCTTTAAATCAGGCAGCAAGCACGAAATTTCCTCATACTGACCTATATCTATCGTCCCTATACTCTCTTCAGTCTTCGAAAGAATAATACATTGCCGTCTCCTCACTTTCACCAAACCTCACCTCTCAGAAGAACAACATGGCTTCGTCCCTGGAAAATCATGTTTAACAAATCTGACTGTTCTGAACCATCACATAATTTCTGCAATTGATCAAAAATCTCAGCTAGATGTAATCTACGTTGACCTGGCCAAAGCATTTGATTCCGTGAACCATTCCCTTCTCCTCCACAAGCTTGCTTCACGATACAACATACATGGATCCTTCCTGTCCCTAATACAAAGTTTCCTGTCCAATAGGCAACAACGGGTAGTGCTTCCAGGGTCTGTATCGTCCTGGCTCCTAGTCTTATCAGGAGTAACTCAGGGCAGTATCCTGGGACCCCTTCTCTTCGTGCTGTATATGGACGATATAAACACATGTGTGCAAAATTCTCCGTGTTCCATTCTTCTGTATGCTGATGACCTCAAGATATTCAGAAAAATTTCCAGTCCTGACGACCGCGCTGAGCTCCAGGAAGCAGTGAATGCATGTACTGATTGGTTCAACAAATGGAGGTTATCTCCAAATCCCAAAAAGTGCTTCAGTGTGTCTTTTTCACTGCTGAAATCTGGAAATCAGGCTGACTATAAAATTTGTGGAAATAAATTGGATACGGCTTCTCAGGTAAGAGATTTAGGTATTATTCACGACGATAAACTGACATTCTCTCCCCACATTGACCACATCAAATCTCGCGCAATGCGCAGTCTCGGCATTCTATACAGATTCACAGAAATTAAAGACCTCACTGCACTTAAATTATACTTCACCACATATGTTCTCCCTATCCTAGATTTCTCTTCTCCAATTTGGTCTGCCTCGGCCATAACCAATATTTCTAAATTGAACAGTGTCTTTAATTTCTTCATATCAATAGTCAAAGCTCGCAATCCTTCACTAAGGCACTTTGCCAAATCCGACATTTTAAATCATCTCAATGTACTCGACCTGAGAAGCCGTCTACAATTTACTGACCTGTGTTTCCTACATAAAATTATGAATGGTTACACTAAATGTAACATGCTACTTCCCACTCCATGTTCCCTCCCGTTCAACACGTCAGAACCATTTGCACCACATACCTCGCCCACGTCTTGAAGTACAGAAGCGCTCTATTTTCCACCGTCTGCCAACCCTTAGCAACTCCCTTCCAAATATTGACATATTCTCTCCCTATAGAACATTCAAACATAACATTAGAAGATCCCTTTCATCCTCAATCCCTACCCCCTCACCCTCCTAATCACCCACTACCCCAATCATTCCCTGCGTCTTTCCCGAGATGTGTCCCTTGCTGCCATCACTGCCATTTGTTACCAGTTATTGTTGTTGTTGTTTTTGTTAATATTATTTAAAATTGTTAAAATATCAGTGTAAAATGACCTATTCATGGTTGTATCTAATAATTATTAAATAAATAAATAAATAAATAAATAAATATATCAGACGACTAAGTAGGGCTGAGTGCTATAATTAGCCACCCGCTGTTTCACTTGCCGTTACTCTGAGGGACATAACTCATTCAACATTGCCTTGAGATTCACACATAGCCTAGGGGAATGAAGTCCTCCTGAAATGTCTGTGTGTTGTTTTAATGCTTAATCGAATACATTCAAAATATTACTGTGATGTCAGCGGATACGGAAATCAAAAGTGTGGATGGGAATAAAAGTCGTGAATAAGTGGGGTGGATGAGGATAACGTTTTGTTTATCCGCGGAGGGCTCTATCTATAGTGAGAGCCTTCGCTATAGAACGGAGCCTTGTTCGGGCCGTGTGACGGGTTGCGAGCTATAAGACACCGCCAGATGACTAGCATCTACCGATTACACAAGAGTGTGTAGCTAGCTGGTGGAAGGGTGGGCAACGTTGTGTGGGGCGTTGAATGGGACATTAGTAACCAATAATCAGTAGCTATAACAAATCCTTTGAATCATACTGCCTGCTTTATTACTTTACAAGCAGTAGTGCCCGGCTTCGCCCGGTGGATTTATTTGTTTTATGGATGGTAATGAATACTACTACAGAACTAGAGCGCTCAAAGATAAGGATCGGAAAGCAGCAACGCGTATTGCAGCTGATAACCTCAGTATACTACACCAACACCATCGCCCTTATACAGAGGCATACTATTGTCATGATGATAACTGTTTTAAGGGGCCTAAGAAATCTATTTGCACTAATTACTCCCCGTGACTGCAATTTATAAGCAGCTCGCAATTGTGCACCAGAACAATGGTAGGGGCGAGGTGATGCAGCCCGCATTGCCTGGCCGCAATAGACTTAGGTGTTATTGAAGCAAGAGTTTAGTGCTTTTCAGTCGGTCAACACGAAAGTACCCAAAAGAGCAGGGTTATGCACTAATCCTGGAATAAATTACATGAGATTAATAAATACACTAGGATGACCAGTTTTGATCGTCAAGCGATCATCATCAGATCCATTACACTTAGGCTATAAAATCTATGTTTGAAAATACAGGTGAAAATATTTACAATAAGTACAATTATTTAGTTGCAGTATTGGTTCTGCAACTGTCGGTGTATGCTAAATGTAGACATATGATGTTAGATGAAATGCTAAATGGTGATAGATATCCGGAGTTTATATATTTGGAGTGATTATATGGTTGTAAAAAATCAACTATGGTTAAACTGGCTACTACTTATCTGGTTGTCTTCCTTGAAGGAGCTACGCGCAGTTTTCGTGTTCACTGTTACTCCAGGTGTGGTAGACTGAGATGGACTGTTATCTCAACGACACTGGTTTTTCCCCCTCCCCCCTGTTCATATGTGCTGTGCGGAGTCAGTGCGATGTGTTTATGTGGGGTGTTGCCAAAACTAGATAGATTTATGTTATTGAATGAGGTGTGTCTACAACTATTAAAGCCCGTGGAACATTCCCCGCCACGCGTGGACCATAAGCCATTCAAACTAAGCGCTTCCCGGTCTTTTGAGGACGTCCCGGTACCTTTAATACTGCCGCGAATACGGCCTTGGTTTATTGCAGAAGAAAAGTACATCGTACACCTGATCCAGATAACATTTACCTATTAAAACCCCCTAATTGCCCCTCCCCCTTTTTATCTAGCTTGGCTGTATCGCTAAGTTGTGTCTTGTTTCTAACAGGGTGTTTTTTTTAGTAGAGTGAAGAGGGGTGAGCTATCCATTAACGTGTGTTCATTTAGATTGTTGGGATTGATTCGTGATGAATTTGTTTTAGGCCTGTCTCGACGTTAGTAAAGCTGTGCCCCGCGTCACAGATATGTTCGCATACGGCTGAATGTGTTCTGTATCTTATCGCATTCCTATGTTCATTATAACGCGTGTCTACTCGTCTTCCACTCTGTCCGATGTAATTGGCTTGACAACCAGTGTCTTGGCACGTTATAGAATATATCCCTGACTTTGAATACGGGTTATGTTTATTTAGATTACTATTTTGTAGGTGCCTACCGGTTGTGTTTTTCGTTGTGAATGCTATTTTTATGGCTTGCTTTTTGAATAGATTAGTGATTTTCTATGTATTCGCATTCACATAGTTGAAACGTGCAAATTTTTTCTCATTACTGTCCAGTTTGGTAATCGTTTTATCTTTATTTTTATGTTTGGCTATAATTTGGTTTATTTTTCTTGGCGGGAAATTGGCTTCAAACCCCACAATATTATTGAATCTGTTCAGGAGCTCTTGTTCACCCGATTTACTGAACAAAAATAATTCTTTAAGGTTACCTGAGAGGTGTAGCATAATGCTACATAGCCTAATTATTCCTCTTGAATCTGGCTATCATATACAAAAAGATTTTTTAGAATCTGACTGGCAGTTCCAGAGATTAGCGCGTTAAAACACACAAACAGACAAACTCTTCAGCTTTATTATATTATATTAGTACTGCATAGATAAAATGATTTACAACTATCAACAGGTCACATCTTTACGTAGTTCATGTTTTCGATTTCAATGCAACTAGATTTGCAATATTCGAATGCGTTGCGTTTGCAGAGTGAATTCTGAGAATATCTTCAAATGCTGCTTCTGTTAAAGTTGAGCTTGATTTACATTTGTTCAAATTCATTAATGAAAATAACTGCTCAGAAACGTATGTTGTGCCAAACAGTGGTAAATCGCAGGGCGAGACTATGCATACTAGAGAATTTTCGTTTACTCATGGCTTTGTAGAAATTGATAATATCGCCGTTAAAATGATAAAACCTGTCCTTTTAAAATTGAATCATACCGACATTTTACGAGCTCAACCTTCAATGAGTTGAAAATTGTATCAAGTCGTACAGAAAATGGAGTCTAAACGTCTAAATCAGGTTCAACATATTTCATTTCTTGAAAACGGTCCTGAAATTGACCTTGCAACTTTTCAAGAGCACGACAATAGTCGTCAACGTTCGGATCTTCCAACTTTAATGAATTTAGTGAGAGAAAATATTCTAAATTGTTTTTCTTCATCTGACTTTGGTAAATCGTTAACTGCGGAAGGGGGGGGGGGGGAGGGGTTCCGTCATCTCCTCTCTAGCAAGAGAAGGTAGTGAGAGGAGAAGCTGGTGCGAGTGGTGGTGGAGCAGGGAAGAGCGGGGCTTAGTCTGCCACGGAGTGAGTCTCGGGACAAGCCGTGGCACCACAGCCACCAGTGGATGGCAGGACAGACCTGGTATACAGAAACAATTTGCGTACTCTGGAGGCTCCTGAGAACGAAATAACTCCAGTGATACGAAATAACAGTGAGGATGAATTACAGCAAGTGTACCGAAACTTCCTAGGTTGGTGCAATGTGCTTTTAGAAACCAGCCGAACCAGGTCTATAGAACACACTTACAAGCTACCAGCACGGGACCCAAAGCCACAGAGTAATAACGAGCCCAAACTTGGACTGGAGACACTTCTTTCTTTATTCGTGTCAGAAGTATCAATATGAATATTGAATATTGGATACAGAATATCTACATTTCTACCATACATATATACAGGTCTATTATAGAAAACAAATCAAATATTGAAGCAACAAATTTGAACTTGATGATTTTTGCCCAGTATTGGGCGACGTCAATAGCGCTGCAGGAGGCTGCAATCAAATCTTGCATAGTGCACTTTGACGGACATAAGTCACACTGACATAAATGTTGGATTGTCTCCAGCTCTCCACAGTCACAGAGTGATGAGTCGCTTGAGAAACCCCAATTCCGCAGATTTATTCTTGTTCTGCCGACTCCTGTACGGAGTCTGTTAAGGGCTTTCCAGGTTGTCCACTTCTCCTGGTGTCCACATGGAAGACTTTCCTTCAGCTCCATCCAGTTGGAAAGGTGGTTAGTTCTTTCTTTCCACAACTTGATCCTAGCATTCTCTGCTTTCCCTTGAAGCTTAACTGTTGTGCGGAGAAAACACTTTCTAGATTTAAGCCTCCGTGTGGCAGGATGGTATCCATAGAGGGAATGTGCTTCTGTAGTAGGTGATTGGAGACTCTCTTTGTTAGCTGCTATCTCCCTACGAATCTCACCAGGAGCAATACCAGCTAGAAGTTGGATCTTCTCAATAGGTGTTGGTTTTAAGCATCCTGTAATGATCCTGCAACTTTCGTTGAGAGCGATATCGATATGCTTCGCATGGGCTGATCTATACCAAACCGGGGAGGCATATTCACCTGCAGAGTAGCATAGAGCTAGAGCTGATGTTCTGATTGTTTGTGGTTGTTTTCCCCAACTGGTCCCTGACAATTTGCGTAGGATGTTGTTTCTGCAGCTATCTTACGTTTTAAGTTTTGGCAATGTTTCTTGTATGTTAATGTGCGATCCAGCATAACTCCCAAGTACTTTGGTGTAAAGCAATGTGCCAGTAAACTCCCTTTCCAGAATACATTGAACTTCTGAGAGGCCTGTACATGCCGTACATGGACGGCGCAAATTTGGGTCTTAGCTGGATTTGGTTTCAGGTGATTTTTCTCATAATAAATACCTAGCTCTTCTAATGCTACAGTTTAAGAAATCCCAGCTTCATCAAAGGTATCAGTCTGAGTAGTAAGTGCAAGGTAATCGGCATAGATAAAACTTTTAGTGCCTTCTGGTAATGGCTGGTCATTTGTGTAGATGTTAAAAAGAATAGGAGTCAATACACTGCCTTGAGGGAGACCTTTCCTTTGATTTCTCCATCTACTTCGGCGTCCTTGAAATTCAACAAAAGAGCGACGATTTTCCATGAGAGTAGCTATCATCTTGGTTACCTTGATGTCTTTAATCATTCTATAGAACTTGTGTAATAATATTCTATGATTAACCGTATCATAGGCAGTGGATAGATCCACAAATGCCACACCAGTGACCTTCTTCATCTCAAAACCGTCCTCAATGTGCTGAGTCAAATGTAGAATCTGTGCCGTTACAGTAGGCCTACCTTGCCAGACTATTATAAACATATACATGTTTTCTGGAATGTATTCCTACGTGTGCCCTCTCACCGCCTCATTGCGTAGTGTCTAGCACTCTTAGCTGCCACCGTGGAACCCCGGGTTCGATTCCTGGCTCTGCCAAGAAATTTCATTCTGGTCTGAGAGCTGGAACGAGTTATACTCAGCCTCGTGAGGCAAAAGAGAAGAGGTGGGTTCGATTCCCACCTCAACCATCTTGGAGCTGGTTATCCGTAGTTTCCCACTTGTACTCTAGGTAAATGTCTGGATGATTCCTAACTTAATGCCACGGCCGCTTCTTTCCCAATCTTCATCTGAATTAATAATACACACACACGAATTTACAATTACCTAAAATACAGCTATAAAGAAAACACTTACAAGAGAAAAATCTCACTGAAACTTTTAGATGTCTTTAAAATCGCTCAGGGAAATAATCTGAGTCACTCCATGTAGTGATGGGAGCTCACTTGAATGCTAGGCAGACGAATGTAGCCACTGAGAACGTGGCGCCTCGTTGTCTGCCTTTATGGAGGGAAGCCCCTTGGTGGTACACCCTATCTTCACAATGTTAATTTTAACATTTTTAGGTACATTTTGCAAAGAAAGTACTGTTCCAATTGCAATAAGATGTTGTACACATATACATGCATACCGGTACTTAATGTATTTACTGTCTTTTTTATATGCTAAAATACTGAAAAGTGGAATTAATACAATTTATTTTGAAAAGGGCATTTTTTTTTGCCATTTTTGCAAATATTGTCTTTAATATCTCTTCACCTTTTCTACTTACGGACACATACTAAAGTCAATAACGTCCTAGTAGGTAGTATTACAGCTGATAACAATTTTAAGGTTCAGGGTTTAATAGGTTCTGAGAAATATGTGCCTAACTGGTGAAAATTTAAGTTTGTCTGAAAACTGATTTAAAGTTGGCCAGTACCTTAGTGCATGCCAAATCCATATTCTGGATCATCCGGGTCTTCAACTCCTTCTCTCTCTCCCTTTTCCTGCTCTTGTTATCCATTATGAAAGTGGTTTTGGATAGCATAGCATGCAGATCAGCTTATTTCCTACGCTTTTCATCAATCTCGTTAAAAATTTTCAACGAGTCTATTCCAGGTTCGATGCCTTGTTCACGACTAGCAGAACCCTATGTAACACAAAGCTGTATACCCAACAAACACAGTTTTGGGGACCCTGTTCCATATAACATTATTAAAAGATTCATAAGGGTTCTGGGTTCTTCCGTGTAGCTAAACCTTGCTTGGAGTCCTCCGAGCACCCTATAGTGTTTTGCTCATTGCAGTGTTTAAATTTCACAATGTCAAGAGCACTTGACAATAGGCCTAAATTAATTATGATGTTTGTACTATTTTCACTATACAAAGCAGCATTCAACACATTAGAACCTGGAAATAATTTATTTCGTAGAGAATTTGAAATGGGTAAACCAGAATCTTCATTATTAGAGAATGCACACGATTCGTCTAACCTACAACCTATATCAGTATGATCGCTTTTTACACTAGAATTAAGTGAACTATCACCACTGTTCACTTGCTCTGTATTTATATTATTTACAAGATTTACATGTCCTCTACCATGACCACCTGATCGCTTTTTGAAAATATGACCTTGCCTAGGCATACTGAAAATTTAGGCACATTTATCGTTGCACAGCCAAGTTAAAATTAATGAAAACAAACAAATGAATGTTGGAAAGTATCACGCACAGCATAGCCAACCTCTGAAACAGGCGTGAAAGAAATTTATCATTGAAAGAAGTTAAAACTTGAACTTATCAACAAATAACCAGCAGAGCTGATGAAAGGGGCGTGGCAGAACAAGTCACGCTGAATTTAAATGGCAATTACATAGCTTTACTGAAGGTTTCTGGGCAAACTACCAACGGATTCAATTAAAGCAGGTTTAGTAGTACTAAAATCAGTCAAAAAAGAAAAATCGGTATTTCGACCTGATATGGGGTACCACCTTCCCTCAAGGAAATTTACCAGTCTCATGAACATTAATGTTAGAAACTGTATTATAAAGCAATTGACTGTTAATAAATACTGTATGGTAATTCAAGATACAGTTAGAACACTCCTTATCTGGGCCGTCCGTCTCATCCTGCACTCGCAACAAGTGAGCTCCTAACAATACACTACTAAAATGCCAACAAGCGTAGAAGAGAGGTCATAAACTTCAACGGAAATTTCGTGTATTTACAAATAAAGCCAATAGCAGATAAATAAGAGAAATGGGAGAATGACCATAATAACCCTAACTTATTTCGTGGATGCTATTCCTGCCTTCACATACCGAAGTTGAGTAACTCATAAAGTTTGTATTGATGTTTTCCAGAAACAGTACTCGCTGTTGATGTGTGCTGCCCGCAACAACCGGCTGGAGGTACTCAACTTCCTGCTCGACACGCTGGAGGATCTCAAATTGGACGCTGTGGACGGGGACCAGCAGACGGCGCTCTTCCACGCGGCGCATGGTGGACACACGGACATCGTGAAACGGCTCGTGGAAGTGGGCGCCAAAATCGACGTTCGGAACAAGGTGCACATTTCAAGAGTTTCACGTTTTATCATATTAATTTTTTATAATAATTATTATTATTACGATTATTACTATTATTTAGTAATCTATATATGAAGTACGTCCAGAAAGTAAGTTCCGTTTGGTAATAACATTAAATTGTGTACAGATACAGAAAAATTATTTATTGCACAAAATGCTACAACCCTTAAACTACTTTTCCACTGCAGGCATTTGTCGTAGCGTGGCACGAGTTTTTGTATACCTTCTTCATAGAGGTGTGCCGCCTGTGTCTTCAACTAGTTGTACGTTCCGCTGCAGCGCATATGCGCGGTAGACGCTCTGTATCAAGGAGAAGAAACGTGCACCATTTAGAGAGCGCTGTCAGCCACGTACGCGTTGTTGTGCATGTTTACTCGTACAATGTCGGTGTTAATTGAAAATCCCGCTTGTGAAATCAGATCTGTGATTCGTTTTCTTAATGCTAGGAAAGTGAAACCAATTGAAATTTATCGGCAAATTTGCGAAGTGTATGGACAAAATGCGATGAGTGATTCAATGGTGAGAAGATGGGTCCGACAGTTCAATGAAGGACGTAGTGAAGTGCACGATGAAGAACGAAGTGGGCGTCCATCTTTGGTTACAGAAGAACTGGTTCACGCGATTGATGACAAGATCCGGGAAAACCGCTGGTTTACAATTAGTGCTCTCGCTATGGAATTTCCCCAGATCTCACGATCACTAATTCATGAAATTGTTACCGAAGAACTGAACTTTCATAAACTTTGCCGACGTTGGGTACCAAAGATTCTTAAGGAGCAACACAAAACAAAACGGATGGGTAGTGCACTTCAGTTTTTGACCCGTTACAATGAAGTTGGCGAAGAATTTTTGACACTGATAGTCACAGGAGATGAAACTTGGGTTTCTTAGGACACCCCTGAAAGTAGGCGGCAATCATGGAATGGAGGCACACTTCATCCCCAGCAAAGGTTAAGCTGAAACAAATCTTGACACTTCGGAAAATGATGTGCACAATGTTCTGGGACTGGAAAGGCATCTTACTCATTGATTTCTTACCGCATGGTCAAACAATCAACGCAGATGCTTACTGCGAGACACTTAGGAAATTGCGCCGCGCAATACAGAATAAGCGCCGAGGATTGCTGTCAAAAGGTGTTGTTTTTCTTCACGACAACGCACGACCACACACTGCAAATGTGACGAAAAACCTCCTACAGGGATTTGGCTGGGACGTGTTTGACTACCCTCCGTACAGCCCTGAACTCGCTCCTAGCGACTTTCATCTGTTTACACATCTCAAGTCTTTCCTTGGCGGTCAACACTTCAACAATGACGACGAGCTGAAAGAAGATGTTTCCAACTGGTTGAAGACAGAGGCGGCAAACTTCTATGAAGAAGGTATCCAAAAACTTGTGCCACGCTATGACAAATGCCTGCAAAAGTTCCTCAGTTATGTGGAAAAGTAGTTTAAGAGGTGTAGAATGTTGTGCAATAAATAATTTTTCTGTATCTGTACACAATTTAATTTTATTACCAAAAGGAACTTACTTTATGGACGTGCCTCGTATTTAAAACCCTAAGGTGATTTTTGTTACAGCGAGATTGAGATAACGTCTCGATCGATTGACTTCGTAATGCATTCTAACGAGAGCTCTTGGCATGTAGATTTGCAGAGTGTCTTTAAAAGGAAAATATATGTTAGGGGATGTTTTTAAATTATTATTGCGCACAATTGCTCTATTCCACCAGACAAATTGCGGATCATGCCACGTCTTACTGAGATCTTTGATTATCGGAATTAAAAAGAGGAAATATTGTTGTGTCTCTATGGCTCAAACTTTTAAGGTAAGTATATGTGGAGGCAAATCATTAATGGGCAGAGAGCTATAATCCTTCGACTTGATTTAACATCTTCCGAATAAACACTTCAATTTTACAATTTACAATTCACTTGGCGTACTTTATCAGAGTCAAAAACGCTCTAGGGGAAACTCTGGAACGTGTAGGTTTCCATTTGCCTCAGTCATGGCCAGTTATATGTTGCGTAGTCGATCTTAAAGTTGCAACAGTGTCAAAAATAATCTTTCAACAAGTAGTTCCGTGAAGAACTATACAGCCTATTTTCATATATCCTACTTATGTTAATTGCCTCTATCAACATACAAAATTTCAATTTGATTGCTGTAAGAGATTCGTAGATATTGAGAACCGACTAAGTATTTCGGATGGTCGCCATGTTGGATTTTATATATGTAGGTCCTAGAGTTATGTACTGTTACATGAAGATTATTGTGTACGTGTAGCATTCAAATTTCAATAGCATGATTAGGACACAAGAAGTAACAAGGAGATTTTAAAATTTCGCACAGTTGCCATCTTGTGGTTATGGAAACAATTGAAATAAATTAGATGCCAGTGGATTAACCTTCGTATAAGGATTTACTGTACCAAGTTTCACTGCATTCGGATGGTTAAATTGCGAGAAACGTCCATGTGAATATACCAGGGGATACGGTTACGAGCTCTGCGCGAGTAATGGTAGCCATTGGTCTAGCAGTCTGTGACGTCACCTCGCGGACATAGGCGAGTCCCACAGCACTGTAACACTGGCATATACCGTACAGTATTTTGCTTGAGGCCAGTTTTCTTAATATATACGAGTTAATAGCTACGTAATTGCACAAACCTTTCGATCTACTCATGTTAGAATACAAGAGTTTAGTGCTTTTCAGTCGGTCAACACGAATGTACCCAAAAGAGATGGGTTATGCCCTAATCCTGAAATAAATTACATGAGATTAATAAAACACTAGGATTACGATTTGCCTGACTAGCCGTGAACATTGTGGTGTTTGAAGCCATATTTTCAGTGGTGCCTTAGTAAACAAGAGTTTAGTGCTTTTCAGTCGTGTTGACCGACTGAAAAGCACTAAACTCTTGTTTACTAAGACAACACTGAAAATATGGCTTCAAACACCACAACAATCATGTTAGAATACTTATGAATGATGTTAGAAATGTCGACGGTTACTTAACACGTAATGAATATGAGTAAATTAACGGCTATGAAATTTTACACATCCTAGAATCCAATCATTTCTGTTCTTAACTATTCAGTTTTGGGATTGTGACATCTTGGACATCAGTCTAATGCACTTGTGTGTGCTGAATTTGCCTGATAACCTGTGTTTTTGTAATAAGTTAGTATGTGTAATTGTAATCTTCAGCATTTAGGATTGAAGTAGGTGCCTCAAGACTTGAAATATGCACCATCTCTACATTTTCCTGGAGGGAGTGTGGAGAACTGCCAGGAAAACCACACACGGTGTCAGAATTCGAACTTTTGATATCTGTGCAGTTTTGGTACATGACTTAACGAACAAGGCTATGCTGTGGGGTCAAAAATATTTCTAAAGAACATTGGAAATGTCAATAGTTAACCAATGGTGGGTTAGCATAGTCCATAAATGAATCAACAACAAACAAAATTTCAAACATCGTGGTCAAGTAGCCTCATGTACTTGGGTGTATGTGTTAAATCTGTCTGATAACCTGTGTCATTATGATGGCTGCACTAACGTGTTTATTTGTAATTGGGGTTAGGATTTGGGTAGGGGGAGGTCGTGATGAAGGCATGGCCGTGGTCTTAATTTAGGTGGGATTCGAACCCGGACCTCCACGATCACAGTCAAGAATACTAGTCACTACACCGCGAGGTAGCCACACTTAAAATAAGACATAATTTACGAGATGCATCACAGTCAAATGATGATGATGATGATGATGATGATGATGATCACAATCAAGTGAAACAATGATAGCTATGATACTGTTGTTTTAAGAGAGCCCAACATGTAGGTTCATCAGCTCAGATAGCTATCATACTATGAACTACCACTGTTAAGTACAAGCTTTAAAAATGACATTTTCGGCTACTGTCACGTAAAGAAGTAAATAAGAAATTAGAGTAATACCAATTTATCAGCACGTAGAGTGTGCAGTGCAGTATTTAGTTCAAGGTAGAGCACAAAATCATACTTTTGACTTGTGGTAGTCTTCGTGTAGGTGTTCCATATGTGTCATTAGAGAGCTTTATGTCGTACTAGATTTAGCTGACGAATATGCAGCCCATAGTCGTCCTTTCTTAGCAGCATACATTTTCATTGACTCTATTTTACGCTTTTGATTTAAATATCTAATGCGAATAAAAGTCCTAGTTCGTGCGTATAGGTTGACTACTTTTTCATGCATTTCTGGAAATTTAGAAGAAATCAGAGAAGCCATTGTAGTAATTACACCTTTGCATTTTGATATTTTTATTAATCCATGAAAACTGCAAAATATTACTTCGAACTGTTTCAATTTGTCTACACACTCTTGTGTTGGTGAAATGAGTCCTCCTTTGGAAATTATGGATATCCAGTCTTGAGCTTCTTGCGGAATACTAAGTTGTTCTGAAGAACCTAACTTTTTATCAACTGACCGGCACTTGGATGCTAAATACCCTGCGACATATTTTATGGCATCTTCCGCCATGTCTTGATTTGACATTCCCTGATGCGAGGCCTGACCGTCCTTAACCAGTAGATGGATTAGATGACCTTCATCACATGGTGCAGGATTGTTTAGCAGTGAGGCATCATCAGTAACGTACAATTCAGTTGTAACAAACTTCGTCAAATCGTCATCAGTTGCCTCTTCCAGTGAAGTCGAAGGTTGGTCATGATCTTCAATGACTGAGGTGTTGGCGGACAGAGGAACTTCGCTTGCATTCCCAGTAAGAATTAACAACCTCATTCTGTTTCGTACTTCGAATGGGGTAGGATTGTTATAAAATATTCCAAATCCACGGATTCTAGAAAACAAATTCTCCCAACATCTTGATTCAGTCTCGAAGTAAGGATGTGTGTTACACCACAGGCTTTCATATCTTCATAAAGTCCCAGGAGAGACTTGATTGATATTATAAACCCTTTCTGAAAGGGGAGAAGGATTTTTCTATTTCCGAATCGCATAGCCGAACACACTTCTAACAAGAAGTTCCGTGACGAACTAAAGAGACTACTTTTCTTAAAATTTAAGATTCATGCCAATGATTAGTCTAGATGGATCTATCTAGAATAATGACGAAATTAAGTTGCTAATATCGAAATTTCTAATTAGTTCGAAATACTGTATACCTGGCATAATGTGGCCTAATAGAGCACTACAGTTGGCAGCCCTGGTGACTGAATATATTCTTAGTTCCATCTCTTAAGGTACAGAATACAAAATTTGGTTGATGTCCAATGAATAGCATGGACGTTACATGCAGTTAAACATTGGATCTAACAGCGCGCGTAAAATCATGTTGGCAACAATGTCATGCATGTATTGGTCAGAAATAATCTGAAATAATCTGATCTATTGTTGTGCCAATTTTGAATGAAATCCATTAGTTAGTATAGAAGTTACATGCATTTTAAAATTGGACCTATCAGCAGGCTTAGAATCATGTTGGCAGCACTGACGTATATTAGTTACTCCAAATTCATCTAGAATGCCAGGTACAATACGTGTGCATAGTTTAGAGCAAATGGCTTGCATACTTTCTGATATATTGATATTAGGGTAAAGAAAATAGATACAGCACATATTAACAGTTGGCAGGCCTGGTTGCTCTTAAGAATACGCATAGTCATATCTGATAAGGTACACATAGCACATACGAAATTTGGTTGAAATCCAAAAGATAGTATGGAAGTTACATGTATTTAAAGTTGGGCCTCTCAGCAGGCTTGGAATCATGTTGGTAGCACTGACGTATATAAGTTACTCCAAATTAATATAGAATGTCAGGTACTATACGTGTGCATAGTTTAAAGCTGTCGGCTTGCATACTTTCTGATATATTGGTATTTGGATAAAAGAAATTAAGAGCATTTATTAACAGTTGGCAGCCCTGGTGGGTCTTAAGAATACGCTCAGTCATATCTGGTTATGTATACATACAACATACGAAATTTGGTTGAATTCCAATTGATAGTGTAGAAGTTATATGCATTTAAAAATTGGACCTATCAGCAGGCTTATAATCATTTTGGCAAGACTACCATTTATGCCCTCCTGGAAATTAGGCTGCAATATTATTATCTATACGTGTGCCAATTTTGAAATAGCTCCCATTCATACCGTCCAAGATATCCAACATGGAGCTAAAATTTCAATTGCGATTTTTTAGCAGTTGGTAGCACTGACATCATTTTCAAATAT
Organism: Meconema thalassinum; assembly: GCA_946902985.2. Lineage (NCBI taxonomy): Eukaryota > Metazoa > Arthropoda > Insecta > Orthoptera > Tettigoniidae > Meconema > Meconema thalassinum. Next base: position 2,095,405,425 of record OX336388.2, on the reverse strand, counting down.
GGCCGTGAGATATTCAGATATAGGTCTTTACTCCTACCAAATTTTGTTTCGATTGCTCCAGCCGTTTAGGAGTTGATAGGGGGGGGACACACACACAGCCAGCCAGACAGACAGAAGGACAGACAGACAGACACACATTTGCCCGATCTCATAAGTCTACTTTTTCCTCATTTTTGCAAAATGTGAAAAGTAGGCTAAAAATCTCTTTACGGTGTTTTCCTGACTGCGAAGTAGTAGTCCATATCCACTTCGCATGGGTGTCTTGTTGTCTTGAGGAAAACGCGAATTGAGAACATCAAATACATCAGTAACAAGTTCAATAAAAATACTTTCTTTGTCCTTGTTCGACATATATTTCAATGCCTTTGCAGTGCGCCGAGAGAAAAGTTGAGCTGCTAATCGAACATTTTGCCGATCTCGTCCAATCACGTTTAGATGGGCTTCTGTGAGGTGGTGGGTAATGGACAGCTCTCCTTTCTGTTGTTCCGTAAGCTCTGAAATTGTCTCTTTACCGAACACAGTCCCATCGGGCAATGTCACTCCCTCGTCTATAAAATGGTTCCTTAGCAGCTTCAGCAGGTGAGGTACATCGTAAAATACCCAAATCTTTCTGCTACGATCAGATGGGTTTGTGAAGTAAGACTTCGATGTGCTCACGTTGAACTCCTTCCATACCTTGGCATTCTTACCTCCCATATCACAAGTAACTGCCATGATCTTAATCCCAATTTTTTCGACCTTGTTCACAATTGTGGTAAGCAGCTCACTGGTCATTGTGACGTCATAATCGAAAAAAATGGGTTGTTTCCAGTTCGAAAATAAGCCACGGATCATGACCACCTGTACATTGCTATGGGGTCCAAGAACCACATCATCAGTAGAATCATAGCAAATACGGCCATCAATGTTCATTTCATCACACATTAAATCAGCAACTTTTTCTAGTGGATTGAAGCTCACCGCCTTTGCCTTTAAAAGGGAAACTTCCTCTAATATGCCAGGTCTACACTTAAAACTTTTTGTCCATTTCTGTAGTGTCGAATGACAGGGCAAAGGAAAATTACACTTCCGTAAATAAGCATAGCTCTTTTTTGAGAGGGACCGTAAGGTGAGCGCACGAGCTATGTCCTCTGCATTCCATCTTGGGCGTTTAGACTTATTAAGCAAAGTTCGGATCTGCCCTGAGGTCAAACAAGACGATAAAATCTTCCTGACTTCGAAGTTGGTTCCCCTTTTTTAGCCTATTTTCAATTTTGAAAAAATAGGCTTATGAGATCACCTTTTGTCCGTGGGTGTGTGCGTGTGTGTGTGTGTGAGGTGTGTGTGTGTCCCCCCCCTAATAAAATCTAAACGGCTGGAGCGATTTCAATGAAACTCGGTAAGTTCATAGCGCTATTCCCGGCGACCTCGACCGTGCCCTTCAAATTTTGTTACGTCTCACCAATCCAACATGGGGGCTGTGCGAAATATTTCACTAGCAGTCAATATCTCCGAAACTATTACCGATATCGCCCTGAAATTGTGTACGGTAATAAAGGGCACTACTAGAAGTTCACCTATGAGACTTTCAAAAACCTGGTGACTACAAAACCAACATGGCGGCCAAGCGAATTTGAGACATTTAAATAGACTTTTCTCGTGATTTAAATATCCAAACGTAATGAAACTTGGTACAGAAATTCTTTATACACATTGTAATGCACTGGCGTCTAATTTAGTTCAATTGTTTACATAACCTCAAAATGGCGGCTGTGCGAAATATTTCTCTGACATTATATATCTCCGAAACTATTACAGATATCACCCTGCAATTTTGTACGGTGATAAAGGGTACTGATACAAGTTTACCTATGTATATTTCATAAACCTGTAAAGTACAAAACGAACATGGCGACCAAGCGAATTTGAAATATTTTAATAGACTTTTCTCGTGATTTAACTCTCTGAGCGCAGTGAAATGTGGTACAGTAAATGATTTTGCAGATTGTAATGCACTGCCATCTAATTTAATTCAATTGTTTACATAACCTCAAGATGGCGGCTGTGCGAAATTTTAAAATTAAGTTTTTATTTCTTGTGTCGTAATCATGTGATCGAAATGAAAGTTTGAATAATTAACCTAGGCAATAATTGTCCTTGAATGGTACATAACTCTATGGCTTATACATATAACAATCCTAAATGGCGAGCTTCCGAAATATTTAGACGGTTCTCAATATCTATGAATCTTTTACAGCAACCAAACTGATTTTTTTATGTTCATAGGGACTATGAACATATGTTCACCTATAGGACTTACAGTAACCTGGTGAGCACAAATCCAACATGGCGGCGACGCGAAGTATAAATATTTAAATGGACGTTTCTCGCGAATTAACTATCCGAGTGCCGTGAAACGTTGCACGTTAAATGCTTATACAAATGTTGATCCAATGGCATCTAATTTATTTCAATTGTTTGCATAATTACAAGATGGCTGCTGTGCGTAATTTTATAGTCTCGTTTTTACTTCTTGTTTTCTAATCATGCCATTGAAGTTTGAATACCACACGTACACAATAATCTTAATGTAATAGTACAAAAATAAAAATCCAACCTGGCGACCATCTGAAATATTTAGATGGTTCTCAATATCTACGAATCTGTTACAGCAATTAAACTGAAATTTTGTTTGTTGATCGAGACAATTAACATGAGCTGGATATACGAAAATAGGCTGTATAGTTCTTCACGGAACTACTTGTTTCACTTTTGACCTTGTAGGCGCTTTTTTCAAGGGCACAACATATTTTGGACTTCTGGTATTCTTAAGAGCCCAGTTGCTCTGTTTCAAGACGATGTTGCTTTTAAGTAAAGCGGCATGCCTCCTCTTCAAAGCTACTAAAATGGCTTCATTTTCCATTTTCATAGATTGGAGTTCTTATTTCAGTCTCTCGATCTCCGTGTCTGGAGGTACTGCTTCCTCAGAGGTCGACTCATTGGAGATATTTTCATCCAGCTTTGTTTTTTTTCTTGGGCGACAAGGCTTCCATTGTTGACATTGCTCTCATAAGCACTGTTCTCTTCTGCTGGCGCATCTCCCGTTCATTATTGACCTGTAATAAAATACTATAATTGTATTATTACTATTATTATTATCGTATTATTATTACTATTTTCCTGTCGAAGCATGAGACGCCCATCTCAATGTATTTATATACTATATGTGTTAGGACATAATAGTTCTATGGTCTACGGTTCCATAGAATGGGTTGTACTAGGAATTCAGAAGAATGCCGTCATGATCTGTGAGGTAGGTACCATCCGTGGCAATTACCTGGAGTTGAAATGGAAAACCACTTCAAGTCCGACAATCAGTGGTTTGCAAATCCACATGTTTGCGATAATAATCAAGGTTTAGACGCTGACAAGGAGACACCATACACTGTACGGAAAGAGCGGATGCAGACTTGAGAACTTGGGAGGCAAATTTCTGTCGATCTAAAGGAAGTATTCCATTTTATTATATTGCAATACTCGTATGAGAGAGGAACGTCAAGGTCATCAGCCCTATGTAATGACTTAAGGGTGGGCGGAACAAGACAATAACCCTAGGTTTTTAATTTTTAGATAATTATACTTTTGTTGGTGACCTGCCGCTCACCCACCCCTACCCCTGCTGTATAGTGTCGCTGTATTCAGATGATCGTACAATTGTAATGTTCTAAAATGGTTTGAGGCATAGGCCGGCAATAATCCCCAAGTTTCTTAGATTCTGCTGTTCTTTAGCTATTCATATGGTCTTGTAGAAGTGCTGCACTAACGTACTCACTTTAGGCGGTATGTTGTTGTTTCGTTTGGGCCTTTGCAACATCGTGGTCGTGTAGCCCCGTGTACTTGGGTGTGTGTGTGTGTAATTTGTCTGATAGCCTGTGTTCTTTTGATGGTTGTATTAGTGTGTGCATTTAGAATTGAGATGAGGATTGGGAAGGAGGTGGCCGTGGCCTTAATTTAGGAGCCATCCCGGTATTCGCCTGAGGTAAAAGAGGGAAACCACGGAAAACCACTTCCAGGATGGCTGAGGTGGGAATCGAACCCGCCTATTGTCAGTTATGCCTCACGAGGTTGAGCGCAACAAGGCGCGTTTAAAAGTAGGTATTTTGTAATGTTTACTTGATCGCTAGCTTTTCTTAATCCGTCGTTGACGGAGTTACGTTCTATGTGTAACAAAAAATTGCCTCCGGGAGACTTGTGACATAATTAGCTTAACTAGATGACATTGTTACGACAACACACGTTTAATTTCGCAATTTTCACACAGTACAATGTTCTGCTTAGAATTAGGTAAACTTCTGAAAGGAAGACTACTTAGTGATGACGGCGAGAGTCGAAGCCAGTTGGTTTGTTGGTTTGTGAGGAGGTCGGATTAGCAAGAGAGACATCAAACCCTCTTATGTAAACCTAGTCTTGCCCTGTCAAGGGAATATTACAGATTGTGCAATTGCTTACTGCCGCTTCAATACGTCAAAACGAGTGCCAACAGCACCTTAAACCATAAGTGTCAACCATTTACAAGCATTACAAGCATGCTGCATCTCCGTCTTATCACGAAGATGTACAGTGCGTGGTGTCTCTTTGTGAGCTAGGATATTAGTCTGTGATATGTCTTGAAATACACATATTTACATCAGCCTACTCACGTCGCGGCTTACTCAAACTTCGACAGTCAAAGTGAAAATACATAAGATTTCTTTTAATGTGCTCCTACCTACTCGTGAGAGATATATTTCTCAATATCAATATTAAAAACAGCAGTCTTTTTAACATACCTGTTGCTCTGTAGCACAATTGTCTCCATGCCAGTTAGGTATATTCTGCGAAGGAACTGCACCAACACGCAAGTTCTTCTTCAGAGGCAAACCCAATAATTCATTTTTGAGGTCACGTTCGTAGTCCTCTGGCAAAATATGTGCAGAACAAACTCGAGCAGTTTTAGCATTGACGCTATCCTTTCGTCTGCATCTTAGAATCCACTGCCTTCGAACTTCCTTATCATTAGGAAAAGAGTGGTAAATCACTTCTGAATTCCTACGGCCATTGTTTTTGCACTCAGAAACGGCACAGTTGCTGTAACCACCCATTTTAAAAGCACATTATTTCACATCGAAATGGATCATTCAACTACATTATAAAGCACGTTTTCTACTTCAGGCTACAATGGCTTGTCCGCGAAGTGACGTCAGCGAAAAGGGAGCCGCCTGGCGACTGAAGCGGGAACTGAGATATCGGCCTACCTGATAGTGTTCTAGTTACCTTGGTGAATATATATAATTCGCGTCGCCGCCATGTTGGATTTGTGATCACCAGGTTATTTAAAGTCCTATAGGTGAATTTAAGTTAATAGCCCCTATGAACATAAAAAATTCAGTTTGATTGCTATAATAGATTCGTAGATATTCAGAGCCGTATAAATACTTCGGATGGTCGCCATGTTGGATTGTTAAATGTATAGGCCATAGAGTCATGTACCATTAAAGAAAAGTTATTGCGTAGGTTATTATTCAAACTTTCACATCGATCGCATGATTACGACACAAGAAATAAAAACTTAATTTTAAAATTCGCAAAGCCGCCACCTTGAGGTTATGTAAACAATTCAACTAAATTAGATACCAGTGTATTACAATATGTATAAACATTCCCTGCACCATATTCCATTGCGGTTGGAACATTAAATCGCGAGAAAGGTATATTTAAAAATTTTAAATTCGTTTTGCCGCCATGTTCGTTTTGTAGTTAACCAGTTTTTGAAGGTATTATGGATGAACTTCCAGTAGTGCCCTTTATCTCCGTACAAAATTTCACGGTTTATACCACTAATAGTTTCGGAGATATAGAATGCCGGTGAAATATTTCCCACAGCCGCCATCTTGTAGTTATATAAACAATTGAACCAAGTTAGATGTCGGTGCATTACAATGTGTATAAACATATATTGTAACAAGTTGTATTGCGTTTGGTTGGTTAAATCGCGAGAAACGTCTATTTAAACGTCGCAAATTCGCGTGGCCGCCATGTTGGTCTTGTAGTTACCAATTTTTCAAAAGTCACATAGGTGAACTATTAGTAGTTCCCTTTATCAACGAAAAAAATTCCAGGGTGATAGCGGGAATAGTTTCGGTGATATTGATGCTGGTGAAATATTTCGCACAGCCGCCATGTTGGATTGGTGAGACGTAACAAAATTTGAAGGGCGCGGTCTGGGTCATCCGGAATAGTGCTATGAACTTACCGAGTTTCATTGCAATGGCTCCAGCCGTTTAGAAGTTATTAGGACACACACACACACACACACAGACACACACGGACAAAAGGTGATCTCATAAGCCTATTTTTTCAAAATTGAAAAAAGGCTAAAAATACATATTGTATAATAGAATCCTTCAGTAAATAGTTTCCCAATGACCGTTATGTCTTGACGGGTATCAACTAGTAATACTGTAATATTAAACAAGATGTTCAGTAAAGAACATATGGCCTACTTTCTCCTAATTGCATGGGTATTGTTATAACTCTTTGTCCTTTTCAAGGAGTATAATTGAATGTTGGTTGTAGTAGCTTGTTGAAATACAACGTGCTATAGGGATATTAAACATGAATATGAGGTGCCCTTTGCTAGTGCTACCTCTGTAAAAAAAAATCAATTCCATTTCACCGTGTTTGAATTGATATTGGGAATGGATTTGCACACATACATGGTCGCTATTTGCAAACTATTGGGCTGAGGACCTTGTAGACAGTCGTAAGATGCTTTCCACAAAAAGGCATGTTGTTGCAAAATCTGGTAGAGATCAAATGATTAGGTTGGTCGTAATTTGATTTAAGCTTTTACCATTTGTGTGGCCGTCATTCCGTTTCCGTCAAGATGGTGGCGATATAAAACATGACACTGAGGTGCTCTTTGCTAGTGCTACCTCTGTACAAAATTTCGTTCAATTCGCTTTCACCGTGTTTGAATTGATAGGGGGAATCGATTTGCACACATACTTGGCCACCATCTGCAAACTATTGGGCTGATGATCTTGCAGTTTGGTCAGAATATGCTCCCCACATAAAGATATGTTGTTGCAAAATTTGCTAGAGACTAGAATATTAGGTTGCTCGTAATTACATTTTAGCTTTTAACATTTGGGTGGCAGCGATTACTTTTCCGTCAAGATGGCGGTGATATAAAACATGACACTGAGGTGCCCTTTGCTAGTGCTACCTCTGTACCAAATTTCGTTCCATTCGGTTTCACCGTGTTCGAATTAATAGGGGGAATCGATTTTGACACAAAGATGGCCACCATCCGCCAACTATTAGGCTAATGACCTATTAGATTGGTCAACGGATGCTCCCTCCATAAAGGTATGTTGTTGCAAAATTTGGTAGAGATCGGATGATTATGTTAGTCGTAATTTGATTTAAGCTTTGAACATTTGAGTGGCCGCCATTACGTTTCTGTCAAGATGGCGGCGATATAAAACAAGACAATGAGGTGCCCTTTGCTAGTGCTACCTCTGTACCAAATTTCGTTCCCTTCGGTTTCACCTTGTTTGAATTAATAGGGGGAATCGATTTTGACACAAAGATAACCGCCATCCGCAAACTATTAGGCTAATGACCTATTAGATTGGTCAAAGGATGCTTCCTCCATAACGCTAGCACTGTGTTACTCCACTGCTGAATATGCATGCTCGGTGTGGCACAAGTCCAGCCATACCAGAAACATAGATGTGGCATTAAATGACACCTGCCGTATTATCACGGGCTGTTTAAGACCTACACCCATAGATAAACTTCACTGTCTCGCTGGAATTGCACCACCTGAAATCCGACGCGAGGTTGCTGCTAGATATGAGAAAAGCAAGGCTATGACTTTGGAAACTCACCCATTGTATGCTTGTCAGCCAGCACATCCTAGGCTGAAATCAAGAAAGAGCTTCTTGAAAACCACTGAAGCTCTTAAAGGAACATCACAGCAAGCAAGAATCTCAATGTGGCGGGGAAAATGCCAATATTTAAGAGAATGGATGGTCCCAAAGGAAGAGCTTCCCCCTGGACATTCAGAAAAGTGGACAACATGGAAGGCTCTTAATCGGCTACGCTCCAGTACCACGAGGTGCAAGACTAACCAGCAGAAATGGGGCCTTCCTGTGGAATCAGTTTACTGCGAGTGTGGTACTGAGCAGACCAATGATCATCTTCTACTGTGTCCTTCTTCTCCAGACACTTGCACCATTAAAGACTTAATGGGAGCTACTTCAAATGCACTCGTCGTGGCAAATTATTGGTCAACCAGTGTTTAATATTTCTATTGTTTCATTTTTCTATGTTTACTTTGTACTTCTGACACGATAAATAAATAAATAAACGGTATGTTGTTACATAATTTGGTAGAGATCGGATGATTAGGTTAGTCGTAATTTGATTTAAGCTTTGAACATTTGTGTGGCCGCCATTACGTTTCCGTCAAGATGGCAGCGATATAAAACATGACACTGAGGTGCCCTTTGCTAGTACTACCTCTGTACCAAATTTCGTTCCATTCGGTTTCACCGTGTTCGAATTAATAGGGGGAATCGATTTTCACTCAAAGATGTCCACCATCCGCAAACTATTAGGCTGCTGAACTATTAGTTTGGTCAAAGGATGGTCCCCCCATAAAGGTATGTTGTTGAAAAATTTAGTAGAGAGCGGATGATTAGGTTAGTCGTAATTTGATTTAAGCTTAGAACATTTGTGTGGCCGCCATTACGTTTCCGTCAAGATGGCGGCGATATAAAACATGACACTGAGGTGTCCTTTGCTAGTGTTACCTTTGTACCAAATTTCCTTCAATTCGCGTTCACCGTGTTCGAATTGATTGGGGGGGGGGGACAGACATTCAGAGTACACACACTCACACACACACACACACAGATACACACACACACACACACAGACAGACACACTTTTTTTCTCCCTGTGTTGATCTCATAAGTTTACTTTCATTTTTTGCAAAAATCGATAGTAGGCTAAAAACTCATAGACATCCATATTTGATTAATATTCCAGTTTCGAGCACAGCATCCAACATACTGTACTTACCATATAGCTAAAATATAAACTACGTATAGAGTGAATTGCTGAAAGTACAAAATAATATTTCGGATCAGGAAGAGACCACTGCTGTACCTCGGGTCCTCTCAGCAACAGGTAATGTTCCGATGTCTCCGAAAAGTAACTAGCGGGTTTCGCATTTTTCTCATCAGTATAGTGTCTTGTTTACAAACGTCATTCTGAACATGTGTTGAACAGTTTGAAAAGGTTCAACCCATCCCACGACATATTTGAAATAAAAGTACAGTACATCAGCTTACGCTAAAATGTCGTTGGTGATCGATTCCCGCCTTATGTAAAAATAGGTGTGTAATAATAACAAGAAGTTCCATGACGAACTAAAGAGCCTACTTTTCTTAAAATTTAAGATCCATGCCAATGATTAATCTGTATGGATCTATCTAGAATAATGACGAAAATAAGTTGGTAATATCGAAATTTCTAATTAGTTCGAAATACTGTATAGGCTACCTGGCATAATGTAGCCTAATAGAGAACCACAGTTGGTAGCCCTGGTGACTGAAAATATTCTTAGTTCCATATCTTAAGGTACAAAATACAAAATTGTGTTGAAGTCCAATGGATAGAAAGGATGTTACATGCAGTTGAATATTGGATCTAACAGCGCGTAAAATCATGTTGGCAACAATGACTTACATGTATTGGTCAGAAATAATCTGAAATAATATGATCTATTGTTTAAAATTGTTTAAAATTTGACCTGTCAGCAGGCTTAGAATCATGTTGACAGCACTGACGTATATTAGTTACTCCAAATTAATCTAGAATGCCAGGTATTATACGTGGGCAAAGTTTAGAGCTAGTGGCTTGCATACTTTCTGATATATTGATATTAGGGTAGCAAAAATAGAGACAGTATTTATTAACAGTTGGCTCAGTCAGATATGTTTATGTACACATAGCACATACGAAATTTGGTTGAAATTCAATTGATAGTGTAGAAGTTATATGCATTTAAAATTTGGACATATCAGCAGGCATATAATCATTTTGGTAACACTGCCATGTATGGCCTCCTGAAATTAAACTGGAATATTATTATCTATACGTGTGCCAATTTTGAAATAGCTCCCATTCATACCTTCCAGGATATCCAACATGGAGCTCAAATTTCAATTGCGATTTTTCAGCAGTTGGTAGCACTGACATAATTTTCAAATATGGCCGTGAGATATTCAGGTATAGATCTTTACTCCTGCCAAATTTTGTTTCGATTGCTGCAGCCGTTTAGGAGTTGATAGGGGGGGGGGGGGCACACACACAGCCAGCCAGCCAGGCAGACAGACAGACACACATTTGCCCGATCTCATAAGTCTACTTTTTCCTCATTTTTAGCCTATTTTCAATTTTGAAAAAAAATAGGCTTATGAGATCACCTTTTGTCCGTGTGTGTGTGTGTGTGTGTGTGTGTGTGAGGTGTGTGTGTTTGTGTCCCCCCTAATAAAATCTGAACGGCTGGAGCGATTTCAATAAAACTCGGTAAGTTCATAGCACTATTTCCGGCGACCTCGACCGTGCCCTTCAAATTTATTTACGTCTCACCAATCCAATATGGCGGCTGTGCGAAATATTTCACCATCATTCAATATCTCCGAAACTATTACCGATATCGCCTTGAAATTGTGTACGGTGATAAACGGCACTACTAGAAGTTCACCTATGAGACTTTCCAAAACCTGGTGACTACAAAACCAACATGGCAGTCAAGCGAAATTGAGACCTTTAAATAGACATTTCTCGCGTTTTAACTATCCAAACGTAATGAAACTTGGAACAGCAAATGTTTATACACATTGTAATGCACTGGAGTCTAATTTAGTTAAATTGTTTACATAACCTCAAAATGGCGGCTGTGCGAAATATTTCACTGACAATCTATATCTCCGAAACTATTACAGATATCATCATGCAATTTTGTACGGTGATAAAGGGTACTGATACAAGTTTACCTATGTATATTTCATAAACCTGTAAAGCACAAAACGAACATGGCGACCATGCGAATTTGAAATATTTTAATAGACTTTTCTCGTGATTTAACTCTCTGAGCGCAGTGAAATGTGGTACAGTAAATGATTTTGCAGATTGTAATGCACTGCCATCTAATTTAATTCAATTGTTTACATAACCTCAAGATGGCGGCTGTGCGAAATTTTAAAATTAAGTTTTTATTCTTGTGTCGTAATCATGCGATCGAAGTGAAATCTTGAATAATGAAGCTAGGAAATAATTGTCCTTGAATGGTACATAACTCTATGGCCTATACATATAACAATCCTAAATGGCGAGCTTCCGAAATATTTAGACGGTTCTCAATATCTATGAATCTTTTACAGCAACCAAACTAATTTTTTTGTGTTCATAGAGACTATGAACATATGTTCACCTATAGGACTTTCAGTAACCTGATGAGCACAAATCCAACATGGCGGCGACGAGAAGTATAAATATTTAAATGGACGTTTCTCGCGAATTAACTATCCGAGTGTCGTGGAACGTTGCACGTTAAATGCTTATACAAATGTTGATCCACTGGCATGTAATTTATTTCAATTGTTTGCATAATCACAAGATGGCTGGTGTGCGTACTTTTAAAATCGTGTTTTTACTTCTTGTGTTCTAATCATGCGATTGAAGTTTGAATACCACACGTACACTATAATCTTAATGAAATAGTACAAAAATAAAAATCCATCCTGGGGACCATCTGAAATATTTAGATGGTTCTCAATATCTACGAATCTGTTACAGCAATTAAACTGAAATTTTGTATGTTGATAGAGACAATTAACATGAGCAGGATATATGAAAATAGGCTGTATAGTTCTTCACGGAACTACTTGTTGTAAAATATGAAAAGTAGGCTAAAAATAATTCTTTCTTACTATAGGGTTTGAAGCTATTTTTCAGTGTTGCCTATATGAAAGAAAAGTTAGGTGCTTTTCAGTCGTTCAACACTGTTGTACCCAAATGAAAGGGGTTATTCCCTAATCCTAAAAAAATAAATACATATAATTACTAAATACACTTGGATGACCAGTTTCGATCTTCAAGCGATCATCATCAGATCCATTACACTTAGGCTATAAAATCTATATCTGAAAGTATGGGTGAAAATATTTACAAGATATTGTCTACGCTCATTTAGTTGCAGTATTAGTTGAGTTAATAGTATTCTCCGTGGCTTAGGCGGCAGCACGCCGGCCTCTCACCGCTGGGTCCGTGGTTCAAATCCCGGTCACTCCATGTGAGATCTGTGCTGGACAAAACGGAGGCAGACAGGTTTTTCTCCGGGTACTCCGGTTTTCCCTGTCACAATTTCATTCCAGCAACACTCTCCACTATCATTTCATTTCATCTGTCATTCATTTAATCATTTCCCCAGGGGAGTGCGTCAGGCCTCGGCAGCCGGCACAGTTCATATCCTCGCCGCTAGATGGGGGACTTCATTCATTCCATTCCTGACCCGGTCGGAGACTGGAAGCAGGCTGTGGATTTTCATTTTCATTAGTTGAGATAATGCAACTTGTCAATATTTTTACCTTTCAGCGTCCAATCTAGTCTGCAAGCCTCTGTATGCAAACGAGTACCCTCTATGATCCCCTATTAACCGTTAGCACTGTGGCCTTCTCTGCTTCTCTGCTTCACCTCTCACATTGTGCTGACACAATCGCACTTTGATAGTATCCCGCTTGATCCCAAGTAAAGGATTTTCACGGCCACATTGATGATCGACGGACGAAATCGGGGAGGAAGACCACGACTGGAGTATGGGTGTCAGGCCATTTGACCTGCACTGAACTGGTGATGAAAGCTGTAAAAATGGAAGATTGCTCCAAACTAAACCAGGAGTTGAGGGCCAGATAAATAAGAAAACAATTTAATGTCCATATAACTTGGGGCGATCGAGTATAATCTCCATATCTTTGCATTCCAACGCCAAAAGTGATATAGAGTATGAGATGTACGAAAACAGACAATCTATCCTATAAACTTAAAATAACTCGACCAAGGAGGATTTCAACTCTTAGGTCGGCTATTATATAAATGGTACACACCATATACTGTAGACGGACGGTACAGAAATAATTAGGTGGTTGTTGCTTCAAGGGGCGGAACAGTGAGGTCATCTGTCCCTTATAACACAGTTAAAAGAATACAAATTTAGTTTGAATTTAAATATAAATTAAAATAATAAAACAAAACAAAACAAAAAACTAATAACTATAATAATAGACAAGTAGTTCCGTGAAGAACTAAAGAGCCTAGTTTCATAGCCTATATCCTATATCTCATAGGGCACGAGAAATGAAAACGAGATTTTAAGAAAATTGCACAGCCGTCATTTTTAGTTCTCATAAAATTCCATTAAATTAGACGACAGTATAATGAAGATATACCGTTCCAAATTTCACAGTGCTCGGATGAAAAGGCGCGAGAAAAGTCCATTTAAATGTTTAAACTTCTCTTGGCCGCCATGTTAGTTTTGTAATCACAAGGTTATTAAAAGTGCTATAGGTGAATGTAAGTTAATAACCTTTGTCAACATACAAAACTTGAGTTTGATTGCTTCAATAGAATGGTCGATATTGAGAGCCGTCTAAATATTTTGGATGGTCACCATGTTGGATTGTTATATGTGTAGGCCATAGAGTTATGTTCCATTAGATGGAGATTATTGAGTAGGTTCATTATTCAGACGTTCACTTCGATCGCATGATTAAGACACAAGAAATAAATATCCAGTGGAACACACAAATTAGATCGCGTGTGTCGCACTGTTATACATAATATAATGTATTATTATTATTATTATTACATAATATTAGACTGTCAGTGGGAAGCCTCCGTGGCTTAGGCGGCAGCACGCCGGCCTCTCACCGCTGGGTCCGTGGTTCAAATCCCGGTCACTCCATGTGAGATCTGTGCTGGACACAACGGAGGCAGACAGGTTTTTCTCCTGGTACTCCGGTTTTCCCTGTCAAAATTTCATTCCAGCAACACTCTCCACTATCATTTCATTTCATCTGTCATTCATTTAATCATTGCCCCAGAGGAGTGCGTCAGGCCTCGGCAGCCGGCACAGTTCATATCCTCGCCGCTAGATGGGGGCTTCATTCATTCAATTCCTGACCCGGTCGGAGACTGGAAGCAGGCTGTGGATTTTTCATTAGACTGTCAGTAATTTAGGGATCACATTTACTGATTATAACAGGATAATACGAAAGTGTTCCACAGCAATCCTGTGTTATTGAGTGTTTTATCCTAACTATTGCCGCCATGTTGGACCGACTGCAGCGCCCCAAGTGATAGTTTGAGTTGCCAATGGGGAAGGCTCTCACTGTATAAGGATCGCGCAAACTACCACGAGTGGGAATTTAAGTGCGCTTGCTCTTGTTGCTATGGTACTTAGGTGTTGGAAATTTGTCCATGCTCATTCCTGAGAGACCTCCAGTCATGAAACATAGGCATATCCTAGTTTTATTACCTTTTACAAATAATAAGCTTACTTATTCACAGGGAAAGCGTTGATAAGCTGAAAGCTGAAGTCGTGAAAATTCTTAAAACCATTTTGTTTATGCGTCATGCAGTGAAGCACTTTGGAGCATATCCCTCCATCTCGTAGGCTTAATTTGAATTTGAAGTTGAATTTATTGTTTCCCTTATACAGGCCACCGAAGCTACAAGGCCTCTTTATGCAGCTCTCTTCATTCAGAGGGCGGTTAAATACAATAAAATAAATGAAGAAATGAAAAAAAAGCACTTAACCTAAACATTCAGTTCACAATAGAAATTCTTGTTATTACATCTGGATAATCGTTATATATTTGCTGTTGCAAATTTATTCCCTACTACTGTACTATAGATTATTAAGTTATTTACTATCAAGTTAAATGGCTCGAAAATAGTACAGAAGAAATATATTTAAAACAATTGAATGTTTACATTGATCATGATAATAATAATAACAATAATATCGTATGGCCTCAGGTGCCTGGCGCAAGCTTTGTTAATTGACACCCAGAGGGTAGCTTGCATGTCGAATTTCGTCGTTCCTTTGAACGCTATGAAAGTCAAGCAGGTTAGATATCTAAACTCCTTGACACTACAGCGCTTTCTAGTAGAGAATGGAGGAACTTTGTGTTGGCGGAAAATCCCGAGATTAATTTTGCCATTGAACACGGCCTACTGAATTCAAATGGGTTCTTTAACATGCCAACAACGTATGACATGAGTGTCGTGATTTTTGTCGCCTTCAAAAATCACTTACCATGGCCAGGAGCAATCCTGCAATCTTGGGGATGGTAGTCCGACACTATAACCACTCACCCACCGTGGCAAGCTATTGATCATGATAATTGCACAGCTGATTGAACCGTGAATTGAGTGTTTTATCGCTCTGATGGGAAGTCCTGAATACTGGTGCTATTTATATTATCCTGAGAATACTTGCTAAAGTACGGAATGAACCTTTCCATATTTTGGTTCTATAAAGAGGTATCTGGAGCTTTGTGCAATGTGTCTATTCGCACGGTTAGCAGTAAATATAAGACGGATTTTTTATTCTTTATTATTACAGTCAGAGCCATGGCATACTGTCGTCGTTCCTTTAACTTTAGCCATCCATTCTGGACGTAAAATAGAGTTATATGAGACTCTCTTGGTACATTGAGAACAAACCGCAAGCAAGCATTTTGCATTCTTTTCAATTTTGTATTGAGGACCTCTCCCAGATCATCATCATCATCATGTTTTTCAGTCAAGCGACTGGTCTGCCCCTACAATGAGTCTTTTCCACGTTGTTCGGTCTTGTGCTGTCCTTTTGACCACTCCATAACTCCGTAGGCCAGAGCTATCTAGGAAAGATCTCATGAAAGTGTTCCGTGGCCTCCCGCGAGGGCGTTTTCCAGGTATTTTGCCTTCTAGTATGTCGATCACCAGCCCACCATGTCGTGATCTGTAGCCAAGCCAGGCAGAACTCCTTCTATAAATCTGGCGGATCATTTGCCGTTTTTAGCCTACTTTCGATTTTTGCAAAAAATGAAAGTAGACTTATGAGATCAACACAGGGCGAAAAAAAAGTGTGTCTGTCTGTGTGTGTGTATGTGTGTGTGTGAGTCTGTGTGTGTGTGTGTGTATGTGTGTGTGTGAGTCTGTGTGTGTGTGTGTGTCTGTGTGTGTGTGAGTGTGTGTACTCTGAATGTCTGTCCCCCCCTATCAATTCAAACACAGTGAATGCGAATTGAACGAAATTTGGTACAAAGGTAGCACTAGCAAAGGACACCTCAGTGTCATGTTTTATATCGCCGCCATCTTTACTAAAACTGAATGGCGGCCACTCAAACGTTCAAAACGTAAAATCAAATAACGACTAACCAAATCATCCGATCTCTACCAAATTTGGTAACAACATACCTTCGTATAGGATGCGTCTTGTGACCAAACTACAAGGTCGTCCGCCATACCATTTCAGGATGGCGGCCGTGCGAATTATGCAAACTTTATAATCCATATTCTGGGACCCACCAGTTCCGATTATCGAGCCAAGAATCGTTTTAACTGTTCTAAAGGAAGAGGCACGTTCGAAATTAAAAGTTTATTTTGTAATACTATAGTGCAGACGTGATTTTAAAAAGCTGAACTGATTCAGTAATAAGACAAGATGGCAGCGGATATCTTGTGCCTGACTTATATTTCACTAATTTGAGTATTGCATGCAATATAGCGTACTGATAAAAATAAATAAACTTTGTATGAAATGCTTTATATATAAATAATATACTCCAGTGATGAAATCGTTTAGTATAAATCATTATTTGCTAACAAGTTCTATGTAAGTCATTTTAAATAGAACGATATTCGTTGACACAATTAGCTCAGTGGTAGAGCGTTAGCCTATCGCTCAAATGCCTATGGTTCAAACCCGATCAGAGCTAGGTTTTTTGCTTGAAATGTTATATGTTTATTGTTTTGTAATGACTCAGATGTTTTAAAATTAAGCGTTATATTGTTCACATTATGGTGTAAAATATATATTTAATTAAAACATAATTCGCCAGCAGATTTACTCGAGACATCTAGCTGCCAAAAAGGTAACTTCCAGATTTTATCGAAAAGTTTCTTCTTCTGGCCGCTAGAATGCACTCGCTCTGTTAGGATTATATTGTTCGATATTTCACCACTAGATGTCACGACTAGTCTACGTGGGGCTCCATTGATTACTATACCATTATCATTCTATGCGCATCGAATTTGAAGAATGACAAGATGATACTACGATACATTTTAACTTTTTATTTTAAAGGGTTTGTAACAGCCTATTTTGCGTTACTTGAAAATGTTATTAAGCGTTATATTGTGCACATTATGGTGTAAAATATATATTTAATTAAAACATAATTCGCCAGCAGATTTACTCGAGACATCTAGCTGCCAAAAAGGTAACTTCCAGATTTTATTGAAAATTTTCTTCTTCTGGCCGCTAGAATGCACTCGCTCTGTTAGGATTATATTATCGAAAATATCCACATAGTTTGTATACACACGTCTCTGTAGGGTCATGGAAAGATTTGTTAATTCAATTAGGGTTGTGAAAGCCATGCACAACCAGACGTGTAAAGACATGCCTCAACTCAAAGTTGGATGTTGCCCACGGCAGGTCGTAAAAATAATAATAATGTTATTGGTTTTACATCCCTTTTAACTACTGCTGCCTTTAGAGACACCGGGGTGGCGGAATTTTGGCCCGAAGGGGATCTTTAACCTGCCAGTAAATGTACTGACACGGCTCCCTCGCATTTGTGCACCCTCAAATGCCAGCTGACTGCGCCAGGATACGAACCTGCAACCTAGGGCCCAGCAAGCGAGAACGTTACCGCTGAGCCACGCAGCCAGTCCGGTCGATTATGTCTCCAGATCCATAACATTCTTGATATACTTCTTATCTTTCTTTCTTCAATGATGGTAGCAGTTTTTATCTAGGTTGTGGCGTTTGGTAGAGGTAAATCGTTTCTAAGGTCTTCAACAAAGAATAGTTCTATTATACTCTTTGATAATAACAACGAGTTATAACTATACTCATACATTTAGGAGAAAGTAGGCTATATGTTCTTTACTGAACATCTTGTTCCTTTATTCGATCCAGCACCGTTATGTTGGTCATTTTCTCTGCCCAGCTGATCTTTTCCATTCGGCGCCAACACCGCTTCTAGTCGTTTAATGTCACCTCTATTCATTACCCAGGTCTCACTGCAGTACATTGCAACTGGCCATATGTAGGTCTTAACCAGTTGTTTCCTAAGGCTGAGGAACATCGAGCGTTGACAAATTAGAGAATGCTTTTCACGGAAAGCCTGCTTGACCATGGCTATACGGCTCCTGATTTCAACTTCAAATCATAGGTCTTCTGTGAAGATCTGACCAAGGTATTTAAATCGACTGACCTGTTGTACTGGTTCTTTATTTATGGTTATATTTAGTTGGTGTGTGTTGATGCTTACTTATCACCAGAATCTTGGTCTTCTTAAAATTGATTTTCATTCCGTATTCTGTAGCTGTATCATTTAAACATTGCAACATGTTTGTTAATGTATGCGGATTTACTGCAAGTAATGCCAGATCATCAGAAAAAAATATATTCTGGATAAGTCACTCCCATATTAGAACCTTTAAAAGACCACTTTGTTATAGCTTCAGCGAAGGCATTGAACGGTCCATGGTAGATAATATATCTATAGTCAAATATTATGAATATCAAACTCCATGCAATTTGCGGCCACTAGAAGCAAGTGTGTATTTGCGCTGGTGTGACCGCCATGTTTGTTTGTAGCAAGGCCGGACACCACTACATGCCGCTGCCGAGAAGGGCCACGCTGATATGTTGGAGTTACTCCTGAGGCACGATATTGACCTGGCGGCAAGGGATGAAGATGGTAACACTCCACTGCACACAGCCACCGAGAACCAACAGACAACAACAGTCCAGCTCCTGCTAGAACACAGCCATCCTCCTGAACCTGCCAACAAGGTACAGTGTGTGTGATAAATACAGTAATGTTTAATAAATACCTTCTAACATTTATATTCAGTGCTAATGTAAGAGAGGTGAATAATTTGGAAGATCGCCTTAAATGGTTTATTTAATGTGTCAGTAAGTTAAACATATTAATCATTCACGACCACACTCTACCAACGTTACGATAGACTTTTTCAAAGAATTCAAGTGTGAAGTTTTGGACCATCTGCCGTTTAGTCCAAACCAGCACTGAATGATTTTCCCCTTTTTCGAGAATTGAAGGTATGGTTGGGTGGCAACGCCTCGCCAAAAAGGAAACTCTTCAAGTGACAGTCCAGACGTACCCTCCTCAGTGGCGGCAGAATTTTAATGCCGAGGCAATTGGAAAGCTGGTGTAACGATATGACAAATATTTCAATCGTTTTGGCGATTATGTTGAGACATACGAATAAAACAAGCAAACATTTAGTAGTAAAATCAGTTTGGTATGTCAATATGTTATTTTATACAGTCCATCGGAACTTGAAAAAAATCCGCCCTAGTATGTAAGCCCACACACTTAACTGATTATGACGGCATAAGTCAATTTTTCACAAATATCTCTTGGGATTAAAGCAAAGTGTCTATTTAGCTGATATGTTCTCCGTCAAATCACGCCTGTCATTATTCCCTACCGCAGTCACCGCGTCATGACTTTGTTTATCCTCCCTAAAAACGCCAATCGTTGTTGCTTATTTTAGGGGCAACGACTTCGCCTCGTGTATTATTGTGTCTGTGTGGAATTTGTGTGATAACCTGTGTTATTGTGATGGCAAGTGTGTGTATTTGTAAATGGGGCATAGGATTGGGAAAGAGGCGGCCGTGGCCTTAAGTTACGAACCATCCCACAAGCTGCTCGAACATTACACTATGCCTCACCCAAATGAGAGATCTCAATAGGATAGTAGGTATTATAATATATATATATATATATATATATTGGATAATGATGAGGAGGGTAGTAACGCCAGTAATCTTTCAGAGGAATACGGTATGTGTGAATAGTTGAAATTAACACGATACGCTTCCAACGACAACGTGAAAGAAATACGAATAGTTATGGTATAAAGCTGTCAGACTAATCCGAAACCCCTCATCCAATTCTGAAGAATCTAAATTTAAAGAAACCAAAATATTCAAGATTCCTCAATGGTCAACGTTATTTAAAGGCCTTGTAACTGATAAAACAATGCTGAAAGATTTCAGTGAGTAGAAAATGCTGTTATAAACCGGTTTGTTTATGGTTGCTTCTACTTGTTAATATATTTGTGTTCAGTGGTTGAGACTTGGAGTTTGCAGACTGTGATGTATTGTTTTCAGAAAGGTTTCACCCCGCTCCATGTTGCGTGTAGTCTCGGATCCAGAGGAATCATCGAGCTGCTCATCCAGCATGGTTGCCCTCTCAACGGTCAGAGCGAGGTAAGACGGACTATACTCTCTTATGACTCGAACCAAAGTTCTCCTGAAAAAAAAAATACATGAGATTAATAAATTCACTTGGATGACCCTAAAATTTTTGTCAGAAAGTGTGGTTGAATATATTTACAGTATGTACACTTATTAAGTTGCAGTATGAGTTGACATAATTCAACTCGTCAATATTTGTCAGTTGTGGTTTAAGTGAGGTCTTGTTAAAATACTGGAATTGGTGATTGATCTCCAAACTTGCTTGTTTGGAATGAATATGTGATTGTGGTATTGTGTATTGTACCGGTTTCTTGTAGCTTATGCTCAAGAAGACCACAGTGTGGTGGAAACTAGTCCAATAAACATATTCTATTGATTTATTTTATTGACGTTCGGTGGATTACTTTTAATGTCATTGGTATTTAATTCAGGAGAGAGAATAATCCCTTTTAAATACATGGAACTAGCGTTTATTTTATATCTAAATATAAAAGTGATTATCTTCATTGTTTTTCTGTACCTTATGCGTTGATATACCATTCCGATTGCGATGGAACATTGGTGAGCTGTTGTGCACACTCCCGCGAAGGTTTTTGAATTAGTAAATCCATTTTACAATAGGTGGCGCGCGTGTCTTTTCAACAAATGAGTGTTGGCGGGTGAATCGTTTCAACAAACAAATGTTGGTATAGTTAAAGTGTGCACTCACGCGAAAATTTCTGAATTAGTAAATCCAAATCACGATAGGTAGTACGCAAGGCTTTTTAACAAATGAGTGTTAGCGCGCTAATTATTGTTTCAACAAATGAACTTTGGTGAGTTGTTGTGGGCATTTTACAATAGGTGGCTGATGAGTCGTTAGAACAAATGAGTGTGTTGCATACAGTTGGCGGCAGTTTATGTGTTTTCCTTGTACGAGTGCGCATGCTTGACGGATTTGAATAGAAACAAATTAATACAATCAGAGCTTGACAAACACTTTTCTTCTTTGATTGGCATTACAATGCATGATGGGTACAGCTAGTAACTCATGAAACATAACAAAAATTCATCCCATTTCCCAAGAATTCAGTCATTGGTTACTAAGGTCTAACAGAGACAGGCACAGCAGACCGTACAGTGATCTTACCTACTTTACTTGTGCCTGTATTTCTTTCTTGTTCGAAGCTCCAGATTTAGTAACGAGAGCTGTTGAAAAGTGTCCGGTTCCTTTAGATCAGTGGTTCGCGGACCACAGCTGGTCCGTGAGTGCCTCGGAAGTGGTCCGCGGGAGAAAAGGGTCCATCAGCACGAATACAAAAGTGGCGAATAAATGGGGATTTCGATAACGATGTGCGTTGAACGAGAATTTGTCCGAATGTATTCGCGGCGATGACTATCAGGTTTTGAATTGAAATATCTTTAAAATAAGTGTTATTGAGGAAGGGTTACAACTGATAAGGTGTATTTGGGGTGGGGGGGGGGGGGGAGGGGAGGAGGGATGGTCCGTACATGATTCAATTTCTCGCTGAGTGGTCCGCAGACTTCTACGGGTTCAGAACCACTGCTTTAGATATACGTGAATAACACTGGCATATTATGTGAAAACACACAAAAAGTGAACCAAGTGTGTGTTGGCTCGAAGTTAGTGGTATTTGCGTTTCATTAGCAGATGCTCATTAAAGATAAATAACTCCGACAATAGTCTATTGTAAACATCGCGAAAGCGCACAAAAACAGAATACATCCGCTATTCAATATAAGCTAAACTCACACAAACTTGAATGCAGCTCTACTGCAGTAGGCGTTTGAATTTTAAACAAATAATGCCTTTCACAAAATAAAACCAACCAACAAACAAAGAATCCCCTCGATTGTGTCAGAGAGAACCGCGCGTTTGACAGACTCACCAGTACCCTAGAAAGTACAGTTAGCTCTCCTGTCATGTTTTTTCGCATTACATAATTTGATTATAGTGTTATATTGTCTGTAATATTGCAGAACGGCAACACTCCCCTCCACGTGGCCTGCCAGACGAATGAGAAAGACACGGTGGAGTTACTCATTGGGAAGGGAGCCGAACTGAACGCTCTGAATGCGGTGAGTTAAAGGTTTCTTACCATTCTATGTACAGTATGTTCTGAGTATATGTCTTTCACTTATCTCATGCGACATAGGTGGTAATGTGTGGAAGTAGAAAAATTGTAATACTATTATTATTATTATTATTATTATTATTATATATTTATATGAACCTTGTTTGGGTGGTGGATTTCTCTTTACTGCCCCTTCTGCTAATAAAACCTCTTCTTGTTCTGACTTTTGGCCTGCATCCGTTGCTCTGCCAGATTTCGCTGCTGTTTCTCAGGTTCCTGAAACTATTTGCGCGTGGCTGCGTGTCTTATGTATGTGCCTTTACCCAGTGTGCATTTCTCGAATTACGGTATACGAGAACTAGGGTATCTTCTAGAGCTGGTGATAATCGGTTTTCAATTAATCGATTAATAATCGATTAATCGATTAATTTGAAATTAATCGGAAACGATTAATCGATTAATCGAAGCTCCTTAAAACCGATTAATCGATTAACCGATTAACCGAAAAATCGATTAACTGATAGTAGACACGAGATAAGAAAATAAGTTTTGAAAATGGTTTAAATGAGAAGTCATCGCTTAAGTTGAGTTACGCTTATATTCGGAATGATGTATAGACATCTATAAAAGTTAAATTTTGCGTAAAGAGACGTGTCCTTCCTTGTTTATGTTAACAATAACAGTCAGTGACCGTAAGGACAAACATCAATCACATTGGGAAGGGTTTCAGGAAAAGAAAACGAGGAGATTTCAGCAATGCTTTTGAATTTTGTTCAATTTTTGTTGGAAAGGCTGTTTACAATTTAGGACAGGACTATTTTTGTTTTATTCTGGTTTAGCCTAATTTCCACAAAGACCTGTAGGATGTAACTCTTCAGGCGGTCAACTTGAATTTGCCCAAAGACTGGGCGGAGTCCAATGTATAAACTATATGAATCATAAGTAAATAACACTCCTAGGAACATTACATGTGTTAGTTATGATCGCTATTACAATCACTATCACCATTACGTCGCCACACTCGAATGCTCCGAGTGGGTAAGAGATTTCACGAGCCCTTCAACCAGGAAAGCCACCAACAGCAATGAGGTTCAGTCATGTTTTGGGGTGGAATCATGTTCGGTTGACGTACGCCTCTAATTCCTATCCACGGTAACATTGCTGGTCTGGTGTATACAGACATCATAGTTACAGGATTTGCTACCACAATGGGTGAAGGCTTTACACTAGTGAACTATAATGCTCGTGCCCATTGAGCTAGGGTGGTCAATCAGTTCCTTCAGATGCATGTCATACAGAGAATGGAGTGGCCTACCTATTCTGCGGACATGAACTGTAATGAACATGCCTGGAAAGAGCCCAAGAGGGCAATTTCGCACCGTCCCAATCCTCCAACAAACAAAGAGCAACTGATTGAAGCTGCTTTCCAAAAGTGGGGGAATCTGCCCCAAACCACGTTGTATTCGTTGGTGCTCAGTATGCCTCGTCATCTGCAAGCATGGATTAGAGCTCGTGGTGGCCATACATGGTATTGATATGCCCCAACATGAATAGGACGGTTGTATGCTCAGTCCCACATTATCACTTTTGTTATTCGTCGTGTGTTTCTGTCTCTTTTGCAAAGCAGATTGTGTGTGGTTTTTCTTAGTATGTACCCTATATTGTGTATAATATGATAACATACACATAACAAAATAAACAAGTTACTGAATCACAATATGCGAAACCTTTTTTGAGCATTGTATAAGTTTAGTTTGTTTAATAAGGGTTTGTGAATTATTTATGAGTATTATGATCGTGCATACAAATAAGAATAACACAATATAATAAATAAAATAAAATTAGAGCATGCACGTGAATTCTATTATGCATAAGTTTACATATCTCAGCGGAGCCTTGGTCGTACAGTTGTTACGCTTTAGCCTGCCTACTCCCGCCGGGCTCATTGTGATCATAACTAATACGTGTAATCTTTCAAGGAGTTCATTTACTTATTACTCATATTTTATATACATTGCACCCCGCACAGTCAATGGACAAATTCATGTTGACCGACTGAAGAGTTACAAATGACAGTTCTTGTATAGGCAACACTGAAACAATGGCGTCAACGGTTCACAAACAAGTTGCATTATTTAAAAATAAATGTGACAATATATTTCAATAGACCGTCTGTTTGGTGCAAAAATACTAGCAAGTACTCATTTTCTGGGACGAGGCAGCTCCGCTTTGCAGTCACAATGTTTCAGCGGGGAATATCAAGTATTTTGTCGCTAGTTTAGCGGGCCTTATGATATATTGTTTATTCATTTTCCACCTGTGAAAAAGGGTGAGTATGCAAGTCAGGCGGTGAATTCCCAAGATAGACGTCCAGTTCGTCTTTTGCAATGATTGCAATATTTACGCTACATCTACAAGATTTCCTATTTTTACCGTGCTTTTTATAACTGCCCTACCATGAGATTATTGAGTTTTTATCGAACTTGCCTAAGTGTTGACTTTAGACATACCTTCGTTCGCAAGACGTCACATTTGTATCTTTGGAGTCGAAATTTAATGTTTTTCGGACGGTCAAAGACTTTTTACATGAGATTAATAAATACAATTAGATGACCAGTTTCGATCGTCAAGCGATCATCAGATCTATACACTTCGGCTATTAATCTGTGTCGACAAGTATGGGTTATGATATTTATAATACATACACTTTTTTAGTTGCAGTAGTAATTAATCTAGCACAAATAGTAAAGATATGTTATTTTTTGTTGAGATACTGATAGTTGTGATTGATCTTCAAGTTTGCTTGCTTAGTGCCATTATGTGATTGTTATTAAATGGTCAGGTTATTGTGTCAGCATAATCGTCCTCACGCTGTGCACAAAAACGGACCACACATCGCTCAAACTGCGAAGTGCACCATTTAATAACTATCAGTATCTCAACAAAAAGCACAAATCTTTAGTTTGGTAGTTTAATTGCTACTGCAAATAAATAAGTGTATATATTGTAATTAGCATTCCATACTTCTCCATTATACTGAAATTTCTAACTTCTATATTTTTCATTGAATTTTTACCATTTTTTTTTGTGATAGCCCTTTTCATGTAAAGTAATGTTACCAAGTTTGAATATTGTACCTATAAAAATTTCTGAGTAGGAGTTTTTTAAATGCCATTTTACCACCATCTTAAAAAAAAAGTCCCTTGCATCACAATATTTTTCCAATTGGTACCAACTTTTCCACAAACCTTCTTAATACCTATGCTAACAAATGTTAGTGTCACAGTTCGTTGTTTGACAAACATATTAGCAAGTAGAATTTTTTTTAAATGTAATGTTGAAATTTTTTTTAAATATGATTGCAAACAGA
The DNA here is from genome assembly GCA_946902985.2 of Meconema thalassinum. Classification (NCBI taxonomy): domain Eukaryota; kingdom Metazoa; phylum Arthropoda; class Insecta; order Orthoptera; family Tettigoniidae; genus Meconema; species Meconema thalassinum. The sequence goes on along the minus strand of OX336388.2, from coordinate 2,095,379,375 downwards.
ATTTGGTAACTCAAAAATAATTTTGAATTCTATTTTCACAACAAATTGCATACTAGTATTTGTGCACCGACTATCTAGCTACTGCTGTGTAAAATTGTACTTGTATCAGGCAAAAACAGCATGTCAAGGGACTTTTTTAATGAAAGAAAACATTAAAATTTTGTTAAGCCATAAAATGCAAAATAAAAATCTATGCAACTTCACACACTTAAGAACTGCCTAGCACTACAGGTATGCCCTTCAGACTGCTTTCTTTTCTCCTCCAGTGATATTTTCACCAACTTCTTTTTTTCTTAGCCCCTTGCTGTCACCTGAGCACCTTTTCCTACTTTGTTTTATGCGCTTTTGGTCTCGCTGGGTACTGATTTTCACAGCAACGGTTGGTGCTGGCTTCGCTCTGATGGACTGTAAGACTTCAAGTGTTCTAACACACCCCATGATGAGCTCACTCACAGCACAAACAATACTAAGCTATTACTACCAGTAGCACTATAATGAAAATTGAAGTAATATTATGAAATAAATTACAGCGCAAGGAGTGAAACCATGGTTATTAGTATTTACTACACTAATAATAGATCACGTTGTATAACAACTGAGCATTGAGTTGCAAAATATCACCTCTGCAAGTCTATTCTTCAATAGCATTTGAAATCCCAGTAAGAAAGACTTCATAAACACATAATTTCTTAGCAGCAACTGGACGGGGCGTGTCGAGTAGCGCATGGAGCAATTAAATGCCACCGCAGCACTATTTAAAAATGGTGCTGAAGACTTTTAAAATGGCGGTATTTAAAAAAATAAAAACATTTTTTGATAGAGGACATATCCGGGTATTTTTTAGTGCTATAAACCCAAATTCGATATTTTCCTCGAAATTCATGAAATTTCAGTATAATCTCCCCTTAATAGCCTACGTGTAAATGATCTGATGATGATCACTTGACGATCGAAACTTGTTATCCAAGTGTATTTATTAACATCATGTTGTATTTTTTCAGGATTAACGAACAAATTTTGATTTCTAAGGGAAGCCTGAAAAAGGGCTTCCAACACGGTAATCCTTGGAGTGAAGTTAAATGAAACCTCAAAGCGGGCGTTGATCAGTGGCTAGCATTCTTAGCTGCCACCACAGAGGTTTGGTTTCGATTCCCGGCTCTGCCAAGAAATTTAATTCTGGTGTTAGGGCTGGAACGAGTACACTCAGCCTCGTGAGGCAAAACTAATAAGAGGAGGGTTTGATGCTTACCTCAGTCATCCTGGAAATGATTTTCCATGGTTTCTCATTTCTACTCCAGGCAAATGCCGGGATGGTCCCTAATTCAAGGCCACGGTCGGTTTCTACACATATTCTACCTGAATTACAAATACACACACTGGTACAGACATCGCAGTGACACATGCTATCAGACAATTCTTAAACACACCCCAGTACGCGGGGATACGTGACCACGATGTTGCAAAGCCCCTAAAAGAATCAAAGACATCATCCATCATGGGACTGCCCCGGCTAACCATGTCGAGTGATTGCATTAAGAAACCAAGTTGTGTCATAGTTGGTTGATTCTGTGAGAGCGTAGTTAACAAGTAGTTCCGTGAAGAACTATACAGCCTATTTTCATATATCCTACTAATGTTAACTGCCACTATGAACATACAAAATTTCAGTTTGATTGCTGTAATAGATTCGTAGATGTTGAGAACCGACTAAATATTTCGGATGGTCGCCATGTTGGATTTTATGTATGTATATCCTAGAGTTATGTACTGTTACATGAAGATTATTGTGTACGTGTAGCATTCAAACTTCAATCGCATGATTAGGACACAAGAAGTAAAAACGAGATTTTAAAATTTCGCACAGCTGCCATCTTGTGGTTATGGAAACAATTGAAATAAATTAGATGCCAGTGGATTAAAATTCGTATCAGGATTTACTGTACAAAGTTTCACTGCACTCGGATGGTTAAATTGCGAAAAACGTCTATGTGAATATTTATACTTCGCGTCGCCGCCATGTTGGATTTGTGATCACCTGGTTATTTAAAGTCCTATAGGTGAACTTAAGTTCATAGCCCCTATGACTATTAAAGAACAGTTTGATTGCTATAATAGATTCGTAGATATTCAGAGCCGTCTTAATATTTCGGATGGTCGCCATGTTGGATTGTTAAATGTATACGCCATAGAGTCATGTACCATTAAAGGAAAATTATTGCGTAGGTTCATTTTTCAAACTTTCACTTCGATCGCATGATTACGACACAAGAAATAAAAACTCAATTTTAAAATTCGCACAGCCGCCATCTTGAGGTTATGTAAACAATTGAACTAAATTAGATACCAGTGCATTAAAATGTGTATAAACATTTCCTGTACCAGATTTCATTGCGTTTGGAACATTAAATCGCGAGAAAGGTCTATTTCAAATTTTCAAATTCGCTTGGCCGCCATGTTCGTTTTGTAGTTAACCGGTTTTCGAAAGTCTTATAGATGAAGTTCCAAAAGTGGCCTTTATCTCCGTACAAAATTTCAGGGTGATACCGCTAATAGTTTCAGAAATATAGAATGCCGGTGAAATATTTCACACATCCGCCGTCTTGTGGTTATGTAAACAATTGAACGAAGTTAGATGTCGGTGCATTACAATGTGTATAAACATATACTGTACCAAGTTGTATTGCGTTTGGTTGGTTAAATCGCGATAAAAGTCTATTTAAAAGTCGCAAATTCGCTTGGCCGCCATGTTGGTTTGGTAGTTACCAGTATTTCAAAGGTCACATAGGTGAACTTCTAGTAGTTCCCTTTATCACCGAAAAAATTTCCAGGGTGATATCGGGAATAGTTTCGGAGATATTGAATGCTGGTGAAATATTTCGCACAGCCGCCATGTTGAATTGGTGAGACGTAACAAAATTTGAAGGGCACGGTCGGGGTCGCCCGGAATAGTGCTATGAACTTACCGAGTTTCATTGAAATCGCTCCAGCCGTTTAGAATTTATTAGGGACACACACACACCTCACGCACTCACACGCACACACACACGGACAAAAGGTGATCTCATAAGCCTATTTTTTCAAAATTGAAAATAGGCTAAAAAATGCGAAATACATTGATTAATCGGCAAAACAAATCAAAAACCGATTAATCGATTAATCGACTAATTGATTAATCGATTAATCGTTATTTACGATAATTAATCGATTATTCGGTTTCGATTAATCGATTAATCGAAATCTGAAATTAATCGATTAAAAGTAACAGCCCTAGTATCTTCACAATTTCCCGCTGGCTGGTTGCGTGGTAACCTATTCACCTGCTGTTCCCAAGATTGCATGATCGAATACCAGTGGGGTCAATTGGGATTTGAGGGTGCGCAAATATGAGGGAGCCGCGTCGGTGGATTTACTGGCACGTTAAAAATTCCCTTCGGGGAAAAATTCCGGTACCCCGGCTTCTCTAAAAGTCAGAATTGTTAAAAGGGACGTGAAAGCAATAACATTATAATCAACTAGGGGACCTGTGTGAGAAATCTCGCATGTTCATTAACCAACCACCCGGCTTTACTGTTATGCGGGCTTCTATAAATATGTTTATGTTCGACCCTCACTACTATTTGTCAGAAAACTGTATCATAATGATGGTCATTATAACACTGTTTTTCATTACGATACAGTTTCTACAGCCAATCAGAGCTCGTTCATTGACCAATTAGGTAACGATACCTTCGCGCATCCGCTCAAAATCCAACATGTCGGACATAAACACAACATACAACTATAATAAATTACCGACATGGAATACGCACCGTCCATATTATGTTCGCGTAAATAAACTGGCGAATATGTGACAAGAAATAGCACTGTACCTTAATATCACCAACCCTAATTTCTACACAGCGCATTGCCATCACACTACTCCGGTAACAATATTACTGAGGGACGGCAGATGTAAACATATGGCCTGCATATGGCATTGCAAAAACACAGAGCACATGCGTCGGTCGTTCAGAGATCTTGAAAGACAGAGATATCACACACAGCGCTCGCTCTCTGATCACAAAATTCAAGTGTCTGACTGTCAACAGATATTTATGAATATTTATGTTAAAACATATAATAAAGTTATAATTATCATATGGAAATTATAAAACTCGCTAACGCTCGTTTTGTAAAAATACTCGTGTCTTAATTATAGCCATTATAGGCTCGTTGCATAATGTACTATTATTTGTTTAAACGCACTTTTTAACCAAATTGTCGATACTTATGAAATCAGAGTACAATTCGTCACTGCTGCTGGTTGCACAATGGGTTGTGTGCGCCCCATGTGTATAGACTACCCACCCGGCACTAGTGTTATGCGGGCTGTACGCGACGCAGTTCTGCCAGGGGCTATCGTCTTGTTTATTTGTTTAAACACACTATTTAAACAAATAAATATATTTCCATTGACTTTTCAAGAAATGTAACATTTTTCCTGTACCATTGAGACAATTTGGAAGATTTTGGCACAAAACGCACCTTCTAACTCTTTCTGGTTAAGGAGCTTGAGATTTTATAATCGATTCCCCGCTTTAATTGGCCCTTGTCTCCTCTTTCTTGGCACCCTCATTCTTCTTTTCTCTTAGTAATTTCTGCATTCTCCACAAAGTCCTAAGGGAGGCATGGTGTATATAGACCCCCACCACCACCACCACCACCACTTCTGATGCACCCTGGATAGTGCTACACCCTCTAGGGCTCACGGCTGGTGATCTTGGCACTTGGGAAAAGGGTCGGTTCAAGGGTTATTTTTGGCAGAGATCAGGGTTTGGCGCCCCTCTCTTAAAAACTTATCCGTCTTGTAATTAATGGAATTTAATAATATTATTGTTTATTACAAATTAAAATAAATAATTGTGTTTTGTATTCACATTAAATGAAACATTGACTAATAGAATAACAAATGCTGTATCAAAAAATACTTCTTATGAACAAAATTTTAAAAACATACTTTTCTCGCCTTAAGCTTGGCAAAGTCTTTCAAAATTGGATCAGTATCAATATTGTTTAAGATTTGGTTTATCAATTATTGCCAATAATGCCATTCGACTTATTAGTCGGTCCTGAGAAAGTGTCTATCGCAGGTAATTCTTTAGGTCATTATCTTCAGTTTGGAAAAACTTCTTTCTCCGCTGGCCACTGATAACGGGAGGGTAAGCAATATTCATAAGTAAACATACACATTGGAAAAAAATACAGATTTGCCCAAGATCGCGGGTTCAAACCCGGCCGAAGTCGTATACCTTCCTTCGGAGGGGAAGTAAATCCGGCGGTCCCATGTCATAGATTTATGGCATGAAAAAGAATCTTCCTCTAACTACACTTCTCGTGGAAGCTAAATTTTGTAGGTTAGTTTGATAACGCTATATTAGTTTCAACGTTCGACGCCAGGTGCTGACTGCGATGGTATTTAGCAGCCACGTCCGCAGCCAGTTGTCGTGGACGGTAGCATTTAGTAGCAAAAGTAGGAACTACTTGAAAAAATAATCGTCTGCAGTCCTTCTACTTGAATCACAGATAACACGCATTAATACAGCCATCACAATTAACACCGGTTATCAGACAAATTCTACATACACACAAAGAACACGGGGCTACATGACCGCGTTGTCGCACCCCTAAACTAAGGAACCAACCAACCATCCAACCGACCAAAGAATACAGAATACATATTCAGGGGCACCCAAGTTTAAACCTCAGTTTTATATCGCCGCAAAATCAAAATATGATTTTAGAACGAAAAAGGAAAAATGACGCCAGCTTCACCGTCGCGGCGCCCCATGCGGCTACATGTGTCACATGTGCCTCGCGCTGGCCCTGGTGTTTGGGGACTCTGAAGGATTCTTGAACTGGGTCAGCTTTTCCCTTCTTTCATTGACTTTGGGGTGGATCCATTCTTCTTTCCTTTTCCCATCTGCCTTTCATGGCTCTACTCCTTTCAGGATCGCTTAGTCCCGATTCTTCGAGGGTTGAGGGCATTTACTTTTTCTGTATTTTATTTCTCTTATTCCTATTCATGTTTTTGGGCTAATGCCGTGTGGAAATTAAATTAAATACCAGACGTTTCGAAGGAACCTTGCCTCCTTTTTCAATGGAATTAAATAATGTGGCCAAAGAAAGGTATATAAATGAGATTACAAAAAACTACAGAAATTCCTCTGTTCGTCACCAGAGAGCAGCTGCCAGAAAGTACTGTACGGAAAAAGCGCCATATTAATTAGAACGGCGGACTGAGTAGTAAAGAATGAGAAGGTAAAGTGGGGGCGGGGGAAAATATTGAGACTCCTCTAAGAATGAGGATGACCAAATAAGCAGAAAGACTGGGGGTAAGAGGTATAGTGGCTAGTATTATTGGCTGTCACCGCGGAGGCCCAGATTCAATTCCAGGCTCTGTCAAGAAATGTAATTCTGGTCTGAGGGCTGCATCGGGGTACACTCGGCCTAGTGAGGCCAAACTGAAAAGAGGGGTGTTCGATTCCTATCTCAGCCATCCTGGAAGTGGTTTACCATCGTTTCCCACTTTTACTCCAGGTAAATGCCGGTATGGTACCTAACTTAAGGCTACAGCCGCTTCCTGCCCAAATCCAAGCTCAATTACAAATATACACACCACTACAGACATCACAGTGACACAGGTTATCAGACTAATTCTCCACACACCCAAGTGCATGGGACTACATGACCAATGTGTCACAAATCCCCTAAAGAATAAACAACAACAACAATGTCAGTCAGTAGCTATGCATTTCATCATTTCCGCGATCTCTCGTACCATTAGGAGTCCATAACCTAGATGTTTTGTTGTTGTTGTTGTTTGAGTCTTCAGTCTTTTGACAGATTTGATGCAGAATTCCATGTCTCCCTGCCCTGAGCTAAGCGTTTCATCTCTACATAGTTACATCATCCTACATCCGAGGCATTCTGTTTAACATATTCTTATTATAGACCGGCTTCTTCCGGTATTTTTAACGTTTCATCCAGCGTAAGCTTTAAAGGCGTATTTATTTCGATGCCAATGAGCTATAAGGTGCGTTCAAAAAGGAACGAGCCGGAGGCAGGAATGCGCAAACCGGTAACGACATCGGCTAATCGTGGCGTGTGTAACGAGGTGTGGTTCCGACAAAAGCGTGGAAGTTCACAGCCCGACGCTAGAGGGCAAGCGTGCACGTCCCATGACGATACAAAGCGAGCAGCAACATTCATCAATGGTCCAACGCTGCCGGTCGCATTGCAAACATTGACATGGAGGCGTCAAACGAAGAGCAAAGAGGTGTTGTTCGGTTTCTGACAGCGAAAGGAGTAGGGGGAATGGACATTCATCGCCGAATGTCACAAGTGTACGGCGAACACTGCATGTCTCTTGCAAGGGTCAAGGCGTGGCACAAGCGCTTCAGGAAAGGACGGGTGTCGTTAGCCGATGATGCCCGGTATGGGGCACCCCCCTGCATTAACGATGGCAACGTCCAGCTGGTTGACGCACTCATTACCCAGGACCGCCGAGTGACAGTGAACGCCATAGCCGCCGTGGTCAGATTGAGCGTCGGAAGTGTGCACACAATCATGAAGGAACGACTGCACTTGCGCAAAGTGTGTGACTAATGGGTGCCCCACAGTCTTCAACCACACCAGGAAACATGTCGAATGGCCCACTGTCTTGGTCAACTGCAGCGCTATGCGAGGGAAGAGAATGGGTTCCTGGCAAGAGTGGTGGCTGGAGGTGAGTCACTTCGAACCAGAATCCAAACGACCAAGCCTCCAGTGGAAGCATCCAGGGTCACCACCACCCAAAAAGACAAGGCCATCCACACGAGTGCAGGAAAGGTATCCTCCGGCTCGTTACTTTTTGAACGCACTTTATACGACTTATATCCGTTTTCCGTCTCGGCATGTTGGGTTAAAATCACTCACTGGACTATTAATTATATTATCATGGAGATAGCATGTATAAAGAATTCTTGTCAGACGTAATTTAAAAATGGCGAGGTGCATGAAACTCAAATCCCCCTTCCGTCCAATATAAACTTGACTGTGTATTCTGCAAAACAAAGGCTGAAACTGGGGCGATAGGCTCACTCGCTAGCTAGCTCGTAAACTGTCTCCGAAGCTAGTAAATTGTGTGGAGGTTGTTGGAAGAAATGAAAACGTTACAACACAAGTCTTATTGTGGGCGATGTATTGAAGATAGATCCCTTACAGAAATCCTTTACCGAACGGTGAAAACTGCATCAAAATTCACCCAGTGGTTCTCGAGATTTCCTGGAACACCCAAGAATCGGGGATCTAGTAGGGATGTTTGACCCCTTAAAATAACAATTGACATTTTATCATCATCATGTATTCGTTATTGGGGAGATAATTGGGCAGGAGACTCAGTTTCACCTCGCGAGTTTGAGTGCACCCCGTTTCAACCCACTGCCCAGAATTAAATTTCTTAGCTGAGCCGGGAATGGAACACAGCCTCCGGGGGTGACAGCCAAGAATAGTAGCATCTACATTGTGATGAGGTCTAACTTGTTTCTAAGAATTACGAATTCCTTCACATGACTTCGTAATGATGTGAAGTCTCCATTAAGACATGTTCCATCTAATTCTTAGCATTATGCAGTCATTTCCCAACTAATAATATTGTACCTGGAGCCTGCCTCACGCCCGGAGAGTTCGATTTCCGGCTCCGCAGGGATTTCACAAACTGACGTGAAGGTTGGAACGGGATGCACTCAGCCTTGTGACGACAGTTTAACCAGAGAGGCAGCGCCTCGTTCAAGAAAGCCAAGATTAACGGCCGAGGGAATCTGTCGCACTGGTCACGTGTCATTCTGCCATCTGTAGGCCAAATTGCAGAACAGCAGCCGCTTGGCAGGTCAAGACTCTTAACGATCTCTAGAGTCTTGGGGTTAAGTTATACCTTAGTAAGACATTGCCAACTGTGATTTCTCACAATTTTTTCGTAAGAGATCATTTAAATGGATGTTAAAAATTAAACTAAAATTTGCTCTCTATACCAGATCCAACTTCTTTCTTCCCTAGAAATTACAACCCGCAATACCGGGTGAGTTAGCCGAGGTCGTTGCGGCATGACTGTTGGCAGTCGCTCACATCCGGGAGGCGAGGAGGTTCGAATCCCCCCGCCGGCAACCTTGAAGATGGTCTTCTGTGGTTTTCCATCTTCCTTCCAGGCACATGCCGGGGTTGGTCCCTAACTAAAGGCCACAGCCGCTACCTTCCAACTCCTCGACCCTCCCATCCAACATTCCTCCCCAACGGTACTTGTAGCTCACCCATTGGGTGTCCGTCTCGAAGCAGCTACAAAACTGGCCAGCCGAACATGTCCTCGGACACTCCCGGCACTAAAAGCATACGCTAAAAAAAAACCAACCCGCAATATTCTAGACCTCAAAAAAACAACTCAGGAATGGCAAGTTTCTAGATCCTAAATCAGACGTACCAATACCGAAGGGACAACGGTATTCATGTTTCAATCAAAATAACTTAATGATGTTTTAGATTCTGTAATGTGTTTGATGACAGAGGCTGCAGTCACCGATCCACATAGCAGCTGAGCAGGGCTACGTGGAGATCTGCAAACTACTTCTCAGTGCGGGTGCTAACATCGACCAGAAGGAACAAGTGAGTCTCTTTATCTCTCCTGTGCATCCTAGTGCGTAATACTGTGCATTCCATTTAGATAAACTCTCCGGAACACTGATCGATCAGTGACGGGATTCACTAAGCATGCTGTCTATGCGTCAGTCAAGAGGGTAAAGACCCATTGTTACTAAGTTGATCATTGACATGTGTAGAGCGGCTTGCTAACTTCACAGGTGTTCTTCTTACAAGAGGACCGCGCCTGCTCGTCATCACCGATTTCGACGAAATTTATGGTATATGCAGGGCTTGGCCAGAAATGAAAGTGACAAAAGTGAGAGCTCCAGATGGCCAAGTGCTTAGGGAAAAAAAAAGTATTTTTGGAGCGGCTTGGGCGAGGAATGAGCCACGTGTGTTAGCGTAGTTTCCAGGCAGCGTTTGGCGCAGCGGAAAGAGTACAGAACGGTAATTCGAGGGTCGTGGTGTCGAGTCCCTATGCGTAAACGTTTTGTCTTTTTAATTTTTAATTTGTACGTCACTTACACTGCAAATAAACCGACATAATGCTCAATATATTGTATCTATTAATATTTACATTAAAGTCATGAAACGAAAAGGCAAAGGAAAATTTAGAATGGGAAATAAATTCCCAGGAAGGGATTGCAATTAAGGCGTACACCAGAGCGTCATACATAACATTAGATACATTTATTATTTTGCAGTTCATGATTTCCAAGTGCTGTCGTAATATTCATCGTGGAAGAAGGGAAAGCAGTAATTTTTTCAACATCTTGCACACGCTATAAACGCCGCACTTTTAGTATTACAGGGTTTATAAGTTCTGAAGGTTAAAATTCTGAAGTCAATATTAATTATTTTCTTGTCTACATAACGTCCACGTAAGGTTTCTAAGGTTTATATTATTCCCCCTCTCCTTTATGACCTTCTAGAATTTGTTTCTCATTTCTATCTTAATCTTCTTTCTTGATCACTGTTCATTCTTCAAGCTGGTTTATATCAAGATTTATTTCCTTCGTACTTAACATGTTTTTGTAACAGATCTGGTTTATTTTCTAAATTTTGGTGTATGTGTTTATTTAGCTTTTAGCCGATTAATGTTTTAGAAATAGTTTTGAGAACAACCTTCCTGTATGGTAATGTTTAATGCACTGTAAGTCTTGTATTTATATTCATATTATTATTTGCGCTGAGGAAGCCCACAATGTGGCCGAAACCAGTAGACTACAATAAATGTACAAATTAAAATTGACTTAAGGTTTAAAGTCTTCAGAACTTATTATACTCCCCTTCAATAATGAACATAAGGTCATTTTCATGTCACATTATAATTACATGATTGTTTTAAAGTTCCTATAATAATACAAAACACGCAGGTAGCCTACATGCGTGGCTCCTGCCTGCTCGACCAACACCAAAATTGTTATTGTTTTCTGAACGCTTGGCCATCTGGAGCTTTCACTTCGATGACTTTCATTTCTGGTCAAACCCTGCATATACAGGGATTTGCAAATTATTCGACTCAAATAAAGAATGTACATCAGTCACAATGTTTTATTAAGAATCATTTTATTTGTATTACCCTATTTAGTGTGTTTAATACAGCCTCCATGGCTTAGGCGGCAGCTCGCCGGCCTCTCACCGCTGGGTCCGTGGTTCAAATCCCGGCCAATCCATGTGAGATCTGTGCAGGACAAAACGGAGGCAGACAGGCTTTTCTCCGGGTACCCCGGTTTTCCCGTCAAAATTTCATTACAAAACGCTCTCCACTATCATTTCATTTAATCTGTCATTAATTTAATCATTGCCTCAGAGGAGTGTGACAGGCTTCGGCAGCCGGCACAATTCATATCCTCGCTGCTAGATCGGGATTGATTCATTCCATCATTGATATGGACGGTCGACTGGAAACAGGCTGTAGATTTTCAGTAATGTTTACTCCCCGGTGGACTTACAGCGTTTCCCATAAGGAATTGCATCTGGAAATGTTTTAAATTGGAGATTCTGAGGGGCACCTGAGCTGTGTACGTTTCTTCTTTTCTTCATTGACTTTGGGATGTATCCTCTAAATAAGGTATTTCTATCCATTGTCCACATATCTTTGAATAGATCAAGAGTGGACAATCAGTAATAAAATACTTCCAATCTCTCTTGTCTAAATTCACATGAAAACTGAAATCAAGTAATGAAAACAAAACGAGTGGCCTTTACAAGGCTCTTCTTTTAGTGGAAACTGTACAAGATTAGCTAACTGTTAGATTCTTTAAAATATGCTATTAAAACGATTTATTTAGCTTATGGCTAGATATACAGGAGAATTTATACACGTATATCCAAATTCTGGATATAGCCAATAGTCTTTGGGGTCACGAGAGCAAAGTCACTAGCACTGCCACTCTACTCTCTTTTGCTGCTCTCGGTGATGATGTGCTGGATCGTCTGTTCTGTAGCCCCACAGTCACACTCAGGCGTTGAAATTCTGTTCCACTTGTAGTGGAAGGCTGCACAGTTCCCATGGTTGGTTCGTATCCGATTCAATATGGACCATAGTCTACGAGGGAGGTTGAAACCAAGTGGCGGAGTCTTCTTCACAGGAGGCATTGTTGGACAACATTTGTTGTTGAGTCTCTTCTGCCACTCAACGAAAGTTTGGTAGTTGCTGTTCCTCAAGTTCATGGCATCTCGTATTGATGGTTTTCTGGAACGCAGGTGACCAGTAACTGTATCGCTGATGTCGTCATGTATCGGCAGTCCTGGATTGTTCATTATTTTATTGAATTCTCTTAGGAGAACATCTTTACGACTGAGATCTGGAGGTGGAATATGACTTAACACTGGTAGCCAATGTGTGGGAGTAGATTTGATTGTACCAGTGATGAGACGCATTGTGCTGTTCAGTTGTGTATCTACAATATTTGTGTGAGCACTATTGAGCCAGACAGGAGCACAGTATTCGGCAGTCGAGTACACCAAACCTAGAGCTGAGCATCGCAGAGTTGCAACTGAGGATCCCCAAGTTGTTCCAGATAGCTTATGAATTATGTTGTTGCGAGTTCCTATTTTTGCAGCAACAATCAGAAGATGTTATTAAAACGATTAATTTAACATATTAAATAATGTTAGTGCCTTGAAAAACATTTCTAGTCCCAAAACCTACACAGTAAATGTTGGAAAACTGCCATCGAGTGTAAAAATTTGCTCACGTCTGTACCATACATTTCGTTGAAATCGGTGATAACGAGCAGGCGAGGTCCCCTAGCTATTTTCATTTAGGTACCACCATGGCCTAGGCTATCCTTAGCCTTGGATTTATCCCAAAATTAACAATTTGTACAGGATATGTATTGACACATTCAATCCATCATGCAGGCTCGGTTGGTGTTTGTCGCTTTATGGGGTTATATATCATGTTATCTGTACCAGATCCAGCATACAATTAAATACGAATAATCAATACCTCGAGCAGTTTCATCCATTGACCTGCAAAAGGAGAATTCATGAGGACGGCTTACAGGGTGGATAAGTAAGACGAGAAATTAGAGAGAAGTCAGCTGTAGTCTGTGTTAAAATTACAATCCGAGCATTAGCTAGAAGTGGAATTCTGATACTTCAGGAAAGTATTCGAGGGAGAGGGGGAGGAAACAGTGGAATAGACCAGACTACTCTGATTGGCAGATTGGAAATGGAGCACATTGTTACAAACGCGGACGATAACACCATTTTACACAACACTCCTTTCTGTTATAGAACTTGGTTATACAGGGAGATTCCTTTGCTGGAGCGGGGCTGGCGGCCGACTGCCAACAAATCTCGGGTCGCGGATTGCACGCATGTGTAAACCGTAACAAGGTAAATTAATTAATGGTAAATTAACCAGCAAATTATGATTAACGAACTTACCCTTTCACAGAAGATGCTGGGGATGTTCTCCTTCAGCTGACAGACAGGCGTTGTACCGTGTAAATAAATTAGCGTTTATACGTTGTGATTCCCTTCTGTTGTGAGTGATATCTTCTGCCGTATATTGTTCTCCAGCTCGTACGCTAAATGATCTATCGAGGAAAGGTTGTGGTTATGGAATAGGTATGGGGTTATGGAATACCATGATATCTACTCTGACAAGTGCTACTCCCTAAATGTCAACGTTTAAACTAATCCGCTATGGTACTACTAGACGCCACAAGATGGCAGATTGCCCCTCGTGTTCTTTCAGCAGCGGTAAGCGTCATTGTTCTCCATCAGACGTTGCGAAAACTTCCATAGGTGCATACTCATTGCGCAATTTTGAGGTATGTGTTGTGTTTTCATCCTCTAACTCCAGTCTCGTTTTAAATCCTTTAATATGGCTCTCAAATTATATAACTGAATTTGATATGGAAGATAAGATGTGACGTATAAGAACATGTAAATGTAACTTTAAATGGGAGGAGGTTTTGGACCACTTGAGTTTCAAGTATTCCATAACCCCTCCCATGTTAAAAGGTAACTACAGTGCCACTTACGATTGCGCGTAACAACGATGTTTACCTTCTAACTCACATCTATACCATATCATGTTTTGCTTTAAATATGAAACGTAAACTATAAATAAATACTCCATGACTAAGGACATATATCACTATAAATTTTAATTCGTAGTTTGTATATTTATCCACAGCCAAAGAAATGGCAGGTTGTAGTAAACCTGCGCCGGTAGATCACCAGCAGTGGAAGAAATGGGATCCATGGGCATTGGCAAAAGCTATCAAGTCAGTGCGTGAGAATAAAATGGGAAAGCTGAAGCTGCAAAAGAGTTTGGTGTCCCTAGAACTACGCATTTCCTCCATGGATCAACTCAAAAAGGACGAAAAATCTTCAGCTGACTCGCAATTAGGGGAAACTGTCCTACCAGCAAATGTAGAGGATTGGTGATTCTGACTCAATAGAACTACAGGATTCGTGGCAGTGAAACCGTCAGCATCCGACCCCAAGCAAAATATGACAATGTAGAGTGAATATTCTGTAATGCCCGATTTTCGGAGGACTTCAGAGGTGAAACATGGGTTTAGTGCATGCAGTGTGAGATGTGAGCCCATGAGAATTGTTCTGAATGTGATGGCGATCATTATATTTGTGCTTTTTGTAGGTAAGGATATCTTGCTTATATTCGGAGTATACTATTCCATAACCCCTGCCATTTATCTAAGTTTGACATTTAAATAACTGTAATCATACCGTTTATCCAAAAACCTTGTAATTGGAGCGTAATAGAGATAAATAGCAAGCCAATAACCTAGTATAATTTTTTTTTTTTCAAAGAAATCCTTGGACTTACTTCCGTGAAACAAAATGGTGTTCCATAACCACGTCCTCCCCTCTACACTTTGTATTTTAAATTACCCCACAAACATCAAACGGGCTTAGGTCCGAGCTTCGATTAATTACAGTAAACACGCAGGAGGGTACAGGAGTAACTACATAATGTATCGATGTAACTTCCAAAGTCACTGTCTGTCAGATGAAGGAGAACATTTTCAGCATCTTCTGTGAAATGTTAAGTACTAACCTTTAACTGGTGACGTGAGGTCAACCAGATTCCCAAGAAATAAAAAGAAACATCTGTGCGCCTTTAATTAAATCTTGCAGGAAGCTGTTGTTTATGTTACCTTATTATCTGTGATTTGACATTCCACATCTTCGTTGATGAAAGTTTAGTGACTTTATGACTTTAATCACCCTGGTTAGCTCGCCTCCACGCAGTCCGCGGAACTAGCTCGGTTGGCTGCCGGCCCCGCTCTGGAAAAAGAATCTCACCGTTGATCTCAACATTATGGTTTATTGATACTGTATGCGGCACAATTCTGTGATTCTTCTTCCAACAATCGTCATTTGGTCATGTTTCAGGGTGGCAAGACACCGCTTTACATCGCGGCTCGAGGCAGCTTTACGGCGATAGTGGATATGATCATCAGGACGGCACGTCTCGACTATCCTCAGCCCGTACGTTCTGAGATACCACCACGTTACACCAAGGTACGGCAGAAAGTTAGTTTTGAAGGCCTTTGTTTGGAGCGTGACACTCTAGGAAGTGAAACTTGGACTGTTGGCACAGCAGAAAACAGGAGAATAGAAACATTTGAAATGTGGTGTTACAGGAAAATGATAAAGATTAGATGAGAGGAATTGAGACGGATGGGAGAGGAGAGATGTTTATGGGAACTACTAATGATAAGATAGGTTGGTGGGACACATACTAAAACACCCAGGAATAGCAAACTTAGTTTTGGAGGACAAGAATTGTAGGAGTAGACCGAGGTTAGAATATGTAATGTATGGTAGCTATGTAGAGATGAAACGATTAGCTCAGGACAGGGATGCATGGATTGCTGCATCACACCAGGCGAAAGACTGGAGACTCAAACAACACTAACAACAACAACAACAACGGTACTACTAAGTAGGATTCCGTACTCTCAGTAAACGAAGAACGTTTTGCATGCCATCCTACTTTACCTCATCCCTCCCTCGGTCACAATTAGTGGTCCATGCAGACTCGTTTTACCATGATTATCAGTGTTAGTGTCTGGAAGTACAATACACGGGTGTTAATGAGCAGTGTAAAAGCAATCAATTTTGTTGGCTGTCGTAAAAATACAGGACTTGAACAATGATAATGGCAGTGCACGTAGACTGTACAGCATCTTCAGGTGTCAGATCCGTTTAACGTACTTGTACTGTCAATTCCCTCTTCACAGCAATTATTCAATAAACCCAGGAATTTAAAGATGACCGAGAATCAATCATAGATTATGAGAGTTTTAAAATTCGCAAGCAACTCTCCACTAGGCATTCACTCTTAGGAGTGAAGCAGACCTGCAGTTTACAGTTTTCACGGGAGTTATTGGTCTCCATTTCCCAGGCACAGTCCCCAAATTGGTCCTTATGTACACGGTATTTCCCTGTATTTCCCACAATGCCCGAACATTTTCTATTTAACTAGCAATCCACCTTGAAAAGCACATATCATTGATATTCAATGAAAAACGAATACATTTTCAACAAGATTTCAATACCGTATCTCAGCAACTATTTGAGGAATTGAATTTTAATCTTTGTGAACACGGCGTTTTATGTTAAAAAATTACATTTTTTGTGAAGCGATTGTTTTTGATTGAATTTTAAAAATTTCGGTGTCTCAAATGGTATATCTATACTAATATAATAAAGCCGAAGAGTTATTCTGTGTGTTTGTGTCTTTAAACGCGCTAATCTCTGGAACTACCAGTCGGATTCGAAAAATTGTTTTTGTATATGATAGCCAGATTCAAGAGGAATAGTTTAGGCCATTTTGCAAAAATCTACACCGTTTGACCGATCTAATAACTCGACGGACATATTGTCGCTAGGCGATGACGACTAACACTATATCATGATAGTCAACGCCGCACCATTGATGGACAGGTTGTCACTAGGCAAAAAAGATTTACTCTGTATCATGATAGTCCGGTAAAATTTGCTAAAGGACACATGGGGAAACTGACCGATTGACAATCAAGGATTGTATTGGACTGAAGTATTCCCTATACTATCGTATGCACAGTTAATCAGCATATTAGCAAAATGTATTGTAATGCTATTCTGTCAGAGAAACATAGTGGCAAACATTCCTACATTCTCCTATCACCGTTTTGCAGTTTTCATGTGTGGACAGCTGTTATTTCATTTGTGGGGCTTAGACATCGTGGTCATGTTGCCCCTTGTACATGGGTGTGTGTGTAGAGTTTTTGTGATAACCTGCGTTATTGTGATTGTTGCACTATCATGTGTAAATTGGAGATAGAATATGGTATTTGAAGCCATTTTTCAGTGTTGCTCAAGGATTTATTGGACTGTAGTATTCTCTATGCAATCGTATGCACAGTAAATCAGCATATTAGCAAATTGTAATGTAATGCTATCCTGGCAGAGAAAAATAGTGGCAAACATTCCTACATTCTCCTATCACCGTTTTGCAGTTTTCATGTGTAGACAGCTGTTATTTCATTTGCGGAGCTTAGACATCGTGGTCATGTGTGCCCGTGCACATGGGTGTGTGTGTAGATTGTTTGTGATAACCTGCGTTATTGTGATTATTGCACTAGCATGTGTAAATTGGAGATAGGATATGGTATTTCAAGCCATTTTTCAGTGTTGCTCAAGGATTTATTGGACTGAAGTATTCTCTATGCTATCGTATCCACATTTAATATTTCATTTGCGGGGCTTGGACATCGTGGTCATGTTGCCCCGTGTACATTGGTGTGTGTGTAGAATTTTTGTGATAACCTGCGTTATGGTGATTGTTGCACTGGCATGCGTAAATACGGAATAAAGCTCAATGTTGGTTTGTCTCTTATTTATACAAATCTACACCGTTTCACCGATCTGAACCAAAATGTGTATACTTATCCTTTGGAACCCTGCAAGTAACACTATTTACATGAAATTTCGGACAGACCCCTCCTTTCCCTACATTTAGGCCCTTTGGCAAAAATCTACAACGTTTCACCGATCTGAACCAAAATGTGTATTCTTACCCTTTGGAAAATTGCGAGTAACACTGTCTACATGAAATTTCGGACAGACCACTCCATTTCCTACATTTAGGCCCTTTGGCACAAATCTACACCGTTCCACCGATCTGAACCAAATTTTACATACTTACCCTTTGGAACCCGGCCAGTAACACTGTCTACGTGACATTTCGGACAGACCACTCCATTCCCTACATTTAGGCCCTTTGGCACAAGTCTACATCGTTTCACCGATATTAATCAAACTTAATGTACTTACCCTTTGGAACCCTGCGGGTACCACTGTCCACTTGATATTTTGGAAAACTCTCTTCATTCCCTACATTTAGAACAACAGACAAAATGAACTTGAAAACTAGGTTTTAAGGCCCTACAACCATTCATGTCCGTATAGTGTAACTGTAAGAATATTTTAATAAGTCAATTGTTGGCTGGCAATGCGAGCTACATCACGTCACCCCTACCAGAATTGCGAAAATAGTTACAACTTGCACTGCTTATAAATTGGAGTCACTGGGAGTAAATATTGCAAGAAGATTTCTTATGCCCCTTAGAACAGTTATCATCAACAAAAATATTATGCCTCTGTATAAGTGCGATGGTGTTGGTGCAGTACATAGAGGTAATCAGCTCCAATAAGCGTTGGTGTTTTCAAATTTACTTTCATTTATTCAGATCCTTATCCTTGAGCGGTATGTGGCGATAAATGACACTATTGCTACTTCGAGAGTTCGGGACAGCCGAAGTTTTCCAAAGTGCTCTGATTATTTTCCTATGGTACTATGTGACAAAAGACGACACTATTGATCTCTACTTTTCTAACAGCCAATGAGATATAGGCCCTAGGCAGTGTCTTTTTTTTTTCACATACTCCTCTTGCTAACCATATTTTTAAATTCATTTGTAAATTACATGTGTCAGTACTGTAGTTAGTAAATAGCCGTTTACCTATTCATTATTGTCATTATCATTAGGGGAAAATGACCTGAATGTTACGTCCATTATACTGTACTAATTATCACCCCCACCACGACCACCACAAAAAGTCATATTTTTAAAATATTTTTTTTTCTGTTAGTTTAAGTAGTATATGCCAGTTCTGTAGTAGTATTCATTATCTTATATATAAAAGTGAAAGTCTGTATGTATGTGGGTATGTATATTTGTTCCGTATACAAATCTACACCGTTCCACCAATCTCAACCAAATTGTGCATACACATAGTTTAGGACCCAGAAGGAACGTCTGGCTACATGTATTTTCGATAGTCTTTCTCATTCTTTTGTTATCGGCCTATTTGCACTCGAGAAAATGCTAATAAATTCAGAAAATTAACTTACGAAGGAACGGCAAGGCCGGCCATCTCTATGGCAACAGTAGCACACGACGGTTCCACCAAGTTTCATTCTATCTCGGTAAGAGGCCATGCCACTCAATTTTCTCAACGGCAACACTACCTCAAGAAGTGATCACCAGGGTTCCACCTGTCTATGTAAGGGGCCATGCTACTCCATTTTCTCCATGACTAGAGTCAAGACGTAAACACCAGGTCATGGGCCTCCATTTTCTATCCAAACCACGCTAATACCATTAGGAATCTGAATACGTAGTTTTTTTTAAATTCTATTAACAGGGTTCAATGTAGGGAATTAAAATAATAATAAAAACAAATACATCGGCTAACCCTGCACGCGACCTAACGTAACAACGGCTATAGATATCATCACGAAACTTAGTTAACATTAAATGAGCTAAAATGATTCTGTTATTGTTGATTGATTTAGAGGCTTGGCGACATCATGGCCATGTAGCCCCATGAACTTAGGTGTGTATGTTTGTTTTCTGATAACCAGTGTTTACTGTGATGGCTGTAGTAGTGTGTGTATTTGTAATTCAGGTGAGGATTAAAATTGAGGTTGCTGCTGCCTTCAGTTAGAAACTATCCCTGTATTTGCTTCGAGTAGAAGGGGGAAACCACGGAAAACATCTTCCAAGTATTGCCACGGGAGGCGCAGTGGACCCCCTTCCAGAATTAAAAATTCTTGGCAGAGCCGGATTCAAACTCGGACCTCCAAGGCGACAGCCGAGAATGTTAGCCACTAATCCACATGGTCGTCTAAATGTGACATTTTGGGTCTAATGTCATACTCTTGATGCCGCTGCTGTTACGGGAGATTTTGAATCTTTACCTTATGACGGAATGTATCACGCGCAATATATTGTATGGCTGTGTTATACTCTCCGTTAAGGTGTGTTCTACTACTAATATGTTTACGTTTATGTTTTATTAATCCTAATGTTTTTATGCTGCACTGTTCTAATTGTTGATATTGTTAACCTGTACCGGCTATCTTTTGTATTACAAATCCGGAATACAGTAACTGTGATAAGACTTGACTAAGACTAACAGAACCAGAATAATTTGTAGCAACCAAAATGAAACAGTAACCTAAAATGATTAACCACGCAGTGAATACTCCCTCTTTTTTACTTAAGACATGTCCATAAATGTAAATAATATGTACAGAACATTACCTCTTTCACTGCCCTCAACAGATACTGTACCGTAGCAAACCTACAGGTAACTGACGTCACCAATAATTCTCATAGTCATTATTAGAAGCGATGACCAGGCTCCTTTTGTACTTAAAAATGGGTACTTTCAAATTACTAAGTAAATAATATCGTACGTCTTTCGTACATCCAAAAATTACGTCCATACTAATATATAAATGTGTGATGGTATGTGTCTGTGTATTACTCGATCACCGAAGAACCACTGGTCCGATTTACATGAAATTTTACATGGAAGTAGCTGATTTACCTGGTTAATATATAGGCTGCTTTTGATTTCATTACTTTGCACTATTTAATGATGGCGACCATTTAAGTGACGTCACTACACGCTTTGGTTTCTAACATTCATATTTCAATTTCAAAAAAAAAGAGAACGCTAAGAAACAGCAAACTTTTGATGGCATATACTAGGTTTAAAATTTAAATTTCTATCAGAATGGTCCTTATCACTTTTCGTGTATCTCCAACTGTTAGCGAGTAAAACCTAATTGTGTGCTATAAAACAAGGTCAATGCCAAGCGGTGTAGCTGGACAAAATGGTCCATCCTAACTCTCCCTCCACGCAGCACCTCGCATATCCCTTGTTTTAACTGTCACCTTCACATTTCAATTTATTTATGACCAGTAGCGAAGCACGGGTACTTCAGCTAGTCATCCATAAAACAAACAAATCCACCGGGCGAAGCCGGGCACTACTGCTAGTCCCATAATATGAATGAAACATTACATTTTTACTCATTAAAGTGAAGGTTTCTTTTCTAGAGGATAAACCAGTAGGTGTTACAGAAATACAAATTTTAAATTTTTGAAATATAAAACGATTATGGTGGTTTTCCTGATCCAACCCGTCATTTTTATGGAATAGTGTGACATTTGAGTTTCATCTTCGAGAATATGCAGTATACATTAATACATTAATAAAATCGCTTTTCAATCGGTCAAATTTACTGTGCACAATTAGATTGGGAGGAAAGTTAAAATTAATTTGATCACCTACCGCTTGATTTCTCGTACATGAATTATTTATAGGTTACACTTTATAAAAACACTTCTCAGACAACGGGGGGTTTAATTGGAAGACAAGTGACAGGTTTCATTCGTTGAGTCAACATCATCAGATCCTGCTCACTGCCGCTTAATTTAGGTTCGGCCGATACGTATATAACACTTACGTACAACAGAACTTACAACCATTACGTTGCAGAATTTTTAATTTAACTATGTAACGATTCAGATTTGTTTACCAATTTCAGCATTTGCTAGTCTCTTACACAAGTTTAGTTATGTGTTTTATGTCTCTATGAGTTTACATATTCTCTTTAATTTGTGGCCTACGTATTTGCTACATTCGACTTGTATACAGAGCAATTTTAATTTTCTACGATTTTGGGAGGAACGGGAAGATTTCTAATTAAATATTTCAGATATACAATTTTGAAACGGTGTTCTACATACATCAACTGCAAGTTATTTTAGAGGAGTTAAGCAAAAATGTCCATACAATTAGTTTGTAGTTTTTAAAAGTGCTTGCGTCACACTCGGGAAGCAAATTAATGAGCAAATTGGAAACGTCCGGAGTGAGACGAAACTGGTTTTGTATATTTCTGGCTTAGAGACGGGTTGGAGTGCGGTGGTTTGAGGCATAACCAAACTATAAACAATCAAATTAGGAGTTGCATAGGGAGCTGTGTATAGCACAACATTGTTCAACATGTACATTATGTATTTAGAGAGAGAAATAATTGTATTTATATAAAAATATTTATTTGCCAAAAAATGATATGAAAGTTTTGTTTACTAAGGCAACACTGAAACTGGCTTCAAATATCTTAATAAAACAAGATGTTCATTAAAGAACATACAGCCTACTTTCTCCTAAATGCATGGGTATTGTTATAACTCGTTGTCCTTTTCAAGAAGTATAATTGAATGTTCGTTATAATAGCTTGTTGAAATACAACGTGCTATGCTGATATTAAACGTTGATTGATTGAACCGCACCTAGTGATATATGCACACACTAATACAGCCATCACAATAACACAGGTTATCAGACAAAATTCAACACTCACCCAAGTACACGGGGCTCAATGACCATGCTGTCCATGTATCTCAAATGAAACAACAACAACAACAACAGCTTCTTACCCAAATCCTTCCTCATATAAAAGTACACACACTAGTAACCCTACAGACATCAGTGACACAGGTTATCAGACAACTCCTAAACACACACAAGGCTACAAGACCATGATGCCGCAAAAGTCCTAAAGAATCAACAACAACAACAATAGTATCTACCGCGGATCAAGGTTAACGAATACTGATCGCTGCATTCGAGTGTTGAAATATGTGGTGTTATAATATAATATTTTCGATTGCAAATACAAAATCCTATGCTTAACATTATATCGTGTGAGTAGTTATAAATCAATAAATACAAAGAAAAACAAGATGTTCAGTAAAGAACATATAGCCTACTTTCTCCTAAATGCATGGGAATTGTTATTACTCTTTGTCCTTTTCAAGGAGTATAATTGAATGTTGGTTGTAGTAGCTTGTTGAAATACTACGTGTTACGGATATTAAACATGAATATGAGGTGCCCTTTGCTAGTGCTACCCCTGCACAACATTTCATTTATTTCGGTTTCATCGTGTTTGAATTGATATGGTGACTCGATTTGCACACATACATGGCCGTTATCAGCAAATTATTGGGCTGATAACCTTGTAGTTCAGTCAAGGGATGCTTCCCACGAAACGGTATGTTGTTGCAAAATTTGGTAGAAATAAAATGATTAGTTTGGTCGTAATTAGATTTAAGCTTTTAACATTTGGGTGGCCGCCATTCCGTTTCAATCAAGATGGCGGCGATATAAAACATGACACTGAGGTGCCCCTCTGCTAGTGCTACCTTTGTACCAAATTTCGTTCAATTCGGTTGCACCGTTTTTTAATTGATAAGGGGAATCGATTTCCACATATACATGGCCGCCATATGCAAACTGTTGGACTGATGACCTTGTAGCTTGGTTAAAGAACGCTTCTCACATAAAGGTAAGTTGCTGAAAAATTTGGTAGAGATCAGACGATTAGGTTGGTCGTAATTTGATTTAGGCTTTTAAAATTAGGGTGGCTGCTATTACGTTTCCGTCAAGATGGCGACGATATAAAACATAACACTGAGTTGACTCTTGCGAGTGCTACCTCTGTAGCAAATTTTGTTCAATTCAGTTTTACCGTGTTTGAATTGATAGAGGGAATCGATTTGCACACATACATTGCCGCCATCTGCATACTATTGGGTAGATGACCTTGTAGATTGGTCAAAAGATGCCTACCACATAAAGGTATGATGTTGCAAGATTTAGTAGATATCAAATTATTAGGTTGGTCGTAGTTTGTTTTCAGCTTTGAAAATTTGGATGGCCGCCATTACGTTTCCGTCAAGATGGCGGTGATATAAAGCATGACACTGAGGTGCCCTTTGCTAGAGCTACCTCTGTACCAAATTTCGTTAAATTCGGTTTCACTGTGTTTGAATAGATAGGGGGAATCGATTTGCACACATACATAGCCGCCATTCGCAAATTATTGGGCGGATGACCTTGTAGTTTGGTCAAAAGATTCTCCATAAATAAAGGTGTAATGTTGCAAAATTTGGTAGAGATAAGATGATTGGGTTGGTCGTAATTTGATTTAAGATTTTAACATTTGGGTGGCCGCCATTACTTTTTCATCAAGATGGCGGTGATGTTAATCATGACACTGAGGTGCACTTGGCTAGTGCTACCTCTGTAGAAAATTTCGTTCAATTCGGTTTCACCGTGTTTGAATTGATAGAGGGAATCTATTTGCAAAATACATGGCCGCCATCTGCAAACTATTGGGCTGATGACCTTGTATTTAGTCAAACGACGCCCGCCATATGAATATATGTTGTTGCAAAATTTGGTAGAGATCAGATGATTAGGTTAGTCGTAATTTGATTTAAGCTTTGAACCTTTGGGTGGCCGCCATTACGTTTCCGTCAAGATGGCGGCGATATAAAACATGACACTGAGGTGCTACCTCTGTACCAAATTTCAATTTGGTTTCACCGTGTTCGAATTGATAGGGGAGGACAGACATTCAGAGTAAACAGACTCACAGACACACTGACTCACAGACACACATTTCTTCGCCCTGTGTTGATCTCATAAGTCTACTTTCATTTTTTGAAAAAAATCGAAAGTAGGCTAAAAACGAAGTAAAGTAATTTGAATCTGCTGGGGTTTAATCCACGAACCCCCAGACTATGAGCCAAAGTCGCTACCATTACGCCACGGATGCACTACGATAACACTTGCTAAACAACTGGTTTAGTATAACTGTATCATATTTTGTGTTCAAATCAACGATTTCATTAGCATTTTATGGTTTTTCTACAAACCATTTGATTCTAAATATGTATAATTTTGTTCACTGCATTCCTAAAAGGATATAAATTTAGAAAGTTACGGAAATATATGTATTCACGAGCAAAAAAAAAGTCCTCTCGGCACGCCGGAAGGCGGAGATAGATTTCACCGGACAAACTTGGGGATAGGCGAAAATAGGCAGAATATGCAGGTTTTCGTAGAAGGATCAGACCTCATTTATTGCGAGAAGATATTTTATAATTGGAGCTTAATTAACTTTGTTTTTCATCATTTTATGCTTATTTTAAACATTTTATTGTCTTATAGGAACGGTAACCTTCTTGTAATTAGGGGTCCATTTTTATACTTGTGGTCACACTGTCCTTATGCAAGGTTTCGACACTGATGTGTGACTATGTAACGGTCTGTTACTTCTTCACGCAAAATTATATCTCCCGCAGAGATTTTGGTTGGTTGCTCAGTTTAGGGGCTGCGACAACGCTGTCATGTAACCCCGTGTACTTAGGGATGGCTGTATTACAAGATGTATAACACAATTTACACTCGCCAAATCAATACTTTACTTTACTAAAAATACTATAGGTTCATGTTTCGGAAACTTGATATGTTTCCTTCTTCAGCCCATATGTTGGTGTGAAACATCATATGACATCGAAATCCTAACCAAAAATAAAGATACAGTTCGTACTTTTTCTCTTGTTCTTCATGAAGAAGACTGCGGTGGCGTCTAGTAGCTAAGTTCTGAACTAGGCCTAGTAGTCGTTGACGGTGGCGTTTGGCGGCAAAAGTAGGAACTATTTGAAAAATTCAAAGTTGCAGTCCATACTTCTTCATGAAGAACAAGAGAAAAAGTACGAACTGTATTTTTATTTTTGGTTAGGATTTCGATGTCATATGATGTTTCACACCAACATATGGGCTGAAGAAGGAAACATATCAAGTTTCCGAAACATGTACCTATAGTATTTTTAGTAAAGTAAAGTATTGATTTGGCGAGTCTGAATTGTGTTATACATCTTGTAAACATGGTCAATACGGAACCTGGAACGAGTGCGGTTTATGTCTGTATTAGTCTGTAATTCAGGTAAGGACTGCAGACGGTCAATTTCAAGCAGTAGTTCCTAATGTTGGTACCAGGTATTACCGTCAACGACACCTAGCTGTGAACTTGGCTACTAGATGCCACCGCAACCAGGAACTCGCAACGAACGTTGGAACTTCCCCTCCAAAGGAAAGCATACTGAGGGATTTTTAGCGCTCTTAGAAAATCCGACGACTTCGGCCGACTTTGAACTCGTGACCTTGGGCATAGACATTCAGCATGCTACCAGTTACGTCACAGAAGCCGCTTCACACTTAGTCAGATGAAAATCTGAATCTGATCTCGTGCAAGTGCGTAATCTTGGCAACGTCTGATGGCTCATCCCTCATCAATTTAGTAGTGTTGCCATGGCAACCTCTGATAGCTCTTGGCATTTTCTTATAATTCCGAAATAATTTTTCTCATCCCTTGGCGTAATGGTGGGTCATATCAAAAATTCTTTCAGACAAAAGTTTTAGGTAATAATTAGGGGAATATTGTCCATTTTGTACGGTTTTGATATTGTGCCTATTAAGAGAGATATGATTAATGTTTCCCGAAAAACCCACTTTTTCTCACCCCTTTGGTCAATGGTTGGTGCTATAAAAAAACTCTTCAAACATAAATTTTTGGGCTTTATCCTACACATAGTATGAACGTTGAACGGATTCGATATGTCACATATTAAGAGAGTTATAGCAATATTTCACTTTTTCGAAAAAAAAGCCCCCCATTTTCACCCCCTTCGACCGATTTAGCCCAGTAACGAACTCGACCGAAATATTATAGGTATACATATTCGGTAAAAAATTCAAAGTGATTGGTACAAAATTACGGCAGTTATCGTGTCCACAAGAAACTGATATATATATATATACATACATAAATTATATATAAACTTTTGAACTGACGGTGGTTTTGGCGTCTGGGGGATGTGAAACGCGAAGATATGTCGAAATTTTCCGGAAGTCGAAACATGGTACCCATTGCAATAGTTAGCTTTCTAATGAAATCTACCTCTGGTTGGTTCCTCAGTTTAGGGGCTGCGACAACGCGGTCATCTAATCCCGTGTACTTTGGGTGAGTGTAGAATCTGTCTGATAAACGGTGTGAATTGTAATGGCTGTATTTGTCTTAATTCAGGTAAGGACTGCAGCCGGTCAATTTCAAGCGGTAGTTCCTAATGTTACTACCAGGTACTACCGTCAACGACACCTAGCTGTGAAATTGGCTACTAGATGCCACCCCAACCAGCAACTCGCAACGAACGTTGGAACTTCCCCTCCAAAGGAAAGCATACTGAGTGATTTTAGCCCCCTTAGAAAATCCGACGACTTCGGCCGGCTTTGAAACCGCGACCTTGGGCATAGACATTCAGCATGCCACCAGTTACGTCACCGAAGCCGCTTCCCACTTAGTCAGATGGAAATACTGAATCTGATCTCGTGCAAGTGCGTTGTCATGGCAACAATGATGGTTCATCCCTCATCAATTTAGTAGTGTTGCCATGGCAACCTCTGATAGCTCTTGGCATTTTCTTATAATTCCGAAATCATTTTTCTCATCCCTTGGCGTAATGGTGGGTCATATCAAAAATTCTTTCAGACAAAAGTTTTAGGTAATTATTAGGGGAATATTGTCCATTTTGTACGGTTTTGATATTGTGCTTATTAAGAGAGATATGATTAATGTTTCCCGAAAAACCCACTTTTTCCCATCCCTTTGGTCAATGGTTGGTGCTATAAAAAAACTCTTCAAACATAAATTTTTGGGATTTATCCGACACATAGTATGAACGTTGAACGGATTCGATATGTCACATATTAAGAGAGTTATAGCAATATTTCACTTTTTCGAAAAAAGCCCCTCATTTTCACCCCCTTCGACCGATTTAGCCCAGTAACGAAATCGACCGAGATTGTATAGGTATACATATTCGGTAAAATATTCAAAGTGATTGGTGCAAAATTACGGCAGTTATCGTGTCCACAAGAAACTGATATACATATATATACACATATACATACATAAATTATATATAAACTTTTGAACTGACGGTGGTTTTGGGGTCTGGGGGATGTGAAACGCGAAGATATGTCGAAATTTTCCGGAAGTCGAAACATGGGACCCATTGCAATAGTTAGCTTTCTAATGAAATCTACCTAATAGCGGCCATTTCGACAACGGGACAGCACGGGCCCACAACGATATGGCACGGTAAGCCTGATCTGTTAGCCACTTCTACAGTTACATTTATTCCATTATAATTTGCTAATATCCTGCCGGTCACCCATTTGAGGACAGATTAAACATCCCTATTTAGGATAAGCGGAATTGTTGAGGTCAGGCCTTTTATAATCGTAAGTTACGGTTGGGTTATAATACTTGCATGATTCATACATCCACCATCTGGGAACTATTTTGCTGATGATCTTGTAAGTTGGTTAAAATACGCTTCCCACATTAAGGTATATTGGTGCAAAATTTGGCAGAGATCGGATTATTAGGTTAGTCGTAATTTGATTTAAGCTTTGAACATTTGGGTGGCCACCATTACGTTTGCGTCAAGACGTCGGCGATATAAAAGATGACACTGAGGTGCCCTTTGGTAGTGCTACATTTGTACCAAATTTCGATCAATTCGGTTTCACCGTGTTTGAATTGATAGGGGGAATCGATTTGCACACATGCATGGCCACCATATGCATAATATTGGGCTGATGACATTGTAGTTTGCTCAAAAGACGCTTCCCACATAAATGCATGTTGTTGCAAAATTTGGTAGAGATCAAATGATTAGTTTAGTCGTAATTTGAATTAAGCTTTGAACATTTGGGTGGCCACCATTACGTTTCCGTTAAGTCGGCGGCGTTATAAAACATGATACTGAGGTGTCCTTTGATAGTGCTATCTCTGTACCAAATGTCGTTCAATTCGGTTTCACCATGTTTGTATTGATAGGGGTAATCAATTTGCACACATACATGGGCGCCATCTGCAAACTATTGGGCTGATGTCCTTGTTGTTTGGTCAAACGACGCTTCCCACATAAATGTATGTTGTTGCAAAATGTAGTAGAGATCAGACGATTTCGTTAGTCGTAATTTGATTGAAGCTTTGAACATTTGGGTGGCCGCCATGTTGTTTCCGTCAAGATGGTGGCACTCAGGTGGTGCCCTTTGCCAGTGCTACCTCTGTACCAAATTTCGTTCAATTCGGTTTCACCGTGTTTGAATTGATAAGGGGGGAGTGCAGAGTACACACACATATACACACACAGTCACAGACACACGGACAGACACACAATTTTTGCCCTGTGCTGATCTCATAAGTCTACTTTCATTTTTTCAAAAATCGAAACTAGGCTAAAATGATTTATTAAAAAGATATGTATTTACACACAAATTTACTTATTTACTTTCCTAATAATAAGAACTACTTATGAATGAACTTCGCCACATCATACATTTGGACGCATATAACTCCATAAAATGGTCTGTTGCAATCTATCACTTACACCACATGGATCTCTCCACGACCAGGATTTATATCCAAGTCTTGGCATCTTCCTGGCCGTGATCTTTGAAACCGACAACAGAGCTACCTGGTTGTCATAGTCAGAACTTGAATATGAGTTCTAGTCGTGACCGAGGACATGTTCGGCTCGCCAGAGGCTGTGCCTGCTTCAATGCGGACACCCATAGGGTGAGCTACAAGTTCCGTTCAATTTCAAGTAGTTCCAACTTTCGCTATCAGACGTCACTGACACCTAGTGGTGAACGTTTAAACTTTGATAGAGCGTTTCAACGAAATCAAACCTGCAAATTTAGCTTCACAGAAGTTTAATTAGTGGAAGTTTCTTTTACATGCCATAAATCTATGACATGGGACCCGCCGGCTTTACTTCCCCTCCGAAGGAAGGCATACTGAGGGATTTTTAACGCTCTTAAAATGTCCGATAACTTCGACCGGGTTTGAACCCACGATCTTCGGCATAGAAGCTCAGCATGCTACCTACTACGCCACCAAAGTCGCTTATTGTGCGAGTAATTACACTTGTATGATAAGTATTTCAAGTATGTTATCTGGATTTGAACAAGATACCTGACGTTGCGGGGTGCTCCTATTGAAGGACACGGCAGAAACTGTTTTGGTTGGTGATGTATAAGCTCTGCTCTATGTTCCAGGAGTGTGATCTTGAATCGAACATGAGGCCTGCCAATGCGTGGCGCTACAGTTGCGATGGACACGCCAACAATGAACGACTGAGGGAACTCCTATGGAAGGTGGCCTACAAGCAGCTAAGTGCAGGGGAATGGAAGAGGTTAGCACACCACTGGGCCTTCACGGAGGAGCAGATCAAGGCTATCGAGCACCAGTATACAGGTAGGTCATCAGTCATCACGTGACAGCTCGCTCGGATAGGAAACTAATAACGGACAAATACAGTGAGAGCCTACCCTATAGAACGGAGCCTAGCAGGCGCTGTGTGACGGCCGGGGCACTGTGGCTTGCCGCCTGTCGATCAAGGCACTGACGCTAGCTGCAGCGTAGCGCCCAACTAGTTCAAAACATTTACACTTTTTAACATTATTTAATAATCACAATTACTAACATGAAATTCAGAGTACGAAAGTTTGATGCTTTTCAATCGGTCAACACGATTGTACCCGAGATGGGTTCTTCCCTAATCCTGAAAAAAATAACATTAGATTAATAAAAACACTTGGATGATCGGTTTCGGTCGTCTAGTGATCATCATCAGATCCATTACACTTAGGCTACAAAATGTTTATGACTAAAAGTATGGGTGAAAATATTTACAATATGAACACTTCTTAGTTGAGGTGTTAGTTGAGATTGTTCAACCCGTCAATATTTGTTAGTTATTGCCTGTGTGATGTTTTGTTAAAATACTGGAAGTGGTGATTGACCTCCAAACTTGCTTGTTTAGAGTGAATATGTGATTGTAGTTAAATGGTCAATTCAGGTTGTATTGTACAGGCTATTTATCTGATTGAGTCTTGCCCGTCCTGGTGAGAGTAGTTGTTGTCTTCATCACTATCTACACTCCACTCAACTGGAGGAAGTTTATATGGGCCAGGGTCTCTTATCTACCTGGGTATTTCCCTCTCGCATACCTATGTTTCTGCGTTCGTCGTACACATGTGACTGTACGTGGCCAAGTATAGTCTCTGTAATGTCGTATATGTTACTCCATTCAGGATAATATTCAACTATTAAAGACCTGGTTTCATTTCTCGCCACGCCTAAGCTAATAGCCATATACGCGCTGCCCGATGTAATGAGAATGTCCCTGCACCTTTAATACTGCCGTTAATACCGGCCTCGGTTTATTGAAGGAAAAGATACATCGTACATCCTGATCCAATAACATGTATTTCCAGGATGAAGGAATAACCCATCTTACTTGGATACTGAAAAGCATCAAACTTTCGTTTACTAAGGCAACGCTGAAAACGGCTTCAAACACCATAATAATTCAGAGTAGTTGCTGGAAATGCCGTCCTCCATCTTCAAGACACACGTTGCACCAACGTAGGAAGTTTCGGTACACTCACTGTAATTCATTCTGACTGATAATTCAGTGCAGTTATTTTGTTCTCGAGAGCCTCCAGAGTTCGCGGATTGTTTCCGTATTCCTTTTGTTTGAGATTCTCCCTCAAGTAAAAATCACACGGCACTGGAACATACGATCGCATTTACTGAAAGACATCTTCTTGAGAAGATAAGTTTCCACTAGGAAAATTCGATGTTTTGTTCTATAGATTACCATGTTCACGGGATACGAGGTAGGCTACAGTTCCTGGATGTTAGGCCCCTTAAAACAGCAATTATCATCATCATCATCATCTAACACAGCAATCACACAAAATCAGACAAAATTCCACACTCACGCAAGTACACAGGGCTAATTGGCCACGACGTCCAAGTCCCTTAAATATACCAAACAACTCAATTTTAGAGAAAGTAGGATATGTGTTGTTCACTGAACATCCTGTTTATTGTCTGAACAGGTCCGTCCAGTTATAAAGAACATGGGTTCCGTATGATGCTCATCTGGGCCCATGGGCTGTCACCGCAAGCGAACCCCATCAAGGAGCTGTATGAGAGTCTTACGGCCATCGGCAAGAAGTCTGTAGCAGGTAAATTGCTTTGCTACACGATTAATTATAATGTATTATTATTAGAGTGCCATATCCCCTCCAGGGACGTAGGCGACCTGAATTAACTTGACGTTTTTGCTAAACCGGACCCCTGAATGCTCTTAGTGTCATTTGAAGAATGTTGTCAAAATTAATAGTACATTATGCAACGAGCCTATGATGGCTATAATTAAGACACGAGTATGTTTATAAAACGAGCTTTAGCGAGTTTTATAATTTCCATACGAGTGTCTTAATTACCATTATAGGCGAGTTGCATACGACTGTTTATGTTCGACGATAATTATAACTTTATTATATGTTTTAACATAAATATTCATAAATATCTGTTCAATAACTAGATTTTTGTGATCGGGTGGTGCGCAAGGTAGCATATCTCCGTGTTCCAAGCTCTCTGGCCGACCGACGCATGCGCTCTGTGTGCTTCAATGCCATATGTGCAGATCGTGAACCATTCATTAAAACTGTCACCATTGTCGTTTGAAATCAACGCGCTGTGTAGAAATTGGATTTGGGTATATTAAGGTACAGTGCTATTTCTTGTCTCATATTCACCAGTTTATTTACGCGAACGTATGGACGGTGCACTTTCGGTAATTTATATAGACATGTTGGATTTTGAGAGCATGCGCGTAGGTATCCTTATCTAATTGGTCAAACAACTGTTTCTTGAGCTGTGATTGGTGGGAGAAACTGTTTCATAATGAAAAATAGTGTTATAATGAGCCTCATTATGATACAGTTTTCAGACACATAATAGTCAGGGTCGAACATAAAATAGCTAATTAAAATTGTCTTCGACTATTTAGATCGTAGGCTTTCGCGGCCGATGTCTAGTTTATCATCTAATCTTACAGGATTGAACCGCGTCGTATATCGGTTATTATTTCCCAACGTCTCGGCTGACATTGCAGCAGCCTTAATCATGGGTAGGTTCGAGTTGGTGTCCGTACTCAAACTAACGGTTATTGCCAGTCAGATGTGCTTGCTTGCCCTGCATTGTCGTCACGCTGCTCGCTGATTGGTCCCCACCCCTGGCAGTCACGCTCTAGGAGAACTTTCCAAATGTTGCTAAGTTTGAATCCATCTTCGCGATTCAAATTATTGTGATGCTTCACGACCTCGATTGCCTCTCTAATTAACCTGTTTTGATATCCGGGAATATTAGCAACAGTTTCGGCCTTATCAAATTCGATGGCGTGTCTCTTGACGTCAGCATGTTGAGCTATTGCAGATCTGTAGTTTATCTGTTAATTAGACAGGCAATAGAGGTCGTGAAGCATCCCAATAATTTCAATCGCGAAGATGGTTTCAAACGTAGCAACATTTGGAAAGTTCTCCTAGCGCGCGACTGCCAGGGGCGGGGACCAATCAGGGCGCAGCGTGACGACAATGAAGGCCAAGCAAGCACCTCTGATTGACAATAATCGATAGTTTGAGTACGGACACCAACTCGTACCTACCCATTATTAAGCCTCTTATTGCCAAGCCACTTCCTGAAATACTTGCCAAGAATGCCAAGCCATTATCAATGGGCACGCAGACTATTAAAAAAGACCATAAATACCAAATTTCCAACGATATAATCATTATTTTTGCTTTGCATTATAACCAATACCTCATTCTTGCATACATTATGTTCATTACAGTAAATAAAGCATCTAAACCTTATTGAGGTTATTCTGATAATTGTTCAATTTTCAAATTCCTTTTGGAAAAAAAATCAGTTTTGAGCCTAAATTAAGGACACCTAAGAGCCATATTCTAAAAAAAACACTACGTTTCCAGCTGTAGAAACTTCTTAGATACATCTGTAGGCAGAAAACTTCAACAAGAAGAAAGCAACTGCACCGCAATTTTGGCGGAAACGCGCGTGATTGGGGGAGCGCAAAGGCAGGGCGTGAATACAAACTCAAACCTATCGCGTAACGCACTTCGAAGGAAAAAAGTAAACACCGCACAGGCAAGCTTGAAACCTAACCTTTCCAACAGTATGAAATAATCACGGACATATGGCTAGAGAAATCTACAAATATAAGATACATACTTGGGGTGCAAGTGCAACTAACTTACTTTACGTTGCTCAGCTCTTGGCCTGGTTTACTCTACTGCAGAGTATTGTGCCCCTGTCTGGATAAACAGCCCTCATGTGAAGAGAATAGATGTTAAATTAAATGACACACTGAGAATGATCACAGGCACGATCAGATCAACTCCTATTCAGTGGCTGCCTGTATTAAGCCATATTCCCCCACCCCACCTCCGCAGATGCAATGCTTTGATGAATGAATACAAGAAGATCCAGATTAATCAAAGACTGCCCATTCATGAGGATATCCACCACCTACAGACTGAAGTCAAGATATCCACCCATCTGCACGGCGGAGAATCTGGCAA
This sequence comes from Meconema thalassinum, assembly GCA_946902985.2. NCBI lineage: Eukaryota > Metazoa > Arthropoda > Insecta > Orthoptera > Tettigoniidae > Meconema > Meconema thalassinum. The sequence goes on along the minus strand of OX336388.2, from coordinate 2,095,344,509 downwards.
TGTGTAATTTCAACCTGACTGAGAAATGGTCTAATGAATGGAGACAATTCGCCCCAGCAGAGTCTTTGGAAATGCCATGCATCACACAGAAGGTACCTGGCTTTGAACAACCTCGGAAAGTATGGTCCAAGCTAAACCGGATCCGAACTAACCATGGTGTGTGTGCAGATCTGCTATACAAATGGAGGAAAAAGTCATCATCTTGTTGCGACTGCGGTGCTGAGAGGCAAACTGTGAAGCACATCACCCAAGAATGCCCGCTGAGCCGTTTCGATGGAGATAGAAGATAATTTTTCCTGGGGACGCCACAAGCAATTAACTATGTAAATAGTGTAAATATAAATTTGTGACTCATGTATACGCCATACGATAAATAAATAACCGATTTACGACGTGACTCAATCAATGATAAACTAGTCTTAGACTAGTCCAAAAATTAACATTTTACTAAATTTCATTTTATCCTAAACACGATTTAGTCTGGATTAGCGAAGTATCTCTATAACATGTTATTATGATTCCAGATGCCATCAGGAAGAAGTTGGATGAAGAGAATGAGGGGCGGTACAGCAAGAGTGGGAAGAGGAAATGCCACTCATGCCACCTCGTGTAGATGATGCCTTCCTGCTTTGTATAAATCAGTTCATGTGGCCTCGATAGTGCCCTCCCAGACAGCTGCTCAACAGAATACATCAAGAGACGTATTCTGGAGTTATTTTGAAAAGAAGGGAAACAACCTTATTTTTACTCTTTAGAAGCCGATCTATCTGTGATTATGTGATGTACACCGTATCTTTGTACGAATGTAAGAATTCTTGTTTCATGTGTCTATCAGTGTTAAAATGTAAAGGGAATATTTGAAAAGCCATACGGAAGCCAGGAAAAAATTGAATTGTATACGCATGCCTAGGCATATTTCCGCTTCAGGAAAGTATGTCCAATTAGCAGGGGCGGATCCGACTTAAGTGCTGAAGTGCTGAAGCACATCGTTTTGTTTGAAAATTAATTTCTTTATTAATATTATCTACAATCAAATACAGTGCATTAAAAAGATGTCAGTAAAATGATTGGAAATATATCAACTCCCCTCACAACGAGGCATCCGGCAGGGCCGGAACGCACAAAACCTTCCATTAATATTACTCTTCATAAATTCGTCCTCACACTGTACGTTTATAGTGGTCGTAGTTTACAATAATCACGAATGAGATTTTCAAAATGAGACCAAGTTGTCTGCTGTACGTTTATCCTGGGCTGAGAAAACGTTACGTCAGAAAAAGTATAATAACTTTTTATCGGGTCGTTGAACAAAATTGAAACTTGAGATTTGCACTACCAATACTTGTGCCTATCACATATGAAAATTTCTCTACCCTCAGCCAAGTAGTTTTCCATGTGTATAGTTTTAAGTGAGCGGTTCCAAGAAAAGACGTCAAAAACACGGACAATTTTTCATTAAACCACAAATAAATAAATAATTAATAAACATGAAAATAATTGGCTTATATAGGCTAACGTAGAATTAAACAAGGAAAATATTGGTATAACTCGTTTTGCAATAGGTCTGTTGGTTTGGTTGTAATTAAGGCCTAAACTCGAGTATCCATAATAAAAATCCGATAGTAGTCGTGCGCTCCATTTCCCGCCCGGTACTTGCTGTGTAGATCGCAGCTCAGCGAGAATTTCTACGTTCATTGCCAGCAGACATGAACTCTGCCTTTTGCCCACCTATTCCGTTGTGCTGTTGGGACAACAGCCATGACATCACGGCAATTCTTCTTTCGAGCACACAGCGACAGCATTGGTCACACGAAATGAGAACGTAGCAGTTGGTTCCTTCTAGACTCTGCGGCAGCATTTTAGAGGGAATCGCTCAACGCAAACGGTGGAAATAATAAAGGGAAACTTCAGCTGTCCCCGCCAGAAGGTCTTTTAATACTCCTAACTTACCCATCCTAGAGCCACATTTTGTAAATCGATGAACTATAGTTTGTTCAGTATGGAAAACTCAGTGAAGAGCCTCTTGAGTGTTTCTATACAGTAAATTGTGTTTCTCAACACAGTATATTTATTCTTTGGAGGGGGGATGGGCTACATACAGCACACAACTGATTTACTGCAACAGCCGCCACTGCCAATTAGCTGTCACAGGTCAAGAAATATTAGACATCGCATGGTGGAGGATGCCTACTGACTAAAAAGAACATCATGGCGATGGATCTAACACAATGTTTTGGTACACGTCGGTAACGTTTAACGTTTTCGAGAAAATACTTATTTTTCTGGCATATAAATAGCAGCGCCACCTACCGCCAGCTACTTTGGAAGCTCTTTTATAATATGCAGCCTTGTAGTCACTGTCTGTTGTGGCCGGTACACTGGAACATGTGTCTGACGTAAACGGTAGCAAATAGCATATCGGCAGAATACGTCACTAAATTCACTTTCACTTTCGCGAATAGGTTTATTCCAGTAATAGAAATTATTTTGTTTTCACCAACTGGAGAAAATAGTATTCATAAATTTTAAATGGAACTCCCTATTTTAGTGTAATATATTTATCAGAAGCATCCTCTTTTTGAATTACTAGCATTACCCATCGCGGCTCCGCCCGCGAATATTCTAGTTGTAAAGACTACACTTAGCAAAATCTCAATCATGAATGCTATGACTGATTTATCCTTGGTGTGAATAATCAGACTTTATCAATTCAGCTACTGGGGCAGTGGTTAGGGGTTTGTCATTCCTTTATAGGTATATCAGAGCGAAGTTATTTTTCTGGGAATATCACAGACACTGTTAATTTAAGGGCCTTTAAATGTGGTTTTCGGAGACCCTTTATAGTCGGGTGAAAACGACCTTTCGTACAACACTCACACGTAAAAATTGCGTGAAAAATTTCTAGAGTGCCCTTTGACCCCCTTAAGCGCATTATACAGTATGTATGGATGAATTTTACAGCTTAATTTGGTTCAGTGATAACCTTATAACCGTCTGGAAACTTTCACTGCAATGTAATAATTGGAATTGCATTGCGTCTTACAGAAATACATGGACCTGTGAGATTCTGTTACCATGGTTACCGTGTTGCATTCTTTCATTATTTCATTGTAAATATACATGTTTTAAGGTATTTATTTAATTGTGAGGTATTTAGAAGCCTCCGTGGCTTAGGTGGCAGCACGCCGGCCTCTCACCGCTGGGCCCGTGGTTCAAATCCCGGTCACTACATGTGGGATGTGTGCCGGACAAAGCGGAGGCAGACATTTTTTTTCTCCGGGTACTCGGGTTTTCCCTGTCACAAATTTCATTCCAGCAACACTCTCCATTATCCTTTCATTTCATCTGTCGTTCATTTGATCATTGCCCCACGGGAGTGCGACAGGCTTCGGCAGCCGGCACGGTTCATATCCTCGCCGCTAGATGGGGGCTCCATTCATTCCATTCCCTGACACGGTCGGTCGACTGGAAGCAGGCTGTGGATTTTCATTTTATTGTGCGGCATTTAAAGAGTAAGTGTCAAGTGAGTGCGTTTCGCTTACGCATTGGGTTATGCTGAACCTGTAGGTACCCCGTATGTGTAGGTAGGTGTTAATAGGACCTTATTTTCGGTACAAAAATGGAATGGGACCTTAGCAAAATAATATGGGGAGAGATAAATTAGATATTTGAAGTTAAAATAAACCTACAAGAAATATTAAATATTGGTCTCTTCTATATTTCCTGGTTCGCAATTCCTCTATGTGTCAAATGCCCTAATCCTGAAATAAATTACATGAGATTTATTAATCTCATGTAATTTATTTCAGGATTAGGGCATAACCCATCTCTTTTGGATATATTCGTGTTGACCGACTGAAAAGCACTAAACTCTTGTTTACTAAGGCAACACTGAAAATATGGCTTCAAACACCACAATCCTCTATGTGTCCGAATCTCCTAAACATTTCTAAATCCCGAATGGCAACACACCATCACACGTCACTCTCCTTCCCGCCTTATTGCATCTCTTACAGTGCGCTTCCCCGGCACATGCGTCTTCACAGTTTTTTCATACGATATTCTGCCATATTTCGTATTACTGTATCTATTTGTATTTGTAATTGATATTCAGTCGGTGAAAACAAAATAATTCCAATTACTGGAATATGTGAAAATAAATAAATTACTTGTCATTAAGATATAGCCTACAGTATAATTATATATTGTTATGGACTACTGAAACAGGAGAAAACTAAGGGATGATAGGTTTCACTCGTCAAGCGAGCATCGACAGATCCAAATTTACAAGACAATTGGCGCTATAAAACACCACCAAATCTACATCTGTTGTTGTTGTTGCTGTTGTTGTTGTTTGAGTCTTCAGGCTTTTGACTGGTTTGATAGAGCGTTCCATGCCTCCCTATCCTGAGCTAATCGTTTCATCTCTACATAGCTACCACACCCTACATCCGAGGCAATCTGTTTAACATATTCTAACCTTGGTCTACCCCTACAGTTCTTGTCCTCAACCCTTCCTTCCATAACTAAGCTTGCTATTCCTGGGTGTCTTAGTACGTGTCCTACCAACCTATCTCTTCTCTTCATTAGCATTCGCCAGAAACATCTCTCCTCTCCCACTAGTCTCAATACCTCTTCGTTTGTAACTCTATCTGCCCATCTGATCTTCATCATTCTCCTGTAACACCACATTTCAAACGCTTCAATTCTTCTCTTTTCTGCTGCACCAATAGTCCAAGTTTCACTTCCATAGAGTGCCACGCTCCAGACAAAAGCCTTCAAAAATGACTTCCTAATACCTAAATCTATATTCGATGTCAACAGATTCCTTTTCTCTAGAAATTCTTTCCTTGCCTGAGCAAACATACTTTTTATATCCTCTTTGCTTCGTCCATCACTGGTTATTTTGCTTCCTAAGTAACAAAATTCTCCTACTTACTTTAGCTTTTCACCTGCCAATTTGATGTCCATGGAGGTTTCTGATTTATTTCGGCTGCATTCCAATATTTTTTGTTTTACATTTATTCATTTTCATCATGAATTGTTTCCTCAAGACCGAGTCCATACCATTCAAAAACTCATTCAAATCCTCAGGCGTGTCGGCCATGATGATTATGTCATCGGCAAATCTCAGAGATGAAATTATTTCTCCTTGAATCTTCACTCCCACTTTACATTTTTCTCCAATTTCCTTCATTGCTTGTTCAATGTAAAGATTGAAAATTATGGGTGATAAGTTGCAGCCTTGCCTTACACCTTTCTGAATACCAGCTTCTCTCCCATGTCCTTCATCTCGAATGACTGCTGTCTGGTTTTTTTATAGATTGTAGATCACCCCCCTATACCTGTACTTTATTCCAATCGTTTTCAAAATGTCAAACAATTAGTCCAATCAACGTTATCAAAAGCCTTTTCTAAGTCTACAAATGCCATGAACGTTCTCTTATCTTCCTTATTCTACCTTCCAAAATCAGCCTATGACTTAGTACAGCTTCCCTTGTTCCTACATTTCTCCTGAACCCAAACTCCGTTTATATCTATATCTAATTACGGTAATGGGGTGAATTTACGACAAAATGACCTGCGTCCACTTGTCCAGATACATTTCGCCTACCTACTCTCTGTGTACAGTCACGTGATCCTTGTCCGGTTCTACTAACTTTTTAATCCAGTGCAGTCTTATTTATTTCTACTTCACTGCAGCAAATAATGTTCAAACACATTGTGCGATGTATATTTTGTAGAATACCTAGGATGTAGAATTTTGTGTACATTCTACAAGAAGCGAAAAGTAACCATAACATGTTTCTTGTAACATACAATTGAAAACTACTTATGAAAATACTCATTTTATACACATTTTAAGAAAATGATCGTCATGAGGTTGCAAGTACGGTAATTTAATTAGTTATTGCTATTATTTCAATAACGTATATCAAGAAAATATTTGGATAAGGATTTGTGTATCTTGTAACTGACGTAATTCTGTGTGACATAGCAACAACAACACAAACCGTGGCATTACAGCCCATGTGGGTCCTTGACCTGCCAAGTGACCGTTGTTCTGGCAATTGGTCTGGATATTTCGGGGTGACTCGTGGTCAGGGTCCCTCGGCAAGTAATCTTGGCTTTATTAACCAGGATGATCTGGCAGCTAGTTAATTGTCCTCACGAGGCTCATTGTACCTTGTTTCAGCCCTCTCATCAGTTTCTGAAATTCATGACGGAGTCGGGAATCGAACTCTTCGGCCTCTTAGATGAGAGGCAGCGTGCTACTTATACACCACGGGACCGACATATGGCACAAAAGATGCATTAAAATCGATACTTTACACATGCTCATTTTAAGAAATATTCCCGGGTTCATGGTACCCACAGAAAAGATGCACATAAAATAATGAGGTTGCGGGAGTGTCATAAAACAACATATGGTTTCGGTTTAATTTATAGCATTTTAACATTCTATGCAGGGTTTTCTCAAGTCGTATTCCCATTGAATTTTATATTCAAGTTGCAGCTTCGCCCGTGTTAGAGGCAATATTCTCCCTTCCTTCCTATTACCCCTGTAACGCACATATCGTTTGTCCGCCAGGGAATTGAGACGCAGAATAGCGATTTTCGGTGACAAAGATTGTGTCGTTAGTTAGTTAGTTAGTTAGTTATTGTTGTTTTAAGGAGCGAAACTAAGAGGTCATCTGCACCTAGATTGTGACATTCTTTGACTATGGTATGTAGAGTGGACATCTTCCGTGTCTTCCTATTTTCCATTCGTTCTTGTTGTTGTTGTTGTTCGAGTCTTTGGTCTATTGACTGGTTTGATGCAGAACTCCATGTATCCCTGTCCGGAGCTAATCATTTCATTTCTATATATCTCCCACACCCTAGTCCGAGGCAGTTCTTGAATATATTCCAGCCTTGGTCCACCCCTACATTTCTTGTCCTCGACACTTCATTACATAACTACTTAAGGTATTCCTGGGTGTATTAGTATGCATCCTGCCAACCTACATCTTTCTCTTCATTAGCAGTCGCCAAAAACATCTCTCATCTCCCACTCGTCTTATTACCCCTTAATGTGTTACTCTACCTACCCATCTGATTTTCATCATTCTTCTGTAACACTTCATTTCAAATGATTCTACTCTCCTTCAACCTGCTGCACCAACAGTCCAAGTTTCACTTCCATAGAGCTCCTCGCTCCAGATAAAGGTATTACTTTCTAATATATAAATCTATATTTGATGTCAATAGATTTCTTTTCTGTAAAATTATTTCTCCTCTAACGCACACATTGCTTGGCTACCACAGAATAGAAAGGAAGAGTATTTTGTACAGTACTTGGCCAGATTATTATGATCGATCTTCCATTTCTCGTACTTATCTGCTACGGGCTTTGTTTGCTCTATATACGAAATTCCCGCTGAAGAAAGTTTATTACGAAAAAAGGAAGGAAGCTTGTAGTTTAACGTGACCGTTAATCTTGAGATCATGAGCCACGTGCACTCCTTGTAACGTGGGATGCGAACTACAGGACATGGAATTTCACATCGAAAATCTCACATTCATTGACCGGGAATAAAAAGTTAATTACGTATCTTTGTTCTACGTTAGTTGGCATTTTGGCTAAGACTTGCTCATCTGGTTTTGGTCAGCGATTATAAAGGCATCGAAGAGATTTAGTGAGGGTTTATTGTTGTTGTAAGTTTTTGTTAGAGCTGTTATGCGGATGATAGTAAATTTGTGATCTTTTTCTTGTTGCATTTCCTTTTTTCTTTTTCATTTATAATATTCCAAATTACTTCTACATTCGGTATAATCTCCATAGTAATAGGGAAATTGATGACTACAACATTAGGTTTCTACAATTCAGTACTTCATTTTACTGAGCTACTCATAATTATTGGCTGGCACCTTCGTATTTAACGCATTAAGCTTCAGTCAACCTCATTTCTTACCTCAAGCACTACGACATACAAAATTACCACAAAACATTATTTTTTGAGCCTTTTGATGATTTCGACAATAGGTTTTGACATTTTAGAACTTCCTATTCATAAGCTACCCATACAAATACATATTGTCAAATATATATATATTAATTCATTCTTTCTAAGGATATCCATTTCTTTTAATAATTATTTCTGAGGTTTGGTCATAGTAAATTATTGTCCATTTTAATTAGCAATTTATAGATTTGACACAACGATATCTTAATTAATATTCTTAATTGAACTTTTAAGGGGGGAGGTACACCTATCAGGGTTAAAATCTTTGGTGAAAACAAAATGAAACTATCTTCAATACTTCCAGAGATATGCCCCTAAATGTTAGTTGCTGTCACGTAAGTTGTCTTAAATTCTACCCTAAGGTAAGTTTGAAGCTCGCTTCCCAAATACTTTATTTTCACACAGCGTTTACACGATAACTCATATACTATTCAGGATGTCTCTATTACATTTTGCATCATTGTGTATTTTACTAACATGAACAAGACACACAACAATTTGTGTACCAAGTATACTTCCCATTTGAGAATATTTTTTACCTAGCAAAAGTAAAAGAATATACACTAAGAGTAAGAATATGAAAGAATGATATTTCCTAAATATGTGTATCAATTATTTTGGTGTGTGTTGTAGCCATGAATGTTACCAACATCTCAAAAGAACATTCATGTAAATATTTTAAATTATGGGTTACTTATCATGTAAACGTTGTCCAACCGTACAAAAAACATCTGAACGTTTGGTGGTATAATAATGTATGACTGCACGCATATTATAAACTGTGTTTTGTGCATACAAACAATTGGAGAATTGAATAGTTATTAAACCTAATTAAAGGAGTATGACTTGGGCAGTTTCGTAAGGTAGATTTCTAAACATTTTTCATTTATAAATTTCACCAGTTCTATTAGTAACAACTTCTTTCTAGTGTGTAAAATTTAATTTTTATGTGAACTTTTCTACTTATTTCAAATCAAATTTCTGCAAGGATATCCATTTCACTTTATCATGTTAAACTATTAAACTATCAACACTCATGAAGTTATCATTGTCGTATTGAAACATGTAGGTTTAATAGTACATTATGCAACGAGCCTATAGTGGCAATAATTAAGACACGAGTATGTTTATAAAACGAGAGTATGCGAGTTTTCTAATTTCCATACGAGTGTCTTAATTACCATTATAGGCGAGTTGCATACGACTGTTTATGTACGACGATAATTATTATAACTATTTTATGTTCGAACATAAATATTCATAAATATCTGTCAAGATTTCGCCAGTTTTATGTACTGAACAGAGCGCATGGGACGCACAGATTGCCTTGTATTTGACCATGGCCTCCTCGATCGCCCCACTATGACTCTAGGCCAGGCAGTGAAATTTACATTAGAAGGCCTTGGAACTCAGCGCAGATGCGTTGCTATCCTCACCTAATTGGTCAAACAACTGTTTTTGAGCTCTGATTGGTGGAAGAAACTGTTTTTAATGAAAAATAGTCGAATATAAAATATTTTATGTAACATCATTTCATAGCAATGACAAGTCGGATTACACAATTACATATTAATTGAATAGTTCTTTCTTATTTGTATTGATTGGCGAATAATTATTAGGAATTATGACGAAATTATGAAATGATTAACAATTTGTACAGTTTTCAAAAAACAATCCTTTAGGCTTACAAAGAGGAATAATCCTTTGCATGAGCGTACTAACTATTTACAGTGATAGTGAGATATACAAAGAAACTTATAGGAAATGGGAAGGTTTAAGGATATCAGAAGGTAGAGAAACACATCACACGTCGGAAGACATCCTCACAAATGTAGGGTATAATCTGACCAGGTACTGTACTGGGGTTACAGAGAATGGCCCTAATCAACATGTTCCTGGCTGCGGTATGGCTCATGAATAGATAATTGACGTTGTTCTATGATATTTTGTGTAATAGAAACATCTTCTTGTACTGAAACAGTGTCATTATTAGTGTTTTGATACATTTGTTGTTCTCACAACAACGGATTCTTTCAGCACAGTTCATATTTTCTCGAAGACATAAGATCCTCGTTTATGACTATGGACATTTATCAAATTTACGATATGTGGATATATGTATATCAAATTGGTGTGTCTATTATAAATCCATACATTTTGAAGTAAATCACAGAATTCTTCAGTGAAACGAAGGACCATATATTGAAGTTGTTTGTAATTATATTGAATAAATTTCTAATGATATTAATGAATTTGTACAGAGTATACAAATCATGTAGTTTTACTTCTTGTATTTCCTTTGTCCAAATCCTCTATCATTTTTATCTGGTGTTTGATGTGAACCATTCTAAGCTTGTGGGAACTTTCGGTTGGCCGTTTTATTTATGGGTAACTATCATGGCTACTAAAATGCACCGGTAGGGTAATGCTACCGATAGTACAGAGGTGTGCAAATTATTCGAATTCAATAACGAATTTATATCACCCCCGTGGACTTACGCCTTTCCCCGTGAGGAATTGCGTCTGGAAACTTTCAGAATCGGGGATTGGGGGATACCTGAGCTGGGAATGTTTTCTATTGTTTCATTGACTTTGGAATGTGCCCTCTAAGTCAGGTGATTTCAAACCTTAGTTCATGGATCTTGGAATAGATCAAGAGCGTATCATCAGTAAAAAAGAATCCAAATTCACACGAATAGTAGAGTAAAGTAATCAAAATAAAACGTGTAGCATTAGCTCCTGTTAAGAGGAAATTAAAAAAATCATTAAGTATTATACGCGTACTTTCTTAAAAAAGTATATAATTAAGACTCTTGATTAAACATTTGAAGTAATTTCAGCGCCTTGCAAACATATTTAGTTCATTAAGCCGTGAAAAGTATAAAGGCAATTTTGTTAAAGTGGCGTCGTTTCTGATAATTTGCACACCTCTATATTTGAATTATCAGGCAGTTACGAAGTTGAACGTGACGTATGCACTCGATGACGAAGGTGTTAAAACAGCTACGCGATCAGTCGTCTGAGTATACCACCAACTCCACCATTTTATTTATTCTCCTTCATATCAGTTAAGAGTTAGGTAATTATGTCATTTGTTAATTTAGGCCCACTGATAGATCGTATGATGCCGAAAATTAAGATACTACTTGTATTCTCATGGAGTCTAACGGAAGAGGATATTAGACATTAAGGAGGAATTGATGAACCCAACTATATTGCATATGAAGTGATAGATGAAAACAATTACGATAATGATTATGAGCAATAACTCATCACTGGAGAGTTTTCACTGCTCGTGCTTCCACTGAGCCGTATTTAGCGATGATGATGATGATTAATTAATTAATTAATTATGCTCATGCTAATATTAATGCATAGGGCACGAGTATTAATAATAATAATAATAATAATAACTATTATTATATGAATTGCAGCCAATGTACATAGATGAGTATTTTTAATTGAACACCCATGGGCCCCCAGAAAGTTCCCTTTCAAGTAGTTCCGTTTTTGGCTACCAGATGCCACTGTCAGTGGCACCTAGCTACGAACGTTGGGACTCGATCGAGCGTTTCTAACCAACCAAATAATATACAAATTCTGCTTCACACTGCCAATTGTAGTGGCAGGTTCTTTTACATGCCATAAATCTATGACATGGGCCCGCCGGCTTTACTTCCCTTCCGAAGGAAGGCATACTGAAGGATTTTAACGCTCTTAAAAATCCGACGACTTCGGTCGGGTTTGAACCCGTGACCTTGGGCATAGCAGTTCAGCATGCTACCACTACGCCACCGATGCCGTCTAATAGTAATTATAATAATAATAATAATAAATAAACAACTTGTTACAAAGTATTTTGTGATATGGAGCAGAAACTTGGATGTTAAACAGACAGCAATCAAACAAGTTATTAGTAACAGAGATGGATTATTGGAGGAGGGCGGCAAGGAAATCAAGATTGGATAACATTAGAAATACGAGAATCAGAGAAATTATGCAGGTAAAAAAATGTACTTGAAGTTGTTGAAGAAAGAAGATTGCAGTGGTTTGGGCATGTGAAAGGGATGCACAATAGTAGAATTCCAAATTTTATGTTACATTGGCAAGCTGAAGGCAAATGGAAACGGGGTAAACCAAGAGAACAATGGATGGAAGGTGTAAAGAGAAGCATGGCTACCAGAGGCTTAACCGAGGAGGATGCTGAAGACCGAAATTTGTGGAGGAGTAGAATTTTTGGGTTGAAGGAAAACTACTGTAATGTAGAATATTCCTAATAAAGAAAGAAGAAATAAACAAGAAAGAAAAATGTCCTGGAAAATATTTGGTGTCGCCTCTGTAGCGTAGCGGTCAGCATGGTTAGCTGCCGCCCCGGAGGTACTGGGTTCGCTTCTCGTCTCTGCCACGAAATTTTAAAAGTGGATGAGGACTGGAACGGGGTCTATTCAGTCTCGGGAGGTCCTAATGAGTAGAAGGGGTTCGATTCCAACCTCAGCCGTCCTCTAAGTGGTTTTCCGTGGTTTCCCACTTCGTCTTCAGGCAAATGCCGGGATGGTACTGTACCATTATTCTCAGACTCAAATTGTGAGACATTGTAGCGTGAGATTTGATTGAAACACAGCGTGGCGTTTAGCAAGCGAGGACCGTCACAGCAGCTGATCGAATTACCACTAGGCTTTTTCCAAGCTATGCTGAAGGCAACCGAAGATCATCTCCAGGTCTGACGACACTAACATATGTTACGTATTGATCCACTGTATTGATTGACCAACAAAGGATTACTTTATGGACTATAACAAGAAAGAGAAGTTCATTTATGCTTTTTAGCATTATTCAAGATGTATTGAAGTAGTGGTTTGGGGGGGGGGGGGGGGTTTCTAATGCCTCCTCCTCCTCACCCTCCTCACGAGATGGTGAAACGTGATATCTTGTGAACCAATAAGGCTAAAGACTTGTACGGGGTGTCAAATTACTCGGGTGGACACCCCCTTTCCATTGCACAACATATTTCCACCCCAAAATAAAACCTACCCCTACTAGGAGATGAAATTGTAATTTCTTAGAAAATCTCGCGCTCCAAGTGCAACATGTGAGAGCTTGAATGCCAATATGGAATTAAACGTTGTCCGACACAAGAGACATGTATACGGTGGATAGCCCATATGAATTAACATGCTTGTTGTTTGCTTTTACTCATGCGCACTCATGGCTTTTGTAAGAGGGCGGGCTTTTTAAAGATGGTGGCTGTAGTGTAACCTAACTTAACCCCACCCACGAGGGGTGATCAAAAAGTATCCAAAGTGGCGCTTATCGATAGGCAAACCAATAATCAGAGAGGGGTATGATAGATCTTGAGGCCAGAGCCCCCATCATTGTTGTCGAGTCCCTGTGGACTGACCCCTGCTGACAGGTCCCTGTGGACGGGTCCTTGTTGGCGGGTCCTTGTTGACAGGTCCCTATGGACGGGTCCTTTTTGACAGGTCATTGTTGACAGGTCATTGTTGACGAGTCCCTATGGACGAGTCCTTGTTGACGGGTCCTTGTTGACAGGTCATTGTTGATGGATCCCTATGGACGGGTCCCATTGGACTGGTCCCTATGGACTAGCCCATGAATTTATTCAAATTATGTCAAAGGGCCTAAGTGCAAAACTTGGAGAATGAAAATCTTCAAGTGCTAGGGCTAATGCACACACACTTTAGAACACGAGGCACATGCCATTTGAGGGCAGGTCAAGGGATCTAACTTGGTGGATGGATGTGTCATTTGTAGTTGAAAGAGAATAATACATGTTCTTAAGATGTTAAAACTGAAGAGATTGTACGTGCAATAAACCGACTTGTTATTTTCCGGTGTCATGTTGCTGACATGGCAGAGAGCGCGCAGATCTGTTGCTATGACTGACGCTGCAGTAATTTGAAACCGCAAGTGTTCATGAAGACAATGGGTGATGATCATGCAAAGTTAGCAGTTATTGGATATTACACAGGTTATCCTTCCGGTGTTATGTTGTTACATGGCAGAGAGCGCACACTGCTGTTGCTATGACTGACGCTGCAGTAATTTGAAACCACAGGTGTTGATCAAGACAATGGGTGATGATCATGCAAAGTCAGCAGTAATTGGATACAACACAGGTGTTCCTAGTGTACTTTGGACTCTCAGCTGTATTGGGAAAAAGAATTGCAATGATCTGCAAAAAACTGCTGACACGAGCGATGAGAGTTTATATAAGATAGGTGTCATATATTTCCCTACTGTCAGTCTTTATTACTCGCTTTGAGTGAACAGTGCTCTATTACTGCTCAAGAGTTGTAAAAAAAACTTTTTGGTAGAAAGGCATTAAATTATTTTGCAAGGTAAGTACTTATTATTAATGAATTGTAGTCTTTTATTACTAATTGATGTTGAAGTTATTGATTGGAATGTATTTATTGATTGATTGATTGATTGATTGATTTGTTTACAGATAATTAGGTACCTGTAGGTTACCAGATTCCTATAATCTCTTCAATCATTGGCAGCAGTTGATAAATTATAAAAAGGTAAGTACCCCTCTAATAACTTTTAAACAGTTCGCCACTTGATGTCAGTGAAAATGGTATATTTGGCAGTCAAAAGTTGGAACTACTTGATAATGGTGTGTAAAGCTAAATTTGTAGGTTCGATTTTGATTACCGCTCTATTAAGTCTGAATATTCATTGCTAGGTGTTAGTGACAGAGGGAGTATTTAAAGACTTAACCTCAGTTCACCTAACATAACCTAACTTTGACTAACTTAACCTTGTCACGTGACATGTTTTACAAGTTTAGACTTGCTTTATGACTGACTATGACGTCACACTTAGCTCACTTAACTGGTGGCAGCTGGTTTCTATCACGTGACATGTTCTACAAGTTTAGACTTGTTTTAAGACTGGCTATGACGTCACACTTAGCTCACTTAACTGGCGATCGCTGGTTTCTATCACGTGACATGTTCTACTAGTTTAGACTTGTTTTAAGACTGGCTATGGCGTCACACTTAGCACACTTGACTGACGATCACTGGTTTCTACCACTCTATCAAGTTCCAATGTTCACCGCTAGGTGTTAGTTACAGTGGTATATAGTAACCCCCAGTTAGAACTACATGAAGTTAGACTTGCTAGGAGTTCACAGATGATTGATTTAAATACCCTGCTATAACCATTGACTGGAATGTAATTAAACTATTTATATTTTACTTTGTTTTATCATTTATTAACATTTATGATTTCTTTCTTTTATAGGTAATTTCGAAAGTGATCATCATGTTCAAGTGTGGTGACTGTAAGAAACAGTTCTCAAGACCTGACAACCTTCAACGACATGCAAATGCTAAACATGACATTAAAATGTTTGTGTGCAGTCATTGTGCTACCACAATTTAACAGACAAGATAATCTTGCACGTCATGTAAATTTAATGCATGTTAGTTCAGCACCATTTTCGTGTTCAGTTTGCGAACTTGGATTTTCTGCTGTAAAGCGATATCAATCCCACATGGTTGAAGTGCATGGTGAACAACAAGAATTAAAAACTGTAAAACCAACAACTAGCACGAAACCTTTAAAGGAATGTGATGCTCAAAAGCGTAAACGTTCTCAAGATTGTGAAAATAGTTGTGCAACAAAAAGAAAGAAGAATGGTGAACCTTCGATAACAAATTGTGATGTATGCAATATTGATATACCTTCTTCAATCATTCATGGACATTTACGCAGTATTCATCATAAAAATAACGCTTGCCATGAAAGAAATTATGGAAATATTCAACAAATTGGTAGAGCATTTAAAAGTCGAATTGCTAGTTATAGACTTTATAGTGAAGAAAAAACTCAAAGTATTGAATCATTTTTAAGAAATGTTCAACCTAGTGTGTTTGGCTTGGTAGTTAATGTTTTATTAGAGCATAAAACAATTAAAATGAATTTTGAACTTCTTGGACTCTATGTAAAAACTGGGAGCGAAGGTGAAATTACGGATATCAAATCCTTTATTACAAAAAACATAATTGTTAGTGAATCAACAAATATTAGTGATATATATCAAAATATTTCAAGTGCTATCATTGTGAAGAGTGTAGAGTTCCAGGAAAGGGAGTCAGGCTGGGCGTTGGTTAAAATACTTTATTTAGAAACCAACCTGATTAAATACAACCCCTTCGAGCATCATCATACATTGATTTGCCAGGATGGATCAAACGAAAGACAGTTGTTGTGAACGTTTTGAATAATGATGACGCATGTTTTGCGTGGGGTGTAACCTCAGCTCTCCATCCAGCAGTGAGGGACACGATGAGAATATCATCATATCCTCACTATTCTTCAGTGTTAGATTTAAAAGAAATAGAATTTCCTATGGCGATAAAAGACATTTAACGTTTTGAAGAGCTGAACAATGTAAGTATTAATGTTTATGGAATTGAAAATAAGAGAATAGTAGGTCCTCTATATTATACTCAGGAAAAAAAGGAATGCTCATGTAAATTTACTGTACATAACCGAAGGTGAAAATGCCCACTATTGTTGGATAAAACATTTAAGTAGACTTGTTGGTAGTCAAGTATCAAAACATAAATCTAAGAAGTGGTTGTGTGATGGCTGTTTGCTATATTTTAGAAAAGAGGATCAACTATCTGAACATCAAGAAGATGTTCAGTAAAGAACATATAGCCTACTGTCTCCTAAATGTATGAGTATTGTTATAACTCTTTGTCCTTTTCAAGGAGTATGATTGAATGTTGGTTGTAGGAGCTTGTTGAAATACAACGCGCTATAGGGATATTAAACATGAATATGAGGTGCCCTTTGCTAGTGCTACCTCTGTACCAAATTTCGTTCAATTCGGTTTCACCGTGTTTGAATTGATAGGGGGAATCGATTTGAACACATACTTGGCCACCATCTGCAAACTATTGGGCTGATGTTCTTGCAGTTTGGTCAGAATATGTTTCCCACATAAAGATATGGTGTTGCAAAATTAGGTAGAGACTAGATTATTAGGTTGGTCGTAATTACATTTTAGCTTTTAACATTTGGGTGGCCGCGATTACGTTTCCATCAAGATAGCGGTGATATAAAACATGACACTGAGGTGCCCTTTGCTAGTGCTACCTCTGTACCAAATTTCGTTCATTCGGTTCCACCGTGTTCGAAATAATAGGGGGAATCAATTTTGACATAAAGATGGCCACCATCCGCAAACTATTTGGCTAATGACCTACTAGATTGGTCAAAGGATGCTCCCTCCATAAAGGTATGTTGTTGCAAAGTTTGGTAGAGTTCGGATGGTTATGTTAGTCGTAATTTGATTTAAGCTTTAAACATTCGTGTGGCCGCCATTACGTTTCTGTCAATATGGTGGCGATATTAATCATGACACTGAGATGCCCTTTGCTAGTGCTATCTCTGTACCTAACTTCGTTCCATTCGGTTTCAGCGTGTTTGAATTAATAGGGGGAATCGATTCTGACACAAAGATGGCCGCCATCCGCAAACTATTAGGCGAATGACCTATTAGATTGGTCTAAGGATGCTCCCTCCATAAAGGTATGTAGTTGCAAAATTTGGTAGAGATCGGATGATTAGGTTAATCGTAATTTGATTTAAGCTCTGAACATTCGTGTGGCCGCCATTACGTTTCAGTCAAGATGGCGGCGATATAAACTATGACACTGAGGTGCCCTTTGCTAGTACTACCTCTGTACCAAATTTCGTTCCATTCGGTTCCACCGTGTTCGAATTAATAGGGGGAATCAATTTTGACATAAAGATGGCCTCCATCCGCAAACTATTAGGTGAATGACCTATTAAATTGGTCAAAGGATGCTCCCTCCATAAAGGTATGTAGTTGCAAAATTTGGTAGAGATCGGATGATTAGGTTAATCGTAATTTGATTAACCTTTGAACATTCGTGTGGCCGCCATTACGTTTCAGTCAAGATGGCGGCGATGTAAAACATGACACTAAGGTGCCCTTTGCTAGTGCTACCTCTGTACCAAATTTCGTTCCATTCGGTTCCACCGTGTTCGAATTAATAGGGGGAATCAATTGTGACATAAAGATGGCCGCCATCCGCAAACTATCAGGTGAATGACCTATTAGATTGGTCAAAGGATGCTCCCTCCATAAAGGTATGTAGTTGCAAAATTTGGTAGAGATCGGATGATTAGGTAAATCGTAATTTGATTTAAGCTTTGAACATTTGTGTGGCCGCCATTACGTTTCCGTCAAGATGGCGGCGATATAAAACATGACACTGAGGTGCCTTTTGTTAGTACTACCTTTGTACCAAATTTCGTTCCATTCGGTTGCACCGTGTTCGAATTAATAGGAGGAATCGATTTTCACACAAAGATGGCCGCCATCCGCAAACTATTACGCTGATGACCTATTGGTTTGGTCAAAGGATGCTCCCCCCATAAAGGTATGTCGTTGCAAAATTTGGTAGAGATCGGATGATTAGGTTAGTCGTAATTTGATTTAAGCTTTGAACATTTGTGTGGCCGCCATTACGTTTCCATCAAGATGGCGGCGATATAAAACATGACACAGAGGTGTCCTTTGCTAGTGCTACCTTTGTACCAAATTTCGTTCATTTCGCATTCACCGTGTTCGAATTGATAGTGGGGGACAGACATTCAGAGTACACACACACACACACACACACAGACACACAGACACACACACACATACACACACACACAGACAGACACACTTTTTTCGCCCTGTGTTGATCTCATAAGTCTACTTTCATTTTTTGCAAAAATCGAAAGTAGGCTAAAATGAGGATGTAATCATGTGTGTACGGTATTACCGACTCCTAAAAATAACATTCTAAAATTTAAGGATTATGAGAAACAGCTTCGAGTACCATTTGTTATATATGCTGACTTTGAGGCTTTGCTAAAACCATTTAATACATGTTCAACGAATCCAGCCCAGCCTTTCACCAACACTACTCACATTCATGAACCTTTTAGCTTTGCATATTATATTAAATGTAGTTACGATGACTCTTTAAATAAGTTTGAGCTGTATAGAGGACCTGATGCACCTAAAGATTTTATGGAAAGGCTTGAGAAAGATGCCATCCGTATATCCTCTATTTTAAATACGATCATTCCAATGGAGCCACTAACTTCATCAGAGCAAATGAATTTTGAAACTGAAACTAATTGTTTTATATGTGGTGAATGTTTATGTACAGATAGGGTTCGCGATCATGATCATTTAACAGGAAAATATCGTGGTGCTGCTCACCAAGAATGTAATTTAAATTATAGAGTAAGTAAATTCATTCCGGTCATTCTACATAACGGTAGCAAATACGATAACCACATTATCGTTAAAGAATTTGGAGCTTCAGATGTGAAAATTGATGTGTTTGCAAATAATAAGGAACAATACATATCGTTCACAAAATACATCAAAACTGACAATAAGAAAACGATAAAACTGCGATTTTTAGATTCATTCCGCTTTATGCCGAGTAGTCTTGATAAGCTTGCTAGTAATTTAAAATCAGATCAGTTTCATGAAATTCAACGTGTCTTTCCTAAAGAAGATGATTTTAATTTGATTCGTCAAAAGGGTATATTCCTTTACGAATATATTAACTGTGTGGAACGTCTCGAGGAGTGTTCTTTACCACCGAAAGATGCATTTTTCAGTTCCTTAAACACAAGTCATATCAGTGATCAGGAATATTTATATGGACAACGTGTATGGGCACAGTTTGACATTCAAACTTTAGGAGAATTTTCAGTCATATATTTGAAGACAGATGTGTTGTTATTAGCAGATGTTTTTGAAAATTTTCGGAATGTTTGTATGAAAACTTATGACCTTGATCATTGTCAGTATTTCACTTTATTTATTTATCCGAGTCCAAAACACATACATATATACATATAAATTACACTAAATTTCATTACTCCAGTGTTCAACTGTTAGAATGGCACAGTCATTGGCTTCTATCGAGTCCTGCATAGTACATGGTCATGATAACATGCTGAAATTCAGAATGTGCTCGGGGTCTTGTCTTTCACCACATCTACAAAGTTCTTCAGCACTGTATCCCCACTTCATTAAATTGCTTTTGCACCGACTCACACCAGTTCTCAGTCGGTTTAGCGTCTTCCAGGATTCGTATTGTAAGTATTTCACTGCTCCTGGGTTAAGTTTCAGTTCAATGTTGAAAAAAAAACGAAAGGAAATTTAGAATTAATGACTGATATAGACATGATCAATTTTATAAAATCATCAATTCGAGGTGGATTAAGCCAATGTAGTGGACGGTACTCTAAAGCGAATAATAAATACCTGCCTAGCTACAACCCTTGTGAAGAGTCAAAGTATATTGTCTACCTCGATGCAAATAACCAATATGGTTGGGCTATGAGTCAATATCTACCACTGAAAGATTTTCGCTGGCTGACACAACCTGAAATTGATGTCTTACATGTTGACACTCTTAATGATAACGATGATAAGGGATATATTTTAGAGGTAAATCTTGAGTACCCTAAAGAGTTACATGGTGATCATAATGATTTACCATTTTGTCCTGAGAATATGAAATCTCCATACATCACATCACGAACAAAAATGTTAATTGCTAATGTAAATGATAAATGTAAATATGTAATACATTATCAAAACTTGAATCAGTGTCTACAGCATGGATTGGAATTAACTAAAATTCATCGCGTATTGCAATTTCATCAGTCAGCATGGCTCAAACCGTATATTGATCTATATAATTTAAGAACACAGTCAACAAACGCGTTTGAAAAAGATTTTTATAACCTCATGAATAATAGTGTTTTTGGAAAGACTATGGAGAATGTTGATAAACGAGTTGATGTAAAGCTGATAACAAAGTGGGAGAATGATGGTAAATGGTATGGTGCGAGCAACTTAATAAGCAAGCCTAACTTTCATAGCTGTTCAATTATTCATGAGGATTTAGTTGTAATACAAATGAATCGTCTTAAAGTAACTTACAACAAACACATATATGGGGTTACACCATTCTGGAATTGTCAAAAACACTTATGTATGAATTTCACTATGATTATGTAAAGAAAAACTATCTTGATAATGCTAAATTACTCTACACAGACACAGATTTTTTTATTTATGAGTTTAAACTAATGATTTTTATGAGGATATCAAATCTGAGCTAAATAGGTTTGATACAAGTGACTACCCCGAGGATAATATTTACCATTTGCCTCTAGTAAACAAAAAGGTTCTTGGGAAATTTAAGGATGAATGTGGTGGTGTTATTATAGACACCTTTGTAGGCACAAAATCTAAATCATACAGCTATATGACAATTGATGATGTAGTAGTAAAAAAATGAAAAGGAGTGAAAAAGAATGTTGTTGTTCTTCTTCTTCTTCTTCTTTTATTCATGGGGCCTCTCGTTTTCCAAGTTCCTGTTTAGCGTCGACCTCCAAGATCTTTTGCTACCATGTGTTTCCTTCATTTCCACCTGGATATCTCTGCTCCCTTCACAAAGCTGCAGATCAATCTTATTGGGTCCTCGAGGATTTTCTCTCTTTCTTCACCCGGCAGCCCCAGTGTGGAGATTCTAGTTCTTCCCAGCGCCTCACATTCAAAAAGTATGTGTTCAGCTGATTCTTCTGCTTCATTGCATTTCCTACATATATTGTCTCTTATTACTCCAATTCTATGTAGGTGTTTTTTAAGATGGCAGTGTCCTGTCAATAGTCCCACTACCCATCTTATATTTCCTCTGCTAAGTTGTAGAAGTTGTTTAGTGTGCTTCTTGTTTGGTCCTTTTATCAGTTCCTTTGCAAGTCTGCAACCTGGAGTCTTTTTCCAGTTTTCTATTTGCTTATTTTGTACCCATTTACCTATTACATGTCGGGCTTGTCTGTAAGAGATCCCACATACAGGTTCTGGGCCTACAAAATGTATCTCTGCTCCTTTTCTGGCCAGTTCATCTGCCCTTTCATTACCTTCTATACCTGCATGCCCTGGTACCCATATTATTTTAACGGTGTTGTACTCTGAGAGCTTCAGGAGAACTGAGTGGCAGTACCATACTATTTTGGATGTTATCCGGACAGCCTCTAGTGCCTTAATGGCTGCTTGGCTGTCCGTAAAAATGAAAATGTTCTTATCTTTATATTTCATTTTCAGGTTTCCTTCAAGACACGTGGTGATAGCTAACACCTCCGCTTGAAAGACAGTAGTGTGTCTGCCCAGGCTCATTTGAATTGATCTCTCAGGTCTTTCCCCGTTGATCCCTCCTCCTGTACCACTTACAGTTTTTGAGCCATCAGTCCACCACACTATATCCTCTCTATCGGTCTTCCACTTGTTGATATCCCAGTCTTCCTTTTTTTATTATTTGGGTCTCAAATGGTTTCTCAAAGTTATACTTTGGTATCATGTAATCAGAAGGCATGTGTAGTACTTCCCCTGTTATAACTCTGTTAATTTTACAGTGTCCTAGACTGGGCCTTTGTGTTTTCCAGCATTCTGTTTGTTCCAATCTATATGAACTCATTCTAGCCTGTCCCTCTATGAAGTTGCTTAGAGATGGGAGATCCAGTAATGTATTCAAGGCTTCTGTCGGCGCAGTTTTCATAACTCCAGTTATAGCAACACATGCCATTCTCTGCAGACTATTTAATCTGCTGCCGACATTTCCTTGTTTTGCTTTCTCCCACCAAATGATTGAAGCATAGGTTATCAGTGGTCTAATGATCATTGTGTATATCCACATTACCACCGACGGATTTAGACCCCATGTTGTCCCAACAGCTCTCTTACACGCATAGAGTAAGTTCTTGGCCCGGGTTATGTTCCTTTCTATATGTGAATTCCAGGTTAGCTTTTTATCTAGCACTACTCCAAGATATAGTACCTGTTCTTCCATATAGATTTCTTGCCCAAAGAGCTTCAGTGTTCTCTTTCTCTCTAATTTTTTCTTTCTTGTAAAAGGGACCAGAGTTATCTTATTCGGGTTAACGGAAAGCTGTTCTTCCCGACACCAGTTCTCTACAAGGTTAAGTGATCTCTGCATGAGGTCCTGTATGACACTCATCACCTTACCTCGTACTACAATCACTAGGTCATCTGCATATCCTTGTGTATACATACCCTGTTCATTGAGCCTGGCTATGATTTTGTCCACTACAAGGTTCCACAGCAGAGGAGATAACACTCCTCCCTGAGCACAGCCTCGAGTGGCCCTAACCGTTAGCGTCTCGTCAAACAGGGTTGCTTTTATCCTTCTTCCGTCCAGCATAGATTTAATCCATTTTACGACGGTTTTGCTGACCTTGCTCTCTTCTACTGCTTTGATCATAGAGTCATAGGTTGTATTACTGAAGGCCCCTTCTATGTCTAGAAATGCCGCCAGTGCTATTTCTTTATATTCTAGGCTTTCCTCTATTTTGCAAACCAATTGATGGAGTGCTGCTTCAGTGGATCTGCCTGGTCTATATGCAAACTGATTTTCATGTATCATTGAGTTCAGTTGCACAGTTCTTCGGATGTATTTATCCATAATTTTCTCCATTGCTTTTAGCATGAAGGAATTTAAGCATAATGGTCTGTAGGCTTTGGCTTGAGCATAATTCGCCCTACCAGGCTTCGGTATAAATACCGCTTTAGCCTCAGACCATGATTTCGGCACGTACCCTAGGGCTAGACTAGCTCTGAATAGGTTTGTCAAGGCCTCAACAAGTATCTCCCGTCCTTCCTGAAGGAGTATCGGAAGTATCTCATCTGGCCCCGGAGCCTTTATGGGTTGAAACGTGTCGATTGCCCATCTCACTTGATTGGGTTTTACTAGTCTTTTGGCACAGTTCCAGTCTGCTCTTCGAGCTTTGGCCTCTGTTCCAATCTCTTCTTCCTCTGTCATCTCCTCAGCCTCAGGAAAATGACACGCCATCAACATCTCTAGCGTGTCCCTCCCTCCCTGAGTAAATGTTCCATCGGATCTTTCCAGTGTTCCTACTTGGTTTATGTGAGTTGCTTTGAGAACCTTCTGAAGCCTTGCTGCTTCAGTGTGCGTTTCCACTTTCTCACAGAACAGTCTCCAAGATTTTCTCTTTGCTCTCCGTATTTCTAGGTTATACTCAGTGAGTTTCCTATGATATATATTCCACATACCATTTCTAGATGATATTTTATACAAAGCCCTAACCTCTTTTTTCAATTTGGCTAGGTTGTTGTTCCACCACCTGACGTTTTTGGTGTTCTTCTTTTCTCTGCGAGGACAGTTGTCATGGTATGAGTCTATAATGGCATCTTCTAAAAGTTCCACTGCCTCATCCAATTCTCTCTGTCCCCTCTCATCAGTTCGGATCTTCTGCACCGCCTGCCCCAGAACTTCTCTGTATCCATCCCAGTTAGTTCTTTTGGGGTCTCTGTACATTTCGATTCTACTTTGTCTCGCATCTATTGCAAATTGGATATGCTGGTGGTCTGCCAGTGATGGTTCCTCCAGCACCTTCCAATCTTTAATGAAATTTGCAATATGCGTAGTGCTCATTGTAATGTCTATTACCTCCCTACGATTCTTATTTATGAATGTAGGCTTATTTCCTAGGTTTAGTATCATGATCTCAGTTCTCATGATAAACTCTAGTAAAGACTCACCTCTTGCATTGCAGTTCGTACTGCCCCATGCCGTGTGGTGTGAATTTGCATCCGCTCCCAGGACTAGATGTTCTCCTTTCCTCTTTGCGTTGCAAATTAAGTTCTCAACTTCTTCTGTTGGAGGCAGATTAGTTGAGTCATATGGGAAGTACGCAGAGCCTATAATTATTTCTCTAGGTCCTTCCCAATTTCCAAGTTTTACCTTGGCCACAGTCAAATCCCGTGAACAGTGCTCCTGCAATAGAAGACATTGTAGTTTCCTACTCACAAGAAGGCACGTTCTGGGTATTTCCGATATTGTATCGTACATTAGCTTACCTCCAGATTTCGCCAGTCCTGCTACTTTGCCCTTGACTACCCATGGCTCCTGAATTAGGGCCACGTCAATAGCCTCGGTCTTGAACTTTCTGGCGAAATTGGCCACAGCTACTTTTTTATGTTGAAGGTTGGCCTGAAGTATTTTCAGTACCATCCTTGCCAACATTGGGTTTCGTTTTTCCTTTGATGACCTGAAACCTGATTTGCCCAAGTCCGAGTTTAGCCTTCAGACTTCTCTTCTTGAGCTCTTCAAAGTCTCGTTCACCAAGGGCCATAACGACTGTCCTTCCTGTTTCGTCAGTTGTTGATGCATTCAGCACTCTCCAATCTTTCGTCAGAATTTTGGTGTCGTGCTGGTGTATTCTGACAAGAACGTCTTCCACTTTCATCTTGTCAAAAGGAGGTGGAAACTTGGTGATGACCTTGATAGTGTTCAACACCTTCTTAGCGTCCGCCACCTCTAAATTCTCCCCTTTCCAGGGGTTACAATTGGATACTGTCTGCTCCAGCCAGCTTTTAGTTTCTGGATTGGCACAGATCAGTACCATTGCTCCATTTTCCAGCCTTGGTGACTCGAGGAAGCCTGGCAGACACCCATCTGACAGCGGCTTCATCTGCGCTATCAAGACGGTTGACAGTTCCGTCATATCCTCCTCCTTAAGCTTGCCATCTGGAGAGGTCTTAGGTATTATTACGACCGTGGATGAGGTCAGTCGTTCCGAAAAGGACATGACTGTTTCCTCCTTCTGTTTCTTGGAGAGTGGTTTTACAGCCGAACTTGGTGGCGTGCTGTCCTCCGACCTTGGTCTTTTGGACCTTGTCGGTGGCATAGCATTTTGCCGATCTCTGTTCTTAGGCTTCTTCTCCACCCAAGTTCCAGCCGCTATCTTGGCTTCTTTTCTCGCTTTCTTCTTTTCTTTGTAATATGCATTTGTGCGAGGTTTATTTTCAATGTGCATCCTGTTGATCTTTGATGCAGATATCTTCAGGTCTTTCTCGGTGGAATCTCCTGTGCTACTTGGTCCTGCAGTCTGCTCTACTGTAGCTTCTGTTGCCTTTTCCAATTCGTGTTTGGATTTAGAGACAGCCTGTCCTACTGGGACTTCTGTCTCCATTTTTTCATCTCCGGTCTGCACATGGATCTGCTCTGTTGGAGCTTCCATGGCTTCCTTTGATGTGGGGTTTGTAGTTGGTTCTTTCTGATTGTCCATACTTCATATTATAATAGGGTTTTTGCCCCTTCTAGGGTCCTTAGCGACGTTCTCACCATCCGTGATAAGGCATAAAGCCAGACATTGTCCTCCCGCAACTCAGGCTCTCCGTAGCAGTAACCACGCCCCTCAGTCGTCCATCCAGCAATCCGCCCCTGGCCCGAACCATCAAGCCAGGTTTGTACCGCCTTCAGTAGGCCTACTCACGTGGTAACCACTTGGCATTACCATGACTGAGTTCACAGCCATGACTTCCCCCCTAGATTGGGTTCGCCCCATTCCCAACCCGCAGCTCGTCCAGGCTACGTAGGGCAAAGTGATGTGTTGGTTCCAGCTCATCGCAGTGAGCCTTCACCTCAATCACCAGCACCCACTTCACCTAAACCACTGTTTCATCCATGCGGAGGGATCATGGATGCCTCTCTAGCAGGTATGGTCGAGGCCTCCACTTCCAAGCCTTGGCTTGGGCTAGTAACCGTGGGGGTATTATTACGCCCCCCTCCCACAGGGGGTGGGTGGTGTTTTAGCTTCCTCCTTCTTGTATAATGCCTGGTTACCATTCATGGCTCCACACAGTATCTCAAGAAAGGAGCTACTAGTCCCCCTCACCACGCAGAGGATCTTCACCTGTATCGAGTAACCTAGATTATCCCAATACAAATGTAGAAACACCAAGAGGAGGAAGAATGTTGTTAGTAAAGAGTTAGATATAAGTGATTATAAAAACTGTATAGTTAGTAACCCACCTGTATTATATATGAAAATGTGTGTATTTTGAAGTAAAATCATCAGCTACATACCAATTTGCTGAACAAAGTTGCTTTAAGTAATGAAGACAACAAACGATTCATTATACCCAACACATTTGATACTCTTGTTTGGGGAAACAGTGGCATTGACGACTATTACTTTATTGATCACTATATTGCAATATTTGTAGTGTGTTTTATATTGTAATATTTTTTGTGTAAACATGTAAGTAGAATGTATAATACATATGTAAAATGTTAGGCTACTGTGGTTTAGTAAAAATAAGATAAGTAATACATTTTAGTGTAAAATGTTTGCTTTTTTATATTACGAAAAAGATTTTAAAAAATGTACAGAATGTGTGAACTAAACAAGGGGAATGTGAAAAATGTAAAGTGGAAATTGTAAATATCCATGTGTGAAAAAAATGAAATGGCTATCACCATTTTTTAAATTAGAAGATATAGTGATCTGGTGAACCTTATTTTATTTCACAACAACAACAAAATGTACAGAATGTATGAACTAAACAAGGCGAATGTAAAAAAAAATGTAAAGTGGAAATTGTAAATATGCATGTGTGGAAAAATGAAAATGAAGAAATGGCTATCACCATTTTTACAATTAAAAGACATTGTGATCTGGTAAACCTTGTTTTTATTTCACTACAAATAGGGCTTTACAAAATAGAATACAAAGAAATACCAATTCCACAATCCTTTTCATTGTTCATGTCCACGCATCATTAACTTTCCTTTTATAGCACTCATTACAATGAGGGCTGAGCCTGTATACAGGCATGCAAGTGCTGAAACCGCTGGATTAGCTTACTGGGATTGTTCCAGTAAATAAATTTAACAAATGATTTTTATGGTAAACAATGCATTAGCATTATCATCATTATTATGTTCTTCATCATTATCATCATAGGCATTATCATTAGCATTATAATCATCATTATTATTACTATATAGTCCTTTTTGATCCTTTTGCAATACCACATTTTGCACAAGGTTTACCAGATCACAATGTCTTTTAATTGTAAAAATGTTGATAGCCATTTCTTCATTTTCATTTTTTTACACATGAATATTTACAATTTCCACTTTACATTTTTTTACATTCGCCTTGTTTAGTTCACACATTCTGTACATTTTGTTGTTGTTGTGAAATAAAATAAGGTTCACCAGATCACTATATCTTTTAATTTAAAAAATGGTGATAGCCATTTCATTTTTTTCGCACATGGATATTTACAATTTCCACTTTACATTTTTTACATTCCCCTTGTTTAGTTCACACATTCTGTACATTTTTAAAAATCTTTTTCGTAATATAAAAAAGCAAACATTTTACACTAAAATGTATTACTTTTCTTATTTTACTAAACCACAGTAGCCTAACATTATACATTCTACTTACAGATTTTACAAAAAATATTACAATATAAAACAATTCAAAATTACTGAAGAAGATTGTCTAAATCGAATAGAGTACAGAAAAAAAATTTTTGGTCTCAAAATTCTTGTCGGGGAGAAGAAAAATCTCAACAGAGGAGAATGGACTGCTGAAAGAAGAGCTGCACAGTCGACCAGGATGAAAGACTTCTGGAAGAGAAAGAAGGAAACTAGACCTATAAAGAAGTGATATTTGCGTGGTCCTTGTTGGCCTGTCCGCGGTGTATATGTATAAAACACACTACAAATATAACAATATAGTGATCATTAGACTTAAGTAAAGTAATAGTCGCCAATGCCACTGTTTCTCCAAACAAGAGTATCAAATTTGTTGGGTATAATGAATCGTTTGTTGTCTTCATTACTTAAAGCAACTTTGTTCAGCAAATTGGTATGTAGCTCATGATTTTTACTTCTAAATACACACATTTTCTTATATAATACAGGTGGGTTACTAAATATACAGTTTTTGTAATCACTTATATCTAACTCTTTACTAACAACATTCTCTTTCACTCCTTTTCATTTTTTTACTACTACATCATCAATTGTCATATAGCTGTATGATTTAGATTTTGTGCCTACAAAGGTGTCTATAATAACACCACCACATTCATCCTTAAATTTCCCAAGAACCTTTTTGTTTACTAGAGGCAAATGGTAAATATTATCCTCGGGGTAGTCACTTGTATCAAACCTATTTAGCTCAGTTTTGATATCCTCATAAAAATAATGAGTTTTAAACTCATGAATAAAAGAATCTGTGTCTGTGTAGAGTAATTTAGCATTATCAAGATAGTTTTTCGTTACATAATCATAGTGAAATTCATACATAAGTGTTTTTGACAATTTCAGAATGGTGTAACCCACATATATGGGTTTGTTGTAAGTTACTATAAGACGATTCATTTGTATTACAACTAAATCCTCATGAATAATTGAACAGCTATGAAAGTTAGGCTTGCTTATTAAGTTGCTCGCACCATACCTTTTACCATCATTCTCCCACTTTGTTATCAGCTTTACATCAACTCGTTTATCAACATTCTCCATAGTCTTTCCAAAAACACTATTATTCATGAGGTTATAAAAATCTTTTTCAAACGCGTTTGTTGACTGTGTTCTTAAATTATTGTTTAGATCAATATACGGTTTGAGCCATGCTGACTGATGAAATTTCAATACGCGATGAATTTTAATTGATTTCAGTCCATGCTGTAGACACTGTTTCAAGTTTTGATAATGTATTACATATTTACATTTATCATTTACATTAGCAATTAACAATTTTGTTCGTGATGTGATGTATGGAGATTTCATATTCTCAGGACAAAATGGTAAATCATTATGATCACCATGTAACTCTTTAGGGTACTCAAGATTTACCTCTAAAATATATCCTTTATCATCGTTATCATTAAGAGTGTCAACATGTAAGACATCAATTTCAGGTTGTCTCAGCCAGCGAAAATCTTTCAGTGGTAGGTATTGACTCATAGCCCAACCATATTGGTTATTTGCATCGAGGTGGACAATATACTTAGACTCTTCACAAGGGTTGTAGCTAGGCATGTATTTATTATTGCTTTAGAGTACCGTCTACTACATTGGCTTAATCCACCTCGAATTGATGATTTTATAAAATTGATCATGTCTATATCAGTCATTAATTATAAAATTACTTTCGTTTATTTCAACATTGAACTGAAACTTAACCCAGGAGCAGTGAAATACTGACAAGGATCAAGGTCATAAGTTTTCATACAAACATTTCGAAAATTTTCAAAAACAACTGCTAATAACAACACATCTGTCTTCAAATATATGTCTGAAAATTCTCCTAAAGTTTGAATGTCAAACTGTGACCATACACGTTGTCCATGTAAATATTTCTGATCACTGATATGACTTGTGTTTAAGGAACTGAAAAATGCATCTTTCGGTGGTAACGAACACTCCTCGAGACGTTCCACACAGTTAATATATTCGTAAGGGAATATATCCTTTTGACGAATCAAATTAAAATCATCTTCTTTAGGAAAGACACGTTGAATTTCATGAAACTGATCTGATTTTAAATTACTAGCAAGCTTATCAAGACTACTCGGCATAAAGCGGAATGAATCTAAAAATCGCAGTTTTATCGTTTTCTTATTGTCAGTTTTGATGTATTTTGTGAACGATATGTATTGTTCCTTATTATTTGCAATCACATCAATTTTCACATCTGAAGCTCCAAATTCTTTAACGATAACGTGGTTATCGTATTTGCTACCG
Source organism: Meconema thalassinum (assembly GCA_946902985.2). Taxonomy (NCBI): domain Eukaryota; kingdom Metazoa; phylum Arthropoda; class Insecta; order Orthoptera; family Tettigoniidae; genus Meconema; species Meconema thalassinum. Next base: position 2,095,313,818 of record OX336388.2, on the reverse strand, counting down.
TTATGTAGAATGACCGGAATGAATTTACTTACTCTATAATTTAAATTACATTCTTGGTGAGCAGCACCACGATATTTTCCTGTTAAATGATCATGATTGCGAAACCTATCTGTACATAAACATTCACCACATATAAAACAATTAGTTTCAGTTTCAAAATTCATTTGCTCTGATGAAGTTAGTGGCTCCATTGGAATGATCGTATTTAAAATAGAGGATATAAGGATGGCATCTTTCTCAAGCCTTTCCATAAAAACTTTAGGTGCATCAGGTCCTCTATACAGCTCAAACTTATTTAAAGAGTCATCGTAACTACATTTAATATAATATGCAAAGCTAAAAGGCTCATGAATGTGAGTAGTGTTGGTGAAAGGCTGGGCTGGATTCGATGAACATGTATTAAATGGTTTTAGCACAGTCTCAAAGTCAGCATATATAACAAATGGTACTCGAAGCTGTTTCTCATAATCCTTAAATTTTAGAATGTTAATTTTAGGAGTCGGTAATACCGTACACACATGATTACATCCCCATTTTAAGCCTATTTTCAATTTTGAAAAAATAGGCTTATGAGATCACCTTTTGTCCGTGTGTGTGTGCGTGTGTGTGTGTGTGTGTGTGTGTGTGTGATTCGTGTGTGTGTCCCCCCCTAATAAAATCTAAACGGCTGGAGCGATTTCAATGAAACTCGGTATGTTCATAGCACTATTCCCGGCGACCTCGACCGTGCCCTTCAAATTTTGTTACGTCTCACCAATGCAAAATGGCGGCTGTGCGAAATATTTCACTAGCATTCAATATCTCCGAAACTATTACCGATATCGCCCTGAAAATGTGTACGGTGATAACGGGGACTACTAGAAGTTCACCTATGAGACTTTCAAAAACCTGGTGACTACAAAACCAACATGGCGGTCAAGCGAAGTTGAGACTTTTAAATAGACTTTTCTCGCGATTTAACTATCCACACGTAATGAAACTTGGTACAGAAAATGTTTATACACATTGAAATGCACTGGAGTCTAATTTAGTTCAATTGTTTACTTAACTTCAAAATGGCGGCTGTGCGAAATATTTCACTGACATTCTATATCTCCGAAACTATTATAGATATCACCCTGCAATTTAGTACGGTGATAAAGGGTACTGATACAAGTTTACCTATGTATATTTCATAAACTTGTAAAGTAGAAAACGAACATGGCGACCATGCGAATTTGAGACTTTTAAATAGACTTTTTTCACGATTTAACCATCCAAACGTAATGAAACTAGGTACAGCAAGTGTTTATACGCATAGTAATGCACTGGAGTCTAATTTAGTTCAATTGTTTACATAACCTCAAAATGGCCGCTGTGCGAAATATTTCACTGACATTCTATATCTCCGAAACTATTACAGATATTACCCTGCAATTTTGTACGGTGATAAAGGGTACTGGTACAAGTTATCTATGTATACTTCATAAACTTGTAAAGTAAAAAACGAACATGGCGACCAAGCGAATTTGAAATATTTTAATAGACTTTTCTCGTGATTTAACTCTCTGAGCGCAGTGAAATGTGGTACAGTAAATGATTTTGCAAATTGTAATGCACTGCCATCTAATTTAAATCAATTGTTTACATAACCTCAATATGGCGGCTGTGCGAAATTTTTAAATTAAGTTTTTATTTCTTGTGTCGTAATCATGCGATCGAAGTGAAAGTTTGAATAATGAACCTAGGCAATAATTGTCCTTGAATGGTACATAATTCTATGGCCTATACATATAAGAATCCTAAATGGCGAGCTTCCGAAATATTTAGACGGTTCGCAATATCTATGAATCTTTTACAGCAACCAAACTGAATTTTTTAATGTTCATAGAGACTATGAACATATGTTCACTTATAGGACTTTCATTAACCTGGTGAGCACAAATCCAACATGGCGGCGGCGCGAAGTATAAATATTTAAATGGTCGATTCTCGCGAATTAACTATCCGAGTGCTGTGAAACGTTGCACGTTAAATGCTTATACAAATGTTGATCCACTGGCATCTAATTTATTTCAATTGTTTGCATAATCACAAGATGGCTGCTGTGCGTAATTTTAAAATCTCGTTTTTACTTCTTGTGTTCTAATCATGTGATTGAAGCATGAATACCACACGTACACAATAATCTTAATGTAATAGTACAAAAATAAAAATCCAACATGGCGACTATCTGAAATATTTAGACGGTTCTCAATATCAACGAATCTGTTACAGCAATTAAACTGAAATTTTGTATGTTGTTAGAAGAAATTAACATGAGCAGGATATATGAAAATAGGCTGTATAGTTCTTTACGGAACTACTTGTTGATGTTCAGATAGTTGATCCTCTTTTCTAAAATATAGCAAACAGCCATCACACAACCACTTCTTAGAATTATGTTTTGATACTTGACTACCAACAAGTCTACTTAAATGTTTTATCCAACAATAGTGGGCATTCTCACCTTCGGTTATGTACAGTAAATTTACATGAGCATTCTTTTTTTCCTGAGTATAATATAGAGGACCTACTATTCTCTTATTTTCAATTCCATAAACATTAATACTTACATTGTTCAGCTCTTCAAAACATTGAATGTCTTTTATCGCCATAGGAAATTATATTTCTTTTAAATCTAACACTGAAGAATAGTGAGGATATGATGATGTTCTCATCGTATCCCTCACTGCTGGATGGAGATCTGAGGTTACAGCCCACGCAAAACATGCGTCATCATTATTCAAAACGTTCAGAACAATTTTCTTTCGTTTGATCCATCCTGGCAAATCAATGTATGATGATGCTCGAAGGGGGTTGTATTTATTCAGGTTGGTTTCTAAATAAAGTACTTTAACCAACGCCCACCCTGACTCCCTTTCCTGGAACTCTACACTCTTCACAATGATAGCACTAGAAATATTTTGATATATATCACTAATATTAGTTGATTCACTAACAATTATGTTTTTTGTATTGAAGGATTTGATATCCGTAATTTCTCCTTCGCTCCCAGTTTTTACATAGAATCCAAAAAGTTCAAAATTCATTTTAATTGTTTTATGCTCTAATAAAACATTACCTACCAAGCCAAACACACTAGGTTGAACATTTCTTAAAAATGATTCAATACTTTGAGTTTTTTCTTCACTATAAAGTCTATAACTAGCAATTCGACTTTTAAATGCACTACCAATTTGTTGAATATTTCCATAATTTCTTTCATGGCAAGCGTTATTTGTATGATGAATACTGCGTAAATGTCCATGAATGATTGAAGAAAGTATATCAATATTGCATATATCACTATGTGTTATCGAAGGTTCACCATTCTTCTTTCTTTTTGTTGCACAACTATTTTCACAATCTTGAGAACGTTTACGCTTTTGAGCATCACATTCGTTTAAAGGTTTCGTGCTAGTTGTTGGTTTTACAGTTTTTAATTCTTGTTGTTCACCATGCACTTCAACCATGTGGCATTGATATCGCTTTACAGCAGAAAATCCAAGTTCGCAAACTGAACACGAAAATGGTGCTGAACTAACATGCATTAAATTTACATGACGTGCAAGATTATCTTGTCTGTTAAATGTGGTAGCTCAATGACTGCACACAAACATTTTAATGTCTTTTTTAGCATTTGCATGTCGTTGAAGGTTGTCAGGTCTTGAGAACTGTTTCTTACAGTCACCACACTTGAACATGATGATCACTTTCGAAATTACCTATAAAAGAAAGAAATCATAAATGTTAATAAATGATAAAACAATGTAAAATATAAATAGTTTAATTACATTCCAGTCAATGGTTATATCAGGGTATTTAAATCAATCATCTGTGAACTCCTAGCAAGTCTAACTTCATGTAGTTCTAACTGGGGGTTACTATATACCACTGTCACTAACACCTAGCGGTGAACATTGGAACTTGATAGAGTGGTAGAAACCAGTGATCGTCAGTCAAGAGTGCTAAGTGTGATGCCATAGCCAGTCTTAAAACAAGTCTAAACTAGTAGAACATGTCACGTGATAGAAACCAGCGATCGCCAGTTAAGTGAGCTAAGTGTGACGTCATAGCCAGTCTTAAAACAAGTCTAAACTTGTAGAACATGTCACGTGATAGAAACCAGCAGCTCGTTTTATAAACATACTCGTGTCTTAATTATTGCCACTATAGGCTCGTTGCATAATGTACCAATTAAACCTATATGTTTCAATACGACAATGATATCTTCATCAGTGTTGATAGTTTAATAGTTTAACATGATAAAGTGAAATGGATATCCATACAGAACTTTGATTTGAAATAAGTAGAAAAGTTCACATAAAAATTAAATTTTACACACTAGAAAGAAGTTGTTACTAATAGAACTGGTGAAATTTATAAATGAAAAATGTTGCTTTATGACTGACTATGACATCACACTTAGTTCACTTAACTGGTGGCTGCTGGTTTCTATCACGTGACATGTTCTACAAGTTTAGACTTGTTTTAAGACTGGCTATGACGTCACACTTAGCTCACTTAACTGGCGATCGCTGGTTTCTATCACGTGACATGTTCTACTAGTTTAGACTTGTTTTAAGACTGGCTATGGCGTCACACTTAGCACACTTGACTGACGATCACTGGTTTCTACCACTCTATCAAGTTCCAATGTTCACCGCTAGGTGTTAGTGACAGTGGTATATAGTAACCCCCAGTTAGAACTACATGAAGTTAGACTTGCTAGGAGTTCACAGATGATTGATTTAAATACCCTGATATAACCATTGACTGGAATGTAATTAAACTATTTATATTTTACTTTGTTTTATCATTTATTAACATTTATGATTTCTTTCTTTTATAGGTAATTTCGAAAGTGATCATCATGTTCAAGTGTGGTGACTGTAAGAAACAGTTCTCAAGACCTGACAACCTTCAACGACATGCAAATGCTAAACATGACATTAAAATGTTTGTGTGCAGTCATTGTGCTACCACATTTAACAGACAAGATAAACTTGCACGTCATGTAAATTTAATGCATGTCAGTTCAGCACCATTTTCGTGTTCATTTCGCGAACTTCCAGCAGCTACCCTCACCTAATTGGTCAAACAACTGTTTCTTGAGCTCTGATTGGTAGGAGAAACTGTTTTTTAATGAAAAATAGTCGAATATAAAATATTTTATGTAACGTCATTTCATAGCAATGACAAGGCGGATTACACAATTACATATTAATCGAATAGTTGTTTCTTATTTTTATTGATTGGCGAATAATTATTAGGAATTATGACGAAATTATGAAATGATTAACAATTTGTACAATTTTCAAAAAACAATCCTTTAGGATTACAAAGAGAAATAATCCTTTGCATGAGCGTACTAACTATTTACAGTGATATTGATATATACAAAGAAACTTATAGGAAATGGGAAGGTTTAAGGATATCAGAATGGTATTTGAACGCATACGGGATCTTTTTGAAACGCTTCGCCCGTCGTCGCCCATTTGTTTAATCTATTTGTGCGATATCTATAGTAAAATGGATTTACTAAGCCAAACACCTTCCCTGGAGCTCACTCAACATATCACCCAAGTTTCATGGCAATCGGACGAATCGTATATGAACGCATACGGGACTTTGAAACGCTCTAACGTGCAGAGACAAACAGTAGAATTCGACATCACTGCCACCTTTGGTATAAAACACAACTTTTCGCCACGGGCGGAGTGTATGTAATGGCGGTAGTTGCACAGGTTGCGACCAGGTGGCTCTAACGTGCAGAGACAAACCGTCCAAAGACATCAGCTTTCACGAAGGCCGAGGCTAGTGGTTTCCATGACGACTGTTTTTGACTGTATATTGTGGTTCTAAAATTGTGTGAAAATTTTGGTTCTAAAATTGTGTTCATTCCACCTACCGGGTCAGATTGTGAATCTAAACCATACATGGACCCACCCTAATATACATACCAAATCCCATCAAAATCGGTTCAGTCGTTTAGGAGGAGTTCAGTCACATACACACGTGTCGAAGAATTATATATATAAAGATAAACTGCTGCCACCGAATGAAGAGATTATAGGAATCTGGTAACCTACAGGTACCTAATTATCTGTAAACAAATCAATCAATCAATCAATCAATAAATACATTCCAATCAATAACTTCAACATCAATTAGTAATAAAAGACTACAATTCATTAATAATAAGTACTTACCTTGCAAAATAATTTAATGCTTTTCTACCAAAAAGGCTTTTTTACAACTCTCGAGCAGTAATAGAGCACTGTTCACTCAAAGCGAGTAATAAAGACTGACAGTAGGGAAATATATGACACCTATCTTATATAAACTCGCATCGCTCGTGTCAGCAGTTTTTTGCAGTTCATTGCAATTCCTTTTCCCAATACAGCTGAGAGTCCAAAGTACACTAGGAACACCTGTGTGGTATCCAATTACTGCTGACTTTGTATGATCATCACCCATTGTCTTGATCAACACCTGTGGTTTCAAATTACTGCAGCGTCAGTCATAGCAACAGCAGTGTGCGCTCTCTGCCATGTAACAACATAACACCGGAAGGAAAACCTGTGTAATATCCAATAACTGCTAACTTTGCATGATCATCACCCATTGTCTTCATGAACACTTGCGGTTTCAAATTACTGCAGCGTCAGTCATAGCAACAGATCTGCGCGCTCTCTGCCATGTCAGCAACATGACACTGCAAAATAACAAGTCGGTTTTTCTGCACGTACAATCTCTTCAGTTTTAACATCTTAAGAACATGTATTATTCTCTTTCAACTACAAATGACACATCCATCCACCAAGTTAGATCCCTTGATCTGCCCTCAAATGGCATATGCCTCGTGTTCTAAAGTGTGTGTGCATTAGCCCTAGCACTTGAAGATTTTCATTCTCCAAGTTTTGCACTTAGGCCCTTTGACGTAATTTGAATAAATTCATGGGCTAGTCCATAGGGACCAGTCCAATGGGACCCGTCCATAGGGATCCATCAACAATGACCTGTCAACAAGTACCCGTCAACAAGGACTGGTCCATAGGGACTCGTCAACAATGACCTGTCAAAAAGGACCCGTCCACATGGACCTGTCAACAAGAACCCGCCAACAAGGACCCGTACACAGGGACCTGTCAACAGGGTCAGTCCACAGGGACTCGACAACAATGATATGGGCTCTGGCCTCAAGACCTAACATATTTGATTATTGGTTTGCCTATCGATAAGCGCCACTTGGAATACTTTTTGATCACCCCTCGTGGGTGGGGTTAAGTTAGGTTACACTACAGCCGCCATCTTTAAAAGCCCGCCCTCTTACAAAAGCCATGAGTGCACATGCGTAAAAGCAAACAACAAGCATGTTAATTCATATTGGCTATCCACCGTATACATGTCTCTTGTGTAGAACAACGTTTAATTCCATATTGGCATTCAAGCTCTCACATGTTGCACTTGGAACGCGAGATTTTCAAAAAAAATACAATTTCACCCCCTAGTAGGGGTAGGTTTTATTTTTGGGGTGGAAATATGTTGTGCAATGGAAAGGGGGTGCCCACCCGAGTAATTTGACACCGCGTACAAGTCTCTAGCCTTATTGGTTCACACTATATCACGTTTCACCATCTCGTGAGGAGGGTGAGGAGGAGGAGGCATTAGAACCCCCCAAAAACCACTACCTATTGATACTGTATAACGTTTCTGAAGAGTTATTTTCATCTATAAGATTTTATGAAATATGCAAGCCATTCTGATTATGCGCTAATGACATGGCTTATCGATCTGCGCAGCGCAGGAGAGGCGGTATTTCGCCCTTCGTGAATCTGTCGACTGCATGAAGAGAGAAGATTATAAAGTATCTCAGAACAGAACATAACAAGTATAAGAATATAGTGTGTTTCGCAGCACAATACGTATCGAAAGTACAGGTCTATTTCGAACGTGTGCGAGGACTTGTAACTTTAAGCAGAGTCCAGTCTCGAAGTACTCTGGCTTATTTTCTCCCAGTAGTGATTATTTATAACACTATGAGACATGTATCTTGTAATATTCAGACCAGATATGCCACTGAAGTTCACGTATTAATTCAGGCAGGCTTTGTACAACAAGGAACATTTACATTTCGAGTGTACTATAATAATAACAGTTAACACTGACTTTGGAACAGTGCTTTATATGGACTCAAGTAAAGTTATACTTCATCGCTTCATGGACATTGTAATTAAGTCCTCTTATTTTTACGACATGATTGGAAATCAGATGTCGGGAGGAACAGTTCATATGTCTTGTTACCTTGTAACTATGGCAGGCTAGACACTACAAACATGAATACTGCGGTGTGAGCGACACAATGTACATTCCGAGGAACGAACACTGACATTTTCTAGCTTGGAATCGAGTGTCATTGCAACTGCCAAAATCAGTTAAGCATGTTTGCACTTTGTGAAATTATGGCATTGAAATGCAACGTTCGCGATGGACTCTACGTGGAATGGCAGTAACAATCGGTGTTGTTCAAATGTCCATATGGAACCCGTGCGTTGGCTACTGGGAACCTGGGGTTCGATCTCATGGGTACAGGAGGATCAAGGATATGTGTGGAGGAGAAATGATATGCGAGGCATATGATTGCTTTCTATTCCATCTGCGACGGGCGAGAAGGTACAGAACATCAAGCTCTAATATTAGTAGTAATGCATGACATTGTAATGTTTTAGTAGCTGTCATTTTTGCCTACTTTTCTCACTTTGCAAAAATGAGGAAAAAGTAGACTTATGAGATCGATCCGGGCAAATGTGTGTCTGTCTGTCAGTCTGTCCTTCTGTTTGTCTGTCTGTCTGACCATCTGTATGTCTCTCTGCCTGGCTGTGTGTGTGCCCCCCTATCAACTCCTAAACGGCTGCAGCAATTGAAACACAAGTTGGTAGGAGAAAAGATATATACATGAATATCTCAATGGCGTATTTGAAAATGATGTCAGTGCTACCAACTGCTGAAAAATCGCAATTGAAATTTGAGCTCCACGTTGGATATCTTGGAAGGTATGAATGGGAGCTACTTCAAATTTGGCACACGTATAGAAGATAACATTTTAGTTTAATTTCCTGGTGGCCTTACATGAAAGTGTTGCCAGAATGATTTTAAGCCTGCTGATAAGACCAATTTTTAAATGCATGTGATTTCTACACTATCAATTGGAATTCAACTAAATTCTGTGTGTGCTATGTGTACATAAACAGATATGACTGAGCGTATTCTTAAGATCCACCAAGGCTGCCAACTGTTAATAAATGCTCTCAATTTATTTTATCAAAATACCAATCTATCAGAAAGTATGCAAGCCGACAGCATTAAACTATGCACACGTATAGTACCTGACATTCTATATTATTTTGGAGTAACTTATATACGTCAATGCTACCAACATGATTCTATGCCTGCTGAGAGGTCCAACTTTAAATACATGTAACTTTTATACTATCATTAGGATTTCAACCAAATTTCGTATGTGATTTGTGTACCATAACATATATGACTATGCGTATTCTTACGAGCAACCAGGCCGGCCAACTGTTAATAAATGCTGTCTCTATTTTTGTTACCCTAATATCAATATATCAGAAAGTATGCAAGCCAATAGCTATAAACTTTGCACACGCATAGTACCTTGCATTCTAGAATAATTTGGAGTAACTAATTTACGACAGTGTTGCCAACATGATTCTAAGCCTGCTGATAGGTCCAATTTTAAAATGCATGTAACTTCTATACTAACTAATGGATTTCATTCAAAATTGGCACAACAATAAATCGTATTATTTCAGATTATTTCTGACCAATACAGGCATGACATTGTTGCCAACATGATTTTATGCGCGCTGTTAGATCCAACGTTTTACTGCATGTAACGTCCATGCAATCCATTGGGCTTCAACCAAATTTTGTATTCTGTACCTGAAGAGATGGAATTAAGAATATAGTCAGTCACCAGGGCTGCCAACTGTAGTTCTCCATTAGGCTAAATTAGGCAACATTTTTCCAGGTATACAGTATTTCGAACTAATTTGAAACTTCTATATTACTAACTTAATTTCGTCATTATTCTAGAGAGATTCATATAGATTAATCATTGGCATCAATCTTAAATTTTAAGAAAAGTAGCCTGTTTAGTTCGTAACGAAACTTCTTGTTTCCTTTTATTAGCATAGTCATTGGGTAGTATTTAGGCATGACGTATTACTCATGTCTGATTTTATTCTCGACTGGATTTAGATTCCAATAAGGAATGCATCCTTTTCTTAGTGTGTTTTTACACAATTAAAATTAACTTATAGTAATTTATGTGGGAACGTCTTTATCGTAGAGAAGAGAATCATCATTGGAGAAGATTTTATTAAATCTTCATTATTCTGGATAGTGCTTTGGACACTTATTGTTGTCTATTTATGACACTTTGCTGCGCACTCTCATTTATCGCTAGAACAACATTTTTAGAGATCTTCCTCATTGTTTTTAGCTGGAGAGTTGTTTTTGAACATTTACTACGTTTATATAGTCAGTTTTGAGTTTACTGAGAACACACTTAGTGTGATATTAGGATCTTTTAACATTTGCTAAGTGTTATTTCTTGTTTTAGTGGACTATAGAGACAGTAGGGTTTTCTAATCGACTATGTCGGTGCTTATCATTACGATCACCCTTGTCGTTGGTGTAGAAACCTTATATTATATTCTAGAATCCATTCGAGCAGGATTATTTCCGATTTTGCTTGATAAATCTTGATCCTTATTAAACTTCAAGTTTTGACACACGATTGTCAATTTAATATTGAGCTTATTGAAATCCATTCTTAATGGTATTTTCAGGCATTCTGAATCGCATAGTCTACGAGATGATAATATTCTGAGAAGCATTCATATTTTTTTTGTCAACAAAAATCCCAGATTGCTGAATGTGGAGGCATATCTTTCAATAGATGTGTGATTATAATAAAACTAATGTACAGCATAATTAATTATTCCAACGATAATTTGGAGAAGTCAGTGATAACGATTTTGAATATTCATTGATTTTGTATAATTCAAGTAACACAAATCCATTTGCAATCTGTAACTATAAAATATATTAGCAATGAAATTCTTCGTTTCACCATTGTGGGTGACTAGAAATGACAAGTATATTAATAATGAATATATTATGATAATTAATACTCAGTTGAGTAAATTATTAATATGGATAAGACAAATTGGTGGCACCATTGAAGTATGTAATAATTAAATAATTATGAAATGGTATTAATGAAATCCATTGTTGAATGGATGATATATAAATAGTCAAGTGTGACTTAGGCTGATTATAGCATTACAGCAACAGAACTGAATGGCGATAATGTGTTATTTGGAAACATGCATTTCTAAGCATGAATATTAATGATTTTGATTAAAGGATCTTCACTATCCTAATTTTGGAAGTTTCTACAACGCTCACGTAGTTACATAATCTTCCCTTCTTGTTAATTTGAAGATTGTAGTTGATTTAAATTGAAATTTCCGCTTATACATGAGAAAAGGTTATTGGGACTGAGAGACACCAATTAAATACAAAATTTACTATGAAACCACAAACGTACACTCATGGGGGTGTTAAATCATCAAGTATATTCGTACAGCACTCAGAGAGGTGTTGTGACATTAATGTATATATGTATAGAAATTTATGCAGTCTTCGCAGTGAGGTCTGTGGTTTGCATTCTCGTATTTCATTTTTGACTTTTGTCAGGATATTCCTCGTTTTCTCAGATCTCAGTCTGAGGACATAGCACTCTTGTTATGTCAGTTTATTGAATAAATGTTTTCAGCTCATTTTAATTCTACGATTGGGTGATTTATAGAAGTGAGTGAAGGTCACGTTAAGAAAGCCATTGCTGGGTATTTATAGGAGTTCTTCCGCCTGAGCTCACATTCTTTTGTGAATCTCGTGTTCTCTTGAGCTGTTTTTTTTTTGTTAGCCATGTTTTTTTCTTAACGTTGCCTGGTTAGGTTACCCTGTGTTCTATTATCCCCGTCTCTTCTTGGTAGTATCTGGGGGATTTCTAGCCGGGATTTTCCAGGTTCTAGATCTTCGTGGTAGGTAATTTTGGGTACAGTACCTACTGTAAGGCCACGGCCGCCTCCTTCCCTCTTCCTTGCCAATCCATCCCAATCTTCCCCTCCCTTCCCATCCCTCATGAGGCCCCTGTTCGCTTTTCAGGTGAGGCCGCCTGGGCGAGGTGCTGATCACACCTCCCCAGACGTATCCACCCAGCCCAGATGTTCCAAGCTCCAGGATACTGCCCGTAGCGACGGCAGTGCGAGTACCCTCGCTGAGTCCGTGGGAGCCACCAACCTAGAGGGTAAATCGACTAAATATTTGGTCCAGGTTGGGAATTCCGATGAAAAGGAACTCCCAGAAGCTTTATCAGCATTTGGGGGAAAATCTCGGACACGTTCAGGAAGAGACGTTTGAAATTTTACGGGCATATTCTCAGAATGAGTGATCATAGGGTGACTTAAAGAATTCTATATCTTACTCTCAATGAAAGATAAGAACAACTGGCTGCTTGAAGTTGAACAAGTAGTTCCGTGAAGAACTATACAGCCTATTTTCATATATCCTACTAATATTAATTGCCCCTATCAACATACTAAATTTCAGTTTGATTGATGTAATAGATTCGTAGATATTGAGAACCGTCTAAATATTTCGGGTGGTCGCCATGTTGGACTCTTATATATGTAGGGCTTAGAGTTATGTACTGTTACATGAAGATTATTGTGTACGTGTAGTATTCAAACTCCAATCACATGATTAGGATGATTAGGACACAATAAGTAGAAACGAGATTTTGAAATTTCGCACAAATGCCATCTTGTGGTTATGAAAACAATTGAAAAACATTAGATGCCAGTGGATTAACATTTGTAAAAGGATTTACTGTACCAAGTCTCACTGCACTCGGATGGTTAAATTGCGAGAAACGACCATGTGAATATTTATATTTCGCTCCACCGCCATGTTGGATTTGTGATCACCAGGTTATTGAAAGTCCTATAGGTGAACTTATGTCCATAGTCCCTATGAATTAAAAAAAAATCAGTTTGATTGCTGTAATAGATTCGTAGATGTTGAGAAACGTCTAAATATTTCGGATGGTCGCCATGTTGGATTGCTATATGTACAGGCCTTAGAGTCATGTACCTTTAAAGCATAATAATTGCGTAGGTTCATTATTCAAACTTTCCTTTCGATCGCATGATTACAACAACAAGAAACAAAAACTTAATTTAAAAATTCGCACAGCCGCCATCTTGAGGTCATGTAAATAATTGAACTAAATTACATACCAGTGCATTACAATGTAAATAAACATTTGCTGTACCATGTTTCATTGCGTTTGGATCATTAAATCGCGAGAAAAGTCTATTTAAAACTTTCAAATTCGCTTGGCTGCCATGTTCGTTTTGTAGTTAACCGGTCTTTGGAAGCCTCATAGATGAACTTCCAGTAGTGCCCTTTATCTCCGTGCAAAATTTCAGGATGATGCCGGTAATAGTTTCAGAGATATAGAATGCCGGTGAAATATTTCGCACAGCCGCCATATTGAGGTTATGTAAACAATTGAACGAAGGTAGATGTCGGTGCATTACAATGTGTATAATCATATACTGTACCAAGTGTCTTTGCGTTTGGTTGGTTAACTCACGAGAAACGTCTATTTAAAAGTCGCAAATTCGCTTGGCCGCCATGTTGGTTTGGTAGTTACTAGATTTTCAAAGGTTACATAAGTGAACTTCTAGTACTTCCCTCTGTCACCATACAAAATTCCAGGGTTATATCGGTAATAAATTCGGAGATATTGAATGATGGGGAACTAGTTCGCACAGCCGCCATGTTGAATTGGTGAGACGTAACAAAATTTGAAGGGCGCGGTCGGGGTCGTCGGGAATAGTGCTATGAACTTACCGAGTTTCATTGAAATCGCTCCAGTCGTTTAGATTTTATTAGGGGACACACACACACACACCTCACACACACACACATACGCGCGCGCACACACACGGACAAAAGGTGATCTCACAAGCCTATTTTTTCAAAATTGAAAATAGGCTAAAAATACCTACAGGAAATAGACATCTCAAGGGATGGGGTAGTCGACAAGTCTGAATACAGGGAACTAGTTGACGATCATCCGAACATTCTTTCTGCAGTCTACACTACCATTCAGAGATGGGAACGTCGACTACTTAGGTAGTTCGTTGAAATAAACAGAACATGGACAGAGGAGCGCCAAAAGAGCCATAGTGAGGAGATGAAGAGATCTTGGGAGGACAAGAAGGCAATATCAAGTAGGTAGATTCAAACGCGCTCCTTAGAATGGGATGGTTGGTTGGTTCCTCAGTTTAGGGCCTGCGACAACGTGGTCATGTAGGCCCGTGTACTTTGGGTGTGTGTAGAATCTGTCTGATAACCAGTGTTAATTGTGATGGCTGTATTAGTGAATGTTATCTGTTTTTAATTCAAGTAAGGACGGCAGACATTCGATTTTCAAGTAGTTCCAACTTTTGCTGCCAAACGCCACCGTCAACGACCAACTAGTTCAGAAATTTGTTACTAGATTCTACCGCAGTCGGCTCCTGGCGACGAACGTTGGAACCTAAGAGCATTAGTCAAATATAACCTATAATTTAGCTTCACACAAGTGTAATTATTGGAAGGTTCAATATCATGCCATAAATCTATGACACGGGACCACTGGTTTTACTTCCTCTCCGAAGGAAGGCATACTGAGGGATTTTTATCGTTCTTAAAAAATCCGACGACTTCGACCAGGTCTGAACCCGTGACCTTGGGCATAGAAGCTCAGCATGCTACCAACTACTTAGACGGGGATAACGATGTGCATTAGTAATAATTACAATGTTACGTGTGTACTAATAATGCAGGATATTTCGATAGAAGGTAGAACATTTAAATGTCTGGCCCATGACGGTATCTCTACAATATTGTTACCTGCCACCCCCCTAGTGGCACTTTTGTCAACTGGATTACGGTGGGTTGAAGCACAACACAAGATTGTCCCTTTAAATGAAATAATTAACTTTATTGCGGCCAGAACATACACCACTCATCAGCAAATACAAGCAATTATTACCTTACTCCAGTTTCCTCAAGTCTCTTCCTTATGGAGAGCTCTTGTCCTCTTTCACTTGTCAACAGTTAATCTTCTCGCTAATGAGTCTGTTGGCCTTGACAGAACTACCTGCACCTCTTCCTCATGTACACCAACCACTGTTACTTACGATATTCCGCTACACGCTATTTCGCTGTCCACAAGCTGGGGGAAACAATGCCACTGGATTTCGTAACTCGCACGGCACTTCGTCACCACACTTCTGTCGCTCAGGAAAGACGCTCGCACTAGCTCGTAAAACACACACCCACAGAAAAACTCGGTCCCCTCACTGCTGAAGCCGCTTATATAGCAGACTGGTGACTCACTGGATTCTAGAATCGTCCAGGACACACGGCTTCTAGAGATTTCCTTCACTGGCTGGGTCACGAATATTCTGGACCATCTCTTTCACTTCGCAGCCCGTTGCGTAACGCCTACCTAATACACTGAGGCAGAGCACACACAGCCTGGGGGCAGCTGTGACTCAACGCGGCGAGGCGACAAAACAAACTCACAGCCGTAACACCACCCCCTTCCTAAAAGGCTGATCGTCCCGATCAATCATTGGTCCGTCTGTGTCCCTCCGTAGGCTGCCAGGCGATCTCGATGCACGATCTTCATCTTCGCCCTCGGGCTCCGCTGGATCCTGTAGGCGACATCGTTGATCCGTTTCACGACTCGGTACGGGCCCTCCCAGGACTTCTTCAGTTTGGGTGACAGGCCTTTCTTCCGTAATGGGTTGAAGAGCCAGACCAGGTCGTTCTCGTGGAACCCGCCAGCATCCGTCTGTTGGTCGTATCGGGTCTTCATTCGGTCGGTCTCGATCCGCAGCTTCCTCCTCGCGAACGTGTGCACGTCCTCCAGTTGGTAGACCAGTTCCTGACAATACTGGATTACCGGGACCAGATCATTTCCAGGTCGGCCGAAGGCAAGATCGACAGGTAGACGGAGCTCCCTCCCAAACATTGCCCGGGCTGGTGTGCACCCGGTGGATTCATGCACGGCGGCGCGGTAGGCCAGGAGAAATAGTGGAAGATGTTTGTCCCAATCCCTCTAGTGCTCTCTGACGACTATTCGGAGATGGTTCTCGATGGTGCGATTGAATCGCTCTACCATCCCGTCGGACTGAGGGTGTAGCGGCGTTATCCTTGTCTTCCGGATTCCCAGCAGCTGGCATAGATTCTGGAACACCTGCGACTCGAAGTTCCTCTCTTGGTCGGAGAGCAGCTCCAGGGGTACTCTGTACCGGCTGACGAATTCCTTCACCAGGTTCTCTGCGATCGTCGCGGCTTCCTGGTTAGGGAGCGCATACGCCTCTGGCCATTTGGTGAAGTAGTCGCTGACGACCAATATCTAGCAGTTTTCTGCCTCGCCTAACGGGAATGGCCCAGCGACATCGATGGCCACTCTCTCCATGGGGCCGCCCACGTTGTAGGTCTTCAGTGGACCCCGTCGTCTTCGTCCTGGGCCCTTGCTGGCTGCGCAATCGTGGCACCTCGCGTAGTGGTTCTCCACGTCAGTTCGGCATCCGATCCAGTAGAACCGCTCTCTCAGCTTTTCCAGGGTTTTCTTTATCCCTAGGTGTCCACCAGATGATCCTCCATGAACTTCCTTCAGGACTTCCTCCGTCATAGCCTTTGGAACGACGACTTGTTCCCGAGATGTCTTCCCGTCGATGCTCTCCCAGGTACGGCAGATGAGGCCATCCCTCACAACAAGCGAGTCCCACTGCGCCCAGTAAGACTTAAACTTTGGGTTGCAGTCACTCACAATGTTCCACCCGGGTCTGGGGACACAGGCCCTCTTCCATTCGGCTATCAGTCCCAGGTCATCATCTTCTGCTTGTGCCCGCGTGAAAGATTCGCGGCTCCAGTTCCCTTGAAGTTCCACAGTAGTCCGTCGGCACTGTATCCCGGTGTTCTCCTCCCTCCTAATGCAGAAGGTGCAGTCTTCGGGGCACGGCCTTCGTGACAGGGCGTAGGCATTAGAATGCAGTTGGCCTTTTCTGTGCTGGATCTCGAAGTTGTACTGTTGAAGCCTCTCTAACCACCGCGCGAGTTGACCCTCGGGCTGCTTGAAGTTCAGGAGCCACCGCAGGGATGCATGGTCGGTCCTGATGAGAAATTCTTGTCCGTACAGGTACTTGTGGAAGTATTCAAAGGTCTTCACGATGGCGAGCAGCTCCTTCCTGGTGACGCAGTAGTTCCTCTCTGGCTTTGACAAGGCTTTGCTGAAGTAGGCCACTACTCTCTCCTCGCCGTCCACTATTTGCGACAGGATTCCCCCTATGCCAAAGTCGCTGGCATCGGTATCGACGATGAACCTTGTTCCAGGTCTGGGGTAGGCCAGAATAGGCGCGGTGCACAGAGCCTGCTTGAGTTGTTCGAAGGCACTATGGCATTCTGCTGTCCACGTGAAGAGTTGGTCCTTCTCAGTCAGTCGATGTAAAGGTTTGGCGATGTCGGTGAATCCTCTCACGAAGCGACGGTAATAGGTGCAGAGTCCCAGGAAGCTTCGTAGTTGGGACTTGTCCTTTGGAACTGGCCACTCCCTCACAGCTGCGGTCTTTTCTGGGTCGGTGTGCACCCCTTCCTCGGAGACAATATGCCCTAGGTACTGGACCCGCTTCTGGAAGAGCTGACACTTCTTGGGGCTCAACTTCAGCTGGGCAGCCCGTAGCTTCATCAAGATCTCCTTTAGGTTGCTGTAGTGCTCCTCGAAGCTTCTTCCCAGAACGATGACGTCGTCTAGGTAGACCAGGAAGGTCTTCCAGTGTAGTCCCCTCAGAATGGACTCCATTAGCCTTTCGAAGGTCGCAGGGGCGTTACACAGACCGAATGGCATGACGGTGAACTGCCAGAGCCCGCTGCCCACAGAGAACGCCGTTTTCTCGCGGTCCTTAGGGTGGACCTCCACCTGCCAGTAGCCACTCTTCAAATCCAAGGTGGAGAACCATCTTGATCCTGATATGGTGTCCAGCGTGTCGTCGATCCGGGGTTGAGGGTAGCTGTCCTTCTTCGTGATGTCGTTCACCCGCCTGTAATCCACGCAGAACCTGGTGGAACCGTCCATCTTCTTCACTAGCACGACCGGAGAACTCCAAGGACTTTGTGATGGCTCGACCACCCCTTGCTCCTTCATCTCTTCTACCATCCGGTCGACTTCGGCTTGCTTGGCGAGCGGGACACGTCGGAATGGGGCCCTAATCGGTGCGCTGTCCCCAACGTCGATTCTGTGCTGGACCAAGCTTGTCCTGCCGAAGACTTTGCTCCCCACGGAGAAGACGTCCTGGAATTCGCGTAGCAGGTCCTGAAGTTGGCGTGATTGTTCCTTGTCTAAATGGTCCTGGGATCCTTGGTACAGCTTCTGTAGTTCTTCTGTACCCGGGTCCGGAGCTGCATCTGGTAGGCCTGCTGAAGGTGGCTATCTCCATATCGGGACTCCATATAGGCGATCAGTGTAGCGTAGCCCTGGGATCCAGTCGGGATGGCCTGAAGGACGTTAAGGGCGTCACCTCTCAGCGCTACAATGAGAGCTGTAGCCTCTTCTGTGTTGTTTCAGTTATTTTGTGAACAGGCTGCCTCGAACTGACGTAAGTAGGTGCTCCACGGGACCTTTCCGTCGAAGGTTGGGGGCGTCCCTCTGCTATGTCCCGTTCCTGATATTCCCGGTGTAACGGTGGGCGGGCGTTGGCGCAGCTCGGCAACTTCCTCTCGTAGAGCGTTGTATTTCTCTTCCACCCCCGTCAGTGGGCGTTGGCGCAGCTCGGCAACTTCCACTTGTAAGGCGTCGAACTTCTTTTCCACTGCTGCGACTTCCTCACGTAGGCCCTGTTCTAATTTCCTTTGGCTCTCCTCTAATTTCGTCAGCAGACACTCTTCCAGATTTTTCTGGCCATCCAGAAATATGGCGGTTAGGTCCTCTGCTAACTTATTCTGGCCGTCCTTCAGGTCCTCTGCTAGCTTATTCTGACCGCCTACTAATTTGGAAGTTAGGTCCTCGGCTAAACTATTCTGGCTGTCTTCTAGCTTCTTCTGGCCGTCTTCTAATTTGGCAGTTAGGTCCTTGGTTAAATTCTTCTGGCCGTCCTCCATCTTCTTCTGGCCGGCCTCCATTTTGGTTTCCATGCCATTTAACTTTTCTAGCAATGCTGCCAATTGCGCCTCCATTTTAGTTGTTTGTCTTGTAAAGGGCATGCACTCACAGGAAAATTAGAGAAAATGACCTGCTCGGGTTTTGAAACCAGGACCGCCAGGTGTTATGCTTGTGCTTGAGTTCGTATTCCGGCTTCTGACACCAGCTGTTGCGTGTCACCCCCCCCCCCCCCCCTAGTGGCGCTTTTGTCAACTGGCTTACGGTGGGTTGAAGCACAACACAAGATTGTTCCTTTAAATGAAATAATTAACTTTATTGCGGCCAGAACATACACCACTCATCAGCAAATACAAGCAATTATTACCATACTCCAGTTTCCTCAAGTCTCTTCCTTATGGAGAGCTCTTGACCTCTTTCACTTGTCAACAGTTAATCTTCTCGCTAATGAGTCTGTTGGCCTTGACAGAACTACCAGCACCTCTTCCTCATGTACACCAACCACAGTTACTTACGATATTCCGCTACACGCTATTTCGCTGTCCACAAGCTGGGGGAAACAATGCCACTGGATTTCGTAACTCGCACGGCACATCGTCACCACACTTCTGTCGCTCAGGAAAGACGCTCGCACTAGCTCTTAAAACACACACCCAAAGAAAAACTCGGTCCCCTCACTGTTGATGCCGCTTATATAGCAGGCTGGTGACTCACTGGATTCTAGAATCGTCCAGGACGCACGGCTTCTAGAGATTTCCTTCACTGGCTGGGTCACGAATATTCTGGACCATCTCTTTCACTTCGCAGCCCGTTGCGTAACGCGCACCAAATACACTGAGGCAGAGCACACACAGCCTGGGGGCAGCTGTGACTCAACGCGGCGAGGCGACAAAACAAACTCACAGCCGTAACAATATGAAACTAAGTCCCCGATTCTTGGATGTCACAGGTAATCTCGAGAACCACTGGATGGAATTTGATGCGGTTTTCACCATTCTGTATAGGATATCTCGAGGATGATTTTTGTAGAAAATAATTTATTTTTAATCAAGGGAAGCCAAGCAGTAACGATTTCAGTGAAAACGTCGAAAACAAAAACCTGGCGACCGTGCGTTTTAAGCTCACGCTGGGCACACCGTTAAAAATAACTATATACTATGAGTGTGAGAATTGTCCATCATGAAGAGTTCTACACAAAAGTCCCGGAGAGCATATCTCTATATTCAATACATCGTCCACTATAAGAGTATTTACGTTTTCATATCTTCCAACAATCTCCATCCAATTACTGAGGCGACAATTTACGAGCTGGCTAGGGGCAAGCCTATCACCCCAGTTACAGCCTATCTAGCGGGCGAGCCTATTACCCCAAATACAGCCAGCAGCCAACTGTCGAGTCATGTTGAGTTAAGACTTCAGAGAAGAGTGGTTATGTATGGAGTTTCTCTGGAAGTGTAACTCGGCTGTTCTTCATTTCGTCTGTGAACTTTTCGATCCGCAAAATACACAGTCAAGTTAAGATCGGACGGAAAGGGGATTTGTGTTTCATGTACCTCGCCATTCTTAAATTACGTCTGACAAGAATTCGTTGCAGATGTATCTCCATGACAATATAATTAATAGTCCAGTGCCGAGACATAAAACGGATATAGGTTGTAGATCATTGACATCGAAAAGAAAAGCGCTTATCACGCAATGCATTCATAACTGTTCCCGGGCGAAGCCGTCGAGGGGGGGGGGGGGCGGGATGCTAGTTATTCATAAAATACGCGACCTAATAGCTATAAGATTCTATTTGCCATCCATTTGAATAACAAGAAGTTCCGTGACGAACTAAAGAGCCTACTTTTCTTAAAATTTAAGATTCATGCCAATCTATATAGACCTATCTAAAAAAAATAGCGAAATTAAGTTGGTAATATCGAAATTTCTAGTTAGTTCGAAATATACCTGTAGCCTAATAGAGCACTACAGTTGGCAGCCCTGGTGACTGAATATATTGTTAGTTCCATCTCTTAAGGTACAGAATACAATATTTGGTTGAAGTCCAATGGATAGCATGGACGTTACATGCAGTTACACATTGGATCTATCAGCGTGCGTAAAATCATGTTGGCAACAATGTCATGCATGCGTTGGTCAGAAATAATCTGAAATATTTTGCTCTCCTGTTGTGCCAATTTTGGATGGAATCCATTTGTTAGTATAGAAGTTACATGTATTTTAAAATTGGATCTATCAGCAGGCTTCGAGTCATGTTGGCAGCACTGACGTATATTAGTGTCTCCTAATTAATCTAGAATGTTAGGTACTATACGTGTGAAAATTTTAAAGCTGTTGGCTTACATACTTTCTAATATATTAATATTTGGGTAAAAAAATAGATACAGCATTTATTAACATTTTGCAGCCCCGGTTGCTCTTAAGAATAAGCATAGTCATATCTGCTATGGTACACATAGCACATACGAAATTTGGTTGCAATCCAATTGATAGTATAGAAGTTACATGCAATTGAATATTGGTCTTATCATGTTGGTAGCACTGACGTACATAAGTTACTCCAAATTAATCTATAATGCCAGGTACTATACGTGTGCACAGTTTAACGCTGCTGGCTTGCATACTTTCTGATACATAGGTATTTGGATAAAATAATAGAGAGAACATTTATTGACAGTTGGCAGCCCTGGTGGCTCTTAATAATACGCTCAGTCATATCTGTTTATGTACACATATTACATACAAAATTTGGTTGAAATCCAATTGATAGTATAGAAGTTATATGCATTTAAAAATTGGACATATCAGCAGGCTTAGAATCATTTTGGCAACACTGTCATGCATGGCCTCCTGGAAATTAAACTGACATATTATTATCTATACGTGTGCCAAGTTTGAAATAGCTCCCATGTATACCTTCCAAGATATCCCACATGGAGCTCAAATTTAAATTGCGGTTTTTTTAGCAGTTGGTAGCACTGACATCATTTTCAAATATGGGCTTGCGATATTCAGGTATAGATCTTGACTCATACCAAATTTGGATTCGATTGCTGAAGCCGTTTAGGAGTTGATAGGGGACACACACACACACACACACACTTCCAGACAGACAGACAGACAGAGAGACAGACAGACAGACAGACTGAAGGACAGACAGACAGACAGACAGACAGAAATTTGCCCGGATCGTTCTCATAAGTCTACCTTTTCCTCATTTTTGCATAATGTGAAAAGTAGGCTAAAAATATCACTTTATATAGACGAAAGGGAGGAATTTATAATTCTAGTGTCACTAATATTATCGTCGAATGACGTATAAAGTAGGTGCAGATGACCTCGTAGTTCCGCCCCTTAAGACAACAGTAACTAACTATCTAACTAACTAACTAACTAATGTAAAAAGTCTCTAAACTTGCTGTTCTCTTTCTGTAATATTTTTCGTCAAATGACCTCTGAAATCCATCAGCTTTAGTGACGCGTTGCTAACGTAGGGCATATTGACGCCAAGAACTACACTAACAGGCTAAACGGCATTGTATGCAGGGGCGGATCCAGAGGTTCACTTCGGAGGGAGCACTCTAGGATTTCAGAGTAGCTAGAGAAAATATGTAATAAAATTACTTCGCCCGGTATCTTTAGCGGTTTACCCAGCGTAAGCTTGGAAGGCTTACGGACGCAGGTCCCAGACAGAATTTAGAAAAACCGAGGTGAACAGCGAAACTCCAATATATATATACTCTTCTCTGAAGTCTTAACTCAACACGACTAGAAAGTTGATGCTGGCCGAAGCTGGGATGATAGACTCTCTCACTATCTCGTAAACTCGTTCCAAAGCTAGTAATTTATATTTCAACTGAATGGAGATTGTTGGAAGAAATGAAAACGTAAAATCATTTCTAGTGGGCGATGGATTAAAGATAGAGATATGCTGTCGCGGGCCTTTTTGTAGAACTTTTCATGTTGGCCAATTCTTACACTCATAGTAGGCCTATAGTCTATAGATATTTTTAATGGTTTATCCAGCGTAAGCTTAAATGGCGCACGGACGGCAGGTTTCTCTTCGACTCTATGTACTGAAATCGTTACTGCTCGGCTTCTTGTGGTCACAAATGAATGCTTTTCTACAGGAACCTTCCTCGAGAAATCCTTAACAGAATTGTGAAAACCGCATCAAAATTCATCCTGTGGTTCTCGAGATCACCCGTTACATCCAAGAAACGGGGACTCTGTTTTATACTACAGTATGTCGAGATGCCCGCGACTATCATTGAAACAAATCCATGAATTTATAACTAGTATGGGCTATTAAATCTATGTAAGACTCATTAAATATTTCATACAACTGTTCCTAGGGATACTTGGATTCGAGTAACTATAACCCCCCATTGGTCGAATCTGGCTACGCTACTGCTTCTACCAGTCCTAAACATAAATATTGTATGTCGATGTAGCGATTATATTAACAGTGCTGCCATTACATACTATATGATAACGAACATTGACCACCTTCATGAATGCAGGCAATACAGCAAAGATTTTACTTGCAGTGCAGTTTGCAGAAACAATCATTTTTATCGGCAATATCAATGTAGCAGACAACTGGTTTTTCGGGGGGGGGGGGGCACTTGCCCCTGGTGCTCCCCCCCCCCCCCCCCCCCCTCTGGATCCGCCACTGATTGTATATATCTGCAATATGCTACGCGCGTCCCCACTGGAAGTCACCGCTTAAGTTGGCAACATTGACTCCAGCAATACTTCTCTCAAAACCTAGCCCTAGACCACCCTGCCGCTCATCTAAAGTTAATCAATGTTACCAATAGGCTGAGGGACATTCTCAGCTAGTTCCATGTAATATGCTACCCACTGCTGGTAGTCACTGCTCAAGTTGGCAATAGTGACTCCAGCAATACTCCTCAACACCTGGTACCCCAAGACCACAAGGGGAGCTCACCCGTTGTTAATCAATGTTACCAACAGTCTGAGCGGCATTGAAAATCGCAGCTACAGTCCAGCCGCTGAGAGTCCGGCTCTGACGTTAGGCGATGGTCGGAGAAGAGGGGTAAAGAGAACTATATAGCAAACTTACGGCAGTGAGAAGCTGTTAATAGAACCTTGGAACTAGTCATCATTGTAATTCCTCTAGCGTCTTCACTATGTATCGTGTAAGTCCCACACTCCATTTGCAATTAATGCATCAATTTGTTATTCCGACATTTCGCGGTAACAAAACCTACCTTTTTTGATCGCAGTGGAATTCCGCCTATGTTGGTGAAGTCACTTACTACCATGAGGAATGTTGTCACCTGTACCAATCAGCGGCATTCCCGGTAAACCGGTCTTTAAATTTAGATCAATGTCGCCAAGGCTCTCTTCTGTAGACCAGTTGCTCTGTGTGTTAGTACAGGTTTGTTGTTTTATTGTCTTGTGTGTGCACAATTACCGGTTAACTGTGTGTAAGCATAGTAATATGGTCAGCGGTTCGTCAGAATTCATTTAAAAACATGTGAAATATTTTATGTTGTCCACGTTGTTTTATATTTCGCGGCACAGAACCGGCAACGCTGCCTCCCTCCCTCCCTCATGAGAAATACCTGTACAGGCCGGACGTTTGTTTTAGACGAGTGAAAAATCTTAATGGAAGCCTGGAGGCGAGTTACTACAGTACCTGTGTTGTTATCAGCTGCCCCAAGCGGTCCGATGATTGATGATATGATGATAATTGTTGTTTTAAGGGGCCTAACATCTAGGTTATCGGCCCATAACCGATGATTGACAAAGTTGTCTGACACTACTGCTGAAGTACAGTCATTGGCAAATATAATGACGTTTTATTCGTAACTTCGTAAAGTGTACTTCCGCTTCACACAATACTTCGACGTGGACTGTACTGACTCCAAGGCGGTGTCGCCACGTGCTCAAGTCTGGAATTCCATTACATTACATCAGATCGGTGGTGACAAGTGAGAAGCGATAGGGTGAGAGAGTGACTGTGTGCAGGCTCACCGAGAGGCTTCAAGATCAAGGACAATCGTCTAAAACAAACGTCTGGCCTGTAGTTGCATGCAATGTGCTTCTCGTGTCCCCGCGGGAATTCCCCGCGGGTGGCATTAACACAACATGTTGGTAAACACGGCCACGGTGGGTAAGCGAAGCGTATGTTTATTTACTATTCCCCAACATGTTATCGCTGGGCTTTACCAGTATTAGTAATGCATGTTACCATGCTGGGGGTAACGAACGAACATTACTCACGATGCCTCGAGTTGCCTACGGAATATTACATCTATAAAGTACGCCTGCAGTACGTCAGTTTGAATTAATAGTCACCTCTGGCCATTGTTACACTCACAAGAGAGTATTTTTCGGTTTTCCTATTCGTCAGCTAGATCTGTTTTGAACTAAAATAATCTTTCAATAAAAATTTGAACATTCTGACAAAAAGAAGCAAATATTAGGATGACCAATAATCATAGTCTCTTTCAGTTAAAAAGTTCGTGTTGAGTACAGTCAGTACATGTAAAATAGAACATGACGTGAGCAGTAATTGATTCTGCAAACATTAGCGTTGGACATCAAAGCTCTAGCAATTGAACTAACGCGGCACGACAATCAAATCTCTATGAAGTATTATTGTTAAACAATCAGTTAGTTTGTATATTAAGGCTTTCACGGCACGGATTACTGTATACATAATTCATGTTTTTTGGGCTAATGTCGTGTGGAATTAAATTAGAACCATTCGTTTCGGAGAAACCTTGCTTCTTTTTTCATTGGAATCAAACAATGTGGCCAAAGAAAGTATATCAATGAGATTACAAAAAGTTACAAAAAATATAGATAAATTCCTCTGTTCGTCACCAGAGAGCAGCTGCCCTAAATTACTGTAAGGACCATGGTAGAACGGCGGACAGAGTAGTAAGTAAGGAGAAGGTAAAGGGGGGGGGGGGTGAAAATATAGAGACTCCTCGAAGAATGAGGATGTCCAAAAGAAAGGGGGGGGGGGGAGGGGGAGGTGGTAGGGTTAGATGTATATAAGGAAACATAAACAAAAGGGAAGTGTATCTGAACGATATCTAACGTCATACAGTCAACGGCGAAAAAACAGATGGAAACTCCTCCAGTGACGAACAAATGAGATCAAATCCAGGCTCTGTAGCCATAGAGAAAAACGGTACAGTTTGAAATAGGTGAAGAACAGAGAGACTGAGAGGAACTATCATCCTAGATCCTTCTTTGCCCACATTGTTTGATTCCATTGAAAAAGGAGGCAACGTATGGTTCTAATTTAATTTCACACGGCATTAGCCCAAAAAACATGAATTATTTAAATTTAATCAGTTAGTTATTGTTATTTTAAGGGGCCGAACAACGAGCACTTCTTCCCCTTAAAAGAAAAAAACGTGTAAAATTGATAGGCCTAATATGTTCAGAATCGACTTATCACTTGTAAGCTACGAATGCGGTAACGTTCTCGTCTGCTGTGTCCAAGGTAGCCAGATCGAATTCTGGCGTAGTCGGTTGGCATTGCAGGGTGCGCTAATGTGAGAAAGCTGTGCCAGCAGATTTACTGGCACGTTTAGAGATCCCCTTCGGAGCAACATTCCGGTATTCGACGTCTCTAAAAGCCTCAGTAGTGAAAAGGGACGTAAAACCAATAACTTTATTACTATTCACTTGTGGAAGCCTCCGTGGCTCAGGCGGCAGCACGCCGGCCTCTCACCGCTGGGCCCGTGGTTCAAATCCCGGTCACTCCATGTGAGATTTGTGCTGGACAAAACGGAGGCAGACAGGTTTTTCTCCGGGTACTCCGGTTTTCCCTGTCAATTTCATTCCAGCAACACTCTCCACTATCATTTCATTTCATCTGTCATTCATGTAATCATTGCCCCAGAGGAGTGCGTCAGGCCTCGGCAGCCGGCACAGTTCATATCCTCGCCGCTAGATTGGGGGCTTCATTCATTCCATTCCTGACCCGGTCGGAGACTGGAAGCAGGCTGTGGATTTTCACTATTCACTTGTAAATAGTTCTCCCTCGAAACCGTTTGGAGAACTACGCAGGCGCGTATTTAAAATGGTAGTTGGGTACATGTCACATATTACTTCCTTGTTATAAGCATCTCCTGACATTAATTGTGTTTCGTACTCTGATCACAGTATCTTCGTAACGATAAGGCCTTGGGAACGGAAATTTTGGACGTTCTTTATTCTTGAGTTGGAGGTGCTTGCTAGGAAATATTCTTATATACAACCCCTGAGTGGGTATGATCGGTCTGTTGACACTCGAACATAGATTAAGGCTCAGTCAAACGGGAAGCGGGCTGCCCGCGCGAACCAATCCGCCCGACCGCTGCGAACTCTGTATAGTGTAATATTGCATCATCCTGGTTAAACAGAAGGCGGTCTACCGCGGCGGACCAATCTAGTTTGCGGCGGGAAAGTGAGCAGTTGTGATTTTCCACAAAGACCACGCGGGCTGGAAGAATGGCCGACGAAGCGGAGAAATTATTGACCTTGTGCGCGAGTGTGTTCTACAGTTATTCGAAAATACACGAAAAGGCGGTCTGGAAATGACCTCAACTCACAGCATAGTCATTTTTCATTAGTAGTCTATCATGCACCCATTTTCTATTTCGTCTCGCTTGACTCAGAGGGTACAGAAGAAGTAATTCTTCGTCCGAGGAATTGCTGTACATGTTGAATTAACACCACGAATAGAAAACACTATGACATGCACTTGATCGCGATTGCTTTACACTGGTTCGCCTTGACTTGTCCGTATTCAGTTTGACCACCCCAGCCCGCGACGGGCTGCGGTTGTTCCGTTGGCGCGGGCAGCCCGCGTTCTGTTTGACCGAGCCATTTAATACATAAAAAATATAGAAGTTGTTGTAGAAGGACCGTGCAAAGCTCATTATTTACTCTCAGTGCGAGAAACAACTCATGCGCAATGTGCCCACGAACTCGAAAATAGCTAACAGGTAGGATTTTGTTCCTGTCCAACCAATGTCTCGCCCAGGAGCCAGGAAGCGCTAGGTATAATACTTGAAGATCTGTAAGACAATCATAGGTTGATTGGTGGAATGTTTTTTTTTTTGGCAGGTTGGCGACTTATCCCTACAGATAGATATGAGGAGACCAACGCAATGGGGAGATTGAATTGCCTAAGGAGCTGGTAGGAATGTGGACACAATGAAAGAACAAAATTGAGCAGTATCCAGACATTGCTATTCTTCAAACCAAACCTGTGCAATGCAATAGTTTTGCCAGAGGACTATCCTTGCTCCCAGGAGCATCTACAGCACGATCTTTCTTAAATTATGGTTGATTCTTCAGTTTAGGGGCTGCGACAACGCGGTCATGTAGCCCCGTGTATTTTCGGTATGTGTAGAATCTGTCTGTATGGCTGTATTAGTAAGTGTTATCTGTTTTTAATTCAAGGAAGCACTTCATACATTCGATTTTCAAGTAGTTCCAACTTTTGTTACCAAACGCCACCGTCAACGACAAACTAGTTCTGAACTTTTTTACTAGATGCCATCGCTGTCGACTCCTGGCGACGAACGTTGGAACCTAAGAGCGTTAGTCAAAGATGACCTATAATTTAACTTCACACAGGTGTAATAAATCTATGACTTGGGCCCGCCGGCTTTACTTCCCCTCTGAAGGAAGGCATACTGAGGGAATTTTAACGCTCTTAAAAAATCCGACGTCTTCGACCGGGTTTGAACCCGCAACCTTGGGCATAGAAGCTCAGCATGCTATCAACTACCCCACCGAAGCCACCTTTCTTAAGTGTAAGAAGATAATTTACCTGTTCTCTTACCATCGTTCAAAGACAGTGATGCTGCCAATTACACTACTAAGTGTCTCAGTTATCTAACCCCTCTTAGAATGTCTCGAAATAACTTGTTCTGGTTCGTCCAGCCTATAGGCTATATCAGGGAACTGAAACTCCCATATCTGTGTAACGCAGGGGTTCTTAACCGTTTTACTGTTACACCTCCCCTAAAAGTAAACTTAAAAATTCACCTTCTCCCCCTCTTTCATAAAGTAATTCCTAATTATTAATAAAGGATCAATTATATAATTATCATTTGTTGAGAAGATGCAAAACCTAACTTCGGTAACGTGCCTGATGATTGGAAAAGAGCTCTCTTCTGCTTAAGTGACTCCAGCGACTCTCCAAAGCTCCCCGGGTGAACTTAACTGAAATGTTCCTGAAGTTTGGTAGGCCTCATTTTATCAATGCAATGACTTTTGGCACATAAGAAACACTGCAGTTTTCAATTCCATCACGACCAAAGTTGCATGTGTACCCATATTTAACAAATTAATCCCTGTACATCCTATTCTTTAACATTTATTTTCTTAAGACACATCACTGTAACTTAAACTTTTGACAGTAGTGGAGATAATAATGAAACAGCTTCCTACTTATATTAGTACAGACAAACTGTTGTTGAGTAAATTTAAAGAATTAAAAACGGTCTTGTTAAAATTCATTGTTACACTCATGCATGCAGATTTCAATAAAGAGAAATATTAAGCATTCTTACTTGAAGAAATCCTTTATTGTAGCTATTTATTTATTTATTTATTTATTGTATGATGAATTTATGTACAATATATTGTTATGGTTTTGTTTATCTTGGAGCCTAACCACCAATTGTTAGGGGTTAAGTTTCCTAATTAGGTGTCTGGTGAGGTGTGTCCGACGAATCGATAATTAGGGGGTTAATTTGGTGCTTGACCACCAAGTGTTTGGGTGTTAATTTATTGAGGGTTTTCACTAAACGAAAGGGTGGCATACAAGGCAGGAACGAAAGAGCTTAAGAGCGGAGAGAGAGAAATTGATTGATTTGATTGATTTTATTTTCACGGCTACACTTAGAGCTTAAGAGCTTCTTTACAGTAGCGCCCTACATAAAATAAGATTAGGGCTTATAAAAATAAAACATTTCACTTACATTCACAATATAAATAACCATAGTCTAACAATTATAGTAACAAAATATAGAAACAATACAATAATAATAATAGAGAGAACTAAGAGGCTGCTATCTAAGCGTGTTCGCTGAACTAAATGTTGACAGCTGTCGTACGAGGTTACAATGGCAGTTGAAGTAACAATAGAGCCGACGCAGCAAAACCGTGTCGTGCTGGATAATAACAGTTGTTTGAAATAGGTGTTTAGGGAATGTGATAAATGGAACAAAATAACTTTTAAGAGAATGTAAGAGATATAATTGTAAATTTGTAGTGAAATGGTGTGCAGCTTCGTTAGTTTTAACTATGGCGAAGTAAAAGTACAATGATGGATGATTACAAATTATGGGTTCGGTATGGGAAGGAATTGTATCTGGATAACCCTTTAAGAAGTACACCCACCTCGATGGCTGGTCGCTCGGGCAGGGCCTCCGGCTGATGTCGGATGACGAATAGAGATAGACAGATCCGGGTGTCAGCTTGTATTTATTGTAAGTGGCAGTGCTGTGTCAGGAATCAGCAAATTCCTTGTGCCACTTAGGGGTTATAACTCGGAAGTAGCTGGCTAGGCTTAGAGTGTAATGGCCGGTAGGTTGTATGGTGTAGTTGTTGATGGTTCCTTGGTTTAGTTGTAATATGTGGTTGAAGAGTGGTGAGAGGGGGGCTGATATGGAGTAGGTATACCTTGTAGGGACTCAGGGTATAACAATATACAAAGAAAATGTGCACACACAAGTTCATACAATCTCACAGTTCAAGGTCAAGATCCATGGCCCATTCAACGGCCTCAACGGATGCTTGATGGACATCCGTCAACGTTCCATGGAAAGCTCGTAGGGGGCATTCAGAGACAATGTGATGGATTGATTGTAAGGAGGCACCACAGTCACAAACTGCAGAGCTAGACCAGCCCCATTTATGCAGTGAACACGCACGTTTGCCCAGTCCTGTGCGTATCTGATTTAAGATCCTCCATTGGCGTCTGGGAAATTCAAACCCATGTACCCGTTAAAAAGGGTTCCCAACTAGATGTTTGTTGGTTACTGAAGAATGCTCCCACTGGACCTTCCAGGAGACATTCAGATTAAAGGATGATCCCTCAAGGCCCTGCTGTGCGCCATGGTGGTATCCTTGACTTCAAACGTTGGTGTACTATTCGTGCAATATCTTGATGAATGGCCAAATAGGGATTCTGCTGGATTTTCTTCCATGTTTTTAAGCGTGCCTGTGATCATCTCAAGGCTGGAGGAGGAATGTTGCAGAGGACAGGCAGCATATGTGTGTTCGTGCTCCGAACAAACCCTGTAATTATACGCATTGCTTGGTTGAGCTGGACATCTATTTTCCTTGTGTGAGCGCTATTAATCCAGGTTGAACAGCAGTGTTCAGCAACAGAATACGATAGGGCTAACGCAGTGGTTCTTAGGATTTGAGCGTTAGCTCCCGATGATGTGCCAGCTATTGTAGCTATTCAAACTACACTCACCGGCATAAAAAGCGAAATATTACGAATCTCAGAAAAACGCAATATTTGACCGTTTCAAATCTGTTATAAATTGAATGTTGTAACTTTGCAGCGACATTCCAATGTGTAGTGAGTTAAACATGAGTTAATTAGCTCATTTGAGAAGTTTCAGCGCAATAATATTGATAAACATTGTTGATCGTGACAATCACAACACTAATGTTCCATTTTCGCGCCTTTGGATAAGAAAATCCACTAACAGCTGTCTTAAGGTTTATTGATGTAAATTCTCGTTCCCCGTATTGTTGTGGACATTACTGTTTGTTTACGACATTCGTAATCATACATTGCAACAGGTCGGAGGACAGTGCGATGGATTCCAGGTTTCGATATTTCCAAATTCGTGTTTGTGCACTGTTGTGATTGTCTTGATCAATAATGTTTATAAATTATTGTACTAATGAAGGTACTGTAATTTACTTATGATACATCGCCATATTGTTGTAATGTCATAGTACAGTATTTGATTAATACAATGTTTGGAACGGACCAACATTGAATTTAGTCTGAAATTCGTAGTGTTTCGCATTTTTTGTCGGTGAGTGTATGTACCCATCTCCTTAGCTCTATTGTTGCGATCAGGGTAATTTGTATAAATAACTCTTATATCTTTATGTTTTACGTTCAGACTGGTGTAAATTCTGAAAAGCAATATCACAGAATTATACAGTCGCGTCACACCTCCCAAACCTCTTTGCACCTCCCCAGGTTAGGCACACCTCGCAGGTTTAAGAACCCCTGGTGTAACGTAAGAAAGTTTCCAGGCACCATATGAGTGGGCAGTCACTAATTGTGGCCAATGAGTTACATTCTTCGCACCCCTCTGATGCTTTCATACTACCCCCCATTCCTCTTAATTTTTATCCTAATTTCATTTATGAAACATGATAGGGTATTAGACGGGGCGAAGGGATGGTTGGGCCTACTTACCTGTTATTCAGAAGTCCGCTCGCACTGCAGCTCACCATCAGTTTGCATACCCCAACAGAAGAATACCTAAAGATTAGGGAAGGTGGAGAAGAGGAATCCCACATACTCCTCCACAGATGTGCCCCCCCCCCCCCCGCGATAACCTACAGGTCTACCACCGATGAAATTATGCCACAATAGTTAGCTTAATATAAATAAAATTTTATCTTAAAAGAACAGCACAACAAGAGTAAATGAAAATGCATCAGCACACATAAAATACTAAAACTTCAACAAAACCTACCTACAACTCTCACTGGAGATAAAAACAAGGCGTAAGGTCGGTACCAGTTAAACATTAACTAATGGTAACTATAGAACATTTTAATTAAGTGACCAAAACCATTTTACAACAATTATAATTTTGGTAGGAAGTTTGATTAGCAAAGGAAACATCAAAAATACCATGAGGTATTAGATGAAGGAAGAGTAGGCAATGCCTTGAAATAAATTAAAGGACCATTAAAATGCTCAACATGAACCTGACATACCTTCAACTGAACCACGAGGTCCAACGAAGAAGCGAATAAAGTAAATTAATAATGCAAAATTTACAATAAACAAAAGGGAATTATCGGACACGCAGGAGTACAAAGACAGGAAACACCAAAAAGGAAAAACACGAAAGATATAAAAAAAAAACAATTTAAACAACAACCAAACTAGACTCGACCGTGTACCACATCCACACTCCAAAAAACAAAAACAAAAAAACATCCGACCACAATGCACTACGGTAAACAAACTACCATGGCAACTAAACAGTTGAAAGTATATCCAGTTCTAATTTAAAGCAAACGCAGATTTTAAATAAAAATTTTACTCCTCCAGTGAGAAAACAGGAAGATAAAATAATATCTTGTCACGAAGAGAACAAAGGTTATTTTAAAATGCTACGGATCAAAACAAAACCATAACGACTTAAGATCAAAATTAGGCCCACTACTTCATAAACGAGTATGGTCAGTACCCAAAAATAACAAGGAAGAAAACGTCTTAGCTAGACATTAAATAATGAAAGAAAAATCGAAATAAAATATAGGTTTCCCCTGGACAAAAAATATTTAACAAAAATTTACATATCTGGTGGTAACATATTGGCCTAGCCAATGCCTTCAGACGAAATAACATTAAACACAAGTACACAACTTGCTATGGAGCTCCAAAAATTTAAATTATACAAAAACATAAGACATACCTTAAGACACTTTTTTAAGGAGACTCTAATATTAAAAACACAAATGAGTATCTTTAAAGAATTTAGACCACACACAAAAAAAACACGAAGATGGCTGCCAGCAGACGCAGATTGAGATCCAACCATGTACATCATATCTTCATATTTAGGCAGAAAATCTCGCTCACGAATATTTCAGATTATAGTTGCACACCATATTCTTCAGATTAGGCAAACTATTATGCTATTGTACCCATATTAGCGGAGACAAGGGCCGAAGCCCTCGCCTCAGAGGCGAAAACTACTATTTACGTCTTCCTTAGTCCAGCGATCAGTTCCAAGTCATAAATCACAAGAAGGAGGAACAGAGGAAAAAGGTCTCTCCCACAAGGCACCAATTTTTTTTTTATTTGACCAATCCTAGAGAGCCACATACTGTGACAATGTGTATATCATAATAATTTTCACACGTCACCAATACAAGCATTTGGCGGTATGAAGACATACAGTCTTTTGTTTACGGACGTAGTTTAATAACCACTGGAACACTTCCTTTTTCAAGAAGAAGAAACAGCGAGCACTTAGCAGGAAGCTACAGTGATGCGCTCTGTTAGGGAATTTATCAACCCTACATAGTAGCAGATGCCGAAAGGTGCTGCAATCTCGAGTTCATAAGTAAAATAAGGTCAACTTGGCGCGCACTTTTAAAAATGTAGGGTAGGGAATACAGGTGGAAATGATGCAGGAAAATGTCTGAGACAGCTTGCACGGCTCAAAACAAGTAGTTTCGTGAAGAACTAAATAGCCTATTTTCATGTTGCCTCTATCAACATACAAAATTTCAATTTGATTACTGCAATAGATTCGTAGATATTGTCTACCGTCTAAATATTTCAGATGGTCGCCATGTTGGATTTTTATATATTAAGGCCTTAGAGTCATGTACAATTACATTACAATTACAATTGTATGTGTAGTATTCCAACTTCAATCGCATGATTAGGACACAAGAAAAAAACGAGATTATAAAATTATACACAGCCGCCATCTTGGTTTTATCAAAACAATTAAAATAGATTAGATACCAGTGGATAAAAAATTTGTATAAGCATATACCGTACAAAGTGTTACTGCGCTCGGTTGGTTAAATCACGAGAAAAGTCCATTTAAATATTTACATTTCGCGTCACCACCCTGTTAAATTTGTGCTCACCAGGTTTTATAGCCTCTAGCAACATACAAAGTTTCAGTTTGATTGCTGTCATAGATTAATAGATATTGAGAACCGTCTAAATATTTCGGATGGACACCTTGTTGGATTTTAATATATGTGGGGCATAGAGTTATGTACAATTATATG
Source organism: Meconema thalassinum (assembly GCA_946902985.2). Classification (NCBI taxonomy): domain Eukaryota; kingdom Metazoa; phylum Arthropoda; class Insecta; order Orthoptera; family Tettigoniidae; genus Meconema; species Meconema thalassinum. Next base: position 2,095,278,456 of record OX336388.2, on the reverse strand, counting down.
AGGATTATTGCGTAGGTTCATTATTCAAACGTTGACTTCGATCCCATGATTAGGACACAACAATAAAATCTTCATTTTAAAATTTGTACAGCCGCCATCTTGAGGTTATATAAACAATTGAACTAAATTAGATATCAGTGCATTGCAATTTGTATAGTCATTTGCTGTATCAAGTTTCACTGCGTTCGGATGGTTAAATCGCGAAAAAAGTCTATTTAAATGATTCAAATTCGCTTGGCCGCCATGTTCGTTTGGTACTTAACAGGTTACACAGAAACACTTCTAGTAATGCCCTTTATCACTGTACAAAATTTCAGGGTGGTATCATTAATAGTTTCGGAGATATAGAATGCCGGTGAAATATTTCGCACAGCCGCCATGTTGGATTGGTGAGACGTGTCAGCATTTGAAGGGCATGGTCGGGGTCAGCCAAAATAATACTGTGACTTTACCGAGTTTCATTGAAATCGCTCCAACAGTTTAGATTTTATTAGCGGTGGGGGAGACACACACGGACGCTCACACACACACACACATGCACACACAGGGACAAAAGGTGATCTCATAAGTCAATTCTTTTTTTCAGAAATGAAAATAGGCTAAAAAACAGGTTTTTTCTTTACATCAGAAAAGTCATTGTCAGATTAGCTTGAAGAGATTCCACAATTTCAGATAAGTCTGCATATCAGATCTAAAATAAGTTACTTGCGAAGCACAACATTACCACGTATTTAATAACAGTCTGAGAAAATTACACAAAGTAAAAATTACATATAAAATAGAACGCCAGTAAATACTATAGTTTGTATAATATCAAGTGGGTATTTCATCAGGTGCATATAGTTAACTGTTGTCCTTGAGAATGTCTGTCTGCAAACATCTGGTGGGCAACACTAAGTCCCTTGGCACTAAATTATTCATTTGAGTTGACGTTCAGACAGGGTTATACAGAGACGTCCTTCTCTATAGATCGGAACCTCGCCAGGGCCACGTGGCGGGAGAATCGTGACGAGTTATGGCCAGATAACTAGCACGTGGTTCGGTGGCGTAGTCGGTAGCATGCTGAGCTTCTATGCCCAAGATCGCGAGATCAGATCCGGCCGAAGTCGTCAGATTTCCTTTAAGAGCGTTAAAATCCTTGAGTATGCCTTCCTTCGGAGGGAAAGTAAAGCCGCCGGTCCCATGTCATAGATTTATGGCATGTAAAGGAACCTTCCACTAATTAAACTTGTGTGAAGCTAAATGTGTAGGATAGATTTTGTTGAAACGCTCTAACAAAGTTCCAACGTTCACCACTAGGTATCAGTGACATCTGGTAGCGAAAGTTGGAACTACTTAAAATTGAACGGAACTTGTAAGTCACCCCATGGTTGTCCGCATTGAAGCAGCTACAGCCTATGGCGAGCCGAACATGTCCTCGGACACTCCGGAACTAAAATAAATAACTAGCACGTGTCGATTACAAAACATTGGATCGGGAAGCACCGGAAGCTGTCATAGCTTTGATTACATACACAGCTGGAAAGATACCTTATTTGAGATAATTAAGCCTTGTGGTGAAGTACTGTAGCCTATTTCGTATCCCGTGAACATGGTTACGTATAGAACAAAACATCGAATTTTCCTTGTGGAAACTTATCTTTTCAAGAAGAAGTCTTACAGTAAATGTGTTCGTAAGTTTCAGCGCCAAGCGATTTTTACATGTGAGGGAATCTCAAACAAAAGGTATACAGAAATAATCCGCGTACTCGGGAGACTCTCGAGAACTGCACTGATACGATATGTCAGTCGGGATGAATTACAGTGGGTGTAGCAAAACTTCCTACGTTGGTGCAATGTGTGTTTAGAAAATGAAGGACACCATTTCCAGCAACTACTCTGAAATTCCTGTAAGTAAAGATGATTATTAAATACCGTACGTTGAAAGTGTAAATAAACTAGTTGGGCGCTAAGCTGCTGCTAGCACCAGTGCCTTGCTCGAAACGCTGCTACACACAGTGCCCCGGCCGACACGTGGCAATAGCGAGATTCCGCTCTATTGAGAAGGACCTTACTGTAGCCTATATTAGAGGCCGTCGAAGAAGTATTCACACGAATTCTCCTTAAGATGACTGCTCCAGTCGATTAACGAAGGATAGTTCTCTATACCACACTGCAAGTGTGACATTTCCTCTTGCTGCCTCTGTTGTCCTTTTCTTCATCCAACTTCTTTCTAATAGCATCTGAAATCAAACAAACACATCAAAGTATAAGGGGCAGTCAAATGGATAGGGGACAGTCACAATGAAGTACATCGAACATTATTTTATTATCTCTGGGAACCTGGCATTAGCCGCGGCTATTAGACAGAGCAGTTTTGTCGCGGCGATATCTTAGATCTTTTAGTTGTAAATTGGCAGGTGAAAAGCTAAAGGAAGTAGGAGAATTCTGTTACTTAGGAAGCAAAATAACCAGTGATGGGCGAAGCAAAGAGGATATAAAATTAGGTTAGCTCAGGCAAGGAGCGCATTTCTACAGAAAAGGAATCTGTTGACATCGAATATAGATTTAGGTATTAGGAAGTCATTTTTGAAGGACTTTGTCTTGAGCATGGCACTCTATGGAAGTGAAACTTGGACTATTGGTGCACCAGAGAAGAGGAGAATTGAAGCGTTTGAAATGTAGTGTTACAGGAGAATGATGAAGATCAGATTGGTAGATAGAGTTACAAACGAAGAGGTATTGAGACTAGAGGGAGAGGAGAGATGTTTCTGACGACTGCTAATGAAGAGAAGAAATAGGTTGATAGGACACATACTAAGACACCTAGGAATACAAGCTTAGTTATGGAAGGAAGGGTTGAGGACAAGAACTGTAGGGGTAGACCAAGGTTAGAATATGTTAAACAGATTGCCTCGGATGTAGGGTGTGGTAGCTATTGAACCCTTATTGATCTTCGATAAATAAGTATTCATATTTTTTATTATTATTATTACTACGGCCCAGGCAGCACTTAAGGAAGTCGACTTGGATATTAGGGAGGCCAGCATTTCGTAATGATTGCAACAGGAGTTGAGCTGGTAGCTATTCTTGGGGAACGGCCAGAATTAGTCGAGTTCAAGGCCAAATTGTGCAACTACTGCACCAAAATTGGAGACATAAAGGAAGAATCACGAGGTACTCGCAACGAACACACGATTGAATCAGCCAATCGCAAGAGACCAAGCCATGACCACGAGGTGGACGGCGTCAGTAGTAAAAAGCCCGCGGAAGTGTGTATCTAAAGAACCGCAGAACGGATTAATCTCCGCTCGAGTAATTTGAGACGTTGGATTTATTTGGAGAAGAATGACACTAGTCCCATCTTTGTGAGACAAAAACTCTGGAAGTTTTTATCCGACTCCGCCCCACTCCTCCGCCCCTGTCAGTTTCTAATAAATAGTTTGGCCTGACGCCACTCGAAGTATATTCCTTGTGGAGCCTTCAGAGGCTTACTCCACGCCAGTCTATATCGTGATTTTGACGCTCGAATTTATCGAAGCCTTTTCTTTGTGGAGCCGTGAGGGGCTTACTTCACGACAGTTTATATTGTGATTTTGACGCTCGAATTGATCTAAGTTATTCTTTGTGGAGCCTTCAGAGGCCTACTCCACGCCAGTTTATATTGTGATTTTGACGCTCGAATTTATCTAAGTTATTCTTTGTGGAGCCTTCAGAGGCCTACTCCACGCCAGTTTATATTGTGATTTTTGACGCTCGAACTTATCTAAGTCATATTTTTGTGGAGCCTTCAGAGGCTGACTTCACGCCAGTTTGTATCGTGATTTTTACGCTCTAAAATTAGTGAAGTTAATTTATTTTGTGAGCTCCGAGGAGCTAAAGTCGCTGCGATTGCAGTATCGAATTTTAAAGCTCGAATACAGTTTTATTCTGAAATCTACTTTTTTGTGTGTGCTAAATATTTCACGCCAGTGCGTGATAACTTGTAACATTCAGTTAAAGACGACGAGTTCAGCTCTAAGGGGGAAGTATTGTATCACCCTAATTAGCGCTCACCGGAGCCGAAGTCCAGAGTACAGGACAGAAATACCGAGCGAGATAGCGACTGCTAGTGCAGCCAGGATTTTGAACTTGTTAACGAGCCATTGGCGCGTACTCGAGATGTATATTTTATGTATAAATTGCAGTGTATTTTATATGTGTTTTTATGGTGCGTGTGTGCGAGTTATTTAGGGCCAGTCTTCGCTATTAATCGCATTAGGACAATTGTGGGTGAATTGAGTAGCCTGCAAGCGATTATTGATAGGTAAAATAATTAACATTGAACTTTTCTGCCAAGGAGTCGATACCAAGATGATCAGCACGTGGTTTGAAGTTGGGATGAGCTTCAACAAATCAACGCAGACGACTACTATGGAGTGCTATTGTCCATAGGGGCGATGGGTTGAGGAGGATGTCCTTAGTTCTACAAGCAGAAGCGGTGATGTACTAAAATTGGATTATTTCAATTATGTAGTTAGATTTGGCCGGGGAACTTTGTAACTAGTCATGTTTTCTTTACTTGTTTTAGAGTTTTTCTTGCACCGACACTATATGTTTAAATGTTCGTTGGCGCGTGGCCAAAGTGTTTGTTTGATATTTTGTTTTTCCTTGAGTCAGATGTAATGCGCGCGGCGTGCGTGCGTGATTTTTATCCTTGCAAATGCGGAACCCGTTACATTCGATAAATGGTGCTTTATTAACGTTAATATTTGAATTAGGAATGGGAGGAAATTATTGTAAGATATTTGCTGAACAGGTTATTATTCATATTAGAGTTGCCAAGCGCACCAACTTAAAAGTAATTTGTAGAACACCTTCGTTCTAATTTTGTTAGATTTTTCTTGAGTCCTTTTCAGGTGACTAGTCACGGCATAGAACGGTGGCGCCAGCATGTGGATATTATTTGTGTCTTTTTATTTCAGGGTCTGTCAAAACCCATACGTGTGATTGTGTGTGTTAATGTGTCTAGTGTGTGTTGATTCTACGTGAGGAGGGGGTAGTTGTCCTACCGCTCTCATATTTTTGCTGCTGTTGTATTTTTGATGGAAAGACAGGGTGCTCTTGGGAGACTGCTGATTCTTGTCCATATATTATTTTTCTGACACACACATGTATTATTGTGCTTCGGGGCACACTTCTTCGAGATTCGACCCCATGTCCTGGGAGGTCGAGGTATTTGACACGTGGGTTGACAGACATGCAGAGTTCCACAAATCGCCCGTTCTGCCTGTGACTTATTTTGATAGGCAGTCCTATTTGTCCGACTGACCCCTGTAAGCTTTCATGTAGCAAACCTGTTCATTGTGATGGTTAATTTTTAAGCCATAATTAATTGGGGAGTTCGCCATGTGTGTAACGGCTTGTTGTACGTTGTATGGGTAAAATATTGTAATTAACGTAAATGTTGGCTGTGTGCCTATTGCTTTGTTTATGACTCGATTCATGTAATGTTGTGTGTCACACCTGTGTGGTGTAGTGGTAGAGTATTTGTAAATTTTGACAGCGGTCATTTGTGTATTTTTCTATTGGTCACGTGTTAATGTACTTGTGTTGATTTGTGTGAGAAGTCCTAAGTTTTTTAGGCAGTAAATGTTGCTACGGCAATTTGATTCCAATTTCACTCGGAAATTTTGTGTTTGTTTATAGTAGATTTAGGAAGTGTCGGTTTAATTTTAAGTAGTGTAGTTGTGTTCCCCCGTGTCGGTCTAGCTCTGAGAAATGTGGATTCGTTGTCTGAAGGGTCATTCTGGATGATAACGATGCATGTAGAACGGCATACGCATATATATGGTCACTTTCGTATTTTATCTTAGGGACACTTGGTCCAGGTAATTAATCTCTCCAGAGATATCGCCTAGTTTTGGCATTTTTATTTAAATGGGAGTCAGTTGGGAGTTTTTGTTGGTAATTGTTTATGTGTAAATATGGTGATTTGTTATTAAATTCAGTTTTAACCCTGGCTTCACTCTTTCCTGCATGTTATTTTGTTATATGTTACCCTGCAAGTTAATGAAGCGCCCTGACAGCAACTTACGAATATGAACCGTTACACCCCCCGAAACTGAGTCTCATATGCTTCTTTGCAAGGGTTCATAAAACAAAAATGGCTGCCCAAGTGGGGTTGTTGTTGTTGTTGCTTCGCTGATCTCATATTTATTTCGTTGAGAAATGATGCCAGGTCAAGCGGACATGTAAATTCAGTAAATTGAGGCGATGTTGTACCGCCATGTGCATTAGTAAAATCACTGAGTTCCTAAAGTTAGAAATATTGAACAAGGTTAGAATTTGATTTTGTATTTGTTATAAACTTGTTCTGGCGCCCACATTAAAATTAGAAATTTGCATTATTAATGAACTCAGTCAAAGCAGGAAGATGTTGCCATATATTTGACATTTAATTGACTTCGGTTAATTGGTGTTTCGTAAATTCTGTTGGTTAGGAATTTAAAAGCAGATCACTAGGGGTTATTTTGTTGTTTGGGAATAAGTGTCATTGTATTCAGTAAATTTTGTTACTGAAATTTTCATTAAATTAGAGCCAGTAATATTTAAATGTGTGACATATATGTGTGTATAGGGCTGAAACCTTGGCCCATAACCCTGTTTTTCTCTGAATATATTTTTGTGTGTGATATGGCGAGTGTTGATGAGATTAAGGCATTGTTAGAACAGATGTCGATCCAAATGTCCGCGAAAAGTGAAAAACAATTAGAACAGATGTCGATCCAAATGTCCGCGAAAACGGAAGAACAATTAGTGCAGATGTCCGTAAAGACGGAAGAACAATTAAATAAACAATTGAAGGAACAATTAGGAGCTCAGCGGGAGCATAGTGAAAAACAATTACTTGATATGAGCGGTAATATCTCGGTCCAATTAGAAGTCCAGAAGTTAGACACGGACAAACAATTAAATGAACTCAATCACAAATTGTCGGAACAGGCGGTAACACAAACGGCACAAACTGAACAATTAAGAAAAATCACTAATGACATTAATCAGAGCGTTAAAAAAGTAGAGAAACTGGCAGGCGAGGTTGCGGAAAACAATATCAAACAGTTAGGCGAAATTAAGAAATTGGAGGCGAAATTTGATAACAAATTAGTACAATTTGACGAGATGGTGGCAGATAAACTCAAGCAGATAGAGGCAGCATGTGTCAGTAACACCGCGGGAGTGAAGAAAACCCAAGAGAAACTACAACAGCAAATTAATTCGGTAGACAGCAACGTGCTGGAATTAATAAAGGAGATTGATAAAGTCGAGGTTAAAGCTGAAACCGAACGGATACACTTGCGGGAAAAATTAGAGGAGCAATTAGGAAAAAACACAAGAGATCATAAGAAAAGAGATGGAAGGCCAGCTAATAAACACACAAGAGGTCATAAGACAAGAAGTAGGAGAGCAGCTCGTCAAGACTCAGGATAATTTGGAAGGCCAGCTAATAAAAACACAAGAGGCTATAAGAGAAGAGGTGGGGGAACAACTAGTAAAAACGCAGAACAGATACGTGAAGAGCTAGAGAAAAATCAGGAAAGCTTGAAAAGTAGGATCCAGCGAGATTGGGACCAGCAGGCTCATGCGAATAAGGAAGACAGGCTGGCAGTTTTAAAGCGAATACAGGCACTGGAGGAAAATGTAAAGTCAAAATTACAGGAACACTCAGAATTAATCATAAAAACGAGATTAGATCTCTAGAGAATGCGACATTATTTTCAACTGAAAATATACCGGAGAAGCAAACAAGTATTGGAAGTCCTGCAGGTTTGAAGGTGGCTGAGGACACGAGTCGGGGTCAAAGTCCCAGACTAACGACTAATGCATTCCAGCAGTACAGGGGGGAGACTTCAACACCGCAACCGAACTTGGCACCAGCCCAAGTCATCCAAGTCATTCGGGGTAATGATTTTAAGCCCGATAAGTTTAAGGAACATTCAGGAACTACTCCCAAAGCATTTCTACGGCAATTAACTGATTACTTTAATGACCAGCACATCGGCCCTGAGAAACAATTAAGACTGGTGGAGAAATTTTTAGAAGGACCTAGCCTGACCTGGTTTTTAAGTTTCAAGTATACGTTCACAGACATGGCTCAATTCCGCGAGGCATTTTTGAAGAAGTTTTGGAGCCCTTCGTTACAACAGGGGTTGAGAATGGACCTGTACACGCGCAAATATCATAGTACACATCCAGCCCGTTTTTCAGAATTCTTCAGTCAGCAATTGGTAAAATTCAGAGATTTTGACGACCCGCCTAGCGAGAAGAATATGGTTCAAACCATCGGGAAACAACTCCCAATGCACATCCAACAATTATTAGTCGCAGGAAACATTCAGACCGCAGTCCAAGCCGAAGAATTACTCAGACACTTAGACGAGACGAGTATGGTAAGCCCACAGACAGGAAGAAGGAATTTGGAATGTGTCAATACGGCAGAGGTAGTTCAGGGACTCCAAAATAACCACAGCCAGGGGAACCAAACTAAGACACAGTCTACAGGGACAAAATTCACGCCAAGAAGACAAGATTTTGACGGCCGAAACCAGTTCCATAACAAGAATCAAAATTATCAGAATAACCGCGGGAGGTACAATCAGAATAACCAAAATCAAAATAATCAGTGGACGTACCAGCGGGAGTACACAAATTGGAGGGGAAACCAGAGACAAGGTAGACCTTACCAAAGAAATGGAGATGGTAGATGGAATAACGGCAGAGACTATCGCCAAGAAAATAGAGGAGATTATAGGAACAACTGGGACGAGCGGTATATTGAATCCCGTAAATACTTGGATCAATTAAGTACTGAAGAAGCGGACAAGGAGAAGTGGGGGCGTGCCATGGCGAACAGACAGAGCCCAGACAACCATCAAGGAGAGGGGGCAGAGAGTTTATTGAGGCAACAGGAGCGACAGAATGATAACCGGCGAAACACAACTAATGGGGCCCGGGATAAAAAAAAACCAAATGAACTGAAAGGAGACAGGCTAAAAACGGAGGTCGCCAGGGAGGAATAAGAGATGATAGTGGCCAATATAGAAGAGTGGGTAGCATTCCCGGACGACTGCCTGGAGGAAGTGGAGTAGAACCGTGAAAATGTTATCAGACAGCTACCAATTATTTACGCGCATGTTGGAGGCATGAGGGTGAGATGTTTGATTGATACAGGTAGCCAGGTGAGCTTAGTCACTGAAATTTTGATAAAGGAAATAGCAAGAAAACAGACTGTTCCTATTATGCCGGTACCGCTAATGAAAGTCAGAGGTGTGATTCCTGACAAAACTATGAATTGTAAACAGCAAGCCTTTCTAGATCTGGAAATATTGAACCATACTTTTTCACAAACATTCATTGATATTCCAAAGATGAACTACAATATAATTTTAGGAGCCAACTTCATTTGCGATTTTCATGCTGTGATTGATTTACATAACAACACTGTAAGCTTCAAACAAGTAGAAGGATTGGATCATGTGGGTTTAAATATGGAAGAGAATCCGCTGGAGAGAGAGGCCAATACTTGGGTTGTTGAGGAATGCACTAATAAGGCCGGAGATGAGATCTTGATGGGAGAGCAAGTCAGCCAGACAGCAGTGCTAGAAATTGACAGCCGAGATATTTCGCAGGAACTTTGGGTGCATTTCGCGGAAGAAGAAATTAGCGGAACCAAATTCGAAATTCTACTTCAGGAGCGACTTAAGGAGGCCATCGTAGGGGAATCTGATAGAAGAAGACTGGAAGAAATTTTAAGATTACATAAAGGAGCTTTTGACACCGTACCTGGGAAAGTTTTAAATTTTCAATATGCGATGCAGGTAACAGATTGGACCCCATTTAAAAGTAAATTGTACCCGATCCCAGAGAAGCACTTTTCTCAGGTGAAGGACATTATTACTAACTTATTAGATTCTGGCATGATAAGGAAAGCGGCAACCCCTTACCTGAACGCAATATTGGCTGTGACCAAGCCAAACGGATCAATTAGGCAATGCCTAGACGCGCGAGTTTTGAACAGCAAACTGCTAGTTGAGCACGACCAAGCACCTAGGATCAAAGATGTTTTGAAAGGCTTCCGTGGGAAGAAGATATACTCAAGTGTTGATTTGACGAATAGTTTCCACCATCTTGAACTTGAAGAAAAATCCCAACTGTTGACGGGATTTTTATTCGATAATCAAAGTTATATCTGGTGTCGAATGCCCTTTGGCGTGAAAATTGCGGGATGTGCACTCATTAGAGCACTCGATAGAAATCTGACTGAGGAGGTCAAGAACTTCACCACGAGATATGTTGACGACATATTAATCGCTTCTGAGACAATGGAAGAACACTTGATAAATTTAAATAAACTGCTGGACAACTTGAGAACCATGAACTTCAAAATCAACTTAAAGAAGTCGCGTTTTTGCCAGAGCGAGATTTTATATTTGGGGCATATAATTGATGTCGAGGGCGTGCGGCCTAATCCAGCCAAGATTGATGCTATTAAGAAATTTCCCACACCTACCAAAGTCAAACATGTTAGAGCGTTTTTGGGAGTGACAGGTTTCTTCAAAGAAAATTGCCCTGGTTACACAGAAACAGTAGCACCTATGCAGGAGATGTTGAAGAAAGCGAATCGATGGTCGTGGAACGAGGAGTGCGACAGGTCTTTTAAAGCAACGAAGGATTTATTGGAAAACTGTGTGAAACTTGGATATCCGGATTTTGAGAAGCAATTTATCATTCAAGCAGATGCTTCGTTAATTGGGATTGGTGCTATGCTGTACCAAGAGGACGCTGAAGAACCCAAGAAGAAATCCTATTTGGCATTTACGTGTCGTAAATTACGGAAACATGAGAGGAACTACACCGTTACGGAACTTGAGCTACTAGCAATTCTATATTCTCTTCAACAGTGGCGTAAGATGATCTATGGTTATTCCATCATTGTTAGAACCGACCACCATGCACTGACATTTTTATTTAAGACAACAATAGCAAGTGAGAGAGTTACGCGCTGGTCCATCTACATACAGCAGTTTGACATCACAATAGAGCATTGTCCTGGGAAAATGAACGTCATACCAGATGCCTTGAGTAGAAATCCTGAGGACGGAAACGAAGTAACAGCGGAAGTTCACAATATTACCTTGACACCTAAGGCTCGTGAGTTTTTGGCAAGATTGAAGGATATTCGGAAGGAGCAAGAAGCAGACCCATGGATGATGATGATGATGATAAAATTCTATAGGAAGGAGTTACAACCAAATTCACCGGAGTACCGAGAAGCCAGTGCTAAACAAGCGAGATTTCACTACTTAAATAACTTGTTACATAAGTACGTGGATGAGCATCATACTAAACTGCGGATCTTAGTTCCAGCATCACTACAGAGGGGATTAACTTGGCATGTGCACGAGAGCCTAGCACATATCGGCACGGATAAGACTGAAGCTACGATAGGGGAGACCTTTACTTGGCCCAAGATGAGATTCACCATTGTTGAAGTAATTAGAACGTGTGATGCTTGTCAGCGCACAAAGCCGAACAACTTTATTCTGAAACAACCTCCAAGACCACTATTACCGCAGAAACCATGCGAGATGCTCGCGATTGATTGCTTTGGTCCTTTAGTAAAAGGAAAGCGTGGATGCCGACACCTCTTGGTGTGTGTCGACGTGTTTTCGAAGATGGTCGTGCTATGTCCTATTCAGAAGACGACATCAAGACAAGTCCTCAGTCGAATTAAGAACAAAGTTATTCCGATGCTTGGGAAGCCGGAATCCATTCTATCAGATCACGGTACCTATTTCACAAGCAATGTTTTTAGGCAAGGTTTGGAGAGCCTAGGAATAAAACACGTATTTTCAAGTATTCGTCATCCTTGTGGAAATCCGAGCGAGAGAACAATTCGCTGTGTTGCAAAATACTACAGAGTAATGATTCCTAACGAACACAATAAATGGGTAGACAAAGTAGGGGAAATTGAGATGTGCATGAACACTACTAAGCACGAGTCGACGGGTCAAGTCCCACTGATTGTACACCACAACAGATTGCTAGAAAGAACTTGGGACAAGATCATTCCTTGCCCAAGGGATCCATTATTAGCGCATGATTTGCGAATCCAGCGAACGAGAGAGCACATGAGGAACCAAGCGGACCGAAAGCTGAGACGGTACCGAGGAAAGAAGTTTCACCGAGAGTTACAAGAACAAGAATTAGTGCTGGTTCGTAGACCACCGATCTCCGACTCTAAGAACAAAGTCTTCGCCAAGTTCTGTCCGAAGTTCATTGGCCCGTTCCGGGTAATTAAGAATCTGGGTAACAATGCCTATAGACTGGAAGAAGTGAGCACTGGTGCAAAACCTGTTTTTAATAGCGCCAATTTGAAACCGTACTACAGAAGGGAACCATTTGATGATTAGGAAAGACGACATGTGCAGAATCTGTATTGCAAATTTTTATTTTGAGAGCCAACACTCAAATCCACGGGGAGCGCCTGAGTACGCACTTTGTTTGTAAACAACGAGCAGCTGAGTCGACGGGAGTGGCAACTACTTGAGGAGAAGGGGGAGACCTAGTGAAAATATGAATGACATTCCAGCGAAGGGAGCACACTAATTGAGTCAGAGGGGCATACACTCGAGCAGCTGAGTGAGATTTAAAGAGATGTGTTGTTACTACAGTGGATTTTGTTTTTGAAATCCAAACCAATAAATTGTTTCGAATTTCAAAACCTTGCTGAGGATAAATGAACCCTTATTGATCTTCGATAAATAAGTATTCATATTTATTATTATTATTACTACGGCCCAGGCAGCACTTAAGGAAGTCGACTTGGATATTAGGGAGGCCAGCATTTCGTAATGATTGCAACAGGAGTTGAGCTGGTAGCTATTCTTGGGGAACGGCCAGAATTAGTCGAGTTCAAGGCCAAATTGTGCAACTACTGCACCAAAATTGGAGACATAAAGGAAGAATCACGAGGTACTCGCAACGAACATACGATTGAATCAGCCAATCGCAAGAGACCAAGCCATGACCACGAGGTGGACGGCGTCAGTAGAAAAAAGCCCGCGGAAGTGTGTATCTAAAGAACCACCGAACGGATTAATCTCCGCTCGAGTAATTTGAGACGTTGGATTTATTTGGAGAAGAATGACACTAGTCCCATCTTTGTGAGACAAAAACTCTGGAAGTTTTTATCCGACTCCGCCCCACTCCTCCGCCCCTGTCAGTTTCTAATAAATAGTTTGGCCTGACGCCACTCGAAGTCTATTCTTTGTGGAGCTTTCAGAGGCTTACTCCACGCCAGTTTATATCGTGATTTTGACGCTCGAATTTATCGAAGCCTTTTCTTTGTGGAGCCGTTAGGGGCTTACTTCACGACAGTTTATATTGTGATTTTGACGCTCGAATTTATCTAAGTTATTCTTTGTGGAGCCTTCAGAGGCCTACTCCACGCCAGTTTATATTGTGATTTTGACGCTCGAAGTTATCTAAGTTATTCTTTGTGGAGCCTTCAGAGGCCTACTCCACGCCAGTTTATATTGTGATTTTTGACGCTCGAACTTATCTAAGTCATATTTTTGTGGAGCCTTCAGAGGCTGACTTCACGCCAGTTTGTATCGTGATTTTTACGCTCTAAAATTAGTGAAGTTAATTTATTTTGTGAGCTCCGAGGAGCTAAAGTCGCTGCGATTGCAGTATCGAATTTTAAAGCTCGAATACAGTTTTATTCTGTAATCTACTTTCTTGTGTGAGCTAAATATTTCACGCCAGTGCGTGATAACTTGTAACATTCAGTTAAAGACGACGAGTTCAGCTCTAAGGGGGAAGTATTGTATCACCCTAATTAGCGCTCACCGGAGCCGAAGTCCAGAGTACAGGACAGAAATACCGAGCAAGATAGCGACTGCTAGTGCAGCCAGGATTTTGAACTTTTTAACGAGCCAGTGGCGCGGACTCGAGATGTATATTTTATGTATAAATTGCAGTGTATTTTACATGTGTTTTTATGGTGCGTGTGTGCGAGTTATTTAGGGCCAGTCCTCGCTATTAATCGCATTAGGACAATTATGGGTGAATTGAGTAGCCTGCAAGCGATTATAGATAGGTAAAATAATTAACATTGAACTTTTCTGCCAAGGAGTCGATACCAAGATGATCAGCACGTGGTTTGAAGTTGGGATGAGCTTCAACAATTCAACGCAGACGACTACTATGGAGTGCTAATTGTCCATAGGGGCGATGGGTTGAGGAGGATGTCCTTAGTTCTACAAGCAGAAGCGGTGATGTACTAAAATTGGATTATTTCAATTATGTAGTTAGATTTGGCCGGGGAACTTTGTAACTAGTCATGTTTTCTTTACTTGTTTTAGAGTTTTTCTTGCACCGACACTATATGTTTAAATGTTCGTTGGCGCGTGGCCAAAGTGTTTGTTTGATATTTTGTTTTTCCTTGAGTCAGATGTAATGCGCGCGGCGTGCGTGCGTGATTTTTATCCTTGCAAATGCGGAACCCGTTACATTCGATAAATGGTGCTTTATTAACGTTAATATTTGAATTAGGAATGGGAGGAAATTATTGTAAGATATTTGCTGAACAGGTTATTATTCATATTAGGGTTGCCAAGCGCACCAACTTAAAAGTAATTTGTAGAACACCTTCGTTCTAATTTTGTTAGATTTTTCTTGAGTCCTTTTCAGGTGACTAGTCACGGCATAGACCGGTGGCGCTAGCATGTGGATATTATTTGTGTCTTTTTATTTCAGGGTCTGTCAAAACCCATACGTGTGATTCTGTGTGTTAATGTGTCTAGTGTGTGTTGATTCTACGTGAGGAGGGGGTAGTTGTCCTACCGCTCTCATATTTTTGCTGCTGTTGTATTTTTGATGGAAAGACAGGGTGCTCTTGGGAGACTGCTGATTCTTGTCCATATATTATTTTTCTGACACACACATGTATTATTGTGCTTCGGGGCACACTTCTTCGAGATTCGACCCCATGTCCTGGGAGGTCGAGGTATTTGACACGTGGGTTGACAGACATGCAGAGTTCCACAAATCGCCCGTTCTGCCTGTGACTTATTTTGATAGGCAGTCCTATTTGTCCGACTGACCCCTGTAAGCTTTCATGTAGCAAACCTGTTCATTGTGATGGTTAATTTTTAAGCCATAATTAATTGGGGAGTTCGCCATGTGTGTAACGGCTTGTTGTACGTTGTATGGGTAAAATAATGTAATTAACGTAAATGTTGGCTGTGTGCCTATTGCTTTGTTTATGACTCGATTCATGTAATGTTGTGTGTCACACCTGTGTGGTGTAGTGGTAGAGTATTTGTAAATTTTGACAGCGGTCATTTGTGTATTTTTCTATTGGTCACGTGTTAATGTACTTGTGTTGATTTGTGTGAGAAGTCCTAAGATTTTTAGGCAGTAAATGTTGCTACGGCAATTTGATTCCAATTTCACTCGGAAATTTTGTGTTTGTTTATAGTAGATTTAGGAAGTGTCGGTTTAATTTTAAGTAGTGTAGTTGTGTTCCCCCGTGTCGGTCTAGCTCTGAGAAATGTGGATTCGTTTTCTGAAGGGTCATTCTGGATGATAACGATGCACGTAGAACGGCATACGCATATATATGGTCACTTTCGTATTTTATCTTAGGGACACTTGGTCCAGGTAATTAATCTCTCCAGAGATATCGCCTAGTTTTGGCATTTTTATTTAAATGGGAGTCAGTTGGGAGTTTTTGTTGGTAATTGTTTATGTGTAAATATGGTGATTTGTTATTAAATTCAGTTTTAACCTTGGCTTCACTCTTTCCTGCATGTTATTTTGTTATATGTTACCCTGCAAGTTAATGAAGCGCTCTGACAGCAACTTACGAATATGAACCGTTACACCCCCCGAAACTGAGTCTCATATGCTTCTTTGCAAGGGTTCATAAAACAAAAATGGCTGCCCAAGTGGGGTTGTTGTTGTTGTTGCTTCGCTGATCTCATATTTATTTCGTTGAGAAATGATGCCAGGTCAAGCGGACATGTAAATTCAGTAAATTGAGGCGATGTTGTACCGCCATGTGCATAAGTAAAATCACTGAGTTCCTAAAGTTAGAAATATTGAACAAGGTTTGAATTTGATTTTGTATTTGTTATAAACTTGTTCTGGCGCCCACATTAAAATTAGAAATTTGCATTATTAATGAACTCAGTCAAAGCAGGAAGATGTTGCCATATATTTGACATTTAATTGACTTCGGTTAATTGGTGTTTCGTAAATTCTGTTGGTTAGGAATTTAAAAGCAGATCACTAGGGGTTATTTTGTTGTTTGGGAATAAGTGTCATTGTATTCAGTAAATTTTGTTACTGAAATTTTCATTAAATTAGAGCCAGTAATATTTAAATGTGTGACATATATGTGTGTATAGGGCTGAAACCTTGGCCCATAACCCTGTTTTTCTCTGAATATATTTTTGTGTGTGATATGGCGAGTGTTGATGAGATTAAGGCATTGTTAGAACAGATGTCGATCCAAATGTCCGCGAAAAGTGAAAAACAATTAGAACAGATGTCGATCCAAATGTCCGCGAAAACGGAAGAACAATTAGTGCAGATGTCCGTAAAGACGGAAGAACAATTAAATAAACAATTGAAGGAACAATTAGGAGCTCAGCGGGAGCATAGTGAAAAACAATTACTTGATATGAGCGGTAATATCTCGGTCCAATTAGAAGTCCAGAAGTTAGACACGGACAAACAATTAAATGAACTCAATCACAAATTGTCGGAACAGGCGGTAACACAAACGGCACAAACTGAACAATTAAGAAAAATCACTAATGACATTAATCAGAGCGTTAAAAAAGTAGAGAAACTGGCAGGCGAGGTTGCGGAAAACAATATCAAACAGTTAGGCGAAATTAAGAAATTGGAGGCGAAATTTGATAACAAATTAGTACAATTTGACGAGATGGTGGCAGATAAACTCAAGCAGATAGAGGCAGCATGTGTCAGTAACACCGCGGGAGTGAAGAAAACCCAAGAGAAACTACAACAGCAAATTAATTCGGTAGACAGCAACGTGCTGGAATTAATAAAGGAGATTGATAAAGTCGAGGTTAAAGCTGAAACCGAACGGATACACTTGCGGGAAAAATTAGAGGAGCAATTAGGCAAAACACAAGAGATCATAAGAAAAGAGATGGAAGGCCAGCTAATAAACACACAAGAGGTCATAAGACAAGAAGTAGGAGAGCAGCTCGTCAAGACTCAGGATAATTTGGAAGGCCAGCTAATAAAAACACAAGAGGCTATAAGAGAAGAGGTGGGGGAACAACTAGTAAAAACGCAGAACAGATACGTGAAGAGCTAGAGAAAAATCAGGAAAGCTTGAAAAGTAGGATCCGGCGAGATTGGGACCAGCAGGCTCATGCGAATAAGGAAGACAGGCTGGCAGTTTTAAAGCGAATACAGGCACTGGAGGAAAATGTAAAGTCAAAATTACAGGAACACTCAGAATTAATCATAAAAACGAGATTAGATCTCTAGAGAATGCGACATTATTTTCAACTGAAAATATACCGGAGAAGCAAACAAGTATTGGAAGTCCTGCAGGTTTGAAGGTGGCTGAGGACACGAGTCGGGGTCATAGTCCCAGACTAACGACTAATGCATTCCAGCAGTACAGGGGGGAGACTTCAACACCGCAACCGAACTTGGCACCAGCCCAAGTCATCCAAGTCATTCGGGGTAATGATTTTAAGCCCGATAAGTTTAAGGAACATTCAGGAACTACTCCCAAAGCATTTCTACGGCAATTAACTGATTACTTTAATGACCAGCACATCGGCCCTGAGAAACAATTAAGACTGGTGGAGAAATTTTTAGAAGGACCTAGCCTGACCTGGTTTTTAAGTTTCAAGTATACGTTCACAGACATGGCTCAATTCCGCGAGGCATTTTTGAAGAAGTTTTGGAGTCCTTCGTTACAACAGGGGTTGAGAATGGACCTGTACACGCGCAAATATCATAGTACACATCCAACCCGTTTTTTCAGAATTCTTCAGTCAGCAATTGGTAAAATTCAGAGATTTTGACGACCCGCCTAGCGAGCAGAATATGGTTCTAACCATCGGGAAACAACTCCCAATGCACATCCAACAATTATTAGTCGCAGGAAACATTCAGACCGCAGTCCAAGCCGAAGAATTACTCAGACACTTAGACGAGACGAGTATGGTAAGCCCACAGACAGGAAGAAGGAATTTGGAATGTGTCAATACGGCAGAGGTAGTTCAGGGACTCCAAAATAACCACAGCCAGGGGAACCAATCTAAGACACAGTCTACAGGGACACAATTCACGCCAAGAAGACAAGATTTTGACGGCCGAAACCAGTTCCATAACAACAATCAAAATTATCAGAATAACCGCGGGAGGTACAATCAGAATAACCAAAATCAAAATAATCAGTGGACGTACCAGCGGGAGTACACAAATTGGAGGGGAAACCAGAGACAAGGTAGACCTTACCAAAGAAATGGAGATGGTAGATGGAATAACGGCAGAGACTATCGCCAAGAAAATAGAGGAGATTATAGGAACAACTGGGACGAGCGGTATATTGAATCCCGTAAATACTTGGATCAATTAAGTACTGAAGAAGCGGACAAGGAGAAGTGGGGGCGTGCCATGGCGAACAGACAGAGCCCAGACAACCATCAAGGAGAGGGGGCAGAGAGTTTATTGATGCAACAGGAGCGACAGAATGATAACCGGCGAAACACAACTAATGGGGCCCGGGATTAAAAAAAACCAAATGAACTGAAAGGAGACAGGCTAAAAACGGAGGTCGCCAGGGAGGAATAAGAGATGATAGTGGCCAATATAGAAGAGTGGGTAGCATTCCCGGACGACTGCCTGGAGGAAGTGGTAAAGAACCGTGAAAATGTTATCAGACAGCTACCAATTATTTACGCGCATGTTGGAGGCATGAGGGTGAGATGTTTGATTGATACAGGTAGCCAGGTGAGCTTAGTCACTGAAATTTTGATAAAGGAAATAGCAAGAAAACAGACTGTTCCTATTATGCCGGTACCGCTAATGAAAGTCAGAGGTGTGATTCCTGACAAAACTATGAATTGTAAACAGCAAGCCTTTCTAGATCTGGAAATATTGAACCATACTTTTTCACAAACATTCATTGTTATTCCAAAGATGAACTACAATATAAATTTAGGAGCCAACTTCATTTGCGATTTTCATGCTGTGATTGATTTACATAACAACACTGTAAGCTTCAAACAAGTAGAAGGATTGGATCATGTGGATTTAAATATGGAAGAGAATCCGCTGGAGAGAGAGGCCAATACTTGGGTTGTTGAGGAATGCACTAATGAGGCCGGAGATAAGATCTTGATGGGAGAGCAAGTCAGCCAGACAGCAGTGCTAGAAATTGACAGCCGAGATATTTCGCAGGAACTTTGGGTGCATTTCGCGGAAGAAGAAATTAGCGGAACCAAATTCGAAATTCTACTTCAGGAGCGACTTAAGGAGGCCATCGTAGGGGAATCTGATAGAAGAAGACTGGAAGAAATTTTAAGATTACATAAAGGAGCATTTGACACCGTACCTGGGAAAGTTTTAAATTTTCAATATGCGATGTAGGTAACAGATTGGACCCCATTTAAAATTAAATTGTACCCGATCCCAGAGAAGCACTTTTCTCAGGTGAAGGACATTATTACTAACGTATTAGATTCTGGCATGATAAGGAAAGCGGCAACCCCTTACCTGAACGCAATATTGGCTGTGACCAAGCCAAACGGATCAATTAGGCTATGCCTAGACGCGCGAGTTTTGAACAGCAAACTGCTAGTTGAGCACGACCAAGCACCTAGGATCAAAGATGTTTTGAAAGGCTTCCGTGGGAAGAAGATATACTCAAGTGTTGATTTGACGAATAGTTTCCACCATCTTGAACTTGAAGAAAAATCCCAACTGTTGACGGGATTTTTATTCGATAATCAAAGTTATATCTGGTGTCGAATGCCCTTTGGCGTGAAAATTGCGGGATGTGCACTCATTAGAGCACTCGATAGAAATCTGACTGAGGAGGTCAAGAACTTCACCACGAGATATGTTGACGACATATTAATCGCTTCTGAGACAATGGAAGAACACTTGATAAATTTAAATAAACTGCTGGACAACTTGAGAACCATGAACTTCAAAATCAACTTAAAGAAGTCGCATTTTTGCCAGAGCGAGATTTTATATTTGGGGCATATAATTGATGTCGAGGGCGTGCGGCCTAATCCAGCCAAGATTGATGCTATTAAGAAATTTCCCACACCTACCAAAGTCAAACATGTTAGAGCGTTTTTGGGAGTGACAGGTTTCTTCAAAGAAAATTGCCCTGGTTACACAGAAACAGTAGCGCCTATGCAGGAGATGTTGAAGAAAGCGAATCGATGGTCGTGGAACGAGGAGTGCGACAGGTCTTTTAAAGCAACGAAGGATTTATTGGAAAACTGTGTGAAACTTGGATATCCGGATTTTGAGAAGCAATTTATCATTCAAGCAGATGCTTCGTTAATTGGGATTGGTGCTATGCTGTACCAAGAGGACGCTGAAGAACCCAAGAAGAAATCCTATTTGGCAATTACGAGTCGTAAATTACGGAAACATGAGAGGAACTACACCGTTACGGAACTTGAGCTACTAGCAATTCTATATTCTCTTCAACAGTGGCGTAAGATGATCTATGGTTATTCCATCATTGTTAGAACCGACCACCATGCACTGACATTTTTATTTAAGACAACAATAGCAAGTGAGAGAGTTACGCGCTGGTCCATCTACATACAGCAGTTTGACATCACAATAGAGCATTGTCCTGGGAAAATGAACGTCATACCAGATGCCTTGAGTAGAAATCCTGAGGACGGAAACGAAGTAACAGCGGAAGTTCACAATATTACCTTGACACCTAAGGCTCGTGAGTTTTTGGCAAGATTGAAGGATATTCGGAAGGAGCAAGAAGCAGACCCATGGATGATGATGATGATGATAAAATTCTATAGGAAGGAGTTACAACCAAATTCACCGGAGTACCGAGAAGCCAGTGCTAAACAAGCGAGATTTCACTACTTAAATAACTTGTTACATAAGTACGTGGATGAGCATCATACTAAACTGCGGATCTTAGTTCCAGCATCACTACAGAGGGGATTAACTTGGCATGTGCACGAGAGCCTAGCACATATCGGCACGGATAAGACTGAAGCTACGATAGGAGAGACCTTTACTTGGCCCAAGATGAGATTCACCATTGTTGAAGTAATTAGAACGTGTGACGCTTGTCAGCGCACAAAGCCGAACAACTTTATTCTGAAACAACCTCCAAGACCACTATTACCGCAGAAACCATGCGAGATGCTCGCGATTGATTGCTTTGGTCCTTTAGTAAAAGGAAAGCGTGGATGCCGACACCTCTTGGTGTGTGTCGACGTGTTTTCGAAGATGGTCGTGCTATGTCCTATTCAGAAGACGACATCAAGACAAGTCCTCAGTCGAATTAAGAACAAAGTTATTCCGATGCTTGGGAAGTCGGAATCCATTCTATCAGATCACGGTACCTATTTCACAAGCAATGTTTTTAGGCAAGGTTTGGAGAGCCTAGGAATAAAACACGTATTTTCAAGTATTCGTCATCCTTGTGGAAATCCGAGCGAGAGAACAATTCGCTGTGTTGCAAAATACTACAGAGTAATGATTCCTAACGAACACAATAAATGGGTAGACAAAGTAGGGGAAATTGAGATGTGCATGAACACTACTAAGCACGAGTCGACGGGTCAAGTCCCACTGATTGTACACCACAACAGATTGCCAGAAAGAACTAGGGACAGGATCATTCCTTGCCCAAGGGATCCATTATTAGCGCATGATTTGCGAATCCAGCGAACGAGAGAGCACATGAGGAACCAAGCGGACCGAAGGCTGAAACGGTACCGAGGAAAGAAGTTTCACCGAGAGTTACAAGAACAAGAATTAGTGCTGGTTCGTAGACCACCGATCTCCGACTCTAAGAACAAAGTCTTCGCCAAGTTCTGTCCGAAGTTCATTGACCCGTTCCGGGTAATTAAGTATCTGGGTAACAATGCCTATAGACTGGAAGAAGTGAGCACTGGTGCAAAATCTGTTTTTAATAGCGCCAATTTGAAACCGTACTACAGAAGGGAACCATTTGAAGATTAGGAAAGACGACATGTGCAGAATCTGTATTGCAAATTTTTATTTTGAGAGCCAACACTCAAATCCACGGGGAGCGCCTGAGTACGCACTTTGTTTGTAAACAACGAGCAGCTGAGTCGACGGGAGTGGCAACTACTTGAGGAGAAGGGGGAGACCTAGTGCAAATATAAATGACATTCCAGCGAAGGGAGCACACTAATTGAGTCAGAGGGGCATACACTCGAGCAGCTGAGTGAGATTTAAAGAGATGTGTTGTTACTACAGTGGATTTTGTTTTTGAAATCCAAACCAATAAATTGTTTCGAATTTCAAAACCTTGCTGAGGATAAATGAACCCTTATTGATCTTCGATAAATAAGTATTCATATTTATTATTATTATTACTACGGCCCAGGCAGCACTTAAGGAAGTCGACTTGGATATTAGGGAGGCCAGCATTTCGTAATGATTCAACAGGAGTTGAGCTGGTAGCTATTCTTGGGGAACGGCCAGAATTAGTCGAGTTCAAGGCCAAATTGTGCAACTACTGCACCAAAATTGGAGACATAAAGGAAGAATCACGAGGTACTCGCAACGAACATACGATTGAATCAGCCAATCGCAAGAGACCAAGCCATGACCACGAGGTGGACGGCGTCAGTAGTAAAAAGCCCGCGGAAGTGTGTATCTAAAGAACCGCCGAACGGATTAATCTCCGCTCGAGTAATTTGAGACGTTGGATTTATTTGGAGAAGAATGACACTAGTCCCATCTTTGTGAGACAAAAACTCTGGAAGTTTTTATCCGACTCCGCCCCACTCCTCCGCCCCTGTCAGTTTCTAATAAATAGTTTGGCCTGACGCCACTCGAAGTCTATTCTTTGTGGAGCTTTCAGAGGCTTACTCCACGCCAGTTTATATCGTGATTTTGACGCTCGAATTTATCGAAGCCTTTTCTTTGTGGAGCCGTGAGGGGCTTACTTCACGACAGTTTATATTGTGATTTTGACGCTCGAATTTATCTAAGTTATTCTTTGTGGAGCCTTCAGAGGCCTACTCCACGCCAGTTTATATTGTGATTTTGATGCTCGAATGTATCTAAGTTATTCTTTGTGGACACTTCAGAGGCCTACTCCACGCCAGTTTATATTGTGATTTTTGACGCTCGAACTTATCTAAGTCATATTTTTGTGGAGCCTTCAGAGGCTGACTTCACGCCAGTTTGTATCGTGATTTTTACGCTCTAAAATTAGTGAAGTTAATTTATTTTGTGAGCTCCGAGGAGCTAAAGTCGCTGCGATTGCAGTATCGAATTTTAAAGCTCGAATACAGTTTTATTCTGAAATCTACTTTATTGTGTGAGCTAAATATTTCACGCCAGTGCGTGATAACTTGTAACATTCAGTTAAAGACGACGAGTTCAGCTCTAAGGGGGAAGTATTGTATCACCCTAATTAGCGCTCACCGGAGCCGAAGTCCAGAGTACAGGACAGAAATACCGAGCGAGATAGCGACTGCTAGTGCAGCCAGGATTTTGAACTTGTTAACGAGCCAGTGGCGCGGACTCGAGATGTATATTTTATGTATAAATTGCAGTGTATTTTATATGTGTTTTTATGGTGCGTGTGTGCGAGTTATTTAGGGCCAGTCTTCGCTATTAATCGCATTAGGACAATTGTGGGTGAATTGAGTAGCCTGCAAGCGATTATAGATAGGTAAAATAATTAACATTGAACTTTTCTGCCAAGGAGTCGATACCAAGATGATCAGCACGTGGTTTGAAGTTGGGATGAGCTTCAACAAATCAACGCAGACGACTACTATGGAGTGCTAATTGTCCATAGGGGCGATGGGTTGAGGAGGATGTCCTTAGTTCTACAAGCAGAAGCGGTGATGTACTAAAATTGGATTATTTCAATTATGTAGTTAGATTTGGCCGGGGAACTTTGTAACTAGTCATGTTTTCTTTACTTGTTTTAGAGTTTTTCTTGCACCGACACTATATGTTTAAATGTTCGTTGGCGCGTGGCCAAAGTGTTTGTTTGATATTTTGTTTTTCCTTGAGTCAGATGTAATGCGCGCGGCGTTCGTGGGTGATTTTTATCCTTGCAAATGCGGAACCCGTTACATTCGATAAATGGTGCTTTATTAACGTTAATATTTGAATTAGGAATGGGAGGAAATTATTGTAAGATATTTGCTGAACAGGTTATTATTCATATTAGGGTTGCCAAGCGCACCAACTTAAAAGTAATTTGTAGAACACCTTCGTTCTAATTTTGTTAGATTTTTCTTGAGTCCTTTTCAGGGGACTAGTCACGGCATAGAACGGTGGCGCCAGCATGTGGATATTATTTGTGTCTTTTTATTTCAGGGTCTGTCAAAACCCATACGTGTGATTCTGTGTGTGTTAATGTGTCTAGTGTGTGTTGATTCTACGTGAGGAGGGGGTAGTTGTCCTACCGCTCTCATATTTTTGCTGCTGTTGTATTTTTGATGGAAAGACAGGGTGCTCTTGGGAGACTGCTGATTCTTGTCCATATATTATTTTTCTGACACACACATGTATTATTGTGCTTTGGGGCACACTTCTTCGAGATTCGACCCCATGTCCTGGGAGGTCGAGGTATTTGACACGTGGGTTGACAGACATGCAGAGTTCCACAAATCGCCCGTTCTGCCTGTGACTTATTTTGATAGGCAGTCCTATTTGTCCGACTGACCCCTGTAAGCTTTCATGTAGCAAACCTGTTCATTGTGATGGTTAATTTTTAAGCCATAATTAATTGGGGAGTTCGCCATGTGTGTGACGGCTTGTTGTACGTTGTATGGGTAAAATATTGTAATTAACGTAAATGTTGGCTGTGTGCCTATTGCTTTGTTTATGACTCGATTCATGTAATGTTGTGTGTCACACCTGTGTGGTGTAGTGGTAGAGTATTTGTAAATTTTGACAGCGGTCATTTGTGTATTTTTCTATTGGTCACGTGTTAATGTACTTGTGTTGATTTGTGTGAGAAGTCCTAAGTTTTTTAGGCAGTAAATGTTGCTACGGCAATTTGATTCCAATTTCACTCGGAAATTTTGTGTTTGTTTATAGTAGATTTAGGAAGTGTCGGTTTAATTTTAAGTAGTGTAGTTGTGTTCCCCCGTGTCGGTCTAGCTCTAAGAAATGTGGATTCGTTGTCTGAAGGGTCATTCTGGATGATAACGAATCACGCATTCAAAGTACACATCGTGATGCATGTAGAACGGCATACGCATATATATGGTCACTTTCGTATTTTATCTTAGGGACACTTGGTCCAGGTAATTAATCTCTCCAGAGATATCGCCTAGTTTTGGCATTTTTATTTAAATGGGAGTCAATTGGGAGTTTTTGTTGTTAATTGTTTATGTGTAAATATGGTGATTTGTTATTAAATTCAGTTGTTTTAACCCTGGCTTCACTCTTTCCTGCATGTTATTTTGTTATATGTTACCCTGCAAGTTAATGAAGCGCCCTGACAGCAACTTACGAATATGAACCGTTAAACCCCCCGAAACTGAGTCTCATATGCTTCTTTGCAAGGGTTCACTATGTAGAGATGAAACGATTAGCTCAGGACAGGGAGGCATGGAGAGCTGCCTCAAACCAGTCAAAGGACTGAAGACTCAAACAACAACAACAAAATTAGTTTAAATGGCCTTATATATTGTTACGTGCCACCCCATAGTGGCACTTTTGTTAACTGGATTACGGTGGGTAGAAAGCACAACACAGGATGTTCCTTTAAAGAAATAATTAATTTTATTGCGGCCAGAAAGATACACTTCTCATCAGCAAACACAAGCAATTGGAATCTTACTCCAGTTTCCTCAAGTCTCTTGCTTATGGAGAGCTCTTGCCCCCTTTTCACTTGTCAACAGTTAATCCTCTCGCTATTGAGTCTGGTGGCCTTGACAGAACTTCATGCAACTCTTCCTTTTGTACACAAATTACAGTTACTTACGATAACCTTCTACACGCTGCTTCGCTGTTCACGAGCTGGGAAACAATGTCACTGGATTTCGTAACTCGCACGGCACTTCACCACAATATCTCTGACGCTCAGTGAAATCGCACTCACTCAAAACACAGGCAGTCCCCTGTATGCTTCTCACTTCCTCGCTGTCAAGAGAAACGGCTTCACTACGGGTTTCACAAGTCACCGCACTTCTGTCGCTCAGGATAAACGCTCGCACTAGCTCGTAAAACACACAACACTGCTTGACAGGTCGCTCTTATATAGCAGGCCGGTGACTCAATAAATGCTTCTAGACCCATCCAGGGTTCACGGCTTCTCAACATTTCCTTCACTGGCTGGGTCACGAATATTCTGGTCCATCCCTTTCACTTCGCAGTCCATTGCGTAACGCGCACGTAATACACTGAGGCAGAGCACACACATCCCAAATCTGGGGCAGTTGTGACTCATGCGGCCAGCGATGACACAAACTCACAGCCGTAACACCACCCCCTTCCTAAAAGGCTGATCGTCCCGATCAATCATTGGTCCGTCTGTGTCCCTCCGTAGGCTGCCAGGCGATCTCGATGCACGATCTTCATCTTCGCCCTCGGGCTCCGCTGGATCCTGTAGACGACATCGTTGATCCGATTCACGTCTCGGTACGGACCCTCCCAGGACTTCTGCAGTTTGGGTGACAGGCCTTTCTTCCGTAATGTGTTGAAGAGCCAGACCAGGTCGTCCTCGTGGAATCCGCTGGCATCCGTCTGTTGGTCGTATCGGGTCTTCATTCGGTCGGTCTCGATCCGCAGTTTCCTCCTCGCAAACGCGTGCACGTCCTCCAGTTGGTCGACCAGTTCTTGACAATTCTGGCTTACCGGGATCGGATCATTCCCAGGTCGGCCGAAGGCAAGATCGACAGGTAGACGGAGCTCCCTCCCAAACATGGCCCGGGCTGGTGTGCACCCGGTGGCTTCATGCACGGCGGCGCGGTAGGCCAGGAGAAATAGAGGAAGATGTCTGTCCCAATCCCTCTGGTGCTCGTTGACGACTATTCGGAGATGGTTCTCGATGGTGCGATTGAATCGCCCTACCATCCCGTCGGACTGAGGGTGTAGCGGCGTCGTCCTTGTCTTCCGGATTCCCAGCAGCTGGCATAGGTTTAGGAACACCTGCGACTCAAAGTTCCTCCCTTGGTCGGAGTGCAGCTCCAGGGGTACTCCGTACCGGCTGATGAATTCCTTCACCAGGGTCTCTGCGATCGTCGCGGCTTCTTGGTTAGGGAGCGCATACGCCTCTGGCCATTTGATGAAGTAGTCGCTGACGACCAATATGTAGCGGTTCCCTGCCTCGCTTAACGGGAATGGCCCAGCGACATCGATGGCCACTCTCTCCATGGGGCCGCCCACGTTGTAGGTCTTCTGTGGACCCCGTCGTATTCGTCCTGGGCCCTTGCTGGCTGCGCAATCGTGGCACCTCGCGCAGTGGTTCTCCACGTCAGTTCGGCATCCGATCCAGTAGAACCGCTCTCTCAGCTTCTCCAGTGTCTTCTTTATTCCTAGGTGTCCACCAGATGATCCTCCATGGACTTCCCTCAGGACTTCCTCCGTCATAGCCTTTGGGACGACTACTTGTTCCCGAGATGTCTTCCCGTCGGTGCTCTCCCAGGCGCGGCAGATGAGGCCATTCCTTACAATCAGCGAGTCCCACTGTGCCCAGTAGGACTTAAACTTTGGGCTGCAGTCACTCACAATGTTCCACCCGGGTCTGGGGACACAGGCCCTCTTCCCTTCGGCTATCAGTCCCAGGTCATCATCTTCTGCTTGTGCACGCGTGAATGATTCGCGGCTCCAGCTCCCTGGAAGTTCCACGGTAGACCTTCGGCACTGTAACCCGGTGTTCTCCTCCCTTCGGGCACAGAAGGTGCAGTCTTCGGGGCACGGTCTTCGTGACAGGGCGTCGGCGTTAGAATGAAGTTGGCCTTTCCTGTGCTGAATCCCAAAGTTGTACTGTTGAAGCCTCTCTAACCACCACGCGAGTTGACCCTCGGGCTGCTTGAAGTTCAGGAGCCACCGCAGGGATGCATGATCGGTCCTGATGAGAAATTCTTGCCCGTACAGGTACTTGTGGAAGTGTTCAATGGTCTACACGATGGCGAGCAGCTCCTTCCTGGTGACGCAGTAGTTCCTTTCTGGCTTTGACAAGGCCTTGCTGAAGTAGGCCACTACCCTCTCCTCGCCGTCCACTACTTGCGACATGATCCCCCCTATGCCAAAGTCGTTGGCATCAGTATCGACGATGAACCTTGTTCCAGGGCTGGGGTAGGCCAGAATAGGCGCGGTGCAAAGAGCCTGCTTGAGTTGTTCGAAGGCACTGTGGCATTCTGCTGTCCACGTGAAGAGTTGGTCCTTCTCAGTCAGTCGATGTAAAGGTTTGGCGATGTCGGCGAATCCTCTCACGAAGCGACGGTAATAAGTGCAGATTCCCAGGAAGCTTCGTAGCTGGGACTTGTCCTTCGGAACTGGCCACTCCCTCACAGCTGCGGTCTTTTCTGGGTCGGTGCGCACCCCTTCCTCGGAGACGATATGCCCAAGGTACTGGACCTGCTTCTGGAAGAGCTGACACTTCTTGGGGCTCAACTTCAGCTGGGCAACACGTAGCTTCATCAAGATCTCCTTCAGGTTGCTGTAGTGCTCCTCGAAGCTTCTTCCCAGAACGATGACATCGTCTAGGTAGACCAGGCAGGTCTTCCAGTGTAGTCCCCTCAGAATGGACTCCATTAGCCTTTCGAAGGTCGCAGGGGCGTAGCACAGACCGAATAGCATGACGGTGAACTGCCAGAACCCGCTGTCCACAGAGAACGCCGTTTTCTCGCGGTCCTTAGGGTGGACCTCCACCTGCCAGTAGCCACTCTTCAAATCCAAGGTGGAGAACCATCTTGATCCTGATATGGTGTCCAGCGTGTCGCCGATCCAGGGTAGAGGGTAGCTCTCCTTCTTCGTGACGTCGTTCACCCGCCTGTAGTCCACGCAGAACCTGGTGGAACCATCCTTCTTCTTCACAAGCACGACCGGAGAACTCCAAGGACTATGTGATGGCTCGATCACCCCTTGTTCCTTCATCTCTTCTACCATCCGGTCGACTTCGGCTTGCTTGGCAAGCGTAACACGTCGGAATGGGGCCCTAATCGGTGCGCTGTCCCCAACGTCGATTCTGTGCTGGACCAAGCTTGTCCTGCCGAAGTCTTTGCTCCCCACGGAGAAGACATCCTGGAATTTGTGTAGCACGTCCCGAAGTTGGCGTGATTGTTCCTCGTCTAAATGGTCCTGGGATCCTTGGTACAGCTTCTGTAGTTCTTCTGGCAGGGCGCGTCTTCTTCGGTTGTCCGTCTGCAGGTGTCCCTCCGTCGTGTCTGTGATGCAGGCAATCCAAGAAACGGGCTCGCAGACTCCTAGGTTGGTGTCCCGGTGAACCATAATGTCGTAGTCGTTCAGGTTGGACAGGCGGACGTACGGCCGAGACGTCGTGTTGATGAGAGTCTTGGCAACTAGCAACCCCTTTGTCTGGATGTCCTCATATTTCGGCTCGATGACAGTCGCTACTCCCTCAGCAGTTGCATCGACAATTACGGCGGCACTGACCTCCGTCCTGGCGGGAACGGTGACGTCCTTTCTCAGCCTTACTCGTCGTGTGGTGACGGCCACGTGTGCCGGTTGCAAAGCAGGTTCCTCACCTCCGAAGTGCAGAGTGTTGGTACTCAGATCCAAGATGATGTTGTTCTGGTCCAGGAAGTCCAGTCCGATGATCACTTCATTTGATACGTCAGCCACAAGCACTGGATGCTTTATCGCCCGTCGATCAATGACGAACTCCAGTGATGCTTCGCCATGTACCGGTGCGGTCTCTCCGGTCGCGATTATTAGCTGTAGGTTCCTTTGTGTGGGTTGCACTCTCCACTTCGGGATCACGGTGGGACTGACGATGGTCCTCGATGCTCCCGTGTCGATTAGCATGGGCCAGCTCTCTCCGTTGACGACTCCGTCGACCATCAGGCTGCTATTATCCCTCTGTAAATGCGTCACACGATCTTGGACTGCCGGGGCTTGACGACTGTCACAAGCCAACCTTTGCCCCCCAAGGCTGGCTGATACTTGATTTCCTGGGCCGCGCTGTTTCCCTACGACTGACTGTCCCGACGGAAACCCTTGGCGGCGGCGATCACCGCAGTCCTTGCTAAGGTGGCCTCTCTTACGGCAGGTCCAGCAGGTCGGTAGTCGTCTTCCGGGCCGCCTCTCCGGATGTCCTTTGGCTGCGTTTTTGTTGGTGGTACTGCGACTCTTGAAGAACTGGCCTAGCGCCTCCATCAGTTCATCGGCCAGGGGCTTGGTCTTGTCGACGTCCACTTGACGCACCCGCGCGTGCATTCTAGATGCCTGTTTAGCCGTCTCGAACTCAAGTGCGTGGCTCAGCGCATCTGCCAGGGTCTTATTGCGCGTGAGTCGCAGCGCCTGTTGAGTGTCCGAGTCCCGTAGCCCGTCGGTGAAGGTCTGCGTCGCAATCTGTTCCAGAAAGTCGGCCGGCGCTGTTGGGTAGGCGAGCCTTACGAGGCGTGCGATGTCCATCTCGAACTCCTGCAAGGTTTCCGCGTTCTTCTGTACCCGGGTCCGGAGCTGCATCTGGTAGGCCTGCTGAAGATGGCTATCTCCATATCGGGACTCCATATGGGCGATCAGTGAAGCGTAGTCCTGGGATCCAGTCGGGATGGCCTGAAGGACGTTAAGGGCGTCCTCTCTCAGCGCTACAATGAGAGCTGTAGCCTTTTCCGTGCTGTTCCAATTGTTTATGGAACAGGCTGCCTCCAACTGATGTAAATAGGTGCTCCATGGTACCTTTCCGTCGAAGTGTGGGGGCGTCACTCTGCTCTGTCCCGTTCCTGATGTCTCCGGTGTACCTGTGGGCGGGCGTCGGCGCAGCTCGGCAACTTCCTTTTGATGAGCGTTGAATTTCTCCTCCACCCCCGTGAGTGGGCGCTGGCGCAGTTCGGCAACTTCCTCTTGTAGAGCTTTGACTCATCCACCCCGGTTGTTCTGGTCCAGGAAGTCCAGTCCGATGATCACTTAATTTGATACGTCAGCCACAAGCACTGGATGCTTTATCGCCCCGTCGATCAATGACGAACTCCAGTGATGCTTCGCTATGCACCGGTGCGGTCTCTCCGGTCGCAGTTATTAGCTGGAGGTTCCTTTGTGTGGGTTGCACTCTCCACTTCGGGATCACGGTGGGACTGACGATGGTCCTCGATGATCCCGTGTCGATTAGCATGGGCCAGCTCTCTCCGTTGACGACTCCGTCGACCATCAGGCTGCTATTATCCCTCCGTAAATGCGTCACACGAACTTGGACTGCCGGGGCTTGACGACTGTCACAAGCCAACCTTTGCCCCCCAAGGCTGGCTGATACTTGCTTTCCTGGGCCGCGCGGTTTCCCTACGACTGACTGTCCCGACGGAAACCCTTGGCGGCGGCGATCACCGCAGTCCTTGCTAAGGTGGCCTCTCTTACGGCAGGTCCAGCAGGTCGGTAGTCCTCTTCCAGGCCGCCTCTCCGGACGTCCTTTGGCTGCGTTTTTGTTGGTGGTACTGCGACTCTTGGAAAACCGGCCTAGCGCCTCCATCAGTTCATCAGCCAGGGGCTTGGTCTTGTCGACGTCCACTTGACGCACCCGCGCGTGCATTCTAGATGCCTGTTTAGCCGTCTCGAACTCAAGTGCGTGGCTCAGCGCATCTGCCAGGGTCTTATTGCGCGCGAGTCGCAGCGCCTGTTGAGTGTCCGAGTCCCGTAGCCAGTCGGTGAAGGTCTGCGTCGCAATCTGTTCCAGAAAGTCGGCCGGCGCTGTTGGGTAGGCGAGCCTTACGAGGCGTGCGATGTCCATATCGAACTCCTGCAGGGTTTCCGCGTTCTTCTGTACCCTGGTCCGGAGCTGCATCTGGTAGGCCTGCTGAAGATGGCTATCTCCATATCGGGACTCAATATGGGCGATCAGTGAACGGTAGTCCTGGGATCCAGTCGGGATAGCCTGAAGGACGTTAAGGGCGTCCCCTCTCAGCGTTACAATGAGAGCTGTAGCCTTTTCCGTGCTGTTCCAGTGGTTTATGTAACAGGCTGCCTCGAACTGACGTAAATAGGTGCTCCATGGGACCTTTCCGTCGAAGGTTGGGGGCGTCACTCTGCTATGTCCCGTTCCTGATGTCCCAGGTGTACCTGTGGGCGGGCGTCGGCGCAGCTCGGCAACTTCCTTTTGAAGAGCGTTGAATTTCTCTTCCACCCCCGTGAGTGGGCGTTGGCGCAGTTCGGCAACTTCCTCTTGTAGGGCTTTGAATTTATCTTCCATCCCTGTCGGCGGGTGTCGGCGCAGCTCAGCAAATTCCTTTTGCAGAGCGTTGAATCTCTCTTCCACCCCCGTCAGCGGGCGTCGGCGTAGCTCGGCAACTTCTTCTTTTAAGGCGTCGAACTTCTTTTCCACTGCCGTGACTTCCTCACGCAGACTCAGTTCTAATTTCTTCAGGTCCTGTGCTAACTTATTCTGCCCGTCTTCCATCTTCTTCTGGCCGTCCTCTATCTTCTTGGTTAAATTATTCTGGCCATCTTCTAATTTAGCAGTTAGGTCCTCGGCTAACTTCTTCTGGCCGTCCTCCATCTTCTTCTGGCAGTCCTCCATCTTCTTCTGGCCGTCTTCCATCTTGGTTTCCATGCCACTTTACTTTTCTAGCAATGCTGCCAATTGCACCTCCATTTTAGTTGTTTGTCTTGTAAAGGGCATGCACTCAGAGGAAAATTAGAGAAAATGACCTGCTCGGGTTTTGAAACCAGGACCGTCAGGTGTTGTTCTTGTGCATGAGTTCGTAATCCGGCTTCTGACACCATTTGTTACGTGCCACCCCCTAGTGGCACTTTTGTTAACTGGATTACGGTGGGTAGAAGGCACAACACAGGATGTTCCTTTAAAGAAATAATTAATTTTATTGCGGCCAGAAAGATACACTACTCATCAGCAAATACAAGCAATTGGAACCTTACTTCAGTTTCCTCAAGTCTCTTGCTTATGGTGAGCTCTTGCCCCCTCATCTCCCCTCTTTTCACTTGTCAACAGTTAATCCTCTCGCTTATGAGTCTGGTGGCCTTGACAGAGCTACATGCAACTCTTCCTTTTGTACACAAATTACAGTTACTTACGATAACCTTCTACACGCTGCTTCGCTGTTCACGAGCTGGGAAACAATGTCACTGGATTTCGTAACTCGCACGGCACTTCACCACAATATCTCTGACGCTCAGTGAAATCACACTCACTCAAAACACAGGCAGTCCCCTGTATGCTTCTCACTTCCTCGCTGTCAAGAGAAACGGCTTCACTACGGGTTTCGCAAGTCACCACACTTCTGTCGCTCAGGATAAACACTCGCACTAGCTCGTAAAACACACAACACTGCTTGACAGGTCGCTCTTATATAGCAGGCCGGTGACTCAATAAATGCTTCTAGACCCATCCAGGGTTCACGGCTTCTCAACTTTTCCTTCACTGGCTGGGTCACGAGTATTCAGAACCATCCCTTTCACTTCGTAGCCCGTTGCGTAACGCGCACGTAATACACTGAGGCAGAGCACACACCGCCCAACCCTGGGGCAGTTGTGACTCATGCGGCGAGCGATGACACAAACTCACAGCCGTAACAATATTATAAATATCGTCTAGAGAGCGGCTTCGGTGGCGTACTTGGTAGCATGCTGAACTGCTGTTCCCAAGATTGCGGGTTCGAACCCGGTCGAAGTCGACGGATTTTTTTAAGAGCTTTAAAAATCCTTCAGTATGCCTTCCTTCGGAGGGGAATTAAAGCCGGCGGTCCCATGGCATAGATTTATGGCATGTAAAAGATCCTTCACACAGACTAAACTTGTATGCAGCCGAATTGTTAGGTTAGATTTCGTCGGAACGCTCTATCAAAGTTCCAACGTTCACCACTAGGTATCATTGATATATGATAACGAAAGTTGGAACTACTTGAAATTGAACGGAACTTGTAGCTCACCCTAAGGGTGTCCGCTGGAAGCAGCTACAGCCCCTGGCGAGCCGATTATGTTCTCGGACACTCCCGGCACTAAAAGCCATACGATCAATAAATAATCATCTAGAGTGAATGGAAGAAATAGAAAATAGACCAGGAAAGTTTGCTATTATGGTCAGCTTAAAATAAGTTGCCTATTCATATGATACTATTTATTAGAGGGAAACCGGGTGAGTTAGCCGTGGTGGTTACGGCATGACTGATGGCAGTCCCTCACATCCGGGAGGCGAGGAGGTTCGAATCCCCCCGCCGGCAACCTTGAAGATGGTCTTCTGTGGTTTCCCATCTTCCTTCCAGGCAAATGCCGGGGTTGGTCTCTAACTATAGGCCACAGCCGCTACCTTCCAACTCCTGAGTCCTTACATTCCAACTTCCCTCCTTCCCTCCCCAACGGTACTTGTAGCTCACCCAATGGGTGTCCGTCTCGAAGCAGCTACAAAACTGGCGAGCCGAACATGTCCTCGGACACTCCCGGCACTAAAAGCCATACGCTAAAAAAAAAAAAAATTAGAGGGAAGAGTTAGAATTAAACATGAATTGCCTTTCTCCAGCGTCACTTGCAAAATCATTTTTATATGTATGTT
The DNA here is from genome assembly GCA_946902985.2 of Meconema thalassinum. Taxonomy (NCBI): domain Eukaryota; kingdom Metazoa; phylum Arthropoda; class Insecta; order Orthoptera; family Tettigoniidae; genus Meconema; species Meconema thalassinum. The sequence goes on along the minus strand of OX336388.2, from coordinate 2,095,243,520 downwards.
GTAAGACTGTTCTAAACATATCCATTCTATCGCCTATGATTCCAACGATTCATCAAACCTAACGGTAGGTCAAATATGCTGACCTGTAATTAGGGCATTCTGATATGAGCAAGGACTCCCGCTAGTGTACTATTGATAGACGAGGAATTCGAATCACACTGACTGGTTCCAACCGTTAAGCAAGGAAGATACTGGAGGGGCCACTCTTCACGAAGAAATGAATAAAAATTTCCCTTCCGGATCTGTGAGATCAACCGCGACTAATGCCTGGTTAAGCAGTATTTTTGTGTTTCAATTGGCAAAGGTTATAGAAAAATCTGGATCACTGATGTCACAATTTCATTTACTGTATATACGCCTGTGAGTATATGAGAGCTACTGAGACATAGGTGGTGCTGAGTAATGGCATTCAGGACACTACTTGTGCCATTATACACTGTGAAAGGTGTTATTCGTAGGATTGTGTACAATTCATCTGATAACCTGTGTTATTGGAGTGTCTGTGTTAAGAGTAGAGTGTATAAGTTAGTGTATTTGTAGGAGGTGGCTGCCGTGCTTTAAGTTATTAACAATCCTGGTATTGACTGAAGTACAAGTGCGATACCACAGGTAACCGCATCTACAGTAGGATGCTGAGGCAGGTATGTAACCGACCTCTTGCCTCACGAGATTGAGTTTACCCCATTCCAAGACTTTTTTTTGGCAGAGCCGGGAAACGAACCCGGACCTCCGGGGCGACAGCTTACAATGCTAGCCACAACACCACGAGGTGGTCAGTCCTATGTCAAATGCAACACTAAGGATATTATCAAACAAAGGTTTGGTGCTTTTCAGTCGGTCAACAAGCTTGTACCCAAATGAGATGGGTTATTCCCTAATCCTGAAAAAATACAAAAAACATGAGATTAATAATTACACCTGGATAACCAGTTTCGATCGTCAAGCGATCATCATCAGATCCATTACACTTAGGCTATAAAATCTATGTCTGAAAATATGGATGAAATTATTTAAAATATATACTGTACACTTATTTAGTTGCAGTATTAGTTGAGATAAGCCTCCGTGGCTTCAGCGGCAGCACGCCGGCCTCTCACCGCTGGGTCCGTGGTTCAAATCCCGGTCACTCCATGTCAGATTTCTGCTGGACAAAACGGAGGCAGACAGGTCTTTCTCCGGGTATTCCGGTTTTCCCTGTCAAAATTTCATTCCAGCAAAACTCTCCACTATCATTTCATTTCATCTGTCATTCATTTAATCATTGCCCCAGAGGAGTGCGTCAGGCCTCGGCAGCCGGCACAGTTCATATCCTCGCCGCTAGATGGGGGCTTTATTCATTCCATTCTTGACCCGGTCGGAGACTGGAAGTAGGCTGTGGATTTTCATTAGTTGAGATAATGCAACTCGTCAATATTTGTTAGTTGTGGTCTATGTGATGTTTTGTTGAGATACTGGAAGTGGTGATTGACCTCCGGAATTTTCTTGTTTGGAGTGAATATGAGGTTGTTCTAAATGGTCAATTCAGATTGTATTGTACAGGCTATATATCTGGTTGAGTCTTGCGCGGTCCTGTTGAGAACAGTTAACTTGTTCAATTTCTTGTGCATATTGTAAATATTTTACCCATAATTTCAGACACAGATTTTATAGCCTAATTGTAATGGATGAGATGATGATCGCTTGACGATCGAAACTGGTCGTCCAGGTGTATTTATTAATCTCATGTACCTTTTCAGGATTAGGGAATAACCCATCTCATTTGGGTACAATCGTGTTGACCGACTGAAAAGCATCGAACTTTTGTTTACTGAGGCAACACTGAAAAATAGCTTCAAACACCATAATGCAATTATCAACTTGACACAGTGGCTCGCATGATATTTCGTTTCAGTTTTATAAGTGATGCGCAAGGTAGTTAGAGCGGGATGGTCGAACTCCGCTGATTAGGTTAAACCCAAACAGTCCTGTCAGCTCACGCTAATGGGTTTGGGAAGAGAGTGGGGGTAGGCAACCTCTCCTGAAATGTTTGTAAGTCATGAGTTGACTGACAGCTACATACACCTGGACACCCTGGGGTTTCTGTAGATATAATCAGTGCAGTGAACATGTGAGAATTATAGGAAACTATAAATTTCATAAGTGTGAGTTGTCAAAATGGGGCCAACAGTGGAGGTGTCAAGAAATGTTCTGCCCAATTATTTACAAATGGTGGTAACTTTCTGTTATGTGGGTCTCACAATCACGAACCATGTGCGACGATTAATCAAGAATTTATTTCGAACAGTGTGAAAAGAAACGTACGTGACAATATATGTGAACGGCCATCGAAGTTGATGAGAAAGGATATACTTGCTGCCCCTAAGCACTTGTCTGATAATTTACTATCAAATGGCATAGAGAGGATTTAAAATAATATTGCGACTGAGAAACTTACCACCTCTGTCTCAAAATAAGCAAGAATTTCATGATACTCTAGCCATTATGGACATTCGATCGAACTTAGAAGAAAATATAATAATAACCCCTGGCACTACAGCCCGTGAAGGGACTAGGCTTACCAAGAGGCCGCTGCCCTGCCATTTGGCCTGCAGATATTGGGGTGACGCGTGATCAGCGCATCGGGTCCCCTCGGCCGTTAATATTGGCTGAGTGAACGCAGTTTCAGCCCTAACGTCAGTTTCTAAAATCCCTGACAGAGCCGGGAATCGAACCCGGGGCCTCCGGGCGAGAGGCAGACGCGCTATCCCAACACCACGGGGCCGACTAAAAGAAAATATGCTTCTGGTAAAAGACAGAGAGAATAACATTATTATGTTTTCTACTGCATCAAATTTGAAATACTTGTGTAAAAGAGAAACTATTTTTATAGACGGAACATTTAAGTAGCCTATTGTTGTATGTAAATGAAGAGAAACTGGATAAGTTAGAAATAAACACGCCAGATGTTCGTATGAGCCGACTCAGATGGTGGGGTCATGTGAAGAGAAAGGGGGAGGAGAGATTACCTAAGAGGTTAATGAGTTCGGCTGTAGAGCGTAAGATAAGTGGAGGTAGACCTAGGAGGCGATGGTTAGATTCAGTGTTGAATGATTTCAAAGTGAGAGGTGTAGAAGCAGAGGAGGCCGCTGTGCTAACTGCTAATAGGAGATCATGAAGGTGACTTGTTCACAAACAGAGGCTTGTAGACTAGACTGGAGGATTGGGAAGGAGGTGGCCGTGGCCTTAAGTTAGGATCCTTCCAGCATTTGCCTGGAGTAGAAGTGGGTAAACCACAGAAAATAACTTCCTGGATGGCTGAGGTAGGAATTGAACCCATCTCTTCTCAGTGTTTCTTCGCGAGGCTGAGTGTACCCCGTTCCAACCCATAGATCAGAATTAAATTTCTTGGCAGAGCCGGGAATAAAACATGGACCTCCGTCAAAAAATAACGGAGAGCTCTCAGTATTAACGTTGTAACCTGTTTTATAAGCTTTAAAATGATATAGACTACACATTAACATTTTGGTTTTCATTATATTAATCTCAAATTATAATAGCCGCCTTGTCAAACACTTAAAAGACGTTTAATATTTAAATTAATACGTACATGCTTCGGTATACAATGATAATCGTCAGCGTAGATTGAAATAATAAAAGAATCTTAAAAACTATGTTAACAAATGCCAAAGTGAAAATGGATATCTTTACAAAGTACACATTAAAATTTAAATAAAATGAAATATCACAAAAAAAACAAGAAAAATACATAAACGAAACAAGACTAAAGTTAATATAAATCTACCTTAATAGATTGTCTACATTATGGTTCAATATAATGAATCGGATCTCCTGTTGATTGCAAAAAGATTTTGTTTCCACGTATAAAGAATTGGTGAAATGCGTAACAATTTTTGACTGATAACGTCCTCAACCTTGAATAACGTTCTAGTTGAACCCAAACTTTCCATATTAGGCCTATATTAGACTAGATTTCTTCAATATAAATCTTAATATAAATCTACCTTAATAGATTGCCTACATTATGGTTCAATATAATGAATCGGATCTCCTGTTGATTGCAAAAAGATTTTGTTTCCACGTATAAATAATTGGTGAAATGCGTAACAATTTTTGACTGATAACGTCCTCAACCTTGAAAAACGTTCTAGTTGAACCCAAACTTTCCATATTAGGCCTATATTGGACTAGATTTCTTCAATACGGCTCAATAATAATATTGTTACGGCTGTGAGTTTGTTTCATCGCTCGCCGCATGAGTCACAACTGCTCCAGGGCTGGGCTGTGCTCTGCCTCAGTGTATTGCGTGTGCCTTATGCAACAGGACTACTAGGAAAAAAGGATGGTCCAGAATATTCGTGACCCAGTCAGCGATGGAAGCCTCGAGAAGCCGTGAACCCTGGATGGGTCTAGAAGCATTTATTGAGTCACCGGCCTGCTATATAAGAGCGACCTGTCAAGCAGTGAGCGTTGTGTGCTTTACGAGCTAGTGCGAGCGTTTATCCTGAGCGACAGAAGTGTGGTGACTTGCGAAACCCCTAGTAAAGCCGTTTCTCTTGACAGCGTGGAAGTGAGAAGCATACAGAGGACTGCCTGTGTTTGGAGTGAGTGTGATTTCACTGAGCGACAGAGGTATTGTGGCGAAGTGCCGTGCGAGTTACGAAATCCAGTGACATTGTTTCCCAGCTTGTGGACAGCGAAGCAGCGTGTAGCAGGTCATCGTAGGTAACTGTAATTTGTGTACATAGGGAAGAGTTGCATGTAGTTCTGTCAAGGCCACCAGACTCATTAGCGAGAAGATTAACTGTTGACAAGTGAAAGGGGGCAAGAGCTCTCCATAAGCAAGAGACTTGAGGAAACTGGAGTAAGGTTCCAATTGCTTGTATTTGCTGATGAGTAGTGTATCTTTCTGGCCGCAATAAAATTAATTATTTCTTTAAAGGAACAATCTGTGTTGTGCTTTCTACCCACCGTAATCCAGTTAACAAAAGTGCCACTAGGGGGGTGGCACGTAACAATATATTCCTTGCCACGGTGGGTGAGTGGTTATAGTGTCGGATTACTAACCCCCCCCCCCCAAGCTTGCAGGTTCGCTCCTGGCCGGAGTAAGTGATTTTTTTTTGAAAAGCGGCAAAAATTACGACATGCCGTACGATGTTGGCATGTCAAAGAACCCATTTGAATTCAGTAGGCCGTGTTCATAAAGACAAAATTAATCTCGGGATTTTCCGCCAACACAAAGTTCCTCATTTCTCTACTCGAAAGCGCTATAGTGTCAAGGAGATTTCTTCAATACGGCTCAATAATAATATATTGCTTGCCACGGTGGGTGAGTGGTTATAGTGTCAGATTACTAACCCCCCAAGCTTGCAGGTTCGCTCCTGGCCGGGGTAAGTGATTTTTGAAAAGCGGCATAGTGCTTCAAGGAACAACAAAATTCGACATGCAAGCTACCCTCTGGGTGTCAAATAACAAAGCTTGCACCCGGCACCCGAGGCCATATTATATTATTATTTTATAATTATTATTATTATTATTATTATTATTATTATTATTATTATTATTATTATTATTATATATTGAAACGGATGTCGCTGATGGATGCTATGGAATGTTGTTTCCAGCCAGGCATACTGATATGGAACAATGCGTAAAATTTTTGAAGTCACCTAACCTTATAAAGGGTCCTGTTGAAATATATTTGTGGTTACAAATGTTGTTTCCAAATTGTCGAACACCGTAAATATGTTTTATAAATGATAAAACCATCTAACTAACTAACCTCGAATAAAACCAGAGGATCCTACTTCTAGGTTAGCTCTGTAGAACTAGCTGTCCAAACGGGTGATTTATATCATATCATAATTCAATTTTCCAAGTATATTTATAGGTTGAATGAAATACTTGGACATTGATGGGCCAAAATATATGGATAAGTCGAGAATAAACTCAACTAAGTATCTTCAAGAAACAGTGTGCACCAACAAGGAATATGCAAATGAAATGTAATGCAATGTGACAATAACAAGGTTTCATTTAGGTATATTGCCACTAAATGTAGTTTAGTAGGGCTACCAGTGCGGTGACAAATTTCACACCCCATAAAAAAATAGCGGTTGTTATATGAAATATTAGTAGAATGCGTATTTTGGTTGGTTATTGGACTAATACAGGAGGTACATTTAATCACAATTCCCCCCTCCCCCACCATGAACGTTTCACTTTGATCCCCCAATTTACACATTTGCAGACTTGAAGAAATCACCTTGTGGTAAAGGTTATTTTTATTCTCTTAAGACTTAAACTATGTGTCATAAAATTTCTACATTCAATTTTGTTCTTATACCAGTACTTCGTCTTGATTGAATGAAAATACTGTACTAAGAAGATGAATTATTTTCATACCGTCAAAGTTTTAACGTTACCTCCACGAACTGCCAGTGGAAGTAAAGCTTTTGTCTGCAGTTTTGCACCTTGTAGCAGAATATCGTTGTAATGCTCATACTGCTGGTTATAACTTTCATATGATAACATTTTTACAAAGCTACAACATACAAATTAAAATGTGCATATTGATTTGTATAGTACGCCTAGAATTTCTGACGAGTGGTATGGACTACGTGTTTGAGATAACAAGAGTAGATAGTGAAGATCATCGCAGGTTGACACATTCCGTTAATATTACTACCTTCACGTCCAGTTTGGAGTGGGGGGCAGTAAAACACGCCTCAGGCAACTTCCCCTGTTAGGATTTTCCTAATTGACCCCCGTGGAGAGAACTCATCAGCGGAGCTCGGTATCACCCAGTTAGAGTATATTAGGTAGGTTATTCCCGCCCGCTGCGCTCTCATTGGCTCACCGCGCGTGACGCGAACGGGAGGGCAGCTCAGGCTGGCAGCAGCCTAGTGCCTGTACTTCAATAGCAGCCCCAAGGATGGGACACTCAAAAATTCACAATACCTCAATAAATTATGGGTCCAATGAGAGTAAACGATAATCGCAACTGTAGCCTACATGTAATAAATTATAAATATGGTAGATTACAGCATTAAGACGAAAAACTATCAGGTATTAGAATTAACTACTGCGTACGTACGAGTATAAACACTAGAACAGCTGTTAGTATAAGTGTGTTTACAACTCACATTTTGATGACTTATTACTTGTTTAAGGAGGCCGAAGCTACCCACATTCGTCTCTTCTTCAACGAATACTTTTCCGTGGCCTGTATTTTGCGTCTCTTGTTGAGGTAGCGTATTCGGATGAAAGTCCGTGTCCTGATGTACAAGGAGATGATTTACTCGTCGAGCTCGGGGAATTTAGATTTAATCACGGTAGTCAAAGTCTTTATTACTCTTTCACATTTCGAAATGTCAAGTCCATGAAAATTGCCGAACTACACCTCAAACTGCATCACGTTTTGGGTCCATTCTTCGGTTGGCCGAGTTAGTCCTCCCTTCGAAATGATTGCGATCCAGTCTTGAGTCACTTCTTGTGATAAGGTACACTTTTCCCCTCTAACCCCCAGACTTTCGTCTATAGAACGTCATTTGTTTGCCAGATAGCCTGCAATATATTTAATTGCATCGTAATTAACCTCTTCAATTTCTGCGACATGACTCAAGTCTTCCGTCCCTAATAATGCTGACGTTTCTTCGGGTTCATCAATTGTTTCGCTTGTCATAGATCCCTCAACAACACCTACGCACAGTTCACTTGTCACAAATGTCATAAGATCGTCCTCATTCTCAGCACTTTCATCACTCGTGGATGGATCACAGTCTGCTTGCACACAGACACACCACTGGAGAGAGGGATTTCATTGGTACCTGCCAGCAGTAGGAGTCGAATTCTATTACGAAATTCAAATGGGGAAGGGTTGTTATAAAAGGCTCCCAGGCCAAGCACACGAGAAAATACGTTCTCCAAGCAGTCTTGGTTCAACCTGGCTGTCAAAATGTAAGACAAGTTCTCTTTCTTCACGTCTTTGAATAGTCCGAAAAGAGAGTTTATAGATATCATAAACCCCTTCTGAAACGGAAGTAAACTTTTCCGTTTGCCTACTCTCACTCCTGAAATATATGTTAGAAAACGTCTTAAAGTGCTTTTTGGCTCTTCAATTTTAAGCCGTAACCACTTCTGAGGGGAGTATTTTTGTCTTCGGGTGCTCTTGAGTTCAATACATCATAGGTATCATTTACGAGCTCAATTATGCGGCTCTCGACCTCCTTATTGAGCGCATATCGAACTGCTACAGCTGTACGTCTGGAAAATAACTGAGCTGCCATTCTTACATTCTGACAGGATCTACCAGTTACACTCAGGCGAGCCTCATTTATATGATGTGTTATGGATAGGTCCCCCTTTTGAGTCTCTAATAGGTCTTCCATCGTCTTCTTCTGAAGTTCTGAGCCATCGTCTAACACTAAACCTTCATCTAGAAAGTGATTTCTTAACAATTTCAACAGATGGGGTACATCATAGAAAACCCACACATTTCTGTTACTGTCCACTGGATTACTGAAAAAACTTTTATTACTGTTTATATTATGTAGTTCCTTCCAGACTTTAGAGTTTTTCCCTCCCATATCACTAGTTACTGCGACAATACGAATGCCACAACCCTCAAGCTGGCTAATAACGTTTTCTAACAACTCTGAAGTCATTGTCACATCGAAGTCATAAAAAACGGGCTGCTTCCATTTAGCAAACAGCCCTCGGACCATAGCTACTTAGACGTTAGTGTGGGGCCCTAATATGCGATCGTCTGATGAATCGTAGGATATTCGGCCGTCAATATTCATTTCATCAAACGACAAAACTGCAATTTTTTCGGAGTCCTTGTAATTTGCTGCTCTGGCTTTCATCAGACAAAGTACCTCTCTCAGAATTCCAGGTCTGCACTTAAATTGCCGAATCCATTTCTGTAGAGTTGAGCGGCATGGTAGTGGAATGTTGCGTTTTCTCAAATATTCATATGCTTTCTTCGAAAGTGATCTTAGTGCGAGAGCATTTGCTATGTCCTCTGAAGACCATTTCACCCTCTTTTTACCTCCTAATAAACATCGAATCTGCCCTGCAGTAAAACAAGTGGAGAGTACTTTTACCATCTCCCTTCTAAGAGCACCCATATGTACTTTCGCTGAAGAAGATTGTCTTTTTATTCATACAACATATCGTGGGGTTTTGAGCTTTCTTAGAGCCGCTTCCCTTCGTCTTAAATTCACATTTATATTTTCCAAAACCTCGACCCGTTTTCGGAGTTGTATAATTTCATCATTTTGCAGCGATTCAGTGTTAGTTCCCTGATCTAGTTTCCGTTTTTTAGGTGGCAAAGTCTCCAAGGTCGATAGTGCCCGTTTCCTCACACTCCTAGCTTCATGACGCTTTTCTCTGCCACTGGTGACCTGCAGAGTGCAAATAAGAGTTGTATTTCATAATTATTACAGCACGTACGAGAATAAAATCTTAATTGTTAAATGACAAATACTAAGACTACCGTAATTTTATTGGATTCTAGACAATCACACCTCTTTATGCTACATCAACTCTAAGCTGACAAATACGTGCTGTAGCTTCCTTTGAGATAGTACTGTAGATTACTTCAAATACTGATACACATATTTATTGAACCAAATTAAAATTACTCGTATACTTAATAATTAAACAAATACCTGTTCTGCTTGGGCTGTTGCTTGACCCGGGAAGTGTAATAGACGGAACAGCATCCGCACGCAATATTTTACTCTGTGGTAATCCCAAAAGTTCATTTCTCAAATCTCGTTCATAGTCTTCTGGACGGAAATGTATAGAACACACTCGAGCGTTATCGGGGTTACATTTGTCACTTCGCTTACAGCGTAGCACTCACACTCGTCTGAGCTCCTCTCTTCTCGGAAACTTGTGATACATAACACCAGTACCGGCGATTTTGGACCCCCCAATTAGTGCACTGTGCGAAAGCACAATTAACTTTGTATTTACTGCTTTTACTCATGGTTAACCTCAAGGCACGATAAAACAAATCAAGTATGCAACGTTATTCTAGCTAGACGTGCGACACTATGCATTCTACTGCCGCAAGCCAACTATCTTATGGCGACAGCATGTTCCCTCCATGTGACGTCACCAGCAAGCAACATGTCACGTGATGAGAAGCGCGGGAGACCGGAGTGAGCCCCCCTGAGTGATGCGAGCGATCTTCTGAGCTAGGACTCCTCCGACTCCTCCCACTGTTCGGTGGCCACGCCCTCCTGGTCATGTCGCGGCAGAGACTGGTGTGTCGGGCTCTACTGAGACTTATAGAGACACCGGGGTGCCGGAATTCTGCCCCGAAGAGGACATAAACGTTCATCAACAACGTTCATCATGATATATTGGCTTTCACGGCCAGTGAATTAAAACTCAGCAATTCTTCTAGGTATGTGTCGTGTCTTTCATTCATTCATTCATTCATTCATTCATTCATTCATTCATTTATTTATTTATTTGCAATGGGGGGTGTGTCCCCCGGTGGCAAATTGGATATACATAACAAATAAATAATTATACATAACAATTCAATAACAATTAAACTGGAGTATTTACACAAATAGTCAGTCTTTTCTTAAACACACCTATATGTTTGGGGTTACGCCATGGACACCAAGCTGGCGCATCAGCGGGCTCTTCCTGTCCCCGCCCGGACCCCCACAGGAGTAGCGAACTGCGCGCTACCTGCCTTTTTATGAAACGTACCTGCGCCTCTTTACTGCGAGAACTAATAGCTCAGGCAGCCATAACTTCCTATGAAGGCTTCAAAAAAAAAGATGGTAGGGGAAGTCCTTGTAATTTGGACCACTTAACTTTAAACGTCAATAACTTCTTTGACCGTGATTAAACTTTTTCAAATTTTATGGACGATAATTAGTACAATGTATCAAATGATTTGGTGCAAATAAATGTTAATATTATCTCAGGGTGTAACGTAAAATTTATGTTTATAACAAAATGTAATATCGTTTAATTTGGACCGGATGGAGTGTAACTTGGACCAGGGTGATGTGTAATTTGGACTGCTAAATATAAACACTTGTAAGTTATTTAAGCTATTTACTAGGCAATACTAAACAATAAAATACAATATTGCGAATTCTGATTGTCACTCTTGGCATGTAGCACAATAGTAAAACAGTTAATCGTTAATTTCGGCACAATTTTCTTGAGCCCACCTTTTGCAACCGTCACACTGAATCCAATCATCCTCATAACACCACCTCGTAATGTAGTGACTAGCGTTCTTCGCTGTCGTCCCGGAGGTCAAGGTTCGATTCCCACTTCAGCCATCCTGGAGGTGGTTTTCCGTGGTTTGCCCATTTCTACTCCAGGAAAATTCTGGGATGGATGCAAATTTAAGGCCTCGGCCACCTCCTTACCAATCCTATTCGCAATTTACAAATACACACACACTTGTACAGTCATCACAATAACACAGGTTGTTACACACATTCCACACACACTCACCCAAATGCACAGGGCTGTATGACCATGATCTTGCAGCCACCAAAATAAGCAATAACAACAACAAAACCCTTTCAGATTATAAACCAACTTCTTTCAGAATCAGAAATAAAACTATGAACAAAGTTGTTGTTGTTGCTTATTTCAGGGGCATTGCGACATTGTGGTCATGTGGCCCCGTGTACTTGTGTGAGTGTGGAGTTTGTGTGATAACCTGTGTTATTATGATGCCTGTACTAGTAGATGAACTTGTAAATTGGGGATAGGATTGCGAAGGAGGCGTTCGTGGCTCTAAGTTACGACCCGTCCCGGCATTTGCCTTGTATAAAACTGGGAGACCACGGAAAATCACTGCCAGGATAGCTAAGGTGGGAATCAAACCCCGTCCCATCCCGCCTACAAGAATTAAAATTTCTTGGCAGAGCCAGGAAATAACCCGGACCTCCAGGGCGACAGCCAATAATACTAGCCGCCACACCACGAGATGGTCACTATGAAGAAACGTAGCGATTACATTTGTTTCAACGGACCAAATTACACACTCTCGGGCAGTCCAGATTACACGCCATGCATATATTTAATCAAAGTTCAAATAATTTGAACATTATTTAAAATTGATGAATGAAGGTATGTTAGAACTTACCACGATGTTTCAGTAGTGCTTGTGAAAGCAACACACACTCTTCGCTGAAATAATTACTTGACAGCACCCTACCTCCCGGTCGTATAATCTTACAAAGAATGTGGTCACAAACTTATTTTCCTCATTACTCCTCAACCTTCAGTCCGAAAATAGAAGAACTCCCAGGGCGAAAGGGACGCTCAACTGTCTTGCTGACCTTGCCTGAGACAAGGGGTTGCCAAACTTGCAAATACCAAAAGTAACATCAGTCCAAATTACACGACGGTCCAAATTACACGGATTTCCCCTATATTGGCTTTCGGGGCCGGTGAATTAAAACTCAGTTATTATTCTAGGTTTGTGCCGTATCTTGTGTGGGGTTTCGCCTAGGACACTAAGCTGGCTCATCAGCAGGCTCTTGGTGTCCCCGCCCGGGCCCCCACAGGAGTAGCGAACTGTCTTCATAGGGAGTTTAAGGCTGCTTGAGCTTTTAGCTGTCGCATTAAAGAGGCGCAGGCTCGCTTCATAAAAAGGGAGGTAGCGCACAGTCCGCTAGTCCTGTGGGAGTCCGGGCGGGGACACCAAGGGCCCGCTGATGAGCCAGCTTGTTGTCCTAGGCGAAATCCCACACAAGACACGGCACAAACCTAGAAGAATTGCTGAGTTTTAACGTTCATCATATTTCATATTGCAGTCATATTTACCTGCTAAGGACTTTTTCCCAATGGCTGTTAGACTGTCGGTGAGCTCCTTGCCAGGGTTCGCCTGTGGTGCCAGTCCGTGCGCCCAGATAATCATCATGCGGAAACCATGTTCCTTGTAACTGGCTGGACCTGCAAGAGATGGGGTAGTTTTATAATGATTCACACAAGGAAGATGGGGGTTCACCTATCGTTACATTCATAACTTAGGTTTTAACTCCTGAAAGCGGCTTCAGTAGCGTAGTTGGTAGCATGCTGAGCTTCTATGCCCAAGGTCGAGGGCTCAAACCCGGTCGAAGTCATCGGATTTTTGAAGAGGGTGACTTGGGAACTGACTCGCCATGGAGCATTTAATTTTTTGAGTAAGATTTGAAAATGTATCCACAGGCTATATTCGAACACCAGAATGTGGCAACACACTATACGCTGCCAAAGTGACGCAACCGCATGGGCGCAGCCACATTGGACCCAAACAACTGGTTGCTAAGTTTTTTATACATAGGAAGCTGCATTAACGCTACGCAGTGTCTTGAATTTTGTTGATAAAATGATGTAATATGCGCGAAATAAGGCAAATTCCTCCCGTGAAGATCATCTACAATGTTGGAACTACAAAATAGAAGTGAAATTTTATGGATAAAATATGAGAATTTTGCGAGATAGTATGAATAAAATTGCATGGCGGGTACTACAAATTATGAATATGTATTTATAACATCATTTAGTGGATACAGTATATCTAATATAGAAAGATATTTAGGACATATATTCATTCATTCATTCATTCATTCATTCATTTATTTGCAATGGGGGGTGTGTCCCCCGGTGGCATATTGTATATACATAACAAATAAATAATTATACATAACAATTCAATAACAATTATACAACAATTAAACTGGAGTATTTACACAAATAGACAGTCTTTTCTTAAACACACCTATATGTTTGGGAAAAGGCTCTAAGACTGCGGCAGGTAGAGAGTTCCAGTTATCAATGGCACGGTTTACAAAAGAATATTTACCATAATTTGTTCGCTGTGGTCGGCCCTTAACTTTGAAAGGATGATCGCTGCTACCCATGTAAGTGGGCTTTCCCAATCGTTTGCTAAGCTCACCCCATGCTGGTTGATTTGTATACGTGTTGTACATAGCGCAGAGTCTAGATTTCATCCTCCTAGCCTCCAGTGATTCCCACCCAAGTTTGTTTAACATACGGCTCACACTGCTCCTGGGATTAAAGTCACTGAGCACAAATCTAGCAGCCTTTCTTTGTACCATTTCCAACTCACTGATGAGCCCTACTTGATATGGATCCCAAACCGCCGAGGCATATTCCAGAATAGGTCTTACAAGTGACAAATAGCCTAATTCTTTAGCAGAGGTACTACTTCCTTTTAATACCCTCATTACAAAGTGCAGGGATTTGTAAGCTTTTGAAACTACACATCCTACATGACTACTCCATTTCATATCATTCCTTACGTGAACGCCCAAATATTTGCAAGAATCTTCTTCTACAAGTATTTCCGAGCCAATGTTATATTGAAAATCCTGCCTTCGCACTTTCCCTATTTTTAAGAGACTACATTTTCTTGTGTTTATTTTCATTTTATTTACAATCGCCCACTTATAGACCAGATTCAGGTCCTCTTGAAGCACTGCATTGTCTTGTGAGTCATGTATCTTTCGATATATTACACAATCATCCGCAAACAATCGACAGTCACTGCGAATCCCATTTGGTAAGTCATTTATAAACGCCAAAAATAACAAAGTTCCGATTACGCTGCCCTGAGGGATACCCGACGTTACGGTAATTTCATCCGAGAATATGCCTTCGACTTTCACTTTCTGGGAACGACCCGTCACATAAAGGGGATTATGGTTCATGTGGGCAGTGTGGTTGTAATTAAATATGGTTTGAACTATAAGTATTATAAACGACAACCTACATCACCTTACATCTGATTCACTAATAGTTTCTCCTACAACTTTTCTGAGTCGTGATTTTATCTTAATTTATTTCAGCAGTTTGTTTCTTCTAAAGCCGTTGATGAGATTTGGCCTAAAATCTCATCCAAATATTTTAAACTGTTTCCTTATGCATTGATAGACCTTTAGTTCATTTTATTCGTCACTTACTGGTAGGGCCTACGGTACTTTATTTTCCGTAGTATTGATCATTCATACGTGACGTGATTCACAATATCCATAAATGTTATTTTTTCATGTTTTCGCTTAATTAAAGTTAAATACCGTAGGCCACATCACTACGACTTATGATCTAAGACTTAATGTGCATCTCGTACGCAATATTTTACGACTTTATTGGACAACTATGTTAAATTACTGTAGAAAATATACTTTTCTATGCTTTCTTGCCTCTGGACATCCATGCATGTACAGATTTATACGATACAAATAGGAAATAATGACGGCTCAAAGAATAAAGCAAGCTACAAGGGAGCCATATTGTATTGCTCCAGTTGCTAAGCAACGGAGCGGAAGTGACGTCGATTTCGGCAGCCTATTAGGGGACCATTTCCTTGTTTAAAACATCCACCGCCGTCTCGATTCTTTTACACTGTCTGCTCTACGCTACTAGTTGAACACAGAAACGCGTGATTACAAATGTTTCCTCAAGTAACCGTAAGAGTGCAGGCATAGACGCACAATCTTAGCAGGCTGTGTAGTGTGTTGCTTTGTATTATTAATGCGTTCAATTGTGATAACAGCTTTCTGCACATATCAAACGTAGGCCTACAAGTTCTCTTTGGTTCGTACACGTGATATTTTGTACAGAACTGAGAAATGCATTAATAGTGTTGTGCTGATGACTATTTTAAGCGTGTTTGTTCGCTTTCGTTTGCGCATGCGATATTTTGTATAGTCTACGGTAGAACTTGTACTTGGTTGGTTCCTCAGTTTAGGGGCTGCGACAACGCGGTCATGTAGCCCCGTGCACTTTGGGTGCGTGTAGAATCTGTCTGATAACCGATGTTAATTGTGATGGCTGTATTAGTGCGTGTTATCTGTTTTGATGTGTAACATCTTTCCACTCGGTTGCTGGATATTTTTGTGGGAGTGATTTTGAAAAATGGGACGGAAGTGGATCGGACGGAAGTGTGTAAGGCCGGTATTACACTATCAGAGAAATTTGTCAAAGATCTTTGATAAAATATCTTTTATAAAAGATATGACAGTGTAATGGGGAAATCTTATATATAAAAGTGAAAGTCTGTATGTATGTGGGTTGGTGGGTGGGTTGGTTCCGTATACAAATCCACACCGTTCCACCAATCCCAAACAAATTTTGCATTCACATAGTTTAGGACCCAGAAGGAACCGCTGGCTACATGAATTTTCGATAGTCTTTCTCATTCTTCTGATTTCGGTCCTTTTGCACTCAAGCACAAGCTAATCAAATCATAAAATAAAATATACTCGTGAAGGAATGGCAAGGCAGATAGTTTCCATGGCAACATAGCTCAAGTCGAGACACGGCCGTCTGGATGTCAGTTGCGCTCTGTACTACCGGTATAGAAATGAGGATCTTTACTTGAAATCCCGTTAGTTACTCAACTGCTCACACAGCACTGTCACTCGAATATAGCATAACAAAGACTTGACACAATTTTAGTACTATATATTTGTCAAATACCACTCACTCACTCACTCACACATTCATCACTAAATCTCAGAAACCACCAAACGGATTGGAATGAAACTTGGTATGCAGCTTCCCAAAGGGCCGCAAACGCCCACTAAGAAAGGTTTTTTGGATATTCAGGTTCTAAAGGGGTGTTAAGGTGGTAGACCTGCATTTCATAGAATAGCAATATCTCCCGATTGGTTTCATTGGGGGGTGTGATAGTCGGCATATAAACTCATCATTAAAAATAAGAAGACATGTGTCTGAGGGTTTTTCGATGCGGTGTATATTATGAGGTGAAAGGGGTGAAAAGTGGGGGTTGAAAGATTCCTAACGGAGCGTGTATCTCTTAAAAGAGCATAGGCGAGGAGTTTGAAACTTAGCGGAAAAAAATCAGCATAAAATAAGTAAATAGTTGTTTGACCGTTTTTTCATAAATCCAATTTAAGGGGCCCATGGGGAGGGGTGAAATTCTGGGGGGGGGGGGGAACAGGAAAGAAAGTGTCCTAACTGATTGACTGACTCACTCATCAAACTCAGGGGGAAAAACCGCTTTAAAGTAAGTAAATAGCTGTTCGACAGTTTTTTTTTCATAAATCAAATTTAAGGGGTTCATGGGGAAGAGTGAAATTCTGACAGAAGGAAACTCACTCACTCATTCACTCATCATCGCCCAGCCAAAATTATTGAAGTTAGAAACATGACAGTTTGGGGATATGCTCATTGTATGTCAAAACTGTCTACTATGGGAGGATTTTCACATATTCAGGTTCTAAAGGGGTCTTAAGGGGGTTAAACCTGCATTTCATTGAATAACAATATCTCCCGATTGGTTTCATTGGGGGATGTGATACACGGCATATAAACTCATCATTTAAAAATAAGAAAACACGTGTCTGAGGGTTTTTCGATGCTATGTATATTATGACGTGAAAAGGGGTGAAAGGTGGGGGTTTAAGGAATCCTAACGGAGCGTGTATCTCTTTAACGACATAGGCGAGGAGTTTGAATCTCAGAGGAAAAAAATCAGCTTAAAAATTAAGTAAATAGGTGTTCGACGTTTTTCCATAAATCCAATTTAAGGGGCCCAAGGGGAGGGGTGAAATTCTGGGGAAAAATAAAACAGGAAAGAAAGTGTCCTAACCGATTGAATCACTCACTCTTCAAACCCAGGGGGAAAAACTGCTTAAAAGTGTGTTCGACAGATATTTTTGGATTAATCAAATTTAAGGGGTTCATCGGGAGGGGTGAAATTCTGAAGAAAAAGTAATTTAAAGAAAATGTCCTGACTCACTCACTCACTCATCTTCGCCCAGCCAAAAATATTGAATTTGGAACATGGCATTTTGGGGATATGTTCGTTGTATGTCAAGACCGTGCACTAAGGGAGGACTTTCGGATATTCACGTTCTAAAGGGGTCATAAGGGGGTTAAACCTGCATTTAATTGAATAACAATATCTCACGAGTGGTTCAATTGTGGATGTGATAGTCGGCATATAAACTAATCATTAAAAATAAGCAGACATGTGTCTAAGGGTTTTTCGATGTGGTGTATTACTATGAGGTGAAAGGGGTGAATAGTAGGGGTTGAAGGATTCCTAACGGAGCGTGTAGGCTTATCTCTTAAACGACATTGCCGATAAATTTGAAATTCAGCGGAAACAAATCAGCTTAAAAATTATGTCAATCGGAGTTCGACCGTTTCTTCATAAATTAATTTAAGGGGCCAATGGGGTGGGGTGAAATTCTGGGGGGGGGGGGAAAGGAGAGAAAGTGTCCTAACTGACTAACTCACTCATCAAACTCAGGGGAAAAAGACAGCTTAAAAAATAATTTAATAGGTGTTCAAATTTTTTTCATCAATCCAATTTAAGGGGCCCATGGGGAGGGGTGAAATTCTGGTAAAAATAATTGAAAGAAAATGTCCTGTCTGACTCACTCGCTCATCACGCCCAGTGAAAACTATTGAAGTTGGAAACATGAAATTTTGGGAATATGTTCGCTGTATATCGAAAACGTCAACTAAAGAATGATTTTTGTTTATTCGTGTTTTAAAGAGGTGTTAAGGGGTAAACGTGCATTTCATTGAATAACGATATCTCATGAGTTGTTTCTTTGGGGATGTGATATTCAGTATATAAACTAATCATTAAAAATAATCAGACATATGTCTAAGGGTTTATCGATGTGGTGTATATTATGATGTGAATGGGGTGAAAATTGGGGGTTGAGGGATTCTTAACGGAGCGTGTATCTCTTAAACGACATAGGCGAGAAGTTGGAAATTCGGCGGGAAAAACAGCTTAAAATATACTGTAAGTAAAAATGTGATCGACCGTTTTTTCATAAATCCAAATTAAGGGGCCCTTGGAGAGGGGTGAAATTCTAGGGGAAAAAAGCAGGAAAGAAAGTGTCCTAACTCACTCACTCATCATACTCAGGGGGGAAGAACAGCTCAAAAATAAGTAAATAAGTGTTCGACTGTTTTTTTTTTCATAAATCCAATTTAAGGGGTTCATGAGAGGGGTGAAATTCTGAAAAATAAATGAAAGGAAATATCCTGACTTACTCACTCATCATCGTCCAGCCAAAATTATTAAAGTTAGAAACATGACACTTTGGGGCTATGTTCGTTGTATGTCAAAAACGTCCACTAAGGAAGGATTTTTGTATATTCAGGTTCTAGAGGAGTGTTAAGGGGTAAACGTGCATTTCATTGAATAACAATATCTCATCAGTGGTTTCATTTGGGAATGTGATACTTGGCATATATACTAATCATTAAACAAGTAGTTCAGTGAAGAACTATACAGCCTATTTTCATATATCCTGCTCATGTTAATTGCCTCTATCAACTTACAAAATTTCAGTTTAATTGCTGTAACAGATTCGTAGATATTGAGGACCGTCTAAATATTTCAGATGGTCGTCAGGTTGGATTTTTATTTTTGTACTATTACATTAAGATTATTGTGTACGTGTGGTATTCAAACTTCAATCGCATGATTAGAACACAAGAAGTAAAAACGAGATTTTAAAATTACGCACAGCAGCCATCTTGTGATTATGCAAACAATTGAAATAAATTAGATGCCATTGGATCAACATTTGTATAAGCATTTAACGTGCAACGTTTCACGGCACTCGGATAGTTAATTCGCGAGAAACGTCCATTTAAATATTTATACTTCGCGTCGCCGCCATGTTGGATTTGTGCTCACCAGGTTACTGAAAGTCCTATAGGTGAACATATGTTCATAGTGTCTATGAACATAAAAAAAATCAGTTTGGTTGCTGTAAAAGATTCATAGATAATGAGAACCGTTTAAATATTTCGGAAGCTCGCCATTTAGGATTGTTATATGTATAGCCTATAGAGTGATGTACCATTGAAGGACAATTATTGCCTAGGTTCATTATTCAAACTTTCACTTCGATCACATGATTACGACACAAGAAATAAAAACTTAATTTTAAAATTTCGCACAGCCGCCATCTTGAGGTTATGTAAACAATTGATTTAAATTAGCTGGCAGTGCATTACAATGTGCAAAATCATTTACTGTACCACATTTAACTGGGCCCAGAGAGTTAAATCACGAGAGAAGTCTATTAAAATATTTCAAATTCTCTTGCTCGTCATGTTCGTTTTGTACTTTACAGGTTTATGAAATATACTTAGGTAAACTTGTATCAGTACCCTTTACCACCGTGCAAAATTGCAGGGTGATATCTGTAATAGTTTCGGAGATATAGATGTCAGTGAAATATTTCGCACAACCGCCATTTTGAGGTTATGTAAACAATTGAACTAAATTAGACTCCAGTGCATTACATTGTGTATAAACATTTGCTGTACCATGTTTCATTACGTTTGGAAAGTTAAATCGCGAGAAAAGTCTATTTAAAAGTCTCAACTTCGCTTGGCCGCCATGTTGGTTTTGTAGTCACCAGATTTCTGAAAGTCTCATAGGTGAATTTCCAGTAGTGCCCTTTATCACCGTACACAATTTCAGGGCGATATCGGTAATAGTTTCGGAGATATTGAATGCTAGTGAAATATTTCGCACAGCCGCCATGTTTGATTGGTGAGACGTAACAAAATTTGAAGGGGACGGTAGAGGTCGCCGGGAATAGTGCTATAAACTTGCCGAGTTTCTTTGAAATCGCTCCAGCTGTTTAGATTTTATTAGGGGACACACACACACACCTCACACACACACACACACACACACACACGCACACACACACGGACAAAAGGTGATCGAATAAGCCTATTTTTTTCAAAATTGTAAATAGGCTAAAAATAAGCTGACACGAGTCTAATGGTTTTTCGATGTGGTGTATATTATGAGGTGAAAGGGATGAAAAGTAGGGGTTGAAAGATTCCTAACGGAGCGTGTTTCTCTTAAACGACATAGGCGAGGAGTTTTGAAACTCGGAGGAAATCAATCAGCTTAAAAACAAATAAATGAATAAATAAAAAATTAAAATAAATAGGTGTTCGACCGTTTTTTCATAAATCCAATTTAAGGGGCCTATGGGGAGGGGTGAGATTCTGGGAGAAAAACGTCTACTAAGGAAAGATTTTTGGATGTTCACTCTCATCGACCAACCAAAACTATTAAAGTTAGAAGAATGATATTTTGGGGATATGTTTGTTGTGTGTCGAAAACGTCTACTAAGGAGGGATTTTTGGATATTCAGGTTCTAAAGGGGTGTTAACGGGGTTAAACCTGCATTTCATTGAATAACAATATGACACGACTATGGCGCCAGCGAAGCGAGGCTAAAACAAGATGTTCAGTAAAGAACATATAGCCTACTTTCTCCTAAATGCATGGGTATTGTTATAACTCTTTGTCCTTTTCAAGGAGTATAATTGAATGTTGGTTGTAGTAGCTTGTTGAAATACAACGTGCTATAGGGATATTAAACATGAATATGAGGTGCCCTTTGCTAGTGCTACCTCTGTAAAAAAAATCATTCAATTCGGTTTCACCGTGTTTGAAATGATCTGGGGAATGGATTTGCACACATACATGGCCGCTATTTGCAAACTATTGGGCTGATGACCTTGTAGTCAGTCATAAGATGCATTCCACAAGAAGGCATGTTGTTGCAAAATCCGGTAGAGATCAAATTATTAGGATGGTCGAAATTTGATTTAAGCTTTTAACATTTGGGTGGCCGTCATTCCGTTTCCGTCAAGATGGCGGCGATATAAAACACGACACTGAGGTGCCTTTTGCTAGTGCTACCTCTGTACCAAATTTCGTTCAATTCGGTTTCACCGTGTTTGAATTGATAGGGGGAATTGATTTGCACACATACTTGGCCACCATCTGCAAACTATTGAGCTGATGATCTAGCAGTTTGGTCAGAATATGCTTCCCACATAAAGATTTGTTGTTGCAAAATTTGGTAGAGACTAGATTATTAGGTTGGTCGTAATTACATTTTAGCCTTTAACATTTGGGTGGCCGCGATTACGTTTCCGTCAAGATGGCGGTTATATAAAACATGTCACTGAGGTGGCCTTTTCTAATGCTACCTCTGTACCAAATTTCGTTCCATTCAATTTCACCGTGTTCGAATTAATAGGGGGAATCGATTTTCACACAAAGATGGCCGCCATCCGCAAAATATTAGGCTAATGACCTATTAGTTTGGTCAAAGGATGCTCCCTCCATAATGGTATGTTGATGCAAAATTTGGTAGAGATCGGATGATTAGGTTAATCGTAATTTGATTTAAGCTTTGAACATTTGTGTGGCCGCCATTACGATTCCGTCAAGATGGCGGTGATATAAAACATGACCCTGAGGTGCCCTTTGCTAGTGCTACCTCTGTACCAAATTTCATTCCATTCGGTTTCACCGTGTTCGAATTAATAGGGGTAATCGATTTTGACACAAAGATGGCCGCCATTCGCAAACTATTAGGCTAATAACCTATTAGATTTGTCAAAGGATGCTCCCTTCATAAAGGTATGTTGTTGCAAAATTTGGTAGAGATCGGATGATTAGGTTAGTCGTAATTTGATTTAAGCTTTGAACATTTGTGTGGCCACCATTACGTTTCCGTCAAGATGGCGGTGATATACAACATGACACTGAGGTGCCCTTTGCTAGTGCTACCTTTGTACCAAATTTCATTCCATTCGGTTTCACCGTGTTCGAATTAATAGGGTAATCGATTTTGACACAAAGATGGCCGCCATCCGCAAACTATTAGGCTAATGACCTATTAGATTTGTCAAAGGATGCTCCCTCCATAAAGGTATGTTGTTGCAAAATTTGGTAGAGATCGGATGATTAGGTTAGTCGTAATTTGATTTAAGCTTTGAACATTTGTGTGGCCGCCATTACGTTTCCGTCAAGATGGCTGCGAAATAAAACTTGACACTGGGGTGCCCTTTGCTAGTACTACCTCTGTACCAAATTTCGTTCCATTCAGTTTCACCGTGTTCGAATTAATAGGGGCAATCCATTTTCACACAAAGATGGCCGCCATCCGCAAACTATTATGCTGATGACCTGTTAGTTTGGTCAAAGGATGCTGCCCCCATAAAGGTATGTTGTTGCAAAATTTGGTAGAGATCGGATGATTAGGTTAGTCGTAATTTGATTTAAGCTTTGAACATTTGTGTGGCCCCCATTACGTTTCCGTCAAGATGGCGGCGATATAAAACATGACACTGAGGTGTCCTTTGCTAGTGCTACCTTTGTACCAAATTTCGTTCAATTTGCGCTCACCGTGTTCGAATTGATCGGGGGGGGGGGGGGACAGACATTCAGAGTACACATACTCTCTCACACACACACACACACACACACACACACACACACTCACACTCACACACACACAGACAGACACACTTTTTTTTCGCCCTGTAGTGATCTCATAAGTCTACTTTCATTTTTTGCAAAAATCGAAAGTAGGCTAATAAGATGGTGTGTGTCTATGTATTACTCAATCACGCAAGTACCACTGGTCCGATTTACATGAATTTTACATGGATGTAGCTGATTTACCTGGTTAAAATATAGGCTACTTTTGATTTCAATACTTTGCACTATTTAAAGATGGTGACCATTTTAGTGACGTCACTACACCCTTTGGTTTCACACTTGCGTATTTACATTTCAAATAAAAAGAGAACGCTAAGAAATAGCAAACTTTTGATGGCATATACGGGGTCTAAAATTACATTTTCTATCCGAGAGGTATCTCCAACGGTTAGCGAGTAAAACCTAAATTTGTGCTATAAAACACGGTCAACGCCGAGCGGTGTAGTTGGACAAAATGTTCCATCCTTAATCTCCCTCTGCGCAGCACCTCGCCTATCCCCTGTTTTAACTGTCACCTCCACATTTTAATTTATTTATGTCGCGTAGCGAAGCACGGGTACTTCAGCTAGTCTTTTATAAAAGGTGGTTTTATAAAATTTCTTTTATAAAATGTATGAGCACCATGCTATCTTTGATAAAAGATTCAAACCAAAATGGCGGATCATAACAGCTGGAATATGATCACAGCAAATATGTTCATATCAGAGTGTGAAATGCATGAAATGTTGCATAATTTGTTACATAACGAATGGTAGGCTATACAACGTAAAACATAAATAACAGATAGAAACTGTAGGTAAAAATAGCCGAGGCTATATGCGCTGCACACAAAGGACGCACATTTCAGGGTATAAAGAGGAATTAAATAGTTAAACAGGCCGAAATAATCCGTGAATAGTGGTGCATTTTATGTTATAATATTTGTATTATCATTTTTCAATTACACTTATGGTTTTACAAAAGAGTGTAAATAAGCACTGTATCCTTACCGGTAGACGTAATGCATCTAACCAACCAAGACGCGCCAGTGTCTAGTTAGCGGAGTGAGTAAAGCGCTTGACTGTGGTTTGAGGGGACCTGGGATCGAATCCCAATTAAGGCTTTTTTTAACTTCGTATGTTTCAATTTTATTTGCTCGGGCAGAGGTTTTTTCAAACGTTACGATCATTCATTTCATTATAATTATTAATAATTTAATATTTATGTAATTTTTCAAGTTCTCTTACTGCAGTACGTTCACCAAAATTTTACTCTTATAGGCCTAAATACCTTTCTTGTCATGTGGGCGAACTATGGTTTAACCCATAGACGTTAAGTTTATCTTTCCATTTCTTTTACATATCGGTATTGTCATTACAGAACTTCAACCACCGGTACCGTAATGTACAGTAAAGTGAACAAGGAACTGCCCTTCATCCATTTTGGTGAACTACTATAAAATATTTGATGTAGTGTAATGGTGTGAGTGTTTATTGTTTTTTAATTTTTTTTATTTAGTCAATTTACCCTCTAGGTTGGTGGTTCCCACGGACTCAGCGAGGGAACTCACCACTACCGCCTCTATGGGCAGTGTCCTGGAGCTTGGAACATCTGGTCGGGAGGGATACAATTTGGGAGGTGTGATCAGCACTTCGCCCAGGCGGCCTAGCCTGCAAAGCGAACAGGGGCCTCATGAGGGATGGGATGGAAGGTTGGGATGGAGAGGCTAGGAAGAGAGAAGGAGGCGGCCGTGGCCTTAAAGTAGGTACCATCCCGGCATTTGCCCGAAGACGAAGTGGGAAACCACGGAAAACCACTTCGAGGATGGCTGAGGAGGGGGTATAACTTTTATAAAAGTTTTTTTTTTTTAGTCGTTTACCCTCCAGGTTGGTGGAACCCACGGACTCAGCGAGGGAACTCACCACTACCGCCTCTACGGGCAGTGTCCTAGAGCTGGGAACATCGAATCGGAAGGGATACAACTGGTGAGATGGGATTGGCACCTCGCCCAGGCGGCCTCACCTGCAAAGCGAACAGGGTCCTCATGAAGGAAGGTAAGGGATGGTTAGGATGGATAGACAAGGAAGAGGGAAGGAGGCGTCCGTGGCCTTGAAGAAGGTACCATCCCGGCATTTGCCCGAAGACGAAGTGGGAAACCACGGAAAACCACTTCGAGGATGGCTGAGGGGGAATCGAACCCCCTCTACTCATTTGGGCCACCCGAGGCTGAGTAGACCCCGTTCCAGTCCTCGTACCACTTTTCAAATTTCGTGGCAGAGCCGGGAATCGAACCCAGGACCTCCGGGGTGGCAGCTAACATTGCTGACCGCTACGCTACGGAGGCGACTTATAAAAGTTCAGTTTTATAAAATATGTGATAAAATTTCTTTGACAAATTTCTTTGATAGTGTAATACCGGCCTAAGACGCACTGCCAGCTGGATCGTATCCCTCCTGGACAACACACAAAAAGCTTTTTATTTACACACTAATAATACATAACAATTCCAAGACTCTCTTTTTTTCTTCACTGCCTACTTGCTATTTCTACTCTCGCACTGCCTTCTTGATTGTTCTCGCACTGCCTTCTTGATATTTCTAGTCTCGTACTGCCTTCTTGATTGTTCTCGCACTGCCTACTTGATATTTCTACTCTCGTACTGCCTTCTTGATTGTTCTCGCACTGCCTTCTTGATACTCTGCCACTAATCATATCAATATGACTCATTTTAACAGAATCCATATTAAATTACGTGTTGGTCTGTGAATCAAGAAGTCCGGGAACTGGGCAAGCCTTTCATGATCTACTGCTATGCACATTGCATTTACTCGCAAGTTGGCCTATTTATAAGGAATTTAAGGTTATGAGTGGTGTCACGTATATTAATCTTGTTGATCCATATCGTATTCTTTATTTAGGCTAGTGCTGGTGGAAGCTACAAATCATCTAATAAAATGAGTTCCGTATTATAAACTACAATATCTGTAAAACACTCCCTTTTACAATAGATTAATATTTGTGCCAATAATAGTATAAAATACCTGTGTATGAACAATTTCATGTGAGGTTTCATCCATGTCAAATGTTACACATCATATGCGATTACTGTAAGGCTCTTAAGTTTCTTAATTCAAGTAACGACTGCATACATTCGATTTTCAAGTAGTTCCAACTTTTGCTAAGAAACGTCACCGTCCACGACCAACTAGTTCTACACTTTGTTACTAGATACCACCACAGTCGGCTGCTGGCAACGAACGTTGGAACCTAAGAGCGTTAGTCAAAGATAACCTATAATTTGGCTTCACACAGGTGTATTTAGTGGAAGGTTCTTTATCATGCCATAAATCTAAGACATGGGACCGCCGGCTTTACCTCCCCTCCAAAGGAAGGCATACTGAGGAATTTTTAACGCTCTTAAAAAGTCCGACGACTTCGGCCGGGTTTGAACCCGCGACCTTGGGTATAGAAGCTCAGCATGCTACCGACTACGCCACCGAAGCCGCCAACTGGGACTTAATTAATACTCATGTTATGCTAAGGAATATTTTCCAAAAAGATCAATTTTGCTGTGTGCCATTTTACAAAATCTCGGCAAGGGGGTTCGCAATCAAATGAGGTGCGATTCCATGAAATACGGACTAGAAAGTAATTAAGGGAAACGTGGTTAAGGGCTATATCTAAGCAAGGTCCTATTAAAGGAAGCAGGTAGTTGCCCTTTCATTACTCTCCCGTGTGTTACCTTAATTTTCGCAATACGGACTATATAATAAGGAGAACGCAAAATTTAGGATCCTAAAGCAGGTGTCATTTCAAGTATTTTCGCTCGATATCAGAGTAATCTACAGTCGTAAACGATGAAACCTCATAAAGTACGTGTAACTTTTGCAACAAGCAGTACCCGGCGGCGTAGCCCTGATCGTTAAACGGTGCACCACGACAGCGTGGGCAGCATCCTGTGAGTGATTTCTCCTCACTCCCTCTAGGCAAATGCTGGTATAGTACCTTAATTCAAGTCCAGGGGCATCTACCCTGTCCCTAATACAGCGACACACACATATCACATAAATACAGGTTATCAACAAAATTCAACACACACCCAACTGCAGGGGGCTGATGACCAAGATGTCCCAAGCCGCTAAAATGAATTAACCACAAAATCTTGTGCTATCAAACGGATAGTGGAGTGAGGTTGGTTGGCTGGTTCCTCAAGTTAGAGGTGCGACAACGTGGTCATGTAGCCCCGTGTACTATGGGTGTGTGTAGAATCTGTCTGATAACCGGTGTTAATTGTTATCTGCTTTTTAATTCAAGTAAGGACTGCAGACATTAAATGCACAAGTAGTTCCTACCTTTGCTACCAAACGCCACCGTCAATGACACCTAGTTCTGAACTTGGTTACTAGATGCCCCGCAGTCAAATCTAACCTTTAATTTAGCTTCACACAAGTGTAATTAGGGGAAACCTCTTTTACATGCCATAAATCTCTGACATGGGGCCGCCGGCTTTACTTTTACTGAGGGATTTTTAACGCTCTTAAAAAATACGACGACCTCTGCTGGGTTTGAGCCCGTGACCTTGGGCATAGATGTTCAACATGCTACCAACTACGCCACCGAAGCCGCATAGTGGACTCATGCTTCATTCTAAAGGGACGACAACTCTGAGTGCACCAAAACGTTCTAAAATGAAAGGATTTGCCAAGGAGCGGCTATGTAAGAATGAGGTGAGGTAGCAATGCTGTTGTTGTTGGTGGTGTTTTATTTGAGGGGTTTGGAGATCGAACACTTCTGTTTACTGTAACCGTTGACTGCACTGTTTGCAGTACCTCCTTCAAAACAGATTAGGAGATATTCTGGAGATGCTGTTGAAGCTCTTTCAGCATCGCTGCGTGTTGCTTCAATTAAGCGTCTGCAGGCGTTTGTAAAAGCTCCTCTGCCCTATTGTCAGAAGTCCCCTACATTTACGACCCTTTCAGAATGTGCACTGTGAAGGCAAATACTTTTAGCAGACTCTTAGTGAAATTATATTAAGTTCGTAAGACCTCTGTTAACTGATGATGGTTTGGCAAGAACCCAGAGAGTAGGGGCATATTGCCTGGCTGTTCCGCCTCTTAATGCAACAATAACTAAGAACCCAGAGAGTCAGTCGCCCAGTTTACCACACCAAGCCTTCAGTCTCAGAGATTGGCGCTCCTCAGTGTGTGTCCTTTCGGCGATCTTCACGTCATCCAGGAACTGCAACAGCGCCTCTCCATGTAAGACTCAGAATTGTGCGAATGAATGAAGCGTAGTCACGTTCGAATCCCGACTACGGTCGCATATTCTAGTTATGCTCAACAGATATTGCCACTTCAAGGGGGATATATGCCTCAAAGCCTTTTAACATGAGCGACAGCCTCCTACGCTTTCTTCCAACATGAGCGTCAGGCTCTTCGCTTTCTTTCAAAATGAGTGCCAGGCGTCTACGCTATCTTTAAACATGAGCGTCAGGCGTTTACAATTCCTTTCTCCTTGAGCGTCAGGCGGCTACTATTTCTTTCACCTTGAGCGACGGCGTCTACGCTTTCTTTCACCTTGAGCGACGGCGTCTACTATTTCTTTCACCTTGAGCGACAGGCGTCTACGCATTCTTTCACCTTGAGTGACGGCGTCTACTATTTCTTTCACCTTGAGCGACGGCGTCCACGCTTTCTTTCACCTTGAGCGACGGCGTCTACTATTTGTTTCACCTTGAGCGATAAGCGTCTACGCTTTCTTTCACCTTGAACGACAGGCGTCTACTCTTTCTTTCACCTTGAGCGACGGCGTTTACGCTTTCTTTCACATTGAGCGACATGCGTCTACTCTTTCTTTCACCTTGAGCGACGGCGTCTACGCTTTCTTTAAACATGAGCGACAGACGTCTACTCTTTCTTTCACCTTGAGCGACGGCGTCTACGCTTTCTTTCACCTTGAGCGACGGCGTCTACGCTTTCTTTCACCTTGAGCGACAGACGTCTACTCTTTCTTTCACCTTGAACGTCAGGCGTCTTCGCTTTTTTCAACATGAGCGACGGCGTCTACGCTTTCTTTCACCTTGAGTGACAGCGTCTACGCTTTCTTTCACCATGAGCGACAGACGTCTACGCTTTCTTTTACCTTGAGCGATAGATTTCTAATCCTTCTTTCAACTTGAGTGATAGGCGTCTACGCTTTCTTTCAATTTGAGGTACATACGTCAACGCTGTCTTTCAACTTGAGTAACAGACGTCTACGATTTCCTTCAATTTGAGCGTCTGTCATCTAGTCTTTCTTTCAACTTAAGTGACATGTTGTCTATGCTCTCTTTCAATGTAAGTGACAAGCAACTGGATGATAACTTGCTTTCTACAATTTTTATTTTCATCTTAAATGTCCCAAGTCTCTAAAATTAATTAACCTCAACTCATTCCTCATGATAAATATCTGGTCTTCTAACTTCACATTCTGGTTCATATAATGTACAGTATATTGCTTGGAATGTTTAGTTTTAATGATCTAATACGATACCTATTCCAACTATAGAGTCTGAGATAGATGCAAATTACATGCGAAACTCATCAAATTTTACTTCCTACACTAAGCTTTCAACTTTTCTGTTAAATGTATGGGAATAATTTCCTGTGCATGAAATCGTTACGTTACTTATTTTAGAAATATGTTTTAGTGCAAACGATACATAACTTATATTTCTGGGTGAATTACATTTAAATCTTGATATCCACTCACTGCAATTAACTGAGTAGACTACCATTTTTTGATTCTCGAAACATATTTTTGTAATAATCTTTCTAACTTGCTTGTTTTGGGATAAATAAAGGATGTGAACATAATACCTGTATACTGATGTTCAATTGCTCGGATCTGCTCATCTGTGAAGGCCCAATGGAGCGCTAGTCTCTTCCATTCTCCCTGTCTCAGCTGCTTGTACGCCACTCTCCACAAAAGCACTCGTAGCTTCTCGTTGTCACAACTCGACCGGTTCTTGCTGTTGAACATCACTATTGGCTCCAAGTCACTCTCCTGGAACAGATTTAATTAGTTCTTCTACTTCCTGAACATAGGCGACACAAATTAGAACACAATAGTTTCTTGTGTACAGGGCAAGTCAAAATGATGGACCCGATTTCATAAATTTATTCTGTGAAATCTAATGAGCGTCTCGTAATGTGAGATATGTGCAAAGAAAGGCAAACTCTCAACGTTTAGTTTCCCTCCTGCGTGTTTCCATTTTCTACCGTTATGAGTGCGCAGGAAGCATTAAAAAATGGCAGTGACTGGAAAAGATTTATGGGCACTTTTCCTTCCTTAACCCTACTGTGACAGGACATGTTTTTCTTGATATGCTGCAACAATGGCTCCTTCCACAGCTCTCAGAGGATAGTGCTGATTTCATTCAACTTAGTGGTGCCCCTCTTCATTACCATGGCAGAGTTTGGGACTATCTCAATGAGGCATTGGAACAACGCTGGAAAGGTCGTGCTTCTCAGGAGTATCGAACTCTCATTCGTTCGCCACCTTGTTCCCCCGACTTGACCCCATGCGATTTACTCTTGTGAGGTTTCGTAAAGGATCATGTTTGCGTGCCACCACTTCCAACAACATTGGGTGACCTTCGTGCCCGCATCACAGCAGCCATTGCCACAACGACTTCGATCTAAGAGGCCAGCAAGTGTATTTATTGGCCGGCCGACTCTTGAGGGACAATTTTAACCTAAACCGGAGCTGGCAGGAAGAGTGATCAAATTCATCATCTGGTACTAATTCTCATGAGATAAATCCAACTCGGAAAATGAATGGATTTGACCTCCCAAGAAAACTATGGTGTCGCCTCAACTGACTGAGAACTGGGCATGGGCGATGTAATTTCTTGCGCCATAAGTGGGGCTGGATGGATTCTCCAATGTGTGATTGCAGTGAAGAGGAACAGACCATGGACCATGTCATCTTGCGCTGCCCTCTTCATGCCTACTCTGGAAGCCCCAGCGACCTGTTTCATCTTTCTGATAGTGCTGTTGTGTAGTTGAAGAACTTCGACCTGGACTTATGAATTCCTTGTTGTACTCACCATACGATTAAATAAATAAATAAATAAAGCAGCCATTGCAGAGATTGATCGCAACACACTACACAAGGTTTGGCAGGATATAGACTATCGGCTTGATGTGTGTCGTGATACGCGAGGAGTTCACATAGAACACTTGTGATATGACTGAATAAAACTTTGAGAGTTTACCTTTATTAGCACATGTATCACATTATGATATGTTCATTATATTTCACAGAATAAAGTTATGAAATCGGGTCCATCATTTTGACTTGCCCTGTATTTGCAATATTGCGAATTTGATATGTTTTGTTAAATAAAATCCAGATTATATTGGTCCTGCTGTGATTTCTGAATCATAATACATGTTAAAATGTTATGCGTTTTGTAGATTTTACAAATTGAATCATGTATGCAATGTGACTTTCAATAAGTGCGTGCTATATAGACTTCAGTAGTGCTCGAGAAACTTTGCATTTTACTCGGCTTAGAACTCCTATAGCTGGAATTATTTTTCCACCAATAGCTTTGACATGATCATCCCAAGAGAGTAGCTCATCAATGACTAATCCCAAAAATTTGGTAGATTTGGTAGACATTGGTCGTGGAAGTATAATCATATTTGCCGATATAGGAAAGAAATGACAGATGATTGCAATCCTTCCATTCATAATTTAAAAACATGTCTTTAAGAATAATTTATAGCATTTAATAAAGGGATGAGTTACGATAGAAATCTCATTGTTACACACATAAGCAAGTCGGTCAGTAACAACGACTTTAAATTAAAATATAACACACTGTAAGTAAAATAAAAGTTGTTCGGCTGATGAAAGATGGCAAGGGAACTATCCCACGTTTTTATTGCTAATTCCTTGCGAAAATATGGCATCTCCAACAAAGTTCTGATGACATTGACGTAATGTCTATAGGTGACTCTCTGCAAATTTTAAGGAAACACTTATACAGAAAATGTATAATTTCCTACGGTACTCGTATGAATTAGGACCTGGTAATAGTACATTATGCAACGAGCCTATAATAGCGATAATTAAGACTCGAGTATGTTTATAAAACGAGCGTATGCGAGTTTCATAATCTCCATACGAGTGTCTTAATTACCATTATAGGCGAGTTGCATACGGCTGTTTATGTTCGAAGACAATTATTATAACTATTTTATGTTCGAACATAAATATTCATAAATACTGTATCTATCGAGATTTCGCCAGTTTTATGTACTGAACAGAGCGCATGGGACGCAGGGAATACCTTGTATTTGACCATGGGCTCCTCGATTACCCTACTATGACACTAGGCCACGCAGTGAAATTTAAATTAGAAGGCCTTGGAACTCAGCGTAGGTACGATGTTATCCTTATCTAATTGGTCAAACAACTGTTTCTTGAGCTCTGATTGGTGGGAGAAACTGTTTCATAATGAACAAGTAGTTCCGTGAAGAACTATACAGCCTATTTTCATATATCCTGCTCATGTTAATTGCCTCTATCAACATACAAAATTTCAGTTTAATTGTTGTAACAGATTCGTAGATATTGAGAACCGTCTAAATATTTCAGATGGTCGCCAGGTTGGATTTTTATTTTTGTACTATTATATTAAGATTATTGTGTACGTGTGGTATTCAAACTTCAATCGCATGATTAGAACACAAGAAGTAAAAACGAGATTTTAATATTATTCACAGCAGCCATCTTTTGATTATGCAAACAATTGAAATAAATTAGATGCCAGTGGATCAACATTTGTGTAATCATTTAACGTGCAACGTTTCATGGCACTCGGATAGTTAATTCGCGAGAAACGTCCATTTAAATGTTTATACTTCGCGTCGCCGCCATGTTCGATTCGTGCTCACCAAGTTACTGAAAGTCCTATAGGTGAACATATGTTCATAGTCTCTATGAACATAAAAATTTCAGTTCGGTTGCTGTAAAAGATTCATAGATATTGAGAACCATCTAAATATTTCGGAAGCTCGCCATTTAGGATTGTTATATGTATAGGCCATAGAGTTATGTACCATTCAAGAACACATATTGCCAAGGTTCATTATTCAAACTTTCACTTCGATCGCATGATTACGACACAAGAAATAAAAAACTTAATTTTAAAACTTTGCTCAGCTGCCATCTTGAGGTTATGTAAACAATTGAATTAAATTAGATGTCAGTACATTACAATCTGCAAAATCATTTACTGTACCACATTTCCCTGCGCTCAGAGTGTTAACTCACGAGAAAAGTCTATTAAAATATTTCAAATTCGCTTGGTCGCCATGTTCGTTTTGTACTTTACAGGTATATGAATTATACATAGGTACATAGGTAAACTTGTATTAGTACCCTTTATCACCGTACAAAATTGCAGGGTGATATCTGTAATAGTTTCGGAGATATAGAATGTCAGTGAAATATTTTGCACAGCCGCCATTTTGAGGTTATGTAAACAATTGAACTAAATTAGACTCCAGTGCATTACAATGTGTATAAACATTTGCTGTACCAAGTTTCATTACGTTTGGATAGTTAAATCGCGAGAAATGTCTATCTAAAAGTCTCAATTTCGCTTGGCCGCCATGTTGGTTTTGTAGTCACCAGGTTTTTGAAAGTCTCATAGGTGAACTTCTAGTAGTGCCCTTTAATACCGTACACAATTTCAGGGCGATATCGGTAATAGTTTCGGAGATATTGAATGCCATTGAAATATTTCGCACAGCCGCCAAGTTGGATTGGTGAGACGTAACAAAATTTGAAGGGCACGGTCGAGGTCGCCGGGAATAGTGCTATGAACTTACCGAGTTTCACTGAAATCGCTCCAGCCGTTTAGATTTTATTAGGGGGGGGGGACACACTCACACCTCACACACACACACACACACGCACACACACACACGGACAAAAGGTGATCTCATAAGCCTATTTTTTCAAAATTGAAAATAGGCTAAAAATAGTGTTATAATGAGCCTCATTATAGTACAGTTTTCTGACATATAATAGTCATTGTCGAACTTGAATTATCATATGGTGTTCGTTTCTTAAGTTGTCTTAATTAACTGTTAATTTAGTGTGTTGTCGTGCGTCCTGTTAATGCCATACTTTGTCTATTAGACAATCCACATTGGTGGGAAGTAATTAAGTAGGCTAACATTTTAGTGCGACGATAACGGGGAAATGGTTGGGCACCGGAAATGTTTCCATTAACATGTGTGCATTCTAGCCGAGTGATTTGGTATGCTTTCGATCCAAACAAGTTTGCCAGCATGTCCTTGAAACAAGATTTTTAGCGAGCAGTCTGCGCATCATATTTCTTGTTTCTATTGGAAGTCATTCATTCCTCACTATACTTACATGAAATTTAATTATAAGTTATACTACATATATTTTCAATTGAGACTAAAAAGGAAGGGATTTTGTAGTTTTACGTCACCGTTAATTGTGCGATCATGAGCCACACGACCTCCTTTTTACGTGGAATCCAAACCACGGTACATGCCATTGCACTTCAAACTCTCACATGATTTGACCGGGAAACGAACCTGGTCCACCTTGGTGAGAGGCAAATAGCTTGACCGCTGCGCCACCACACCCCTTCATTTGAGACTATTTTGTCTTTCATCACCCAGTCTAGTCTGCAAGCCTCTGTTTGCGAACAAATTGCCTCCATGATCCCCTATTATCAGTTAGCGCTGCGGCCTACTCTGCTTCTAACCATCTTTGAAATCGTTCAACACTGAATTTCACCATCGCCTCCAGGGTTTACTTCTGCTTCTCTTACCCTCTACAGCCGAACTAATTAACCTACAACCTCACTCCTCTTCTTGCCTAGTACGCCTCAATATAGCGCTGCCTTGGGTTTGTGTGGGTATCTACGCACATAACCTAACGGCGGTACATTTTGGCTGACTACTTAACAGATAGACTTGTTTATATTATTATGCACTGGTTACTACAAAAAAGGGGGGGGGGGGGGTGTTACTAGGATGGAATGTCTCGTTCGTTATTCAAACATTATCAAATCCAGGTTAATTAAGACAATCCTCTACAAACGGTAACCAACTACCACTACAAAACCCCACAATAGCATCCATGAACAGTCGCCGTCCTCCGTCTCTAAACCGTGAATGTACTTCAGCGATAATCCCTCGAAACAGAACTACATAAACAACTAAGAAGCATTCGTCTACGAACACTGTGATAAAATGGTCTGATATTCGGACTTATCTGGTTATGGTCTGCTTCTGAAAGCTGCATTGTCCGCTAAAATATTAGTCATTGACTGAAGAAGGCTCCCCTGTGTTAATACGTATCCTCAAGGCAGCAATCAGAAGCTAAAGAAGGATATCAGAGCCTGAAGTGAGTCTCACCGTGACAAGTTTCACGCAGAGGCAGTAATATTAGTGAACAGAAATTAATCACATGTGCATTTTTTCAAGTAGGATGTATTCCCAACGCGATACAATTGGGCATAAACACGTCTTAACCAGGGGCAGATGACCTCGTAGTTCCGCCCCTTAAAGCAGCAATAACTAACTAACTAACTAATACGTCTTAACCAAATGAAAAGTCATCAAATACTCTTTATGAATTACAATAGGTTGTATGAAATTATTAACATGCGTGTATGTTAGCCATGCTAGGTTGATAACAGTTCACCCGTATTGACTGATGGTGAAATAATGTATTACGAACAACAACAGAAATAATGTTTTATCCAAAGACACTGAACGAAAGGAACGAAACAAACAGAACAGACGCTGGCATAGATATCATCATCATCATCATCATCTTGTACAGTTTCCAGCCCCAGGCTGGGTCTGTTTGGAACATAAGCCTCACCACTTAGTCCTTTCTTCCCACCACCTCTCCGCTGTCACTCTGGTCCAGTCCTCGCCTCTCTTCTTGACACATTCCTCCACTCCTTTCAGCCATCTATCTCTTGGCCTTTCCCTTGGTCGTTTCTTCTGCATCTGCATCTCATGTATCCTCTTGGGAATCTTCTTCTCATCCATTCTCTTTAAGTGTCCATACCACTTCAGTCTTGATGTCTCAATCCTACCTTGCAAAGGCTCCTCTTTCACCATTTCCCTGACCTTTTCATTCCTCACCCTGTCTCTTTTTGTTACTCCGATCCTACTTCGCAGGAACTTCATTTCACCTGTCTGTATTCTGCTTATGTCTCTTTTCTTCATTGTCCACGTTTCTGAAGCATAGGTCAGTATCGGGATAATAGCTTCTGTATAAAACTTCCTTGCTTTTTGTGGGACATCTTTATTCCACACTAAGCTCCTAATGCTTCTGCCTGTCTGCCACGTTCCGTAATCTCTTTGTCATTTCCTCCATTTTCCTCCACTATACTTCCCAAGTACTTGAGACTTTCCACCTTTTCCAGCTGTCCACCTCCAAGTGTTATCCCACTCATTGGTCTGTCCTTTTTCCTGGTCGTTAACAGGATCTCACGTTTACTGATGTTGAACTTCCATCCGTACTCTTCCACGGTTTCTTCCCAAGCCTTCAGTTGCTCCTGAATTTCCTCCTCCTTGTTTCCCCAGACCATGAGATCATCTGCAAACACCATTGCTTTCATCTTATCTTCTCCTATCTTTCCTGTTATCCGTCTCATTACCTCGTCCATAACCACAATAAAGAGAAGGGGTGACAGCGCACTACCCTGTTTCAGGCCACTCATTTGTCTGAACCAGTCTGTTCTTTCCCCTCCAACTTTCACACAACTCACACTTCCACAAAACATTTCTTTCACTCTGCCTACAGTCCCTTTTTCCACTCCCATGTTTTCCATTGCTTTCCAAACCTTCTCCCTACACACACTATCATAGGCCTTTTCGATGTCCAGGAAGGCCATCAACAGATCCTCTCCAAATTCGTAGTGGTGTTCCTGGAGCTGTCTCACTGAAAATATGAGATCCACTGTTGATCTCCCAGGCCTGAATCCATACTGCTCCTCTCTCAATTTTCTCTCCACTTTGGCTCGTATTCTACTTTCTAATATCTTTTCATATATCTTGGCACAATGAGGTATGAGTGTGACTCCCCTGTAATTTCTGCACTCCTTTCTGCTTCCTTTCTTAAATATTGGGGCAATTAATCCTTTCATCCAATCTTCTGGGGTCTTTTTCTCCTTCCATATCACCCTCATCACATGGTACAGCCACTGTTTCCCAACCTCCCCTGCTGCCTTCACCATTTCAACACTCACTTCATCCACACCCGGTGCTTTTCCTCCTTTTATCTTGTCTATAGCCATCTCCAGTTCTCTCCAAGTCAGGTCCTTTTCCATTCCTGCGTTGTCTTCTCCATCTTCCAATACATAGGGTGATATGAATAAAACTGAGTATATGCTCATGCTCAACAATTTTGTAGTATATACTCAGAATGGTATGAATAAAAAGTTGAAGTTTAGACTCACTGAGAAGTACATACTCAAGGATGGGAGTAAATACTCAGTTAGTGAGTATATACTCCAATGTGGTATGAATAAAAGAAGTCTATGCTACAAATCTGAAGTATATACTCAACATTTCTGAAGTCTGGCCATTACCATGCTCAGCTGTCTAATCTCAAGATGGTTGAGGTTATGTTTGTAGACGTAAATAACTTGCGGGCTAGGAAAGTGAATAAATCACGAAGAACGGTTTCAGAGAGGGACTGTAGATCATTATAGCGGTTTAAGATAGATAATATTCTATGGCTTTCTGATCACCTTTTGGGAAACAAGAGGAAAAGCTGTAAAAACTATTTATTTTCATCAGTATTTGACTTTTTGTGATACATTTTCCAAAGTTTCCAGCGTAGCGAATCTTTCTAGCATTTAAACATTCGCTTTTTTCCTTCCGCGAGTTAGGTGTTTGAGACTTGCCAAATACTGAAGGATAGTCACAGACAATTCTTACAAATGCCAAATCGGAAATATTTGATATACGATCATATGAGTCGTCCAGTTGCAAAACTCTTTTTATCCACTTGTGAATAAGAATGATTTTCATGAGAAACGTTTCTCTGGACTTTGCCTCGCGTATCTTTTGTGTTTGTTGTTTTCTACTTTTTTCTTTTTTGTTTTTTGTTTTTGTGTTTGCTTTGGCTTATGCTTTTGAATTTTAATTTTTGCTTTTCTCTCTTGGTTTTGTGTTTGTTTTCTGCTTTTGCTTTTGTTTTTTAATTTTGCTTTTTACTTTGTATTTCCTGTTTTTTGTTTTCTGCTTTTGCTTTTGTTTTTGAATTTTGCTTTTTGTTTTGTGTTTCTTGTTTTCTTGCTTTTGCTTTTGTTTTAGAATTTTGCTTTTTGTTTTGTGTTTCTTGTTTTTTGTTTCTGCTTTTGCTTTTGTTTCTGAATTTTGCTTTTTGTTTTGTGTTTCTTGTTTGTTGTTTTCTGCTTTTGCTTCTGTTTTTTATTTTTGCTTCGTGTTTTTGTTTTTGTGTTTGTTTCCTGGAAAATCAAAATAAAACAAAACAAATTAAAGTAAAACAAAACAAAATCAAAATAAAACAAAATAAACAATAGAAAATATAAACAAAAATAAAACAAAACAAACCAAAACAAAAACAAAAATATAACAATTTAAAACAAAATAAAACGAAATAAAATAAAACAAAACAAAA
Source organism: Meconema thalassinum (assembly GCA_946902985.2). Taxonomy (NCBI): domain Eukaryota; kingdom Metazoa; phylum Arthropoda; class Insecta; order Orthoptera; family Tettigoniidae; genus Meconema; species Meconema thalassinum. The sequence continues at coordinate 2,095,204,507 of OX336388.2, read as the reverse complement.
TCAAAAAAATGAAAAATAAAGTACAATAAAATAAAATAAATAAATAAATAATTTTACGACATGATCCTTATTCACAAGTGGATTAAACGAGTTTTGCAACTGGACGGCTCATATTCATCCCCACTAACAGACATTTCAATTAACCAGGAACTTTCAATTAATAAACAAGACAAGTCTACAGCAGACGACAGTTTGGCAGGAACAAATGGCATGTAAAACAGTTGACTGACCAAGCGTGCGTCGACGAAACGAGAGCAACATCGTGGCACAAGTGCAGTATATACTCCAAAAGGAGGGGAAATTGTAGTAGATACTCAAGATATTTTATTCATAACAAACAGAGTATATACTCAAAACTGATGCTCATGCTCGAAGTATATACTTCGGAGTTTATACTCAGTTTTATTCATATCACCCATTGTCTTCCTCCCTATGACCATTTGGATTCAGCAAATCTTCAAAGTACTCTTTCCACACTGTCTTGAGTGTCTATTTGTTGTGTACCTCATTTCCGTTTTTGTCCATCATTACCACATCCTCTCGCAGACCTCTTCTCTTACTTTTGACCATCCCATAAAGTACTTTCTTATTTCCTCTGCTGTCTTCCTTCATCATCTCTGTCCACTTTACCATCCACTTCTTCCTCTCCTCAGTTCTACAAAATATTTGCAGAAGCAACGATTAGGATGGAATGGGCATCTTCAAAGAATGGGAGATGAGAGGACACCAAAAGCTTATTTCAACAAGATTATCCCAGGAAAAAGACCAGTAGGGAGACCAAAGAAGAAATGGTTGGACCAAATCAAGGAAGATCTTGAAGACAAGGGGCTAGACTGGAGAAGGACCCATGAACACCAACTATTCATGGACAGGAAAAGGTGGCGAGGGCTCGTTAACAGCACCCAGGTGACTGGTGCTGGAATTTGATGATGATGATGATGACACTGATGTATCCAAGCTGGTCAAAACTTTGGATTTCAAGATTTTGAATTATGCTCACTGTGCAGCCCTAAAGAATAATACTATTTTTTCTTTTTTATGGGATAAAAACAATTACGCACATATTGACGGACTACTGAGTGCCAGAATACCGACTAAAATTCCCTTCATGACTTCTGGAACCAAGTCTGGAACCGTTTAACGTATTACTTCAAAATAGGGCCATTTACTATGACACTTGTCATCAACTTCTTTTTATGTGTAACATCTTTCCACTCGGTTGCTGGATATTTTTGTGGGAGTGATTTTGAAAAATGGGACGTAAGTGGATCGGAACGTTCGAGATGGAATTGAACGGAAGTGTGCTAGCTGGCAGTGGTGGATCGAACGGAAGTGTAAGACGCACTGCCAACTCGATCGATCGATCCAGCTGGCAGTGGTAAGATCCAGCTGGCAGTGGTAAGAGAAACAATGAGTGAGTGGTGTCGGAAATTGATACCATGACGTACTCTCGGCCATGTGGAATGTATATGACATACTGAAAGGTAAACGCTCATGCGAACTCTGGTGTCAAGTGATTGAAACAAAGCACATGGTACATGTTCGAAGTCTTCGTATCAGTATTTAAATGGTAAAATTCCTTAATATCAAACATTGTAAGTAGTCAGCATTGCCGGTATTACGTTTCTGCTCAATGGCTGTTCAAATAGAAGAAACATGTTTGGAAAACGACCCTAGCTAATGGCTACAGCAAAGGACAAATAAATAGGGCCATACGGAAGGTAGAACAAAGCCGAAGAACTGGCAACAAGAACGAAGATAGGCCCTACCATAAAGCCTTTCTGCCGTACGTACAGGGGTTGACATATAGAATCGCCAGGCTGCTTAAGAAACACGATGTGACAACTGTGATGCATCCTATAAACAAGCTGACGCAAGTGGTGCGTAAATCAAACGAGATAAAGCAGCCAAACCAGGACGCAGGAGTTTACAAAGTGCCTTGCTCCTGTGGAGAGGTTTACATAGAGCAAACCAAAAGACGCGTTTCCATTACGATTTCAGAGCACATTCGAGACACGAAACAGATGAACTACAGATCTGCAATAGCTGAACATGCTGACGTCACGAGACACGCCATCGAATTTGATAAGGCCGAAACAGTTGCTAAAATTCCCGGATATCAAAACAGGTTAATTAGAGAGGCAATAGAGGTCGTGAAGCATCCCAATAATTTCAATCGCGATGATGGTTTCAAACTTAGCAACATTTGGAAAGTTCTACTAGCGCGCGACTGCCAGGGGCGGGGACCAATCAGCGAGCAGCGTGACGACAATGCAGGGCAAGCAAGCACATCTGGCTGGCAATAACCGTTAGTTTGAGTACGGACACCAACTCGAACATACCCATGATTAAGGCTGCTGCAATGTCAGCCGAAACGTCGGGAAATAATAACCGATATGCGACGCGGCTCAATCCTGTAAGCCAAGATGATAGCCTATTCAAATATTAACCCACATAACGGTAATGTAGTCATCAATTTGTGATAATCGTTGTGGTTATATGAGAATTGAACAAGCCCTCATGAACTATTGCTGAATACATTCCCTTTACTCACAAGAGGCCTATTCATAAGGCATTTTAAACTGAATTTCACGCAGGAACATTATCGAAACAACCAAATATAAATGAAACTTAATTCCGTAATTCAGTATTATTGGAACGTGGAAATAAGTCACCATCTTGTACACAATATTTGCGTAGTCGAAATAGCCGTAGGGTTAGCGTCTATGACTGTGAATCTAGATATCTCGGGTTCGAATCCTGGACGGGGTAGATATTTTTGCTATCAGATTATCATTTTAAACAATATTTATCATATCAATATGACTCATTTTAACGGAATCCATATGAAATTACGTGTTGGTCTGTGAATCAATAGGAATTTAAGGTTATGAGCGGTGTCACGTCTATTAATCTAGTTGATCCATATCGTAATCTTTATGTAGGCTAGTGCTGGTGGAAGCTACAAATCATCTATTAAAATGAGTTCTGTATTATAAACTATAATATCTGTAAAACACTCCCTTTTAAAATAGATTAATATTTGTGCCAATAATAGTGAGGTGCCGCTTCCTGGTGGTACTGATTGGTACTTGGGAGGACTCACCAGAGAGCGATATGCTCTGTCTGCATATATATTTTTGTATCATTCTCTGTCTTTGTATTGTTGCTTCTTTGGTGAATGTTGATAAATAGATCGGCTACAAATTAGTGACCCCGACGTGATATGAAGTAAATATTGGAGAATATCGCTTACAGTGTTAGTTATCATTCATTCCTTTATAAGTATCATTCACCTAACTTCATGGCACTCAACGATCAACCAGCCGTGCATCGCGTTTCCGTCAAGGTACCCCCGTTTTGGTCTGAAAATCCAGCTCTTTGGTTTGCCCAACTAGAAGGTCAGTTCATTTTAGCTAACGTAACTGCAGACGCTACAAAATATAGTCATGCAGTAGCTAGCTTAAGTGAAAAATTAGCTATCGAAGTTCAGGACATTTTATCGTCGCCGCCAGTTACTAAATAGTATGCCACAATAAAGCAGGCGTAAATCGACCGCATGTCACAATCTGATGCAAAAAGAGTAGAGAAGCTACTGCGAACCGAGGAACTCGGAGACCGTACATCATCTCAACTTCTTCGTCGTCTGAAAATTAGCTGGTACCACCATGGCTTATGATATGCTTAAGAACATTTGGATGTCTCGCCTGCCTTCCGATGTACAGAAGATCCTCACAGTTTCAGAAGGTAATCTTGATGGGCTTGCAAAAATTGCCGATAGATTTCTTGAACTATATCCGGCAACACCCAGTACCTCTATAATGGCCTCTACATCTGAACCTACTACCATTGCGTCATTGCAATTCCAAATTAACGAACTGACGAAACTAGTTACCGAGATGTCAACCAGAAACACTCGATCCAGCCGATCAGCTTCGAGACGTAGTTCTCCATACCGTTATCGCTCCCCACGATCACCTTCAGTCAACAGGGACACTTGTTGGTTTCACCGTACGTTTGGCTCTAATGCTCATCAATGTCGCCCTCCATGTAATCAGGGAAACAAGTTCCCAGAGTCAGTAGCGACGGCACCTGACCCCACACCTTCGAATCGCCGTCTGTTCATGACAGAACGATCATTAAAAGTTGCCATCCTGATAGACACTGGAGCTGACGTTTCTGTTTATCCTGCAGCTCGCCTTCCTCGCCGTAGCCTCGAAGAATACCAACTTTTTGCCGCGAACAGTACAGTTATCAAGACTTACGGACATATAGTTCTGAAACTTGATTTTTCCCTCCACCGTGATTTCACATGGCGTTTCATTGTTGCCGATGTTACTCATTCCATCTTCGGAGCCGACTTTCTCGCATACTTCGGAATTCTTCCTGATCTTTTTCATAGATTCAACGACCAACTTGACCAGTAATGGTCATATCCGCTGCAACGCTTGCCCATCAATTCGAACTGTAGTCGGCGATTCTCCTTATCACTTGTTGCATAGAAATTCACTGAAATTACTCGTCATCTTCAACTCTTACACCAATCCAACATTCTACTATTCATAATATTGTTACCAGTCCAGGTCAGCCAATTCGATCAAGGCCACGCCGACTGGCACCTGAAAAACATATCACTGCCAAACGAGAGTTTGAATTAATGCTAGCTCAAGGAATATGTCGACCATCTACAAGTTGTTGGTCATCCCCACTACACATGGTCCAAAAGAAGAACAATCAGTAGAGACCTTGTGGTGACTATCATCAGCTGAACTCGCGAACAATTCCTGATCGCTACCCAGTCCCACATATTGAAGACTTCGCCATCAACCTTTATGGACGTCATGTATTCTCCACCATTGACCTTGTTCGTGCTTTTCACCATATTCCCATTGCAGAAGAAGACATTCCCAAAACTGCTGTGACCACTCCGTTTGGATTGTATGAATTTAAATTCATGCCATTTGGCCTATGTAACGCTGCCCAGATATTTCAACGCTTCATGGATGAAGTTACTCGTAATCTCGATTTATGGTATGTCTATATTGATGACATACTGGTTGCATCTCGTAACGAAACCGAGCATCTCGAGCACATACATCAGGTATTCACTAGACTTCGTGACTTTGGAGTAGTGATTAATCCAGCAAAATGTGTGTTCGGCTCAGACGAGGTGCAGTTCCTTAGTTATTTGGTGAAATCAGATGGAATATGTCCACCTCCATGTAGAGTTGAAGCAATCACAAACTTTCCAAAACCAGTCAGTGTACAAGATTTCCGTAGGTTTATGGGATTAGTTAATTTCTATCGGCGTTTCATTCGTAATGCAGCAGCCATCTCTGCCCCAATGAACAGATTCTTGCAAGGTAGCCCGAACCTTAAAGACAAACTACCTTGGACCTTTGATTCCGAACAAGCATTTCAGCAACTGAAGGATGCAGTTGCCAACGCCACCCTCCTCGTGCACCCTTCACCAGATGCACCGCTATCACTAATGGTAGATGCATCGTTGACAGCAATAGGCCTAGGAGCATCGGTTCAGCAACTTACAGGAGGTAATTGGCAGCCATTAGCATTTTTCAGCATCAAATTATCCCCTTCACAACAAGAATGGTCAGCATATGATCGTGAACTCTACGCAGCGTATGCTTCGGTTAAAAAGTTCAAACACATGCTTGAAGGAAGCCATTTCACTCTGTTCACTGATCACAAGCCTCTTACCTTCACTTTGAAGCAGAAACCAGAGAAAGCATCACCTCGTCAGTCACGCCATCTGGACTACATCGCACAATTAACGGCTGATATACGCCACATAGAAGGTGCTAACAATATTCCAGCCGATACTCTCTCCCGCATCTCATCCATTGAAAGGGAAGTGAACTTCAGAAAACTTGCCAAAGCACAACAAACTGATAACGAACTACAGACATTCATTGGTACGAACCAGGGACCCGGAACAGAACTGAAATGCGTTACGTAACGCTGTGTTCCACGTTACGTTACGTATGCCATACCGCGGCCCCGAGCTGGCTTGCGGTATCGTTCCGGAACTGTAACTTGGAACTAAGTACGAGCTTGTGGAACGTTACAGCGCTGGAACGGTACAGTCGGAACTCTACTCCCAACTGTACCGAGCATCAAGGTACGTGTTAGCGGAACGTTACGTATGTAACGTTACATGACTGGAACGATTCCTCAGCGTTACCAGTTGGAAAGTTACTCTGCGTACCGTTCTTGGTTATCGAAATAGAGTAACGTTTCCACCAGTACCCGGTTACACTGTGTACCGTTCCAGGTTATACCAACCAGCCACCCGGTATCTATGCGTAACGTTCCAGGTTCTCATGTTCCAACGGAAAGTGGAACGGTACAGAGCCTGTAACAGTACAGCAGCATTTCCCAAAATGTATGTAGGCCTACAGACTATTACAGGACTGTTACCGGTACTATTGTCCATTAGCTATTAAAACCATTATGGCTATTACACCGAATTTTTACGTAGACTATTACGGCTATTACACAGTCTATTTAGTTACCACGGCAATTGTAACACTGCGTTAATTACACTGTTACGCTGGTTGTTACAAACTGTCACATAATAGCCTAATTACACAACAACTACATCAATTACATACCTGTTATCTAATCTAGGGGCATTTCTTTCATGATATCGAAATACTCTATCTAGCCTAAGGATATTTTTCAGTATCTACTGTCCTACCTAGAACCCTGATGAAAAGATCCTTTTTTCTGCGTCAACAACTATCCCAGTTTGAACGATGCCATATGCAATTCCAGGCAAATTATTTATTCAAACATAGGATAATTACTTCTTGAAATATCAATAAAAATAAAAATAAAAATACTGATTTCAGTCTGAGTGCGTGCCGCATCAGACAGGGCAAGGCACGTTGCTCGTTTCGATCGCGGTCATACTGTAGCCTACGTTAGAAATATGTTTCCTGAAAACAATACGATGGATCCCATTGATTCGAAATATTTATTGTTGCTCCAAATAGAGGTTTGGAACTAGGTTATTGTTCATCGGTCCATGTAGTTGAGGTTTTTATGGAATTTGTCTGATAGGTCTAAACTCTGTTATTGTGATGTCTGTAGTAACGTGTGTATTTGTAATGATGGCATGGCTTGGGAAGGAGTAGGCCGTGGCCTTGACTTAGGAACTATCCACGCATTTTCCTGGAGTAGAAGTGGGAAACCACGGAAAACCAATCTAAGATGGCTTAGATGGGAATCCAACTCACCTTCTCGCAGTGTTGCCATATAAGGCAGAGTGTAACCTACACAGCAAACTTTAGCTCCTTTGTGACCAATAATAGTATTTCTTTTCTAAATTAAACCTCCCGTTCTTGCTTTTCGTTTACATGTTAGCCTATTTTCATTTAATAGTGATAGAAGCCATTTTTCAGTGATGCTTAATTCTAATAATGAAGGCTATTCAGTCGTGTTGACCGACTGAAAAGCTTCATTTATTATTTACATTTATGAAAGATAGACCTATGACATCACATATAGTCCGTGTGTGTGTACGAATGTGTGTGTTTGCATGTGTCCGTCGCCTCGCTCCCCTCCCTAATAAAATCTAAACCAGGCGCGGATCTAGAGTTTGGTTTTGGGGGGGGGGGTCAGCGAATCGATCTAGAGTTTGGCTTGGGGGGGGGGGGGGCGGTGGGGGGGGGGGGTCAGAGAATCGAAATTGTTAAGAAAAATGGTATCACTAAAAACGCAATCACAAAATAACCAAACGTACAAAACCAGACCAATTTTTTTGCAAGCTTCATGGATAGAAATTTGATGCGTTTAGCGCACCAAAAATATTCGTACAAATTGCAACGGCGTGTTTTGCGACTTTTACATCGAGCTTCGAGAAAAGGATCAAGGTACGTAACAGTTTCGGCAAGTCGAGTTGGTACCGAAAAAGGGAGAAAGTCACAGCTTAAATTGCCAACCAAGCTTGCAGTTTGGACGTCGGCAAAAATTTTTGGTGCGAAAAAAGCCCCAGTTTCCTATCCGTGCATTGCTGCACATTCATCGTGACATCACTATAAACATCGATTCGGTAATCACAAGGTTTGCTAAACAAAATAGACGAGTTGATTTTGTTGTATAACTAATAGTTTTTATACAAGAGGTTAGAAGTTGTAAATATGTACAGTTGTAACAGAACATAATAATTCCAATAAAGATAATTCAGTATTGAATAAAATGAAAAAAATCTGTTTTTCAGTTAAAATTCGTTAAGTTTTATTTGTCTGGTAATTGTGTTTTCGTTTTTTGAGTTTGCAAAAAAATTTGGTCTCCGTTTGGGTGGAGGGGTTCATGACCCCCGTGACCCCCCACTTGAATCCGCGCCTGATCTAAACTGCTGGAGCGATTTCAACGAAACTCGGTTAGGTCATAGTACTATTTTGTCCAACTCCGACTGTGCTCTTCAAATTTTATTACATCTCACCAACCCAACATGGCAACTGTGCGAAATATTTCACCGGCATTCCATATCTCCGAAACTATTACAGATATCATCCTGACGTTTTGTATGAAGGAAAAAAGCACTAATGGAAGTGTAACGATGAGACTCTCAAAAACCTCTTTACAAAACGAACATGGCGGCCAAGCGAAGTTGTTGTATTTAAATAGCCTTTTCTCGCATTTAAACCAAACGAGCGCCGTCACACATGGTACAGCAAATGGTATACACCTTGTAATGCACTGACATCCTATTCAGCTCAATTGTTTACATAACATCAAGATGGCGGCTGTGCGAAATTTTAAAATTAAGGTTTAATTTCTTGTGTCCTAATCATGCGATCGAAACCAACGTTTGAACAGTGAACCTACGCAATAATCATCTAATAGTACATAGCTCTATGGCCTACAAAGTATATACAAATCCAATATGGTGGCCATCGGAAATATTTAGACGATTCTCAATGTCAATTAATCTGTGACAGCAATCAAATTTAATTGTTTTTTAACCACGAAATGGCGCCAGCGTCAAATTTTAAAATCTCGCTTTTAGCCTATTTCTATTTATGAAAAAATAGGCTTATGGGATCACCTTTCATCCGAGTGTGTACGTCCGTGTGTGTGCCCCCCCCCCCCCGCCCACTAATAACATATAAGTGGCTGGATAGATTTCAATTAAATTCGGTAAGGTCATAGTACTATTCCGGCCGACCCCGACCGTGCCCTACAAATTTTATTACGTTTCAACAATCCAACATGGCGGCTGTGCGAAATATTTCACTGGCATTCTATATCTCCGAATCTCAGAAGACTTCTGTTAAGCTACTTAGGAAGCAAAATAACCAGTGATGGTTGGAGGAAAGAGGATATAAAAGTAGGTTGGATCAGGCAAGAAAAGCATTTCTACAGAAAAGAAATCTGTTGGCATCGAGCGTGGGCTCTATGGAAGTGAAAATTGGACTATTGGTGCAGCAGAAAAGAGGAGATTTGAAGCGTTTGAAAGGTGGTGTTACAGGAGAATGATGAAGATCAGATGGGTAGATAGGGTTACAAACGAAGAGGTATGAAGACGAGTGGGAGAGGAGAGATGTTTCTGGCGACTGCTAATGAAGAGAAAAGATAGGTTGGTAGGACACTTACTAAGACACCCAGGAATAGCAAACTTAGTTATGGAAGGAAGGGTCGAGGACAAGAACTGTAGGGGTAGACCGAGATTAGAATATGTTAGTTTGCCTCGAATGTAGGGTGTGGTAGCTATGTAGAGATGAAACGCCTAGCTCAGGACAGGGAGGCATGGAGAGCGGGATAAAACCAGTCAAAAGACTGAAGACTCAAACAACAACATCAGCCGATATGAATGAATTGATAAATATCAAAGACACAAGATAAATGTATAGCGTAACACTAAAAAGTCCCTTGGTATTAAACCTTATATGGTGCACCATAAAGAAGGATGGAAAATTGAACGCCTAAATCAACATACCGTAACATGATGTATGAAAATATGATAAAATAATCATTTGCAACAAATTTCAAACACAAATTAAAACTCTAAAAATGCCCGATTTTCTTACAGACCACTGCCAGTGGAAGAACGTGGCTAGTATTAAGGGACTTTTTTCAAGAAACATTGTGTGTCTGTGTGTGTATATATGTGTGCTCCCCCCTTTCAATTGAAACACGAAATTTTGTCCAGAGGTAGCACTAGAAAAGGGCACCTCAGTGTCATGTTTATTTTGCCGCCATCTTTACCAAATCTCAATTGTGGCTACTCAATTGGTCAAAACTTAACATTAATAAACGACTAAACTAATCGTCAGGGACCCGGAACAGAACTGAAATGCGTTACGTAACGCTGTGTATGCCATACCGCGGCCCCAAGCTGGCTTGCGGTATCTTTCCGTAACTGTAACTTGGAACTCCGTACGAGCATGTGAAACGTTACAGCCCTGGAACGTTACAGTCGGAACTCGACTCCCAACTGTACCGAACATCAAGGTACGTGTTAGCGGAACGTTACGTATGGAACGGTACAGTCGGAACTCGCCTCCTAACTGTACCGAGCATCAAGGTACGTGTTAGCGGAACTTTAGCTCCTTTATGACCAATAATAGTATTTCTTTTCTAAATTAAAACTCCCGTTCTTGCTTTTCGTTTACTTGTTAGCCTATTTTCATTTAGTAGTGATAGAAGCCATTTTTCAGTGATGCTTAATTCTAATAATGAAAGCTATTCAGCCGTGTTGACCGACTGAAAAACTTCCTTTACTATGTACATTTATGAAAGATAGGCCTATGACATCACATATAGTCCATGTGTGTGTACGTATGTGTGTGTTTGCATGTGTCCGTCGCCTCGCTCCCCTCCCTAATAAAATCTAAACTGCTAGATCGATTTCAACGAAACTCGGTAAGGTCATTGTACTATTTTGTCCGACCCGACTTTGCTCTTCAAATTTAATACATCTCACCAATCCAACATGGCAACTGTGCGAAATATTTCACCGGCATTTCATATCTCCGAAACTATTACAGATATCACCTTGACGTTTTGTATGGTGGAAAAAAGCACTAATAGAAGTGTAACGATGGGACTCTCAAAAATCTCTTTACAAAACGAACATGGCGGCAAAGCGAAGTTGTTGTATTTAAATGGACTTTTCTCGCATTTAAACCATCCGAGCGCCGTCACACATGGTACAGCAAATGGTATACACCTTGTAATGCACTGACATCCTATTCAGCTCAATTGCTTACATAACTTCAAGATGGCGGCTGTGCGAAATTTTAAAATTAAGGTTTAATTTCTTGTGTCCTAATCATGCGATCGAAACCAACGTTTGAACATGCACCGACGCAATAATCATCATCTAATAGTACATGGATCTATGGTCTACAATGCATATAAAAATCCAATATGGTGACCTTCCGAAATATTTAGACGATTCTCAATGTCAACTAATCTGTGACAGCAATCAAACTTAATTGTTTTCTTAACCACGAAATGGCACCAGTGTCAATTTTAAAATCTCGTTTTTAGCCTATTTCTATTTATGAAAAAATAGGCTTATGAGATCACCTTTTGTCCGTGTGTGTCCGTGTGTGAGCCCCCAACTCCCACTAATAAAATCTAAGTGGCTGGATAGATTTCAATTAAATTCGGTAAGGTCATAGTACTATTCTGGCCGACCCCGACCGTGCCCAACAAATTTTATTACGTTTCAATAATCCAACATGGCGGCTGTGCGAAATATTTCACTGGCATTCTATATCTCCGAATCTCAGAAGACTTCTGTTACTTAGGAAGCAAAATAACCAGTGATGGTTGGAGGAAAGAGGATATAAGAAGTAGGTTGGCTCAGGCAAGGAAGGCATTTCTACAGAAAAGGAATCTGTTGACATCGAGCGTGGCACTCTATGGAAGTGAAAATTGGACTATTGGTGCAGCAGAAAAGACGAGATTTGAAGCGTTTGAAATGTGGTGTTACAGAAGAATGATGAAGATCAGATGGGAAGAGAGGGTTACAAACGAAGAGCTATTAAGGCGAGTGGGAGAGGAGAGATGTTTCTGGCGACTGCTAATGAAGAGAAGAGATAGGTTGGTAGGACACATACTAAGACACCCAGGAATAGCAAACTTAGTTATGGAAGGAAAGGTCGAGGACAAGAACTGTAGGGGTAGACCGAGATTAGAATATGTTAAACAGTTTGCCTCGAATGTAGGGTGTGGTAGCTGGGTAGAGATGAAACGCCTAGCTCAGGACAGGGAGGCATGGAGAGCGGGATAAAACCAGTCAAAAGACTGAAGACTCAAACAACAACATCAGCCGATATGAATGAATTGATAAATATCAAAGACACAAGATAAATGTATACCGGCAGCGTAACACTAAAAAGTCGCTTGGTATTAAACCTTATATGGTGCATCATAAAGAAGGATTGAAAATTGAACGCCTAAATCAACATACCGCAACATGATGTATGAAAATATGATAAAATAATCATCTGCAACAAATTTCAAACACATATTAAAACCCTAAGAAGAAGTTCCGTGACGAACTAAAGAGCCTACTTTTCCTAAAATTAAGTTTCATACCAATGATTAAACTAGTGTATATGAACCTATCTAGAATAATGACGAAATTAAGTTGTTAATGTCGAAATGTCTAATTAGTTCGAAATATACCTGGTATAATGTAGCCTAATAGAGCAGTACTGTTGGCAGCCCTGGCGACTTAATATATACATCTTCGTTCCATCTCTTAAGGTACAGAATACACAATTTGGTTGAATTCCAATGAACTTAACATGCAGTTAGACTCTGGATTTATCAGCACGCGTAAAAGCATGTTTGGCAACAATGTCATGCGTGTGCTGGTCAGAAATGATCTGAAATATTATGATATCTTGTTGTGCCAATTATGGATGAAATCCATTTTTAGTATACAAGTTACATGTTTTTTAAAATTGAACCTATCTGCAGGCATAGAATCATGTTGGTAGCACTGTCTTATATTGATTACTCCAAATTTATCTAGAATGCCAGGTGCTATACGTGTGCAAATTATGGAGCTGTTGGCTTGCATATTTTCTGATTTATTGATATTAGGGAAAAAATATATAGACAGCATTTATTAACAGTTGGCAGCCCTGATTCCTCTTAAGAATAAGCATAGTCATATTTGTTATGGTACATATAGCACATGCGAAATTTGGTTGAAATCCAACTGATAGTATAGGAGTTACATGTATTTAAAATTTGGTGCTATCAGCAGGCTTAGAATCATGTTGGTAGAACTGTCTATATAAGTTACTCCAAATTAATCTAAAATTTAAGGTACTAAACGTGTGCATAGTTTAAAGCTGTCGGCTTTGGGGTAGCGCGCCTGCCTCTCACCCGGAGGCCCCGGGTTCGATCCCCGGCTCCGTCGGGGATTTTAAAACTGACGTGAGGGTTGGAACGGGGTGCACTCAGCCTCGTGAGGACAATTGAGTAGCTATCTGACAGTGAGACAGCGCCCCGATCACGAATACCAAGATTAACGGCCGAGGGGACCCGACGCGCTGATCACGCGTCACCCCAATATCTGCAGGCCAAATGGCTGGGCAGCGGTCGCTTGGTCGGCCTTAGCCCGTCATGGGCTGGATAGTGCCAGGGGTTGTTTTTTTTTAATAAAAAATAGAGACGTTTTGTATGGTGAAAAATGCACTAATAGAAGTGTAACGATGGGACTCTCAAACATCTCTTTACAAAACGAACATGGCGGCAAAGCGAAGTTGATGTATTTAAATAGACTTTTCTCGCATTTAAACCATCCGAGCGCCGTCACACATGGTACAGCAAATGGTATACACCTTGTAATGCACTGACATCCTATTCAGCTCAATTGCTTACATAACTTCAAGATGGCGGCTGTGCGAAATTTTAAAATTAAGGTTTAATTTCTTGTGTCCTAATCATGCGATCGAAACCAACGTTTGAACAGTGAACCTACGCAATAATCATCATCTAATAGTACATGGCTCTATGGTCTACAATGCATATAAAAATCCAATATGGTGACCTTCCGAAATATTTAGACGATTCTCAATGTCAACTAATCTTTGACAGCAATCAAACTTAATTGTTTTCTTAACCACGAAATGGCACCAGTGTCAATTTTAAAATCTCGTTTTTAGCCTATTTCTATTTATGAAACAAGATGTTCAGTAAAGAACATATAGCCTACTTTCTCCTAAATGCATGGGTATTGTTATAACTCTTTGTCCTTTTCAAGGGGTTTGATTGAATGTTGGTTGTAGTAGCTTGTTGAAATACAACGTGCTATAGGGATATTAAACATGAATATGAGGTGCCCTTTGCTAGTGCTACCTCTGTACCAAATTTCGTTCAATTCGGTTTCACCGTGTTTGAATTGATAGGGGGAATCGATTTGCACACATACTTGGCCACCATCTGCAAACTATTGGGCAGATGTTCTTGCAGTTTGGTCAGAATATGTTTCCCACATAAAGATATGGTGTTGCAAAATTTGGTAGAGACTAGATTATTAGGTTGGTCGTAATTACATTTTAGATTTTAACATTTGGGTGGCCGCGATTACGTTTCCGTCAAGATAGCGGTGATATAAAACATGACACTGAGGTGCCCTTTGCCGGTGCTACCTCTGTACCAAATTTCGTTCATTCGGTTCCACCGTGTTCGAATTAATAGGGGAAATCAATTTTGACATAAAGATGGCCGCCATCCGCAAACTATTAGGCTAATGACCTATTAGATTGGTCAAAAGATGCTCCCTACATAATGGTATGTTGTTGCAACGTTTGGTAGAAATCGGATGATCAGGTTAATCGTAATTTGATTTAAGCTTTGAACATTCGTGTGGCCGCCATAACGTTTCAGTCAAGATGGCGGCGATATAAAATATGACACTGAGGTGCCCTTTGCTAGTGCTACCTCTGTACCAAATTTCGTTCCATTCGGTTCCACCGTGTTCGAATTAACAGGGGAAATCAATTTTGACATAAAGATGGCCGCCATCCGCAAACTATTAGGCGAATGACCTATTAGATTGGTCAAAGGATGCTCCCTCCATAAAGGTATGTAGTTGCAAAATTTGGTAGAGATCGGATGATTAGGTTAATCGTAATTTGATTTAAGCTTTGAACATTCGTGTGGCCGCCATTACGTTTCAGTCAAGACGGCGGCGATATAAAACATGACACTGAGGTGCCCTTTGCTAGTGCTACCTCTGTACCAAATTTCGTTCCATTCGGTTCCACCGTGTTCGAATTAATAGGTGGAATCAATTTTTACATAAAGATGGCCGCCATCCGCAAACTATTAG
This sequence comes from Meconema thalassinum, assembly GCA_946902985.2. Lineage (NCBI taxonomy): Eukaryota > Metazoa > Arthropoda > Insecta > Orthoptera > Tettigoniidae > Meconema > Meconema thalassinum. The sequence goes on along the minus strand of OX336388.2, from coordinate 2,095,189,179 downwards.
GCTAATAACTTATTAGATTGGTCAAAGGTTGCTTCCTCCATAAAGGTATGTTGTTGCAAAGTTTGGTAGAGATCGGATGGTTATGTTAGTCGTAATTTAACTTAAGCTTTGAACATTTGTGTGGCCGCCATTACGTTTCTGTCAATATGGCGGCGATATAAAACATGACACTGAGATGCCCTTTGCTAGTGCTACCTCTGTACCTAATTTCGTTCCATTCAGTTTCACCGTGTTTGAATTAATAGGGGGAATCTATTTTCACACAAAGATGGCCGCCATCCGCAAACTATTACGCTGATGACCTATTAGTTTGGTCAAAGGATGCTCCCCCCATAAAGGTATGTTGTTGCAAAATTTGGTAGAGATCGGATGATTAGGTTAATCGTAATTTGATTTAAGCTTTGAACATTTGTGTGGCCGCCATTACGTTTCCGTCAAGATGGCGGGGATATAAAACATGACACTGAGGTGCCTTTTGTTAGTACTACCTCTGTACCAAATTTCGTTCCATTCGGTTGTACCGTGTTCGAATTAATAGGGGGAATCGATTTTCACACAAAGATGGCCGCCATCCGCAAACTATTACGCTGATGACCTATTAGTTTGGTCAAAGGATGCTCCCCCCATAAAGGTATGTTGTTGCAAAATTTGGTAGAGATCGGATGATTAGGTTAGTCGTAATTTGATTTAAGCTTTGAACATTTGTGTGGCCGCCATTAGGTTTCCGTCAAGATGGCGGCGATATAAAACATGACACTGAGGTGCCTTTTGTTAGTACTACCTCTGTACCAAATTTCGTTCCATTCGGTTGCTCCGTGTTCGAATTAATAGGGGGAATCGATTTTCACACAAAGATGGCCGCCATCCGCAAACTATTCCGCTGATGACCTATTGGTTTGGTCAAAGGATGCTCCCCCCATAAAGGTATGTTTTTGCAATATTTGGTAGAGATCGGATGATTAAGTTAGTCGTAATTTGATTTAAGCTTTGAACATTTGTGTGGCCGCCATTAGGTTTCCGTCAAGATGGCGGCGATATAAAACATGACACTGAGGTGCCTTTTGTTAGTACTACCTCTGTACCAAATTTCGTTCCATTCGGTTGCTCCGTGTTCGAATTAATAGGGGGAATCGATTTTCACACAAAGATGGCCGCCATCCGCAAACTATTCCGCTGATGACCTATTGGTTTGGTCAAAGGATGCTCCCCCCATAAAGGTATGTTTTTGCAAAATTTGGTAGAGATCGGATGATTAGGTTAGTCGTAATTTCATTTAAGCTTTGAGCATTTGTGTGGCCGCCATTACGTTTCCGTCAAGATGGCGGCGATATAAAACATGACACTGAGGTGTCCTTTGCTAGTGCTACCTTTGTACCAAATTTCGTTCAATTCGCATTCACCGTGTTCGAATTGATAGGGGGGGACAGACATTCAGAGTACACACACTCACACACACACAGACACACACACACACACACACACACAGACTCACACACACACATACACACACACACACAGACTCACACACACACATACACACACACAGACAGACACACTTTTTTCGCCCTGTGTTGATCTCATAAGTCTACTTTCATTTTTTGCAAAAATCGAAAGTAGGCTAAAAATAGGCTTATGAGATCAACTTTTGTCCGTGTGTGTCCGTGTGTGTGCCCCCAACTCCCACTAATAAAATCTAAGTGGCTGGATAGATTTCAATTAAATTCGGTAAGGTCATAGTACTATTCTGGCCGACCCCGACCGTGCCCAACAAATTTTATTACGTTTCAATAATCCAACATGGCGGCTGTGCGAAATATTTCACTGGCATTCTATATCTCCGAATCTCAGAAGACTTCTGTTACTTAGGAAGCAAAATAACCAGTGATGGTTGGAGGAAAGAGGATATAAGAAATAGGTTGGCTCAGGCAAGGAAGGCATTTCTACAGAAAAGGAATCTGTTGACATCGAGCGTGGCACTCTATGGAAGTGAAAATTGGACTATTGGTGCAGCAGAAAAGACGAGATTTGAAGCGTTTGAAATGTGGTGTTACAGGAGAATGATGAAGATCAGATGGGAAGAGAGGGTTACAAACGAAGAGCTATTAAGGCGAGTGGGAGAGGAGAGATGTTTCAGGCGACTGCTAATGAAGAGAAGAGATAGGTTGGTAGGACACATACTAAGACACCCAGGAATAGCAAACTTAGTTATGGAAGGAAAGGTCGAGGACAAGAACTGTAGGGGTAGACCGAGATTAGAATATGTTAAACAGTTTGCCTCGAATGTAGGGTGTGGTAGCTGTGTAGAGATGAAACGCTTAGCTCAGGACAGGGAGGCATGGAGAGCGGGATAAAGCCAGTCAAAAGACTGAAGACTCAAACAACAACATCAGCCGATATGAATGAATTGATAAATATCAAAGACACAAGATAAATGTATACCGGCAGCGTAACACTAAAAAGTCGCTTGGTATTAAACCTTATATGGTGCATCATAAAGAAAGATTGAAAATTGAACGCCTAAATCAACATACCGCAACATGATGTATGAAAATATGATAAAATAATCATCTGCAACAAATTTCAAACACATATTAAAACCCTAACAAGAAGTTCCGTGACGAACTAAAGAGCCTACTTTTCCTAAAATTATGTTTCATACCAATGATTAAACTAGTGTATATGAACCTATCTAGAATAATGACGAAATTAAGTTGTTAATGTCGAAATGTCTAATTAGTTCGAAATATACCTGGTATAATGTAGCCTAATAGAGCAGTACTGTTGGCAGCACTGGCAACTTAATATATACATCTTCGTTCCATCTCTTAAGGTACAGAATACACAATTTGGTTGAATTCCAATGAACTTTACATGCAGTTAGACTCTGGATTTATCAGCACGCGTAAAAGCATGTTTGGCAACAATGTCATGCGTGTGCTGGTCAGAAATGATCTGAAATATTATGATATCTTGTTGTGCCAATTATGGATGAAATCCATTTTTAGTATACAAGTTACATGTTTTTTAAAATTGAACCTATCTGCAGACATAGAATCATGTTGGTAGCACTGTCTTATATTGATTACTCCAAATTTATCTAGAATGCCAGGTGCTATACGTGTGCAAATTATGGAGCTGTTGGCTTGCATATTTTCTGATTTATTGATATTAGGGAAAAAATATATAGACAGCATTTATTAACAGTTGGCAGCCCTGATTCCTCTTAAGAATAAGCATAGTCATATCTGTTATGGTACACATAGCACATGCGAAATTTGGTTGAAATCCAACTGATAGTATAGGAGTTACATGTATTTAAAATTTGGTGCTATCAGCAGGCTTAGAATCATGTTGGTAGAACTGACTATATACGTTACTCCAAATTAATCTAAAATTTAAGGTACTAATAGTGTGCATAGTTGAAAGCGGTCGGCTTGCATACTTTCTGATATTTTGGTACTTGGATAAAAAATAGAGAGAGCAATTATTAACAGTTGGCAGCCCTGGTGGTTCTTACGAATACGCTCAGTCATATCTGTCCACATATTACATACAAAATTTGGTTGAAATCCAATTGATAGTGCAGAAGTTATATGCATTTAAAAACTTGACCTATCAGAAAGCTTAAAATTATTTTGGCAACATTGTCACGCATGGCCTCCTGGAAATTAAACAGAAATAGCATTATCTACTTGTGTGCCAATTTTGGAATAGGTCCCATGCATACCTTGCAAGATATCCAACATGGAGCTCAAATTTCTAGTGCGTTTTTTCAGCAGTTGGTAGCACTGACATCATTTTCAAATATGGGCATGAGATATTCCGGTATACATCTTTACTCATACTAAAAATGGTTTCGATTGCTGAAGCCGTTTATGAGTTGATAGGGGGGGGGGGGGGGGAGACACACACAGAGCCAGCCAGACAGACAGACAGATAGACACACAGAAACACATTTTCCCGGATCGATCTCATAAGTCTACTCTTTCCTCATTTTTGCAAAATGTCAAAAGTAGACTAAAAATGCCTGATTTTCTTACAGATCACTGCCAGTAGAAGAACGTGGCTAGTATTAAGGGACTTTTTTTTTCTAGAAACATTGTGTGTCTGTGTGTGTGTATATATGTCGGCTCCCCCCTATCAATTGAAACACGACATTTTGTACAGAAGTAGCACTAGAAAAGGGCACCTCAGTGTCATGTTTATTTTGCCGCCATCTTTACCAAATCTCAATTGTAGCTACTCAATTGGTCAAAACTTAATATTAATAAACGACTAAACTAATCATCAGGGACACGGAACAGAACTGAAATGCGTTACGTACCGCTTGTGTTCCACGTTACGTAACGTACGCCATACCGCGGCCCCGAGCTGGCTTGCGGTATCGTTCCGTAACTGTAACTTGGAACTCAGAATGAGCGTGTGGAACGTTACAGCCCTGGAACGTTACAGTCGGAACTCGACTCCCAAGTGTACCGAGCATCAAGGTACGTGTAAGCGGAACTTTAGCTCCTTTGTGACCAATAATAGTATTTCTTTTCTAAATTAAACCTCCCGTTCCTGCCTTTCGTTTACTTGTTGGCCTATTGTCATTTAGTTGTGATAGAAGCCATTTTTCAGTGATGCTTAATTCTAATAATGAAAGCTATTCAGTCGTGTTGACCAACTGAAAAGCTTCCTTTATTATTTACATTTATGAAAGATAGGCCTATGACATCACATATAGTCCGTGTGTGTGTACGTATGTGTGTGTTTGCATGTGACCGTCGCCCCGCTCCTCTCCCTAATAAAATATAAACTGCTGGAGCGATTTCAACGAAACTCGTTAAGGTCATGGTACTATTTTGTCCGACCCCGACTGTGCTCTTCAAATTTTATTACATCGCACCAATCCAACATGGCAACTGTGCGAAATATTTCACCGGCATTCCATATCTCCGAAACTATTACAGATATCATCCTGACGTTTTGTATGAAGGAAAAAAGCACTAATGGAAGTGTAACGATGGGACTCTCAAAAACCTCTTTACAAAACGAACATGGCGGTCAAGCGAAGTTGTTGTATTAAATAGACTTTTCTCGAATTTAAACCATCCGAGTGCCGTCACACATGGTACATCAAATGGTATGCACCTTGTAATGCACTGACATCCTATTCAGCTCAATTGCGTACATAACTTCAAGATGGCGGCTGTGCGAAATTTTAAAATTAAGGTTTAATTTCTTGTGTCCTAATCATGCGATCGAAACCAACGTTTGAACAATGAACCTACGCAATTATCATCATCTAATAGTACATAGCTCTATGGCCTACAAAGTATATAAAAATCCAATATGGTGACCATCCGAAATATTTAGACGATTCTCAATGTCAACTAATCTGTGACAGCAATCAAACTTAATTGTTTTTTAACCACGAGATGGCGCCAGTGTCAAATTTTAAAATCTCGCTTTTAGCCTATTTCTATTTATGAAAAAATAGGCTTATGATTCACCTTTTGTCCGTGTGTGTGCGTCCGTGTGTGAGCCCCCACGCCCCACTAATAAAATCTAAGTGGCTGGATAGATTTCAATTAAATTCGGTAAGGTTATAGTACTATTCTGGCCGACCCCGACCGTGCCCTACAAATTTTATTACGTTTCAACAATCCAACGTGGCGGCTGTACGAAATATTTCACTGTCATTCTATATCTCCGAATCTATTACTCATATCAACCTGAAATTTTGTACGGTGATAAAAGGCACTACTACAAAATCGTTCAAGGGACTTTCAGAAACCTGTTAACTACAAAACGAACATGGCGACCATGCGAATTTGAAACGTTTAAATAGACTTTTCTGGCGGGTTAAAAATCCGAACGCAGTGAAACTTGGTACAGCAATTCTTTGTACACTTTGCAATGCACTGACATATATTTTTGTCAAATTGTTTACATAACCTCAAGATGGCAGCTGTGCAAATTTTTAAAATTAAGTTTTAATTTTTTGTGTCGCAATCATGCGATCGAAATCAACGTTTGAATAATGAACCTACGCAATAATAGTCATCTAATAGTACATAACTCTATGGCCTACATATGTTACAATCCAACATGGCGAGCATCCAAAATATTTAGACGGATCACAAAATCTGATAATCTGACAGCAGCTAAGGTGCTGGATTGGACAAGGATGAGGAGGTGATTGTCTCTGGCTAGGGCACAGGCAACCAGTTAACTACGTCGTACATGTTCCAAGCTTCGTAGACCACAGTTAGGGCAAAGTGTGCCCCATTGGAACGAAAACAACATGCGATGGCAAGTCAGTATGTAGCTGCGCGAACTCGCTCCTTCGACGTAATTCACAACACGAAGCGTATTCACAGCCTCGAGATGTATTCCAGCGAAGAGCATATGAATATGTTTGGCTTTGGGGGGGGGGTTAGAGAATCGAAATAGTTAAGCAAAATGGCATCACTAAAAACGCAATCACAAAATAACCAAACGTACAAAACCAGACCAATTTTTTGCAAGCTACATGGATAGAAATTTGATGCGTTTAGCGCACCTAAAATATTCGTACAAATTGCAACGGCGTGTTTTGCGACTTTTACATCGAGCTTCGAGAAAAATACCAAAGTACGTTGCAGTTTCGGCAAGTCGAGTTGGTACCGACAAAGGGAGAAAGTCACAGCTTAAATTGCCAACCAAGCTTGCAGTTTGAACGTCGGAAAAAATGTTTGGTGCGAAAAAAAGCCCCAAATTCCTATTCGTGACATCACTATAAACATCGATTCAGTAATCACAAGGTTTGCTAAACAAAATCGATGAGTTGATTTTGTTATATAAATACTCGTTTATATAACAGGTATGAAGTAGTAAATAAGTACAGTTGTAACAGAACATAATAATTGCAATAAAGAAATTTTCAGTATTGAATAAAATGAAAAAAAACTGTTTTTCAGTTAAAATTCGTTAAGTTTCATTTGTCTGGTTATTGTGTTTTGGTTTTTTGAGTTTGTAAAAAATTTGTTCTCCTTTGGGGGGGGGGGGGTCATGACCCCCGTGACCCCCCCCCCCCAGCCGAGCGTCTGTTATGCGGATTATGCACACCCACTGGTCTCACCCGTACCATCTGCACTTACACCTGGAGATACACGGTTATGATTTCGAAGCACGGGTGGCGTTCTGTGGAAACTGATCCGGCTTTTCTAGCGACCATCTTATTTACGGACGAAGCACGATTCCACAACAATGGAACCGTTTATCGTCATAATATGCATTACTGGAGTGTGGATAATCCCCATTGGGTGCGACAGACATCCTTTTATGTACACCCCCGTGTGGGTTGCGGGTTAGAATACACACACGGTATGCTCTGCTTGTCGTAGGAGGACACTAATAGGGCCGACAAGACAGACTGACATGACTGACTTTGATTTTGAAGACTCCCTGTTGATGGGAAGAGAAAATTCATCGACGGTATCCCTGCCTGTCGTAAAAGGTATTTTCCGACTTCCGGTCCCATTTTTGGTTTGACCCTTAGAAATAAACGTCATGCTGCCTGGGGAAGGGCCACCAATCTGGCCATCTGGCCAGAAAGCCTGGACGGTATTCCCCATTCCGTCAGGTGGGTGCGCCATGTACCCTTGCAGTGGTATCCGCCTCACAACGGAGGTCCCTGCACGGCCGAATAATTTCGCCAAACATATCACTGTGCATGCCGTGGGGGAAGTGCCTATTCAAGGCACTGGGACCCCGGGCAATACCTGCTATGCCAGGTAGGTATTGCCTTGGCTGGGTGGCGCCCACAGTGATGACCCTCGTTCGGAGTAGGTTGTATTCGGGGACGGTGATTTCGGGAGGACGCGAAAGCGGCCCAATAAATCATCAGAGGGTGTCCCCCTTAAATAGCCGTCTCTTGAGTGTCGGATCAGGGATAAAACTTTCAATGCACGTTTCCCTGTTGACAAGTCACATCGCTACCTGGTAGCTATCAGGACAGACCGGGATTATTTCAAAGTGGTGAAATCAATGATCTTTTCCGAGGAATTCGAGGGGAAATTTGGAGATCTAAACGGGATTTCCAAGCTCCAGAACGGACAGCTTCTACTGCATACAATTAGCCGACAGCAAACCGAAACGTTGCTGGAATGCACGCATTTCAGCGAAATTCCCGTTAAGTTCTCAAAACACGAAACGCTAAATGAGGTCCGTGGAGTTATTTTCCATCGTAAATTCATTTTGAATAGCGATGCGGATTTGTTGCGGAATCGGGGAAAGATAGGCGTCAACAAGATTGGGCGCATCACCCGAAAGATTGGAGAGAACAGCGTCGATACCGGCGCTTTTATTCTCCATTTCGAGGGTGATGTTTTACCTAAGCAGATGTAGGTCACATCGAACCACTGCGATGTTCGACCGTACATCCCTCCACCTATGTGATGTTATCAATGCCAGAAATTCGGGCATGTTTCTGCCAGGTGCACTGCCAAGGCCGTGTGTAGAGAGTGTGACAAGGGGACACATGAGGGTGAGACGTGTACGCCTCCCCCGATTTGTCCTAACTGCCAAGGAAGCCACTCTCCACGATCGAAGCAGTGCCCTGAGTTCTGTAAAGAAGCCACAATCCAAGAAATCAGAACATTGCATCGGCTTTCATATCACGATGCTCGCAAGAGGTACCGTAATATTAATGCCCCCGAATTTCGGGTGACGTTTGTGGCCGCAGCGACGCCCTCATTCACCCCTGCTGTCACAGTTTCCAGTATAGTACCCTCGACGTCCGGTAATTCAGCAGATTTGAAATCACCCCTCGCTGTACCAGCGAAAATTGTCGGATGCTTTTAGCATATACTACTAATGTGCGTCAGTACCCAATACGACCAGAGGTACGCCAGCCAGCCTCGAACCACTCGGCCTGTTGGTATTAGACTCGATAGCTCGTGTACTGAAATAGGAGTGGCTGTGGGTCCTAGCCTACTTTTCACATTTTGCAAAAATGAGGAAAAAGTAGACTTATGAGATCGATCCGGGAAAATGTGTGTCTGTCTGGCTGTGTGTGTGTCCCCCCCCCCCCTATGAACTCCTAAACGGCTGCAGCAATCAAAACCAAATTTAGTATGAGTAAAGATGTGCACCGGAATATCTCACGTCCATATTTGAAAATGATGTCAGTGCTACCAACTGCTGAAAAACGGACTAGAAATTTGAGCTCCATGTTGGATATCTTGCAAGGTATGCTATTGCAAGGGAGCTATTCCAAAATTGCACACATGTAGATAATACTATTTGAGTTTAATTTCCAGGAGACCAACCATGACAGTGTTGCCAAAATAATTTTAAGCTTTCTGATAGGTCCAATGTTTAAATGCATATACTGTAACTTCTACACTATCAATTGGATTTCAACCAAATTTTGTATGTGATATCTGTATATAAACAGATATGACTGAGCGTATTCCTAAGAGCCACCAGGGCTGCCAACTGTTAATAATTGCTCTCTCTAATTTTTTAATCAAAATACCAATATATCAGAAAGTGTGCAAGCTAACAGCTTTAAACTATGCACACGTATATTCTGACATTTTAGATTAATTTGGAGTAACTTATATACGTCAGTTCTACCAACATGATTATAAGCCTGCTGATAGTAGCAATTTTTAAATACATGTAACTTCTATACTATCAGTTGGATTTCAACCAAATTTCGTATGTGCTATGTGTACCATAACAGATATGACTATAAGTATTGTTAAGAGCAATCAGGGCTGCCAACTGTTAATAAATGCTGTCTATATTTTTTTTACCCTAATATCAATATATCAGAAAGTATGCAAGCCAACAGCTCTATACTTTGCACACGTATAGCACCTGACTTTCTAGATTAATTTGGAGTAATTAATATAAGTCAGTGCTGCCAACATGATTCTATGCCTGCTGATAGGTCCAATTTTAAAATACATGTAACTTCTATACTAACAAATGGATTTCATCCAAAATTGGCACAACAAGATATCATAAAATTTCAGATTATTTCTGACCAGCACACGCATGGTATTGTTGGCAACATGCTTTTACGCGTGCTGATAGATCCAGTGTCTAACTGCATGTAACGTCCTTTGGACTTCAACCAAATGTTGTATTCTGTACCTTAAGAGATGGAAATAAGAATATATTTAGTCACCAGGGCTGCCAACTGTAGTGCGTTATTAGGCTACATTACACCAGGTATGTTTTGAACTAATTAGATATTTCGATATTACCAACTTAATTTCGTCATTATTCTAGATAGGTTCATATACTGTAGAATAATCATTGGCATGAAAAGTAGGCTGTATAGTTCTTCATGGAACTTCTTGTCATACGTATGAAACCACCCAACAATCTTCTTCTTTCCTGGCGTTTATCCCAGTACAGAGTCCGCTGCTCTACCACCCAACCATCAGAATATAATAAATAGGGGCCGGATTTTGGTGGTTTTTAAAATTGTCATTTTAGGTTTTCAAAAACATAAAATTGTTCTTTTTAGGTTTTTATTAGGTAGAATGGGATTTTACAATAGGTTCTTATGTTTAAAGGGTAGCGAAAGTTGACATACATTACATAAGGCTTAAAATTAATACCTCATTGTTAGTAGACAATCTGATTGCAACGAGAGAGTAAATATTTTACATAATGATGCGTAATCAAATTATCACCGATAACTTTACACTTGTAGGGATTGCAATAAAGCCAAGGATGTCAGAGATGATTTTCACACTCTATCTCGTTCAAACAATGTTGATTCTTTACACTATTGGATTCTTGGGAATAATAAGAGATTTATTCGCTCTTTCCTCTCGGTAAATAACCAAACAATAATATATAAGCTGGAAAGTGCTGAAAATATTTCATTTTTCCTGTAGGTAGGATTGCTTTCAATCAACTGGAGCTAGGAATAAACACTATCGTCACATTTAATTTCAAGGATTATGGACAAAATTTGAAATATACTGCAATAAATGGTACAAAACTGCAATTAGTTATTTTTAGGTACTCGCGTATTATTTAGTTTATTAGGTAGTACGGAATTTCAGTGTGATTCGTAAAAGTATTTAGAAGTATGGGAAAAATATATAAGAACCTAAGAATCCGGTTCCTCATAATAGGCTAACTGCGCCCCGATAGTATAAGGTAGTTTCTCTGTTGCTGGATAGCGAATTTTTGTACAAACTCAATTGTCTAGAATAATGACAAATATAATAATAATAGTATACTAATAATAATCATTATTGACTAATAATTATGAAAATAATAATAACATAACTGTCTAATGATGATAATAATAATAACAATAGTCTAATAATAAGTATTTTGCTGTCCTCTTGGAGTGACGATGTGGGTAGTCATAATATAGCCTTATTCTGAAAGCAGAGACATGAAATGATTGTCAATGATATGTAAGCCAACCAAAATTTGATTAAACTAGAGAATCGTCTGTACTCCCCTCTCCAACTCCAGGCAGCTTGAAATATATACATTTTATATGTGGTCTCAAACCTCATGTCTCGGTGATAATCAACGTTGAAGTACAAACAAACACTACGGTGTTCCCGCAACTTAGATCTACTTAGTTATATACGGAAAATGTGCCACGGAACCGCTTGATAGCACTGTGCTTTGCCCATTGCCCTACCTCACAAATCGTGTACGGTATCCCAAAGAAATTTTGATCAACCGATCACAACGAGGGGACGGAGTCGCGCAGCTTCTTTTGGGGTACAGGATCTCTACATTAGCTGAAACAGAAGGCTGGCGTGCTGTGAGGTGAGCGGGAAAATGGGATTGAGTGAGTAAATGCATGCACGTCGTCCCAATAAAAATAACAGCTACATCGCACGCCTTCTGCTTGACCTTGAGACGTCATAATGCAGCCTTGTAACAATACAATCCCGTTAAATTTGTAACGTTCCGTTCCGTCTGTTTGTTCCGTTATTATAAGTAGAATGTTCCGAACTGTAACGTATCGGATATTCCTCTGTTCATTTCGGTACGGGACAACGTAACGTTCCACCCATCTCCAATACGCTGTACCGGTACAGGCTCGGCTAACATTCCACTGTTCCAGATACCGGGTACGGTTTCAGAATCAGTTCCGTTCCAGGACGGTAACGTTACGCTTGGAACAGACAGCGGTAACGTTACAACTTGGAAATAACCTTGGAGATAACGGAATTTCTCCGTTCCACATAGACAAGAGTTCCGTTCCGCGTTACGTTCTGTTCCAGGTCCCTGGTACGAACACAAGCTTGGTTCTGAAAAAGATTTACATTCCGAATTCTGGCATTCAGTTATATTGTGACACCTCAACATCTTCAGCTCGCCCATTCGTCACGAAGGATTTTCGTCAACAGGCTATCGCATCTTTACACAGTTTGTCACATCCTGGAGTGAAAGCTACAAACCGATTGGTGAAGAAATCCCTTGTTTGGCCCAATATTGAACGCGATTGCAAAGAGTTCGTTCGTAACTGCATTTCCTGCCAGCGCAACAAGGCTACACGGCATGCCATGCCCCCTGTTGGTTCATTTGCTCCACCTAACTATCGTTTTTGAGCATGTCCACGTCGATATTGTCCGGCCATTTCCTCCATTTAACGGATTCACCTACTGCCTAACAGCTATTGATCGGTTCTCACGCTGGCCTGAAGCACATCCCATAGCGGATATCACTGCAGAGACTGTCGCACGTGCATTTTTAGCCTACTTTCGATTTTTGCAAAAAATGAAAGTAGACTTATGAGATCAACACAGGGCGAAAAAAGTGTGTCTGTCTGTGTGTGTGTATGTATGTGTGTGTGTGAGTCTGTGTGTGTGTGTATGTGTGTGTGAGAGTCTGTGATTGTGTGTGTGTCTGGGTGTGTGTGAGTGTGTGTACTCTGAATATCTGTACCCCCCCCCCCTATCAATTCGAACACGGTGAATGCGAATTGAACGAAATTTGGTACAAAGGTAGCACCAGCAAAGGCCACCTCAGTGTCATGTTTTATATCGCCGCCATCTAGACGGAAACGTAATGGCGGCCACACAAATGTTCAAAGCTTAAATCAAATTACGACTAACCTAATCATCCGATCTCTACCAAATTTTGCAACAACATACCTTTATGGGGGGAGCATCCTTTGACCAAACCAATAGGCCATCAGAGTAATAGTTTGCGGATGGCGGCCATCTTTGTGTGAAAATCGATTCCCCCTATTAATTCGAACACGGTGCAACCGAATGGAACGAAATTTGGTACAGAGGTAGTACTAACAAAAGGCACCTCAGTGTCATGTTTTATATCGCCACCATCTTGAAGGAAACGTAATGGCGGCCACACAAATGTTCAAAGCTTAAATCAAATTACGACTAATCTAATCATCCGATCTCTACCAAATTTTGCAACAACATACCTTTATGGGGGGAGCATCCTATGACCAAACCAATAGGCCAAAAGCGTAATAGTTTGCGGATGGCGGCCATCTTTGTGTGAAAATGGATTCTCCCTATTAATTCGAACACGGTGCAACCGAATGGAACGAAATTTGGTACAGAGAGTACTAACAAAAGGCACCTCAGTGTCATGTTTTATATCGCCGCCATCTTGAAGGAAACGTAATGGCGGCCACACAAATGTTCAAAGCTTAAATCAAATTACGACTAACCTAATCATCCGATCTCTACCAAATTTTGCAACAACATACCTTTATGGGGGGGAGCATCCTTTGACCAAACTAATAGGTCATCAGCGTAATAGTTTGCGGATGGCGGCCATCTTTGTGTGAAAATCGATTCCCCCTATTAATTCGAACACGGTGCAACCGAATGGAACGAAATTTGGTACAGAGGTAGTACTAACATAAGGCACCTCAGTGTCATGTTTTATATCGCCGCCATCTTGACGGAAACGATATGGCGGCCACACAAATGTTCAAAGCTTAAATCAAATTACGATTAACCTAATCATCCGATCTCTACCAAATTTTGCAACAACATACCTTTATAGAGGAAGCATCCTGTGACCAAATGACTAGGTCATTAGCCTAATAGTTTGCGGATGGCGGCCATCTTTGTGTGAAAATCAATTCCCCCTATTAATTCAAACACGGTGAAACCGAATGGAACGAAATTTGGTACAGAGGTAGCACTAGAAAAGGGTATCTCAGCGTCATGTTTTATATCGCCGCCATATTGACAGAAACGTAATGGCAGCCACACAAATGTTCAAAGCTAAAGTTAAATTACGACTAACATAACCATCCGATCTCTACCAAAGTTTGCAACAACATTCCTTTATGGAGGGAGCATCCTTTGACCAATCTAATAGGTTATTAGCCTAATAGTTTGCGGGTGGCGGCCATCTTTATGTCAAAATTGATTCCCCCTATTAATTCGAACACGGTGGAACCGAATGGAACGAAATTTGGTACAGAGGTAGCAGTAGAAAAGGGTATCTCAGCGTCATGTTTTATATCGCCGCCATATTGACAGAAACGTAATGGCAGCCACACAAATGTTCAAAGCTAAAGTTAAATTACGACTAACATAACCATCCGATCTCTACCAAAGTTTGCAACTACATACCTTTATGGAGGGAGCATCCTTTGACCAATCGAATAGGTCATTTGCCAAATAGTTTGCGGATGGCGGCCATCTTTGTGTGAAAATCAATTCCCCCTATTAATTCAAACACGGTGAAACCGAATGGAACGAAATTTGGTACAGAGATAGCACTAGCAAAGGGCATCTCAGTGTCATGATTTATATCGCCGCCATATTGACAGAAACGTAATGGCGGCCACACAAATGTTTAAAGCTTATATCAAATTACGACTAACATAACTATCTGATCTCTGCCAAACTTTGCAACAACATACCTTTATGGAGGGAGCATCCTTTGACCAATCTAATAGGCCATTAGCCTAATAGTTTGCGGATGGCGGCCATCTTTATGTCAAAATTGATTCCCCCTATTAATTCGAACACGGTGGAACCGAATGAACGAAATTTGGTACAGAGGTAGCACTAGCAAAGGGCACCTCAGTGTCATGTTTTATATCGCCGCCATCTTGACGGAAACGTAATGGCGGCCACACAAATGTTCAAAGCTTAATTCAAATTACGATTAGCCTAATCATCCGATCTCTAGCAAATTTAGCAACAACATACCTTTATGGAGGGAGCATCCTTTGACCAAACTAATAGGTCATCATCCTAATATTTTGCGGATGGCGGCCATCTTTGTGTGAAAATCGATTCCCCTTATCAATTCGAACACGGTGAAACCGAATGGAACGAAATTTGGTACAGAGGTAGCACTAGCAAAGGGCACCTCAATGTCATGTTTTATATCACCGCTATCTTGACGGAAACGTAATCGCGGCCACCCAAATGTTAAAAGCTAAAATGTAATTACGACCAACCTAATAATCTAGTCTCTACCAAATTTTGCAACACCATATCTTTATGTGGGAAACATATTCAGACCAAACTGCAAGAACATCAGCCCAATAGTTTGCAGATGGTGGCCAAGTATGTGTGCAAATCGATTCCCCCTATCAATTCAAACACGGTGAAACCGAATTGAACGAAATTTGGTACAGAGGTAGCACTAGCAAGGGGCACCTCATATTCATGTCTAATATCCCTATAGCACGTTGTATTTCAACAAGCTACTACAACCAACATTCAATCATATTCCTTGAAAAGGACAAAGAGTTATAACAATACCCATGCATTTAGGAGAAAGTAGGCTATATGTTCTTCACTGAACATCTTGTTTTAGTAATAATCTGATACAGGTACGAAGTACACCATTTTACACTGACTGTATAACAATATAAAGTATTGACAGTAAGAAAACAAACAATAAAATTTAACAAAAAGAAGGGACTTAATAATAACAAATTCATTGAAAATTAAATAACAAATAAAATAACAGAGGTTATAAATATATGTATATGAGTCGTCCAATTCCAGAACTACCTAAGTCAATTTCATGAAATTTGTGAGAAAAGGCAAAAAACTGTGGTGAGTTATCCGTGCCCGTTTAATTAGAAACAGTTTGAAGAAGGAAGGAAGCTTGTAGTTTTACGTGACCGTTAATCTTGAGATCATGAGCCACGGGACCTCCTTTTTACGTGGAATCCGAACCACAGGACATGGCATTTCACTTCGAAAATCTCACATGCATTGAACGGGAATCGAACCCGGACCGCCTTGGTGAGAGGCATACAGCTAGACCGCTGAGCCACCACGCCCCTTAGAAACAGTTTGCATAATAGTTACAAAATACGATTAGTTTTCATTTTATGTATGTTTTAAAATTACATTAAAAGCAGTTTTTTCGTAATAATAGAAAATATATTGCACTTAAGCAGTGTTGATTCAGGATCTAGGACTTAAGTAATTTTTGGATTAGTTTCATTAAGTCAGTAATTATGGTTTCTATGTGAAAGTGAAATTATTGCTATATTTTAAAGTTCTCTAAGAAACTGCCCAGTATACAATAAAAGTAACCTTTCAACCTTAAATTTCCATTCACAACATGCTCACAGCTTTTCAAACTAGGCGAAATAGAGTCCATTGGACTGCACAGCAACGTCATGTTCCTTGGGGTCGTCGTCTTCTTCTTCCTCATCAGATACATTTTGTCGAGCTATGTGTTCGCCACATAGTAGCAAGTCTCGGTAGAAGCCTAGATCCTCTCTGTTGTGCCACTCAGGGCCGAAATGCTTTGACTAAAGCTGTTTCACATCAGTCACTTACATATATATAAATACTAGCTGTTACCCGCGGCTTCACCCGCAATAACATTTGGAATCCTGTTATAACATTCGTTAAATAGATAGATTAGCATGGGTCCTAGTGGAAAATAATTCTATCACTTGAAACCAAAAATGTATGAGACGAAAAAAAAACATCAAAATATCATGTTGGTTTCGGACCCTAAAAGACGTGAAAAATATAATAAAAGTATTAAAAAAACCATTTTTCGAAATCTCATTCGAATCAACTTTTATGTCATTTCTGGGACTTGGAAAATTCCGGCCAAAAAGTACAAAATCATTAATAACTCCCTAAGTATTCGTCGTATGATGAAATAGCAAGAGACAAAAAAGATGTAATGTGTTATCGTCTACAACATAGGCCATGTATATTTTTACGCTCAGACATATTACGTTCCCCCCCCCCCATAATTTCACCCCTCCCCATGGGCCCCTTATATTGGATTTATGAAAAAAAACGGTCAAACACCTATTTTGTTATTTTATGCTGATTTTTTTCCCGCTGAGTTCCAAACTCCTCGCCTATGTCGTTTAAGAGATACACACTCCGTTAGGAATCCTTCAACCCCCACTTTTCACCCCTTTCACCTCATAATATACACCACATCGAAAAACCCTCAGGCACGTGTCTTCTTATTAGCCTACTTTCGATTTTTGCAAAGAATGAAAGTAGACTTATTAGATCACTACAGGGCCAAAAATTGTGTGTCTGTGTGTGTGTATGTGTGTGTGTGTGTCTGTGTGTGTGTGTGAGTGTGTGCACTCTGAATGTCTGTCCCCCGGTATCAATTCGAACACGGTGAAACCGAATTGAACGAAATTTGGTTCAGAGGTAGAACAAGCAAAGGGCACCTCAGTGTCATGTTTTATATCGCCGCCATCTTTACCAAAACTGAATGGCGGCCACTCAAACGTTAAAAACGTAAAATCAAATAGCGACTAACCAAATTATCCGATCTCTACCAAATTTGGTAATAACATACCTTCATATAGGACGCGTCTTGTGACCAAACTTCAAGGTCATCCACCGTACCATTTCAGGATGGCGGCCGTGCGAATTATGCAAACTTTATAATCCATATCATGGGACCCACCAGTTCCGATTATCGAGCCGAGAATCGATTTAACTGTTCTAAAGGAAGAGGCACGTTCGAAATTAAAAGTTTATTTTGTAATACTATAGTGCAGAAGTGATTTTAAAAAGCTGAGCCGTCTCGGTAAGAAGACAAGATGGCAGCGGATATCTTGTGCCTGACTTATATTTCACTAATTTGAGTATTGCATGCAATATAGCGTACTGATACAAAATAAATAAACTTTGTATGAAATGCTTTATATATAAATAATATACTCCAATGATGAAATCGTTAGGTCTAAATCATTATTTGCTAACAAGTTCAATGTAAGTCATTTTATATAGATCAATGTTCGTTGGCACAAATGGCTCCGTGGTAAAGCGTTGGTCTATCATTCATATGCCTATGGTTCAAATCCCATCAGTGTTAGGTTTTTTGCTTGAAATTTTACATATTTGTTGCTTTGTAATGACTCAGACTTTTTAAAATTAAGCGTTATATTGTGCATATTACGGTGCAAAACATATATTTAATTAAAACATAATTCGCCAGCAGATTTGCTCGAGACATCTAGCAGCCAAAAAGGTAACTGCACGCCGGCCTACTTATTAACTTCCAGATTTTATTGAAAAGTTTCTTCTTATGGCCGCTAGAATGCACTCGCCCAGTTAGGATTATATTGTTCGATACTTCTCCACAAGATTTCACGACTGGTCTACATGGGACTCCATTGATAGTATACCATTGGCATTCTATGCGCATCGAATTTGAAGAATGACAAGATGAAACTATGATACATTTTTACTTCTTATTTTAAAGGGTTTGTAACAGCCTATTGTGCGTTATTTGAAAATGTTATTTGAAGTAAAGAACAAAACGATTTCACATAGTAACTGAATTCTAGCCGCTGGTGCTAGTTCAGGTTATTAATATTTTATTTCAGGCAAATAGCAATCGAAAATATCCACATAGTTTGTATATACACGTCTCTGTAGGATCATGGAAAGATTTGTTAATTCAATTAGGGTTGTGAAAGCCATGCACAACCAGACGTGTAAAGACATGCCTCAACTCAAAGTTGGATGTTGCCCACGGCAGGTCGATTATGTAATAATAACAATAATAATAATGTTATTTGTTTTACGTCCCTTTTAACTACTGCTGCTTATAGATACGTCGGGGTGCCGGAATTTTGGCCCGAAGGGGATCTTTAACGTGCCAGTAAATCTACTGACACGGCTCCCTCGCATTTGTGCACCCTCAAATGCCTGCTGACTGCGCCAGGATACGAACCTGCAACCTAGGGCCCAGCAAGCGAGAACGTTACCGCTGAGCCACGCAGCCAGTCCAGTCGATTATGTCTCCAGATCCATAACATTCTTGAGATACTTCTTATCAATCTTTCTTCAATGATGGTAGTAGTTTTTTCTAGGTTGTGGCGTTTGGTAGAGTTTCTAAGGTCTTCAACCAAGAAATGATTCTATTATACTCTTTGATAATAACAACGAGTTATAACTATACTCATACATTTAGGAGAAAGTAGGCTATATGTTCTTTACTGAACATCTTGTTCAAAAGTTGGATTGCTCGCTTCGGTGTTCCACAAACAGTCACATCGGATCAAGGACGGCAATTTGAGTCACATATTTTCAAAGCCCTCAGTGTACTAACAGGAACATCTCGTATCCGAACAACAGCCTTTCATCCGGCAGCCAATGGAATGGTTGAGCGCTTTCACCGTCAACTTAAAACTGCTATTCGTTGTCATGCTACCGATTCCTGGACTGGCAATTTACCTATTGTTCTCCTGGGCATCCGCACTGCGGTTAAGGAGGATATTGGTGTAACAGCTGCTGAGTTAGTTTATGGTCAAACATTGCATCTTCCAGGCGAGTTCATCACGAACACCAGCAGTGATATCATCGATGCGTCCAACGTTGTCAGAGACCTGCGTACGAGATTCAGGCAGCTGCGTCCAGTCGCTCCAATGATACACGGTGCTCAACAGGCTTTCATCTTTCGTGACCTAAAAACCTGTTCACATGTGTTCGTACGGCATGACGCAGTGCGTAGGCCATTACAGCCCCCATTCGATGGCCCTTTTAAGGTGTTGCTACGTGCCACTAAGACCTACGACATTGAGAACAATGGGAAACGATCAACAGTGTCCATTGATCGACTGAAGCCTGCCTTCATCGCAACGCCAGATGACTCCATTCCGCCTAGGTCTTCGACAACTCCAGTGATTCCACAACATGACTCAGCCGAACCTACACCACAGACGACTACCTTACCTTCTCCGTTATTACCCGTTCCGGACGACGGGTTCGGTTTACTGAGAAATATAGTCGAACTCTGAGCGGGGAGTATTGAGGTGCCGCTTCCTGGTGGTACTGATTGGTACTTGGGAGGACTCACCAGAGAGCGATAAGCTCTGTCTGCACATATATTTTTGTATCATTTTCTGTCTTTGTATTGTTGCTTCTTTGGTGAATGATGATAAATAGATCGGCTACAATAGTATAAAATACCGGTGTATCAACAATTTCACGTGAGGTTTCTTCTATGTCAGATGTTACACATCATATGCGACTACTGTAGGGCTCGTATTTTTTAGCCTACTTTTCACATTTTGCAAAAATGAGGAAAAAGTAGACTTATGAGATCGGGCAAATGTGTGTCTGTCTGTCTGCCTGTCTGTCTCTCTGTCCTTCTGTCTGTCTGGCTGTGTCTGTGGCTAAACGGCTGCAGCAATCGAAACAAAATTTGGTAGCAGTAAAGATCTATATCTGAATATCTCACGTCCATATTTGAAAATGATGTCAGTGCTACCAACTGCTGAAAAATCGCAATTGAAATTTGAGCTCCATGTTCTATATCTTGGAAGGTATGAATGGGAGCTATTTCTAAATCGGCACACGTATAGATAATAATATTGCAGTTTAATTTCCAGGAGGCCATACATGGCAGTGTTGCCAAAATGATTATAAGCCTGCTGATAGTTTCAAATTTTAAATGCATATAACATCTACACTATCAATTGGATTTCAACCAAATTTCGTATGTGCTATGTGTACATAAACAGATATAACTGAGCCTATTCTTAAGAGCCACCAGGGCTGCCAACTGTTAATAAATGCTTTCATTTTTTAAAAAACAAATACCCATATATCAGAAAGTATGCAAGTCGACAGCTTTAAACTATGCACACGTATAGTACCTGACATTCTATATTAATTTGGAGTAAGTTACATACGTCAGTGCTACCAACATGATTATAAGCCTACTGAGAGGTCCAACTTTAAATACATGTAACTTCTATACTATAATTTGGATTTCAACCAAATTTTGTGTGTGCTATGTGTACCATAACAGATATGACTATGCCGATTCTGAAGAGTAACCAGGGCTGCCAACTGTTAATAAATACTGACTCTATTTTTGTTACCCTAATACCAATATATCAGAAAGTATGCAAGCCAACAGCTCTAAACTTTGCATACGTATAGTACCTGGCATTCTAGATTAATTTGGAGTAACTAATATAGGCTTACGCAAGTGCTGCCAACATAATTCTAAGCCTGTTGATAGGTCCAATTTTAAAATGCATGTAACTTCTATACTAACTAATGGATTTCATTCAAAATTGACACAACAATAAATCATATTATTTCAGATTATTTCTGACCAATACAGGTATGTCATTGTTGCCAACATGATTTTACGCGCGCTGTTAGATCCAAAGTTTAACTGCATGTAACCTCCATGCTATCCTTAGGACTTCAACCACATTTTGTATTCTGCAACTTAAAGAGATGGAACTAAGAATATATTCAGTCACCAGGGCTGCCAACTGTAGTTCTCTATTAGGCTACGTTATGCCAGGTATACAGTATTTCGAACTAATTAGAAATGTCGATATTACCAACTTAATTTCGTCATTATACTAGATAGATCCATAATATAGATTAATCATTGGAATGCATGTTAAATTTTAAGGAAAGTAGGCTCTTTAGTTCGTCACGGAACTTCTTGTTTATATACTGTTCACTGATTAACAAGAGATCACTTTGCATCTTTGTAACTGGCTGATACAGCAGATTTTACTCCTTTTTAGATTGGCTAGAAGTACACGAATCATTTGAACCTCAGAGACTTTTCTTTGTCTAAAGTTTCTTTGAAGAACTCACACTGGCCAGATCCCACAGCATGTGCATCTTTGCAACTTTGCCAAAACCTCGTTTTTCACAAGTAACACATTTCTTTGAGGCCGTACATCCTCTAGCTTTGTCATAGTTATAATAATTATAATAATCATAATAATTATATAATACTAATTATTATAATAATTATAATTTTAATATTAATATTAATGTCTCGTACTAAACTACAAATTGGATAAATTAGAAGTAGTAGAAAGAAGAATTATACGCAAAATACTCAGTCCTTTAAAAACTGAAGAAATATAAAAATTAATAAGCAATGATGAAATATATCGAAAAATAGGAAACATATCAGAAGCAATACGGAAAAGGAGTTTGATATTTCTTGGACATGTATACAAGATGGATGACAGTAGTTTAACCAAGCAGATCTTCATATTCCTGTGGAACAAGAAGTCAAAAACAACCTGGGTACAAGATGTCAAAAAGGATTTGGAATGAAGCAATATCGGAGAAGAAGATACACAACAGAGATACATTTTTAGGCAAATAGTGCTAAAAATTGAAGGATTCCAAGGGAGGAAGGGAAAGAAAACCGGCTCGAAATGGTCCGAGGAAAGGAAGAGGTAACATAGTGAGATGATGAA
The DNA here is from genome assembly GCA_946902985.2 of Meconema thalassinum. NCBI lineage: Eukaryota > Metazoa > Arthropoda > Insecta > Orthoptera > Tettigoniidae > Meconema > Meconema thalassinum. The sequence goes on along the minus strand of OX336388.2, from coordinate 2,095,166,504 downwards.
GAAATACTGGAGGAAGAAGAATGAACAGCAAAGGACGAATTCTGCTGGTGATATGCTCTCGAGATCAAAGTTAGTTAAAATGGTGAGATCGTCTTGGACGTTAGTAGGTTTACTTGCTAAGACTTTCTATTCCTATTCTTGTTTTCTAAGTTCGCTGAAATTGTCACTAATGAAATCCGAAACTAGTAGCCTACGATAAACAAGTACTGTATATTAATTTACATGATTTAATCATTGGTATTAATAAGGCGTATCAGAAAGAGAGAAAGACTGAAAGAAAGAAAGAAATATAGAAAGAACGAAAACTATGAGCATGAGCCATCATGAAACAAAATTCTCTTACTTTCACAGTGATAAAGAAAAGACAACCGCAAATCAATCTACTTAATTAAATAAAAGAAGCTAACGTGAATAAACACTAGTGCAGAAATTGAGGGAACATTATGTCTACGTGATGACAAATAAATTTACCAGACATTTATGGTTATTTGTGGAAGTCCGGACCCTTTGAAGGTACGTACGGGTTGAGAAGTGTCGACACGTGCTGTCCTGATGATCATATCCACTATCGCGGTAAAGCTGCCCCGCGCCGCAACGTACAGAGGGGTCTTGCCGCCCTGCAACATGACCATCAGGCGGTGGAAACAGATCTCACTGCAACACAGACAAGTGTGAGCATTCACAGTCTGATTCGGGTTCCCAATATCTTCTTGAGAAATCAGTGACAGAGGCGTGAGTTCAAAATAATTTGAATATAATATCGTCTCTTAAGAAGCAATACCGCGTATCTGACAATGCTCTTCTTTCCCAATAGTTTCCTAATGATTGGTCACGCCTCGCAGCCATGTGTAGATGATGATGATGATGATGATGACGGTAATTGTTGTTATAAGGGGCCTAATATCTAGGATATCGGCCCCTAATGGTTTGGGTGATTGTGGAAGATAGATGAGAATGAAAACTATAACTAATAGGCCTACTAATTACAGACTTACGTACTAGAAGAAGAAACAGTAAACAAAGCTTATAGTTTTACGTGAACGTGGATCTTGCGATCATGAGCCACGGGACCTCCTTTTTACGTGGAATCCGAACCATAGGACATGGCATTTCACCTCGAAAATTTCACATGCATTGACCGGGAATCGAACCCGGTCCACCTTGGTGAGAGGCCAACAGCTTGACGAAATAGTAAACAAATAAAGGATGAGGCAAATGAAGGACAGGAAGAAAAGAAATGCCCTCAACCCTCGAAGAATGAGGATTGAGGGACTTGGAATGAAGGAGAGCCATGAAAGGCAGATAGGAAAGGGGAAAGAGGAGAGGCCCGCCCCAAAGTCAGTGGAAAAGGGAAAAAAACGGAACCAGCTCAGGAATCCCCCGGGATCGTCAACTCCCGAACTCACCAGCCCATGAGGGTGTAGCAATATCCAGGGTGCTACATACAACCTGCCACCTTGAGAGCCTTGAGCAGAAGGCAGGAGATAACATGAAAATAAACAAGTACTTCCGTGAAGAACTATACAGCCTATTTTCATATATCCTGCTCATGTTAATTGTCTCTATCAACATACAAAATTTCAGTTTAATTGCTGTAACAGATTCGTAGATATTGAGAACCGTCCAAATATTTCATATGGACGCCAGGATGGATTTTTATTTTTGTACTATTACATTAAGATTATTGTGTACGTGTGGTATTCAAACTTCAATCGCATGATTATAACACAAGAAGTAAAAACGAGATTTTAAAAGTACGCACACCAGCCATCATGTGATTATGCAAACAATTGAAATAAATTACATGCCAGTGGATCAACATTTGTATAAGCATTTAACGTGCAACGTTTCACGGCACTCGGATAGTTAATTTGCGAGAAACGTCCATTTAAATATTTATACTTCGCGTCGCCGCCTTGTTGGATTTTTGCTCACCAGGTTACTGAAAGTTCTATAGGTGAACATATGTTCATAGTCTCTATGAACATAAACAAATTCAGTTTGGTTGCTGTAAAAGATTCATAGATATTGACAACCGTCTAAATATTTCGGAAGCTCGCCATTTAGGATTGTTATATGTATAGGCCATAGAGTTATGTACCATTCAAGGACAATTATTGCCTAGCTTCATTATTCAAACTTTCACTTCGATCGCATGATTACGACACAAGAATAAAAACTTAATTTTAAAATTTCGCACAGCCGCCATCTTGAGGTTATGTAAACAATTGAATTAAATTAGATGGCAGTGCATTACAATCTGCAAAATCATTTACTGTACCACATTTCACTGCGCTCAGAGAGTTAAATCACGAGAAGAGTCTATTAAAATATTTCAAATTCGCTTGGTCGCCATGTTTGTTTTGTACTTTACAGGTTTATAAAATATACATAGGTAAACTTGTATCAGTACCCTTTATCACCGTACAAAATTGCATGATGATATCTGTAATAGTTTCGGAGATATAGAATGTCAGTGAAATATTTCGCTCAGCCGCCATTTTGAGGTTATGTAAACAATTGAACTAAATTAGACTCCAGTGCATTACAATGTGTATAAACATTTGCTGTACCAAGTTTCATTACGTTTGGATAGTTAAATCGCGAGAAATGTCTATTTAAAAGTCTCAATTTCGCTTGACCGCCATGTTGGTTTTGTAGTCACCAGGTTTTTGAATGTCTCATAGGTGAACGTCTAGTAGTGCCCTTTATCACCGTACACAATTTCAGGGCGATATCGGTAATAGTTTCGGAGATATTGATTGCTAGTGAAATATTTCGCACAGCCGGCATGTTGGATTGGTGAGACGTAACAAAATTTGAAGGGCACGGGAATAGTGCTATGAACTTACCGAGTTTCATTGAAATCGCTCCAGCCGTTTAGATTTTATTAGGGGGACACACACACACACACCTCACACACGCACACACACACGGACAAAAGGTGATCTCATAAGCCTATTTTTCAAAATTGAAAATAGGCTAAACGAAGGGTTACTCCTCACAGAAGGAGGGAATCAGGAAAGATGAGACAAGGTCCAATTAAGGCGGGAAAGGAAGAGACTCCCTAGGCCTCGGACACCCAAATACCGTCGGGGTAGGGAAGAGAACAATAGTTGACCAAGGGAGGTCGTCAGGAATGAAGACGTAGAGGAGCCCGGCAGAAGTAAGTGGAAGCAATGCCGGACTCAGCTGGGGTCCCATTGTGGCCAACCCACGTCCCACAAGTTGTGAGCCCCTAGGCGGGGGTGGGGGAGGGAGGGGGGAGGGATGTGACGTCCAACAGAATAATTCACGTTAGGTTCATTTTTCTGTGTATAGGCACAAAGAAATGTACCTTAAATATACAGTAGCCTACGGTAGAAGTGCATAACTCCACGGAAATATACGTGGTTTCCCGCCTGTATTCCACTCTCTTTCCATTCAAATTGCGGGATAGTACCTTATTTGAAGTCCTGGAGCACCTAATGCATCCTCGTTCATAATACTGTTACGTACCGCCGCGAACCGGCAGGAGACTTTCGGGTGAGCGACAGTGTGACAGACCAAAGCAGCTGTCTCGTTGGCCTTGGGCCGAACCATCAGCCGGAGAGAGGAAGCTACCACATCCTCCCGGCCCCTCCCACCGGCAGACACAATAGCGGGACATCTGTGAGTCATCGCGGGCGGGCCAGAATATACGTGAAAAGTCTGGACTTAGAACCATCGAGAACAGACTAAATGTGGCAATAGGTTGTCACATTTCGAACTTTCCAGGCCAGGGACTGATCCCATATAAACCAGCGAGCCGCGGCGAGGAGGCAGTGTATGGGAGTGTATTGCAGTGTATTGGGCAGTATTGGTCAGTGCTAGTGTGTACTGAAGTGTTGTCGAGTGAGTGCGTACGGAGCAGTACAGCGATTATTACTGGACGTCTACGGAAACAGAGAGGAAGCCTTTCTGCCAAGGTGCAACTTGGAGTCAAGACTGTGAGTGCTTGGACGTGTCACTGTGCTTCGTGGAATACGTGGTCGTGGGATCGACACGGGACGAGCAAGAGCGCACAAGGAGCAGCAAGAGGACTCTGGAAGTAAGTGAAGTGGCAGTGGCAAGGCACTAGAGTACCTGTGTAGACTGTACGTGTGAGTGTAAGCTGGAACTCTGTAACGCCTCACGGACAGGGAGAGCATAAATAGCGAGGACAGTGGTAGATTGTAAATGTGGAAACTAATAGTGACTAGTAGTGTTTTCTGAGGTTAGACTCAGTGTATGTGTATGTGTGCACGGTGTATGTTTGTGGGCTGCAATAAAATTATATTTCGTTAAAGGAAAAATTGTGTTTGTGCGTTCGCCCACCGTAATCCAGTTAACGTAAGTGCCACTAGGGGGGTGGCACGTAACAATACAGCTACTCGTACATACTAGCTCAGTTCTCTGAGAAATACAGGTAACCACACAAATTCAACACCCACCCAAGTACAGTACATGGGGATGATGACTAAGATGTCCCAAAATCCTCATGTGAACATTATGGTGCTTGAAGTCATTTTTCAGTGTTGCCTTAGTAAACAAAAGTGTGATGCTATTCAGTTGGTCAACACGACTGTACCCAAATGAGATGGGTTTTCCCTAATCCTAAAAAGAATCTCATGTAATATTTTTCAGGATTAGGGAATAACTCTTCTCATTTGGGTACAGTCGTGTTGACCGACTGAAAAGCAACACACTTTTGTATCCTCAAGTGAATAAAGAACAATAATAACTTCGTTCCTCTCATTTCTTACGGCAAGTGAGTTACGTGTTTGGTCCATGGACATTGTTCTAGAAGAGTAAGTATTTTACCTTCGATCGAGCGGTTTCTAACGCTGTGGAAGAGTGGTTTCACCATCAACCAGCGTCCTTCTTTGTACGGAAACTTGTTCATCGTTGGGACAATTGCTTGATCAGTGGAGGTGAATATCAGAAGAATCCCTCCAACTGGCACCTGTATGCTGTCGTTATGATACAGTGCATGTTGCCCATTACATATTACACACTATTATAGCCATCACTCCCTGTATTATTCTGCTAAGGTCCCATTCCAGTTTTGTACCAAAAAAGAAGGTCCCATTAACACCAACCTACACATATGGGGTACCTACAAGTTCAGCATAAACCAATGCGTAAGTGAAACGCCCTCACGTACTCTTTAAAGGCCTCACAATTAAATAAATGCCTTAAAACATGTATATTTACAATGAAATAATGAAAGAATGCAACACGGTAACCATCGTAACAGAATCTCACAGGTCCATCTATTTCTGTAAGACGTAATGCAATTCCAATTATTACACTACTGTGAAAGTTTCCAGACGGTTATAAGGTTATCACTGAACCAAATTAAGCTGTAAAATTCATCAATACATATGCTTAATGGTAAATTGTGCTCTGAAAGAAGATCATTTTCCGTATCGACAGATTCACTATATAACCAAGGAGAAACTGTTCCGCCTAGTCAATACATTTATTTACAACAAGTTATAAACTTGCTATTATATGGTACATGTTTCGGGGCCTCTAGTACTGGTCCCTTCTTCAGCCATAAATTAAGTTGCAAAATCCAGCATAATTAAAGATATCATAATAAAAAAATATGTACATAAAATGATGAGTGAATGGATGAAATGAGGCGAAAAAGAACATATTACTCCTGAGAAGTAATGTGAGTGCACATCAGTAAAAATTAACACCATTGGTATTGCTAGGTTCTTGAGAATACACTTATATAGCACTGTTCTAATGTTTGTGTATGTGGAAATCACTTCACTTGGGATTTATAGCCTGTTTACAATGCTGTTGACTGAAACTTGCTGTTCAAGCTGGGGCTTCTGAGCTTATAGTCTTGTATTAGAAGGAAAACATCGAATGTCATGTAATGAAATTAATGGTGTCAAGGGGCACTCTAGAATATTTTCACGTGTGAGTGTGGTACGAAAGATCTTTTTCACCCGACTATAAAGGGTCTCCGAAAACCACATTTAAAGGCCCTTAAATTAACAGTGTCTGTGATATTCCCAGAAAACTAACTTCGCTCACGATATACCTACGAAGGAATGAAGAACCCCTAACCACTGCACCAGTAGCTGAATTGATAAAGTCTGATTATTCATACCAAGGATAAATCAGTCATAGCATTCATGATTGAGATTTTGCTAAGTGTACTCTTTACAACTTGAATATTCGCGGGCGAAGCCGCGACGGGTAATGCTAGTCACAATTAACACTGGTTATCAAACAAATTCTACACACACCCAAAGTACACGGGGCTACATGACCGCGTTGTCGCAGCCTCTAAACTAAGGAAGCAACCATTCATTACATATTGTGTTCGTTTCTTGACATAAATACATGTTTCGTTTAATCAACCCTCCCGACATGTGTCTACATTCCACAAAGGGTCTTGGCTACCAGGCGACTACTACTCATGTGGTCAGCGCGACGTGTTCCCTCGGTCGTCAAGATTGGCTTTCTTATCCAGAGTCTCCGTTTCTAGAATCAAACAGCTATTCAATAGTCCTCACGAAAGTGTGTCCTATTACAGCCATCACGTCAGATCTAAACTCCCCAACGGACCCGGGAAACGAATTCGGGCCCTTTAGGTAAGAAGCAATTTTGTAACTCCTACGCCACGGAATCGAATCCTCATTTAAAGAACTCTTATACAATTTGAGCTGCAGGAAGACCCATTCCAGTTTACTGCCAACGAGAGAGGGCAGAGGACGAATTATCAGGATAACAATAATAATTTATTATTATTATTATTATTATTATTATTATTATTTATCGTATAGCTTTTAGTGCCGGGAGTGTCCGAGGACATGTTCGGCTCACCAGAGGCTGTAGCTGCTTCAAGTGGACACCCTTAGGGTGAGCTACAAGTTCCGTTCAATTTCAAGTAGTTCCAACTTTCACTACCAGATGTCAATGATACCTAGTGGTGAACATTGGAACTTTTTATAGAGCATTCCAACGAAATCTAACCTAGAAATTTAGCTTCACACAAGTTTAGTCTGTGAAAGGATCTTTTACATGCCATAAATCTATGATATGGGACCACCGGCTTTACTTCCCCTCCGAAGGAAGGCATACTGAAGGATTTTAATGCTCTTAAAACATCCGACGACTTCGGCCGGGTTTGAACCCGCTATCTTGGGCACAGCAGTTAAGCATGCTACCAACTACGCCACCGAAGCCGCTATAATAATAATAATATCGTATGGCCCCGGGTGCCGGGTGCCAGCATGATTAATTATTGATGCCCAGACGGCAGTTTTAATGTGGAATTTTATCGCTCCTTGGAGCGCTATGAATGTCAAGGAGGATAAATATCTAGGCTCCTTGACACTATAGCGCTTTCTAGTAGAGAAAGTAGGAACTTTTCGTGTTGGCGGAAAATCCCATGATTAATTTTGCCATTATAAACACGGCCCGCTGAATTCAAATGGGTTCATCAACAAGCCAACAATGATTGACGTGCATACTGTGATTTTTGTCGCCTTTCAAAAATCACTTACCACGGCCAGGAGCGAACTTGCAAGTTTTGGGTTGGTAGTCTGACATGATAACCACTCACCCACCGTGCAAAGCGAATTACCGGTAGATACATTGCGAATTTCAGAACAAGGCATACAAGTGTGGAAATTTTGTTCAACTATTCTTTGCAAATTGTCAAAATCTTTTGACTTAATGGTAATGCGCAAGCACAAGGGCGTTCGTGCAAGGACGTAGTAACATACATTCAGGACACAAAGAAAAATCATGCCCGAAATCTGAAGCAAACAGACGAAATATAACTTCATTGTAGTGAAATGGCAATTGCGGGAAATGAGTTAGCGGATCAAGCTGCAAAAAGGATGTATCACTACCACCTCGACCAATGGAGGTACCCGCTAGAGATATTCGCTCTCAGTTACGCCGACAAGTACTGGCATTTTGAGAGAGTCAGTGGCTAGCTGACCCACTGCCCAGTAAACTGAGAGCGATCAAGGGAACTACTCGCGTGTGGCGGAGCTCTTTCCGGTCACGGAGGCTAAGGATAGGTCATACAAGATCCACCCACTCGTACCTAACGAGAAGGGAAGGCCCCCCACTTTGTACCTGTGGAGCCGTATTCACTGTGGCCCACTTATTAGCCGAGAGTGTGGATCTTGCTAACTAAGAAACCTTGGTTTGCAGATGACACTCAAAATTACATTAGCCGATGATGCGATGGTTGCTGATCTCTTCATCCGCTTTATAAGTGAGAGTAGGCTAGGGCCAGCAATCTAAATTTTCCAGTGTACATTGACTCACCGATTTGTCCGTTTTTGAATGCTGAATTTTTGTTTTTGCGTAATTTTTGTTTATATTATAATTATTAGTTTTATTTAATGTTATGTTTCCTTAATTTTCGGTCTTTTCAAATCTAGGTGTCAACCTCTAAATTTCAAATTCCATTCCAAATGTGAATACTTTAATCTGTGTTAAGAGGGACAGATGACCTGGTATTTCCGCTCCTTAAAACAACAATAACTAACAATGTGAAATGAGATCCTACTGTAAAATACCAGGATTGAATGGGTATGAAGTGTTTAAGGACTCACCTGTTCCTTTTGGTCGACATTTGCTCCCGCGTCGAGCAGCAGCTTGCATATCTCCACGTGGCCCTGCTCTGCTGCTATGTGGAGTGGGGACTGGGATCGCTGCACAGGTCATCAGAAATCATTAAACACTGTACCAGGTTATAATTGTAAAATATAACTAACATTTGGTTTTCCTGAAGTAGTAAGAAGACTACCGAGATTAAGTATGTCATGGGGAAAGGAACCATTTGTGTAGTCTAGGAACATATATCATAGATTGATTCAAATTATGGCATATGCGGATGATGTGGCCATAATTTCTCGTACAAAAATGCACATCTTGAAACCTATGATGAATTGGAGAGGGGAGCACAACAAATAGGACTGGTAGTGAATAACAGTAAAACAAAATTCTTGGTGAGTTCCAGAACGAGTCAACCTGCACAAGCATTTAGAAGTGGAGAAAATTGTTTCGAGGGGGTGTCGGAATTTAGATATCAATGCTCTCTGATCACTACACAAAACGAAGTTAAAAAAGAAATCAGCACCAGACTGGCTGCAGAAAATAGATGGTATGCTGCTTTAATTCCAACATTAAGAAGCAAGCAAATATCACGGAAAGCTAAAGTCACTATTTGTAAAACTGTCATTCGATCAGTGGTTACATATGGAGCTGAGACTTGGGTATTAAATAAAACAGAAGAAAAAAGGTTAATGACATGGGAAAGAGAGGTATTGGACCAGTTAAAACGGAGCTGGGATGGTGTATTAGAACAAATCAGGAGCCTAGAGACCTGTACAATGAACAGTGGCGAAGACTGCTAGAGTGCGTTGGCTTGGACTTGTCTACCGAATGGAGGTAATAAGAGAACCAAGGAATGTGCTCGAGGGGCATCCAGGAGGTAGACGACATAGAGTTAGGCCAAGAAAGCGGTGGATCGAGGAAGAGGAGGACTATTTACGTACCATGGGAGTCAGGAGATGGAGGACCAAGGCAATCGACAGAGAGCTTTGGAAGAAGATAGTTGCGGAAACCAGGGTTCTGCAAGGACAGTAGCGTCAAGGAGGAAAGGAAAGGAAAGTCAATCTGTGAATTAGGTTCTTTATGATTCGTACTCCACCCATTTTCAAATTAAACCCCTGTCCACTCACTCTTTAGCCATCATGTGATACGGACGTATTTGTGAAGGTTTCCTCCCTCGTGGGAGAAGGCACCTGTCATCATATCAGGCTTTCATATCTTTTACTGGGCGGAAGTGTGTTAATATGCCGTTAACAGTTCGCTTATATTTCGATATTTTTCCCTTTAATATTCGTGTGTTTTATTTGGCTACATACCGAGGTGAGATGTCAATATTTAATTTATAGGCCTACATACAGAGTGGTTCACCAGCACCTTATTATTTAGTTTTATGAAACCCAAGTAACATTTTATTTCTCCCGATGGTCGATATTGCCCTGCGCTCTGCTTGTGTGACAGCAATTTAATTGAGCCATGGGTCTAGCAAGGAAAAAACGACCATGAAGATTTCCGCGCCAAATACTAAGGACCATTCTATTAACATGTGATTTGTTGGTCATTGAAAGACCACACATACACGTAATACGATCGAATTAATAGTTACGTGATCTGTAATAGTCGAGTTCTTGAGTTCGTCGCCATGTATGGGTAGTTAACCTTACGATTGTCTGTGTATTTCTTGTTCTTTCATGATTGGAGGCCCTGGTGTGATTGAGTGGAGTTCCTTAGCATTTCCTTATATCCACATCGGCCGGACGCTCGCAAGTCTCTGTGATGTTCGTTTTAGTTCTGTTTCGTTACTGGCTGGTGAACCTACAGCCGCTTGCCGTTTGCTGCGGCAAGTACTTGTGCCAGGTCGGGTACCAAACTCGTTCTAACTCATCACTATATCTTATCCAAGCGATGTGATATTCTTTGTATCACCATGACGGAATTCTCATGGCTTTCTTTATGTGAGATTGTGATTTGTGCGCAAGTCTGTAAAATGTATCTATCCGTATCTTTAATGTTTATATCTTCCCTTGTATTTTTCATAACTCAACTCATTGTATTGCCTCTTCTCTTATGTTTCTGATCTCTTTCCTGCATGTGTATTTTATTTTCTACACATTTGATTACAAATTACGGTATGTGAATGATACATCCCTTCGGTATTTGATTTCTAGGGATCGGAAGTTCATGCATTTACATATAATTTTCCCACCATTGTATGAATCTGCCGGTACATTCTAATATTTATCCTCTCCTTCCTGACTTCCCATAATTTGTTCCTCATTTCTATCTTAATTTTCTTTTTAGATAACTGTTTCTACTTCAAGCTGTTTTTTAAATCAAGATTTATATTATTCGTCTTTAATACATATTGTAACAGATATGATTATTAACATTTTAATGTGTGTTGTTTAGCCTCTAGACTATACGATTAGTATTTATAAGAAATCATTTGAATAAGAACCTTAGAAATGTAAAATGTTTGTATGTAAGTTTTGCATCTCTATGTATATTATAATATGCCACTGGGGAAGGTCACGATGTGGCCGAAACCGGTACTGTAATTAAACTACAACTTATTATTGACTTAAGGTAATCATTTTCTGAATATTTTAAACTTCGTCAATAAGGAATAGAGCAGACATCCTCATATTCTTGGCCTTTCGTCTTATTTATGCACATTACCAGTCTAATATCTGAACACGATATGAACACTTTTATTGCGCATAAAATTGCATATTTTGTCTTCTTAATAGATGTATCATATTTTAGTTTTTTGTCCTGAAATGACACATTAAAAGAATAATATAATTTTCATTGTGCTATAAATGCATGCCCTGATTTTATACTAACGTGTAATATGTTCCGTGAGTGCAAGGGATGTGGTGGATGGCAATGATGACTCATAGAAAAGAGGGCTCATTTAGATAAGAATTACAATTTAGATGTGCAATACCGCGTATTCTACAATTCTCTTCTTTTCCAATATTTTCCTTATGATCGGTCACGCCTCCGAGCCATGTGTGTGGATGTGCCGTCAACAGAACAATTCACATTAGTTTCATATTCCTGTGTGACGCACTAAAGGGCAATGATCCTTATTTACACTTGGTGGCCAAAAGCACGGAATACAGGGTTGTTTTTTTAGTTTTGGCACCTTAGTTATAATTGGATTAATAACTCACTTAGATGGTTCCAAGATTCACAGGCCCTCGATGTAGTCCCCACCGTTGCGTACAACGTGTTCCCAATGATGCGGAAGTCGTTGGATCCCGATGCACTGCCCAATGTACAAAGAGAGCGCTCGGCAGCCTGCTTAACGTCTTCAATGGTACGGAAGCGCTCCCCGCACATTGTCATCTTCATCTTCGGGATGAGATCATAGTCGCAGGGACTGATGCCGGGAGAATAAGGCGGGTGATAGAGGACCTCCCAGCCCCAGCGATGCACAACGATGGGCGGTGTAACCATGTGGTGGCACCGTTTCCTTCTCAGAGCTCCTCGGAGATGGTCTTGCAGAAACGAACAATAGTACGCCGCATTAACGGTTTGCCCTCGGGGAACAGTATGGTGAATGATCACACCATCCCAATCATAGGCAAGAATCAACATTACCTTCACATTGGTGGGGGCTGGTCGAACTGTTCGTTTCCGTGGTGATCCGTGGTGCCGCCATTCGTTCGATTGGCGTTTTAACTGTGGCTCATAAGATCTGGCCCACGTCTCGTAAATGGTTATGAAACGCCGTAAGAAGGCCTCTCCTTCGCGCTCATAAGGCTGCAAGTGCATACGACAAGCGTCATATCGCAGCCATTTGTGCATGTCGGTTAAGTCATGCGGAACCCATTTGGACGCAATTTTTCTCATTTTCAGTAAGTCCTTCGGGATGTGGAGGACAGTTGAATGCGCCAGTCCGATATCTTGCTCTAATTGACGAATCGTTACGTTCCGATCCACCTCTACTAACGCGGACACCATCTGTACATTGTCATCTCTTACTGGTGGGTGACCAGATCGAGGCATGTGTTCCACACGTTCGCGCCCATCTCGAAAGGCTGCAACCCATCTTGCTACCGTTCTGAACGGTAACGCAGCTGCACCGCACGCTTCCTGCAATCCTCGGTGACACTGTTTAGCACTGCGACCCCTAGCACACTGAATTTTTATCCACGTTCTCTGCTCCTGCTTGGAAAACATTGCGGCTGTCTTTCGCGAGCGTTGGTCTCACACTACTCATTTAACAGGCGTGACTGCGCACGAGCGGTGGTGAGGACGGGCGAGGTCATGTGCTCTGAGGGAGGGGATGCAGGATAGCAACCGTCGGTAAAAGTGGCAGCGCCCAACATTGTTGCAACTTGGCACTGAAGCATTGGTGCCAAAACTAAAAAACCAACCCATGTATAATGTTAATTACGAGCTTCTCCTCCGCGAGACCTCAAAACGGCAGCAATACGGCGAGGCATCAACTCGACAAGAAATGGGTTCCTGACTCTTAACATTCAACTGGGCGGTGATCTGACCCACAATAGCCCTTCGATCGCCCCGTATGGTTCTGCTGAGGTGATGTGATGTCCGTTCGTTAAACACCTGTGGTTGTCCCGTGTGGTGGTTTACACGACTGTAACATTATCTCTGCGATATTGAAGATCCACCCTCGACACTGTTGACCTCGGAAACCCAAATTCACGTGTAATCACCGAAATGCCATGACCCATGCGCCGTGTGCCGATGGTCATCTCACGTTCAAAGTCGGTTAACTCGCGACGTGTTGCCTGCTTCAGTACACTCGTGTCTGTGACAGACTGCTCTGCTCCACCGCAGCTCGCCGCAACGCTCAGGAGCCATACACGGCACATTTTCTCATGGGACTGACTACACTTCCCGTGACTTTTGACGACTCAGTGTATACTGTTCTGTAAGAGTGCATAGCTACAAGGAAAATATACTTTTCTCCAATACAATGAATTTAAAGCTCATTTTTAGCCTATTTTCATTTTATGAAAAAATATAGGCTTATGAGATCACTTTTTGTCCGTGTGAGTGTGTGTGCGTATGAGTATGATTGTTTGTTTGTTTGTTTGTTTGTTTCCCCCCCCCTAATAACTTCTAAACAGCTGGAGCTATTTCAATGAAACTGTGCCCTTCAAATTTATTACGTCTCACCAATTCAACAAGGCGGCTGTGCAAAATATTTCACCGGCATTCAATATCTCCGAAACTATTACTGATATCACCTTGAAATTTTGTACGGTGATGAAGGATACTATTCAAAGTTCTGCTATGTGACTTCCAAAAACCTGTAAAATACAATACGAACATGGCGGCCAAGCGAAGGTGAAACATTTTAATAGGCTTTTCTTACGAGTTTACCATCTGAGCACAGTGAAATTTGTTACAGTAAATGTTTATACACATTGTAATGCACTGGCATCTAATTTAGTTCAATTTTACACATAACCTCAAGATGGCGGCTGTACGCAATTTTAATATTAAGTTTTTATTTCTTGTGGATTAATGATGTGATCTAAGTGAACGTTTGAATAATGAACCTAAGCAAAAATCGTCATCTAATAGTGCGTAACTCTATGGCCTACATAATTATATAAAAATCCAACATGGCGACCAACCGAAATGTGTAGAGGGTTCTCAATAACTATTAATCTATTACAGCAATCGAACTGATTTTTTTTTATGAAGATAGAGGCAATTAACATACGTAGCATATATGAAAATAGGCTGTATAATTCTTCACGGAACTAGTTGTTCTTTACGTTCCTACTTTGGAAAATGTGCCTAAAGTGAATGGGCGGCCAATCCACACACGTCAGGGAGGCGTGGCCAATAATAGGGAAAATAAGATCATTGTCAGATACGCGGTATTGGAAGTTCAGAGACGAAGTGCAATTTAGGCCTAATACGAGGGGTGTACTGTATTGTTTTCTACCCAATTGAAATACATTACTCATCAGTTGTTATGTCCACCTTCTCAACATAATCATGCTCTTTTGCCATCGGTGTGTCAGTCTCTCCAGATCTTCCTGAAGCCATTCTTTCGGTGTGCTGCGTACCCATGCCTTGACAGCTGTGTCCAGAGGTTTCTTCATGTTCCCGAACAGGTGATAATCACTTGGTGCCAAGTCGGGAAAGTATGGCGGTGTGGCAGCACCGTGAATCCCATGGCAGCGGTGGTCTCTCGGCTAGTGTGGGGGTCATGTTGTAGAAGCACACCTTTAGCCCATTTTCCTGGCCGCTTAGTTTGAATGGCACGACATAAGCGCTTTAAGGGTTGCCACATTTGCTGCACTGTTAATCGTGGCCCCCAATTCCAGCCAGTCAATGAGGATGATGCCCTCTGTGTCCCTGAACACTATTGCCATTCACTTGCCAACTGATGGCACTGTTCGACACTTCTTTGGCGATAGACTGCCCCTATGCTTCCATTGCGTGATTGCCGTTTTCCAGATTTTGCAGAACTGGACACAGCTGTCTAGGCATGGGTACCCAGCACTCCGATAAAATTGTTTCAGGAAGTTCTGGAGAGACTGACACATCGATGGCAAAAGTGCATATAGTTACAAGGAGATTATGTTGAGAAGGTGGACGTAACAACTGATGTGTAATGTACTTCATTTGGATAGAAAAACATAAAGTGTTAAACAATATATTACGCCCCTCGTATTTGTGAATATCAATACCCAAGTGCCTATTATGCAAAATAAAAGCCTAATTGCTCTAAGTATAGTTTTTACAGGCGCATATACTGTAGGTCTAACACGAATCTCTTTTTAGTGCACACGGAATCAAAAATTGGTGATAACTTACCGCATTCAAGAGATTGATATCGGCTCCTCTTGCAACCAACAGTTCTGCTATGTCCTTTCCGTTGCTCTGACAGGCCACGTGAAGTGGTGAGTTACCATTCTGCAACAAGTTGGATCATTATCAATATGAACTAACTTCAGAGAGAGTTAATTTGTATTTACCACTAGCTATAGTTGCCTATCGTTATCGGGGTCATGGAGTAGAGCAGGGCCATCCAGTCAGCGCTCCGGCCACGCTCTAAGCCTGTGCTCCGAGCGCTTTGGTGGCAGGTAGTTTCAGAAGTGGTGGGAGGAGCTTGGCTGGCTGAGCACGCTGAAGTGTGCAGCCGATCAATCAATCGCCAGTCGAGTCCAATGTGCTTTGTTGACAGCGTGTAAGTAAATCAGTTTCGCAGTGGTCATGACTGAACAGCATACAAAGAACGGAGTGGTGAAGCAGCAGTCTTTAAAGCAGAATGGGAAATTTCATTTTTCTGCACAGCTTATAAAGATCATGCCAAATGTTTAGTGTGCAACAGAGATATAATGTTTTACAAAGAACACAATATGTTGTTGAATTTTCCTCTCTAATATGTTCACATTTCTGTTTGGATATAAATCACAATATTCTTTACTGAACACTTGTGTTCGTTCCCTGCACATTCCATACATCGGAGTACCATTCGATTTGTATATGCGCTATATTTGTTATGGCAAAACAGCCCTATTAATATGTCAAGAAGGGCTGTCGGCCACACGACTGTACGTACGGATCTAGTCAGCGTGGTCCGAACATGCTCTCCTCGCTGCCACAGAGTAGTGGTGGCGGGGGCGGCGGGAGGGGCGGGGGGGGGGGAGCGCTAGTCTGACTGCCCAGTGCTCCCGGAGCGCCATGACTGGATGGCCCTGGAGTAGAGGAAGGCAGTTCCTACTCACTTTTCACTAGTTTCGTTCGTCAAGCGAACATCATCAGATCTTACTTACAGCTCACTAGTTTCGTTCGTCAAGCGAACATCATCAGATCTTGCTTACAGCTCACTAGTTTCGTTCGTCAAGCGAACATCATGAGATCCTGCTCACTTCTCACTAGTTTCGTTCGTCAAGTGAACATCATCAGAACCCGCTCACTGCTCACTAGTTTCGTTTGTCAAGCGAACATCATCAGATCTTGCTTACAGCTCACTAGTTTCGTTCGTCAAGCGAACATCATGAGATCCTGCTCACTACTCACTAGTTTCGTTCGTCAAGCGAACATCATCAGATCCTGCTCACTGCTCACTAGTTTCGTTTGTCAAGCGAACATCATCAGATCTTGCTTACTGCTCACTAGTTTCGTTCGACAAGCGAACATCATGAGATCCTGCTCACTACTCACTAGTTTCGTTCGTCAAGCGAACATCATCAGATCCTGCTCACTGCTCACTAGTTTCGTTTGTCAAGCGAACATCATCAGTTCCTACTCACTTTTCACTAGTTTCGTTCGTCAAGCGAACAATATGAGATCCTGCTCACGTTTCACTAGTTTTGTTCATCCAGCGAACATCATGAGATCCTGCTCACTACTCACTAATAATATTTGCTTCACGAAAGAAACTAGTCATCCAATTAAACCCATCATTTGTGTGGAAGTGACTTATTACGCTTGTAATATAAATGGAATATTGCAGCGAGTATATATATTTAGGCCAAGCAATAAGTATGACACAAACAAGCGACCGAGAAATCAAAAGGAGGATTGGATTGACGTGGGGAAAATTCTGGAGCCTAAACTTCATTCTAATGGACAAATCATTGAGCCCTAAATTAAGATTCGACGTACTTCAATGCTGTGTCATCCCAGTGTTAATCTATGGATGCCAAACTTGGTAATTTAGTAAATGTCAGACAAGACTGCTCCAGATCTGTCAGCGGAAAATGGAAAGGAGAATCCTAGGCGTTAAGCTAAGCGACAGAATCAGTAACACGGATCTGAGAAAGAGAAGTGGGTTGGAGGACACAGCAACAAGAGCTCGGCAACTGAAATGGCGCTGGGGTGGACACATATCCAGAATGGACCAGGATAGATGGGCCTACTCCACGACTATGTGGGATCCAAGAGCTGGCAAGAGAAGCAGAGGACGCCCCCGTCGCAGATGGTCTGAGGCAGGTGTTACGTGGACATGAAATGCCAGGGATAGGAAGCTATGGAAGGAAATTCAGAACATTGTAATAGTGTAACAATGTAAATACTGTAGTAAGGATGTGTGTTAATTAATTTTGTATTAATGTGTGTCAATATGTATTTAGGAAAGACATCTCTCAAGAACTGGCTCCTCTTGGGAGACTACTTGAGCCCCACCCCCCTTCCACTCCGGTAGGAGGCCCTTGCCCATCAGGGATCTACGGACTTAACTTATCTTATCTTATCTTATCTTAATACAAATAGTTATAATTTGGTCTTGTATTAATAATACCTTTTCCTTTGTATTTAATTAAAGGGAGACACTATGTCTATTGCATGTAATGATACTTAACAAAATTCGTAACATTATTTACAAAAGAATAGCAAGATTGATGTGCCCGTTTCCTTAAAACATGACTTTTGATATTATCAAGACATAAATTCTATAATTCTGAGATTTTGTTCAATGTTATGGGTATTCGAAGTTTCAATTTACTGTTCTGAAACATTTGCTGTATGTGACTTTCCCCCTGAACCCACCAAATCATTAAGCTGTGTGTTCAAGCACTCTTCACTCAAACATACGTATCGCTGTTGTATTGTATTTCAAACGGTCTGGGAGCTTCCTTGTCAAGATAGAAGCTGACCTCACCAGCAAAAGTTCTAAAGCTATAAGCTATACATATAGGTCCTTAAATTGAGATCACGCGTCAACAACGTATTTATTGCCGTTTTTCTTCTTCAGAAACCTGGAACACTCCAATAGCCTATAATGATACCGGCAAGAAGTTCCCAATTTACTGTTTTCGTAAGTTTATTCAACTTGTCCGAAGTCGAGATTATATTTTTCTCTTGCACTTTTTTAATATTATTGAAACTATTAAATAATTAATTCACTCATTTCAGGTACCACATGCAGAATGAGAGAGAAGGGAAAGCTTTTGCTTTTTTTTTTGCCACTGACTGTCAACAAACTGTCACCTTTTGAAGCTTTACATTTGACTGCCACGGGCCATCAAACGTTTCCAGCCACCCCATTTTTTGAATTGTTCATTATAGTCCATCAAATCAATACAAGATTCGCTATATAATGCAGCATTAATGTTTTTAAGACATTGAGAAATATTTCAATAATAAGTTTCTATCATGAGCAACAAGTTTTAGGAGTGTCTAATAACACAAGTTAAAATACAGGATAAAATAAGTGACACAAGCTCCTTGGAACATTGCATGTAATTTGTATTGATTTTTATTGATGTTAATTAGTGTTTTAATTGTGTTAATTTATGAAATGTGTTTTTTGTGTCATCAACGAGAATTTCGATATTATATGTATGATGTGTACTAATAATTGTGGTCTGAGGAAGACCACCATAGGTTTCAAAACATGTACCCCTAAAATTATATTTTGGAATTAAAGTATTGATTAGGCGGAAAATTGGAAAAGTAATACTTCTTTCATAGCAACTGGAGAGTCAAAGAAGTTCGTTATAAATAATAGTAAACAACTCAATAAGAATACAGCAATGTCTAACCTCGCTCTGGCAGTTAACGGAACAGCTGTGTTTGATGAGGAGGTTGATGATTCCTCTGCAACCGAGATTGCACGCAACGTGAAGTGGTGTGAAGCCTTTCTAAAAGAAATAAGATCAGTATATCACTTGGATTGAAAATTAGTAAACTGAAAACTGTGGTAATGCACGGTGGAAAGGAAAATACGAAAGTTCGAATCAACTTAGATGGGGAACAGTTAGAGAATGTGGAAAAATTTACATACGTAGGCAGTGTTATTAACAGGAATAATGAAATTAATACAGAAATTAACAACAGATTAAGTAAAGGTACCTCATTTTATCATCAAGTTTGACAGCTGTTATGGGATGTTAAAGTACCACAAAGAACAAAATTAACATTATATAAACAATATTTTACCCCTATTGTAACCTATGGCCTAGAAACAATGGTTACTAACAAAACAGGCAAAACAGTAAGATCGAATCAACTGAAATGACATTTTTGAGAATATCTCTGCAGAAGACTGTCCGTTAGGTAGTCAGCCCGAAGGCTGGTTGGATTCTCAAACAGTAGCGCCGTTGGGTTATGTGGGTAGATACCCTCAAATATTTAAGGCAGCGCTATATTGAGGCGTACTAGGCAAGATGACGAGTGAGGTGGTTTGCCATTGCTTTCCTCACTGAGTCAGAACAGCAGTACTAACCCTATGAGTAGAAGCTTTCAAGCATCCATAGACACTAGCTGTGCCCTGAATGCCATTACTCAGCACCACCCATACTTCAGTAGCTTCCATATAATCACAGCCATGAGTGAGATTGAGACATCGATGAAAAGCCACATTTTACTCTAGCCTGATCCACCAGACAAATGCAAATGTAATGCATTCATCAAGAGATGGCAAACAGGCCATTCCGGAAGACTAGAAGAGAAAAAATCCGAAACTCGAAAATTAGGCAAGAACTAACTATGACGGAACCATAAGTACCGCGAATACAGAGGTCGAGATTAAGATGGTTTGTCCATGGATAGAGCTGCAAAGAAGGAGATTGTGAGGACGGTATTAGATTGGTTGGAAGAGCAAAGAAGAGATGGATTGACCAAATCCGACAAGACATTTATGTAACACTGGACTGGATGCAGTGGCGGATCCAGAGGTTCACCTCGGAGGGGGCACTCTAGGATTTCAGAGTAGCTAGAGAAAATATGTAATAAAATTACTAAATTTGTATTTAATCTACACACACTACACATAACATTAAGGCGGCTTCGGTGGCGTAGTCAGTAGCATGCTGAGCTTCTATGCTCAAGATAGCGGGTTCAAACCTGGCCGAAGCCGTCGGATTTTTTAAGAGCGTTAAAAATCCCTCAGTATACTTTCCTTCGGAGGGAAAGTAAAGCCGGCCGTCCCATGTCATAGATTTATGGCATGTTAAAGAACTTTCTACTAATTACACCTGTGTGAGACTAAATTGTATAGGTTAAGAATGTAAACACTGCTCTTAGGTTCCTACGTTCGTTGCCAAGAGTCGAATGCGGTGGCATCTAGTAGCTAAGTTCTGAACTAGGCCTGGTAGTCGTTGACGGTGGCGTTTGGCGGCCAAAGTAGGAACTATTTGAAAAATTCAAAGTTGCAGTCCTTACTTGAATTTTAAAAAAACCAGATACACACACTAATACAGTCATCACAATTAACACCGATTATCAGAAATATTCTACACACACCCAAAGTTCACGGGGCTATATGACCGCGTTGTCGCAGCCCCTAAACTGAGGAACCAACCAACCACATAACATTCAACCACCAGATTTTATAATTCTACAAGGAATTCATTGTATTGAAATGGTTTATTGGTTTCAGTTTCAATAACACAAGCCATTGTCATTATGTAAAAAAAAACTTTTTAATTCTACAGAATATGTACATTTCCACATTTTAATTCACATTACACAGTCAAATATGTATTAAACATATGCGATCATAGTAACTATCTGAAGACAATATACAAGTCTACTATACAAATGTTACAAAATATGTACATAGTACCAACATTTTCAGTCACTGACTCACAACTAGTCACATAAATAAAAATACCGGTCACGGCCAGTCAAATAGTCAAGTAGTATAGGAAGGCGCTCCATGGCACAAAGGATTATGAAATATATTTCTACTTCTACCTGTCCTAAACATTAAAAAAATGTATGTCGATGTAGCGATTATATTAACAGTGTTGCCATTACATACTATATGATAACAAACATTGACCACATTCATGGATGCAGGCAATACAGCAAAGATTTTACTTGCAGTGCAGTTTGCAGAAACAATCATTTTTATCGGCAATATCAATGTGGCAGACAACTGGATTTTCGGGGGGGGGGGGCACTTGCCCCTGGTGCCCCCCTCTGGATCCGCCACTGATTGGATGTGGCAGAAGGAATGGGACAGGAGAAGTGGAAGAATAGACAGGAGTGGAAGAGGCTAGTTTACAACACCCGGGTGACTGGAGTTTGACACTGATGATGATGATGATGATCACAAGTATAAACATACAAGTGTACATCTGATGAGCAAGACTTGAAAATGTGATGCAGTGATTTCTTCGATATATGGGTAAAAAGCAAGAATATTTACCATTATAGAAAAATGCTTGCCACGATGGGTGAGTGGTTATCGTGTCGGACTTCCAACCCCCAAACTTGCAGGTTCGCTCCTGGCCGTGGTAAGTGAATTTTGAAAGGCGACAAAAATCACGGCTTGCATGTCATACGTTGTTGGTATGTTAAAGAACCCATTTGAATTCAGTAGGCCGTGATCATAATAGCAAAATTAATCTCGGGATTTTCCGACAACACAAAAGAGGTCCTCTTTTCTCTACTAGAAAGCGCTATAGTGTCAAGGAGCTTAGATATCTAACCACCTTGACTTTCACAGCATTCCAAGGAACAACAAGAAATTCGACATGCAAGCTGCACTCTGGGCGTTAAATAACAAAGCTTGCACCCGGCAACCAAGGCCATACGATATTATTTTTACTATTACTATTATTATTACTATTATAGGAAAATGTGAGAAAATTGCCGTATTGGTTATTAGATAATTAGTTAAAATGCTCCGCCAAATTATATTCAAATTAGTACATGTTTCAGTCCAACAATGGGGCCTTCATCAGCAAATTACAATGAAACCTTAAGAAATTAATTTAAGAAAACTAAAGAGATTTGTAGATTTTAAGAAAAGATACGACAGTATCCATCGTGAATCATTACTGAAAAGCCTTAAAGAATTTGGCTTACACCAAAAACTCGTTAACCTCATTAGTATGACTTTCAAAAATACGAAGGCAAAAGTTAAATTTAGAGGTGAATTAACAGAATCATTCACTATAAGAACTGGACTCCGACAAGGGGACGGACTTTCACCATTGTTGTTTAATTGTGCATTGAATGGAACAAGAAATGTTAACCAACTATCAAGATCGGTAGAAATATTAAACTCAACTGTCTTGCTTTTGCGGACGATTTAGCATTACTTGCAAATACAATAGAAGAGGCTACATTTCAAATAGAACAACCAGAATTTATAGCAAAAAATGGGATTACAAATTTCATTTATAAAACAGAAATGATACCAACCTTCAAAGTTGTTCTATCAGTCGTTCAACTGATCAATAATAAAGAGATTAAAATTGTTCAGAAATTCAAATATCTTGGGGAAATAATAACATGGAACACAAATGAAAAAGAAGCAATAGAATACAGAACAACTAAATTTTAACAAGCACAAAGACTTACTTGGCCAACCTATAAAAAGAAATCTCTTTCGATAAACGCTAAGCTGAAACACTATAATTCCATAGTAAAACCAGAGGCAAATTATGCTAGTGAAACTTTATTCAAATTGAATGTAAAATCTACAACAGGCAAATTACAGAAAACTGACAGAAGAATTATTAGAACAATTCTTAACAAAAAACACCAAGTTGATGGACAGTGGAGATTGTTGCCTAACAACATCGTCTATCGTGAATGTGAATCAATGCGTAAAAGAAGAATTTCCTTTTTCTGTCACATATCAAGACTGCCAGAAACCAGGATATTGAAACAACTATTTGATTACTTTTTGAAAAATGAAATCAATAATAATTCGTTCAAAGAAGTTCAGGATGATTTGGAAGAATTGGGTATAACTCGGCAAGAAATCAAAGACGGAAAAGAGAAGAGGATTTTGAAGAACGAAAGCATAAGTCTCAAACTAATAACAGTTGAACGGAAACAATAACTTATACTATATCGGACACACAAAGGGCTTCCATGTCGGAGAGGATGAGAAAGTTCTGGGAGGAGAAAAAGAAGAAATTTACTCAAATTTATTGATTTGCTCGAATGTGGGCGTAAAATATGTAAATAATAATAAAGAGAAATCAAATTAAGTAAACTATTTACAGAATGAAATGAAGAAACTGGAAAAACAATGAATAAGAACTATGAAGATATAAAGTATATTGAATAAGTATTCTTGTAAAATGTAAAATAATAGAATCAAATTGAAATAAAATAAAATGGATATCCGTACAAATAATTTGGTTAAATAAAGGTTCTAAATACAATAAAACCTGCCTAAAGCGGAACGCAATCGTTCAGGATTTATTTTTCCGTTTTCACAGGTTTCCGTTTTACAAAGGGTTGAGTGTTAATAAGACAAAATACACTACAAAGAAATACTGTATTATCGCTTAGGATTTCTATGAATAAAATAATTTAAATTATAGGTGTGTAAAAAAAAATGAAAATAGTTTCACGTGTATTACAGTGTATTTTCAACTCCCTGCTCGTTTCTTTGTTTCAACATATCTTTCAAAGTGCATTGTCGTGCGACTTCTTTACAAGAGAACGTTGTATGATATCCTTTGCATCCTGCATTAACTCCAGAAGTACTGGAACAGTCTTGAAAGCTGCAAATTCCCGAAGGTCACTCACAACAGATAGTGCTTCTCCAAAAATGTGTATTTTCAGCTCTGTTTTGTTGCCTTCATCGTCGTCCATTTCTTCCATGACCTCTCATCTGCTGTTTTCGGCAGCAGAATCAGCTGCACTTTGAATGTCTTCAGTCGTTAATTTTTCCTAGAACTTTAGTGCAAGTACAGTCGCGCTTAAAATTTGGTAGCCTACTGTACATAGTTTTGTGATATAAATAAGATAATCCGTCTTAGGCAGGTTATTTACGGTTACAGTTCCGGAATTCCTTTCCGTTTCTGCGTTAGACAGTTTTCCTGTTTACAGTGTCATTTTACATAGGAAATACCTTCGTTTCGATTTTTGTTATCCCTTTGTCCAGGTTTCCGGTATATAGAGGGTCCGTTTTATTGTATTTGATTATAATTCTCAAGACACTCTGAAGTTGCCTTTTCAAACTTGTTATTGGAGCCGTAATGGATGGTTGCGATGTTGAAACACACAGATGGAATTGAGACTACCAAATATAAAGTCATAACTGACGGCTTATTCTCGCTGTAGTCGTTCATAAATTGCATATAAACCTCACACAATTCCAATCACTCCGTGCTGTTACTTGAATGGATCCCTATATGATAAGCTCAATTAAAACCCAATGCTATGCTCTTCTAACGTTTAGTAAGCCACTTGCAATAGATTGGAAATGAAGGAAGGAAAGAAGGAAGGAAGGAAGGTTGTATTTTTACGTGACCGTGAATCTTGTGATTGTGTGCCATGGGACCTCCATTATACGTGGAATCCGAACCACAGGAGATGGCATTTCACTTCGAAAATTGCACAAGCATTGACCGGGAATCGAACCCAGTCCACCTTGGTTAGAGGCCAACAGCTTGACCGTTACACCACCACGCCCCCTAGATTGTAAATGAATGGAAACGTTGGATCATCTGTTGCTGGCGATTGCTATAAAGTACGGCGAAGTTGTGATGCCTTATCTCTATAATTATACTGTTGTGTGTACTTACAAATACATATGTTGGTAGGGATTTTTAGAATTAAATGGTTTATCATTGAGTTCTTTAGTTAATGTCATTAATTCAACATCATTTCTTCCTTAAATCTTTATAGGGTCCATAAGAGTTGTTTAAGATTTAAGTCTCATCCTTTCCTATTTGAAGCAAAGGAACAAGAAATTTGTGGTGACCTTGGTCGACTTCAAGAAGGCCTATGACTCGATTAATAGAATGGCCCTTATTCAAATTCTACAGGAATTTGGGTTGGATAATAAAACCAAGGCAATCATTCAACAGACCTTAGCTGACACAGCTTCCAGAGTCAAGTTCATAGGAGAAATTTTAGACTCTTTCGAAATTAAGACAAGAGTTAGGCAGGGAGATGGGCTCTCACCCTTGCTCTTCAACTGTGTACTTGAAAACTTCATCCGCGAGTGCTGAAAAGAAATGAACGATGTGCTCCAAAATGGAGTAAGATTGGGTTACAAGAACATGAACTTTTCTGTTGATTGCCTAGCCTTTGCAGACGATCTTGCAATTTTCTCCGATTCTTTAGACATGGTCACAAAACAAATTAACCAGCTACAGGCCCATGCAACAAAAGCTAGAGAAAACACAGTTTATTACTAAATTCACGCCAGCACCAAGAGAGCTAAATGTAAACCAGGGGAAAGTCAAACGGACATAAAAGTTTAAAAGATTGGTGAGGGGGTAGAACCCAACGTCTGTGAGAAAGAAAACCTTCACTTCGCGCATGAATAAAATGGAAGTGTACCAACTCACCAAGGACATTTACAACAAAATGTCAATATCCCTGACGCAAAATGCAGGCATTATGCACTGTCATACGACCAGAGGATCCGTATGCATCGGAATGCCTCACTATGAACAACAAAGGCCTGGTAGAAAAATTGGAGATGAAAGAAAGAAAGAAAGAAAGAAAGAAAGAAAGAAAGAAAGATCTTGAGGAAAATTCTTGGCCCGATTAAAGACAAAGGTAATTTAGATGACAGCATAACCATGAGCTGTATATTTATGTCCTAAAGATCTCTGATGTTATGAGGAAAAGGAGAATTGCATCTTATGGCCACTTGGTAACAACGAAACCCACACCATTGACGAACCGGATCATTACCTATTTTAAAGACAAGAAGACCAAGCCAGCCTGGTTCGAAGAGATAGAAAGTAACCTACAGGAGATGGAGATTACCTGTGAAGATATTCAAGAAGGCAACCCCCTCAAGAAGAAACTAAACGACCACCAGGGTGTTCAAGAAAAGCCAAAGTTGAAGACAGGAAAGTGGACGGAAGAAAGAAAAGAGCAACGTAGCAACCGACAACGTATGACGGAGCACTGGGCAAAGATCAAAGCCCAGAGAAGACAATTGAAATGACGAAGCCCTTAGTAGGTGGATACGATTAAAGAAAACAAATAATAGTAATATTCATAATAATTCTGACCATCCGTACGAACATTTTATCATAATTTTATGCACTTATATCGACCTTGCTATATGGAATTGAGAGCTTGGTTGATTCAGGATATATCATACATGGCAACAGTTAACTCATATGGGGATAGCACGATTGATTCCTGGGATAAATAGATGGGAGCAATGGCAGGAAGGTACTCGTAATGAAGAGATAAATGAGAAGTTAGAAATGAACACGTTAAATGAGGCTGCTCGTAAGAGCAGACTCAGATGGTAGGGTCATGTGATGAAAAAGGGAAAGGGTAGGTTGCCTAAGTGGATAATGAATTCGACAATAGATGATACGAGAAAGAAAAGTAGACAGGAGGTGCAAGTTACATTTATTGTTGAACGATTTCAAAGTGAGAGCTGTAGAAGCAGAAGAAGCCTCAGTGCTAACTGCTAATCGTGGGTCATGGGGACGACTCGTTCACAAACAGTGCTATACTGGACGCTGAAAGGCAAACCAGTCTAAAATGAAAATGGAATGAATGGATGGTTATTTTGTACAGTGATCTGGGCCACTGGAAGTGATAAGATACCTGGTTGGCAGGTTCAGGAGGATGACCGTGTTCTAGCAAGAGCTGGACTACTGTTGTCTGTTGGTTCTCTGTAGCAGTATGTAGTGGTGTGTTGCCATCTTCGTCCCTCGCGACCTTGTCCAAGTTGTGCCGTAGAAGAAGTTCCACCATATCAGCGTGGCCCTTCTCGGCAGCGGCATGCAGTGGTGTCCGGCCTTGCTACAAACAAACATGGCGGTCACAACCATAACACACCTTACTTCACAAGTGCGCAACTACAACATACATTTCCTCAATTTACCATTTAGTGGATATTACGTATTAATTCTTCAGGGGCTCACGATTAATGGCACATGGGTGATTCTCCAGAAAAGGGCAGATTTCAGTCCTCGTAGGATTTTAAACATATTTTTTAAATAATATTTAATATTTTTATTTTTATTGCTTACTATAATACTAATAGTGTCTTAAAATGTTTCTAATTTGATTTAAATCTAACACCATTTTTAATTATTTTTATGGTGTAAACCTCAACTGCGTGACTGTCCCCTCCCACGATTTCAATTGTCTTTAAAATATATATCATAATTGTAATTTCACAGAACTTTCAGTAATTAATACTAAATTAGTTTAATAGTTAAAAAATTATTTGTCAAAATAATGAAATATGAAACAAAGTAACTTTCTTCTTTTTTAGTTTTGTCCCTGAGGGCAGTTCTCTTCTACGTTACCACTGATTATATTTCAAAGAATTACTCACTGGTAGCAGCACCTGACCTATTTCTTCACTAAACATAAAGAAGGCAGCTATTTCTTGACTGAGTAGAGAAGCTGTGTGTTTTTGTAAAGTGTGTAGTTGAGTGATTAGTTGAAATAAGATTCAAAGTTCACTTGGACATTACAAGTTCTCAACTCCGTTACTTAGCTTGAGAGGTAAGTAACCAAATATTAATTGCTTATTGTTTGTCTACATGAATAATACATTGAACCTGCACATTCAGGGATAAGACTTTAGTTACTAACCTCAATTGATGCCATGTGGTCCATCATTTTTCACAAATCCCTCAACTCCGTTACTGATCTAAGTGTTTACAACTATTGACACTTTTGTTTTTAGGAATTGTAGAATCAAGAGATGGGGAATTTGTTACTGTAAACTTCATGAACAAAACTGGAGAGAAAACCAAGAAATAAAAACCAGTGAAATATTCTGTGTCTTCCCAGAACCACCTAATCCTGTGTCGAACCTCCACATTAAGCTAAAATGCTTCAGTGACATTGATAAAAGAGTTAAAATGTTTTTGAAGTAAAGGTCAAAGAAAAATGAAGTGTTTACTCTTTATTTTGATGTATATTAGGCCTTCGTTTGTAATAAAACTGCCTTCTTAAAAAAATCTCAACTCCGTTACCTTCGCCTCCGTTACCAACAAAAATTAACAAAGAGTTTTTAAACTATGGTTGGTTGGTTGGTTCCTTAGTTTAGGGGCTGCGACAACGCGGTCATGTAGCCCCGTGTACTTTGGGTGTGTGTAGAATCTGTCTGATAACCGGTGTTAATTGTGATGACTGTATTAGTGTGTGTATCTGTTTTTTAATTCAAGTAGGGACTGCAACTTTGAATTTTCAAATAGTTCCTACTTTTGCCGCCAAACGCCACCGTCAACGACTACTAGGCCTAGTTCAGAACTAGCTACTAGACGCCACCGCAGTCGGCTCTTGGCAACGAACGTAGCAACCTAAGAGCGTTGTTTATATTCTTAACCTATCCAATATAGTTTCACACAGGTGTAATTAGTGGAAAGATCTTTAACATGCCATTAATCTATGACATGGGACCGCCGGCTTTACTTCCCCTCCGAAGGAAGGCATACTGAGGGATTTTTAACGCTCTTAAAAAATCCGACGGCTTCGGCCGGGTTTGAACCCGCTATCTTGGGCATAGAAGCTCAGCATGCTACCAACTACGCCACCGAAGCCGCCTTTTTAAACTATAAAAAATTCTTTTACTCAACCATTTATGAAATAGTATTATACAGTAAATGCTGTGCCTCATAAATAATTATAACATAAAAATATGAAAGTTTTGGATTATTATTTATTTTCAATCAAATCTGCCCTTTTCTGGAGAATGACCCACAGGGTTGGCAACCATGAGGCGCCAGCTGAGTCCAGCATTGTTTCCACTTACTTGTGCCGGGCTCCTCTCTGTCATCTTGGTGGCTTCGGTGGCGTAGTTGGTAGCATGCTGAGCTTCAATGCCCAAGGTCGCGGGTTCAAACCCGACCAAAGTTGTCATATTTTTAAGAGCGTTAAAAATCCCTCAGTATGCCTTCCTTCGGAGGGGAAGTAAATCCAGCGGTCCCATGTCATAGATTTATGGCATGTAAAAGAACCTTCCACTAATTACACTTGTGTGAGGCTAAATTATAGGTTAGATTTGACTAACGCTCTTAGGTTCCAACGTTCGTCGTTAGAAGCAGATTGCGGTGGCATCTAGTAACCAAGTTCATAACTAGATGTCGTTGACGGTGGCGTTTGGTAGCAAAAGTAGGAACTAGGCTACTTGAAAATTAAATGTCTGCAGTCCTTACTTGAATTAAAAACAGATAACACACATTATTCAGCCATCACAATTAACACCGGTTATTAGACAGATTCTACACACACCCAAAGTACACGGGGCTACATGACCGCGTTTCCGCAGCCACAAACCTGAGGAACCAACCAACCCCTGTCATCTATCCTGTAGACCTCACTCGGTCTTGTTTAAAGATGATAATAACTTTACCTTTAAGTTTGGGATTTATTGCGAAATGGCTAATACCCATTATTTCGTGAAATTACACTATCCTAGTTCACATTCCATACCTGTCACGAACAAAGCCATAGACTAGTTCCTTTGAGAGGCTCCGCCCCTTATAACAACCACCGTCATCAAATCATCTACGTCAGAACAGTGACATCATTATCATACGTTTATTTATTTGTTGGCGTAGTCGTACCTTGTTTCTGGCGTCGGTCTTCGCCCCTACCTGGACCAGTCGTTTCACGATATCCGTGTGTCCACCCTGCGCCGCGTGGAATAGCGCCGTCTGCTGGTCTCCGTCCACAGCGTCCGGTTTGAGGTCCTCGATCGTGTCGAGGAGGAAGTTGAGTACCTCCAGCCGGTCGTTGCGAGCAGCACACATCAACAGCGAGTACTGTTTCTGGAAAAGATATGCACAACATGAACCACCTTATGAAGATACACATTGTGTCGAATAGAAAGTTGAGTACCTCCAGCCAGTCGTTGCGGGCAGCACACATCAACAGCGATTACTGTTTCTGGAAAAGATATTGTTTTAGATCCCTTATTTGGGGGTGGATCTAAAAGGAAGAGTTATTGTACTAATTTATAAAGCTGTGCCTAAAAGGGGTAGCTTCCCTTGGCAGGGTAAGCTGACCAGTGTAGAGTGTTGTGGTGTGCTAGGAACTAGGGGGCGTTCCTATAAATAATGTAGTAGTGTTTGAAGGGATGGGACCCAATGCAAGGGTCACTGTGCTGGTCGCTCAGCTGACTGGCTTATTATGTAACTGAATCTGCTCGTATCAGCCGAGTGGCACGTGCTGCTTGCTAGCAGCCGGGCCGGCTCGAGAAATACAATGGTATCTGAGCTACCGTCTGTCACGTCTAACCGTGACGGGAATAAGGAAGGGCGTTGGGATGTAAAGAGGCGTATGGACAGTAAGACTAGTGTGATGTGTTGACCAAGTGTTTATTGGTCTGTAATTCTGAAGTATGAGTCCCTTGTAGGGAATGTAATTATGTTCACAATGTAAAGTACAAGTTGTGGGTTAAAGGTTACAAAAGTAGGATGTCTGAACACGACTGACTGACTCACCTCTGATGACACCGGCGTAGCCTTCGGCCGTATCGTTGAAGCACTGATAATGGAGAGATCCCTTGACCTGATTAAGACGCCTTCTTATACTCTTCGGCGCTATGCTGTCAGCAATGTGTTGGCATTGCTGTCCCAGTTAATAGTATGTCGTTATGTGTAACCATTGTGCAAGGACTGAGCTGCCTTTTAGAGTGGCAAGCTGTCCGTGCTACGTTTATGGATGTTGGCCCGGCTTTCCAAGGGTTGCCCGTTAGGAGATTTAGGCAGATGATGGGGGAATGGTCTCCAAGGGGTGCATACCCCTGGGAGGCTGTACAAGCGTCTTCCTTCATTTGTTCGCGTCCTCGCGAACGGGAACGGAACTGGAGGTTGGGATGTTGACGTAGTGGTTCTTGGAGCCCCCTCGTATCTCCTGGTGGTGTCGTATCGAAGTGTGGGTGTGAGATCAGCCCGTGTTCAGAGGGGAGGGTTATGGGATGTACAGATATATGTATACACTGATATTGGCATGGTGAAAATGGAAATTAACAAAACAAAAAAAAATTGACATTGCGAAAAATTTGACATCGAGAAAAAAATTGACATTGAAAAAAAATTGACATTTGAGAAAAATTTGACATTAAAAGAAATTTGACATGGAGAAAAAAAAAGTTGCCCTTGCTATTGCTGGCATATTGCTAGTTTCAAAAAAGAAAAAAAACCATGGTTTTGATAGTTACATAGTTGTGCAGGGAGGAAAAACCCAGCTAGACGAGGAATTGTGTCGTCTGGCTTTACTTTGGGGAAAAAAGTGCTCCCTGCAAAGAGAAAGATAGGAGAGAATAGAAAAAAAAATGGGTGTTCCAGGGTATAATTTAAGGGATATAATCAAAGTGTATTTATTGGTTCGGGATGAAACGGAACACCCTGACAAATGGGGAAGTTAGAAGAAGGAAAAATGAAAGAAAACAAATCATAGACATTATGTACATTGGTGGTCTTGATAATGGTAACAGATATGACCCGATAATAATAATAGTAATCCTTACATTTGTAAAATTCCTGACAAGTTATAATTGAACATAGTAAACATAGTAATAAAGATTAACATAGAAAAAATAATGGTTGCCATGTTGGTACCCTGTACGTATAAGTATCCTTGCCACTCTTGTGGAACCTTGCAATTGTATGACATGGCGAGAAAATACAAAATAATTTACACTTTCCAATTATCACTATCATATATATATATCTTATAGAGCTCTGTTACCTGGCCAGTTACTGCATACCTCTTATACTTGGTGCGCACCGTACTATTATGCCTCGCCGACCGTTCTCTAATCGGCCGTCCCTGGTGCGGTTTAGTGGCTAGTCCACTATTCTCTCCCTGTACTTATCACATAACCTCGTGGTTTTCCGTCGTGGGTAAGAATCCCACCTTAGGGTCGAAGGTCCGGCACTTACAAACCTTGTGTCGCCCTTTTAGCCTGAAGTAACGCTTCATTTGCGTATTCTGAAAAGTGTTTGCGTTCAGCGATGGTCATCATCCCACGTATGCTGTCCACCGCTGACCGCTGGCGTTGTCACCTTTAAGGGTGCAACGAAAATTGATAAGGAGTGTATTTGTGTATGACATGTATGTGTATTTTGGTAATATATTTACCACAGACATATTCACGTTCTTGGTTACCTGTAAATCAAAACAAAACAAAAAAATGCATCCATATAAAGATGTTTATCTCTTCGTATCTCCGTGGTCTTCCTGTGTGGGTAAAAGTGGGTTAATTATGAATAGTACAGTACAATACATTATAATTCATTACAGGTATATATATAACCTTCCTTGGTAACGCTTAGTTTGGAAACTAAGTGTAGCGCCACCGAAGTCTAACTTAACCTAGGTTAGCCTATTTTAACCTATTCTAGCCTAGTGCTGTCGGGCTTACCTTGGTAACGGATTTTGAGTCACCAAGTGCCGAGATATTCTATTGTGATCTATATATATAAAAAAAAAATTCCTTAAATGTAGGCTTATGCTATCTTACAACGAATTATCATGCCTTATCATGAATTGTCGGACTTACCCTGATGCCGGGTTTCTGGGCTATCAGGCGCCGACCGGCGTTACTTAGTGCTATCTATCTTAATTATGGTCTAAAAAAATGCTATTTCTAAGCCGAAAGGGTTGCCTTAATCTACTGCCGAAATGTGCTGTGCCATACCTGGCAACAGCGGTGAATAAATTTGCTTAATCCTAGGTTGCGTGTCAAATGCAACCGTCTTACAGCTAAATTTGGCCTAGAACGATCGCCTGGGGCAATTTACTTCCCCAGGACACCACCCGCACGAGTCCCAGAAACACCGGTTGTCTCTAGGATCGCTGGATTCCGTTCCCTTAATTCTAGGTGTCGACGTCTATTACTAGTACTAATCTAATCACAGGCGGCTTACGGTGCCACTAAGCAAACCGTTTCGCCTGCTGTACCTTCCATTTCTTTGATCGTTTCCATTGCGTGTGTAGTCGTAGGTGGGCCGCCCACGTAACCCTTATGAGGCGCTCGCAATGCCCCTCTCTTAATGCCCTTTGGCTGCCCGATGCGTCGCCATTTATGTGGGCATTGGACATTGTCGTCCAATGGCATAATATAATCTTCGCCTTTGTCGGCAATCGTGGTTTGCTTCTCGCAATAATCTTCGCCTGTATCGGCAATCGTGGTTTGCTTTTCGCAGAAATCTTCGCCTGTATCGGCAATCGTGGTTTGCTTTTCGCAGTAATCTTCGCCTGTATCGGCAATCGTGGTATGCTTTTCGCATTAGTATTCTTCTCCAACGCACAGGAGTTTTGCTTCCCGCTATGGAAGCCGTGCCTACTTAAATTTAAACTTAACTAGAAGTCTAGTCATAATGGGGTCGTCTCTAGGGATAGTTCCCGAGGCCGGCGCTGAGTGAGCTATTTCTCCCGCCATCCTCAGAAAGTCACCCTGCAGATCTCGGCTTCGATGACCGTGACACATAGTGGGTGTAACCTTTTCCGACAAGGGGGATGGGCTAATATGCACCCCTAGATCTCGATGTTTGCCCGTGTCAGGTCCCGAATGCTTTGACCTTACGTAGTTCGTCTGTTCGGTCTAGTCGTCAGTTAAGTGAGGTCGCTGCGCTGTCGAGCCAACTGGGGTAAGGGTCCACATCGCCTTCCCCAGCTCTGCTCCAGTGTGGTCCCTCTGACCTTCGGCTTACACCGTTGTCATCAATCAGATCGTATCAGATTCCTTTGTAAAAAAAAATGTAGCGTGACCCGTGTAAATGGTTTAATCTCTGTGTAAAATGTAAAATATTTCCCAGTGTTGCGGGGTTGTAGATCTTCTAAGTACATAGGCTACTTCTGGTCTACCATTGCTACGTCAGCTTTCCAGCAATAATGCTTTCTTTACCTTAATGGAGGTGTTAGTAGGGTCTGTAATGTCAGGTACCCTGTTATTAGGATCTGGGGGTAGTTATTTGTCGAGCGGGCTGAAACAAGGCAGGAAGGGGTTGCGCACCTTTGGGTTCCACGTTAGTGGTGGCCTGGAACCGGTGATGGCGTTGGGATGATCCTATAGTGAGTGGACTGGGGAGGCAATTCCCGGGATTGCAAAGATACGAAAATTTCGTGCAGGTTTGATATGAAAATCCCTGGTGAATGGATGGGATAGTCATGCATGTGTCTGGATATGAGGCATCTGCACTCATATAAGGATAGGTGTAGGTTGAGGCATAATATCAATATATTCCTGTCATGCGGGCGTGTTTAATTAATAAAGAATGGTTAATATATATCTATGGCCTCCTCTCTCATTTGGAGAGGCGCATTATGCTTATTTAATGTTTGCTGACCCACCCCTAATACTCAGGTGGTAGCATCGTGGCGCAAGGCGTAGCATGCCTTCTCTTTAGACGCATGAAGTCCATCAACCCCTTGTGTGTACTTTGTAATGTAGTGTAGCTGTTTTTGGTCGTGTACATGTGTCTGCGTTGGTTTATGTTGGACGTGAGAGGGTTATTGGAAGGGAATTGGGTATTAACCATGGTAGCTTGCTGTAGTATGTCGGTAATCCCTCTCGGATTATCCACCTATGGTTTGTCATCCTCCCTAGGTCCATGCTTGCTTTCTATCCGCGCCTTGGGATAGTAAAGCTTCACGACCTAATCTGGTCTGCCATTTGTAGTGTAAATGTGGCCAGTGGTCGTAGTGCGACTGGCTATGTCCTAGTCATCTGTAATGACTCCTATGCCTTACGATCGATAAAAGAAGTTATTAGGGGGGGAGATCTTGTCTGTGTTTGCTCCTAATTGTTGAGTGCATGTGCGTGTGTGTGACTATGTTCCGCTACACCACGCGGACGGTTGGTCTGTTGCAGGCTAAGTCGTAATATGTATCGCATGTATGGGCAAAAGGCGCCCGTGGCTTGCCAACGTCTTTGCGAACGTGCCCTTATAGGCCCAAGATAAGTTCCGCTGTGTCACGTCTTGTCCATTGCCAAATGTTTTTGCAGTGTGGAAAAAAATGTATGGTGTTATAATTGTTATGTGTTTGTAATTTCACGGTCACTGGCGATACGCAACAGTGTCTCGTCACCGTAGTATTGCAGTGTGAATAGTCTGCAAGTCAGCAGTTGGTATGTGTAATGTCAGGCTGGGATGTTATTGTTTGTCATCCGCTGGCATGTGCTTTCCTGCACATATGCAAGTGTGGTCATCGTTTTAGATTCCTGGCGGACTTAATGTGGCAATTCATACTATTTGCCAATGCTATTGTGTGGTCACCATTCCGTAAGACCTTTGTCTTATGAAATTATCCTAGCTGCGTCTGGGAAATGTATTTCTCATGTCAGGTGTATTTTGAAATTTTATGCCCGGTTTTTGGCGTGAGGAAATGTGGTATTTACTGTTCATGTATCGGTATGGGCCAATTTTGGTGTGGTTGGCAGCCTGGATAACTGCTTTCCCTTGTGTCTAATTTTTACTGGGACTCTGACCCGTGACCTTGTCATTCTCTGTGTTATATGTCTGCGTTGTTCATGTCTTGTTCGCCTTCTGTATGTATTTTGATTGTGTTTCTCGTACCAAAAATACCGTTGTTTAGTTAGTTTTTGGTACGAGCGTGTTTTGTGTGGTCATGGGTTCGGAGCCGGTTGCCTGTAAAGATTTGGTGTGATCATTTCCGTGCCGCATATATTATGGCACGTTCCCGTGTATGTGCAATGCGCAAATGAAAGCATGCATACCTGTGTAGAGTTTGTATGTTTTTGATTTCCCCTCGTAGTGTAATTTTGGAAGATATAGGGTCCTTAGATCGGCCGTGAATGATGCGTTGGTTTCTGTCCAGTAGGAGTTGGCTCGGCTCGTCTGTGTCGAGCAGTCTTGCTCATTGAGGAGTATGTTACTGCTGATACGACGGTGTTGAATTACGATGTTGTGTGCTTTCATTTGTTTTATGTTCAGCCCACGTCCTTGTTTCCTGCACGTGTGTGTGTGTGAACTTGATTGCTGTCTGTAGTGATTGCGAGCAGTGCCTCTCGCATTGTAGAAAAAAAACTTGTGGTTTAACCTGACCGTTGATCTGTAGATCATGCGCCACGGGACTTCCGTTTTACGTGGAATCCAAACCACAGGCCGTGGCCTTTCACTTCGAAAGTCTCACATGCATTGGCCGTATTGGATAAGAACCTCTTACTAACTACACTTGTGTCCCCAATTGTGTGTTACTGTAACGTGGTTCAAGTATATTCCTATCTGTTGTACCAAATGTCGCTATACACTAGTGTGTCTGGTCCGCTAGTCGCGTGTTTGGTGACTAGATGCCAGAGGCGATTTTGTTGTTTTTCATTTATGACCCGCTGTTAGTGGGACTGTCCCAAACTGTCTTAGCTTTCCCATTTTTCTATTCTAGAACTGGATAGCTACCCAACCTTATATTCTTGGTATTCAGAAGGTTGCGGGTTTTGAGACCGTCTTTTACCCAGAGTGATTGTTTCTGGCACTATTCAGGTTGTGTCTCCGGGACAGTTTGGTAGTATTTTACTGTCATGTGTCTATGTAAATTGATTGTGTGATCTCCAACAATATGCAGGGCTTCCCAAAGTCTGGGGTTTTCATCTTTCGGTGTGTTAGCGTTTTAGCTTACGTGTTGTTGTGGAAATGATAAAAAACATTATATTACAGGCAATGTAACGTGTCACGTATGCCTATGGGTTAAATACATACAGTTCAACTTGGCCACCCTTTTTTTTTTCATCGGGCCTAATGACTGGGGCAGAGAAAGAGGAGGAAAAAAATGAGCTATGCCCCGCTCCGTATTAAGAGAGCATTTTGAAAAGGTATAGAATATATGTTTGTATGTCGCCTGCCCACTGCTGTATGCTTTGCTAAAGTGGGTTGCCGGACGGCGATAGTCTGTCAAAATTGTGTCGTAAACACTATGAAAAAAAAATGTTTTTAAAAAAATGGTAAGTAGGTCCTGATCGTACTATGCACCTAGTAGGTGACGTTAGCACTATAGTAATCTGGTTACATCTCAGGGGACTCTACCGACCTTGTCTAGTACACCCGGGGAAGGCCATTGCCAGACGTATTTGATACATGTGTATCCACGTCACGAGCAAAGCCAGGGCCCTATGGGAGTCGAAACTCCACTCTAAAGCAATTATAACCTTACCTTGGCATTGAATATATAATTTTCAAAAGAGAAATATGTATTATCCGTTGAGCCATTATATATTTATACACAAATTGTGCTAAATGTTCCGGCATAACTCAACAAAATGACAGTGGTTCGCCCCGGTGTGCAATTGGGCTTTTCAGTTGGTTAAAGCACACCTCACCAAATTTTTGAAAATTAGTTTGCGATTTTTAATTCCTGCCACTCTTATGGCTTTTGCCCTCTACAAGAGAGTCTATCCAACTGTTGAACCGGAACGTAGAACATTTAGTCATTTCTGCTTAGAAAGACTCGCTTAAGCTCTATGCTGTGACTTGATGTTTAAGCTATGCTCAAAATATCTCTTTCCGGCTTTAAGCCGCGTAGCTCACCTGATGGGCTTCTACTGGGCTTTGAATATTAGCAACTTTACGTCATCCAATTTATGGTGATGACCACTCCGACCAATAATCATTACTGGCCTGGGAGAAAAATGTCAGGGGCAAACAAAAAAAAAACAAGGATTTTGAATCATGCACCTCTGATCTAGCCAAGTTGCACTGCATATCCATAAAAGAAGGCAGATAGAGAAAGAGAGAAAAAAAAATGTGCCGTTTACGTTAGTGAGTCTGTATGTATTTATTGGCGTATTTCCCCCGTGTAGAGGAACTTATGTGTGTCCCTGGTCAAAATGTGCGTGCGTGTATCGTGCATCCTGAGGGACTAATACCGGTGTTCGCCTTCGTTCTGGCAAATTTGCCCTTTGAACTGGCGGTAAAGGTTGCTTAATGGCTTGTGTCTGGCCTAGCAATGTGGTGGCGTGTAGTCTGACCGCTTTTCGGCCTGTGGCCACGGCAGACTCCTGCCATTGCGCTAGCCTATCTGTGTGGGTGTATGTAGGCTTTATGTGTAGTGGGACGGGTTCTATGTCGTCTGCCCATGACGTGGTTACGTCCCGTTGTCTCTCTGTCATGCTATGTGTGTCTGAGAGTCCTGGCTTCAACTCCCTCTCGCCCCTTTGTTCCGAGGGGGTTGTTCTAGGCTCTGCCCCTCGGTTTGGCAAAATTGCCTTCCGATCCGGAGCTGAAGGACATGTGTTCGTGTAACTTTGTGTTTTTAGCCTATTGGAGCCTAACCCGGCCGTCTTCTTGACTGTAGCCACGGTGACCTCCTTCCTATGTGTGGCAGTACATGGCGAGAGGGACATCCTCGTAAATTGTCGAGTCAGCGTATCCACGCTTATGTCCTCTCTCGGCTGGGCTGGTGGCCCTGCCATGTACTCAAAAAATGGCCTAGTGAGCCCGGAGTTCCTTATGTCCGCCCCAAATTTGGGCGTACTGCCTGTGGAGGCATATGGCCTGTTTGCAAATTACTGTATTAATGTTTCTGTGTTCTGTATAGTTTTGTGGCCGCTAGTTGGAGAAGCGCTTGCTCGCGAATTAACTCCCTGTACTGAGCGTGTAAAGTCGCGTAGTGCACCCTCATTCTCTCGAGGGTTGCATTATCTATTACGGGACCATGTGTGGTGATTAATTGTTGGTATATTTTGTTTCTTTGGACATGGATTCTAATGAGGTGTTCATGTATGTTCCTCAAGTGCTTGTGTGCGCATCTTAATTGTGTTGTCCTGCCCTCTGACGGAGTGTATGGCTGTTTGCCCTGTATTGCTCCGACTTTCGTTTGGAGTGCCCGTATTTGTGTCTGTCGCCTCTGTATATGCCTTTGGCATCTTATTAATAATGTTAATAATGTTGGCGTAACCCTGTTGCCTCTATGGTTTGCAATCTCTGCATGAGGCGCCATTCTGACTGAAGTGTATGTGAATGAAATAAAAGGAAATATCTGTGCGTGTTTGACAGTGTATTTTCGTATCTGTTTGATTCTTTCTGGGGCTGGGAGTTTGGTTTAGTAAGAATTTCCCCTGTGTAGCTAGTTTTGGAGCAAAACTGGTGTTTTTGTCTGGGGAAAAAAAAATTCACTATTTGCTTGGCTTTTTGCGGTACGGAAGGGGTCGTTTTAACTACGAGGGCTCGTTGGTTGAGTCCCGTTCTCTATGCGTAGTACCCCGCCTCCACCAGTGTTTTAGATCCCTTATTTGGGGGTGGATCTAAAAGGAAGAGTTATTGTATTAATTTATAAAGCTGTGCCTAAAAGGGGTAGCTTCCCTTGGCAGGGTAAGCTGACCAGTGTAGAGTGTTGTGGTGTGCTAGGAACTAGGGGGCGTTCCTATAAATAATGTAGTAGTGTTTGAAGGGATGGGACCCAATGCAAGGGTCACTGTGCTGGTCGCTCAGCTGACTGGCTTATTATGTAACTGAATCTGCTCGTATCAGCCGAGTGGCACGTGCTGCTTGCTAGCAGCCGGGCCGGCTCGAGAAATACAATGGTATCTGAGCTACCGTCTGTCACGTCTAACCGTGACGGGAATAAGGAAGGGCGTTGGGATGTAGATAGATAGATAGATTTTTATTAATTCCATTTGATCAAATACATGCATTCAATACATTTTGATATAGGACACGTCAGAATTTACATGCATAAAATAAAAGAACTAACAGGTATATATTACTAAGATTATAACTATTTATAACTTATTATAATAGCAAATCTTAATAGATACAATCTTATTGCACAACTATTTACACCTCACTCTATTATCATAATATGAAAACTTAATTCTATAAATACAACAACATACAGCTAGGTATTAAAATTAAATTAAAAAAGTAAAATATAGTTATAGATTCCATCACTCCTATACGCTAAAATATTCAACTACTGAGTAAAAACAATGGCACTGCAGATAAGCTTTCAACATTCTATCAAAGGTTTTTATTTTTGGGGCCAGTTTTATATACTGGGGTAGTTTATTGTATAATTTAACTCCAGTGTGAAAAGTTCCTTTTTGATATATGCTTGTGTGTGTGTGTTAAATATGAATGTTTTGATTTTGTCTTGTGTTATGCCTATGAACATCATTGTTTGTTTTAAGAAAAATATCTTTATTCATTAAATTCTTTTTAAAAAACATAATACTTTCAAAGATATATATGCAGGGCAGTGGGAGAATGTTTAAATCTTTAAACAGAGGTCTACATGATTCTCTCGAGTTTACATTTGCCATAATTCTAATCGCTCTCTTTTGTATCCTAAACGTGCTTGGTACATCTGGCGACATACCCCAAAATATGATCCCATATCTTAAGTATGAATGGAAATAAGCAAAATAAGTATTTCTTAATGTGTGCATGCTAGTGCAGGTTTTCAAAATACGTAACGCAAAGCACATCGAGTTCAGTTTAGTATTCAGATATTGTATATGTTTATTCCATTTCAAGTCTTGTTGTATCCATAGTCCTAAAAACTTTGTTTCTGATTTATTTTCTATTTGATGACCATTTAATGTTATATTGGGCATCGCAGGATTCCTATTCTGTATAGTGTGGAAATTTAGACATACTGTCTTTTTATAGTTTATTATGAGGCGATTATCTTGTGACCATTTGGTTAACTCTCCTGTAACGGAGTCAGCAGACTGCTGTATGACCTGTTTAGTTTCACCTTTTATTACGAGTGTTGTATCGTCCGCAAACAAAATTTCCTTATGTGAATGAACGTTCTGTGTTATATCATTGATATATAGAAGAAAGAGTAGTGGGCCCAAAACCGATCCCTGGGGTACTCCAAATTCAATAATTCCCTCATTGGACAATGTTTCATTAAGTAATTTGGTTCCATCATCCTTGTGTCTCAAGCTTACTATTTGTTTACGCCTTGTTAAGTAAGACTCTATCCATTTATTAGCTAGACCTCTAACACCATATTGATTTAGTTTGGTAAGGAGGATTTTATGGTCAACTACATCAAATGCTTTCGATAAATCCAAGAATAGGCCAGTTACATGTTCCTTATTGTCAATTAATTTCAGTATACTATTACTACATTCGTAAATTGCTGTCTGTGTAGATTTTTCCGTTCTAAATCCATGTTGTGAGTTTGATAATATTTTATTTTTTTCTATGAAACTTATCAGTCTCTTATACATAATTTTTTCCACAATTTTTGCAATACCAGTTGGTAAGGTAATAGGACGATAGTTATCTAATTCATCTTTTGAACCGTTTTTGTGCACTGGAATTACTTTTGATAACTTCAAAATATCCGGGTAAGTTCCTGAGAGAATTGAACTGTTTATTAAGTGCGTAAGTGGATTTATTATATTTTCTGCACATTTCTTTAAAATTACATCAGGGATGCCATCAATGCCGGCACAGAATTTATTTTTTAGCTCTTTTATAACTATTCTTACCTCTTCACTTGTGACATGATTTATAAATAAAGAATCGCTGCATATATTTATTTTATTATTAGAATTTAGTGTATTTACCTGTGATTTATTTAATAATTTTTGCGGAATTTCCAGAAAATAGTCATTAAAAGTGTTTGCTATTTCCTCTGGATTATTAATCACTTTATTATTTCTGGTCAGTGTAATGTTCCTTTGTATTTTAGCATATTTTCCAGTTTCTTTCTTTATTACGGACCACATAGCCCTGTTTTTATTAGATGATTGGGAAATAAAATTATCATTATGCATTTTCTTTGCTAGTCTTATTACCTTATTTAATATGCTAGTGTATTTTTTGTAGTATAAATTGAATTCAGGTGTTGTGTGGTATTGTTTATATAATTTGTGTAGACATTTCTTTCTTTGACATGAATTTATAATCCCTGTTGTTATCCAATTGCTAGTTTTGTTATTTTGAACAGTTCTTCGTTTAAAGGGGAATGCTATTTCAAAATAGTGTTTTAGGGTACTGTTAAATGCATTAAATTTATCATTTACATTTTCTAGTTCATAAATTTCTGACCATGTTTCCTTATTTAATAAGTCATTGAAATATGTAACATTTGATTCAGTGAATGACCTGCACTTTGATTTTACTCTATTATCATTATTATTGACTACTTCGGATACTTCAAAACTCAGTATTTGTCCATGGTGGTCACTAAAACCCGGACAATAGACTTCTATTGAATGGTGATATTTATCTGTATTTATAAAAATTTGATCAGGAGTGGTTTTACTAAATTTTGTTATTCTTGTTGGTGTATTTACTGTAGGTTTCAGTCCATAGGAAATTAGTAACTGGTTTAATAATTCACAATTTCTATCAAGTTTTAAGAAATCCACATTTACATCCCCACAAATTATTATATCGAAATTTACTTTGCTCATGTTATTGAGTAACAATTCTAGTTTATCTATAAATAGAGGAAACTTTCCTGACGGAGAACGGTATACGCATACAATTATTAACTTAAACTGCTGAATTTTTACGGCAGAGAATTCAAAATCCTGTTCCATAATTAGATAATCATAAGCTGTTATCTGTTCATGATCTAAATTATTTCTTAAGAAGATGCAAGTACCACCATGGCTAATATTAGATCTAGAGT
Source organism: Meconema thalassinum (assembly GCA_946902985.2). Taxonomy (NCBI): domain Eukaryota; kingdom Metazoa; phylum Arthropoda; class Insecta; order Orthoptera; family Tettigoniidae; genus Meconema; species Meconema thalassinum. Next base: position 2,095,123,481 of record OX336388.2, on the reverse strand, counting down.
ATTTACTAGCTTGTATAAACCCTGGGAATTGAATTAATTCGAGTTGTTCCTCTTTCAGCCAATGTTCTGAAATACATAGTGCTGAGATGTCTTTAAGTTCATTTTTAAGCATTAGATTTATGTAATCAATTTTATTATAAAGAGACTGGACATTCTGGTGGTAAATTTTAAATTTGTTACTTTTGCAAGCTTGTGTTGGTGATTTATTTACATTATTATTATCATAATTGTTATTATTATTGTTGCTAGACAAATCCGAAATACCATTGTTGCACTCCGTTAAATTTGACTTCAAAAGATGTGAATGCCAAACCTCACGTTTGGCTTCTTCTACCAGTTTCCCTGCTTCCACTCTAATGATATTACTGTCGAATTATTCTTACCATTTGAATTTACAATTTTGCAGATTTCATCACTAAGATACTCTTTTCCTAATCTATTTAAGTGTAGGCCATGCCGAGTGTGGAACGTCCTGTCTAATTTACTTACATCTACAATTTGGACATTTGGAAAACTCTTACAAATTTTATGAATTTTTCCATTTGTAGCCTCTATTTCTATATTTACACATGACTTGGGAATTAAATCGTGTCTCTGCGGAATGTTTACAATAATGACATTTGTTTTTTGCATGGATGGCAATGTACCCTTTAAATCTTTGATTACCTTTTTACTCTCATTTCTATAGACGTCGTTTGCTCCAGCGATGATCACTGCGTAGTCCTTTGCAGTAAGGGACGCACACTCTCCTATCATCCCGTTCGTGACTTCTGCAATCTGAGCTCCTGGCTTCACTGTCGAAGTGACCTCCATTTCTCGGCTTCTCTCCAAAACGCTTGCTGCTACATCTCGCCCGTGGCTATCCGCAAATATCCGCATCTTCCTGGATTTTCTCTTTATCACTTTCTTCTTTTCTTCTTGAGGAAAGTCATCATTTTCTTCGACAAGCACTCCAAATGAATTTGAGACGGGAATTTCAGTTACATGTACTCCATTTATAGGCCTAGGCTTATTCAATCTTACCTTACCAGCAATCACTGTCGACCAAGTTTCCTTGCTTTCCCCTCTGTTTCCTTTTAATTTATTCAACTCTTCCATTAACTTAGCAATATCTTCCTTTAGCAGCTTTATAATTTCGTCTTTTGAGGACAGTTCGTTTCTCAGGTTATGACATTCGCATGACGGTAGCGGTAGGCCTACATTACGACAATCGGTTTCACTTTTCTCCTCATTCAATTTTACCTGAGATCTTGTGATGATTTTATTTGCATTTTTTACTTTTATTTTGCACGACGAGCATAAATCCGTTACGGTTACACAACCTGACGAGATACTAACACTGTTGACTGTCGTCATACTAGAGATCTAAGTGAGCCTAGATGTTTACACCAAATTACACTAAATTTAATTTAATTATTACTACCTAATAGAATTAATCTAATAACCTACCAATAAAGAAGAATGTGAAATACGTATATCTTCCAATCGGGTGAAGTCTCGTAAAAGCACCACTGCTCTACTTGGTTCAAACAGTGATTGAAGAAGTCACCGAATCTTTGGATACACGTTCCCACAACTTAGTTTAAGCTTATTAAATTATCAACAAGAATTTCTAAATACTATCAATATTCCGTATTACACTTGATCTAAGGAAAGTAACTTTATAGATTTTAAGCCTCTGTTATAATATTTTACCACTTTTATCAAATATTTACACTAGCTGCTATTTCACTACACTTTCACTGTGACGCCATCTTGCTTGCTTTCCCCTCTGTTTCCTTTTAATTTATTCAACTCTTCCATTAACTTAGCTTGTAAAGAGGCGTATGGACAGTAAGACTAGTGTGATGTGTTGACCAAGTGTTTATTGGTCTGTAATTCTGAAGTATGAGTCCCTTGTAGGGAATGTAATTATGTTCACAATGTAAAGTACAAGTTGTGGGTTAAAGGTTACAAAAGTAGAATGTCTGAACACGACTGACTGACTCACCTCTGATGACACCGGCGTAGCCTTCGGCCGTATCGTTGAAGCACTGATAATGGAGAGATCCCTTGACCTGATTAAGACGCCTTCTTATACTCTTCGGCGCTATGCTGTCAGCAATGTGTTGGCATTGCTGTCCCAGTTAATAGTATGTCGTTATGTGTAACCATTGTGCAAGGACTGAGCTGCCTTCTAGAGTGGCAAGCTGTCCGTGCTACGTTTATGGATGTTGGCCCGGCTTTCCAAGGGTTGCCCGTTAGGAGATTTAGGCAGATGATGGGGGAATGGTCTCCAAGGGGTGCATACCCCTGGGAGGCTGTACAATATGCACAACATGAACCACCTTATGAAGATACACATTGTGTCGAGTAGAAAGTTGAGTACCTCCAGCTGGTTGTTGCGTATCGTTCACATCAACAGCAAGTACAGCTTCTGCAACTGGCACAGTACGTCGGGTAGGAAGTTGAGTATTTCTACCCGGGAGCTCCGTGTCGCAACAACGAGTACAGACAGAATAACAGACAGACAGACAGACAAACAGACAAACTCTTCTTGAACCACGAATCCACTCTTTTGTTAAGTCAATCACACATAATAGTCGAGTAGGAAATTCAGCACTTATTGTTGGTAAATTATACCAGTATATCCATTTAAACAATAATAATCCATTACACAGTAGAAGGTGGAACCAAACAACTACAGAGACATATCCATACCTCCGATCACTTACAAAATTCATTTTAAAGCCCTCTAAAACCGTTTAAAAAACAGACAGATCACCTGAACGATGGATACCAAACGGGTTTACGGAAAGGTCGATCATGTGATGAACAAATATGAAGCTTGAAGACGATTATTAAGGATCCTCCGAGGTATCATCAAGATCGTCACTTTAAGAAGATGTATGCCTCTGTGCACAGACAGATGGGATCTTGATACTCTAGGTCTAGAAGATTTCAGAGCAGATAGGAAGACCAAAGAACTAATCCGACGAACTCCCACGAATCCGATTTCTAAAGTAAAATTTCGTGGGGAAATTTCTAAACCTTTGAAATATGTACGGGCGTTCTCCAAGGTGACAGCATCTTCTCTGTTTGACTTAGTCCTGGACAAAGTTATTAGTTAAAGCGAAAGGGACGACACAGGTGTGAGCATCGAAAATTTGGAAAGAAAATTCAGGGTGAAATCAGCATGTGCTGATTATATAGCAATCATTACTAAGACTAGAGATAAAACCAGATACGCCGTACATAGAGTACACAATGTACCATCAAAGGCAAACCTCCAAATATTGTACGAGCACACCCAGTGCATGGGAAATATACACCAAAGTAGCTAAAACATTCCGCTAGAGATGGAAAACGGCAAATGGAAAACGGAGAAATCATACTACCCTATACTACAATGTATCAGCCATCAAATTGAATAACTCGTACAGACTAACATTAAATTACTACAACAAAAGAGTCATATCGCGTAATTCAAAATTACGACACTACAAGATGAATATGAATTATACAAGCCAAGGACATGAAAGGAAGTGACAATGGCCAATTAAAATAATAATAATAATAATATTAGAATGTCAAATAAGTAATGTCGTTATTTAAGTTTGGTGGAGCATTGTTGATGGAGCGGTTGAACTGCGGTACAGTAATAATGGCGGAAAGGGCCTCCTTGTGCTCGGGAGATTAGGAGTAAAAGGTATATGGTCCACATATATCAGGGTAGCGTCTGTCTCAGATTGAGCGGCTACAAACAGCGTCTGTTCGAGATTGGGCGGCTGATTTTAATACTGGGAGGCTTACTACCTTATCAGTTATAACCCCGCTATCCTTCGGGATAGCCTTTCTCAATTCTTTTCTTCACTCATGATGGAAACACAAAGTATTGGATTACCTACCCCAGGTGGTAATTACCCAGGTGGTAATAAATCCACCTCCACGTATTGTGGAGTTAGTAGGCCTGCGGAGTCTGGGGAGCCTGCAATGTCATGTAAGAAGAAATATATTATGTACTTAGCAACACTTAACATAAACTCACTCCTTCAGATAGGAAAACTAAAGCAAACATTGGATGTTCTTGAGAAACATAACATTGTCATCACTGCATTGCAAGAAACACGATTTTGTGATGAAGAAGCTTTTGAGTCTCAAGGATTCAGAATTTATAAAGGGATACCTGGCACAAGAGTTACAAAGAACATCCCTCATCTTGGCATAGGTTTTATAGTCCACAAGAAAGCTGTTGAGTCAGTGCTGGATTTTACATCATTCAATGGAAGACTATCCACATTGTCATTTAGATCACTTAATAAAGCCTACACCGTGGTCAATTTTCATGCACCAACGAACTTGTCAAACAAGAAAGACCGAGAGCAAACTAATATATTATGGGAACAATTAGAAGACGTGATTGACAATATTCCAGCGCATCACACCACCATCCTACTCGGTGATTTTAACGCTCAAGTAGGAAGAGAGAAAAAGTTTAGGAATATAGTTGGAAACTATCCCGCACATAAACGAACAAACAAAAATGGCGAACGGCTGATTGACACCTGCAAAAATAACAACCTAGTTATGAAATCTACTGCGTTTAAACATCTTCCTCGGAAAGCAAAGACATGGAGACATCCAAATTCACTTATGGGTGAATTTCAACTGGATCATGTTGCAATATCAAAAAAATCAGATCGTGAAATCCAAAATGTGAAGGTCCTGCGTAGTGCGAATATAGATTCAGACCATTATCTGTCCCTTATTAAAATGAAAGTTATTCCGTTTAGGAACAATAGAGTGAATGTTGAAAAGGGAATGAAAACGCAAAAGTACAACATCGGTGGTCTGAAGTCAAATAACACTTTTGCGGAAACACTCCACAACAAACCAAAAGATGGAACATGGTCTACTTTAAGGAACGCCATTGTTACTGCGGCTTCGGAATCCATTCCTCTTGATAGACCGCGCAAGCACCCTTGGTGGAACGATCAATGTGATCACGCAATAGAGGAAAGAAGAAAAGCTTGGATCAAGTGGAATAACAAGAAAGACGATGTGAACCTTGAGAACTTTCTCTTCATCAGGAAAGAAACTTGTAAAATTTTAAAATTGTCAAAAAGAAATTTCCACAAATCACAAATTATTCAAATTGAAGATGATTTTCAAAGACACAAAACAAGGAATTTATATCAAACTTTTAAGCACCAACTGTCCAAATACGTCGCCCCTACTCTTCACATCCGAGGATCTGATGGTAAACTTAATCTCAATAATAAAGACTGTGCTAAAGCCTTTGGAGAATATTTTGAAACCCTTTTGAACACGGACATACCTACTGAACAACTTGCTTTCTATCCTAGCGTTGCATACCACGACAGCTCACCACCCTCTGTCGAAGAAATAACACAAATCATCAAGGCGCTAAAATATAATAAGGCCTCTGGGGAGGATAGTATTGTGGCTGAATTATGGAAATATGCAGATAATGACTCCGTCATTTGTCTCCAGAAAACCATTGAAGAAATATGGCATAATGAAAAGTTGCCGGAGGATTGGACTTCTGCCATCATTCATCCTATACATAAGAAAGGGGATAAATCCGACCCAAATAATTATACAGGTATTTCACTGGTATCGGTAACGTACAAAATATTTGCAAGGGCTCTTCTGAACAGAGCAGAACCGATATTAGACCATCAGATAGGGGAATATCAAGCTGGTTTCAGGAAATCAAGAACCTGTCCTGAACAAATTCATAACATTAAGACCATAATTTCCTACTGTACGGTACGATCAAAACCTTATGTTGTGATTTTTGTGGACTTTCAAAAGGCTTATGATTGCATTCATAGAGACACAATAATTAACACCTTACGTGAGTTTGGCCTAGACAATAAATCAATTAATTTGTTCAAAGCAAGCTTAGAAAACACCATTTCTAAGGTCAAATTTCGTGGTGAATTGTCCGAAGCCTTTGCAATCAAGACTGGCTGTAGACAAGGTGATCTGGGATCACCGATGCTGTTCAACTGTGTCTTGGAAAAAATTATAAGAGAATGGTTAACAATCTTACCAAATAATTATGGTATTCGAATTGGTTATAAAAAAGAAGACTTGTATATAAACTGTCTCGCTTTTGCAGATGACATTGCTTTGTTCGCTAATACAATGGAAGAGGCCACTGACCAACTTAATAAACTACAAACCATAGCTGCTAAGACTGGACTTAAAGTGGCCTTCCATAAAACTAACTTTATCACAAATGTCAAAGATGCCTCAAAATTCATCACGATTGGTCTGCAAAAAATCAAAAAAGTCCGAAAATGTAAATACCTAGGGGAATGGATTACCCCTAATAATTCAGAAATAGCTACCATTGAGAGCAGATGTAACAAATTGGAAGGTGCCTTTCAAACCTGCAAAAATATTTACAAAAGTAAAAGCTTGTCCCGGAATGTCAAACTTTGTCATTATAACACAGTAATTAGGCTGTCAGCACTATATGCTGCAGAATGCTTACAGATGACAAACAAAGGTCCATTGAGAAAATTAGAACTTAAGGATCGGAAAATTCTAAGGAAAATATTAGAACCTGTTAATGATAATGGTACTTACAGAAGAAGACATAACAATGAATTATTTGAACATATAGAAGATTTGGTGAGTGTGATGAGAAAAAGGAGAATGTCTTTCTTTGGACATTTGGAGCGGATGGAGCATCATCGACTTTCACATCGAATCCACTCATCAATATCTAAAAAAGAAATCCTATTGTAAATGGTCGATACAAGTTAAAAAGGACCTAACAGAAGCTCGAATGAATCAAGCTCTCGTTTGGGATCGGAACCTGTTCAGAAAGGCGGTTAAATCAACCAGTAATCTACACCCTTTAACATCTGTGATGCCTCGCCCTCACTGCAAGTGGACGGAAGAAAGGAGAGCAGAACATTCGTCAAGAATGAAGATCTACTGGCAGACAAGAAAACATGCATTACAGTGATCATATGAGTGAAGAACATCGTGGTCCATTGATGGCCGAAACGTCTCAAAAAATATATATATTAGCAATACCCGTCGCAGCTTCGCCCGCGAAAGTTCTAGTTGTAAATAGTACACTTAGCAAAATCTCAATCATAAATGCTATGACTGATTTATCCTTGGTATTGTGCCCAATTAGACACGGCTGACTGGCATCAAACTGGGGTCTTTATCAAAGAAGACCAGGCCCATGATTCTGCACAGAATCGAATCATTGATCTCTGAGGGGGAACAGCCACAGTGAACCCGAAGAACAATGAGTTATATCTGCATATAATTATAATAGCAGTATTTCACGGCCAGAACGGGAATATTATAGCTTTTAAGGCGGATTATTACAGAAAATACAAGCCTATGTACGTTTGAGATGCTAGAACGCAAGAAAGCGAGCCAGCTTGACATTTTGACAAAGCGGAGTTGAATGTGGGAGGAGTAGACATGGCGCCAACGTCCTACTTTCGGAGTGGCTGGAAGCTGAAGGGCGTGATTAACGACCGAGAAAATCCCCCTTCAACAAGGCGAAACAGGGGAGTGGGGGCGGTTGCCCACAGAAATTAATTAATTACCGCCAAATGGACCGATGAATTCAGATGAAATTTACACCCAGATGCATGTATTCTATGAAAGATAATTTAGGAGTGTTCTCACGCCTAAATTAAAGCCTGCATCTATAAAGGAACCTCTGCACAGAAATCCTCCGCTACAGAGTAAGGATTTGTAGGGGAGCCGAGGGGAATTACCGGAGTAGCGTCATGACGCCGTGGAAGAAAGCAATTACTTATAATTAATTGGCCGAAGCGATTGCCTGCACGCGAGTGATTTTGGGACCTCCACGCATAGACAAACAAGGATCATACTTCACTTTGTCTGAAAATGTATTATATCAAGAACAAAGTCGTTCCTGGAAATCCAGTGAACTACTTTTCATAAGGAAGCTTTATATAGCTGAAGCTGGAGCAGGGTAGTCAGTTCGTCTTGACTCAACCCGTGAGGTAACACGCTGCCGGACCACGCAAGGAAGTGCGCGGAATTTATAAAGTATTGACGCTCAAATGTACTAGCGGTGAACAATGAAAGGCTTATCATGCAGCTTCATAACATTAATTATTTATCATAGAAGAATTAGTCTACAGCACACGTTTAAGCAACAGCATACGCGAGTATAGAATCAGTACAGCGTAGAGATAATTTAGGATGATGTTACAGACAATGAACATAACCAGGAAGTGTTATCATGGGAAAAATAACATAATATTGTAATGATCATTACAGTTACGGGAGCCTGGGAGGCGTCACAAGTAGTCGTGACCTAGGATTGAACAAATTTGCAGTAGAGGAGACTAAACTGTAGGTGACGGGAGTCGAACACACACACGCAAGATAGACTTTCAAGGAGAACAGCGGTTGTCAGGAGTTAGCTGCATCGCATCTCTGAGGTTAGGCGATGGTGGGAACACAATCAAGGATCCATGTGTGAAAATAGTGCGAGAATTATGTATAAAGTTATATTACAGTGATTTTTAAAAGTGTTTATGTTTATATGGTAAAAGTATGTGTATTGTGTCAAAGTGAAAATGCCAGTAGTGAAAAATATAATTACCATGTGTAAAGTTTATACAATGTGTCGTGTGAATAATATCATGATGGCTTAAAATAAGCATCATGGCGGGCGAGTGGTTGGCATGCTGGACCAACCAAGCAAAAATGAAAGAGAGTACAAATTTAATGTGATGATATGATTTAAAACTCACCATACAGCGAAGCATCACTCTAAGATTAAGAATTAACAGTCATTAATGTACGAGATCACATCCCTCGTATTTTGGTAAAATATGGCTTGGAGGATGATTTGTTTACTGCCATTTAGGCAAAGACACTGATGGAAGTAACGGTAACGTTAAATAATAATAATAATAATATTCTGGGGTCGGTAACAATAATGAATAAATAATCGGCATGTCAGGCCTATAGTACGTGCAAAGTGTGTCATGTCTAGCGTAAGAATACTGTGTTATTATAAACAGTAAGAAAGAAACGTAAATATCGAGATAAAGAGAGCTTTTCAATGTAATTGAATAAAATTGAATAAATTGAATAAAATAAATGTTTATTATGGTATATTCTACAGGGTTGTATTTGAGAGCCATTAAGATAGTTAATGTAAGCCAGTAAATTTATACTTGTTTTGGAGCTACGTAGAACTTTGGCTTATGAGTAATTGCATAGAGGACGTGAGTGCTTTAAGAATTGAGTCATCTGTAAGAAATATTGTTTGATCCGCGATCAGCGAGCATGTAACGTAGAATCATGAGATTTACGTCAATAAGTTGCGGGGATCATCCGAAAATAGCTTGCGCGTTGGCGAATCTAGTCGGCTAATCTTCGAATCTATGATATAGTATTGCCTTAGAGCATACTACTGTTATTCGCAACAGAGTTGGGACAGAGTCTGTCTCTATCCACTGTTCACAGAGTTTTCGCCACCAGGGATGACTGTTTGAGACCCTAGGTAAGCCCATATATTAATTGATCTGACCTTAGAGGTATGACTAATGGTTCTCCGTATAGGAAACGTCGATTTCCTCTTGTTATATGCATGCCGTCCAGTGAGAGAACTGTGAAACTCACTTGAGACGCAAGCACAAGCCACTGATGTCGACCACAGAACGGAAAAGCTATTTCGTGATCCATCCCTTGCCATGAATATTAATTAGGAGCCGAGATGAGCCCATTATACTCTAAATGTTGGTATTAAATAAGTAGATTGACTCAATTCATAAGGACACGACCCATTCAGGGTACCTCCAGCACAGCTGCACCAGTGAATGAACTTGACCCTGCGGGAAGTCAGACGGGGTGGCAGGTAGTCCACTAATCCGGCGGCCATCTTGCCGAGGCCAGCCATGAATAATTCATTGTTCGCACGGAAAGGAAGTCAATAGACCTGATCCTTTTATTTTAAAATTGTAGTGAGACACTGAAGAATCTCGATATTTCGAAAAGTTATTAAGATACGCTTGATGTGATGATATCAATTGAATTAAATGCACTATTTCCATACACATGCAATGTTGGCATGTAATCGGATAACATTTGGCCCAGTTATTCTCTGAGGAGGAATTAACTACACCAAATAAATAGAGGCATTTTTGTAAGGTGTATTTGCCCAGTTCACACTAATTTATTCATACGGGTAGCGTAATTTGAATGAGATGACACGTTTGTAACGATAATGTTTTGACCAGACCCAGAAAATCGTTGTATGGTGAAGCTATAATAATATCTATATCCATGTGTATTTTCGAGGGGAAAGTGTACCACTTCAGCGTTTGAAACTGATGGGAAAAGAATACGATTCACACGAGACAACACTTATTAAACAAGGCATAAGCTAATGAATTAATGTTATTTAAAGTAAATGTCCCGTGTAAAACGGATAAATGTTTAATAATTGCAGATTTATTGTCATTTAAATATAATTTGTGTTTATTGTGTTGTGATATTCCAATTTGTGTTAAATTGTGCCACGTGAAGAACAATATGGACACTCGCAAATATCGAAGAGTATCAATAGTAGGATGTTTTGGATAGACTTGAGTGCGGTCAAGCACTAATTTTGAGGAGAAGAGACTCACAGATAATTTTGATTTTTGTTGTGGGAAATAAATGTAAAGTATTTTTTTGTGTTTTATGTGGTATTGCCATGAATTACTATCATTATATGTTATACTTAGGAATACGTTGTTTCTTTCAAGTAGAATAGTCACCTGACAGACTCAAATCCTGAATATGTGATCGTATAGTGGGTTGAACGCCCCATACCTCGAAAGACCGTGAGTTAGCTGGGATACGAACAAATGTTCAATATGATGACGATTGGGTACATGGAGGACATGTTATTGTACTAGGATTGAGTCACATGTACTAATAAAAGTCGGCCAAGATATTGAATGGTAGAGACAAGCAGAGCAGCAAAGCTAAGGTAAATTAGGAAAAGGCCGCGTCCCGTAGTTAATAAGCCTTCACGTTTAAAATAAATGTTTATAATCCTCCATAAGACATGCTTAAAGGTAATGTAACGCATGAGCACCCTCCTCTTTATTTCTCATGTCGCCCGTGAGTGGGGCCAGTTGAAAATACGGGTCACCATAGGCGCATGATCCTCTTTATTCATCATGGCATGGCCCAGCGTGGGGCATTCGGCAATAAAAACCACTCCCAGGACAGTCTTACTAATAAATCAGAGTATGGCCGATGTCTTGCGATGGGGCAGCAGCCATTGAGCATGATCCCTCTTTATTTATCATGGCGCCCAACGTGAGGCTTATGGGATTTTAAAAAAACATAATAATAGTATGGTTTCCTTGGGGGAAAACCATAAGAGTATAATTTTCCTCAAACTGTGTTTGAGCGATTGTGAGTCTTTTTACGTGATACTCAGACATTATACATTGTTGTCAGGCAAGTGAATATACGGACGGGTACGACGGTCTAAACCTATTCCATAGGTGGTCACAGCACTGTGTTAAAATGAATGTTGTTGTTTTCGCGACATCGGAATTCTTTTCCCAATATAACGCACCAGCATGCACAGCAAAGGCCTACCTATATCTCAAAGATAAGAAATACAGGATGGCTGGTACTGAGGGGGTACTTAAATGTATCGCAGGGTTGAAGGAACATTTCGATGCTACTCATGCCAAGAGTAGGGAAGATGCTAAAGCATTTCAAGAGGAAATAACTGGTAGATTGGATGCTAATCAAACTGAAATGAACAATAAGTTAGAGACTAATCTAACCGAGGTAAGCCAGTTGTTGGCTACGGTAAATACTCAGTTAGAGAACAATCAAACCGAGGTAAGCCAGATGTTGGCTACGGTAAACACTCAGCTAGATTCAAATTTATTAGAGGTCAATAAAAAAATTGATGATGTTAAAGAATCTATTAAACAAGAGGTAACTAAAAAGATTGTTAGCGTGGTTTCAGAGATGCAAGCAAATAATGACAAACGCTTTGAGTCAAAAGAGGTAAAGCTCGAGAATAATCTGCATGCGTGCAGAGAATCGCAACGTGAGGTCAATGATAGATTAAACAAATGTCCGTTGAGCTTAAAGATATTCAGAATCAGAATGAAGCGAACACTAAGCGGCAGCAAGAGCAATTTAATACGTTCACTCAGACCGTGGATCAAAGGCTTGAAGACAGCGACGAAAAATGGAGTAAGCGCATGGCGGGCTACGCAAAAGCTGTAGACGAAGCATTAAGGAAGCAGGATCAGAATATCCTTGACCAATGCAAGGAGATCAGTGAAATAAAAACTTCCGCTAAAGAAAATAAGGGAATAATCATAAACATGAAGACGCAGGTTGGAAAGGTTCAAAAAGAGTTAGAACAAACTCAAAACGATCTAGCAGTCATTCATAAAAGGCAAGATGAGGACCAGGGAGAAATTACCAAAATAAGGACCGAACTCTCCAATATGCACGGTCACATCCAGAAAGAGGTTACAGGTTTACGAGAAGAGCTGGAACTGCGAGAGGGCTTGAAAAATGAAGCCAGTGATAAAACGCTTGCCGAGGTAAGGCAAGGTTAGCGGGGGAAATTTCTCATATAAAAGAGTGCCTTAAAGATGACAAGGAGAAAATCTTTTCTATGGCAGAGAAAAACCGTGATCGCCTGGAAAAAATAGAACGAGAAGTATTAGCTCGTTTAGAAAGAGCGGAAAACAGGCACAGCCAAATGGAAACCAGAATGATCGCACATGAGGAGTCCATATTGCGAAATACTAGATCTAATGAAGGAAGCATAGATGAAAATAGGAGAAATAGATGGGCAGATATAGAGGTACAGCCTACTCCGAAAAATACAGCCATGCCAAGTGACAGCCCGTATACCACACCTGGTATTCCGATCGCTACGTCCACACCGCATGAAAATGCTGTACAAAATCAGATAGTCACTGTTGTAAGGGCTAGTGACGAGAAACCGAGAAAGTATTCTGGGAGTAACTCAAATATGACACCCAAATACTGGCTCAAAGAGGTTTCCGAATACTTAAATGACGCAAAGGTACCGCCAGAGCGAAGATTAAGAGCTATCGAAAAACTGACTGAAGGTGAATGCGCCTTATGGTTCAGAAGTTTTCGTTACACGTTCGACACCGTAGAATAATTCCGCCAGGCATTTTTAAGAAGATACTGGGATTCAAATATTCAACAGAATCTCAGATTGGACTTGTACTCCAGACGCTATAGTACAAATAATCCAACGAAATATGCTGAATTTTTCATAGCACAATTATGCCGATTTAAAGAGCTTGACGAGGCCCCTAGAGAACTAGACTTTGTATAGCGATAGCCAAGCAATTACCATACGAAGTGCAACGACTATTAATCTCGGCAAACGCCAAGACAGTGATTGAAATGGAGGAAGTGCTTAGACAGCCCGATCTCACCACAACGCAGCATACGAGGCAGAGTCGGAACACGGAACAAGTCCACATGACTAGTGCACCAACTGAACCGACTAGGGTGCAGACCAAAAGTAAATCTACTAGCACAGAAACTGAGAAGTCAGACTGGCAACTAGAAGAAAGGGAAAACCAGAAATGGAGGCCAGCGTACAGAGGGAGATCGAACCGCGGACAGCGAGGAAGGAAAACCCGGAATCAGCGCGATACAAGAAATCAACAGCCTGATAACAGGAGAAATTACGGCCGAGATGGGAATAATCGAGACTGGAGATCCCAAGAATAGAGTCGCGTGTTCGACGAAGAAGCAGAAGAACGTTATCACGCATCACTAAGATATATGGAGGAGCGTGGAGACGATAACAGAAAATCGCAAGTGCATTGGGATGAAGCGATTAGAAATAGAAGGTCACCCGACATCTATAAGGATGATGACGGAGCCAAGAGTCTGGAGATGCAACAGCACGAAGACAGACTGAAGAACTCCACAAGAAATGGAGCCATAAGAAAAACCAGCCAATTATGACTCGGGGAAAAGGAGATACCCGAAAGTCAATATAAGGTTCTTAGACCCTATCTGATTATAAGGGACTTGCAAAATAATGCCTACAGAATTAAAGATGAAGAAACAGGCAGAGACGTAGTAGTAAACGCTGCCAACCTAAAATTGTATAGTCCACCGGAGGAATATGAAACCACAGGAGAGCAAACCATGCACACCCAAATGGATGGGGAGTCATTATATATGCACGCAGAGAGTCCTCAGAAAAGCCTACACCAGGGAGAAAGGAAACAAGGCAGCCAGCTCGTTGACCCAGGGGGGACGAGGGAAGTGTGCAGCTGTCAGTTGGAAGAATTTTACAACCAGTTACGGGAGGCAGCGACGGAGCTCCAAGCGATGAATGAACGGCTAAGGGCGGAGAACAAGGAAATACGAGACGGTAGACATAGTGGAGTGGGGGAACGAGACGACCCACTGCCCGGGAGCACTGACCGTTTAAAGTAAACACTGTCTACAGAGTCGATGCCGTCTAGAGGCTCGAAAAAATAAACTTGTAAAATGAATTTTTCGAGCATAGCATGGGAAAGATGTGCCCAATTAGACACGTCTGACTGGCATCGATCTGGGGTCTTTATCAAAGAAGACCAGGCCCATGATTCTGCACAGAATCGAATCATTGATCTCTGAGGGGGAACAGCCAGAGTGAACCCGAAGAACAATGAATTATATCTGCATATAATTATAAAAGTAGGATTTCACGGCCAGAACGGGAATATTACAGCTTTTAAGTTGGATTATTACAGAAGATACAAGCCTATGTACGTTTGAGATGCTAGAACGCAAGAAAGCGAGCCAGCTTGACATTTTGACTAAGCGGAGTTGAATGTGGGAGGAGTAGACATGGCGCCAACGTCCTACTTTCGGCGTGGCTGGAAGCTGAAAGGCGTGATTAACGACCGAGAAAATCCCCCTTCAACAAGGCGAAACAGGGGAGTGGGGGCGATCGCCCACAGAAATTAATTAATTACCGCCAAATGGATCAAAGAATTCAGATGAAATTTACACCCAGATGCATGTATTCTAGGAAAGATAATTTAGGAGTGTTCTCACGCCTAAATTAAAGCCTGCATCTATAAAGGAAAGTCTGCACAGACATCATCCACTACGGAGTAAGGATTTGTAGGGGAGCCGAGGGGAATTACCGGAGTAGCGTCATGACGCCGTGGAAGAAAGCAATTAATTATAATTAATTGGTCGAAGAAATTGCCTGCACGCGAGCGATTTTGGGACCTCCACGCATAGACAAACAAGGATCATACTTCACTTTGTCTGAAAATGTATTATATCAAGAACAAAGTCGTTCCTGGAAATCCAGTGAACTACTTTTCATAAGGAAGCTTTATATAGCTGAAGCTGGAGCAGGGTAGTCAGTTCGTCTTGACTCAACCCGTGAAGTAACACGCTGCCGGACCACGCAAGGAAGTGCGCGGAATTTATAAAGTATTGACTCTCAAATGTACTAGCGGTGAACAATGAAAGGCATATCATGCAGCTTCATAACAGTAATTATTTATCATATAAGAATTAGTCTACAGCACACGTTTAAGCAACAGCATACGCGAGTATAGAATCAGTACAGCGTAGAGATAATTTAGGATGATGTTACAGACAATGAACATAACCAGGAAGTGTTATCATGGGAAAAATAACATCATATTGTAATGATAACTACAGTTACGGGAGCCTGGGAGGCGTCACAAGTAGTCGTGACCTAGGATTGAACAAATTTGCAGTAGAGGAGACATAAACTGTAGGTGACGGGAGTCGAACACACACACGCAAGATAGACTTTCAAGGAGAACAGCGGTTGTCAGGAGTTAGCTGCATCGCATCTCTGAGGTCAGGCGATAGTGGGAATCTAATCAAGGATCCATGTGTGAAAATAGTGCGAGAATTATGTATAAAGTTATATTACAGTGATTTTTAAAGGTGTTTATGTTTATATGGTAAAAGAATGTGTATTGTGCCAAAGTGAAAATGCTAGTAGTGAAAAATATAATTACCATGTGTAAAGTTTATACATTGTGTCGTGTGAATAATATCATGATGGCTTAAAATAAGCATCATGGCGGGAGAGTGGCTGTCATGCTGGACCAACCCAGCTAGAATGAAAGTGAGTACAAATGTAATATGTTGATATGATTTAATAGCTCACCATACAACCAAGCATCACTCTAAGATTAAGAATTAACAGTCATTTATGTACGAGATCACATCCCTCGTATTTTGGTAAAATATGGCTTGGAGGATGATTTGTTTACTGCCATTTAGGCGTAAGACACTGATGAAAGTAACGATAACGTGAAATAATAATAATAATAATCTGGGGTTGGTAACAATAATGAATAAATAATCGGCATGTCAGGCCTATAGTACGTGCAAAGTGTGTCATGTCTAGTGTAAGAATACTGTGTTATTATAAACAGTAAGAATGAAACGTAAATATCGAGATAAAGAGAGCTTTTCAGTGTAATTGAATAAAATTGAATAAATTGAATAAAATAAATGTTTATTATGGTATATTCTACAGGGTTGTATTTGAGAGCCATTAAGATAGTTAATGTAAGCCAGTAAATTTATACTTGTTTTGGAGCTACGTAGAACTTTGGCTTATGAGTAATTGCATAGAGGACGTGAGTGCTTTAAGAATTGAGTCATCTGTAAGAAATATTGTTTGAGCCGCGATCAGCGAGCATGTAACGTAGAATCATGAGATTTACGTCAATAAGTTGCGGGGATCATCCAAAAATAGCTTGAGCGTTGGCGAATCTAGTCGGCTAATCTTCGAATCTACGATATAGTATTGCCTTAGAGCATACATGTGTTATTCGCAACAGAGTTGGGACAGAGTCTGTCTCTATCCACTGTTCGCAGAGTTTCGCCACCAGGGATAACTGTTTGAGACCCTAGGTAAGCCCATATATTAATTGATCTGCCCTTAGAGGTAAGACTAATGGTTCTTCGTATAGGAAACGTCGATTTCCTCTTGTTATATGCATGCCGTCCAGTGAGAGAAATGTGAAACTCAGTTGAGACGCAAGCACAAGCCACTGATGTCGACCACAGAACGGTAAAGCTATTTTGTGATCCATCCCTTGCCATGAATATTAATTAGGAGCCGAGATGAGCCCATTATACTCTAAATGTAGGTATTAAATAAGTAGATTGACTCAATTCGTAAGGACACGACCCATTCAGGGTACCTCCAGCACAGCTGCAACAGTGAATGGACTTGACCCTGCGGGAAGTCAGACGGGGTGGCAGGTAGTCCACTAATCCGGCGGCCATCTTGCCGAGGCCAGCCATGACTAATTCATTGTTCGCACGGAAAGTAAGTCAATAGACCTGATCTTTTTATTTTAAAATTGTAGTGGGACACTGAAGAATCTCGATATTTCGAAAAGTAATTAAGATTTGCTTGTTGTGATGATATCAATTGAATTAAATGCACTATTTCCATACACATACAATGTTGGAATGTTGTAATCGGATAACATTTGGCCCAGTTATTCTCTGAGGAGGAATTAACTACACCAAATAAATAGAGGCATTTTTGTAAGGTGTATTTGCCCAGTTCACACTAATTTATTCATACGGGTAGCGTAATTTGAATGAGATGACACGTTTGTAACGATACTGTTTTGACCAGACCCAGAAAATCGTTGTATGGTGAAGCTATAAAAATATATATATCCATGTGTATTTTGGAATGGAAAGTGTACCACTTCAGCGTTTGAAACTGATGGGAAAAGAATACGATTCGCACGAGACAACACTTATTAGACAAGGCATAAGCTAATGAATTAATGTTATTTAAAGTAAATGTCCCGTGTAAAACAGATAAATGTTTAATAATTGCAGATTTAATGTCATTTAAATATAATTTGTGTTTATTGTGTTGTGATATTCCAATTTGTGTTAAATTGTGCCACGTGAAGAACAAGATGGACACTCTCAAATGTCGAAGAGTATCAATAATAGGATGTTTTGGATAGACTTGAGTGCGGTGAAGCACTAATTTTGAGGAGAAGAGACTCACAGATAATTTTGATTTTTGTTGTGGGAAATAAATGTAAAGTATTTTTTTGTGTTTTATGTTGTATTGCCATGAATTACTATAATTAAAAGTTATACTTAGGAATATGTTGTTTCTTTCAAGTAGAGTAGTCACCTGACAGACTCAAATCCTGAATATGTGATCGTATAGTGGGTTGAACGCCCCATACCTCGAAAGACCGTGAGTTAGCTGGGATACGAACAAATGTTCCATATGATGACGATTGGGTACAGTATGAATAATCAGACTTTATCAATTCAGCTACTGGTGCAGTGGTTAGGGGTTTGTCATTCCTTCATAGGTATATCAGAGCGACGTTAGTTTTCTGGGAATATCACAGACACTGTTAATTTAAGGGTCTTTAAATGTGGTTTTCGGAGACCTTTTATAGTCGGGTGAAAAAGACCTTTCGTACCACACTCACACGTGAAAATGGCGTGAAAAAATCTAGAGTGCCCCGTGACCCCCTTAAGCGCGTTATACTGTATGTATTGATGAATTTTACAGCTTAATTTGGTTCAGTGATAACCTTATAACCGTCTGGAAACTTTCACAGTAATGTAATAATAGGAATTGCATTGCGTCTTACTGAAATTGAGGAAAGCAATAGCAAACTACCTCACTCCTCATCTTGCCTAGTACGCCTCGATATAGCGCTCCCTTGGGTTTTTGTGGGTATCTACCCACTTAACCTAACGGCCGTACTTTTTGAGGATCCAACCAGCCTTCGGGCTGACTACCTAACAGACTTACAGAAATAGATGGACCTGTGAGATTCTGTTACCATGGTTACCGTGTTGCATTCTTTCATTATTTCATTGTAAATATGCAGGTTTTGAGGTTTTTATTTAATTGTGAGGCATTTAAAGATTAAGTGAGTGCATTTCGCTTACGCATTGGGTTATGCTGAACCTGTAGGTACCCCATGTATGTAGGTTGGTGTTAATGGGACCTTATTTTCGGTACAAAACTGGAATGGGACCTTAGCAGAACAATATAGGGAGGGATAATTGGTTCTCTTTAATTCGCCAATGCTATTTACGGGAGGCCTTGACTAGAATTGCGTATGTTGCGAGAATGTATCAGTTGACAGTCGTTGATAAACAATCAGAGATGGAACTTACAAAGTTGGAGGTTAGTGTTCTTCTGAAGCACTACTGGAAACAAGATTACCATGCTGCTGCAGCTGCTCAAAGAATTTTGTGAAGTGAAAGGATTATTATTATTTAGTATTTAGCGTATGGTGTTTAGTGCCGGGAGTGTCAGAAGACATGTTCGGCTCGTAAGAGGCTGTAGCTGCTTCAATGCGGACACCCACGGGGTGAGCTACAAGTTCCGTTCAATTTCAAGTAGTTCCAACTTTCGCTGCCAGATGTCACTGACACCTAGTGGTGAACGCTGAAACTTTGATACAGCGTTTCAATGAAATCTAACCTACAATTTAGCTTCACACAAGTAAATTAGTTGAAGTTTCTTTTACATGCTATAAATCTATGACATGTGACCGCCGTCTTTACTTCTCCTCCGAAGGAAGGCATACTGAAGGATTTTAACGCTCTTAAAAAATCCGATGACTTCGGCCGGGTTTGAACCCATGATCTTGGGCATAGACGATTAGCATGCTACCGACTACGCGACCGAAGCCGCTAGTGGAAAGATAAGGTGTTGTTAGTGAGCGATTAGCACAACGATGGTTCCATCGTTTCAAAACTGGAGATGAAGACACTACAGATTTACCGCGTTCTGGAAGACCTAAACTATGGAATAATGAGAATACACACACAGTTTTGGAAGAAAATCCGCAAAGAAGTACTCTTAGGCTGTCAGAAGAACTTGGTGCATCAAAAGATACCATACATCGCCAGATTAAGAAACTTGGGATATCAAACAGAAGCTGTAGATCCGTACCTCATGAATTGACTCCTCAACGTAGAGTGGATATCTGTCGTCAACCCCATGCATGATAGATTTATCAGGAGAATTGTTACATGTGATGAAAAATGGGTCTATTACCGCAACGCTGACGCCTCGAAACAGTCGCTCAGTCCCCGTTAACCTGTCAATGTCATCGCTAAAAAAGATACAGTCAGTCTGAGAGACTAGACTTTATATCATTTCAAATGACGCATGCTACAAATGCTACACATGTTAGAAAGGGTCTGGAGGGCTTCTCGCTTCGCTCGAAGCACCAGGACTCTTTCAACAGACTCCATTACCCATTTAGGCTTCCCGCGCGGGGAACGGAGAGCGGTTGGTGCACTCAGCTGCATGACGTCACGCACTTGCCGTCTCCTTATCGCATAACGCCAGACCCCAGGAGTAAACTCAGACTCGGTGCATATGCACTGAACAACATGATGACGTCATACACGCCGTAACCGTAACGCATAACGGTAGACCAAAGCATAACGATGAAGTCGACAAGATCATTTGAAATGATAAAAGAATCGGTTTGGCCCCAAAGTGATGTGTGTCGGGGGGATTTTTGAAGGAGTGATATACTGGGAGTTTGTCCAAACGGGATCTTTATTCTCAACAACTGGAACGAGTTCATGCAATTTTGAGACGGAGATACCCAGTATTAATTAACCGAAATAGGATGCAACAGGATTCTTTCCAAGGTTAGATGACTTCTTCCTTTTAATATTTTATGCGTTGTTCCATATCATTATATATGACTGGAAGCAACATCCCATGCACTCAGCAGCGACGTCAGATTCACTATTAATTTTATTCTTGTTTCTTTTATGTATTTTCTAAAATTTGTTTGTTGTTACCTTTCATTTATTTAAATTCTAATGTTTTTGTAAGGATATCCATTTTCTCTTTGGCATTTGTTAACATAGTTTTTAAGATTCTTTTTATTATTCAAACTAGCAACCCGACCCGGCTTCGCCCGGGACCAGTTATGAATGCATTACGTGATAAGCGCTTTTTTTATTTCCAATGTCAATGAACAACGACCAATATCCGTTTTACGTTTCGACATGATCGATTAAAATCACTGACTGGACTATTAATTATATTATCATGGAGATGCAGGTGCAACAAATTCTTGTCAGACGTAATTTAAGAATGGCGAGGTGCTTGAAACGCAAATCCCCCTTCCGTCCAATCTTAACTTGACTGTGTTTCACAGGCGAAATGAAGAAAACCCGAGTTGCACTTCCAGTGAAATTCCAAACACAACCACCCTTCTCAGAAGTCTTAACTCAACACGACTCAACGGTTTGCTGCTGGCTGTATCTGGGGTAAAAGGTTCGCCCGCTAGCTAGGCTGTAACAGGGATGATAGACCCGCCCTTAGCTATCTCGTAAATTGTCGCCTCAGTAGTTGAATGGACATGGTTGGAAGAAATTAAAACATAAAAACACTTATAGTGGGCGATGTATTGAAGTTAGACATATGCTCTCGCGGTCTTTTCTGTAGAACTTTTCATGCAAAACAATTCTTACCGTCATAGTGTTTAGATAATTTTAACGGTTTCCCCAGCGTAAGCTTACAAAGCGCTCGGACGCCAGGTTTTCTTTCGACTTTTCCACTGAAATCCTTACTGCCCAGCTTCCTTAGATCATAAATAAATTACTTATATTTTCTACATAAATCATCGTCGAGATATCCTTTACAGAATGGTGAAAACCGCATCAAAATCCATCCAGTGGTTCTCGAGTTTACCCGTAACATCCAAGAATCGGGGACTTAGTTTAATACTAAGTAGATATTACGCTGACAAGGGTATCATTGTGTACCTCAACATGTAAAAAAGAATGATAAAAACACGTTTTAACTTAATTATTACACTTCTTAGTGTTTGACAAGGCAGATTTTATAATTTGAGATCGAAATAGAGTTCTCTTGCAGCAGGACAATGCTAGACCTCATACTGCACGAACAACAATGGCAAATTCAGGAATTGGGAGGGGTCGAACTGCTGCCACATGCCGCATACAACTTTTCGCGAAATGTAAGATTCATTCCAATGATTAATCTATATAGACCTAATTACAATAATGACGAAATTGAGTTGGTAATATCGAAATTTATAATTAGTTCGAAATGTAACTGGCATAAAATAGCCTAATAGAGCACTGCAGTTGGCAGCCCTGGTGACTGAATATAATCTTAGTTCCATCTCTTAAGGTACAGAATACAAAATTTAGTTAAGTCCAATGGATAGCGTGGACGTTGCATGTAGTTAGACATTGGACTTATCAGCGCGCGTAAAATCATGTTGGCAACAATGTCAGCATGTGTTGGTCAGAAATAATCGGAAATACTATGATCTATTGTTGTGCCAATTTTGGATGAAATCCATTTGTCGGTATAGAAGTTACATGTATTTTAAAATTGGACAAATCAGCAGGCTTAGAATCATGTTGGAAGCATTGACGTATATTAGTTACTCCAAATTAATCTAGAATGTGAGGTACTATACGTATGCAAACTTTAGAGCTGTTGGCTTGAACACTTTCTGATTTATTTATATTAGGGTAAACAAATAGAGACAGCATTTATTAACAGTTGGCAGCCCTGGTTGCTCTTAAGAATACGCATAGTCATATTTGTTATAGTACACAGCACATACGAAATTTGGTTGAAATCCAATTGATAGTATAGAAGTTACATGTATTTACAATTATTGGTCCTATCAGCAGGCTTAGGATCATGTTGGTAGTACTGAGGTCCATTAGTTACTCCAAATTAATCTAGAATGTCCGGTGCTATACGTGTGCATAGTTTAAAGCTGTCGGCTAGCATACTTTCTGATATATTGGTATTTGGATAAAAACAATAGAGAGTGCATTCATTAACAGTTGACAGCCCTGGTGGGTCTTAAGATTACGCTCAGTCATATCTGTCTATCTACACATAGTACACACGAAATTTGGTTGAAATCCAATTGATGGTCTGGAAGTTATATGCATTTAAAAATTGGACCTATCAGCAGGCTTAGAATCATTTTGGCAAGACTGTCATGTATGGCCTCCAGGAAATTAAACTAAAATATTATTATCTTTATGTGTGCCAATTTTGGTATAGCTCCCTTGCATACCTTTCAAGATATACAACATGGGGCTGAAATTTCAATTGCGACATTTCAGCAGTTGGTAGCACTGAAATCATTTTCAAATACGGCATTGAGATATTCAGATAGAGATCTCTACTCATACCAAATTTGGTTTCGATTGCTACAGCCGTTTAGGAGTTGATAGGGGACACACACACACACACAGCCAGACAGACAGACAGACATTTTCCCGGATCGATCTCATAAGTCTACTTTTTCCACATTTTTACAAAATGCGAAAAGTAGGCTAATAATAATAATAATAATAATAATAATAATAATAATAATAATAATAATAATGGGATTGGTTTTACGTCCCTTCTATGAACTGAGGCTTTTAGAGACTCAATGATACCGCAATTTTACCCTGAAGGAGGTCTCCAATGTACCAGTAAGTCTATTGGCACGGCTCCCTCACATTTACGCACCCTCAAATGCCAACTGACTGCGCCAGGTTTCGATCTTGCAACGTTGGGGACAGCAGGCAAGAATAAAAAAGACGGCGTCGTGGCATTTACCTGGAGTTCAAATAAACCACGTGAAGTAATTTTAGGAGGACCTACGGTGGGGTTCAAACTCAATCATCCACCAAGTCGAGAGATAGCCTTGTTCCATGACTTGTGCCTAAGCTTACGTGGCTGTGATATTCGGTTGAAAACATTAGTAGGATTTTGCAGCACAGTGTTTTCTGAACACATCCATTATTGACTCTGCATGCTTGCAGCCTTCCAGCGCTGACCTATCTCTTATATAAAAACAAGTGTCCTGACTGACTGACTGACTCATCATCGCCCAGCCAAAACTATTAAAGTTAGAAACATGAAATTTTGTGGATATGTTCGTGGTAAGTCGAAAATGCGCACTAAGAAAGGATTTTTGGATATTCAGGTACTAAAGGTGTCTTAAGGGGGTACACATGCATTTCATTGAATAGCAATATCTCCGGCTTGGTTTCATTGAGGGACGTGATACTCGGCATATAAACGTATCATTAAAAATAAGAAGACATGTGTCTGAGGGTTTTTCGATGTGGTGTATATTATGAGGTGAAAGGGGTGAAAAGTGGGGGTTGAAGGGTTCCTAACGGAGCGTGTATCTCTTAAACGACATAGGCGAGGAGTTTGAAACTCAGCGGAAAAAAATCAGCTTAAAAAATAAGTAAATAGGTGTTTGACCGTTTTGTCATAAATCGAATTTAAGGGGCCCATGGGGAGGGGTGAAATTCTGAAAAAAGAAAATTGAAAGATACAAAGTCCTGACACACTCATCATCGCCCAGCCTAAATTATTGAAGTTAGAAACAAGACATTTTGGGGATATGATCATTATATGTCTAAACCGTCCACTAAGGGAGGTTTTTCGGATATTCAGGTTCTAAAGGGGTGTTAAGGGGGTAAGACCTGCATTTCATTGAATAACAATAACTCCGGATTGGTTTCATTTGTGGATGTGATACTCGGCATATAAACTGATCATTAAAAATAAGAAGACACGTGTCTGAGGGTTTTTCGATGTGGTGTATATTATGAGGTGAAAGGGGTGAAAAGTGGGGGTTGAAGAATTCCTAACGGAGCGTGTATCTCCTAAACGACACAGGCGAGGAGTTTGAACTCAGCGGAAAAACATCAGCCTAAAAGATAAGTAAATAGGTGTTGACCGTTATTTTTTTCATAAATCCAATTTAAGGGGCCCATGGGAAGGGGTGAAATTCGGGGGGGGGGGGGCGGGGGACAGGAAAGAAAGTGTCCTAACTGATTGACTGACTCACTCACTCTTCAATCTCAGGAAGTGAAAACTGCTTAAAAATAAGTAAATAAGTGTTCGACAGTTTCTTTTTCATAAATCAAATTTAAGGGGTTCATGGGGAGGGGTGAAATTCTGGAGAAAAAAATGAAAGAAAATGTCCTGACTCACTCACTCACTCACTCACTCATCATCGCCCAGCCAAAATTAATGAAGTTAGAAACATGACATTTTGGGGATATGTTCGTTGTATGTCAAAACCGTACACTAAGGGAGGATTTTCAGATATTCAGGTTCTAGAGGCGTCTTAAGGGGGTTGAACCTGCATGGGAAGGGGTGAAATTCTGGGGGGGGGGGACAGGAAAGAAAGTGTCCTAACTGATTGACTGACTCACTCACTCTTCAATCTCAGAGAGTGAAAGCTGCTTAAAAATAAGTAAATAAGTGTTCGACAGTTTCTTTTTCATAAATCAAATTTAAGGGGTTCATGGGGAGGGGTGAAATTCTGGAGAAAATGAAATGAAAGAAAATGTCCTGACTCACTCACTCACTCATCATCGCCCAGCCAAAATTAATGAAGTTAGAAACATGACATTTTGGGGATATGTTCGCTGTATGTCAAAACCGTACACTAAGGGAGGATTTTCGGATATTCAGGTTCTAGAGGGGTCTTAAGGGGGTTGAACCTGCATTTTATTGAATAACAATATATCACGAGTGGTTTCATTTGTGGATGTGATACTCGGCACATAAACTAATCATTAAAAATAAGCAGACATGTGTCTAAGGGTTTTTCGATGTGGTGTATATTATAAGGTGAAAGGGGTGAAAAGTGGGGGTTGAAGGTTTCCTAACGGAGCGTGTATCTCTTAAAAGACATAGGTGAGAAGTTTGAAACTCAGCGGAAAAAATCAGCTTAAAAATTAAGTAAATCGGTGTTCGAACGTTTTTTCATAAATTCAACTTAAGGGGCCGATGGTGTGGGGTGAAATTCTGCGAAAAAAGGAGAGAAAGTGTCCTAACTGACTGACTAACTCACTCACTCATCAAACTCAGGGGAAAAAGACAGCTTAAAAAATAAGTTAATAGGTGTTCGAGCGTTTCTTCATAAATTCAATTTAAGGGGCCCATGGGGAGGGGTAAAATTCTGGTAAAAATAATTGAAAGAAAATGACCTGATTGACTCACTCACTCATCATCGCCCAGCCAAAATTATAGAAGTTAGAAACATGAAATTTTGGGGATATGTTCATTGTATGTCGAAAACGTCCACTAAGGAAAGATTTTTGGATATTCAGCTTCTAAATGGGTGTTAAGGGGGTAAACCTGCATTTAATTGAATAACAATATCTCACGAGTGGTTTCATTTGGGGATGTGATACTTGGCATATAAACCAATCATTAAAAATAAGCTGACACATGTCTAATGATTTTTCGATGTAATGTATATTAAGAGTAAAGGGGTGAAAAGTGGGGGTTGAAGGATTCCTAACGGAGCATGCATCTCCTAAACGACATAGGCGAGGAGTTTGAAACTCAGAGGAAAACAATCAGCTTAATAATAATAATAAATAAATAAATACATAAATAAATAATTTAATAAATAGGTGTTCGACCGTATTTTCATAAATCCAATTTAAGGGGCTCATGGGGAGGGGTGAAATTCTGGAAGAAAAACGTCCACTAAGGAAGGAATTTTGGATATTCACTCTCATCGACCAACCAAAACTATTAAAGTTAGAAGAATGATATTTTGGGATTATGTTTGTTGTGCGTCGAAAACGTCTACTAAGGAGGGATTTTTGGATATTCAAGTTCTAAAGGGGTGTGAACGGGGTTAAACCTGCATTTCATTGAAGAACAATATGACACGACTATGACGCGAGCGAAGCCGCGGGTACCTGCTAGTCTATTATATAAAAACAAGTGTCCTGACTGACTGACTGACTGACTGACTGACTCATCATCGCCCAGCCCAAACTATTAAAGTTAGAAACATGCAATTTTGGGGATATCATCGTTGTAAGTCAAAAACGCCCACTAAGGAAGGATTATTGGATATTCGAGTTCTAAAGGGGTGTTAAGGGGGTAGACCTGCATTTCATTGAATAGCAATATCTCCCGATTGCTTTCATTGGGGGATGTGATACTCGGCATATAAACTCACCATTAGAAATAAGAAGACACATGTTTGAGGGTTTTTCGATGTGATGTATATTACGAGGTGAAAGGGGTGAAAAGTGGGGGTTGAAGGATTCCTAACGGAGCGTGTATCCCTTAAACGACATAGGCCAGGAGTTTGGAACTCAGCGGGAAAAAATCAGCATAAAAAATAAGTAAATAGGTGTTTGACCGTTTTTTCACAAATCCAATTTAAGGGGCCCATGGGGAGGGGTGATATTATGGGGGAGGGGGGAAACCTAATATGTCTGAGTGTAAAATTATACATGGCCTATGTTGTAGACAGTAACACATTACATCTTTTTTGTCTCTTGCTATTTCATCATACGACGGATACTTAGGGAGTTATTAATGATTTTGTATTTTTTGGCCGGAATTTTCTAAGTTCCAGGAATGACATAAAAATTGATTGGAATGAAATTTCAAAAAATAGTTTTTTTTAATACTTTTATTATATTTTTCACGTCTTTTAGGGTCCGAAACCAACATGATATTTTGATGTTTTTTTTTCGTTCCATGCATTTTTGGTTTCAGGTGATAGAATTATTTTCCACTAGGACCACTGCCATCGTAATATACAGGCCGTATGGCTCCTACTGTGACGTCACGCCTAGGGTCGTTATAGTCGCAGCAGCAAGTCAGATAGCTCCCTTCACACGCAGTCTCTTCAAACCTAATATAAATTACGCTCCCGCTTCAAGACGTAGAAAAATAGCAATGCTATTTAGGTCTGATTGGCACTTCCATCCGTTACCACTACATACGCCTAATTATCGCTCCGCTTGTTCGAATCCGGTCGATGGAGCTGGTATTTTGAGAGTGAACAAAATGGTACATTGCCGGTACATTTACTAGGACGTTGAAACACACAAACAGGGCTAAATTGCAGTATTTTGACGTCGAGAATAAGATCTATTCTTGACCATTTTCTCGTTGTTCACCGCTTTGAAAAGGTTTATGGTAGATGCCTGAGAAAACCCCACATCACTCTTGGCTATTCAACAGATCACGTCCTAAACTGCTCGTGGATGACAAAGCACAATGTAACCTATCTCTAACTGTAATCAATGCACAGACCACCCTCAAGGTGACTTAAACAGGGCCTATCCTAACAGCACTTATTTTCTATGACTCAATCTAACTTGTTTCTTGCATCAGGAATTTACAATGGGTTGTAATTTTCAAAACAGGTATCAATAACCTACAGTACATACACCAGGTGCTAACAATCCCATTAATGTAAATACAGTAGCCTACACAAATGCTGCCACGAAAACATTACCATATTCACTTGAGCTTGCTCGAGATACCATTCGCACAAATAATGTAACTTGGACTGACTTCAGTAGGTACTGAACACTGGATATTGCTTCTCTGATTTACGTACTGCAAGTAACTTAACCTCAGCATTATCATATTAGAAATGTTTCCAGTCCTAGCATAGGCTGAAGTTTGGGAACTTCTTACAATAATTGAAACCATATTAACTAACAACCTACCATCAAGGCGATTAGCTCTTCTCTCCCGAAGAATGGTATCTTACTTTCAGGGAAATGTTAACACACACTCTTGTATTCCCCGTAATGCACAAATAATTTCTAGGAATGTTGTGGATGCATTGCTTTCTTAAATTGTCGTGTTGGGGAAGGAGAAGCAAGCCACATTGTCATTTCTTTCATAATACCGGTAGTTGCTATTAACAAACTTTTGACATACCTGCGACCTGGAAAGGAGGTTTCCTGAACGAACAACATTTTATTACCATCCAAAAAACCTTGTTTGAGTCGATATAATAAGTGTTAAAGAGGTCCTAACTAAACCATAACCTTCTGTGTGATGACAAACATGCAACGCAAAATTTGCGTAGATACAATTACCTACCTACAAAATGAAAATTTGTTTCAGAAAAATAAATAATCCTCATTCTTGATGACGTAAGTAGAAGCGTTCTCAAGTATCACTTTTCACGCGGATACTCATTCATAAAAGATATAAACAACACAGCACAAAGCAAAATGGTCGCCATCTCTAACCCGTACCGATCAGCTGATCAATCGTTACGAGTCGCTGCATGATGGCCTGTACATTACGATGGCAGTGCTAGGACCCATGCTTATCTATCTATATAACTAATGTTATAACGGGATTCCAAATGTTATTGCGGGCGAAGCCGCGGGTAACAGCTAGTACTGTAGTATAAATGGACTGAATAATTAGCAATTCCGTAAAATAGGCCACAATACATCAATAACAGAAAGCACCATTAGCCTATATCAGGAGTTCAATGCCATATTCCACGGTTGAGACCGTACATTATTGTGATTGCTGGTCAGTGAACATTAATGTTATTACAAAACAAGCCATAGAAATGAGTTAGACATTTTGGTTCATATTAACGAAGGGTTGGCTGGGTAGCCGCTGTTATTACCCTTCGTATCATCATCATATATATTATTTCTGCGGCGCTCACAAGCGACCGATCGTGACAAATGAGCATTCAAATGCATTGAAAAGAGCATTCAAGTGACGAATTGCACTCTAACTTCATAAATATCTATAATTTCTTTAATAAATGACTTAAAAATGTACGAAGTTTGCCATTTATAGATACTGTTGCTGTAGGAAAATACGCTCCATAATTGCTGTCCACTTCACATTTTGGCCGCTGTGACACCTGATTCATGTCATTTTAACATTCTGAGGTCTTTCCTTTATCATTTTGCATGGATTTCAGAAACAGTAAATCAAAAGAATGAGTAGACCTACTCAAATCGTATAATTTCATAAATATCAAATAACCGGTGAGTGTGGCAGCTAAGCTGTCAATCACACTAATTACATTAGCAGTGACAAATTGCATAAAATATCCATTTTTGTAGGAAGTGTGTGATTTGCTAACACTGTTGCTGTAGGAAAATGATCCAATTTTCAGTGATTGCCTTCTTAAGTTAGGGAACGTAGAATTTGGAATTCTAACTGAAATGTAAATAGTGTTCTATAAAATAATTTGGTTGAAATAAAAACATAACATCCTTTCTCCTTAAGTCTCTCATTATTAACCTATTGGGGAAAGTGTGGTTTATGGACATGCGAGATTTCTCGCACGGGTCCGCTAGTTAGATTTTTTTAAATTGCTTATCCTCCCTCCCTCATGGACTCTGCGAGGGTTCATTCCTCTACCGTCACAAGGGCGGTTCCTGCCTGGGAGCTGAGCACAATTAAAAACCAGATACAATTGGAGATGGTGACAGGTCGATCACCCAGGCGCCCGCTAACTTGGGTCAAATTAAGGAAGGGTCAAGAAGAGGGATTGGTGTGTTGGAAGGAAGTCGGTCATGGACCTGTTAGGAGGAACCGTCCCGGCATTTGCCTGGTGGTGAAAATGAGAAACTACGAACACCATTATAAGCATTTTCAGCACTGCCAAGGTGGATTCAAATCCACGCTCTTCCGAGGCACGAGGGAGCGCGTCAGTGCTCGCAGCCACCGTGGTCTGTATCAGATTCCATCCTGAGCAAGATTAAGGAAGCATCCTTCAAAGAGCAAACAACCGGTGAATGAAATCAGCATATGTACTGTAGATTGAGTCCATAATTTGAGCCCTGCGCGGATAAACAGAACGTTATCCGCATCCGCCCCGTATCCGCACGACTGTTATCCGCATCCACCCCGTATCCGCACGACTGTCATCCGCATCCGCCCCGTATCCGCACAACTGTTAACCGCATCCGCCCCGCATCCGCACGACTGTCATCCGCATCTGCCCCGTATCCGCACAACTGTTAACCGCATCCACCCCGTATCCGCACGACTGTTATCCGCATCCACCCTGTATCCGCACGACTGTTATCCGCATCCACCCTGTATCCGCACGACTGTCATCCGCATCCGCCCCGTATCCGCACAACTGTTAACCGCATCCACCCGGTATCCGCACGACTGTTATCCGCATCCACCCCGCATCCGCACGACTGTTATCCGCATCCGCCCTGTATCCGCACGACTGTTTTCTGCATCCGCCCCGCATCCGCCCCGCATCCGCACAACTGTTAACCGCAACCGCCCCGCATCCGCACGACTGTTATCCGCATCCGCCCCGCATCCGCCCCGCATCCGCAAGACTCTTTTCCGCATTCGCACGTTTGTTATCCGAATCCACTGGCATTACTATAATATTTTTAATTACAGTACATAAGGCATTGATTACTAAAGCAACACATTTAGACATTTGGGGGAAAAAAGTCGTTCTCTTTAGGCTTTGTATGTCATGTGCTATGTTTAAAATGAATGTTACACAGCCAGAATTGCAACCCTCTTCTGGTCGGAGTGTTAATTATGCTTAATCACATCATTTGAATGAGATAAGCTTAAATCATCATCTTACATTTTCCATGAAAAAAAAAAAAAAAAAACAGAAAAATAAACATCCGGTTCCTAATAATGATATTAAACAAGATCGGATTGCATTCTAAAAACTATTCGCAAATTTTCTACAAATAATATCCGCAGCTAATCCGCTACCCACACAGCCATGCAAACTATATCCGCATGGCGAAACATTTTGCGGACATCCGCCGGTTTATCCGCGGATATCCGCATCCGCGCAGGGCTTTATCCAAAATGAAAGATTTACGCAACTTGATACAATACCTCCGCCATGCACAAGCGATGATCAACTACGATTTACCTACGTCTCCTTTGCTTTATACCGGTTAAATTGAACGGGTAGATGAAAAAATCAAGTTGTTCTGTGAAGAACTATTCAGCCTATTTTCATATATCCTACTTATGTTAATGGCCTCTATAAATATACAAAATTTCAATTTGATCGCTGTAATAGATTCGTAGATGTTGAGAACCGATACATATTGCGGATGGTCACCATGTTGGATTTTTATATATGTAGGTCTTAGGGTTATGTACTGTGACTTGAAGATTATTGTGTACGTGTAGAATTCAAACTTCAATCGCATGATTAGGACACAAGAAGTAAAAACGAGATTTTAAAATTCTGCACAGCTGCTATCTTGTGGTTATGGAGACAATTGTAAAAATAAGATCCCAGTGGATTAACATTGAGGATTTACTGTACCAAGTGTCACTGCACACGGATGGTTAAATTGCGAGAAACGTCCATGTGAATATTTATACTACGCGCCGCCGCAATGTTGGATTTGTGCTCACCAGATTATTGAAAGTCCTATAGAACTTATGTTCATAGCCCCTGTGATCATTAAAATATTCAGTTTGATTGCAATAATAGATTCGTAGATATTGAGATCCATCTAAATATTTCGGATGGTCGCCACGTTGGATTGTTATATGTATAGGCCATATAGTCATGTACCATTAAAGGAAAATTATTGCGTAGGTTCATTATTCAAACTTTCGCTTCGGTTGTGTGATTACGACACAAGAAATAAAAACTTTATCTTAAAAATTCGCACAGCCGCCATCTTGAGGTTATGTAAACAATTGAACTAAATTAGATGCCAGTGCATTACAATGTGTATAACCATTTCCTGTACCAAGTTTCATTGCGTTTGGATCATTAAATCGCGAGAAAGCTCTATTTAACATTTTCAAATTCGCTTGGCCGCCATATTCGTTTTTAGTTAACCGGTTTTTGAAAGTCTTATAGATGAACTTCCAGTAGTGCCCTTTATCTCCGTACAAAATTTCAGGGTGATATCGCTAATAGTTTCTGAGATATAGAATACCGGAGAAATATTTCGCACAGCCGTCATCTTGAGGTTATGTAAACAATTGAACGAAGTTAGATGTCGGTGCATTACAATGTGTATAAACATATACTGTACCATGTTTCATTGCGTTTGGTTAGTTAAATCGCTAGAAAAGTCTATTTAAATGTCGCGAATTTGCTTGGTCGCCATGTTGGTTTTGTAGATACCAGGTTTTCAAATGTCAGATAGTTGAACTTTTAGTAGTTCCCTTTATCACTGTAAAATATTCCAGTGTGATATCGGTAATAGTTTCGGAGATATTGAATGCTGGTGAAATATTTCGCACAGCCGCCATGTTGGATTGGTGAGACGTAACAAAATTTAAGGGACACGGTCGGGGTCGTCCGGAATGGTGCTATGAACTTACCGAGTTTGATTGAAATCGGTCCAGCTGTTTAGAAGTTATTAGGGGGACACACACACACACCATCACACGCACACACAGACAGACACACGGACAAATGGTGATCTCATAAGCCTATTTTTTTTTTCATAAAAGAAAATAGGCTAAATTACGGTATTCAGAAGTCGACGTTGACTTGGTAACTGAAAATAATTAATTTGTACTTGCTTATCACGGTGGGTGAGTGGTTACCGTGTCGGACTGCCAACCCCAAGCTTGCAGGTTCTATCCTGGCTGTGGTAATTTTTGAAAGCCGACAAAAATCACGATACGCATGTCATACGATGTTGGCATGTAAATGAACCCATTTGAATTCAGTAGGCCGTGTTCATGATGGCAAAATTAATCTCGGGAGTTTCCGCCAACCCAAAGATTCTCATTTCTCTACTAGAAAGCGCTATAGTGTTCAAGGAGCTTAGATATCTGACCTCCTTGACTTTCATAGCGCTCCAAGGAGCGATAAAATACAACATGCAAGCTGCCCTCTGACCGTCAATTAACGGCACCCAGGGCCATACGACATTATTATTATATTATTATTATTAGTATTATTATTATTATTATTATTCATTTTTACTAATATATAACTATGTGAATAGCCTATTTTCGCGACTGGCTGCGTGGCTCAGCGGCAATGTTCTCATCTGCTGAAACCGAGATAGCGGGATCGAATCCCAGTGCAGCCAGTTACCATTTTAGGGTTGTTAAATGTGAGGGAGCCATGACAGTACATTTACTGGCACGTTCAAGAACCCTTCCGGGCCAAAATTCTAGCCCTCTTCCCCCACCCCCTCCCCCGCGTCTCTAAAATCCGCAGTAGTTATAAGGGACGTAACACCCTTAACATTATTATTATGTCCAATTTTCAAGCATTTTACTGGTCCTTTCCAACTCAGTTTTTCCATGTGAGGGACTAAATATATTTTCTCCTTTAGACCAATAGTCCGTTGTGATAAAATCTGTGGACTCCATAATAAACCCATGGTTGGTTGGTTCCTCAGTTTAGGGGCTGCGACAACGTGGTCATGCAGCCCCGTGTACTTTGGGTGTGTGTCTTGTGGTTACGTAACGACGGCGTTATACGTGGCGCACGGGGTCCACACGGCTGAGTTCAAGGAGACTCACTCGATGACGCAACCCACTTGTTGCTTGTGACATCGAAGAATTATTCACTGGAGTACGATGAAAAATATCAAAATATCACTGTTGATTTGTGCATGTTAACACCTCTGTGAATGACGAATCAGATGGTGTTGTAAAATAAAATGCACGAACCCTTTGTGCTCTCATGGAGTGTGTTTGGATTAAGGTGCCTACATACTGAAGAAGGGAGATGCAGGCGACGGTATAAACAAGTAGTTCCGTGAAGAACTATACAGCCTATTTTCATATATCCTACTTATGTTAATTGCCACTATCAACATACACAATTTCAGTTTGATTGCTGTAATAGATTCGTAGATATTGAGAACCGACTAAATATTTCGGATGGTCGCCATGTTGGATTTTATATATATAGGTCCTAGAGTTATGTACTGTTACATGCAGATTATTGTGAACGTGTAGTATTCAAACTCAATCGCATAATTAGGACACAAGAAAAAACAAGGAGATTTAATTTTTTTTCACAGCTGCCATCTTGAGGTTATGGAAAAAATTGAAATAAATTAGATGCCAGTGGATTAACATTCGGATAAAGATTTACTGTACCAAGTTTCACTGCACGCGGATGGTTAAATTGCGAGAAACATCCATGTGAATATTTATAATTCGCGTCACCGCCATGTTGGATTTGTGATCACCAGGTTATTTAAAGTCCTATAGGTGAACTTAAGTTCATAGCCCCTATGAACATTAAAAAATGCAGTTTGATTGCTAAAATAGATTCGTAGATATTCAGTATCGTCTAAATATTTCGGATGGTCGCCATGTTGGATTGTTAAATGTATAGGCCATAGAGTCATGTACCATTAAAGGAAAATTATTGCGTAAGTTCATTATTCAAACTTTCACTTCGATCGCATGTCTACATCACAAGAAATAAAAACTTAATTTTAAAATTCGCACTGCCGCCATCTTGAGGTTATGTAAACAATTGAACAAAATTAGATACCAGTGGATTACAATGTGTATAAATATTTCCTGTACCAGGTTTCAGTGCGCTTGGAACATTAAATCGCGAGAAAGGTCTATTTAAAATGTTCAAATTCGCTTGGCCGCCATGTTCGTTTTGTAGTTAATCGGTTTTTGAAAATCTTATAGATGGACTTCCAGTAGTGCCCTTTATCTCCGTACAAAATTTTAGGGATATACCGCTAATAGTTTCAGAGATATAGAATGCCGGTGAAATATTTCGCACATCCGCCATCTTGTGATAATGTAAACAATTGAACGAAGTTAGATGTCGGTGCATTACAATATATATAAACATATACTGTACCAAGTTTCAATGCGTTTGGTTGGTCAAATCGAGAGAAACGTCTATTTAAAAGTCGCAAATTCGCTTGGCCGCCATGTTGGTTTTGTAGTTACCAGGTTTTCAAAAGTCACATAAGTGAACTTATAGTAGTTCCCTCTATCACCATAGAAAATGTCAGGGTAATATCGGTAATAGTTTCGGAGATATTGAATGCTGGTGAAATATTTCGCACAGCCGCCATGTTGGATTGGTGAGTCGTAACAAAATTTGAAGGGCACGGTCGAGGTCGCCGGGAATAGTGCTATGAACTTTCCGAGTTTCATTGAAATCGCTCCTGCCGTTTAGATTTTATTAGGGGGGGACACACACACGAATCACACACACACCCACACACACACACACACACACACGCACACACGCACGGACAAAAGGTGATCTCATAAGCCTATTTTTTCAAAATTGAAAATAGGCTAAAAATAAAAGATACGAGCCTTACAGTAGTCGCATATGATGTGTAACATCTGACATGTTATCGTACTCGTATACTACGCAGCTTGGACATTCTTAAAATGTTAATTTACACTCCATTTTCATACTGGTACTATGATGAATGTATTGATTGAATTGGAGATATGCTACTGTCACATTTGTGGCACAGCGGTCAAGCTGTTAGTCTTTCACCAAGGTAGACCGTGTTTGATTCCCGGTCAATACATGTGAGATTTTCGAATTGAAATGCCATGTCCTGTGGTTCGCATTCCACGTAAAAGGGAGGTACCGTGGATCATGATCGTGAGATTAACGGACACGCAAAACTATAAGCTTCCTTCCTTCCTTTTACATTAATAATTCATAATAACAAAGTGACACACAACGTCCACAGTACTCTCAAATACTGTGAGCATATTCCTCAGTAACTATAACATTCATTATTCTCAAGGCTCTCATACAGTTCGTCGTAAACAATCAAAACATGGCTTCCTACACTCATGAAATGACCTAGTCTCACATATGATGAAAATACAGCTTTTATTCCACTCATATAACAACATTCTGTTATGCATTTAATATCTGACTACTCACCCACAGCTTGACAAAAATGCCGCTTACTTAAATGTCATTTGTCATCTTTGTCCTACCCCATGTGATATTCAACCTTGAACGTGAAGCTTCATAAACTTCTCAATGACAAATGAAAGTCGGTGAAACATTTGCCACTGTGCTCGTCAAACCAGTGTCTGCTAAATGCACTGCCTACTGTATTGCCATAACATTCTCGCGCTACAGAGCACACACTGCCTTGTTTCCAATACACACATTTTCAATTTACATCCAGCTATCAGTGCGTCTTCACTTCCGTCCGATCCACTTCCGTTCGATCCACTTCCGCCCGATTCACTTCCGTCCCATTTTTCTGGCAGTGCGTCTTCACTTCCGTCCGATCCACTTCCGTTCGATCCACTTCCGCCCG
This sequence comes from Meconema thalassinum, assembly GCA_946902985.2. Classification (NCBI taxonomy): domain Eukaryota; kingdom Metazoa; phylum Arthropoda; class Insecta; order Orthoptera; family Tettigoniidae; genus Meconema; species Meconema thalassinum. The sequence continues at coordinate 2,095,086,341 of OX336388.2, read as the reverse complement.
ATTCACTTCCGTCCCCAATTTTCAAAATCACTCCCACAAAACTATCCAGCATTCGAGCGGAAAGATGTTACACATCAATAATGAAGATGGGATGGATGTGGTGCTGGTGCCGCTATAAGTAGCCGGCAAATGACTGAATGAATGAATGATAGTCCTGGAGACTTTTTCAGTTTGTCACGTAATGGCGGCGTTATTCGTGGCGTGGCGCATGGGGTCCACTCGGCTGAGTTCAAGGAGACTCACTCGATGACGAAGCACCACTTGTTGCTCGTGACGTAGTAATTCACTGGAGTACAATGACAAAAATCGAAATATCAATGTAATTTTGATGTGTAACATCTTTCCGCTCGGTTGCTGGATAGTTTTGTGGGAGTGATTTTGAAAATTGGGGACGGAAGTGGATCTAACGGAAGTATGCACTGCCCGCTCGATCGATCGAACGGAAGTGTACTAGCTGGCAGTGGTGGAAAACGGAAGTATGCACTGCCCGCTCGATCGATCCATCCAGTGAGCAATGGTAAGACCCAGCTGGCAGTGGTACGAGTAACAATAAAGAGCGCGCGGTGTCGCGGTACCATGACGTACTCTCGGCCATGTGGAATGTATATGACATACTGAACAGAAAACGCTCATGCGAACTCTGGTGTCAAGTGATTGAAACAAATGCCATGGTACATGTTCGAAGACTTCGTATCAGTATTTAAATGGTTAAATGCCTTAATATCAAACATTGTAAGTAGTCGGCATTGCCGGTATTATGTTTCTGCACAATGGCTATTCAAATATTAACCCACATAACGGTACTGCAGTCATCAATATAATATAATCGTTGTGGTTATGCGAGAATTGAGCAAGCCTTCATGAACTATTACTGAATACATTCTCTTTACTCACAAGAGGGCCTATTAATAAGGCATTTTAAACTCAATTTCACAATGGAACATTATCGAAACAAGCAAAATATAAATGAAACTTAATTCCGTAATTCCGTATTATTGGAACGTGGAAATGAGACACCATCTTGTGCACAAAATTTGCGTAGTCGAAATAGGCGATTGGTTAGTGCTGTGAATCTAGAGATCTTGGGATCGAATCCCGGACGGGGTAGAGATTTTTGCTACCAGATTATCATTTTAAACGATATATATCATATCAATATGACTCATTTTAACAGAATCCATATGAAATTACGTGTTGGTCTGTGAATCAAGAGGACCTGTTTATAAGGAATTTAAGGTTATGAGCGGTGTCGCGTCTATTAATCTAGTTGATCCATATCGTATTCTTTATTTAGGCTAGTGCTGGTGGAAGCTACAAATCATCTAATAAAATGAGTTCCGTATTATAAACTACAATATCTGTAAAACACTTCCTTTTACAATAGATTAATATTTGTGCCAATAATAGTATAAAATACCGGTGCATCAACAATTTCACGTGAGGTTTCTTCTATGTCAGATGTTACACATCATATGCGACTACTGTAAGGCCCTTAATTTATTTTAATGAGTATAGTAACACCTCTATGCGAATGTAAATACACGACAGACATTTAAATACAATACGTATAGAATCGATAGAATTCGCTTGTATCCTAGTGCATTGAACGCTGAACTACTAGAGCGGGTGGGGAAACTACAGGGGGTTTTGAAGCCAAATCTAGCTTGGCTCTAGTAGTTCCTACCGACAACGTTCAAAGGCGCTACCAGTCAATTCAGACCACCAGTCAGTTCTGTATGTCACCAATAGAGAGCAGGATAATTTTCTATTTTAATGAAACCTGTAGTATTTTCATCTAATAGCAGCATGTATTCCTATTTTGTTAGTAATATGACCTTTTCTGGTCATGGGTATGCAAGGAAAACGTCTTATTTTCTTTCTATTATATGTGAGCCATGCAGGCCTGTCTCTAGACATTAATATGCATCTCTTCTAAGTATATGTATCCCCTACCATTTGAAGCACCCGCTAAGATGTCTTGCTTTGGGTAATGAGCTCGAGATGGCAGCACCTTCTGAGGTACTGTTCGGATGCTGAGGTTGAATCTCTACCAAACAGAGTGCAGCTTCGTCTCTGTATGAAAAGTGAAATGTTCAATTAAATCTTCGTCATTAAAACAAAGAACTATATACAAAATATTCCGCCAAATTGATTATGTAATATGCACATTGTTACATAGTGTGTCAATCTGTGATTGGACAATTTCGATTAACATTAATGCACTGTGGCCTATAACTGTGGTCTCCGCCATGTTGGCATCTTAAAACGGGCTGTCGTCTGGACTGTTTGAACTAAGTCGTCGTGCAAACGTGTGTCTCCGTGAGACTGGGGGCCTGGCCCCTAGCCTCCACGAAATATGGATGTATTCTATAAAAAGGAAGTGCCTGTGCTCTGAAGGCTATACATTCGTCATTTCGTCTTGAAGATGAAGTGTGGTCTATTTATTGTAACTGGTTGCAAGGAGAAGCTTCGTGGGTGATCGAAGCGGCGTGTGGGTGCTCGCGTAGCCATTTGAGGCAAGGTTTATATCTTTTAAAATTATTTAAAATATGTTATATTTTGTTATTTTTGTGTCTCCACAAAAGAAGGATTTTAAGGTACGTTTTATTATATAATATATATTACTTGTTATGGGAGCTCCGATATTGGCCTTATATGGATGTTTTAATACTGTATTTTATTTCGCATTATTGGCCTAATATTTCTGTTTTGTTAATATTACCTGATATCTAAATCTTGTTGTTTTCTTTTGCACCTTCCGGAGACACGTTTCAAGTTTATCTTACATTGTAATTTATTATTTTATTTTATTTTATTTTCTTAAGGGGTAAATTTCTTCTCGTAAATTGGGGTTGACATATTTTCTTTGGTCTTTAGTTTTTCGATCCGTCGCTTCCAATTTCTGTTTTTATTGTTCGTATTTTTGTTAAAAGATAATATTTATCTCCTTTTTGTCATTTCTCTCTGGCCGAATGTTAGTTCTTAAAACCTTTGTATGGCTTAATTGGGCATGATATTCAGTCATCTGTTTTGCGGCCATTGTAGTTTTGTTTTTTCATGATGCATTGTGGTCTTAGGTAGGAGTCTTTCGGCGTCTGGCGCGGCGTTCAAACGTGATGTCGTAGTTCTTGATTTTTTTTGTTCGTGTTTTTAATCATGCTGATTTATGGTTTAGTGCTAACTTCTGTTTTAAGTTTCCCTGCGTGTGCCGCAGTAATTTTAATTTGTTTTTGTTATTTTGGTCTCTTTATTTTTATTTAGCTCCTTGATTTTTGGCATGGTACGGTTGACTGAATGTCGAGCCTAATTTTCAGTGTTTGCGGTTCATTAAATCGCTTCATTTAGTAAGTGCTAATCTAACCCATGTGGGCTCCGATTTTTCTTGAATTTTGGTTATTTAAATTTATTTTTTGCTCCTCAAGCTTCATGTAATTTTTCTTTACTGCACCTGTGGGTGATTGTTTGTTTGGCTCGAGCCATACGTTTTTAAGACCCCTAGTAAGAATTTAGTTTTGTTTGGGCGTATAATGTTATGTCTGTTAATGTTGACAGAATCCCCTGTCTTTTCATGTTAACATGGTTCGTGCTTCACCTTTTGGATTAAATGTATTTATTAAGCTAAGCTAATTGTCGTGGCATTATTTCGCCGGTGGCATTTCTATGGGTTATTGGGAGGGTATCTGTGGACTGGCCTGTGGGATCCCTCTTCCCCCTCCTTCCTTCATCTGTAGGTGTTAGTCTGCTGGGGTATGTCATCTGTCGGTGAGTTGCAGTTGCGAGCGGACCTCTGAAATCAAGGTAAGTAGGCCCATCCCGTCCCCGGTGGTGGTTGGGCGCAATATGAAAAACGTTGGATGCGTAATGAACGATACTCTTTGATTCAGGTCTACCAATACAAGCGATTTCTATCGATTCTGTACGTAATTAAAAGTCTTCCCCTTTATTTACATTCGTCCGGATTGTTTATTTTCTGATTTCTAGTGTTTAATGTAATGGGACTCATCCGTACAATTTGTTAAAACGTAATCTATCGGATTGGTGTCCATGACTGGTGGCTGCTGTATAGTGTGTTGATGGAAATTATGCGTTTGCATATTTGGAGAAGAAAATCTGTCATTTTAACCAGCGACGTTATTATACTTGCGTACAGTGAACAATGACGATTTCTAGTTTTAAATATGATTCAAAACAGTGACAAAAATTTGGAGTGTTATTTGGCAGTGTTAAACTAGTAGGATATGTGGCCTGTGACAAGCGAAGCAACGTAACTAGGCAAGAAATATTTGGATTTTCTGTCAACTAGTTTGCAAAAATCTGTTACAAGTGACCAAGGATAACATGTTGGTTTAATATTGTAGTCTTTATTGCCCATATATGCTTTTCAGTGGTAGGTTTACAATTCAATGCTTTGTGATAAATAAATTTGTGTTTTCACTTAACAAAAAAACTGTCCACAATCATGGAACATGAAAGACTAGTGGAGATATTTGGCTTTTTATTGCTTTATGTTTGCCTGCCAAAGTATGGATTAGTAAAGCTGAACATAACCTAATGACTTGTTGGTAAGTACCGATATTTTAGATATTAAATAAAGCTCCCCACAGGAATTTGCTCTTTCATTTATTTTTATTATGTTTCCCTAGACTGTCCTTTCTAATCCAAGAATAATTCTGACATTTTCAGTTGTTGGCTAACATAAATTGGGTGCTTGTGACTAGTGATATTTTACTATTTCTGCCCATACATTCATTGAAGTTTTCCATGTGGAATGTGGAAGCTTGTGCATTTCTAAACTGGTGATGTTTTGTGTTGTATACTACTAATATCATGAGAAACAGTCATTATTAAATGATTGTCTGGGATAGCTCATGTACGTTTTCCCTATCTGTACTTAGACATGTTTTCCCCTCGGGAGTTCCTTATTGGTTGTTTCTGAAAAGTGATAGCTCCAAGTTGGTTGGTTCTTAAGTTTAGGGGCTGCGACAACGTGGTCATGTAGCCCCGTGTACTTTGGGTGTGTGTAGAATCTGTCTGATAACCGGTGTTAATTGTGATGGCTGTATTAGTGTGTGTATCTGTTTTTTTAATTTAAGTACAGACTGCAACTTAGAATTTTTCAAATAGTTCCTACTTTTGCCGCCAAACGCCACCGTCAACGACTACTAGGCTTAGTTCAGAACTTAGCTACTAGACGCCACCGCAGTCGGCTCTTGGTAACGAACGTAGAAACCTAAGAGCGTTGTTTACATTCTTAACATATCCAATTTAGCTTCATACAGGTGTAATTAGTGGAAGGTTCTTTATCATGCCATAAACGTATGACATGGGACCGCCAGCTTTTCTTCCCCTCCGAAGGAAGATATACTGGGGGATTTTTAACGCTCTTAAACAATCCGTTGCCTTCGGCAGAAGTTGGCAGTGTTAGATAAACATTGAAACAATAGGCCAACCTATATATCTTCGTGCTTACCTTCCAGTTTCTAAAATAACAAGCTTATATCTGCATAGCTTATAATCAAAACCTAATTCTGCTCTGTGAATGCAGGATGTCTTGTTGTCTGAGCATTATTCTCATATTACTGATAAGTGTTAATGATGATAATACAAATAGGTCTAGTTATTATAATATTTCAATGATATTGAATATTACAGCATTGAAGGTAGACCATGTCACCAAAAAGTGCTATTTTTTTTAAGAAACCATGTGATGTGCCTCAAAATTACTATCAGTGAGTTGTTATTACAAGGACAACTTAGAAACCATTTATGCAGTATGAGGTAGGAAGGAAACATTACACATTAAAAGGGGATGAAGTCTCTGGCCCTTATTAAGTTCCCATGCATTATGAAGTTGACACAATAGGCTAACAGGGGCAGATGACCTAGCTGTTCCACCCCTTAAAACTCCAATAACTAACCATCACAATATCACTAATACATTATTGCAGGAGCACATGGAGCTTATTCCTCATCTTAATCCATATGGTTTCAAATTAACATTTTACATTATAATAGCCCAATGAGTTGTTGTGACTGCCTTGAATTAATAATGCCATAACAGCGGATGTTACCACAGAAGCCTACGGTATGTTGTTAGTGTACTTTTCTCAACCTGTATGGCATGTTTTTCACACTTGGTTGCTAATGGTGTAATATTGGTACCGGTATCTGATATGATTTATTAGGTGCAATTTTCAATGTTGCTAGTTTATTAATTTGAAGTAGGCCTATGTGGCTAACAATAGACTAATAATGAGGTATTACGCCATTAAATGCAACATACTAACAACTGATAACACAGGGAGAAAATTATCACCTATTATTATTATACTGGAAGAGAATAATAAAAAATGTGCTCATTAACAATCCCTTTCTGTTAGCTGTAATTTATTGGAGTACCGCAGCCTAATATACTGTATGTTTTTCTCCAGCTGTAATTGTGTCTTACAATTCATTTTTAATATTGTAGTGGGCTGGCTTCAATTCCACTCGGGAATTCCAGTCAGGTAGCCACTCGACACTCCAGGTAGTCGCTCGGTCGCGGTCTGTTTATCCTTATGCATTCTTAGAACGACATAAGTCGTCCATGCTCACTTCTACCATTGATTATAATCAATGCTTCTAATATAACTAATATAACTTCTAATAATGATAACAAATTAAGTATAACTTCTCAAAATAACCTACAGTGATCAGTTATATTTCAGCAGTACAATAACCACTGCTTCAGTGTTTACATTTTTAAGTTTACTAAAATAAGTGGAACAGCTAATTTCAAAACATAGAGTAGAATTGTTTAACTTTTTGTTGTTACTTAGTCTACTCCTCATTTAACAATTTCTTATTACTTGTAAACTGATAAGAACAGACGGGATGATTGCATAGAAAAAGTGGTGTGCAGACGATATCTTAAATCCAAATAGCTGTTACGGTAAACAAGCCTAGCTCTATAAGAGTTAAAATTCACAACTAATTTGCTGTGTGGGAATGCAGCTGATTTTTCCGTTCTAAGCTGGAAAACAGTATTTTCGGCATCCGCAGCTGATAACGAAAGTATTATTTTAGGTACAGATTATACCCCTATTCTTATCTAAATTTAATTTTATAATGTCTGACTAGGTTACAAAGTATACTGAACCCGTTTCAATCGGTTCAAGCGTCGAATCCATATTTCATATGCAAAAAAAAAAAGAGAGGAAATAATACAGTCTTTAGAATGAATTTGAAAGATTTTAAGGGTCAATCAGAAGCTGGGCTGTAACTATGTGATGCAAGAGCGGGTGACCACTAGTCACGCGGGCATGAGATCACGCCTGACGCATCGATAAGAAGCTAGCGCATGATTACTAATAGAGCTGGTAGCTTTCCACTGCGTGTGAGTGAGAAGGAGTTTCGGAAAAAGGTCTTACTCAGCTATAAAATGGCAGCATCGCAATGACGCAAGAAGAGAAATAATTAAAATTAAGCCATTTGCAAGCATTTAATTAATGAAATGAATCCGTTACTGTTGATCATCTTGGAAAAGAGATTTTTGTGTGTGGAAAAAGTGTATAATAATTGCACAGGAAAGAAGTGCATACGCGGCATTACGTCGATAGTTATTCCCCGAGCCCAAATTTGGGAGAGAGGGAAAAATAAACCACACTATCCACGCATCTGAGGAGCCAAATTATTTAATATCTTGGATTTGTGTGATCGATTTTCGTGATCAAAGAAACCCTTTTACGTTTAAAACGAGAGCTTTCAGGAGACATATTTTTCAAAATTATACGATAATTATTTTAGAAGTTAGTGTTGGAGAAGAAGCAGATCTGATCTTTTTGCGGCAGATTTGAATATAAACCCTGGACGTGCCAGGAAGAGCATGCAGTATTTACTAGACCGTGAGAGGTCGTGTTACTCTGTATCGCAGACGAGCACCCCGTGTGGGAGTAGCCGTCTAGTATCGTCAATAGTATCGCCATGCGAAGATACATCAGAATCCTTGTTATGGGATATAATATCATCAAGCTTCGGACTTTATACATTTCACCAGTACAGTCAAAGTTTAGGCTGTGGACTTAAGAAATTACCGGCGATAGGTACTCGAATCTAATAGTTTCAGTTAAAGTACCGACGCATCATAGGATTTCGAAGTACCCAATGACAGTGACCTATACAATTCTATCTACGTTAAATAACCAGATCAGGCTAGAACGTGATAGTAACGCCTAGTGTTCCTGAACTGAGGGGACTAGAGCGGAGTACGATAGAATTTAGGAATCGAGATTCCAGGCTTTGTCTAAGTGTAGACAAATGAACAGTCAGATATTGGGGATTACTCCAATAAGTCAAGAATCGAAGTAACAGAAAGTAAAATCCACGTGTGGATTATTAGACAAGGAAATTACTAGGTCGCCGTTATACAAGTTCGAGCGATCATAAAAGTAATACATCAGTGACAGACTTTTATTAGACGAACAAGTTAGCGTCTAGCAAGGTACGACATCGGGCAGTAAAGTTAAATAAGCCGATAGTCAAACCCAGAATTAGAGGATCAGCCGTTCCAGTGAGGGTAGTTCGATCGAGAATTTCAATCATCTCATCAGAGTAGGAAGCCGACGTACATATAGTGCAGCCCTTGGAAACGGGAAAGAATAAGGAAATCACGTGTGTTAAGGCAAATAATTAAAGCCAGAGTGATACAATTTTATGTAGTTCAAGTGTAGTGGAAATTTTGAGTCTAATATATTTTTAGTGAAATTGTATTTGTGTTTAAGTGAAAATGAATCCAAAAATGGTATTCTTTATATTTAAAGTGATCAGTGTACATGTTTTATGTGATGTTAGGAAAGTGTTATCAAGTGTAGATATGACCATGAATATGGCTTAAGAAGCAATTGGTGGGTGAAATGTTCCATCGATGGAGAACTCGGTCTCTGACCGTGAAATCATGTGAGTACTAATTTCATTATTATGTGTTTTGGGAAGATTTGCGTATAATTCTCAGGAGTGGAAGTAGGGATGTTTGAAAACATGTGAAATATAGGTTGCACGATCTGAACGATTAATTTGATTGAAATATAATTATGGGAAGTATAAATGAATCCCTTGTGGAAAATATTCAGTGGAATATCAGTATAATGGTAAATAATATAACTATGGTAAAACAAGCGTGATAATAATAATAATAATTATATAAATTTATTATGTGATGAATTTTATATTGAGAAGTGGTAGCTGCAAGAGCCCCTTATATGAATTGTTAATTGTTGTGAATCAGTATGTTCTTAATGGTATAAATGATTATTGTTGATGGAGGCTAAGGCTGAATATATTATTTTGAGACGAAGATCAAACTTTGATTTGAATTTATATTGTTCTTTGAAAGGCAACTGGGCTATTTTAAGTATAAGCGCCATGTCGCGAAATTGAAATAATTTGTCACGCTATGAACGCGTTGAAATGCTGGTAAAAATAATTGTGAGGGACAGTTAGTAGCGGTATTGAGTTATGTTGAATTGTGATTTTATGCAATACTGAAAAGGGTGCAATTTATGTTGTATTATGAGCGCTGGTTGCGTGCTAGGCCTTCCTTAAGTCGCTAATGTTGTAAGTCCTCTAAGTTGGGATATGGTTCCCGAGGCAATTTAAAGGATGGAACTCAGAGTCGTCCGTGTTGAAGCCCCTTAATATTTGTTGTTTTATTGGATTTTCTTACCCGCTAATGAGGACACTTCATAATTATACTTTACCGAAGCTAAAAGAATAGGTCTGTAGAACCTAATATTGTCTTGTTGTTAATTTGTATTATGAGCCTTGTCATTCAGAGAAACGCATTTGAAGCAGAGGGTTGTAAAGCTGTCTAGCCAGTCCCTTTAGGAAGCGAGACTGTAGGTTCCCTCCCTCCATAGCCAAAAATCAGCCAAGTAGTTGAGACAGACCCTTACACACTCTCTTATAGAGATAGGTCAGGAACGGGCTGTCTGATTCACGGTACACGGAAGTGTTTAAGATTGTTTTAACGACCCAGTATTTGAACTGAGGTCCTTTTATGTTCATTATTATCACTTGCAGAGTTCAGATCGTTGCTTCCTTAAGATATAATTGTCTTTGAAGACAATATAATAAAATCCCTAACGTTTATTAAATGATTCAGTGATTCACGAGTTATTATGAGAATATTGAGATTTTGGGAGTAATCTTAAGTTGACTTGGTCAGTAGTTTTCTATAACTCGGGGATGCGCAAATTTTCCAATCACGGTAGTGAGTTGGTAGCTTGAGAAGAGAGATGGTGACAGATGAACATTGTGGGAGCCCAAAATTAATTAATGATTAGCCATACTTGATATTATGATATACTCATGTAAAAATTAACTGATGTGTGTTTAATTGTTCACAATGCATGTAAACTTTACCGAGCCATTTGGAGATCGTTTTTAAAGAATTAGGATTGATGCCATATGGGAGTGAAACTCAGTTGGAGTTTTTGTTTGGTTTTTGGATAACCAGTAATTATCATTTTGTGATTATTTAATTTGAATTCCTTGTTCATCTTTGGACAAGTGTGAAGTATAGTGTCAGTATTTTTATTGTTTATTTTGTAGCGCCATATTTTGGATAATTAAATGTTTTTATAGTAGGATTTTGATTTTGTTTATTTTTGGAAGTGTATCCTATGCTTAATCCAAAGTGTGTAAGTCAAAGAGTGGGAGAATATACCATGAACCCCGATACTCCCGATTGAGCATTGCTGGCAAACTGTGATTTGCATATTTCATTGTTGAAATGGGCACAATACAAACATTTAATTATGCACATGTTAAAACATTGCAAATTTGTAGAAAAAATAGAAAACTTGGCAGATTTATTTAAAAGAATATTATGATTAATTTTAAATCACTTGTATTTTCTGCCATATAAGTTATAATGTGCCAAACACTTTATACCTGATTTAACGAATGAGCGGACTTGACATCAGAGTGGTTGACCAATGGCACAACAATGTCTTGCAAACACCACCACCACGCCATCGGTCAAGCGCTCTGAAGTCAAGTCCGCTCATTCATTAAATCAGATATAAACATAATACATAAAGAACTAGATATTAATCACTGTTGTTAAATAAAAATATGGACAGGAATTTTTAAAAAATAAGAAAAATCAGCATCTTAAAATCACATAAATCTTTACTTAATTTCAAACTCGACAAAAAACATTAGATGAAACTCTTTTCTTCCCCTAAATATTTTGACCCGGCCCTTGGTATGTGAGCAGGAGGGATATGTCATTTGTTTACGTCATTGGGGATAAACCCTTTGCCGAGCCCTTGCCAAAGCCTGAGTGGATTTGAGGAACTCATTTTAGGGTCCCTTGGAGGACCGAGTGGAAATAAGGAAACTCGAGGGGAATTGATGTTCGACCCTTGTAGTATAGGACCGGTAGTACTCTATCTATTTGTACATATCTGTGGGGTAGGCCTATATCATGCAATGTTCTTTGTGAAAACTTGGGCTGATAACCTTCAAGTTAGGACCCTTGAAACATCCACAACTATTCTGATAGAGCCTATGTTGTGGGTGTTTTCTTCTCTACCTGTATGGCATATTTTTTTCCCCTTGGTTCCTAATGGTGTAATATCGGTAGGCCTGATAAGAACTACGCCTATTAGTTGCAAATTTCCATGTTGTTGCTTTATTTGAAGTTGGCCTATCGGGTTATCAGTATCCTGATGACTTAATTAATTATCTTTTTATATATTTCCATACCCTAATGAGGTATTAAGGTATGCCATAGATGCAACATGGTATCAAATGATATCATAGGGGGAAGAAATCACCTATTATTAATATACCGGTATCGGAAGAGACTAATTACTAACATATGACCATAATAAGGCAGGGGAAAGAAAAGAAGAAAGAAAAGAAGGAATAAAACAAGATGTTCAGTAAAGAACATATAGCCTACTTTCTCCTAAATGCATGGGTATTGTTATAACTTTTTGTCCTTTTCTAGGAATATAATTGAATGTTGGTTGTGGTAGCTTGTTGAAATACATCGTGCTATAATAATATTAAACATGAATATGAGGTGCCCTTTACTAGTGATAACTCTGTGAAAAATACCATTCAATTCGGTATCACCGTGTTTGAATTGATATGGGGAATCGATTTGCACACATACATGGCCGCTATCTGCAAACTATTAGGCTGATGACCTTGTAGTTCAGTCAAAAAATGCTTCCCACTAAAAGGTATGTTGTTGCAACATTTGGTAGAGATCAAATGATTAGGTTGGTCGTAATTTGATTTAAGCCTTATACATTTGGTTGGCCACCATTACGTTTCCGTCAAGATGGCGGCGATATAAAACATGACACTGGAGTGCCCTCTGCTAGTGCTACCTCTGTACCAAATTTCGTTCAATTCGGTTTCACCGTGTTTGAATTGATATGGGGAATAGATTTGCACACATACATGGCCGCCATGTGCAAACTATTGGGCTGATGATCTTGTAGTTTGGTCAAAATATGCTTTCCACAAAAAGGTATGTTGTTGCAAAATTTGGTAGAGATCAGATTATTAGGTTGGTCGTAATTCGATTTAAGCTTTTAACATTTGGGAGGCCGCCATTACGTTTCTGTCAATATGACGGCAATATAAAGCATAACACTGAGGTGCCGTTTGCTAGTGCTACCTCTGTGCCATATATTGATCAATTCGATTTCACCGTGTTTGAATAAATAGGGGGAATCAATTTGCATACATGCATGGCCACCATCCACGAAGTATTGGGCTGATGACCTTGTAGTTTGTTCAGGAGATTCTTCATACATAAAGGTATACTGTTGCAAAATTTGGTAGAGATCGAATGATTAGGTCAGTCGTAATTTGATTTAAACTTTGAACATTTGGGTGGCCGCCATTACGTTTCCGTGAGATGGCGGCGATATAAAGCATGACACTGAGGTGCCCTTTGCTAGTTCTACTTCTGTACCAAATTTCGTTCAATTCTGTTTCACCGTGTTCGAATTGAAAGGGGGGGGGGACAGACATTCAGAGTAGGCTACACACACATTGCAAAAATCGAAAGTAGGCTAAAAAGTAGAGGGGCGGGACGGCACGGACCGTTTGGGGAGGGGGTCCAGTAGGTCAAGTCATGGATGGATCACGCTCAAAAGTGCATCGCCGCGCCATCCCATATTGTCGGTTGGAACTACTTGAACCAAGCAATGGTTTGGCGTCAAAATTTTGCATTAAGATGCATATCTATCCATATCCTTTTTGTACTAGAGCCAAGCTAGAGTTGGCTTCAAAGCCCACTATAGGCTCCGTGCGTATACTGAAATCCTGCTGTAAGCGGACGTTTCGAGAAGCTGCTACATGCCACGATGAGCTGAGTATTGACGTAGGTTACATCGAAAACGTGCAAACATTTATTCTATTACTAGCAGAAGTACCCGTTCTTCGAACGGTGTTATATATTAACACCAGACATTATCAATTGAGCTACTGTTGCAATGGTTAGCGGTTTGTCATTCCTTCATAAGTTTATCAGAAATAAGTTAGTTTTCCGGGAATATCACACACACTGTTAATTTAAGGGCCTTAAAATGTGGTTTTCGGAGACCCCTTATAGACTCGCGAATTTTGTGTCTCACAATGAGAAGCGCAACATATGCTTTGATCGTCCTTCTAGGATAATTTTTATATTTCGCCTATTTTTGCATGTATTTAGAGACGTTTTTCCCTATGTCCACCCTTCTACTGTATGAAAAGTACGGTGAGGAGTTTTATAAATCATTGGTGTATTGGCTCATGTTTACCATACCTAATTTTACGATCCACCAAGCATCCGAACACGATTTATAGGCGTACATAAAGATACACAGAAAGAAAGACAGACAGACAATTCTATTGTCTACAACATATCACCCAGATATCCAAATATCCCTACGATTAACCCGTATGTCGACAAAAAAAAAAAAAGATTAGTTAAAATGTGCTCTCAAACTAAATTCACCTAACGTGTACTTCCTGTCGTGAAATAGATTTGAAAGCCTTGTAGACGAAACGCAATACACCTCACATAAAAATGACCCTCTACGTTGTGTTAGGTCCCCTCACACAGGAAGATCTCTTTCATAAATTACTAGCAGAAGTACCCGTTCTTCGAACGGTGTTATATATTAACACCAGACATTATCAATTGAGCTACTGTTGCAATGGTTAGCGGTTTGTCATTCCTTCATAAGTTTATAAGAATGACGTTAGTTTTCTGGGAATATCACACACACCGTTAATTTAAGGGCCTTAAAATGTGGTTTTCGGAGACCCCTTATAGACCCGCGAATCTCACAATGAGAAGCGCAACATATGCTTTGATCGTCCTTCTAGGATAATTTTTATATTTCGCCTATTTTAGCATGTATTTTGAGACGTTTTTCCCTATATCCACCCTTCTACTGTATGAAAAGTACGGTGAGGAGTTTTATAAATGATTGGTGTATTGACTCATGTTTACCATACCTAATTTTACGATGCACCAAGCATCCGAACACGATTTATAGGCGTACATAAAGATACACAGAAAGACAGACGGACAATTCTATTGTCTACAACATATCACCCAGATATCCAAATATGAGTATATCTACCATATGTATCAAACAAAATCATCCCTACGATGAAACCGTATGTCGACAAAAAAAAAAAAAAAGATTAGTTAAAATGTGCTCTCAAACTAAATTCACCTAACGTGTACTTCCTGACGTGAAATAGATTTGAAAGCATTTTAGACGAAACGCAGTACACCTCACATAAAAAATGACCCTCTACGTTGTGTTAGGTCCCCATACACAGGAAGACCTATAAAGGCTTGTGGTGCATGGAAATTCAGGTTATTTTGCCTCAAATGGCCCAACTTCCTAAAAGCCGCAAAAAAAGCTGATCCATTCAGGAATTTTTGAAAATAATGTTCCTGTTTGTAGATATAATAGACTTTCTGTACTACAGGGTGCTTCAAAAAATGTATACACACTTTAAACTATCGTAGTTTTCCCGCTCTACGAGGCTAATGTTATATTTCTTCGCCAGGTGGCAGCATAATCGTCCCTCTATGCTATATTGTCAGTTGGAATTTGTAATATCAACATGGCGGACGTACGTTTGAGTTTTGAAGAACGTAAGCAGGTTATTAAGTGGTACTGGAAGTTTGAGAATGTAAATGAAGTTCAAAGACAGTGGAGAAGGGAGTATGATACAGAACCACCTTCAAGATTAACAATTACACGCATACGAGACAAATTCGAAGTTCATGGAACAGTGTGTGATGTGCATAAAGGTCATTCAGGTCGACCTCGAACAGCTACAAGTGATGAGTCATTAACGGCAGTCTTGGAACTGTTTCAACGCTCTCCTAACAAATCTTCAAGGCAAGGGGCACGTGAAAGTGATGTAAGTGCTAGCAGCGTGCTACGCATTCTGAAGAGAGGCAAGTATCGTGTTTACATTCCAAGGCTGGTGCAACAGCTAAGTGACGACGATCCGGATCGAAGGTTGCAATTTTGTGAATGGGTTCAGGAGATGGTGATACGTGAACCGGGATTTATGGGTAGCATCATTTGGTCGGATGAAGCCCAATTCAAACTTAATGGAACTGTCAATAGGCACAATTGTGTTTACTGGGGTGAAGAAAATCCTCACATTACAATTGAAATCTCATTGGACGTTTTGATACGATGTACAGAATCAGTGGTGACTCGTACTCAGAATTGTATTGATGCTGCAGGTCGCCAATTTGAACAGTATTAGCATTTGTTATTTATGTTTCATTTACATTGGAGTTTCAGCTTTCTAATTTCCTGAAATTTAACTTTGTAGAATGGTAAATAAATTTTCTATGGAAGTTCAAAGTGTGTATACATTTTTTTGAAGCACCCTGTATATGTCGCACGTGAAATTGCATGAAAAAATTCTAGGTTACCCCTTGACCCCCTTAATTGCATTGACGAATTATACAGTCTATTGTACGTTGGTTCCGTTATAACCTTATAGCCATTTGCAAACTTTCAGAGAAATGTAATAAATAGAGTAGCCTAATAATAATATAGTATGGCCTCGGGTGCCGGGTGCAAGCTTCGTAATTTGATACCCAGAGGGTAGCTTCCATGTCGAAATTTCGTTGTTCCTTGAATCACTATGAAAGTCAAGGAGGGTAGATATCTAAGCTCATTGAACACTATAGCGCTTTCTAGTAGAGAAATGAGAAACTTTGTGTTGGCGGAAACTCCAGAGGTTAATTTTGCCATTATGAACACGGACTACTGAATTCAAATGGCTTCTTTGAGATGCCAACATCGTATGACATGCGAGTCGTATTTTCGCCGCCTTTCAAAAATCACGTACAGGCCGGACGTTTGTTTAGACGATTGCCCTTGACCTTGAAGCCTGCGGGTGAGCCTGTACACAGTCACTCTCTCACCTTATCACTTCACATTTGTCACCACCGATCTGATGTAATGGAATTCCAGACTTGAGCAGACAGTACAGTCCACGTCGAAGTATTGTGTGACACGGAAGTACACGTTACGTAGTTACGAACAGAACGTCATTATATTTGCCAGTGACTATACTTCAGCAATAGTGTGAAACAGCTTTATCAATCATCGGAGCGCTGGGGCAGCTGATAACAACACAGGTACTGTAGTAACTCGCCTCCAGGCTTCCATTAAGATTTTTCACTCGTCTAAAACAAACGTCCGGCCTGTACCACGGCCAGGAGTGAACCTGCAATCTTGGGGTTAGTAGACCGACACGCTATCCACGCACCCACCGTGGCAAGGTATAAATGGAGTGACATTGCTTCTTACAGAAATAGATGGAACGATGGATGCCACCCCTTGAGATAATGTTGTCATGGTTACCGATTTCCATTCCTTCATTAGTTTCTTAAATTAAATTAAATTAGTTTTCTGGGAATATTTCAGATACTGTTGGTTTTAGAGCCTTATAATGTAGTTTTCGAGGCCCCCAAGTTTTGTTTCTGGCACCGAGGGGCTTTGTCTCCTCGTTGTACGCCATAATATAATACTAATAATAATAATATAATATAGGGATAGGAATATAATAGATATAATAGGTGTAAATCGCGTGAAAAATTCTAGTGTACCCCTTGACCCCCTTAAGCGCATTATACGTATTGATGAATTTTACAGCTTAATTTGGTTCCGTGATAACCTTCTAGCCGTTTGCAAACTTTCACACCAATGTAATTAATGGAATTGCATTGCGTCTTACAGCAATGGATGGACCTCTGAGAATCTGTTGCCATGGTTACCGGCTTGTATTCGTTGATTAGTTTCTTCTTCTTCTTCTCTTTCGAATAACCCATTTGAAGGGTACGATGAATCAACGTTGGCTATTGTCCATTGTCTTCAATTTCCGTTGTTTCCAAATTTCTTTCATCCTTCTAGAGTAACGATCTTTCTCCTCCTGAGTCCACTTTCTGCCAGTTGTTTGTTTCTTCCTTTCTTGAAATTTTGCGTTTTGAATAGCTTCTCTGAAGAGTGATCTGTTTGTTATTGTGTCTGTCTGAATTTTGGCGTTTGTCAAATCTTTGTCAATTTCAATGAACCATGAGGGTTTGGATTTGTAACTAGTCAGTAAGTTGAAGATCTGTTTAGTTAGTCTACTATTTTCCATTCTACAGATGTGCCCAAAAAACTGTAATCTTCTCTTTCTCATTACATCAGTTAATTTTTCACATTTCAAATATAACTCTCTATTTGGTCGTAACCTATATTCTGCGTTATTATTTCGTTTAGCTACCAGTATTTTTCTCAGAATTCGTCTTTCAGTCTTCTCTAATTTGTCTAAATCACCAAATCTTGTTAATTTAAGTGTTTCTGCTGCATACAGAGTTTCAGGTCTGACTACTGTTTGATAATACCTTAATTTAGTGTTCCAGGATAAGCTTTTTTTATTATATATATCTTTTGTCATATGAAAACACCTTTGTAATTTATGCATACGTGATTCTATTGCTGTCTTTTCCTGTGAGTCATTCATAATCCACTCTCCTAGGTATTTAAAGGAATTTGTTTTACATACTGAACTGTCTTGAATTGTGATACTTTTGGGGGCATCGGTGATGTTTGACATGAACTTAGTTTTTTCAAATGATATTTGTAGTCCGACTTTGGCTGCCTGTTTTTGCAACTCTCTAATTTGTTCTTGGGCAGTATCCAGTGAGTCAATAAGTAATGCAATGTCATCCGCAAAAGTTAAATTTAGTTTATTAAATGAAATTAGTTTTCTGGGAATATCTCAAAAATGGTTGGTTTTAGGGCCTTAAAATGTGGATTTCGAGTTTTGTCTCTCACATTGAGGGGCTGAAAATGATCTTTGTATCGTCCTTCTACTCCTATTTCAGCATGTATTTTAAGGGGGTAGGCCCTCTTTTATGAGAGGTACGGAGAAGGGTTACATCAATGATTAGTGTCGTGCCTCTGATGGATATCTGTACCAAATGTTACGTTGATACACCCAGCCGTTCTCGAGTTATAAGGGAACAAAATTGTCCACAGACAAACAAACAAACAAACAAACAAACAGACAGACAGACCAAAAAAATATTTTCGCGCGCTTCCATAATAAAACAGTCTAAAACGCGTAAATAACTCAAATTTACGTAGAAATTGCGAAAGAAACAAACAAACTTTAATTTTTATGTATGTAGAGATACACTGCACCGCTCGGTGTTGACCGTGTTTTATTGCACAAATTTAGGTTTTACTCGCTAACCGTTGGAGATACACGAAAAGTGATAAGGACCTTTTGGATAGAAAATTAAATGATAAATCTCGTGTATGCATCAAAAGTTTGCTATTTCTTAGCGTTCTCTTTTTATTTGAAATGGAAATATGAAATTTTGAAACCACAGGGTGTAGTGACGTCACATATGTGGGTTTTACTCGCTAACCGTTCGAGATACACGAAAAGTGATAAGGACCTTTCGGATAGGAAATTAAATTTTGAAGCTCGTATGTGCCATCAAAAGTTTGCTATTTCTTAGCGTTCTCTTTTTATTTGATATGGAAATATGAAATTTTGAAACCGAAGAGTGTAGTGACGTCACTAAAATGGTCGCCATTTTTTAATGGTGCAAAATTTCAAAATCAAAAGTATCCTATATGTAAACCTGGTAAATAAGCTACATCCATGCAAAATTTCATTTAAATCGGACCAGTGGTTCTTGCGTTATTGAGTAACAGACAGACAGACACACACCATCTCATTTTAGGTAGATTTCATTAGAAAGCTAACTATTGCAATGGATACCATGTTTGGACTTCCGGAAAATTTCGACATATCTTCGCGTTTCACATCCCCCAGACCCCAAAACCACCGTCAGTTCAAAGGTTTATATATAATTTATGTATATCTAATATATAAAAGTGAAAGTCTGTATGTATGTGGGTATGTATGTGGATCTGTTCCGTATACAAATCTACACCGTTCCACCAATCTCAACCACATTTTGCATACACATAGTTTAGGACCCAGAAGGAACCGCTGGCTACATGAATTTACGATAGTCTTTCTCATTCTTCTGATTTCGACCCTTTTGCACTCCAGCACATGCTAATCAAATCATAAAATATACTCATGAAGGAATGGCAAGGCGGATAGTTTCCATGGCAACATAGCTCAAGTCGAGACACGGCCGACTGGATGCCATTTGCGCTCTGCACTACCGGTAGAGAAAATGAGGATCTTTACTTGAAATCACGTTAGTTACTCAACTTCTCACACAGCACTGTCTACCGAGTTTAGCATAACAAAGACTTGACACTATCGTCTACTATATATTTGTCAAATACCACTCACTCACTCATTCATTCATCACGAAATCTCAGAAACCATCAAACGGATAGGAATGAAATTTGGTATGCAGCTTCCCCAAGGGCCGCAAATGCCCACTAAGAGAGGATTTTTGGATATTCTGGTTCTAAAGGGGTGTTAAGGGGGTAGACCTGCATTTCATTGAACAGCAATATCTCCCGATTGGTTTCATTGGGGGATGTGATACTCCGCACATAAACTCATCATTAAAAATAAGAAGACACGAGTCGGAGGGTTTTTCGATGTGGTGTATATTATGAGATGAAAGGGGTGAAAAGTGGGGATTGAAAGATTCCTAACGGAGCGTGTATCTCTTAAACGACATAGGCGAGGAGTTTGAAACTCAGCGGGAAAAAATCAGCATAAAAATAAGTAAATATGTGTTTGACCGTTTCATCATAAATCCAATTTAAGGGGCCCATGGGGTGGGGTGAAATTATGGAGGGGGGGGGGGAGAAACAGGAAAGAAAATGTCCTAACTGATTGACTGACTCACTCACTCATCAAACTCAGGGGGAAAAACTGCTTTAAAGTAAGTAAATAGCTGTTCGACAGTTTTTTTTTCATAAATCAAATTGAAGGGGTTCATGGGAAGGGGTGAAATTCTGAAAAAATAAAATTGAAAGAAAATGTCCTGACTCACTCACTCACTCACTCACTCACTCACTCACTCACTCATCATCGCCCAGCCAAAATGATTGAAGTTAGAAACATGACAGTTTGGGGATATGTTCATTGTATTTCAAAACAGTCTACTAAGGGAGGATTTTCGGATAATCAGGTTCTAAAGGAGTCTTAATGGGGTTAAACCTGCATTTCATTGAATAACTATATCTCCCGATTGGTTTCATTGGGGGATGTGATACACGGCATATAAACTCATCATTAAAAAGTAAGACACGTGTCTGAGGGTTTTTCGATGTGGAGTATATTATGAGGTGAAAGGGGTGAAAAGTAGGGATTGAAAGATTCCTAACGGAGCGTGTATGTCTTAAACGACATAGGCGAGGAGTTTGAAACTCAGCGGAAAAAAATCAGCATAAAAATAAGTAAATATGTGTTTGACCGTTTTTTTTCATAAATCCAATTTAAGAGGCCCATGGGGAGGGGTGAAATTCTGTGGGGGAGGGGGGGACAGGAAAGAAAATGTCCTAACTGATTGACTGACTGACTCACTCATCAAACTCAGGGGGAAAAACTGCTTTAAAGTAAGTAAATAGCCGTTCGACAGTTTTTTTTATCAATCAAATTGAAGGGGTTCATCGGGAGGGGTGAAATTCTGAAGGAAAAAAAATGAAAGAAAATGTCCTGACTCATTCACTCACTCATCATCGCCCAGCCAAAAATATTGAAGTTGGAAACATGGCATTTTGGGGATATGTTCGTTGTATGTCAAAACCGTACACTAAGGGAGGATTTTTGGATAATCAGGTTCTAAAGGGGTCTTAAGGGGGTTAAACCTGAATTTCATTGAATAACAATATCTCACGAGTCGTTTCATTTGTGGATGTGATACTCGGCATATAAACTAATCATTAAAAATACGCAGACATGTGTCTAAGGGTTTTTCGATGTGGTGTATTATTATGAGGTGAAAGGGGTTAAAAGTGGGGGTTAAAGGATTCCTAACGGAGCGTGTAGGCCTATCTCTTAAACGACATAGGCGAGAAATTTGAAACGCAGCGAAAAATCATCAGCTAAAAAGATAAGTAAATCGGTGTTCGACCGTTTTTTCATAAATTAATTAAAGGGGCCAATGGAGTGGGGTGAAATTCTGGGGTAAAAAGGAAGAGAAAGTGTCCTAACTGACTAACTCACTCACCAAACTCAGGGGAAAAAGACAGCTTTAAAAATAAGTTAATAGGTGTTCAAGCGTTTTTTCATCAATCCAATTTAAGGGGCCCATGGGGAGGGGTGAAATTCTGGTAAAAATAATTGAAAGAAAATGTCCTGTCTGACTCACTCACTCATCACGCCCAGCGAAAACTATTAAAGTTGAAAAAATGAAATTTTGGGAATATGTTCCCTGTATGTCGAAAACGTCAACTAAGGAATGATTTTTGTTTATTCGGGTTTTAAAGAGATGTTAAGGGGGTAAACGTGCATTTCATTGAATAACGATATATCATGAGTTGTTTCTTAGGGGATGTGATATTCGGTATATAAACTAATCATTAAAAATAATCAGACATATGTCTAAGGGTTTATCGATGTGGTGTATATTATGAGGTGATAGAGGTGAAAATTGGGGGTTGAGGGATTCTTGACGGAGCGTGTATCTCTTAAAGGACACAGGCGAGAAGTTTGAAATTCGGCGGGAAAAGAACAGCTTAAAATACAAGTAAATAGGTGTTCGACTGTTTTTTTCATAAATCCAATTTAAGGGGCCCTTGGTGAGAGGTGAAATTCTGGGGGGGAAAAACCAGGAAAGAAAGTGTCCTAACTGATTGACTCACTTACTCACTCATCAAACTCAGGAGGAAAACAGCTTTAAATAAGTAAATATGTTCGACCGTTTGTTTCATTAATCCAATTTAAGCGGTTCATGGGGAGGGGTGAAATTATCAAAAATAAATGAAAGGAAATGTCCTGACTGACTCACTCACTCATCATAGCCCAGCCAAAATTATTAAAGTTAGAAACATGACATTTTGGGGATATGTTCGTTGTATGTCGAAAACGTCCACTAAGGAAAGAGTTTAAAATATTCAGGTTCTAAATAGGTGTTAAGGGGGGTAAACGTGCATTTCATTGAATAACCATATCTCACGAGTGGTTTCATTTGGGGATGTGATACTTGGCATATATACTAATCATTAAAAATAAGCTGACACATGTCTAATGGTTTTTCGATGTAGTGTATATTATGAGGTGAAAGGGATGAAAAGTGGGGGTTGAAAGATTCCTAACGGACCGTGTATCTCTTAAACGACATAAGCGAGGAGTTTGAAACTCGGAGGAAATCAATCAGCTTAAAAATAAATAAATAAATAAATAAATACATAAATAAATAAATAAATGAATAAATAAATAAATAAAATAAATATGTGTTCGACCGTTTTTTCATAAATCCAATTTAAGGGGCCTATGGGGGGGGGGGGTGAAATTCTGGAAGAAAAACGTCCCCTAATGAAGGATTTTTGGATGTTCACTCTCATCGACCAACCCAAACGATTAAAGTTAGAAGAATGATATTTTGGGGATATGTTTGTTGTGTGTCGAAAACGTCTACCAAGGAGGGATTTTTGGATATTCAGGTTCTAAAGGGGTGTTAATGGGGTTAAACCTGCATTTCATTGAATAACAATATGACACGACTATGACGCGAGCGAAGCGAGGCTAAAAATGAGATGATGTGCGTCTATGTATTACTCAATCACGCAAGTACCACTGGTCCGATTTACATGAATTTTACATGGAAGTAGCTGATTTACCTGGATAACATATAGGTTACTTTTGATTTCAATACTTTGTACTATTTAAAGATGGCGACCATTTTAGTGACTTCACTACACCCTTTGGTTTAAAACTATCATATTTTCATTTCAAATACAAAGAGAACGCTAAGAAATAGCAAACTTTTGATGGTATATACGAGGTTAAAAATTACATTTTCTATCCGAAAGGTATCTCCAACCGTTAGCGAGTAACACCTAAATTTGTGCTATAAAACACGGTCAACGCCGAGCGGTGTGGTTGGACAAAATGTTCCATCCTTAATCTCCCTCTGCGCAGCACCTCGCCTATCCCCTGTTTTATTTGTCACCTTCATATTTTAATTTATTTATGACGCGTAGCGAAGCACGGGTACTGCAGCTAGTACTGTATATATATCAGTTTCTTGTGGGCACGATAACTGCCGTAATTTTGCACCAATCACTTTGAATTTTTTACATAATATGTATCCCTATAAAATCTCGGTCAAGTTCGTTAATGGGCAAAATCAGTCGAAGGGGGTGAAAATGGGGGGCTTTTTTTTTTCTTAAAAGTGAAATTTCGCTATAACTCTCTTAATACGTGAAATATCGAATCCATTCAAAGTTCATAATATGTGTCGGATAAGTGTCAAATATTTATGTCAAATAAGTTTTTTGATAGCACCAACCATTAACCAAAGGGGTGGAAGAAAGTGGGTTTTTCGAGAAACATTAATTATATCTCTCTTAATAGGCACAATACCAAAACCGTACAAAATGGAAAATATTCCCCTAATAATTACCTAAAACTTTTGTCTGAAAGAATTTTTGATATTACCCACCATTACGCCAAGGGATGAGAAAAATGATTTCGGAATTTTAAAAAATATCAAGTGCCATCAGAGTTTACCATAACAACGCTTTTAAATTGATGAGGGATGATCTATCAGAGGTTGCCAAGACAACACCATTGACGAGATCACATTCATTTTTAGCCTATTTTCAATTTTGAAAAAATAGGCTTATGAGATCACCTTTTGTCCGTGTGTGTGTGCGTGTGTGTGTGTGTGTGATTCGTGTGTGTGTGTCCCCCTAATAAAATCTAAACGGCAGGAACGATTTCAATGAAACTCGGAAAGTTCATAGCACTATTTCCGGCGACCTCGACCGTGCCCTTCAAATTTTGTTACGACTCACCAATCCAACATGGCGGCTGTGCGAAATATTTCACCAGCATTCAATATCTCCGAAACTATTACCGATATTACCCTGACATTTTCTATGGTGATAGAGGGAACTACTATAAGTTCACTTATGTGACTTTTGAAAACCTGGTAACTACAAAACCAACATGGCGGCCAAGCAAATTTGCGCCTTTGAAATATACGTTTCTCGCGATTTGACCCACCAAACGCAATGAAACTTGGTACAGTATATGTTTATATACATTGTAATGCAACGACATCTAACTTCGTTCAATTGTTTACATAATCACAAGATGGCGGATGTGCGAAATATTTCACCGGCATTCTATATCACTGAAACTATTAGCAGTATCTCCCTAAACGTTTGTACGGAGATAAAGGGCACTACTGGAAGTCCATCTATAAGATTTTCAAACACCGGTTAACTACAAAACGAACATGGCGGCCAAGCGAATTTGAACATTTCAAATAGACCTTTCTCGCGATTTAATGTTCCAAGCGCACTGAAACCTGGTACAGGAAATATTTCTACACATTGTAATCCACTGGTATCTAATTTAGTTCAATTGTTTACATAACCTCAAGATGGCGGCAGTGCGAATTTTAAAATTACGTTTTTATTTCTTGTGATGTAGTCATGCGATCGAAGTGAAAGTTTGAATAATGAACCTACGCAATAATTTTCCTTTAATGGTACATGACTCTATGGCCTATCCTTTTAACAATCCAACATGGCGACCATCCGAAATATTTAGACGATACTGAATATCTACGAATCTATTTTAGCAATCAAACTGCATTTTTAATGTTCATAGGGGCTATGAACTTAAGTTCACCTATAGGACTTTAAATAACCTGGTGATCACAAATCCAACATGGCGGTGACGCGAATTATAAATATTCACATGGACGTTTCTCGCAATTTAACCATCCGCGTGCAGTGAAACTTGGTACAGTAAATCTTTATCCGAATGTTAATCCACTGGCATCTAATTTATTTCAATTGTTTCCATAACCTCATGATGGCAGCTGTGAAACATTTTTAAATCTCCTTGTTTTTTCTTGTGTCCTAATTATGCGATTGAAGTTTGAATACTACACGTTCACAATAATCTGCATGTAACAGTACATAACTCTAGGACCTACATATATAAAATCCAACATGGCGACCATCCGAAATATTTAGTCGTTTCTCAATATCTACGAATCTATTACAGCAATCAAACTGAAATTGTGTATGTTGATAGTGGCAATTAACATAATTAGGATATATGAAAATAGGCTGTATAGTTCTTCACGGAACTACTTGTTAGACTACTTTTCACACTTTTCAGAATTGAGGAAAAAGTAGACTTATGAAATATATCCGGGAAAATGTGTCTGTCCTTCTGTCTGTCTGTCTGTCTGTCTGTCCTTCTGTCTCTCTGGCTGTGTGTGTGTATCCCCCCATATCAACTCCTAAACGGCTACAGCAATCGAAACCAAATTTAGTATGAGTAAAGATGTATACCGGAAAATCTCAGGCCCATATTTGAAAAAGATGCCAGTGCTACCAACTGCTAAAAAACACACTAGAAATTTGAGCTCCATGTTGGATATCCTGGAAGGTATACATGGGAGCTATTCTAAAATTGGCACAAATGTAGATAATACTATTTCAGTTTAATTTCCAGGTGGCCATACATGACAGCGTTGCCAAAATAATTTTAAGCCTTCTGATAAGTCCAGTTTTTAAATGCATATAACTTCTACACTATCAATTGGATTTCAACCAAATTTTGTATGTAATATATGTACATAAACAGATATGACTGAGTGTATTCTTAAGAGCCACCAGGGCTGCCAACTGTTAATAATTGCTCTCAATTTTGTATCCAAATATATCAGAAAGTATGCAAGCCGACAGCTTTAAACTATGCACACGTAAATTACCTGGCATTTTACATTAATTTGGAGTAACTTATATACGTCAGTTCTACCAACATGATTCTAAGCCTGCTGGTAGGACCAATTTTTAAATACATGTAACTTCTATACCAACAAATGGATTTCATCCAAAATTGGCACAAAAATATATAATATTTCAGATTATTTCTGACCAGCACTCACATGACATTGTTGCCAACATGCTTTTACGTGTACTAATAGATCCAATGTCTAAATCCATGTAATGTCCTTTGGACTTCAACCACATTTTGTATTCTGTACCTTAGGAGATGGAAGTAAGAATATATTCAGTCACCAGAGCTGCCAACTGTATTGCTCTATTAGGCTACATTATGCCTAGTATACCTTATTTCGAACTAATTAAGCCATTTCGATATTACCCAATTAATTTCGTCATTATTCTAGATAGGTTCATATACTGTAGATTAATCTATGGCATGAATCTTAATTTTAAGAAAAGTAGGCTCTTTAGTTCATCACGGAACTTCTTGTTCCATCTGACTATGAGGGAAGCGGCTAACTGTTAGCATGCTGAACTACTATGCCCAAGGTCGCTGGTTCGAAGCCGGCCAAAGTCGCCGAATTTTCTAAGAGCGCTAAAAATCCGTCAGCATGCTTTCCTTCGGAGGGGAAGTTACAACGTTCGTTGCAAGTTGCTGGTTGCGGTGGCATCTAGCAGCCAAGTTCACAACTAGGTGTCGTTGACGTTAGTATTTGGTACAAAATTAGGTACTACTACTTAAAATTGACTGTCTGCTCTCCTTACCTGAATTACAGACTAATACAGTCATCACAAATAACACCGTTTATCAGACAGATTCTACACTCACCCAATGTACACGGGGTTACATGACCACCTTGTCGCAGCCCCTAAACTGAGGAACCAACCAACATCTCTGCGGGAGATAAAATTTTGCGTGAAGAAGTAACAGACTGTTAGATAGTTACACATTAGTTCCAAACCTTGTATAAGGACAGTGTGATCACAAGTATAAAAATGAACCCCAAATATCAAGAAGGTTACCATCTCCATAAGACAGTAAAATGTTTATAATATGCATAGAAAGACGATTTTTTTTTAACTAACCTCCAATTGTAAAATACTTTCTCGCAATAAATGAGGTCTGATCCTCCTACGAAAACCTGCATATTTTGCCTATTATAGCCTATCCCCTAGTTTGCCCGGTGAAATCTACCTCCGCCTTCCGGCGTGCCGAGAGGATTTTTAGCCTATTTTCAATTTTGAAAAAATAGGCTTATGAGATCACCTTTTGTCCGTGTGTGTGTGCGTGTGTGTGTGTGTGTGTGATTCGTGTGTGTGTCCCCCCCTAATAAAATCTAAACGGCAGGAGCGATTTCAATGAAACTCGGAAAGTTCATAGCACTATTCCCGGCGACCTCGACCGTGCCCTTCAAATTTTCTTACGACTCACCAATCCAACATGGCGGCTGTGCGAAATATTTCACCAGCATTCAATATCTCCGAAACTATTACCGATATTACCCTGACATTTTCTATGGTGATAGAGGGAACTACTATAAGTTCACTTATGTGACTTTTGAAAACCTGGTAACTACAAAACCAACATGGCGGCCAAGCGAATTTGCGACTTTCAAATAGTCGTTTCTCGCGATTTGACCAACCAAACGCAATGAAACTTGGTACAGTATATATTTATATACATTGTAATACACCGACATCTAACTTCGTTCAATTGTTTACATAATCACAAGATGGCGGATGTGCGAAATATTTCACCGGCATTCTATATCTCTGAAACTATTAGCAGTATCTCCCTAAAATTTTGTACGGAGATAAAGGGCACTACTGGAAGTCCATCTATAAGATTTTCAAAAACCGGTTAACTACAAAACGAACATGGCGGCCAAGCGAATTTGAACATTTTAAATAGACCTTTCTCGCGATTTAATGTTCCAAGCGCACTGAAACCTGGTACAGGAAATATTTATACACATTGTAATCCACTGGTATCTAATTTAGTTCAATTGTTTACATAACCTCAAGATGGCGGCAGTGCGAATTTTAAAATTAAGTTTTTATTTCTTGTGATGTAGTCATGCGATCGAAATGAAAGTTTGAATAATGAACCTACGCAATAATTTTCCTTTAATGGTACATGACTCTATGGCCTATACATTTAACAATCCAACATGGCGACCATCCGAAATATTTAGACGATACTGAATATCTACGAATCTATTTTAGCAATCAAACTGCATTTTTTAATGTTCATAGGGGCTATGAACTTAAGTTCACCTATAGGACTTTAAATAACCTGGTGAACACAAATCCAACATGGCGGTGACGCGAATTATAATATTCACATGGACGTTTCTCGCAATTTAACCATCCGCGTGCAGTGAAACTTGGCACAGTAAATCTTTATCCGAATGTTAATCCACTGGCATCTAATTTATTTCAATTGTTTCCATAACCTCAAAATGGCAGCTGTGAAATTTTTTTAAATCTCCTTGTTTTTTCTTGTGTCCTAATTATGCGATTGAAGTTTGAATACCACACGTTCACAATAATCTGCATGTAACAGTACATAACTCTAGGACCTACATATAAAAAATTCAACATGGCGACCATCCGAAATATTTAGTCGGTTCTCAATATCTAAGAATCTATTACAGCAATCAAACTGAAATTGTGTATGTTGGTAGTGGCAATTAACATAAGTAGGATATATGAAAATAGGCTGTATAGTTCTTCACGGAACTACTTGTTTTATATATTAGTACTAGCAGAAGTACCCGTTCTTCGAACGGTGTTCGTTGTTAACACCAGACATTATCAATTGAGCTACTGTTGCAATGGTTAGCAGTTTGTCATTCCTTCAAGTTTATCAGAACGAAGTTAGTTTACTGGGAATATCACACACACACTGTTTATTTAAGGCCCTTAAAATGTAGTTTTCGGAAACCCTTTATAGATTCCCGAATTTTGGGTCTCACATTGAGAAGCGCAACATATGCTTTGGTCGTCCTTCTAGGATAATTTTTATATTTCGCCTATTTTAGCATGTATTGAGAAGTTTTTCTCTATATCCTCCCTTCTACTGTATGAAAAGTACGGTGAAGAGTTTTATAAATTATTGGTGTATACCTAATTTACGACGCACCAAGCATCCGAACACGAGGTATAGGCGTACATAAAGATACACAGAAAGACAGACAGGCAATTCTATTGTCTACAACATAATACCCAGATATCCAAATATGGGTATATCTACCACACAGTATCAAATTAAATCATCCTTATGATGAACGCGTATGTCGACAAAAAAAAAGTTAAAATGTGCTCTCAGACTAAATTCACCTAACGTGTACATCCTGACGTGAAATACATTTGAAAGCCTTGTAGACGAAACGTAATACACGTCACATAAAAACTGACCCTCTACGTTGTGCTAGGTGCCCATACACAGGAAGATCCCTTTCATGAATTATAAAGGCTTGTGGTGCATGAAAATTCAGGTTCTTTAGCCTCAAATTGCCCAAATTCCTAAAAGCCGCAAAAAATGCTGGTTCAATTCAGGAATTTTTGAAAATAATGTTGCTGTTTGGAGATATAATAGACCTTCTGTACTATATGTCGAACGTGAAATTTGCATGAAAAAATTCTAGGTTACCCCTTCACCCCCTTAATTGCATTGATGAATTATACGGTCTACGTTAGTTCCGTGATAACCTTATAGCCATTTGCAAACTTTCACAGAAATGTAATAAATGGAGTGACATTGCTTCTTACAGAAATAGAAGGAAAATTGTATGCCACCCCTTGAGATAATGTTCTCATGGTTACCGATTCGCATTCCTTCATTAGTTTGTTAAATTAAATTAAATTAGTTTTCTGGGAATATTTCAGAAACTGATGGATTTAGAGCCTTTTAATGTAGTTTTCGAGGACCCTTTAGGGCCCCCGAGTTTTGTTGCTGGCACCGAGGGGATTTATCTCGTCGTTGTACTCCATAATATAATACTAATAATAATATAATATAGGGAGAAATTATAACACCTATTTTTTATATTTTTAATTCACCCAATGGCCATGTACTTTTCTTTTCAGGACGGGTCAGGGAAGGGATATTATCAGAGATAGAAGCATTCACATCACGCATGAGCAAAATGGAAATGGTCAACCATTTAACTAAGGACATCTATAAGAAAAGGTCAATATCCTTCAACGCAAAACTAAAACATTACTGCAGTGTCATCCGTCCGGAGGTCTTGCATGCTTCTGAATGCCTCACGATGAACAAAAAAAGGCTTGGTCGAGAAACTGGAGGCCAAAGAATGGAAAATTTTGAGAAAGATATTGGGTTCCATCAAAGACAATGGGGAATACAAAAAACGGCATAACCATGACCTATATAGTCATGTGGAGAAGATAAGCAACGTCATCCGGAAGAGAAGGTTACCATTTTTTGGGCATGTGAAACGAATGAGCCCAGCGAGACTGACCAACCGCAACATAACTTACTTTGAGGAGAGGAAAACAAAATGGGCCTGGTTCATTGAACTGGATAAAGATCTGAAAGAAGTGGGGATTACACCAACAGACATTCAGGAGCGCGTCCCACTCAATAGGAAACTTCAAGCTTGTAAAGGTTTACAAGAAAAACCGAAGCTGAAAACGGGTAAGATTTGGACCCAGGAACGGAAGGAAATCCACCAAGAACGAATGCGGGCGTACAGGGCAAACATCAAAGCCAGTAGTAGACGGTTGGAATGACGCGGTGCATAGATGGTCTATACGAAATGAATGAAAGAATGAATGAATGAATGAATAATATGGGGATATGAATATAATAGACCTGCCGTACCACACCCGCAGGTGTAAATCGCGTGAAAAAATTCTAGAGAACCCCTTGATCCCCTTAAGCGCATTATACGTAATGAGGAATTTTACGGCTTAATTTGGTTCCGTGATAACCTTCTAGCCATTTGCAAACTTTCACACTAATGTAATTAATGGAATTGCATTGCGTCTTACAGCAATGAGAATCCGTTGGCATGGTTACTGGCTTGCATTCGGTCATTAGTTTATTAAATTAAATTAGTTTTCTGGGAATATCTCAAAAACGGTTGGTCTTCGGTCCTTAAAATGTGGTTTTCGGGGATCCGAGTTTTGTCTCTCACATTGAGGGGCTGAAAATGAGTTTTGTCTCGTCCTTCTACGCCTATTTCAGCATGTATTTTAAGGGGGTAGGCCCTCTTTTATGAGAGGTACGGAGAAGAGTTACATCAATGATTAGTGTCGTGCCTCTGATGGATATCTGTACCAAATTTTACGTTGATACACCTAGCCGTTCTCGAGTTATAAGGGAACAAATTTGTCCACAGACAAACAAACAGACAGACAGACAAAAAATTTATTTTCGCGCGCATATATCATAAAACAGTCTGAAACGCGTAAACAACTCAAATTTCCGTAGAAATTCAGAGAAAAACACACACATTTTCATTTGTCTATATAGAGAGATCTACTGCACCGCTCGGTGTTGACCGTGTTTTATTGCACAGATTTTGGTTTTACCGCTAACCGTTGGAGATATACGAAAAGTGATAAGGACCTTTCGGATAGAAAATTAAATGTTAAAGCTCATGTATACCATCAAAAGTTTGCTATTTCTTAGCGTTCTATTTTCATTTGAAAAGGAAATATGAAATTTTGAAACCAATAGGTCTAGTGACGTCACTAAAATGGTCGCCATTTTTTAATAGTGCAAAATTTCGAAATCAAAAGTATCCTATATGTAAACCTGGTAAATCAGCTACATCCATGCAAAATTTCATTTAAATCGGACCAGTGGTTCTTGAGTTATTGAGTAACAGACAGACAGAGACAGACACACACCATCTCATTTTTATATATTAGTATGATGATGATATACAGTAACGATGTCAAAACGTTGTGTACTATTATTGGTTGCAATAATAGATATTGTAACATACAGAACAATGTAATATTCTACATAGTTTCCCGTCACGAACTCATAAAAATGATTTGAAAACACGGTGGATATTGACGGAGAATCGCAAGCATGTTTAGCCTACTTTAGACTACTTTTCACATTTTGAAAATATGAGGAAAAAGTAGACTTATGAGATCGATCCGGGCAAATGTCTGTCAATCTGTCTGTCTGTGTGTGTATCCCCACCCCCCACCCCCTATCAACTCCTAAACGGCTGCAGCAATCAAAACCAAATTTGGTATGAGTAAAGATCCATACCTGAATATCTCAACGCCATATTTGATAATTATGTCAGTGCTACCAACTTCTGAAAAACGGCAATTGAAATTTGAGCTCCATGTTGGATATCCTGGAAGGTATGCATGGGAGCTATTCCAAAATTGGTACACATATAGATAATAATATTTCAGTTTCATTTCCAGGATGCCATATGACAGTGTTGCCAAAATGATTCTAAGCCTGATGATTGGTCCAATTTTCAAATGCATATACACTCTACATAATCGATTGGATTTCAACCAAATTTCGTATGTATTGTGTGTACATAAACATATATGACTAAGCGTATTCGTAAGAGCCACCAGGTCTGCCAACTGTTAATAAATGCTCTCTCTATTTTGTCATCCCAATAGCAATATATAAGAAAGTATGCAATGCGAAAGCTTTAAACTATGCACACGTATAGTACCTGACATCACAGATTAATTTGGTGTAACTAATATACGTCAGTGCTACCAACATGATTCTAGGCCTGCTGATAGGACCAACTTTTAAATACATGTAACTTCCATACTATCAATTGGATTTCAACCAAATTTCGTATGTGCAAAGTGTACCATAACAGATATGACTATGCGGATTCTTAAGAGCAACCAGGGCTGCCAACTATTAATACATATTCTCTCTATTTGATTTTCGTCTTATCAATATATCAGAAAGTATGCAAGTCAACAGCTCTAAACTTTGCACACGAATAGTACCTGACATTCTAGATTAATTTGGAATAACTTATATACGTCAGTGCTGCCAACATGATTCTAAGCCTGCTGATAGGTCCAATTTTAAAATACATGTAACTTCTATACTAACAAATGGATTTCATCCAAACTTGGCATAACTACAGATCATTATATTTCAGATTATTTCTGACCAACACATGCACGACATTGTTGCCAACATGATTTTACGCGCGCTCATAGATCCAATGTCTCACTGCATGTAACGTCCATGATATCCATTGGACTTCGACAACATTTTGTATTCTGTACCTTAAGAGATGGAACTAAGAATATATGTGCAGTCATCAGGGCTGCCAACTGTAGTGCTCTATTAGGCTACATTAGGGCAGGTGTATTTCGAATTAATTAGAAATTTCGATATTACCAACTTAATTTCGTCATTATTCTAGATAGGTTCATATAGAATAATCTTTGGCATGGATCTTAAATTGTAAGAAAAGTAGGCTCTTTAGTTCGTCACGGAACTTCTTGATTTATTTATCATATATCGTTACACCACGACACTACTTCCTTAATATCTCAGAAATGATCGTCAACACTTTCTCGGGGATTGATGATAAAAGTTAGTTTGGACATTCAGGAAACGTTTGAGTTCACAAAAACTATAGATCTTCGCTTTAAAAATGCTTGCTTACACCGTTCTTCTCCTAAGCCGCTATTTCAAATCCATGCAACTAGGTCCCCTCAAAAATGTAGAATATTTTCTACCCTCATAGCGATCTTTTAAGTTGGTTGGTTCCTTAGTTTACGGGCTGCTACAACGCGGTGTACTTTGGGTGTGTGCAGAATCTATCTGATAACCGGTGTTAATTGTGATGTTCTTGTAAGTATCAGCTTCATGTTTCGACGATGTCTGGAAACCCCTCATTAATTCATGTTCACTTTCAGAATTTACCTACACATCGCTCCACTTCGGCCATGGTAACATCAGTAACATCAGGACCTTCTATACTACCGGACCTGACACTGCAATCCAAGATGGCCGCCGTAGTTGGTGGTCGGACATCAAACGCCTGTCGTGTGTCACAATCCAACACAACACAAAATAACATCATGACGTGATTTTGTCTGCTGTTAATTCATTTTATGGGCTTGGGACATCTTGGTCATCAGCCCCGTGCAGTTGTGTGTGGGTTGAATTCCTCCGATTACGTGATGAATGTAGTAGTGTGTGTAGCTGTGTAAGGGCGGGCATGGGGAGGTGCCCTAGGAGTTGAATTAAGGTACCACCGGAGTTTCATCAGGAAAGGAATAAAATAAAATAATGTTGAGGCCCACAGGAGAGATTTGCAGAATATCTTGGCTGAGTGAACAGGAAAGTTGTAAATGTTCCTGTAGGAATTTCAATCCCTTTTTAGTAAGTTACATATTATTCGGGGCATGTTTGCCATCTCTTGATGAATGCAGTACATTTGCATTTTTCTGTTGGCACAGGCTAGAGTAAAATGACTCTTTTCACCGATGTCTCAGTCTCACTCATGGCTGTGATTATATGGAAGCTACTGAGGTATGGGTGGTGCTTAGTAATGACATTCAGGGCACAGTCAGTGTCTGTTGGCACAGGCTAGAGTATCACCGATGTCTCAGTCTCACTCTTGGCTGTGATTATATGGAAGCTACTGAGGTATGGGTGGTGCTGAGTAATGACATTCAGGGCACAGTTAGTGCCTGTAGGCACAGGCTAGAGTATCACCGATGTCTCAGTCTCACTTATGGCTGTGATTATATGGAAGCTACTGAGGTATGGGTGGTGATGAGTAATGACATTCAGGGCACAGTCAGTGCCTGTTGGCACAGGCTAGAGTATCACCGATGTCTCAGTCTCACTCATGGCTGTGGTTATATGGAAGCTACTGAGGTATGGGTGGTGCTTAGTAATGACATTCAGGGCACAGTCTGTGCCTGTGGATGCTGTGAAAGGTTCTACTCATAGGGTTAGTACTGCTGTACTGACTCAGTGAGGAAAGCAATGACAAACTACCTCACTCCTCTTCTTGCCTAGTACGCCTCAATATAGCGCTGCCATGGGGTTTTGTGGGTATCTACCCACATAACCTAACGGCAGTGCCTTTTGAGGATCCAACCAGCTTTCGGGCTGACTACCTAACAGACATACATATTATTCTTAAAAATAAATGTAACCAATCAGATGGTGTAGTTCTTGGTTGTCACTTCTGGGGTCCAAGTTTGATTCCTGACTGTCAAGAAATCTTAATTCTAGTCTGAGGGTAAGAACGGGCTACACACAGCCTAGTGAGGTAAATCGAGAAATGTTGGGTTCGATTCTCCGCTTAGCCACCCAGCAAGTAGTTTACCATGGGTTCCCACACATACTGAAGATAAATGCCTAGGTAATTCCTATCATAAGGTCACGACTGCCTCCTGTAAATCCGTCAACAAGTAGGCTAGTCGTATTCAATCATTCCTATTCATGAGATTAAATGGAACTTTGTCAAACGGGGTGACTTCGGTGGCGTAGTTGGTAGCATGCTGAGCTTCTATGCCCAAGATAGCGGGTTCAAACACGGCCGAAGCCGTCGGATTTTTTAAGAGCGTTAAAAATCCCTCAGTATGCCTTCCTTCGGAGGGGAAGTAAAGCCGGCGGTCCCATGTCATAGATTTATGGCATGTTAAAGAACCTTCCACTAATTACACCAGTGTGAAGCTAAATTGGATAGGTTAAGAATGTAAACAACGCTCTTAGGTTTCTACGTTCGTTGCCAAGAGCCGACTGCGGTGGCGTCTAGTAGCTAAGTTCTGAACTAGGCCTAGTAGTCGTTGACGGTGGCGTTTGGCGGCAAAAGTAGGAACTATTTGAAAAATTCTAAGTTGCAGTCTGTACTTAAATTAAAAAACAGATACACACACTAATACAGTCATCACAATTAACACCGGTTATCAGACAGATTCTACACACACCCAAAGTACACGGGGCTACATGACCTCGTTGTCGCAGCCCCTAAACTTAAGAACCAACCAAACTCTGTCGAAGGCATGACGTGTGTCAGAATCCAACCCAACCCAAAATAACATCATGACGTGATTTTGTCTGCTGTTAATTCATTTTATGGGCTTGGGACTTCTTGGTCATCAACCCCGTGAAGTTGTGTGTGGGTTGAATTCCCCTGATGGGAAATTAGAAAATAGGCACCAATGGCTTATCTTCATAATAATTGGATTTGGATCCAGTCACACAACAGTTTCAAGGCATATCACCACAATTTTAGCATAACCTATGTATGGGTAAGCCTACTGGTAGTTTATTAAAACGGGATCCACACCAAGTACGTGATAAGATTGATATCCTTGGACAAGCAGGCGTATAATTGGATGAGAGAACACTGCAGACAATTTAAAAAGTAGGTTATGTTCCTACGTACGGTAATCAATTTTCAGATCTTCTTAAACCTTGAATTGGAATACGTTAATTATTACTATGCTTGCTCATAATGAATTACCATTACTAATAATTTATAAACTATAAACAGAATAATAAATAGACCAAACTTACCCACTTATTGGCAATAGTAGGTCTATTGATGGTATCACAAGCGTAACAGAAGTCACCGGTATCTCGTATATAAGAAGCACTATTGCAGACATTTACTTACACGAACGTGTAATATCATTAAGCAATAATCAATAAGCACAGATAATCAAGGGAGACGATTGCTAACCGAAATTCACATCACTATCACATCGTAAACAAAACGACTCAACTAATAAACAAAGCATGTAACCACCAACAGCGACAGCCATCTTTCATCAGTCCCGCCGCCAGTGTCAGGTCCGGTATTATAGAAGGTCCTGCGTAACATACCCGAGCTTATAAATTTGGCCACTCATAGCACGGCGGTGCATTTGTCACCCCTACGCACTGAGCCTATACAGTTTCACCCACCCGCTCTCTGATGCTGCTCCTTAAACTATACTCTTGTAGGTATGCCTGAGTGATATTCACGCTAGCTGTTGTTGCATCTTCCAACTTACTTACAATTGTGCTTCAAGATAGGAGTCAACAATAACTAGTGTATGCCTTTAATAGTTCTGAACCTTCCCAACTATTATAGACGAACCTCTATCGTAAGTCACGCGCAAAACGTTTTGTACATATATCTCACATACGATTTTTGAACGTGATTTGATCTGTATAATACTGCCAGAATTAGGCCTTGATTCACTGAGAATATAACACAAAGCAAATTGCTAATATAGATAATAGCGGATACTCCGCCGTAAAAACATGCGCTTGCCTAGAGAAAGCGATCACACTGCCATCTCATGGTGCAATTTGAAAGCGTCACTCACCTTCTAGCCCAATTTCTCAATGCGCACCAACCATGTTTTGAGATGTTAACATTATTTTGTCATGGCATGATCTTTAGGCATTAAATAATTTAAAGAGGAAAGGTAATGAATAGGGCCCGGATGTTGATGACATGTCATCTTTTTACTGAGCTGTCTAAAACAATGCTGAAGTACATAGAAACTCCGGACGGGCAACCCCGTCTTCAAATATGTCATTTTTATTTTGCATCTTTTTGCATTTTTTGCAATTTTTCCATTTTAAGAGCATTTTTTTAAGTTTGGTAGATTTTTTGGTCATATTGTAGAGAAATCAGCCTTTTAAGGTCATTTTTTTTTCAATTTAGTCATGTCACAGCTTTATATGAGGGAGTTACATCTCTCAGAGTTAAGTAAGTGCTAGAAATCTATTTTGATTGCCTTTTTAGTTTGAGCTTCAGATGTCATTTTTGAAATATTGGCGAGTTTATTATTATAAGATCATTTTCTCCATTTTATGGTGCATTTTTCGAATTTTTGAAATATTGTTGAGTTTAGTCTATTATTATATTCTCCATTTTATAATGCATTTTTCGATTTTTAGGTCATTTACTACAGTCATTTTTGAAAATTTTAAGTGCATTTTTTAAACTTTTTTATGGCATCAACATCCGGGCCCTAGTAATGAATAATAATTTTACTAATGCAGCCAATGGCCATGTACTTTTCTTTTCAGGACGGGTACGGGGAGGGATATTGGAAGGAAATCGGCCGTGGACCTATTGAAAGGAACCGTCCCGGTATTGGCCTGGTGGTGAAAATGGGAAACCACGGAAACCATTTTCAGGGCACCGAGGTGGGATTCGAACTCACGCTCTTTCGATGCCAGTGAGGCATAAGGTAGCGCGTTAGCGCTCTCGGCCACCGGGGCCTTCATTAAAGGAAATGACGAATACTAAATGATGTACAGTTTAATTTACATTCGAACAAGTAGTTCCATTAAGAACTATATAGCCCAATTTCTTCATTCACCCTACTTATGTTAATTGCTTCATTCTACATACAAAATTTCAGTTTGATTGCTGTAATACAGTAGATTCGTAGGTATGAGAACCGTTTAAAAATTTCGTATGGTCGTCATGTTGGATTTTTATACATACGATTCATAGGGAGCATTTATCTTATTCACAAATTCCTTCAGAGGATTTCAAAATATTTGCTAGCTAACAACAAAATACAATTCTTACATACTCTCTCCAGTGCGGTACGTTAATTCGTGAGTTAATCATCTTCATTTTGACCCCATGCGTGCCTTTCAAACAAAAATTGATGAAAATTATATCGGAATATTTTTGACATTATGTTTTATAGATTTTGAGCACATTCTTTAAGAAGAAGCATTTTGCTTGATTAATACCTTTTAATTTCCTCATCACTGGTGTGTTCCATGGAATACACGTTTCATCAGAGTTTCCTTGAGCTATTTTAGCTAATTCTAGTGAATCATTTAAGGCAAGTATAGCTTGCTCGGCCAGCTTCCTACTTGAAGCGATTTCCGGTTTGTTCTCTAATCCACTGTCTAGAATTTTGGTTTTGTTCAAGTTAGGTTGGGTTTCTAACTCTTTCTAAACTTTTAGTCGGCACTCTGCCGGGTAAGAGTTTATCCTTCTTTAAACGCAACGATTGGTTCTTTTCAACAATTTCTAATAATAATAATAATAATAATAATCTTACTGATAGCTCTGACAGCGCTTGATCTCTGTCCACTCTGGGGTCATTTGGTCTCTCTCTCTCTCAGGGATCCGACCGTGGTGGGGAATGAAATTATTCCTTTTCATAATAATAATGTTATTGGTTTTACGTCCCTTTTAACAACTGCGGGATTTAGAGACGCCGGGGTGACGGAATTTTGTCTCAAAGGGGACCTTTAATGTACAGTAAATCTACCGACACGGCCCCCTCGCACTTGCGTGCCCTCAACTGCCAATTGGCGGCGCCAGGGTTCGATCCTGCAATCTTGGTCACAGCAGGTGAGAACGTTACCGCTGAGCCGCGCAGCCAGCCCAAGAAAGAGAGAAAGAAAGAATAAAAGGAAGTGTTTGAATTGTAATTTCGTTTACTGAAGTGCTTTTAGATAAACAATATTCTTTGTTTTTCTGTCTTGTGCCCCGGTCCTTATGCATTAATTAGGCTGTGCTGAGACATCCATGTCAGGACATTGTCACCTCGCGATGAATCAGCAAGCCATGCCTGGCAATGCGGTGTCATAAACAGATTGTGCAATTGGGTGACAGTGGGATTTAAGGCTTCCTGTTAAGTCCCTAGCCCTTTTGTGTTATATAAATAATTTGCAACCGGAAACCTTCCCTGGAGTGCACACAACAACTCACCCAAATTTCATCGCAATCGGATGAATGGTATGAACGCAAAGGGAACATACATACAGACAGACAGACAAACTATCACGTAACATTCATCTCTACTTACAGTTGTATAAAACAAAGTACCCGAATCTTGGATGTCACGGGTAATCTCGAGAACCAGTGGATGGCTTTTGATGCTGTTTTCACAATTCAGTAAAGGATATCTCGAGGAAGGTTTCTGTAGAAAATAATTTATTTATGATCAAAGGAACCGAAGCAGTAACGATTTCAGTGAAAGAGTCGAAAAACTAAACCTGGTGTCCCTGAACTTTTCAAGCTTTCGCTCGGCGAACCGTTAAACATATAAATATACCATGAGTGTAAGAATTGTTCAGCATGAAAAGTTCTACAAAAATAGTCCCCGAGAGCATATCTCCATCTTCAACACATTGCCCACTATAAGTGGACGGAAAGGGGATTTGTGTTTCATGCACCTAGCCATTCTTAAATTACGTCTGACAAGAATTCGTTGCTCACCCATCTCCATGATAATATAATTAAAAGTCCATTCAGTGATTTTAACCCATCATGCCCAGACGGAAAACTGATATAGGTCGTAGTTCATT
Source organism: Meconema thalassinum (assembly GCA_946902985.2). Classification (NCBI taxonomy): domain Eukaryota; kingdom Metazoa; phylum Arthropoda; class Insecta; order Orthoptera; family Tettigoniidae; genus Meconema; species Meconema thalassinum. The sequence goes on along the minus strand of OX336388.2, from coordinate 2,095,045,595 downwards.
GACATAGAAAAAAAAAGCACTTATCACGTAATGCTTTCATAACTGTTCTGGGTTGCTAGTTTTTATATAATTATAAAGATGATGTCCGAGACATTTTACGCTCATATTCAAGTCCACTGCAGGCCCAATCCTTAACACAACATAACTTACCCTTGACATAAGCTATTTGACTGACAGGTCATGTAGGTTTTCATGTGTACTTATCGCAATGAGAATTTTTGTTGTTGTTTATTTTAGGGGCTATGACATCATTGTCGTGTAGCCCCGTGAATTTTTGTGTGTAATGTGTGTGATAACCTGTGTTATTGTGATGGCTGTGCATGTTTGTGTACTATATTTTTAAACTGGAGGGAGAATGTACGAATTGTATGTTGATGTTAGCTATCAAATATTTTGCAATCCTCATATAGGCAAGGAAACAAATGGATCGCATGTAGAGATAGGTACTTAGATTTTGCCTAGAGTGGAAGTGCGAAACCACGGATAAACACTTCCAAGATGGCTGAGATAGGAATCAAACACTCCTCTTCACGGGTTTGCCTCACGAGGTTGAGTGTACCCCGTTCCAGCCCCCACACCTGACTTTAAATTCAAGAAGGAAGGAAGTTTTTAGTTTTACGTGACCGTTAATCATGCGATCATGAGCCACGGGAACTTTAAATTCCTTGGCAGAGCCGGGAATCGAACCCGTACCTCCGGGACGACAGCTAAGATCTCTAGCCGCTACACCACGAGTTAGTTCGCAATAACGATCTTCATATTATTACAGGATCTTCCACTCAAAGTGCGGCCGGCAGCGCGGCGAGTAGAACCTGCTCGCTGAGCTTAGGGTCGAGAGAGCTCCCGTACAAATCGCATGTAAATAACGAGTACACAAAATAACACATAGTCAAAGTAAAATAATTACTCACCTTGTCACAGGAGATGTTGAAAATGTCCTCCACCTGCATCTACACATTTCTGGTATCGTCTAAGGAAATTTTCATTTACACGCTTCAGTTTCTTCTACCGAGATAGCCTCAATTCCTTTGGTTATATTCTGTTTGAGTTCATCTAGAGTGTGAGGGTTTGTTGCATAAACCTTATTTTTCAGTTTTCTCCATAAATAACAAGTAGTTCCGTGAAGAACTATACAGCCTATTTTCATATATCCTACTCATGTTAATTGCCTCTATCAACGTACACAATTTCTGCTTGATTGTTGTGATATCGAGAACCATCTAAATATTTCTGATGGCCGCCAGGTTGGATTTTTATTTATGTACTATTACATGAAGATTATTGTGGACGTGTGGTATTCAGACGTCAATCGCATGATTAGGACACAAGAAGTAAAAATGAGATTTTAAAATTTCGCACAGCTGCCATCTTGTGGTTATGAAAACAATTAAAATAAATTAGATGCCAGTGGATTAACATTTGTATAAGCATTTAACGTGCAGTGTTTCACAGAACTCAGATGGTAAAATCACGAGAAACGTCCATTTAAATTTTTAAAGTTCCCGTCGCCGCCATGTTGGATTTGTGCTTACCAGAAGACTGAAAGTCATATAGGCGAACTTAAGTTCATAGCCTCTATGAACATTAAAAAATTCAGTTTGATTGCTGTAAATGATTCGTAGATATTGACAACCGTCAAAATATTTCAGATGCTCTCCACTTTGGATTGTTATATGTATAGGCCATAGAGCCATGTACCATTAAAGGAAAAGTATTGCGTAGCTTCATTTTTCAAACTTTCACTTGATCGCATGATTACGACACAAGAAACAAAAAAATATTTTAAAATTTGGCACAGCCGTCATATTGAGGTTATGTAAACAATTGAACTAAATTAGATGCCAGTGCATTACAATATGAATAATCATCTACCGTACCACATTTCACTGCGTTCAGACGCTTAAATCACGAGAAAAGTATATTTCAAGTTCGCTTGGCTGCCATGTTCGATTCGTACTTTACAGGTTTTTGAACATTACATAGATAAACTTGTAGCAGTCCCCTTTATCACCGTACAAAATTACAGGGTGATATCATAAATAGTTTCGGAGATATTGAATGCCATTGAAATATTTCGCACAGCCGCCATTTTGAGGTTATGTAAACAATTGAACTAAATTAGTCCCCAGTTTATTACAATGTGTATAGACATTTGCTGTACCATGTGTCATTACGTTCGGATGGTTAAATTGCGAGAAAAGTCTATTTAAAAGTCTCAAATTCGCGTGGCCGCCATGTTGCTTTTGTAGTTACCAGGTTTTTGAAAGTCTCATATGTGAACTTCTAGCTGTTTTCTTTATCACCGTACAGAATTTCAGCGTGATATCGGTAATAGTTTCGGAGATACTGAATGCTGGTCAAATATTTCGCACAGCCGCCATGTTGGATGGGTGAGACACAATAAAATTTGAAGGGCGCGGTCGAGGTCGGCCAGAATGTTGCTATGATCTTACTGAGTTTCATTGAAATCGCTCCAGCCGTTTAGAATGTATTAGGGGGGGACACACACACACCTCACACACACACACACACACGCACACACACACGGACAAAATGTGATCTCATAAGCCTATTTTTTCAAAATTGAAAATAGGCTAAAAATCGCAAACCGTAAGGTCTGGGGATCTTGCGGGCCACAATGGTTTACTAATTACCCTGTTGTCGAAAATTTCCTCAATTAAATCTAATGACTCGTTAGCCGTATGCGCAGTTGAGGAGACCTGCTGGAAATATCCAGATTGCCATTCAGTGTCCGGTAATTATTCAAAAAATGGTACGAGAATGTCATCCCTATATACCTGCTCAGTGATTGTGGTTTCAAAAAATATAGGCCCTATTATCCTGCCTGCAGTTACTGCCGCCCACATTCCCCATTTTCACATCGTGTAGGGGTGTTTGATGTAAGAAATTAACAGGTTTTTCTTAAGACCAGTTTCTGTTATTCTGACTTGAAACATGTCCACTTATATGGAACCATGCTTCATCAGCAAATATTATTAATTTCGGATCAAGTACCCCATCATCAACACCCCTTAAAACCCCGTTACAAAGTTAACCCTGCTCTCATTATCACGTGGAAGCAACTCTTGAACAACAGTAATCCTGTATGGTTACAATTTTAACATTTTTGTAGCTCGCCACGCGGAGGTAATCGAAATTTGTGTTTGCTGCGAAAGTTTTTTGAGCGATTTTGTAGGAGTACGTTGTAACTTTTCCCCTACCTCGCCTAACTTCTCCTCAGTAAGCACTCGCTTTTTTACTCTTCGTTTTCCAACCAGAATCGAACCTGTACTTTTAAATTTGTTCACAAGACTTCTAACAGTTTCTCTATTTGGAATGGTCGCACCTGGGAATTTTCCTATATACCGCCTTCTAACTTCTCTACAGGAATTCGTCAATACATAAGTGTCGTAATGAAAATCTTTTGTTCTAATATGTACGCAGGTTGAGGCATTATTGAACCAATAGGCTTTAACACTTAGCAATAACACGTTATAAAATTTTGGAACACAACAACAATTATTCAGTAACCACTAACACGAACACACATTATAAACTTATAACACTTATAACATTATATAGGCTATAAACGAAATAACAAAGTCAACTTTTCTCGGTAAACACTGCGTTGCAACTGTTCCAGCACTGCGAAGTCCCGCGCTGCTCCGAAGCATCTATCCAACAGCACTTCCTTCCTTATCTATTATGACATATGCTGTGACAGCAGCGCGCTGCGATATGCTCGTCTGACCTTTATAGCTCCACGTTTCACCTGGAGCGCTGGGCCGGCCACACTTTGAGTGAAATAACAAGTAGGAGTCCACGCAGCACGACCTGCTTTGGATGAGAAGGTGCGGCAAGGTAGCGGCGAGCAAGAGGGGTAATAATCTCAAACAACAACTTCGTTGGCAACAAGGTCTCATGCCTTGCATTTGGGGCCTTTGGCCCGATTGTGTGGTAATGTAGGAAAATTATAAAATGTTATTCTAGGCAATGCTGACATCATCACGTGGTTATGAAAGCCGGACATCCTCGGAAATGGAAAATATATTCAGCTGTAAATACATTATTTAACTTATTGAAAAGGTGAAAACGGGTTATTATAGATAATTTTCCGTAGAATTCAATGAGACGATCAGTTGAATTTTTACAAATTATTATATACATTTATTATTGAAAATACAGAGCACAAATTGTGCATAGGGTTAATAAATGTGAATATACATTAATGTTTTCACTTTCCACCTTCACAAAATTTCACAATGGAAGGACCCCGGTTCTTACATGTGATTACGTGGTACCGACTACATTGTTTACCACATAATTTACAAGTACAGGATACGTCTATGTCATGAAAGTACTCGGTGACGCACAGTTTATGGTGGTACCCATGTACCGCCATCGAGTTAACGAAGTGTCGTATGTCTTGATTGGTGTCAGTCCATACCCTATTCGTCATGGCTTCCGTTATGTAAAATTCAGGCCAGATTTCATCTCTCTTCTTCACTCTCTCTTGCATTAGTCTTTTCCAGGCGTCCGTAGATGGTAGTCCTCTCTTCGTCCGTAGGTCCTCAATGAAAAAGTTCTCCTTGGCAAGTTCGTACACTAGTCTAGATTTTGCATATTTTGATAATCCCAGGGTTGCTTTAAGGAAGCGCGACTTCACTGCCTCGAGCGTCCTCAAGTCCGCCAGGGTCAGTTTCTCCCAGATGATTTCTATCCCGTATGTGGCGATGGGCGCTATTTTCGCGTCAAATAATCTCATAGCAGTTCCCAAAGAGAGCTTCGTGAGTGCTTTAATGTCATATATGGCTTTAGTTGCTGCCGTTGCACGAGACTTGATGTGGACTCGGTAGGCTCTAGCTGTTGTTTGAATTGTCAATCCTAAGTATGTGAATGTATTTACTGTCTTGAGTGGATTCAATCCTAGGTATATTCTGTCTCCCGAGCCCTCTCTGCCACCTTTCCGAAACGTCATTTTTACTGTCTTCTCTGTGTTAATTTCCATCTTGTTATCCTTTGCCCAACTGTCGAGATTTGTTATGGCTTTTTGCACTTCATGTACAGAACTTGAACCAATGACCATATCGTCAGCGTAGAGGTATATCTTAACATTTTCCGCTCCTAGCTTAGTTGCCGTCACCACATCGTATGTTGCAATGTTGAACAGTAGGGGGCTGAGTGGGTCTCCTTGCAATACACCGTTGGTTTGTGTTATCAAATTCGAAGTTGCGACACGGTCATCAATTTGTATGTAATTTGTGGTCAGAATGTTGCTTATCAGTGTCGTGAGCTTGTTGTTTTCGCCCATTATGGCTACCAGTTTCGCAATTATTAGCGACCTGCTTAACGAGTCAAAGGCTTTCGCGTAATCGACAAACACTACGTGAAATTTGCCACTAGGATGTCTTAGGGTTTCTTCAATGTCGTTCAGTAGGTTGCTAATGGCGTGGAGAGTGCTTTGCCCTTTACGGAATCCAAACTGTTCATCTGGGAGTTTATGGTCCACTGCTTCTGTGATCCTTTTAGCGAGGAGTTTTGTCAGTATCTTCATCATGTTCTTTTCGATAGCGATCCCTCTGTAGGAGTTTGGATCTGATTGATCGCCTTTACCCTTGAACAGCACTTTAATAGTTGAGATTCTCCATGCTGTGGGGATGCTACATTCATGTAGACAGAGGTTCATTAATTCTGAGATTGCCGGAAGCAACATCTCTGTTGAGTCTTTCACGTGTTCGTTACAAATCCCGTCAGGTCCTATGGCCTTATTGTTTTTGAGTGACATGATAGCTTCTTCTACCTCCTCCGATGTGAACGGGTTGGTTTCATTTTGGTATGTTCCCATTTTAGTTGGTTCAAGTTTGCTGACATCTCCGTCTACATTTAATATGTTCTGGAAGTGTTTTTCCCATTCAGCCATTTCTATTTTTCCAAAGCCATGTGTTTTTCTATGGTTCAATGCTATAAATGGGTCATTGATGGCTTCCTCTACTATTCTTATCGCCTCTTTTTCCAAATGCTCCTTACGTTTTACCGATAGTAGTCTTTTGTAATCCTTCTTGATGATGCTGTATTGTAGTAATGCCTCCTGGTCCATAGTAAATTTTGCGACATGCATGGCCTCGATGACTCTTTTTCTCTTCAGATAGCATTCTTTGTCGAACCATATTCGCGATCTTCTTTCCGGCTTATACACAAGTGCTGATTTGATAGTTTTTCCAGGGATAGCGCGGCTGCGTCTATGTCTTTTCTCTTTATGTGTTTATCAAAACTTTTCCATTCCTCCGATTCCTGTCTAAGAACATCTTTGTCTATCTGTCGTGAAGGGTTGGTATCTTTACGTTTTTCTCTCTTGTCCATTTTTGAGACGTTAAATTGTGTCGAGATTGGGCAGTGTTTCTTTATCATCGCCTCCTCTGAAGTGAGACATACAGTGTAATTTAGTAACTTAATGGTACGGCCTTTATAGAAAACTAAATCTATAGTGCTGCTCCCTGAATGTGCAAAGTACGTTCTATCTTCAACCTTGTTGACGAGGTTGAATCCTTCCTCCGTCATTAGTTCGAGGAGTTCTTTCGCTCTATGGTTATCGACGTCTAGTCTGCAGTTAAAGTCTCCGGCCAATATAATGTCTCTGTCCTGAGGTACATGTCCTATGGAGAACATGATTGTTGCTATCAGATCTTCAATAGGTGTTAGTGGCCCTGAATATATGGCTATCACAGAGATCCATTCAAAGTTTATTATCATTGTGTCTTGGTCTTGGTATGTACTTAGAATTTTACCAATGCTTGGTTTGTAGTAACATGAGGTGCCACGCATTGGTCTCCCTCTTGGCCCTTGCGTTGCTGTAATATGCTGTGCGTAGAATCCATTAATGTCTATAGGTTTGGTCGATAGAGTCTCTAATAGTATGAGTATATCATGTGAATGCAGAAGGTTATTGTTTGTCAATGCTAAGGCGCTCTTTAAGCCCTCTATATTCCAAAGCAAGATGCGCAGCTGGTTAGGCTGTGAGGGAAATTCCTGTTTTACGGGAGCGAAAAAGCCGGTATCGTCTCACGAAGACACCATTGGGCCACGCTCCTGGGACGTAAACCTTTGACAGATCTTGGAAAGGTATAACTACTCGTAGTGCTTTTTGTGTGGGGCTGGTAGGAAGTTCTTCACATTCTATGATATCTGTTACATTTAGGTTGGTTAGATGGCGCTGTACCATTTCTACCGTGGTGTTATGGTGGAGTCGCCCTATGTATAGCCATGCTCTTGGTTCTGCTGCTTGTAGTTCTGTTATGTTCGTCGTACTACCATTTACAGAGCTGATCATGTGTGTGTCTACTGTTCTCAAGGTATTTCGTTGCGAGTTGGAGTACGTGGGTTTCAATTGTGCAGTTCGAGAGTCTTCAATCACATCTTTGTATGTGCGGTTTTCCATGGGCATCATATTTGAGGTTGTTGCATGATCCGCGTCAGAATTCTTTATGAGCGGGTTATATTCTCGCAAATCGTCTATACTATTTTGAATGATACGATCACCACCTTGTATTGAGGATCTTATGTTCATTTCCTCTCGTACCATCTTCTTGAGATTGGCTGATAAGGCCTCCAACATGGATTGCATATTCTGTGTTATTTTCCGTGTAATTCTTTCCTCCGTTGCTTGTTCTGTGTGAATGTCTCTGTTGCCCAGCTGAAGATTATCCGGTTGCCCACTAGATGGCAACCGGCCCTGTTCACGCTGCGTTGAAATCATGGCCTCATCAGTCCCCTCACGAAGTAGACTTTCCGTTTCATCTCTATTTCTCCGAGGGCTGTTCCGTACAAGTCCGCTAGATGGTATCTGACAATGACCTCGATGGTATGTATTCATTGCCTCGACTCGTTGGTCGCTAGATGTCGTCTGTGGAATAATTCCGTTGTTCACTTGACTTCTCTGTGACCCATCATGGGTCTCCGTATTATTAAGTATTTCATGGAAATTGCCGTAAGATGGAGCCACCTGTTCTGTAGTCATTATGTCTGACGTTTCTATACAATCATTTTGGCTAACCTCAATAACCTCTTGATGAGAATTATGTTTAGTTATATTGTTAATCTCTAGCATGGATTTCATGTCACTAAAACAATCCACAATGACACTCACCATTCTATGGATATCGTCCTTAGTCTCTTTCTTCATGTATCCGCCTGCATCTGCGGTATTCTGTATAAATCGGAGAGCAACATGTAACCGACTTTCAATCTCGTCCACCATTTTAACAATTACATACATTTGGGCCCCATTTTTTTCAAAAACCAAAAGGAAATAATAACATTAAAACGGTGAGAGATATCAAAATATGATAAGGGATAAAAAAAGTTGCTAATCACTGAGATCTTACTCCTGTACATTTAAGTTGTTTCGATACGACCAACCGTTTCCGGGATATATCGATTCAAAAAAAAGGATGATAATCAGGGCCCCAAACAAGATCCGGCCCTGCACCAATTTTAACGCTCGATAATAGGGTTCCTCACAGACCCTAACTCTTTCCCCGTACCAAATTTCAGCTCGATATCTTGAAAATTGCGACCTATACTTTGTTAAACGCAAAAACGTCACGCACATACGTACATCTTCAGGGGCCAAGAAAAACGGTGAGAGATATCTATAAATCGTTATGGGTAAAGAAATTGCATACCGCGGAGATCTTACACCTGTGTATTTGACTATTTTCAATACGACCAATCTTTTCCGAGATATATCGATTCCAAAAAAAAAGCAATTCCGGGCCCCAGAAAGAGGTCCGGCCCTGCACCGATTTTAACGTCCAACAATATGGTTCCTCACAGGCCACATCCCTTTCGGCGTACCAAATTTCAGGTCGATATCTCGAAAATTGCGACCTGTACTTTGCTAAACGCAAAGACGTCACGCACATACATACATTTTCAGGGCACCAAAAAAAAAAAAGAAAACGGTGAGAGATATCAAAATATCGTAACTGGTAAAAAAGTTGCATACCGCGGAGATCTTACAACTGGGTATTTAACTTTTTTCGATACGACCAACCGTTTCCGAGATATATTGGATAAAAAATAAGGATGAAATTCAGGGCCCCAAAAAAGGTCGGGCCCTGCAACGATTTTAACACCCAACAATAGGGTTCCTCACAGGCCCTAACTCTTTCACCGTACCAAATTTCAGCTTGATATCTTGAAAATTGCGACCTGTACTTTGCTAAACGCAAAAATATCACGCACAATGAACATTTTCAGGGCCCCAAAAAAAGAAAACGGTGAGAAATATCAAAAAATCGTTTTGAGTAAAAAAGTTGCATACCGTGTAGATCTTACACCTGTACATTTAACGTTTTTCGATACGACCAACCGTTTCCGAGATATATCGAGTCCAAAAAAAAAAGTTTGAAATTCAGGGCCTCCAAAAAATATCCGGACCTGCACCGTTTGTAACGCCCGACAACAGGCTTCCTCACAGCGTTCAACTCCTTCACCGTTCTTAATTTCAGCTCGATATCTTGAAAATTGCGACCTGTACTTCGCTAAACCCAAAAATGTCACGCACAATGGACAATTTCAGGGCCCCAAAAAAAGAAAACGGTGAGAGATATCAAAAAATCGTTTGGAGAAAAATGTTGCATACCGCGGAGATCTAACACCTGTACAGTTAACGTTTTTCGATACGACCAGCCGTTTCCGAGATATATTGATTCCAATAAAAGGGATGCAATTCAGGGCCCCAAACAAAGTTCCGGCCCTGCACCGATTTTAACGCCCAACACTAGGGTTAATCACAGGCTCTAACTCTTTCATCGTACCAAATTTCAGCTTGATATCTTGAAAATTGCGACCTGTACTTTGCTAAACGCAAAAATGTCACGCACAATGAACGTTTTCAGGGCCCCAAAAAAAGAAAACGGTGAGAAATATCAAAAAATCGTTTTGAGTAAAAAAGTTGCATACCGCGGAGATCTTACACCTGTACATTTCAATACGGCCAACCGTTTCCGAGATATATCGAGTCCAAAAAAAAGTTTGAAATTCAGGCCCCCAAAAATATCCGACTTTGCACCGTTTTTAACGCCCGACAACAGGCTTCCTCACAGCGTTCAACTCCTTCACCGTTCCTAATTTCAGCTCGATATCTTGAAAATTGCGACCTGTACTTCGCTAAACCCAAAAATGTCACGCACAATGGACAATTTCAGGGCCCCAAAAAAGAAAACGGTGAGAGATATCAAAAAATCGTTTTGAGTAAAATGTTGCACACCGCGGATATCGTACACCTGTATATTTAACGTTCTTCGGTACGACCAACCGTTTCCGAGATATATCCATTCCAAAAAAAAAACCATTTGAAATTCCGGCCCCCCCCCCATAAAGACCCGGCTCTGCATCGTTTTTAACGCCCGACAATAGGTTTCCTCACAGGGTCTAACTCTTTCACCGCACCAAATTTCAGTTCGATATCTTGAAAATTGCGACCTGTACCTCGCTAAACCCAAATATGTCACGCACAATGGACATCTTCAGGGCCCCAAAAAAGAAAACGGTGAGAGATATCAAAAAATCGTTGTGAGAAAAAAAAGTTGCATACCGTGGAGATCTTACAGCTGTACATTTAACGTTTTTCGATACGACCAGCCGTTTCCATGATATATTGATTCCAAAAAACAGGGATGAAATTCAGGGCCCCATTAAAAGGTCCAGCCCTACACCGATTTTAACGCCCAACAATAGGGTTCCTCACAGGCCCCTACCCTTTCACCGTACCAAATTTCAGCTTTATATCTTGAAAATTGCGACCTGTACTTTGCTAAACGCAAAAACGTCACGCACATACGTACGTACATACGGACAGCCTTTTTGGAATCATATTTTTAGCCTATTTTCAATTAAAAAAAAAATAGGCTTATGAGATCACCTTTTGTCCGTGTGTGTGTGCGTGTGTGTGTGTGTGTGAGGTGTGTGTGTGTGTCCCCCTAATAAAATCTAAACGGCTGGAGCGATTTCAATGAAACCCGGTAAGTTCATAGCGCTATTCCCGGCGACCTCGACCGTGCCCTTCAAATTTTGTTACGTCTCACCAATCCAACATGGCGGCTGTGCGAAATATTTCACTAGCATTCAATATCTCCGAAACTATTACCGATATCGCCCTGAAATTGTGTACGGTGATAAAGGGCACTACTAGAAGTTCACCTATGAGACTTTCAAAAATCTGGTGACTACAAAACCAACATGGCGGTCAAGCGAAATTGAGACTTTTAAGTAGACATTTCTCGCGATTTAACTATCCAAACGTAATGAAACTTGGTACAGCAAATGTTTATACACATTGTAATGCACTGGAGTCTAATTCAGTTCAATTGATTACATAACCTCAAAATGGCGGCTGTGCGAAATATTTCACTGACATTCTATATCTCCGAAACTATTACAGATATCATCATGCAATTTTGTACGGTGATAAAGGGTACTGATACAAGTTTATCTATGTACATTTCATAAACCTGTAAAGTACAAAACGAACATGGCGACCAAGCGAATTTGACATATTTTAATAGACTTTTCTCGGGATTTAACTCTCTGAGCGAAGTGAAACGTGGTACAGTAAATGATTTTGCAGATTGTAATGCATTGCCATCTACTTTAATTCAATTGTTTACATAACCTCAAGATGGCGGCTGTGCGAAATTTTAAAATTAAGTTTTCATTCTTGTGTCGTAATCATGTAATCGAAGTGAAAGTTTGAATAATGAAGCTAGGCAATCATTGTCCTTGAATGGTACATTACTCTATGGCCTATACATATTGTGCCCGTTTAGACCGGAGTCCGCACGACCACATACGCATTTTACTAATAATCAGTCAGCACGAGAGTCAAAATATCCCGGAGCGCCAGATGGGTTAAAGCAAATCGCAAAAACGACATCAAATTAAAAAAATGCTTTGCTGATTTTTGGCTCAATGCAACAATAAGGATAGAAGGAGATTTAATTGGGAGTAACACATCCTGTAAAATTATCTCAGTTTATTTTGAAGTTAAAATTGACTGCAAAGAAATGCTCAAAGCAGCATCACTCACGTGTGGCGATCCACACTCCTATTTACACAATATACAGAAATTTTCCAAACACATTTGACAATTATTTTCTTTGGAAACACAAGTCTGATTGTTAGTCCTGTAGACTGTGTTCCAAAATTATTTATGATTAATTCCAGTTCAAATTTTATTGTCTCTACTGGAAATATCGTAGTTCACTGTTTGAATTTACATAATATTAACACTCGTAGAATAAATGTTCATAGAATTTTTAACTTTCACTTATTTTTCCAGTTTCAAATTTATATCGTCGAAAAATATTGTTATCATTGAAGCAACACAAATTATTTACACATATTAATAACATCTGAAAAGTATTTGACCTTGAGCATAGCATCGAAGAACTGTGCGAAGCACAACAACAATTAATTGTTCTTCTGACATTAAACATTCGAGAAATGACTCGATTATGAACTTCAAGTTCCTAACAAAATACATGATTTCTGAATCATCAACTTGATCAATAAATGGTTGAACCATTCAACTATTCAATTTTCCACTTGGAATCATTATTATAAAAATATTTATAATCATGGCCATTTTTAGCAACTTTCACAACTTGCAATTCTTCGACAGAATGCGGAAATTAGAATTGTAGTTTTATAATGAATTCATTTAGTTCATGGCACTAGGATTGAAAATATCCTTCAAATTATTCGTGGTTAAAGAATTATTTTTATATGGAAGTGGCCCATTCTATTATTTGTGTAAGAACACAATATTACAACAACAACGGCAAAGGTCTTCCTCTGAAGAAGAATAAACTACTCTCATGACAAATCCGGGTTCTAGCAAAATCAAAGTCTAAATGGAATTCGTAAACAAGGTTGAAATAAGAACTGATGGTTTTAAAGAAATAACCTTCGGGTCATTCATACGACGAAATGTGTAGTTCCATTACTCCTACTATAAACCTGAGCCATCGAACCTGCTATTTGATTGATGCTCGAAAAAACCTCTTCATTCCTGCGACTTAAACATGCGCACCTGGGAATGGCATTTCAACTACTCCACACACATAAATTATCTTCCCAAAATTTATACAATAAATCAAGCCTCGGCTTGTTATCAACACTGGAAGATTAATAAACTTACAAGTTTATTTTATTTTACCATTCAGTTCAACCCGTGAATTTATAAACATTTAATGCAGCCAATGGCCAAAGAACATAAATACTAACTTAATACCTAAATACATGAATTATAACGTTAAAAAAACTCGCAATGTGCATTGGTATAACTAGTAATCATCCAAGCAGAACCGTGTTAGAGTCTCTCTCCTGTCTGGACACTTCAGCACATGATATCGTTCACAGAAATTGTTGCAACGCTTACACACGCATTCTGAGCACGGTGTGTGATACGATTTAGTCAAGCATAGGCGGTGATGGAAACCGTGTACTGCTAAACGGGTCACCAGGTGACGCAGCTCGTAGTTTGCTTGTGTCCAATCCTGTGTCATCATAGCATCTGTAGCGTAGAACTCGCTCCATATACACACATCAAAAAAAGTTTTGCATCACCTCGGTTCCCAGATCTCCGGCATATAGACGTTGACTGTGTATATTGTATCCAAGATACAGTCCCTTTGACTGTTCATAGATGTCACTAAAACTGCTCAAAGATGTAAACAACCATGCATGAGCAGGGCCTATTAGACGGAGGGGGTACGACAGCCGATCAGTTCCAGTCATTCCACCAGGACGAAGGTACGCTGCTCATGTTGTCTGTAGTTCTACCATGCCTAGAAGGTCAATACCGCAGTTCGATCGCGTCCGCATTGTTACTTTGTGTCAAGAAGGGCTCTCAACAAGGGAAGTTTCCAGGCGTCTCAGAGTGAACCAAAGCGATGTTGTTCGGACATGGAGGAGGTACAGAGATACAGGAACTGTCGATGACAGGCCTCGCTCAGGCCGCCCAAGGGCTACTACTGTAGTGGATGACCGCTACTTACGGATTGCCGCTCGGAGGAACCCTGACAGCAATGCCACCATGTTGAATAATGCGTTTCGTTCAGCCACAGGACGTCGTGTTTCAACTCAAACTGTGCGCAATAGGCTGCATGATGCGCAACTTCACTCCCGACGTCCATGGCGAGGTCCAGCTTTGCAACCCCGACACCATGCAGCGCGGTACAGATGGGCCCAACAACATGCTGAATGGACCCCACGGAATTGGCATCACGTTCTCTTCACCGATGAGTGTCGCATATGCCTTCAACCAGACAATCGTCGGAGACGTGTTTGGAGGCACCCTGGTCAGGCTGAACGTCTTAGACACACTGTCCAGCGAGTGCAGCAAGGTGGTGGTTCCCTGATGTTTTGGGGTGGCATTATGTGGGGCCGACGTACGCCACTGGTGGTCATGGAAGGCTCCGAAACGGCTTTACGATACCTGAATGACATCCTCCGACCCATAGTGCAACCATATCGGCAGAATATTGGAGAGGCATTTGTCTTCATGGACGACAATTCTCGACCTCATCGTGCACATCTTGTGAATGCGTTCCTTCAAGATAACGACATCGCTCGACTACAGTGGCCAGCATGTTCGCCAGACATGAACCCTATCGAACATGCCTGGGATATGTTGAAAAGGGCTGTTTATGGACGTCTTGACCCACCAACCACTCTGAGAGATTTACGCCGAATTGTCGTTGAGGAGTGGGACAATTTGGACCAACAGTGTCTTGATGAACTTGTGGATAGTATGCCACGGCGAATACAGGCATGCATCAATGCAAGAGGACGTGCTACTGGGTATTAGAGGTAGTGGTGTGTACTGCAATCTGGACCACAAATGCTGAAAGTCTAGCTGTATGATGGTACAACATGCAATGTGTGGGTCTCATGAGCAATAAAACGAGCTGAAATGTTGTTTGTGTTGATCTCTATTCCCTTTGTATTTAACGGTTCCGGAACTCTTGGAACCGAGGTGATGCAAAACTTTTTTTGATGTGTGTATCTTCCTTCTTCCGCTGCAGCACAGCAAGCGCTTGCGTGTAGCTGGCACTAGATGGCAAGAGCATTTTCATTCGAAGTTCTTCAATAAGGAACGGCTCTCTAGACAGCTCGTATACTGTGCGAGATCTGGTTGTTTTAGATACCCCCAATACTCTTTTTAAAAAATATGCTTTAACTTTCTCCAGTGTATATAGATTATTTCTGGTAAGATCAGGCCAGATAACTTCTATACCGTAAGTTAGTACTGGTAGTATTTTCACTTGGAATAGTCTCATAGTCGTTTTGAGGCTTAGTGTTTGTAAGTTTCTTGTATCTTTAATTGCAATTATTGCTTTGGCAGCTCTTTCTGTTGTATGTTTGGTGAAGCACTTGCCACTAGGTTGCAATGTGACACCTAAATATTTAAAGTCATTTACTATTTTAAGTGCAGAGTCATTTATGGTGATTTGTATACCGGACGGTATTTTGCCCCCATTTCTAAAGACCATCATTTCTGTTTTTGTTTGATTTATGTAGAAACTGTTTTCTTGACACCATTTAACCATAACATCGACCGCCTCTTGCAATATGTGCGGGTTACTAGAGCTAACTGCTATGTCGTCAGCGTAAGCATAAATGTAAATATCCTTTCTGTCTTGGATGATTCTTATTAATTCTTCAGATGTAAGAATGAATAATAAAGGGCTCATAGGGTCTCCCTGGAGTACACCATTAGTCTGTAGAATTGTATCTGATGTAGAAAGGCCATCCGATATTTGTATGGTGTTGTAGGCGAGTATAGATCTAATAATTTCAATCCAGATTTTATCAATTCCTAAGGTATTCTCCAGCTTCGATATTATTAGTCCTCTGTCTAGTAGGTCGAAAGCCTTCGTGAAGTCTAAGAATACAGTATAGAATTTTTCTTTCTTTTTAAGTGCATCTTTGATGTTATTTAATAGTAATTCTACAGCCATTAACGTAGATCTGTTGTTTCTAAATCCGAATTGAGCATCGGGGAGTGATTTGTCGATAGGTTCCTTCAGTCTTTGTGTTATTATGTTAGTGAATATCTTGAAAGTATTACTTTCCAATGCGATGCCCCTGTATTTGTTGGGATCCTCAGGATCTCCTTTTCCTTTGAATAACACTTTAATTGTGGAGTTTCTCCATTGCTCGGGAATTTGTCCTGTTTCTAAACACTTGTTGAATAATTTGGTCCAAGTTGGGAGCAGTATTTCAGTAGATGCTTTCATATGTTCATTAAAAATATTGTCCGGTCCAGCAGCCTTTTTGTTCTTAGCTTTATTTATTGTTTTCCGAACCTCTTCTGTTGTTATTTCTGACCATTTATATTTGTTTATAGATTTTGTTTCTTTCATTTCCATACTTGGTAGTTTAGTGTCGCTTTTGTTATTTAATATGGTATTGAAGTGGTTTTCCCACGTTTGTAAACTGATGTAGTGTGTCGTTGGGCGTATTCTAGGTCGAAGGGCAATGTAGGGGTCCTTTTCAGCTTCATCTGCCAGCTGTTTCGCTTCCTTTTCGTTGTGGAGTTTCTTCTTCAATTTGATCATTTCTTTATATTGTCTTCTTACGTAGGCATACGTGTTTAACATTGTTGTGTCTTGGAGGTTTCCTCTTACTTGATGTAGTATATCTAGTACTTGTTTCCTTTTGATATAACAGTCTTTGTCAAACCACTTTTTCGCAATTCTAGTATTTGCAGTGATTTTTACCGTGCTATTTATAATCAGCTCTTGCATGAGATTTGCAGCCTGTGATAGTTCAGCTTCATCTATTAATTCTTCTAATTTTTTATTTCATAAGATCTTGCTTTTAATGCCTCAATGTTTAATTTCCTAGAGATTTTTGGTAGAGATTTTTCTAGTTGTTGATTCATTGGTAACTTATGATGAATTGCAACGGGATGTGTTTTCTTATGGGGGTCACTGAATCAGACCATATCGGGTTTACTATTCCCTGAATTTGACCTTTTAGGAATATGAGATCTATTGAGCTCTTGCCGTTGTGAGAAATATAAGTGGGTGTATGTGTATCGTTGATGAGAATGAAACCCTGTTCTTCTAACGTTTCGATAACGATTTTTGATTTGTAGTTTTCCTTATCGATTCGGCAATTGAGATCACCAGCTATCATTGTAGGTTTGTTATATTTATTAATATTAATTATTTCACAAAGTTCTTCAATTATTTCTAAAGCACTGCATTGAGGTTGAAAGTATACTGCAATGATGATTAATTGATTTGTTTCCATTGCCAGTGTATTATTGGTTTGGGATATACTTATTATCGGAGTAAAAGTTGGTTTCACAAGGATGGATATGCCACCTGAAGGTCTTCCTAAATCCCCATGTTTTGCCATGAGGTGACTGCAATAGAAATTTGGATGTTGCCAGTTTTCTAGAAGAAATGTTTCTGTCAAAATTACGAAATCATAATTGCTTACAAAGTCAACTGGTGCCAAAGACATTGCACCTTTAATACCTTCCACGTTCCATAATAGGCCTGTACCTTTGCCATATTTATTTTGTTCGTGCAGTGTTTTAGAATTCGGGTTTTCCTTAAAAACCGTATTGATTTCTTTCTTCTTTGTTACCTGGCCCTTTTCTGAAACGAAAACGCCGCACAACTATTCCCCGGGGCCAAAAGTCTGGATTTTTTGAATCATTCAGATGAGTCATATGTATACCTAGTTTAAAGGATTTACTTTCTCCTTGAGTGTTTAACTCCTCACATATTATATTCCCTGTAATGCCTCTTTTCCGAAGATAACTGGTGATCTTTTCTGTTGTCGCTTCTGCTGATACTCGTCCTACGTGTAGCCATGCATATTTTTCACCCGCACGTATTATATCGTCTGCCGCAGTTCCCATAATAAAAGAATTTCTTTGCAGATTACGGGATCTCCTGTTTACTACCGGTATAAACCCATCCATTTCCTTTTCCAGAGTATGCTGTTGAGTTTCTTGACTTATTGAAATTACGTCAATATCTTGATTTTTCTTTCTGAAATCTCCACTACTGATTTCTCCTATTTCATTTTTCTCACTGCTCATAGTATCCTGTTCTATTGCTGGCTTGTCCTTTACTTCATTGTGAATTGTGGATTGGGCTATTCTTCTTGTTTGGTTGTCTGTTTCCAGGGCCGTGGAGAGCGACGACGGGCCCTGGGGCTGGAATCTCCCGGGCCCCCCTCTTAAACCAAATTCTGTAAAATCCTCGCAAATTTGCAGAAACTGATTTTGCAAATTTTTTATTTGCACTAAATGTTCATCACGAAATCAATTACAAGAGCATAAAGAGCCAACAAGCATGCAATAGTAATAATAATAATAATAATAATAATAATAATTGAAGCATGCTGAACTACAAGATACAAGTCGTCGGATTTTTAAGAGCGTTAAAATCCTCCAGTGTGCCTTTATTCGGAGGGGAAGTAAAGCCGGCGGGTCCATGTCTTAGATTTATGGTATGTAAAAGAACCTACCACTACAATATCGGTAGTGTGTAGCCAAAATGTGTAGGTTATTTGGTTAGAAACGCTCTATCAAGTTCCAACGTTCCCCGCTGGGTGTCAGTGACAGTGGCGTCTGGTAGCCAAAGTTGGAACTACTTGAAATTGAACTTGTTGGGGAGCCTACGGGTGTTCAATTGAAATGTCCTGATATGATAATTGGCTACAATTCATATATAATAATAATAATATTTCAATGATATATTCCACTAAATCCAGGCTATATTTATTATCATAAGCAGCGCGTGAATTACTATCAATATAAATAAGTTAATGCTGGTATGTAAAATTTACAACATTGAAAGTGGATGAATGCATCCAAAATTATTTGCAAATTCAATGTTTATACCTGACAAGTGCATACTATTGCATTATTTTCAATTAACAAAAAATAATATCAGATTAAAGCCATCGAAAACTAGGTACCGTAATAATTTTCAAAATTCACCATTATATACTGTTTTGGCGTTTGACAAATGTAGCACTGTAAGCATACACAATGTTCAGATTTAATGTTCTGCAGATCCTCTTTGATATCAATAACTTAAGAACCGCAGTGATACTCGCAAAAGCAATATGCTCGTTTGTCGTACACAAATTTGAAAAAAGTTGCATTTACCGGACCAATAATTGCATGGCTTTTACAGTATTTAACTTTGGGAAAATACTCACATCGAAAAAAGCTGTTGTCCATTAACTCGGAAACAGATGGGATGGAATTCCACCGTCGGTGATTCTATGCTTATTTTCCATGATTCATCGTTTTAACCCGTACATTCATTTTCTCCTCAATTCTATCACCACCGCTACGTCATAAGACCCACTAATCAACAGGAAGTTCAGGTCACTGAACTGCATGTTAAAAGACGTTTCATAATTATTCATAATTTTCATTATTTTCATAATGAAAACATGATTTTTACAAAACGTCATGACATATTTTAAAATACGTTTTACATATAGTGTCTTTATGTTGACATTCTTAAAATTTGCTGCCCTTGAAGAGTCACGCCCTTGGGTCTAAGCCTAAACAGTGGTAAGTCTTGAACGGCGATAAGACATCTTTGTACATTAAACAAAATATATTTTCATAATTAACCACAGGTGTACAGTACTCATACTTAACTCAAGTTATTATGTGCTATCAGTAGATTGTTTTCACAAAGGAAGAAACTGTGAATTTTAACTATATTTTGTAATTGGCGGTCAGTGAATTTCTTATAATTTAATATTGCTTTGCAGTAAGCAAAACTAGAGCCAGGTTCTCCTAAAAATCCTGAATCCTATCTATGACTGGTGACCACCATGGGTGGATTTAAGCCAAGATTATGGGGGAGTGGACACACCGAGGATCTTGGGGTAAGGAAGCTGAGAGTGGGGTCCGGGGGCCCTCCTCCGGAAGAGTTTGCAAAAATTAGGTCCAAATTATTGAGTTATAGGATAGGCCATTTGGGTGATTATTTTTGGGATATTTTGGAGTAAAAATTTGGTGACCATTGACAAGTGGCTATAGTAAAGACTCTCTGATATTGAAGTAAAAGCTCTCACATCTTCAAGTAAGACCCCGCGGTGTAGCTCACCAATGACCGTGATTGGGGCCTACAGCAAGTCTACAGATCGGAGGTTCGAATCCGGGCGCTGACAGCGGCTATCCTGAGTATGTTTTTTCACACTCCCTCCAGACCAATGCCGGGGCAGTACCTTATTTCAAGTCCAGGGACACCTACCCTACTCTTAACCCTAATAATTACAGTAATAGTCGCGACAGCCAACGCATTCCCAGTCGGCAACTAAGAATACGACATGCGATTTATCATGTCAGAGAGGCCATAGCACAGCACAGTATATACCCCGCTTTTCACCCAGCAGTTGATGGTTTTAAGAGGGTCTAAGTTTTTACTCTCCAAGACAAATAGTTACAACAATGTTGCCAATACACCTCACTTATTATACAACTACCACTAGCCTCCCCTTCAGTCAACACAATTCGCACATTTTTTGGTTTTCTATTTTGTTCGCTTCATTAATATTTGTGAAAACTACTGCTTTACAGTCAACTTCATTCAATAACGTGGAGGCCTTCAGAAACAAACCGTAAAACTAACGCGTCAGCAAATACTGAATTATATCTACAGTACTATTTGATGAAACCATCCCCAACCGAGCGCCAATAGTTCATTGTCCGCCAGTGATAATAGACCTACTAGCTACCAAGTACACGGGTTGAATGTTGCAAGCCCCTAAATGAATGAACATCTGTAACGACAAACGGGCCTTTTTATTGACTGTTGAGTAAGACTACGAATAACACCGCAGTCGGGAAGCCAAATCCTGCAGTCCTGCAGCGGCTTCGTCAGGAATCGGGGTCATTTCTAAGTCGTAGATAAAGAAGGCAATTCTTTTTATGTTTAAAGGTACTGAAACGTTAAAGCGTATCACGAAAGGGCTTGATTCGCAAGGGAAAATATCTCTTCGCGTCCTGAAAAATAAGTGCTTTGCACATCCTCCTAGGACGCCGGGCCCCCCTGGGAGGGTCGGGCCCCGGGGCACCAGCCCTGCCTGTCCCCCCCTCTCGTCGGGCCTGTCTGTTTCTATTACGTCACTGTATGTTTGTCTTTGTGTTCTTGTGTTATTGATATCATGTATTACTACGTTTTTATTTTCTCTAAGTCGCTCATTCAGATATGACATTTTCTCGGATATCTTATTAATTTTGTCAGTTACCTCTTTTCGCATCTCTTGTAGTTCCTTCTGTATACTTTTCCCTGTTTTATACAAGGCGAAGTCTCCGTCGCAAATAGAGCAGAGCCAGAGAAGTTTTGATTTCTTTTTCCTCGTTGCCTTTAAAGCATTGAACTGTCCTTGGTGTAATCCAGCGCAAGTTACATGATGCCATCTTTGACATGGGCCATCGCATTCCACAGAATTTTCATTTTCATCTATTTTCTTGTCACATATCGGGCACGTCTCGTTGTCTTCAGTGTTACCACCAGATAGCACAGGTTGGCTAAGGATTTCTTGCATCTTTATCTTATAATCTTTAGTATGAGATTGCACTATGAAAAGAAACCGACTGCACACAATTAAGTATTCACTTTTACATAATACACAATGTTAAAATCCAATAGTGACCCGACACGAAAATGAGTGATACCACGTGTAGAGTTCCGAACATTAAACGTTTATATTAAACATCAAATAATTTTGCACTATGAAAAGAAACCGATTGCACACGATTAAATATTCACTTTTACATAAGACACACCGTTAAAATCCAACAGTAACCCGACATGGAAATGAGTGATACCACGTGTAGAGTTCCGAACATAACCATCGAACTTCTTCACATATCCACACAGTACCAAAATCACGTTTATATTAAACATTAAATAATTTCGCACTATGAAAAGAAACCGACTGCACACGATTAAATATTCACTTTTACATCATACTGAGAATATTGATGTTTAAATCCTACACGCCTGTGACCGTTCAGAATATTGAACAGCCAATCACAATTTTAAAGCCTTTATCAGCAAATTCACTTCCAATAGTTCATAATTCGCGCTGAATTACGCTTTCTGAAGAGTAACATCCTCAATTCAAATATAATCACACTATATTATCGGTCAACAAATATTTCTTGCAAGTACTTTTACTCAGATGCTACACCTCACTGCAGCCTGTATGACGTCATAGAAGAGATCATTCATTATAACATACCCAACAGGGTTCCAATAACACGATGTGCATCGGCATTTCTTCTTTCATAGGCGTCTACGATTTGGAAAAGCACAACGGGATGCACCTTCACGGTAGTACTCCTAAACCCGTGAATTTACCATACTTATGAAAATCTTTATTTCACTTTCGAGTGTATTTACGTCATGATTTTATATAAATACAAAAATATCCTATTTGATACAATTATCAATTGCTTCCCGTTTCATGCCTCTCCGTGTTATCTGAAAAATGTACTTTACTCATTGCAAATATCAATGTTCAACCAGAACTGAAATGTTGGTTGAATGCGGGCTTGCGCTAACCACTATCCTTCGGAAAATCTCCTGTTCCAAACTAGAAATGATTAAACTACTTCATAGGCTCTCTCTCAATACATATGATTATTAGAAAATATAATATCCAAGGATTATTTAGAAAAAATACAAAAATTATTATTATTATTATTAGTGGATTATTATTATTATTATTATTTATATCATTTTAAATATGTTTAATTATCATCTCATTATGTGAGAATCCACATGTTCGAACCTTCGAATATGGAAAAAATATCCATTCCTTAACAAAAATAAATTTAACTTTTACAGTTACATCGGTTGTTTTCCGTGGTTTCCCAAAAATATGAAATATTCAAATAAATGCTCGAAATGCTCGGTCATCGATCCTAAATTGTTCTGAGTGCTGAAAATACTCAGAATAACTCTAACAAGTCTTGCGTAAATCATTGCAAGATTTAAATACGACGAAAAATAAATGTGTTGGTCATCTGCAGAAAAATAGTTTGTTCCAATTAGCTAGGCATAATATAATTCAAATGTGGCTTACATTTCTTGATGGTCTTGAAGTGTAGTAAACCTGGTCTGTACCAGATTTATCCATAGACATGCCCTATCGGACAAGCATGTACAATCCTTGTATCGGCCGCCATTATATACCCACAATCCGTCTAGTCAGACATAGTGGTAGTATCTCTTGACGTTTGAATTAACTGTTGTTCCATTTTAATATGGGCTTCTATCAAAGCCATAACAGTTTGTTTAAATGGGGTAAGATCTAAGTGATCTATTCTTAGATATGTCAGTTGTAACATAACTCACGGTAATCTTATCAGTACAAGAAAAACACTGACAGTCTAACCAATCAACGGCTGTTCTGAAGATCGTTCCCTGGGCATGGTTTATTATATCACCATCTACCATGCGCTAAGCAACTTGTAGTTTCCCTTGCGTAGACTAATGAACGCCACCGTTATAGACTAGTCTTCAGTGTACTGACAGATCGAAGTGGTTAACTAGTTACAAATATGAAAACTGACTTGAAATGGATTTAATCATCCAAGTATTATGTTACTACTGGACTGTGACAAAGTACTAATTCTAGACAAAGTCTAGCATATGTCCATGTGAAAATAAAAATATTTCCACTAATGTCTGTAGAAAAAAAATTCAATCACCTCAGTGATTCTCCTCGCCAGAAACTTACTAAGTTCCAACTCGTAGCGCAGCACTTTCGTGACTATCACGACTTTGAAAAGAACTTCTGCGTAGATCCGGCAACCATGTGCCTTGGCTCAGCGTCGCAGCAACTTGCTCGGCAAATGCTTGTGTTGAAATGAGCTAACCATGCCTGCTCCAGCCGGCTTTTATTCAAAACTGCCAGGGTCACGCGTCAACACGTTGTAATCTAGAAATCCTCATATCTCTGGTATCCCTGGTCCGATTTACTTGATACTAATTGCATTCTCTTTCATTTGGCCGTGCCAGTAATCTGATCCCAGTCTCAAGTCTCTACTCCATGGTTAACTATTTAATCAATAAATAGCCTCGACCTCTGCTATTACTCGCTACGTCACTTGACATGCAAGTATCGGTAAATTCCTTCCAAATGCTTCGAGAAGCAATGTAGCGCGATATTCAAATATCTCAACTTTCAAAAGCGGCTACAGCCTTTCCCTTGACATCTAGGTGTCTGAAACTTGGAATACCCATTCCTAGAGTTGGGCACAATATAACAATCCTAAATGGGAGCTTCCGAAATATTTAGACGGTTCTCAATATCTCTGAATCTTTTACAGCAACCAAACAGATTTTTTTATGTTCATAGAGACTATGAACATATGTTCACCTATAGGACTTTCGGTAACCTGGTGAGCACAAATCCAACATGGCGGCGACGCGAAGTATAAATATTTAAATGGACGTTTCTCGCGAATTAACTATCCGAGTGCCGTGAAAAGTTGCATTTTAAATGCTTATACAAATATTGATCCACTGGCATCTAATTTATTTCAATTGTTTGCATAATCGCAAGATGGCTGCTGTGCGTAATTTTAAAATCTCGTTTTTACTTCTTGTGTTCTAATCATGCGATTGAAGTTTGAATACCACACGTACACAATAATCTTAATGTAATAGTACAAAAATAAAAATCCAACCTGGCGACCATCTGAAATATTTAGACGGTTCTCAATATCTACGAATCTGTTACAGCAATTAAACTGAAATTTTGATAGAGACATTTAACATGAGCAGGATATATGAAAATAGGCTGCATAGTTCTTCAGGGAACTACTTGTTTTTCGACTCTGATTCGATTGGTATAGGTTTGAACCGTGGGCGACGCTTAGTTTCCGAGATCTCGAAAAATCCTACCACGGCTATATGAAAGCCTATAGGATCTAGATCCGGCTTTCATAACAAGTTCTTATTCCTGAAATCTTTTTCCTCAAAGTGGCCAAAGCATACATCATGAGTTTATAAATGCTCTGGAACATTCCTTTTCAGGTACGTCATTTACAATACAGGCGTATATGGAACACATAATTAATCCTAGTACAGTAGAGTCTCGATTACCCGACTTAAACTGGACCTAGAGTACGTCGGATCACCGAAAATGTCAGAAAATACAGAATGACTTTGAAAATAAACTAAAACAAATTGGTAGGCTATACCGTATTACTAAAATAATGGCATGATTTACGGTACTTTATTTACTGGATTATCAATTCATGGTAGTCTACATACAGTATTGAACAAAATCGTTCCAAATGCCTTAAGAAAAGACACATGTCAACAATGTCTGCTTGCCTGCTGATTTACGTTTTCTTGCTGCGAGATCTCACCATCGACGAAATATCAACACTTCCGTTGCGATTGCCTCTGGCTGTTGCTCCACGTACAGGCCGGACGGTTGGGAAAAATCATAATGGAAGCCTGGAGGCGAGTTACTACAGTACCTGTGTTGTTATCAGCTGCCCCAAGCGGTCCGATGATTGACAAAGCAGTCTCACACTCCTATTGAAGTACAGTCATTGGCAAATATAATGGCGTTCTGTTCGTAAAAACGTAACGTGTATTTCCGCGTCACACAATACTTCGACTTTGACTGTATTGTCTGCAAGTCGGTGTCGCCACGTGCTCAAGTCAGGAATTCCATTACATCAGATCGGTGGTGACAAATGTGAAGCGATAGGGTGAGAGAGTGACTGTGTACAGGCTCACCCACAGGCTTCAAGGTCAAGGGCAATCGTCTAAAACAAATGTCCGGCCTGTACGTTAATGGCATATCCAATGAACTCAATCGTTCACTGTGAGACGTCGTTTTATCCTTTTGTTGTGCAATGGCTTGTTCTTCTTCTTCTTCTTCTTCTTCTTCACCATTCTCATCTTAGTCTGTGCTTGTTTCATGGCCGCGACCTCCTCACCGGGCGTCCCAGAATTTAGTGTACACCAAACGTTCTATTAAGTCTACCTATGTCGGATAGCACGGAATGTCGGAAAAGCGAAGGTCGGTTGAGCGGGACCCTACTGTACCAACCATTAAAATTGGGTAATCTCCACTTAGTATAAAACAAAGTCCCCGATTTGTCTTTGTTGCGGGTAAACTCGAGAACCACTGGATGGATTTTGATGCGGTTTCCACCATTCTGTAAAGGATATCTCGAGGATTATTTCTGTAGAAAATAATTTATTTATGATCAAAGGAAGCCGAGCAGTAACGAATTCAGTGGAAAAGTCGAAATGGCGTCCGAGCGCTTTGTAAGCTTAAGCTGGGCAAACCGTTAAAATTATCTCAATACTATGCGTGTAAGAATTGTTCAGCATGAAAAGTTCTACAAAGAAGTCCCCGAGAGCATATGTCTATCTTCAATTCATCGCCCACTATAAGTGTTTTTACGTTTTAATTTCTTCCAAACATGTCCATTCAACTACTGAGGCGACGGAGTACGGGCTAGCTAAGGGCGAGTCTATCATCTCTGTTACAGCCTAGCTAGCGGGCGAACCTATTGCCCCAGATAGAAGCCAGCAGCAAACCGTCCAGTCATGTTGAGTTAATACTCCTGAGAAGGGTGGTTGTCTTTGGAGTTTCCCTGGGAGTGTAACTCAGGTTTTCTTCATTTCGCCTCTGAAACACAGTCAAGTTAAGATTGGACGGAAGGGGGATTTGAGTTTCATTCACCTCGCCATTCTCGGGAAGTGCAACCCTCATTTCGCCTGTAAACTTTTCGTTCCGCTAAATTCACAGTCAATTTAGATTGGACGAAAGGAGGATTGTATTATATTAAATTACTAGCAGTAGTATCCGGCTTCGCCCGGGGGAATGGTCACAATATCTCAAAGTCTCCTTAGAAATATAATGGACTTAAAATCTAGGTTATTTGCCCCCAAAGACAATGAGAGCATAATATCTAGGTCATTTGCCTTTTTGATAAGGATGATAATGAAAACTACTGTTGAATTGACACGTCAAACTTACAAACTACCGTAATAGAAATACATATTTCAAAATTCACAGGCGAGGAAGACTCATTGTGTGGTGATTAATGGTGTAATGGGCGTAACATCTAGGTCATTTGCCCTTATGATAAGGATGATAAGGGTAGTACACCGGTATTGAATTGACACTTCAACTTATAATGTACACAATGTACTGTAATAAAAATAAGTATTTTTAAAATCACAGTCGAGAAAGACTTTATGCGGCGGTGATTAGTGGTATGATGCGCGTAACATTTAGGTAATTTGCACTTATGATGATAATAATAAGGTAATGAAAAAATGACTACTAAACAAACATGATGTAATTTTAAAACTGATATAGGTAATTCAGATGTCTAACTTCGATGTCTTCCAAAATCTCAACCTCATTTTCTGGCTTAGGCCTGTACTCGATACGTCTAGCGAAAGAGCTTATGGCGTACTGCTCGGCAAATAATATGGGTCCAAGCTGCACGAACCTGAGATGATTGCAGATGATGGCCAAATATGATGACAAACGTTCGGGGTTCCCCGACCTATTTAGATTGGCCGAGGAATCACTCACTCTTTCGCAACACCACAATGGCTTGAGTGACGGCCCTGTGCTGGCATCAGCATAGACAGCAGATAACACGGTGGGCTCTGGAAAGTCCTCTCATGTCACCTCGCGATGAATCAGTAAGCTATTCTCTCAACTTCCCCCCCCCCAGGGTCTCACAACTTGTGGGACGTGTATGGCGACGACGGGACCCCAGCTGAATCTGGCATTGCTTCTACTTCCTGGTGCCGGGCTCCTTTCAGTTCTCTTTCCTGTCGGCCTGTCTTGGTCAACTCTTGTTCTCTTCCGACCCCGAATGTATTAGGGTATCCGGGGGCCAGGGAGTCTTTCAATTTCCCGCCTTAATTGGCCGTTGTCTCATCTTTCCTGATGCCCTCATTCTTCGAGGGGTCTGCCTTCTTTTCCTTTTCATAATATCTCCTGTCTTCTGCTCAAGGCCCTCAAAGAGGCAGGGTGTGTGTAGCCCCACCATTTCTGGTACACCCTCAAGGGCTCATAGCTGGTGAGTTAGGAAGCTGGCAACCTCGAGGGATTCCTGAGCTAAATGCAGGAAATGGAGTGGTATGTCAGAAATTTCAAGTGAACAGTGTTACTCATCGGGTTCCAAAGGGTAAGTATAAAAAATTTGGTTCAGATCGGAGAAATCGTGTAGATTTGTCCCAAAGGGCCTAAATGCAGGGAAAGGGGTGGCCTGTCCAAAATTTTATGTGGACAGTGATACTCGTTGGGTTACAAAGAGTAAGTATACAAATTTTGGTCCAGATTGGTGAAACTATGTATATTTGTGCCAAAGGGTCTAAATACAGGGAATGGAGTGATCTGTCCGAAATTTCAAGCAGACAGTGTTACTCGTCAGGTTCCAAACGGTAAGTAACTTACATAAAGATTGGTTGATATAGGTGAAACTATGTAGATTTTTGCCAAAGAGCCTAAATGCAGTAAATGGAATGGTCTATCCGAAATTTCATTTAGACAGTGTTACACGTCTCAAAGGGTAAGTATGTAAAATTTGGTTGAGATCGGTGAAACAGGGTAGATTTTTGCCAAAGGGCCTAAATGCAGGGAACGGAGTGGTCTGTCCAAAGATTTCAGTGGACAGTGTTACTCGTCGGGTTCCAAAGGGCGAGTCCAGTATACAAATTTAGGTTCAGATCGGTGAAACGATGTAGATATGTGCCAAAGGGCCTAAATGAAGGGAATGGAGTGGTCTGTCCGAAATTTCAAGTGGACAGTGTTACTCATCGGGTTCCAAAGGGTAAGTATACACATTTTGTTTTCGATCGGTGAACGATGTCGATTTGTGCCAAAGGGCCTAAATGCGGGGAATGGAGTGGTCTGTCCGAAATTTCGAGTGGACAGTGTTACTCGTCGAGTTCCAAAGGATAATTATGTAAAATCTGGCCGAGATCGGTGAAACGGTGTAGTTTTGTGCCAAAGGGCCAAAAAGCAGGGAATATTGTGGTCTGTCTGAAATTTAAAGTGAACACTGTTACGTGTCGGGTTCCAAAGGGAAAGTATGTAAAATTTGGGTCAGATGGGTGAAACGGTGTAGATTTGTGCCAAACGGCCTAAATGCAGGATTGGAGTGGCCTCTCCGCAATTTCAAGCAGACAGTGTTAATTGCAGTGTTCCAAAGGGTAAATATACATATTTTGGTTGAGATCGGTGAAACGGTGTAGATTTGGGCCAAAGGGTCTAAATGCAGGGAATGGAGTGGTTTGTCCGCAATTTCAAGCAGACAGTGTTATTTTCAGGGTACCAAAGGGTAAGTATCCGAATGTTGTTTCTGATCGGTGAAACGGTGTAGATTTGCACCAAAGGACCTAAATGCAGGGAATGGAGTGGTCTGTCCGAAATTTCGAGTGGACAGTGTTACTCGTCGAGTTCCAAAGGATAATTATGTAAAATCTGGCCGAGATCGGTGAAACGGTGTAGTTTTGTGCCAAAGGGCCAAAAAGCAGGGAATATTGTGGTCTGTCTGAAATTTAAAGTGAACACTGTTACGTGTCGGGTTCCAAAGGGAAAGTATGTAAAATTTGGGTCAGATGGGTGAAACGGTGTAGATTTGTGCCAAACGGCCTAAATGCAGGATTGGAGTGGCCTCTCCGCAATTTCAAGCAGACAGTGTTAATTGCAGTGTTCCAAAGGGTAAATATACATATTTTGGTTGAGATCGGTGAAACGGTGTAGATTTGGGCCAAAGGGTCTAAATGCAGGGAATGGAGTGGTTTGTCCGCAATTTCAAGCAGACAGTGTTATTTTCAGGGTACCAAAGGGTAAGTATCCGAATGTTGTTTCTGATCGGTGAAACGGTGTAGATTTGCACCAAAGGACCTAAATGCAGGGAATGGAGTGGTCTGTCCGAAATTTCGAGTGGACAGTGTTACTCGTCGAGTTCCAAAGGATAATTATGTAAAATCTGGCCGAGATCGGTGAAACGGTGTAGTTTTGTGCCAAAGGGCCAAAAAGCAGGGAATATTGTGGTCTGTCTGAAATTTAAAGTGAACACTGTTACGTGTCGGGTTCCAAAGGGAAAGTATGTAAAATTTGGGTCAGATGGGTGAAACGGTGTAGATTTGTGCCAACCGGCCTAAATGCAGGATTGGAGTGGCCTCTCCGCAATTTCAAGCAGACAGTGTTAATTGCAGTGTTCCAAAGGGTAAATATACATATTTTGGTTGAGATCGGTGAAACGGTGTAGATTTGGGCCAAAGGGTCTAAATGCAGGGAATGGAGTGGTTTGTCCGCAATTTCAAGCATACAGTGTTATTTTCAGGGTACAAAAGGGTAAGTATCCGAATGTTGTTTCTGATCGGTGAAACGGTGTAGATTTGCACCAAAGGACCTAAATGCAGGGAATGGGGTGGTCTGTCCGAAATTTTAAGTGGACAGTGTTACTCGCAGGGTTCCAAAGGGTAAGTATACATATTTTGGTTCAGGTCGGTGGAGCGGTGTAGATTTGTGACAAAGGGCTAAATGTAGGGAATGTAGTAGCCTCTCCGCAATTTCAAGCAGACAGTGTTAGTCGCAGTGTCTCAAAGGGTAAATATACCAATTTTGGTTGAGATCTGTGAAACGGTGTAGATTTGGACCAAAGGGCTTATATGAATGGGATGGAGTGGTCTCTCCGGAATTTCAAGCAGACAGTGTTACTCGCAGGGTTCCAAAGGGTAAGTACACAAATTTTGGTTCAGATCGGTGAAAGGGTGTAGATTTGTACTGCGCCCGAATAAACCCATCTATACTTATATCCGCTGAACTGTAAAGGATTGCAGACATGTAAATTACCCAGCTCACAAACTTACCATGCCTACTAAGTAACATTGGGAATTTCAGGAACATACAAGATAGATATTATTCGTAAGAAAATAGTACTACCGGCCAAGGTACAAATTTCTACTATCATTTACATTTAGAGCAAATCGAGAAACTCCAATCTCGAGGGGTGATAAGGTCTAATCTATAGTGAGCGCCTGTATCTATACCTCGCAGTACTATTTTCGACGATGACGACAAAGAAAACGGTGTCAGTTAAGATAAAAGTTGACTGAGTCGCTAAAAAGCGCCAGCCGTTTATTGTGCTGAAACAAGTACAATAAAACTGGCTTCCTGCCTGAATATGGTGTCTCCTTGACACTCTCACAAAAATGAACTTCAAAAATAAACTTGCACGTGGCACTGATGTAATAAGAAATGTGAAACGGTGTGATACTAAGCATTACCCTACTTTATACAAATCCGCTTCAACTCTGAACTGTAGTTCCATATCTAAGCAAAATCATTCATTAACTATGTGCATGTATACATTCATTTATGGTTCGCACAAATTATACACTCTATTGTGTCGAAAAGATTAAATTGTCTATCTTTCAATGAGTCTTTTATCTACTCAACTTCCTTAACAATCAAATAACAAACATACACCGCAACTATCGTGTTGAAAGTAATAAATACTCGTCTTAATCAATTGAACATAAGTGACGAACATTTAAGCTAAGCACTGTTCCTTTTATCTTTTATCTATTCATTATAAAATACTGAAATATTTCTGAAATTCTTTACTGTGTTAATAATTCTCTGATAAACGTGAATACTAGAAGTGCATGGCATTAACCTTCATTCTCACACTCCTCTTTCAAAATTATACAACAATTACCTCCTCTCTTAAACACCCTGTACAGAATCTTCCTTTAATACAC
Organism: Meconema thalassinum; assembly: GCA_946902985.2. Classification (NCBI taxonomy): domain Eukaryota; kingdom Metazoa; phylum Arthropoda; class Insecta; order Orthoptera; family Tettigoniidae; genus Meconema; species Meconema thalassinum. Next base: position 2,095,013,751 of record OX336388.2, on the reverse strand, counting down.
TCAAATAACTTCACAATCACTGCGATCAATACTAGAAAAACCTGAGACTCCTCAGCCTCCTCTCGTAAAAATAAGTAACTCATTTACGTCTATATCTCCTTACTTTGCAGGGTATTTCAACTATAAACTTCCATTTCAATACACTTTCTTCCTAACTTTAACATTCTTCTCTATCCTGATACAACTTCACCTCGTGCTTACAATTCCACTTCTGCAATAAATTTCTGTACTTTCACTTTCTGATCACCCTGTGATTTAACTTTGTTAACTTTCTTTTTCACGTGTTTAAATTCAGTTTTACATTCAATTACAACCTTTAAAGAAATATCAGTAAGAATTCATATTTTTAACAAATGATATAAGTTTGACTTCCTTCCATGAATATATGTGTTTAACAAATTCATCTATGCTTTTTTTAATGCTCTAAATTTCATTAGACATATGTGTGTAAGAGTTCTCGTAATACTTTCGTTCATAATTAGTTGAAAATAAATTTCTGACACTCGAATCAACATCATGAGTTGTCGAAATATTCTTTACACTTCGTGACATAAGTTCTTAAACATGCGGTACTTAAATTTGCTTCAATAAACTTCCTTTACTTCATTTACAATTATGCTCCTTCTTTAGTTCGTTCAACGTTATACTCCTTTTAAATATGTCACTCTACATTCTTTTAATAGTTCACCCTACTTTCCTTTAAACAATTCATTCTACATTCATTTGAACAATTCATTCTACATTCCTTTAAACAATTCATTCTACATTCCATCGCTGCGATAAAACAGATTTAATTAGTTTAAATCTAACGCAAATATGAAAAATTCTACACGGTTTGACTCTGAAATGACTTTAGCGTTAATAGCAGCGCTATGCAAAATTTCGTCCAAGTGACTGAAATTTTCAAGAACAAGAAAAAAAAATTAACTCCTAAGAAAAATACGAAAAATTACTACTTCAAAAATTACATAATTCAATTATACTGACAAAAATTATACTGTTGAAATAATACGAACAAAATTATACTGACAAAATTATACTGTTGAAATAATACGAACAAAATTATACGGTTGGTCAATTGGATAATCACAGAACATAACTACAATTCTACATTATATAAAACAATTTCTTCTCTACCTTGAGTTGACTCTGGTCTGGAGAATACCTTCGTCTCGTCTGCCAAACCAAACGTGTCTCGGAGCTCATCGTATCGCCCACAGCTATGAAGACCGGTTTGTGTCAGAACCAGCTGGCCTCTTCCCCCAGTGGAACAAGGTCGGTGACGTCCTCGGTGAACGACCTCGCCGTGAAACAGTCCGCTCTGCCAGCACTCCGTCTCAAGTTCACTGCAAGTCGTCTGGCTTCGACTCCCCATCCCTTCAGAATTGACATCTCGTTTCTTCAGAATTGACATCTCGGTTCTTCAGAATTGACATCTCGTCTCAGGTTGAAAATTGTCGTTCATACAAGCGTTTGCGAGTATTCAAGATGTATTAGAACTCTTGTAGAAAAGTAGAGGTTTGTTCGGCGATTTTGCGCATCACATCGATGTTCTGCTGCGCCTTCCATAATAGTGAATTCTGGAATTCAACTGTACATCTTTGTAGTTTCCACTTCCCTGTGCTTTAGCTTAGCACATGGTAATTCTCATTTCACAGATGATATATTTAAGACTTCCCCGTTGCTGCTTTGTAACTTGCATTTTTAATGTAATGTTCAAGTATGCGTTCAATCGTAGTAATAGTGAAAATCTTCTTATCGAAATGTTTTCATATATGCGATGTAAAAAAAACTTTTTATTAAGCACTGTGATACTCGGGTATATACTGTTCTATTCTGCGTGATAAATGTAGCTTGCTCCTCAAGTTACAGTCTTGCTGTACTACACTCTTCTTCACTTCCAACTTTGATAAAACGTAGCACTGTTATAATAATACTGGCTTCTTCTCGAGGTCTTGACTCGATGAAATCTTAAATTGGAAAGAACTCTCTCGTCCCGTTCTCTGCGCTCGGCAAGTTGCAGTCTCTGCCTCCCCTCTCGTGGTGTGACGTAACTTCTACCACCTCTCCTCACTTCAGTCCGTAGTTCGACCTTCGTCTCTTCCCCTCTTTCATGACGTAACTCTCGCTTCAAGTGGCGTGATGTCTCTCGCAATGTAGACCTCCCACATTCATATAATAGAGTATATATCCATCTTTAAATCATTCCTTCTTTCTTGCCTTTCATAATTGCATAAGATGTATAGTATTTCACTCATTTCCATACAGATTTTCCCATATTTCTCGAATTTTTAATGAATAAAAGATTTTCATCCACTCTTTTATTTTTCCTGGGTCTAGGTTCATATCCAGAATGGTTCTTTGGTAATGGCCTTAAATAAATTCTGGCGCATTTCCCCGTTGCTAATTTAAAGTAAAGTATAGCCTGTACTTTCTTTAATAACAGTAAATTTCTCTGTTCTTGAGACTGAATTTATTTATTTTACTGTATCTTTGGGTAAAAACTTTTTAATTTGGAATGGTTAAATTTTCCAATGGATCTGTTATCTTCAACTCTTACAATTTTATAACAATTATTACCGTAGACTGTATCTACTTTGAACGGTCTTCTGAAAAGGCTACTGAATTTGATATACACCTTCTTCAGTACGTCTGCTTTCACAGGAATCCTGACTAATACAAGATCACTTTCTCGTAGCGGTCCACTGAATCTCTTCCCTTCTAAACGTTTCAATCTCTTCTCAGCCGCTTTGTTCAACTGGACTCTCGCTGCTTCGATTCTCTGGTCCATCGGTGGTTCGTTATCTTCCGGAATATTGAAGATTCCGTTCCATGGTCGTACGGGTTTCTCCTCAAAATGCAACATAACTGGAATATCGTTGGTGCTCTCATGTCTCGTGTTATTTATGCACAATTCTACTAATGGTACAATCTTCACCCAATTCGCATGATTATCTGCACTATACAAGCGAATGTACTTTGAAAATTCAAGCATTGTTCTTTCAATAGGATTCGTCTCTGGGCTTCGAACTGATGAAAATAGGTGAACAATATCCAACCTATCCATCGCTCCCTGAAATTCTGCAGAGGTAAATTGCGTTCCATGATCTGTTAAAAGTCTGTCTGGTTTTCCCAACTTTGGAATAATGTTCCTTTCCAGGTGATATAAAACAGTTTTCGTTGTGGCTTTCTGCATTGGATAAGCATTACAACTTTGGAAAATACATCCATTGTGACTAACACATATTGGTTTCCTCTGTCTCCCTTAGGTGCAGGTCCAAAAATATCCTGACTAAACAATTCCAGTGGTTTCGTAGGAATAATTGCTTTAGGTCTTTCCTTCAATAGTTCAGAATTATATTTGTTTTTCTGACACAGTTCACAAGATCTGATTACCATGGTTATGGATTCTCCCATATTAATCCAATAGAACTTTTCTAACATGGTATAGTATGTTTTGTCAATTCCTCCGTGGCCTATACTTTTGTGTACTAACCAAATTAGTGGCACAATAAGTTCTGGTGGAATGGCAACTCGTACTTTCGTGTGTCTAGCATCGATGTATTTACATACAGTTTCTCCCACGAGAATATAGTGTCTAGCTTTCCTTCTCGTCTCAAAGTATGAGGCGTGCCTCCTTGTCATTCTCCCTGACAAAAATCTATAAATGTTCCTGAATGGTGCATGCTTCTTTTGAAAAAGAGGATTTCTTCTCAGTATATCCAGGTTTCCTGATCTTCTGCATCTGTCTGGATAACATTAATTCTCACATCCTTCTCAGGAATCGGATGTCTGGAAAGAATATCTGCTAGTAGGTTGTCTATACCAGGAACATGGACTATCGTGGCATCAAATTGCTGCAAAAACATGGTCCATCTGGTCATCCTATCCCTTGACAAGTCTGACTTCAACATGAATTCTAGTGCTTTGTGATCCGTTCTGATTATAATCTTGTGTCCCAGCAATAATTTCTTCCAGTTTTGTAGAGTATTTATGACGGCTAAAGCTTCAAGCTCCGTCGTGAAATAATTCAGCTCGTGCGTGCGTGACTTCCTACTGCTGAATGAAATATAGTGATGATTGCCATCTTGATCCTTCTGATATAAGACTGCGCTAATACCAATTCGTGAAGCGTCTGTTTCTATGATGAATGTTCTTTCAAAATCTGGGTACTCTAACTTGATGTTATCTCTGAGCATTTCCTTTGCTTGAATAAAGGCATTCTCACCAGCTGCATCCCATTTCCATCTATTGTATTTTTTAGAAGCTCATGTAGTGGTGCCATGATCTCTGAATAACGTGGACAATGACTACTGAAAAACTGACAAAGACCCGCAAAAGCTCGGATGTCTTTGATTCTCTTGGGTTTGGGAAAGTTCAATATCACTTCGATCTTGTCTTCATTCGGGTGGTAACCGAATCTGTCTATAGTATGCCCAAGAAAGTTGATCTTTTCTTGAAAGAAATGCCATTTATTCAATTTCACCTTGATGTTTGCACTTCTGAGGTATTCAAATAGCTTCGTCAAATGCATGAAATGTTGCTCTGGCGTTTCTGAAGATATGATAATATCATCCACGTAGCAAATGGCAAATTGTTTTACTTCATCACTCAACTTGTCATCCAAGGCTCTGATAAGTGCTGGACTTGAATTTACCAATCCATATGGTACTCTCTGGTATACATAACAGGTTTGATTGAACATGAACCCTGTATAACATTTGCTGTCTTATGTAAGCTCTATTTGATGAAATGCTGCAGTTAAATCAATCACTGAGAAACAGGTTTTATTCTTGAATCTCCTCAGTAGTTCTCTAATTTTTGGTGGCCTGTCGAATTCTTTCAGCAGAAGAGTATTTATGCCCCCGGCATCTAAACCTAGTCTAAGACTACCATCTGCTTTCTTCACAACAGTGAGTGGGTTTAAATTAGGAGTGGCTTGCTTTCTTATAATCCCGTCTTTTTCCATGCCCTTTATGAGCTCTGTCACTTCAGCTTGATACTTCTCCGGTATTGGATACAATTTCTTCTGAAAAGGTGTGTCATCAGCGAGCTTGATCTGATTTTTATATCCTCTGATAATGCCTGGTTTGTCATCAAATACGTCTGCATAAGTCGTGACCTATTCTTCTAATTTCTCCCTCTGATCTTCAAAATTCTCAACTGTTCTGCCATAGTGAGGTATTCCTTCGGCTTCAACTTCCATAACTATCTTCACAAGATTTTCTTCTGTAGTTTCGTCAATCAGACTACACTCATTCTCCTCCTTCGTGTCCTCTGGTTGATGTTGTCCTTTAAATCTTATGACTAAATTTCGTAAATCAATCACAGCTCCAGTCTTCGTTATAAAATCAATGCCTAAAATAGCATCGAAATTTAGCTGGCTCAAGACTATGAATATCTGCTAATATTTGTATTCATTTATGGAGAATTCCATTAATGCTTGGACTTTACATTTCATGGTCTTGTCGTTAAATACACCCCTGACTTTAATAGTTGAAACGGGCATTGCAATAAGTGAATGTCCATCTTTCAATCTGTGAAAACAGTTCTCTGATAAAATTGATGCTGTCGCTCCCGTATCTAGTAGTGTTCTCAGGCATTCTCCTTCCGATATGATTTCTATAATGGGTAACCTCGCTCTTTCGGCTCTTCTCTTCTCTTTCATACAGGAGATCTTCATTCGTGGCTTCATATAACTCATTGATCTGGATTTCATGTCTGGTTACGGTGCTGTTTTCTTCCTCCTTCACTTTTTGGAATTTGAAGTTTTTTTGTACCCCTCCTGGGTCTTCATTCCTCCGATCTCTGCTTCTTCCGGGCTGAGATTCTTGATTCTGGTCTCTCGCGTTCCTTTCTCTGAGATTCCTTCGGTATTCTTGACTTTCTCTTTCCTTATCATCGTAATACCTTCTTACATTGTTGTTATTTCTCCAACCTTGATTTTGTTGACTTTGCTGTTGTTGTTGTCTCGAATAATTATTCGTGTTCCTCCAGTTCTGATATCCCCGAGATCCATAATTATTCGTAGGGTTATTTCGATTATAATATCCCTCTCTGCGATAATCATTGTTTCTGTTGTGGTAGCTATTTCTCCATCTTTGATTTTCATCCCATCTTTGATTTTGATATGGCCTTCCTTCTCGAGGTCTCTGATAACCTGGTTGAAATCGATTTTGTCCATACATTCTTGATCTCGTTGGGCCTACTCCATTTTTGTTCTCTTCTGTCTGCTGCGTTTGATCGATGTGGATGGTGTGAATCTCTCTCTGTTCCTGATTTCTACCTCTCTGGTTTTGTTTTCCAGTTGAGTTGTTGGACACATTAGACGTGTGATCCAGTCTTCTCAAAATTTCTGCCATCCCCTATAAAGTTTTTACATTTGCTGAAATGAGGTGCCTCCTAACTTCCGTTGGTAACTGGCATGAAATAGCATGAACCAAGTCTTCTTCCACCAAAGGAGGTTGCAAATACTGCAAGCGTGCTAATTGTTTCGTGAAGAAACTTGCGTACTTCGTTGGACTAGAATAAGCATACTTTTAGAGTAAATTTCGGCTCGTATGTCTTGTTGAAGTTCCTTGCTCCAAAATCGCTTCTGCAGAGCTATAGCGAATTCTTCAAATGTCTGATAAGTGTATCTGAAAGCTCTGTGCCAAATTAACGCTTCTGAGTCCAAGTATTTCTCAACGACTCTCATATGTCTTTCACGAGGTATTCTATTGTCCTCTAAATACGATCTCATGTCTCTAAGAAACTCTACAGCAGTAATATTTCCTACTCCGCTGAATTTATTCGGCTTCTCATCATTATTCTTAATCACGATAACGTTGGCATTTGACCTACTCTGGTAAGGTTCAAAGTCTTCTCCAAGTTCCCCTATTTCTGTTTGAAATGGCTCTCGACTAAAGTTGAAATTGGACTTCAGAATCTGCTGTTGACTAACCACGCCTTCCTTATCCTCTTCTATCTTGTCTGTCCTAGCCTCAAATTTCCTTATTTCTTCTTTCAATTTTTCATCTCTTGCTTGAAAAAGTCTCGTTGAGTCCTTTCGGATGTCTTCCCTGACTTCAGCTCTTAACGTAGATGAAAATGTAGCATCCCCTATCGTAAGTGACCTTAATTGCTGTTCTATGTCGCTGGTTTCCTTATCCTGCTTTGATCGAATTTTCGCCAGTTCTGTGCTTATCTCATCGACTGTGCGTTTAACCTAGTCAAATTCATCTGAGTTATTTAAATCTGTTTTATTAACAATGTCTGTCAGCGTGGCTACATTATTAATTTGCAAAGTATCTATCCGCTTAGATAGATCTTCCCGTACCTTACTAACATTTATATTTGAACATAACTCTATGGCTTTAATGTCATTTGCTAATTTATGATGAATTTCTGATACAATTTTAGTTGTGACTGTTAGGACCTCCTCCTTCATGTCCGTAACTGCCTTTACAATAGAAGCATTTATATCCACATTAATACCCTCTTAAATCAGTTTACTTTGACCTTCCAACTTGACCTGTAATTCACCAACAGTGTCATTTAGACTGTCAAGTTGCTCCTTGAGTTTGTTCTGGGCACCTGAAATGTGTACATGATGAGTATTGTTCTCTTCCTTAATGGAGCTAATACTAGCCTGTAATTTCTTTTCTAGCTCTATCATGTGATTACTGTTAGCTAATTGGACTTCTAACACCTTTCCTGCCATGTCGGATCTTAAATTTCCTACTTCTGTCTTCGTAAGATTTATGTCCTGTTTGACTTGATCAAATGAATTTTTTAATTCTTCCTGTGCATGTCCTGCCCTTTCTAAAATTCTCTGAGCCTTTTCATGATTTTTCCTAGCTTCTTCCTGAGCTTTTTCCTGATTTTTCCTAACCTCTTCATGAATTTTCCTAGCTTCTTCCTGAGCTTTTTCCTGATGTTTCCTAACCTCCCCCTGTGCTGCTCTTATTTCGGCTTGGATTTTTCTATCTTCTAATCTAGCCTGCTCCTGACTTAACCTGTCTTCCTCGCGAGCTTTTTCCTGAGCTAATCTCATCTCTGCTCTTATCCTATTTGCCTCTTCCAAAGCTAACTTGGCTTCTCTTTCCTTTTCTCTAGCTAGTCTATCTTCCTTTCTGGCCTTTTCTAAAGCTAACTTAGCTTCTTCCTGTGCTAATGTTATACTAGCCTTAGTAAGTGTTTGAGCAACTGCTAACTCCGCCTTGACTTCCGATTTTACAGTAGCTGCTGATTTCTGAATCTCGGCTTTCATCTGTTTAGTGTTGTTGTGTGTCAATTGGTGGAGGGCTTCAAGGTCTTTGGTCAACGTACTTTGACCTTCCTTCATGGTTTCGAGCATCGTTCTAATGAACGTCATGTCGTTCGCTGACATAATTCTTCGTTCTTGAGAATAAGGGAAGTATCAACTACAAAAATTACCAGTGAATATCCAGATTGACCAACGTATACATTTTATACCAGTGATGGAACATGTTGAACATCTTAATCCTACTTAAATCTATTTGAATCGCGAGTTATCTCGTATATCTTATCGTCCCATTTTACTGAAACGACATCGTTACATTCTATCATCCCACTTAACCTATGTTTAACAACATGAATTTACTTTTAAATTTAATATTACATGACAAATGTCGTTAGCTGGTTTTTTAAAAATATGCCTCACAACTATAATGTACTCCACTAATCTGCTGATGTTGTGTTCGTCTCAACAATCATTAAATTTGGGATCGGCATTTTTCTTTTTCTCAAAACTAATATGGCCTCACTCTCGAGTACTTCCAAACTGCTTCTCTCGAGTGCTCTTTCGAGTGCTCTTTCGAGTTCCCCACGGATGGGCTTGCCATTTAAATAATTATCTATCTACAAGCTGACCCGGCAGACGTTGTCCTGCCAATCAAAGAAAGTGTTTTAACTTTGTTTCTTGAAGTGCTTTTGGATACACAATATTTTTTTCAATTTCTGTTAACTGCCTCTAAACTATCGTGAATTGAATTAACTAATTTAGAAACATTCGTTGGAGCGTTCACAACAACTCTCCAAAGTTTCATCGCAAGCGGATAAATGGCATTCAACGCATACGGGATTTGGTTTAAATGATTCGAGCGCTGTCACTCATTTGTTCAATCTACTCGTGCTCTACCAACTGTGAAATGGATTTACTAAGTTAGAAAGCTTCCCGTAAGTGTACACAACAACTCATCAAAGTTTCATCGCAATCGATGAATAGTATATGAACGCATACAGAATTTTGTTGGAACGCTTCGCGCGTCGTCACTCATTTGTTACATCTACTCGTGCGCTACCAATATTGTAAAATGGATTTACCAAGTTGAACACCTTCCCTGGCGTGTACACAACAACTCATCAATGTTTCATCGGAATCAGATGAATGACATATGAACGCATAAGTGATTTTCTTTAAACTATCCGCGTGCCGTCACTCATTTGTTGAATCTACTCATGCGCCACCTATTATAAAATAGATTTACTAAGCCTGAAATCTTCTCTGGCGTGTACTCAATGATTCACCAAGGTTTGAACGCAATCGGATGAATGATATATGACCGCATACGGAACATTGTGGAAACGATTCGCGCGCCGTCGCTCATTTGTTGAATCTACTCGTGCGCTACTTATTAAAAACTGGATTTACTAAGACAGAAGCATTTGTTGGAGTGTACACAACAATTCACCAAAGTTTCATCGCAATCGGATAAATGGTATATGGACGCATACGGTACTTTGTTGAAATGATTCGCGTGCCGTCACACATTTTCTGAATCTAGTCGTGCGCTACCTATTGTTAAATGGATTTATTAAGCCAGAAACATTCCGTAGGGTGTACACAACATCTCACCCAAGTTTCATCGTAATCGGACGAATGGTATTTGAACGCATACGGGACCTTATTGAAAAGCTTCGCGCGTCGTCGCTCATTTGTTGAATCTACTCCTGCGAAACCTCCTGTGAAATGGATTTACTAAGTTAGAAACCTTCACGTAAGTGTACAAAACATCTCACCCAAGTTGCATTGCAATCGGATGATGGTATATGAACGCATACGGGACTTTGATTAAAAGTTCGCGCGTCGTTGCTCATATGTTGAATCTACTCGTGAGCTACCTATTGTAAAATGGATTTACTAAGTTAGAAACCCTCACGTAAGTGTACACTACATCTCACCCAAGTTTCATTGCAATCGGTTGAATGGTATAAGAACGCATACGGGACTTAATTTAAACGTTCGCACATCGTCGCTCATTTGTTGAATCTACTCGTGCGCAACCTCCTGTGAAATGTATTACTAAGTTAGAAGCCTTCACATAAGTGTACACAACAACTCATCAAAGTTTCATCTCAATCTATGAATGGAATATAAACTTATACGGGATTTTGTTGAAACGCTTCGCGCTTCGTCACACATTTGTTGAATCTAGTCGTGCGCTACCTAATGTGAAATTGATTTACTAAGCCAGAAGCCTTCCCTGGAGTGTACACAACATCTCACCCAAGTTTCATCGCTATCGGACGAATGGTATTTGAACGCATACGGGACCTATTTGAAACGCTTCGCGCGTCGTCGTCATTTGTTGAATCTATTCGTGCGCTATCTACTGTAAAATGGATTTACTAAGCCAAACACCTTCCCTGGAGCTCACTCAACATATCACCAAAGTTTCATGGCAATCGGATGAATGGTATATGAACGCATACGGGACTTTGAATCGCTCTAACGTGCAGAGACAAACAGTAGAATTCGACTTCACTGCCACCTTTGGTATAAAACACAACTTTTCGCCACGGGCGGAGTGTATGTAAGGCGGTAGTTGCACAGTTTGCGGCCAGGAGGCTCTAACGTGCAGAGACAAACCGTCCAAAGACATCAGCTTTCACGAAGGCCAAGGCTAGTGGTTTCCATGACGACTGTTTTAGACTGTATATTGTGGTTCTAAAATTGTGTGGAAATTGTGGTTCTAAAATTGTGTTCATTCCACCTACCGGGTCAGATTGTGAATCTAAACCATACATGGACCCACCCTAATATACATACCAAATTCCATCAAAATCGGTTCAGTCGTTTAGGAGCAGTTCAGTCACATACACACGTGTCGAAGAATTATATATATAAAGATATGAACCCGAATAAACCAATCAGTACTTATATCCGCTGAACTGTAAAGGATTGCAGACATGTAAATTACCCAGCTCACAAACTTACCATGCCTACTAAGTAAAATTGGGAATTTCAGGAACATACAGGATAGATATTATTCGTAAGAAAATAGTACTACCAGCCAAGGTACAAATTTCTACTATCATTTACATTTAGAGCAAATCGAGAAACTCCAATCTCGAGGGGTGATAAGGTCTAATCTATAGTGAGCGCCTGTATCTATACCTCGCAGTACTATTTTCGACGATGACGACAATGAAAACGGTGTCAGTTAAGATAAAAGTTGCCTGAGTCGCTAAAAAGCGCCAGCCGTTTATTGTGCTGAAACAAGTACAATAAAACTGGCTTCCTGCCTGAATATGGTGTCTCCTTGACACTCTCACAAAAATGAACTTCAAAAATAAACTTGCACGTGGCACTGATGTAATAAGAAATGTGAAACGGTGTGATACTAAGCATTACCCTACTTTATACAAATCCGCTTCAACTCTGAACTGTAGTTCCATATCTAAGCAAAATCATTCATTAACTATGTGCATATATACATTCATTTATGGTTCGCACAAATTATACACTCTATTGTGTCGAAAAGATTAAATTGTCTATCTTTCAATGAGTCTTTTATCTACTCAACTTCCTTAACAATCAAATAACAAACATACACCGCAACTATCGTGTTGAAAGTAATAAATACTCGTCTTAATCAATTGAACATAAGTGACGAACATTTAAGCTAAGCACTGAACCTTTTATCTTTTATCTATTCATTATAAAATACTGAAATATTTCTGAAATTCTTTACTGTGTTAATAATTCTCTGATAAGCGTGAATACCAGAAGTGCATGGCATTAACCTTCATTCTCACACTCCTCTTTCAAAATTATACAACAATTACCTCCTCTCTTAAACACCATGTACAGAATCTTCCTTTAATACACTCAAATAACTTCACAATCACTGCGATCAATACTAGAAAAACTTGAGACTCCTCAGCCTCCTCTCGTAAAAATACGTAACTCATTTACGTCTATATCTCCTTACTTTGCACGGTATTTCAACTATAAACTTCCATTTCAATACACTTTCTTCCTAACTTTAACATTCTTCTCTATCCTGATACAACTTCACCTCGTGCTTACAATTCCACTTCTGCAATAAATTTCTGTACTTTCACTTTCTGATCACCCTGTGATTTAACTTTGTTAACTATCTTTTTCACGTGTTTAAATTCAGTTTTACATTCAATTACAACCTTTAAAGAAATATCAGTAAGAATTCATATTTTTAACAAATGATATAAGTTTGACTTCCTTCCATGAATATATTTGTTTAACAAATTCATCTATGCTTTTTTTAATGCTCTTAATTTCATTAGACATATGTGTGTAAGAGTTCTCGTAATACTTTCGTTCCTAATTAGTTGAAAATAAATTTCTGACACTCGAATCAACATCATGAGTTGTCGAAATATTCATTACACTTCGTGACATAACTTCTTAAACATGCGGTACTTAAATTTGCTTCAATAAACTTCCTTTACTTCATTTACAAGTATGCTCCTTCTTTAGTTCGTTCAACGTTATACTCCTTTTAAATAGTTCACTCTACATTCTTTTAATAGTTCACCCTACTTTCCTTTAAACAATTCATTCTACATTCCTTTAAACAATTCATTCTACATTCCTTTAAACAATTCATTCTACATTCCATCGCTGCGATAAACCAGATTTAATTAGTTTAAATCTAACGCAAATATGAAAAATTCTACACGGTTTGACTCTGAAATGACTTTAGCGTTAATAGCAGCGCTATGCAAAATTTCGTCCAAGTGACTGAAATTTTCAAGAACAAGAAAAAAAATTAACTCCTAAGAAAAATACGAAAAATTACTACTTCAAAAATTACATAATTCAATTATACTGACAAAATTATACTGTTGAAATAATACGAACAAAATTATACTGACAAAATTATACTGTTGAAATAATACGAACAAAATTATACGGTTGGTCAATTGGATAATCACAGAACATAACTACAATTCTACATTATATAAAACAATTTCTTCTCTACCTTGAGTTGACTCTGGTCTGGAGAATACCTTCGTCTCGCCTGCCAAACCAAACGTGTCTCGGAGTTCATCGTATCGCCCACAGCTATGAAGACCAGTTTGTGTCAGAACCAGCTGGCCTCTTCCCCCAGTGGAACAAGGTCGGTGACGTCCTCGGTGAACGACCTCGCCGTGAAACAGTCCGCTCTGCCTGCACTCCGTCTCCCGTTCACTGCAAGTCGTCTGGCTTCGACTCCCCATCTCTTCAGAATTGACATCTCGTTTCTTCAGAATTGACATCTCGGTTCTTCAGAATTGACATCTCGTCTCAGGTTGAAAATTGTCGTTCATACAAGCGTTTGCGAGTATTCAAGATGTATTAGAACTCTTGTATAAAAGTAGAGGGTTGTTCGGTGATTTTGCGCATCACGTGGATGTTCTGCTGCGCCTTCCATAATAGTGAATTCTGGAATTCAACGGTACATCTTTGTAGTTTCCACTTCCCTGTGCTTTAGCTTAGCACATGGTAATTCTCATTTCACTGATGATATATTTAAGACTTCCCCGTTGCTGCTTTGTAGCTTGCATTTTTAATGTAATGTTCAAGTATGCGTTCAAACGTAGTAATAGTGAAAAACTTCTTATCGAAATGTTTTCATATATGCGATGTAAAAACAACTTTGTATTAAGCACTGTAATACTCGGCTATATACTGTTCTATTCTGCGTGATAAATGTAGCTTGCTCCTCAAGTTACAGTCTTGCTGTACTACACTCTTCTTCACTTCCAACTTTGATAAAACGTAGCACTGTTATAATAATACTGGCTTCTTCTCGAGGTCTTGACTCGATGAAATCTCAAATTGGAAAGAACTCTCTCGTCCCGTTCTCTGCGCTCATCAAGTTGCAGTCTCTGCCTCCCCTCTCGTGGTGTGACGTAACTTCTACCACCTCTCCTCACTTCAGTCCGTAGTTCGACCTTCGTCTCTTCCCCTCTTTCATGACGTAACTCTCGCTTCAAGTGGCGTGATGTGTCTCGCAATGTAGACCTCCCACATTCATATAATAGAATATATATCCATCTTTAAATCATTCCTTCTTTCTTGCCTTTCATAATTGCATAAGATGTATAGTATTGCTCTCATTTCCATACAGATTTTCCCATATTTCTCGAATTTTTAATGAAAAAAGATTTTCATCCACTCTTTTATTTTTCCTGGGTCTTGGTTCATATCCAGATTGGTTCCTTGGTAATGGCCTTAAATAAATTCTGGCGCAGTACCAAAGGGTCTAAATGCAGGGAATGGAGTGGTCTGTCCTCAAATTCAAGCAGATAATGTTACTCGCAGGTTACCAAAGGGTAAGAATACGAATTTTGGTTCTGATCGGTGAAACGGTGTAGATTTGGACCAAAGGGCCTAAATGCAGGGAATGGGGTGGCCTGTCCAAAATTTTCAGTGGACAGTGTTACTCGCAGGGTTCCAACGTATAAGTATACAAATTTTGGTACAGATCGGTGAAACGGTGTAGATTTGTGCAAAAGGGCCTAAATACAGGGAATGGGGTGGTCTGTCCGAAATTTAAAGTTGACAGGGTTACCCGCAGGGTTCCAAAGGGTAAGTATACAAATTTTGGTTCAGATCGGTGAAACGGTGTAGATTTGTATACATAACAGACAAACAGACAGACAGACAGACAAACCTTGTGCTTTATATATATATATAGATAGATAGATACTGATTGGCGTATAATCTCTACTTAGTATAAAACAAAGTCCCCGATTCTTGGATGTTACGGGTAAACTCGAGAACCACTGGATGGATTGGCATGCGGTTTTCACCATTCTGTAAAGGATATCTCGAGGATGATTTCTGTAGAAAATAATTTTTTTATGGTCAAAGGAAGCCGAGCAGTAACGATTTCGGTGGAAAAGTAAAAAAAAACCTGGCATCCGAGCGTTTTGTAAGCTTTCGCTGGGCAAACAGTAAAAAGTATCTAAATACTATGAGTAAGAATTGTTCAGCATGAAAAGTTCTACAAAAAAGTCCGGGAGTGCATATGTCTCTCTTCAATACATCGCCCACTATGAGTGTTTTTACGTTTTAATTTCTTCCAACCATGTCCATTCAAATACTGAGGCAACAGTTTACGAGCTATCTAAGGGCGAATCTATCATCCCTGTTACAGCCTAGCTAGCGGGCGAACCTATTGCCCCAGATACAGCCAGCAGCAAACCGTTGAGTCGTGTTGAGTTACGACTTCTGAGAAGGGTGGTTGTGTTTTCGTTCCGCAAAATTCACAGTCAAGTTAAGATTGGACGGAAGGGGGATTTGTGTTTCATGCACGTCGCCATTCTTAAATTACGTCTGACAAGAATTTGTTGCACATGCATCTCCATGATAATATAGCTAATAGTCCAGTCAGTGATTTTAACCCATCATGCCGAGACGTAAAACGGTTACTGGTCGTTGTTCATTGACACTGGAGAAAAAAAAAGCGCTTATTACGTAATGCATTCTCCCGGGCGAAGCCGGGTCGGGTAGCTAGTTAAATCATATACAGGTCGATATGTCTTACAATGTTTCGCTCTAAATCAGCTGAACATTGGTTGGTTGGTTCCTCAGTTTAGAGGCTGCGACAAGGCAGTCATGTAGCCCCGTGTTCTTTGGGTGTGTGTAAAATCTGTCTTAATTGTGATGGCTGTATTAGTGTGTGTTATCTGTAATTCAGGTAAGGAATGCAGACGATCAATTTCAAGTAGTTCCTACTTTTGCTACCAAATGCTGACGTCAACGACACCTAGCGGTGTACTTGGCTACTAGATGCCACCGCAACTGGCACCTGGTGGTGAACTTTGGAAATTAATAGAGCGTTAATCAAATCCAAACTACAAATTTAACTTCACACAATTGTAGTTGGTGGAAGGTTATTTTACATGCCATAAATCTATGACATGGGCCCGTCGGCTTTATTTCCCTTCGGAAGGAAGGCATACTGAGGGATTTTTAACACTCTTAAAAATCCGACGACTTCGTTCGGGTTTGAACCCGCAATCTTGGGCATAGAAGCTCAACATGCTACCAACTACGCCACCGAAGCCGCCCAGCTGACGCTTTCAGATGCAACCAATGTGTCCAACTCGAACCGCTAGGAGGTGCTGGGGAGCACTGTCGCTAGTTTTGGCGAGGAGTTTCCGCTATTATCTTAATAAGGTATTTGTACAAAGTACATCCTTCCCGCTCGACATTTTCCCCTACATCAATTGGTTTCCCTTTTATTTTTCTTAACCTGCCATATTTCGCTATGATGCTTCCGGTTTGTTGTTGGTAAAGCTGCGTAATAGTGTGCACTATGAAACAGAAGGTATTGAACTTGGTATAAAGGAGGATATTGAGATCCACTTAGCAAATGTAAACAACCTATCCAACTTACGATCGCACATATGGCGAGCTCGCCCCTATTTACACTATAATTCTCCAAACCCACATAGGGCCATGTAGTGTCAAGCATTCTTGGCTGTCATCACGGCGTCCAGGATAGATTCACGGCGGTACAGGCCTGACGTTTGTTTTAGACGAGTGGAAAATCATAATGGAAGCCTGGAGGCGAGTTACTACAGTACCTATGTTGTTGTCAGCTGCCACATGCGGTCCGATGATGGATAAAACAATCTCACGCTACTGCTTTTTTTCATATGTGTAACATCTTTCCACTCGGTATCTGGATATTTTTGTGGCACTCGGTAGCTGGACATTTTTGTGTGGGTGATTTTGGAAAAGAGACGGAAGTGGATGGGACGGAAACAATGAGCGCGCGCGGTGGCGGAGATCGGTACAACGACGTACTGTAAACCATGTGACTATGTGGAATGTAAATCGCATACGGTTTACCTCAAGGTTTGGAGGCCCCTTTAAAGAAATTGCTTCAATAAATCATCTTTAAATTGTCGTTCTTTGGTGTGAAAATATTCATTATATCATATTTGCTGAAAACAATTACGATTTATTAAATCTTCGTACTTTTGCTGTATTCTTATTTAATGTAAGCACTCGATACCTCGAGCGCTATATCGCATCAACCAAGACTCCAAACAACGTAGGAATTCAGTATATTAACACCGACTACTAACAATAATTGAAACTTCGTTGGTCCAAATAGCTTAATCACTTAATCACTTTGTATTTTGTAATGAAAACACCCATACATAGCCCAAAAGTTACACTTCTAACATGTGCAGATAAACTTGCCAGCTGTTTGAAATCGAGTTCGTAGTAGTCGGCGCGAACCGCTAGATGGCACGCATAATCGGTGTCGCCAGTTTCTCGTGGGAGTTTCCACTATTATCATATTAAGCTATTTGGTTGGACTAAACGTATCACTGGGAGAAACGCCTTTAATAAACCTACTGCAAACCTAATTTTTAATCGCGCCTATACTTGGCAGTGCGCTATATCGGCAATAGGAGGCCATTTTCAATAACACCGCTGGCATGGGTTCACTAACTGGCCGGTATAGAGCGCAACTCGCATCAAGTGTAGGCAGTGGATTGCTCCCGCATACAGTTGCAGCTATATGTCACTACTGCAGATGCTTTGGAGAATCCTTTCATGTTTGCTGGCACAAGGTAGCACAATGAGTTCATTCTTAAAAAATGCGAGTAAGTCTTCTTCTTCTTCTTTTCTTTAGCGTTTGTCCCACCTTGTGGCAGGGTCCGCTATGTGGGATCGTAGTCTCCATTTCCCTCGGTCATGGGCCATGTCTGGATGAAGATTGACAGCCTATAGATCATTGTGCAGTGTATCGGCCCACCGTTGCCTTGGTCACCCTCTGGGCCTCTTTCCAGCCACATCCAGTGTGTAAGCTGCTTTTGTCATTGTGTCGCCCTCTGCGGGCAGCACATGTCCAAACCATCTCAGACGGTTTTCCTGCATTTTTTTTTCAATTGGAGCAACACCAAGCCGATTTCTGATGGCATCATTTGAAATATGATCCAGCCTAGTGAAACCTGCTGACCATCTAAACATCTTCGTCTCCATGACACATAGGCGACGTTCTGCTTCCTTAGGAGATGGCCAGCACTCCGTGCCGTAGAGAGCGGCAGGACGAATGACAGTCTGGTAGATCTTAGATTTCAGATGGTCATTCATCCTACGGTCATTCGCCACTTCGTCCAGGCTGCGTGTATCCTTGTGTTGACCTCGTCAGTAAGTCGCCCATCATTAGAGATAGTGGAACCAAGATACTTAAATTTCGCTACACGTGGTAAATCTTCTCCGTCAACAGTAATGGTGCCCACTTCTTGTGTATCGGATGTCATGTATTCTGTCTTCTTCTTATTGAGGCGCAGACCATATTGCGCAAGTCGATTGTACCACTCTTGTGTTTGACGTTGGAGATCAAGCTTCGTCTCAGCAGCCAACATGACGTCATCTGCATAGAGAAGTGTCCATGGTAGCGGCTGGTGCAGGTCTGACGTTACAGTGTCCATCACAAGAATGAACAGCAGTGGTGATAAGGCGGAGCCCTGGTGGACACCTACGGTGATGCGGAAGTCATTAGACGCTCCCGCGGCAGCTAGGACATAGCTCCTTGGTTCTGCGTAAAGCAGCTGCACCCATTTAAGAAAGTGTTCTGGGATGCCATGTTGACGGAGCGCTAACCAGATTAGGTCGTGTGGCACCCGAGCAAAAGCCTTCTCAAGGTCGAGGAAAACAAGATGCAAAGGTTTATTTATTTCGGAGTATTTCTCAACCAGTTGCCGTACAGCGAAGATTGCATCTGTTGAGCCGCAGTTTTTCACAAAGCCTGCTTGGTTCCTTGTGATTTTGGCAATCGCACGAATTCTTTTGTCAAGGATACGCTCGAAAACTTTCATTGCGTGGCACAGAAGTCTGATCGGGCGGTAATTTGAACATTCGGCAGGGCTTCCCTTCTTTTTGAAGATTGGTACTGTGATACTCCATTGCCAATCTGTTGGTATTCGACCTTCTTTGGTAATCCGATTGAAGAATTGTGTTAACCATCCTGCAGCATCCCACTCCTTAGAGCACCATAACTCTGCTGGAAGATCATCGGAGCCGGTGGCTTTCCCAGGCTTCATCTCCTTCAGAGCAACCTCAACTTCGGCAATGTCGATCTCCTTAATTGGTCCTTCAACAGCACAGGTAAGTAATATGCGAGTAAGTAATATGGAATTATTCGAATGACATGTCAGATGTTACACATCATATGCGACTACTGTAAGGCTCGTAATTTTTTGTCCTGTGGCCTCCTGAGAAGCCGAGTGCAGGTACTCCAGATGCCATCTGGATCAGGAGTACGATGTACTTTTTTGTCTTCAATAAACCAAGGCCGGGATTCACGGCAGTATTAAATGAGCCAAGACGTCCTCAAATACCAGGTGCGCTTAGTATGAATGGCTAATAGTCTACGCGTGGCGGGGAATATTCCACGGTCTTTAATAGTTGAAGACATTCCTGAATTCAATAACATACATCTTATCGAGACTTGGCAACACGTCACAATGACACATGCATTGACTGCAGACAACACATAGGAACACGAGTCGGGGGGAGGGAAAAACCAGCTCAGTGAGACAACATTCCAATTCAGTCGACCGTCACTGCTCCAAGAGGGAAGTTAATACTACTCGCAGCTACAGAACGGAAAACATCCAACCAGATAAGTAATAGCTTGCACTACACAGTACAAACATAGTTGACTTTTACAACCATATAGTCTCTCCAAACAGACAAATTCCGGATTTCTATCACCATTATAGGATTCCACCTAACATCATATATACTACAACTAGCATACACTGACAAGTTGCATTACCAATACTGCAACTAAATAATTGTAGTCTATATATTGCATATATTTTCACCTGTATTTTCAAACGCATATATTTCAGCCTAAGTAAAATGAATCTGATGATGATCGCTTGACGAACGAAACTGGTCATCCTAGTGTATTTATTAATCTCATGTGATTTTTTTTCAGGATTAGGGCATAACCCAGCTCTTTTGGGTACATTCGGGTTGACCGACTGAAAAGCACCAAACTTTTGTTTTGTTTTTGTATGTAACATGTACTTCCGCGTCAGACAATACTTCGACGTGGACTGTACTGTTCTGGACGGTGGTGTCATCACATGCTCAAGTCTAGAATTCTATTACATCAGACCGGTGCTGACAACTGTGAAGAAATAGGGCGCGAGATATACTCTGTACAGGCTCACCCGCAAGCTTCAAGGTCCAGGACAATCGTCTAAAACAAACGTCCGGCTTGTACCATGAAATTTAATTCTGGTCTGACGGCTGGAACGGGGACCACTCAGCCTCGTGAGACAAAACTGAGAATAGGTCGATTCCCATCTCGGCCATCATGGAAGTGGTTTTGCGTAATTTCCCACTTCAATTCCAGGCAAATGCCAGGATGGTTCCTAGCTTAAGGCCATGACCGCCTCATTCTCATTCCTCACCTATAATAGTAACAATAATATCGTGTGGCCTCGGTGCCGGGTGCAAGCTTTGTTATTTGCCGCCCAGAGGGCAGCTTGCTAGTCGAATTCGTGTTGTTCCTTGGAACGCTGTGAAAGTCAAGGAGGTTAGATATCTAAGCTCCTTGACATTATAGCACTTTCTAGTAGAGAAAGGAGTAACTCTTTTTTGTAGGCAGAATATCGCGAGATTAATTTTGTCAATATGAACACAGCCTCTTGAATGCAAATGGATTCTTTAACATGCCAACAACGTATGACATGCATGCCGTGATTTTTGTCGTCTTTCAAAAATCACTTACCATGGCCAGGAGCAAAGCAGCAAGCTTGTGGTTGGAAGTCCGACACGATAAGTACTCACCCACCGTGCCATGGCCAGGAGCAAAGCAGCAAGCTTGTGGTTGGAAGTCCGACACGATAAGTACTCACCCACCGTGCCATGGCCAGGAGCAAAGCAGCAAGCTTGTGGTTGGAAGTCCGACACGATAAGTACTCACCCACCGTGCCATGGCCAGGAGTAAAGCAGCAAGCTTGTGGTTGGAAGTCCGACACGATAAGTACTCACCCACCGTGCCATGGCCAGGAGCAAAGCAGCAAGCTTGTGGTTGGAAGTCCGACACGATATCCACTCACTCACCGTGCCATGGCCAGGAGTAAAGCAGCAAGCTTGTGGTTGGAAGTCCGACACGATAAGTACTCACCCACCATGCCATGGCCAGGAGTAAAGCAGCAAGCTTGTGGTTGGAAGTCCGACACGATAAGTACTCACCCACCGTGCCATGGCCAGGAGTAAAGCAGCAAGCTTGTGGTTGGAAGTCCGACACGATAAGTACTCATCCACCGTGCCATGGCCAGGAGCAAAGCAGCAAGCTTGTGGTTGAAAGTCCGACACGATAAGTACTCACCCACCGTGCCATGGCCAGGAGTAAAGCAGCAAGCTTGTGGTTGGAAGTCCGACACGATAAGTACTCACTCACCGTGCCATGGCCAGGAGTAAAGCAGCAAGCTTGTGGTTGGAAGTCCGACACGATAAGTACTCACCCACCGTGTCATGGCCAAGAGTAAAGCAGCAAGCTTGTGGTTGGAAGTCCGACACGATAAGTACTCACCCACCGTGCCATGGCCAGGAGTAAAGCAGCAAGCTTGTGGTCGGAAGTCCGACACGATAAGTACTCACCCACCGTGCCATGGCCAGGAGTAAAGCAGCAAGCTTGTGGTTGGAAGTCCGACACGATAAGTACTCACCCACCGTGCCATGGCCAGGAGTAAAGCAGCAAGCTTGTGGTTGGAAGTCCGACACGATAAGTACTCACCCACCGTGCCATGGCCAGGAGTAAAGCAGCAAGCTTGTGGTTGGAAGTCCGACACGATAAGTACTCACCCACCGTGCCATGGCCAGGAGCAAAGCAGCAAGCTTGTGGTTGGAAGTCCGACACGATAAGTACTCACCCACCGTGCCATGGCCAGGAGCAAAGCAGCAAGTTTGTGGTTGGAAGTCCGACACGATAAGTACTCACTCACCGTGCCATGGCCAGGAGTAAAGCAGCAAGCTTGTGGTTGGAAGTCCGACACGATAAGTACTCACTCACCGTGCCATGGCCAGGAGCAAAGAGCAAGCTTGTGGTTGGAAGTCCGACACGATAAGTACTCACCCACCGTGCCATGGCCAGGAGTAAAGCAGCAAGCTTGTGGTTGGAAGTCCGACACGATAAGTACTCACCCACCGTGCCATGGCCAGGAGCAAAGCAGCAAGCTTGTGGTTGGAAGTCCGACACGATAAGTACTCACCCACCGTGCCATGGCCAGGAGTAAAGCAGCAAGCTTGTGTTTGGAAGTCCGACACGATAAGTACTCACCCACCGTGCCATGGCCAGGAGTAAAGCAGCAAGCTTGTGGTTGGAAGTCCGACACGATAAGTACTCACTCACCGTGCCATGGCCAGGAGTAAAGCAGCAAGCTTGTGGTTGGAAGTCCGACACGATAAGTAGTCATCCACCGTGCCATTGCCAGGAGTAAAGCAGCAAGCTTGTGGTTGGAAGTCCGACACGATAAGTACTCACCCACCGTGCCATGGCCAGGAGCAAAGCAGCAAGCTTGTGGTTGGAAGTCCGACACGACAAGTACTCACCCACCGTGCCATGGCCAGGAGTAAAGCAGCAAGCTTGTGGTTGAAAGTCCGACACGATAAGTACTCACCCACCGTGCCATGGCCAGGAGCAAAGCAGCAAGCTTGTGGTTGGAAGTCCGACACGATAAGTACTCACTCACCGTGCCATGGCCAGGAGTAAAGCAGCAAGCTTGTGGTTGGAAGTCCGACACGATATGTACTCACTCACCGTGCCATGGCCAGGAGCAAAGCAGCAGGCTTGTGGTTGGAAGTCCGACACGATAAGTACTCACCCACCGTGCCATGGCCAGGAGCAAAGCAGCAAGCTTGTGGTTGGAAGTCCGACACGATATGTACTCACCCACCGTGCCATGGCCAGGAGTAAAGCAGCAAGCTTGTGGTTGGAAGTCCGACACGATAAGTACTCACTCACCGTGCCATGGCCAGGAGTAAAGCAGCAAGCTTGTGGTTGGAAGTCCGACACGATAAGTACTCACCCACCGTGCCATGGCCAGGAGCAAAGCAGCAAGCTTGTGGTTGGAAGTCCGACACGATAAGTACTCACCCACCGTGCCATGGCCAGGAGCAAAGCAGCAAGCTTGTGGTTGGAAGTCCGACACGATAAGTACTCACCCACCGTGCCATGGCCAGGAGCAAAGCAGCAAGCTTGTGGTTGGAAGTCCGACACGATAAGTACTCACCCACCGTGCCATGGCCAGGAGTAAAGCAGCAAGCTTGTGGTTGGAAGTCCGACACGATAAGTACTCACCCACCGTGCCATGGCCAGGAGTAAAGCAGCAAGCTTGTGGTTGGAAGTCCGACACGAAAAGTACTCACCCACCGTGCCATGGCCAGGAGTAAAGCAGCAAGCTTGTGGTTGGAAGTCCGACACGATAAGTACTCACCCACCGTGCCATGGCCAGGAGTAAAGCAGCAAGCTTGTGGTTGGAAGTCCGACACGATAAGTACTCACTCACCGTGCCATGGCCAGGAGCAAAGCAGCAAGCTTGTGGTTGGAAGTCCGACACGATAAGCACTCACCCACCGTGCCATGGCCAGGAGTAAAGCAGCAAGCTTGTGGTTGGCAGTCCGACACGATAAGTACTCACCCACCGTGCCATGGCCAGGAGCAAAGCAGCAAGCTTGTGGTTGGAAGTCCGACACGATAAGTACTCACCCACCGTGCCATGGCCAGGAGCAAAGCAGCAAGCTTGTGGTTGGAAGTCCGACACGATAAGTACTCACCCACCGTGCCATGGCCAGGAGCAAAGCAGCAAGCTTGTGGTTGGAAGTCCGACACGATAAGTACTCACCCACCGTGCCATGGCCAGGAGTAAAGCAGCAAGCTTGTGGTTGGAAGTCCGACACGATAAGTACTCATCCACCGTGCCATGGCCAGGAGCAAAGCAGCAAGCTTGTGGTTGGCAGTCCGACACGATAAGTACTCACCCACCGTGCCATGGCCAGGAGTAAAGCAGCAAGCTTGTGGTTGGCAGTCCGACACGATAAGTACTCACCCACCGTGCCATGGCCAGGAGCAAAGCAGCAAGCTTGTGGTTGGAAGTCCGACACGATAAGTACTCACCCACCGTGCCATGGCCAGGAGCAAAGCAGCAAGCTTGTGGTTGGCAGTCCGACACGATAAGTACTCACTCACCGTGCCATGGCCAGGAGCAAAGCAGCAAGCTTGTGGTTGGAAGTCCGACACGATATCCACTCACTCACCGTGCCATGGCCAGGAGTAAAGCAGCAAGCTTGTGGTTGGAAGTCCGACACGATAAGTACTCACCCACCGTGCCATGGCCAGGAGTAAAGCAGCAAGCTTGTGGTTGGAAGTCCGACACGATAAGTACTCACCCACCGTGCCATGGCCAGGAGTAAAGCAGCAAGCTTGTGGTTGGAAGTCCGACACGATAAGTACTCACCCACCGTGCCATGGGCAGGAGTAAAGCAGCAAGCTTGTGGTTGGAAGTCCGACACGATAAGTACTCACCCACCGTGCCATGGCCAGGAGTAAAGCAGCAAGCTTGTGGTTGGAAGTCCGACACGATAAGTACTCACCCACCGTGCCATGGCCAGGAGCAAAGCAGCAAGCTTGTGGTTGGAAGTCCGACACGATAAGTACTCACCCACCGTGCCATGGCCAGGAGTAAAGCAGCAAGCTTGTGGTTGGAAGTCCGACACGATAAGTACTCAACCACCGTGCCATGGCCAGGAGTAAAGCAGCAAGCTTGTGGTTGGAAGTCCGACACGATAAGTACTCACCCACCGTGCCATGGCCAGGAGTAAAGCAGCAAGCTTGTGGTTGGAAGTCCGACACGATAAGTACTCACCCACCGTGCCATGGCCAGGAGCAAAGCAGCAAGCTTGTGGTTGGAAGTCCGACACGATAAGTACTCACCCACCGTGCCATGGCCAGGAGCAAAGCAGCAAGCTTGTGGTTGGAAGTCCGACACGATAAGTACTCACCCACCGTGCCATGGCCAGGAGTAAAGCAGCAAGCTTGTGGTTGGAAGTCCGACACGATAAGTACTCATCCACCGTGCCATGGCCAGGAGCAAAGCAGCAAGCTTGTGGTTGGCAGTCCGACACGATAAGTACTCACCCACCGTGCCATGGCCAGGAGTAAAGCAGCAAGCTTGTGGTTGGAAGTCCGACACGATAAGTACTCACCCACTGTGCCATGGCCAGGAGCAAAGCAGCAAGCTTGTGCTTGGCAGTCCGACACGATAAGTACTCATCCACCGTGCCATGGCCAGGAGCAAAGCAGCAAGCTTGTGGTTGGCAGTCCGACACGATAAGTACTCACCCACCGTGCCATGGCCAGGAGCAAAGCAGCAAGCTTGTGGTTGGCAGTCCGACACGATAAGTACTCACTCACCGTGCCATGGCCAGGAGTAAAGCAGCAAGCTTGTGGTTGGAAGTCCGACACGATAAGTACTCATCCACCGTGCCATGGCCAGGAGTAAAGCAGCAAGCTTGTGGTTGGAAGTCCGACACGATAAGTACTCATCCACCGTGCCATGGCCAGGAGTAAAGCAGCAAGCTTGTGGTTGGAAGTCCGACACGATAAGTACTCACCCACCGTGCCATGGCCAGGAGCAAAGCAGCAAGCTTGTGGTTGGAAGTCCGACACGATAAGTACTCACCCACCGTGCCATGGCCGGGAGCAAAGCAGCAAGCTTGTGGTTGGCAGTCCGACACGATAAGTACTCACCCACCGTGCCATGGCCAGGAGTAAAGCAGCAAGCTTGTGGTTGGAAGTCCGACACGATAAGTACTCACCCACCGTGCCATGGCCAGGAGTAAAGCAGCAAGCTTGTGGTTGGCAGTCCGACACGATAAGTACTCACTCACCGTGCCATGGCCAGGAGTAAAGCAGCAAGCTTGTGGTTGGAAGTCCGACACGATAAGTACTCACCCACCGTGCCATGGCCAGGAGTAAAGCAGCAAGCTTCTGGTTGGAAGTCCGACACGATAAGTACTCACCCACCGTGCCATGGCCAGGAGCAAAGCAGCAAGCTTGTGGTTGGAAGTCCGACACGATAAGTACTCACCCACCGTGCCATGGCCAGGAGTAAAGCAGCAAGCTTGTGGTTGGAAGTCCGACACGATAAGTACTCACCCACCGTGCCATGGCCAGGAGTAAAGCAGCAAGCTTGTGGTTGGAAGTCCGACACGATAAGTACTCACTCACCGTGCCATGGCCAGGAGTAAAGCAGGAAGCTTGTGGTTGGAAGTCCGACACGATAAGTACTCACCCACCGTGCCATGGCCAGGAGCAAAGCAGCAAGCTTGTGGATGGAAGTCCGACACGATAAGTACTCACCCACCGTGCCATGGCCAGGAGCAAAGCAGCAAGCTTGTGGTTGGAAGTCCGACACGATAAGTACTCACCCACCGTGCCATGGCCAGGAGCAAAGCAGCAAGCTTGTGGTTGGAAGTCCGACACGATAAGTACTCACCCACCGTGCCATGGCCAGGAGTAAAGCAGCAAGCTTGTGGTTGGAAGTCCGACACGATAAGTACTCACCCACCGTGCCATGGCCAGGAGTAAAGCAGCAAGCTTGTGGTTGGAAGTCCGACACGATAAGTACTCACCCACCGTGCCATGGCCAGGAGTAAAGCAGCAAGCTTGTGGTTGGAAGTCCGACACGATAAGTACTCATCCACCGTGCCATGGCCAGGAGTAAAGCAGCAAGCTTGTGGTTGGAAGTCCGACACGATAAGCACTCACCCACCGTGCCATGGCCAGGAGCAAAGCAGCAAGCTTGTGGTTGGAAGTCCGACACGATAAGTACTCACCCACCGTGCCATGGCCAGGAGCAAAGCAGCAAGCTTGTGGTTGGAAGTCCGACACGATAAGTACTCACCCACCGCGCCATGGCCAGGAGCAAAGCAGCAAGCTTGTGGTTGGCAGTCCGACACGATAAGTACTCACCCACCGTGCCATGGCCAGGAGTAAAGCAGCAAGCTTGTGGTTGGAAGTCCGACACGATAAGTACTCACCCACCGTGCCATGGCCAGGAGTAAAGCAGCAAGCTTGTGGTTGGAAGTCCGACACGATAAGTAGTCACCCACCGTGCCATGGCCAGGAGTAAAGCAGCAAGCTTGTGGTTGGAAGTCCGACAAGATAAGTACTCACCCACCGTGCCATGGCCAGGAGTAAAGCAGCAAGCTTGTGGTTGGAAGTCCGACACGATAAGTACTCACCCACCGTGCCATGGCCAGGAGCAAAGCAGCAAGCTTGTGGTTGGAAGTCTGACACGATAAGTACCCACCCACCGTGCCATGGCCAGGAGTAAAGCAGCAAGCTTGTGGTTGGCAGTCCGACACGATAAGTACTCACCCACCGTGCCATGGCCAGGAGCAAAGCAGCAAGCTTGTGGTTGGAAGTCCGACACGATAAGTACTCACCCACCGTGCCATGGCCAGGAGCAAAGCAGCAAGCTTGTGGTTGGAAGTCCGACACGATAAGTACTCACCCACCGTGCCATGGCCAGGAGTAAAGCAGCAAGCTTGTGGTTGGAAGTCCGACACGATAAGTACTCACCCACCGTGCCATGGCCAGGAGCAAAGCAGCAAGCTTGTGGTTGGCAGTCCGACACGATAAGTACTCACCCACCGTGCCATGGCCAGGAGCAAAGCAGCAAGCTTGTGGTTGGCAGTCCGACACGATAAGTACTCACCCACCGTGCCATGGCCAGGAGTAAAGCAGCAAGCTTGTGGTTGGAAGTCCGACACGATAAGTACTCACCCACCGTGCCATGGCCAGGAGCAAAGCAGCAAGCTTGTGGTTGGAAGTCTGACACGATAAGTACTCACCCACCGTGCCATGGCCAGGAGCAAAGCAGCAAGCTTGTGGTTGGAAGTCCGACACGATAAGTACTCACCCACCGTGCCATGGCCAGGAGCAAAGCAGCAAGCTTGTGGTTAGAAGTCCGACACGATAAGTACTCACCCACCGTGCCATGGCCAGGAGTAAAGCAGCAAGCTTGTGGTTGGAAGTCCGACAAGATAAGTACTCATCCACCGTGCCATGGCCAGGAGCAAAGCAGCAAGCTTGTGGTTGGCAGTCCGACACGATAAGTACTCACCCACCGTGCCATGGCCAGGAGTAAAGCAGCAAGCTTGTGGTTGGAAGTCCGACACGATAAGTACTCACCCACCGTGCCATGGCCAGGAGCAAAGCAGCAAGCTTGTGGTTGGAAGTCCGACACGATAAGTACTCACTCACCGTGCCATGGCCAGGAGTAAAGCAGCAAGCTTGTGGTTGGAAGTCCGACACGATAAGTACTCACCCACCGTGCCATGACCAGGAGTAAAGCAGAAAGCTTGTGGTTGGAAGTCCGACACGATAAGTACTCACTCACCGTGCCATGGTCAGGAGTAAAGCAGCAAGCTTGTGGTTGGAAGTCCGACACGATAAGGACTCACCCACCGTGCCATGGCCAGGAGTAAAGCAGCAAGCTTGTGGTTGGAAGTCCGACACGAAAAGTA
Source organism: Meconema thalassinum (assembly GCA_946902985.2). Classification (NCBI taxonomy): domain Eukaryota; kingdom Metazoa; phylum Arthropoda; class Insecta; order Orthoptera; family Tettigoniidae; genus Meconema; species Meconema thalassinum. The sequence continues at coordinate 2,094,984,917 of OX336388.2, read as the reverse complement.
TTCACCCACCGCGCCATGGCCAGGAGCAAAGCAGCAAGCTTGTGGTTGGAAGTCCGACACGATAAGTACTCACCCACCGTGCCATGGCCAGGAGTAAAGCAGCAAGCTTGTGGTTGGAAGTCCGACACGATAAGTACTCACCCACCGTGCCATGGCCAGGAGTAAAGCAGCAAGCTTGTGGTTGGAAGTCCGACACGATAAGTACTCACCCACCGCGCCATGGCCGGGAGCAAAGCAGCAAGCTTGTGGTTGGAAGTCCGACACGATAAGTACTCATCCACCGTGCCATGGCCAGGAGTAAAGCAGCAAGCTTGTGGTTGGAAGTCCGACACGATAAGTACTCACTCACCGTGCCATGGCCAGGAGCAAAGCAGCAAGCTTGTGGTTGGAAGTCCGACACGATAAGTACTCACCCACCGTGCCATGGCCAGGAGTAAAGCAGCAAGCTTGTGGTTGGAAGTCCGACACGATAAGTACTCACCCACCGTGCCATGGCCAGGAGTAAAGCAGCAAGCTTGTGGTTGGAAGTTCGACACGATAAGTACTCACCCACCGTGCCATGGCCAGGAGTAAAGCAGCAAGCTTGTGGTTGGCAGTCCGACACGATAAGTACTCATCCACCGGGCCATGGCCAGGAGCAAAGCAGCAAGCTTGTGGTTGGAAGTCCGACACGATAAGTACTCATCCACCGTGCCATGGCCAGGAGTAAAGCAGCAAGCTTGTGGTTGGAAGTCCGACACGATAAGTACTCACCCACCGTGCCATGGCCAGGAGCAAAGCAGCAAGCTTGTGGTTGGAAGTCCGACACGATAAGTACTCACCCACCGCGCCATGGCCAGGAGCAAAGCAGCAAGCTTGTGGTTGGAAGTCCGACACGATAAGTACTCATCCACCGTGCCATGGCCAGGAGTAAAGCAGCAAGCTTGTGGTTGGAAGTCCGACACGATAAGTACTCACTCACCGTGCCATGGCCAGGAGCAAAGCAGCAAGCTTGTGGTTGGAAGTCCGACACGATAAGTACTCACCCACCGTGCCATGGCCAGGAGTAAAGCAGCAAGCTTGTGGTTGGAAGTCCGACACGATAAGTACTCACCCACCGTGCCATGGCCAGGAGTAAAGCAGCAAGCTTGTGGTTGGAAGTTCGACACGATAAGTACTCACCCACCGTGCCATGGCCAGGAGTAAAGCAGCAAGCTTGTGGTTGGCAGTCCGACACGATAAGTACTCATCCACCGGGCCATGGCCAGGAGCAAAGCAGCAAGCTTGTGGTTGGAAGTCCGACACGATAAGTACTCATCCACCGTGCCATGGCCAGGAGTAAAGCAGCAAGCTTGTGGTTGGAAGTCCGACACGATAAGTACTCACCCACCGTGCCATGGCCAGGAGCAAAGCAGCAAGCTTGTGGTTGGAAGTCCGACACGATAAGTACTCACCCACCGTGCCATGGCCAGGAGTAAAGCAGCAAGCTTGTGGTTGGAAGTCCGACACGATAAGTACTCACCCACCGTGCCATGGCCAGGAGCAAAGCAGCAAGCTTGTGGTTGGAAGTCCGACACGATAAGTACTTACCCACCGTGCCATGGCCAGGAGTAAAGCAGCAAGCTTGTGGTTGGAAGTCCGACACGATAAGTACTCACCCACCGTGCCATGGCCAGGAGTAAAGCAGCAAGCTTGTGGTTGGAAGTCCGACACGATAAGTACTCACCCACCGTGCCATGGCCAGGAGTAAAGCAGCAAGCTTGTGGTTGGAAGTCCGACACGATAAGTACTCACCCACCGTGCCATGGCCAGGAGTAAAGCAGCAAGCTTGTGGTTGGCAGTCCGACACGATAAGTACTCACCCACCGTGCCATGGCCAGGAGCAAAGCAGCAAGCTTGTGGTTGGAAGTCCGACACGATAAGTACTCACCCACCGTGCCATGGCCAGGAGCAAAGCAGCAAGCTTGTGGTTGGAAGTCCGACACGGTAAGTACTCACCCACCGTGCCATGGCCAGGAGTAAAGCAGCAAGCTTGTGGTTGGAAGTCCGACACGATAAGTACTCACCCACCGTGCCATGGCCAGGAGTAAAGCAGCAAGCTTGTGGTTGGAAGTCCGACACGATAAGTACTCATCCACCGTGCCATGGCCAGGAGTAAAGCAGCAAGCTTGTGGTTGGAAGTCCGACACGATAAGTACTCACTCACCGTGCCATGGCCAGGAGTAAAGCAGCAAGCTTGTGGTTGAAAGTCCGACACGATAAGTACTCACCCACCGTGCCATGGCCAGGAGTAAAGCAGCAAGCTTGTGTTTGGAAGTCCGACACGATGAGTACTCACTCACCGTGCCATGGCCAGGAGCAAAGCAGCAAGCTTGTGGTTGGAAGTCCGACACGATAAGTACTCACCCACCGTGCCATGGCCAGGAGCAAAGCAGCAAGCTTGTGGTTGGAAGTCCGACACGATAAGTACTCACCCACCGTGCCATGGCGAGGAGTAAAGCCGCAAGCTTGTGGTTGGAAGTCCGACACGATAAGTACTCACCCACCGTGCCATGGCCAGGAGTAAAGCAGCAAGCTTGTGGTTGGCAGTCCGACACGATAAGTACTCACCCACCGTGCCATGGCCAGGAGTAAAGCAGCAAGCTTGTGGTTGGAAGTCCGACACGATAAGTATTCTCTCACCGTGCCATGGCCAGGAGTAAAGCAGCAAGCTTGTGGTTGGAAGTCCGACACGATAAGTACTCATCCACCGTGCCATGGCCAGGAGTAAAGCAGCAAGCTTGTGGTTGGAAGTCCGACACGATAAGTACTCACCCACCGTGCCATGGCCAGGAGCAAAGCAGCAAGCTTGTGGTTGGAAGTCCGACACGATAAGTACTCACCCACCGTGCCATGGCCAGGAGTAAAGCAGCAAGCTTGTGGTTGGAAGTCCGACACGATAAGTACTCACCCACCGTGCCATGGCCAGGAGCAAAGCAGCAAGCTTGTGGTTGGAAGTCCGACACGATAAGTACTCACCCACCGTGCCATGGCCAGGAGTAAAGCAGCAAGCTTGTGGTTGGAAGTCCGACACGATAAGTACTCACTCACCGTGCCATGGCCAGGAGTAAAGCAGCAAGCTTGTGGTTGGAAGTCCGACACGATAAGTACTCACCCACCGTGCCATGGCCAGGAGTAAAGCAGCAAGCTTGTGTTTGGAAGTCCGACACGATAAGTACTCACTCACCGTGCCATGGCCAGGAGCAAAGCAGCAAGCTTGTGGTTGGAAGTCCGACACGATAAGTACTCACCCACCGTGCCATGGCCAGGAGCAAAGCAGCAAGCTTGTGGTTGGAAGTCCGACACGATAAGTTCTCACCCACCGTGCCATGGCCAGGAGTAAAGCCGCAAGCTTGTGGTTGGAAGTCCGACACGATAAGTACTCACCCACCGTGCCATGGCCAGGAGTAAAGCAGCAAGCTTGTGGTTGGCAGTCCGACACGATAAGTACTCACCCACCGTGCCATGGCCAGGAGTAAAGCAGCAAGCTTGTGGTTGGAAGTCCGACACGATAAGTATTCACTCACCGTGCCATGGCCAGGAGCAAAGCAGCAAGCTTGTGGTTGGAAGTCCGACACGATAAGTACTCACCCTCCGTGCCATGGCCAGGAGTAAAGCAGCAAGCTTGTGGTTGGAAGTCCGACACGATAAGTACTCACCCACCGTGCCATGGCCAGGAGTAAAGCAGCAAGCTTGTGGTTGGAAGTCCGACACGATATCCACTCACTCACCGTGCCATGGCCAGGAGTAAAGCAGCAAGCTTGTGGTTGGAAGTCCGACACGATAAGTACTCACCCACCGTGCCATGGCCAGGAGTAAAGCAGCAAGCTTGTGGTTGGAAGTCCGACACGATAAGTACTCACCCACCGTGCCATGGCCAGGAGTAAAGCAGCAAGCTTGTGGTTGGAAGTCCGACACGATAAGTACTCACCCACCGTGCCATGGCCAGGAGTAAAGCAGCAAGCTTGTGGTTGAAAGTCCGACACGATAAGTACTCACTCACCGTGCCATGGCCAGGAGTAAAGCAGCAAGCTTGTGGTTGGAAGTCCGACACGATAAGTACTCACTCACCGTGCCATGGCCAGGAGTAAAGCAGCAAGCTTGTGGTTGGAAGTCCGACACGATAAGTACTCACCCACCGTGCCATGGCCAGGAGTAAAGCAGCAAGCTTGTGGTTGGAAGTCCGACACGATAAGTACTCACCCACCGTGCCATGGCCAGGAGTAAAGCAGCAAGCTTGTGGTTGGAAGTCCGACACGATAAGTACTCACCCACCGTGCCATGGCCAGGAGTAAAGCAGCAAGCTTGTGGTTGGAAGTCCGACACGATAAGTACTCACCCACCGTGCCATGGCCAGGAGTAAAGCAGCAATCTTGTGGTTGGCAGTCCGACACGATAAGTACTCACCCACCGTGCCATGGCCAGGAGTAAAGCAGCAAGCTTGTGGTTGGAAGTCCGACACGATAAGTACTCACCCACCGTGCCATGGCCAGGAGCAAAGCAGCAAGCTTGTGGTTGAAAGTCCGACACGATAAGTACTCACCCACCGTGCCATGGCCAGGAGCAAAGCAGCAAGCTTGTGGTTGGCAGTCCGACACGATAAGTACTCACCCACCGTGCCATGGCCAGGAGTAAAGCAGCAAGCTTGTGGTTGGAAGTCCGACACGATAAGTACTCACCCACTGTGCCATGGCCAGGAGTAAAGCAGCAAGCTTGTGGTTGGATGTCCGACACGATAAGTACTCACCCACCGTGCCATGGCCAGGAGTAAAGCAGCAAGCTTGTGGTTGGAAGTCCGACACGATGAGTACTCACCCACCGTGCCATGGCCAGGAGCAAAGCAGCAAGCTTGTGGTTGGAAGTCCGACACGATAAGTGCTCACTCACCATGCCATGGCCAGGAGTAAAGCAGCAAGCTTGTGGTTGGAAGTCCGACACGATAAGTACTCACCCACCGTGCCATGGCCAGGATTAAAGCAGCAAGCTTGTGGTTGGAAGTCCGACACGATAAGTACTCACCCACGGTGCCATGGCCAGGAGTAAAGCAGCAAGCTTGTGGTTGGAAGTCCGACACGATAAGTACTCACCCACCGTGCCATGGCCAGGAGTAAAGCAGCAAGCTTGTGGTTGGAAGTCCGACACGATAAGTACTCACCCACCGTGCCATGGCCAGGAGTAAAGCAGCAAGCTTGTGGTTGGAAGTCCGACACGATAAGTACTCACCCACCGTGCCATGGCCAGGAGTAAAGCAGCAAGCTTGTGGTTGGAAGTCCGACACGATAAGTACTCACCCACCGCGCCATGGCCAGGAGCAAGGAGCAAGCTTGTGGTTGGAAGTCCGACACGATAAGTACTCACTCACCGTGCCATGGCCAGGAGTAAAGCAGCAAGCTTGTGGTTGGAAGTCCGACACGATAAGTACTCACTCACCGTGCCATGGCCAGGAGTAAAGCAGCAAGCTTGTGGTTGGAAGTCCGACACGATAAGTACTCACCCACTTTGCCATGGCCAGGAGCAAAGCAGCAAGCTTGTGGTTGGAAGTCCGACACGATAAGTACTCACCCACCGTGCCATGGCCAGGAGTAAAGCAGCAAGCTTGTGGTTGAAAGTCCGACACGATAAGTACTCACTCACCGTGCCATGGCCAGGAGCAAAGCAGCAAGCTTGTGGTTGGAAGTCCGACACGATAAGTACTCACCCACCGTGCCATGGCCAGGAGCAAAGCAGCAAGCTTGTGGTTGGAAGTCCGACACGATAAGTACTCACCCACCGTGCCATGGCCAGGAGTAAAACAGCAAGCTTGTGGTTGAAAGTCCGACACGATAAGTACTCACCCACCGTGCCATGGCCAGGAGCAAAGCAGCAAGCTTGTGGTTGGAAGTCCGACACGATAAGTACTCACCCACCGTGCCATGGCCAGGAGTAAAGCAGCAAGCTTGTGGTTGGAAGTCCGACACGATAAGTACTCACCCACCGTGCCATGGCCAGGAGTAAAGCAGCAAGCTTGTGGTTGGAAGTCCGACACGATAAGTACTCATCCACCGTGCCATGGCCAGGAGTAAAGCAGCAAGCTTGTGGTTGGAAGTCCGACACGATAAGTACTCACCCACCGTGGCAGCAATCCTAACCTACATAGGCCTACAAATACACACACTACTAGACATCACAATAACTCAGGTTAACACACATGAAAGTACACGGGGCTGCATGAGTACGCTGTCGCAAAGCCTTAAATGAATCAACAACAAGTTTAAAGTGCATTAACCGGGACTGGAAACCAGTTCGCTTTGGTGTAAAGTCAAGCGACTTGACCACTGCGCCATCACGCCTTCAGAGGCTACGTGATGAGACCGTGCAGGAACTCGGTCAGTTAGTTACCAGAGACGATTACGTGCTCAGGGAGCAGTGCTTGACGGAGTGATTGAGTGCATGTGTGTGTAATGTATTATGTCCTCTTCATTAATGCGACTGATGGAGCACCCATTACTGTCAGCTGCGGGGTTTATCTGTTATCGGAACCCGTGTAGATTAATTCAGTGTCCTGCTCTGCTTTATCTCACTTGGGTGAGGGAGTTATAGTTTCACTTAATTTAATAGGGTTGTCATGTTGTTTCGGGCCTTGTACATCATGGTCATCAGCCCCGTACATCGCGATGTATGTAGAATTTGTCGGATAACTTCTGTTACTGTGGATCAGTTTTGTTTGCTGTGAAGGCTATTTTGATATCTTGTTTTTTCAGTAACTTTGCGATTCTTTGTTACTTACTTACTACTTAGTTCCTATTATCCCTCGAGGAACATAGGGCATCAATGAAGCATCTCCATCTGGCCCTGTTTGCTGACAATTTCTTCACCTCACTCCAGGTCTTGCCCTCCTCTATAGCCTCCAAGTGGACAGATCTGTGCCACGTTTGTTTGGGTCTCCCTCTCCTCCTCGTACCCTGTGGGTTCCAATCCAGTGCCTCTCTCTCCGTCAACCTTTTCAAGCCAAAAGTCGTCATCTTAGGATCAGTCCGGTTTCTCTTCATTGATGTTGTTTTAAGGTGTGCGGGTTATTAGCCCACATCACCCGATCTTGGTGGTGGGGCTGCCACCTGCGCCTCCAAGCTCGCGGTTTTCTGTTGGGGTTACCTCCCTTAGCCTTTGAAGATCCCTCATCACCACAAGGCAGTGATTTTCTTCCTTGTTTACCCCAAGAGGGAGAGTTGCCTTCTCCGCCAACTTCGCTGTACCAAAGGTCTCCTTCTCCGTCTCCGTTGCCGTTAAGGACTTCACCAGAGCCCCGTTAGCCATTACTTTTCAGGGTTCTGTAAGGCCTGCACAGCTACCGTAGCGGTCCTGGGGGCACAAGGTCCCCACCCTTACAGGGTCCATCCCCCACGACCTGGACGAGGGGTTGGACTTATAGGGACGATTATTCATTATCCTGACCTGAATTACAAATACTCACATTACTATAGACACCACAGGTACACAGGTTATCAGAAAAATCTATACACAGCCAATTACACGAAACTAAAAGATCACGTAGCCCCTCAAATGAAACAAGAAATACTCCAACATATTTGAGATGTAATACGTGGTAGGAAGGCCTGATTTAGACTATTTCCATGTTAAAGTTTCAGTAGCCTACGCCAATTTTCATGACTCATTGACGTCTGTTTGATCCCTTTATGCTGCTCAAGTGGAAGAAAATTTAAGTTACCCACAGCTGGTTGTAATGTTGGAATGCACTGTAACTTCCACGTGCTAACATTAAATGGTTATGCACAAGGCCCCTTCATTACTTGAGGCATGGAGTACTTGAGAGCGTGTGGTTGCTTGAGGGCTCTAGAAAACCCTCTCCAGAGGGAAAGGAACAGTCAGTTCCTGGCTGTACTCTATCAACGGTCTATTACACTAGAACTTTCCCTTAAAATCAACTTTTGAACAGCAATGAATTACCACACGAAGCAAATAGGTTACGTAAATATTCTTTCAGCAAAGGAAATGTAGAAATGTTCAGTATATTTTACTTAATTGTACGAGTATTTAAATAAAATATAGTTACGTGCTCCCCCTAGTAGCACGTTCGTTAATTGGATTACAGTGGGTAAAGCACAACACAAATGGTCCTTTAAAGAAATTATTAGCTTTATTGCAGGTCAGAAATATGCATCACACAATAGGCACATAACAACCATTAGCAATCTTACACAAGTTTGCGCCTTGCGGAGAATACTCACCCTCGCACTTGCCCATGCAGTTAATCCTTCACTAATTAGGTAGACCCGTTTCCTGGCTAGAGATAACAACATCTCTTCCTTAAGTTCACAAGCCACAGTCTGTCACTCCCTGTTCTTGAATACAACACACTGTTTCGCAATTCACATTTCACCGCATTACCTCTTTCGCACAGAATCGCCCTTATATAGGGGTTGATGACTCAACCGATGTTTCTAGAGTAGACCAGGGTTTAAAGCTACTCTCAGACCTTCTCGAGAATTCCAATTCGAGGGCCGCGAACGTTCAGGATCATGCCTTTTGTTCTCGCTGCGCAAGTGGCCGACCGACACAGAGCCCGGTGGTAGCCTCAGGTGGCTGTGAGTCACGCGCGAGGGAATGAATCAACCCCGCCCCCGTAACACCATCCACTTCCTAAAAAGCTTGCACCGCCCTTTTAAAATAAACATATTCTTGGCGTGCCTCCTAGCTGCGTCACTGGAACCAACTAGAAAAGAAAGGAGTACGCAGTGGAAATGGATGTTAATTTCTGACCTGTGCTGGGCCCGTACTTGCAGGCCAGATGTGCCGAGCGTCTCCGGACTCCGTGAAGGTGGTCCCACGACGAGTGGTAGGAATACCCTCCTGGTGCTAGACAGCTAGAATAAGTTACGCCTAGGTTTGAAGAGAGAGAGAGAGAGAGAGAGAGAGAGAGAGCGAGCAGCCCGATCGCCCAACACTACTAAATGAGACACATGGGTAAAGAAATGGAAATTTAATGAATTGAAACTGAACGCACAAAGAAACCCGGCCAGAATAACACACACACAAAAAGAATACCCTTCACCTAGGGGTCAAATAAAGTCACTTTCAAACGGGGAAGATAAATATAAATAACAATAAATAACTTACGATAGTAAATAACGTTAACAAATTAAATTCATACCTGTGCTCACTTCGGTGAAAACGATGTAAAAAGGGAGGAAGTAAAAGATCAAGAGGCAATCGAGCCGGTCGCTGGTCAACAACAATCACTTCTCTGCCTAGAGATGGATGGTTGTCATGACGACCACAAATAACAAGCATAGCAAAGATAAAACAAGAGGCTGTGTGCGTGTCGCAGAGGCTGTGGCGAGCAATGGGGATGCGATCGAGCTGGCAGTCTCCAGAGAAAAGAAATGCAAAACCAAAGATACTACAAGGAGAAACAAATGACGTCAAGTGTCCGTGAAATATATCATGATACATACACGCAATCAAACACACAAAATGCTAGCCGACGATGCAGTAATAAAACACAAAGCAACTCGTGCTTGTAGGTAGTCTAGCAAAACATGCTAAACCTATATGGTCCCCAACTTACGTTCCGAGTTCGAGCTGAATACGGTAAGGCCTACTCAAAGTTACCGCCGTGATTCAGTTGCACGAAGCATGGAATGAAGGGAATACATAAGGGCTAAAATAGATGGTGTCATGCCTCGTGTTGGGAGAATGGTCGAAACGCCAACGTCCACAAACAACGGGAGACCCATTGAAGATATGCCCAAATCAAAACAACTTCAATGCACCTGGCAGCAAGAAAAACATACACTCACTAAATCACTCCCAGATATATCTCACGGCACAAATGAAAGGTTAATCCGTAGACATAAACTAAATAAAACAGGAGACCGCCATTTCGATTGGTTCCACAGCAAATCCAAGCACACGACGAAGATCAAAAACAAAGGTTAAATTTAGGAAATGAGCATAGTGGACACAAGGTTAGATGTATTACTTACATGAGTAAATGGAAGGCTTCGGCATAATAACAATGTTAAATAAAAAGGAAAAACATTACATTTTAAATAATAAGGCGGAGAGCCTCAAGGCACGTCCGGACAGAAAGTATCTCACATGGCGTCTGAGTCTACCGGGACGGCCGCCAAAGAAAATAAAGAAATGAGAGATGTTAAACATGGCTCAAGCTGATCACCCCGATCAGTCATGGGACCGTCTGTGTCCCTCCGTAGGCTGCCAGGCGATCTCGATGCACGATCTTCATCTTCGCCCTCACGCTCCACTGGATCCTGTAGACGACATCATTGATCCGGTTCACGACTCGGTACGGGCCCTCCCAGGACTTCCGCAGTTTGGGTGACAAGCCTTTCTTCCGTAACGGGTTGAGGAGCCAGACCAGGTCGTCCTCGTGGAATCTGCCGGCATCCGTCTGGTCGTATCGGGTCTTCATTCGGTCGGTCTCGATCCGCAGTCTCCTCCTTGCGAACGCGTGCACGTTCTCCAGTCTGTCGACCAGTTCTTGACAATACTGGCTTACCGGGACCGGATCGTCCCGAGGTCGGCTGAAGGCAAGGTCGACAGGTAAACGGAGTTCACTCCCTAAAATGGCCTGGGCTGGTGTGCACACGGTGGCTTCATGCACGGCGGCGCGGTAGGCCAGGAGAAATAGTGGAAGGTCTCCGTTCCAATCACTCTGGTGCTCTCTGACGACTATCTGGAGATGGTTCTCGATGGTGCGATTGAATCGCTCTACCATCCCGCCGGACTGGGGGTGTAGTGGTGTCGTCCTTGTCTTCTGGATTCCCAGCAGCTGGCGTAGGTTCTGGAACACCTGCGAATCGAAATTCCTCCCTCGGTCGGAGTGCTGCTCCAAGGGTACTCCGTACCGGCTGACGAATTCCTTCACCAGGGTCTCTGCGATCGTCGCAGCCTCCTGATTAGGGAGTGCATACGCCTCTGGCCATTTGGTGAAGTAGTCGCCGACGACCAATATCTAACGGTTCCCTGCCTCGCTCAACGGGAAACGCCCAGCAACATCGATGGCCACTCTCTCCATGGGGCCACCCAAGTTGTAGGTCTTCAGTGGGCCCCTTCGTCTCCATTCTGGGCCCTTGCTGGCTGCGCAATCGTGGCACCTCGCGCAGTAGTTCTCCACGTCTGTTCGGCATCCGATCCAGTAGAACCACTCTCTCAGCTTCTCCAGGGTCTTCTTTATCCCTAGGTGTCCACCAGATGATCCTCCATGAACTTCCCTCAGGACTTCCTCCGTCATAGCCTTCGGGACGACGACTTGTTCCCGAGATGTCTTCCCGTCGGTGCTCTCCCAGGTACGGCAGATGAGGCCATCCTTAAAACCAGCGAGACCCACTGCGCCCAATAGGACTTAAACTTTGGGCTGCAGTCGCTCACAATATCCCACCCGGGTCTGGGAACACAGGCCCTCTTCCATACGGCTATCAGTCCCAGGTCATCATCTTCCGCTTGTGGCCGCGTGAAAGGTTCGCGGCTCCAGATCCCTTGAAGTTCCACGGTAGTCCTTCGGCACTGTATCCCGGTGTTCTCCTCCGAGTTGACCCTCGGGCTGCTTGAAGTTCAGGAGCCTCCGCAGGGATGCATGGTCGGTCCTGATGAGAAATTCTTGCCCGTACAGGTACTTGTGGAAGTGTTCAATGGTCTTCACGACGGCGAGCAGTTTCTTCCTGGTGACGCAGTAGTTCCTCTCTGGTTTTGACAAGGCCTGACTGAAATATGCCAGTACTCTCTCCTCGCTGTCCACTACTTGTGACAGGACTCCCCCTATACCAAAGTCGCTGGCATCGGTATCGACGATGAACTTTGTTCCAGGTCTGGGGTAGGCCAGAATAGGGGCGGTGCACAGAGCCTGCTTGAGTTGTTCGATGGCTTTGTGGCATTCTGCTGTCCACGTGAAGAGTTGGTTCTTCTCGGTCAGCCGATGCTGTGGTTTGGCGATGTCGGCGAATCCTCTCACGAAGCGACGGTAATATGTGCTGAGTCCCAGGAAGCTACGTAGTTGGGACTTGTCCTTCGGAAATTGCCACTCCCTTACAGCTGCTGTCTTCTCTGGGTCGGTGCGCACCCCTTCCTCGGAGACGATATGCCCAAGGTACTGGAGCTGGTACTGGAAGAGCTGACACTTTTTGAGCTGGGCAGCCCGTAGCTTCTTCGAGATCTGCATCAGGTTGCTGTAGTGCTCCTCGAAGCTCCTCCCCAGAACGATAACGTCGTCTAGGTAGACCAGGCAAGTCTTCCAGTGTAGTCCCCTCAGAATGGACTCCATTAGCCGTTCGAAGGTCGCAGGGGCGTTTCACAAACCGAATGGCATGACGTTGAACTGCCAGAGTCCACTGCCCACAGAGAACGCCGTTTTCTCGCGGTCCTTAGGGTGGACCTCCACCTGCCAGTACCCACTCTTCAAATCTAGGGGGAGAACCATCTTGACCCTGATATGGTGTCCAGGGTGTCGTCGATCCGGGGTAGAGGGTAGCTGTCCTTCTTCGTGACGTCATTCACCCGCCTGTAGTCCTCGCAGAACCTGGTGGAGCCGTCCTTCTTCTTCACTATCATGACCGGAGAGCTCCAAGGACTATGTGATGGCTCGATCACCCCCTGCTCCTTCATCTCTTCTACCATCCGGTCGACTTCGGCTTGCTTGGCGAGCGGGACACGTCGGAATGGGGCCCTAATCGGTGAGCTGTCCCCAACGTCGATTCTGTGCTGCACCAAGCTCGTCCTGCCGAAGTCGTTGCTCCCCACGGAGAAAACATCCTGGAATTCGCGTAGCAGGTCCTGGAGTGGGTGTGATTGCTCCTTGTCTAGATGGTCGTGGGATCCTTGGTACAGCTTCCGTAGTTCTTCTGGCAGGGCGCACCTCCTTCGCATGTCTGTCTGCAGGGGTCCGTCCGTCGTGTCAGTGATGCGGGCAATCCAGGGAACTGGCTCGCAGACTTCTAGGGTTGTGTCCCGGTGAACCGTAATATCGTGGTCGTTCAAGTTGGACAGGCGGACGTACGGACGGGACGTAGTATTGAAGAGGGTCTTTGCAATTAGGAATCCTTTTGTCTGGATGTCCTGATATTTTGGCTCGATGACAGCCGCCACTCCCTCAGCAGTTCCGTCGACAATTACGGCAGCGCTGACCTCAGTCCTGGCGGTAACGGTGACGTCCTCTCCCAGCCTTACTCGCCGTGCGGTGATGGCCTCGTGTGCTGGTTGTAAAGCAAGTTCCTCACCACCATAATGAAGAGTGTTGGTACTCAGGTCCAAGATAATGTTGTTCTGGTCCTACGAGTCCAGTCCGATGATCACTATGCTCGCTACATCAGCCACGAACACTGGATGCTCCACCGTCCGTCGACCAATGACGAACTCCAGTGGTGCTTCGCCATGTACAGCTGAGGTCTCTCCAGTCGCGGTTATTAGTTGGAGGTTCCTTTGTGTGGGTTGCACTCTCCACTTCGGAATCACGGTGGGATTGACGATGGTCCTTGTTGCTCCCGTGTTGATCAGCATAGGCCAGCTCACTCCATTGACGACTCCGTCGACCATCAGGCTGTTATTGTCCCTCCGAACTTCGTCACACGGACCTGGACTGCCGGGGCTTGACAACTGTCACAAGTCAACCTTTGCCCCCCAAGGCTGGCTAATACTCGATTCCCTGGGTCGCGCCGTTTTCGGACGACTGATTTCCCGACGGGTACCCTCGGCGGTGGCGATCACCGCAGTCCTTACTCAGGTGGCCTCTCTTACCGCCGGTCCAGCAGCTCGGTACTCCTCTTCCGGGACGCCTCTCCGGGTGTCTTTCAGCTGCGTCGTTGTTGGTGGTGGTGCTGCGGCTATTGAAGAACAGGCCTAGCGCCTCCATCAATTCATCGGCCAGGGGCTTGGTCTCGTTGGCTTTGGCTGGTTCGTCGACGTCCACTTGACGCACCCGCGCGTGCATTCTAGATGCCTGCTTTGCCGTCTCGAACTCAAGTGCGTGGTTCAGCGCATCTGCAAGGGTCATATTGCGCGCGAGTCGCAGTGCCAGTTGAGTGTCTGAGTCTCGTAGCCCGTCAGTGAAGGTCTGCGTCGCAATCTGCTCCGGAAAGTCGGCTGGCGCTGTTAGATAGGAGCGCCTTATGAGGCGTGCGATGTCCGTCTCGAACTCTTGCAGGTTTCCGCGTTCTTTTGTACCCGGGTCCGATGCTGCATCTGGTAGGCCTGCTAAAGGTGGCTGTCTCCATATCGGGACTCCATATGAGCGATTACTGAAGCGTAGTCCTGAGATTCAGTCGGGATGGTCTGAAGGACATTAAGGGCGTCCCCTCTCAGCACTACAATGAGAGATGTAGCCTTTTCCGTATTGCTACAGTTGTTTATAGAACAGGCCGCCTCAAACTGACGTAAGTAAGTACTCCACGGGACCTTTCCGTCGATGGTTGGGGGCGTCACTCTGTTCAGTCCCGTTCCTGACGTTCCCGGTGTAACTGAGGGCGGACGTCGGCGCAGCTCGGCAACTTCCTCCTGCAGGGCGTTGAATCTCACTTTCATCCCCGTCGGTGGGCGTCGGCGCTACTCGGCAAATTCCTCTTGTAGAGCGTTGAATCTCACTTCCACACCCGTCGGCGGGCGTCGGCGCAGCTCGGCAACTTCCTCTTGTAAGGCGTCGAATTTCTTTTCCACTGCCGTAACTTCCTCACGGAGACCCTGTTCTAATTTATTTTGACTTTCCTCTAATTTAGTCAGCAGACACTCTTCCAAATTTTTCTGTCCATCCAGAAATTTGGTAGTCAGGTCCTCTGCTAACTTATTCTGACCGTCTTCCATCTTCTTCAGGTCCTCTGCTAACTTCTTCTCGTTGTCCTATAATTTGGAAGTTAGGTCCTTGGTTAAATTCTTCTGGCCGTCTTCTAATTTGGAAGTTAGATCCTTGGCTAAATTCTTCTGGCCGTCTTCTAATTTGGAAGTTAGGTCCTTGGCTAAATTCTTCTGGCCGTCTTCTAATTTGGAAGTTAGGTCCTCGGCTAAATTCTTCAGGCCGTCTTCTATCCCGGTTTCCGTGCCACTTAACTTTTCTAGCAGTATTTGTATTTGCTCATCCATTTTAGATGTTTGTCTTGTGATGGGCATGCACTCACAGGAGAATTAGTGAGCTGTGGTGAAATGACCAGCACGAGTTTTGAAACCAAGACCTTCAGGAGTTGTGTTTGTGCTTGGGTTCGTAATCCGGCTTCTGACACCAGTTGTTACGTGCTCTCCCTAGTAGCACGTTCGTAAATTGGATTACGGTTGGTAAAGCACAACACAAATGGTCCTTTAAAGAAATTATTACCTTTATTGCAGGTCAGAAATATACACCACACAATAGGCACATAAACACCATTAGCAATCTTACACAAGTTTGCTCCTTGCGGAGAACACTCACCCTCTCACTTGCTCATGCAGTTAATCCTTCACTAATTATGTAGACCCGTTTCCTGGCTAGAGATAACAACAACTCTTCCTCAAGTTCACAAGCCACAGTCTGTCACTCACTGTTCTTGAATACAACACACTGTTTCGCAATTCACACGTCACCGCATTACCTCTTTCGCACAGCATCGCTCTTATATAGAGACTGATGACTCAACCGATGTTTCAAGATTAGACCACGGTTTAGAGCTACTCTCAGACCTTCTCGAGAATTCCAACACTAGGTGGGCCACGAACGTTCAGGATGATGCCTTTTGTTCTCGCTGCGCAAGCGGCTGGCCGACACAGAGCCCGGGGGTAGCCACGGGCGGCTGAGAGTCACGCGCGAGGGAATGAAGCAACCCCGCACCCGTAACAATATGTAGCCTATGTATAAACATTGGCGTCAGAGTATTTTCTATATGCAGAGAGTGTTGTATGGGAGGAACTCATTCCTGCCTCCTGATTTGTATCGGAATGGTATACTGACATTAAAGAAGACATGGAGCGACTTTGGTGTTCGTTTCTGGAAAACAATCTTTTCTTGTGTTCAGAATATTTTCTATCATCGCCGGAACAAACTTCTATTACGGAAACTATTGAACCTAATCTAGATGATATTTTCCGGCAAGATAGGCTCATGGCGAATATGTGTAAGATCATGTTCTAATTCATCAACGCAACCAAGCACAGGCATGGATGGTGCTCAAACTATTTTCTGGTCTATGTATTTCTTGATACTTCTAGAATCACTGCTATCTTCTTTTAGCGTATGGTTTTTAGTGCCGGGAGTGTCCGAGGACGTGTTCGGCTCGCCAGAGTTTCTTGTTGCTTCCCTGTGGACACCCATAGTGTGAGCTACAAATACCGTCGCGTGTGGAGTGTTGTCTGGGGAGGAAAGTTTGAATGTAAGGACGAGGAATTGGAAGGTAGCGGCTGTGGCCTATAGTTAAGGACCAACCCCGGCATTTGCCTAGAAGGAAGATGGGAAACCACAGAAGACCATCTTCAAGGTTGCCGGTGGTGGATTCAAACCTCCTCACCTTGCGGATGAGAGCGACTGCCCTCAGCCACACCGTAAAGACCACGGCTAACTCACCTGGTACCACTGTTATCTGATAGTGTTCATCGCTCCTTTTTGGTTCTACGGAAGAATTTGATATGCATGCTGGAAGAGACTGGTATGTTTCTTCAGAACTTTGAATGACAGTGAGGTTGTGTGAAGTGTTTGACAGATAACTTGGAATGGGAAGCGAACAGGGGAGTGCCGAACATTCGTATCGGCTTTGCAGCCTGCTCTCAGCGGAGTAGGTCAGAGGGCAATGAACAGGCTTGATCCTGGTTGCTAGGATAGGCCTACATACATTCTGAGAACTGCTGGCGAACAAAATAGTCCACCGGAGTTTGCCTCAGCTCTCCACTGTAAATAAACATCGCAATAATATGAAACAAGGTAGTCTTTCAACACTTTAGAGAGGCAAATGCTGTGAAAGCGTACTGGTGGGTAGCCTACGCAAGGTGGTGGAGAAATTGAGACGAATGGGGAGGAAGCAAAGATGTATCCCCACAATCTTGGTGATTTGTTATTGTTTACATGGAAGAATGTGCATGACTAAGACGTACGGGTGTGCCGCCACAACAGAGTCCGGCGTACGAACTTCCTAACCACCTGATAGTAGCAGTAAAGTGCCCATTTATAATAGATGTCAGAAACACAACGATTTCCTAAAATATGGCAAATGCTACATACACATACTTAAGCATTTATTAATTTCAAATAAGTTCTTCTAGTGCACTGTACACATAAACTGCAGATTAAGCATTCTAACAATTTTACACCAATCGAGTTTCTTCAATCAATTTAAGATATTTTGATTCTCTTTGTAGAATAATTCTGCCCATGATTGCAGGATCGAATCCTGGCGCATTCAGTTGGCATTTGAGGTTGCGTGAATGCGAGGGAGCCGTGTAAGTAGATTTAGCCTACTGGCACGTTAAAGATCCCCTTCGGGACAAAATTCCGGCACCCCGGCGTCTCTAAAAGCCGCAGTTATTAAAACTAAAAGGGAGATAAAACCAATAACATTATTTATTATAGAATCGAGCCTCCGTGGCTTAGGCGGCAGCACGCTGGCCTCTCACCGCTGGGTCCGTGGTTCAAATCCCGGTCACTCCATGTGAGATCTGTGCTGGACAGAACGGAGGCAGACAGGTTTTTCTCCGGGTACTCCGGTTTTCCCTGTCAAAATTTCATTCCAGCAACACTCTCCACTATCATTTCATTTCATCTGTCATTCATTTGATCATTGCCCCAGAGGAGTGCGTCAGGCCTCGGCAGCCGGCACAGTTCTTATCCTCGCCGCTAGATGGGGGCTTCATTCATTCCATTCCTGACCCGGTCGGAGACTGGAAGCAGGCTGTGGATTTTCATTTTCATTATAGAATAATTCTGAATAATTACCACTCAACATTTTGTTTCTTACAGAATAAGCACTCCCAACGATATTTATGATTGCAAAAAATATTAGAAAAACATTTCCATTTGGTTTTAACGTATAATTAATATTCATTTTATGTGTGAAAATTACTTCTTCAATAGGATTTTAAATATTGGGAGTAGCACAGCACTTTAATTATTTACTAGAAACTACATATATTTATTTGATAACTTACTTCAATTATATTCAAATAAATATGTTTTGGTTAAATTACTTTGTAACAGATCTGATTCCGATAGTATTGGAATATTTGAAGACACCTCAAAAATACAACATAGTTATTTTCATAGTATTGTAGGGATAATCCTTACATACAAATCTTCCACAGTTTTGATATTATAAAGTTTATATTCAAACACGGAACAAATTTGATGCTCACCAACCACATAATCCAATAGAGATAATCAATATTAAATTACTCGAAACTTAATTGTTTAATAATTTCTTACGACAACTTTTTAAGAATGCTGATGATGATCAAATTGTAGTCGAAATTAGTCCTAGTACATTAAATAACTACTGTAATTAATTTTTTATTAATGCAGCCAATGGCCATGTACTTTCCTTTCAGGACGGGTCAGGTAAGGGTTATTGGAAGGAAATCGGCCGTGGACCTATTGAAAAAACCGTCCCGCCATTTGCCTGGTGGCTGAGGTGGGATTCGAACCCACGCTCTTTCTATACTAATAATAATATATGTATTGACTATTGGTGGTTTTGTTTAATACCATTCAGGTTTCATAATAATATAGAATGATATTGGCTTAACGTCCCTTTAAACTACTGTGGCTTTTAGAGACTCCGTTGTGCCGGAATTTTGACCCGAAGGGAATCTTGAACGTGCCAGTAAATCCATTGACACGACTCTCTCGCATTTGCCCACCCTAAAATGGCAACTGACTGTGCCAGGATACGATCCTGCAACCTTGGGCATAGCAGGCGATCTAGTTATCGCTGAGCCAAGCAGCCAGTCATTTAGATTTAAATTAACCACCCATCGTCAAGATATATTTCATAGTTTCTTTCTATATAGTTGGTCCTTTCACCCTGTGGGTAGTCAGCAAATGTGATTTCTGTTCCGAACACAATTCCCGAGCAAACTCTATGTTCAAGGCGGAATATTTTCATACACACATCAAAAACAGCATTATTTGAGCTACACTGTCTAGTTCCTCTGTCCGTCCCTCAGGTGTCGTTACTGCGCCAACAGCAGGGTGTGTTCACCTTGAAAGCCACACGGTAAAAACATTTCGATCGGAACCAATTTGTGAGCCACACAGGTCGTAAATCCCAGTCCTGTACACTATCTGGCTTATATTGGGCACGCAGTGTGATTACTTCCTATCTCTCTGAGGTACGACTTCAAATAGGAATCTAATTTTACCAAATGAAGTTAACAAAGGTGAGGTAGCAGGAAAAGAAACGAGGTTCAACGACCAATACCTTTTGGTAATGCATATGTAGGCCGGCCCCGTGGTGTTGGGGTAGCGCGCCTGCCTCTCACCCGGAGGCCCTGGGTTCGATTCCCGGCTCCGTCAGGGATTTTAGAAACTGACGTGAGGGCTGGAACGGGGTCAGGGGCGTATATAGAAAAACAAATTCGGGGGTGGGGGCTGATTATCCTGGAAAATTGTGAGTTTTCTTAGGGGATTGTCACCGCAAAATACCCAGAAATATCAACCAATACCTTAGAGCATAACTTTGTGTATTTATTTTAGATAAGATTCAAAGTTTCTATAGCCTACAATTATTACTGGCAATACAAACCAAGTTGTAAAATACAACACAACACACAAATTAAATTTTATAGTTAATGAACTTTCTATTATGATCTATGGAGTATGAATGGCAAATATCTAAATATTTGTCCATTTACCAAGCAGAAAGGTAAAAGTTCTTTTTTTATTTGCATTTCTCAAAAACGTACTGTGGAATTCACAGCTTTACCTCACAAGGCTGAGTGCACCCCGTTCCAGCCCTCAGACTAGAATTAAAATTTCTTGGCAGAGCCGGGAATCGAATTGGGATCTCCGGGGCGGCAGCGAAGAATGCTACCCACTACACCACGAGTTAGTATAATTTCAATTTTAATATTGTTTATAACTTACCCGATAAGTTAAGATTAGGGAACAAACAAATTTACAATTATTTTATGCTCATACCAAAGCAACACTTTCTTAACGTTTATTGGCTTTTTTCGGGGGGGGGGGGGGGAGCCCCCTCAACACCCCCCTTATATACGCCCCTGAACGGGGTGCAATCAGCCTCGTGAGGACAATTGAGTAGTTGTCTGACAGTGAGGCAGCGCCCCGATCACGAAAACCAAGGTTAACGGCCGAAGGGATCCGATGCGTTGATCACGTGTCACCCCAATATCTGCAGGCCAAATGGCTGGGCAGCGGTCGCTTGGTAGGCCTAGGCCATTCATGGGCTGTAGTGCAGGGGTTATTTTTTATTTTTATTTTTATTAATTTTAATGCGTGTGTATGTAATCAATTTCGTGATATATATTGTGCCCAATCAGTCACGGCAGTCTGGCATCGAACTCAGGTCTCATCAGAGAAGACCAGGCACATGATTATGCCTAGAGTCGAACCATTGATCTCTGAGGGGGAGCAATTATAGGGAACCCAAAGAGCAATGAGAGGTATACTGACATATAATAATGTAGCGTGATTTCACGATCTATAGGTGAACATCATAGCAATTTAAGATGAAGAATTGTAGCCAAATGCAAGGAAATATACATTTTCAGAGCATACGAGAATGAGAGGAGGCCAGTTTGAAGTTTTACAAATTACCCTTAGCAAGTGGGCGGAGAACTTAGGCGCCGAGCGCACTATTTACGTCTGGAGCGGAGAGACAGCTCAAAATTAATGACCCGGGTATTCACCGCTTGACAACGGTGAAACTTAGAGTAGGGATGATGGCCCACGGAAATTAATTAATTACAGCCAAGTGGAGTATTGAAATGCATTGAAATATACACCCAGGTGAATATATTCATGGAGAGGTAATTTAGGAGTGGTTTTTCACCTAAATTAATGCCTATATCTCCAAATGAACGAATTACAACCTAGCTTACGCTCATGAGCAGTGGCTTTGTGACCAGCCAACGGGGAACCACCACAGTAGCGTCCTGACGCGCTGATCTAAGGCAATTAATTATAATTAATTGGCCGAAGCGATCGCCGGCACGCGAATGTTTTTGAAACCTCCACACCTAAATAAACAAGATGTAGATGTCATTTCGGCTGAAGAGGTATTATTTCAAGAAAGGAGTCGCTCTCATGTGTCCAGTGGACTATTTTGTACGAGAAACCTTTATAAGGGAGAGCAGCTCACACCAAGCTAGTTCGCCTAGAGTTATTCTACAGTATACACGTAACTAAGATGCTGCCAGTAAGCACACCAAATGTTAAAGTATCAACGCTCCGCCGTTGAAGAACAATAGAAGCAAGTTATAAGCTTCATAAGTAATCATGAAGCGCGTCGAAAGTAAATTAATACAGATATTTATCTATTATCTGACGCAAATATAAATTCGCCACAGCGAAAAAGGAACTTATAATGTTTTTGAACAGTTCTTATACCGGGAGGTATTGTCAGAATTGTATGACATTATCATCAGGATCACTACAATGATGGGAGCTTGGAAATCATTGCCACCTAATCTGGAGAGTGAGCTGAACAAGATTGCAGGGAACGAGGATCGAACGTCCGTAAAACGCTGTTAGATTTTCACGTAGACCAGCGGTTGTCATAATTGCATCGCATCTCTGAGATCAGGCGTAGGAGAAGTCCGATTTAAGGATCAACATGTGAAGTAGTGGATAAGTGTACATAAATTGTGTAATAGTGATTTAAAAGTGTTCATGTGTATAGTGATTAATATGCAGTGTGTAGCAGTGAAGGAGGCCACTGATAAAAGTATGTTTATCAGGTGGAAAATGTGTGAATCTAAGTGTTGTGTAAAGGATAACATGATGGCTTAAATCAAGCGTCATGGTAGCGCTAAAGCTGAAGCGCTGGCACTATCCACCAAAAAGGAAAAAGTGAGTACCCATTTTATAATGTCATTATAACTAAATAGTTCACCATGTAACGATTTATCACTTTGAGAATAAAGATGTAATAGTCACTTACTGAACGAGTTTTCACCACTCGTCTTGAATAAAGTATGGCTTGGAAGGTGATTTGTATAGGGCCATTTAGGTCGAAAATAGTGATGGATGTAACGGTAACGTTAAATGAGAAATAATAATAATAACCTGGGGTCGGCAACAGTAAAGTAATAGGCATTTTTGGCCTAAATAATGTTCAAATAGTGTCATGTCTAATATAAAGATACTGTATTTTGGTAAACAGTAAAAATGTAACGTGGTATATAGCGAAATACGAGAGCTTTTTCAGTGTCAGTGAAATTTGAATGAATATTTGATATGGTCAATCCTTAGGATTATGTTTGAGGACCATTAAAGTAAAGTAAGCCAGTAAATTTATTACATTTGTGTTAGGAGCTATGTAAAGCTTTGGCTTAAGTGGTATGACAGAGAGAACGCGGGTGCCTTAATAATGGAGTCATCTATGTGAAGTATTGTTTGAGCCGCATGTATAGCGTGCAGAATTAACGTAGAATCCAGTGATTTACGTAAGATAATTGCGGGGACCAACTAGTATAGCTTGCGCGTTAGGTGAGAAGTTGGCTGAATCTACGAGTAGTATCGCCCTTGAGCATACTGTATTATACGCAGCGAATTGGACAGAGCCTGTCTGTATCCAACGCTTGCATGAATTATGGCCACTATTGACGTCCGTCGAGACGCAGTGAGCATGTGTATCAATGACCTACCCTGAGAGGTAAGGATCATATTCGTCGTTTAGGAACGCAGATTTCCTTATATTTTATTGACAGCTGCTGGTGAAAATCGTGGATTTTCACTATGATGTGCGTCTAAAGCCACTAATAGTCACCATAGAACGGCAAGGCTATCACTAGAGTTCCATCCCCAGCCATGATTGTTAATTAAGGAGCCAGTTGAGCCCAAGACACTATAAAGATAGGTGTTAAATAATTAAATGACTCAATTATTTAGGAGCCACACTTAGCGTAACTCCAGTACTGCGATTGTAAACAAACTTGACCTTGACACCAGAGAGAGAGAGGTGGGGTTATGGACCACTTCTGCGGCAGCCATCTTGACTAGCCAGCTGGAACGAATTGTATTGCCTGCTGAGGGGGAGGAAGGTCGGTCGACCGGTCCCTTGTAAGTTAGAGTCACAATAGGACACTGAGGAATCTCGGTATTTCAATATGCAATTAAGATATGAGTATTATGATGATGCCAATTGAATTGAACGATGGGTTGCAACTCACATACGTTGTTGGATCATAGAAATCAGATAATATTTGGCTCAGTTATTCTCTGAGGAGGAAAGCTGAACCAAAATAATGTAGGCATCTTCTTTAGAATGCATTTTGCCAGTTCCTGCTAATTTAGGCAGACGGGTATGTGTTTTCCCAGAACATGACACATTTGTAACGATGATAAGCCCGACAAGACCCAGAAAATCGTTATATGGTGAAACTATAAAATATTCTATCCATGTTTATTTTGGAAGGGATAAGTACCACTTTTCTTAAAGCGTTCGTATGGATGGAAAGAAGGAAGATGATTCACACGACACAACAAATATTTGTTAATGATTGCAGAAAATAATGAATTCATGCTAATCAAGGTAAATGCCATAAGAAACGGAATAATGTTTTATTAATATCATTTTTATGTGATATGTGATTTTTGTGTTATGATACTCCCATTAACTAAGATTGTGTCACATGATGAACACTATGGAAACCCATTGAAGTCTGAAAGTATCATTGACAGGATGCTAGAATTAGATTTGAGTGCAGTGTAGCACTATTTTAAGAAGAAAGCTCACAGAATAACCCTATTTTTATTTGTGGGAATAAATATAATTTGTCCTTTATTTGTATTTGTTGTATAGCCATGATTTTAGACCAGTAAATAGTTCATTTTAGGAAAATGTTGTGTATTTCCTGTAGAGTAGTTACCTGGTAGACTCAAATCCTGAGCATGTGGTCGTATAGTGGGCAGGAACGTCCCATACCTCGAAAGACCGTGAGTAAGTTGGGATACGAACACATGGTCCACATGATGACAGTTGGGTACAATATGGAGTGTCAATTTTCAATGTAATGACATAATTTTTTAATGTCAAATACGGATTAGCATCTTTTGTACTTGCACATCGCCAATATTGACAAGATAATGCATACATGCGGGCAGTGGTGTAAACACATTAACAAACAAGTGGTCTCCACAGTGTCAAAATGTTATCTCCCTAAATGTACAGAGTGTACACCAAATATACATATCATTTAAAATAAATATAAAAGATACGAGCCTTACAGTAGTCGCATATGATGTGTAACATCTGACATGTTATCCTACTCGTATACTACACAGCTTGGACATCCTTAAATTATTAATTTACACTCCATTTTCATACTGGTACTATGATGAATGTATAGATTGAATTGGAGATATGCTACTGTCACATGTGTGGCGCAGCGGTCAAGCTGTTAGTCTCTCACCAAGGTAGACCGGGTTTGATTCCCGGTCAATACATGTGAGATTTTCGAATTGAAATGCCATGTCCTGTGGTTCGCATTCCTCGTAAAAGGGAGGTACCGTGGATCATGTTCGTGAGATTAACGGACACGCAAAACTACAAGCTTCCTTCCTTTACATTAATAATTCATAATAACAAAGTGACACACAACGTCGACAGTACTCTCAATTACTGTGAGTACATTCCTCAGTAACTATAACATTCATTATTCTCAAGTCTCTCATACAGTTCGTAGTAAACAATCAAAACATGGCTTCCTACAATCATGGAATAACCTAGTCTCACATATGAATAAAATACAGCTTGTATTCCACTCATATAACAACATTGTGTTATGCATTTAATATTTGACTACTCACCCACAGCTTGACAATAATGCCGCTTACTTAAATGCCATTTGTCGTCTTTGTCCTACCCCATGTGATATTCAACCTTAAACGTGAAGCTTCATAAACTGCTCAATGACAAATGAAGAAACATTTGCCACTGTGCTCGTCAAAGCAGTGCCTGCTAAATGCACTGCCTACTGTATTGCCATAACATTCTCGCGCTACAAAGCACACACTGCCTTGTTTCCAATGCACACATTTTGAATTGTACATCCAGCTGGCAGTGCGTCTTCACTTCCGTCCGATCCACTTCCGTTCGATCCACTTCCCCCCCCCCCCCCATTCACTTCCGTCCCATTTTTCTGGCAGTGCGTCTTCACTTCCGTTCGATCCACTTCCGTTCGATCCACTTCCACCCGGTTCACTTCCGTCCCCAATTTTCAAAATCACTCCCACAAAACTATCTAGCAACCGAGCGGAAAGATGTTACACATCAAAAATTGCGTGGTATTCTAAATTCCTATCAGTCCAAAGAATAATATTCTCATAAAACACTTGTATGTGCACTGTAATTTAGAGGCAAAAATAGGCCCTGATATCATGATCCTCAAGCAGTAGTACTGACCTTATTGACAGCGACAACACTAGCACCACAGTTGATCAGCATCTCCACAGCGGCCTTGTGGCCATGCCAAGCTGCCATCATTATAGGGCGCATACCGTACTGAAACAAGAGTCAATGCTCTTCATTCAGTTCCATAGGAAAGATCCTGGTGCAGGCAGGTTGGGCAACTTCAATTGTGGCTCATTATATGGGATAAATTAACCTTACTACGGTAGATAACCAGTATTAGTTATTAATGAGAACCTTGTTTACGGCCAGATGCCCTTCCTGACAGGAGTTTATGAGAGATTATATGAATGAAGATGGTTTGTTGGTTGGTTCCTCAGTTTAGGGGCTGCGACAACGCGGTCATGTAGCCCCGTGTACTTTGAGTGTGTGTGGAATCTGTCTGATAACCGGTGTTAATTCTGTTGGCTGTATTAGTGTGTGTATCTGTTTTTTAATTTAAGTACAGACTGCAACTTAGAATTTTCAAATAGTTCCTACTTTTGCCGCCAAACGCCACCGTCAACGACTGCTAGGCCTAGTTCAGAACTTAGCTACCAGACGCCACCGCAGTCGGCTCTTGGCAACGAATGTAGAAACCTAAGAGCGTTGTTTACATTCTTAACCTATCCAATTTAGCTTCACTCAGGTGTAATTAATGGAAGGTTCTTTAACATGCCATAAATCTATGACAAGGGACCGCCAGCTTTACTTCCCCTCCGGGAAATGCTGTACAGCGTTGCTGATATGGAGCCCATCACTTCCGAACGAGTCACGCCATGACGCGTGATGGAGCCCATATGGCAACGCTGTACAGTTTTCACCGGAGCGGCTAACTGGTAAACCATGTCTTAATTTCCCGTACAAATACAAACCGATATAAAATAAGTGAATTAATTTACGTATTTCACAATCATAGAGCATACCCTTTCAATGTATAAGGATTACAACGCGACCAAGAACTACATTTTCAAACCATCCCGAGCCGAGAAATTGTTACCTTACATAAATGATAACAACTTTGTTCCTTGGACGCACAAAATTTTAAAAATAATAACCCAGTTATACAACATTCCAATGTATATTGTGTTAAAATTTGGATTAGATCTGATGATGCGTTTGTGAGAAAATAATTCTTAAATAAGACGCATGGTTGAAACACGCTTAAAAACGGGCACTTTTTGTGTTCCAACTGCGATAAAAAAATATTAAAATATAAATTAAAAATTCCAAACCTACATGAACTAACGTAGAATAGAACGACAAAAATGATGATGTTATTGGATTTTATGTAGGTCTATTGGTTACTTCACAAACAATCTTCAATCTCGAGTACACATAATATTTTGGTCGACAGTAATACTTCAATTTTTATTTATGGGGAAAATTGAAAAACATGGTTTATGTTCGACGATGTCGAAATGTAAATATTATACTGTATATCAGAAAACTGTATCATAATGAGGGTCATTATAGTACTATTCTTCATTATGAAACAGTTTCTCCAGCCAGTCAGAGCTCATTCATTGACCAATTAGGTAAGGATAGCTTCGCGCATCCGCTCAAAATCCAACATGTCGGACATGATTTGAAAGTTCAAATTGGATATCGGATCAACCATTGTATTTACAATCCCAAACACAAAGACAAAATCAGCACGAACCTTTACGGTAACAAGAAAATACTATGACATATGCAAGAAATTTATGAATCTACGTCCAGAAGTTAGCAACACAGCAGCCTTCTATATAAATTACCTCATTAAAAACGGAAGTAGATATTTTGATATTGATTTGACCATGTGTGGGTGAACATTAGCACTCGTAGTGATAGATTTAGTGAACTATAAGGTGCGTTCAAAAAGTAACCAGCCGGAGGCTGTAATGCGCAAACCGGTGACGACATCGGCTAATCATAGCGTGTGTAACGAGGTGTGGCTCCGACCAAAGCGTGGAAGGTCACAGCCCGTCGCTAGAGGGCACGCGTGCACGTCACGTGACGATACAAAGCGAGCAGCAGCATGCACCAATCGTCCAACCAATACCAAGACAGTAGGCCATTCGACATGCTTCCTGGTGTGGTTGAAGAATGTTGGGCACCCATTGGGCACACACATTCCGCAAGTGCAGTCGTTCCTTCGTGATGGTGTGCACACTTCCGACGCTCAATCCGACCACGGCGGCTATGGCGTTCACTGTCACTCGGCGGTCCTGGGTAATGAGTGCATCAACCAGCTGGACGTTGTCATCGGTAATGCAGGGGGGTGCCCCAGACCGCCGGGCATCATCAGATAACGACACCCGTCCTTCCCTGAAGCGCTTGTGCCACGCCTTCACCATTGCAAGGGACATGCAGTGTTCGCCGTACAATTGTGACATTCGGCGATGAATGTACGTTCCCCCTACTCCTTTCGCTATCAGAAACCGAACAACACCTCTTTGCTCTTCGTTTGACGCCTCGATGTCATTGTTTGCAATACGACTGGCAGCGTTGGACGATTGATGCATGCTGCTGCTCGCTTTGTATCGTCACGTGATGTGCAAGCGTCCCCTCTAGCGACGGGCTGTGACCTTCCACGCATTGGTCGGAACCACACCTCGTTACACACGCCACGATTAGCCGATGTAGTGACCGGTTTTGCGCATTACAGCCTCGGGTCGTTACTTTTTGAACGCACCGTATACATAAGACAAAGGATGTTGTCTAACACTTGGTGTCCATGACTTGTCAGTTTAGTGCATGTCACCATGCCGCCAACACATAGGAGGCGTTTGGTTAATACACGCAATATTCAAAATTGGAATAATAATATTAAAAAGCAGCAAGTAGTAAGGCTCAGCGACGAACCTGGAACGAGTTGGCAATCAGATGAAGACATTGTTATCATTGAACTCTCAACCACTACAAATGAAATTACTTCAAAGAAACGCAAACCTCACCAACAGAAGACGAAGGCAGACGATACTCGTGTGGTTTCGTTCAAAAAATACATGGACACTGCACCCGTTCATCCGAGGTATGCGATGACCCATCTGCCATTACATCGCATACCTGGCATCCCAGGTCAGAGTGGAGCTAAATGAACATGAAATAAAATAAGGAATGCGTCGGAAATTCAGTTGAAATATCACAAAAGCAGAGGGTAACACGAGATAAAGTATCTCTAGGGTCGTTACGGACTTAAATTTAGTCATACTAGCAAATAGAAATGGGTGCCATCAACTGAACCCCTAACAAACCACATCCTTTCTGGTTAAGCCTTAATCGTGACAAAGGAAAGGATTGGGAAAACAACATCATCATCAGATCTCAACTAAGATAAAAACAACATTTATTTGAACTTGAACAATCAGACAGAAACAAACATGAACCTGCCTAAGAGTATGGTCGAATGTAAAAGTTATGATGCTATAGTCCTCACAAATCGAACCAGCTCTGCACTATATAAGATAAATTCTCATTCACATAAAAATCAAAATAGCTAGAGTTCACTTGAGTTCTCAGGGCCACCGTACCACTATGTCTTGTCGTCACTGACACTTCGTGATCCCTGAGACCTAACTTTCGTTAATGTAACATCAAGAATGTGGATGTAATGAAATATTAATCTGCCTAACACACAAAATATCATAATAACACTAATATTCAATTATTCAATCACTTATGGCTTAAATGGCGTTAATCAATATGTTGGAAAACCCAACAACCACTCCTAAAAATTAACAATTATTTTATACACCATATTTACATCACCGCTTACCACTACTCGGTTGTGAATCAAAAAAAATCTTCACTAATCATCTGTCATCATTATAATTATTATGTCAAAATAGTTAAATGTTGCTCACATCAGCTATCATTCCGTTATTTGTTATACTCAAAACAGAATTATTAATTCATTTCCATCAGATATTCATCAATTCATTAAATCATTTGTAAATCATCCACACACTCTTATTTCATTATCTCATTTAAATTAAATTATCTCAATCCATCCATTTAAATTATTGAATTCATCAATTTAAGTTGCAATTCATCAGTTTATTTAAATCATATAACTTATTTAAATTAATTTAAATGTATTTAAATTTATTTTTATCAGCTCCTTTAATTAATTATCACCATTTAATTTATCTATTTATCAGCTGTTTAATGACCTTATTAGTTTATTTCAATTTTATTTGGTCAGATCATTAATATGTTTAAACTTCAGATCATAATTCCATAAATTATTATTATTATTATTAGCAAGTCTTGGATTGTCAAAAAAAAAATTATTTATTTAATTTCCTAAAAATGTTTAATATTGGTTATAGAACGTTGACTTAAAATTTTACCAGTTCCAAGCTATTCCTCATACAGTACTCAATTATCTTGCCAAAATAATACGTTGCCTCTACAAAATCACGTTGGATCTCACCATCCAAAACTTCTCTATTTAATTCCACTTTGTCAAATATCACATTTGAACACCATTATTATTTCACATAACACCACAATTATTCAGCACACAGCATGAATTTCAAAAATACACTAGACTGGGTTCGTCGACCTCATGTCTGCCTCAAAACTTTCATCGGCAATATTATAAATCTCCTTCTGGCAACCTAACAAACTCCTATCAAAAATACTTCAAATCATCACGTAGCATGATCCACAAAAAATATAACTGGCTTCAGATGGTTAACGAATATAACCTACAAGAACTGTAATTAATCTTGTCATGACCAGACAACTTCTTAAACAATAGGAATATTAACTTAGTAATCGTAATCCAATTCAAGATTTGGTTTAATTCAGAGAATAAACTCTCTGTTAAGATCCTCAAGATTTACATAAAAAACACCATGTGTTATATTAACTCACATCAAAAATATCTGATAATGATCTGCCTATCAATAAATTCTAATAATAAATAACTCGTCTTACAAGACTCAATTACTTGAAATCCTTCTCAAAGGTATCAAATCACTCACAAAGAGTATCAAAAATATTAACTGTTAAATGAATATACTCTCAAAGGGTACTGCAACAAACTATTGGATTGGCAAACAAGAATTACAAAGTGTAACCCTGCTGACATTTATTTTTAAATTATTTAGCAAATATCGACTAATATGTGACTGGTAGTTTCTTGTTTAGTCTTCTTACGATCATAATTACACTCAGATGATAATATGAGACCTTAAAGCGGCAGGTTAGGTGAGTACCACCACACAGCTACTCAAGGTAACAGGCCCCGCCTCGTAGACTAAGATGAAAAATCCCTAACATGACAGGTAAGGCGTGTACCACCACACAGTTACTTAAGGTAACAGGCCACAGCACGACAAGTTCTACTTCACTGTCTGTGTATAACATGAGATTAAATACTGGCCTCATTGTACTGCTTCAATATGCGGTTATTCATTGTGAATGTATTCGAAATAATGTTCCTCATTCCTAGTGTAATACTGCGTGTTACTACGGTAAGTTATATGCTTGTAAAAGCGTTGCTGTTTCACATGTATGTGAGTGCATTTCCAATGTTGAAAACTAGCATGTTCTTATCACCGGCTCCCTGCCTACAGCTAACGGCCTGCTCGACTCGACCTTCGGTCAGCCTACGCTCACTGCACTGCGTTATAAATTGTAGCGTTCCACGACATGTTGCGTGCACAGAATGTAACCGCACAACTTAATCAACTCAACTGTACTGCTTCCTTGTCACTGCATGCGGCCACTCCACCTTGACCTAGCACGTGACTTCTCCTCCCTTCCGCTGTCTGACGTCACAGATCTAACCTCGGCCCCAATCTTCTGTTATAAAGTCACTACATTAACTTAAGGAGTTATCCACCTTTCTTCAAGTTATTACCAATAATATTCCTTATTATTTCTTTTTCTTCTGAGGTTAGATAAGACTTTATTTCCAATTAATCTTCACAAATATCCATTATTCCTCCCGTGATTCCTTACGTTTGAGGGGTAGTGGCTCCTCCTCCCTCAGTCTCGTACGTCATTTCCTGCAATCCTTCTGACTCGATCTGAGCGCTATCTTTTCTCCTTGACCACAAATCTCAATTACGGCTCTACCACAGCTGGCGTAGCCGATAGCCTCAACTAGGTATCGGGTACAACACCAAGTGCGGCTTCGGTGGCGTAGTTGGTAGCATGCCTAGCTTCTATGCCCAAGAACGTGGGTTCCAAACCGGCCGGAGCCGTTGGAGTTTTTTAAGAGCGTTAAAAATCCCTCAGTATGCCTTCCTTCGCTGGGGAAGAAAAGCCGGTGGCCCATATCATACACTTATGGCATGTAAAAGAACCATCCACAAACTACACTTGTGTGAAGCCAAAGTTTGTAGGTTAGAATTGATAACGCTCTATTAGTTCCAATGTTCACCGCCAGGTGCTGACTGCGATGCCATTCAGCAGCCATGTTCGGAAGGTAGGTCTCGTGGACGGTAGCATTTGGTAGCAAAAGTAGGAACTGCTTGAAATGACTGTCTGTAGTCCTTACTTGAATTAAAACAGATAACACACACTAATACAACCATCACAATTAACACTGGTAATTTGACAGGTTCTACACACACCCAAAGTACACGGGGATACATGACCGCGTTGTCGCAGCCCCTAAACTAGGGAACCAACCAACCAACTTTATTTTCCAAGTCCTATTTTCAACATTATTGATATTAAAACACAACCTTGTTTTTTGGGGGGTTTCGCCTAGGTGTACCTAGAGCCCGCTGATGACCCTGACTTGGCTCACATAGTGAAATCCTCGTAAAAGACAACAAAAACCTACAAGATTTGCTGAGTTTTAATTTCTTGGCCGTGAGAAGCAATATGCCATCTTAAAGCTTGATATGTTTGAAATGTTGTGAGTGTCTTACCTTGTCCTTTGCCTCAATGTCGCACTTCGCTGCGATCAACATCTCTATGATGTCCGTGTTTCCTCGAGACGCTGCCCAGTGGATCGGCGCTCGACCGTACTGAAACAGTACGCTATTTATTAGGCTGGGAATTACGCATTTAACGGGCAGGATAACAATTAAAATAAAACCAAATACAGTCGTCTAAGTTAGTGATTATTCTTACTTTCCTTGGCTAAATATCGCAACAAGGTAGTGTCTCAAGTTTCCAGCTACATCAAAGTCAGCACTTCGTTGGACGGAGCGCTCTTTATTCTGGAGAAATACATTTTTACCTCCACTTATATGATTAGATCAGGGGTTGTTAGGGGGGATCTAGCACAAAGAACCATTGAAGTAACAATATATAAGGTATAATAATAATAATAATAATAATAATAATAATACGAGGGCTGTTTTTTAAGTAATACCCATTGTGATATTTCGCCGTTGCAGCGCTGCGGTCGGCATTCCGTGCAGGTGCGCTGAGACGCCATTAGGGCAACAGTCGCCCTTGTGTGGGAGTGTTGACAAGCTTTTGAAATGGCATCGCCGATCGCGAGTGCCGCCGACCCGTAAACGAGAGAGGAAACTCCCCTGTTAGATATCCTGCCATTTGGCCACCACTGTCATGTAAATTGCGTGCTTGCCAGGAGAACTGCGTATGTTTAGGAGTTCTCCTGACCACGTACGCAGTTTGCCTGACAGTGGTGGCCAAACGGCAGGATATCTTACAGGGAAGTTTTCTCTCTCGTTTACGGGTCGGCGGCACTTGCGATCGGCGATGCTATTTCAAAAGCTTGTCAACACACCCACACATGGGCGACTGTTGCCGAAATGGTGTCTCAGCCTTGCCAATAGATGCAGGTACACAGCGCACCTGCACGGAATGCCGACCGCAGCGCTGCAACGGCGTAATATCACAACGGTATTACTTAAAAACAACCCTCGTAATAAAGGGTGTTTTCACTACCGAGCGAGGTGTGCCATGAAGCGTGATGGAGCCCACTTTGGCAACCCTGTACAGCTTTCACCGAAGCGGCTAACTGGTGAACCATGTGTTAATTCCCCATACAAATACAAACCGATATAAAATAAGTGAATTAATTTACGTATTTCACAGTCATACAGCTTAACTTCCTGATCTATAAGGATTACAACGCAACCAAGAACTACATTTTCCAACGACTCCGAGCCGAGAAAAAGTTACCTTACAAAAATGATAACAACTTTCGTTTTGAACACACAAAATTTTGAAATTAATAAACCAGTTATAAAACATTCCAATGTATATTGTGTTAAAATTTGGATTCGATCTGATGACGGGTTTGTGAGATAATAATTCTTAAATGTGACGCATGGTTGAAACACGCTTAAAAACGGGCACTTTTTGTGTTCCAACTGCGATAAAAAATATTAAAATATAAATTAAAAACTCCACCCTACATGAACTAACGTAAAATAGAACAACGAAAATGATGATGTTATTGGATTTCATGTAGGTCTACTGGTTACTTCACAAACAACCTACAAACTCGAGTACACATAATATTTTGGTCGACAGTAGGTATTATTGGAGCTATCCCGGAGCGCTTGTTCTTCGACTTACTGAACAAAAATCAATCTTTATGGTTACCTGAGAGGTGACGCATAATTCTACATAGCCTAAACTATTCCTCTCGACTCTGGTTATCATATACAAAACGAATTTTTCGAATTCGACTGGTAGTTCCAGAGATTAGCGCGTTTAAACACTTAAACAAACACACAAACTCTTGAGCTTTATTATTGTAACGTGCACGGGGTTCGTGCGGTTTCCCGGCGGCCGCTGGCCCGTTCTCGAGGTGTCAAGTAGGCGGGGTGTCTGGTCCGCCAACCCGGCCAGGGCTAATTGGGTAAGCTCCTCCCAAGGCCGCCAGGATAACAATAGCGCTACGAATCAGGTAGACTATTGGCGCAAGGGCCACCAGACTATTCTGTCTCTTGAATCTACTGGAAGAGGAAAGGCAATCCGGAACATCGCTGGGAGGGGCTAGAGGGTTCTAGAATCCACCACTAGAACGTACTCGCTGCTAAAAGAGGTGGCCTGATTGGGAACAGCCAACTAGAAAGGACTGGGTGGTGCCAGCATAGAATTCACTAGAACACTCTCAATGCCGCGAGAGGTAGCGACGCCCAGAACATTCCAGAACAGAGGCCAATTGTTTATATACCAGTGATGTGCACGAGCAGGAGTCAGTGTGAGTCCTGAGTGAGTCCGCGCTGTCGGTGTGTGCCGTGCCGAGCGACCAGTAGAAATAAATGTGAAGCAGTTTGCCGTGCCTAGCGCGATGAGTGAAAATAAATAATGGAGGACTGTAAATAGTGAAAACGGGGTGTGAAGATAAATGTGGAAATAAATAAGATAAATAGTGACTGCAAGAGAAACTGACTTGTAGAGATCAGTGTACATAAATAGTGACTTGTAGCTGTATAAAGTGAGATTCTGTGTATGTGTGTGGGGAAGTAAGTAGGCCTAATTTGTGTAAATTTGATTTAGTGTTAACTAGTGTAAATAACACTATTGTAAATAAAGTATTAGTGCATTATAAGCCTGACCTATTTTTACGAACCCTAAAAACGTTACAATTGGTGTCAGATGTGAGCGTCAGGCTATAGTGAGTGCTTCTGTATGAAACAGTGCGTACTTTTGAAAAGGCCTACTTTAAGGAAGTGTATAGTTAATTCCTAAGTGACTGTCTGGTGTGTACCATCTGTAGGCCTAGTTCATCGTGTGCTGACTGTCCGTATGTCTCGCATTTTGGACTGTAAAATGGCGACGAAGAAAGTAAGACTCTCAGAACTGAAGGTGTCAGAATTGCGTGAAGAACTGGAAGAGAGGGATGCTGATGCAACAGGAACCAAGTCTACGCTACAAGTGCGGTTACGTCAGTTACTGCTGGACGCTGGGGAGGATCCAGACACATTTCTGTTCGAGATTCCTTGTAGCATGTGGGAGGTGTTGGAAAATGTTGAAAAGAAAATGTCAGAACATTTCGAAACACTGGGAAAGAAATTGACAGAACATTTCAAAAACTTTGAAAAGAAAATTTCCGGAAAATTTGGAAAAGGAAACTGAGGCAAGTTCTGGAAATAAAGTGGAGCAGTATGGGCATGAAACTAGTCGAGACGAGCTGAAACCAGTCCTGAAGTCAAAACCGGAGTGTAACGAGCTTGGAGGCGGTATGGAAAGTGGCGCTGCAGAGGGTGCTGATAACCGAGCCGAATGCATCGTGGAGTCCGGAGGTCTGAATGCTGAGCGAGATGGGGACGAGCCACTGGGAAGCATCACAGGCCTGGAAACCGGATTGAGGCTTAGCAGCTCTGACGACAGGGGCAGTGTCTCGAGTGGAAGGACCCCGCACGTCGATGAGGCTACATCACGGCAGATCTGCGGGACCGGGTTCGACACTGTGGCAAACCATCCCGGGTGCACGCTGGAGGACGGAACAGTTCAGCTCATCACGGGACTTCAGGAACAGATGGCGGAGGTGCTACACGACATCCAGTCGGGGATCGCCTACAACAGGATCGTCGCGACGCTGGAGGAGCATCATGTGGGCCACCAGCTACCGCCCATGTACCAGCTACGGCTAGAAGATAAGGACAGGTGCGCGAGTAAGTTACTTAAAGAGCTCGCTCTGGCTGGCTTGCCTCCCGAGTGCGTACATCAAGAGGAGGCATATATCTTCGCGGATGGGTATTGCGACGCCACGAAACGTCAATATTCGATGCTCAGTGGAAGGAGCTACCCGTGGCAGGCAAAAACCATCCTGTTGGGAATGGCGGCGGCGAAGAGGACAGTTTGCGGCATGCCACCGAAGAGAAGTGACGCCGCCGGAGAAGAAGAAACGGTGGAGGTTGGCTACCCTCCACCAAAGCGACGTAAACCACCACCGAAACGCCGTCGCAGTAGAAAGGTCACCTGTTTGCTATGGACTGTACGATGTCATCTGTCGCGAAAATGCAAGCAAGGAGCTGTATCCCACCTACCGAGACGAGAGAGAGCCAGCCCAAACAGGGGCTTGTCAGCGCCGTCAATGCAACCCCTTCGGACCTCGGATAGCCTCACGATAAACAACTCGAGGCGAGTTGCTTTGAGGAGAGGGGGCAGTGTAACGTGCACGGGGTTCGTGCGGTTTCCCGGCGGCCGTGGCCCGCTCTCGAGGTGTCAAGTAGGCGGGGTGTCTGGTCCGCCAACCCGGCCAGGGCTAATTGGGTAAGCTCCTCCCAAGGCCGCCAGGATAACAATAGCGCTACGAATCAGGTAGACTATTGGCGCAAGGGCCACCAGACTATTCTGTCTCTTGAATCTACCGGAAGAGGAAAGGCAATCCGGAACATCGCTGGGAGGGGCTAGAGGGTTCTAGAGTCCACCACTAGAACGTACTCGCTGCTAAAAGAGGTGGCCTGATTGGGAACAGCCAACTAGAAAGGACTGGGTGGTGCCAGCATAGAATTCACTAAAACACTCTCAATGCCGCGAGAGGTAGCGACGTCCAGAACATTCCAGTCCAGAGGCCGATTGTTTATATACCAGTGATGTGCACGAGCAGGAGTCAGTGTGAGTCCTGAGTGAGTCCGCGCTGTCGGTGTGTGCCGTGCCGAGCGACCAGTAGAAATAAATGTGAAGCAATTTGCCGTGCCTAGCGCGATAAGTGAAAATAAATAATGGAGGACTGTAAATAGTGAAAACGGGGTGTGAAGATAAATGTGGAAATAAATAAGATAAATAGTGACTGCAAGAGAAACTGATTTGTAGAGATCAGTGTACATAAATAGTGACTTGTAGCTGTATAAAGTGAGATTCTGTGTATGTGTGTGGGGAAGTAAGTAGGCCTAATTTGTGTAAATTTGATTTAGTGTTAACTAGTGTAAATAACACTATTGTAAATAAAGTATTAGTGCATTATAAGCCTGACCTATTTTTACGAACCCTAAAAACGTTACATTATATTAGTATAGATTAGAAGCTTCTCTTTGTCCAACACTGCCCGGGTGGCGTCCGTACATGTAAGAGCATAGTTCACCCCGTCTATAAAGATGATAGTGTGCACTGCAAGTTAAAATATAAACATTTGGCCTGCAAGTTTCCTGTGCATACAGGCTAGATCTTATGATTTATTTTCATTCCCGCTGTACTGATTTATGGTTACAAACTAGGGCGTTCATAGAGCATGATAAAGACTTGCAAGCACGTTCTGTTGCTTCGTCTTCATTTTGAGAAAATGGTTACGCCTTCAGGAGTTATGTGAACTGTCATTCGAAATTCTTCCGTTTAATACAAGCCTTCGCTGAATGTTAATGTCCGCTGGAATCTAGGCGTACTTTTTAAGGATCGGTAGTAACTTTCGAGGACCATTATAGGTAAGCTCTGCGCGGATGCGGATATCCACGGATAAACCCGCAGATATCCGCAAAATTGTTTACCGTGCGGATATAGTTTGCAGGACTGTGCGGATCGCGGATAAGCTGCGGATAATGTTTGGAGAAAATATGCGGATAATTTTTAGAATACAATCCGAACTTGTTGATGTGTAACATCTTTCCGCTCAGTTGCTGGATATTTTTGTGGGGGTGATTTTGAAAAATGGGACGGAAGTGGATCGGCACGATTGAGGTAGCACCAGCTGGCACACTTCCGTTCGATCGAACTAGGGGAACGGAAGTGTGCTAGCTGGCAGTGGTGGATCGAACGGAAGTGTAAGACGCACTGCCAACTCGATTAATCGATCCAGCTGGCAGTGGTAAGATCCAGCTGGCAGTGATACGAGAAACAATGAACGCGTGGTGTCGGAAATTGATACCATGACGTACTCTCGGCCATGTGGAATGTATATGACAAACTGAACGGTAAACGATCATGCGAACTCTGGTGTCAAGTGATTGAAACAAAGCACGTAGTACTGCTCGGTTCCCAGCTCTGTGAACTTGCGGGATGAAGGGCAGAGGCAGGGTAGGAGCAGGTGACAATTGAGAAGCCTGTCGACAGCCCGCCGTGTTACCTGACATTCTCATCTATTCCAATACTGCTAACATGGGTCTTTTATGAAACCAGTGTGGCGTTGGGAATGAGTGACTGAGTCACCGACTAATGTATTTGCTTCTGTTACTACGCAAGGACCGAGAAACCTCATCACTCGTCACCACCACTACTCATAGTCTGCGATGCACTTCCTCTCAGGTCCACGCAGCTTAGACCCGAGCAGTACATGTTCGAAGTCTTCGTATCAGTATTTAAATGGTAAAATGCCTTAATATCAAACATTGTAAGTAGTCGGCAATGCCGGTATTATGTTTCTGCACAATGGCTATTCAAATATTAACCCACATAACGGTAATGCAGTTATCAATATAATATAATCGTTTTGGTTATACGAGAATTGAGCAAGCCCTCATGAACTATTGCTGAATAAATTCTCTTTACGCACAAGAGGGCCTATTCATAAGGCATTTTAAACTCAATTTCACGCAGGAACATTATCGAAACAAGCAAAATATAAATGAAACTTAATTCTGTAATGCAGTATTATAGGAACGTGGAAATAAGTCACCATCTTGTGCACAATATTTGCGTAGTCGAAATAGCCATGGGCATAGCGCCTATGACTGTGAATCTAGAGATCTCGGGTTCGAATCCCGGACGGGGTAGACAATTTTGCTACCAGATTATCATTTTAAACGATATTTATCATATCAATATACTCATTTTAACAGA
Source organism: Meconema thalassinum (assembly GCA_946902985.2). Taxonomy (NCBI): domain Eukaryota; kingdom Metazoa; phylum Arthropoda; class Insecta; order Orthoptera; family Tettigoniidae; genus Meconema; species Meconema thalassinum. The sequence continues at coordinate 2,094,945,720 of OX336388.2, read as the reverse complement.
ATCCATATGAAATTACGTGTTGGCCTGTGAATCAAGAGGACCTGTTTATAAGGAATTTAAGGTTATGAGCGGTGTCGCGTCTATTAATCTAGTTGATCCATATCGTATTCTTTATTTAGGCTAGTGCTGGTGGAAGCTACAAATCATCTAATAAAATGAGTTCCGTATTATAAACAACAATATCTTTAAAACACTCCCTTTTACAATAGATTAATATTTATGCCAATAATAGTATAAAATACCGGTGTATCATCAATTTCACGTGAGGTTTCTTCTCTGTCAGATGTTACACATCATATGCGACTACTGTAAGGCTCGTAATTTTTTTAAATATCATAATTAGAACCCGGGGTCGCCTCCGTAGCGTAGCGGTCAGCATGGTTAGCTGCCGCCCCGGAAGTCCTGGGTTCGATTCCAGGCTCTGCCACGAAATTTGAAAAGTAGTACGATGACTGGAACGGGGTCTCCTCAGCCTCGGGTGGCCCAAATGAGTAGATGGGGTTCGATTCCCCCTCAGCCATCCTCGAAGTGGTTTACCGTGGTTTCCCACTTCGTCTTAGGGCAAATGCCGGGATGGTACTGTCCCCGTTTACCCGGATAGTAGGCTGTCAGATATCCGCCCTCTCAATCGGATTGCCAACAATCAATCGCACCGGCTCAGCTACATCAATGAAAATGGCACTGACAGATACTATCGAGGTATGAGCACAGAAGTTAACAGGAAATCATTGTGGAACACACCAAAATAGACGGGGGTTCATACTTACCTTTACTTACCTCTTAAAAATTATCTCGGGGATTGAGTTGACAACAGGATCACTAAAGTCTGTTCACACAATAACCTCCACCATGACATTTAAAAATGAACCAGAACGAAGACGAGAACTTTGAACTGTACAAAAGCTTTTATTTCAAATAAAGGGAATGAATTTAACATCTCAACAAAATAAATGTGGCTATCAGTAGCCCATGTCAATCTGACTACGTCCTCCTATAGGACTTGCAAAATTATCATACAACATGATATAGAACATATTAGCTCCCACGAGCTCCAAATAACGTAATATTCATAACACAATTGGATTGGAAAGGAAGTGAGGACGAGACATATATATAGAGCATTTGGTTTCTTTTAATAAACATAACACTGGTATTTATAGGCGCAAGGCCAGAGTGTGGACGACCTCACCCGCTGATAACCAGTTGTTGGGACAGCTGCGAGCTACCCTTCAACCTGTCGCACACTTGTCAAATGGGCTCCCCTTCTCATGCCACATTACGTAAGAATCCAGCTCTCAAAAGCTTTAAATGTCTGCAAGACAACTCATATATATATTGACGCAAATCTTTCAAATGCTTTACTTACATCCTACTGGATTATTCTGATAATTCCTAAACTTGTTAAGTTCTCATCCAAATGTTTAATAAGCTCTTAAATGTTTATAACAAAATCACATAAATTATTTATAACAATTAGAAATTGTTTATAATATTGTCGAAGATAATTACAAAAAAAATTTAAACACGCCTTTAACATTACTTTCGTTCCACATTATTGTCAAGATATTTACAGCATTATTTACAATATTAACATTTAATTAATCAAATTATTAATTTAAGAAATACATTAACCACATGTTCATCCGGTTGGTAATTTCATAATCGTGTTAATATAATCGACCAATGAAGGTTAGTTATACATGTTATGTCACAATCTGGTTTAATATAGGTTGTAATAATTATAATTATTTGTGACGGTAATCTTCATTCAAAATCTTATCTCAAATTCTTTCAAAACTCTTGTTAATTATAACAGTAAATTCACTTGATTAATTTTCAATGAACTATGACAATTCACTCCAGCGGAAAATAATTCGCTTACAAAATAATGCACAAACTGCATTAAAAATTAGGCCCAAAATTCATCATATATTCATCTATATGGCATCAAAAACTTCCACAGAACTTACAAAAACCTCCACTATCAAAATCTTTAACATTAATTACTGTGGGAACCTCCTTCATATTCAAGGGCATTATACATCAGCGACTTTCAACACGTGCGCTGCACTAGCGATTATACATTCATAGTTCCACTTAAAAATTCTTATAATCATTAATTGTTTCAAAACTGTTGTCATTTAACCTTCGTGGATTTAATTCATGAATCGTAATGAAGTAAAAATTTGCCAATCACAAACAAATTTAATAGTGAATACGCTTATATACGCCTGTCGGGTCTATCAAAATTTAAGATTAACATCTTAAAAGAATTGTAGTATAAAAATACTATCATCAAATAAAGTGTGACTAAAACTGCAAATAGTCGAATAGAATCCAATTAGACTGGGGAATGCAAACATCATTATAGAAATCTCTAATTGAGAAAAACTCCTAACAAAAGCTCTCGAATTTAATGCATTCAATAATTCAATATTAAAGTTCATTTTTCACAAAAATGTCTATGATGCAATGATCGTTCATAACTGACGATAAATGTCTGTGTTGCAATCAATTCAAATAACGACTAGTATTTCCAAGATCGTCGACAACGTAATGGATTTTAACGCTCTAAAATCATTTAAATGTTCTTCCTTCTTGATGATGACAGAAAATTGGTCAAAGTAATTAAACTGGGGTAGAATTACTTTAATAAAGTGACACGCTGTCTGAATTTAAATCTGCCATAAAAATCATTAACTTACAGTCAAATCGTGACTACAAAAAAATTAATAAGCAAATTACTGAAAATCTAAATATCAGTCTCAACTGATTCAAAATCGTTTAACTATGCCCATGACATAACAATGTCTTAATAAATCGTCGAAAAAGGCATAACTCATCAAGGTGTACTGAGAATAGGAATCTCAAACAAGAAAATAGGGCAAAATACATAAGGATAAAAATATGGGAAAAATGGTTGCTCAAACATTGCTAAGAAACTCAAATACAATAAACGTTCACGACTACCTTATCTGCCGATTGACGTTCCAGAGGAAAATTCCCCAAAGAAGACTGCTGATGGGTCCATTTCACCAACTGAAGATGATCTCCATCCTCGAAACAGGAAATAGCACCCTCGGAGAATCGAACTGCTTCCTTGAAGACGAATAGACATCCTTCCGGCAATAATCTTCTTTGTGAGTCGGGACAACCCTGACCTCTCTTGAAAAATCCCTGAAGTTCCAGTAGACAATCGCCATGAAGTTTTTGTAATAATTTCCGAAGAAATATTCATATTCAATGAGTATGTAATAGATTCCATTGCTGTTGGATAGTATTCAGCTTTGAAGCACGAAACATGGGTGTAGATGTTTATTCACCACATGTTCGCTTGTGTGGAATAGCAATTAGCGAAGTTCCATGCTGCTATCTTACTCCGTTGAAATATGTCCCAATCGCATTAAGTCCTTTAGCCTTCCATCTTCTCTTCGGTTATAGTAATAGAAGAACAAACTGCCATATTAAACTGTTCCATTATACTATAGCGTTGTGTAACAAAAGCAATCTGAAGTCTCCCTATTTCACTAGCCGTGTCAGCCGTGGCGTAAAATCTGGCGATACAAAGTGTTTCTCAGGTGGCGAGATAATCACTTTTGTCAGTCGTGTAAAACTGCCAATATCTTTCAAAATAATTGCTCGAAATTGTTCAGCTTTTCTATATTACTTCATGTAGCACTGCACAATAGAATTAGCTTATAAGCGACCGCTAACTGTTCAAAGCTAATCTTGTAGATGCGTTCTAAGGTGCGTTTTAACTTCACCTAGTTTTACTTGAATCTCGTTTAATGCAGTGGCTTCACCACGCGTTATAAAGACGACTCTTTCTACTCGTTTCACTTGACGTCTCACCAAAATGACAATATAAGAACTTTCACGATTAGACTTCGATGATCTGAGAATGAGACTCCTCTCTTCTGCGCAAGGCCTTTTATGAACTTCCTAAGGGGCGTATCCATCCCTTCCATAGCGTGTTACTGCGTCATCGCTAGAAGTTCCAACTTCGTTAATACATGACGGATTTTCAAAATTCAAAAACTGAAAATAAATTTCACCAAAATTCCAGAACAATGCCTCTACTGCAAATGGATTTCCACAATTCTGCATTCCAAAAGTAATACAAATATCATAGTTTCCGCAATCTCCGTCTTTCTTCAAACTATCGTTCATTGGTTCAAGCCTCCCCTCCAATAGCATAGTTTCTTCCTCAGCAGAATTCCACGTTTCCTGCGACTGCGTCGTAGATCTCGGATCCTTCTCGAATAAATGCTGACGTCACTGAGAATCTCAGCTCGAGTAGCCTGCTGGCATAACGTTTGCGTCATCCGTGCTTACGTCATGACTACCCACGTCATAACTATGACAGCCATAACTTTCCTTATAATTTTCAAAATAGCCACCGTGGTCTCTATATAATTCAATTACGGGGGCATTCTCCTCTCACCACGTTTTAAAAACAGTTGCAAATTGTTTTTAAACTCTGTGTTACAAGTACCTGAACTCTCTTGAACACGAAATTGAATTATTACTGGCTTACTCTAGTATGATATTTCCTCTATGTTCCTTAATCATAAATCTCTTCTACTCTGGGTTGTGTGTGGTTAAATGCATTCTCTCCTCTCTAATTTCTCTTCTGTCCAGTATTTCTATTTTCTAAGTTCTGCTGGCTCGTAGAAGGTCCAGGATCGATTACAACATCCTGCCTTTTCTTTTGATTTTCGGTATCTTTTTCCCGTAATTCTTTTAGGTATTGCTGGCTTTCCCTCTCTCTTTCCTGATACTGATCGGGTGTCATAACCTGATCTTGAGGATTCTGATTTCTGTTTTGGTTTTGGTTATTTCTATTATAATTTCTGTTATAACCATTATTGTTGTAATATCTGCCTCTTCCATTGTAATTTCCTCGATTGTAGTTCCAGCCTCTTCTCTGTTGATAAGGACGGTAACCTTGTGATCTGTTATTTCTAAACTGATTATTCCTGTGAGGACCTACATTGTCAGTTTTCTCTTCGTCTGGCTTGTCAGTTTGTTGGACTTGGTCCATATATACAGTATTGATTTCTTTGAAGTCCTGCCTTTGACCTTTCTGTACCACGTTAGACATTGGGCTTGTGTAGTCTAACCTCCTCAGTAATTCATCCATGCTGGTTAAATCCCTGATGTTTGACGAAATAATTAGTCTCCTCACCTCAACTGGCAGCATACGAGAAATCGCATCAATAAGTTGCTCCGTTGACAATGGGGGTTGTAAAAATCTCAAGCGGGACAATTGACTCGTAAAGAAATCAGCGTACCGTGTTGGAAGAGTACCTGAGTATTTTCTTGAATACACCTCCGCTCTTAACGAATTCTGCGCTTCTATGGACCAAAATCGTTTGATTAATGCCTCTGCAAACTCGTCAAAGTTACTGAATGTGTATCTAAATGCGCGAAACCATTCGAGGGGTCCTCCAATCAAAAATCTCTCCACTATCTTCATCTCTCTCTCTCTGGGAATGTGAGCTTCGATGAAATAATCTTTGAGGTTCCTTACATATTCTATAGGTGTCAAACTATCAGTGTTACTGAATTTTTGCGGTTTGTCTTCAAAATTCCTGATGACCGTTACGTTCCTCGGATATGAATCCGGGAAGTTTATCCCACTATCTCGATAGTTCCACTCAGGTTCCATATTCCTCTCGTCATCCTCCTCTCTGAATCTGTATATACGTTCTTCAGGAGTCACGTCTCTATCTTCTGGATCTAGGTTATATCTTCTGGCATAATTCCTATTGAGTTCGCAAGCCAAGCCTTCTGTATCCTTGTCAGTGATTTCCGTTAAGACTTTCTTGATTAACTCTTCTTTGTAGGTCTCCATCAAACTAGCCTCTCCTAACTTTAAATTCTGCAGTTTGCTCGTCGTTTCATTTACATCAGAGACAACTTTATGAATCTGTTCCTCTAATGCAGATTTTAATGTTTGCATATCCTGACCTAGTTGTGTTCTATCGTCAACTTGTCTTTCGGATAGCGAATCCATCCTGACGCTTAAATCTTTCCTAATTTGTACTACTTCATTGTTAATTTCTATTTGAGTACTGGCAAGTTTTCTTTCAATCCGTTCCTGAATTTGGGTTACATGTTCCCCACTTGACTTATTCCACTCGTCTTTCCATACTGCTACATTCGCTGTTAACATTTCTGCTATGTCTACTTCGATATCCTCTTTTAATAATCTATTACGGTCTAATACCTGGGTTCTCATGACCTCTACATCATACTTTAAACCTGCTAAAGACGCTGTTGTTCTAATTGACTCATCAACTAATCTAGTCGTTAATGCACTTATATTACGCGTACAAAGGGTTTTCGAATTTTCTATCTCTTCCCTGACTTTATTTACATCAGTTTGGACTCTAGCAATATCTACGAAAACTGTGTTGACTTCTACCTGAATCTTAGTTATGTCACTTTGCACCTCATTTACATCCGTATGAATGTTATTAATATCAACCTGAACATTGGACACATCAGTTCTAACATTTTGAATTTCTCTTTGGACTTCCTCAACCTTGTCTTGGACAGTCGCAACATCATTTTTAACAACCACTACTTCGGCTCTAGCACAAGAAATATCACTTCGGACATTAGCTACATCTAGATTCAACATTGTAAGATCTTTATGCACATTAGCAACATCAATTTTAACATCTGCAACATTTTTATGCATATAAGACACATCTATTTTAACATTGGACACGTCTGAGCGGATGTCAGTTACAGTATTCTCAATTCCTTGGGTATTAATCTGTAAACGCGACATATTATCCTCTAAGTTAGCAGAACTGGTCTGAAGACCCTTCAAACTTTCATCCATGCTAGCTTTCAAATTACTAGCATTCTGCTCCATTCGACTAGCATTCTCCTCCAACCGACTAGTATTCCTAGCTTCCATCTCCTTTATACTTTCATTCAGCATCTGCTTCATACTACTATTCATGCTTGCTTTCAAATTAGCAGACATCTCCTCTAACATCATCTTCAAACTTTCGTCTGCCATTACAATATTATTCAAAAATTAGACTGCTGTAGGGACATACATCAAAAGAGCAAAATAACAACATTTGAGCAACACTTTTCACCATATATAAATTTGATCAATTTTCTGTCTTAAATCTAACTTATAACTAACTTATAATTAATTTTCGAAGACACTTCATGTTGAAACAAACTCAAGCACATGTTCAAATTTCCCTGGCTCATTTTAAAATATCCTAACACAAATAATTTACATTTACAATCCAAATAATTTAATTTTATCTTAAATATGACTAAAATGTCATAAGCCGGTCAAATAAAATAAGATTCCAGATTATAGGCGATTTTTCTAAGTTTCCAGCCTATTTAACCTTTCTCAAGTTGTATAAGATCTGATCTTTTCTGAGTGTAATTTTCCTAATACAATACAACATTTAATTCCTATATAATCACACTCTCAAATTCTACAATTGGCCTAGACATCTAACAAAGAATCAACCTCTTTATTTGAGTCTAATCGAACCTCACGTTTTAGGTGCGCCAATCTTACTAGCGTTCAACCTGGTAATCCAGTTATGTTGAATCGAGCCCCACGTTTTAGGGTCGCCAATCTTACTGTCCCCGTTTACCCGGATAGTAGGCTGTCAGATATCCGCCCCCTCAATCGGATTGCCAACAATCAATCGCACCGGCTCAGCTACATCAATGAAAATGGCACTGACAGATACTATCGAGGTATGAGCACAGAAGTTAACAGGAAATCATTGTGGAACACACCAAAATAGACGGGGGTTCATACTTACCTTTACTTACCTCTTAAAAATTATCTCGGGGATTGAGTTTACAACAGGATCACTAAAGTCTGTTCACACAATAACCTCCACCATGACATTTAAAAATGAACCAGAACGAAGACGAGAACTTTGAACTGTACAAAAGCTTTTATTTCAAATAAAGGGAATGAATTTAACATCTCAACAAAATAAATGTGGCTATCAGTAGCCCATGTCAATCTGACTACGTCCTCCTATAGGACTTGCAAAATTATCATACAACATGATATAGAACATATTAGCTCCCACGAGCTCCAAATAACGTAATATTCATAACACAATTGGATTGGAAAGGAAGTGAGGACGAGACATATATATAGAGCATTTGGTTTCTTTTAATAAACATAACACTGGTATTTATAGGCGCAAGGCCAGAGTGTGGACGACCTCACCCGCTGATAACCAGTTGTTGGGACAGCTGCGAGCTACCCTTCAACCTGTCGCACACTTGTCAAATGGGCTCCCCTTCTCATGCCACATTACGTAAGAATCCAGCTCTCAAAAGCTTTAAATGTCTGCAAGACAACTCATATATATATTGACGCAAATCTTTCAAATACTTTACTTACATCCTACTGGATTATTCTGATAATTCCTAAACTTGTTAAGATCTCATCCAAATGTTTAATAAGCTCTTAAATGTTTATAACAAAATCACATAAATTATTTATAACAATTAGAAATTGTTTATAATATTGTCGAAGATAATTACAAAAAAATTTTAAACACGCCTTTAACATTACTTTCGTTCCACATTATTGTCAAAATATTTACAGCATTATTTACAATATTAACATTTAATTAATCAAATTATTAATTTAAGAAATACATTAACCACATGTTCATCCGGTTGGTAATTTCATAATCGTGTTAATATAATCGACCAATGAAGGTTAGTTATACATGTTATGTCACAATCTGGTTTAATATAGGTTGTAATAATTATAATTATTTGTGACGGTAATCTTCATTCAAAATCTTATCTCAAATTCTTTCAAAACTCTTGTTAATTATAACAGTAAATTCACTTGATTAATTTTCAATGAACTATGACAATTCACTCCAGGGGAAAATAATTCGCTTACAAAATAATGCACAAACTGCATAAAAATTAGGCCCAAAATTCATCATATATTCATCTATATGGCATCAAAAACTTCCACAGAACTTACAAAAACCTCCACTATCAAAATCTTTAACATTAATTACTGTGGGAACCTCCTTCATATTCAAGGGCATTATACATCAGCGACTTTCAACACGTGCGCTGCACTAGCGATTATACATTCATAGTTCCACTTAAAAATTCTTATAATCATTAATTGTTTCAAAACTGTTGTCATTTAAGCTTCGTGGATTTCATTCATGAATCGTAATGAAGTAAAAATTTGCCAATCACAAACAAATTTAATGGTGAATACGCTTATATACGCCTGTCTGGTCTATCAAAATTTAAGATTAACATCTTAAAAGAATTGTAGTATAAAAATACTATCATCAAATAAAGTGTGACTAAAACTGCAAATAGTCGAATAGAATCCAATTAGACTGGGGAATGCAAACATCATTATAGAAATCTCTAATTGAGAAAAACTCCTAACAAAAGTTCTCGAATTTAATGCATTCAATAATTCAATATTAAAGTTCATTTTTCACAAAAATGTCTATGATGCAATGATCGTTTATAACTGACGATAAATGTCTGTGTTGCAATCAATTCAAATAACGACTAGTATTTCCAAGATCGTCGACAACGTAATGGATTTTAACGCTCTAAAATCATTTAAATGTTCTTCCTTCTTGATGATGACAGAAAATTGGTCAAAGTAATTAAACTGGGGTAGAATTACTTTAATAAAGTGACACGCTGTCTGAATTTAAATCTGCCATAAAAATCATTAACTTACAGTCAAATCGTGACTACAAAAAAATTAATAAGCAAATTATTGAAAATCTAAATATCAGTCTCAACTGATTCAAAATCGTTTAACTATGCCCATGACATAACAATGTCTTAATAAATCGTCGAAAAAGGCATAACTCATCAAGGTGTACTGAGAATAGGAATCTCAAACAAGAAAATAGGGCAAAATACATAAGGATAAAAATATGGGAAAAATGGTTGCTCAAACATTGCTAAGAAACTCAAATACAATAAACGTTCACGACTACCTTATCTGCCGATTGACGTTCCAGAGGAAAATTCCCCAAAGAAGACTGCTGATGGGTCCATTTCACCAACTGAAGATGATCTCCATCCTCGAAACAGGAAATAGCACCCTCGGAGAATCGAACTGCTTCCTTGAAGACGAATAGACATCCTTCCGGCAATAATCTTCTTTGTGAGTCGGGACAACCCTGACCTCTCTTGAAAAATCCCTGAAGTTCCAGTAGACAATCGCCATGAAGTTTTTGTAATAATTTCCGAAGAAATATTCATATTCAATGAGTATGTAATAGATTCCATTGCTGTTGGATAGTATTCAGCTTTGAAGCACGAAACATGGGTGTAGATGTTTATTCACCACATGTTCGCTTGTGTGGAATAGCAATTAGCGAAGTTCCATGCTGCTATCTTACTCCGTTGAAATATGTCCCAATCGCATTAAGTCCTTTAGCCTTCCATCTTCTCTTCGGTTATAGTAATAGAAGAACAAACTGCCATATTAAACTGTTCCATTATACTATAGCGTTGTGTAACAAAAGCAATCTGAAGTCTCCCTATTTCACTAGCCGTGTCAGCCGTGGCGTAAAATCTGGCGATACAAAGTGTTTCTCAGGTGGCGAGATAATCACTTTTGTCAGTCGTGTAAAACTGCCAATATCTTTCAAAATAATTGCTCGAAATTGTTCAGCTTTTCTATATTACTTCATGTAGCACTGCACAATAGAATTAGCTTATAAGCGACCGCTAACTGTTCAAAGCTAATCTTGTAGATGCGTTCTAAGGTGCGTTTTAACTTCACCTAGTTTTACTTGAATCTCGTTTAATGCAGTGGCTTCACCACGCGTTAAAAAGACGACTCCTTCTACTCGTTTCACTTGACGTCTCACCAAAATGACAATATAAGAACTTTCACGATTAGACTTCGATGATCTGAGAATGAGACTCCTCTCTTCTGCGCAAGGCCTTTTATGAACTTCCTAAGGGGCGTATCCATCCCTTCCATAGCGTGTTACTGCGTCATCGCTAGAAGTTCCAACTTCGTTAATACATGACGGATTTTCAAAATTCAAAAACTGAAAATAAATTTCACCAAAATTCCAGAACAATGCCTCTACTGCAAATGGATTTCCACAATTCTGCATTCCAAAAGTAATACAAATATCATAGTTTCAGCAATCTCCGTCTTTCTTCAAACTATCGTTCATTGGTTCAAGCCTCCCCTCCAATAGCATAGTTTCTTCCTCAGCAGAATTCCACGTTTCCTGCGACTGCGTCGTAGATCTCGGATCCTTCTCGAATAAATGCTGACGTCACTGAGAATCTCAGCTCGAGTAGCCTGCTGGCATAACGTTTGCGTCATCCGTGCTTACGTCATGACTACCCACGTCATAACTATGACAGCCATAACTTTCCTTATAATTTTCAAAATAGCCACCGTGGTCTCTATATAATTCAATTACGGGGGCAGTACCTTCTTCAAGGCCACGGCCGCCTCCTTCCCTCTTCCTTGCCTATCCCTCCTACCCATCCCTTACCTTCCCTCATGAGGCCCCTGTTCGCTTTGCAGGTGAGGCCGCCTGGGCGAGGTGCCAATCCCACCTCACCAGTTGTATCCCCTCCGATTCGATGTTCCCAGCTCTAGGACACTGCCCGTAGAGGCGGTAGTGGTGAGTTCCCTCGTTGAGTCCGTGGGTTCCACCAACCTGGAGGGTAAAAGACTAAAAAAAAAAAGAACCCGGATGTTTATGACATATCATATTTTTCAGTAAAGTTTCTTTCGTGACAAAATAATGTAAGATGATGATTTAAGCTAATCTCATTCAAATTATGTCATTAAGCATAATTAACCCTCCGAACAGGAAAGGTTTGCAATTCTGGCTGTGTAACATTCATTTTAAACATAGCACATGACATAGGGGAACGATTTTTTCCTCAAATGTCTAAATATGTCCTTTTTAGTAATGTATGCTTTATCAATTCAAAATAGCTTTGTAATGCCATTAGATTCGGATAACAAACTTGGGTATGTGGAAAAAAGTCGTGCAGATGCCAGTTCGAGGCGGATAACGTTTTGTTTACCCATGCAGGGCTCTTATTATAGGGTTATTCGGTTTGTGTGTCACAGCCTGTTATACTTGGAATTGCTCAACCAGGGTTCGATCCAGCAACCTTAGGCACAGCAGGCGAGAACGTTACCGCTGCACCACGCAGCCAGTCGAGAGATGTTTCTGGCGACTGCTGATGAAGAGTAGGGATAAGTTGGTAGTTCACAAACTAAGACACCTAGGAGTAGCAAACTTATGGAAGGAAGGGCCAAGGATAAGACCTGCAGGGTTAGACCAAGGTTATAATACTGAAGAAAATGGAAATTGCAACACCCAGAAGGAGTGGTGCTACATTGCTGCAATTGGACATGCAGGACGAGTGTTCGGTTGTGTTTCGATGATTACACTTTCAGGTCCCTCTGACCGCAAGTTTGGACAACAATCAATACAGGATGTGCCCACCACGAGCTGCAATACATTGATGAATTCGTCGAGGCATGGAGTCAATAAGGCCCTGGATCGCTTCCTGAGGAATTGCGGCCCATGCTTGCTGCACTGCATGGGTCAGTTGTTCCAGAGTTGTGGGTGGCTGAGGACGGTTGGCCAGTTGTCGACCCATCATGTCCCACACATGCTCAATAGTACTGAGGTTGGGGGATCTGGCGGGCCATTCTAAGGTTGTGATGTCGTGGAGAGCTTCTCTGGAGATGCGTGCAGTGTGAACCCGGGCATTGTCCTGCAGGAACATCCCATTAGCATTGTTCACCATCATAGGGACAACCACTGGATTGTGTACCCTGTCAACGTACTGTCGAGCAGTCATAGTGCCCTCAACCAGTACTATTTGTGATTTCACATTAAAGCCAAGAACTCCCCAGACCATGATGCATGGTGTTGGCCCTGTGTGCCTCTCGACAATAAGGGCTGGGCGGTCCCTCTTCCCAGTACGTTAGCGCACACCATTCCGACGATCACTGCGGGCAAGACAGAAGCGCGATTCATCACTAAAGACGACCCTATGCCATTCGTCGACGCACGTTGATCGTTCTCGACACCAGGCCAGCCTTACACGTCGCTGTTGTGGGGTCAATGGAACTCCTTCTGCAGGGACACAGGATCGTAAACCAGCTGCACGCAGGCGATTACCAACTGTTTGTTGTGTAACGTGGGGTGCCACAGCTGCTCGAATTTGCGCTGCTGTTGCATGGGATTCCATCCGGGCCATCCGAATGATGCAGCGATCCTCTCTCACAGTTGTCTGTCGCGCTGGGCCTGTGCCAGGTCTACGAGTGTAGGTACCTTCATTTGACCGCTGCTGCCATACACGTTGTACCGTACATGCCTGTCGGCCAACACGTGTAGCGACAGTCCTTAGCGATAATCCAGCCTCACAGAGCCCAATTATCCGAGCCCTCTCAAACGGCGACAGTTGTTGATAGCGTGCTCTTCTCTGTCGTTGAGGCATGTTTGACGGGGAACACTTCACTGCACAGACTGCAAGTCAACTACACTACACCAGAGTCCGTAGGCTGGAGTTTATTCATCCGCGACCAATCACGTGGGGAGACCTGTAGCAACAATCCAATGGGTCTGAAACTTTGATCGTTTACATACCAACATGTCATCGTTCCATATCTTGAAAATCAACACAAACGACCAATGCTTTCATGGTGTTGCAATTTTCATTTTCTTCAGTGTATAATAAACAGATTGCCTCGGATGTAAGGCGTGGTAGCTATGTAGAGATGAAACAATTAGCTCAGGACAGGGAGAAATGGAAAGCTGCATCAAACTAGTCAAAATACTGAAGGCACAAACAACTACAAAAATGAAATTATTGAGACGCCTCCCGGTTAACGCTGGACAAAGCAGCTAGCTAATCATAAGCATGAGTTGAAGTACTTGGGTTGTGAAATAGGATGATACTTTAACAATATTCGCAGCTGGTGCACTTGGATACTTTCCAACTGCGAGCTGAAGAGATGCGGTGTGGCGCCACCGTTGGGGCGCAGCGAAGTATGCTTTAGAAACGGAAACAGGTGAAGTGAAAGGCTGTTAGCTTTTCGTGACCAGAGACATTTATCGCTTCCTGCAGGAAAAGATCGAGCTGCTTCTTGAAACTTGACTTTATTTATTTAACAGTGTCTGTTCTTCCTCTTACATTAATACGTTCTGAAGTTTAACTAAGCGTTCTATTTCCACGAAACTGAATGGACATGAATATTTCCGGTCGACATTAACTGTTGCATTGCCTTTAGGTAAAAACGTTATGGTCATTCTTTGTCATAAATAAGGAAGATATTGTGATAGCGCAGCATTCTAGCTGCATACCACCGACCAAAGCAGACCGGGATCGATTCCCCGTTATTGCATGTAGGATTTTCAAGGTAAAATATCACTTCCGCTAATTCAGATTCCACGTAAAATGGAAGTCCCAAGCTTATGATCGCGAGATTATCGGTGACGTCAAAATAGTAGCTTCTTTCAATTATCCTCAATCAAGATTGTTTGCAAAACAAGAGATATTTTTAGCGGGGTGGCATAGATGGTAGGAAGCATTGTTGCCAATTTGGTGTTTTTAGCACCAGATCTGGTGTTTCTGAAGTTCGTCTGGTGCCAGAAATGTTCTAATAGTGCCATAGAAAAATACTGGTGTTATTTCAATAAAACCAGTGCCAAATCTGGTACTTAACGGATTTTTTCATGAAATTGTCTCCTATGACAAATAAGTAAATTCTGGAAGCCATGTAATAGTTTTAATAAATTTAATCAATTAAGATAGGCAATGTTCAGTCTTACACGTGTCAAGGTCAACACTCCAGCAGGTTAAGTCCCTGAAATTCTCATTCTCGTGCATAAGTGCTAAGTAAGCGCAACATGCAGGGCTCAGTGCAAGTGCACTTGCACAAAGAATCCACTTATCATCTATTTCCTTCCCAGCTCCCAGGGGATTTCCCAGTTTCATGCGAAGCCAGTTTATGTACTTTCGCCTCCTCACTCTAATGCAGATGTAGGGAGAGTGTTTAGCCAAGTTTAATTGGTGAAAACAAAGCAAAGAAATCGAATGACAGTTCAAAAATTGCATTCCTTTCTGTGTGTGCGATTTGGACTAAAAACAGAGGGAAAATGCTATCACGACTACGAACCTCCGAAGGATATAATAGTGGCCAAAATTAGAAGTATGCAGAGCTCCAGCCGTACTACACCTTGCAGCTCTAAAGCTGTAATAGCGGTAGCAGGCTCCGCAAGTGAAGAAGACAATTTTTAATGAAAGAAATGTAAATAAAAAGCCGTTTATATATTTATGTTCGACCCTCACTATTATGTGTCAGAAAACTGTATCATAATGATGGTCATTATAACACTGTGTTTCATTATGATTCGGTTTCTCCAGCCAATCAGAGCTCGTTCATTGACCAATTAGGTAACGATACCTTCACGCATGCGCTCAAAATCCAACATGTCGGACATAAACACAACATCGAACTATAATAAATTACCGACATGGAATACGCACCGTCCATATGTTCACGTAAGTAAACTGGCGAATATGAGACAAGAAATAGCACTGTACCTTAATATCACCAACACTAATTTCTACACAGCGCATTGCCTTCAAACGACTCCGGTGACAATATTACTGAGGGACGGCAGATGTAAACATACGGCCTGCATATGGCATTGCGAGCACACAGAGCGCATGCGTCGGTCGTTCAGAGATCTTGAAAGACAGAGATATACCCAGCGCTCGCTCTTCGATCACAAAATTCAAGTGGCTGACTCTCAACAGATATTTATGAATATTTATGTTAAAACATATAATAAAGTTATAATTATCGTCGAACATAAACAGTCGTATGCAACTCGCCTATAATGGTAATTAAGACACTCGAATGGAAATTATAAAACTCGCATACGCTCGTTTTATAAACATACTCGTGTCTTAATTATAGCCATTATAGGCTCGTTGCATAATGTATTATTATAATTCTGGATGTTTTTCTAGTGTTTTGGATCATAGAGTCAGCTGGTGCTTTTCTGGTGTTTTAAAGCGTAGGGTTTCTTCTATGCCCAAGATCGTGGGTTCAAACACCGCCAAAGTCATCGGATTTTTTAAGAGCGTTAAAAATTCCTCAATATGCTTTCCTACATGGGGAGATTTATGGCAGGTAAAATAATCTTCACTAACTAACAATAAAATTGTGTGAAGCTAAAGTTCTAGGTTAGATTTGATTAACGCTCTATTGAGTTCCAACGTTCGCCGCCAAGTGCTGGTTGCAATTGGCATCTAGTAGCCAAGTTCGCGGATAGGTGTCGTTGATGGTAACATATGATAGCAAAAGTAGGAACTACGTTCAATTGATCGTCTGCAGTCCTTACCTAAAATACAGATAACACACACTAATACAGCCATCACAATTAACACCGGTTATTAGACAGATTCTACACATACACCAAGTACACGGGTTGTCGCAGGCCCTAAACTGAGGAACCAACCAACTTAAATATTATCGATCTGAGCCTGGATGTTGAAAGCTATAATATAACCAAGTCTGCCGATCAATCCAACAATTTTTGAATGACATTTCGTATTATCAACCTCATGTAGAAAATATTTGATCGGATGATTCGCCTTGTAGGAACATAAAGGTAAAACGATACTTTTAAATGCTACAGCGGTTACCTTGGATAACTTCGTGTCTTGCCAGGTAGAACGTTTAAGTATGCTGCACTTATGTCGATCGACTGAATAGCTTGTAATAATTCCAGTAGACCATTTCAACAACTTTTTAAATTTTACCCGTATTTGAATATATGGTACAATAAATTATCCAAAAGAAATCATTCGAAAACTACAGATGCTCTTTAGTAGGTCTACGAGTATAAATATATCAAGAGTTAATTATTAGCCTACTTTTCACATTTTGCAAAAATGAGGGAAAAGTAGACTTATGAGATCGATCCGGCCAAATGTGTGTCTGTCTGTCCTTCTGTCTGTCTGTCTGTCTGTCTGTCTGTCTGTCGGTGTGTGTGTGTGTGTGTGTGTCCCCTATCAACTCCTAAACGGCTGCAGCAATCGAATCCAAATTTGGTATGAGTAAAGATCTTTACCTGTATATCACAAGCCCATATTTGAAAATGATATCAGTGCTACCAACTGATGAAAAGTCGCAATTGAAATATGAGCTCCATGTTGGATATCATGGAATGTATGAAAGGGAGCTATTTCAAAATTGGCACACGTATAGATAATAATATTTCAGTTTAATATCCAGGAGGCCATACATGGCAGTGTTGCCAAAATGATTTTAAGCCTGCTGATAAGTCCAATATTTAAATGCATATAACTTCTACACTATCAATTGGAATTCAACCAAATTTTGTATGTGCTATGTGTACATAAACGGGCATGACTGAGCGTGTTCTTAAGAGCCACCAGGGCTGCCTACTATTAGGCTAATAATTGCTCTCTCTTTTTTTTTGTCCAAACACCAATTCATCTGAAAGCATGCAAGCTGACAGCTATAAACTATTCACACGTATAATACCTGACATACTATATTAATTTGGAGTAACTTATATACATCAGTGCTACCAACATGATTCTAAGCCTGCAGATAGGTCCAAATTTAAATACATGTAACTTCTATACTATCATTTGGTTTTCAACCAAATTTCTTATATGCTATGTGTACCATAATAGATATTAAAATGCGTATTTTTAAGAGCAACCAGCGCTGACAACTGTTAATAAATGCTGTCTCTATTTTTATTACCCTAATATAAATATATCAGAAAGTACGCAGCCAATAGCCCTAAACTTTGCACACGTGTAGTACCTGGCATTCTAGAATAATTTGGAGTAACTAATATACGTCAGTGCTGCCAACATGATTCTAAGCCTGCTGATAAGTCCAATTTTAAAATGCATGTAACTTCTATACAAACTAATGGATTTCATTCAAAATTGGCACAACAATAGATCGTATTATTTCAGATTATTTCTGACCAAAACATGCATGACATTGTTGCCAACATGATTTTACGCGCTCTGTTAGATCCAATGTTTAACTGCATGTAACGTCCATGCTATCCATTGGACTTCAAACAAATTTTGTATTCTGTACCTTAAAAGATGGAACTAAGAATATATTCAGTACCAGTGCTGCCAACTGTAGTGCTCTGTTAGGCTACATTAGGCTATATTATGCCAGATATACAGTATTTCGAACTAAATTGAAATTTCTATATTACCAACTTAATTTCGTCATTATTCTAGATTGATCCATATAGATTAATCATTGGTATGAATCTTAAATTTTAAGAAAAGTAGGCTCTTTAGTTCGTCACGGAACTTCTTGTTTTTATATTTGAAGGAACTATCACGATTCGTCTAATTTGGCTCAAATATTTCGCTCTTGCATAAGTTTAGTATTTCAGATCATTTTCACTAATAACTAACACATGGACTAACACTTTTACAAGACCTAGTTAATCTTTATGATGAATTGAGGGACTTCTCCTGGAATTTATTTGAGGGCCAGGCACCTTTCGTAACATTATCGGGGGGCAGTGGCCATTGTTTTATAATTTGTTGAGACAAAAAATCCTTAGCCCACCCCTAAAGTAGGTGCCTATGAAGCCATGGGTGTATAGAAATGTGATAGTGAATAGCTCTAATCAAACTCTCGCTGATATTTCATCAGAATAAAGGGCTTGTAGTATTCCATTTTCCATTTCTAATTTTGCAACGTAAAATGCTTGCCACGGTGGGTGAGTGGTTATCGTGTCGGACTGCCAACCCCCAAACTTGCAGGTTCGCTCCTGGCCGTGGCAAGTGATTTATGAAAGACGACAAAATTCACGGTACGCATGTCGTAAGTTGTTAGCATGTTAAAGAACCTATTTTAATTCAGTAGGCTGTGTTCATACTGGCAAAATTGATCTCGGGATTTTCCGCCAACACAAAAGGTTCCTCCTTTCTCTACTAGAAAGCGCTACAGTGTCAAGGAGCTTAGATATCCAACCTCCTTAACTTTCATAGCGCTCAAAGGAGCGATAAAATTTGACATGCAAGCTGCCCTCTGGGCGTCAATTAACAAAGCTTGCATCCGGCACCCGAGGCCATATCATATTATTATTATAACGTAAAATCATTATAACGTCAATGTGTCATCTAGAACTTCTTCCTTAGAGTCAAAGATAGCCTAGCAGAATAAGAGCAATATTTTAAACATCATCTGCTCTAATAAACGTAATTGTAACAACAGTAAGAATAATATACTGTAATATTAATAACGAACGGTCGTATGATGCATATGCATAAAAAGCCAAGATTGTACTCACATTATTTCTTGAATTTACGTATAGAGGTTCCTTAAGAGTTCTTCTGACAGATTCAGCGTCATTCTTGATGACAGCTTCGTGGAGCAGAAGTTCATTCTTCAGCACTGAAACAAGAGGTTTGGTTATTCTCTAAAGATAGCCCGGAATAATCAGTTAACAATGCCAAAATGGAAGTCACGCTCCATGTGGTCATGATGAGCACGCAGATCAATTAATACAGGGTCTTCATTTTTGCTTGGCAAGGACATTCTCGCTCACGCGCTCCGCCAGTGACAGCTCAGTTCCCGGCTGCCGCGCGCGCGAATAGTCGGCAGAATACGGTGCTGAAAGTCAGTATCATGCATTTTTCCTCACCATGCTTACAGTAGATGCTGAAAATGTTCCCCATCCGCTGCCAAACATTACCGGCATCTCCTTATGAAGTTTCCGGTTAATCCAGTTAATTTAGCTTCAGTAAGGAAACAACGACATTTACGTTTATTTTCATTGTTTACTGAACCTGTACATTTGAATCATTTAGCCATTTGTCTTATTGTCCGATTTATAGGAATGGGTCCCCCTGGAAATCTCACTCGAAACTTTTGTCTTGTTCTAGCGCACGATTTCCTGCACTTTATGTACGTATTGTGCAGATATACACGTTCACGTAACGAATATTTTACATAAGGCATTACAGCACTACACACAATCACAATAAAACACTACACAAAACGATATACAGTACCGGTACACAGTAGCTTTATAAAACACTGAAAGACTGAAACACCCAATTAGCTCAGAGCTCGCACTCTACAAAAGAGCGAGTGAATACGGCTGGTGACCCTGCGCCAACCTGGCCCGGGACCGGCGGCCAAGGTCGAGCGAAGGTTTGCACAATAGCCTACGTGCCTCTCATAACGTGCACCTAAACAAGACAAAAGTTTCGAGTGAGATTTCCAGGGGACCCATTCCTATAAATCGGACAATAAATCAACTGGCTAAGAGATTCAAATGTACAGGTTCAGTAAACAATAAAAATAGACGTAAATGTCGTTATTTCCTTACTGAAACTAAATTAACCAGAGTAACCGGAAACTTCATAAGGAGATGTCGGTTATGTTTGGCAGCGGATGGGGAACATTTTCAGCATCTACTGTAAGCATGGTGAATAAAAATGCATGATACTGGTTTTCAGCACCGCATTTTACCGTCTACACGCGCGCGCGGCAGCCGGGAACTGAGCTGTCACTGGCGGAGCGCGTGAGAGAGAATGTCCTTGCTAAGCAAAAATAAAGACCCTGTAAAATGGAATGACGAAATTATATAGAACAATGTAACATACGATGATATAATAATATAAAACATAAAAATTCACCCTAGGAAGACATTTACAAAATGACAGGTCGTTGAATTGTGGGTTTGATCGCTCTTGTGACTTGTTACAGTCACAATAGGAAAGGTGAAGAGAAAAAGCTCTGTCCCGACGTCACTGGAGAACGAAAAGGAAACGTATTCAGATCAAGAAGAAGAATCCCTCGAAGTTGTCAACTCCTGATCTCAATAGCTGTGGGTTTTGAGGGTGAGTATTACCCCTTAAGAGCATCTTACAATGGGAAAGGGATACCGTGAAAGAAAAAAAACGAGGTTATTACGAAAGGAAGGACAAGGACCAATTAAGGCAGCGTTTGATACCCTTAAGCCATAGTTAATGGAAAAGAACAAGAGTTGACCAAGGCAGGTCGAGTGAAGCCATGCACAATGCAGTGCTCAACTAAGATCACGTGATAGCAAACGCACATATCTCACGAGTCTCAAAACCACGAGGTAAAAATATTATCAAATTGTATCAAAACTCACGACTACGAACTAGTAAGTTAGCTAAATTAACATTCTAATGAGTCTCAAAATTCACGACACCAGAGAGCTCGTGACTGCGATGACGGCAGCACGGTGGCTCACACTGCCTTTCAACCCTTGTCGCGTATACTTAGTGCGAGGTTACACGACAGGCCCATCTCTTGATGAGAAGTGCCAATTACAAGAGGACACGCAGTTCCGGCTGGCGCTAACAATGGACCTTTTTGAACAATGCCGACTGAAAATGAAAATCCACAGCCTGTTTCCTGTCGATCAACTGGGTCAGGAATGAAATGAATGTGGCCCCCATCTAGCGGTGAGGATATGAACTGTGCTGGCTGCCGAAGCCTGTCTCACTCCTCTGGGGCAATGATTAAATGACAGATGAAATGAAATGAAAGTGGAGAGTGTTGTTGGATGAAATACTGACAGGGAAAACTGGAGTACCCGGAGAAAACCCTGTCTGCCTCCGCTTTGTCCAGCACAAATCTCACATGGAGTGACCGGGATTTGAACCACGGACCCCAGCGGTGAGAGGCCGGCGTGCTGCCGCCTAAGCCACGGAGGCTACGAACAATTCCGATTAAATTTTCAAATACAGTACCTACAGTGGTCATGTGGGTGGTGTGAGCATTTATCCATTCATAGAAAAACTGGCCCGACTCGTGAGTTGTGAGACTGGCCCAGGTAAAGGAACCGGTTAGATCCTACCGGTACTCTTACTAACCTTATTCTTGTAATTCGTGAGTTCTGAGACGACATGATTGGAAGCCACTGGAGAGTGAGCAATTAGTATTTAGTATGCGTTTACCTTATTCACTAATAGAGAACATGTGATTGGTAGATGATCTGGATAAGTTAGCAGCAGGTTATTGAAGGATAAGGTAAGGTAGAAAGTAAGAATGTTGGATCTGAGAACTGCAGTCACCTACCATTCTCCGCCCACAGCAGTTCACGTCCTGCCGGCGACAGACGCTTGGCATCCAGGACCAGCGCTGAGTCACCGGTGTCACCAGCAACATGATTCCCAAGCACGGCGCTGTTCGTCCGGAGATGGCGAATCGGCAGGCGAAGGCGTTCTGTGTTGCAAAGAACCGAGAAATAGAATGATAATACTGTAATAATAATAATAATAATAATAATAATAATAATAATAATAATAATAATAAACATTGCCACGATCAAGTTGCCAACATTATCCACCAGAAACTGGCCTTGAAGTACAAACTTCTTCGAAGCTCCGTCGCCTATTGGAAATACACACCATCCGCAGTACTAGAAAATGCCACACACGAGCTCTACTGGGACAGAGGAGTTGTGACAGATGTTGCAGTCAGTAACAACCGGCCAGATTTCATTCTCATCAATAAAGAACACAGAGAGGCATTACTGATAGATATCGCATGTCCCAACACACAAAACATCCAAACACAGCTGCTACTCAAATATCTAAGTACACAGAGCTGGAAATAGAGATAAAGCAGATGTGGAAACTTGAGTCGGTGACCACAATCCCAATAATTGTATCGTGTACTGGTGTTATACCCAAAATTCTCCACAGTAGTCTATCAATATTGAATCTGCATCCGCAGATATATATTGCACTACAGAGGGCAGTTATGCTAAACACCTGATATATTGTTGACAATACCCTGGTCGAACACTCAGCAAGGCTCGATGATTCAGATGGAAATTTAGCTCATCCTATAAAATGGAGGAGACTCGTGAAGATTGCGGGCCCGACATGGATGAACAGTAATGTGAAGTCTCTGAACAGTGTAATCTACAAAATTACCTCTAAAGAGGCGTGGTGGCGCAGCGGTCAAGCTGTTGGCCTCTCACCAAAGTGGACCGGGAAGTGAAATGCCATGTCCTGTGGTTCGGACTCCACGCAAAAAGGAGGTACCGTGGCTCATGATCGCAAGATTAACTGTCAGGTAAAACTAAAAGCTTCCCTTCTTCCTTTCCTAAAATTACCACAGTACAGATGGTTCCTTGCTAAGGCCGAACCAGGCTGTAACAAAATATGTAGCCGATATTTGCCGTGATATTGATGTCAAATAATAATAATAATAATAATAATAATAATAATAATAATAATAATGACAAGGTATGTGCTAACCAGAAATGACGAGATTTACTAAATGGGGTAAGCAGGACTCCGCAGTCGTGGTGAAGGCAACCTGTCTAGGGGAGGGAAAACCCTGATAACAAACGTTAACTGCAGTGTCTGATCCATAGCGGGCGGCTGCAAACAGCGTCTGTACTCCATGCTAGGAGCGGCTAAAGATGAACACCTGGCTGTAGATTAAAAACGCTCCTACCCATAATATGGAGAAAATAAATTTAAAAATTAATAAAAGGCCGCTGCCTGAGGTTCGTCAGGGCATGTCTAGAGCCGGCGATGGACTTGACAGCAAGCGAATCGTCGGTGGCAGGATGCTGATGAGGCGGGCTCCTGTCGCACAAGAAGATACAGCCCAACAACTACAACAAAGCCAACCAAAGTCAAGTGCTTTGCCTGCTGAAAGTGCTGTGCCAGAACCACTTCCGGCACTCACCCAAGCAGGCCTGCCAAGAGCGCTTAAAATGGTCAATCGCAATGAACGAGACTATAATGCGCATTTATTATAAGGTGACTCGCATTGGAACAGAATTAACTGGATATAGGCAGAAATTATTCAATGAGTTCCATGAAGTATACCCCGAACTCCGTGTGACTGAACAGAGAGTGGCAGACCAATATAGGGCGATAGTCCGTAATAATTTAGTACCAGAAGCAAGACTGAATACAATCAAGCTGGAAGTCAGAAGAGTGTTTGATTGTAATCATGGAACTAATCAGGAGAGTGAATTAGCACAAGAGCTCCATGAGCAGGAACAACATCAAGAAGAACACAATGAGCCAGTCAGTGGCATACAGCCGGATACACATCATGAAGATGAGTCACATACCAAGATCTTAGCTGGTGAAATGATGACGGCAATGACTCAGTTCAATGGTACAGACCCAATGCTTAGACCTGCCTTGCCTCGAGTAAATTCGTCTAGGAAGGTATCAAAAATTTTAAATATCATGAATCAAGATATCCTACCCAAACACTTGATAGATGTGAATGACTTAGAATCTCTTCACACTGTTCTGAACTATGGAGCCGTCACAGTTATCAGAACTATGAGCATCCAACTGAGAGAAAGGAATAATTCCTGCAGTAAGATATGTGCTCCTGTTACTCCTAAGTGGGAGAGAAGTCTGCTAGGCAATGTCGACAGATTACGAACAGATATTTGCCGTTTGACTGAGTTTATCAGAGGAACGCACACAAGAAGACTGCTGAGACTCGGTAAGGCAATAATGAGGCGGTCCAAAATCCACACCCACCGAGATCATCCAAACATAAAAGCCGAACAGTGTTTAGATACACTCAAACAGAAACTTACGTTGGTAGAGAA
Organism: Meconema thalassinum; assembly: GCA_946902985.2. Lineage (NCBI taxonomy): Eukaryota > Metazoa > Arthropoda > Insecta > Orthoptera > Tettigoniidae > Meconema > Meconema thalassinum. The sequence continues at coordinate 2,094,921,022 of OX336388.2, read as the reverse complement.
CAGACTTTCCAGATACAGAGCCAGTAGGAAACGGAGACAGGAAACCAACTTATTTGTCAAAGGCGAGAAGAAATTTTACAGAGCACTGAGCGAAAACCATGTATCCTTAAATGCTCCTTATCCAACAAGAGAAGAAATTGACGAGTTTTGGAGCAATTAACTATCCAAAGCCACGAATTTTAACTCAGACTCCCATTGGGTTCAGGAAGTAACAAACATCTCTAAAGAACTTAATCCGATGCTATATGATCCAATAACATCCCATGAAATTTCTTCCATCATTAAAGGTCTTCCTAACTGGAAAGCACCTGGTTTAGATCAGATACAGAATTACTGGTATAAGAAATTCTGGTGCGTATACGATCTTCTGCCTAATCTGGTGAATGAAGTTGTTGCTCATCCACAGAAGATGCCAAATTTCCTTACACAAGGTGTAACACATCTACTTCCGAAAGACTCACAAATTATGCAAGATCCTGGAAAATACCGTCCAATTACATGCCTTCCCACAATGTATAAGATCATCACGTCCTGTCTTAGTAGGAGGATATATGCTCACTGTGAAAAAAATAACATCATAGCAACACAACAAAAAGGATGCACGAAAGGGTCCAAGGGGTGTAAAGAAATACTTCTCATTGACTCAGTGGTTTCTAACCAGGCCTTAACCATTAACAGAAATTTATTCACGGCATATGTTGACTACAAGAAGGCCTATGATTCCGTGCCCCTTGATTGGTTGATCCATATTTTGTCAGTGTATAAGATTGATCCTCAGATTATATATTTCCTGGAACACGCCATGCCAACGTGGCGTACAGTAATGTGCCTTAGTACTACAAATGGCAGTATTGCAACAAGTATGATCCCAATCCACAAGGGAATATTCCAAGGAGACTCCTTGAGCCCATTATGGTTCTGTCTTGCGATGAACCCACTATAAAACCAACTTAATTCAACAAAATGTGGCTTCAGTATCAACAAGAACTCCAGGGAGCTTGCAAAGCTCAACCATCTCCTGTATATGGATGACCTAAAGCTATATGCTGCCAGCAGAGCACAGCTAGAGTTTCTGTTGAAGATAGTGAAAACCTTTTCGCAGGATGTGAAAATGGAATTCGGGCAGGAGAAATGTAAAACGCTGAACGTTATGAAAGGCAAGCTGCAGGAAGGTGTATATGAAACAGCTCAGGGCCAGCAGATTGCAACAATGCTCACTAGCGAGACCTACAAGTACCTGGGAATGAAGCAAGCCAGACACATAGAACACTCAGTAGTGAAACAAGATCTGACGAAGGAATTTGTCAGAAGAATTAAGCTTGTTTTCAACACCAGCCTCAACAGTAAAAACTTGGTTAAGGCAATCAACGCTTATGCTGTCCCTATCCTTAGTTACTCGTTTGGGGTCATCAAGTGGAGTAAAACTGACATTGCAAGTTTAGAACAGAAAATTAGAACATCACTGACCAAATCACGAAAACACCATCCCAGGACATCTGTGGAACGAGTCATGTTACCGAGACATATGGGTGGGAGAGGAATTGTTGATATAAACAACCAAGTAGCTCGACAGATCTATGAGCTAAGAAAATACTTCTGTTCTGTATCGAACCATTCGATGCTGCACAAGGCTGTCACAGAAGCAGATGATTCAACTCCGCTACTCTTAAATCAGCAAGAGACTCAAATTCAGGTGCGCAGTGATTTGGACAGATTCAATGCCTGGTTGTCCAAGCCACTACACGGAAGACATCCCAATGAAGTAATCCAAACTCACGTCGAAAAGCTAGCGTAGAACTTTTGGTTGATTTCTGGGCAGATGTTTCCTGAAACAGAAGGCTTTATGATGGCTATTCAGGACCAGGTTGTCCCCACGAGGAACTACCTAAAGTTCATAATCAAGGATGCATCGGTGCAAGATAAGCATTGCAGATACGGTTGCCCAACATCTGAGACTGTTCAGCATATTATATCAGGTTGTCGCCATTTTGCAGGGACAGAATATAGGAAGAAGACATGATTATTTTGCCAAGATAGTACATCAATAATTGGCTATAAAACTTCAACTGCTGAGCCAAGAGAAAGTGCCGTACTACAAATATGCTCCTGAAAGTGTACTGGAAAATGACAGCTTTACGTTGTACTGGGATCGTACTGTATTGACAGACCAATCAGCTGTGCACTACAGACCTGATTTGGTTCTTGTTGACAAATCCATGAAGCACACCATCTTCATAGATGTGGCGATCCCAAACAGTGGCAACATGCTAACAAAGCATGTTGAAACGCTGTCAAAATACACAGAGCTTTCAGAACTGATAAGGAAGCTATGGCACATGGCACAAGTCAGGACAGTTCCTATTATTATCTCCAGCAATGGTGTGATTCCCAACAACTTAAAGGAATCGCTCACGGCGTTGAAATTAGACCCAGGCCTTTTCAAACTGATGCAGAAAACAGTCATACTTTCTACGTGTCGCGTATTAAGGCTGTTCTTGGGCAATCAGGCCTGAAGCAGTGAGGGAAATATGAAGCTACTACTCAATAGAGTCACCAAGAATTTGCTCCTTGTGATATGTACGGTATCTGGGATTGTAAATGTTTTCTTTCCAGCAAGTGCTGAGAATGTGTTAGCACATACGCAAAATGAATAATAATAATCCTAATAATAATAATAATAATAATAATAGGTAGGACTCTTCAGCCGTAGTTAAGGCAACCTGCCTAGGGGATGAAAACCCCAAAATCAAACTCATTGCAGCAGCGTCTGTCCCGCAGCGGGCGGCTGCTAACGACGTCTGTTCCCCATGTTAGGGGTGGTCGAAATCATATCCTGGCCGTAGGTATAAAAGGCACACCATCATCATGATGAGATCAAATAAGAAAATTGGAAATAAAAGGCCGCTACCCGAGGAGCGTCGGGGCACCCTTGGAGCCATCGCTGGGGGTGACAGCATACAAGCCGGTGGTGATCAGGAGCTGAACAGGCGGGCCCTGATCGGGGAACACCCGGAACATGTTACAGCCGATGTTGATAGTAGCATCTTAACAGCATTCAACGCTACACCTGCTACTAGTGTTTCTTCTGATACTCAGGAGACCACAAGAGCAGGCAAACCGAGAAAGCGCATGAAATGGACAAATGAAATGAATATGTACATCATGCGTTCATATTATCAGATAACGAATATGGAAACTGACACTACTCCATATAGACAGAAGGTGCACGCTGCATTCTGCCAGAAATTCCCTGATATTAATGTTACGGAACAGAGAATAGCAGATCAGCGCCGTGCTATAGTTTCGAAGAAACTTATCCCAGAACATCACCTCAAACTGCTAATGGCTGGCGTAGCTGCCGACAATACTCATACCTCTGTAGACGAATCCATAGATCAGGAGAGTACACGTTTGGTCAATGAACAAAGGCACACCGATCATCGTTCAGATGACAAAGATGTAAGAATATCGCCGGAATCACTCGGAGATCCAGTGCGGAAACAACTCGAAGATGAATTTGGGAAGGCTCTCATAGAATTTGAAGGGACTGATCCAATAGAGCGGCCCATGATCACGAACCAACATTGCTCTAAGAAACTTGCTACCGCTGTTGTAACAATGAACGACATTCTCTCTCAGCATCTGTCCCAGAAATCATATTGTTTCAACCATGTTCAGACAGCAATTTACGCTGGAGCGATAGCTGTGATACGAGTGACAGGAGGTAGATTATGGCGACCTAAATATACGTCAAGTCGACAGAAGAAAATGCCAGCTTGGGAGATACGTTTACGAAAGTCTGTTGATGAACTGAGAGTAAATATCGGAAGAATGCATCAGTATGTTGCAGGCAATAGAAGTAAGAAGGTTGTTCAATGTGTTAAAATGTTGAGCCATACGAAGAGTAAACATGTGAAGTATAATCCTCCGAACTGTAGCCCCCTTGAGATCCTAGACACATTAAAGCAACAACTTGAGGCAAAGGCACAGAGATTACGTCGATATAAAGAATCGAACGAACGAAAGCAACAGAACAAGCTATTTGTTACCAATGAGAAACGGTTCTATAGGAATCTTGACGATCCTGGAACTCAAATGGGCAGTTCACCGCAAAAAGAACAGGTAGAGAATTTCTGGTCATCCCTATGGTCGAATGCTGGAGATTATAACAGCAGCGCTAAATGGATTACGGAGGAGGAGGAGAGAATGTCAGAAATTGACACGATGAGTGACTCTTCGGTATCAACTGAAGATGTGACCCGTGTGGTTAAGGAGACCCAAAATTGGAAAGCGATAGGACCAGACAACCTCCACAACTTTTGGATCAAACGTTTCACTAGTACTCATGAACATCTTGCCCGCTGCTACACAGATTTCATCCAAAATCCACAGCTTATCCCCTCTTACTTGATGCGAGGTAAAACATACCTTCTGCCAAAAGGTGATAGAACCAATGATCCTTCCAAATATCGACCTATCACCTGTCTGTGCACCCTGTATAAGATATTTACATCTTGCATTGCACGTAAGATTTGTGAACACATAAATCTTAATAACATCCTGGCTGAAGAGCAGAAGGGGTGCATGAAGAAGTCTCAAGGTTGCAAAGAGCAACTTGTAATCGATGCAGTTACTATGGAACAAGCAGGAAAGATGATGCGTAACCTCTACATGACCTTTATTGATTACAAGAAAGCTTTTGATTCAGTGCCACATTCCTGGTTAATCCAAATCCTGAAGATATATAAAGTTGATCCTGCCATCATTATAAGTCTGCAACATATGATGTCCCATTGGGGGACCAATTTATTAATGTCTAATGGAGACACATGCATGGAATCGGGATTTATTCAAATCAAAAGAGGTATCTTTCAGGGTGACAGCTTGAGCCCTCTATGGTTCTGTTTGGCGCTCAATCCACTATCATCATTGCTGAACAATGCAAAGTGTGGTTTTCCAATTAAGCACAATGGTATAGTCAAATACAAAATTTCTCATTTGATGTATATGGATGACATTAAACTATATGCATCCTCTGAGAAACACATCGACAATCTAATTGCAATTACTGCTTCATTTTCTTCTGATATTGGAATGTCCTTCGGATTAGATAAGTGTCGCACCCTCACCATTCGGCGTGGAAAATTAGAGGCCCGAGCATTTCAACTTGATGACGGTTGTTTCATAAAGCCTATGGAAGGTAATGAGACCAACAAATATCTTGGTCTCCTGCAATCTAATCGAATTGATCATAAAGGTATTAAAGATAGAACCATAGCTATCTACAATCAACGCCTTAACAAGATTCTAAAATCAAAGTTGAATGGAAAGAACACCTTTAAGGCTATTAATACCTATGCTATTCCTGCTCTGACATATACTTTCGGTATTATCAAATGGACGCAGTCTGACTTGGAGAACATCCTAATTAGGACACGTACCATCTTAACAAAACACAGATGTCTCCACCCTAAGTCAGCTGTTGAGCGATTGACAATCCCGCGTCAAAGAGGTGGACGAGGGCTCACGGACATTATCCAATTGCATGCAAGGCAAGTGAGGAACCTTCAGAGATATTTTCTGGGAAGAAATGACTCTCCCATACATCAAGCCGCTGTGAAGGCAGATGACAAGTGCACACCGCTGGATCTTCTTCACGTAAGGGATATACAGCTAGCCACTGATGAGGAATGTTCAGCCACCAAGCTTCAGCAGTGGACGCAGAATGCTCTGCACGGTCGTCATCCGTAAGATCTCAACCAGAAACATGTCGACATTGATGCGTCGAACAGCTGGTTGACTCATGCTGACCTATTCACTGAGACTGAAGGATTCATGGTTGCAATCCAGGATCAAGTTGTGGCTACCAAAAACTACCTGAAATATATAGTTAAGGCAACTATTCAGGATGATAAATGCAGAAGATGCCAACTAGAACCGGAAACAATTCAACATATCACAGGAGGCTGCCAAGCAATCTCCTGTACTGATTACATGAAAAGGCACAACCAAGTGGCCAAAATAATGCACCAACACCTTGCTCAAAAGCATTTATTATCTGCTAATATTTTGCCTTACTATCAGTATGTTCCTGACGCCGTTTTGGAAAATCCCAGTCTCAAGTTGTTATGGGACCCATCAGTTATTACTGATAAAACCATACCAGCAAACCGACCAGATATCGTTCTTGTGGACAAGGTGCAGAAGAGAACCTTCCTAATTGATATTGCAGTGCCCAATTCCTATAATCTGCAACAAACCTGCTGTGATAAGATCACCAAATATCTGCCTTTGGCTGAGGAAATACGGCAAATGTGGAGACAGGAAAGTGTAGTGGTTCTGCCCATAGTAATTTCTTCTACCGGCATCATCCCCAAATTATTGGCTCGTAATCTACAAATATTGGGAATACATCCTGGTCTACATATCACCATGCAGAAGGCCGTCATCTTGGAGACCTGTTCCATTGATCGCTCATTTCTCAATGTCCCACCTTAAGAGAATTAGCCATACCGTCTTGCAAACAAGCCGACGATATGTTGATATGTCCCACTTATGTGGTGAAATGAATGTAGAAATAATAATAATAACCGAAAATGCTCTTCAGCTATAGGGCCATGCATAAGAGTACAAGCCGTATAGATAGAGAGTAAAGACTTAAATTAACTCACAAAAGCAGGAATTGAACCCACGACCTTCGGGTTGTGTCTCCGGTGATCTATAATCTAATCTTATCCGGAAATCGCATTTATTCTCAAGCCAAAGATTAATTTGTGAATCCAGCCTGTGCTGGCGCAACCACACTGTGATAGCAGCCCGCTGTGGGTTTTAATTCCCCTAGCTTAGACTGTCTATAAGGTGCAACCACTGCCATGAGAATAAAAGCGTCTGCCGAATTAGCTTAATTTATACTGCAACTGAGGTCCAATCCCAATGTCGATGAACCGAGTCGCGCATTAGTAAGATATGGTAATTCTCTGCCTCTTATATACATGTACAATCTAAAAGCTTGGCCATGTGGTCGTGGAAATCCAACTCTTGGAAAAATAATAATTTATACATTATTTACATTCCTTAATACTCCCGCTTTGACGAAGTCGAATGAAGTAAGATGAGCCTTTATGTAAGGAATGTTTCTTTGCTGCTCATGCTCACGACAACCCCAACACAAAGTTTAAACCCTCAAGCAGGACATGGGAAAAGTCCTCGGAGCACGCTTTATTTAAAGCAAGTTTCCGTACTCAAATGTATTTGGCCGGAATTTATGAGAGGAAAGCACAAAAGAATATTATGAAATATGACGTACACCCGTACAACGTAACGAATAATGTTTGAACATATCTTTACGTTGTTATCCCTTAACATCTGCAAAACCTTCGCCTGTCAGATTAGGTCACAGTCACCCGATAACTAGAGCCCTTCGCGGATAAACAAAACGTTATCCGCATCCGCCCCGCATCCACAAGACTGTTATCCACATCCGCCCCGCATCCACAAGACTGTTATCCACATCCCTCCACATCCACAAGACTGTTATCCACTTGCGCCCCGCATCCACAAGACTGTTATCCGCATCCGCCCCGCATCCACAAGACTGTTATCCACATGCGCCCCGCATCCACAAGACTGTTATCCGCATCCGCCCCGCATCCACAAGACTGTTATCCGCATCCGCCCCGCATCCACAAGACTGTTATCCACTTGCGCCCCGCATCCACAAGACTGTTATCCGCATCCGCCCCGCATCCACAAGACTGTTATCCGCATCCGCCCCGCATCCACAAGACTGTTATCCGCATCCCCCGCATCCACAAGACTGTTATCCACTTGCGCCCCGCATCCACAAGACTGTTATCCGCATCCGCCCCGCATCCACAAGACTGTTATCCGCATCCCCCCGCATCCACAAGACTGTTATCCGCATCCCCCGCATCCACAAGACTGTTGTCCACATGCGCCCCGCATCCACAAGACTGTTATCCGCATCCGCCCCGCATCCACAAGACTGTTATCCACATCCCTCCACATCCACAAGACTGATATCCACTTGCGCCCCGCATCCACAAGACTGTTATCCGCATCCGCCCTGCATCCACAAGACTGTTATCCGCATCCGCCCCGCATCCACAAGACTGTTATCCACATCCCTCCACATCCACAAGACTGTTATCCACTTGCGCCCCGCATCCACAAGACTGTTATCCGCATCCGCCCTGCATCCACAAGACTGTTATCCACATGCGCCCCGCATCCACAAGACTGTTATCCACATCCGCCCCGCATCCACAAGACTGTTATCCGCATCCCCCGCATCCACAAGACTGTTATCCACATGCGCCCCGCATCCACAAGACTGTTATCCGCATCCGCCCCGCATCCACAAGACTGTTATCCACATGAGCCCCGCATCCACAAGACTGTTATCCGCATCCCTCCACATCCACAAGACTGTTATCCACTTGCGCCCCTCATCCACAAGACTGTTATCCGCATCCCCCCGCATCCACAAGACTGTTATCCACATCCGCCCCGCATCCACAAGACTGTTATCCGCATCCCCCGCATCCACAAGACTGTTATCCACATGAGCCCCGCATCCACAAGACTGTTATCCGCATCCCTCCACATCCACAAGACTGTTATCCACTTGCGCCCCTCATCCACAAGACTGTTATCCGTATCCCCCCGCATCCACAAGACTGTTATCCACATGCGCCCCGCATCCACAAGACTGTTATCCGCATCCCCCCGCATCCACAAGACTGTTATCCGCATCCTCCCCGCATCTGCACGACTCTTATCAGCATCCGCACATTTGTTATCAAAATCTACTGGCATTACAATAATATTTTTAGTTAGATAAAGCAACACATTTAGACATTTGAGGAGAAAATCGATTCTCTAGGCTGTGTATGTCACGTGCTATGTTTAAAATCTAAGTTACACAGCCAAAATTGCAACCCTTTTCAATTCGGAGTGTTAATTATGCTAAATGAGGTCGCCTCCGTAGCGTAGCGGTCAGCATGGTTAGCTGCCGCCCCAGAGGTCCTGGGTTCGATTCCCGGCTCTGCCACGAAATTTGAAAAGTGGTATGAGGACTGGAACAGGGTCTACTCAGCCTCGGGTGGTCCAAATGAGTAGAGGGGGGTTCGATTCCCACCTCAGCCATCCTCGAAATGGTTTTCCGTGGTTTCCCACTTCGTCTTCGGGCAAATGCCGGGATGGTACCTACTGTAAGGCCACGGCCGCCTCCTTCCCTCTTCCTAGCCTATCCATTCCAATCTTCCATCCCTTCCCATCCCTCATGAGGCCCCTGTTCGCTTTGCAGGTGAGGCCGCCTGGGCGAAGTGCTGATCACACCTCCCCAGTTGTATCCATCCCGACCAGATGTACCCAGCTCCAGGACACTGCCCATAGAGGCGGTAGTGGTGAGTTCCCTCGCTGAGTCCGTGGGAACCACCAACCTAGAGGGTAAATCGACTAAATAAAAATAATATGCTAAATGACATAATTTGAATGAGATTAGCATTTGTCATGGATAAAACAAAACGGGAAAAATTATGGCATAATCATCCGATATAATATTCAACAAGTTCGGATTGTATTCTATAAACTATCCGCAAATTTACCCCAAACATTATCCATAACATATCTGCTACCCGCACAGCCATGCTAACAATATCTGCATAGCGATTTTTTTTTGTGGATATCCGCAGGGCTTTAACAGGTGTGTCCGGCATTGCTTCCTCTTACTTGTGCCGGGCTCCTCTCCGTCTTCTTTCCTGTCAACCTCTTCTGCTCAACTCTTGTTCTCTTCCGACCCCGACGCTAGTAGAGTATCCGAGACCTAGGGAGTCTCTTCTTTTCCTGCCTTAATTGGCCCTTCTCTCATATTTCCTGATACCCTCCTTCTGCAAGGGGTCAGCCTTCTTTATCTTTGCATGCTATCTCCTGCCTTCTGCTCAAGGCCCTCAAGGAAGCAGGGTATATGTAGCCCCACCACTTCTGGTGCACCCTGGATAGTGCTACACTCTCAGGGGCTCACAGCTGGTGAGTTCGGGAGTTGGCGATCCCGGAGGATTCCTGAGCTGTGTCCTTTTTCCCCCTCTTTCCACTGACTTTGTGGCGGGTCCTCTCCTGTTTCCCTTTCCTTTCTGCCTTTCATGGCTCTCCTTCCTTCAAAGTCCCTCAATCCTCATTCTTCGAGGATTGAGGTCATTTCTTTTCTTCCTGTCCTTTATTTGCCTGATCCTTTATTTGTTTACCATTTCTTCTTCTAGTATGTAAGCCTGTAGTTAGTATTAGTTATAGTTTTCATTCTCATCTCATCTTTCACTATCACCCAAACAATTAGGGGCCAATAACCTAGATGTTAGGCCCCTGAAAACAACAATTATCATCATCATCATCATCATCATCATGTTCCCACAGCACACTAGCCAGGTGTTCATTGTAACGCTGGTGTACACGGAAAGTGCGGAGCTCATTACCTTTTCACAGAAAAAGGGGATAAAAAGTAGCGTGTTGCACACTCTACAGCAGTCTCAAACGTTAATATTTAAGATATGTTCCGATTGCTCTGCAAAAGGGAAGCTTCGTTCCTCGTTTCTCCTGTTGGCGATTCTGTTAGAGGCTTGAGACATTGTGATTACCAGGCAAATTATATTAGGTGTATAAACAAGTAGTTCCGTGAAGAAATATAGATCCCAGCCTATTTTCATATATCCTATTATGTTAATTTCCTCTATCAACTTACAAAATTTCAGTTTGATGGCTGTAATAGATTCGTAGATATGGAGAACCGTCTAAATATTTCGGATGATCGCCATGTTGGAATTTTATATATGTAGGCCTTAGAGTTATATACTATTACATGAAGGTTATTGTGTAGGTGTGGCATTAAAACTTCAATTTGGAGATATAGAAGGCCGACGAAATATTTTGCACAGCCGCCATGTCGGATTGGTGAGACATAATAAAATTTGAAGGGAACGGTGGGGGTTGGTCAAAATAGTACTATGATCATATCTAGTTACACTGATATAGCTCCATCCGTTTAGAAGTTATTAGGGGGAACACACACACGATCGCACACACATACACACACACGGACAAAGGGAGATCCCGTAAGCCTATTTTTCCATAAATGAAAATAGGCTAAAAATACATCTCTAATGAATTGAGTCATTGTGTTAGAGACTACTCGAAACTACGATGTCATTTGTAGCTCTTCAGTTGGTCAACAAGAAGTTGCCCAATGGCTGAGTGGGGTAAAATCTATAAAATATGTAGGCCTAAGTAAGGACGAGCCGGGCGACAAGACCACTGCTGTGCGGTGATAGATCAACGAGATAAGTAAACTCATATGGTTGGTCGGTTCCTTAGTTTATGGGCTGCGACAACGCGGACATATAGCCCCGTGTACTTTGGGTGTGTGTAGAATCTATCTGATAACCGGTGCTAATTGTGATGGCTGTATTAGTGTGTGTTATCTGTTTTAATTCAAGTAAGGACTTCAGACGATAATTTCAAGTAGATCCTACTTTCGCTACCAAATGCTACCGTCCACGACACCTAGCTGTGAACTAGGCTACTACTAGAGGCCATTGCAACCAGCGCCTGGTGATGAAAGTTGGACCTTAAGAGCATTAATCAAACCTAACCGACAAATTTTGCTTCACACACGTTTAGTTAGTGGAAGGTATTTTCACATGGCATCAATTTATGACATGGGCCTTCCGCCTTACTTCCTCTCCGAAGGAAGGCATAGTGAGGGATTTTAACGCTCTTAAAAAAACCAACGACTTCGGCTGAGTTTGAACCCACGACCTGGGTCATAGAAGCGCAGCATGCTACAACTACGTCACCGAAGCCACATGTAAACACATACAAATATAATTCTATTGCATGCTATTTATTTTTATTATATTGTGTTATTCCAAATTATATACACGTTTTATAAACAGTATACCATTAGTCACGTAATTCACAAACCCTTAAGACAAAACAAACCAACCGTGTAACGTGATTCAAATTGCGAGGGGGTATTTTAAACACCAAAACCCTCGCTACAATCGTAGTTTAAAATATGTTAGTGCAACATTAAACCACAACACAGTGATCAGGGTCTGATGATGGCCGCTTGAAGGTCGAAATACGTAATCCTAAATAGCCCCTTCATTATAGTGATAATTAACTAATACTTATAATTTTTCCAGGAGTGTTATTTACATGTTACGAGGCGCGATTTTTTAAGTAAGTACCGTTGTGGTATTACGCCGTTGCAGCGCTGCAGTCGGCAATCCGTGGAGGCGCGTTGTGTACCTGCATCTATTGATAAGGCTGAGACGCCATTATGGCATCAGTTGCCCATGTATACGTGTGTTAACAAGCTTTTGAAATAGCATCGCCGATCGAGAGTCCCGCCGACTGATTAATCATCGTAGAAAAGAGAGAAAACTCCCCTGTAAGATATGCTGCCATTTGGCCACCATGGTCAGGCAAATTGCATATGTGCTCAGGAGAAGTGATTTTTGAAAGGCGGCAAAAATTACGACACAATGTCAAAGAACCCATTTGAATTCAGTAGACCGTGTTCATAATGGCAAAATTAATCTTGGGAGTTTCCGCCAACACAAAGTTCCTCATTTCTCTACTAAAAAGCGCTATAGTGTTCAAGGAGCTTAGATATTTAACCTCCTTGAGTTGCATAGTGCTTCAAGGAACAATGAAATTCGACATGCAAGCAACCCTTTGGGTGTCAAGTAACAAAGCTTTCACCCGGTATCCGAGGCCATACGATATTATTATTATTATCTGGCTTAAATGGCCCACTTGGCTGCAATAAATCTTTATTTATGATTCAAAACCTAAACAAATTAACTTATTTACATATTTATTTCTTTAATGTGTTCCCTGGTTCAATACTCTCAGGCTTTTTTTTATTTTGGAAAAATGTTCAATCCGGAAGAAGTTAGAAGGCGGTAGAAAAGGCAGACTGCTAATCTAATCGACCAGATATGAATGAGTTTAATTGACTCACCCTAGCACTCGTAGTGGGAGAAAACGCAAACTGCTAATCTAATCGACCGGATATGGTTGAATTTCATTGACTCATACTAGCTCTCGTAGTGGTAAAAAAGGCAAACTGCTAGTCTAATCTATCGGATATGGTTGAGTTTCTGGTGAATAATTATCAGTCTAACGCGTCTCCTAATGCCGGCACCTTGTAAGAAACGTTTAGTGTGTCCTTTACGTTTGGAAACCACGAAAATTCATTACAAATGCACCAACAATAAGGTTCAGTAGTGAACCGGGTTCGAGTCAGCATTCGGATGAAAATGTACATTAGTAGAATGTTTTCAACTTTGAGTTACTTGGTGAAGGGCTAGAACTGTGGAATTTTCATGAAGCTAAGTATTCCTTTTACTTAAAAGGTAGGAAAATTTAATTTCTGTATGGGCCTTTTATGTTCATACCAGAAGCTGCAGAAAACGACTCTGGAATTTTAAACAAATGTTAGGTAACAAAACCCATATCAAAACAGCATAAAAGGTAGGCTACATGTCTCTTATGCTATGAAAGAGCAGCCGGGGTTTATTTTAGCAAACTACTTTAGTTAGTGGAGTCTCAAACTCTTTTTGATAGATCTACACATGGGATATGCTGTAATATTTGTGCTTGGGTCAGAGAGGAAGCTGACGCTGCTGTAAAGCCAGCAAACGGAGCTTCCAGCCCCACTCAAAAACTCATTTCAGAAACATAGCCCGCGGCGGAGTTGTTATTCAACATTAATGACCATATTGTGCCACAAACAGGACGTTTGTACAGAGGGGACTCTTTCAACTAAGCTTTCATGTGAAGAGGACGATGTCATCGCCCTGCATTCAATCACTGTCATCAAAGCTATAGGAAGATGGGAAATTACTGCATAGATTGCTGTAGTCATATAGCATATTCTAATAGTGCATCAGTCAGCTATAGAACAGTTCAATAAAACATTACCTTATTACAGCAGTCATTTATTGGTGCAGTTAAATAGGACGATGTGATAGTACAACAGTCAATCGTATATGCAGTTACATAGGACGATGCGATAGTACATCTGTCAAACGTTGTTAATTATAGGCTATGGCTAAGTAGACCATTGCGATTGTGTACAGCTCTCAATCACTGAGATTCAATTCCAAATAGAACAGCGTGATAATATAGCTGTCAAACGAAGTCATTTAAAACTGCAGTCAAATAGAGCAGTGTGATAGTACAGCTGTAATTCATAGCTGAAGCTGTTTTTCAGCCTATCATCATCAAATGAGATCAACTTTTGTCCGTGTGTGAGCGTACGTAGTCTACTGTATTGAGCCCGTATTCGCTCATACCGGTGATGATTTCTTTGAGAACAGGATTATTTCAGCGAGCATATGCTGAACGTACCCAGGAAGGAAGCTTTGACTCGAGATGCTCTTTTGACTTCACAGAGATCTCTAAAATATTTTCGATGAATTACAATGGAACTTATGATTTGCAAACATTGAACATTTATAATTCTTCATTCTGCATAATATGCCATTTTAAGATGGATTAAATACGGACTATTTATCAAAGGTAAAGGTATTTCCTCACACACGCGCGGAAAGGATTTTTATTTAGTTGCTACACGACGTCGATTGTGTCGAAGCCAGCACTTCGCCAAGCAGGAGAAGATTATACCCGACAACGAGTTCACGGCGAACGCACGTATGTTCTAGCTGGTCGTGCAGAGACCATGTCTTGAGACCAAGTTGTCTGTAATCTGTGAAGAAGAATCTGGTCTCATCGTTTATATCACGCACTTCAGAGTGCCAGTATTCATTACTAATACCGTGTGGAATACACGAGAACGATCTAGAGCAATATTTAAGTCATTTGTGAATTTTGTGAAATGTTTGACTTTGCACGTGGTGTGCCTATTATCTTGGCAACGTTGCCGACAGAACCATTCAACTAGCATTGAAAAGTAAACTCAGTGTTATTTTCGAGCATTGACTCGTGAGTAAAAACACGTTAAATCAATAGTACTAAACCGTACCGAGTACGTGCCGGTAATTTTCGAGCGAGATCGCTGAGATTCATAACGATAAAGTGTTTGAAAGTTTATTAGCTGTGAGAGTGATGCACATGGCATCGTAAATTCAGTGGCAGGCACAGAGTCATTTTTGTTAATAGCCTGCAAAATGTAGAAGCAGTGTTGCTCACAGTGAATCGGCGACCCATAAATTCAGTGATACCTGCACTTTTCACGACCACACCATGCATCTTTTCGACCACGAGGACGCTTGCATGATGGGGATCATGGGCTAAGCACATGGCGATGGAGGAGATGCTGACGTTATAACCTACATTGTGGAGTGGAGGAAAAGGAAGAAGGAATTATGGCAGGATCCTTGGCATCAGGAATGTTGAACTATATCCCTCCAACCATGGAGGTGACTACCCCTCAATTTCCAAGGAAGGATGAGGTGAACGACAAACCACAGTGAGTTCTGACCGTAATTTCTCTGATTGTAAAGGCAAATAGATTGTGGGTCGGATTAGCTTAGCAACCGTAACTTTTTATGACAGTCAGTAGGTAGGGATTTTCAGTAGATTTTTCTACATGTGTAGTGACTTTTGCACCATTGCCTATAGCTTATTCACTATGGTTGACAGCTTAATATCTGATCTGTGAGTCACCGAATGGGTAATTTATAAGCTGGTGCATTTGTAAATATGTGTTTGTATTTTAGGTGTTATTAGGATTTTTGTCCAAGCCCAATGTACAAGTCTCATAGCCTAGAAATGCTATCTATGTGGGAATGTAATCCCACGTGTTAACCAACAGCCATCCAATTCAAATAAATAATTTTTACGCCACTGGCGAGTATATAATATCAGTGAAAAAGTGTTATTTACTTCTACAATTATGAATTTTGTGTGGTTTAGAATACCACTCGATTCTATTTAAATCTCATTGCAATTTATGAGCAGTGCAGTTTTAGCCTGTCTCAATATCCCTAAAACACCAATTGTATCATTTAAAACAACGCTAGGAGGATAGCATGTTGTATTTTCTGTTTATTTCGTGCCAACTCTGAGGACATTCCAATCATATAAGCTTTGCCGCAGTAGCAGAATATCTTCCAAAGAAGTTAGGATGGGTGGAATAACATTGTGTCACTACTCTTTGAAATAGAGTAGAATCTTGTATTTTTGTGCATATTTAATGAAGGCCAACAGTATCACGCTTAAGACATTACGTTATTTATATTCATGTGTTTTTTATAATGGTCGCGAGTGGACAGTGTTTGAGTGAACCAAATATGAAACTTTGCTTCCGAGCAATGCATTTACATTCTGTGATACACGTCAGTGAGTCGTATCGTTGACACACGTGCGCAACTCAAGGCCAGGCAGCACCTGTTATTTACAAAACTACCCATAAGGCCAGTTGATTCTTAAAGTGAGACTCGACTATTGACAATTTTCAATGCTACATTTTTTTTGTATGCATTGTTTTGTGACCTAGTCTGAAGGACGCTCATGCACGTTAGGTCAGTACAGCTGATTTGTTGCTATTAAGTCCCATTTTTTGATTGATCGCCGTTATTACGAGCGAATTATTATTCTTAATTTCATGATGCACACATAATAAGAGTTTCTTTATGATGAACCAGACAATTGTATTAGGATAGCACATCATTGTTACAATTGATTCCGTGCTCATGCACGCGGATATTTATTGTTGTGTCCGCTAGTGACACGGTGTAGAGATATGTTGTACTCTTATATGTTGATTCCGGCACTACCGAGCATTAGGCCAGACTGACCGAGGAGGTCTTTATTGCAAACCGAGAGCTGCAATTGTTGTTGTTGTTGTCCAAGCACGTAATAGCTTGTGTTATTGTTTGACAATTATTGTCACGTGCTTTGAAAGGATCATTATGGTAACTTTTCCTTTCTGAGCCTTGTGTCATTTGGTCATTCGTCATAAATAACAAAACTAAACCTACGAATTAACTCATTAAAAGTCATTTACCGTAAATGTACAAGGCTGATGAGATTATTAAATAATATGAAACTACCTTATGGACCTAATTTGCATGTAGCCGACCGACACATTCTGCTAATTCGAAATTCCTCATGGAAATTGTAGTAAGCTGACACAGACTTCAACGACGAAGGTCACTGACAGCCCAGATGTTTGCAATCAGGGGGCCACGATGATCACATGTGATATCAGACACAGTCTTTACTATGCACATTTTAGATGACGATTCGAAGCAAAGAGCATTCTAATCTGTGCAGGGAGGATTGATATATAATACTGATACTGTGTTTCTTATATTTATTTTATATGTGATTACCTATAATCCCAGTATTTGATTGTAATGTTGTTGTTACCAAGATTGTATCAATAATATTGTAGTGGTAGACCTGATTGTCATATTAGATTTGCTTCGTTTATTTTTCTTACGGACGCTTATTGCCGTGGTTAGTTTTAGACAGGATTAGGTAGAATAGGTAACGTTAAATGTAAATACGGGTGTAGTACCAGGATAATTTAGCTTCGCAGTCATGTTCCGACTTTCTTTTTCATGATGTTCCCGTCTGGAATCATCATCTGAGCTTGTATCTTCAATCAGGGTTTCTTTTCGTACCATATTCCAAGATTTGTTATTGTTTTCTTTATGTATGTAGGACTTTTCGAGAGGGGGTAATTTACAGTCAATTAGGAGTTGTTGTTTTTTATATTAGCTTAGCGGATTAGCCGATTTAAACCCTCCGATAGTAGGATAGGGGTTTCATTAGTAAATAAATCATTCCTGTCAAATTTCACGCAAGCGTGGATATTTTTATTTCTTGCTTTGCCTTTTAAGGGTGTACTTCTTTGGGTGTTTATGACATTTTATTCCGTTCTGGACCTGATCCTACGGGAAGATAGAACTCGTGCGGACTACCTTCAAACGAAGATCATCCGATCCTCTCAGGTCATATGTTTGATGGATGGGGTTGTTTGGGAGGCCACATTACGGTTGGTGGTGATCAGATAATCTCCTCTAACGGGCACCGTTTGCCTATGTGTACATGCGTGAGTTGTATGTGCGTGTCTATAAACAAATCTAAACCACTAGAGTGATTTCAAAGAAACCCGGCAAGAACATACTACTACCCTGTCCAACCTTGACCGTGCCATTCAAATTTCAATACGTTTCACAAATCCATCATGGCGGCCACACAAAATATTTCACCGGCTTTCTATATCTCCTGAACCATTAGTGATGCCACCATGAAATTTTGTATAGTAATAGAGAGTACTAAAATAATTTCACCTATGGGACTTTTAAAATCTTGTTAAGTACAAAACGAACATGGTGGACTAGAAAGTTTAATATATTTAAATAGAATTTACTCGCGATTTAATCATCCGATTGCAGTGAAACTTGATACAGTAAATGTTGAAACAAGTTTTTATCAATTATCATCTAATTTAATTCTTATTTTTCATGGTTGCAAGATGGCGGCTGTGCATAATTTTAAAAATTAATTATAATTGTTTGTGGCCCAAAAACGTGATCAAAGTGAACGATTGTATAATGAGCCAATGTATAATGTACGGGAGAGTTTTTAATGAAAAGACCGGTAGGAAATATGAAAATTGACAGTTTAGTTCTTTCCGGGACTACTTGTCTTTCAGGAAAACGCACCTCCGTATGTCGTTGCACTAAAACATCGTCTATAAAGGCCAGACTTAGCGCCATGTGATCCTGAAAAGATAAATATGTGGCAGGAAGTTCCCTTCCGTTGATACATTGCGACATGTCACTTCGGCAGTGCTAAAACTGATGCCACTAAAGTGAGTATTACAGTGTTTGAAATGTAATAACACGCTGTAAAAATGTATTCATTGTGAGCGATGGCACTCGGAACCTCTGGGATGGGAGCCGACAATGCTACCCACTACATATCAAGGTGGTCTAGTAATAATAGTAATAATAATAATAACAATAATAATGATAATTATCATCACCATCACTCCCTTATCCCAAATTTCATAGGGTAAGAGTTCTTGACTGTCCAGATGAAGTTTAAGTCCCACCCAAATTTCGTAGGGTAGGAGTTCTTGACTGTCCAGGTAGAGTTAAAGTCCCATGTTTCGACTGGGAATGAAACCCGGGCCATCGTAAGTGGACTGAGACGTGGCGAAGTGAACATAGGTGCCTGCTGCATGGCAAAGTATCTACCTACCGGTCCCAATAATTCCCAGGGCTTATTGCCAAATATGAAGCTTAAGAAACTTTGAAACCGGGTGGGAATCGTGGTCAAGCCTATATATTTAGTTAGATTTTTATTTTGACAGAAACAAGTAGTTCCGTGAAGAACTATACAGCCTATTTTCATATATTATCCTACTCATGTTAATTGCCTCTATCAACATACAAAATTTCAGTTTGAAGGTTGTGAAATATTCATAGATATCGAGAAACGTCTAAATATTTCAGTGGTCGCCAGGTTGGATTTTTATTTTTGTACTATTACATTAAGATTATTGTGTACGTGTGGTATTCAAACTTCAATCGCATGATTTGAACACAAGTATTAAAAAGGAGATTTTAAAATTTCGCACAGCTGCCATCTTGTGATTTTGCAAACAATTGAATTAAATTAGATGCGAATGGATTAACATTTGTATAAGCATTTAACGTGCAGCGTTTCACTGCACTCGGATAGTTAATTCGCGAGAAATGTCCATTTAAATATTTATACTTCGCGTCGCCGCCATTTTGGATTAGTGCTTACCAGGTTACTGAAAGTCCTATAAATGAACATTTGTTGATAGCCTCTATGAACATAAAAAAATCAGTTTGATTGCTGTAAAAGATTCATAGATATTGAGAACCGTCTAAATATTTCGGATGCTCGCCATTTTGGATTGTTATATGTATAGGCCATAGAGTTATGTACCATTTAAGGACAATTACTGCCTAGGTTCATTATTCAAACTTTCACTTCGATCGCATGATTACGACACAAGAAATAAAAACTTATTTTTAAAATTTCGCACAGCCGCCATCTTGAGGTTATGTAAAAAGTTGAACTAAATTAGATGGCAGTGCATTACAATATGTAAAAACATTTACTGTACCACATTTCACTGCGCTCAGAGAGTTAAAACACGAGAAAAGTCTATTAAAATGTTTCAACTTCGCTTGGCCGCCATGTTCGTATTTTACTTTACAGGTTTATGAAAGATACATAGATAATCTTGTATCAGTATCTTTTATCACCGTACAAACTTTCAGGGTGGTATCTGTAATAGTTTCGGAGATATAGAATGTCAGTGAAATATTTCGCACAGCCGCCATGTTGGATTGGTGAGACGTAACAAAATTTGAAGGGCACGGTCGGGGTCACCCGGAACAGTGCTATGAACTTAACGAGTTTCATTGAAATAGCTCCAGCCGTTTAGAAGTTATTAGGGACACACACACACACACACGGGCAAAAGGTGATCACATAAGTATATTTTTAGCCTATTTTCAATTTTGAAAAAATAGGCTTATGAGATCACCTTTTGTCCGTGTGTGTGTGATTCGTGTGTGTGTCCCCCCCTAATAAAATCTAAACGGCTGGAGAGATTTCAATGAAACTCGGTATGTTCATAGCACTATTCCCGGCGACCTCGACCGTGCCCTTCAAATTTTGTTACGTCTCACCAATGCAAAATGGCGGCTGTGCGAAATATTTCACTAGCATTCAATATCTCCGAAACTATTCCCGATATCGCCCTGAAATTGTGTACGGTGATAAAGGGTACTACTAGAAGTTCACCTATGAGACTCTCAAAAACCTGGTGACTTCAAAACCAACATGGCGGTCAAGCGAAGTTGAGACTTTTAAATAGACTTTTCTCGCGATTTAACTATCCACACGTAATGAAACTTGGTACAGCAAATGTTTATACACACTGTAATACACTGGAGTCTAATTCAGTTCAATTGTTTACATAACTTCAAAATGGCGGCTGTGCGAAATATTTCACTGACATTCTATATCTCCGAAACTATTACAGATATCACCCTGCAATTTAGCACGGTGATAAAGGGTACTGATACAAGTTTACGTATGTATATTTCATAAACTTGTAAAGTAGAAAACGAACATGGCGACCAAGTGAAGTTGAGACTTTTAAATAGACTTTTCTCACGATTTAACCATCCAAACGTAATGAAACTAGGTACAGCAAGTGTTTATACACATAGTAATGCAATGGGGTCTAATTTAGTTCAATTGTTTACATAACCTCAAAATGGCGCCTGTGCGAAATATTTCACTGACATTCTATATCTCCGAAACTATTACAGATATTACCCTGCAATTGTGTACGGTGATAAAGGGTACTGGTACAAGTTTATCTATGTATATTTCATAAACTTGTAAAGTAAAAAATGAACATGGCGACCAAGCGAATTTGAAATATTTTAATAGACTTTTCTCGTGATTTAACTCTCCGAGCGCAGTGAAATGTGGTACAGTAAATGATTTTGCAGATTGTAATGCACTGCCATCTAATTTAAATCAATTGTTTACATAACCTCAATATGGCGGCTGTGCGAAATTTTAAAATTAAGTTTTTATTTCTTGTGTCGTAATCATGCGAACGAAGTGAAAGCTTGAATAATGAACCTAGACAATAATTGTCCTTGAATGGTACATAATTCTATGGCCTATACATATAACAATCCTAAATGGCGAGCTAAATTGCGAAATATTTAGACGGTTCTCAATATCTATGAATCTTTTACAGCAACCAAACTGTTTTTTTTAATGTTCATAGAGACTATGAACATATGTTCACCTATAGGACTTTCATTAACCTGGTGAGCACAAATCCAACATGGCGGCGACGCGAAATATAAATATTTAAATGGACGATTCTCGCGAATTAACTATTCGAGTGCTGTTAAACGTTGCACGTTAAATGCTTATACAAATGTTGATCCACTGGCATCTAATTTATTTCAATTGTTTGCATAATCACAAGATGGCTGCTGTGCGTAATTTTAAAATCTCGTTTTTACTTCTTGTGATCTAATCATGCGATTGAAGTTTGAATACCACACGTACACAATAATCTCAATGTAATAGTACAAAAATAAAACTCCAACATGGCGACCATCTGAAATATTTAGACGGTTCTCAATATCTACGAATCTGTTACAGCAATTAAACTGAAATTTTGTATGTTGTTAGAAGAAATTAACATGAGCAGGATATATGAAAATAGGCTGTATAGTTCTTCACGGAACTACTTGTTTTTAGCCTGTTTTCAATTTTGAAAAATCCAACATGACGGAGACACGAAGTACAAATATTCACATGGACGTTTCTCGCAATTTTACCATCCGAGAGCAGTGAAACCTGGTACAGTAAATCCGTATACGAATGTTAATCCAATGGCATCTAATTTATTTCAATTGTTTCCATAACCACAAGATGGCAGCTGTGCGAAATTTTAAAATCTCCTTGTTACTTCTTGTGTCCTAATCATGCGATTGAAATTTAAATGCTACACGTACACAATAATCTCTATGTAACTGTACATAACTCTAGGACCTACATATATAAAATCCAACATGGCAACCATCCAAAATATTTAGTCCGTGCGCAATATCTACGAATCTATTACAGCAATCAAACTTAAATTTTGTATGTTGATAATGGCTATTAACATAAGTAGGATATGTGAAAATAGACTTAAGTTCTTCACGGAACTATTTGTCAATATTATTTTTTGAATATTATTTTTCTCCACAGCAGTTGGTATTATGTGAATCTTGAACTGTTATTCTCTCCCTTAATATTCCCATTTGTATAAGGTTAGTGGGAGAAGAGAGACGAGTCTTATTTTGGTGGGTTGACTTTATGGCCGGATGCTCTCCAGACACATAGCTTACCAGGGTGCTATTGAGAGATAACAATGAGTGGAGATGAATTAAACTGGACAAGAAGTTGTAAGGAAGCGGTCATGGCCTGCTAGAAGGTACTGTCCAGTTATGCCTGGATTTGAAAACGACAAACCATGGAAAATCATTTCAAAAATTTTCGACTGAGGGATTCGAACCCATTCGTTTTTCCAATCCATAGATAGGCCCTATGGCCACGACTTGTCGCTCATAACCATCCCGATCGGCAACTGTGGAGTATAATTTTAATACTTTATTAAAATATGTCCTGTGTCTTAAGATATGTGTAATTCTTGCCATTATTTCATGAAAAAGAAACACAGAACTAAACAAAAATTAGCTACGAATTTTGTATTGGGTCTGAAGGGGATAAGATGTAAATAGCTGACAGCTCCAATTATAATTATAATGTTCGGCAAAGAGAAGACGTATAAATATAAGGTGCGTTCAAAAAGTAACGAGCCGGAGGCTGGAATGCTCAAACCGGCGACGAGGTGTGGTTCCGACCAGAGCACGGAAGGTCACAGCCCGTCGCTAGGGGGCACGCGTGCACGTCACGTGACGATACAAAGCGAGCAGCAGTATACATCAATCGTCAAACGCTGCCAGACGCATTGCAAACAGTGACATGGAGGCGTCAACTGAAGAGCAAAGAGGTGTTGTTCGGTTTCTGAGAGCGGAAGGAGTAGGGAGAACGAACATTCATCGCCGAACGTCACAAGTGTACGGCGAACACTGCATGTCCCTTGCAAGGGTCAAGGCGTGGCACAAGCGCTTTCAGGGAAGGACGGTTGTCGTTAGTCAATATTGCCTGGTCTGGGGCACCCCCCTGCATTACCGATGACAACGTCCAGCTGGTTGATGCACTCATTACCCAGGACCGCCGAGTGACAGTGAACGCCATAGCCGCCGTGGTCCCTCCACGACAATGCACGACCTCTTACGGCCAACATAGTCGCGGCATTCCTGCAGAAATTCAAATGGGAGGTTCTCGACCATCCTCCATACAGTCCAGACCTCTCTTCCTATGATTACGCCATGTTTGGTCCCCTGAAAAGGGCTGTGCGGGGCCAACGATTCACCTCGGACGCCGACGTCCAGCTGTACGTGCGGAACTGGTTCACATCGCAGCCCAAGGAATTTTATGAGACAGCCAATTCACCGCCTCGTGTCACAGTGGGACAAGTGCCTCAACAGCCAGTGCCAATACTTCTAACATACAGGTACTGGTTTCTGTAATATGCCTCCGGCTCGTTACTTTTTGAACGCACCTTATATATCCATAAATTTAGGGAAAAGTAGGCTATAAATTAATCTTCATTGACCATCTTGATCCCTTGAAAATTACAATAATGACCTTTCATTTAAGAGGGCAAAGGTGGAGGTCGCAAGATGTAACACTTACCCCTGGCGATCCTCAAGTGAGCAGCCGAATGAACGCGTCTTTGATCTGTACCCAGTTTCAGAACAGGCAGCCCTCTGTCTGCAACATTGCTGGAATCAGCAACTGGTTCCGTCATCTGGAAACAAAAAGAAGGAACAAGTACATTCACTGCAGGCCAACGATTGGCATTTTGGGAGAGTCAGTTCTTTGGCGCCAATTGTACACTCTTCTCTTCCACAGGACGACACAACGTCCCCTCACACACATTGTCAGCACTTTCAAGGTAACATCGTGAGCGTGAATATCACGTTCTTTCTGATATTTGTATTCGTATTATTGTACACCGGTCAACCAGTGCCCACAGACCTCAGGGTTACGAGGCAAGTCATTTGAAGCCCCCTTCCCCTCAGGGGCTCACAACTAGTGGGACGTGGGTTGGCAACCACGGGACCCCAGCTGAGTCCGGCATTGCTTCCACTTACTAGTGCCGGGCTCCTCTCCGTTTTCTTTCCTAACGACCTCTCTTGGTCAACTCTTGTCCTCTTCCGACCCCAACGGTATTAGGGTATCCGAGGCCTAGGGAGTCTTTCACTTTCCCACCGTAATTGGCTCTTGTTTCATCTTTCCTGATACCCTCATGCTAAGAAGAGTCAGCCTTCTTTATCTTTTCATGTTATCTCCTGCCTTCTGCAAAAGGCAGTCAAAGAGGCAGGGTGTATGTAGCTCCACCACTTCTGGTGCACCCTGGATATTGCTACACCCTCAAGGGCTCACGGATGGTGAGTTTGAGAGTTGGCAACCCCGAGGGATTCTTGAGCTGGGTTCATTTTGACCCGATTTTCCTCTGATTGTGGGGTGAGCCCTCTCTTCTTTCCCTTTCCTATCTGCCTTTTATGGCTCTCCTTCCTTCCAAGTCCCTCAATCCTTATTCTTTGAGAGTTGAGGGCATTTCTTTTCTTCCTGTCCTTTATTTGCCTTATCCTTCATTTGATTACCATTTCTTCTTCTAGTATGTATGTGTGTAGTTAGTATTAGTTATAGTTTTCATTCTCATCTCATATGTCACAATCACACAAATCATTAGGGGCCGATAACCTACATTTTAGGCCCCTTAAAACAACAATTATCATCCTCATCATCGTTACAAGCCTCAGCCGAGTGCAGGACCACGCGCCGGTTGCAGTTGTTCGCCGAGTAAAAGAGCGCGTGTTCGAATGCCCGACCACGTGAGATTGTATCCGAGTGCAAAGCGAGGGACAGAAACGCGTGTGGCCCAATCGGATTTCCCACTCAGCTGCAGGCCACTTCTGGTTAAAACTCCTCCCCCATATTTGTACATAAAAGCGTGTTATTTTGTGATAAATATCTTATATAATATTTATTTCAGGTTAGGATGTATAAATACTTGTATTCTCGCCTAATGTTGTTGGGCAACATTTATGCTGACCAACCGGAAAGATTTGTTTAATAATATAGAACGGGTACAGACCATACCTATCATTGTCTGAGTACGGCAGTGATCTCAGTACCTTGCTCTAATACCTTAAAGAACTGGATCTCTAGATACTCAACCGTACACACTAATGCAGAAGGCAGTAGTTCTTTCAACAACCCGAATCGTCTGGAAGGTCATGGATAGCGATTTGGGCTTTCCAGCTTTTAGCTGGCTGTTTAAGTAACTGTACTGTGGTTTCCTGAAGCCCGTACAGTTATGTTGTGTTGTATCAGCAATGCGTAAGGTGTATATGATAATAATAACAACAAGTAGTTCCGTGAAGAACTATACAGCCTATTTTCATATATCCTACTCATGTTAATTGCCTCTATCTACATGCCGGTACAAAATTTCAGTTTGATTGTTGTGACAGATTCGTAGATATTGAGAACTGACTAAATATTTCGGATGGTCGCCATGTTGGATTTTATATATGTAGGTCCTAGAGTTATGTACTGTTACATGAAGATTATTGTGTACGTGTAGCATTCAAACTTCAATCGCATAATTAGGACACAAGAAGTAACAACGAGATTTTAAAATTTCGCATAGCTGCCATCTTGTGGTTATGGAAACAATTGAAATAAATTGGATACCAGTGGATTAACCTTCGTATAAAGATTTACTGTACCAAGTTGCACTGCACTCGGATGGTTAAATTGTGAGAAACGTCCATTTGAATATTTATACTTCGCGTCACCGCCATGTTGGATTTGTGATCACCTGGTTATTTAAAGTCCTATAGGTGAGGTTATGTCCATAGCCCCTATGAACAATAAAATATTCAGTTCGATTGCTGTAATAGATTCGTAGATATTGAGAACCGTTTAAAATATTTCGGATGGCCGCCATGTTGGATTGTTATATGTATAGGACATAGAGTCATGTACCATTAAAGGAAAATTATTGCATAAGTTCATTAATCAAACTTTCACTTCTATCGCGTGATTACGACACAATAAATAAAACTTAGTTTTAAAATTCGCACAGCCGCCGTCTTGAGATTATGTAAACAATTGAACTAATTTAGATACTAGTGCATGACAATGTGTATAAACATATGCTGATGGGGGCTTCATTCATTCCATTCCTGACCCGGTCGGAGACTGGAAGCAGGCTGTGGATTTTCATTTTTTCATAAACATATGCTGTACCATGTTTCATTGCGTTTGGATCATTAAATCGCGAGAAAAGTCTATTTAAAACTTTCAACTTCGCTTGGCCACCATGTTCGTTTCGTAGTTAACCGGGTTTGGAAAGTCTCATAGATGAACTTCCAGTGGAGCCCTTTATAATCCGTACAAAATTTCAGGGTGATACCGGTAATAGTTTCAGAGATATAGAATGCCAGTGAAATATTTCGCACAGCCGCCATCTTGAGGTTATATAAACAATTGAACGAAGTTAGATATCAGTGCATAACAATGTGTATAAACATATACTGTACCAAGTTTCATTGCGTTTGGTTGGTTAATCGCGAGAAACGTCCATTTAAAAGTCGCAACTTCGCTTGGCCACCATGTTGGTTTTGTAGTTACTAGGGTTTCAAAAGTCACATAGGTGAACTTCTAGTAGCTCCCTTTATCAGCGTGAAAAATCCCAGGGTGATATCCGTAATAGTTTCGGAGATATTGAATCCTGGTGAAATATTTCACACAGCTGCCATTTTAGATTGGTGATACGTAACAAAATTTGAAGGGCACGGTCGGGGTCGTCCTGAATAGTGCTATGAAATTACTGAGTTTTATTGAAATCACTCCAGCCGTTTAGCAGTTATTAGGGACACACACACACACACACCTCATACACACCCACACTCACGCACACACACACGGACAAAAGGTGATCTCATAAGCCTATTTTTTAAAAATTGAAAATAGGCTAAAAATAATGATATTCACTTCGAATTAAATGGACTTTCGGACGTCTTTGCTTTCTTCGCTGTAGTTTGACCCTAATTGTTTTGCACGTATCTATGTCATTGTTAAACAAGTCGTCTCTCTAGGTGCGCGTTGGCGCTTTGCAGCGCGCTACACTATCCAGGCCCAGTTCGGCCGAGCTTAACCAAGTTGCTCCGAACCAAAACATTGAGTGACATTTCACGCCTTGAGAGGTCCTGCTGTAGAGCTTGGTTATTTGTTCGTCTGACTGATGGATACGTCGATCGATTGAATGATTGCTTGACTGATTGATTGTTGTCGTTTGAGTCTTCAGTATTTTGACTGGTTTGATGCAGATCTCCATGCGTCCCTGTCCTGAGCTAATCATTTTATCTTTACATACGTAGCACACCTTATATCCAAGGCAATCTGTTTAACATATTCTAATCCTGGTCTACTCCTACTTGTCCTCAAAACTTCCTTCCACAACTAAGTTTGCTATTCCTGTGTGTCTAAGTAATTGTCCTACCAACCTATCTCTTCTCTTCATTAGCAGTTGCCAGAAACATCTCTCCTCGTCACTCGTCTTAATACCTCTTCATTTGTTACTCAATCTACCCATATGATCTTAATAATTCTACTGTAATACCACATTTCAAACGCTCCTATTCTCCTCTTTTCAGCTGCGTCAACAGCCCAAGTTTCGCTTCCATAGAGCGCCACGCTCCAGACAAATCTATATATGATATCAACTGATTTCTTTTCTGTAGAAATGCTTTCCTTGTCTCAGCCAAACTACTTTTTATATCCTCATTACTTCGTCCATCACAAGTTCGTTTGCTTCCTAAGTAGCAGAAGTCTCTTACTTCCTTTAACTTTTCACCTGCCAATTTGATGTAGTTACCACGCACTCATCCTTTGCTCCAGAGGTCTGTCACAAAAATAAAATATTTTACTACGTGCTCTACCGAGAGAATAGTAACATCACGTGTACTTGGGGAGTGTGTTTTATTTAATTCATTCACTGTGGTGCAAACCTCATTTACCTCAAACTCAATTAATGAACCCATAATTACTTGCTCTACACAAAGGGCGCTGGCTTCCATGATAACTTTACAGGTAAATTATAGGAGTGGCTCTCAATGAAGGCTATTCATTGCAGTGTGAGAATATTCAATCGCCAACATTTACGATAAAATCCATTCTATTGTCTAATTTTGCAACTGGAATTCCAATTACGTATACATTACACCGCACTGACCAGGAAACATCGTGGCTAATATAGCATACACTTCCACATACATGCAGGTTAGATCTAAAGTAGAGTTCTGAGAGGGTAAATACTAAATTCTCTTGTGAGACTTGCTGTTGTTTCACTTGAGGGGCTTCTATATCGTGATTAGACAGTCCCGAATACTTGGGTGTATGATTTTTCTGATAATTTGTGTTATTTTGGTGGCTGTATTAGTGTGTGAGGTTATAATTACCGTGAGGATTAGTAGGAGGCAGCCGTGGCCTTTTGTTAGAAACCAGGTCACACCCAAAGCAAAGTTCTGCGAGGGCAAATACTCTTGTGAGAATTGTTTCAGTGGAGGGGCTTGGACATTGTGGTCATTCGGCTTGGGTGCGTGTGTGTGCGGTGGGGAAATATTGTCTGATAACCTGTATTATTGTGGTGGCTGTATTAGTGTGTTAGGTTGTAATTCAAGTTAGGATTGGGTAGGAGGCAGCCGTGGCTTTATGTTAGGAACCAGGTCACATCCAAAGCAAAGTTCTACGAGGGTAAATACTCTTGTGAGATTTGTTATTTCATATGAGAGGCTTGGACATAGTGGTCATTTGGCCTCGTATACTTGGGTATGCGTGTGAATTTTTTCTGATAATCTGTGTTATTGTAGTGGCTATATTAGTGTGTGCGGTTGTAATTTATTTAAGGTTTGGGAAGGAGGTGACCATGGCCTTATGTTAGGGACCATCCCAGCATTTGCTCTGAATAGAAGAAGGGGAAACCGCAGAAATCCTCTTCCAAGATGGCTGAGGTGGGAATCGAATCTACCTCTTCTCAGTTTTGTCTCGCCAGGCTGCGTGTACCCCATTCCAGCCCTCAGACCAGGTTTAAATTCCTTGGCTGAGCCAGGAATTGCACCCGGGTCTCCGCAGCCAAGATTTTTAGCCACTACGCAACGAGGCTAAGTGTGAAGGATCTGACGATGATCGCTTGATGATCGAAACTGGCATTCATTATTCTCATGTAAAATTGTTTCAGGTTTATGGAAACACTCATTGGGTACAATCATGTTGGCCGACTGAAATGGATTAATTTAGGAATATAGTATTGTTTCAATTTAGAGATAGATGCTTAAATATAAAAACAGCCTAATATTAGTAAAACAAAACAAAAAAACTATTACATATAATCAAGAACAAATTATATACGGAATACAAAATATCGGAAATACAAAAACGTTCGAGTAAACCTAAATACACACGTGATAATTTAGATTGTTGGCCTTAACCAACTCGCACTTATTTTAGAGCCCTGCGCGGATAAACAAATCATTATCCGCATCCTCCCCGTATCCGCACGACTGCTATCCGTATCCGCCCTCGCATCCGCACGACTCTTATCCGTATCCGCGCGACTGTTATCCGGACCTACTGGCATTACTATAATATTTTTAATTAGATAAAGCATAACTCATTAAAGCAACACGTTTACACATTTGAGGAGAAAGTCGTTCCTTTAGGCTTCGTATGTCAAGTGCTATGTATAAAATGAATGTTATTCTGCCAGAATTGCAACCCTTTTCATTTCGGAGTGTTAATTATGGTTGGTGACGTAATTTGAATGAGATTAGCTTAAATAATCATCTTACATTTGTCAAGACAAAAACATCACGAGAAAAATATGATATGTCATAACATAAACATCCGGGTCCTAGTAATGAATTTCAAATTTACTCGAAACATTATCTGCAGCTTATCCGCTATCCGCAGAGCTATGCAAACTATATCCGCTTGGCGAAAAATTTTGCGGATATCCTTGGATATCTGCATCCGCGCCGGGCTTTACTTATAAAGCGGATGACGGGATCAGCAGCCACCACGGCATCGACATTCTGGGAGAGTCAACGGCTAGCTAACACAACGCCCAATAAACTGAGAGGGATCAATGGAACTATCCGCGGAGCTCTTTCCGGTAACGGAGGGAGTCCGTCAATTTGTTTAGGCTAAGGATAGGTCATGCAAGATCCCACTCGTATCCAATGAAAATGGATACCCCCACTTTATACCTGTGGAGCCGTATTAACCGAGTGAACAACAATGGCATTAAACTGTTGTGTAAACTTTCTCGACCAATTGCATACATAATATAGCTTTGGGGCTATTGGGTCAAGTGACACTTTAAAAACCGACGTTTCGAGACAACTACTTGTCCCTTTATCAAGGTTTGTCAAGAAAGAAAGGAAGAAAGGAAGAAAGAAAGAAAGAAAGAACGAGAGAAAGATAGAAAGATAGAAAGAAAGGTAGATAGAAAGAAAGAAAGAAAGAAAGATAGAAAGAAAGAAAGGTAGATAGAACGAAAGAAAGAAAAAAAGAAAGAAAGAAAGATAGAAAGAGAGAAAGATAGAAAGAAAGAAAGAGAGAAGGAAAGAAAGAAAGAAAGAAAGGTAGAATGAAAGAAAGAAAGAAAGGAAGGAAGATAGAAAGGTAGATAGAAAGAATGAAAGAAAGAAAGATAGAAAGAGAGAAAGAAAGAAAGAAAGAAAGAGAGAAAGAAAGATAAAAAGAAGGAAAGAAAGAAAGAAAAAAGATAGATAGAAAGAAAGAAAGATAGAAAGAGAGAAAGATAGAAAGGAAGAAAGCTAGAAAGATAGAAGGAAAGATAGAAAGATAGAAATAAAGAAAGAAAGAAAGAAAGAAAGAGAGAAAGATAGAACGAAAGATAGAAAGAAGGAAAGAAAGAAAGAAAGGAAGAAAAAAGATAGAAAGAAAGTTAGAAAGAAAGATAAAAAGAAAGATAGAAAGAAAAAGAAAGCTAGAAAGAAAGAAAGCTAGAAAGAAAGAAAGTTAGAAAGAAATAAAGAAAGATACAAAGAAAGAAAGAAAAACAGAAAGAAAGGAAGAAAGATAGAAAGAAAGAAAGAAAGAATAAGTGAACAATGGCATATAGCCTTCATAGATAAATGGCATAAGATAGGGAGCCATTTCGAAACAAATAGTTACTCTATGACTTCCTGAGACCAAGAAGATGTTAGTAATGAAACTATAGAAGGCAGCCATGATTTACTCAAGGGATAACCATCACCTCCCCCTGTGAAATTGGCCTATCTGCCATACGTGCAATCTGTCACAGATAGTATTAGCAATATTCTAAGAAGGTACAATATCGAAACCATATTCAAACCTAATGTCACCGTAGGCAAATCCTTGCGATTAGTCAAGGATTCAGTTGGTCTTAACTCTGCTGGAGTATATAAGATTCCATGTTCCTGCGGTTACGTATATATTGGGCAGACATGTAGGAGAATCACAGCAAGGGTCAATGAACATCGTAAGCATGTATGTCTTTGCCGATCAGAGAAGTCTGTGGTTGCAGAACATGCCATACAGAATGACCATCAAATTCTTTTTGATGAAACTTCTGTCATCTCTATGGAGAAACATTTCACAATTCATATGATTCGGGAGGCGATTGAAATAAGTGAACAACCACACAACTTTAATGTAGGTGCTGGTTATCCCTTAAGTAGATCATGGCTGCCCTCTGCCAACATCTTCTTGGTCTCAGGAGGTCATGGTTGGTTGGTTGGTTGGTTCCTCAGTTTAGGGGCTGCGACAACACGGTCATGTAGCCCCTTGTACTTTGGGTGTGTGTAGAATCTGTCTGATAACCGGTGTTCATTGTGATGACTGTATTACTGTGTGTTATCTGTTTTTAATTCAAGTACGGACTGCAGAAATTGAATTTCAAGTAGTTCCTACTTTTGCCCCCAAACGCCACCGTCAACGACTACTAGTTCAGAATTTAGTTAGTCTACTAGACGCCACCGCAGTCGGCTGCTGGCGACGAACGTTGGAACCTAAGAGAGTTGCCAAATGTTTAACCTATAATTTAGCTTCACACGGGTGTAATTAGTGGAAGGTTCTTTAACAAGCCATAAATCTATGACATGGAACCGCCGGCTTTATTTCACCTCCGAAGGAAGGCAAACTGAGGGATGTTTAAGGCTCTTAAAAACCCGACGACTTCGGCCTGGTTTGAACCCGCGATCTTGGGCATAGAAGCTCAGCATTCTGTTTGTTTCGACATGGCTTTCTATCTTATACCATTTAACTATGGAGGCTACGCCATTGTTTACTCATTTCATCTTTCTTTCTTCCTTCCTTTCTATCTTTCTTTCTTTCTATCTTTCTTTTTAGATTTCTTTCTTTGTTTCTTTCTTTCTTTCTTTCTTTCTTTCTTTCTCTTTCTTTCATTCTCTCTCTTTCTTCCTTTCTCTTTCTTTCTTTCTTCCTTTCTTTCTCTTTATTTCTTTCTCTCTCTTTCTTTCTTCCTTTCTTTCTCTTTCTTTCTTCCTTTCTTTCTATTTCTTTCTTCCTTTCTTTCTTTATGTGTTCAGATTAGCATTTCCTGCAACATTGCATCATGCAATGTGAATACATTTTATGTTCTGTCTGTTTGCCATCTCTTGATGAATACAGTACATTTGCATTTGTCAGTTGGCACAGGCTAGAGTAAAAGGTGGCTTTTCACCGATGTCTCAGTCTCACTCATGGCTGTGATTATATGGAAGCTACTGAGGTATGGGTGGTGCTTAGTAATGGCATTCGGGGCACAGTCAGTGCCTGTGGATGCTGTGAAAGGTTCAACTCATAGGGTTAGGACTACTGTTCTGACTCAGTGAGGAAAGCAATTGCAAACTATCTCACTCCTCTTCTTGCCTAGAACGCCTCAAAATAGCGCTGCCTTGGGTTTTTGTGGGTATTTCCTCACATAGCGTAACGGCGGTACTTTTTGAGGATCCAACCAGCCTTCGGGCTGACTACCTAACAGACAAGTAGGCCTATATAGGGTACAAGCTGGAGACTACCAGGCCTGCTTTAAACCACATTCAACTTTAATTTCATTATATCCGTATTTCTTTTTTTGGTTTTTTAATTCAACCTATCACAAATGTTAAATTAAATGTATAGTCTATATAGCTATAACGTACACTATGTCTTGAGATATAAAACCTTAATGCCATTTTCAGGGTGTGATGGTTGGTGAGTGACAAGTGACATTAAACTATGCCTAGCTCAATTCTAGACAGATCTGATGACATGACTGTGTAATTCCAAAATGTTACTGAAGATTGCAGTGTGTTTTCACTGTGTCATTATTTAACTCATATATTTATGTGCCATCTGTCATAACTTAACTTTTTCTTTAGCTTCTAAATTGTGTTGTAGTTTGTGCTATTGTAGATTATGAATGACGACTTATAATGGTCACTGTACTAATTTGTCTTCTGAGTGACTAGGCAATGCCTTTCACTACTTTACAAGATCATTTAACTTGTACCTATGGTTGTATCTGACCATAGTCTATCAGACATACTTTCCGCTATCAGCCTGAAAAATACAAACTGCCTAAAATTTGCTCATATCAATGCTCAATCATTAGTTGACTCCTCTCACTATTCTGAATTTTGTCACGTCTTTGGTGGTTCGTCTTTTGACATAATTGCAGTAAGTGAGACCTTTTCCAAGCCCTCAATCCCAGATGCTGCTGTCTCTCTCACTTGCTATAAAGTCATTAGAAATGGCAGATTAACCGTCGGTGGAGGTGGTGTTGCAGTTTACCTTAGGGATAACATTAAGTATAGCGTGCTAAGTCAGTCTCCTGGTGAATATAATAAGAGGCCTGAATACATTATACTTGACATTTCTCTTACCGAAACTAAAGTTCTCTTTGCTTGTGTGTACCGTCCACCGAAAGCTGGCTACCTAGATATTTTTCTGAATGACACGTACAGGTTCATTCTTGATTATAAATATGTTTTTATTGTTGGGGACGTTAATGCTCGGTTTGGTAGTGGAGCTTTTGAAACTGAACAGGTATGTGATGTGCTCTGTTCCTGTAATGTTGAATGTTTACCATTCGATACTACATTTCACACAGCTACTTGTGACAGCTCTCTCGATATTATCTCTTCAAACTGTAATGACCTCGTTGTTGACTACGGACAATAACCAGCTGCTGGATTCTCAGCCCATGATCTTCTGTACGCAGTGTTTTCTCTATCTACCCCGAAACTTCGACCAAAATCAATCTTTGTACGTGACTTCAGCAAATTTAATTTAAATGATTTTAAAACGGATGCAGAATTACTCCCTTGGCAGAATTTCTACCAATCCACTGACATAGATGAGATAGTGACTCTATTTAATGATTGTGTAAATAAACTATGATGAGCATGCACCGCAAAAGAAAGTGGATATAAAACATAACTCTGCTCCGTGGATCAGTAAAGAAATCAAAACGCTTTTAAAGAAACGTGATAAAGCACGTGGAACATTTATTAAATCTAAACTTACCTTAGACTATGAAGAGTACAGAATTCTGCGTAATAAGACAAAACAAACAATCAGGAACACAAAAGTGAAATATATGTACAACCTCTCCAGTGACTGCAAAACCACCTCCGCCAGATGGCGTGCTGCAAAATCATTGGGAGTTGGTGCCAGTTCAGTCACTGATGTTGAGATATCTGTCTCTGCATCACAATTAAATGAACATTAAACAAGAGTTTAGTGCTTTTCAGTCGGTCAACACGAATGTACCCAAAAGAGATGGGTTATGCCCTAATCCTGAAATAAATTACATGAGATTAATAAAACACTAGGATGACCAGTTTCGATCGTCAAGCGATCATCATCAGATCCATTACACTTAGGCTATAAAATCTATGTTTGAAATACAGGTGAAAATATTTACAATATGTACAATTATTTAGTTGCAGTATTGGTACTGCAACTGTCAGTGTATGCTAAATGCAGTATATATGTTAGGTGAAATGCTAAATGGTGATAGCTATCCGGAGTTTGTACTTTAGAGAGATTATATGGTTGTAAACTATAGTTAAACTATAAAATTTTAGGCTGACTACTTATCTGATTGTCTTCCGTACTACAGCTGCTCGCAGTTTTCGTGCTCACTGTAACTTACTGCGCGGTCAACTGCGGTGGTTATCTTAACGACTGGTTTTTCCTGCCTTCTCCCCCCCCTACCCCTACGTGCTGTGGGGAGTGATAGCGATGTGTTTATGTGAGGTGTTGCCAACCTAGATAAGATGTATGTTATTGAATGAGGTGTGTCTACAACTATTAAAGACCGTGGATTAGCCCTCGCCACGCGTGGAGCATTACCCATTCGAACTAAGCGTTGACGGTCTTATGAGGACCTTTAATACTGCCGCGAATATGGACCTTGGTTTGTTGCAGAAGAAAAGTACATCGTACACCTGATCCAGATAACATTTACCTATTAAAAAACCCCTAATTTCCCCCCTTTTTTATCTAGCTTGGCTGTGTCGCTAAATTGTGTCTTGTTTCCGACAGGGTGTGTTTTTTAGTAGCGTGAAGAGGGGTGAGCTCTCCATGAACGTGTGTTCGTTTAGATTGTTGGGATTGTTTCGTTTGGCTAGGTGTATCTCGATTGCTTCCTTTATGTCAAGAGCTCTGCCTTTCGATTCGTGATGGATTATTTTAAGGTCCGACTCTATGTTGGTAAAGTTGTGCCCCGCGTCACACATATGTTCGCACACGGCTGAATGTGTTCCGTATCTTATCGCATTCCTATGTTCATTATAACGGGTGTCTACTCGTCTTCCACTCTGCCCGATGTAATTAGCTTGACAACCGGTGTCTTGGCACGTTATAGAATATACCCCTGACCTTGAATACGGGTCACGTTTATTTAGATTACTATTTTGGAGGTGCCTAGCGGTTGTGTTTTTCGTCGTGAAAGCTATCTTTATGCCTTGTTTTTTGAATAGGTTAGTGATTTTATATGTATTCGCATTCACATAGTTGTTGTTGTTTGAGTCTTCAGTCTTTTGACTGGTTTGATGCAGCTCTCCATGCCTCCCTGTCCTGAGCTAATCGTTTCATCTCTACATAGCTACCACACCCTACATCCGAGGCAATCTGTTTAACATATTCTAACCTTGGTCTACCCCTACAGTTTTTGTCCTCGACCCTTCCTTCCATAACTAAGCTTGCTATTCCTGGGTGTCTTAGTATGTGTCCTACCAACCTATCTCTTCTCTTCATTAGCAGTCGCCAGAAACATCTCTCCTCTCCCACTCGTCTTAATACCTCTTTGTTTGTAACCCTATCTACCCATCTGATCTTCATCATTCTCCTGTAACACCACATTTCAAATGCTTCAATTCTCCTCTTTTCTGCTGCACCAATAGTCCAAGTTTCACTTCCATAGAGCGCTACGCTCCAGACAAAGGCTTTCAAAAATGACTTCCTAATACCCAAATCTATATTCGATGTCAGCAGATTCCTTTTTTGTAGAAATGCTTTTCTTGCCTGAGCCAACCTACTTTTTATATCCTCTTTGCTTCGTCCATCACTGGTTATTCTGCTTCCTAAGTAACAGAAGTCTCCTACTTCCTTCAGCTTTTCACCTGCCAATTTGATCTCCATAGAGGTTTCTGATTTATTTCGGCTGCATTCCAGTATTTTTGTTTTACATTTATTAATTTTCATCATGAATTCTTTCCGTAAGAAACGCACACATTTTTTCTCATTACTGTCCGGTTTGGGAATCGTTTTATCTTTATTTTTATGCTTGGCTATAATTTGGTTTATTTTGCTTGGCGGGAAGTTGTTTTCCTTTGCTATTTGCTTAATAGTTCTTATTTCCTTATTATAGTTGTCTTTAGACATGGGTATGTTTAAAGCCCTGTGCACCATTGAATTGAAACCTGCTAGTTTGTGCGTACTAGGGTGATTAGACTGATTGTCGATTGCATGCGAGGTTTGTGTTGCTTTCCGAAATATGGAATATGAAAGGTCGTTGTCTTTACGTTCAATAGTTATATCGAGATAATTTATTTTTCGGTCTATTTCGGATTCCTTAGTGAATTTGATAGAGTGGTGTAGGCTATTAATGGATTGGAGAATTGTTTCTTCGCTTGTTAGTTCAGTATCGTAGATGCAAATTACATCATCTACGTATCTTTTCCATATTACTATTCCCTTTGTTGAAGTCTTTTCTAAGAACGCGTTTTCTAGTGCATTGATGAAGATGTCAGCGATTAACCCACTTAGTGGCGATCCCATTGCTAGGCCTTCTCTCTGTGTGTATATTTTATTGTCGAATTGAAACACGTTTTGGGTGAGAACGACCCTCAATAATCTCACAATCTCATCGGTTTCTTTTACCGAATTGTTGGATTTTAAGTTGTTTTCGATAGTGTTGATTGCTTCAATAATCGGAATATTGGTGTACATGTTAGTTACATCGAAGGATACTAGCCTGAAGCTAGGTTTGATTTGTAGGGTGTTCAATGCTGTTACCAGTTCTGTTGTGTTCTTTACAGAGTTGTTTTTGTCGTTGGAAAGACGGCATTTTAAGATTTTTAGTAACTCTTTGCTGATTTTGTAATTAGGGGCATTCCTACAATTGACTATTGGTCTCATTGGGCATTCCTTTTTGTGTATTTTTGGTTGTCCCCTCAATGACGGTAATTTCGGGTTCATGTTTATTAGTTTTGATTTTTCGGCTTTGGTCAGTATGTATTCTGTTTCTTTTAGCGCACTTTTTATTTGTTTTTGGAATTTGTTGGTGGGGTCTTTTGTTAATTCCTTGATTTCGTTGTTGTTTAGGAATTCGACTGTTTTTTCAATGTATTCTGTTTTGTTCAAAATTACAGTAGTGTTTCCCTTATCTGCTTTTGTGATGATTAAGTCATGTTCTTTTATTTTTTGTTTCAATGACTTTATTTCTTTGAGTTGTTTGTTGTTTTGAATGTTATTGCTATCGCCCTCTCGTTTGAGGATTTTTTTGGCTTCGTTGGTGGCGAGATTTTTGGTTAATTCCCTGTCTTCTGCTGGGAGCTTTTGACTGGCTATCTCAATATCTGTGATTAACTGTTTTATATTGTGGTTCGTGTGTGCGTCTGTGCAGTTGTATTTCAAACCTTTGTCTAACACATTCATTTCACCTTGAGAAAAGGTTACGTTCGTTCTGTTGTTTACTCTGCTGTGGAAATTGAATTCATTGTTATTCGTCTGTTGTTCGTTAGATTGATGGTTCTGTGTTTCTCCTAGTTTTCTTAATTTATTTTCTAGCGTTTCATGCTTCCTCGTTGCTCTGATTTTGATGGTGTCATGTAGGTGCTCGGTGAAGCTGTCCCATTGGGCTGCGTGCCAGAAATTACTTAGTTGCAATTGAATGTCGTATAATTGTTGGTTAATTTTTTGCTTTCTTATGTATGCAAATCTTAATTCGTTTTTTATCCAAAGCGCTTTAGCTTGTTTAGTTGAAATGATCGAGGCTGGTGTGTTCGGTACGGTTTTAATTGGTACGTATTTAGGGGTGAGGTTTAGTTCTATACATTTTTTGTTGAACCAAATTGATTTGTCTAAATTCATGAGTTTAAGCCTGAGTGATTTGAATTTCTTGGCTTCACGATTTGCCTGACTAGCCGTGAACATTGTGGTGTTTGAAGCCATATTTTCAGTGTTGCCTAAGTAAACAAGAGTTTAGTGCTTTTCAGTCGGTCAACACGAATGTACCCAAAAGAGATGGGTTATGCCCTAATCCTGAAATAAATTACATGAGATTAATAAAACACTAGGATGACCAGTTTCGATCGTCAAGCGATCATCATCAGATCCATTACACTTAGGCTATAAAATCTATGTTTGAAATACAGGTGAAAATATTTACAATATGTACAATTATTTAGTTGCAGCATTGGTACTGCAACTGTCAGTGTATGCTAAATGCAGTATATATGTTAGGTGAAATGCTAAATGGTGATAGCTATCCGGAGATTGTACTTTAGAGAGATTATATGGTTGTAAACTATAGTTAAACTATAAAATTTTAGGCTGAATACTTATCTGATTGTCTTCCGTACTACAGCTGCTCGCCTTGGTTTGTTGCAGAAGAAAAGTACATCGTACACCTGATCCAGATAACATTTACAGCTTCACCGAGCACCTACATGACACCATCAAAATCAGAGCAACGAGGAAGCATGAAACGCTAGAAAATAAATTAAGAAAACTAGGAGAAACACAGAACCACCAATCTAACGAACAACACACGAATAACAATGAATTCAATTTCCACAGCAGAGTAAACAACAGAACGAACGTAACCTTTTCTCAAGGTGAAATGAATGTGTTAGACAAAGGTTTGAAATACAACTGCACAGACGCACACACGAACCACAATATAAAACAGTTAATCACAGATATTGAGATAGCCAGTCAAAAGCTCCCAGCAGAAGACAGGGAATTAACCAAAAATCTCGCCACCAACGAAGCCAAAAAAATCCTCAAACGAGAGGGCGATAGCAATAACATTCAAAACAACAAACAACTCAAAGAAATAGTCATTGAAACAAAAAATAAAAGAACATGACTTAATCATCACAAAAGCAGATAAGGGAAACACTACTGTAATTTTGAACAAAACAGAATACATTGAAAAAACAGCGAATTCCTAAACAACAACGAAATCAAGGAATTAACAAAAGACCCCACCAACAAATTCCAAAAACAAATAAAAAGTGCGCTAAAAGAAACAGAATACATACTGACCAAAGCCGAAAAATCAAAACTAATAAACATGAACCCGAAAATACCGTCATTGAGGGGACAACCAAAAATACACAAAAAGGAATGCCCAATGAGACCAATAGTCAATTGTAGGAATGCCCCTAATTACAAAATCAGCAAAGAGTTACTAAAAATCTTAAAATGCCGTCTTTCCAACGACAAAAACAACTCTGTAAAGAACAAAACAGAACTGGTAACAGCATTGAACACCCTACAAATCAAACCTAGCTTCAGGCTAGTATCCTTCGATGTAACTAACATGTACACCAATATTCCGATTATTGAAGCAATCAACACTATCGAAAACAACTTAAAATCCAACAATTCGGTAAAAGAAACCGATGAGATTGTGAGATTATTGAGGGTCGTTCTCACCCAAAACGTGTTTCAATTCGACAATAAAATATACACACAGAGAGAAGGCCTAGCAATGGGATCGCCACTAAGTGGGTTAATCGCTGACATCTTCATCAATGCACTAGAAAACGCGTTCTTAGAAAAGACTTCAACAAAGGGAATAGTAATATGGAAAAGATACGTAGATGATGTAATTTGCATCTACGATACTGAACTAACAAGCGAAGAAACAATTCTCCAATCCATTAATAGCCTACACCACTCTATCAAATTCACTAAGGAATCCGAAATAGACCGAAAAATAAATTATCTCGATATAACTATTGAACGTAAAGACAACGACCTTTCATATTCCATATTTCGGAAAGCAACACAAACCTCGCATGCAATCGACAATCAGTCTAATCACCCTAGTACGCACAAACTAGCAGGTTTCAATTCAATGGTGCACAGGGCTTTAAACATACCCATGTCTAAAGACAACTATAATAAGGAAATAAGAACTATTAAGCAAATAGCAAAGGAAAACAACTTCCCGCCAAGCAAAATAAACCAAATTATAGCCAAGCATAAAAATAAAGATAAAACGATTCCCAAACCGGACAGTAATGAGAAAAAATTTGTGCGTTTCAACTATGTGAATGCGAATACATATAAAATCACTAACCTATTCAAAAAGCAAGGCATAAAGATAGCTTTCACGACGAAAAACACAACCGCTAGGCACCTCCAAAATAGTAATCTAAATAAACGTGACCCGTATTCAAGGTCAGGGGTATATTCTATAACGTGCCAAGACACCGGTTGTCAAGCTAATTACATCGGGCAGAGTGGAAGACGAGTAGACATCCGTTATAATGAACATAGGAATGCGATAAGATACGGAACACATTCAGCCGTGTGCGAACATATGTGTGACGCGGGGCACAACTTTACCAACATAGAGTCGGACCTTAAAATAATCCATCACGAATCGAAAGGCAGAGCTCTTGACATAAAGGAAGCAATCGAGATACACCTAGCCAAACGAAACAATCCCAACAATCTAAACGAACACACGTTCATGGAGAGCTCACCCCTCTTCACGCTACTAAAAAACACACCCTGTCGGAAACAAGACACAATTTAGCGACACAGCCAAGCTAGATAAAAAAGGGGGGAAATTAGGGGTTTTATAATAGGTAAATGTTATCTGGATCAGGTGTACGATGTACTTTTCTTCTGCAACAAACCAAGGCCCATATTCGCGGCAGTATTAAAGGTGCCGGGACGTCCTCATAAGACCGTCAACGCTTAGTTCGAATGGGTAATGCTCCACGCGTGGCGAGGGCTAATCCACGGTCTTTAATAGTTGTAGACACACCTCATTCAATAACATACATCTTATCTAGGTTGGCAACACCTCACATAAACACATCGCTATCACTCCCCACAGCACGTAGGGGTAGGGGGGGGGGAGAAGGCAGGAAAAACCAATCGTTAAGATAACCACCGCAGTTGACCGCACAGTAAGTTACAGTGAGCACGAAAACTGCGAGCAGCTGTAGTACGGAAGACAATCAGATAAGTATTCAGCCTAAAATTTTATAGTTTAACTATAGTTTACAACCATATAATCTCTCTAAAGTACAAACTCCGGATAGCTATCACCATTTAGCATTTCACCTAACATATATACTGCATTTAGCATACACTGACAGTTGCAGTACCAATACTGCAACTAAATAATTGTACATATTGTAAATATTTTCACCTGTATTTCAAACATAGATTTTATAGCCTAAGTGTAATGGATCTGATGATGATCGCTTGACGATCGAAACTGGTCATCCTAGTGTTTTATTAATCTCATGTAATTTATTTCAGGATTAGGGCATAACCCATCTCTTTTGGGTACATTCGTGTTGACCGACTGAAAGGCCCTAACTCTTGTTTACTTAGGCAACACTGAAAATATGGCTTCAAACACCACAATAAATGAACATTACTCAAATGTTGCCTCAATTGGTGATGTATTAAGAGTATCAGAGACCGTCATGAAATACACATCCATCCCTCCCCCTGCCCATGAAAATTTTTTCTTTATGTATGTTTACCCAAACCAGATTGTGGAAGCCATCAAATCAATTCGTACAAAAGCAAGAGGCCCTGATAGCATCCCAATTTCTCTTATTTCTAACTGTCTTGAAGTATTTCTACCCCCAATTATCCATCTATTTAATTTCTCTCCACAAAGTGGAGTATACCCGTCTCTTTGGAAGTGTGCTAACATACGTCCAGTGCCAAAAAATAAAACCCCCACTAGCTGTAGTGACTTTAGACCAATAAATATCCTTTGTGCCCTTAGTAAAGCGCTTGAGAAAACAGTTCATGAACAAATATGTGAATACCTAACTAAATTTAATATCTTCAATCCTTACCAATCTGAATTTAAAAAAAGACCTCTCGGCACGCCGGAAGGCGGAGGTAGATTTCACCGGACAAACTTGGGGATAAGCGAAAATAGGCAGAATATGCAGGTTTTCGTAGAAGGATCAGACCTCATTTATTGCGAGAATGTATTTTATAATTGGAGCTTAATTAACTTTGTTTTTGTAATTTTATGCTTATATTGAAAATTTTATTGTCTCATGGGAACGGTAACCTTCTTGTCATTTGGGGTCCATTTTTATACTTGTGGTCACACTGTCCTTATGCAAGGTTTCGACACTGATGTGCAACTATGTAACGGTCTGTTACTTCTTCACGCAAAATTATATCTCCCGCAGAGATTTTGGTTGGTTCCTCAGTTTAGGGGCTGCGACAACGCGGTCATGTAACCCCGTGTACTTAGGGATGGCTGTATTAGTCTGTAATTCAGGTAAGGACTGCAGAAGGTCAATTTCAAGCAGTAGTTCCTAATGTTGCTACCAGGTACTACCGTCAACGACACCTCCCTGTGAACTTGGCTACTAGATGCCACCGCAACCAGCAACTCGCAACGAACGTTGGAACTTCCCCTCCAAAGGAAAGCATACTGAGGGATTTTTAGCGCTCTTAGAAAATCCGACGACTTCGGCCGGCTTTGAAGTCGCGACCTTGGGCATAGACATTCAGCATGCTACCAGTTACGTCACCGAAGCCGCTTCACACTTAGTCAGATGGAATTCTGAATATGATCTCGTGCAAGTGCGTTATCTTGGCA
The DNA here is from genome assembly GCA_946902985.2 of Meconema thalassinum. Classification (NCBI taxonomy): domain Eukaryota; kingdom Metazoa; phylum Arthropoda; class Insecta; order Orthoptera; family Tettigoniidae; genus Meconema; species Meconema thalassinum. The sequence continues at coordinate 2,094,876,885 of OX336388.2, read as the reverse complement.
ACGTCTGATGGCTCATCCCTCATCAATTTAGTAGTGTTGCCATGGCAACCACTGATAGCTCTTGGCATATTCTTATAATTACGAAATCATTTATCCCTTGGCATAACGGTGGGTCATATCAAAAATTCTTTCTGACAAAATTTCAGGTAATTATTAGGGGAATATTGTCCATTTTGTACGGTTTTGATATTGTGCCTATTAAGAGAGATATGATTAATGTTTCCCGAAAAACCCACTTTTTCCCACCCCTTTGGTCAATGGTTGGTGCTATAAAAAACTCTTCAAACATACATTTTTGGGCTTTATCCGAAACATAGTATGAACGTTGAACGGATTCGATATTTCACATATTAAGAGAGTTATAGCAATATTTCACTTTTTCGAAAAAAAAATCCCCCCATTTTCACCCCCTTCGACCGATTTAGCCCAGTAACGAACTCGACCGAAATTTTATAGGTATACATATTCTGTAAGAAATTCAAAGTGATTGGTGCAAAATTACGGCAGTTATCGTGCCCACAAGAAACTGATTTACATATATATATATATATATATACACATATACATACATAAATTATAAATAAACTTTTGAACTGACAGTGGTTTTGGGGTCTGGGGGATGTGAAACGCGAAGATATGTCGAAATTTTCCGGAAGTCGAAACATGGTACCCATTGCAATAGTTAGCTTTCTAATGAAATCTACCTCTGGTTGGTTCCTCAGTTTAGGGGCTGCGGCAACGCGGTCATCTAACCCCGTGTACTTTGGGTGAGTGTAGAATCTGTCGGATAAACGGTGTGAATTGTAATGGCTGTAGTAGTCTTAATTCAGGTAAGGACTGCAGACGGTCAATTTCAAGCAGTAGTTCCTAATGTTGCTACCAGGTACTACCCTCAACGACACCTAGCTGTGAACTTGGCTACTAGATGCCACCCCAACCAGCAACTCGCAACGAACGTTGGAACTTCCCCTCCAAGGGAAAGCATACTGAGGGATTTTAGCGCTCTTAGAAAATCTGACGACTTTGGCCGGCTTTGAAACCGCGACCTTGGGCATAGACATTCTGCATGCTACCAGTTACGTCACCGAAGCCGCTTCCCACTTAGTCAGATGGAAATACTGAATCTGATCTCGTGCAAGTGCGTTATCTTGGCAACGTCTGATGGCTCATCCCTCATCAATTTGGTAGTGTTGCCATGGCAACCACTGATAGCTCTTGGCTTTTTCTTATAATTCCGAAATCATTTTCCTCATCCCTTGGCATCAGACAAAAGTTTTAGGTAATTATTAGGGGAATATTGTCAATTTCGTACTGTTTTGATATTGTACCTATTAAGAGAGATATGATTAATGTTTACCGAAAAACCCACTTTTTCCCACCCCTTTGGTCAATTGGTTGGTGCTATAAAAAACTCTTCAAACATAAATTTTTGGGCTTTATCCGACACATAGTATGAACGTTGAACGGATTCGATATTTCACATATTAAGAGAGTTATAGCAATATTTCACTTTTTCGAAAAAAGCCCCCTATTTTCACCCCTTTCTACCGATTTAGCCTAGTAACGAACTCGACCGAGATTTTATAGGTATAGATATTCGGTAAAAAGTGATTGGTGCAAAATTACGTCAGTTATCGTGTCCACAAGACGCTGATATATATATATATACATAAATTGTATATGAACTTTTGAACTGACGGTGGTTTTGGGGTCTGGGGGATGTGAAACGCGAAGATAAACTTATGTCGAAATTTTCCGGAAGTCGAAACATGGTACCCATTGCAATAGTTAGCTTTCTAATGAAATCTACCTCTGGTTGGTTCCTCTGTTTAGGGGCTGCGACAACACGGTCATCTAACCCCGTGTACTTTGGGTGAGTGTAGAATCTGTCTGATAAACGGTGTGAATTGTAATGGCTGTATTAGTCTGTAATTCAGGTAAGGACTGCAGACGGTCAATTTCAAGCAGTAGTTCCTAATGTTGCTACCAGGTACTACCGTCAATAACACCTAGCTGTGAACTTGGCTACTAGATGCCACCCCAACCAGCAACTCGTAACGAACGTTGGAACTTCCCCTCCAAAGGAAAGCATACTGAGGGATTTTAGCGCTCTTAGAAAATCCGACGACTTCGGCCGGCTTTGAAATCGCGACCTTGGGCATAGACATTCTGCATGCTACCAGTTACGTCACCGAAGCCGCTTCCCACTTACAGTAGTCAGATGTCAAAGTCAACCTCTGGCACCATCCAGCCCATGACGGGCTAAGGCCGACAAAGCGACCGCTGCCCAGCCATTTGGCCTGCAGATATTGGGGTGACGCGTGATCAGCGCGTCGGGTCCCCTCGGCCGTTAATCTTGGTATTCGTGATCGTGGTGCTGTCTCAGTGTCAGACAGCTACTCAATTGTCCTCACGAGGCTGAGTGAACCCCGTTACAACCCTCACGTCAGTTTTAAAATCCCTGACGGAGCCGGGGATCGAACCCGGGGCCTCCGGGTAAGAGGCAGGCGCGCTACCCCAACACCACGGGGCCGGCTTAGTCAGATGGAAATACTGAATCTGATCTCGTGCAAGTGCGTTGTCATGGCAACGTCTGATGGCTCATCCCTCATCAATTTAGTAGTGTTGCCATGGCAACCTCTGATAGCTCTTGGCATTTTCTTATAATTCCGAAATAATTTTTCTCATCCCTTGGCGTAATGGTGGGTCATATCAAAAATTATTTCAGACAAAAGTTTTAGGTATTTATTAGGTGAATATTGTCCATTTTGTACGGTTTTGATATTGTGCCTATTAAGAGAGATATGATTAATGTTTCCCGAAAAACCCACTTTTTCCCACCCCTTTGGTCAATGGTTGGTGCTATAAAAAACTCTTCAATTATAAATTTTTGGGTTTTATCCGACACATAATATGAACGTTAAACGGATTCGATATTTCACATATTAAGAGAGTTATAGCAATATTTCACTTTTTCGAAAAAAGACCCCCATTTTCACCCCCTTCGACCGATTTAGCCTAGTAACGAACTCGACCGAGATTTTATAGGTATACATATTCGGTAAAAAATTCAAAGTGTTTGGTGCAAAATTACGGCAGTTATCGTGTCCACAAGAAACTGATATACATATATATATATACATTATATATAAACTTTTGAACTGACGGTGGTTTTGGGGTCTGGGGGATGTGAAACGCGCAGATATGTCGAAATTTTCCGGAAGTCGAAACATGGGACCCATTGCAATAGTTAGCTTTCTAATGAAATCTACCTAAAAAAAAATCTACCACCACTGCATTGTTAAAGGTCAGCGATGATATACGCTCAGCTATGGACAAGCGTCAGTTTACTATCCTATGTCTTTTCGATTTCAGTAAGGCTTTTGACTGTGTGAATCACAATATACTTCTTGCAAAGCTGAAATCTTTTGGCTTCTCTCAGAGTGCTCTTTCCTGGTTAAATCCTACCTTTCCATGCGTGCGCAGAGAGTGGTCCTCGCGGATGGCTCCTCCTCAGACTGGAAATCGGTAGAAAGTAGAGTACCTCAGGGATCTGTCTTAGGTCCACTATGCTTCTCGCTATAAATGAATTCTGAAATAGTTCTGTTCATATATACGCTGATGACCTCCAAGCCAATTTTCACCTCAAGCCTAACACTGCATGTGATCGTATAAATCTGTTTAATGAAGACATTGACAGGCTTTGTGAATGGGCCCTAAATCATAATCTTAACTTGAACATATCTAAAACACAACTTATATCCATTGGATATACAAAACTTCTTAATTCAGTAGATTTCAATTCACTACCACCCATCAAGATATTAGATAATAATATTAAATATAGCAACACTGTCAATAATCTCGGAGTGATATTTGATAGAACATTGTCGTGGGCTGAGAATACGTCTAATGTGGTAAGGAAGGTTGTATCAACTGTTAATCTGAAAAGAACTGTTTCTTACACTCCACCTAATATACGTAAGCTCTTCGTCCAAACTCTCATTTTTCCAATCATTGATTATGGCTCTGCTGTATACAATGATTTACCAGAAACACAGAACATCAAATTACAAAGAGTCCAGAATGCATGTGTTTGGTACATTCTGGATGTAAGGCGAGATGAACATATCACACCTTACTACGTGCAGCTGAAATGGCTGAAACTCCACGAGCGCAGGCAGTTATCAGTTGCCATTCTGACACATAAAATATTACATACCAAGACCCCGTTATATCTTTACAATGCCTTTACACCAATGCATTCTCTTCATAATCGAGAAAATAGATACACAAAATTAACACTCCAGATTCCTATACACCGAACCATGAAGTTCAATAAATCTCTTGTTTGCACCACCTCACGCCTCTTCAACACCCTCGATTCATATGAGTTCGTCAACATTGCAAGCACTGCAGCTTTCAAAAGACATCTTTCATCCTGCTTCTTGGAGCAGTATACCTCTCACATTTTATTACTGTATTATGTTAATATACTTTTTGAAAGTTCAATTATAACACAAGGACAATAGTTGACAACCTGTCTACTTCAATAGCTTTTCTTGTACAGTATATGGTGTTTGTTTTTTGGGCTGATAGTCTGTATGCACTCTCACTCTTTTGTATATAATTTTTCCATTATCATTAGTATTATTATTGTATTGTTACTATCCTTTCGTTACTATAATTGTTAGACTATGATTATTTATATTGTGAATGTAAGTGAAATGCTTTATTTTTATAAGCCCTATGTAGGGCGCTACTGTAAAGGAGCTCTTAAGCTCTAAGTGTAGCCGTGAAAATAAAATCAATAAATCAATAAATCAAATCTTTCGTTCTTTCTTTCCCTTTTTTCTTCCTTTCTTTCTCTTTCTTTCTGTATTTCTTTCTTCCTTTCTTTCGTTCTTTCTTTCTTCCCTTCTTTCTCTTTCTTACTTCCTTTCTTTCTCTTTCTTCCTTTCTTTCTTCCTTTCTTTCTCTTTCTCTTTCTTTCTTCCTTTTTCTCTTCCTTTCTTCCTTCCTTTCTTTCTCTTTCTTTCTTTCTTTCTTTCTCTTTCTTTCTCTTTCTTTCTTTCTTTCTTTCTTTCTTCCTTTCTTTCTCTTTCTTCCTTTCTGTCTATTTCTTTCTTTCTTCCTTTCTTTCTTTCTTTCTTTCTTTCTTTCTTTCTTTCTTTCTTTCTTTATTTCTTCCTTTCATTCTCTTTCTTTCTTTCTTTCTTTCTTTCTTTCTTTCTTCCTTTCTTTCTCTATCTTTCGTTCTTCCTTTCTTTCTCTTTCTTTCTTACTTCCTTTCTTTCTCTTTCTTCCTTTCTTTCTTCCATTCTTCCTTTCTTTCTCTTTCTTTCTTTCTTACTTCCTTTCTTTCTCTTTCTTCCTTCTTCCTTTCTTTCTTCCCTTCTTTCTCTTTCTTTCTCTTTCTTTCTACCTTCCTTTCTTTCTCTTTCTTTCTTTATTTATTTATTTCTTCATTTCTTTCTTCCTTTCTTTCTCTTTCTTTCTTTCTTTCTTTCTTTTATTATTTCTTTCTTCCTTTCTTTCTCTTTCTTTCTTTCTTGACAAACCTTGATAAAGGGACAAGCAGTTGTCTCGAAACGTCAGTTTTTATAGTGTCACTTGACCCAATAGCCCCAAAGCTATATTATGAATAGCATTAAATGTATACTCACGAACTCCTCTATGAGCATGCGCTAGCAAAATCTCCATGGTTGCATATAATAACAAAAAAAAGATACGAGCCTTACAGTAGTCGCATATGATGTGTAACATCTGACATGTTATCCTACACGTATACTACACAGCTTGGACATTCTTAAGATGTTAATTTACGCTCCGTTTTCATACTGGAACTATGATGAATGTATTGATTGAATTCGAGATATGCTACTGTCACACTTGTGGCGCAGCGGTCAAGCTGTTAGTCTCACACCAAGGTAGACCGCGTTTGATTCCCGGTCAATACATGTGAGATTTTGGAATTGAAATGCCATGTCCTGTGGTTCGCATTCCACGTAAAAGGAGGGTACCGTGGATCATGATCGTGAGATTAACGGTCACACAAAACCACAAGGTTCCTCCCTTCCTTCCTTTTACATGAATAATTCATAATAACAAAGTGACACACAACGTCGACTGTAGTCTGAAATACTGTGTGCACACTCTTCAGTAACTATAACATTCATTATTCTCAAGGCTCTCATACAATTCGTCGTAAACAATCAAAACATGCCTTCCTACAATCATGAAATGACCTAGTCTCACAGATGATGAAAATACAGCTTTTATTCAACTCATACAACAACATTCTGTTTTGCATTTAATATTTGATTACTCACCCACAGTTTGACAATAATGCCCCTTACATAAATGTCATATGTCGTCTTTATTTTATCATACACTCAACAACATTAGTCTCAAGTTTTCACTTCCTACCCCATGTGATATTCAACCTTGAACGTGAAGCTTCATAAACTGCTCAATGGCAAATGAAAGTCGGTGAAACATTTGCCACTGTGCTCGTCGAACCAGTGCCTGCTAAATGCACTGCCTACTGTATTACCATAACATTCTCGCGCTACAGAGCACACACTGCCTTGTTTCTAATACACATATTTTCAATTGTACAAAAAATACGCTGCCTTTGCATTGTACCACTGCCAGCTAGTACAATTCCGTTTGATCGATCGAGCGGGCAGTGCATACTTCCGTTTGATCCACCACTGCCAGCTCGATCGTTCCGATCCACTTCCGTCCCCGATTTTCAAAATCACTCCCACAAAATTATCCAGCAAGCGAGCGGAAAGATGTTACAAATCAAAAATAAACAATAATCCATGATCAAGCATCTCCTTTGGTTATCTTCGAAGACAAAAAACAAATAAAGATTTACAATGAAATGTAATATCTAAGACAAGGGATCTCGATTCAGATTACAAGGGTGAAGTAACACGGACTTCAGATTAGCATCCTGCGGTTAGTGAAGATTGGTAACGATGAGTTAGTTCGTTTTCACGCTGAAGTTGTGAATGTGTGCGGTAGTAACATTGAGCAGTTGCAAACTTTGTTTGTATTGGTGATTTTTTTCTGTTGATTATTAAGCTTTGAACGTAATGGGTTTTTCTTTTATCGGTGCGACTTTGGTTTGGAAGAGGGGAAGTGGGGCTTGCCCTTTTTCACTAGGCCTTCCATACTTCGTGTACGATTTATGGTAAATAAATAATACTACTAATAATAATAAATCCTCTTAGAAGATGGCTGAGGTGGGAATCGAATCTATATCTTCTCAGTGTTGCCTCACGAGGCTGAGTATACCCCGTTCCAGCCCTCAGACGAGAAGTGGAAGTGAAGTGGTGGAAGTGATGTCTTCGCGATTTATCTGTCTGTACATAACAGTACTACTCATCATCGTCATCATCATCATCATCATCATCATTTATTGTAGCCTACATATCAGGCCATTAAGGCCCATGGCGGAAAACAAAGAGACATAACAAAGACATCAAATACACAATATTACAAAACACTATCCTAATCAATCACACAGGAGGCATTAACCCGATCACAATCTCAAGCATTTGTTACAAATGCCTTTCCATTTTAGCCTACTTTTCACATTTTGCAAAAATGAGGAAAAAGTAGACTTATGAGATCGATCCGGGAAGATGTGCGTCTGTCTGTCTGTCTGTCTGGCTGTGTGTGTGTCTCCCCCCTATCAACTACTAAACGGCTGCAGCAATCAAAAGCAAATTTAGTATGAGTAAAGATGTGCACCGGAATAGCACACGTCCATATTTGAAAATGAAGTCAGTGCTACCAACTGCTGAAAAAACGCACTAGAAATTTGAGCTCCATGTTGGATATCTTGCAAGGTATATATGGGAGCTATTCCAAAATTGGCACACATGTAGATAATACTATTTCAGTTTAATTTCCAGGAGGCCAACTATGACAGTGTTGCCAAAATAATTTTAAGCCTTCTGATAGGTCCAATGTTTAAATGCATATAACCTCTACACTATCAATTGGATTTCAACCAAATTTTGTATGTAATATCTGTACATAACCGGATATGACTGAGCGTATTCTTAAGAGCCACCAGGGCTGCCAACTGTTAATAATTGCTCTCTCTATTTTTTTAAATCCAAATACCAATATATCAGAAAGTATGCAAGCCAACAGCTTTAAACTATGCACACGTATATTCTGACATTTAAGATTAATTTGGGGTAACTTATATACGTCAGTTCTACCAACATGATTATAAGCCTGCTGATAGGGCCAATTTTTAAATATATGTAACTTCTATACTATCAGTTGGATTTCAACCAAATTTCGTATGTGCTATGTGTACCATAACAGATATGACTATAAGTATTGTTAAAAGCAATCAGGGCTGCCAACTGTTAATAAATGCTGTCTATATTCTTTTTACCCTAATATCAATATATCAGAAAGTATGCAAGCCAACAGCTCTATACTTTGCACTCCTATAGCACCTGACATTCTTGATTAATTTGGAGTAATTAATTCAAGGCAGTGCTGCCAACATGATTCTATGCTTGCTGATATGTCCAATTTTAAAATACATGTAACTTCTATACTAACAAATTGATTTCAAGCAAAATTGGCACAACAAGATATCATAATATTTCAGATTATTTCTGACCAGCACACGCATGGTATTGTTGGCAACACGCTTTTACGCGTGCTGATGGATCCAGTGTCTAACTGCATGTAACGTCCATTGGACTTCAACCAAATTGTGTATTCTGTATCTAAAGAGGTGGAACTAAGAATATATTCAGTCACCAGTGCTGCCAACTGTAGTTCTCTATTAGGCTACATTATACCAGGTATATTTTGAACTAATTAGATATTTCGATATTACCAACTTAATTTCGTCATTATTCTAGAAAGGTTCATATACTGTAGAATAATCATTGGCATGAAACGTAGGCTGTATAGTTCTTCACGGAACTTCTTGTTCTCTATCCATTGCAATATCTTACTACTAATAATAATAACAATAATAACTGTTTACCATCTATTGGCGAATGCAGTACATGTGCATTTGTCTGTTTGCACAGGCTAGAGTAAAATGTGGCTTTTCACCGACGTCCCTGTCTCATTCAAGGCTGTGATAATATGAAAGCTACTGAGGTGTGAGTCGTGCTGAGTAACAGCATTGCGGACATAGCCAATGCCAGTGTATGCTGTGGAAGGTTCCAATAACAGGGTCAGTGCTGTTGTCCTGCAGTGAGGAAAGCAATGACAAACTAACTCACTCCTCTCCTTGCCTAGTACGCCTCAATATAGTGCTGCCTTGGGTTTTTGTGGGTATCCAGACAGACACTGGATGTTGCAAATCTAGGAAGAAACCTTGGTCTCACAATATTATAATAGCCGATGGCATTATCTTTGAGTTTCAGTGCTCGTGATTAGCTCTTTGCAAAGGTGGAATGTAGGCTGTTTAGCTCTTAATGGAGCACATTATTATATATCGATGGGAGCCTCCGTGGCTTAGGCGGCAGCACGCCGGCCTCTCACCGCTGAGTCCGTGGTTCAAATCCCGGTCACTCCATGTGAGATCTGTGCTGGACAGAACGGAGGCAGACAGGTTTTTCTCCGGGTACTCCGGTTTTCCCTGTCAAAATTTCATTCCAGCAACACTCTCCACTATCACTTCATTTCATCTGTCATTCATTTAATCATTGCCCCAGAGGAGTGCGTCAGGCCTCGGCAGCCGGCACAGTCCATATCCTCGCCGCTAGATAGGGGCTTCATTCATTCCATTCCTGACCCGGTCGGAGACTGGAAGCAGGCTGTGGATTTTCATTTCATTATATATCGATGGCATGAGCTACCTACAAAGAAATAATATTAAGCCACGCTTGAGTTTCTCCGCCACCCTGTCGGGAAATCTGAGTTAGTTATTCAATGGTGGGAGGTTATAATATTGACTTCCACAAGTCCTCGGCATTTGCGTGCCCCTTCTATTGAAGCTTCAATTTCCGGCGATTTTTATTACTTGCTTTTGTTCCGTTATCAATGACGTATCCACTTGTTTTCGAGGCTTCCAGCTAATTAGAGGGAATGTAATTACTTGAATATCAGGTAGCAACTCTAGGCAGAACTGGCCGCCACAATGTGAGTATAATTTGATACAGGGGTAGCACCAGTGGGGGAGCATCGCCATCTTAACGAAAACAAAATGGGGTTCATCTGAATGTACAAATACTAACTACACTAATCATTGGGGCGTGTACTGAAATTTGAAAGACACAAACGAGGTCGAACGGGGTAGTTGTTATTCCCCACTAAGTTTCACGTTACCACTACATTAAAATACTTGCACTAATTATACAATTATAAAATATAAATAATATCGTATGGCCTCGGGTGCCGGGTGCAAGCTTTGTTATTTGACACACAAAGGGTAGCTTGCACGTCAAATTTCGTTGTTCCTTGAAGCACTATGAAAGTCAAGGAGGTTAGATATCCAAGCTCCTTGAACACTATAGCGCCTTTTAGTAGAGAAATGGGGAACTTTGTGTTGGCGGTAAATCTCATTATGAACACGGCCTACTGAATTCAAATGGGTTCATTGACATGCCAACATCGTATGACATGGTGTCGTAATTTTTGCCGCCTTTCAAAATAAAACACTTACCACGGCCAGGAGCAAACCTGAAAGCTAGGAGTTAGTAGACTGACACGTTGACCACTCACCCACCGTGGCAAGCTAATTATATAATAATAATAATAATAAGCTAGACATAGAAACCTAACAGCCATTTGGGGTTGTTATCAGAATAACATTGGTCATAGTTTCTTAAACAAGGATTTCCGCTCAGTAGGTCAGATTTATACGTCAGCCGTAAACTTTCCCTTTCCGCGAACTTTACAACCCCAGGGATGTGATAAAATCTTCACTCTCGACAAGCAACAGCTGTGGAATATATTTCATGTGCAGGGAGAATACCGTCCAAATCGATTATGTCGCAAGTCCATTGGGTTTTAACTCTCCCAGTAGCTCCGGATGAATTCGATGGTGTTACTTCGTTATATAGGATCATTCGCTCGCAAGGGAACTGAAATGTTTGGCCATAATATTTCCAATCAGTTACCGGTACAGTTAATAATGAAGTTTTGTGCACACATTCAATCATTCATTCATTTATTTGCAATTGAGGGCGTGTCCCCCGGTGGCACATTTGGTATACATATCGTGTAAATAATTATACATAACAATCAAACTGGAGAGTATTTATACAAATCATCAGTATTGTCTTAAACACACCTATATATTTGGGAATAGGCTCTAAGATTGCGGCAGGTAGAGAGTTCTATTTATCAATGGAACGGTTTATGAAAGAATATTCACCATAATTTATATGCTGTGGTCGACCCTTAACTTGGAAATAATGATCACCCCTACTCGTATACGTGGGCTTTCCCATACCTTTACTAAGGTTACCTCATGCTGGTTGATTTGTATATGTGTTGTACACAGCGCTGAGTTCCAACAAAGTATTTTTAACACTACTTCTGGGATTAAAATCACTGACCACAAATCTAGCAGCCTTTTTTTTGTACCATTTCCAACTCATTGTTGAGCTCAACTTGATATGGATCACAAATAACTGACACGTATTCCAGAATAGGTCTTCCAAGCAACAAATATCCTAATTCTATAGCTGAGGTACTACTTCCTTTTATTATCCTCTTGACAAAGTGCAGAGATTTGTAAACTTAAGAAACTACACATCCTATATGACTACTCTATTTTATATCATTCCTTACGTGAACGCCCAAATATTTGAATGAACTATACAGCCAATTTCCATATATCCTACTTAGACTATGTCAATTGCCCTCTATCAACATACGAAATTTCAGTTTGATTTCTATAATAGATTCGTAGTTCTTGAGAACCGTCTAAATATTTCAGATGGTCGCCATGTTGGATTCTTGTAGCTCTTAGAGTTATGTACTATTAAGAAGAAGAAGAGTATTCAAACATCAATCTCATGCTTACGACACACGAAATAAGAACGAAATTCCAAAATTTTGCACAGCTGACATTTTGTGGTTATAAAAACAATTGAAATAAATTAGATGCCAGTGGATTAAAATTTGTATAAGCATTTACGGTACCAAGTGTTACTGCGCTCGGATGGTTGAATCGTGAGAAACGTCCATTTAAATATTTATATTTCGCGTCGCCGCCATGTTGTATTTGTGCTCACTAGATCCCAAGTCCCATAGGTGAACTTATGTTCATAGCCTGTATCAACATACATAATTTCCGTTTGATTGCTGTCATAGAGATAGTGATAACCGTCGGATGGTCGCCATGTTGGATTTTAATAAATGTAGGCCATAGATTTATGCACTATTAGATGATGAATATTGCGTAGGTTCATTATTCAAACATTCACTTCAATCCCATGATTAATACACAAGAAATGAAAACTTAATTTTAAAATTCTGGACAGCCGCCATCTTGAGGTTTTGTAAACAATTGAAATAAATTAGATGCCAGTGCATTACAATGCGCATAAACATTTATTGTACCATATTTCACTGTGCTCAGATGGTTAAATCGCGAGAAAAGTTTATTAAATGTTTCAACTTCGCTTGGCAGCCATGTTCGTTTTGTACTTTACAGGTTTTCGAACGTTATATACAGGGTCTTTCATATAAAGTAAGAACGGCGAGCGGCGGTTTTGTCATTCGCTGCTGAAGCCGGCTTGGCCGAGCTTGTAACGCGCCACAGCCCCCTGCTGTAGTATCGAAAGTGCGCGCATAGTACAAACTTGACCTTGCAATAAGCGTGCAGGTGTTCAGTCGCCAGTCTGAACCACAGCTGCTAACATGGTGAGACAGTTATCATTGCAACATCGTATTTTTAGCCTATTTTCAATTTTGAAAAAAAATAGGCTTATGAGATCACCTTTTGTCCGTGTGTGTGTGCGTGTGTGTGTGTGTGTGTGTGCGTGTGTGTGTGATTCGTGTGTGTGTCCCCCCCCCTAATAAAATCTAAACGGCTGGAGCGATTTCAATGAAACTCGGGAAGTTCATAGCACTATTCCCGGCGACCTCGACCGTGCCCTTCAAATTTTGTTACGTCTCTCCAATCCAACAAGGCGGCTGTGCGAAATATTTCACTAGCATTCAATATCTCCGAAACTATTACCGATATCGCCCTGAAATTGTGTACGGTGATAAAGGGCACTACTAGAAGTTCACCTATGAGACTTTCAAAAACCTGGTGACTACAAACCAACATGGCGGCCAAGCGAAGTTGAGATATTTAAATACACTTTTCTCGCGATTTAACTATCTAAATGTAATGAAACATGGTACAGCAAATGTTTATACACATTGTAATGCACTGGAGTCTAATTTAGTTCGATTGTTTACATAACCTCAAAATGGCGGCTGTGCGAAATATTTCACTGACATTCTATATCTACGAAACTATTACAGATATCACCCTGCAATTTTGTACGGTGATAAAGGGTACTAATGCAGGTATACCTATGTATATTTCATAAACCTGTAAAGTACGAAACGAACATGGCGACCAAGCGAATGTGAAATATTTTAATAGACTTTTCTCGTGATTTAACTCTCTGAGCGCAGTGAAATGTGGTACAGTAAATGATTTTGCAGATTTTAATGCACTGCCATCTAATTTAATTCAATTGTTTACATAACCTCAAGATGGCGGCTGTGCGAAATTTTAAAATTATGTTTTTATTTCTTGTGTCGTAATCATGCAACCGAAGTGAAAGTTTGAATAATGAACCTAGGCAAAAATTGTCCTTGAATGGTACATAACTCTCTGGCCTATACATATAACAATCCTAAATGGCGAGCTTCCGAAATATTTAGACGGTTCTCAATATCTATGAATCTTTTACAGCAACCAAACAGATTTTTTTAATGTTCATAGAGAATATGAACATATGTTCACCTATAGGACTTTGAGTAACCTGGTGAGCACAAATCCAACATGGCGGCGACGCGAAGTATAAATATTTAAATGGACGTTTCTCGCGAATTAACTATCCGAGTGCCGTGAAACGTTGCACGTTAAATGCTTATACAAATGTTGATCCACTGGCATCCAATTTATTTCAATTGTTTGCATAATCACAAGATGGCTGCTGTGAGTAATTTTAAATTCTAGTTTTTACTTCTTGTGTTCTAATCATGCGAATGAAGTTTGAATACCACACGTATACAATAATCTTAATGTAATAGTACAAAAATAAAAATCCAACCTGGCGACCATCTGAAATATTTAGACTGTTCTCAATATCTACGAATCTGTTACAGCAATTAAACTGAAATTTTGTATGTTGGTAGAGGGAATTAACATGAGCAGGATATATGCAAATAGGCTGTATAGTTCTTCACGGAACTACTTGTTCTCTTTGTCTTTCTTTGAATGTCTCATAGGTGAACTTCTAGTAGTGCCCTTTATCACCGTACACAATTTCAGGGCGATATCGGTAATAGTTGCGGAGATATTGAATTCTAGTGAAATATTTCGCACAGCCTCCATGTTGGATTGGTGAGACGTAACAAAATTTGAAGGGCACGGTCGAGGTCGCCGGGAATAGCGCCATGAACTTACCGAGTTTCATTGAAATCGCTCCAGCCGTTTAGATTTTATTAGGGGGGGACACACACACACCTCACACACACACACACACACACACACACGCACACACACACGGACAAAAGGTGATCTCATAAGCCTATTTTTTCAAAATTGAAAATAGGCTAAAAAAGATAGAAAGTGAACAATTCTGTGTTTAGATATTAGAACAAGAGTAGGCCTACATAGCATAATGAGTACTGTGAGTAGGCTTGTAATTGATATACTGTATTAGCCTACTATCGATTTTTGCAAAAAATGAAAGTAGACTTATGAGATCAACACAGGGCGAAAAAATTTGTGTCTGTCTGTGTGTCTGTGTGTGAGAGAGAGAGTCTGTGTGTGTGTGAGTATGTGTACTCTGAATGTGTTTCCCCCCCCCCTATCAATTCGAACATGGTGAAACCGAATTGAACGAAATTTGGTGCAGAGGTAGCACTAGCAAAGGACACTTCAGTGTCATGTTTTATATCGCCGCCATCTTGACGAAAACGTAATGGCGGCCACCTAAATGTTAAAAGCTTAAATCAAATTACGACCAACCTAATCGTCTGATCTCTACCAATTTTTGCGACATTATACCTTCGTATATGAAGAATCTTTTTACCAAACTACAAGATCATCAACCCAATAATTTACGGATGGTGGCCATGTATGTGTGCAAATCGATTCCCCCTATCTATTCAAACATGGTAAAACCGAACTGAACGAAATTTGGTAGTGAGGTAGCACTAGCAATGGGCACCTCAGTGTCATGATTTATATCGCCACCATCTTGACGGAAACCTAATGGCGGCCACCCAAATGTTAAAAGCTTAAATCAAATGTCGACCAACCTAATTATTTGATCTCTACCAAATTCGACCTCTTCAAAATTTTGCAACATACCTTCTTGTGGGAAGCATCTTTTAACTGAACTACAAGTTCATCAGCCCAATAGTTTGCAGATTGCGGCCATATATGAGTGCAAATCGATTCACCATATCAATTGAAACCGAATTGAATGCAATTTTGTACAGAGGTAGCACTAGCAAAGGGCAGCACATATTCATGTTTAATATCCGTATAACACGTTGTATTTCAACAAGCTACTACTACCAACATTCAATTATACTCCTTGAAAAGGACAAAGAGTTATAACAATATCCATGCATTTAGGAGAAAGATACTGAACATCTTGTCAATAGTTATAAGAACAGATAGAAGAACAAGATTAAGTACCTTACTAATCTTAAGACTGCTCACCTAATGGGTATAATGGAGTGAAATCCCTGCCAAGGCAGGAGCCCATTGCCCTAAGCGGTTGAAAGGCTGTATTTATTATTATAACTGACTTGAGTAAATAGTTCACTACGCGTATTATTCAAACTCCTTGTTAAAATTACTCCACTCTAGCTCATCCATACGATGCATGTATGAGGAAGATCGCAGTTCCCAAGGGACTCGTAAACTCCACCACATCAAGCCGAGATGATCTCTTTTATGTGGCGGGTGGAAGCTTATATAGACGTGGAAAATATAAACTACCCTCTCACATGTGGTGTTATTTAACCACAAGTAAACTGACTCTAGCAGCAAGGCATAACAAATTGTATATTTTTACCCGAGGTTTCTTTTATGATAGACATCAAGTCCGGTTATCGGTGGTTTGAATCCCGGTGCTGTTTTCTCTCGTTTTATTTACGCTCCATTCGGGCAAGTTTCAGGATTGTGCCCCATTTCATGTCCCGGAGATCTAGCCGAAACCCTTACACCAAACAGTTTCACACATTACTACAACAATTACAACAATTATTAGACAAATGACAGCCTCCGTGGCTTAGGCGGCAGCACGCCGGCCTCTCACCGCTGGGTCCGTGGTTCAAATCCCGGTCACTCCATGTGAGATCTGTGCTGGACAAAACGGAGACAGACAGGTTTTTCTCCGGGTACTCCGGTTTTCCCTGTCAACATGTCATTCCAGCAACACTCTCCACTGTCATTTCATTTCATCTGTCATTCATTAAATCATTGCCCCAGAGGAGTGCATCAGGCCTCGGCAGCCGGCACAGTTCATATCCTCGCCGCTGGATGGGAGCTTCATTCATTTCATTCCTGACCCGGTCGGAGACTGGAAGCAGGCTGTGGATTTTCATTTTCATTACACAAATGATCAAGATATTCTTAATCTCTGCAACGAATTAACATAACAACACAAACATTCAATTCTGTTTTGCCATTCAATAGATGTTAATAATAATAATAATAATAATAATAATAATAATAATAATAATAATAATAACAATAACCCCTGGCACTACAGCCCTTTAAGGGCCTAGGCCTACCAAGACATCGCTGCCCAGCCAGTTGGCCTGCAGATATTGGGATGACGTGCGGTCAGCGAACCGGGGCCCTTGGCCGTTTATATTGGTTTTCGTGACCGGGGCGCTGCCTCACTGTCAGACAGCTACTCAATTATCCTCACGAGGCTGAGTGCACCCCGTTTCAGCCCTCACGTCAGTTTCGAATATCCCTGACGTAGCCGAGAATCGAACCTGGGTCCTCCGGGTGAGAGGCAGGCGGGCTACCCCAACACTACAGGGCCGGCTGAATAGATGTTACTAAGTATAAATAACCTTAAAACAAGTAACACTACAATTCTTGGAAACTTCCACCGCAGTTTAACTGAAATCGATTCGTACGTCTTAAACCCTATATCTCCCAGGTAATTAATTACTGTTTGATATTAAAATATTAGAAGCCATTTGTCAGTGTTGCGCAAGTAATTTCCAATCGGTCAACACGGGTGTGCTCAATTAGATTAAGTGGGGAATTACAATTAATTTTCTAGTGCCTGAAACTAATTACGGTACGTGAATTACTTATACAGTTAATAAAATACTTCTCACATGAATGGGGGTAAATTAGATGACCAGTTTCGTTCGTCATGCAAACATCTTGATATCCTGCTCACTTAGGCTTAATTTAGGTTCAGTGGATATGTATATAGCTCAGGTAGACGTGGAAACAGGGTGTACATTATTAAGCTAATTTTAATTAAGCTTTATAACAAGTCAAATACTTTTAGAAAATTATAATTTCTTTAGTTCACAGTTGGATGCTAAGTGAAGTGGCCACCCGTACAGGAACTGACGCAAATTAAATAAGTCTACAAACGTCAACTCAGTTACATTTAAATGTTTGTTTAGGTGTTGAACTTAACTTACCAATTACAACAAGAAGTTCCGTGATGAACTAAAGAGCCTACTTTTCTCGAAATGTACGATTCATTCCAATGATTAATCTATATGGACCTAATTAGAATAATGACGAAATTGAGTTGGTAATTTCGACATTTATAATTAGTTCGAAATATAACTGGCATATTGTTGGCTTGAATACTTTCTGATATATTGATATTTGGGTAAAAAATACATACAGCATTTATTAACAGTTGGCAACCCTGTTTGCTCTTAAGAATATGCACAGTCGTATCTGTTACAGTACACATAGCACATACGAAATTTGGTAGAAATCCAATTGATAGTATAGAAGTTAAATGTATTTACAATTGGTCCTATCAGCAGGCTTAGAATCATGTTAGTAGTACCGAGGTCCATTAGTTACTCCAAATTAATCTAGAATGTCAGGTACTATACGTGTGCATAGTCGGCTTGCATACTTTCTGATATGTTGGTATTTGCAGGAAAACAATAGAGAGTGCATTTATTAAGAGTTGGCAGTCCTGGTGGCTCTTAAGATTACGCTCAGTCATATATGTCTATCTACACATAGTACATACGAAATTTGGTTGAAATCCAATTAATAGTGTAGAAGTTATATGCATTTAAAAATTGGACTTATCAGCAGGCATGGATTCATTTTGGCAACACTGTCATGTATGGCCTCCTGGAAATTAAACTGAAATATTAATATCTATATGTGTGCCAATTTTGGTACAGCTCCCATGCATACCTTCGAAGATATACAACATGGAGCTGAAATTTTAATTGAGATTTTTCATCAGTTAGTAGCACTGACATTATTTTCAAATACGGCGGTGAGATAATCAGATAGAAATCTTTTCTCATACCAAATTTGGGTTTGATTGCTTCAGCCATTTAGGAGTTGATAGGGGACACACACACACAGCCAGACAGAGAGACAGACATACAGAAGGACAGACAGACAGACAAACACACATTTTCCCGTATCGATCTCATAAGTCTACTTTTTCCTCATTTTTACAAAATGCGGAAAGTAGGCTAAAAACTCATCAAGTAAATAAGAAATTTGTTTAGTAGGCCTACCAGTTAATAACAATACAGTCCACAACACAATCACTTCAATAGCTCGCAAGGATAGAACATACAGATTCAAAAGGGTTTCACACTTATACACATAAATACTAACAAGAAACGCAACACTATATAGCCTATTTTCATATATCCTACTTGTGTTAATTGCCACGATCAACATACAAAATTGTATTTGATTGCTGTAATAGATTCGTAAATATGAGAACCGTCTAAATATTTCGGATGGTCGCAATGTTGGAATTTTTTGTATACGTGGGTCTTAGAGTTATGTACTATTACACGAGGAGTTTTGTGTAGGTGTAGTTCACAAACATCAATCGCATGATTAGGACACAAGAAATAAAAACTTAATTAAAATATTTCGCGCAGCCACCATATTGAGGTTATGTAATTAATTGAACTAAATTAAATGTCACTTTATTACAATGTGTAAAAACATTTGCTGTACCCAGTTTCACCGCGCACGGATGGTTAAATCGCGAGAAACGTTTATTTAAATGTTTCAACTTCGGTTGGGTGCCATGTTCGTTTTTTACTTAAAAGGTTTCTAAAAGTCGAATACAGTAGATGATCGGCTAGTAGTGCCCTTTATCATCGTACAAACTTTCAGGGTGATATAAATAGTAGTTTTGGAGATATAGAATGCCGGTGAAATAATTCGCACAGCCGCCATGTTGGGTTGGTGAGACGCAATAAAATTTGAAGGGTAAGGTCGGGGTTGGCCAAATTCGTAGGCTACTATGTCCTTAGTGAGTTTCATTGAAATCGCTCCAGCCGTTTATATTTAACTAGCAGTTAGGTTGGGACACACACAGACATACGCGCGCGCACACACACACACACACATACACACACACGGACAAAAGGTGATCCCATAAGCCTTCTTCTTCTTCTTTGGGCCTACTGAGGACCACGGGGCTCGTCGCTTTGTCTTTTCTCTTCTTCCAGTACTCTTTCATCATCTGACTATGAGCCAGCTTTCTTTCCTCCGTCCATGGTGGTCTGCTGACACCAGTGTTCTTCCTAGCTGTCAGTGATACACGAAAAACTCCCTGTCGGATGGCTTGCCGGAATTGTTGGCGGTCCTATATGGAATTAAATGAAAATAGGCTAAGAATGGATTCCAACACGACCAGAACAGTGCAACGCATTAAGGAATCTATACTGCATATTTCGAAACATGCCTAGCGCGATTACTATTTGAAACCAACAGAAACAGATTTATCCGAGTTATTCAAGCGTTATGCCGTGCTTGCTAAATATAGCTTCCCCGGATAGGAAGCTGTTTATCTTCTATTCTCGTCCACATTGCATATTTAATGTGGCAATGCACGCTGCTGTTCGCTTTGCAGTCAATATAATATTGGCATCGCTCTCAAATGTAACCTGCGGCAAAGGGGATGCGTGTATATCTAGACACTCTGCATTCATACTGGGAGATGGCGTGATGGCACAGAGGCTAATCAGCTTGCGCCTTACCAGGGTCATCACAGTTCGATTCCAGGTTAATGCATGTAAGCTCTGCGAGACAAAATGTCATGTTTGCTGGCACGCATGACAATATTCCCCAAAAGTGTAAATCATACAAATTAAGGAAGCATTAAACAAAAATATTAAAGAGTTGCAGGAAACAGGACACTGCTACTACTTAGGATGCGAGATAACCAGTGATGGACGAAGCAAAGAGGATATAGAAAGTAGGTTGGTTCAGGCAAGGAAAGCATTTCTACAGAAAAGAAATCTTTTGACATTAAATACACATTTTATTAGAAAGTTATTTTTGAAAGTCTTTGTCTGGGGCGTGGCACTCTATGGAAGTGAAACTTGGACTGTTGGTGCCGCAGAAAAGAGGAGAATTGAAGTGTTTGAAATGTGGTGTTACAGGAGAATGATGATCAGATGAGTAGATAGAATAACAAATGAAGAGGTATTGAAATGAGTGGGAGAGGAGAGATGTTGCTAATGAAGAGAAGAGACAGGTTGGTAGGACACATACTAAGACACCCAGGAATAGCAAACTTAGTTTTGTACAGATTGAGAAGTGTGGGTGATAAGTTGCAGTCTTGCCTTACACCTTTCTGAATACCAGCTTCTCTCTCATGTCCTGCGGCTCAAATAACTGCCGTCTGGTTTTTGTACAGATTGTAGATTATCCTCCTTTGCGTGTACCTAATTCAACGTAATGAACCGATCAGAGTAAAATCTAGTATGCGCAACCGATGAAGTTGGACTTTTGAAGGGTAGAGGAATTCTCTGGCAGTCCGAGTCCTACAACGTGGACCCGTAAATTACAACTGAAATCATATTTGGTGATCAAGTTACGTATTTTACATTCTCAGCCACAAGCCACCCAGTAAAGTGAGAGTGTAAATGGAACGTCGAAATTTGAGAGTAGATCACTTAGAAGGCTCCCGCTAGGTAGTTGAGGGCACATGTTTCTTCTTCTTGCTGTCGTTTCGGCCATCTACGGACCACGCTATTTCATCTTCCATTTTTCATGTCTTTGCGCCTGGGCCTTAACGTTCACCCAGTATCCCGCTGTTCCTTCCTCGCTCCAGTCCATGTCTTGCCAGTTTTTAGTTTCGGCTTCTCTTGGAATCCATGATGTTCTTGGAGTTTCGACTTTAGTGGAACACTTTTCTGGATATCCTCCAGGGTGATTCGCACTTCACGCAAGTCTTTTACTACTTCGGTGAACCACGCCGCCGTGGTTTTCTTGTTAAGAAGGAAACTGAAGATCTTATTGCTCAACCTTGTAGAACTCATAGGAGCAATGTGGCCATAGAAAACTATCCTTCTCTTACGAATGGTGTCCGTGATCTTTTCTACATGAGAGTAGAGTTCATGATTGTGTCGTCTTCTGAACTTACCATTTTCTTGGATTGGACCAAGGATTTTTCTCAAGATCTGCCTTTCTCTTATATCTAGCTTCTCGATCATACCTTATAAAGCCTCCGGTCGTATTACTGTGCAGAAATGTCGCATCTTGGCGTTAATGGATATTGATTTCTTCTTGTAGACATTTTTAGTTAGTTGATATGCCGTTTCCAATTTTTTGATACGTGATGTAAAGGCTTCTTTCTCCGAGGTGTTGGGATCTATCCACTCTCCAAGATATTTAAATTTCCCTGTTCGTTTGATTTTACCGTATCCTACCTCTATCACGCTGGGTGCTGACTTAATGTTTGTTATACATTCCGTTTTCTCGAAGGATATCTGGAATCCCGCATTTGCTGCTTGTACCTTCAGTTCACTGATTTGTTCTACGGCTGTTTCTAGCGAGCCAGAAAAAATTGCAAGATCATCTGCAAAGGCCAGACAATCAACCGTCAGATTCATACTTCTATATCCAAGTCTAACTCCATTTTCAACTCCTTTATTGCCCAATCCTTTCCGCCACTCACGGATGACCTCGAGTACGCAGTTGAAAAGTAAAGGCGAGATTCCATCTCTTTGCCTGACTCCCGTCCTAATTTCAAAGGAATTCGAAATCCATTCCATAAATTTCACTTTGTAGGAGGTGTTGGTAAGAGTATGTTGGATAATTGCTCTTGTTTTATTATCCAGGCCGAATCTTTCAGGATTTCAAGAAGAGTGGGTCTGTCAATCGAGTCGTAAGCCTTTCTGCAATCTACGAAGGTGACTGCAAATTTCTTATTTCTCTGCTTCAGGTAGGAAAAGACAAATCTAAGATTCATGATTTGTTCGGCACATGAACGGCCTTCCCTGAAACCTCCTTGGTATTCACCCTGCTGTGGGTCCAATTGTTCCTCTGTTCTAGTTAGAAGTGCCTTCGAAAGGATCTTGTAGGTTATTAAGAGGAGGGAGATGCCACGATAAATGTTTACGTCCATTCTGTCACCTTTTTTTTATGAAGAGGGTGGATCAGTGCAGAGGAACAGCCACATGGAAGTTCCTCAGTTTCCCAAATGTTGCGAAATATTTCCCTGAGCTTATCGACTGCCTTGTTTCCTGCATTTTTTCACATTTCGGCAATTATTGAGTCTTCCCCCGGTGCCCTGTTGTTCTTTAAGGAATGTATGATATGGCTAACTTCTTCTCTTGTGGGAGGTACTGAATCAGGATGGATGGGAGTGTTGTTGTCGAACGTGAAGGTGGATTCTGGAGCTTCGCAATTAAGGAGTAATTCGAAATAATTTGCCAGGATATGACAGTTGTCCGTATTATTGTAGGCAATTCGACCGTCTGGTCCCTCGAAGTATAGACTTGGGGTACTGTATTTGCTGAGATGTCGTTTGAAGCTCTTATAGAAGTCTCGGGTATTGTTCTTCTTAAAGTCATCCTCAATCTGTAATAGCTGGTTCCTGTCGAAAGCACGCTTTATCCCTCTGATAGTTTTGGCAGCATGTTTTCTTGCGCCCAGGTTATCTTGGTTCTTCTGCGAGTTCCATTTCTGCCATGCAAGCTGCCTTTGCGACAAAGCCACATCACATTCGGAAGTCCACCATAGATGTTTCTTTGATTTTGCTAATGGAGCTGTATTGTTAGCTGTCTTGACTAATGCGTCTTGCAGTTGCTCCCAATTGGCTGGGTCTTGAGACTCCAGCTTCTGGGTGAATTCGCTGGATCTAAGCTTCTCTCTGAGCACATGTTTATTATTATCATTATGATTATTATCTGCATTAGCAGATGTAGCAATAATTGCTGAAAATTCGGAAGACTTCAAAGGACTAGCAAAAAAGTTCTTCAAAAAAGCAAGTTGGACTAGAAGTGAATGATGAAAGAACAACATTCATGAAGGTAGGGAGAAATTACAAGGCACTTTACAAATCGTTAACCACGTGTTTGAAGAGGTAGACGAGTTCAACTACCTGGGGACACTAATAAATAATAGAAACTTAGAAGAACAGGAGATAGAAGCGAGGATTAAAGCTGCATCACATTCAGTTAACAAGCTACTCACATCCAAATTGTTATCAAGAGGGACCAAATATGAATTTATGAAACAATAATTAGACCAGTATTACTATATGGTGCAGAAACATGAAGATTAAGAAAATGCACAGAGAGAAAAATAAAGTTGTTTTGAGAATAAAATTCTCAGAAAGATTTTCGGACCAATTTGTGAATCAGGTGAGTGGCGAAGGAGAAAGAACAAGGAACTAAAGGAGTTGTATAAGCTAAGAAAAGCTAAGACAAGAGGCTGAGATGGGCTGGTCACTTGTATATAAGAGAAGAGGGATCTAGTCTGCGAGAAGTGGGTGAGAAAAAGCCAGACGGACGAAGACTTATAGGCAGACCAAAATTGAGATGGAGAGACCAGGTAGCCAAGGACATCAAGCTACAAGGAGTGCGAGAGAAAGATTTATTTTTATTTTTTATTTATTGATCAAAGCACAAACTACAGCTATAACAAATAACAATTTAAAATAAAATATAAGATAACATTTAACTAATCACCAAACAAAACAAGTCCAGATCAAAAGCCGGTAGAATGTCCTTGCTCCTAGCCGTGTCGTCAGTGGCCAAGTTGACAGTTCTAAATACAATTTAACTTCTCCCTCGCCTGCTTCAGGAACGTCCTCTTGTTTGTAGATATGTCCAACTCGCGTTTCCTTGCCATGCCATTGTACAGGGATGATATGCGGATTTAGAAGGATCTTTGGATTAGGCTATGGAATGTTTTGTGTGTGGAATGTGCAAAAGGGGAAGGGGCCCTTAGTTTGAAAAGTGACAGCAGGTGGTCCGAACGGTAATGGCCATTTAAAATAGAATGTAGGAGGGACAGGCCAGTTACCTGTGTTGTCGTGTTGATGAGAGGGATGTTTATGGCTGAAAGTACCTGCTATGTTGTGAACAGAACGAGGTAGAGAGGTGACGAGGCCAAGAAGCGACTGCGGTTTGTGGAGCCAGGAGCGTAAGTAAGTATTATTAACGTTATTCACTGATCATTATCTGGTAAAATAATAAGCATTTATGCAGATTACATTGAATCAAAATCTACCCATCACCTTAAATTAGATCACTGCCAATGAATTTCCGAACTATCCTAGTTGTATCCCATATCAGAATTAATTTATACAAGTTAGTAATCAGGTCATTCTCATTTAGCCCTCGCGTAAGGTGTTTGGGAACCACACCAGCCCATTAGATGACTATTAACATAATTCAAACTCTCTTGACCTGCCATTGTTTCCTGATAGTCTCCTTCTTCTCCTTGTCGTGCTGCCTTCTATCACAGGTTGGCGGTCATCTTGGCCATTCCAGTCTTGGAGTCTGCCACACGGAAAAGAGTCGTTGTGTTCATTTCAAACCAGTACCTCAGGTCCTTCAGCCATGGCATTCTCCTTCAGGGACGTGGTGGCGCAGTGATCAAGCTGTTGGCTGCTCACTAAAGTGGACCGGATTCAATTCCCGGTCAATGCAAGTGAGGTTTTCGAAGTGAAATGCCATGTCCTGTGGTTCGGATTCCACGTAAAAAGGAAGTCCCGTGGCTCATGATCGCTTGATTAACAGTCACGGAAAACTAAAAGCTTCCTTCCTTTGCTTTTTGGATTCTCCTTCGGCCAGGTCTCCGTTGTCCTGAGATTTTTCCCTACATCACCAACTGTAAGATTATGTCCAGGTCTATTTCATTTCGCATCACATGCCCGAACGATTAGAGTTTCCACTTCTTGATGGAAATGAGTGCTTCAATCTTCTGGTTTAATCAAACTATGGAGCAGGTCTCCAAAATGACTGCATTCAACATACTCATATGCAGATTATGGTTAAACCCCAGTTTATCGAGGTTGTCCTTCATCGACTTTGGTATGATCCCAGTGGAAGAGACTGTGATAGGCAATGCAGTAACAAATTCCTGTCGTCACATTTGTCGGTTCTCTTCAGAGGCATGTATCTGGTTTCTTTCTCAGCATAAATGTGTTGGATATTATGTGAGTTAGGGACTGCGATGTCGATTAGAAGGATTCTCTTCTGCACTTTATCAATTAGAATAATGTCTGGCCTGTTTGCTGATATAGGTCAGCTGTCATTACTGACCTGTTTTAGAGTAGCTTATGTGTGTCGTTTTCCAGAACAGTATTTTTTTTGCGTATGGCTTTTAGTGCCGGGAATGTCCGAGGACATGTTCGGCTCCCCAGTTTTGTAGCTGCTTCGAGACCGACACCCAATGGGTGAGTTACAAGTACCGTTGGGGAGGAAAGTGGGAATGTAAGGACGAGGAGTTGGAAGGTAGCGGCTGTGGCCTATAGTTAGGGACCAACCCCGGCATTTGCCTGGAAGGAAGATGGGAAACCACAGAAGACCATCTTCAAGGTTGCCGGCGGGGGGATTCGAACCTCCTCGCCTCCCGGATGTGAGCGACTGCCAGCAGTCATGCCGTAACGATCACGGCTAACTCACCCGGTAGAACAGCAAAAATATATTGATAGTAAGGCAGAACATTATTACTTAAGCAGTGCTTCTTTGCCAGATTCAGATCGATTATCTTGCCACTTCAGGTAATAAAAAGGAAGCTTGTAGATTAACGTTAAACTCGCGATCATAAGTCACGAGACCTCCGTTTTACGTGGAATCCGAACCACAGGATATGGCATTTCACTTCGAAAATCTCACATGCATTGACTTGAGGTAGTAAGTAGATGAAATTGTAGGATAGCCCTTTGTGATATGCTGGATGATCTCTGATTCATAATGGCATCTCCTACATTTTTCTACTGGAATGTGTGCCTTTTAGGATAGTTCTTTGTTGCATCAAATGTTGATCTTGTATTTCAACCATGATCCCCTAAATCTAAGGAAATAGATCCGCATAGATCAACCAACTATTTGACGTATGTATGTCAACACATTCCTGACTGAGATCATAAGGATGACGGTCATGCAGTACTATCCGAGTCAACTGTTGAAGCTTGTTGGATATATGCTCTTCTGACGTAGCTAGTTGCACTTCACTGTCATGGAGAAGGTCCATTGGCGTGTACTTGTTATCCGCCTAAATAACAGCCTGATGCAGGGGAGAGTTCGTCCAGCCGAGAAAGTAGGTATGACGATTCTTCACCTGATTTTATTATTATTATTATTATTATTATTATTGTCGTTTACCCTCCAGGTTGGTGGAACCCACGGACTCAGCGAGGGAACTCACCACTACCGCCTCTACGGGCAGTGTCCTAGGGCTGGGAACATTGAATCGGAAGGGATACAACTGGTGAGTTGGGATTGGCACCTCGCCCGGCATTTGCCCGAAGACGAAGCGGGAAACCACGGAAAACCACTTCGAGGATGGTTGAGGGGGAATCGAACCCCCTCTACTCATTTGGGCCACCCGAGGCTGAGTGGACCCCGTTCCAGTCCTCGTATCACTTTTCAAATTTCGTGGCAGAGCCGGGAATCGAACCCAGGACCTCCGAGGCGGCAGCTAACCATGCTGACCACTACGCTACGGAGGCGACTGTTATTATTATTATTATTATTATTATTATTATTATTATTATTATTATTATTATTATTATTATTATTATTATTATTATTATTATTATTATATACATTTAACCTGCCAAGTATCACATAGATCCATCACTGTTTGTTGGACATCTTGATCTTATCTTCCCTCTCACAGCAAACATTTCTACAGCCATGCTGACCCTGAGCGACGCCTGTTTGTTATGTAACCCAACTTACCGCTACAAATGTCGCACAATGCACCAGAGGTACGCCTCGCCTTTAACTCGCTTCACTAGTCTGCTCAGAGATCCTCTGTTCCCCATAGAGACAAAATAAGTGAAGTTATATGAAGGGAAGAGCTGTTTCTCTTTCAAGCAATAGCGTAACTTTCAGTTTACAAGCGGTACGGGATGCATAAGATCTGTTCTACCAAGCAGCCTATATAAGCTATTTAGTTCTACTTCCTCGTAGAGAAGCGTTCTAGGAGAAGGACGAAGAAGGAATGAATAACATTGACATACTTCCATTAATATATTCTGATACAAGAATCTCAAGCCCATGAATAATAGATCAGTCAAAAGAGGACGAGTTGTACCCAAGGATACAGTTCCTACTATCGTAAATCCAGTAAAAGGTTATCATTGTATTAAGAATCCTGAAGAAGGTCTTAAGAATTGAATGAGTTTTTAAATGGTATGGACTCAGTCTTGAGGGAAGAATTCAACATAAAAATCAATATATGTAAATCAAAACTGAGGGAATTCTTCCGGAGGAAATCAGAAACCTCCATTAACGTAGAATTTACAGATGAAATGCTTGAGAAAATAGGGGACTTCTACTACTTGGGAAGCAAAATAGCAGTGATGGACGAAGAAAAGATGATATGAAGTCGCTTCGTAAGCCCAAGGCAAAGGACCAGTGACTCCATAGATTCAAGGTGGCGTCTAGGCATAGGCCTACTATTAAAAGTTACAGGTTAGTAACTCAAGATGTTATTCCACACTTAAGGTGAAACTTAGTAGAAGAGGAGTGGCGTAGTCGGTAGCATGCTGAACTGCTATGCCCAAGATAGCGGGTTCAAACCCGGCCGAAGTCGTCGGATTTTTTAAGAGCGTTAAAAATCCTTCAGTATGCCTTCCTTCGGAGGGGAAGTAAAGCCGGCGGTCCCATATCATAGATTTATGGCATGTAAAAGATCCTTTCACAGACTTAACTTGTGTAAAGCAAAATTTGTTAGGTTAGATTTCGTCAGAACGCTCTATCCAAGTTCCAACGTTCACCACTAGGTATCATTGATATCTGGTGGCGAAAGTTGGAACTACTTGAAATTGAACGGAACTTGTAGCTCACCCTTTAGGGTGTCCGCTGGAAGCAGCTACAGACTCAGGCGAGCCGAACATGTCCTCGGACACTCCCGGCACTAAAAGCCATACGATAAATAAATAAATAAATTATATAAGAGCGTTAATGATCATTTGTGACACTGACTATAGGGCGCAGCGGCCATCCTCAAATTTTACAATTAAAAAGCAATTACATTCTATGTTTTAGAACTACATTTAAGAAAATTAGTGGTGAGGTAGAAACCTATATTCAGTGTTGTATGCTCAAGAAAATTAACAGCGATTCGAAATTTCCTGGATGGTGGCCGGGTGCAACATTAAAACCTAAAAGTGAATATTTCGGAATGTAAATACATAATTAAAACGAAACTTAGTAAGGAAGAAGTACCATATAAGATATCTTGCTGAAATGAGCCATAGGAACAACACACTGAATACAACGCGAGGCGGCCATCTTGAAAATATAGAATATGATAATGAATAAATCAAAGAATTTTTAAGATACAACAACGAAAAGCAACATTAATGTAGAACCTTTTAAGAGTCTTACTATGACCAAGTCAAAAGAACAGCGACTCTATACGTTCATGATGGCGGTTGGGCGTATTCATAAAACATGTATAATATTAACTCACGATATAATAGCACAATTAACGCAACATTTGGTACCATACAAAAGACCTCGCTACCATTATTTCTGGCCTAATATGACACTGAATTAAACGCGGCCATCTCATAATTGCTAGTGCTACCTCTGTAAAAAAAATCATTCAATTCGGTTTCACCGTGTTTGAATTGATCTGGGGAATGGATTTGCACACATACATGGCCGCTATTTGCAAACTATTGGGCTGATGACCTTGTACTCAGTCATAAGATGCTTTCCACAAAAAGGCATGTTGTTGCAAAATCCGGTAGAGATCAAATTATTAGGATGGTCGAAATTTGATTTAAGCTTTTAACATTTGGGTGGCCGTCATTCCGTTTCCGTCAAGATGGCGGCAATATAAAACATGACACTGAGGTGCCTTTTTCTAGTGCTACCTCTGTACCAAATTTCGTTCAATTCGGTTTCACCGTGTTTGAATTGATAGGGGGAATCGACTTGCACACATACTTGGTCACCATCTGCAAACTATTGGGCTGATGATCTAGCAGTTTGGTCAGAATATGCTTCCTACATAAAGATTTGTTGTTGCAAAATTTGGTAGAGACTAGATTATTAGGTTGGTCGTAATTACATTTTAGCCTTTAACATTTGGGTGGCCGCGATTACGTTTCCGTCAAGATGGCGGTGATATAATACACACATCAAAAAAAGTTTTGCATCACCTCGGTTCCCAGATCTCCGGCATATAGACGTTGACTGTGTATATTGTATCAAAGATACAGTCCCTTTGACTGTTCATAGATGTCACTAAAACTGCTCAAAGATGTAAACAACCATGCATGAGCAGGGCCTATTAGACGAAGGGGGTACGACAGCCGATCAGTTCCAGTCATTCCACCAGGACGAAGGTACGCTGCTCATGTTGTCTGTAGTTCTACCATGCCTAGAAGGTCAATACCGCAGTTCGATCGCGTCCGCATTGTTACTTTGTGTCAAGAAGGGCTCTCAACAAGGGAAGTTTCCAGGCGTCTCAGAGTGAACCAAAGCGATGTTGTTCGGACATGGAGGAGGTACAGAGATACAGGAACTGTCGATGACAGGCCTCGCTCAGGCCGCCCAGGGGCTACTACTGTAGTGGATGACCGCTACTTACGGATTGCCGCTCGGAGGAACCCTGACAGCAATGCCACCATGTTGAATAATGCGTTTCGTTCAGCCACAGGACGTCGTGTTTCAACTCAAACGGTGCGCAATAGGCTGCATGATGCGCAACTTCACTCCCGACGTCCATGGCGAGGTCCA
Organism: Meconema thalassinum; assembly: GCA_946902985.2. Lineage (NCBI taxonomy): Eukaryota > Metazoa > Arthropoda > Insecta > Orthoptera > Tettigoniidae > Meconema > Meconema thalassinum. The sequence continues at coordinate 2,094,846,255 of OX336388.2, read as the reverse complement.
GCTTTGCAACCCCGACACCATGCAGCGCGGTACAGATGGGCCCAACAACATGCTGAATGGACCCCACAGAATTGGCATCACGTTCTCTTCACCGATGAGTGTCGCATATGCCTTCAACCAGACAATCGTCGGAGACGTGTTTGGAGGCACCCTGGTCAGGCTGAACGTCTTAGACACACTGTCCAGCGAGTGCAGCAAGGTGGTGGTTCCCTGATGTTTTGGGGTGGCATTATGTGGGGCCGACGTACGCCACTGGTGGTCATGGAAGGCTCCGAAACGGCTTTACGATACCTGAATGACATCCTCCGACCCATAGTGCAACCATATCGGCAGAATATTGGAGAGGCATTTGTCTTCATGGACGACAATTCTCGACCTCATCGTGCACATCTTGTGAATGCGTTCCTTCAAGATAACGACATCGCTCGACTACAGTGGCCAGCATGTTCGCCAGACATGAACCCTATCGAACATGCCTGGGATATGTTGAAAAGGGCTGTTTATGGACGTCTTGACCCACCAACCACTCTGAGAGATTTACGCCGAATTGTCCTTGATGAGTGGGACAATTTGGACCAACAGTGTCTTGATGAACTTGTGGATAGTATGCCACGACGAATACAGGCATGCATCAATGCAAGAGGACGTGCTACTGGGTATTAGAGGTAGTGGTGTGTACTGCAATCTGGACCACAAATGCTGAAAGTCTAGCTGTATGATGGTACAACATGCAATGTGTGGGTCTCATGAGCAATAAAACGAGCTGAAATGTTGTTTGTGTTGATCTCTATTCCCTTTGTATTTAAAGGTTCCGGAACTCTTGGAACCGAGGTGATGCAAAACTTTTTTTGATGTGTGTACATGACACTGAGGTGGCCTTTTCTAGTGCTACCTCTGTACCAAATTTCGTTCCATTCGGTTTCACCATGTTCGAATTAATAGGGGGAATCGATTTTCACACAAAGATGGCCGCCATCCGCAAAATATTAGGCTATTGACCTATTAGTTTGGTCAAAGGATGCTCCCTCCATAATGGTATGTTGATGAAAAATTTGGTAGAGATCGGATGATTAGGTTAGTCGTAATTTGATTTAAGCTTTGAACATTTGTGTGGCCGCCATTACGTTTCCGTCAAGATGGCGGTGATATAAAACATGACACTGAGGTGCCCTTTGCTAGTGCTACCTCTGTACCAAATTTCATTCCATTCGGTTTCACCGTGTTTGAATTAATAGAGGTAATCGATTTTGACACAAAGATGGCCGCCATCCGCAAACTATTAAGCTAATGACCGATTACATTTGTCAAAGGATGCTCCCTTCATAACGGTATGTTGTTGCAAAATTTGGTAGAGATCGGATGATTAGGTTAGTCGTAATTTGATTTAAGCTTTGAACATGTGGGTGGCCGCCATTACGTTTTCGTCAAGATGGCGGCGATATAAAACATGACACTGGGGTGCCCTTTGCTAGTACTACCTCTGTACCAAATTTCGTTCCATTCGCTTTCACCGTGTTCGAATTAATAGGGGCAATCGATTTTCACACAAAGATGGCCGCCATCCGCAAACTATTAGGCTGAAGACCTATTACTTTGGTGAAAGGATGCTGCCCCCATAGAGGTATGTTGTTGCAAAATTTGGTAGAGATCGGATGATTAGGTTAGTCCTAATTTGATTTAAGCTTTGAACATTTGTGTGGCCGCCATTACGTTTCCGTCAAGATGGCGGCGATATAAAACATGACACTGAGGTGTCCTTTGCTAGTGCTACCTTTGTAGCAAATTTCGTTCAATTTGCGCTCACCGTGTTCGAATTGAATGGGGGGGGGGGGGGACATTCAGAGTACACACACTCACACACACACACACACAGACTCACACACACACATACACACACACACACAGACACACTTTTTTTCGCCCTGTAGTGATCTCATAAGTCTACTTTCATTTTTTGCAAAAATCGAAAGTAGGCTAATATAACAAACAAATAACTCTATATATTTCAGAAATACAATATCTCAAATTAGCATTCATGTAGACCCTCGTAAGGGCTTTGTATATCAAAGGCAAAAGAACACCCTAGCCATATATTCAAGATGGTGGCTGAGCATACTATTAAAACTTCAAAATCAATAACTCAGAATCCAATTGCGCATTTAACACAAAACTTTGTATGAGAGGAGAAACAGGTAAGATACCTCGCTTGCATTAAGCATACGACAATCACACTGCATATAGCGCTTATCCGCAATCTTGAATACATAAGATATTGAAATCGACAATTGTCTATTTCTAACAGTTACAATGATCAAGCGCAGCAAATATACAGCCTCACATAAAATATTTTCCTGCAGAAGTTGCAAGATTAATTATCCCATACATTCAAGGTGGTGGATTGGCGTACTTTTCTAATTTATCAATGAATTCTTCTGGATGAATAGGCGGAATTACAATGAAACTTAGTAAACGGGGAGTCTTATGTAGGATACAACATTATAACGTTCATCACACGAACATTCAATTATACTCTTTGATAGGGACAAAGTGTTATAACTATGCCCATACATCTAGGAGAATGTAGGTTATATGTTATTTACTGATCGTATTGCTTTAATTGTAATAAACCAATAATTAGGAATGATAATATTATTATTATTAATAATAATAATAATAATAATAATAATAATAATATGTTATGGGACCGATCAGTTATTACTGATGAAACCATACCTGCAAACCGATCAGATATCTTTCTTGTGGACAAAGTGCGGAAGAGGACCTTTCTCATTGATATCGCAGTGACCAATTTCCTTAATCTTCAACAAACCTGCTGTAAGAAGTTCACCAAATGCGCTTGGCTGAGGAAATACGGCAAATGTGGAGACAGGAAAGTGTAGTGGTTCTGCCCATAATCATCTCTTCTATCGGCATCATCCCTAAATCATTGGCTCGCAGTAGAAATATTGGGACTACATTCTAGTCGTCATACCATCATGCGGAAGGCCGTCATCTTAGAGACCTGTTCCATAGTTAGCTCGTTTCTCAATGAGCCACTCTAAAAGTAGTTGCCATACTTTCTTGCAAACAAGCCGACGATAATGTATGTTGATTTGTCCCACTTATGTGGCGAAATGAATGTCATAACATTAATAATAATAATAATAATAATAATATATTTTTTACGAGGGAAGTGGAAAAATCTTGCATAAGACCTTGAGGAGGGTCCGCACTCCTCAAGAGTGTGGGATTCTTACCCACTAAAAAACCACACCCTGTCCTCTTGACAAAACCCATCCCGGGACCACTTTCGTATTACTTCAGGATGGAGCCATTTTCTTTGCTTCACAAGTACCATCTAACTTCTCAATTCATAGTCCGCGAATCGCAGACTTAATCAACTAAATCAATCAAGTCCCCATCTGACTTCTTCTGGCGAAGGACCACCTCAACAAAGAAAGCGACCGTATCCCAGCTAAGCTCGTTCCTCAGCATAATTCCAACTACACACAACAAAAAAAGTTTTGCATCACCTCGGTTCCCAGATCTCCGGCATATAGACGTTGACTGTGTATATTGTATCCAAGATACAGTCCCTTTGACTGTTCATAGATGTCACTAAAACTGCTCAAAGATGTAAACAACCATGCATGAGCAGGGCCTATTAGACGGAGGGGGTACGACAGCCGATCAGTTCCAGTCATTCCACCAGGACGAAGGTACGCTGCTCATGTTGTCTGTAGTTCTACCATGCCTAGAAGGTCAATATCGCAGTTCGATCGCGTCCGCATTGTTACTTTGTGTCAAGAAGGGCTCTCAACAAGGGAAGTTTCCAGGCGTCTCAGAGTGAACCAAAGCGATGTTGTTCGGACATGGAGGAGGTACAGAGATACAGGAACTGTCGATGACAGGCCTCGCTCAGGCCGCCCAAGGGCTACTACTGTAGTGGATGACCGCTACTTACGGATTGCCGCTCGGAGGAACCCTGACAGCAATGCCACCATGTTGAATAATGCGTTTCGTTCAGCCACAGGACGTCGTGTTTCAACTCAAACTGTGCGCAATAGGCTGCATGATGCGCAACTTCACTCCCGACGTCCATGGCGAGGTCCAGCTTTGCAACCCCGACACCATGCAGCGCGGTACAGATGGGCCCAACAACATGCTGAATGGACCCCATGGAATTGGCATCACGTTCTCTTCACCGATGAGTGTCGCATATGCCTTCAACCAGACAATCGTCGGAGACGTGTTTGGAGGCACCCTGGTCAGGCTGAACGTCTTAGACACACTGTCCAGCGAGTGCAGCAAGGTGGTGGTTCCCTGATGTTTTGGGGTGGCATTATGTGGGGCCGACGTACGCCACTGGTGGTCATGGAAGGCTCCGAAACGGCTTTACGATACCTGAATGACATCCTCCGACCCATAGTGCAACCATATCGGCAGAATATTGGAGAGGCATTTGTCTTCATGGACGACAATTCTCGACCTCATCGTGCACATCTTGTGAATGCGTTCCTTCAAGATAACGACATCGCTCGACTACAGTGGCCAGCATGTTCGCCAGACATGAACCCTATCGAACATGCCTGGGATATGTTGAAAAGGGCTGTTTATGGACGTCTTGACCCACCAACCACTCTGAGAGATTTACGCCGAATTGTCGTTGAGGAGTGGGACAATTTGGACCAACAGTGTCTTGATGAACTTGTGGATAGTATGCCACGACGAATACAGGCATGCATCAATGCAAGAGGACGTGCTACTGGGTATTAGAGGTAGTGGTGTGTACTGCAATCTGGACCACAAATGCTGAAAGTCTAGCTGTATGATGGTACAACATGCAATGTGTGGGTCTCATGAGCAATAAAACGAGCTGAAATGTTGTTTGTGTTGATCTCTATTCCCTTTGTATTTAAAGGTTCCGGAACTCTTGGAACCGAGGTGATGCAAAACTTTTTTTGATGTGTGTATATTGTCCGGCGTTATTGGACCAACCTCAGCTTCAAGTCGGTGTTTTTCCTCTGCCCAACGAGTGCAGACGAAGAACGTATGATATACGTCATCTCGTTCGTTCTCGCAGTAAATACATACGGTACTGGACTCCTTACGTTGGTCATACGATGAAGGTAACACCGAAAGTAGCCATGACCTGTCAACATCTGAGTCAGAAAGTAATTCGTTTCTCCATGTTTTCTACTTGTCTACTCGACCAGACTCGGTATCAGCCGAGCTGTCCATCTTCCTCTGAGATCGTCATTCCACCTCTGCTGCCAAAGCTCCATCTTGCGTGCTACGACTTCCTTCCGGGCTTGAGCCTTGCCCAGTTCTACTCATCGGATGTATACGTCTTTACGTTCTTGCGCGAGTAAGTCTATTGGCGCAACACCTGAGACAACCAGAACTGCACGTTCCGAAACTGTACGGTAAGCACACGCCACCCTCAGAGCTCCTCTCCTCTGAATTGCAGCTAGGCGTTTCCTATACTTCTCTATCCTCAGCGAATCAGACCAAATCTCAGCTCCATACAGAAGAATAGACTGCGCTGTGGACAACAGTAGTCGACGCTTGCTTTGTCTAAGACCATGCACATTAGTCATGAGTCTACTAATGGCAGCTGTCACTACTTCCGCCTTGTCTGCAGCCTTCCGTATATGAGACCAGTATGTCAGTTTCGTGTCAAGAGCTGAACCACTTTTCATGAATTTATAGTTATTATTATTATTATTATTATTGGCATGTGTGGTGACATCTTTATATTACGCCTCGAGGGTTTAAATGTGCGCAAATTATCTGTATATATCACTCTGTCTAACGTTGTGCAACCCCTAGCTATATACTACCTAGTTCTCTCGTATTGGCTAGGGGTCGAGCAAGACGTCTTTTCCCCCGTCAATTTGCGACCTTGTTGATTTTATCTTCCACTGCTACTCTGACGCGCATTATTATTATTATTATTATTATTATTATTATTATTATTACCAGACCTTTAGCGGCGCAGAGTAAATCCTAAGTACTTCGCAGTGGCTCCAGTTCGAACGACCACCTCTCCAACCTTCATGGGAATTATAGTGTCCATTCTCCTCCTAGTTAACATGACTATTTCAGTTTTCGCCATAGCTAAATTCAGACCATGAGCGTTCATCCAACCACTCACCCGTCGCATTACCTGATTGAGTTTCCACTGAGCCAGAACCGCGTCTCGGGCTACAATCACCGCTGCAATATCATCAGCGTACACAACAAGGAATGTATCTTCGGGCATCTCCATGCGCAGTAAGCCGTCGTACAACATGTTCCACAAATCCGGACCCAGGATAGATCCTTGCGCTGCTCCTGCCGTGACTTTTCTCCTCCTCTGACCGTCTGCAGTGTCATATAACAGGGTACGGTCCTTCAAATAATATTTCATTATACGCAGGAGATATGCAGGCAACTGGGATGTGAATTGAAGAGCTTCAACCATATCCATCCACCTAGCTGAGTTGAAGGCGTTATTCACATCCAATTATTATTATTATTATTATTATTATTAAAATTCCACGTAATTACACATTGCCGAGAAAACCTCAGTTTCATATATGAAAACAAATTCAGTCCATGCTCGTGTTTCTGTATATTGAAATAAATGGCAGGTCATAAGGATGCATCGATTTATATCAGAATCACCTTGAATTTTCGCTGGACAAGTAATGGTAAAAATTGATGTTTTTCAATCGGTCAACATGATTGTACCCAATTGTGATGGGTTGATCGCTATTCCTGAAAAAGAAAATTAATGAATTGGGTACAATCGAGTTGACCGATTGAAAACCATCAAATTTCGATTACAAAGGCAACACTGAAAAATTGCTTCAAACACCATAACAGTAATGATAACATAATATTGTATAATTCAGCACTTTGCTGATATGTGTACGTTTTGAGGGAATATTGTTACTTTACTCTAATTAGTCATCCTCATACCAGCCTTTGTAGAGTTATAGGAATATGTTTACCGATAACAAGAGCTTACAGTTTTTTATTTTCCTGCTCGTTAAAAATAACTTCAAACAACATAATTCTAGAAACTACTATAGAACTTTTCGCCAGAAGCTCACTAAATATTCCCCTCCATCACTTCAATTCAAAAATGAACATGGGGATATTGCTCATAGTAACACAGAAAACTGTGAAATCCTTGCAAACTACTTTTCGGTATTGCTCAATTGTGAGAAACCTCAAGAAACATTCACTTTTATCCACACGCAACAAAACCAAGATTCGTATCCACCCAACGTTCAGGAAATAAGAGAGATAATTAAATCATTGAAAAACAACAAAGCATCGGGGGAAGACCAAATTGTTGCCGAGTTGTGGAAAAATGCAGGAGAAAATCTCATTGTAAAACTCCAAGAAATTTTAGAAGAAGTTTGGCGAACTGAAAAAATCCCCGCTGACTGGAAGATGGCACTCATACATCCCTTGCACAAAAAAGGAAATCGGACGGATCCCAACAATTATCGTGGAATTTCATTACTATCCATAACATACAAAGTTTTGTCTAAAGCTCTCCTGAATCGTGCAGAAATTCAATTGGATCCAGTAATCGGCGAATACCAAGGTGGCTTCAGGAAAGGCAGGTCGTGTGTGGAACAAATTATCAATTTAAAAAACTCAATGAAATATTTCCGCAATACATCGAACAAACACTATGTCATTACATTTGTTGACTTCCAAAAGGCGTATGATAGCATCGACCGTGAATCCCTTTTCAAAATACTCAAAGAATTTGGATTAGATCAAAAGACAACAAATATTATTAAGGAAACACTCATGGAAACCAAATCTAAGGTTAAATTTATGGGAGAACTGAGCAGAGAATTCCCCATTGACACAGGAGTCCGACAAGGAGATGGATTGTCCCCGTTGCTTTTCAATTGTGCACTAGAGAAGGTTGTACGAGAATGGCGAAAAGCAGGTGCACCGACGCATAGGATAGGACCAAAACTTAAAGGCATAGAATTAGACTGTTTGGCATTTGCTGATGACATGGCATTAATTGCCCAAAACATCTCTGATGCGCAATACCAACTTGAACTTCTACAAGAACAAGCAAAGAAAATTGGATTGCAAATCTCATTTGATAAAACAAAATTTATGACAGATATAAAGAATGCCCCATCTGAAATTGAAATTGGTACTGACCATGTATCTCGTGTGAAGGAATTTAAATATTTGGGTGAATGGATTACCGACAATTGTAATGAAAAGAGGTCCATTACAACAAGAATTCAAAAAATGGAAACTGCTTTTCAGTTAACGAAAAATACTTACAACAAAAAGAGTCTTTCCTGGAAATGCAAAATTCAACATTATACAACAGTGATCGGGCCCGAAGCTCTCTACGCTTCAGAAACTCTCACTCTTCAACATAGAACACTTCGAGATCAGTTGGAAGTGAAGGAACGTAAAATAATGAGGAAAATCTTAGGGCCGAGAATCAAAGATGGTGTTCATCTTCCAAAGCCAAATGCTGAAATATATAAAACCATCTCCAAAATCACAGACAAAATGCGTATGCGACGAATCCAATTCTTGGGGCACCTGGAAAGAATGGACCCAAATAGACTAACTCACAAAATTCACACATACTTGAAAAACAAAACAACTAGATCAAATTGGTACAAACAGACTGAAAAAGACTTGCAAGAATTAGGATCGCCAAATCTCCTAGACCGAAATGTCATCAGAACACTTGCACTCACACGGGGTTTCGAGGAGGAAGAAAGACGGCCATACCACCATATCTGGTCTGCACAACGGAAGCAAACCCATTCGTTGCGTATGAAGGAGTACTGGGCTGCAAGAAAGGCTAACCATTGTGGATTCCGCGTGGTCCTAAGAGACCCATTCGCGACGAAGAAGAAGAACTTTGTGTGTGTGTTTTTGCGGTGCGGTAAAGCTAAATTAAATAACCAGTCCAGCCTGCAAAATGAAGAGACATTCCCTGAAGCATGGTCTGATCGAACTACAACACTCATCCAGGGAAATAAACTGATAGCTGCGTTGTGAGATATGAAACATGTTTTTGCCCTATACGGCAGAAAACGTTTTATCAATCTTCATGGGTGCAATTCAGGGACTAGAAAACGAATTAATAACCATTTTATATGCTCCTCATATTTGGACACAACTATTGCATTGGATACGTTTTTGTGTCTTTATAGTCAGTGTTGAATGAAACAACAACATCAAGAGACGACATCTGCATGAAAACAGACCACACATCGCTCAAGCAGCTAAGTGCACAATCCACAATAACATGACCATTTAATAACAATCAAATAATGACACTAAGCAAACAATCTGAAAGGTCAGTCACCAGTATCAGTATCTCAACAAAAATTCACATAAAACTCAGAAATTTTTCTAGGTTTACGCGATGTCTTGTGTGGGGTTCCGCGTAGGAACACAAAGCTGGCTCATGAGCTAACTCTTGATATCCGTGCTCGGACCCCCACAGGAGTAGTGAACTACGCGCTACCCCCCTTCTTATGAAGCCTATCTCTTCTCCTCATTAGCAGTCACCAGAATCATCTTTCCTCTCCCATTCATCATATTACCTCTATATACCCATCTGATCTTCATCGTTCTCCTGTAACACCACATTTGAAATGCTTCTATTCTTCTCTTTTCCGCTGTGTCAACAGTCCAAATTTCACTTAGAGTGCCACGCTCCAGACGAAGGCTTTCAAAAATGACATTCTAATACCTAAATCTATATTGTATATTCGAAGTCAACAGATTTCTCTTATGTAGAAATGCTTTCCTTGCCTGAGGCAACTAACGTATTATATCCACTTTCCTTCGTCTATCACTGGTTAATTTACTTCGTAAAGTCTCCTACCTCTTTTAGATTTTCACCGGACAATTTGAAAATAATAGTGTGATGTATTGATAATACTATTCTATTATCCAAGTTCCTCCCTATTGTGAAAAGTTTGCACCATTGATCGTAAGAAAATATTCTTTGACAATACATCTGTCTTTAGCACGCTTAATTCCCATCTGACACTGTCTGTTCTCTTCTGTTCCATTTACTAGCCACCACCACTTCATCTTCTAAAGCAAACAGCGCACAATTATCCCAGCCACTTAATTACACGAGGGAGTTGGCTACTGATGTAAGAGCCTGGAGTGTTGTCGGAATTGAATTACCCCAACCCAGAGGCACTGCTAATAAGGCTTCATAAGATAACTGCCAGACTGTTTTGTTTTCCTGGATATCCTATTCATGGATTCGCTCAATGCCGGTGGAATGTCACTGTGTAAAGTTGCAGGGTGTATATGAAAAAATCCACAGCCTGCTTCCAGTCTCCAACCGGGTCAGGAATGGAATGAATGAAGCCCCCATCTAGCGGCGAGGATATGGAATATGCCGGCTGCCGAGGCCTGACGTACTCCTCTGGGGCAATGATTAAATGAATGACAGATGGAATGAAATGATAGTGGAGAGTGTGGCTGGAATGAAATTTTGACAGGGAAAACCGGAGTACCCGGAGAAAAACCTGTCTGCCTCCGCTTTGTCCAGCACAGATATCATATGGAGTGACCGGGATTTGAACCACGGATCCAGCGGTGAGAGGCCGGCGTGCTGCCGCCTAAGCCACAGAGGCTGAGTTGCAAGGTGTATATCAATGCTAACAAATCGATTTAAAACGCAATACAATAATTTACTTCTGTTTAGAGGAAAAATTTAAATAGGAGCAAAAATTTGTCTAGGTAACGCATGAATGGAAGACTTATTACACTGAAATAAAGAACTTATCGAGGATGATACAGCTTACGAGGTCAGAAGAATAATCATATATAGCAGGACTAGATAACTTATCCGTAACCGTAAAGTAACGTAATTAGGGAATGTACCTGAAAACTCTATGATTGAATTTAGGTAAATGCGTTACAGAACGAATTACTTCGTTTCGACAAGAATACCGTATTTATCATATACTATCACAATAACGTTAAATTCAGTAACCGAATTGAAAAACGCTATTATTCCGGTCCCTACCAATAACGTTATTGGATGGGTGGCTCACATAGTGAATAACTGAATAACGTTGTTGGTAGCATTTCGATTTTAGTTCAACCTGATGTCGAAGAACGAAATTGAACGAACTACTGACAATAACGTTATTCGAAAGGCGGGTAAAGGAAGTTCCTCATAAAAACGTTATTCGCCTATTTTCGTTATTTCTCATACCCAATATTTAAGGAAAGAAATTGTGAGAACTACCGACGATAACGTTGTTAAAAACACGGCTAAAATTGAGTTCCACAAATTAAAGTCATTCCCATTTTTTGTTTATTATTAATCATATCCAATCTTTTCTTTCATCTTAGTCATTTACCCTCCAGGTTGGTGGAACCCACGGACTCAGCGAGGGAACTCACCACTACCGCCTCTACGGGCAGTGTCCTGGAGCTGGGAACATCGAATCGGAGGGGAGACAACTGGTGAGGTGTGATTGGCACCTCGCCCAGGCGGCCTCACCTGCAAAGCGAACAGGGGCCTCATGATGGAAGGCAATGGAAGGTCAGGATGGATAGGCAAGGAAGAGGGAAGGAGGCGTCCATGGCCTGGAAGAAGGTACTGCCCCCGTAAAATGAATTATAAGGGATGAAAATGGGAATAATACATTTTTTTCGAAGCCCATGATAAAATTTAACCAAGGAATATGATGGCTGGAACTTGGCAGAAACCAGTCGAGAGGCGACGTTGAGAAGGAGGGAAATTCCGTCACGTGATTGTATTGCGCAATGGAAGTTTCCAGAAGCTTTGAATCGACCTAGCAACAGCGAATATTCCCAGGACTTGTTTAAATATTGTTATAAATTATCCGATTGGATATGAGCTTACAGCCAATAGGTAGAAGTTTTAGAGAAGACGGGAGTTCCCGCAACTAAATTTTTATGGATAATTAATTCATTTAAGCCCCTAGAGAGTGAATTTATATATTGGAAAAGAGAAGAATATGATAATAAAATATTGGAAATATTTTATAAGTCAATAGCAGGTCGCTATTGGAAGGAATAAGCGATTTGCTAGAGCCCGCGCGAATTTGAGAGGGAACTCAAAAAGGCGGCTAGAATCGGTAGACTTGGAGGGGAGATGCCAAGCATCGAGGCTCTTTATCATCTGAATGTCCGAGAGGTCAGACGTGTGCTATTGGAAGAGAGAGGAGTTCCAAGCGTTTCACCGAGCTTGTACAAGGTGACTCGTGAAGACAAGGCCTAAGCGAGGGTAGAGTTAGGAGATTACCGCGCTTTGAAACTAAGTGAAGTTGCGATGAACTTGTATGCCGCAATCACTTCTGTCTGATCGGCTTCAGAGACATTATTTCAACTACAAATTGTAGCTTGTCATCAGATATTGTATATTACGAACTTTCAGAAGTTTGAGGAAAGTATTTCAGCAATTATAAGCAATTTTGTGAAGCGCCAGAAAAGTGTTTATTTCCAGCGCGATAAGACACTTTTTGTCCGAGCGACTACAACGCATGCACCAGCCACAAGTGAGTACGGGTGTGTGTTAGAATTGCTTGTGTGGAACTGTATTACAGCAAATAGGAAGGAGATGTATTCCATAGTGAAGAACAATATTCAGTCTACTATTATGAAGATTATTATGGACTAAATTAATATGTGCGCCAGGGATATAGGCAGATAGAAGCAATATAGTCAGCGATGGAGCTTCGTTAGAGGAGACTGTTCATGAATGTCTACTTAATGAGCAAACATGAGACTTGAAGTACAACTCTATTCTAGTGCATTATTGTCAAACATGAGCTCAACATTAACATCCACGACTACAGAACGATGTTCATATTCCATCTACATGAATGTTCGTTATGCGAGTGAGGTCCATGACTTTCCTCTCGAATGCCATTCGAAGTGGAATGCCGAACTTTCGACGCTAATCGCTATTATGATGAGTCAGTGCTGTGACGGAAAAAGAAGAAACATCAAGATTATCAAGAGGTCCAGGGTTATCCCGGTCACAAAGAAGATGATGATTGGAGGTCCGCAGTTCGATCCTGGTCGGAGCTTGCTGTTTCCAGTGGGGGAATTCGTTCCTTTCCTGAGGTCACGAGTTTAGGAGACGAGCTAGGATCCAGCCCAGATCTTTGGGAGATGTAACAACCGAGTATTTTATAATACTCTACCTTAATCTTCTAGACTTCGAGACCAGGTAGCAGTGTTCACTACCCTTGTAGTTAGAGCTTGTAGTGACATTTTTCTGAGCAAATCCTTTATCCATATTTCGACACAATATTTATGTACTCCATGTATAGCATTTTTATTCTTCGAAATTTATTGTAGTGATCGTCTTGCGTCGCTTTTAGCTTCGTTTGTTAGGAATCCAGTTTCTGAACTGAGATTATTTGTCTTGTTCGAGGAACAAGCTTTTGTCATTTCCTTTAAGGAACAGTAATTTATTTTCGACGTTTATGAATTCATTCTGAATGCAGGTGATAGACATTTTTGTCTATGTTACCCATTAAATTAATTTTTATTAGTATAATTTGGGCATTTTATCCGTCGAGAATAAACGTCAAGAGAAGAAGATCTTGGTAGTGTTATATTGTGAAATATCATGGCATCTTGTGGAAAAGAAACATTTAAAGTGGAAACGATTATTATCGTTAGAACTCATAGACATTCGTTCAGAATGGATAGAATACGAATATGACTAATTGTATGATTTATTGAAGAAAGCTATGAACTTTCAGTCATATAAATTTATATGAAGCTAGAATCTTCTCGGAAGATTTATTATCATCCGACGTTAGGGTAGTTATCGTTTGATATCCGCGTCGTGATCGATTCTTGTTGGACACACACAGATTTAATGTTGTGATTAAATATTTACGAGGAGTAATATCATGTCACGTTGTAGACATAATATTCCTTCTTCGATTAAAGTCGAACCCAGAAGTATGAAGATGAGATGCTGTATTTTTATTAAATGTATGCACGACAGTTTATATTTATCAGAATAACGTTTCAAGAGTAATAAGTGAGGAGGTTAGTATCGTTAAGTCCAAAGGTCGTTAAGATGTATAAATTAATGATTTAGCAATTGTTGTTATCGTTCATGTCACCAGCGATTGTTGTGACAACACTGAGGAGTTATGTCCTTTTTAAGGAATGCCAGTTTGAAAGAAGTGAAGGTGATAACCCTTTGATAGTGGTTTTTATATGTATGTATTTCCGTATGTAGTTGGCATGCGAGGTTATTGAGAAGGTGTTTTCCGCGTTTTATAGTACAGTCATTGCGTGGGCATGACTAGGTTTGGCAAGGCACAGAGGTGTGAGTAGAGAGTACTTATTTTGTATACACGACTTTAGATTAGAGAGGACATGAAGTCACGGTTGAAATTGAAAAGGGAAATAGATATTGACATCTGTTATGTTATACTCTTATCGAGATTATTAAACCCGAGTATGTAACGTCATATGTTTCACCTTTAGTGGTCGAATCTATTTAAACTATTTTGACTCAGATCAGAGAGGAAAGACTGGTGGTGGTTATTTCTGGAGGTGTAGAAGATTTTATGGATCTCAGTTAGTGTATTTGACATAACTGTTAGATCGGAGCTCAGGCTCAACTGTACATAGACGTTACACATTTGAAAGGACTATAGCTGATGCTATAAGCGTCATTGTTAATTCTTTTAGTGTTAACTTTTATTATTTACCAATCGAGGGTATAATATGTTAGGCATAGGACGTTTATGGTTTGTTTAACGTAGAGGTTAGAGTATGAATGAGTATGTGACTGGATTTGGTTTGTTTCTTGTTCAGTGTGAATAAAATGAACTCCATTGGGACGTCACAATGCGAGAGTATGAAAGGAAGTGTGTATAGAAGTTTTATGTTGTAAGCGTGTAGGATTTGCGTACAGTTCACGTATTTGTCTGACGTGAATCTGTTTAATTTTAACACAGATTTTATTGTTATGGAGAGGTGTATTTGTGGGCCAGGCGGGAATAGCGAGGGCTGATTAAAACTCGTTTCCAGCCAAGGCCACGTTTAGGTCGCACAAATGGAGAGAGTTGTTGCGAACCGCACGACTTGCACCTTTTTAAACCAGCACTGGGAATGTAACGGGTTATGTTATGTCATCAGACGCGTGGCGAGGGTCGCGCTCTCTTAGCGCCCAGATGTCCATTGGAACGCGCCAGAGGAATGTAAATACACAGAAGTGCGTAATTGTTCTACAGCTTGATGTATTGACACAAGCTACCCCAAATTTTATCATAGCGTTCATAGAACGCAGTTCTATCACTGGCGTGAATGTAGAGATGAGAGAGTGGGAGTGTGTTTTTATTTTATTGTATGAATGTTTAGCCATAGTTTACATCTTTTGTTTTTAAATCGTTTAGTTTTATTAGAAGCCGCGTCGTCATGATTTATTTTAGATATAAGGAGATGCAACTGTGAAACCCATTATAGGTCCAGAGGCTGACCACGAGATCCCCGAGAATAAAGGTAGGTGTTCTACTGGGAGCTGAGTGTATTTTTTTTATATAATTCACATTTGTGTCGTAATTTCCGCCACGTATATTCGCGAGGGTCTAGTTGGAAGTAGATCCTTGACTTGTATTTTGCGCCGGAGCAGTCAGGATCTACGAATCCAGCTGTTGCTTCGGATATCCAAAAGACCGCCTCTAGAATATACGGGGACAGTACTGTCCCCGAATTCGTATAAAGAGATACCAGGAGCAGATATGAAAGGGAGCCTCAGAAAAGGGAGCATTTAATTACTATTGGAATAATGAATTTTGGAACAGGTCTATTACACAAGCTTTATAGTCATGAAGTATTGCCCAACAAGAAGCTTGTTAGCTGAATGTAATTTCCTCCTAGAAAGGGCGGATTTGATTCGACCATCCTACGAGATAGACCACAACCGGTACTTGAAAAAAGAGAATGGGATTGGAAGATCCGGTGAGCGAAGTCAGAAATGGAATGTTTTATCTTGACTAGTAGGCTATTTAATGCATTTGGAAGCATTGACCATGGGAAATAAATTGAGGAAATTAATTAAGTTATAATCAGGAAATGTCTTCTTTGGATATTAAAGCCCGAAGCCTGTATGAGGATATTCATGTCCGAGTGTGGGTTGGCAGCATTGAGGAAGGGAGCAGATGGTTCGAGAAGGCGAGAGAAGGATGACGTGAGTGTGTGAGGTGACGCGAGGAGAGTCAATTGAGACAGAGAGGCGAGCAGAGCACTGCGTAAAACGCGTGACGGGAGTGGTTGTTCGTGTGTGATGATTAAGGAAGTGATATGAACGTGTGAATCATCGTGTCTAAATGTGCTAATGTACTGCGAAGCACGAAAGTCTATGTGTGATTTTGAGTGGGTTCTGGAATATTCCACGGAAAGACCGGTGGCATGGGGAGACGACGAATTGTCAGTCAGCATTGTGTAACGTATTCGTGGAGAAAAGGGAATTGTGAATATACTTCGTGAAAAGTACTGTAAGTGTATGTTTGTAAGGAAAATCTTTGAGACACGTTACTTCGGAACGATATGTTCGAGGAGGAAGTGGTGAGCAATAAAATGGAGAATATTATGGACACGTGGCCGGAAGGAAAATGTGATTTGTCAGAGGAAGTCATGGTATATTGTTAAATTAAGCTGAGGGAAATGTGGCCTGCATCATGAAAGCGAGAATTCCTATAGTGGAGTCACTTAGAACGATATACGGAAAAGCAAAGTTCACGCAGCCACTTCAAAAATGCACAATCTACTAGAGAACATTATGAATTGTGGCCAACACATGTATGGAAGGAGACTACAAGATTTTCCGGAGGGACGAGAAGAAGAAAACGCCGGGATGAAGACCAGGGGTCGAACGAGGGGTCTGTCAGGGGGCGAACCGAACGCCGAGGTAATCAAGACCCTCTCAAGGATTCGGATGGCCGATAGCAGGGAACGAGCAGTTGCGAGGCTACCCAGATGTCAGCCGAGTGATATGGAAACCAGCACCTGTTCTGAACGTGTATGGCTCTTCACGTTGTTCGTCTCCGATTCAGCTGAAAGTAAGCCCAGTCCTTCTATATTTGTAGCCCCAGTTTTTAGTTCTGTGTTCTTGTAGATGCTTAGTGTGATCATTTTATTTCAGTAGAAATTTTGTGATGTAGATGGTTTAGACCTTGTGGTCAGTGATTTTATTCATCGAAGCAAGTCACGGCGTGCTTGTAGTAGGCTAGTAAGCCTCAGTTCCAGCATGTTTGGGGATCATTGCGGGCGAGTTAACTTCTTGTTGACCGTGCCTGGGTTTGTGGAGTCCTCGCTTCGATGATTACCGCTGGCATTTAACCATTGTAAGATGTTTCTCAGATTTGAATTTTCGACCTCTTGGGTTTTCGCAATTAATTATTTTTGGATTTAAGAGTGTTTCGAGATGAACAGTTTCTTGCGCAATTTCTTCTTTGCATTTTCTTTCTTATTTCGCGCTGTTCCCACTTCGCAGTCTCAGAGGAGTTAGTTTTTGAAAATTTGCTTTCGCAAATCAGAGTTTCTTAGATTTTGAATTTTGAAATTTTGGATTTAGCTATTTTTGGATCTTCGATGATTCTTTTCATATTGTGATTTTGCACAATTATCCGACTTTACCATTTGAATCGTTTTCTAAATTTTGAATTTTTTCTTTTGGATTTTGAAATTTTCACTTTGAAAATTTATTCCATTTTGATATTGGAATTTGAATTGAATCTTTCCTCGGATTTTCTGAATTCTGATTAATTTTGGATTTTGAGAAATTTGGGACTTCAATCCTGACTTGAGATTTTCCACAAAAAAATCTTCCTTTGGAAGTATTATTAATTCACAGTTTTGACTTTTAGAAGATTTCTCGTTGATTTGAAGTTAGTTGCTACTCTGATCGTTCAGACGAAGAGTTCCTTCGAAAACAATTTTGAATTATAAAAAAGTAATGATGATTCGAGCGATGTTCTCGACTGTTGTTATAGAGTGACACAGTGTATATACATAATTATTTATTTAAATGTTTAATGAAGATAGTGCACACATCAGTAGCAAATGTTTTTGAGTTGACACTCACAATCAATGTAACTTGAATCGGATTATAGTTAGAAATATTTCGTGCTTGGTTAACACGCACTAGGAAATTGTCAGTCGACTTGTAACTGAGATCGCTTGTACAGCGTATTTAAAATTAGTATCGACGTCATTGAATTACTTATAACTTGAGGGAGAGATGGTAATTTTTGATAGTGATGGATGGTGGTGTTTACATTGAAGAGGTGTGCGATAATACCAATTGTTTCTTTTTTTGGTATTTCGAAGGTCGACCCCTGTAAGGGATGTTATGTCCTGGGAACCTTTCCTCTGTCAATAGTTTTTTTTTGGGCTGCGTTTAGCATGTGTGTTTACGATTGCAGTCTTGTTAGTCAGCTTTAAGCTGGGGTTGCCGTTCGTTGGAACGTTGAGGTATTAGGGTTGTGGAGTTTATTTCGACTGCTGATAGATTATTTTACTGTGTTGGATGACAGTATTTCTTTCTATTCTGGTAGGCTGTCGCGTTCTTGCTGATCAGCTGGGTTGTTGATACCGGGTGCTCCAAAAGTTTAGTATTCAGGACGTTGATATTAATTCAGTTTATGATGGTTGTTATTGTTTTTGAAGATTGGATAAAAACAGGGGTTCAGTGGATAGCACTCTCATCTTCATTGGTCGGAATGCTGAACCATATTTTTCCCGATAACCTCGATGTTGATCACTGTCAGTGAGTGTTGATGAATCAAAGGTCTCTATATAGATTAGTGGAAGAACATTGGTGTAGATGGTGTTTTAGAATGACACGTATATGATAATATTAGGTATTTCTTAAATTTTGTATTTTGAATTAAAAGGTATTTCGATAAACCAATAAAGAATAAAACTCAGGATCTATGTATAGAGTAAAAATATTGATACTGTAAATAGTGAGAGGCCGTCACTATTTAATTCTATTAAGGGGGTTGTTTCTTTTTTTTTCTTTTTCTTCATAAATTTATTTTTATTGATCCTGATAGAAAAGGCATAGTGATATGTTGCCATTTTATTTATTGTTGATCTTTAAGTTGTTATTTATGTATTTTAACTGACGTTATGTTAGAGTTTGTGCCATAAGACTCAAATTGTCATGACATTTGGTTATGGATCTTCGATCTGCCTAAATCCATCGTTGCGGTGTCTACCTTTTTGAATAAAATTTGGGCACGCATTTGCGTATATTTATACCATTTTCAATATACTCTTGCGTTATGATTTTTAGATAGTGGGAGGATAGGATCATGCAATGGTTATTGTAGCGGCTTGAACCATTTTTATCCATTCCTTTGTCCCTGTTACGCCCGTGTGAATGAAAGTCTTGCGCTGAGGTGTGTGTGTTGTCGCTGATCCTGTGGAGGATTGTCCATTGCGTGTTGATAATGTCGCCTGATAAGTGTCCACGATTTGCAGAGTGTGTGATGCCGGATATTACGGTAAGTATTATTAGCCGGGGTACTGCTGTTAGTATTTCATCCGCTGTTATCTTGGATTGTGGCATTCACGACACTGCTGAAATCGGGTACTGTACTGCCCCCGTAAATTGAATTATACTGAGACCACGGTGGCTGTATTGGCATATGTGAATAAAGTTATGGCTGTCATAGTTGTGACGTGTATATTCATGACGTAAGCATGGATGACGCAGACTTCATGCAAGTAGGCTGGTTGAGCTGAGATTCATGGTGACGTCATGATTTTGTTCGAGAAAGATCTGAGATTTACGACGCAGTCGCAGGGAAACAAGGAATTGTGCTAAGGAAGAAGTTACGCTATTGGAGGAGAGGCTCGAACCAATGAATGATAGTTTGGAGGGAGACGGAGATTACTGAAACTATCATATTTAATTACTTTTGGCATGCAGAATTGTGGAAATCTATTTTCAGTTATGGCATTGATTTGGAATTTTGAAGAAATTAATTATGAGTTTTTGAAATTTGAAAATCCGTCAAGTATAGCCAAAGTTAGATCTTCTAGCAATGACGGAGGAACAAGCTATGGAAGGGATGGATACGCCCCTTAAGAAGTTGATAAAAGGCCTTGCACAGGAGAGAAGAAGCTCTTATGTCTCATTTTCTCATGTCTCATAGTCGTTTTTCTGATTCTCATATTGTCAGACTTCGAGTTATTCAGTGAAGCAAGTCGTCATTAGCACGTGTGGTAGAGCCCACCGCATCGAACAAGCACGGAGCGTGCAGCAGTACAATTTTACAGTTAATGAAACTAGGCGAAGTTGGAGCGCACACATAAACGAGTCTACAAGTTTATCTATCAAGAGTTAGCTACTGCCTTTATGCTAATTCAATTGTGCATTACAATATTGAGGTGTGTAGGAAGGTTGAACATTTTCACGATTATACTTTGGAAGATATTTGCATTTTATGACTGCAGACAAAAGTGATTTTCTCGCCACCTGAGAAGCACTTTTATAATACCACATTCTACGCTACGGCTGACACGTGTATTGCAACCGTGATACTGAAGATTACGTTTGGTGATACAACGCTACATTCTACAATGGAACAATATAATCTGGCAGTACTTTCGACTATTATTATAACGGAAGTGGAGATGGAAGACTAAAACTCTAATGCAATTGGGACATATATCAATGGAGTGAAATAGCAGCATGGAACTTCGTTAATCGTCATTCTACAAAAGCGAGCATATAGTGAACATCCAACTACACTCATGCATCGTAGTCCATCGCTGAATTATATCAAATGGCAGTGGAAATATCTTCATACTCCACAATTATGAACATTTCTACGGAAATAATTGCAATAAACTTCATGGCGAATTTCTACCAGAACTTCAGGGAGCTATCAAGAGAGGCCAGGGTGGACCCGTCTCACAAAGAAGAGTTTTGCCAGAAGGATGTCTATCGTCTACACGGAGCATTGCAATTTCCGGAGGAGGAAGCAGTTCTATTCTCCGAGGGCGCAAGTTCCAGGTTCGAGGTCGGAGCACATCTTTACGGTGGTGAAATGGAACCATCAGCAGTCTTCTTTGGAAATTTTCCTCTAGAACTTCAATCAACAGATAAGGTAGTCGTGAACGTTTCTTGTTTTCTTTGAGCCATTTAGCGATATCTGAGCAACCATTTTTCCCATATTTTCTGTCTCATTTATTTTGCCCCATATTCTTGCTTGATATTTCTGTACTCCGTACACTTTGCTGATTTATGCCTTTTTCCTACGATTTATTGAGACATTATTATGTCATTGGCATATTTAAATAATTTTGGATCAGTTGAGACTGATATTTATATTCTTTCAGTAATTTGCATATTTTTGTTGTCACGATTTGACTGTAAAGTTAACGATTTTCTATGGCAAATTTGAATTCAGACAGCGTGTCATTTTATTAAAGTAATTCTATTCAGTAAATTACTTTGACCAATTTTCTGTCATCCTCAAGAAAGAAAAATGATTAAAAGATTTTAGAGCGTTAAAATCTATTACTGTATCGACGATCTTGGAATTACTAGTCGTTTTATGAACATGATTGCAACATAGACATTTATCGTCAGTTCTGAAATACCATTGCATTATAGACAATTTTATGAAATATGAACTTTGATTACGATTTATTGAGTACACTATAGTAATGAACATTTGATAGGAGTTTTTCTCAATTCTAGATTGGAACAATAATGTTTGCATTCCACAGTCTAATTGTATTCTATTCGATTATTTATGCAGTTTAGATGAACTTTGATTGAAGATGGTATTTTTATACTGCGATACTTTGATGATATTAATCTCAATTTTGATAGACCAGGGAGGCGTGTCTAATCGTATTTGCTATTAAATTTATTTGTGATTGGCAAATTTTTACTTCATATCGATTCATGAATGAAACCCACGAAGGTTAAATATAATAACAGTTTTTGATACAATTGATGAATATAGGAATTTTTAAAGAGGAACTATGGATGTATAATCGTTAGTTCAGTGGACATGTAAAAGTCGCTGATGAATAATGCCCTTGAATAAGTGAAGGAGGTTCCCACAGTAATATTAATGAAGTTGATGATTTTAAAAGTGGAGGTTTTTTGTATGTATTGTGGAAGATTTTGATGCCATATATAATGAGATATATGATGAATTATGGGCAATTTTGTGCAATTTTGTGCGTTTTGAGCGAGGTATTTTCCCGCTGAATGTATTGTTCAGGTCCTTTGAAAGTTATTCATGTGAAGTTACTGTTAAAATTAACAAGAGTGTTTAAATAATTTGAGATAACGATTTTGAATGGAGGTTACCGTCACAAATAATAATAATAATTATTAAATCATATTAAACCTGAATCTAAAATTTAAATATAACTAACCTTCATTGGTCGATTATATCACCACGATTTAAGTAATTATCAACCGGATAAACGTGTGGTTTAATGTATTTCTAATATAAATAATATAAATATTGTAAATAATTATGTAAATATCTTTAATAATAATTTGAAACGAACGAGATTAATAGAGGCGTGTATAAATTTTTCAATTGTCGTTTGACAATGTTATAAACAATTTAAAATGTTATAAATAATTAATGAACATTTTGTTATAAACATTAAGCGTTTTTGTTAGTATACTCTAAACAACGCTAGTTCAACAATTGGATTATACAATTAAACAAGATTTGGGATTATTAGAGTAATCCATTGATATTTGAATGGAGCATTTAAAAAGATTTGCGTGATAATATTTGAGTTGAGATGTGGACGTTTAAAGTGTTTTGAAAAGGAGCTAGGCTCTGAGGTAACTAGCATATGCTAACGTTGGTTGGACAGGTGGGTCCATTTGACGATGCAAGCATGCGACATGGTGTAGGGTGTATCGCAGCTGGCCAGACAACTGTATGATAGAGGCCAAGGTCACCTACATAGCAGCCTTGCGGTTATAAATAAAATGTGATGTTTATTAAAAGGAAAACAATTGCTATATATCTCGTCCCAACTCCCTTATCCATTCCAAGTGCATTATTATTATTACGTTCTTTTGAGCTAGAGAAAGCTGAAAATTTTGTATGTAAAGTCTACAAGTCCTACAGGAGGACATGGTTACATGGACAATGGCTTCTGATCGCCACGTATATTTTGTTGTTAAATTTTGTTATATTAATTCCTTTATGTGAAATAAATTATTGTACAGTTTAAAGTTTCTTGTTTTCGTTTTGGTTCATTTTAAATATCATGGTGGAGGTTATTGTGAGGGCATACTATTAAGTGATCCAGTTGATAACCCAGACCCGAGATTAATTTGAAAAGGTAAGTAAAAGGTAAGTATGAACCCCCGTATATTTTGGTGTGTTCCACAATAATTTCTTGTTAACTACTGTGCTCTAATCTCGGTAGTATCTGTCAGTGCCATTTTCATTGATGTAGCTGTGCCGGTGCGATTGATTATTGGCAATCCGATTGAGGGGGCGGATATCTGACAGCCTACTATCCGGATTATCAGGGACAGTAGGATTGGCGCCGCAATTTCGTGGGGCACGTTCAACAAAACTGGATTACCAGGTTGAACGCCAGTAGGATTGGCGACCCTAATCCGTGGGGATCGATTGGCTCGATTGGCTCGATTGACTCGAAGTTCGGAGTGCTTGAATAACATTGGATTACCAAGTTATTGCAGTAGAATTGGCACCGCAATTTCGTGTGGAGTGCTCGAATAACATTGGATTACCAAGTTATCGATGTCAATGGGATTGTGAAGACTCAAATAAAGAGGTTGATTCTTTGTTAAATGTCTTGGCCAATTGTAGAATTTGAGAGTGTGATTATATAGGGATTAAATGTTGTGTTGTATTAGGAAAATTACACTCAGAAAAGATCAGATCTTATACAACCTGAGAGAGGTTAAATAGGCTGGAAACTTAGAAAAATCGCCTATGATCTGGAGTCTTATTTTATTTGACCGGCTTATGACATGTTTAGTCATATTAAAGATAAAATTAAACTATTTGGATTGTAAATGTAAATTATTTGTGTTAGGATATTTTAAAATGAACCAAAGAAATTTGAACATGTGCTTGAGTTTATTTCAACATAGGGTGTCTACGAAGGTTAATTATAAGGTAATTATAAGTTAGATTTAAGACAGAAGATTGCTCAAACTTTATATATGGTGAAAGATGTTGCTCAGATGTTGTTATCTTGCTCTGTTTGATGTATGTCCCTAAAGCAGTCTATTATTGAAATATTATTGAGATGGCAGATGAGAGTATAAGAAAGATGTTGGAGGAGATGGAAGCTAGGAATGCTAGTCGAATGAAGCAGATGATGGAGGAGAATTCTAGTAATATGTCTGCTAATTTGAAAGCTAGCATGGATGAAAGTGTGAGGGAGATGGAAGCTAGGAATACTAGTAGAATGGAGGAGAATATGAAAGTTCTTCAGACCAGTTCTGCAAACTTAGAAAATAATGTGTCGCGTTTACAGACCAGTACCCAGGGAATCCAGAATGCCGTGACTGACATTCACAAGGATGTTTCAGATGTTAAGACTGATGTTTCCAAAGTACAGAAAGACCTTACTATGTTGAATCTTGATGTTGCTAATGTCCAGGGTGATATTTCATGTGCTAGAGCAGAAGTAATCGTTGTTAGGAATGATGTTGCTACTATACAAGACAAGGTAGAAGAAGTTCAAAGAGAGATTAAAAATGTTCGAACCGATGTGTCAAACGTTCAAGTAGACATAAATAATATTCATTCTGATGTAAATGAGATGCAAAGCGATATCAATAAGATACAAATAGAAGTTAATACAGTTTTTGTAGACATTGCCAAAGTTAAAACTCATGTTAATAAAGTTAGAGAAGAAATTGAAACTTCAAAAACGCTTTGTACTCGTAACATTAGTGCTTTAACAACTAGGTTGGTTGACGAGTCTGTTAGGACAACAGCTTCTCTAGCTGGATTAAAATATGATGTAGAGGTCATGAGAACCCAAGTCTTAGATCATAATCGTTTACTTAAGGAAGACATTGAAGTAGATATTGCGGAAATGTTAACTGCAAATGTAACGGTTTGGAAAGATGAATGGAACAGGTCAAGTGGGGAACATGTCAATCAGATTCAGGAGCGAATTGAACGAAAACTTGCCAGTACACAGGTAGATATAAATAATGAGGTAGTTCAAATTAGAAAGGATTTGAGTATAAGGATGGATTCGCTATCCGAAAAGCAGGTAGAGGATAGAACTCAAATAGGTCAGGTCGTGCAAGCATTTAAAACCGCGTTAGAGGAACAAATTCATAAGGTTGTCTCTGATGTCAATGAAACTACGAGCAAACTTCAGAATTTGAAACTGGGAGAAGCTAGCATGATGGAAACGTATAAAGAAGAGTTGATTAGGAAATTCATCACGGAAATCACAGATAAGGATCCAGAAGGATTGACTTGTGAAGATAATAGGAATTACGTCAGAAGATGTAACCTCGCTACTGAAGAGAGAGATATTAGTCCTGAGGAACGTATATTCAGATTTCGGGAAGAAGAAGAGGATAGGAATATTGAACCTGAATGGAAATATCGTGATAGTGGGAAGAATTACATGGATTCATATCCAAGAAATGTGACAGTCATCCGAAACTTTGAGGACAAACCTCAAAAATTTAGTAATACTGATAGTCTAACCCCGATAGAGTATATCAGGAACCTTAAAGACTATTTTATTGAAGCCCATATACCTAGAGAAAGAGAGATGAGAATCGTAGAAAGATTTCTAGCTGGAGGACCCCTTGAATGGTTCAGAGCATTTCGGTACACTTTTAGTAATTTCGATGAATTTGCAGAGGCACTGATAAAACGATTCTGGTCAATAGAAGCACAAAATTCATTAAGAGCTGAGGTATACTCGAGGAAGTATTCAGGTACTCTTCCAACACGGTACGCTGATTTCTTCACGAGCCAGTTATCGCGCTTGAGATTCTTACAACCCCCATTGTCGACAGAGCAGTTGATAGATGCTATTTCTCGTATGCTGCCTGTGGAGGTAAGAAGACTTATCATATCGTCAAATATCAGGGATTTGACCAGTATGGACGAACTATTGAGAAGGCTTGATTACACGAGTCCGATGCCAAATTTGGTTCAAAAAGGTCAGAGACACGAATTCAAAGACATTAATACAGTCTACATGGATCAAGTTCAGCAAACTGATAAGCCTGCTGAAGAGAAAACTGAAAATGTAGGTCCTCACAGGAACAATTATTTTCGCAACAACAGATCACAAGGTTACCGTCCATATCAGCAAAGACGAGGCTGGAATAACAATAGAGGAAACTATAATAATGAAAGAGGTAGATACTATAATAACAATGGGTGCAATAGGAACTACAACAGAAATAACCAGTACCAGAATCGGAATCAGAATTCTCAAGGTCAGGTTATGACACCGGACAAGTATCAAGAGAGAGAGAAAGAAATTCAGCAGTATTTGAAGGAATTACGAGAGAAGGAAGCTGAAAACCAGAAGAAAAGACAGGATGTCGTGATCGATCCTGGTCCTTCTACAAGCCAGCAGAACTTGGAAAACAGGAATACAGGACAGAAGAGATAGTAGAGAATGCATTAGCCACACACAACCCAGAGAAGAAGAGACTTATGATTAAGGAACATAGAGGAAATATCATACAAGAGTAGAATAATAATTCCATTTCGTGTTCAAGTGAATTCAGATATTTATAACACAGAGTTTAAAAACAATTTTCAACTGTTTTTAAAACGTGGTGAAGGGAGAATGCCCCCGTAAATTGAATTATACTGAGACCACGGTGGCTGTATTGGCATATGTGAATAAAGTTATGGCTGTCATAGTTGTGACGTGTATATTCATGACGTAAGCACGGATGACGCAGACTTCATGCATGTAGGCTGGTTGAGCTGAGATTCTTGGTGACGTCATGATTTTGTTCGAGAAAGATCTGAGATTTACGACGCAGTCGCAGGGAAACAAGGAATTGTGCTAAGGAAGAAGTTACGCTATTGGAGGAGAGGCTCGAACCAATGAATGATAGTTTGGAGGGAAACGGAGATTACTGAAACTACCATATTTAATTACTTTTGGCATGCAGAATTGAGGAAATCTATTTTCACTTATGGCATTGATTTGGAATTTTGAAGAAATTAATTATGAGTTTTTGAAATTTGAAAATCCATCAAGTATAGCCAAAGTTAGAACTTCTAGCAATGACGGAGTAACAAGCTATGGAAGGGATGGATACGCCCCTTAAGAAGTTGATAAAAGGCCTTGCACAGGAGAGAGGAAGCTCTTATGTCTCATTTTATCATGTCTCATAGTCGTTTTCCTGATTCTCATATTGTCAGACTTCGAGTTATTCAGTGAAGCAAGTCGTCATTAGCACGTGTGGTAGAGCCCACCGCATTGAACAAGCACGGAGCGTGCAGCAGTACAATTTTACAGTTAATGAAACTAGGCGAAGTTGGAGCGCACACATAAACAAGTCTACAAGATTATCTATCAAGAGTTAGCTACTGCCTTTATGCTAATTCAATTGTGCATTACAATATTGAGGTGTGTAGGAAGGTTGAACATTTTCACGATTATACTTTGGAAGATATTTGCATTTTAAGACTGCAGACAAAAGTGATTTTCTCGCCACCTGAGAAGCACTTTTATAATACCACATTCTACGCTACGGCTGACACGTGTATTGCAACCGTGATACTGAAGATTACGTTTGGTGATACAACGCTACTTTCTACAATGGAACAATATAATCTGGCAGTACTTTCGACTATTATTATAACGGAAGTGGAGATGGAAGACTAAAACTTTAATGCAATTGGGACATATATCAATGGAGTGAAATAGCAGCATGGAACTTCGTTAATCGTCATTCTACAAAAGCGAGCATATAGTGAACATCCAACTACACTCATGCATCGTAGTCCATCGCTGAATTATATCAAATGGCAGTGGAAATATCTTCATACTCCACAATTATGAACATTTCTGCGGAAATAATTGCAATAAACTTCATGGCGAATTTCTACCAGAACTTCAGGGAGCTATCAAGAGAGGCCAGGGTGGACCCGGCTCACAAAGAAGAGTTTTGCCAGAAGGATGTCTATCGTCTACACGGAGCATTGCAATTTCCGGAGGAGGAAGCAGTTCTATTCTCCGAGGGCGCAGGTTCCAGGTTCGAGGTCGGAGCACATCTTTACGGTGGTGAAATGGAACCATCAGCAGTCTTCTTCTGAAATTTTCCTCTAGAACATCAATCAACAGATAAGGTAGTCGTGAACGTTTCTTGTTTTCTTTGAGCCATTTAGCGATATCTGAGCAACCATTTTTCCCATATTTTCTGTCTCATATATTTTGCCCCGTATTCTTGCTTGATATTTCTGTACTCAGTACACTTTGCTGATTTATACCTTTTTCCTACGATTTATTGAGACATTATTATGTCATTGGCATATTTAAATAATTTTGGATCAGTTGAGACTGATATTTATATTCTTTCAGTAATTTGCATATTTTTGTAGTCACGATTTGACTGTAAAGTTAACGATTTTCTATGGCAAATTTGAATTCAGACAGCGTGTCATTTTATTAAAGTAATTCTATTCAGTAAATTACTTTGACCAATTTTCTGTCATCCTCAAGAAAGAAAAATGATTAAAAGATTTTAGAGCGTTAAAATCTATTACTGTATCGACGATCTTGGAATTACTAGTCGTTTTATGAACATGATTGCAACATAGACATTTATCGTCAGTTCTGAAATACCATTGCATTATAGACAATTTTATGAAATATGAACTTTGATTACGATTTATTGAGTACACTATAGTAATGAACATTTGATAGGAGTTTTTCTCAATTCTAGATTGGAACAATAATGTTTGCATTCCACAGTCTAATTGTATTCTATTCGATTATTTATGCAGTTTAGATGAACTTTGATTGAAGATAGTATTTTTATACTGCGATACTTTGATGATATTAATCTCAATTTTGATAGACCAGGGAAGCGTGTCTAATCGTATTTGCTATTAAATTTATTTGTGATTGGCAAATTTTTACTTCATATCGATTCATGAATGAAACCCACGAAGGTTAAATATAATAACAGTTTTTGATACAATTGTTGAATATAAGAATTTTTAAAGAGGAACTATGGATGTATAATCGTTAGTTCAGTGGACGTGTAAAAGTCGCTGATGAATAATGCCCTTGAATAAGTGAAGGAGGTTCCCACAGTAATATTAATGAAGTTGATGAATTTATAAGTGGAGGTTTTTTGTATGTATTGTGGAAGATTTTGATGCCATATATAATGAGATATATGATGAATTATGGGCAATTTTGTGCAATTTTGTGCGTTTTGAGCGAGGTATTTTTCCGCTGAATGTATTGTTCAGGTCCTTTGAAAGTTATTCATGTGAAGTTACTGTTAAAATTAACAAGAGTGTTTAAATAATTTGAGATAACGATTTTGAATGGAGGTTACCGTCACTAATAATAATAATAATTATTAAATCTTATTAAACCTGAATCTAAAATTTAAATATAACTAACCTTCATTGGTCGATTATATCACCACGATTTAAGTAATTATCAACCGGATAAACGTGTGGTTTAATGTATTTCTAATATAAATAATATAAATATTGTAAATAATTATGTAAATATCTTTAATAATAATTTGAAACGAACGGGATTTATAGAGGCGTGTATAAATTTTTCAATTGTCGTTTGACAATGTTATAAACAATTTAAAATGTTATAAATAATTAATGATGATGATGATGATAATTGTTGTTTTAAGGGGCCTAACATCTAGGTTATCGGCACCAATAATTAATGAACATTTTGTTATAAACATTAAGCGTTTTTGTTAGTATACTCTAAACAACGCTAGTTCAACAATTGGATTATACAATTAAACAAGATTTGGGATTATTAGTGTAATCCATTGATATTTGAATGGAGCATTTAAAAAGATTTGCGTGATAATATTTGAGTTGAGATGTGGACGTTTAAAGTGTTTTGAAAAGGAGCTAGACTCTGATGTAACTAGCATATGCTAACGTTGGCTGGACAGGTGGGTCCATTTGACGATGCAAGCATGCGACATGGTGTAGGGTGTATCGCAGCTGGCCAGACAACTGTATGATAGAGGCCAAGGTCACCTACATAGCAGCCTTGCGGTTATAAATAAAATGTGATGTTTATTAAAAGGAAAACAATTGCTATATGTCTCGTCCCAACTCCCTTATCCATTCCAAGTGCATTATTATTATTACGTTCTTTTGAGCTAGAGAAAGCTGAAAATTTTGTATGTAAAGTCTACAAGTCCTACAGGAGGACATGGTTACATGGACAATGGCTTCTGATCGCCACGTATATTTTGATGTTAAATTTTGTTATATTAATTCCTTTGTGTGAAATAAATTATTGTACAGTTTAAAGTTTCTTGTTTTCGTTTTGGTTCATTTTAAATATCATGGTGGAGGTTATTGTGAGGGCATACTATTAAGTGATCCAGTTGATAACCCAGACCCGAGATTAATTTGAAAAGGTAAGTAAAAGGTAAGTATGAACCCCCGTATATTTTGGTGTGTTCCACAATAATTTCTTGTTAACTACTGTGCTCTAATCTCGGTAGTATCTGTCAGTGCCATTTTCATTGATGTAGCTGTGCCGGTGCGATTGATTATTGGCAATCCGATTGAGGGGACGGATATCTGACAGCCTACTATCCGGATTATCGGGGACAGTACCATCCCGGCATTTGCCCGAAGACGAAGTGGGAAACCACGGAAAACCATTTCGAGGATGATTGAGGTGGGAATCGAACCCGCTCTACTCATTTGGAACACCCGATGCTGAGTAGACCCCGTTCCAGTCCTCATACCACTTTCTCAAATTTCGTGGCAGAGCCGGGAATCCAACCCAGGACCTGCGGGGCGGCAGCTAACCATGCCCGCCGCTACGCTATGGAGGCGACATATATCCAATCTTTATGGAAATAAATTCTACATATTCCGTCAAGAACGTTATTATGGAAACAGCTCGAACAGTGGGCCATAACGTTATTGTTAGTAAATGTGATGTAGAAGGAGCGACGTTTTGTGGGATTAGTCACATTATACAAAGAAGGGTTATATGAAATATTTTAGCACATTGCAATAATTCAGTAGGTGCCTTTTCCCATGTGGTACTAATTAAATTTAATGAACCAATATTGCCCTTGTTGAGAAGAAAAACGAACCACCGAGTCTCAATAACTTCTATGGAAATTTAATCATAAACGTATCGATATAAACTCTAGGAAACATAGGAATGAAATTTGTAACAAAAAGAAACCGTCCCAAGTCCACAAGAAACATTTATATTGATTTGTCCCGAATTACAATAGGGATGTTCCACCTAAAGTTGTTCTGTCTAACACGCTGTCCACCTGGTGGCGCAGTAACAAGCATTCTTGGCGATTACACCTGATGTCCAGTCTCCCACTTACACTCTATTAACTTAAGGCCACGGCCGCCCCCTTCCCAATCCTTATTTTAATAACAGACACCACAATAACACATGCTAAAAGAAATATTCATTATTTATTTACATATTTATTCACACACCGTAATGCACGGAGGTAAGTAACCACAACGCCCAAGGCGCTACAATGAAACAACAACAACATGTCTACCATGTAGCACCATACCATTTGCCCATCAACATTTCTATGTTCGGTGTCTCCTATTGCTGCTTATTGACATAGTACATTTCGTGTGGCCTTCCGGAAGGCCGAGTTCTTCTAATTGACACCCATGGATGAATTCATAATGACTCCAACCTCACGTGCCTCGATACTGTGCTGTTCAGTAACCTCTGCGTATGGACATACCGCTTGTGTTGTTCCGCAATCTTTGGTCTTCAGAGTACAGATGGTACAAATGGTAACGTTAAAGCTTGTATACAGGCACTATTCCAGTACAGGCGTGAATAACGTTATTCGCACCAGCATTACGTGTTCCAATTGGCTCAGTTGCAAGAAATCGAAGATGGAGGAAAATTGTGAATTGAGAATGATATTTGCAGTTAATTGGCATTATTAATGCAAATGAGTCATTAAGATGCGTTACGTTGAATACATGAAACGGCACTGACTGATTGAACACATTCATGTCAGTATTTAAGATTTAACTGAAATCTTTCGACATTTAGCTATATGGATGAAGTTACGTAGCTATGAGCTTGGATACTAAGTGGAGATTGTACGAGTGCTAAACCAGTTGCTTGGCAACTAATGGATCTCGGGTTCGAGACGGTCTAGGGCCTAAATGTTATCATTATTTCTTTCTTTCTTTCTTTCTTTCTTTCTTTCTTTCTTTCTTTCTTCACACACCCTAATGCACGGAGGTAAGGGACCACAACGCCCAAGGCGCTACAATGAAATAACAAAAACATGTCTACCATGTAGCACTATACCATTTGTCCATCAAAATTTCTATATTCGGTGTCCCCTATTGCTGCTTATTAACAAAGTAAATTTCGAGTGGCCTTCTGGAAGGCCGAGTTAGTCTAATTGACACCCGTGGATGAATTGATAATGACTCCAACCTTACGTGCCTCGATACTGTGCTGTTCAGTAACCTCTGCTTACGGACATACCGCTTGTGTAGTACCGCAATCATTGGTTTCAGAGTACAGATGGTACAGATTGTAACGTTAAAGCTTGTATTCAGGCACTATTTCAGTACAGGCATGAATAACGTTATTCGCACCTGCATTACGTGTTCCGATTGGCTCAGCTGCTAGAAATCAAAGATGCGTTACGTTGAATACATGAAACGGCACTGACTGATTGAACGCATTCATGTCAGTATATAAGATTTAACTGACATCATTTGACATTTAGCTATATGGATGAAGTTACGTAGCTATGAGCTTGGATACTAAGTGGAGAGAGTACGAGTGCTAAACCTGTAGCTTGGCAACCAATGGGTCTTGGGTTCGAGATGCTCTGGGCCCAAAATGTTTATTCTCTTTGAATTATTTTGTTGTATTCACACTACTTTGTGCTGTAAATTTTCAAGTTCGATTTATTTTCAGGATCTACGGGGATAATGTTTATAATGGATATCTTATATTATATTAAAATAGTTTTCAAAAAATTTCACCCTTTACTAAAACTGAAATATCTGGGGAGGTATTTGCGCTACGACAACGTTTGTTATCTTAAAATGTAATGCCCGTCAAGCACCGTCGATTGATACCCACCTTACTTGATTATATCATTCGAGTATTAAAATAATTGCGAATATTACTTCCTTCAAGGTCTCACGAAAAAAGAATCGAATGACTTGACGGACATATTGTCGCTAGGCGACAACGACTAACACTGTATCATGATATTCAACGCCGCAGCAATAATAAATCTAACTTGATATTAACAGAAAGTTCCCTAATTACGTCATGATATCGTTAACTTCTACCTGCTTCACTCGGGCGCTAATGTCGCATGTATCCTTACATGATATCGTTAACTTCTACCTGTTCCACCTGGGCGCTAATGTCGCATGTATCCATACAATAAGTAGAAGGGGATTCTGTGCACATAATTTAATTAAAACTTCTCAAATAATGGATTACCGGTACTTTGAGACTGAAATGCTCATGCACAATCAGCAGTCATTTTGCTAATGACACTGTCATGTCAACATCTCTTTGAATGACAACAAATACTGTATTCGAAAGACAACTAATTTCACGAAGATGCCGCTACAGTCGAATGTTGGAACCACCATTTTGTATTGTGTATCCGATCTTTCTGTTATATAGTCTTTGGTCTCACCAGCTACAAACTGTCTTCTTTTCGTTTCATCATTCGTCCATATAGGTTGTGTGCTCAATCAAAACAATGAATCATATTATGATGAATGTGAGGCGACACTCTATTACAAATGTTATAAAGATTAAAGGTGACGGTAATTGTTTGTTCAGGTCATTGGCATATTGTGAGTACAACAATCAGAGATTATTTGCACAGGTTAGAAAGCGATTTGTAAAACATGTTACAGACAAGTGGAAAAATTATTCTTCCTTTACTGTTGGCAACAGCGTTATGTACGAAACTGCCATCAATACGAGCGATGATTACAAAATGTATATGTCTATGAATGGTGTTCATGGAGGTCATGTTGAGTTAGTTGTCGCTGCTCAAGTTTGCAAAATGGATATTTATTCGTGTATTACTACTGTCGTATGGAAGGTGACCGGTTAAAATACATATGCCATCAACAAACGATGTTACGATTTGATACATATGCCGGTTTAGCAGACGCCATGCATGTACAAGCAGAAAATGAAAATCTCAGAGTCGGTCGTATTGTAGTTTTGCCATCTTCTTTTACAGGTAGCCCAAGGAAAATATTGCAAAATTATGAGGATGCGATGGCGATAGTGAGGAAGTTTGGGAAGCCAGATTTATTCATTAGGTTCACCTATAATGCGGGCTGGCCAGAAATACTTAATAGCATTCATCTCTGGGAAACGGCTAATAATAGACCTGATATTAAAGTGAGAGTTTTCCATTGCAAAGTAAAGGAATTGCTACGATTGATTAATGTTAAGGAAAATTTCGGTAAAAGCATATCAATATACAGTGGAATTTCAAAAACGAGGTCTCCCGCACGTCCATTTACTCTTAACATTAACGGAAGATTGTAAGTTTCGAGAAATTTCTGACATTGACAGTGTGGTGTCAGCCGAAATACCAGATCTCGAGGATGAAGCACTATACGAGTTGGTAAGGCGTCATATGGTATATGGTCCTCGCGGATATTTGAATCCTTCTTCAGTCTGTATGAAAGATGGCGTATGTAAGAAAGATTTCCCTAAACAGGTTCAGGAAGAGACCAAAGATAATGCCAATGTTTATCCTTCGTATAGGAGAAGAAATAATGGACGGATTATTATAAAACAATTCGAGGCATTGACATTGAAGTCGATAGTCGATTCATTGTTCCCTACAATCCATTTCTTTTACTTTACTTGCAAGCTCATATTAATGTTGAAATATGCTCAAGTCTTCGGAGTGTTAAATACATCCACAAATATCTTATATATTAAAATCCTTCAGTATGTGTATAAAGGTCATGACTAATGCATTGTTAAAATATGTCCTGAAGGCGAAACGGTGAACTACGATGAAATTACTTATTTCTTTTGTTGGTCCAACAGAAGCCGCATTCAGGATATTTTCATTTCACATGCATGAACAGTCACATTCTATCGTGCAATTACCAGTTCACTTGCCAAACTTGCAAAATATCTATTTTAAAAACGACAACGCTCCTGATATTTTACTTCAAGCACAGTTGCGCAACACGGAATTACAAGCGTGGTTCAAGTTAAATCAAGATTCGCAAGCCAGAAGTCTGTATATATATCCTGAAACACCAGTACATTACGTCTGGAATAAGAGCAACTGCCAGTGGCAAAAAAGGGAAAAAAATCAAAAACTATAGGCAGAATGTGTAATGTTTTGCCTACAGAAACAGAAAGGTATTATTTACGCCTGTTATTGCTTCACGTCATAGGTGCTACCAGCTTCCAGGATCTACGAACATACAAAGCAGTTGTCTATTCTACTTTTAAAGAAACAGCTAAGGAGCGAGGTTTGCTGACTGACGATTCTGAATGGCAGCGTTGTTTGGCAGAAGCGTCACAATTTCAGATGCCTTCTCAATTACGACAACTGTATTCTTACATATGAATCTTTCAGACCCCTTCAAATGTAAGATAGTTATGAAACATTTTCAAGAATTCATTATCAGAAGATTATCTGCAGTTTTACGAACCTAACATTGCACATCAGTTCATTCTTATACATATTTCTAATACATTAAAGCTCCATGGTCTTCCCATTACTTCTCGCGAATTGCCAGCTATTATTGATAATTTCCCTCAGACAAATTTTCCAATGAATTATCCAAAATTTAATGAGGATCAAGTAAGTCGGATGATAAACCAAGCAAATGGAAACCAAACGGCTATAATTACAGAAATTTTGGGGTTAGGACAAAACAGCAATGAAAGGATGAGTAATGCATATTTCATTGATGGTCCAGTGGGCAACGGGAAAATATTTCTTTACCAATGCTTGATTTACAGTTGCACAAATTTGGGGTTAAATGTAGTTTCTGTTGCATGGACTGGTATTGCAGCAATGTTACTACCTCAGGGGCGCACTGTACACAGCCATTTCAAGTTACCTCTACATTTACATGAAAGTTCTGTATCAGGAATAACAGTTAACAGCAAGGAAGCTTTTTATATTCGTACAGCAAAACTTATCATCTGGGATGACGCCCCTAAGGCTAATAAGCACGCGTTGATTTGTGTAAATGGGTTGCTCAAGGACATCATGAATAACGACGTGCCTTTCGGTGGAAAAAATATCATCTTAGGCGGAGATTTTAGGCAAGTATTGCCTGTTGTGCCTCACGCATCTAAAGCAGCATCAGTCCAAATGTCAGTAAGGTTCTCTCCTTTGTGGCCATTATTCAACATTTTTAAACTCAACAAAAATATGCGAGCGGATACAGATCAACGTGACTTTGCAAACTTCTTCATACAAATTGGTAACATTGAATACCCTCACGTCGATGGAGAAAATTCAGAATTAGTCCCACGCTGAAAAATATTTCACGCTTTTCAAAAATAGCGATTTTAGCACCTAAAAATGAACATTGTAAATAAATCAATGACAAAGTTTTAGACCTAATCCCAGGATCATCGAGAACTTACATCAGTGTGAATAATTTGATTACTGAAGATGAGAGTGAACTTCTACAATTCCCAATAGAATTTTTAGACAGCATTGGCAAAAGTGGATTGCCACCTCATATCCTTCGACTAAAAGAAGGCTCAATTGTGATTTTGTTGAGAAATATTAATGTTACCCAAGGTCTGTTGAACGGTACTAGACTGTTGGTTTGGAAGATGCATGACAATTTCTTACACCTGGAAATTATTACTGGCGTAAATGTTGGAAACAATGTCCTACTTCCTCGCCTTGACCTTACGCCGAATACTAATATGCCATTTTTCTTCAAAAGGAGGCAGTTTCCAGTACGTTTGGCTTTTTGTATACCTATCAATAAAGCTCAAGGTCAAACACTAGATCAAGTAGGCATTTATTTACCTCAACCGGTGTTTAGCCACGGACAACTTTACTGTATGCCGGACTATCGCGAGCAAAATCCTTTCATGACGTCAAAGTTCAAATAGAACCAAAAGGCAGGCGAACAGCAAATGTCGAATGGAAGGAAGTACTATTAGAATTTTGAAACGAAAGTTGCGGAGGAGCACAGACCTCAGCAACCGGGGCACAGATTAAATAACAATTATACGAGGACGTTCGCATCCCTAATACGATAACTGTCCTGTGGTAATGGTAAAAAAAAAGATACTATTGTCCTACGTCGGTGATCTGATTACTATCCTACATCCTGTTATTTCATTTCCTCAGTTCTATAACAAAGATATACTCAATCAAATTTACAACTTAATAAATATTAATTCCTTCTGTGTGAGTTATATTTTCATTTCTCATCAATCGCCTTTACTTACTATTCTATCTGTAGGGGTGGAGACGATAGCTGTCTTTACAGAGATGTGCAAATTATTAGATTCGATGTCAGTTTTCCAAAATTGCATTTTTACTTCTCACGGTTTAATGCACTAAGTATGTTTACAAGGCGATGAAATTATTTCAAATGTTTAACCAAGATTCCTAATTATATTTTCATTTAAGAAACTCAAATTAAAATGATTTTTTAGAATATATTTCCATTAACAGAGGAGCCTTGCAAATACAAATAGCCACACGTTTCGTTTTTATTACTTCACTCTACTTTACGTGTGAATTTAGAGCGGAGGGATTTGGGGTCTTTTAACTGATGAACGCTATTGAACTATTCAAAGATTCATGAACTATGCATTGAAATCACCTGACTTGAATTCTAAAGTCAATGAAAAATTGAAAATGGACCCAGCCAGATATCCCACGGAATCCAATAATCTGAAAATTTCCAGACGCAATTCCTTATGGGAAAAGGTGTAATACCACGGGAGAGGAAACACTACTAAGTAGGACAACAAAAGAAGTTGGTCAATAAAATGATTTTGAATAAAAGTAATTATGACTAATTAAAATTATTTATTTAATTCTATTAATTTGCACACCTCTATATGTTAACCAAGAGTTACATCTCTAAATTCATATATAAGAGGCCCATTTTTATTTTAAATTTAAACCATTTTTCATAAGTAGACAAAACACCAAATTGTACCGCTGTAGCCTTAAATTGTGTGGATACATCTATCTACTTATTATAAAACAAAGTTCCCAATTCTTGGATGTAACGGATAATCTCGAGAGCAACTTGATGGATTTTGATGCGGTTTTCACCATTCTGTAAAGGATTTCTCGATGAAGGATTAGGTAGAAAAACATTTATTTATGACCATAAAAAGCCGAGCATTTACGATTTCAGTGAACTAATTTGAAGAAAAACCTAACGTCCATGTGTCTTTTAAGCTTACACTGGGTAAACCGTTAAAAATATCGATATTCTCTGAGAATTGTTCAGCATGAAAAGTTCGGCTAGAAAGTCCGCGACAGCTCCCACATCGACCACTGTAAGTGTTTTTACGTTTTCATTTCCTCCAGCAATCTCCATTCAGTGGAAATTTAAATTACTAGCTTCAGAGTGAGTTTACGAGCTTGCGAGCGACCTATCACCCTAGATTCAGCCAGCATCAAACTGCCGAGTCGTGTCGAGTTAATTCTTCAGAGAAGAGTATAGCTTATGTGTTTGGAGTTAGCTGTTCACCTCGGCCTGACGTCCGTGCGCCTTTTAAGCTTGCGCAGGGTAAATAGTGGGTCACACACACAGAGGACAGGCAGACACCCACACATTTGATCTCAAAAGTCCACTTCATCATTTAACCAAAAGCGACGGTACCGTAAATGTCTGTTCAGGTCACTAGCATGAAGACATGCAAATGTCATCAGGACAGAAGTGCTGTAGGATTGTTGAAATGAATGCTGCGGAGCAGCACGGGTCTTCTAGTTGATATTGAAAATTGTTCTATTCTATCATTCGATTTTGTACTCCCTCATTGAAAACCATGAATATTTGTACTATTCCTGAAAGTATAATAATAGTTTCATACCATAATAATAGTCTATGTTTACTCCACATTAAATAATAATATTAACAATAAAAGAAGTAGTTTCATTGACAATCTAAAGAGCCTACTTTTATTTATCTTTAAGATTCATGCCAATGACTAATCTATATAGGCTATCTAGAATAATTACGAAATTTAGTTGGTAATACTAAAATTTGTAATTAGTTTGAAATATACCTGAAATAGTGTAGCCTAAAGCCTGGATCACACGACACTAGTTAGCAAGGAAGCTTCTATCAGTACGAGTATACACGCTGATTTAGACGCGTGTATTACAGTGTGATTGTTAGTCTACTTTTCTCATTTTGCCGAAATGAGGAAAAAGTAGACTTATAGGATCGACCAGGCTAAATGTGTGTCTGTTTGTCCGTCCTTCTGTCTGTCTGTCCGTGAGTGTGTCTCCCCCTATTAACTCCTAAACGTCTGCAGCTATCGAAACCAAATTTCGTAAGAGTGAAGATCTATACCTGACTATCTCACGGCCATATTAAAATTGACGTCAATCCTACCAACTGCTAAAAAATCGCAACTGAAATTTGAGCTCTATGTTGGATATCTCAGAAGTTATGCATGCGAACTATTTCATAATCTCTCTATCACGCTGTTCACCTGGTGGCGCAGTAACAAGCATTCTTGGCTATTACACCTGAGGTCCAGTCTCCCACTTATACCTTACTAACTTAAGGCAACGGCCGACTCCTTCCCAATCCTAATTTTAATAACAGACACCACAATAACACAGGCTAACAGAAATTTTCATTATTTATGTTTGTATTTCTTCACACACCCTATTGTACGGAGGTAAGTGACCACAACGCCCAAGGCGCTACTATAAAACAACAGCAACTTGTCTACCATGTAGCACCATACCATTTTTCCATCAACATTTCTATATTCGGTGTCCCTTATTGATGCTTATTGACATAGTAAATTTCGTGTGGCCTTCTGGAAGGCCGAGTTCGTCTAATTGACACCCTTGGATGTATTGATAATGACTCCAAACTTACGTGCCTCGATACTGTGCTGTTCAGTACCCTCTGCTTATGGACATACCGCTTGTGTTGTACCGCGAGCATTGGCCTTCAGAGTACAGATGGTAAAAAAAAGTCAACCCCTGGCACTATACAGCCCATGACGGGCTAAGGCCGACCAAGTGACCGCTACCCAGCCATTCGGCCTGCAGATATTGGGGTGACGCGTGATCAGGGCGTCGGGTCCTCTCGGCCTTCAATCTTGGTTTTCGTGATCGGGGTGCTGTCTCACTGTCAGACAGCTACTCAATTGTCCTCACGAGGCTGAGTGCACCCCGTTCCAACCCTCATGTCAGTTTTAAAATCCGGAGCCGGGAATCGAACCCGGGGAGTGTACAGATGGTACAGATTGTAACGTTAAAGTTTGTATACAGGAACTATTCCAGTACAGGCATGAATAACGTTATTCGCACCAGCATTACGTGCTCCGATTGGCTCAGCTGCAAGAAATCAAAGATGGAGGAAAATTGTGGATTGAGAGTAATATTTGCAGTTAATTGGCATTATTAATGCAAATCAGTCATTAAAATGCGTTACGTTGAATGCATGAAACGGCACTGACTGATTGAACGCATTCCTGTCAATATTTAAGATTTAACTGAAATCATTCGACATTTAGCTATACCGATGAAGTTACGTAGCTCTGAGCTTGGATGCTAAGTGGAGAATGTCCGAGTGCTAAACCTGTAGCTTGGCAACTAATAGGCCTCGGGTTCGAGACGCTCTAGGGACAAACATCTTATTCTTTTTGAATTATAATTTATATTCACACTACTTTGTGCTGTAAATTCTTAAGTTCGATTTATTTTCAGGATCTACGGGGATAATGTTAATAAAGGATATTGATAGGGAAAATGGTTCTATTCTATCATTTGAGTTTGTACTTCCCCATTCAAAACCATGAATATTTGTACTGTTCGTGAAAGTATAATAATATTTTCATACCACAATAATAGTCTATGTTTACTCCACAATAAATAATAACTTTAACAATAAAAATAAGTTATTTTATTGGCAATCTAAAGAGCCTACTTTTATTTATATTTAAGATTCATGCCAATGATTAATCTACATAGACCTATCTAGAATAATGACGAAATTTAGTTGGTAATACTAACCTTTGTAATTAGTTTGAAATATACCTGAAATAATGTAGTCTAAAGCCTGTATCACAGGACACTAGTTAGCATGGAAGTTTCTACCAGTACGAGTATACACGCTGATTTAGACGCGTATATTACTTACTTACTTACTTACATAGTCGTTTAACCTCCAGGCTGGTGGAACCCACGGACGCAGCGAGGGAACTCACCTCTACCGCCTCTACGGGCAGTATCCTAGAGCTGGGAGCATCTAATCGGAGTGGATACAACTGGTGAGGTGTGATTGGCACCTCGCCCAGGCGACCTCACCTGCAAAGCGAACAGGGTCCTCATGAGGGAAGGTGATGGATGGTCAGGATGGATAGGCAAGGAAGAGGGAAGGAGGCGGCCGTGGCCTTGAAGAAGGTACTGAACTCGAATTCAGCCCAGCTTAGGACCTTTGGCCGAGCCGAGGTTCGAATGACTTGTGCACCATTGGAAGGAAAATTTGGGCATTTGGAATTAAAATAATTTAATAATTGTATATTTATTATGGGATGCAAATGAAGCATAACGAAAGTATTTTGGAGAATTTTGAAGCATTTTGAGGAATTTATTATTTGGAAAGATTCTGGAGAATGAGATTTTAACTAAGGAAGAGTTCGATCATTCGAAGCTGGAAATTGTACAAAGCTTCATGTTTGGCACTAGAAAACCAGTTTTGGTTAGCAAGGCGATCATAACAAAGCGATGCACACGATCCGTGGATAAGAGGCTAGATCCAGGAGCCTTTATCAGAATATTTCAGTAGCCAATCAAATAATAGCACATAATTTATGTGGTAATCGCTTTTATATAAATTTGGCAAATATAAAGCGAAACAAGCACATCTACAGGTGTAGAATGCAATATGAAATTTATTTGGTTGAAAAGAAATATAAATTATTGAATAATAGAGCAAATATGAGTATATTTCTATTAAAATACATGTTTGTGAGGATAGCTGAGCTAGGCTAGCAGTGACACGCGCCGCGGAGAGGAGAAGCGTGGCTTGACTCTCTCACAGCGACTGGACACGATTAGACGCGTTTGACGCACGCGCACAGAAGAGAAGCATTAATTGCACGCAACATAAGCCCGGTCGACAAGCACCGTTGTACTATCGAACGACCTAGGGATCGCCGAGGAAGTTTGGAAGAGGAGCCGGCGAAATGAAATTACACTAGTATTGGAGAAATTCTTATCTTTATTCTTTGTTTTTAATAGCCTAAATTTTAGAGTTTTATTGTAATTTTTGATACATCTTCGTGTGTCGTTTGAGACGTTATTTCATGCATATTTAACTTAGATTTGCGTTTCACGTATTTTTTAATTCTGAAGGAAACGTTGTAAGATTCCCACTTTCGAACGATACTCGTTTTATAAAAGGAATGCTTCGACTATTTGTTTATTTGGTATCTCAAAGAGATTATTCGATTATTTGATTATTCGATAACATAGTATCTCGGAGAGTAGGCTTCGATTACATTGCATTTTGGAGAGAAGAGCGTCAATATTGAAAAATTGTAAGAACATTTAAACATTATAATTGTTATTAACAATTTATATGCGTGACAGCGAAAGTATACATTTATATGTCCATAATGCATTGTTATCAAGTAAAGCATTATTGTGAGTTGCTAAAATGCTATGTAACAAACATTTTGATGTTAATATACATCTGATATATTTATTTATAACAATTTGAATGTTATAAAATTCTAATAGCGGAATACAACTTATTAGACAATTAAATAGTCTTGGACTATTGATACTACGAATATACACTATAAAATAGGATCATTGTAGCGTCAATTGAGGTCAAATGATGCCTATATTTATCAACAATTAAAGTATAAAGAGTGTGTAACTGAGATGAATAGACCAGGAGATATGTTAGTCTACCTGCGATCTAGTATGTTGGAAACAACTTAAATATGAATTGTTAATATATTTAAATCTACACCATAAGCGTGAGGATATGTATTTATTTTTATTAACAACTAAAAGACGAGCGAACTACAAATTAGCATTGTTAACGTTTGGTAATGTTGAAGAACAAGTTTGTTATGGATCAAAGTGAACGAATAGCGCTAATGAAAGGAATGAGAAGTACTTTGTGAATTGTATTATTGTGAACGAACATGTAATTGTTGTAATTTGATGCACGAGGTTTAATAATTTAGACAGGAGTTGAGAGTTAGGAGTGCATTCTGAACGGTAATATACTCTAGCGTAGTTACCTAGTAAAATCACTAATTCTTCTACAAGTGTGTAGCAAGATGTTTTTTTTTTATGGAAGTAATGCCGTGCGAAGTTTTGAAGATTGTTTGTAAAGAGGAAAGGAACGAAGTATGACATGTTTAGAGCGTAGTAAGCCGCCATTGATAAGTATTGTTCATTGTATTGCGGAAGGAAGGAACATATTGCTATGTGGAGCAACGAATTGTTACAGGATGAGTAAAAAGCGCTAACACA
The DNA here is from genome assembly GCA_946902985.2 of Meconema thalassinum. Lineage (NCBI taxonomy): Eukaryota > Metazoa > Arthropoda > Insecta > Orthoptera > Tettigoniidae > Meconema > Meconema thalassinum. The sequence continues at coordinate 2,094,802,274 of OX336388.2, read as the reverse complement.
AAGGTTATATGTTTGAATTGTTTATGTCTGAGAGTATTTGTATATGATCCACGATATATATAGAGTTTTTAAGTAGTTTCGCATCGCTCTTTATCCTATTGTTTTATTTATTGATACGACATTCTAAGCTGTATTTAACTTCATCCTTTGTTAACTAATGCTTATTTATTATGACTTTCCACTAGAAGTACCTGAGAGTTTGATCGTTGGTTGAAACTTTGTTCAAAGAACTGTTTATGTAACAGAGACACTATGAAGCTGTCAGATCGCGACTGATAGTGTTAAAAGTATAGTTTTTAAACCGTGTGAAGCACGAGATCTGTAGTTAATGTAAATATTTAAACCATATATAATTTATAACACTATTATTGGAGTAGAAAGTTACATTTTACGCACGCCCGTGTATAATGTAGGGTTTTTGTAATGTTAACTTCATTTTCATGAGTGAACAGCTGATTTTAATCAGATTATTTCAATTACATAGCCACAGCGTGACTGTCAATTACGTGAACATTTTGTGAATCTTAATATAACTATATTGTTGTAACGAGAATGTTGAGAAACATTTATTCTACAGATAGTAGGACTATCTGACGTGTGCAACAGTTAATTTTTAACTTGTGTGTTTATTTAATGGTGATAGGGATTATTTTTCGTATTTGTATTTGTTTGGAAATAAATCCCAGGCACTAGTTTTTGTTTGAAGCCTCCGTGGCTTAGGCGGCAGCACGCCAGCCTCTCACCACTGGGTCCGTAGTTCAAATCCCGGTCACTCCATGTGAGATATGTGCTGGACAAAACGGAGGCATACAGGCTTTCCTCCGGGTACTCCGGTTTTCCCTGTCAATATTTCATTCCAGCAACACTCTCCACTATCATTTCATTTCATCTGTCATTCATTTAATCATTGCCCCAGAGAAGTGCGTCAGGCCTCGGCAGCCGGCACAGTTCATATCCTTGCCGCTAGATGGGGGCTTAATTCATTCCATTCCTGACCCGGTCGGAGACTGGAAGCAGGATGTGGATTTTCATTTTTCACTAGTTTTTGTTTGCCTGTTCGGTTTTATAAATCTGATCGTCATTTCATTCTTGCAATCGACATGCGATAATACTGCGAATTATTTACTAGAATTCATGTTAGTCTCAACTTTCACCATTCACACGTGAGATCCTAGATCCTCGTCCTATTAGCATACTTTCGATTTTTGCAAAAAATGAAAGTAGACTTATGAGATCAACACAGGGCGAAAAAAGTGTGTCTGTCTGTGTGTGTGTATGTGTGTGTGTGAGTCTGTGTGTGTATGTGTGTGTGTGTGTGTCTGTGTGTGTGAGAGTGTGTGTACTCTGAATGTCTGTCCCCCCCCCCCTATCAATTCGAACACGGTGAATGCGAATTGAACGAAATTCGGTACAAAGGTAGCACTAGCAAAGGACACCTCAGTGTCATGTTTTATATCGCCGCCATCGTTACTAAAACTGAATGGCGGCCACTCAAACGTTCAGAACGTAAAATCAAATAACGACTAACCAAATCATCCGATCTCTACCAAATTTGGTAACAACATACCTTCGTATAGGATGCGTCTTGTGACCAAACTACATGGTCGTCCGCCATACCATTTCAGGATGGCGGCCGTGCGAATTATGCAAACTTTATAATCCATATCATGGGACCCACCAGTTCCGATTATCGAGCCGAGAATCGTTTTAACTGTTCTAAAGGAAGAGGCACGTTCGAAATTAAAAGTTTATTTTGTAATACTATAGTGCAGACGTGATTTTAAAAAGCTGAGTCGACTCAGTAATAAGACAAGATGGCAGCGGATATCTTGTGCCTGACTTATATTTCACTAATTTGTGTATTGCATGCAATATAGCGTACTGATACAAAATAAATAAACTTTGTATGAAATGCTTTATATATAAATAATATACTCCAGTGATGAAATCGTTTAGTATAAATCATTATTTGCTAACAAGTTCTATGTAAGTCATTTTATATAGAACGATATTCGTTGACACAATTAGCTCAGTGGTAGAGCGTTAGCCTATTGCTCAAATGCCTATGGTTCAAACCCGATCAGAGCTAGGTTTTTTGCTTGAAATGTTATATGTTTATTGTTTTGTAATGACTCAGATGTTTTAAAATTAAGCGTTATATTGTGCATATTATGGTGTAAAATATATATTTAATTAAAACATAATTCGCCAGCAGATTTACTCGAGACATCTAGCTGCCAAAAAGGTAACTGCACGCCGACCTACTTATTAACTTCCAGATTTTATTGAAAAGTTTCTTCTTCTGGCCGCTAGAATGCACTCGCTCTGTTAGGATTATATTGTTCGATATTTCACCACTGGATGTCACAACTAGTCTACGTGGGGCTCCATTGATTACTATACCATTGGCATTTTATGCGCATCGAATTTGAAGAATGACAAGATGATACTACGATACATTTTTACTTTTTATTTTAAAGGGTTTGTAACAGCCTATTTTGCGTTACTTGAAAATGTTATTTGAAGTAAAGAACAAAACGATTTCACATAGTAACTGAATTCAAGCCGTTGGTGTTAGTTCAGGTTATTAATTACTACTTTTATTTCAGGCAAATATCAATCGAAAATATCCACATAGTTTGTATACACACGTCTCTGTAGGGTCATGGAAAGATTTGTTAATTCAATTAGGGTTGTGAAAGCCATGCACAACCAGACGTGTAAAGACATGCCTCAACTCAAAGTTGGATGTTGCCCACGGCAGGTCGTATATGTAATAATAATAATAATAATAATGTTATTGGTTTTACATCCCTTTTAACTACTGCTGCTTTTAGAGACACCGGGGTACCGGAATTTTGGCCCGAAGGGGATCTTTAACGTGCCAGTAAATGTACTGACACGGCTCCCTCGCATTTGTGCAGCCTCAAATGCCAGCTGACTGCGCCAGGATACGAACCTGCAACCTAGGGCCCAGCAAGCGAGAACGTTACCACTGAGCCACGCAGCCAGTCCGGTCGATTATGTCTCCAGATCCATAACATTCTTGATATACTTCTTATCTTTCTTTCTTCAATGATGGTAGCAGTTTTTATCTAGGTTGTGGCGTTTGGTAGAGGTAAATCGTTTCTAAGGTCTTCAACAAAGAATAGTTCTGTTATACTCTTTGATAATAACAACGAGTTATAACTATACTCATACATTTAGGAGAAAGTAGGCTATATGTTCTTTACTGAACATCTTGTTTTGTGTTTAGGATAGTTTATTTTCTATATAAATGTGTCACTAATCGCTAGTGTTGTAGCATGGCCGGTATGCATCGAGGGTTCCCTTGTCTTTATCCTAGTAGGGTAGTGTTGGTTAATCTGGCTGGGTATCGACCTCCCTACAATCTTTTTCTATCTTTGCGGATATAGGCGATGACTATGCGGGATTCGGGTGCAGTACTGCCCCCGTAAATTGAATTATACTGAGACCACGATGGGTGTATTGGCATATATGAAGAAAGTTATGGCTGTCATAGTTGTGACGTGGATATTCATGACGTAGGCACGGATGACGCAGACTTCATGCAAGTAGGCTGCTTAAGCTAAGATTCTTGGTGACGTCATGATTTTGTTCGAGAAAGATCTGAGATTCACGACGCAGTCGCATGGAAACAAAGAATTGTGCTGAGGAAGAAGTTACGCTATTGGAGGAAAGGCTCGAACCAATGAATGATAGTTTGGAGGGAGACGGAGATTACTGAAACAACCATATTTAATTACTTTTGGCATGCAGAATTGTGGAAAACTATTTTCAGTTATGGCATCGATTTGGAATTTTGAAGAAATTAATTTTGAGTTTTTGAAATTTGAAAATCCGTCAAGTATAGCCAAAGTTAAAACTTCTAGCAATGACGGAGGAACAAGCTATGGAAGGGATGGATACGCCCCTTAAGAAGTTGATAAAAGGTCTTGCACAGGAGAGAGGAGCTCTCATATCTCATATCTCATTTTCTCGTGTCTTATAGTGGTTTTTCTGATTATCATATTGTCAGACTTCGAGTGATTCAGTGAAGCAAGTCGTCTTTAGCGTGCGGTAAAGCCCACCGCATCGAACGAGCACGGAGCAGTGCAGCAGTTCCATTTTACGGTGTTTGAAACTAGGCGAAGTTGAAACGCACACATTAACGAGTCTACCAGATAATATATCAAGAGTTAACGACTGCCATTAAGCTAAATCTATTGTGCATTACAGTATTATAGTGTGTAGAAAAATTGAACATTTTCACGTATATAATTTGGAAGATATTGGCATTTTAAGACTGCCAACAAAAGTGATTTTCTCGCCACCTGAGAAGCACTTTTATAATATCACATTCTACGCTACGGCTGACACGGGTATTGCAACCGTGATACTACATAATGCATTTGGTGATACAACGCTCCATTATAGAATGGAACAATATAATATGGCAGTTCTTTCAACTATGATTATAACAGAAGTGGAGATGGAAGGCTAAACCTTTAATGCAATTGGGACATATATCAATGGAGTGAAATAGCAGCATGGAACTTCGCTAATCGTCTTTCTACAAAAGCGAGCATGTAGTGAACATCCAACTACACTCATGCGTCGTAATCCATCGCTGAATAATATCAAATGGCAGTGGAAATATTTTCATACGCTACAATTATGAATATTTCTTCGGAAATAATTGCAATAAACTTCATGGCGAATTTCTGCCAGAGCTTCAGGGAACTTTCAAGAGAGGCCAGGATGGACCCGGCTCACAAAGAAGAGTTTTGCCAGAACTTCAGGGAACTTTCAAGAGAGGCCAGGGTGGACCCGGCTCACAAAGAAGAGTTTTGCCAGAAGGATGTCTATCGTTTACACGGATCAGTGCAATTTCCGAAGGAGGAAGCAGTTCTATTCGCTGAGGGCACTGGTTCCAGGTTCGAGGACGGAGCACATCTTTACGTTGGTGAAATGGAACTATCAGCAGTCTTCTTTGGAAGATTTTCCTCTGGAACTTCAATCAACAGATAAGGTAGTCGTGAACGTTTCTTGTTTTATTTGAGTCATTTAGCGATATCTGAGCAACCATTTTTCCCATATTTTCTGTCCCATATATTTTCCCCCATATTCTTGCTTGATATTTCTGTACTCAGTACACTTTGATGATTTATGCCTTTTTCTACGATTTATTAAGACATTGTTATGTCATTGGCATATTTAAATAATTTTTGGATCAGTTGAGACTGATAATTTATATTCTTTCAGTAATTTGCATATTTTTGTAGTCACGATTTGACTGTAAAGTTAACGATTTTCTATGGCAGATTTGAATTCAGACAGCGTGTCAATTTATTAAAGTAATTCTATTCAGTAAATTACTTTGACCAATTTTCTGTCATCCTCAAGAAATAAGAATAATTAAAAGATTTTAGAGCGTTAAAATCTATTACTGTATCGACGATCTTGGAAATACTAGTCGTTTTATGAACATGATTGCAACATAGACATTTATCGTCAGTTCTGAAATACCATTGCATTATAGACAATTTTATGAAATATGAACTTTGATTACGATTTATTGAATACACTATAGTAATGAACATTTGATAGGAGTTTTTCTCAATTCTAGATTGGAACAATAATGTTTGCATTCCACAGTCTAATTGTATTCTATTCGATTATTTATGCAGTTAGATGAACTTTGATTGAAGATAGTATTTTTATACTGCGTTACTTTGAAGATATTAATCTCAATTTTGATAGACCAGAGAGGCGTGTCTAATCGTATTTGCTATTAAATTTATTTGTGATTGGCAAATTTTTACTTCATATCGATTCATGAATGAAACCCACGAAGGTTAAATATAGTAACAGTTATGATACAATTAATGAATATAAGAATTTTTAAAGAGGAACTATGGATGTATAATCGTTAGTTCAGTGGACGTGTAAAAGTCGCTGATGAATAATGCCCTTGAATAAGTGAAGGAGGTTCCCACAGTAATAAGAATGATGTTAATGAATTTATAAGTGGAGGTTTATTGTATGTGGAAGATTTTTATGCCATATATATTGAGATATATGATGAATTCTGGGCCTATTTTTGTGCAATTTTGTGCGTTTGAGCGAGGTATTTTTCCGCTGAGTGTATTGTCCAGGTCCTTTGAAAATTAATCATGAGGAGTTACTGTTAAAATTAACAAGAGTGTTTAAATAATTTGAGATAACGATTTTGAATGGAGGTTACCGTCACAAATAATAATAATTATTATCAAACCTTATTAAACCTGAATCTATAACTTAAATATAACTAACCTTCATTGGTCGATTATATTAACACGATTTAAGTAATTATCAACCGGATAAACGTGTGGTTTAATGTATTTCTAAAATAAATAATATAAATATTGTAAATAAATATGTAAATATCTTTAATAATAATTTGATATGAAAGGGATTTATAGAGGCTTGTATAAATTTTTCAATTGTCGTTTGACAATGTTATAAACAATTAATAATTGTTATAAATAATTAATGAACAATTTGCTATAAACAATTTAAAATGTTATTATACTCTAAACAACGCTAGTTAAACATTTGGATTATATAATTAAACAAGTTTTGGGATTATTAGAGTAATCCATGGATATGTGAATGGAGCATTTAAAAGATTTGCGTGATAATATTTGGGCTGAGACGTGAACATATAAAGTGTTTTGAAAAGGAGCTAGGCTCTGATGTAACTAGCACATGCTAACGTTGGCTGGACAGGTGAGTCCATTTGACGATGCAGGCATGCAACATGGTGTAGGGTGTATCGCAGCTGGCCTGACAACTGGATGATAGAGGCCAAGGTCGTCTTCATACCAGGCTTGCAGTTATAAATAAAGTGTGATGTTTATTAAAAGAAAAACAATTGCTATATGTCTCGTCCCAATTCCCTTATCCATTCCAAGTGTATTATTATTACGTTCTTTTGAGCTAGAAAGCTGAAATTTTGTATGCAAAGTCTACAAGTCCTACAGGAGGACATGGTCACATGGACAATGGCTTCTGATCGCCACGTTTATTTTGTTGTTCAATTTTTGTTATATTATTCCTTTATGTGAAATAAATTATTGTGCAGTTTAAAGTTTCTTGTTTCCGTCTTGGTTCATTTTAAATATCATGGTGGAGGTTATTGTGTGGGCATACTTTTAAGTGATCCAGTTGGCAACCCATACCCGAGATTAATTTGAATAGGTAAGTAAAGGTAAGTATGAACCCCCGTATATTTTGGTGTGTTCCACAATAATTTCTTGTTAACTGCTGTGCTCTAATCTCGGTAGTATCTGTCAGTGCCATTTTCATTGAGGTAGCTGTGCCGGTGCGATTGATTATTGGCAATCCGATTGAGGGGGCGGATATCTGACAGCCTACTATCCGGATTTCGGGGACAGTACCATCCCGGCATTTGCCCGAAGACGAAGTGGGAAACCACGGAAAACCACTTCGAGGATGGCTGAGGTGGGAATCGAATCCCCTCTAGTCATTTGGAACACCCGAGGCTGAGTAGACCCCGTTCCAGTCCTCATACCACTTTTCAAATTTCATGGCAGAGCCGGGAATCGAACCCAGGACCTCCGGGGACGGCAGCTAACCATGCTGACCACTACGCTACGGAGGCGACATCGCGTATATTACAGTGTGATTTTTAGCCTAATCTTCTCCTTTTTTGCCAAAATGAGGAAAAAGTAGTCTTATAGGATCGACCAGGCAAAATGTGTGTCTGTTTGTCCGTCCTTCTCTCTGTATGTCCGTGTGTGTGTCTCCCCCTATCAACTCCTAAACGTCTGCAGCTATCGAAACCAAATTTGTTAAGAGTGAAGATCTATGGCTATCTCACGGCCAAATTTGAAATTGACGTCAGTGCTACCAACTGCTGAAAAATCGCAATTGAAATTTGAGCTGAATGTTGGATATCTCAGAAGTTTTGCATGCGAACTATTTCATAATCTGTCTACCACGCTGTCCACCTGGTGGCGCAGCAACTAGCATTCTTGGCTATTACACCTGAGGTCCAGTCTCCCACTTATACTTTACTATCTTAAGGCCATGGCCGCCTCCTCCCCAATCCTAATTTTTATAACAGACACCACAATAACACAGGCTAACCGAAATATTTATTATTTATGTATTTATTTCTTCACACACCCTAGTGCACGGAGGTAAGTGACCACAATGCCCAAGGCGCTACAATGAAACAACAATAACAACATATCTACCATGTAGCACCATACCATTTCTCCATCAAATTTTCTATATTCGGTGTCCCCTATTGCTGCTTATTGACAAAGTAAATTTCGTGTGGCCTTCTGGAAGGCCGAGTTCGTCTAATTGACACCCTTGGATTTATTGATAATGACTCCAAACATACGTGCCTCGATACTGTGCTGTTCAGTAACCTCTGCTTATGGACATACCACTTGTTTTGTACCGCAAACAATGGTCTTCAGAGTACAGATGGTGCAGATGGTAACGTATACAGGCACTATTTCAGTACAGGCATGAATAACGTTATTCGCACCAGCATTACGTGTTCCGATTGGCTCAGCTGCAAGAAATCAAACATGGAGGAAAGTTTTGGATTGAGAGTAATATTTGCAGTTAATTGGCATTATTAATGCAAATCAGTCATTAAGATGCGTTACGTTGAATACATGAATCGGCACTGACTGATTGAACGCATTCCTGTCAGTAAGATTTAACTGATATCATTCGACATTTAGCTATAAGGATGAAGTTACGTAGCTACGAGCCTTGATACAAAGTTGAGGGTATGCGAGTCCTAAACCTGTAGTTTGGTAACAAATGGGTATCGGGTTCGAGACGCTCTAGGGCCAAAATTTTTATTCTTTTTGAATTATTTTGTTGTATTCACATTACTTTGTGCTGTAAATTTTCAAGTTCGATTTATTCGCAGGATCTACGGGGATGATGTTAATAATGGATATTGGTAGGGAAAATTGTTCTATTCTATCATTCGAGTTTGTACTTCCCCATTCAAAACCATGAAAATTTGTACTATTCGTGAAAGTATAATAATATTTTCATACCACAATAATAGTCTATGTTTACTCCACAATAAATAATAATATTAACAATAAAAAGAAGTAGTTTCGTGGTAATCTGAAGAGCCTACTTTTATTTATATTTAAGATTCATGCCAATGATTAATCTATATAGACCTATCTAGAATAATGACAAAATTTAGTTGGTAATACTAACATTTGTAATTAGTTTGAAATATGCCTTAAATAGTGTAGCCTAAAGCCTGTATCACACGACACTCATTAGCATGGAAGTTTCTACCAGTACGAGTATACACGCTGATTTAGACGCGTATATTACAGTGTGATTTTTAGCCTAATCTTCTCTTTTTTTTTGCCAAAATGAGGAAAAAGTAGACTGATAGGATCGACCAGGCAAAATGTGTGTCAGTTTGTCCGTCCTCCTGTCTGTCTGTCTGCCTGTCGGTGTGTGTGTCTCCCCAGTATCAACTCCTAAACGTCTGCAGCTATGAAACCAAATTTGGTATTAGTGAAGATCTATACTTGACTATCTCACGGTCATATTTGAAATTGACGTCAGTGCTACAAACTGCTGAAAAATCGCAATTGAAATTTGAGCTCAATGTTGGATATCTCAGAATTTATGCATGCGAACTATTTCATAATTGGAGCACATATACAGTAGATATTAACATCCAGATTAATTCTCAGAAGTCGATATATGCCAGAGTTGCCAACACGATTCTAAGCCTGCCGATAGGTCCAGTTTTTGAATGCATTGAACTTCTACACTAACAAATCTATTTCATCCAAATTTCGTATGTGTTTTTGTACCATAACAGTTATGACAATGCGTATTCCTAAGAATTAGCAGGGCTGCCAACTATTAATAAATGCTCTTTCTATTTGTTTAATCCTTAAATCAATATATCAGAAAGTGTGAAAGCCATCAGCTCTAAACTTCGCGCATGTATAGTACCTGACATTGTAGATTAATTTGGGGTAACTAATATACCGCAGTGGTGCCAACGTAATTCTAAGCTTTCTGATAGTTTCAATTTTAAATTACATGTAACTTCTATACTAATAAATGGATTTTATCCAAAATTGGCACTATAATAGATCGTAATATTTCCAATTAATTCTGAGGATCACATACATGACATTGTTCCCAACATGATTTTACGCACTGACAAATCCAATAAAAACAGCATGTAACGTTCATACTATCCACTAGACATCAACCTAATTTTGTATTTGCATTAAGAGAACCAGACTGCCAACTTTAGTAAGTTACTGTATTAGGCTATACTACTCCAGATATATTTCAAACTGCAGCACTTATAAATATTGGTATTACCAACTTGTTTTCGTCATTATTCTAGACAGGCCTAGGTCTATAAATTGGTATGAATGTTCAATTTTAAGAAAAGTAGGCTCTCTAGTTCGCCACGGAACTACTTGTTACTTTCCATGATAGCGTCCATACAACTCACGAAATTGAACAGGTGATATTTTTCCCGGCAGTTTGCATGGAAATTTGAGTACAACAACCAATCGGATTGCTTTTCTCGGTCTAGTAGAGATCTTAGCGACAACATAAACAAATAGGCTACACTTGTTATGTGGGTTGGCAGAGTACTGCTGTGTGGCCCACCGCACCGCACTCCGAGCTCATGGACTTTAGAAGCCCAGCCCGTTCAGTGCCGTTCTCATCTAATGAGGCCGCGTCCTGGCCCATAGCACTGGGCTCACAAAGCCCACCGTAGCCCACCGCACTGGTTGGGCCGAGCAGGCAGACTAACCTTCACCTCGCGTGCGCAACAAAATGCACTCTTTACTCTTCTGTTCAGAATTTTTAGCAATACTAGTGTCACTAAGCTAATGGTATAGTTTATACTGGCTAATCTCTATCTGAAATACATCGATAGTTGTTGTTGTTTGAATTAAGGACTTTGCGACATCATGGTCATTGTAGCCCCGTGTATTTGTGTGTGTGTAAATTGTCTGATAACCTATGTTATTGTGATGGCTCTATGGTAATAATAATATCGTATGGCCTCGAGTGCCGGGTGTGAACTTTTTAATTTGACACCCAGACGATAGCTTGCATGTCGAATTTCGTTGTTCCTTGAATCAGTATGAAAGTCAAGGAGGTTAGATATCTATAGCGCTTTCTAGTAGAGAAATTAGGAACTTTGGGTTGGCGGAAACTCCCGAGATTAATTTTGCCACTATGAACACGGCGTACTGAATTCAAATGGGTTGTTTAACATGCCAACATCGTATGATATGGTGTCGTAATTTTTGCCGGCTCTATTAGTGTGCGCCTTTGTACAGTAATTCAGATGAGGATTTGAAGGAAGCGGCCGTGGCCTTAAGTCAGGAACCATCCCGGCATATGCCTGGAGTAGAAGTTAAATAACAAATCGGAAATTAAGTACTGTACCGAGTTTAACCGAGTTATACAAATATTACTTTTGTCAAACGATAATTTCCGAGCAAATATGGCCAAGCAATTAAGCCAAGCTCATACGTTAACATGTCTAAATCCTGATAATAAGGTAATATAATTAACAAACAATAGTTACATACACCTCACTAACTTGAAACTTGCTGTAAGTAAATTTGAAATCATGCCAGGTACTGAATGAATGCATTCCAATCAGTATTTAAGGTCTAAATACCGGGTGAGTTAGCCGTGGTCGTTACAGCATGACTGCTGGCAGTCGCTCACATCCGGGAGGCGAGGAGGTTTGAATCCCCCCGCCGGCAACGCTGAAGATGTTCTTCTGTGGTTTCCCATCTTCCTTCCAGGCAAATGCCGGGGTTGGTCCCTCACTATAGGCCACAGACGCTACCTTCAAACTCCTCGTCCTTCAATTCCAAATTTCCTCCCCAACGGTACTTGTAGCTCACCCATTGGGTGTCCGTCTCGAAGCAGCTACAAAACTGGCGAGCCGAACATGTCCTCGGACACTCCCGGCACTAAAAGCCATACGCTAAAAAAAGGTCTAAATGTAATAATTGGACATTTAATCATCCGCATTAATAAGAACGCAACAAAAACCTACATAATCGATTGGAAGTGTGTGCGAGTGGTATTGCACCCGCATACTGTTTTGAAGATCCCAGGTTAAAGGCTTTCCAACGGCGGAAAATTGTACTTCTTTTTAATTATTTTATTATATCCTCTTTACCTCGTACAGCAAGATTTCAACTTAGTTAAATTTCACATAATCTTCGAGGACTATGGGAAAAATTGTTTTTTCTGTCATTCACATTTCTATTTTCCCTACATTATGTTCAAAACCATGAATGGATGATATTTGTGATAACAGTTAGAATGTCAATAATTCAGCTTTCTCACAGAATAATAATAATATTAATGATAATAATAATAATAATAATAATAATAATAATAATAATAATAATAAGAGACGTTCTTTATTTTCTGTATATAGCAATCACTTTTCGCACAGACGCCGTTTTGAGAAAATATAGTTTCGTTCTGATGTATTTATTCGAGGGCCTACCCAGGGACCTGCACAGCGGTCCAGCCCATGGGCTGCTTCGGCACTAGACCGCACTGGGATTCACAAGTAGTCTGGAGCCTAGCGACCCGTAACTTCGCCGCACGGGTTTTAACGCGACGGACTAATGAGAGCGCTTTGGTAGTGCATGGGCTGGCAGCTTCAATACGTACTACAGGAAGACAGAGTGACTTGCGTGCTGCGCCAATGCTAGAGTAACTGTTGCCAACTTCCATGGCCTCCTATTTTAAATGTCATTGCGTGACTAGTGACATAGTGGGGGTATTCAAGGAGGCCGTGGTCGAATACAAGGTATTATTTGCCTGGCAACTATCCTTTTATGTAGTTGGGACGGCTACGTCATTGCATGAGGGGGCAATGGCAGAAACATAAGTGTTATTCTCTTTTTGTGGACGACGTTAACACACCGTGAAAAATAAACACTGCAAGGTTCTATTATTTGGCTTGAAATGGCCTTCTCTACGAACTGCTGGTGTTCATAAATGAACTGAAGAAGAATGTACTATAATATGCTATCTGCTTTTCTGATCTTAATAAAATAAAACAAAACAGCAATACCCCCCTCCATCCAAGAATTAACTAAACACGCTAATGCTAAAAGTCCCGGTTTTTAGCCTATTTTCAATTTTGCAAAAATAGGCTTATGAGATCACCTTTTATCCGTGTGTGTGTGCGTGTGTGTGATGGTGTGTGTGTGTGTCCCCTAATAACTTCTAAACGGCTGAAGCGATTTCAATGAAACTCGGTAAGTTCATAGCACTATTCCGGACGACCCCGACTGTGCCCTTCAAATTTTGTTACGTCTCACCAATCCAACATGGCGGCTGTGCGAAATATTTCACCCGCATTCAATATCTCCGAATCTATTATCGATATCGAACTGGATTTTTTACGGTAATAAAGGGAACTACTAGAAGTTCTCCTATGTGACTTTTGAAAAACTGGTAACTACAAAACCAACATGGCGACCAAGCGACGTTTCGTCTTTTAAATAGACGTTTCTCACGATTTAACCAACCAAACGCAATAAAACTTGGTACAGTATGTGTTTATACACATTGTAATGCACCGACATCTAACTTCGTTCAATTGTTTACATAACCACAAGATGGCGGCTGTGCGAAATATTTCATCGGCATTCTATATCTCTGAAACTATTAGCGGTATCCCCCTGAAATTTTGTACGGAGATAAAGGGCACTACTGAAAGTTCATCTATAAGACTTTCAAAAACCGGTTAACTACAAAACGAACATGGCGGTCAGTGAATTTGAAAATTTTAAATGGATCTTTCTCGCGATTTAATGTTCCAAACGCAATGAAACTTGGTACAGGAAATGTTTATACACATTGTAATGCACTTGTATCTAATTTTTTCAGTAGTTTGCATAACCTCAAGATGGCTGCTGTGAAAATTTTAAAATTAAGTTTTTATTTCTTTTGTCGTGATCATGCGATCGAAGTTAAAGTTTGAATAATGAACCTACGCAATAATTTTCCTTTGGTACATGACTCTATGGCCTATACATTTAACAATCCAACATGGGGACCATCCGAAATATTTAGATGGCTCTGAATATCTACGAATCTATTATAGCAATCAAACTGCTTTTTTAATGTTCATAGGGGCTATGAACATAACTTCACCTATAGGACTTTTAATAACCTGGTAATCACAAATCCAACAAGGCGACGCGAAGTATAAAAATTCACATGGACGTTCCTCGCAATTTAACCATCCGATAGCAGTGAAACTTGGTACAGTAAATCCTTAAACAAATGTTAATCCACTGGCATCTAATTTATTTCAATTGTTTCTATAAACACAAGATGGCAGATGTGCGAAATTTTAAAATCTCGTTTTTACTTCTTGTGTCCTAATCATGCGATTGAAGTTTGAATGCTACACGTACATAATAATCTTCATGTAACAGTACATAACTCTAGGACCTAGATATATAAATATCCAACATGGCGACCATCCGAAATATTTAGTCGGTTCTCAATATCTACGAATCTATTACAGCAAACAAACTGAAATTTGGATGTTGATAGAGGGAATTAACATAAGCAGGATATATGAAAATAGGCTGTATAGTTCTTCACGGAACTACTTGTTTGTTTGTAATTCTGACACCACGTAGCAGCACCAAAGTGATGCAATGTTCTTTTAAAGTTTTCTCTTGAACGGAAGGTCGTATTTGCGATCTGAAATCCACTATGAATATTTCAGTGCAATGGAATTGATATTAATTCAATGCATTTTCCAAAATGTGAAAAACAAAAAAGTTACTAGCAGTTTTTTACATTTCTGCTTAAAATATGAAAAATAAACAGGTAATACGAAAACGGAGAATCATTTCCTGATTCCAATGCATTTTTCAGAAATAAAATCGGGTAAATGGAATCGTCAGCATTAGTTTGGAAATTGTAGCGAAAAGGATGGTAGGGGTAGCGGTGCCGCTTCACAATATCTCTTCCGCAAGGAAAATTATAAACACGCCGAGAGGGCGGAGGGAGATGGGAGCAGGGAACGAGCTGTCGACAGGAATGAGTTGTCTTCCTCTTGCCATACATATTATAGTTCGGCTATTTACATGTAGGCCTGCAAGTGCCTAGGCGTAGAACAATATCTGAGCACGCTTATGTAACGTTGACACTGTGTTTGTACAGATACCTTTCTTACGTCCTCAAACATTCTTGTTGCTGTTGTTCTTGTGGATAATAATACATTGTAGGGGCGTGGGACATCTTGGTCATCAGTCCCGTGTAGTTGAGAGTCAGGGATGGGGCAGGTGCCCTGACACTTCAAGTAAGGTACTATCTCGGCATTTACCTAGAGGGAGTGTGGGAAAACCTGGGAATCACAAGACACAACTGAACTTCCTGTAAAACGACAATGGTAAGTTGATCGACATGTGAAAATAGTCGATGAGATATGTTTGACTGATGACATTTTCCTAGGAAAAAATATAAAATCAGAAGGGAATTTTGAATGACAATAAACATCTCCTGTAAGAAACATTGTTTTAGTTCCTTACCTTTTCATTCGTTTAATACGCCAATTCACAAGCTCTGCTGGGACTTTTCTTCGTTTTCTGGGGGCGTACGAAGGAGGTGGGTATTTATGCAGAACGCTTGCACCTGGAGAGCATGGAGCATGACTGTTGCGAGTAGAGTATTTCCGGAAACCAATTTCCGATTTCCACAATCGCTACGTTTTACCTTTCCACACAACGCATTGTCTTCATTTGAAGTCAAGCGTTCTTCTCTGAACAAAGCTGACACTGAATAGTTCGTGATCTTGCACTCTTGCACTTATGTGTTCAAAAAAAAACTAAGCCCGTGACGCGACAGCCCATGAAAGCCTGGGCCTACCAAGCAACCGCTGTTCAGCCATGTAGCCTGCAGATTGCGAGATGACGTTTAGTGATCCAACTTGTGCAGGTAAAATTTATGTGAAATCAAAACTGCTCGGCACATTACAGATTCTCTAATGCAAGCGTAAATAAATATATAGTTTCACATGTAGAGGTTCCTTTTTCCTTAGGGCCCAGCTTCCATCTTTTGGTACTTAGTCGCAATCTCTCATGGGACTTAGTAGAACGGCCGTGAATCGGAACGAAATGCATGGCTGTGGGGGAGAAAACATTTGAATTTCACCGTGATCGCGATCGGGAGCGAAATGTTAGGTTTTAATGATTGCTGGCACGAAATTAAATCGAAGCGAAACTTACTTTTAAGTCAAATAACGTAGAAATATCAACGCGAAACTTAATAGCAACGCAAAATTACGTTGTGCAATTGAATAAAATTTCTCTCCAGACACGAAAAAAAAATCGTTACAGTATTTTAATTTCGCACACAGCGCAAAAAAAATAAGAAATGACACAGACTTTTAATTTCGCCTCCGGCGCTAAATAAAATTCGTTACAGACTTTTAATTTCGCTCCCTGTGCGAAATAAGATTCGCTAAAGACTTTTAATTTTGCATCCGGCGTGAAATAAAATTCCCACACAGTATTTTTTCCTGCTAATAACACACGTAGGAAGTAGGCCGTTCAATTAGCGAGAAATAAACCGCATATTACTATTGGAAAATAAGACCTGAGTGCTCAGATATACGGTATTTGTTGGGACAATTTTCAAATCCTAGGCAAAATTTCACCCTCCGACGTGAATTTAAAATGCATGGGACATTTTATTTCGTTGTTGAAATTAAAATGTATTCGTTTCGAGAGTTAAATTATGTTCGGTGCGATGTTCAAAGTCCTGACGTTGTCAACAGTAGTCTTAGTGTAGACCGCCTGCATAATCTGCTAGGCCGCAACAGCAACGCGAGTCATTCAATGGTCATCACTCCAGTGTGGGAGAAAGTCAGTGCTATGGCGTCAACAATACCATCGTCGTTGACTGCACCTCGGACTCGGGGCTGGCCCTCGCTGACGTTCATAACACAGTACTTTGTGTACCATGGGGCAACAAGTACCTCTACTTGTTCCATAACGAACAAGAAGACGAATGTGCCGTGAGTTCAAACATTCAAGATAAGTGTAGAACTCCTATTACAATACAAACTGTCAGTAGTAACTCTTTAGTCGGTCAACATTCATCATCATCATCTTCCTAGCGTTTGTCCCGCTTTGGAGCAGGGTCCGCTACTTTACAAGCCAATCTCCATTTCTGTCGGTCAATGTCATCATGCGGACACAGATTAACTTGTCGCATGTCTTCTCTAAGGCAATCAAGCCACCTCTTTGGTTGCCTACGAGGTCGTTTACCATCCGGGTTGAGGCACAAGGCAGTTTTAGCCACTGATTGTTCGTTACTACGTATGACGTGGCCGTACCAGCGTAGACGAGCCTCCCGCATTTTATCCTGTATGGGCGCAACTCCCATCCTCCCTCGGACATCGCAATTCTTGATATGGTCAAGTCGCCTCAGACCAAGCACCGAACGAAGCATGCGCATCTCCATAACATGCAGGAGTTGCTCGTGTTGAACAGAGGCCGGCCAGCATTCAGAACCGTAGAGGGCGACTGGGCACACGATGACCTTGTAAATCTTGGCCTTAAGATAGGTGGGTATCCTGCGGTCAAAGAGGCCTCCAGTTACCTCCCTCCATTTGAACCAACTGGCACTCACACGATCTCGGATATCAGGTAGGGTGTCACCATCTGAACGAGTCAAGGAACAAAGATACCTGAATTAGTCGACTCCTTGAAGATCTTGACTACCTACAGTACAAGGATGGTGCCAGGCGTCGGTGACCCACACTCCATATACACTCCCCCAAAATTCGGTCAACATTAATTTACCCAATAAATAACACTCATGGAATACATTACATGTATTGGATTATTCCTTAGCTTAGGGGCTGTGGCATCGCGGACATGTAGCATGTATTAGTTTATGGTCACTATTATAATGGAGCAGTTTTCGGATCTTAACCTAATACATGTAATTTTTTTTCCGGAGTGTTACTTACATCATATTGGCTATATATTGTACCCCACCCAGTTATTGGGCAAATTAGTGTTGACCGACTGATGAATTACAAATAACAGTAAATCGTATGTGATAGTACCGGCGGCGTATATAGAGTTCTCTTCCGCAGGGGGGTGGGGGTTCATTCCTCTCATTTCTACATTATTTTTAGCCTACTTTTCACATTTTCCAAAAATGAGGAAAAAGTAGACTTATGAGATCGATCCTTCGGTTTCTAAACAGGATTTGGCTACGTGGCAACCCCCCTACAAGCTGGCAGAAAGAGCTTGTAGTGCCCATTCATAAGAAAGGCGATCTTAAAAATTGTGAAAATTACAGACGAATAAGCCTTCTTAACTCAGGTAATAAGATATTTGCAAACATCATCAAAAATAAACTGTATAAACACAACTCAAACAGGATCGGTGAAGAACAGAATGGTTTCCGGAAAGGAAAATCATGTGCTGACGGTTACTTCTCTCTCAAAATTTTAATAGAGAAGCATAGAGAATTCAACATACCCACACACTTGGCATTTGTAGATTACAAAAAAGCATTTGACAGGGTAAACAGAGTAAAATCTCTCTATATATAAAAATGAAAGTTTGTCTGTTTTTTCTGAATTTCCACGGAAATTTGCGATATTTGCGCTTTTCAGACTGTTTTATGACTGTATGTATGTATGTTTGTTTGTCTGTGGACAGGTTCGTGTCCTTATAACTCGAGAATGGCTGGGTGGATCAACGTAAAATTTGATAGAGATATCCATCAGAGATACGACACTAATTATTGATGTAACTCTTCTCCATATCTCTCATAAAAGGGGGCCTACCACCTTAAAATACATGCAGAATTAAGCGTAGAAGGGCGAGACAAAGCTCATTTTCAGCCACTCAATGTGAGAAACGAAACTCGGGGGCCCCAAAGGGACCCCGAAAACCACATTCTAAGGCGCTAAAACCAACAGTTTTTGAGATATTCCCAGAAAACAAATTTCATTTATTAACCTATTGAAAGAATGCAAGCCAGTAACCATGGCAACACAATCTCCGAGGTCCATACATTTTCTGTAAGACGCAATGCAATACCATTTATTACATTACTGTGAAGGTTTGCAAACGGCTATAAGGTTATAACGGATCCCAATTAAGCTGTAAAATTCATCAATACATATAATGGGGTCATGGGGTACTCTAGAATTTTTTCGCGCGATTTACACGTGCGTGTATGGTAGAGAAGGTCTATTATATCCCTATCCCTATATTGTTATATTATTAACTTATAATAATAATAATAATAATAATTATTATTATTATTATTATTATTATTATTATATTTTGGCGTACAATGACGAGACAAAGTTCATTTTCAACCACTTGGTGTCAGAAACAAGCCTCGGGGCCCCTAAAGAGCCGTAAATGGTCCTCGAAAACTACATTTTAAGGCTCTAAACCAACAGTTCCTTAGATATTCCCAGAAAACTAATTTCATTTAATAAACTAATGAAGGAATGCAAGCCAGTAACCATGACAACAGTATCTCAAGAGTTGACATCCAACTTTCCATCTATTTTGTGCAAGAAGTGATGCCACTCCATTTATTACATTTCTGTGAAAGTTTGCAAATGGCTAGAAGGTTATCACGGAACCAACTCCCAAGATTGCAGGTTCGCCCCTGGCCATGGTAAGTGATTTTTGAAGGCGACAAAAATCACGATACTCATGTCATACGTTGTTGGCATGTTAAAGAACCCATTTGAATTCAGTAGGCCGTGTTCAATGGCAAAATTAATCTCGGGATTTCCGCCAACACAAAGTTCCTCCATTCTCTACTTGAAAGCGCTGTAGTGTCAATGAGTTTAGATATCTAACCTCCTTGACTTTCATAGCGTTCAAAGGAACGACGAAGATCGACATGCAAGCTACCTTCTGGGTGTCAATTAACAAAGCTTGCACCAGGCACCCGAGGCCATACGATATTATTATTATTATTACGGAACCAACTAAAACTGTAAAATTCATCAATGCGCTTAAGGGGTTCAAGAAGTACCCGAGATTTTTTTCACCCGACTTATACGTGCGATATGTCGTACAGAAGGTCTATTATATCTCCAAACAGCAACATTATTTTTTTAAACTCCTGATTTGAAATAGTATTTTTTTGCTGCTTTTAGGAATTTGGGGCATAGGGGCACTTGAATTTTCATGCACCACAAGCCTTTATAATTTATAAAAGGGGGTTTCCTGTGGTTGGGGACTTGACACAACGGTGAGGGTCACTTTGTATGTGACGTGTATTGCGATTCGTCTACGAGGTTTTCAATTTTACTTTCACGTCAGAAAGAACACGTTAGATAAATTTAGTTTGAGAGAACATTTTAACTAATCATTTTTCTTTGTCTACAAACAGGCTCCAAGCCCCAAACCATTGCAACAGTAGCTCAATTGAATACGTCTGGTAATTAATACCAAAGACCGTTCGAAGAATGAGTACTTCTGCTAGTCTTATATACAGTATATACAAGTAGTTCCGTGAAGAACTATACAGCCTATTTTCATATATCCTATTTATGTTAATTGTTTCTAACAACATTTACAATTTCAGTTTAATTGCTGTAATAGATTCGTAGATATTGAGAACCGTCTAAATATTTCGGATGATCGCTATGTTGGTTTTTATATTTTTAGGACTTAGAGTTATGTACTATTACATGAAGATTATTGTGTAGGTGTAGTATTCAAATTTTAATCGCATGATTAGTACACACGATATAAAGATCGGATTTTAATATTACGCACAGCTGCCATCTTGTGGTTATGAAAGCAATTGAAATAAATTAGATACGAGTGGCTTAAAATTTGTATAAGCATTTACCGTACCAAGTTTTACTGCGCTTGGATTGCTGTATCGTGAGAGACGTCCTTTTCAATATTTATATTTCGTATCGCCGCCATGTTGGATTTGTGCTCACCAAGTAATTAAAAGTCCCGTAGGTGAACTTATGTTAATAACCTCTATCAACATACAAAATTTCAGTATGATTGCTATTGCAGATTAGTGGATATTGAGAAACATCTAAATATTTCGGTTGGTTGCCATGTTGGATTTTTATATATGTAGGCCATAGAATTATGTACTATTAGATGACGATTTCTGCGTAGATTCATTATTCAAACGTTCACTTCGATCGCATGATTAATACACAAGAAATAAAAACTTAATTTTAACATTACGCACAGCCGCCATCTTGAGGTTATGTGAACATTTGAACTAAATTAGATGCCAGTGCATTACAATGTGTATTAACATTTATTGTACAATATTTCACTGCGCTCAGATAGTTACATCGCGAGAAAAGTCTATTAACATGTTTCCTTTTCCCTTGACCGCCATGTTAGTTTTGTATTTTACAGGTTTTTAGAAGTCTCATGGATGAACTTCTTGTAGTATTCTTTTCCACCATACAAAATTTCAGGCTGATATCGGTAATAGTTTCGGAGATATAGAATGCCGGTGAAATATTTCGCACAGCAGCCATCCTGAGGTTATGTAGATAATTGAACTAAATTAGATGCCAGTGCATTACAATGTATTAAAACATTTGCTGTACCAATTTTCATTGCGTTTGGATGGTTTAATCGCGAGAAAACTCTATTTAAAAGTTTCAACTTCGCTTGACCGCCATGTTCGTTTTGTAGTGAACTGGTTTCTGAAAGTCTCATAGGTGAACTTTTAGTAGTGCGCTTTATCATCATAGAAAATGTCAGGGTTATATCAGTAATAGTATTGGAGATTTAGAATGCCGGAGAAATATTTCGCACTGCCGCCATGTTGGATTGGTGAGACGTAATAAAAGTTGAAGGGTACGGTCGGAGTCGGCTGAAATAGTACTATGACCTTACTGAGTTTCACTGAAATCGCTCCTGCCGTTTATAAGTTATAAGGGACACACACACACACACACGAATTGCACACGCACACACAGACATACGGACAAAAGGTGATCTCATAAGCCTATTGTTTTCATAAAATGAAAATAGGCACAAAAAAACTGTAACGCGTAGCTCTTTTGGCTGTAACCCTGAGTTCAATTTATGTCTGTACCAAGAAACTTAATTCTGGTCTCAGAGCTGGAAAGGGGTACTCTCCAAAAAATCGAAAATTAACGGGTTTGATTCCGAAGCAGTTTTCCTTTGCATCCCATTTCTACCCCCAGGCGATCTCCGGCATGGTTTCTAACTTACGGCCACGACCGTGTCCGTCCCAGTCCTCACATCAATTACAAATACGCACATTAATAACCTACAGACACCTCAAAAACACGAGTTAACGTACACATTACAGATAGACACACACTCTTAAGCACACGGAGCTGAAACATCTACGATTTTGAAA
Organism: Meconema thalassinum; assembly: GCA_946902985.2. Lineage (NCBI taxonomy): Eukaryota > Metazoa > Arthropoda > Insecta > Orthoptera > Tettigoniidae > Meconema > Meconema thalassinum. Next base: position 2,094,779,789 of record OX336388.2, on the reverse strand, counting down.
CCCCTAAAAGAATCAGTGATAACAAAATCAATTAATTCAATTTACTCCCCTTTGCATGCGAGAGTCATATTCTCAAAGAACTAATAGTTCCATTCTCCTTTGGAAATACGCAATAAATATTTAATGTCTGAATAGCACTGTTTGTAACCCGAGGAAACTATTATAATTTCTATGAACCCCATTAGAAGAAATGGAAATGGGTGATTAAGTAAGAGCTACTTAATAAGGGAACTGAACGGTTTTATTTTGAACCTTATTTCTGGACTGTTATATTATTCGAAATAAACCCCATTAAAGTTAATGGAAATAGGTAATTATGTAAAATTCAACTAATGTACCAGGCAGATTATAAACCTTTCATAATGAAAGAAATGCTTACAACATCGTAGCTTTGTCGGCACGCTATCGAACTCCATTTTAGTAAATTACAATTCTGAATAGTTGCGTTATTTCCAACGATTGCCTGAAGTGTCAACTACCGGTACGTATTCAATACACAGCTTACCTGGGAACTGGCCATTAGTGTGATTCACTTTAGCTCAGACATAGCTGTGGTCTTTCCATTCTTAGTAAAAAACATTCTCAATATTGGTACACGTGGTGTGAGCACGTATAATACTGTCAGTGAAGTTCTAATTCAGTTAAAGTGTCACCAGAGTAGATCACCATGATCTTAGGAAGTGCCATATATTGTCTTACAATTTTCTTGGGTTTTGCTGATTCCCACATTTGGACTGGCTGGTTACTCAATGAGGCTACAACCCTAAATATCATCTTAGCAAGACATAAATACAATCAAGAAACGAACCATTACGTTGATAAACTCATGACAGATCTTCACCAACTTAGAGGAGTTGCTATTCGTGTGTGCGACCACCCGACCTCCACACGGGAGCAATCCGGCCAAGCCCACTTGCTGATAGTTCAGAGTGTATGGGAAGCTAAACGCTACATACTCTTGGCGGAGCTCGAGTTGATCCATACAAGGAAAAATATCGAACTGGCATTTCATCCCGAATCGAGAATCCTCATCATGTGGTTGCGAACAAGTACTTCTGAATCGAATGCTGACTATTTGCTGCTTCTTAAGCGTATATGGAAGAAATGTGAGTCACTGAAGGTTATATTGATGGACGAACCTTTGTGTATGCTTGACGCCAGAAATGAAAGGAGATTCATCACATACAACCCATTTGCTTCGGGTGGTGGTCACTTGGAAGTCAACAATTATCAAGATTTTGAAATCTCAACTCAGCTGGTGGAAGAGAGGTTGATGGATCTCAGTGGTTACGAACTCACTGTCAACTTGGGCATCGAATCAGTGACTGAACACCTAAGAAGAAAAAAGGCAGGACTAGTTGATGGATATTTTCAGCTTCTGTTGGTTATGTCCGAAAAAATGAACTTTACTTACAGAATTAATAAACTAGGAAACAAAAGTATGTATCCTGGAACCAATCTCACTGCCAAATGGACATCGTATTTGGATCTAGTTTGGAGAAGGACTGATCTAGTTCTACTGAAAATGCCTTTAATTCCAAGTCATATCAAAGTCATGACCCTCCTACAACCTGTAGTTAGGATATGGTTAACATTATTTGTACCTAAAGCAAGGTATCATTCCCCATTTACTGTCCTATTTCGATGCTTGACTTGGAAAGTATGGTTAGCGCTGGTATCTACATTCATTTCATGTGCCATGGCATGGAACGTTGCAAGCCTGACATCTGGCAGATTACGTCAATACCCATTAACAACAATATTCATAGATATCATCTGCATCTTTTTGGGTATATCATGGTCTAGAATGCAATTGTTTCAATCCCATTTGCAACGGTCTTTGTTGGCAGTTTGGTTGTTAACCACGAGCGTGATATTGCTAAGCGCGTATCAGGGAGTAATGTTCAGTCTGATTGCTGAACCTGGTCGAGAGTTTCAGATAGACACTCTTCAGCAACTGGCTGAATCTCCTCTTCAAATTATTTCTGGTATTCCCATCTCATTGTTATTCAATGTAGAGTATGATAGTTTTCAACGAATTGTTCCAAAGATGAAAATTTCAGATGTTAACAGTCATAGGGATATGTTAAAAGGAGTTGCACGTTACGGAAACTTTGGCATTTTAGCATATACTGACGATAGCGATAAGTTTTCTTCATTGTCCCGCGTATATTATAAAGATGTACACATTTTAAGTGATTACATTTATCCAGTTATTGCGGGGAACGCTGTCCGAAAGGGATCACCCTATGAGAAAAAGTTTAGCTTATTTAAATATCTGGTTGATCAATCGGGGATAGAAGTCTACTGGGAACGTCTGTTAGAATTGAGGGTATTCCAGTTCATCGGAACGACCAGGAAAAGATTTTACTCGCAGATAGAAGAAGTAGCTGCTATAAGAGCATTTAACTTACATGATCTGCAAGTTGCTTTTGCTGCATTGCTGATAGGTTTAACCATTAGCTTCCTTTGTTTTATTTTAGAGCACATCATCTGTCGGGTTAATACACCGTCATGGATGCATGCATGGTTGAGGTGGTACAGGCGTACTTAGTTCTCCCTATAGAAAACGTGTGTGGCCAACTGTTCTGAGAACCAGCAAAGTTTAATTAGAAAATACTCAGGCAGAATCAATCGCATTGTTCTTTAGTCATTTTAGTGGCTGGGAACATCTTTGTCATAGGCCCCAAATAGAGTGGTGTGTCCGATAACATGTGTGTTGATGAATGTATAACTGTAATTATTGAGTTTAAGACTGGGAAACGAATCCCGGGGCATAAAATATCGAGCAATCCTGCAATTTGCCTGGTGGAAATATCCAAGACAATACCATTATTTACAGGATGGTAGCTGTCAAGGTCACCTGACTTTACCTCTCGTGATCATGGTACCCTGTACCGTGCTGCCGGATATTATTTTTATTCAGGGTTGGAACAAAATTTGTTTATTGATTGTCTTAAAAATTGCATTAAATGAGTGTTTCTCCCTTCATGGATCCCTACAAAGCATTCAGTACACATAACGCATTCCTAACTGAAGTTCCTGGCAGGCTCATACGTTGTATTGTCATAGCGAGGGCCGCTCTGTAGAACATTCCACGAACAGTATATGGTTTGAAGGGCAGGGTGTGAAAACAGTGGGCATAGCATTGTCTTGTACGCGAATTGCATGTGCTATGGGAGGATCTTCTTTTCTCTTCACGGGTCTGGAGAATTGGCCTCTAACGCTGCGGTGGAGCGAAATAGAAGATCTCTCTATTTCACTTCCTGTTTCTGCGTCTGTTTGAAGGTCAAACCGTGTTAGGGGAGATATACCCAACCCACGCCCTTAGCAGCTCCGCAGCCAGTGTTCACAGCTTGCAGAATTGAAGATTTTACACAAAAATATATCCATTTATTTTCAGTTGTCTGGTGTTCTAAGTACAGTGTGTTAGTGAGTTTTGTGAATGAAATTAATTTCTAGAAATTAGTGTGTTTTTAACTTTTGTGGTACTGTACGTAACTATTTCAATATACTGATTGTGTGTGACAAGGTAATTAATGAAGTGGAATTCTTATTCGGTAGTCCGTTTCCTTCTATACCTGTAAGAACATTAGAATAGGATCTCATCAAACAAGCTGGAACATAAATTTGCTTCATCCGAGCACAGTAGAGGAGAATATGTTTACATGTAAGCAGCTGTATGAGTACAGTTCTTAATGCATGAATTATTATTAAAGTTTGTTTGAAATGTTGTGTTCTGTGGAATGATGCTAATAGCAATATTAGCAACATCCATTGTGTATTATGGAACTACAATAATATAATCTAACCCACCCTCAAAGTTCAGTCTGGAGCCGCCCTGTTATTATTGGTGTGTAACATCTTTCCGCTCGGTTGCTGGATAGTTTTGTGGGAGTGATTTTGAAAATTGGGGACGGAAGTGGATCGGAACGATCGTGCTGGCAGTGGTGGATCAAACGGAAGTATGCACTGCCCGCTCGATCGATCAAACGGAAGTGTACTGGCTGGCAATGGTGGACAACGGAAGTATGCACTGCCCGCTCGATCGATCGAATTTAAGTGTGCCCTAGCTGGCAGTTGTGGATCGAACGGAAGTATAAGACGCACTGCCAACTCGTCGATCGATCCAGCAGGCACTGGTAAGAGAAACAATCTGCGCGCGGTGTCGAAAATTGATACCATGACACACTCTCGGCCTTGTGGAACGTATATGACATACTGAACGGAAAACGCTCATGCGAACTCTTGTGTCAAGTGATTTAGCAATATTGTCAAAATCCAATGTCAAATATATATCATTGTTTATTATGAAACTACAATAATAAAATCTTGCCCACCCTCCAAGTTTAGTCAGGAGTCACCTGTGTTATTATTGTTATTATTATGATCCCTAACATCATCATTATCTTCGTTATCTATATAGAAATGTGTCCGGTGAATGCTAAAATTCCTGTTGTCTTTGAAATACAATGGCCTGTTTATATAGCTATCGTTGTTATCGTTGTGAAATATGGGTAGTCATCTCCTTGCAAAATAACCAGTGATGGACGAAGCAAAGAGGACATAAAAAGTAGGTTGGCTCAGGCAAGGAAAGCATTTCTACAAAAAAGGAATATGTTGACATCGAATATAGATTTAGGTATTAGGAAGTCATTTTTGAAAGCCTTTGTCTGGAGCGTGGCGCTCTATTGAAGTGAAACTTGGACTATTGGTGCAGCAGAAAAGAGGAGAATTGAAGCATTTGAAATGTGGTGTTACAGGAGAGTGATGAAGATCAGATGGGTAGATAGGGTTACAAACGAAGAGGTATTAAGACGAGTGGGAGAGGAGAGATGTTTCTGGCGACTACTAATGAAGAGAAGAGATAGTTTAGTAGGACACATATTAAGACACCCAGGAATAGCATGCTTAGTTATGGAAGGAAGGGTCGAGGTCAAGAACTGTAGGGGTAGACCAAGGTTACAATATGTTAAACAGATTGCCTCGGATGTAGGGTGCGGTAGCTATGTAGAGATGAAATGATTAGCTCAGGACAGGGACGCATGGAGTGCTGCATCAAAACAGTCAAAAGACTGAAGACTCAGACAACAACTCCTTGCATCTTGTATTGTACAGCGGGATGTGTTAAGTAAGGCACACAATGTATTAATAAGACGAAACTACAATGATAACTCACATTACGAACTCCTACGTAGTTATAACTAGTGGTGTCTTATACACAAATTTGATAATATATTGCCTCTCGGTGTAGAAACCTATACTGCTGGACATTTTGTCACCAAACTACAGACTCACTGATGATAAAAATATCAGTACTTGTCACGTCTGCGTAATGTTATAAACCCAAGTTCAATCAACAAGGATGATTATCATGAATGAATGTATCCTGCTAACGTGCTGGGAATTTTTCATTACAGTATTTACTGGAGCATTTAGTGACTGCTCTGTCAAACAGATTTGTGAAAATATACGATATGCAAAGATTTCTGCACATAAAAACCCACATCTAAAGCAAAGGACAAATTATTACAATAATACGAAGACTTCCAAGGTATGATTTTTATGCTCTACTTGTAAAGGACAATATTTCTGTAAAGGGACGGAAACAGAAGTTGATAATTAGATTTACTTGAAACAACATTATTTACATATGTATCTATGGACTTAAAATCATTCCCGAACCTATGACATTTTACAAACCTCTTAAGTTTTTAGCCTACTTTTCATATTAAAAACAAGTAGTTCCTTGAAGAACTATACAGCCTATTTTCATATATCCTACTTATGTTAATTGCCACTATCAACATACACAATTTCAGTTTGATTGCTGTAATAGATTCGTAGATATTGAGAACCGACTAAATATTTCGGATGGTCGCCATGTTGGATTTTATATATGTAGGTCCTAGAGTTATGTACTGTTACATGCAGATTATTGTGAACGTGTAGTATTCAAACTTCAATCGCACGGTTAGGAAACAAGAAAAAACAAGGAGATTTTAAAATTTTTCACGGCTGCCATCTTGAGGTTATGGAAACAATTGAAATAAATTAGATGCCAGTGGATTAACATTCGTATAAGGATTTACTGTACCAAGTTTCACTGCACGCGGATGGTTAAATTGCGAGAAACGTCCATGTGAATATTTATAATTCGCGTCACCGCCATGTTGGATTTGTGATCACCAGGTTATTTAAAGTCCTATAGGTGAACTTAAGTTCATAGCCCCTATGAACATTAAAAAATGCAGTTTGATTGCTAAAATAGATTCGTAGATATTCAGTATCGTCTAAATATTTCGGATGGTCGCCATGTTGGATTGTTAAATGTATAGGCCATAGAGTCATGTACCATTAAAGGAAAATTATTGCGTAGGTTCATTATTCAAACTTTCACTTCGATCGCATGACTACATCACAATAAATAAAATCTTAATTTTAAAATTCGCACTGCCGCCATCTTGAGGTTATGTAAACAATTGAACTAAATTAGATACCAGTGGATTACAATGTGTATAAATATTTCCTGTGCCAGGTTTCAGTGTGCTTGGAACATTAAATCACGAGAAAGGTCTAATTAAAATTTTCAAATTCGCTTGGCCGCCATGTTCGTTTTGTAGTTAACCGGTTTTTGAAAGTCTTATAGATGGACTTTCAGTAGTGCCCTTTATCTCCGTACAAAATGTCAGGGTTTTACCGCTAATAGTTTCAGAGATATAGAATGCCGGTGAAATATTTCGCACATCCGCCATCTTGTGATTATGTAAACAATTGAACGAAGTTAGATGTCGGTGCATTACAATGTATATAAACATATACTGTACCAAGTTTCATTGCGTTTGGTTGGTCAAATCGCGAGAAACGTCTATTTAAAGTCGCAAATTCGCTTGGCCGCCATGTTGGTTTTGTAGTTGCCAGGTTTTCAAAAGTCACATAAGTGAACTTATAGTAGTTCCCTCTATCACCATCGAAAATGTCAGGGTAATATCGGTAATAGTTTCGGAGATATTGAATGCTGGTGAAATATTTCGCACAGCCGCCATGTCTGATTGGTGAGTCGTAACAAAATTTGAAGGGCACGGTCGAGGTCGCCGGGAATAGTGCTATGAACTTTCCGAGTTTCATTGAAATCGCTTCTGCCGTTTAGATTTTATTAGGGGGGGGGGGGGGACACACACACGAATCACACACACACACACGCACACACACACGGACAAAAGGTGATCTCATAAGCCTATTTTTTTCAAAATTGAAAATAGGCTAAAAATGAGGAAAATGAAGAATTATGAGATCGATCCGGGCTAATGTGTGTGTCTGTCCTGTCTGTCTATCTGTCTGTGTGTGTGTCCCCCTATCTACTGGCAGATATCATAACCAAATTTGGTATGAGGAAATATCTCTACCTAAATATCTCACGGACTTATTTGAAAATGACGTCAGTGCTCTTAACGGCTGAAAAATTGTAATTGCAATTTTAGCTCCATATTGGATATCTCGGAAGGTTTGCAAGGGAGGCACACATATAGACATTAATATTTCAGTTTAATATTTCAGTTGAATTTCTAGTATTACCAACAGTTTCCTAGGGTTGCTAATAGGTCATAAGCATGTAATGTCCATACTATCAATTCTATTTCAACCAAATTTCCTATGTACTATACGTACCATAACAGATATGTTTATGCGTATTCTTAAGAGCGATCAAAGCTGCCAACTGTTAATAAATGTTTGCTTTCTTATTTTATCCTAATACCAACATATCAGAATGTATGCAAGCAAACATCTCGAAATTTTTCAAACATTTAGTACATGACCTTCTACATTAATTTGGAGTAACTTAAGGGCCTACTTTAGTCCTGCCAACATGATTCTAAGCCTGCTGATAGGTCCAATTCTTAAATGCATGTTACTTCTATACTAACAAATGGAGTTCATCCTAAATTGGCAAAATAATACATCAAAATATTTCAGAATGATTCTAAGCACAACATATGCGTACATGACATTGTTGCCAACATGTTTTTACGCGTGCTGATAAATCCAATGTCTAACTGCATGTAACGTCCATATTATCCATTGGACTTCAACCAAATTTTGTATGTGCATTCTGTACCTAAAAAAAAGAAGTTGATCTGAGAATATATTCAGAGTGACAAGGGCTGCCAACTGTAGTGCTCTATTGGGCTACACAATTTCAGGTATACTTCGAATTAATTAGAAATGTCAGTATTACCAACTTAATATCCTCATTATTCAAGCCGAAATCTTTGGCATGAATCTTATATTCTAAGTAAAGTAGGCTCCTTAGTTCGTCACGGAACAGCTTGTTATGAAAGCTGAATCTAGATCCATATAGGCTTTCCTATAGCCGTGGTAGTTTTTTTCGAGATCTCGGGAACTAAGCGTCACCCAGGGTTCAAACCTATACCAATCAAATCGAGGTGGAATGTTCTTTTTTTTCGAAAAATGTCTGCCTGTATTGCGTCCGATGATGCATGTTCACGTTGGGAATCGATCACAAGATCATGGGGAGAAATTGCTGTAACACTGAAGAGCACTGAATACACCCTACAGGAAGCGGGAAGAATTTCGGGACAAAATTCAATTATCATCAACTGTTATACCTTTTTGACACCCTGAAAATCGTCAAGAATTCATATGAATTCATTAAGCATATTTAAATTACTGTGCATATTGCACAAAGGCGAAACTGTAATTTTGCGCGGCATACTCGAGCGAGGAGCTAACGCCATGCTGATTGAGACACACTTCTAATCGAGCGACGGTGAAGGACAGTCTCGTCGGTGACAAGTTGGAATCGAACACGTGATACCAGTTACGAGTAATTGAAGACGCCAGTGAAATGGAGAAATCCATAAATACTTAGGAAATTAATAACTATCCCTGTTAAATAAGCAGAGGAATTTATTTGAAACGTTAAATACTGCATAACCAGTGTAATATTTGACTCGATTTTGTCAAACTGTGAAAATATGGCGAGTGAACTATTGGGCCGCATGCCGATATGTACTAGCATGCTAAGGGAAATCGTGATAATGTGTAAATATTTCAAACTGTGTTAATGATAAACTATGTTATTTTTTGTGGATATGCTAAACTTTATTTTGTGTTATAACTGTACATAATTACTTTGACCACGTGCAAAAGTATTGCGAGTGAGCATTTCAGAAGCAATGGTAATCTCAGTGGCGGAGTGAATGGGCAATTTATTATACTGCACAAGTAAACTCAGTGAGTTTCTTAACGCCAGTATAAAATTTAAAATCTGTGAAAACCCTACCTCTACTCATAAAATGGAACCAACCATCTACACCACATGGATAAGAACGACCACACTTTGGAGCTGAATAAGGGAGGGGAGCTAACAATGGAAGATAGATGAAACGAAGGAAAGATGACTTAAGACCATTACGGAGACCGCTAAATCACCTCATGGTGGGTCTTGAAAACTTGACGCTGCACTCTGTAAGTCAGAAAATGTTTTAGTAGCTGTATTTAATGGGTTGGAACGGTAGATTAGTTATAAGAATGGTTTCACTAAGTGCAGAATATAGGTTGTTTCAATATAAGCTCACGTGTGGAAATAATCAGTTATTTTTATCAATTTCTTTAACGCCAGGAAGGCAGATTTATAATGTCCATCTCGTATTATTTTAAGAACAGAGAAAGTAGTCTGTTGCTTGTCAGGCCAATGACATAATAAATGAGTTCCCAGCTAGTTGACAAATGAAGGCCAAGTTCACATGTGCGCGAATGATCCACTCATAGCATGGCCATACGGACCTCAGGCAGTGTATAATATAATTTAGAAGGCAGTGAGATTACTAACATATATAATCAAAACACGGAACCCGTTAGCCACGTGCCTAACATCTGATGCAAATTTTTATTTTCTTTACGACAAGCTAGAATGACAATGTAAATTGAACTGTACTTCGAAGCGAGAGATCGCAGGTTCGACTTTGTTTAAGGGAAGGGGCCACGTATAAAATACACAATCTCACAAGCTAGTTTTGTATCAGAATACTTTATGCTATATGAGAGTATTATCAGCTGTGTTCCTACACACATTTCTTTAACTGTCTCAAGAACTTATGGGAGAGACATTATACTTTGTAATTTGTGTTTAAATATGTGTATAATTCAGGAATCCACATTAATTGTAAATTAATGTTATTGTAGTGGCTATGGAGCACGTCGTTGAGGTGGATTAATATCTCCAACATGTTTACGGTAATTTATTCCAGCGGCAATGAACTATTGGAGTTGTGCCAGACCGAAGGTATAAGGATCAATGATTCCGAGTCATATGGTGAGACACAGGATGTCTAATAAAAGTAATGGTCGAGACACAAGGTGTCTATTATTAAGGTTATTCCTGATTGGAATATTGTGGAGTTATTAAACATTAGATGGATTCACAGATCATACCTGACTACACTAAACGCAATTAAAGGTCCATAAAACTGAGCAAATACACTGTGAGGCATAAATAATTGTGTAACAACTTTAATAATCAAAGATGGGATGTTTATGTAACTAAACAAGTCTTATAATTCCCCCCTTGAGCCTAAATAATAAATCAACGCTAAAAGTAAAATATTTTGAATGACCAATATTAGATTTTACTGATTGTTAATTTATTTTTCATACATTTTGATACACTTTGACATCATTAGTCAACGACCAATTGATGTTGTGAAAACTGAAGCACACACATCAGATTGGCAGCAATGTGAGTCGGTATAATTGGTTAATTATTATCGCATTTGCAGACTTTCAATAATTCTTATTTTTCCTTTACACATGTGGACACTATGACAATTTGTTGCAAAGAGTGACAAATCGGGCAGGCAGGCAGTGACAATTGCACAACAATAGGAGTGCTTATTTATTGTACAGATTTGTGTTGTACTAGTTATTATTTTTTAATCAGTAACATTGTGCACATATTTAGTATCTCTTTTCTTGTAATAAACACGTCTCGTGTATTAATTAATGTTAGTTATGACTAGATAAACAATTATATTTAACGATAAATGTTGGAGATGGCACCATCATAGCTTAGAGTAATTTTCTCCTTTGATATTAAATGTAAATGATTTCTAGTATTTGTAAACAAGTAAATGTCTTGCTTTGCAGTATCAGATCCTCCCGTAGTCATTTTCGATGTAATTGCTTAGTGTTGATCTTACGTGCCATACTCTTAGCTTGTTTGTTATCGTTTAACTTGGTATTAGTACCATGAGAGGGTAACTTAGATTTTGTATAGGACTTTCTTTAATTTTCTTTCAGGGCAGATTTAGAATCGGACTAGCCGTTTTGCAACTCTCATGCTAGGCTAGGGATCTATTCTGAATACAATTTATTCATGATTTTAACATAAGACTGACCTCTATTTCTTGGTTAATTTTTATGTCAATGCATTCCTCTGAGCTGGTTAAAGATCGAACCTCACCAATTCACGTTACCCCCGAGATACCAGCCTATGAATGTGTTGTTCCCAACGCTTGTGTGTTAGCTGGAAGAGGGTCGTTGAAGGGTCATTTGAAACCGATGACTCCCCGAAACCTTCGGCCAGCGGGCACAGTATGTATGTACGTAAGTATGTATGTGCGTGACGTTTTTGCGTTTAGCAACGTACAGGTCGCAATTTTCAAGATATCGAGCTGAAATTTAGTACGGTGAAAGGGTTAGGGCCTGTGAGGAACCCTACCGTTGGGTGATAAAATCGGTGCAGGAATGGACCTCCTTTTGTGGGCCCTGAATTTCATTCTTTTTGTCGATTCGTATTATCTCGGAAACGGTCGGTCCTGTCTAAAAAGTTAAATTTACAGGTGTAAGATCTCAGTGATTAGCAAAATATTTAACCTTCATGATTTTTTAAAATCTCTCACCGTTTTCGTTTTTTGGGGCGCTGAATTGCATCCTTCTTTTTCGAATCATTATATGTCGGAAACGGTCGGTCATATCGAAAATGTTCAATATACAGGTGTAAGACCTCAGTGATTATCAACCTTTTCCGCCGCATAATTTTTTGATAAATCTCACCGTTTTTGTTTTTTTGGGGCCCTGCATTTCTTCCTTATTTTTCGAACCGTTATACCTCAAAAAACGGTCGGTCCTATCGGACAAACTTAAATCTACAGGTGTAAGATATCCGTGATTAGCAACGTGTTTGTCCTTTATGATTTTATGATATCTCTCACCGTTTTCGTTTTTTGGGGCCCTGAATGTCATCCTCTTTTTTCGATTCGTTATATCTCGGAGACGGTTGGTCCAATCGAAAAACGTTAAAGATACAGGTGTAAGATCTCTGTGATTAATAACTTTCTTATCCCTTATGATTTTTTGTAATCTCTCACCGTTTTCGTTTTTTGGGGCCCTGAATTTCATCCTTCTTTTTCGAATCATCATATATCGGAAACAGTCGGTACTGTCGAAAAACATTAATATACAGGTGTAAGATCTCAGAGATTAGCAACTTTTTTACTACTTATGATTTTTTGATATCTCTCACCGTTTTCGATTTTTTGGGCCCTGAATTTCATCATAATTTTTCTAATCGTTATATCTCGGAAACGGAGTGGCTTCGGTGGCGTAGTCGGTAGCATGCTGAGCTTCTATGCCCAAGATAGCGAGTTCAAACCCGGCCGAAGCCATCGGATTTTTTAAGAGCGTTCAAAATCCCTCAGTATGCCTTCCTTCGGAGGGGAAGTAAAGCCGGCAGTCCCATGTCATATATTTATGGCATGTTAAAGAACCTTCGACTAATTACACCTGTGTGGAGCTAAATTGGATAGGTTTAGAATGTGAACAACGCTCTTAGGTTTCTACGTTCGTTGCCAAGAGCCGACTGCGTTGGCATCTAGTAGCTAAGTTCTGAACTTGGCCTAGTAGTCGTTGACGGTGGCGCTTGGCGGCAAAAGTAGGAACTAATTGAAAAATTCTAAGTAGCAGTCTGTACTTAAATTTAAAAAAAAACAGATAACACACACTAATACAGTCATCAGAATTAACACCGGTTATCAGACAGATTCTACTCTCACCCAAAGTACACGGGGCTACATGACCGCGTTGTCACTGCCCCTAAACTTAAGAACCAACCAACCATCTCGGAAACGGTCGGCTCTATCAAAAGAGTTAAATATACAGGTGTACTATCGCAGTGGTTTGCAACTTTTTTTCTCCTTATGATGTTATGATCTATTGATATCTCTCCCCTTTTTCTTTTTTGGGGCCCTGAATTTCACCCTTTTTTTTCGAAACGTTATATCTCGGAAACAGTCGGTCTTTTTGAACAAAGTTAAATCTACAGGTGTAAGTTCTCAGTGATTAGGAACGTGTTTGCCCCTTATGATTTTTTGATATCTCTCAACGTTTTCGTTTTTTGGGGCCCCGAATTTCATCCTCTTTATTCAATTCGTTATATCTCGGAGACGGTCGGTCCTATCGAAAAACGTTAAATCTACAGGTGTAAGATCTCAGTGACTATCATTTTTTTTTACCTCTTATGATTTTTTGATATTTCGCACAGTTTTGATGTTATTATAAGGTAGGTTGTTGTTTAAAAAAATTATTTGGGACCCAATTGTATATATAAATTTGTAAAAATTCAACGGTTGGTCTTATTGAATTTTACAAAAAGTTCTCTGTAATAACCAGTTTTCACCTTTTCAATAAGTTAAAAAATGCTCGAATTACAAGGTGGGTCCCAACATGCAGACTTTTTAAAATCACCCTGTAGTTCGAAAACCAAGAGGGCCGCCGTGATTTCGATTGCACCATCGTTTGTTTAACAAAGAAGTGGCACGGAATTGCGCAAACAGTTTTGCTCTATCTTGATTCGTATCCAAGATACCCGCTAAATACATCGAAAAGGTGCCACCCTGTACAGCCGTATTCATTGAAGAAGCATACACGTACTTTATTAGAATGAGTCAAATTTCGACATACAATTTATTGTTAAAGGTTATCATACGTCATAGGTTAAACACACATTTCTTCTTCTTCTTCTTCTTTTTTCGTCATCTCGGCCGCTCGAAACGGAAAAAGCCAGATACAGTGCCGGAATAAACCAGCGCGGGATCTGTAACAAAGGGCAGCCAGAGGCTCTTTACTTTAGGGTAAAACAATATACAGAATAGGCCAGCCTATACGAGGCGGACGAGTGCAATAAAACTATTACAGATATTTCGTAACTATGTGATGGGTTAAGCATTGCCTATGAATTCTCAAAATATGTGAGGAGTAACGTATTTACAGCTGTAAGATATTTTCCATTTTCTAGGACGTCCGGCTTTCATAACCACGTGATGGTGTCAGCATTGCCTGGCATATCATTTTCTAATAATCCTAAATTTCCACGCAATCGGGCCAAAGGCCCGAAAAGCAAGGCCGCGGGCCTTGCTGCCAACGAGGTTGTTGTTGGAGATTATTACCCCTCTTGCGCGCCGCTATGTTGCGCCACCGTCTCGTCTAAAGCAGGTGGTAGATCACTGACTAAACTGCTGGGTTATAAAACCCACATGCAGCATGGAGCTAAGATTCAAATCTACGTCAAGTCATTTTTTGTGTGTGTGACGTGCGGCATGGACTCCTACTTGTTATTATACTGTGTGACTTAGCAGCCACGCTGACCGAGGCAAAAAACGGTGGGTGAGTGGATAGCGTGTCGGTCTACTAACCCCAAGATTGCAGGTTCGCCCCTGACCGTGGGAAGTGATTTTTGAAAGGCGGCAAAAATACGATACGCATGTCATACGATGTTGGCATGTCAAAGAACCCATTTGAATTCAGTAGGCCGAGTTCATAATGGCAAAATTAATCTCGGGAGTTTCCGCCAGCACAAAGTTCCTCATTTCTCTACTAGAAAGCGCTATTGTGTTCAAGGAGATTAGATATCTAACATCTAACCTCCTTGACTTTCATAGTCAAGGAACTACGAAATTCGACATGCAAGCTACTCTCTGGGTGTCAAATAGCAAAGCTTGCACCAGGCACCCGAGGCCATACGGTATTATTATTATAATAAAAGGTAAGTGAGGAGTTATAAAAGAATAAACGAAGAATTATAAGGAAAATATTGTGGCCAGAGATACGAGCTGACGGATAATGAAGGAAAAGAAGAAATAGTGACTTGTACAGCCAGGCGGAGAAACTTACAGACACAATACGTAAGAGAAGGATGACATTTTATTGTAACCTCACAAGGATGAACAACTGTTGGTCAGCAAAAACGATGAAGTCCACCACAAAAGGTGTTGAAGAAACAAGAAAGGATCTCCAAGTGGCCGGAATTAATCCATATATATTTCGTATGACATACAGAGGATACAGTAATGCTATAGTATATACAATATAAACAAGTAACAAATATCTAGCAACATCCGCCATCGAAACCAAAAGTCACAGTTGGATGTCCAGAGCAGCAATCCACTCCACTGCATCATCAGTTGCGTTCTGCAGGTCATCATATCCTCCCTTGAAGGACCGCAAAGGGCATTCCGACACAATATGATGGATTGTCTGCACTGAATCGCCACAATCGTACTGAGGACTAGAAATTTTCCCTCATTTGTGGAGCCAAAAGTTACATCTTCCGTGACCGGTCCGCACTCTGTTCATTGACGTCCAAATCCTTCTTGGAAGATGGAAACCAGGAGGTTTCCTGCAGGGGTCGGTGATCAATCCTAGCTCATCAGGGTTTGATGTAGTCCATTCTTCTCGCCAAGTTTAATCCATAAGATCAACTATACAGAACAGATTTTCGAGAGAAGGCTGATCAATTCAAAGGGTTTTAGGAAATACATAGCTCAACAACAATAGTCGTCTGGTCTGAAGACAAGAGGATAAGTCTTTGCGACCGTATGAAAACACCCTGGGAGGAGAAAGGCGTATTTTCAAGTCGGCCTATTGTTGATTCCTGGCATAGTCTCAATCGCATTAAGTGTATTTAGCATGCCATGAAAAACTTTCAGGGCATAATTCAAACAGCCAGTTGACGTATGTGGCATATGGGTTTTTCAATTATATAGCTTACATTTATTTTTATTGTTAGCCCATTTAAAATTGGAGGTTGTAATCTTCTAGTAATATGCACTACAAAACGAAAATAAATATTAATTCATACTGTATTTATATTCGGGATTTACTACAGTTGAAAATACTACCGGGTGAGTTAGCCGTGGTCGTTACGGCATGACTGCTGGCAGTCGCTCGCTTCCGGAAGGCGAGGAGGTCCGAATCCCCCCGCCGGCAACCTTGAAGATGGTCTTCTGTGGTTTTCCATCGTCCTTCCAGACAAATGCCGGGGTTGGTCCCTAACTATAGGCCACAGCCGCTACCTTCCAACTCCTCGACCTTCCATTCCAACGTTCCTCCCCAACGGTACTTGTAGCTCACCCATTGGGTGTCCGTCTCGAAGCAGCTACAAAACTGGCGAGCCGAACATGTCCTCGGACACTCCCGGCATAAAAGCCATACGCTAAAAAAAAAGGCCTATTGTTTACTACGGTCCACAGTAGGCCAAAATCTACATAAGAAGAAGAGGAGGTTGGTAGTTTACCAGGAAATACATTATTTTGTTGCGGTATTTATTCGTGCCTAGGCTATCCTAATCGTACATGCTATCCACTTTGAGATTGCACCATATATCGCAAAAAAGAAATGAGATTCGGAGTGGATCTGCATACGGCGAATGGCTCTCCCAAAATCCATGTTACTGCATTCACTTTATGGGAGATCACAGCCTAGCAACAGAGCTGCAAGTGTCACGAGTGCAAGTTGTAGAAGGGAAGAATTGGAAATGAGATAGGACGGCTTCCCTCCCCCTCCGTGAAAGCAGCCTGTCTGCATGATCTTTACCAGCATCTTATATTGTCTACGTCTCTTAGACTTGTTGATGTGTATATTTGAGTTTGCACAAAGGGGTTTCTAGAAAATTCTGTTTCCAAGTTATGTTTAAAACTAAAACCCTAAACTTATGGTTAATTTTACTGAAGGAACTTTACAGGATGCACAGGCTTTTAAGAAGCCATGTAACAATGTCGTTCATTTTTCTCAAAACTGTAGTCTGTTTTCGAAATCCGTTTCCCTTGTAACTCCGTATAAGGCATATTACAATGACATTTCTCTCACGTGTTCCTAGTGATGGTGTCTCCAAACTGACCAAAATAGTGAACTTGGTCGGAAGGTTGTTTTAAAATCGTCCTCAGGCTTTGAACTTAGAATAATGCTCACCCCGTCTAGGATACACAAAAAGAGCTGCGTGAACTTAAAATACAATGTTTTAAAGCAATTATGGTTGTTTCAAGAATCAATGTACCAAGCCTAGGTCTAAACTGTTGGTGAAAGTATGATCTTTATTCTCTCTAGGCCTATATGTTTATTATTTGAGCTTCTAGTGACAATTCAAGAATTGAGGTAGGGCATACTGCAGTCAAGCATTCCAATAAAGGACACATTCAAGTGCAATATCAGGATTCTTAAGACACCAAAGGTATGGGACAACTTATTTTTCCCTAATGGGAAAGTTCCAACCACCAAAACCACAATTATCATCACCTGGAGACTCTCACAACTGACATATCCTTCTTAAACAATTTGTTTATTTGCTTCAATGGTGTGCGGGTCATAGACAGTTGATGAGTTAACATCAAATAATACCGCATATCATTTCCTGATGTATTGTTCATCATAGGAAAGGTATTTTGATTAATTTCAATATTTGAGGCAATTTTATCGTACGATGATGTCTCATTCAGTGTTACGGATCTAGCTCTCTACCGCTAGTAAAAGCTTCTATACCGTACTCCTGTATATTTTAAATGTGATCTCGTTCATGGCTTGGTAAATACCATACACTCTAAATCTCACCGAGGCTCTTCCTCGTGCGTTAGAGCTAGGCTTTGATCAGATTTTCTTTTGATGTGTGCGATTCATGACTTTCTTTACGAAGTGTGTCACAGTTGATATCGTTGCTCAAGGCTCGCAGCTGATCTTAACGAAGAGAAATTATTATTATTATAATGTACACCTTTCAGCCAATTTAACAATAATACAGTACCGTAATTCTTTGGTGCAAACCGGGACATATTATGAGATAAAGTTTCCTTCCTTACTGAAAAATGAATGAAATTACTATAATCATTTTTAAATTGAATATAATCGGTTTAGCACCTTTATGCGGTTAAGCAGTCAGCCGAGTTTATAAACAGGGCTAATTGACCATATTTAGTACTAATTTTAGTGTTAGTGAAGTGACCTTGACAATAAATTGGATAACTGGAAAAAGGCTTCGATACCGTAAGTGATTCAGTAACGAATAAAAATTATAGACTTGAATAATAAGCACCGTTCGCATTATACATTAAGTAGTAAATCCAGTTGTAGGCTATAATATGAAGGGTTGCATGCGACCCCCAATTTGTATATTGTATTATGCTCAACGTATTTATGGTATAGCCTATCGTGATCAAATATATATATATATATATATATATATATATATATACAAGCTGACCCGGCAGACGTTGTCCTGCCAATCAAAGAACGTGTTGTAACTTTGTTTCTTGAAGTGGTTTTGGATACACAATATTTTTTTCAATTTCTGTTAACTGCCTCTGAACTATTGTGAATTGAATTAACTAATTAAGAAACATTCGTTGGAGCGTGCACAACAACTCTCCAAAGTTTCATCGCAAACGGATACGGGATTTGGTTTAAATGATTCGTGCGCTCTCACTCATTTGTTGAATCTACTCGTGCTCTACCAACTGTGAAATGGATTTACTAAGTTAGAAAGCTTCACGTAAGTGTACACAACAACTCATCAAAGTTTCATCGCAATCGATGAATAGTATATGAACGCATACAGGATTTTGTTGGAACGTTTTGCGCGTCGTCACTCATTTGTAACATCTACTCGTGCGCTACCAATATTGTAAAATTGATTTGCCAAGTTGAACACCTTCCCTGGCGTGTACACAACAACTCATCAAAGTTTCATCGGAATCGGATGAATGACATATGAACGCATAAGTGATATTCTTTGAACAATTCGCGTGCCGTCACTCATTTGTTGAATCTGCTCATGCGCTACCTATTGTAAAATAGATTTACTAAGCCTGAAACCTTCTCTGGCGTGTACTCAATGATTCACCAAGGTTTGATCGCAATCGGATGAATGATATATGACCGCATACGGGACATTGTGGAAACGATTCGCGCGCCGTCGCTCATTTGTTGAATCTACTCGTGCGCTACTTATTAAAAACTGGATTTACTAAGACAGAAACATTTCCTGGAGTGTACACAACAATTCACCAAAGTTTCATCGCAATCGGATAAATGGTATATGGACGCATACGGTACTTTGTTGAAATGATTCGCATGCCGTCACACATTTTTTGAATCTACTCGTGCGCTACCTATTGTAAAATGGATTTATTAAGCCACAAACCTTCCGTAGGGTGTACACAACATCTCACCCAAGTTTCATCGTAATCGGACGAATGGTATTTGAACGCATACGGGACCTTATTGAATCGCTTCGTGCGTCGTCGCTCATTTGTTGAATCTACTCGTGCGAAACCTCCTGTGAAATGGATTTACTAAGTTAGAAACCCTCACGTAAGTGTACACAACATCTCACCCAAGTTTCATTGCAATCGGATGAATGGTATATGAACGCATACGGGACTTTGATTAAAAGTTCGCGCGTCGTTGCTCATTTGTTGAATCTACTCGTGAGCTACCTATTGTAAAATGGATTTACTAAGTTAGAAACCCTCACGTAAGTGTACACAACATCTCACCCAAGTTTCATCGCTATCGGACGAATGGTATTTGAACGCATACGGGACTTTGTTGAAACGCTTCGCACGTCGCCGCTCATTTGTTGAATCTACTCGTGCGCAACCTCCTGTGAAATGGATTACTAAGTTAGAAGCCTTCACTTAAGTGTACACAACAACAGTTTCATCTCAATCTATGAATGGAATATAAACTTATACGGGATTTTGTTGAAACGCTTCGCGCGTCTTTACTCATTTGTTGAATTTAGTCGTGCGCTACCTAATGTGAAATTGATTTACTAAGCCAGAAACCTTCCCTGGAGTGTACACAACATCTCACCCAAGTTTCATCGCTATCGGACGAATGGTATTTGAACGCATACGGGATCTTTTTGAAACGCTTCGCGCGTCGTCGCTCATTTGTTGAATCTATTCGTGCGCTACCTAATGTGAAATGGATTTACTAAGCCAAACACCTTCCCTGGAGCTCCCTCAACATATCACCCAAGTTTCATGGCAATCGGATGAATGGTATATGAACGCATACGGTACTTTGAAACGCTCTAACGTGCAGAGACAAACAGTAGAATTCGACATCACTGCCACGTTTGGTATAAAACACAACTTTTCGCCACGGGCGGAGTGTATGTAATGGCGGTAGTTGCACAGGTTGTGACCAGGTGGCTCTAACGTGCAGAGACAAACCGTCCAAAGACATCAGCTTTCACGAAGGCCAAGGCTAGTGGTTTCCATGACAACTGTTTTTGACTGTATATTGTGGTTCTAAAATTGTGTGTAAATTGTGGTTCTAAAATTGTGTTCATTCCACCTACCGGGTCAGATTGTGAATCTAAACCATACATGGACCCACCCTAATATACATACCAAATTCCATCAAAATCGGTTCAGTCGTTTAGAAGGAGTTCAGTCACATACTCACGTGTCGAAGAATTATATATATATATAAAGATAATATGGAGAGGTCTGTTCAATTCACCTCCCATCCATCCCATCCCTAAGGTATGGAACAACTTATTTTCTCCTAATGAGTGATAAACTCGAAAGTTCCAACCACTAAAACCATAAAATTATCATCACCTGAAAACTCTAACCAATACACAAGTGACATATTCTTCTTAAACAATTTGTTTCAATGGTGTTGGGGTTATGGAAAGTGGAGGAGTTAACATCAATTATTAGGTAGAGTATATCATTTCCTGATCTATTGTTCATCATAGGAAAGGTGCTTTGACTACCGAAATTACACAACTGTATCATACGTTGATTACGAATGATACGAATCTTGCTCTCTACAGCGAGTAAAGGCTTCTATACCGTACTCCTGTATATTTTAAATGTGATCTCGTTCTTAGCTTGGAAATTGCCATACACACTACTCTCGGCGAGGCTCCTTTTCCAGCGTTAGAGCTAGCCTTGGATCAGTATTGCTTTTGATATGTGCGATTCGTGACTGTCTTCACATTACTTTGGGCTGCTCAAAAATTGTGTCACAGTTCAAATCGTTGCAAAAGGCTTGCAGCTGATCTTAATGAAGAGAAATAATTGCTATAATGTACACCTTTCAACCAATTTAACAATATTACAATAATTCTTTGGTGTAAACCGGGACGTAATATAAGATAAAGTTTCCTTCCTTACTGAAAGTCAAAAGTCAACCCCTGGCACTATCCAGCCCATGACGGGCTAAGGCCGACCAAGCGACCGCTGCCCCGTTCCAACCCTCACGTCAGTTTTAAAATCCCTGACGGAGCCGGGGATCGAACCCGGGGCTCCGGGTGAGAGGCAAGCTCGCTACCCCAACACCACGGGGCCGGCTTCCTTACTGAAAAGTGAATGAAATTATTATAATCATTTTTTAAATTGAATATAATCGGTTTAGCACCTTTATGCGGTTAAGCAGTCAGCAGAGTGTATAAAAAGGGCTAATTGAACATATTTAGTACTAGTTTTTGTGTCAGTAAAGTGACCTTCACAACAAATTGGACATCTGGAAAAAAAAGCTTGAAGGTACCGTAAGAGATTCAGTAAAGAATAATAAATATAGGCTAGACTTGAACTATAAGCACCGCTCGCATTATACAATAACTAATAAATCCAGTTGATATGATATGAAGGGTTGCATTCATCCCCGAATTTGAAGTTTATATTATGCTCAACGTATTTTTTGGTATAGCCTATCGTGATTTTAAACAAGATGTTCAGTAAAGAACATATAGCCTACTTTCTCCTAAATGTATGAGTATAGTTATAACTCGTTGTTATTATCAAAGAGTATAATAGAATCATTTCTTGGTTGAAGACCTTAGAAACTATTTACCTCTACCAAACGCCACAACCTAGATAAAAACTGCTACCATCATTGAAGAAAGAAAGATAAGAAATATCTCAAGAATGTTATGGATCTGGAGACATAATCGACCGACCGGACTGGCTGCGTGGCTCAGCGGTAACGTTCTCGCTTGCTGGGCCCTAGGTTTCAGGTTCGTATCCAGGCGCAGTAACCTGGCATTTGAGGGTGCACAAATGCGAGGGAGCCGTGTCAGTACATTTACTGGCACGTTCAAGATCCCCTTCGGGCCAAAATTCCGGCACCCCGGCGTCTCTAAAAGCAGCAGTAGTTAAAAGGGACGTAAAACCAATAACATTATTGTTATTATTATTATTATTATTATTATTACTTAATCGACCTGCCGTGGGCAACATCCAACATTGAGTTGAGGCATGTCTTTACACGTCTGGTTGTGCATGGCTTTCACAACCCTAATTGAATTAACAAATCTTTCCATGACCCTACAGAGACGTGTGTATACAAACTATGTGGATATTTTCGATTGCTATTTGCCTGAAATAAAAGTATTAATTAATAACCTGAACTAGCACCAACGGCTAGAATTCAGTTACTATGTGAAATTCGTTTTGTTCTTTACTTCAAATAACATTTTCAAATAACGCACAATAGGCTGTTACAAACCCTTTAAAATAAAAAGTAAAAAATGTATCGTAGTATCATCTTGTCATTCTTCAAATTCGGTGCGCATAGAATGCCAATGGTATAGTAATCAATGGAGTCCCACGTAGACCAGTCGTGACATCTAGTGGAGAAGGATCGAACAATATAATCCTAACAGAGCGAGTGCATTCTAGCAGCCATAAGAAGAAACTTTTCAATAAAATCTGGAAGTTAATAAGTAGGTCGGCGTGCGGTTATCTTTTTGGCTGTTAGATGTCTCGAGCAAATCTGCTGGCGAATTATGTTTTAATTAAATGTATATTTTCCACCATAATATGCACAATACAACGCTTAATTTTAAAACGTCTGAGTCATTACAAAACAATAAATATATAAAATTTCAAGCAAAAAAGCCTATCTCTGATCGGGTTTGAACCATGGGCATTTGAGCGATAAGCCAACGCTTTACCACTGAGCCAATTGTGCCAAGGAATATCTTTCTATATAAAATTACTTACATAGAACTTGTTAGCAAATAATGATGTATACTAAACGATTTCATCAGTGGAGTATATTATTTATATATAAAGCATTTCATACAAAGTTTATTTATTTTGTATTAGTACGCTATATTGCATGCAATACTCAAATTAGTGAAATATAAGTCAGGCACAAGATATCCGCTGCCATCTTGTCTTATTACTGAGTCGACTCAGCTTTTTAAAATCACGTCTGCACTATAGTATTACAAAATAAACTTTTAATTTCGAACGTGCCTCTTCCTTTAGAACAGTTAAAACGATTCTCGGCTCGATAATCGGAACAGGTGGGTCCCATGATATGGATTATAAAGTTTGCATAATTCGCACGGCCACCATCCTGAATGGTATGGCGGATGACCTTGTAGTTTGGTCACAAGACGCGTCCTATATGAAGGTATGTTGTTACCAAATTTGGTAGAGATCGAATGATTTGGTTAGTCGTTATTTGATTTTACATTTTGAACGTTTGAGTGGCCGCCATTCAGTTTTAGTAAAGATGGCGGCGATATAAAACATGACACTGAGGTGCCCTTTGCTTGTTCTACCTCTGTACCAAATTTCGTTCAATTCGGTTTCACCGTGTTCGAATTGATAGGGGGGGACAGACATTCAGAGTACACACACACTCACACACACATACACACACACAGACTCACACACACACATACACACACACACACAGACAGACACACATTTTTTGGCCCTGTAGTGATCTCATAAGTCTACTTTCATTTTTTGCAAGAATCGAAAGTAGGCTAAAAGGAGAGGTCAGGTCAATTCACCTCCCATCCATGCTGGAATTAGTTTTTTGTGGTTTCACACTTCTACTCCAGGAAAATGCCAAGAAGTAACTCATGACCACGACTTCCTCTCCCTAATACGGTACCCCAACAATATTAGGGTTTCCAAGGCCTAGGGAGTCTCTTCCTTTCCTGTACAGTATTACTTGATTCTTGTCACATCTTTCTTGACCCCTCATTCTTCGAGGGAGTAGATTTCCTTTTTTACTCTCTTTATTCTATTTCATTTTCTCTGTAAGATTCCTGCACTGTTTTCGTTGATTGGATCATGTGTATCCAAATTATCTTAAGCGAATGTTTGAATCTACACTACATTTTGTGTGTATTTTCAATCTAAGTTGCATTTTGTGAGTCTTTTCAATCTAAATTGCATTCTGTATGGTGAGCATTTTGTCAGTATTTTGATTGTCAATTGCATTTTGTTGGGGTATTTTGATTCCAAATTACATTTTGTATGCTTTTTTCAGTCAAAATTGATTTTTTTAAATATTATCCATCCAAATGAGTAGTTGAATCTACCACATATTTTGTAAACATTTTCAATTTCAATTACTTTTTGTAAGTGTTTTGAATTTTCATTGCACTTTGCAAGTAGTTAGAATCTAAAATATGCGTTTTTCAATCTAAATGGCATTGTGTATTTTCAATTTCAATTACATTTTGTCAGTATTTTGAACCTCAATTGCATTTCAAACCTCACTTTCGACAGTCCTTGAAATGGTTTTCCGTGGTTTCACACTTCTACTCCAAGAGAATGCCTGAGTGGTACCATCTAACAGACCATGACCACTACCTTTCACATCCTTGTTCAGGCTCATTCATGTTCATCCTTACCATCTTTCATCCCTGCACGCAAATCACCCACGGGCGTTGACTAGAAAGACCTGCACTCAGCTTCTCAAGAGGTCACGCGACAAAATAAAAAAATGTAACGGTTTATTATTATTATTGTTATTAGGTTAATGTGAAAGTTCATCGCCCTGCCTTCTCCTTCACAGGTGTAATTTATTTCTAGAAAAAGCTGGTATATAAGGACCTTCAGCAAGAATATTTTCAGGTAACTGTTGGCTCTTGAGCTGGTTACATCGTGAAAAATCGGCTAACCAAACCATTTTACAGACTTGTAATATACAGTAAGTAGCTGATTATATTTAACATAGCACCTAGGCCTGCATCCCTATCTACCATTTAGAGGCTAGTAGTAAGTTCAAAATTATAACCATTGTATTTAGATCGTTTATTTCCAAAACAAAACTTCAAAAATTAAAATTATCGGAGTATTAGTTTAGCGTCTAGGGGCATAAATACCGCCATGTTATTCTTATGAAAGAATGATATTGTGAGTTCATATTGAACCCTTTATCCACAGGCAGTATAAAGGATTCTAATAATTATTCATCATCTTTTGATACATTTCTATAGACAGCAGATATGAGAGCCAGACGGTGTTGGGAAATATTGAGAAATCAGTGGCCGAGAGGACACAATGGTTTAAGCTCCTGTGGTATTTTAGGAGGTAGCATAAATATTCTTGACACATAGGACAGGTGCAACTTTTAGCGCGGAGACGGCTTGGGTACACACATTATGGCCTGTTGCTATGAGTGTTGGCGCCAAGAAGAAAATCGAATGCTACGATGTAATTGGTCAACCTTCATGTTAACCACTTCCTGTCGCAGAAATACTAGTAAAAGCGCGCAAAGACATACAAGAGTCTGAACCAATAATATCAAGACGCCTTGTTTTAGCGGCATCTCGGCTTGGTAACGCACCCTGGTAAATTAACGCAGGAGTTATCTACGGATTAATTCCACGAACGATTCGAGCCAGCTACAGCATAATCGTAACCTCCACATCGCTACGAACTCAATGATACCGATCGCATGCTAGTCTGATAATTATTATGGAATATTTTTTAATAAATCCCCTTCCACACCTACCCTAGTCAGTTTCATTTACAAGGATCCAGAAAGCTTCGAGAGAACATACTTATTTTGTGCGTCTGAGGACGTGACGTTGATTTTTATTTGAGCATTTGAGGACATACGTTGTCCGAGGACACGAGGCATACTCTGCATATTTTCATGTTATTGAATTTGGAACACTTTCGTCAAGTTATAAGTGTAATTTCAGTGATTTATTTGTAGACCCAGCACTACCAGTAGGACCAGTTCATCGAAATAATTCACCAAATAGACTGTCAAGGAATTTAGTACTTGATAGGTGAATGTAGTAGGAAATATATCGTGTGTGTATCTGACAAAACTTTATTTAATTAAGCACGAGATGACGTCTAGGAACGAGACCGGATCTTGGAACCAGCAGGACATTTGCCAGAAGATGTCGATGACGAGATAAACATCTTAAAGGAGATGGCTGCAGATGTTTCCTTGACGCTGTTTTAAAGGATTGAGTACAAAGGAATTTATTTATTTATTAAATCAGCTATGGTATTATGGGACATATTTTTGTAGATATTTGTTTGCTTGCTTGCTTGCTTGGTAATGTAGATTCTTAGTTCTTGTTTTACTGACACATTAAATATGGGATAAGCCGAGCGTTGTGCAATTTGTAAATATTGTGATTTGTGTGTGTTCAACTTTACGGGGCGACGCGCAGCTCGTGTTCGCATTCGCTTGCGTAAATCGCGGTCAAACATTATTATTCGGAGGTATGCCTTATAACAGAAATGGAACTGAATTAATTTTGAGATTAAAAATAGAATTTGGAGGGTAAAGAATATTTGTGAGCAGAATTTTATGACGGATCAGGTTTATTTTTGATAGTTACTTTTCAGCAGATCTGAACGGGATGGCACTTTTTACCCGAATTTTTGTTGTGTATTTTTTTAAATGTGTAAATAGACGCAGTATTGTTGATCTGTTTTGAGCCAACCCAGTGATATGTTTATGAGAGTCAGTCCAAGCTTTTGGTGCGTAGTGTGATATATTTATGATGTGCTAGCGAGAATATATCATAGTGATTATTTTGACTTGCTCCACGTCAGCCCAGTTCATGACCTCGCGAGGCTGGACTTGTGGTATATATTTGTGATTTCTTGCCATCCAGGGGGATGGGTGAGATATGTTGGCGTTTCCAGAGGGAAACTGCACCTAGCTTGAGGGACTGAGAGAGATAGTTGACGCAGCGATGATTCATACAAGTGGGGCGCGCTCAAATCACATAACGCGACTTGTCATTAGTAACAGGCCTGGCTCCTGTACTTCATTTTAAGACGTTGTTTTAAATTCACAAAACCTGATCGGTTATAATGAGTATTTGATTGATTAAATGGGTGCTGTCCATAGTTGTAAGGTAGCTTCCGAAACTCCCGTTTGTCTGGCGTTCTATATAAATGTAAACATAGTTTTTCAGCCGTTAGGCTTGTATTTTGTTGCTTTTGCTTTAATTCTTGTGTGTTTTTTATGCGTTCAATGACCCGTGTTGTGCGCAAGGCTATGTTCCCGAAGTTGTGATGCGAGCTTTTTGTCCTATTTCTGGCATGCACTTTTTTTATTTATGTGCCTAGGCACCAGCTAGAATCTCAGGGAGATTATTCAACTTTTTATATTATTAGATCTTGCATGTGTCAGTAGTAATTAGTGTGTTAATTAAGGGTGGGTCCCATAGCCGTAGTGTGATTTAAAAGACGCAACTCCGTGAGCAACATGACTGTTTCAGTTGTAAACGGACTCGCATCAGTACTCAGTTTCTTATTAACGAGCAGTACACGACACAATTATATAACTTCTTGACCAGGAAAAATGGACTTGTATCCATATGTTGACGAGCGAGTTCTTACAGCTCAAAGTTTATGTTATGATTAATTATTTTGTGTGAAGCTGTATTCACATTGTCTTGTTGTGACGAGCGAGTTCCTACCGCTCAGTGTTATAATTATTTATTAGGGGGTGAAAGTCAGGGAGGATTTCTTTTATTTATTATTATTATTATTATGCACATACTTTTCAGTCATTAAATTTCTTTTATTCTACTTGTTATTCCTTTTATTTCTAGTATAGCCTCTGTCATGAACCTTTCTATTCATTAGAGCATGTTGTTTTTTAAGCGAACTTTGCTGTATAACGCAGTCAGGACTGAACACGACCCCGTAGATGACTCTTGAGAAAACCATGCTTTATTGAAGGGTGCAATATCTTCTTTCACTCGTATGTAGCGCATGTCTAATGTAATACACAACCTTGTGACAAGATTCTACATGTGTCTATCGTGGTATGTTTGTACGAGGTTAAGCCCTGGGTGTATTAGGGTAGAGTATATTAGGGAATGTATATCAAGGATAATTTCAGTTGACTCAGATCTCTCAAACAGATCACATCTTGAAAGACCGTCTCACCGACCTCTCTACAGCCTTGTACTACGCAGTAACCAGCTGTTGGCCTTGACTAGGGTATATTAGAGGACCCTTAGCCAGAATACAATCAGTTGACTACTACCTCTTACGGTGATCACATCGTGAATGACCGTCTCACCCACCAGTACTACGCAGTAAGCAGCTGTTACCCTTGACTAGGGTATATTAGTGGACCTTTAGCAAGAATATCACCAGTTGACTACTTCCTCTCACAGAGTTAACATCGTGAAAGACCGTCTCACCGACCAGTCTACAGCCTTGTCATTCGCAGTAAGTTTTAACATAGCAGTTAGGTTTGCATCCGATCTCTAATTTAGAGGTTACTAGTAAGTTCAAAATTATGACCAACGTATTTAGATAGTATATTTCCAAAACAAAACTTCAAGATTTATAAAATCGCTATAATAGTTTAGTCTCCAGGGGCCTGAATGTAAGCCAAGTTATGCATATCTGTGGTATTTACATGTAAATAGCGTTTGTTCAGTCATAGAAAATGTAAGCTATAAGCATGTGTATTCGTTTAGGAAAGCCCAGGGAATTGAAACGCCGTTTTATGTCACAGTCAAGGATGTTTGTAAATTTAATGTTAGATTGTAAGCAGTAAGTCATAGTCTTACATTATTATTATTATTCTTAGCTTGCCACGGTGGGTGAGTGGATAGCGTGTCGGTCTACTAACCCCAAGATTGCAGGTTCGCCCCTGACCGTGGTAAGTGATTTTTGAAAGGCGGCAAAAATACGATACGCATGTCATACGATGTTGGCATGTCAAAGAACCCATTTGAATTCAGTAGGCCGAGTTCATAATGGCAAAATTAATCTCGGGAGTTTCCGCCAGCACAAAGTTCCTCATTTCTCTACTAGAAAGCGCTATTGTGTTCAAGGAGATTAGATACCTAACATCTAACCTCCTTGACTTTCATAGTCAAGGAACTACGAAATTCGACATGCAAGCTACCCTCTGGGTGTCAAATAGCAAAGCTTGCACCAGGCACCCGAGGCCATACGATATTATTATTATTATTATTATTATTTTATAGTATTATAATTATTATTATTGGTAACAATGTAAAAAATGTTTATCTTACCTCTTAAACACATCGTATCCTATAAACAGTTCACACAACTAGGTTGGTGGAAAAATACATCACTCTGTCTCTCTCTTTCGCAGGTGTGATTTATTTCTTGAGAAGAAAAACAGCTGTTAGCAGAAAACAACATTTATGAGGGAGCAAACTATTCAAAGCTACACATGCAAAGTGTGTGGAAAATCTTTTGTTCGAGACTATGTTAGAAAGCGTCACGAAGTATCGTGTGGACAATTCCGTCAGTGTAAACCCTGTGGTATCAAATTCAACAATGCTTACAACGGATGCCGTCATGAAGAATGTTGTGATGTTTTGTCATCAGCCAAAAGACAAAAATCTGAGCCTACAAAACATCAGCTACTCTCATTGGTTCCTGATCAAAACGGACTAAGTGAATATGAAAGGTGTTTTGATGGTCGTCTTATATCCTATTTTATACGTTGTGATACGTGTAAGGATTTAAATTCATACATTAAAGAGTCCAAACAGCAAATAATAATAGCTATGTACAAAGAACTAGCAATGCACAAGTCAATAAAGATAATCTTGTGGCTGAATGTAGATTCATTCATACATGTACCAATGAAATTACAGATCATGCTTTCAAAACACGAAATCAAGCCCTAT
Source organism: Meconema thalassinum (assembly GCA_946902985.2). Classification (NCBI taxonomy): domain Eukaryota; kingdom Metazoa; phylum Arthropoda; class Insecta; order Orthoptera; family Tettigoniidae; genus Meconema; species Meconema thalassinum. The sequence goes on along the minus strand of OX336388.2, from coordinate 2,094,749,566 downwards.
GTTTGGAAACAGACTTAAGAAGTTTCTTGGAAACACAATTTAAAAAGTTAACTACTGAAATGGAAGAATTTGTGCAAAAAGGTAGTGATTGGGCATTGTTAGCCGTGGAAGGAGTACGATTGAAAATAAATAAGTACAATCCCTTGCGTGGAAGCACATATATTCCATTACCAGCAGCTATAAAAGCAAGAAAAGCCTGCATTAATCCTGAAAACTTGAAAGATGAAAAGTGTTTTATGTATGCCATTTTAGCAAAACTGGTTAAAAATAAACCTCAACGCATTAGTAAATACAAGGACCTGGAAAACAAGAATGATTTTTCAGTAATATTATTTCCTACATCGGTAGCTGCCATTCCCAAATTTGATAAAGCCAATGACATATCAGTTAATGTATTTGGACTGAAAAAAGAATACAAACTGTTTCATTTAAAGGTTGTTGATCAAAAACTAGAAGATCATCGCGACCTCCTTCTTCTAAGTTCATCATCCGGTCAGAACCACTACGTCTTTATCAAAGATTTCGATAAATTAGTAAGACATCATATTACCCACCATGAACATAATATATATGTGTGTGTGTGTGTGTAAACGGTGTTTTACTCACTTCGATAATCAATATGGGCAACAAGGAATGGAAAAATTAAAAGAACATAGAGCTTTGTGTGTCCAGCATGACATTGCTTGGGTTGAAATGCCTATTAAAACTCAATTGTTAAATTCTTAAATGTGGAAAAATGCTTAGAATACCTTACGGTATCTGCAGATTTTGAAAGTATACTGTTACCATATCAAACATGTCTACCTAATCCTGAGACAATTCATACAGTACCATACCAGAGTCATGTTCCTATGAGCTTTGGTATATACGTTAAACCCTCACCAGCTGTGGAGCACATAAAGACAAACCTTCCAAGCCAACCTGTTATTTATCGTGGACCTGACGCTCCAGAAAATTTTATGGACTCTTTGATCTCAATAGTTAATGAAATTGATCACCTTTACAGCTTAAATGTTCCAAAGGCTTTAACTGAGGGTCAAGATGCAGAGTTCCAATCTTCTGAAACCAGTTATTTGTATCATAAACCATTTACCAAAGAGGACTGGAAGGTTCGAGACCATTGTCATATTACAGGGGAATACCGTGGAAGTGCACATAATAACTGTAATTTTAAGTGTAAAACACGTAACCCCGTTCCGGTATTTTTACATAATATGAGTGGTTACGATGCAAATTTCATTGTAAAGCAACTGGGATGTACTACTGAGAGAGTGGATGTTATTGCTAACTCCAAAGAAAAGTAAATTTCCTTCACCAAATATGTAGGAAATGTTAAGCTTCGATTTGTGGACACGTTTCGGTTAATGCCGAGTAGTTTGGAAAACTTAGTTTCCAACTTAACATCATACCCTGAAACAGCCAAGTACTTTGGAAAAGAAAATGCAACGCTCATGACTCGTAAAGGTGTATTTCCTTATGATTACATTGATTCTTGGGAAAAGTTAAGTGAGACGTGTTTACCTCAAAAAGAAGCATTCCTTAACGAATTAAGTCAGGAAGATGTTAGTAAGGAAGATATGAACATGCCGAAAATGTCTGGAATCAGTTCAAAATTAAAACTCTAGGGGAATATAGTGACCTTTACTTAACTTCAGATGTACTCCTTCTTGCAGACATCTTTGAAACCTTTAGAAACAAAACAATAGAAACCCACCGAGTGGATGCTGCACACTTCTTTACTTCGCCTGGTTTAAGTTTCGAGACAATGCTTCTTTACACTGGAATTGAATTGGAATTGCTACAGGATTACGATCAGATTCTTTTATAGAGTCTGAAATACGTGGAGGCATATGCCAGGTTTCTCAACGGTATGCTGAAGCTAACAATAAATACATGGAAACCTATGATTCCGAGAAACCATCGCAGTTTATTACCTATGATGATGCCAACAATCAATACGGGTAGGTTATGTGTCACTCCCTTCCTTACGGTGGATTTCAGTGGGTTTCTCCAGATACCATTGATCTAAAAAGCTAAAGGAAGACGATCCTGTTGGATACATTCTAGACGTTGCTGTTGATTATCTATCCAACCTTCATGATCTACACAACGATTTACCTTTCCTACCAGAGTGTATACAACCTAAGGATCCGTCTCTCAAAAAACTGATTCCTCATCTTGGAAATCGAATGCGATACGTTGTTCATTACATGGCACTTAACAGGCTCTAAATCATGGACTAAAATTGATGAAAATTCATCGTGTGTTAAAGTTTCAACAGAGACCCTTGCTAAAGGCATACGTTAATTTTAATATCAACCTTCGAAAACAAGCTAAATGATTTTGAAAAAAATCTGTACAAATTATTTAACAATGCAATTTTTGGAAAAACAATGGAAATATTCGTAAAAGAATAGATATACGTCTTTTAACTGATGATAAAAAGCCAGAAAAGCTGATAGCAAAGCCAACATTTATCGACAGAACAATTTATGGTCCTAACCTAGCTGCATTCCACATGGCTAAACGTAGCATTGTATTCAATAAGCCTATATATATTGGAATGTGTATCCTGGATATTTCAAAAACTCTTACGTATTCACACCACTATGATGTCTTGCTACCCTATTATGGGATTGAGAATCTTAAACTCATGTATATGGACACAGACTCGTTTATTTATTTGGTCAACGCCCAAGGTGTTTATGAAGACAAGTTTAAATATTTGGAACACCTGGACACATCTGATTATCCTACTGATCACATACGTTACTCTTCATCAAACAAGAAAACTTTGTGAAAATTTAAAGATGAGGCTTGTGGACATATTATTAAAGCATTTGCTGGACTTAGAGCTAAAACGTATGCTTTAAACATAGATGGACTAGAAATAAAAAAGATTAAAGGTATTAGCAGAAGAGTTGTCAAATATTGTTTAAGTTTTCAAGATTATAAGGATTATCTCATGAAGAACGAGGTAAGAAGAATACCAATGAACATTATCACATCTAAAATACATAACATATCATCTGTAAAACTAAACAAAATTGCTTTGTGTCGTCGTGATTATAAAAGAGTAATTGACTCTGATGGTATGGCTAAACATGCTTATGGTCATTACACAACCGTTGACCACAGTTAAATAACTAAGTTATACATATCAAGTCAACGAAGTAGTACATAGAATCTACTTATCAAGACCACCTCATGGCGTAGTGGATTGCATTGTTAGTTTTCACACCTGAGGTTCATGGTTCGATACCCAGCTCTGTCATGCAATAAAAGTTATGGTATGGTGTGGTACTGTGACTCCCAACTTCATTGTATTCAATGGAACCTACCAGATGTTGTGGTGGAATGAGAAGCGGAAAAGAGGTGGTCACCCTACCGTACGTAAACTCAGGCTTTGTACTTATAAATAAAAATACCTCTGGCGTGAGATTAATTTCTCCATAAGTCTGTGTGCTGACGATAAAGATGATGATGATAATTGTTGTTTTAAGGGGCCTAACATCTAGATTATCGGCTCCTAATGGTGTGGGTGATCGTGAATATGAAAATGAATTGTAAACTATAACTAAAACTAGCTTACACACTAGAAGAAGAAATGAAAAACAAAAGGAGAATAAGGCAAATAAAGGATAGGAGAAAAAAATGCTCTCAACCCTCGAAGAATGCGGATTGAGGGATTTGGAAGAAGTCTTTGAGTGAATGAATAGGTATCTAGAGTTATATTGATTTCTTCGTAAGCCAGTAAATAAATGAAAAGGCCTATAACACAAGATTAATTTCTTTGTAAGCCTGTGTGTGAAAGAAAGGCCTTTGAACGAGATTCATTTCTCCGTAAGCCTGTGCGTGTGTGTTAACTCTGCCTCTAGGCTTAAGCCCAAGTGTTGGTCTCAATCCCAGAGAAAAGAGGAGAGGCACAAAAGCGTTTACTTCTTTAAACTTAACTATAATGCGCGGTGGCCTTTACGAAGGGAGAGTAGAACTTTGAGGTGTATTCGTCATTCAAGCTTGCAAACCTTGTTGATACACCTGCGATAAGAGTTTACGTATAGCATTTATAGTTAACTTACTGGAGTATCAGCTTCATGACATACTCAAGCTTTGACTTCTTTAAACTTAACTATAATGCGCGGTGCCCTTTACGAAGGGAGAGTAGTAGACCTTTGAGGTGTATTGTCATTCAAGCTTGCAAACCTTGTTGATACACCTGTGATAAGATTTTACGAATAGCATTTATAGTTAACTTACTGGAGTTTCAGCTTCATGACATACTCAAGCATTGAATGGTTGATGTTAATCCCCTCACAGAGGGGGTGTAGACTACTGGCTACAACTCTGTAAGACAAGGCAACAACCCTCGCGGTGTTGTTAACGGTGGATTCTACCATTTTAACGTCCTGGTTGGCTTAACGTTGTACCCGATACCTAGTTTAGGCTATCGGCTACGCCAGCAGACATTAAGCTGTAGTTGAGGTTTTGGGAAGAGTTAAGAAAAGATAGCGCACCGATCGCGTCAAGAAGAATGTCCAGATGACGTAGGAGGTCTAGAATCAAGGAGGCATTGACATCTGTGAGAAGATGGAATTATGGATAGAGATCATCATCTTCTTTGCATTTTCCCACTTATGTGGGGTCTGCCTTCCTGCAATGTTTCCTCCACTTCAATCGATCCATAGCGTCTCGGGGGCGGAGTTTAGTGAGCCGCATGTCATCTCTCACCCTATCCAACCAGCGTGTTTGAGGTCGCCCTCGAGGTCGACGACCCTCCACATTTAGTTGAAGGGCAGTCTTAGCAACTGAGGTTTCACTGCTACGGAGCACATGTCCATACCACCGCAGACGTGATTCACGCATTTTCTCTGTGATTGGGGCAACCTTGAAATCCTTCCGCACGGCATCATTCCTAATATGGTCCAGTCGAGTCATACCATTGGACCACCGCAACATCTTCATTTCCATTACATGAAGTGCCTGTTCGTGCTTCGATGTTGTAGGCCAGCATTCCGATCCATAAAGGGCCACCGGTCTAATCACTGTGCGATATACCTTAGATTTTAAATGTAATGGAATTTTCTTATCGCATAGGACTCCAGTAACTTGGCGCCATTTCATCCATGCGGCAGTGACTCTTGTTTTGACATCAGGAATCGTGCTGCAGTTTGAGGTGATGCATGACCCAAGGTATTTGAATTGGGTCACTTTATTAAGTTGAACCTCACCAACAGTGATCGTGCCATCAGTTTGGTCACCGCATTCCAGATATTCCGTCTTCTTCAGATTCAATTTCATCCCGAATTCTTCAAGACGCATCTTCCACTCTTGTACTTGCTGTTCGAGGCGCCCACGGGTCTCGTTAGCTATCATGACATCATCCGCATATAATAATGTCCATGGATGCCTGGTTTGGATGTCATTTGTGATGGCGTTCATACAGAGTATGAAGAGCAAGGAGGACAAGGCTGATCCTTGATGGACACCAACAGTGATTTGGAAGGTATCGGACATTCCTGCTGCACACCGCACTGAGCTTGTTGTCTTTCGGTACAGAAGTTTCACCCAGTTTACATAGGCTTCTGGTACACCGTGTAGCCTCAGTGCCAGCCAGATGAGATCATGTGGTACTCTATCGAACGCCTTTTCCAAATCAAGAAAGGCTAAGTGAACTGTCTTCCTTTTCTCATGGTGTCGTTCCATCAATAGACGAAGTGCATGGAGAGCGTCTGTTGTTCCGCTGTTTTTAACAAAGCCACACTGGTTAGATGAAACAGTGATGATGTTTCGTAACCTCGCATCAAGATAGAGATGTGAAGCTTTATTGAGATATATATGGAATTATGGTAATTAAACATCTTAGAAGAGGATATATAACATGCATTATATGTGGAAATAATTTTATGGAAGTCAGATAACCCTTAAGTTATTTTATAACGGAACAGCCGAGATGATGTGGGTTCGAGACTATGATCGTGACGCGAGAGCACAGTGGTGGGGGACTACACCACGTGCCTGCGCCAAGCACATAAGCGAGAGGACAGTGCAAGCAAGTTCAGTTGAGCTCTGACAGACGAGCAGGTAGGAGCAAGCTCTATAGCGCAAGCGAGACGCACAGTGAAGGTCACGTAACATACCGAAACTGTCACGGCAGAGTGTAGGCGACAGTTTCTGCATCGCCGAGCAGCGAAGGCCAAGCGGGTCATTGATCCAGGCGGGCTAGCCGAGGAAGCAATCACAGACGGCCGGGATATGTTAGGACGGCACTGCAAGTAGTTGAAGACTTTATTACAAGCTACATTTCAACGCAGTTTGAACACAGCTTTTATGAATAACTTTATGACTATGCTTTTCTATAACGCATTCAAAGTCACTTTAACTATTTCAAGTAAACGGAATATTGTTAGCATAGGCACTGATGAACATTGGATCTTGCATCAATGAGATTTATTTCTTATGCAGTTTCATGAATTACCTAATACAGACAACTACAGGGTGTTTCGTAAACTTGAGCACTCTCAAGTAAAATTTTATTTTACGAAAGTGAGACTTAGCAGTCATTTGAGATTGAACTTTCAATACTCAAACTGAACATTTAACGGAACAGTGGCGTAACTTAGAAGAGGAGTAGGGGGTCCGCTGTTTCCATGAACATTTTCGAGAGGAGTTGGACAATATCCGCTATGGGTAATCCGAAGTTCAACATGTCCGAGTAGACGCAAATAGAGACAAGATGGCACCGCAGAGCGATGGATTCGATTCCTGACGAGAGGAGGTCCACCAGCTGATTCACTTGGGATTTCGAAGGCAATCGTCATTTCATGGATGGAATGCTATTCACGCCGATCTTTCGAGAAATTCTTTATGTAGGGAAAATCGACGATCTTGGAAATTTAATTACAACTGATTATGAAAGGTACTGTAAGAGCTATAACTACCTGATACGATTATTTTCATGAATACTGGGCACACATGTATATTTTTCTAATAGGAGTGATACGATTATTAAGACATGGTTTGAATTTATATACTTCGAATTTGCTAGAATATGGAGTGACCATATGATATGGCAGGCATCATTATACGAAATTCTCACCATTGGTTGGCTTTATTAAGCAGATGTTTGGTCTTTTAGACATTTTTCCAGCTAGGATATTTTTCATGAATAGTTTTTTTTGTGTAACGAGTACTTCGAACTCGTGATCTGCAATTGATTATCAAAAATTACTTCGTCAGTTCATTGCATACTAGCGAGTGTGTATTATTCATCAGTAGGGATTTTTTCCATTGGATTGTTTGGAGATATTAAGAAGTTATTCACTTTAGTGAATGAACATCGCTTATATATGACAACTAGAAACTTGTTGATTCCTATCTGGTACATTCACTCATATAGCCTACGAGATGGGGTCCTTCGTATTTATACGATTGTATGGTGGCTACTCATCTTACCCATCGTTCAGGGAACTATCATCCAAGTCGACGGGGCGAGGTCTTTCGTATTTATACGACTGTACGGTGGTTACACATCTTACTCGCCATTGAGGGACTCATTTTTATCATCCGAGTGTACACGAGATGTAAGTGAATCAAACAAGGAACTACTAGTCACATATCAGTCGAAATTTTGTTAAATAAAGTAACGATAAATATCAACAGGATTGCATTTAGTAATTCTTGTTTGCCAATCCAATATTTTGTTGCTATACTCTTTTGAGAGTAATTTCAGTTTAACAGCTGTTACAGCTGAAGCTTTTGATGATTTTTATAATTGTGTTTGATACCTTTGAGAAGGATTTAAAGTAATTGAATCTTGTAAGATTAATCATTAAGGGTCAGATTTATTTTAAGGCAGATCAGTATTGCAGATTTTGATATGAGATTATAGCACATTGGTGTTTTTTTTCTGTGATGTGAGTTATAAAATTTGTAAAAGAATTTATGCTATTTGAAAGCAGATCTTAAATTACTGAAGTAATATTTTTCCAATTGTTTCAGAAGTTGTCTAGATGTGATCAGATTAATTACAGTTATTGGAGATTGTGTACGTTGATAATTTGAAGCCAGTTATATATTTTTTGTAGATCATGCAACATGGTTAAGTGAAGTTTGTGATAGGCATTTTGTGGAAGTTGCCATGTGATAGTTGCAACGTTGATAATGTATTTTGAGGCAGACATGAGGTCGTCGTACCCAGTCTAGCGTAATTGTTGAGATTCATGCTGTATGTGCTGAATACTTATGGAGTTTTGTGGAATAATTATTGTATTCAAATGTGATATTTGAAGTATTGAAGAAATGTAATGTCGTTGTGGATAGTTAGATCCAACGTGATGTCGTGGAGGCAATAATGTTTTTTGGCATGATAAATTAAATACGAGATATAACTTGGAAGTGATAAAACTGTAAGACAACGTTCTATAAACCATATTAAACAATTTGTTGGGAAATTAAACAAATAAATGAAGTTGATAATACAAGATTTTCTGAAAATAATAATTAACGAAATAATAATCTGAGATTTAAGCATATTAACGATCTGACCTAATGAAATAAAAATCAGAATGACTAGATGAAATAATGAAAAACTAAATAACCAGATGATTGAAATTTAAATAAGTTGATAAATTAAATTTTGGAATAAATCGATGAATTAAATAAATGGATGAATTAAAGATTGAATAAATAAACTGATTGAAATAAATTAATAGACGATTGTGATGATGATGAATAACTGAATTAGAAGGTGATAATTAACTAAAGAAGCTGATGATTAAAGAATTTACATGGAATTAAATAAATTTAATTGAGATATAATTTGAAGGAATTGCAACTTGAGTTGAGCATTTAAATGATGTAATGGTGATGAATTAATGATTCTGACAGGAATATGTAGAATTTTGAAGTGAGAATTAATGTGAGGAATGTTTAATTTTGATGATGACGATAACGATGACCAATGAGAATATGAATTTTCTGTAATTCACAGATAAGAGATTATTAATGACGATGTAAATAGTGTAAATTAATTATTCGATGTTTAGGAGCATTTGATTAACATGTTCAACATTCAAATTATGCCATGCAAACCATAAATTACGTGATATTTAATATGTGTGATTCTAATATGTGTATGTTTAGACAGATTAAATACATTTATTTAATCCACATTGATGATGTTAAATTAAAGAGAAATTAGGTCTCAGGTTTCACAAATGTCAGTGACGAAAGACATAGTGCTACAGTGATCCTGAGAACCCAAGAGAACTTTATAGATTTTTCTTGTTATGTGGATAAAAATAATTTTGGATTAGAAAAGAGATGGTTCGATTTTTGGACAATGACAATTTAACTTTGGCATTCGACCATACTCTTAGGTAGGAGTTATATTTAAAATGTCTGTCTGACTATCAAAGTAAAATAAATTTGTTTTTATCTTAGTTGTGATATGATGATGGTGTGATGTTCCTTTTTCTTTCCTTGTCTTGAGTAAGGCTTATCCGGAAAGGAAGTGGTTTGCTAGGAATTCAGTTGATGGCGCCCATTTATATTTACATTTTTTTATTAAACTTAAGCCCGTAACGACCCTAGAGATACTTTGTCTCGTGATACCCACTGCTTTTTCGAGAACTCAGCTGAATTTCCGACACATTCCTTATTTGACTAGAGGTTCATTTAACTCCGCTCTGTCCTGGAACTCCAGGAATGCGATGTTATAGCAGATGGGTCATCGCATCCCCAGGACGAACGGGTACAGAGAGAGAGGGAGAATTGGCTTTATCCAACTAGTGGGGCTTCGATTTTGTTTATTCTATGGAATCACATCAGATTTAGATTACTGAGAGATTGATCTCAAGTTCATTTAAGTGTGTTACAAAATTTATTAAACTTAGTCAGACAATGTACTTGTGTGCCCAACCCAGTGTTCATGTTAATCGTATTAGTAATATCATGTTAGTTATAAGACATTTTTCCTGTACCCAAGTGAATGCAGGAATTGAGACATTGTGATGTGTTGTTGTCTAACGTCTCTATATAAAACGTATATTGAAAATATAATTATGTTGCCAGAAGATTTAGCTAAGGTGTTAGGAGAGTTACAGACGGGTATGTCTGGTATTGCAGAAACTATATCTAAGATGGAAACGGAAGTTAAAGAACAAATTAATAATTCAGAAGCTAGATTAGAAGCTAAATGTAAAGAGAATGTAAAATCATTACAGGCTAGTAACGAAGGCAGTCTGAACGACAGTTTAAAGTCATTAGAGACTAGGCTACAGACCAGTAATGAAGAAAATTTAAAATCATTGCAGACTAGTAATGAAGATAATTTAAAGTCATTAGAGACTAGGTTACAGTCAAATAGTAAAGATGAGTTGATGTTATTAGAAACAAGGCTACAGTCAAATAGTGAAGCTAACTTGAAGGATAATTTTAAGTCATTAGAAGAGAAATTACAGTCAAATAGTGAGGACAATTTCAAATCGTTGGAAGAGAAATTACAAGCTCGTAGTGAAGAAACTAACACTGAATTAGAAAACAAGTTAACTAGATTAGAGAATAGTTTAACTTTAAAGAATAATGAGATGCTGAAGACTTTACAATTAGACATAATTGCAGTAAACATGAAAGGAGAGGAAAATGTTCAAATGTTAAGAAAAAATATTATTGAATTAGAAAGTAGAGGAGAAGAAAATATTTTTACTTTAAGAACAGACGTTATGTCCATACAGAAAGACATTAAATCAGATGTATCGAAGTTGAGATTCGACATCGATGGTTTAGTGGCAGATGTAGGCAAAATTCAAGAGTGGTCTACCGAAGTATCTTTCGAAACTAAGATTAAAGGTCTAGAAACGAATTTAGGTAAAGAGATTAAAGAGTTAAAGACAGTAATTGGGACCATTAAAGAGGAAGTCTAAGGAGAGGTCAATTCTAATTTAAAATCATTAGAAAATCAATTGCAGAAAGATATTAGGAAGATAGACGACGATATGGAGCAAAAGGTTAATGAAAACTTAGCTTTATTTAAAAATAGAGTCGGTGCAATTGTGGAAGAACGGTATAGTGAGGTCGATGCCGAAGCAAAAGAGAAACGTGAAGGGTTAGATGAAAAATTAATCGCAGGTATGGCAAACTTAGAAGCGAGGTTTACGGAAAACAAAGAAGCGATGAAGATAGATTCAACTCTATTTAGAACAGATGTTGATCTGTTAAAGGAACAAGTCGCGTCAGTAAAGAACACGTGCGAAGGAAAAATTGACAAGTTAAGAAACGACTTAGACGAGAGCAACAAAAAGCAGGATGTTACATCGTTAGATGAGTTGAAGACGCAGGTCAAGACCGTGGAGAAATTAGCAGAAGACAGGATAACTAAACTAGAATCCATGTTTAACAGTTTCACCAGTCAGAATATAACATCAGGGGAAACATTGATAAATCAAACAGCGATAGACCGCAGTATGACTAATCAAGAAGCGAGCATGGGAGAAGACCGTCAAATGCAACCGAATGTGACATTCGAAAGGGCCAGTTCAACCCCTCAGGATAATCCAAGTTCGAATAGGAGTACGTTGGGTCCAAGCGAACGATACTCAGGTCCAGTCACCATTTTTAGGAACCTGGATGACAAACCGAGAAAGTTTTCGGGAAATACAGGAGTCACACCAGTCGAATTTCTGCGAGATATTCGAGACTACATGGCGGAACATAGGGTAGCCAAAGAAAGAGAGCTAAGGATAGTCGAACGCGCCTTAGATGGATCTGCGCTTACTTGGTTTAGAGCGTTCAGAAGCAATTTTGCGAACATGGAGCAATTTGCCATAGCTTTCTTGAGGAGATTTTGGAGTGCCGAGGATGAACTCAACGTAAGAGCGGAAATGTACTCAAAGCGCTATTCTACGTCACATCCGACGCATTATGCCAACTATTTCACGTCACAGCTGGCTAAATTACAGTTCCTTATTCCTCCATTTACAGAAGAAGAGCTTTTGCAAGCTATAGCGAGACAGTTACCGATTGAGGTACAGCGATCACTAATAGCGTCGGGAGCCAATACACTGGAGCACTATGACGACATTTTACGGCGATTGGACTATACAAGCGCACAAGTTACGCCTAGAAACACCAGAAACGACAATAGAAACACGCAAGAAGTGAATGCGGTAGTCGTAGACAATGCAGCTCAAACGGACAGAAGAGATTCCTGGGAAAACTGACGGAACGAAGGGAACCGAGGAAACATCCGTAACGCTCGAGGAAATGATCGATATAGAGGACCATATGAGAGGTCATACGATCAAGAAGCGAGAGATAGCCGATATAGGAATTATAACCAGAATTCCAGATATCAAGACAGGAATCGATATAACAATAGATATCGGGGCAGAAATAACTGGAGCCAATGTCAGCAGTATAATGGGAACGACAGGCAGGATGGCCGAAGAAACGATCCTAACGACAGACGAGATAATCGTGGACATGAGAGGTCGAGGCAAGAAGATAGACAGCCTAGTGCACCACTCGAGGAGACAGTGCGAGATGGCAATCGAGCAAGCACGAGTGGCGAAGGAAGAAATAAACGTCAGAATAACACGGAATCAAGATGCTAATCATTGGAAGTCAATCATCATTATTGAGAGTCAGAAAGAACCATCATGCTGAGTAAGGGAATTGTAGAGCTATCGTGTACATGTATTATATATAGAATGCCTGAGAGTGTATTTTTTTCTCAATCCTGATAAAAAAAAGGAGACGTACGGGAGAGATGTACCCGATACCTAGTTTAGGCTATCGGCTACGCCAGCAGACATTAAGCTGTAGTTGAGGTTTTGGGAAGAGTTAAGAAAAGATAGCGCACCGATCGCGTCAAGAAGAATGTCCAGATGACGTAGGAGGTCTAGAATCAAGGAGGCATTGACATCTGTGAGAAGATGGAATTATGGATAGAGATGTGAAGCTTTATTGAGATATATATGGAATTATGGTAATTAAACATCTTAGAAGAGGATATATAACATGCATTATATGTGGAAATAATTTTATGGAAGTCAGATAACCCTTAAGTTATTTTATAACGGAACAGCCGAGATGATGTGGGTTCGAGACTATGATCGTGACGCGAGAGCACAGTGGTGGGGGACTACACCACGTGCCTGCGCCAAGCACATAAGCGAGAGGACAGTGCAAGCAAGTTCAGTTGAGCTCTGACAGACGAGCAGGTAGGAGCAAGCTCTATAGCGCAAGCGAGACGCACAGTGAAGGTCACGTAACATACCGAAACTGTCACGGCAGAGTGTAGGCGACAGTTTCTGCATCGCCGAGCAGCGAAGGCCAAGCGGGTCATTGATCCAGGCGGGCTAGCCGAGGAAGCAATCACAGACGGCCGGGATATGTTAGGACGGCACTGCAAGTAGTTGAAGACTTTATTACAAGCTACATTTCAACGCAGTTTGAACACAGCTTTTATGAATAACTTTATGACTATGCTTTTCTATAACGCATTCAAAGTCACTTTAACTATTTCAAGTAAACGGAATATTGTTAGCATAGGCACTGATGAACATTAGATCGTGCATCAATGAGATTTATTTCTTATGCAGTTTCATGAATTACCTAATACAGACAACTACAGGGTGTTTCGTAAACTTGAACACTCTCAAGTAAAATTTTATTTTACGAAAGTGAGACTTAGCAGTCATTTGAGATTGAACTTTCAATACTCAAACTGAACATTTAACGGAACAGTGGCGTAACTTAGAAGAGGAGTAGGGGGTCCGCTGTTTCCATGAACATTTTCGAGAGGAGTTGGACAATATGAGCTATGGGTAATCCGAAGTTCAACATGTCCGAGTAGACGCAAATAGAGACAAGATGGCACCGCAGAGCGATGGATTCGATTCCTGACGAGAGGAGGTCCACCAGCTGATTCACTTGGGATTTCGAAGGCAATCGTCATTTCATGGATGGAATGCTATTCACGCCGATCTTTCGAGAAATTCTTTATGTAGGGAAAATCGACGATCTTGGAAATTTAATTACAACTGATTATGAAAGGTACTGTAAGAGTTATAACTACCTGATACGATTATTTTCATGAATACTGGGCACACATGTATATTTTTCTAATAGGAGTGATACGATTATTAAGACATGGTTTGAATTTATATACTTCGAATTTGCTAGAATATGGAGTGACCATATGATATGGCAGGCATCATTATACGAAATTCTCACCATTGGTTGGCTTTATTAAGCAGATGTTTGGTCTTTTAGACATTTTTCCAGCTAGGATATTTTTCATGAATAGTTTTTTTTTGTGTAACGAGTACTTCGAACTCGTGATCTGCAATTGATTATCAAAAATTACTTCGTCAGTTCATTGCATACTAGCGAGTGTGTATTATTCATCAGTAGGGATTTTTTCCATTGGATTGTTTGGAGATATTAAGAAGTTATTCACTTTAGTGAATGAACATCGCTTATATATGACAACTAGAAACTTGTTGATTCCTATCTGGTACATTCACTCATATAGCCTACGAGATGGGGTCCTTCGTATTTATACGATTGTATGGTGGCTACTCATCTTACCCATCGTTCAGGGAACTATCATCCAAGTCGACGGGGCGAGGTCTTTCGTATTTATACGACTGTACGGTGGTTACACATCCTACTCGCCATTGAGGGACTCATTTTTATCATCCGAGTGTACGCGAGATGTAAGTGAATCAAACAAGGAACTACTAGTCACATATCAGTCGAAATTTTGTTAAATAAAGTAACTATAAATGTCAACAGGATTGCATTTAGTAATTCTTGTTTGCCAATCCAATATTTTGTTGCTATACTCTTTTGAGAGTAATTTCAGTTTAACAGCTGTTACAGCTGAAGCTTTTGATGATTTTTATAATTGTGTTTGATACCTTTGAGAAGGATTTAAAGTAATTGAATCTTGTAAGATTAATCATTAAGGGTCAGATTTATTTTAAGGCAGATCAGTATTGCAGATTTTGATATGAGATTATAGCACATTGGTGTTTTTTTTCTGTGATGTGAGTTATAAAATTTGTAAAAGAATTTATGCTATTTGAAAGCAGATCTTAAATTACTGAAGTAATATTTTTCCAATTGTTTCAGAAGTTGTCTAGATGTGATCAGATTAATTACAGTTATTGGAGATTGTGTACGTTGATAATTTGAAGCCAGTTATATATTTTTTGTAGATCATGCAACATGGTTAAGTGAAGTTTGTGATAGGCATTTTGTGGAAGTTGCCATGTGATAGTTGCAACGTTGATAATGTATTTTGAGGCAGACATGAGGTCGTCGTACCCAGTCTAGCGTAATTGTTGAGATTCATGCTGTATGTGCTGAATACTTATGGAGTTTTGAGGAATAATTATTGTATTCAAATGTGATATTTGAAGTATTGAAGAAATGTAATGTCGTTGTGGATAGTTAGATCCAGCGTGATGTCGTGGAGGCAATAATGTTTTTTGGCATGATAAATTAAATACGAGATACAACTTGGAAGTGATAAAACTGTAAGACAACGTTCTATAAACCATATTAAACAATTTGTTGGGAAATTAAACAAATAAATGAAGTTGATAATACAAGATTTTCTGAAAATAATAATTAACGAAATAATAATCTGAGATTTAAGCATATTAACGATCTGACCTAATGAAATAAAAATCAGAATGACTAGATGAAATAATGAAAAACTAAATAACCAGATGATTGAAATTTAAATAAGTTGATAAATTAAATTTTGGAATAAATCGATGAATTAAATAAATGGATGAATTAAAGATTGAATAAATAAACTGATTGAAATAAATTAATAGACGATTGTGATGATGATGAATAACTGAATTAGAAGGTGATAATTAACTAAAGAAGCTGATGATTAAAGAATTTACATGGAATTAAATAAATTTAATCATACTAATATATAAAAATGAGATGGTGTGTGTCTGTCTTTCTGTCTGTCTGTCTGTCTGTTACCTAATAACGCAAGAACCACTGGTCCGATTTAAATGAAATTTTGCATGGATGTAGCTGAAATACCAGGTTTACATATAGAATACTTTTAATTTCGATATTTTGCACTATTAAGAAATGGCGACCATTTTAGTGACGTCACTACACCCTTTGGTTTCAAAATTTCATATTTCCATATCAAATAAAAAGAGAACGGTAGGAAATAGCAACCTTTTGATGGCACATACGAGCTTTGAAATTTAATTTCCTATCCGAAAGGTCCTTATCACTTTTCGTGTATCTCCAACAGTTAGCGAGTAAAACCGACATTTGTGACGTCACTACACCCTTTGGTTTCAAAATTTCATATTTCCTTTTCAAATAAAAAGAGAACGCTAAGAAATAGCAAACTTTTGATGATATACATGAGCTTTAACATTTAATTTTCTATCCGAAAGGTCCTTATCACTTTTGGTATATCTCCAACGGTTAGCGAGTAAAACCAGAATCTGTGCAATAAAACACGGTCAACACCGAGCGGTGCAGTATATCTCTCTCTATATAAAAATTAAATTTGTGTGTTTAACTCTGAATTTATACGGAAATTTGAGATGTTTGCACGTTTCAGACTGTTTTGTGAGGGATGCGCGCGAAAATATTTTTGTTTGTCTATCTGTTTGTTTGTCTGTGAACAAATTTGTTCCCTTATAACTCGAGAACGGCTGGGTGTATCAACGTAAAATTTGGTACAGATATCCATCAGAGGCACGACACCAATCATTGATGTAACTCTTCTTCGTACCTCTCATAAAAGGGGGCCTACCCCCTTAAAATACATGCTGAAATAGGCGTAGAAGGGCGACACAAAACTCATTTTCAGCCCGTCAATGTGAGAGACAAAACTCGGGTCCCCGAAAACCACATTTTAAGGACCGAAGACCAACCGTTTTTTAGATATTCCCAGAAAACTAATTTAATTTAATAAACTAATGAACGAATGCAAGCCAGTAACCATGCCAACGGATTCTCAGATGTCCCATCTATTGCTGTAAGACGCAATGCAATTCCATTAATTACATTAGTGTAAAAGTTTGCAAACGGCTAGAAGGTTATCACGGAACGAAAGCCGTAAAATTCATCAATACGTTTAACGCGCTTAAGGGGATCAAGGGGTCCTCTAGAATTTTTTCACGCGATTTACACCTGCGGGTGTGGTACGGCAGGTCTATTATATTCCTATCCCCATATTATTCATTCATTCATTCATTCATTTCGTATAGGCCATCTATGGACCGCGTCATTCCAACCGTCTCCTACTGGCTTTGATGTTTGCCCTGTACGCCCGCATTCGTTCTCGGTGGACTTCCTTCCGTTCCTGGGTCCAAATCTTTCCCGTTTTCAGCTTCGGTTTTTCTTGGAAACCTTTACAAGCTTGAAGTTTCCCTTTGAGTGGGACGCACTCCTGAATGTCTGTTGGTGTAATCCCCACTTCTTTCAGATCTTTATCCAGTTCAATGAACCAGGCCCAATTTGTTTTCCTCTCCTGAAAGTAAGTTATGTTGCGGTTGGTCAGTCTCGCTGGGCTCATTCGTTTCACATGCCCAACAATTGGTAACCTTCTCTTCCGGATGACGTTGCTTATCTTCTCCACATGAGTATATAGGTCATGGTTATGCCGTTTTCTGTATTCCCCATTATCTTTGATGGAACCCAATATCTTCCTCAAATTTTTTCTTTCTTTGGCCTCCAGTTTCTCGACCAAGCCTTTTTTGTTCATCGTGAGGCATTCAGAAGCATGCAAGACTTCCGGACGGATGACACTGCAGTAATGTTTTAGTTTTGCGTTGAAGGATATTGACCTTTTCATATAGATGTCCTTAGTTAAATGGTAGGCCATTTCCATTTTGCTCAAGCGCGATGTGAATGCTTCTTTCTCTGATAATATCCCTTCCCTGACCCGTCCTGAAAAGAAAAGTACATGGCCATTGGCTGAATAAAAAATAATAAAAAATAGGTGTTATAATTTCTCCCTATATTATATTATTATTAGTATTATATTATGGCGTACAACGACGAGACAAAGCCCCTCGGTGCCAGCAACAAAACTCGGGGGCCCTAAAGGGTCCTCGAAAACTACATTATAAGGCTCTAAATCCAACAGTTTGTGAAATATTCCCAGAAAACTACTTTAATTTAATTTAACAAACTAATGAAGGAATGCAAATCGATAACTATGAGAACATTATCTCATGGGGTGGCATACAACTTTCCATCTATTTCTGTAAGAAGCAGTGACACTCCATTTATTACATTTCTGTGAAAGTTTGCAAATGGCTATAAGGTTATCACGGAACTAACGTAGACCGTATAATTCATCAATGCAATTAAGTGGGTGAAGGGGTAACCTAGGATTTTTTCATGCAATTGTCACGTTCGACATATAGTACAGAAGGTCTATTATATCTCCAAACAGCAACATTATTTTCAAAAATTCCTGAATTGAGCTAGCATTTTTTTGCGGCTTTTAGGAATTTGGGCAATTTGAGTCTAGAGAACCTGAATTTTCATGCACCACAAGCCTTTATAATTTATGAAAGGGGTCTTCCTGTGTATGGGCACCTAGCACAACGTAGAGGGTCAGTTTTTATGTGACGTGTATTGCGTTTCGTCTACAAGACTTTCAATTGTATTTCACGTCAGGAAGTACACGTTTGGTGAATTTAGTCTGAGAGCACATTTTAACTTATTTTTTTGTCGACATACGGGTTCAGCATAAGGATGATTTTATTTGATACTGTGTGGTAGATATACCCATATTTGGATATCTGGGTAATATGTTGTAGACAATAGAATTGTCTGTCTGTCTTTCTGTGTATCTTTATGTACGCCTATACCTCGTGTTCGGATGCTTGGTGCATCTTAAAATTAGGTATGGTAACCATGAGAGTCAATACACCAATCATTTATATAACTCTTCACCGTACTTTTCATACAGTAGAAGGGTGGATATAGAGAAAAACTTCTCAATATATGCTAAAATATGCGAAATATAAAAATTATCCTACAAGGACGACCAAAGCATATGTTGCGCTTCTCAATGTGAGACAGATAATTCGGGAATCTATAAAGGGTCTCCGAAAACTACATTTTAAGGGCCTTAAATTAACAGTGTGTGTGATATTCCCAATAAACTAACTTCGTTCTGATAAACTTGATGGAATGACAAACCGCTAACCATTGCACAGTAGCTCAATTGATAATGTCTGGTGTTAACTACGAACACCGTTCGAAGAACGGGTACTTCTGCTAGTTGAGATATAATTTGAAGGAATTGCAACTTGAGTTGAGCATTTCAATGATGTAATGGTGATGAATTAATGATTCTGACAGGAATATGTAGAATTTTGAAGTGAGAATTAATGTGAGGAATGTTTAATTTTGATGATGACGATAACGATGACCAATGAGAATATGAATTTTCTGTAATTCACAGATAAGAGATTATTAATGACGATGTAAATAGTGTAAATTAATTATTCGATGTTTAGGAGCATTTGATTAACATGTTCAACATTCAAATTATGCCATGCAAACCATAAATTACGTGATATTTAATATGTGTGATTCTAATATGTGTATGTTTAGACAGATTAAATACATTTATTTAATCCACATTGATGATGTTAAATTAAAGAGAAATTAGGTCTCAGGTTTCACAAATGTCAGTGACGAAAGACATAGTGCTACAGTGATCCTGAGAACCCAAGAGAACTTTATAGATTTTTCTTGTTATGTGGATAAAAATAATTTTGGATTAGAAAAGAGATGGTTCGATTTTTGGACAATGACAATTTAACTTTGGCATTCGACCATACTCTTAGGTAGGAGTTATATTTAAAATATCTGTCTGACTATCAAAGTAAAATAAATTTGTTTTTATCTTAGTTGTGATCTGATGATGGTGTGATGTTCCTTTTTCTTTCCTTGTCTTGAGTAAGGCTTATCCGGAAAGGAAGTGGTTTGCTAGGAATTCAGTTGATGGCGCCCATTTATATTTACATTTTTTAAATTAAACTTAAGCCCGTAACGACCCTAGAGATACTTTGTCTCGTGATACCCACTGCTTTTTCGAGAACTCAGCTGAATTTCCGACACATTCCTTATTTGACTAGAGGTTCATTTAACTCCGCTCTGTCCTGGAACTCCAGGAATGCGATGTTATAGCAGATGGGTCATCGCATCCCCAGGACGAACGGGTACAACGTATATGTGTAAAGCATATCCCACCATGTGTGTGAGAGCTGAAAAGGTGTTAACAGTGAAAATCAAAATAAATTTTTGAATATTGGTCATGTGCAAAACTTGAAAATGAAATTTTTCAAAAGAGGAAATTGAAAATTGTAAATAACCATGTGAGAAATATGAAAATAAAATAAAAAAGACTATTAAAAAAAGCATGCTCTAGGTGACTAGACAATAAACAGCTCCCTCCTCCTCCCTTTCTTTTTCACCCTCGTACATGATATTAATAACACAATCCTATTGGCTCAGAGTATCCGTAATCCTAAGCTCGTTGTGCGTGGCGGCCATCTTGCACATTAGCCCCTGTGCCAGCTATGACTCTCCCTCCCATAAGAATAACATAGGGGAGTTGCGCGCGGCCACCATCTTGCACATTAGCCCCTGGCCCAGAACCGCCTTATTTATCCTACCTGTAGCGTGCGAGAATATTCAACAAATGGGTGATGGCGCTCTAATCGTTTCAAAAAAGTCCCGTATGCGTTCATATACCATTCATGTCATTGCGATGAAACTTTGGTGAGTTGCTGAGCACGCACCCATGATTTTCAGCTTATTTTCATTTATGAAAAAATAGGCTTATTAGATCACCTTTTGTCCGTGTGTATGTCTGTGTGTGCGTGTGTGTGTGTGTGAGGATTTTTGTGTGTCCCCCTAATAACTTCTAAACGGCTGGAGCGATTTCAATGAAACTCGGTAAGTTCATAGCACTATTCCGGGCGACCCTGACCGTTCCCTTCAATTTTGTTACGTCTCACCAATCCAACATGGCGGCTGTGCGAAATATTTCACCAGCATTCAATATCTCCGAAAATATTACCGATATCACCATGAAATTTTGTACAGTGATAAAGGGAACTACTAGAATTTCACCTATGTAACTTTTGGAAACCTGGTAACTACAAAACCAACATGGCGGCCAACGGACTTTGCGTCTTTAAATAGACGTTTCTCGCGACTTAACCAACCAAACACAATGAAACAAGGTACAGTATATGTTTATACACATTGTAATGCACCGACATCTAACTTCGTTCAATTGTTTACATAACCCCAAGATGGCGGCTGTGTGAAATATTCACCGGCATTCTATATCTCTGAAACCGGTATCACCCTGAAATTTTGTACGGAGAGAAAGGGCACTACTGGAAGTTCATTTATGAGACTTTCAAACACCGGTTAACTACAAAACTAACATGGCAGCCAAGCGGCCTGCACTCTATATAAAGGGAGGTATCGCGCAGTTCGATACTCCTGTGGGAGTCCAGGCGGGGACACTAAGAGCCCACCGATGAGCCAGCTTGGTGTCCTAGGCGAAACCCCACACAAGACACGGCATAAACCTAGAAGAATTGCTGAGTTTTAATTCACCGGCCGTGAAAGCCAATATACCAACTCGAGGTGCTGTCGGCCAAAATACTGACTGCACTATGTGTAATGTATATAGGATCTGGTTTAATTCAAGGTTTGGGGGGTCCATTAAAGAAATTCCTACAATAAATCATCTTCAAGTTGTCGTTCTTTGGTGAGAAATTATTCATTATATCGTATTTGCTGAAAGGATTTGACACAGGAGTTTTGCAAGTAGCGCGCAGTGGCAGAGATTAGTACAACGACGTACTGTTGGCCATGTGGCTGTTTACCAGAAGGTTTGGAGGCCCCATTACAGATATTCCTACAATAAATCATCTTCCAACTGTCATTCTTTGGAGTGAAAATATTCATTATTTCATATTTGCTAAAAACAATTATGATTTATTAAATCTTATTACTTTTGCTGTATTGTTATTTAATGTAAGTACTCGATGTACTTTCGGCCAAAATACAGCACTATTATATCATATTTGCTGAAAGGATTTGTCCCTGGAGTTTTACAAGTAGTTATTGCAGAAATAATATTAATGAGAACTTACCGATGTTAATAACATGAAGGAATTCTTCATGTTTACTGGCACAAGGTAGCACTATGAGTTCATTATTAAATAATACTTTTATTGCAGCCAAATGGCCAAACAAAAACAAAAGGAAAATTCAATTACAATACAAATTATTCAAGCAATTTCAATTTTGCATTCTGGTGCCTTGGTTTGCATATTTGGTAATTGATTGGGTTCTCTTTTTGCACAATTCTATGTGGTAGCGTCCACATGTTTGTTCACATAAGTTGCACTCCCACGTCTCAGCTGGCTCATGATATGATGTGTTCACACAGATGAGATGATGAAATCCGTGTACCGCCGTTCTGGTAAACACGTGCCTCATCTCAAAGCTTGATGTGGCCCATGTCCGATCTACCATGGCCCCCGTTCCATAAAACTCTGCGGGTATTTCTTCCCTTTTTGCTTTTAATGTTGAAAAAAGATGTTCCGAGGCTCGAGTGCTGGGAAGAGTCAAATCTGTTTTTAGGTCCTTGATAAGGAATGTTTCTCTTGCGAGGAGGTAGACGAGTCTGGAACGTGTAGTCTTTGACACTCCTAGTGCTCTTTTGATGTATAATGCTTATACCCGTTCTAATTCGGATAGGTTCTTTTCGGTGAGGTGCGACCATATGACTTCTATCCCATACGTTAATATGGGCATTATTTTAACTCTGAAGAGCATCATTGCTGTTTCTAAGTTGAGGGATTTAATGTAGCCGATCTCGTGCTTCGCCCTTGCTGCTTGCGTTGCTTTATCAGTTATATGTTTCGTGAAATATTTGGCGCTTGTTTGCAGCGTGACGCCTAGATATTTAAAATCTTTAGCGATGTTTATTGTCGATTTTTTAATGCATTTTTTCGCCAATGCTGGAGCCTTTCCTCCTGGTCTAAAGACCATCATTTCTGTCTTAGATATGTTGATCTCGAACTCATGCTTGGTGCACCATTTCTCTATATCATTTATAGTGTCATGAAGTTCAATAATGTCTGTTGATCCAACCACTATATCGTTGGCGTACGAGTATGCAACTATGTTCTCTCTTTGGGTTATTCGCATTAGATCTCCTGCTGCTAGAATGAATAGTAGAGGGCTTAGTGGATCACCCTGCAGTACTCCGTTTGTTTGGAGTATCGGCTCTGAGACTGAAAGATTGTCCAAGACTGTTACTTTGTTCCATTGGAGTATGGAGCTTATACTTCTCATCCATATATTGCTTTTGCCTAGAGTCTCTTCTAGTTTCTTTATCACCAAATTCCTGTTTACCAAATCAAAGGCCTTAGTGAAATCTATGAAAATGGCGTAAAACTTTTCCTTTCTGTTAAGGGCTTCCCAGATGTCATTTAACAGCAGTTCTATTGCAGTTAGAGTCGATCCTCCTTTTCTGAAACCGAATTGGTTTTCCGGAAGATGTTCGTTGATTGTTTCTTTTATTCTCTCAGTTATTATTTTTGTAAATATTTTAAAGGGGATATTCTCCAACGCAATACCTCTGTATTTATTGGGGTCTTTGGGATCTCCTCTTCCTTTATACAGCATTTTGATTATTGATTCTCTCCACCTATCTGGTATTGATGCTGACTCTACGCATTTATTATATAGTTTCGTCCAAATAGGAACTAGTAGATGGAATGTGTCCTTTATATATTCACTATATAGCCCGTCTGGTCCTGCAGCTTTTCTGTGCTTTGTTCCTGCGATGATGAATTGGATCTCACTTTCAGTCAGTGGGGCCCATTCTGTTGGTAATTGCAGGCCGTTCTCCTGTGTGGGTTTTGGTGTATCTTTTATTCCTTCTCTGTTAAGAATGCTACTGAAGTGAGATTTCCATTCTCCCATGTTTATATAGTGCATCTGCGCTTGCTTCCTTGGACGTAGCGCAATATATTGTTCTCCTGTAGCTTCTTCTACTATTCGTTTGCCTTCTTCTTCCCAATAAATCCTCTTCTTCTCTCTTAGTAGGTGCTTATAACAACTTCTCTTCTTGTTGTACTCTTGGGTGAGTGTATGATTCACAATGTTCAATCTTAGCTGGTGTAGGCTGTCCAGTACCTCTTTTCTTGACAAATAGCATTCCTGGTCGAACCATTGTTTTGCTTTTCTCTTCATCCTAGGGCTTGCGGCTTGAGTTAGAAGTTCTTCTATAGCTTGCACCGCTTCCTCCAATCTTGAGTCTTCTATTAATGATTCTATTTGTTCTATCTGTTCTGATCGTTCTTCTACCTTCCGGACGTCTATTTTTCTCGAGAGTTGTTGTTTTACTTAGATTTGTATTTCCTTCCATTCTCCTTGAAGCTTTATTTCCATTGGTATATGTTTTCGTAATGGTGTGTGATGTGCTGTCCAAAGAGGGGTTATTTCCCCTTTTATTTGGCCTCTTATCAATGCGATATATATTGTGCTTTTGCCATTGTGGCAAATATATGTTGGTACAGTGCTATTGTTTAATAGGCGGAGGCCTTCTTCATGCAACTGTTCCATGACTAGTTTAGTTTTGTAGTTTTCTATATCAAGCCTGCAATTTAGGTCTCCTGCGATGATTAGAGGTTTGTCCTGCTTACTTTCTATGATTAGTTGGCCTAACTCATCTATTATATCCATAGCAGTTGTGTCGGTTGAAAGTAAGCCGAAATAATTGTAATATATTTCGTCTCAATTAGCATGGTGTGATCTTGCTTGATGGTCAAGATAATTGGGGTGAGCCACGGCTTGAGGAGAACGGTTAGTCCTCCTTTCGGTCTACCTCTTCCCCCTTGCTTCGCATGCAGATGTATACTATAGTATTTCGCATGCTGCCATTGATCCATGAGGAAAGTTTCCGTTAGTATTATTATGTTAAATCCTTCCAGACAGTCTGTTGGTGCCATACTCGTTGCAGTTTTTAAACCTTCTATATTCCATAGCATTATCTTGAAACTTTTTCGTCTTTCCTTCCCTCTGTACTTCGTGTTCTTGTTCTCTGACTGGCTCGTACTGTGCCCAAATCTAGGAATGGGTATTCCAAGTTTCAGACACCTAGATATCAAGGGAAAGGCTGTAGCCGCTTTTGAAAGTTCAGATATTTGAATATCGCGCTACATTGCTTCTCGAAGCATTTAGAAGAATTTTACCGATAGTTGGATGGCAAGTGACGTAGCGAGTCATAGCAGAGGTGGAGGCTATTTATTGATTAAATAGTTAACTGTGGAGCAGAGACTTGAGACTGGGATCAGATTACTGGCACGGCCAAATGAAAGAGAATGTAATTAGTATCAAGTAAATCGGACCAGGGATTCAAGAGATATGAGGATTTCTAGATATCAGGCGATGACGCGTGACCCTGACCGTTTTTGTATAAAAGCCAGCTGGAGAAGGCATAGTTAGCTCACTTCTACACAAGCACTTGGCAAGCAAGTTGCGTCTACGCTGAGCCAAGGCACATGGTTGCCGTATCTACGCAGAAGTTCTGTTCAAATCGTGATAGTCACGAGAAGTTCTGCGCAAACGAGTTGGAACTTAGTAAGTTTCTGGTGATGAGAATCACTGAGGTGATTGTTTTTCTACAGACATTGGTAGAAATATTTATATTTCTAAAAAGGACATATGCTAGACTCTGTCTAGAAAATAGTATTTTGTCACAGTCCAATAGTAACTTAATACTTGGATGTTTAAATCCATTTGAAGTCAGTTTTCATATTTTGTAACTAGTTGACCACTTCGATCTGTCAGTACACTGAAGACTAGTCTATAACGGTGGCGTTCATTAGTCTACGCAAGGGAAACTGCAGGTTGTCTAGCGCATGGCAGATGGTGATTTTAATAAACCATGCCCAGGGAACGATCTTCAGAACAGCCGTTAATTGCTTAGACTGTCAATGTTTTTCTTGTACTGATGAGATTACAGTGAGTTAAGTTACAACAGACACATTTAGGAAGAGATCACTTAGATCTGACCCTTTTCAAACAAACTGTTATGGCTTTGATAGAAGCCCATATTAAAATGGAACCACAGTTTATTCAAACGTCGAAAGATACTACCACTATGTCTGACTAGACGATTTGTGGGTCTACAAAGGCGGCCGATACAAGGATTATACGTGCTTGTCCGCTAGGGCATGTCTACGGATAAATCTGGTATAGACCAGGTTTACTACACTTCAAGACCATCAAGAAATGTAAGCCACATTTGAATTATATTATGCTTAGCTAATTGGAACAAACTATTTTTCTGCAGATGACCAACACATTTTTTCGTCGTATTTAAAGCTTGTAATGATTTACGCAAGACTTATTAGAGTTATTCTGAGCATTTTCAGCACTCAGAACAGTTTAGAATCGATGACCGAGCATTTTGAGCATTTATTTGAATTTTTCACATTTTTGGGAAATCACGGTAATCAGCCGATGTAACTGTAAAAGTTAAATTTATTTTTGTTGAGGAATGGATATTTTTTCCATATTCGAAGGTTCGAACATGTGGATTCTCACATAATGAGATGATAATTAAACATATTTGAAATAATAATAATAATCCACTAATAATAATAATAATAATTTTTATTATTTTTCTAAATAATTCTTGGATATTATATTTTCTAATAATCATATGTATTGAGAAAGAGCCTATGAAGTAGTTGAAACATTTCTAGTCTGGAACAGGAGATTTTCCGAAGGAGAGTGGTTAGCGCAAGCCCGCATTCAACCAACATTTCAGTCCTGGTTGAACAGTTGATATTTGCTATGAGCAAAGTATATGTTTTATATAACACGGAGAGGCATGAAACGGGAAGCAATTGATATTTGTATCAAATAGGATATTTTTGTATTTATATAAAATCATTACGTAAATACACTTCGAAAGTGAAATAAAGCTTTTCATAAGTATGGTAAATTCACGGGTTGAACTGAATGGTAAAATAAAATAAACTTGTAAGTTTATTAATCTTCCAGTGTTGATAACAAGCAGAGGCTTGATTTATTGTATAAATTTTGGGAAGATAATTTATGTGTGTGGAGTAGTTGAAATGCCATTCCCAGGTGCGCATGTTAAGTCGCAGGAATGAAGGTTTTTTCGAGCATCAATCAAATAGCAGGTTCGATGGCTCAGGTTTATAGTAGGAGCATTGGAGCCACACATTTCGTCGTATGAATAACCCGAAGGTTATTTCTTTGAAACCATCAGTTCTTATTTCAACCTTGTTTACGAATTCCATTTAGACTTTGATTTTGCTAGAACCCGGATTTGTCATGATAGTAGTTTATTCTTCTTCAGAGGAAGACCTTTGCCGTTGTTTTTTGTAATATTGTGTTCTGACACAAATAATAGAATGGGCCACTGCCAATTAAAAATAATTCTTTAACCACGAATAATTTGAAGGATATTTTCAATCCTAGTGCCATGAACTAAATGAATTCATTATAAAACTACAATTCTTATTTCCGCATTCTGTCGAAGAATTGCAAGTTGTAAAAGTTGCTAAAAATGGCCATAAATATAAATATTTTTATTATGATGATTCCAAGTGGAAAATCTAATAGTTGAATGGTTCAACCATTTATTGATCAAGTTGATGATTCAGAAATCATATGTTTAGTTTGGAACTTGAAGTTCATAATCGAGTCACTTCTCGAATGTTTAATGTCAGAAGAACAATTAATTGTTGTTGTGCTTCGCACAGTTCTTCGATGCTATGCTCAAGGTCAAATACTTTTCAGATGTTATTAATATGTGTTAATAATTTGTGTTGCTACGATGATGATAATATTTTCAACGAAATATTTTTGGAAACTGGAAAACAAGTGAAAGTTTAAGAAATTCTATAAACATTTATTCTACGAGTGTTAATATCATGTAAATAGTCAAACAGTGATCTACGTTATTTCCAGTATGGACAATTCATTTTGCACTGGAATTAAATGTTAATAATTTTGGAACACAGTCCACAGGACGAACAATCGGACTTGTGTTTCCAAAAAGATTGTCAAATGTGTTTGGAAGATTTCTGTATATTGTGTGTAAATAAGAGTGTGGATCGCCACACGTGGAGTGATGCTGCTTTGAGCATTCTTGCAGTCAGATTTTAACTTTAAATAAACTGAGATAATTTTACCAGATGTGTTTCACCCAATTAAATCTCCTTCTATCCTTATTGTTGCATTGAGCCAAAAATCAGTAAAGCAGTTTTATAAATTTGATGTCGTTTTTGCGATTTGCTTTAACCCATCTGGCGCTCCGGGATATTTTGATTCTCGTGCTGAATGATTATTGGTAAAATGCATATGTGGTCGTGCGGACTCCGGTCTAAACGGGCACAGTACCTGTCTTATTCGAGCGATACCCCTGGGTCCCGCCGAAAGAACCGAAAGCGACTGATCGTTATTCCTGCCGGCCAGACATTTGTATCATTTACTATTTCCAGGAACTTTAGAGGTATTCCTACCTTGAAAATATTGTGTTATATCTCGATAACATTTCCTCGCAAATAACATTTCCTGCGATTTCCTTCCTGGCAAGGAATTTCTTTATTGCCTTTATTGTGGTTTCCGGTCTTATTCTTCCCACGAAAAGCCAAACCATTTTGTCTACAGCTTGTAAATCTTCATCTCCTGATCCAGTGCCGGTCATAGTAGCTTGTTTCCGCGCCTGCCATCGTTTCCTTCTCTGGGATACCAGCCTCCATTGCTCTTCAGTTGTTGAATCCGTTGACCTTGCCTGATCTTGATTTTGGATCGATCCGCTTGTTTGCAATGGAGAGTAATCTTCCTTTGTGGTGCAGTTCTCAATTCTTTCACCCTCCCCCATGATGGCGTTGGGTCCCTTACAAAAATTGGCGTAAGACGGACGTTTCTCTGTGAGGTTGGCAGTATGCAGTTTCGCATTTCCTTGTTGTAGATTTGAGTCATGTTGCTTTGTGATTGCAATTTCCTCTTTAATCATCTTCCTGATATTTTGTGTGAAGTTTTCCATCATTACTTTCATTTGTTGGGTTACATTTTCCATGATTTTGTCTTCCGGTACCTCGAATGTCTTAGCGATCTGGTCGTTCGGCAGTATCCCGGTAGATGTCGGTATAATATGGTGGCTGCCGCTTGTTGCTGCATTTGTTCTGTCAATAAATGTCTCTGCGTTCCGATCATTCGACAGTTCTCCGGCAGGTATCGGTAAAAGCTGGTTGTCAC
The DNA here is from genome assembly GCA_946902985.2 of Meconema thalassinum. Taxonomy (NCBI): domain Eukaryota; kingdom Metazoa; phylum Arthropoda; class Insecta; order Orthoptera; family Tettigoniidae; genus Meconema; species Meconema thalassinum. Next base: position 2,094,720,205 of record OX336388.2, on the reverse strand, counting down.
TTTCACTTCCCCAACTAGTCATAGCGCTGCTGTTGCTTCGAGTTGCCTGTGTTACGCCATCAGATGGTGCTAGTTGTCCTTCTGTCCTGCTATCTATCATAGAGTAATCTATGCTTTCTGTTATCCCTTCTGCCTTATTCTTTCCTCCTTCCATAACCTCATCTTGCAATTTTTTGTTATGCCCATTCTCATGTTCTACAATACATTTCAGAGTGTTAAAACAGTCTCTAATGACACTCACCGCTTGATGAATGTCTTCTTTCTTATCTTTCGTAAGGTATCCTCTTGCTTCCGCGATATTCAATAAACATTTCAGAGCATGAGTAACACGCACTTCTAAGTCTTCTGCCACTGTTATATTATCATTATAAAAAATGCGAATAAGTAATCTATATTATTACAAATATTGATGAAAATCTATCCGAGTCCATGCGGCCATACTATCCGGCCGATTTTCTTCATCCTTTTTTTAAATGAAAGGTATTTATGCAAAGATTTGTCATCAAGTATTACAAATCACTTAAATTTCGCCTTTCTCAAATTATTTGATTTTTTCAACTTTTCCAACTTTTTCCAACTTTGAAGTAATCAAATTTTCGGTTCTAATTGAGTTACGAAGGTCGTGTTAGTCTAAGAACACTCAGTGAATCATGCGCTATCATTTGAGCTCTTAACCATTCAAATCGGATATTCTGAGGAATTTTATGATTGGACATACGATACTACATCTCAGTTTTTCAAAATATTTTATCATTTTAGCAATCATATCTTTAGTGTTAATTGAGTTACACAGTTCTTTTTTGTCTAAGAGCACTCAGTGGATCAAGCTCTATCTTTTGAGGTATTAAATATTTAAATTGGTTTTTGAAGAAGGTCATGAGTGCCATAGCAAATATTAGAAATAATTATGAAAAATTAACCGAGTAAGTCCGGCCATTCAGACCGGTCGATTTCCTTCATACCGCTATCATGTACGGATTTATTATCAAGTATTACAAACCACTTAACTTCCGCCTTCCTTAAATTATTTTTAGCCAACTTTTCACATTTTGCAAAAATGAGGAAAAAGTAGACTTATGAGATCTGGCAATTGTGTGTCTGTCTGTCTGTCTGTCCTTCTGTCTGTCTGGCTGGCTGGCTGTGTGTGTGTCCCCCCCCCCTATCAACTCCTAAACGGCTGCACCAATCGAAACAAAATTTGGTCGGAGTAAAGATCTATACCTGAATATCTCCCGGCCATATTTGAAAATGATGTCAGTGCTACCAACTGCTGAAAAATCGCAATTTAAATTTGAGCTCCATGTTGGATACATTGGAAGGTATGAATGGGAGCTATTTCAAAATTGGCACACGTTTAGATAATAATATTGCAGTTTAATTTCCAGGAGGCCATACATGGCAGTGTTGCCAAAATTATTATAAGCCTGCTGATAGGTCCAAATTTTAAATGCATATAACTTCTACACTATCAATTGGATTTCAACCAAATTTTGTATGTGCTATGTGTACATAAGCAGATATGACTGAGCGTATTCTTAAGAGCCACCAGGGCTGCCAACTGTTAATAAATGCTCTCAATTTGTTTTATCCAAATACCCATATATCAGAAAGTATGCAAGCCGACATCTTTAAACTATGCACACGTATAGTACCCGACATTCTATATTAATTTGGAGTAACTTATATACGTCAGTGCTGCCAACATGATTCTAAGCCTGCTGATAGGTCCAATTTTAAAATGCATGTAACTTCCATACTAACTAATGGATTTCATTCAAAATTGACACAACAATAGATCATATTATTTCAGAATATTTCCGACCAATACATGTATGTCATTGTTGCCAACATGATCTTACGCGCGCTTTTATATCCAATGTTTAACTGCATGTAACGTCCATGCTATCCATTGGACTTCAACAAAATTTTGTATTCTGTACCTTAAGAGATGGAACTAAGAATATATTCAGTCACCAGGGCTGCCAACTGTAGTTCTGTTTTAGGCTGCATTATGCCAGGTATACAGTATTTCGAACTAATTAGAAATTTCGATATTACCAACTTAATTTCGGCTTTATTCTAGATAGATCCATATAGATTATTCATTGGCATAGATCTTAAATTTTAAGAAAAGTAGGCTCTTTAGTTCGTCACGGAACTTCTTGTTTTATTACTTGAACTTTTTCCATTTTTGACTCATTGATGCAATCATCTATATTATTAAAAATATTGATGAAAATGTATCCGAGTCCGTCCGGCCATACTATCTGGCCGATTTTCTTCATCCATTTTTTAAATGAAAGGTATTCATCCACAGATTTGTCATCAAGTATAACAAATCATTTAAATTACGCCTTTCTCAAATTATTTGATTTTTCAACTTTTTCCAAATTTTTCCAACTTTGAAGTAATTATATCTTCGTTTCTAACTGAGTTGCGAAGGTTGTTGTAGTCTAAGAACACTCCTCAGTGAATCAATCGCTATCATTTGAGCTCTTAATCGTTCAAATCGGCTGATTCTGAGTAAAGTTATGAGAGGACATACGATATTACATCTCATTTTTCATATTTTATCATTGTAGCAATCATATCTTCAGTTCTAATTGAGTTACACAGTTGGTTTTTGTCCAAGAGCTATCAGTGGGTCAAGGTCTATCTTTTGAGGTATTAAATATTTAAATTGGATGATTCTATGGAATGTTATGAGTGCCGAAGCGAATATTAGAAATTATTATGAAAACTTAGCCGAGTCCGTCCGGCCTTTCTATCCGGTCGATTTTCTTCATGCCTTTTTTTTAATGAATGGTATTCATGCACAGATTTGTCATCAAGTAATACAAATCACATAAATTCCGCCTTTCTCAAATTATTTGATTTTTTCAACGTTTTCCAACTTTTTCCAACTTTGAAGCATTCATATCTCTGGTTCTAATTGACGTACGAAGGTCGTTTTTATCTAAGAACACTCATTGAATCAAGCGCTGTCATTAGAGCTCTTAACCATTCACATCGGATGGTTCTGAGGAAAGTTATGAGAGAACATTCGATATTACATCTCATTTTGTCAACATATTTTCTCTTTGTAGCAATCATAACTTTGGTTCTAATTACGGAAATTTCCTATTACACTAGCGCTTTGTATTACAATCAACAAAGCGCAGGTTCAAACGCTTCATCGAGTTGGAATCTACTTGCCTGATCTTGTTTTAGGCCATGGAATGTTCTATGTTGCCTTATCCCGAGGAAAATCATTTAAAGATGTGGAAGTAGAAATTAAAACTAAGGGTCGACGCACAGCGAACATTGTCTGGAAGCAAGTATTGTGAAATAAAGATTATAAACTATTACATAATGTCGTAATTTTTTAATTCCAATTCTGAAAAGAATGCTGCGGAGCAGTACGGGCGCCCTAGTATGGAATTATTCGAATCACATGTCAGATGTTACACATCATATGCGACTACTGTAAGGCTCGTAATATTTTTTTTATTAGCCTACTTTTCACATTTTGCAAAAATGAGGAAAAAGTTGACTTATGAGATCGATACGGGAAAATGTGTGTCTGTCTGTCTGCCTGGCTGAGTGTGTCCCCCCCCCCTATCAACTCCTAAACGGCTGCAGCAATCAAAACCAAATTTAGTATGAGTAAAGATGTGCACCGGAATATCTCACGTCCATATTTGAAGATGATGTCAGTGCTACCAACTGCTGAAAAAAATGCACTAGAAAGTTGAGCTCCATGTTGAATATCTTGCAAGGTATGCATGGGAGCTATTTCAAAATTGGCACACATGCAGATAATACTATTTCAGTTTAATTTCCAGTAGGCCAACAATGACAGTGTTGCCAAAATAATGTTAAGCCTTCTGTTAAGTCCAATGTTTAAATACATATAACTTCTACACTATTAATTGGATTTCAACCAAATTTTGTATGCAATATCTGTACATAAACATATATGACTGAGCATATTCTTAAGAGCCAACAGGGCTGCCAACTGTTAATAATTGCTCTCTCTCTATTTTTTAAAATCCAAATACCAATATATCAGAAAGTATGCAAGCCAATGGCTTTAAACTATTCACACGTATATTCTGACATTTTAGATTAATTTGGAGTAACTTATATACGTCAGTTCTACCAACGTGATTATAAGCCTGCTGATAGTACCAATTTTTAAATACATGTAACTATACTATCAGTTGGATTTCAAAAAAATTTCGTATGTGCTATGTGTACCATAACAGATAGGACTATAAGTATTGTTAAGAGCAATCAGGGCTGCCAACTGTTAATAAATGCTGTATATATTTTTTACCCTAATATCAATATACCAGAAAGTATGCAAGCCAACAGCTCTATACTTTGCACACGTATAGCACCTGACATTCTAGATTAATTTGGAGTAATTAATACAAGGCAGTGCTGCCAACATGATTCTGTGCCTGCTGATATGTCCAATTTTAAAATACATGTAACTTCTATACTAACAAATGGATTTCATCCAAAATTGGCACAACAAGATATAATATTTCAGATTATTTCTGACCAGCACACATATGGTATTGTTGGCAACATGCTTTTACGCGTGCTGATAGATACAGTGATTAACTGCATGTAACGTCCATTGGACTTCAACCAAATTTTGTATTCTGTACCTTAAGAGATGGAACTAAGAATATATTCAGTCACCAGGGCTGCCAACTGTAGTGCTCTCTTAGGCTACATTATACCAGGTATATTTTGATCTAATTAGTTATTTCGATATTACCAACTTAATTTTGTCATTATTCTAGATAGGTTCATATACTGTAGAATAATCATTGGCATGAAAAGTAGGCTGTATAGTTCTTCACGGAACTTCTTGTTTGATTTGTATTTCCTTATCGATAATCTGAGATGTAAACTGTTATTGAACGATGTTTTACAATATAATCACATAACACGGCCTCTAGAGTGCTGGGGGAGGGGTGAATTGGTCCTACCTTGGTTCATATCTGCCCCCCGGGGGCGAGTGTACCCTGCCAGAGTTCCCATTTTTCATTGACTTTGGCCGCACCCACTGAATCAGGCAAATTCAAGCCACTGTGTACGACACGTCTTTCAATTGATCGAGAGTGGCGCATAAGTAAAAAATACTTGGAATCCCTCTGCTGGAATCGAACTCGGACATCAGAGGTGCCACATCCACAGTATGAACCCTAATCTGGGCCCTTCAACGTAGAGTCATTACGAGGACCTAACTAGTATCCATTGTCAATAGGCCAATGGTCTAACCTCGATTGACCAATTATCCCAAAAATCACTCGGCTCGCGCTTACTTAAATAGGAGTGCAGATCAAGATTTACAAACTCATATATCTGTGATAGAGTAAGCCGTCATTTGATCGGTCTGGGATACTTCCGAGAAAACAATACAATACCACTGCTCTTTTATTCCTATGATGACCTCAACTACTGAGTGCTACGGAGAAATAGGCTGATTAGTTCCTGCGAGACCATTTGTTATTCTGAAGAAAGCAACAGCGAGCTTCAGGCACTTACGGCTGCTTGAATAATAGAAGAAGCTTTCTACAGTAATTCAACCATTTAAGGGGTTATTATTCGAGGGAGTGAAATACGAACATCGCTTTCGTAAATAAGCTCTCTAAGCGGAATTTATTCCAAGGAGACTTTGGAAGTAATTTTTAAAAGAACTTCTTGCAAGGCGGGTATTTGTCCCTCTTTAGGAATATTATTTTGCTTCATAAGGTCTCACCCTACAAGCCTCACTTCGCCAGGCACTGGGAGAGGCAACCATTTACCAAGGCCTTGTACACAGAGGTAGTCTTAGGTTTTGACACACCCTTCGCTACTTTTATTTATTATATTCATAATAAGGCCCGGAAGTTCATGCACTATAAAATTAATAAATATGCATGCAAATATGCATGCAAATATGCACTAATTATTGGTCAAATAAGCATAACTACGGCAATTACGATCACTCCGTATTCTTTAGCGTTTCTATTAGCCTACATTCGATTTATGCAAAAAATGAAAGTAGACTTATGAGATCAACAACTAGTCAACCCCTGGCACTGTACAGCCCATGAAGGGCCTAGGCCGACCAAGCGACCGCTGCCCAGCCATTTGGCCTGCAGATATTGGGGTGACGCGTAATCAGCGCATCGGGTCCCCTCAGATGTTAATCTTGGTTTTCGTGAACGGAGCGCTGCCTCACTGTCAGACAGCTACTCAATTGTCCTCACGAGGCTGAGTGCACCCAGTTACAGCCCTCACGTCAGTTTAAAAATCACTGACGGAGCCGGGAATCAAACCCGGGGCCTCCGGGTGAGAGGCAGGCGCGCTACCCCAATACCACGGGGCCGGCTATGAGATCAACACAGGGCGAAAAATTGTGTGTCTGTCTGTGTCTGTGTATTCTAAAAGCCTGTGCCCCCCCCCCCCTATCAATTCGAACACGGTGAAACCAAATTGAACGAAATTTGGTACAGAGGTAGCACTAGCAAAGGGCACATCAGTGACATGTTTTATATCGCCGCCATCATGACGGAATCAAAATGATCGCCACCAAAATATTAAAAGCTTAAATCAAATTACGACCAACCTAATCATTTGATCTCTGCCAAATTTTGCAACAACATACTTTTTTGTGGGAAGCATTTTTGGACTGAACTACAAGGTCATCAGCGAATTAGTTTGCAGATAGCGGCCATGTATGTGTGCAAATCGATTCACCATATCAATTCAAACACTGTGAACCCGAATTGAATGAAAGTTTGTACAGCGGTAGCACTAGCAAAGCGCACCTCATATTCATGTTTAATATTCGTATAACACGTTGTATTTCAACAAGCTACTGCAACCAACATTCAATTATACTCCTTGAAAAGGACAAAGAGTTATAACAATACCCATGCATTTAGGAGAATGTAGGCTATATGTTCTTTACTGAACATCTTGTTTCAATATCACAACTAAGATACAATTCTAAATAAGCTTAGTATGAAATATTATTTATGGAGCTTCAAGCGGCGTTGACCATCAATACTTATTTTATTATGTTAATGTTTTAATATAACTGGTATACAATTTTAGTAGCAATTGAATTGATAACAAGTAGTTCCGTGAAGAACTATACAGCCTATTTTCATATATCCTACTTATGTTAACTGCCACTATCAACATACACAATTTCAGTTTGATTGCTGTAATAGATTCGTAGATATTGAGAACCGACTAAATATTTCGGATGGTCGCCATGTTGGATTTTATATATGTAGGTCCTAGAGTTATGTACTGTTTCATGCAGATTATTGTGAACGTGTAGTATTCAAACTTCAATCGCATAATTAGGACACAAGAAAAAACAAGGTGATTTTAAAATTTTGCACAGCTGCCATCTTGAGGTTATGGAAACAATTGAAATAAATTAGATGCCAGTGGATTAACATTCGTATAAGGATTTACTGTACCAAGGTTCACTGCACGCGGATGGTTAAATTGCGAGAAACGTCCATGTGAATATTTATAATTCGCGTCACCGCCATGTTGGATTTGTAATCACCAGGTTATTTAAAGTCCTATAGGTGAACTTAAGTTCTTAGCCCCTATGAACATTAAAAAATGCAGTTTGATTGCAAAAATAGATTCGTAGATATTCAGTATCGTCTAAATATTTCGGATGGTCGCCATGTTGGAATGTTAAATGTATAGGCCATAGAGCCATGTACCATTAAAGGAAAATTATTGCGTAGGTTCATTATTCAAACTTTCACTTCGATCGCATGACTACATCACAAGAAATAAAAACATAATTTTAAAATTCGCACTGCCGCCATCTTGAGGTTATGTAAACAATTGAACTAAATTAGATACCAGTGGATTACAATGTGTAAAAATATTTCCTGTACCAGGTTTCAGTGCGCTTGGAACATTAAATCGCGAGAAAGGTCTATTTAAAATTTTCAAATTCGCTTGGCCGCCATGTTCGTTTTGTAGTTAATCGGTTTTAGAAAGTCTTATAGATGGACTTCCAGTAGTGCCCTTTATCTCCGTACAAAATTTTAGGGAGATACCGCTAATAGTTTCAGAGATATAGAATGCCAGTGAAATATTTCGCACATCCGCCATCTTGTGATTATGTGAACAATTGAACGAAGTTAGATGTCGGTGCTTTACAATGTATATAAACATATACTGTAGCAAGTTTCATTGCGTTTGGTTGGTCAAATCGCGAGAAACGTCTATTTAAAAGTCGCATATTCGCTTGGCCTCCATGTTGGTTTTGTAGTTACCAGGTTTCCAAAAGTCACATAAGTGAACTTATAGTGGTTCCCTCTATCACATTAGAAAATGTCAGGGTAATATCCGCAATAGTTTCGGAGATATTGAATGCTGGTGAAATATTTCGCACAGCCGCCATGTTGGATTGGTGAGTCGTAACAAAATTTGAAGGGCACGGTCGAGGTCGCCGGGAATAGTGCTATGAACTTTCCGAGTTTCATTGAAATCGCTCCTGCCGTTTAGATTTTATTAGGGGGGGACACACACACGAATCACACACACACACACACGCACACACACACGGACAAAAGGTGATCTCATAAGCCTATTTTTTCAAAATTGAAAATAGGCTAAAAATGAACATAATTTTACAATATTTACATAGTGAATACTGAATAAAAATAATTGATATTAACTTGCAAAGGGGACATACTAGGTATTAAAATAATTTCAGTATAACAATAGTATAATTTATTGCAGCCAAAGGCCATACAGTAAGTAGGATCATGTTACACAATATAGCAACCGTTCAATCTGTTGCATAGTGGGACAGAGGTAATGTTCTTTGTGTGCACTCAATCAGGTGATACGGTGGGCAGTGTAGACCGCAGATTACACACACACCGTCTATGGATGGTTCACGAAAGCCCTTCCTGTTACAGATGCGATGATGAAACCCATGTATTGCGCCCCTCGTGTAGATGTGGCGTAGCTCGAAGTTTGCTTCTTTCAATTCTTGGTTGATCATAGCCGGGGTTCGATAGAACTCCGGGTTTATTTCTTCTGTTTTCAGGAGTTGTTCCTCAAGGAATTTTGTGGAGGCTGGGGTTGAAGCCAGGTTGTGGGTAGTCATTACATCTTCAATTAAAGATCTAGTTCCTGCTAGCTGGTACCCAAGTCGGGTTGGCGCGAATTTGGAAATACAGAGAGGTCGCTTTACGTATCTGGGCTTGGCTCTGTCGAGAGACTGTAGGTTATTCTGTGATAGCCTCCTGAAATTTTTTCTTGTTACCAAGGGCTGAATTGATGTGTTCTTTTTCTTTTTCTTTTGTACGACATTTCGCTTATATTTGGCGGTTTCCAAATGTTGAGTCACTGAAAACTTTCTCGAACTACCGACATTTGTTTCACAAATTTTACAATAAAGGACACTGTCGTAGAAAAAAAAATCACTTCAACATGTTTTCACAAAATGTCACAACTTAACAACGTCCTTAGCTTTTATTGGAGTCATAACGCCTTGCTTGCTGTAGTTGGTGGTAAGCAGCTTGATATTTCACTGAAGGTTGGAATTAAGGAACGTTTTGACTAACCAGCCACAAGACTCTCGGAGTCCGAATAGAAATAGATAGATACGACTTAACATGCAGTAACAAAAAGCACTTCAAAACAATAGCAAATTAGAATATAGGCCATTCTCAAGCATAGATATCACTTAAACAGGCAAATGAGAAAAATATGTTGATTTGTGCCAAAATAACCAAAATAAGCATAAATATTCAAAAATATTATTTTGCATGATCTTCCGGGCCTTACTCATAACTCAAGTTGTTATTATGAAATTATGAAATGAAATGAAAATCCACAGCCTGCTTCCAGTCTCCGACCGGGTCAGGAATGGAATGAATGAAGCCCCCATCTAGCGGCGAGGATATGGACTGTGTCGGCTGCCGAGGCCTGACGCACTCCTCTGGGGCAATGATTAAATGAATGACAGATGAAATGAAATGATAGTGGAGAGTGTTGCTGGAATGAAATGTTTGCAGGAAAAACTGGAGTACCCGGAGAAAAACCTGTATGCCTCCGTTTTGTCCAGCACAGATCTCACAAGGAGTGGCCAGGATTTAAACCACGGACCCAGTGGTGAGAGGCCGGCGTGCTGCCGCCTAAGCTACGGAGGCATCGTTATTATGAAATTATATACCTGGTAAATCTTCGTTAACAAATCGTCAAAGCAACGAGTACTTGTGACGAATTTTGACTTTGTCGCAAGGAGTAAGAGATGTGCTCTATGCCTGCACAATATACTTTTATTAGAGCCATTTCATATGTTGTTGTTGATTAATTTAGGGACTTTGCGATATCGCGGTCATGCAGCCGAGTGTAGCTGGGTGGGTATATAATTAGTCGGAGTCACTGTGTTGTCTGTACTAGTAAGTGTATTTGTAATTGAGGTAGAAATTGGATAGGAAGCGGCCGTGATCCTTGAGGGGAAGTAAAGCCGGTGGGCCCATGTCATAGGTTTATGACACGTAAAAGGACCTTCCACAAACTGAAATATTGTGTGAAGCTAAATTTATAGGTTTGATTTGATTAACGCTCTATTAAGTTCCAACGTTTGCCGCCAGGTGCAGGTTTCTGTGACCAAGATCGCGAGTTCAAACCCAGCCGAAGTCATCGGATTTTTTAACAGCGTTAATAATCCCTCAGCACGCCTTCCTTCGGAGGGAAAGTAAAGGTGGTCGTAGATTTATAGCGTGTAAAAGAACCTTCCACTAACTACAATTGTGTGAAGTTAAAAGTATAGGTTAGAATTGATTAACGCTCTATGTTCCAACGTTCGCCACCAGGTGCTAGTGATAATAATATTTGTTGATGCCTTATACAGTCTGAAAAACGAATCAAGTATGGCCATGAATGTTGTCTATTTAAATGTAATTTGCGCATATTTTCTTTTAAGTTACAACTCGATTAAGTCATCGTCTAAATCTCTTTTAAATTTCTTTTCTACGGATATCAAATACTCCCGTCCAAGAAAATGCTCGGTTAGTACCTTATGTCAAGTCTTGATCACCTCCAACCGCGAACCTAATAACTAGGGCCTGGATGTTGATGGCATGCCATCCTTTTACTGAGCAGTCTAAAACAATGCTGAAGTACATAGAAACTCCGGACGGGACACCCCGTCTTCAAATATGTTATTTTTATTTTGCATCATTTTGCATTTTTTGCTATTTTTCCATTTTAAGAGCATTTTTTTAGTTTGGTAGAATTTTTTGGTCATATATTAGAGAAATCGGTCGTTTAAGGTCATTTTTTTAGCCTATTTTCATTTTGAAAAAATAGGCTTATGAGATCACCTTTTGTCCGTGTGTCTGTGTGTGCGTGTGTGTGTGTGTGTGAGGTGTGTGTGTGTGTGTGTGTGTCCCCTAATAACTTCTATACGGCTGGAGCGATTTCAATGAAACTCGGTAAGTTCAAAGCACTACTCCGGGCGACCCCGACCGTTCCCTTCAAATTTTGTTACGACTTACCAAACCAAAATGGCGGCTGTGCGAAATATTCCACCAGCATTCAATATCTCCGAAACTATTCCCGATATCACCCTGGAATTTTTACGGTGATAAAGGGAACTACTAGAAGTTCACCTATGTGACTATTGAAAATCTGGTAACTACAAAACCAACATGGCGGCCACGCGAATTTGCGACATTTAAATAGACGTTTCTCGCGATTTAACCAACCAAACGCAATAAAACTTGGTACAGTATATGTTTATACACATTGTAATGCACCGACATCAAACTTCGTTCAATTGATTACATAACCACAAGATGGCGGATATGCGAAATATTTCACCGGCATTCTATATCTCTGAAACTATCAGCGGTATCACCTGAAATTTTGTACGGAGATAAAGGGCACTACTGGAAGTTCATCTATAAGACTTTCAAAAACCTGTTAACTACAAAACGAACATGGCGGCCAAGCGAATTAAAAATTTTAACAGACCTTTCTTGCGATTTAATGTTCCAAACGCAATGAAATCTGGTACAGGAAATGTTTATACACATTGTAATGCACTGGTATCCAATTTAGTTCAATTGTTTACGTAACCTCAAAATGGCGGCTGTGCGAATTTTAAACTTAAGTTTTTATTTCGTGTGTCGTAATCATGCGATCGAAGTGAAAGTTTGAATAATGAACGTACGCAATAATTTCCCTTTAATGGTATGGCCTATACATTTAACAATCCTACATGGCGACCATCCGAAATATTTAGACGGCTCTGAATATATACGATTCTATTATAGCAATCAAACTGAATATTTTTATGTTCATAGGGGCTATGAACTTAAGTTCGCCTATAGGACTTTAAATGACCTGGTGATCACAAATCCAACATGGCGGCGGCGCGAAGTATAAATATTCACATGAACGTTTCTCGCAATTTAACCATCCGAGTGCAGTGAAACTTGGTACAGTAGATCCTTATACGAATGTTAATCCACTAGCATCTAATTTATTTCAATTGTTTCCATAACCACAAGATGGCAGCTGTGCGAAATTTTAAAATCTCCTTGTTACTCCTTGTATCCTAATCATGCGATTGAAGTTTTAATGCTACACGTACACAATAATCTTCATATAACAGTGCTTAATTTTAGGACCTACATATATAAAATACAACATGGCGACCATCCGAAATATTTAGTCGGTTCTTAATATCTACGAATCTATTACCGCAATCAAACTGAAATTTTGTATGTTGATAGTGGCAGTTAACATAAGTAGGATATATGAAAATAGGCTGTATAGTTCTTCACGGAACTACTTGTTTGTATGTTAAATAGTCTGATGCTTTTGACTCGAGTAAATAAATAGCATAGTGGGCGCATGCTGATTATTTTAATATTATTACGCTATAGCTGATTGCGCGCATATGTACAAGTTCACGTGTCCGGGCCAATTGTGAACCAGCCTTAATAAGCTTACGACGGCTTTACGGAGACCACTCAAAGTGCTCTGTTCTGTACACCAAAGAGGAGTGGTAGATATTTTAAAATTGCAGTCCCGTTGAACCTCCCTCATGATGTATGACCTATTACTACAGCAGGCCTACTCTGGCCTAGGTGGATCACGCTGGGATGTATGACCAGCCATTAGAGGTCTCGTGGGAGCAGATAAGGCCGGCAAATGACTCCAAACTACTGCAATATACGAGCGGTGGTCAGTATGGCATTATACTGTTTGTACGTGGGATTGAGTTGAAGATTAACTTATTTTTGAGGAAAATAGTGGTTTGGATTTACAGGTACCTATTTATATTTAGGCTCCTTCCCCCAGGGGCTCACATCTAGTGAGCCGTGGATTGGTGACCATGGGACCCCAGCTGAGTTCGGCATTACTTCCACTTACTTGTGCTGGGCTCCTCTCTGACATCTTCCCTGTCAACCTTCCTTGGTCAACTCTTGTTCTTCTCCGACACCAACGGTATTAGGGTGTCCAAGGCCTAGGGATTCTTTCATTTTCCCACCTAAATTGGCCCTTGTCTCATCTTTCCTGATGCCTCATTCATCGAGTGGTCAGACCTCTTTTGTCACTGTGTTGTCTGTACTAGTGAGTGTATTTGTAATTGAGGTAGGATTTAGGTAGGAAGCGGCCGTGATCCTAAGTGATCCTTCCTCCAGGAAAATGCTCGATTAGTACCTTGTTTCAAGTCTTGATCACTTTTTCTTTTCATGTTATATCTTGCCTCCTGCTCAAGAACCTTAAAGAGGCAGGGTGTATGTAGCCCCATCACTTCTGGTGCATCCCCACCGATAGTGCTACAAACTCAACGGCTCACGGCTGGTGAGTTTGGGAGTTGGCAACCTCGAGGGATTCCTTAGCTAGAACCGACTCTTTCCCATTTTCCATTGCCTCTGGGGCGGACCCTCTCCTCTTTCCCCCTTCCCTATCTGCCTTTCATGGCTCTCCTTCCTTCCAAGTCACTCAATCCTCATTATTCGTGGGTTGATGGCATTTCTTTTCTTCCTGCCCTTTATATGTCTTATGCTTTATTTGTTTACCATTTATTCTGAATATCTGACTGAATGGATGGAACCAAAGGAATCTCTACCTCCTGGTCACACAGATAACTGGCTAATCTGTAAGTCCCTGAACAGACTGCGGGTGGAAGTTGCAAGATCCAGGGACAACTTACATAAGTGGCATTTTCCGACCTAGACAGTCCTGTGTGATTGTGGCGCTACTCAGACAACACAACACCTCTTTTCCTGTCCATTGTGCCCCTACAGCTGCACAGTGAAGTCGCCTGTTCAACACATACTTTGTACTTCTGTCACGAATAAATAAATAAATAATACAGTTTCTTCTTCTAGTTTGTAAGTCTGTAGTTACAATTAGTTATAGTTTTCATTACATTCTCATTTTCACTATGACACAAACCATATTGGGCCGATAACCTAGATGTTAGGCCCCTTAAAACAACAATTATCATCATCATCTATCGACCAAGTGCCACCAAATACGTCAGCCCCAGAAGCGCAAAATGTTTTCCTTTAAACAGTTATAACCACAATACAATAGGCTGCCAGTTTAAATAGCAATGGTTGATTTAGAACATAAATAACAAAATAGTGTAGACAACATCATTCCTGAAGTTAGTCACAATATTAATTCAATAACACAGGTTAACATAGGCTACTTAAACTACATGAATAATAACCTAACAACCATAGAAGTGAGCAATGAAAAAAATCCACAGCCTGCTTCCAGTCGACTGACCGGGTCAGGGAATGGAATGAATGAAGCCCCCATCTAGCGGCGAGGATATGAACTGTGCCGGCGGCCGAAGCCTGTCGCACTTCCCTGGGGAAATGATAAATGAATGACAGATAAAATGAAATGATAGGGGAGGGTGTTGCTGGAATGAAATTGTGACAGGGAAAACCAGAGGACCCGGAGAAAAACCTGTCTGCCTCCGCTTTGTCCAGCACAGATCTCACATGGAGCGACCGGGATTTGAACCCCAGACCCAGCCGTGAGAGGCCGGCGTGCTGCCGCCTAAGCCACGGAGGCTCCAGAAGTGAGCAATGACATCTATAAATAAGTTTAACACATTACAAACGTTTTTAAATTGTATGTAATCTTAACATCCTCCCTATATTATTCTGCTAAGGTCCCATTACACATATGGGGTACCTACCCTACAGGTTCCGCATAACCCCATGTGTGTCCGAAACGCACTCACTTCCTCTTTAAATGCCTCACAATTAAATAAATACCTTAATAAAATGTACATTTACAATGGGAGCACCATAACCTGGCGAACCTGCCGCTAGAGCGCAGGGTAGCGCGGCGGACTGCTATAGAGCATCCAGTGTTTAGAAAAGACTGTGGAGCCTTATGGCGACAGTGTTGCTAACTCTAGGCAGAGGTAGCGCTGACGTCACACGTTATGTTCACCCGCTTCGAGTACTGCGCTTTCATAAGTTAGCGAGTTAACCACAACCCCAGCAGCTACCTGAAATAGAACACGCCCAGGAAGGAGCAGTTTTGCAGGTGTTAACGGATTGGACCAGTATTAAGGATACTGTATGCGAAGAGAACCAATAACGACATTCATTTCGTTGTGATATGAAGCATTACTGATTGACAGATGTCGAGAGCACAACCCTTCCTTCCTTGTCGGATGTATGCAGACGATGTTAACAATTTTTATGTCAGCAATACTGTTGATCATCACCTCTTTAGTTATTAGTTAGGCTGTAATTTGGTTTCTTTCAATTTTATTCTTGTTGTTTTGTTTAGATTAATATTTGTAATATTGTAGTGAGTTAGCCGTGCGGTTGGGGGCACGCAGCTGTGAGCTTGCATTCGAGAGATAGTGGGTTGGAACCCAACAGTCGGCAGCCATGATTCGATCGAATAGAAAATAAAACAGACACACAACAGTAACACCAATGACGGATAGTGCTTCAGAACTTATGTTGTCGGCGGAACTGAGCACGTGCTCCATTCCGGGCGAGCATGCAGCACAGGACAAGGCTCTTCTTTCCAGCGTGCTAACCTCGAAAATTTTTAAATTACTAAGACGTAAAATAAGCGATATTTGTACGCAATAACAAAGGTAATCAATTGGCAGATAATTGTAGGAAGCTATTATGACGAAAAATATGTATGTTCAGAGTTCTTCATGATAAAAGGTGAGGCAACAAAACCAGTGTAGGGGGGATTTCCGTTAAAAGTAAAAGCCCATAAGACCCACAGTCTTTTCTAAACGCTGGATGCTCTATAGCTGAGGAGTCTCTCAGCAGATGGCTCCGGTGTGGTCTCGCCAAGATTTTCTCTAGGGTTCAATCCTTTGCAAATGTAAAAATTGCTGTAGAAGAAACTCCCGAGCAAACAATAACCGATGTATTCGGTGTAACATCGAATATTGTCTACAAAGAGGTGCTGTGACAAGTACAAAACACTGTTCTACATAATTCTTTGTGTTCTTCTCATGTACGTATGCCGTTTAACAACAATACATACATTTCTTCAATATTTAAAACTTCGTTCTCCCACATTCTTCCCTACAATTATATATTTGTGCATAAGTGTGTAACGTATCGTTTGGGGTGGAGGTTACTTGGGGCCGCTTATGGAGTTTGCACACAAAAGAAACACAATCAATCCCTTGTAAACATAACTCTGTCTTGGACACATTTCCTTCAAATTTGCTACCCATGCAATTCATATTATTTTCCTTATTTTTCTTGTTTCTAATACAATTTTTAATTGCACAAATTATAACACACTTCATCTATACTTTTTCATAAACACCTCTCTCCATTTAATATTCTCCAATTCTATGCCCAAGATAGCGGGTTCAAACCCGGCTGAAGCCGTTGGATTTTTTAAGAGCGTTAAAAATCCCTCAGTATTCCTTCCTTCGGAAGGGAAGTAAAGCCGGCGGTCCCATGTCATAGATTTATGGCATGCTAAAGAACTTTCCACTAATTACATCTGTGTGAAACTAAATTGTATAGGTTAAGAATGTAAACAACGCTCTTAGGTTGCTACGTTCGTTGCCAAGAGCCGACTGCAGTGGCGTCTAGTATCTAAGTTCTGAACTAGGCCTGGTAGTCGTTGACGTTGGCGTTTGGCGGCCATAGTAGGAACTATTTGAAAAATTCAAAAGTTGCAGTCCTTACTTGATTTAAAAAGAACAGATACACACACTAATACAGTCATCACAATTAACACCGGTTATCAGACAGATTCTACACACACCCAAAGTACACAGGGCTACATGACCGCATTGTCGGAGCCCCTAAACTAAGGAACCAACCAACCATTCTCCAAACATAACCCAATCCAAACTAAATAAAACTAAACATAACCATGGACATCATCTAACATATCAACACCTCACCATGGTAACCTCTAAGATAGAGCAAAGCCCCCTCCCAACCCTTTGCTGGGCCACCACAAAGAATCCAGTAAGCACATGTACTAGACTCTTTGCAGTGCCCCATCAACAGGCGGCCATGCTCCAAAACTATATGTGACTACCTTGTACAGTCACAAGTGTACGCCTAATTCAAAAACTTCGTACATAAACTAAGCCTAAGTGAGCAGAATCTTATGATGATCGCTTGAGAAACGAATCATATCACCCAATTAAGTACCCCCACCCCTCCCATTTTTGTACACAAAATGCGTGTTATTTTGTGATAAATATCTTATGTAATAATTATTTCAGGTTAGGTTGCATAAATACTTGCTTTCCCGCCTAATGTAATTGGGCATAATTTGTGTTGATCGACTGAAAAGCTTTCTTTACTAGAACAAGGCAACGCTGATAAATGGCTTCTAAGACTTCTCTTTGGTTGGTTCCTCAGTTTGGGGGCTTTGACAACGCGGTCGTGTAGCCCCGTGAACTTTGTGTGTTTGTAGAATCTGATGAAAAAATATCCGCAGCCTGCTTCCAGTCGACCGACCGGGCCAGGGAATGGAATGATTGTAGCCCCCATCTAGCGGCGAGGATAAGAACTGTGCCGGCTGCCGAAGCCTGTCGCACTCCCCCGGGGCAATGAGTAAATGAATGACAGATGAAATTAAATAAGAGTGGAGAGTGTTGCTGGAATGAAATTTTGACAGGGAAAACCGGAATATCCGGAGAAAAACCTGTCTGCCTTCGCTTTGTCCAGCACAAATCTTACATGGAGTGATCAGGATTTGAACCATGGACCCAGTGGTGAGAGGCCGGCGTGCTGCCGACTAGGCCACGGAGGCTCAATCTGTCTGATAACCGGTGTTAATTGTGATGGCTGTATTAGTGTATGTTATCTGTAATCCAGGTAAGGACTGCAGACGATCAATTTCAAGTAGTTCCTACTTTTGTACTAAATGCTACCGTCAACGACAACTAGCTGTCAACTTGGATACTAAATGCTACCGCAACCGACACCTGGCGACGAACTTTGGAACTAATAGAGCAGTAATAAAATCTAACCTACATATTTAGCTTCACACAATTGTAGTTAGTGGAAGGTTCTTTTACATGCCATAAATCTATAACATGGGCCCGCCGGCTTTACTTCTCCTCCGAAGGAAGTTATACTGAGGGATTTTGAATGCTATTAAAATCCGACGACTTAGGCCGGGTTTGAACCCGCGATCTTGGGCAGCGTGCTATCAACTACGCCACCGAAGCCACATAATGATTTAAACAGTGTTACAGAGGTAAATGTTGTAGTTATGGACTGGTTCCAGAAGTAACAACAATCATTGACCAGTCACCCGAACAATATAATACTTGCCTCAACGCCAAGGGTGACTTGTTTTGAACAAGTAATATTATGTATTCCATTGTGAATACAAATACTACTCTTTCATTTGGTTTACGTGTTGACTTTCCTTTCCGCTGTCCAAGAACTTCGAGCAAGTTTCATTCTAACACTCCTTGTAATTTGGGTAGCTTCACATGAACTCAAAATAAGGTACAATCCCTGCAATTACTTGGTGATAGAATATAGAAAACCAGAGGTAAAACCACACTAAGGGTGAACAACCATGGTTTGATCCAGCAATCTCTCGATTGCAGCCTCCAATTGCAGTCACCTTGTGCTACTGTACACTCACGGCTACGTAGCGTGATATCAGGAATATATGCTGCTCACATTCATGATAATGATTGGCTGAGAGAACAGTGGTAGTAGCGAGTCACCTGGGCGTGTCAGCAAAACCTGCGCAATATCGTTCGCCCCGGTGCAATTTTGTTACATTATCTCAGCTATTACAATATTGTTCGTCTGACAGATTCCAATGATGTGTGTTTACTACACTTTGTGAATTAAGCAATCATTTCGAAGAACGTGATATAAGTCTTCCTCTTAACACTTTATAGGGCAAAATAATTTTTTTGATTGTTTTGAACAATTTTAATTTATTTAATTATTAGTCTATTGCTAATGCTATTTTTAGGCTACTTTCGATTTTTGCAAAGAATGAAAGTAGACTTATGAGATCAACACAGGGCGAAAAATTGTGTGTCTGTCTGTGTGTGTCTGTGAGTGTGTGTACTCGGAATGTCTGTCCCCCCCTATCAATTCGAACACGGTGAAACTAAATTGAACGAAATTTGGTACAGAGGTAGTCTTTGCAAAGGGCACCTCAGTGTCATGTTTCACATCACCGCCATCTAATCGGAAACGTAAAGGCGGCCACCCAAATGTTGAAAGCTTAAATCAAATTACGACTAACCTAATCATTCGATCTATGCCAAATTTTCCAACAACATACCCTTATGTAGGGAGTATTCCTTCACCAAATTACAAGGTCATCATCTCAATAGTTTGCGGATGGCGGCCATGTTTGTGTGCAATTGTATTCCCCCTATTAATTCAGACGCGGTGAAACCGAATGGAACGAAATTTGGAACAGAGGTAGCACTAGGAAAGGGCACCTCAGTGTCATGTTTTATATCGCCGCCATCTTGACGAAAACGTAATGGCGGCCACCCAAATGTTAAAAGATTAAATCAAATTTCGACCAACCTAATCATCTGTTCTCTACCAAATTTTACAACAACATACCTTTATGTGAAAAACGTTCTTTGGCCAAGCTACGAGGTCGTCAGTCCAATAGTTTTCATATGGCGGCCTTATAGGTGTGCAAATCGATTCCCCCTATCAATTCAAACACGGTAAAATCGAATTGAACGAAATTAGGTACGGAGGTAGCACTAGCAAAGGGCACCTCAGTGTCATGTTTTATATTGCCGCCATTTGACGGAAACGGAATGGTGGCCACCCAAATATTAAAAGATTAAATCAAATTATGAACAACCTAATTATTTAATCTCTACCAAATTTTGCAACCACATACCTTTTTGTGGGAAGCATCATTTGACTGAACTACAAGGTCATCAGCCCAATAGTTTGCAGATAGCGGCCATTTATGTGTGCAAATAGATTCACCATATCAATTTTTAACACGGTGAAACCGAATTGAATGAATTTTTCTTACAGAGGTAGCACTAGCAAAGGGCACCTCATATTCATTTTTATTATCCGTATAACAAGTAGTATTTCTACAAGCTACTACAACCAACATTCAATTATACTCCTTGAAAAGGACAAAGAGTTATACCAATACCCATGCATTTAGGAGAAAGTATGCTATATGTTCTTTACTGAACATCTTGTTTGTTTCTCTAATTTTAATGTTTATATTTTTTTTATTCCTAATTTATGTTCTGATAGATGTATTACGTTTTTATTTATTTAATTAATTCTTAATTGATTTTTACAAATATTTTCATAATTTTTATCGTCATATGTATTATTATTATTATTTCGTTTATTATTTTACTTTATTTTTATGTTTTTATTTCTATATTTATGTTTTATTGTTACACTTAAATTGTTAATGTTTTAGTTATATTTTTTAAAATTCTATCGAGCACATTGCGTCAAGTAGATACGTATATAATATTTTATTTTTAGCCAACTTTCGATTTTTGCAAAAAATGAAAGTAGACTTATGAAATCTACACAGGGCCAAAAATTGTGTGTCTGTGTGTGTGTGTGTGGGTGCGTGAGTCTGTGTATGTGTGAGTCTGTGTATTCTGAATGTCTTTGTCCGTCCCCCCCCCCCCCCTATCAATTCAAACACGGTGAAACCGAATTGAACGAAATTTGGTACAGAGGTAGAACTAGCAAAGAGCACCTCAGTGTCATGTTTTATATCGCCGCCATCTTTACCAAAACTGAATGGCGGCCACTCAAACGTTCAAAACGTAAAATCAAATAACGACTAACCAAATCATCCGATCTCTTCCAGATTAGGTAACAACATACCTTCATTTAGTACGCGTCTTGTGACCAAACTACAAGGTCATCCGCCGTACCATCTCAGGATGGCGGCCGTACGAATTATGCAAACTTTATAATCCATATCATGGGACCCACCAGTTCCAATTATCGAGCCGAGAATCGTTTTAACTGTTCTAAAAGAAGAGGCACTTTTGAAATTAAAAGACTATTTTGTAATACTATAGTGCAGAAGTGATTTTAAAATGCTGAGCCGTCTCAGTTACAAGGCAAGATGGCAGCGTCTATATTGTGCCTGACTTATATTTCACTAATTTGAGTATTGCGTTCAATATAGCGTACTGATATAAAATAAATCACCTTTGTATGAAATGCTATATATATAAATAATATACTCTACTGATGAAATCATTTAGTCTAAATCATTATTTGCTAACACGTTCTATGTAAGTCATTTGATATCGGACGATGCTCGTTGGCAAGTTTGGTTCCGTGGTAAAGCTTATGGCTACTGCTCAAACCCATCAGAGATGTTTTTTTTTTTTGCTTGAAATTTGTTATATTTATTGTTTTGTAATGACCCAGACGTTTTAAAATTAAGCGTTATATATTGCATATTACGATGGAAAATATATATTTAATTAAACAAAATTCGCCAGTAGATTTGCACGAGACATCTAGCAGCAAAAAAGTGAATTATCATGGCCATCTCTGGCCAACTGGCGGTGAACTGCACGCCGGCCTACAGATTAACTTACAGATTTTATTGAAAAGTTTATTTTTATGGCCGCTAGAATGCACTCGCCCTGTTAGGATTATCTTGTTCGATACTTCTCCACTAGATGTCACGACTAGTCTACGTGGGACTCAATTGATTAGTATACCATTGGCATTCTATGCGCATCGAATTTGTAGAATGACAAGATTATACTATGATACATTTTTACTTTTTATTTTAAAGGGTATGTAACAGCCTATTGTGCGTTATTTGAAAAGGTTATTTGAAGTAAAGAACAAAACGATTTCACATACCTGAACTCTAGCCGTTGGTGCTAGTTCAGGTACTTTTATTGCAGCAAAATAGCAAATTGAAAATATCCACATAGTTGGTATACACATTACACATGTCTCATGGAAAGATTTGTTAATTCAATTAGGGTTGTGAAAACCATGCACAGCCAGACGTGTAAACACATGCCTCAACTCAAAGTTGAATGTTGCCCACGTCAGGTCGATTATGTAATAATAATAATAATAATAATGTTATTTGTTTTACTTCCCTTTTATCTACTGTTGCTTTTAGAGACGCCGGGGTGCCATTAAATCGACTGACATGGCTCCCTTGCATTTGTGCACCCTCAAATGCCAGCTGACTACGCCAGGATACGAACCTGAAACCTAGTGCCCAGCAAGCTAGAACGTTACCGCTGATCCACGCAGCCAGTCCGGTCGATAATGTCTCCAGATCCATAACATTCTTGAGATACTTCTTATCTTTCTTTCTTTCTTTCTTTCTTTCTTTCTGTCTTTCTTCAATGATGGTAGCCGTTTTTTCGAGGTTGTGGTGTTTGGTAGAGGAAAATAGTTTCTAAGGTCTTCAACCAAGAAATGATTCTATTATTATCTTTCATAAAAACAACGAGTTATAACTATGGTTGGTTGGTTCTTAAGTTTAGGGGCTGCGACAACCCGGTCATGTAGCCCCGTGTACTTTGGGTGTGTGTAGAATCTGTCTGATAACCGGTGTTAATTGTGATGACTGTGTTAGTGTGTGTTATCTGTTTTTTAATTTAAGTACAGACTGCAACTTATAATTTTTCATATAGTTCCTACTTTTGCCGCCAAGCGCCACCGTCAACGACTACTAGGCCAAGAGTTATAACTATACTCATACATTTAGGAGAAAGTAGGCTATATGTTCTTTACTGAACATCTTGTTAGAAGTACTATCACTTCGGCATGAAAATTCTCCAACATTTTGCTGAATGATTCAACTATCCGCATCTTTGAAAGCATAAACTGTCAATATGACAGGTGATTGATATTGAGACCACTATCCCATAAAGGGTTAAACCTCTCGTATTTCAAATTATATAAAACATATTTCTAGCTTAGATTTGTGCTAAGGGTAGTTTATACTTGAAAACAAATTTTTGTATCATTCACTTTCATAATTTCGATTTCATCCCATAATAATCATGCTCACAATCAAGCTTGTAAAACAGTAATCAAAAACACAAAATAACGTATGGATATAGTCGATCTTTATACATCCCATATTGTGTGAATACGAAGTATGGATTGAAATTTCAAATATACAAATATATGTATGATTATAATTATATACTAGAGAGAGGTCACTCACCTCCAATGTCCTGAACAGCCTCTCCCCTCAGCTTCCAGAATGAACCCGAACCACAATATGGATGAGTTTATCACGCCTTTGCAGTATGCCCGTATTATCAGGCAGCGTACTTTCACTCAACAGTTAGGCACAACCACTCGAACGGAATACTTGTTGGACGTAGCATTTATTTCCATGAATCTCACGCACTATAAAAGTTGCTACCATGACTGCTGCGGCCCGTTGGTTCTCAGTTATTATACACAGTAGTGTAAGAACAGAATGCTTTAAAAAAATGTAGTCACTTCGCATTTAGAAAACGATATCATCTCAGCAGATCCCACTGAAATTTTTATTAGGAGTGTTATTATATTTAATTTATATCTGAATTCATGCACAAGAATATTATGAGGAACTATGAAATTGACCTTCGCTGGAATGGTTCGTTCTGCTTCCTCAGTGACTTGAATTTCTATAGCAGTTAGGAGGCAAACAACATGCCCTTCCTTTAAATGGAACACATGTGATAACAAGCTGTTTGTTTGCTGTCGTTGATTGATTAAGGGGCTTAGCGACATCTTGGTCATGTAGCCCCATGTACTTGGCTGTGCGTAGAATATGTATGCTAACCTGCGCTATTTATAATTTAGATGAGGTTTGGGAAGGAAATGACCGTGTTGTTAAATTAGGAAATGTTCCAGAGTAGGAGTGAGAAACCTTGGTAAACCACTTCAAAGAAGGCTGAAATGGGAATCGAACCCTTCTCTTCGAAGTTTTGCTTCACTAGGTTGAGTGCACCCTGTTCCAGCCCTCAGAACAGAATTATTTTTTTGGTCAGATTTGGGAATCGAACCCGGATCTCCGCGGGCGTCAACCAAGATTGCTTGGCAACTTACCACGAGAGTTTCTTATAATAAAGCAAATTACGTGTTTTGAATTAATAAATTTGGTATATGGATATTGTTGATGTTAGCTATATTTATAAAATCGTTTAGCATGATGTTTATTGTGGTTTGCATGAGGCGTTTTAATATTATTTGATATATCTACCTACATAAAAAGTTTAACCATCTCATGGTGTAGTAGTGACTAGCATTATTTGTTGTCACCCCCGAAATTTTGGTTGGATTCCTGGCTCTCGCAAGGATTTTAATTCTGGTTTTATAGCTGGAACGAATTTCACACAGCCTCGTGAGTCAGAACTGAGAAGAGACGGGATTCAACCTACATCTCAGCAATCATAGAATAGGTTTTCTGTGGTTTCCTCCCAATTCTACTTCAGGAAAATGCTGGGATGGCCCCTATCGTAAAGCCACGGCCACTTCCTTCCCAATCCTAGTCTTAGTTACAAATATTCACACTACTACACACATCACGATAACACAGGCACAACCCCGAAATGAATCAACATTAACAACTATGACTGTGGAAATTCTACAAAATGTTTGTCTACATGTAATAACGCTAGTTACGTTTTGAACCTGCCTGTACAATATGCGACGGTGCCGTGGCATAAGGGCAGAAAGCTCGTCTCTTATCTTCAAGACTCGAGTTCTATTCACGAACCCGTTAGTAATTTTAGAACTGACGTGAAGGCTGGAACAGAGTACGCTCAGTCTCATGAGGACAATTGAGTAGCGGTTTGAATCAAGAGCCAGCGATCCTGGTCATGAAAGCCATGATTAACGACCAAGGGGAGACGCTATGATGACCAATCAGGCCACAATTCTGAGCAGCGGTCGTTTGCTATGCAAAGACCCTTATTGGACTGTTGAACCACAGTGTTATTTTATGGTACAATGTGTGGCGCTTTGGCTCCAATAAACACACTTAGGCCACCTTAGTGCTACTGATGGAGGAATTGTAACTATTTGATGAGTTACTTCACCAAATGTAAACTCGTTCTGTTAAACTTTCGAACAGCCACTCTCCGCCTAATTGAATGGTGAAAGGCTGTTATTAAGATTCTCAGTGCATGTATACGAATGAAAATATAACTTGTCTCTCAGTTTATTTGCAGAAAACTGCTCACAAAGTCGCACATATCTTAGAACTTAAATTTTCGTGGCATTCAGGAGACCATTTAAAGACAAATTGTGGTAAACTTTGCTACTTGTTTGTGATTCACTTGTTTGGACAAACAACAGATCAATGTATGTTTTTAAATGGTGAGAAGTGAATGCTTAAATCATGTAACGCACAAGTAGTACAAACCATGTTGATGGAAGATGGAAGATGGAGAATTAGAATTAAAATTAAACTATAATATAATCGCAGATACCAAATGAAAACGAAGGGTTAAATTCTTTGGACATGTTTCAAGAATGCCTGATGACAGACTCACTAAGAAAATGATTAACCACTTCTACAAGCCCAATAGAACAGGCAACTCTTATGAAAAATTGTTTGCTAACACCAAGAAGGATCTACAAGAAATGGATATCACTGATCAAGACATCCGCGACAGAACCACTTTCAGAAATTTGAGGGGTTCCTAGAGCCAGAAACAGCGACCAAGAAGAAACAACATTGGACAGCTGAAAAGAGAGAAGCTGTGGGCAAGAGAATGAAGGAATACTGGCGCCAAAGAGAACTGAAATCATGAAGAGTTATTTACGTGGTCCTTTGTTGATCAAAATCGATTATGATGATGATAAATGTCAACATGACAGTACCCAATAGTAAAGGGTGTTATTCCTTAAACCTGAAAAAATACATGATATTAATATATTCATGTAATAATCTCACGTGAATGCCAAATAGTGTATTTATCAATTTATTCCACCTTAACTCAATAATAGCTAATTAAATATGTTTAAAAATTAATTTATAGTAATTGAATTATTATTGACCTATGATGGAATAATTACGTTCAAATAATAAACTTAAGTTAATTGAATATTATGGTGTTTGAAGACATTTTCAGTTCTGCCTTAGTAAACGAAGTTTAATGCTTTTCAGTCGGTCAACACGATTGTACCCAATTGTAATGGCTTATTCCCTAATCCTGAAAAATTACGTGAGATAAATAAATTATTATTCATGTAAATTCAAATGAGATTAATAAATTATTTATTTATCTCATGTAAATTCTTTTCAGGATTAGGGAATAACCCAACACAATAATTGGGTACAATCGTGTTGACCGACTGATAAACATTAAACTTCATTAATTGAATTGTTATTGGCTTAAGGTGGAATAAATCGATACATACCATTTGATATTCACGTGATTCAATCG
The DNA here is from genome assembly GCA_946902985.2 of Meconema thalassinum. NCBI lineage: Eukaryota > Metazoa > Arthropoda > Insecta > Orthoptera > Tettigoniidae > Meconema > Meconema thalassinum. Next base: position 2,094,693,282 of record OX336388.2, on the reverse strand, counting down.
TCAATAAGTAAACTATTGGATTAAGTTCTTATCACATGCAATCTTCTTTAGGGGAAGAAAATAACACCCATTAAAATTAGGTTCAATGGTGTTTATCGACTGAAAAGCATTCTAATTCTGTTTACTAACACAACACTGTAAAAGGGCTTCCAATATGATAATGTTAAAATTAAACTGTCTGACCCATGCCGGAGGTCACGAATTAAAATCCCGCTTGCATCAGATGTTTTAAACCTTTATCATTCATCAACATGGTTTGTACTATTTGTTCAATAAACGATCTAATAAGTTAGCTGAAAGCATTCATTTTCCATCAATGCGGTCGTTAAAGTCCAATTCTCTAATCTTTTAAAATTATGCTTTTTTAATGATACAATTCTTAGGGTAGTGGCTAGCATTATGGGCTGTCACCATGGAGGTTCGTGTTTCATTACCAACTTAAGCAAGGAATTTAATGCTTATGTGAGGTTTGTGACGCTATATTCTCTGCCTAGTGAGGCAGAAGTGAGAATTAATATAGCCTACTGTGACAATAAGTTAGTAATACTTATATTTAAGTGGATTCGATTCCCACCTCAGCCATCCTAGAAGTTGTTTTCAGTTGTTTTTCACTTCTACTCCAGGCAAATTCTCAAATGATTTCTGAATTAATGCCATGGGCACCCACCCAATAATAAATACACTCACTAGTACTACATAACACAGAGCAAATGCCGCCGCACACACCCACGTTCACGGGACTACATGAATATGACGTCACAAAGCCCCTCAATGAACCAACAATATAAAATTATTCAAACGGGGCTGAAATATTGTTTATGATTGGATAAAGAGAAGGTATAAATTCATCTCGCTTCTTATAAACACCGCATTATTCAATAATTAAATTAAAAATTGAAACACGCTTTTATGACGTATCTGGTGAATTTTACGAACTAGATATTTAGTAGAAAAGAATTACTTCTCCAAGTTCCATCACACAGTTATCATATCCGCCGTTAGAAAGAAGCCACTTGGATTGGAAGTACCTCGCGACGATAAATGCACACGTGAGATGACCAAGCAGCGAGAGACGGCTCCGTCAGCTCGGACGCGCGGTTGCTACGTTACTGGGCGGTCATGCGCCTCGACGCTTCCGTTGACGCTTCTCAGCGCGGCGCTCGTTTGGGTCAATAGACACAGCGCACATACAACAACATTGTTCCTTTGAGATCGCCGCGCCACGGACGTCCTTCAGTTACTAGTACGTCAACGTACGACTCTGGTGGAACCACGAGTCGCTGGGGCTCCAAGATGTGAAGTTCAAATCTCGGCACTGACAGCCAACACGCTATACATGGCTTTTCCCCAAATGTTTCCGCACTCACTCGCGTTTGGTCACCAATCTTTCGCCCTAATAAGTACTTTTACATACACTATAGATACAACATCACAATAACACAGGTTATCAGACAAATTCGTCATACAACCAAATACATGGCACTGAAGACGAAATGTTTCTAAACTCCTGAAAGAGGCAACAAAAGTTGAGGTTATTGCACTACACTGATGTTCGATTCCTCAGTTTAGGGGCTGCGACAACGCGGTCATGTAGCCCCGTGTACTTTGGGTGTGTGTAGAACCGGTGTTAATATTGTGATGGATGTATTAGTGTGAGTTATCTGTAATTCAGGTAAGGACTGCGGACGATAAATTTCAAGTTCTTAATTTTGCTACCAAATGCTACCGTCAACGACACCTAGCTGTGAACTAGGATACTAGATGCCACCACAACCGGCACCTGGCGTCGAACGTTGGAACGTAGAGAGTAAAACAAATCTAACCTACAAATTTAGCTTCACACAATAGTGGAAGGTTTTTATACGTGCCATAAATCTATGACATTGGCCCGCCGGCTTTACTTCCCCCCCCGAAGGAAGGCATACTGAGTGATTTATAACGCTCTTAAAAAATCTCACGACTTCGGCTGGGTTTGAATCCGTGATCTTGGGCATAGAAGTTCAGCTTGCTACCAACTACGCCACCGAAGCTGCCTCCGCTGCACTGAAAAATATCGAATCATGAATATGTTACTTATTATTATTATTATTATTCTCCTTCTTGCTTCGTTACGGCCAACTACTGATCGCGTCATGCCAACTGTTTCTTCTGCATTTTAATGTTGGCCCAGTACTCTTTCATTCGCAATCGATGTTGCTCCTTTCTCTTCGTCGTCCACGCCTTCTCGGCTTTTTGTTTCGGCTTAGGTTGAAAAATCCGATGTTCTTGATGTTTTTATCCAAGTGAGCCACGCTCCTGGATATATTCACATGTTATTATTATTATTGTTTATTTTTGACATCATTATCACGGCAGATACCGGTTACATTTTATGTTACAGCCTAGTTCGGCCTTAGCAAGGATCCATCTGTACTGAAATATAATACATTACAGGAACCTCATACAGTATTATATTAATTTCGTTTCCGCACTCTTCACGAGTCCCTTCATTTATAGGATGAGTTAAATTTCCATCTGAAACATCCTCGAGCCTTTCTGAGTGATGGACCGGAGTGTTTTCACCAAGGAACTTCGTGACAATATGACTGATATTTAACACAACTGCCTTTTGTAGTTCAATATAAAATTTGCGGATGCACATTCAATACTGATAGACTACTATGGAGGGTTTTGGGTATAACACCAGTGAACGTTACAATTATTGGGATGGTAGTCACCGACTCAAGTTTCTACATCTGCTTTATCTCAATTGCCAGCTCTGTGTACTTGGATATTTTTGTAGCAGCTGTTGTTTGGATGTCTTGTGTGTTGGGACATGCGATACCTATCAGTAATGCCTCTCTGTGTTCTTTATTGATGAGAATGTTACTGAATGCAACATCTGTTACAACTCCTATGTCCCAGTAGAGCTTATGTGTGGCATTTTCGAGTGCTGCGGATGGTGCGTATTTCCAATAGGGGACGGAGCTTTGAAGAAGTTTGTACTTATTATTATTATATCGATTGTTCCCCTTTAGGAGAGCGATGGAACTTGAAGACATGATTTTTTCTTCGGGCGCTTTCCCTCTTTTCTTCCCAAAACCTCTTCATCAACTCGGAATGCTCCTTCTTCCGCTCAGCTGTCCATTTGTTTGCAGGTTGTCGTAATGTTCTTTTCTGAAACTTAACATTTCTGATTTTATTACGGAACTCGGTGCGGTCTTTGAGATGTTCTATGCTGATTTGTTGTGGGTCCCTCTGGACCTCTATCAGCCATTCCGTGCCGCATTGGCTCTTTGTTGTGATGTTGAGTAGTTTCTTTGTCGTTCTGGAATCTTCCAACCTCTAGATGTGTGTGTAATACCTTGCTCGGCGTTTTCTAATTTCTGCCGTTATTAAATTGGTATTTTGATAGAGTTCGTTCTGTGGTCCCTTCTATGATTCCCTGGTTTCCCCTTCAATACATAAGAGGCTGAGACAATAATGTGTAACAGTAAGAAGATTGAATCGATGAAAATGCGGGTGAACCGCCGTGTGCTGCGAGTATACTGAACTGAGCTCAAGGTCCAGGATAAGATACTCCATGTCAACTTGAGATACATTGGTCACACGTCAAGGAAAACTGGATCTTTGGGGAAGTTGCATAGGAAGTGATAGGTACAAGAACCTGAGGAAATAAACCAGATCTACTTGAGATATGTTGGGCACATATCAAGGAAACCTCGACCTTTGGGGAACTTACATACGACCGGAAAGTTACAAGACCTTGAGGAAGGTAATCCAGATCTATTTGAGATACATGGGGCACATATCAAGGATATCTGGATCATTCGGAAGTTACATAAGAAGTGAAAGGTGCAAGGCCATGAGGAAGATAATCCAGACCTACTTGAGATACTTTGGCCACATATCAAGGAAACCTGGACCTTTGAGGAAGTTACATAAGAAGTTAAAGGTACAAGGCCCTGAGGAAGATCATCCAGATCTCCTTGAGATACATTGGCCATATATCAAGGAAACCCGGACCTTTGGGGAAGTTACATGGGAAGTGAAAGGTACAAGGCCCTGAGGAAGATAATCCATATCTACTTGAGATACTTTGGCCACATATCAAGGAAACCTGGATCATTGGGGACGTTACATCAGAAGTGAAAGGTACAAGGCCCTGAGGAAGATAATCCAGACCTACTTGAGATAATTTGTGACCACATATCAAGGAAACCTGGAACTTTGGGGACGTTACATAAGAAGTGAATGTTACAAGGCCCTGAGGAAGATAATCCAGACCTACTTGAGATACTTTGGCCACATATCAAGGAAATCTGGACCTTTCGGGAAGTTGCATAAGAAGTGAAAGGTACACGACCCTGAGGAAGATAATCCAGATCTACTTGAGATACTATGGCCACATATCGAGGAAACCTGGACCTTTGGGGCAGTTAAATAAGAAGTGAAAGGTAGAAGGTCCTGAGGAAGGTAATCCAGATCAACTTGAGATACTTTGGTCACATACCAAGGAAACAAATGCAGTACCCTTTAGGGAAGTTACATAATAAGAGAAAGGTACAAGGCCCTGAGGAAGATAATCCAAATCTACTTGAGATACTTTGGCCACATATCAAGGAAACATGTACCCTTTGGGGAAGTTACATGGGAAGTGAAAGCTACAAGGCCCTGAGAAAGATAATCCAGATCTACTTGAGATACTTTGGTCACATACCAAGGAAACAAATGCAGTACCCTTTAGGGAAATTACATAATAAGAGAAAGGTACAAGGCCCTGAGGAAGATAATCCAAATCTACTTGAGATACTTTGGCCACATATCAAGGAAACCTGGACCCTTTGGGGAAGTTACATGGGAAGTGAAAGCTACAAGGCCCTGAGGAAGATAATCCAGATCTATTTGAGATGATTTGTGGCCACAATTCAAGGAAACCTGGATCGTTAAAAGCTCCATCATCATCATCATTTATTGTACCTAGCAGGCCATTTAGGCCCATGACAGAAACCAAAGAAACATAGCACACACATCAAATATACAACATTGCATAACACTAACCATTGTCGTCAACCATTTGATCAATCCGATATTTTCCTTTACTTTTTTCTTTGATCTCGTAATTTAATACTGGTAGGTTATCAACATTCCGAGCCCGAGCTCAGTGATGGGGCTGCCATCTAAGGTACTGAGCCACCCGGTTTGTTATCAAAGTACCATCGTCTAGGTGAGTTGCCTTCACCACGGCTCACAGAGTTTTTCCATAAGAAGGAAAATGAACATGACCTTGATGAAGAGCTGGATGAAGATAGAGTTTAATCTGAAGGAGGTTTTTTGGAGGTCCACACAACCAGCGACGGATCTGCTGTAGAATAAGATGGGGGAGAATGGTGACAACTCTACAGGCACACATAGTTAGTCACCACGCCCTATGAAGGCTACATGGATACAGAGTAAGTTTGTACAACAAACATGAGGGAGGAAGTCAAACGTGACCTGACCGCTACACTGAAAATGTTCTTGTTGACAAGTTGTACAGAACAGACTAGTTACACCCTATTTCAGCGCACGTAGTTAAAGCACCACATAGAAGAGAAAAGTCAAACTACATCTGTTTATTATTCAGTGGAAATATCTGGTGACCACACCAAAGGTCAGTTAATCACACACTCGCGGCGAGGATTTAGCTTCAAAGCGTGCCGCAGGTTAAAGAGACAGCTATTCAACGAACTCTCCGTAAATCAAATAGGGATGGGGTCGTACCTTTCATGAACTGCACTAAAAGGTATTTTAATATTTCTGTCAAACAATAAGATAACATTAAATTAGCAGAACTTCATAATTAATCCGCTTTATCTGCATGTTTGACTGAGAATTTGTTAGTAGAGCTATAATTATTTGTAGAATTAAATAATTTAAAATAAAACTAACCTTCGGTAAGTTGTTTGTCTTTGCGTATAGAGTAATATTCATGCAAATTAGGCTATGTATATATACTTCAATTTGGACGAGGCTAACAAATACGTCAAAGCATTCTGGAAACACTGTTTAATATCGGTAGTATTGTTTAAAATATTAAATCACTTGAAGATAATATAAAGTATTTCCTTATAAGTTAAATGGTCTCACCTAGTGAATATTATTGAAAAATGAAAATGTTGTTTTCTAAGGAATGCACATGTTTAGAACTACCATAACATGAGTTCTTCGACAGCATAAAGTGTAGCAAGAAAACCTTAAATTGAAATAATAGAAAACTTAGAAGCCATTCCTCATTGTTGTCCGTGTAAAATGTCTTTGGTCGGTCAAACGAGTTTGTCCAATTAGATTGTGTGGGGAATTACAATTAATTTCCTAGTGTCTGAAGTAAATGACATGAATTATTCGTGAAATTAATAGTGAAGAGGACGTCTTTACAGGAACTTGCGGAAATCTTTCTACACAGCCACATTATTAAAATTATTATTTGTAGAAGGTGCCCGTAGAAATTCAGCCGCCCGCATGCTGGTATTGGCCGTTTCCAACCGTCGATACAGTTCAGAGTAGGCTTTCATTCGGTGGTTTCCATCTGGAAGCAATCTCGGAACATGAATTTTCCTGAGGATACGTCTTTTGACCTTCTCCGGATCATCCATGGTGCCTTTCTTGTTCATCAGGAGAGTCTCTGCGGCGTACAAAAACTGTAGCCTGATAACAGTTTTTAATGACAGATCTTGGCAGTCTTAGAAATGCACTTGTTGTAACCGTTGCGAGACAGCTGTGTTGAGTCTGTTACGTCCTATGTAAGATGGTGGTGTCGTCTCTACCATTGGGATGAACCCATTCACTGGGATAACGAATATTTGTGTGATATTGAATCTTCAAGACACAAAAAAGACAAAGGGCACAGGATACAAATAACAAGCTTTCAATTTTATTTGTTTTTCCATTTCTAATCGACGAGAAAGAATCCTCTTCCCTGCAATAATACATATCGAACAGCTTTCCCTGCATGAATATACAGTGCAGTACAACCCCTGTAGCCCGTCACCTTTGGGACTGAGGGTATGGTCGGACCGCAAAAAAGGTCGGATTTTCAAAAAATACAGAAAAATTACGGATTTTCTTTAAAATAAACAATCTCTGATCTCAAAAAAGACTACTGTACGTGTGCAAATTGTTGTCTACAGTTAACACATTGTAATAAAGTAAACCGCACAAAAGCTGTTAATATTACACATTGAACAAGTAGTTCCGTGAAGAACTATACAGCCTATTTTCATATATCCTACTTATGTCAATTGCCTCTATCTACATCCAAAATTTCAGATTGATTGCTGTAATAGTTTCCTAGATATTGAGAACCGACTAAATATTTCGGATGGTCGCCATGTTGGATTTTATATATGTAGGTCCTAGAGTTATGTACTGGTACATGAAGATTACTGTGTACGTGTAGCATTCAAACTTCAATCGCATAATAGCATAATTTACTTGACACAAGGAGTAACAAGGAGATTTTAAAATTTCGCACAGCTGCCATCTTGTGGTTATGGAAACAATTGAAATAAATTAGATGCCAGTGGATTAACATTCGTATAAGGATTTACCGTACCAAGTTTCACTGCACTCGGATGCTTAAATTGCGAGAAACGTCCATGTGAATATTTATACTTTGCGTCGCCGCCATGTTGGATTTGTGATCACCAGGTTATTTAAAGTCCTATAGGGGAACTTAAGTTCATAGCCCCAATGAACATAAAAAATTCAGTTTGATTGCTATAATAGATTCGTAGATATCCAGAGCCGTCTAAATATTTCGGATGGTCGCCATGTTGGATTGTTAAATGTATAGGCTGTAGAGTCATGTACCATTAAAGGAAAATTATTGCATAGGTTCATTATTCAAACTTTCACATCGATAATATGATTACGACACAAGAAATAAAACTTAATTCTAAAATTCGCAAAGCCGCCATCTTGAGGTTATATAAACAATTGTACTATATTAGATACCAGTGTATTACAATGTGTATAAACATTTCCTGTACCAGATTTCATTGGGTTAGGAACATTAAATCGCGAGAAGGGTCTATTTAAAATTTTCAAATTCACTTGGCCGCCATGTTCGTTTTGTAGTTAACTGATTTTTGAAAGTCTTATAGATGAACTTCCAGTAGTGCCCGTTATCTCCGTACAAAATTTCAGGGTGATGCCGCTAAAAGTTTCAGAGATATAGAATGCCGGTGAAATATTTCGCACATCCGCCATCTTGTGGTTATGTAAACAATTGAGCCAAGTTAGATGTCGGTGCATTACAATGTGTATAAGCATATACTGTACCAAGTTGTATTGCGTTTGGTTGGTTAAATCGCGAGAAACGTCTATTTAAAAGTCGCAAATTCGCGTGGCCGCCATGTTTGTTTTGTAGTTACCGGGTTTTCAAAAGTCACATAGGTGAACTTCTAGTAGTTCCCTTTATCACCGTAAAATATTCCAGGGTGATATCGGTAATAGTTTCGGAGATATTGAATGCTGGTGAAATATTTCGCACAGCCGCCACGTTGGATTGGTGAGACGTAACAAAATTCGAAGGGCACGGTCGTTGTCGTCCGGAATAGTGCTATGAACTTAACGAGTTTCTTTGAAATCGCTCCAGCCGTTTAGAAGATTTTCGGGGGAGACCCAAACACACACTCATCACACACACACACACACACACACACACACACACACACACACACACACGGACAAAAGGTGATCTCATAAGTCTATTTTTTCAAAATTAAAAATAGGCTAAAAATAGCAATACTGTGAGTATGTATTTACAGTAGCCTACTATAAAAATTGAAGGTAGCCTGTACACTAGGAAAAAATACTTAGGAAGGAAGTCAGTTATAGATCTTTGTTTAGAAGATCAAATTTTAGACCTAGCTGCAGTGTCCCTCCATTTCTTGATCTAGAAAAATCAACGAACATTAAGCACTAAAACCTTCATTGTGCAGTACATACTGTACATAACACGGACAAGGACAGAAATGATAGAAGAGATGACGGCGGAGCATTATAACGGACAAGCGATAACGACAAATACCTGTAAACAACAATTGCGTGACGGGTAGTGAGTCACCGCCACGAGTCGGCTCAAGCTCGGCTCACAATCAGCACGGTCGGATCAACCGGAGCGACGGACCAGCCGGGGGCGGACGAGAGAGATTCTACTGTACTAATTAATCACGTAATATGCCTAAATACATTAATAGTAAATTAACTATATTAGGCCTAATTGCGGTACTCGGTAAGCCTCCGTGGCTTAGGCGGCAGCACGCCGGCCTCTCACCGCTGAGTCCGTGGTTCAAATCCCGGTCACTCCATGTGAGATCTGTGCTGGACAAAACGGAGGCATCCAGGTTTTTCTCCGGGTACTCCGGTTTTCCCTGTAAAAATTTCATTCCAGCAACACTCTCCACTATCATTTCATTTCATCTGTCATTCATTTAACCATTGCCCCAGAGGAGTGCGTCAGGCCTCGGCAGCCAGCACAGTTCATATCCTCGCCGCTAGATGCGGGCTTCATTCATTCCATTCCTGACCCGGTCGGAGACTGGAAGCAGGCTGTGGATTTTCATTTCAATTGCGGTACTCATCACTTTCGACAAAGACATTTCCACAAGGGCAATGAGTGCGAGGAGAACGCTGAACCATCCAGCGCGCTGTCGCACACGAGAGCTGAACCAATCGAAATTGGCCTGATAGGCTAGAAGGTGGAGTGGACTGGCTCTCTGAGACCGAAACGAGGAAGGCTTTCTAAATATGTGAACCGGACACCTAACTGCACTTTGATTCCATGCCGCAACCTTCACCACAGTATGCCGGAGCTTCTTCAACTACTAAACTAACTAACTAACCCCGAGGCACTACAGCCCTTGAAGGGCCTAGGCCTACCAAGCGACCGCTGCCCAGCCAATTGGCCTGCCGATTTTGGGGTGACGCGTGGTCAGCGCGTCAGGTCCCCTCGGCCGTTAATCTTAGTTTTCGTGACCGAGGCACTGTCTCACTGTCAGACAGCTACTCAATTGTCCTCACGAGGCTGAGTGCACCCCGTTCCTACCCTCACGTCAGTTTTAAAATCCCTGACGGAGCCGGGGATCGAACCCGGGGCCTCCGGGTGAGAGGCAGGCGCGCTACCCCAATACCACGGGGCCCGGCCTTCTTCAACTACACCATAAGATTATTTACAATATATGTGCTATTTTATACATTTAGGTAAATTGCAGCGTTCTTATTGGCGGTGATCGGTAAATATAATTACCTCTACACTAATGCCGTCTGGACAAGGACTAATGTGCTTCTTGTACACGTCGGCAGGGTAATGCAGAACTGTGATTAGCTTGGTAGTGATAAACACGCAATTTGCGTGCAAATGACGAATTAGATGGATATGATTTCATTGCATATACTCGTATATGAATATAGGACTAGCATTCTTGGCTGTCACAACGAAGGCCTGGGTACAATTCCCGGCTGTGCCACGAAATTTCAATCTGGACTGAGTGCTGGAAGGGCTACAATCAGCATCGTGAGGCAAAACAGAGAACAGGTGGTTTCGAATCTTATCCCAGCCATTCTGGAAGTGGTTTTCCGTGGTTTATCCACTTCTACTCCAGGCAAATACCAGGATGGTTCCTAACTTAGGCCACGTCTGCCTTCTCACCTGAATTATAAATACACACACTAATACAGCCATCACAATAACACAGGTTATCAGACAAATTCCACACACACCAACTTAGCCTACACGGGGCTACATGACCACGATGTCGCAAAACTCCTCAATGAATCAACAACAACAACAAGATTATGGGAAGGTTGTTCACTTGCGGTAATCAAAATGCAATCATACAAATAAGATCAAAATCCCTAATTTTGTAAGCACTGTTATTACTAATGGTCATGAAATGGTTTACACTATCCATTAATACAATCAAAATTGCACTTACTTGCTTATTTCCTTTCGCTCCGTGCGGAGCATAGGGCATCCAAGAATGATTTCCATCGGGCTCTGTTTGTTGCCAAGTTCTTCACTTCCCTCCAAGTCTTTCCCGCTGTTCTGGCCTCCTCTTCAATGGTGCGTTTCCAGGTGTCCCTTGGTCTTCCCCGTCTCCGAGCCCCTTGAGGATTCCAGTCCAGAGCTCTCCTTTCTACTTCATCATTCTGTTTCCGCAGAGTATGCCCAATCCAGCACCATTTCCTCCGTTTAATTTGGACTTCTATAGGTTGTTGGTCAGCCCTTTGCCACAGCTCTTCATTTGGGATTATATCTGGCCATCGTATACCCAGAATTCGACGCAGACAACGATTGATGAATACTTGAAGTTGGTGGCTGATAGGATTGGTAACTTTCCATGTTTCACATGCATACAATAGGACAGCTTTCACATTGGTATTAAATAGTCTGATTTTCGTCTTCTTGGATATGTTACGGTTTCTCCATACTGGATAGAGCTGCACAAAAGCCCCTTTTGCCTTTCTTATTCTGCTCTTGATGTCAGCCCCTCCACTTCTCGTTACCACGCTTCCCAAGTAAACACATGTATCCACCTTCTCTACATCTATTCCTACCACAGTGAGACCAGCCTGTACTGTGGAGTTCACTCTCAGCTCCTTCGTCTTCTTTGGGTTTATCTTAAGTCCAACCATAGCAGCTTCAAGTTCTAAGTTTGTCAGTTTTCCCTCTATGTCTCTGAAGCGCTGTGCAAGCATGCAGATGTCATCAGCAAAATCAAGATCCTCCAACCTGTCTCGAAGTCCCCACTGTATCCCTCTCTTCCTTCCTCTCCCCACCTTCCTAAGACTATTATCAAGAACAATCAGGAACAAGGTGGGAGAATGTATACAGCCTTGTCGTACTCCAGTCTGGATGGTCAATGGCTGGGTTAGCTGACCCTCATACAGGACTTGACATTCATAACCAGAATACATCTCTCTTATGATGTTAACTATTTTACTTGGTATACCATATTCCTTTAAGGACTCCCACATGACCTTCCTATTAATGGAATCAAAGGCCTTCTCAAAATCTATAAACGTGATGTACAGTGCTGCTTGCCATTCGTTACTCTGCTCCACAATAATCCGTAAAGTGTTAATTAAGTCCACACAACTGCGGTGTTCCCTAAATCCAGCTTGTTCTTTCCTCAACTTTGACTCGATAGACTTCTTCACGCGATTCAAGATTATCCTGAGAAATACTTTGCTTGGTACGGATAGTAAGGTAATACCTCTCCAGTTGTTACAATTCGTCAAGTCACCCTTCTTTGGGATTTTAACAATCACACCTTTCTTCCATTCCGCAGGCAGCTTCTCTTCAAACCAGATCTTTCCATGTTTCACATGCATACAATAGGACAGCTTTCACATTGGTATTAAAAAGTCTGGTTTACGTCTTCCTTACACATATTCAATGATGCTGTGGTGCCCATGTCTATCTTGAGGACATCTGGCGAAATGTTGTCGACACCGGGGGCTTTTCCATTCTTCAGTTGTAGCAAGGCTTCTTTGATTTCAGCACAAGTTGGACTGTGCAAAATAATACTTGGATCAGAATTATCAGGTTCATCATTCCTCTCTTCGTGGTGTTCATTAATCCCTCGATCAACATTAAAAATTTCGGTGAAGTATTCCCTCCACCGTTGTTGTTGTTCTTCTTGAGTTGTGAGTAAATTTCCCTGTTTGTCTTTTATGGGCCGGTTCTTTCGGAAACCTTTCTTGGACAGCACTTTTGTTATGCGGTACATTTCTTTGCTCTCACCCATTGACACAGCATTTTCTGCCTTCTTCGCCATCTCATCGATCCAATTACTCTTATCTCTCTTCACACTCTTTTTGACTTCTTTGTCAACGACCGTGTATTCTGCTTGCACTTTTGCTTTCTGATGTCGAGTCTTACACATATTCAACCTCTCCTTAATCATTTTCCTATGACTTATTGCCTCCCAAGTTTGTTCTGACATCCAATCCTTCTTGAGAGGATTGCTCTTTCCCAGGACTATTTCACTTGTATCAAGGATGATGTTCTATACGTTACTCCAGGAAGATTCAATATCAGTTTCTGCTGTATCAGATTGGAGTACCTGAAAACGATTTCTTAGCTCCAATTTAAATTCTTCTCTGACCTTTTCCTCTTTCAACTTCCTCACATCAAATCTCTTGCTCTGTTTTTCAAACCTCTTCTTTGCCACCATGATCTTCATCTTGAACTCAGCCAGCATAAGGTGGTGATCACAGCTAGCATCAGCTCCTCTCTTATTCCGAACATCGGTGAGTGATCTTCTGAATCTCCTACTCACTGCGATGTGGTCAATTTGGTTCTCAGTGTCATGATTGCACTTGAATGAGTCTATTTGTTTGCTCTTGTATGTTTATTTAAAGACCATGTTCTGTTTTTGCACTGAAGTGCTTAAGTTCGCACGTTTATCCACATATTTTGCTCACATACTGTTCATTTGCTCCATGATATTTTGTATCTACACACATTTTATGATCGAATCCGTGAATCGCGAGTCATGTGATTGCGTACCTTTGTGTTGAATTACTGTTGGCACATTGTCTATTTATCATGGCGTCCGTTCAGAAGAAGTCGGTATCTATCTGTTATTCATTCCTGTTTTCTTCTTTCTATTACCACTTTGAAAGAACCTGTAGGCTATTTTGTAGCGATTCTTTGAACCTTATGTCTTCCAGGAAAAGAATTTCTCTTGTTAGGATATATGCCATTTTGATTGGTGCATACTTGCTTGCTCCTAAGACCCTTTTTTATATCCTGCTTTCACGTTTTGTAGCTTTTCCAGATCACTAATCTTCAGTTTGTGTCCTATGAGTTCAATCCCATATTTAGCGATGCAGGTGATTGTCGCTTCGAACAGTCTCAATGATGGCAAATTGGCTTTCACGGCCAGTGAATTAAAACTCAAATACTTTCCTAGGTTTTTGCCGTGTCTTGTGTGGGGTTTCGCCTAGGAGAGCAAGCTGGCTCATCAGTGGGACCTTGGTGACCCCACCCGGACCCCCATAGGAGTAGTGAACTGCGCGCTAACTCCCTTTTATGAGGCAAAAGGGGAGTTCGCTACTCCTGTGGGGGCCCGGGCGGGGTCACCAAGGTCCCACTGATGAGCCAGCTTGCTCTCCTAGGCGAAACCCCACATAAGACACGGCAAAAACCTAGGAAAGTATTTGAGTTTTAATTCACTGGCCGTGAACGCCAATATAGCCTACCATATTTTTGGAAGCCTTCATAGGGAGGTTATGGCTGCTTCAGCTTTTAGTTTTCGCAGTCAAGAGGCGGAGATGCGCTTTATAAAAAGGGAGGTAGCGCACAGTTCGCTACTCCTGTGGGGTTCGGGCGGGGACACCAAGAGCCCGCTGATGAGCCAGCGTGGTGTCCTAGGCGAAACCCCACACAAGACATGGCACAAACCTAGGAAAAATGCTGAGTTTTAGTTTCATTGATGTTGTTAGTTTTAGTGATGTGATGTTCTTGTTGTTGCACATAGCACTGTTAAGAATGCTATAAAATACAGTGGTTGCCAACCATGAGCAAGGTGATTTAGCAGACAGTAACCAAACATTCACTTTCATGGAGACACAACAGTTAACTCTTAATATTACCGCAGCAAAACAATGGTCAGAACTGTCTCCTGTTAGTTATGAGATGCTCAAGGCTTGTTAGTTTTATAAGAACCGTTGCCCCTGATACGTCCTCTACCCTTGCTACTTATTCATGCAATTTTCGTGGTCCCAACTTTGTAGCTTTTAGATTGTTAAATGAGGAAACCGAGAATCTCTGGTAAGAACTAATTTTCTTACAGAGTCTGAAGTTCGTAATCAGAATATTCAGACGTAAACTTCATACAGTCTTCAATTAAACCGATTGTTAGCATTAGTGGCTGTCATTCTTGGCTACTGTCCCGGAGGCCTGGAATCCTGGAGTAGTATAGATCGCGATTCCTTACACTACAAAATTCCACTAGACACACTACGACATATAGACGACAATAATCGTTTAAAAGATGCATACTTATTAAATTCTATGTGTTAATAAGGCTGTACATAAAAACACAAACCAAACTCGGGGCTTCCACCCCAGACCCGCTTGCATGTAGTGCCAGCAGTAGTTTTCATCCAGACGGTCATTTAACCTAGCAGGGACCAATGGTTTCCGTGGACAGTCGTCTAACCTAGCAGGGACCAATGGTTTCGCAAAGACAGTCGTCTAACCTAGCAGGGACCAATGGTTTCGCAAAGACAGTAGTCTAACCTAGCAGGGACCAGTGGTTTCGCACAGACAGTCGTCTAACCTAGCAGGGACCAATGGTTTCGCACTGACAGTCGTCTAACCTAACAGGGACCAATGGTTTCGCACAGACAGCCGTCTAACCTAGCAGGGACCAATGGTTTCGCTCAGACAGTCGTCTAACCTAACAGGGACCAATGGTTTCGCACAGACATTCGTCGAACCTAGTAGAGACCAATGGTTTCGCACTGAAAGTCGTCTAACCAAGGGACCAATGGTTTCGCAAAGACAGTCGTCTAACCAAGTGGAGACCAATGATTTCGCACAGACAGTCGTCTAACCTAGCAGGGACCAATGGTTTCGAGCGGACAGTCGTCTAACCTAGCAGGAACCAATGGTTTCGCACTGACAGTCGTCTAACCAAGTGGGGACCAATGGTTTCGCACAGACAGTCGTCTAACCTATCAGGGACCAATGGTTTCGCACGGACAGTCGTCTAAGCTAGTAGGGACCAATGGTTTGGCACAGACAGTCGTCTAACCAAGTGGGGACCAATGCTTTCGCACAGACAGTCGTCTAACCAAGTGGGGACCAATGGTTTCGCAAAGACAGTCGACTAACCTAGTAGAGACCAATGGTTTCGCACAGACAGTCGTCTAACCAAGTGGGCACCAATGGTTTCGCACAGACAGTCGTCTAACCAAGTGGGGACCAATGGTTTCGCACAGACAGTCGTCTAACCAAGTGGGGACCAATGGTTTCGCACAGACAGTCGTCTAAGCTAGCAGGGACCAATGGTTTCGCACGGACAGTCGTCTAACCTAGTAGAGACCAATGGTTTCGCACTGACAGTCGTCTAACCAAGGGACCAATGGTTTAGCCCAGACAGTCGTCTAACCAAGTAGTGACCAATGGTTTCGCACAGACAGTCGTCTAAGCTAGCAGGGACCAATGCTTTCGCAAAGACAGTCGTCTAACCAAGTGGGGACCAATGGTTTCGCACAGACAGTCGCCTGACATAGTAGAGACCAATGGCTTCGCACTGACAGTCGTCTAACCAAGGGACCAATGGTTTCGCACAGTCGTCTAACCTAGCAGGGACCAATGGTTTCGCACGGACAGTCGTCTAACCTAGCAGGGACCAATGGTTTCGCACAGACAGTCGTCTACCCTAGTATAGATCAATGGTTTCGCACAGACAATCGTCTAACCAAGGGACCAATGGTTTCGCACAGACAGTCGTCTAACCTTGAAGGGACCAATGGTTTCGCACGGCCGGTCGTCTAACCTAGCAGGGAACGATGGTTTCGCACAGACAGTCGTCTAACCTAGTAGAGACCAATGGTTTCGCACTGACAGTCGTCTAACCAAGGGACCAATGGTTTCACAAAGACAGTCGTCTAACCAAGTGGAGACCAATGGTTTCGCACAGACAGTCGTCTAACCTAGTGGGGACCAATGGTTTCGCACAGACAGTCGTCTAACCTAGCAGGGACCAATTGTTTTCGCACGGACAGTGATCTAACCTTGCAGGGACCAATGGTTTCGCACGGACAGTCGTGTAACCTAGCAGGGAAGGATGGTTTCGCACAGACAGTCGTCTAACCTTGTAGAGACCAATGGTTTCGCACTGACAGTCGTCTAACCAAGGGACCAATGGTTTCACAAAGACAGTCGTCTAACCAAGTGGAGACCAATGGTTTCGCACAGACAGTCGTCTAACCTAGTGGGGACCAATGGTTTCGCACAGACAGTCGTCTAACCTAGCAGGGACCAATGGTTTCGCACAGACAGTCGTCTAACCTAGCAGGAACCAATGGTTTCTCACAGACAGTCGTCTAACCTAGCAGGGACCAATGGTTTCGCACAGACAGTCGTCTAACCTAGCAGGGACCAATGGTTTCGCACAGACAGTCGTCTATCCTAGCAGGGACCAATGGTTTCGCACGGACAGTCGTCTAACCTAGCAGGAACCAATGGTTTCTCACAGACAGTCGTCTAACCAAGTGGGGACCAATGGTTTTGCACAGACAATCGTCTAACCACGTGGGTACCAATGGTTTCGCACAGACAATCGTCTAAACTAGCAGGGACCAATGGTTTCGCACGGACAGTCATCTAACCTAGTAGGGACCAATGGTTTGGAACAGACAGTCGTCTAACCATGTGGGGACCAATGGTTTCGCACAGACAGTCGTCTAAGCTAGCAGGGACCAATGCTTTCGCAAAGACAGTCGTCTAACCATGTGGGGACCAATGGTTTCGCACAGACAGTCGCCTAACCTAGTAGAGGCCAATGGTTTCGCACTGACAGTCGTCTAACGAAGGGACCAATGGTTTCGCACAGACAGTCGTCTAACCTAGCAGGGACCAATGGTTTCGCACGGACAGTCGTCTAACCAAGTGGGGACCAACGGTTTCGCACAGACTGTCGTCTAACCTAATAGGGACCAATGGTTTCGCACGGACAGTTGTCTAACCTAGCAGGGACCAATGGTTTCGCACGGACAGTCGTCTAACCTAGCAGGGACCAATTTTTTCGCACGGACAGTCGTCTAACCTATTAGAGACCAATGGTTTTGCACTGACAGTTGTCTAATCAAGGGACCAATGGTTTAGCCGAGACAGTCGTCTAACCAAGTAGGGACCAATGGTTTCGCACAGACAGTCGTCTATCCTAGCAGGGACCAATGGTTTCGCACGGACAGTCGTCTAACCTAGCAGGAACCAATGGTTTCTCACAGACAGTCGTCTAACCAAGTGGGGACCAATGGTTTTGCACAGACAATCGTCTAACCACGTGGGTACCAATGGTTTCGCACAGACAATCGTCTAAACTAGCAGGGACCAATGGTTTCGCACGGACAGTCATCTAACCTAGTAGGGACCAATGGTTTGGAACAGACAGTCGTCTAACCATGTGGGGACCAAT
Organism: Meconema thalassinum; assembly: GCA_946902985.2. Taxonomy (NCBI): domain Eukaryota; kingdom Metazoa; phylum Arthropoda; class Insecta; order Orthoptera; family Tettigoniidae; genus Meconema; species Meconema thalassinum. The sequence goes on along the minus strand of OX336388.2, from coordinate 2,094,675,100 downwards.
GGTTTCGCACAGACAGTCGTCTAAGCTAGCAGGGACCAATGCTTTCGCAAAGACAGTCGTCTAACCATGTGGGGACCAATGGTTTCGCACAGACAGTCGCCTAACCTAGTAGAGGCCAATGGTTTCGCACTGACAGTCGTCTAACGAAGGGACCAATGGTTTCGCACAGACAGTCGTCTAACCTAGCAGGGACCAATGGTTTCGCACGGACAGTCGTCTAACCAAGTGGGGACCAACGGTTTCGCACAGACTGTCGTCTAACCTAATAGGGACCAATGGTTTCGCACGGACAGTTGTCTAACCAAGCAGGGACCAATGGTTTCGCACGGACAGTCGTCTAACCTAGCAGGGACCAATTTTTTCGCACGGACAGTCGTCTAACCTATTAGAGACCAATGGTTTTGCACTGACAGTTGTCTAATCAAGGGACCAATGGTTTAGCCGAGACATTCGTCTAACCAAGTAGGGACCAATGGTTTCGCACAGACAGTCGTCTAACCTAGTTGGGACCAATGGTTTCGCCCTGACAATCGTCTAGCCTAGTAGGGACCTATGGTTTCGCCCAGACAGTCTTCTAACCTAGTAGGGACCAATGGTTTCGCCCAACCAGTCGTCTAGCCTAGTAGGGACCAATGGTTTCACACAGACAGTCGTCTAACCTAGTAGGGACCAATGGTTACGCCCAGACAGTCGTCTAACCTAGTAGGATCAATGGTTTCGCACAGACAGTCGTCTAACCTAGTAGGGACTAATGGTTTCGCACAGACAGTCGTCTAACCTACTAGGAACCAATGGTTTCTCACAGACAGTCGTCTAACCTAGTTGGGACCAATGGTTTCGCCCAGACAGTCGTCTAACCTAGTAGGGACCTATGGTTTCTCACAGACAGTCGTCTAGCCTAGTAGGGACCTATGGTTTCGCCCAGACCGTCGTCTAACCTAGTAGGGACCAATGGTTACGCCCAGACAGTCGTCTAGCCTAGTAGGGACCAATAGTTTCGCACAGACAGTCGTCTAACCTAGTAGGGACCAATGGTTACGCCCAGACAGTCGTCTAGCCTAGTAGGGTCCAATGGTTTCACCCAGACAGTCGTCTAACCTAGTAGGAACCAATGGTTACGCCCCGACTGTCGTCGAACCTAGCAGGGACCAATGGTTTCGCATAGAGAGGCGTCTAACCTAGATTAGGGACCATTGGTTTCGCCCAGTCAGTGGTTTAACCTAGTAGGGGCCAATGAATTCACCTAGACCGTCGTTTAACCTAGTAGGGACCAATTGTGACAGTCCGAAGCCTGTTTAATGTGAGTAGGGGAACATGTACACGTTCGGTGACTGAGCCAAACGATTTGGTTTCACTCGTCCAAACAAGTCGTTGATGATAGTTGGTGATAATTATTGATCATTGCTCATCAAATGGGATGCAGCTGAGGTGAATAATAAGTGATAGAAATTCATTCAAAGATAGAGGAGTGAGCTATTACGGACGAAGTGATCAGGATACAGTGAAGTATCAGTACCCAATGGTTTCCTCTTAATTAGAGGTATATCTTCTTACCACGATTTCCAAATCTTGGATCCTAGGAGAGGAGAGTTCGACCTCTAATATCATCTCAATTTTCTTGTGTGTTCGATATCAAAACAATCTGTTCAAGTTGTTATAATGATTCAGGCATCATAATATACAGTACATAACAAGAAACTTTATTACAATAGCATAACTTTACATATGTTCAACATTCGTAATATCCGCTTACATAGCATTCAATATTTCAAAAAGATCATCCTTCCACTTTGGTCTCTGTGGTGTCCTGTAAACAGAGGAATAAATGAGTCCATTATAAACTTTATACGCTCTTCTAGATCTATTGTTAGAAAAATGTTAATATAGGTAATTATAGGCGTCACTGAATAGTAATAATATTCTTCATTTGGCATATCTCTTCTTGAAAATAACTATTAAAAGTCTTCAAAAGATTATAAGGTGCGTTCAAAAAGTAACGAGCCGGAGGCTGGAATGCGCAAACCGGTGATGACATCGGCTAATCGTGGCGTGTGTAACGAGGTGTGGTTCCGACCAGTGCGTGGAAGGTCACAGCCAGTCGCTAGAGGGCATGCGTGCACGTCAAGTGACGATACAAAGCGAGCAGCAACATGCATCAATCGTCCAACCAAGACCAAGACACTAGGCCATTCGACTTGCTTCTTGGTGTGGTAGAAGATTGCGGGACACCCATTGGGCACACACTTTCCGCAAGTGCAGTCGTTCCTTCATGATGGTGTGCACACTTCCGACGCTCAATCCGACCACCCCGGCTATGGCGTTCACTGTCATTCAGCGGTCCTGGGTAATGAGTGCATCAACCAGCTGGACGTTGTCATCGGGCATCATTAGCTAACGACACCCGCCCTTCCCTGAAGCGCTTGTGCCACGCCTTGACCCTTGCAAGGGACATGCAGTGTTCGCCATACACTTGTGACATTCGGCGATGAATGTCCGTTCCCCCTACTCCTTTCGCTGTCGGAAACCGAACAACACCTCTTTTCTCTTCGATTGACGCCTCCATGTCAATGTTTGCAATGCGACTGGCAGCGTTGGACGATTGATGAATGTTGCTGCTCGCTTTGTTTCGTCATGGGACGTGCACGCGTGCCCTCTATCGTCGGGCTGTGAACTCCACGCTTTTGTCGGAACTACACCTCGTTACACACGCCACGATTAGCCAATGTCGTCACCGGTTTGCGCATTACAGCCTCCGGCTCGTTACTTTTTGAACGCACCTTATATAATACGATTATCCAAAGATATTTTCAAAGGATTATGTTAAATGTTTTTTCTTAATTCTTAATGTAAGGATATCCATTTCTTAGTTAAGTCTACTTAGGATAAGTTATATTTATGTGCTGAAAAATAAACCAATGAGTTTTGAAACATGCACTCATAGCCTGTAAAATATAGACAATTAAGTGTTTTTTAAGTATTGATTTGGCGAATATTATAATATACGAGTTTTTAATTATTCTATCAATACAGATTTACACAATTTGCTATTATGGCAAATATTTTCGCTTAGATCTGTTCAAATTATTAGACTCAATACTTTGATTTACGGTAATTAAATATTTACTGTTTCTAAAATCCATGCCAAATGATAACGGAAAGACCTCAGAAAGATAAAACGACATGAAACAGGCGTCACAGCGGCCAAAATGTGAAGTGGACAGCAAATATGGAGCGTATTTTCCTGCAGTAACAGTATCTGCAAATCGCACACTTCGTACATGTTTTTGAAAGTATCTTTTTAATGAAATTATAGATATTTATGAAATTACAGTAGAGTGCAATTCGTCACTGCTAATGTCTATTCACGTTCATTTGAATGCTCATTTTTCACGATCGGTCGCTTGTGAGCGCCGCAGGAGGGATCTATACTACTGAAATAATATATATGATTGTATGTTAAATGGACGAAACACAACAAAGCCTTTTAACCCCGATGTTCATTTTGAAACGCACAGTATTATATGGTAGAGGGGGCCTCAATTTCTGCTCTTCTATTGCTTACGAGCACGCGCTGATTCTCGAATCAGAAAATGTCGACACGAGGTGGGCATTTCCTGCACATCGTAAAGGGTGCTTATAATTATTGCTTTTTCACTCGTAGAGAACGGGAATTAAAAAATTCTACACGAATACACCATTATCCTTGAATATATTCGAACCTGTAGACAAATATGATCTCATGACGATAATCGATGCTGATAATATTGTTGTTTTATGGACACTAACATCTAGGTTATCGGTCCCTAGAATATGATCTCAATTCCAAAGCCAACATTTTCGGGCAAACTCTCACTCGCCAACTGAACTGGAAGTTAAGCTCTTTCATCTGTCTTCTTCTTCATCTTCTACTTTCGGATGAGCCTACTGCTGGGTTCTGATATTTCCCCAGTACTGACGCATCTTTTCCCGGTGTATTTCCTTCCTTTCCTCCGACCAAGGGGAGCCCTTCCGTAGGGGTTTATCCTGAAAACCACGGACTTCCTTGAGAATATGCCTCACAGTTCGTCTGTCTTGAAGGTCTGTTAGGCCCAGTTCTTTGATATCCTTCGGAGCTTCAGTCAGCCAAGTGGTTCTTGTTTCGAAAGAAGGTGAACAGACGGTAGGTCAGTCTGTTCGGAGGCAATCTTGCCACATGACCATATAAGGCTACCCTTCCTTTCCTGGCACAGTCATAAAGCCTCTCTATGTGTACTTAGAGCTCTGAGTTGTGTTGTCTCCGATATGCTCCAACTTCTAGAACTGGTCCTAAGATTTTTCTGAGAATTCTTCTCTCTTTCTCACCTCTTATTTTTTTTATTTTCCATTTTTAGCCTATTTTTCACATTTTGCAAAAATGAGGAAAAAGTAGACTTATGAGATCGGGCAAATGTGTGTCTGTCTGTCTGTCTGTCTGGCTGGCTGTGTGTGTGTGACCCCTATCAAGTCCTAAACGGCTGCAGAAATCGAAACAAAAATTGGTAGGACTAAAGATCTATACCTTAATATCTCACAGCCATATTTGAAAATGATGTCAGTGCTACCAACTGCTGAAAAATCGCAATTGAAAATTGAGCTCCATGTTGGATATCTTGGAAGGTATGAATGGGAGCTATTTCAAAATTGGCACACGTATAGATAATAATATTGCAGTTTAATTTACTGGAGGCCATACATGGCAGTGTTGCCAAAATAATTATAAGCCTGCTGATAGGTCCAAATTTTAAATGCATATAACTTCTACACTATCATTTGGATTTCAACCAAATTTCGTATGTGCTATGTGTACATAAACAGATATGACTGAGCGTATTCTTCAGAGCCACCAGGGCTGCCAACTGTTAATAAATGCTCTCAATATGTTTTATCTAAATACCCATATATCAGAAAGTATGCAAGCCGACAGCTTTAAACTATGCACACGTATAGTACCTGACATTCTATATTTATATGGAGTAACTTATATACGTCAGTGCTACCAGCATGATTCTAAGCCTGCTGAGAGGTCCAACTTTAAATACATGTAACTTCTATTCTATCATTTGGATTTCAAACAAATTTTGCGTGTGCTATGTGTACCATAACTGATATGACAATGCCGATTCTTAAGAGTAACCAGGGCTGCCAACTGTTAATAAATACTGTCTCAATTTTTGTTACCCTAATATCAATATATCAGAATGATTGCAAGCCAATAGCTCTAAACTTTGCACACGTATAATATCTGGCTTTGTAGATTAATTTGGAGTAACTAATATAGGCCTACGCCAGTGCTGCCAACAGGATTCTAAGCCTGCGGATAGGTCCAATTTTAAAAGGCATGTAACTTCTATACTAACTAATGGATTTCATTCAAAATTGACACAACAATAGATCATATTATTTCAGATTATTTCTGACATGTATGTCATTGTTGCCAACATGATTTTCCGCGCGTTGTTAGATCCAGTGTTTAACTGCAAGTAACGTCCATGCTATCCATTGGACTTCAACCAAATTTTGTAGTCTGTACCTTAAGAGATGGAACTAAGAATACATTTAGTCACCGGGGCTGCCAACTATAGTTCTCTATTAGGCTACATTATGCCAGGTATACAGTATTTCGAACTAATTAGAAATTTCGATATTACCAACTTAATTTCGTCATTATTGTAGATAGAATCATATAGATTAATCATTGGCATGAATCTTAAATTTTAAGAAAAGTAGGCTCTTGAGATCGTCACTGAACTTCTTGTTTACTATCGACTTGAGCCTCTATGGACTGCGTGTTAACAACCACTCTCATTTCAGTGTCTGCGTCCTGTTCGTTTGCCGGCTTTGACATCTTGCCAGTATCTCTTGAGCCCATCTAACAGCTTGTTCTTCCGCTCCTCTGTCAAAGGGCCTCTTCGTCTTCTGGGTTCCGCCTCCACCATAAAACCCTGATAGCTTTTCACCTTCTTTCTGAGACTATTCCTGTCCTTGATTTTATCCTCCATAATGCCCACCTGTCTCACATCTTTCTCACACTCATGGAACCATTTCAACTTGGAGATCTTCGGTTTAAGAAAATTCCAGATTTTCTTTGTGATCCAGTAATTATTCATACGGAAGACGTGTCCATAAAACAGCAATCTTCGTTTTCTAATTGCTGTTGTTATCGGTTCCATCTCTCTGTATACTTCTTTATTTGATATCAGTCGAATCTGTCCGTCAACCCATCTGTTGCCCATGATCTTCCGTAGTAGTCTGCGTTCTCTTTTAAGTAGCTGATAGACTTGTCCTGTCCGATTCATACACAGGGTCTCCGAAGCATATAAACCTTCTGGTTTGACAACAGTGTCTTAGTTTGGCTCCTATACTTAGCACCTTCTTATTGTAGATGTTTGCAATCAGTTGGAACGCTCGCTCTAGTTTCAGGAAGCGGATATTGGTCACTTCTTGTTCTAGCCCATTCTCACCTCTAATTTATCAATTAAGCATCTTTTGTTCATTGACAGACACTCTATGGCATACAGGGCTTCCGGTTGGATGACTGTAGTGTAGTGTTTCAGTTTAAGGTTGCGTGATAGGCATCTCTTGTTATAGATGTTCTGAGTTAGTCTATGGGTCATTTCCAGCTTATTAAATCTAGCGTAGAACGCTAGTAACTTTATCCTCTCTAAATCACTCAATTAGTCCATCCTACAGTCCATCAGTGTTCGTTGTTGCTTGAGACTTCTTGAAGATTTCTGTATTTCTAAAGTCTGAACTATGGCGAAAAGGCTAGAGAAATGTCCTAACAGTCGATAGCTTGAATACGTCTTGGAACTAAGACGAGCGACAATAATTAGTTCACAATTATACCAAGGGAAGGGGGCTGCGTGGTGCAGTCGGTAGAGTCGCTGAGCTTCCAACTGAAAGGGAGTGGGTTCGATCCCCACCCAGGTAGTGGATTTTAGAAACAAAACTACCACTTTTACAAACGCAATTAGCCCTGTGGTTCACTCAGCCTACACCAGAAAAGAGTACCAGGGTCATTTCTGGGAGCAAAGACGGCAGGGCGTGGAGCTGAAAACTCCATCCCATCTAGTGCTTATGTCACAAAAAGTGGAACCCTACAAATTTTCATAATGATATTATGTAGCTACAAAAACAGAATTCATGCAATACAGTCTTCCAAGTGCTATCCTCGTCAGAATAGCGAGTGGTATGAAGCAATAACATACTAACACGTCTGACTGTCGAAGGGCCAGCACAGGTCCAACCAGGTCGTCCCACTCCAGTTCACTGGAGCCCTTCATGTCTCGTAGATCATCCAGGGTGTTGGGTTCGTTCTCTGAGGGGATCGCCGTCTGTGGACAGAACAGAGATCCAGCTAACAGAGGCTTAATATTGACACCTCGTCAACACAAGGGAAACTCGAAGAAGACAAGATACTTGGGGAGGAATGCGTGCTGAACTTCTGCTTACCACAACCCAGATTAAATGAGAGACTAAAAACTCTAATATCTACTGTCAAGAAAGAACACTGAGTAGTAATTTTCAGGGAAAACAATATAATCATATATATATATATATATATATATATATATATAAATACATGCATGCAACAAGATATAAAAACATTTCATAATAAAGGAATATCAAAACTAAGTTGAGAATCAGAGAAGATGGAATCGAGAAAAAGGAATAAAAAATTAAATTACAGACTGTTGGCAGAGTCGAATCGAGGGTAAAATGAATAATTATTTAAGTGTCAGGAGACACATGTCACAGAATCCAAGGTGGATATACTAAGGTCCAGGGAGAGGGTAATTGAAATTTAAAAAAAACATTAAGAAGAGGAAATCCCATGGACAAACAACATGATCACTGTATCGCAGAACATAGTGTCTGGATCAGCTTATTAAATTAAAACCTTAGACAGAAGAGCATATATTACAAGAGAAAAAGAGAGATGAAGGTAATTGTTTTCATGAACCAAAGTACTCCGAGTCATACATAACCTACCAACATACACGCGAACAGGAACCAATAATATGTGTGGCCAAAGTCACGGCAATAAATTGCAGACCACGAAGGTCACATGCGAGGCTACTACATATCAACCACACTGACAAACATACCAACAACATCGTACACATATACCAACCAAACATCCATCATAAATAAGGTCTATGTCACCAGTAAATAAATTACAAACCTGAAGCTTAGGTTAAGATGAGAGACCAAAACATAACCCCTTCAAAACATAATTAAAGTCATACCAACCCTTGACTAAATCCACTCATATGCCGAAGTCAGAATCATGAATAGCGAACTACCATACCATAAGGTTAAAACATGTTAGACTAAACACATATCATTCATACAATCACATATCCTGCCAACGTAACACAGCGATCATTCCAACATCTTGACAATTACAAAGGTTCACGAACACAACCACCTTTCATATCCACATTAAAACATATGAACATACCTTAACAGCTCCCAAAAACAGTTATCTTTTGGTAAATATTAAATAATGATATTTAATTCTTCTTAAGGACAATTTCGCCACATGCATAAAATGTCATACGCATCATCCGATATTTAAAGTTTTCAGAATGAAACAGGGTTCCAACGGTGGTAGATGATATGAGTAAGTATGATGTTGAGTCCACATTAAGACTTAAAAGCTGTAGGCCCGGCCTTAGCCGTCCTAAACTTCTCCGTTTATAGTATTTGTCAATTCACATCTCTTCTCTGCTGATGGAAAATCTCAACTCATTATTGCTGTCAACAACTGTTACCGAAGCAACGGGTCGAAGCAATCGAACGTAGATCGATATATGAACGACGAAACGATACAAAGTCACAGAAGATACACGCCACGCCATCTCGCGTCGGCTCACATAACCTTAGGTACCAATAGCACCCGCTAGGTTTGTAACACAAGTCCAGGATGTAGTAATTTGTTGACCTGAAGTACTTTTCGAAGAATAGAAACGGGTCAAATATGATTGCTACTTACTGACTGACTAACTGGATTTGTTTTCTTTGTTTTTTCTTTCGTGTGGCCTCCTGAGAGGCCAAGTGCAGGTCTTTCTAGTCGACGCCTGCGGGCGACCTGTGCGTCGGAATGGGAGTTTCTTTTATTTAGCGTATGGTTTTTAGTGCGGGGAGTGTCCGAGGACATGTTTGGCTCACCAGTTTGTAGCTGCTTCTATTGGGACGCCCATGGGTTGAGCTACAAGTACCGTTACGTGTGGAGTGTTGTCTGGGAAGGAAAGTTTGAATGTAAGGACGAGGAGTTGGAAGGTAGCGGCTGTGGCTTATAGTTAGGGACCAACCCCGGCATTTACCTGGAAGGAAGATGGGAAACCACAGAAGACCATCTTCTAGGTTGCCGTGGGTGGATTCGAGCCTCCTCGCGTCCTGGATGTGAGCGACTGCCTGCAGCCACGCCGTAAGGCTATGGCTAACTCACCTGGTGTAATAAGAGAAGAGATGAATGGATGAAAGTGGACAAGGATGTGAAAAGAAGCGGCCGTGGCCTGTCAGAAGGTACCGTCCCAGCATTTGCTTGGTGTTGAAAAATGGGAAACCACGGAAAACCATTTCAAGGACAGCAGACGGAGGGGCTCGAACCCACGCGTCTACCGAATCAGCAGAGATCTTGGCCTCATGACCTACCGCAGCACTTTAGCGAGCGTTGCCACCACTGCACAGTGGGTCAAAATCGAAATCTAGGGGCCAACATTATTTTAAGTTTTAATCATGAATTTAGAGTGAAAGCAACGTACATAATTTGTTTACTTCATAATAAACATCAGTTAAGACCCATTTAAGCTACGTCTACACATGCGAGAAATTGTCTATGACTAGGAGCTGGATACAGCATTCAGTTATCTCTTCAGAACAATGTTATACCCCTAATTTACTTTTAACAAAAACACAAAGTTCCACTTTTGACATAATCATCAAACCCAGTGCTTCAAACAGTTGTAAACGTGTGAGAACTGGTTGCTCGGCATCTTCTGAAAGGTAAAATAACTAAGTAAGTCGCAAAAAGATGCCAAACATTTTTTAACAGTCATAAACTACAAGACTTTATCTGCATTTTAATGTTAAGTAGAAAGTGACGCAGAGTAGCACGACATGCTAAAAGTCTAAGTAAAAATATAATTTTAAAAATAATAGTTAAATATGATATAATGCAAATATAGCTAAAATTACGTAACAATTACGCCCATTTATAACTTAAACACGTTACAAAGATCATACCTTCAGCTGCATGTTCCATCTTAAAGCATCACACTAACCACAAATACAACCAAACCACAGCCACTTACATTCACCCACCAATTCAGACTGCTCGAACAGTGGTGACAGATTTACACTAAGATGCGTTTATATCCCAGATAAGTGAGCGGCAATTATATGAGAATGCTGTAGAAGTAATACATTTTGATTTTTTAATTATAAAAATAAATAATTTTTCCCTCCTATATTTCGATGTTGACCCACTGTGCACTGTCGGTGGAACTGGATTATACAGTATGTTAGATTCTTCCATCATCATATCAAGAATGTGGAAGCATAGCTTGTGCTGTTCATACCTTGATTCCAAATACGTTCTGAATGTAGTTCATACAGACCGGATGACTACAGTCAGCGCAGAAATTAGGTCCACTTAGCATAGTAACCAAATAGTCGATTGGAAACCAAATTCATGAAACACCTTAGACCTATCTAGTTCTGCGATGACTAATGGTAATATTGGTTGGTTCCTCAGTTTAGGGGCTGCGACAACTTGGTCATGTAGCCCCGTGTACTTTGGGTGTGTGTAGAATCTGTCTGATAACCAGTGTTATTTGTGATGGCTGTATTAGTGTGTGTTATCTGTAATTCAGGTAAGGACTGCAGACGATCAATTTCAAGTAGTTCCTACTTTTGCTACCAAATGCTACCGTCAACGACAACTAAATGTGCACTTGGCTACTAGATGCCACCGCAACCAGCTCTGGTGATGGACGTTGGAACTAATAGAGTGATAATCAAATCTATCTTACACATTTAGCTTCACACATCTGTAGTTAGTGAAAAGTTCTTTGACATGCCATAAATCTATGAAATGGGGCCGCCGGCTTTACCTCCCCTCCGAAGGAAGGCATACTGAGGGATTTTTAACGCTCTTAAAAATCCGACAATTTCGGCCGGGTTTGAACCCGAGATCTTGGGCACAGAAACTCAGCATGCTACCAACTACGCCACCGAAGGTGCTAATGGTAATATTAACTTTTTGAAACATTTTTTATGGCGGGTATAATCTTAAACGTAGCGGGTTTTGGCAGCTTTCCAGATTGAAGCCGACTTAGAACATTCGATATTATTAAAGGGGCTCGTTCACCGCTCATGGCTATTTGCGGAATGTTATGATCCTAAACTCTCAAACGTGGTTGTTTTACAATGTAACTGCATTAAAAATAGAGTTCGGGAATACTTCCAATAACATTAATTGGAATTTTAATTTTTGCGAGGCAAACGGTATGTAGCCAAGTAGGCCTATTACTAAAATTCTAAATTTAAAGTTTCAGTAGCCTATGGCAGGGGTTCTCAAAGTGGGAGGCGCAGAGAGTGATAAAGGGGGGCGTCGGCTTTGATCGAAATATTTATATTTCCGATTCTGTAACAAATATTACTATCCTCATATTCATGAACTTATCATAGGCAGGTAGCTCCCAAGACCATTCAAGAATAATTAACTCGTACCTTTGCTGTCTTATTTCACAAGACCTGACCAGTAGATCCTGCCAGCAGGAATTCTGAGAAAAGGTGGCGAATAATATTTCCCACACAGCTTCCTTTCACTCACCATCCTCAGTGGCATCTCCTTTCCAGACACTTAATGACAATAAGCCGCTTGAAAATGTTACCGCCACTTCATTTCAAGAATGAATTCCAAGAATGGATTCTTCTATTTCGGCCGTTGCCGATACGAATTCAGCTAGGCCTTTCCAGTCAGTTCAAAGACAGTGAGTGAACAGGTGAATTCTAGTGCGTGGTTAGCCAACTTTACAATAAACTGATACGAGTGACGCCATTACCCATGGATAAGTGGCTTATTAGAAGTGGTAAAAAGAGACCCCATGAAAGTGATAGTGCTTGCCCTCCTTCGGAAAAAGAACAAGGTTCGAATTTAAACTAAGTCCATTGTTCTTCCGCGTCTACTTCTGCTCCCATCAAGATTATTAATTCTACACACAAAGTGAAAGTGCGTAAACATCAAAACGATTATCTGACGTTAGGCTTTACCAGCATTCTTTCGAATAATATTCAGGAACAACTTCAATGCGTTCTTTCTTTGGAGATTTTAGCGAACGACAGTTTGAAGCCTGTGAAACTTAAGAGACACTAGCAGACTTAACATCCAGACTGTGTAAGTAAACCTTTAGCATTTTTTAAGCACCATGAGCAGCAACTAAAGGGAAATGTTAGATTTGTAGAAAAGCACGCGACAGTTCCTAAGAAAGCGCTAAGAGCATCATTGGAGGTATCCTATTTAATTGCAAAATCCAAATCACCACATATTATTGGCGAGAAATTACTTCTTCCTGCAGCCGTGAATATGTGCGCGATCATGCATGGAGAAAAGTTCGGCGAGTGTTTGAAGTCGATACCGCTCTCAAATTATACAGTAACTCGTCGTATTGAAGTAAATCAATTGCTACCACGTCTTCATGATAGCCCAAAATTTGCCCTGCAACTTGATGACAGTACTGATATCGTAAACAGTGCCCAGCTTCTTGTTTTTGTACGCTACTGTCATGAAAATGAAATGCACGAGGATTTTCTATTTTGTAAAGCTCTGGAAGGGCAGACAACAGGCGAAGATATTTTTTCTCTTGTGAATTCCTTTTTTATTGACAACTATCTATCATGGACAAATTGTGTTGGTATATGTACTGATGGGGCGTCGGCATTTACTGGAACTAAAAAGGATTTCAGAGCAAGAGTGAGTGCTGGTACTAATCTGTAAAATTCACACATTGCATGATACACAGGGAGGCATTGGCTTCAAAAGTACTACAACCGGAAGACAATAAAGTGCTGAACGATGTAATTGTGTTGTAAATTTTGTGAAAGCAAGAGCTTTAAACAGTCGGACATTTTCCATTCTTTGCGAGGAGATGGGATATACACATGATTCGCTTCTATTGTACGCGGAGGTACGTTGGTTGTCTCGTAGTCGAGTCCTTCGTCGCGTTGTGGAGTTGAAGAATGAACTTCGTATTTCCCTATTGGACAGCAGTCCTACACTCGCAACCCTGTTTCTGGATGAGAAATGCCTTCTAATTCTGTGATACTTGGCTGACGTATTTGAAAAACTGAATGAACTTAACGTGCCACTTCAAGGACGAAATAGTAATATCTTCATTCTAAGCGACAAAGAGAAAACTTGAACTTTGGAAAGCCCAGATGGACAAAGGCAACTGTGAGATGTTTCATTGTTGAATGAATTCCTGGAAGAAAATGAGTTAGATATTTGTCAAATTAGTGGAATTGTCGTAGAACACCTCCAAAACCTACGTGAAAAATTCGAGGGTAGATTTCCACAACCTTCAACTGAGAATGACTGGATTCGCAGTCCGTTTGAAACAAACGTAACAGCCCACCCATCAACGGCAGAACAGGAGGCACTAATAGAACTCTCAAGTGACAGAATATTTCGAAATGAATTTAAGACGAAGTCACTTGAAAATTTTTGGGTGAAGATTCTGAATGAATATCCCATTTCATCTAGAAAAGCAGTGGACCTGTTATTACCCTTCGCTTCAACTTACTTGTGTGAGTCAACATTTTCCGCAATGGCAACCGTCATGACGAAGCATCGGTCTCGGCTGCAGCTGGAAGGGGGTCTGCAGGTTGCTGTTTCAAACATCCAACCAAGACTGGATTTATTTTCATCTCAAATTCAAGCTCACACATCACACTAACTCCGTAAGTGTCTGAGAATTACCGAATTCTGATCCATGTACACTTTTATTCTCCTGTTTTACTTTTTCAAGGGTAAAGAGTTTTAGCATAACATTTTTCAAATTCACAGTGAAATGTTGAAAATTGTATACATTATTTCTTCAATGTCAAAGGTTTAGCATTTGCTGACGACGTAGCGTTGTTTGCTGAATCAGAACAAGAAGCTGTTAACTAAATTGATCAGTGAAAAGAGACGGCGGAAAAAGCGGGCTTACAAATTTCGTTGGTAAAAACAGAGATGATGACAAGTGATCAGAAATACACGAAGGAAATGATAAAAACAAATTATTGGAACATCAGGGTCACTGACCGATTTAAATATCTTGGAGAAATAATTAGTAGCAATGGGACGGACAAATTGGCAATTGAGAACAAAAAAGGGAAATTGGAAAGATTAAATTTCTGTACAACAAGTAGTTCCATGAAGAACTATACAGCCTATTTTCATATATCCTACTCATATTAATTGCCTCTATCAACATGCAAAATTTCAGTTTGATTGCTATGTTAGATTCGTAGATACTGATAACCGACTAAATATTGCAGATGGTAGCCAGGTTGGATTTTTATTTATGTACTATTACATGAAGATTATTGTGTACGTGTGGTTTTCAGACTTCAATCGCATTTTTAGGACACAAGAAGTAATAAAAACGAGATTTTAAAATTTCGCACAGCTGCCATCTTGTTGTTATGAAAACAATTGAAATAAATTAGATAACAGTGGATTAACATTTGTATAAGCATTAACGTGCAAAAATTCACTGCACTCAGATGGTTAAATAGCGAGAAACGTCCATTTAAATATTTATTGTTCGCGTCGCCGCCATGTTGGATTTGTGTTCACCAGGTTACTGAAAGTCATATAGGTGAACTTATGTTCATAGCCTCTATGAACATAAGAAAAATCAGTTTGATTGCTGGAAAAGATTCTTAGATATTGAGAACCGTCAAAATATTTCGGATGCTCGCCATTTAGGATTGTTATATGTATAGGCCATAGAGTTATGTACCATTAAAGGAAAATTATTGCGTAGGTTCATTATTCAAACTTTCACTTTGATCGCATGATTACGACACAAGAATAAAAACTTAATTTTAAAATTTCGCGCAGCCGCCATCTTCAGTTTATGTAAACAATTGAACTAAATTAGATGCCAGTGAATGACAATATGTATAATAATTTACTGTACCACATTTAAATGCGCTTATATGATTAAATCACGAGAAAAATGTATTAGAATGTTTCAAATTCGCTTGGCCGCCATGTTCGTTTCGTAGTTAACAGATTTTTGAAAGTTACATGGATAAACTTGTAGTAGTGCTCTTTATCAATGTACAAAATTTCAGGTTGATATCATAAATAGTTTCGGAGATATTGAATGCCTGTGAAATATTTCGCACAGCCGCCATTTTGAGGTTATGTAAACAATTGAACTAAGTTAGATGTCGGCGCATTACAATGTATATAAACATATACTGTGCCAAGTTTCATTGCGTTTGGTTGGTTAAATCGCGAGAAACGTCCATATAAAAGTCGCAACTTCGGTTGGCCGCCATGTTGGTTTTGTAGTTACCAGGTTTTCAAAGATCACATAAGTGAATTTCTATTAGTTCCCTTTATCACCATACAAAATTCCAGGGTGATATCGGTAATAGTTTCGGAGATATTGAATGCTGGTGAAATATTTCGCACAGCCGCCATGTTGGATTGGTGAGACGTAACAAAATTTGAAGGGCACGGTCGGGGTCGCCCGGAATTGAGCTATGAACTTACCGAGTTTCATTGAAATCTCTTCAACAATTTAGATTTTATTAGGGGGGGACACACACACGAATCACACACACACACACATGGACAAAAGTGATCTCATAAGCCTATTTTTTCAAAATTGAAAATAGGCTAAAAAATATCTATATATATAAAAATCAATGTTACGTGATAGTTTGTCTGTCTGTGGGTATGTCTCCTATGCGTTCATATACCATTCGTCCGATTGCGATGAAACTTGGGTGAGATGTTGAGTACATTCCAAGGAAGGTTTCTGACTTAGTAAATCCATTTTACAATAGGTAGCGCACGCGTAGATTCAACAAGTAGTTCCGTGAAGAACTATACAGCCTATTTTCATATAACCTACTTATGTTAACTGCCACAATCAACATACAAAATTTCAGTTTAATTGCTGTAACAGATTCGTAGATATTGAGAACCGTCTAAATATTTCAGATGTTCGCCAGGTTGGATTTTTATTTTTGTACTATTACATTAAGATTATTGTGTACGTGTGGTATTCAAACTTCAATCGCATGATTAGACAACAAGAAGTAAAAACGAGATTTTAAAATTACGCACAGCAGCCATCTTGTGATAATGAAAACCCTTGAAATAAATTAGATGCCAGTGGATCAACATTTGTATAAGCATTTAACGTGCAACGTTTCACGGCACTCGGATAGTTAATTCGCGAGAAACGTCCATTTAAATATTTATACTTCGCGTCGCCACCATGTTGGATTTGTGCTCACCAGGTTCCTGAAAGTCCTATAGGTGAACATATGTTCATAGTCTCTATGAACATAAAAAAATTCAGTTTGGTTGCTGTAAAAGATTCATAGATATTGAGAACCATCTAAATATTTCGGGAGCTCACCATTTAGGAGTGTTATGTGTATAGGCCATAGAGTTATGTACCATTCAAGGACAATTATTGCCTAGGTTCATTATTCAAACTTTCACTTCGATCGCATGATTATGACACAAGAAATTAAAACTTAATTTTAAAATTTCGCACAGCCGCCATCTTGAGGTTATGTAAGCAATTGAATTAAATTAGATGGCAGTGCATTACAATCTGCAAAATCAATTACTGTACCACATTTCACTGCGCTCAGAGAGTTAAATCACGAGAAAAGTCTATTAAAATATTTTAAATTCGCTTGGTCGCCATGTTCGTTTCGTACTTTACAGGTTTATGAAATATACATAGGTATACCTGTGTCAGTACCCTTTATCACCGTACAAAATTGCAGGGTGATATCTGTAATAGTTTCGGAGATATAGAATGTCAGTGAAATATTTCGCACAGCCACCATTTTGAGGTTATGTAAACAATTGAACTAAATTAGACTCCAGTGCATTACAATGTGTATAAACATTTGCTGTACCAAGTTTCATTACATTTAGATAGTTAAATCGCGAGAAAAGTCTATTTAAATGTCTCAACTTCGCTTGGCCGCCATGTTGGTTTTGTAGTCACCAGGTTTTTGAAAGTCTCATAGGTGAACTTTTAGTAGTGCCCTTTATCACCGTACACAATTTCAGGGCGATATCGGTAATAGTTTCGGAGATATTGAATGCTAGTGAAATATTTCGCACAGCCGCCATGTTGGATTGGAGAGACGTAACAAAATTTGAAGGGCACGGTCGAGGTCGCCGGGAATAGCGCTATGAACTTCCCGAGTTTCATTGAAATCGCTCCAGCCGTTTCGATTTTATTAGGGGGGGACACACACACGAATCACACACACACACACACACACACACACACGCACACACACACGGACAAAAGGTGATCTCATAAGCCTATTTTTTCAAAATTGAAAATAGGCTAACAAATGAGCGACGATGCGTGAAGCATTTCAGATAGCGATGAAACTTGGGTGAGATGTTGTGTACACTTACGTGAAGGTTTCAAAATTAGTGAATACATTTCACAGTAGATAGCGCACGAGTAGATTCAACAAATGAGCGACGACACGCAAAGCGTTTCAACAAAGTCCCGTATGCATTCATATACCATTCGTCCGATAGCTATGCAATTTGCGTAAAATGTTAGTAGGTAATATAAGCCGAAGCTGGCACAGGGGCTAATGGGCAAGATGGCCGCCGCACTCAACCAGCCCTATGTTATTCTTATGGAGGGGTCAGTCAGAGCTGGCGCAGTGGCTAATGGGCAAATGGCCGACACGCCATGAGACCGTGCATGACGTCACAGAGAGAGATCCGCCGTGTAGTTGCTAAATGGAATATTTATTATTATTATTATTATTATTATTATTATTATTATTATTATTATTATTAGGTAATTATTGATTGATCGTGTACAATCAAGACAAGCCTTATATTGTCCACTTCGTAGTATAGTGGCAAGCATTCTTGGCGGTCATTCCTGAGGTTCGAATCCCGGCTCTGCCAAGAAATTTTAATTTCTGGTCTCAGGAGTGGAACGGGGTACACTCAGCCTTGTGAGGCAAAACTGACAGGAGCTGGTTTTTGATTCATACCTCAACGATTCTGCCTAACCCAACTTCACCTAACCTAACCTAACCTAAATTCAAAGTCAGAGCAAATATGACAGCAAATATGAGAACAAACATAAAAAACTAAGTTATAACCTAACCTAACCTAACTTAACCTAACCTAACCTAACCTAACTTCAAAGTCAGAGCAAATGTGAGAGCACACATAATAAACTAAGTTATAACCTAATCTAACCTAACCTAACTTAACCTAACCTAACCTAACTTAAAAGTGCGATCAAAAAAAAGTGAGACTAAAATGTGTGAGCAAAAAAGTGAGAGCAAATGTGAGAGCTCAAATAATAAACTTAGTTATAACCTAACCACACCTAACCTAACCTAACTTCACCTAACCTAACCTAACATAACCTAACTTCAAAGTGAGAGCAAATATGGCAGCAAAAAGTAAGAGCAAAAAGTGTGAGCAAAAAGTGGGAGCAAAAAAGTGGGAGCAAAAAGTGAGAGCAAAAAAGTGGGAGCAAAAAGGTGGGAGCAAAAAGGTGGGAGCAAAAAGGTGGGAGAATAAAAGTGGGAGCAAAAAGGTGGGAGCAAAAAAGTGGGAGCTAAAAGTGGGAGCAAAAAGTGGGGGCAGAAAAGTGAGAGCAAAAAAGTGAGAGCAACAAGTGGGAGCAACAAAGTGAGAGCTAAAAGGTGGGGAGAAAATTAGTGGAGAGCAAAAAAGTAAGAGCAAATGGGAGAGCACAAATAATAAACTTAGTTATAACCTAACCTAATCCACAGAAACCTCATTTAAAGAAATTAGATTTTACATTTTAACATTTTACATTTTAACATTTTAGATTTTTTATTTTTTCATTTTACATTTTTTTTAGATTTTACATTTTACATTTTTGATTTTTCTGTATTTTAAATTTTAGTTTTTTTAGATTTTTCATTTTAAATTCAAGATTTTTTGTTTTTAGATTTTACATTTTACATTTTCCGAAAAGAGTAAACAACAAGGTCACATACCTAACCTCACCAAACCTAACTTTACCAAACCTAACTTAAGCTAATCCAAAGGCTAATGCACCTACACAAAGTATATAAGGACACATGCAACTATCCTTATGCTAGTCTTATAGGCTACTGTACAACATGATCACTACCCCAACCGGTTTTTTTTTTCATTTTGTTGTTTACACATTTGTCAATTTTCCAATTTCCCATTTTCAGTTTTTTTTAATGTCAGTTTTAAGTTTTTCAATTTCATAACATGGAAACATGGATTTTGCATTTTGTTGTTTACACATTTACCAATTCACAATTTCCCATTTACAGTTTTTAAAATGTCAGCTTAAAGTTTTTCAATTTCATGATATAGAAACATGAATTTCCCAATTTGTTGTTTACACATGTGACAATTTACCAAAACCCATTTACAGTTTTTAAAATTTCAGTTTAATGTTTTGTCTATTTTGTAAATATGGAAACATGGATTTTTCAATTTGTGTTTTACATGTTCATTTTGCATTAGGAGTGGAGAGAGGTGGGTAGTAATAAAAAAATGTACAAGCAGTGTCAATACAATATGTTTTATTTTAAATACATGTACACTATTTACACATAATACATTTTATATATATTCTTTTTTGTTATAAATTGTACAGTTGTTTTTATTTTGTTTTCTATTTTATTTATTTTTTGATTGTGAATACTAGTTTTTTTAATTTTTGTAGTGCTATTGTTTTATTTCCTAAATTGTTTTGTTTTATGTATTTGCTAGTTGCAGGCAGAAGATTTTGATATTCATAACTTAACTCTTTAAGCATAGTCAATGATTGAGTAATGTCCATAGGCATGTGTACCTATACCATCAGCATCAATCACTCTTTTATCATCACCAGGACACAAAGCAATTTTGTTTAGTCTTATAGATGATATGTCATGTTGTTTAGAAGCGATAATGTTCATTGGTATTCTTTTTACATTGTTGTTCATGACACAATCCTTATAATCTTGACAACACCTCTGTTAATACCTTTAATCTTTTTGATTTCTTTACCATTTATGTCTAAAGCGTACATTTTAGCTCTAAGTCCAACAAATGCTTTTATAATTAGTCCACAAGCCTCGTCTTTAAATTTCCCCAACGTTTTCTTGTTTGATGTAGGGTAACATATGTGATTAGTAGGATAATCTGATGTGTCCAGGTGTTCTAGGAAATCCAACTTGTCTTGATATACATCTTGGGTGTTAACCAAATAAATGAACGAGTCGGTATCCATATACATGAGTTTAAGATTGTTCATTCCATAATAGGGTAGCAGGACATCATAGTGGTGGGAATACATGAGAGTTTTTGAAATATCCAGTATACACATTCCAATATATATAGGCTTCTTGAATACAATGTTACGTTTAGCCATGTGGAAATCAGCTAGGTTAGGACCATAAATGGTTCTGTCAATAAATGTCGGCTTTGCTATTAGCTTTTCTGCCTTTTTGCTGTCAGTCACAAGACCTATGTCTATTCTTTTACGGATATTTTCCATTGTTTTTCTAAAAATGGCATTGTTGAATAATTTGTACAGATTTTTCTCAAAATCATTTTTGGCTTGTTTTCTAAGGTTGTTATTAAAATCAACGTAGGCCTTTAACCAAGGTCTTTGCTTAAATTTTAACACACGATGAATTTTTATCAATTTTATTCCATGATCTAAAGCCTGTTTTAATGCCATGTAGTGAACAACATATCGCCTTCGATTTCCAAGATGAGGAATTAGTTTTTTCAGAGACGAATCCTTAGGTAGTGTACACTCTGGTAGTAAAGGTAAATCGTTGTGCAGATCATGAAGGTCAGATGGGTAATCAACATCAACGTCTGGAATGTATCCCACAGGATCGTCTTTCTTCAGTTTTTCTAGATCAACGGTATCTGGAGAAACCCACTGAAATCCGCCATAAGGAAGAGAGTGACACATAGCCCACCCGTATACCTTACGTTATCTATGCAGATTTTGAAAGTATACTGTTACCCTATCAAACATGTCTACCTAATCCTGAGGCAAGTTATACAGTGCCATACCAGAGTCATGTTCCTATGAGCTTTGGTATATATGTTAAACCCTCACCAGCTGTGGAACACATAAAGACAAACCTTCCGAGCCAACCTATTATTTATCGTGGACCTGACGCTGCAGAAAAGTTTATGGACTGTTTGATCTCAATAGCATCTTGGAAATCGAAGGCGATATGTTGTTCACTATATGGCATTATAACAGGCTTTAGATCATGGAATAAAATTGATAAAAATTCATCGTGTGTTAAAGTTTAAGAAAAGACCTTGGTTAAAGGTCTACATTGATTTTAATAACAACCTTAGAAAACAAGCCAAAAATGATTTTGAGAAAAATCTGTACAAATTATTCAACAATGCCATTTTTGGAAAAACAATGGAAAATATCCGTAAAAGAATAGACATACGTTTTGTGACTGACAGCAGAAAGGCAGAAAAGCTTATAGCAAATCCGACATTTATTGACAGAACCATTTATGGTCCTAACCTAGCTGCTTTCCTCATGGCTAAACGTAACATTGTATTCAATAAGCCTGTTTATATTGGAATGTGTATACTGGATATTTCAAAAACTCTCATGTATTCCCACCACTATGATGTCCTGCTACCCTATTATGGAATGAACAATCTAAAACTCATGTATATGGATACCGACTCGTTCATTTATTTGGTTAACACCCAAGATGTATATCAAGACAAGTTGGATTTCCTAGAACACCTGGACACATCAGATTATCCTACTAATCACATATGTTACCCTACATCAAACAAGAAAACGTTGGGGAAATTTAAAGACGAGGCTTGTGGACTAATTATAAAAGCATTTGTTGGACTTAGAGCTAAAATGTACGCTTTAGACATAAATGGTAAAGAAATCAAAAAGATTAAAGGTATTAACAGAGGTGTTGTCAAGATTATAAGGATTGTGTCATGAACAACAATGTAAAAAGAATACCAATGAACATTATCGCTTCTAAACAACATGACATATCATCTATAAGACTAAACAAAATTGCTTTGTGTCCTGGTGATGATAAAAGAGTGATTGATGCTGATGGTATAGGTACACATGCCTATGGACATTACTCAATCATTGACTATGCTTATAGAGTTAAGTTATGAATATCAAAATCTTCTGCCTGCAACTAGCAAATACATAAAACAAAACAATTTAGGAAATAAAACAATAGCACTACAAAAATTAAAAAACTAGTATTCACAATCAAAAAATAAATAAAATAGAAAACAAAATAAAAACAACTGTACAATTTATAACAAAAAAGAATATATATATAAAATGTATTATGTGTAAATAGTGTACATGTATTTAAAATAAAAAATATTGTATTGACACTGCTTGTACATTTTTTAATTACTACCCACCTCTCTCCACTCCTAATGCAAAATGAACATGTAAAACACAAATTAGAAAATCCATGTTTCCATATTTACAAAATAGAAAAAACATTAAACTGAAATTTTAAAAACTGTAAATGGGAATTTGGTAAATTGACAAATGTGTATACAACAAATTGGGAAATCCATTTTTCTATATCATGAAATTGAAAATTTTTAAGCTGACATTTTAAAAACTGTAAATGGGAAATTGTGAATTGGTAAATGTGTAAACAACAAAATGCAAAATCCATGCTTCCATGTTATGAAATTGAAAAACTTAAAACTGACATTAAAAAAACTGAAAATGGGAAATTGGAAAATTGACAAATGTGTAAACAACAATATGAAAAAAAAACGGTTGGGGTAGTGATCATGTTGTACAGTAGCCTATAAGACTAGCATAAGGATAGTTGCATGAGTCCTTATATACTTTGTGTATGTGCATTATCCTTTGGATTAGCTTAAGTTAGGTTTGGTAAAGTTAGGTTTGGTGAGGTTAGGTATGTGACCTTGTTGTTTACTCTTTTCGGAAAATGTAAAATGTAAAATCTAAAAACAACAAATCTTGAATTTAAAATGTAAAATCTAAATAAACTAAAATTTAAAATACAGAAAAATCAAAAATGAAAAATGTAAAATCTAATAAATGTAAAATGAAAAAATCAAAAATCTAAAATGTTAAAATGTAAAATGTTAAAATGTAAAATCTAATTTCTTTAAATGAGGTTTCTGTGGATTAGGTTAGGTTATAACTAAGTTTATTATTTGTGCTCTCCCATTTGCTATTACTTTTTTGCTCTCCACTATTTTTCTCCCCACCTTTTTGCTCTCACATTGTTGCTCCCACTTTTTGCTCTCACTTTTTTTGCTCCCACTTTTTGCTCTCACTTTTTTGCTCTCACTTTTTACTCTCACTTTTCTGCCCCCACTTTTTGCTCCCACTTTTAGCTCCCACTTTTTTGCTCCCACCTTTTTGCTCCCACTTTTATGCTCCCACCTTTTTTCTCCCACCTTTTTGCTCCCACTTTTTTGCTCCCACTTTTTGCTCCCACTTTTTTGCTCTCACATTTTGCTCCCACTTTTTTGCTCCCACTTTTTTCTCACACTTTTTGCTCTTACTTTTTGCTCCCATATTTGCTCTCACTTTGAAGTTAGGTTATGTTAGGTTAGGTTAGGTGAAGTTAGGTTAGGTTAGGTGTGGTTAGGTTATAACTAAGTTTATTATTTTTGCTCTCACATTTGCTCTCACTTTTTTGCTGACACATTTCGGTCTCACTTTTTTTTTTTTTGCTCGCACTTTTAAGTTAGGTTAGGTTAAGTTAGGTTGGGTTAGATTAGGTTATAACTTAGTTTATTTTGTGTGCTCTCACATTTGCTCTGACTTTGAAGTTAGGTTAGGTTAGGTTAGGTTAAGTTAGGTTAGGTTAGGTTAGGTTATAACTTAGTTTTTTATGTGTGCTCTAACATTTGCTCTCATATTTGCTCTGACTTTGAAGTTAAATTAGGTTAGGTTAGGTGAAGTTGGGTTAGGCGGAATCGGTGAGGTATGAATCAAAAGCCAGCTCCTGTCAGTTTTGCCTCACAAGGCTGAGTGTACCCCGTTCCACTCCTGAGACAAGAAATTAAATTTCTTGGCAGAGCCGGGATTCGAACCTCAGGAATGACCGCCAAGAATGCTTGCCACTACACTACGAAGTGGACAATATAAGGCTGGTCTTGATTGTACACGATCAATCAATAATTACCTAATAATAATAATAATAAATATTCCATTTAGCAACTACACGGCGGACCTCTCTACGTGACGTCATGCAGGGTCTCATGGCGTGTCGGCCATCTTGCCCATTAGCCACTGCGCCAGCTCTGACTGACCCCTCCATAAGAATAACATAGGGCTGGTTGCGCGCGGCGGCCATCTTGCCCATTAGCCCCTGCGCCAGCTTCGGCTTATATTACCTACTAATGTTGTGTACACTGCAGGGAAATTTTCTGGCTTAGTACATCCACTTTACAATAGGCAGCACACGAGTAGATTCAACAAATGAGCTACGACGCGCGAAGCATTTCAACAAAGTCACGTTTGCGTTCATATACCATTCGTCCGATAGCGATGAAACTAGGCTGAGATTTTGTATGCACTCCAGGGAAGGTTTCTAGCTTAGTAAATCCCTTTAAAAATAGGTAGAGCACGAGTAGAATCAACAAATGAGCGATGACGCGCGAAGCGTTTCAACAAAGTCCCATATCATTTCATATACCATTCATCCGATAGCGATGAAACTTGGGTGAGATGTTGTGTACACTCCAGGGAAGGTTTCTGGCTTAGTACATACATTTTACAATAGGTAGCGCACCAGTAGATTCAACAAATGTGCGATGACACGCGAAGCGTTTCAACAAAGTCCCGTATAAAGTCATATACCATTCGTCTGATAGTGATAAATGTTTGGTGTATTGTTGTGTACACTCCAGGAAAAGTTTCTGGCTAAGTAAATCCATTTTACAATACGAAGCGCACGTTTATATTCAACAAATGAGTGACTACGCGCGAAGCATTTCGACAACGTCCCGTATACGTTCACATACCATTCATCCGATTGCGATGAAACTTGGGTGAGATGTTGTGTACACTCCATGGAAGGGTTCTCCTGAGTACATCCATATTACATTATGTAGCGCAAGAGTAGAATCAACAAATGAGCGACGACACGTGAAGCGTTTCAACCAAGTCCCGTATGGATTCATGTACCATTCGTCCGTAGCTATGAAACTTGGGTGAGATGTTGTGTACACGTCATGGAAAATTTCGGGCTTAGTAAATCCACTATACAATATGCAGCGCACAAGTTGATTCAACAAATGAGGGACGACGCGCGAAGCGTTTCAACAAAGTCCCGTATAAGGTCATATACCATTCTGCCGTTAGCGGTGAAACTTGGGTGAAATATGGTGGACACTCCAAGGAAGGTTTCTGGCTTAGTAAATACATTTCACAGTAGGTAGCACACGAGTAGATTCGACAAATGAACGACGACACGCGGAGCGTTTCAATACAGTCCCCTATGTCATCATATCCCATTAGTCAGATAGCGATGAAACTTGGGTGAGATGTTGTGGACACTTACGTGACGGTTTCTAACTTAGTAGATACATTTTACAGTAGGTAGCGCACGAGTAGATTCAACAAATGAGCGACGGAGCGCGAATCGTTTAAACAAAATCAGGTATGCGTTCATATACTATTCATCCGATTGCGATGAAACATTGATCAGTTATTGTGTACCCGCCAGGGAAGGGGACTTAGTAAATCAATTTCACAATAAGTAGCACAAGAGTAGATGCAACAAATGGGTGACGACGCGCGATGCGTTTCAACAAAATCCCCTATTGCGTTCATATAACATTCTTCGATGGCGATGAAACCTTGATGAGTTATTGTGTACACGGCTGGGAAGGGCTTCGACTTAGTAACACATTTCTCAATAGGTAGCGCACGAGTAGATTCAACAAATGAGTGACAGCGCACGAATCGTTCAAACAAAACCCCGTATACGTGCATATGCCATTCATCCGATTGCGATAAATCATTGATGAGTTTTTGTGTACACGCCAGGGAAGGGTTTCGACTTAGTAAATCCATTTCACAATAGGTAGCGCACGAGTATATGCAACAAATGGGTGACGACGCGCGAAGCGTTTTAACAAAATCCCCTATGCGTTCAAATAACCTTCTTCGATTGTGATGAAACCTTGATGAGTTATTGTGTACACGCCAGGGTAGGGTTTCGACTTAGTAAATCCATTTCTCAATAGGTAGCGTACGAGTAGATTCAACAAATGAGTGACAGCGCACGAATCGTTCAAACAAAATCCCGTATACGGTGATATGCCATTCATCCGATTGCGATGAAACTTTTGAAAGTTGTTGAGCACGCTCCCACGAATGGTTCTAAATTAGAAAATCCATTTTACGATAGGTTAGAGGCAGTTAACGGAAATTGAAAAACATGTTGTGTATCCAAAAGCACTTCAAGAAACAGAATTTCAACGCCAACACTTTCTTTGATTGGCATTGCAACGCATGCCGGGTACAGCTTGTATACAATAAAAAAAACCTGTCTATCAATGCAAAATTACGACAATTTAATACAGTTGTTAGACCAGTCATCTTGTACGGCATGGAAACTACAAATATATCCGGAATGGAGAATTTGCTCAAGATAGAAAGAAGAACTTTAAGAGGGATTTATGGTCCTAGGAAAACACAGGAAGGTTATTTACTGAGATCCAATGCAGAAATTTATAGTAAAATCGACAACCTTGAAGTGATGATCAGAAAACGGCGACTTCAGTTCTACGGACATATGGTCCGCATGAATTGCTCAAAGTTAAACAAACACATTTTTGATAAAATCTGGAACTATAAAGGGCAAGGAGGCTATGTAAAACAAATGAAAGAAGAAGTTCAAAAATTCAAAATTACTGAAGAAGATTGTCTAAATCGAATAGAGTACAGAAAAAAAATTTGGCCACAAAATTCTTGTCGGGGAGAAGAAGAATCTCAACAGAGGAGAATGGACTGCTGAAAGAAGAGCTGCACAGTCGACCAGGATGAAAGACTTCTGGAAGAGAAAGAAGGAAACTAGACCTATAAAGAAGTGATATTTGCGTGGTCCTTGTTGGTCTGTCCGCGGTCTATATTGAACCCTTCAGAATAGCAGTGTTTTATGCAAGAATCTTAGATCAAGGGGTCGCGTTCAGTTCATAGTGTGGTGTTTACGTCCGCCAAACAACGTGCTTTTCTGAGGCAAGGGTTATAGGATGAAAACTATAACTAAGAAAGAAAGGAAACAAAGCGTAAGATAATAACAAGATTTAATAACTAATTTGTGCATAAAAGAATAAAACAAACAAAAATAAACAAAATCCTCCCTGAAATTTCCCCTGACAGGAATATTTATCACTTTGAGGAGTCAGATGGATCTCCCCTTTCTAATAAAATGTGGATCCAAGTTCCACTATCTTGCATATGAATTTATGTTCGCGTGGTGACTATCTACGAGAAATGAGTACTTGGATGATCATTCGTTCACAACGGGTTAACAGCCACGGTGCTCACGAACAATCATCTCGTAAATCAACGTTTATGGATATGGGCATAACATTAATAAAAATCCTTAAGTCTAATTCTGACACACATATTACAACTCTACTATTTACAGGCATCTCACTGAGACCCTTATTAGTGTGGTGACACACTTAACCAAATGAGCTGCCACAATGGCCAGATACTCAACAACAAGGAAAAACAGCGCCGCACGTGACTCACGGGTCACTGACATGGAAAGTAAACATAGAATAAACCAACAACAACAAACAACCTGAGTGGTTACGATTACTTTATATTAACAAAACTGCATGTTAAAGAAAGCGTTTCGAAGATTATCGTGTTTCGTAGGCAACTCCCATTTATTTAAACAATTTTACCATTGATCAGTTTCTCACATTTATATTTATTTTCAAGTAATTGGGAGCCAGACGTGCACTCCACTTTAATGAGCTTGCTTGCGAAACTCAGCCAGCCCTTGTGACAACAACTCACCCATTCCACAATACCAGTCATGTCCCCCTTCCAGTGTATATTAATAGCCGACCAGCTGGACTGTTATCTCAAGGAATCAACAGCAGCTAACATCTCCTCCAACTCAACATATGGTCAGACAATAATCACATATCCATAATTGTCCTCGCAAGGATATAATATGAATCTGGTACCAAGCTGACAGAAATCAGTCTCAGCTGAAGTTCCCGCTTGTAATACCACAACAATATACTCACAATACATACATCTGGGACTGACATAACGCCTTTCACATGGGTCTGCTGAATTAGAGCTCGCAAACATTTAACACAATAATTAAAACCTACGATAGAGCAGAATACTCTTCGTCACAAATTACATTGCTCCAAAAGCAATAATCGCACTGACTCTGATCAATAATAAATCTCAACAAAATTTAATTACCCTCCAATCTACTATATAATTATATTAATTCAGTCCTACTTCTGAAACACGACATATCTCCGAGAGACGTTTTTAACCGCACTTCGTAACCTAGGCGAACACGGCCGTTCACATAGATACGTTAGTTAACACAACACAAAGAAAAGAACCTTCCATTAACTACAATTGTGCGAGCTGCTTCCAAACAAAAGTGTGTCAGATCAAAACTAAATATACTACATTAATCACACAAGCAAAGTATTTACAAAAAATATGTCCCATAAACCATACGTTAATTTAACAAATAATAAAATATTATTAGGTACTCATCTCTTTTTGTAGTCACCCGTCAAAGAACATCAGACGCCATTTCCCAACTGGATGGTTCTTTATCTCATAGCAGCCATCTGGACGGACTGTTGAGAATTCCACACTTCCTCTGCATTCATCGATGTCATCCTTGCGCTGATACAAAAATTAGGTTATTATACACTTTATGTCTGACTACTAAATTCGCTTGTTCAGGTACTAAATTCCCTGTCACTGTTCGTTGGCGAATTATCGACGCTACTGCCCCTATAACTATAGTACTATGACTATCTATCACTGAATTTAACACTTTACAATGAATATCTTGTGTTCCTCGACACATAAAATACAAGTCTACGTCCGTAGACGAACAGAATAATAATCTTGTGTCCACGACACACGGAATAAAAGACATGTGTCCACGACACACGGAATGAAAGTCTTGTGTCCACGACACACGGAATAAAAGTCAATGTCTTGGCTCTTCGACACACTTATAAATGAACTGGCCCTTGGGTCTAGATGGAGGGGGATTTTATGTAAAAATTTCTCGAAATAATTGTGATACAGGAATGAAATAAATATCACTGAACTCGTAATATTGCACAGGTCAAGAATATGCCCATTAATCCTAGAATCGATCGTAGAGATTTTGTCTAGGCGATTTCCCGCGTGAATACTAGCCGCCGCGTACCCCAGCCGGAGTTGGCGCGCAAGTAGGCATTCTCTCCTCATTGGTTCTCCATTTCTAATAATTTGGCGGTTTCTAGTAGATCTTGGCGTCTTGGGAGTGTCTATTTTCTTCATCAGCCATTCACGTTACTGCATCATATTTCTTCTAGGCGCGAATATCACAATGAACATACCAGAACCATGTCTCACCGCGCGTCGCTTCTAAAATTGAGGTAGCCACACCTGTCCTTATGATACATAGCTATGCTATTTCTTTTCATAGCTCAAGTACTTAGCCTTTTGTTAAACTGATGCAGGTATGTCCCTACTGTCTCCAACAAATGCTTGAAATTTCCTCATCACTGTCTGGCTACTTTCATGATGCTGGTTGAAATATTTATTAATTGAAGAAATAAAAAGTAGAATCATTTAACCAACATAGGGTAAAGGGTTCAATATATATATATTTCTATTGTCATTTATAAGTCACGAGCTTTCAAACATGGAAAGCATTAGTTAACACAGGTGTCACAGCTAAAGGGCTAATTAGTGAAACAAACAAAATTTGCTCAATTCCAATAACTGCACGTGTATCAGTTGTTTTTATTTGTATAAGCAAAAGTAATACACATGCATGACATTTTTTTTACAAAACGTTGTTGTGCTCTAAGAATAATGACTTGTGTTTTATTATTATTATTATTATTATTATTATTAATGTAACTGGTAATTGAAATCCTAATTAGGCAGTAGCGTACACAGTAAATCTTGTGCGTTTTTTTTTGGGAAGTAGCCTATGAGAAGTGTTAAGAAAGGAAATTAGAATAGGGGGGGGGGGGGGGGTTAGATATTTCATGTTTCAGAAGGGGGGCGCGACAGAAAAAGTTTGAGAACCCCTGGCCTATGGTACAAGTTCAAACCATTTTTCCTTCATATGTGTTGTTGTTGCTGATTCCTTTAGGGGATTTGCGACATCGTGCTCATGTATCCCCGTGTACGTTGGTGTGTGTGGAATTTGTCTGATAATCTGTGTTATTGTTATGGCTGTATTCGTGTGTGTATTTATAATTCAGATCAGAAGGCGGCCGTGGTCTTAAGTTAGGAACCATCCCGGTATTTGGCTGGAGTAGAAGTGGTGAACCACGAAAAACCACTTCCAGAATGGCTGAGGTAGGAATCGAACCCGCCTCTTCTCAGTTTTGCCTCACGAGGCTGAGTGGATCCCGTTTCAGTCCTTAAAACAGATTTAAATTTCTTGGCAGAGCTGGGAATCGAATCCGGGCCTCCACGGTGACAGAGAAGAATGCTACGCAACGAGGCGGGCCTACGCTAGAGCACGACAAATAGAATTTAGTTCACGATGTTCCTATATCGACATGAATGACTGGCTGTGATTGGCTAGTTAGAGAAATTTTACTTCTAACCGCTAGGTAGCTCTAGTGCAGCGCTTAATCGTCAAGTCAAAAGTGATGATGCCCCCAACTATAATTTGTGTTACTGAAGGCCCATTTGTTTTTAGCCTACTTTCGATTTTTGCAAAAAATGAAAGTAGAATTATGAGATCAACACAGGGCGAAAAAAGTGTGTCTGTCTGTGTGTGTGTATGTGTGTGTGTGAGTCTGTGTGTGTGTGTGTGTGTGTGTCTGTGTGTGTGTGAGTGTGTGTACTCTGAATGTCTGTCCCCCCCTATCAATTCGAACATGGTGAATGCGAATTGAACGAAATTTGGTACAAAGGTAGCACTAGCAAAGGACACCTCAGTGTCATGTTTTATATCGCCGCCATCTTTACTAAAACTGAATGGCGGCCACTCAAACGTTCAAAACGTAAAATCAAATCACGACTAACCAAATCATCCGATCTCTACCAAATTTGGTAACAACATACCTTCGTATAGGATGCGTCTTGTGACCAAACTACAAGGTCGTCCGCCATACCATTTCAGGATGGCGGCCGTGCGAATTATGCAAACTTTATAATCCATATCATGGGACCCACCAGTTCCGATTATCGAGCCGAGAATCGTTTTAACTGTTCTAAAGGAAGAGGCACGTTCGAAATTAAAAGTTTATTTTGTAATACTATAGTGCAGACGTGATTTTAAAAAGCTGAGCTGATTCAGTCATAAGACAAGATGGCAGCGGATATCTTTTGCCTGACTTATATTTCACTAATTTGAGTATTGAATGCAATATAGCGTACTGATACAAAATAAATAAACTTTGTATGAAATGCTTTATATATAAATAATATACTCCAGTGATGAAATCGTTTAGTATAAATCATTATTTGCTAACAAGTTCTATGTAAGTCATTTTATATAGAACAATATTCGTTGACACAATTAGCTCAGTGGTAGAGCGTTAGCCTATCGCTCAAATGCCTGTGGTTCAACCCCGATCAGAGCTAGATGTTTTGCTTGAAATGTTATATGTTTATTGTTTTGTAATGACTCAGATGTTTCAAAATTAAGCGTTATATTGTGCATATTATGGTGTAAAATATATATTTAATTAAAACATAATTCGCCAGCAGATTTACTCGAGACATCTAGCTGCCAAAAAGGTAACTGCACGCCGACATACTTATTAACTTCCAGATTTTATTGAAAAGTTTCTTCTTCTGGCCGCTAGAATGCACTCGCTCTGTTAGGATTATATTGTTCGATATTTCACCACTAGAAGTCACGACTAGTCTACGTGGGGCTCCATTGATTAATATACCATTGGCATTCTATGCACATCGAATTTGAAGAATGACAAGATGATACAACGATACATTTTTACTTTTTATTTTAAAGGGTTTGTAACAGCCTATTTTGCGTTACTAGAAAATGTTATTTGAAGTAAAGAACAAAACGATTTCACATAGTAACTGAGTTCAAGCCATTGGTGTTAGTTCAGGTATTAATTACTACTTTTATTTCAGGCAAATAGCAATCGAAAATATCCACATAGTTTGTATACACACGTCTCTGTAGGGTCATGGAAAGATTTGTTAATTCAATTAGGGTTTTCGATTCCCGGTCAATGCATGTGAGATTTTTGAAGTGAAATGCCATGTCCTGTGGTTCGGATTCCACGTAAAAAGGAGGTCCCGTGGCTCATAATCACAAGATTCACGGCCACGTAAAACTACAATCTTCCTTCCTTTTTTTTCAATTAGGGTTGTGAAAGCCCTGCACAACCAGACGTGTAAAGACATGCCTCAACTCAAAGTTGGATGTTGCCCACGGCAGGTCGTATATGTAATAATAATAATAATAATAATAATAATAATAATAATAATAATAATAATAATAATAATAATAATAATAATTATATATATATATATATATATATATATATATATATATATATATATATATATATTAGGGGAAGAAATGCATTTACGCACAGAGTGTCGAGCTCCTGCTGCTGAGTAGCCGACTACCGACTAAAACTCCCCCTTTACTTCTGAACACTAGCCTGGAACCGTTTAGCACATTAAAACAATAATAATAATAATAATAATAATAATAATGTTATTGGTTTTACATCCCTTTTAACTACTGCTGCTTTTAGAGACACCGGGGTGCCGGAATTTTGGCCCGAAGGGGATCTTTAACGTGCCAGTAAATGTACTGACACGGCTCCCTCTCATTTGTGCACCCTCAAATGCCAGCTGACTGCGCCAGGATACGAACCTGCAACCTAGGGCCCAGCAAGCGAGCACGTTACCGCCGAGCCACGCAGCCAGTCCGGTCGATTATGTCTCCAGATCCATAACATTCTTGAGATACTTCTTATCTTTCTTTCTTCAATGATGGTAGCAGTTTTTATCTAGATTGTGGCGTTTGGTAGAGGTAAATAGTTTCTATGGCCTTCAACAAAGAATAGTTCTATTATACTCTTTGATAATAACAACGAGTTATAACTATACTCATACATTTAGGAGAAAGTAGGCTATATGTTCTTTACTGAACATCTTGTTAAGCTTGAGTCCACATCATTAATGCGCCGACAGTGAGTCAAAATGTTATGTGGTGTAGGCTGCACCTATATTGAACCCGCTTTCCGCTTTATTGCGTAAACCGCATCTGATACAAACAGCGAAGTGAACCCTCGTGATGCTGGCTGGTGGTGGTTATAGAGCATCGCTCGCGGGAGCATCATGAAGCTATCACGTGATGATCTGTTGCGTATTTTGTTGACAGCAGATAATATTTATGATAAAATTAAACATAAAAGAATGACGAACGTCAATGTAAAAATAGGACTCGTTTTGAATTTAGTGAATACCATATTACTTTACCTCAACTCAAAGCTCACCACGTGAAATTTTATGAATACTTCTGAATGAATAAACAGACATTCGACTTCATTTTGGAGTTGATGAAGCTACCGCCTACGCCAACGAAGCTTTGTTTTTATCCGCTTTTATTTTATGAAAACAACCAGCATGGTTGGTAGATACCATCAAGTGGGAACAAAATTGATTATCAGATTAGAAACTAAAAGGAAGGTGTTACTTTCATCAACAGAGATTTCTACCTGAAGATACTTTGGACATTTAAATGTTTTATTATACCCAGGTATGCTAGCATTACCCATCGCGGCTTCGCCCGCGAATATTCTAGTTGTAAAGAGTACACTTATCAAAATCTCAATCATGAATGCTATGACTGATTTATCCTTGGTATGAATAATCAGACTTTATCAATTCAGCTACTGGTGCAGTGGTTAGGGGTTTGTCATTCCTTCATAGGTATATCAGAGCGAAGTTAGTTTTCTGGGAATATCACCGACACTGTTAATTTAAGGGCCTTTAAATGTGGTTTTCGGAGACCCTTTATGGTCGGTTGAAAAAGACATTTCGTACCACACTCACACCTGAAAATTGCGTAAAAAATTCTAGAGTGCCCCTTGACCCCCTTAAGCGCATTGTACTGTATGTATTGATGAATTTTACAGCTTAATTTGGTTCAGTGATAACCTTATAACCGTCTGGAAACTTTCACAGTAATGTAATAATTGGAATTGCATTGCGTCTTACAGAAATAGATGGACCTGTGAGATTCTGTTACCTTGGTTACCGTGTTGCATTCTTTCATTATTTCATTGTAAATATACTTGTTTTAAGGTATTTATTTAATTGTGAGGCATTTAAAGAGTAAGTGAGTGCGTTTCGCTTACGCATTGGGTTATGCTGAACCTGTAGGTAGCCCATATGTGTAGGTTGGTGTTAATGGGACCTTATTTTCGGTACAAAATTGGAATGGGACCTTAGCAGAATAATATAGGGAGCGATGAATTGCAGCCAATGGTCATAGCAGGGTATTTAATTGAACCCCTGTAGACTCCCAGCAAGTTCAATTTCAAGTAGTTCCAACTTTGGCTACCAGATGCCACTGTCACTGACACCTAGCGGTGAACGTTGGAACTTGTTAGAGCGTTTTTAACCAATAATAACCTACAAATTTGGCTACGCACTACCAATTGTAGTGGTAATTTTTTACATGCCATAAATCTATGACATGGGCCCGTCAGCTCTACTTCCCCTCCGAAGGAAGGCATATTGAAGTATTTTAACACTCTTAAAGAGTCCGACGACTTCGACTTGGTTTGAACCCGCGATCTTGGGCATAGCAGTTCAGCATGATACCGACTACGCCACCGAAGCTTTATCCGCTTCCTTCTTCTTCTTTATCTACGGCTTTTCCCAATTAACTGGGGTCGCCGGAACCAACCAGGCTCATTTTTTGGTTTTGGCCGGGGATTTAAGGCCGGATGCCCTTCCTGACGCCACGTGATTTTTCAGGTGAAAATTCCACCCCGCTGTCACCGGGATTCGAACCCCGGCCGTCCGGGTGAAAGACGAGCAGCTAAGCCACTGCGCCATCACGCTCCCCGAAGCTTTATCCGCTTCCATTTCATGAAAACAACCTGCACAGTTGGAAGATAACAGCAAAATGACCCTGCGTGCTAAATGGTTCAAAGAAATATTAATTCATTCCAGTTAAAGACTCAGGTATGTGCAAGTGGTCAGTTGCACGAAAAGCACCTCGCGTATCAATTGCTCCATATGACTGTGCAACTGGGGTTGACCGGCCAAAAACTACGGGCTAATGTACTATGACCGCTC
Source organism: Meconema thalassinum (assembly GCA_946902985.2). Taxonomy (NCBI): domain Eukaryota; kingdom Metazoa; phylum Arthropoda; class Insecta; order Orthoptera; family Tettigoniidae; genus Meconema; species Meconema thalassinum. The sequence goes on along the minus strand of OX336388.2, from coordinate 2,094,639,251 downwards.
CGTCCGCGCCGTCCCAATAAGGCGGGAAGCGGTGCACCATGGACTCTATACCGACATTCAATAAAACTTCATTGATCATGCATAATTTAGTTTTGTTCATTACCTGTATGAAAATGAAATCAATTACACCTTAGTCAATAAAATTGAATTAATATGATTAATGCAATGTAGCAGAGCCTCGTGGCTTAGGCGGCAGCACACCGGCCTCTCACCGCTGTAGTGATGTGGGCCGGGCAAATGCCCAGTGGGCAGGACATCTATAAATGGACATTTGCCTGGGCATTTGCCCAAAGCAGTTATAAATGCCCAAAATCCGGGCATTTAAGAAAACTTCTTTTTTTTTCACTTTTTACTACTTGTGATTGTTGCTACAGCGCCTAAAACATAATAAAGACCATTAATCAAAGGTACATTTCATGGATAAACTAGTAATGCCCGAATATTGCTGATAATAATTTAATTATCCTGTGTCAATGTTGCCAATAACATCTAAATGGGAATTATGTACATCTGGTTTGAATAAAACATTGTGTTACTGAGTTAGGCCTGCAGGCCTACTCATTTATATTTAGGAAAATTAGGTAGGAGTTTGATTATGGTGTGAATAGTGGCTTTGGGAGGAAGGTGAATGGGCTAGGCCCTGGGCAGCCATTGTGCTATGATCTTGGAATGGGGGTAGTGTGGTTGTGGCCTTGAGATTGGCAAGGTATTCTACCACCAGCAGCCCAGCCCAGTTAGTTGTGAAGTAGAGGTGTCTGTTGAGAGGTTGAGTCTGAGATAACATCACTTCTTTCTTATGCTATTATATTTTTAAGTGTTGGATTACATCATTACAAAATGCTTAGGAAAAGGACCTATTTGGAACTTTTTTAATTTGAAAGGGAAAGGAGTATCTTGTAAATATTGTAATAAGGACTATTAACAGTCAACAGAGAAGAAGATATTGAAGTATTCCTGGAGGATGTAGAAAGAGTAATCTCAGATGTAGAAGTGGTGATCAAGGGAGATATGAATGCACAAGTCGGAAATGAGAGACAAGGAAAGGAAGAAGTCGTTGGACCATATGGATATGGGAAAAAGAACCGGGAAGGAGAGGAACTTGTAAACTTTTGTGAAAGGAATGGACTGATAGTGGGTAATTCATGGTTTCGGAAGAAAAACAGCAGGAAAATTACGAGATATGGGTGGGGTGATAGAAGAACAAAATCAGTAATTGACTACTTCCTGGTGGAAAGGACAAATCGCAGAAAGCTGATGGATGTGACAGCTTTACCAGGAGAAGCATTTGATGGGGACCATAGAACTGTGGTGGCAAAATTTAGATGGGGAAAATTGGAAAACCTAAAGGAGATCAGAGAAAGTAAAATAAAAGTATGGAAATTGAAAGACAAAGCTGTACAGGAAGATTTTCAGGAGAGATTGAAGCAACAAATCCCAGTTACTGAAGTGGAAAATGTAGAAGAGGAATGGTCCCACTTTAAAAAGGCATTCGCTGGTGCAGCAGAGAGTGCTTGTGGTAGGACGTCAACAAGAGTGAAAGAGAAGGAGACACCGTGGTGGAATGAGGAAGTGAGGAAAGCAGTGAAAGAAAAGAAGTCTGCATGGAAAGAATGGAACCGAGATCAAACAGAAGAAAGCAAAAGGAAGTATCACGACAGCAAACGGAGGTGTAAGAAAGTGGTAGGAGAAGAAAAGAAGAAAAGTTGGGAAGAATTTACACGAAGAATGGAAACAGATGTAAGTGGCAGTAAAAGGATGCTGTATGGGCTTCTAAGAAGTAAGAGGAAAGAAAGGGTTACTACAAAGCTGGTGAAAAAGGAAGATGGAGAGTTGTTAACACACCCGGAAGAGATAAAGGGACGATGAAAGGAGTATTTCGATAAGCTATTGAACGTGAGCAATTGTACTGGTGAGATCGAAGTGACACAGCCTGACGACTCTATAACAGAAGATGATATAACAATGCTGGAGGTAGAATTAGCAGTACAGAAGATGAAGATGGGAAAAGCAACAGGGGTGGATGAGATCAGTGTAGAAATGATAAAGGCTGCTGGACCTGTTGGTATGCAATGGCTGTATCGACTGCTAAAGTGTGTGTGGAAACGGAAATGTGTACCAGAAGACTGGGTGAAAGGGCTAATAATACCAGTGTTTAAGAAAGGGGACAAGAAAGTGTGTGATAACTATAGAGGGATCACCCTCATATCACAGATAGTAAAAATACTGGAAAGGATATTAGAAAGAAGAATGAGAAGAAAGGTGGAAGGAGAGTTGCAAGAGGAACAGTATGGCTTCAGGAGTGGAAGATCCACAGTGGACCCAATCTTTAGCTTGAGGCAGGTGATGGAAAAGAACTGGGAATATGGAGAGGATTTGATCATGACTTTCATAGATCTAGAAAAGGCATATGATAGTGTCCCCAGAGAGAAGGTATGGGAAACCATGGTTAAGAAGAGACTGGGAAGCGAAATGTTGGAAATGGTGCAAGCAATGTACAACAACTGTGTTAGCAGGGTTCTGACCCCTGTTGGAAAGACAGATTGGTTTAGGAACAAGACTGGACTAAGACAGGGGAGTGTGCTGTCACCTCTTTTATTCATAATGGTAAAGGATGAAATTGTAAAGGAAACAAAGGAAGCATATGGACATAAAGAAATGAAGTTACTATTATTTGCAGACGATATTGTGGTCTGGGGAAGGAACACCCAAGAAGTGCAAAAACAACTAGATGCACTGAACGAAAATATTCAGAAGTATGGCCTGAAAATCAGTATAGAGAAAAGCAAGACCATGGTGATGACAAGAGGGGAAAGACAAGGAAAGGGCATTGTGAAAATTGGAAGTCAGAGTTTGGAAATTGTGGACACGTTCAAATACCTAGGAAGTGAATTGATGCAAACTGGTAGGTTGGACATGGAGATTGGCAGAAGGGTACAGCAGAGCAATGCATTCTATCAAAGTGTAAGAAAACTTGTTTGGGATAAGGAAGTACCAAGGAAAAGCAAGGAGGTAATGTATAAAATGTACTATGTACCCATATTAACGTATGCAGCTGAGACTTGGACCCTGACGAGCAGGCAAGAGAGTAGAATCCAAGCCAGTGAAATGAAATTCCTAAGAAGTATGATAGGTAAGACAAGGAAAAACAGAGTGAGGAATGAAGATGTTAGGAAGGAAGTTGGGATGGGAAAACTAAATGAGAGAATTGAGAAGAATAAACTAAGGTGGTTTGGACATGTAAAGAGGATGGAGGAAAATAGAATACCAAGACAGATGCTGGAGGCGAAGTGCAAGGGTAAGAGAGCAAGGGGAAGACCTAGAACAAGGTGGATTGATTCGGTGAAGAACGGCGTGAGAAAAAGAAATCTGGACTGGGACAAGATCATGGAAGAAGAATGGTGGAAGGAAAGAGGAAAGTGGAGAAGTGCCATAAATACCCCGACCCGGCAGAAGCTGGATAAGGGGAAATGATGATGATGATGATGATTGTAACAAAATGGAAAAGCACATAAAGACGTGTTTTAAGTGCCCTCAGGATCTTAAAAAAAGTGCTTCAGTTAGGTACCATTACAGTGGTTGAAAAACCTTTTCGAAAGAAAACCTCCTTATGAACCTTTACTAATTGAAGTGGACGATTTCAACAACACATCTGCAGTACCAAGCACAAGCTCAGCCTCAGAACCAAAATCAAGTTTTTTCAGTGAATTCCTACAACAACTTCTGCGGCCTATTTTGGCCTCAACTCCTGTTTTTATGGTTAAATATATAGAATACATATATGCAGATACATGTATGGCTAAAACAATATTTATATAAGCGTTGCATTATGGATATGTTTTTAAAAGAGGTGAATGCCCAAAATGCCTGGGCATTTATGGGTTTTGGGCATTTGCCCGGACATTTATCCTGGACATTTGCCCCGACTTATAAATGCCTAGACATTTTACAACACTACACCGCTGGGTCCGTGGTTCAAATCCCGGTAACAGTATCTGAGATCTGTGCTGGACACAACGGAGGCAGACAAGTTTTTCTCCGGGTACTCCGGTTTTCCCTGTCAAAATTTAATTCCAGAAACACTCGCCACTATCATTTCATTTCATCTGTCATTCATTTAATCATTGCCCCAGAGGAGTGCGACAGGCTTCGGCACCCGGCAAAGTTCATATCCTCGCCGCTTGATGAGGGCTTCATTCATTCCATTCCTGACCCGGTCGGAGACTGGAAGCAGGATGTGGATTTTCATTCAATGCAATGTAGCAGTTTTGGCAACATTATGGCCTTTTTCAGCAAAGTTTTTTTTAAATTTATTTATTCGTATCAGAAGCATTAATACTATACAGGTGTCCACGTCACCTGATTGCATTTCAGACAGGCATGTACAAAGGAGGCGAAGCCGGGCGCACTATATGTAAATATTAAAACTCTTACTGGATTAAATACAATGCAAAGTCACACTAAACACACAAGAGTCTACTGTATACTACTTTTGCCCAGAAGTTAGCATTTTCTCTCGCCTGAAGCAAATCTTGTACTGTGCATGTTTGAGGGCACCTGCTGCACTGCAGCAAATGAGACGTAGTCTGTATTACACCACATTCACACAATGAGGACTCGATGTCGAAACCCCACTTCTGCAGGTTACTTTTACATATTGTCACGCCTGCCCGTAATCTGTTCAGAGATCTCCAGGTACTCCATTTCTCCATATGACCAGGTGGTAGTTCTTCACTAGGTGTCAGCCATTCTTCGGAGCGATTGCAGCTTGCACGCCATAGATGGATTCGGGATTGCTGAGGTGTCCCCTTAAGAGCCTCGGTAATTCTGAGGAAACTTTTCCTTGATTTGAGTCTCGAAGTAGCTGGCTTGTATCCATACAGAGGGTGAGCTTTAGATGTTACCGCCTTCTTCTTCTCAATTTTTGCTGCAATCTCACGACGAATATTAGGAGAGGCAATGCCAGCAAGACTGTACAATTTATCCAAAGGAGTAGGCTTTAGACATCCGGTAATAATGCGACAGGTATCGTTTAGAGCTGTATCTACATTCCTGGCGTGGGTTGACTTGTACCATACTGGGGATGCATATTCCGCAGCAGAGTAACATAGAGCAATGGAAGAGATTCTCACTGTATTGGGATGTGCCCCCCAGGTAGTACCCGTTATCTTCCTTATAATATTATTTCTGGCTGCCACTTTTTGCTTGGTGTTCGAGCAGTGTTTCTGGTAAGTGAGAGCACGGTCGAGGGTAACTCCAAGATATTTTGGTGAGATGCAGTGCTCTAATGTGGTTCCTTCCCAAGTGATGTTAAGGGTTCTGTTTGTCATTTTATTTTTAAGGTGGAAGGCACAAGTCTGTGTTTTATTGGGGTTTGGACTCAGCTGATTCTCCTTGTAGTGAGCAGACAGCTCTGTAAGTGCATTAGATAGTTTCTGCTCAATAGCGTCAAAGCAGGAGTCTTGAGTGGTGATGGCACAGTCATCTGCATCGATAAAGCTTTGTGTTCCTACAGGTAGCGGCTGGTCATTGGTGTAGATGTTGAACAATGACGGAGAGAGCACTCTTCCCAGAGGTAATCCGTTCCTCTGTGATCTCCACCTGCTTCTTTTCCCCTGAAATTCGACGACAAATCTTCTATTTTCAAGGAGATTTCATATGAAGCAGGTAAGCTGGTAATCATTAGTAGCATTGTATAGTTTCATGAGGAGACGTCTATGGTTGACAGTATCATATGCAGCTGTAAGGTCGATAAACACTGCTCCAGTGATCTGTTTCCTTTCAAAACCATCTTCGATATGCTGAGTTAACTTCAACACTTGAGAGGTACAGCTCTTCCCAATTCTGAAGCCAGCTTGCTGTGGTATATAGATAGCCTCTAATTTCTCAATTAGTCTTTGGAGTATGAGTCTTTCAAGGATCTTGTACAGATGACAAAGGAGCGAAATAGGTCGATAGCTCTTTGGGTCATTTGTATCCTTACCTGGCTTATGAATGGCTATAACTTTGGCTTCCCTCCATAATTTCGGGATCTTGCATGATTGGATGCATTTGTTCATTAGCTCTGTTAACCAGTTCTTTGTGACTGGACCGAAATTCTTAATTTGCTCAACTCTTAATTCATCGAGGCCAGCTGCTTCACCATTCTTGGTTTTGCTCAGTGCATGATCAAGCTCAGCCTGAGTAAAAGGTTGATGTAGAATACTGGTTTCTTGATCAGGTTTCCTCTCTAGTGTCTTCTTACTAGTCTTGATGGAACTAATAGATTTTCCATTTTCAATGAGCTGGTGTGCAATTTTATCAGCTTTGACATTTGCATGTGTACTTGTTTGAGAACGATCTTTATTTAGACGTCTTAGTAAACTCCAAGCTCCTTGACTGCTTCTACTCATGTCACAGTCTGCCATCAGTTTCTCCCATTGGTCTCTCTTTGCCTCAGAGATTGAAGAGAGAATATACGCTGCAACGTTGGAGGTATCCTCATTAAAAGGGTTTTCGTCGTATGATTTGTAATATTCATCTAGTAATGCTGCTATCTCTGCAGTTATCCCTTGAATATAGTTAGTCCTACAGCCTCTTGGAATACATGTCCGAGAACAGAGATTCACAGCATCAACAAAACGTTCATATTCCTCAGGTACGGCTGGGATGGTCTGAACTTTCACATCCAACAATTCAGAAAACTTTGACCAATCAGCTTTTTTAAAGTTATATCGTCGCCTGAAGCGAGTTTCTTGAGGTCTTATGACTGGAAGTAGCTGGCACATTATTGGTGTATGTTGTGTTCTAGGGATCGGCAAATACACAGATTTATGACATTGTTGTGCTACACTCTCGCTTACGAAGAGGAGGTATGGATTAAATCCTCGTTGCCATCTACCACAGTTGAAGGATGGAGGTAGTTTGCTGCCATGGATGAGAGAGAGGTGGTTACTTTCAGCCCAAGAAAGGACAGCTTCTCCGTTTCCATCTTCATGTGTGTATCCCCACACGTGGCTGTGACTATTGAAATCTCCTATTACTACAGATATCTTCTCTGAATTGAAATTTATAGGGGGAGTAAAGGAGAAACTTTATGAAGGAGGCTTATAGATGGAAGTGATTACACAATTGCTGAGTTCCAGAGAGATTATCTCGATGTTGTGGTTGAATGTACAATGGACACTCTCTACTTGGATTTCTGGTTTGACTACCATGTTTAAGGTGTGGTATTTCTGCAACCAAGTTCAGGCCTGATATATATGATCGTTTCTGATGGTTATCTTTATGAGTTTCCTGAATGCAAAAAACATCACATTTCTGTTCTTGGCAAAGATCGCATAGTAATTGTTGTTTCGGTGATGACAAGCCTTCGATAATCACTGAAATTGCAGTCAGATTGGGTTCTGAAAAGAACCGTTTCTTAGGTCCCATGATTGGAGTCTAATATTTAGTTAACGCTTCTGGAATGCTGACGTTCAGTTCAGTAATGGAAATTTAATTCCAACTACCTTAGCAGGGGTACCACGAGCAGGAATCTAACTTAATGTAATTACGAGCAAAGTTTTGTAATATTATTAAACTTGGGTTTGTCTATGAAAAATTTATAAACATAGTTAGAAACATATCTGTAACAAATGTTGGCATTAATTTGATGATAATTAAGGACCGGACTTTTATGCACTAAAAACGATTAAAATATTTATGAAATTATGCACTAAATATGTAAAAAATATGCATTAAAATTAAAAAATATGCACTTTACAATAAGCCAATCTTATATACTCTTCCTTCCCTTCTTTGTCGTAATATTATGAGCAGTCGTTTTTGCATGTTGTTAAAGTTGACATTTCATTCACATTTCAATTTCTTCGAGCATATTGACAATATACGATGTAACTTTCCAGCCCCACTTGGGCGATCATTTGTAACTGTGCACCTACTACACGGGGTGCGTGGGAGAAAAACATCTGTACTATATTAACAGCAGCAATAAACATTCACACTTAACTACACTGGTTACCGCATAAGATAAAGACACTAGAGATCTGGTAAAAATTAATATCTATTCTGATACCAGACATTTTAACACACTTTGCAGGTTCCTCGTCGTACAGACTACCTAACACTCCCTATCATATTAACACAGGCACACTTATGACATACATCGATGACCCTTGGAAGTAATGATGACTGGTACTTACAGGCGTTGATCTTACTCTACTGAATCTGGTGTTGATGCTCCCAGAGAATCAGTCCTAATTACTCGCAGCACAGTAACTAGTTATTTCACACGCATGCTTCTCAACTATGAACATTACGTACAGTATTATATTGGTGGTCGGAATCCAACGATTTATATAGCTTCTTGGATCTGATTGTATAAAGATTCTTTAAATCCGTGTGTTGGATTATCGCAACTAGTTCGCTCCAGAGTTTAATAATACATAGCATATTTTACTAGTATTCGTCGTACAACAAATTTACCGCTATGGTCTCTGAATTTCAGTACACAAACTTTAGTTTACAATACTTCATGCGATTCGAGACAGACACTCTAGGCGATTTGTCTGAAACTAGGCTCATTATTCCTTTGAGAATGCATAGCTGGAACTCAGTAATTGAACTTAAAACACATACTTGTGATCGTCTGAAATACCTTCCTTCTCCACACACACACACACAAGTCCAAACCAATAATAAGAATACGTCCACTGCTCCCCACGCGGTCACAAAAATGAGTTCCACTCCACACGGATTCCCAGCTAAAAGTTCACTCCCTCACGGAGCCCAGAATAAAAGTCGTCTTCATAGCTCACCAATTCCTAATACATTCACCTCCACTCCACAAATCACTGGTCTACCTGACTTCCTACATGGGTTCAGCCAATCCCGAAAAACCATTAACATATAAGGAGCGCGTCCTTATTCTTCCAAAATACCATAGATACACCCCTAGCACAGGGTTGCCAAGCCTCCTACCTGCATGAGTCATCATGCACTGAGCGTGCGAGAGAAAAACCCAGCGTTAGCTATCCTACTTCCTGGTTGCCGGTCACAATTCCAGACTTTCGAACTAAAGATTACTACAATGTTAAAATATTCATATCTAACTTGACTCGGATCCGGCCAATTACAATATCTTAAAACCTAAACAAATTAATTGGGAATAAATCTCATGATATAAAATAAAAATAAAAAGGCATCAAATAAAAATATATGGATGCTTATGAAATTTCTAATTCCCGAAAGTGAGGGTTCGATTCCTTGTGACCTGTGAAGGTCACAATTCCCCTCCGATTGTAGCCTCTTTGTCATTTCTTCAAGTGTGCCAGTGCAATATATCACTATGTAGACTATGTACGTCTCAGAGGATCTGCCCTAATATTACAAACTAACATACTTCTTAAGGTTAGACACATTATAAGACCCTACAATGGTTCTATGGTGGTCTGTTAAGGTGTATGCACACTCGTCAATACGCTTGGTCACTCTAAAGTGTCCCCTGAACAGTTGGAAAACCTGGACATTTCTTTGTCAACAGCGGAAGAAGAACATAGCACTCTGTGTAAAACCTGATCACCAACATTTAAAGAATCAAACGAAAGATATGAGCTGCGCTCTCGTCTTTCTCCCACCCTGTGATCATCATCACCAACATTAAAACTACATCAAAATAATATCTCCCTGAGCCATCATACTCACATGTACCTTTATTTGGGCTCTATGACCCCTAACTTTAACATATGGCTACTTCCATCCTCAACGGTGGCAACATACCTGAAAGGAATGTCATATGTGGGTCCAGAAAATGGCGAACTCTCAACCGGCTTGAATTGATGGGTGTATGCGTGCGTTAATCTAGGCTTCTCACTAAACACTTCCTTATTACTCAATAACACTTCAAATAACTCCCCCTTACTCACATCACACGACTTACTTTTGTCCACGGCTTCCCAAAGTGGATCACCTCGATGTTCCTCTACCGAAATATGTCACACAGCCTACAGCTGTACCTCCCCGTCAGACACCCCTGCAGACATCCCCTCAAAACCCTTAATAATACACGCACCATCCATCTCCTCCACTAGTCCACATCTCATCTTAATCCCCTGACCCTCAATGCCTTTCTCCAGACATAAAACTCCGTTGTCAAAATCCATAACAACCTTATGCTTGTTTAGTCTGTCATTACCAAGTACTACTTCATAATTCAACTCTAACTTCATAAGCGATAATGTCTGCTTACTCTGTTTCTTCTACTTCTATAATTCCTGATTTCCACCTTCTGTTCATCCTGTCTACTAGAAGCTCCCTGCAGATATTCACCTAACCCCGCTTTCACCTGCTGCCTCTCCTCATCTCCTCTACTCTCACCTAACGTCGCCTTCACCTGCTGTTCACTCTCATCTAAGCTACTAACACCTAACCTCACCTTTAACTGCTGCCTCATCTCATCTCCTCTAATTTCACTTAACGTCACCTTCAACTGCTGCCTCTTCTCATCTAAGCTACTTTCATCTAACGTCACCTTCACCTGCTGCCTCTTCTCATCTCCTCTAATTTCACCCAACGTCGCCTTTAACTGCTGTTCCTTTTCCTCTACCTTCTGTTTCTCCTCTACTTTACTATCTTCTAACGTCTCCTCTACCTGCTGTTTCTTAGACTCCTTCCCTTCTTCTATTTCCTTTCTTAAAAACACTTTCAAAGGCACTCCATACTTCTTCATTTCTGTGTCGATTTCATTCCGTAGCCATTGAAGCAAACTGGGGTTCTTTCCGCTCAGTAGCATGTCGATCAAACTCTCTCCTCTATCCCGCCCAACATCGTTAATCTTATTACCCCCCTGTTTGGTGATCTGGCATTCCTTGGAATTGATAGAGTTCTCCGACGGTTCCACTATCAAGCCTTCACCTACCCCGCTCCTGTCCATATCCATGTTCAAGTTCTTTCAACCATCTTAACATTAACTTTACTAATAGCTGTATTTCTCAACTCCATCCTCCGATAACAATTAACCTGCATACAAATTTGGCTAAGTCTATTGGCGTATGCGTACGCGTGAATGCTATTGTTGTTGCTATATCGTACTTCGAGCTCCACAGTTGGGCGTCAATTGTAACTTTCCTGCCTCACTTGGGCGACCATTTGTAACTGCCCACCTACTACACGGGGTGCGTGGGGGTTTAACACCTGTACGATATGAACAGCAGCAATAAACATTAACACTTAACTCAACTGGTTACCGCATAAAATAAAGACACTAGCGATTTGGTAAAATTTAATATCTATTCTGATACCAGACATTTTAACACACTTTGCAGGACCCTCTTCGTACAGACTACATAACACTCCCTATCATATTTCCACAGGCACTCTTATAACATACATTGATGACCCTCGGAAGTAATGATGACTGGTACTTAGAGGCGTTGATTTCAGCTGTGATGACTACTCGACTGATTCTGGGGTTGATGCTCCCAGAGAATCAGTCCTAATTACTCCCAGCACAGTTGCTAGTTATTTCGCACGCATGCTTCTCAACTATGAACATTACGTACAGTATTACCATATTGGTGGTCAGAATCCAACGATTTATATAGCTTCGTGGATCTGATTGTATAAAGATGCTTTAAGTCCGTGTGTTGGATTATCGCAACTAGTTCGCTCCTGAGTTTAAAAATACATAGCATATTTTACTAATATTTGTCGTACAACAAATTTACCGCTATGGTCTCTGAATTTCAGTACACAGACTCTAAGTTACAATACTTCATGCGATTCGAGACACACAGTCTAGGCGATTTGTCTGAAACTAGGCTCATTATTCCCTTGAGAATGTATAGCTGGAACTCAGTAATTGCACTTAAAACACATACTTGTGATCGTATGAAATATCTTCCTTCTCCACAAACACACAAGTCCAAACCAAAAATAAGAATAAGTCTACCGCTCCCCACGTGGTCACAAAAATGAGTTCCACTCCACACGGAGTCCTAACTAAAAGTTCACTCCATCACGGAGCCCAGAATAAAAGTCGTCTTCACAGCTCACCAATTCCTAATATCATTCACCTCCCCTCCACAAATCACTGGTCTACCTGACGTCCTACATGTGTTCAGCCAATCACGAAAAACCATTACCATATAAGGAACGCCTCCTTATTCTTCCAAAATACCATAGACACACCCCTAGCACAGGGTTGCCAAGCCTCTTACCTGCATGAGTCATCATGCACTGAGCTTGCGAGGGAAAACCCCAGAGTTAGCTATCCTACTTCCTGGTTGCTGGTCACAATTCCAGACTCCCGAACTAAAGATTACTACAATGTTTAAAAAAAATTATCTAACTTGTCTCGGGTCCTGCCAATTACAATATCTTAAAACATAAACAAATTAATTGGGAATCAATCACATGATATTATACAGTTCATTAAATAATTATGTAACATAAAAAGGCATCAAATAAAAATATATGAAAGATTATGAAAATCGTAAGTCCAGAAAGTGAGGGTTCGATCCACAACGACAACCCCATCAGTTCAATAATCACTATTACCTGACAGCCTCTGATTTAATAAATACTTTCTGCTGCTATTCAATCTAGGCATTTTGAGTAAAGGATATGTAGTCTAAGAATAACGTAACACATTAACTGAAGGAACTCATTACATAACTAATCCCAGGCTGCTGGCTGCCGAGATGGTGAAAGAATGTTCCATCCAATTCCCTCCTTGAAATAGCCAGGCAGCATGCTTGCGTAAAATACTGTTATAACGTTATCTGTTGATCAGAAATTTGCTTATGAGAGATATCCAGCACACAGGAGTGAGCAGTTTTGTTCAAGATGTTCTAAATTATACTTCATTTAAAATGTATGAGCTAAAATATGCTGGTATGTTCATAATATGCAATGAATCCAATAAAACCACAAAAAATGCATTTGCATGTGCGCATATGAATTGTCGAAACATCCGGTCCCTATAATAGACTAATAATAATATCGTATGGCCCCGGGTACCGGGTGCAAGCTTTGTTATTTAACACCCTGAGGGTAGCCTGCATGTCAAATTTCGTTGTTCCTTTAAGCACTATGAAAGTCAAGGAGGTTAGATATCTAAGCTCCTTGAACACTATAGCACTTTGTAGTAGAGAAATGAGGAACTTTGTGTTGGCGGAAACTCCCGAGATTAATTTTGCCATTATGAACACGGACTACTGAATTCAAATGGGTTCTTTGATATGCCAACATCATATGTCATGCGTGTCGTGATTTTGGCCGCCTTTCAAAAATCACTAACTATGGCCAGGAGCGAACCTGCAAGCTTGGGGTTAGTAGACCGACACGATAACCACTCACCCACCGTGGCAAACTATCCGGTCCCTGAGGCCAACATACAAATAATTTTGTGAAAATGACTTACCCTAGGTATATCTAAATAGTAAAGTAGGTGTTTGTATATCCCTCCATATATTATTCTGCTAAGGTCCCATTCCAGTTTTGTACCGAAAATAAAGTTCCATTAACACCAACCTACACATATGGGGTACCTGCAGGTTCAGCATAACCCAATGCGTAAGCGAAACGCACTCACTTACTCTTTAAATGCCTCACAATTAAATAAATACCCTAAAACATGTATATTTACAATGAAATAATGAAGGAATGCAACACGGTAACCATGGTAACAGAATCTCACAGGTCCATATATTTCTGTAAGACGCAATGCAATTCCAATTATTACATTATTGTGAAAGTTTCCACACGGTTATAAGGTTATCACTGAACGAAATTTAGCTGTACAATTTATCAATACATACAGTATAATGCGCTTAAGGGGGTCAAGGGGCACTCTAGATTTTTTCACGCAATTTTCAGGTGTGAGTGTGGTACGAAAGGTCTTTTTCACACGACTATAAAGGGTCTCCGAAAACCACTTTTAAGGGCCCTTAAATTAACAGTGTCTGTGATATTCCCAGAAAACTAACTTCGCTCTGATATACCTATGAAGGAATGACAAACCCCTAACCACTGCACCAGTAGCTGAATTGATAAAGTCTGATTATTCATGCCAAGTATAAATTAGTCATAGCATTCATGATTGAGATTTTGCTAAGTGTACTCTTTACAACTAGAATATTTGCGGGCGAAGCCGTGGCGGGTAATGCTAGTTCCTTTAAAATAGACTAAGAATTTGTCTTGAAAATATCTTGAGATGGCCAACTGGGTGTGCTTTCTATGAGATGAATAAAGGATCTTTGGAGGGTGAAGCATTGATTGGTATGTGTATTTATCTTCTTGCTCCAATGGAAATTGTGTAGTGATGTGGAAATATTATTGATCCTTGATAAAAAGCTATTGTGTCGTAATTCTTGGTGATGAAGTTGGATTTGGTCATATGTTACTGTACAGGGTTATCGGAAAGGTGGCCTCAATTTTGATTTGTGATAGCTCAGGCTGTAATAAAGATAATTTATTTATTTTTACACCAAAAGATAGAGAAAATCATAACGTTTTGTTTATCTATTTAGTAGGTTTCGATAAGAGCTCAGCACGACTCACATCCAAGCGATAGTCCACCTCCGTCGAGGTCCGCCGAAGCATGTCAGGACTCAATTTGCTATTGCAGGCACAATGTTTTTTTTAATGAAGTCCCAATAGAAAAACAAGATGTTCAGTATAGAACATATAGCCTACTTTCTCCTGTATGCATGGGTATTGTTATAACTCTTTGTACTTTTCAAGGAGTGTAATTGAATGTTTGTTGTAGTAGCTTGTTGAAATACAACGTGTTATACGGATATTAAACATGAATATGTGGTGCCTCTTGCTAGTGCTACCTCTGTAAAATTAAATCATTCAATTCGATTTCACCGTGTTTGAATTGATATGGGGAATCGATTTGCACACATACATGGCCGCCATCTGCAAACTGTTTGGCTGATGATCTTGTAGTTTGATCGAAATATGCTTCCCACATAAAGGTACGTTGTTGAAAAATTTGGTAGAGATCAGATGATTAGTTTGGTCGTAATTTGATTAAGGTTTTTACATTTGGGTGGCCACCATTATATTTCGGTCAAGATGGCGGCAATATAATTCATGACACAGAGGTTTCCTTTGCCAGTGTTACCTCTGTACCGAATTTCGTTCAATTCGGTTTCACCGTGTTTGAAAAGATAGGGGGAATCGATTTGCACACATATATGGCCGCCACCGCAAATTATTGGGCTGATGACCTTGTAGTTTGGTCAAATGATTCTTTAAACATAGAGGTACAACGTTGCAAAATTGGGTAGAGATCAGTTGATTACGTTGGTCGTAATTTGTTTCAAGCTGTTAACATGTGGGTGGCCTCCATTACGTTTTTGTCAATATGGCGGCGATATAAGAGATGACACAGGAGTGCCCTTTGATAGAGCTACCTCTGTACCAAATTTCGTTCATTTCGGTTTCACGGTGTTTGAATTGATAGGGGGAATCAATTTGTACACATATATGGCCGCCATCTGCAAACTATTGTACTGATGGCATAGTAGTTTAGTCAAAAAACGCTCGCCATATGAATATATGTTGTTGCAATATTTGGTAGAGATCGGTTGATTAGGTAAGTCGTAATTTGATTAAAGCTTTGAACATTTGGGTGGCCGCCATTACGTTTCCGTCAAGATGGCGGCGATATAAAACATGACACTGAGGAGATCTTTGATAGTGCTACCTTTTCCTCAAAGCTCGTTCAATTTGGTTTCACCGTGTTTGAATTGATAGGGGGATTCAATTTGCACACACACATGGTCGCCATCTGCAAACTATTGGGCTGATGACCATGTAGTTTGGTCAAAAGGGGTTTTATACATAAAGGTATCAAGTTTCAAAATTTGGTAGAGATCAGATGATTAGGTTGGTCGTTAGTTTATTTAGCCTTTTAACTTTTGGGTGGCCTCCACTACGTTTCCGTCAAGATGGCGGCAATATAAAACATGGCACTGAGGTGCCCTTTGCCTGTGCTACTTCTGTACAAAATTTTGTTCAATTCGGTGTCACCGTGTTTGAATAGATAGGGGGAATCGATATGCACACATACATGGCTGCCATCCACAAACGATTGGGCTGATGACCTTGTAGTTTGGTCCAATGAATTTTTATACATAACGGTATAATGTTGCAAATTTTGGTAGAGATCAGATGATTAGGTTGGTCGTAATTTGATTTAAGCTTTGAATATTTGGGTGGCCGCCATTACGTTTCCGTCAAGACAGCGGCAATATAAAACATGACACACAGGTGCCCTTTGCATGTTCTACCTCCGTAATAAATTTCGTTCAATTCGGTTTCACCGTGTTCGAATTGTTATGGGGGACAGACATTCAGAGTACACACACTCACACACACTCACACACACACAGACACACAGACAGACACACAATTTTTGGCCCTGTGTAGATCTCATAAGTCTACTTTCATTTTTTGCAAAAATCGAAATTAGGCTAACATCTAAAGTATTTAAGTCAGGGATCCTTGGCGGCCACGCAAGAGGACCAGCTCTACCAATCCACTGATCATGGCATTTTTTGTTGAGAGCTTCACGTACAATAAGACTGTAGTGAGGCGGTGCTCCATCCTCCTGGAGAGTAACATTTATTCCCTTTTTGTTTCTCATAGATCGCTTAGCTATTTCTTTTACAAATACAGAGTGAAATTAAGGCCACGTTATTGGATGACTCTGTATGATTTAGTTTTTATCATACAATTATCAGCTCACCTTCTTGTGAATGCGGTTGTAATCAGCGTTGTATATTCGGGGCCCATCAACTAAATGTGCGGGTTGAAGCTTGGTTCCATGCAGTATCAGTGAACACTCGCCAATCCACCCTCTGTTTAACTTGGACCCAACCTGAAACGAGATGTTCAGTACATGACATGTAACCTACTTTCTCTAATGCACCATTTCCTCAACTGTAACTAATTAACAGGAACTAATTGCTTTTTTTTTTTCAGAATATCAAAGAGTAGAAGAATTCGAATATTTGGGCTCAATAATAACGGTTAGAGAATGTAGAACAGTTTACATATCTAGGTAGCACTACTATAAATGGAAGTAATTAAATCAACATTGACATTAATAACAGACTAAGTAAAGGTAGAGCATTTTATCACCAAGTCAGAGAACTTTTATGGGATGACAAAGTACCCAAGAGAACGAAATTAACACTATATAAACAGTATTTCATACCAATTGTAACATATGGACTGGAAACACTGGTAACGAATAAAAGGCAAAATAGTAAGATACAAGCAGTAGAAATGATATTTTTAAGAACTGCAGCTAAAAAGACAAGAAGGGATAGAATTCAAAATATTAAAATCAGAGTAGAGTTAAATATGGAACCGTTAAATCAGAAGATACAGAAAGGAAGGTTACGTTGGTTCGGACATGTAAAAAGAATGGGTAAAGAAAGAGTAGCAAGAAGGGAATTAGAAAGAGAAGTCAAGGGAAAGAGACCAGTTGGAAGACCGAGAAGAGGGAGGTTGGACCAAATTTTGAAGGATATTGGAGAAGCTGGATTGGGTGTGGCAGAAGTGATGGAACTGGAAAAATGGAAGGACCGAAATGAGTGGAGGAGGCTTGTAAACCACACCCGGGAGACTGGAGTGGGACTTGGATGATGATGATGAATAACGGAGGAGAACAGAAAATCAGTGGAAATATGTACAAAAAAGAATAAAAAGTGAAAACAGATGCTATTACGCTCTGCAAAGCATGTTTAAGTCCGGAAATGTTAATAGGAATACTAAAGGACATATTTACATTGCAATACTAAGGCCTGTGGTTATGTATGGATCGGAAGGTTGGGTTCTGAATAGAAGAGAAGAAGACTGGCTGCGAAGATGGGGAAATATATGGACCAGTGAGAGAGGAGGAAGATTGGAGAATAAGGACAAATGTGTAACTACAGGAACTCATCAGACAGGCAGATATTGTGGTGAAAATTAAGCAGGGAAGGATAAGATGTGCAGCAGACGTATAGAGAATGCCAGAATCGCGTAGCATCAAAAAAGTGTTTACACAAAGACCGGATGGAAGAAGGAGAAGAGGAAGACCCAGGAGACGGTGGATAGATGACGTGTAAGACGACCCTAGGAGTTGGGGAATCAGGAACTGGAGAAGGAAGGTGGAAGATAGAGATGAATGGAGGCAGGTGATAAAGGAGGCCAAGGTTCTTCAGGGACTGTAGTGTCGATCAGTAAATAAGTAAGTAAGTAATCGCATTTTTCAGGAATGTTCCTTTGTTTAACACAGGTTTTTTTACAAGAAAATTTTAGATTTTTCGAGGATTTTTTAAAAGTGGCGTAATTATAGCAGCATTTTCTTGAACATTTCCATCACGCAAAATTATACAAAGATAACTTCCATTTTCAGAACCGGTTGTGTTAATATAACACCTAAGGAGGAATAACTATAAAAACTTTCAGCTTTGCATCAAGAAAAGTTGCGGAAGAAAGGGAATATTTATGTTCAGAAAAGTACTTTAGCAAGGAACCGGACATTGGGGGCAGATGACATCGCTGTTCCTCCACTTAAATCATCAATAACTAACAAGCAAGTATCAGGTAAGACAGGTCGACACCTGTCTTGAATCTTTGTGGACGCAATTTTTGTACTATGAGAGGACAACGTGCGAAATGTGAGCCGCCAGATTGAAATGCAAGGCTCCGAAATCGTACCTGACATCCTGATACGCAGGCATGACGCCTGGCGGAGCTGGACATCCCTGTGGCACTCGGGCTACAGTACAGCCGCTGGGTGTCCAGCTCTGACGTTTGGTGATGGTGGGAGAAGAGGGGTAAAGAGAACAATATAGCCAACTTATGGCAATGAGAAGCAGTTAATAGAACCTTGAAACTTTCCATCAGTGTAATTCTTCTCTAGCGTCTTCACTATGTAACGTGGAAGTCCCACACCCTATTTGCAATTGTATGCATCATTTTGTTATTCCGACATTTTGCGGTTACAAAACCTAAATTCTTCGATTGCAGTGGAATTCCGCCCGTGTTGGCGAAGTCGCTTCAACCATGAAGAATGTTGTCACCTGTACCAATCAACGGCTTTTCCGGTAAGCCGGTCTTTAAATTTAGCTCGATGTTGCAAGGCCTCTCTTCTGTTGCTCTTTGTGCTAGTGCAGGTTTGTTGTTTTATTGTCTTGTGTGTGCACACTTACCGGTTAACTGTGTGTAATTATATTACTTCAGTAATATGGTCAGCGGTTCGTCAGAATTCATTTAAAAACATGAGAAATATATTATGTAGTCCACGCTGTTTAATATTTCACGGTACACAACGGGCAACACTGTCTCCCTCCCTCATGAGAAATGTCAGAGCCGGATACTCGACGGCTGTACTGTAGCGAGGCGTGCGTCTGCTTCCCACCGACCTTGAACGCTTAGGCCATCAGGGCTGTCCCTTCCAACATGTACGGTACTCGCTACCTCCCATTGATTTATATGAGAGATTCGCCACATGATTTCGGTGACTTGCAGTTCAATCTGGCGGCTGATTTTTCGCGCGTTGTCCTGTTATAGTACAACGATTGCGTCCACTAAGTTTCAAGATAGGTTGCGACCGGTCTTATCTGATACTTCCCTTGTTAGTAACATAACTACGACTGTTGATGTTCGACGATATTTATAACTTTATATTATTTTATGTTCGAAAAGAAATGTTCATACGACAGGTGCCATGTGCGATCGCCAGATGAAAGACCACCTAAAATCGAAGATTTACCGCACTGTCATTCGTCCCGTAGCGCTTTATAGTACCGAATGTTGGCCGACCACGAAGGCAGCAGAACGTCGGCTAAGTGCCATGGAGACCAAGATGCTTAGATGGACAGCAGACATTACTAGGTTGGATCACATCCCCAATCAAAGAATAAGGGAACGATTTGGTATCGCAGCAATCAGTAACAAAATGCGTGAGGGTCGTCTGCGATGGTTTGGGCATGTGCTACGGTCAGGAGCGGACACCATTGCAAAACAGGGCTACACACTGGAGGTCGCCGGGAAAAGGGGCGACCGAGACAACGTTGGGCCGATACACTGCACAGGGATTTGAAAGGCGTCAACCTTCATCCGGACATGGCCCATGACCGAGTAAAGTGGAGACAGCGGACTCAAATAGTGGACCCTGCCACGAGGTGGGACAAACGCTAAAGCAAAAGAAGAAGAAGAAGAAAAGAAATGTTCATACTGTGCCCGTTTGGACCGAGTTCCAACGACCACATTTTGTAAAATACCGACATCAGATTAGCACGAGAAAATATATCTCAGGGTCTAACATTTCTTATACAATTTAGCCCACATGCTCTTTCAAAAACATACGCACATCCTTGTGTGCCCACAACTACGGGAACAAAAGCCCTCTTGGATGACCCCCAAGGTCTCCACAACTTTAAGTGTCGCCAAACGCACACCAAAATCATCACCAAAATATTCTGCACACATCATATTATTCTATTTTTTATCATATATTTTTTTTCTTGTAATATTCTGTCAATTACTAGACTGTGTTCTTCAGTGTTATTTTAACAATAAAATAAATTCTGGTCAATCTCTCCTTGCCTCCCATTTACATAAATTCTCCCTGATTTGATACATTAAATACCTGTTGTTTCCTTTCTTTTCATCTGAATATTTTTTTAAGTGCTTTTGGAAAAAATAATTCTGAGCTCAAAAATCTTACTACTTCATTCTCTTCATCCATAAACTCATTTAAATTTATTTAAACTTCCAAACTTTTATTCAAAAATAAACAAAGTTGTTTAATTTAAGTCCTTCCAACTAATTAAATTCATCCACAAATTATTATTATTATAAAAAAATTTAGGCATCATCAATGTCATAAATGATTATTATCGCCCTATTTCTTTAATAAATTTTGAAATCTCATCTGTAAGTGATTATTATTAACATCTTCTATTATTTTTATTTAATGCACTAATTATTTAATCACAATAAGCAATTAACAATTAATTTAATTTAGTCCTAATGTTCGGTATTATCACTCCCTAATTATTTATAACTTTAAATAGCATCGTTATTATTTATAATATTATTAACTTATTCACTTCACACTTGATTATTATTATTATTATTATTATTATTATTATTATTAAATAAATCAAATTATTTAAATAATCCAAGTCGCAATTACTTCTGCTCTCATAATAAGAATTAAAGAAAAATATTCCTATCCATTGGAATAATAGAAATATTTCATGTCGGAACATGAACTAATGCCTGTCCTGACAAAATCGTAGATCGAAAAATAAATTGTCAGACAGCAGTTACATTGGTCATCCAGACAAATACAATCGAAAATCTAGCTACGGTGAAAAATGTGTGTTGATTTCTGATCGTGACTGTTCAAAAATATGGAATTCTCTAATACTACAGGTTAGTGGATAGTACATGAATAGTTGTCTTACTTCATTCTTGATATGTAGAAAGAGCGTGTCCTGCGATGGACACTATTCCAACAGTGTCTTCCCATGGCCATCTGCTGTATCCGTATACCTCGTTTGTCTCCATGTCCTACCAATCCTACGAGTAGTTTAACGGCGCATGTTGATATTCTCAGTCACTCGTTCTAAAACACTCCCGCTATCACCAGTACCGTGTAACATGATGAAAAGTTGCCCAGTCATAGACTGGTACAGTATTCTTGTAGATTTGAGAATAAATCTCATATTCAAATAATGCGGTTTCGTTTGCACGCTAAGATAGGAACACCTATTAGCTGTATAAACGAACTGGTGAAATAAATACTTCTCCTGATGAAATTCGAAGTGCCTGATGTATAGTCACCACAAGAAATACATCGTTCTGTAGGCTAACTTCTGTGAATGGTTTCGACACTACCATCACCTGACTGTAGAATATGTAACCTGAAAGTCAGTGGATATTCTAAGTCCATTCGCTGCCAAAAGTTAAGTTTGTTCACTCGAACAAAAACTAAGTCTTGCTGACCACTGGTTCAGCGACTAAGTCCTTCGACCGTCAGAATCTCGGCGTGTATACTGTCACTCCAGTACTGTCATTAGCAGTAGCCAGAAACATCTCTCCTCTCCAACTCGTCTTAATACCTATTCGTTTGTAACCCTATCTACCCATCTAATCTTCGTCAGTCTCCTGTAACACCGCATTTCAAACGCTTCAATTCTCCTCTTTTCTGCTGCACCAATAGTTACGTAGTTCCGCACATGAGTAAATGCTCCGTTGTAATGATGTAACTATCTTGAGAATCGTGCCCTTTATATAGTCCAGGGAGCAATTGTTCCAGAAACTTCCATCTCGTATCTCGGCTTCTACTGGACCGATTTTAACGCTTGATAGCTCAAATTCCTTCTCTTGTAATTGCCAGTCAAGTGTGCTAATTTCCTAGCGCCCATCTCTTCTCCAAAAGGTAATTAAAAAAAATTCTCGTGACGTATGCGGGCTCCACGTCACAAACTCACGTCACTCGCCCCTGCGATGCATGCTTCCCTCAGCACTCTTGAGTCTCCTCCGCGCGCTATTCAAACCATCCGTTCCCTCAATCTCTTCAATTAATAACTCTTCATTCCAAAATAATAATGTCAACAATGTCACGGACGTGTGAACGATCCGGGTATAATACATATCTGTCGAGATTCAGTCACTTGAATTGAGTGATCGGAGTGCAAGCGCTGAGTTTGCTGTTTGTGCTATACAAGTTCTCTGACCCACGCATGTGCTCTGTCTGCTTGGCAATGCCATATGGCTACAGACTACCGATCAGCACCATGACGTTTTAGTGTATTTATATTAACTGCAGCATTCACTGAAATTGTCGGTGAAATCCTACGTATGAAATGCCCTGTGTAGAAATTTGAGTTGTGGATATTAAGTAGGGCTGTTACTTTTAATCGATTAATTTCAGATTTCGGTTAATCGATTAATCGAAACCGAATAATCGATTAACTATCGTAAATAACGATTAATCGATTAATCGGTTTTTGATTTGTTTTGCCGATTAATCAATGTATTTCGCATTTTTAACTACGCTCTCACAGAATCAACCAACTATGACACAACTTGGTTTCTTAATGCAATCACTCGACATGGTTAGCCGGAGCAGTCCCAAGTTGGATGATGTTTTTGATTCTTTTAGGGGCTTTGCAACATCGTGGTCACGTATCCCCGCGTACTGGGGTGTGTTTAAGACATGTCTGATAACATGTGTCACTGCGATGTCTGTACCAGTGTGTGTATTTGTAATTCAGGTAGAATATGGGTAGGAACCGACCGTGGCCTTGAATTAGGTACCATCCCGGCATTTGCCTGGAGTAGTAATGAGAAACCATGGAAAATCATTTCCAGGATGACTGAGGTAAGAATCAAACCCTCCTCTATCAGTTTTGCTTCACGAGGCTGAGTGTACACGTTCCAGCCCCCACACCAGAATTAAATTTCTTGGCAGAGCCGGGAATCGAACCCAAACCTCTGTGATGACAGCTAAGAATGCTAGCCACTGCTCAACGCCTGCTTTGAGGTTTCATTTAACTTCACTCCAAGGATTACCGTGTTGGAAGCCCATTTTCAGGCTTGCCTTAGAAATCAAAATTTGTTCGCTAATCCTGAAAAAATACTACATGATGTTAATAAATACTCTTGGATGACTAGTTTCAATCGTCAAGTGATCATCATCAGATCATTTACACGTAGGCTATTAAATCTACTGTATATGGAGAAGTATGGAATGATAATTACAATATATACACTTATTTATTTGCAGTAGCAATTAAACTACCAAACTAAAGATATGTGCTATTTGTTGAGATACTGATAGTTATTAAATGGTGCACTTCGCAGTTTGAGCGATGTGTGGTCCGTTTAGGTGCACAATCACATAATGGCACTAAGCAAGCAAACTTGAGGATCAATCACAACTATCAGTATCTCAACAAAAAATAACATATCTTTACTATTTGTGCTAGATTAATTACTACTGCAACTAAAAACGTGTATGTATTGTAAATATCATAACCCAAACTTGTCGACACAGATTAATAGCCGAAGTGTAAAGATCTGATGATCGCTTGACGATCGAAACTGGACATCTAATTGTATTTATTAATCTCATGTAAAAAGTCTTTGACCGTCCGAAAAACATTAAATTTCGACTCCAAAGATACAAATAAGACGTCTTACGAACGAAGGTATGTCTAAAGTCAACACTTAGGCAAGTTCGATAAAAACTCAATGATCTCATGGTAGGGCAGTTATAAAAAGCGCGGTAAAAATAGGAAATCTTGTAGATGTAGCGTAAATATTGCAATCATTGCAAAATACGAACTGGACGTCTATCTTGGGAATTCACCGCCTGACTTGCATACTCACCCTTTTTCACAGGTTGAAAATGAATAAACAATATATCAAAGGCCCGCTAAACTAGCGACAAAATACTTGATATTCCCCGCTGGGAACATTGTGACTGCAAAGCGGAGCTGCCTCGTCCCAGAAAATGAGTACTTGCTTGTATTTTTGCACCAAAACAGACCGTCTGTTGAAATATATTGTCACATTTATTTTTAAATAATGCATCTTGTTTGTGAACTGTTGAAGCCATTGTTTCAGTGTTGCCTATACAAAAACTGTTAGTTGTAACTCTTCAGTCGGTCAACATGAGTTTGTCCATTGACTGTGCGGGGTGCAATGTGAAAATAATATGAGTAATAAGTAAATAAACTACTTGTAAAATTACACGTGCTAGTTATGATCACAATGAGCCCGGCAGGAGTAGGCAGGCTAAAGCGTATCAACTGTACGACCAAGGCTCCGCTGAGATATGTAAACTTATGCATAATAGAATTCAATTGCATGCACTAAGTTTATTTTATTTATTATATTGTGTTATTCTTATTTGTATACACGATCATAATACTCATAAATAATTCACAAACCCTTATTAAACAAACTAAACGTATACAATGCTCAAAAAAGGCCTCGCATATTGTGATTCAGTAACTTGTTTATTTTGCTATGTGTATGTTATCATATTATACACAATATAGGGTACATACTAAGAAAAACCACGCACAATCTGCGTTGCAAAAGATACAGAAACACACGACGAATAACAAAAGTGATAATGTGGGACAGAGCACACAACCGTCTTATTCATGTTGGGGCATATCAATACCATGTATGGCCACCACGAGCTCTAATCCATGCTTGCAGATGACGAGGCATACTGAGCACCAACGGATACAACGTGGTTTGGGGCAGATTCCCCCACTCTTGGAAAGCAGCTTCAATCAGTTGCTCTTTGTTTATTGGAGGATTGGGACGGTGCGAAATTGCCCTCTTGAGCTCTTTCCATGCATGTTCATTCCAGTTCATGTCCGCAGAATAGGCAGGCCGCTCCATTCTCTGTATGACATGCATCTGAAGGAACTGATTGACCACCCTAGCTCGATGGGCACGAGCATTATGGTCCTCTAGTGTAAAGCCCTCACCCATTGTGGCAGCAAATCCTGTAACGACAGGTTCAAGGATGCTGTCTCTATACACCAGACCAGTCATGTTACCGTGGATAGGAATTAGTGGCGTACGTCGACCGAACATGATTCCACCCCAAAACATGACTGAACCTCCTTGCTGTTGGTGGCTTTCCTGGATGAAGGGCTCGTGAAATCTCTTACCTACTCGGAGCATTCCAGTATGGCGACGTAAAACTGATAGTGATTGTAATAGCGATCATAACTAACACGTGCAATGTTCCCAGGAGTGTTATTTACTTATAATTCATATAGTTTATACATTGGACTCCGCCCAGTCTCTGGGCAAATTCAAGTTGACCGCCTGAAGAGTTACAACCTACAGGTCTTTGTGGAAATTAGGCTAAACCAGAATAAAACAAAAATGTTCCTGTCCTAAATTGTAAACAGCCTTTCCAACAAAAATTGAACAAAATTCAAAAGCATTGCTGAAAACTCCTCGTTTTCTTTTCCTGAAACCCTTCCCAATTTTATTGATGTTTGTCTTTCCACGGTCACTGACTGTTATTTGGTTATTGTTAACATAAACAAGGAAGGACACGTATCTTTACGCAAAATTTAACTTTTATAGAGTCTATACATCATTCCGAAAATAAGCCTAACTCAACTTAAGCGATGACTTCTCATTTAAACCATTTTCAAAACGTATTTTCTTATCTCGTGTCTACTATCAGTTAATCGATTTTTCGGTTAATCGATTATTCGGTTAATCGGTTAATCGATTAATCGGTTTAAGGAGCTTCGATTAATCGATTAATCGTTTCCGAATAATTTCAAATTAATCGATTAATCGATTATTAATCGATTAATTGAAAATCGATTATCACCAGCTCTAATATTAAGGTACAGTGCTATTTATTTTGCAATGTTCTTCAGTTGGTGTATGCAAAAGTACGGTGCACACTTTCCATGTCGGTATAGGCTAGGGTACAAGGATAGTGTGTTCCAAACTTCTGGACGTAGATTCCTAAATTTCATGAATATTTCGCAGTATTTTCCTGTCGCCGTAAAGATTCGTGCAGACTTTGTCTTTGTGTTTGGGATTGTAACTACAATGGTTAATCCAATATATATTGTCAACTTTCAAATCATGTAATTTATGTCCAACATGTTGGATTTGAGCGCATGTGCAAAGCTATCCTTAGCCTAATTGGTCAATGAATGAGCTCTGATTTGTTGGAGAAACTGTTTCATAATGGAAAATAATAGCCTACTTTATTGTTGTTGTTTGAGTCTTCAGTCTTTTGACTGGTTTGATGCAGCTTTCCACGCCTCCCTGTCCTAAGCTAATCGTTTCATCTCAACGTAGCTACCACACCCTACATCTGAGGCAATCTGTTGAATATATTCTAACCTTGGTCTACCCCTACACTTCTTGCCCTCGACCCTTCCTTCCATAACTAAGTTTGCTATTCCTGGGTGTCTTAGTGTGTGTTCTACCAACCTATCTCTCCTCTTCATTAGCAGTAGCCAGAAACATCTCACCTCTCTAACTCGTCTTAATACCTATTCGTTTGTAACCCTATCTACCCATCTAATCTTCATCAGTCTCCTGTAACACCGCATTTCAAATGCTTCAATTCTCCTCTTTTCTGCTGCACCAATAGTCCATGTTTCACTTCCATAGAGTGCGACGCTCCAGACAAAGGCCGTCAAAAAAGACTTCCTCATACCTAAATCTATATTCGATTCAACAGATACCTTTTCTATAGAAATGCTTTCCTTCCCTGGGCTAACCTACTTTTTATATCCTCTTTGCTTCGTCCATCACTGGTTATTTTACCGACAGTAGTGGCTACGCGGGCTAAAGCGCTGCGTTAAGTCAAGGGGCCAAGCTCTCTGCTGACTCGGTAGACGCGTGGGTTCGAGCCCCACCGTCGGCTGTCCTTGAAATGGTTTTCTGTGGTTTCCCATTTTGAACACCAGGCAAATGCTGGGACAGTACCTTCTGACAGGCCACGGCCGCTTCCTTCCACATCCTTGCCCAGTTTCATTCATCTTCATCCATTCCATCTCTCATCCCGACGCGCAGGTCGCCCACGGGCGTCGACTAGAAAGACCTGCACTCGGCCTCTCAGGAGGCCACACGACAACAACAAAAAACTGGTTATTTTGCTTCCTAAGTAACAGAAGTCTCCTACTTCCTTTAGTTTTTCACCTGCCAATTTTATGTCCATAGAGGTTTCTGATTTATTTCGGCTGCATTCCAGTATTTTTGTTTTACATTTGTTAATTTTCATCATGAAATGTTTCCTCAAGACGGAGTCCATACCATTCAAAAACTCATTCAAATCCTCAGGCGTGTCGGCCAAGATGACTATGTCATCGGCAAATCTCAGAGTTGAAATTATTTCTCCTTGAATCTTCACTCCCACTTTAAACTTTTCTCCAATTTCCTGCATTGCTTGCTCAATGTAAAGATTAAAAAGTATGGGTGATAAGTTGCAGCATTGCCTTACACCTTCCTGAATACCAGCTTCTCTCTCATGTCCTTCAGCTCGAATGACTGCTGTCTGGTTTCTGTAATGACCCCCATTATGATACAGTTTTCTGACATTTAATATTAACATTACAACATCGTCGAACATAAAATGTACATTATCAAACTCAATTGATATCGTAGCTTTCAGTCAGTCAACACTAATAATTCCAACTACTGGAAAATGTGAAAAATAACTTGAAATAAATTACATGTGATTTCACATTAAAATTACATGTGATGGAGTATGTGAAAGCTGTGTTATTGTGATGGCTGTATTAGTGTGCGTATTTAGGTGAGGATTGGGAAAAGGTGGCCTTGGTCATACGTTAGGATCTATCCCGGAATATGCCTCAAGTAGAAATGGGAAACCACGGAAAATCATTTTAGGAAGGTTGAGGTGGGAATCGAACCCACCTCTTCTCAGTTTTATCTCACGTTCAGACCAGCAGAGCCAAGAAAATAAACCGGACCTCCGGGGTGACAGCTAACATGTTTCCTTCCGACATAAGTCACGAATGGTGATATCGTTTGTTGTTTAAAAGTCGCCCCGTACTCGGTGTCTTTATTTAAAGAGATGAAAATGAGCTCTATTGACAGTGGAAATTAAGGTATAATAGGCAATACAAGAGATTTGGGTTCGAGTGCCAAGGCATGTATAATTCTCAGCTCTTACATTTCAGGTGTGAACTATGGGGTAAGCTATCTTCTAAACTTTAGAGTAAGTTATGTCACTTACCTTATCGACGATCGTCAAATTCCAAATGCCTTTTGGGTTCTCTCCCCACGTCAGCACTGACATGAACTTCCAGTTAACAAACCCTCTATCCGAGTCATCCAGCTTCCTGGGCCCCAAAAGTTGCACAGTAGTGCCTATAAACATAAAATAGCCATGAATTTGATCTCTTCACATGAACAAAACAATGCAATAACTTGTTGTAAGTGTTCTAGTCCTTATCCGTTCCGGATGTCGGCAACCATGTTGGCTGTGCTTTCTCTGTTCTGAGCCGTGTGGAATAACATTTCCCATGTCTTGAGAGTCCAGTCTCTCAGGATTTTTAGCCAGGAGATTCGTCTCTTGCCAACACTTCTCTTTCCAGGTATTCTTCCTTTTGATTTGTATTTACAAATTAATTATTAATTATTTCATTATGTAAAACGTTTATACATTAATTAATTTATTTATTTATTTACTTATTTATTTATTCATTTACTTATTTTTTATTTTTCTATTTGGAGCCTACTTTTCTCATTTTGCAAAAATGAGGAAAAAGTAGACTTATGAGATCGATCCGGAAAAATGTGTGTGTGTCTGTCTGTCTGTCTGTCCTTCTGTCTGTCTGTCTGTCTGTATGGCTGTGTGTGTCGTCGTCCCCCCCCCTCCTCCTAAACGTCTGCAGCTATCGAAACCAAATTTGGTAAGAGTAATGATTTATACCTGAATATCTCACGGCCATATTTTAAACTGACGTCAGTGCTACCAACTGCTCACAAATCGCAATTGTAATTTGAGCTCTATGTTGGATATCTCAGAGTTTATGCAGGCGAACTATTCCAAAATTGGTACAAATAAACAATGGCATTCCAGATTAATTTTCAGAAGAACATACATGCCAGTATTGCCAACATGCATCTAAGCCTGCCGAGAGGTCCAATTTCTAAATGCATGAACTTCCATACTATCGATTGGATTTCAACCAGATTTCGCGTGTACTATGTGTACTACAGCAGATATGACTGTGCGTATTCTAATGAGCCACCAGGGCTGCCAACTGTTGATAAATGATCTCAGTATATTTTAACCCTAATCTCAATATATCAAAAGGTATGCAAGCCAACAGCTCTAAACTTTGCACACGTATAGTACCTGACATTCTACCTTAGTTTGGAGTAATTTATGTACATTAGTGCTGCCAACACAATTCTAAGCCTGCTGATAGGTCCAGTTTATAAATGCATATAACTTCTATACTAACAAATGGATTTCAACCAAATTTCATATGTGCTTTTTGTACAGTTTTGACTGTGCGTAATCGTAAGAACCAGCAGGGCTACCAACTGTTAATAAATTGCCTCTCTATTTGTTCAATCCTAATATCAATATATCAGAAAGTATGCAAGCCATCAGCTCTTAACTTTGCACACGTATAGTACCTGACATCTAGATTAATTTGGAGTAACTAATATACCAGTGCTGCTAACATGATGCTAAGCTTTCTAATAATTTAAAATTTTTAATTGCATGTAACTTCTGTATAACAAATGTGTTATCCAAAATTGGCACTATAATGGATTTTCATTTCATTTCATATTTATTCATCAGTGCCTTACACTATATTTACATTACACTGAAGGGTGTCTCTGAAAAGATCAAAGCCCCACTTCGCATTCGGGATGCGTCAGAGCCCCCACTATATATACTGGATTATATATACATATGTACACAAGATGGCAATTAGTGAGAATCGAGCAATGATAAATTATTTACAGTATACATTAGAGGGATGGTAAATTTATATAGGATAAGGCAGGAAAACAAGAGAAGAGATCACATAAATATTGCAAATGGAGATACACAGGAAACATTAGCACAACAAAGAATCGGGGCATAATTTATGAGGAACAACCTACTTGATGAACAAATAATGCCGCAGCTTCCTCTTGAACTGAACGGCACTATTGTTGCTGGCCTTCAGGGAACACGGTAGGCTGTTCCATGCACAGACCGATCTAATTACAAAACCCAGTTTGTAAGACTCAGTCCTGGGTAGTGGAGCGTAGAGCGTAACTCCGCGGCCTTCTGAGCTGATCGGTAGCCAAGGGAAATTTTGTCTAAAATAGCAGATGAGTCTGTATTATTAAAAGGTTTTCGCAGGTATAACAAATCAATTTGGGTAAATAGGTTCTCAATAGATGGAAGGCTACATTTTTGGCGTCTGATTTTAGAGTCTACGTCGGAATTTTTCGAAAGAATGAATTTAGTGGCACGATTTTGTATCTGTTCTAGCTTAAGGATATTTCCCTTGGTGCCGGGGCTCCATGAAAAGCACGCGTGAATTAGCAGGGGTCGTATTAGACTCAGGTATGCGGTCCTCTTCACTTTGGTACGGCAGCCACGTAGATTTCTGCTTAGCATACCTAGTTGGCGTGCAGCTTGGTTCCTCACTGCGTCGGTGTGGGTGTTCCATTTCAGGTCGGAAGTGATGTTGAGTCCAAGAAGTTTGACGCAATGCACACGGTGAATCGGAGTGTTTTCAAAGTGATAAGGGTTGGCCGCTGGAATTCGATTACGAGTTAGGGAGATTAGATTACTTTTGGTAGAATTGACAGCCAAGCCGTTAATTATTCACCAGACACTGATGTTATTTAGATCCTCCTGCAGGGCGGTGAGGTCACTATCGTCTTTGATCTTGCGATAGAGGGTTGTGTCGTCGGCATATTGGTAGATGTTTGAGGAGACTGCATGGGGAAGATCCAACATGAATATGTTGAAAAGTAGAGGACCAAGGACAGATCCTTGAAGGACACCAGATTGGACCAAAACAGTAGAGGAATGAGCGCCTTGGAAGACTGCTCTCTGATACCGGTTTGTAAAAAAGTCAGTCAACCACCCCACTAGTTTACCACCGAAGATGTAGGAGCGCAGTTTATCAAGGAGACGTGAACGGGGAACCTGATCAAAAGCCTTAGTCCAATCGAGAGTAACGAGATCCACTTGACCGCCTGGTATTCTTTCCAAAGTTTGTTGCCAGTCGTCCTCAGCTGATGTGAGTAGCGTTGTACAGGAACGTCCAGGTAGAAACCCATGCAGGTGTTCGTTAAGAGAACCTGTTTCTTTCAGGAAACGCAACATCTCCCTCGATAGCAGGCGCTATCGTAATATTTCCGATGAATTCTGAGCATTACATACATGACATTGTTCCCAACCTGATTTTACGCGCACTGATAAATCCATTATCAAACAGCACGTAACTTCCATAGTATCCATTAGACTTCAGCCAAATGTTATATGTACATTCTACACCTTAAGAGA
Source organism: Meconema thalassinum (assembly GCA_946902985.2). NCBI lineage: Eukaryota > Metazoa > Arthropoda > Insecta > Orthoptera > Tettigoniidae > Meconema > Meconema thalassinum. The sequence continues at coordinate 2,094,607,186 of OX336388.2, read as the reverse complement.
TGGAACTATATATATAAAAGTATATATTGAGAGTCACCAGGGCTGCCTACTGTAGTAAGTTACTCTATTACTTGATTTCGTTATTATTCTAGATAGGTCTATATAGATTGGCATCAATCTGAAATGTTAAGAAAAGTAGGCTCTTTAGTTCGTCACGGAACTACTAGTTTATTTTTTAGCTCCGTTTGGTCCGGCTGTGGACCACGTGGTTCTTATCACTGGCAGATTTGATCCTAGCCCAGTATTCCTTCATTCTGGCTCTGTGAATGTTCTTCCGCTCCTGACTCCATTTCACACCTGGACGCACTGCCCTTGCTGTTAGTGACTCGAGAGAGTCAGATGTTCTCATTAAATTTCTGTATCTATTCCTGTCTTTCCTGACTAGTTCGTCCACTTGGCGTTAGTTAGGCTACTTTCCCTCAAAAGACAGTGTTTAAAATTCTGGAAGTGAGCATCTGATTACCCATTCTCACAATATGACCATAGAAGATCAGCCCCCTCTTCATCATAGCTGTTCCAATGCTCTCCACTTGTTCATACAGTTCATTGTTGTGCCTGATTCTATACGTGCCTTCCTCTATTGGGCCCATGATTTCTCGCAGAATCCTGCGGTCCTTCAGCTCCAATTTCCGGAGTTGACTTCTTCTGACCATATTTAGACATTCCGAGGCATTTAGTACAGATGATCTCACTACTGAACCCTTATTGATTTGCCGATCAATAAGTTTTCATGATTTATTATTATTATTACTCATATCCAGGCAGTACATGTTGGAGTGAGATATGGAATGCGAGCTGAGTGTTGCAATTGCTTGCGACAGACGTGGCGTTGGTAACTATTCCTGTGGACGACCTGGTAAGCCGAGTTCAAGGACAAAGTCAGGATGAACGCGCATACAATTTGGCGTTATTATGGGCGTGCCAGAGGTGAATCTCCAACCAATACCCGATTGAATCATCGAATCCGAAGAGAGAACGCCTGACCCACGCGGAGATTAGCGTGCCATAAAAAGATGCTGAAAACACGTGTTTGAAGAACCGCTGATCCGATACGATTCCGCATGAGTGCATTGAGACGTTCGGATAAAAAGAAGATGTTTGATACTAGTCCCAAGTCTGTGAGTTAAAAACTGCAGATTATTTTTATAAATTACTCCTACCCCACTCCATTCTGCCAGTTTCAAATAAATTGATCGTAGGAGTGTAGCTGAGAAATACAATTTGATCAGGCGTCGAGAGGCATAGTTCACGCCAGTTTGGAACACAAATTGATAAGGCGCCGAGAAGCATAGTTCACGTCTGTTTGAAGAAACATTTTAATAGTGCTCGCGGAGCAGAGTTCATGCCAAGTGGAGTCGAGATCTCAAGTTGAGATAAGCGCTACTCGGCATAAATAATTTGAGAGACCTTTAAATGCCAGCTGCGTGGCAGACTAAACTGTAATATTTATTTTGTGTAATTTTGTGATTTATATGTGCGTGTGAAACAAGCGAATGCTTAAATAGGGCCAGTTCTTCGTGGAGTAATCGCCCAGGACTCTTGAGTGAAAGCCAGTAGCTCATAGCGATTCTAGCAGGATAAAATATTAATTTGAACATTTCTTTTTAAGAAGCCATACCAGGATGTATAATACAAGGTCGATTGGTGGGATGATGTGCAACGCTTCTACCAGAATGTCGACGATGATGGAGTAATTTTCCTGTGGGAAATGCTCTGGGATGGAGGCTGATTTTCTGCAAGCTGTTCGGTGATGTACAAACCATTGATTTATTCAATATGTAGCTAGATTAGACGCGGGAACGTTGTAAATAATTTTTGTTCATAGTAGTTTTCTTGTGTATTTAGATTTCGTGTACCGGCACTATTTTATATAAATGTACGTTGGCACGTGGCCAAAATTTTGTTTGATTGTGTATTCTTCTGATGAGTCATTATTAATATGTACGGCGCGTGCATTGGAATATTTCATTCATGCGAATGCGAAGTTCGTCTTGGATGATAAATGGTGCTTTAATTCAAATTCATTTAAATTAGGAGAAGGGGGTAAATTTGATTAGATTAGATATTATACGAACAGGTTTTTATTCATACTAGGGTTGCCGAGCGCAACATGTTAATATGTCTATGTAGAACACCTTAGTTCTATTTTTGAGTTTTTTTATATCCCTTTTTCAGGAGCAGGAAGGTGATGCCTTAGTTTACATTTAATTAACTTCGGTTAATTAAGGTGTTTTTCGTGAATTCTGTTATTTAGGAATTTAAAAACAGATCACAAGGGAGTTATTTTGTTGTTTGAAAATAAGAGTCATTATTCAGTAAGAGTTTGTCTACTGAAAGTTTATTTAAATTAGAGTCAATGTAATATTTAACTATCAAGACATGTGTGTGTGTACGACTGAAATCTCACTGCATGACCCTATTTTCTCTGAGTATATTCGGGTGTTTTGCGATGGCTAGCATCGAGGAAATGAAAGTGTTGATGGAGCAGATGTCCGCGCCGGTGACTGTGCAATTGTCTGCAAAAACGTAGGAACAGTTAAAAAGCATGAAGGAGGAGATGAGTGAACATAGTGATTATTACATGACGTGAACAGTAACATTACGGTGCAATTGCAAATCCAGAAATTGGATAGCGACAAGCAATTACACGAGTTGCGTGAACATAGCGACAAACAATTACACGAGTTGCGATAGCATATAGATAAACAGTTAGTTGAACTAAACCACAAGTTATCGGAGCAGGCAACCTTACAAGCAGTTCAGTTAGATAGAATAATCCTTGAAATAAATCAGATTACCAAAACAGAACTAGAGAAACTAGCAGGGGAGGTGGCAGAGAATAATTCGTGACAGTTAGGCGAAATCAAGAAACTAGAATCCAAATTTGACGACAAGTTGGTACAGTTTGATGAAATGGTAGCCGTCAAACTGAAACAGATCGAGACAGCATGCGTAAACAATACGGCAGGGATTAAAAGCACGCAGGACGAATTACAAGGGCAATTTTAGAGAATAGAGGCGAAGAATCTAAACATACAAGAGCAGATTAATTCAGTCGACAACAATGTGTTAGGATTGATAAAGGAACTTGACAAACTGGATATGAAAACGGAGAAAGAAAGGATGCACTTGCGCGAGAACCTGGAAGACCAGTTAAGTAAAAATCAAGAGCAATTACGAGAAGAAATGGGAGAAGGGTTAATTAAGAATCAGAAAGAGATAGGAGAACACTTAATTAAAACTCAGAAGCAGATACAAGATCAAATAGGGGAACAGCTTGAGAAGTATCAAGAGAACAACGAAGATAAATTAACAATTTGAAGAGTAGAATCCGGAAAGATTGGGAATAGCAGGTGAATGAGAGTAAGGGGGACAGGCTGGCAATATTAAAGAGGCTAGGGGACAATTACTCTAGAATACAGGCTTTGGAGGAAAGTATAAAGTCCAAGTTTCAAGAACACTCGGACCTCATCGTTAAAAATGAGATAAGACTTTTAGAGAACGCCAATTTATTCTCTTCAGAAAACACATTAGGGAAACACGGAGATATTGAAAGTCCGGAGGGATCGAAGTTAGCTGAGGATACTAGCCGAGATCAGAGTCCAAAGACGACTTGCAACACATTCCATAATTACAGAGGGGAAACGTCAACTCCACAACCTGGTGTGACAACTGCCCAAGTCATACAAGTCATTAGGGGAAATGATTTTAAACCAGACAAATTTAGGGAGAATTCAGGATCTACTCCCAAAACATTCTTGCGCCAGCTGGATGATTATTTTAATGACCAACACGTCAGTCCCGCAAAACAGCTTCGTTTAGTGGAGAAGTTTTTAGATGGCACGAATTTAATCTGGTTTCAAAGCTTCAAATATACCTTCAATGACATGGTCCAGTTTAAAGAAGCATTTTTTTAGGAAGGTTTGGAGTCCTTCACTGCAACAGGGGTTAAGGATGGATTTATATACCGGAAAAGACCATAGTACACACCCTACAAGGTTTTCTGAGTTTTTTGGTCAGCAGCTAGTACGATTTAGAGATTTTGATGAACCGCCTTCAGAGAAAAACATGGTATTAACTATCGGCAAACAGCATCCGATGAACATACAGAATTTTTAGTAGCAGGGAATATAAAAACCGCAGTTCAGGCAGAGAAGATACTCCGTCACTTGGACGAAACCAGTATGATCAGTCCACAGAGCGGGAGACGAAATATGGAATGCGTGAATACCGCAGAAATAGTTCAGGGGCATCAAAACAGGAATAATCAGAACAATCAGACGAAGACGCAGTCCACTAGCACACAATTTACGCCCAGACGGCAGGAATTCGATGGTCGGAACCAGTACAACAATAATAATAATAGGAACTTCCAAAATCGCCGTGATAACTACAACAATCAGAATAACAATAATAATCAGAGGACGTACCAGCGAGAATACACTAACTGGAGAGGAAACCGAAGGCAGGATAGGCCATATCAGAGAAACGGGGACGGTAGATGGAATAATCAGAGGAATTATCGGCAAGAAAACCAGAGATACTACCGTAATGACTGGAACGAGCGGTACGTTGAGTCGCAAAAATATTTGGACGAATTAAATGCAGAGGAGGAAACAGAGAAAGAGAAATGGGAGCGTGCGATGGCGAACAGAAAAAGTCCAGGAAGCGGAAAGCTTACTACGTCAGCAGGAGAGACAGGATGACAACCGGCGAAACTCAACAGATGGGTCGCACGATAAAACAAGATGTTCAGTAAAGAACATATAGCCTACTTTCTCCTAAATGCATGGGTATTGTTATAACTCTTTGTCCTTTTCAAGGAGTATGATTGAATGTTGGTTGTAGTAGCTTGTTGAAATACAACGTGCTATAGGGATATTAAATATGAATATGAGGTGCCCTTTGCTAGTGCTACCTCTGTACCAAATTTCGTTCAATTCGGTTTCACCGTGTTTGAATTGATAGGGGGAATCGATTTGCACACATACTTGGCCACCATCTGCAAACTATTGGGCTGATGTTCCTGCAGTTTGGTCTGAATATGTTTCCCACATAAAGATATGGTGTTGCAAAATTTGGTAGAGACTAGATTATTAGGTTGGTCGTAAGTACATTTTAGCTTTTAACATTTGGGTGGCCGCGATAACGTTTCCGTCAAGATAGCGGTGATATAAAACATGACACTGAGATGCCCCTTGCTAGTGCTACCTCTGTACCAAATTTCGTTCCATTCGGTTTCACCGTGTTCGAATTGATAAGGGGAATCGATTTTCACACAAAGATGGCCGCCATCCGCAAAATATTAGGCTGATGACCTATTAGTTTGGTCAAAGGATGCTCCCTCCATAAAGGTATGTTGTTGCTAAATTTGCTAGAGATCGGATGATTAGGCTAATCGTAATTTGATTTAAGCTTTGAACATTTGTGTGGCCGCCATTACGTTTCTGTCAATATGGCGGCGATATAAATCATGACACTGAGATGCCCTTTGCTAGTGCAATCTCTGTACCAAATTTCGTTCCATTAGGTTTCACTGTGTTTGAATTAATAGGTAGAATCGATTTTGACACAAAGATGGCCGCCATCCGCAAACTATTAGGCGAATGACCTATTAGATTGGTAAAAGGATGCTCCCTCCATGAAGGTATGTAGTTGCAAAATTTGGTAGAGATCGGATGATTAGGTTAATCGTAATTTGATTTAAGCTTTGAACATTCGTGTGGCCGCCATTACGTTTCAGTCAGGATGGTGGCGATATAAAACATGACACTGAGGTGCCCTTTGCTTGTGCTACCTCTGTACCAAATTTCGTTCCATTCGGTTCCACCGTGTTCGAATTAATAGGGGGAATCAATGTTGACATAAAGATGGCCGCCACCCGCAAACTATTAGGCTAATAACCTATTAGATTGGTCATAGGATGCTCCCTCCATAAAGGTATGTAGTTGCAAAATTTGGTAGAGATCGGATGATTAGGTTAATCGTAATTTGATTTAAGCTTTGAACATTCGTGTGGCCGCCATTACGTTTCTGTCAAGATGGCGGCGATATAAAACATGACACTGAGGTGCCCTTTGCTAGTGCTACCTCTGTACCAAATTTCGTTCCATTTGGTTTCACCGTGTTTGAATTAATAGGGGGAATTGATTTTCACACAAAGATGGCCGCCATCCGCAAACTATTAGGCTAATGACCTAGTCATTTGGTCAAAGGATGCTTCCTCTATAAAGGTATATTGTTGCAAAATTTGGTAGAGATCGGATGATTAGGTTAATCGTAATTTGATTTAAGCTTTGAACATTTGTGTGGCCGCCATTACGTTTCCGTCAAGATGGCGGCGATATAAAACATGACACAGAGGTGCCTTTTGTTAGTACTACCTCTGTACCAAATTTCGTTCCATTCGGTTGCACCGTGTTCGAATTAATAGGGGGAATCGATTTTCACACAAAGATGGCCGCCATCCGCAAACTATTACGCTGATGACTTATTAGTTTGGTCACAGGATGCTCCCCCCATAAAGGTATGTTGTTGCAAAATTTGGTAGAGATCGGATGATTAGGTTAGTCGTAATTTGATTTAAGCTTTGAACATTTGTGTGGCCGCCATTACGTTTCCGTCAAGATGGCGGCGATATAAAACATGACACTGAGGTGTCCTTTGCTAGTGCTACCTTTGTACCAAATTTCGTTCAATTCGCATTCACCGTGTTCGAATTGATAGGGGGGGACAGACATTCAGAGTACACACACTCACACACACACACACACACAGACACACACACACAGAGACTCACACACACACATACACACACACAGACAGACACACTTTTTTCGCCCTGTGTTGATCTCATAAGTCTACTTTCATTTTTTGCAAAAATCGAAAGTAGGCTAAAAATCCGATCACAACAAATCAAGATAGCCTAAAAACCGAGGAAGCCAGGGAACGAGAGGAATTGATTGTTGCGAATATAGAAGAGTGGATAGCATTCCCGGACGATTGCCTGGAGGAAGTGGTGAAGGAGCAAAAGAATGTAATCAGACAACTACCAATTATTTATGCTCGTATTGGAGGTCTTAGAGTGAGGTGCCTTATCGACACGGGTAGCCAAGTGAACTTAGTCACGGAAGTATTACTGAAAGAAATTGGAAATAATCAAACCATTCCAATTATGTCTGTACCATTAATTAAAGTCAGAGGAGTTATTCCTGACAAGACAATAGTTTGCAAGCACCAAGCATATTTAGATCTGGAGATATTAAACCACACATTTTTACAAAATTTTATCGTGATACCAAGGATAAATTATAATGTAATTCTGGGAGCCAACATTATTTGGGAATTCCACGCTATAATTGATCTACGTAATAACACTGTGAGTTTTAAACAATTGGAGGGACTGAGTCACGTTGGTTTGAACATGGAAGAAAGTCCACTAGAGAGAGAGGCAAATACTTGGGTAGTTGAAGAATGCACTAATGAGGTGATTGAAGATAAGAGCTCAACGGAGGGACGAGTGAGCGAGACAGCAGTTATTGAAATTGACGGTCAAGATATTTCGCACAAACTTTGGACGCATTTGGCGGAGGAAGAAATTAGCGGGTCCAAATTTGAAATTTTACTTGAGGAGCGACTTAAGGAGGCAATATTAGGGGAACCCGACAGAAGCAAATTAGAGGAGATTTTGAGATATCATAAGGAAGTTTTCGACACGATCCCTGGAAAAGTATTAACTTTTCAGTATGCCATGCAAATTACCGATTGGACCCCATTTAAGAGTAAATTGTACCCGATCCCAGAGAAACATTTCGCTCAGTTGAAAGACCTTATTACTAACCTATTGGATCCTGGAATGATTAGAAAAGCAGCAACCACATACTTAAATGCAATATTGGCCGTGGCCAAACCCAAAGAATCAATCAGATTATGCCTAGATGCAGGGGTTTTAGGTAGATTTCATTAGAAAGCTAACTATTGCAATGGGTCCCATGTTTCGAATTCCGGAAAATTTCGACATAACTTCGCGTTTCACATCCCCCAAACCCCAAAACCACCGTCAGTTCAAAAGTTTATATATAATTTATGTATGTATATATGTATATATACAGTATATATATGTATATCAGTTTCTTGTGGACACGATAACTGCCATAATTTTGCACCAATCGCCATGGATTTTTTACCGAATATGTATACCTATAAAATCTCGGTTGAGTTCGTTACTGGGCTAAATCGGTCGAAGGGGATGAAAATGGGGGGCTTTTTTCGAAAAAGAGAAATATTGCTATAACTCTCTTAATATGTGAAATATCGAATTCGTTCAACGTTCATACTATGTGTCGGATAAAGCCCAAAAATTTATGTTTGAAGAGTTTTTTATAGCACCAACCATTGACCAAAGGGGTGGGAAAAAGTGGGTTTTTGGGGAAACATTAATCATATCTCTCTTAATAGGCACAATATCAAAACCGTACAAAATGGACAATATTCCCCTAATAATTACCTAAAACTTTTGTCTGAAGGAATTTTTGATATGACCCACCATTACGCCAAGGGATGAGAAAAATGATTTCGGAATTATAAGAAAACTAGCAGAAGTACCCATTCTTCGAACGGACTTTGGTATTAATAACCGGATGTTACCAATTGATCTACTGTTGCAATGTTTAGGGGCTTGGAACCTGTTTGTTGGCAAGGAAAAATGATTAGGCCTAGCTAAAATGTGCTCTCAAACTATATTTACCTAACGTGTTCTTCCTGGCGTGAAAATAAAATTGCAAACCTCGTAGACGAATCGCAATACACGTCACATACGAACTGACCCTAACCGTGGTGTCAAGTGCCTAACTACCGGAAGACCCCTTTTATAAATTATAAAGGCTTGTGGTGCATGAAAATTCAGTTTTCTTTAGCCTCCAATGGCCCAAATTCCTAAAATCAGCAAAAAAAAGTCTACTATTTCAAATCAAGAATTTTTGAAAATAATGTTGCTGTTTGGAGATATAATAGACCTTCTGTACGACATATCGCACGTGTAAGTCGTGTGAAAAAATCTAGGGTACTCCTTGAACCCCTTAAGCGCATTGATGAATTTTACAGTTTTAATTGGTTCCGTGATAACCTTATAGCCATTTGCAACCTTTCACAGAAATGTAATAAATGCAGTGGCATTACTTATTCCAGAAATAGATGGAAAGTTGGATGCCACCTCTTGAGATACTTTTGTCATGGACAGTGGCTTGCATTCCTTCTTTAGTTTATTAAATGAAATTAGTTTTCTGGGAATATCTAGGAAACTGTTGGGTTTAGAGCCTTAAAATATAGTTTTTGGGGACCCTTTACGGCTCTTGAGGGGCCCCGAGCTTTGTTTCTGACACCAAGGGTTTGAAAATGAGTTTGTCTCGTCGTTGTACGCCATAATAATGATAATAATTAAAATAATAGTAATAATAATACAACAATATAGGGATAGGGATATATTAGACCTTCCGTACCATACCCGCACATGTAAATTGCGTTAAAAAATTCTAGAGTACCCCTTGACCCCTTAAGCGCATTGTATGTATTGATGAATATTTCAGCTTAATTTGGATCCGTTATAACCTTATTGTCGTTTGAAAACCTTTACAGTAATATAATAAATGGAATTGCATTGCGTCTTACAGAAATAGATGGACCTCTGAGATTCTGTTGCCATTGTTACCGGCATGCATTCCTTCATTAATTTATTAAGTGAAATTAGTTTTTTGGGAATATCTCGAAAAATGTTGGTTTTAGGGCCTTAAAATGTGGTTTTAGGGGTTCATTTAGGGCCCCCGAGTTTCGTTTCTCACATTGAGGGGCTGAAAATGATCTTTGTCTCACCCTTATACGCTTATTTCAGCTTGTATTTTAAGGGGGTAGGCCCCCTGTTATGAGAGGTATGGAGAAGATTTACATCAATGATTAGTGTCGTGCCTCTGATGGATATCTGCATCATATTTTACGTTAATCCACCCAGCCGTTCTCGAGTTATAAGGACACAAAATATTGTCCACAAACAGACAGAAAGACAGAAAAAAAAAAACAGTTTTGCGAGCATCCGTCACAAAACAGTCTGAAACGGGCAAATAAGTCAAATTTCCGTGGAAATGCAGAAAAAACAGACAAACATTCATTTTTATATAACAGAGAAGGGATATAATAGACCTTCCGTACTACACCCACACGTGTAAAACGCGTGAAAAAATTCTAGAGTACACCTTGACCCCTTAAGCGCATTGTTTGTATTGAATATTTCAGCTTAATTTGGATCCGTTATAACCTTATAGCCGTTTGCAAACCTTCACAGTAATGTAATAAATGGAATTGCATTGCGTCTTACAGATATAGATGGACCTCTGAGATTCAGTTGCCATGGATACCGGCATGCATTCTTTCTTTAATTTATTAAGTGAAACTAGGGCGCCCGGCCCGTACTGCTCCGCAGCATAATTTTTAGCCTACTTTCGATTTTTGCAAAAAATGAAAGTAGACTTATGAGATCAACACAGGGCGAAAAAGTGTGTCTGTCTGTGTGTGTGTATGTGTGTGTGTGAGTCTGTGTGTGTGTGTGTCTGTGTGTGTGTGTGTGTGTGTGTGTGAGTGTGTGTACTCTGAATGTCTGTCCCCCCCTATCAATTCGAACACGGTGAATGCGAATTGAACGAAATTTGGTACAAAGGTAGCACTAGCAAAGGACACCTCAGTGTCATGTTTTATATCGCCGCCATCTTGACGGAAACGTAATGGCGGCCACACAAATGTTCAAAGCTTAAATCAAATTACGACTAACCTAATCATCCGATCTCTACCAAATTTTGCAACGACATACCTTTATGGGGGGGGGGGAGCATCCTTTGACCAAACCAATAGGTCATCAGCGTAATAGTTTGCGGATGGCGGCCATCTTTGTGTGAAAATCGATTCCCCCTATTAATTCGAACACGGTGCAACCGAATGGAACGAAATTTGGTACAGAGGTAGTACTAGCAAAGGACACCTCAGTGTCATGTTTTATATCGCCGCCATCTTGACGAAAACGTAATGGCGGCCACACAAATGTCCAAAGCTTAAATCAAATTACGATTAACCTAATCATCCGATCTCTACCAAATTTTGCAACTACATACCTTTATGGAGGGAGCATCCTTTGACCAATCTAATAGGTCATTCAGCTAATAGTTTGCGGATGGAGGCTATCTTTATGTCAAAATTGATTCCCCCTATTAATTCGAACACGGTGGATCCGAATGGAACGGAATTTGGTACAGAGGTAGTACTAGCAAAGGGCACCTCAGTGTCATGTTTTATATCGCCACCATCTTGACTGAAACGTAATGGCGGCCACACGAATGTTCAAAGCTTAAATCAAATTACGATTAACCTAATCATCCGATCTCTACCAAATTTTGCAACTACATACCTTTATGGAGGGAGCATCCTTTGACCAATCTAATAGGTCATTCGCCTAATAGTTTGCGGATGGCGGCCATCTTTGTGTCAGAATCGATTCCCCCTATTAATTCAAACACGCTGAAACCAAATGGAACGAAATTTGGTATAGAGGTAGCACTAGCAAAGGGCACCTCAGTGTCATGTTTTATATCACCGCTATCTTGATGGAAACGTAATCGCGGCCACCCAAATATTAAAAGCTAAAATGTAATTACGACCAATCTAATAATCTAGTCCCTACCTTATTTTGCAACACCATATCTTTATGTGGGAAACATATTCTGACCAAACTGCAAGAACATCAGCCCAATAGTTTGCAGATGGTGGCCACGTATGTGTGCAAATCGATTCCCCCTACCAATTCAAACACGGTGAAACCGAATTGAACGAAATTTGGTACAGAGGTAGCACTAGCAAAGGGCACCTCATATTCATGTTTAATATCCCTATAGCACGTTGTATTTCAACAAGCTCCTACAACCAACATTTAATCATACTCCTTGAAAAGGACAAAGAGTTATAACAATACCCATGCATTTAGGAGAAAGTAGGCTATATGTTCTTTACTGAACATCTTGTTTTTCAGTATTGGATTTAAAAAAGTACGACATTAAGTAATAGTTTATAACCTTTATTTTACAATACTGCCTTCCAGACAATGTTCGCTGTGCGTCGACTCTTAGTTTTAAATGATCTTCCTCGGGATAAGGCAACATAGAACATTCCATGGCCTAAAACAGGATCAGGCAAGTAGATTCCAACTCGATGAAGCGTTTGACCCTGCACTTTGTTGATTGTAATACAAAACGCTAGTGTAATACGAAATTTCCGTCCTTAGAACCAAAGATATGATTGCTACAATGACAAAAATATTTAAAAATTGAGATATAATATCGAATGTTCACTCATAACATTCCGAAGAATCAACCGATTTGAATAGTTAACAGCTCAAATGAAAGGGCTTCAGTCACTGAGTGTTCTTAGACTAAAACGACTTGAGTACCTAAATCAGAACCAAACATATGATTGCTTCAAAGTTGGAAAAAGATGGAAAACGTTGAAAATATCAAATAATTTGAGGAAGGCGAAAGTGAAGTAATTTGTGATACTTGATATTAAATCCGTACCTGAATAACTTTCATTTAATAGTGGTATGAAGGAAATCGACCGGATAGAATGGCCGGACGGACTCGGTTAAGTTTTCATGATTATTTCTAATATTCGCTTCGTCACTCATAACATTCCTCAGAATCAACCAATGTAAATATTTAATACCTCAAAAGATAGAGCTTGATCCACTGAGTGCTCTTAGACCAAAACGAACAGTGTAAATCAATTAGAATCAAAGATATGATTGCTACAATGAGAAAAACTGTTGAAAAAATGAGCTGTAATATCGTATGTCCACGCATAACGTTCCTCATAATCAGCCGATTTGAATGGTTAAGAGCTCAAATGATAGCCCTTGATTCACTGAGTGTTCTTAGACTAAAACGACCTTCATAACTCAATTAGAACCGAAGATATGATTACTTCAAAGTTGGAAAAAGTTGGAAAACGTTGAAAAATTCAAATAATTTGCGAAAGGCGTAGTTTAAGTGATTTGTAATACTTGATGACAAATCTGTGCATGAATACCTTTCATTTAAAAAAAGGATGAAGAAAATCGGCCGGATAGTATGGCCGGACGGACTCGGATAAATTTTCATCAATATTTTTAATAATTTAGATAGCTTCAATGTGAAAAAAAAGTAAAAAAGTGCAAGAAATCAAATAATTTGAGGAAGGCAGAAGTTAAGTGATTTGTGATACTTGATATTAAATCCGTACATGAATAACTTTCATTTAATAGAGGTATGAAGGAAATCGACCGGATAGAATGGCCGGACGGACTCGGTTAAGTTTTCATAATTATTTCTACTATTCGCTTCGGCACTCATAACATTCCTGTGAATCAACCAATGTAAATATTTAATACCTCAAAAGATAGAGCTTGATCCACTGAGTGCTCTTAGACCAAAACGAACAGTGTAAATCAATTAGAATCAAAGATATGATTGCTACAATGAGAAAAACTGTTGAAAAAATGAGCTGTAATATCATATGTCCACGCATAACCTTCCTCATAATCAGCCGATAGTATGGCCGGACGGACTCGGATAAGTTTTCATCAATATTTTTAATAATATAGATTAGTTTTCTGGGAATATCTCAAAAACTGTTGGTTTTAGGGCCTTAAAATGTGGTTTTCGGGAGGGCCCCCGAGTTTCGTTTCTCACATTGAGGGGCTGAAAATAAGCTTTGTCTCACCCTTCTAAACTTATTTCAGCTTGTATTTTAAGGGGGTTGGACCCCTTTTATGAGAGGTACGGAGAAGAGTTACATCAATGATTGGTGTCGTGCCTCTGAAGGATGAAAAAATGAAAATCCACAGCCTGCTTCCAGTCTCCGACCGGGTCAGGAATGGAATGAATGAAGCCCCCATCTAGCGGCGAGGATATGGACTGTGCCGGCTGCCGAGGACTGACGCACTCCTCTGGGGCAATGATTAAATGAATGACAGATGAAATGAAATGATAGTGGAGAGTGTTTCTGGAATGAAATTTTGACAGGGAAAACCGGAGAACCCGGAGAAAAACCTGTCTGCCTCCGTTTTGTCCAGCACTGATCTCACATGGAGTGACCGGGATTTGAACCACGGACCCAGTGGTGAGAGGCCGGCGTGCTGCCGCCTAAGCCACGGAGGCTTACGCCTCTGAAGGATATCTGTATCAAATTTTACGTTGATCCACTCAGCCGTTCTCGAGTTATAAGGACACAAAAAATTGTCCACAGACAAACAAACAAACAAACAAACAGACAGACAGACAAAAATTTTATTTTTGCGCGCATCCATCATAAAACAGTCTGAAACGCGCAAATATCGCAAAATTCCTTGGAAATTCAGAAAAAACAGACAAACTTTCATTTTTATATATATAGAGATGCCAAGAGCTATCACAGATTGCCATGGCAACACTACTAAATTGATGAGGGATGAGCCATCAGACGTTGCCATGATAACGCACTTGCACGAGATCAGATTCAGTATTTCCATCTGACTAAGTGGGAAGCGGCTTCGGTGACGTAACTGGTAGCATGCTGAATGTCTATGCCCAAGGTCGCGGTTTCAAAGACGGCCGAAGTCTTCGGATTTTCTAAGAGCGCTAAAATCCCTCAGTATGCTTTCATTTGGAGGGGAAGTTCCAACGTTCGTTGCGAGCTGCTGGTTGGGGTGGCATCTAGTAGCCAAGTTCACAGCTAGGTGTCGTTGACGGTAGTACCTGATAGCAACATTAGGAACTACTGCTTGAAATTGACCGTCTGCAGTCCTTACCTGAATTAAGACTAATAGTGCCATTACAATTCACACCGTTTATCAGACAGATTCTACACTCACCCAAAGTACATGGGGTTAGATGACTGCGTTGTCGGAGCCCATAAACTTAGGAACCAACCAGAGGTAGATTTCATTAGAAAGCTAACTATTGCAATGGGTTCCATGTTTCAACTTCCGGAAAAATCGACGTATCTTCGCGTTTCACATCCCCCAGACCCCAAAACCACCGTCTGTTCAAAAGTTTATACATAACTAGCAGGTACCCGCGGCTTCGCTCGCGATGAAGACAATGGGGACGATGCATTATTCTGAAAATTGGTCTATTCTATCACATCAATCGCGGCTACAGGTGGGTCCATTCTAATTCTCAAAATTCTAATACATACAGTGTATTGATATGAGCAGCAAAGTGGGACTTTCATAGAGTTGAGAAAGTCCACAGGGTATGATGTTACCTTATGTGAACACATTTGAAAATTACGTTTTTGGTTTTGCCATCTTCTGCTGAGACATAACAATTTTGTTGTCCGGATATTCGTGAGCAGGCCACATACAGTTGTTCATGGGAAAAAAATGGTTTTGTCTAAATGTACACCTGCTGCTCTTAAGTGTTTGTCATTGCGCTTTGTTAATAGAAATTGCGAATATTGTTTGAAAAGAGAACTGCATTCTTGCACACTGGAATGGCAAATCTATCGGAATATGGGGAATTAAAAGTATTTTTCCTTATGCTATTCACGGTGTAATTTTGGCACACTTATTGATGGTTTGAACGTCAACATGTCGCTATTAATACACCCATAGTAAAATATCTCTCACCTTGGCCGCTGGAGTACATTATGCAGTCTCTTCCAATGTTACATCCCTGGGATTGAAATTCTCCACATGCCTCTCTGGGTAATTAAAATTCCTGATTGTTGTTGTTTGAGTCTTTAGTCTTTTGACTGGTTTGATACAGACCTCCATGCCTCCCTCTCCTGAGCTAATCGTTTCATCTCTACATAGCTACCTCACCCTACATCCGAGGCAATCTGTTTAACCTTGGTCTACCCCTACAGTTCTTGGGCTCGACCCTCCCATCCATAACTAAGCTTGCTATTCCTGGGTGTCTTAATATTTGTCCTACCAACCTGTCTCTTCTCTGCATAAGCAATCGCCAGAAACATCGCTCCTCTCCCACTCGTCTTAGTACCGCTTCATTTGTTACCCTATCTACCCATCTATCTTCATCATTATCCTGTAACACCGCGTTTCAAACGCTTCAATTCTCCTCTTTTCTGCTGCACCAATAGTCCAAGTTTCACTTCCTTATAGTGTCACGCTACAGACAAACCTTTCAAAAATGACTTCCGAATACCTAAATCTACAATATATTCTATGTCAACCGATTCCCTTTCTGTAGAAATGCTGTCCTTGCCTGAGCCAACCTACTTTTGATATCCTCTTTGCTTCGTCCTTCACTGGTTATTTTGCTTCCTAAGAACAGAAGTCACCTACTGCCCGTATCGTTTCACCTGCCAATTTGATGTCCATAGAGGTTTTTGATCTTTTTCGGCTGCATTCAAATATTTTTGTTTTACATTTATTGATCTTCATCATGAATTCTTTCCTCAAGACGGATTCCATACCATTCAAAAACTCATTCAAATCCTCTGGCGTATCGGCCAAGATGACTATGTCATCAGCAAATCTCAGAGTCGAAGTGATTTCTCCTTGAATCTTCTCTCCCACTATAAATTTTCTCCAATTTCCTGATTACTGTGTTTTAGAGATCTTTGAAATGCGTTGCCCTCGCACATTGTGTAGATGCATTGTCAAAGGAAAACATTCTATGTTACGAACATGGGATGCATAACCTGTACCGAAAGCTTCTGCAGATTTAACACAAGGCCTATTCTGAACAGCAGTTCCTTAAACTCAGATTTGCCAACATTTTATTGTATCTTTCCATGTGGTATATCTCTGTACCTCAACATACAGAAGAGTGCTTTCAAAATCACGTCTTGTGTAAATTTTGCTAAAGGTAGTGAGTGTGGTTCACAATTTTATAAGTGCACATTGACTATGTGACGGCGGGATGCCTTTAGTGTTACGGAAACGGCAATAGCCGCCACATAGCTTCGTTGCTACTGACATAACGACCAGACTGATATTTGTACTTAAATATACGGGATTTGTGAGCCCAGTGTTTATGAAATTGAACGTTGCTTGATCGCTACCTTTATTTAGTAGCCGCTACTGTAGTGTTCAAAAATTAAAGGTGGTATTAGAAGGCGATTCCTCTAATTTTTTTACCCCGCACTACAGCCCATGAAGGGCCTAAGCCTATAATGCGACCGCTTCCCAGTCATTTGGCCTGCATATATTGTGGTGACGCGTGGTCAGTGCATCGTGTCCCTCGGCCGTTAATGTTGTTCTTCGTGACCGGGGCGCTGCCTCACTATCAGACAGCTACTCAATTGTCCTCACGAATCTGAATGCACTCCGTTGCAAACCTCACGTCAGTGTCAAAAATCTCTGACGGAGCCGGGAATCGAACCCAGGGCCTCCGGTGAGAGGCAGGCGCGCTACCCTGTTCTTATTGTGTTTATATATATCTTGAAAAAGATAACAAATGGATTGGCATTGCCTCTTACAGGGATATATAGAAAATCGGATGTCATACCTTGAGGTAGTGTTGCCATGGAAACGGACTTGCCATTAGTTCAGTTTATCAGAGTGAAGATAGTTTTCTGCGAATATCTTTGAAACTATTGGGTTTAGGGCCTTAAAATGTGGTTTTCGGTGTCCCGTAGTGACTTACCGAGTATTGTTTCTCGCATCGAGGGGCGTAAAATGAGATTTGTCCGGTCTATATGCGACAACTTCGATATTTTGTCCCAGTTGAGTATTTTTAGTGACTTTTCAGTTATGTTGCTCGTTCCACGGGAACAAGATTTATTTCTGGGTGAAAGGCAGCCTATATGTTATCCCAGGGTATAAGCTGTCTCCATTTCAAATTTCATCCAAATCCGTCCAGCCGTTTTAGTGTCAAGACACACACACACACTTTCACATTTATAATATATATAGGGATATAGGGATATAGGGATATAGGGATTTATGTATGTATATGTATATTTATATATATCAGTTTCTTTGGACAAGATAACTGCCGTAATTTTCCACCAATCACTTTGAATTTTTTACCGAATATGTATACATATAAAATCACGGTCGAGTTCGTTACTGGGCTAAATCGGCCGAAGGGGTGAAAATGGGGGGCTTTTTTTTTCGAAAAAGTGAAATATTGCTATAACTATCTTAATATGTGAAATATCGAATCCGTTCAACGTTCATACTATGTGTCGCGTAAAGCCCAAAAATTTATTTTTGAAGAGTTTTTTTTATAGCACCAACCATTGACCAAAGGCGTGGGAAAAAGTGGGTTTTTCGGGAAACATTAATCATATCACTCTTAATAGGCAAAATATCAAAACCGTATGAAATGGACAATATTCCCCTAATAATTACCTAAAACTTTTGTCTGGAAGAATTTTTGATATGACCCACCATTATGCCAAGGGATGAGATAAATGATTTCGAAATTACAAGAAAATGCCAAGAGCTATCAGTGGTTGCCATGGCAACACTACTAAATTGATGAGGGATGAGCCATCAGACTTTGCCAAGACAACGCACTTGCACGAGATCAGATTCAGATTTCCATCTGACTTAAGTGTTAAGCGGCTTCGGTGATGTAACTGGTAGCATGCTGAATGTCTATGCCCAAGGTCGCGAGTTCAAAGCCGGCCGAAGTCGTCGGATTTTCTAAAAGCGCTAAAATCCCTCAGTATGCTTTCCTTTGGAGGGGAAGTTCCAACGTTCGTTGCGAGTTGATGGTTTCGGTGGCATCTAGTAGCCAAGTTCACAGCTAGGTGTCGTTGACGGTAGTACCTGGTAGCAACATTAGGAACTACTGCTTGAAATTGACCGTCTGCAGTCCTTACCTGAATTACAGACAAATACACCCATCCCAAATTACACGGGGTTACATGACCGCGTTGTCGCAGCCCCTAAACTGAGGAACCAACCAAAATCTCTGCGGGAGATATAATTTTGCTTGAAGAAGTAACAGACCGTTACATAGTTACACATCAGTGTCGAAACCTTGCATAAGGACAGTGTGACCACAAGTATAACAAGTAGTTCCGTGAAGAACTATACAGCCTATTTTCATATATCCTACTCATGATAATTGCCTCTATCTACATACAAAATTTCAGTTTAATTGCTGTAACAGATTCGTAGATATTGAGAACCGTCTAAATATTTCAGATGGTCGCCAGGTTGGATTTTTATTTTTGTACTATTGCATTAAGATTATTGTGTACGTGTGGTATACAAACTTCAATCGCATGATTAGAACACAAGAAGTAAAAACGAGATTTTAAAATTACGCACAGCAGCCATCTTGTGATTATGCAAACAATTGAAATAAATTAGATGCCAGTGGATCAACATTTGTATATGCATCTAACGTGCAACGTTTCACGGCACTCGGATAGTTAATTCGCGAGAAGCGTCCATTTAAATATATATACTTCGCGTCGCCGCCAGGTTGGATTTGTGCTCACCAGGTTACTGAAAGTCCTATAGGTGAACATATGTTCATAGTCTCTATGAACATTAAAAAATTCAGTTTGGTTGCTGTAAAAGATTCATAGATATTGAGAACCGTCTAAATATTTCGGAAGCTCGCCATTTAGGATTGTTATATGTATAGATCATAGAGTTATGTAGCATTCAAGGACAATTATTGCCTAGGTTCATTATTCAAACTTTCACTTCGATCGCATGATTACGACACAAGAAATAAAAACTTAATTTTAAAATTTCGCACAGCCGCCATCTTGAGGTTATGTAAACAATTGAATTAAATTAGATGGCAGTGCATTACAAACTGCAAAATCATTTACTGTACCACATTTCACGGCACTCAGAGAGTAAAATCACGAGAAAAGTCTGTTAAAATATTTTAAATTAGCTTGGTCGCCATGTTCGTTTTGTACTTTACAGGTTTATGAAATATACATAGGTAAACTTGTATCAGTACCCTTTATCACCGTACAAAATTGCAGGGTGATATCTAAAATAGTTTCGGAGATATAGAATGTCAGTGAAATATTTCGCACAGCCGCCATTTTGAGGTTATGTAAACAATTGAACTAAATTATACTCCAGTGCATTACAATGTGTATAAACAATTGCTGTACCAAGTTTCATTATGTTTGGATAGTTAAATCGCGAGAAAAGTCTATTTAAATGTCTCAAATTCGCTTGGCCGCCATGTTGGTTTTGCAGTCACCAAGTTTTTGAAAGTCTCATAGGTGAACTTCTAGTAGTGCCCTTTATCACAGTACACAATTTCAGGGCGATATCGGTAATAGTTTCGGAGATATTGAATGCTAGTGAAATATTTTGCACAGCCGCCATGTTGGATTGGTGAGACGTAACAAAATTTGAAGGGTACGGTCGAGTTTGCCGGGAATAGCGCTATGAACTTACCGAGTTTCATTAAAATCGCTCCAGCCGTTTAGATTTTATTAGGGGGACACACACACACCTCACACACACACACACACGCGCACACACGGACAAAAGGTGATCTCATAAGCCTATTTTTTCAAAATTGAAAATAGGCTAAAAATGGACCCCAAATGACAAGAAGGTTACCGTTCCCATAGGACAATAAAATGTTTAAAATAAGCATAAAATGACGAAAAACAAAGTTAATTAAGCTCCAATTATAAAATACCTTCTCGCAATAAATGAGGTCTGATCCTTCCACGATAACCTGCATATTCTGCCTATTTTCGCCTATCCCCAAGTTTGTCCGGTGAAATCTACCTCCGCCTTCCGGCGTGCCGAGAGGACTTTTTTAAATAGTAAACTGTTGATCGAGCACGACCAAGCGCCAAGGATCAAGGATGTATTGAAGAGCTTCCGCGGAAAGAAGATCTATTCTATTGTTGACTTAACGAACAGTTTCCACCACCTGGAACTTGAGGAAAAATCCCAGTTGTTGACGGGATTTTTATTTGATAACCAAAGCTATATCTGGTCTCGTATGCCCTTTGGTGTGAAAACAGCAGGATGTGCGTTGATAAGAGCACTTGACAGGAATCTAGCTGAAGAGGTCAAAAGCTTTACTACAAGATATGTTGATGACATACTCATTGCGTCAGAAACAATGGAGGAATATTTGGTAAACCTAACCAAACTATTGGATAATTTGGGAACCATGAATTTCAAAATTAATTTGAAGAAATCGCACTTTTGCCAGAGCGAGATTCTGTATTTGGGTCACATAATTGATGTTGAAGACGTGAGACCAAATCCGGCGAAAATAGATGCAATCAAGAAATTCCCTACACCAACTAAAGTGAAACATGTTAGAGCACTTTTGGGGGTGACAGGTTTCTTTAAAGAGAATTGTCCTGGGTATACGGAGACCGTGGCACCAATGCAAGAGATGCTTAAGAAATCTAATCGATGGTCATGGAATGAGGAGTGCGACAGGTCCTTTAGAGCCAGGGAAGACCTACTTGAAAATTGTGTGAAGTTAGGATATCCAGACTTCGGGAAGAATTTTGTGATTCAAGCAGACGCTTCGGTGATTGGGATAGGCGCGGTGCTTTACCAAGAGGACGCTGATGAACCCATGAATCGATCATGTTTGGCATTTACTAGTCGTAAGCTTAGGAAGCACGAGAGAAACTACACCGTTACAGAACTTGAGTTGTTAGAAATTTTGTACGCGCTGCAACAAAGGCGGAAGATGGTCTTCGGGCATTCCATTGTTGTCAGAACTGACCACCATGCGCTGACCTTCTTATTCAAAACAACGATGGGAAGCGAAAGAGTTACACGTTGGTCTATTTATATACTGCAGTTCGATATCACCATAGAACACTGCCCTGGAAGGATGAACATTATACCGGATGATTTAAGTAGGAACCCTGAAGAGGAGAACGAGACAGCAGTAGATGTACAACTTCTATCATTAACACCTAAGGCTTGCGAATTTTTGGATAAGCTGAAAGTAATTCAGAAGGAACAAGAGAAGGGCCCGAGGATGATGATGATGATCAAATTTTATAAGAAAGAACTACAGCCAGATTCACCTGAATATCGAGAAGCCCGTGCAAAGGAAGCAAAGTTCCATTATCTTAATAACCTTCTTCACAAGTTCGTGGTCGAAGACCACACCAAACTTTGAATTCTAGTTCCAGCATCGTTACAGAGAGGACTGACATGGCATGTCCATGAAAACTTAGCACATATCGGGATTGATAAAACTGAAGCAAAAATAGGAGAAACTTTTACATGGCCAAAGATGCGATAGACCATTGTTGAAGTAATTAGGACTTGTGGCGCATGACAGCGTACTGAGCCCAATAATTACATACCGAAACAGTTTCCAAAAACTTTTATTACCACAGAAACCGTGCCAACTGGTCGCAATTGATTGTTTCGGTCCTCTAGTTAAAGGAAAACGAGGATGCCGACACCTTCTAGTATGTGTCAATGTCTTTTCCAAGATGGTTGTATTATGTCCAATCCATAAGACGACATCAAAGCAAGTCCTTAGCAGATTCCAGAACAAAGTCATTCCGACGCTTGGGAAGCCGGATTTCATATTATCGGACCATGGAACTTATTTTACAAGCAATGTTTTTAGACAAGGTCTAGAGAACATAGGAATAAAACATGATTTATCCAGTATTCGCCACCCTTGCGGGAATCCAAGCGAAAGAACGATTTGCTGTGTTGCCAAATATTACCGCGTCATGATTCCAAATGATCATAATAAGTGGGTCGATAGAGTAGAAGATATTGAGATGTGCATGAATACTACGAAGCCCGAGTCGACTGGTCAAGTCCCACTAGTTGTACACCACAACAGGATGCCTGAATGATCTTGGGATAAGCTTATTCCTTGCCCAAGGGACCCTTTGTTAACGCATGAGTTGCGAATCCAGAGAACTAGAGAACATATGAGGAGCCAGGCGGACCGAAGCTTGAGGAGATACAGAGGGAAGAAATTTTATCGTGAATTTCAGGAACAGGAATTAGTGCTCGTTCGGAGACCACCGATATCAGATCCAAAGGACAAATTATTTGCAAAATTCTGTGCAAAATTTGTGGGCCCGTTCCGTATTATCAAAAATTTGGGTAATAATGCTTATAGACTTGAAGAATTGAGCACTGGCGCTAAATCTGTTTTCAATAGTGCTAATCTCAAGCCATATTACAGAAGAGAACCATTTGATGAGTAAACAGGACAAGGAATGCAGAATCATAGTGCAAAAGTTAATTTGAGAGCCCACACTCAAATGCACGTGGCTACGTGGTAGCTGGAAGAGCGAGCTCTTGTTTGTAAACAAGAAGTTGTTGGCCGAAGTTGTTATTGTTTGAGTGAGAGATGAGAAGTCTGGCGAGACGTGTGAATGATAGCTCAGAGGGGAACCAGCAGCGAGAAGCGCGCATGCTAATTGGGACAGTGGAATGCACACTCAGAAGAACGAGTGAGGTACTTCAGTGATGTTATCTATTTACAGTGGAGATGTTTTTAAAATCCAAATCAATCACTTGCTTCCAATTTCAAAACCTTGCTTAGGATAAATGAACCCTTATTGATTTGCCGATCAATAAGTTTTAATGATTTATTATTATTATTATTATTCATATCCAGGCAGTACATGTTGGAGTGAGGTATGGAAGGCGAGCTGAGTGTTGCAATTGCTTGCGACAGACGTGGCGTTGGTAACTATTCCTGAGGACGACCTGGTAAGCCAAATTCAAGGACAAAGTCAGAATGAACGCGCATGCAATTTGGCGTCATTATGGGCGTGCCAGAGGTGAATCTCCAACCGATACCCGATTGAATCATCGAATCAGAAGAGAGAACGCCTGACCCACGCGGAGATGAGCGTGCCATAAAAAGAGGCTGAAAACACATGTATGAAGAACCGCTGATCCGATACGATTCCGCATGAGTGCATTGAGACGTTCAGATAAAAAGAAGAAGTTTGATACTAGTCCCAAGTCTGTGAGTTAAAAACTGCAGATTATTTTTATAAATTACCCCTTCCCCACTCCATTCTGCCAGTTTCAAATAAATTGATCGTAGGAGTGTAGCTGAGAAATACAATTTGATCAGGCGTCGAGAGGCATAGTTCACGCCAGTTTGAAACACAGATTGATCAGGCGCCGAGAAGCATAGTTCACGTCTGTTTGAAGAAACATTTTAATAGTGCAGAGTTCATGCCAAGTGGAGTCGAGATCTCAAGTTGAGATAAGCGCTACTCGGCATAAATAATTTGAGAGACCTTTAAATGCCAGCTGCGTGGCAGACTAAACTGTAATATTTATTTTGTGTAATTTTGTGATTTATATGTGCGTGTGAAACAAGCGAATGCTTAAATAGGGCCAGTTCTTCGTGGAGTAATCGCCCAGGACTCTTGAGTGAAAGCCCGTAGCTCATAGTGATTCTAGCTGGATAAAATATTAATTTGAACATTTCTTTTTAAGAAGCCATTCCAGGATGTCTACTACTTGGTCGATTGGTGGGATGATGTGCAACGCCTCTACCAGAATGTCGACGATGATGGAGTAATATTCCTGTGGGAAATGTTCTGGGATGGAGGTTGATTTTCTGCAAGCTGTTCGGTGATGTACAAACCATTGATTTATTCAATAAGTAGCTAGATTAGACGCGGGAACGTTGTAAATAATTTTTGTTCATAGTAGTTTTCTTGTGTATTTAGATTTCGTGTACCGGCACTATTTTATATAAATGTACGTTGGCACGTGGCCAAAATTTTGTTTGATTGTGTATTTTTCTTATGAGTCATTATTAATATGCACGGCGCGTGCATTGGATTATTTCATTCATGCGAATGCGAAGTTCGTCTTGGATGATAAATGGTGCTTTAATTCAAATTCATTTAAATTAGGAGAATGGGGTAAATTTGATTAGATATTTTACGATCAGGTTTTTATTCATACTAGGGTTGCCGTGCGCAACATGTTAAGATGTCTCTGTAGAACACCTTAGTTCTATTTTTGAGTTTCTTTTATATCCCTTTTTCAGGAGCTTTAGTCACGGACTAGATTTGGGAGCGCAAGTCGGTGGAAATATTTATGTATTTTATTTCAGGTTTCTGTCAAACCCATACGTGTGATTCTGGTGTGTTTATCGTGTCAATGTGTGTGTATTGGTTCTTCGTGATGAGGGGTAGAATGTGTCTACTGCCCTCAAATTTGGTTGTATTTTTTGATGGACAGGGGGAGCGTTCATGGAGGCTACCTTGCCTGGTCCTGTGATGATTCTTGGATTTCCGTGGGAAATGCTAAGATATAATTTTTGACACACACACGTATATTATGTGCTTTTGGCGCACGCTTCTTCGAGACCCGAGCCATTGCTACGGCAGGTCGAGGTATTTGACACGTGGGTTGACAGATGTTGCAGATTCCACTTTGCGCCCGTCTAGGTCTGGTGATTCATCCTGTAGGCAGTAGAGCTACGACCGACAGACCCCTTAAGCTATCTGTAGAAAACCCGTTCTTTTAATGATCGTTGGATCATAATAATAGATTGGGAATTCGCCATGTCCGTTACGAATTACCGCATATCGTATGAAAAGGAGTGTTTGTTGTTATGACGTAAATGTTGGCGTTGAGCCTAGTGATTTCTGTGACTCATTTGATTTGCTTATATGTTATATTTTGTTTGTTGTGACACCGTTGGGTGTATTTGTATTTCTTGTAAAAATGGCAAGCGGCCATATGTGTATTTTTCTGTTGTTGGCCACGTGTTGATTTACTTGTGTTGATATTAGAAGTCCTAATTTCTAGGCGGTGTTGTCGATTGCTACGGCAATTCTTTTATTCCAATTTCATGCGGAAATTATTTGCCTTATTCAGTGTAGGAAGTGTCGGATAATTAATTAGTGTTTAGATTATGTTCCTAGGGTCTGTCTAGCTCTAGGACAATGCAGATTCGTCCCCTGAAGGTTTACTGAATGGTAACGAATCTCGCATTAAATTGTACACGTCGTACCGCATGCAGAGAACCCGCACACGCACATGTTATTGTAGTAATTTGGAACATTTGGTCCAGAAGTTTACGATCTCTCCTGAGATCAGGCCTGGTTTGGCACTTTTTATTAATTCAAGTGGGTGTCATTTGGGTTGTCTTCTTGTTTTGTTGTAGTATTGTAAATTATGTTGATCTGTTAATTAAATTCATATGTTTAATCCTGGTATTTCCTTTTTCCTGCATGAGATTTTGTTATATGTTACCCTGCATTATATAAGAAGCGCTTAACAACAACTTAACGAAATGGACCATTTCACTCCCCGAAATCGAGTCTCATATGCTTCTTCGCAAGGGTTCACTACAGTACTGTAATGTCTGAGTTTGAGATTCATTGAGAGGGATTTGGAATTGTTCATTTATTTATTTAGTTAGTTAGTTAGTTATTTAGTTAGTTAGTTTTCTTACGGCAATTATGGGCTGTCATATACAGTAGAATAAGGGATTCAATGCTTGCAATATTTCTTACAATGTAAGTATTTTAAAAAGTCCATCTAAAGTAAAGCGTACTCTAAAAGTAAAATGTAGCTTGGTAGGTGCTTTAGCAACCATATGGATGGTTCTTGTAGATGGAAACTGATCCATTTTAAGTATTAGGAAGACCAAACCGTTTTCAGAGGTACGACGTGTCAATAGCTCTCTACGAAAATCGTGTAGATACGAGGTCTCTAACTTTCGGCATCGTTCATTCGCTTTCATTGAAAATGTCTCATTTTGCCCATGCCCTCACCCTCATTGTGATTTTGGTTCCACTTATCCCCCTCCAGATTCGAATCCTAGTTACGCCACTGGCGAGTAATACATTTTGTTGTACTGGAACAAAAGGGTAAAGCGTGAAAACGTAACAAGACAGTTCAAAGTAGCGTAGGAGTTTGAAGATGTTTGTTGTTTTAAGAGGCGAAAGTGGGAGTAGCATTTTTTACAAAACCAAGTAGTTCCGTGGAGAACTATACAGCCTATTTTCATATATCCTACTTATGTTAACTGCCACTATCAACATACAAAATTTCAGTTTGATTGCTGTAAGAGATTCGTAGATACTGAGAATCGACTAAATATTTCGGATGGTCGCCATGTTGGATTTTATATATGTAGGTCCTAGAGTTATGTACTGTTACATAAAGATTATTGTGTACGTGTAGCATTAAAACTTCCATCGCATGATTAGGACACAAGAAGTACCAAGGAGATTTTAAAATTTCACTCAGCTGCCATCTTGAGGTTATGTAAACAATTGAACTAAATTAGATACCAGTGCATTACAATGTGTATAAACATTTCTGTACCAAATTTCATTGCGTTTGGAACATTAAATCGCGAGAAAGGTCAATTTAAAATATTCAAATTCGCTTGGCCGCCATGTTCGTTTTGTAGCTAACCGGTTTTTGAAAGGCTTATAGATAAACTTCCAGTAGTTCCGTTTATCTCCGTACAAAATTTCAGGATGATTCCGCTAATAGTTTCAGAGATATAGAATGCCGGTGAAATATTTCGCACATCCGCCATATTATGGTTATGTAAACAATTGAACGAAGTTAGATGTCGGTGCATTACAATGTGTATAAACATATACTGTACCATGTTTTATTGCGATTGGTTGGTTAAATCGCGAGAAACGTCTATTTAAAAGTCGCAAATTCGCGTGGCCGCCATGTTGGTTTTGTAGTTACCAGTTTTTCAAAGGTCACATAGGTGAACTTCTAGTAGTTCCCTTTATGACCGTAATGAATCGCAGGGTGATATCGGGAATAGTTTCGGAGAT
This sequence comes from Meconema thalassinum, assembly GCA_946902985.2. Taxonomy (NCBI): domain Eukaryota; kingdom Metazoa; phylum Arthropoda; class Insecta; order Orthoptera; family Tettigoniidae; genus Meconema; species Meconema thalassinum. Next base: position 2,094,579,421 of record OX336388.2, on the reverse strand, counting down.
ATTGAATGCTCTTGAAATATTTCGCACAGCCGCGATGTTGGATTGGTGAGACGTAACAAAATTTGAAGGGCACGGTCAGGGGCGTCCTGAATAGTGCTATGAACTTACCGATTTTCATTTAAATCGCTCCAGCCGTTTAAAAGTTATTAGGGGGACACACACACACACTACTCACACACACTCACCCACACACGCACACACACACGGACAAAAGGTGATCTCATAAGCCTTTTTTTTTTTTCAAAATTGAAAATAGGCTAGTAAATGGGGTGTTTTTGGGTGTGAGGAAGATAATCCCAGGGATTTAAAACACAGTACCATACTCATAATGGAGTCTACAATGATGGACGTCTTCCGAGGTCCCATCCTGAAGCCCTCGTTTCGATAATCCTCATCCAAGCCCTGAGACACTGCACCTCCCCTCTCGTCTTCTGATTGACTGTCGGCGACACTAATACAGCCAATCAGCCATCACAATAACACAAGTCATCAGACAAATTCCACACACGTCCTAGTACACGGGGATACAAGAACACGATGTCGCAAAGCCCCTAAATGATTAGACGACAACAATCTCTTTATCCAAACTAGGGAACAGTATTCAGTGACAGATTAGACGAAGTCAACAGCTGTACAGCAGAGAGTAATGGTGTTGGACCCTAAGTGGAATCACAAAGTTTCCAGAAAATGATGTTCTGCGTTTTTGCGGTTGACAGTAGTATTTGTTAGATAATCTTTGAATGATAGCGTTCTCTCAAGAGTTTCAGCCAGTGTAAACAGTGCATATATAAAAAGAAATTTACCAATGTATACAAAATATTATGTCTCACTCTGGTGAATTAGTGGTAGTTTGATTCACGACCAATGAAGTCAGATTTTGAAGGGTGGCAAAACTCCATGGCTCTTCTAGCAGATTACCTAAAGGTTCCACCTGGTGGCTTATGTCATACGATGATTATTAATATAATAATATTATTGTGGTGTTTGAAGCCATATTTTCAGTGTTGCCTTAGTAAACAAGAGTTTAGTGCTTTTCAGTCGGTCAACACGAATGTACCCATAAGAGATGGGTTATGCCCTAATCCTGAAATAAATTACATGAGATTAATAAAACACTAGGATGACCAGTTTCGATCGTCAAGCGATCATCATCAGATCCAATACACTTAGGCTATAAAATCTATGTTTGAAATACAGGTGAAAATATTTACAATATGTACAATTATTTAGTTGCAGTATTGGTACTGCAACTGTCAGTGTATGCTAAATGCAGTATATATGTTAGGTGAAATGCTAAATGGTGATGGCTATCCGGAGATTGTACTTTAGAGAGATTATATGGTTGTAAACTATGGTTAAACTATAAAATTTTAGGCTAATTACTTATCTGATTGTCTTCCGTACTACAGCTATTCGCAGTTTCCGTGCTCACTTGAACTCGCTGTGAGGTCGACTGCGGTGGTTATCTTAACGACTGGTTTTTTCCTGCCTTCCCCCCCTGTCCCTACGTGCTGTGGGGAGTGATCGCGATGTGTTTATGTGAGGTGTTGCCAACCTAGATAAGATGTATGTTATTGAATGAGGTGGATCTACAACTATTAAAGACCGTGGATTAGTCCTCGCCACGCGTGGAGCATAACCCATTCGAACTAAGCGTTGACGGTCTTATGAGGACGTCCCGGCACCTTTAATACTGCCTCTAATATGGGCCTTGGTTTATTGCAGAAGAAAAGTACATCGTACACCTGATCCAGATAACATTTACCTATTAAAAAACCCCTAATTTCCCCCCTTTTTTTATCTAGCTTGGCTGTGTCGCTAAATTGTGTTTTGTTTCCGACAGGGTGTGTTTTTTAGTAGCGTGAAGAGGGGTGAGCTCTCCATGAACGTGTGTACATTTAGATTGTTGGGATTGTTTCGTTTGGCTAGGTGTATCTCGATTGCTTCCTTTATGTCAAGAGCTCTGCCTTTCGATTCGTGATGGATTATTTTAAGGTCCGACTCTATGTTGGTAAAGCTATGCCCTGCGTCACACATATGTTCGCACACGGCTGAATGTGTTCCGTATCTTATCGCATTTCTATGTTCATTATAACGTGTGTCTACTCGCCTTCCACTCTGCCCGATGTAATTAGCTTGACAATCGGTGTCTTGGCACGTTATAGAATATACCCCTGACCTTGAATACGGGTCACGTTTATTTAGATTACTATTTAGGAGGTGCCTAGCGGTTGTGTTTTTCGTCGTGAAAGCTATCTTTATGCCTTGCTTTTTGAATAGGTTAGTGATTTTATATGTATTCGCATTCACATAGTTGAAACGCGCAAATTTTTTCTCATTACTGTCCGGTTTGGGAATCGTTTTATCTTTATTTTTATGTTTGGCTATAATTTGATTTATTTTGCTTGGCGAGAAGTTGTTTTCCTTTGCTATTTGCATAATAGTTCTTATTTCCTTATTATAGTTGTCTTTTGACATGGGTATGTTTAAAGCCCTGTGCACCATTGAATTGAAACCCGCTAGTTTGTGCGTACTGGGGTGATTAGACTGATTGTCGATTGCATGCGAGGTTTGTGTTGCTTTCCGGAATATGGAATATGAAAGGTCGTTGTCTTTACGTTCAATAGTTATATCGAGATAATTTATTTTCCGGTCTATTTCGGATTCCTTAGTGAATTTGATAGAATGGTGAAGGCTATTAATGGATTGGAGAATTGTTTCTTCGCTTGTTAGTTCAGTATCGTAGATGCAAATTACATCATCTACGTATCTTTTCCATATTACTATTCCCTTTGTTGAAGTCTTTTCTAAGAACGCATTTTCTAGTGCATTGATGAAGATGTCAGCGATTAACCCACTTAGTGGCGATCCCATTGCTAGGCCTTCTCTCTGTGTGTATATCTTATTGTCGAATTGAAACACGTTTTGGGTGAGAACGACCCTCAGTAATCTCACAATCTCTTCAATTTCTTTTACCGAATTGTTGGATTTTAAGTTGTTTTTGATAGTGTTGATTGCTTCAATAATCGGAATATTGGTGTACATTTTAGTTACGTCGAAGGATACTAGCCTGAAGCTAGGTTTCATTTGTAGGGTGTTCAATGCTGTTACTAGTTCTGTTGTGTTCTTTACAGAGTTGTTTTTGTCGTTGGAAAGACGGCATTTTAAGATTTTTAGTAACTCTTTGCTGATTTTGTAATTAGGGGCATTCCTACAATTGACTATTGGTCTCATTGGGCATTCCTTTTTGTGTATTTTTGGTTGTCCCCTCAATCACTAACCTATTCAAAAAGCAAGGCATAAAGATAGCTTTCACGACGAAAAACACAACCGCTAGGCACCTCCTAAATAGTAATCTAGTAAACGTGACCCGTATTCAAGGTCAGGGGTATATTCTATAACGTGCCAAGACACCGATTGTCAAGCTAATTACATCGGGCAGAGTGGAAGGCGAGTAGACACACGTTATAATGAACATAGAAATGCGATAAGATACGGAACACATTCAGCCGTGTGCGAACATATGTGTGACGCAGGGCATAGCTTTACCAACATAGAGTCGGACCTTAAAATAATCCATCACGAATCGAAAGGCAGAGCTCTTGACATAAAGGAAGCAATCGAGATACACCTAGCCAAACGAAACAATCCCAACAATCTAAATGAACACACGTTCATGGAGAGCTCACCCCTCTTCACGCTACTAAAAAACACACCCTGTCGGAAACAAAACACAATTTAGCGACACAGCCAAGCTAGATAAAAAAAGGGGGGAAATTAGGGGTTTTTTAATAGGTAAATGTTATCTGGATCAGGTGTACGATGTACTTTTCTTCTGCAATAAACCAAGGCCCATATTAGAGGCAGTATTAAAGGTGCCGGGACGTCCTCATAAGACCGTCAACGCTTAGTTCGAATGGGTTATGCTCCACGCGTGGCGAGGACTAATCCACGGTCTTTAATAGTTGTAGATCCACCTCATTCAATAACATACATCTTATCTAGGTTGGCAACACCTCACATAAACACATCGCGATCACTCCCCACAGCACGTAGGGACAGGGGGGGGGGGAAGGCAGGGAAAAACCAGTCGTTAAGATAACCACCGCAGTCGACCGCACAGCGAGTTCAAGTGAGCACGGAAACTGCGAATAGCTGTAGTACGGAAGACAATCAGATAAGTAATTAGCCTAAAATTTTATAGTTTAACCATAGTTTACAACCATATAATCTCTCTAAAGTACAATCTCCGGATAGCCATCACCATTTAGCATTTCACCTAACATATATACTGCATTTAGCATACACTGACAGTTGCAGTACCAATACTGCAACTAAATAATTGTACATATTGTAAATATTTTCACCTGTATTTCAAACATAGATTTTATAGCCTAAGTGTATTGGATCTGATGATGATCGCTTGACGATCGAAACTGGTCATCCTAGTGTTTTATTAATCTCATGTAATTTATTTCAGGATTAGGGCATAACCCATCTCTTATGGGTACATTCGTGTTGACCGACTGAAAAGCACTAAACTCTTGTTTACTAAGGCAACACTGAAAATATGGCTTCAAACACCACAATGTTCACGGCTAGTCAGGCAAATCGTGAAGCCAAGAAATTCAAATCACTCAGGCTTAAACTCATGAATTTAGACAAGTCAATTTGGTTCAACAAAAAATGTATAGAACTAAACCTCACCCCTAAATACGTACCAATTAAAACCGTACCGAACACACCAGCCTCGATCATTTCAACTAAACAAGCCAAAGCGCTTTGGATAAAAAACGAATTAAGATTTGCATACATAAGAAAGCAAAAAATTAACCAACAATTATACGACATTCAATTGCAACTAAGTAATTTCTGGCACGCAGCCCAATGGGACAGCTTCACCGAACACCTACATGACACCATCAAAATCAGAGCAACGAGGAAGCATGAAACGCTAGAAAATAAATTAAGAAAACTAGGAGAAACACAGAACCATCAATCTAACGAACAACACACGAGTAACAATGAATTCAATTTCCACAGCAGAGTAAACAACAGAACGAACGTAACCTTTTCTCAAGGTGAAATGAATATGATAGACAAAGGTTTGAAATACAACTGCACAGACGCACACACGAACCACAATATAAAACAGTTAATCACAGATATTGAGATAGCCAGTCACAAGCTAACAGCAGAAGACAGGGAATTAACCAAAAATCTCGCCACCAACGAAGCCAAAAAAATCCTCAAACGAGAGGGCGATAGCAATAACATTCAAAACAACAAACAACTCAAAGAAATAAAGTCGTTGAAACAAAAAATAAAAGAACATGACTTAATCATCACAAAAGCAGATAAGGGAAACACTACAGTAATTTTGAACAAAACAGAATACATAGAAAAAACAGTCGAATTCCTAAACAACAACGAAATCAAGGAATTAACAAAAGACCCCACCAACAAATTCCAAAAACAAATAAAAAGTGCGTTAAAAGAAACAGAATACATACTGACCAAAGCTGAAAAATCAAAACTAATAAACATGAACCCGAAAATACCGTCATTGAGGGGACAACCAAAAATACACAAAAAGGAATGCCCAATGAGACCAATAGTCAATTGTAGGAATGCCCCTAATTACAAAATCAGCAAAGAGTTACTAAAAATCTTAAAATGCCGTCTTTCCAACGACAATAACAACTCTGTAAAGAACACAACAGAACTAGTAACAGCATTGAACACCCTACAAATGAAACCTAGCTTCAGGCTAGTATCCTTCGACGTAACTAACATGTACACCAATATTCCGATTATTGAAGCAATCAACACTATCGAAAACAACTTAAAATCCAACAATTCGGTAAAAGAAATTGAAGAGATTGTGAGATTACTGAGGGTCGTTCTCACCCAAAACGTGTTTCAATTCGACAATAAAATATACACACAGAGAGAAGGCCAAGCAATGGGATCGCCACTAAGTGGGTTAATCGCTGACATCTTCATCAATGCACTAGAAAATGCGTTCTTAGAAAAGACTTCAACAAAGGGAATAGTAATATGGAAAAGATACGTAGATGATGTAATTTGCATCTACGATACTGAACTAACAAGCGAAGAAACAATTCTCCAATCCATTAATAGCCTTCACCATTCTATCAAATTCACTAAGGAATCCGAAATAGACCGGAAAATAAATTATCTCGATATAAATATTGAACGTAAAGACAACGACCTTTCATATTCCATATTCCGGAAAGCAACACAAACCTCGCATGCAATCGACAATCAGTCTAATCACCCCAGTACGCACAAACTAGCGGGTTTCAATTCAATGGTGCACAGGGCTTTAAACATACCCATGTCAAAAGACAACTATAATAAGGAAATAAGAACTATTATGCAAATAGCAAAGGAAAACAACTTCTCGCCAAGCAAAATAAATCAAATTATAGCCAAACATAAAAATAAAGATAAAACGATTCCCAAACCGGACAGTAATGAGAAAAAATTTGCGCGTTTCAACTATGTGAATGCGAATACATATAAAATCACTAACCTATTCAAAAAGCAAGGCATAAAGATAGCTTTCACGACGAAAAACACAACCGCTAGGCACCTCCTAAATAGTAATCTAAATAAACGTGACCCGTATTCAAGGTCAGGGGTATATTCTATAACGTGCCAAGACACCGATTGTCAAGCTAATTACATCGGGCAGAGTGGAAGGCGAGTAGACACACGTTATAATGAACATAGAAATGCGATAAGATACGGAACACATTCAGCCGTGTGCGAACATATGTGTGACGCAGGGCATAGCTTTACCAACATAGAGTCGGACCTTAAAATAATCCATCACGAATCGAAAGGCAGAGCTCTTGACATAAAGGAAGCAATCGAGATACACCTAGCCAAACGAAACAATCCCAACAATCTAAATGAACACACGTTCATGGAGAGCTCACCCCTCTTCACGCTACTAAAAACACACCCTGTCGGAAACAAAACACAATTTAGCGACACAGCCAAGCTAGATAAAAAAAAGGGGGGAAATTAGGGGTTTTTTAATAGGTAAATGTTATCTGGATCAGGTGTACGATGTACTTTTCTTCTGCAATAAACCAAGGCCCATATTAGAGGCAGTATTAAAGATGCCGGGACGTCCTCATAAGACCGTCAACGCTTAGTTCGAATGGGTTATGCTCCACGCGTGGCGAGGACTAATCCACGGTCTTTAATAGTTGTAGATCCACCTCATTCAATAACATACATCTTATCTAGGTTGGCAACACCTCACATAAACACATCGCGATCACTCCCCACAGCACGTAGGGACAGGGGGGGGGGGAAGGCAGGGAAAAACCAGTCGTTAAGATAACCACCGCAGTCGACCGCACAGCGAGTTCAAGTGAGCACGGAAACTGCGAATAGCTGTAGTACGGAAGACAATCAGATAAGTAATTAGCCTAAAATTTTATAGTTTAACCATAGTTTACAACCATATAATCTCTCTAAAGTACAATCTCCGGATAGCCATCACCATTTAGCATTTCACCTAACATATATACTGCATTTAGCATACACTGACAGTTGCAGTACCAATACTGCAACTAAATAATTGTACATATTGTAAATATTTTCACCTGTATTTCAAACATAGATTTTATAGCCTAAGTGTATTGGATCTGATGATGATCGCTTGACGATCGAAACTGGTCATCCTAGTGTTTTATTAATCTCATGTAATTTATTTCAGGATTAGGGCATAACCCATCTCTTATGGGTACATTCGTGTTGACCGACTGAAAAGCACTAAACTCTTGGATAATAATATTAATAATAATTTCTACATTCCCCATTTTATGGGTTCGGGGACGAGGTGATGTTAGTTTCTATGTGGCAATGGTTTTCACGGCTGGATGACATTCCTGATGCCATCCTCACCACAGGGCTAGATGGCAAACGAAATGAAATAAGGCAAGTGGTTGTAAGAAAGCGGCCATGGCTTTCAGGAAGTACCGTCCTGGAAAACCATTTCATAGAGGCTGACTGTGGGATTTGAACCCTCTAGCCTTGCACGTTAATGCGCGCACCCATCCAGGTTACGATAACAATAATAATGTTATTTTGAAATGTATGATTGAAGATAAGCAATTTTTTTTAAAGTATTTTGTATTTTAAATGTATTTTAAAATACTATTTTGTATATTGTATTTTCAGGAGTTTTATAAGTGTATTTTGTATTTTGTATCTAAAATACTTTTGAGTGAGTATTTTGTATTTAGTATCGAAAATACATTTTGGGAGTATTTTGCCCAACTCTGACTGTCGCCATGTATTGATATTGGCATTGTTTTATCGAGTAGCAACTGATGTGTTGTTTATTTTCTCTGGAATTGGTGGGTTGCACGAGTGAGGGGAGGGGCGGGCCGATGCGAGCGCCATCTATTGCCTCTCCCGAGAAACAAAGCGTCCGCCATATTGTTGTAAAAGCCGGAGTAAATACGTGTGGTGAGAAGCGTAGGAGCATCAACTTTAAGTGAAAATAATAATATCGTATGGCCTCGGGTGCCGGGTGCAAGCTTTTTTGTAATTTGACACCCAGAGGGTAGCTTGTATGTCGAATTTCGTTGTTCCTTGAATCACTACGAAAGTCAAGGATGTTAGATATCTAAGCTCCTTGAACACTATAGCGCTTTCTATTAGAGAAAGGAACTTTGTGTTGGAGGAAACTCCCGAGATTAATTTTGCCATTATGAACATGGCCTACTGAATTCAAATGGGTTCTTTAACATGCCAACATCGTATGACATGCGTGTCGTATTTTTCCGCCTTAAAAAAATTCACTTACCACGGCCAGGAGCGAACCTGCAATCTTGGGGTTAATAGACCGACACCCTATCCACTCACCCACCGTGCCTTTTGTGGAGAAGCATTTGTCAAACCAGGCTCTACCCCTCAAACATCCGACCAAAAGGTTGGATTTTTGTTCACTTCCTGAGATTATACAGTATATTGAGCTGACACTGTTCGAACGAGGTATGGTGGATGGTGCCCGACAGATGTGAAGTGCGATTTCGGTAGTGGTGTGGGAATTCGGCTTCATAGAGTGAACCATGTCCAGGGTGTATGAAGAATGGTTGAATGTGGGTGTTACTCTCCGTCCAGCTACCCTCGATGACCGTGACTGGCGACATCTGAGACGGATTGTCAATAGTGACAGAAGGGCAATAGTACAACATATCACGGCTCAATTCAACACAGGCCGTGCTAGACGCGCCTCTCAGTGGACTATCCGTAAGAATATGGGTTGCATGGGGTATGGGAGTCAGCGCCGCAAACGGATGCCACTGTTAACCCAATGTCATCGACACAACGACGCGCATTTGTCGCCAATCACCAGGGGTGGACACTGGAACAATGGCGTAACGTGATACGGTCAGAAGAATCATGATTTCAATTGCACCATGCCGATGGGAGGCATCGTGTGTGGTGCAGACCACATGAATCGATGGATCCCGCCTGCCTCGAAGGTGTGGTCCAGGGAAGTGGTGTCTCTGTTATGGTCTGGGGTGCATGTACCTGGTATGGAATGGGCCCCCTGGCTGTTCCGGAAGAGATTTTGATGTTCTGCGATATGTTGAGCTGCCAGAGGCCCCACATGCTATTAGGTGACTATCCCATGACATTTCCTAAGTCAGTGTACTACCAAACGCGGCAATAATCATTGATTCGGATAAAGATTATTGATGAGTAGTACCGTATGCGTGAGGTTGGCAATATTGTATTTGTCCCATAATTCACGTGTATTATGGCGGACACAACTGGAAGTTTACCATATAACTTAAGTCGTGATCTAAAAAGGGGATGGTGGGTGGGTTATAGACAACGGAGGAGAAAACATCTATTACCACAGCATTTCTACAATATTATTATCCATTGAAAAGGCATTTCGGCTAATTTGTAGAATGTTCACCACTTCTGAACTGTTACCAATTTTATGATGACCCTCGTGCGGTCGATTAGTCTTCCGGCCAGTTAACACACACTGTAGAATAATATTTTCACTCATAGAATGACTTATAGCACCTCGTCAGAATAACACTTTGCCGCGAATTCCTACAGTGCAGCGTCCCGATAAGAAAGAAGAACTCGTGTCCGCGTCGACCTCCTGCAATACCAAGGTCACCTCGCGTTCCGACCTACTACTGCCTCAAAAATACCACACGAGTCATACCTATTCCAATATGTTTGACCTTGTGCTGGGTTGGTTAACATCCCTCGGAGGCATGTTTAAAAGCTGGAGCGTAGCGCTTTCTTGCTTCTTTGCTGTTGTTGTTGTTGTTGTTGTTGTTTTTGCATAAGGGCTGTGACATCGTGGTCATTTAAGTGTGTACGTGTGGAATTTGGGTGATAACCTGTGTTATTGTGATGGCTGTATTAGTGCCTGTATTTGTAAATTGAGAATAGGATCAGGAAGAGGTGGGTGTGGCCTTAAGTTAGGAATCATCCCAGCATTTTCCTGGAGTAGAAGTGGGGAAAACCACGGAAAACCACTTCCGGGAATGCTGAGGAGGGAATCTAACTGCACATTACTGCAGTTACCACAGTGACACATTTTATCAGACAAATTCAACATACATCCAAATACATGGGGCTGATGACCACGATCTCTCAGAGAAAGCCGCAGTGCTCGGGATCTCTCGCTTCGTTTCTTCGTGAGTTCGCATTGGTTCTTTATCACTGACGGTATGCAGAAGAAACGTAAGTTATACAGTACCCTCCTTGTGATCAACTCTATCCTTGTTGGTCCTCGTGTGTCAAGCGTCTATACCATCAACGATGAAAAGGACTACTTCCTACATTTAATCACCCAAAATGCAAGTACCTCCCTATTGTTTACCTTTACAACAAGATGGCGGACAGGCTGTTTCTGAGTACGGCGCATGGATGGCGTTAGCTTCGCAGGAGTAAAAGTAGGCAACCCACACGACTCGTGCAACCCTTCCATTGGAACGCTCTGCGTCTCATCTGTTTGTGATTATGTTGTAATGTTTTCGTCACTGGGGTCACCGCGGAATGGTTATTCCTTGAATACTTAATATTTGTAACAATATTGAAGGGGAATTTGATAAAAAGTAAATATAAATGCATTTTGAAGTTTTGATTGTAAAACGGACTTAAATAAAATGAATAGGCTACTTCACTCAACATGACGGTTTCTCGCATTTACTTACAGGTTTATTGAATACTAGCAGGTACCCGCGGCTTTGCTCGTGATCAAGACAATGGGGACGATGCATCATTGCTGATAATTGGTCTATTCTATTACAGCAATCGCGGCTACAGGTGGGCACATTTTAATTCTGAAAATTCTGATACATGCAGTATATTGATATGAGCAGCAAGGTGGAAATTTCATAGAGTTAAGAAAATCTGCAGGGTACGATGTAACATTATGTGAACACATTTGAAAATAACGTTTTTGGTTTTGCCATCTTCAGCTGAGACATAACGATTTTGTTGTCCGGATACTCGTGATCACGCCACATACAGTTGTCCATGGGAAAAATGGTTTTGTCTAAATGTACACTTGCTGCTGTTAAGTGTGTGTCATTGCGCTTTGTTAAAGGAATTTGCGAATATAGTTTGAAGAGGGAACTGCACTCTTGCACACTGGAATGGCAAATCTATCGGAATATGGGGAATAAAAAGTATTTTCCTTAAGCTATTCAGGGTGTAATTTTGCCAAAATTATTGATGATTTGAACGTCAACATGTCGCTATTAATAGACCTATAGTAAAATATCTCTCACCTTGGCCGCTGATATACTTTATGCAGTCTCTTCCAGTGTTACATCCCAGGGATTGAAGTTCTCCAACAACCATTTTGCCTCACATATCTCTCTATGTAATTAAAATTCCTTATTGTTGTTGTTGTTTGAGTCTTCAGTCTTTTGACTGGTTTCATGCAGCTATCCATGACTCCCTCTCCTGAGATAATCGTTTCATCTCTGCATAGCTACCACACCCTACATCAGAGATAATCTGTTTAACCTTGGTCTACCCGTACAGTTCTTGTCTTCGACCCTCCCATCCATAACTAAGGGTGCTCTTCCTGGATGTCTTAATATGTGTCCTACCAACCTATCTCTTCTCTTCATTAGCAGTCGCCAGAAACATCTCTCCTCTCCCACTCGTCCTAATACCCCTTCATTTGTTACCATATCTACCCATCTGATCTTTATCATTCTCCTGTAAAACCACATTTCAAACGCTTCAATTCTCCTCTTTTCTGCTGCACCAATAGTCCAAGTTTCACTTCCTTATAGTGCCACGCTCCAGACAAAAGCTTTCAAAAGTGATTTCCAATACCTAAATGTAGGCTATATTCGATGTCCACAGATTCCTTTTCTGCAGAAATGCTTTCCTTTCCTGAGCCAACCTACTTTTTATATCCCCTCTGCTTCGTCCAACACTGGATACTATGCTTCCTAAGTAACAGAAGTATCCTACTTCCCGTAGCGTTTCACCTGCCAATTTGATGTCCATAGACGTTTCTGATTTATTTCGGCTGCATTCCAATATTTTTGTTTTACATTTATTGATTTTCATCATGAATTCTTTCCCCAAGACGGAGTTTATACCATTCAAAAACTCGTTCAAATCCTCTGGCGTATCGGCCATGATGACGATGCCATCAGCAAATCTCAGAGTTGAAATTACGTATTTCTCCTTGAATCTTCACTCCCACTTTACATTTTTCTCCAATTTCCTTATTATTGCGTTTTTAGAGATCTTTGAAATGCGTTGCCTTCGCACATGGTGTAGATGCATTGTCAAAGAAAACATTCCATGTTACGAACATGGGCACCATAAGCTGTACCGAAAGCTTATGCAGATTTAACACAAGGCCTATTCTGAACAGCAGTTCCTTGAACTCAGATTTGCCAACATTTTATTGTATCCTTCCAAGTGGTATATCTCTGTACCTCAACGTACAGAAGAGTGCTTTCAAAATCACGCCTTGTGTACATTTTGGAAAAGGTAATGAGTGTGGTTTTTGGCGAAGTGAATACTCGCTCGTAGAAATTATTTTCAGTAAAATAGACTGGTTCACAATTTTGTAAGTGCATATTGAGGTATGTGACGGCGGGATGCCTTTAGTGTTACGGAAACGGCAATAGCCGCCACAGAGCTTCGTTGCGACTGGCATAACGTCCAGACTGATATTTGTACTTAACTATGCGGGATTTGTGAGCCAGTGTTTATAAAATTGAACATAGCTATATCGCTACCTATATTTAGTAGCCGCTACTGTAGTGTTAAAAAATTAAAGATGGTATTGGAAGGTGCTATCCAACACTAATTTTCGTTATTGTAGTTCTAAAACATAGAACGTTATTTTATAAATTATGATATAGATATATCTTGAAAGAGGGATGCCCGTTTAGTTTTGTAATGCTTTTATCGTGTCTAGATATATCTTGAAAAAGGGATGACGTTTAGATTTCTAATGTTCTTATCGTGTTTAATATTAATGTTATTGGATTTACGTTCCTTGTAACTACTCTGGCTTTTAGAAACGCCAGGGTGCTAGATTTTGCCCAGAAGGGGATCTTTAATGTGACAGTAAATCTTCTGTCATGGTTCCCTTGCATTTGCGCACCCTCAAATGCCAGCTGACTGCGCCAGGATACGAACCTGAAACCTTGGGCCCAGCAAGCCTCACAGCTAGTTTATCGTGTTTTAGATAATAAGTGGACTGACATTGCCTCCTACAGGAATATATGGACAATTGGATGTCATGTCCTGAGCTACTGTTGCCAAGGATACGAACTTGCGATTAAAATTCATCAGTTTATCAGAGCGTACTGTTACCATGGATACGGACTTGCCATTAGTTCATCAGTTTATCAGAGCGAAGATAGTTTTCTGGGAATATCTTTGAAACTGTTGGTTTTAGGACCTTAAAATGTGGTTTTCGGTGTCCCGTAGGGACGGACCGAGTATTGTTTCTCACATCGAGGGGCGGAAAATGAGCTATGTCCGGTCTTTATGCGACAACTTCGATATTTTGTCCCAGTTAAGAATAACAAAAATGTAAAATCACATTTCACCCCTTTTCATCCCTTTAAAATCGGAATTTTTTAAAATTCTTTCTTAGTGCGCATCTACACTACGGTAGAAACACATATTCAAAGTTTCATGCAATTATCTCCAGTAGTTTTCGCTGTGCGAAGATTATCTGTATGTCAGGACATCTTCCTTTATATATAAATAGACTAGCAGATGTACCCGCTCTTCGAACGGTCTTCGGTATTAATAACCAGACGTTATCAATTTAGCTCCTGTTGCAATGGTTAGGGGCTTGTTATTCCTTCATACGTTTATCAGAGCGAAGTTATTTCTCTGGGAATATCACAGACACTGTTAATTTAAGGGCCTCAAAATGTGGTTTTCGGACACTCTTTATAGACTCCCGAATTGTGTACCTCACATTGAGAAGCGCAACATATGCTTTGGTCGTCCCTCTAGGATAATTTTTATATTTCGCCTATTTTAGCATGTATTTGGAAAGATTTTTCCTATACCAACCCTTCTATTAGAAGTACGGTGAAGAGTTTTATAAATGATTGGTGTATTGACTCTCATGGATACCTAATTTTACGATGCTCCAAACATTCGAACACGAGTTATAAGCGTACACAGAAAGTATGCCTTACTTCGAAGGGGAAGTAAACCCCGCGGTCCCATGTCATGTAATAGAACCTTCCACTAACTACAATTATGTGAAGCTAAATTTGTTGGTTAGATTTGATGAACGCTCTATTAGTTCCAAAGTTTGCCACCAGGTGACGGTTGAGGTGGCATCTAGTAGCCAAGTCACAGCTAGGTAATACAGCCATCACAATTAACACCGGTTATCAGACAGATTCTACACACACTCAAAGTACACGAGGCTACGTGAACGCGTTGTCGCAGCTTCTAAACTGAGGAACCAACCAACATACAACATATCACCCAGATGTCCGAATATGGATATATCAACCACACAGTATCAAACAAAATCATCCTTACGATGAACCCGTTTGTCGAAAAAAAGTGAATGTGCTCAATCTAAATTCACCTAAGGTGTACTTCCTGACGTAAAAACAAATTTGAAAACCTCGTATACGAAACGCAATACACCTCACATAAAGACTGACCCTCACCGATATGTGAAGTCCCCATCCACAGGAAGACACCTTTAACAAATTATAAAGGCTTGTGGTGCATGAATATTCAGTTTTTTAGCCTACAATGGCCCAAATTCTTAATAGCCGCAAAAAATACTATTTCAATTCAGGATTTTTTGAAAATAATGTTGCTGTTTGGAGATATAATTCTGTACGACATATCACACGTGTAAATCACGTATAAAAATTCTAGGGTACCCCTTGACCCGCTTATGTGCATTGATGAATTTTACAGTCTAAGTTGGTTCCGGGATAACCTTATAGCCATTCGAAAACTTTCACAGAAATGTAATAAGTGGAGTGGCATTGCTTTTTACAGAAATAGATGGAAAGTTGATGGAAGTTTTCTTGAGAACCTGTTGTCATTGTTGCCGGCTAGCATTCCTTCGTTAGTTTATTAAATTCAATTAGTTTTCTGGGAATATCTGAGAAACTGTTACTTTTGGAGCCTTAATGTGTAGTTTTCGGGAAACCTCAAGTTTTTTTCTGCCACCGAGGGGCTAAAAATGAGCTTTGTCTCGTCGTTGTATGCCATAATATAATAATAATATGAATAATGATAATAATATAATAAATACAATATAGGGATAGGGATATAGAAGACCTTCCGTACCACACGCGCACGTGAAAATCACGTGAATAAATTCTAGTGTACCCCTTGACCCCCTTAAGCGCATTATACGTATTGATGAATTTTACAGCTTAGTTTGGTTCCGTGATAACCTTATAGCCGTTTGCAAACTTCACAGTAATGTAATAAATGGAATTGCATTGCGTCTTACAGAATTAGATGGTCCTATGAGATTCCGTTGCCATGGTTACTGTCTTGCATTCTTTCATACATTATTAAGTGAAATTAGTTTCCTGGGAATATCTCAAAAACTATTGGTTTTAGGGCCTTAAAATGCCCGAGTTTTGTTTCTCACATTCAGGGGTTGAAAATAAGCTTTGTCTCGTCCTTCTACGCCTATTTCAGCATGTATTTTAAGGGAGTAGGCCCCCTTTTATGAGAGGTACGGAGAAGAGTTACATCTATGATTAGTGTAGTGCCTCTGATGGATATCTGTATCAATTTTTACGTTGATCCACTCAGCCGTTCTCAAGTTATAAGGACTCAAAGGAGTTGTCCACAGACACACAGACAAACAGACAGACAGACAAAAACATATTTTTGCGCGCATCCGTCATAAAACAGTCTGAAACGCGCAAATATCGCAAATTTCAGTGGAAATTCAGAAAAAACAGACAAACTTTCATTTTTATATATATAGAGATTTCTCAACAAAGTGCATGCTATATTTCTGAAACTTTTGTACCATGTCATCAACCCACCTGCTCCGGAAGTGAGGAAGATCTCGAGCGCGCCCCGGAAGTTGTAGTTGATGTTGACAAGCACCTCAACGTGTTCCAAGTAGTTCATCTCGTGTTTTGTGCCGTAGCAACCATTCGCCAAGAATTGAAGCGTCACTATCTCTCCGTGGTGAAGAGTTATATTACCACTGGAAGGAAAGACGAACACTACTCTTGAGTAAAATATGAGTGATACAGCAGTCACGATTGTAACCTGGATTGCGTGAGGCAATTAAGTTTTACTAGCACTACCCGTCGCGGCTACGCCCGCGAATATTCTAGTTGTAAAGTGTACACTTAGCAAAATCTCAATCATGAATGCTATGACTGATTTATCCTTGGTATGAATAATAATCACACTTTATCAATTCAGCTACTGGTGCAGTGGTTAGGAGTTTGCCATTCCTTCATAGGTATATCAGAGCGAAGTTAGTTTTCTGGGAATATCACAGACACTGTTAATTTAAGGGCCTTTAAATGGGGTTTTCGGAGACCCTTTATAGTCGGGTGAAAAAGACCTTTCGTACCACACTCACGCGTGAAAATTGCGTGAAAAAGTTCTAGAGTGCCCCTTGACCCCCTTAAGCGCATTATACTGTATGTATTGATGAATTTTACAGCTTAATTTGGTTCAGTGATAACCTTATGTCCGTCTGGAAACTTTCACAGTAATGTAATAATTGGAATTGCATTGCGTCTTACAGAAATAGATGGACCTGTGAGATTCTGTTACCATGGTTACCGTGTTGCATTCTTTCATTATTTCATTGTAAATATACATGATTTGAGGTATTTATTTAATTGTTAAGCATTTAAAGAGTAAGTGAGTACGTCTCGCTTACGCATTGGGTTATGCTGAACCTGTAGGTACCCCATATGTGTAGGTTGGTGTTAATGGGACCTTATTTTCGGTACAAAACTGGAATGGGACCTTAGCAGAATAATATAGGGAGGGATACTCAAGCCTCAAATATGGAAGGCATGGCAGACTGACTCACTGGATATGGAAGATATATTTGTGAACGCAGCTATTCGTAATGCAGAAGACGCATTTACGAATCCCGACAAAATGTAATTGAATCCGCTCTGTCAATACTTTAGATGGATTTTATTATTATCATTACTTAACGTACATGTTTCAGTATTCAGTAATACTTTTAACGTTAATAAAATGAATATCCGTACAATAATTTTAATTAAATTAAAAAGTTCCAAATACTTAAATAAATAAATAAATATCAAACAGAAGATGTTGTTTCTAGACTTTGTTGTTTGAGTTGCGATGACTGTGGTGAAATTATAAACATCGATAGAGGGAACTGAGATTTCTAGCTTCAACATCTTCCAAAGCCAAAGCCTTATTTGCTAGCTTACAGTATTTATTTATTTATTGGTGCCTTTATTGTGGCGAAGTTAGGGCTCTAGGCCCTCTCTTACACTTAACCACACACAGTGCAACTTACATGAATACTCAAATATTATATACTTAACCTACCAAACTTAAATACTAGGAAAACTTAAATACTAGGAAACTTAAATACTAGAATAAAATTAAATTAAATTAAATCGGCGACTGCGTGATATTAACTAAGCTATAAAATTTAAATGACATACATTTTTAACAAAATGATACTATGGTCATTCACTCACACATTCATACACAAATTGTTCAAGTTGGCCTACGAATTCAAGAGGAAATGTTTACATGCACGTTTGAAAGTTGTTAGGGATGTACAATGTGTAACGTCACGAGGAAAATTATTCCAAATTCTAGTTCCCGACACGAAGAAAGAGTTACTGAAGGCAGATGAATGATGTAGAGGAATTGCAATTATAGATCCAGATCGCGTGTGACGATCATGAAAGGAAGAAAGAAAGCGAAAATGACAAGAGCGATAGTGAGGAGTACTTTCATTGAGAAGTCGATAGATGAGGGTACATATGTGCAGGTTTCTTTGTTGATCTACTTTTAGCCAGGAAAGTAGATCATAAAAAGGAGACACGTGTGAGGAAAATTTCAAGGACAAAATAAACCTAATGCAGGAATTGAAAGCTCTCTGAAGTTTCTTGTTTTGTTCTCCGATAGCATCTACTAATACAACATCGCTGTAGTTAAATATAGGGAGTATCAAGGTTTGGACGAGTTTTATTTTCAAGTTACGGGGTAGAACGAACTGGTGAATCTTATGTCGATGAAGTGACGAGTAAACTTTCCTGCATGTATTAGTAACGTGCCCATCCCAATTCAAAGTTTCATTTAGTGTGACTCCAAGACTTTTTACCGATTTAGAGAACGGGATAGCAACACCATTAAGTTGAATTAAGGAATGCGGTCTACTATGTAAATGGAAAAGCAATTTAGACTGCCCTATTACGATAGCTTGTGTTTTAATTGGGTTGATGGTAAGAGAATTTTCAGTTGCATAGCGGCTGATCCTCTTTAGATTTAGATTCATATTTTCAATTGCCGCATCTATATCATTTATTTTTGTGTTGCAATATATCTGAAGGTCATCTGCATATAGATAGATGGTAGTTGCAGTTTTCCAGTTTCGATGAGATGTCGTTCAGATATAGAATGAATATAAGGGGGCCGAGAATTGAACCCTGAGGTACTCCATTTATTTTGAACTTCCACTCCGTTCTATTTTCATTAAGGAGTACACGTTGTCTTCGGTTTTGAAGATACAAGGCGAATAATTTGAGAGCAACGGGGCTAAGATGGAAGGATTGCAATTTAGCCATAAGTATGCCCGTATTAATGGTATCGAATGCACTGCTGAAGTCTAGAAGAATGAGTATAGTGACTTTACGCTCATCCATTGCTCGTCTTACGTCATCAGTGATCTTAATGACTGCAGTAGATGTGTTGTGTCCTTTCTTAAATCCAGATTGTAACGGATCAAGTAGTGAATATTGCGTCAAGTACTGAAGAAGTTGTTCATGCATAGGTTTTTCTAGAATTTTGGAAATTGAGGAAAGTATGCTTACAGGTCAATAGTCGGATGGAGAATTTGCAAGAGAATTTTTTGGAACTGGAATAACTAAAGCATCTTTCCATTTTGTTGGGAAGAAACCTTCTAAAAGACATGTGTTACAAATGTGCGTAATAATTGGCAGTAATACTTCTATCAGGTTAACAATAAAGGACATTTGGATGTCATCTATTCCGACTGCTTGTGGTTTGATAGATATTTTTTTTTTCTTACGACAGTATTATTTATTTTACGAAACTTGTAATTGTTCGGAAAGCTTCAAAAACATTTATTTAAGTTATTTCATAAAGAATGTAATCATTCTGTGGTCGAATGTTCTGTCGATATCATATAGCCAAAGTAAACAATTACTTCATCATAGAGAACAATATTTTTCTTGTTTAGTACTATCAGAATTGACCATTCATAACAACCACATAGTCACTCCAATCAGGAAAATTCCGGAGTTCTACGACCACTTCCAGTATCTCACCAAAACATCACAAAGACCACAACCAACAAATACTGACGAGTTGCATCACCAATACTGCAACTAAATAAGTGTACGTATTGTAAATATTTTCACCCGTATTTTCAGACATAGATTTTATAGCCTAAGTGTAATGGATATGAAGATGATCGCTTGACGATCGAAACTGGTCATCCAAGTGTATTCATTAATCTCATGTAATTTTATCATTTCAAATGGTCTTGTCGACTTCGTCGTTATGGTTGGGGTCCATCGTTATGCATTACGGACACGGACACGGACACGGATACGGTGACGTGACGTCATGCAGCCGCGCGGGAAGTGACGTCATGCAGCTGCGCGGGAACGTGACGTCATGCTCACGCGGGGAGCGAGAACCAGACGCTAATGATTATTGGAGTCTGTTGAAAGAGGCCTGGCGTCGAGCGACCTTTTAAAAATCAGAAACTCACTCCACAAATCTGTAAATCAGTATTCTTCCCTTATTTCAGATACACTATTCATTAAACAAACATATATGGCATAGTCATGACCCCTTCCTGGAGTAGGCTATTGTCTAAATCTGGACACTCATACTACATCCTTACACTAATTCAAATTTACGGCCAAATGATCCTTCTGACAGGGAGGCAAAGGTTTCTGCCGGCTTGCCTGGGATGATGGGCCAAAAAACCGCTATCAAAAAGTACACAATTTACGCTTTATTCAACCAAACACATCTCTAATACAAGTACAAGAAACACATTTCTTCCCGTGACCCTTAAAGAGGTGCCCGCGCGGGAAGCCTAAGTTAATGGGTAATGCAGTCTGTTGAAAGAGTCCTGGGGCTTCGAGCAAAGCGAGAAGCCCTTCTGAGCCTTTCTAACATGTGTAGCATTTGTAGAATGCGTCATTTGAAATGATACAACGTTTAGTCTTTCAGACTGACTGTGATTTTTTTTTTTCAGGATTAGGGTTTGACCCAAATCATTTGGGTACATTCGTGTTGACTGACTGACTGAAAAGCACCAAACTTTTCTTCAATATTTATGTCTGATAAGCTAATAATATCCAATATACAGTGAGTCTCTCTCACGACTCGGCCGGCCGACGCGCCCAGCTTATCTGTCTCCCGTTGACTCATCACTCCCCGCTCGGCATACCATAGCACTTCGCTAACGTTATCCGTGCATGGCATGAGATAACAAATAAAAGTAATACAATAAGATGCTACTACCTTATGACAGGAGATGTTCTAAATGTTCTCCTCCTACATCCACACATTTCCGGCATCGTCTTAGGAAACTCCGATTTACACGCATATGTTCGTCTTTCGTAATTGAGGCTATTTCTCTCCGGATATGTTAATATTTTTCTCGGACGAAGCTTGGTTCTATTTACACGGGTATGGTTCGACGACGCAGAATAACAGATATTGGAGAGGAGAAACCCCCCATCGCATATACAAAATTCCTCTACATAAAGAATGGGTCGGAGTATGCTGCGCAATGAATGGATACATTAGGGCCTATCCTTTTACAAGGCACAATTAATGCACAAAGGTACAGGGATAATATACTCAAACCATTTTTTGACGAACTGAATGAGACTAACTCTCGAAATGGATATATTCAGCACGATTCTGCCACCGCGCGTACAGCTACATTAAACTTAATTGAGGAAATTTTTGAATACCGTGTAATTAGTGCGGACTTATGGCTATCACGGTCCCCATATTTAACTGTCTGTGACTTTTGTTTATATGGGTGCTTAAAGAATAAAGTGTATGCATGTAACCCTCACACGTTGGGCGAACTGAAAGAAAATATCCTGAGAGATATAAAGCTTCAATTACGGAAGACGAACTTATGCGTGTGAATCGGAGTTTCCTAAGACGATGCCGGAAATGTGTGGATGTATGAGGAGAAATTTCCGACATCTCCTGTCATAAGGTACGAGCTTATTTAATTGATTGTTATTTTCTTAATTTTAATTATTATCTCATGTCATTCACGGATAAAGTGAGCCAAGTGCTATGTTATGCCTAGCAGGCAGTGATGAGTCAACGGGAGACTGATAAGCTGGGCGCGCCGGCCGGCCGAGTCGTGAGAGAGACTCACTGTACATTCCAATTTCTCATGAAAGAGCATAATGATATGATATTCCTACCGTAGTTACTTCACTTTATTCGAAATACAGCAATAATAATTACGATTATTTAATCAGAACGAGAAAGAACAGGGAACTAAAGGAGTTGTATAAAGAACCCAATGTTGTTGCGGAAGTTAAGATAAGAAGGCTGAGATGAGCTGGTCACGTGTATAGAAGAGAAGAGATATCTAGACTGCGAGAAGTCTGTGAGAAAAAGCCAGATCGACGAAGACTTATAGGCAGACCTAGAATATGGAGAGACCCGGTAGCCAAGGACATCCAGCTACCAGAGCTCGAGCCAGCCGGGAAGACGGTGCGCAGAACACAACGCTACCATTACGTCATGCCTCACTTCCATCCCACCAATCACAGTCAGTCTGTCCTGAGAATCTGAGCTAGTGTGTTGTCAGGAAAGCCAAGTGTAAAGCAGCGTGAAAGAGACAGGCTCGATGAGCTAAGCGACGGTGTTGCCATACTGCAGGAACTCATGGCAGCAGCCTGCGATGTGGGGCTCGGACATGGTGGACCTGTTGCAACAGTGGACATGTATCTCTTTCTCTGTCTGCGCAAATCCCAGAGAGCTGGCCGCCTTCTGGGCTGACGCGAGCTCTAGGAGCGTGAGATGTAGATGCCTAGGACAGAACGAGGTGGTGGAGGCTAATAGACGAGGAAAAGAACGGACTGCGGTTTGTGGAGCCAGGAGAGTAAAAGTAAGTGATCAGAATAACGCTTTTCATTGGATTTAGAATTGAAGGAGTTGTTTTCATCCACACCGTTGTGAACCTGCTTCTCCTAACCTAGCGGTTATATTCCTTCGATTCTACTGTAAAATGACTTAACCTCACGAGGAACATGAATGGACGATTGGCAAATTTATCAGGTACGTTCAAAAAGTAACGAGCCGGAGGCTGGAATGCGCAAACCGGTGACGACATCGGCTAATCGTGGCGTGCGTAACGAGGTGTGGTTCCGACCAGAGCGTAGAAGGTCACAGACCGTCTCTAGAGGGCACGCGTGCACGTCACGTGACGATACAAAGCGAGCAGCAGCATGCATCAATCGTCCAACGCTGCCAGTCGCATTGCATACCGTGACATGGAGGCGTCAAACGAAGAGCAAAGAGGTGTTGTTCGGTTTTTGACAGCGAAAGGAGTAGGGGGAACAGACATTCATCGCCGAATGTCACAAGTGTACGGCGAACACTGCATATCTCTTGCAAGGGTCAAGGCGTGGCACAAGCACTTCAGGGAAGGACGGGTGTCATTAACCGATGATGCCCGGTCTGGGGCACTCCCCTGCATTACCGATGACTACGTCCAGCTGGTTGATGCACTCATTACCCAGGACCGCCGAGTGACAGTGAACGTCATAGCCGCCATGGACGGATTGAGCGTCGGAAGTGTGCACACCATCATGAAGGAACGACTGCACTTGCGGAAAGCGTGTGCCCAATGGTTGCCCTACAGTCTTCAACGACACCAGGAAGCATGTCGAATGACCTACTATCTTGGTCCTGGTTGGACGATTGATGCATGCTGCTGCTCACTTTGTATCGTCACGTGACGTGCACGCGTGCCCTCTAGCGACGGGCTGTGATCTTCCACGCTCTGGTCGGAACCACACGTCGTTACGCACGCCACGATTAGCCGATGTCGTCACCAGTTTGCGCATTCCAGCCTCCGGCTCGTTACTTTTTGAACGCACCTTATAATTGATTGGTTGATGGATTGATTGATCTTGAAAGTGATTGTATTACTAGGAATCTCACTAGACCAGTGACTAGTGAACTTGGAAGTCTCACCTGGACTGCGCAGGAATAGTGCAGACGGACTTGGGTGGCACGGTTGTCCAGTTAGCTGCTGCTGCCACCAGTCCATATGCATTCATGAGCCCAAAACCGAAGCGTGTGTTGACCCAGGACCCAGCAGCGTTACGTACCCAGCCTTCATTATCACTGAGTGGTGCGTACTCCGAGGTCCACATCACCAGGTGTTGCACGTCTCGCCATGTTAACTGTGGGCTGAACAGGACAAGTATTCAATAATCAATTTGACCTTGTAGTGCAGCACATCCCGCCATGTTAACTGTGGGCTGAACAGGACTAGTATTCAATGATCAATTTGACCTTGTAGTGCAGCACATCCCGCCATGTTAACTGTGGGCTGAACAGGACTAGTATTCAATGATCAATTTGACCTTGTAGTGCAGCACATCCCGCCATGTTAACTGTGGGCTGAGCAGGACTAGTATTCAATGATCAATATGACCTTGTAGTGCAGCACATCCCGCCATGTTAACTGTGGGCTGAACAGGACTAGTATTCAATGATCAATTTGACCTTGTAGTGCAGCACATCCCGCCATGTTAACTGTGGGCTGAACAGGACTAGTATTCAATGATCAATTTGACCTTGTAGTGCAGCACATCCCGCCATGTTAACTGTGGGCTGAGCAGGACTAGTATTCAATGATCAATTTGACCTTGTAGTGCAGCACATCCCGCCATGTTAACTGTGGGCTGAACAGGACTAGTATTCAATGATCAATTTGACCTTGTAGTGCAGCACATCCCGCCATGTTAACTGTGGGCTGAACAGGACTAGTATTCAATGATCAATTTGACCTTGTAGTGCAGCACATCCCGCCATGTTAACTGTGGGCTGAACAGTACTAGTATTCAATAATCAATTTGACCTTGTAGTGTAGCACATTCCGCCATGTTAACTGTGGGCTGAACAGGACTAGTATTCATTATTCAATTTGACCTTGTAGTGCAGCACATTCCGCCATGTTAACTGTGGGCTGAACAGGACTAGTATTCAATAATCAATTTGACCTTGTAAGGCAGCACATTCCGCCATGTTAACTGTGGGCTGAACAGGACTAGTATTCAATAATCAATTTGACCTTGTAGTGTAGCACATTCCGCCATGTTAACTGTGGGCTGAACAGGACTAGTATTCATTAATCAATTTGACCTTGTAGTGCAGCACATTCCGCCATGTTAACTGTGGGCTCAACAGGACTAGTATTCAATAATCAATTTGACCTTGTAAGGCAGCACATTCCGCCATGTTAACTGTGGGCTGAACAGGACTAGTATTCAATAATCAATTTGACCTTGTAGTGCAGCACATTCCGCCATGTTAACTGTGGGATGAACAGGACTAGTACCGTATTCAATAACCAATCTTGTGTTGCAGCATATTCCGCCATGTTAACTGTGGGCTGAACAGGACTAGTATTCAATAATCAATTCGACCTGGTAGTGCAGCACATTCCGCCATGTTAACTGTGGGCTGAACAGGACTAGTATTCAATAATCAATTTGACCTTGTAGTGCAGCACATTCCGCCATGTTAACTGTGGGCTGAACAGGACTAGTATTCAATAATCAATTTGACCTTGTAATGTAGCACATTCCGCCATGTTAACTGTGGGCTGAACAGGACTAGTATTCAATAATCAATTTGACCTTGTGGTGCTGCACATTCCGCCATGTTAACTGTGGGCTGAACAGGACTAGTACCGTATTCAATAACCAATCTTGTGTTGCAGCATATTCCACCATGTTAACTGTGGGCTGAACAGGACTAGTATTCATTAATAACTGTGGACTGAACAGGACTAGTATGCATTAATCAATTTGACCTTGTGGTGTTGCACATTCCGCCATGTTAACTGTGGGCTGAACAGGATTAGTATTGATTAATCAGCGTGACTCAGAGGTGTTGCATATTCCGCCAAGTTAACTGTGGGCTGAACGGACCTAGTATTCATTTGATCTTGCGGTGTTGCACATTCCGTCATTTTAACTGTGGGTTGAACAGAACTAGTATTAATTAATCTGCGTTACTGAGAAGTGCTGCACATTCCAACAAGTTAACTGTAGGCTGAACAGAACTAGTATTAATTAATCAGCGTGACTCAGAGGTGCTGCATATTCCAAAAAGTTAACTGTAGGCAGAACAGTACTAGTAATCATTAATTAATTTAATCTGATGGTGTTGCACATTCCGCCATGTTAACTGTGAGCTGAATATAACTAGTATTCAATAATATGTTCGACCTTGTTGTGCTTCATTTTCCGCCATGTCAACTGTGGGCTGAACACAACTAGTTGTAACTGGGATTGTATATGATAGATCTTATTTTCTCCATGACAACGATGGATGATTTCCTTAAAAGTCAAGAAACAGGTGAAAACAACAATCAATAGCAATTGATACACCTGAACGAGTAATATTGTAATTGATATTTTACTGTGCCACATGTTATATTGAGTTTCAAACAAGCTTTTAAAGTTTTAGCAGGTCCATACACATGGCATTTCTGTTTCAGCACCGTAAGGTATTCCAGGCGTATTCTGTATAACATATAAACAAATTTCATACATCTATCCACTCTTTTGGTGTCATGAAACACAGTACTTACTTCACCTCAAGAGCTAGTGCTATTATTCCAGCCGCTAGGGGCGCTGAGGCAGACGTTCCCGTGTGTTTGATGGTGCAAGAGTTTCTTAGGTCTGTAGTGGCCTGTAACATAACGAGAGTTAAAGATAAATCTTGAGGTGTTTTGGAAAATAACTGAATTTATATTTCTTAACTTTCATGACATGCGATAGTACAGGGTGGGTGGGATATTATCCCGCACGTCAGGTAGCACCAAAAGACATACAGTACAGTAAAATACCGCTTGTCAGAACTAATTAGAAACCGGGCCGGTTTGGATTGGCAAAAATTCGGCTTAAGGGGCTAATTTATAATTAATAGAATTGGGCTTGCAAAAAGATGCTCCTAAAATCCTAAATTTAAAATGAAGACACTTCAAAAAACATTGTCGATGTCCTTAAAACAAGTTATTTTCAAGGACGCAATTCATTGGGTAGCTGAGGACTGGCAACATGTCACAGAGCAATTGCTTAGCAAGTAATGAAAACATTTATGGTAAAATCCACCGATATTTCTAGGTTTGTGCCGTGTCTTGTGTGGGGTTTCACCTAGGACACCAAGCTGTCTCATCAGTAGGCTCTTAGAGTCCCCGCCCGGACCCCCACAGGAGTAGTGAACTGTGCACTACCTCCATTTTTATGAAGCGCACCTGCGCCTTTTTACTGCGAGAACTAAATTTTAAGCAGTCATAACCTCCTTACAAAGGCTTCCAAAAAGATGGTATATTGGCTTTCGCGGCCAGAGAATTAAAACTGAGCCAGCTTGGTGTCCTAGGCGAAACTCCACATAAGACACGACACAATCCTAGTAAAAATGGCCGTGGAAGCCAGTATACCATATTATTTATGGTAAAGTCTATCATACAAGTTAATTTTACTCAGTTTATTTAAAGTTCAGTGTTATTTACGTACTAATTTTAGAGTAAAGTTCTGTTCTAAAATACCAAGTACTGTTTAGTCTGAAATTTATTTCATAATCTTCAATTTCTTATAACTATATGCTACTTGGATTTCGTTTATCTGGGTTTTGGGTCAAGTGGGGGGGTTCATATTACCTGGGTTTTCTGTTTATTGGATTCGTATTATCCGGCTTTAAGACTAGCGGGGTTTGGATTATCCGGTTTTGCAGATTATCAGTTTTGAGTATTAGCGGGGTTCGGATTATCCGGGTTCTTGGACCAGTGGTGTTGGTATTATCCAGGTTTTAGGACTAGCAAGGTTCGGATTATGCTGAATTTTAAACTCGCAGGGTTCAGATTAATCTGTTTCTAGATTAGCAAATTTTGGATTATCTGGGATTACAGACTAGCGGGGTTCACAATATCCGGATTCCCGAACTAACGGGCTTCCGATTAGCGGGGTTTCAGTGGAAACAAAACGTACATTTTCTCGGCTACTCGAAAAAGTAGAGAATCAAGGGCATGAGTACGAGTCTCTGACTTCTGAGCTTCTGTGAACCTTGGGAACGCTTCATACTTTTCTGTATCGATAGTTCTGTTGTAGAGGAGAATTTCGTGTCGTGGATATTTTCCTTCTGACGTCTAAACAGCTGACATCCAGGTGATCCTAGAGTCATGCCATCAGTTGGCGGAAGGGGAGAGAACCCGTTCAACCACATTTCCGTCCATGCTCCCTCTTCACGCACACGCGACATTGCAGTGTCGTTGCCACAGAGTAGATGGTTCGGCCACTGTCTTGGCAAACCAGTTTTTGTGTTTCCCTATTTGTTTCCACTCTGTGTGGTTGTACATATCTGTATTATTTGTCTTCATTGTATTTATTCATTGTCAAGTTTGTTTTGTTTATGTTGGTTAGTTGTCATGATTTATTTGTTTTGATTACGTTTTGTATTCCCACTGCCGTGTTTCCAGTAGGATATTTTTGCTTAGAAGGTATTTTGGTATTTCTAAGTTGGCCACATTGATTCTTCTTTAACTTGTTTTTGAACTCTCTACTGTGATTGGCTGCTTTCGGCCTATCAGAGGCCTCCGACTTGTCTTTGAACTCTCTACTGTGATTGGCTGCTTTCGGCCTATCAGAGGCCTCCGACTTGTCTTTGAACTCTCTACTGTGATTGGCTGCTTCCAGCCTATCAGAGGCCTCCTTGCTGTTTGTAGCGACCAATCACGTGTTTCTTCTTCGTTGTTCTCTAAGTCTGCAGCCATGACAATGCTGTGCTTCAACGCTGGTTGTGATATATCAACGAACATCCAGCTAATCATTTCTATAATTGGTGCTATCTTCATAGTAACCGTGCTTAGCAATCATGTCCTATGCACATGATTCATATTTTGTTTGGGCAGTGACATTACGGTGATTTTCGATCTCATCAAACCATGCTTGATGTTGCTACGCGCCATGTCGACGAATTCTTCAATCCGCGGCGTCGGATAGTTTGTTGTAATGTGTTTACTTCCATCTTCATTTACTGCCTAACAATTTGTCTTCACGCGTATGAATAATGATGATGCTTCGTGTGATAAGTAATTCATCGTGTCTGGAAGCATGTTACAAGGCCAGGCATCATCACTAATTGGAGGTTGACGCTAGGCTAAACTGCTTTACTATTGTGACAATACCGCGCGATTGGCATATCCCGGTATTTGTATGACAGCAACTACTTTGACTTCCTGCGTTTCACACATAATTTGCTTTTAACAATTCATTTTGGGCTTACAGTATCGGCGCATCACTGTAAGTCAGTCCTGGTTCGACGACACATTCTCGTTCCATGCGACCTGTTTTTTCATTATTTGTTGCAACTCCACTTGTGTTGCATATTTAAATTATATCATTCTTTGGAACCGCCGTGTATTGCATGCCGCTCTATGATGTACTGATCTGCAGCTACGTTCAAGACAATATATGTGTTTTAGGCTCAAGACTTAACGTGTGTTAAATCCTTGCGAGTGATTCTTCAATTGTGTAAATTTGTGCCAGTGTTTCTCATATGTTTATGTGCCACCTTTGAATATTTGTTTTATGTGCCACCTTTGAATATTTGTTTTATGTGCCACCTTTGAATATTTGTTTTATGTGCCACCTATTTGATAATATATCTTATTATTAGTTAGTGGTGGTGTTGTGTCCTTTATGCCTTCCTGGACCTCCTTATTTGGTGACAATAATATTGTCTGGTCCTCCACATGTTTGCTAAATTGTCATGCGACCTTTGTAAAGTCAACCCTTTGTATTATCACATCATTATCTAATGCTTTGGCCAACAAATCTTTATACATTGTCCACTATTACCAGAATACTCTTGGTGGGTTGTTGACTTCCCGCGTTGGCCATTACAGTAGATCTTCCCACGAAGTGATTGGTGTAACATGATTTTTTATGGACTCGTAAGTCGAGTTGAAATTTTAAAATTACGAAAGTTTCAAGACAACAGCGTGTATCTTTGTCAAGATTAGAATGAAAGAACGAATGAGTCAACAATGGCATGTCGCCTCCATAGATAAGATGGTAAAAGATAGGAAGCCAGGTCAAACCATAAATTGTTACTCAATGACCTTCCGAGACCGGAAAGAAGATGGTAACGGAACTAGACATTTTGTTGTACGTTTTTCATGTTTTATGCGGGTAGTGATCCGCATACGACATACATTTTAGTCAATTCCACCGATTATAAGCAACATATTGCTTCATGAAGGCAAGCGACAGTACTATCAGAGCACCTGAGCTAAGTCAGTCCAAGAACGTGAGAGTAACACGGACGTGACGAATGGAATTCCAACAACCCAAGGAGCGAATCCCGGTGTAGTCCGTTGGTTTTCGATGTGTGAATAGATTTAATGACACGTTAAAAATACCCTTCGGGATAAAATTCTGGCATTCCGGTGTCCGTTAAAGCTGGAGTACCGTAGTTGAAAGGAAACCCCATAACATTACTATTATTACTAATTTGCTTCAACCAACTAAGGACCCCATCATGTTAATCCACTTGGTCCTGTAGTCCTTCATGCGTAAACGGTGTTGTTCATTTCTCTCTTTAGTGCACGCATTTCCAATTTATTTATTTATTTATTTATTTATTTATTTTAGTTCCGTTTGGGCCGGCTGTGGACCACGTGGTTCTTATCTCTGGCAGCTTTCCTCCTAGCCCAGTAATCCTTCATCCTGGCACTGTGAATGTCCTTCCGCTCCTGAGTCCATTTCACACCTACTCCTGGAAGCACTGCTTTTGCTGTTAGTGACTGGAGAGTGTCTGATGTTCTGACTAAAGTCCTGTATTTATTCCTGTCATAGATGTTACTGGGGTCAATATCCAATTGTTCAAGGTCTTTTCTGACTAGTTTCGACCACTTGGCGTTAGTTGCTTTCCCTCTAGAGACAGTGTTGAAAATTCTGGAGGTGAGCCTCTGATTATCCATTCTCACAATATGACCATAGAAGATCAGCCTCCTCTTCCTCATGGCTGTTGCAATGCTCTCCACTTGTTCATAGAGTTCATTGTTGTGCCTGATTCTATACTTGCCTTCCTCTTTAATAGGGTCCATGATTTTTCGCAGAATCTTCCGGTCCTTCAGCTCCAATTTCCGGAGTTGTCCTTTTCTGACCATATTTAGGCATTCTGAGGCATATAGTACTGATGGTCTCACTACAGTACAGTAGTGTCTGAGTTTGAAATTCATTGAGAGGGATTTGGATTTTTACATATTCTTGCATAGGTGGTAGGCTCTCTCCAGTTTGATGCATCTGTCGTTCATGGCCAGGTCTTCATTGATGTTTGGGGTTATCCATTCTCCTATGTGTTTGAAGGAGTTAGTCCTTTGTACTACTTTGTCCCCCAGTGGGATTGACTCGGGTGCATCTCTGATGTTGCTGATAAACTGTGTTTTGTTGATGGCGATCTTTAAGCCTACTTTAGCTGCTATATAGTACAGAGAGGATAGTTGATGGTTAGCTTCCTGCACACTGGACGCTAGGAGTGCAAGGTCGTCTGCAAAGGCTAAACAGGGGACTGTTAACTTGTTTTTCTTGTAGCCTATTCTTAATCCAGAATCATCCTTTTAAGCCTACTTTAGCTGCTATATAGTTCAGAGAGGATAGTTGATGGTTAGCTTCCTCCACACTGGACGCTAGGAGTGCAAGGTCGTCTGCAAAGGCTAAACAGGGGACAGTTAACTTGTCTTTCTTGTAGTCTATTCTTAATCCAGGATCATCCTTAAGAGATTTTTATTTATTTATTTATTTATTTACTTGGGCACATTAATGTGTTGAATGAAAAATAAAGAGCAATCCATTTTTATGTATTACTAAGGCAGCACTTAATAATAGCTTCTAAATGTTCCGCACACTCTGTTTATATGACTGTAATTATTTTGTGAGAAAATTAAGGTGTTTCAATATGATTGATTTGGGATGTAGTGACACTCTTAATACTATTGCAAGACGTACGATCATCTGGTCAGTGTAGGCCCCGCTGGAGTAAGTAGCGGCGAAAGTGGATGCGCACCGCTCACCGTACCAAGGGAACTGTCCGTGCTGGGACGCGCTGCCCACAGACAATGTGTACACACTGGCGATGTAACCATCACAGTTGCAGTTGTCCCCAAGTAACCCACCGTTCCCTGAGGCCCACACAAATATAACACCCTTTCCACCTCGACCCTGCAACACACCAGTAGCAAATATTAGCATGCACTCGATGAAAAATAGCCACATACAGGGTGAAAAAAAAGCCGCACTTGGAGGTCGGCATGCGGTTCCTCGTCGAAATTCACGACAAAAGTTTATGTTGCAAAACCTAGTCCCGCCAATAGGTTTAACAGAAATGCGTGTTAAGGAACGAGGCTCTGGCAACGCTGTAACTGCATGCAGCGTGGCCAAAAGCAGGTCGCAGGAACTCGGCGCACTGCCGGAGCTTTCTCTGTACATTCCGATGCACTGCAGGATGTGACAGTGTTGCCAGCTTCTCGTTTTCATACTTGTGTTTTCAAATGGCACCCGATCCGATTTTGCTATTGAAAGTTTTGTCTTGCAATTGGATGAGGAATCGCATGCCGACCTCCAAGTGCAGCATTTTTTGTTCTCCCTGTATATACACAGAAATTAATCAATCCAAAAGAGATATAGAATGAGAGTTCAGAACGACTGCTGAAAAGTTCAAAGGGTTCCATAAAAACTAAGTAAATAGGCCACGAACATCTTGCCAATTGTGCGCAAGAAGAACCTCAGCGAATAGATGAATAGGCCTATAGTCTAGTATAGAATAAGAACTACTTACAGACAATCATATTGCTTCCAATAGTCCATAGTAGTACTAATAAAAGAAAGAAAGAAAGAAAGAAAGAAAGAACGAAAGAAAGAATTAATTGAGTACAAATAAGTTTTGACCGACTAAAAAGCAATTATTTTACTAGAGGAAAGGAAAATTTGTTGGCCACACCTTCATGAGCTCCTGACCACCATACTGGAAGGAAATGTTCTGGGGAAGAAAGGAAGAGGAAGACCGAAGAACAGATATTCAACCTAAAGTCCATAATTCGACACAGACCATTATCTTCTAAAACCATAATAGTGAAATTTGTAGATTTTAAAAAGGCTTTTGATTCCGTCGACAGGGAAACTCTAGATAAAGTAATCATATAATTTGGAGTAAAATCTAATCCGGCAAACCTAATCCGTGAAACCCTCACAGACACTATTTCAAAGATAAAATTTCGGGGAGAAATTTCAAAACCATTCAAAATAAATACAGGAGTAAGGCAAGGCGATGGTTTATCTCCACTCTTATTCAATTGTATCCTGGAACAAATAGTTCGAATTTACAAGAGTTTAGTGCTTTTCAGTCGGTCAACACGAATTCGTGTTGACCGACTGAAAAGCACTAAACTCTTGTTTACTAAGGCAACACTGAAAATATGGCTTCAAACACCACAATGTAGTTCGAATTTGGAATAAGAAATTGAAGGAGCAGAATATATCACCTATAACACTAGGGAGAAAAACAGTGGTGTTAAAGTAAATTGTCTGGCATTTGCTGATGATTTTGCCATACTTTCTGAAAACTTAGCTCATGCAACAGTGCAAATCAATTTATTAGAAGAGGTAGCCATTATAACAGGTTTAAAGATTTCTGTAGAAAAAAACAAAATTTATGACAAATACTAAAATGCTCCAGAAACCCTAATAACAAAAATTGGACAAATTAAGAGGGTAGATAAATTCAAATATTTGGAGGAAATAATTCAGAAAAATGGCTTAGAAAAATCTGCTGCAGAAGGAAGAGTGCACAAGATTCAAAGAGCATAAATGGTATAACCAGCAATATCTATAACAAAAAATGTTTATCTAAGAAATTGAAAATACAGCACTATAGAATAGTAATTAAACCAGAATGCTCATATGCCAGTGATTGTCTAAAACTAAATTATAAATTAGATAAATTAGAAGTATCAGAAAGAATAATTATACGCAAAATTCTCGGTCCACTAAGAACTACAGAGTTTTGGAAATTAAGAAGTAACGAGGAAATATATCGGAACATTGAAAACATAACGGAGACAATAGAGAAGAGGCGATTGTCATTTTTCGGACATTTATTTAGAATGAATGATAGCAGGTTAACCAAACAGATCTTTAAATATCTTTGGAAAAAGTAATCGACAACAGCCTGGTTTCAAGAAGTAAAGAAAGATTTAGCAAAAGACAATGTAAGAGAAGAAGATGCACTAGAGAGAGAAATTTTCCACAAAAAAAAGTATTGGGAATGGAAGGACTACAAGGAAGGCAATATAAGGAAACAGCCTCAAAATGGTTGGAAGAGAGAAAGAAGACGCACAGCGAAAAGATGAAGGAGCACTGGAGGAAGAAGAAAGAACAACAAAGGACTAAACATTGAAATTGGTTCGTGGTCCTCAGAAGAGCCTAACCCAGAAAGAAAGAAGAAGCTATCTACAATATTCTGCAAGAAACAAGTTGGGAAGTATAACTTACTTTTTGATTCGCCCTCGTAAATAGACTATGATGATATTGTTATCCCTGGCAGGCGTTGCTCAGGGCATGTGAGGCACTGCAATTGAGCGACGCCTACTGCCGGTTCGAGTCCGTTCTATGGCAAGGGTATTCTTAACTTAAAGTTAGATATAGGTGATGTCTGAATGAAACAAAAAATGAAATGAAGTAAGTAAAACATTGGTGTTGGCTGCATGACCATACAATATAAAGCCTCAATCCAAAAATATTTTAACAAATAGAAGAAGATACTGGTATCATGCTAAAGGAAGGCCATGTTCCCTCCTAAATAGGAACCAGATTCATCTTCGCCTGTGGCAACAGTTAAAATAGTCCGTACACCACACCTCTCGAATGCCTCGCTCGATGGCTTCAATGGCTAGGCGTCCTGGACCTTCGACTGTCTTGCCGTTATCATTCGGTCCCCAAGATGCGCTGTAGATGTCCACTTTGTCGTATGCGAAGCCCAGCGCTGTGCCCTCAACTCGATCGTTCACATCCCCGTCCAGTAGACGCACTCCTGAAAATCCAGGTCAGTTAAACTTAAGTAGAATAATTGCTTTTCACTTAACCAACACCTTAATGTGCCCAATTAAATTAGATGGTGAGAAAGAACATACACATGCTAGTCTGGAAAAAATAACATGGACTAATCCAGTGTTTCCCAAACTTTTTTGTGCACGTAGCACTTTAAGGGATGAGAATCTCTCGCGTACCACCTACTGTCGACCAAAGTAATATGTGTACTCGAGTTTGAAGGTTGTTTGTTAAGTAACTAATAGACCTACATAAAATCCAATACCATCAACATTTTCGTCGTTCTATTTTACGTTAGTTCATGTAGGTTTGGATTTTAAAATTTATACTTTAATATTTGTTATCGCAGTTGGAACACGAAAGTGCACGTTTTTAAGCGTGTTTCAACCATGCGTCACATTTAAGATATATTATCTCAAAAGCCCGTCATCAGATCGAATCCAAATTTTAACACAATATACATTGGAATGTTGTATAACTGGTTTATTAATTTCACAATTTTGTGTATCCAAGAAACAAAGTTGTTATCATTGTTGTATGGTAACTTTTTCTCGGCTCGGGGTGGTTGGAAAATGTAGTTCTTGGTTGCGTTGTAATCATTATACATCAAAACGTTATGCTGTATGTCTGTGAAATACGTAAATTAATTCACTTATTTTATATCGGTTTGTATTTGTACGAGGAAATAACACATGGTTCTCCAGCTAGCCGCTCTGGGAAAAGATGTACAGTGTTGCTGAGATGGAGCCCATCACTTCCGAGCGAGACGCGCCATGATGCGTGTGGGCACCATTTCGGCAACGCTGTACAGCTCTTCCCGGTGAAGCATGTGTTATTTCCCTGTAGAAATACAAACCGATATAAAATAAGTGAATTAATTTACGTATTTCACAGTCATACAGCATAACGTGTCGATGTATAAGGATTACAATACAACCAAGAACTACATTTTCCAACCACCCCGAGCCGAGAAAAAGTTACCTTACAAAAATGATAACAACTTTGTTTCTTGGACACATACAATTTTGGAATTAATAAACCAGTTATACACCATTCCAATGTATATTGTGTTAAAATTTGGATTCGATCTGATGACGGATTTGTGAGATAATAATTCCTAAATGTGACGCATGGTTGAAACACTCTTAAAAACGTGCACTTTTTGTGTTTCAACTGCGATAAAAATATTAAAATATATATATTAAAAATTCCAAACCTACATGACCTAACGTAAAATAGAACGACGAAAATGATGATGTTATTGGATTTTATGTAGGTCTATTGGTTACTTCACAAACAACCTTCAAACTTGAGTGCACATAATACTTTGGTCGACAGTAGTGGTTGGGAGATATAGTAACTCTAACCCCCACCCCACCCCCATCACTACGTAGTAGACCAATAGACGGATTGTAAATTGTGTTTGTTAGAGTTATACCGTTGAAATTAAAATAATAAAAAAGTGCGTCGAGTTGTCTTATTATTTATTACAATAAGTACTCAATTCAAACATTCAGAAATGACACTGTACAAATAATATT
Source organism: Meconema thalassinum (assembly GCA_946902985.2). Taxonomy (NCBI): domain Eukaryota; kingdom Metazoa; phylum Arthropoda; class Insecta; order Orthoptera; family Tettigoniidae; genus Meconema; species Meconema thalassinum. Next base: position 2,094,542,745 of record OX336388.2, on the reverse strand, counting down.
AATAAAAGAACTCGTAATAATTAGACTAAACATAAAAACCAAAGTTGTAATAATTGAACATAAAAACCAATGTTCAACTAACAACTTCAATGTGAAATGTGAGCTTGAAGATTAGAAGCCAACTTAGGAATGTCTGGTTTAAGATTGCTGAGTCTCAAACGAAGATCGTTTTCCACTATAAGGAGTCTATTCCGGTATTTATTCTTGAGATAAACAAGTGAAGAAAATGCAGTCTCACACAAGTACGAAGTAGAGAAAGGCAGTAAAAATCGAACTGCTTTGTCAGCTATGTCTGCATAGTCTGCACGCCTCTCAACCCAAAAGTTTACAAGAGCCATTTTTGAAAACGATTGCCTTCCTTCTGAATAGCAATTCAATGCATAAAACTGCTCCTTGCCGTTCGCCTTAAAGTCCTCAGCCAACATATCAATGTCTTTATATTTTTAAATTTTGTACTTTATATTTTTATATTTTTCATAACGTATCTAATATTTTTGATGTGCAACATTTTTCCGCTCGGTTGCTGGATAGTTTTGTGGGAGTGATTTTGAAAATTGGGGACGGAAGTGGATCGGAACGATCAAGCTGCCCGCTCGATCGATCAAACGGAAGTGTACTACCTGGCAGTCGTGGACAACGGAAGTATACACTGCCCGCTTGATCGATCAAACGGAAGTGTTCTAGCTGGCAGTGGTGGACAACGGAAGTATGCACTGCCCGCTCGATTGATCGAATGGAAGTGTGCCCTAGCTGGCAGTGGTGGATCGAACTGAAGTATAAGACGCACTGCCAACTCGATCGATCGATCCAGCTGGCAGTGGTAAGAGAAACAAACAGCGCGCGGTGTCGAAAATTGATACCATGACGCACTCTCGGCCATGTGGAATGTATATGACATACTGAACGGAAAATGCTCAAGCGAAATCTGGTGTCAAGTGATTTAAACAAATGACATGGTACATGTTCGAAGTCTTCGTATCAGTATTTAAATGGTAAAATGCCTTAATATCAAACATTGTAAGTAGTCGGCATTGCATTGGCATAAGGCATTTTAAACTCAATGTTACTCAGGAACATTATCGAAACAAGCAAAATATGAATGAAACTTAATTCCGTAATGCAGTATTATTGGAACGTGGAAATAAGCCACCATCATGTACACAATATTTGCGTAGTTGAAATAGCCGTGGGGTTATTGCGTAAGCCAGTGAACCTAGAGATCTTGGGTTCGAATCCTGGGCGGGGTAGATATTTTTGCTAACAGATTATCATTTTAAACGATATTTATCATATCAATATGACTCATTTTAACAGAATCCATATGAAATTACGTGTTGGTCTGTGAATCAAGAGGACCTGTTTATAAGGAATTTAAGGTTATGAGCGGTGTCGCGTCTATTAATCTAGTTGATCCATATCATATTCTTTATTTAGGCTAGTGCTGGTGCAAGCTACCAATCATCTAATAAAATGAGTTCCGTATTATAAACTACAATATCTGTCAAACACTCCCTTTTACAATAGATTAATATTTGTGCCAATAATAGTAAAAAACATCGGAGTATCAACAATTTCACGTGAGGTTTATTCTATGTCAGATGTTACACATCATATGCGACTACTGTAAGGCTCGTCATTTTTTATATTTTTCGTAACATCACCGCGTACCACTGCAGCAGTACGAGCGTGCCACCAGTGGTACGCGTACCACAGTTTGGGAAACGCTGGATAGACTACAATATTTTTCTCATACTTTGTCAGTCGAACATTAAAAGCTTCTATTTACACTTCAGGAATTTATAGGATTATACCGACAAAAGAAATCTGGGATTCTCCTTGTGCTATGTATGGACCGATGCAGCAATCGGATTGGCGGAGAATATGTTTCTTTTCAGGAACGTGGGGATACTTTGTTACACCTGTGCGCGCGATTCATATTGACTGACTCGCAGTAATTGCTGGGCCCTGGCCGCTGCAGTGTTTCATGGAAGGGGAGGGAAGCAACGTATGGTGTATGAAAGGGGGAGGCAGACATAATACTCGGCGCGATTGTACAAGTTTCCTTAAGTCTTAGGTGAATTAGATCTGATGATGCTTACTTGACGAACGAAACATATTGTTACGGCTGTGAGTTTGTTTCGTCGCCTCACCGCGTGAGTCACAGCTGCCCCGGGCTGTGCTCTGCTTCAATGTATTACCTGCGCCTTACGCAACGGGCTGCGAGGACAAAGGGATGGTCCAGAATATTCGTGACCCAGCCAGTGATGGAAATCTCGAGAAGCCGTGAATCCTGGACGGGTCTAGAAGCATTCATTGAGTCACCAGCCTGCTATATAAGAGCGACCTGGCCAGCGAAGTGGACAGTGTTTTTGAACTAGTGCGTGGTTTTACCTGAGCGACAGTTGTTGGTGACGTGACTTGCGAAACCCTAGTGAAGCTGATTCTCTTGACAGCGAAGGAGTGTGAAGCCTACGGAGGAACTGTATTTGAAGAGTGTGTGTTTACCTAGTGCGACAGAGATATTGTGGTGAATTGCGAAAACACAGGGGGCTGTTTCCCTAGCCAGCTGACAGCGAAGCAGTATGTAGTGGTGAGTGACTGGCTATCGTAAATAACTGTAGCTTGTGTATTCAAGGAAGTGTTGCAGGTATTTCTACCGAGGTCACCGGTCCCATTAGCGAGGATTAACTGCAAGACCAAGTGAAAGGCAAGTGTTCCCTACAAGAGGAAACTAGAGTGAGATACTAATTGCTTGTATTTGCTATTGTGTGGTGTATCTTTCTGGCCCGCAATAAAGCAAATACGTTTCTTTAAAGGAACAATTTGTGTTGTGCTTCTACCCACCGTAATCCAGTTAACGGAAGTGCCACTAGGGGGTGGTAATCCAGTTAACGGAAGTGCCACTAGGGGTGGCACGTAACAATATGTTACAATTAACCCCACTTTCGAGAAGGGTATAATGATAATAATATAATATACCTAATTTTTACCTGCTTAGGAGATATGAGAAATCAGTTTTAATTCCCACTCAATTTAATTGGGCTCATTTAAAGTGTTGAGCAACTGAAACACCATTCATTTACTAGTTTGAATACAGAATAGCATTAACATTGTCTCGGCTGTTATGATCAGACATCTTTTGGGTACAAGGTGCCCAGTTGTCCTGCTTGGGTAATTTAGTGCCCTAAAAGAAAGGGAAGTGTCTGTGGTAGGGGACAGATGGTCCACTACTGAAGGAAGAAATGTTTCCGGATTCTGTATTGGCTAGCACAATGGGGCCAATAAACCTCAAAAAGTCAATCTTCCAACACTGCAATCTATATTAAACGGTACAACTTACCTCCAATCCTGGCGTTGAAAGCCACACCGACACCACACTTGCCATTGTTCGCGACCATGGCAATCTCTCCGGCACAGCGAGTTCCATGTGCATTGGTCTTAGCTTGGTCGTACCTGGGAGTTGGGTCGAAGTCATTGTCATTGGCGTCGTAGCTTATCTCAGGGTCCTGTAAAACAACATCGCGTCGTATCAATTTGCACTGATGCGACAATTGCCAAGAAATTTACCACACATGCGTAAAGAGCTCCCGGATTTTGATGAAACTCGGTACACACGTAGGAACAGTCCAAAAGGAAAATAACTGTGGCAATAAGAATTGGATTTCCACGATGAAATTCAAGTCATTTAGACAAGAAAAAATTAAAATATATGACTCAAGTGGTAGTTGAAACCACGACCTTCGGGAAGCTTACCTGTGCTGGGGCATAAGACGTCGTAGTCCGCCCCTTAAAACTACAATAACTAACTAACAATCACCCCATAACTGTAGCCCGCTGTGGGTTTGATCTTATGATTATTTCAAATACAGTACAAATATTATTCCTTGGCTGACAGGTTATTCTCCGGGGTTTTCCCTGTCACAATTTCATTCCAGCAACACTCTCCACTATCATTTCATCTCATCTGTCATTCATTTAATCATTGCCCCAGGGGAGTGAGACAGGCTTCGGCAGCCGGCACAGTTCATATCCTCGCCGCTAGATGGGGGCTTCATTCATTCCATTCCCTGACCTGGTCGGTCGACTGGAAGCAGGCTGTGGAATTTCATTTCATTCCTTGACACAACATCCATCCGTGCAGAAGGTTGTCAGATTAAACTATTCCTCGAGGTGCAGAATAAGCACCATCACAGATGGTTTCATTGTCCAGAAATATGAGAAATGAGACACCGAGTGAACCTTATTCACAAGTGGATTGAGAACGGTTTGCAAGTGATTCACTTACAGTAATCTTCACGAACACTTGATGGCCAAGGTAGATTGTAGCTCTTAGGTCACGTATTGCGCAATGAGTAAAAGCCAGGTGGGTTACCACACCCATATGCGATGGAATGCTTAATTCTCTACTGTCCATCATTACCATTATGACTTCTGTCATTAATAATATTTGCTCAAATCGCTTTATTAACCCTAGAATCTGCTGTTGCAATAATTCAATCTTATGTACGAGGCACGTCCAGAAAGTAAGTTCCGTTTGGTAATAAAATTAAATTGTGTAAGGATACAGAAAAATTATTTATTGCACAACATTCTACACCTCTTAAACTATTTTTCCACATAACTGCCGAACTTCTGCAGGCTTTTGTCATAGCGTGGCACAAGTTTTTGGATACCTTCTCCATAGTGTACAGCCCGGGGGCAGTACCCCCTAAGACCCACCCCTCCATCTTTCTTCAAAACCACCCTCATAGGCATACCATAAGCCTCATGTACTTCTTCAAACACAAGCAGGCCCGGCATACTGCTGACAGCCACGCTTACGTAATACAAACACAAACACAGTAACTGGAGCGACAGCAATGAGGAAACGCTGACCAGGCAGTGGGGGGAGGCCTTAAAGGCTAGGCCCGGAAGAGCCCCATTATCTGTTCTTAGCCAGTGGCTCTTCCCCGACGAGGTCCGTTCCAGCTCTTCACCAGGTGAGATCTAGCCGTGTGCTCAGATTCCTTATCTTTGTAAACACCTACCCTAAACATTTGTGCACTTTACAACTTGTACTTTATTTTATAACTCCCAAAAAGGGACATCACATCACAGCTACTGGCCAATTAACACTTGGTCAGTAAACACACACGTTTATTTCTAATCACACTCCATTTTACATCCTTATACCCAACCTGACCTTAGTCATAATTGCCCCTGACCGTGGTGACCAGGAACTGCATCGTCAGGTTCTATTGTACTCGAGCAAGCGGCCCGACTGCAGAGTGCCAAGTCACCGACTTTGCACGCTCGCTGAATTGCTCACTCTACTTAATTGGCAGGCTAGATTAGCAGCCTGCACTTAGACATTCATCCCCTAGCAGGTAAACGCATCCTTCAGGGACGCCCCCAATAGATTAAGCACTCACACCAATACACTACACTGGTAGTCTTTCCCAATCACGGGAAACTACCCTCATTCGGAAACAGCCCTCAAAATTAGCACACTTACACTACTCTGTTTATCCCACCCCCAACAAAGGGATAAAACATATTTGGTGGAGGCGCCGCTACCACGCAAAATAAGGGTAAGGGACTCAAACAACGAGCCCTTGTGGTAGAGCGATCCATACCGCAAGCAGCCAAGCGAGATTTATTTTTTTTTCTCTGAGAAAAGGCATTGTTTTTTCTTTCCCTCCTTTCTGGGAATGTAAGGGAAATTTTAACCCAGCAACCCATCCCCCCAATAGGGAGGCAGTTTTTTTGTTTCTTTATAGCCAATGCTGTTAAAAATACATCAATCCTGACAGGACACACTACACTTAAAACAACATTACATTCAGATTGCGCTATACAGAATGGCACCACATGCAGAAGCAACAGGGTTTGTAAGCCATAGAGGCGATAGGGGTGCTCCAGTACTATTCACCTTATTACTAAGGTGCCACAAGCATATACAAAGGTGACAGGCACAAATACGGGCACTATAGACAAGGGTTGGAGCAATACAGGGCAAACAGCCATGCACCCCGTCGGAGGGTAGAATAGGGCAATTGAGGCGCGCACTAAATCATTTAAGTAACATACACGAACACCTCAACAGGAGCCATGTCCGAAGGAACAGGATATATGACCGATTAATCACTACACATGGCCCTATAATGGATAACACAACCTTAGAGAGGATAAGGGTGCGCTACACAATTTTATATGCCCAATATAGGGAGCTTATTCGCGAACAGGCGTTCCTCCAGTTGGCGGCCACAGAACTGTATAGGACGTAAACACGTCAACGCAGCAATTTGCGAACAGATCCATAACTATACCCGTACCGCCACACAAGGGAAGGAGTCTGCAGTGGCCACGGACCAGAAAAAGGCCAGACTACCCTCCAATACATTGCAAGGGCGCTCGCACAATAGTGAAATTCACTGACCGCACAAGCCCATGGATAAATGTTCCCAGGACAAAACACACAGAATTTTCCACATAAAATGCTGAAACAATCTCAAAACCCTCACGGGGGCGTGAACACTACAATTAACACAAAAGACAGGTTCTACCCCTGTAGAAGTTAGACACACAAACGGGATGCATTCACACAAACACGACACTCCAGGGGCAAGCAAATTGCGCGGTCATGAAATACAACATCACAGACTTACACTTCCATACAGAATGATAACACTTGAGATATACTGGCAGCCAATAGTTAGATTAGAAAGGGTAAACACACAAAAACACATGCCCAAAACTGTACAATTTGCATGCGTATATATATATATTTGATCCATATGTGTATGTTATTTCTTACACTGCCCATAGCTGGAATTTTTCTTGTCCCCTATGACAGCGCTCAAACTAAGCGTGAATACTATAAGATAACACTCACAGTTCAGGGGAAAATACTGTAATATATTTTTGAGATCACACAGTAAACACAGTTACCATAAAAAGGGTCAATAAGATTGACAAAACTGTCACAGAGACACCGGCCCAAAAGGCGACAGGAATGATCATCCTGAACAAAGACGGACTCAAACCCGCGACCTTCTGAACACCAGGAACGCAAGGTCAGGTAGCCATCCAATTGGAGGACACAGCAATAAGGGATAGTCACGCTAACAGAGATTAATATGCACAAAATAATAAAACTGTCACCGACATCTAGTGACCAGACGCGCGACTAGAAGCCCGGAGAGACACGTACATAAATACATGAGCTACTCAGAGAGACATATCACCAACAGGAATATATTCGCATCAGACCTACAGTAACACAAAAATTGGGGACAAAATATATATGAACAGAGGTAGGGTTTTTTACATGACGAAGAACCAAAGGCACACCATGTATGCAGACAATAGAAAAGCGTGTCAGCAAACCCACGCACACCTGCTCAACACATGCGATAAACAGACGGCTAGGCTAGCAGCAGGTACTTCACACACCATTGAAACTCGACACTATCGCTAGTCAGCGATAGGACGTAAATGAACATGCGGCATTCGCGAGTACCAGACAGGCTAGGAACACTCTCACTCTGGCAGTAATATACACAATCATTCACGCCATTTTCAGCGCCGAATAACTCCCGAAATTAAAGTACGAGGGACGTTCCGAATTACACAAAACACTCACACTAATGTACATTTTGGCACGCGTATTTCAAACATACAATACACGCCACGGTACATAAAATACAGAAATTAAGGTCCCGAGGCATTAGCCCAAGGCGTATGCGGACGCGCAGAACAGATACCATACCTTTGTGGGTTGCGTCAAACCCGCATGCCTGTACCAAACATATTACTACATAATAGACAGTCTACAGCCTCCAGCAGCTTAGGCTACAGAAATGTATTAGGTATGCATCAGGGCCTAACACATTCAACACCCAAAAACACGATACAAGCGTGCAAAAAGGAAGCTAGCCAACGGCATTTTGGCGCGACAACACAACTAGAGGCCACACTAGGGACGCACAAATCCCAACAGACAACGCAGACATAAAACACGGAGCGTTACACGGGATCACGGGTCGGAATACCCAATAAAACCGGACGCCGTGAGAAGCGAAACTATCGACCGACGAAAGATCAGTTAGATCCAACACACAGGTTTTTCAACCTGGAAAGTCAGAAAACTCAGCCAGCGCGACTAGACACCGGATAGACACATTTACAGGGGAAAATTCACTCCCACCTGGACAAAAGCTGGCCAAAATTAATATGGACACGGGGACAGACAATCACACGGGCGGCATCGCACAGACAGCATGAATACACAATCCCAGAAAGAAAAATCATAGGGTCCCATATAGACACTGTGCCCCATAGAGTATAGCAAAGAGTGAAGACAGACATAAGAATGTTTATATTATATGTATATGAATGGCATATTATTACTGTCTACACGCTTTAAACATACACTAGGGATGGCAGATGAATTGAACTAATGCCACACACAAGCACATAAACGATTGAGCCACACAATCATGAACACAGGAAGGTTCTTTTACATACGGGGAATACATGTATACGCACATAAACTACACAGGACTGGCACAGATAGCATTACCACAATAGTATGGCAGAAATATAAGCCGCGGTCATCATGAATAAAAGAGGGCCTCATGAAATCGTATGTCAGAAACACTCACATCATTCATTACAGGGGAGCGGCATAAATGCTGTATACCTCAAATGTTCACTGCCGGACAAGAAATACGACCTAGGCAGCACGTTATCACATGAAGTAACCCGACGCTTTTCGCATGCTCAGCGCGAGTACGTGACACACTCGTCAGCTGAAGGCACTCACAGACAGCCCGACATTACAATCGAGAGAATATCATTCACTAGAGGATTCAAAACCACATTACGCCCACAAATTAAATCCAGGGTCAACCAAAACTCGTACAGACAACATAATTGGGACATACATACAGGGACGTAGGACCGTTCTAAGGTACTCGCTATAATAGCCTACTTAGGGCATTAGCGACCCCGGGACTGGCAATAGGGGACGTACCGGGAACGCCAGGCCTCAACGGAGACTGCAAAATACTTTTTCTTGGACCATAGCGCCCGACATCTGAATACGGGGGACGCCACGGGCACAGACAAACGCTCACACAAAGCAGGTAACACCACATCTCTACGGCCAAAAATCATGGCAATGCAGATTACCCCGAACATAAAATAGTAGGGCAAGACACAATGGGGAACGAATCGCGGAAACAAATTCCCAAACAAGCTTGTGAGCGAAGAAAGATGATGGCCTTGATAGAATGCAAACACATGTCAACATACAGACAGTGGCGGAAGTCACGTTTTGTTAGCCTTCCTACAAATCATTGAAGACTTTCCGTACACAAGGACACCAAACAAATACACAAAAAAAAACACTGCGCTGCAAATAAGCGAATTCCAGCGCGTTGCCACACACTGTTGCCGGAAGGAATTCTTGTAAAAGCAAGACGTGACAATGACATGCAGACATGATGACACTGACATAAAAACAATAACAATAACGATATAAAGTGATACGGATGTTGATACAGGAAGTGAGAGCGGCATTACAACAGGCTCCGCATCCAATATTACACAAATACTGTGGGCCGGATTGATCTCGGAAGTCAGGCTACTAAACGCCTATCACTACCGACACTGGGAACATGTCTACAAGGGTGATAACACGCAGTACACGGCACCTGACAATTAGCCACGCGACACGAGATAAGCCTTCTCCGATAACATCACACGCGCCAGCAGACGTCAGCGGTGGGCGACCTCACACACACAAGCGCGCTAACTACAGCCACGGCCACTTCCTTCCTACACGCGCCCAACAATCAGGGGCGGATACAGACAGATTCCATGAGGGAACAAACCCCCCCCCCCTAATAATTTCTTTTCTTGTTTTATTTCTCTCTCTAAAAACCATTACAGGCAATCACGCTATGCCAATTTATACTCACAATCACATGCTACCCTACCCCACGTTATGAACAGGAGACCAGGTTAGGCCGTGACGACACAGCGTCACCACACTTAAACATCCTAAGGGCAGCCCAAGGGCGGTGCCCACAGACACAAACATTTTCACACAACGTAGGTATCACAGACCCACGGGCACTCCACAGACTAGTATTTTAGGAGACAATAGGTGCTTTATGGCATCTCAACTTAGCCAGCGTACATCCCAAAGAGCGGGTAGAAAACACATAGCGACCAGGAGAGGATGACACACTACAATAGGAGTAGAGGTGAATAATGCCATCAGGATGGCCATGGTACCAACTACGGGCTACCATCCCCACACCCTTCTTCCAACATACCCTATCACCTACAACACTATCCAACACAGCCATACAGATACATAAAAACACCTACACTACATTGCAAAACATACATCGGGGTTGATAGACTTCATGCTTCTAATAAATTAAGGTTTGCTACACCTTGGCCCCAAACGCCTACACCTGAGTATTAGAGGTGATTCGGAAACTAATATCAAGCTGCAATGCACATCTCTGTGTAGAGAGATATGGCTATACTGATACTAACAATTATTTTATTAAATAATCCCGCATGCAAGGGACATAAACTTATCATATCCCAGCACAAGCCTTATCCTCAAATGAGAGCAGACACGCCTCATATCCATCCCAATGCATGAGGTATCCTATCCACACACCAGGGATTGTATTATTATTACACCCGCATGACATTTTCAAATTTTGCACACCTGGGAATAACCCACCCCATCCACTCACAGTAAATACCTCCTAGCAGCATCATCGGCTCCCGGCCACCATAAACATGGAGTCCAACGATGCACGACCCCCTCCCACCACGCTTTAACCCCATTCAGTGAATAACACCCCCGGATCCTAATAAAAAGGGACCAAACGCCCTACAAACCTACTAATACCTCTAGAAAAGTACCAAGGCATCACCGCTGGAATTCCGACACAGCAATAACAGGCCTAAAGTAGTCACTGCATTTCGAAGATTCTACAACCCCAGAACACTAGAAATTTTACATAATTACATAATTATGCAGTAGCACACTTATTTTTAAAGGAATCTGACATCACACTAGATGGTGATGAGAAGGTAAACGGAGGGAGCAGAAGCTCCACGGAAGGGCAGAGACGTGGCAAAACGCCAACAGATCCTGACCCAGTTGAATGACAGATAGACGTATGGTCGAAGCGCCGATGACTCAGTGCGGGCAAGCTTCAGAATCCTGGGAAACCTAACCTGTTCCCTGGTACGAAGAAACATACACCCATTATGCACTGCGGTCGTCGAAGCCAGACCTGCAGGGGAGACTTTTTGACGGCTAGTGGGAGAATTAGCCAGCTCCACACTAGACTAAGGGGACGAACCTAGAGACGACAAACTAGGACTAGACTTTTAGCTAGCTTGTAATATAAGTAGCGTTCCTAAGGCGGGGAACAAGTCTTCCATTCGAGGAAGTGAAGCAGTGCCTCAGGATTCTGCGGGACCAATCCTAGGCACGCCAAGTCCTTATCCCGGACGATGAGGTGAAGACGATTTAACAAATGATAACCAATGAATAATAAACAATGCGTATGGAATGAATGCGGTCATTCGGGCCGTGCCCACATAAATGGATGACACCGAGTCTCCAGAGCTTAAATGGTAACGCACCGGGCGGCCAGATATATTAAATGGGTATACAACGGGCTGCCAAAAAGGGGTCTTGTGGGCTACCCAGTAATAAACATTAATAAACACCAAATGGCGAATAATGCCAATGTAAGCATGCATAAGAAAAACGGAAAGGATATCCGCGCGAGGCGTTTGCTCCTTAGCAACGCAGTCACACAGGCCTATATTAGTTATTAAGAGGGGGAAGTCGACAGTTAGTATTAAGGGAAGGGAATCTAAAAAGGGCTTTCGGGCCTGGTGGTTTTAGAAACAACCGGTGTTTCTAAAGTACACACGGGTGGTGCCCTGAGGAGGTAAAACTGCCTCAGGCGATCGTTCCGATCAAAATTCTAGTATGTAAGGCAGTTGCATTTGGAACGCAACTTAGACTTAAGCAAATTTAATAAGCACTGTTGTAGAACAGTAGCTACAGCACATTTCGGCACTAGACTAAGGACCATTCCGGCTTGTACATACAAAATATTTTTTTTTAGTATAAATTAATATAACTTAGGTTAAGCACTTTTTAATTAAGATAGAGCGTTCGGCACCTGGCAACTAAAACCATTACCAGGGTAAGACCGACAACACCTTGCGAAAACACCCGTATGCGACGCGAACGCGACATATGGCGTTCGGCACCTTATAGGGTAAATCCGAACAACATTCAACGGCACATGTAACGTGAACGCGACACAGACCGTTCGGCACCTGGCGGCTAGACGTTGCCAGGATAATCCCGATAAATCTATAAAGTAACGATAAGAAGACATAACATGGCGGAGGCACTGAAGCCGTCCGACCCATCAGCGAGGTATACGGTACAGCCACTGGAGCTGACCGACCTCGACAATACACGAGACGTCCGAAGAGGTCTCAAGGGCGGTGGCACCATCCAAGCCGACCCTTAAAACAGCGCTGTGCGACATAGGCGCGTATTCGTAATATTCGGCCAAGGGCATATATACCACATGTCTTTGTTTTTCAGCAAAGAGCTCCAACGCTGCACCAAGGAATGGAATCCAAATAATCATGATCTACCCGGTAAAGGTGACGTCACACATACACACACACACTTATACACCTGCATACACTGAGGAGACACACACATACACAAAAGAACACAATAGACATAAGTAAGCTAAGATAAGGTTATAGCCGGCATAGGCTAAGAATGGAATAAGACGCACAAAGGGAGATTGGTATTTACATGCACCAATGGCAATCAAAAGGCATATGAATGTACGATGGCCACAATGCACCATCGATGTAATAATGACAATGCGTTCTCTTTCAGATTACGAAGGGTCAACGGGGAAATCAGCATACCCACTAACGAATTTTGTTCCACAGATGCAAACATACTGTACACATGTCTTTTGTACATATATTTTCCAACACAAATGTAACACACTCTCTCATTCTAGCAGAGAAATACACGATACTCATCAGCTTAGTCACACTAGTAAAGTGATGACGCCAGCGCCCAATGGCAGTCAGCAGCCGTGAGAGGCTGAAAGCCGATGACGCTAACACAAAAACGCTCGAGCAAAGGAGCAATGATGCGATGACCAGGGGCGGCACAGATTGTGTAAGTGCTGTGCCTCATCATCAGGATGGAATTCCTACTCACGGCAGGAAGACCATTAGAGTATAGACCAACAGAATAACCACTAAACCGCAGTGGAACAACGGCCGAAATAGTACATAAGTAGATTATAGATCATAACGGCCGCATAAGACAATATATGTAAACATATGTAAACTATATAGAATATAGATAAACAGAGAAAGGTATGGCAAATGAAGAACGCCAAGGGACAAGCATATTTTGAATCCCGAAACATGGTTATATTTTATTATGTCTATGATTATCACTATTATCACTAGCAGTATTATTAACATACCATAGGTGAAGCGACCATTACTATGGTCATTTTTAATGAACACCACCACCATTGCTATCATTAACATTATTAATATCACTGTAATAATTTTGGAAAATGTCACTACAGCTCACATTGTAACTCCGCATTCACCAATGCATATATATATACACGCACATTGATTATGCTTTTGTTTTTTTCATTTTCTTTCTACTAACGTTAAAATGTGTGAAGGTGCCCTGTTTCATCCCGACAACAATAAACTAATCTGATATATACCTTTAACTTACACCCTGGGGCACCTGTTTTTCTATTTTCTTCCATCTTTTATACAATAACACTTTGCCTATACTTTATAGACACAAGGTACATGCAGGGAGCAATTTTTTCCCCACACAACGACGGACGACACAATCACCCGTCCAACCATGTTTTTTTCCCTTCCTGCATGGCACCAATCTATGTTTCTTCCTCCTCTTTTCGTTAACAGCCATGACATCAAGAGCATAATAATAAGAATGAACTATGTATATACCCAAAACCCACCCCTTCTGAGCACACGCTAAACTCACACCACCACCAGGACAACACGACATCGATACACCCACACGACACCGAAGAAGGACAAGGGACAAAAAGAAGAAGATGAAGAAGAATCAATACAACGACACGCCCACTCTATTTCCCGTTCGCGAGGACGTGAACAAAGGACGAGGGGGTCTTGTACAGCCCGGGGGCAGTACCCCCTAAGACCCACCCCTCCATCTTTCTTCAAAACCACCCTCATAGGCATACCATAAGCCTCATGTACTTCTTCAAACACAAGCAGGCCCGGCATACTGCTGACAGCCACGCTTACGTAACACAAACACAAACACAGTAACTGGAGCGACAGCAATGAGGAAACGCTGACCAGGCAGAGGGGGGAGGCCTTAAAGGCTAGGCCCGGAAGAGCCCCATTATCTGTACTTGGACAGCGGCTCTGCCCCGACGAGGTCCGTTCCAGCTCTTCACCAGGTGAGATCTAGCCGTGTGCTCAGATTCCTTATCTTTGTAAACAACTACCCTAAACATTTGTGCACTTTACAACTTGTACTTTATTTTATAACTCCCAAAAAGGGACATCACATCACAGCTACTGGCCAATAAACACTTGGTCAGTAAACACACACGTTTATTACTAATCACACTCCATTTTACATCCTTATAACCAACCTGGCCTTAGTCAAAATTGCCGCTGACCGTGGCGACCAGGAACTGCATCGTCAGGTTCTATTGTACTCGAACAAGCGGCCCGACTGCAGAGTGCCAAGTCACCGACTTTGCACGCTCGCTGAATTGCTCACTCTACTTAATTGGCAGGCTAGATTAGCAGCCTGCACTTAGACATTCATCCCCTAGCAGGTAAACGCATCCTGCAGGGACGCCCCCAATAGATTAAGCACTCACACCAACACACTACACTGGTAGTCTTTCCCAATCACGGGAAACTACCCTCATTCGGAAACAGCCCTCTAAATTAGCACACTTACACTACTCTGTTTATCCCACCCCCAACAAAGGGATAAAACAATAGAAGTTTGCCGCCGACCGTAAACGCGAGTGAAGACTCCCCTGTAAGATATCGTACCGTTTGGCCAACGCTGTTCGGCAAATTCCGTGCTTACCAGGAGAACTGCGTATGTTTAGGAGTTCTCCTGACCACATACGCAATTTGCCTAACAGTGGTGGACAAACAGTAGGATAACTTACAGAGGAGTCTTCACTCTTGTTTATGGTCGGCGGCAAACTTCTATGGAGATGTTATCCAAAAACGTGTGCCACGCTACGACAAAGGCCTGCAGAAGTTCGGCAGTTATGTGGAAAAATAGTTTAAGAGGTGTATAATGTTGTGCAATAGATAATTTTTCTGTATCTGTACACAATTCAATTTTATTACCAAACGGAACTTACTTTCTGGACGTGCCTCGTATTTGCAGTTCTAGATATATTTTACTTTAATCGTGTAGGAAGCCATTTTTCAGCGTTTCTTTAGTAACCAATATTTAATGTTCAACACGTTAAAATGTTTGTACCCAATTTTAGTGTAATTAGCGGACCCATGCGAGAACTCTCGGATGTGTATAAACCACCCGCCTGGCTTAACTATTATGCGGGCTTCTATGAATAGCTTTATTTGTTTAAACGCACTTTTTAAACAAATTGCTGATATTTATGAAATCAGAGTGCAATTCATCATCACTGCTGCTGGTTGTGTGCGCCCCATGGGTACAGACTACTCACCCGGCTCTAGTGTCATGCGGGCTGTACGCGGCACGGTTCTGCCAGGGGCTACCGTCTTGTTCATTTGTTTAAAATCACTTTATAAACATATAAATAGGCTATATTTCCGTTAACTTTTCAAGAAATGTAAGATTTTTCCTGTACTATGGGGCATTATGGAAGATTTTGGCACAGACCACACCTTCTAGCTCCCTCTGTTTTAGGAGTTTGAGGATTGTGAAAGATACACCTCAGTGTATTATGTATAGTCTATAGATGGGTGTTTCCTAAACATAAAAATGAATGTTGTTTTAAGTCTTCAGTCTTTTGACTGGTTTGATGCAGCTCTCCACGCCTCCCTGTACTGAGCTAATCGTTTCATCTCTACATAGCTACCTTATCCTACGTCTGAGGCAATCTGTTTATCATATTCTAACTTTGGTCTACCCCTACAGTTCTTGTCCTCGACCCTTCCTTCAATAACTAAGCTTGCTATTCCTGGGTGTCTTAGTATGTGTCCTACCAACCTATATCTTCTCTTCATTAGCAGTCGCCAGAAACATCTCTCCTCTCCCACTTGTCTACCTCTTCGTTTGTAACCCTATCTACCCATCTAATCTTCATCATTCTCCTGTAACACCACAATTCAAACGATTCAATTCTCCTCTTTTCTGCTGCACCAATAGTCCAAGTTTCACTTACATAGAGCGCCACGCTCCAGACAAAGGCCTTCAAAAATGACTTCCTAACACCTAAATCTATATTCCATGTCATCAGATTCCTTTTCGGTAGAAATGCTTTCCTTGCCTGAGCTAAGTACTTTTAATATCTTCTTTGCTTCGTCCATCACTGGTTATTTTGCTTCTTGAGTAACAGAAGTCTCCTACTTCCATTAGTTTTTCACCTCCCAATTTGATGTGCATAGTGGATTCCGATTTATTTCTTATTTATTTTTATACATGAGATTAATGAATTCGCATGGATAACCAGTTTCCATCGTCAAGCGATCATCATCAGATTTAACGCCACGCAGGCGCCGAAGAAGAGACGGCGGGGACATTCCCAGGAGCGCGATGCTGCCGGCCTTAGCCAGGACCAGCCGACGCTGCCTGCTCCTCTCTGATCAGCCCCTACAGTGTTTAGCTGTCTGATCAGTGGCGGCCTGTAATAAGATTGCAGTGTTGCACAATGACCAGATTAATTCAAGAAAAGGGGCCGATAACCTAGATGTTAGGCCCCTTAAAACAACAATTATCATCATCATCAATTCAAGAAAACGAATTAATACCGTATGAATAGAGTTGATTTGAGGTGAGGAGATATATTACAAGGTTTGGCTAAGGATAGTACGAGGATAGAAATGGACTGTATGTAGAACACGAGGTAGGTAGCTGATTCATATCACTGGATCTCTGTGGAATTATTACTACATTATATTTACACAACTTAAAATGAACACGTCATACACGATAAGAAAACACTCCCTACACATATTTACACACACTAGAAACACTGAATGTAGGTGTTTGTTACACCGACTACGCCATTGTTTGACATCACGCAACTGACCGTTACCGCTATTACTCAGAGACACACTGTCTTACTCTCTTCCCGCCAAGGAAGTAGCTAGCAGGAATGCTGCCCCCTACCGAGGGCAGTGGAGCTACGAGCACTGTCCTACTCTGACATCTGGTGAGGGCTTGCTAAACTTGAAGTAAGATACAATGTTCAAACATGCCGCCCACCAAAAAAGGGTTAAACACTTTTTTCCAAACACAATGTAAAATAAACAAACAAACATGAAGATAAATACAAAACAAGACACACTACGTTCAGATATCGTCGCCTTCAGAAGTGGGGAGAGGACAAAGTTTTGTAATTGGCCTTTTGAATACTCCAGCAGAGGTACGGATCGTGGCGACTCGTACTAGTCCATCAGCGGCAGGGTGGACCTGATCGATCACTGCGAGCTTCCAGCACAGTGGGGGGACGTTGTCTTCTTTGACGATCACTAATGTGCCTGGCTGCACATTATTGCTTGGTAGTGTCCATTTACTCCTCTGCTGCAGGTGGGAGAGGTAGTCTGCTGACCACGCCTTCCAGAATCCTTGGAGCTGCCGTTGCAGTTGCTGCCATCTAGAGAGTACATTGAAGCGTACATTACTCAGATCTGTTTCGGGAAGGGTAGTGATAGGTCTTCCAATCAGAAAGTGACCTGGGGTGATAGCCATTATGTCGTCGGGATCATCGGCTAGGGGGACTAGAGGCCTAGAGTTTAGACATGCTTCGATTTGTGTTGTGAGTGTTGCCAGTTCTTCAAAGGTAAGGTATGCCGTGCCCATCACTCGTCGAAGATGATGTTTGAATGACTTGACGCCAGCCTCCCAAATACCTCCAAAGTGCGGAGCCTGTGGCGGAATGAAGTGCCACTGAATGCCTTCAGTGCTAGCGAAATTTGAGATCTCTCGTTGGTGATGTTCTTCGTCGAACAATCTCTGCAGTTCCCGAAGTTCCTTGTCTGCGCCTACGAAGTTTCTGCCGTTGTCCGAATATATGTGCGCAGGTCTTCCTCGTCGTGAGATAAAGCGTTTGAGAGCAGCAAGAAAGGCTTGGGTAGTCATGCTGCTAACAATTTCCATGTGAATAGCCCTAGTAGCCATACATACAAAAATTGATACGTAACATTTAACTCTTGCGCTGTTTTTACGAGATCCTGATTTTATGTACTGTGGGCCAGCGTAATCAATCCCACAGTGAACAAATGGATTGGCAGGTGATGCTCTGTAGTTCGGCAACTGACCCATTAGTTGCTGGGCATTTTTTGCCTTGAGCTTGTGACAGATGAGACAATGGTGTATTATCTTCCGAATGGTATTCCTTCCATTTGGTATCCAGTATTGCTGGCGAAGAGAGGAGAGTAGCAGTTGGCACCCAGCATGTAACATTCGTCGATGTTCGTTCTCGATTATCAATTTAGTTAGATGGTGACTTGGGGGCAAGATTATTTGATGTTGTTGGTTGAAAGGGAGCTCCGATTGTTGTAATCTGCCACCAACTCGAAGAAGTCCTTGATCACAGAGGAATGGATTAAGGGATATAAGCTTGCTCTTCTTACTAATTGGTCTTGTACTACGAATAGCATGAATCTCTGCACCATATGCTGATGCTTGGACGTTCCTGATACATGCATATAGTCCTGAACGTAACTCTTGAAGGTCTAATTCACCAGTCTTCCTTTCCGTATGACGAAGTTTGGCGTTAGCTGCAAATCTGAGGCAGTAAGCTGTCACTCTCTGCAGACGTGCAAGTTTAGAGAATCGCTGCATGAGCTCATCTTCAGGTTGAAGCGCTACGAGACTGAACACAGTTTTCCGCTGTTCTGGGATGTCCTGGGTATCCACAGAAGGGGTTGAGTTAGGCCATGATAGAGTATTTTCCGCAAGCCACGGTGGTCCATTCCACCAAAGTGACTTAGCAATAAGGGCGTCTGGAGTGAGTCCCCGTGAAATCAGGTCCGCAGGATTGTCTCCTGAAGGAACGTGCTTCCAATCTGCAATCGATGTGCTGTCTTGAATCTCCGAAACTCTGTTGGCAATAAACGTTTTCCACCGTATGGGTGATGCTGCAATCCATGAAAGAACGATCGTCGAATCTGTCCACAAATGGATGCTGCTAATGGTCAAATTTAACACCGATGTTACCTTCTTGAGAAGACGAGCTAGCAGCAGTGCTCCACACAACTCGAGACGAGGAATGGAGACCCTTTTTAGTGGGGCGACCTTAGATTTAGCGCACAGTAGCCTTGTGATGCGTTCACCCTGTTGGTTTTCCGATCTTATGTAAATGCAACATCCGTATCCTTTCTCAGACGCGTCTGAAAAACCGTGCAGTTGAATGTTAGTGACAATGCCCTTCGTTAGCACTAGTCTGTCGATACGAATTTGGCTGACAAGAGGCAGCTGATTGTGTAGATGTTCCCAGCGCTGAAGCAGTTCTTTAGGTAGGTTCTCATCCCATCCTAAGCGAAGTTGCCAGAGTTGCTGCAGAAAATACTTGCAGGAGATGATGAATGGACCCATCAGTCCCAACGGATCGTATATTGATGCTATGACTGCAAGTACCTTTCTTTTTGTAACCGGTCCGTTGAAGTTAGTAATCCCGGTACCATTAACAATCTGCAGCTGATCGTTGGCAGGATGCCACAAGAGTCATAACGTCTTAACGTTATTTCCGCTATCGAGTTGAAGGGGCAGCTGGGCTTCTCTGTATTCTGGAGGAACAGCTTCGAGTAGTTGTGGATGATTGGAGCACCATTTTCGAAGTTGGAAACCTCCCCTTTGAAGGAGATCGATGAGTTGTTCTTGAGTTCGCAGAGTTTCCTCGAGGGTTTCCGTCCCAGACATGCAGTCGTCCACATAGAAATCTCTCTGGAGAACTTCTGCTGCCTTGGGTAAGTTGCGCGACTCCTCAATGGCGAGCTGCTGAAGGCACCTAGTAGCGAGGAAGGGTGCTGAAGCTGTTCCATACGTGACAGTTTTTAGCCGGTAGTGTCTTATGTGTTCCTCCGGCGATCGGCGCCATACGATTCACTGAAGGTTGCAGTCACGACTATTAACATTTACTTGTCGATACATCTGGCGAATGTCTGCTGTGAAGCACACTTGGTGAGTACGGAATCTTGTAATGATAGACCAGATATCTTGCTGGATGGTAGGTCCAATACGGAGTATGTTGTTGAGTGATTTCCCGCTAGTAGTGGCGGCAGAAGCATCAAACACCACCCTCGTCTTCGTGGTAGAGCTTGCCTCTTTAATAACTGGGTGATGGGGCATGTAATAGCTATGCTCATTAGGGTGCGACATGTCGATAGCCTCCATGTGTCCCAGAGCTTCGTATTCCTCCAGAAAGTTCACGTAGTCATTCTTGAGTTGGGTGTTTCTACTTAATCGTCTCTCGAGATGATGAAGCCGCGACACAGCCAATGGGAGTGAGTCACCAAGCTCGGTAGAGTCCTCACGCAGGGGAAGCTGTGCCGTGAATCTTCCGTCAGCATCTCTCCTGGTGTTGGCAGTAAAATGTTTCTCACACTCCAGGTCGTCCTTCGATCTGATTGGCTTATTAATATCTTCTAATTCCCAGAAGCGTTGAACTAGATGGTCAAGGGAATTGTCACTCGTGGTGAAGAAGGACTGTACGGTCTGCGAAGGTGCTTCGGCCGTTCTGTCCAACTGAAAACGCCCTGCGAGAATCCACCCGAATTCTGTGATCTGGAGGACAGGGTAGTCACCTCGTCTCACTTGTCTTTCCGGTCGAAGAAGCTTAAAGAATACCTTTGCACCAATCAGCATGTCAATTCGCCCAGGTTGGTTGAACGTCGAGTCGGCTAGAGGTAGCCCTTCGGGAATACCCCAGTCAGCGAAATCAATGTACGATCCTGGGAGATCAGCGGAAATTCTTGGCAACACAGCACAGTTAATTTCTACTTGGTATTCGCTGTGCATGGAGTGAACATTAACGGTAGCACTGTGACGAGATTCTGTAGTAGCGTTGCTTATACCTTGTATTGGTATTCGGTTTCGAATCTTCCGTAAGCTGAGCCGTTCTGCACAGGCATTTGTGACGAAGTGTGCCTGGCTACATGAGTCTAGGAGCGCTCTACAAGTTTGCAGCTTTCCATAGCCATCACGTACCTTAACCAGAGCAGTGGAGAGTAGTATCTGGGTCTGAGGTTTTGCCTTTATCGAACAATACGTGGCTGAAACCGATTGTTGCTGGTTGACATCAGTGCCGCTGTGTCTTGCAGGTGTGGCTTCCTGCTGCCTCCGCGTGACAGGTTTATTGGTTCGATGAAGTAAGGTGTGATGTTTCAGGCCGCATGAATAACAGGAGCCCGAAGAACAGTTGCCAACAATGTGTCCAGGCCTAAGGCAATTTGAACACGATTTATGTTGTTTGACAAAGTCCATACGTTGTTGGATACTGCTGCTAGAAAAACCTAAACATTTGTATAGAGGATGAACACCATCACAAAATAAACAATTATTGCCAGTAGAGACATAAACCTGTCTTACTGGTTTAGTGTGTTTGATGTCAGTAACATGTCGTGGGTGGGAAGACACCACTGGTTTGGAGGTCTGATTTGAGTTGGTTAGTTCAAGGGCATGGCATCTGTCTTCTAAAAATCGACATAATTCATCTAGTCTTGCAAATTTCAATTTTGATGACGTCAGCTCCCATTGTTTTCTGCTGACCTTATCAACTTGTTGAAGAATCAACTGTGATACGAGCATTTCATGTAAAGGAATGTCAAGTTCAAGTGCCTCAATTGCATTTACATTACTTGAAACTTGATTTAACAGTGATCGTATATCTGTGGATGACTCTTTGCTTACAGACGGAAGGTTTAAAAGTTTCTTAATGTGAGACGTTGCAATGAGCTTAGGGTTGTTGTACCTTTGACAGACTGTCTGCCATGCAATCTTGAAATTTGTGGTTGTTATGGGAAGATTCTTAATTTGTTCATGTGCTTCCCCTGTAAGTGAAGATAACAAATAATGATACCTTTGGATATCTTCAAGTGAGTCATTGTTTATGACCAGACTGGTAAACGTATCAGAAAAGTGTCGAAAATCAGTAATGTTACCCCCAAAAGATGGCAATTTAATAGTTGGCAGTGTGAGTTCTCTCTTGAATGGACCAGAGTGTGAATGAGTAGTACCTCCGGAATGGTTGCCTTGTCTCAACCTTGATTCTGCACTCTCTTCTATCAATGTTGTTATTTTATCTACTACGTCATAGTACAATAATTCGAAACTGTCACGATCTTCACTATGATCCTCAGTTTCATCCTCCAGTTCTAACTTGTCTTGCGCATTGTCATACTTTTCTCGTATTCTGGGTAGATCGTCTAGTCTGGCCTTAATTGCATTTGTACTTGATCCTGATTTGAAGTTAACCACAAAGTTATACACGCGTGTGATGCTGGCTTTCGCTAGGCCTCTAGTCTTAACAAGGAGTTGTTTTTCTTTGGAATCCATGGTGGGAAATAATAGGAATCAGAAACTGAGCATGTACTTACTGAAGCTGCGGTGTAGAATATCGAAGTTGGTCTGCGTGGCTGTCGTATAAACTCCGGCGCTGACAGGAGATTACTGGTTGCTGTAGACTGGAACCAAGATGACGACATACGAAGTGGATGGGGCAAACATGGCTGCCATCGGAAGCTGTAGTATTCCTTGCCGAGATGGTTGCTATCGGAAGCCGTTTATTCCTTGCCAAGATGACTGCTATCGGAAACAGTAGTATTCTTTGCCAACATGGCTGCTATGATGCTTCAGTCCCACCAAAATACACGTGCTAATATCACATTAACGAAGATTCCACAGACATCCGGCCCGTCGAGGACCATGAATAGAGTTGATTTGAGGTGAGGAGATATATTACAAGGTTTGGCTAAGGATAGTACGAGGATAGAAATGGACTGTATGTAGAACACGAGGTAGGTAGCTGATTCATATCACTGGATCTCTGTGGAATTATTACTACATTATATTTACACAACTTAAAATGAACACGTCATACACGATAAGAAAACACTCCCTACACATATTTACACACACTAGAAACACTGAATGTAGGTGTTTGTTACACCGACTACGCCATTGTCTGACATCACGCAACTGACCGTTACCGCTATTACTCAGAGACACACTGTCTTACTCTCTTCCCGCCAGGGAAGTAGCTAGCAGGAATGCTGCCCCCTACCGAGGGCAGTGGAGCTACGAGCACTGTCCTACTCCGACATCTGGTGAGGGCTTGCTAAACTTGAAGTAAGATACAATGTTCAAACACCGTAATAATATTTTTAGTAACCTTGCCTATGCAGATGATATCAGTTTACTCTCCAGCTCTCAGGAAGAGTCGAGGCAAATTACCAGAGCACTCAAGGTAGCTGCCAACAAATTTGGGCTAATCGTGAATGAAACCAAGACGGAGTACAGTACCTCAATATGACTCGCGGGCATGGCAACGTTTTTGGGCAACTACAGTCTCTCCGGGTAGGGGACCAGTCCTACAAGAGGGCCCATGAATGGAAGTACCTAGGATCGCTTTTCACGGAGAACGCATCATGTGAGGCAGAAATCAACGCCAGGATCCTAGCAGGAAACCGAACACTCTACAGCTTTACACAGATGTCTCCAGACAGTTCAAAATTCGTCTGTATATGACTCTGGTCCAACCCGTTGTACTAAATGGAAGTGAGACATGGAGTATTCGAAAACAGGACTTTCATAAACTACTCGTATTTGAGAGAAAAGTTCTTCGGAAGATCTTCGGACCGGTGAGGGATGTACACACGGGTGAATGGAGGATTAGACACAACCACGAAGTAGAAGACCTGAAAGATGATGCCAACATAGTTGGAATCGTCAAGACCAGAAGACTGCAGTGGGCTGGACATGTAGCCCGGATGGAAGACCACCGATGGCCACGGAAGCTACTGGATTTCATCCCCACAGGAAGGAGACCACCAGGGAGACCAAGGAAGTGGTGGAGTGATGGACTCCATGAAGATCTGCAACAGGCAGCGATACGTGTGGACAGTTGGCGGATGGCAGCTATGGATAGGAGACGATGGAGAAGGAAACTTGTAGCAGCGCGCGGTCCACTGGGCCTGATCGCGTAGAGGAAGAAGAAGAAGAGTAGCAAAAGCTGTACGTTTTCTTTTATAATAGGAATTCATAATTTTGTTCTATAATAAGCCAGCACAGTTCATATCCTCGCCGCTAGATTGTGGGAAGGGGCTTCCTTCATTCCATCCCTGATCCGGTCGGATGACGGGAACTGGCTGTGGATTTTCATTTTTAATAATTCAGGAAATCGTATAGCAAGTTACTGTGGACTGTGTGAGAAAGCGAAGCCCGCCAACCATCTATATAGGAGCACTCGTCTGTTAGTTCGTTGCCAGGTGCGACGAGGTTTTCGTGTAGACCAGGCTGTTCCAAATCCATAAGTTTGAGTAAGAGTACACGCGAGTACTCAGCAGTGATGCTCCGAGCACGGTTGGAGAGGGACTGAGGGTGATAGCCAACACGTCACTGGGTGTAAGTCACAACACAAGTCAATGCGCTTCCAGCCAGTCTTGACGTATCCACCGCGCAGTGACGGCAGCCCCCCACAGCAGAGCTGTATTGCATGTTGCAGGTTTACTCACGCAAGGCGGCGAGTACTCCACTGCTCACGAGCGAGCTGCTCGGCTGATACAGCCTGGTGTAGACTAACTTATAATCCATTTAATCCGATGACAATATGATGTTCTCTGAAATGAGGTATTCGTGATGAATGAGGTACATCCGTTTTACCGCGCAATTGAATACAGTTTTTCCCTGATATCAAGCAGTCTTTTACCCTACCACATACTCTCCCCCTCTCTCCCTAATGAAAACAGTGCAACACCCAGAACAATTATTCGCAAGCCGCCACTGTGAATGAGGTGTGGGCCCTTTCAGGGATCCTGAGGTTCCTAAGTCAGATGTAACCGATATTCAGGTGCCTATCATCGCAGGGACCCCAAGGAGACCAGGTCCTCGGACTTTCAGTGTTCCAGGTCGGCAGTTGGAAAGGCCCGTGCTAGGCCCAGTAGTACCGAGCCTAACTGATTACTGGAGGCGACCTTGGCAAGATTGAATTATAATGTATTATATATATATATATTTTTTAGCGTATGGCTGTTAGTGCCGGGAGTGTCCGAGGACATGTTCGGCTCGCCAGTTTTGTAGCTGCTTCGAGACGGACACCCAATGGGTGAGCTACAAGTACCGTTGGGGGGGGGGGGGGGAGGGGAAGTTGGAATGTAAGGGCTAGGAATTGGAAGGTAGCGGCTGTGGCCTATACTTGGGGACCAACCCCGGCATTTGCCTGGAATGAAGATGGGAAACCACAGAAGACCATCTTCAAGGTTGCCGGCGGGGTGATTCGAACCTCCGCGCCTCCCGGATGTGAGCGACTGCCAGCAGTCATGCCGTAACGACCTCGGCTAACTCACCCGGTTGTATTATAATAATATTATATTATAATATCGTATGGCCTCGGGTGCCAGGTGCAAGCTTGGCTAATTGACACCCAGAGGGCAGCTTGCGTGTCGAATTTAATGCTCCTTGGAGCGCTACGAATGTCAAGGAGGTTAGATATCTATGCTCCTTGACGCTATACCGCTTTCTAGTAGAGAAATTAGGAACTTTGTGTTGGCGGAAAATCCCGAGATTAATGTTGCCATTATGAACACGGCCTACTGAATTCAAATGGATTCTTTAACATGCCAACAACGTATGACATGAGTATCGTGATTTTTGTCGCCTTTCAAAAATCACTTACCATGGCCAGGAGCGAACCTCTAATCTTGGGGTTGGTAGTCCGACACTCTACTGTAACCACACACCCACCGTGGCAAGCGTTATATTGTGTTGACCGACTGTAAAGTTGCAATATCAATTTGTCTGATAACCTGTGCTAGAGAGATGTCTGAAGTAGTGTGATTATTTGAAACAAAGAATAGATGATAAGGAGGTGGCCGTGGCATTTAGTTGGTAACCATTGCAGCATTTTCCTAGCGAAACTGTAGAACAGCGGCGAACTACCTCTAAGATGGCTGAGATGGGGATCGAACCCACTTCTTTACAGATCTTTTTTGCGGGATTTCGTGTACCATGTTTCAACCCTCAAACCAGAATTAAATTCCTTATCAGAGTCAGGAAACGATCAATGATCTTAGGGACGACAGCCAAAAATGCTTTGCAAACAGGTGTTCATAATATTGGAGGATTGGACCCCACCATTGACAGTGGCCATCCTGATTGACAGATTTAGCTCAAACTCACTTCCGACTAGTATTTCGATGATCTCCCCAAAACCATATCCAAGTAATAACATTCCTACAGACACAAAAATAACACAGGTCTGATTCATGTCGGCCTGGAGGAAACATAAGAACATACAATGCCACTAGGGTGAGCTACTATTGAAGCAGGTGGATTGTATTCCTTCAGGATGATAGTACAATGGAAGAGATGGAGTCGAGGTACAGAAATGTCAATGCAGTGAGTTCTCAGTTGGAATCTACTGTACTATGCAAGAAAGAGATTAGTGTAGCGTCGAATATGCCCTTACAACGCTCAGTATTCAGACGACCCTTGCTGTATTTAGTATAAACAGGTTAAAAGTTTCACCTGTACAATACTTTTGATGTGTAATATCTTTCCACTCGGTAGCTGGATATTTTTGTGGCACTCGGTAGCTGGATATTTTTGTGGGAGTGAGTTTGGAAAAGAGACGGAAGTGGATGGGACGGAAGTGGATGGGACGGAAGTGCATAGGACGGAAACAATGAGCGCGCGCGGTGGCGGAGATCGGTACAACGACGTACTGTAAGCCATATGAATATGTGGAATGTAAATTGCATACGGTTTACCTCAAGGTTTGGAGGCCCCATTAAAGAAATTGCTTCAATAAATCATCTTTAAATTGTCGTTCTTTGGTGTGAAAATATTCATTATATCATATTTGCTGAAAACAATTACGATTGATTAAATCTTCATACTTTTGCTGTATTCTTATTTAATGTAAGCACTCGATACCTCGAGCGCTATATCGCATCAACCAACACTCCAAACAACGTCGGAATTCAGTATATTAACACCGACTACTAACAATAATTGAAACTTCGTTGGTCCAAATTGCTTAATCACTTAATCACTTTGTATTTTGTAATGAAAACACCCATACATAGCCCAAAAGTTACACTTCTAACATGTGCAGATAAACTTGCCAGCTGATTGAAATCAAGTTCGTAGTTGTCTGCGCGAACCGCTAGATGGAACGCATAATCAGTGTCGCCAGTTTCTCGTGGGAGTTTCCACTATTATCATATTAAGCTATTTGGTTGGTCTAAACGTATCACTGGGAGAAACGCCTTTAATATACCTACTGCACACCTACTTTTTAATCGCGCCTATACTTGGCAGTGCGCTATATCGGCAATAAGAGGCCATTTTCTATAACATCGCTGGCATGGGTTCACTAACTGGCCGGTATAAAGCGCAGCTCGCATCAAGTAGGCAGTGGATTTTTCCCTCATAAGTTGCAGGTATATGTCACTACTGCAGATGCATTGGAGAATCCTTCCATGTTTGATGTCACAAGGTAGCACTATGAGTTCATTCTTTAAAAAAATGCAAGTAAGTAATATGGAATTATTCGAATAACATGTCAGATGTTACACATCATATGCGACTACTGTAAGGCTCGTAATTTTATTATTAAATATGATCACTGTGTGGTCATTGGTGGGACATGTTTCGAGGCCTAATTAATAGTTTTGGCTCCTTCATCAGCCGATATGACCGAAAACGATACATGATAATTGTTTGGCGTAACATTAATAATTTCCTTAAAATAGAATCTTGTATGGTGCACCATCATGAGAGATTGAAACAATTTTAACGCCTAAAGTAATATTAATGATTATGAACCAGAATGAACCTTTTAAGTTCTAAAATCAAGAGAACCTTGCTGTAAGGAAGTAAGAGCTGGGTAGATTCTGGATATCCCACACATAAGTACATCGTCGTCGTCGGCTGTAACTCGATTCAGAGTACACATACTTCTTCCTGCATAGAGCTTTTCAAACTAGCTTGTGGATGTGTTTCTGATGGCTGAACAGGCCAATCCTGGCATTGAAATACTTGTAGAAGAAGATTCTTACAAATATTTGGGTGTTCACGTAAGAAATGATATGAAATGGAGTAGTCATATAATATGTGTAATTTCTAAAGCTTACAAATCCCTGCACTTTGTAATGAGGGTATTAAAAGGAAGTAGTACCTCTGCTAAGGAATTAGGCTATTTGTCACTTGTATGACCTATTCTGGAATACGCCTCGGCGGTTTGGGATCCATATCAAGTAGGGCTCATAAATGAGTTGGAAATGGTACAAAGAAAGGCCGCTAGATTTGTGCTCAGTGACTTTAATCCCAGGAGCAGTGTGAGCCGTATGTTAAAATAAACTTGGGTGGGAATCACTTGAGGCTAGGAGGATGAAATCTAGACTCTGCGCTACGTACAACACGTATACAAATCAACCAGCATGGGGTGAGCTTAGCAAACGTATGGAAAAGCCCACTTACATGGGTAGGAGCGATCATCCTTTCAAAGTTAAGGGCCGACCACAGTGAACAAATTATGGTAAATATTCTTTCATAAACCGTGCCAGTGATAATTGGAACTCTCTACCTGCCGCAGTCTTAGAGCCTTTTCCCAAACATATAGGTGTGTTTAAGAAAAGACTGACTATTTGTGTAAATACTCCAGTTTAATTGTTAGTGAATTGTTATGTACAATTACTTATTTGTTATGTATATCTAATTTGCCACCGTGGGACACACCCCCAATTGCAAATAAACTAATGAATGAATGAAAATGAAACATGCACTCAATGGGGACACACCCCCGATTGCAAATAAACGAATGAATGAATGAAAATGAAACATGCACTCAATGGTCGCGGGAGGGCGGGGTTGTAATCGACGAAGCTTCCTTGCTTGTCGTTTGGCCTCT
The DNA here is from genome assembly GCA_946902985.2 of Meconema thalassinum. Classification (NCBI taxonomy): domain Eukaryota; kingdom Metazoa; phylum Arthropoda; class Insecta; order Orthoptera; family Tettigoniidae; genus Meconema; species Meconema thalassinum. Next base: position 2,094,513,319 of record OX336388.2, on the reverse strand, counting down.
CTATGTCTGCGACGTTCTTCTTCAAATAAGTTGACATCGTTCGATGTAGTGTTCCGCCACAGTAAATGGTTCGCAGCAGATGTTTCCCATGAGTGGATAGGTATACCAGTCGTCTTCATGATGTGCTTTAACTTGTCTTTAAAACGCTACAGAGGGCCCTATGAGGTCTAGTGCCGGAGCAAAGTTTACCATAAAGGAATTGACGTGGAGGCCTGGTATCACTCATACGGTGAACATGGCCTAACCATCTCAGTTGATGGGCGATGATGGTTGCCTCAATGCTATTGAGATGCGCTTTCTCGAGAACTGCAATGTTGGTAATGTAGTCCTCCCACTTAATGTTGAAGATGTATCTCATCTTTTGTTGGTGGAAGCGCTCAAGTTTCCTGATATCACGGCGATAGAGTGTCCAAGTTTCACAGTCATACCGTAGCGTTGAGATGGCGACAGCTTTGTACACCATGAGTTTCGTATGAATCTTTAGGTCTTTATTCATGAAGACTCTGTGCATTAAGCGGCCAAATGCTGCATGGGCAGCCCCAATTCTTTTGTCAACAACATAAGTACATAAGCTGGAAGTAACTGATAAGAGGGGAGAAATAGATAAAAGAAATGGCAGGAGGGTTAACGTAATGAAGAAATAAAGACTACGTTTGTAATTAACACGCTAGATGAAGCTATTCGTATGAGTAGACTCCGATGTTCCGGTCATGTGATGAGAATGGGGGAGGAGAGATTACCTAATAGGTTAATGAACTCAATTATGGAGGTCAAGAGAAGTAGAGGTAGACCTAGCGTTCATCAATTTCAAGATGAGAGGTGTAGAAGCAGAGGAGTCCATAGTCTTAACTGCTGATAGAGGTTGTCATTAGTAGCTCTTAGCTATGGATGATAATCTTGTATAAGCAACCCTGAAAGAATGGCTTCAAATCTCTACATTTGTTGGTTAGGACAAAACTTCACACTTGAGTTCTTTGAAAAGGTCTATCGTAACGTTGGCACAGGGCGGTCGTGAATGATTTTCACCTTTTTCGAGAATTGAAGGTATGGTTGGGCGGCAACGCCTCGCCAAAAAGGAAACACTTTAGGAGATAGTCCAGACGTACCCACCTCAGTGGTGGCAGAATTATTTTCCGAGGGCATTTGAAATCTGGTGTAACGATACAACAAATGTCTCAATCGTTTTGGCAATTATGTGAGACAAAAGAATAAAATAAGCAAACATTTAGTAGTAAAATCAGTTTGGTATGTCAATCTGTTATTTTTATACAGTCCAGCGGAAATTTTAAAAAAAGCAGCCCTGTAATAATTGACTATTCGCAATACTCGAGTACTTCGAACGTTCGAATTATTCAAACAACCGAAGTATTCGGATATCCACATTGTTTAACACTTAGAGCGCGGGCGCGGTTATATTACGTTCGAAGGTAACTTTTTAAAACTGCGGCGAACGTAGACTAATATTACTGAACCCTTATTAATCTGCGATGAATAAGTATTCATGATTTATTATTATTATTACTGGTGCCCAGGCAGTACTTGTGGAAATTGACAAAGGGGAAGCCAAGGTGGTGTGTTGCAATGATTACCACAGAGGCAGGCTTGGTAGTTATTCTTGAAGACGACCGGGTAAGCCGAGTTCAGGGACAAATTGTGTAACAACGTGCACCAAAATTGGAGTCATTAGGGGGTGGTCACGAGTGAGTTTCAACCGACCTAGGATTGAATCACCCAATCAGATGAGACCACGCCAAAACCACGCGATGGGTGGCGTACCCTGTAAAAAAAGGCGCGGAAACGCTTATCTAAAGAACCGCCGATCCGAAATAATTCCGCATAAGTGCGCTGAGACGTTAGAATAAAATGATGACGATTGATACCAGTCCCATGTGTGTGAGATGAAAACTCTAGAATATTTTTCTTAATTCTCCCCACTCCACCTCATTCTGTCAATTTCCAATAAATTGATCGAGGAGAAGCTGTTTCGAAGACAACTGTTTTGAGCTCTGGTGAGCTAAGGTCACGCCAGTCTGCGTCGCGATTTACCGCTCTAATCATACTAGTGACAACTGTTTTGAGCTCTGGTGAGCAAGGGTCACGCCAGTCTGCGTCGCGATTTACCGCTCTTATTAATCATACTAGTGACAACTGTTTTGAGCTCTGGTGAGCAAGGGTCACGCCAGTCTGCGTCGCGATTTACCGCTGTTATTAATCATACTAGTGACAAATGTTTTGAGCTCTGGTGAGCAAGGTTCACGCCTGTGTGCGTCACGATTTTCAGCTCTTAATGGGCAAGACTTTACTAACATTCCAATTAGTGCTCAAAGCGAGCAAGGTTCACGTAGGGCAGTGGAGATATCTAGCGAGATAAGGACTGCGAGACAGTCATGTTTAAGACTTGTTTTTCAAGCCAGTGACGATGTGTTTAAAGTGTATGAAAATCTACAGCCTGCTCCAGTCTCCGACCGGGTCAGGAATGGAATGAATGAAGCCCCGATCTAGCGGCGAGGATATGGACTGTGCCGGCTGCCGAGGCCGGACGCACTCCCCTGGGGCAATGATTAAATGAATGACAGATGAAATTAAATGATAGTGGAGAGTGTGGCTGGAATGATATTGTGACAGGGAAAACCGGAGTACCCGGAGAAAAACCTGTCAGCCTCCGTTTTGTCCAGCACAGATCTCACATGGAGTGACCGGGATTTGAACCACGGACCCAGCGGTGAGAGGCCGGCGTGCTGCCACCTAAGCCACGGAGTGTATAATTTATGTAAATTTTGTATTGTATTTTTCAAGTGATAATTGTGCGTGTGTAAGCGAATGCTAAGCTAGGGAAAGTCTTCGATCATTAATCGCATAGGACATGGGTAGATAGGGTTACAAACGAAGAGGTATTAAGGCGAGTGGGAGAGGAGAGATGTTTCTGGCGACTGCTAATGAAGAGAAGAGATAGGTTGGTAGGACACATACTAAGACACCCAGGAATAGCAAGCTTAGTTATGGAAGGAAGGGTCGAGGACAAGAACTGTAGGGGTAGACCAAGGTTAGAATATGTTAAACAGATAGCCTCGGATGTAGGGTGTGGTAGCTATGTAGAGATGAAACGATTGGCTCAGGACAGGGAGGCATGGAGGGCTGCATCAAACCAGTCAAAAGACTGAAGACTCAAACTAACTAACATTACGTGAGTGAAAGTAGTAACTCACAGCGATTATAGCTAGGCAATTTTTATTAATATTGAACATTTCTGTCCAAGAGACTACGCCAAGATGTCCGACGTTTGGCCAGGAGACGGATTGATGTACATCGCTTCTACGACGTCGACGATGGAGGGCTAATTTCCCGTAGGGAAATGAGCCGGGACGGAAGTTATATGTTCTGCAAGCTGATACGGTGATGTACAAAAATTGATTTACTCAATATGTAGTTAGATAAGGCGTGGGAACGTTGTAAATAGTTCATTTATTCTTTTTCTTGTGTAGATTTTTTTTGTGCACCGACACTAGTGTTTTAAATGTACGTTGGCGCGTGGCCAAAGTTGTTTGTTGTATATTTTTTCTTTGGAGTCATATTTAATGTACACGGCGCGTGTACTTGATTTTATCCATGCGGATGCGAAACTCGTTACATTCGATAAGTGGTGCTTTATTAAAGTTCATATTTTTTTGATAGGAAGGGGAGGTAATTATTGTAAGATGTTTGCTGAAGAGGTTATTACTCATATTAGGGTTGCTGAGCGCAACAAATTAAGATGTAATGGTAGAACACCTTTGTTCTAAATTTTTAGATTTTTTTTGAGTCCTTTCCAGGTTCGTTAGTCACAGCCTAGAACGAAAGCGCAAGCTGGTGGAAAAATATTTATGTCATTTATTTCAGGTTTCTGTCAAACCCATACGTGTGATTCTGTGTGTGTTCTTGTGTCAGGTGGGGGCGTGGTGGCTCAGCGGTCTAGCTGTATGCCTCTCACCAAGGCGGTCCGGGTTCGATTCCCGGTCAATGCATGTGAGATTTTCGAAGTGAAATACCATGTCCTGTGGTTCGGATTCCACGTAAAAAGGAGGTCCCGTGGCTCATGATCTCACGATTAACGGTCACGATAAACTACAAGCTTCCTTTTCTTGTGTCAGGTGTGTGTTTTGATTCTTCGTGAAGAGGGGTAGATGGTGCTACCGCCCTCATATTGTTGTTGTTGTTGTATTTTGATGGAAAGGCAGTGCGCTCCGCGGAGGCTACTATACCTTGTCCAATGCTGATTCTTGGATTTCCTAGGGGAAATGCTGAGATATATTTTGTTCTGACACACACACACGTATATATTGTGCTTTGGGGCACGCTTCTTCGAGACTCGATCCTGTGCCTTGGGAGGTCGAGGTTATTGACACGTGGGTTGACAGATGTGCAGATTTCCACTTAGCGCCCGTATAGCCTTGGTGACTTATTTTGTTAGGCAGTCCTGTTGTCCGACTGACCCCTATGAAGCTATCATTAGCAAACCTGTTCTTTTGTGATGGTTATTTGGACCATAATTAATTGGGGAGTTCGCCACGTTTGTTACGGATTATTGCATGTCGTATGGATGGAATATTGTGTTAATGATGTAAATGTTGGCTTTGAGCCTAGTGATTTTCTATGACTCAGTTCATGTTGTTAGTGTGTGTGACACCCGTGTGGTGTAGTTGTATTTACTTGTAAAAATGACAGGCGGTCATATGTGTGTTTCCTTTGTTGGTCACGTGTTAACTTACTTGTGTTGATTTTGAGAAGTCCTAATTTTAGGCAGTAATGTTTTGCTACGGCAGTTCTTGATTCCAATTTCAAGCGGAAATTATTTGTTGTTTATTTAGTATAGGAAGTGTCGGTTTAGTTTTAAGTTGTGTATAGTTGTTCCCCACGCCTGTCTAGCTCTAAGCAATGCAGATTCGTCTTCTGAATGTTTATCCGGATTATGACGAATCATGCATTCAATTGTACTCATCGTTAAGCATGTAGAACAGCACACACGTTATACATTGTCATTGCAGATTTTGGGTCATTTGGTCCAATTAATAATCTCTCCTGAGATTAGGCCTAGTTTGTGGCAAGTAATTTATTTCAGTGGGAGTCATTTTGGGAGTTTTGTTTGTTTATTTCATTTTGTAAATAGCTGATCTGTCATTAAATTCATTTGTTTTAACCCTGGCTTCACTTTTCCCCGCATGTTATTTTGTTATGTTACCCTGCATGTTAATGAAGCGCTCTAACAACAACTTACGAAATGGACTGTTACACCCCCCCCCGAAACTGAGTCTCATAAGCTTCTTTGCAAGGGTTCATTACGTTGATCGATTTCTCGCGCTTTGTGTTGGAGACGAACGTAATACTACAGATCTAGCACTCGCGTGTGAGTGCCAGTAAGCATGAAGTTGCACATAATATCGCTAGATAGTACCGCGCCACTGTTCAGCGGAAGAATATCGATCTGTTCGAAGGCAAGCGATGCAAGTTCAAGTAGGTCAAAACTGTTTTCCTTTCCTTTGTTTTTATTCTTTGTGGACAGATTTTTCTCTCGCAAAAACGTTGATTTTATTCTAGGACTAGTATATATATTTGGTGTCATAATATGCATTACAGATTCTGAATCTGACGCAACTGAAGAGACATTTCTTCCTTCTACTTCTGCCAGCGCGCCCGCTCGTTACAGGACGAGAGCGCGCGCAACAGCTGTTTACTGCATTTTTTTTACATTATAGTTTTATTTTCATTCGTGTCGGATTTTTATTAAATTTGTAGTATAAGAGTTCGGAAATCGAACGGACTTTTCAATTTATTTGTAACTCAAACCACATTCAGTTTGTGCCATTCTGAACATAGCCATAAATTCTGGAAATCAGCCAGCACAGGGGTGAGGAGCAACATTTAAGGCATCAACAGGGTAAGTGTTAAACATTTGATGATCGAATTTTGAATTGGCGAATATTCGAAGAAGTCGAATAAATCGAATATTCGAATTATAGTATAGCCCAAGAATGAATGAATGAATGAATGAATGAATGAATGATTCAATCAATTATTTATTTGATTGAAACTGCCTTGTTAATACTATAGATGGTGTGTATTATTATTTAACGTACATGTTATAGTATAATGTTAATCACCCTACTGTATAGTAGACTACTGACAAGGCGGATTCAATAAAATAAACAATTTATCAACCTTTACCAGATCAATATGGTAAACATAGGCTACACGCATTTTATGATCGAATGAACCAATCGATCAATGAATCATATGTCCTTGTGGCCTAGTATACCAGTTAAACGCCGTCCATCTTTAGGATAGAGCTGTATATACAACCTGAGACAATAACGTTCGGTGAATAGTCCTGTACTGTCATAATAGATGAACAATGCACGACAGTGATCCTACTGTCCTTCGAAATAGTCCCCTCCCGTAACTATACAATGCTGAGATCGGCGATACATGTCCTGGAAACTTTCCAAGAAGGCGTCCTTTGGGATGGTGTTCAAAAGCTTCGTCACGTTGTTTTGTGACCGAAAAGTTCGGTGAATGGGTCTATATTAGGAACGGATTGTTGGCTTACCTGAAACAGTAGTTACTGTCCTTCGAAGTAATCCCCGTGGATGGTTATGCACTTCTGAGAATGTCTGTACAAGTCCTGGAAACTCTTTAGGGATAGTCTTCAGTTGTGTCGTCACATTACGTTGGATGCCCTTCAGGGCTTTTCGGTGACACTGGACCTGGACCCCGACACTCCATAGTTTGGGGTCGTACCTCAGACACCAGGTCTCGTCGCCCGTGACGATGGTTTTCAGTGCCATTCTATTCCACAAAACATTCACCCTTCTCACTGTCACCCGCTAAACAGGTTGCATAAATTCCTCCATCTCACCGCCACCCGCCGAAGAGGTGTGCATGGTAGATTGCATAAATTCATCCTTGTAAATACGCACTGTGTCAAACAGGTCTTACACGTTGCATTGTGTGCGCCAATGTTGACAGGTCTTCTGTTCTGACTTCATTCGCCGAACGCACCGTGACAAGGCTTTTCGACACCATCCCAAAGGACGCCTTCTTGTAAAGTTTTCAGGACATGTATTGCCGATCTCAGCATTTCATAGTTACGGGAGGAGACTATTTCGAAGGACAGTAATGTCACGCTCGTGCATTGTTCATCTATGTTTTTAGCACAGGACTATTCACCGAAATTTATTGTCACAGGTTGTAATTGATGGCAATACTCACGTAGTTATCACGCAGGTCGTCGTGACGATGCTCGACGCCGTCATCTAGCACCGAGACGCGCACACCACGTCCAGTGATACCAAGCTGGTAGAGCGGCAACACGTGCAGATCAAGCTTGGGTAGGTCAGGTCGTGTGCGAGTGTCTTGCTGCAAACAGAGCAGATTATGAGGAGAACACGACAGACGTTGGTTTGAGCCAGTGTTGGGCAACTTTCAAATAACTGAGGAACAGTTGATTTGTGTGAAAACAAACTGCGTTACAGTTAAAATGCTCGAAGTAACGATGCGTCATACAAACATATACATTTAGAATACCTTACTTTTAATTTTTGTAAAAAAATGAAAATATTGTTACGGCTGTGAGTTTGTTTCGTCGCCTCGCCGCGTGAGTCACAACTGCCCCGGGCTGTGCTCTGCCTCAGTGTATTACCTGCGCCTTACGCAACGGGCTGCGAGGACAAAGGGATGATCCAGAATATTCGTGACCCAGCCAGTGATGGAAATCTCGAGAAGCCGTGAATCCTGGACGATTCTAGAAGCATTCATTGAGTCACAAGCCTGCTATATAAGCGGTCTCATCAGCGAGGGAGGGAAGGTGTTTTTGAGCTAATGCGTGCTTCTACCCGAGCGACAGTAGTGCGGCGACGTGACGTGCAAAGTTACGTAACCCTAGCGAGGCTGATTCTCCAGACAGCGAGGCAGCGTGAATCATACGGAGGGACTGAATTTTGAGGAGTGTGTACTTACCTAGTGCGACAGAGATATTGTGGTGAATTGCGAAAATACAGGGGGATGTTTCCTTAGCCAGCCAACAGCGAAGCAGTGTGTAGAGGTGAGTGACTGGCTATCGTAAATAACTGTAGCTTGTGTATTCAAGGAAGTGTTGCAGGTATTTCTACCGAGGCCACCGGTCCCATTAGCGAGGATTAACTGCAAGACCAAGTGAAAGGGGAGTGTTCCAAGCAAGAGGGGACCTAGAGTGAGATGCTAATTGCTTTTATCTGTTTATTGTGTGGAGAACTGTAACTTGCTAAGACCCGCAATAAACCTAACATTTCTTTAATGGAATAATTGTGTTGTGCTTCTATCCACCGTAATCCAGTTAACGAAAGCGCCACTAGGGGTGGCACGTAACAATAGACTTATGAGATCCACACGCGTCAAAATTTCGTTTCTCTGTCTGTGTGTACATGTGTGTATGTCTGTCCCCCTATCAATTCAAACACGACGAATCCGAATTGAACCAAATTTGGTACTGTTCAGAGGTAACACTAGCAAAGAGCACCTCAGTGTCATGTTTTATATCGCTGCCGTCTTAACCCATTAGGCGATAGTGGTCTCTATATTAACCACCTGTCATAAGGACACATTCAAAGATGCTGATAGTTGAATCTTTAAGCCAAATTTCGGAGAATTTTCATGACGAAGTGCTAGAATTTCTAAAAATCAAATATTATATAGGTACGTATCTACTTGACGTAATGTTTTGGATAAACTTAAAAAACTAAAAACATTAACAATTTAAGTGTAACAAGAAGTTCCGTGAAGAACTATACAGCCTACTTTTCATGCCAATGATTATTCTACAGAATATGAACCTATCTAGAATAATGACGAAATGAAGTTGGTAATATCAAAATATCTAATTAGTTCAAAATATACCTGGTATAATGTAGCCTAATAGAGCACTACAGTTGGCAGCCCTGGTGACTGAATATATTCTTAGTTCCATCTCTTAAGGTACAGAATACAAACTTTGGTTGAAGTCCAATGGACGTTACATGCAGTTAGACATTGGATCTATCAGCACGCGTAAAAGCATGATGGCAACAATGTCATGCGTGTGCTGGTCAGAAATAATCTGAAATATTATGATATCTTTTTGTGCCAATTTTGGATGAAATACATTTGTTAGTATAGAAGTTACATGTATTTTAAAATTGGACATATCAGCAGGCATAGAATCATGTTGGCAGCACTGTCTTGTATTAATTACTCCAAATTAATCTAGAATGTCAGGTGCTATACGTGTGCAAAGTATAGAGCTCTTGGCTTGCATACTTTCTTATATATTGATATTAGGGTAAAAAATTATAGACAGCATTTATTAACAGTTGGCAGTCCAGATTGCTCTTAACAATACTAATAGTAATATCTGTTATGGTACACATAGCACATATGAAATTTGGTTGAAATCCAACTGATAGTATAGAAGTTACATGTATTTAAAAATTGGTACTATCAGCAGGTTTATAATCATGTTGGTAGAACTAACGTATATTAGTTACTCCAAATTAATCCAAAATGTCAGAATATACGTGTGCATAGTTTATAGCTGTTGGCTTGCATTCTTTCTGATATATAGGTATTTGGATGAAAAAAATAGAGACAGCAATTATTAACAGTTGGCAGCTCTGGTGGCCTTACGAATACGCTCAGTCATATCTGTTTATATACAGATATTACATACAAAATTTGGTTGAAATCCAATTGATAGTGTAGAAGTTATATGCATTTAAACATTGGACCTATCAGAAGGCTTAACATTATTTTGGCAACACTGTCATGGTTGGCCTCCTGGAAATTAAACTGAAATAGTTTTATCTACATGTGTGCCAATTTTGGAATAGCTCCCATGCATACCTTGCAAGATATCCAACATGGAGCTCAAATTTCTAGTGCGTTTTTTCAGCAGTTGGTAGCACTGACATCATTTTCAAATATGGACGTGAGATATTTCGATGCACATCTTTACTCATACTAAATTTGGTTTTGATTGCTGCAGCCGTTTAGGAGTTGATAGGGGGGGACACACACACAGCCAGACAGACAGACAGACAGACAGAAGGACAGACAGACAGACAGACAGACAGACAGACAGACAGACGGACAGACAGACAGACAGACAGACAGACACACACACACACATTTCCCCGGATCGATCTCATAAGTCTACTTTTTCCTCATTTTTGCAAAATGTGAAAAGTAGGCTAAAAATAAAATATAAATAGCCTATAGCAATAAAAATCATAAAAATAAAATTTTAATAATAAAAGAAATTTAAAATTTAAAAAAATAACCAAAACTATAAAACAATGCGAAAATGATTGTATGAATCAATTCTAAATTAGTTAATTAATTAATTCAATAAAGAAATATCAAAATGAAATCTATATGAACACTCAAATTGGAGAAACAAAGAATAGCATTATTAATACAGTGGAACGTGGCTAATTCGAACTTCTATAATTCGAAACCTTCTTTAATTCGAATTTTTCTCTTGGTCCCTAGCATTTTATATACAATCAATGCTAAAAAATCATGGTTAATTCGAATTATATTTTGGATAATTCGAAGTTTTTATGTGTAAAAAGCCGATCGAAAGCCAAACCGTCGGGTCAGGAATTTATGAAAAACGACGGATCATTGGCATGCGGCCTACATGACTAACAATACCCCCTGCGACGCTCCTTCCAAGGTCAATGCCCAACCCCTCCCCCTCCCATTGTTTTGCAACGCTCCATATCTCATTACTCATAACAGTGTCATCCCTTACACCTGTCTGGTAGTGCGTGCTGAGTGGTCTGATTAGACTTGTGGTTGTTGTTTAGAAGTTTGGTTTTGCCAGTGTTTTAAAGAGTGTGTACAGAACAAGATGTCGTCATCAAAGCCTCGGGTTCCATAAACAACTTTGACTTTGGCGGAGAAAATAGCGGTGATTAAAGAAGTGGAAAGGGGAATGAAGGAAAAAATCTGAAATTGCAAACGCTTTCGGGATTCCTCCAAACACGTTGTCAAAATACCTAAAAAATGAAGACAAAATTCTCGGTTACGAAAGTTAGAGTGGCAAAGGCCGAAAAAGGTTGAGGGAACCGGAAAATTTGAATTTGAATATTTTCTCTACCGTTTTCAAAGAACTTTCATAATTCGAATTTTTGGATAGTTCGATTTTTTTTACTGGTCCCTTGAGGTTCGAATTATCCAAGTTTCACTGTAGTTATAATAATTAAAATAAATTTAAATGTAAAATCATATAAATATGAAAGAAATAGTTTTGCCCTATAAAGGTTTAAACAATAGAAAATGGTGGCCACGCAAATGTTCAAAGCTTAAATCAAATAACGACTAAACTAATCTTCCGATCTCTACCAATTATTTTAAACCATTCCATATAGGATACGTCCTGCACCCAAAGTGCGAGGTCATCAGCCAAAACATTTCAATATGGTGATCGTGTGAATCATACAAGCATTTTAATCCATATATTGTGACCCACTCATCGAACAGAGGGTGCTTAAAACTGTCCCCAAGGACGTGAGCCATTGGATATTATAATGTTACATTATAATATTACCGAAATTCAATGATTTTCAGTCGATCAACACGATTGTTCGCAATTGAAATGGGTGGTTATCTAATCCTGAAAAAAAGATTAATAAAGTATCCAATTGTATTTATTAATCTCATGTATAGCCCATTTTAGCCTATTTTCATTTATGAAACAAGATGTTCAGTAAAGAACATATAGCCTACTTTCTCCTAAATGCATGGGTATTGTTATAACTCTTTGTCCTTTTCAAGGAGTATGATCGAATGTTGGTTGTAGTAGCTTGTTGAAATACAACGTGCTATAGGGATATTAAACATGAATATGAGGTGCCCCTTGCTAGTGCTAACTCTGTACCAAATTTCGTTCAATTCGGTTTCACCGTGTTTGAATTGATAGAGGGAATCGATTTGCACACATACTTGGCCACCAACTGCAAACTATTGGGCTGATGTTCTTGCAGTTTGGTCTGAATATGTTTCCCACATAAAGATATGGTGTTGCAAAATTTGGTAGAGACTAGATTATTAGGTTGGTCGTAATTACATTTTAGCTTTTAACATTTGGGTGACCACGATTACGTTTCCGTCAAGATAGCGGTGATATAAAACATGACACTGAGGTGCCCTTTGCTAGTGCTACCTCTGTACCAAATGTCGTTCCATTCGGTTTCACCGTGTTCGAATTGATAAGGGGAATCGATTTTCACACAAAGATGGCCGCCATCCGCAAAATATCAGGCTGATGACCTATTAGTTTGGTCAAAGGATGCTCCCTCCATAAAGGTATGTTGTTGCTAAATTTGCTAGAGATCGGATGATTAGGCGAATCGTAATTTGATTTAAGCTTTGAACATTTGTGTGGCCGCCATTACGTTTCCGTCAAGATGGCGGCGATATAAAACATGACACTGAGGTGCCCTTTGCTAGTGCTACCTCTGTACCAAATTTCGTTCATTCGGTTCCACCGTGTTCGAATTAATAGGGGGAATCAATTTTGACATAAAGATGGCCGCCATCCGCAAACTATTTGGCTAATGGCCTATTAGATTGGTCACAGGATTCTCCCTCCATAAAGGTATATTGTTGCAAAGTTTGGTAGAGATCGGATGGTTATGTTAGTCGTAATTTGATTTAAGCTTTAAACATTTGTGTGGCCGCCATTACGTTTCTGTCAATATGGCGGCGATATAAATCATGACACTGAGATGCCCTTTGCTAGTGCTATCTCTGTACCAAATTTCGTTCCATTCTGTTTCACCGTGTTTGAATTAATAAGGGGAATCGATTTTTACACAAATATGGCCGCCATCCGCAAACTATTAGGCGAATGACCTATTAGATTGGTCAAAGGATGCTCCCTTCATAAAGGTATGTAGTTGCAAAATTTGGTAGAGATCGGATGATTAGGTTAATCGTAATTTGATTTAAGCTTTGAACATTCGTGTGGCCGCCATTACGTTTCAGTCAAGATGGCGGCGATATAAAACATGACACTGAGGTGCCCTTTGCTAGTGCTACCTCTGTACCAAATTTCGTTCCATTCTGTTCCACCCTGTTCGAATTAATAGGGGGAATCAATTTTGACATAAAGATGGCCGCCTGCCGCAAACTATTAGGCTAATAACCTATTAGATTGGTCAAAGCATGCTCCCTCCATAAAGGAATGTTGTTGCAAAGTTTGGTAGAGATCGGATGGTTATGTTAGTCGTAATTTAACTTAAACTTTGAACATTTGTGTGGCCGCCATTCGTTTCTGTCAATATGGCGGTGATATGAAACATGACACTGGGATGCCCTTTGCTAGTGCTACCTCTGTACCAAATTGCGTTCCATTCAGTTTCACCGTGTTTGAATTAATAGGGGGAATTGATTTTCACACAAAGATGGCCGCCATCTGCAAACTATTAGGCTAATGACCTAGTCATTTGGTCAAAGGATGCTTCCTCTAAAAAGGTATGTTGTTGCAAAATTTGGTAGAGATCGGATGATTAGGTTAATCGTAATTTGATTTAAGCTTTGAACATTTATGTGGCCGCCATTTCGTTTCCGTCAAGATGGCGGCGATATAAAACATGACACTGAGGTGCCTTTTGTTAGTACTACCTCTGTACCCAATTTCGTTCCATTCGGTTGCACCGTGTTTGAATTAATAGGGGGAATCGATTTTCACACAAAGATGGCCGCCATCCGCAAACTATTACGCTGATGTCCTATTAGTTTGGTCAAAGGATGCTCCCCCTATAATGGTATGTTGTTGCAAAATTTGGTAGAGATCGGATGATTAGGTTAGTCGTAATTTGATTTAAGCTTTGAACATTTGTGTGGCCGCCATTACGTTTCCGTCAAGATGGCGGCGATATAAAACATGACACTGAGGTGCCTTTTGTTAGTACTACCTCTGTACCAAATTTCGTTCCATTCGGTTGCACCGTGTTCGAATTAATAGGGGGAATCGATTTTCACACAAAGATGGCCGCCATCCGCAAACTATTACGCTTATGGCCTATTGGTTTGGTCAAACGATGTTCCCCCCATAAAGGTATGTTGTTGCAAAATTTGGTAGAGATCGGATGATTAGGTTAGTCGTAATTTGATTTATGCTTTGAACATTTGTGTGGCCGCCATTACGTTTCCGTCAAGATGGCGGCGATATAAAATATGACACTGAGGTGTCCTTTGCTAGTGCTACCTTTGTACCAAATTTCGTTCAATTCGCATTCACCGTGTTCGAATTGATAGGGGGGGACAGACATTCAGAGTACACACACTCACACACACACAGACACACACACACACAGACACACACACAGACTCACACACACACATACACACACACAGACAGACACACTTTTTTCGCCCTGTGTTGATCTCATAAGTCTACTTTCATTTTTTGCAAAAATCGAAAGTAGGCTAAAAATAGGCTTATGAGATCACCTTTTGTCCGTGTGTCTGTCTGTGTGTGCGTGTGTGTGATGGATTATTTTGTGTCCCCCCGTAATAACTTCTAAACGACTCGAGCAATTTGAATGAAACTCGGTAAGTTCATAGCACTATTCTGGGCGACCCCGACCGTACCCTTCAAATTTTGTTACGTCTCACCAATCCAACATGGCGGCTGTACGAAATATTTCACCTGCATTCAATATCTCCGAAACTATTACTGATATCACCCTGAAATTTTGTTCGGTGATAAAGGGAACTACTAAAAGTTCACCTATGTGACTTTTGAAAACCTGGTAACTACAAAACCAACATGGCAGCCATGCGAATTTGCGAATTTTAAATAGATGTTTCTCGCCATTTAACCAACCAAACGCAATGAAACTTGGTACAGTATATGTTTATACACATTGTAATGCACCGACTCCGACTGCTAACTTCGTTCAATTATTTACATAACCTCAAGATGGCGGTTGTGCGAAATATTTCACCGGCATTCTATATCTCTGAAACTATTACTGGTATCACCATGAAATTTTTTACGGAGATAAAGGGCACTATTGGAAGTTCATCTATGAGATTTTCAAAAGTGGTTAACTACAAAACGAACATGGCGGCCAAGCGAATTTGAAAGTTTTAAATAGACTTTTCTCGCAAGTTAATGATCCAAACGCAATGAAACTTCGTACAGCAAATGTTTATACACATTGTAATGTACTGGTATCTAATTTAGTTCAATTGTTTACGTAACCTCAAGATGGCGGCTTTGCGAATTTCGAAAATTAAGTTTTCATTTCTTGTGTTCTAATCATGCGATCGAAATCAACATTTGCATAATGAACGTACACAATAATCACCATCTAATAGTACATAACTCTATGGCCTACATATATTAAAATCCAACATGGCGACCATCCGAAATATTTAGACGGTTCTCAATATCTATTAATCTACTACAGTAATCAAACTGAAATGTTGTTAATGTATAGAGGCTATGAACATACGTTCACCTATGGGACGTTGAATAACCTGGCGAGCACAAATCCAACATGGCGGCGACGCGAAATTTAAATATTCAAATGGACATTTCTTGCGTTTTAACCATCCGAGCGCAGTGAAACTTGATACGGTATATGCTTATACAAATTTTAATCGACTGGCATCTAACTCATTTAAATTATTTTCATAACCACAAGATGGCGGCTAGGCGAAATTTTTAAATCCCGCTTTTATTTCTTGTGTCCTAATCAGGCGATTGAAGTTTGAATAAGATACCTAGGCTACACAATAATCTTCATGTAATAGTACATAAATCTAAGGCCTATAATATAAAAATCCAACATGGTGACCATCCAAAATATTTGGACGGTTCTCAATATCTGCGAATCTATTACAGCAATCGTATTGACAATTTGTATGTTGTTAGAGGCAATTAATATTAGTAGGATATATGAAAATAGGCTATTTAGTTCTTCACGGAACTACTTGTTTAGGATTAGAGAACCCATTACAATTGGGTACAATCGTGTTGAGCGACTGAAAACATTAAATTTCGATTACTAAGATAAAACTAAAATACCAAAATTTTATAATACTAATGGGCCCGTGCGAGTTTTCGGAACGTGAATGTAGGTTTATGGGGTAGTAGGGAAGAATGTGGGAGAACGAAGTTTAAATATTGAAGGAATGTATTTATTGTTGTTAAACGGCATACGTACATGAGAAGAACACAAAGAATTATGTTGAACAGTGTTTTGTACTTGTCACAGCACCTCATTGTAGACAATATTCGATGTTACAATAAATTCATCGGTTATTGTTTGCTCGGGAGTTTCTTCTACAGCAATTTTTAGCCTACTTTTCACATTTTGCAAAAATGAGGAAAAAGTTGTCTTATGAGATCGATCCGGGAAAATGTGTGTCCGTCTGTCTGTCTGTCTGTCCTTCTGTCTGTCTGTCTGTCTGTCTGGCTGTGTGTGTCCCCCCCCCCCCCCTCCACCCCTCCCGCTATCAACTCCTAAACGGCTACAGCAATCAAAACCAAATTTAGTATGAGTAAAGATGTGCACCGGAATATCTCACGTCCATATTTGAAAATGATGTCACTGCTACCAACTGCTGAAAAAACACACTAGAAATTTGAGCTCCATGTTGGATATCTTGCAAGGTATGCATGGGAGCTATTCCAAAATTGGCACACATGTAGATAATACTATTTCAGTTTAATTTCCAGGAGGCCAACCATGACAGTGTTGCCAAAATAATTTTAAGCCTTCTGATAGGTCCAATGTTTAAATGCATATAACTTCTACACTATCAACTGGATTTCAACCAAATTGTGTATGTAATATCTGTACATAAACAGATATGACTGAGCGTATTCTTAAGAGCCACCAGGGCTGCCAACTGTTAATAATTGCTCTCTCTATTTTTTAAAATCCAAATACCAATATATCAGAAAGTATGCAAGCCAACAGCTTGAAACTATGCACACGTATATTCAGACATTTTAGATTAATTTGGAGTAACTTATATACGTCAGTTCTACCAACATGATTATAAGCCTGCTGATAGTACCAATTTTTAAATACATGTAACTTCTATACTATCAGTTGGATTTCAACCAAATTTCGTATGTGCAATGTGTACCATAACATATATGACTATACGTATTGTTAAGAGCAATCAGGGCTGCCAACTGTTAATAAATGCTGTCTATATTCTTTTTACCCTAATCTCTCTATATATAAGAATGAAAGTTTGTCTGTTTTTTTCTGAATTTCTACGGATATTTGCGTTATTTACGCGTTTTAGACTGTTTTATGACGGATGCGCGCGAAAATGAAATTTTTGTCTGTCTGTCTGTCTGTCTGTCTGTTTGTTTGTCTGTGGACAATTTTTTGTGTCCTTATAACTCGAGAACGGCTGAGTGGATCAACGTAAAATTTGGTACAGATATCCTTCAGAGGCAAGACACCAATCATTGATGTAACCCTTCTCTGTACCTCTCATAAAAGGGGGCCTACCCCCTTAAAATAGATGCTGAAATAGGCGTAGAAGGGCGAGACAAAGCTCATTTTCAGCCCCTCAATGTGAGAAACGAAACTCGGGGGCCCTAAAGGGACCCCGAAAACCACATTTTAAGGCCCTAAAACCAATAGTTTTTGAGATATTCCCAGAAAATTAATTTCATTTAATACAATAATGAAAGGAAGCTAGCCGGTAACCATGGCAACAGAAATTCACAGGTCCATCTATTGCTGTAATATAAGACGCAGTACAAATCCATTTATGACTTTACTGAGATAGTTTGCAAACGGCTAGAAGGTTATAACGGAACCAAACTAAGCTGTAAAATTCATCAATACATATAATGCACTTAAGGGGGTCAAGGGGTACTCTAGAATTTTTTTCACTAGATTTACACGTGCTGGTGTGCTACGGAAGGTCTATTATATCCCTAACCCTATATTGTTATATTATTATTATAATTAATATTATTATTACACTACGGAAAGGAAGACCCCAGAGGACTGGAAAAAGGGAATAATTGTCCCGATCCTCAAGAAAGGTAGTAGAACAGAATGCAGAAACTATCGGGGAATAAAACTGATAAGTCATTGTGCAAAGATGTTTGAGAAAGTTTTGGAAAGGAGAATTAGGACAAGGATAGAAGGAGGGATGAGGGAAGAACAACATGGCTTCAGAGCAGGAAGGTCCACAGTGGATTTGATTTTTGCTGTAAGGCAGTTACAAGAACAGCACTGTGAGTATGGAACAGATCTACTGATGGCCTTCCTGGACATTGAGAAAGCATATGACAGTGTATGCAGAAACAAGGTATGGAAGTCCCTGGAGGATAGAGGAGTAGAAAAATGGACTATAAGGAGGATAATGGAGATGTACAAGGGAAGCGTGAGCTGTGTGAAAGTGGGAGGAGAGAGATCGGACTGGGTGGAACAGAGAAACGGCCTGAAACAAGGAAGTGCACTGGCACCGTTACTTTTCATTGTGGTGATGGATGACATAATGACCCGAGTGGCACAAGTAATTGGGGAAGGAAAGATGAAAGCAATGGTGTTAGCGGATGATTTGATGATTTGGGGAAACAAGGAGGAGGAGGAGGTACAGGAACAGTTAGACGTGTGGGAAGGAATAATACAAGGATATGGGATGAAATTTAGCATAAATAAGAGTGAGATAGTGATCACAACAAAGAAGAAGGAAAGAACCACAACGGGAATAACAATTGGTGGGGAACAGCTGAAGAAAGTGGAGAGTTTCAAGTATCTGGGAAGCCTGATACAAGATAATGGAAGAAACTATAGAGAAAAAATGAGCGGGGGAGACAGGCAGAAGCATTCCGGAGGAGTGTGAGAAGCATGTTATGGAGCAAGGATGTCCCTCAGAACAGAAAAAGATCATATAACGGACGTTCTATGCCCCTATCCTGACGTATGCCTCGGAGACCTGGGCTATGAAATGAAGGGAGAAGAGCAAAATACAGGCCAGTGAGATGAGGTTCTTGAGAAGCAGTATTGGAGCTACAAAGATGGACAGAATAAGAAATGAGAGGACCAGAGAATTAATACAGGAGGAACCATTACGGGATGGTATAGAGAAATCTAGACTTAGATGGCATGGCCATGTAAAACGAATGGAGGATAAGAGGATACCCAGGAGGATACACGAGACGAAGTGGGAAGGAAAGAGACCGAGAGGAAGACCGAGAGGAAGACCGAGAGACAGGTGGCTGAAAGGGATGGAAGAAAGCGTGAAGAAGAGAGGAGGAGACTGAACAGGGGTGGAAGCTGAGAGATGGTGGGAAGACAGAAGTCGTTGGAGTGGCCTGTGTTCCAAACAGACCCGGCCAACGGCTGGAAACTGTGCAAGAGGATGATGATGATGATACTACGGCCTACAACGACGAGACAAAGCTCATTTTCAGCCCCCTGGTGTCAGAAAAAAAACCACGGGGCCCCTAAACAGTCGTAAAGGGTCCCCGGAAACTACATTTTAATGCTCTAAAACCAAGAGTTTCTGAGATATTCCCAGAAAACTAATTTCATTTAATAAACTAATGTAGGAATGCAAGCCAGTAACCATGACAACAGTGTCTCAAAAAGGTACATCCAACTTTCCATCTATTTCTGCAAGAAGTAATGCCACTCCATTTGTTAAATTTCTGTGAAAGTTTGCAAATGGCTATAAGGTTATCACGGAACCAACAAAAACTGTGAAATTCATCAATGCGCTTAAGGGGGTCAAGAGGTACCCTGGATTTTTTCACAAGACTTAAACGTGCGATATGTCGTACAGAAGGTCCATTATATCTTCAAACGGCAACATTATTTTCAAAAATTCCTGAATTGAAATAGTTTATTTTTTATTTTATTTTTTTGCTTTTAGGAATTTGGGCCATTGGAGGCTTAAAAACCTGAATTTTCATGCACCACAAGCCTTTATAATTCATTAAAGGGGTCTTCCTCTGGATGCGGACTTGACACAACAGTGTGGGTCAGTTTTTATGTGACGTGAATTGCATTTCGTCTACGAGGTTTTCAATTTTATTTTCACGTCAGGAAGTACACGTTAGGTAAATTAGTTTCAGAGCTTATTTCAACTAATCATTTATCTTTGTCAACAAACAGGTTCCAAGCCCCTAACCATTGCAACAGTAGCTCAATTGATTACGTCTGGTTATTAATACCGACGACCGTTCGAAGAATGGGTACTTCTGCTAGTATCAATATATCAGAAAGTATGCAAGCCAACAGCTCTATACTTTGCACACGTATAGCACCTGACATTCTAGACTATTTTGGAGTAATTAATACAAGGCGGTGCTGCCAACATGATTATATGCCTGCTGATATGTCCAATTTTAAAATACATGTAACTTCGATACTAACAAATGGATTTCATCCAAAATTGCCACAACAAGATATCATAATAATTCAGATTATTTCTGACCAGCACACGCATGGTATTGTTGGCAACATGCTTTTACGCGTGCTGATAGATCCAGTGTCTAACTGCATGTAACGTCCATTGGACTTCAACCAAATTTTGTATTCTGTACCTTAAGAGGTGGAACTAAGAATATATTCAGTCACCAGGGCTGCCAACTGTAGTGGTCTATTAGGCTGCATTATACCAGGTATATTTTGAACTAATTAGATATTTTGATATTACCAACTTAATTTCGTCATTATTCTAGATAGGTTCATATACTGTAGAATAATCATTGTCATGAAAAGTAGGCTGTATAGTTCTTCACGGAACTTCTTGTTACATTTGCAAAGGATTGAACCCTAGAGAAAGTCTTGGCGAGACCACACCGGAGCCATCTGAGAGTCACCTCAGCTAGCAGTACGCCGCGCTCCCGCTGCGCTCTAGCGGCAGACTAGCCTGGTTACGGTGCTCCCATTGTAAATGTAACTTTTGAAGCTATTTATTTAATTGTGAGGCATTTAAAGAGGAAGTGAGAGCGTTTCGGGCACACATGGGGTTATGCGGAACCTGTAGGTACCCCACATGTGTAGGTTGGTGTTAACAGGACCTTATTTTCGGTACAAAACCGGAATGGGACCTTAGCTGAATAATATAGGGAGGATTATACTGTAGCAGTGATGTAAATAGGTGAATCATACTCGGTCACACAACAAGATGGCGCCTGTTGCCTGATTTAAGGTCCATATTTCAGTAACTTGATGTATGTAGTATATCAACAGAAATAATATAAATGTAATATGAAATGGTTTATATTGAAGGCAAATTACCGCTGAACAAATTGAGTATTCCAAATCATTATTTGATAAGGAGTTGTACCTAAGACTGTTGATAACAATCACGCAGCAATGGTTAGAGTTGCGGCCTGTCATCCGTTGGGCTGGGGTTGAAAATTAATTAACGTTGCTTTTTTACTTGTTTTTTTATTTATTGCTTTATAATTACTCAAACGTCATGGGTTGGATTTTTAGTTTTGGCACCTTAGTTATAACTGGATTAATAACTCACTTAGATGGTTCCAAGTTTCACAGGCCCTCGATGTAGTCCCCACCGTTGCGTACAACGTGTTCCCAGCTATGCGGATGTCGTTGGATCCCGTTGGCACTGCCTAATCTATTGATGGTACGAAGAGAGCGCTCGGCAGCCTGCTTAACGTCTTCAATGGTACGGAAGCGCTCCCCGCGCATTGTCATCTTCATCTTCGGGATGAGATCATAGTCGCAGGGACTGATGTCGGGAGAATATAGGGGGTGATAGAGGACCTCCCAGCCCCAGCGATCCAACAATGACGACACAACGCCTGCTGTGTGTGCCCTAGCATTGTCAGTTCGACCAACCCCCACCAATGTGAAGGTATTGTTGATTCATGCCTATGATTGGGATGGTGTGATCATTCACCATACTGTTCCCCGAGGGCAAACCGTTAATGTGGCGTACTATTGTTCGTTTCTGCAATACCATAACCGAGGAGCTCTGAGAAGGAAACGGCGCCACCACATGGTTACACCGCCCATCGTTCTGCATCGGTGGGACTGGGAGGACCTCTATCACCCCTTATATTCTCCCGACATCAGTCCCTGCGACTATGATCTCATCCCGAAGATGAAGATGAGAATGCGCGGGGAGCGCTTCCGTACCATTGAAGACGTTAAGCAGGCTGCCGAGCGCTCTCTTCGTACCATCAATAGATTGGGCAGTGCCAACGGGATCCAACGACTTCCGCATCGCTGGGAACACGTTGTACGCAACGGTGGGGACTACATCAAGGGCCTGTGAAACTTGGAACCATCTAAGTGAGTTATTAATCCAGTTATAACTAAGGTGCCAAAACTAAAAAACCAACCCATATATGTATAACCTCATATTTCAACACACGTAAACCAAATAGTATTCTCAATATTACTAGTAATGTATTTTTTGGTCGCTAACATGAAAATTGGGCAAGGACGAATGTAGGAATCCTCAGCCAATGAAGCTTGCAATGAAAAGTGCTGTGTAATTCATACTTTTTCCATTAGCAAGTAAGCACTATATGTAATTATACGGGTAATTTTAAAACAACAAAATAAGAAATTAAACAAGTAGTTCCGTGAAGAACTATACAGCCTATTTTCATATATCCTGCTCATGTTAATTGCCTCTCAACATACAAAATTTCAGTTTAATTGCTGTAACAGATTCGTAGATATTGAGAACCGTCTAAATATTTCAGATGGTCGCCAGGTTGGATTTTTATTTTTGTAATATTACATTAAGATTATTGTGTACGTGTGGTATTCAAACTTCAATCGCATGATTAGACAACAAGAAGTAAAAACGAGATTTTAAAATTACGCACAGCAGCCATCTTGTGATAATGCAAACCATTGAAATAAATTAGATGCCAGTGGATCAACATTTGTATAAGCATTTAACGTGCAACGTTTCACGGCACTCGGATAGTTAATTCGCGAGAAATGTCCATTTAAATATTTATACTTCGCGTCGCCGCCATGTTGGATTTGTACTCACCAGGTTCCTGAAAGTCCTATAGGTGAACATATGCTCATAGTCTCTATGAACATTAAAAAAATCAGTTTAGTTGCTGTAAAAGATTCATAGATATTGAGAACCGTCTAAATATTTCGGGAGCTCACCATTTAGGAGTGTTATGTGTTTAGGCCATAGAGTTATGTACCATTCAAGAACAATTATTGCCTAGGTTCATTATTCAAACTTTCACTTCGATCGCATGATTACGACACAAGAAATTAAAACTTAATTTTAAAAATTCGCACAGCCGCCATCTTGAGGCTATGTAAGCAATTGAATTAAATTAGATGGCAGTGCATTACAATCTGCAAAATCAATTACTGTACCACATTTCACTGCGCTCAGAGAGTTAAATCACGAGAAAAGTCTATTAAAATATTTTAAATTCGCTTGGTCGCCATGTTCGTTTCGTACTTTACAGGTTTATGAAATATACATAGGTATACCTGTATCAGTACCCTCTATCACAGTACAAAATTGCAGGGTAATATCTGTAATAGTTTCGGAGATATAGAATGTCAGTGAAATATTTCGCACAGACGCCATTTTGAGGTTATGTAAACAATTGAACTAAATTAGACTCCAGTGCATTACAATGTGTATAAACATTTGCTGTACCAAGTTTCATTACATTTAGATAGTTAAATCGCGAGAAAAGTCTATTTAAATGTCTCAACTTCGCTTGGCCGCCATGTTGGTTTTGTAGTCACCAGGTTTTTGAAAGTCTCATAGGTGAACTTCTAGTAGTGCCCTTTATCACCGTACACAATTTCAGGGCGATATCGGTAATAGTTTCGGAGATATTGAATGCTAGTGAAGTATTTCGCACAGCCGCCATGTTGGATTGGAGAGACGTAATAAAATTTGAAGGGCACGGTCGAGGTCGCCGGGAATAGTGCTATAAACTTACCGAGTTTCAATGAAATCGCTCCAGCCGTTTAGATTTTATTAGGGGGGGACACACACACGAATCACACACACACACACACGCACACACACACGGACAAAAGGTGATCTCATAAGCCTATTTTTTCAAAATTGAAAATAGGCTAAAAATGAACGTTTAGATAGCCTAGTTTGAGCCCCGACTACACAGGTGACGGCCAAGCATCCAGACCACTCGACGAAAGTACCACATTGAGTTACGCAGTCGCTAATAGACTACAGTAGGTTCAGGGAGTACGGTAATGACTAGGGATAAGTAAAATCTTCGGCATTGTATATTATACAATACATCACGTTGTATTTCAACAAGCTACTACAACGAACATTCAATTATATTCCTTCATAAGGACATTGAGTATTAAATATATCCATACATTCAGGAGAAAGTAGGCTATTATGTTCCTTACTGAAAATCCATTCTATTGACGCACTACCACACCTCCACACTAATGAGCAATTATAAACTTACCTCTGAAAGGATTGATCGTTATGGGCTTCAAACTGAATTTCAATGGAGCATCGGCATTGTATGGAGTATCCTTTGTGCACCAGGTCATATCGGAGTTTTCCTATTTAGGCTATATTCGACAAACATGATGATTTAACTGACCAATTATAGTCCTATAAACTTATTTACCGTTATCGTTTTCCGTTTATAACCTATTTTACATCATATGAGCATCGTGTTACGTGAAGAACTAATAGGGCCTGCGCCTATTTGCATATATTCTAATGGCCTGTTTTGTCATAGAAATAAGCATCTGCCCACTGAAAGAACTACATAGCAGTAAAATATGGTATATTGGTTTTCACGGCAATGGAATTAACCTCAGCAATTTTTAGCCTACTTTTCACATATTGCAAAAATGAGGAAAAAGTAGACTTATGAGATCGATCCGAGAAAATGTGTGTCTGTCTGTCTGTCCTTCTGTCTGTCTGGCTGTGTGTGTGGACCCCCCCCCCCCCCCCCCCTCTAACGACTCCTAAACGGTTGCAGAAATCGAAAAAAAATAGTATGAGTAAAGATGTATACCGGAATATCTCACGTCCATATTTGAAAATGATGTCAGTGTTACCATCTGCTGAAAAAACGCACTAGAAATTTGAGCTCCATGTTGGATATCTTGGAAGGTTTGCATGGGAGCTATTCCAAAATTGACACACATGTAGATAACACTATTTCAGTTTAATTTCCTGGAGGCCATACATGACAGTGTTGCCAAAATAATTGTGAGCCTTCTGATAGGTCCAATTTTTAAATGCCTATAACTTCTACACTATCAATTTGATTTCAACCAAATTTTGTATGTAATATGTGTACATAAACAGATATGACTGAGAGTATTCTTAAGAGTCACGAGGGCTGCCAACTGTTAATAATTGCTCTCTCTATTCTTTTATCCAAATACCAATATACCAGAAAGTATGCAAGCCGACAGCTTTAAACTATGCACACGTATAGTACCTGACATTTTAGATTAATGTTGGAGTAACTTATATACTTCAGTTCTACCAACATGATTCTAAGCCTGCCGATAGGGCCAATTTTTAAATACATGTAACTTCTATACTATCAGTTGGATTTCAACCAAATTTCAAATGTGCTATGTGTAACATAACAGATATGACTATAAGTATTCTTAAGAGCAATCAGGCCTGCCAACTGTTAATAAATGCTGTCTATATTTTTTACCTAATATCAATATATCAGGAAGTATGCAAGCCAACAGCCCTATACTTTGCACACGTATAGCACCTGACATTCTAGATTAATTTGGAATAATTAATAAAAGTCAGTGCTGCCAACATGATTCTATGCCTGCTGATAGGTCCAATTTTAAAATACATGTAACTTCTATACTAACAAATGGATTTCATCCAAAATTGACACGTCAAGATATTATAATATTTCAGATTAGGCTATTTCTGACCATCACACGCATGACATTGTTGCCAACATGCTTTTAGCGTGCTGATAGATCCAATGTCTAACTGCGTGTAACGTCTATTGGACTTCAACCAATTTGTTTATTCTGTACCTTAAGAGATGGAACTAAGAATATATTCAGTCACCAGGGCTGCCTACTGTAATGCTCTATTAGGCTACATTATACCAGGTATATTTCGAACTAATTAGACATTTCAATATTACCAACTTAATTTCGGCATTATTCTAGATAGGTTCATATACTGTAGATTAATCATTGGCATGAAACTTAATTTTAATAAAAGTAGGTTCTTTAGTTCGTCACGGAACTTCTTGTTCTATGTTCATGCCGTGTCTTGTGCGGAGTTTCATCCAGGAACACCAAGCTGGCTCATCAGCGGGCTCTTGGTGTACGTACCTGGGCCCGCACAGAAGCAGTGAACTGCACGCTACCTCCCTTCTTATGAAGCGCACCTGCGTGAGCTAAAAGCTCATGCAGCCTTTCAAAGGCTTCTTCAAGAGATGGTATATTGGGCAGGGACACCAAGACCCACTGATGAGCCAGCTTTGTGTTCCTAGGCGAAATCACACACAAGACACAGCACAAACCAAGAAAAATTTCTGAGTTTCATATAAGTAGGTAATATAGGGCGGTTCTGGGGCAGGGGCTAATGGGCAAGATGGCCGCCGCGCGTAACCGCCCAATGTTATTCTTATGGAGCGGTTAGTCATAGCTGAGGCAGGAGCTAATGGGCAACATGGCCGCCACGCCCTGAGACCGTTAATTACGTCACAGGGAGAGGTCGGCCGTGTAGTTGTTAAATGGAATATTTATTATTATTATTATTATTATTATTATTATTATTATTATTATTATTATTATTAGGTAATTATTGATTGATCGTGTACAATCAAGACCAGCCTTATATTGTCCAGTTTTTGGGTTAGTGGCTAGCATTCTTAGCGGTCATTTCTGAGGTTCGAATCCCCGGCTCTGCCAAGAAATTTAATTTCTGGTCTCAAGAGTGGAACGGGGTACACTCAGCCTTGTGAGGCAAAACTGACAGGAGCTGGCTGGCTTTTGATTCATACTGCAGCCATTCTGCCTAACCCAATTTCACCTAACCTAACCTAACTTCGCCTAACCTAACCTAACCAAACTTCAAAGTCAGAGCAAAAAAAAGTAAGAGCAAATGAGAGAGCACACATAATAAACTAAGTTATAACCTAACCTAACCTAACCTTACCTAACCTAACCTAACCTAACTTCAAAGTCAGAGCAAATATGAGAGCAAATGTAAGAGCACACATAATAAACTAAGTTATAACCTAACCTAACCTAACCTAACTTAACCTAACTTAACCTAACCTAACCTAAAAGTGCGAGAAAAAAAATGTGAGCAAAAAGTGTGAGCAAAAAAGTAAGAGCAAATGTGAGAGCACAAATAATAAACTTAGTTATAACCTAACCTAACCTAACCTAACCTAACCCACAGAAACCTCATTTAAAGATTTTAGATTTTGCATTTTAACATTTTACATTTTAACATTTTAGATTTTAGATTTTTTTCATTTTATATTTTTTAGGTTTTACATTTTACATTTTTGATTTTTTGTATTATAGTTTATAGTTTTTTTTAGATTTTACATTTTAAATTTAAGATTTTTTGATTTTAGATTTTACATTTTACATTTTCCGAAAAGAGTAAACTACAAGGTCACATACCTAACCTCACTAAACCTAACTATACCAAACCTAACTTAAGCTAATCCAAAGGCTAATGCACATACACAAAGTATATAAGTGCTCATGCAACTATCCTTATGCTAGTCTTATAGGCTACTGTACAACAAGATCACTACCCCAACCGAGTATCTTTTTCTTTCATTTTGTTGTTTACGCATTTGTCAATTTTCTAATTTCCCATTTTCAGTTTTTTTAATGTTAATTTTAAGTTTTACAATTTCATAATATGGAAACATGGAATTTGCATTTTGTTGTTTACACATTAGTCAATTTTCCAATTTTCCATTTTCAGTTTTTTTTAATGACAGTTTTAGGTTTTTCAATTTCATAATATGGAAACATAGATTTTGCATTTTATTGTTTACACATTTATTAATTTCACAATTTCCCATTTACAGTTTTTAAAATGTCAGTTTAAAGTTTTTCAATATCATGATATAGAAACATGGATTTTCCAATTTGTTGTTGTACATTTGTCAATTTACGAAATTCCCATTTACAGTTTTTTAAATTTCAGTTTAATGCTTTTTCTATTTTGTCAATATGGAAACATGGATTTTCCAATTTGTGTTTTACATGTTCATTTTGCATTAGGAGTGGAGAGAGGTGGGTAGTAATTAAAAATGTACAAGCAGTGTCCATACAATATTTTTTATTTTAAATACATGTACACTATTTACACATAATACATTTTTATATATATATATATTCTTTTTTGTTATAAATTGTACAGTTGTTTTTATTTTGTTTTCTATTTATATTTATTTTTTGATTATGATTACTATTTTATTTTAGTTTTGTAGTGTTATTGTTTTATTTCCTAAATTGTTTTATGTATTTGCTAGTTGCAGGCAGAAGATTTTGATATTCATAACTTAACTCTTTAAGCATGGTCAATGATTGAGTAATGACCATAGGCATGTGTACCTATACCATTAGCATCAATCACTCTTTTATCATCACTAGGACACAAAGCAATTTTGTTTAGTCTTATAGATGATATGTCATGTTGTTTAGAAGTGATAATGTTCATGGGTATTCTTTTTACATTGTTTTTCATGACACAATCCTTATAATCTTGAAAGCTTATACAATTTTTGACAACACCTCTGTTAATACCTTTAATCTTTTTGATTTCTTTACCATTTATGTCTAAAGCGTACATTTTAGCTCTAAGTCCAACAAATGCTTTTATAATTTGTCCACAAGCCTCGTCTTTAAATTTCCCCAACGTTTTCTTGTTTGATGTAGAGTAACATATGTGATTAGTAGGATAATCTGATGTGTCCAGGTGTTCTAGGAAATCCAACTTGTCTTGATATACATCTGGGGTGTTAACCAAATAAATGAACGAGTCGGTATCCATATACATGAGTTTATGATTGTCCATTCCATAATAGGGTAGCAGGACATCATAGTGGTGGCAATACATTAGAGTTTTTGAAATATCCAGTATACACATTCCAATATATATAGGCTTATTGAATACAATGTTACGTTTAGCCATGTGGAAAGCAGCTAGGTTGGGACCATAAATTGTTCTGTCGATGAATGTTGGTTTAGCTATTAGCTTTTCTGCCTTTTTGCTGTCAGTCACAAGACGTATGTCTATTCGTTTACGGATATTTTCCATTGTTTTCCCAAAAATGGCATTGTTGAATAATTTGTACAGATTTTTCTCAAAATCATTTCTGGCTTGTTTTCTAAGGTTGTTATTAAAATCAACGTATGCCTTTAACCAAGGTCTTTGTTTAAACTTTAACACACGATGAATTTTTATCAATTTTATTCCATGATCTAAAGCCTGTTTTAATGCCATGTAGTGAACAACATATCGCCTTCGATTTCCAAGATGAGGAATTAGTTTTTTCAGAGACGAATCCTTAGGTTGTGTACACTCTGGTAGGAAAGGTAAATCGTTGTGTAGATCATGAAGGTCAGATGGGTAATCAACATCAACGTCTAGAATGTATCCCACAGGATCGTCTTTCTTTAGTTTTTCTTGATCAACAGTATCTGGAGAAACCCACTGAAATCCACCATAAGGAAGGGAGTGGCACATAGCCCACCCGTATTGGTTGTTGGCATCATCATAGGTAATAAACTGCGATGGTTTCTCAGAATCATAGGTTTCCATGTATTTATTGTTAGCTTCAGCATACCGATGAGACACCTGGCATATGCCTCCACGTATTCCAGACTCGATTAAAAGAATCTGATCGTAATCCTGTAGCAATTCCAGTTCAATGCCTGTGTAAAGGAGCATTGCCTCGAAACTTAAACCAGGCGAAGTAAAGAAGTGTGCAGCATCCACTCGGTGTGTTTCTAGTGTTTTGTTTCTAAACGTTTCAAAGCTGTCTGCAAGAAGGAGTACATCTGATGTTAGGTAGAGGTCACTATATTCCCCTAGAGTTTTAATGTTGAACTGATTCCAGACATTTTTGGCATGTTCATAGTCTTCTTGACTAACATTTTCTTGACTTAATTTGTTAAAGAATGCCTCTTTTCGAGGTAAACACGTTTCACTTAACTTTTCCCATGAGTCAATGTAGTCATAACAAAATACCCCTTTACGAGTCATGAGCATTGCATTTTCTTTTCCAAAGTACTTGTCTGTTTCAGGGTATGATGTTAAGTTGGAAACTAAGTTTTCCAAACTACTCGGCATTAACCGAAACGTATCCACAAATCTAAGCTTAACATTTCCTACATATTTGGTAAAGGAAATGTACTTTTCTTTGGAGTTAGCGATAACATCCACTCTCTCAGTAGTACACCCCAATTGCTTTACAATGAAATTTGCGTCGTAGCCACTCATATTATGTAGAAACACAGGAACGGGGTTTCGTGTTTTACACCTCAAATTACAGTTATTGTGAGCACTTCCACGGTATTCCCCTGTAATATGGCAGTGGTCTCGAACTTTCCAGTCCTGTTGGGTAAATGATT
The DNA here is from genome assembly GCA_946902985.2 of Meconema thalassinum. NCBI lineage: Eukaryota > Metazoa > Arthropoda > Insecta > Orthoptera > Tettigoniidae > Meconema > Meconema thalassinum. The sequence continues at coordinate 2,094,482,696 of OX336388.2, read as the reverse complement.
GTTGACACAATTAACAGGTTTCAGAACATTGGAACTCTGCTTCTTGAACCTGAGTTAAGGCCTTTGGAACATTTAAGCTGTAAAGGCGATCAATTTCATTAGCTATTGAGATCAAACAGTCCATAAACTTTTCTGCAGCGTCAGGCCCACGATAAATAACAGGTTGGCTTGAAAGATTTGTCTTTATGTGTTCCACAGCAGGTGAGGGTTTAACGTATATACCAAAGCTCATAGGAACATGACTCTGGTATGGCACTGTATAACTTGCCTCAGGATTAGGTAGACAAGTTTGATAGGGTAAGAGTATACTTTCAAAATCTGCATAGATAACGTAAGGTATTCTCAGCATTTTTTCAACATTTAAGAATTTGACAAGGGGTTTTTTAATAGGCATTTCAACCCTAGCAATGTCATGCTGGACACACAAAGCTCTATGTTCTTTCATTTTTTCCATTCCTTGTTGTCCATATCGATTATCAAAGTGTGTAAAACACCGTTTACACGTATATATTTTATGTTCATGGCGGGTAATCTGATGTCTTACTAGTTTATCAAAATCTTTGATAAAGACGTAGTGGTTCTGGCCGGATGATGAACTTAGCAAAAGGAGGTCGCGATGGTCTTGCAGCTCTTGATTCACAACCTTCAGAGGGAACAATTTCTTGTCTTGTTCCAATCCAAATACATTAATGGATATATCGTTGGCTTTTTCAAATTTGGGAATGTCAGCTAGCGATGTAGGAAATGATATTACTGAAAAATCATACTTGTTTTCCAGATCCTTGTATTTACTAACGCGTTTAGCATCAGTTTTAACCAGTTTTGCTAAAATGGCATACATAAAACACCTCTCGTCCTTAAAGTTTTGAGGATTAATGCAGGCTTTTCTTGCTTGTATAGCTGCTGGTAATGGAATATATGTGCTTCCACGCAAGGGATTGTACTTATTTATTTTCAATCGTACTCCTTCCACTGCTAACAAAGCCCAATTACTGCCTTTTAGCTCAGATTCCTCCATTTCCGTAGTTAACTTTGTAAATTGTGTTTCCAAGAAACTACTTAAGTCCGTTTCCAAAAATAGGGCCTGATTTCGTGTTTTAAAAGCACGATCTGTAATGTCATTGGTAGATGTATGAATGAATCTACATTCAGCCACAAGATTAACTTTTATCGACTTGTGCATTGCTAGTTCTTTCTGCATAGCTTGTATTATTTGCTGTTTGGACTCTTTAAGGTATGAATTTAAATCCTTGCACGTATCGCAACGAATGAAATAGGATTTAAGTCGACCTTCAAAAGATGTCTCATATTCAATAAGTCCATTTTTGTCAGGGACCAATGACAGTAGGTAATGTTTTGTAGGCTCTGCTTTTTGTCTTTTAGCTGCCGACACAACATTACAACATTCTTCATGACGACGTCCATTGTAGGCATTGTTGAATGTACTACCACAGGTCTTGCACTCATGAAATTCACCACACGATACTTCATGTCGCTTCCTATGATAGTCTCGAAGAAAAGTCTTTCCACACTCTTTACACATATAGCTAGGAATGGCTTCTTCCATTATGAATGTTGATTTCTGCAAACAGCTGCTTACTGCGTATCACAGGGCTAGAGGTTGGTCGGTGAGACGGTCTTTCACGATGTGAACACCGTGAGAGGTAGTAGTCAACTGGTGATATTCTTGTGAAGGGTCCTCTAATATACCCCTAGTCTAGACCAACAGCTCTTTACAGCGTATGACAAGGCTGTAGACTGGACAGTGAGACGGTCTTTCACGATGTGAACACTGTAACAAGTAGTAGTCAACTGATTATATACTTGCTAAGGGTTCTCTAATATACAATAGTCAAGACCAACAGCTACTTACTGTGTAGTACAAGGCTGTACAATAGTTGTTTTGACAGTCTTTCACGATGTGGTCACTGTGAATGGTGGTAGTAAACTGATGATATTCTTGATAAGGGTCCTCTAATGTACCCCTGGTTAAGGGTAACAGCTGCTCTCTGCTTATGACAAAGCTAAAGACTGGTTGCTTCAACGGTCTTTCACAATGTAAACACTGTGACAGGTAGTAGTCAACTGAAAATATTCTTATGGCCTACTCAAGGTTATCAGGTACTTACTGCATATCAAAAGGCTGTACACTCATGTGTGTTAGGCACTCTTTCTTGCTAAGGACCCCAATATTCCCTACACAAGGCTATACATGTTAGTTCTAAACACTTAGTGGTTAATTGTATATTCAATTTTTGTACAAAGCTTACACAAGCACGTTTTTTATGAGGTAAAACTTTGTTAAATAGCTGCATGCGACACGCAAAGTATGTTGCCGCTATCTAGCGGTGACTATGAGAACTACTTGAACGACCAGCATGCTACCTAGCGCTCCATTTCAACACTCGCTCACTGAACGACCAGCATGCTATCTAGCGGTCGATAGCAATACTCCTCAACTACCAGCCTGCTATCTATCGGTCAATATGACAACTCACTCAACTACCAACATGCTACATGGCTTTTTTGGTCAGTTTTTTGTTGGCTTTTTTTTGGTCAGTTTCTGTTGGCTTATGTTGGCTTTTATTGGCTTTTGTTGGCTTTTGTTGGCTTTTGTAGGCTTTTTTGTTGGCTTTTGTTGGCTTTCATATTTGCTCTTGCTTGTGGGGGCTTATTATTTGGTCTTGGAAAGTAAGTCAGTCCTTTTTTTATGGCTGCAAAATGCTTACAGCCATGTTTGTAAGCAGCAACAACAACAACAACAGCAACACACAAAATTCAAAAAAAAAAATCCAAAGTACTCTAAGGTTTATCAATGACTCTCAACTCTTACACTTACCTCTATCCCATGCATAGTCAAAAATTAGTGTATTTTTCAAATTTTTCAAAAATATTTGGAAAGTTGGCTATATCATTAATCTAAAAATCCTGAAAAGACATATGTTAACTCCAACACCTACCTCTATACCACTCTCAGTCCAAAAATAGTGTATTTTTCAAATTTTCCAAAACATATTTCCAAAATGGGTTATATTTCCAAAATTAAAAAGTTAACAAAAACGTTTGTTTGACATAAATGAATGGCCTTTGTCCCCTCTACCACTATACCAAGTCCCAGGTCTCCAGGACAAAAAAATAAAATTTTTAAAAAGGGTTTTATTTCCAAAATTAGGAATTTTACAAACACATTTGTCTGACGTAAATCAATGGTCATTACCCCCTCTATCCCCACACTAAGTCTCATGTCTTTAAAACAACAAAATTAAAATTTTGAAAATGGGCTTATATTTCCAAAATTAGGAATTTTACAAAAACGTTTGTCTGACGTAAATCAATGGTCCCTACCCCCTCTATTCCAACACCAAGTCTCAGGTCTCTAGGTCAACAAAAATAACATCTGAAAAAAAAGGTCACTATTTTGGAAACTAGGAATTCTACAAAAATGTTTGTATAACATAAATGAAAGGTCTCTATCCCTTCTACCTGTAAACCAAGTTCCAGGTCCGTATGACAAAAATGAAAAAAGTTCAACTGGGAAAGTGGACTCACGCGGCGGCCATGACACTATTTAGAAGCGCCACCACTCCACTACAGTTATTTTTCATTCTAGAGACTTGAAATTTATTTTGTTGGTAGATGGGGTCAGGGCCATTAAATTATGTCAAAGAAGGTTTTTTGTAGAATTCCTAGTTTCCAAAATATAGAATTTTAAAAATTGAACTTTTTTCAAAAAAGTGTAAAAATTAAAAAAGTTTTATTACAAAAAATAAAGGACATAGAGGCCATTCTTTTAAGCCCATAGAACACATTTTAGAATGTTTGGTTATATGAAAAATCGCCTACTTTCCCAGTTGAACTTTTTTCATTTTTGTCATACGGACCTGGAACTTGGTTTACAGGTAGAAAGGATAGAGACCTTTCATTTATGTTATACAAACATTTTTGTAGAATTCCTAGTTTCCAAAATAGTGACCTTTTTTTCCAAATTTTATTTTTGTTGACCTAGAGACCTGAGACTTGGTGTTGGAATAGAGGGGGTAGGGACCATTGATTTACGTCAGACAAACGTTTTTGTAAAATTCCTAATTTTGGAAATATAAGCCCATTTTCAAAATTTTAATTTTTGTTGTTCTAAAGACATGAGACTTAGTGTGGGGATAGAGGGGGTAATGACCATTGATTTACGTCAGACAAATGTGTTTGTAAAATTCCTAATTTTGGAAATAAAACCCTTTTTAAAAATTTTATTTTTTTGTCCTGGAGACCTGGGACTTGGTATAGTGGTAGAGGGGACAAAGGCCATACATTTATGTCAAACAAACGTTTTTGTTAACTTTTTAATTTTGGAAATATAACCCATTTTGGAAATATGTTTTGGAAAATTTGAAAAATACACTATTTTTGGACTGAGAGTGGTATAGAGGTAGGTGTTGGAGTTAACATATGTCTTTTCAGGATTTTTAGATTAATGATATAGCCAACTTTCCAAATATTTTTGAAAAATTTGAAAAATACACTAATTTTTGACTATGCATGGGATAGAGGTAAGTGTAAGAGTTGAGAATCATTGATAAACCTTAGAGTACTTTGGATTTTTTTTTTGGAATTTTGTGTGTTGCTGTTGTTGTTGTTGTTGCTGCTTACAAACATGGCTGTAAGCATTTTGCAGCCATAAAAAAAGGACTGACATACTTTCCAAGACCAAATAATAAGCCCCCACAAGCAAGAGCAAATATGAAAGCCAACAAAAGCCAACAAAAAAGCCTACAAAAGCCAACAAAAGCCAACAAAAGCCAATAAAAGCCAACATAAGCCAACAGAAACTGACCAAAAAAAAAGCCAACAAAAAACTGACCAAAAAAGCCATGTAGCATGTTGGTAGTTGAGTGAGTTGTCATATTGACCGATAGATAGCAGGCTGGTAGTTGAGGAGTATTGCTATCGACCGCTAGATAGCATGCTGGTCGTTCAGTGAGCGAGTGTTGAAACGGAGCGCTAGGTAGCATGCTGGTCGTTCAAGTAGTTCTCATAGTCACCGCTAGATAGCGGCAACATACTTTGCGTGTCGCATGCAGCTATTTAACAAAGTTTTACCTCATAAAAAACGTGCTTGTGTAAGCTTTGTACAAAAATTGAATATACAATTAACCACTAAGTGTTTAGAACTAACATGTATAGCCTTGTGTAGGGAATATTGGGGTCCTTAGCAAGAAAGAGTGCCTAACACACATGAGTGTACAGCCTTTTGATATGCAGTAAGTACCTGATAACCTTGAGTAGGCCATAAGAATATTTTCAGTTGACTACTACCTGTCACAGTGTTTACATTGTGAAAGACCGTTGAAGCAACCAGTCTTTAGCTTTGTCATAAGCAGTGAGCAGCTGTTACCCTTAACCAGGGGTACATTAGAGGACCCTTATCAAGAATATCATCAGTTTACTACCACCATTCACAGTGACCACATCGTGAAAGACTGTCAAAACAACTATTGTACAGCCTTGTACTACACAGTAAGTAGCTGTTGGTCTTGACTATTGTATATTAGAGAACCCTTAGCAAGTATATAATCAGTTGACTACTACTTGTTACAGTGTTCACATCGTGAAAGACCGTCTCACTGTCCAGTCTACAGCCTTGTCATACGCTGTAAAGAGCTGTTGGTCTAGACTAGGGGTATATTAGTGGACCCTTAACAAGAATATCACCAGTTGACTACTACCTCTCACGGTGTTCACATCGTGAAAGACCGTCTCACCGACCAACCTCTAGCCCTGTGATACGCAGTAAGCAGCTGTTTGCAGAAATCAACATTCATAATGGAAGAAGCCATTCCTAGCTATATGTGTAAAGAGTGTGGAAAGACTTTTCTTCGAGACTATCATAGGAAGCGACATGAAGTATCGTGTGGTGAATTTCATGAGTGCAAGACCTGTGGTAGTACATTCAACAATGCCTACAATGGACGTCGTCATGAAGAATGTTGTAATGTTGTGTCGGCAGCTAAAAGACAAAAAGCAGAGCCTACAAAACATTACCTACTGTCATTGGTCCCTGACAAAAATGGACTTATTGAATATGAGACATCTTTTGAAGGTCGACTTAAATCCTATTTCATTCGTTGCGATACGTGCAAGGATTTAAATTCATACCTTAAAGAGTCCAAACAGCAAATAATACAAGCTATGCAGAAAGAACTAGCAATGCACAAGTCGATAAAAGTTAATCTTGTGGCTGAATGTAGATTCATTCATACATCTACCAATGAAATTAAAGATCGTGCTTTTAAAACACGAAATCAGGCCCTATTTTTGGAAACGGACTTAAGTAGTTTCTTGGAAACACAATTTACAAAGTTAACTACGGAAATGGAAGAATCTGAGCTAAAAGGCAGTAATTGGGCTTTGTTAGCAGTGGAAGGAGTACGATTGAAAATAAATAAGTACAATCCCTTGCGTGGAAGCACATATATTCCATTACCAGCAGCTATACAAGCAAGAAAAGCCTGCATTAATCCTCAAAACTTTAAGGACGAGAGGTGTTTTATGTATGCCATTTTAGCAAAACTGGTTAAAACTGATGCTAAACGCGTTAGTAAATACAAGGATCTGGAAAACAAGTATGATTTTTCAGTAATATCATTTCCTACATCGCTAGCTGACATTCCCAAATTTGAAAAAGCCAACGATATATCCATTAATGTATTTGGATTGGAACAAGACAAGAAATTGTTCCCTCTGAAGGTTGTGGATCAAGAGCTGCAAGACCATCGCGACCTCCTTTTGCTAAGTTCATCATCCGGCCAGAACCACTACGTCTTTATCAAAGATTTTGATAAACTAGTAAGACATCAGATTACCCGCCATGAACATAAAATATATACGTGTAAACGGTGTTTTACACACTTTGATAATCGATATGGACAACAAGGAATGGAAAAAATGAAAGAACATAGAGCTTTGTGTGTCCAGCATGACATTGCTAGGGTTGAAATGCCTATTAAAAACCCATTTGTGAAATTCTTAAATGTTGAAAAAATGCTGAGAATACCTTACGTTATCTATGCTGATTTTGAAAGTATACTGTTACCCTATCAAACATGTCTACCTAATCCTGGGGCAAGTTATACAGTGCCATACCAGAGTCATGTTCCTATGAGCTTTGGTATATACGTTAAACCCTCACCTGCTGTGGAACACATAAAGACAAATCTTTCAAGCCAACCTGTTATTTATCGTGGGCCTGACGCTGCAGAAAAGTTTATGGACTGTTTGATCTCAATAGCTAATGAAATTGATCGCCTTTACAGCTTAAATGTTCCAAAGGCCTTAACTCAGGCTCAAGAAGCAGAGTTCCAATGTTCTGAAACCTGTTATTTGTGTCAAAAACCATTTACCCAACAGGACTGGAAAGTTCGAGACCACTGCCATATTACAGGGGAATACCGTGGAAGTGCTCACAATAACTGTAATTTGAGGTGTAAAACACGAAACCCCGTTCCTGTGTTTCTAGATAATATGAGTGGCTACGACGCAAATTTCATTGTAAAGCAATTGGGGGGTACTACTGAGAGAGTGGATGTTATCGCTAACTCCAAAGAAAAGTACATTTCCTTTACCAAATATGTAGGAAATGTTAAGCTTAGATTTGTGGATACGTTTCGGTTAATGCCGAGTAGTTTGGAAAACTTAGTTTCCAACTTAATATCATACCCTGAAACAGACAAGTACTTTGGAAAAGAAAATGCAATGCTCATGACTCGTAAAGGGGTATTTTGTTATGACTACATTGACTCATGGGAAAAGTTAAGTGAAACGTGTTTACCTCGAAAAGAAGCATTCTTTAACAAATTAAGTCAAGAAAATGTTAGTCAAGAAGACTATGAACATGCCAAAAATGTCTGGAATCAGTTCAACATTAAAACTCTAGGGGAATATAGTGACCTCTACCTAACATCAGATGTACTCCTTCTTGCAGACAGCTTTGAAACGTTTAGAAACAAAACACTAGAAACACACCGAGTGGATGCTGCACACTTCTTTACTTCGCCTGGTTTAAGTTTCGAGGCAATGCTCCTTTACACAGGCATTGAACTGGAATTGCTACAGGATTACGATCAGATTCTTTTAATCGAGTCTGGAATACGTGGAGGCATATGCCAGGTGTCTCATCGGTATGCTGAAGCTAACAATAAATACATGGAAACCTATGATTCTGAGAAACCATCGCAGTTTATTACCTATGATGATGCCAACAACCAATACGGGTGGGCTATGTGCCACTCCCTTCCTTATGGTGGATTTCAGTGGGTTTCTCCAGATACTGTTGATCTAGAAAAACTAAAGGAAGACGATCCTGTGGGATACATTCTAGACGTTGATGTTGATTACCCATCTGACCTTCATGATCTACACAACGATTTACCTTTCCTACCAGAGTGTACACAACCTAAGGATTCGTCTCTGAAAAAATAATTCCTCATCTTGGAAATCGAAGGCGATATGTTGTTCACTACATGGCATTAAAACAGGCTTTAGATCATGGAATAAAACTGATAAAAATTCATCGTGTGTTAAAGTTTAAACAAAGACCTTGGTTAAAGGCATACGTTGATTTTAATAACAACCTTCGAAAACAAGCCAGAAATGATTTTGAGAAAAATCTGTACAAATTATTCAACAATGCCATTTTTGGGAAAACAATGGAAAATATCCGTAAAAGAATAGACATACGTCTTGTGACTGACAGCAAAAAGGCAGAAAAGCTAATAGCTAAACCAACATTCATCGACAGAACAATTTATGGTCCCAACCTAGCTGCTTTCCACATGGCTAAACGTAACATTGTATTCAATAAGCCTATATATATTGGAATGTGTATACTGGATATTTCAAAAACTCTAATGTATTCCCACCACTATGATGTCCTGCTACCCTATTATGGAATGGACAATCTTAAACTCATGTATATGGATACCGACTCGTTCATTTATTTGGTTAACACCCCAGATGTATATCAAGACAAGTTGGATTTCCTAGAACACCTGGACACATCAGATTATCCTACTAATCACATATGTTACTCTACATCAAACAAGAAAACGTTGGGGAAATTTAAAGACGAGGCTTGTGGACAAATTATAAAAGCATTTGTTGGACTTAGAGCTAAAATGTACGCTTTAGACATAAATGGTAAAGAAATCAAAAAGATTAAAGGTATTAACAGAGGTGTTGACAAAAATTGTATAAGCTTTCAAGATTATAAGGATTGTGTCATGAAAAACAATGTAAAAAGAATACCCATGAACATTATCACTTCTAAACAACATGACATATCATCTATAAGACTAAACAAAATTGTTTTGTGTCCTAGTGATGATAAAAGAGTGATTGATGCTAATGGTATAGGTACACATGCCTATGGTCATTACTCAATCATTGACCATGCTTAAAGAGTTAAGTTATGAATATCAAAATCTTCTGCCTGCAAATAGCAAATACATAAAACAATTTAGGAAATAAAACAATAACATTGTGGTGTTTGAAGCCATATTTTCAGTGTTGCCTTAGTAAACAAGAGTTTAGTGCTTTTCAGTCGGTCAACACGAATGTACCCAAAAGAGATGGGTTATGCCCTAATCCTGAAATAAATTACATGAGATTAATAAAACACTAGGATGACCAGTTTCGATCGTCAAGCGATCATCATCAGATCCAATACACTTAGGCTATAAAATCTATGTTTGAAATACAGGTGAAAATATTTACAATATGTACAATTATTTAGTTGCAGTATTGGTACTGCAACTGTCAGTGTATGCTAAATGCAGTATATATGTTAGGTGAAATGCTAAATGGTGATGGCTATCCGGAGATTGTACTTTAGAGAGATTATATGGTTGTAAACTATGGTTAAACTATAAAATTTTAGGCTAACTACTTATCTGATTGTCTTCCGTACTACAGCTATTCGCAGTTTCCGTGCTCACTTGAACTCGCTGTGCGGTCGACTGCGGTGGTTATCTTAACGACTGGTTTTTCCCTGCCTTCCCCCCCTGTCCGTACGTAGGGACAGGGGGGGAAGGCAGGGAAAAACCAGTCGTTAAGATAACCACCGCAGTCGACCGCACAGCGAGTTCAAGTGAGCACGGAAACTGCGAATAGCTGTAGTACGGAAGACAATCAGATAAGTAGTTAGCCTAAAATTTTATAGTTTAACCATAGTTTACAACCATATAATCTCTCTAAAGTACAATCTCCGGATAGCCATCACCATTTAGCATTTCACCTAACATATATACTGCATTTAGCATACACTGACAGTTGCAGTACCAATACTGCAACTAAATAATTGTACATATTGTAAATATTTTCACCTGTATTTCAAACATAGATTTTATAGCCTAAGTGTATTGGATCTGATGATGATCGCTTGACGATCGAAACTGGTCATCCTAGTGTTTTATTAATCTCATGTAATTTATTTCAGGATTAGGGCATAACCCATCTCTTTTGGGTACATTCGTGTTGACCGACTGAAAAGCACTAAACTCTTGAAAACAATAACACTACAAAAATAAAATAAAATAGTAATCATAATCAAAAAATAAATATAAATAGAAAACAAAATAAAAACAACTGTACAATTTATAACAAAAAAGAATATATATATATATATAAAAATGTATTATGTGTAAATAGTGTACATGTATTTAAAATAAAAAATATTGTATGGACACTGCTTGTACATTTTTAATTACTACCCACCTCTCTCCACTCCTAATGCAAAATGAACATGTAAAACACAAATTGGAAAATCCATGTTTCCATATTGACAAAATAGAAAAAGCATTAAACTGAAATTTAAAAAACTGTAAATGGGAATTTCGTAAATTGACAAAAGTACAACAACAAATTGGAAAATCCATGTTTCTATATCATGATATTGAAAAACTTTAAACTGACATTTTAAAAACTGTAAATGGGAAATTGTGAAATTAATAAATGTGTAAACAATAAAATGCAAAATCTATGTTTCCATATTATGAAATTGAAAAACCTAAAACTGTCATAAAAAAACTTGAAATGGAAAATTGGAAAATTGACTAATGTGTAAACAACAAAATGCAAATTCCATGTTTCCATATTATGAAATTGTAAAACTTAAAATTAACATTAAAAAAACTGAAAATGGGAAATTAGAAAATTGACAAATGCGTAAACAACAAAATGAAAGAAAAAGATACTCGGTTGGGGTAGTGATCTTGTTGTACAGTAGCCTATAAGACTAGCATAAGGATAGTTGCATGAGCACTTATATACTTTGTGTATGTGCATTAGCCTTTGGATTAGCTTAAGTTAGGTTTGGTATAGTTAGGTTTAGTGAGGTTAGGTATGTGACCTTGTAGTTTACTCTTTTCGGAAAATGTAAAATCTAAAATCAAAAAATCTTAAATTTAAAATGTAAAATCTAAAAAAACTATAAACTAAAATACAAAAAATCAAAAATGTAAAATGTAAAACCTAAAAAATATAAAATGAAAAAAATCTAAAATCTAAAATGTTAAAATGTAAAATGTTAAAATGCAAAATCTAAAATCTTTAAATGAGGTTTCTGTGGGTTAGGTTAGGTTAGGTTAGGTTAGGTTATAACTAAGTTTATTATTTGTGCTCTCACATTTGCTCTTACTTTTTTGCTCACACTTTTTGCTCACATTTTTTTTCTCGCACTTTTAGGTTAGGTTAGGTTAAGTTAGGTTAAGTTAGGTTAGGTTAGGTTAGGTTATAACTTAGTTTATTATGTGTGCTCTTACATTTGCTCTCATATTTGCTCTGACTTTGAAGTTAGGTTAGGTTAGGTTAGGTAAGGTTAGGTTAGGTTAGGTTATAACTTAGTTTATTATGTGTGCTCTCTCATTTGCTCTTACTTTTTTTTGCTCTGACTTTGAAGTTTGGTTAGGTTAGGTTAGGTGAAGTTAGGTTAGGTTAGGTGAAATTGGGTTAGGCAGAATGGCTGCAGTATGAATCGAAAGCCAGCCAGCTCCTGTCAGTTTTGCCTCACAAGGCTGAGTGTACCCCGTTCCACTCTTGAGACCAGAAATTAAATTTCTTGGCAGAGCCGGGGATTCGAACCTCAGAAATGACCGCTAAGAATGCTAGCCACTAACCCAAAAACTGGACAATATAAGGCTGGTCTTGATTGTACACGATCAATCAATAATTACCTAATAATAATAATAATAATAATAACAATAATAATAATAATAAATATTCCATTTAACAACTACACGGCCGACCTCTCCCTGTGACGTAATTAACGGTCTCAGGGCGTGGCGGCCATGTTGCCCATTAGCTCCTGCCCCAGCTATGACTAACCGCTCCATAAGAATAACATTGGGCGGTTACGCGCGGCGGCCATCTTGCCCATTAGCCCCTGCCCCAGAACCGCCCTATATTACCTACTCATATAGGAAAAGTTTGGGAAATTAGCTAGAGAATGTTGTGCCCAAAATTCGCACCATTACGTGGAGAGTTAGTCAAATTCAATTTGTAACAAGTAGTTCCGTGAATAACTAAAGCCTATTTTCATGTATCCTACTTAAGTTAATTGCCGCTATCAACATACAAAATTTCAGTTTGATTGCTGTAATAGATTCGTAGATATTGAGAACTGTCTAATATTTCGGAGGGTCGCCATGTTGGATTTTTATATATGAAGGCTTAGAGTGAGGCTATGTACTAGTACATGAAGATTATTGTGTAGGTGTAGTATTGAAATTTCAATCGCATGATTAGGACACAAGAAGTAAAAACGAGATTTTATAATTTCACACAGCTGCCATCTTGTGGTTATGAAAACAATTGAAATTAATTAGATGCCAGTGGATTTACATTTGTATAAGCATTTACCGTACCATGTTTCACTGCACTCGGATGGTTAAAACGTGAGGAACGCTTATTTAAATATCTATATTTCGCGTCGCCGCCATGTTGGATTCGTGCTCACCAGGTTATTGAATGTCCTATAGGTGAACTTATGTTCATACCCTCTATGAACATAACAAATTTCAGTTTGATATCTGTAAAAGATTCGTAGATATTGAGAACCGTCTAAATATTTCAGATGGTCGTCATGTTGAATTGTTATTTGTATAGGCCATAGACTTATGTACTATTAAATGAACCTTATTGCGTAGGTTCATTATTCAAACTTTCACTTCGATTGCATGATTACGACACAAGAAATAAAAACTCAATTTTGAAATTTCGCACAGCTGCCATTTTGAAATTAAGTAAACAATAGAACTAAATTAGAAGCCAGTGCATTAAAATGTGTATAAACAGTTACTGTAGCTTATTTCACTGCGCTCAGATGGTTAAATCGCGAGAAAAGTCTATTTAAATGTTTCAAATTCGCTTGGCCGCCATGTTCGTTTCGTACTTTACAGGTTTTAGAAAGTTACGTAAATACACTTGCAGTAGTGCCCTTTATCACCGCACATAATATCAGGGTGACATGAGTAATAGTCTCGGAGTCATAGAATGCCGGTGAAATACTTCGCACAGCCACCATCTTGAGGTTATGAAATCAATTGAACTAAATTAGATGCCGGTGCATTGCAATGTGTACAAACATTTTCTGTACCAAGTTGCATTGCGTTTGAATGGTTAAATCGCGAGAAAAGTCTATTTAAAAGTTTCAACGTTGCTTGGCCGCCATGCTCGTTTTGTATTTTATTAAGTTCTTGAAAATCTTCGCAAGTGAACTTCTAGAAGTGCCCTTTATAGCCGTACGAAAATGCAGGGTGTTAAAAGTAATAGTATCGGAGATATATAAAAAAATATTTCGCACCGTCACCATGTTGGATTGATGAGACGTAATAAGATTAGAAGAGCATGGTCGGGGTCGAGCAAAATAGTACTATGACATTAAGGAGTTTTACTGAAATCACTCCATTTATTAGAAGTTATTCGGGGAGGACACACACACGGACGCACACACACGGACAAAAGGTGATCTCATAAGCTAATTTTTCTTTAAATGAAAATAGGCTAAAATTGAAATGTACGCCATTTATAATAAGCTAGCACGTTAATGCTCTCGGCTAACCAGGCCGGTGTACCTGGATATGTCTGTCTGTTATGTAGTCAGCCCGAAGGCTGGCTGGATCCTCAAATCATTTCGCCGTTAGGCTATGTGGGTAGATACCCACAAAAACCCAAGGCAGACCTATATTGAGGCGTACTTGGCAAGATGAGAAGTGATAATTAATGTTATTGGTTTTACGTCCCTTTTAACTACACTGGCTTCTAGAGACGCCGGGGTGCCGGAATTTTGCCCCGAAGGGGATCTTTAACGTGCCAGTAAATGTACTGACACGGCTCCCTCGCATTTGCGCACCCTCAAATGCCAGCTGACTGCGCCAGGTTTCGAACCTGCAACCTTGGGCTCAGCAAGCGAGAACGTTACCCCTGAGCCACGCAGCCAGACAGATGAGAAGTGAGGTAGTTTGCCATTGCTTTCCTCACTGAGTCAGAACTGCAGTACTAACTCTATGAGTAGAACCTTTCACAGCATCCACAGGCGCTGACTGTGCCCTGAATGTCATTACTAAGCACCACCCATACCTTAGTAGATTCCATATAATTACAGCCTTGAGTGAGACTGAGACATCGGTGAAAAGCCGCATTTTACTCTAGCCTGTGCCAACAGACAAATGCAAATGTACTGCATTCATCAAGAGTTGGCAAACAGGCCATCTACCTAAGTAAATATAGTTTATTGAAACGTGTAACCTATCGTCCCTGTATGCTGAGGGGTTGTGTACATAATGCAGTGTATAATACGACCAAAGGCCTGAACTATGGTATTGTTATATTTATAATCCTTCCGTTGTTGTTGTTGCTAATTCTTTTAGAGCCTTGCGACATCTTTGGTCATCAGCCCCATGTACTTGGCTGTGTGTTGAATTTGTCTGATAACTGGTGTTGATTGTAGTATTGTGAGTTGCTGTAATTATCAGTACCGGGGATGGAGTAACTGCCTCGGGACTTGTACATAAGGTACAATCCAGGCATTTGCCTGGTGGGAGTGTGTAAAACCTCTGGATAAAATCCACTCTCGGGATAACCGCTTTTAGAGACGGGATTTGAATCTCCTATATCCGGACTTGCTGCAGCTCCTCCTTGTGTGAGCGATTAAATGCACACAGCTACGCCACCCTTATACTTTCAAGAGGTTGCATACGAAGTTAGACTCACCAGATACCACTCCTCACCCCACAATTCGTCGTTGAAGAGCTTGTCGATCCGTGGTGGTACGGCCATGTCATCACGCTTGTAGCGCCTGCCATCTAGCGGCATCACTCCGCGTTTCACGCGCTGCTTCGCGAACTGCTGCTCGGCCCACACCACCTGGAGGAGAACACAGTTACTAGGTTAGTACCAAGTTCCGCAACAATACGCCAGGGGCGTTTCGGACGTTTATTCTTACACTTGAATTTATAGGCCTACAGAACATTTGGTTTTACTGTTTAGTTCAGTGAATATGAATGAAGGATTCTGTGTAAATTAAGTTGATAAATACGAATAAGGGAGCCCAATATTATCTTGGGCAGATAATTTAACATACGGTACTCGACTCAAATACCTGCAATAAAAGGTGCCTTGCGATACACTACACTACATGTGATAATCATATTAATAATTTTAATTGCTTATTCTCCCATCTCAGCTAAAGTTGAAGCTGAGCTAGGATGATAAACGATAAAACGATAAACGATGATAAACCTGTACATTTGAATCCGGTTGGTTGGTTCCTTAGTTTAGGGGCTGCGACAACGCGGTCATGTAGCCCAGTGTACTTTGGATGCGTGTAGAATCAGTTTGATAACCGGTGTTAATTGTAATGACTGTATTAGCGTGTGTAACATCTGAATCTCTTAGCCAGTTGATTTATTGTCCGATTTATAGTAATGGGTCTCCATGGAAATGTGATTCGACACTTTTGTCTTGTTCTAGTGCACGATTTCCTGCACGAATATTTCACATAATTCATTACAGCACTATACACAATCACAATAAAACACTACACAATAAGATATACAGCACCGGTACACAGTAGCTTTATAAAACACTGAAAGACTGAAACACCCAATTAGCTCGGAGGCCACACGTCTACAGAAGAGCGAGTGAATACCCGGGCAATACGGCTGGAGACCACGTTCCGGGGGACCGGCGGCTAAGGTCTGCATAATAGGCCTACATGCCATTCATAACGTGCGCTAGAACAAGACAAAAGTTTCGAATGACATTTCCAGGGAGAACCATTCCTATAAATCGGACAATAATTCAACTGGCTAAGAGATTCAAACGTACAGGTTCAGTAAACAATAAAAATAGACGAAAATGTCGTTATTTCCTTACTGAAGCTAAATTAACCGGAGTAACCGGAAACTTCATAAGGAGATGCCGGTTATGTTTGGCAGCGGATGGGGAACATTTTCAGCATCTACTGTAAGCATGGTGAGTAAAAATGCATGATATTGATTTTAAGAGCCGTATCCTGTCGTACAAACGCGCGCGCGGTCGCCGGGAACTGAGCTGTCACTGGCAGAGCGCGTGAGCGAGAATGTTCTTGCCAAGCAAAAATAAAGACCCTGTAGTAAAACAATATTCATTTTTTAACAACCGTGTAGAAGACTTAGAAGACATTTATTCCTGCTGCCTTTGTTTTACAAATGCTTTCTTTGCTCAAGTAGTTAAGTGCACAAATAGTAGGTCCGGGTTTGATGCCCGGCTCTGACAAGAAATTTAATTCTGGTCTGATGGCTTGAACGGGGTACTCTCAACCTTGTATTTATTAGCGTATGGTTTTTAGTGGCGGGAGCGTCCGAGGACATGTTCGGCTCACCACACAGGCTGTAGCTGTTTCATGCGGACATCCATGGGGTGAGCTACAAGTTCCGTTCAATTTCAAGTAGATCCAACTTTCGCTACCAGATGTCACTGACATCTAGTGGTAAACGTTGGAACCTGAATAGAGCGTTTCAACAAAATCTAACCTAGAAATTTAGCTTCACACAAGTTTAGTTAGTAGAAGGGTCTTTCACATGCCATAAATCTATGACATGGGACCGCCGGCTTGAAAAATCCGACAACTTCGGCTGGGTTTGAACCCGCGAACTTGGGCACAGCAGTTCAGCATGCTACCAACTACGCCACCGAACCGATACTGATTCGTTGATCTATTGATTTAAGGTATTTAAGTATAATATATTAACATCAACCGTCCAATCGGACTTCCCTTTACGTGTTGACTGAGTAATATTATTTACATAGAAGTCTTGTAAATGCACTGAACATTAAGTAACTATTAAACAAAAACATAAACTTCCTAAATTGTACTTAGTCTTGAAACGTCACATAGATTCTCAAATTTTACCTACAGTATACGTTCTAATTCATTGAAAGATAATATTTTTAGCCTTTTTTCACATTTTGCAAAAATAAGGAAAAATTAGACTTATGAGATCGGGCAAATGTGTGTGTGTCTGTCTTTCCTTCTGTCTGTCTGTCTGGCTGGCTGTGTATGTATGTGTGTCCCCCTATCAACTGCTAAACGGCTGCGGCAATCGAAACAAAATTTGGTAGGAGTAAAGATCTATACCTGAATATCTCATGGCCATAGTTGAAAATTATGTCAGGGCTACCAACTGCTGAAAAATCGCAATTTGAATTTGAGCTCCATGTTGGATATCATGGAAGGTATGAATGGAAGCTATTTCAAAATTGGCACAAGTATAGATAATAATATTGATGTTTAATTTCCAGGAGTCCTTACATGGCAGTGTTGCCAAAATGATTATAAGCCTGCTGATAAGTCCAAATTTTAAATGCATATAACTTCTACACTATCAATTGGATTTCAACCAAATTTCGTATGTGCTATGTGTGCATAAACAGATATGACTGAGTGTATTCTTAAGAGCCAGCAGGGCTGTCAACTGTTAACAAATGCTCTCAATTTTTAGCCTATTTTCAATTTTGAAAAAATAGGCTTATGAGATCACCTTTTGTCCGTGTGTGTGTGCGTGTGTGTGTGTGTATGATTCGTGTGTGTGTCCCCCCTAATAAAATCTAAACGGCTGGAGCGATTTCAATGAAACTCGGAAAGTTCATAGCACTATTCCCGGCGACCTCGACCGTGCCCTTCAAATTTTGGTACGACGCACCAATCCAACATGGCGGCTGTGCGAAATATTTCACCAGCATTCAATATCTCCGAAACTATTACCGATATTACCATCACATTTTCTATGGTGATAGAGGGAACTACTATAAGTTCACTTATGTGACTTTTGAAAACCTGGTAACTTTCAAAACCAACATGGCAGCCAAGCGAATTTGCGACTTTTAAATAGACGTTTCTCGCGATTTGACCAACCAAACGCAATGAAACTTGGTATAGTATATGTTTATATACATTGTAATGCACCGACATCTAACTTCGTTCAATTGTTTACATAATCACAAGATGGCGGATGTGCGAAATATTTCACCGGCATTCTATATCTCTGAAACTATTAGCGGTAAAACCCCGAAATTTTGTACAGAGATAAAGGGCACTACAGGAAGTCCATCTATAAGACTTTCAAAAACCGGTTAACTACAAAACGAACATGGCGGCCAAGCGAATTGTAATCCACTGGTATCTAATTTAGTTCAATTGTTTACATAACCTCAAGATGGCGGCAGTGCGAATTTTAAAATTAAGATTTTATTTATTGTGATGTAGTCATGCGATCGAAGTGAAAGTTTGAACAATGAACCTACGCAATAATTTTCCTTTAATGGTACATGACTCTATGGCCTATACATTTAACAATACAACATGGCGACCATCCGAAATATTCAGACGATACTGAATATCTACGAATCTATTTTAGCAATCAAACTGCATTTTTTTTTGTTCAAAGGGGCTATGAACTTAAGTTCACCTATAGGACTTTAAATAACCTGATGATCACAAATCCAACATGGCGGTGACGCGAATTATAAATATTCACATGGACGTTTCTCGCAATTTAACCATCCGCGTGCAGTGAAACTTGGTACAGTAAATCCTTATACGAATGTTAATCCACTGGCATCTAATTTATTTCAATTGTTTCCATAACCTCAAGATGGCAGCTGTGAAAAATTTTATAATCTCGTTGTTTTTTCTTGTGTCCTAACTATGCGATTGAAGTTTGAATACTACACGTTCACAATAATCTGCATGTAAAAGTACATAACTCTACGACCTACATATATAAAATCCAACATGGCGACCATCCGAAATATTTAGTCGGTTCTCAATATCTACGAATCTATTATAGCAATCAAACTGAAATTGTGTATGTTGATAGTGGCAATTAACATAAGTAGGATATATGAAAATAGGCTGTATAGTTCTTCACGGAACTACTTGTTTAAATCCAAATACCCATATATCAGAAAGTATGCAAGCCGACAGCTTTAAACTATGCACACGTATAGTACCTGACATTCTATATTAATTTGGAGTAACTTATATACGTTAGTGCTACCAACATGATTCTAAGCCTGCTGAGAGGTCCAACTTTAAGTACATGTAACTTTTATACTATCATTTGGATTTCAACCAAATTTCGTGTGTGCTATGTGTACCATAACAGATATGACTACGCCGATTATTAAGAGTAACCAGGGCTGCCAACTGTTAATAAATACTGTCTCTATTTTTGGTACCCTAATATCAATATATCAGAAAGTATGCAAGCCAATAGCTCTAAACTTTGCACACGTATAGTACCTGGCATTCTAGATTGATTTCGAGTAACTAATATAGGCCTACGCCAGTGCTGCCAACATGATTCTAAGCCTGCTGATAGGTCCCACTTTAAAATGCATGTAACTCCTATACTAACTAATGGATTTCATTCAAAATTGACAACAATAGATCATATTATTTCAGATTATTTCTGACCAATACATGTATGTCATTGTTGCCAACATGATTTTTCGCTCGCTGTTAGATCCAATGTTTAACTGCATGTAACGTCCATGCGATATATTGGACTTCAACCAAATTTTGTATTTTGTACCTTAAGAGATGGAACTAAGAATATATTCAGTCACCAGGGCTGCCAACTGTAGTTATCTATTAGGATACATTATGCCATGTATACAGTGTTTCGAATTTATTAGAAATTTCGATATTACCAACTTAATTTCGTCATTAATCTAGATAGATCCATATAGATCAATAATTGGCATGAATCTTAAACTTTACGAAAAGTAGGCTCTTTAGTTCGTCACGAAACATCTTGTTAGCCGACTTTTCACATTTTGCAAAAATGAGGAAAAAGTAGACCTATAAGATCGATCCGGGAAAATGTGTGTCTGTCTGTCTGGCTGCGTGTGTGTCCCCCCCGGCTGCAGCAATCGAAACCAAATTTGGTATGAGTAAAGACCTATACCGGAACATCTCAATGCCATACTTGAAAATGGTGTCAGTATTACCAACTGCTGAAAAACCGCAAGACGACCGATTGAGTCCCACTCTGTTCAACGTCGCGACAGCGGATGTTATACGGATTATTGAAAACACAAAATCAGTATCCCTTTACCTGTACGCAGATGACATGGTATTGGGGTCTACAAACAGGCAGGAGCAACAGGAAGTGCTTAACAACTTGCAAGACTAGGCGGAGGAAAATGAGCTCAGTATAAATGAAAAGAAGACAGTGTATATGGCCTTCCGAAAAGGAGGAAAACTAGCCGCCGAAAACAAAATGATCCTGGGAGAGACTGAACTTGAGACTGTCAATTCCTACAAATACCTCGGCCTCACCCTACAGACAACGTGCCAATCCTTTAGACTACATATAAAGGAACGAGCAGCAGCAGCCAATAGAGGAATGTACCATTTGAACAATATTACCAAACTATCTCTACAAACAGCAATGATTCTCTTCCACGCGAAAATAACCCCCGTCATTACATGTGGTCTAGAACTGATATGGGAAAGGCTATCCATGACAGACCTAATCACAATTGAAAAAGTAAAGGCTTCTTTCCTGAAAAGGGTGCTAGGAATTGCAAGAACGTCCCAGTCCAGGCTGGCATATGTCCTAACAAAAGAAACATACTACATTGAAGATCTCAGATTAAGACTACAACTGCCATCTACTAAGCTTATGAAGAAACTCCTCGAGATAAGACATCAGAAGCAGAACGAAATCCCGCTTGAATTCTACGCAACAGAAGCAATGGTGGACAGAAGTTAGACAAACGAGAACCAGGAGATGAGACATGTGGTAACAAGACTCGCCATCCACGGTTTCCACCACAAGATCTGTAAAATGTTAAATACCATGAACCGAATGAAGAATGCATATGTTCTCTGTGCAATAACCTCTGCGACATATACCACATCACATCATGCAGCAAACGGACAAAGAGCATAGTTGAATACAGTAAAGATTAATCTACTTGTAATAATTATTTGTAAGCAAACCTTATAAATGTCCATTATGGCCACTCGGCTGCAATAAATATTTATTATTAATATCCGTGCAACACGTTGTATTTCAACAAACTACTACAACCAACATTCAACTATACTCCTTGAAAAGGACAAAGAGTTATAGCAATACACATGCATTTAGGAGAAAGTTGGCTATATATTCTTTACTGAACATCTTGTTTTCCAATGTCAATGAACAACGACCAATATCCGTTTTACGTCTCGGCATGATGGGTTAAAATCACTGACTGGACTATTAATTATATTATCAAGGAGATGCATATGCAACAAATTCTTGTCAGACGCAATTTAAGAATGGCGAGGTGAATGAAACACAAATCCCCCTTCCGTCCAATCTTAACTTGACTGTGAAAATTGCGGTTCGAAACGTTCACAGGCGAAATGAAGAAAAGCCGAGTTGTACTTCCAGGGAAAGTCCAAACACAACCACTCTTCTCTAAAGTTTTTAACTCAACAAGACTCGACAGTTTGCTGCTGGCTGTTTCTGGGGCAATAAGCTCGTCCGCTAGCTAAGCTGTAACTGGGCGATAGACTTGCCCCTAGCTAGCTCGTAAACTGTCGCCTCAGTAACTGAATGGAGATTGTTGGAAGAAATGAAAACGTAAAAACACTTACAGTAGGCGATGTATTGAAGATAGATATAAGCCCACCCGGGCTTTACTGTAGAACATTTCATGCTGCACAATCCTTACACTCATAGTATATCGATATTTTTAACGGTTTGCCCAGCGTAAACCTACACAGCGCTCGGACGCCAGGTTTTATTTCGACTTTCCCACTGAAATCGTTACTGCTCGGCATCCTTTGATCATAAATAAATTATTTTCTACCGAAATCATCTTCGAGATATCCTTTAGAGAATGGTGAAAACCGCATCAAAATCCATCCAGTAGTTCTCGAGTTTACCGGTTACATCCAAGAATCTTGGACTTTGTTTTATACTAAGTAGATATATAAGATTACGATTACGAAACGAAATATAAACATAGAAATAATAAAACTAGTCTAACTATAAAAATAAATTTTATGAAAATAATTATCAACTGTAAATAAATAAATAATTTAATTAATATTAAATATTAAAATTAAATCTATAAAAACATAAGTTATATAATTAAAAAAAATGAAATTGAAATGTAAATAGCTTACACATGAAAACAGAAAATAAAAATAAATTGTGTTGCCTTCAAAGGGTTAACTGAGGTCCCTTATTATTGTACATACTCCTTATTTGCTAAGTTTCGTGGAAAATGCTCAACTTCATCCTAATTTATAGAAGTTTTATTTTAATAGTGCGCGTGTCCCCCATCCTGAATATATAATATAGATGCCCATTCATTCATTCATTCATTCGTTTATTTGCAATTGGGGGTGTGTCTCCCGGTGGCAAATTAGATATACATAACAAATACATAATTGTACATAACAATTCACTAACAATTAAACTGGAGTATTTACACAAATAGTTAGTCTTTTCTTAAACACACCTATATGTTTGGGAAAAGGCTCTAAGACTGCGGCAGGTAGAGAGTTCCAATTATCAATGGCACGGTTTACGAACGAATATTTACCATAATTTGTTCACTGTGGTCGGCCCTTAACTTTGAAAGGATGATCGCTCCTACCCATGTAAGTAGGCTTTTCCATAAGTTTGCTAAGCTCACTCCATGCTGGTTGATTTGTATACGTGTTGTACATACATAGCGCAGAGTCTAGATTTCATCCTCCTAGCCTCAAGTGATTCCCACCCAAGTTTCTTTAACATACGACTCACACTGCTCCTGGGATTAAAGTCACTGAGCACAAATCTTGCGGCCTTTCTTTGTACCATTTCCAACTCATTTATGAGCCCTACTTGACATGGATCCCAAACCGCCGAGGCGTATTCCAGAATAGGTCTTACAAGTAACAAGTATCCTAATTCTTTAGCAGAGGTACTACTTCCTTTTAATACCCTCATTACAAAGTGCAGGGATTTGTAAGCTTTAGAAACTACACATCCTATATGACTACTCCATTTCATATCATTTCTTACGTGAACGCCCAAAATATTTGCAAGAATCTTCTTCTACAAGTATTTCCGAGCCAATGTTATATTGAAAATCTAGCCTTCGCACTTTCCCTATTTTTATTAGACTATATTTTCTTGTGTTTATTTTCATTTTATTTTCAATCGCCCACTTATAGACCAGGTTCAGGTCATCTTGAAGTACTGCATTGTCTTGTGAGTCATGTATCTTTCGATATATTACACAATCATCCGCAAACAATCGACAGTCACTGCGAATCCCATTTGGTAAGTCATTTATAAACGCCAAAAATAACCAAGTTCCGATTACGCTGCCCGAGTGCCTTCAGCAGAGAACATTTCCTTTACACTACTAACTTCGTACCAATCTTTAAAAAATATACATTTATAAAATGGGAAAGGTTTCAGTTGGCTAACAAGGAACACTTCGTCTTTAAGAATATGTAATGCTACGTCGAAGAGAGCGAAAGAAATGTCAAAGAAGAAACAGTAAACAAACACAACGATTGGTAAACATTTCGGAGAAATGAGGAACTTGGAGGTAAATAAAGCTACAAGCGGCGAGAGAGAGAGCCCGTAATTGAAAGTCAGCCCCGCTCAAAGTCAGTAATTGCAATATCGGAACATCTGCAATATACAATCACTCAAGGACCATCCAAGTTCCTAGCCCTTATTTCAGAGTTACCAAGACCATCTCTTACTGTCTTATTTTCAGGAGATGTTGTTGTTTCGTTCCAGGAGCTTGGACATCCCCGTCATTCAGCCCCGTGTACTTGGGTGAATGTGGAATTTCGTTGACAACCTGTGTTATTGTGATGTCTATATTATAGCGTGTATTTGTAATTAAGGTGAGGATTAGGAAGGAAGCAGCCATGGCCTTAAGTTAGGACCCAACACGGTATTCGTCTGGAATAGAAACCATAGAAAACCACTTCCAGGATGGCTGAGGTGGAAATCGAACCTCATTTTTTCCTCAAGAGGCTGAGTGAACACCGTTCAAGTCCTTAGACCAGAATTAAATTTCTTCGCAGAGCCGGGAATCAAACCCGGACCCCCGGGGTGACAGCCAAGAACGCTAGCCACTACACCAGGAAGTAGTCATTTTCAGGAGAACAGATCTCACTTCGACATCTACCACAATGATTTATTAATCTCATGTAATTTATTTCAGGATTAGGGCATAACCCATCTCTTTTGGGTACATTCGTGTTGACCGACTGAAAAGCACTAAACTCTTGTTTACTAAGGCAACACTGAAAATATGGCTTCAAACACCACAACAATGATATCCAAGGGCTGATATGATAGATTTTAGGCTCTTAAAACCAGCAATGGACAGCTCCTTGCTATACTGGCTAGCATTTTTATCTGCTAGCCCTGACAGCTCAGGTTCGATTGCCGGCTCTGTCGAAAATTCTAATCAACATGGATGTGTTTTCGGGATGGGGGCTAGTGGCTTCGGTGGCGTAGTTGATAGCATGCTGAACTTCTATGCCCAAGATCGCGGGTTCAAACCCGGTTGAAGTAGTCGGATTTTATAGAGCGTTAAAAATCCCTCAGTATCTTATCTTCCTTTGGAGGGGAAGTAAAGCCGGCGGTCCCATGTCATATATTTATGGCCTATTAAAGAACCTTCTACTATTTACACTTGTGTGAAGCCAAATTATAGGTTAAATTCTACTAACACTCTTAGGTTCCAACGTTTGTCACTAGGAGCTGACTACGGTGGCATCTAGTAACCAAGTTCTGAACTAGTAGTCATTGACGGTTGCGTTTTGCGGTAAACGTAGAAACTAATTCAAATGCATTGTCTGCACTTGGATTAACAACAGATAACACACACTAATTCATGGTGAAAATTAATAAATGTAAAACAAAAATATTGGAATGCAGCCGAAATAAATCAGAAACCGCTATGGACATCAAATTGGCAGGTGAAAAACTAAAGGAAGTAGAAGACTTCTGTTACGTTGTAAGCAAAATAACCAGTGGTGGAGGAAGCAAAGATGATATAAAAAGTAGGTTAGCTCAGGCAAGGAAAGCATTTCTTCAGAAAAGTGATCTGTTGACATCGAATATGGATTTAGGTATTAGGAAGTCATTTTTGAAGGCCTTTGTCGCGAGCGTGGCACTCTATGGAAGTGAAACTTGGACTACTGGTGCAGCAGAAAAGAGGAGAATTGAAGCGTTTGAAATGTGGTGTTACTGGAGAATGATGAAGATCAGATGGGTAGATAGGGTTACAAACGAAGAGGTATTAAGACGAGTGGGAGAGGAGAGATGTTTCTGGCGACTGCTAATGAAGAGAAGAGATAGGTTGGTAGAACACATGCTAAGAACCCAAGAATAAAAAGCTTAGTTATGGAAGGAAGGGTCGAGGACAAGAACTGTAGGGGTAGACCAAGGTTAGAATATGTTGAACAGATTGCCTCGGATGTAGGGTGTGGTAGCTATGCAGAGATGAAACGATTAGCTCAGGACAGGGAGGCAAGGAAAGCTGCATCAAAACAGTCGAAAGACTGAAGACTCAAACAACAACAATACAGTCATCATAATTAACACCGGTTATCAGACAGATTCTACACACACACAAAGTACACGAGGCTACATGACCGCGTTGTCGCAGCCCCTAAACCGAGGAACCAACCAATGGGGTTGGGGGTCATCTCTGGAATTAGCGTGGACAGTTTTACTAGTTACCATGGCAACAAGTGCAAGCGCACTTAGCCCCAACTCGCTGAAGAGCGTGCGATCACCATAGACAAGTCGAAGGCGGTCCTTATAAAAATATATATATTTCTTCGTTACGGCCAACTATGGACCACGTTTGACAGTTTTTAAATTACGTTTTGTCTTCATTCTCTGCCGATATCCCTTCATCCTTTCTCCCACTTCCTTATTCTGTTCCTCCGCGTAAGATCTTCCTTTCCTCAGTGACAACTCCCCTGCTCGAAACCTGTAAACTCCTTAAGTAGTCGTTGAAATCTCTCTCTGTCCATTATGTCTTCCTCTTTCACCCCCATCCGATCCAAGTCCTATCTCACTTCCCGAAACCTTTCGAACTCCGTTTTCCTCTTCCCGAAGTATTCAAAAATCCTCTTCCTCAATCTGGTACTGTTCATCCTCACCAAGTGTCCAGGTGAGTTAGCCGTGGTCGTTACGGCATGACTGCTGGCAGTCGCTCACATCCGGGAGGCGAGGTGGTTCGAATCCCCCCGCCGACAACCTTGAAGATGGTCTTCTGTGGTTTCCCATCTTCCTTCCAGGCAAATGCCGGGCTTGGTCCCTAACTATAGGCCACAGCCGCTACCTTCCAACTCCTCGCCCTTACATTCCAACTTCCCTCCCCAACGGTACTTGTAGCTCACCCATTGGGTGTCCGTCTCGAAGCAGCTACAAAACTGGCGAGCCGAACATGTCCTCGGACACTCCCGGCATAAAAGCCATACGCTAAAAAAAAAGTGTCCATAAAACTGTATTCTCCTTTTTCTCTTTAGGGCTACGACTCCTTCTGTCTTCAGGTATAGTTCCTTTTTAGGTTTGAGTCTCCTCTCTCCATCCTTGATATTTGGGCCTAGGATTTTTCGGAGCATTGTCCTTTCTCTCTTCCAGATACCTTCGAGGCCACCCTTCCCAATCATGTCTACTATTTCTGCTGCATGCAGACATTCAGGTCTGACAACAGTATCTAAGTGTCAGAATTTAACCCCAGAGGATAGACCTTTTCTGTTGTATGTATCCTACGTAAGTACAGGGTCCGGCAGAAATAACTGACGAATTTCAAACGTAAATAACACAGCAACGCAACAAGATATTCACAAATTTATTGCTCAGTTTAAAAGAGCAGTGTTTGCCACTTTTGTTACATAGATTGGAGCGGCAGATCTAACACTTATATTGGCCACAGCACTTAAGCAGGTGTTATTGTCAATGTGTGCGCGCGGCCTGGGAGAACACGTGCATCGCCTTGTCTGGGCTAGTATGGCGAGGAGTGGTGGGCAGCGAGGTTTCGTGATTGAAACGTAAACTACAAAAATGGTGACTCTGTTACCACAACACAGCGTTTAATTCGTAGACACTTTAGGTTACATAGTGAACCCTTAATAATCTGCGATGAATAAGTATTCATGATTTATTATTATTATTACTGATGCCCAGGCAGTACATGTGGAAATTGACAAAGGGGAAGGCAAGGTAGTGTGTTGCAATGATTACCACAGAGGCAGGCTTGGTAGTTATTCCTGAAGACGACCGGGTAAGCCGAGTTCAAGGACAAATTGTGTAACAACGCGCACCAAAATTGGAGTCATTAGGGGATGGTCACGAGTGAGTTTCAACCGACCTAGGATTGAATCACCCAATCAGATGAGACCACGCCAAAACCACGCGATGGGTGGCGTACCCTGTAAAAAAAGGCGCGGAAACGCTTATCTAAAGAACCACCGATCCGAAATAATTCCGCATAAGTGCGCTGAGACGTTTGAATAAAATGATGAAGATTGATACCAGTCCCAAGTTTGTGAGATGAAAACTCTAGAATATTTTTCTTAATTTTCCCCACTCCACCTCATTTTGTCAGTTTCCAATAAATTGATCGAGGAGAAGCCGTTTCGAGGACAACTGTTTTGAGCTCTGGTGAGCAAGGGTCACGCCAGTCTGCGTCGCGATTTTCCACTCGTAATAATCATACTAGTGACAACTTCATTGAGCTCTGGTGAGCAAGGTTCATGCCAGTCTGCGTCACGATTTTCAGCTCTTAATGGGCAAGACTTTACTAACATTCCAATTAGTGCTCAAAGTGAGCAAGGTTCACGTAGAGCAGTGGAGATATCTAGCGAGATAAGGACTGCGAGACAGTCATGTTTAAGACTTGTTTTTCAAGCCAGCGACGATGAGTTTAAAGTGTATAATTTATGTAAATTTTGTATTGTATTTTTCAAGTGATAATTGTGCGTGTGTAAGCGTATGCTAAGCTAGGGAAAGTCTTCGATCATTAATCGCATAGGACAATCGTGAGTGAAAGTAGCAACTCACAGCGATTATAGCTAGGCATATTTTATTAACATTGAACATTTCTGTCCAAGAAACTACGCCAAGATGTCCGACGTTTGGTCAGGAGACGGATTGATGTGCACCGCTTCCACGACGACGTCGACGATGGAGGCCTAATTTCCCGTAGGGAAATGAGCCGGGACGGAGGATATATGTTCTGCAAGCTGATACGGTGGTGTACAAAAATTAATTTACTCAATATGTAGTTAGATAAGGCGTGGGAACGTTGTAAATAGTTCATTTATTCTTTTTCTTGTTTAGATTTTTTTTGCACCGACACTATTGTTTTTAAATGTACGTTGGCGCGTGGCCAAAGTTGTTTGTTGTATATTTTTCTTTGGAGTCATATTTAGTGTACACGGCGCTTGTAACTGATTTTATCCATGCGGATGCGAAACTCGTTACGTTCGATAAGTGTTGCTTTATTAAAATTCATATTTTTGATAGGAATGGGAGGTAATTATTGTAAGATGTTTGCTGAACAGGTTATTACTCATATTAGGGTTGCCGAGCGCAACAAATTAAGATGTAATTGTAGAACACCTTAGTTCTATTTTTTTAGATTGTTTTTGAGTCCTTTTCAGGTTTGTTAGTCACAGCCTAGAACGGAAGCGCAAGCTGGTGGAAAAATATTTATGTCATTTATTTCGGGTTTCTGTCAAACCCATACGTGTGATTCTGTGTGTGTTCTTGTGTCAGGTGTGTGTTTTGATTCTTCGTGAAGAGGGGTAGATGATGCTACCGCCCTCATATTGTTGTTGTTGTTGTATTTTTTTATGGATAGGCAGGGCGCTCCGCGGAGGCTACTGTACCTTGTCCAATGCTGATTCTTGGATTTCCTAGGGGAAATGCTGAGATATATTTTGTTCTGACACACACACGTATATATTGTGCTTTGGGGCACGCTTCTTCGAGACTCGATCCCGTGCCTTGGGAGGTCGAGGTGGGTTGACAGATGTGCAGATTTCCACTTAGCGCCCGTCTAGCTTTGGTGACTTATTTTGTTAGGCAGTCCTGTTGACCGACTGACCCCTATTAAGCTATCATTAGCAAACCTGTCCTTTTGTGATGGTTATTTGGACCATAATTAATTGGGGAGTTCTCCACGTTTGTTACGGATTATTGCATGTCGTATGGATGGAATATTGTGTTAATGATGTAAATGTTGGCCTTGAGCCTAGTGATTTTCTATGACTCAGTTCATGTTTGTTTTTCTGTGTGTGACACCCGCCCGTGTGGTGTAGTTGTTTTTACTTGTAAAAATGACAGGCGGTCATATATGTGTTTCTTTGCTGGTCACGTGTTAACTTACTTGTGTTGATTTTTGAGAAGTCCTAATTTTAGGCAGTAATGTTTTGCTACGGCAGTTCTTGATTCCAATTTCAAGCGGAAATTATTTGTTGTTTATTTAGTATAGGAAGTGTCGGTTTAGTTTTAAGTTGTGTATAGTTGTTCCCCGCATCTGTCTAGCTCTAAGCAATGCAGATTCGTCTTCTGAAAGTTTATCCGAATGATGACGAATCATGCATTCATTTGTACTCATCGTTAAGCATGTAGAACAGCCAAACACGAATACTTTGTCATTGCAGATTGTGGGACATTTGGTCCGATTAATAATCTCTCCTGAGATTAGGCCTAGTTTTTGGCAAATTAATTTATTCAGTGGGAGTCATTTTTTGGGAGTTTTTGCTTGTTGATTTCATTTTTGTAAATAGCTGATCTGTCATTAAATTAATTTGTTATAACCCTGGCTTCACATTTTCCTGCATGTTATTTTGTTACATTTTACCCTGCATGTCAATGAAGCGCTTTAACAACAACTTATGAAATTGACTGTTACACCCCCCGAAACTGAGTCTCATAAGCTTCTTTGCAAGGGTTCAATATACATGCGAAAGGTCCAAGCAGGAATACCATTCTGGTATGGGTGAATAATTTGAGAGGAACTGGTTCAAGTGTTAAAACGAAACCACCTCGTAGCGTTAGAACACCAGAGAATATCCGTGCAGTGAGACATGCCTTTACGCAATCTCTTCAGAGAGATGTTTCCAGAACGTTTAATTTCCTTACGGGGTGACGTTCCATGGCCTGCCAGTTCCCCTGATCTCGCCCCTTGCGATTTCTTTCTCTGGGGATACCTGAAGGCTCGCGTCTTCTAACGTAAGCCGCGAACACTACACGACCTGAAAGTTGCTATCCGTGAGGAAATCGAGGCAATACCACTAGACATGACTAGGAGGGTCATGCGGAACTTCAGGAAGAGGCTTCAGAAGTGCATCGAAAGGAGCGGTCGACATTTGGATGACATTATTTTCAAAACCTAGTGTGTATGTGTATATCATGCAAATGGCAAACATTGCTCTTGTAAACTGCGCAATAAATTTGTGAATATCGTGTTTCGTTGCTGTGTTTTTACTTTTGAAATTCGTCAGATATTTCTGCCGCACCCTGTATAAGCCATTTCCGTTCTTCCCGCCTGCTCTTTGATGGCATCCTGTTACGACCCACTGTCCTGCAATTTTTCTCCCAAGTACTTAACTCACTTTGTCTTGTCCTCCCTCAAATCCAAGTCTCCTGGCTATCATCTGGAGTTCTTCAGCCCTTTCTATAATACAAATATCCTCCCAACTCGACTTCACTCACGCACTCCACGAAGGATCATTCCTCTACCGTCACAAGGACCGTGTCTGGGAGCTTTCTCAGCATTTACAGACAGCTTCTTCCACTATCCCTCAGAATTGGAGTACTGAATTTTGAAACATACTGTATAGAATTGTCAGTGAACACTTAATACATAATTTTATATTTTAGAATTTTAAGGTCTTTGCATCTTATGTTCACACACATGCCTTGTTATTTTACGATGAATTATTAAAATTTATAATTTGTACATACCCTTGCATCTGAGACCAGCCGCTGGGTAAGTCTATGATGTGCTCTTTTGTGAACGCGAGGGTGGTCGCTCTTCACCATTAGGTACGTGTCGGGGAAACCTGTGACCTGGAACAAGATGAACACATTACTGTAGTTTATACCTTTGATACCTCTGTACAAGTAACGTTTCCGTGGATCCTTTCATTTGTTTGTCCGGGAATAAACTTGTCAGCCAACACCGTGTGGTCAGGACTGGCTAGGTTTTATCCCCAAATATGTTAAGATGTTAAGGATACTGGAGGATTTATACTTCAACTAGCAGAAGTACCCGCAATTCGAACGGTCTTCGGTATTAATAACCAGACGTTATCAATTGAGCTACTGTTGCAATGGTTAGGGGCTTGTCATTCCTTCATACGTTTATCAGAATGAAGTTAGTTTTCTGGGTATATCAAAGACACTGTTAATTTAAGGGCCTTAAAATGTGGTTTTCGGAGACCCATTATAGACTCCCTACTTTTGCGTCACACATTGAGAAGCTCAACATATGCTTTGGTCGTCTTTCTAGGATAATTTTTATTTTTCGCCTATTTTAGCATGCATTTGAAACGTTTTTCCCTATACCAAACCTTCTATGAGAAGTACGGTGAAGAGTTTTATAAATGATTGGTGTATTGACTCATGGTTACAATACCTAATTTTACGATGCTCCAAGCACCCGAACACGAGTTATAGGCGTACATAAACATAACGATATATCAAACACAGTGTAAAACAAAATCATCTTTACGATGAACCCGTTTGTCGACAAAAATGTGATTAGTTAAAATGTGCTCTCAAACTAAATTCACCTAACGTGTACTTCATGACGTGAAAATAATATTGAAAACCTTGTTAACGAAACGCAATATAAGTCAAATAAAAACTGACCCTCACCGTTGTGGAAAGTCCCCATCCCCAGGAAGACCGCTTTAATAAATTCAGGATGTTTAGCCTCCAATGGCCCAAATTCCCAAAAGCTGCAAAAACACTATTTCAATTCAGGAATTTTTGAAAATAATGTTGCTGTTTGGAGATATAATAGACCTTCTGTACAACATATCGCACGTGTAAGTCGCGTTCTAGGGTACCCCTTGACCCCCTTAAGCGCATTGATGAATTTTACAGTCTATGTTTGATTCCATGGTAACCTTATAGCCATTTGCAAACATCATCATATATATTATTTCAGTAGTATAGATCCCTCCTGCGGCGCTCACAAGCGATCGATCGTGACAAATGAGCATTCTAATGAAAGAGAATAGACATTAGCAGTGATGAATTGCTCACTAATTTCATAAATATTGTGCCCGTATACACGGATGATGATTAATCAGCACTTGGCTTATGCTCTTGAGGTTTCGGGTTATGGGACGTTCCTTTTCCCGCTGATTAACCATCTGATATGGATTACTCAGGTTCACAAGGATATTAAGGAAAAACTCAACATTTTAAATATTACAAAAATTTTATTCATAAAAGAAAAATATTTCACTCAAAACCATGAAAGAAATCACACACTTGGCTTAATTCCTTCAAGTGTTATCCATAACTAAAAATTAATCACTTGGCATAGTCTCTTCAAGTGCCATTCAAACAAAAATTAATCACTTGGCATAGTCTCTTCAAGTGCCATTCAAACAAAATCACTTTGCAACAAGAAGTTCCGTGAAGAACTATACAGCCTACTTTTCATGCCAATGATTATTCTACAGAATATGAACCTATCTAGAATAATGACGAAATTAAGTTGCTAATATCGAAATTTCCAATTAGTTCGAAATACTGTATACCTGGCATAATGTATCCTAATAGAGCACTACAGTTGGCAGCCCTGATGACTGAATATATTCTTAGTTCCATATCTTAAGGTACAAAATACAAAATTTGGTTGAAGTCCAATGAATAGCATGGACGTTACATGCAGTTATACATTGGATCTAACAGCGCGCGTAAAATCATGTTGGCAACAATGTCATGCATGTATTGGTCAGAAATAATCTGAAATAATATGATCTATTGTTGTGCCAAATTTGAATGAAATCCATTAGTTAGTATAGAAGTTACTTGCATTTTAAAATTGGACCTATCAGCAGGCTTAGAATCATGTTGGCAGCACTGACGTATATTAGTTACTCCAAATTCGTCTAGAATGCCAGGTACTATACGTGTGCAAAGTTTAGAGCTATTGGCTTGCATACTTTCTGATATATTGATATTAGGGTAACAAAAATAGGGACAGCACATATTAACAGTTGGCAGCACTGGTTGATCCTTAGAATACGCATAGTCATATCTGTTATGGTACACATAGCACATACGAAATTTGGTTGAAATCCAAATGATAGTATGGAAGTTACATGTATTTAAAGTTGGACCTGTCAGCAGGCTTAGAATCATGTTGGTAGCACTGACGTATATAAGTTACTCCAAATTAATATAGAATGTCAGGGACTATACGTGTGCATAGTTTAAAGCTGTCGGCTTGCATACTTTCTGATATATTGGTATTTGGATAAAATAAATTAGGAGCATTTATTAACAGTTGGCAGCCCTGGTAGGTCTGAAGAATACGCTCAGTCATATCTGGTTATGTACACATACAACATACGAAATTTGGTTGAATTCCAATTGATAGTATAGAAGTTATATGCATTTAAAAATTGGACCTATCAGGAGGCTTATAATCATTTTGGCAACACTGCCATGTTTAGCCTCCTGGAAATTGAACTGAAATATTATGATCTGTACGTGTGCCAATTTTGAAATAGCTCCCATTCATACTTTCCAAGATATCCAACATGGAGCTCAAATTTCAATTGCGATTTTTTAGCAGTTGGTAGCACTGACATCATTTTCAAATATGGCCGTGTGATATTCAGGTATATATCTTTACTCCTACCAAATTTTGTTTCGATTGCTGCAGCCGTTTAGGAGTTGATAGGGGGGGACACACACACAGCCAGACAGACAGAAGGACAGACAGACAGACAGACAGACAGACACACATTTGCCCGATCTCATAAGTCTACTTTTTCCTCATTTTTGCAAAATGTGAAAAGTAGGCTAAAAATCTGATCAAGATCACTATAATGTCATTTCATCATTCTATGAGCTCTATAACCACTCTATAATCACTTTGTCTTGCTTAAATCTAAGTATAATTACTTGTATTATATTTCACTGAGGCGACAAGCGCGCCTATCATTTAAGTCATACAACTTTCCAAGGCTTTGGATATTTATATTCACTTCAAAATCTTCACCCTTCTGGGTTTCTTTAACATTACATAGTATTCATATATCTATTATGCATTTAGTCCTTTGGACCTTACCAGTAATTTTCCACCAAGCCTTAGATTTTACACATTTAAAATACTGTACAAGAACATGCCATGTCTATGATTCGAACCCTGGTTCTACCAGTTTCACTGTCATGCATTAGGTGATTTCTCTTTGCAATGCACGATGCACGGTATAATTTATTTTTATGGGATCTTTACTCATCATTAAACTATATTTTCCATAACCCGTATCTTTTTCTCTTTCGAGGAAGGAATCCTTTTTTACTTGCAACATGACTGACAAACTTGTAATATTCATGTAAATGTTTCAAACTTATATTTTGGAGAAATATCTCCATCCCAGCAATTTTTAGCCTACTTTCGATTTTTGCAAAAAATGAAAGTAGACTTATGAGATCAACACAGGGCGAAAAAGGTGTGTCTGTCTGTGTGTGTGTATGTGTGTGTGTGAGTCTGTGTGTGTATGTGTGTGTGTGAGTCTGTGTGTGTGTGTCTGTGTGTGTGTACTCTGAATGTCTGCCCCCCCCCTATCAATTCGAACACGGTGAATGCGAATTGAACGAAATTTGGTACAAAGGTAGCACTAGCAAAGGACACCTCAGTGTCATGTTTTATATCGCCGCCATCTTTACTAAAACTGAATGGCGGCCACTCAAACGTTCAAAACGTAAAATCAAATAACGACTAACCAAATCATCCGATCTCTACCAAATTTGGTAACAACATACCTTCATATAGGATGCGTCTTGTGACCAATCTACAAGGTCGTCCACCATACCATTTCAGGATGGCGGCCGTGCGAATTATGCAAACTTTATAATCCATTTCATGGGACCCACCAGTTCCGATTATCGAGCCGAGAATCGTTTTAACTGTTCTAAAGGAAGAGGCACGTTCGAAATTAAAAGTTTATTTTGTAATACTATAGTGCAGACGTGATTTTAAAAAAGCTGAGCTGATTCAGTAATAAGACAAGATGGCAGCGGATATCTTGTGCCTGACTTATATTTCACTAATTTGAGTATTGCATGCAATATAGCGTAGGCCTACTGATACAAAATAAATAAACTTTGTATGAAATGCTTTATATATAAATAATATACTCCAGTGATGAAATCGTTTAGTATAAATCATTATTTGCTAACAAGTTCTATGTAAGTCATTTTATATAGAACGATATTCGTTGACACAATTAGCTCAGTGGTAGAGCGTTAGCCTATCGCTCAAATGCCTATGGTTCAAACCCGATCAGAGCTAGGTTTTTTGCTTGAAATTGTATATGTTTATTGTTTTGTAATGACTCAGATGTTTTAAAATTAAGCGTTATATTGTGCATATTATGGTGTAAAATATATATTTAATTAAAACATAATTCGCCAGCAGATTTACTCGAGACATCTAGCTGCCAAAAAGGTAACTGCACGCCACCTACTTATTAACTTCCAGATTTTATTGAAAAGTCTCTTCTTGTGGCCGCTAGAATGCACTCGCTCTGTTAGGATTATATTGTTCGATATTTCACCACTAGATGTCACGACTAGTCTACGTGGGGCTCCATTGATTACTATACCATTGGCATTCTATGCGCATCGAATTTGAAGAATGACAAGATGTTACTACGATACATTTTTACTTTTTATTTTAAAGGGTTTGTAACAGCCTATTTTGCGTTACTTGAAAATGTTATTTGAAGTAAAGAACAAAACGATTTCACATAGTAACTGAATTCAAGCCGTTGGTGTTAGTTCAGGTTATTAATTACTACTTTTATTTCAGGCAAATAGCAATCGAAAATATCCACATAGTTTGTATACACACGTCTCTGTAGGGTCATGGAAAGATTTGTTAATTCAATTAGGGTTGTGAAAGCCATGCACAACCAGGCGTGTAAAGACATGCCTCTTATCAAAGTTGGATGTTGCCCACGGCAGGTCGTATATGTAATAATATTAATAATAATAATAATAATAATAATAATGTTATTGGTTTTACATCCCTTTTAACTACTGCTGCTTTTAGAGACACCGGGGTGCCAGAATTTTGGCCCGAAGGGGATCTTTAACGGGCCAGTAAATGTACTGACACGGCTCCCGCGCATTTGTGCACCCTCAAATTCCAGCTGACTGCGCCAGGATACGAACCTGCAACCAAGGGCCCAGCAAGCGAGAACGTTACCGCTGAGCCACGCAGCCAGTTCGGTCGATTATGTCTCCAGATCCATAACATTCTTTAGATACTTCTTATCATTCTTTCTTCAATGATGGTAGCAGTTTTTATCTAGGTTGTGGCGTTTGGTAGAGGTAAATCGTTTCTAAGGTCTTCAACAAAGAATAGTTCTATTACACTCTTTGATAATAACAACGAGTTATAACTATACTCATACATTTAGGAGAAAGTAGGCTATATGTTCTTTACTGAACATCTTGTTAATACATACGTTAATTTCAGCTTGCATCATTTTATAAAAACTTTTAGTTAATGGCCTTCTTATTATGTTAGTCTTCACACAGACCCTCAGTTGACCGTGAAACTCATTTAATTTCTATCTCTCTCCCACAGTACGGTAGGTCGGTTCTTAGACAGATGTCTCGCCTCCGTGGTGGTACTTTGCTTGATTTATGATGTCTCGAATGGCCGCCACGCTTCCTACAAGGTTTGCTCTTTTAAACATATGATTACCAAGGCTTCTAAAAGCGGTTATTAGTCCCTGCTTTTAACATTATTATTATTCATTTATATTCGTTTTTACAGGATTTTTGTAACTTATTCCAGAGAGGATGTCTAATATAACAACAATTCGTACGACGCCTTCTATCAATACTATTTTATAACAATGCCGCCCACGGTCTTATTTTCAAATTCATTCGACGATTATTGCC
This sequence comes from Meconema thalassinum, assembly GCA_946902985.2. Classification (NCBI taxonomy): domain Eukaryota; kingdom Metazoa; phylum Arthropoda; class Insecta; order Orthoptera; family Tettigoniidae; genus Meconema; species Meconema thalassinum. The sequence continues at coordinate 2,094,444,951 of OX336388.2, read as the reverse complement.
TACCACAAATTAGATATAACAATGCTTTTATGGCCTTACATGTATATTCACTTACAACGCGTTATTTCGACGATTATGGCCTTCACTATATATATTTTATACCAATGCCTTTCAAGGTCTCACATGTATATCATTCGACGATTTTGGCCCATTATACTTATTTAACACAGCCTGTTCGGACTTACAATGTAATTATTATTTTTAACGCTTCAAAATGGCAATACAGATTTTGGGAATTTCACCGACCCAACAACAACAATGACGTCAACATACGACAACAATACAAAAGGGGAATCTTTCACCCACTACATTTCGATGAGACTCTCCATCTCCAGAGTAGTTATCCTGATTAACACACAAATTATTAGCGTTTAGCTTCAATTATTTATTTTCGGCCCTTTGGCATCAACTATATCTTGCTTGGTTCTTCGTGGTTTATTTAACATCTCAAATTTATATTTCATTTATAACGGTAAGACCTTGGCCTTCCTATCCTTTGATTCATAATTCTGGCTCGCTAGCCATTGATAATACATTTCTTTAGGTGTTTAATTCACCAATTACTTTTAAAGATTTATAACATTTATCATTTGACAACAATAAGTCAAGACATTTTAATTTATTTAGTTCTGTTCATTACTTGAGTTTCTCATTACAAATTTCATTATCACTTTATTTTTAGTGCATAACCACTCGATAATATTTATTCTTACTATTTTTACTACGAAATTTCAATTATTTATTCTTTTCAACCTTTGCCTTATTTGCCATTAAATTATTATTTTATATATTTCATTATTTAATTTTAGCAATTTATTTATGATGCATATTTATTTCATTTTTCTGCCTCCATTTAAATATATTTTCAATTCCTTCCTGCAAATCATTTCCTACTTGTTATTTCATTCCATGGGTTTTTATTACGTTACATTATTGATACCTTCCACATATTTAATTTGCGAGGTCATTTTCGCAATTATTTATTATTATTATTTCAACATTTTTATCATATAAGTGCATTTAAATGCCCGATGAGTTCGATCGTGTAACTTCCAGTTACGACCGATCTCATCTGGCCAGTACATCGTACATTTGCAATTTTAACGAAAAATCATGACTCACCCTCGTGATCCATCTTCTGATCCATTTGTGGGAAGGATTTCACCCACCTAACGACATAATTAGTACTCTTCCATGGCACTTTCTATTGTGAGCGACACCTCACTTAGGTCAAATCGACCATTATTTAAATCTACACACATCACTAATTTGTAAAACACTATATTAACACTAAAACACATATATCTTGAAGCTTATTTACACTGCTTAACTTTCACCACCTCTCAGTGACTTTTGGCACGTTGATCGGAGTTCACGCCCTGATGAGATCTCTGGACCCTGCATTGGACGTGATGCAAACTCGAAACGGCTCCTAATTGTTCACTGGATCTAGTCTCTGTCCTATCCTTTAGATAGTCTATTTTTGACTTCTATTATTGTCTTTTTACTAACGATTTTTAGCTTTTACTTGTCCTACGTTTACGTATCGGTCTATCGAACCTATGGCCCGCTTACTTCGTGACCGTATTGTCCTTATTTGCGACAAGTTTCCCCTTTCTTCTCCTACGAGAATGTCTTTATTGTTACGTTCCTATCTGAAACGCCGTAGCTTCGCTAACGTTCACTCTATTCTGGGTCTCGAACCCGTGTTCATTTACATGTATTGTTCCAATATCGGTCCCTCAATACTATAGTCTCTCTAACTTTCATGGAGACCTGTCTATGTATTTCAAAATCATGACCTCCAGTTTAATGTCTTTGCTGATCCTGACGGCTGTATTCTAGCTTGTTACTATTCTAGAATGTCGCAGCGCAATTTTACTTTGTTACGGTTTTCGAGTAGCGTATTGTAATGTTTATCTAGCACAAGTGCTTTAGTGATCACTGGTAACAACCGTAACGGATTTAATTAACCACGCACATACAATTTTTTGTTATTTACCGCGGATACTGATGATCGTTGTTTTATTTTAACACGCTCTACTTTGGCGGTTGGTAACGAACTATGTTACTTGCGGAAAATTCTCCATACAGGAGTACGATGAGTCTTGTCTACTGTGAGGACGGACTTCCGTGTCGATAACTTGATAATACTGTGTGCGGTGTACTTGTATACTGTGCGGAAATGCGTTGAGCCTCCCCGGGCTTACTGAACTGCGACGAATGTTATGCAACGCCTCTGCATTTTGAGAGACAGCGTGGAGCCTATCCCGCTTCTGGTGAACTGCTTCTGACACAGCCTAGAGCCTTACTCGGCTGTCGGATACTGCAATTGATGTACCACCTCCATACGAGATCTGTGGTAAATTGTACTTGATGCAGTCTGACGCCTATGATGATAGTCCAATGTCACACCCCTCTCGGGTGGATAGATACTGCTTCGATGTTTGATACAGCCGGACGCCCCCTCTCGGGCTATCGGAGAACTGCATATGGTGATGCTCTAACATCACGCCCCTCTGGGCTGACTGATACTGCATGCTTTGCGGTTGAGACCTGGGCTATTTATTGGGAACTTGCAAAAATAAACTACTTTTGCTTTCTTCCTGGAGCTAACTTTTGAACCAGACGTCGTACCTTTTTTAAAAGTACATCATTATATTCCCTCTAATTCACACGTCTCATTGCCATTTCGTTTTCTAAACATCGATCGTCTAATTAATTTAAATAACATTTATAAAGCTCCTCAGCTGCGTGGGTGATTGAGTTTTTTTTTACCTTCATCCCACTAACTTCGCTTGGCCCCGCCTAATGACGTAACTGCTGACTAAGTACTTCATTCCTGGGCCTTAATTATTCACTTTTAACTTCGCTTAATTCATAATTTCCGGGATCATGCTGATTCCCATAAGCCTATTGTTATAATTTTGCATTGTTTCCATGAAAACGGCTTATTTCGCAATTTTGCGGTGTCGATGTGCAATCCAACGTTGTCGAAAAAATGCTAATGTCAGCACTCAATGGTTGTTCCCCTGCTTACCTGCTCGGGCTGATTCATCCCAACGTGACTGCGTGCGTGATTCACATATCGCTTGCACCACATATCTCTAGATAAAGCTATCTATGTTCTGCGTCATGCTCTGAATCATTTGGTTATTTCCTCACTGCTAGTTCATGTTGGACCTCTTTTCATCTTAATGGTCGGAAGGTCATATCCTGTACCAACTATGGTTGGGTACAATATCTATAATTTCTTTAAAAAATGACTTTTAAAAAGATATATGAAGTGTGCGATTTGCACATACTCTGCTGTAGGAAAATATGCTCCATAATTGCTGTCCACTTCACATTTTGGCCACTGTGTCGCCTCTTTCATGTCATTTTAACAATCTGAGGTCTTTCCTTTATCATTTTGCATGGATTTCAGAAACAGTAAATCAAAGGAATGTGTACTCAAATCGTATAATTTCATAAATATCGGATAATCGGTGAGTGTTATGATGATCCAATTTTCAGTGATTGCTTTCTTAAGTTAGGGAACGTAGAACTTGGAATTCTAACTGAAATTTAAATAGTGTTCTATAATCATTTGGTTGAAATAAAAACATAACAGGTGAGCCTCCGTGGCTCAGGCGGCAGCACGTCGGCCTCTCCCCGCTGAGTCCGTGGTTCAAATCCCGGTCACTCCATGTGAGATCTGTGCTGGACAGAACGGAGGCAGACAGGTTTTTCTCCGGGTACTCCGGTTTTCCCTGTCAACATTTCATTCCAGCAACACTCTCCACTATCATTTCATTTCATTCGTCATTCATTTAATCATTGCCCCAGAGGAGTGCGTCAGGCGTCGGCAGCCGGCACAGTTCATATCCTCGCCGCTAGATAGGGGCTTCATTCATTCCATTCCTGACCCGGTCGGAGACTGGAAGCAGGCTGTGGATTTTCATTTTCAAAAACATAACAACATTTCTCCTTAAGTCTCTCATTATAAACCTATTGGGGAAAGTGTGGTTTATGGACATGCGAGATTTCTCGCACGGGTCCGCTACTTTACAGATATGTAATAAATTGAGTGGCATTGCTTCTTACAGAAATTGACGGAAAGTTGGAGGTCACCTCTTGAGATACTGTGGTATGGTTACCGGCTTGAATTCTTTCATTAATTTCGTTCTGTTCTTTTTGTTGTTGTTGTTGTTGTTGTTGTTGTTCTTCTTCTGCTTCTACTTTCGGTTGGGCCATATAAGGACCACGACGTTCAACTTTTGAGCTTGGCGAGGGACTTGATGTTTGCCCAATATTCGCGCATTTTCTGGCTACGTTTCTACTTACTCTCTTTTGTCCAGATGATGCCGGTTTTCTTACAGGGAGGTATATCCTCAAAGTCAAAACTCTTCTATTTATGTATATTTCTGAGATGTGATCGGCTTCTAATATCACTTTAAATTATCTTCAGTTCTTGGATATCCTTGCTAATTTCTGTTAACCACGGTGTCATGCTCTTTCTATTCTCCCAGTAGTTGAGAAGCCGGTTGGTTAGTCTTCTTGGGTTCATCCTTGAGACATGTCCGTAGAAAGCCAGACGTCTCTTCCAGGCCACATCTGTGATTTTTTCAGTATATCTATATAAAAATAGCCCCTGATTTGGACTTCTTCTGTAGTCTTCATCTATTTATTTGTTTATTAACTGAAATTAGTTTTCTGGGAATATCTCGGAAACATGGTTTTAGAGCCTTAAACCGTAGTAGCCTCCGAGCCACCGAGGGGCTGAAAATGAGTTTTGTCTCGTCCTTGTACGCCATAATATAATAATAATCATAATAATAATTTAATAATATACGGATAGGGTTATAATAGTCCTTTAGTACCACATCCGCACGTGTAAATCGCGTGAAGAAATGCAAGAGTACCCTTTAAGCGCATTATATACGTATTGATGAATTTTACAGCTTAAGTTGGTTCGGGAATAACCTTATAGCCGTTTGAGACGTTCATAGTAATGTAATAAATGGATTGGCATTGCGTCTTACAGAAATAGATGGACTTCAGAGATTGTGTTGCCATGGTAACCGGCTTGCATTCTTCCCATCCCTATATCTCTATATCCCTATATCCTTATATTCCTTATATTCCTTATATCCTTATATCTCTTATCTCTCTCTATATATAAATGAATGATTGTCTGTTTTTTCTGAATTTTCACGGATATTTGCGTTATTTGCGCGTTTCAGACTGTTTTATGACGGATGCGCGCAAAAATATTTTTTTGTCAGTCCGTCTCTCTGTTTGTTTGTTTGTTGGTTTGCCTGTGGACAATTTTTGTCCTTATAACTTGAGAACGGCTGGGTGGATCCACGTAACATTTGATACAGGTATCCATCAGAAGCACCACACTATTCATTGATGTAACTCTTCTCCGTACCTCTTAAAATTCATGCTGAAATAGGCGTAGAAGGACGAGACAAAGCTTATTTTCAACCCCTCGATGTATAAGATGCCATGGCAGTCAGCACCTGGCGGCGAACGTTGGTACTAATATAGCGTTATCAAATAATCCAACCTACAAATTTTGTCTTCACACAAGTGTAGTTATTGGAAGTTTCTTTTTCATGCCATACATCTATGACATGGTACCGCCGGCTTTACTTCCCCTCCAAAGGAAGGCATACTGAGGGATTCTTAACGCTCTTAAAGAAACTGACAACTTCGGCTGGTTTTGAACCCAAGACCTTGGGCATAGAAGCTCAGCATGTTACCAACTATGCCACCGAATCCAGCACCTTGGAAAGAAAACTATTTTTGATTATTTGCTCCAGAATAGGATACGAGGTAGTTTACATTTCACTACAGTCAAAATGTTGAGCTGTTCTTGCATATAAGAAATCATAGAAGCAGGTTTCCGTTTAGCTGACATCATATACAAGGTCAATAAATAGAAGGGATAAAACAAGTTGTCCAGAAAATAACATATAGTTTAATTTCTCCTAAATAGTTTTAACTAAAGGAGGATAATTGAATGTTCATGTGATAAACGTTAAGTGTTGTACCCTACAAAAGATTCCCCGGTCACTAAGGTTCGTTATAATTCCGTTTTTCATCCAAAGGAATTAATTTTTATTTTATTTTTGTCGTGTGGCCTCCTCAGAGCCCAAGTGCAGGTCTTTCTATTCGACGCCCCTGGGCGACCTGCGCGTCGGGATGAGCGATCGAATGGATGAAGATGATTGAAACTAGGCAAGGATGTGGAAGGAAGCGGCAGTGGCCTATCAGAAGGTACCGTCCCAGCATTTGCCTGGTGTTGAAAATGGGAAACCACGGAAAACCATTTCAAGGACGGCCGACTGTGGGGCTCGAACCCACGCGTCTACCGAGTCAGCAAAGATCTTGGTCCAATGACCTAACGCTGCGCTTTTAGCCAGCTGAGCCACTGCTGTCGGTCAAGGAATTGATTAAAGTACCAGAAAAGTACGTCCATCCACTAGCCTGAATGTATGGAATCGTTTATCTTGCGCCATCTGCAGAGAAAGCCTTTTTCGTGAGACTACTTATTTGCTGCGTTTCGTCATTGTAACTGTAATAAATAGTGCATTGTTGATATCAATGTCCTTTACATTCAAGATGGTGGCTACGCGCTATGTGTGCAGTGTGATAGTCTTATGATTAATGCAAGCGAGGTAGCTTATATGTTTCTTCTCTCTTGCAAAGTTTCATGTTAATTGAGCAATACGATCCTGAGTTACTGACTTTGAAGATTTAATAGTATGCTCAGCCACCATCTTGAATATACGGTGTAACGGGGATAGACTTTTGCCTTTGGCACACAAAGCCCATATGAAAATGAAAATCCACAGCCTGCTTCCAGTCTCCGACCGGGTCAGGAATGGAATGAATGAAGCCCCCATCTAGCGGCGAGGATATGAACTGTGCCGGCTGCCGAGGCCTGACGCACTCCTCTGGGGCAATGATTAGATTTTCGAATCACCTTTCTGTGGCTTCCAAGCCACATGGGAATTGCGGGAAATGAGTTAGCAGATCAAGCTGCAAAAGAGGCGGTATCATTACCACCTCGACCAATGGAGGTACCCGCTAGAGATATTCGCTCTCAGTTACGCCTACAAGTTCTGGCTTTTTGGGAGAGTCAGTGGCTAGCTGACCCACTGCCCAGTAAACTGAGAGCGATCAAGGGAACTACTCGCGTTTGGCGGAGCTCCTTCCGGGCCCGGAGAGAGTCCGTCATTTTGTGTAGGCTAAGGATAGGTCATACAAGATCCACCCACTCGTACCTAATGAGAAGGGAAGACCCCCCACTTTGTACCTGTGGAGCCGTTTTCACCGTGGCCCACATTTTCACCGAGTGTGTGGATCTTGCTGACTTACGAAGAAACCTTGGTTTGCAGACGACACTCAAACTTATATTAGCCGATGACGCGGTGGCTGCTGATCGCGTTATCCGCTTTATAAGTGAGAGTGGGTTAGGGCCAGCAATCTAAATTTTCCAGTGAACTTTGACTCAACGACTTGTTCGTTTTTGAATGATAATGTTTTTGTTTTTTTCCGTAATTTTTATTTATGTTTATAATTTTTTTTTTTTATTTATTTAATTGTTTGTTTTTGTTTTATTAATTTTTGGTCTTTTTAAATTTAGATGTCCACCTCAAAATTTTAAATTCAATTCAAAATTTGTATTCTTTAATCTGTGTTAAGAGGGGCAGATGACCTCGTAGTTCCGCCCCTTAAAACAACAATAACTAACTAACTAATGATTAGATGAATGACAGATGAAATGAAATGATAGTGGAGAGTGTTGCTGGAATGAAATTTTGACAGGGAAAACCGGAGTACCCGGAGAAAAACCTGTCTGCCTCCGTTTTGTCCAGCACAGATCTCACATGAAGTGACCGGGATTTGAACCACGGACCCAGCGGTGAGAGGCCGGCGTGCTGCCGCCTAAGCCACGGAGGCTACACAAAGCCCATATATAATTCTCTATTAATGTTAATTTGAGATATTGCATCTCTAAAATATAGATAACTAGCTGAACCCGGCATGCGTTGCAATGCCAATCAAAGAAAGTGTTGGCGTTGTAACTTTGTTTGTTGAAGTCCTTTTGGATTCCCAATATTTATTTATTTTCCGTTAACCACCTCTAAACTATTGTACAATTGATTTACTATCTCAAATCAATCATGGTAGCGTGCTTAACAACTAACCAAAGTTTCATCGCAATGAAATAAATGGTACTGTATATGAACGCATACGGGACTTTGTTGAAACGATTCGAATGCCGTCATCCATTTGTTGGATATACTCGTACGCTACCTATTGTAAAATGGATTTACTAAGTCCAAAACCTTCCCTGGTGTGTACACAACAACTCATGAACGTTTCATCGCAATCGCATGAATGGCATATGAATGCATACGGGATTTTGTTTAAACGATTCACGCACCTTCACTCATTTGTTGAATCTTCTTGTGCGCCACCCATTGTAAAACGGATTTAGTAATTCATTCACATTCGCAGGACTGTACTCAACTCACCAACGTTTTATCACAATCGGATGAATGGTATATGAACGTATACGGGACTTGGTTGAAACTATTCACGCGCTGTCGCTCATTAGTTGAATCTACTCGTGCGCTACCAATTGTAAAATGGATTTACTAAATCAGAAATCTTTGCGGGAGTGGAAACAACATTTCTCTAAATTTCATTTTAATCGCATGAATGGTATATGAACACATACGATTTTTTTAAAAACGATACGCGCGCCGTTACTTATTTGTTAAATCTACTCGTGCGCTACCTATTGTAAAAAGGATTTACTAAGTCAGAAACCTTTCCTGGAGTGTGTTCAACAATCCAACCAAAGATTCTTAGCAATCGGATGAATGGTATTTGAACGCTACGTGACTTTCTTTAAGCGATTCGCGTGCCGTCGATCATTTGTTGAATCTCCTTGTGCGATACCCATTGTAAAGTGGATGTACTGAGCCAGAAACCTTCCCTGAAGTGTACACATCATCTCAACCAACTTTTATCGCTATCGGACGAATGGTATATAAACGCATACGGGACTTTTTTGAAACGCTTCGCGCGTCATCCCTCATTTGTTGAATCTACTTGTGCGCTACCTATTGTAACATGGACTTACTAAGCCTGAAACTTTCCCTGGAGTGTACACAACAACTCACCCAAGTTTAGTCGCTATCGGACGAATGGTATATGAACGCATACGGGACTATATTGAAACAGTTCGCGCGTCGTCGCTCATTCGTTTAATCTACTTGTGCGATACCTATTGTTAAGTGCATATACTAACCCAGAAACATTCCCTGAAGTGTACACAACATCTCACCCAAGTTTCATCGCTATCAGACGAATAGTATATGAACGCATACGGGACTTTGTTGAAGCGCTTCGCCCGTCGTCGCTCATTTGTTGAATCTACTCGTGCGCTACTTATTGTTAAGTGGACTTACTAAGCCAGAAACCTTCCCTGATGTGTACACAACAACTCACCTAATGTTATTCGCTATCGGACGAATGGTATATGAACGCTTACAGGACTATGTTGAAACACTTCGCGCGTCGTCGTCGTTCATTTGTTTAATCTACTTGTGCGATATTTATTGTTAAGTGAATTTACTAACCCAGAAAGCTTCCCTGAAGTGTACACAACATCTCACCCTAGTTTCATTGCTATCTGACGAATAGTATATGAACGCGTACGGGACTTTGTTGAAACGCTTCGCGAGTAGTCGCTCATTTGTTGAATCTACTCGTGCGATAACTATTATAACATGGATTTACTAAGCCAGAAACCTTGCCTGTAGTGTACACAACCTCTCTCCCAAGTTTCATCGATATCGGACGAATGGTATGTGAACGCATACAGGACTTTGTTGAAACGCTTCGCCCGTCGTCGCTCATTTGTTGAATCTACTTGTGCGCTACCTATTGTTAAGTGGATTTACTAAGCCAGAAACCTTACCTGAAGTGTACAGAACATCTCACCCAAGTTTCATCGCAATGGGATGAATGGCATATGAACGCTTGTGGGACTTTCTTGAAACAGCGCACGCCATTTTGTTGAAGCTACTCGCACGCGGTCTATTGTAAATTGGATTTACTACACCTATAACTTTTCCGGGACTGTGCACAACAACTCACCAAAATTTGTTCGCAATCGGATGAATTGTATATACGCACCGCCATTACGCATTTGTTTAAACTACTCGTGCGCTATCTATTTTGAAGTGGATTAACTATGCCTATAAACCTCCCGGAAGTGTTTACAACAACTCACCAAAATTTGATCGCAATCGGATGAATGGTTTATGAACGCATTAAGACGAACACATAGACATTTCTTTATATATATATATATATATATATATATATATATATATATATAAGATTATTCGTTTGTACATTTTATAACTTCAAGATGGACGCTGCGCGCTATATTCAGTGTGATATTCCTATCGATAATGGTAGCGAGGTCTATTGTAAGGTAGTACTCGCTCACTAAATTTCGCGTTAGTTGTGATATTATATCTGAGTTATTCAAGTATTAAGGATACGCCCTGCCGCCATTATGAACGTATGGAGTCGCTGTTCTTTTGACTTGGTCATAGGAATACACTCACAGGATTCTACAATTCTGTTAATTTGTCTTGTTGTATCTTAAAAATACTTGAAGTTATTCAACATAAACAGCATCAGGAAGTGTAAGCGTGAGTTTTTATTGTTAGGCTTATTCTTCTTTTTCCTCGATTTTGGCCATCTTTGGACCGCGTAAAAAAACAATTGCAATCTCTTATTTCCTTTATCCTTTCTTGCCTTCCAGTAGTTCTTCATTTTTTAGCCTATTTTCAATTTTGAAAAAATAGGCTTATAGATCACCTTTTGTTTGTCCGTGTGTGTGTGCGTGTGTGCGTGTGTGTGTGTGTGAGGTGTGTGTGTGTGTGTGTCCCCTAATAAATTATAAACGGCTTGAGCGATTTCAATGAAACTCGGTATGTTCATAGCACCATTCCGGGCGACCTCGACCGTGCCCTTCAAATTTTGTTATGTCTCACCAATCCAACATGGCGGCTGTGCGAAATATTTCACCAGCATTCAATATCTCCGAAACTATTACCGACATCACCCTGGAATTTATTACGTTTATAAAGGAAACTACTAGAAGTTCACCTATGCGACTTTTGAAAAACTGGTAACTACAAAACCAACATGGCGGCCACGCGAATTCGCGACTTTAAATAGACGTTTCTCGCGATTTAACCAACCAAACGCATTAAAACTTGGCACAGTATATGTTTATACACATTGTAATGCACCGACATCGCACTTGGTTCAATTATTTACATAACCAAAAGATGGCGGATGAGCGAAATATTTCACCGGCATTCTATATCTCTGAAACTATAAGCTGTATCACCCTGAAATTTTGTACGAATATAAAGGGCACTACTCGAAGTTCATCTATAAGACTTTCAAAAAGCGGTTAACTTCAAAACGAACATGGCGGCCAAGCGAATTTGAAAATTTTAAATAGACCTTTCTCACGATTAAATGTTCCAAACGCAATGAAATCTGGTACAGGAAATGTTTATACACATTGTAATCCACTGGTATCTAATTTAGTTCAATTGTTTACATAACCTCAAGATGGCGGCTGTGCGAATTTAAAAATTAAGTTTTTATTTCTTGTATCGTAATCAAGCAATCGAAGTGAAAGTTTGAATAATGAACCTACGCAATAATTTTCATTTAATGGTACATGACTCTATGGCCTATACATTTAACAATCCAACATGGCGACCATCCGAAATATTCAGACGACTCTGAATTTCTACGAATCCATTATAGCAATCAAACTTATTTTTTCTTATGTTCATAGGGGCTATGAACTTAAGTTCACCTATAGGACTTTAAATAACCTGGTGATCACAAATTCAACATGGTGGCGACGCGAAGTATAAATATTTACATGGACGTTTCTCGCAATTAACCATCCGCGTGCAGTGAAAGTTGGTACAGTAAATGTTAATCCACTGGAATCTAATTTATATCAATTGTTTCCATAACCACAAGATGGCAGCTGTGCGAAATTTTAAAATCTCCTTGTTACTTCTTGTGTCCTAATCATGCGATTGAAATTTGAGTGCTACACGTACACAATAATCTTCATGTAACATTACATAACTCTAGGACCTACATATATAAACTCCAACATGGCGACCAACCGAAATATTTAGTCGGTACTCAATATCTACGAATCTATTACAGCAATCAAACTGAAATTATGTATGTTGATAGTGGCAATTAACATAAGTAGGATATATGAAAATAGGCTGTATAGTTCTTCACGGAACTACTTGTTCTTCACTTTGTCTCCTTCTCCTCTCTTCCGTCCAGATGTTAACCCACTTCTTCTTTTCCTTCTCCTGGAATCTCTTGAAATTTTTGATCATATTTCTGAAAAGTGGTCTGTCTTGAATAATATATATTGTTGCTTCCATCTCTTCCATACCCGTTTTTATACTTTGTACCCATTGATAACCATTCTTGCTTCTGTATACATGACTGAAAATTTGTTTTATGAGTCTGGTGTTATTTATCCTCATTACGTGTCCAAAGAAATTAACCCTCCTTTTCCTGATCGTATCGTAGATGTTTTCAATTTCTTTATTTTTGTTCTCTGTATCTGGTCCCAATATTTTTCTGAGTATCCTTCTTTCCTTTACTCTAGCTCTTCTATTTCACCTATTAGGTAGATTTCATTAGAAAGCTAACTATTGCAATGGGTACCATGTTTCGACTTCCGGAAAATTTCGACATATCTTCACCACATCCCCTAGACCCCAAAACCACCGCCAGTTAAAAAGCTTATATATACATATATCACTTTCTTGTGGACACGATAACTACCGCACTTTTGCACCAATCAATTTGAATTTTTTACATAATATGTATCCCTATAAAATCTCGGTCGAGTTCGTTAATGGGCACAATCGGTCGACGGGGGTGAAAATGGGGGGCTTTTTGTTTCGAAAAAGTGAAATATCGCTATAACTCTCTTAATATTTGAAATATCGAATCCATTAAAAGTTCATACTATGTGTCGAATAAGGTTCAAAAATTCATGTTTGAAGAGTTTTTTGATAGCACCAACCATTGACCAAAGGGGTGGGAAAAAGTTGGTTTTTCGGGAAACATTTATCATATCTCTCTTAATAGGCACAATATCACAACCGTACAAAATGGACAGTATTCCCCTAATAATTACCTAAAACTTTTGTCTGAAAGAATTTTTGATATGACCCACCATTACGCCAAGGGATGAGAAAAATGATTTCGGAATTATAAGAAAATGCCTAGAGCTATCAGAGGTTACCATGACAACACTACTAAATTGATGAGGGATGTGCTATCAGACGTTGCCATGACAACGCACTTGCACGCGATCACATTTAGTTTTCCATCTGACTAAGTGAGAAGCGACCTCGGTGACGTAACTGGTAGTATGCTCAACTTCTATGCCAAAGTTCGCGGGTTCAAAGCCGGCCGAAGTCGTCGGATGTTCTAAGAGCGCTAAAAATCCCTCAATATGCTTTCCTTTGGAGGGGATGATCCAACGTTCGTTGCGAGTTGCTGGTTGCGGTGGCATCTCGTAGCCAAGTTCAGAGCTAGGTGTCGTTGACGGTAGTATCTGGTAGCAACATCAGGAACTACTGCGTGAAATTGACCGTCTGCAGTCCTTACCTGAATTACAGACTAATACAGCCATCACAATTCACACTGTTTATCAGACAGATTCTACACTCACCCAAAGTACACGGGGTTACTTGACCGCGTTGTCGCAGCCCCTAAACTGAGCAACCAACCAAAATCTCTGCGGGAGATATAATTTTGCGTGGAAAAGTAACAGACCGTTACATAGTTACACATCAGTGTCGAAACCTTGCATAAGGACAGTGTGACCACAAGTACAAAAATGTACCCCAAATGACAAGAAGGTTACCGTCCCCATAAGACAATAAAATGTTTAAAATATGCATAAAATGACGAAAAACAAAGTTAATTAAGCTCCAATTATAAAACACTTTCTAGCAATAAATGAGGTCTGATCCTTCTACGAAAACGTGCATATTCTGCCTATTTTCGCCTATCCCCAAGTTTGCCCGATGAAATCTACCTCCGCCTTCCGGCGTGCCGAGAGACTTTCTTTTGATGGAAAACATACATTCTGAAGCATAGAGACTCTCCGGCTTAATTATCGTATTGTAATGGCGGATTTCAGTTGCAATAGAAATATTTTTCTTATTGTAGGTAACCTTTGTCAGTTGAAAACCTAGTTCCAATTTTCGTATTCTTGCTCTATTTGCTTCTTTGTGTAGACCATTAATTTGAATCATTTCTCCCAAATACTTAAACTTTTCTACCTTGTCAATTTTTTCGGAGTCTGTTATTAAAACTGTAGGAGATTTTCTAATATTAGTCATCAATTTGGTCTTCTCAAAAGATATCTGAAGTCCAACTTTCTCTGCTATCTTTCTCAAAAGGTTTATTTGGACACAAGCTGTTTGTATATTTCCTGAAAGAATGGCAATGCCATCAGCAAAGGCCAAACAATTGATACATACCCCTTTAAATTTCGATCCTAGTCTTATTTCATGGTAGAGGCCTGTTTCCTTGAGCCTTTCTTCCCATCTCCCTTATTGCATTTTCTAGAACACAGTTGAAAAGAATTGGAGACAGTCCGTCTCCCGGCCTCACACCGATATTAATTAAAAATTCCTTTGAGATCTCTCCCATAAATTTCACTTTGGATTTTGTGTCAGTAAATGTACCTTTAATGCTGTTGATGGACTTCGAGTCTACTCCAAATTCCTCTAACGCATTGGACAATGAAGTTCTATCTATTATTATTATTATTATTATTATTATTATTATTATTATTATTATTGAAATTATTATTATTATTATTCTACGTTTGAATTGAGCCCCTATGGACTGCATATTAACAATCAATTATATTTGTGTCTATATCTTGTTCTTCTACCGGCCTTGACTTCCTATCAGAATTTCTTGAGTCCATCGATCAGTGCCTTCTTTCATGCATCTGGTGGAGGTCCTCTCTGTCTCCTGCGCTCAGATTCCACTTTAAAATTTGTCGAAATTTAAATCTGTCGTGGTTTTTCGTTTCTGGAATACCAATTTACAGCAGTTCTTTCACATGTTCTTGGAGCTATCTCCATTTCGTTTCCTTTAACTTTGTGAAATTCCAGATTTTCTTCGTCAGTCTGTCATAAGTCATATGGAAGATGCGCCTGTAGAACAGCAATATTCGCTTTCGCCATAAGAGAAAATTGGCGAACATAATTCATTTGATGGACTCAGACATCGTGGTCACTCAGCCCCGTCTACTTTGGTGTGAGAGTATAAAATTTTCTCTGATAACCTGTGTTAATGTGATGGCTGTGTTGATGTGTGCATTTGTAATTAAAGTGGGGAATGGGGAGTAGACGACCTAGGCTTTAAGTTAGAAACTATCCCGGTATTTGCCTGGAGTGAAAGTGGGAAACCACGGGAAGCCACATCCAAGATTGTTGAGATGGGAATCAAACTTTGCTCTTCATAGTTTTGCATCAAGAGTGCGCCCCGTTCCAGCCCTCAGATCAGAATTAAATTTCTTGGCAGAGCAGGGATCGAACCTGCAAACCGGGGCGATAGCGCAGAATGTAGCCTTAAGAGTGGGCTTCCCTGTGTTAATACGATCTTTGACAAGCACTGAACATATAATTCTAAAACTCCCTCCATTACGGTGGCTGGCGAAGTGAGTCTATGCTCATTCCAGTAGTTGGCGAAGTGATTCTATGCTCCCTTGCATAATTTACTGTCATGGAAATGCAAAGTATTGTACCTTCAACAGGTGATGGAATTTGATTATTTAGAGCAGTTTCATTCTGTTTATTTCAAAATGATGGTCGTCATCCTGAGTTGCGTTTGCAAGCAAATTGCAAAATTTGCAAGGATTTTATTATTGGCGATCAGTCTCATCGCATTCTCATCAGCAACAACTTGAGACTGGAAGTCTCTTAACTTCATTGTATAAGTAAATATTATTCTTTATTGATTATTTGTTTAGAGTACATAACAATGGGCCTAACCACGCTGTTGATTTTGGCAATGGAAGTATTATTTGCCATTTAATATTTGGCGGCTACGTTGATGCAGGCCACTGTATTGTTATTTAATATGACGTTAATTTGGGGAGAAATGCTACTATCAATAAACCCATTTGACGAAATAGAACATTGACCGCAAAAAAGTGGGAAATCGGAGAAAAATACGAAGCCACTTTTAAAATCCAATATAAATATGGCATTTCAGAAACAATTCCAGTTACTATGCCGTTACAGTGTAGGATCCTTGACGAACAAATGTACCGGTAAACATTGTTCTGCACTGTACTTCTCTTGCGAGAAATCTACACTTGGTTACTTTGAACTTTGCTGTTGTAATGGTAAAATTGATCTGACAAAATATAAAATATTTGACAGGCTGCAACAATTATTTTTCACTGGAGATGATATCTCAAGGAATTTCAGAGAGAATAATCGGCAATACAATGCTATGTCCTTCGTTTCACTTGGTGCCAATGTTACTGTGCCACATGCATACGGTCCACATTGTTTTAAAATATATGGAATTGCACATCATCGCATTTCTTCGTTATATTCCAAAATTATAAGCGACGGTTTGCGGCCAGCTGTATTAGACTCCTCTGAGTTCTTGAATTCCTCGGAAATAAATGACTTGCTTCCACATACTCCAATCGCTTGACCCATAGTTATGCTGTTTAGAAATCTGAACGTTTCCCAAGGGCTCCTAAATGCAAACATATTGCTTGAATTTGGAAATAATAAGTGCAGTTAAAATTAGGCAAAGAGGTCTAATCCTTCGACTTGATTCAACACCATCCGATAAAACACTATCATTTTCTTTTAAGAGGCAATATTTTCCAATTCGTTTGGCGTATTTTATCACAATCAATAAAGCTCAAGGGGAAACTCTGGAACGTATAGGTCTCAATTTGCCTCATCAATTTTTCAGTCATAGCCAGCAGTAATTTGCAATGTTGAGAGTGCAATCTATTGACGCCCTTATAGTTTCAATAGAGCCAAAAACTAATCGTACAAAGAATGTACAGTAGGCCTATATAAGAAAATTCTTCAGTAAATATTTTTCTATTGACCGTCATGTTTTGACGGGTTTCAACTAGTAATTATAATTATTATTATCACTCTTATCAACCAAAGCATGCACAGGCAGGCGAACCCTTCATTGGTCCTTAGTTTATCTGTACTGCAGTCACCCTGGAGGAGAGGTAATTGAATTACCCAATGGTCTCTACTCTCCTCCTGACCTACCATTGAGCAGCCACGTTAGACTTTAATCAAACAATTAAGGATCTAATTGACTTTTCGAAAGAACACTTAAGAACAGTGGACTTGAGTGGACCGTAGCAGCGAGCCATATAATCGAATCGTTTTCAGAGTGGCCACGTTTCCATTCACGAGTGAATACTGAACTTTAAAGCACTTCTCGCTGAACTGTTAGTTTATTCTCCAGTTTTCAAGTTGAGGAGGTTGGAGTTATAATTTATCAACTCTAGTTTATCTGTTTATTAACACCAGTAGCGTTTTCTTGCAAGTGAAGTCGCCCATCATCATTGCTATGGCTTCTTCTGCGGATCAGTGTAGAGTGTTCACCCAATGCTGCCAGGCTCGTGGTTCGATTCCTGGCCGAGAATGTGGGATTTTTAATGGGCGGAAATAATTCACAGAACTCTGAGTAGTGCGATGTCTACTAGTTAAAGATCTCTTATCATATTTGGTAATTACTAGACAAGCTTGCCACAGTGGGTGAGTGGTTATCGTTATCGTGTGACTTCCAAGCGCGCAAGCTTGCAGGTTCGCTCCTGGCTGTGGTAAGCGATTTTTGAAAGGCGACAAAAATCACGGCATGCATGTTATACGTTGTTG
The DNA here is from genome assembly GCA_946902985.2 of Meconema thalassinum. Lineage (NCBI taxonomy): Eukaryota > Metazoa > Arthropoda > Insecta > Orthoptera > Tettigoniidae > Meconema > Meconema thalassinum. The sequence continues at coordinate 2,094,426,898 of OX336388.2, read as the reverse complement.
ACATGTTAATGAACCCATTTGAATTCAGTAGGCCATGTTCATAATGGCAAAATTAATCTCGGAGTTTTCCGCCAGCTCAATAGTTCATCCTTTCTCTACTAGAAAGCGCTATAGTGTCAAGGAGCTTAGATATCGAACCTCCTTGACTTTCATAGCACTCCAAGGAGCAACAAAATCCGACATGCAAGCTGCTCTCTGGGCGTTAAATAACACAGCTTGCACTAGGCATACGAGGCCATACGATGTTAGACTATTATTATTATTATTATTATTATTATTATTATTATTATTATTATTATTATTATTATTATTATATCATTATTATCACTAGACAAAATAAAAAGATCGAAGATACTACATGAACGTGTAGAAGATATTGTACTGGAGCATTAACAATTGATATTGTAGCTTTCAATCGGTAAACACAAAATCATTCCAATTAGTGGAATACAGTAGAGTCTCGATTATCCGACCATAACTGTACCTAGAGTACGTCGGATCACCGAAAATGTCGGATAATACAGAATGACTTTGAAAATGAACTAAAACAAATAAGCAGACTATAGCCTACTGTATTACTAAAATAATGGCATTCTTTACGGTACTCTATATACTGAGTTATCAATTCAATTGTACATTCAGTATTGAGCAAAAACGCTCCAAATGCCGTAAGAAAAGAACAACTTGTCAACAATGTCTGCTTGCCTGCTGATTCCTTTTTTCTTGCTGCGTGTTCTCGCCATCGACGAAAAATCAACACCTCCGTTGCGATTGACTCCGACTGTCGCTCCACGAACGTTAATGCCATATCCAATGTACTCAATCCTTCACTGTGAGACATTGTCTTCTTCTTCTTCTTCTTCTACTTCACCTCTTCTTTTTCTTCTTATTCTCCTCCTTCTCCTTCTTCTTCTTTTTCTTCATCTTCACCATTCTCATATTCGTGAGTGCTTGCCCACGACTGACGAGAGGGCTGGAACGGGGTGCACTCAGTCTCGTGAGGACAATTGAGTAGCTGTCTGAGAGTGAGGCAGCGCCCCGATCATGAAAACCAAGATTAACGGCCGAGGAGACCCGATGTGCTGATCTCGCGTCACCCCAATATCTGCAGGGCAAAGGGCTGGGCAGCGATCGCTTGGTAGGCCTAGGCCCTTCAAGGGTCTGCAATCCAGGGGTTATTTATATTAAACGTACAAATTAAGTCTACCAGTGTAACACGGATTGTCGGATAAGCGAAGATCGGTTGAGCTTGCCAGAGTGTGTAGCTGCTTCTATGTGGATACCCTTGGGGTGAGCTACAAGCACCGACGCATGTGGATGAGATGAAATGAATGAAGATGAATGAAACTTGGCAAGTTCAATCTCAAGTAGTTCCAACTTTGGCTACCAGACGTCACTGACACTCAGTGGCGAACGTTGGAACTTGATAGAGCGTTTCTAGCCAAATAACCTACAAATTTAGCTACACTCTACCAATTATAGTGGTAGGTTTCTTTTTATGCCATAAATCTATGGCATGTGCCCGCCGGCTTTACTTCCCCTCCGAAGGAAGGCATACTGAAGGATGTTAACGCTCTTAAAAAATCCGACGACTTCGGTTGGGTTTGAACTCGCGATCTTGGGGCATAGCAGTTCAGCATGCTACCATCCACGCCACTGAAGCCGCATTTGTTGTTACGGACCATACATAATTTTTTAGAATCATGATGAATTTTAAATGAATTTTAAATTTCAGAATAAAAGAAAATTATGACAGATTCATATTTAAACACGAAGTTCCGTGACGAACTAAAGAGCCTACTTTTCTTAAAATTTAAGATTCATGCCAATGAGTAATCTATATGGATCAATCTAGAATAATGACGAAATTAGGTTGGTAATATCGAAATTTCTAATGAGTACGAAATACTGTATACCTGGCATAATGTAGCCACTTAGAGAACTACAGTTAGCAGCCCTGGTGACTGAATATATTCTTAGTTCCATCTCTTAAGGTACAGAATACAAAATTTGGTTGAAGTCCAATGGATAGCATGGACGTTACATGCAGTTAAACATTGGATCTAACAGCGCGCGTAAAATCATGTTGGCAACAATGACATACATGTATTTGTCAGAAATAATCTGAAATAATATGATCTATTGTTGTCTCAATTTTGAATGAAATCCATTAGTTAGTATAGAAGTTACAATCATTTTAAAATTGGACCTATCAGCAGGCTTAGAATCATGTTGGCAGCACTGGCGTAGGCCTATATTAGTTACTCCAAATTTATCTAGAATGCCAGGTACTATACGTGTGCAAAGTTTAGAGATATTGGCTTGCATACTTTCTGATATATTGATATTAGGGTAACAAAAATAGAGATAGTATTTATTAACAGTTGGCAGCCCTGGTTACTCTTAAGAATCAGCATAGTCATATCTGTTATAGTACACATAGCACACACGAAATTTGGTTGAAATCCAAATGATAGTATAGAAGTTACATGTATGTAAAGTTGGACCTCTCAGAAGGCTTAGAATCATGTTTGTAGCACTGACGTATATAAGTTACTCCAAATTAATATAGAATGTCAGGTACCGGTACTATACGTGTGCATAGTTTAAAGCTGTCGGCTCGCATACTTTCTGATATATTGGTATTTGGATAAAATAAATTGAGAGCATTTATTAACAGTTGGCAGCCCTGGTGGATCTTAGGAATACGTTCAGTCATATCTGATTATGTACACATAGCACATACGAAATTTGCTTGAAATCCAATTGATAGTGTAGAAGTTATATGCATTTAAAATTTGGACCTACCAGCAGGCTTAGAATCATTTTGGCAACACTGCCATGAATGGCCTCCTGGAAATTAAACTGAAATATTATTATCTATACGTATGCCAATTTTGACAAAGTTCCTATTCATACCTTCCAAGATATCGAACATGGAGCTCAAATTTCAATTGCGATTTTTCAGCAGTTGGTAGCACTGACATCATATTCAAATATGGCCGTGAGATATCCAGGTATAGATATTTACTCCTACCAAGTTTTGTTTTGATTGCTGCAGCCGTTTAGGAGTTGATGGGGACACACACACACACACACACACACACACAGCCAGACAGACAGACAGACAGAAGGACAGACAGACAGTCAGACAGACACACATTTTCCCGATCTCATAAGTCTACTTTTTCCTCATTTTTGCAAAATGTGAAAAGTAGGCTAAAAAATAATAATAATTAATGCTCCATACTTTCAAAGGTTACCAAGCCTTTAAAGGGTGAAAATTCGAAAACAATTTTATCTGATAACCTTTGGTAATGTGATGGCTTATTTAGTGTGCGAATTTGTAATTCAGATGAGGAATGGAAAAGAGGTGGCCAAGGGCTTAGGCTAGGAATAATCCCGGCATTTACCTGGAGTAGAAATGGGAAACTGAGGGAAACCGCTCAGCTCGGGTGGGAATCGAACTCACCTCTTCTCAGTTTTGCCTCACGAGGCTGAGTGGACCCCGTTCCAGGTCTCAAAAGGGGAGGATACGATGCATGGGTCACCGATTCGAACCACCTTTAGTACAACGCACATAGACGCGGCACTGCAATTGCAATTAATTAATTTCTCGGAAACTGCTGAGAAGCGCACCTTACTACTTGCACCTGGTATACGCCTGGTCATGCCCCACACGTGTAGTATATATGGTTCGAATCGGTGACCCATGCATCGTATCCTCCCCTTGTCAGCTCAGAAGTAAATTTCTTAGCATAGCCGGGAATTGAACCTGGAACTCTGTTGCGACAATCAAGGATGTGAGCTACTACACCACGAGTTGATCGCGTTTCTTTTTCATGCCAACTCCCGCACGTAGCTTGTTTACTCTTCCACGTTAACAAACTCTACTCATGACCACGAAGGAGGCTTTTTGCTTGAAGTTGAAAGCAGAGATTAACGAAAAGCCATTTCAGGGACGACCGACTACGGGGTCCGAATCCACTCATCTATCGAAATCGGAGCCACATGTTCTTGCGCCTTATCGTTCGTAGCTACCTAGGTAGGTTTCTTCAAAACTATTTTTTTTAAACATTTCAAACTGTAAAAAGCAAAAACATTTACCATTATAGGAATATGTGAGAAAATTGCCGTATTTATGCTCCGCCATTCAATACAAATTATATTCTTCAGCAAATTAGAAACAAATCTTAAGAAATTAATTTAATACAACTAATGAAAAATAAATTAGGCAAAATATATACAGAATGAATGAGCCTCCGTGGCTTAGGCGGCAGCACGCCGGCCTCTCACCGCTGGGTCGTGGTTCAAATCCGGTCACTCCATGTGAGATTTGTGCTGGACAAAGCGGATTTTTCTCCGGGTACTCCGGTTTTCCCTGTCACAAATGTAATTCCAGCAACACTCTCCATTGTCATTTCATTTCATCTGTCATTCATTTAACCATTTCCCCAGGGGAGTGCGACAGGCTTCGGCAGCCGGCACAGTTCACATCCTCGCCACAAGATGGGGGCTTGATTCATTCCATTCCTTAACCCGGTTGGTCGACTGGAAGCAGGCTGTCGATGTTTCATATACAGGATGTAATGAAGAAACTGGAAAAGCAATGAATAAGAACGAAGAAAATATAAAATCCATAGGATAAGATTCTTGTAAAATGGGAAATAATAGAATTAATTTGAAATAAAATAAAATGGATGTCCTTACAAATAATTTGGTTAAATAAAGGTTCTAAATATTTGGATATAATTTTCAATATCGATCAGCTGTTAATGGCTTATTAAATATTATCTATATTCAAATATACTCAATAGTACAGGAAACAAGAAGTTCCGTGAAGAACTATACAGCCTACTTTTCTTAAATTTTAAGATCCATGCCAATGATTAATGACGAAATTAAGTTGGTAATATCGAGATTTCTAATTAGATCGAAATGCTGTATACCTGGCATAATGTAGCCTAATAAAGCACTACAGTTGGCAGCCCTGGTGACTGAATATATTCTTAGATCCATTTCTTAGGGTACAGAATACAACATTTGGTTGAAGTCCGATGGATAGCATGGACGTTACATGCAGTTAAACATTGGATCTAACAGCGCGCGTAAAATCATGTTGGCAACAATGCTATGCATGTATTGGTCAGGAATAATCTGAAATAATATGATCTATTGTTGTGCCAATTTTGAATGAAATCCATTAGTTAGTATAGAAGTTATATGAATTTAAAGTTGGAGGTCTCAGCAGGCTTAAAATCATGTTGGTAGCACTGACGTATATAAGTTACTCCAAATTAATACAGAATGTCAGGTACTATACGTGTGCATAGTTTAAAACTGTCAGCTTGCATACTTTCTGATATATGGGTATTTGGATTAAAACAAATTGAGAGCATTTATTAACAGTTGGCAGCCCTGGTGGCTCTTAAGAATACGCTCAGTGATATCTGTTTATGTACACATAGCACATACGAAATTTGGTTGAAATCCAATTGATAGTGTAGAAGTTATATGCATTTAAAATTTGGACCTATCGGCAGGCTTATTATCATTTTGGCAACACTGCCATGTATGGCCTCCTGTAAATTAAACTACAATATTATTATCTATACGTGTGCCAATTTTGAAATAGCTCCGATTCATACCTTCCAAAATATCCAACATGGAGCTCAAATTTCAAATGTGATTTTTCATCAGTTGGTAGCACTGACATCATTTTCAAATATGGCCGTGAGATATTCAGGTATAGGTCTTTACGCCTACCAAATTTTGTTTCGCTTGCTGCAGCCGTTTAGGAGTTGATAGGGGGGGGGGGGGACACACACACACAGCCAGACAGACAGAAGGACAGACAGACAGGCAGTAGGACAGACAGACAGACAGACAGACAGACATTCACACATTTGCCCGATCTCATAAGTCTACTTTTTCCTCATTTTTGCAAAATGTGAAAAGTAGGCCAAAAATCTTGCATTTCTTGATAAGTCAACGGAAATATCTTTAGCGCGTAAAGCCTGCATAGCATTAGGGCCAGGCGGGTAGTCTGTACACATGGGGCGCTCACAACCCATTATCCAAGATTTCTCGCACGGGTCCGCTAGTCTATTATATAATACGCCAAGTTCATCCGACAAAAAACTCAAGCTCCTGAACCAGAGGGAGTTAGAAGGTTCGGTTTGTGCCAAAATCTTCCAAATCGTCTCAATAGCACAGGAAAATATTGCTTTTCTTGAAAGGTCGACGGAAATATATGTATTTGTTTAAAAAAGTGTTTAAACAAATAAACAAGACGATAGCCCCTGGCAGAACTGTGTCGCGTGCTGCCCGCATAACACTAGAGCCGAGTGGGTAGTCTGTACACATGGGGCGCACTCAACCCATTGTGCATTGAAAAGAATATTCAAACGGAATTAAGTTGCCCACAACAGTGACGAATTGCACTCTGATTTTGAAAAATATCGACAATTTGTTTAAAACGTGCGTTTAAACAATTAAATATATTTATAGACGCCCGCATAACAGTAAAGCCGAGCGGGTGGGTACTAAACATGCGAGATTTCTCGCAAAGGGCCGCTAGTTAGTTAGTATTGATTGGCGTAACATTTTAATTAATTATTTCAATCTGTTTCCACTATACCATTGGGAGTAGGGCGCTGTTACGCTTCGTTTGGACATATACTCTAGCGCTACGCAGCGGATTTGCATACAAGTTGATGAAAGCCACTGGAGTGTACAGCTTTGTAGTGTGGCAAGCCTCCGCTAGATGCTGTGACTGTGCTATCGTGTGAGGTCGACTAAGTTCGTCACTCTTCGCGCGCAATATAAATGTGCGGCGTTGTTGTGGAGGGCCAGGGTCGACGGCGACGGCGGACATCTGATCGATATATGGATCGGGCGCGACCTACTGGCCATCTACGCCCACGGTGACCCTAATGTGGACGCCAGTATTAGGAAAACAGCAGTTGCTAGGAGGTTGAGAGGGTTGCACCCTCCCCCTCGTGGTGATAGCGGGGGGAGAGAAGATCGATATCACTCCCCACCCCACTCGTTTTGCTCGCAGATGTTCGCTGGGTGACACGTGTTACCACGCGCACTCGCGGCTTTGCTATGCCCTCAGGGAGCCACGTGAAACATGCTGTTTGAACAGTAATGTATCCAGCTCTACCCACAGCAGGTCAATATTTACCTTTTGCACCTCGAGTGAACCACTTTTATCAGTTCCACCAGTGATGTGGTCATAAACAAGTTGGTGGCAATATCAAGATAAATACGAGTAATGTAATCTCATAAGTAGGGCTCGGATTATTAGGTGCTAAAAATCGGGAAAATATTTATTTTCTGTGTATAAAATATTTCTTAAATATGTGACAAAAAAGTAAAAATATTTAATTATAATTTAGTTTATTAATGACAATATAAACAATATGCATTGCTCACGAATGCAATTTATGCTATGTCTCACTGACTGCTGAAGCATTACAATATACAACGAGATACATCTTCAGGTAGACCATCACAAATTATCACGATTATCACGAAACACTTCTTCTGAAGGCGTAAAACTGCTGCAATACGTTTCTTGCCCTCGAAAAGCAAAAAGGAAGCTTGTAGTTTAACGTGACCGTTAATCTCGAGATCATGAGCCACGGGACCTTCTTTCTACGTGGAATCCGAACCACAGGACATGGCATTTCACATCGAAAATCTCACATGCATTGACCGGGAATCGATCCCGGACCACCTTGGTGAGAGGCATACAGCTAGACCGCTGAGCCACCACGCCCCTTCCTTGCCCGCGAGGTGTGGTGTAACTTGACATAACTGTTCAGCCTTGATTGCTTTCCCACATGGTTGGCAGAAGAGAACGCCCCCATCAGAAGTAAAATTGTCTTTAAATTCTGGAACATACTGCTGCAGACAATAACTTGTAGTCGCTTTTACTTTAGGCATCTCCGGCATCCAAAGTGAGTTGGACGGGGCGACAAGATAAGAAAAACACAGCTGCACGCTGACATACGCTCTGCATGAAGATTAGATAGCTCACAGGTTCTTACCCGGTGAAGTAACACAGAACACAATTGCAATAAACTGAAAGATAGAGCATACTGTTTTAAAACATGTAAATATTATGTCTTTTTATGTGCTAATAGCTTAAGTGAAAAGCAGGAATTTATTTATTAATAGACAAAATGTTTAAAATATTTATTTACCTAAAAATCCGAGCCCTACTCACGAGAGAAGGGAGAGGGCGAAGGCAAGGTTTTCAAAATAATATGGGCTCGGAAATACTTGTAGAAGAAGACTTTTGCAAATACTTGGTCATCCATGTAAAGAATGATATGAAATGGAGTTCCCATGTGGGTTGTGTCGTCTCACTTCGTTTTAATGAGGGTTTAAAGAGGCAGTAGCTCCACCACAATAGAAGTAGTGTCAATCGAATGATATAAACACATTATTGAAATGCAGTCGAAATAAATCAGAAACCTCCATGGACATCAAATTGGCAGGCGAAAAGCAAAAGGAAGTAGGAGACTACTGTTACTTAGGAAGCAAAATAACCAGTGATGGACAAAGCAAAGATGATATCAAAAGTAGGTTGGCTCAGGCAAGGAAAGCATTTCTACAGAAAAGGTATCAGTTGACTCTAATATAGATTTAGGTATTAGGAAGTCAGTTTTGAAAGCCTTTGTCTGGAGCGTGGCACTCTATGGAAGTGAAGGTTGGTTGGTTGGTTCATAAGTTTAGGGGCTGCGACAACGCGGTCATTAAGCCCCGTGTACTTAGGGTGTGTGTAGAATCTGTCTGATAACTGGTATTAACTGTGATGACTGTATTAGTGTGTGTTATCTGTTTTTTTAATTCAAGTAAGGACTGCAGACTTTTGAATTTTTCAAATAGTTCCTACTTTCGCCACCAAACGCCACCGTCAACGACTACTAGTTCAGAACTTAGGTACCAGACGCCACCGCAGTCGGCTCTTGGCAACGAACGTAGGAACTTAAGAGCGTTGTTTACATTCTTAACCTATACAATTTAGCTTCAAACAGGTATAATTAGTGGAAGGTTCTTTAACATGCCATAAATCTATGACATGGGACCGCCGGCTTTACTTCCCCTCCAAAGGAAGGCATACTGAGGGATTTATAACGCTCTTAAGAAATCCGACGAATTCGGCTGGATTTGAACCCGCTATCTTGGGCATAGAAGCTCAGCACGCTACCGACTACACCACCGAAGCCGCTTATATGGAAGTGAAACTTGGACTGTTTGAGCAGCAGAAAACAGGAGAATTGATGCGTTTAAAATGTGGTGTTACAGGAGAATGATGAAGATCAAACGGGTAGATAGGGTTACGAATGAAGAGGTATTAAAACGAGTGGGAGAGGAGAGATGTTTCTGGCAACTGGGATTAGTGTGCGGTAGCTATGTAGAGATGAAATGATTAGCTCAGGACAGGGAGAAATGGATAGATGCATCAAACCAGTCAAATGACTGAAAACTCAAACAACTACAACCGTCATAGTTAATGTTTTTGCATCATATGTTCCTTATTTCCCAATAATTGGGATTATAATCGTGTTGACAGACTGAATAGTAAGTGCACACAGTTACATGATCATGATGCCATAAAGCCCCTAAAAACGGCAAAAGCAACAACGAGGAGCACGATTACGCAGTGCCGTTCCCGGTAAGATACGCTGCCTAGGGAGAAATTTTAGTTCATAATTGTATTAACCTGTCACAGAATAATTGTGAATAAAGGCCTCAGTTTCTGTAAGGATTCAGAACGAGAAGCTACGATGGGGCGCTACAGGGAGTGCACGAAACATATTGTGACGGTCGGCCATGTTACAAATTAACCCCTACTACGTTAGTTTAATCCGCTAATACCACCAGGAGCGTCGTCTGTACAGCGAGAAGCCGCCATCCAGGCGTCTGAGAACGACGCCATACGTATTTCACCATAAGGATTCTCTAACCAGTGGCATTCAATATGCGGTACGCGGGAATGTGTTACATGGCACGTGGATTAAGGGAATACGAGCAATGGACAATTTTGGAGCCATTCTTTCAGTGTTGCCTATACAAACTGTCAGTTGTAGCTCTTCAGTCGGTCTACAGTAATTTTCCCAATGGCTGACGAGGTACAATGTATATAAATAATAAGTAAATGACACTTCTGGAAAAAATTACAACATTTATTTGTTATGCTCACTCTTATAAAGAAGGATCTGACGATGAACGCTTGACGTTGGAATTGTGACATCCAATTAAGTAGGTATTTGTACATAAAAGCTGATGATGATGATAATTGTTGTTTTTAAGGGGCCTAACATCTAGGTTATCGGCCCCTAATGGTCTGGGTGAGAGCGAAAATGACAATGAAGTGGAATCCAAAACGAAAATTAAGTGAGACATAAAATACTTACAAAAAGGAACTCATTGAAACTACTCACAAAATGGAGAGTGGTAATACTTACAAAAGGGAATTTAAAACGAAAATACTCACAAAAGGAATAGATTGAAAAATACGCACAAAATGTAGTTTAGGTTCAAAATACATACAAAATGCAATGTAGAGTCGAAATACTTACAAAATGCAATTGATATTCAAAATATTTACAAAATGCAAAGGAGATTGAAAACACGTACAAAATGCAATTGAGGTCCAAATTACTTACAAAATGCAATTGAAATTGAAAATACACAATGCAATTCACGTTGAAAGCTCCCATTTCCAATCCAAAATATTCACAAAGTGCAATTGAAATTCAAAATGCTTACAAAATGCAATTGAAATTGGAAATGCTTACAAAATGCACGGTAGATTAGGATAGACAATACTTACAAAATGCAATTTAGATTGAAAATACTTACAAAATGTAATTTAGTTTCAAAATACCCCAAAATGCAATTGAGAATCAAAATACTTGCAAAATGCCGACCATACAAAATGCAATTTAGATTGAAAATACTTGCAAAAAGTGGTTTAGGTTGAAAATGCTTACAAAATGCAATTGAAATTAAAAATACTCACAAAACCTCCGGTCCGGATATTGAGAGACTTACTAAAAAAGCAATTTAGATTGTCAAGCCTTACAAAATGAAATGGAGGCTGAAAACACTCGCAAAATGCAATGTAGATCGAAAAGACTTACAAAATGCAACGCAGATTGAAAATACCCAGCCTACAAAATGGAGTGTAGATGCAAATGAATCGCTAAAGGGAATTTAGATACACGGAGAGCCAATTAACAAAAACAGTGCGGGAATCTTAAAGAGAAAAGGAAATATAATGAAAAGAAAACAAGAGGGCTGACCCCTCGAAGAAGGAAGGATCAGGAAAGATGAGACAAGGGCCAACTAAGGCGGGAAAGTGAAAGACTCCCTAGGCCTCGGATACCCTAATACCGTCAGGGTCGGAAAAGAACAAGAGTTGACCAAGGGAGGTCGACAGGAAAGAAGACGGAGAGGAGCCTGGAACATGTAAGTGGAAGCAATGCTGGACTCAGTTGGGGTCCCGTGGTCGCCAACCCACGTTCCACTAGAAGTGAGCCCCTGGGGGAGTACATAAAAGCGTGTTAGTTTGTAGGGTATGTAAATACTTGTTTCCTGACTAATGTAATTGGGCACAATTCGTGTTGACCGACTGAAAAGCTCTCTTTAATATAATGAGGCAACACTGGAAAATGGCTTCGATCACTTCAACGGAATCATCTGGAATCCCATCTGAATCGTCCTGATTTTTGTCCGTGTTTTAATTTCGGAACGCACTGCATAGACAAGCGGGAGTTACTAACTGTGCACCTGCTTATTTGCTCGTGGAGTGTCGTACAAGTGTGACGTCTGGTGAGTTACACACTTTCAATATGTGAAGAGAGCAAAGCAAACAGGATGTTAATTGCTCAGTTGAGTTATCAGCTGCTAGTATCAGGTGCTACAACAACAAGTGGAGCATGTTTTGTTCACGCTAGCAGGAAGCTATTGAAAGAAATTCAAATTCATACCCCTGAGTGCTTAACTAGTTTGCAGAGGCTCACAACTCCTGACCTTCTTTGTTCAGCTCTTGTTCTTTTAGGACCCCAATGGTGTTAGAATTTCGAGGACTAGAGTGTCTTCCATTTTCCTGCCTTATTTGATGCTTGTCTTTTTATTGCCAACACCCTCATTTATCGTGGGATCACATTTCATCCCTCCCAATATTATTCTGCTAAGATCCCATTCCAGTTTTGTACCGAAAATAAGGTCCCATTATCACCAACCTACACATATGGGGCAACTACAGGTTCTGCATATCCTAATGCGTAAGCGAAACGCACTCACTATACTCTTTAAATGCCTCATAATTAAATAAATACATTAAAACATGTTTATTTACAATGAAATAATGAAACAATGCAGCACGGTAACCATGGTAACAGAATCTCACAGGTCCATCTATTTCTGTAAGACGCAATGCAATTCCAATTAGTACATTACTGTGCGGCTTCGGTGGCGTAGTCGGTAGCATGCTGAACTGCTGTGCCCAAGATAGCGGGTTCAAACCTAGCCGAAGTCGTCGGATTTTTTAAGAGCGTTAAACTTCTTCAGTATGCCTTCCTTCGTAGGGAAAGTAAAGCCGGCGGTCCCATGTCATAGATTTACGGCATGTAAGAGATCCTTTCACAGACTAAACTTGTGTAAAGCAAAATTGTTAGGTTAGATTTCGTCAGAACGCTCTATCAAAGTTCCAACGTTCACCACAAGGTGTCATTGATATCTGGTGGCGAAAGTTGGAACTACTTGAAATTGAACGGAACTTGTAGCTCACCCTTTAGGGTATTCGCTGGAAGCAGCTACAGACTCAGGCAAGCCGAACATGTCCTCGGACACTCCCGGCACTAAAAGCCATACGATAAATAAATAAATAAGTACATTACTGTGAAAGTTTCCAGACGATTATAAAGTTATCACTGAACCAAATTGAGCTATAAAATTCATCCATACATACAGTATAATGCGCTTAAAGGGGGTCAAGGGGCACTCTAGATTTTAGGTAGATTTCTTTAGAAAGCTAACTATTGCAATGGGTCCCATGTTTCGACTTCCGGAAAATTTCGACATATCTTCGCGTTTCACATCCCCCAGACCCCAAAACCACCGTCAGTTCAAAAGTTTATATATAATTTATATATATCAGTTTCTTGTGGACACGATAACTGCCGTAATTTTGCACCAATCCCTTTGAATTTTTTACAAAATATGTATCCCTATAAAATCTCGGTCGAGTTCGTTAATGGGAAAAATCGGTCAAAGGGGGTAAAAATGGGGGGCTTTTTTCGAAAAAGTGAAATATCGCTATAACTCTCTTAATTCATGAAATATCGAATCCCTTCAAAGTTCATAATATGTGTCGGATAAGTGCCAAAAATTTATGTCAAATAAGTTTTTTGATAGCACCAACCATTGACCAAAGGGGTGGGAAAAAGTGGGTTTTTCGGGAAACATTAATCATACCTCTGTTAATAGGCACAATATCAAAACCGCACAAAATGAACAATATTCCTCCAATAATTACCTAAAACTTTTGTCTGAAAGAATTTTTGATATGACCCACCGTTACGCCACGGGGTGAACAAAATGATTTAAATTATAAGAAAATGCCAAGTGCCAAGAGAGGTTGCCATGACAACTTTAGTTTTAATTGATAAGGATGACCATCAGCAGTTGCTATGACAACGCCACTGCACGAGATCACATTCAGTTTTCATATGTCAGTGGGAAGCGACTTCGGTATCGGAACTGGTAGCATGCTGAACTTCTATGCCCAAGGTCGCGGGTTCAAACCCGGCTGAAGTCGTCGGATTTACTAAGAGCGCTAAAAAACCTGAGTTTGCTTTCCTTCGGAGGGGAAGTTCCAACGTTCGTTGCGAGTTGCTGATTGAGGTGGCATCTAGTAGCCAAGTTCACAGCTAGGTGTCGTTGACGGCAGTATTTTAGGTAGATTTCATTAGAAAGCTAACTATTGCAATGGGTACCATGTTTCGATTTCCGGAAAATTTCGACATATCTTCGCGTTTCACATCCCCCAGACCCCAAAACCACCGTCAGTTCAAAAGTTTATATATAATTTATGTAATATATGTATATATGTATATCAGTTTCTTGTGGACACGATAACTGCCGTAATTTTGCACCAATCACTTTGAATTTTTTACCGAATATGTATACCCATAAAATCTCGGACGAGTTCGTTACTGGGCTAAATCGGTCGAAGGGGATGAAAATGGGGGACTTTTTTTTTCGAAAAATGAAATATTACTATAACTCTCTTAATATGTGAAATATCGAATCCATTCAAAGTTCATACTATGTGTCGGATAAAGCTCAGAAATTTATGTTTGAAACGTTTATTGATAGCACCAACCATTGACCAAAGGGGTGGGAAAAAGTGGTTTTTTCGGGAAACATTAATCATATCTCTGTTAATAGGCACAATATCAAAACCGTACAAAATGGACAATATTCCCCTAATAATTACCTAAAACGTTTGTCTGAAAGAATTTTTGATATGAGCCACCATTGAGCCAAGGGATGAGAAAAATGATTTCGGAATTATAAGAAAATGCCAAGAGCTATCAGTGGTTGACATGGCAACACTACTAAATTGATGAGGGATGAGCCATCAGACGTTGCCATGACATCTGACTAAGTGTGAAGCGGCTTCGGTGACGTAACTGGTAGCATGCTGAACTTCTATGCCCAAGGTCGCGGGTTCAAAGCCGGCCAAAGTCGTCGGATTTTCTAAGAGCGCTAAAAATCCCTCAGTAAGCTTTCCTTTGGAGGGGAAGTTTCAACGTTCGTTGCGAGTTGCTGATTGAGGTGGCATCTAGTAGCCAAGTTCACAGCTGGGTGGCGTTGACGTTAGTATCTGGTAGCAACATTAGGAACTACTGCCTGAAATTTAGCGTCTGCATTCCTTACCTGAATTACAGACTAATACAGCTATCACAATTCACACCGTTTATCAGACAGATTCTACACTCACCCAAAGTACACGGGGTTATATGACCGCGTTGTCGCAGCCCCTAAACTGAGGAACCAACCAACATCTCTGCGGGAGATATAATTTTGCGTGAAGAAGTAACAGACCGTTACATAGTTACACATCAGTGTCGAAACCTTGCATAAGGACAGTGTGACCACAAGTATAACAAGTAGGAGTCCACGCAGCACGACCTGCTTTTGATAAGACGGTGGCGCAGCAGCAAGTGGCCAGCAAGAGTGGTTATAATCTCAAACAATAACTTCGTTGGTGGCAAGGCCTGCGGATTTGCATTTCGGACCTTCGACCCGATTGCGAGGAAATGTAGGAAAATTATAAAATATTATTCTAGGCAATGCTGACACCATCACATGGTTATGAAAGCCGGACTTCCTCGGAAGAGGAAAATACCTTACTGCTGTAAATACATGATTCAACTTATTGAAAAGGTTAAAACGAGTTATTATAGATAATTTTCCTTAGAATTCAATTAGACCATCAGTTGAATTTTTACCAGTTATTATATACATTTGGGCCCATTTTTTTTTTCAAAAACCAAAAACATTTAATAACATCAAAACGGTGAGAGATATCAAAATTTGATAAGGGATAGAAAAGTTGCAAATCACTGAGATCTTACACCTGTAGATTTAACTTTTTCGATAGGAACGACGCTTTCCGTGATATAACGATTCGAAAAAAAAGAATGAAATTCACGGCCCCCAAAAAGGAAAGTGGTGAGAGATATAAAAAAATCATAAGAGTTAAAAACGTTGCTAATCACTGAGGTCCTATATCTGTACATTTTACTTTGTTCGATACGGCCAACCATTTCCCAAATATAACAGTTCGAATAAAAGGAAGACATTCAGGGCCGCAGAAAATCAAAACGGTGAGAGATATCAAAAAATCTTAAGGGTTGAAAAAGTTGCTAATCACTGAGATCTTACACCTGTAGATTTAACTTTGTTAGATACGGCCAACCGTTTGCCAGATACAACGGTTCGAAAAAAAAAGGAAGACATTCTGGGCCCCAGAAAAGGAAAACGGTGAGAGATATCAAAACATCATCAGGGGTAAGAAAAAGGATGAAATTCATGGCCCCAAAGAAAGGTCCGGCCCTGCACCAAATTTAACGCTCGACAACAGAGTTCCTCACAGGCCCGATTCCTTTCCCCGTACCACATTTCAGCTCGATATCTTGAAAATTCCGACCAGTAGTTTGCTAAACGTACAAACGTCACGCTCATCCGTACATTTTCAGGGCCCCCAAAAAAGAAAACGCTGAGAGATATCAAAAAATCGTTATGGGTAAGAAATTTGCATACCGCGGAGATTTTACACCTGTCTATTTAACTTTTTTCGATATGACCAACCGTCTCCGAGATATATCGATTCCAAAAGAGTTTCAAATTCAGGGTCCCCCAAAAAGATCCGGCCCTGCACCGATTTTATCGCCCAAAAATAGGGTCCCTCATAGGCTCTAGCTCTTTTACCGCTCCAAATTTCAGCTTGATATCTTGAAAATTGCGACCTGTACTTTGCTCAATCCAAAAACGCCACGCACATACGCACATCTTCAGGGCCCCAAAAAATAAAACTGTGAGATATCAAAAATCGTTTTGAGTAAAAAAGTTGCATACCGCGGAGATCTTACACCTGTACATTTAACGTTTTTCGATACGACCAACCGTTTCCGAGATATATCGCTTCCAGAAAAAAGTATGAAATTCAGGGCCCCCAAAAACGATCCGGCCTTGCACCGTTTTTAACGCCCAACAATAGGGTTCGTCACAGGCCCCAACTCTTTCACCGTACCAAATTTCAGCTCAATACCTTGAAAATTGCGACCTGTACTTAGCTAAACGCAAAATGTCACGCACAATGGACATTTTCAGGGCCCCATAAAAAGAAAACGATGAGAGATATCAAAAAATCGTTTTGAGTAAAAAAGTTGCATACCGCGGAGATCTTACACCTATACCTTTAACATTTTTCGATACGATCAACCGTTTCCGAGATATATCGATTCCGAAAAAAAGTTTGAAATTCAGGGCCCCCAAAAAGGATCCGGCCCTGCACCGATTTTCACGCCCAACAACAGGATGCGTCACAGTCACTAACTCTTCTACCGTACCAAATTTCAGCTTAATATCTTGAAAATTGCGACCAGTACTTAGCTAAACGCAAAAATGTCACGCACAATGGACATTTTCAGGGCCCCAAATAAAGAAAACGGTGGGAGATATCAAAAAATCGTTTTGAGTAAAAAAGTTGCATACCGCGGAGATCTTACACTTATACCTGTAACATTTTTCGATACGATCAACCGTTTCCGAGATATATCGATTCCAAAAAACGTTTGAAATTCAGGGCCCCCAAAAAAGATAAGGCCCTGCACCGATCTTAACGCCCAACAATAGGATTCGTCACAGTCACTAACTCTTTCACCGTGCCATATTTCAGCTTAATATCTTGAAAATTGCGACCAGTACTTAGCTATACGCAAAAATGTCACGCACAATGGACATTTTCAGGGCCCCAAAAAAAGAAAACGGTGAGAGATATCAAAAAATCGTTTGGAGTAAAACAGTTGCATACCGCGGAGATCTTTCACTTGTACATTGAACATTTTTCGATACGGCCAACCGTTTCCGAGATATATCGATTCCAAAAAACAGTTAGAAATTCAGGGCCCCCAAAAAAGACCCGGCCCTGCACCGATTTTAACGCCCAACAATCGGGTTCGTCACAGTCACTAACTCTTTCACCGTACCAAATTTCAGCTTAATATCTTGAAAATTGCGACCAGTACTTAGCTAAACGCAAAAATGTCACACACAATGGACATTTTCAGGGCCCCGAATAAAGAAAACGGTGACAGATATCAAAAAATCGTTTTGACTGAAAAAGTTGCATACCGCGGAGCTCTTACACCTATACCTTTAACATTTATCGATACGATCAACCGTTTCCGAGATATATCGATTCCGAAAAAAAGTTTGATATTCAGGGCCCCCAAAAAAGATCCGGCCCTGCACCGATTTTAACGCCCAACAATAGGATTCGTCACAGTCACTAACTCTTTCACCGTACCAAATTTCAGCTTTATATCTTGAAAATTGCGACCAGTACTTAGCTAAACGCAAGAATGTCACACACAATGGACATTTTCAGGGCCCCAAAAAAACGAAAACGGTGAGGGATATCAAAAAATCGTTTAGAGTAAAAAAGTTGCATACCGCGGAGGTCTTACACCTATACATTTAACATTGTTCGATACGATCAACCCTTTCCGAGATATATCGATTCCAAAAAAAGTTTGAAATTCATGACCCCCAAAAAAGATCCGGCCCTGCACCGCTTTTAACGCCCAACAATAGGATTCGTCACAGTCACTAACTCTTTCATCGTACCAAATTTCAGCTTAATATGTTGAAAATTGCGACCAGTACTTAGCTAAACGCAAAAATGTCACGCACAATGGACATTTTCAGGGCCCCAAAAAACGAAAACGGTGAGAGATATCAAAAAATCGTTTTGAGTAAAAAAGTTGCATACCGCTGAGATCTTACACCTATACATTTAACATTTTTCGATACGAGCAACCCTTTCCGAGATATATCGATTCAAAAAAAAAGTTTGAAATTCAGGGCCCCCAAAAAAGATCCGGCCCTGTACCGATTTTAACGCCCAACAACAGAATTCGTCACAGTCACTAAATCTTTCATCGTACCAAATTCCAGCTTAATATCTTGAAAATTGCGACCAGTACTTAGCTAAACGCAAAAATGTCACGCACAATGGACATTTTCAGGGCCCCAAAAAAAAGAAAACGATGAAAGATATCAAAAAATCGTTTTGAGTAAAAAAGTTGCATACTGCGGAGATCTTACACCTATACCTTTAACATTTTTCGATACGACCAACCGTTTCCGAGATATATCGATTCCAAAGAAAAGTTTGAAATTCAGGGCCCCCAAAAAAGTTCCGGCCCTGCACCGATTTTAACGCCCAACAATGGGATTCGTCACAGTCACTAACTCTTTCATCGTACCAAATTTCAGCTTAATATCTTGAAAATTGCGACCAGTACTTAGCTAAACGCAAAAATGACATGCACAATGGACATTTTCAGGGCCCCAAAAAAAGGAAACGGTGAGAGATATCAAAAAATCATTATGAGTAAAAAATTTTCATACCGCGGAGATCTTACACCCGTAGATTTAACGTTTTTCGATACGACCAGCCGTTTCCGAGATATATCGATTCAAAAAAATAGGATGAAATTCAGGGCCCCAAAAAAAGGTCCGGCCCTGGGCCGATTTTAACGCCCAACAATGGGGTTCGTCACAGGCCCAAACTCTTTCACCGTACCAAATTTCAGCGCGATATCTTGAAAATTGCGACCTGTACTTTGCTAAACGCAAAAACGTCACGCACATACATACATACATACATACATACATACATACATACATACATACATACAGACAGACTTTTTTTGAAATTTTTTTTTTCGACTCTGATTCGATTGGTATAGGTTTGAAACGTGGGCGACGCTTAGTTTCCGAGATCTCGAAAAATCCTACCACGGCTATATGAAAGCCTATAGGATCTTTAGATCCGGCTTTCATAACAAGGCGGCCAAGCGAAGTTGCGACTTTAAATAGACGTTTCTCGCGATTTTACCAACCAAACGTAATGAGACTTGGTACAGCATATGTTTATACACATTGTAATGCCCTGACATCTAACTTCGTTCAATTGTTTACATAACCTCAAGATGGCGGTTGTGTGAAATATTTCACCGGCATTCTATATCTCTGAAATTATTACCGGTATCACCCTGAAATTTTGTACGGAGATAAGGGGCACCACTGGAAGTTCATTTTTGAGACTTTCAAAATACGGTTAACTACAAAACGAACATGGCGGCCACGCGAAATTGAAAGTTTTATATAGACTTTTCTCGCGATTTAATGATCCAAACGCAATGAAACTTGGCACAGCAAATGTTTATACACATTATAATGCACTGGTATTTAATTTGGTTCAATTGTTTACATAACCTCAAGATGGCGGCTGTGCTAATTTTCAAATTAAGTTTATATTTTCTTGTGTCGTAATCATGCGATCGAAGTGAAAGTTTGAATAATGAACCTACGCAATATTTTTCCTTAATGGTACATGACTCTATGGCCAATACATATAACAATCCAACACGGCGACCATCCGAAATATTTAGATGGTTCTCAATATCTACGAATCTATTATATCAATTAAACTGAATTTTTAAATGTTCATAGGGGCTATGAACATAAGTTCACCTATAGGACTTTCAATTACCTGGTTACCAAAAGTCCAACATGGTGGTGACCGCACCAAATTTCAGTTTGATATCTTGAAAATTGCGACCTCTACTTCTCTAAACCCAAATATGTCACGCACAATGGACATTTTCAGGGCCCCAAAAAGAGAAAACGGTGAGAGATATAAAAATCGTTATGAGTAAAGTAGTTCCATACCCTGGTGATCTTACACCTATACATTTAACGTTTTTCGATACGAGCAGCCGTTTCCGAGATATATCGATTCAAAAAAAGTTTGAAATTCAGGGCCCCCCAAAAATATCCGGCCCTGCACCGTTTTTAACCCCCGACAACAGGTTTCCTCACACGGTCCAACTCTTTCACCGTTCCAAATTCAGCTCGATATCTTGAATATTGCAACCTGTACTTCGCTAAACCCAAAAATGTGACGCACAATGGACATCTTCAGGGCCCCAAAATGGAAAACGGTGAGAGATATCAAAAAATCATTATGAGTAAAAAAGTTGCATACCGCGGAGATCTTACACCAGTACATTTAACGTTTTTCGATACGACCAACCGTTTCCGAGATATATCGATTCCAAAAAAAATGGTTGAAATTCAGCCCCCCCCCCCTCCCAAAATCAGGCCGTGCACTGTTTTTAACGCCCGACAACAGGTTTCCTCACAGGGTCTAACTCGTCCACCGCTCCAAATTTCAGCTCGATATCATGAAAATTAAGACCTATACTTCGCTGAACCCAAAAATGTCATGCATAATTGACTTTTTCAGGGCCCCAAAAAACAAAACGGTGAGAGATATCAAAAAATCGTTTTGAGCAGCCGTTTCCGAGATATATCGATTCAAAAAAAGTTTGAAATTCAGGGCCCCCAAGAATATCCGGCCCTGCACCGTTTTTAACCCCCGACAACAGGTTTCCTCACACGGTCCAACTCTTTCACCGTTCCAAATTCAGCTCGATATCTTGAATATTGCAACCTGTACTTCGCTAAACCCAAAAATGTGACGCACAATGGACATCTTCAGGGCCCCAAAATGGAAAACGGTGAGAGATATCAAAAAATCATTATGAGTAAAAAAGTTGCATACCGCGGAGATCTTACACCAGTACATTTAACGTTTTTCGATACGACCAACCGTTTCCGAGATATATCGATTCCAAAAAAAATGGTTGAAATTCAGCCCCCCCCCCCCCCTCCCAAAATCAGGCCGTGCACTGTTTTTAACGCCCGACAACAGGTTTCCTCACAGGGTCTAACTCGTCCACCGCTCCAAATTTCAGCTCGATATCATGAAAATTAAGACCTATACTTCGCTGAACCCAAAAATGTCATGCATAATTGACTTTTTCAGGGCCCCAAAAAACAAAACGGTGAGAGATATCAAAAAATCGTTTTGAGTAAAAAAGTTTCATACCGCGGAGATCGTACACATGTAGATTTAAATTTTTTTGATAAGACCAACTGTTTCCGAGATATATTGATTCCAAAAAAAATTGAAATTCAGGGTCCCCAAAAAAGATCCGGCCCTGCACCGATTTTAACGCCCAACAATAGGATTCGTCACAGTCACTAACTCTTTCACCGTAACAAATTTCAGCTTAATATCTTGAAAATGGCGACCAGTACTTAGCTAAACGCAAAAATGTCACGCACAATTGACATTTTCAGGGCCCCAAAAAAAAGAAAACGGTGAGAGATATCAAAAATTAGTTTTGAGTAAAAAAGTTGCATACCGCGGAGATCTTACAGCTATACCTTTAACATTTTTCGATATGATCAACCGTTTCCAAGATATATCGAATCAAAAAAAAAGTTTGAAATTCAGGGCCCCCAAAAAAGATCCGGTCCTACACCGATTTTAACGCCCAACAATAGGATTCGTCACAGTCACTAACTCTTTCACCGTAACATATTTCAGCTTAATATCTTGAAAATGGCGACCAGTACTTAGCTAAACGAAAAATGTCACGCACAATGGACATTTTCAGGGCCACAGAAAAAGAAAACGGTGAGAGATATCAAAAATCGTTTTGAGTAAAAAAGTTGCATACCGCGGAGATCTTACACCTATACATTTGACGTTTTTCGATACGACCATCCGTTTCCGAGATATATTGATTCCAAAAAGGGGATGAAATTCAGGGCCCCAAAAAAAGGTCCGGCCCTGCACCGATTTTAACGCCCAATAACCGGGTTCCTCAGTGGCCCTAGCTCTTTCACCGTACCAAATTTCAGCTTGATATCTTGAAAATTGCGACCTGTACTTTGCTAAACGCAAACATTTCACTCACAATGGACATTTTCAGGGCCCCAAGAAAACTAAACGGTGAGAGATGTCAAAAAATCTTTTTTATTAAAAAAGTTGCATACGGCGGAGATCTTACACCTGTATTTTGAACGTCTTTCGATACGACCAACTTTTTCCGAGATAAATCCATTCCAAAAAAAAGTTTGAAATTCAGGGCCCCCAAAAAAGATCCGGCCCCGCGCCGATCTTAACGCTCAACAATAGGATTCGTCACAGTCACTAACTCTTTGACCGCACCAAATTTCAGCTTAATATCTTGAAAATTGCGATCAGTACTTAGCTAAACGCAAAAATGTCACGCACAATGAACATTTTCAGGGCCCCAGAAAATCAAAACGGTGGGAGATATCAAAAAATTATTTTGAGTAAAAAAGATGCATACCGCGGAGTTCTTACACCTGTACATTTAACAGTTTTCGATACGACCAACCGTTTCCGAGATATATCGATTCCAAAAAAAATATTGAAATTCAGGGCCCCCAAAAAAGATCCGTCCCTGCACCGATCTGAACGCCCAACAACAGGATTCGTCACAGTCAATAACTCTTTTACCGTACCAAATTTCAGCTTAATATCTTGAAAATTGCGACCAGTACTTAGCTAAACGCAAAAATGTCACGCCCAATGGACATTTTCAGGGCCCCAAAAAAAGAAAACGGTGAGAGATATCAAAAAATCATTTGCAGTAAAAAAGTTGCATACCGCGGAGATCTTACACCTGTACATTTAACATTTTTCGATACGACCAACCGTTTCCGAGATATATCGATTCCAAAAAACAGTTAGAAATTCAGGGCCCCCAAAAAAGATCCGACCCTGGACCGATTTTAACGCCCAACAATAGGATTCGTCACAGTCACTAACTCTTTCACCGTACCAAATTTCAGCTTAATATCTTGAAAATTGCGACCAGTACTTAGCTAAACACAAAATGTCACACACAATGGACATTTTCAGCGCCCCAAAAAAAGAAAACGGTGAGAAATATCAAAAAATCGTTTTGAGTAAAAAAGTTGCATACCGCGGAGATCTTACACCTATACATTTAACATTTTTCGATGCGATCTACCGTTTCCATGATATATCGATTCCAAAAAAGAGTTTGAAATTCAGGGCCCCAAAAAAGATCCGGCCCTGCACCGATTTTAACTCCCAACAATAGGGTTCGTCACAGTCAGTAACTCTTTCACCGTACCAAATTTCAGCTTAATATGTTGAAAATTGCGACCAGTACTTAGCTAAACGCAAAAATGTCACACACAATGGACATTTTCAGGGCCCCAAAAAAAGAAAACGGTGAGAGATATCAAAAAATCGTTTTGAGTAAAAAAGTTGCATACCGCGGAGATCTTACACCTATACGTTTAACATTTTTCGATGCGATCAACCGTTTCCGAGATATATCGATTCCAAAAAAAAGTTTGAAATTCAGGGCCCCAAAAAAGATCCGGCCCTGCACCGATTTTAACGCCCAACAATAGGATTCGTCACAGTCACTAACTCTTTCATCGTACCAAATTTCAGCTTAATATCTTGAAATTTGCGACCAGTACATAGCTAAACGCAAAAATGTCACGCACAATGGACATTTTCAGGGCCCCAAAAAAAGAAAACGGTGAGAGATATCAAAAAATCGTTTTGAGTAAAAAAGTTGCATACCGCGGAGATCTTACACCTATACATTTAACATTTTTCGATACGACCAACCGTTTCCGAGATATATCGATTCAAAAAAATAGGATGAAATTCAGGGCCCCAAAAAAAGGTCCGGCCCTGCACCGATTTTAACGCCCAACAATAGGGTTCGTCACAGGCCCCAATTCTTTCACCGTACCAAATTTCAGCTCGATATCTTGAAAATTGCGACCTGTACTTTGCTAAACGCAAAAACGTCACGCACATACATACTTACATACATACATACATACATACATACATACATACATACATACAGACAGACTTTTTCCAATATACCACGGCTATATGAAAGCCTATAGGATCTTTAGATCCGGCTTTCATAACAAGTAGTTCCGTGAAGAACTGTACAGCCTATTTTCATATATCCTGCTCATGTTAATTGCCTCTATCAACATACAAAATTTCAGTTTAATTGCTGTAACAGATTCGTAGATATTGAGAACCGTCTAAATATTTCAGATGGTCGCCAGGTTGGATTTTTATTTTTGTACTATTATATTAAGATTATTGTGTAAGTGTGGTATTCAAACTTCAATCGCATGATTAGAACACAAGAAGTAAAAACGAGATTTTAAAATTACGCACAGCAGCCATCTTGTGATTATGCAAACAATTGAAATAAATTAGATGCCAGTGGATCAACATTTGTGTAAGCATTTAAAACGTGCAACGTTTCACGGCACTCGGATAGTTAATTCGCGAGAAACGTCCATTTAAATATTAATATTTCGCGTCGCCGCCATGTTGGATTCATGCTCACCAGGTTACTGAAAGTCCTATAGGTGAACATATGTTCATAGTCTCTATGAACATAAAAATTTCAGTTTGGTTGCTGTAAAAGATTCATATATATTGAGGACCGTCTAAATATTACGGAAGCTTGCTATTTAGGATTGTTATATGTATAGGCCATAGAGTTATGTACCATTCAAGGTCACTTATTGCCTAGGTTCATTATTCAAACTTTCACTTCGATCGCATGATTACGACACAAGAAATAAAAACTTATTTTTAAAATTTCGCACAGCCGCCATCTTGAGGTTATGTAAACAATTGAATTAAATTAGATGGCAGTACATTACAATCTGCAAAATCATTTACTGTACCACATTTCACTGCGCTGAGAGAGTTAACTCACGAGAAAAGTCTATTAAAATATTTCAAATTCGCTTGGTCACCATGTTCGTTTTGTACTTTACAGGTTTATGAATTATACATAGGTAAACTTGTATCAGTACCCTTTATCACTGTACAAAATTGCAGGGTGATATCTGTAATAGTTTCGGGGATATAGAATGTCAGTGAAATATTTCGCACAGCCGCCATTTTGAGGTTATATAAACAATTGAACTAAATTAGACTCCAGTGCATTGCAATGTGTATAAATATTTGCTGTACCAAGTTTCATTACGTTTGGATAGTTAAATCGCGAGAAAAGTCTATTTAAAAGTCTCCACTTCGCTTGGCCGCCATGTTGGTTATGTAGTAACCAGGTGTTTGAAAGTTTCATAGAAGAACTTCTAGTAGTACCCTTTATCACCGTACACAATTTCAGGGCGATATCCGTTATAGTTTCGGAGATACTGAATGCTAGTGAAATATTTCGCACAGCCGCCATGTTGGATTGGTGAGACGTAACAAAATTCGATGGGCACGGTCGACGTCGCCGGGAATAGTGCTATGAACTTACCGAGTTTCACTGAAATCGCTCCAGCCGTTTAGATTTTATTAGGGACACACACACACACACCTCTCTCTCACACACACACACACACACGCACACGCACACACACATGGACAAAAGGTGATCTCATAAGCCTATTTTTTCAAAATTGAAAATAGGCTAAAATGGACTCCAAATGACAAGAAGGTTACCGTCCCCGTAAGACAATAAAATGTTAAAAATATATTTAAAATGAAGAAAAACAAAGTTAATTAATCTCCAATTATAAAATACTTTCACGCGATAAATGAGGTCTGATCCTTCTACGAAAACCTGCATATTCTGCCTATTTTCGCCTATCTCCAAGTTTGTCCGGTGAAATCTACCTCCGCCTTCCGGCGTGCCGAGAGGACTTTTTTTCACGCAATTTTCACGTGTGAGTGTGGTACGAAAGGTCTTTTTCTCCCGACTATAAAGGGTCTCCGAAAACCACATTTAAAGGCCCTTAAATTAACAGTGTCTGTGATATTCCCAGAAAACTAACTTCGCTCTGATATACCTATGAAGGAATAACAAACCCCTAACCACTGCACTAGTAGCTGAATTGATAAAGTCTGATTATTCATACCAAGGACAAATCAGTCATAGCATTCATGACTGAGATTTTGCTAAGTGTACTCTTTACAACTAGAATATTTGCGGGCGAAGCCGCGACGGGTAATGCTAGTATATATTATTTCAGTAGTATAGATCCCTCCTGCGGCTCTCACAAGTGACCGATCGTGACAAATGAGCTTCCAAATGAAAGAGAATAGACATTAGCAGTGACGAATTTCACTTTAATTTCATAAATATCTATAACTAGCAGGTACCCGCGGCTTCGCCCGCGATTAAGACAATGGGGACGATGCATTATTGCTCAAAATTGGTCTATTCTATTACAGCAATCGGGGTTATAGGTGGGTCCATTCTAATCGTGAATATTCTGATACATACAGTATATTGATATGAGCAGCAAGGTGGGAATTTTGTAGAGTTGTGAAAGTCTGCAGGGTTCTATGTTACATTATGTTAACTCATTTTAAAATTACGTTGATGGTTTTGCCATCTTCTGCTGAGACATAACGATTTTGTTGTCCGGATGCTCGCGAGCACGCCACATACAGTTACCCATGAGAAAAAATGGTTTTGTCTAAATGCACACGTGCCACTGTTAAGTGTGTGTCATGGCGCTTTGTTAAAGAAATTGCGAATATTGTTTGAAGAGGGAACTGCACTCTTGCACACTGGAATGGCAAATCTATCGGAATATGGGGAATTATAAGTATTCTTACTTAAGCTATTCTGGATGTAATTTGGCCAAACTAATTGATGATTTGAACGTCAACATATCGCTATTAATAGACCTATAGTTAAATATCTCTCACCTTGGCCGCTGATGTACATTATGCAGTCTCTTCCAGTGTTACATCCCAGGGATTGAAATTCTCCAACCACCCTTTTGCTTCACATGCCTCTCTAAGTAATTAAAATTCCTGATTGTTTTTGTTTGAGTCTTCAGTTTTTTAACTGGTTTGATGCAGCCCTCCATGTCTCCCTCTCCTGAGCTAATCGTTTCACCTCTACATAGCTACCACAACCTACATCCGAGGCAATCAGTTTAACCCCGGTTTACCCCTACAGTTCTAGTCCGCGACCCTCCATCCATAACTAAGCTTGCTATTCCTGGGTGTCTTAATATGTGTCCTACCCTCCTATCTCTTCTCTTCATTAGCAGTCGCCAGAAACATCTCTCCTCTCCCACTCGTCTTAATACCTCTTCATTTGTTCCCCTATCTACCCATCTGATCATCATTCTCCTGTATCACCACTTTTCAAAACCTTAAATTCTCCTCTTTTCTGCTGCACCATTAGTCCATTAGTCCAACTCAGCAACTTTTCTAAGTTTAAGCCGAGCCTTGTGCGGGGATTCAATGGCCGTGAAAGACAAAATATCAACTTTATTGAAATAAGTTTGCCCAATTCCTCAGTAAGAGTAATTAAGAAAAAATAATAATTAACGTGACAGCCGGTAGAATACGACACATTCGACTGTGAATATGGGTTGCTGATCATGGTAAAAAACGAAAAAGAGAGATCGAAATTGGCAAACAAAAATATTCAGTTAACAGAAAACAAATTTATAAAGAAAATGAAAGCATACCGTGCAAAATAGAAAGCATCTTGACGTTGTAAATTATCGTCAAGATACGAATGCTCGCTTACAATAACCAGCTCAAAGAGTATAAAATTAGACTCAAGATCACGATCGTATCCGACCCCAAAAGCCACCTCTATAAATAAAATATATTTCATTTTACGCGTATCAATGCGAGGAGCAATGTTCGTGGTTAGAAGTGGGAAACGAACCCCGCGTTTTCTGCGAAATTTCAGCGATTGCCATAGTAACGTTGATCTGTTTCTCAGAGGGAACACAGTTATTTGGGAATATCTCCGAAACTGTTCATTTTAGGAACTTAAAAAGTGTGTTTCAGGGTCCTTACAGGACCTCCGAGTATTGTTTCTCGTATCTGGCGGCTAGAAATGTGCTAAATCCGAACTTTGTACAGACTGTCCTTGCTCAGTGCCAAAGGGCCAAAAAAAAAGTCACTTACAAATTGATTTTTTTAAAACCGTTTCTTAGTGGGTCTGTACATACTGGGATCAACCAACATGCAAAATTTCAGCTTTCTAGGTCTAGTGGTTTGAGCCCTGCGTCGATGAGTCAATTTTGGATGGTCAATGCCAAAGGGCCGAAAAAAGTCACTTACAAATTGAATTTTCAAAAACCGTTTCTTAGTGAGCCTCTACATACTCGGATCAACCAACATGCAAAATTTCAGCTTTCTAGGTCTAGTGGTTTGAGCCCTGCGGTGATGAGTCAATTTTGGATTATATATAATAGATTGCTTTAAAAATGACTTTTAAAAAATGTACAAAGTGTGCGAATTGCAGATACTGTTGCTGTAGGAAATTACGCTTCATATTTGCTGTCCACATTACATTTTGGCTGCTGTGACACCTGATTCATGTCATTCTAACATTCTGAGGTATTTCCTTTATCATTTTGCATGGATTTCAGAAACAGTAAATCAAAGGAATGAGTACTCAAATCGTATAATTTCATAATTATCGAGTAACAGGTGAGTGTTACAGCTAAGCTGTCAATCAATGGACTCAGCACTATAAATGACATTAGCAGTGACGAATTGCATTCTAATTTAATAAATATCAATTTTTGTAAGAAGTGTGCGATTTGCAAATACTGTTGCTGTAGGAAAATTCGCGACATCATTGCTGTTCAGCTCGCATTTTGGCCGTAGGGACGCGGGGGAAAAGTGTGAATTATGAATATGCGTGGCGCAGTCGGTGGAGGCGCTGAGCTTCTAATTGAAAGGGAATGGGTTCCATCCCCAACCAGCTAGTGGATTTTAGAAACAAAACTACCACTTTCGTAAACGCAAATAGGTCGGGGGATCACTCAGCCTACACCAGAAATGAGTACCAGGGTAATTCCTGGGAGCAAAGACGGCCGGACGAGGAGCTGACAACTCCATTCCATGTAGTGCCGATGTCATAAAAAGTGGAAGCCTCTACCTTCCACTACTCCTAGGGCCCCCATGCACAGTGGGTCGAAATCGAAATCTAGGGAGACAAAATTATTTTCACGTTTTAATCATGAATTTAGAGTGAAAGCAAAGTATATAAATTGTTTACTTCATAATAAACATTAGTTAATACCTTTTTAAGCTACGTCTACACATGCAAGAAACTGTCTATCACTAGGAGTTGGATAGGGCATTCAGGTGTGTCTTCAGAACAATTTTCTACCCCTAATTTACTTTTAACAAAGTCACAAAGTTCCACTTTTGACACAATCGTCGAACCCAGTGCTTCAAGCAGTTGTAAACGTGTGAGAACTGGTTGCGCGGCATCTTCTAAGACGTAAAATAACTAAGTAAGTTGCAAAAGGATGCAAAAAATCTTATAATATGCGTAAACTACAAGACTTTATCTACATTTTAACATTATGTAGAAAGTGACGCAGAGTGACGCGACATACTAAAAATCTAAGTGAAAATATAATTTTAAAAATAATAGTTAAATATTATATAATGCAAATATAGCTAAAATTACGTAACAATTACGCCCATTAATAACTGAAACACGTTACAAAGATCATACCTTCAGCTGCATGTTCCATCTTAAAGCATCACACTAACCACAAAGACAACCAAACCACAGCCACTTACATTCACCCTCCAATTCAGACTGCTCGAACAGTGGTGACAGATTTACACTAAGATGCGTTTATATCCCAGAATAGTGAGCGGCAATTTTATGAGAATGCTGTAGAAGTAACAAATTTGATTTTTGGCCTACTTTTCACATTTTGCAAAAATGAGGAAAAAGTAGACTTATGAGATCGGGCAAATGTGTGTCTGTCTGTCTGTCTGTCTGTCCTTCTGTCTGTCTGTCTGGCTGTGTGTGTGTGTCCCCCTATCAACTCCTAAACGGCTGCAGCAATCGAAACAAAATTTGGTAGGAGTAAAGATCTATACCTAAATATCTCACGGCCATATTTGAAAATGATGTCAGTGCTACCAACTGCTAAAAAATCGCAATTGAAATTTGAGCTCCATGTTGGATATCTTGGAAAGTATGAATGGGAGCTATTTCAAAATTGGCACACGTACAGATCATAATATCCTGATAGGTCCAATTTTTAAATGCATATAACTTCTATACTATCAATTGGAATTCAACCAAATTTCGTATGTTGTATGTGTACATAACCAGATATGACTGAGCGTATTCTTCAGACCTACCGGGGCTGCCAACTGTTAATAAATGCTCCTAATTTATTTTATCCAAATACCAATATATCAGAAAGTATGCAAGCCAACAGCTTTAAACTATGCACACGTATAGTCCCTGACATTCTATATTAATTTGGAGTAACTTATATACGTCAGTGCTACCAACATGATTCTAAGCCTGCTGACAGGTCCAACTTTAAATACATGTAACTTCCATACTATCATTTGGATTTCAACCAAATTTCGTATGTGCTATGTGTACCATAACAGATATGACTATGCATATTCTAAGGAGCAACCAGTGCTGCCAACTGTTAATATGTGCTGTCCCTATTTTTGTTACCCTAATATCAATATATCAGAAAGTATGCAAGCCAATAGCTCTAAACTTTGCACATGTATAGTACCTGGCATTCTAGACGAATTTGGAGTAACTAATATACGTCAGTGCTGCCAACATGATTCTAAGCCTGCTGATAGGTCCAATTTTAAAATGCATGTAACTTCTATACTAACTAATGGATTTCATTCAAAATTGGCACAACAATAGATCATATTATTTCAGATTATTTCTGACCAATACATGCATGACATTGTTGCCAACATGATTTTACGCGCGCTGTTAGATCCAATGTTAAACTGCATGTAACGTCCATGCTATTCATTGGACTTCAACCAAATTTTGTATTTTGTACCTTAAGAGACGGAACTAAGAATATATTCAGTCATCAGGGCTGCCAACTGTAGTGCTCTATTAGGATACATTATGCCAGGTATACAGTATTTCGAACTAATTGGAAATTTCGATATTAGCAACTTAATTTCGTCATTATTCTAGATAGGTTCATATTCTGTAGAATAATCATTGGCATGAAAAGTAGGCTGTATAGTTCTTCACGGAACTTCTTGTTTAATTATGAAAATAAATAATATTGTCCTCCTAGATTTCGATTTTGACCCACTGCGCCATGGTCTGTACGGAGTTGGCTTTGATTTGCTTTTTAGTGGTTTACTTAAAAATTGTGGGCTAAAATTCAAATTGACTACAATAAATGTAACAAGAATGCATTAGGTATTTTTAGGTGGTCTCATATCATTTAGGTCTTTTTAGGTGCTACATAATTCCTAAATATGGCTCTTTTGAGTGTGATTCGGAAAAGTATTAACGTATTTTATAATTTTAAATGATCTAGTCTACTTCGTCGTTACGTTACGGTGACGTCAACCAGCCAGCTCCCTCCTTTCACCGCGCGCTCCAGCTCCCTCATGACTTGTAACTTTCTAGAGTTCTGATTGTTTCTTGATCATCTAACATGTCGAGTGTCTTTGGCTTCAAGCGAAGCGAGAAGCCTCCAGCCTTTCTAGCATATTTCAGCATTTGTAGCATTTAAAATTATATAAAGTCCAGTCTTTCAGACTGACTGTCTCTTTTTCGTATTTAGAAGCATGGAAAGAAATATGTATAATCCTAAGAATCCGGTTCCTAGTCATCACATCAATACAGGTTGCCAGACGCATTCAACACACACTCAACTACACGGGGCTGATGACTAAAATATGCTAGTACAGTGAAACGTGGCTAATTCGAACTTCTATAATTCGAATTTTTCGCTTGGTCCCTAGCATTTTATATACAATCAATGCTAAAAAAATCGTGGTTAATTCTAATTATATTTTGGATAATTCGAAATTTTTACGTGTAAAAAGCCGATCTGAAGCCAAATAGTTGGATCATTAATTCCCGAAAAACGACAAACCACATCACAGAACTTAGGCGTTGTTTTGTTGTAGAAATGACGTAAATGATTCTGTTTTCCGTTCCTTCAACCTTTTGTGATGACCGAGAGACTTAATTGTAGGAAATATGTAAAAATCTCAAACATTTTTGAAAAACACTTGCTTGATTACTACTGTCGTTAAATAGGTGAATAGTACATTTTGGTATTAATTTATCATTTGAAACATTTGTGGTTAATCACGATACGGTCATTATAATGTACCGTGTTAATCTGCTTTGTTGAACGTAAATCATTATGTAAACGTAATACAATATATTTTCTCCACCCTTTTCAAAGAACTTTCTTAATTCGAATTTTTGTATAATTCGAAATGTTTTACTGGTCCCTTGAGGTTCGAATTATCCAAGTTCCACTGTATTACACGGATCTTCAACTTCGGGAGACAAGGCTGTCCAAGCACATCGGCCGTCTTTGAACCAGATTACCGTGATTTCCTATTTTCAACACCCAGTGAAAACTGTAGCAATACCATGTTGTTGTTGTTGTTGTTGTTGTTGTTGTTGTTGTTGTTGTTGTTGTTGTTGATACCGACAGCAGTGGCTACGCTCGCTAAATGCGCAGCGTTAGGTCATGGGGTCAAACTTTCTGCTGACTCGGTAAACGCGTTGGTTCGAACCCCACTGTCAGCCGTCGTTTAAATGGTTTTCCGTGGTTTCCTCATTTTCAACACCAGGCAAATGCTGGGATAGTACCTTCTGACAGGCCACGGCCGCTTTCTTCCAAATCCTTGCCCAGTTTCATTCATCTTTATCCATTCCATCTCTTATCCCGACTCGCAGTTCGCCCTCGGGCGTCGACTAGAAAGACCTGCACTTGGACTCTCAAGAGGCCACACAACGAAGAATAAGTTGCTGTTGATTCATTCAAGGGCATTGCGACCTCGTTGTCCATGTATTTCTTGGTTGGTTCCTCAGTTTAGGGGCTGCGACAACGCAGTCATTTTGCCCCGTGTACTTTGGGTGTGTGTCTGATAACCAGTGTTAATTGTGATGGCTGTATTAGTGTGTGTTATCTGTAATTCAGGTAAGGACTGTAGACGATCAATTTTGCTACTAAATGCTACTGCCAACGACACCTAGATGTGAACTGGGCTATTATATGCCACCTCAACTGGCACCTGTCGCCGAACGTTGGAACTAAATAGAGCGTTTATCAAATCTAACCAACAAATTTAGCTTCACACACTTGTAGATAGTGGAAGGTTCTTTTACATGCCATAAATCTATACGATAGGGGGCGCGCCTGCTTTACTTCCCCTCCGAAGGAAAGAATAATGAAGGATTTTAACGCTCTTAAAAATCCGACAACTTCGGCCGGGTTTGAACCCGCGATCTTGAGCACAGCAGTTCAGCATGCTACCAACTACGCCACCGAATAATAAAAAATAATAATAATAATAATAATAATAATAATGGCGGAAACGGTTTCCAGATCATGACACTCACAAGCATCGAATATAAAACTGAATTATTTATCAAAAACAATGAAACTGATTAAAATACAGTAGATAATTAAGGGGATGCGTTTCGCGGCTCATCGGAACTCGGAATACTGCTTCTCTTCTTTTTATTCTCAGACAATGGCGCTGAGCTTACTCCTGCGCCCCCTAGATCCCATACTCGGCCGTCTTGATCCTCATCCGGCTCCCACAT
Source organism: Meconema thalassinum (assembly GCA_946902985.2). Classification (NCBI taxonomy): domain Eukaryota; kingdom Metazoa; phylum Arthropoda; class Insecta; order Orthoptera; family Tettigoniidae; genus Meconema; species Meconema thalassinum. Next base: position 2,094,392,555 of record OX336388.2, on the reverse strand, counting down.
TCGGCCGTCCTGATACTCATCCGACCCGGATGAAGAAGATCCGCCCGGCCAGGGCTTCATGAACTCCGCACAGGACGATGTGATTCTTGGTCCAGCATGGTCTCCTTCTCTGCTGACGTCATATGTGTCCTTGAGTTTAACTCGAGTCACTTCGATAAGGACTTTTGGTTTTTAGTTTCAGAAGTGAACCGATCTGAGTGCGTTTGATGGCAACCAGGTCGTCGACCTGATACTTCTTAGGCTCCTTACGTCGTCGGTTGAATTCAGCACGATTTTCAGATTGTACTTTTTCTATCTGCTGTTTTGCATCTTCTCTCATCTGATCACGTTTTTCGTTGAACGAATCGATCAGCTCCTCTTCGATGAGTTGCACTATACGTAGATCATTTTGGTTGTGAATTCTGACTCCTGTCAGCAGCTCGAAAGGTGACATTCCGATGCTCCTCTGGAACGTAGAGTTGATAGCTCGTTGGACGGATGGTACAACCTTGTACCATTTTGTTGGATCGTCAATGCTAAGTTTAGCGATGATCTTGGTCACTGTTGAGTTGACTCTCTTGATTTGACCATTGGCTCTTGGCAGTCCAGCTGTGATCAAGACGTGCTTGATACTCTGCGATTCACAGTAGTCCTGGAACTCATGGGAGGTGAACGATGGCCCCCTGTCGGTGATCACTTGAACTGGGTTTCCAAAGTTCGTCCTCTGAAACTCCATCTTTTCAATCGTCTGGGCCGATTTGGTAGTTTTCACAGGATACAGCCAGGTGAACTTCGTGAAGGCGTCTATTACACAGAAGATGTGTTCATATCCCTTGTGTGTAGACTTAAGTGGTCCAATGTGATCCATGTGGTAGGTGTGCAATGGCACACTCTCCTTGAACATCGGATGTAACCAACCTTCTTTCTTGCCTGCCTTTCTGTTAACCACCAGACACTTCACACAGTTGGCTATGACTCGTTTCACCTTGTAGGCCAAGTCTGGAATATAATATTCCTGCTTCACGTCTTCTTCAGTCATTTTAACAGTGTAGTGTCCCTTCTCATGTGCAGCTCTGATGATTTCATGGTGCATTGCCCGCAGGACCACCAACGTCGCTCGCCCGTCAACAAATTTAAATAGCAGTCCATCTCTGACGATGAAGTTTTCGTAAGGCCCTTTCTCCAGTGTCGCTTTTATCGCTGTCAATCCTTCGTCTTTTCTCTGGGCGATTTTGATCCTCGCTGCAAGGCCATCAGGGAATCCAAACATCACTGCTGGACATCGGCTCAGGGCATCGACATGTTTCATCCTGGTTGCAGTTCGGTGTTCGATGGTATAGTCAAACTCCTCCAAGGCCATAGCCCATCTAGCTACTCGTGGGACCAGGTCCCTTTTGTGCATTGTCTTTTGGAATGCCATACAGTCAGTCACAATCTTGAACGGAATTCCATTTTTCTTTTTGACTACCACCACTTGGCATGTATATTCTGATTGACTCGGTTCTATGATATCTTCCTCCAGCCACGCCTCGACTTGCTCATCGACAAATTCGTTCTCAAGCGGTGCCATTCGTCTGGGCCTGCTAAATATCGGTTTTTCTTCTTTCAATGTGATCTTCATCTTGACATCAGTAGATTTCGTCTTCTTTGGTACATATCTCGCTACCAAATCATGGATCTGTTCCCTTTTTTCCTCATCAACGCAGTTCTCGATATCCAATTCCTGTTCGTCGGCTACCCTGATCAACATCATTGGGACCTCTAGTTTCTTGATGGTAACTCCTTGCTTGCTCAGGATGACCTCACCCTGATCCAATAGATCGTTACCAATAACCATGTCCCACTCCATAGTATCATCAGAAACAACATAAACGTTGGTTTGGAACTCCAGCTCGTCTACCTCAACGACTGTTGTGAAGCAACCTTGAGGAGCAACAAAACCATTACCGAATCCTTTCAAAACAAGATCCGTGCTCTTCAATCCTGGGGAACCCATGGTCTTATGGATGTTTTGTCGCAGTAGGTTATAATGACTGCCACAGTCGATAAGTTTCTGCTGACCCAAACTAACCTCTTTGAACTTGAGGCAGCTTTTCTTTTCATCAATAAGATTGATACCTTGATTATTCCTCTTATCGTTCTTCCCCTCCTTTTTGCACTCGGATGAAATGTGGCCAAACTCATTGCAGTTGGAACATCTCTTGCCTTTATCCTTGTGCTCACATTCCTTTGAACTATGACCAGATCCACCGCAATTATAACATCTATCTACACTACTCGCCTCTTTCTTCTTTGTACTGCCCAGCACTTTCCGTCCTTCTCGTTGGCACTCTTGGCACTTCCTTGAAAATTACTGTTATTATTCTTTGTGCTTTTCATTGGCAAAGACTTCACTGCCATCTCATAACTTTTCATTTTCTCCTTGAAATCCTTGGAATTTTTTGCTCCATAGAGAAGAAGTTTTGATCCTGAATCGTCCTCGATCCCATCAATCACGTACTGACTCAGAGAAACTTGCTCAACATCACCTCTACTGGCGATTTCCTTCATCACAAGAAAGTAGAAATTCGTCGCGCTTTTTTCGTCGCTGGGTTAACAACTTGTGAATTTCTGCACTGCTTGCCGCCACGTCAAACTCCTCTTTCAAGGCCTTCTTCAGTGCAGTCCAGGACGTCAGTCCTTTCTTACCTTGAATAAAAAGCTTAGCTAAACCATCGAGTGATTTCTGAGCGAAAATAAACTTTTGCAGCTCACTCCATCCCATCAAGATTGACGTCTCCTCAAAATCTGCGATCCATTTCTTCACTGGGTAACCATCCTTACCGTTAAATGTTTTCATAGCGCCCTCTACGTCGCGGAACGACAATGAAAACTTATGTTGTTCTCTATACCTTCTACGCTGGTCTTCCTCTTCGCTCTCTTCGTCTTCTTCGTCTTCTTCGTCTTCTTCATCTTCGTCATCATCGTCTATATTAGTTGCGAGTTCATTCAATTTTCTCAAGTAATAACAAATCGTGTTAATCATTACCTCCTTTGTCCCGATCTCGGTATTAAGAATCTCAGAAACACGCAACAGATCAGCCTTGGAAAATGTTTCTTCGATAAATTTCTTCTTAGCTTCCTCTTCAATGGAATTTTCGTCAAAATCGAATCCAGGAAACTCTCGCAGTCGCTTTCGATTCTTCCTGTCGTCTGGTATATGCTCGAAAATGAGGTTATGTAAAACTTTGATTGCTTTGACCGGAGCATCACTTATGTTCTTATTTATTTTCTCTATTGCACCGAGTGTAGTCATCTTATTTGTTTACTCACGTCTATCAAGTAGATTTCCGTCAATATCGCTTCCTCAAAACCTCGCTATCAAACCTGTTTAACCTCATTCACCAAACCGGTGATATTTGTAGGTGATATCGTTGAATACCGCTTCCCGTCGCTATCCTCTTACCACATCCACAATCCTCTGTCGTCGTTTAGATTCCGACCCTCGTCGTCGTCGTCACGGCACCACTAATTGTCGCTGATACTGCAGAACAAATTTTGCTTGCCTATGAATCCTCGTCGTAGATTCGCACGTCATGGGCTCACAAAATTCACGTCGTCTCGTCGTCAGCGTCGTAGGCAACAGCAACAAATATGTTTAGCCGTTCACTTCGTCGAAAACAGAGTCGTATTTTGCGTCGTACTTTGTGTCTTGGATTGCGTCGTAACTCGTTGTTTCAGTCCATCCCGGACGAGCCCCCATTTGTGGGAAACGGTTTAAAATACAGTAGAGAATTAAGGGAATGTGTTTCGCGGCTCATCGGAACTCGGAATACTGCTTCCCTTCTTTTTATTCTCAGACAATGGCGCTGAGCTTACTCCTGCGCCCCCTATATCCCATACTCGGCCGTCTTGATCCACATCCGGCTCCCACAATAATAATAATGTACAAGTACATACGACATACGGAATTCATAATATATTTCAGACCACCTAGTGGTGTAGTGGCTAGCATTCTAGGCTACGCTTGGGTACACTCAGCCCCGGGAGATAAAACTGAAAAGGGGCGGGTTTGATTCCCTCCTCAGCCATCCTAGAAGTGGTTTCCCAATATTCTACTCCAGGCAAAAGCTGAGATGGTTCCTAACTCAGGACCACGGCTGTCTCAATCACTATCATCTTCTTTTTCCTCTTTCCTAGCGTGTATCCCGCGATGGTGCAGAGTCCGCTTGTTTGGCTGCTGTTCGCCACTTCTTCCTGTCAAGGGCATCTTCAGGTTTAAGTCCACACATCACCAAGAGTAGGTTAGTAATAGGAGTTTAAACGCACTCGGCGTTGCTCGGGCGGCGTCCATGTTAAATAATTAATAACTGGCTAACCCATGATCGGATCTTAACAAATGAGGTGTCGTTGGACTCGAGCTGACGTCCTCTTTCCTATGGACCACTTGTTATATTCTTGAATTTTTTTGAAAATTTTTGTTTTCGAAAGTACGTGATAGTTTGAAAACCAAACATGTTAGAATGTTGTGCCATGGCTCAAACGAACGGTCTCTATGTCCTTTAATTTTTGTAATAAAACTTTTGTATTTTTTAACATTTTTTTTGGAAAAAGTGCAATTTTGAAATTACTATAATTTGCAAACTAGGAAGTTTACAAAAACGTTTGTTTGGCATAAATGAAAGGTTCCAACCCGTCTACCCCCAGAATAAATTTCAAGTCTCTAGCATAAAAACTTGATAGTAGTGCTAGGTTGTAGGTCCTGTCTCACTTAAGAAGTTGTGAGCCCCTGGCGACCTTGGGAAGGAAGGAGTAATGCTAAGAGGGCGTGCATGGATTCGTTTTTTTCGTCTCGTTGTGATCTTTACGGATATGTAGGTGTCGAAAAGGTGAAATGCTGGAAACATGTTTTTTTTTTGGGGGGGGGGGGGGGGGGTAAAAACGTGATTTTAGACCTTTTGTTATATCTCGCGAACCAATCATGCCAGAGGCGTGTATGAGGGGTCCAAGGACTCGGGATGACGTCCTATTTGCTATGGACCACTCGTTATATATTTTTAGCCTACTTTTCACATTTTGCAAAAATGAGAAAAAAGTAGTCTTATGAGATCGGGCAAATGTGTGTCTGTCTGTCTGTCTGTCTGTCTGTCTGTCTGTCTGTCTGGCTGTGTGTGTGTCCCCCCCCTATCAACTCCTAAACGGCTGCAGCAATCAAAACCAAACTTAGTATGAGTAAAGATGTGCACCGGAATAGCTCACGTCCATATTTGAAAATGATGTCAGTGCTACCAACTGCTGAAAAAACGCACTAGAAATTTGAGCTCCATGTTGGATATCCTGCAAGGTATGCATAGGAGCTATTCCAAAATTGGCACACATGTAGATAATACTATTTCAGTTTAATTTCCAGGAGGCCAACCATGCCAGTGTTGCCAAAATAATTTAAGCCTTCTGATAGGTCCAATGTTTAAATGCATATAACTTCTACACTATCAACTGGATTTCAACCAAATTTTGTATGTAATATCTGTACATAAACAGATATGACTGAGCGTATTCTTAAGAGCCACCAGGGCTGCCAACTGTTAATAATTGCTCTCTCTATTTTTTTATACAAATACCAATATATCAGAATGTGTGCAAGCCGACAGCTTTAAACTATGCACACGTATAGTACCTGACATGTTTGATTAATTTTGGAGTAACTTATATACGTCAGTTCTACCAACATGATTCTAAGCCTGCTGATAGTACCAATTTTTAAATACATGTAACTTCTATACTATCAGTAGGATTTCATCCAAATTTCGCATGTACTATGTGTAACATATCAGATATGACTATAAGTATTCTTCAGTGCAATCAGGGCTGCCAACTGTTAATAAATGCTGTCTATATTTTTTAGCCTAATATCAATATATCAGAAAGTATGCAAGCCAACAGCTCTATACTTTGCACAGGTATAGCACCTGACATTGTAGATTAATTTGGAGTAATTAATACAAGGCAGTGCTGCCAACATGCTTCTAAGCCTGCTGATATGTCCAATTTTAAAATACATGTAACTTCTATACTAACAAATGGATTTCATCCAAAATTGGCACAACAAGATATCATAATATTTCAGATAATTTCTGACCAGCACACACATGGTATTGTTGGCAACATGCTTTTACGCGTGTTGATAGATCCAGTGTCTAACTGCAAGTAACGTCCATTGGACTTCAACCAAATTTTGTATTCTGTACCTTAAGAGATGGAACTAAGAATATATTCAGTCACCAGGGCTGCCAACTGTAGTGCTCTATTAGGATACATTATACCAAGTATATTTTGAACTAATTAGATATTTCGATATTACCAACTTAATTTCGTCATTATTCTAGATAGGTTCATATTCTGTAGAATAATCATTGGCATGAAAAGTAGGCTGTATAGTTCTTAACGGAACTTCTTGTTCTAATGGAAATTCGATTTTGGGGTAAACAATTGTTTTTTGTAATTTTTGCTGATATCTCACGAACCAATAAGGCTAGAGATTTGTACGAGGTGTCATATTTTTTGCCGCGTTGTCCTCTTGCCGGGGATGTTCGTGTTGAGCAGGAATAAAAAACCATTTTGAGGTAAAACCTTGATTTTAGACTTTTTGCTATATCTCGCAATCCAATAACGCTGGAGACGTGTACGAGGTGTCATAGGACTCGGGCTAACACCCACTTTTTGAAACTGTTTTTGAAATTTTGACAAAGGGCCTAACGACACTTTTGTTGAATAAATTTTTTTCTTTACCTGTTTAAAATGTTCATGAAGCGTGGTTGTTGAGAGAGACGATACTGCAGGGTGTGTGTGTGTTTCAACGAACCTGCCACTGACCACGGTGGCTGTGCTCAATAGAACAATCGATATTTCGACAGGTCGGTTTATGACAGAGGGAGGGTTCGTTTTTTCTGATATTTTACCCCCGAAGGGGATCTTTAACGTGTAAACGGTTATGAGAACTTGGTTCTATGTTGGTTGAAGCGAGTACAGAAAACAAACTTGCAGAGGAGCAGACTAGCAGGATGTGAATGTCATTTGAACTTATTGGAATGCGCTGATCAGACTTGACAGCAGGTGCAATGGTAAATGACAAAGACGCGGATGACGCTTGAAGGTTAAATAATCTGACAACCGTGGAGGCAGGGAAGAGCGAAATGCATGTAAAAACGTGTGAAACCACATGTAAGCTAAACAAGTTACATCCTGTTTGCTTCGACCGTGACAAAATGCAAGTTCATGTGAAATTTGACCTGGCACAGGCGTTCACCTTGGACGTTAGCTGTCCACGTGCACGATAACAGAATGTCCAAAGTGTGGGAAAATGATTATACATGCAACGTAACATATATAAAGACACGTCGTTATCATTTCCACTCAAACTTATGTGACTATCTTTGAACACACTGCGTTGCGTGAAACACATGGTCTTGTTTAACAGTTTTGGTGTTGGTGGAAAATACTTAACCTTGTTGTAGGGTAGGTATTTATATATTTATTCATTTATGTATTTATTCATTTATGTATTAATGATTTATATATATTTACAAGCAATTATTTATTGATTGGGTAATTAATGATTTTATTTATTTATTTGTTTGCTGATAACCGGTATACCTTACATGTCTGAGAGAGAAGAAACCATTGCACTTTTGATCCCACTAGAAGGAAACAGCAATAAGCCACTGAAAGTGAAGGTGAGATTATTTTTTAAACTAACTTGTTTCATTTTTTGTTTCATATTTTATTTTATGAAATACATGTATTAACCTAAATTTAGGTATTTATAGCGTTTTATTTTATTTATTTTTAGAAACTTGGAAAGAAAAGCCTTACCGCCGTAGCAGTTGCTGAAAACCCGAGACTCAGTAGAGCGAAACCATTGTTTCCATCCAGTGAACTATTTAAAACTCAGGTAAGCCTAACTTAAAATGCTATTGCATTTTACCACTACTGAAAAAAAACTCTTACACAAAAAAAATTCATTACCTGTACATGACTGGGACAATGATTGCTTTCTTGATTAATGGCTATGTTGTTGTTGACTGGGAAAAGTACAAGGCCATGTTGGATATTCTAAAAACAAAAATTTAAATTTAATTTAAGGGTGGTTCCCTATGGACTCAACGAATATCCACAGGTTTGTACATGATAATATGAACAAAATGACATGACATTCATTTTTGTTTATCTATTGGTTAAAGGGGGATGTAAATGACTGTAGCTTTATAAAAAGAAAATAGGTACATGGGTTACTGTTAGTCCCTACATACAGTTTATTTTTAATGGTGTTTTGATATATTAATGCCAATTAACGTTAACGTTTTATTTACAAGTATTGATTGATTGATTGATTGATTGATTGAGTGATGGGTTATTTTGTTTACTTTTAGGTGTCGTTATGTGCCATTAACGTAATGAACAGACAGTGAACAAGCATGCATTGTGCTTTTAAGTACTCTGAGCCCTTGTGCAACGTTAATAACTTACAATAAGAAAAAGTTTTATTATAACACATGGCGTTAGTACCAAATGCAACAAGTGAGCAAGTTGGTTTACCACGTGGGTTAAATTTAAAATCAGAACATGATCGTTGGTTAACATTTGAATCCTGGCCTGTAGGCATTTTGTCAACACATAAACTTGCAAAAGCCGTTTTTTTACTTGAACCGAGAAGATGTGGTGCGCTGTGTGTTTTGTCATATTGATCTTTCACACTGGGAAGAAGGGGATGATCCCTTTAGAGACCATTTGCGATGGTCTCCTTGTTGTCCTTACATACTTGGAAAACAAGTGGGTAACATACCCGTGTATCCATTTTACCTTACCACAAGGCCATTGGGTACTACTTACGTTGCTGAATCACAAATAAATAAATAATAATAATAATGATATATTACCAGCCAACGGTAGTTTCGATATATGTGGTCCATATGCCATAGACAGTGTTGAATTGGCGTGTGCTTTTGAAAAGTTGGGAGTTTGCAAGACTAAAGCACTAACACACCCAGAGTACAGCTCTGTTGAAAAACGTTTATAATCTTATAAAAATGTTTGGCCATTAATATTAAAACACCTTACCAAAGCAGTTAAGTGAAGCGGGATTTTTTATACTGGTGAAGGGGATAAAACAATATGTTTTATTGTGGATTTGCTTTAAAGGATTGGCATATGACTGATGACCCTTTTGTGCAACACGCTCCTTGGTTACCTAACTGTAAATACATGGTGTTGCTTAAAGGTCAGGAATTTGTGAACACTATTCGTAAAGAAAACGTGATTGCAGCGCAAGTCATAAAAGTGCCTTTAGAGTTAGAACACGCGGAGCAAATACATGAGGCTGAAAAAAAAAGACTTTTCTCACGAACAGATGCAAAAATGTGACCAACAATTATCTAAAATTTGTTATCAAGATGAACTAGGTGTTGTATTTTTGCCTTGTGGACACATGATAGCATGTTTCAAGTGTGCATTAGAACTTAACACTTGTGCTATTTGCAGAAAAGTAGTATCTGCTACAGTTAGGCCATTTCTTGCATAACTAGTATAATTTATTAGCCATGCATAGTGCAAAATCCCTAATTGCACAATATTATTAAAGCTCTTTTAGAGTGTAATAGATAAGCTTTAGTTTTGTTTATAGACTACTACAATGAATGTTTTGAATGCTGTGGAACAATCATGTGGCTTAGAGATAAAGAAGCTCAGCGAATTGCCAACGCATATTCCAATCCGCATTATCAAGATTCGGAAATTGAAAACAGCATATGGTGATCGTGTACTTTGTGTATGTGAAAACTTTGAGACATTTCTGCCTATACGGTTTAATGAAATGTCGGAGAGTGTTTTTGATGAAGTCAATAATGCTGTGCAACCTGTACAATTAATTTACGAAGGTTTTAAAAACAATAGGTGTATGGTTCGTTTTAATTAAATAAAAAAAACAAATGTCAAATAATAATAATGGAAGATATAAGTCATGACAATGGACTGAAAGAAAAATATGTGCATAGAATAATAATGTTTTAGTGTTTAGTATTGTCTTTAAAAATATTATCATGAAACCAAAGAAATGTATATAAAGTTTGTAAATAAATAAAAATAATGGTACAATGTTGTTTAATTTTCTACAGAAGTCAGAATATTTTACATTGCAGGGTATACATGATTATGACAATAAAATGCACACTTAATACAAGTCTTTGCCTTTACGATAGTGTGCTATAGGTTTAAAAACAAAGCTTGTTGTAGATCTTTTTTCTTCCACGGTGAACAATAGGCATGAAAACGATATTTTCTTGTTTCGGATCATTATCACTATCATAATCATAAGCAGCATGATCTATATCACTATTATTATAATCACTATAGTTATCCTCAACATTATCCTCAACATTACTAACACCAGTTAAATATTTCTGTTCCTCTTCCTGTTCCTGTTCCTGTTCCTCTTCCTCTACAGTGTCCTCATGTAGAATCTGAGTAGCTTTTGATAATGTTAATTTTTTTATCATTGAATTATTTTCAATAGTAGTATTGTTTTGTAGCACTTGCTTTTTAGCATTTTTTATGATTTTCTTTTGACAGCAACAATGTTTCATGTAGTACACTACATTGATGATCACTGACACTTAAAACCTCACTTTTTAGCTCACTGCGACATGGTTTTGAACGTTGATTTGAACAACGCCAAATAACAGATCCATTTTTATTGGTTCGTTTCACAATATATGAATATCCTTTATAGAATGCATGAGGCTTACCATACCTAGTCACTGATACTTCCATATCAACTGTCAAGCGTAGACTAAGCTCTAGTAAAGACAACTTGGTAATAAGAACAATAATTTAATGTGCGAGCATATATGGATGCAAATGTGGGAGCAAAAAAAGTGGGAGCAAAAAGTGGGAGCAAAAAGTGAAAGCAAAAGTGGGAGCAAATATGATAGCAAAATAAATAGGAGCAAGTATGGAAGCAAAAAGTGGGAGCATATGAGAAAGCAAAAGTGGGAGCAAATATGAGAGCAAAAAAGTAGGAGCAAGTATGGGAGCAAAAATGGGGAGCAAATGTGAAAGCAAAAGTGGGAGCAAAAAGTGAGAGAAAAAAGTGGGAGCAAAAAGTGTAAGCAAAAGTGGGAGCAAATATGAGAGCCAAAAAGTGGGAGAAAATATAGGAGCAAAAAGTAGGAGCAAAAGTGGGAGCAAAAAGTGGGAGCAAAAAAGTGGGAGCAAAAAATTGTAAACAAAAGTGGGAGCAAACAAGTGTGAGCAAATATGAGATCAGAAAGTGGGAGCAAATGTGAAAGCAAAAGTGGGAGCGAAAAGTGATAGCAAAAAGAGCGAGCAAAAGAGGGTGCACAAAGTGTGAGCAAAAAGTGTAAGCAAAAGTGGGAGCAAATATGATAGCAAAAAAAGTAGGGGCAAGTATGGGAGCAAAAAGTGGGAGCATATGTGAAATCAAATATTGGAAGAAAATATGAGAGCAAAAAAGTAGGAGATAGTATGGGAGCAAAAATTGGGAGCAAATGTAAAAGCAAATGTGGGAGCAAAAAGTGAGAGAAGAAAGTTGGAGCAAAAAGTGTAAGCAAAAGTGGGAGCAAATATGAGAGCAAAAAAGTGTGAGCAAATATGGGAGCAAAAAGTAGGAGCATTAGTGGAAGCAAAAAGTGGGAGGAAATAGTGTAAACAAAAGTGGGAGCAAACAAGTGTGAGCAAATATGAGAGTAGAAAGTTGGAGCAAATGTAAAAGCAAAAGTGGGAGCAGAAAGTGATAGCAAAAAGAACGAGCAAAAGTGGGTGCACAAAGTGGGAGCAAAATGTGTGAGTAAAAAGAGGGGGCAAATGTGGTGTTTTACTAAAACAATCTCACCTAACTTAACCTAACCTAACCTTTTCCTAACCTAACTTTATCCAACGTAACCTAACCTACCTTCACCTAACATAACCCAACTTCACCTAACCTAACTTGACATAACTTCTCCTAACCTAACTTCACCTAACCTAAACTTCCAACTCTCAGATCAAGAATTAAACTCTGGGCATAGTCGAGTTGGAACCCAAAACCTCTGGGATAACATCCAAGTATACTGGACACTACACCGCGAGATGGGCAAATTGTCATGCAACACATTGGCTGACAACCATAGTTGAGAATTAAAACCCAAGATCTCAGGACTTTTTTTTTTCAACATTATCAGAAATATTATTCTATTTACATTTTGCTGCTGCTCATAGTTATAAGAGTTGGCATTAATATGAGAGCAAAAGTGGGAGCAAAAGTGAAAGCAAAAAGTGGGAGCAAGCATCGCTGTTTGTTGAGCCTTTCATATCAACTAATACACATAAATTAAATTTTAGTAAAGTGACTTGGCTAATAATAATAATAATATGTCTTTTGCTACAATCACGTTTTCTTTACGAATAGTGTTCACAAATTCCTGACCTTTAAGCAACACCATGTATTTACAGTTAGGTAACCAACGAGCGTGTTGCACAAAAGGGTCATCAGTCATTTGCCAAGCCTTTAAAGCAAATCCACAATAAAAACATATTGTTTTATCCCCTTCAACAGTATAAAAAATCCACCTTCACTTAGCTCTTTAGTAAGGTGTTTTAAAATTAATGGCCAAACATTTTTATAAGATTATAAACGTTTTTCAACAGACTGTACTCTGGGTGTGCTAGTGCTTTAATCTTGAAAACTCCGAACTATTCAAAAGTACACGCCAATTCAACACTGTCTATGGCATATGGACCACATATATCGAAACTACCGTTGGCTGGTAATATATCATTATTATTATTATTTATTTGTGATTCAGCAACGTACGTAGTACCCAATGGCCTTGTGGTTCGGTAAAATGGATACACGGGTATGTTACCCACTTGTTTTCCAAGCATGTAAGGACAACAAGGAGACCACCGCAAATGGTCTCTAAAGGGATCATCCCCTTCTTCCCCGTGTGAAAGTTCAATACGACAAAACACACAGCGCACAACATCTTCTCGGTTCAAGTAAAAAACCCGGCTTTTGCAAGTTTATGTGTTGACAAAAAGCCTACAGGCCAGGATTCAAATGTTAACCAAAGATCATGTTCTGATTTTAAATTTAACCCACGTGGTAAACCAACTTGCTCACTTGTTGTATTTGGTACTAACGCCATGTGTTATAATACAACTTTTTCTTATTGTAAGTTATTAACGTTACACAAGAGCACAGAGTACTTTAAAGCATAATGCATGCTTGTTCACTGTCTGTTCATTACGTTAATGGCACATGACGACACCTAAAAGCAAACAAAATAACCCATCACTCAATCAATCAATCAATCAATCAATACTTGCAAATAAAACGTTAACGTTAATTGGCATTAATATATCAAAACACCATTAAAAAACAAGATGTTCAGTAAAGAACATATAGCCTACTTTCTCCTAAATGCATGGGTATTGTTATAACTCTTTGTCCTTTTCAAGGAGTATAATTGAATATTGGTTGTAGTAGCTTGTTGAAATACAACGTGCTATAGGGATATTAAACATGAATAAGAGGTGCCCTTTGCTAGAGCTACCTCTGTAAAAAAAATCATTCAATTCGGTTTCACCGTGTTTGAATTGATCTGGGGAATGGATTTGCACACATACTGAACCCATGTACCATAGGCTCAAAAGGGGTCGAATCCAGGTATTTTGTGGAATGAATGAAAGAAACATACAGTTACTAATGTAACATAGAGATTTCAAGCCAGGGCTCTAGCCTAACGTTGTGCAAGCGGCGAGGACCAGGTGTTCAGAAGATGAGATCATGCCTCTTGACATTGAGAAGGAGCCAGTCATGGATATTATTAGGACGAGTGGAAAGTTTCGGCTGTTAGACAAGGAAGTGTGACTCGGAAATCCAACTTAGCTTGCATTAAAACGGCAACATCGCCGCTGTGCCAGTAGAAGAATAATTAAATTTAACCCATTTGCGAGAATAAAAATAAGTAAATAATCACTGGACTGTGAATCATTTCGGATTAGAGATTTTTGTGTAAAGAAAAACCTTGTAATAATTGCACAGGAAAAACTGCAAACGCAGTATACGTCATCGGGGATTCACTGATACCAGAGGAGTGGGAAATTAAAAATGAACAGCAACACCCACGCAGCTGAAGGCTACAAATTAATTAATATCTCAGAATTGCACGATCGATTCTTATGCGCAATGAGATCATTTGACATTGAGAAGACGAGCTTTCTGGAGATATAATTTTTATAATTGTACGGCAATTAGTTCAAAAGTTGGTCACGAAAAGGACTAGGATTTTATCTTTTTGTGACTAAATAGTATAAAACTCCTGGCCTCACCAAGCCAATCATGCAGTTATCAAACGGCCTGAGGGCGCGTCACTTTGCATCAGTACATGCAGTTTTCGATAGCCCAGGGGGGCGTCACGCTGTATCAGTTCATGCAGTATTCAAGAGCCCGTGAGGGGGCGTCACTACGCATCATGCAGTTACTAGTCCGTCCAGGGGACGAGACGCTGGAGCATCATAATCACGCAGTCTTCAGATATATGAACCTCAAGGGAGGTCATACTGTGCAACAAGAATAAGCACCGAATGCAGTATTCAAGAGCCCAGAGGGGAGCGTCACGCTGTATCAGACATCGAAGGCAGTTTACCAGCTTTCCTTGAGGGGAAAAACGCTGTATCACATCGCAGAGTTAATAACCGATAGCCACGGGCGTCGCAGTACAAATAACTTGCGTGCCTCCGTAAGGAGTTGCAACGAAGAAATATTAAGTATCGCCGTGTTGAAAATTAGGAAAATCCTAGTTACAAGATTTAGGTCCGACAGTACAAAGTTCACCGTAAAAGTTCATAAAATATAGTCAAAGCAGGCTGCGAACTTAGGATTCAGGGCGACAGGTCTTTAAGTAAAACGACCAAAAGTATCATAACGTACGGAAGTACCGGAACATCGAGATAAATATTTTATCCAATTTAAAGAACCCGAGCAGGGAAAACAGACTAAGGTTCGCAACGTAGTCTAGATCAATTAGAAGTGCGAGAACCGAATAAGCAAAGAAGAAAGGAAACTATAGACATTGTTTCAAGAAAGCAGACGAACTATTCAAAAGCACTAAGACTCGAGAAGTATTAGTTGCTAAATAATTTATAGGTCACCGATAGATTATCGTGGGGACCGCGAACAGAACTGACTGTCGATAAGATCAATAAATAGGACCTAAAAGGGGAGCCGTCGAGTCAGAGAAATAGCAGATCGTCAGGAACGGGATTCGAAGAAGTGCTATTGCAGGGAGAAAGTAGATGATTCGAGACTTTCATATTCAGAGAGGATAGGAAGCCGACATTACTAAATTTCACTCTTGGAGACGGGAGGTCAAGAGGTCACGTGTGATAGGCTAAAATAGTGGCCTAGTGATCAGAAATTGTGAAGTGTAAATATATCAAGATTTAGTGTTAAAATTAATCTATTTTTCAGTGTTTTTATTATGTGTTCTAAACGGATACACCAGTGTATTTAAATGTTGTCAGTGTTAAATGTATACGTCTTAAATATGTGTCAAGATATGTCTGTAAACGCAATGAATTTGTACAAGATGGAGTAAGTTAACAAGTGGGCAAAATGACGCATCGCACGAGGAGAAAGGTCAGAAAACGACCTAAAAACATGCGAGTAAAGATTGTCATTATGTTTTGGTGTCGGCGGAAATGATTGTGTACAAATCCACCGGAGTTTGAGTAAAAGGGATGCTTCTAAATAAATAATAATCAAATAAGAACGCGGTCTGAACAAAAATAAAGTTTGAAAAATTGTAAATAATTATGTGAAAGAATAAATCCTGTAGAGGAAATGTATGAATAAAATGTCAGTGTATTTGACGAATGTTATAACAGCAAGCGAAGTAATAATAATAATCATGAAAGATATATAAATAGAGGTAAATTTGAATTATATAAAAGAAATAGCTTTTGAGCTTTTGTAAGGAATGAAGATATGATATGAATAATAATAATAATAACAAGGTAAAGAAATATAAATCAAGATTAAATTGAATGATATGAACATAAGAACGTTGGAGCCTTAATAAAAGTATAAGACATGAGGTAAATGCATGTTCTTAAAAATAGAGCGATTTATAGTCAAGGGAAAAGATTAATATAAAAATTGAGATATATATCAATTGTTACTATGGAATTTATCAGTTCTGTGGAAGGTGATAGGCTGTAAAATACTGTATAGCGCAATGGAACGCAATTAAAATAAAAGTCACGCTAGGAATGCGTAGAAGTTAAATGTACTTGGTAAATTACTTATGAGGGGTAGTTGATTGCAGTGAATTGAGATATGTTGTAAGTCCTCTAAGTGTGACGTAGATCACGAGGCCATGTGTGTGTTATTATGTAAAAGGGAGCAAATGTATGGTATTATTGAGCGTAGGTCATGTAGGCCACGGCCGACCTAAATCGCATTTTGTATAATTCCTCCAATATGGGAATGGTTCCCGAGGCATGTTAAGAGATTCGAACCTAGAATCCTCTTGTTGTTGAAGCCCCTAATTATTCGTCGTAGAATGTGTATTACTCTTCCCAATCAACGAGGACCCTTCATAATTAATAAATGCCAAGGTTACGAAAGTGGTTTATGAGCCCAATAATATTGTTGAAATTAAAACGAGAAGTAGAATGCCAAGTCTCCCGAAAGAACTGAAAATGAAAGGAAGGTTTGTTTAAAAGCATTGAGGAGAGCTCCACCCGCAGACTAAAATGGAAAGTTTCCCGCACTGTCATAAATCACGCTCAAGTATTACGGTCAGACCCTAGCTGCAGGAGGGGTGGGTGAAGGCCGTCTGGAAGAAGTAAATATTACACCGTGAGTGTTTAAAAGTTGTTAATGACCCGGGCGTTGAACCGAGGTCCTTGTAGATTGATATTACCGCTTGCCAGTTCAGATCGTAGTTTTCTTATGTGATAATGGTCTTATAAAACAAATAAAATAAATAACAATCCCTATTGTAATGTTGTATGGAAACAGGATTCCACGAGTTAAATGAAGAGAACTAGGTTCCGGGAGTAATCATAGTTTTTGACTGTGTCAAGTAATCTTTATAACTCTGGAGTACACAGGTATTTTCCCGATCACCGTGATGAATTTGTAAAACTTGAGAGAGATGGTAAATGCTGAGAACATGTGAAGTGCCCAAATATTTAAGTAAAGAATTAACATGTACTTTAAATGTAATTATATATTTGTTTTGATGATAAGAAAATATAAAAATAGTTATTGAGGTGTACAAAAGTATGACACCATTATTATTGGAAAGTATCGAGCCAGAGGAGCTCGTAGTTATATAGAACTTTAAGATAGGTACTTTATGGAAGTAAACATAATTATGAATGTTTGGTTTTAAAGGAAACCATGTGTTTTAATAGAATATTTGTTTAATTATTATGGTATTCCTTGTTCACTTTGAACAAGTAGAAAGATATTGGTCAGTAGTTTATTTGTTTTATTGTTTGTAGCGCCATAATTTTGATTAATTAAATGTGTTAAAATAGGAGTTGATTTTGTTGTTATTTTTGCAAGTGTATCCTCTATTTAATCCAAAAATGTGTAAGTCACAGAGTGGGAGAACATACTGCAACCCCGAAAATCCCGAATTGAGCAATGCTGGCATACTGTGATTTGCATATTTCTTGCTGAAAGGGCACAATACATGGCCGCTATTTGCAAACTATTGGGCTGATGACCTTGTAGTCAGTCATAAGATGCTTTCCACAAAAAGGCATGTTGTTGCAAAATCCGGTAGAGATCAAATTATTAGGATGGTCGAAATTTGATTTAAGCTTTTAACATTTGGGTGGCCGTCATTCCGTTTCCGTCAAGATGGCGGCGATATAAAACATGACACTGAGGTGCCTTTTGCTAGTGCTAACTCTGTAGCAAATTTCGTTCAATTCGTTTTCACCGTGTTTGAATTGATAGGGGGAATCGATTTGCACACATACTTGGCCACCATCTGCAAACTATTGGGCTGATGATCTAGCAGTTTGGTCAGAATATGCTTCCCACATAAAGATTTGTTGTTGCAAAATTTGTTAGAGACTAGATTAATAGGTTGCTCGTAATTACATTTTTGCCTTTAACATTTGGGTGGCCGCGATTACGTTTCCGTCAAGATAGCGGTGATATAAAACATGACACTGAGGTGGCCTTTTCTAGTGCTACCTCTGTACCAAAGTTCGTTCCATTCGGTTTCACGGTGTTCGAATTAATAGGGGGAATTGATTTTCACACAAAGATGGCCGCCATCCGCAAAATATTAGGCTATTGACCTATTAGTTTGGTCAAAGGATGCTCCCTCCATAGTGGTATGCTGATGGAAAATTTGGTAGAGATCGGTTGATTAGGTTAATCGTAATTTGATTTAACCTTTGAATATTTGTGTGGCCGCCATTACGTTTCCGTCAAGATGGCGGCGATATAAAACATGACACTGAGGTGCACTTTGCTAGTGCTACCTCTGTACCAAATTTCGTTCCATTCGGTTCCACCGTGTTCGAATTAATAGCGGGAATCAATTTTGACACAAAGATGGCCGCCATCCGCAAACTATTAGGCTAATGACCTATTAGATTTGTCAAAGGATGCTTCGTCCATAAAGGTATGTTGTTGCAAAATTTGGTAGAGATCGGATGATTAGGTTAGTCGTAATTTGATTTAAGCTTTGAACATTTGTGTGGCCGCCATTACGTTTCCGTCAAGATGGCGGTGATATAAAACATGACACTGAGGTGCCCTTTGCTAGTGCTACCTCTGTACCAAATTTCATTCCATTCGGTTTTTCCGTGTTCGAATTAATAGGGGTAATCGATTTTGACATAAATATGGCCGCCATCCACAAACTATTAGGCTAATGACCTATTAGATTTGTCAAAGGATGCTCCCTCCATAATCGTATGCTGATGCAAAATTTGGTAGAGATCGGTTGATTAGGTTAGTCGTAATTTGATTTAAGCTTTGAACATTTGTGTGGCCGCCATTACGTTTCCGTCAAGATTGCGGTGATATAAAACATGACACTGAGGTGCTCTTTGCTAGTGTTACCTCTGTACCAAATTTCATTCCATTCGGTTTTTCCGTGTTCGAATTAATAGGTGTAATCGATTTTGACACAAATATGGCCGCCATCCGCAAACTATTAGGCTAGTAACCTATTAGATTTGTCAAAGGATGCTCCCTTCATAAAGGTATGTTGTTGCAAAATTTGGTAGAGATCGGATGATTAGGTTAGTCGTAATTTGATTTAAGCTTTGAAAATTTGGGTGGCCGCCATTACGTTTCCGTCAAGATGGCGGCGATGTAAAACATGACACTGGGGTGCCCTTTGCTAGTGCTACCTCTGTACCAAATTTCATTCCATTTGTTTTCACCGTGTTCGAATTAATAGGGGTAATTGATTTTGACACAAAAATGGCCACCATCCGCAAACTGTTAGGCTAATGACCTATTAGATTTGTCAAAGGATGCTCCCTCCATAAAGGTATGTTGTTGCCAAATTTAGTAGAGATCGGTTGATTAGGTTAGTCGTAATTTGATTTAAGCTTTGAACATTTGTGTGGCCGCCATTACGTTTCCGTCAAGATGGCGGTGATATAAAACATGACACTGAGGTGCTCTTTGCTAGTGCTACCTCTGTACCAAATTTCATTCCATTCGGTTTTTCCGTGTTCGAATTATTAGGGGTAATCGATTTTGACACAAATATGGCCGCCATCCGCAAACTATTAGGCTAGTGACCTATTAGATTTGTCAAAGGATGCTCCCTTCATAAAGGTATGTTGTTGCAAAATTTGGTAGAGATCGGATGATTAGGTTAGTCGTAATTTGATTTAAGCTTTGAAAATTTGGGTGGCCGCCATTACGTTTCCGTCAAGATGGCGGCGATATAAAACATGACACTGGGGTGCCCTTTGCTAGTGCTACCTCTGTACCAAATTTCATTCCATTTGTTTTCACCGTGTTCGAATTAATAGGGGTAATTGATTTTGACACAAAGATGGCCACCATCCGCAAACTATTAGGCTAATGACCTATTAGATTTGTCAAAGGATGATCCCTCCATAAAGGTATGTTGTTGCCAAATTTGGTAGAGATCGGATGATTAGGTTAGTCATAATTTTATTTAAGCTTTGAACATTTGTGTGGCCGCCATTACGTTTCCGTCAAGATGGTTGCGATATAAAACATGACACTGAGGTGTCCTTTGCTAGTGCTACCGTTGTACCAAATTTCGTTCAATTTGCGCTCACCGTGTTCGAATTGATAGGGGGGGGGCAGACATTCTGAGTTATCACACTCGGACACACACACACACAGACTCACACACACACATACACACACACAGACAGACACACTTTTTTCGCCCTGTAGTGATCTCATAAGTCTACTTTCATTTTTTGCAAAAATCGAAAGTAGGCTAATAAACTGTATGTTGGGACTAACAGTATCCCATGTACTTATTTTCTTTTTATAAAGCTACAGTCATTTACGTCCCCCTTTAACCAATAGATAAACAAAAATGAATGTCATGTCATTTTGTTCACATTATCATTTTCAAACCTGTGGATATTCGTTGAGTCCATAGGGAACCACCCATAAATAAAATTTAAATTTTTGTTTTTAGAAAATCCAACATGGCCTTGTACTTTTCCCAGTCAACAACAACATAGCCATTAATCAAGAAAGCAATCATTGTCCCAGTCATGTACAGGTAATGAATTTTCTTTGTGTAAGGGTCTTTTTTCAGTAGTGGTAAAATGCAATAGCATTTTAAGGTAGGCTTACCTGAGTTTTAAATAGTTCACTGGCTGGAAACAATGGTTTCGCTCTACTGCGTCTCGGATTTTCAGCAACTGCTACGGCGGTAAGGCTTTTCTTTCCAAGTTTCTGAAAATAAATAAAATAAAACGCTATAAATACCTAAATTTAGTTAAATACATGCATTTCATAAAATAAAATTTGAAACAAAAAATGAAACATGTTAGTTTAAAAAAATAATCTCACCTTCACTTGCAGTGGCTTGATGCTGTTTCCTTCTAGTGGGCTCAAATGTGCAATGGTTTCTTCTCTCTCGGACATGTAAGGTATACCGGTTATCTGCAAACAAATAAATAAATAAAATCATTAATTAACCAATCAATAAATAATTGCTTGTAAATATATAAATCAATAAATACATAAATGAATAAATATATAAATACCTACCCTACAACAAGGTTAAGTATTTTCCACCAACACCAAAACTGTTAAACAAGACCATGTGTTTCACGCAACGCAGTGTGTTCAAAGATAGTCAGATAAGTGAGAGTGGAAATGATAACGACGTGTCTTTATATATGTTACGTTGCATGTATAATCATTTTTCCCACTCTTTGAACATTCTGTTATCGTGCACGTGGACAGCTAACGTCCAAGGTGAACACCTGTGCCAGGTCAAATTTCACATGAACTTGAATTTTGCCACGTGCGAAGCAAACAGGATGTAACTTGTTTAGCTTACATGTGGTTTCACACGTGTTCACATGCATTTTGCTCTTCCTTGCCTCCACGGTTGTCAGATTATTTAACCTTCAAGCGTCATCCGCGTCTTTGTCATTTACCATTGCACCTGCTGTCAAGTCTGATCAGCGCATTCCAATAAGCTCCTCTGCAAGTTTGTTTTCTGTACTCGCTTCAACCAACCTAGAACCAAGTTCTCATAACCGTTTACACGTTAAAGATCCCCTTCGGGGGTAAAATATCAGAAAAAACGAACCCTCCCTCTGTCATAAACCGACCCGTCGAATATCGATTGTTCTATTGAGCACAGCCACCGTGGTTAGCGACAGGTTCGTTGAAACACACACACACCCAGCAGTATCGTCTCTCTCAACAACCACGCTTCATGAACATTTTAAACAGGTCAAGAAAAATTATTATTTTTCTACAAAAGTGTCGTTAGGCCCTTTGAAAATTTCAAAATTAGTTTCAAAAAGTGGGCGTTAGCCCGATTCCTATGACACCTCGTACACGTCTCTAGCGTTATTGGTTTGCGAGATATAGAAAAAGTCTAAAATCACGGTTTTACCTCAAAATGGTTTTTCATTCCTGCTCAACACGAACATCCTCGGCAAGAGGACAACACGACGAAAAAAATGACACCTCGTACAAGTCTCTAGGCTTATTGGTTCGTGAGATATCAGCAAAAATCACAAAAAACACTTGTTTACCCGAAAATCGAGTTTCCATTTAAAAAATTATAACGAGTGGTCCATACCAAAGAGGACGTCATCCTGAGTCCTTGGACCCCTCATACACGCCTCTGGCATGATTGGTTCGCGAGATATAACAAAAAGTCTAAAATCACTTTTCGGCACCTACATATCCGTAAAGAGCACAACGAGACGAAAAAAAAACTGAATCCAAGCACGCCCTCCTAGCATTACTCCTTCCTTCCCAAGGTCGCCAGGGGCTCACAACTTCCTAAGTGAGAACCTACAACCTAGCACTACTATCAAGTTTTTATCCTAGAGACTTGAAATTTATTCTGGGGGTAGAGGGAGTAGGGGCCTTTCATTTAGGCTATGTCAAACAAAGTTGTTTGTAAACTTCCTAATTTCCAAAATATAGAAATTGTTTCCAAAAAATGAAAAAAATAAAAAAAGTTTTATTACAAAAAATAAAGGACATAGAGATCGTTCGTTTGAGCCATGGCACATTGTTTTCAAACTATCACCTACTTTCGAAAGCAAAAATTTTCAAAAAAAATTTAAAAATATAACAAGTGGTCCATAGGAAAGAGGACGTCAGCTCGAGTCCAACGACACCTCATTTGTTAAGATCCGACCATGGGTTCGCCAGATATTAATTATTAAACAAGGACGCCGCCCGATCAACGCCGAGTGCGTTTAAACTCCTATTACTAACCCACTACCAAGTCTTCCTTGATTCTGTCCAGCCATCTTTTCTTTGGACGTCCATGGGGTAGATTTCTTCCTGGAACATATTGGAGAGCTGTTATTGCCACAGAGTTCTCGTCACTTCTAGTGACATGCCCATACCGAAGCCGTGCTTCTCTCATTTTATCGGTAATGGCTGCAACTCCCATCTGTTTCCGGATATATTCATTCCTGACACGATCCAGCCGTGTAACACCCATGCACCAACGTAACATTTTCGTCTCCATTCCATGTAGGGCTTGTTCATGCTTGGTTGAAGCTGGCCAACATTCTGTGCCGTAAAGTGCCACTGGTCGTATTATGGACTTGTAAACTTTCCCTTTCAAAGGGATAGGTACCTTCTTATCGCACAGCACTGTTGTCACTTGGCGCCACTTCATCCACGCAGTGTTAACTCGTGCTTGAGCACCGAGAAGCGTTTCGCCATCTGAAGTGATAAGGGAACGGAGGTATTTAAAGTGTATAGTTTTAGTGAGATGATGCTCTTCAATGCTGATGGTACCGTTGGTCTGTGTACCACATTGCAAGTATTCAGTTTTCCCTATGTTGAGTTCCAAGCCTTTTTTGCCCAGATATTCCTTCCAGCACAGAGTTCGATTTTCTAGATTTTCGCGAGTTTGATCTGCGAGAAACACATCATCAGCATATAAGATCGTCCATGGATGAGATGTCCGAATATCAGCTGTCGCCGTATCCATGCACAGAATGAACAGAAGCGGCAAGAGTGCTGATCCTTGATGAACTCCAACAGTGATAGGGAAACCAGGGGAAATTCCAGCTGGACAGCGTACCATTCTTGTGACGTTACTGTAGAGGAACTGAATACATTGGACGTAAACTTCGGGGATTTTGTGAGCTCGAAGTGATCGACTCAATAAAAAATACGCCCAAGGATACAGACAACACAATAACACGGGTTATCAGGCAAATTTTACTCACCCAACTATACGAGGATGAAATGCTCACGAAGTCCATGCCAACATTAACATCTAGACTAGTTAGTTCCAATAATTTGATACGCTGTTATTGACATTGTTGTTTCATTTTAGTGGCTTGGATATCGTAGTCATTTATCCCCTTGTACTTGGGTGTGTCTTTTGTATTGCGCCTGATAAACTGTGTTAATGTTAATGAGTGTGGGTAGGCATATTTGATTCTGATGACGATTGGAGAGCAGGCAGCCGTGACCTTAAATTAGGAACCAACCCAGTATTTGCCTGGAGTAGAAGTTGGAAACCACGGAATTCCATTTCCAGGATGGCTGAGTTTTGAAATCAAACCTACCTCTTTCACAGTTTTGTCTCACGAGGTAAAGTGTACCCGTGTTCCAACCCTTAGACCAGAATTAAATTTCTCGACAGAGCTGGGAATCGAACCCGGACCTCCAGGGTGACAGGCAAGAATGCTACCCGCTACATCACAAGATGTTCAATTCGAAACGAAATTTGCCTACTGTATTCATGAGGAAACTGTTATACGGAAATCAATGAAATACAAACATGAGAATGGAAGGCAGTACACAATCACAGTTAGGCTTTGGTTGTAACTACAACTGTGGACATTGAGCGTTAGTAAATTATTCAACTACTCAAATGAAGAAAAGAGTTTTTCTCCTTCATCTTCATCTTCTTCTTCTTCTTCTTCTTCTTCTTCTTCTCCTACTCCTTCTTCTTCTTCTTCTTCTTCAAGTGCCGAGTCCTCTCAGGACGTTGGTGATCAGTAGCACGATCTGTTATTTTTGTGCATAGCTCTTCTAAACAGTTCGAGTCTCGTCACACCAATCCGCCTGGCTTAAGTTGTCGAGCCCCGATATCTTTCTTCGCCCCGGACCTCGTCTTCCAATAATATTCCCCTGGAGCATTGGGTGGTTGGTTCCTTAGTTAGGGGCTGCGACAACGTGGTTATGTAGCCCCGTGTACTTTGGGTGTGTGTAGAATCTGTCTGATAACCGGTGTTAATTGTGATGACTGTATTAGTGTGTGTTATCTGTCTTTAATTCAAGTAAGGACTGCAGACGATAATTTCGAGTAGTTCTTTCTTTCGCTACCAAATGCTACCGTCCACGACACCTAGCTGTGAACTTGCCTACTACTAGATGCCATTGCAACGAGCGCCCGGTGACGAACGTTGGAACTTATTTGCCATAAATCTATGACATTGGCCTGCCGGCTTTACTTCCCCTCCGAAGGTAGGCATACAGAGGGACTTTTAACGCTCTTATAAAATCCTCCGACTTCGGCCGGGTTTGAACCTGCGACCTTGGGCATAGACGCTCACCATGCTACCAACAACGCCACCCAAGCCGCCCCTTGGAGTATTAATTGAAGGAGTTGGTATTTACTGTTTCGCATCATATGACCAAAGTATTCTAGTTGAAAATGAAAATCTACAGCTTGCTTCCAGTCTCCGACCGGGTCAGGAATGGAATGAATGAAGCCCCCATCTAGCGGCGAGGATATGAACTGTGCCGGCTGCCGAGGCCTGACGCACTCCTCTGGGGCAATGATTAAATGAATGACAGTTGAAATGAAATGATAGTGGAGAGTGTTGCTGGAATGAAATTGTGACAGGGAAAACCGGAGTACCCGGAGAAAAACCTGTCTGCCTCCGTTCTGTCCAGCACAGATCTCACATGGAGTGACCGGGATTTGAACCACGGACCCAGCGGTGAGAGGCCCGCGTGCTGCCGCCTAAGCCACGGAGGCTTAACCAAAGTATTCTAGTTAAACAACGTAATTAGTCATATGTCGATAGTGATGTTACATTGCCAGGCAGTGAGTCTGTACAGCGCTGCCATGTCGTACTAATCCGCCTACGTTCCCCCCACTGCACTTACCCTCCCACCCACGCAAACAAATGATCCCAGTCACGGCGAACGCTCCAAATAATACCTCGTTAATGAAAACATATGTTGCTTGCTGATAAAGACAACTCGTCGACTGTCGTGGAGAGACTATTTTCAATTGCCAGTGCAGGTGATTGATTCTAGCAGCCAATATAAACCAAGTTGCCCTTCAATTTTAAGTACACCTATTGCTAATTTACGATCTTTCAAATATTAGCCTACTTTCGATCTTTGCAAAAAATGAAAGTAGACTTATGAGATCACTACAGGGCCAAAAGATGTGTGTCTGTCTGTGTGTGTGTGTGTGTGTGAGTCTGTGTGTGTGTGTGTGTGTGAGTGTGTACTCTGAATGTCTGTCCCCCCCTATCAATTCAAACACGGTGAAACCGAATTGAACGAAATTTGCTACAGAGGTAGAACAAGCAAAGGGCACCTCAGTGTCATGTTTTATATCGCCGCCATCTTTACTAAAACAGAATGGCGGCCACTCAAACGTTCAAAACGTAAATTCAAATAACGACTAACCAAATCATCCGATCTCTACCAAATCTGGTAACAACATACCTTCATATAGGACGCGTCTTGTGACCAAACTACAAGGTCATCCGCCGTACCATTTCAGGATGGCGGCCGTGCGAATTATGCAAACTTTATAATCCATATCATGGGACCCACCAGTTCCGATTATCGAGCCGAGAATCGTTTTAACTGTTCTAAAGGAAGAGGCACGTTCGAAATTAAAAGTTTATTTTGTAATACTATAATGCAGACGTGATTTTAAAAAGCTGAGCCGACTCAGTAATAAGACAAGATGGCAGCGGATATCTTGTGCATGACTAATAATTCACTAATTTGATTATTGCATGCAATATAGCACACTGATACAAAATAAATAAACATTGAATGAAATGCTTTATATATAAATAATATACTCCACTGATGAAATCGTTTAGTATAAATCATTATTCGCTAACAAGTTCTATGTAAGTCATTTTATATAGAACGATTTCGTTGGCACAATTGGCTCAGTGGTAAAGCGTTGGCACTTAGCTCAAACGCCTAAGGTTCAAACCCGATCAGAGGTAGGTTTTTTTGCTTGAAATTTTATATATTTATTGTTTTGTAATGACTCAGACGTTTTAAAATTAAGCGTTATAATGTGCATATTATGGTGGAAAATATATATTTAATTATAACATAATTCGCCAGCAGATTTGCTCGAGACATCTAGCAGCCAAAAAGGTAACTGCACGCCGACCTACTTATTAACTTCCAGATTTTATTGAAAAGTTTCTTCTTATGGCCGCTAGAATACACTCGCTCTGTTAGGATTATATTGTTCGGTACTTCTCCACTAGATGTCACGACTGGTCTACGTGGGGCTCCATTGGTTACTATACCAATGGCATTCTATGTGCATCGAATTTGAAGAATGACAAGATGATACTACGATACATTTTTACTTTTTATTTTAGAGGGTTTGTAACAGCCTATTTTGCGTTATTTGAAAATGTTATTTGAAGTAAAGAACAAAACGATTTCACATAGTAACTGAATTCTAGCCGTTGGTGCTAGTTCAGGTTATTAATTACTACTTTTATTTCAGGCAAATAGCAATCGAAAATATCCACATAGTTTGTATACACACGTCTCTGTAGGGTCATGGAACGATTTGTTAATTCAATTAGGGTTGTGAAAGCCATGCACAACCAGACGTGTAAAGACATGCCTCAACTCAAAGTTGGATGTTGCCCACGGCAGGTCGATTATGTAATAATAATAATAATAATAATAATAATAATAATAATAATAATAATAATAATAATAATAATAATAATAATTTTATTGGTTTTACGTCCCTTTTAACTACTGCTGCTTTTAGAGACGTCGGGGTGCCGGAATTTTGGCCCGGAGGGGATCTTTAACGTGCCAGTAAATGTACTGACACGGCTCCCTCGCATTTGTGCACCCTCAAATGCCAGATGATTGCGCCAGGATACGAACCTGCAACCTAGGGCCCAGCAAGCGAGAACGTTACCGCTGAGACACGCAGCCAGTCCGGTCGATTATGTCTCCAGATCCATAACAACCTTGAGATACTTCTTATCTTTCTTTCTTTCTTTCTTTCTTCAATGATGGTAGCAGTTTTTATCTAGGTTGTGGCGTTTGGTAGAGGTAAATAGTTTCTAAAGTCTTCAACCAAGAAATGATTCTATTATACTCTTTGATAATAACAACAAGTTATAACTATACTACTATTTAGGAGAAAGTAGGCTATATGTTCTTTACTGAACATCTTGTTAGTTTCTCATGATATTAACCAAGTTGTTTTGTTTATATTGACGAATGGTTAAAATTAATAAACCTTAAAAAGTAAGATAAGAAAACGGGACGTCAGTCCTGTCAATGATATGTTGTTTCTGTTTGAGTCATCAGTCCTTTCGCTGGTTTGATGCAGCTTTCAACACCTCCCTGTCCTGATCTAATCGTTTCTTCTGTACATAGCTGACACACGCTACAACCGAGGCAATCTGTTTAACATATTCTAACCTTTGTCTACCCCTACAGTTCTTGTCCTCGACCCTTCCTTCCATAACTAACTTTGCCATTCCTGGGTGTCTATGTATGTGTCCCACCAACCTATATCTTCCCTCCTCTCCCACTCGTCTTAATACCTCTTCATTTGTTTACCTATCTACCCATCTGATCTTCACATTCTCCTGCAACACCACATTTCAAACGCTTCAATTCACCTCTTTTCTGCTGCTCCAACAGTCCAAGTTTCACTGCCATAGAGCACCACGCTCCAGACAAAGGCTTTCAAAAATGACTTCCTAATATCTATATGCATATGTATTAAAAGTCAACAGGTTCCTTTTCTGTAGAAATAATTTCCTTGCCTGAGGCAACCTAATTTTTATATCCTCTTTGCTTCGTCCATCACTGATTATTTTACTTCTTAAGGAACAGAAGTCTCCCACACCCTTTAGCTCTTCACCTGCTTATTTGACGACAATAGGGGATTCTGAAATTTTTCGACTGCATTCAATTATTTTTGCTTTACATTCATTGATTTTCTTCATGAAAACTTTCCTCAAGACGGAGTCCATACCATTTAGAAACGCATTATAATCCTCGTCGCCTCCGTAGCGTAGGTAGGTCCTGGGTTCGATTCCCACCTCTGCCACGAAATTTGAAGCGTGGTATGAGGACTGGCACGACGTCTCATCCTCGGGTGGTCCAAATGAGTAGAGGGGGTTCAATTCCCACCTCAGCCATCCTCGAAGTGGTTTTCCATGGTTTCGCACTTCTTCTTAGGACAAATGCAGGGATGGTATCTACTGTAAGGCAATGGCCGCCCCCTTCCCTCTTCCTGGCCTATTCTTCCTAACCTTCCAATCCCTTGCATCATGAGGCCTCAGTCCGCTTTGCAGGTGAGGATGCCTGGGCGAGGTGCTGATCTCACCTCACCAGTTGTATCCACTCCGACCAGATGTTCCCAGCTCTAGAACACTGCCTGAAAATGGCAGTAGGGGTTAGTTCCCACGCCGAGTCCGTTGGAGTCACCACCCGGGAGGGTAAACTCGATTTAAAACAAGAAGTTCCGTGAAGAACTATACAGCCTACTTTTCATGCCAATGATTATTCTACAGTATATGAACCTATCTAGAATAATGACGAAATTAAGTTGGTAATATCGAAATATCTAATTAGTTCAAAATATACCTGGTATAATGTAGCCTAATAGAGCACTACATTTGGCAGCCCTGGTGACTGAATATATTCTTAGTTCCATCTCTTAAGGTACAGAATACAAAATTTGGTTGAAGTCCAATGGACGTTACATGCAGTTAGACACTGGATCTATCAGCACGCGTAAAAGCATGTTGCCAACAATACCATGCGTGTGCTGGTCAGAAATAATCCGAAATATTATGATATCTTGTTGTGCCAATTTTGGATGAAATCCATTTGTTAGTATAGAAGTTACATGAATTTTAAAATTGGACATATCCTCAGGCATAGAATCATGTTGGCAGCACTGACTTCTATTAATTACTCCAAATTATCTTAGAGGGTCAGGTGCTATACGTGTGCAAAGTATAGAGCTGTTGGCTTGCATACTTTCTGATATATTGATATTAGGTTAAAAAAAGACAGCATTTATTAACAGTTGGCAGCCCTGATTGCTCTTAACAATACTTATAGTCATATCGGTTATGGTACACATAGCACGTACGAAATTTGGTTGAAATCCAACTGATAGTATTGAACCCGCTGAGCTATGGTTCATGTGATATTTTTTTTTATGACAGAGCATTTATGATGGGATGTTGTACTTTTGAACACACCCAGGAAGCCACGTGAAGCTGAGAGATCACGCGATACTTTGAAATAGCGGTGAATCGCACTTTTGACTTTGGTGTAAACTACTAATTATTATCTGAGGTCTTATTAATAATTTTTATCTTTCCTACGAGACTCAGAATATTCCATTTCGTCATGCTGCATTATTAAAACATTTTGGAGAATGTTTATTTTTACTTTAGGTAAGGTAATACCCTTGCAGATACGCAAAAAGGAACGTAAGTAGTCGCTCAACGTTTTCGTTTTGACGACCTACTTTCTAGAGACACCCAGTACCGGAGCACTGCGTCTTGAGAATCCGCCTTGTGTAGGCGTGGAATTACATTTGTCCTACGAGACGTAGAAGAATATCCGCTGTTTAGCGTTAAAAGTGATTATAAGGTGCCATCGAGCAAGTAAATACTAATATTCACTGTCGATGAAGTCCAGTGAATTAAATAAGAAGCTTGGGAAATAATTATTGGCAAGTATAGTGTATTGCACAACATTGCTGTGACATCACATATTACCCACGCGTATGTGGAGGGCAGATGCCTAGTGGAAATATACAGGTAATAGTGTTACAATTATCCTGAATAAGTGTGATTATAATTGTATGAGATATTTAAATTGCCAAAGTGGAAATTTCATCTTTGAAACGTCGTATAATTCACGGATGCTGCGTGATACAAAAGTAGCGTCACTAGCACGTGCAGCATTATAAAATAGTGTTAGCTCACATGCTAATCCACATCTGCAAGATTAAGGCTGTGTCGTATTTTATAATTGAAGCCTATAATAGTCACGACGGACATTATAATTTTGGAAGTGAGAGGATGAATAATCACGCAACTTATTTCGCTACCCACGTGATTGGACTTTTCTTCACCATGGTTGAAGCAGTCACCATGGGCTAATACCATCCCGGTATGGGGGGGTGACGTTTCTACAGGAACCAGCATGATGGTGGAACTTCCAGAACGATGAACGAGAGGGAAGGAGCCAAAATGCCATTTCCAGGCATATCCACGAAGATGTCGACAGGGACAAATCGAACCCTGGTCTTTGGGGGAGTCCAGATGGGAATCCTGATGAGGAGGATACCGATCCAGAGAGCCAGAGAGGTTTATGTACAACCCTTGTTGTGGAATAGAGAGCTGAGTGAGAGCTCCTCCATTTCGTGAGTTTTTGTCACACCCCTTCTTTGTTCTAGTTTCTGGTGGTATAGTAGTTTTAATGTAGTTTGTGAATCAACCACACTCAGTGTCAGCCATTTTTCTAGGTAGGGATGTAACTAGATTAGTTAGATGTCATTTATTTCAGTTTAGAGTGAGACACCCTTGGGGTCAGACATTTTGGTCAGCCCTGGTGCAGCTTGGTGAACGTCGTGGAACGTCAATGCCTACCTTTTTGCTGAACCTGATCGTAGTCATTTTGAGGCTATTTTGTTCAACCCTACTTGGGGTAATTTTCAAGTCTTTGCTGACTGTAGTTATGGCAATCAGATGCCTTGGTTATTAATTGACTGCATTCTTCGCAGCCATCCTTTGTTACACCCCTGACTGTCGTTAGAACGGTCGTATCATTTAGGTAGTCGACAGTAACTACCAGTTTGTATATGCATTATATTTCATTTTGAATAAGCTCAGAAGCTATTCTTGGTCATGTTTGAACCTAACAACTAGAAGGAATGTTTCGTTGCCTAGCATCGAACGCGGTTCCCAACGTATCATTAAGCAGATCTAGTGTGTGAATCTGTGCCACATTTATCATATTTTTGCTTGTGTCGTGTGAGACACGTTTTTATTTGATGTTCTAGCAACTACTGAGTTGCATTTTTAAAGCAAAGAGCTTCAGTTATTGTAAGTTTACTTTCATTTAGACGTCTTTGGTAGAAAGACGGGAAGTGTATTACTATACTCAGATTTATAGCGTGCGTTTGATACACGGACTCTGTAGAGATCCGTAACCTATGGTAAAGTTTTTTATGAACCGGCCAAGTGCAGGTTTTGTATTGATTAAATCGCCGGCCTTGAATAAACTGGTTATGTAACCCAGTGACCTAGAGCACGCCTGCTTCATTGTGAGACAAAACTACTATAGACGAGGACAGAGTACATTTTGTATTCGCTTTTCCTTTCATTGCTATTTTGCTTATGGAAATCAGTTTCCACTCTTGTATTTGATCACTTGTTTTATGGATCGGTTTTTGTTAGTTTAACGCTCTGTTGCGTGTATTGTCGTATGACAGGTACAGTTATGTATGGTTTTCTATAGGATGGTGAAGTCTACCCTGTTATAGCAGGATGTTATTGTATGCTTTGTCCGGGGATGATCCCGTTGACCAGATGTTATTGGAAGGTAACTGTTGTACAGGCCTATCCCAGAGTTATTGAACGCGAGCTTAGCGCCGCTGGTAACCCGTGTTATTGTGTGTCCGAGTTGTTATACTCGTTGATTATATTCCGACTGTTGAGTCGAGGCTTTTTGGTGGAGAATGATCTCAGTTGGAGACACTCCGTGCCCAGGCTATTGTCAATGTTATTCGCCATAAACCTACGATAAACCTATAAACCGACATTCTAATAATAAGATGCATAATTGTTGTAAAACAAGCCTAACTAACGATTCTTTCTATCTAACTTTGTTCTTTGCATTCTGGAACTGTTGACATAGCCGTGCAGTTGAAGATAATTTCCTTGTGAGGAAATGACTAGGACAGTCGACATTTTTGTAGCGACCTGAAGCATGTGCGAACCTAGAGTTCGTAGCTAGTGGAGCTCAGGCCATGCGATGTCAGACGTGGTCTCAACTGCGCATTCGTCACCGTAACTATACACATTAGATGACTATGGTTTACAAAGAGTAAACCAAGGTGTAGGCAGGAATTTTAATAAAACTACTGTGTCCATTTCGTTATTAATTTATGATGTCAAGTGTATTAAACCCTACATGTTACTTTATTGTGTGCTGTTAGCACATAGTTATTAAGCATAATTACATTGTTTGTTTTTCATGGCTGTACACTTAGCTTTTGGATGTAATTGTTTTCTTTTACGGACGTCATCGCCGTAAATTTTGTTAATTGATAGGACTTAGCTAGTTGAATTAATGTTAAATTTAAATGTCGAAATGGTACCATCCTAACCTAGATTTGTTTTGCTACCCTGTTAAATGTAAATTCAGATATTAGCTTGATCTTGTAACTTGAACTAGGGACTTGCGTCGTACCATATTCCTAGCGTTGCTGTTGTTGCTTTATCATTGTGAGTTAGATCTTTCGCGAGGGTTTTCAGTAACTTCTCAGGTAGGGGGACCTGTTCTTTATCTTTGTTTATTTATTAATTTGCGGACTAGCCGATTATAACCCTCCGAACTAGGCTAGGGGCTTGTGAATTTTAATAAATGTTCACGGTGTTTTACATAAGTCTGGATGTTTATTTTCTCAGTCAAGTTTTAAGGTGAACCTTTCCTTAGGCGGTCTATGACCATCGTCACCATGTACCACGATCCCTGTGGACTACGGACTCTCGTGCCGCTTTAGCCTTTATGGAAGGTCACCCGATCCTCACGGTATTTTTTTATTCGATTTATGTGTCGTTAGTTGAGTCATCGTGGTTGTTGACTCAACTAAACGGTCTCAGTATAGATGTTGCATGTATTTAAAAATTGGTACTATCAGCAGGCTTATAATCATGTTGGTAGAACTGACGTATATAAGTTACTCCAAATTAATCTAAAATGTCAGAATATACGTGTGCATAGTTTAAAGCTGTTGGCTTGAATACTTTCTGATATATTGGTATTTGGATTTAAAAAAATAGAGAGAGCAATTATGAACAGTTGGCAGGCCTGGTGGCTCTTACGAATACGCTCAGTCATATCTGTTTATGTACAGATATTACATACAAAATTTGGTTGAAATCCAATTGATAGTGTAGATGTTATATGCATTTAAACATTGGACCTATCAGAAGGTTTAAAATGATTTTGGCAACACTGTCATGGTTGGTCTCCTGGAAATTAAACTGAAAAGTATTATCTAACATGTGTCCAATTTTGGAATAGCTCCCATGCATACCTTGCAAGATATCCAACATGGAGCTCAAATTTCTAGTGCGTTTTTTCAGCAGTTGGTAGCACTGACATCATTTTCAAATATGGACGAGAGATATTCCGGTGCACATCTTTACTCATACTAAATTCGGTTTTGATTGCTGCAGCCGTTTAGGAGTTGATATGGGGGGACACACACAGCCAGACAGACAGACAGACACACATTTTCCCGGATCGATTTCATTGGTCTACTTTTTCCTAATTTTTGCAAAATGTGAAAAGTAGGCTACAAATATCCTCTGGTGTTTAAGCTAAGATGACAATGTCGTCAGCAGATTATTTCTCCTTGTATCAACTCCCACTTAAAATATTTTCTCTAATTTCTTTAATGTTGATAATTAAGCCACTTACGTGTTACATGAATCAGGGTGACAATAAAACCTTTCATCAGACAAATCAAAGAATACAATCTTAGCACACTTGGTTGATAGATTGAGGAAACACAGATACTGTCCATCAAAAGGCACTCAATGGTTTTTGAAAAATAAAACACTTTCTTGTGGTACTAACAATCCTCTAGTGACTCCTACATAGCTATTTGTCTTGCATATTGGGCTCTGATGATGCTCGCTTGACGAACGAAACTTGTCATTTCTTAGTTTTATTCTTCTTCTTCTTCTTCTTCTATTTCTTCTTCCTTTATAATCCGTAACAATGTATTCTACCCATCCTGTCTTTTGGAATTCATCCTGACTTTCAAATTCTAATTTCCTTTCTCTTCGGGCACTTTCTTCATGAGCCATGAGTTGAATTTCCATATGACTGTCCTTGTGTTCAGTTCTTCCCAACCGTGATCCCAATTCATTCTGAATTCTTTCGTGATTCTTTTTACTGCTTTCCACTTCTTGTTTGAGTTGGAATTTCTCTTCCCTGAAACTATCCCTTATTTCAGCTAATTGTTCTTCTACCTCTTTCTTGATGACCATGACCTGTTTTTCTATAATTTCTGGCTTAACGTCACCTTTGGTATCTAAGTCCTCTCGGATCTCCTTTATCTTTTTCTCCATCTCTTTTTGTCCTTTGACCATATCTTCCTTCATTCCCTCAAGCTTTTCCTCAGTTTTCCCTTGATCTTTATACAATACCGTTAAGTCATCTTGGACCAGTTTTACTTCAGTATTGGTTTTTCCTACTTGTCCCTTTAATGTTTCTATGGTTTCCTGAACCTCATTGATACCCTTACTTACTTCATCTATCTTCTGGTTATTCTCCTTATTTTCTTTATCTCGTTGCTTTCTTTCTCCCTGGAGATGCTCTTCGTATGTACCTAATCTCTTATTTATTTCGTCCTCGTGCTTCCACAAGTTCTCATTTACCTGCCCGGTAAAATGATCAAACTGATCTTTCCTGTTCTTCGCATCTTCTTTATTTTGAATTTTCATATCATTTACTTCGTTCTGAACTCCCTCGAATTTTCCCTCGAGTCAATCTACTTTTTCCTCAAACCCTTCGAATCTGTCTCCTAATTCCTTAAAACTTTCTTTTATCTCACCCCGGGATTTTTTACAAAGACTCATGTTAGATTCTATCTGATCTTTCAACTCTTTCTTCACCCCTTGGATCTGGTTCACAAGTTCATCTTTACATCAATCTACATTCTTTTTACAAGTTTCTTCCATTTTACATGTGATTTCCCCTTTTAACTTATTTAACTTAATCTCCAACCCCGTATCAAATCCTTGAAATTTGGTATTCATTGTCTCTTCTATTTTCTCATTTATATTACTTTGTATTTTAGTCTTCATGACCTCTAGTTTATCTTCCAAAACCTTGGATTGTGCTGAAAAATGATCTGAATTCTCTGTTTTTATACTATCCAATTTGCTTTCTATCTCAGCCTTCAGATCCCTGTTCATGTTTATACAATCGGCTTGGATAGATCCTAACTTCTGATTTATGGATTCGAAATTCTTTTTATTTTCACTCTGTTGGCTGTCCAATTTATTGTCTATGGCCTCCAACTTTTCCTTGCTATCGGCCTTCAAGGCGTCCAAAAACCCCTGCCTCTCTTCCTTATTCTCTGCTTTCATAGTCGCCTTTAAGACGTCCACAAGCCTCTGCATTTCCTCACTTAATGCCATCTTATTCTCTTATAGAATACAGTGGGCTACTATGCCACATCGCCGGTTCATGCATGAGAGATGTTACCCCGAACTCTTGTGTCCCAATTTCCAAAATTTACCTTAGCACGGGTGTTTACTAAAACGTACCCTTTTGGTATACTCATTCAATGTCAACCTTTATGGAAGTGATTTCAAAATTCAAAAATTTCGAAAAACCATATTTTTCAAAAAATTAAAATTTTGATTTTTCATGAAAAACTCGGGTTTTCCCTGGGAAAACTCATCCCTACGTACTGGGCGCCATTTTATATGTCTCTAGGGGGTAATTTAAATCTAAATCTAGGGCTGCTCGGTGTGAGTTGCAAGGGTCCCAATGCGGTCAGTTAACTTTATATTTTGTAGCTACTTCTATCATTATTTTACTTTTACATGATATGACCGTCTTAAGTGATCCTCTAATATTAATCCAAGCACATTACTTCTATACCCCTATGTGCCCATTCAGCATGAAATATGCAAATCACAGTTAGCCAGCAATGCTCAATCGGGAGTATCAGGGTTCATGGTATGTTCTCCCACTCTGTGACTTACACACTTGGGATTGAATAGAGGATACACTTCCAAAAAAAAAAAATTGAACTCCTACTATAAAAACATTTAATTAATCAAATATATGGCGCTACAAAAATTAAACAAATAAAATACTGACCCTTTTATTCATACTTGTTCAGACTGAACAAGGAAATCATATTTAAACAAATATTAAATTATAATAAATGGCTTTCTATAAACCAACAAACTTCTATTAATTTTCACTTCCATATAGTGTCCTTGTAAAATTCAATAAAATCAAGAGCTCCAATAGGTTCGATACTTTTTACACATACTGTGTTATCCATTTACAACACATCACTTCCTATTACATGAGTATATTTCTAATCAAAAATATATAATTTAACAAAGTACTGTTACTCATTTACTTAAAATTTTGGGCTTCCACAATGCTCTTAGGTTACCATCTCTCTCTCAAGTCAACAATCCACTACCGTGATTGGGAAACATCTGCGCACTCCCGAGCTACAGAAGACTACTTGAACGGGTCAAAAATGAAGATCACTCCCGGAATCTAATTGTCTTCACTAAAACTCGTGAATCACTACATCATATAATCATAACATTAGGGATTTATTATTATTTGTCTTAAAAGACCATTAGATCATAAGAAAGCAACGATCTGAACTTTGCAAGCGGTAACATTCATCTAAAAGAACCTCGGTTAGAAGACCGGGTCGTTAATACAAACTCTAAACACTCTTGTGTACTATAACTTCAAACAGACGGCTCTTAGACCTACCACAACACGTTAATGGTAAGGGTCTGGCCTTGGCTACTTAGCGTGATTTATTGCCAGGGGGAGAAACTTCACGGTCTCGCTCACAAGAGACGGGCTATCCTCAGCTTTTACACAGCTGTTCTTAAATGCAGTTCTTTGAACAGGCAAGGCTTTCATACTACTTTTTATAACAACATATTTAAGGTCAACAGACCTATTCTCTTAACTTCGGCATTTATTAATTATGAAGTGTCCTCATTGGCGGGTAAGAATAATTCAATACAACAACAATATTTAGGGGCTTATACATGGATGAATCTGGGTTCGATCCTTTCAAATGCCTCGGGAACCATATCCCACACTGGAGGACTTATAACATTAGCGACTTATAGCAGGCCTTTTTGCCTTACACTCGCGCTCATAATATGATAATTAGCACCCTTTTATAGTACAATACACATGCGGCCTCGTGATCACATCACTATTTAGAGGACTTACCATAGTTCAATTACCCCCGACCAACTGCCCCTCATAATTAGTTTTACCAAGTATTTCAACGCACTCCTAGCGTGACAAATTACTTCAATGCGCTACATGGCGCTTATACATTTACGAGCCAAGTATTAATTCATTTAAAGGAGCTCGGAAGCTACTACTTTTCATCTAATTCATCATAATCTTCATTAATTTATATCATTAATATTATTATTATTACGCTTGCTTTCACATATTTAATTCATTTATCAACTACACTGATATTTTATTTCATACATTTCCCCAAGGGATTTATTTATTTCACATAATTATTTTATACTTTCTCAATTTTAATTGTTCAGATCGCGCTATTATTCTCTTCTTTGTTATTCAAACATCCCTATTTTTTCTTTCTCTGGTGGATTGTACGCAAATCTTCCCCAACACATAACATAATGAAATGGTTACTCACATGATTTTTACGGTCATCGACCGAATTCTCCAGCGATGTTTCATTTTGCCCACTCACTGCATTTAAGCCATCTTCATTGATACCATTTCACGCAATGACACTTCTTTAAACACATACACATTATTTACCTTAAACACTGGTAACATATTGAATACCATTTTGTATTCGATTATCATACACAAATAAATTCACTAAAATTATTACACTAAATCAAATTTCACTATATTTACTTTACACTGCTTTTAATCACTTAGGCTTTACTTTTTGCCTTACACACGTGATTTCTTTCTTCTCCGTTTCCAAGGGTGACACTCTTAGACGTCGGCTCCCTAATCTGGCAAGATGATGAAAGCCTCGATCAATCTACCCCTCCCTGGAACGGTTAATCTTCAGATCCGGTTTCTGACTATCGGCTTCTATTTTTACTAGCTCGATGTCGTTTCTTCCTAGACACTATTTAGTTTGTCTAGCTAAAGTCTGTCCTGTTTACGGCCTCTCGAATACTTTATCGGTGACCTAATGATTCCCTAGCATTTACTGCTATTCCTTCCATTCGTAGCTTATTGCTTTTTACTGTTCGTTTGTCTCCTTTAGACAACGCCTTGGATTAAATTCTCAATTCTTATTGTTCTGCGCTCTAGTACCTATCTTTTCCGGCACACTAGGCGTTACTTATTTCGTCCGACCCTGATCGGGTTCCTTAACTTTGATAGAAATGTTTGTTTCACTTCCGTTGGTACTTCGAAACGTCACGATACTTTGTCTTTTAACTGAACTGTTATTCGAAGACCTATTGCCTGTTATTTCTTCAAGTTCGCAGCCTAACTTTGACTGTAATACTGAACTTGCGGTATAAAGACTGATGCTTACTGAAATAAATTCTGTACTAGGATTTTACTATGTCTTCACACGGCGATACTAATGACGATACTTCTCGGCCACTCCCACACGGGGTGCTCGTTGGTGATACAGCGTATCACGACCTCTCGAGGTCTGGTAAGTACTGCATGATTAGCCTGGCTCTGCCAGGGCTTTTCTACAAATCGGCTACAAAAAGATAAAGTCCTCGTCTTTTTCATAACTAACTTTTGAAGCAATAGTCGCATACTTTTGAAACTTATATCTCTGGAAATCTCGTTTTCTAAGCGTAAACTGACTTCTTTGCACCTGAAAATCGATCGTACAATTCCAAGATATTAAATAAAATTTGCTCTTCAGATACGTGGGTGTTGAGGTTTATTTTCAATCCCTACCACCACTGGTCTCGGGGAACTTTTAACTACGTAATGCTGCGTTTGCACTTCTTTCCTGTGCAATTATTATAACCCTTTTCCCCCACACAAAAATCTCTATTCCAAAATGATTCACAATGATGTATTTCTTTTGTTAATTATATTCTCGCAAATGGCTTAAATCTAATTATTCCTCTTCTTGCACAACTCTGAGGATGCCATTTTAGTGCTGCGTAAGATCAATTTCCGAAACCTCTTCTCGCTTACACACAGCGGAAAGTTTTTATCGTTCTATAAATAGTCATGATCGGCTCCCTATCGGTGCGTCACGCATGATATCATTTCCTGGGGCCACCTGGTCTCTTATTATTACGCCACGTTGTACCAGTCCTCTTGCATAAAATCTTTCTAAGTCATTCTAAAGACTATATTTTTCCTCCCTTCTTTTACTAATAAATGATGGATTCGGCGCTTGAACCAACAGCACATGGGTTCAGTATATAAATCGTAATCACATGTAAATTATTTTAGTTATTTTTCACATTTTCCAGTAATTGGAATTATTTTGTGTTGACCCACTGAAAGCTCCAATTAATTGTTAAAATGGCAACACTGAAAAATGGCTTCAAAGCTATATTTATTACTGGCCAAAAGTCCAGCACGTCTTCCAGGTTTTATCAGTTGTGTCATAAACCTAGAGAAAATTCTGGAGTTAATTTTCTTAGTGATGTGTAACATATTTCCACTCGGTATCTGTATAATTTTTGTGGAGGTGATTATGAAGAATGAAACGGAAATGGATGGGACGGAAACAATGAAACGGAAATGGATGGGACGGAAACAATGAGTGCGCGCGGTGGCGGAGATTGATACCACGACGTACTCTCGGCCATGTGGCTATGTGGAATTTATATCGCATACGGTTTACTTCTGTGTTTGGAGGCCGCATTAAAGATATCCCTACAATAAATCATCTTCAAGTTGTCGTTATTTGGCGTGAAAATATTCCTTATATCATATTTGCTGAAAACCGGTCAGGATTTGGAACTGCAGTTCTACAAGTAGTTATTTCAATGACCAACAGAGTTCACTGTTAACAAGGGATGTTACACATCATATACGACTACTGTAAGGCTCGTAATTTTTTAGCCTATTTTCATTTTATGAAAAAAAATAGGCTTATGAGATCACCTTTTGTCCGTGTGTATGTGTGTGCGTGTGTGATTCGTGTGTATGTGTGCCCCCTAATAACTTCTAAACGGCTGGAGTGATTTCAACGAAACTCGGTAAGATCATAGCACCTTTCTGGCCTACTCCGACCTTGCCCTTCAAATTATACTGTGTCTCACGAATCCAACTATTAGAGATATCACCCTGAAATTTTGTACGGTAATAAAGGACACTACTAGAAGTTCATCTATGAGACATTCAAAAACCTGGTTATTACAAAACCAACATGGCTGCCAAGCGAAGGTGAGACTTTTAAATAGACTTTTCTCACAATTTAACCATCCAAACGTAATGAAACTTGGTACAGCAAGTGTTTATACACATTGTAATGCACTAGCGTCTAATTTAGTTCAATTGTTTACATAACTTCAAAATGGCGACTGTGCGAAATATTTCACTGCATTCTATATCTCCGAAACTACCGTATTACAGATATCACCGTGAAATTTTGTACGGTGATAAAGGGCACTGCTACAAGTTTATCTGTGTAACTATGAAACACCTGTAAAGTACAAAACGAACATGGCGGCTAAGTGAAGTTGAAACATTTTAATAGACTTTTCTCTTGATTTAACCATCTGAGCGCAGTGAAATGTGGTACAGTAAATGAATCACATATTGTAATGCACTGGCATCTAATTTAGTTCAATTGTTTACATAACCTTAAGATGGAGGCTGTGCGAAATTTTATAATTAAGTTTTTATTTCTTGTGTCGTAATCATGCGATCGAAGTGAAAGTTTGACTAATGAAGCTACGCAATAATTTTCCTTTAATGGTACATAACTCTATGGCCTATACATATAACAATCTAAATTCGTGAGCATCCGAAATATTTTGACGGTTCTCAATATCTGCGAATCATTTACAGCAATCAAACTGATATTTTTTATGTTCATCGAGGCTATGAACATAAGTTCACCTATAGGACTTTCATTAACCCGGTGAGCACAAATCCAACATGGCGGCGACGCGAATTATAAATATTTAAATGGACGTTTCACGCGATTTCACCATCCGAGTGCAGTGAAACTCATGCACATTAAATGCTTATACAAATGTTAATCCACTGGCGTCTAATTTATTTCAATAGTTTTCATAACCACAAGATGGCAGCTGTGTGAAATTTTTAAAATCTCGTTCTTAATTCTTGTGTCCTAATCATGCGATTGAAGTTTGAATACCACACGTACACAATAATCTTCATGTAATAGTACATAAATACAAATCCAACCTGGCGACCATCTGAAATATTTAGACGGTTTTCAATATCTACGAATATATCACCACAATCAAACTGAAATTTTGTATGTTGCTAGAAGCAATCAACATGAGTAGGATATATGAAAATAGGCTGTATAGTTCTTCACGGAACTACTTGTTAATATGTGTAACTCTTATTACCTGATTCAATGAATTACAATTGTTATGTCCACCTCAGATTTCTTTTACTTTATTCCGGATTTCCTCTTCAAATGGTTGTATTGTTTCGACTTGCCAATGAAAACACTGTGAACGTGCATCACAGACACTGTCTATCAGTTATTGTGCTGACGTGATAATCCGTCCATATGCTGGATTCAATTACTGCTTATTTTATCTCGAGTGTGCGAGCTCGTATGGACAAGAATTAACACGTCATGTATGGAAACCACACTTCGGATTGAATCCATTGTCAGCCAGATCACACAACTGTTTTACGCATGTTGTTTTCTTCTCGCTGATTCGTCCAAATATGAACTTGGTTTAAATTTAAGTTTGAGATGAGATGGCGATGTTTTAATTACTTATTTTTAAAATAATGTATTATTATCATTATATTTATTATTAGTATTATTGTTATTTATTTAATCAAACGGCACTTTAAATCAATACTTTAATTCTTGGTAAATATATTTTTCCTCTCTGCCCATTTTGAGTCATCCACTGTGATCTCTGCTTCCTGAGTTATTCGTTGTTAGTGTTACTTTCGTTTTCTCCCTTGTTCATCTCTGAAGATCACTTTTTGAATTTCGTCTCTAATTATTTTTAGCCCATTTTTTTAGCCTATTTTCAATTTTGAAAAAATAGGCTTATGAGATCACCTTTTGTCCGTGTGTGTGTGCGTGTGTGTGTGTGTGTGTGTGTGTGTGTGTGATTCGTGTGTGTGTCCCCCCCTAATAAAATCTAAACGGCAGGAGCGATTTCAATGAAACTCGGAAAGTTCATAGCACTATTCCCGGCGACCTCGACCGTGCCCTTCAAATTTTGTTACGACTCACCAATTCAACATGGCGGCTGTGCGAAATATTTCACCAGCATTCAATATCTCCGAAACTATTACCGATATTACCCTGACATTTTCTATGGTGATAGAGGGAACTACTATAAGTTCACTTATGTGACTTTTGAAAACCTGGTAACTACAAAACCAACATGGAGGCCAAGCGAATTTGTGACTTTAAATAGACGTTTCTCGCGATTTGACCAACCAAACGCAATGAAACTTGGTACAGTATATATTTATATACATTGTAATGCACCGACATCTAACTTCGTTCAATTGTTTACATAATCACAAGATGGCGGTTGTGCGAAATATTTCACCGGCATTCTATATCTCTGAAACTATTAGCGGTATCTCCCTAAAGTTTTGTACGGAGATAAAGGGCACTACTGGAAGTCCACCTATAAGACTTTCAAAAACCGGTTAACTACAAAACGAACATGGCGGCCAAGCGAATTTGAAAATTTTAAATAGACCTTTCTCGCGATTTAATGTTCCAAGCGCACTGAAACCTGGTACAGGAAATATTTATATGCATTGTAATCCACTGGTATCTAATTTAGTTCAATTGTTTACATATCCTCAAGATGGCGGCAGTGCGAATTTTAAAATTAAGTTTTTATTTCTTGTGATGTAGTCATGCGATCG
The DNA here is from genome assembly GCA_946902985.2 of Meconema thalassinum. NCBI lineage: Eukaryota > Metazoa > Arthropoda > Insecta > Orthoptera > Tettigoniidae > Meconema > Meconema thalassinum. The sequence goes on along the minus strand of OX336388.2, from coordinate 2,094,348,526 downwards.
AAGTGAAAGTTTGAATAATGAACCTACGCAATAATTTTCCTTTAATGGTACATGACTCTACGGCCTAGACATTTAACAATCCAACATGGCGACCATCCGAAATATTTAGACGATACTGAATATCTACGAATCTATTTTAGCAATCAAACTGCCTTTTTTAATGTTCATAGGGGCTATGAACTTAAGTTCACCTATAGGACTTTAAATAACCTGGTGATCAGAAATCCAACATGGCTGTGACGCGAATTATAAATATTCACATGGACGTTTCTCGCAATTTAACCATCCTCGTGCAGTGAAACTTGGTACAGTAAATCCTTATACGAATGTTAATCCACTGGCAACTAATTTACTTCAATTGTTTCCATAACCTCAAGATGGCAGCTGTGGAAAATTTTAAAATCTCCTTGTTTTTTCTTGTGTCCTAATTATGCGATTGAAGTTTGAATACTACACGTTCACAATAATCTGCATGTAACAGTACATAACACTAGGACCTACATATATAAAATCCAACATGGCGACCATCCGAAATATTTAGTCGGTTCTTAATATCTACGAATCTATTACAGCAATCAAACAGAAATTGTGTATGTTGATAGTGGCAATAAACATAAGTAGGATATATGAAAATAGGCTGTATAGTTCTTCACGGAACTACTTGTTAATTTTGAAAAAAATAGGCTTATGAGATCACCTTTTGTCCGTGTGTGTGTGCGTGTATGTGTGTGTGTGTGTGTGTGAGGTGTGTGTGTGTGTTCCCCTAATAAAATCTAAACGGCTGGAGTGATTTCAGTGAAACTCGGTAAGTTCTTAGCACTATTCCGGGCGACCCCGACCGTGCCCTTCAAATTTTGTTACGTCTCACCAATCCAACATGGCGGCTGTGCGAAATATTTCACCAGCATTCAATATCCCCGAAACTATTCCCGATATCACCCTGTAATTTTTTACGGTGATAAAGGGAACTACTAGAAGTTCACCTATGTAACTTTTGAAAAACTGGTAACTACAAAACCAACATGGCGGCCACGCGAATTTGCGAATTTTAAATGACGTTTCTTGCGATTTAACAAACCAAACGAAATAAAACTTGGTACAGTGTATGATTACACACATTGTAATGTACCGACATCTTACATCGTTCCATTGTTTACATAACCACAAGATGGCGGATGTGCGAAATATTTCACCGGCATTGTATATCTCTGAAACTATTAGCGGTATCACACTGACATTTTGTACGGAGATAAAGGGTACTGCTGGAAGTTCATCCATAAGACTTTCAAAAACCGGATAACTACAAAACGAACATGGCGGCCAAGCGAATTTGAAAATTTTAAATAGACCTTTCTCGCTATTTAATGTTCCAACCGCAATGAAATCTAGTACAGGAAATGTTTATACACATTGTAATGCACTGGTACGTAATTTAGTTCAATTATTTACATAACCTCAAGATGGCGGCTGTGCGAATTTTAAAATTAAGTTTTTATTTCTTGTGTCGTAATCATGCGATCGAAGTGAAAGTTTGAATAATGAACCTACGCAATAATTTTCCTTTAATGGTATATGATTCTATGGCCTATACATTTAACAATCCAACATGGTGGCCATCCGAATTATTTAGACGGCTCTGAATATCTACGAATCTATTATAGCAATCAAACTGATTTTTTATGTTCATAGGGGCTATGAACTTACTTTCACCTATAGGACTTTAAATAACCTGGTGATCACAAATCCAACATGGCGGCGACGCGAAGTATAAATATTCACATGGACGTTTCTCGCAATTTAACCATCCGAGTGCACTAAAACTTGGTACAGTAAATCCTTATACGAATGTTAATCCACCGGCATCTAATTTACTTCGATTGTTTCCATAACCACAAGATGGCAGCTGTGCGAAATTTTAAAATCTCTTTGTTACTTCTTGTGTTCTAGTCATGCGATTGAAGTTTGAATGCTACACGTACACAATAATCTTCATGTAACAGTATATAACTCTAGGACCTACATATATAAAATCCAACATGGCGACCATCGGATATATTTAGTCGGTTCTCAATATCTACGAATCTATTTCAGCAATCAAACTGAAATTTTGTATGTTGATAGTAGCAATTATCATAAGTAGGATATATGAATATAGGCTGTATAGTTCTTCACGGAACTACTTGTTAGGTAGATTTCATTAGAAAGCTAACTATTGCAATGGGTACCATGTTTCGACTTCCGGAAAATTTCGACATATCTTCGCGTTTCACATCCCCCAAACCCCAAAACCACCGTCAGTTCAAAAGTTTATATGTAATTTATGTATATATATCAGTTTCTTGTGGACACGATAACTGCCGTAATGTTGCACCAATCACTTTGAATTTTTTACATAACATGTATCCCTATAAAATCTCGGTCGAGTTCGTTAATGGGCAAAATCGGTCGAAGGGGGTGAAAATGGGGGGCTTTTTTCGAAAAAGTGAAATATTGCTATAACTCTCTTAATACGTGAAATATCGAATCCATCTAAAGTTCATAATATGTGTCGGATAAGTGCCAAACATTTATGTCAAATAAGTTTTTTGATAGCACCAACCATTGACCAATGGGGTGGAAAAAAGTGGGTTTTTCGGGAAACATTAATCATATCTCTCTTAATAGGCACAATATCAAAACCGTACAAAATGGACAATATTCCTCCAATAATTACCTAAAACTTTTGTCTGAAAGAATTTTCGATATGACCCACCATTACGCCACGGGGTGAGCAAAATGATTTAAATTATAAGAAAACTAGCAGGTACCCGCGGCTTCGCTCGCGATCAATACAATGGGGACGATGCATTATTGCTGATAATTGGTTTATTCTATTACAACAATCGCGGCTACAGGTGGGTAGATTCAAATTCTGAAAATTCTGTTACATACAGTATATAGATATGAGCAGCAAAGTGGGAATTTTATAGAGTTGTGAACACATTTGAAAATTTTATTTTTGGTTTTGCCATCTTCTGCTGAGACATAATGATTTTGTTGTCCGGATACGCCACATTGCAATAGTTAGCTTTCTGATGAAATCTACCTAAAATAGGCTACATAATTTAAAATACTACCATCAACGACACCTAGCTGTGAACTTGGCTACTAGATGCCACCGGAACCATCAACTCGCAACGAACGTTGGAACTTCCCCTCCGAAGGAAAGCATACTCAGGGTTTTTTGGTGCCAGCACGCCACATACAGTTGTCCATGGGAAAAAATGGTTTTGTCTAAACGTACACCTGGAATGGCAAATCTATCTGAATATGGGGAATTAAAAGTATTTTTCCTTAAGCTATTCTGGGTATAATTTTGCCACACTTATTGATGATTTGAACGTCAACATGTCGCTATTAATAGACCTATAGTAAAATATCTCTCACCTTGGTCGATGATGTACATTATGCAGTCACTTCCGGTGTTACATCCCAGGGATTGAAATTCTCCAACAACCCTTTTGCCTCACATGCCTCTCTAAGTAATTAAAATTCCCGATTGTTGTTGTTTGAGTCTTCAGTTTTTTGACTGGTTTGATGCACCCTCCATGCCTCTCTCTCCTGAGCTAATCGTTTCATCACTACATAGCTACCACACCCTACATCCGAGGCAATCTGTATAACCCTGGTCTACCCCTACAGTTCTTGTCCTTGACCCTCCCATCCATAACTAAGCTTGCTATTCCTGGGTGTCTTAATATGTGTCGTACCAACCTATCTCTTCTCTTCATTAGCAGTCGCCAGAAACATCTCTCCTCTCCCACTCGTTTTAATAGCTCTTCATTTGATACCCTATCTAACCATCTGATCATCATCATTCTCCCGTAACACCACATTTCAAACGCTTCAATTCTCCTCTTTACTGCAGCGCCATTAGTCCAAGTTTCACTTCCTTATAGTGACTCAAAATCTTTCAAAAATGATATCCTAATACCTAAATGTATATTCGATGTCCTTTTTGTGTAGAAATGCTTTCTTTGCCTGAGCCAACCTGCTTTTTATATCCTCTTTGCTTCGTCCATTACTGGTTATTTTGCTTCCTAAGTACCGGTAACAGAAGTCTCCTACTTCCCGTAGCGTTTCACCTGCCAATTTGATGTCCATAGAGGTTTCTCATTTATTCTGCTGCATTCCAATAATTTTGTTTTACATTTATTGATTTTCATCATGAATTCATTCGTCAAGACGGAGTCCATACCATGCAAAAACTCGTTCAAATCTTCTGGCGTATTGGCCAAGATGACGATGTCATCAGCAAATCTCAGAGATGAAATTATTTCTCCTTGAATCTTCACTCCGACATTAAATTGTTCTCCAATTTCCTGATTATTGTGTTTTTAGAGATCTTTGATATGCGTTGCCCTCGCACATGGTGTAGATGCATTGTCAAAGGAAAACATTCCATGTTACGAACATGGGCCGCATAACCTGTACCGAAAGCCTATTCTGGACAGCAGTTCCTTGAACTCAGATTTGCCAACATTTTATTGTATCTTTCCATGTGGTATGTCTCTGTACCTCAATATACAGAAGAGTGCTTTAAAAATCATGTCTTGTGTAAATTTTGGAAAATGTAGTGCGTGTGTTTTTTGCCGGAGTGGATACTCGCTGGTAGAAATTCTTTTTAGTAAAATAGACTGGTTCACAATTTGGTAAGTGCACATTGAGGTATATGACGGCGGGATGCCTTAAGTGTTAAGGAAACGGTAATAGCCGCCTCAGAGCTTCGTTGCTATTGAAATTATGACCAGACCGATATTTGTACTTAACTATACGGGATTTGTGAGCCCAATGTTTATGAAATTGAACGTAGCTATATCGCTACCTTTATTTAATAGCCGCTACTGTAGTGTTTAAAAATTAAAGGAGGTATTAGAAGGCGCTTCCCCTATTTTTTTTACCCCTGGCACTACAGCCCATGAAGGGCCTAGGCCTATCATGCGACCGCTTCCCAGCCATTTGGCCTGCAGATATTGTGGTGACGCGTGGTCAGTGCATAGTGTCCCCTCAGCCGTTAATCTTGTTCTTCGTGACCGGCGTGCTGCCTCACAGCTACTCAATTGTCCTCACGAATCTGAGTTCAGCCCGTTGCAGCCCTCACGTCAGTGTCTAAAATCTCTGACGGAGCCGGGAATCGAACCCGGGGCCTCCGGACGGGAGGCAGGCGCGCTACACTGTTCTTATTGTGTTTATATATATCTTGAAAAAGATAATAAATGAATTGGCATTGCCTCCTAGAGGGATATATAGAAAATCGGATGTCATACCTTGAGGTAGTGTTGCCATGGAAACGGACTTGCGATTAGTTCATCAATCAGAGCGAAGATAGTTTTCTGCGAATATCTTTGAAACTGTTGGTTTTAGAGCCTTAAAATGTAGTTTTCGGTGTCCCGTAGGGACACACCGAGTATTGTTTCTTGCATCGAGGGGAGTAAAATGAGCTTTGTCCGGTCTTTATGCGACAACTTCGATATTTTGTCCTGGTTGAGTATTTTTGGTGACTTTTCAGTTATGTTGCCCATTCCACGGGAACAGTTATTTATTTCCGGACGAAAGGCAGCCTATATGTTATCCCATGGTATAAGCTGTCTCCATTTCAAATTTCATCCAAATCCGTCCAGCCGTTTTAGTGTCAAGAGGTAACAAACTAACACACACACTCACACACACACACACACACACGGACACACAGATTTTCACAATTATAATATACTAGCAGAAGTACCCGTTCCTCGAACGGTGTTCGGTGTTAACACCAGACATAATAATAATAATAATAATAATGTTATTGGTGTTACGTCCCTTTTAAGTACTGTTGCTTTTAGAGACGCACCAGACAGTATCAATTGAGCTACTGTTGCAATGGTTAGCGGCTTGTCATTCCTTCATAAGTTTATCAAAACGAAGTTAGTTTTCTGGGAATATCACACACACTGTTAATTTAAGGGCCTTATAATGTGGTTTTCGGAGACCCTTTATAGACTCGCGAATTTTGTGTCTCACATTGAGAAGTGCAACATATGCTTTGGTCGTCCTTCTAGGATAATTTTTATATTTCGCCTATTTTAGCATGTATTTTGAGAAGTTTTTCCCTATATCCACCCTTCTACTGTATGAAATGAACGGTGAAGAGTTTTATAAATGATTGGTGTATTGACTCATGTTTACCATACCTAATTTTACGATGCACCAAGCATCCGAACATGAGTTATAGGCGTACATAAGGATACACAGAAAGACAGACAGACAGACAGACAATACTATTGTCTACAACATATCACCCAGAAATCCAAATATGGGTATATCTACCACACAGTATCAAAGAAAATCATCCTTACGATGAACCCGTATGTCGACAAAAAAAACAAAAGAAAAAAGGTTAGTTGAAATGTGCTCTCAAACTAAATTCACCTGACGTGTACTTCCTGACATGAAATAGAATTGAAAGCCTTGTAGATGAAACGCAATACACGTCACATAAAAACTGACCCTCTACGTTGTGTTGGGTCCCCATACACAGGAAGACCTCTTTCATAAATTATAAAAGCTTGTGGTGCATGAAAATTCAGGTTCATTAGTCTCAAATGGCCCAAATTCCTAAAAGCCGCAAAAAATGCTGATTCAATTCAGGAATTTTTGAAAATAATGTTGTTGTTTGGAGATATAATAGACCTTTTACACTATATATCGCACGTGAAAATTGCATGAAAAAATCCTAGGTTACCCCTTGACCCCCTTAATTGCATTGATGAATTATACAGTCTACGTTGGTTCCGTGATAACCTTATATTTGCAAACTTTCACAGAAATGTAATAAATGTAATAAATTGCTTCTTACTGAAATAGATGGAAAGTTGGATGCCACCCCTTGAGATAATGTTGTCATGGTTACCGATTTGCATTCCTTCATTAGTTTGTTAAATTAAACTTAATTAGTTTTCTGGGAATGTTTCAGAAACTGTTGGTTTTAGAGCCTTATAATGTAGTTTTCGAGGACCCTCGAGTTTCATTTTTGGCACCGAGGGGCTTTGTCTCGTCGTTGTACGCCATAATATAATACTAATAATAATCATATAACATAGGGATGGGAATATAATAGACCTGCCATACCACACTCGCAGATGTAAATCGCGTGAAAAAAATCTAGACTACCCCTTGACCCCCTTAAGCGCATTTTACGTATTGATGAAATTTACAGCTTAATTTGGTTCCATAATAACCATCTAACCGTTTGCAAACTTTCACACTAATGTAATTAATGGAATTGTATTGCATCTTACAGCAATAGATGGATCTCTGAGAATCTGTTGCCATGGTTATCGGCTTGCATTCGTTCATAGTTTATTAAATTAAATTAGTTTTCTGGGAATATCTCAAAAACGGTTGGACGTAGGACCTTAAAATGTGCTTTTAGGGCCCCCGAGAGTAGTGGTTTTTGAGGGGTTCTAATGCCACCGCCACCGCCACCGCTGGAATACTAAAATGGCAATATCTCGCGAACCAATCAGGCTAGAGACTTGTACGAGGTGTCAAATTACTCAGGCGAACACCCCCTTTCCAATGGACGACATATTTCAACCCCAAAATAAAACCTACCCCTACTAGGGGGTGAAATTGTATTTTTTAGAGAATCTCTGTTACCAATTGCAACATGTGAGAGTTTGAATGCCGATATGGAATGAAAAGTTGTTCTGCAAACCAATAATCAAAGAGGGGCATGTTAGGCCTTGAGGTGAGAGCCCCTGTTATTGTTGACGAGCCCCCTGCTGTCAGGCCCGTGTTGATGGGTCATTGTTGACAGGTCCTTGTGGACGAGTCCTTGTGGACGAGTCCTTGTGGACAGGTCCTTGTGGACGAGTCCTTGTGGACAGGTCCTTGTGGACATGTCCTTGTGGACAAGTCCTTGTGGACGAGTCCTTATCCCTTTGGACTGATCCCTTGGGACTGATCCCTTTGGCCTGGTTCCTACGGACTAGCCCATGAATTTATTAAATTATGTCAAAGGGCCTAACTACATTTGTGTGTGTGTTGAATTGACGTTGTTCACCACTACTATAATGGGATAACGATATGAAAGGAAAGTAGCGAAATACATGTGAACACGTGTGAGATGACCTTATTACCGTCCTCCTTGTGAAACAAGTCACATCCTGTTTTGCTTCATACGTGAGAAAATGCAAGTTCATGTGTAATATGATCTAACACACAGGTGTTCACCTGTACACGTGCACGATAAGAGCTAACAAGTCACAACCTGTTTTGGCAGTGGTGGGAATAAGGCTAGAGACATGTACGAGTAGTCAAATTACTCCGGCAGACAACCCCTTTCCTATGGATAGCTTATTTCCACTCAAAAATAAAATCTACCCCTACTAGGGGGTGAAATAATAATTTTTAGGTAAAAGTCGCTTTCCATGTGCAACATGTGGGAGTTTGTATGCCAATATGAAATTAAACTCGTTCCACATAAAGTGCATGCATACAACTGAATGCCGCTATGATTTATCATTTTTGTTTTTTGTTTTACGAATGCGCAATTGGGGTTTTTGTAAGAGGGCGGGCTTTTTGAATAATGATTTATAGATACGTTTTTTTTTACAAATTAACCAAAGATCCAAAAACTAATAGGTCATCGGCTTTTTAATATCTTATGAACTAAGAAAGCTAGGAACTTGTATGAGGGGTCGTTGGACTTGTGGTGACGCCCTGTTTTTGAATGTATTATTCATTTTTTGTCAAAAAGGGCCTAACTGCACTTTCGTTAATATCTCGCTAACTAATAATCACAGAGGGTCGAGTGAGGTGTCATAGGACTTAAAATGGCCAACCCCTCCCCATGACCAATGAATTTACAAAAAAAAAAAAAACCAGCAAGGTCATTAACCTAAGATTGTATCAACTAATAATCAGAGAGGGACAAGTGAGGTGTCACAAGACTCAGGATGGCCAACCCTTTTCCATGACCAACGAATTTACCCTAAATACCCAAAACAGCAAGGTCATCGACCTAAGATTTTATAAACTTATCAGTAGAGAGGGTCAAGTGAGGTGTCATAGGACTACGAATGGTTAACCCTTCCCCATGACCAATGAATTTACCTCAAAAATTCAAAACAGCAAGGTCATTGACCTGAGATTTTATAAACTAATAATCGGATATCAACATGTGAGGTGTCATAGGACTTAGAATGGTCAACCCTTTCCCATGGCTAATGAATTTACCCAAAAATACCCAATACATCAAGGTCATCGACTTGAGATTTTATAAACTTATAATCGGATATGGACATGTGAAATGTTTACAGTGAGTGATGAAACATAGCTAGGTAGTGAAAGAATTATTGTAGGCTACATGTATGGTGACTGACAAATCTTTCACCATTGGAACTTGTTTTCAGATCAAACTGCAGTACAGAGAGAGTATAGGTTGTAGGTATGGGATAATAAATGACAAATGGTGTATACAAAATCTGATTAATCGATTCAAGAAATAAGAGTAGTCAATCTTTAATTGATTGGTTAAATAGGATAGCTAAAATCCAAAATGGTGACTACATTGAACTAAACTGAACCAAACTGAATCAAATCCAACCAAACCGAACCAAACTTAATCAAAAACAAGCCAATGGTTTAAGTGTAAAACTTGTGGTTGAATGTGGGCATTGGTAATGTCAGAAAGGAAAGGGATAACGCTCTACCTATAGAGGGTAAGGTAAAGCTAGTGCATGATGCTAATGCACACACACACAAGTACATGAACCACACACAACCATCCTATGCAGTTATTATGGGTTGACTGTTAAAACTTGCTCAGTGGTTACTGGGACAAGATGGTCGCTACACACAGCAAGCTTTAAATACCGGAGGCTAATAATCTATACACACACTCACACACACTTGTTCTAAACTAAACTGTCTTGCTGGCAGAGCTCACACAGAAGGTAAATGACAGAAATGCTTGGCTAACAGAAATACAATCATTTTCGGTTGTCTAATGTCACCAGCTAAACATTACGTGCTATAGTGGTGAGCACATGTGCCTCTTTCACTGGAGATCTTAACTCGATTTCTAGCTCTAAGGCCTAGAACGAATCAAACTTAGAAAAAAGGGTATGGTGACGCAGTGGTTAAACTGTTAGCCTTTCACTAAGGTAGACTAGGGTTTGATTTTTGGTTAATATGCATGTCATAAACAATCAAATAAAAGCAGAGATAATGTTTAAAACTGATTACACTTGTCTCTTTTCAAATTATCACTTAGATTACAAATACAAACGTGGACAGGGTTTGACATACAGTTAATGCTTCCTATCACATACCAGACTGCAAGAAAGCCAAACAAGCTAAAGCAGTGGTAAAATCGCTATGTGTAGAGAAATACCTAACGGTTTTATGAACTGGCAAAAGTATGTCGCATAAACAGTGCTGGATACAATCCAGCAACCATAATTTTTATCTCGTGGACAAGAGAAAACATATATATAGAGAGAGAGATATAGAAAGCTTGTGTGTGTGTGTGTGTGGGTAGCATTGGTTGTTTGACCAGAGAAAATACGGTGAGGTAGGGTGGGGAGAGGGAGAATTAGCACTAATATGTGAATGGAAAGTAGATTTTTTCAATCGTTTTGTTTTTCAAATGTAGTGGTAGATAGTCGTTTTTTGTAAAACATTCTTACCTGCAGTAGTAATAAGCCTCTATGGTTCCGCTAACACATAGATAGACTGTATTATTGCCATGGTCAAGCACTCACATTAAGATCATTTACAAAATCATAAAATGAAAAATAAAAATCTTGTTTTGGAAATATCGTTTTTCAACATACACACAAAATAAATATACAAAAAATTTGTAAACAGCAAATTGGAAAATCCATGTTTCCATATAGACAAAATTTAAAAACCTCAAACGGACATTTAAGAAAATATATGCAAATGGGAAAATTGACAAATGTGTAAATATGAAAATGGAAAAATCCATGTTTCCATATCATGAAATTGAAAAACATCAAACTGTCATTTTTAAAAATGCAAATGGAAAATTGACAAATTGCAATGTGTGAAATGTGAAATTGAACAAATGACTATCATTATATAAAAAAAGAACATGGTGCTCTATGGTTGAGGTGTGAATCAAACCCTCTCTACTTATTTGGACCACTCGAGACTGAGTAGACTAGTTTTTGTTGTCATACCACTTTTAAAAGTTTTTGTTAAATCTAGGAATTGAACCCAAGAGCTTGTAGGGGGGATCCAAGGTTATAATATGTTAAACAGATAGCCTTGAATGTAGGGTGTGGTAGTTATATAGAAATGAGACGTTTCGCTCAGGGCAGGGAGGCATGGAGATCTGCATCAAACCAGTCAAAAGACTGACGACTCAAACAACAGCATGTAGAGCTCACCAAAATAATGTTGTGTAACGGTAAATGTTAGTCATCGAACAGTAATGCATTACTAAAACCCATGACACGATACCTAAGAGCTTTTCTAAAATTATTTTAAAATGCCTTTAACCCTATATTAAACACCCGGTTCACAAGACTCATAACTGTAAGGTTATGGTCAAACAAAACAAAATCTATATTTCAAAACAAACAAGTGGTTTAGTCAATGTATACTGGAAAAAGTTTTATAAACACTCAAGTCCACAAAAATAATTAAATTAGTAACTGTCAGGTTGACCGAGTGGTTATGGTGTTTGACTTAAGTTCAAATTTTCTGTACAAGAAAGCAAGGGTTCGAATACCTTAGCTGATATAACTATTGCCTCAACATGACTTGACCACACTGTATTATTGTGTACTCGGTACACAAACCATAGAGTGTATTGTTTAAGGTCACTCTCTTTGCGAACATAGTCAGAGACTGTTGATGGTTAACAATTGCATTAATAGTGGGACATAGGGATAGCAATTAAGAAAAACAGACAATACCCATACACTTTTTTATTTATTTAATGTAAGTACTTGTACAATAGTTATATACAAACTACAACTCTCTTTTGTCTATTACTATCTAGTCCTTTTCGATCCACTTGCATAACAAGGCAGATGACTTTGTAGTTCAACCCCTTAAAACAACAACAACACTACCTCTTGCATAGTCTGTGATGTTGATGACTCTTGAGGCGTGGAAGATGGATACAACATAACTTTTACAACAGGGGTTAAACGTTGCTCAACAATCAATGCACTATTTTGAGTAGCAACATCTTTCTCTTGTACTAACTTATTAGCATTCTGATGATTTTTTGCCAACACCATCAGTGTTTTGTCTGGAGCACTACATTGATGATCACTCACACTTAAAACCACACCATTTCTACTTTTCATATTGCCTCGACATCTTGTTAACCTCTGTTTTGAGCATTGCCAGAATATTATTCCTTTTACATTTTGTCGTTATAGTTATAAGAGTAGCCTTTATAGAGTACACGTTGTTTACCTCGGTTAGTTGTAGTAAGTTCCATAGTAGTAACTAACCTGTTAGTATGATTTGCACACTACAAAGGTTATCTCTGTTCTGGTAATAGAATTATTTAGCGTTGGCTTTTATATTTAATATGTACAGTTAAAAGTGATAGAAAAGTGGTAGAAACGTGGTAGCAAAGTGGTAGACAAGTGGTAGACAAGTGGTAGACAATTGATAACATAGTGGTAGAAAAGTGGTAGCAAAGTGGTAGAAAAGTGGTAGAAAAGTAGTAGAAAAGTAGTAGAAAAGTGGTAGCAAAGTGGTAGAAAAGTGGTAGCAAACTAGAAAAGTGGTAGAAAAGTGGTAGAAAAGTAGTAGAAAAGTGGTAGCAAAGTGGTAGAAAAGTGGTAGCAAACTAGAAAAGTGGTAGCAAAGTGGTAGAAAATATTACATGTATTGTTAAGAAATAGTTTAAGCGGTTACATGGATTCATTACACTATAATTTTAGCATCGCGAAGCTCATTTTCTATATCCAAAAGTTCTTCCTCATATTTAGTATGACCAGCCTGTATACAGGTATGCAAGTACTGAAGCCGCTGGATTAGCTTATTGGGATTGTTCCAGTAAACAAATTTAACAAATGATTTTTTTTGGGTGTAAACCATTATCATCCTCATCATCATCATCATCATAATCATCATCATCATCATCATGGTTATCATCATCAATATAATTATCATCAATATAATCATCATCACTATTACTATCTAATCCTTTTTGTTCATCTTGCAATGCAACAACCTTTGGTATAGTTTGTGTTGTCTTTGATAGTGTTAGAGGTTTCTTAGACGTTAACGACTGTCCTAACATGTCTTTTTCAGGAGATAATAATGCTCTTTAACAAACAAAGCACTATCTTGAGCCACACTATTTTTTTCTTGGTCTTGCTTTTTTTACCTTGGTTAGAGTATTTTGTCCATTTAAATGAGTATTATTTTGAGATTTACAATGATGATCGATTGAAATAAGTATGTTGGAGCCTTTTGTTTTAATCATTCCTCGACACTTTTTAGATCGTTGTTTCGAACAGCACCAAATAACAGTTCCATTTTTATTAGTTCGTTTTACAATATATGCATATCCTTTATAGTAAGCACATGGCTTACCATAGCTAGTCGTTGATACTTCCATGTCGACTGTTGAGCATAAACTAATCTCTAGTAAAGTTAACTCGATAATAAAAATGATAGTTTGTAGTATGTGCAGTTTAAAGTAAGAGCAAAAGTGAGAGTCAAATGGTAGAAAAGTGTTAACAAAGTGGTGGAAGAGTGGTATGCATTGGCCATGGGAAAGGGTTGACCATCCTGAGTCCCATGACACCTCACTTGACCAAATTTGGCTGCAAATTAACCAAACCTAGCCTAGCCTAACCTAACCTAACCTACAAGGTGTGATCAAAAAGTTCCAAAATGGCGGCCGTAGCTTCACTTAACCTAACCTAACTTAACCTAAACCTACGAGGTGTGATCAAATTTTTTTTTCAAAATAGTGGTCATAGCTTAACTGAACCTAGCCTAACCTAACCTAACCTAAACCTACGAGGTGTGATCATAAAGTCCCAAGATGGTGGTCGTAGCTTAACTCAACCTAACCTAACTCTACGAGGTGTGATCAAAAAGTTCCAAAAATGGCTGCCATAGCTTAACTTAACCTTTGAGTCATTTTTTTAACGGGTCCCGGAGGACGGGTCCTTGTTGACGGGTCCCTGTGGGCGGGTCCCCTTTGACATAATTTGGATAAAATGCAAGGGCCAGTCCATAGGGATCAGTCCAAAGGACCCGCCACAGGGACCCGTCAACAAGGACCCGTCCTCCGGGACCCGTTAAAAAAATGACTCAAAGGTTAAGTTAAGCTATGGCAGCCATTTTTGGAACTTTTTGATCACACCTCGTAGAGTTAGGTTAGGTTGAGTTAAGCTACGACCACCATCTTGGGACTTTATGATCACACCTCGTAGGTTTAGGTTAGGTTAGGTTAGGCTAGGTTCAGTTAAGCTATGACCACTATTTTGAAAAAAAAATTTGATCACACCTCGTAGGTTTAGGTTAAGTTAGGTTAGGTTAAGTGAAGCTACGGCCGCCATTTTGGAACTTTTTGATCACACCTTGTAGGTTAGGTTAGGTTAGGCTAGGCTAGGTTTGGTTAATTTGCAGCCAAATTTGGTCAAGTGAGGTGTCATGGGACTCAGGATGGTCAACCCTTTCCCATGGCCAATGCATACCACTCTTCCACCACTTTGTTAACACTTTTCTACCATTTGACTCTCACTTTTGCTCTTACTTTAAACTGCACATACTACAAACTATCATTTTTATTATCGAGTTAACTTTACTAGAGATTAGTTTATGCTCAACAGTCGACATGGAAGTATCAACGACTAGCTATGGTAAGCCATGTGCTTACTATAAAGGATATGCATATATTGTAAAACGAACTAATAAAAATGGAACTGTTATTTGGTGCTGTTCGAAACAACGATCTAAAAAGTGTCGAGGAATGATTAAAACAAAAGGCTCCAACATACTTATTTCAATCGATCATCATTGTAAATCTCAAAATAATACTCATTTAAATGGACAAAATACTCTAACCAAGGTAAAAAAAGCAAGACCAAGAAAAAAATAGTGTGGCTCAAGATAGTGCTTTGTTTGTTAAAGAGCATTATTATCTCCTGAAAAAGACATGTTAGGACAGTCGTTAACGTCTAAGAAACCTCTAACACTATCAAAGACAACACAAACTATACCAAAGGTTGTTGCATTGCAAGATGAACAAAAAGGATTAGATAGTAATAGTGATGATGATTATATTGATGATAATTATATTGATGATGATAACCATGATGATGATGATGATGATTATGATGATGATGATGATGAGGATGATAATGGTTTACACCCAAAAAAAATCATTTGTTAAATTTGTTTACTGGAACAATCCCAATAAGCTAATCCAGCGGCTTCAGTACTTGCATACCTGTATACAGGCTGGTCATACTAATTATGAGGAAGAACTTTTGGATATAGAAAATGAGCTTCGCGATGCTAAAATTATAGTGTAATGAATCCATGTAACCGCTTAAACTATTTCTTAACAATACATGTAATATTTTCTACCACTTTGCTACCACTTTTCTAGTTTGCTACCACTTTTCTACCACTTTGCTACCACTTTTCTACTACTTTTCTACCACTTTTCTACCACTTTTCTAGTTTGCTACCACTTTTCTACCACTTTGCTACCACTTTTCTACCACTTTGCTACCACTTTTCTAGTTTGCTACCACTTTTCTACCACTTTGCTACCACTTTTCTACTACTTTTCTACCACTTTTCTAGTTTGCTACCACTTTTCTACCACTTTGCTACCACTTTTCTACCACTTTGCTACCACTTTTCTACTACTTTTCTACTACTTTTCTACCACTTTTCTACCACTTTGCTACCACTTTTCTACCACTATGTTATCAATTGTCTACCACTTGTCTACCACTTGTCTACCACTTTGCTACCACGTTTCTACCACTTTTCTATCACTTTTAACTGTACATATTAAATATAAAAGCCAACGCTAAATAATTCTATTACCAGAACAGAGATAACCTTTGTAGTGTGCAAATCATACTAACAGGTTAGTTACTACTATGGAACTTACTACAACTAACCGAGGTAAACAACGTGTACTCTATAAAGGCTACTCTTATAACTATAACGACAAAATGTAAAAGGAATAATATTCTGGCAATGCTCAAAACAGAGGTCAACAAGAAGTCGAGGCAATATGAAAAGTAGAAATGGTGTGGTTTTAAGTGTGAGTGATCATCAATGTAGTGCTCCAGACAAAACACTGATGGTGTTGGCAAAAAATCATCAGAATGCTAATAAGTTAGTACAAGAGAAAGATGTTGCTACTCAAAATAGTGCATTGATTGTTGAGCAACGTTTAACCCCTGTTGTAAAAGTTATGTTGTATCCATCTTCCACGCCTCAAGAGTCATCAACATCACAGACTATGCAAGAGGTAGTGTTGTTGTTGTTTTAAGGGGTTAAACTACAAAGTCATCTGCCTTGTTATGCAAGTGGATCGAAAAGGACTAGATAGTAATAGACAAAAGAGAGGTGTAGTTTGTATATAACTATTGTACAAGTACTTACATTAAATAAATAAAAAAGTGTATGGGTATTGTCTGTTTTTCTTAATTGCTATCCCTATGTCCCACTATTAATGCAATTGTTAACCATCAACAGTCTCTGACTATGTTCGCAAAGAGAGTGACCTTAAACAATACACTCTATCTATGGTTTGTGTACCGAGTACACAATAATACAGTGTTGTCAAGTCATGTTGAGGCAATAGTTATATCAGCTAAGGTATTCGAACCCTTGCTTTCTTGTACAGAAAATTTGAACTTAAGTCAAACACCATAACCACTCGGTCAACCTGACAGTTACTAATTTAATTATTTTTGTGGACTTGAGTGTTTATAAAACTTTTTCCAGTATACATTGACTAAACCACTTGTTTGTTTTGAAATATAGATTTTGTTTTGTTTGACCATAACATTACAGTTATGAGTCTTGTGAACCGGGTGTTTAATATAGGGTTAAAGGCATTTTAAAATAATTTTAGAAAAGCTCTTAGGTATCGTGTCATGGGTTTTAGTAATGCATTACTGTTCGTTGACTAACATTTACCGTTACACAACATTATTTTGGTGAGCTCTACATGCTGTTGTTTGAGTCGTCAGTCTTTTGACTGGTTTGATGCAGATCTCCATGCCTCCCTGCCCTGAGCGAAACGTCTCATTTCTATATAACTACCACACCCTACATTCAAGGCTATCTGTTTAACATATTATAACCTTGGATCCCCCCTACAAGCTCTTGGGTTCAATTCCTAGATTTAACAAAAACTTTTAAAGTGGTATGACAACAAAAACTAGTCTACTCAGTCTCGAGTGGTCCAAATAAGTAGAGAGGGTTTGATTCACACATCAACCATAGAGCACCATGTTCTTTTTTTATATTATGATAGTCATTTGTTCAATTTCACATTTCACACATTGCAATTTGTCAATTTTCCATTTGCATTTTTAAAAATTGACAGTTTGATGTTTTTCAATTTCATGATATGGAAACATGGATTTTTCCATTTTCATATTTACACATTTGTCAATTTTCCCATTTGCATATATTTTCTTAAATGTCCGTTTAAGGTTTTTAAATTTTGTCTATATGGAAACATGGATTTTCCAATTTGCTGTTTACAAATTTTTTGTATATTTATTTTGTGTGTATGTTGAAAAACGATATTTCCAAAACAAGATTTTTATTTTTCATTTTATGATTTTGTAAATGATCTTAATGTGAGTGCTTGACCATGGCAATAATACAGTCTATCTATGTGTTAGCGGAACCATAGAGGCTTATTACTACTGCAGGTAAGAATGTTTTACAAAAAACGACTATCTACCACTACATTTGAAAAACAAAACGATTGAAAAAATCTATTTTCCATTCATATATAAGTGCTAATTCTCCCTCTCCCCACCCTACCTCACCGTATTTTCTCTGGTCAAACAACCAATGCTACCCACACACACACACACAAGCTTCCTATATATCTCTCTCTCTATATATGTTTTCTCTTGTCCACGAGATAAAAATTATGGTTGCTGGATTGTATCCTGCACTGTTTATGCGACATACTTTTGCCAGTTCATAAAACCGTTAGGTATTTCTCTACACATAGCGATTTTACCACTGCTTTTGCTTGTTTGGCTTTCTTGCAGTCTGGTATGTGATAGGAAGCATTAACTGTATGTCAAACCCTGTCCACGTTTGTATTTGTAATCTAAGTGATAATTTGAAAAGAGACAAGTGTAATCAGTTTTAAACATTATCTCTGCTTTTATTTGATTGTTTATGACATGCATATTAACCAAAAATCAAACCCTAGTCTACCTTAGTGAAAGGCTAACAGTTTAACCACTGCGTCACCATACCCTTTTTTCTAAGTTTGATTCGTTCTAGGCCTTAGAGCTAGAAATCGAGTTAAGATTTCCAGTGAAAGAGGCACATGTGCTCACCACTATAGCACGTAATGTTTAGCTGGTAACATTAGACAACCGAAAATGATTGTATTTCTGTTAGCCAAGCATTTCTGTCATTTACCTTCTGTGTGAGCTCTGCCAGCAAGACAGTTTAGTTTAGAACAAGTGTGTGTGAGTGTGTGTATAGATTATTAGCCTCAGGTATTTAAAGCTTGTTGTGTGTAGCGACCATCTTGTCCCAGTAACCACTGAGCAAGTTTTAACAGTCAACCCATAATAACTGCATAGGAAGGTTGTGTGTGGTTCATGTACTTGTGTGTGTGTGCATTAGCATCATGCACTAGCTTTACCTTACCCTCTATACGTAGAGCGTTATCCCTTTCCTTTCTGACCCGTGGCTCATAATCACAAGATTCACGGTCACGTAAAACTACAATCTTCCTTCCTTTTTTTTTCCTTTCTGACATTACCAATGCCCACATTCAACCACAAGTTTTACACTTAAACCATTGGCTTGTTTTTGATTAAGTTTGGTTCGGTTTGGTTGGATTTGATTCAGTTTGGTTCAGTTTAGTTCAATGTAGTCACCATTTTGGATTTTAGCTATCCTATTTAACCAATCAATTAAAGATTGACTACTCTTATTTCTTGAATCGATTAATCAGATTTTGTATACACCATTTGTCATTTATTATCCCATACCTACAACCTATACTCTCTCTGTACTGCAGTTTGATCTGAAAACAAGTTCCAATGGTGAAAGATTTGTCAGTCACCATACATGTAGCCTACAATAATTCTTTCACTACCTAGCTATGTTTCATCACTCACTGTAAACATTTCACATGTCCATATCCGATAATAAGTTTATAAAATCTCAAGTCGATGACCTTGATGTATTGGGTATTTTTGGGTAAATTCATTAGCCATGGGAAAGGGTTGACCATTCTAAGTCCTATGACACCTCACATGTTGATATCCGATTATTAGTTTATAAAATCTCAGGTCAATGACCTTGCTGTTTTGAATTTTTGAGGTAAATTCATTGGTCATGGGGAAGGGTTAACCATTCGTAGTCCTATGACACCTCACTTGACCCTCTCTACTGATAAGTTTATAAAATCTTAGGTCAATGACCTTGCTGTTTTGGGTATTTAGGGTAAATTCGTTGGTCATGGAAAAGGGTTGGCCATCCTGAGTCTTGTGACACCTCACTTGTCCCTCTCTGATTATTAGTCGATACAATCTTAGGTTAATGACCTTGCTGTTTTTTTTTTTGGTAAATTCATTGGTCATGGGGAGGGGTTGGCCATTTTAAGTCCTATGACACCTCACTCGACCCTCTGTGATTATTAGTTAGCGAGATATTAACGAAAGTGCAGTTAGGCCCTTTTTGACAAAAAATGAATAATACATTCAAAAACAGGGCGTCACCACAAGTCCAACGACCCCTCATACAAGTTCCTAGCTTTCTTAGTTCATAAGATATTAAAAAGCCGATGACCTATTAGTTTTTGGATCTTTGGTTAATTTGTAAAAAAAAACGTATCTATAAATCATTATTCAAAAAGCCCGCCCTCTTACAAAAACCCCAATTGCGCATTCGTAAAACAAAAAACAAAAATGATAAATCATAGCGGCATTCAGTTGTATGCATGCACTTTATGTGGAACGAGTTTAATTTCATATTGGCATACAAACTCCCACATGTTGCACATGGAAAGCGACTTTTACCTAAAAATTATTATTTCACCCCCTAGTAGGGGTAGATTTTATTTTTGAGTGGAAATAAGCTATCCATAGGAAAGGGGTTGTCTGCCGGAGTAATTTGACTACTCGTACATGTCTCTAGCCTTATTCCCACCACTGCCAAAACAGGTTGTGACTTGTTAGCTCTTATCGTGCACGTGTACAGGTGAACACCTGTGTGTTAGATCATATTACACATGAACTTGCATTTTCTCACGTATGAAGCAAAACAGGATGTGACTTGTTTCACAAGGAGGACGGTAATAAGGTCATCTCACACGTGTTCACATGTATTTCGCTACTTTCCTTTCATATCGTTATCCCATTATAGTAGTGGTGAACAACGTCAATTCAACACACACACAAATGTAGTTAGGCCCTTTGACATAATTTAATAAATTCATGGGCTAGTCCGTAGGAACCAGGCCAAAGGGATCAGTCCCAAGGGATCAGTCCAAAGGGATAAGGACTCGTCCACAAGGACTTGTCCACAAGGACTTGTCCACACAGACATGTCCACAAGGACCTGTCCACAAGGACTCGTCCACAAGGACCTGTCCACAAGGACTCGTCCACAAGGACTCGTCAACAATGACCCATCAACACGGGCCCGACAGCAGGGGGCTCGTCAACAATAACAGGGGCTCTCACCTCAAGGCCTAACATGCCCCTCTTTGATTATTGGTTTGCAGAACAACTTTTCATTCCATATCGGCATTCAAACTCTCACATGTTGCAATTGGTAACAGAGATTCTCTAAAAAATACAATTTCACCTCCTAGTAGGGGTAGGTTTTATTTTGGGGTTGAAATATGTCGTCCACTGGAAAGGGGGTGTTCGCCTGAGTAATTTGACACCTCGTACAAGTCTCTAGCCTGATTGGTTCGCGAGATATTGCCATTTTAGTATTCCAGCGGTGGCGGTGGCGGTGGCATTAGAACCCCTCAAAAACCACTACTCCCGAGTTTTGTCTCTCACATTGAGGGGCTGAAAATGAGCTTTGTCTCGTCCTTCTACTCCTATTTCAGCATGTATTTTAAGGGGGTATGCCCCCTTTTATGAGAGGTATAGGGAAGAGTTACATCAATGATTAGTGTCGTGCCTCTGATGGATATCTGTACCAAATTTTACGTTGATACACCCAGCCGTTCTCGAGTTATAAGGGAACAAAGTTGTCCACAGACAATCAAGCAAACAGACAGACAGACCAAAACATTATTTTCGCGCGCATCTATCATAAAACAGTCTGAAACGTGTAAATAACTCAAATTTCCGTAGAAATTCAGAAAAAAACAGACAAATTTTCTTTTTTATATATGTAGAGATATACTGCACCGCTCGATGTGACCGTGTTTTATTGCACAAATTTAGGTTTTACTCGCTAACCGTCCGAGATACACGAAAAGTGATAAGAACCTTTTGGATAGAAAATTAAATGCTAAAGCTCGTGTATACCATCAAAAGTTTGCTATTTCTTAGGGTTCTCTTTTTATTTGAAATGGAAATATGAAATTTTGAAACCAAAGGGTGTAGTGACGTCACAAAAGTAGGTTTTACTCGCTAACCGTTGGAGATACACGAAAAGTGATAAGGAACTTTTAAATAGAAAATTAAATTTCCTAGCTCCTATGTACCATCAAAAGTTTGCTATTTCCTACCGTTCTCTTTTTATTTGATATGGAAATATGAAATTTTGAAACCAAAGGGTGTAGTGACGTCACTAAAATGGTCGCCATTTCTTAATAGTGCAAAATATCGAAATTAAAAGTATCCTATATGTAAACCTGGTATTCCCGCTACATCCATGCAAAATTTCATTTAAATCGGACCACTGGTTCTTGCGTTATTAGGTAACAGACAGACAGACAGACAGACAGAAAGACAGACACACACCATCGCATTTTTAGCCTACTTTTCACATTTTGCAAAAATGAGGAAAAAGTAGTCTTATGAGATCGGGCAAATGTGTGTCTGTCTGTCTGTCTGTCTGTCTGTCTGTCTGGCTGTGTGTGTGTCCCCCCCTATCAACTCCTAAACGGCTGCAGCAATCAAAACCAAATTTAGTATGAGTAAAGATGTGCACCGGAATAGCTCACGTCCATATTTGAAAATGATGTCAGTGCTACCAACTGCTGAAAAACGCACTAGAAATTTGAGCTCCATGTTGGATATCCTGCAAGGTATGCATAGGAGCTATTCCAAAATTGGCACACATGTAGATAATACTATTTCAGTTTAATTTCCAGGAGGCCAACCATGACAGTGTTGCCAAAATAATTTTAAGCCTTCTAATAGGTACAATGTTTAAATGCATATAACTTCTACACTATCAACTGGATTTCAACCAAATTTTGTATGTAATATCTGTACATAAACAGATATGACTGAGCGTATTCTTAAGAGCCACCAGGGCTGCCAACTGTTAATAATTGCTCTCTATTTTTTTAATCCAAATACCAATATATCAGAATGTGTGCAAGCCGACAGCTTTAAACTATGCACACGTATAGTACCTGACATGTTTGATTAATTTTGGAGTAACTTATATACGTCAGTTCTACCAACATGATTCTAAGCCTGCTGATAAGGCCAATTTTTAAATACATGTAACGTCTATACTATCAGTAGGATTTCATCCAAATTTCGCATGTGCTATGTGTAACATATCAGATATGACTATAAGTATTCTTCAGTGCAATCAGGGCTGCCAACTGTTAATAAATGCTGTCTATATTTTTTTACCCTAATATCAATATATCAGAAAGTATGCAAGCCAAGAGCTCTATACTTTGCACACGTATAGCACCTGACATTCTACATTAATTTGGAGTAATTAATACAAGGCAGTGCTGACAACATGATTCTATGCCTGCTGATATGTCCAATTTTAAAATACAAGTAACTTCTATACTAACAAATGGATTTCATCCAAAATTGGCACAACAAGATATCATAATATTTCAGATTATTTCTGACCAGCACACGCATGGTATTGTTGGCAACATGCTTTTACGCGTGTCGATAGATCCAGTGTCTAACTGCAAGTAACGTCCATTGGACTTCAACCAAATTTTGTATTCTGTACCTTAAGAGATGGAACTAAGAATATATTCAGTCACCAGGGCTGCCAACTGTAGTGCTCTATTAGGCTACATTATACCAGGTATATTTTGAACTAATTAGATATTTCGATATTACCAACTTAATTTCGTCATTATTCTAGATAGGTTCATATTTTGTAGAATAATCATTGGCATGAAAAGTAGGCTGTATAGTTCCGTGAAGAACTGAAATAGTATTATCTACATGTGTGCCAATTTTGGAATAGCTCCTATGCATACCTTGCAGGATATCCAACATGGAGCTCAAATTTCTAGTGCGTTTTTTCAGCAGTTGGTAGCACTGACATCATTTTCAAATATGGACGTGTGCTATTCCGGTGCACATCTTTACTCATACTAAATTTGGTTTTGATTGCTGCAGCCGTTTAGGAGTTGATAGGGGGGGACACACAAACAGCCAGACAGACAGAAGGACAGACAGACAGACAGACAGACAGACAGACAGACAGACAGACACACATTTGCCCGATCTCATAAGACTACTTTTTCCTCATTTTTGCAAAATGTGAAAAGTAGGCTTATTCTACAGAATATGAACCTATCTAGAATAATGACGAAATTAAGGTGGTAATATCGAAATATCTAATTAGTTCAAAATATACCTGGTATAATGTAGCCTAAAAGAGCACTACAGTTGGCAGCCCTGGTGACTGAATATATTCTTAGTTCCATATTCATTTTCTTAGTCTTAAGGTACAGAATACAAAATTTGGTTGAAGTCCAATGGACGTTACATGCAGTTAGACATTGGATCTATCAGCACGCGTAAAAGCATGCTGCCAACAATGTCATGCGTGCTGGTCAGAAATAATCTGAAATATTATCATATCTTGTTTTGCCAATTTTGGATGAAATACATTTGTTAGTATAGAAGTTACATGTATTTTAAAATTGGACATATCAGCAGGCATAGAATCATGTTGGCAGCACTGCCTTGTATTAATTACTCCAAATTAATCTAGAATGTCAGGGGCTATACGTGTGCAAAGTATAGAGCTGTTGGCTTGCATACTTTCTGATATATTGATATTAGGTTAAAAAAATATAGACAGCATTTATTAACAGTTGGCAGCCCTGATTGCTCTTAACAATACTAATAGTAATATCTGTTATGGTACATATATCACATACGAAATTTGGTTGAAATCCAACTGATAGTATAGAAGTTGTGCGTATTTAAAAATTGGTACTATCAGCAGGTTTATAATCATGTTGGTAGAACTGACGTATATAAGTTACTCCAAATTAATCTAAAATGTCAGAATGTACGTGTGCGTAGTTAAAAGCTGTTGGCTTGCATACTTTCTGATATATAGGTGTTTGGATGAAAAAATTGAGATAGCAATTATTAACAGTTGGCAGCCCTGGTGGCCTTAAGAATATGCTCAGTCATATCTGCTTCTGTACAGATATTACATACAAAATTTGGTTGAAATCCAATTGATATTGTAGAAGTTATATGCATTTAAACATTGGACTTATCAGAAGGCTTACAATTAGTTTGGCAACACTGTCATGGTTGGCCTCCTGGAAATTAAACTGAAATAGTCTTATCTACATGTGTGCCAATTTTGGAATAGCTCCCATGCATACCTTGCAAGATATCCAACATGGAGCTCGAATTTCTAGTGCGTTTTTTCAGCATTTGGTAGCACTGACATCATTTTCAAATATGGACGTGAGATATTCCGGTGCACATCTTTACTCATACTAAATTTGGTTTTGATTGCTGCAGCCGTTTAGGAGTTGATAGGGGGGGACACACACACAGCCAGACAGACAGACAGAAGGACAGACAGACAGACAGACAGACAGACAGACAGACGGACAGACAGACATACAGACAGACAGACAGACACACACCATCGCATTTTTATATATTAGTATGATATAGGGATTTCAAGTGCCAAGAGTGGTTGCCATGACAACTTTACTTTTAATTGATAAGGGATGAGCCATCAGCAGTTGCTATGACAACGCCACTGCACGAGATCACATTCTGTTTTCATATGTCTGTGGGAAGCGACTTCGGTATCGGAACTGGTAGCATGCTGAACTTCTATGCCCAAGGTCGCGGGTTCAAACCCGGCTGAAGTCGTCGGATTTACTAAGAGCACCAAAAAACCCTGAGTATGCTTTCCTTCGGAGGGGAAGTTCCAACGTTCGTTGCGAGTTGATGGTTCCGGTGGCATCTAGTAGCCAAGTTCACAGCTAGGTGTCGTTGATGGTAGTATTTTAAATTATGTAGCCTATTTTAGGTAGATTTCATCAGAAAGCTAACTATTGCAATGGGTGCCATGTTTCGACTTCCGGAAAATTTCGACATATCTTCGCGTTTCACATCCCCCAGACCCCAAACCACCGTCAGTTCAAAAGTTTATATATATATATGTGTGTGTATATATATATGCATATATATCAGTTTCTTGTGGACACGATAACTGCCGTAATTTTGCACCAATCACTTTAATGTTTTACATAATATGTACCCCTTAAAAATCGGTCGAGTTCGTTAATGGGCAAAATCGGTTAATGGGGGTGAAAATAGGGGGGGGGGGGCATTTTTTTTTCGAAAAAGTGAAATGTCACTATAACTCTCTTAATACGTGAAATATCGAATCAATTCAAAGTTCATAATATTTGTCGGATAAGTGCCAAAAAATTATGTCAAATAGGTTTTTTGATAGCACCAACCATTTACCAAAGGGGTGGAAAAAAGTGTTTTTTTCTGGAAACATTAATCATATCTCTCTTAATAGGCACAATATCAAACCCGTACAAAATGGAAAATATTCCCCTAATAATTACCTAAAACTTTGTCTGAAAGAATTTTTGATCTGACCTACCATTACGCCAAGGGATGAGAAAAATGATTTCGGAATTAAAGAACATGCCAAGTGCCATCAGAGGTTACCGTGATAACGCTTCTAAATTGATGAGTGATGAGCTATCAGAGGTTGCCAAGACAACGCCATTGCACGAGATCACATTCATTTTTCCATCTGACTGTGGGAAGCGGCTAACTGGTAGCATGCTGAACTTATATGCCCAAGGTCGCTGGTTCAAAGCCGGCCAAAGTCGTCGGATTTTCTAAGAGCGCTAAAAATCCCTCAGCATGCTTTCCTTTGGAGGAGAAGTTCCAACGTTCGTTGCAAGTTGCTGGTTGCGGTGGCATCTAGTAGCCAAGTTCACAGCTAGGTGTCGCTCACGTTAGTATATGGTACAAAATTAGGAACTACTACTTAAAATTGACCGTCTGCAGACCTTACCTGAATCACAGACTAATACAGTCATCACAATTAACACCGTTTATCAGATTCTACACACCCGGGGTTACATGACCACGTTGTCGCAGCCCCTATACTGAGGAACCAACAAAAATCTCTGCGGGAGATAACATTTTGCGAGAAGAAGTAACAGACTGTCAGATAGTTACACATCAGTTCCAAACCTTGCATAAGGACAGTGTGATCACAAGTATAAAAATGAACCCCGAATGACAAGAAGGTTACCATCCCCATAAGACAATAAAATGATAAAAATATGCATACAAAAACGAAAAAAAAAGTTGATTTTTAACCTCTAAATGTAAAATACTTTCTTGCAATCAATGAGGTCTGATCCTCCTACGAAAACCTGCATGTTTTGCCTATTATAGCCAATCCCCTAGTTTGCCCGGTGAAATCTACCTCCGCCTTCCGGCGGGCCGAGAGGATTTTTAGCCTACTTTTCACATTTTGCAAAAATGACTAAAAAGTAGACTTATGAGATCGATCCGGGAAAATGTGTGTCTGTCTGTCTGTCTGTCTGTCTGTCTGTCTGTCCGTCTGTCTGTCTGTCTGTCTGTCTGTCCTTCTGTCTGTCTGTCTGGCTGTGTGTGTGTCCCCCCCTATCAACTCCTAAACGGCTGCAGCAATCAAAACCAAATTTAGTATGAGTAAAGATGTGTACCGGAATATCTCACGTCCATATCTGAAAATGATGTCAGTGCTACCAACAGCTGAAAATACGCACTAGAAATTTGAGCTCCATGTTGGATATCTTGCAAGGTATGCATGGGAGCTATTCCAAAATTGGCACACATGTAGATAAGACTATTTCAGTTTAATTCCCAGGAGGCCAACTATGACAGTGTTGCCAAAATAATGTTAAGCCTTCTGATAGGTTCAATGTTTAAATGCATATAACTTCTACACTACCAATTGGATTTCAACCAAATTTTGTATGTAATATCTGTACATAAACAGATATGACTGAGCGTATTATTAAGGCCACCAGGGCTGCCAACTGTTAATAATTGCTCTCTCTATTTTTTTCATCCAAATACCTATATATCAGAAAGTATGCAAGCCAACAGCTTTAAACTATGCACACGTATATTCTGACATTTTAGATTAATTTGGAGTAACTTATATACGTCAGTTCTACCAACATGATTATAAACCTGCTGATAGTACCAATTTTTAAATACATGTAACTTCTATACTATCAGTTGGATTTCAACCAAATTTCGTATTTGCTATGTGTACCATAACAGATATTACTATTAGTATTGTTAAGAGCAATCAGGGCTGCCAACTGTTAATAAATGCTGCCTATATTTTTTTACCCTAATATCAATATATCAGAAAGTATGCAAGCCAACAGCTCTATACTTTGCACACGTATAGCACCTGACATTCTAGATTAATTTGGAGTAATTAATACAAGACAGTGGTGCCAACATGATTCTATGCCTGCTGATATGTCCAATTTTAAAATACTTGTAACTTCTATACTAAAAAATGTATTTCATCCAAAATTGGCACAAAAATATATCATAATATTTCAGATTATTACTGACCAGCACACGCATGACATTGTTGCCAACATGCTTTTACGCGTGCTGATAGATCCAATGTCTAACTGCATGTAACGTCCATTGGACTTCAACCAAATTTTGTATTCTGTACCTTAAGAGATGGAACTAAGAATATATTCAGTCACCAGGGATGCCAACTGTAGTGCTCTATTAGGCTACATTATACCAAGTATATTTTGAACTAATTAGATAGTTCGATATTACCAACTTAATTTCGTCATTATTCTAGATAGGTTCATATTCTGTAGAATAATCATTGGCATGAAAAGTAGGCTGTATAGTTCTTCACGGAACTTCTTGTTTTAAATTCGTTTCGGTCGTCTATGGACCACGTTATTTCAACTGCCTTTTCCCTCGTTCTTTCACATTGGCCCAGTATTCGCGCATTCTTCTTCGGTGAGCTTCCCTTCGTTCTTTGGTCCACTTCTTGCCGGTATTCAACATAAGTTTGGGCTGAAAACTCTGTATCTCCCCAAGTTTCTTTTTCAAAGAGTCACATTCCAAGATGTCCTCATGTGATATCCCCAGTTCTTGTAGGTCTTTTTTCCACCTCTGTAAACCAGATCCCTTTGGTTTTCTTTCCCACAAAGTAGGCACAGATTCGATTGGACAATCTAATTATTATTATTATTATTGTTCTTGTATAATTATTAGTATGAGGCACAGTGGTCAATTGTCGATCCATCATGTCCTACACTTGCTCAATAAGGTTGAGGTTCGGATATCTGGCGGATCATTGTAAGATTGTTACGTCGCGTCGTGGAGAGCTTCTCTGGATGTGCATCAGGAACAACTAACCCATGCAGTGCATCAAACATGGCCATTATTCCTCAGAAAATAATCTAAAGACTTATTTAATCCATGCTTCGGAGAATTCAGCATTGGTTTGCAGCTCGTGGCAGGCGCATCCCCTATTAAATATTATTCACATTTTAGATCAGAGCAACGTGGAAGTTTTATCATACTACATGTTCAATAATATTGCAGCTGTGCAGTAGCACTTATTCATCCTATTGCATTCTTAGCCTACTTTTCACATTTTGCAAAAAAGAGGAAAAAGTAGACTTATGAGATCGATCCGGGAAAAGTGTGTCTGTCTGTCTGTCTGTCTGTCTGGCTGCGTGTGTGTCCCTCCCCCCCCCCATCAACTCCTAAACGGCTGCAGCAATCAAAATCAAATTTAGTATGAGTAGAGATGTGCACCGGAATATCTCACGTCCATATTTGAAAATGATATCAGTGCTACCAACTGCTGAAAAACGCACTAGAAATTTGAGCTCCATGTTGGATATCTCGCATGGTATGCATGGGAGCTATTCCAAAATTGGTACACATTCAGATAATACCATTTCAGTTTAATTTCCAGGAGGTCAACAATGACAGTGTTGCCAAAATAATTTTAAGCCTTCTGATAGGTCCAATGTTTAATTGCATATAACTTCTACACTATCAATTGGATTTCAACCAAATTTTGTATGTAATTTCTGTACATAATCAGATATGATTGAACGTATTCTTAAGAGCCACAAGGGCTGCCAACTGTTAATAATTGCTGTCTCTATTTTTTTTATCCAAATACCAATATATCAGAAAGTATTCAAGCCAACAGCTTTAAACTATGCACACGTATATTCTGACATTTTAGATTAATTTGGAGTAACATATACTTAAGTTCTACCAACATGATTTTAAGCCTGCTGATAGTACCAATTTTTAAATACATGTAACTTCTATACTATCAGTTCGATTTCAACCAAATTTCGTATGTGCTATGTGTACCATAACAGATATGACTGTAAGTATTGTTAAGAGCAATCAGGGCTGCCAACTGTTAATAATAATGCTGTCTATATTTTTTTACCCTAATATCAATATATCAGAAAGTATGCAAGCCAACAACTATATACTTTGCACACGTATAACACCTGACATTGTGGATTAATTTGGAGTAATTAATACAAGGCAATGCTGCCAACATGATTCTATGCCTGCTGATATGTCCAATTTTAAAATACATGTAACTTCTATACTAACAAATGGATTTCATCCAAAATTGGCACAACAAGATATCATAATATTTCAGATTATTTCTGACCAGCACACGTATGGTATTGTTGGCAACATGCTTTTACGCGTGCTGATAGATCCAGTGTCTAACTGCATGTAACGTCCATTGGACTTCAACCTAATTTTGTATTCTGTACCTTAAGAGATGGAACTAACAATATATTCAGTCACCAGGGCTGCCAACCGTAGTGCTCTAATAGGCTACATTTTACCAGGTATATTTTGAACTAATTTGATATTTCGATATTACCAACTTAATTTTGTCATTATTCTAGATAGGTTCATATACTGTAGAATAATCATTGGCATGAAAAGTAGGCTGTATAGTTCTTCACGGAACTTCTTGTTTTTTTTTTTTCATGAATATAAATCGATTTTCCTTTTTATGCTCAAGCGGCGGATAGTTATAATAAATTACATAAGCCAAACTAACGATAGTGCACGTGGTGTAATATATGAGAAAACACACAATTTATTTCTTGTGGTTTCTAGAATGTGAACCATGATCAGAATCTAACAAAATTAGTTCAATGATAGACCTTTAAAATGTTAGCGAAGGCCGTAACAACAAATACTTGTTTACTCGGCTCACAAGGATCAAGGTTTACTTAACTACTGCCTATCGAATTGACTCAGCGAATTGAACAGCAACATGCCTGTTCAAATAGGCGACAAGACAGTCTCCAACCTCCGCTACGCAGATGATACTATGCTGTTGGCTAGTTCGGAGGAAGAGCTGGCAGAACTTATACAACACTCTGAGAGGTTCAGTGCAGAAGCAGATCTTACACTAACCCGAAACAAGTGTTACTTGATGGTAGTGGACAGACAGCGTGCATTAACTCGTCCCTTCCATCTAATACGAGATATCGATCTCAAGGAAGAAATAGTATACCCAGGAGTTCCCATTTCACCTAAGGGAAACTGTGAAGGAGAAATTTGAAATAAGAATACAGTAGGCATGGCTAACAAGGCACTGTGTAGTCAAGGGCCATCCACACAACGCTCCCCGAGCGTTAGCGCTCTGGCCACGCTCTAAGCCAGTGCTCCGAACATTTAGGTGGAAGGTAGTTTCGTTAGCGGTGGGAGGAGCTTGGCTGGCTGAGCATGTAAAGCTTATAAAGGGCATGCCAAATGTTTAGTGTGCCACCGAGATTTAATGTTTTTAAAGAAACACAATTTGGAATGGCACTGCAGTGCCAACCACAGGGATGAATACAGTGATTTGACAGAAGCCAGTCGCCAATCGAATTTCGAAGAATTTAAAGAAAATTTCAAGCAGCACTATTCTGTAAGTGTTAATGTTTTAATTTTAAAATGCTTGTTTACGAACAAACAAATGACTTAATTAACTGAAGAACACTAAAATTGTTACTTGCCGTATTTCTGTCCAACAGGAGATAGAGGAGAGTGTGGTTGGTGGACCCAATTTACGAACAAGCTACAAATGTTCGATGCGAATTGCCAAAGCTGGGAACCCCTTCGCGGAAGGGAATTTAATCAAGGAGTGCCTAATGGATACGGCGGCATGTGTTCGTCCTATGGAGCTAGTTGATAAATTAGAAAAAATCTCACCCTGTAGGCCTATGTGAGGTATATTTTTATGGCAAAACAGCCCTATCAATATGATGTCAACAATCCCACAAAAGCCGTCGACCGCACGACTGTACGTACGTATTTTGTCAGCGCGGTCGGAACATCGTGTGTCTGTCTCAAGTCTCCTCCCCTGCCACAGTGTAGTGGTGGTAGGGGAAGGAGCAATAGTCTGACTGCCCAGTGCTCCCCGAGCGCGGCCGCGCTCTCATAGTGCAATGTCTGGATGGCCCTGGTCTAGTCTAACAAGAATATGGAAAGATCATCGTATTACCAAACAAACAAAGAAGCGACTGGTTCAAGCTTTGGTATTTCCTATCGTCACGTATGGCTCTGAGTCCTGGACCATAAATGCTGCATGCCGTAGGAGAATCGAAGCCTTCGAGATGAAGTGTTATCGAAGAATGCTACGAATATGGTAGGTAGCAAGAAGAACAAATGAATCTATTCGGAAGGAGCTAAAGATTGCTTCTAAAGCACGCTTACTCCTCAACATGCAAAGGCAGATGTTGAAATTTGTCGGCCATGTCATCCGGTGATATGGCATTGCGAAGCGTATCATCCAGGGTCAAGATGGCGGAAAACGGCTGAGGGGACGTGCACCGAACCGGTACCTTGACCAGATAAAGAGTTTGACTAATCTGCCACTTCAGAAAATATGCACACAGAAGAAGACCGCGGTGTATGGCGGGGTATTGTTAACAGAATTGCGTGTAGGGTAACGACGTTCGAAATCGAACTACGACCAAGAAGAAGTAGAAGATGAAGAATGCCTGTTCTTAGTCCATTTAATCGATTAATTTCAGTTATTCAATAATCGATTAATCGAAAAGAAAAATCGATTAATTGCTATATTTAACGATTAATTGATTGTGCGTTCATAGATTGATCCTTTATCATTAAATCGATTGGTCGATTAATCAATGTAATTTGCTCCTTTCACTACGCTCTCACAGAAGCTAAACAGATATTTAGTTAATTAAAATATATTCTAGAATGTATTTTCTTTGTGAAAACTAGGCTAGACAAAGTAAAACAGAAATATTTCTGTCCTAAATTGTAAACATAGAACAAGAATTCAAAATCTTTGCTGGAATAAGTTTGTTTTCTTTTTTCAAAACCATTCTCAATTAGATGGATGTTTGTCTTTCCACTGTCACTGTCTCTTATATGCTTATTATGGATATAAACAAGGAAGGGCACTTTGTACATTCAGGCAAAAAGTATCATTTATGTTCGACGATGTCGAAATGTGAATATTATACGTCAGAAAACTGTATCTTAATGGTGGTCATTAAAGTACTGTTTTCCATTATGATACAGTTTCTCCAGCCAATCAGAGCTCATTCATTGACCAATTAGCATGCGCTCATAATACAACATATCGGACATGAACACAGCATCATTCTATATAAATTACCGACATGGAAAGTGAACCATCCATATGTTCGCGTAAATAAACTGGCGAATATGAGACAAGAAATAGCACTTTACCTTAATATCCCCAACTCCAATTTCTACACAGCGCATTGCTTTCAAACGACTTCGGTGACAGATTAACTGAATACTGCTGTTCATCGGTGTTCGGCAGCCTGTAATCATATGACATTGCCAAGCAGACAGAGCGCATGCGTCGGTCGGTCAGAGAACTCGAAAAAACAGAGATATCAAACCCAGCGCTTGCATTCCGATCACAAAATTCAAGTGACTGAATCTCAACAGATATGTATGAATATTTATGTTAAAACATATAATAAAGTTATTTTATGTTTTTTTTGCGTATGGCTTTTAGTGCCGGGAGTGTCCGAGGACATATTCGGCTCGCCAGTTTTTGTAGCTGCTTCGAGACGGACACCCAATGGGTGAGCTACAAGTACCGTTGGGTAGGAAAGTTGGAAGGGAGGGTCGAGGAGTTGGAAGGTAGCGGCTGTGGCCTATAGTTAAGGACCAACCCCGGCATTTGCCTGGAAGGAAGATGGGAAACCACAGAAGACCATCTTCAAGGTTGCCGGCGCACAGTGGGTCAAAATCGAAATCTAGGAGGACAAAATTATTTATTTTCATAATTAAAAAATCAAAATTTATTACTTCTACAGCATTCTCATATGATTGCCGCTCACTATTCCGGGATATAAACGCATCTTAGTGTAAATCTGACACCACTGTTCGAGCTGGAATCTAATCTTATCTCCTGCGCTGTGCTTGCGTTATCTCGCAGTCTGAATTGGAGGGTGAATGTAAGTGGCTGTAGTTTGGTTGTCTATGTGGTTAGAGTGATGCTTTAAGATGGAACATGCAGCTGAAGGTATGATCTTTACATTTGTAACGTGTTTCAGTTATTAATAGGCGTAATTGTTCCGTAATTTTAGCCCTATTTGTATTATATAATATTTAACTATTATTTTTAAAATTATATTTTCACTGAGATTTTTAGTATGCCGCGTCACTCTGCGTCACGTTCTGCTTAATGTTAAAATGTAGATAAAGTCTTGTAGTTTACGCCTGTTATAAGTTTTTTTGCATCTTCTTGCAACTTACTTAGTTATTTTACGTTTTAGGAGATGCCGCGCAACCAGTTCTCACACGTTTACAACTGTTTGAAGCACTGGGTTCGAAGATTGTATCAAAAGTGGAACTTTGTGAGTTTGTTAAAAGTAAATTAGGGGTAGAAAATTGTTCTGAAGAAATAACTGAATGCCTACAAGGAGATTTAAAGGATTTTGTTGATAATTTTACCAAGCGGAGGAAGCAGGTTCATAGAAGTAAAGCAAAATTCATTTCAAAATATTCTGATTGGTTAAAAGAGGAGATAATATTTTTGAAAATTGTGTATGATTTTAATTAACAGAAAATTTCGATCATCCTACTCCATCCACATCGAAAGTCGGAAGGCCTAGAAAGCTTCTTCATGAAAGTAGTGAAAAATCAAAGAGACGAAAAATTGAACCGCTACTCTCTGCACATTCAGAACAAGAACTTATCATACCACACAAGTATCATTGCACATGTCTGGAAAACGAGATGCTGCAAAAATGGTTAAAGAAACTCTTAAGTCCCCACATAGAGCTACTAAAATTTAAAAAATCCTATATATCACCAGCTGTAAAACCTGTACCACTTACCGGTGAAGAGGCTCTATCATTACTTGTAGTTAACAATTACAGCAAAAGCCAATATATCAATGTGCTACTTGAATGCAAAAATAGGAACTGTAATATTTTCCCACCTTACCACATCGTTAGATAAACAAAACAGAAAAGCTATCCACCAAGTGAATCAATAACAATAACGGAAACATCAGCCACAATAACATTGCAATCACTGGTCGACCATACAATTCAGCGCCTTGCAGTAGTTCAAGAAGATGTTTTGAAGCAGTCTATCTCTAGCAATGATACAGTTCATATTATATTAAAATGGGGGTGTGATGGTTCAAGCGGTCATAGTCAGTATAAGCAGAAATTTACAGATGATGACGGCAGGGACTCTGATATTTTTGTAGTTTCAGTTGTTCCATTACAAATGTATTCTTTAAATGTAGAAAGCAACAATGAAAAGAAAATTCTATGGTAGAACCCACGACCTTCTTCGACACGATTTTGCAGACCTCTTAAATTACTGTTTGAAAATGAGACTGTCGAATTGACTAGGCGAGAGGTTCAATCAGTTGAAACTGAAATAATGTCCCTCCAACCAAGTAAAATAGAACTTGGTGATCAATCAAACTCTATTGCTGACCATGGTGGATGGAAAAGTCTGCAATTCTATTACAAGTTCATCAGCACAGAGGTGTTATGTGTGTGGTGCTGGTCCCAGAGATATGAATAACACACTCCCAAAAACAGTTTGTCCTGAGGAGAGCTATACATTTGGATTATCAACCCTCCATTGTTGGATCCGCCTGCTACATATATCTTACAAAATAGAAATCAATAAATGGCAAGCAAGAGGGGATGAAGATAAGAAAAAAAAGAAAGAAAGTAATACAAAATGAATTTCGATCAGAAATGGGTCTGCATGTTGACAAACCAAGATCTGGAGGCGTCGGAAATTCGAATGATGGCAACACTCCTCGCCGCTTTTTTTTTTTTTTGAGGATCCAGTCTTATCCAAAATTACGGGTATAAATGAAGAGCTAATCAGACGTTTTTCTACAATTTTATGTGCTCGTTCTTGTCAGTTCCCT
Source organism: Meconema thalassinum (assembly GCA_946902985.2). Taxonomy (NCBI): domain Eukaryota; kingdom Metazoa; phylum Arthropoda; class Insecta; order Orthoptera; family Tettigoniidae; genus Meconema; species Meconema thalassinum. The sequence goes on along the minus strand of OX336388.2, from coordinate 2,094,312,385 downwards.
ATAAATACACCCGCTTTCAAAACCTACACCCAGGATACAGCGAAATTGTATCTAAATCTATATCCATTGTATTATAAGCCAGTCACTGTGCATAAAGCATTAATGCATGGTGCAGATATAATTGATTTTTGTATTATACCTATCGGGCAATTGTCAGAAGAAGCCCAAGAATCACGTAACAAAGATTTGAGAAAATACAGATTTGGATATTCTAGGAAATTCTCACGAAAACATACAAATGAGGACATATTACATATGCTTCTGGTATCTTCGGACCCCGTAATATCTCATAAAACCAAAATTCAACATAAAAAGAGAAGATCATTATCCAGTGAAAGAACCAGATGTACCGGCTCATCATGAACAGCATGAGGCAGTGAGTGACGATGATGCTTCAGATGACACATGTGATGAGTCATCAAGGTCAGGGTCATCGAGTGATTAGTGATAGTGACTGAAGTGCTGTCTGCAATTATCCACTACTGCAGTCTTCCAAATTAAAGGTAAACTGAGTACAATCTATTGTAGTTTAGTCTCTATCCAACTCCTAGTCATAGACAATTTCTTGCATGTGTACACGTAGATGTAGCTTAAAAAGGGCTTAACTGATGATTATTATGAAGTAAACGAATTATATACGTTGCTTTCACTCTAATTTCATGATTAAAACGTAAAAATAATTTTGTCCCCCTAGATTTTGATTTTGACCCACTGTGCGGCGGGGGGATTCGAACCTCCTCGCCTCCCGGATGTGAGCGACTGCCAACAGTCATGCCGCAACGACCTCGGCTAACTCACCCGGTAATAAAGTTATAATTATCGTCGAACATAAACAGTCGTATGCAACTCGCCTATAATGGTAATTAAGACACTTGTATGGAAATTATAAAACTCGCTACGCTCGTTTTATAAACTTACTCGTGTCTTAATTATTGCCATTATAGGCTCGTTGCATAATGTACTATTATAATTTTCTTTACACCATTCCGAAAATAGGTGTAACTCAAATTAAGCGATGACCTCTCAATTAAAGTTATTTTCATTTCTCCTGTCTACAAATCAATGGTCGGTCAGTCGATTAATCGTTATCGATTAATTTCAAGTAATTCGATTATTAATCGATTAACCGAAAATCGCGTTTTACTAGCTCTAGTCAGTCACAAGCCATTGAAGATTTGCTCTCTTAGCACTGGGTACTCATTTCTCCTTTATTTTTAGCCTACTCTTCTCATTTCGCAAAAATGAAGATAAATTAGACTTATGAGATCGAACTGGGAAATGTTTGTCTGTCTGTCCTTCTGTCTGTTTGCCTTTCTGTTTGTCTGTGTCCTCCCCTATCAACTCCTAATCGGCTGCAGCTATCGAAACCAAATTTGGTATGAATAATGTTCGTTATCTCAATATCTCACGGCCGTATTTGAAACTGACGTCAGTGTTACCAACTGCTGAAAATTCGTTATTGAAATTTGAGCCCCATGCTCAATGTTGGATATCTCGGAAGGTATGCTTGGGAGGTATTCCAAAATTGGCACACATATAGATAATAACATTTCAGTTTAATTTCCAGGAGAGTATACATGACAGTGTTGCCAACATGATTCTACGGCTGCTAATAGGTCATATCGTTATATGGATCTAACTTACATACTATCAATTCGAATTCAACTAAATTTCGTATATACTGTATATGTGTACCATGTCAGAGATGACTATGCGTATTCTTAAGAGCAACCAGGGCTGCTAACTGTTAATAAATGGTCTCTCTATTCTTGTGCCCTAATACCAATATATCAGAATGTCTGCAAACCAACAGCTCTAAACTTTGCACACTTATAGTACATGACCTTCTACATTAATTTGGAGTAAATTATATACGTCAGTGCTGCCAACATGATTCTAAGCCTGCTCATAGGTACAATTTTTAAATGCATGTGACTAATATACTAACACATTTAATATGTGCTTTGCGCACCATAATTGTTATGAGTTTGTGTATTCTGAAGAGCCTGCAGGGCTGCCAACTGCTCTCTCTATTTGTACCCTTAGCATCTATAAATCAGAAAATATGCAATCCAACAGCTCCAAACTTTGCAAACGTATAGTACATGACATTTTAGATTAATTTGAAGTAACTGATATACATCTGTACTGCCAACATGATTCTAAGACTGAAAGATCCTGTTTTTAATTCAATTAACTTCTATACTAACAAATGGATTTCATCCAAAATTGGCACAATAATAGATCATAATATTGCAGATTAATTCTGAGCAACACATGCATGACATCCTTGCCAATATGATTTTACGCAAGTTGATAGATCCAATGTCTAACTGCATGCAATCCTTCGGACTACAACCAAATTTTGTATGTACAGTTTGTACCTTACGAGATGGAACTAAGAACATATTCACAGTCACCAGGGCTGCCAACTGTGTACTCTATTGGGCTACACTATTGCAGGAATATTTTGATCTAATTAGAAAAGTTAGTATTATCAACATAATTTCGTCATTATTCTACATAAGTATAAGCATAGGTATATAGATTATTCATTGGCATCTTAACTTTTAAGAAAAGTAGGCTCTTTTGTTCGTGAAGTATTTTGAACTGGGTAGTATCAATGTTGCTCTGCAGGTGGCAATTCATGTGATACTTTTCACACTGTAGTCAGAATGTTTTGAACTAGGTAGTATCAATATTGCTCGGTAGGTGGCAGGTCATGTGACGCGCGTCATGCTGTTCAATGAATTTTTAGCCTACTTTCGATTTTTGCAAAAAATGAAAGTAGACTTATGAGATCAACACAGGGCGAAAAAAGTGTGTCTGTCTGTGTGTGTGTATGTGTGTGTGTGAGTCTCTGTGTGTGTGTGTGTGTATGTGTGTGTGTGAGTCTCTCTGTGTGTGTTTGTGTGTGTGTGAGTGTGTACTCTGAATGTTTGTCCCCCCCTATCAATTCGAACACGGTGAATGCGAATTGAACGAAATTTGGTACAAAGGTAGCACTAGCAAAGGACACCTCAGTGTCATGTTTTATATCGCCGCCATCTTGACGGAAACGTAATGGCGGCCACACAAATGTTCAAAGCTTAAATCAAATTACGACTAACCTAATCATCCGATCTCTACCAAATTTTGCAACAACATACCCTTATGGGGGGAGCATCCTTTGACCAAACCAATAGGCCATCAGCGTAATAGTTTGCGGATGGCGGCCATCTTTGTGTCAAAATCGATTACCCCTATTAATTCGAACATGGTGCAACCGAATGGAACGAAATTTGGTACAGAGGTAGTACTAAGAAAAGGCACCTCAGTGTCATGTTTTATATCGCCGCCATCTTGACGGAAACGTAATGGCGGCCACACAAATGTTCAAAGCTTAAATCAAATTACGATTAACCTAATCATCCGATCTCTACCAAATTTTGCAACAACATACCTTTATAGAGGAAGCATCCTTTGACCAAATGACTAGGTCATTAGCCTAATAGTTTGCGGATGGCGGCCATCTTTGTGTGAAAATCAATTCCCCCTATTAATTCAAACACGGTGAAACCTAATGGAACGAAATTTGGTACAGAGGTAGCACTAGCAAAGGGCATCTCAGTGTCATGTTTTATATCGCCGTCATATTGACAGAAACGTAATGGCGGCCACACAAATGTACAAAGCTTAAGTTAAATTACGACTAACATAACCATCCGATCTCTACCAAACTTTGCAACAACATTCCTTTATGGAGGGAGCATCCTTTGACCAATCTAATAGGTTATTAGCCTAACAGTTTGCGGATGGCGGCCATCTTTATGTCAAAATTGATTCCCCCTATTAATTCGAACATGGTGGAACCGAATGAACGAAATTTGGTACAGCGGTAGCACTAGCAAAGGGCACCTCAGTGTCATGTTTTATATTGCCGCCATCTTGACAGAAACGTAATGGCGTCCACACAAATGTTCAAAGCTTAAGTTAAATTACGACTAACATAACCATCCGATCTCTACCAATCTTTGCAACAACATTCCTTTACGGAGGGAGCATCCTTTGACCAATCTAATAGGTTATTAGCCTAATAGTTTGCGGGTGGCGGCCATCTTTATGTCAAAATTGATTCCCCCTATTAATTCGAACACGGTGGAACCGAATGGAACGAAATTTGGTACAGAGGTAGCACTAGCAAAGGGCACCTCAGTGTCATGTTTTATATCGCCGCCATCTTAACTGAAACGTAATGGCGGCCACACGAATGTTCAAAGCTTAAATCAAATTACGATTAACCTAATCATCCGAGCTCTACCAAATTTTGCAACTACATACCTTTAAGGAGGGAGCATGCTTTGACCAATCTAATAGGTCATTCGCCTAATAGTTTGCGGATGGCGGCCATCTTTGTGTCAAAATCGATCCCCCTATTAATTCAAACACGGTGAAACCGAATGGAACGAAATTTGGTACAGAGATAGCACTAGCAAAGGGCATCTCAGTGTCATGATTTATATCGCCGCCATATTGACAGAAACGTAATGGCGGCCACACAAATGTTCAAAGCTTAAATCAAATTACGATTAACCTAATCATCCGATCTCTACCAAATTATGCAACTACATACCTTTATGGAGGGAGCATCCTTTGACCAATCTAATAGGTCATTCGCCTAATAGTTTGCGGATGGCGGCCATCTTTGTGTCAAAATCGATTCCCCCTATCAATTCAGACACGGTGAAACCGAATTGAACGAAATTTGGTACAGAGGTAGAACTAGCAAAGGGCACCTCATATTCATGTTTAATATCCCTATAGCACGTTGTATTTCAACAAGCTACTACAACCAACATTCAATCATACTCCTTGAAAAGGACAAAGAGTTATAACAATACCCATGCATTTAGGAGAAAGTAGGCTATATGTTCTTTACTGAACATCTTGTTTGAACTGAGTAGTATGAATGTTGCTCTGCAGGAGGCAGGTCATGTGATGCGCGTCACGCTGTAGTAAGAATGTTTTGAAATGAGTCGTATAAATGTTGCTCTCCATGTGGCAAGTCATGTGCCTCGCGTCACGCTGTAGTCAGAATGTTTTGAACTGAGTAGTAAAAATGTTGCTCTGCTGGTGGCAAGTCATGTGAAGCGCGTCACGCTGTAGTCAGAATGTTTTGAACTGAGTAGTATAAATGTTGCTTAGCAGGAGCAAGTCATGTGACGGGCGTCACGCTGTAGTCAGAATGTTTTCAACTGAGTAGTATAAATGTTGCTCTGCTGGTGGAAAGTCATGTGACGCACTTCACACTCTAGTGAGAATGTTTTGAACTGAGTAGTATAAATGTTGCTCAGCAGGTGGCAGATCATGTGACTTGTCACGCTGTGGTCAGAAAGTTTTGAACTGGGTAGTATAAATGCTGCTCAGCAGGTGGCAAGTCATTTGACGTGCGTCACGCTGTAGTGAGAATGTTTTGATCTGAGTAGTATAAATGTTGCTCTGCAGGTGGCAAGTCATGTGACGCGCGTCTCGCTATAGTCAGAATGTTTTGAGCTGAGTAGTACAAATGTTGCTCTGCAGGTGGCAAGTCATGTGACGCGCGTCTCGCTATAGTCAGAATGTTTTGAGCCGAGTAGTACAAATGTTGCTCTGCAGGTGGCAAGTCATGTGACGCGCGTCACGCTATAGTCAGAATGTTTTGAGCTGAGTAGTACAAATGTTGCTCTGCAGGAGCAAGTCATGTGACGCGCGTCACGCTATAGTCAGAATGTTTTGAGCTGAGTAGTACAAATGTTGCTCTGCAGCTGGCAAGTCATGTGACGCGCGTCACGCTATATTCAGAATGTTTTGATCTGAGTAGTATAAATGTTGCTCTGCAGGTGGCAAGTCATGTGACGCGCGTCACGCTGTATTCAGAATGTTTTGTGCTGAGTAGTACTAATGTTGCTCTGCAGGTGGCAAGTCATGTGACGCGCGTCACGCTATAGTCAGAATGTTTTGATCTGAGTAGTATAAATGTTGCTCTGCAGGTGGCAAGTCATGTGACGCGCGTCACGCTATATTCAGAATGTTTTGATCTGAGTAGTATAAATGTTGTTCTGCAGGTGGCAAGTCATGTGACGCGCGTCACGCTATATTCAGAATGTTTTGATCTGAGTAGTATAAATGTTGCTCTGCAGATGGCAAGTCATGTGACGCGCGTCACGCTATATTCAGAATGTTTTGAGCTGAGTAGTACTAATGTTGCTCTGCAGGTGGCAAGTCATGTGACGCGCGTCACGCTATATTCAGAATGTTTTGTGCTGAGTAGTACTAATGTTGCTCTGCAGGTGGCAAGTCATGTGACGCGCGTCACGCTATAATCAGAATGTTTTGAGCTGAGTAGTACTAATGTTGCTCTGCAGGTGGCAAGTCATGTGACGCGCGTCACGCTATAATAAGAATGTTTTGATCTGAGTAGTATAAATGTTGCTCTGCAGGTGGCAAGTCATGTGACGCGCGTCACGCTATAATCAGAATGTTTTGATCTGAGTAGTATAAATGTTGCTCTGCAGGTGGCAAGTCATGTGACGCGCGTCACGCTATAATCAGAATGTTTTGATCTGAGTAGTATAAGTGTTGCTCTGCAGGTGGCAAGTCATGGGACGCGCGTCACGCTATAGTCAGAATGTTTTGAGCTGAGTAGTACTAATGTTGCTCTGCAGGTGGCAAGTCATGTGACGCGCGTCACGCTATAATCAGAATGTTTTGAGCTGAGTAGTACTAATGTTGCTCTGCAGGTGGCAAGTCATGTGACGCGCGTCACGCTATATTCAGAATGTTTTGAGCTGAGTAGTACTAATGTTGCTCTGCAGGTGGCAAGTCATTTGACGCGCGTCACGCTATAATCAGAATGTATTGAGCTGAGTAGTACTAATGTTGCTCTGCAGGTGGCAAGTCATGTGACGCGCGTCACGCTATATTCAGAATGTTTTGATCTGAGTAGTATAAATGTTGCTCTGCAGGTGGCAAGTCATGTGACGCGCGTCACGCTATAATCAGAATGTTTTGAGCCGAGTAGTATAAATGTTGCTCTGCAGGTGGCAAGTCATGTGACGCGCGTCACGCTGTAGTGAGAATGTTTTGATCTGAGTAGTATAAATGTTGCTCTGCAGGTGGCAAGTCATGTGACGCGCGTCACGCTATATTCAGAATGTTTTGAGCTGAGTAGTATAAATGTTGCTCTGCAGGTGGCAAGTCATGTGACGCGCGTCACGCTATATTCAGAATGTTTTGAGCTGAGTAGTACTAATGTTGCTCTGCAGGTGGCAAGTCATGTGACGCGCGTCACGCTATATTCAGAATGTTTTGAGCTGAGTAGTACTAATGTTGCTCTGCAGGTGGCAAGTCATGTGACGCGCGTCACGCTATATTCAGAATGTTTTGAGCTGAGTAGTACTAATGTTGCTCTGCAGGAGCAAGTCATGTGACGCGCGTCACGCTATAATCAGAATGTTTTGAGCTGAGTAGTACTAATGTTGCTCTGCAGGTGGCAAGTCATGTGACGCGCGTCACGCTATAATCAGAATGTTTTGTGCTGAGTAGTACTAATGTTGCTCTGCAGGTGGCAAGTCATGTGACGCGCGTCACGCTATAGTCAGAATGTTTTGAGCTGAGTAGTACTAATGTTGCTCTGCAGGAGCAAGTCATGTGACGCGCGTCACGCTATAATCAGAATGTTTTGAGCTGAGTAGTACAAATGTTGCTCTGCAGGAGCAAGTCATGTGACGCGCGTCACGCTATAATCAGATTGTTTTGAGCTGAGTAGTACTAATGTTGCTCTGCAGGTGGCAAGTCATGTGACGCGCGTCACGCTATAATCAGAATGTTTTGTGCTGAGTAGTACTAATGTTGCTCTGCAGGTGGCAAGTCATGTGACGCGCGTCACGCTATAGTCAGAATGTTTTGAGCTGAGTAGTACTAATGTTGCTCTGCAGGAGCAAGTCATGTGACGCGCGTCACGCTGTAGTGAGAATGTTTTGATCTGAGTAGTATAAATGTTGCTCTGCAGGTGGCAAGTCATGTGACGCGCGTCACGCTATAATCAGAATGTTTTGATCTGAGTAGTATAAATGTTGCTCTGCAGGTGGCAAGTCATGTGACGCGCGTCACGCTATAATCAGAATGTTTTGAGCCGAGTAGTATAAATGTTGCTCTGCAGGTGGCAAGTCATGTGACGCGCGTCACGCTATAATCAGAATGTTTTGAGCCGAGTAGTATAAATGTTGCTCTGCAGGTGGCAAGTCATGTGACGTGCGTCACGCTATAATCAGAATGTTTTGTGCTGAGTAGTATAAATGTTGCTCTGCAGGTGGCAAGTCATGTGACGCGCGTCACGCTATAATCAGAATGTTTTGAGCCGAGTAGTATAAATGTTGCTCTGCAGGTGGCAAGTCATGTGACGCGCGTCACGCTATAGTCAGAATGTTTTGTGCTGAGTAGTACAAATGTTGCTCTGCAGGTGGCCAGTCATGTGACGCGCGTCACGCTATAATCAGAATGTTTTGAGCTGAGTAGTACAAATGTTGCTCTGCAGGTGGCAAGTCATGTGACGCGCGTCACGCTATAATCAGAATGTTTTGAGCCGAGTAGTATAAATGTTGCTCTGCAGGTGGCAAATCATGTGACGCGCGTCACGCTATAGTCAGAATGTTTTGAGCCGAGTAGTACTAATGTTGCTCTGCAGGTGGCAAGTCATGTGACGCGCTTCACGCTATATTCAGAATGTTTTGATCTGAGTAGTATAAATGTTGCTCTGCAGGTGGCAAGTCATGTGACGCGCGTCACGCTATAATCAGAATGTTTTGAGCTGAGTAGTACTAATGTTGCTCTGCAGGTGGCAAGTCATGTGACGCGCGTCACGCTATATTCAGAATGTTTTGAGCTGAGTAGTACTAATGTTGCTCTGCAGGTGGCAAGTCATGTGACGCGCGTCACGCTATAGTCAGAATGTTTTGTGCTGAGTAGTACTAATGTTGCTCTGCAGGTGGCAAGTCATGTGACGCACGTCACGCTATAATCAGAATGTTTTGTGCTGAGTAGTACTAATGTTGCTCTGCAGGTGGCAAGTCATGTGACGCGCGTCACGCTATAATCAGAATGTTTTGAGCCGAGTAGTATAAATGTTGCTCTGCAGGTGGCAAGTCATGTGACGCGCGTCACGCTATATTCAGAATGTTTTGATCTGAGTAGTATAAATGTTGCTCTGCAGGTGGCAAGTCATGTGACGCGCGTCACGCTATATTCAGAATGTTTTGAGCTGAGTAGTACTAATGTTGCTCTGCAGGTGGCAAGTCATATGACGCGCGTCACGCTATAATCAGAATGTTTTGAGCCGAGTAGTATAAATGTTGCTCTGCAGGTGGCAAGTCATGTGACGCGCGTCACGCTATAATCAGAATGTTTTGAGCTGAGTAGTACTAAAGTTGCTCTGCAGGTGGCAAGTCATGTGACGCGCGTCACGCTATATTCAGAATGTTTTGAGCCGAGTAGTACTAATGTTGCTCTGCAGGTGGCAAGTCATGTGACGCGCGTCACGCTATATTCAGAATGTTTTGAGCTGAGTAGTACTAATGTTGCTCTGCAGGTGGCAAGTCATGTGACGCGCGTCACGCTATATTCAGAATGTTTTGTGCTGAGTAGTACTAATGTTGCTCTGCAGGTGGCAAGTCATGTGACGCGCGTCACGCTATATTCAGAATGTTTTGAGCTGAGTAGTATAAATGTTGCTCTGCAGGTGGCCAGTCATGTGACGCGCGTCACGCTATAATCAGAATGTTTTGATCTGAGTAGTATAAATGTTGCTCTGCAGGTGGCAGGTCATGCGACTTGTCACGCTGTAGTCAGAAAGTTTTGAACTGAGTAGTATAAATGCTGCTCAGCAGGTGGCAAGTCATGTGACGCGCGCCACGCTGTTATCTGTCTCTTCGCTACAACTGCGGGATTTAATTAAATTACGTTAGTTTATCTGGAGAGAGACAGAGGAAGAGCCAACTCGCGACTTTTGATGATTAGCCGTGTTCCAGCGCACTTTTTATTCAGATTCAAATAAGCGTTAGGACATTTGGACTCGGGTAACTTCAGTCACATATGAAACAATAGACAGGGGGGGGGGGGGGGACGTACGTTAAATTATCCAACACAGATCTCTGCAAGCCCGCAACTTAATCTGCGGGTCACTAACCCTTCGACAACTTTGGTACACGTGGAACTCCCCATCTGCAGCAAAGGGAACAATGTATAAAAGAGAGAGTGTGGTATAAAATTATTAACAAGCATGCTTCACGCAGTCAGGGGCGTAAAAGGAATTCAGGATATATGGATGCAGATTGGGTATTAAGTTGGCAGGTGGGGGAATGACTTGTAAACATGCATGCGGCTTATTTAAAAGGAAATGGAGACGCGAAATAATTTTTGATCTATTTTTAATCGCTCTTGAATTATGATTTGAAAACATAAGGGGTAGTAAACTAAATTTAGGCTACAAACGCTTACGTTGTGTGAGAAAACTCCAATACATTCCAATGCACGTCACGCTGGCTGCTGTCATTAAGGGGTTTCATAAATTAGCGAGTGGACATCTCACAAATTATTAAATATCTCTGCAACTGTTTGAGGGATTTACTTGAATTTGGGCACATGCGTACATATTTTATGGGCGTCCTTTATACAACGAAGAAACATTATTATGTAAATTCCGTTGGTTTTTATTTGCTTTACAATGTTATGTTGCATTATTTTCTAAAATGCTCAGTCTTCTCAAAAATGAAACAGAAGCGGATCCTTTTATACCTCATGAAAGCAGAGGAAAATTACGAGAAAAATCTTAGGATCAAGACTTAAAATCGGAATTCATTATCCTAAATTCAATTAATTGTGAAATATATGAATGAATTCCCAAAAGCACAGATACTGTGGGAATGTAACGAGTAAAAATTACAGGACATTTAGAAAGAATGAACCATAATAGGTATTCTTGTAACATTTTCAAATTTCTGCAAACAAAGCTACTAGACCAAAGTGGTACAAAACCTTCTTTTCTTATCAGATCAAGACAAAATCAAAAATATTGTCCGAACACGGGGATTTGAAGGAGAAGTACGGAAACTTACACACGATGGACATGGATGGCGGAAGGGAAACTTACATAATCGTGAAGAGAGCAAGAAGGAAGGTCGATAAGCGTGGACCGAGGTGACCCATTTGCGCAGAAGGTGAATAATAATAATAAGAAGAAGAAGGAGGAGAAGAAGTTTTAATGCAGAATATGAATCATCTTCAGGTTGACAAGTACATTTGTATAGAAGTAACAAAAGAATCAGATTTTATTTGGTATGATATTTTTAAGACTGTAACTTTTTCAGTATTTTATAAAATGTGACCAATGATACCCATCTTCAAAAATATATGCTTCTAAAGAATGCTGCCAAATTTTAAGGGATTTCGGAATGCGAAAAATCTTCAAAATGTTCTAGATTTCGTTTTTGTTTGTCATATTAAGCTATGGATGCGGTGCATTTATATTCTTCATATTCACATTCCTAAGGCTGCATTCCTCATACTTTCTCTATTAGTAAACCCAGTAACTTTGATTTTTAATACTCCTCTATTTTTCCTACATATTTATCTCTTCACTTTTATATATCGCTTTTATTTTAAGTGTTACTTTATTAAACGAAAGTTATGCTTTTTAGTCGGTCAACACGATGGTACCCAAATGAGATGGGTTATTCCATAATCCTGAAAATAATTTACATAAGATAAGTAAATACACTTGGATGACCAGTTTCGAACGTTAAGGGACCATCATCACATCCATTACACTTAGGCTACAAAATCTTTATGTCTGAAAATATTAACAATAAGTACACTTCTTTAGTTGAGATAGTTCAACTCGTCAATATTTGTTAGTTATAGTTCACCCCAGTTGAGTGTAGATAGTGACGAAGTACAACTGCTCTCACCTGGACACGCAAGACTCGATCAGATAAGTAACCTGTACAATACAACTTGGATTGATCATTTAACTACAATCACATATTCACTGTAAACAAGCAAGTTTGGAGGTCAATCACCACTTTCACTATTTTAGCAAAGCACTGATAGTCATTCTGAAAGACTAGACTTTATATAATTTTAAATGCTACAAATCCTACAAATGCTGCGTGAACTCCAAGTCCGTTGGCAAAAAAATAAAAATAAATAAAACAAGTAGTTCCGTGAAGAACTATACAGCCTATTTTCATATATCCTACTTATGTTAATTGCCACTATCAACATACACAATTTCAGTTTGATTGCTCTAATAGATTCGTAGATATTGAGAACCGACTAAATATTTCGGATGGTCGCCATGTTGGATTTTATATATGTAGGTCCTAGAGTTATGTACTGTTACATGCAGATTATTGTAAACGTGTAGTATTCAAACTTCAATCGCATAGTTAGGACACAAGAAAAAACAAGATGTTCAGTAAAGAACATATAGCCTACTTTCTCCTAAATGCATGGGTATTGTTATAACTCTTTGTCCTTTTCAGGGAGTATGATTGAATGTTGGTTGTACGAGCTTGTTGAAATACAACGTGCTATAGGGATATTAAACATGAATATGAGGTGGCCTTTGCTAGTGCTACCTCCGTACCAAATTTCGTTCAATTCGGTTTCACCGTGTTTGAATTGATAGGGGGAATCGATTTGCACACATACTTGGCCACCATCTGCAAACTATTGGGCTGATGTTCTTGCAGTTTGGTCAGAATATGTTTCCCACATAAAGATATGGTGTTGCAAAATTAGGTAGAGACTAGATTATTAGGTTGGTCGTAATTACATTTTAGCTTTTAACATTTGGGCGGCCGCGATTACGTTTCCATCAAGATAGCGGTGATATAAAACATGACACTGAGGTGCCCTTTGCTAGTGCTACCTCTGTACCAAATTTCGTTCATTCGGTTCCACCGTGTTCGAAATAATAGGGGGAATCAATTTTCACATAAAGATGGCCGCCATCCGCAAACTATTTGGCTAATGACCTATTAGATTGGTCAAAGGATGCTCCCTCCATAAAGGTATGTTGTTGCAAAGTTTGGTAGAGTTCGGATGGTTATGTTAGTCGTAATTTGATTTAAGCTTTAAACATTCGTGTGGCCGCCATTACGTTTCTGTCAATATGGTGGCGATATTAATCATGACACTGAGATGCTCTTTGCTAGTGCTATCTCTGTACCTAATTTCGTTCCATTCGGTTTCAGCGTGTTTGAATTAATAGGGGGAATCAATTCTGACACAAAGATGGCCGCCATCCGCAAACTATTAGGCGAATGACCTATTAGATTGGTCAAAGGATGCTCCCTCCATAAAGGTATGTAGTTGCAAAATTTGGTAGAGATCGGATGATTAGGTTAATCGTAATTTGATTTAAGCTTTGAACATTCGTGTGGCCGCCATTACGTTTCAGTCAGGATGGCGGCGATATAAAACATGACACTGAGGTGTCCTTTGCTAGTGCTACCTCTGTACCAAATTTCGTTCCATTCGGTTCCACCGTGTTCGAATTAATAGGGGGAATCCATTTTGACATAAAGATGGCCGCCACCCGCAAACTATCAGGTGAATGACCTATTAGATTGGTCAAAGGATGCTCCCTCCATAAAGGTATGTAGTTGCAAAATTTGGTAGAGATCGGATGATTAGGTTAATCGTAATTTGATTTAAGCTTTGAACATTTGTGTGGCCGCCATTACGTTTCCGTCAAGTTGACGGCGATATAAAACATGACACTGCGGTGCCTTTTGTTAGTACCACCTCTGTACCAAATTTCGTTCCATTCGGTTGCACCGTGTTCGAATTAATAGGGGGAATCGATTTTCACACAAAGATGGCCGCCATCCGCAAACTATTACGCTGATGACCTATTGGTTTGGTCAAGGGATGCTCCCCCCATAAAGGTATGTTGTTGCAAAATTTGGTAGAGATCGGATGATTAGGTTGGTCGTAATTTGATTTAAGCTTTGAACATTTGTGTGGCAGCCATTACGTTTCCGTCAAGATGGCGGCGATATAAAACATGACACTGAGGTGCCTTCTGTTAGTACTACCTCTGTACCAAATTTCGTTCCATTCGGTTGCACCGTGTTCGAATTAATAGGGGGAATCGATTTTCACACAAAGAAGGCCGCCATCCGCAAACTATTACACTGATGACCTATTGGTTTGGTCAAAGGATGCTCCCCCCATAAAGGTATGTCGTTGCAAAATTTGGTAGAGATCGGATGATTAGGTAAGTCGTAATTTGATTTAAGCTTTGAACATTTGTGTGGCCGCCATTACGTTTCCGTCAAGATGGCGGCGATATAAAACATGACACTGAGGTGTCCTTTGCTAGTGCTACCTTTGTACCAAATTTCGTTCAATTCGCATTCACCGTGTTTGAATTGATAGGGGGGGGACAGACATTCAGAGTACACACACTCACACACACACACACACACACAGACACACAGACACACACACACACAGACTCACACACACACACACTTTTTTTCGCCCTGTGTTGATCTCATAAGTCAACTTTCATTTTTTGCAAAAATCGAAAGTGGGCTAAAAAGGAGATTTACAATTTTTTCACAGCTGCCATCTTGAGGTTATGTAAACAATTGAAATAAATTAGATGCCAGTGGATTAACATTCGTATAAGGATTTACTGTACCAAGTTTCACTGCACGCGGATGGTTAAATTGCGAGAAACGTCCATGTGAATATTTATAATTCGCGTCACCGCCATGTTGGATTTGTGATCACCTGGTTATTTAACGTCCTATAGGTGAACTTAAGTTCATAGCCCCTATGAACATTAAAAAATGCAGTTTGATTGCTAAAATAGATTCGTAGGTATTCAGTATCGTCTAAATATTTCGGTTGGTCGCCATGTTGGATTGTTAAATGTATAGGCCATAGAGTCATGTACCATTAAAGGAAAATTATTGCGTAGGTTCATTATTCAAACTTTCACTTCGATCGCATGACTACATCACAATGAATAAAATCTTAATATTAAAATTCGCACTGCCGCCATCTTGAGGTTATGTAAACAATTGAACTAAATTAGATACCAGTGGATTACAATGTGTATAAATATTTCCTGTGCCAGGTTTCAGTGCGCTTGGAACATTAAATCGCGAGAAAGTTCTATTTAAAATTTTCAAATTCGCTTGGCCGCCATGTTCGTTTTGTAGTTAACCGGTTTTTAAAAATCTCATAGATGGACTTCCAGTAGTGCCCTTTATCTCCGTACAAAATTTTAGGGAGATACCGCTAATAGTTTCAGAGATATAGAATGCCGGTGAAATATTTCGCACATCCGCGATCTTGTGATTATGTAAACAATTGAATGAAGTTAGATGTCGGTGCATTACAATGAATATAAACATATACTGTACCAAGTTTCATTGCGTTTGGTTGGTCAAATCGCGAGAAACGTCTATTTAAAAGTCGCAAATTCGCTTGGCCGCTATGTTGGTTTTGTAGTTACCAGGTTTTCAAAAGTCACATAAGTGAACTTATAGCAGTTCCCTCTATCACCATAGAAAATGTCAGGGTAATATCGGTAATAGTTTCGGAGATATTGAATGCTGGTGAAATATTTCGCACAGCCGCCATGTTGGATTGGTGAGTCGTAACAAAATTTGAAGGGCACGGTCGAGGTCGCCGGGAATAGTGCTATGAACTTTCCGAGTTTCATTGAAATCGCTCCTGCCGTTTAGATTTTATTAGGGGGGGGGGACACACACACGAATCACACACACACACACACACGCACACACACACGGACAAAAGGTGATCTCATAAGCCTATTTTTTCAAAATTGAAAATTGGCTAAAAATAAATAAAAATAAAAATAAATAAAAAAAGCGAGTGCAAACCAAGGTCAAAGGAGGTAGCTGGCTGGATGACATCACGCTCACCGGAGCGGGCGTGGAATGGAGGAAGCTCAAGCAGTATTGTGACATAACACACCTCAGTGCATTCTCGGTACATTTCTTCCCGTCACCGTAACGTAACGCTAGACCCCAGCGAAGTCGAAATAATTATTTAAAATGATAAAACATCACATGGACCACAACTAACAAATATTGACGAGTTGAACAATCTCAACTAACACCGCAACTAAAGAAGTGTAGATATTGTAAATATTTTCACCCGTATTTTCAGACATAAATTTTATAGCCTAAGTGTAATGGATCTGATGATGATCGCTTGACGATCGAAACTGGTCATCCTAGTGTATTTATAAATCCCCTGATTATTTTTTCAGGATTAGGGAATAAACCATCTCATTTAGGTACAATCGTGTTGACCAACTGAAAAGCATCAAACTTTCATATTTTGCTCTAGTAAAAATTCATATTTTTAAGAAAGTTTTAAGAAAGCGTAAAAGAGAAAGGTGAATGGAAGAACTCCAAAATGGATACTATTGCTTCAAATGGAGGAAGAGGAATCCTATGGTGCTATAGACGAGAAAAATATATTTCCAGATTCTCGCTAAAATGTATTTCTTAGCATGAAAATTACTTTTCTTTCCAGAACTATTCAACATACAAACCTGTAATGTGAGATATATCTCCTCCCTCGGAGCACTTTGGACAGGGTTAAAACAGCTGGCCACAGTGGGTGAGTGGTTATCGTGTCGGTCTACCAACCCCAAGTTCGCTCCTGGCCATGGTAAGGCGACAAAAATCACGACACGCATGCCATACGTTATTGGCATGTTAAATAACACATTTGAATTCAGTAGGCCGTGTTCATAATGGCAAAATTAATCTCGGGATTTTCCGCCAACACAATGTTCCTCATTTCTCTACTAGAAAGCGCTATAGTGTCAATGAGCTTTGATATCTAACCTCCTTGACTTTCAGAGCACTCCAAGGAACAAGAAAATTCGACATGCAAGCTGCCCTCTGGGCGTCAAATAACAAAGCTTGCACCCGGCAATGTTACCATCTCATCATTAGCATTGGGGACGTTTTGAAATATCCACAGAGAAAGCTTCCTCAGGATGGCCACTGTCAACGCTGGGATTCTAACATTAGATATACGAGCTCTGAACACCCTCATGCAGTCATGTTGGATGACATTGAGCGCACGGCTACTGTGCAAAGTACAGTCCATTCCTTCTTCAGTAATGGACAAATATCTTCAATGTTAAACCAATAACTAAGAAAGGCACATTACGTTCTTTCAAGTTATTAGGTCATGTACTGAAATAAAGGTACAAGCAACCACCTCTTGACGAAGGGGTTCACATTCTAGACTGTATCTCGGAAGTTTGGGTTTGGTTCACGACTCTGCCAAGACATATAATTCTAGTCTGAGGGCAGGAACGGGCAGCCTCACGAGGAAAAACTGAAATGAGGAGGATTCGATTCCCACTCAGCCTTCCTAGAAGTGATTACTCATTTCTCCTCGAAGAAAATGCTAGGATGGATCCTAAAGTAAGGCCACTGCCACCTCCATCCCAATCTTCACATCAATTACAAATGCACCCTTCTAGAATATTACTTGTTTGAGTCTTTAGTCTTTTGACTGGTTTCATGCAGCACTCCATGCCTCCCTGTCCTGACAAGGGAACTGTCCATACGGTCATATCGAAACCGACAATGATATTTCGTAGAGATGATGAGGAATTTTAGTATTTGAATGGTTCATTATGGTTCCGTATTGATGCAACAATTAGTATTAATATTTTGCAAAAGTTCCGCCTAATCAATACCTTTATTGTACTAAATATAAATGATCACTTAGTGGTCATTGGTACATGTTTCGGGGCCTAATTGTTTTGGCCCCTTCATCAGCCTGTGTAGATAAAAAGTCAAGGCAAACAGGTGGTCGGATAGCTTAACACTCATAAAATATTCCCTTCAAAAAACCCTATTATGGTGCACCATAATGAAAGGGGAAAGATGTTTATAAAAAGAAACATAAGGAAATAAAATACATAAATAAAATAAAAATAAAAGAAAGAAAGAAAGAAAGAAAGAAAGAAAGAAAGAAAGAAGGAAAGATTTCAGAAGATTTGGGACCACTTGAAGAATGCACAATTTCTGTGATCAACAAAAAAGGGTCAAATTTTAGAGTGTGTTCTCACTATATATATTTTTTTCTTCCAAATTTCAACTATTTCTTTCTTCCTTTCTTTCTTTCTTTCTTTCTTTCTTTCTTTCTTTATGTATTTTATTTCCTTATGTTTCTTTGGATAAACATCTTTCCCCTTTCATTATGGTGCACCATAATAGGGTTTTTTGAAGGGAATATTTTATGAGTGTTAAGCTATCCGACCACCTGTTTGCCTTGACTTTTTATCTACACAGGCTGATGAAGGGGCCAAAACAATTAGGCCCCGAAACATGTACCAATGACCACTAAGTGATCATTTATATTTAGTACAATAAAGGTATTGATTAGGCGGAACTTTTGCAAAATATTAATACTGATGATGAGGAAACCATAAATTAGCGATGTACAAAAAATTAGCTGCCATTTCGAACTTAAAGGTCCTGAAATCGGCACGGAGATTTCTAATATGACTGCACGCGCTAGCGTATAGCTCGACGTGGACAGCCCTGGTGACCAGCTGAAGCGTGCGCGTATCCTTGAGCGCTCTGTGCTGGGCAGTTAACACATGTTCCTTTGAGAGAGCAGTCATGAATCCGGCTAATATTATAGACATCTAGAGTATGCATTACGTTATTTCCGTGAAAAAGATGCTTGATGAAATTTAATTCATTTTACATTAACTACTAAAATTAAAACGTAAACAATAAAATGTGATGAAAAAAATTAAAATTGAAAATAAACATGCTTGCAAAAATTAAATTAATAATCTTATAAAATTACAATCAAGATTAAATAAGCTTTTACAATTAAAAATAAATAAGCTTACAAAATTAGAATTATAAAAATAGATCATAAGAATTATACAAAAATAAAATAAAATAGATAAATATAAAAATTAAAAAGATAACACAAATAAAATTTATAAATTAAAATTAGGATAAAATATATTAATAATAGTTCTGCCCTATAAAGGTTTAATACAGTATATGTTATTCAGATAGTTCAATGGTAGTGATGTGACAATGGAACAGGGGAGGGAGAAACTATGTTGTTGTTGTTCCTTATTTTAGGTGCTGCTTTATCGTGGTCATATATATATCCCGTACGTATCTGCAAGAAGAAGACTAAAAAGATCAAGTCGCAAAGAAATTTGTACAAGCAGCTACAGAGCGATTTTTAGACTACACCCCTTCTTCAATATACAGCACAGATCAGAACGGTTACGTGCGCGAAATGAAAGCGAAAAGGACTCTATCGTTTGTTGGTGAGAAACATACAGAAACAGTTGCTCAATCAGTTCATGCACTCACCCAATTTGTACACAATTATGCCTACAATTAGTACGACCGGTACACATTTTCCGAAATTATTCATTATACTACAGGAGGCAAATGGAACTTTTGGTCCGAGAGTTTCCAAAGAAAAGTTTCATGCCAGAAATATAATTGTAACAGCCACAAAATCAGGAAAAATGGGGGGAAAGGAATTAAAATATTGGTTTAAAGAATCTTTTTTCCCATTTGTGGAAGAGAAGTGCTTGCTACTGTTAGATTCCTGGACTACCTATAGTGATAAAAGCTGTCTTGAAGACACTCCTCCAGGCAACAATATAGAAATTCTCCATTTCCTCCCGGCACAAAAGAGAAAATACAGCCCTTGGATAAGTTTTTCTCCCGGCTATGGAAAGCTTTGTATCGCCGTTTAACATACATTGTGTCGGCTTATGAAGACGTTCAGTTTGATGTATATCAGAGAAACAGCGTAATGAAAATGCAATCCCTCATTCATTTTCAATTTTTTACCCCACGGTTCAAGGACATGGTTAAATATTCGTGGTTCGCAACCAATTACACAACGGAGAGACCCCACGATTTCGAAGTGCCTGCGAAATATTGCCTTCAAATAAGTAAGGAAAACTGTGAAGAGCAATGTGGCCTCAAAGTGCATATTGTACAGCCCGGGGGCAGTACCCCCTAAGACCCATACCTCCATCTTTCATCAAAACCACCCTCATAGGCATACCATAAGCCTCATGTACTTCTTCAAACACAAGCAGGCCCGGCATACTGCTGACAGCCACGCTTACATAATACAAACACAAACACAATAACTGGAGCGGCAGCAATGGGGAAACGCTGACCAGGCAGTGGGGGAAGGCCTTAAAGGCTAGGCCCAGAAGAGCCCCATTATCTGTTCTTGGCCAGCGGCCCTGCCCCTACGAGGTCCGTTCCAGCTCTTCACCAGGTCAGATCTAGCCGTGTGCTCAGATTCCTTATCTTTGTAAACACCTACCCTGAACATTTGTGCACTTTACAACTTGTACTTCATTTTATATCTGTCTTACTCCCAAAAGGGACATCACATCACAGCTACTGGCCAATAAGTACTTGGTCAGTAAACACACACGTTTATTACTAATTACACCCCATTTTACATCCTTACACCCAACCTGACCTTAGTCATAATTGCCCCTGACCGTGGAGACCAGGAACTGCGTCGTCAGGAATCCTATTGTACTCGAGCAAGCGGCCCGACTGCAGAGTGTCAAGTCACCGACTCCGCACGCTCGCTGAATCGTTCACTCTACTTAATTGGCAGGCTAGATTAGCAGCCCACACCTAGACATTCATCCCATAGCAGGTAAACGCATCCTGTAGGGACGCCCCCAATAGATTAAGTACTCACACCAACACACTACACTGGCAGTCTTCCCCAATCACGGGAAACTACCCTCATTCGGAAACAGCCCTTAAAATTAACACATCTACACTACTCTGTTTATCCCACCCCCAACAGAGGGATAAAACAATATTCGTTGTGCATGGTGCCAACAATATTTCTGTTTTTATCATGCGATCAACGAACCTCATTTATGTTTCACATTCGTTCCCTAACAATGAAGTGTCCTTGGCGCGTGGTGGCCTGCCAGTTCGTTCTCTCTCTCTCTCTCTCACTCTCTCTCCAGCACAACTGCAACTCCACTCCACTGTGCGCCGCACGAGCCAGCAAGATGCAAGGGATGTCCAGTAGTTGCGTTGTCACACGGAATTCGTATCAAGATTTCGATACCTTCCCGTTCGAAATGGCAGCTAATTTTTTGTACATCGCCAATTTATGGTTTCCTCATCATCTCTACGAAATTTCATTGTCGGTTTCCTTTTGAGCTAATTGTTTATCTCTACATAGCTACCACTCCCTACATCCGAGGCAATCTGTTAAACATATTCTAACCTTGGTCTACGCCTACAGTTCTTGTCCTCGGCCCTTCCTTCCATAACTAAGCTTGCTATTCCTGCGTGTCTTAGTATGTGTTATACCAACCTATCTCTTCTCTTCATTAGCAGTCACCACAAACATCTTTCCTCTACCAGTCGTCTTAATATCTTTTCGTTTGTAGCCATATCTACCCATCTGATCTTCATCATTCTCCTGTAATACCAAATTTAAAACGCTTCAATTCTCCTCTTTTCTGCTGCACCAATAGTCCAAGTTTCACTTCCATAGTGCGCCAGACAAAGGCTTTCAAAAATGATTTCCTAATACCTAGTTTTATATTCGATGTCAACAGATTCCTTTTTTGTAGAAATGCTTTCCTTGTCTGAGCCAGCCTACTTTTTACATCCTCTTTGATTCGTCCATCACTGGTTAATTTGCTTCCTAAGTAACAGAAATCTCCTAATTTTTTCTGTTAACCTGTGAAAATATTTACAATATGTACACGACAGTGCAAACAGTGACCAAGTGACCTGTTCTCAACAGGACCACGCAAGACTCAACCAGATATATAGCCTGTACAATACAATGTGAATTGACCATTTTCAACTACCACTATTCACTCCAAGCAGGCAAATTCTGGAGGTCAATCACCACTTCCAGTATCTTAACAAAACTTCACATAGACCACAACTAACAAAATACTGACGAGTTGCATTATCTCTAATAATACTGCAACTGAGAAGCCTCCGTGGCTTAGGCGGCAGCACGCCGGCCTCTCACCACTGGGTCCGTGGTTCAAATTCCGGTCACTCCATGTGAGATCTGTGCTGGACAAAACGGAGGCAGACAGGTTTTACTCCGGGTACTCTGGTTTTCCCGGTCAAAATTTCATTCCAGCAACACTCTCCACTATCATTTCATTTCATCTGTCATTCATTTAATCATTGCCCCAGAGGAGTGCGTCAGGCCTCGGCAGCCGGCACAGTTCATATCCTCGTCGCTAGATGGGGGCTTCATTCATTCCATTCCTGACCCGGTCGGAGACTGGAAGCAGGCTGTGGATTTTCAATACTGCAACTAAATAAGTGTACATATTGTAAATATTTTCACCCATACTTTCAGACAAAAATTTTGTAGCCTAAGTGTAATGGATCTGATGATGATCGCTTGACGATCAAAACTGGTCATCCAGGTGTATTTATTAATCTCATGTAATTGTTTTCATGATTAGGGAATATCCCTTCTCATTTGGGTGCATTCGTGTTGACTGACTGAAAAGCACCAAACTTTTGTTTTTGTTTATAGTGATCATCCATAACCCTCCCAGCCAGGCCTCTACGGTGAAGTGTCCATAGTTTGTCAAAGAAGGCTGCTTCATACAGCCCCCACAGGAAACACTTCCATTGTGCTACCTACGCAGATAGTTCCATAATGTCTTCCGCTCTTAACACGGACCCCGGAGACTCTCGGAGCCTTGCAGCGCTCCTTACAACGAGTTATTAAAAGGTACAGCGAACATTGGAAGAAGCGTAGTTACACGGGGTGATACACAAGTTATCTACCGTCATGTAAATATCGGGTTGCGAGTTCAAGATCAACTGCCACCCAGCTTAGAGTCAATAGGTGATGGGAGACTCGCGACCAATGAGATTACACCCTCAGCCACATAACGTTGTTGTATGCCTCTCATACCAAACATCTGATCAATTGTCCTCATGAGGCTAGGTGAACCCCGTTCCAGTACCAACGAAGGATCGTAAAACACTCGAGGAGATTGGAATCGGTCCTGAGACCACCTGGGTAAGTTACCAGCTGCTACCATAGGGCCAGACACTCAGCCCATTGATTAAATAATAAACGTATTTGCTGCGGTAATCAAACAACAGGGTAAGCTTCACCTAATTTTATTTAATACAATAATGAAAGAATGCAATCCGGTAATCATGGCAACAGAACTTCAAAGGTCCATCTATTGCTGTAAGACGCAATACAATTCCATTTATTACATTACTGAGATAGTTTGCAAACGGCTATAAGGTTATAACGGAACCAAATCAAGCTGTAAAATTCATCAATACATATAATGCGCTTAAGGGGGTCAAGGGGTACTCACGAATTTTTTCACGCGATTTATACGTACGGGTGTGGTACGGAAGGTCTATTACGTCTCTATCTCTATATTGTTATATTATTACTATAATAATAATAATTATTATTAATATACTACGGCCTACAACGACGAGACAAAGCTTATTTTCTGCCCCTTGGTGTCAGAAACAAAACTCGGGGACCCTAAATAGCCATAAATGGTCCCCAAAAACTACATTTTAAGGCTCTAATACCAACAGTTTCTGATATTCCCAGAAAACTAATTTAATTTAAGAAACTAATGAAGGAATGCACGCCAATAGCCATGACAAAAGCATTTCAAGAGGTGACATCCAACTTTCCATTTATTTCTGCAAGAAGTAATGCCACTCCATTTATTAAATTTCTGTGAACGTTTGCAAATTTATGTGAACGTTTGCAAATGGCTATAAGGTTATCACGGAACCTACTAAAACTGTAAAATTCATCAATGCGCTTAAGGGGGTCAGGGGGTACCATAGATTTTTAGCCTATTTTCAATTTTGAAACAATAGGCTTATGAGATCACCTTTTGTCCGTGTGTGTGTGTATGTGTGTGTGTGTGTGTGTGTGTGAGGTGTGTGTGTGTGTGTCCCTAATAAAATCTAAACGGCTGAAGCAATTTCAATGAAACTCGGTAAGTTCATAGCACTTTTCCGGGCGACCCCGACCGTGCCCTTCAAATTTTGTTACGTCTCACCAATCCAACATGGCGGCTGTGCGAAATATTTCACCACCATTCAATATCTCCGAAACTATTCCCGATATCACCCTGGAATTTATTAGGGTGATAAAGGGATCTACTAGAAGTTCACTTGTGTAACTTTTGAAAAACTGGTAACTACAAAACAAACATGGCGGCCACGCGAATTTGCGACTTTAAAATAGACGTTTCTCGCGATTTAACCAACCAAACGCAATAAAACTTGGTACAGTATATGTTTATACAAATTGTAATGCAACGACATCGAACTTTGTTCAATTGTTTACATATCCACAAGATGGCGGATGTGCGAAATAGTTCACCGGCATTCTATATCTCTGAAACTATTAGCGGTATCACCCTGAAATTTTGTACGGAGATAAAGAGCAATACTGGAAGTTCATCTATAAGACTTTCAAAAACCGGTTGACTACAAAACGAACATGGCGGCCACGCGAATTTCAAAATTTTAAATAGACCTTTCTCGCGATTTAATGTTCCAAACGCAATGAAACTTGGTACAGGAAATGTTTATACACATTGTAATGCACTGGTATGCAATTTAGTTCAATTGTTTACTTAACCTCAAGATGGCGGCTGTGCGAATTTTAAAATTAAGTTTTTAGTTTTTGTGTCGTAGTCATGGGATCGAAGTGAAAGTTTGAATAATGAACCTATGCAATAATTTTCCTTTAATGGTACATGGCTCTATGGCCATTAACAATCCAGCATGGCGACCATCCGAAATATTTAGACGGCTCTGAATATCTACGAATCTATTATAGCAATGAAACTGATTTTTTTATGTTCATAGCGGCTATGAACTTAAGTTCACCTATAGGACTTTAAATAACCTGATGATCACAAATCCAACATGGCGGCGACGCGAAGTATAAATATTCACATGGACGTTTCTCGCAATTTAACCATCCGAGTGCAGTGAAACTTGGTACAGTAAATCCTTATACGAATGTTAATCCACTGGCATCTAATTTATTTCAATTGTTTCCATAACCACAAGATGGCAGCTGTGCGAAATTTTAAAATCTCTTTTTTCTTTCTTGTGTCCTAATCATGCAATTGAAGTTTGAATGCTACACGTGCACAATAATCTTCATGTAACAGTACATAACTTTAGGTCCTACATATATAAAATCCAACACGGCGACCATCCGAAATATTTAGCCGGTTCTCAATATCTACGAATCCATTATAGCAATCAAACTGAAATTTTGTATGTTGATAGTGGAAATTAATATAAGTAAGGATATATGAAAATAGGCTGCATAGTTCTTCACTGAACTACTTGTTTCACACGACTTAAACGAGCGATATGTCGTACAGAAGGTATATTCTATCTCCAAAAAGCAACATTATTTTCAAATATTTCTGAATTGAAACAGTATTCTATTTCTTGCTTTTAGGAATTTGGACCATTGGAGGCTAAAAAACCTGAATTTTCACGTACCACAAGCCTTTATAATTTACTAAAGGGGTCTTCCTCTGGATGGGGACTTACACAACAGTGAGGGTCAGTTTTATGTGACGTGTATTGCGTTTTGTCTACGAGGTTTTCAATTTTATTTTCACGTCCGGAAGTACACGTTAGGTAAATTTAGTTTCAGAGGTTCCAAGCCCGTAACCATTGCAACAGTAGCTCAGTTGATTACGTCTGTCTATTAATACCAAAGACCGTTCGAAGAATGGGTACTTCTGCTAGTTTGTATATAAGTTAGCAATGTCTGTGGTGAACAATTTAAAATATGACATGTCATCAGAATCCAGGCCCTGGTTATGACTAACGTAATTTTGTAGCAATCATTTTCAAATGTATGTATCGAATATAACCACTTAATATCTCAGTGGAGTTCGTTAATAGGAGAAATCGGACCAAAGGGGAGGAAAAGCGGGACCTTTTTCTTTTTCGAAAAAAATAAAATAAAAAAATAACAAGATGTTCAGTAAAGAACATATAGCCTACTTTCTCCTAAATGCATGGGTATTGTTATAACTCTTTGTCCTTTTCGAGGAGTTTAATTGAATGTTGGTTGTAGTAGCTTGTTGAAATACAACGTGTTATATTAAACATGAATATGATGTGCCCTTTGCTAGTGCTACCTCTGTACAAAATTTCAATCCATTTGATTTCACCGTGTTTGAATTGATATGGTGAATCGATTTGCACACATACATGGCTGCTATCTGCAAACTATTGGGTTGATGACCTTCTAGTTCAGTCAAAAGATGCTTCCCAGAAAACGGTATGTTGTTGCAAATTTTGGTAGAGATCAGATTATTAGGTTGGTCATAATTTGATTTAATCTTTTAACATTTGGGTGGCCACAATTACATTTCCGTCAAGATGGCGACGTTATAAAGCATGACACTGAGTTGCCTTTTGCAAGTGCTACCTCTGTACCAAATTTCGTTCAGTTCAGTTGCACCGTGTTTGAATAGATAGGGGGAATCGATTTGCACACGAACATGGCCGCCATCCGCAATGTATAGGGCTTATGACTTTGCAGTTTAGTCAAAAGATTTTTCATACATAAAGTTATAATGTTGCAAAATTTGGTAGAGATCAGATGATACTTTAGTTCGTAATTTGATTTAAGCTTTCAACATTTGGGTGGTCGCCATTACGTTTTCGTCAATATGGCTGCGATATAAAACATGACACTGAGGAGGCCATTGTTAGTACTACCTCTGTACCAAATTTCGTTCAATTCGGTTTCACCGTGTTTGAATAGATAGGGGGAATCGATTTGTACACAAACATGGCCGCCATCCGCAAATTATTGGGATGATGACCTTGTAGATTGGTCAAAAGATTCATCATATGCAAAGCTATAATGTTCCAAAAACTGGTAGAGATTTAAGCTTTTAACATTTGGGTGGCCTCCATTACGATTCCGTTAAGATGGCGGCGATACAAAACATGACACTGAGGTGCCCTTTGCTAGTGCTACCTCTGTACCAAATGTCGTTCAATTAAGTTTCACCGTGTTCGAATTAATAGGGGGGGGGGGGGACGACGACTACAGACATTCAGAGTTTACACACTCACAGACACACATACACAGACTACTTTCATTTTTTTGCAAAAAATCGAAAGTAGGCTAAAAATAAAATATCACTGTAACTTTCTTACTATGTGCAAAACCGAATCAATTCAAAGTTCTTACTATTCTTCTGATAAAAGCAAAAACCGTATGTTATTAACTCTGTCGTTCATTTTTAGGTTGAAGGCCTACGCCCCAGAGGACGGCCGAAGCAGCGTTGGCAAGACACAATAAATGGTGACTTAAAAATTACCGACCTAAAGCCAGCTGACGCACAAAACCGAAAAAAATGGAGGTCAATGACCAAAAAAAGCGGACCCTGAACCAGTGGGACGACGCTAGGAAGAAGAAGAAGAAGAAGAAGATGTTCGTAACGTTCTTTGGTAACACCAACCATTCACCAAAGGGGTTGGAAAATTGGAGTTTTGAGAGAGGAAAGAATCCTACCTCTCTTTATAAGCACAATATTAAAGGCGTTTAAAATGATCAACGGTCCCCTAAAAATTACCTTAAACATTTGTCTGAGAGATTCTGATATGATCCACCATATTGCCAAGGGACGAGCAAAATATATTCGGAATTAAAAGAAGATGAGGCATCGCGTATGCTAGGGGCAGATGAACTCGCTGTTCCACCCCTAAAAACCTAAATAAATGAATAAATAAATAAATAACTTCTCGTAAGCTAAACATGTGGAACTTATGAAGGTTGCTGTTGTTGATTCATTTAGGGGCTTTCCAAAATCGTGGTCATGTAGCCCCGTGTATTTGTGTGCGTGTCTGGTAAGCTGTGTTCTTGTAATAACTGCATTATTGTGTGTAGTTGTAATTCAGATGAGGATTGCGAAGGAGGATGCGCCGGCGTTGCCTTAATTTAGGAACCATCCCGGCATACGATTTGAAGGTATACAACAATTAGCAAGTTTAATGAATTCGAATTTTTCTCTTTGCCCTGTGAAACCTACCTCCGCCTTCTGGCGTGCCGAGAGGGATTTTTGTATGTTTTCTGGGCAATCAAAAAGTACCGATTTACGAATTTACAATTTTCAGCTTTTTAAAGTTCACGACTGAATTTGTCAGAAGCATCAACTTAACATACAATAGTACATTATGCAGCGATCCTATAATGGCAATATTAAGACCATTATAGCTGAGTTGCATACGACTGTTTATGTTCGATGATAAAATTATTATAACTATTTTATGTTCGAACATAAATATTCATAAACATCTGTCGAGATTTCGCCAGTTTTATGTACTGAACGGAGCGCATGAGACGCAGAGAATGCCTTGGATTTGACCATGGCCTCCTCGATTACCCTACCATAACACTAGGCCAGGCAGTGAAATTTAAATTAGAAGGCCGTGGAACTCAGCGCATCTAATTATCTAATTTGTCAAACAACTGTTTCTTGAGCTCTGATTGGTAGGAGAAACTGTTTCATAATGAAAAATAGTGTTATAATGAGCCTCATTATAGTACAGTTTTCTGACATATAATAGTCGGGGTCGAACAAATTAACAATGAATACAGGACATTTAATTCTCCGCCATACACACACGCAGGCCCATTATACAAACAAAACACGCACCGAGCTACAAATTTGAGAGCTAGATGATTATTGCCCAGTATTGGGCTGGAGGAGGCTGTAATCACATCTTTCAAAGTGCACTTTGAAGGACATAAGTCACACTGACTTAAATGTTGGATTGTCTGCTGGTCTTCACAGTCACAGAATGATTAGTCACTTGAGAAACTCCACTTCCGCAGATTTACTTTTGTTCTGCCGACTCCTGTACGGAGTCTGTTAAGGGCTTTCCAGGTTGTCCATTTCTCCTGATGCCCACATGGAAGACTTTCCTTCGGCTCCATCCAGTTGGAAAAGTGGTAAGTTCTTTCTTTCCACATCTTGATCCTAGCAATCTCTGCTTTCCCTTGAAGCTTAACTGATGTGCGGAGAAAACACTTTCTAGATTTCAGCCTCCGAGTGGCAGGATGGAATCCACTGAGGGGATGTGCTTCTGAAGTAGATGATTTGTGCCTTTCTTTGTTAGCTTCTACCTCCCTACGAATCTCACCAGAAGCAATACCAGCTAGAAGTTGGATCTTCTCAATGGGTGTTGGTTTTAAACATCATGTAATGATCCTGCAACTTTCGTTGAGAGCGATGTCGATCTGCTTAGCATGAGCTGACCTGTACCAAACCGGGAAGGGATATTCGCCTGCAGAGTAGCATAGAGCTCGAGCTGATGTTTTGATTGTTTGTGGTTGTGTTCCCCAACAGGTTCCTGACAATTTGCATAGGATGTTGTTTCTAGCAGCTATCTTATGTTTTAAGTTTTGGCAATGTTTCTTGTATGCTAATGTTCGATCCAGCATAACTCCCAAGTACTTTGGTGTAAAGAAATGTTCCAGTAAACTCCCTTTCCAGAATACATTGAACGTCTGAGAGGCCTGTACATGCCGTAGATAGAAGGCACAAATTTGGGTCTTAGCTGGATTTGGTGTCAGGTGATTGTTCTCATAATAAATGCCTAGCTCTTATAATGTTACAGTTAAATAAATTTCAGCTTCATCAAAGGTATCTGTCTGAGTGGTAAGTGCAAGGACATCGGCATAGATAAAGCTTTTAGTGCCTTCTGGCATTTGTGTAGATGTTGAAAAGAATAGGAGCCAGTACACTGCCTTGAGGGAGACCATTCCCTTGATTTCTCCATCTGCTATGGCGTCCTTGAAATTAAACAAAAAGCGACGATTTTCCAGGAGAGTAGCTTTCATCTTAGTTACCTTGATGTCTTTAACCATTCTATAGAACTTGTGCAATAATATTCTATGATTAACTGTATCGTAGGCGGCGGATAGATCCACAAAAGCCACACCAGTGATCTTTTTCATCTCAAAACCGTCCTCAATGTGCTGAGCTAGATGTAGAACCTGTGCCGTGCAGCTCTTACCTGGGCGGAAGGAGAGCCATAAAAGGCAGACTGGAAAGGGGAAAGAGGAGAGGGCCCGCCCCAAAGTCAGTGGAAAAAGGAGAAAAAAAGGATCCAGCTCCACCAACTCCCAAATTCACCAGCCGTGATCCCCTGAGGGTGTAGCTATATCCAGGGTGCACCAGAAGTGGTGGGGATATATACACCCTGCCTCCTTGAGGGCCTTGAGCAGAAGGCAGAAGATAACATGAAAAGAAAAGAAGGTTGGCCCCTCGCAGAAGGAGGGTATCAGGAAAGATGAGACAAGGGCCAATTAGGGTGGGAGAGGAGGAGACTCCCTAGCCCTCGGATACCCTAATACCGTCGGGGTCGGATGAGAACAAGAGTTGACCAAGGGAGGTCGACAGGAAAGAAGACGGAGAGGAGCCCGGCCCAAGTAAGTGGAAGAATGCCACTTAGCTGGGGTCCTGTGGTTACCAACCCACGTTCCACTAGATGTGAGCCCCTGGGGGAGTTCAGAAACAATTTGATGTTTCAGAGCTATGGGCATTTCAACACGTACTTGTTTTTTTTTTCAATCATGACCGTCTTGTGTCGTCTAACAGGCGCAAAGAATGTCGAATGAGAGCTATTGAAGCAATGGCTATGCAGAATTACAGCGCCCCTTCGCAACGACTGGAATGTGTTAATGAGTTTGGCCACGATTCTTTCTATTCTCCAGACTGAGTCTCCCCTGGACACAGCACAACTTGTACTAGAATTCCATGCTCCCGAGTAGGGAGCTATTTGATGGAAATTACGCGGGACAACCGGTCAACTGTAATTGACGAATGCTTCCCAGACGTAAAATCTCGCTTGCAATACCAGCGTGAGTGGCTGTGTAGCTGGTCGATCTCCTATTACCAGCAAGGTTTCATTCGTTTGGGTCATTTTTCTCTCTCTGTAGAAGAAATCTGATTACAAGGAAGAGCTGTAAAAATAGTTAAATAATTAACTTGAAGATTCCAACAGAAAAAATTAAATGCTCAAGGGTTAATGTTAACGATGATGATGATGATAATTATTGTTTTAAGGGGCCTAACATCTAGGTTATCGGCCCCTGATGGTTTGGGTGATCGTGAAGATGAAAGTGAAATGCAAACTTAAAACGAATTCTAACTACTAACCTACATAATAGAAGAAGCAATAGAAAACTAAGGGAGAATAAGGCAAATAAAGGACAGGAGGAAAAGAAATGCCCTCAAACCTCGAAGAATGCGGATTGAGGGACTTGGAACGAAGGAGAGCCATGTAAGGCAGATAGGAAAGTGAAAGAGGAGAGGGTTCGCCCCACATGTAAGGGACAAAAGGGGGAAACCGGACCCAGCTCAGGAATCCCTCGGGGTCGTCAACTCCCGAACTCACCAGCCGTGAGCCCCTGAGGGTGTAGCATTATCTAGGGTGCACCAAAAGTGGTGGGGCTACATACACCCTGCCTCCTTTAGGGCCTTGAGCAGAAGGCAGGAGATAAGAGGAAAAGAAAAAGAAGGCTGACCCCTCGCAGAAGGAGGGAATCAGAAAAGATGAGACAAGGGCCAATTAAGGCGGGAAATGAAGAGAATCCCTAGGCCTCGGATACCCTAATACCGTCGGGGTAGAAAGAGAAGGTTAATGTTAAACAAGATGTTCAGGAAATAACATATAGCCTACTTTCTCCAAAATGTGACTGGCTGCGTGGCTCAGCGGTAACGTTCTCACCAACTGTGCCCAAGGTCGCAAGATCGAATCCTGGCGCAGTCAGCTGGAATTTGAGGGTGCGCAAATGTGAGGGAGCCGTGTCAGTAGGTTTACTGGCACGTTAATGATCCTCTTCGGGGCAAAATTCCGACACCCCGGCGTCTCTGTGATGAGTGAAAGTTGCAGCACTGGAAGGCTGTGTGCGTGGCCTGACTCGGTCAACGACATCTTCCCGGAAACTCATCCCTTAGTGTGAATAAGCGATATTCCATTCACGGCTTCTGCCTGCCTGCCACCAACGTCAACACGAGGCTGCCTCTCTTTCTACCCTTCAGTCTGTGCGTGAGTCTTGAAGCGACAGTTTGTTTTGCGAGTGTGTTTCTGTTGTTACTGTTATTGTTTAGCGTTGTTATCGTTATTGTTATCTTTTAACATTGTTTTTTGTGCTAAAATGTCGGAAAAAAGGAAAAAAAACTGTTGTTACGATGTACAGTGCGTGAAGCAACCATTAAAAACGTTGTAATTAATCAACAACAAACTCGTGAATTATTTCTGGTCACCTAGCTATTTGTAAAAAATAGCCTTGTGATATCCGGATTTTTCCATATCCGGATCGGCCGGTCGCCACATTAGTCCGGATATGACAGGTTATACTGTAGTTAAATGGGACGTAAGACCAATAGTATTATTATTATTAGTGTTATTATCATCTCCTAAATGTACGAGCATGGGTCGAGTTATAACTCACTGTCCTTAACAAGGAGTATAATTCAATTTTGGTTGTAGTAGCTTGTTGAAATACAATGTGATGTATTATACTTTGATTGTTTGTGTTTTAAAGGGGTGAGACAGTAAAGCCACCTTCCACAGTGTTAGGCCTATATCTCATATTATGCTTAAGATTTTCTTTATTTCCAATCATTACGTTACTTCCTGAACCTATTATCGACTTCTTATTTCAATGTGGTACTTTGGTCGAGTGGTCTACATGCTTATCTCTCACCCGTAGCCGGGGTACGATTATGTGAAATATTACGAATTACAAAGCACGTTTTATTTTAAGCAAAGGATTCCTACATGCGTCCGTTGGCCAAAAAAAATCATCATTTACTAGCAATATACAGAATACTACAGGGTCATTATCTATGTGTGCCCCGATAAACACGGCAAGCTAAACCGGCTCTGACTGGCGAAGATTGCGGGCGCGCGTACACGGTTCAGCCGATGGTCGGCGAGCACTTTTACCAAACATGTTGAATAATGTGTACTTACAGTGCTCATAGCCGATGCTGGAAATATCCTCCCTCTCTTGTAACACACACCTGACTTCTTCTGATGAAAGGATGGACAACAATCTCATCTAATATTCGTTTTGTAAGAACACGACGTTGTCTGTTAACTCTTTTATTATTTACGGAGCTTGTTTTCTTGAATCGTTTAGTGAGCCTCCTAATTGTACTGGCATTAGGCACAGGTCTTCCTGGGAACTTGATTAAAATTTTCGTCTTGTTTCAGAACAAGACTTTCTGCTTTCATATACGAATTATGGATATACACACGTTCGGACAATGAGAATTGGTGTCTTGGCATGGCCAACAATTACAGTAATCACAATACTCACTAAACATGCAACACTAACGCGTAAGCTTTGCAGATACACGTCCATATGAATGACGCAACACGTGTGAACTAACGATATGAGTCAGCAGAGCGCACCTACCACCGGCTGAACCGTGTACGCGCGCCCGTGATCTGCGCCAGTCAAAGCCGGCTTAGCTAACCGTGTTTATCGGGGCGCACATAGATAATGACCCTGTATTTATTTTACGTGTCAGAAAATATGTTGGCTGTAGTAGACTCTATCGCGGATAAAGGACAACGAATGAAAAGAGCTGTGATGTGTTGAAATATGTGGCGCTATAAGCATATGTAATATTTTCTATTGCAAAATGCACACTATATACTGTATATATGCCCAATATTATAACGTCTGAGTAATCATAATAGTACATTATGCAACGAGCTTATAATGGCAATAATAAGACACGAGTATGTTTATAAAACGTGCGTATGAGAGTTCTATAATTTCCATACGAGTGTCTTAATTACCATTATAGGCGAGTTGCATACGACTGTTTATGTTCGACGATAATTATTATAACTATTTTATGTATGAAAATAAATATTCATAACTATCTGTCGAGATTTCGCCAGTTTTATGTACTGAACAGAGCGCATGGGACGCACAGAATGCCTTGTATTTGACCATTGCCTCCTAGATTGCCCCACTATAACACTAGGCCAGGTAGTGAAATTTTAATTAGAAGACCTTGGAACTCAGCGCAGATGCGTTGTTATCCTCACCTGATTGGTCAAACAACTGTTTCTTGAGCTCTGATTGGTGGGAGAAACTGTTTCATAATGAAAAATAGTGTTATAATGACCATCATTATGATACAGTTTTCTGATATATAATAGTCAGGGTCGAACATAAAATAATAAATATAACACAATCAAGGTGAATAATCAACCCAACTTTGATTTTAACCCCAGTCCTGGAATGCTGGTCTGGAACGCTCACCTTTTAGCTATATGTGACTGCTGCTAGAAAAATGTTATCAATAGCCTTAGCATAACTGCCTAGCATTTCATGTCTTGGTATGAACGATTTCTTCAGCGCATTATGTCTTTATTATAAACCATTTCATACAAAATATTTGCATTATTTCGTTCAGTAGGCTACACTACAAGAGTTATTAGGCAGAAACAATGATTATCAAAAATGTGTTATATTACAGATCCAAAAGCAGCCATCCAAGCCGTCTCGTCAAATTATAAGCTTCAAAATAAAAAACTGAAATAAATTGGTTGTATGATAAAAACCCTTCAAAGACTCGACAAACAGATCTCATTTCAGTGGATCCCTTCTCATGTTGGAATAGCAGGTAATGAAGAGGCAGACAGATTAGCAAAAAAAAAAAGGTACTACACTACAACAACCTGTCAGTCAGACTGATTTTATATCAGCAAAAAGGATTTTGAAAAATACTATCAAAACAGGTATGAAGAAATGGCAAAGAAAACAGCAGAAACCAAATTATGGAAGGATATTGATGCTAAATGGGATCAATATAAATTTACACCAAGAAGAGAAGCTGTAGCCTTCTTCAGACTTAGCACTGGCCATGACTGCCTTGCAGCTCATCTGAAAAAGATCAACATCCTGAGATCTGAGAAATGCACACTTTTTCACGAACCTGGATGTAAAATGGATAAGTGGCACCTGCTACATTGCAACAAACTTGATGTGACTGCTAGAACTTCAGGAAACCTCACACAACTCTATTGGAACGCAATAAAGCTCATGGATTGGAATCCGGGCTAGCCATAAGAAACAACAACAACATTCCATAAAATAATTTCAAGCTACTGAAATATGGACCAGGCAGCAAACAATAGCACAACTATTTTGACGAGTGACATTTTAGTGCTCGGTGCACCGCACGGCCGCTTGGGTCACCTCCTTGAGGACAGTTTATACCTCCCCCTGTACAATATGTGAAACTCGAGAAATCGGGCCTTGTTGGATCATAAGTTACGGATTAGCCTATAATGCTTGCATGATTCACACAGCCGCCATATTGTAACTATTTGGCTAATATTCCTTTTAGATTTGGAAACAGTCGCTTGCCACAAGAAGGAATATTTCTCAAAAATGTGGGTGGCTGCCGTTTCACTTTCTAAAGATAGGAGCATAGCTGCGATATAAAACATGACACTGAGGTGCCCTTTGCTAGTGCTAGCTCTGTACCAAAGTTGGTTCAATTCGATTTCGTCGTGTTTGAATTGTTATAAGGTGGGGATTGACATAAACACATACACGGCCACCATCTTGAAATTATTTGGCTGATGATCTTGTAGTTTGAGCAACAAATGCTTCCCACATGAAGTTATATATTTCCAAAATTTGGTAGAGATCGGCAGGTTAGTTTAGACGTAATTTGATTTAAGCTTTGAATATTTAAATGGCCACCATTTTGTTTGGTGAAGATGGCAGCGATATAAAACATGACACTGAGGTGTCCTTTTCCAGTGATACATCTGTACTAAATTTGGGTCAATTTGATTTCGACATATTTGAATTAATAGGCAGGGGGGCAGAACACATGCGAACACACAACACACACATCACACACACAGACACACGAACGTTTGGCCCATGAAGATCTGATAAGTCTATAGTAAGGTTTTGAAAGATCAAAAGCAGGCTAAAAAATATAAACTGATAGAAATATGGTAATCTTAATGTCTCAGTTATATGCCATACAGTAGGTCTTTTGACTTTGAGGCATTATTTGTAAAGGCACCTGTGAGAAAAAATAGAACGTTATAGGTCGATCTTTGACCGAGATTTAATAAGTGTCGTATGGTAGTCACCAAATATAATAGCAGTATTTTATGAGCCAACTGCGTAAAATTCGGTTTGCTTCGGATTGCTCATCTCTTCAAAAGTCTGACTTAGGCATCTGAGAATCAAACCAGTGGGATTATGATCAACTGTGGAACGTATGCTATATTATAATAATATTAACAGATTATAATCATGAACTACTTAGACGAACCATGTGGTGGGAGAAAGCTTAGATATGCAGCGAGGAGCGAAATTGAGTCGTGCAACTTTCAACACTCACCATATACCTATAATCCTTCTATAAAGAACGCGGAAAGATTTACATGTTCAGGAGAAGTCAGAATTGCTAATGAGGTAAATACCCAATCCGTTTGCGAGAGGGAAAATATATTACAATGGTAATGTTGAATATTTCCGGAGTAGATCATTGTCATCACTAAACCTGTTGAGACGATCAGCAATCACTTAATCTCCTACATTCATATTACGTGCAGATATATATCTCCTCCACCACCCATCAAGCCCAGCAAATACAACAACTCTCATATAACAACTACTCACTGGCGCGCTCTGAGACAGGCATGGCTATATTGGCACACTTGAAAAATCCTGCTCCACAGAAACCACTCGAGACAAAGTTTCATGCAAGCCGATGACCGAACTCTCATTGTTGACTAATGTTTACAAGCGCTCTTAGTAATCAGCAAGGTACTCACCGCTCCTCCGAAGTCATAGCCCAGTTCTTCCGCCAGAATTCTGGCTATTGTCGGTCCTCCTTGGAGACGCACCACCCACTCGTTGGTGTAATGTTGCGCGTTCTCTTGGCCTTGGTGGGCACTGATCCCCGTACAGAGACATAGCAGCAACAGTGGGCCATTGCTTACCATCTGCACAATACACAACACTGTCGTTCATATTTATACATTGCAAGACAAAATAATGTAAATAATGTTGTCATAATCATAATAATGGTAATAATACTAAAACACTATCGTACAGTTATCAGACCTGAGGCTCTGTACACAGCAGAATGCCTGGCAATGAATAGGAAGGGTCTGGTTTAGAAATTGGAAGCCAAGGAAAGGAAGATCCTGAGGAAGATCTTTGGGCCGTTGAGAGACGATGGTGAATACAGGAGACGGCATAACAATGAGCTGCACCATCATGTAGAAAGGATATCTCAAGTAATTCGGAAGAGAAGAATATCTTTATATGGCCACTTAACTCGTATGAAACCCGAGAGAATCGCCAATCGAATATTCACCTATTTTCTCAACAAGAAAACCAAGGGCCCCTGGTTTTATGAGGTAGACGAGGATTTGCATGAAGTAGGGATCACCCACGCAGACATTATGGAACGTGATCTTTTGAAGGAAAAGCGACATTAAAAACCGACAAGAAGTGATCTGATGAAAGAAACGGGTTTCACAGGCAGTGAATGCGTGGACACTGGGCTAAGATCAGAGCCTAAAGACGGTAGAAGTTGAAATGACGTGGTCCATAGCTGGGCCAAACGAAGAAAGAAGCATAGAAAGATGGAACGTAATATATTGGGATCAACGCAGAAAGATAGAATCTCACATGAAAAACTATCAAAACTGTCAGGAAAACCAGATATTGCAGAAAAGATCACCAGGCAGAAATGGAGATGGGGAGGTCATATTGCGAGGATGTGAGACGAGAGATGGACACACAAGACTACCATGTGAGACACAATAATGGGAACGCGTCAGAGAGGGCGACCGAGGCTGAGATGGTCCGACTTCTATTCTACGTGGGGAGGCCCACAATGGACCAGAGTATCAAGAAGCAGGAGCA
The DNA here is from genome assembly GCA_946902985.2 of Meconema thalassinum. Lineage (NCBI taxonomy): Eukaryota > Metazoa > Arthropoda > Insecta > Orthoptera > Tettigoniidae > Meconema > Meconema thalassinum. Next base: position 2,094,274,267 of record OX336388.2, on the reverse strand, counting down.
CGTGAAGGACCATGGAAGACAGACTAATGAACGTGTCAAACTAATTAAAGTCAAAAGTGTATCCAAAAAAGAAAACTCTAAGCTACCATGTACAAACCTAATGCAAATACCTCACCGCATTAGCGAAGTACAGTAAGAGCCACCCTCTATGTAGAAGGCCTTTGCCCTTCTACGGACGTTGAGGCTATTCTTCTTCTTCTTCTTTCGAATAACCCATTTGGTGGGTAAGATGAATCAACATTGGCTATTGTCCATTGTATTCAATTTTCGATGTTTCCAAATTTCTTTCATCCTTCTACAGCCGGCTGTTCCAGCCGAGCAACTCGCCCGTGAGCAGCGGAGTACTCGCCGCCTTGCGTGAGTAAACCTGCAACATGCAATACAGCTCTGCTGTGGGGACTGCCGTCACTTCGCGGTGGATACATCAAAACTGTCAGGATGCGCATAGACTTGTCTATGACCTTCGCCCAGTGACGTATTGGCTTTCACCCCCCCCCCCCCTCCCCCCCAGTCCCTCTCCAACCGTGCTCCGAGCATTACTGCTGAGTACTCGCGTGTACGCATACTCAAACTCAAAGATTTGGAACAGCCTGTATCTAGAGTGACGATCTTTCTCCTCTAGAGTCCACTTTCTGTGAGTTGTTTGTTTCTTCCTTTCTTGAAATTTTGCCTTTTGAATAGCTTCTCTGAAGAGTGATCTGTTTGCTATTGTGTCTGTCTGAATTTTGGCATTTGTCAAATCTTTGTCAATTTCAATGAACCATGTGGGTTTGGATTTGTAACTAGTCAGTAAGTTGAAGGAGCCTCCGTGGCTTAGGCGGCAGCACGCCAGCCTCTCACCGCTGGGTCCGTGGTTCAAATCCCGGTCACTCCATGTGAGATTTGTGCTGGACGAAGCGGAGGCAGACAGGTTTTTCTCCGGGTACTCCGGTTTTCCCTGTCACAATTTCATTCCAGAAACACTCTCCACTATCATTTCATTTCATCTGTCATTCATTTAATCATTGCCCCAGAGGAGTGCGTCAAGCCTCGGCAGCCGGCACAGTTCCTATCCTCGCCGCTAGATGGGGGCTTCATTCATTCCATTCCTGACCCAGCCGGAGACTGGAAGCAAGCTGTGGATTTTCATTTCATTCAGTAAGTTGAAGATCTGTTTAGTTAGTCTACTATTTTCCATTCTATAAATGTGCCAAAAAAACTGTAATCTTCTCTTTCTCATTACATCAGTTATTATTATTATTATTATTATTATTATTATTATAGGTTTTACGTCCCTTTTAGCTACTGCGGCTTTTAGAGACGCCGGGTTGCCAGAATGTTGCCACGTGCCAGTAAATCTACTGACACAGTTCCGTCACATTTGCGCACCCTCAAATGCCAACTGACTGCACCAGGGTTCGATCCTTCAGCCTTGGGAACAACAGGCATGCACGTTACCGCTGAGCCACGCATCCAGTCTTATATATTGTTTTAAAGTTAAGTTATTGAGAGTGTAATTGACAATGAACCAAAGAATTGTGATGTAGAGGATTTAGTTGAGAATTGTGGACCATTGACGCAATTATTGTCTCCTTAAGAATTCTTCAATTTCCATCGAATTTCAAGATCAGACATCAGAACATTCTTTTACTGGAATAGCGGTGCGCTATTTCGAGAAAATCCTGACGATACGGAAGAGGCGGCAAGCCTTGAGACTTCGTGACTCCTATTTCGAGATATTTTATGCTGATGTGCAATGAGAAAAGTCAGAATGTTTGACAAGGACACCATATTCAGCTTGCGTTTCAGATACTGCACTTATAGACAGCTTTGAAGCAATTCTTCAATGTTGCCTTATTGACAATTTTTATTGCATCTTTTCAGTCGATCGACACAATATAATCCCAATTATTAGGACATGCGAATCGGGACACGTTATTCCACCCCTGAACACAGCCATCCTCACCATCGCTGCAATAAATAATTACGTACTAGTGTATGTAACTTTCAGTGTCGCTTAATTAGCACTCCTTCCATAGAACTAGCATTTTTAGACACAGGATTCATTTTAATGAAAGTCATATGGACGGCTTCTGTAATCTACGAAATTAAGCTACAGAATTCAGTGCCAGCATGTAAGTTACAGTGTGCCCGTAAAGTCTCTCGGCAGCGCGTGTCTCGCCTTGCGAGCCGTGTTGAGTTGGCTGCACATTCATGTTATGTTGTTATAAGGATAACAATTACATTAAATTAAGTAATGCAATTATATATGCGGTATTCACCACTATCACACTATACTCCATAAAGTTTCCACCAGCACGGCTAACATCTTCCACTAAAAACACACGCTCCTCATCAGTAAGCATTCCCACTAGACTGAGCTTACACAAGAACTTGACAAGAACAGTTACAGCGTCAACACTGTCACGCACAGGCACTCACTGTCGGCAATAATGAACCGGTGTTCCTCACCCTGTCACTCCAGTTGAAGGTCAACACGGAATAAGTAGTTTGTAGTTTAACGTGACCGTTAATCTCGCGATCATAAGCCACGGGGCCACGGAATAAGTGCTTGCTTATGCCAACCGCTCTGGTGAGACTTTGAGTATACAGCGACATGAATATGCTGCCAAACTAACACGTCCCGTAAGGCAAGACCCGCGTAACTCGCCGCTGCGTAGAGACTTTGCGGACGCTCTGTAGAATGGTGGTTCATATTACGAAACTTCACTTGCATCGCTTGAGTAGGGTAGGAGAAACAAAGATAGGTTTTCCAAATTTGGCTCGGCCATCATCTTGCATTTTTTTAAACAGTTGAACGAAATTGGATGCTAATACATTATTTGGCTCTAAATTAAGATTCGCTGTGCCAAAGCTCACTGCGCTCGGATGATTATATCGCCTGAGAAATCATGTTAGTTATTTGAAATTTCGTGACCGCCTTGTTGTTTGGTGCTTGGAATGTTTTTGAAAGTCACACAGGCTTACCAAGCAAAATTTCAGATTTCGCAGATACTAAGTACTAGTGAAATATTTCGTGAGGCTGCCAAGTTGGATTACTCTAAATGTAAAACGTTCTTTTCAATTTTTTAATATGTATTATCTTCATTAAACAAATAGTTTCCATGACAAATTTGAAATATAAAAATGATTCTCCCCTAAAGCCCCCCTCCACTGTTGTACAACAAACATTATTTCCTGCATAAATTGCCGCCTTAATGACTTTGAACTTAAGTGCACATATTCATGAAATTATATGAATTGGTGATTGTTAAATAGGACCTGAGTCACCAAATTAGTCGGTTTGAGTTAATGGCAGATTCGAATTGGCTGAGGGCAGGTACACATTTGAGTGTAAAAACGGTCCTAATGTCGGCCTTCTATCATGGTGTACCACACCATATGCTTGTAAAAGGGAGCTCAGTCATTGACTCACGTCCCTTTTAATTTTGTTATTTAGTGTCGTATAGTTAAGTGTTTTGTTTTGTGAAAGTTACATTATATTGTGTTCGTCAATACAATAAAAAGTAGTGAATTATTGCGGCACAGAAGTAAGAAATTGTGACTTGATTGTTTTAAAAGGTACCCAAGTCATCATATTATAAAAAAGATTTTCTCCTTGAAAAACATCGCAACGGTTATGGAGTAGTATACCCTACATTCCATCCCCAGTTAATTATATCCTCTATGGTACAACATTCAGAGGATAGGATAGTCTTTCGTGTTTTTCTCAGAACTATCCATAAGTGACTTAGGTCCCTCTTAACAATTACCCATTCATATGAAGTCGTTCGCATGTGATACACGTTGATACAGACATACATACATTGATAGAGGATATGAACCAATTTAACATTCTATAATCGTTTGGTACAAAATGCTTAAAACATTTAGTTCTTTAAACAATCTGCAAAAAGAAATCTAATTTAATTACCTAGGTATACAGATAGAGATTGAAGTATTGAATATATTATTATTATTATTATTACTTGAAACAAGCACAAAGCTTGGATTCAGTAATATAGTCAATTTTTTAAATATTTATTTAATATAGCTACAACCCGTGTTTCACCTACAGGTATATCACGGGATATTAACAGTTTTAAATGCAAAATTAACATGAATAATATTATTGAAGTGAGTGGTAGTTTAAAAAAAAAATATTTCTGTTATTTCGACAGTATTCCAGTGGTGTTTCATAATAGTATGCAGTGGTAATGATCGTAGTACAGTTAGTCGTTCTCCCGAGTACGAGGTGCATTCAGTCAACAGGTGACGAGCCGTCTGTTGAGATTTTTCCTGGCAGCTGCATATTGGTGAATCAATATGCTAATGTTCATTTTATGAAGATAGGATTTGAAGCGACCATGATTTGTGATAAACTGGGTGGTTATGAAGTCAATGAATCTATCTCTAAGTTTGACCCTACGATTAGTAGTAGCCTACTGTTAAAAATTGTTTAAGTAACTTCCTTTGTAGACAGCTACAGTTGAATTGAATTCTTTTCTGTTAGTGGCCATCGCTTCCTAGTTTTTCATATAGGTACCACCGCAAATTGTGTTACAATTTCAATTTACCTTGAATTTCAGTTTGTTCTCCATTGCTAAGATTTTTGTAAATAATAATAATAATTATTATTATTGAAGCCTCCGTGGCTTAGGCGGCAGCAAGCCGGCCTCTCACCGCTGGGTCCGTGGTTCAAATCCCGGTCACTCCATGTGAGATCTGTGCTGGACAAAACGGAGGCAGACAGGTTTTTCTCCGGGTACTCCGGTTTTCCCTGTCAAAAATTTCATTCCAGCAACACTCTCCACTATCATTTCATTTCATCTGTCATTCATTTAATCATTGCCCCAGAGGAGTGCGTCAGGCCTCGGCAGCCGGCACAGTTCAAATCCTCGCCGCTAGATGGGGGGGGGGGGGGGCTTCTTTCATTCCATTCCTGACCCGGTCAAAGACTGGAAGCAGGCTGTGGATTTTTTTTTCATTATTATTATTGCAAGTAATTAATTTAATAACGGTGAGTACGAACACTAACTTGGGTCGCTTTTCTTCAATGTGAGGAAAGGTCGTATAAATAAATTATGGATGCTGTTTTATGGTGAAAAAAAAAGGGTAAGTTAGCCGTGGTCGTTACGGTGTGGCTGCAGGCAGTCGCTCACATCCGGGAGGCGAGGAGGTTCGAATCCCCCCGCCGGCAACCTTGAAGATGGTTTTCTGTAGTTTCCCATCTTCCTTCCAGGCAAATCCCGGAGTTGGTCCCTAACTATAGGCGACAACCGCTACCTTCCGATTCCTCGTCCCTACATTAACACTTTCCTCCCCAGACAACACTCCACACGCGACGGTACTTGTAGCTCTCCCAATGGGTGGCCATATAGAAGCAACTACAAAACTCTCGCGAGCCGAACATGTCCTTGAACACTCATGGCACTAAAAATCATACGCTTAAAAAAATGGTGAAAAAAACTTAGACTTTGTGCTCAGGGGTTTGAGAAATCGTTGATAAGTTTCGAACATTTTGCGAAAATGTGCTAATATTTCAAATGACAAGTAAGTTGAAGCAATGTTGTTAATATTGAATAATACTGAGACGGCCAAAACAAAAAAATAATACAAATTCTAAAATTGTTATTTTTCTTTATGAATGGTTTCAGCAATGCCAATAAATAAATGAAAATCCACAGCCTGCTTCCAGTCTCCGACCGGGTCAGGAATGGAATGAATGAAGCCCCCATCTAGCGGCGAGGATATGATCTGTGCCGGCTGCCGAGGCCTGACGCACTCCTCTGGGGCAATGATTAAATGAATGACAGATGAAATGAAATGATAGTGGAGAGTGTTGCTGGAATGAAATTTTGACCGGGAAAACCGGAGTACCCGGAGAAAAACCTGTCTGCCTCCGTTTTGTCCAGCACAGATCTCACATGGAGTGACCGGGATTTGAACCACGGACCCAGCGGTGAGAGGCCGGCGTGCTGCCGCCTAAGCCACGGAGGCTTAATGCCAATAAATAAATAATTAAATAAATAATCAATTTGTGAGATAAGATGCACAATTTACACGCTCACTTGGATGTTTTCCAAATCCTGGCAGAATGATATGAGTGAGCCCTTGAAAAGCGAATTACGTTCAGTGTGTCAGCCACATGCGAGTGCAGAGTAAATGAGAAACTTACTGTGTGGACGCTGGAGGTGCTGGGGCGGTGGTGAGTGATGCGTCTGGCGTCGGTCGTGCACGACAAATCAAAAGGTCTCCTTGCTCCGGCAATTAATGGGTAGGTTCTTTCAAAGTGGTCCCGTTCCGCGATGGAAGGAAGTTGCTAGGAGGGGAGGAGGGCGTGGTGAAGCAGGACGAGGCGAGGTGGAAATGGGTCGGAGGAGAACCAAAGAAAAATAGCAAGCTTCTCCGCAAGACGCAGTGAGGAAACTAAGATTGAACTGTTGATGGCAATTCGCCACTAGGAAAGATTTCAGTTTTAACAACACGGTATAAAGAACAATATTACGAAACATAGAACAGAAGGAAAGAAGCACCATGTTTTGTCAAGAGCGGTGTTGACAAAATTAGAGAATTTAAAAGTGAAATATTTAATTAGTATGTTTTTTTTAGGCAAGGTGACCTACGCTCAGTTATGACCGGGCCAGTCCCGTTTTACATCTTTGTTCCTCCCCCATCCCCGCTCCCCCTGTCCCCTTGGTTACAAGCAAAATAAGTATTTGTCCCGTTTTAAAAATAATACGATTTTTAGCCTACTTTTCACATTTTGCAAAAATGAGGAAAAAGTAGACTTATGAGATCGATCCGGGAAAATGTGTGTCTGTCTGTCTCTCTGTCTGTCCTTCTGTCTGTCTGTCAGGCTGTGTGTGTGTCCCCCCCCCCCCCCCCTATCAACTCCTAAACGGCTGCAGCAATCAAAACCAAATTTAGTATGAGTAAAGATGTGCACCGGAATATCTCACGTCCATATTTGAAAATGATGTCAGTGCTACCAACTGCTGAAAAAACGCACTAGAAATTTGAGCTCCATGTTGGATATCTTGCAAGGTATGCATGGGAGCTATTCCAAAATTGGCACACATGTAGATAAGACTATTTCAGTTTAATTTCCAGGAGGCCAACCATGACCGTGTTGCCAAAATAATTTTAAGCCTTCTGATAGGTCCAATGTTTAAATGCATATAACATCTACACTATCAATTGGATTTCAACCAAATTTTGTATGTAATATCTGTACATAAACAGATATGACTAAGCTTATTCTTAAGAGCCACCAGGGCTGCCAACTGTTAATAATTGCTCTCTCTGATTTTATATCCAAATACCAATATATCAGAAAGTATGCAAGCCAACAACTTTAAACTATGCACACGTATATTCTGACATTTTAGATTAATTTGGAGTAACTTATATACGTCAGTTCTACCAACATGATTATAAGCCTGCTGATAGTACCAATTTTTAAATACATGTAACTTCTATACTATCAGTTGGATTTCAACCAAATTTCGTATGTGATATGTGTACCATAACAGATATGACTATAAGTATTGTTAAGAGCAATCAGGGCTGCCAACTGTTAATAAATGCTGTCTATATTCTTTTTACCCTAATATCAATATATCAGAAAGTATGCAAGCCAACAGCTCTATACTTTGCACTCGTATAGAACCTGACATTCTAGATTAATTTGGAGTAATTAATACAAGGCAGTGCTGCCAACATGATTCTATGCCTGCTGATATGCCCAATTTTAAAATACATGTAACTTCTATACTAACAAATGGATTTCATCCAAAATTGGCACAACAAGATATCATAATAATTCAGATTATTTCTGACCAGCACACGCATGGTATTGTTGGCAACATGCTTTTACGCGTGCTGATAGATCCAGTGTCTAACTGCATGTAACGTCCATTGGACTTCAACCAAATTTTGGATTCTGTACCTTAAGAGGTGGAACTAAGAATATATTCAGTCACCAGGGCTGCCAACTGTAGTGCTCTATTAGGCTACATTATACCAGGCATATTTTGAACTAATTAGATATTTCGATATTTCCAACTTAATTTCGTCATTATTCTAGATAGGTTCTTATACTGTAGAATAATCATTGGCATGAAAAGTAGGCTGTATAGTTCTTCACGGAACTTCTTGTTAATTTACGTTATCCACCATAACAACAGGTTAACCACTATAAATTTAGACTATACACGTGCTGACTCACGCATTGAAATATATTTTAATATAAACGTATTGAAGATTAGAACCATGATTCTAGGTTGAATTGCAAGCCGTGAACTCTTATTTATGTGGGTTTGTTACAAATCTTCAACATTAAAGGTTAATGTACCCTATGCTTGATATTATGTTTTAAGAATTCATTTTGTGTAACGTTGGTAACAGTTAAGGATATTGTTTTAGCCTTCTTTCGATTTTTGCAAAAAATGAAAGTAGACTTATGAGATCAACACAGGGCGAAAAAACGCGTGTGAGTCTGTGTGTGTGTGTGAGTGTGTGTACTCTGAATGTCTGCCGCCCCCCTATCAATTCGAACACGATGAACGCGAATTGAACGAAATTTGGTACAAAGGTAGCACTAGCAAAGGACACCTCAGTGTCATGTTTTATATCGCCGCTATCTTGACAGAAACGTAATGGCGGCCACACAAATGTTCAAAGCTTAAATCAAATTACGACTAACATAATCATCCGATCTCTACCAAATTTTGCAACAACATACCTTTATGGGGGGAGCATCTTATGACCAAACTAATAGGTAATCAGCTTAACAGTTTGTGGATGGCCGCCATCTTTGTGTGAAAATAGATTCCCCCTATTAATTCGAACATGGTGAAACCGAATGGAACGACATTTGGTACAGAGCAAAGAGCACCTCAGTATCATGTTTTTAATCGCCGCAATCTTGACGGAAACGTAATGGCGGCCACACAAATGTTCAAAGCTTAAATCAAATTACGACTAATCCAATCATTCGATCTTTACCAAATTTTGCAACAACATACCTTTATGGGGGGAGCATCCCTTGACCAAACTAGTAGGTAATCAGCCTAATAGTTTGCGGTTGGCGGCCATCTTTGTGTGAAAATCGATTCCCCCTATTAATTCAAACACGGTGAAACCGAACGGAACGAAACTTGGTACAGAGGTAGCACTAGCAAAGGGCACCTCAGTGTCATGTTTTATATCGCCGCCATCTTGACAGAAACGTAATGGCGGCCACACAAATGTTCAAAGCTTAAATCAAATTACGACTAACATAATCATCCGAACTCTACCAAATTTTGCAACAACATACCTTTATGGAGGGAGCATCCTTTGACCAAACTAATAGGTCATTATCCTAATATTTTGCGGATGGCGGCCATACTTGTGTGGAAATCGATTCCCCCTATCAATTCGAACACGGTGAAACCGAATGGAACGAAATTTGGTACAGAGGTAGCACTAGCAAAATGTGGGAAGCATATTCCGACCAAACTGCAAGTTCATCAGCCCAATAGTTTGCAGATGGTGGCCAAGTATGTGTGCAAATCGATTCCTCATATCAATTCAAACACGGTGAAACCGAATTGAACGAAATTTGGTACAGAGGTAGCAGTAGCAAAGGGCACCTCAGTGTCATGTTTTATATCGCCGCCATCTTGACGGAAACGGAATGACGGCCACCCAAATGTTAAAAGCTTAAATCAAATTTCGACCATCCTAATAATTTGATCTCTACCAGATTTTGCAACAACATGCCTTTTTGTGGAAAGCATCTTATGACTGACTACAAGTTCATCAGCCCAATAGTTGTTTGCAAATAGCGGCCATGTATGTGTGCAAATCCATTCCCCATATCAATTCAAACACGGTGAAACCGAATTGAATGAATTTCTTTACAGAGGTAGCACTAGCAAAGGGCACCTCATATTCATGTTTAATATTCCTATAGCAAGTTGTATTTCAAATAGCTGCTACAACCAACATTCAATTATACTCCTTGAAAAGGACAAAGAGTTATAACAATACCCAAACATTTAGGAGAAAGTAGGCTATATGTTCTTTACTGAACATTTTTTTTTAGCCTACTTTCGATTTTTGCAAAAAATGAAAGTAGACTTATGAGATCAACACAGGGCGAAAAAAGTGTGTCTGTCTGTGTGTGTGTATGTGTGTGTGTGAGTCTGTGTGTGTATGTGTGTGTGTGAGTCTGTGTGTGTGTCTGTGTGTGTGTGAGTGTGTGTACTCTGAATGTCTGTCCCCCCCTATCAATTCGAACACGGTGATTGCGAATTGAACGAAATTTGGTACAAAGGTAGCACTAGCAAAGGACACCTCAGTGTCATGTTTTATATCGCCGCCATCTTGACTGAAACGTAATGGCGGCCACACAAATGTTCAAAGCTTAAATCAAATTACGACTAACCTAATCATCCGATCTCTACCAAATTTTGCACCAACATACCTTTATGGGGGGAGCATCCTTTGACCAAACCAATAGGCCATCAGCGTAATAGTTTGCGGATGGCGGCCATCTTTGAGTGAAAATCGATTGCCCCAATTAATTCGAACACGGTGAAACGGAATGGAACGAAATTTGGTACAGAGGTAGTACTAACAAAAGGCACCTCAGTGTCATGTTTTATATCGCCGCCATCTTGACGGAAACGTAATGGCGGCCACACAAATGTTCAAAGCTTAAATCAAATTACAACTAACCTAATCATCCGATCTCTACCAAATTTTGCAACAAGATACCTTTATGGGGGGAGCATCCTTTGACCAAACTAATAGGTCATCAGCGTAATAGTTTGCGGATGGCGGCCATCTTTGTGTGAAAATCGATTCCCCCTATTAATTCGAACACGGTGCAACCGAATGGAACGAAATTTGGTACAGAGGTAGTACTAACAAAAGGCACCTCAGTGTCATGTTTTATATCGCCGCCATCTTGACGGAAACGTAATGGCGGCCACTCAAATGTTCAAAGCTTAAATCAAATTACGATTAACCTAATCATCCGATCTCTACCAAATTTTGCAAAAGCATACCTTTGTAGAGGAAGCATCCTTTGACCAAATGACTAGGTCATTAGCCTAATAGTTTGCGGATGGCGGCCATCTTTATGTCAAAATTGATTCCCCCTATTTATTCGAACACGGTGGAACCGAATGAACGAAATTTGGTACAGAGGTAGCACTAGCAAAGGGCACCTCAGTGACATGTTTTATATCGCCGCCATCTTGACAGAAACGTAATGGCGGCCACACAAATGTTCAAAGCTTTAGTTAAATTACGACTAACATAACCATCCGATCTCTACCAATCTTTGCAACAACATTCCTTTATGGAGGGAGCATCCTTTGACCAATCTAATAGGTTAGTAGCCTAATAGTTTGCGGGTGGCGGCCATCTTTATGTCAAAATTGATTCCCCCTATTAATTCGAACACGGTGGAACCGAATGGAACGAAATTTGGTACAGGGGTAGCACTAGCAAAGGACACCTCAGTGTCATGTTTTATATCGCCGCCATCTTGACTGAAACGTAATGGCGGCCACGCGAATGTTCAAAGCTTAAATCAAATTACGATTAACCTAATCACCCGATCTCTACCAAATTTTGCAACTACATACCTTTATGGAGGGAGAATCCTTTGACCAATCTAATAGGTCATCTGCGTAATAGGTTGCGGATGGCGGCCATCTTTGTGTCAAAATCAATTCCCCCTATTAATTCAAACACGGTGAAACCGAATGGAACGAAATTTGGTACAGAGATAGCACTAGCAAAGGGGATCTCAGTGTCATGATTTATATCGCCGCCATATTGACAGAAACGTAATGGCGGCCACACAAATATTTAAAGCTTAAATCAAATTACGACTAACATAACCATCCGATCTCTACCAAACTTTGCAACAACATACCTTTATGGAGGGAGCATCCTTTGACCAATCTTATAGGTCATTAGCCTAATAGTTTGCGGATGGCGGCCATCTTTATGTCAAAATTGATTCCCCCTATTAATTCGAACACGGTGGAACCGAATGAACGAAATTTGGTACAGAGGTAGCACTAGCAAAGGGCACCTCAGTGTCATGTTTTATATCGCGCCATCTTGACGGAAACGTAATGGCGGCCACACAAATGTTCAAAGCTTAAATGAAATTACCATTAGCCTAATCATCCGATCTCTATCAAATTTAGCAACAACATACCTTTATGGAGGGAGCATCCTATGACCAAACTAATAGGTTATCAGCCTAATATTTTGCGGATGGCGGCCATCTTTGTGTGAAAATCGATTCCCCTTAACAATTCGAACACGGTTAAACCGAATGGAACGAAATTTGGTACAGAGGTAGCACTAGCAAAGGGCACCTCAGTGTCATGTTTTATATCACCGCTATCTTGACGGAAACGTAACCGCGGCCACCCAAATGTTAAAAGCTAAAATGTAATTACGACCAACCTAATAATATAGTCTCTACCAAATTTTGCAACACCATATCTTTATGTGGGAAACATATTCAGACCAAACTGCAAGAACATCAGCCCAATAGTTTGCAGATGGTGGCCAAGTATGTGTGCAAATCGATTCCCCCTATCAATTCAAACACGGTGAAACCGAATTGAACGAAATTTGGTACACAGGTAGCACTAGCAAAGGGCACCTCATATTCATGTTTAATATCCCTATAGCACGTTGTATTTCAACAAGCTACTACAACCAACATTCAATCATACTCCTTGAAAAGGACAAAGAGTTATAACAATACCCATGCATTTAGGAGAAAGTAGGCTATATGTTCTTTACTGAACATCTTGTTTCAGTACGATATCTTAACTATTTTATTTTATAAACGGAGTTTTTCGTACCATGTTAATACATGTTTATAACATTTGATTTAGTATTTGGGAGGTTGGAGCATACAAAGAAATTGAAGTGTTTTGTTCAAGTATTAAATTAGCGCCACCTCAACCCACAGGAAATGACATCACTGATTCATATACTATCATCATTACGACCATCATCTGCCCTCTGAGCTCGCTGAATGTAATTTATTTTTAATTATCATAAATGTTTGATTTTTTCAAATTGAATGGTTACCCCGGGTAAAGATCTAACCCACAAGAAAACCAAAGTTGAACTTTCAGTGGAATCATGATCAGTGTGTAATATTTCCCCTCAAGTCTGACCTACATTTGTTTTATATTGCATAGAAGTTTGAAGAAACGAATGATTGACTTATGAGATTTAAATCAAAATCAATGTTTTTTTTCCCGCTGCCAATAATTTTCTATTTGTGGGTTAGATCTTTATTCGGGGTAACCATTCAATTATTGAATTTAGTGATGGTGAGATTGTTGCAGAGGTGAAGTCAACTTTAAGGGTAATGTAAGACGATTGAAGTATTATATTTAATCACTAATTTTAATGTGGACTTTATTGGAATAATATGAGGTTTGTGTGTTTCAAAATTCATATTCATCCATCGAATGCTTAGGAGGTTTCATTCAGTTAATTTTAGAACATTCAAAGGCATCATGTTGGCAATGCTTATATCACTATAATCTATCAAAATATCTACTCGTTAGCTGCTGAGTCAATGATTTAACTATCGTATTACTGCACTGAATAGTATCGGAGGTAAGTAGTTATTCAATGGTTGCCGTAAAGTTGGTATCAGCATACATTTGATATTTACAGCAGCATTGATTTCATCAAGAAAATTAAAATTCGAATGTTGGTATAGGGTGAAACTTTGATCAATTCCGGATGAACCAAAATAAATACTTTGTGGGACGAAGGTACAAATGTGCAGTGTAGAAACAAATCTTTATGCTTATATACACCGATAATTTAATTACCTCGAGGTTCTCAAAATGTTCTTAGAAAAGTAGACTATTAACTATTGCGTGGACATTGCATGTTATACATCAAAATAAAATAAAAGTAAAATCGGGAACTGAACACCGAGCCATACGAGGAGATTTGGACCTCAATACTTACTGAAGCCGTTTTCTGCTTGGACACTATCTCTAAAGCCATGGAAGTTAAAGGGACGTTTATCTCTCTGCTAGGACAGGATAGACTAACACGTAAGATTGTGTCAAATTGGGTGATATTGTGCTGCAATGCTATTACACAGAAGATTGAAGTGATAGAAGCCTTTTTTCAGTGTTGCTAAGTTTTAATAAAGAACGCTTTTCTGTCGGTCAACATAATTTTTGTGACCAATTACATTAGGCGGGAAAACAAGAATTTATATGCCCTAACATGAAAACACTACATAAGATATTTATCATAAAATAACACGTTTTTATGTACAAAAATTCATTACAAAAGTTTGATGCTTTTCAACCCAAATGAGATGGTTTATTCCCTAATCGAGAAAAAAAACATGAGATTAATAAATACTTATTTATTAATATTTATTAATCTCATGTAATTTTGTTCACGATTGGTCGACTGAAAAGCATCAAACGTTTACTAAGTCAACACTGTAAATGGCTTCAAAAACCATAAAAATATTATTTATTACACAGAAGAGTGAAAAATCTTTGGTATACCTGGCTGAAGGGTCCTAAATTTACTAATCTCCTGGTCAGGCTTCCAGGAAATAAAATCCAAGAAACTATATAACTATCTTCCTTCACACAGAATGTCAGGTCTTCGAGAACGTTTGGGCATATCTAGGGGAGAGAAGTCGTGGGGACAACAGAACACTAAGTTTGAAATGTGTAATATTATGTGATATACGTAGGGCGATTCATAAGTCATGTCAATTATTTTCTATATTTCGACAATGTGCCAATACACGAAATTAATTATATATTTTGGAAAGTGTGTTACATGAACTTCGAAACGTTGCCACCTGGTGGAGTCGAGTGCACCGGTCTGGACATAAGCACGATCCCCATATAGGTCGTACGTTGACAGCGGTGTGTAATGGAGGCGACCAATGTTGAACAGCGTGCGTACATTACGATAGCTCAGTGCATGGTGGCACCGAAGTAGAGTGTAGCGCAGGCTGTTCCAGCCGAGTAACTCACCCTTGAGCAGTGGAGTATTCGCCGCCTTGCGAGAGTAAACCTGCAACATGCAATACAGCTCTGTTGTGGGGAGAGGGGCTGCCATCACTGCGCGGTGGATACATCATGACTGGCAGCTAGCGCATGGTCTTGTGCTATAATCTTCGACCAGTGACGTATTGGCTCTCACCCCCAGTCCCTCTCCAACCGTGCTCCGAGCATCACTGCTGAGTACTCGCGTGCACTCTTACTCAAACTCATGGATTTGGAACAGCCTGTAGTGTGTCACGCCACCGTGCTTTGTACGGCTGCCGCAGAGGGCGAGGAAATAGTTTGAGGCATGCGGTATGCAGCAATGTAGGAAAGACAGAAAACAATATCCGGTGATAATGACACAATGGACTGAACATATCGGAATGTTAATACTCCTTGTTGCAATTACACAATTGATCACAGATTATACCCAATGACATTTCGGCGCTCTCCTATCACAAAATATGTAGCAAAAATAATTAATGTGAAGGACAGTCATGTTGTTGTTTGAGTCTTCAGTTTTTTGACTGGTTTGATTCAGATCTCCATGCCTTCCTGTCCTGAGCTAATCGTTTCATCTCTACATAGCTACCACACCCTACATCCGAGGCATTCTGTTTAACTTATTCTAACCTTGGTCTACCCCAGCAGTTCTTGTCCTCACCCTTCCTTCCATAACTAAGCTGGCTATTCCTGGGCGTCTTAGTTTGTGTCCTACCAACCTATCTCTTCTCTTCATTAGCAGTCGCCAGAAACATCTTTCCTCTCCCACTCGTCTTAATATCTCTTCGTTTGTAACCCTATCTACCCATCTGATCTTCATTATTCTACTGTAACACCACATTTAAACCGCTTCAATTCTCCTCTTTTCTGCTGCACCAATCGTCCAAGTTTCACTTCCATAGTGCGCCATGCTCCAGACAAAGGCTTTTAAAAATGACTTCCTAATACGTAATTTTATATTCGATGTCAACTCCTTTTCTGGAGAAATGCTTTCTTTGCCTGAGCCAACCTACTTTTTATATCCTCTTTGCTTCGTCCATCACTGGTCATTTTGCTCCCTAAGTAACAGAAGTATCCTACTTCCTTTAGTTTTTCACCTGCCGATTTGATGTCCATAGAGGTTTCTGATTTATTTCGGCTGTATTCCAATATTTTTGTTTTACATTTATTAATTTTCAACATGAATTCTTTACTCAAGATGGAGTCCATACCATCCAA
This sequence comes from Meconema thalassinum, assembly GCA_946902985.2. Classification (NCBI taxonomy): domain Eukaryota; kingdom Metazoa; phylum Arthropoda; class Insecta; order Orthoptera; family Tettigoniidae; genus Meconema; species Meconema thalassinum. The sequence continues at coordinate 2,094,257,987 of OX336388.2, read as the reverse complement.
AAACTCATTCAAATCCTCAGGCATGTCGGCTAAGATGACTATGTCATCGTAAAATCTCAGAGTTGAAATTATTTCTCCTTTAATCTTCACTCCAACTTTAAATTTTTCGTCAATTTCCTTCATTGCTTGTTCAATGTAAAGATTGAAAAGTATGGGGGATAAGTTGCAGCCTTGCCTTACACCTTTCTGAATACCAGCTTCTCTCTCATGTCCTTAAGCTTGAATGACTGCTGTCTGGTTTCTGTATAGAATGTAGATCACCCTTATATCCCTGTACTTTATTCCAATCGTTTTCAAAATGTCAAGCAATTTAGTCCAATCAACGTTATCAAAAGCCTTTTCGACAAATGCCATTAACGTTCTCTTATCTTTCCTTATTCTACATTCCAAATTCAGCCTAAGACTTAGTACAGCTTCCCTTGTTCCTACATTTCTCCTCAAACCAAACTGGTCTTCACCCAACTCCGTTTCTATCTGGCTCTCCATCCTCTTGTAAATTATTCTAGATAGGATCATTCAAGCACGAGTAATCTAGCTGATTGTACGGTAATCTTTACATCTGTCAGCTCCCACTTTCTTAGGTATAAGGATGATAACATTCTTCTTGAAATCAGAGGGTACCTCAACTGTCTCATAAATCCTACACACCAAGTAATATAAACGGATCAGACCTTCATCTCCTATGAAGCGTAGCAACTCAATCGGTATATCATTTATGCATGGTGCTTTGTTCCTGCTTAAGTCTCCCAATGCTCTGTCAAATTCTGATCTCAATATTAAATCTCCTTTTGCAACCTCATCAATTTCCTCCTCCCTGTCCCTTACACGATTCTCAATCTCCTCTCCCTTATAAAAACTCTCTATGTAAGCTTTCCATATCTCCACCTTTTCTTCCCTATCTGTTAGAGGCTTTCCATTTGTGTCCGTAATATTACAGCACTTGGCCTTCTTTTCCCCAAAAGTATTCCTAATCCTTCGATAAGCTGTGTCTACTGTTCCTGAGTTCAGACAACTTTCTATACCCGTCCATTTCTCTTTCAACCATTCTTCTTTCGCTTCCTTGCACTTCTAGTTAACCTCATTTCTCAGACGTCTGTATTCTCCTTTCCCCTTTTCATCTCTTACATTTTTGTGTTTCCGCCTTTAATCCATCAATTCTAGTATATCCTGAGTGATCCAAGGTTTTCTACCTATTCTTTCTTTACTACCAAAGTATTCTTCTGCGGATTTTGTTATTTCATTCTTCAAAAGTGCCCATTCGTCTGCAATTGAAGATTGTTTAGGGATTTTCATTAGTCCTTCCTTTATACTCTTCTTGAATCTTTCGTTTGCATCCTTCTCTTTCAGTCTGTCTATTGCTATAACGTAAAAAGAACAAAACATAGTGCCATTTTACATTCATATTAAAAAAAAGTCCTCTCGGCACGCCGGAAGGGGCAGGTAGATTTCACCGGACAAACTTGGGGATAGGCGAAAATAGGCAGAATATGCAGGTTTTCGTAGAAGGATCAGACCTCATTTATTGCGAGAAAGTATTTTATAATTGGAGATTAATTCACTTTATTTTTCGTCATTTTATGCATATTTTAAACATTTTATTGTCTTAAGGGGACGGTAACCTTCTTGTCATTTGGGGTCCATTTTTAGCCTACTTTTCACATTTTGCAAAAATGAGGAAAAAGTAGACTTATGAGATCGATCCGTGAAAATGTGTGTCTGTCTGTCCTTCAGTCTGTCTGTCTGTCTGGCTGTGTGTGCGTCCCCCCCTATCAACTCCTAAACGGCTGCAGCAATCAAAACCAAATTTAGTATGAGTAAATATGTGCACCGGAATATCTCACGTCCATATTTGAAAATGATGTCAGTGCTACCAACTCCTGAAAAAACGCACTAGGAATTTGAGCTCCATGTTGGATATCTTGCAAGGTATGCATGGGAGCTATTCCAAAATTGGCACACATGTAGACAATACTATTTCAGTTTAATTTCCAGGAAGCCAACCATGACAGTGTTGCCAAAATAATGTTAAGCCTGCTGATAGGTCCAATGTTTAAATGCATGTAACTTCTACACTATCAATTGGATTTCAACCAAATTTTGTATGTAATATCTGTACATAAACAGATATGACTGTACGTATTCTTAAGAGCCACCAAGGCTGCCAACGGTAAATAATTGCTCTCTCTATTCTTTTATCCAAATACCAATATATCAGAAAGTATGCAAGCTGACAGCTTTAAACTATGCACACATATAATACCTGACATTTTAGATTAATTTTGGAGTAACTTATATACTTCAGTTCTACCAACATAATTCTAAACCTGATGATAGGGCCAATTTTTAAATACATGTAACTTCTATACTATCAGTTGGATTTCAACCAAATTTCGTATGTGCTATGTGTAACATAACAGATATGACTATAAGTATTCTTAAGAGCAATCAGAACTGCCAACTGTTAATAAATGCTGTCTATATTATTTAATCTAATATCAATATATCAGGAAGTATGCAAGCCAACAGCTCTAGACTTTGCACACGTATAGCACCTGACATTCTAGATAAATTTGGAATAATTAATATAAGTCAGTGCTGCCAACATGATTCTATGCTTGCTGATAGGTCCAATTTTAAAATACATGTAACTTCTATACTAACAAATGGATTTCGTCCAAAATTGGCACAGCAACATATAATAATATTTCAGATTAGGCTATTTCTGACCAGCACACGCATGACATTGTTGCCAACATGCTTTTACGCGTGCTGATAGATCCAATGTCTAACTGCATGTAACGTCCATTGGACTTCAACCAAATTTTGTATTCTGTACCTTAAGAGATGGAACTAAGAGTATATTCACTCACCAGGGCAGCCAACTCTAGTGCTCTATAAGGCTACATTATACCAAGTATATTTTGAACTAATTAGATATTTCGATATTACCGACTTAATTGCGTCATTATTCTAGATAGGTTCATATACTGTAGAATAATCATTGGCATGAAAAGTAGGCTGTATAGATCTTCACGGAACTTCTTGTTATACTTGTGGTCACACTGTCCTTATGCAAGGTTTCGACACTGATGTGTAACTATGTAACGGTCTGTTACTTCTTCACGCAAAATTATATCTCCCGCAGAGATTTTGGTTGATCCCTCAGTTTTGGGGGCTGCGACAACGCGGTCATGTAACCCCGTGTACTTTGGGTGAGTGTAGAATCTGTCTGATAAACGGTGTGAATTGTGATGGCTCTATTAGTCTGTAATTCAGGTAAGGACTGCAGACAGTCAATTTCAAGCAGTAGTTCATATTGTTGCTACCAGATACTACGGCCAACGACACCTAGCTGTGAACTTCGCTACTAGATGCCACTGCAACCAGCAACTCGCAACGAACGTTGGAACTGCCCCTCCAAAGGAAAACATACTGAGGGATTTTTAGCGCTCATAGAAAATCCGACGACTTCGGCCGGCTTTGAACCCGCGACCTTGGGCATAGAATTTCAGCATGCTACCAGTTACGTCACCGAAGCCGCTTCACACTTAGTCAGATGGAATCTGAATCTGATCTCGTGCAAGTGCGTTGTCATGGCAACGTCTGATGGCTCATCCCTCATCAATTTAGTAGTGTTGCCATGGCAACCTCTGATAGCTCTTGACATTTTCTTATAATTCCAAAATCATTTTTCTCATCCCTTGGCGTAATGGTGGGTCATATCAAAAATTCTTTCAGACAAAAGTTTTAGGTAATTATTAGGGGAATATTGTCCATTTTGTATGGTTTTGATATTGTGCCTATTAAGAGAGATATGATTAATGTTTCACGAAAAACCCACTTTTTCCCACCCCTTTGGTCAATGGTTGGTGCTATAAAAAACTCTTCAAACATAAATTTTTGGGCATTATCCGACACATAGTATGAACTTTGAACGGATTCGATATTTCACATATTAAGAGAGTTATAGCAATATTTCCCTTTTTCGAAAAAAGCCCCCCATTTTCACCCCCTTTGACCAATTTAGCACAGTAACGAACTCGACCGAGATGTTATAGGTATACATATTCGTTAAAATATTCAAAGTTATTGCTGCAAAATTACGCCAGTTATCTTGTCCACAAGAAACTGATATATACTGCTCAAAAAAATTAAAGCACCACTTTTTTCAATGGCCACCAAATTTGGAAAGTTGACTCAACAAGGTCGAAATTTTAGTATGACGTTTGCCCCGACGCCTACCAAGCACATGCTTCAGCACAACTCCCCAACTTGTGTATTTTCGGGATAGCGCTCCCAAAACCAGCCCATTTTTGAAAACCGTAAATTGAAGTTTGCGAAAAACGCTGTAGGACTTGTCGCAGGTTGCCAAAGCAGTCGAAAATGAATGAGTCTTGCTCTTAAGGTTCCACGAACACGTTGAAATCGTTACATTTGACGTTTGGGCATTTTCAACCCCCTTCATCATCCCCTAAACATGGACTACCATTGGGGGCGCCTGAGAAGGTACCGGATGTGTTTAACCACCTGAAAACCTGCACACCGTCCTCAGTTGCTGATTGCAGTAAGTTCTTAAGGCCTCCGGCAATGTTCACCCCTCCTAACACCCTCAACTGGCAAGGGACCAAACCACCCCGTCTTGATTCACCCCTAAGGAAGGTTTAAATCGAGATTTTTATCAGTGCTGCTAATGGGGGGGTCTTCCCCTAACGTTTCAAAAGAGGACCTGCGCCTGTGTCGCCACCCCTTCCCCTGCATCCCCCGTTTGTATGATTTTTCGAATCAGGCCCTTTTTAAGGGCTGAAATGAGGTCTTAATCGCTGAAAGGGCTGTAAAGGTCCTTAGAAGTAGTGGTGACACGAAATCAACCCCTTCCTTTGTTTGATTGACATTCCATCCCCCAAAGTTGACATTTTTGCACCCTCAACCCTCCCTGTCTGGACGCGTAACGCGTCATGGCAGAGTTTTCAGAGTTGGATCAAAATGAAGCTTATGGCCTGAAATGGAGCCCAAAACAGCAGGTTGGATGGAAATTCATCGGTAGGGTGAGAAACGGGACCAAAAAGTTTTCAAAAAAGTTAACAGCCTCTAGTAAGTACACCAATGCATAGGCAACCCACATCACGTCAATTTTCTCCCATTGCCAAACTTTGTAACCTATTGCCGATCATAGGCAACCCACGCGCACGGACGTGATGTGGGTTGCCTATGCATGGGCGTACTTACTGTAGGCTGTACACTTTTTTGAAAAATTTTGGTCCCGTTTCCCAACCTACCGATGAATTTCTATCCGGCCTGCTGTTTTGGGCTCCATTGCAGGCCATAAGCTTCATTTTCATCCAACTCTGAAAACTCTGCCATGACGCATTACGCGTCCAGACAGGGAGGGTTGGGGGTGCAAAAATTTCGAATTTGGGGGACGGAATGTCAATCATCGATCGGAAGGGGTTGATTTCGTGTCACCACTACTTCTAAGGACCTTTAAAGCCCTTTCAGCGATTAAGACGTCGTTTCAGCCCTTAAAAAGGGCCCGATTCGAAAAATCATACAAACGGGGGTTGCAGGGGAAGGGGTGGTGACAAAGGCACAGTTCCTTTTTTGAAACGTTAGGGGAAGACCCCCCATTAGCAGCACTGATAAACATCTCGATTAAAACCTTCCTTAGGGGTGAATCGAGAAGGGGTGGTTTGGTCCCATGCCAGTTGAGGGTGTTAGGGGGTGTGGACATTACCGGAGGCCTTAAGAACTTACTGCAATCAGCAACTGAGGACGGTGTACAGGTTTTCAGGTGGTTAAACACACCCGGTACCTTCTCAGGCGCCCCCAATGGTAGTCCATGTTTAGGGGATGATGAAGGGGGTTGAAAATGCCCAAACGTCAAATGTAACGATTTCAACGTGTTTATGGAACCTTTAAGAGCAAGACTCATTCATTTTCGACTGCTTTGGCAACCTGCGACAAGTCCTGCAGCGTTTTTCGCAAACTTCAATTAGCGGTTTTCGAAAATGGGCTGGTTTTCGGGGTGCTACCCCGAAACTACTCAAGTTGGGGAGTTGTGCTGAAGCATATGCTTGGTAGGCGTCAGGACAAACGTCATACTGAGATTTCGAGCTTGTAGGTCAACTTTTCAAAATTTGGTGGCCTTTGAAAAAAGTGGTGCTTTAATTTTTTTGAGCAGTATATATGTACATAAATTATATATAAACTTTTGAACTGACGGTGGTTTTGGGGTCTGGGAGATGTGAAACGCGAAGATATGTCGAAATTTTCCGGAAGTCGAAACATGGTACCCATTGCAATAGTTAGCTTTTTTTAATGAAATCTACCTAAAAGAGCCATACAGAACAATACAATCACGGGGACATTTTCCGACACTTTCTGTTTAGTTTTTCTTGAACTAGTTTATCAATGTTAGGATGTAGTGTCTGGAAAAGTCGAAATTGAAGGCTGCATGTTACGTTGTGATCTGGCAAGGTACCAGTACTTCGAGATTTTCACTTAGCCAGTTTCATAATAGAAAATAATTGTACGCATACATGTGCCGAACCAAAACATACATCATTTCCGTGCAGCAAGTGCATACAACCTGTTCGTATCGAGAGCGCTACAGTGGACTGACCCTTCCAGGCCCGTACGCAAAGCGCCGATGATCTAGGCAACATGGTATTGCACGGCTCTCGCCTGACGTCAAACGAACTGATAGGCTTGCGCTGCGTTTTGACACGTCACACCGCTCGAAGTTGTCTTTCCCTGCGATAGCCCAACAGCCGATGGTATTGTCGTTCTTACCCATCGATGGTAATGAACCGTGGACAATGAAGTCGACTACTTTGAAGGATGTTAACCATCAACATGCATCAACCCTCAACAAGAGATGACGAGTCGACATATGCTGTTCATTAGGTTGTACGAGAATAAAACAATGATTTCAGAATTGTATACGGTTATTTGGTACTATACGAGACTAAAACAATGGCTTTTGTTAAATTGATGATGTTTAAATGGCTGTAAGAGAATAAAACAGTTACATAAAATGTTTAATTTGACCTTGCCGTCTTCCACTGATTCCTGCACCCATACCACATTACAAAGGCCATGTATCATACTTTCCAATGATCATAATGTGCCACCCTTTGAATCAACAACCGTCACCACGACCATGTTAAAACTTTGGTTGGTTGGTTCCTCAGTTTAGGGGCTGCGATAACGCGGTCATGTAGCCCCGTGTACTTTGGGTGTGTGTAGACTCTGTCTGATAACCGGTGTTAATTTTGATGTGTGTATTAGTGTGTGTTACCTGTTTAAATTCAAGTAAGGACTGCAGACAATAATTTCCAGCAGTTCCTACTTTTGCTACCATATGCTACCGTCCACGACACCTAGCATGCGGACTTAGCTACTAGATTGCATCACAGTCAGCACCTGGTGGCGAACGTTGGAACTAATAGAGCGTTATCAATTCTAACCTACAAATTTTGGCTTCACACAAGTGTAGTTAGTGGAAGGTTCTTTTTCATACCATAAATCTATGACATGGGACCGCTGGCTTTACTTCCCCTCCGAAGGAAGGCATGCTGAGGGATTTTTAACGCTCTTAAAAAATCCGCGACTTTGGGCGGGTTTGAACCCGCGACCTTGGGCATAGGGGCTCAGCATGCTACCAACTACGCCACCGAAGCCACCATGTTAAAACTTTATTTTGGGCAAAGTGGTGATGAACGACTGAAGAGCTACAACTGACATTTTGTATTGGCAACACTGAAAGAATGGCTTCAAATTTTGCAATCCAATAGCTGCAGTAGGTTGCGTGAAACACAACTGTATTATTAGAAATCCAAACGGCCAACACATTGGATTTTTAAACAATTGTATTACAAAAGCCATGTTCTTTAGGTCAAAATAGATAAAACAAAATTTTGGTGCTTTTCAGTCGGTCAACACGAATGTGCCCAAAAAGAGCTGGGTTATGCCCTAATCCTGAAATAAATTACATGAGATTATATAATACACTAGGATGACCAGTTTCGATCGTCAAGCGGTCATCATCAGATCCATTACGTTTAGCCTATAACATCTATGTTTGAGAATACAGGTGAAAAATGTCGACCACAACTGGCGCTAGAGTGAACACGAAACTGCTCGAAGATCCATCCAGGAAGACAACCAGATAAGCAGTAGCCTGTAATGTTACAGAATAACCATAGTTGATTTTTACAACCATATAGTCACCCCAACCAGACAATCTCCGGATTTCTATCACCATTTTAGCATTTCACCTAACATTAGATATACTACGTTTAGCATACACCGACAGTTGCATTACCAAAACTGCAACTACATAATTGTACATATTATAAATATTTTTCACCTTTATTCTCAAACATAGATGTTATGGCCTAAGTGTAATGGGTCTGATGATGATCGCTTGACGATCGAAACTGGTCATCCTAGTGTATTTATTAATCTCATGGAATTAATTTCAGGATTAGGGCATTACCCAGCTCTTTTGTGTACATTCGTGTTGACCGACTGAAAAGCACCAAACTTTTGTTTACTTAGGCAACACTGAAAAATGGCTTCAAAACACACAATGCTCAAAATAGATATTTCGAATGCCAAGTTTCAGTGCACTGGGATGATGTCTCGGAAATGGCAATGAAATAGTAAATTTTGCACACCTACCATGTTGGTTTGTTCCATATTTCGATTTTGAAAGGCATATCAGTGAACTTATTTTATATTTAGATGGAATATAATTGTGCACACATACATGTTGACCGACTGAAAAGTAATTATTATTAAGCAAATTTAGGAATGGCTTTTAAACTTTACATTGTTTCATAGTCTTATTTTTGTCACAAATTAGATTTTATAAGTTCAGAGAATATGCAGTTAGTAAGTTAGTTAAAGATTAGCTTGGCTACTTTCTTAGTTCATTGCTTGTCAGTATATCTAAAATCTTATCTAGATACTTGTTTCTTAAATCTCTGTCGTGAAATGTATTGTTCAACTTTATACATGTAATAAGTTCCATCAATTTAGAAATGGCTCTTGATAACTTTAATTGGAGCTAGTTGTTTGACATTTTGAAAGGGATTGGAATAATGTATAGCTACGCTAGCTAAACTACTAAAAAAGATACAGTCAGTCTAATATACTAGACTTTATATCATTTCAAATGACGCGTGCTACAAATGCTACACATGTTAGAAACGCTCAGGAGGGCTTCTCGCTTCACTCGAAGCCCCACGACTATTTCAACAGACTGCATTACCCATTACCTTAAGCTTCCCGCGCGGGCACCTCTTTAAGGGTCACCCTGTATTTGAGTCTGACATTTTTTACAACTCTTTAAGGGTCACCCATTATTTGAATCTGATATCTTGCAAAGCCCTTTAAGGGTGACCCTGTATTCGAATTGAATCTAACATACTGTACACCTCGTTAAGTGTCACCCTGTATTTTGCTCTGACATCCTGCTCACCTCTTTAGGAGGCACCCTGTATTTTTATCTGGCATCTTGTATATGTCTTTAGAAGTCACCCTGTATTCTTGTGTGACATCTTGTGCACCTCTTATGAGTCACCCTGTATTGTTCTCTGCCATCTTGTACACCTCTTTAAGAGTCACCTTGTATTCTTATCTGGCATCTTGTATATATCTTTAGGAGTCACGCTGCATTCCTGTCTGACATCTTGTACACCTCGTTAAGGGTCACCCTGTATTCTTATCTGATATCGTGTACATCACTTTAGAAGTCACCCTGTATTCCTGTCTGACATCTTGCACACTCCTTTAGGAGTCACCCTGTATTCCTGTCTGACGTCACGCACTCGCCGTCTCCGTATAGCATAACAGCAGACCCCTGCAGTAAACTCAGACTCGGTGCATATGCACTGAACAACATTATGACGTCATACACGCCGTAACCGTAACGCATAACGTTAGACCCAAGCATAACGACAAAGACGACAAGATTATTTGAAATGATAAAATATCAATTCTATATCGATATTAGATACTTATTGTTGCTTTGAGGTTTGGAACACCAGGGCCATCGACCCCCCCCCCCCCCCCCCCCCAATATCAATACCATTGTTCAGCATAAAACGTTCCACAAACATGTCCCGGAAAACATAAACTATCTTTAATACTGTACATAGTAACCAATGATTAACGTATTTTAACTTAAAACACATATGGGACTATGAACTGTATTTTAGAGGCTCCAGAATGCCCAAAAACTTCACTTTTTTCAAAATTGCATTTATGTTCCATATTAATCAACAGATTTTGAGCTTCCTAGCGATACGATTATCAGCCAACTTTTCTCATTTTGCAACAATGAAGTAGTCTTATGAGATCAACCGGGCAGATGTGTGTTTGTCTGTCCGTCTGTCTCTCCGTCTGTCCGACTGTCCTTCTGTCTTTCTGTCTATGTGTGTATGCTCCCCTATCTGCGCCTAAACGGCTGCATCTATAGAAACCAAATTTGGTATGAGTAAAGACCACTGATCTCTATATATGGATCGCTGATGGCAGCTCTCCGCTGCACGAGAAAGTACGCCAGGTTGAGCGCGCGGTCCGCCATGTTGGTCTACCCATTCTCGAGCCCTCCTTATGGGAAAGCAATGATGAAAATGAAAATCCACAGCCTGCTTCCAGTCTCCGACCGGGTCAGGAATGGAATGAATGAAGCCCCCATCTAGCGGCGAGGATATGAAGTGTGCCGGCTGCCGAAGCCTGTCGCACTCCTCTGGGGCAATGATTAAATGAATGACAGATGAAATGAAATGATAGTGGAGAGTGTTGCTGGAATGAAATTGCGACAGGGAAAACCGGAGTACCCGGAGAAAAACCTGTCTGCCTCCGTTTTGTCCAGCACAGATCTCACATGGAGTGACCAGGATTTGAACCACGGACCCAGCCGCGAGAGGCCGGCGTGCTGCCGCCTAAGCCACGGAGGCTCTATGGGAAAGCAATGATAATCTAGTCAATTTTAAATCGTAATTAATGGTGCTTTGGAGCACATAAAAATATAGAGATATGTTCACTCATAGTTAAGAGCATTGGGATCACTGACACGTCATCTCCGGAATATCAATAAAAATGAATGTATAATAACGGCTGACAAATATCAACTTAGGTGCTGAGTACACGCAATTACCGATCAGTAACAGAGTAACGAGTGAAAAACAATTTCTGGAAACATTCTTGTAAATTGTATATACGGTATACATGCCACAAAATTATGCATTCTTCAAATGATGTACCTATAGGCCTAAACGTAGCTCACTATACAGGCCTAGATTCGACATATCGTAATCGGTAATTGGTAATGAATTCCTTTTTCCATGAAATAACCAACACTTCCCCCAAGTAATCCCAGCACTCTACATCAAATACTACAGCTTTTAATCACGCTAGCAGCACAATAAACTTAATAATAACGGTAAGTAGATTAAAGCCAAAAATGCACTTGAAGCCAAACCAATTTCACACCTCAGCTCCACATAAAACGTAACACATCTAAAAACCTACTCAAAATATACTCTCCCCACCGTTTTACAACTATTAAGCGAACTATTCGCACCCAGAACCGAGAAACCCTGAAATGGGATCGAATTTAAACACGCAATAGCCTAGCCCGATCACGTCTGCTTCAGCACCACCGCATATGTATACAGTACATAACTTCACAATAACTTCAAAATTACGGCTAAGCGACCTATCTGCCTGAGAAGTAAAGGTATTACCGGCTTGCCTGGGATGATGGGTCACCAAACCGGTACTTAAAACTAAGATTTTACGCTTTAAATACCCAAATTCAGCCCATTTTACAACTACAAGAAACACAAAATATTTACTGCCAGTATAAATACATGCATAACACCAAACTACCAGTAACCAATCACAGAGCCGGATTCGCAATATTGCACCATGCGCTCGCTGCCATCTTGCTATACCTGTCATCGTCTATTCGGCTTACTGCTGCCTTAGCTACCAGCCATCCATGTATAGAGATAGATACTTGAATATCTCACGGCCATATTTGAAACTGGCATCAGTGCTTCCAACTGATGAATAATCACAATGGAAATTTGAGCAGTATGTTAGATATCTCGGAAGATATGCATGCAAACTATTCCAACATTGGCACACATATAGATAATATTATATCAGAATAATTTACAAGAGGCAATACATGGAAGTGTTGCCAACATGATTCTATGCCTGGTGATATATCCAATATTTAAATACATATAACTTTCAAACCATCAATTGGATTTCAACCAAATTTGGTACGTGATTTGTGCACTGGAACAGATATGAATACCCCTTTTCTTTAGATTCAACAGGGCTACCAACTGTCGAAAAATGCTATAAATGTTTATCGTAATCTCAATACATCAGAAAGTATGCAGGCCATCAGTTCTAAACTTTGTACACATATAGTACCTGCAAATATAGATTAATTTTGTGTAACCTATAGAATACAGATCTGCCATCATGATTCTATGCGTGTTGATAGGTTAAATGTTTTATCACATGTAACTTCCATACTTATAAATGGATTTGTTCCAAAATTGTCACGCATATAGATCATAATATTTCAATCTAAGTTTGAGCATCACATAAATGCCAGTATTACCAATTTAATACCGACAGTGGTGGCTTAGCTCGCTAAAGCGCAGCGTTAGGCCATGGGGCCAAGCTCTCTGCTGACTCGGTAGACACGTGGGTTCGAGCCCCACTGTCGGCCGTCCTTGAAATGGTTGCCCGTGGTTTGCCCATTTTCAACACCAGGCAAATGCTGGGACGGTACCTTCTGACAGGCCACGGCCGCTTCCTTCCACATCCTTGCCCAGTTTCATTCATCTTCATCCATTCCATCTCTCATCCTGACGCGCAGGTCGCCCACGGGCGTCGAATAGGAAGACCTACACTCGGCCTCTTAGGAGGTCACACGAAAAAAAAATAATTTCGTCATTATTCTATATAGGCCTATTGAGATCAATAATTGCTATGGTAGAACATATCCCAGATCAACAAGCTGGTTTCCGAACAGGTAGAAGCTGTACAGATCAAGTCCTTAGTCTTACGACTTTTATTAAGGCAGGCTTTCAAGAAGGTATAATAATAATAATAATAATAATAATAATAATATCGTATGGCCTCGGGTGCCTGGTGCAAGCTTTGCTATTTGACACCCAGAGGGTAGCTTGCATGTCGAATTTCGTAGTTCCTTGACTATGAAAGTCAAGGAGGTTAGATGTTAGGTATCTAATCTCCTTGAACACAATAGCGCTTTCTAGTAGAGAAATCAGGAACTTTGTGTTGGCGGAAACTCCCGAGATTAATTTTGCCATTATGAACTCGGCCTACTGAATTCAAATGGGTTCTTTGACATGCCAACATCGTATGACATGCGTATCGTATTTTTGCCGCCTTTTCAAGAAGGAATGAAAACGTCTGTAGTATTTGTTGACTCCTTTTAAAATTCTTAAGAGTGATCCCCTGCAGAACACTAGCCCAGTTATTAAACAATATTTTATGTGATAGATATTTCCAAGTTTTCCTGGACAAGGAAATCAGCAATCGAAGAACTCTGAAAAATGGTTTTCCACAGGGCTCTGTGCTCGCACCAATCCTTTTCAATCTATACATTGCGGACATCCCTCATACTGAAATTAGGAAATTTGCTTATGCAGATGATCTAGCCATTGCCGTCAGTAGAAAGTGTATAGAGGAAACTGAAAGGTTATTGACAGATGATCTTTCAATCCTGCGGCAGTATTACCAAATAATAATGAATAATGTTATTGGTTTTACGTCCCTTTTAACTACACTGGCTTTTAGAGACGCCGGGGTGCCGGAATTTTGCCCCGAAGGGATCTTTAACGTGCCAGTAAATGTACTGACACGGCTCCCTCGCATTTGCGCACCCTCAAATGCCAGCTGACTGCGCCAGGTTTCGAACCTGCAACCTTGGGCTCAGTAAGCGAGAACGTTACCCCTGAGCCACGCAGCCAGACATGGCAGTATTACCATAAGTGGCGACTCACACCTAGCCCATGTAAAACAGAATCTTCTTGCTTTCATCTTCACAAAAGACAGGCTAACCGTCAACTGAAAATCTGTTTAAATGGGAACGTTTTTATGTACAATCCTGCACCTAAGTATTTGGGTGTTACACTCGACAGATCCTTAACCTACCGAAAACATCTGTCAAATTCTACAGCCAAGGTACGTACCAGGAACAACATCCTTCAAACGCTGTGTGGTACTACATGGGGATCAACAGCTACAAGACTTCGCTGCTCTGCACTGGGACTAGTCTATAGCACAACAGAATATTGCGCTCCTCTATAGCTAAATAGCAATCATACCAACAAACTCGACACCCAACTCAACACAACTATGCGCACGATCACAGGATGTCTGAAAATTATTCCTACATTCTGGCTTCCAACTTGAAGTCACATTCAACCACCTGAACTCAGAAAACAGGATGCTTCGGTAAGTGAATATAAGAACATTTTGGACCACCCTGACCTTCCCATTCATGACTTCATCCCAAGTGTGACTCCAGATGCTGTTAGGTGGATAGGCAATTTAAATTTTACATTATAAGTGCCAATTGAGACTGTAGGTTACACTAATATTATCTGTTTTGCTTTTATTGTAATAATGTCCTAGAATTTTTGCTTTGGCATGTATTCAGAATATTGTTGTGTTTTACAATGTGTTGCCATACGGTAAATAAATAAATAACTAGTTGAAACCCGTCAAAAAATGACGGTCATTGGAAAAATATTTACGGAAGGATTTTCTTATATGCATTCTTTGTATGATTACAGAGAAAGATCGACTTTGCAACATATAACTGCCCATGACCGAAAACTTGATGAGGCAAATAGTGACCTACACGTTCCAGAGTTTCCCCTTGAGCTTTATTGATTGTGATAAATTATGCCAAGCGATTGGAAATTGGTGGCTCTTAAAAGAAAATGGGAGTATTTTTATGGCATATTTATATTGGATTTTTAAAGTGGCTTCGTATTTTGTCCGATTTCTCACTTTATTGCGTCAATTTGTAGTTTACATACGACCGGACAATGTTCCTTTTCGTCGAACGGGGTTTTATAGAAGTATTTCTCCCAAAATTAACGTCTTATTAGATAACACTATAGTGCCCTGCATCAATGGAGCCGCTAAATATTAAATGGCAAATAATACTCTCATTGCAAAAACAACCGTATGGCTAGACTCAGTGTTATGTACTCTAATCAAATAAAATCAATAAACAATTGGCTTATACAATGAAGTTCGACATGACCAGTATATTCACCGTCCAGATACTTTCATACTAAGGTGGTTGCTGAGGAGAATGCGATGAAGCTGTTCGCCAATAATAAAATCCTTATAATTATCCTTGCCAGCAACAATGTTTGCAATAGTTTGCAAATGCAGTTCAGGGCGATGTTCTTCATTTTGATATAAACAGCACGAAACTTCTCGAAATAAGCAATTTCCATCGCCTGTTATAGGTACAATCCTTTGGGTTTCTATAACAGCAAACTATGCAGGGGAGCATAAAATCACTTCACCAATTACAGGATGAGCACAGACTCTTTGCCAGCCACCGTAAAGGAGGCAGTTTTAGAATTATATGTCTCGTGCATGTCAAAAAACGCATTAACATAGGGAAGCCCACTATTAAGACTATACTCTTGGCCATCGACCCAGAGATCCGGATTCATTTCCCTGCTCTGCCAAGAAATTTAATTCTGGCCAGAGGGCTGGAACGGGACGCACTCAGCCTCGTGAGGTAAAACTGAGGAGAGGTAGGATCGATTCCAACATTAACTATCTTGGATGTGTTTCTCTTCGGTTTCCCACTTCCACTCCAGGCAAATACAGGGATGGTTCCTTACTTAAGGCCTCGGCGTTCTCCTTCCCAATCCTCACTTTAGTTACAGATACTCACATTAATACAACCATCACAATAACACAGGTCGGTAACATAATTTTTTCTCTTAAAGATACTCAGCAACTCTACAGGACAAGAGCTTTTGTCAGAGTGCTTTACGAAGTCGAAACATGATGGTCAATGGTAAAATAATTACCGAAGGATTTCCTTATATACGACATTCTTTGTACGACTACTTTTTGACACTATTGAAACTTTAAGGGCGTCGAAAGATCGCACTCTTGACATTGCAACATATAACTGGCCATGTCTGAAAACTTGCTGAGGTAAATAGAGACCTACACGTTAGAGAGTTTTTCCTTGAGCTTTATTGATTGTGATACAGAATGCCAAGCGAATTGGAAATTGACGTCTCTTAAAAGAAAATGGAAGGGTGTTGTCGGATGGTGTTAAATCAACTCTAGGGATTAGAGCTCTCTGCCCAATTTCATCTCCACTGATTATTTCCAAATCAAAGCAATGTTCATACATATTCTATACAAATAATCTGGTTCCGTTCAGGAGCCCTTGGGAAACGTTCAGATTTCTGAGAAGCATAACTATGGCTCCAACATTTAGAGTAGGAATATGTGGAGGCAAACCACTTAATTCCAAGGAATTCAAGAATTCTGTAGGAAATTGAAGTAGCTGGCTTTCATCTTCAGTAATTAATCTGTTAACGCTGGTGTATGTTCTTGAATTACCGGGTATAAGTTCGATGACTTTTAAATTAATTTCATTTTTTGGTGTTAGAATGCATACTTTCGAGAAATTGATTATATCTTTCGTAGAAATGAATGTTTCGCCGTAAATCTCAGTCACGATATCATCATGCGCTAACATTCTGGGTGGTAGTTCAATAACATTTGATTCCCCACCATCTACAGAGGGGTAGTCACCGTTACCAATTTGTAACAAAAAATTAGAAAATTCAATTTCTTCTGGTTTCAACCGCATGTTTTTATGTAAGCAGCGTATATTGAAGAAGGGCCAGAGAGGAGAGTATTTAATACAGTTTTGAATAAGTGTTTGGCGAGAAGCGTGCGGCACATCAGGCAAAACCTGCCTAAAGTCTCCTCCAAGAACAGTAATTTTCCCACCAAATGGAATTTCATTACCCATAATATCTTTTAGGAGACGATTCACACACATTAATGAATGAATATTTGCTATTGGGGCTTCATCCCATATTATGAGCCGTGCTAATCGAATATCGTCAGCTGCTATGGAATTTAATTTTAATCCAGACACTGAACTCTCATTTAAATGTAGAGGAATTTTGAATGTACTGTGTACTGTTCGACCGTTGGGTAGAAAAACAGCGGCTATTCCGGTCCATGCTACTGATATAAAATGAAGCCCTACACTGCAGAACTTTTGTATTACGCATCGGTAAATAAATGTTTTTCCTGTGCCCCCATCACCGTCAATAAAGAATGCGTTCGTGACAGTTGTGTTGTTATTTTGAAGAACGCTAGTGATTTCATTTATAATTGAAAGTTGTTCCTGGTTTGCTACGGACATCAGGTCAGCCAAATCAAAAGGGAACACTGGCTCATTAGTAGTTTGATCGTTGGAGTGTGTGTCAGTACCATCAGGAAAGTTAAATGTTGGGAGAGAGAAACCATGCAATTGCAGAGTTTTATTAATATCTCTGAGAGATAGTTGATAAGCTGTATTTTCGTTTTCAGACTTTAATTAATCTTCACAGAGAGAGTTTTTGTGCATGTCCCATAAGTGACTGGCAATGCAAGGTTGATGAAATATGCATATGTAGGCGAATAACTGTCTCAGTTGAAAGGGCATTTGGAAAACTGATGCTTCCATCAAAAAGCGTTGCCATTCTGAATCATCGATAAGCAAACCAAACTTAAGTGCCATATCCTTATATGTTGGGCAGGTAACACTTTGGTATGTTCGGAGATCCTCAAAGCTTGTGGCACCTACTATATGAAGTAAAAGTAAGCGCAGATGGTATCTTTCTGATTCAGATGGAGAAACATTGTGCATCCGACCTATTACCTTTTCGAATCTAAGTCGTTTTTTCCAAATGCATTTGCATTTATCCCATACATAATGAACGGGTGTTTCAGGATAAATATATGAACTCCTAGTTGTTGGATTTTGGTTCAGCTGAAACCATGCAGTGAGTTGTGTACTTTTTTAACTGAGCCCGTATTAATGCTTTGGGAGCATCATCGGCATGAGAAAATACATCTTGTTGGTCTGGTAAATGGACAGGTAACCGGGCAACAATATGGGACTGTTCGTGCATGTTGTAACCAAAAATCCTGTATGCAGCTTCACTTGACTCAATATATCTAGCATTCAAATACGTAGAAACTTCGTCATGATGTAACATTCCATCGTTTGCCAAAATTTTCAAGTTAGCGCAATCATGCCCCTTATAAACATATTTATGTATGTATTTGATGCTGTGTACACTTGCACAGATTTCGACGATAATATGGGCCTCAAAGTACATCAATAGATATCGATTGTATGTAACAATGAAGCGATTGTCGATTTCAACAATGGTGCCTTGTACTCGTTTAATATATGATCTTCCATTCTGTCGCTTACGGTAAAGTGGATAGCCATTCACATTCTCTTTAGTTTCTGGCACAAAGTCTTTTGGAAAACCCTTCTTACATCTTCCATCCTTCATGCAAATTGAATTGGGATTCAGAAGGCTGCAAGATCCATGTACCATGTGTGTCTTTACTAAGTTGTACAATGTTGTATTGGAAGGATCTGGTATTTCTGCAGAAACTGTCATATCAATATCAGAGATTTACAACTGTCTCGAAGACAAACCAGTAAGTGTATATGAGGTAAACCTCGCTTCTGGAACTCAACCGTGTATAAGAAAGTTTGCACCTCGCCAAAAATTTGCTTTTGATTTATTAAACGCAAGAGTTCCTTCACTTTCGCATGAAAAACGCGAACAACGACATCAGGTCTATTGTTTGCATTTTCATAAGTTTGGAGGCTAGTAGTAATTTCAGGCCATGATGGGTTGAAAGTGAAAGTTATGAAGAGGTCTGGCTTGCCAAATTTTCTCACAAATGCCATTGCTTCCTGATCATTTTGCAACATATTTCTGGGACTACCAATAAAAGTAGAAGGCAAAATAACTATGCGACCAGCTCTTAAACTTTCATTTTCAGCTCTAAAGTGTAAAGCATCAGCAAGTCCAACGTAGGTATCGACACGCAATTTCGTTTGTTGATTGCGAATATATTTTATTCTATCTCCTTTTATTCGACAATAATAGTCAACTATTAATTGTTGGGTAAGTTTACCTGCATTAAGTAAAGGGTTATAACCTCCTGCGGGAGGACAACCTCGAATCGACAGCCTATACAAAATATATTCACGCATTGTCATATTTTGCCTAACGTTCGTCTTACGTTTTCCTCCTGTTGGCAGTGAAATATGCCACCCTGTTTCTCCGCAAGGCCAGATTAAAACGTAAGTTAATGGATCACAATGCATACTGTCAACATCAATTTCCTTTAAAACTCCCTGATTGGAAAATACGGCTATGTGGCGGTGTGAAGCCGGAGCACCGTCTGGTGTTTCAAAAATAGCTGCAATCTCTGAGGAGGCTGGGTTATTGTAACGTCTAGGATCTTCTTGAGGTTAATGGTAAAAGCGCATGACCAAATCTAACGGTTGACGTTTTTCTCTTAAAGCCAGTTCATTTTCTTTGCATATTTTTGAATGCATTGTCTTATTCAATTGAATGTAAGGGTTATTCTCTTGCAAAATATTATTTAGAATATGAAGTGTACCCTCCCTGATGCAAGAATTCGCTCGATTTGCTAGTCTGATTTGATTAGCTTCTGAGCAGTCTAATATATACAACTGGCCGTAACAACTGTCGCTTATATTTTTGGAATGTATGGAAGAAATGCGATGATGTACAATTCCTGAAATTTTGAAACAATATAGACCGTGTTCAGGTGGTACGGTAACATTGGCACCAAAGGAAACGAAAGACATAGAATTGTTGTACTGCCGAATATTCTCTCTGAAGTGCCTTGAGGTATCATCATTTCCAGTGAAAAATGGTTTAAGCCTGTCAAGTATTTTATATTTCGGCAAATCAATTTTACCATTGCAACAACAAAGGCCAAAGTAACCAGGCGTAGTTTTTTCGCAAGAGACACTTCCATTGCAATAATCTACAACGTGGTTAGTCCCATTGTTATGCACTCTAAACAAATAATCATTAAACAATTGGCTTATACAATGGAGTTCAACATGACCAGCATATTCACCGTTCAGAACCATAAGATTTTCATACTCAAGTTGGTTGCTGAGGGGAAGGCGATAACACTCATCGCCAATAATAAAATCCTTTTAAATATTCCAGTCAGCAACAATTTTTGTAACAGTTTGCAAACGCAACTGACTATGACGTTCTTTATCTCGATATAAACAGTACGAAACTGCTCTAAATAAGCAATTTCCGTCATCTGTTATTGGTACAATTCTTCGGATATCCATGACAGTAAATTATGAAGAGGAGCATAGAACCACTTCGCCAGTCACCTTAATAATGGAGTCAGTTTTATAATTATATTTCCTGTGCGTGTCAAAGGTCGTATTTACACAGGGAAGCCCACTCTTAAAGCTGGCAATGAATTATCGAGACAAACCGGCCCAGTAATTCTGCGTAGTCACTTTCTAGTATGCCATAGTTATGGGTATACCAAATGAAAAGTTTAACAATTCGTAGAAGCAGCGAAATGTATTCTCGACAGACAACGACTGACCTGGACTGACCACCAAAGACTATATAACGGAAAGATCGGAAACACAATACAAATGGCGGCTTCAACATTCGACTGCAGCGGCATCTGCTACCGAAACATAGAAGTTAATTTGGAAAACAATGGAATCATAAATAGGCCTACATTCGTAATATCAGAATTTCAACGTAGGCCTACTGTATATTATTGCCGTATAACTGGTTCATAAGTCGCCTCCGTAGCGTAGCGGTCAGCATAGTTAGCTGCCGTCCCGGAGGTCCTGGGTTCGATTCCCGGCTCTGCCACGAAAAATGAAAAGTGGTATGAGGACTGGAACGGGGTCTACTCAGCCTCGGGTGGCCCAAATGAGTAGAGAGGGTTCGATTCCCACCTCAGCCATCCTCGAAGTGGTTTTCCGTGGTTTCCCACTTCGTCTTCGGGCAAATGCCGGGATGGTACTGTCCCCGTTTACCCGGATAGTAGGCTGTCAGATATCCGCCCCTCAATCGGATTGCCAATAATCAATCGCACCGGCTCAGCTACATCAATGAAAATGGCACTGACAGATACTATCGAGATATGAGCACAGAAGTTAACAGGAAATCATTGTGGAACACACCAAAATAGACGGGGGTTCATACTTACCGTTACTTACCTCTTAAAAATTATCTCGGGGATTGAGTTGACAACAAGATCACTAAAGTCTGTTCACACAATAACCTCCACCATGACATTTAAAAATGAACCAGAACGAAGACGAGAACTTTGAACTGTACAAAAGCTTTATTTCAAATAAAGGTGTATGATTTTAATAACACAACAAAATAAACGTGGCTATCAGTAGCCCATGTCAATCTGACTACGTCCTCCTATAGGACTTGCAAAGTTATCATACAACATGATATAGAACATATTAGCTCCCACGAGCTCCAAATAATGTAATATTCATAACACAATTGGATTGGAAAAGGACGTGAGGACGAGACATATATAGAGCATTTGGTTTCCTTTAATAAACATGACACTTGTATTTATAGGCGCAAGGCCAGAGTGGACGACCTCACCCGCTGATAACCAGTTGTTGGGACAGCTGCGAGCTACCCTTCAACCTGTCGCACACTTGCCAAATGGGCTCCCCTTCTCATGCCACATTACGTAAGAATACAGCTCTCTCAAATTCCCCCTGGATTATTATGACAATCCTTAAACTTGTTAAGTTCTCATCCAAATGTTTAATAAGCTCTTAAATGTTTATAACAAAATCACATAAATTATTTATAACAATTAGAAATTGTTTATACTATTTGTCAAAGATAATAAAAAAAAATTTAAACACGCCTTTAACATCACTTTCGTTCCACATTATTGTCAAAAATATTTACAACATTATTTACAATATTAACATTTAAATTAATCAAATTATTAATTTCAGAAATACATTAACCACATGTTCATCCGGTTGGTAATTTCATAATCGTGTCCATATAATCGACCAATGAAGGTTAGTTATACATTTTAATGTCACAATCTGCTTTAATAAAGGTTGTAATAATTATTTGTGACGGTAATCTTCATTCAAAATCTTATCTCAAATTCTTTCAAAACTCGTGTTAATTATAACAGTAAATTCACTTGATTAATTTTCAACGAACTATGACAATACACTCCAGCGGAAAATAATTCGCTTACAAAATAATGCACAAACTGCATTAAAATATTAGGCCCAAAATTCATCATATATTAATCTATATGGCATCAAAAACTTCCACAGAACTTACAAAAACCTCCACTAATAAATTCTCTAACATCATTAATTACTGTGGGAACCTCCTCCATATTCAAGGGCATTATACATCAGCGACTTTCAACACGTGCGCTGCACTAGCGATTATACATTCATAGTTCCACTTAAAAATTCTTATAATCATTAATTGTTTCAAAACTGTTGTCATTTAACCTTCGTGGATTTCATTCATGAATCGAAATGAAGTCAAAATTTGCCAATCACAAACAAATTTAATAGTGAATACGCTTATATACGCCTGTCTGGTCTATCAAAATTTAAGATTAACATCTTCAAAGAAATGTAGTATAAAAATACTATCATCAAATAAATTGCGACTAAAACTGCAAAATAGTCGAATAGAATCCAATTAGACTGGGGAATGCAAACATCGTTATATAAATCTCTAATTGAGAAATACTCCTAACAAAAGTTCTTGACTTTAATGCATTCAATAATTCATTATTAAAGTTCATCTTTCACAAAAGTGTCTATGATGCAATGGTCGTTCATAACTGACGATAAAGGTCTGTGTTGCAATCAATTCAAATAACGACTAGTATTTCCAAGATCGTCGACAACGTAAGAGATTTTAACGCTCTAAAATCATTTAAATGTTCTTCCTTCTTGATGATGATGACAGAAAATTGGTCAAAGTAATTAAACTGGGGTAGAATTACTTTAATAAAGTGACACGCTGTCTGAATTTAAATCTGCCATAAAAATCATTAACTTACAGTCAAATCGTGACTACAAAAATATTAAGCAAATTACTGAAAAATCTAAATATCAGTCTCAACTGATCCAAAATCATTTAACTATGCCCATGACATAACAATGTCTCAATAAAACGTCGAAAAAAAGGCATAACTCATCAAGATGTACTGAGAATAGGAATCTCAAACAAGAAAATAGGGCAAAATACATGAGGACAAAAATATGGGAAAAATGTTTGCTCAAAATATTGCTAAGACACTCAAATACAATAAACGTTCACGACTACCTTATCTGCCGATTGACGTTCCAGAGGAAAATTCCCCAAAGAAGACTGCTGATGGATCCATTTCACCAAGTTGAAGCTGAGCTCCATCCTCGAAACAGGAAATAGCATCCTCGGAGAATCGAACTGCTTCCTTCTCCGGAAATCGCTCTGCTCCGTGAAGACGAATAGACATCCTTCCGGCAATAATCTTCTTTGTGAGTCGGGATAACCCTGACCTCTCTTGAAAAATCCCTGAAGTTCCAGTAGACAATCGCCATGAAGTTTTTGTAATAATTTCCGAAGAAATATTCATATTCAATGAGTATGTAATAGATTCCATTGCTGTTGGATAGTATTCAGCTTGGAAGCACGAAACATGGGTGTAGATGGTATTCACCACATGTTCGCTTGTGTGGAATAGCAATTAGCGAAGTTCCATGTTGCTATCTTACTCCGTTGAAATATGTCCCAATTGCATTAAGTCCTTTAGCCTTCCATCTTCTCTTCGGTTATAGTAATAGAAGAACAAACTGCCATATTAAATTGCTCCATTATACTGTAGCGTTGTGTAACAAAAGCAATCTGAAGTCTCCCGATTTCACTAGCCGTGTCAGCCGTGGCGTTGAATCTGGCGATTCAATGTGTTTCTCAGGTGGCGAGATAATCACTTTTGTCAGTCGTGTAAAACTGCCAATATCTTTCAAAATAATTGCTCGAAATTGTTCCGCTTTTCTATATTACTTCATGTAGCACTGCACAATAGAATTAGCTTATAAGCGACCGCTAACTGTTCAAAGCTAATCTTGTAGATGCTTTCTAAGGTGCGTTTTAACTTCACCTAGTTTTACTTGAATCTCGTATAATGCAGTGGCTTCACCACGCGTTATAAAGACGACTCCTTTCACTACTCTTTCACTCGACGTCTCACCAAAATGACTGTATATAAGAACTTTCACGATTAGACTTCGATGATCTGGGAATGATATTCTGAGAATGATCGGAGAATGAGACTCCTCTCTTCTGCGCAAGGCCTTTTATGAACTTCCTAAGGGGCGTATCTATCCCTTCCATAGCCTGATACTGCGTCATCGCTAAAAGTTCCAACTTCGTCAATACATGACGGATTTTCAAAATTCAAAAACTGAAAATAAATTTCACCAAAATTCCAAATCAATGCCTCTACTGCAAATGAATTTCCACAATTCTGCATTCCAAAAAGCATTAAAAATACCATAGTTTCAGCAATCTCCGTCTTTCTTTAAACTATCGTTCATTGGTTCAAGCCTCCCCTCCAATAGCATAGTTTCTTCCTCAGCAGAATTCCTCGTTTCCTGCGACTGCGTCGTAAATCTTGGATCCTTCTCGAATAAATGCTGACGTCACTGAGAATCTCAGCTCAAGTAGCTTGCTGGCATAACGTTTGCGTCATCCGTGCTTACGTCATGACTACCCACGTCATAACTATGACAGCCATAACTCTCCTTATAATTTTCCAACATAGCCACCGTGGTCTCTATATAATTCAATTACGGGGACATTCTCCTCTCACCACGTTTTAAAAACAGTTGCAAATTGTTTTTAAACTCCGTGTTACAAGTACCTCAACTCTCTTGAACACGAAATTGAATTATTACTGGCTTACTCTAGGATAGTATCTTTTTAAATTTCCAGCATTGAACTTGCCGTAAATGACATTATTCTCATCATCGTAGAGTTCATAACAGTTGTTTCCATAAGCGTTCGTAATCCTAAACGGCCCCAGGAACACTAATCCAAATTTGGGGTATATTTTCTTGGTCATATCAGCCTTGACAGGTCTGCGTAATAATACAAGATTTCCAACTTGTAAGGGTGTACCAAAACGTTTTCCAGCTACTCTTTTCAATCGTTTCTCTGCTGCTTTCTGGAGTTGTTCCTTCGCCTTGTCAATCCTCTGCTGCCTTCCTAGGTCGGGATCTCTAGGAATGTGGTTGAAAAGATTATCCCACGGCCTTTCTGGGTTTCTTCCTAGATGAAGTCGCATTGGCACTTCTCCTGTGCTCTCCTGCACTGTAGAGTTCAGACATTCCTCAATAAGGGGTACAAATCTCACCCAACCAGAATGATCATTTGGACAGAAAATTCGACAGAATTTCGAAAATTCAGCCATATATCTTTCTGAGGAATTCGATTCTGGGTAACGCACGCTTGAAAATAAGTGCTTAATGCCAAGCCTTTCCATATCCGCTGCAAATTCCACGGATGTAAACTGCGTTCCATGATCAGACAGTAGATATTCCGGTTTACCAGCTTTAGGAAATACAGCATTTTCCAGTCTGCTTACTACGTTCCTCGTGTTAGCTTTCTGCATGGGACTCATTGTAACAAATTTTGAGAAAACATCTACGGTCACCAACAGGTACTGGTTACCCTGATATCCCTTCGGACAGGGGCCAAATATATCCGTCGCCATAAGTTCGTTTGGCTTAGAAGGAATCATAGCCTTCGGTTTTCCATTTAGTAAAGCAGAAGCATACTTTGCTCTTTGACATTTGTCACATGATCGAATGACCTTGGCAATGCTGGAACGCATGTTAGTCCAGATAAATCTCTCTTTAAGAGTATTAAGAGTTTTATCTAAACCGGCATGTCCAGTTGCGTGATGAGCTACCCACACTAAATTGACAACAAGTTTAGGTGGCACGACTATTCGGAGTTTTGTATGCGCAGAGTCAGCATACTTGCATACGATGTCTCCACTCAAGACAAAGTGTCGTGAATTTCTCCGTGTAGCTTCATAGTCAACATCCGTATTGTCCATGTAACCCTTGAGGAACCTGTACATTTTCCTTATTGGAGCGTGTCTCTTCTGTGACACACCGATTCGGGCTAACCTCCTAACGGTTTCTTGATCTTCTTGCTCCAATTGTACATGGTGTATCTGCACATTTTTAATAGGGTTACGTGATAGAGCATCAGCCAGTAAGTTATCTTTCCCAGGCTGGTGGACGATAATGGCGTTAAACTGTTGGGTGAACAAAGCCCAACGTGTTAATCTATCACTCGACCTGTCAGTTTGCAACATAAACTGTAGTGCTTTATGGTCAGTAATAATGATGATCTTATGTCCCAGCAGGATTTTCTTCCACGCTTGCAAAGCTGTCACAAAAGCTAACGCTTCAAGTTCTGTCGTGAAGTAGTTTTCCTCGTGCTTTTTCAACTTCCGACTAGTGAACGCAATGTAGTGCTTGTTGCCTGCCTCGTCTTTCTGGTATAAGACTGCACTAATGCCTATTCTTGATGCATCAGACTCAATATAGAACACCTTCTCAAAGTCTGGGTACTCCAGTTTCACATTATTTCTGAGCATCTCTTTTGCTTTCTCAAAAGCCTCGTCTGCAGCGGTACTCCATTTCCATCTGTTGTTCTTCTTGAGTAAGTCATACAGAGGAGCCATAACTTCAGAGTATCTTGGACAGTGGCTGCTAATAAATTGGCATGCGCCTACAAATTCTCTGACTTGTTTCACCTTAGTTGGCTTTGGAAATCTCGTGATCGCATCTACTTTTTTCATGTTTGGATGATATCCATCTTTATCAATAGTATGCCCCAAGTAATTTATCTCCTTCTTCAAGAATTGACATTTTCCAAAATTCACCTTGATATTGGCCTCCCTTAAATTCTCGAACAACTTTCTCAAGTGCACTAAATGTTCTGCGGCGCTGGGTGAAGATACGATTAAATCGTCAATGTAGCAGATTACATTTTCTTTCACTTCGTCAGTGAGCTTACTATCAAGTGCTCGAATAAGTGCTGGTCCACTGTTAACCATACCAAAAGGCATTCTGACAAAGACCCATGACGTCTGGTCAAATAGGAATCCAGTGTACTGCATACTATCTTCTTCTAGTTGAACTTGATAAAATGAAGACGTCAAGTCAAGAACGCTGAAACATGCTCTCCCTTTGAATTTTCGAAGCAGATCTCTAATCTTGGGTGGTCTGTCATTTTCTGGAAGAATCTTCAAGTTGATGGTCCTGGCATCGAGACAAAGACGTATCTGACCATTACTTTTCTTCACTACTGTGATGGGGTTTATATAAGACGACGCCTGTTTTTTAATAATCCCGTCTACCTCCATTTTTCTGATTAACCCTCGTACTTCTTGATAGTATTTCTCAGGAATGGGGTATATTCTCTTCTGGTAAGGGGTTTCATCTGTCAGCCTTATCTTGTACTTATAATCCTTAATCAATCCAGGCTTTTCATCAAAAATATCTTGGAATTCCTTTATCAGATCCTCAAATTCCCCCTGAATTTCTTCAAATCCTTCAGTTTTTCTACTGGGTATTTCTGCTAAATTTTCCACTTCATTAATTATGGTGTTCAAAATTTCTTCCCTAAGGTCTATTTCCAGACTGTTTTTCACGTCCTGTTTTTCTATCTCTTCTGTGATTATGTACCCATCATTAAAGCTAATACTTCTGTTCTTCATGTCAATAATAGCTCCGACCTTCGATATAAAATCGATTCCAAGCACCATATCAAAATTGATCTTGCTCACCACAATGAAGATCTGTTCATAATTCCTTCCATTGATCTCAAAGTTCAATAACACTTGAATCTTGCACTTCACTGCCTTATCTTGGAATATCCCTCTCACTTTGACGGTAGAAACAGGTAGAACTGTCATGTTCTCTCCTCTTAGCAGACTTTGATAACATTCCTCTGAAATGATGGAGATAATTGCACCAGTATCCATCAGGGCTTTGTACTGTTGATCATCTATCCGTACAGAAATAATAGGTAATGCACATGGTCTTTCCTCTTTAACGATACCCCTCTCTTCTAGCAAATCTTCATCAGTAACTTCATATATCTCATTAATTGTAATCAGGTGTGGTGTGGCAATGTATCTACAAGTTCTCACTGACGTTGAGAAATCGGCGTTTTTTTGTGTTACCGACCTCAAAATTCTGCTGGCTCGTAGAAGGCCCAGGATCGATTACAACATCCTGCCTTTTCTTTTGATTTTCGGTTTCTTTATCCCGTAATTCTTTTAGGTATTGCTGGCTTTCCTTCTCTCTTTGCTGATACTGATCGGGTGTCATAACCTGACCTTGAGGATTCTGATTTCTGTTTTGGTTCTGGTTATTTCTATTATAATTTCTATTATAACCATTATTGTTGTAATATCTGCCTCTTCCATTGTAGTTTCCTCGATTGTAGTTCCAGCCTCTTCTCTGTTGATAGGGACGGTAACCTTGCGATCTGTTATTTCTAAACTGATTATTCCTGTGAGGACCTACATTGTCAGTTTTCTCTTCGTCTGGCTTGTCAGTTTGTTGGACTTGGTCCATATATACAGTATTTATTTCTTTGAAGTCCTGCCTTTGACCTTTCTGTACTATGTTAGACATTGGACTTGTGTAGTCTAACCTCCTCAGTAATTCATCCATGCTGGTTAAATCCCTGATGTTGGACGAAATAATTAGTCTCCTCACCTCAACAGGCAGCATACGAGAAATCGCATCAATTAATTGCTCCGTTGACAATGGGGGTTGTAAAAATCTCAAGCGGGACAATTGACTCGTAAAGAAATCAGCGTACCGTGTTGGAAGAGTACCTGAGTATTTTCTTGAATACACCTCCGCTCTTAACGAATTCTGCGCTTCTATGGACCAAAATCGTTTGATTAATGCCTCTGCAAACTCGTCAAAGTTACTGAATGTGTATCTAAATGCGCAAAACCATTCGAGGGGTCCTCCAATCAGAAATCTCTCTACTATCTTCATCTCTCTCTCTCTGGGAATGTGAGCTTCGATGAAATAATCTTTGAGGTTCCTTACATATTCTATAGGGGTCAAACTATCAGTGTTACTGAATTTTTGCGGTTTATCTTCAAAATTCCTGATGACCGTTACGTTCCTCGGATATGAATCCGGGTAGTTTTTCCCACTATCTCGATAGTTCCACTCAGGTTCCATATTCCTCTCGTCATCCTCGTCTCTGAATCTGGATATACGTTCTTCAGGAGTCACGTCTCTCTCTTCTGGATCTAGGTTACATCTTCTGGCATAATTCCTATTGATTTCGCAAGCTAAGCCTTCTGTATCCTTGTCAGTGATTTCCGTTAAGACTTTCTTGATTATCTCTTCTTTGTAGTTCTCCATCAAACTAGCCTCTCCTAACTTCAAATTCTGCAGTTTGCTCGTCGTTTCGTTTACATCAGAGACAACTTTATGAATCTGTTCCTCTAATGTAGATTTTAATGTTTGCATATCCTGACCTAGTTGTGTTCTATCGTCAACTTGTTTTTCGGATAGCGAATCTATCCTGACGCTTAAATCTTTCCTAATCTGTACTACTTCATTGTTAATTTCTATTTGAGTACTGGCAAGTTTTCTTTCAATCCGTTCCTGAATTTGGGTTACATGTTCCCCACTTGACTTATTCCACTCGTCTTCCTATACTGCTACGTTTGCCGTTAACATTTCTGCTATGTCTACTTCGATATCTTCTTTCAATAACTTGTTATGGTCTAATACCTGGGTTCTCATGACCTCTACATCATACTTTAAACCTGCTAAAGACGTTGTCGTTCTAACTGACTCATCAACTAATCTAGTCGCTAATGCACTTATATTACGCGTACAAAGGGTTTTCGAATTTTCTATCTCTTCCCTGACTTTATTTACATCAATTTGGACTTTAGTAATATCTACGAAAACTGTGTTGACTTCTACCTGAATCTTAGTTATGTCACTTTGCACCTCAGTTATATCCGAATGAATGTTATTAATATCAACCTGAACATTGGACACATCAGTTCTAGCATTTTGAATTTCTTTTTGGACTTCCTCAACCTTGTCTTGGACAGTCGCAACATCATTTTTAACAACAACTACTTCGGCTCTAGCACAAGAAATATCCCCTCGGACATTAGCCACATCTAGATTTAACATTGTCAGATCTTTCTGTACCTTAGAAATATCACATTTAACATCATCAACATTTTTATGCACATTAGATACATCTGTGCGGATGTCAGTTACAGTATTCTCAATTCCTAGGGTATTAATCTGTAAACGCGACATATTATCCTCTAAATTAGCAGAACTGGTCTGAAGAACTTTCAAACTTTCATTCAGCATCTGCTTCATACTGCTATTCATGCTTGCTTTCAAATTAGCAGACATATTACTAGCATTCTCCTCCATCATCTGCTTCATACTTTCATTCATGCTAGCTTTCAACTCTTCTAACATCATCCTCATACTCTCATCTGCCATTACAATATTATTCAAAAATAGACTGCTGTAGGAACATACATCAATAGAGCAAAATAACATTTGAGCAACACTTTTCACCATATATAAATTTGATCAATTTTCTGTCTTAAATCTAACTTATAACTACCTTATAATTAACTTTCGAAGATACTTCATGTTGAAACAAACTCAAGCACATGTTCAAATTTCCCTGGCTCATTTTAAAATATCCTAACACAAATAATTTACATTTACAATCCAAATAATTTAATTTTATCTTTAATATGACTAAAATGTCATAAGCCGGTCAAATAAAATAAGATTCCAGATTATAGGCGATTTTTCTAAGTTTCCAGCCTATTTAACCTTTCTCAAGTTGTATAAGATCTGATCTTTTCTGAGTGTAATTTTCCTAATACAATACAACATTTAATTCCTATATAATCACACTCTTAAATTCTACAATTGGCCTAGACATCTAACAAAGAATCAACCTCTTTATTTGAGTCTAATCAAACCTCACGTTTTAGGTTTGCCAATCACACTAGCGTTCAACCTGGTAATCCAGTTTTGTTGAATTCGAGCCCCAACGTTTTAGGTGCGCCAATCTTACTGTCCCCGTTTACCCGGATAGTAGGCTGTCAGATATCCGCCCCCTCAATCGGATTGCCAATAATCAATCGCACCGGCTCAGCTACATCAATGAAAATGGCACTGACAGATACTATCGAGATATGAGCACAGAAGTTAACAGGAAATCATTGTGGAACACACCAAAATAGACGGGGGTTCATACTTACCGTTACTTACCTCTTAAAAATTATCTCGGGGATTGAGTTGACAACAGGATCACTAAAGTCTGTTCACACAATAACCTCCACCATGACATTTAAAAATGAACCAGAACGAAGACGAGAACTTTGAACTGTACAAAAGCTTTATTTCAAATAAAGGTGTATGATTTTAATAACACAACAAAATAAACGTGGCTATCAGTAGCCCATGTCAATCTGACTACGTCCTCCTATAGGACTTGCAAAGTTATCATACAACATGATATAGAACATATTAGCTCCCACGAGCTCCAAATAACGTAATATTCATAACACAATTGGATTGGAAAAGGACGTGAAGACGAGACCTATATAGAGCATTTGGTTTCCTTTAATAAACATGACACTTGTATTTATAGGCGCAAGGCCAGAGTGGACGACCTCACCCGCTGATAACCAGTTGTTGGGACAGCTGCGAGCTACCCTTCAACCTGTCGCACACTTGTCAAATGGGCTCCCCTTCTCATGCCACATTACGTAAGAATACAGCTCTCTCAAATTCCCCCTGGATTATTATGACAATCCTTAAACTTGTTAAGTTCTCATCCAAATGTTTAATAAGCTCTTAAATGTTTATAACAAAATCACATAAATTATTTATAAGAATTAGAAATTGTTTATACTATTTGTCAAAGATAAAAAAATAATTTTTAAACACGCCTTTAACATCACTTTCGTTCCACATTATTGTCAAAAATATTTACAACATTATTTACAATATTAACATTTAAATTAATCAAATTATTAATTTAAGAAATACATTAACCACATGTTCATCCGGTTGGTAATTTCATAATCGTGTCCATATAATCGACCAATGAAGGTTAGTTATACATTTTAATGTCACAATCTGCTTAATAAAGGTTGTAATAATTATTTGTGACGGTAATCTTCATTCAAAATCTTATCTCAAATTCTTTCAAAACTCGTGTTAATTATAACAGTAAATTCACTTGATTAATTTTCAACGAACTATGACAATACACTCCAGCGGAAAATAATTCGCTTACAAAATAATGCACAAACTGCATTAAAATATTAGGCCCAAAATTCATCATATATTAATCTATATGGCATCAAAAACTTCCACAGAACTTACAAAAAACCTCCACTAATAAATTCTCTAACATCATTAATTACTGTGGGAACCTCCTCCATATTCAAGGGCATTATACATCAGCGACTTTCAACACGTGCGCTGCACTAGCGATTATGCATTCATAGTTCCACTTAAAAATTCTTATAATCATTAATTGTTTCAAAACTGTTGTCATTTAACCTTCGTGGATTTCATTCATGAATCGAAATGAAGTCAAAATTTGCCAATCACAAACAAATTTAATAGTGAATACGCTTATATACGCCTGTCTGGTCTATCAAAATTTAAGATTAACATCTTCAAAGAAATGTAGTATAAAAATACTATCATCAAATAAATTGCGACTAAAACTGCAAAATAGTCGAATAGAATCCAATTAGACTGGGGAATGCAAACATCGTTATATAAATCTCTAATTGAGAAATACTCCTAACAAAAGTTCTTGACTTTAATGCATTCAATAATTCATTATTAAAGTTCATCTTTCACAAAAGTGTCTATGATGCAATGGTCGTTCATAACTGACGATAAATGTCTGTGTTGCAATCAATTCAAATAACGACTAGTATTTCCAAGATCGTCGACAACGTAAGAGATTTTAACGCTCTAAAATCATTTAAATGTTCTTCCTTCTTGATGATGATGACAGAAAATTGGTCAAAGTAATTAAACTGGGGTAGAATTACTTTAATAAAGTGACACGCTGTCTGCATTTAAATCTGCCATAAAAATCATTAACTTACAGTCAAATCGTGACTACAAAAATATTAAGCAAATTACTGAAAAATCTAAATATCAGTCTCAACTGATCCAAAATCATTTAACTATGCCCATGACATAACAATGTCTTAATAAAACGTCGAAAAAAAAGGCATAACTCATCAAGATGTACTGAGAATAGGAATCTCAAACAAGAAAATAGGGCAAAATACATGAGGACAAAAATATGGGAAAAATGTTTGCTCAAAATATTGCTAAGACACTCAAATACAATAAACGTTCACGACTACCTTATCTGCCGATTGACGTTCCAGAGGAAAATTCCCCAAAGAAGACTGCTGATGGATCCATTTCACCAAGTTAAAGCTGAGCTCCATCCTCGAAACAGGAAATAGCATCCTCGGAGGATCGAACTGCTTCCTTCTCCGGAAATCGCTCTGCTCCGTGAAGACGAATAGACATCCTTCCGGCAATAATCTTCTTTGTGAGTCGGGATAACCCTGACCTCTCTTGAAAAATCCCTGAAGTTCCAGTAGACAATCGCCATGAAGTTTTTGTAATAATTTCCGAAGAAATATTCATATTCAATGAGTATGTAATAGATTCCATTGCTGTTGGATAGTATTCAGCTTGGAAGCACGAAACATGGGTGTAGATGGTATTCACCACATGTTCGCTTGTGTGGAATAGCAATTAGCGAAGTTCCATGTTGCTATCTTACTCCGTTGAAATATGTCCCAATTGCATTAAGTCCTTTAGCCTTCCATCTTCTCTTCGGTTATAGTAATAGAAGAACAAACTGCCATATTAAATTGCTCCATTATACTGTAGCGTTGTGTAACAAAAGCAATCTGAAGTCTCCCTATTTCACTAGCCGTGTCAGCCGTGGCGTTGAATCTGGCGATTCAAAGTGTTTCTCAGGTGGCGAGATAATCACTTTTGTCAGTCGTGTAAAACTGCCAATATCTTTCAAAATAATTGCTCGAAATTGTTCAGCTTTTCTATATTACTTCATGTAGCACTGCACAATAGAATTAGCTTATAAGCGACCGCTAACTGTTCAAAGCTAATCTTGTAGATGCTTTCTAAGGTGCGTTTTAACTTCACCTAGTTTTACTTGAATCTCGTATAATGCAGTGGCTTCACCACGCGTTATAAAGACGACTCTTTTCACTACTCTTTCACTCGACGTCTCACCAAAATGACTGTATATAAGAACTTTCACGATTAGACTTCGATGATCTGGGAATGATATTCTGAGGATGATCGGAGAATGAGACTCCTCTCTTCTGCGCAAGGCCTTTTATGAACTTCCTAAGGGGCGTATCCATCCCTTCCATAGCGTGATACTGCGTCATCGCTAAAAGTTCCAACTTCGTCAATACATGACGGATTTTCAAAATTCAAAAACTGAAAATAAATTTCACCAAAATTCCAAATCAATGCCTCTACTGCAAATGAATTTCCACAATTCTGCATTCCAAAAAGCATTAAAAATACCATAGTTTCAGCAATCTCCGTCTTTCTTTAAACTATCGTTCATTGGTTCAAGCCTCCCCTCCAATAGCATAGTTTCTTCCTCAGCAGAATTCCTCGTTTCCTGCGACTGCGTCGTAAATCTTGGATCCTTCTCGAATAAATGCTGACGTCACTGAGAATCTCAGCTCAAGTAGCTTGCTGGCATAACGTTTGCGTCATCCGTGCTTACGTCATGACTACCCACGTCATAACTATGACAGCCATAACTCTCCTTATAATTTTCCAACATAGCCACCGTGGTCTCTATATAATTCAATTACGGGGACATTCTCCTCTCACCACGTTTTAAAAACAGTTGCAAATTGTTTTTAAACTCCGTGTTACAAGTACCTCAACTCTCTTGAACACGAAATTGAATTATTACTGGCTTACTCTAGGATAGTATCTTTTTAAATTTCCAGCATTGAACTTGCCGTAAATGACATTATTCTCATCATCGTAGAGTTCATAACAGTTGTTTCCATAAGCGTTCGTAATCCTAAACGGCCCCAGGAACACTAATCCAAATTTGGGGTATATTTTCTTGGTCATATCAGCCTTGACAGGTCTGCGTAATAATACAAGATTTCCAACTTGTAAGGGTGTACCAAAACGTTTTCCAGCTACTCTTTTCAATCGTTTCTCTGCTGCTTTCTGGAGTTGTTCCTTCGCCTTGTCAATCCTCTGCTGCCTTCCTAGGTCGGGATCTCTAGGAATGTGGTTGAAAAGATTATCCCACGGCCTTTCTGGGTTTCTTCCTAGATGAAGTCGCATTGGCACTTCTCCTGTGCTCTCCTGCACTGTAGAGTTCAGACATTCCTCAATAAGGGGTACAAATCTCACCCAACCAGAATGATCATTTGGACAGAAAATTCGACAGAATTTCGAAAATTCAGCCATATATCTTTCTGAGGAATTCGATTCTGGGTAACGCACGCTTGAAAATAAGTGCTTAATGCCAAGCCTTTCCATATCCGCTGCAAATTCCACGGATGTAAACTGCGTTCCATGATCAGACAGTAGATATTCCGGTTTACCAGCTTTAGGAAATACAGCATTTTCCAGTCTGCTTACTACGTTCCTCGTGTTAGCTTTCTGCATGGGACTCATTGTAACAAATTTTGAGAAAACATCTACGGTCACCAACAGGTACTGGTTACCCTGATATCCCTTCGGACAGGGGCCAAATATATCCGTCGCCATAAGTTCGTTTGGCTTAGAAGGAATCATAGCCTTCGGTTTTCCTTTTAGTAAAGCAGAAGCATACTTTGCTCTTTGACATTTGTCACATGATCGAATGACCTTGGCAATGCTGGAACGCATGTTAGTCCAGATAAATCTCTCTTTAAGAGTATTAAGAGTTTTATCTAAACCGGCATGTCCAGTTGCGTGATGAGCTACCCACACTAAATTGACAACAAGTTTAGGTGGCACGACTATTCGGAGTTTTGTATGCGCAGAGTCAGCATACTTGCATACGATGTCTCCACTCAAGACAAAGTGTCGTGAATTTCTCCGTGTAGCTTCATAGTCAACATCCGTATTGTCCATGTAACCCTTGAGGAACCTGTACATTTTCCTTATTGGAGCGTGTCTCTTCTGTGACACACCGATTCGGGCTAACCTCCTAACGGTTTCTTGATCTTCTTGCTCCAATTGTACATGGTGTATCTGCACATTTTTAATAGGGTTACGTGATAGAGCATCAGCCAGTAAGTTATCTTTCCCAGGCTGGTGGACGATAATGGCGTTAAACTGTTGGGTGAACAAAGCCCAACGTGTTAATCTATCACTCGACCTGTCAGTTTGCAACATAAACTGTAGTGCTTTATGGTCAGTAATAATGATGATCTTATGTCCCAGCAGGATTTTCTTCCACGCTTGCAAAGCTGTCACAAAAGCTAACGCTTCAAGTTCTGTCGTGAAGTAGTTTTCCTCGTGCTTTTTCAACTTCCGACTAGTGAACGCAATGTAGTGCTTGTTGCCTGCCTCGTCTTTCTGGTATAAGACTGCACTAATGCCTATTCTTGATGCATCAGACTCAATATAGAACACCTTCTCAAAGTCTGGGTACTCCAGTTTCACATTATTTCTGAGCATCTCTTTTGCTTTCACAAAAGCCTCGTCTGCAGCGGTACTCCATTTCCATCTGTTGTTCTTCTTGAGTAAGTCATACAGAGGAGCCATAATTTCAGAGTATCTTGGACAGTGGCTGCTAATAAATTGGCATGCGCCTACAAATTCTCTGACTTGTTTCACCTTAGTTGGCTTTGGAAATCTCGTGATCGCATCTACTTTTTTCATGTTTGGATGATATCCATCTTTATCAATAGTATGCCCCAAGTAATTTATCTCCTTCTTCAAGAATTGACATTTTCCAAAATTCACCTTGATATTGGCCTCCCTTAAATTCTCGAACAACTTTCTCAAGTGCACTAAATGTTCTGCGGCGCTGGGTGAAGATACGATTAAATCGTCAATGTAGCAGATTACATTTTCTTTCACTTCGTCAGTGAGCTTACTATCAAGTGCTCGAATAAGTGCTGGTCCACTGTTAACCATACCAAAAGGCATTCTGACAAAGACCCATGACGTCTGGTCAAATAGGAATCCAGTGTACTGCATACTATCTTCTTCTAGTTGAACTTGATAAAATGAAGACGTCAAGTCAAGAACGCTGAAACATGCTCTCCCTTTGAATTTTCGAAGCAGATCTCTAATCTTGGGTGGTCTGTCATTTTCTGGAAGAATCTTCAAGTTGATGGTCCTGGCATCGAGACAAAGACGTATCTGACCATTACTTTTCTTCACTACTGTGATGGGGTTTATATAAGACGACGCCTGTTTTTTAATAATCCCGTCTACCTCCATTTTTCTGATTAACCCTCGTACTTCTTGATAGTATTTCTCAGGAATGGGGTATATTCTCTTCTGGTAAGGGGTTTCATCTGTCAGCCTTACCTTGTACTTATAATCCTTAATCAATCCAGGCTTTTCATCAAAAATATCTTGGAATTCCTTTATCAGATCCTCAAATTCCCCCTGAATTTCTTCAAATCCTTCAGTTTTTCTACTGGGTATTTCTGCTAAATTTTCCACTTCATTAATTATGGTGTTCAAAATTTCTTCCCTAAGGTCTATTTCCAGACTGTTTTTCACGTCCTGTTTTTCTATCTCTTCTGTGATTATGTACCCATCATTAAAGCTAATATTTCTGTTCTTCATGTCAATAATAGCTCCGACCTTCGATATAAAATCGATTCCAAGCACCATATCAAAATTGATCTTGCTCACCACAATGAAGATCTGTTCATAATTCCTTCCATTGATCTCAAAGTTCAATAACACTTGAATCTTGCACTTCACTGCCTTATCTTGGAATATCCCTCTCACTTTGACGGTAGAAACAGGTAGAACTGTCATGTTCTCTCCTCTTAGCAGACTTTGATAACATTCCTCTGAAATGATGGAGATAATTGCACCAGTATCCATCAGGGCTTTGTACTGTTGATCATCTATCCGTACAGAAATAATAGGTAATGCACATGGTCTTTCCTCTTTAACGATACCCCTCTCTTCTAGCAAATCTTCATCAGTAACTTCATATATCTCATTAATTGTAATCAGTTGTGGTGTGGCAATGTATCTACAAGTTCTCACTGACGTTGAGAAATTGGCGTTTTTTTTTGTGTTACCGACCTCAAAATTCTGCTGGCTCGTAGAAGGCCCAGGATCGATTTCAACATCCTGCCTTTTCTTTTGATTTTCGGTTTCTTTATCCCGTAATTCTTTTAGGTATTGCTGGCTTTCCTTCTCTCTTTGCTGATACTGATCGGGTGTCATAACCTGACCTTGAGGATTCTGATTTCTGTTTTGGTTCTGGTTATTTCTATTATAATTTCTATTATAACCATTATTGTTGTAATATCTGCCTCTTCCATTGTAGTTTCCTCGATTGTAGTTCCAGCCTCTTCTCTGTTGATAGGGACGGTAACCTTGCGATCTGTTATTTCTAAACTGATTATTCCTGTGAGGACCTACATTGTCAGTTTTCTCTTCGTCTGGCTTGTCAGTTTGTTGGACTTGGTCCATATATACAGTATTTATTTCTTTGAAGTCCTGCCTTTGACCTTTCTGTACTACGTTAGACATTGGACTTGTGTAGTCTAACCTCCTCAGTAATTCATCCATGCTGGTTAAATCCCTGATGTTGGACGAAATAATTAGTCTCCTCACCTCAACAGGCAGCATACGAGAAATCGCATCAATTAATTGCTCCGTTGACAATGGGGGTTGTAAAAATCTCAAGCGGGACAATTGACTCGTAAAGAAATCAGCGTACCGTGTTGGAAGAGTACCTGAGTATTTTCTTGAATACACCTCCGCTCTTAACGAATTCTGCGCTTCTATGGACCAAAATCGTTTGATTAATGCCTCTGCAAACTCGTCAAAGTTACTGAATGTGTATCTAAATGCGCAAAACCATTCGAGGGGTCCTCCAATCAGAAATCTCTCTACTATCTTCATCTCTCTCTCTCTGGGAATGTGAGCTTCGATGAAATAATCTTTGAGGTTCCTTACATATTCTATAGGGGTCAAACTATCAGTGTTACTGAATTTTTGCGGTTTATCTTCAAAATTCCTGATGACCGTTACGTTCCTCGGATATGAATCCGGGTAGTTTTTCCCACTATCTCGATAGTTCCACTCAGGTTCCATATTCCTCTCGTCATCCTCGTCTCTGAATCTGGATATACGTTCTTCAGGAGTCACGTCTCTCTCTTCTGGATCTAGGTTACATCTTCTGGCATAATTCCTATTGATTTCGCAAGCTAAGCCTTCTGTATCCTTGTCAGTGATTTCCGTTAAGACTTTCTTGATTATCTCTTCTTTGTAGTTCTCCATCAAACTAGCCTCTCCTAACTTCAAATTCTGCAGTTTGCTCGTCGTTTCGTTTACATCAGAGACAACTTTATGAATCTGTTCCTCTAATGTAGATTTTAATGTTTGCATATCCTGACCTAGTTGTGTTCTATCGTCAACTTGTTTTTCGGATAGCGAATCTATCCTGACGCTTAAATCTTTCCTAATCTGTACTACTTCATTGTTAATTTCTATTTGAGTACTGGCAAGTTTTCTTGCAATCCGTTCCTGAATTTGGGTTACATGTTCCCCACTTGACTTATTCCACTCGTCTTCCTATACTGCTACGTTTGCCGTTAACATTTCTGCTATGTCTACTTCGATATCTTCTTTCAATAACTTGTTATGGTCTAATACCTGGGTTCTCATGACCTCTACATCATACTTTAAACCTGCTAAAGACGTTGTCGTTCTAACTGACTCATCAACTAATCTAGTCGCTAATGCACTTATATTACGCGTACAAAGGGTTTTCGAATTTTCTATCTCTTCCCTGACTTTATTTACATCAATTTGGACTTTAGTAATATCTACGAAAACTGTGTTGACTTCTACCTGAATCTTAGTTATGTCACTTTTCACCTCAGTTATATCCGAATGAATGTTATTAATATCAACCTGAACATTGGACACATCAGTTCTAGCATTTTGAATTTCTTTTTGGACTTCCTCAACCTTGTCTTGGACAGTCGCAACATCATTTTTAACAACAACTACTTCGGCTCTAGCACAAGAAATATCCCCTCGGACATTAGCCACATCTAGATTTAACATTGTCAGATCTTTCTGTACCTTAGAAATATCACATTTAACATCATCAACATTTTTATGCACATTAGATACATCTGTGCGGATGTTAGTTACAGTATTCTCAATTCCTAGGGTATTAATCTGTAAACGCGACATATTATCCTCTAAATTAGCAGAACTGGTCTGAAGAACTTTCAAACTTTCATTCAGCATCTGCTTCATACTGCTATTCATGCTTGCTTTCAAATTAGCAGACATATTACTAGCATTCTCCTCCATCATCTGCTTCATACTTTCATTCATGCTAGCTTTCAACTCTTCTAACATCATCCTCATACTCTCATCTGCCATTACAATATTATTCAAAAATAGACTGCTGTAGGGACATACATCAATAGAGCAAAATAACAACATTTGAGCAACACTTTTCACCATATATAAATTTGATCAATTTTCTGTCTTAAATCTAACTTATAACTACCTTATAATTAACTTTCGAAGATACTTCATGTTGAAACAAACTCAAGCACATGTTCAAATTTCCCTGGCTCATTTTAAAATATCCTAACACAAATAATTTACATTTACAATCCAAATAATTTAATTTTATCTTTAATATGACTAAAATGTCATAAGCCGGTCAAATAAAATAAGATTCCAGATTATAGGCGATTTTTCTAAGTTTCCAGCCTATTTAACCTTTCTCAAGTTGTATAAGATCTGATCTTTTCTGAGTGTAATTTTCCTAATACAATACAACATTTAATTCCTATATAATCACACTCTTAAATTCTACAATTGGCCTAGACATCTAACAAAGAATCAACCTCTTTATTTGAGTCTAATCAAACCTCACGTTTTAGGTTTGCCAATCACACTAGCGTTCAACCTGGTAATCCAGTTTTGTTGAATTCGAGCCCCAACGTTTTAGGTGCGCCAATCTTACTGTCCCCGTTTACCCGGATAGTAGGCTGTCAGATATCCGCCCCCTCAATCGGATTGCCAATAATCAATCGCACCGGCTCAGCTACATCAATGAAAATGGCACTGACAGATACTATCGAGATATGAGCACAGAAGTTAACAGGAAATCATTGTGGAACACACCAAAATAGACGGGGGTTCATACTTACCGTTACTTACCTCTTAAAAATTATCTCGGGGATTGAGTTGACAACAGGATCACTAAAGTCTGTTCACACAATAACCTCCACCATGACATTTAAAAATGAACCAGAACGAAGACGAGAACTTTGAACTGTACAAAAGCTTTATTTCAAATAAAGGTGTATGATTTTAATAACACAACAAAATAAACGTGGCTATCAGTAGCCCATGTCAATCTGACTACGTCCTCCTATAGGACTTGCAAAGTTATCATACAACATGATATAGAACATATTAGCTCCCACGAGCTCCAAATAACGTAATATTCATAACACAATTGGATTGGAAAAGGACGTGAGGACGAGACCTATATAGAGCATTTGGTTTCCTTTAATAAACATGACACTTGTATTTATAGGCGCAAGGCCAGAGTGGACGACCTCACCCGCTGATAACCAGTTGTTGGGACAGCTGCGAGCTACCCTTCAACCTGTCGCACACTTGTCAAATGGGCTCCCCTTCTCATGCCACATTACGTAAGAATACAGCTCTCTCAAATTCCCCCTGGATTATTATGACAATCCTTAAACTTGTTAAGTTCTCATCCAAATGTTTAATAAGCTCTTAAATGTTTATAA
Organism: Meconema thalassinum; assembly: GCA_946902985.2. Lineage (NCBI taxonomy): Eukaryota > Metazoa > Arthropoda > Insecta > Orthoptera > Tettigoniidae > Meconema > Meconema thalassinum. The sequence continues at coordinate 2,094,215,651 of OX336388.2, read as the reverse complement.
CAAAATCACATAAATTATTTATAACAATTAGAAATTGTTTATACTATTTGTCAAAGATAATAATTTTTTTTAAACACGCCTTTAACATCACTTTCGTTCCACATTATTGTCAAAAATATTTACAACATTATTTACAATATTAACATTTAAATTAATCAAATTCTTAATTTAAGAAATACATTAACCACATGTTCATCCGGTTGGTAATTTCATAATCGTGTCCATATAATCGACCAATGAAGGTTAGTTATACATTTTAATGTCACAATCTGCTTTAATAAAGGTTGTAATAATTATTTGTGACGGTAATCTTCATTCAAAATCTTATCTCAAATTCTTTCAAAACTCGTGTTAATTATAACAGTAAATTCACTTGATTAATTTTCAACGAACTATGACAATACACTCCAGCGGAAAATAATTCGCTTTCAAAATAATGCACAAACTGCATTAAAATATTAGGCCCAAAATTCATCATATATTAATCTATATGGCATCAAAAACTTCCACAGAACTTACAAAAAACCTCCACTAATAAATTCTCTAACATCATTAATTACTGTGGGAACCTCCTCCATATTCAAGGGCATTATACATCAGCGACTTTCAACACGTGCGCTGCACTAGCGATTATACATTCATAGTTCCACTTAAAAATTCTTATAATCATTAATTGTTTCAAAACTGTTGTCATTTAACCTTCGTGGATTTCATTCATGAATCGAAATGAAGTCAAAATTTGCCAATCACAAACAAATTTAATAGTGAATACGCTTATATACGCCTGTCTGGTCTATCAAAATTTAAGATTAACATCTTCAAAGAAATGTAGTATAAAAATACTATCATCAAATAAATTGCGACTAAAACTGCAAAATAGTCGAATAGAATCCAATTAGACTGGGGAATGCAAACATCGTTATATAAATCTCTAATTGAGAAATACTCCTAACAAAAGTTCTTGACTTTAATGCATTCAATAATTCATTATTAAAGTTCATCTTTCACAAAAGTGTCTATGATGCAATGGTCGTTCATAACTGACGATAAATGTCTGTGTTGCAATCAATTCAAATAACGACTAGTATTTCCAAGATCGTCGACAACGTAAGAGATTTTAACGCTCTAAAATCATTTAAATGTTCTTCCTTCTTGATGATGATGACAGAAAATTGGTCAAAGTAATTAAACTGGGGTAGAATTACTTTAATAAAGTGACACGCTGTCTGAATTTAAATCTGCCATAAAAATCATTAACTTACAGTCAAATCGTGACTACAAAAATATTAAGCAAATTACTGAAAAATCTAAATATCAGTCTCAACTGATCCAAAATCATTTAACTATGCCCATGACATAACAATGTCTTAATAAAACGTCGAAAAAAAAGGCATAACTCATCAAGATGTACTGAGAATAGGAATCTCAAACAAGAAAATAGGGCAAAATACATGAGGACAAAAATATGGGGAAAATGTTTGCTCAAAATATTGCTAAGACACTCAAATACAATAAACGTTCACTACTACCTTATCTGCCGATTGACGTTCCAGAGGAAAATTCCCCAAAGAAGACTGCTGATGGATCCATTTCACCAAGTTAAAGCTGAGCTCCATCCTCGAAACAGGAAATAGCATCCTCGGAGAATCGAACTGCTTACTTCTCCGGAAATCGCTCTGCTCCTTGAAGACGAATAGACATCCTTCCGGCAATAATCTTCTTTGTGAGTCGGGATAACCCTGACCTCTCTTGAAAAATCCCTGAAGTTCCAGTAGACAATCGCCATGAAGTTTTTGTAATAATTTCCGAAGAAATATTCATATTCAATGAGTATGTAATAGATTCCATTGCTGTTGGATAGTATTCAGCTTGGAAGCACGAAACATGGGTGTAGATGGTATTCACCACATGTTCGCTTGTGTGGAATAGCAATTAGCGAAGTTCCATGTTGCTATCTTACTCCGTTGAAATATGTCCCAATTGCATTAAGTCCTTTAGCCTTCCATCTTCTCTTCGGTTATAGTAATAGAAGAACAAACTGCCATATTAAATTGCTCCATTATACTGTAGCGTTGTGTAACAAAAGCAATCTGAAGTCTCCCTATTTCACTAGCCGTGTCAGCCGTGGCGTTGAATCTGGCGATTCAAAGTGTTTCTCAGGTGGCGAGATAATCACTTTTGTCAGTCGTGTAAAACTGCCAATATCTTTCAAAATAATTGCTCGAAATTGTTCAGCTTTTCTATATTACTTCATGTAGCACTGCACAATAGAATTAGCTTATAAGCGACCGCTAACTGTTCAAAGCTAATCTTGTAGATGCTTTCTAAGGTGCGTTTTAACTTCACCTAGTTTTACTTGAATCTCGTATAATGCAGTGGCTTCACCACGCGTTATAAAGACGACTCCTTTCACTACTCTTTCACTCGACGTCTCACCAAAATGACTGTATATAAGAACTTTCACGATTAGACTTCGATGATCTGGGAATGATATTCTGAGAATGATCGGAGAATGAGACTCCTCTCTTCTGCGCAAGGCCTTTTATGAACTTCCTAAGGGGGGTATCCATCCCTTCCATAGCGTGATACTGCGTCATCGCTAAAAGTTCCAACTTCGTCAATACATGACGGATTTTCAAAATTCAAAAACTGAAAATAAATTTCACCAAAATTCCAAATCAATGCCTCTACTGCAAATGAATTTCCACAATTCTGCATTCCAAAAAGCATTAAAAATACCATAGTTTCAGCAATCTCCGTCTTTCTTTAAACTATCGTTCATTGGTTCAAGCCTCCCCTCCAATAGCATAGTTTCTTCCTCAGCAGAATTCCTCGTTTCCTGCGACTGCGTCGTAAATCTTGGATCCTTCTCGAATAAATGCTGACGTCACTGAGAATCTCAGCTCAAGTAGCTTGCTGGCATAACGTTTGCGTCATCCGTGCTTACGTCATGACTACCCACGTCATAACTATGACAGCCATAACTCTCCTTATAATTTTCCAACATAGCCACCGTGGTCTCTATATAATTCAATTACGGGGGCAGTACCTACTGTAAGGCCACGGCCGACTCCTTCCCTCTTCCTAGCCTATCCATCCCTATCTTTCATCCCTTCCCCTCCCTCATGAGGCCCCTGTTCGCTTTGCAGGTGAGGCCACCTGGGCGAAGTGCTGATCACACATCCCCAGTTGTATCCATCCCAACCAGATGTTCCAAGCTCCAGGACACTGCCCATAGAGGCGGTAGTGGTGAGTTCCCTCGCTGAGTCCGTGGGAACCATCAACCTAGAGGGTAAATTGACTAAATAAAAAATAAAAATAAATAAAAAACTGGTTCATTAGTTGAATTTCATGTAACAACATTTTGGACATGCCTTGTATGTTTATAAGGCAAAGAAAGAACTGAGGAAAACAAATGAGTACCGTAGCACATGACGCGATTTGAAGACACTCGGAAGTAAGTCGCCCAGGCGGGTGGATTCTAATGTGTTGGAATTCGTACAATCCTTGATTCACAGTCGGCTTAACAGTTTTCCCATGTGCAACAATATGCCAAAACGTCTGTAACAATAATGATAAATAGCCTACCGGTATTACAAATGTAATCTGTCGAATGTTGGAACTTATTAAGCGTTTCAATGAAATTACCATAGCGTTTTAAATTGAGATGGGAACGCAGAATTCTTTAGTTTACGGGAATGCCAAAAGTTAAATATGTTTTGGCAATATAATAGCAATTGCAAGAAAGGAAAATAAGGAAATAAAAAAAACATGCCGGAGGGGGGATTCGAACCCCTCTCATTGGGCGATGCATAAACTAAGAGATCACGGCCCTGCCACCTGAGCTACCGATCAACTGTTAAAACGCGCAATATTCAGGCACTTAAACATCATGCACACTGAAAATTTTATGTCAGTTTACGTTTTTCAACATTTTCTTCCTGGTATAATTATACTCCAGTGTATATTATGGAAATATCATAAAAAATGTTCCCTTCCATTATAATTCTTATACATAACTATGAAATTAAAACGCGGTGGACTTGTAACCGCCATGACTGTCATGCGGCAAGGCGCTTGTGCGCATGCGTGCTAGGCAGGATTTCTGAATTTTTGTTTATTAATTTAAAAATATTCTGTAACATATTTGTTTATTATAAAGACACTCTGCAAATCTACATGCCAAGAGCTCTCGTTGGAATGCATAACGAAGTCAATCGGTTAAGACGTTATCTCATTCTCGATGTAACAAAAATCGCCTTAGTGTTTTAAATATATAGATTGCTATGAATCTTACATTTTAAGAAAAAGTAGGCTATTTAGTTCGTCACGGAATTTTTATTTTTATATGTCATTCCTGAGGCTACTTTCCCCACAATCATGTATCCTATTAGAAAACACACCAAGTTACATGTTTGATTTTTATTTCTAATAGACAATCGATACAAAAAATCCTTTCAGAAGAAAGGTCAAAGGGGCATGGAACAACCGCCAAATGGATGCTAGAAGAGGAGTCCAACGGTAATGTCGTCTTCTAAAATCGTTGATTCAAATTTCTTGCTAAAATGCTTTTTCTAGATATAGCAAATCTCTTTATTTCGGAACTATACAACCTACAAAGCTGAAATTTACGTATGTTAATGATTTAACTTGTTCATTTTCAAAATTTTGTTTAGTTAAATTTGACCAGATGTTCATGAAAATGGTCTTAAAATTATGCAATTTTAAAAAGATTTATAAAATATCCAAAATACCTCAATTTTTAAAAATAAAGAAACAAAGTAATGAGAGAGTCTTGAAGAATATCGCAGAAAAAAATCGATTAATTCCTGTTAATAGTATCTAAGAACAGAAGTAAACAAAGTTGGAAATTAGCATGGGCTGCTAAGCGAAGATTAGTCGATTTAAATGGAATTTACTCGCGATTTAATCATCCGAGTGGAGTGAAACTTGGTACGGTAAATGTTTATATAACAGTTAATCTACTGACATCCAATTAAATGCAATTGTTTTGATATTGGTTTAAGTGGTTTAACTCATAGAAGGGGATTCGGGTTTGGATCCCAACTAAGATAACTTTCTCAAGTCTTACCAAACATGTATGGCCATTCCAAGGACACATAGGCCCTGCATTCGTTTCAAGATTTTACAAGATATTTCATTTTGGCGTACATACTATATTTATAAACTTAACCTACCACGTAGAGGGACGGCGTATCCACCCACTCACTGCATGTTTAAGGCCGAGGGAGCCAAAACAATACCGATTTTAATATTGTAACCGTGGCTGTTATGGATCGTGTACAACATTTATATACATTTATTTTCCATGAAAACACACACATATATTAGAAGCAATGTTTTAAATCTTCAAAATTCAGATCGAAAGTTTTCAATACATTTTTTTAAAATTTGGTCATTGCTTTGTACTGTTTTTCACTCTTACCCTCATATCTCCCACGTTTACAGGAATGATTGAACTTTCTTTTTATACTGATTCTCACATATTTACGCATTATTAAGATTTATTATTTCTTTTTTATTATGTGAAAATCAAAACATATTTTAACATTTTAATAGAAAGGCTAATTAAGTCACAAAAGTTTGAGTGGGATTTATTTACTAGCTAAAGGTTCAACACCCACATTACATAAAGAAAAGTGCAAATATTCATATAAACTTGGGAGATATAAGGGAAACGGTGAAGATCAGCTCAAAGCATATACCAAATTTTGAAAAATGTATTGAAGGTTTTCGATTTGAATTTTGAAGATTTAAAATATTGCTTCCAATAGCAAAATGTGTGTGATTCCATCTAAACGGATATAGATCAGGGCCATCCACGCAGCGCTCTCCGAGCACTAGTGTTCCGGCCGCGCTCAAAGCCAGTGCTCCAAGCGCTTTATTGGAAAGTAGTTTCGGAAGTCGTGGGAGGAGCTTGGTAGGCTGAGCGTGTGGTCTGCTAGTCTAGTTCAATGCGCTTAATTGACAGCGTGTAAGTAAATCAGTTTCACAGTGGTCATGACAGAACATCATACAAAAAATAAGACGAGTGGTGAAGAAGCAGCCTTTAAAGCAGAATGGGAAATTTCATTTTTCTGTACAGCTTATAAAGGAGCAAGAGTCACTTAAGGTCTCTACTATATGTTGATAATGGTAAAATGTTGTTGAATTTTCTTATTTAATATGTTCACATTTCAGTTTGGAATAAATCACAATATTCTTTACGTAACACTTGCGTTCGTTTCCTGCACATTCCTTACATCAGAGTACCATTCAAATTGTATATGCGGTATATTTTATAGCAAAAAATCCCTATCAATATGATGCGAACAATCCCACCAAGCCATCGGCCACACGAATGTACGTACGTATCTAGTCAGCGCGGTCCGAACATCGTCCGTCTGTCTCAGGTCTCCTCGCTCCGTAGTGGTGGTGGGGAAGGAGCGCTAGTCTGACTGCCCAGTGCTCCCCGAGCGCAATGACTGGATGGCTCTGATATAGGCCAATTCTTGTAGAAAACTGTATCTGTCATAATATTAAAATCGTTATTGTTTTGTCTCCTTGAGGGGGTCGGTACAGATTAACACATTCAAAAACCCTGTTTTTCAATTAACGCTTTATTTGTAATACAACCCTACACTTCTAGCTCATTTTGATGATAAAATTGAAAACAAAATGTGCATTAGTCAAGGAGTTATGTTTTTAAAAGCTAGGCATTACACAAGCTATTTAAGGAGTCAGATAACTTTGTCAGTTATGCTCTCAAAATTGTATTTTCAAATACGTTTCCCTTGTAACTCCTTAACTATAAGGTGTATTATTCCCATGCAAATTTACGTCTTTTTAATTTTCCACATGATTAAAAATAATACTGTAATAGAATTCTAAATGAGGTCATTTCCCGAAAAACTTGTACTTAATTATAGTATTGTAGCTGTTATCTTAAGGACCAACCTCCAACAAACAGAGCTGTTTTAAAGTAATGGCCGTTTTTTTAAATTAACCGAACACTTTATTTTGAAACCAAATTTATTTTTAGGTTTTACATACCTTCCTCTATTTTTCTACATAGTTGCTTTGTTTATTTAGGCACTTGTCATACTTTAAACCTAAGTTCTGAAATCCCCCTGCGTACGAGTTTGCTGCCTGCTCTGACAACAAAGAATTCACACTTGAGGAAAATCCATTGATAGAGTGATTATCATGAATCTTCGGTCCTCGTGAATTTTCGTGTCAATTGCAATCACCAAGTCATCTGTGATCACAGACCTGAGCTTTCATCGTCATGAACATTTTCACGGCCACTTTTGAACTCGCGTACCCATTTTTGCACTTTACCTTCCGTCATTGCATTATCACCATACACCTCACAAAAATGACGATGAATGTCTGCAGCCGACATGTTTCTTGCACTCAAAAAACCTATCACAGATCGTACCTCACACGCGGCGAGCGAATCAATAATCTTGAACATTGTAAAGATGTACAGTTTGTTGGAGTTGGTAGTTAACAATTTAAGTTGTCAGCATTGATTTTATATTTTAGTATTCCTTGTGTTGTTTGTGCCTTGTAGCGTGATGGACGTGTAAATATACGATCTACTATTTCGTTAACAAACTCTCGTTATTTCCACTGAAACTTGAAGATTAGTTAACAACAGGTTATGAGCCCAGAGCAGTGCGAAGTACGTAGACCAGAGCGTGAATTACGGATTGTTGAGATTGAGATGAAATCTGAATTTTAAAAACAGATTGTGAGTGTTTGTGACTGAACCGGCGAACGTTACAGCGACAGTACCAAGATGGCTGACGGAGATGACAAAGACCTCGTTTCCATTCCAAAGCTAGCAAATGGAAACTACTTCGCCTGGAAACTGAGAGTGAAGGCGCATATGATCGATAAGAACTGTTGGGTGGCGATTGAACCAGGCTTCGATGAGAACGAGTTGAATGTGGATCAGGCACGCTTAAATAGGAAAGCTTTGTCGGTATTATACAAATCCGTTGGGGATGATTTCTTGTTAGATGTGGAAGATTGTATTAGAGCGAAGCATGCTTGGGAAATTCTGGAAGAAATTCACGTCTCTTCTACCAAGTTTAATGCACTTCAGTCCTTAAAAGAAATGACAAATATTTCGAAGACCCCAAATATGTCGATGCAAGAGTATGCGGCCAGTATCCAGAGATTGAACAAAAAAATTGCCAGGGGTGGCATAATATTCGACGACGAGATGATGGCCAACTTCCTGCTAGTCGGGCTACCGATGGAGAAGTACGAGAACTTCGTCCAAAATCTACTGAGGGAGCCGGATCTTACAACACGGAAGGTTAAAGGACGACTTCTAGACGAGGAGCGACGCCGGACCCAGTTAGAAGCCGCGCAGGAGACTTCCGCATCAAGTGCACTCATCTCCAAGAAAGACAATAATGACAAATTAGTGTACAAAAACAGTAAGAAGAATAGTGTGCAGAGTGGAAAAAGTGGTGATAGTAATAGTGTTAAATGTTACAAATGTCAGAGGTTAAGGCATATTAGCAAGTTTTTTCCAGAAGTTAAATGTTTTAACTGTCACGAGTATGGTCTTTGGGCATCAGATTGTACCAAAATGAAATCAAATAATGGAAAAAGGGACGACAATGGAAATTCCAATAAAACGGGGAAGACTATAGCCTGTATCAGTGTGTTCGCAATGGTGTCAATGAACAGTTCTGATGTTTGGTACCTTGACTCGGCAGCGTCAGAACATATGACGTCTAAAAGAGAGTTGTTTTCCTCCTATTCAGAGTGTAAGGGCAATGTTAAGATTGGACAAGGGCAACTCCCAGTTAGTGGAAAAGGTATTGTCAAACTTGCATTATCTGATAAGTGTGGTGGTAATGTGCTTGAGATGAGAAATGTTTTGCACGTTCCAGATTTAGCATTCAATTTGATTTCAGTTGGGCGCTTAGCCAAGAATGATGTAATTGTTCACTTTAACAAAGAAGGTGCTAAAGGTATGTATAATGATGAGTGCGTGTTTACAAGTCTAGAATCAAATGGGTTGTATTTTTTGGAACCTAATCACAGTGTAGCTTGTATATCGAATGCTGATGTCAGTGAAGATGAGATGAGTGATGAAATTGAAGCTGTAGCCTTGCGAGCAGTGAGTTCAGATTTGTGGCATGTAAGGTTAGGGCATCCACATGTAACTGCTATGCAGAAAATTCCATATTTGTCAGGTTTAAAGAGTGAGAATAAGAGTGTGATGTGTGTGTTCTGGGGAAGATGACTAGATGTAGTTTCCCGCAGAAGAGTGAACGCCAATGCAGTAAACCACTGTAATTGGTACATAGTGATTTGTTAACATCTCCTGTTAAATCAAATGGTGGTCATAAATACATGATGAGTTTTGTGGATGATTATTCCAGATTTACAGTTGTTAAATTCTTGAAAAGTAAAGGTGAGGCTTTCTCAAAGTTTTTGGAGTATCAAGCTGAAGTAGAAAAAATGCATGACTTGAAACTTAAATGCTTTCAAACAGATGGAGGTGAAGAATATTGTGGTAATAAATTCGAGACCTATTTGAAAACGAATGGGATAGGTCATAGAAAGACGGTAGCTTATACTCCAGAACAAAATGGTATAGCTGAGAGGTTTAATAGGATTGCAGAAGATAAGATAAGGTGTTTGTTAGTGCAGTCAGGTTTGTCAGATTCGTTTTGGGCTGAAGCAGCCAACACTGCTTGCCTTACTAGGAATCTATGTCCATCTAGGGCTATTGGGAATCAGATCCCATATGAAATGTGGAAGGGAGAGAGTGCTGAAAAAGAATATCCAAGGTTACGTGCATTTGGTTGTAAAGCTTGGTTATTTCAGAAAGTAGGTAAATTTCAGCCCCGAGCAGTGAGATGTGTATTCATAGGTTATGAAAACAATGTGAAAGGGTATAAATTGTTTAATCTTGAGACTAAACCATGTGTGATTGGATATCATGTAAAATTTGATGAAAGTATATTTCCCATGGTAGAACAGGTTAGGCCTACTATTAAGCATGTTCAAACTGATGTTTTGATAAGAAATTATTGTAGTGATGAGTCAGAGATTGAGATTGAAAGCAATGTCCAAGAGAAAGATAAAAATGTGATTGAGGCTGAAAATAATGAGAACGTTTTGAGAAGGAGTGAAAGGTTAAGGAAGCGTAAAGAATGTTCTTGCTGTAATTTGTCGGTATATGTTGCTGATTATATCGAAGAACCATTGAGTGTGAGTGAGGCATTGAATGGGGAGTTCTCTGATGAATGGAGAGATGCAATGAAAAGCGAGCTAGACAGTATCCAACGTAAAGGGACATTTAATTTGGTTGACAGGCCTTCTGGTAGAAATGTGTTGGGTTGTAAGTGGGTTTTGAAACTTAAGAGAAATCCAGATGGTACTGTTAATAGATTTAAGGCGAGATTGCTAGCACAAGGTTTTTCCCAAGTGCCAGGGGTAGACTTTAATAAAACTTATGCTCCAGTAATTAAAAGAAAAACGATTCGACTGATGATGGCCATAACTGTCATTAATGGGTGGGTTCAGGAACATATTGATGTGCTCACAGCATATTTGCACAGTGAGTTGAATGAGGAAGTTTTCATGGAACAACCTAAATATTTTGAGGTGGGTAAAAATAAAGTGTGTAAATTGCTCAAAAGCTTGTATGGGCTTAAACAAAGTGCTATGGAATGGCATTCGACCTTGTATATGAATTTGTCAGAATTAGGTTTGAAACCTCTGGTGAAGGATCCATGCGTGTTTGTTAACAAAGATAAGGATCTGTTCATTGGTGTTTATGTTGATGACTTGGCATGCTGGGGAAAATGAGAACGGGTTGAATGGTTCAAAGAAGAGTTGGACATTAGATTGGAGATTAAGAAGTTAGGAAATATGACCAACTTTCTTTCTATGAATGTGGAGTGCAGGGAAGGAGTAATGTCTGTTCATCAAACTGACTACATTAAAAGGGTATTGAAAGAATACAAACAAGAATGTTGCAGACTTGTTTACGAAGTCATTGAATGGGCCAAAGACCCAGAGTTTCATAACGATCCTCAATTTGGTTTAGTTTATAACAGGAACTGAATTTTTTGGTATTTTTGTTGAATTAAAGGATTTTCATTGTTTGATGTTAACTACCAGGGGAAGTGTTGGAGTTGGTAGTTAACAATTTAAGTTGGCAGCATTGATTTTATATTTTAGTATTCCTTGTGTTGTTTGTGCCTTGTAGCGTGATGGACGTGTAAATATACGATCTACTATTTCGTTAACAAACTCTCGTTATTTCCACTAAAACTTGAAGATTAGTTAACAACACAGTTCAGCATTCAGGTTGCACTAACTACGGGTTTTAAAAAGAACGGCCCTTACTCAAAAAACAGCCCTCGTACAATGAAGTTTTTCTCGCGTGTACTAAGCGATTGGGTCTACAAAATTGACCAAAATCATGGGCCTTGTTCGGATGGTTGTTTATGATACAAAATCCCATGCAAATTTATGTCTTGTTAATTTTCCACATGATTAAAAATAATAATAGAATTCTCAAAGAAGGCAGTATTGTAGGTGTTATCTTAAGAAGCAACCTCCAACAAACAGAGATAAAATGGGTTAATAAATGCTTCACTTATCAGAGAAATGATGAAACCCGACAACTTAACAATCGTCATTCTGCATTTCTTTAGAAATGTTTAACTATGCTGCAGACAGTTTTAAAATTTGCACATGTACTCTACAGATGAGGTACTTAACATGTAAAACGTTTATAGCAGAATCGGAGATATAAATTGTATGATATTGTTAACTTTCAAAGGTGTTAAGAGGACACCGAACTGAAATTTGTACTTCGGTATTTTGTATCCGATTATTATATTTACATTTGTTTGTTGGCACAGGCTAAAGTAAAATGTGGCTTTTCACCGCTCTCTCAGTCTCACTCATGGCTATGATTATATGGAAGCTACTGAGTAATGACATTCGGGAATGCTGTGAAGGGTTTTACTCCTAGGGTTAGTACTGATGTTCTGACTCAGTCAGGAAAGCAATGCCAAACTACCTCACTCCTCATCGTGCCTAGTACGCCTCAATATTAGGGTTTTTGTGGGTATCCAGCCACATAACCTAACGGTGGTACTATTTGAGGATCCAACCAACCTTTTGGCTGATGACCTAACAGACAGATAGCATGAAAATTAAACCACAGATACCTCTTTGTAAGACTTTCTGTAGCTATGTAGCTCTTTGTAAGAATAGTGTTCACACCAAATTTCAGCTATGTACACTAAAAATTGTTTGAAAAACAAAATGTACTATTTTATTTTTTGGTTTTGAGATAAAAAGTCTCTTGCATGACATTTGTTTTTGGATTGACACGAAATTTGGCATAGGCTAATACTACCTAAGACTCCTTGCAACAAAAGTTGGTACACCACTAAGTTGTTTGATGGTTAGTATGGGATATAAAGATTTTTTAATATACTGCACTTTTTCTCTTTCAAAGAGCAAGTGAATGTTATGTTAAGTAGGTCATAAATGACGATCTATTATTCTCACAACAAAATCCAGACTAAATTACACCAAAAAAACAACAACAACTACTAGCGTGCCTGTCCGTTTCGGACGCTGGCGATCAGCATAGCTCTTCTGGCTTTATCTGTGGCAGTTCGGAACAATTCTTCAGAGCTTTTGTTGAACCAGGTTCTAAGGTTAAAAGGAAGGAAGCTTGTAGTTTAACGTGACCGTTAATCTCGAGATCATGAGCCACGGGACCTCCTTTTTACGTGGAATCCGAGCCACAGGACAAGGCATTTCACTTCGAAAATCTCACATGCATTGACCGGGAATCGAACCCGGACTGCCTTGGTGAGAGGCATACAGATAGACTGTTCTAAGGTTGTCGAGCCAGGAAATTCTCCTTCTGCCGGGCGATCTCTCTCCTTCTATTTTTCCTTGTAGTATAAGTTGAAGCAGCTCATATAGTTTTTGATTCCTCATAATGTGACCAAGGTACTGTAGTTTACGACACTATTTACCTACTTATAAACAAAATTTCATTTGAATCAGGTGAAAATTGCATTGTAAGGAACTACTGGAGAAGAGGACTGCCTTCCCTAATTTTCAATGTATCTTACAAAGTATCTAAATTATTTACCTTATGATAAATTGCTTATAGTGTAGCATCATTTAAAAGGGACGCCGTAGGCTTTAAAAATGCCGGCATCGAAAAAAAAAAATTCATTTTCTGATAAAGCACACATTGGGGTATTTGATTTCACCAAAAACGGCATTTTGAATTTTTGGATGAAATCCATGGAAACTCAGTTCATGGTCCCCTTAAGCAGTACGGACCCCCTTAAGCTGTATGTTCCCCTTGAACTAAAAACGCTATTTGGCCCACCCTTTGACTCTGAATACAATTAATTTGAACGTGACATGAATACCATTTTTAAAATAAGATTGTTGCCTTTCCTGTAACATATAAAATATCAAATGATTCGTGGGAAAATTGACAAAATAAATCAAAAACCCCTATAAAATCAAATTGGCTGGTGAAATGCTAAAGGAAGTAGGAGACTTCTGTTACTTAGTAAGCAAAATAACCAGTGATGGACGAAGCAGAGGATATAAAAAGTAGGTTGGCTCAGGCAAGAAAAGCATTTCTACAAAAAAGGAATCTGTTGACATCGAATATAGATTTAGGCATTATGAAGTCATTTTTGAAAGCCTTTGTCTGGAGCGTGGTGCTCTTTGGAAGTGAAACTTGGACTATTGGTGCAGCAGAAAAGAGGAGAATTGAAGCGTTTGAAATGTGGTGTTACAGGAGAATGATGAACATCAAATGGGTAGATAGGGTTACAAACGAAGAGGTATTAAGACGAGTGGGAGAGATGTTTCTGGCGGCTGCTAATGAGAAGAGATAGGTTGGTAAGACACATAGGGTCTCCTAAGACACCCAGGAATAGCAAGCTTAGTTATGGTAGGAAGGGTCGAGGATAAGAACTGTAGTAGACCAAGGTTAGAATGTGTTATACAGATTGCCTCGGATGTAGGGTGTGATAGCTATGTAGAGATGAAACGATTAGCTCAGGACAGGGAGACATGGATATCTGCATCAAACCAGTCAAAAGACTGAGGACTCAAACAACGAAATGGACAACTCAATTGGGTTTACCAATATTGCCAAAACAAATTAAATTAAGGTCGCACGTAAACACAAAAAGTAAACGTGATCGAAAAGTTTCAGTCCCCACCGAACGAAGCAACGGAGGAGTGATGTGCATCAGGTTGGAGGAGCGGGAAGGGCGAAGGGGAGGGGGTAGCTGTGACGGAGGGAGTGTAAGAGAGAGACAGACAGAGAGTGGGAGAGGGAGGGAGGGCAAGGATACTGATCTGTTTGTCTTATTTAAAACTACATGGGAGAAAACACGGACGAGAGCAGCTCGTTTTCCGATTGGTTGCTGTTGGAAATTGCGTCACAGTCTGATGTGATCTCCAACTAGTTACAGGAGCTTTATTGCTCTTGATGGGGTGGGGCTGCACGAGCAGTTTGTGTTTCTCGTTTCCGCACCACAAACAAAGTAGGGAGAACGCTTTCACCTTCAAGGCATAACAATTATATTTTACTACCGCACTTGTATGAAAATAATGCAACTTATATAGGGGAACCACAGTTAGGCTGTACGATTTTATGAGTTGCGTGTAATATTTCCTAGGCACTAAATTCTAGGTAAGGTTATTGGATTTACATTTCAACCCTCAGATACTCGCGCGGGCTACGGGTGTAGCCCAGTGATTTATTTTGTTGTAGAACAGAGTATATTCTTTGCTAGGAATATTGAGAATCTCTGTAGCTGCCTGTTGATGCTGTATTTCACAGACGTGTGTGATTCCAACTGAACCAATTGCACCAAACTGACCCCAGATGCATTAGACGTCGTCTGGGCTACAATAGTAGCCCGCGCGAACATCGCTGTTTCAGAATTGAACGTGCAAAGGAAGCGTTGCCGCACTGGAGGTGGCCATGAAGATGCATTTCAAAATTAGTCAGTGTTTAGATGAAAGTGTAGTGGAAATAAAGTAGGCTGTTGCTTGTTGTGTGGAGGAGGAAGGGAGAAATCAACAAGGAACAGATGCGCAAAGTGCAATACAAATCTTCTCGGATCATTGTGTCCATTTGTACTGAAGGCTTGGGTGACAAATTCGTGTGAGCTTGCTTATGGATTTCCTGGGCTCTACTGTAGATTATAGCCAATAGGGCGAAAATAAAATTCAAAAATTCGAGAAAAACTAAATGAAAATACTGAAATTGTTCATAATAAGTGCTGTTTTTCTAAGGAAATTATCGAACCAAGTATTATTTTTGGTTTAACTCCAACCCAAATATGCAGTAATGTAAGTATTTAGGTTTACATAAAAATTAATTTAATAGTTCTAGTTCTATTAGTTCTATTTCTGTTGGAGTTTTACCGAAGATATACGGTAAAATTTAATTTTATTCTTAGGTTTGTATTTTCTCTCCATATGAAAATAAAAGCCTACATACAATCCTCAGATTAGCGTAGAATACTTCTATATACTACTATTTATCTTGTTATTAAAACTGAACACCAAAAATAACGTCTGCTCGTCCATCAGATCGAATAACCGTTTGGGCAACATATGTAGTCCACGGGAGTAACGCTGTATCTATTACTAGTGCGAGTGACCGAGGGTTAAATAATAATAATAATAATATACTACTATTTTAGTATTTACCAGCCGGATTATATAACATAAATAATTACCAATAGGCAATACGGATCAACATTTACCTAACCGTCATGCATCTTATTATAGTTGTAATCAGTTCAAAATAGAACGTCTAGTACTTAATATGGGGGACAGCGATTTCTAGATGCATACTTGTACATAAAAATCACGTCAAATTCAATGTTATCAGCGCTGATATCACTTAAGTTTTTTTTATTTGTTATTGTTACGCTACATAAATTAGGTGCTCTGCAGTCAGTTATTATTTACGACTAGCTGAAGTACCAGTGCTTCGTTACTGGTCATAAATAAATTGAAATGTGAAGGTGACAGTTAAAACAGGGGATAGGCAAGGTGCTGCGCGGAGGGAGAGTAAGGATGGAACATTTTGTCCAGCTACACCGCTTGGCGTTGACCGTGTTTTATAGCACAAATTTAGGTTTCACTCGCTAACCGTTGGAGATACATGAAAAGTGATAAGGACCGTTCGGTTAGAAATTTAAATTTTAAACCTCGTACATGCCATCAAAAGTTTGCTGTTTCTTAGCGTTCTCTTCTTATTCGAAATTGAAATATGGAAGTTTGAAACCAAAGGGTGTGGTGACGTCACTAATATGGTCGCCATCTTTAAATAGTGCAAAGTATTGAAATCAAAAGCAGCCTATATATTAAAAAGGTTAATCAGCTACTCCCATGTAAAATTTCATGTAGCCTACATCGGACCAGTGTTTCTTTGGTGATTGAGTAATACACAGACACACACTCTCTCATTTTTGCTGTATATATTAGTATATAGCCTATGTAGCTTTTTCAAGGGGAGAGTGGGGCACAATGAACCGGAAAAAATATTTTTCACTGCTACTCATCCAGTAATTTTAATACAGAGCTGTGGTTTCCTCCCTTGAGAAGTTTAATCATTCATTTATCAAATGCCCTCATATGAATACACTCGGAATAGTAGTTTCTTAACAAAATATCTTTAAATAAAAATAGGTAAATGGTTCATTCTGCCCCACCCGTGGGGTACCATGAACCAGTCTTCAGAGTTTCATTAGAAGCACTTAATTACAGAGTTATTTCCAAATGTAATATAATCTTCACATACAGTCCTCTTTTAATCATAACTAACCATATAGGCATTCAACCACACATACACATTTGAAATTAACAGACTTCATTAGACTGGAAGTTAATTCCAAATTTGAAGTATGATTTTTGTCTCTTTGTTACCCCCATAAGTAGGATATGGCAACACATATACAACACATCAAAAAAGTTTTGCATCACCTCGGTTCCCAGATCTCCGGCATATAGACGTTGACTGTGTATATTGTATCCAAGATACAGTCCCTTTGACTGTTCATAGATGTCACTAAAACTGCTCAAAGATGTAAACAACCATGCATGAGCAGGGCCTATTAGACGGAGGGGGTACGACAGCCGATCAGTTCCAGTCATTCCACCAGGACGAAGGTACGCTGCTCATGTTGTCTGTAGTTCTACCATGCCTAGAAGGTCAATACCGCAGTTCGATTGCGTCCGCATTGTTACTTTGTGTCAAGAAGGGCTCTCAACAAGGGAAGTTTCCAGGCGTCTCAGAGTGAACCAAAGCGATGTTGTTCGGACATGGAGGAGGTACAGAGATACGGGAACTGTCGATGACAGGCCTCGCTCAGGCCGCCCAAGGGCTACTACTGTAGTGGATGACCGCTACTTACGGATTGCCGCTCGGAGGAACCCTGACAGCAATGCCACCATGTTGAATAATGCGTTTCGTTCAGCCACAGGACGTCGTGTTTCAACTCAAACTGTGCGCAATAGGCTGCATGATGCGCAACTTCACTCCCGACGTCCATGGCGAGGTCCAGCTTTGCAACCCCGACACCATGCAGCGCGGTACAGATGGGCCCAACAACATGCTGAATGGACCCCACGGAATTGGCATCACGTTCTCTTCACCGATGAGTGTCGCATATGCCTTCAACCAGACAATCGTCGGAGACGTGTTTGGAGGCACCCTGGTCAGGCTGAACGTCTTAGACACACTGTCCAGCGAGTGCAGCAAGGTGGTGGTTCCCTGATGTTTTGGGGTGGCATTATGTGGGGCCGACGTACGCCACTGGTGGTCATGGAAGGCTCCGAAACGGCTTTACGATACCTGAATGACATCCTCCGACCCATAGTGCAACCATATCGGCAGAATATTGGAGAGGCATTTGTCTTCATGGACGACAATTCTCGACCTCATCGTGCACATCTTGTGAATGCGTTCCTTCAAGATAACGACATCGCTCGACTACAGTGGCCAGCATGTTCGCCAGACATGAACCCTATCGAACATGCCTGGGATATGTTGAAAAGGGCTGTTTATGGACGTCTTGACCCACCAACTACTCTGAGAGATTTACGCCGAATTGTCGTTGAGGAGTGGGACAATTTGGACCAACAGTGTCTTGATGAACTTGTGGATAGTATGCCACGACGAATACAGGCATGCATCAATGCAAGAGGACGTGCTACTGGGTATTAGAGGTAGTGGTGTGTACTGCAATCTGGACCACAAATGCTGAAAGTCTAGCTGTATGATGGTACAACATGCAATGTGTGGGTCTCATGAGCAATAAAACGAGCTGAAATGTTGTTTGTGTTGATCTCTATTCCCTTTGTATTTAAAGGTTCCGGAACTCTTGGAACCGAGGTGATGCAAAACTTTTTTTGATGTGTGTACTATAGCCTATTATTTGCTGGAACAGATCCCTTACCTGAAGAAATAAGAACTTTCCGACCATTCTTTCACTCTTTCTCAAGAATGACACCGAATTTTTGCCTGCATCATCCTTCGGTGTACGTCTATGACTTTCAAAATTTTCCCTACGTAGTAAACATACTTTTGGTTCTTCAGTTCAAACTTGGTCAGAACCAGAACAAAATCATCAGTTTCTGGAGATTTGTCAAAATCCTCCAAGTTGTAACTTATTTGGATTCATCAAACTCATTCAGGTTGGCATCGCTCTCTTCGAACTGAACCTCACTATTCTCTTCCTCAGATTCCTGCTCATAAAGCTTCCGTTTGGTCTAGTAAAATTATGTAAATGAATAGACATTACCAGCACCTTAAGTATTTACCCATGCAAAGAAACCCACAAAAGGACTCGCGGCATTCAGGGAAAATTGAATCCCTCCCGGGGCACAATGAACCACTTGGCTCACTGTGCCCCAGCAGTACGTATTTCTAAACAAAGCTATTGTGAGGTTATGTATGAACATTGTTCAAATTATAAGATGTATAAATTTAAGACACGATTCTGATGTTATTTAATAACTTACTTAATCAGAATTTCAACCAATGAAGAAAGTTTAAACAAAGAACTAAAAATCGTAACCAACATCGCAAAGAAAAATGGATATTCACAAGATTACGTCAACAGAATTAAGAATAAAATCGTCAACAAGTTTGAAACGACTTTAGAAAATGATAGCAAAAGAACCGAAAATTCGCTACTTTCACGTACGTAAACCCAAAAGTACTGTACCCATGCGTATAATCTCGATGGAAAATATGCTTCTGCTTCCAGCTAGCTTCAGGTCTCAGGCGTGTACCGTTTCCCCAATTGAGCAGTGCATATTTTGGATTTGAGGCTACAAGGTACCAACTCTACAATGATAAGGCACAACTCTATTCTAAAACTTTAATCCAGTAAATAAAATCATGGCTTTAACAAATAAAACAATCCCCATAACCATAAAACACAAGCAAACAAAAATTACTTTCCACAATCCACCAATATGAGCAAAAATATAATCATAATAAAAATCATATCATACCACAAAGCTTTTACCCTTATGTGAATATCACAAAGATATTCTAGTGCGCTGATGCACATACAACTTCACAAACAACTTTTACATTGACATACTACTGTCATCCAATGTGACTTCTTTAATTTCACAAATTAATTATTCCTTAAACCTCTTTAGTTTTGACAAATATGTGTACCGTGTGTGTGTTTTGATTTTTCTCTTCCCACCAAATGCGTCATGCATTAGCCTATTCTGGTGTTGCACCGCAAACTACGTGCAACTCCATATTTATGCAAGCTACCCCTACTCCACTATTTATATAGTCCCACTGCATGCTGTTGTGATTTCATATTAAAGACGTTAAATTATAGCTGTGTCGGAAGGTACAATAAGACTACCTTGCGTGCGTAGCCTGTGGCATCTGGTAACCAACTTCATTAACTTGGCGTCAGTGACAGTGCAAATACATCGTCTAACCATTCGTCAGATAGCTAAAATAATGAACCATCAGGCTGATCTATAATTATCCATGTGTTCTTAAACCACATGGCTACGTTACTCAACATAACAATATTTCAATACATGTCATTTATAGGGTCTAAATCTGTTCCTTTCAACTTGTATTCACGGTTCATCTGACCGTCTCTCCCAGACCCTCTACCCGAGCGGTCGGCATACAATAGAATGTGGAATGGGGTTCCAACAATTATCTCGCCCCTCGCTTCAAGTTTGAAGGCTTTCCTCACTAAGCAGTAAAGATTTACAAGACAAAGACTGTTGTCCGAACGACACACATATCCCAAAGGATCTTAATTGAACAGTATGCAATCAGGTAGTGAATGAGCTTTATAATTATTCCTGCCCCGAGGATAAAATAATTACTGGCACCAACAGGTCCATTCAACATGAAGGTACGGGGTTCGCAACACATTAGTCTCATAGGCAACCGTGGTCTTAAATAATATGCGGTCAGCCCAAATGCTGCCGGTATTTGAGGTTCGCTTCAATAAGCCGAATCACTCACAATAAGTTCTCGGGGAACCAATTAGAGTATTGAGGTGTCCTCGTTTGCCTCATACCTAATCAAGGGATTACAACCCGGAACATTAACATCCTTCATCAGAGTTAGGGTCCAACACAACAACTCTGGCACAAAGTATATCTCCGCTTACGCCCCCGGCGTAGGAGATTTCATACGTAGAATATACCACCTGGCTCCTTTAACTAATGTACGACCTCCGCCCTATAATATTAAGAGAAATCTATCAATTTACTCTATAAGCTTCTCATATAAGCTGCAAATTCAATTCACTAAAAGCTCTTTCATTCCTGGCATCATTGTATTCCCATTAATACAATCTTCTGATATAAAACTTCTTTCCTTAATTACCGTAATGTAATCTTACTGTATCATCTTACTGCTTAGATCGATAAGTCTTGCAATTAGCGTAATTATTTCTCGCTTACAACGTTTATTATTTCCTGATGCGTTCATTCATACTTTTAATATTCATTATTATTATTATCATTAATCTCACTGACATAAATGACCAAAATCATTCCTTATTATTATTTTCACATAAATTACCAAGAATCCTTCCTTATTATTACCTTCACATAAATTACCAAGAATCCTTCCTTATTATTACCTTCACATAAATTACCAAGAATCCTTCCTTATTATTACCTTCACATAAATTACCAAGAATCCGACACAACTAAACGTCTTAAAAACTCGAACAATCGTGTTCGTTGCATTTACATAACTGATTGCCATTCTTAATTGATAGTGGTAATGATTACTCCACTTAATGATGCAAATTAACATCTCACCTTTATGAAAATCAACACAATAATGATTAAACCTGGAGGATCTACCTCCTAATCTGATTTTTACTGGCATCTTTACTGAAATCACCAACATGCAGTGTCCTATGTTCATTAATTAAACATAATTTGTGGGGTACTCACATATCTCTACCGGCTCCTTACGGTGGCTCCAACCAATCATATTCTTCCAGTTTGCCTGCCATTTGCAGGTTTAACGTGACATATTTATCTTGAATACACACATTTTATGACACATATTTTCTGTTACCAACACGGCACGTTGCATTTCTCTAAGGAAGCTATCGCTCCCACACATGTGATACTTTATAACACTTATTCAATCACTACTTTAAAAGATATTTTACATATGCTTTACACATAACACACGACACTTTATACACTTTTCATTGTTGAAATTCCCTAGCAAAGATCAAAATTGCAGGTGTCGATGGCATCTCCCGTGCTCCTATCAACTCCTGATTGAAAGTCTGGTTTACCTGCTCTCGGAATTCACCAACAGTTCTTATCCATACTCCTACGGTAAGCTCCCTGCGTTGCATAAATATGCTAACTACCGTCCTGAGCGTTATTTGGTATACTTATGACATTACCAACTGCTTCGTAACATTTCTTTTAGCGCCTTCCATCGTAATTACACATATACGATCAGTCAATATTTTACACATTGCGCTAACACTGTGCATAACTTTACATGGATTATTATTTACAATAGTTCTGCAACTTATTTCACACGTTGCTTCCTAAATGAACACACATTGTTCATACTGTTTACAAAACTGTGTAGCGATGACTATTTTCAACTCTCGGTGACAAACTATGTCCAACTTTGTAAACTGCGTTAAGACTGGCAGCAATACTGGCGTGCGCCTGGCATGACGACTGCGTAAAAACTGAGTAAGACTGAGTGCTCTCTCAAGGGTCGACTCCCTTATATTGGATTCCCACGAAAAGTAGGGCGAAATTTTCCCGCGTCATCTCAGCTCCTCTCACAGCGTGATTCTGGTCTCGAAACCATGA
Source organism: Meconema thalassinum (assembly GCA_946902985.2). NCBI lineage: Eukaryota > Metazoa > Arthropoda > Insecta > Orthoptera > Tettigoniidae > Meconema > Meconema thalassinum. The sequence goes on along the minus strand of OX336388.2, from coordinate 2,094,193,220 downwards.
TCATCGAGATCCTTTGTCATCACAGATCCCAGAACTACCTGCGTGCAGAAGAATCGCTCGTCCAATTAATTAATATTAATTCCTTTCTCCATGGCTTGGGGACGCCATCTTACTGGGAATCCCAGGCGACCTTCTCAAAACTCTTCGCGAACAACGGGCGTTTTCCATCCTTCCGCGCTCCATTAAATATGCACCAATTTCGCAGATTAAAGGCTCTAAAATTAGCCTTCTGGCAAAAGATTCACCTGTGGACAACTCTCAAGTCAATCCGTTACTCCAATCACGAGTAATCAATGATTTTCCTGGCTATCTCTCCCCAACAAACTCAATGCTATTCTCCGTCGGGGAAGAACTGGGTCATTATTCAGGCCCTCACCCTCTCCCAGACGACATAATGAGGTCAGAGAGATGGACGTGGCTCCACTGAACACCTCCCACAATTCTGGGCTAATTTGTAAAAATGTCAACTCTGCACTAGCAGTGCTCCAAGCCTCGTATAGCCTACACCAAGTAGTCTAATAATGCAGTATTCTGCTCCTTTTCCCTTCATTATTTTAATAAATAATGTCACTGCAACGGAAATCACACCAGTGATTTAATATACACTTCTCTCTAGGGGTTTTTACAATGAAACTCCCTCCACAGACTTCGGGTTCGTTCCCTGGTGGAACCTTTATACTGAGATCACAGTCTCTGAGAACCACGTTCGATTCCAGTCAGCATAACCTCCTCGGGTTCATATTCCCCTTGCGAAACTTATAAAAGTCAATTGCAAGTGGCTTTCTATAAGTAACCAGCTGACTGTCTATCACTGTCTGTGTTTACATCTGGGGTCCTTCACCTCGTCTGGCTGCGAGTAGGTTAGTCCAGCTCCCCATTCCATTCTGCGCTCTTTCTATGCTGTTCATTCTCCAGGCGGAGGGTCGTATTTATTGCCTCAACCTCTCTCGCCGCTGCAACCATTTCTTCATAGAATTCTCGCAGACACTGGCATCTTTGTTGTTCGTCCCTTCCACTGGGCAAACTGTCTGCTTCTCGTTCCGTCTTGCCGCTCGAACCTTCAGTTCTGACTGCTTGGCTGACTTCGCTCTCCACGTTGAGTTGGGTGTGCGTTATTAATACCTCTTCTTGTTCGTCGAATTCTTCTGGCGGATAATAAACCTTTAAATTGGCTACGTTCATAACGACCTCGTTTCCAGTTTCTAAATGCTTCAACCTGTATGCATTGTTCTGTAGGTCTCTTATCACCTCGAACGGGCCGTGGTAAGCAAAAATGAACTTTTTATACTTCCGTGCCTCTGGATCTGAACTGGCGGTTTTTTTATTAACACTTTCTCTCCCACGAGAAGCGGTCTATGATACCTCTTCGCACGATTTCTTCTCTGACGTCTCTCCGCCTGTGCTTTGAGATATTCGAAGGTTCGTTGGATCCTCAATTCTCGACCTGGCTGTGCGTCTACTGGTAATGGAATGACACCAGTCCACGGTCTCTCCGGTCTCTGATCCAGATGTAGAGTCACGGGAACCTGACCTGTCGCCTCATGTACCGTATTATTTATACAGTATTCAATTACTTCTAGGAATTCAATCCAACGCCAATTCGCTTCCGAGCAGTAGATCTTCATGTATTTCTGGATCTCTCTCATAACTCTTTCAACAAGACTTGCCTCAGGATGGCGAATGGTAGATAAAATCTGCCTAATTCCTAGAGTTTCCAGTTCTCGACGAAATTCTGCACTTGTAAAGCAACTTCCGTGGTCCGAGAGAATGTTATCCGGCTTCCCAAGAATCGGAATAACTCTCTCTTTCAGCCGTTTCAAGACCTGCTTTGAACTTGTCTTTTGTATGGGGCATAATACCACCATTTTCGAAAATACATCCATGGCTACAAAAATGTGTCTATTGCCTCTACGTGCTCTAGGCAATGGTCCAAAGTTGTCTATGCTCAATAACTGCCTTGGCTTCTCCGGTAACAACGGGATAGGTCGTTGCCTCATTAAAAAGGGATTTGGCTTTACCCTCTGGCATAGATCACATGTCCTAATAGCATTTCTCACCGTTTCTCTCAACTTAGGCCAAGTAAATGCTTCCTTCAACAGAGCACAGATTTTATCTATCCCTGGATGACCAAATGCTCTGTGTGCCAGCCACACCAATCTCCTCTGCAAAGATGCAGGAATCACAATCCTTTGACGTGTATGATCTACGTCATCCCACTTGTGTAATATCTGATTATACCATATATAATCTGTTGCCAATGCCTCTGCCTCTCCGTATATCGCAGTTCCCCTTGCTAAGCGTCCCTCAAAGTAATCGATCATCATCTTCAACCACGGGTCTTCGCGTTGTAGGTTGGTAAGATTCCTTAAGTCATCCAACGTCTTCTGATCTCGATTCTCAATCTGGACAGCTAGCGCTTCCTCTTCTGTAGGGTAACGGCTTAATATGTCCGGTATTACATTCTCTTTCCCTGGACAGTATTCTATTTCCACATTAAATTGCTGAATATACAGGGACCATCTTGTCAATCTCTGGCTAGACAAGTCTGTTTTTAACAAAAATGTTAAAGCTTTATGGTCTGTTCTGAGGACTATTTGAAAGCCATACACGAGTTTGTGCCAAGATTGCAACGCGTACAAAATTGCGAGCAACTCTATCACTGTGATCGTGTAATTCTTCTCATGGGCTTTCAGTCTCCTGCTTATAAAAGCAATAAAAACTTTCTTTTCAGGCTGGTCAACATTTTCCTGGAATAGCATCGCTCCGATCCCAATAAGTGATGCATCCGTCTGTATGATGAACTTCTGGGTATAATCTGGGTATCCCAGCTTCACATATTCCAAAAGCATTTGTTTTGACCTCACGAATGCTTCCTGACATTGCTCCGTCCAATTCCATCTGCCGCCTTTCTTCAATAGGTCCTGCAGGGGTGCTACTGTCGTAGTATAGTTTGGGCAGTGGTTCGAAAAGAATCCAATTACTCCCAAATACTGTCGGACGTGCTTTACTTTCGTGGGTCGAGGGAAATTTCGAATTACCTCCAATTTATCTGGGTTAGGCTTCACTCCATTTGCATCAATAACATGCCCTAGGAATTTGACTTCCCTCTGACAGAAGTGCGATTTCTTGATGTTAACCTTAAAGTTAGCTTCTCGAAGGTCATCTAGCAACTTCTTCAGGTCTCTCATGTGCTCCTCCAGAGATTCTGATGTGAGTAGAATGTCGTCTACATATCTGATGGTACTCTCTTTCACTTCATGTGATAGATTGCGATCTAACGTTCTTATCAGTGCTGAACCAGCTGTTTTCAACCCAAAAGGTAGCCTTAAAAATGTGTATGTATGTTGATCAAACATAAATCCTGTCAACAGACTAGTTTTCTTCTCTAATTCAAGATAGTGGAAACTGGATGTAATGTCCAGATTTGTGAATACGGTTTTTCCTTTGAACTTCCTGAGGATCTCTTTAATAGGTGGCACTTGGTCAAATTCTGGAATAACCTTCAAATTTAATTGTCTCAGGTCCAGGCAGACTCTGACAGTTCCGTCTGTCTTTGGTACAATTACCAGTGGACTTACATAAGGCGTAGGTGTCTTCTCAATAACACCGGCCTCCAACATCTCCTGAATTGCCTCTTTCACTTTAGCATAATGCTTTTCAGCTATAGGGTAGGGTTTCTGCCTAAATGGTGTCCAATCACTGACTTGAAAAGCATAAGTGAAGTTCTTTATCCGACCAGGTCTCGAATCAAAGACGTCCTTCTGTTCCAGTAATAACTGCTTTAAATTTTCCTTCTCTTTTAGCCCAATTTTCGCTTCTTCTAGCTTTTCCGAAATATAATCTTCCAGTTTGGGTTCCAAATCTTTCTCCAGGTCTGTGGCTAGTGTTTTCAGCTCTTCTTCTAACTGCTCAATAACTAACACTTCTTCTTCAGCCACGTCTCTGTATGTATGCCATACTTGTTCACTTGACCCTGGTTCAATCTCATTGAGTGTGACCTCCAAGCCTTCAGCTTCTTCATTTACATGGAACATAACCCTGTCCTGTGCTAGGTCGATTATCACTCTGTATTCCCTTATAAATTCTGCCCCAATGAGTAGGTTATAAGGCAATTTGTTTACTAACAGAAAACTCTGTGAGAAAATAGAGCCTCCTATCTGTAAATCTAGGAATACCTGATATTTACATATCATCGTTCGGTCTGGAATTACCCCTTTTATTTTGACACTAGAGATCGGTATTTTCAAAATATTCTCTCTCCGGGCTATTTCATCATATAAGGCTTGTGTCATAAGGCTCACTGTTGACCCTGTGTCTAGCAGACTTCTTACTTTTAATCCTGCCACCCTTACTATTATAATAGGCAATTCTCTCTTGACCATGACCTGTGGTCCTCCTGTATCCTCGATTAGCTCTTCCGGTTTGGCTATCCAATTGATGATGTTAACAGACTTCCATCCCTCAGTCTGGAACTCTTCTAATTTTGGCGTTTTTTTTTCTTCAGCGCCCGCCCCCTTGGAGTTTCTTCTCTCCTGTTCGCTGCGCTGTAGCTCCAAACTCTTAGCTCCATCTCCATATCTGTCTGGCGATGTCCTGTTCTGCATGACTTCTTGCCAGCGAACTTGTTGTTTCTGGGGCTCATCTCCCCTTTCTTCGAGGTATCGCAAAGAAGCGTGATATCGTTCTTCTACCTCGTCATCGAAGTTACTTCTTCTTTCTTGGGGTCTCCAATTTCTATTGTTGCCTTCTTGGCCATTATTACTTCCATTGTTTTGGTACGGTTTACCCCTGGTATTCGGCTTATTCCACGAGTTTCGACCTCTTCCTCCTCTATTAGCATTCCCTTTGTACTTTGACTGCCATCTTCTGGGTTCCTGTTCCCATTGCCGTCCATAGGAATCTAATGTTTCAGTGCTCGTAGCTTTGTTGTTCCTTGGAGCTTGCTGTTGGTCAGTCTGCGTGTTGGTCACGTGTACCTGTTCCACGGTTCGACTCTGACGCATCGTATTTGCTGTTGTGAGGTCCAGTTGTCTAAGAACTGTCTCCATTTCTATAGCAGTTTTCGCATTAGCCGAGATTAGTAGTCTTTGGATCTCGTATGGAAGCTGCTTGGCGATAGCAATACATAGCTCCAGTTTGCTCGGTTTTTGATCTAGTTCTTTAAAGCGACACATCTGCGATATGAAGAATTCTGCGTACTTCGTTGGATTGTTGGTACTGTATTTCTTTGCATATAAATCCAACCGTAAATTCTGTTGGGTCGCTGCGTCCCAGTATCTCTTCAAAAATGCCTCCCGAAACTCCTCAACAGTATCGAAAGTGTAGCGGAAGCTGCGAAACCATAATGCGCACTCCCCCTCTGTTAATTTCTCTATAGCACGTAGCCTACGCTCCTGTGGTATTCGTGCATCATTCAGATATTCAGTCACTTCCTTCAACCAATATTTTGGTGTCATGTTACAATGGCTACCTGAGAATTTCCTTGGTTTTTCTTCGCTTGCCCTTATGACGTTTATCACCTGGGTGTGCATAGCGTTTTCATGTGGCGTTGATGCCGCAACTGGTACACCTGGCGTCATATAAGGACTTTCCCCTGGGCCTGTAGCATTCCTGCTTATAGGTTGGGATTCTAAGTCTGCCCACCTTGTTTTCCTCATATCTTCCATGCTGCCTTCACTTGTCTTAGGATCTTTCAGAAGTGTTTCCTCCTGTGCTATTATCCTAGTCTCCATTTGACTGTGGCGCATTTCTGCTCTTTCCAGACGAGTAATGACTTCTTTCTCTATTCTTGTAAGCCTATCTCGATTTTCCTCGGCTACTTGAAAGATTTTCTTCTTGTCTTCTTTCAGACTTTGTTTGATATGGGAGATTTCATCCTCTACATCTTCCTTAATTTGAGCAAGGGTCTTGTCGCTTGCCTCTGTTTTCTGGCCTTCTCTCACTTCGAGTTCTTCCCTCAATCCTTTGATTTCTTCTCGAATGTGTCCATTGACCTTTGCCATTTCCTTCTGGACCTTAGTAATTTCACCTCTATTCTCCTCTTGCCTTTTGTTGACTACAACAATGTCATTCTGAACTTGGTCCAGTTCTTTATGAACTTTACTTATCTGACCCTTCATGTTTCCTACCAGCTCTTTACTTTCGTTAACAACGGCCTTGATTTCACCTATTTCGTGACACTGACCTAATATATTCTGGTCCTGTTTCTTGAGATCACCGTTAATTGCTCTAGCATAGCTTTTCAATTTCTGGTCCCATTTAGAGTCGTTCTCCTCTAATCTCTGGTCTACCGTTCTCGTAAACGCTGAAAATTGTTTCGCTTGGCGTTCGAGATTCGCCTCATTTTGGATTTGAATATCCTTAATGTCGTTAGATAACGCGTCTAACCTACTGTTGGTTTCATCCTGAGCATGCTTACACGCGTGTAAGTTACTTTCAAGTTTGGCTTCTATGGCCTCGAAACGTTTATCTGTTTTAACCTGCATTTCCGATACAATGCTTACAACAGTTTCTGTTACTTCGGTCTTAATAACCTCTTGCATTTGACCTAACTTATTATTCAATTCAACTTTATTTGCATCTAACCGATTATTTAATTCAGTCTGGTTCTTATTGATTGCCAGCTGATTGGCATCTAAACGAGTGCTCAATTCACTCTGGTTTTTATTCATTGCAACCTGATTTGCATTAATTGCCTCCTGATTGGCATCTAAACGAGTGTTTATGCTATCCTGGAAAGCCTTGGCTTCCAGTTTATTCTGCTCGTTAGCAGCATCAAAATGCTGTTTCAACCCTGCAATAACCTGCAAGATTTCCTCCGTGCCTGACATTTTCACAATAATTCACTTAAATATGCAGGCAAGCTTCCTGGAAAAATGTGTGGATATGTTTCGAAGAGAAACATCAAACACTGTACACATTATTGTGAAGTCGTACAAAACCTGATAATATTATGATAAATTGTGGATCTGGTATGTAGCGCTCATACCCTTGGGTAATTCTCTTCTCAATAGAGAGATTCTGCGTTACATCAAAAAGCCTACTGAACTCAAAAATCACTCAAACACAGTTTGAGGCAAAAAAAAACAATTACTATGGTTTTCCCCATGAAATACCATAAAAATCTATGGGTTTTCCCTAAATCCCATAAGCTCCACGCAATCTGGGCGCCATGATAAATGTATGATGATAACATGCTTTGCCCCACATACCTGGGCGAAATGATAAATGTAAGATAATTATCTATGTATACAAGACGTATTGCATTATCAAAATTTATATTGTGCGTATCAGAGCTTAGCTAGAATTAGGAGCGGTCATTCCCTACTTCGTTAATTATTACTTTAATAGAGTTGTGTGCAATAGATATAGACCGACTTTAGTTGTACTTATAGCTCAAATCACTGTACAGGACAACAATTTCCATGTACCCATGCGTATAATCTCGATGGAAAATATGCTTCTGCCTCCAGCTAGCTTCAGGTCTCAGGCGTGTACCGTTTCCCCAATTGAGCAGTGCATATTTTGGATTTGAGGCTTCAAGGTACCAACTCTACAATGATAAGGCACAACTCTATTCTAAAACTTTAATCCAGTAAATAAAATCATGGCTTTAACAAATAAAACAATCCCCATAAATATAAAACACAAGCAAACAAAAATTACTTTCCACAATCCACCAATATGAGCAAAAATATAATCATAATAGAAATCATATCATACCACAAAGCTTTACCCTTATGTGAATATCACAAAGATATTCTAGTGCGATGATGCACATACAACTTCACAAACAACTTTTACATTGACATACTACTGTCATCCAATGTGACTTCTTTAATTTCACAAATTAATTATTCCTTAAACCTCTTTAGTTTTGACAAATATGTGTACCGTGTGTGTTTAGATTTTTCTCTTCCCACCAAATGCGTCATGCATTAGCCTATTCCGGTGTTGCACCGCAAACTACGTGCAACTCCATATTTATGCAAGCTACCCCTACTCCACTATTTATATAGTCCCACTGCATGCTGTTGTGATTTCATATTAAAGACGTTAAATTATAGCTGTGTCGGAAGGTACAATAAGACTACCTTGCGTGCGTAGCCTGTGGCATCTGGTAACCAACTTCATTAACTTGGCATCAGTGACAGTGCAAATACATCGTCTAACCATTCGTCAGATAGCTAAAATAATGAACCATCAGGCTGATCTATAATTATCCATGTGTTCTTAAACCACATGGCTACGATACTCAACATAACAATATTTCAATACATGTCATTTATAGGGTCTAAATCTGTTCCTTTCAACTTGTATTCACGGTTCATCTGACCGTCTCTCCCAGACCCTCTACCCGAGCGGTCGGCATACAATAGAATGTGGAATGGGGTTCCAACAATTATCTCGCCCCTCGCTTCAAGTTTGAAGGCTTTCCTCACTAAGCAGTAAAGATTTACAAGACAAAGACTGTTGTCCGAACGACACACATATCCCAAAGGATCTTAATTGAATAGTATGCAATCAGGTAGTGAATGAGCTTTATAATTATTCCTGCCCCGAGGATAAAATAATTACTGGCACCAACAGGTCCATTCAATATGAAGGTACGGGGTTCGCAACACATTAGTCTCATAGGCAACCGTGGTCTTAAATAATATGCGGTCAGCCCAAATGCTGCCGGTATTTGAGGTTCGCTTCAATAAGCCGAATCACTCACAATAAGTTCTCGGGGAACCAATTAGAGTATTGAGGTGTCCTCGTTTGCCTCATACCTAATCAAGGGATTACAACCCGGAACATTAACATCCTTCATCAGAGTTAGGGTCCAACACTACAACTCTGGCACAAAATATATCTCCGCTTACGCCCCCGGCGTAGGAGATTTCATACGTAGAATATACCACCTGGCTCCTTTAACTAATGTACGACCTCCGCCCTATAATATTAAGAGAAATCTATCAATTTACTCTATAAGCTTCTCATATAAGCTGCAAATTCAATTCACTAAAAGCTCTTTCATTCCTGGCATCATTGTATTCCCATTAATACAATCTTCTGATATAAAACTTATTTCCTTAATTACCGTAATGTAATCTTACTGTATCATCTTACTGCTTAGATCGATAAGTCTTGCAATTAGCGTAATTATTTCTCGCTTACAACGTTTATTATTTCCTGATGCGTTCATTCATAATTTAATATTCATTATTATTATTATCATTAATCTCACTGACATAAATGACCAAAATCATTCCTTATTATTATTTTCACATAAATTACTAAGAATCCTTCCTTATTATTACCTTCACATAAATTACCAAGAATCCTTCCTTATTATTACCTTCACATAAATTACCAAGAATCCTTCCTTATTATTACCTTCACATAAATTACCAAGAATCCGACACAACTAAACGTCTTAAAAACTCGAACAATCGTGTTCGTTGCATTTACATAACTGATTGCCATTCTTAATTGATAGTGGTAATGATTACTCCACTTAATGATGCAAATTATCATCTCAACTTTATGAAAATCAACACAATAATGATTAAACCTGGAGGATCTACCTCCTAATCTGATTCTTACTGGCATCTTTACTGAAATCACCAACATGCAGTGTCCTATGTTCATTAATTAAACATAATTTGTGGGGTACTCACATATCTCTACCGGCTCCTTATGGTGGCTCCAACCAATCATATTCTTCCAGTTTGCCTGCCATTTGCAGGTTTAACGTGACATATTTATCTTGAATACACACATTTTATGACACATATTTTCTGTTACCAACACGGCACGTTGCATTTCTCTAAGGAAGCTATCGCTCCCACACATGTGATACTTTATAACACTTATTCAATCACTACTTTAAAAGATATTTTACATATGCTTTACACATAACACACGACACTTTATACACTTTTCATTGTTGAAATTCCCTAGCAAAGATCAAAATTGCAGGTGTCGATGGCATCTCCCGTGCTCCTATCAACTCCTGATTGAAAGTCTGGTTTACCTGCTCTCGGAATTCACCAACAGTTCTTATCCATACTCCTACGGTAAGCTCCCTGCGTTGCATAAATATGCTAACTACCGTCCTGAGCGTTATTTGGTATACTTATGACATTACCAACTGCTTCGTAACATTTCTTTTAGCACCTTCCATCGTAATTACACATATACGATCAGTCAATATTTTACACATTGCGCTAACACTGTGCATAACTTTACATGGATTATTATTTACAATAGTTCTGCAACTTATTTCACACGTTGCTTCCTAAATGAACACACATTGTTCATACTGTTTACAAAACTGTGTAGCGATGACTATTTTCAACTCTCGGTGACAAACTATGTCCAACTTTGTAAACTGCGTTAAGACTGGCAGCAATACTGGCGTGCGCCTGGCATGACGACTGCGTAAAATCTGAGTAAGACTGAGTGCTCTCTCAAGGGTCGACTCCCTTATATTGGATTCCCACAAAAAGTAGGGCGAAATTTTTCCGCGTCATCTCAGCTCCTCTCACAGCGTGATTCTGGTCTCGAAACCATGATCATCGGGATCCTTTGTCATCACAGATCCCGGAACTACCTGCGTGCAGAAGAATCGCTCGTCCAATTAATTAATATTAATTCCTTTCTCCATGGCTTGGGGACGCCATCTTACTGGGAATCCCAGGCGACCTTCTCAAAACTCTTCGCGAACAACGGGCGTTTTCCATCCTTCCGCGCTCCATTAAATATGCACCAATTTCGCAGATTAAAGGCTCTAAAATTAGCCTTCTGGCAAAAGATTCACCTGTGGACAACTCTCAAGTCAATCCGTTACTCCAATCACGAGTAATCAATGATTTTCCTGGCTATCTCTCCCCAACAAACTCAATGCTATTCTCCGTCGGGGAAGAACTGGGTCATTATTTAGGCCCTCACCCTCTCCCAGACGACATAATGAGGTCAGAGAGATGGACGTGGCTCCACTGAACACCTCCCACAATTCTGGGCTAATTTGTAAAAATGTCAACTCTGCACTAGCAGTGCTCCAAGCCTCGTATAGCCTACACCAAGTAGTCTAATAATGCAGTATTCTGCTCCTTTTCCCTTCATTATTTTAATAAATAATGCCACTGCAACGGAAATCACACCAGTGATTTAATATACACTTCTCTCTAGGGGTTTTTACAATGAAACTCCCTCCACAGACTTCGGGTTCGTTCCCTGGTGGAACCTTTATACTGAGATCACAGTCTCTGAGAACCACGTTCGATTCCAGTCAGCATAACCTCCTCGGGTTCAGTACATACTATAACAAACTCAATTAGAAAATTTAATATAAACATTGCTTATAAAACACAAAATAATAATAGCAACATCTTTTTTAATCACAATAGTGTAAATAAAACTAAACAAGAAGTTCCGTGACGAACTAAAGAGCCTACTTTTCATGCCAATGATTATTCTACAGTATATGAACCTATCTCGAATAATGACAAAATTAAGTTGCTAATATCGAAATTTCTAATTAGTTCGAAATACTGTATACATGGCATAATGTAGCCTAATAGGGCACCACAGTTGGCAGCCCTGATGACTGAATATATTCATAGTTCCATCTCTTAAGGCATAGAATACAAAATTTGGTTGAAGTCCAATGAATAGCATGGACGTTACATGCAGTTAAACATTGGATCTACCAGCGCGCGTAAAATCATGTTGGCAACAATGTCATGCATGTATTGGTCAGAAATAATCTGAAATAATATGATCTATTGTTGTGCCAATTTTGAATGAAATCCATTAGTTAGAATAGAAGTTACATGCATTTTAAAATTGGACCCATCAGCAGGCTTAGAATCATGTTGGCAGCACTGACGTATATTAGTTACTCCAAATTCATCTAGAATGCCAGGTACTATACCTGTGCAAACATTTGAGCTATTGGCTTGCATACTTTCTGATATATTGATATTAGGGTAACAAAAATAGGGACAGTACATATTAACAGTTGGCAGCCCTGGTTGCTCTTAAGAATACGCATAGTCATATCTGTTCTGGTACACATAGCACATACGAAATTTGGTTCAAATCCAAATGATAGTATGGAAGTTGCATGTATTTGAAGTTGGACATGTCAGCAGGCTTAGAATCATGTTGGTAGCACTGACGTATATAAGTTACTCCAAATTAATATAGAATGTCAGGTACTATACGTGTGCATAGTTTAAAGCTGTCGGCTTGCATACTTTCTGATATATTGGTATTTGGATAAAGTAAATTAGGAGCATTTATTAACAGTTGGCAGCCCTGGTGGGTCGTATGAATACGCTCTGTCATATCTGGTTATGTACACATACAACATACGAAATTTGGTTGAATTCCAATTAATAGTGTAGAAGTTATATGCATTTAAAATTGGACCTATCAGCAGGCTTATAATCATTTTGGCAACACTGCCATGTATGGACTCCTGGAAATTAAACTGCAATATTATTATCTATACGTGTGCCAATTTTGAAATAGCTCCCATTCATACCTTCCAAGATATACATCATGGAGCTCAAATTTCAATTGCGATTTTTTAGCAGTTGGTAGCACTGACATCATTTTCAAATATGGCCGTGAGATATTCAGGTATAGATCTTTAATCCTACCAAATTTTGTTTCGATTGCTGCAGCCGTTTAGGAGTTGATAGGGGGGGGGGACACACACAGCCAGCCTGACAGACAGACAGACAGACAGACACACATTTGCCCGATCTCATAAGTCTACTTTTTCCTCATTTTTGCAAAATGTGAAAAGTAGGCTAAAAAAATCAGCAAATCGGGAGTGTACAAACTCAAATGCAGGGATTGTGAAGCCACGGATCTGGGACAAACCGGTAGAGGGTTCATCGTAAGATACGGGGAACATACCAACACGTTGAAACATAACACATTCTCGGCCATGGCAAATCACATGGACGAGAAAACACATCATTTCAGTTCGATAGACAACTATTTGGAAATAATACACATTGTTAATAAAAGTAAAAACTCAACGTGTTAGAAAATTTAGAAATTCATATCGCCCAAAAAACAGACCCTATAAACAATTTGAACGAATCAACTTTCAACGACAACGTTTTATTTAACACGATCTCGAAATTAAGGCAAAGAGACCGACATAAACAGAAAGCGGCCCTCCCCCCTCCATAACGTAAGTACTGACGTATGCTGTGTTTCCCCTTCACGCGACCCTTGCCCAGACACTTGCAGTACCAAGGTCGATCAGTTTGCCAGTGACCAAAGCAGACCAACAACAACAACTCATCTGTTGTATATCCTTCAAATAGTGAGGTTTTATCTCGAGCGTCTTCAATTCTACGGTATGTAAACAATTGGTCAATTTACTCTGGGTTTATGCTAAAGCTTACCTTTCCATTTTTCTATTAATTTTTTTCGCGTTACACCTTGTTGAACCAAAATGACAAAGTTTTAAGCAGGTAACTTCCGTTCACCCGTAGCCACAAGGATTTTTCACACGCGATTTTTTACAAGATACTTGTACAATGGGGTAAGTTTATGCCCAAATTCTAAAATCTGTTTCAGTTTCCCAATAACATTCAGATTATCAGAAATCTATTTTTAGCCTACTTTTCACATTTTGCAAAAATGAGGAAAAAGTAGACTTATGAGATCGGGCAAATGTGTGTCTGTCTGTCTGGCTGGCTGTGTGTGCAGCAATCGAAACGGCTGCAGCAATCGAAACAAAATTTGGTAGGAGTAAAGATCTATACCTGAATATCTCACGCCCATACTTGAAAATGATGTCAGTGCTACCAACTGCTGAAAAATCGCAATTGAAATTTGAGCTCCATGTTGGATATCTTGGAAGGTATGAATAGGAGCTATTTCATAATAGGCACACGTATAGATAATAATATTGCAGTTTAATTTCCAGGAGGCCATACATTGCAGTGTTGCCAAAATGAATATTCGCCTGCTGATAGGTCCAAATTTTAAATGCATATAACTTCTACGCTATCAATTGGATTTCAACCAAATTTCGTATGTGCTATTTGTACATAAACAGACATGACTGAACGTATTCTTAAGATCCACCAGGGCTGCCAACTGTTAATAAATGCTCTCAATTTCTTTTATCCAAATACCGATATATCAGAAAGTATGCAAGCTGACAGCTTTAAACTATGCAAACTTATAGTACCTGACATTCTATATTAATTTGGAGTAACATATATACGTCAGTGCTACCAACATGATTCTAAGCCTGCTGAGAAGTTCAACTTTAAATACATGTAACTTCTATACTATCATTTGGATTTCAACCAAATTTCGTGTGTGCTATGTGTACCATAACAGATATGTATATACCGATTCTTAAGAGTAACCAGGGCTGCCAACTGTTAATAAATGCTGTCTCTTTTTTTGTTACCCTAACATCAATATATCAGAAAGTATGCAAGCCAATAGCTCTAAACTTTGCACACGTATGGTACCTGGCATTCTAGATTAATTTGGAGTAACTAATATAGGCCTACGCCAGTGCTGCCAACATGATTCTAAGCCTGCTGATAGGTCCAATTTTAAAATGCATGTGACTTCTATACTAACTAATGGATTTCATTCAAAATTGACACAACAATAGATCATATTATTTCAGATTATTTCTGACCAATACATGTATGTCATTGTTGCCAACATGATTTGGCGCGCGCTGTTAGATCCAATGTTTAACTGCATGTAACGTCCATGCTATCCATTGGACTTCAACCAAATTTTGTATTCTGTGCCTTAAGAGATGGAACTAAGAATATATTCAGTCACCAGGGCTGCCAACTGTAGTTCTCTATTAGGCTACATTATGCCAGGAATACAGTATTTCGAACTAATTAGAAATTTCGATATTACCAACTTAATTTCGGCATTATTCTAGATAGATCCATATAGATTAATCATTGGCATAGATCTTAAATTTTAAGAAAAGTAGGCTCTTTAGTTCGTCACGGAACTTCTTGTTTCTTACTGTTACAGGTCCTGTGTCTGAATTGGTATTTCAACGACGAACTTCTGCACATAGTCGAATTCTTTAAGTATTTTATGTCCATTTTTAAATAATTTTGACGTTTGTAAAAAGATTTTTTAAAGTTTTTTAACAAGATCAACACATAGACTGTCATATGAGAATCATTAATGTGTTGGACTGAAGAAGGCTCACAGAGCCGAAACATGTATCTAAGAGTGTAAGGATATCGTATAAAAACAATATTGTATTGTAAAGTGGATATTGGTGTAATATATCGTAATCAATACGGGAAAATCTAGAATAATGACAAAAGTCATAGATATTCACAATCATTTGCCACCAAATGTTAATCTACCAAGTTCTCAGAAAATTACTTCACTGTAGCCGTATACAAATAACAGCTGCAGAGAGCTAATGAATGGCGGGAACCAGGTTTTGCAGAAACAAAATGCAAGTCAGTAGATCAGTTCTACCAACATACCCAGACTGAGAAAAATAATTCCTTTATTTATACTGAAGTTATGTAACCTGGTACATAGTGCTCCGTGGTTCAAAGTGCCCCACTCTCCCTACGAAAAACGTACGATATTATTTACTTAGTAATTGTAAAGTACCCATGTTTAAGTACAAAAAGAGCCTGGTCATGGCTTCAAATGATTACTTTGAGAATTATTGGTGACGTTAGTTACCTGTAAGTTTACTACGGTATTGTATCTGTTGAGGGCAGTGAAGGAGATAATGTTCTGTACAAATCATTTACTCTTATAGTCATCTCTTTGACTCATTGAGTGTTCAGGGAGCTGCCGTAGTACCTCTAAACTGAACCCAACGCCTTAAGTAGAAAAGAGGGAGTGTTCATGGCGTGTTCAATCATTTTAGGTTACTGTTTCATTTTGGTTGCTACAAATTATTGTGGTTAGGTTAGTCTTAGTCAAGTCTTATCACAGTTACTGTATTCCTGATTTGTAATACAAAAGACAGAAGTACAGGTTAACACTGTCAACAATAAAAACAAGATGTTCAGTAAAGAACATATAGCCTACTTTCTCCTAAGTGTATGGGAATTGTTATATTTCTGTGTCCTTTTCAAGGAGTATAATTGAACGTTGGTTGTAGTAGCTTGTTGAAATACAACGTGCTATACGGATATTAAACATGAATAAGAGGTGCCCTTTGCTAGTGCTACCTCTGTAAAAACTTTCATTCAATTCGGTTTCACCGTGTTTGAATTGATATAGGGAATCGATTTGCACACATACCTGGCCGCTATCTGCAAACAATTGGGCTGAAGACCTTGTAGTTCAGTCAAAAGATGCGTCCCACAAAAAGGTATGTTGTTGCAAAATTTGGTAGAGATCAAATGATTAGGTTGGTCGTAATTTGATTTAAGCTTTTAACATTTGGGTGAACGCCATTCCGTTTCTGTCAATATGGCGGCGATATAAAACACAACACTGATGTGCCCTTTGCTAGTGCTACCTCTGTACCAAATTTCGTTCAATTCGGTTTCACTGTGTTTGAAGAGATAGGGGGAATCGATTTGCACACATACATGGCCGCCATCCGCAAATTATTGGGCTGATGACTTTGTAGTTTGGTCAAAAGATTCTTTATACATACAGGTGTAATGTTGCAAACTTTGATAGAGAAGAGATGATTAGGTTGGTCGTAATTTGATTCAAGCTTTCAAAATTTGGGTGGCCGCCATTACGTTTTCGTCAAGATGGCGGCGATATAAAACATGACACTGAGGTCTCCTTTGCTAGTTCTACCTCTGTACCAAATTTCGATCAAATCGGTTCCACCGTGTTCGAATTGATAGGGGGGGGGGGGGACAGACATTCAGAGTACACACACACACTCACAGACAGACAGACACACAATTTTTGGCCCTGTGTAGATCTCATAAGTCTACTTTTATTTTTTGCAAAAATCGAAAATAGGCTAAAAATGCAGCATAAAAACATTAGAATTAATGAAACATAAACATCAACACATCAGTAGTAGAACACACCTTAAAGGAGAGTATAACAATGCAATACAATATATTGCGCGTGATACCTTCCGTCATTAGGTAGGCTAAAGATTCAAAATCTCCCGTAAAAGCAGCGGCATCAAGAGTATGAAATTAGACTCAAAATGTCACAGTTAGACGACCACGTGGATTAGCGGCTAACATTCTCGTCTGTCGCCTTGGAGGTCTGAGTTTTAATCCCGGCGCTGCCAAGAAATTTTAATTCTGGTCTGAGAGCGGGAACGGGGTACACTGCACCTTCCGAGACCAAATTTGGAAGATGTTTTCCGTGGTTTCCCACTTCTATTCGAAGCAAATACAGGGATAGTTTCTAACTGAAGGCAACAGCAACCTCCTTTTTAATCCTCACCTGAATTACAAATACACACACTACTACAGCCATCACAGTAACACAGGTTATCAGAAAAAATTCATACACGCTTAAGTTCATGGGGCTACATGGCCATGATGTCGCCAAGTTTCTAAATCAATCAACAATAACAGAATCATTTAAGTTCATTTAATCTTAATACTAAGTTTCGTGATGATATCTATAGCCGTTGTTACGTTAGGTCGCGTGCAGGGTTAGCCGACCTATTTGTTTTTATTATTATTTTAATTCCCTACATCGACCCCTGTTAATAAAATTAAAAAAAACTACGTATTCAGATTTTTATGGCGTTCAGATTCCTAATGTTCTTATCGTCGTTTGGATAGAAAATGGATGCCCATGGCCTGGTGTTTACGTCTTGAGCAACTGTAGTCATGAAGAAAATGGAGTAGCATGGCCCCTTACAGAGACAGGTGGAAACCTGGTGATCACTTCTTGAGGTACTGTTGCCATTGAGAAAATAGAGTGGTATGGCCTCTTACCGAGATAGTTGGAAACTTGATGGACCCGTCTTGTGCAACTGTTGCCATGGAAATGGCCTGCCTTGCCATTCCTTCGTAAGTTAATTTTCTGACTTTATTAGCCTTTGCTCGAATGCAAATAGGCCGATATCAGAAGAATGAGAACGACTATCGAAAATTCATGTAGCCAGCGGTTTCTTATGGGTCCTAAACTATGTGTATGCAAAATTTGGTTGAGATTGGTGGAACGGTCTAGATTTGTATACGGAACAAATATAGCATACCGTACATACATACCAACATACCGGCTTTCACTCTTATATATTAGATGAGCAGCACCGACTTCAATAAAAACCTATCGAGTTCAAAATTGATATTAGGAACTTCTTTAATACAAACTTTGATAAGAAACGGGTAATCTGTTTGGTAGTTAATATGGGGGACAGCAATTTCTACGTGCATACTTGTACATAAAAATCAATAATCTTTACAATGCTAGGAAAATGTAAGTTATTTTTCGTATTGATTTATCGTTAACTACTTAAAAATACTACGTCTAACAATACAAATTATGAAAACATCAATTCAGTTGTCCACTGACTATAAACTTATTTAGAGACTTTCAGGTCTGTCACATCACACGCACATTGAACTTTGATCTCATATACTTGTTTTTCCATTCGCCAGAATCGAAATTAATTTCTTCTTCAAGCGGGGAGGTACAACTTTCAGGGTCCTAACATTCTATTATTTTAAATAAATGGTTGGTCGCCATTTCGTTTCCGTCAAGACGGCGGCGGTATAAACGATGACACTGAGATGTATTTTGCTAGTGCTACATCTGTGCCAAATTTCGTTGAATTCGGTTTTTGTCGTGTTTGAATTGGCAGGGGGGAACAGATATACACACAGTCACACATGCAATTTACACACAAACACGGCCGCCATCTTCAAACTATTTGACTGATCATCTGATCTTTACCAAATTTTACAACATACCTTCTTGTAGGAAGCGTTTTACGACCAAATTATAAGGTCATCAGCCAAATAATTTCAGGATGGGGGCCGTGTATATGTGCAAATCGCGTGCGTGAGTGTGTATATCTGTCCCCCTATATCAATTCCAATGAAACTTGGACTGTTGGTGCAGCAGAAAAGAGGAGAATTGAAGCATTTGAAATGTGGTGTTACAGGAGAATGATGAAGATCAGATGGATAGATAGGGTAACAAATGAAGAGGTATTAAGACGAGTGGGAGAGGAGAGATGTACATCTCCCCTGAAACCAACAGTTCAAAAGAAGATTCATGCAAATATTTAAAATCGTGGGGTAATTATCATGTAAACGTTGCCCAACTCTACAAAATACAGCAGAACATTTGGCGGTATAATAGTGCATAGCTGCAAGAATATTATAAAATATGTTTTGTGCAAAATAATGAGTGAAATGTGTTTAATAATCCTGCAAACAACTATTTATTTGCAACATAAAGTTTACGAGATATGCATTGTTTTAACTCAGTAGAAATTGTCATGTGAAAGGTGTACCTCCCCCTTAACTGATTCCCAGGAAGAAACTTGGAATGAACAGTTGAATAAGAACTAACAACTACATTACATAACAGGAACATACCTTGATGACGCCAGTCCGCCAAGTGACTGCCAGCTGGGAAGCCCACTTAATCTGCAGCACACCGCGGTTAATGAAGAGGACTCACTGATAACGATACATCGCTCCCTGGTGTCTATATCTGGCATTACAGCAGGTGATAATGACAGACGCAGGTCATTATTTCCAATAACACAATCTTTTGTAGCAGCAAGTAAGGAGAAAGATTTGTCTCATCTTATTGTTCGTACTATTGGGCAATTAAGAAATAATACTTATCCTATTTGGGAACTTTTTGAATCATGTCATGTTATTGTTTGAGTCTTCAGTCTTTTGAATGGTTTGATGATGCTCTCAATGACTCCCTGTCTTGAGCTAATCGTTTCATCTCTACATCCGAGGTAATCTGTTTAACATATTCCAACCAACCCCTAAAGTTCTTGTCCTCGACCATTCCTTCCATAACTAACTTTGTTATTTCTCGGTGTCTTAGTTAGTGTCATACCAACCTGTCTCCTCTTTTCATTAGCAGTCATCAGAAACATCTCTTCTTTCCCACTCGCCTTAAAAAAAAAAAAACAACCTCTTCATATTTTACTCTATCTACCCATATGACCTTCATCATTCCACTGTAACACCACATTTCAAATGCTTGTATACTCCTCATTTTTGATTCGCCAACAGTCCAAGTTTCACATCCATAGAGTGTTAAATGTAAATTTAATTACAAATCCATTTCGATTTCGTGGCCTCAATTAATGATTACTCATATCTTGGATTTAAGCCCCATATAGGTTACTTAGTCAGTTTTAATGGCGTGTGAGGTCAGGTTCAGGTCCTTTGAGTTGACGCTTGTGTGCAGGCTACACGAGTCGAGATGTAGATGAGATGATCAAAACCTGGTACCAAGCTTGGGGGAGGTTAAAAGCTTATGGCCCGGTCGAGTATGAAACTCAGGACCCTTACAACGAATGCCTAACTTGCTAACCGCGAAGTCAGATATGTGATTCATTGAAACATATCCATACAGAGAATGAGCAATCAGTAGCATTTTCTTATTGGCAAGGCGTATGTAAAACGTTCTAGCTTTATAGCACCTGGCACTACAGCCCATGAAGGGCCTAGGCCTACCAAGCGACCGCTGCCCAGCCATTTGGCCTGCAGATATTGGGGTGACGCGTGATCAGCGCATCGGGTCTCCTCGGCCGTTAATCTTGGTTTTCACTGTCAGACAGCTAGTTAATTGTCCTCCGAGGCTGGGTGCACGCGGTTCCAACCCTCACGTCAGTTTCTAAAATCCCTGACGGAGCCGGGAATCGAACCCGGGGTCTCCGGGTGAGAGGCAGGAGCGCTACCCCAACACCGCGGGGCCAGCACATGTAAAACTTATTGGTTCATATTTATTAAGAAAGTACATTCTAGGTTTATACTGTATTTGCATATTCAGTTTGCTATAACAACATACGACTATTTCTGTTGAATAAATGGAAACTTTCATATATTAAGTTGTGTATTGTACAAGGTAAAACTCATGCGTAGTAATACAGTACTACCCTACCAGGGAATTACCGACAGCAGTGGTTACGCTGGCTAAAGGGAAGCGTTAGGCCATGGGGCCAATCTCTCTCCTGACTCGGTATACGCGTGGGTTCGAGCCCAACCGTCGGCCATCCTTGAAATGGTTTTCCGTGGTTTCCCATTTTCAACACCAGGTAAATGCTGGGATGGTACCTTCTGACATGCCACAGCTGCTTCCTTCCACATCCTTGCCCAATTTCATTCATCTTCATCCATTCCATCTCTCATCCCGACACGCAGGTCGCCCACGGTTGTCGACTAGAAAGACCTGCCTCTCAGGAGGCCACACGACAAAAAAATAAAAAATTACGAGCCTTACAGTAGTGGCATATGATGTGTAATATCTGACATAGAAGAAACCTCACGTGAAATTGGTGTTACACCAGTATTTTTACTATTATTGGCACAGATATTGATCTATTGTAAAAGGGAGTGTTTTACAGATATTGTAGTTTATAATACGGAACTCATTTTATTGGATGATTTGTAGCTTTCACCACAACTAGCCTAAATAAATAATACGATATGGATAAACTGGATTAATTGACGCGACACCGCTCATAACCTTAAATTCCTTATAAACAGGTCCTCTTCATTCACAGACCAACACGTAATTTCATATGGATTCTGTTAAAATAAGTCATATTGATATGATAAATATCATTTAAAATGATAATCTAGTAGCAAGAAAATCTACCCCGTCCGGGATTCGAACCCAAGATGTATAGATTCACAGTCATAAGCACTAACCCCACGGCTATTTTGACTACGCAAATTTTGTGCACAAGATGGTGCCTTATTTCCACGTTCCAATAATACTGCATTACGGAATTAAGTTTCATTTATATTTTGCTTGTTTCGATAATGTTCCTGCGTGAAATTGAGATTAAAATGCCTTATGAATAGGCCCTCTTGTGACTAAAGACAATGTATTCAGTAATAGTTCATGAAGGCTTTCTCAATTCTCGTATAACCACAACGATTATATTATATTGATGACTGCATTACCGTCATGTGGGTTAATATTTGAATAGCCATTGTGCAGAAACATAATACCGGCAATGACGACTACTTACAATGTTTGATATTAAGGCATTTTACCATTTAAATACTGATACGAAGACTTCGAACATGTACCATGCCATTTGTTTCAATCACTTGACACCAGAGTTCGCATGAGCGTTTTCCGTTCAGTTTGTCATATACATTCCACATGGCCGAGAGTACGTCATGGTATCAATTTCCGACACCGCGCGCTCATTGTTTCTCGTACCACTGCCAGCTGGGTCTTACCACTGCCCGCTGGATCGATCGATCGAGCGGGCAGTGCATACTTCCGTTTTCCACCACTACCAGCTAGTACACTTCCGTTCGATCGATCGAGCGGGCAGTGCATACTTCCGTTTTCCACCACTGCCAGCTAGTACACTTCCGTTTGATCGATCGAGCGGGCAGTGCATACTTCCGATCGATCTACACTGGCAGCTTGATCGTTTCGATCCACTTCCGTCCCGAATTTTCAAAATCACTCCCACAAAACTATCCAGCAACTGAGTGGAAAATGTTTCACATCAACAGGGAATTGTTACCACTAGCTGTGGAGCGCAGCTGTTGCGTATATATTACGTCATCTCGCCTCGTTATGGCTGCAGCGAGTGGTTCCGGGAGAAGAGGGGGAACGCATGTGCAGTCATGCAATGAGAACACACCGCACAGCGTACGACCCAGCATGAATCATGCCCACAAATGACTTGCGATGAGGTTTCGCTGGCGACAACTGCACGCCTATCGCAGGCGTGTGGCTGGGCGGAGCGCATTAGTTCCGATTTCCGCCACAGGTAACAATTCGCTGTTAGGGTAGTAACATACTCAGTAAGCTAAGCTGCCTAAAGTAAAAGTAGGCTATGAAAAGCGGAAGTGGAGTCCAAAACCCTGATGTACCGGCAACTTGACTACTTGAAGTGTGCTGCAGGCGACTACTGCTGATTCTGTCACTCGATCGTCCCGCTGCACATCTACACCACGTACTCTTGCATGATGAAAAAATAGATTTTTTGATTTTGGCTCTGTAAAATTCTTCATTATTTTCTGAATCCAAATATTTATAGTTTGTTGGGGGTTTGATGTCTACAACTACCTTAATTCGTTTTTTTAAATTAGCATTCCATGCTCTGAATAATACACTTTTAACTTTGCCAGCTGTTTTCCGTTAATACTCATTTTTAGCCTACTTTCGATTTTTGCAAAAAATGAAAGTAGACTTATGAGATCAACACAGGGCGAAAAAAGTGTGTCTGTCTGTGTGTTTGTATGTGTGTGTGTGAGTCTGTGTGTGTGTGTGTATGTGTGTGTATGAGTCTGTGTGTGTGTGTGTCTGTGTGTGTGTGAGTGTGTGTACTCCGAATGTCTGTCCCCCCCTATCAATTCGAACACGGTGAATGCGAATTGAACGAAATTTGGTACAAAGGTAGCACTAGCAAAGGACACCTCAGTGTCATGTTTTATATCGCCGCCATCTTTACTAAAACTGAATGGCGGCCACTCAAACGTTCAAAACGTAAAATCAAATAACGACTAACCAAATCATCCGATCTCTACCAAATTTGGTAACAACATACCATCGTATAGGATGCGTCTTGTGACCAAACTACAAGGTCGTCCGCCATACCATTTCAGGATGGCGGCCGTGCGAATTATGCAAACTTTATAATCCATATCATGGGACCCACCAGTTCCGATTATCGAGCCGAGAATCGTTTTAACTGTTCTAAAGGAAGAGGCACGTTTGAAATTAAAAGTTTATTTTGTAATACTATAGTGCAGACGTGATTTTAAAAAGCTGAGCCGATTCAGTAATGAGACACGATGGCAGCGGATATCTTGTGCCTGACTTATATTTCACTAATTTGAGTATTGCATGCAATATAGCGTACTGATACAAAATAAAAAAAACGTTGTATGAAATGCTTTATATATAAATAATATACTCCAGTGATGAAATCGTTTAGTATAAATCATTATTTGCTAACAAGTTCTATGTAAGTCATTTTATATAGAATGATATCCGTTGACACAATTAGCTCAGTGGTAGAGCGTTAGCCTGTCGCTCAAATGCCTATGGTTCAAACCCGATCAGAGCTAGGTTTTTTGCTTGAAATGTTATATGTTTATTGTTTTGTAATGACTCAGATGTTTTAAAATTAAGCGTTATATTGTGCATATTATGGTGTAAAATATATATTTAATTAGAACATAATTCGCCAGCAGATTTACTCGAGACATCTAGCTGCCAAAAAGGTAACTGCACGCAGACCCACTTATTAACTTCCCGATTTTATTGAAAAGTTTCTTCTTCTGGCCGCTAGAATGCACTCGCTCTGTTAGGATTATATTGTTCGATATTTCACCACTAGATGTCACGACTAGTCTACGTGGGGCCCCATTGATTACTATACCATTGGCATTCTATGCGCATCGAATTTGAAGAATGACAAGATGATACTACGATACATTTTTACTTTTTATTTCAAAGGGTTTGTAACAGCCTATTGTGCGTTATTTGAAAATGTTAATTGAAGTAAAGAACAAAACGTTTTCACATAGTATCTGAACTCTACAGTTGGTGCTAGTTCAGGATATTAATTAATACTTTTATTTCAGCCAAATAGCAATCGAAAATATCCACATAGTTGGTATACACACGTCTCTGTAGGGTCATGGAAAGATTTGTTAATTCAATTAGGGCTGTGAAAGTCATACGCAACCAGACGTGTAAAGACATGCCTCAACTCAAAGTTGGATGTTGCCCGCGTCAGGCCGATTATGTAATAATAATAATAATAATAATAATAATAATAATAATAATAATAATAACAATAATAATAATAATAATAATAATAATAATAATAATAATAATGTTATTGGTTTTACGTCCCTTTCAACTACTGTTGCTTTTAGAGACGCCGGGGTGCCAGAATTTTGTCCCGAAGGGGATCTTTAACGTGCCAGTAAATCTACTAACACGGCTCCCTCGCATTTGTGCACCCTCAAATGCCAGCTGACTGCGCCAGGATACGAACCTGAAACATACGGTCCAGCAAGCGAGAACGTTACCGCTGAGCCACGCCGCCAGTCCGGTCGATTATGTCTCCAGATCCATAAAATTCTTTAGATATTTCTTATCTTTCTTTCTTCAATGATGGTAGCAGTTTTTATCTAGGTTGTGGCGTTTGGTAGAGGCAAATCGTTTCTAAGGTCTTCAACAAAGAATAGTTCTATTATACTCTTTGATAATAACAACGAGTTATAACTATACTCATACATTTAGGAGAAAGTAGGCTATATGTTCTTTACTGAACATCTTGTTCATGTTTAGGTACCAATAACCAGGAAACCATTTAAGATAGAGGGCTATTAGCCTACTTTCGATTTTTGCAAAAAATGAAAGTGGACTTATGAGATCACTACAGGGCCAAAAATTGTGTGCCTGTCTGTGTGTGTGTATGTGTGTGTGTGAGTCAGTGTGTGTGTGTGTGTGTGTGTACTCTGAATGTATGTCCCCCCTATCAATTCGAACACGGTGAAACCGAATTGAACGAAATTTGGTACAGAGCGGCCACTCAAACGTTCAAAACGTAAAATCAAATAGCGACTAACCAAATCATTCGATCTCTACCAAATTTGGTAACAACATACCTTCATATAGGACGCGTCTTGTGACCAAACTACAAGGTTATTCGCCGTACCATTTCAGGATGGCGGCCGTGCGAATTATGCAAACTTTATAATCCATATCATGGGACCCACCAGTTCCGATTATCGAGCCGAGAATCGATATAACTGTTCTAAAGGAAGAGGCACGTTCGAAATTAAAAGTTTATTTTGTAATACTATAGTGCAGAAGTGATTTTAAAAAGCTGAGGCGTCTCGGTAAGAAGATAAGATGGCAGCGGATATCTTGTGCCTGACTTATATTTCACTAATTTGAGTATTGCATGCAATATAGCGTACTGATACAAAATAAATAAAGTTTGTATGAAATGCTTTATAAATAAATAATATACTCCACTGATGAAATCGTTTAGTCTAAATCATTATTTGCTAACAAGCTATATGTAATCATTTTATATAGAACGAAGTTCGTTGGCACAAATGGCTCCGTGGTAAAGCGTTGGCTTATCACTCATATGCCTATGGTTCAAACCCCATCAGAGTTTTTTTTGCTTGAAATTTTATATATTTATTGTTTTGTAATGATTCAGACGTTTTAAAATTAAGCGTTATATTGTGCCTATTACGTTTGAAAAATTATAATTAAAACATAATTCACCAGCAGATTTGCTCGAGACATCTAGCAGCCAAAAAGGTAACTGCACGCCTGCCTACTTATTAACTTCAAGATTTTATTGAAAAGTTTCTTCTTATGGGCACTAGAATGCACTCGCCCTGTTAGGGTTATATTGTTCGATACTTCTCCACTAGATGTCTCGACTGGTCTACGTGGGACACCATTGGTTAGTACCGTATACCATTGGCATTCTATGCACAAAGAACTTGAAGAATGGCAAGATGATACTACCATACATTTTTACTTTTTATTTTAAGGGTTTGTAACAGCCTATTGTGCGTTATTTGAAAATGTTATTTGAAGTAAAGAACAAAACGATTTCACATAGTAACTGAATTCTAGCCGTAGGTGTTAGTTCAGGTTATTAATTAATACTTTTATTTCAGGCAAATAGCAATCGAAAATATCCACATAGTTGGTATACACACGTCTCTGTAGGGTCATGGAAAGATTTGTTAATTCAATTAGGGTTGTGAAAGTCATACGCAGCCAGACGTGTAAAGACATGCCTCAACTCAAAGTTGGATGTTGCCCACGTCAGGCCGATTATGTAATAATAATAATAATAATAATAATAATAATAATAATAATAAAAATAATGTTATTGGTTTTACGTCCCTTTTAACTACTGTTGCTTTTAGAGACGCCGGGGTGCCAGAATTTTTTCCCGAAGGGGATCTTTAACGTGCCAGTAAATCTACTAACACGGCTCCCTCGCATTTGTGCACCCTCAAATGCCAGCTGACTGCGCCAGGATACGAACCTGAAACATACGGTCCAGCAAGCGAGAACGTTACCGCTGAGCCACGCCGCCAGTCCGGTCGATTATGTCTCCAGATCCATAACATTCTTTAGATACTTCTTATCTTTCTTTCTTCCTTCAATGATGGTAGCAGTTTTTATCTAGGTTGTGGCGTTTGGTAGAGGCAAATCGTTTCTAAGGTCTTCAACCAAGAAATGATTCTATTATACTCTTTGATAATAACAACGAGTTATAACTATACTCATACATTTAGGAGAAAGTAGGCTATATGTTCTTTACTGAACATCTTGTTCATGTTTAGGTACCAATAACTAGGAAACCATTTAAGATAGAGGGCTATTAGCCTACTTTCGATTTTTGCAAAAAATGAAAGTGGAATTATGAGATCACTACAGGGTCAAAAATTGTGTGCCTGTCTGTGTGTGTGTATGTGTGTGTGAGTCTGTGTGTGTGTGTGTACTCTGAATGTATGTCCCCCCTATCAATTCAAACACGGTGAAACCGAATTGAACGAAATTTGGTACAGGGCGGCCACTCAAACGTTCAAAACGTAAAATCAAATAGCGACTAACCAAATCATCCGATCTCTACCTAATTTGGTAACAACATACCTTCATATAGGACGCGTCTTGTGACCAAACTACAAGGTTATTCGCCGTACCATTTCAGGATGGCGGCCGTGCGAATTATGCAAACTTTATAATCCATATCATGGGACCCGCCAGTTCCGATTATCGAGCCGAGAATCGATATAACTGTTCTAAAGAAAGAGGCACGTTGGAAATTAAAAGTTTATTTTGTAATACTGTAGTGCAGAAGTGATTTTAAAAAGCTGAGCCGTCTCGGTAAGAAGACAAGATGGCAGCGGATATCTTGTGACTGACTTATATTTCACTAATTTGAGTATTGCATGCAATATAGCGTACTGATACAAAATAAATAAAGTTTGTATGAAATGCTTTATAAATAAATAATATACTCCACTGATGAAATCGTTTAGTCTAAATCATTATTTGCTAACAAGCTATGTGTAAGTCATTTTATATAGAATGAAGTTCGTTGGCACAAATGGCTCCGTGGTAAAGCGTTGGCTTATCACTCATATGCCTATGGTTCAAACCCCATCAGAGTTTTTTTTGCTTGAAATTTTATATATTTATTGTTTTGTAATGATTCAGACGTTTTAAAATTAAGCGTTATATTGTGCCTATTACGTTAGAAAATATATAATTAAAACATAATTCACCAGCAGATTTGCTCGAGACATCTAGCAGCCAAAAAGGTAACTGCACGCCGGCCTACTTATTAACTTCAAGATTTTATTGAAAAGTTTCTTCTTATGGGCACTAGAATGCACTCGCCCTGTTAGGGTTATATTGTTCGATACTTCTCCACTAGATGTCTCGACTGGTCTACGTGGGACTCCATTGGTTAGTATCGTATACCATTGGCATTCTATGCACAAAGAACTTGAAGAATGGCAAGATGATACTACGATACAGTTTTACTTTTTATTTTAAAGGGTTTGTAACAGCCTATTGTGCGTTATTTGAAAATGTTATTTGAAGTAAAGAACAAAACGATTTCACATAGTAACTGAATTCTAGCCGTTGGTGTTAGTTCAGGTTATTAATTACTACTTTTATTTCAGGCAAATAGCAATCGAAAATATCCACCTAGTTTGTATACACACGTCTCTGTAGGGTCATGTAAAGATTTGTTAATTCAATTAGGGTTGTGAAAGCCATGCACAACCAGACGTGTGAAGACATGCCTCAACTCAAAGTTGGATGTTGCCCACGGCAGGTCGATTATGTAATAATAACAATAATAATAATGTTATTTGTTTTACGTCCCTTTTAACTACTGCTGCTTTTAGATACGCCGGGGTGCCGGAATTTTGGCCCGAAGGGGATCTTTAACGTGCCAGTAAATCTACTGACACGGCTCCCTCGTATTTGTGCACCCTAAAATGCCAGCTGACTGCGCCAGGATACGAACCTGCAACCTAGGGCCCAGCAAGCGAGAACGTTACCGCTGAGCCACGCAGCCAGTCCGGTCGATTATGTCTCCAGATCCATAACATTCTTGAGATACTTCTTATCTATCTTTCTTCAATGATGGTAGTAGTTTTTTTCTAGCTTGTGGCGTTTGGTAGAGGTAAATAGTTTCTAAGGTCTTCAACCAAGAAATGATTCTATTATACTCTTTGATAATAACAACGAGTTATAACTATACTCATACATTTAGGAGAAAGTAGGTTATATGTTCTTTACTGAACATCTTGTTTTTTACATTATCTTGCCTAACGGAGTACTTGAATGTTAACCTATTTTCACTTCCAAAACATAGTAGGCATGGATTGGGAAGAGAATAATTGATATATATTTTTGAATAAATTTAAAAAGCAAGAGTTCGGATTTTTTTCTTGCATTCTGTCCCAATAATATTGAAACAAAGTGGTTACTCATCTGCCATGATCCATTCCAAGTACGTGAAAAAATATGAGAATATTTGATTGAAAAACAACTGAGAAATGTGTACCTGAAGCAACTTATACAACATTTTTTTTATAAAATGCATCTGTCCAAATGTGTATTTATTTCACACATCCTATAAAAGCAAAGTAGCACTACATGGTCAAAAACAGCTCAGAATTTACCGCTTCTTAGATGTGACAAGAATCATAGCTGTACCTTTAGCATAAACCCAGAAAATACTTTGTAAAGTGATGCCACAAATATAGACTATTTCATCGTGTAAGACTACTGTACCCGATAATCCGGAAAGGATCCTGTTGGAATATCCATTGCCCCCGCTTGATTGCCTATTTCTAACAGCACCGGCATATACTACATTAGAAATCGCTTCCAACATGGCCTTTAGGGATTTACAGAACAGCAGTTACCAGAATATTGTGGATCAACAACCAACTACACGGGGCACTCACCTTTACTTACCTCTCGGGGACTGGGAATTCATCTTCGCCTACACTACATCCACAATATTCTTCACCTTATATTTAAAATGAATCACACTCCTACAAGAATGGAAAACAATCTGAACAAAATGTATTAACAATAGGGAAAAACTAATCTAGTATAAACAAAAAAAACAACAAACGAATTTAACAATAGAGATTAAAATTAAAAACACGCAATCATTCAAACCTCCATTCAACTCTACATCTTACTACAATGCTGTATTAAAAATTATGGGCATATATCTTGGCTTGTTTTTAGGCCTACACTGCGTAAAAATTAAAAACGTTTAATGAAGTCTCTTAATGGCATTCCAGACACATGGTTTCATTCACAAGCCTTCGTTGTAGAACGCACGTGCTGTAACTTTGTTTCATCAATGAAATACTGGCACCACGCCTTACTCGAAACTCGTTTATACAATTAATACAAGGCGGTGAGATTACACCTGTTTATATTATGTCATCGCTCTCCAACATAACGGTGAATCATTCTCGCTAGTCCACAAAGACTGCATGTGTGTGCGTTTATTAAAAACACGTAAAAATTAACATTTAGATCTTACAAAAGTTGATATAACTACTCTGTTTCTTAAACAATCATTCAATAAATTTTATACACTCTTTCATTCGCACCCCGTAATTGTTCGAGACCAATTCGGTTCCACATTTCTCTTAACAATGAACAATCATACACACCAAAAACATCCGCTCATAAACACACACTCTTCCAAAACAATTGATTAATAAGTCCTACTAAATTATTTAACTAATTAAATCATTTCCACAAAAATCATTTACATGTAATATGCTTATAATAATATCCATTATCTAGTGTTGCTAACGCGACACTTTCGAGATTCTAACTTCTCGGTTACAATATAATTCTTAACTAAATATATACACTGCTTTTTCACATAACCATCCTTATCTAACGTTCTGTAGTTTTGATATACTGCTTACACATCGTCTTATATAGGTTTCATTACACTGTCGGTGTAATACAATCGACTAATTAAGGTAAACTGTACGTAATTACATAACTTCGGGTTTAATAAAATGTAATAATAGTATTATATACCTGAATAGACAATCTTTCTCAAGTTGCATTTCCGCCGAAACCCTCCTGTTAACACAGCTAAATCGTTAATTAACAAAAACTGGACTACTTGTACACAACGGCTCTTATCATGATACATGCCTTTTTTAAATCAAAGAACAACAATACTTTGACTTCCTTAAAATGCGGAATTCCCTCGCATGAGCACTCTTCATAGCTCTACAAATCCTCATATAACAGTATATATGGCATAAACAATTATCATCTACTATGTTAAACAATAACCAAAAGGGATTAATTGTTATTAACATATCTTATGTAGGAACTTCTCTCAAATACTGGCATGACCCTCAGTATCATTGCACATGACTACTGGACTACAATTATACATGCGTAAGTTCTGCAAACGAAACTTCCAATTGTAATGAACGATATTAGACAGTCGTGATTAACCTCCTAAAGTTTACTCCACAACAAGATAATTAACTGTTAACTCGTCTGTCGCAAATACATGTAATACAAATAATACGCCTGTCTCATCTCACTTGTCATGCTTTAAATTGTTAATCGTTGTAATATCATGTCGACAAAATGACGTGATGTTACACAAATAGCATAAAATAACACACATGTTATTTATAGTGTCAGATAGAATTCAATCTTGACCGGGATAAACTAGCTTTGAATTCCTAGCCAAAGATTTGAATAATCTTCTATCAAAAGGTATTTCCTCTGGCATATTAAATGAACAAAGCTCTTAGCTTTACAAATAATAAGAAAGGTTTGTCAATATCGTAATGTTTTTCCACTCTACACAAAGAATGTTCATAGGGATTAAGACTTCGGTCTTATCAAACGACTAGTATTTCTTAGATCGTCGATAGTTTATGTACAATAATGACATAACAATATCATTCGATGTTTCTTATTTTCTTGAAGTTATATGTCGTTACATTAAAGTGCTCATATTAAATTTAATAAGAATTTAATTTGAAGCTATGACACAATGTCAGAATACTTGGTTTAAATGAAATTATTAAAATTCGAGAGTCGAAACGACTAGTCTCCTATGAGGCAATATGATTCCTCAAACAAAATTTTTAATGTCAGTTCCACAACTGATCCGTCATATTCTAAATAATCTTGAAGTATAAAAATCTCAACACACATCTGAAGTGTAAAATACATAAAATCACTGAAATACATGAAATGTGAAAATATAGAAATATGGAATAAGATCGCTGGAAATATAGAATAAGATCGCTGGCTCAGAATGTTACTAATCAAGCTCTATATAACAATTGAGATACACTGATACCTTATTTGGACGAAAACTTGAAGATCAATGTAAGTATTCCCACAATATTTTAGATGTTTCCTCAGTACAAGACACTGAGATGGATCTGCATTCGAACCTCGGATCTGCGACCTCAGAGATAAGAAACGTCCCTCTCTGGAATTCACCAACATTCGCCTGGGCCCGAACGACATCCTTCTGGCAAATTCTTCTGTGTTGCTGGGCTACCTTTCCCTAGCATCTTGAAAAATCTCTTCTGTAAAGTCTTCATTCTCCGTCGTAAATATGTATCAGCTTCATCATTGGAATATAATTATGGAAATATTCATATAAATGGCGAATGAAATATTTCCATTCCTAATTGATGTTATATTAGTGTTCGTAGACTGACGAAAATGTACAAGATGGACCGTACACTACGTCTGTATTCAAGAATACGTTTTCTAACGAAGCTCCATAGTTGTATCTTAACTCCTGTTATCGAATATGTCTCTGGCGCATGACTATTTAGTCCATCATATCAACAATATTAATTATACTGAATGATAACAATTGAAGAATAACAATAGTCATTCTATTAATGTTTATGTTTGCGCCAATATTAAAAGTTCTCCGCCACTGTTCACTTGAACTGCGTTCGCCAACTTCACGTTGCAATTTATAATGATATTCAGCTTTATTTCCAACACATTTGAAAATCTAACTTAACAGGCTTATATTGTCGAAACGGTGAATTTTTATAGCGCTCGACTTTCACAATATATAGTATGCGACCTGTTATTTATATATATTGTGCCCAATTGGACACGGCTGACTAGCATCGAACCGGGGTATTTATCACAAGAAGACCAGGCCCATGATTCTGCGAAGAATCGAATCATTGATCTCTGAGGGGGAACAGCCACAGTGAACCCGAGGAACAATGAGTTATAACTGCATATAATTATAACAGCATGAATTCACAGCCAGAACGGGAATATTATAGCATTAAAGGCGAATTATTGCAGAAAATACAAGCCTATGTACGTTTAAGATGCTAAGAGCTCAAGGAATCGGGCCAACTTGACAGTTGAAAAATCGTGGTTAGCAAGGGGGCGTTACTAGGTGACGCCAAGGAACTATTTATCGTCTGCACAGGGGGTGCAACCAAAGATTAATGGCTTTGGGAACCACAGTCTTACAAGGCAAAGAAGCGGAGTGGGGATGGTCGCCCACAGAAATTAATTAATTACGGCCAAATTGAGCAATGAATTGATATGAAATTTACACCCAGATGCATGTATTCTAGGAAAGATAATTTAGGAGTGTCCTCACGCCTAAATTAAGGCCTGCATCTACAAAGGAACCTATGCTCAGACCTAATCCGCGGCAGAGTCAGGATTTGTAATGGAGCCATAGCGGAAGAACAGGAGTAGCATCATGACGCGGTGGCAGAAAGCAATTAATTATAATTAATTGGCCGAAGCAATTGCCTGCACGCGAGTGAATTTGGAACCTCCATGAATAGACGAATAAGGATCATACCTCACTTTGTCTGAAAATGTGTTATTTTAAGACAAGAGTCGCTCCTGGAAATCCAGTGAACTACTTTTCATCAGGAAGATTTATATGGGGGAAGCTGGAGCGGAGAGTCAGTTCTTCTTGACTCAATTCGTGTGGTGACACGCTGTCGGATCACGCAAGAAAGTGCGCGGAATTTATAAAGTAGTGACGCTCAAATGTACTAGCATTGAACAATGAAAGGCGCATCATGCAGCTTAATAACAGTAATTCTGCATCATATAATAATTAGTCTACAGCATACGTATAAGCAATAGTATACGCGAGTATAGAATCAGTACAGCGTAGAGATATTTTAGGATGATGTTTACAGACAATGCACATAACCACAGGAAGTGTTATCGTGGGTAAAGTAAAACATACTATTGTAATGAACACTACAGTTACGGGAACCTGGAAGGCATCACAACTAGTTGTGACCTAGGATTGAACAACTTTGCAGTAGAGGAGACATAAACTGTAGGTGACGAGAAACGAACACACACACGCAAGATAGACTTTCAAGGAGACCAGCGGCTGTCAGGGGTTAGCTGCATCGCATCTCTGAGGTCAGGCGATAGTGGAAATCCGATCAAGGATCCGTGTGCGAGAATTATGTATAAAGTTATATTACAGTGATCTTTAAAAGTGTTTATGTTTATATGGTAAAAG
Source organism: Meconema thalassinum (assembly GCA_946902985.2). NCBI lineage: Eukaryota > Metazoa > Arthropoda > Insecta > Orthoptera > Tettigoniidae > Meconema > Meconema thalassinum. The sequence goes on along the minus strand of OX336388.2, from coordinate 2,094,158,479 downwards.
AATGTGTATTGTGTTAAAGTGTAAATGCCAGTAGTGAAAAATATAATTACCATGTGTGAAGTCTATGCACTGTGTCGTGTGAAAAATATCATGATGGCTTAAAACAAGCATTATGGCAGGCGAATGGCTGGCATGCTGGACTAACCCAGCTAGGATGAAAGTGAGTACAAATTTAATATGTTGATATGATTTAATAGCTCACCATACAGCGAAGCATTCCCTCAACGATTAAGAATTAACAGTCATTTGTGTACGAGATCACATCCCTCGTATTTTGGTAAAAAATATGGCTTTGAGGATGACATGCTTACGGCCATTTAGGCGTAAGACATTGATGAAAGTAACGGCAACGTTAAATCATAATAATAATAATAATCTGGGGTCGGTAACAATAATAAATATATAAGTCAGCATGTCAGGCCTATAGTACGTGCAAAGTGAGTCATATCTAGCATAAGAATACTGTGTTATTGTTAAAAGTAAGAAAGAAAGATAAATATCGAGATAAAGAGAGCTTTTCAGTGTCATTGAAATCTTAAATAAATGTTTTATTATGGTATATTCTACAGGGTTGTATTTGAGAGCCATTAAGATAGTCAAATGTATGCCAGTAAATTTATACTTGTTTTGGAGCTACGTAGAACTTTGGCTTATGAGTAAATGCATAGAGGACGTGAGTGCTTTAAGAATTGAGTCATCTGTAAGAAATATTGTTTGAGCCGCGATCAGCGAGCATGTAACGTAGAATCAAGAGATTTACGTCAATAAGTTGCGGGGATCATCCGAAAATAGTTCGCGCTTTGTCGAATCTAGTCGGCTAAATCTACGAAGTTACGATATAGTATTGCCTTAGAGCATACATGTGTATTCGCAACAGAGTTGGGACAGAGTCTGTCTGTATCCACTGTTAGCAAAGTCTTCGCCACCAGGGATAACTGCTAGACACCCTAGGTAGGCCGATATATTAATTGATCTGCCCTTAGAGGTAAGACAAATGGTTCTTCGTGTAGGAAACGTTGATTTCCTCTTGTTATATGCATGCCCGTCCAGTGAGATAACAGTGAAACTCATCTGAGACGCCCGCAAAGCCACTGATGTCGACCACAGAACGGCAAAGCTATTTCGTGATCCATCCCTTGCCTTGAATAGTAATTAGGAGCCGAGATGAGCCCATTAAATACTCTAAATGTAGGTATTAAATAATTAGATTGTCTCAATTCGTAATGACACGATCCATTCAGGGTACCTCTAGCACAGCTGCACCATTGAGTGAACACATGACCGTGCGGGAAGTCAGGTGGGGTAGCAGGTATAATCCACTAACCCGGCAGCCATCTTGCATAGGACGGCCCATGAATAATCCATTGTTCGCACGAAAGGAAGTCAATAGACCAGATCCTTTTATTTTAAGATTGTAGTGGGACACTGAGGAATCTCGATATTTCGAAAAGTAATTAAGATGTGCTTGATATGATGGTATCAATTGAATTAGATGCACTGTTTCCATACACATGCAATGTTGGAATGAAGTAACCGGATAACATTTGGCCCAGTTATCCTCTGAGGAGAAATTAACTGAACCAAATAAATAGAAGCATTTTGTAAAGAGTATTTACCCAGTCCACACTAATTTATTCATACGGGTAGCGTAATTTGAATGATATGACACGTTTGTAACGATAATGTTATTACCAGACCCAGAAAATCGTAGTATGGGAAGGTATAAAATATCTATATCTATGTAGATTTTGGATGGGAAAGTGTACCACTTCAGCGTTTGAAACTTATGGGAAAAGAATTCGATTCGCACGGGACAACACTAATTAAACAAGGCATAAGCTAATGAATCAATGTTATTTAAAGTAAATGTTCCGTGTAAAACGGATAAATGTTTCATAATTGCATATTTAATGTCATTTAAATATAATTTGTGTTTGTTGTGATGTGATATTCCAATTTGTGTTAAATTGTGCCACGTGAAGAACAATATGGACACTCGCAAATGTCAAAGAGTATCAACAATAAGATGTTTAGGATAGACATGAGTGCGGTGGAGCACCAAACTTGAGGAGAAGAGACTCACAGATAATTTTGATTTTTGTTGTGGGAAATAAATGTATTTTTTTTGTGTTTTGTGTTGTTTTGCCATGAATTACTACCATTAAATGTTATACTTAGGAATATGTTGTTTCTTTCAAGTAGAGTAGTCACCTGACAGACTCAAATCCTGAATATGTGCTCGTAGAGTGGGTTGAACGCCACATGCCTCGAAAGACCGTGAGTTAGCTGGGATACGAACACATGTTCCATATGATGACGAATGGGTACAATATACAGTGTGGTCCACCCGCCCCTTATTATTTAGTTTTATGAAACCCAACTAACATCGCATTTCTCCCGATGGTCGATATTGCTCTGCGCTGTGACTATGTGACAGTAATTGGGTCATGGGTCTAGCAAAGAAAAACCGACCTTAAACTATTCCCCGCCAAATACTATGGCCCATTCTACTAACATATGACTTACTGCTCCTTGAAATAACACACATACACGTAATACGATCGAATTAATAGCTTACGCCACGTGATCTGTATTAGTAGAAAGTTAAATCAACACCATAAACCGTGATTGAAGACTTTGAGATGGACTTAAACGTTTGAGGTGGGACGGCTACAGTAACTAAAGCACGTATATACCATGTGTTCGTGGCTGCGAGGGTTAAAGCCTGACCGTATGTGCTGGGCGCGAGCAGGTAGAATGCTGCATCGAATCCAGTAGCAGGCATACTTTTTTGAACGAAAGCCCACATTCCATTTTAGTCGCGATGTAACTACATTGCCAAATTTATTGCCTTACGACGTATTTTTGTGCAGAGTACGTTGAATTTTGATGATTTATAAAGAGAATACGATCTAATTGGTACGTTATCACACGTGACCTGCAATGGCATAAAATTAAGAAACTGGCATGAATATTAACATAACATATCGAAGTATTGCTCCGGAGGTCCGGGTTCGATCCCCAGCTCTGCCAAGAAATGTAATACTTGTCTGACGGCTGAAATTGGGTACACGTAGCCTCGTGAAGCAAATATGAGAAGAAGTGGGTTCGATTCCCACCTCAGCCACCCCGGAAATGGTTTTCCATGGTTTCCCACTTCTAATCCGGCCAAATTCAGGGACGGATTCTATCTTAAGGCCACGGCCGCCTCCTTCCCAATCCTTAATTGCAAATAAATACATCATTACAAGCCCGCAATAACTCGGGTTATCAGACAAATTCTACACACACATCCAAGAAAACGGGGCTAAATAACCGCGATATTCTAGCCCCTCAAATGAAACAAAACAACAACATATCGAAGGATATTCTGATCGCCAGTGCTTGCATCGAACCATGGTATTATTAGCTTACTTTCGATTTTTGCAAAAAAATAAAAGTAGACTTATGAGATCTACACAGGGCCAAAAATTGTGTCTGTTTGTCTGTGTGTGTGTGACTGCGTGTCTGTGTGTGGAGTGTGTGTACTCTGAATGTCGCCCCCCCCCCTCCCCCCCACCCCCGTATCAATTCCAACACGGTGAAACTGAATTGAACGATATTTGGTACATAGGTAGAACTAGCAAAGGGCACCTCAGTGTCATGTTTTATATTGCCGCCATCTTGACGGAAACGTAATGGCGGCCACCCAAATGTTCAAAGCTTAAATCTAATTACGAATAACCTAATCATCCGATCTCTACCAAATTTTGCAAAAACATATATTAGTATGGCAAGCGTCGTTTGACTAAACTACAAGGTAATGAGCCCAAGATTTTGCAGATGGCGGCCATGTATGTGTGCAAATCAATTCCCCCTATCATTTCAAACAAAGTGAAACCGAATTGAACGATATTTGGTACAGAGGTAGCATTAGCAAAGGACACCTCAGAGTCATGTTTTATATCGCCGCCATCTTGATGAAAACGTAATGGCGGCCTCCCAAAAGTTAAAAGCTTAAATAAATTACGACCAACCTATAATCTGATCTCCACCAAATTTTGCAACAACATACCTTTACTTGGGAAGCATATTTTGACCAAACTACAAGATCATCAGCCCAACAGTTTGCATATCGCGGTCAAATATGTGTGCAAATCGATTCCCCCTATCTATTCTAACACGGTGAAACCGAATTGAACGAAATTTGGTACAGAGGTAGCACTAGCGTAGAACACGTCAGTGTCATGTTTTATATCGCCACCAATTTGACGGAAACGTAATGGTGGCCACCCAAATGATCCAAGCTTAAATCAAATTACGACTAACTTAATCATTTGATCTCTACCAAATTTTGTAACAACATATACTTGTATGGCGAGCGTCGTTTATCTGAACTACAAGGTCATCAACCCATTAGTTTGCAGATGGCGGCCATGTATGTTTGCAAATTGATTCCCCCTATCAATTCAAACACGGTGAAACCGAATTGAACGAAATTTGGTACAGAGGTAGCACTAGCAAAGGACACTCCAGTATCATGTTTTATATCGCCGCCATCTTGATCAAAACGTAATGGCGGCCATCCTTATGTTAAAAGCTTGAATCAAATTACGACCAACCTAATAATCTGATCCCTACCCAATTTTGCAACAAAATTCCTTTATGTACAGAGATTCTTTTGACCACACTACAAGGTCATCAGGCCAAGAATGTACGGATAGCGGCCATGTATGTGTGCAAATCGATTCTCCCTATCTTTTAAAACACGGTAAAACCGAATGGAACGAAGTTTGGTACAGAGATAGCACTAGCAAAGGCCACCTCAGTGTCATGTTTTATATCACCGCCATCTTGACGGAAACGGAATGGCGGCCACCCAAATGTTAAAAGCTTAAATCAAATTACGACCAACCTAATAATTTGATCTCTACCAAATTTTTCAACAACATACCTTTTTGTGGGAAGCATCTTCTGACTGAACCACAAGGTCATTAGCCCAATAGTTTACAGATAACGGCTATGTATGTGTGCAAATCGATTCCCCATATCAATTCAAACACGGTGAAAATGAATTGAATGAAATTTTTACAGAGATAGCACTAGCAAAGGGCGCATCATATTCATGTATAATATCCGTATAGCACGTTGTATGCAAGAAGCTACTACAACCAACAATCAATTATAATCCTTGAAAAGGACAAAGAGTTAGAACAATACCCATGCATTTAGGAGAAAGTAGGCTATACGTTCTTTACCGAACATCTTGTTTTGTTATTAAATTTTAACAAAAAAAAGTCTAAGCATATCTTTGGGCCCGTATCACACGACACTCGCTGGAAAGGAAGCTGCTGTGATCGCTGGTACAAAATCCTGTATGATTCTGTTCTCTTCGTCAGTACACCTGCTTGTATGACCGAAGTGTATCACACGCTGGCATTTTGTGCGCTAAGTTGTACGAAATAAAACCGAAGGGCTGTCATTTGAGGGCATTGTTTGCTGTTCTTTCGCCTTATTAACGCAAAGCGGTCACGAAACTTGTTTTAAGTAAATTAGAAAACATGCCAAGTACTGAATGAATGCATTCCATTCAATATTTAGGATCTAACTGTAATAATTGATTATTTTACCATACGTGTTAATAAGAAGCGCAACAAAAACCTCCAGAGTGTGTTGGAAATGTGTGCAAGTGTTATTGCGCCCGCTCGCTCTTTCGAAGATCCCGGGTTCAAGAATATCCAACGGCAGAATTCTTAAATTCTTTTTAACTATTTTATTATACCCTCCCTATCTCGTACAGCAAGATTTCAACTTGGTTTTGTTCACATTATCTACGAAGACGATAGGGAAAGCTATTTTCTTGTCTCATTTAAATGGTTATTTTCCCTAAATACTGTTCAAAACCATGGATGGATACTATTCGTTATAATTATTATTTTTTAGTCGATTTTACCCACCAGGTTAGGTTTTCCCACGGACTCAGCGAGGGATCCCATCATTGCCGCCTCTATGGGCAGTGTCCTGGAGTAGAGGAGCAGGGAGGGTTCTGCTTCAAATACCGTTATTTATGCAAATGAGGGGGGCGTGGCAAGGTCAATGACCTTGAGGTAGGTCATGGTCAATGACCTTGAGGTAGGTCATTGACCCCAAGGTCGCCGGGACCCCGGAAGGTAAACAAACCTTGGAGGGTCCAGGAACCGGTTTGAGGGGGTGTGGGTGGAGGGGGAGGAGTGGGGGTGGGGACGGAGGGAGGGTGGGGGAGGGGGAGGGAAGGGTGGGGTGGGGGACGAGGGGGGAAGGATGGAAGAGGATCTGCACGAGACCCTCCTCGACCCAGTCTCTCTCTTGGACTGAGCGCCTTCTCTGTTATGGTCTCGTGCTAAATAGCTTTGCTTTGTACTTGATGAGATCCGAGTGTTGCCGAAGGTTTCCGAATCTTTGTCGGTGAATGAATCGTCAGATTTGAACGGTCAACTGGCGTGTGTGTGACGTCATAGTATATTACGGGATGTGGGGTAGGTCATGGACGGGTGTATTTTGAATGGAAAACATGAATGGTGGTGGGTGGTGGTTGTTGAACCCTGACGTGCTAGGTTTGCGGGTAAATAAACGTGAATGAAGATGGCACCGTGAATGGAGGTTGCGACGTCACAGCAGATTACGGAATGTAGCACAGGTCATGGATGAGAGTGTTCTAATGGGAAACATGAATGGAGATGGATGGTGGTTGTTGAACCCTGACGTGCTAGGTTGGCGGGTAAACAAACGTGAATGAAGATGGAACTGTGAATGGAGGTTGGGACGTCACAGGCAGAATGTAGTGTAGGTCATGGATGGGATTGTTTTTTCTAATACTTAACGGTAAACAAATTGTTAATGTGTGGGGGATACAAAACGCATGGCATGTCGGTTCAGCCAGCTCGACATGAAATAAAAACAAGATGGTGTAATGTCTATTGATGACATTGGAATATTCCATCTAGTTGTGAAGATATGAACTGCGCCGACTGTCGAAGCCTATCGCACTCCTCTGAGTCAGCGATTGAATAAATGACTGATAAAATTAAATTATGGTCGAGAGTGTTGGTAGAATGAAAGTTTGTCTGGAAAACTAGGGTACCCGGAGAAAAACCAGTCTGCTTCTGTTTTGTCCAGCACAGATTTTACATGGAGTAACTGGGATTTGAAACACAGACCCAGCGGTGAGAGGTTGGCATGCTTCTCCCTAAGCCATGGAGGCATAATCACAGAGACCTAGTGCAGCCGAAGGATTTTTTATTTATGCTGACTTGGGAGATTTGAATTTATGTGTTATGGAGCTGAGGATATAGAATGTGTGCTAGATGGTTAATGGACATGGATGGGTGTTAGAATGAACAATCTGATTTGAACGGTCAACCTATGTGTGATGTCACAGGAGTGAATTTCTGAGATTGACACCTGACATGTTGGCTCGCTCAGCTTCATATAAAAAAAAAAAGTGGGAATGATAGACAAATAAATCAAAACAAGATTTTTTTTATTAATAGTTTTTTTTCTTACATTTACTTGTTTTTGACAGCTTCTTCTTCTTCTTCTTCCTCTTCAGTTTCACTTCCTTCCTCCGTTTCATTCTCGGCCTCCTCCATCATCATCATCATCCGGGTAAAAAACTCCGCGATGACGCGGTCATTTGAAAAACTATAAAATAGAAAAAATGTCTATCAATGTCATTAGAATACCCAATCTAGCGGCGAGGATATAAACTGTCTTGATGTTTGTGTCAGGGAAAATTAAAGTACACAGCAGAAAACCTCCTAAGTTCTGGAGGCATACTCCTTGCACTTCTCTGCATCAATGATTAAATGACAGGCAGAAGGTAGGAAATAATGGGAAAAGAATACTGGCCTCTTGCAGAAGGAGGGAATCAGAAAAGATGTGGCAAGGGCCTTGGATACTCTAATACTGTTGGAGTTGGATGAGAAAAAGAGTTAACCAAGCGAGGTTGACAGGAAAGAAGACAGAGAGGAGCTTGACACAAGTAAGTGGAAGCAATGCTGAACTCGGCTGTCACCTCTGTAGTTGTAAAATCCGCGTTCTGCTATATGTAAGCTTTTGGAAGCTGAGTTTAAAAAATGTTTTGCAAGAAGAGAATAATACTGTTAATTTTGTTATCCTTAATTCAACCTTCTTGATTACTCATGCTTCAAAGATCCTGTCCAGAATGATTTACAAGAGGATTGAAAGCCAAATAGAAACAGAGTTGGGCGAAGATCAGTTTGGTTTCAGGAGAAATGTAGGAACAAGGGAAGCTGTACTAAGTCTTAGGCTGATTTTAGAAGGTAGAATAAGGAAAGATAAGAGAACGTTCATGGCTTTTGTAGATTTAGAAAATGCTTTTGATAAAGTTGATTGGACTAAATTGTTTGACATTTTAAAACCAATTGGAATAAAGTACTCCGTCTTACGGAAAGAATACATGATGAAAATAAATGTAAAACATAAATACTGGAATGCAACCGAAATAAATCAGAAACCTCTATGGAGATCAAATTGACAGGTGAAAAGCTGAAGGAAGTAGGAGACTTCTGTTACTTAGGAAGCGGAATAACCAGTGATGGACGAAGCAAGTAGGTTGGCTCAGACAAAGAAAGCATTTCTACAAAAAAAGGAATCTGCTGACATCGAATATAGATTTAGGTATTAGGAAGTCATTTTGAAAGCCTTTGTCTGGAGCGTGGCGCTCTATGGAAGTGAAACTTGGACTATTGGTGCAGCAGAAAAGAGGAGAATAGAAGCATTTGAAATGTGGTGTTACAGGAGAATGATGAAGATCAGATGGGTAGATAGGGTTACAAACAAAGAGGTATTAAGACGAGTGGGAGAGGAGAGATGTTTCCGGTGACTGCTAATGAAGAGAAGAGATAGGTTGGTAGGACACATACTAAGATACCCAGGAATAGCAAGCTTAGTTATGGAAGGAAGGGTCGAGGACAAGAACTGTTGGAGCTATGTAGAGATGAAACGATTAGCTCAGGACAGGGAGACATGGAGTGCTGCATCAAACCAGTCAAAAGACTGAAGACTCAAACAACAACAATTCAACTTTTGCGGTATCCCTACACAGATCTCACATGAAGTGAGTAAGAAGCTGGTATACTAATGCTAATTTACATAACAGCGCAACACAATTTTAATGTATGAGATATTGAAAGCCCGTTTGACATTAGACTGGTATCAAGATTGATGATGTAGGCTATTAACTTTTATTTTTGTTAAAGCGGTATGTCTTTGCAATATAATGAAAGCCATTATATTTGACAGCGGCAATAAATTTAACAGGTCTTCAACCGGTAATACAATTTGCATTAAATTACAATAAATTAGTCATGTTTCTTAAGTGGGACTGGGAGAAAAAAAGAAAGTTTTTTTTCCAACTAGTCTGTAGCGCAACATTAGGTCACGGGTTCAAGCTCTCTGCTGACCCGGTAGACGCGTGGGTTCGAGCCCCACCGTCGGCCGTCCTTGAAATGGTTTTCCGTGGTTTCCCATTTTCAACACCAGGCAAATGCTGGGACGGTACCTTCTGATAGGCCACGGCCGATTCCTTCCACATGCAAATGCTGGGACGGTACCTTCTGATAGGCCACGGCCGATTCCTTCCACATCCTTGCCCAGTTTCATCTTCCACTCCATACCGACGTCGAATAGAAAGACCTGCACTTGGCCTCTGAGTAGGTCACACGACAAAAAAAACTAGCTATGAAATTCAATTAAAAGGTTGTCAGGACGGACTCGGTAGACGCGTGGGTTCGAGCCCCACCGTCGGCCGTCCTTGGGCTACACCCGGCTAAGTATATAAAACCTTAACACCTATCAAAGTGTTCAAAGCTACTTGACCACAATTTGACAAACGCTATTAACATTAACAGCAATAGTGTTAGCCAAGCTTGACATTGCATTTAAACAATAGTGTAATAATTAACTTGACTGTTTATTGCGAGACAAGATACAACTATGTGTTTAGCTGTGTGGCTCAACTATACTGTTCTTGGCTGCTGTTAGCCTCTGAACTGGAGGGTCCTGGGTTAGATTTTTGGGAGGTCTGTGGGGATTGTATTTTCTGGTGATTAATTCCCCTGGCTTGGGGACTGGGTGTTTGTATTGTCTTAATTAAAAATATATTCCGGTCCCATGGTTAATTGGTTAGCGTTCTAGGCTTTTCCCACCGTCGGTCGTCCTTGAAATGGTTTTCCGTGGTTTCCCATTTTCAACACCAGGCAAATGCTGGGACGGTACCTTCTGATAGGCCACGGCCGATTCCTTCCACATGCAAATGCTGGGACGGTACCTTCTGATAGGCCACGGCCGATTCCTTCCACATCCTTGCCCAGTTTCATCTTCCACTCCATACCGACGTCGAATAGAAAGACCTGCACTTGGCCTCTGAGTAGGTCACACGACAAAAAAAACTAGCTATGAAATTCAATTAAAAGGTTGTCAGGACGGACTCGGTAGACGCGTGGGTTCGAGCCCCACCGTCGGCCGTCCTTGGGCTACACCCGGCTAAGTATATAAAACCTTAACACCTATCTAAGTGTTCAAAGCTACTTGACCACAATTTGACAAACGCTATTAACATTAACAGCAATAGTGTTAGCCAAGCTTGACATTGCATTTAAACAATAGTGTAATAATTAACTTGACTGTTTATTGCGAGACAAGATACAACTATGTGTATAGCTGTGTGGCTCAACTATACTGTTCTTGGCTGCTGTTAGCCTCTGAACTGGAGGGTCCTGGGTTAGACTTTTGGGAGGTCTGTGGGGATTGTATTTTCTGGTGATTAATTCCCCTGCCTTGGGGACTGGGTGTTTGTATTGTCTTAATTAAAAATATATTCCGGTCCCATGGTTAATTGGTTAGCGTTCTAGGCTTTGATTTAATTTTTTTAGCCTGGTATCAATTTAAAAAAAAATGAATATTACTTACATGAAAATGTCTAAAGATGAATCCCAATTTGCGGATTCTTCTTCTTCATCCCCATGATGGGTGTTTTCATGATCCGACATAGCTGCAGTGAATGATAATTCTTTGTAAAGTAGCAGGTTCATTTATACTAAATATGGAGGTCATCCAGTTACTGAGAAAGCGGACACTAAATATGGAGGTCATCCAGTTACTGAGAAAGCGGGCAAACCGGTGTGTTGCCTCTGATTGTAAGGGTATATAAGCCCTGACATTATTGTTGCTAGCCAGAGAAGTCCACGAGTTGGTAGTATACACATCGCTTTGCTGCAAAGATCTTCTATCAGGTAATATTGAACACAGTACTTTTAGTTTCTCTATCTGTCGATGGTTATACAGTTGACCTTAAATATTTATCAAGTGGATAATAATAATAATATCAAATGGGTATATAAAACTATTATTGCAACTAACAGTCATTACCAGGCTTGACGTCAGTCAAAAGAGATATTACCTTATCTCGCTCTATCCGACTGATTTACTGGGACTGAGCGCTGTTAGGACACTCCTCGTCTTCGCAAATAAGTTTTGTATACACATTTGATGGTTTAGTCTAGAGGTTTGGATGGGGATGCAGGACACACTACTCAAGTGGATATATGAAACTATTATTGCAACTAACAGTCATTACCAGGCTTGACGTCAGTCAAAAGAGATATTACCTTATCTCGCTCTATCCGACTGATTTACTGGGACTGAGCGCTGTTAGGACACTCCTCGTCTTCGCAAATAAGTTTTGTATACACATTTGATGGTTTAGTCTAGAGGTTTGGATGGGGATGCAGGACACACTACTCAAGTGGATATATGAAACTATTATTGCAACTAACAGTCATTACCAGGCTTGACGTCAGTCAAAAGAGATATTACCTTATCTCGCTCTATCCGACTGATTTACTGGGACTGAGCGCTGTTAGGACACTCCTCGTCTTCGCAAATAAGTTTTGTATACACATTTGATGGTTTAGTCTATAGATCAGGGTTTGAGTTAATGTGCTAATAAATAAAGGTGGAGGGTACCTGAACCTTTTTAATAGTTTACCTAAACACTTTATAATTACCTTTCAGAACCAATATGTCTGCTATAACAGTTGCGAATCTCATTGGCAGAGCAACCGGTCTGGAGACTAAACGATTACAGGACCTGCCAGTTAACGAGTCCTATTTGGTGACAGCTGTTCGCAAAGTAAACACGAAATATGGCAGAAGAATAGTTTGCGAACTAGAAGATTTCGCTGTCTTCTTACCTGCGAGGTTCATGGAACTCAACGACGAAGCTGTAAATGACCTCAACAAAGGAACCATCTACCTAAAATACTTGGGAGTAGAAAATAAAAGATGTTTGGTAGAATTTATTGAAGAATCAAATAAAATTTAAAATTTGTTAATGTTAAAACAGAATTTGCAGAGACAATAAACTTTGTTTGTTTTCATTCTCTGCAAACTGTTCAGTGATTTGCTGTTTTTGTAGTAAATGTAATTACTGTAAGTGTCATGATGTCAGCACCAGAACTTAGTTGGCAGAACGTGGATAGTTGTTTTAATAATAAGTTATGTAGCTTAAAAATTAATAATGATGCTAAATTTTTAGACCCAAATGAATTTTTAAACGCTAGCTACAACATTTTTCAAAATAAAATGCAAGACTGTTTAAGAGAACATGTAGCGTTAAAGATTAACGCTGAGTTATTATGTGATTTTGTTATTTTAAAACAAGGTGTTGAAGTAACCAAACCGATTTATTTACATACGAAAATGTGTGAATTGTACCGCACTGATAATATACACAGTTGGTATAGTAAAAACATTGTCGATAAGCTCATGACGCGCTTTGCCGAGTTTCAAGAATTGGAAAGTGGCAAATCGCTGGAAGCTATCAACCATTTTAAAATTAATGTATGCACCTTTGATCCCATGAACAGTGGTTCAGCTCATGTTAATTTACCTAAACAGTTGGAAAAACATCACGCAGTCATCAATGTGGATAATAATGAGGTTTTTTGCTTTGTGTGGACCTTGGCTGCTGGGTTAAGTCCTGCAACTGAAAATGTTCACAGAATGGGAAAATATCACCAGAAATTTATGGAATTAATGATCAGTCTAAATTTAGCAGACATAGAATTCCCAATGGACCTCAACGCCATTTCTCGTTTTGAATCTAAAAATCCGCTTTACTCCATTAATGTATACGGAGTTGAAGGGGGCAAAGTTATTGGTCCATTGTATGTGAAAAAGGGAAAAAAAGAAAAGCATTTTAATTTATTGTACATTGAAGGGGAATTGTGCAACCATTATTGTTATATCAAAGATCTTTCTAGACTAGTTCGTTCACAAGTTACAAAAAAAAAATAGGGTACATATATGTGATCGCTGTTTGCAATATTTTACTAGCAATCAAAAGTTGACAGCACATACTATTGATTGCATCACACAACCAGCTGTAAAAATTATATTTCCAGAAAAGGATAAAGCCAGTATGAAATTTCAAAATGTGTCTCGTCAAGAACCGCTTCCATTTACAGTATATGCAGATTTTGAATGTTTAACCACACCCATTGACACATGTAAACCAGATCCGACACGGCCGTACACTCAACAAGTACAGCAACATGTGCCATTCAGTTGTGCCCTAAACGTGATTTGTTCATACGACCCTTCACTTTCATACTTCAAATCTCATCGCGATGCAGATGCTGCTGCTTGGTTTTTAAATGAATTGGACGCCTTGGCAGATCGGGTAAACAATATCCTGCAAAATCCAATTCCGCTTCAAATGTCGGACGCAGACGAGGCGGTTTTTGCAACAGCAACCACTTGTCACATTTGTCAAAAACCAATAGCACCTTGTGACACACCAGTGAGAGACCATAATCGGTACACTGGAAAATTTAGAGGAGCGGCTCATAGTGTATGTAATTTGGCGTATAAAAGAGCACGCTATATTTCTTGTTTCTTACACAACATGTCTCGGTATGACAGCCATTTAATTATTAAGGAATTTGCTAACCTTGAAAACCAAAAGTTTTCTTTAATTCCACAAAATCATGAAAATTTTATTTCGTTTTCGAAATGGCGAAATGGAATCAGTATACGATTTTTAGATTCGTATAGATTCCTCGCATCATCATTGGATGCGCTTGTTCAAGGGCTTCACCCAAACAATTTGCATTTTGTACGTCAACACTTTACTGATGCCAAACAATTTGAATTATGCATTCGAAAAGGGGTGTTTCCCTATAATTATGTAAACAATTGGGCATGTTTACAGGAAACAGCACTCCCTTCAAAGGACAAATTTTACAATGACTTAACAAAAAGTCATATTTCTGAAGAAGACTATTTACACGCCCAAAAAGTATGGGACGTGTTCAAGATATCAACTTTGGGCGAGTATGCTGATTTATACCTCAAAATTGATACACTACTTTTGACAGACGTGTTTGAACACTTTCGCAAACTGTGTCTTGAAATCTACAATCTAGATCCAGCCCATTACTACACCCTTGCCGGATATAGTTGGGACTGTATGTTGAAGGTGACTGACATAGAACTGGAACTATTAACAGACATCGATATGTTACTCTTTTTTGAACGCGGAATACGTGGTGGTCTTGTTTCGCTTGTGCAAAAGCACGCCAAAGCAAATAATCCATATATGGATACATACAAACCAAACCAACCTACAACATACCTCACCTACCTAGATTGTAACAATTTATACGGATATGCTATGGAAAAACCTCTTCCATATCAAAATTTTCGATGGTTGACTTCAGATGAAGTTTCAAATTTTAATTTAAAAGATGTGTTGAGCAATGACACGCGTGGCTACGTTCTAGAGGTCGACTTATTATATCCCTGTGAGATACACAATGATCATTCTGATCTACCATTTTGTGTTGAAAAATTACAACCTCCCAGTTCACGTTCCAACAATAAAAAGTTGCTGGCAACGTTAAATTCAAAAAATCGGTACGTCATACACATTGAAAATTTAATGCAATGTTTGAAACATGGTTTGAAACTGCAATCCATTCACCGCATTATTTGCTTTGACCAAAAACCATGGTTACAACCGTACATGCAATTGAATACTCATCATCGGCAACACGCCAAGACCACATTTGAATCAAATTTTTATAAATTAATGAACAATGCGTGCTACGGTAAATCAATGGAAAATATTCGAAAGCATAGAACTATTCATTTGGTAAACCACTGGGACGGTCGATATGGCGCACGAAAATATATAGCTATGCCTAATTTCCATTCTGTACGAGTTATTGAAACTGATTTAGTAACCATTGAATTGTCAAAGACAGAAATCATGTATAACAAACCAATTTACTTGGGAATGGTGATACTTGACTTTTCAAAATTTGTAATGTATCAATTTCATTATGAGTTTGCCAAACAAAAGTTTGGAGATGTAAAATTACTGTATATGGATACAGACAGTCTTATTTATCAAACCAATACGATAGATGTTTACTCAGTGATGAGAGAACATCCAAATTACTTTGATACCTCAAACTATGAGGTTAACAATATGTTTGGCATAATTCCCATGAATAAAAAAAAATAGGTCTATTTAAGGATGAGTGCGCCGGTGATGTTATGACAGAATTTGTGGCTTTGGCGCCGAAAATGTACGCATTTTCAACACAAAAGAATAAAGGTCAATGCAAAGCGAAGGGTGTTCTTCGTAGCGTCACACAATTCCTCAATGTTGAGGAATATCGATGTGTACTCTACGCAAACACCTCTCGCTTATACCAGCAAACACGCATTCTTTCAAAGAACCATAATATTTTTACAGTAAATCAAAATAAAACATCGCTGACAACATATGACAATAAACGTCTGTGGGATGGTGTAAATAGCTTGCCTTATGGACATTTCCACACCTTGTAAAAAAAGAACACACTTTCGTTTTCAATTCTTTTTATTAAAATTGTATGTTTTTACAAGAAGAAAACTAAACCATATTTTGTGTATACTATGAACTGGTGGACTGACTCTCAAATAAATACTTCACAATATTTGATTCATGTTTATTACTTTGTCCTTTTCCTCACTAATCCACCACCAATCAATAGCTTTGACTTCATCGCTCCTGCTACAATCAAGGCTGCAATCTTCTCACCAATAGAAGCAGTAGATGACATCACACGCTGCATGGCCTTTCTTAGAAGAATGCGGTCTGCAACTCGACGTACTTCTATATTCTTGTTGTTGTAAGCAATGTCATGATCTCTACACGCTGCATCCAATATGTTGATTCCAGAGTTCCCTTGTGCTAGACGTTGGCTTAGTATAGTTCCAGGTCCACAAAATTGATAGCCAGGAATATGCAGTTCAATGGGAAGTAGATCAATGGTCTTGTTAACTAGACCATGACCAGCAAAGGTCTGGCATATCTTTTTCAAGCGTTGTCTTACTTTTTGGTGCTGGCGATACTGCCGCTGCTGTCTCTTCTTCCTCTTCTTCATCGCAACCATGGAATGATGAAGCAAAGTCTTTACAGGACGGTATGTTTGTATGGCCGTGGTACAATTTGATGAGCTGACACGTTCCACACTGTCTAATGGATGGCATTTTAGTGATAGACACTTGCTGGTGATGACTAAAGTCAGTGCATGGTTGTAGTTCACGCAGACCAGGATCTCTGCTCCACTCACTAGGTACACTGTGCCAAATATTTTTCACCGCGTTTGAAGCAACATAAAAAAGGAACGCCTTGGGAAAAGCGTTCAATTCCTCATCTGTGAAACTGTCAAGCTTTTTTTTTACAGGCAAAAAACTTGACAATAGCTCGCTCTGTGGGGTTTGAGTCCAAACCTTCAATTGCTGCCATATTACTACACGTCCACACTGATCACTTGTATGTCTCACACTGAAGCTGACGTTACAACGCTTTGCACTCAACATGCAAGTTTTGACATGCTCTGCGAGCTAGCCAATCAAAAAGCTTCCAAACATTTTGAAGTGTTTTATTTTGTAGAGGTTCATCAGGCACGGACAGGTTGTACAGTGCAGGACATCCCAGATCATGAAGGTCAACAAGTTGACATGTTGAATTAACATACTGACGCAACCATTCCTTTTTTTCACTTCCCTTTACAAATACAAGGTCAGCACCAAACAAGTGAGCTTTCAGAACAAGTGATAGATGCTGGTAAGGAATGTCGCCTTCTTTCCAGACGAGTCCCAAATTGCGTTGCAACCACTCTGTTTGTCTTCTGTCCTCGTCTGACTGCAAATGCAATGGAAACGGTGGTTCAAAGACAAAACTGGTTACTCTTGGTGCCCACATGGTTGTGCAGTCAATAATTCCAACTTCTTTAAATACAAACTTGTTTCCGTTCACCTTGAAACCCTGCACGTCGACAATCAATGTTTTCGGCATGGCGACGGATATCACACCTTCCACCACCGCTGCTTCTTAACAACTAACTGATTGGATAGGAGCGGGAAAATAATATACACACAAAATCAATTACACAATTTTATTCATAAAGTTATCAGTACATCGCTTACAATTTTTTATCATAGGATTTGGACCATCCCAATCACAGTGAGAATCTCCTCGATGCATAAAGTGTCTACGACAAGGACGGCAGGCTGCAACATCCGCCGACATACGGAGGTGTAATGGTAGCTTATCCCAATTAAGGTCAATGTCGTGTGCACCGTACGCGGTCAGAAATCCAGCTGGTAAATAGGCAATCAGATGCTGCGGCATTTCACGAAGAAATTGTGCTTTATGGTAGGCGCGTATTGCTAAACTCACCAGGGTGCGATAAATCTCAAATGCTGCATCAGCGTCTCGACTTGTTGAGCAACGATCGCATTTGCAGTCCATACAATCTACCCGCTCTCCAACATGACAAGATGAAGCTTTGGCAACGCCATCGTCCACATTATTTGTTTGATTAGCGATGGGCTTGTTGTTGTAGCCCCTGTCATGAATACCAAACGTAGACATGAATCCATCCGGTAAATAGTGAACCAGATGCGGCGGCATTCTAAGCACAGTATGATTCTTGTGATAGGCAGTTATAGCTTCACTCACTAGGGCGCGATAAATGGTAAACCTTGAATCTTCATCTGAGCCTGGTGAATCACTTTCACATTTGCAGACCCACCTCGCAGAGGGGGTTGTGACTTCATCGTAGCTTTCCATGACTGTGAAGGGCAATGGAGGAAGACATGCTATTTATACTCTGGTCACCATATTGGACAGCGGTTGATAAAACACTTGCGCCTCGTGAACAATAAGGCAATAGGCTGTTGTTTTTTCTGGAATAACTGTAGATGTTTCAAATTCTAGTCTGATATCAATAGTTGTTTCCTTCATCGACTCCTCCAAATACGAACAGTCCATCACCACCAGAGGCGCCTTGGACTTGAAGTCTTGTGGTGATAATAGCGGACATGCCTCTTTCTGATAATAGGATGACTGAAAGTTTACAAACATGTCATAAAGCTTACCATATTTGTTCTTGTTAAAGTTTAAATCCATTCCCTCATAGGGAAAGGTAACACCGTTCAAAAAGAGTCGTATATTTCGTAATTGGATGTGGTCAAATTTTGATGCATCTTTATTCTGTTGATATTTGCGATCTGTTTGAAATCCAACCAGGACGTAGAGTGGCCGCTCTCTATACCGTGAGGTTTTTATAGACCAAGTATGTGTATCGGAGAGTGGTAATACCGGATATTCATGCAGCTCCCAGCTTCTAAATTGAATGGGTAAAGCTGTATCCTTCTCCACAATCTTGAGCAGACTCAATTTTTTCTGATCTGATAGAGTAACGTGCGGTACTTTCCATAGAATTCGTTGCAGTAGAATTTTTGTATCTATTGGCGCTGTATCAGCTCCCTTTAGCGCATTATAATCACTCCTGTCTCGTACAAGAATCAGATCCTGTCTTGCGTTCGCAATAATGCGCTTATGATCCTCTGCAAAGCCTAGTATTAATTTTAGAGGTAAATGTCCAGTAAATGTACCATCATCGTTAATCATCCAGTCGTTGGTTGAGTTGGGACACCAACCAGCCATACAAAAAGCTTTACTCTCTTCGCTTCCATACGAGGGATAAAGTTTCATGACACTTGTTATGCCAACATTTCGAGTAGTATCCACTTCAATACCGTTGATCACGTAGCGAACCTCAGAAAACAAAAAGGCCAAAGCATTGTTGGCCAACTTTGACGTTGTTGGAATGGTACCATCCAATTTGGTGAGTTGCCCTTCAATCTGGATGTAACTTTCATGTGGAAGCGTGTAGATATCTTGTTGGTTAATAGTAATGCGAATCTCATCATTATTATTTAGTCCCTGAGTATACGGTTGGTAGGAATGGTGTTCAATTCTTACAATACCCTCCTGTACTTCGACAGGGTTTGTCACGTCTAGAATCGAATTCATGACGTAAGGTGTAACCAAGTTGTTGTAGGATCTGCTTGTTGACACGTGTTAACCTGTACACGTGTTGAGCACAACTAACACCTGCTCTTGACAGCGTTGCCGCTTTATACACTTGTTTCATGCTGGCTTCAGATACAGTTTGTAGGTCACAGGTGTATGAGGGTCTAATCGGATGAGACGTTGGTTTCTATTCACCAGTCTTAAGGTAATATTCCTGATGTTGGTCACACTCACAGGATGATAGAGCACCACCGACGGGTTTTCGCGGATGATATAACCACCAGGTGAAGTAACAATAAAATCATAAAGCGAATGCGAGGGATCTTGATTGGTGTAGACGTCTGTAATAATATTACACGTGACAGATACGTGATGATCTTCAATTATTTTCACCGGTTGGTCAGACTTGTGTATCACGTTCGGTACTAACACTTGTGGTGAATAGCCTAACAATGACCCAATCGAATCTGGTTGAGATTTAAAATCAATCCTAAAAGAAGAAAGAATACTGCAGCGATGTGTCACGTTGTTGGCTATGAGTTCAAACTTGCGTGTCCCGTCCAGAAATGCTTTTAGACTAAATTCTTTGGTGAGAGTTGTGTAGATGTGATCGTGAATATCATCTACGGTGTAGCTGCCAGACGGTAGAGTTAACACATAGTCATCGTAGTAGAACTTATCATTGACGTCTTCAATTATGTTGCAGATTCTATTATAACCTTCAAACGAAACAAGTCCCAGCACGTAGGGTCGTCGTCCCAATTCAATAGGAGGATAAAAGTCAACAGTTACTTCCGCACCTTGTCCGTGCACTGTAAACGTTCTACTTTCTGTTGTCATAATGACCACGTCACCCGCCGTGCTCGGTCTTATATAGAAAAGTCAAACATAGACGACCGCACTGTTGCGTGTTAAAATTTTGCACTCGTTTCACATTATAGTGTATTGTTGCACTGCTTCCAAAATAGCGAACAAGCTATGTCGGAGGAGGAAGATTTCCAAAACTGTCAAAGTACCACACGGTTCGCCCATGCTTTATGTAGGCCACATAATGCGTTCCCGGTCCATGACTGTCATCCAAATTGACAACTGCACTTTCATGGCTCCGTGGTCGAGACGGTAGTTGGTTGCGCATAAACACGCCTCGAAAGTGGGAGATCTTAAGCTGTTTTGCATATCTTATAACTTCCTCATGCGTCATGGCTCGTCGTGGCAGTGCATCGATTAACCGTTTTTTGGCGACATGTAAATGCCGAGTCCTTTCTTGTAGGGTGCTAGCTTCATGTTCACACCTTTACCGCGCAGTGCTATGGCCTCCATAGTTTTATTATGCCTTTCACTTTCCTTCAACTGTTGCTTCGCCTCCTCAACAGCTTTCACCGTTCGTGCTACCGCACTTGCTCCTCCAAGAAGTGAACCCAGGGCTGCTAGTCCAGCAAACAGTGCAGGTAAAAATCCAACACGTTTCGGCACAGGAATAACTCGGGCACGTTTTCTAAAACGTAGTTTACTTTTGGGATTCGCATGCAATCGTGCTGCTCGGAGTGCTTTCTTAATAGCCAACTCATTATTTGTTTCTCCGCGCGAAGCTTGACGTGCCGCATGAAGAATAGCTTTAAAGCCTCCCTTTCTTGACAACTTCTTCCTCTTCTTCACCACATATCTCTGTTTCACCATCGCGACCAAAGAACAAGACAACCTCACACCGCAAAGTATAGAACACAACTAACGCTCCTCAGGAAGGGAACCTGTAGTTATTTATTCAATGGTGGCTGTATATTCAAGTTCTATATACAGAGGAAAATCGTTCATCGTTTTCCCCGCCTCTTTTTCTTCAGACGAGAGTTTCAAGTGAAAGAATAATTTGTCTCCGGCTTTCACCGGTTGATCAATAAGTGGTTGAACACTACCGTTTAATCGTACCTCTAAATGTTTCAAATCTGGTGCATACTCAATTACACGAATGGCACCATCATACATTAAACGGTAATTGTCATATCCCCAACGTAGTATGTAGGCGAGGTTATTGGGATCTTTTACCGGTTGTTGGTTTACAATGTGAAGCAGAAATATAGAGGGTATTGATTTAATAAAAAGCGATAACCGTTGTTCCAAAAATCGTTTGGTCGTCACGTCGTGAGGTTGCACAGGATCAGCAACTTCTGCTATTCGTCTTCGCTTCATCTGTAGAGCGTTCTCCTTAATTTCCCACACCTTTTCCATTTCAGAGTTTAAAAACCGTTTTGTACAAACATCTTGATCATCTTCAGGATCGGCCACATGCACAAGGCGTGCATTATTTGCTGTATAGCCCTTTGCAGTTAGGGTGGGCACAATACTGAGCACCTGTTTCACCTTGTTATCTACATAGTCCTTTCGAGCAGCGTCCGTGTTGTTTGTTGGAAGAGCCAGCTGAGTGATTCGACGTTGGTGTACGTCATAGTCCTTTGCTTCTGTTAACACCACAGCATTGGTTAACATATAGGCTTTGGTGCACACATCTTGATCGTTCACAGGATCTGCAACGCCTGTAATACGTTTATTCTGAGCCTCATAATCTCCTTTGATACGTCGTAATCGGTAATAATCTACATACTTTTTTGAACATGCGTCCGAGGGTAATACGGGTTCTGTTATATTGGTCAATCGCTTTCCATTAAAGTCGTAATTGCCATCTGTAGTGCGTGACAATACATTAGCATCGACATATCGTTTAGTAGCCGGATCTGTATCATGTTTTGGATCGTTTGTCAAAGCAAATCGTTCATTTGTTTTGAGAGTTCTTCCAAAGGCGTCCATGGTTACACTGGAACTGAAACACCCGTTTGCCTCATGTATATAGAGACCAGCTCTTCCCCTTTCACATTTAGTTGATATGCAGATTATTAAGCAACAACATTCACTTCCGGTGGGAGACTTGGTTTCACACCTCTTCTCAACATCGTCCGAACAACGTCATGGATCACTCTTCCCATCCTCCATTCGCTGTCTCATCGCCGGCCCGTCGGGATGTGGAAAAACCAATCTTCTGCTTACCCTCATCACCTCCTTAAACGGAGTGCGCTTTCAAAATATCTATATTTTTGCCAAATCGCTGTATCAACCGCTGTATGTGTTCTTGGAACAGGTCATGTCAGGTCTGCGCAACATGGGCTACTTCACATTCGCAGCACACGAAGATGTCATTTCTCCAGACAATGTTCGCCCCCATTCACTTATGATTTTTGACGATGTGGCCACAGAACGACAGGGTATTATTCAGGCTTACTTTAGCATGGGACGTCATAAATATATTGATTGTTTTTATCTCGCTCAAACCTATTCGCGAATACCAAAACAGTTAATTCGTGACAATGCCAACGTGATTGTTCTCTTCCGACAGGATGAGCGCAACATGCATCACGTCTACGATGATCACGTGAACCCAGACATGACCTTTCAAGCCTTTACACAGTTGTGTGCCATGTGTTGGAACGCTCATCACCACAGTTGTCTTGTTATTGATAAGCAGAGCAACATCAACAATGGACGCTACCGCATGGGATTTGATCATTTCATTCGTATTTAAGTAGATGCATTGCTTTTCTGAACATCATTTGTTCAGATGTCATGGCGACAACAGGGAGTCAATTAAAAAAGCACATAATCCGTGCACGAAATAGCATTCGACAAAAGTTTAGCTATCTAAAACGTGCACATGCCGACAGTGAACTGTTTGTCGAAAAACATTTGAAGTCACCTCTGGAAGCTGTGTTGAAAGGAACATCAAAACCTAGTACACGCTCAAAAGAAACACAAACAATTGAAGAGGAGGAAGAAAATGATGAAGAACCTGAGGATGTTTTTTCTCCATTGCTTCCGTCTTCTAGCTCCAAAGAATCACCGCTGCCCCAGTTTTTGAAAACATCAATAATTGCTGAAACACCCACTAGAGCCAAAGAAAAGCAGCCTACTCTTAAAGAAATATTAAATACGCCCGAACAATATGTGCGGTTAAAATCCATTTTACTACAAAATTATGGTGCGTTGGTTACTCCCTTCCTTGAAGATCTTTTTACTAAGAAAACTGATACTACCTATGGTGTTCGCTATGAAAACAATAGATTTCGAATTGGTGATTCACCAATCAAGATAAGTGACAATGTTTTGATTGTTAAAACAGTTCGTTATAAATTGACGCCAGGTCTTTTAGAACTTTTATTTTCACGTACACCTTCTACCGAGGAGTATGATAAAGAAGATCTTGAAAAGTATAAAGACATCTTGATGGCTACAAATGGTTTTAGACGTAATTATAAACGTTCTGAAGCAGTAAATGCTAATAAGAGCTTCAAATATAAAACCATCATATCAAAATTGTTTCCCGCCTATGCAAGTGTTCGCCGTGCAAATTCAGCGTCCGGTATCACGTTTAATACTTTGAAACCATTCATCGATTTCGCCTATTGGAACAATCCAAATAAGTTGGTTAAACGTCTGCAACTGTTGCGTGCATCAGAACAGGCTGGTCATACCGGACACGAGGCGGAAGTTTTAGAAATAGAAGAGGAGCTTCGTCATGCTGGCATTATTGTCTAATGAGTCAACGTGTTCATACACCCTCGCCTGTTAAGGCTGGCATTGCTCGCGAGTTGCATAGACCAGCTCGTCATCTCTACCATCGTCGTCATGTCATCACACGGGGCGTTGACGATCTTTGGCAAGCTGATCTGGTTGAAATGATTCCCTATGCCAAAGCTAACAACGGGGTCAACTATCTGCTCACCGTCATCGACGTTTATTCCAAAATGGCCTTTGTTGAACCTGTTCGGAATAAATCTGCACAACTGGTCACCGCTGCATTCAAGACCATCGTTCAGCGGTCAAGACGACAACCTCGTTTGCTTCAAACAGATCAAGGCAAAGAATTTTTCAACAAGACTTTTTCCGCTTATCTCAAATCACTTGACATCCATCACTATTCCACTTTTAGCAATCTAAAGGCAAGTGTTGTAGAACGTTTCAACCGCACACTCAAGACGCGCATGTGGGAACAATTTACAGCAAGAGGATCCTATCGCTGGCTTGAACTTGTAGGCGACCTGGTGACACGTTACAACAACACTAAACATAGAACCATCAAAATGAAACCACGCCTTGTAACCAAGAACATTGCGCAATTGGATCGCATTCATCACAAAATCAAAACAGTAGATCCACGACGTCATCAATTACGTATTGGTGATTATGTGCGCATCAGTAAACATAAAACAATCTTCGCCAAAGAATACACACCAAACTGGAGCACAGAAATATTTCGTATTCGCAAGGTAAAACTTTCTAATCCAGTTGTTTATTTACTTGATGACCTCAACAAGCAGCCAATCCAAGGAGGATTCTACATGGAGGAACTGCAAAGGACGCAATATCCCAAGCATTATCTTGTTGAAAAAATTGTACAAAAACGTGGCAATAAACTTTTTGTTAAGTGGCTAGGTTTTAATGCCACATATAATTCATGGATTAATAAATCAGATCTGGTGTACACCTTCTTGTTTTTATTTCATGTCGAGCTGGCCGACTCAACATGCTATGCGATTTGTATCCTACCCCCCACCCTACCATTTACAGGAAATACTACTCCTGATTCATTGACGTTTGTTTACCATTGAGCACATTCAACAACCAGTTCATTCCCCCTCTCCCTCAATTCCATTCACTACTCCCGATACCATTGATGTTTGTTTACCATTGAGCGCTTTCAACCCCATCTTGTTTGTCTCTCAGACCCATTCACACCTAACCAACCTACCACGTCAGGGTTTAACAACCACCGCCATCCACCGCCATTCATGTTTTCCATTCAAAACACTCCCGTCCATGACCTACCTCACATCCCGTAATCTGCTGTGACGTCACACACACCAGTTGACCGTTCAAATCTGACGATTCATTCACCGACAAAGATTCGGAAACCTTCGGCAACACTCGGATCTCATCAAGTACAAAGCAAAGCTATATAGCACGAGACCATAACAGAGAAGGCGCTCAGTCCAAGAGAGAGACTGGGTCGAGGAGGGTCTCGTGCAGATCCTCTTCCATCCTTCCCCCCTCGTCCCCCACCCCACCCTTCCCTCCCCCTCCCCCACCCTCCCTCCCCACCCCCACTCCTCCCCCTCCACCCACACCCCCTCAAACCGGTTCCTGGACCCTCCAAGGTTTGTTTACCTTCCGGGGTCCCGGCGACCTTGGGGTCAATGACCTACCTCAAGGTCATTGACCATGACCTACCTCAAGGTCATTGACCTTGCCACGCCCCCCTCATTTGCATAAATAACGGTATTTGAAGCAGAACCCTCCCTGCTCCTCTACTTCCTGGAGCTTGAAACATCTTGTCTGCGGGATACAACTGGGGAGGTGGAATCAGCACCTCGCCCAGGTGGCCTGACCTGCAAAGCGAACAGGGTCCTCTTGAGGGATGGTAAGGGAGGGTACGATCGGGAGGGATAGGCAAGGAAGAGGGAAGGAGGCGGCCGTGGCCGTACGGTAGATAACATCCCGGTATTTTCCCGAAGGCGAAGTGGGAAACCACGGAAAACCCCTTTGAGGATAGCTGAGGTGGGAATCGAATCACCTCTACTCATTTGGACCTCCCTAGGCTGATTAGACCCCGTCCCAGTCCTCATACCTCGTTTCAAATTTCGTGGCAGAGCCGGGAATCGAACCTAGGTCGTCCTGGGTGGCAGCTAATCACGCTGACTACTACGCAACGGAGGTGACTCTATTAGTGATAATTAGAATGTTAATAGTTCAATATTTATCCCAGAATCATAATATGACACGTTCTGTAATTACTGCCTTGATACGAGGCTCAGTGGTAACGTTCTCGCTTGCTGTGCCGAAAGTTGCAGGTTCCTATCCTGGCGCAGTCAGCTGGCGTTTGAGGGTGCGCAAAAGCGAGGGAGCCGTGTCAGTAGATTTACCTTCACGTTGAAGATCCCCCTTCGGAGCAAAATCCGGCATCCCGGCGTATCTAAATGCCAGAGCAGTTAAAAGGGACGTAAAACCAATATTGTTATAATTATCTGTATTTACTGTATGTTTGGGGGCAGATGGCCTCGTAGTTCCGCCCCTATAAACCTCACTAACTAACTATTACTGTAAGTGTATAGCAAGCGCTTTTCGCACAGACGCCGTTGAAAGAAATTATAGTTTCGGTCTGATGTATTTATTCGTGAGCCTACCCACATAACAAATCTATTTGTTATGTGAGATTTGTTATGTGGGTCGTCTGAGTGAGTCGGAGTTTACCTTTAAACAAAGGTGGTCAAAATTTCGAACACTTGCTACCTTGAATATACAGGATAGGCTACCTTGCTTTCGTTCTACAGATCACTATGTCGTCGTCCAATCTGGCTGCGTACCATCGGATAAGTACGGTCATTTTCAGGACCTAATAAAAAAATCACTCGTTGGAACAGATAGATATGCGTCCATAATACATCCACAATAAACGACATTAAGAAAAAAAATGCACCAGTCCAAGGTTCGAACCTACTACAATGCGACTTCGTTGACGCTACTCCAGCACTTCTTGCTTTAGCCACCTTAGCTACCGAGAACCATGGTGTATTGCTGGCACGTATTGAGTCTATTCGTAGACGCTTCATGTCCAAATGTAAGAAGGTGTCATTTTGAGCTCTGATCATTTCAATCATGCATTATATTTGAGGTCATTGAAAGAACACTGCCACTATTGATTTCTACTATATTCGCGAGGATGTACTCGACGGTAAAGTTGTACAATGGACGTAAAGGAGCAGGTAAGAATGTTTTTAGGATGACTGTCATATACGCGTTAGTTGGGTTGCCTTCCTCCAAAAAAATAAGGGGCTGGTGGACCACACTGTATATGCTTATTTAACTTCAAATCTCAATTATATGAGAGATATAATCAATTCAATGTTCCTCGCAACTTCACGTAGAATGGAAGTGCTGTGATCTCAAACGTTCCACCTAGCTATCTTCGCGTCTCCACAAGTCGACAGTCGTCGCACTCGGACTAAGCCTTGGGATCTCCGTTAACCCAGTAAAAACACTTCCTCACTCTTCAAAGACTGCTGGAATAAAAACCTCGATCCTTGGGTCTCCCCCTCCAAGTCGAATTTATGGCGGCCATATCAATCTCCCATCATAATTTTAGCGCGTAGATTACTAATGCTTTTTACTGCGTAGATTAACCGATCTGCGGTTTTTAAAGTATCAGACATAATTTCTATTAATATTCTCTTCATTACGAAATAATAAAATCTCCTTCTAAGGGCCTAAATGCATAATTTCATAAAATTGTGTAATTAAAGTTGATCCCGTCTTCAATAAGACCTGTTCTCTTTGGCTCTGGGCTGGGACCCAATAGCATAATTTATAACAATATTTATAATATTGAAGCCTCCGTGGCTTACGCGGCAGCACGCCGGCCTCTCACCGCTGGGTCCGTGGTTCCAATCCCGGTCACTCCATGTGAGATCTGTGGTGGACAAAACGGAGGCAGACAGGTTTTTCTCCGGGTACTCCGGTTTTCCCTGTCAAAATTTCATTCCAGCAACACTCTCCACTATCATTTCATTTCATATGTCATTCATTTAATCATTGCCCCAGGAGAGTGCGACAGGCTTCGGCAGCCGGCACAGTTCATATCCTTGCCGCTAGCTAGGGGCTTCATTCATTCCATTCCTGACCCGGTCGGAGACTGGAAGCAGGCTGTGGATTTTCATTTCATTTATAATATTAATCTCCAAACTCGCTGTTGCTA
The DNA here is from genome assembly GCA_946902985.2 of Meconema thalassinum. Lineage (NCBI taxonomy): Eukaryota > Metazoa > Arthropoda > Insecta > Orthoptera > Tettigoniidae > Meconema > Meconema thalassinum. The sequence continues at coordinate 2,094,130,268 of OX336388.2, read as the reverse complement.
TCCTAAATATAGCCTTCTAGAAGCGTCCATTGTGCAACATATCACGTGATCGGGCTTTCCCACAGTCTCGAGCTTGTAACACTACACTCCTGTGTCACACTTCCAGAAATTATATTTGCTAGTTAAATTTTATCATGGGGACGGAAAATACTCTCATTTTGTCCCTAAATAATTCAATTTACGGGGGCAGTACGTGGTGTCCCGCTGCACATCTTAAGGTGTGAAGATGCCGACACATCAGGGATTTAGACTGTACTTTTGCTTTTCCAAAGCTCCTAGCACTATAGGCAGCCCAAATTACTCACCTGTTAGTGAGTGTTATACCCTGCACGAATTGGGCAAGGAAACGTCGGCCCTATGTTAAACTCAAACCGTCTTTTTCAGATTTGACCCTCCACTGCAGTACCTACTGAATTGTCCCACTTCTACTCCAAGCTAATGCTGGGATGTTCCCGACCTTAAGGGTACGTCTTACTCGTTCACAAGCCATGTTGTATAAGTACATACACTAGTAAAGACACACATTCGCGAAAGTTATCAGACAGATTCCACACACACACCCAAGTGCATGTAACTGATGAACACGATGTCCCAAACCACTAAATAGAACAACAATACATACATTCACAGCAGATGGAGTTCTCTACCCTAGCAGAATATTTAATTATCTTATCTGTAAATGAGTTTTTCCCAGAATATTACATTTTTCTAATGGCCTAAGAGGCACTTCTTGGTACCGTAGTTCTAATCTTACTCTATTAGGAAAATAACATATCCAAGAATTGTTCTGCTGCCTACACTGTCATCAGTCAAATACGCTTGTTGTTGGCTGCTTTCTCTGAGGCCCGAGTTTGATTCCCTATTTAAAAAATGTAATTATGGCAGCGGCGGCTGGTAGTCTTAGAGCTTGGGAGGTCACACAAAATAAATTATCATGCACAGTAAAAATTACTCGCTAGCACGCTAGGTGTTTGCCAATATCCATTAAACTTTGTCTCATTAGGGAAAATGTTATGTTATACATTTAATATAATTTAAATAACCCTATAAATCGCTATTTAATTCCAAATTTATAATAGCCTATCACTAAGACATTTGTCACAAACTCTGGGCCTTAGTGAAAAAGAAAATTATTTAATTGGTAACACTTGTCACCGAATTCCAAAAGAGACCTCTTTACGTAACCTTGGAACTAATGACACCAGGCTGGTGTCCTGTTTGCTTCCGATAACCACTGCCATCTAGTGGTCGTCTTACAAATCATTTCAAACAGCATAGTGAACCCGAGGAGGTTATGCTGACTGGAATCGAACGTGGTTCTCAGAGACTGTGATCTCAGTATAAAGGTTCCACCAGGGAACGAACCAGAGATCTGTAGAGGCAGTTTCATAGTAAAAACCCCTCGAAAGAAGTGTATATTTAATCACTGGTGTGATTTTGGTGCAATGACATTATTTATTAAAATAATGCAGGGAAAAATGAGCAGATTACAGCATTATTAGACTACTTGGTGTAGGCTATACGAGGCTTGAAGCACGGAGAGGGGAGAGTTGACATTTTACAAATTAGCCCAGGATTGTGGGAGGGCCCCAGTGGAGCCATGTCCATCTCTGTGACCCCATTCTGTCGTCTGGAGCAGGGTGGAGGCCTGAATAATGACCCAGTTATTCCCCGACGGAGAATAGGTTTGAGTAGGGGGAGGAGAGATGCCCAGGAAAATCATTGATTACTCGTGATTGGAGCAACGAATTGAGATGAGAGTTGCCCACAGGTGAATCTTTTGGCAGGAGGCTAATTTTAGAGCCTTTTACCTGCGAAATTGACGCATATTTAACGAAGTGCGGAAGGACTGTAAGACTACCATTGTTCGCGGATAGATTTGAGAATGTTGCCGGGGAATACCCGTAAGATAGCGTCCCACGCTATGGAGAAAGGAATTAATATTAATTAATTGGACGAGCGATTCCTTTGCACGCAGATAGTTTTGGGATCTGTGAAGAGAGAGGAACCCGATGATCATGGTTTGGAGACCAGAATCATGCTGGGAGAGGAGCCAAGATTACGCGGGAAGATTTCGCCCTACTTTTCGTGGGAATCTGATATAAGGGAGTAGACCCTTGGAGGAGCTCAGTCTCAGCTCAGTCTCTCTCAGTTCAAGCTCAGTCTACGCGCAGTTCACGTGCAGTTTACACCCAGTTACAGCCCAAGTTGCAGTCTTACGCAGTCTTCACGACGTTAGAAGTGACCCAGTTGTAGCACAATTGCAGTAAGTTGCAGTCAATATGCAGCAGTACGAGACAGTATATAAGCAGTCTACAGCAGTCTTCAAGTAAGTTACGAGCAATCTTCAAGTGAATCTTCAGTCAGTTACAGCCAGCTTGAAGCAAGTTCGTCAAGGCAGAACGCATGGCGGTTCTACTCATAATAGACGCCGAACAAAGACTGGTACATGTAAATGAAGCATTTAATAAGCTTGTATGAATAATAGTCGTGCTATAGGCATAATCAGCAGTACGAACTATGGCGTGTTCAGTTACGAAGCACCGTATAAGACTAATGGCGGAACTATTGTAAATAATTATTTGTGTAAAGTATTGGACAGTGTTAAGCGCAATGTGTAAAGTATTGACTGATCGTATATGTGTAATTACGATGGAATGCGCTAATGAAGCTCTACGAAGTGTTTGGTAATGTCATGAGAGTACCAGATGATAACACTCAGGACGGGAGCTAGCATATTTATGCAACGCAGGACGCTTACTGTAGGAGTAAGAATAATAAAAACTGTTGGTGTATTCCAAGAGCAGGTAAACCAGACTTTCAATCAGGAGTTGATAGGAGCACGGGAGATGCCGTCGACACCTGCAATTTCGATCTTTGCTAGGGAATTTCAGCATTGAAAAGTGTATAAAGTGACGTGTGTTAAGTGTACAGCATATGTAAAATATCCTTTAAAGTAGTGATTGGATAAGTGTTTCACATGTTTGGGAGCAATAGCTTCCTGAGAGTTATGCAACGTGCCGTGTTGTTGATGAAAATTATGTGTTATAAAATGTGTGTATTCAAGATAAATATGTCGCGTTAAACCTGCTAATGGCGGGCGACATGGAGAAATATGATTGGTCGGAGCCACCATAGACGCCTATAGAAATGTAAGTACCCCACAAGTTATGATTATGTAGAAATATGGGCCACTGCATGCTGTGATTTCCTTTAAGATGCCAGTAAAAATCAGTTTAGGAGGGAGATCCTCCATGTTTAATCATTATTGTGTTGATTTTTATAGAGTTGAGATGTTAATTTGCATCATTAAGTGGAGTAATTATTCCCACTATGAATTAAGAATGGCAATCAGTTATGTAAATGTGACGAACGCGATTGTTCGAGTTTTTAAGACGTTTAGCTATGTCGGATTTTTGGTAAAGTTATGTGAGAATAATAATAAAGTAATGATTTTGGTCATTTATGTCAGTGAGATTAACGGTAATAATAATAATGAATATTAAAAGTATGAATGAACACATCAGGAAACAAATAAATGTTGTAAGCGAGAGATTTACGCTAATTGCAAGACTTATCAATCTAAGCAGTAAGATGATACAGTAAGATTACATTACAGTAATTAAGGAAAGAAGTTTTATATCAGAATATTTCATATATTCAGTAATGATGCCAGGCATGAAAGAGCTTTTAGTGAATTGAATTTGCAGCTTATATGAGAAGGTTATAGAGTAATTGATAGATTTCTCTTAATAATATAAGTCGGAGGTCGTAGCATTGAGTAAGGGGCCAGGTGGTCTATTCTACGTATGAAATCTCCTATGTCATGGGCATAAGTGGAGATATAATTTATGCCAGAGTTGTAGTGTGCACCCTAGCTCTGAGGAAGGATATGAAAGTGTTCCGGGTTGGAATCCTGTGATAGAGACGAGGAAAACGAGGACACCTCGAAACTCTATGATTTCCCGAGAACTTATTGATGAGTTATTTCCGCTCGTGGTAGCGAAACTCATGGCGACAGCTGCAGTGAGCGCCTATATTTTACTTGAGACATCGGTCACCCGTTAGACTAATGCATTACCAACCCCGAACCTTCATGTTGAATGGACCCGTGTGAGGCCAGTAATTATTATATCCTCTGTGTAGGAGTAATTATAAAAGCTCATTCAATACCTGTTTGCATAATAGTCAATTAAGATCCTTTGGGATATGTGTGTCGGTCAGACAACAGTATTTGTCTTGTAAATCTTTACTGCTTAGAAAGGAAAGCATTCAAACCTTTAAGGAGGGTCGAGGTAATTGGTGGAACACCCATCCCACTTTCTATTGTGTGCCGACTCCTCTAGCCGAGGGTCTGCAGGCGGGCACTCGAACCGTCAAGGCAAGTTGAAAGGAACAGATTTTAGACCCTGGTAAATGACATATAATGAAAGATTGTTATGTTGAGTAATGTAGCCATGTGGTTTAGGAACACATGGATAATTATAGATTATCCTGATGGTTCATTATTTTAGCTATCTGACGAATAGTTAGACGATGTATTTGTACTGTCACTGAAACCAAGTTATGAAGTTGGTTACTAGATGCCAAAGGCGACGAGCGCAAGGTAGTCTAATTGTACCATCCGACACAAGCTATAACGTAACGTTTTATGTAGGAATCACATACAGCATGCAGTGGAACCATATAAATAGAGGAAGTGGAGGGTTAGCTTACATAATTATGGAGTTGCACGTTGATTGCGGTGCAACGTCCGAATAGGTAAATGCATGCAAGCATTTGTTTGGTGATAAGAGAAAAATTAAAACACGCACGGCACACATAATTGTTAAAACCAAGAGGTTTAAGGAATACTTCATTTGTGATATTAAAGAAGTCACATTGTATGACTGTTATGTTAATGTACAGTTTGTTTTGAAGTCGTAGGTGCATCAGCGCACTAGTATATCTTTATGAAGTTCACATAAGGGTACAGCTTTATGGTTTAATATGATTTTATCATGATTTCATTTTTGTTTATTTGTGGATTGTGGAAGTAAATTTTTGTTTGCTTTGTTTTTTTTTTGGTTTTGGGATTGTTTTTGTGTTTGAAGCCATGATTTTATTTACTGAATTAAAGTTTTAGAATAGAGTTGTGCCTTATCATTGTAGAGTTGATACCTTATAACCTCAAATCCAAAATATGCACTGCTCATTTGGGGGAACGGCACGCGCCTGAGACCTGATGCTAGCTGGAGGCAGATGCATATTCTCCATAGAGATTACTCACATGGGTACATGGGATTTGATGTCCTATACTGTGATTTGAGCTATAGGTACAACTAAAGTCGGTCAGATTTAATGCACACAACTCTATTAAAGTAACAATTAACGAAGTAGGGAATGACCGCTCCTAATCCTAGCTAAGTTCCGATACGTACATATAAATTTTGATAGATGATAATACTCCTTATACTCTCTAATTAATCATGGCCCAAGCAACGTGGGGCGGTATTATTTCATTATGGAACCGCCTGCGTCAGTGCAATATGAGCAATCTTGGCATTGCACATGCATGGCATACATGAATGATAACTGTATATAATTTATCATGGCGCCCAGGTACGTGGAGCTTATGGGATTTAGGGAAAACCCATAGATTTTTTATGGTATTTCATGGGGAAAACCATAGTAATTGTTTTGCCTCAAACTGTGTTTGAGTGATTTTTGAATTCAGTAGGCTTTTTATGTAATGCAGAATCTCTCTATTGAGAAGAGAATTGCCCAAGGGTACGAGCGCTACATACCCGATCCACAATCTACCATAATATTATCAGGTTTTGTACGACTTCACAATATGTGTGCAGTGTTTGATGTTTCTCTTCGAAACGTATCCACATATTTTTCCAGGAAGCCTGCCTGCATATTTAAGTGTGTTATTGTAAAATGTCAGGTACGCAGGAGATCTTGCAGGTTATTGCAGGTTTGAAACAGCATTTTGATGCTGCTAACGAGCAGAATAAACTGGAAGCCAAGGCTTTCCAGGATAGTATAAACACTCGTTTAGATGCCAATCAGGAGGCAATTAATGCAACTCAGGTTGAAATAAACAACCGTTTAGATGCAAATAAAGTTGAGATGAATAATAACCAGATTGAATTAAACAATAAGTTAGGTCAAATGCAAGAGGTAATTAAGACCGAAGTAACAGATACTGTTGTAAGCATTGTATCGGAAATGCAGGTTAAAACTGATAAACGTTTCGAGGCTATAGAAGCCAAACTTGAGGGTAATTTACAAGCGTGTAAGCATGCTCAGGAGGAAACCAACAGTAGATTAGATGCGTTGTCTAACGACATTAAGGATATTCAAATCCAAAATGAGGCGAATCTCGAACGCCAAGCGAAACAGTTCGCAGAGTTTACAAGAACGGTAGACCAGAGATTAGAGGAGAACGACTCCAAATGGGACCAGAAATTGAAAAGCTATGCTAGAGCAATTAACGGTGACCTCAAGAAACAGGACCAGAATATATTAGGTCAATGCCAGGAAATAGGCGAAATTAAGGCTATCGCTAATGAAAGTAAGGAGCTGGTAAGCAACGTGAAAAGTCAGATGGGCAAAGTTCATCAAGAACTGGACCAAGTTCAAAGTGACATTGTCATAGTTAACAAAAGGCAAGAGGAGAATAGAGGTGAGTTCACCAAGGTCCGGAATGAATTGTCTAAAGTCAATGGACACATTCAAGATGAAATTAAAGGGTTGAGAGAAGAACTCGAAATAAGAGAAGGCCAGAAAACAGAGGCAAGCGACAAGATCCTTGCTCAAATTAAAGAAGATGTAGAGGATGAAATATCCCATATCAAACAAAGTCTGTAAGAAGACAAGGTGAAAATATTTCAAGTAGCCGAGGAAAACCGAGATAGGCTTACAAGAATAGAGAAAGAAGTCATTACTCGTCTAGAAAGAGCAGAAATGCGCCACAATCAAATGGAGACTAGGATAATAGCACAGGAGGAAACGCTTCTGAAAGATCCTAAGTCAAGTGAAGGCAGCATGGAGGATATGAGGAAAACAAGGTGGGCAGACTTAGAAACCCAACCTATAATAAGGAGTGCTACAGGCCCAGGGGAAAGTCCTTATATGACGCCAGGTGTACCAATTGCGGCATCGACGCCACATGAAAATGCTATGCACACCCAGGTGATAAACGTCATTAGGGCAAGCGAAGAAAAACCAAGGAAATTTTCAGGTAGCCACTGTAGTATGACACCAAAATATTGGTTAAAGGAAGTGACTGAATATCTAAATGATGCACGAATACCGCAGGAGCGTAGGCTACGTGCTATAGAGAAATTAACAGAGGGGGAGTGCGCATTATGGTTTCGCAGCTTCCGTTACACTTTCGATACTGTTGAGGAGTTTCGTGTGGCATTCTTGAAAAGATATTGGGACGCCGCGACCCAACAGAATTTACGGTTGGATTTATATGCAAAGAAATACAGTACCAATAATCCAACGAAGTACGCAGAATTTTTCATATGGCAAATGTGTCGCTTTAAAGAGCTGGATCAAAAACCGAGCGAACTGGAGCTATGTATTGCTATCGCCAAACAGCTTCCATACGAGATCCAAAGGCTACTAATCTCGGCTAATGCGAAAACTGCTATGGAAATGGAGACAGTTCTAAGGCAACTGGACCTCACCACAGCAAATACAATGCGTCAGAGTCGAACCGTGGAACAAGTCCACGTGACCAACACACAGACTGACCAACAGCAAGCTCCAAGGAACAACAAAGCTACGAGCACAGAAACATTAGATTCCAATGGACGGCAATGGGAACAGGAACCCAGAAGATGGCAGTCAAAGTTCAAAGGAAATCCTAATAGAGGAGGAAGAGGTCGAAGTGCGTGGAATAAGCAGAATACCAGGGGTAAACCGTACCATAACAATGGAGGTAATAATGGCCAAGAAGGCAATAAAAAAATTGGAGACCCCAAGAAAGAAGAAGTAACTTCGATGACGAGGTAGAAGAACGATATCATGCTTCTTTGCGATACCTCGAAGAAAGGGGAGATGAGCCCCAGAAACAACAAGTTCGCTGGCAAGAAGTCATGCAGAACAGGACATCGCCAGACAGATATGGAGATGGAGCTAAGAGTTTGGAACTACAGCGCAGCGAACAGGAGAGAAGAAACTCCAAGGGGGCGGGCGCTGAAGAAAAAAAAAACGCCAAAATTAGAAGAGTTTGAGACTGATGGATGGAAGTCTATTAACATCATCAATTGGATAGCCAAACCAGAAGAGCTAATTGAGGATACAGGAGGACCACAGGTCATGGTCAAGAGAGAATTGCCTATTATAATTGTAAGAGTGGCAGGATTAAAAATCAGAAGCCTGTTAGACACGGGGTCAACAGTGAGCCTTATGACGCAAGCTTTATATAATGAAATAGCCCGGAGAGAGAACATTTTGAAAATACCGATCTCTAGTGTCAAGATAAAAGGGGTAATTCCAGACCGAACAATGATATGTAAATACCAGGTATTCCTAGATTTACAGATTTTCTCACAGAGTTTTCTGTTAGTAAACAAACTGCCTTATAACCTACTTATTGGGGCAGAGTTTATAAGGGAATACAGAGTGATAATCGACCTAGCACAGGACAGGGTTATGTTCCATGTGAATGAAGAAGCTGAAGGCTTAGAGGTCGCACTCAATGAGATTGAACCAGGATCAAGCGAACAAGTATGGCATACATACAGAGATGTGGCTGAGGAAGGGGTGTTAGCTATTGAGCAGTTAGAAGAGGAGCTTAAAACACTAGCCACAGACTTGGAAAAAGATCTGGAACCCAAATTGGAAGAATATATTTCGGAAAAGCTAGAAGAAGCGAAAATTGGGCTAAAAGAGAAGGAAAATTTAAAACAGTTATTACTGGAACAGAAGGAAGTCTTTGATTCGAGACCTGGTCGGATAAAGAACTTCACTTATGCTTTTCAAGTCAGTGATTGGACACCATTTAGGCAGAAACCCTACCCTATAGCTGAAAAGCATTATGCTTAAGTGAAAGAGGCAATTCAGGAGATGTTGGAGGCCGGTGTTATTGAGAAGACACCTACGCCTTATGTAAGTCCATTGGTAACTGTACCAAAGACAGACGGATCTGTCAGAGTCTGCCTGGACCTGAGACGCTTAAATTTGCGAGTTATTCCGGAATTTGACCAAGTGCCACCTATTAAAGAGATCCTCAGGAAGTTTAAAGGAAAAACCATATTCACAAATTTGGATATCACATTCAGTTTCCATCATCTTGAATTAGAGAAGAAAACTAGTCTGTTGACAGGATTTATGTTTGATCAACATACATTTACATTATTAAGGCTACCTTTTGGGTTGAAAACAGCTGGTTCAGCCCTGATAAGAGCGTTAGATCGCAATCTATCAGATGAGGTTAAAGAGAGTACCATCAGATATGTAGACGACATTCTACTCACATCAGAATCTCTGGAGGAGCACATGAGAGACCTGAAGAAGTTGCTAGATGACCTTCGAGAAGCTAACTTTAAGGTTAATATCAAGAAATCGCACTTCTGTCAGAGGGAAGTTAAATTCCTAGGGCATGTTATTGATGCGAATGGAGTGAAGCCTAACCCAGATAAATTGGAAGTAATTCGAAATTTCCCTCGACCCACGAAAGTAAAGCACGTCCGACAGTATTTGGGAGTAATTGGATTCTTTTCGAACCACTGCCCGAACTATACTGCGACAGTAGCACCCCTGCAGGACCTATTGAAGAAAGGCGGCAGATGGAATTGGACGGAGCAATGTCAGGAAGCATTCGTGAGGTCAAAACAAATGCTTTTGGAATATGTGAAGCTGGGATACCCGGATTATACCCAGAAGTTCATCATACAGACGGATGCATCACTTATTGGGATTGGAGCGATGCTATTCCAGGAAAATGTTGACCAGCCTGAGAAGAAAGTTTTTATCGCCTTTATAAGCAGGAGACTGAAAGCCCATGAGAAAAACTACACGATCACAGAGATAGAGTTGCTCGCAATTTTGTACGCGTTGCAATCATGGCATAAACTCGTGTATGGCTTCCGAATAGTCCTCAGAACAGACCATAAAGCTTTAACATTTTTGTTAAAGACAGACTTGTCCAGCCAGAGATTGACAAGATGGTCCCTGTATATCCAGCAATTTAATGGGGAAATAGAATACTGTCCAGGGAAAGAGAATGGAATACCGGACATATTAAGCCGTTACCCTAGAGAAGAGGAAGCGCTAGCTGTCCAGATTGAGAATCGAGATCAGAAGACGTTGGATGACTTAAGGAATCTTACCAACCTACAACGCGAAGACCCATGGTTGAAGATGATGATCGATTACTTTGAGGGACGCTTAGCAAGGGGAACTGCGGTATACAGAGAGGCGGAGGCATTGTCAACAGATTATGTATGGTATAATCAGATATTACACAAGTGGGACGATGTAGATCATACACGTCAAAGGATTGTAATTCCTGCATCTTTGCAGAGGAGATTGGTATGGCTAGCCCACAGAGCATTTGGACATCCCGGTATAGATAAAATTTGTGCTCTGTTGAAGGAAGCATTTACTTGGCCAAAATTGAGAGAAACGGTGAGAAATGCTATTAGGACATGTGATCTTTGCCAAAGGGTAAAGCCAAATCCCTTTTTAATGAGGCAACGACCTATCCCGTTGTTACCGGAGAAGCCAAGGCAGCTATTGAGTATAGACAACTTTGGACCATTGCCTAGAGCACGTAGAGGCAATAGACACATTTTTGTAGCCATGGATGTATTTTCAAAAAAGGTGGTGTTATGCCCCATACAAAAGACAAGTTCAAAACAGGTCTTGAAGCGCCTGAAAGAGAGAGTTATTCCGATTCTTGGGAAGCCGGATAACATTCTCTCGGACCACGGAAGTTGCTTTACAAGTGCAGAATTTCGTCGAGAACTGGAAACTCTAGGAATTAGGCAGATTTTATCTACCATTCGCCATCCTGAGGCAAGTCCAGTTGAAGGAGTAATGAGAGAGATCCAGAAATACATGAAGATCTACTGCTCTGAGGAGAATTGGCGCTGGATAGAATTTCTAGAAGTAATTGAATACTGTATAAATAATACTGTACATGAGGCGACAGGTCAGGTTCCCGTGACTCTACATCTGGATCAAAGACCGGAGAGACCGTGGACTGGTGTTATTCCATTACCAGTAGACGCACAGCCAGGTAGAGATTTGAGGATCCAACGAACCTTTGAATATCTCAAAGCACAGGCGGAGAGACGTCAGAGAAGAAATCGTGCGAAGAGGTATCATAGACCGCTTCTCGTGGGAGAGAAAGTTTTAATAAAGAAACCCGCCAGTTCAGATCCAGAGGCACGCAAGTATAAAAAGTTCAATTTTGCTTACCACGGCCCGTTCGAGGTCATAAGAGACCTCCAGAACAATGCATACAGGTTAAGGCATCTAGAAAATGGAAACGAGGTCGTTATGAACGTAGCCAACTTAAAAGTTTATTACTCGCCAGAAGAATTCGACGAACAAGAAGAAGTATTGGTAACGCACACCCAACTCAACGTGGAGAGCGACGTCAGCCAAGCAGTCAGACCTGAAAGTTGGAACGGCAAGACGGGACGAGAAGCAGACAGTTTACCCAGTGTAAGCGAAGAGCAAAAAGGATGCCAGTGTCTGCGAGAATTCTATGAAGAAATGGTCAGAGTGGCGAGAGAGGTTGAGGCAATAAACGCGACCCTCCGCATGGAGAATGAACATCTTAGGAAGAAGGCCGAGTGTGGAAGGGGGAACAGTACTAACCTACTCGCAGCCAGACGAGGTGAAGGACCCCAGATGTAAACACAGACGGTGGTAGACAGTCAGCTGGTTACTTATATAAGCCACTTGCAATTGACTTTTATAAGTTTCGCAAGGGGAATATGAACCCGAGGAGGTTATGCTGACTGGAATCGAACGTGGTTCTCAGAGACTGTGATCTCAGTATAAAGGTTCCACCAGGGAACGAACCAGAGATCTGTAGAGGCAGTTTCATGGTAAAAACCCCTCGAAAGAAGTGTATATTTAATCACTGGTGTGATTTTGGTGCAATGACATTATTTATTAAAATAATGCAGGGAAAAATGAGCAGATTACAGCATTATTAGACTACTTGGTGTAGGCTATACGAGGCTTGAAGCACGGAGAGGGCAGAGTTGACATTTTACAAATTAGCCCAGGATTGTGGGAGGGCCCCAGTGGAGCCATGTCCATCTCTGTGACCCCATTCTGTCGTCTGGAGCAGGGTGGAGGCCTGAATAATGACCCAGTTATTCCCCGACGGAGAATAGGTTTGAGTAGGGGGAGGAGAGATGCCCAGGAAAATCATTGATTACTCGTGATTGGAGCAACGAATTGAGATGAGAGTTGCCCACAGATGAATCTTTTGGCAGGAGGCTAATTTTAGAGCCTTTTACCTGCGAAATTGACGCATATTTAACGAAGTGCGGAAGGACTGTAAGACTACCATTGTTCGCGGATAGATTTGAGAATGTTGCCGGGGAATACCCGTAAGATAGCGTCCCACGCTATGGAGAAAGGAATTAATATTAATTAATTGGACGAGCGATTCCTTTGCACGCAGATAGTTTTGGGATCTGTGAAGAGAGAGGAACCCGATGATCATGGTTTGGAGACCAGAATCATGCTGGGAGAGGAGCCAAGATTACGCGGGAAGATTTCGCCCTACTTTTCGTGGGAATCCGATATAAGGGAGTAGACCCTTGGAGGAGCTCAGTCTCAGCTCAGTCTCTCTCAGTTCAAGCTCAGTCTACGCGCAGTTCACGTGCAGTTTACACCCAGTTACAGCCCAAGTCTTCAGTCAGTTACAGCCAGCTTGAAGCAAGTTCGTCAAGGCAGAACGCATGGCGGTTCTACTCATAATAGACGCCGAACAAAGACTGGTACATGTAAATGAAGCATTTAATAAGCTTGTATGAATAATAGTCGTGCTATAGGCATAATCAGCAGTACGAACTATGGCGTGTTCAGTTACGAAGCACCGTATAAGACTAATGGCAGAACTATTGTAAATAATTATTTGTGTAAAGTATTGGACAGTGTTAAGCGCAATGTGTAAAGTATTGACTGATCGTATATGTGTAATTACGATGGAATGCGCTAATGAAGCTCTACGAAGTGTTTGGTAATGTCATGAGAGTACCAGATGATAACACTCAGGACGGGAGCTAGCATATTTATGCAACGCAGGACGCTTACTGTAGGAGTAAGAATAATAAAAACTGTTGGTGAATTCCAAGAGCAGGTAAACCAGACTTTCAATCAGGAGTTGATAGGAGCACGGGAGATGCCGTCGACACCTGCAATTTCGATCTTCGCTAGGGAATTTCAGCATTGAAAAGTGTATAAAGTGACGTGTGTTAAGTGTACAGCATATGTAAAATATCCTTTAAAGTAGTGATTGGATAAGTGTTTCACATGTTTGGGAGCAATAGCTTCCTGAGAGTTATGCAACGTGCCGTGTTGTTGATGAAAATTATGTGTTATAAAATGTGTGTATTCAAGATAAATATGTCGCGTTAAACCTGCTAATGGCGGGCGACATGGAGAAATATGATTGGTCGGAGCCACCATAGACGCCTATAGAAATGTAAGTACCCCACAAGTTATGATTATGTAGAAATATGGGCCACTGCATGCTGTGATTTCCTTTAAGATGCCAGTAAAAATCAGTTTAGGAGGGAGATCCTCCATGTTTAATCATTATTGTGTTGATTTTTATAGAGTTGAGATGTTAATTTGCATCATTAAGTGGAGTAATTATTCCCACTATGAATTAAGAATGGCAATCAGTTATGTAAATGTGACGAACGCGATTGTTCGAGTTTTTAAGACGTTTAGCTATGTCGGATTTTTGGTAAAGTTATGTGAGAATAATAATAAAGTAATGATTTTGGTCATTTATGTCAGTGAGATTAACGGTAATAATAATAATGAATATTAAAAGTATGAATGAACACATCAGGAAACAAATAAATGTTGTAAGCGAGAGATTTACGCTAATTGCAAGACTTATCAATCTAAGCAGTAAGATGATACAGTAAGATTACATTACAGTAATTAAGGAAAGAAGTTTTATATCAGAATATTTCATATATTCAGTAATGATGCCAGGCATGAAAGAGCTTTTAGTGAATTGAATTTGCAGCTTATATGAGAAGGTTATAGAGTAATTGATAGATTTCTCTTAATAATATAAGTCGGAGGTCGTAGCATTGAGTAAGGGGCCAGGTGGTCTATTCTACGTATGAAATCTCCTATGTCATGGGCATAAGTGGAGATATAATTTATGCCAGAGTTGTAGTGTGCACCCTAGCTCTGAGGAAGGATATGAAAGTGTTCCGGGTTGGAATCCTGTGATAGAGACGAGGAAAACGAGGACACCTCGAAACTCTATGATTTCCCGAGAACTTATTGATGAGTTATTTCCGCTCGTGGTAGCGAAACTCATGGCGACAGCTGCAGTGAGCGCCTATATTTTACTTGAGACATCGGTCACCCGTTAGACTAATGCATTACCAACCCCGAACCTTCATGTTGAATGGACCCGTGTGAGGCCAGTAATTATTATATCCTCTGTGTAGGAGTAATTATAAAAGCTCATTCAATACCTGTTTGCATAATAGTCAATTAAGATCCTTTGGGATATGTGTGTCGGTCAGACAACAGTATTTGTCTTGTAAATCTTTACTGCTTAGAAAGGAAAGCATTCAAACCTTTAAGGAGGGTCGAGGTAATTGGTGGAACACCCATCCCACTTTCTATTGTGTGCCGACTCCTCTAGCCGAGGGTCTGCAGGCGGGCACTCGAACCGTCAAGGCAAGTTGAAAGGAACAGATTTTAGACCCTGGTAAATGACATATAATGAAAGATTGTTATGTTGAGTAATGTAGCCATGTGGTTTAGGAACACATGGATAATTATAGATTATCCTGATGGTTCATTATTTTAGCTATCTGACGAATAGTTAGACGATGTATTTGTACTGTCACTGAAACCAAGTTATGAAGTTGGTTACTAGATGCCAAAGGCGACGAGCGCAAGGTAGTCTAATTGTACCATCCGACACAAGCTATAACGTAACGTTTTATGTAGGAATCACATACAGCATGCAGTGGAACCATATAAATAGAGGAAGTGGAGGGGTAGCTTACATAATTATGGAGTTGCACGTTGATTGCGGTGCAACGTCCGAATAGGTAAATGCATGCAAGCATTTGTTTGGTGAGAAGAGAAAAATCAAAACACGCACGGCACACATAATTGTTAAAACCAAGAGGTTTAAGGAATAATTAATTTGTGATATTAAAGAAGTCACATTGTATGACTGTTATGTTAATGTACAGTTTGTTTTGAAGTCGTAGGTGCATCAGCGCACTAGTATATCTTTATGAAGTTCACATAAGGGTACAGCTTTATGGTTTAATATGATTTTATTATGATTTCATTTTTGTTTATTTGTGGATTGTGGAAGTAAATTTTTGTTTGCTTTGTTTTTTTTGGTTTTGGGATTGTTTTTGTGTTTGAAGCCATGATTTTATTTACTGAATTAAAGTTTTAGAATAGAGTTGTGCCTTATCATTGTAGAGTTGATACCTTATAGCCTCAAATCCAAAATATGCACTGCTCATTTGGGGGAACGGCACGCGCCTGAGACCTGATGCTAGCTGGAGGCAGATGCATATTCTCCATCGAGATTACTCACATGGGTACAATAGGAAGAAGGGGTGGTAAGAGGCAGGTAATGGCCATAGATGTTGTAAGATCGTGTTGAACGTGGCAGTTCAGCATTCCAACGTTCTCTCCAGAGCCCAGACAACTGCTCCTTTTGTTATTCGTCCTTATCACCGTGGGCTCGCAATCTCTGGGCCCACAGCCGACGTTTGAACAGCGTCTGCGCGCACGCGCAATAGACCTGTCCTTGTTGTAGTTGAATGGAGTCTTGGGCCCAGTCTTCGATCATAAATTCAAAAGATGGCTGATGACGTCACATTGTTGAAACCATCATCTCGATCAGCTGACTAAAGGGAACTGCGTTAGTTTGGAACACTGAAATACTACACGTGATGATAGAATTGGGCTATTTAAAGTGAGTTCTATTCATTACTAAGCCAGAATGGTGTATTACTGAGTCGCGCATGGATGTGAGGAGATGTTTAAAAAAGGATCGGGCATTTCTTTCCATATTTAAACTAATTCATTGTAAAATAACCCTAAAAATTCTTGACTTAACTACTTACATTTCTTTAGCGTACGTTTCCTCTTAACTCCGAAACATGAAAAAAAAAATTAGTAAGTGCTGGCATTTATTAAAAATTATTATAATTTACCCTATCCCGTACTCCACTGAACAGGCCTGAATTTATGCTCGAAGGTATCAATTATTTACATGTCCATAGACGTTTTCTTGATGTTTTGTTGAGACAGCTAGTAAATGCATCTCCGAACAAAAAAATGCTTTAGAGTCCCCGTGCTGGATTAAATGTACGCAATGCAGTCGTCAATCATGTTCTGTTTCAAACGTTTCAAATTGCAGGTGTACGCAACTTAAGATGACGTAATAGAAATAAACATATACTTACGTACGCAGCAGACGTCAGTGGAAACGTAGCTGAAGCTCTTCCCCTATCCCCGAAGAAATATAAAATAAAAATAAAATAGAAGAAAGAAAAACGGGGAGATCGCAGTCTTGTTTGGCTTTCGCTGGGCCCAAATTTTAAAAGGCAAACCAGAAAGCAATCCCAAAAGAAAGGGGGAAAGCTAATTAAAATTAAACTACAGTAAAATCCAAAGATGAACAAATTTAAATCAGAGGCCGTGTAGGTCGTATTAACGTCACAAGTACGCTAATAAGACCGACAAATCAAAATATAGCAAAAACCAGACAAAACTCGAAGAAGGTTACTAAAATTAAAATAAGGCGTGACGCAAAAGCAGAGATACTTAGGCAAAGATAAAATGTATTTAAATAAGAACCACAATGTACAACGATCCCAGAGATATTAAAAGCAAGAAGAGAAATGACCAACAAATTAAACACAAAATTAATTTACCGCAAGAAAAAATACAAATTAGGAAGAAAATCGAAAATATACTAAATTAAATTATATTAAAATGAAATAAAATAAGATAAGTTAAGGTAACGTGTTCAAGGCAAGACGAAACGATGACTAAATGTAAGTATGTCGCAATTAAATAAAAAAGACAAAACTCAGAAACGACTACACTCTACGAAGCCAAGATACGTTCTCTAAAATTTAGACAAAGCGTGTCAAAAGGGATGAACAAAATAGGAGGGGGGTACAATGGTTCAGAACGGGGTGGAGAGGGGTGAGAGGGAGGGGAGGAATGAGGAAGAAAGACGCGGAGGCACATGCAAGATCTAGTGAGTTACGAGAAAAATAGGAATTTAGACAAAAGGAAAAATTACATTAAATTATCGGCAAAGCCAGAAATATACTTTAAAAATTGAAAGTATGCGTAGGAGATAAGGGCACACAAAGACGACGAAAATATGTGATGCGCAAAATATGGGCATTCACAGACACAAGAATATCACAGGTTAGGTCACCAGCAAAATAGCAAAGGCGAGACCTCCTTTTGTGAACTCTTTAAGATAAAGAACAAAGCATTACGGGAAGCAAGAAAAATAATCTCCAATCCCGTTATGTTGTTCTACGATAAGATACACTCTGGATGACAGACCCAAAGATGCCCCCTACAAGGTAGGCAAACCCACCGTCAAGCACACCAGAGTAAAGCGAAGACAAGCCCACATACATAACTTTCAACCCTTAAAGTACAAAAACTACGTTATCAAAATAAATGAAAATAACACTATCATACAAAACAAAAACTTACCAGCAATTACACGCACACAAAGGGCGGAGGGAAAATATCGGGAGGGGGGCAGGTACACGCGACCAAAAGAAAATAACACAGAAAAAGAGTTTTAAATTACCGAAATATGAAACAGAACTACAGTAAAGCAATTACTGATTACGACATACAGACACCTCGCCATGGTTTCACCTTGAACGCGGGCACTTTCCCTAGAATATCGGAATACGTCTAGCCTACTTGGCTGCAAGGAAGAAATGCCTCGAAACAAAGCAAATGACGACGCAACACAAAGGTAACTGCGTGCTAAAATTTGATTGGTCACGACCCCTTCCAAAATATAAATCACTGGCCAATAAGGGGACAAGATGCAGATATGTCCATATATGGTATTAAGACATCAGAGGGCTATTAATAGCTTCACAGCCAAGGTTTCACAAGGGCGTGCATTGATCACGTCAGATAAAAATGGCACAAAGGAGTAACTTATATATCTCATAAAAATGGCTCAAAATTCCCCCACTTCCTTGAAAAAAAAAAATGTTTACGAAAATACACACACAAAACATTTTTTTTTGTATATATGGTATAAGATGCACTCTTGTTTCATTCATAAAATGGCTCGCAAGGAGAGAGTCTCATATCACACAAACACACGGAGTAGCTCACATTAGAGTTCCAAACTCTTTGCCTTTCACAGAGGCTTGGTATAGCACAAGTCCATCTCTTTGAAGTATACATCAAACGCACAAGCAGTTAAGTGAGTGAGGGGAATTTTGGCTAAGTAAACCTAGAAAAATGAAATTAAGGTGCAAAAACGCAACGAATACAAAATCCGCTGCCTAAAATGCCAGCGAAGCAGCGTCCCATGAGAGAAGGTGGTACCGACCTTATCACACAAAACACTCAATTCACTAAACACGTTGGCAGCAAATTTTGACTAGGGAGAAAAAAAAATTAACATATAAGTTATGAGTTATCTCACAAGGAATAACATTTTTCTGTTTTTGAAATTTCCGAAGAATAACGAGAAGTTGTAATCCAAAGGCCTGAAGATGAACAAGGGGGAACCCAGGACCATTGCAGTTGACGTCAAGGCTGCAGAGATTTTCCTTCCTCCCAATATTCCTAATATAGAAAAAAACAAAACAGTTACATTGTGGTATAAATGGTTAATAAAACTTAATCTGTGGAGCACCCTGTATTTCCAATGGAATGTTCTGTCGTCACAACCATTGATAAAATGATATTACACAACTTGGATGCGGTGTGGGGTAAGGGAGAGAGAAAGAAAACAGCGCGCGATAACACAGGCGGACGGTTAAGAGATACTGAAAACAATCATGGACACACTAAACTAAAATAAACAGGCAGGGATCCTGTAAAAACATCAACACTGGGATCGCCGCGTCAAAACACTGAAAGAAATACATACTTTAGATAAACAAATAATTACACAGTCACCACATCATTCATGGTATTTCTTAAGATTTGCTACATGAGAAACAGAAATTAGTTGAGGATCGTCATCAGAAATCATTTCCACAGTCACGTTGTTCAGGAACCTGGTTATGGTCCTTGGTTCGGACCACCGCAAACACAGTTTACTGGAGATGCCGGAAGCTGCGTTACTAATAGGGTGTAGTCGTACCAAAACCCTATTTCCTATCTGAAAATGAACAGGTTTTCTACGCTGGTTGTACCGTGCTGAGACCTTCTGTCTAGCCCGCTTAAGGCTAGCGACGGCGGAATCCCATTTCTCTTGAGTAGAGACGGTTCGAGACGGGATAGACAAATACTCGATATTCCAACGGAGCATCAGGGGATCAACAAGTTTACGGCCTATAAACAATTCCGCAGGTGTGGTTTGAATAGACGAATGAAACGAGGTATTAAAACCTAAGGTAAAATAATGCAAGTTAACATCCCAATTGGATTGTTCCACATTATGGAAGGCGGTTAGACAAGCTTTCAGATTACGATGAAATCTCTCTACCTGATTGCCTTGTGGTCTGAATGGCGCCAATAACACGTGATTAATGCCCCAACTGAAGGTCATAGATTTGAAAGTTTTGGACTTGAAGATGGTAGCATTATCGGTAACAAGGAACTTGGGCGGGCCAAATATAGCAAAAATATGCTTACATAATAAATGGATCGTCCCTTTTGCAGAAATGTCCTTAACAGGAAAGAGCCAGACAAACTTAGAAAAACCGTCGATCACTGTCAAAATCGCCTGATGACCAGACCTAGAACGTGTCATAGGACCGAATATGTCAATAAATAACCGTTCTCCAGGACGAGTAACAACATGAGCACTATGCAAACCTATCTGCGTATTTTGCGCTGGTTTAGAGCGTTGACAGGTGTGACATTTTTTTACAAAATCAAACACATCTGGTTTGATTGTAGGCCAATAGAATTCAGAGTCAATTTTGCGTAAAGTACGGTACATTCCAACGTGTAAGCCTATAGCCGAAGAATGATAGTATGTTAAGAGCATATTACGAACATTCTCAGGGGCGAAAATTCTGAAGGAGTTTGAACCAGGGAGGAGACGGCCAATTACATCATTACGGACACAAAATTCACTCACAGTGGGGTCCTTGTTGGTAATTTTCTCACGGAGTTCACGACAATAAAGATCATCTGCCTGAAACTTACGTATATCTACGAAGGACCATGGACTAAACTGTAATAAAAACACATTTTCAGGCATTTCCTGAGGTGAAGTTTCGACAGAAGGAGGAACAATCTGACTAGGAGCGGAAATAGTGGAATCCTCGAACATGCGCGAGAGACAATCAGCCACAGAGTTTTCACTACCTTTCACGTGTACAATGTCGAACTTGAACGACGACAGTCTCAAAATCCACCGATTGATACGACCAAGTTTCTTTACATGCGACATGCTCCATTTCAGAGCTTCATTATCGGTGTAGACAGTGAAATGGCGATGTTCTAGGAAACTCCTGAATTTCTCGCAGCCAAAGACAACAGCAAGGGACTATTTTTCAAAGATGGAATAGCGACGTTCATGTTCATTAAGCATGCGACTAGCAAAAGCTACAGGCGCAAACTTCCCGTCCACGTGTTGACTTAAAACGCTTGACACAGCTAGATCACTAGCGTCGCAATGGAGGAAGAACCTAGACTCGAAATCTGGAGCTTGCAACACAGGGGCAGATATAAGACTCTCTTTTAAAGTGTTAAAAGCTTTATCTTGCTCTGGACCCCATATAAATTTAGCGTTCTTCCTTTTGAGGGCATTCAATGGAGCCGAAATATCTGAGAAATGTCTGATAAACCTGGAATAAAACCCAAACATGCCCATGGCACGGCGTAGAGCTTTCACAGAGGTAGGCACCGGTAGATTCTTAATACATTCAACTCTATCAGGCATGACGCTAATACCGTTAGTCGACAGAACATGTCCTAAAAACTTGATCTGCGTGCGGGCCAAAGAGGTCTTTTCGGGATTGATAGTGAGTCCCGCTTTTCTGAGGCGAGAGAAAACTTCACGGAGATGAGTTACGTGCTCCTCGAAATATTTGCTATAAACAACAAGGTCATCTAAATAATTGAAGACAAACTTAAATTTCAAGTCACCCAAGAGATCATCTAACACACGACTAAGAATTTGTGCTCCGACAGCGATACCCATAGGCAATCTATTGAAGTTGAATAACCCAAAAGGTGTGGAAAAGGCGGTAAAATCACGGCTCTCGGCGTCTAACGGAATTTGATGATATGAGGAATTGAGATCAATAATAGAATAATAGTTAGCTCCATGAAAATGCTGAAAAGCGCTGTCGAGTGTAGGTAACGGAAAATTGTCAAAAACAACCTTCTTATTCAGCTTCCTGTAGTCGACAACTAATCTATATTCGCCGTCTTTCTTGGGAATCAGAAAAGCTGGAGAACCATACGCCGACTTGGAAGGAACGACTACTCCTTTATCTTGTAGCTCTTTGACATATTTTCTCATAGCCAACAGCTTTGGAGGTGAACATGCAAATGGCGGGGATCGAACCGGGACATTATCTGTGAGATCGATATGACATTCGTGACCTACCGCTGAACCTAATTTATCTGTGAGGACATCCGAGAATTCGTTCACCAAATCACTCAGCACATCACGCTCTTCCGAAAATAAAGACAGAGGCAGCTGGACAGAATGCACTGTGGACACTTCACTAACACGAGAGGTGCATTCTTCGAACGGGAATTGTTTGTTGGAATGAAACAGAAAGCTAAAGGAATTACTCACAAAATCTAATTGTAAACCTGTTTTGCGCATGAAATCTGTCCCTAAAAGGACTTGGGTGGATAAATTATCAACTACGTGGAACTGGTGATCCCATGAAAAACCATGGATCTTGAGATGACATAAAACAGTACCGGTAACGTTGATAGTAGATGAACCAGCTGACACGAACTTTCGCTCACGTCCATCCTCGTGAGGACAGATGCGCAGCGCTGGAATTTGTTCCACCACAGAGCGAAGGATAAAGCTCTCCGTGGCTCCAGAATCCAAAATGGCTTGAGTTGTGACATGATGAAAAGATAATGTGACCCAAGGTTGCGATACAGAAGCAAAACAAAGATAAGGATCGCGATACCTGCTTTTAGGGCTGCCCGACGGGTCGAACTCAGGACAGCACTTCAACAGTTTTCCTGGTTGAAATTACAATTTGGACAGGTCAATTTAGTCACATCTGACATCCCACAACCGTAGCAGAACTTACGGGATCTAGCGGCACATTCACGGAAGTTATGACCGTGATTGTTGCAATTCCAACATAAGATATTTGCGGAGACTCGTTTGGTATCTGGAGGATTATTGTGGACACGGGAGGTAGAATGAGTTTGGCTGGCAGCGTGACTATCACTTTGGACGTGATTTATGGGAGGACGAGAGGGGAGATTAAAAGAGACAGTCTTGTTTGAGATAACGGGATGGGCCACAGAAGTAAACGCATGCTGTGTGCTAGTCGCACAAGCTAGTTCAGGAAACATGACTTCGTGGGAAATAGGGGGTGGAACATAACTCAAACTCGACCGAGAATTGTTCTCATATTCGCGTCCATGTAGAATTATGTCCTCAATACAGCGTACCGAAATGCGACGTATGAAGTACTTATATATAGGATTTAAATTCCTATAAATAATTTCGAAAAGTTCCTGTGGGTGGAATGGCTGAGGCAAATTGGCTGTGAGGAGGCGTACAGTCGTGACATAATCGTCAATCTTCTCGGAGGGGCCCTGAGTTCGAGCGTAGATATCCTGTTTCAAAGCATACGCGAAATCTTGGGGAGTGAAACGGGCTTTTATGTTGCACACAAATTCGTTCCATGAAGTGTAATGGAATGGTGACACCCTGTACCACTGCAACGCTTTACCAGAAAGTAAAATTGGTAGGCAACGAACTATCTTATCGGGACTTATGTCATGGCACTGACACAGTTCCTCAATCCTCTGAATGAACCAAAAAACTGAAGATGTGTTGTTTTCCCCGGAAAAAGTAAGATTCCACCTGCTCACAATGGATGCAACGTTGTCAGAATGACCACCACTGGTAGGATTAGAAACGTAGCCACTAGACAACGGGTCAAACATAAGTAAGTCCTTCGGTACACTAAAAAATTGGGGTTCTGGAATAGCCTTACTTGAAGAAATAGGTGCAGTCAACGACTCAAAATTATAGGACGGTAAACGAACTTCCTGCTTAATAGATTTATCCATGACGAAAAATATTAAAAACACAGCACGGTACACACCAACGAGATAAGAAAAAGGACTACAAAGACTACTAATTTCAAACTACTTCAAAAATATAAAAGGTATCTAAACAGTATTACGAGAAGAAATAAATAAGTGCACATCACATTACCGTAAGATGTTGCTTTCCCACGTGGTAATTTACTCACGGGCACCAAGTCGTCATCCTCACACGAAACATACTGTTTGCGGCTGTGTGTTTTTCAAATGTTGATAGACCATACCAGACCTTTCTCTTCTTTCATGAAATTCTCAGCACCTTAAAACTCAGAAAGACAACATTATACTATAGGTACGAAAAGGATGGAAACGTTTCACAATGCAATTCAGCTCGAAGTCTCAGGAACGATCAGCTGGAAAAAAATTGTTAAATTAGAAAGGTGATTTTGTCTCAAAACCACGCTCTGAAATCCATTTGTACGCAACTTAAGATGACGTAATAGAAATAAACATATACTTACGTACGCAGCAGACGTCAGTTGAAACGTAGCTGAAGCTCTTCCCCTATCCCCGAAGAAATATAAAATAAAAATAAAATAGAAGAAAGAAAAACGGGGAGATCGCAGTCTTGTTTGGCTTTCGCTGGGCCCAAATTTTAAAAGGCAAACCAGAAAGCAATCCCAAAAGAAAGGGGGAAAGCTAATTAAAATTAAACTACCGTAAAATCCAAAGATGAACAAATTTAAATCAGAGGCCGTGTAGGTCGTATTAACGTCACAAGTACGCTAATAAGACCGACAAATCAAAATATAGCAAAAACCAGACAAAACTCGAAGAAGGTTACTAAAATTAAAATAAGGCGTGACGCAAAAGCAGAGATACTTAGGCAAAGATAAAATGTATTTAAATAAGAACCACAATGTACAACGATCCCAGAGATATTAAAAGCAAGAAGAGAAATGACCAACAAATTAAACACAAAATTAATTTACCGCAAGAAAAAATACAAATTAGGAAGAAAATCGAAAATATACTAAATTAAATTATATTAAAATGAAATAAAATAAGATAAGTTAAGGTAACGTGTTCAAGGCAAGACGAAACGATGACTAAATGTAAGTATGTCGCAATTAAATAAAAAAGACAAAACTCAGAAACGACTACACTCTACGAAGCCAAGATACGTTCTCTAAAATTTAGACAAAGCGTGTCAAAAGGGATGAACAAAATAGGAGGGGGGTTCAATGGTTCAGAACGGGGTGGAGAGGGGTGAGAGGGAGGGGAGGAATGAGGAAGAAAGACGCGGAGGCACATGCAAGATCTAGTGAGTTACGAGAAAAATAGGAATTTAGACAAAAGGAAAAATTACATTAAATTATCGGCAAAGCCAAAAATATACTTTAAAAATTGAAAGTATGCGTAGGAGATAAGGGCACACAAAGACGACGAAAATATGTGATGCGCAAAATATGGGCATTCACAGACACAAGAATATCACAGGTTAGGTCACCAGCAAAATAGCAAAGGCGAGACCTCCTTTTGTGAACTCTTTAAGATAAAGAACAAAGCATTACGGGAAGCAAGAAAAATAATCTCCAATCCCGTTATGTTGTTCTACGATAAGATACACTCTGGATGACAGACCCAAAGATGCCCCCTACAAGGTAGGCAAACCCACCGTCAAGCACACCAGAGTAAAGCGAAGACAAGCCCACATACATAACTTTCAACCCTTAAAGTACAAAAACTACGTTATCAAAATAAATGAAAATAACACTATCATACAAAACAAAAACTTACCAGCAATTACACGCACACAAAGGGCGGAGGGAAAATATCGGGAGGGGGGCAGGTACACGCGACCAAAAGAAAATAACACAGAAAAAGAGTTTTAAATTACCGAAATATGAAACAGAACTACAGTAAAGCAATTACTGATTACGACATACAGACACCTCGCCATGGTTTCACCTTGAACGCGGGCACTTTCCCTAGAATATCGGAATACGTCTAGCCTACTTGGCTGCAAGGAAGAAATGCCTCGAAACAAAGCAAATGACGACGTAACACAAAGGTAACTGCGTGCTAAAATTTGATTGGTCACGACCCCTTCCAAAATATAAATCACTGGCCAATAAGGGGACAAGATGCAGATATGTCCATATATGGTATTAATACATCAGAGGGCTATTAATAGCTTCACAGCCAAGGTTTCACAAAGGCGTGCATTGATCACGTCAGATAAAAATGGCACAAAGGAGTAACTTATAAATCTCATAAAAATGGCTCACAGGTTATGCTACAGATGTGACGGTGTATTCATCGATAATAAATACGCTGAGGTAATACTTGTCATCTTATCAAACGTATGGACAGTGCGTTTGGTTGAGGAAATTTTCATATTCTTCTAGGATACCATTGCATCCCTAAATTAGTCAATTCTTTGTAGAATTTCAAAGTTATGGGTTATTTTTGCGAAGGTTTCTACGATTCATGCAAAATGGAATTTAAAAGGAAACCGTTCATCGTTCATGTTTTCCTTTGTAGCAAATGTAATGCATAGTTGTTAAAATCAACGCTTACTAAATCAAAAGGATTCCATATTTCCATTTGCACATGTTGTTTTGTTCACTTTCATCAAATACTGAAGTGCAAGGTAACGCTGAATGAGAGCTCATCGTACGATAAAATTTTCTAGCGTACCGGTACTGAACTTAGCCAAAATACATTTTATAATGATGAAAACTAAATTAGGAAATGATGTAGTAATAGATTGAACTTGTTGGGACCCCTCGGGCGTACAATCAAAAATGACCGGCTACACGAACACAATTCTGTTCAAAAATCACTAGGCCTAATTCAGAGTTGGACTTGGTATTAATTATGAGTATTACGGAACACGACAGCCTTTACTACCTTTTGGTACGTAAAGAAACATGCGATGCTTTTCCCAATGTCGTATAAATTACGAAAATGTGTGTTTAAACCCTCATTAAAAATAATTTCCCCACCTACTCCTATCACCTTCCATTTCGAGTTACTCTGTTTCCCCTTTAGTCAGCTGATCGAGATGTTGGTTTCACGTCACAGTACAGGCGCAGTGTGGCAATGCGCACTCTATTGTATTTATGCTCAACGGGCCCAGTTAAATAATGTAGGTTAATAGTAAGGAGGGCCCTGACCCACTGGCCCGTTAGAGCCAGCCGCCCCTGAATTCTGGTCTAGAAGTTTGAACCGAGTCCTAAGAATAATAAATTGAATAGAGCGTGAGATCAATACCACCTGGAAGTCGTTTTCCGAGGTTCACCAAGTGTACTCCAGTCAAATGCTGCGATGGTTTGTAAGGCAATTCTACGACCTCCTTACTTTCGCATGCTTGCCTCAATTACTTGAACTTACACTTTTACAGACATCAAAATAACACAGGTTGTTGTTAAAAAAAAATTTGTACACACACAAATACATGGAGCCGGTGACAACAATGCCCAATCCCCTAAATCTATACTTTATCAGTGTTGCATATACAAAATTGTTAATTTGTAGCTCTTCAGTCGGTCAACAACTATTGTGTCCAATGAATGGGCGGGGTTCAAGATATACATTTGTAACGACACTCCTGGAAAAACTTACTTGTATTAATTATATTATACAATACTACAATACTGTAGAAGTAATATAAATTAAATTAATTAATATTAATTATTTAGTGTGAGTTTAACGGTCTACATTCAAGGATTCCGTGAGTACTTGCGCTGAAGAGACTGCTGGACGACGGAGAGGAACACAGCAAGTGCGATGGATTCAAGATCGAACTTGGCATCTGATAGATGAAAGAAAGATGGTAAAGCAACAGCGTGAATAATCTAAAGATCAAGAAGAGCTTCAAGTAGCTAGACCAAAATATGCTGAGTTAGACCACCGAATAACAAGCAGTTGTAAAGCCGACAAAAAAGAGCTTTTTTTACGGAAAAGTAAAGAGGCTCAAAATGCTGCCTCTCGAAATGACACCAGAACATTCTACCGTATTGTCCGAGAACTTACTGGAGCCCATAGTTGTTCAAACAGCTCCATAAAGGATAGAAATGTCAAACTTCTGCTCACAAGAGATGAACAATCTGCCCGATGGGTTGAGTACTTCAAAGAAACATTAAACCAGCCCAAACAACTTAATGCTTACAACTTCGAAAATGAGACAAAAATGCAAGAGCTAGTGGTACAAATCGGTGATATTACAGAAGTAGAGGTGTGCGCAGCAACCAAATACTTAAAAACAACAAAGCAGCTGGTTTGGATGAAATATCAACAGAGATTCTAAAATATGGAGGCCCAGCATTAATTCATCACCTTACTAAACTCTCCAATATCTGTTGGCAAACACTACACGTTCCAGAAGACTGGAGACGTGGCATCATCGTGAAACTACCAAAGAAAGGAAATCTAACTGAATGTACATATTGGAGTGGTATTACGCTTCTCTCGGTGCCAGGCGAAGTCTTCTGCTTCATTCTTCTAAAACGGACACAAGAACAGCAGGTTGTCGACTGCTACAAGAGCAGACTAGCTTTCGAAGAGGGAGATCCTGCTCTGAACAAATATTTATTCTACGAAATGTAATAGAACAATGCATAGAATTTAACTGTCCGTTGCACCTAAACTTCGATAATTTCAGAAAAGCTTTTGACAGTATACATCGAGAAACATTGTGAAATATTGTGATCCTGTATGGAATTCTCTACCATCTCATCGTTGGTTTCAAAAACCTCTATCTAGACTCGAGCTGTTGTATAAGAACAGAAGATGGGAACACCTCTTTCTTTAGCATTCTCACATGCGCCAGGCATAGATGCATTTTGTCAGCATTCCTATTCATATTGGTCATAGATTTTGTAATGAGAACAGCTATGGACAAACACAATATGGGGATACGTTCGAATCAGCAATCTAGGCTAACGGTCTTGATTTTGTTTATGTCATCGTCCTTCTGGCATAAACACCACAAAGTTTACAATTAATGACAACCAAGCTGGATGGAATGGACAGTTCTGCTGGACTACAGATAAATGGAGACAAGACAAATACAATGTGCATAAGAAGTAGTTCCGTGAAGAACTAAAGCCTATTGCCACTATCAACATACAAAATTTCAGTTTGATTGCTGTAAGAGATTCGAAGATATTGAGAACCGACTAAATATTGCGGATAGTCGCCTTGTTGGATTTTTATATATGTAGGTCATAAAGTTATGTAACGTTGCATGAAGATTATTGCGTACGTGTAGTATTCAAACTTCAATCGCTTGATTAGGACACAAGAAGTAAAAACGAGATTTTAAAATTTTGCACAGCTGCCATCTTGTGGCTATGGAAAAAATTGAAATAAATTAGATGTCAGTGGATTAAAATTTATATAAGGATTCACAGTACCACGCACTACTGCACTAGGATGGTTAAATTGCGAGAAACATCCATGTGAATATTTATATTTCGCGTCGCTGCCATGTTGGATTCCTTATCACCAGGTTATTGAAAGTTCTATAGGTGAACTTATGTTCATAGCCCCTATGTACGTTTAAAAAAAAACAGTTTGATTGCTCTAATAGATTCGTAAATATTGTGAGCCGTCTAAATATTTCGGATGGTCGCCATGTTGGATTGTTATATGTATAGGCCATAGAGTCATGTACCATTAAAGGAAAATTATTGCGTAGATTAATTATTCAAACTTTCACTTTGATTGCATGATTACGACACAAGAAATAAAAACATAATTTTAAAATTCACACAGCCGCCATCTTGAGGTTATGTAAACAATTGAACTAAATTATATACAAGTGCATTAAAATGTGTATAAACATTTGCTGTACCAATTTTCATTGCGTTTGGATCATTAAATCGCGAGAAAGGTCTATTTAAAACTTTCAACTTCGCTTGGCCTCCATGTTCATTTCGTAGTTAACCGGTTTTTGATAGTCACATAGATGAACTTCCAGTAGTGCCCTTTATCTCCGTACAAAAATTTCAGGGTGATACCGGTAATAGTTTCAAGAGATATTGAATGCCGGTGAAATATTTCGCACAGCCGCCATCATGGGGTTATATAAACAATTGAACGAAGTTAGATGTCGGTGCATTACAATGTGTATGAACATATACTGTACCAAGTTTTATTGCGGTTGGTTGGTTACATCGCGAGAAAAGTCTATTTAAAAGTCGCAACTTTGCTTGACCGCCATGTTGGTATTGTAGTTACCAGGTTTTCAAATGTCACTAGGTGAACTTCTAGTAGTTCCTTTTATCACCGTAAGAAATTTCAGAGTGATATCGGTAATAGTTTCGGAGATATTGAATGCTGGTGAAATATATCGCACAGCCGCCATGTTGGATTGGTGAGACGTAACAAAATTTGAAGGGCACGGTCGGGGTCGTCCGGAATAGTGCTATGAACTTACCGAGTTTCATTGAACTCGCACTAGCCGTTTAGAAGTTATTATGGGGAACACTCACCATCACATACACATTCACACACACAGACAGACACACGGACAAAATGTGATCTCGTCAGCCTTTTTTTTTTCATAAATGAAAATAGGCTAAAAAATATGCTTTTACAAAATGGCTATGAACCAATTAGATCAAAAAAGCAATACAAAAACGTCACATGCGTGGCACTTGGTTCTGTTATGCGTTTCCTCCAATATGCTATACAGAACAAGCACTTTCTTCAAACTTATAATTTAAAATAATTTTTCCATGCCTGGAGACCATATTTGCTGGGCAGATAGTTCAATATTTCAGTAAAGTTATGCTTGGTTCCTGTGTGCGTAACATTATTTAATAATGTAGCCTAATAGAGTAACTTACTACAGTTGGCAGCCCCGGAGACTCTGAATATATTGTTAGTTCCATCTCTCAAGGTATAGAATGTACATACAAAATTCGATTGAAGTCTAATGGATAGTATGGACGTTACATGCAGTTTGATATTGGATATATCAGTACGCGTAAAACCATGTTGGGAACAATGTCATGTATGTGATGCTCAGAATGAATCTGAAATCTGTGAGGAGGAGCAGGTCCAGAGATAGCCAGCCGAGGGGAATAGAAGGAGCTATTTCGGGATATTTGCTGTGGAGGTAAGACTCTAAGATTACTGCAGGTTAATTGTCAGAGTTTATGAAATACATTAATTGAATTTTGAAATCTTGTCGAGACGTATTCTCCGGACATTGCCATTGCTACTGAATCTTGGTTATCATACTAATATATAACAAGTAGTTCCGTGAAGAACTAGACAGCCTATTTTCATATATCCTGCTCATGTTAATTGTCTCTATCAACATACAAAATATCAGTTTAATTGCTGTAACAGATTCGTAGATATTGAGAGCCGTCTAAATATTTCATAGGGTCGCCAGGATGGATTTTAGCCTATTTTCAATTTTGAAAAAATAGGCTTATGAGATCACATTTTGTCCGTGTGTGTGTGTGTGTGTGTGTGTGTGCGTGTGTGTGTGATTCGTGTGTGTGTCCCCCCCTAATAAAATCGAAACGGCTGGAGCGATTTCAATGAAACTCGGGAAGTTCATAGCACTATTCCCGGCGACCTCGACCGTGCCCTTCAAATTTTGTTACGTCTCTCCAATCCAACATGGCGGCTGTGCGAAATATTTCACTAGCATTCAATATCTCCGAAACTATTACCGATATCGCCCTGAAATTGTGTGCGGTGATAAAGGGCACTACTAGAAGTTCACCTATGGGACTTTCAAAAACCTGGTGACTACAAAACCAACATGGCGGCCAAGCGAAGTTGAGACATTTAAATAGACTTTTCTCGCGATTTAACTATCTAAATGTAATGAAACTTGGTACAGCAAAAGTTTATACACATTGTAATGCACTGGAGTCTAATTTAGTTCAATTGTTTACATAACCTCAAAATGGCGGCTGTGCGAAATATTTCACTGACATTCTATATCTCCGAAAGTATTACAGATATCACCCTACAATTTTGTACGGTGATAAATGGTACTGATACAGGTATACCTATGTATATTTCATAAACCTGTAAAGTACGAAACGAACATGGCAACCAAGCGAATTTAAAATATTTTAATAGACTTTTCTAGTGATTTAACTCTCTGAGCGCAGTGAAATGTGGTACAGTAATTGATTTTTCAGATTGTAATGCACTGCCATCTAATTTAATTCAATTGCTTACATAACCTCAAGATGGCGGCTGTGCGAAATTTTAAAATTAAGTTTTAATTTCTTGTGTCGTAATCATGCGATCGAAGTGAAAGTTTGAACAATGAACCTAAGCAATAATTGTCCTTGAATGGTACATAACTCTATGGCCTAAACACATAACACTCCTAAATGGTGAGCTCCCGAAATATTTAGACGGTTCTCAATATCTATGAATCTTTTACAGCAACCAAACTGAATTTTTGTATGTTCATAGAGACTATGAACATATGTTCACCTATAGGACTTTCAGGAACCTGGTGAGCACAAATCCAACATGGTGGCGACGCGAATTATAAATATTTAAATGGACGTTTCTAGCGAATTAACTATCCGAGTGCCGTGAAACGTTGCACGTTAAATGCTTATACAAATGATGATCCACTGGCATCTAATTTATTTCAATGGTTTGCATTATCACAAGATGGCTGCTGTGCGTAATTTTAAAATCTCGTTTTTACTTCTTGTTGTCTAATCATGTGATTGAAGTTTGAATACCACACGTACACAATAATCTTATTGTAATAGTACAAAAATAAAAATCCAACCTGGCGACCATCTGAAATATTTAGACGGTTCTCAATATCTACGAATCTGTTACAGCAATTAAACTGAAATTTTGTATGTTGATTGTGGCAGTTAACATAAGTAGGATATATGAAAATAGGCTGTATAGTTCTTCACGGAACTACTTGTTATTTTTGTACTATTACATTAAGATTATTGTGTACGTGTGGTATTCAAACTTCAATCGCATGATTAGAACACAAGAAGTAAAAACGAGATTTTAAAAGTACGCACACCAGCCATCTTGTGATTATGCAAACAATTTAAATAAATTACATGCCAGTGGATCAACATTTTATAAGCATTTAACGTGCAACGTTTCACGGCACTCGGATAGTTAATTCGCGAGAAACGTCCATTTAAATATTTATACTTCGCGTCGCCGCCATGTTGGATTTGTGCTCACCAGGTTACTGAAAGTCCTATAGGTGTACAAATGTTCATAGTCTCTATGAACATAAAAATATTCAGTTTGGTTGCTGTAAAAGATTCATAGATATTGAGAACCGTCTAAATATTTCGGAAGCTCGCCATTTAGGAATGTTATATGTATAGGTCATTGAGTTATGTACCATTCAAGGACAATTATTGCCTAGCTTCATTATTCAAACTTTCATTTTGATCGCATGATTACGACACAAGAATAAAAACTTAATTTTAAAATTTCGCACAACCGCCATCTTGAGGTTATGTAAACAATCGAATTAAATTAGATGGCAGTGCATTACCATCTGCAAAATCATTTACTGTACCACATGTCACTGCGCTCAGACAGTTAAATCACGAGAAAAGTCTATTACAATATTTCAAATTCGCTTGGTCGCCATGTTCGTTTTGTACTTTACAGGTTTATGAAATATACATAGATAAACTTGTATCAGTACCCTTTATCACCGCACAAAATTGCATGATGATATCTGTAATAGTTTCGGAGATATAGAATGTCAGTGAAATATTTCGCACAGCCGCCATTTTGAGGTTATGTAAACAATTGAACTAAATTAGACTCCAGTGCATTAAAATGTGTATAAACATTTGCTGTACCAAGCTTCAATACGTTAGGATAGTGAAATCGCGAGAAATGTCTATTTAAAGTCTCAATTTCGCTTGACCGCCATGTTGGTTTTGTAGTCACCAGGTTTTTGAAAGTCTCATAGGTGAACTTCTAGTGTGTCCTTTATCACCGTACACAATTTCAGGGCGATATCGGTAATAGTTTCGGAGATAGTGAATGCTAGTCGCCGGGAATTGTGCTATGAACTTACCGAGTTTCATTGAAATCGCTCCAGCCGTTTAGATTTTATTAGGGGGGGGGGACACACACACGAATCACACACACACACGCACACACACACGGACAAAAGGTGATCTCATAAGGCTATTTTTTCAAAATTGAAAATAGGCTAAAATGAGATGGTGTGTGTCTGTCTTTCTGTCTGTCTGTCTGTGTGTTACCTAATAACGCAAGAACCACTGGTCCGATTTAAATGAAATTTTTCATGGATGTAGCTGAAATACCAGGTTTACATATAGGATACTTTTAATTTCGATATTTTGCACTATTAAGAAATTGCGACCTTTTTAGTGACGTCACTACTCCCTTTGATTTTAAAATTTCATATTTCCATATCAAATAAAAAGAGAACGCTAAGAAATAGCAAACTTGTGATGGCACATAGGAGCTAGGAAATTTAATTTCCTATCCGATGGGTCCTTATTTCTTTTCGTGTATCTCCAACGGTTAGCGAGTAAAACCTACTTTTGTGACGTCACTACATCCTTTGGTTTCAACATTTCATATTTCCATTTCAAATAAAAGGAGAACACTAAGAAATTGCAAACTTTTGATGGTATACACGAGCTTTAGCATTTAATTTTCTAACCAAAAGGTCCTTATCACTTTTCGTGTATCTCCGACGGTTAGCGAGTAAAACCTAAATTTGCCTGTCTGTATCTTTATGTACGCCTATAACTCATGTTCGGATGCTTGGTGCATCGTAAAATTAGGTATGGTAACCCTGAGAGTCAATACACCAATCATTTATAAAACTCTTTACCTTACTTTTCATACAGTAGAAGGGTGGATATAGGGAAAAACTTCTCAAAATACACGCTAAAATAGGTGAAATATAAAAGTTATCCTAGAAGGACGACCAAAGCATATGTTGCACTTCTCAACGTGAGACACAAAATTTGCGTGGCTATAAAGGGTCTCCGAAAACCACATATTAAGGCCCTTAAATTAACAGTGTGTGCGATATTCCCAGAAAACTAACATCGTTCTGATAAACTTATGAAGGAATGACAAAACGCTAACCATTGCAACAGTAGCTCAATTGATAATGTCTGGTGTTAACACCGAACACCGTTCGAAGAACGGGTACTGCTACTAGTATAAGGATATAAATAATAGTAACGAAATAATTCAAGGGACCTACGAAATGTACAGAAGGGATCGGGGGAAGAGAGGCGGGGGACTATTTATTTGTGTGCGCAAAAATATAGCTAGTTTCTTAAAGTGGGCTGACACGGATCATGAAATGTTATGTGTACAAATTTCGGATAAAGGAAATAAATTCCCTCTTCTGGTGATAGGGGCGTATAGAGCACCAAAAGATAACTTTTCGCTTCTCGACACACTGTTTGATAAAACTTGTACGGGTAATGCTATGAAAAAGAGCATAATAATTGCCGGAGATTTAAACCTCCCCAAAGTAGACTGGTCTGGTGAGTCAACTAGCTGTGGTCAAGCTCAGAGCGCTGCAAACAAATTCTTAAGGGAGGGGGGATTTTCCCAAGTAGTTGACTTCCCAACTAGAGGCAATAATACCTTAGATGTTTATCTCGTAAGGCCTGTAGAGCTGTATATTAACTGTCTGAAAGTACCAGGAATTAGTGACCATTCTGGGGTTGAATTAAATATTAGATACGGTGACATTACAAAATTAGACTCTGATGTAGAAAATAAGATCATATTCCAGTATCGCGGGGTGGATCAGGGCAAATTTCAGGGGTATTTGAATGAGCTATTTGTAGGATGGGCATCGGAAGGAAATCACATTAATATCCTGTGGACTAACTTTTTGAAAATTCTAAATAGCGCTATTGATAAATTTGTCCTATTTAAATTACTGAAACAAAACCCAGTTCCTGGGTATTACACACGAGAAATCAGGAGTCTAAAACGGAAATTAGGAAATTATACAATAAAACACACGATAGTGACAAGTATATGTTGAAATTTAAGTATTTGTCAAGAGAGCTCGTCTTAAAAAAGAGGGCTGCTCATGACAATTATGTGCAAGGTTTACTTGGTTCTGGAGGCGATGTGTGGAAAAAAATTACAGTTATGTTAGGAGAAGAAAGGGAAATTCAAATAATTTGTCGATGATAATGTCCGGTGAGGGTAAATTAATTACTGAGAAACAGGCAATTGCTAACGAATTAAATGTATTTTACGGTAGTGTGTTCAATAAATCCAGTAGCTGTGTGTTGGACCTTAACGGTGAATCAGGGGCTCCCCTTTTCCAAATAAACCAGTCAGCAATTGTAAAGCTAATACCAAAATTACGTTACAATATATCGAAGGGTCCTGATAATATTGTTAGTGAAGTACTTAAACTAGGAGGTAGTGCCGTGGCACGATACTTAGAGGTGATGTTTAATGTGTTCATAAACAATACGCAAATCCCGGATGACTGGAAAAGAGCTACGGTAGTCCCAATATTTAAGGGAGGGAGCAGACTTGAATTGGGCATCTACAGGCCGGTCTTATTCTGGAATACTCCTCGGCGGTTTGGGATCCATATCAAGTAGGGCTCATCAGTGAGTTGGAAATGGTACAAAGAAAGGCCGCTAGATATGTGCTCAGTGACTTTAATCCCAGGAGCAGTGTGAGCCGTATGTTAAAGAAACTTGGGCGGGAATCACTTGAGGCTAGGAGGATGAAATCTAGACTCTGCGCTATGTACAACACGTATACAAATCAAACAGCATGGGGTGAGCTTAGCAAACGTATGGGAAAGTCCACTTACATGGGTAGGGGCGATCATCCTTTCAAAGTTAAGGGCCGACCACAGCGAACAAATTATGGTAAATATTCTTTCGTACACCGTGCCATTGATAACTGGAACTCTCTACCTGCCGCACCCTTAGAGCCTTTTCCCAAACATTTAGGTGTGTTTAAGAAAAGACTGACTATTTGTGTAAATACTCCAGTTTAATTGTTAGGAATTGTTATGTACAATTATTTATTTGTTATGTATATCTAATTTGCCACCGGGGGACACACCCCCAATTGCAAATAAACGAATGAATGAATGAATGAAATATTACGATCTATTATAGTGCCAATCTTGGGTAAAATCCATTTTCTTTCTATAGAAGTTACATGTAATTAAAAATTGAAACTATCAGAAAGCTTAGAATCATGTTGGTAGCACTGAGGTATATTAGTAACTCCAAATTAATCTAGAATGCCACGTACTATTTGTGTGCAAAGTTCAGAGCTGATGGCTTGCATACTTTCTGATATATTGATATTAGGATTATACAAGTAGGGAGAGCATTTATTAACAGTTGGCAGCCCTGATGGTTCTTAGGAATATGCAAATTCACAACTGTTATGGTACACTAAACACATACGAAAGTTGGTTGAAATCCATTTGTTAGTATAGAAGTTATTTTGTATGCATTTATCACTGGACCTATCAGCAGGCTTAGAATCGTGTTGGCAGCACTGATGTGTATAAGTTACACCAAACTAAGGTGGAATGTCAGGTACTATACGTGTGCAAAGATAAGAACATAGAGAGTGGATTTATTAACAGTTGGCAGCCCTGGTGGCTCTTTAGAATACGCATAGTCATATATGTTGTAGTACATATAGTTTATACGAAATTTGGTTTAAATCCAATCGATAGTATAGAAGTTACATGCATTTAGAAATTGGACCTATCGGCAGGCTTAGAATCATTTGGCAACACTGGCATGTATGAACTTCAGAAAATTAATCTGAAATGTTATTATCTATATGTGTGCCAATTTTGAATAGTTCGCATGTATAACTTCTTAGATATACAACCTAGAGCTCAAATTTCAATTGTGATTTTTCACCAGTTGGTAAAACTCACGTCAATTTCAAATATGGCGATGAGATATTCAGGTATAGTTCTCAACTCTTACCAAATTTGGTTTTGATAGCTGCAGCCGTTTAGAAGTTGATTCGGGGCGGACACACACACAGACAGACTGACAGACTGACAGAAGGACAGACGGACACACATTTTCCCGGATCGATCTGATAAGCCCCCATTTTTAGCTTGCCACGGTGGGTGAGTGGATAGCGTGTTGGTTTACTAACCCCAAGATTACAGGTTCGCTCCTGGCAGTGGTAAGTGATTTTTTGAAAGGCGGCAACAATACGACACGCATATCTTACGATGTTGGCATGTCAAAGAACCCATTTGAATTCAGTAGGCCGTGTCCCTAATGGCAAAATTAATCTCGGGAGTTTCCGCCAACACAAAGTTCCTCATTTCTCTACTAGAAAGCGCTATAGTGTTCAAGGAGCTCAGATATCTAACCTCCTTGACTTTCATAGTGATTCAAGGAACAACGAAATTCGACAAGCAAGCAACCCTTTGGGTGTCAAATTACAAAGCTTGCACCCGGCATCCGAGGCCGTACGATAATATTATCCCCATTTTTGAAAAATGGGAAAAATAGGCTAAAATTTCCCAGCACGTTAGCTGGACACATGCAAGAATTATAATTATTCTTGTTGATTAAACGTGGGTTTAGAAACATTACGCAGACGTGCCATAGAACTGATATTTTTATCATCACTGACTCTGTAGTTTGCTGGCAAAATATCCAGAAGTATAGGTTTCTACTCCCAGAGCCTATATATTTTCAGATTTGTGTATAAGCTACCACTAGTTATAACTGTGTAAGAGTTCGTTATCTGAGATTTCATTGTTAGCCTACTTTCGACTTTTGCAAACAATGAAAGTAGGGTTATGAGATCTACACAGGACCAAAACTTGTGTGTCTGTCTGTGAGTGTGTGTGTGTGTGAGTGTACCCTGAATGTCTGCCCCCCCCCCTATCAATTCGAACACGGTGAAAACGAATTGAACGAAATTTAGTACAGAGGTAGCACTAGCAAAGGACACCTCAGTAACATATTTTATATTGCCGCCATCTTGACGAAAACACATGAGGCGGCCACCCGAATGTTAATAGCTTAAATCAAATTACGACCAAACTAATTATTTGATCTCTACTGTACCCGTTCGTCCTGGGGATGCGATGACCCATCTGCTATTACATCGCATTCCTGGAGTTCCAGGACAGAGCGGAGTTAAATGAACCTCTAGTCAAATAAGGAATGTGTCGGAAATTCA
The DNA here is from genome assembly GCA_946902985.2 of Meconema thalassinum. Lineage (NCBI taxonomy): Eukaryota > Metazoa > Arthropoda > Insecta > Orthoptera > Tettigoniidae > Meconema > Meconema thalassinum. The sequence continues at coordinate 2,094,091,400 of OX336388.2, read as the reverse complement.
GCTGAGTTATCGAAAAAGCAGTGGGTAACACGAGACAAAGTATCTCTAGGGTCGTTACGGGCTTAAGTTTAATAAAAAAATATATAAATGGGCGCCATCAACTGAATTCCTAGCAAACCACCTCCTTTCCTGGTTAAGCCTTACTCAATACAAGGAGAGAAAAGGAAAATCACATCATCATCAGATCACAACTAAGATAAAAACAAATTTATTTCACTTTGATAGTCAGACAGACATTTTAAATATACCTCCTACCTGAGAGTATGGTCGAATGCCAACGTTAAATTGTCATTGTCCAAAAATCGAACCATCTCTTTTCTAATCAAAAAGATTTCATCCACATAAAACAGAAAAATCTCTAAAGTTCTCTTGGGTTCTCAGGATCACTGTAGCACTATGTCTTTCGTCACTGACATTTGTGAAACCTGAGACCTAATTTCTCTTTAATTTAACATCATAAATGTGGATTTGAAAAAGTTATTAATCTGTCTAAACATACACATATAATAAGCACATACTTTAAATATCACGTATTTTATGGCTTGCATGGCATAATTTAAATGTTGAACATGTTAGTCAAATGCTCCTAAACATCGAATAATTAATTTACACTATTTACATTGTCATTCATAATTACTTGTTCGTGAATTACAGAAAATTCACTTCTCATTGGTCATCATTATCATCATCATCAAAATTAAATATTTCTCACATTAATTCTCATTTCAAAATTCAACATATTCCTGTCAGAATCATCAACTCATCACCATTAAATCATTTAAATGAAAATTATTATCATCACTTCATTATGCCTTCTAATTATTCACACACTCTTATTTTATCATCTTCCTCAGATTAAATCGTCTTAAATCATCAATACAAATTGTTTAATTCCTCAATTCAAGTTGCAATTCCTCAAATTATATCTCAATTAAATTTATTTTAATTCCATATAAATTCATTAATCATCAGCTTCTTTAATTAATTATCACCTTCTAATTCAGTTATTCATCATCTATCCAATCATCTATTAATTTATTTAAATCAGTTTATTCATCCAATCTTTAATTCATCCATTTATTTAATTCATTAATTTATTCCAAAATTTAATTTATCAATTTATTTAAATTTCACTCTTCTGGTTATTTAGATTCTTATTATTTCATCTAGTCATTCTGATTTTTATTTCATTAGGTCAGATCATTAATATGCTTAATTTTCAGATTATTATTTCATTAATTATTATTCTCAGAAAATCTTGTCTTATCAACTTTATTTATTTGTTTAATTTCCTAACAAATTGTTTAATATGGGTTATAGAACGTTGTCTTACAGTTTTATCACTTCCGAGTTATATCTCGTATTTAATTTTCATGCCAAAAAATATTATTGCCTTCACGACATCACGTTGGATCTGACTATCCACAACTACATTATATATCATCACATCTTCAAATATCACATTTGAATACAACAATTATTCCACAAAAACTCCATAAATATTCAGCACATACAGCATGAATCTCAACAATTACGCTAGACTGGGTTCGACACCCTCATGTCTGCTTCAAAATGCATTAGCAACATTGCAACTATCACTTGGCAACTTCCACAAAATGCCTATCACAAACTTCACTTAACCATGTTGCATGATCTACAAAAAATATATAACTGGCTTCAAATTATCAACGTACACAATCTCCAATAACTGTAATTAATCTGATCACATCTAGACAACTTCTTAAACAATTGGAAAAATATTACCTTAGTAATTCAAGATTTGCTTTCAAATAGCATAAATTCTCTTACAATTCTCATAATTCACATCACAGAAAAACACCAATGTGCTATAATCTCTCATATCAAAATCTGCAATACTGATCTGCCTTAAAATAAATCTGACCATTAATGATTCATCTTACAAGATTCAATTACTTTAAACCCTTCTCAAAGGTATCAAACATAATTATAAAAATCATCAAAAGCATCAGCTGTAACAGCTGTTAAACTGAAATTACTCTCAAAAGAGTATAGCAACAAAATATTGGATTGGCAAACAAGAATTACAAATGTAACCCTGATGACATTTATCTCTACTTTATTTAACAAAGGTTCGACTGATATGTGACTAGTAGTTCCTTGTTTGATTCACTTACAATCTCATGTACACTCGGATGATAAAAATGAGTCCCTCAATGGCAAGTAAGATGAGTAACCACCGTACAATCGTATAAATACGAAAGACCTCGCCCCGTCGACTACCATGATAGTGCCCTAAGCGATGGTTAAGACGAGTAACCACCATACAATCGTATAATATACGAAAGACCCCATCTCGACGACTAAAATGAGTGAATGTACCAGATAGGAATCAACAAGTCTCTAGTTGTCATATAAAAGCGATATTCATTCACTAAAGTGAATAACATCTTAATATCTCCAAACAATCCAATGGAAAAAAATCCCTACTGATGAATAATACACACTCGCTAGTATGCAATGAACTGACGAAGTAATATAGATAATCAATTGCAGATCACGAGTTCGAAATACTCGTTACACAAAAAAAACTATTCATGAAAAACATCCTTGCTGGAAAAATGTCTAAAAGACCAAACATCTGCTTAATAAAGCCAACCAATGGTGAGAATATCGTATAATGATGCCTGCCATATCATATGGTCACGCCATATTCTAGCAAAATTTCGAAGCATATAAAGTCAAAACCATGTCTAAAACAATCGTATCACTCCTATTAGAAAAATATACATGTGTGCCCAGTATTCATGAAAATAATCGTATCAGAAAGTTATAACTCTTACAGTACCTTCTCATAATCAGCTGTCATTAAATTTCAAAGATCGTCGATTTTTCCTATGTAATGAATTTCTCGAAAGATCTGCGTGAATATCATTCCATCCATGAAATGACGATTGCCTTCGAATTCCAAGTGAATCAGCTGGTGGACCTCCTTCTCGTCAGGAATCGAATCCATCGCTCCGTGGTGCCATCGCGTCTCTGTCTGCGTTTACTCCGACATGATAAACTTCTGGTTATCCATAGCGGATATTGTCCAAATCCTCACGAAAAAGTTCATAGAAACAGCGGACCCCCTGTTCCTCTTCTACGTTACGCCACTGTTCTATACAATGTTCAGTTTAAGTGTTGAAAGTTCAATTTCCACAGCGGTTTAGTTTTACTTGTAGAAAATAAAATTATTTTATCAGAGTGTCTAAGTTTATGAAGCACCCTGTATCTGTGTTCATACTCGGTAATTCATAACACTTCTTAAGACTCACTTGCATTAATGCACGAGCTAATGTTCCTAAGTGCATATGCTTACAACATTCCGTTTGCTTAGAAATTGTTAATGTTACTTGGACTGCGTTATGAAATGCATAGTCGCAATGTCATTAAGAAAAACTATGTCCATTTGAAGTTCAAAGTTGCAGTATCTCGTAACTATTTTGTATAAATCAAATGCTGAATAAACGTTCTAACTCAATGTAGTAATGAAGTTCAGCTTCTGTTATAATGCTTGCGTATATTAATGGGAATTAACCCGCACGGTTCTACTGCAATGCTATAGACATCTCCGCCTAGAACTGGCCTCGCCATGTCGACTTTACTATGCCGTTCTGCGTTGAAAAGCAGCTTGGAATACAATTCTCCAACTACTCGCAATGCTGTTTTAAGAACCCCGGCCTCCTATGCTTGTCTGCTGCGGATGTTCGACCGGCCCACTGACCTACTTGTCGCTCGCCGCTCGGAGAATCCGAAACTGTCGCCTTCACTTTCCGTGACAGTTTCTGTTCGCTGCTCTGTGAAGCTGAAACTGTCGCCTGCACTTTCCGTGACAGTTTCTGTTCGCGACGCGATCTGTACCATGCGCTTGGCGTGTGCTACTCAGCTCGACTCTCTTGCTTGGCTCACAGAGCTACACTGACAGTCTCTGCACTGTCTCGACCCTTACCTGCTTGGTGCGGTCACGTGACGTCCTCCCCACTACCGTGGTCTTGCGTCACAAATACAATCTCGAACCCCCATCATCTCGGCTATTAAGTTATAAAATAACTTAAGGGTTATCTGACTTCCTTCAAATTATTACCACATATAATGCATGTTATATCTCCTCTTCTAAGATGTTTAAATACCATGTTCCATATAGATCATTAATAAAGCTTCTTAATTCCATCTGCTTACAGATGTCAGTGCCTTCTTGATCCTAGACCTACTACGTCATCCTGACATTCCTCTTGACTCGATCTGAGCGCTATCTTTTCTTAACTCTTCCCAAAACCTCAACTACTGCTTAATGTCTGCTGGCGTAGCCGATAGCCTCAACTAGGTATCGGGTACATCTCTCCCGTACATCTCCTTTTTTATCAGGATTGAGAAAAAAAATACACTCTCAGGCATTCTATATATAACACATGTACACGATAGCTCTACAATTCTCTTAATCAGCATGATGGTACTTTCTGACTCTCAATAATGATGATTGACTTCCAATGATTAGCATCTTGATTCTGTATTACTTTGATGTCTGTTTCTTCCTTCATTACTCGTGCTTGCTCGATTGACATCTCTGACTGTCTCCTCGAGTGGTGTACTAGGCTGTCTATTTTCTTGCCTCGATCTCTCGTATTCACGATTATCTCGTCCTTCTTTAGGATCGTTTCTTCGGCCATCCTGCCTGTCGTTTCGATTATACTGTTGACCTTGGCTCCAGTTATTTCTACCACGATATCTATTGTTGTACCGATTCCTATCTTGATATCTGGAATTCTGGTTATAATTTCTATATCGGCTATCTCTTGCTTCCTGATCGTATGGCCTCTCATATGGTCTTCTATACCGATCATTTCCACGAACGTTACGGATGTTTCCTCGATTTCCTTCGTTCCTTCTGTTTTCCCAGGAATCTCTTCTGTCCGTTTGAGCTGCGTTATCAACGACTACCGCATTCACCTCTTGCGTGTTCCTATTGTCGTTTCTTGTATTTCTAGGCGTTACTTGAGCGCTTGTGTAGTCTAATCGCCGTAAAATGTCGTCATAGTGCTCAAGTGTGTTTGCTCCCGACGCTATGAGTGATCGTTGTACCTCAATCGGTAACTGTCTCGCTATAGCTTGCAAAAGCTCTTCTTCAGGCAATGGAGGAATCAGAAATTGCAATTTAGGCAGCTGTGACGTAAAATAATTGGCATAATGCGTCGGATGTGACGTAGAATAACGCTTCGAGTACATTTCTGCTCTTACGTTCAGTTGATCCTCGGCACTCCAAAATCTCCTTCAGAATGCTATGGCAAATTGCTCCATATTCGCAAAATTGCTTCTGAATGCTCTAAACCAAGTAAGCGCAGACCCGTCTAAGGCGCGTTCGACTATCCTTAGCTCTCTTTCCTTGGCTACTCTATGCTCCACCATGTAGTCTCGAATATCTCGCAGAAATTCGACTGGTGTAACCCCTGTATTTCCAGAAAAATTCCTCGGCTTGTCATCCAGATTTCTTATAATGATAACTGGACCTGAGTATCGTTCACTTGTACCCAACGTACTCCTATTTGAACTTGGATTATCCTGAGGGGTTGAACTTGCCCTTTCGAATGTCACATTCGGTTGCGTTTGACAGTCTTCTCCCATGCTAACTTCTTGATTACCCATACTGCGGTCTATCGCTGTCTGATTCATCGATGTTTCCCCTGATGTAGTATTTTGACTGGTGAAACTATTAATCATAGATTCTAATTTAGTCATCCTATCTTCTGCCAATTTCTCTACGGTCTTGACCTGAGTCTTCAACTCATCTAACGACGTAACATTCTGCGTTTTGTTACTCTCGTCTAAATCGTTTTTCAACTTGTCAATCTTGTCTTCGCATGTATTCTTTACTGACGCGACTTGTTCCTTTAACAGATCAACATCTGTCCTAAATAGAGTTGAATCTATCTTCATCGCTTCCTTGTTCTCCGTAAATCTCGCTTCTAAGTTCGCCATACCTGCGATTAATTTCTCGTCTAATCCTGCACGTTTTTCTTTTGCTTCGGCATCGACCTCACAATACCGTTCTTCCACGATTGCACCGACTCTATTTTTGAATAAAGCTAAGTTTTCATTAACCTTTTGCTCTATATCATCGTCCATCTTCCTAATATATTTCTGCAATTGATTCTCTAATGATTTTAAATTAGAATTGACCTCTCCTAAGACATCCTCTTTAATGGTCCCAATTACTGATTTTAAATCCTTAATCTCATTACCTAGATTTATTTCTAGACCTTTGATTTTAGTCTCGAAAGATACTTCGGTAGACCACTCTTGAATTTTGCCTACATCTGCCACTAAACCATCGATGTCGAATCTCAACTTCGATACATCCGATTTAATGTCTTTCTGTATAGACATAACGTCTGTTCTTAAAGTAAGAATATTTTCTTCTCCTCTACTTTCTAATTCAATAATATTCTTTCTTAATATTTGAACATTTTCCTCTCCTTTCATATTTACTGCAATTATATATAATTGTAAAGTCTTAAGCATTTCATTATTCTTTAAAGTTAATCTATTCTCTAACCTAGTTAACTTGTTTTCTAACTCTGTGTTAGTTTCTTCACTACGAGCTTGTAATTTCTCTTCCAATGATTTAAAACTATCCTTCAAGTTAGCTTCACTATTTGACTGTAATCTCTCTTCTAATGATTTAAAATTATCTTCACTATTTGACTGTAACCTAGTCACTAATAACATCAACTCATCTTTGCTATTTGACTGTAGCCTAGTCTCTAACGACTTTAAATTATCTTCACTAGTTGACTGTAATCTGGTCTCTAATGACTTTAAATTATCCTCACTAGTTGACTGTAATCTGGTCTCTAATGACTTTAAACTGTCGTTCAGATTGCCTTCGTTACTAGCCTGTAATGCTTGCACATTTTCTCTACATCTAGCTTCTGAACTATTTATCTGTTCTTTAACTTCCGTTTCCTTTTTAAAAATAGTTTCTGCAATACCAAACATACCACTCTGCAACTCTCCTAACACCTTAGCTAAATCTTCCGGCAATATAATTATATTTTCTATAGACGTTTTATTCAGAGATGTTAGACAACAACACATCACAATGTCTCAATTCCTGCATTCACTTGGGTATAGGAAAAATGACTTATAACTAACATGATATAATACTAATACGATTAACATGAACACTGGAATGGGCACACAAGTATATTGTCTGACTAAGTTTAATAAATTTTATAAAACAATTAAAGGAACTTGGAATCAATCTCTCAGTAATCTAAATCTGATGTGATTCCATAGAATAAACAAAATCGAATCCCCACGTTGGGCGCCAATTCTCCCTCTCTCTCTCTGTACCCGTTCGTCCTGGGGATGTGATGACCCATCTGCTATTACATCGCATTCCTGGAGTTCCAGGACAGAGCGGAGTTAAATGAACCTCTAGTCAAATAAGGAATGTGTCGGAAATTCAGCTGAGTTATCGAAAAAGCAGTGGGTAACACGAGACAAAGTATCTCTAGGGTCGTTACGGGCTTAAGTTTAATAAAAAAATATAAATGGGTGCCATCAACTGAATTCCTAGCAAACCACCTCCTTTCCTGGTTAAGCCTTACTCAATACAAGGAAAGAAAGAGGAAAATCACATCATCATCAGATCACAACTAATATAAAACAAATTTATTTCACTTTGATAGTCAGACAGACATTTTAAATATACCTCCTACCTGAGAGTATGGTCGAATGCCAACGTTAAATTGTCATTGTCCAAAAATCGAACCATCGCTTTTCTAATCAAAAAGATTTCATCCACATAAAACAGAAAAATCTCTAAAGTTCTCTTGGGTTCTCAGGATCACTGTAGCACTATGTCTTTCGTCACTGACATTTGTGAAACCTGAGACCTAATTTCTCTTTAATTTAACATCATAAATGTGGATTTGAAAAAGTTATTAATCTGTCTAAACATACACATATAATAAGCACATACTTTAAATATCACGTATTTTATGGCTTGCATGGCATAATTTAAATGTTGAACATGTTAGTCAAATGCTCCTAAACATCGAATAATTAATTTACACTATTTACATTGTCATTCATAATTACTTGTTCGTGAATTACAGAAAATTCACTTCTCATTGGTCATCATTATCATCATCATCAAAATTAAATATTTCTCACATTAATTCTCATTTCAAAATTCAACATATTCCTGTCAGAATCATCAACTCATCACCATTAAATCATTTAAATGAAAATTATTATCATCACTTCATTATGCCTTCTAATTATTCACACACTCTTATTTTATCATCTTCCTCAGATTAAATCGTCTTAAATCATCAATACAAATTGTTTAATTCCTCAATTCAAGTTGCAATTCCTCAAATTATATCTCAATTAAATTTATTTTAATTCCATATAAATTCATTAATCATCAGCTTCTTTAATTAATTATCACCTTCTAATTCAGTTATTCATCATCTATCCAATCATCTATTAATTTATTTAAATCAGTTTATTCATCCAATCTTTAATTCATCCATTTATTTAATTCATTAATCTATTCCAAAATTTAATTTATCAATTTATTTAGATTTCACTCTTCTGGTTATTTAGATTCTTATTATTTCATCTAGTCATTCTGATTTTTATTTCATTAGGTCAGATCATTAATATGCTTAATTTTCAGATTATTATTTCATTAATTATTATTCTCAGAAAATCTTGTCTTATCAACTTTATTTATTTGTTTAATTTCCTAACAAATTGTTTAATATGGGTTATAGAACGTTGTCTTACAGTTTTATCACTTCCAAGTTACATCTCGTATTTAATTTTCATGCCAAAAAATATTATTGCCTTCACGACATCACGTTGGATCTAACTATCCACAACTACATTATATATCATCACATCTTCAAATATCACATTTGAATACAACAATTATTCCACAAAAACTCCATAAATATTCAGCACATACAGCATGAATCTCAACAATTACGCTAGACTGGGTTCGACACCCTCATGTCTGCTTCAAAATGCATTAGCAACATTGCAACTATCACTTGGCAACTTCCACAAAATGCCTATCACAAACTTCACTTAACCATGTTGCATGATCTACAAAAAATATATAACTGGCTTCAAATTATCAACGTACACAATCTCCAATAACTGTAATTAATCTGATCACATCTAGACAACTTCTTAAACAATTGGAAAAATATTACCTTAGTAATTCAAGATTTGCTTTCAAATAGCATAAATTCTCTTACAATTCTCATAATTCACATCACAGAAAAACACCAATGTGCTATAATCTCTCATATCAAAATCTGCAATACTGATCTGCCTTAAAATAAATCTGACCATTAATGATTCATCTTACAAGATTCAATTACTTTAAACCCTCCTCAAAGGTATCAAACATAATTATAAAAATCATCAAAAGCATCAGCTGTAACAGCTGTTAAACTGAAATTACTCTCAAAAGAGTATAGCAACAAAATATTGGATTGGCAAACAAGAATTACAAATGTAACCCTGATGACATTTATCTCTACTTTATTTAACAAAAGTTCGACTGATATGTGACTAGTAGTTCCTTGTTTGATTCACTTACAATCTCATGTACACTCGGATGATAAAAATGAGTCCCTCAATGGCAAGTAAGATGAGTAACCACCGTACAATCGTATAAATACGAAAGACCTCGCCCCGTCGACTACCATGATAGTGCCCTAAGCGATGGTTAAGACGAGTAACCACCATACAATCGTATAATATACGAAAGACCCCATCTCGACGACTAAAATGAGTGAATGCACCAGATAGGAATCAACAAGTCTCTAGTTGTCATATAAAAGCGATATTCATTCACTAAAGTGAATAACATCTTAATATCTCCAAACAATCCAATGGAAAAAGTCCCTACTGATGAATAATACACACTCGCTAGTATGCAATGAACTGACGAAGTAATATAGATAATCAATTGCAGATCACGAGTTCGAAATACTCGTTACACAAAAAAAAACTATTCATGGAAAACATCCTTGCTGGAAAAATGTCTAAAAGACCAAACATCTGCTTAATAAAGCCAACCAATGGTGAGAATATCGTATAATGATGCCTGCCATATCATATGGTCACGCCATATTCTAGCAAAATTTCGAAGCATATAAAGTCAAAACCATGTCTAAAACAATCGTATCACTCCTATTAGATAAATATACATGTGTGCCCAGTATTCATGAAAATAATCGTATCAGAAAGTTATAACTCTTACAGTACCTTCTCATAATCAGCTGTCATTAAATTTCAAAGATCGTCGATTTTCCCTATGTAATGAATTTCTCGAAAGATCGGCGTGAATATCATTCCATCCATGAAATGACGATTGCCTTCGAATTCCAAGTGAATCAGCTGGTGGACCTCCTTCTCTTCAGGAATCGAATCCATCGCTCCGTGGTGCCATCGCGTCTCTGTCTGCATTTACTCCGACATGATAAACTTCTGGTTATCCATAGCGGATATTGTCCAAATCCTCACGAAAAAGTTCATAGAAACAGCGGACCCCCTATTCCTCTTCTACGTTACGCCACTGTTCTATACAATGTTCAGTTTAAGTGTTGAAAGTTCAATTTCCACAGCGGTTTAGTTTTACTTGTAGAAAATAAAATTATTTTATCAGAGTGTCTAAGTTTATGAAGCACCCTGTATCTGTGTTCATACTCGGTAATTCATAACACTTCTTAAGACTCACTTGCATTAATGCACGAGCTAATGTTCCTAAGTGCATATGCTTACAACATTCCGTTTGCTTAGAAATTGTTAATGTTACTTGGACTGCGTTATGAAATGCATAGTCGCAATGTCATTAAGAAAAACTATGTCCATTTGAAGTTCAAAGTTGCAGTATCTCGTAACTATTTTGTGTAAATCAAATGCTGAATAAACGTTCGAACTCAATGTAGTAATGAAGTTCAGCTTCTGTTATAATGCTTGCGTATATTAATGGGAATTAACCCGCACGGTTCTATTGCAATGCTATAGACATCTCCGCCTAGAACTGGCCTCGCCATGTCGACTTTACTATGCCGTTCTGCGTTGAAAAGCAGCTTGGAATACAATTCTCCAACTACTCGCAATGCTGTTTTAAGAACCCCGGCCTCCTATGCTTGTCTGCTGCGGATGTTCGACCGGCCCACTGACCTACTTGTCGCTCGCCGCTCGGAGAATCCGAAACTGTCGCCTTCACTTTCCGTGACAGTTTCTGTTCGCTGCTCTGTGAAGCTGAAACTGTCGCCTGCACTTTCCGTGACAGTTTCTGTTCGCGACGCGATCTGTACCATGCGCTTGGCGTGTGCTACTCAGCTCGACTCTCTTGCTTGGCTCACAGAGCTACACTGACAGTCTCTGCACTGTCTCGACCCTTACCTGCTTGGTGCGGTCACGTGACGTCCTCCCCACTACCGTGGTCTTGCGTCACAAATACAATCTCGAACCCCCATCATCTCGGCTATTAAGTTATAAAATAACTTAAGGGTTATCTGACTTCCTTCAAATTATTACCACATATAATGCATGTTATATCTTCTCTTCTAAGATGTTTAAATACCATGTTCCATATAGATCATTAATAAAGCTTCATAATTCCATCTGCTTACAGATGTCAGTGCCTTCTTGATCCTAGACCTACTACGTCATCCTGACATTCCTCTTGACTCGATCTGAGCGCTATCTTTTCTTAACTCTTCCCAAAACCTCAACTACGGCTTAATGTCTGCTGGCGTAGCCGATAGCCTCAACTAGGTATCGGGTACACTAGCAAATTTTGCAACGTTATACATTTATGTATGGAGAATTGTTTGACTAAAGTACAAGGTCATCAGCCCAATACTTTGCGGATGGTGGCCATGTATGTGTGCAAATAAATTCCCCCTATCTATTCAAATACGGTGAAACCGAATTGAACAAAATTTGGTACAGAGGTAGCACTATCAAAGGGCACTTCAGTGCCATGTTTTATATTGCCGCCATCTTGACGAAAAAGTAATGGCGGCCACCCAAATGTTAAAAGCTTAAATTAAATTACGACCAACCTAATAATATGATCTCTACCAAATTTTGTTAAAACATACCTCTATGTGGGAAGCATATTGTGACCATATTACAAGGTCATCAGCCCAATACTGTGCTGATGGCGGCCATGTATGTGTGCAAATAGATTCCCCCTATCTCTTCAAACACGGTCAAACCAAATTGAACAATATTTGGTACAGAGTTAGCACCAGGAAAGCGCACCTCAGTGTCATGTTTTATATCGCCGCCATCTTGAAGAAAACCTAATGGCGGCCATCCAAATCTTAAAAACTTAAATCAAATTACGACCAACATTATCATATGATCCCTACCATATTTTTCAACATTATACTTTTATTTACAAAAATTCTTTTAACCAAACTACAAGGTCATCAGCTCAATAAGTTTCGGATGGCGGCCTAGTATGTGTGCAAATCGATTCCCCCTGTCTTTTCAAACACTATGAAACCGAATTGAACGAAATTTGGTACAGAGGTAGCACTAGCATCTTGTCGGAAACGTAATGGTGGCCACTCAAATGAAGAAAGCTTAAATCATATTACGACCAACCTAATCATCTGATCTCTACCAAATTTTGCAACAACATACCTTTATGTGAGAAGCATTCTTTGACCAAGCTACAAGGTCATCAGTCCAATAGTTTGCATATGGTGGCCATGTATGTGTTAAAATCGATCCCCCCTAGCAATTCAACCACCTTAAAATCGAATTGTACTAAATTAGTTACAGAGGTAGCACAAGCAAATTGCACCTAAGTGTCATGTTTTATATCGGCGCCATCTAACCGAAACGGAATGGCGGCCACACAAATGTTAAAAGCTTTTAAATCAAATTACGACCAACCTATTCATTTGATCTCTACCAAATTTTGCATCAACATACCTTTTTGTGGGAAGCATTTTTAACTGAACTGCAAGGTCATCAGTCCAATAGTTTACATATAACGGCCATGTGTGTGTGAAAATCGATTTCCCATATCAATTCAAACACGGTGAAACCGAATTGAATGAAATTTTTTACAGAGGTAGCACTAGCAAAGGGCACCTCATATTCATGTTTAATATCCCTATAGCACGTTGTATTTCAACAAGCTAATACAACCTACATTCAATTATACTCCTTGAAGAGGAGTTATAACAATACCCATGCATTTAGGAGAAAGTAGGCTATATGTTCTTTACTGAACATCTTGTTGTTTCTTCTTACTAATACATTATGTGAATTACTTTGCACCTGCTGAACAATAAAAGATGCAAGGAGATGACTACCCATATTCAACAACGATAACAATGATAGCTTAGGTATAAACAGGCCATTGTATTTAAAAGACAACAGGAATTTGACATTCACCGTACATATTAATTCTATACACAGTAGATGATGATGGTGGTAAGGATCATAATAACAATAATAACAGAGGCGGCTCTTGACTAAACTTTGAGGGTGGGCAAGATTTTATTATTGTAGTTTCATAATAAACAATGATATATATTTGACATTGGCTGTTGACAATATTGCTAGGCTTAGTAGCATCATTCCACAGAACACAATATTTTAAACAAACTTTAATAATAGTTAATGCATTAAGAACTGTACTCATATAGCTCCTTACATGTAAACGTATTCTCCTCTCCTGTGCTCGGATGAAGCAAATTTATGTTCCAACTTGTTTGATGAGATTATATTCTAATGTTCTTACAGGTATAGAAGAAAATGGACTTCCTATTAAGAATTCCACTTCTTCTTCTTCTTTCCGATGCGGCCTGCTAGGGACCACGTGCCAATTTCAATTCTTCACACTTTGTTGTTTTCTCTTCCGTTCCCTCCAGTACTCCTTCATCCGTTCACTATGCTGCTTCTTTCTGTCCTCGGACCACTTCGCACCAGGTTTCTTTGGCAATCTTCCTTGGAATCCTTTCATACTTAATACCCTTTTTCTAAAGATCTCTCTGTTCACCGTTTCTTCTTCACTTATATTATTTCTTTCTAAATCTTTCTTTACTTCTTGAATCCAGCTAGTTGTTGCCCTTTTCTCCCAAAGGTACTTGAATATCCTTTTTGTTAATCTGGAATCATCCATTCTGTAAATATGTCCAAAAAATTGCAATCTCCTTTTTCTTATCGTTTCTGTTATATTTTCTATGTTCCTGTATATTTCATCATTAGATCTTAATTTCCATACTTCTGCTGTTTTCACTGGGCCTAAAATTTTCCTCATGATTCTCCTTTCTAGTACTTCAAGTTTATCTAATCTATAGTTTAGTACCAGACATTCACTTGCGTATAGGCATTCCGGTTTCACCACTGTAGTGTAGTGCCTTATTTTAAGATTTTTAGATAAGCACCTTTTGTTATAAAAATTCAGAGTGATACCATATGCTCTTTCCATCTTGTGTACCCTTTCTTCTACCGAAGATTTTTCTAAACCATTTTCTTGAATTATTTCTCCCAGATATTTGAATTTCTTTACTTTTTCCACTGGGCCAATATCTGTTGCCAAATATTTTGAAGCGTTCTTGATGTTTGTATTAAATTTAGTTTTTTCTACGGAGATTCTCAAACCTGTTTTGTTGGCTATTTCTTCCAAGAGATTGATTTGTGTTCTTGCACTTGTTAGGTTTTCTGACAATATAGCAAAATCGTCTGCAAATGCTAGGCAACTTATTTCAATGCCTTTGTTTCTTCTCCCCAAAGTTACTGGCGAAATGTTATGTTCCTTTAGCTTTAAATTCCAAATTCTTACAATTTTCTCTAAAACACAGTTGAACAGAAGGGGTGATAAACCATCACCCTGCCGTACACCTGTATTTATCTTAATAGATTTTGATATCTCACCCATAAATTTTACTTTTGAAATCGTGTCAGTAAGGGTTTCACGTATTAGGTTTGCCAATTTAGTTTTCACTCCAAATTCACGAATTGTTTTATCTATGGTTTCTCTATCAACCGAGTCAAAGGCCTTTTTAAAATCTACAAAAGTCACAACTATGTCCTTTGAATTCAGTATCCTATGGCGAATTACGGATTTTAAGTTAAATATTTGTTCTGAACAAGATCTACCTTTTCGAAATCCAGCTTGATACTCGCCCAGTTGCTTGTCAAGTGATGTTTCTACTCTATTCAGCAATATTTTTGAAAATACCTTGTATGCAATTTGAAGAAGAGAGATGCCTCTATAGTTATCAACGTTTTGTTTGTCCCCTTTTTTTATGCAATGGGTGTATTAGAGCCACTTTCCATTTCTCTGGAATCCTCTCTGTTCTCCAAATATCTTCAAAGATTAACTGCAGCTCTTCAATGATTTTTGATTGAGACCATTTCAAAAGTTCCACTTCATTAATTATCTTGTCACACAAAATCAGCATATTACAATAATTACGTACAGTACCACGAAAGTTAAGAACACACTAATTTATAGAAATTAATTTCAACAAAACTCACTAACACACTTGTGCTGTACTTAGAACACCAGACAACTGAAAATGATTAAATATATTTTTGTGTAAAATCTTCAATTCTGCAAGCTGTGAACAATGGCTATGGAAGTGCTGAAGCTCGTGGGTTGGGTCTGTCTCGCCTAACACGGTTTGACCTTCAAACAGACACAGATGTAGGAAGTGAAAGGGAGAGATCTTCTATTTCTCCCCAACGTTATAGGCCAATTCTCCAGGCCCATGAAGGGAAAAGAAGATCCTTTCATAGCACATGGAATTCGCGTAAAAGACATGCTATGTGCACTGTTTTCCCGCCCAGCCCTTCAAAACATATACTTATCATGGAATGTTCTATAGATCGGGCCTCGATGTGACAATACACCGTAGGAGACGGCCAGGAACTGCAGCTAGGGATGCGTTGTGTACGGAATTCCTTCTAGAGATTCAAGAAGGGAAAAACAATTATTTAAAACATTAAACCTATTTTGTACCGCCCATGAATAATAATAATAATAACATCCTGCAACATGGTATAGGGCACCACGATCACGAGAGGTAAAGTCAGGTGACCTTGACATCTACCATGCTGTAAATGGTGTTTCCTTGGATATTTCCACCAGGCATACTGCAGGATTGCTCCACATTTCATGTCCCGGGATTCGTTTCCCAATCCTAGACTCTATACTTACAGTTATACACCCACCAACACACAGGGTGTAGCATTTTTAACTCTATCAGACACACCACATGGGGCTCACGACAAATATGTCCCCAGCCTCTAAAATGACAAAAGAACAATGCCATTGATTCTGTCTGAGTAGTTTCTAATTAAACCTTGTTGTTTCTCAGAACAGTTGGCTACACGCGTTGTCTGGAGGGAGATCTAAGTACGCCTGTACCACCGAAACCATTCATGCATCCATGAGGAAGTATTAACCCGACAGAAGATATGCTCCAAAATAAAACAAAGGAAGCTAATGGTTAAACCAATCAGCAATGCAGCAAAAGCAACTTGCAGATCATTTAAGCTAAATGCTCTTGTAGCAGCTACTTCTTCTTCTTCTAACTTCGAGTAAACTTCGTTCTTTGTCGTTCCATGGAACTGAAAATACCTCAATTCAAACAGACGTCTCCAGTGGACTTCCACCCCCGATTGATCAGCCAGATATTTTAAAAAGCTAAACTTCTTCTCATAGGGTGATCCTCTTCGCACAGCGTACCCCGACACAACTGGACAAATATAATCACTTAAAATGTGTACACCTTTAAAAACTAACCGGGACAATAAAGCGGTCTCAGGGCTAATGTAATTGACTGCTAAAGTGCTAAAGTTTCGGTAAAGTGCGACTCCTTGTATCATTTCAAAATCACTCTTATTAACATTTGAGAACTTCAATTTTGGAGCAATTCGTTGAAACCTATCCGAATCAACATTAAATTCAGCGTAGGCAGTTTGAGCAAAAATTTGGAGACGAGATTCAGCCAGTTGCTCAAAAGTGTCCATCTGAATTTCTCGACCAGGTTCAGCAATCAAACCGAACATTACTCCCTGATATGCAGTTAGCACAATGACGCTCGTGGTTAACAACCAAACTGCCAAGAGGGACCGTTGTAAATGAGACTGAAACAAATGCATTCTAGGCCATGATATACCCAAGAAGATGCAGATGATATCTATGAATATTGTTGTTAATGGATATTGACGGAATCTGCCAGATGTCAAGCATACAACGTACCA
Organism: Meconema thalassinum; assembly: GCA_946902985.2. Classification (NCBI taxonomy): domain Eukaryota; kingdom Metazoa; phylum Arthropoda; class Insecta; order Orthoptera; family Tettigoniidae; genus Meconema; species Meconema thalassinum. The sequence goes on along the minus strand of OX336388.2, from coordinate 2,094,074,102 downwards.
TGCCATGGCACATGAAATGAATGTAGATACTAGTGCTAACCATACTTTCCAAGTCAAGCATCGAAATGGGACAGAAAAAGGGGAATAATACCTCGCTTCAGGTACAATTATCACTACCCACATCCTGTCTATGGGTTGTAAGTTGGTCATGGCTTGGATTTTAATTGAATCTGTAGGAATTTTCACTAGAACTAGATCAGTTCTTCTGAACACTACATCAAAATACGATTTATGATGGAGGCTGATAACGTTTGCAGGGTACATACTTTGGTTTTCCACGTTATTAAGTCTGTATGTAAAGTTCATTTTATCGGACATAACCAACAGAAGCTGGAATTCTGTACAAAATAGTCCTGCCTTATTTTTTTTGCTTACGTATGCAGTCACTGATGCGATATCCAAGTTGACAGTGAGTTCGTAACCACTGAGATCCATCAACCTCTCTTCCACCAGCTGAGTTGAGATTAAAAAATCTTGATAACTGTTGACTTCCAAGTGACCACTACCCGATGCAAATGGGTTGTATGTGATGAATCTTCTTTCATTTCTGGCGTGAAGAATACACAAAGGTTCGTCCAACAATATAATCTTCAGTGACTCACATTTCTGCCATGTATGCTTAAGAAGCAAGAAATAGTCGGCTTTCGATTCAGAAGTACTTGATCGCAACCACATGATAAGGATTCTCGATTCGGGATGAAATGCCAGTTCGATATTAGCTCTAGTAGGTACGTATTCAAGCTCCGCCGAGTCTATGTAGCGTACAGCTTCCTGTACACTCTCAACTATCAGCAAGTGGGCTTGGTCAGATTGCTCCCGTGTGATGGTCGGATGGTCGCACACTCGAATAGCAACTCCTCTAAGTTGGTGAAGATCTGTCATGAGTTTATCAACGTAATTTTTCGTTTTTTGATTGTATTTATGTCTTGCTACTAAGATGATATTTAGCGTCGTAGCTTCATTGAGTAACCAGCCAGTCCAAATATGGGAATCAGCATAAACTAAGAAAATTGAAAGACAATATATGGCACTTCCTAAGATCATGGTGATCTATTTTCGTGACACTTCAACTGAATTAGAACTGCACTGACAGTATTATACGTGTTCAGAGAATGTAATATTTTAATGAACCGGAGATGCTGGTGTGAATAAGCACTATTAATGATCACACGAGTACAAATATTGAGAATATTCCTTACTAAGGATGGAAATACCACAGCTATGTCTTAGCTAAAGAGAATCACACAAATGGCCTAATTCCCAGGTAAGCGGTGTATTGAATACGTAGTTGACCCTTTAGGCAATCGTTGGAAATAACGCAACTGTTCAGAATTGTAATTTACTTAAATGGAATTCTGTGGCGTGTCGACAAAGCTACGATGTTGTAAGCATTTCGTTCATTATGAAGAGTTTATCCGCCTAGTACATTAGTTGAATTTTACACCATCACCTATTTCCATTAAGCGACTTCGGTGGCGTAGTTGGTAGCATGCTGACCTGCTGTGCCCAAGACCGCGGGTTCAAACCCGGCCGTAGTCGTCGGATTTTTTAAGAGCGTTAAAAATCCTTCAGTACGCCTTCCTTCGGAGGGGAAGTAAAGCCGGCGGACCTGTGCCATAGATTTATGGCATGTAAAAGATCCTTCCACAGACTAAACTTGTGTGAAGCTAAATTGTTAGGTTGGATTTAGTCGGAACGCGCTATCGAAGTTTCAACGTTCACCGCTAGGTATCATTGATATCTGGTAGCGAATGTTGGAACTACTTGAAATTGAACGGAACTTGTAGCTCACCCTAAGGGTGTCCGCTGGAAGCAGCTACAGACTCAGGCGAGCTGAACATGTCCTAGGACACTTCCGGCTCTAAAAGCCATACGATAAATAAATAAATAAATAAAATATCATATTTCCATTAACTTGAATGGGGTTTATTTCGAATAATATAACAGTCCAGAACTAAGGTTCACACTAAAACTGTTCAGTTCCCTTATTAAGTAGCTCATACTTAATCACAAATTTCCATTCCTTGTAATGGGGTTCATATTATACTAAAATAGTCCTGACCCAAAGTTTCTTCGCGTTACAAACAGTGTTATTCAGACATTAAATGATGATTGCGTATTTCCAAAGAAGAATGGAACCATTAGTTCCTAGAGAATATGACCCTCGCATGCAGGGGGAAGTCAATTGAAATACTTGATTGTTGTTACTGATTCGTTTTAGATTACACAATCGTAGATGTTTCAGCTCCGTGTGCTTAATAGTGTGTGTCTATCTGTAATTTGTATGTTAACTCATGTTTTGTGTTGTCTGTAGGCTATTAATGTGCGTATTTGTAATTGAGACGAGGACTGCGAAGGAGCCGTCCGTGTCCTTAAGTCAGAAACCATGCCGTCAATATCCTAGGGGTAGAAATGGGATACCAAGGAAAACTACTTACGGATCAATCCCACTTATTTTCAATTTTTTGGAGTGTGCTCCTTTCCAGCTCTGAACCCAGAATTAAGTTTCGTGGAAGTGGTAGGAACCGAAACCGGGGTGAGAGCAAAAAAAGCTAAGCGCCACAATTAATTTCTCAAATTGAAGTTACTGTCCGCCAAAATTTTACCAATCAATTTTCAAGCCTGATGGTCGACCCCTGATTGAAAATAAATATATGCATTAATAAGTATACATCCTGAGTTACCCGTAAACAATCGGACAATAAAGACAATGTAGTTAATTAACACTATCAAATAGGGAAATGGGGCCCTATTTAATAGCGTTAATTAACTAATACCTGTCATTTTTAGCCTATTTTCAATTTTGAAAAAAAAATAGGCTTATGAGATCACCTTTGTCCGTGTGTGTGTGCGTGTGTGTGAGGTGTGTGTGTGTGTCTCTCTAATAAATTCTAAACGGCTGGAGCGATTTCAATGAAACTCAGTACGTTCATAGCACTATTCCGGACGACCCAGACCGTGCCCTTCAAATTTTGTTACGTCTCACCAATCCAACATGGCGGCTGTGCGAAATATTTCACCAGCATTCAATATCTCCGAAACTATTCCCGATATCACCCTGGAATTTTTTACGGTGATAAAGGGAACTACTAGAAGTTCACATATGTTACTGTTGAAAAACTGGTAACTACAAAACCAACATGGTTGCCACGCGAATTTGCGACTTTTAAATAGACGTTTCTCGCGTTTTAACCAACAAAACGTATTAAAACTTGGTACAGTTTATGTTTATACACATTGTAATGCACCGACATCTAACTTCGTTCAATTGTTTACATAACCACAAGATGGCGGATATGCGAAATATTTCACCGGCGTTCTATATCTCTGAAACTATTAGCGGTATCTTCCTGAAATTTTGTACGAAGATAAAGGGCACTACTGAAATTTCATCTATAAGATTTTTAAAAACCGGTTAACTATAAAACGAACATGACCGCCAAGCGAATTTGAAAATTTTAATGTACCTTTCTCGCGATTTAATGTTGCAATTGCAATGAAATCTGGTACAGGAAATGTTTATACACATTGTAATGCACTGGTATCTAATTTAGTTCAATTGTTTACATAACCTCAAAATGGCGGTTGTGCGAATTTTAAAATTAAGTTTTTATTTCTTGTGTCGTAATCATGCGATCAAAATGAAAGTTTGAATAATGAACCTACGCATTAATTTTTCTTTAATGGTACATGACTCTAGGGCCTATACATTTAACAATCCAACATGGCGACCATCCGAAATATATAGACGGCTCTGAATATCTACGAATCTATTATAGCAATCAAACTGATTTATTTTATGTTCATAGGGGCTATGAACATAAGTTCACCTATAGGACTTTCAATAAATTGGTGATCACAAATCCATCATGGCGGCGACGCGAAATATAAATATTCACATGGACTTTCTCGCAATTTAACCATCCGAGTGCAGTGAAACTTGGTACAGTAAATCCTTTTGCAAATGTTAATCCACTGGCATCTAATTTATTTCAATTTTTTCCATAACCACAAGATGGCAGCTGTGCGAAATTTTTAAATCCTAGTTACTTCTTGTGTCCTAATCATGCGATTGAAGTTTGAATGCTACACGTACACAATAATCTTCATGTAACAGTACATAACTCTAGGACCCACATATACAGGGTGTATTTGATATGATGGAAGTCCTTTACACTGGTGATAGAAGATGGTATTCTAAGCAAATATCTTCATAAAATTCAGTCGGATTTTAATTAGTGTAGGTGGAATTACATCACAAAAATCGTCGGTCAATGTCTTGGAAACGGGCTTACACTTCGTTCCCCTCAGCAGTACAGCTGACTTCTCCACGTCGCCCTCCCCTCCAACGCTAAGGAATGTTGGCATGAGTCTGAAGTTGAGTGACCTCGTCTTGTCTGCCAATGGCATTGAAATACACAAACCGAGCCTATGAACAGCTGTTTCTCACCTTCATGGGGAGTGGCTACATGACTAGTGATGGTGGATCTGTTTAGGATTTTGCCATCCTCATGGCCTATGCATAGAAAATGGAAATCCTAAAGATTTTGTAACTTTATTTAAGAAACTGTTGGTCTATCTTTGTGTGAAGACAGTGCAACAACCGTAACAAAAATATTAATTATACTATTATTATTATTATACCAGGCTACTACTGCTGTACTAATAATAGTAATAATAGAATTTTAGACACACTAACGTCTACGGGGCTACCTGACCACGTTGTCGCAGCCCCTAAACTATGGAACCAACCTAAGTTCCTTTATGTTTTTTATTTGTTATGTCGAGTTGCCAGAGTTTTAATTTTAGCAATCTAACACCAGAGCTACACATGCTGACTCTTCTTCTTATTATTATTATTAGACTATTATTATTATTATCATCATCATCATGTTCATGGGGTGCTAGTATTGAGGCAGCTTACCATCAACGGCCGATATGGAAGTCGGGGCGTGATGGCGCAGCGGTCCAGCTGTTGGCGTCTCACCAGTCCAGTAGCTCACGATCACGAAATTTACGGTCATGTAAAAACGCAAGCTTCCTTACTTCCCACCATCTGCAGCCACATGATGATTTCCCGTGGCATCCCACAAGCCCAAAGTTGGAATGCCTACCCCCACGGTGTAGGCATGCGCATTTAATCGTACACCACGATCGCAGCAAGTCCGGTAATTGAAGGTCCAAACTCAGCACCGACAGTGGCTATCCTGAGTTTGAATTTCCCTGGATTCTTCCACGCGCTTTCCAAGCACATGCCGGGATAGTATGGTACTTGGAGTCCCGGAGCACCAACCTCATTCACGACCCTAATAACTACAGCTACACATATTACTACAGTCACCACAGAAACACAGTTTATCAGACAAATCCAACACTCACCCAACTACACGGTGCTGATAAACAAGTGTCCCAAGCCCCTAAAATGAATTAATTAACAACAACCATCACAACAAGCTTTCAAGTCTCTTCCATCATCATTGTTACCAAAAATATTTATTTACTGAACGTCCTAAACAATTGGAACCCTACTTAAAAATAAATAACATTCAGTAAAGATATAGTCTCTTATAAAGTGTATACTAATAATAATAATAATAATAATAATAATAATAATAATAATAATAATAATAATAACAATAATAATAATAATAGTAATATGTTGTTGGACACACTACTTTTATTTTTGGCAGGGATGTCGAGATTCCGGAATGTTGTGTTCACAGAATTTCATGTACGTGCCATTACATCCATCGGCATAAGGCTGTCGTATTTGTTCACCTTCATGTATTACATGACTCAGACTAGATCGAACCCTCGAGAAGGAAAGCACTCTAATACCTGAGCTCACAGCCTCACTATCATTTAATTATTATTATTGTTTTATACAGTACATATAACACATTGCTGGTACATCACAACATAACTATACGGGCTTCAGGGAACCAAACTATTGCTACTGAAACAGCCGCTTCTAAGCTGGAAAGTCGAAATCGCTACCCATGAATTTCCAGACGATTCGGGTTGTTGAGAGAACTACGGCCTTCTGCATTAGTTTGTCAATTTGAGTATCCAGAACCAGTTCTTTAAGGTCTTGGAGCAAGGAATTTCGGATCACGCCCGTATTTGAGACAATGTTAGGTATGGTCTTTACCCGTTCTAAATGCCATTGCCTTTTGATAGGGCCAACCAACTCGCTGTATTTACTTTATTATTATTATTATTATTATTATTATTATTAAAAGTAATAAATAACCCCTGGCACTACAGCCCGTGAAGGGCCTAGGCCTACCAAGCGACCGCTACCCAGCCATTTGGCCTGCAGATATTGGGGCGACGCGTGATTAGCGCATCGGTTCCCTTCGGCCGTTAATCTTGGTTTTCGTGATCGGGGCGCTGCCTCACTGTCAGACAGCTACTCAATTGTCCTCACTAGGCTGAGTGCACCCCGTTCCAGCCCTCATGTCAGTTTCTAAAATCCCTGACGGAGCCGGGAATCAAACCCGGAGCCTCCGGGTGAGAGGCAGGCGCGCTACCCCAACACCACAAGGCTGGCTACTATTATTATTATTACTATGTAGGCCTACATGTGGTACCATACTAGTATTAAATCTTGAAAGTAGTTTTCCATGGTTTCCCACTTCTACCCCAGACAAATGCTGGGATGGTTCCTAACTTAAGACCACGGCCGCCTCCTTCCCAATCCTCACCTGAATTACAAACACCCACATAACTAAAGAAACCACAAAAACACAGGTTATCAGACAAATTCTTCCCACACCCAACCACATGGGGCTAAATGACCAAAATCGCCAAGCCTCTCAAACAAAACATCAAGTGTATTCCTTTCGTCTTAAATGCTAGTTCTGAACAGAATACGGGATGTCGGAATTTTGTCATACTGTATTTCATTAACGTGCCGGACGGCAATGACACTTACAAAGTAGGCTACACAATACTACCGGTCATAACGTCCCAAGACATTGCGTGCAATTTCAACAACAACAACAACAACAACAACAACAACAATACAAATTTTCTTATGAGATGGGTATCGCTCCCTTTCTTCGTAACAGCTGATACCTCCCCTCAACTAGTAAGGTCAACGCTCCGATTACGTAACAACTTCTCCTCCGTGCATCGCCCCACCTCGCCCCGCCCCGTTTACCCCAGCCTGCTGCCTCACCTTCTGTTTGAAGAATTTCGGAAAAGCCTAAAAACATTGACTTTTTAATGATAAATTTTCAATTTAAAGATAGGTGACAAATTTTTTACCCAGGAAGCTTACAATAGTCTCTTCTATCGCCAGTGTAACGGACTTCCATTATATCAATTACACCCTGAATAAAATCCAACATGGCGACCATCCGAAATATTTAGTCGGTTCTCAATATCTACGAAGCTATTACTGCAATTAAACTGAAATTTTGTATGTTGATAGTGGCAGTTAACATAAGTAGGATATATGAAAATAGGCTGTATAGTTCTTCACGGAACTACTTGTTTAAGAGCGTATTCACATATATAAAAAGTAGGAGTCCACGCCGTACGACCTGCTTTGGATGAGACGGTGGCGCAACATAGCGGCGCGCAAGAGGGGTAATAATCTCAAACAAAAACTTGTTGGCCTTGGGCCCGATTGTGTGGAAATGAAGGAAAAGTATAAAATATTATTCTAGGCAATGCTGACACCATCACGTGGTTATGAATCCCGGACGTCCTCGGAAATGGAAAATATCTTACAGCTGTAAATACATTCCTTCACGCACTTTTTGAGAAATCATAGGCGATTCGATCGGTATAGGTTAGAACCCTGGGCGACGTTTTGTTCCCGAGATCTCGAAAAAAAATCTACCACGGCTATATGAAAGCCTATGTGGATCTAGGCGATCCGGCTTTCATTACAAACAGTTCCGTGAAGAACTAGATAGCTTATTTTGATATATTCTACTTATATTAACTGCCTCTATCAACATCCAAATTTTCAGTCTGATTGCTGTAATAGATTCGTAGATATTGAGAAACGTCAAAATATTTCTGTTGGTCTCCATGTTGGATTTGTATAATAGGCCTTAAAGTTATGTACTATTACATGAAGATTTTTGTGCAAGTGCTTTATTCCAACTTCAATCGCATGATTAGTATTATATTTATTAAACACAATGTGTACTGAGAGAAAAAATAAGATAAAAATGAAAAGTTACATTGTCGTGATTTCACCAATCTTTAGATAGCTCAATTAGTGAAAAAGTCCTATTTTTACACTCCTGCAGGTGATATTTCGGGCACCGTTCATTACATAGCTTACAGCTGCAGCTGCCCTTAGGATCATGGTAGGTGCTTTCTGTGCAAATCTTTCCATGAAAGCCGTGTACTGCAAATCGTGTGTACAGGTGTCGGAGTTGGAAGTTTGGTCCTTTCCAGCAGTCTGATGTCATTGCGTCTGTTTCTCTAATCCCCTCCGGTATCTCTCTTGCTTTGCTGCTCCTCTCTTCGATGAAGGTTGCATATGCTTGTGTCTCCGATATACTAAAGCAGTGTTTTATGTCATCCACGAAGAGAGATTCCTGCGCAAGGATATAAGCATAACTATTTCTTGTGAATTTTGAGATGGATAACACTCTTTTGAGGAAGCTAGATTTAACGCTTTCCAGCTTTCTTAGATTTCCGACCGTCAGGTAGTTCCAGATTAGTTGTATTCCATAGGTGGCCGTCGGCATGACTTTGATCTTGAATAGTGCCATTGCTGTTGAAACTGACAGTAGTTGTAATTTGGGTATGTCATATATTGCTTTTGCTGCAGCTGCTGTTCGTTCTTGTATGTGTAGTGAAAACGTAATTCCCGTAGTTTGGAGGGTGACCCCCACGTATTTGAAATTTTTACGAATTCTAAGGGAGAGTTGCCACAAGTGAAATGATCCTCCTTTGCAAGTTTGCCTCCTCTCCTGAATTTCATTGCTTTGGTTTTCGAGCCATTTATTTCCATAGAGTTGTATGTTGCCCAGTTCCTGATGTCGTCTAATGCCGTTTGTACAATCGCATGATTAGGATACAATAAATAAAAAGGAGATTTTAAAATTTCGCTCAGCCACCATCTTGTGGTTATGAAAATAATTTAAATAAATTAGATGCCAGTGGAATAAAAGTTATGTAAGCTTGTACCGTAACAAGTTTCGCTGCACTCGGATGGTTAAATCGCGAGGAAATTCCATTTGAATATTTGAATTTGGCGACGCCGCCATGTTGGATTTGTACTCACCAGGTTATTGAACGTCCCATAGCTAAACTTATATTAATAGCCTCTATACATACACAATATTTCAGTTTGATTGCTGACATAGATTAACAGATATTGTGAACCATATAAATATTTCAGATAGTCACCATGTTGGATTCTAATATAATGCATGTAGGCCATGTGATGTATTATTTGATGAGGATTAATGTGTTCGTTCATTATTGAAACGTTGATTTCGATCCCATGATTAGAACACAAGAAATAAAAACTTCATTTTTATATTTCGTACAGCCACCATCTTGAGGATATCCAAACAATTGAACTAAATTAGAAGTCAGTGCATTGCAATTCGTATAGTCGTTTGCTGTACCAAGTTTCACTGCGTTCGAATGGTACAGCAAATGAGTAATAGCCAAAAAAATCTATTTAAATTCTTCAACTTCGCTTGGCTGCCATGTTCGTTTTGTAGTTCACATGATTTTAGCCCATTTTCATTAATGAAAAACTAAGCTTATGAGATCACCTTTTGTCCGTGTGTGTGTGTATATGTGTGTTCGTCTATGTGTATGTCCCCAACCCCCAATAACGTCTAAACAGCTGGAGCAATTTCAATGAAACTCGGTAAGGCTTTAGTACTCTTCTGACCGACCCCGAAAATGCCCTTTAAATTGTATTACATATCACCAATCCAACATGGCGGCTGTGCGAAATATTTCACCGGCATTATATATATCTGAAGCTGTTACAGATATCACGGTGATAGAGGGCACTATTTGGAGTTCACCTACGATACTCTCAAAAACCTGTGTACTACAAAACGAACATGGCGTCCCAGCGAATTTGACACCTTTAAATAGACTTTTCTCGCGATTTAACCATCCAAACGCAATGATACTTGGTACAGAAAATGTTTATGCACATTGTAATGGACTGGCGTCTAATTTAGTTCAATTGTTTACTTAACCTCTAGATGGCCACTGTACGAAATATTCCATCGGTATTCCATATCTCCGAAAATATTACCGATATCACCTGAAATGTTATACCGTGATAAAAGTCATTACTACAAGTTCATCTACTGTATACAGTATATCACTAGCAGTAGTGCCCGGCTTCTCCCGGTGGATTCATTTGTTTTACTACTACAGAACTCGAAAATGATATTTAAACTAACAGAAAGAAAAAATATAACTTTTTGTGGTGGTCGTGGGTAGTGGTAGTGGGGGTGATAAGTAGTACTGTATAATGGACGTATCATTCAGGACATTTTTCCGTAATGATAATGATAATAATGAATAGGGAAACGGCTATTTACTAACTACAGTACTGACACATGCAATTTAAAAACGAATTGAAAAATATGATTAGAAAGAGGAGTAAGTGAAATAAGGGACATGGTCTAGGGCCTAGATCTCACTGGCTGTTAGGAAAATAGAGACCAAAATTGTCGTCTTTTGTCACATAGCGCCGTAGGAAAATAATCAGAGCACTTGGCAGTCCGAAGCTCCTGAGGCAGCAATAGTGTCATTTATCGGCACATAGCGCTCAAGGATAAGGATCGGAATAAACGAAGGTAAATTTGAAAGCACCATCGCTTATTGCAGCTGATAACCTCAATGTACTGCACCAACGCCATCGCACTTATACAGAGGCATAATATTCATACTGACAACTGTTTTAAGGGGCCTAAGAAATATTTTTGCACTAATTATTCCTCGTGACTGCAATTTATAAGCAGCGCGAGATGTAACTATTTTCGCAATTCTGCACCAGAACACTGGTTGGGGTGACGTGATGCAGCCCGAATTACCAGCCAACAATAGACTTATTAAAATATTCTTAGAGTTACACTACTACGGACATGTTCTAGGGCCTAAAAAGGTGATTTTCAAGTTCATTTTTTCTGTATTCTAAATGTAGGGAATGGGGAGGGTTTTACAAACTATCAAGTGGACAGTGGTACCAGCAGGATTTCAAAGGGTAAGTATGTAAAATTTGGTGCAATTAACTGAAACGGTGTAGATTTGTGCAGGGAATGGAGTGGTCTGTCCGAAAATTTAAGTGGACGGTGTTACCCACAGGGTTCCAAAGGGTAAGTATACAAAATTTCGTTCAAATCGGTGAAACATTGTAGATTTGTGCCAAAGGGCCTAAACGCAGGGAATGGAGTGGTCAGTCCAAAATTTCATGCAGACAGTGTTACTCGTCGGGTTCCAATGGGGGAAGAATTTCAATTTTGGTTCGGATCGGTGAAACGGTGTAGATTTGTGCCAAAGGGCCTAAATGCAGGGAATGGAGTGGTCTTTCCGAAATTTCATGTAGACAGTTTTACTCGCAGGGTTCCAAAGGGTAAGTATACAAATTTGGTTCAGATCTGTGAAACGGTGTAGATTTGCACCAAAGGGCCTAAATACAGGGAATGAAGTGGTATGTCCGAAATTTCATCTAGATAGTGTTACCCGCACGGTTCCAAAGGGTAAGTATACAAATTTTGGTTCAGATCGGTGAATCGGTGTAGATTTGGAACAAAGGGCCTACATGCAGGGAATGGAGTGGTGTGTCCGAAATTTCATGTAGATTGTGTTACTCGCCGGGTTCCAAAGGTTAATTATACAAATTTAGGTTCAGATCGTTGAAACGGTGCAGATTTGTGCCAAAGGGCCTAAAGGCAGAGAATGGAGTGGTCTGTCCGAAATTTCATGTGGACAGTGTTAGTCTACTCTCAGGGTCCCAAAGGGTAGATATACAAATGTTGCTTGATATGGGTGAAACGGTGTAGATTTGTGTCAAAGGGCAAAAATGCAAGTAATGGAATGGTCTGTCCGAAATTTAAAGTAGGCAGTTTTACCCGCAGGGTTCCAAACGGTAAGTATACAAATTTTGGTTCAGATCGGTGGAACTGTGTAGATTTGCGCCAAAGGTCCTAAATGCAGGGAATGGAGTGGTCTGTCCGAAATTTCATGTAGATAATGTTACACGCAGGGTTCCAAAGGGTAAGTATACACATTTTGGTTCAGAGCGGTGAGACGGTGTAGATTTGTATAAATAACAGACAAACAAACAAACCAACCAACATTGAGTTTTATATATATAGACTCGCTTTGCTCGTTGGGGGCTCCGCCCCCAAGCCCCCGGTGCGTTTAACGAACCGTGTACTTTTAGGGAAGAGTTTAAACATATCGTTCTGATTGTAAGGTTTTTATGTTTGCTGTGACTTTATATTAAAAATAAAGACGAATATGTTGCATGCAGATTTTCCTTTGATGTAAATTTTTTAGTTGATTCGTGGATGTCACCTACCAAAATAAATTATGCTAATGGTCTGAACAAAATTTTAGTTTTGCTTTGTTATAATTCCTCCAGAAGTTTGCAGTGTCTTCAGTGTACGACGACCCACACTTTTGTTGCTTGTCAATTTTTCTGATTTTTTGCACGTGCCCTCAAGTCCAAAAAGTACAGTACGTATTATCTGAAAATATTTGGTACGAGTCCAAATTTTAATTCTCTATAGTGCCTCTTTTTGACATCTCTTTTCCCTCTAATTATTTTTTTTCCAATTGAAGAAGGAATGAGCGCACTGCTATGTTTTAAGTCTGTTAGGCCATGGCTGCTCCTCTAGTTTACTTCTAGTTATAATAATTTGGTGGGGAGCTTTGCCAAGGCATGTCCCCTAGCCCACTGCCAGTTATATCATGACAGGAAATTTCGTCAACGCAGATACCCTAGCCTGCCAGTAACACCGATTTCAGGAGATTTTTATGAAAGTTCTTTTAGCCTGCTGACAGTTATATCATGGCGAGAAGATTTGGTAACGCAGGTCCCCTAGCAAAACAGTCTGTTTTAGATTGTGTGGTGTGGCTAACGGGTTCCAAAATGCCGATGCGCTGCTGTTCAGAACATGCAATAGAATAACCCAGTAACAAATCCAAGAAACTGTAAATTTTTTGGAACTAAGAAACGTACACTAACGTATAATCTTCAGTAATTACTTTACAACATATTTACAAAGATAGATTCTTTTCCCCATTCAGTTCTTTATGTGCTTGACAATAACATTTGACTTTCTATTCCGATTATTATTATTATTATTATTATTATTATGAAGGGGAAGTGGTGGTTCTCAAGTCACGCCCCTTGTCTCTTACCAAGGCTGACTAGTTTCAATTCTCATCCATCCATGTGAGATTTACCAACTAAAATATCAAGTGCTGTGGTTGGGAATCCTCACAAAAAAAAGGTGGTCCCGTGCCTCATGTTCAAGAGATTAACGGTCACGTCAAATTACAAACGTCCTTCCATTTTCACTAATATGATGTGTAGACTATATGGGTCTTTACTCACCCGATTATTAAGCACAGGAAGAACAAGTAGTTCCGTGAAGAACTATAGAGCCTATTTTCATATATCCTACTTATGTTAATTGCCTCTATCAACTTACAAAATTTAAGTTTGATTGCTGTAATAGATTCGTAGATATTGAGAACCGACTAAATATTTCGGATGGTCGCCCTGTTGGATTTTTATATATGTAGGTCTTAGAGTTATGTACTGTTACATGAAGATTATTATGTACGTGAGGTATTCAAATTTCAATCGCATGTCTAGGACACAAGAAGTAAAAACGAGACTTTGAAATATCGCACAGCTGCCATCTTGTGGTTATGGAAACAATTGAAATAAATTAGATGCCAGTGGATTAACATTTGTATAAGGATTTACTGTGCCAACTTTCACTGCACTCCGATGGTTAAATTGCGAGCAACGTCCATGTGAATATTTATACTTCGCGTATCCGCCATGTTGGATTCATGACCTCCAGACTATTGGAAGTCCTATAGGCGAACTTATGTTCATAGCCTCTATGAACATCAAAAAATCAGTTTGATTGCTGTAATAGAATCGTAGTTATTGAGAACCGTCTAAATATTTCGGATGGTCGCCATGTTGGATTGTTATATGTATAGGCCGTATAGTCATGTACCATTAGAGGAAAATTATTGCGTATGTTCATTATTCAAACTTTCACTTTGATCGCATGATTATGACACAAGAAATAAAAAAAAATATTTTAAAATTCGCACAGCCGCCATCTTGAGGTTATGTAAACAATTAATTTAAATTAGATACCAGTGCATTACAAAGTGTATAAACATTTGCTGTACCAAGTTTCATTGCGTTTGGATTATTAAATCGCGAGAAAAGTCTATTTAAATCTTTCAACTTTGCTTGCATGTTCGGTTTGTAGTTAACCGATTTTTGAAAGTCTCATAGATTAACTTCTAGTAGTGCCCTTTAACTCCGTACAACATTTCAGGGTGATACCGGTAATAGTTTCAGAGATATAAAATGCCGATGAAATATTTTGCACAGCCGCCATCTTGAGGTTATGTAAACAATTGAACAAAGTTAGATGCCGGTACAATGTGTAAAAAGCTATACTGTAACAAGTTTCATAGCGTTTGGTTGGTTAAATCGCGAGAAACGTCTATTTAAAAGTTGCAATTTCGCTTAGCCGCAATGTTGGTTTTGTAGTTACCAGGTTTTCAAACGTCACGTACGTGAACTTTAAGTAGTTCCCTTTATCACCGTACAAATTTCCAGGGTGATATCGGCAATATTTTGGGAGATATTGAATGCTGGTGAAATATTTCGCACAGCCGCCATGTTGGATTGGTGAGACGTAACAAAATTTGAAGGGCACGGTCGGGGTCGTCTGGAATAGGGCTAAGAACTTACTGAGTTTCATTGCAATCCCTCCAGCCGTTTAGATTTCATTAGCGGGGACTCATACTAGAATCACACACGCACACACAGACACACGGACAGAAGGTGATCTCATAAGCCTATGTTTTCATAAATGAAAATAGGCTAAAAATGCGTCTATATTTTGAATATCAGTTTCTATATGGTAAAATGTAAATAAACTTTCTGCAATATTGAGCCACTCAAAATTTGCCCTCCGATTATTAAAAATAACGTATGCTTAAAATATCTGAAATGAGGTAGCAATTTGCATATCCGCAGTGAATATTTTTATGCAATGTACGAAAAAGGTATCATGTCAGGATTTATAGACACAGAAACAAAACCAACTTTAATCAATCTAAGCTATAATAGCAAACCAGTTATATTAAATACGTCTGTGCAATGCAACCGTTAAGTTAATACAGAAAAATAAAAAAAAATACTCTGAATGTCGGTAGGATTCGTCACATAAATCGAAGAATTCAAGTTGCTGTTCCGTTCAAAACACGGCTAAGAGCAGTCAAGTACAGGTAAACGGAACTATTCAATTGACGAAAAATAACACCCGTTAAGAGAATTTAAGGACACCGCGAAAAATATTAGGTACTATACCATCATAAAAGGCCTACATAGACAGTAACTCACATTAAACAGACGGCACGAACAGTATAAAATTAGAATCAAAATCACATATTGTTTCCGATGCCACAAAACGCCTCTCTAAATATTACAATACATAATCAGATCATACTGGAAGGAAACCAAAAGACAAAAAAAAAAAAAGGCAAAATAACTTTACGGTTCTCGACCTAAATTCACAAATTTTTAAAATGTATTCGGTTCAAACAGCTCGAGAACTTAGAAAAATTTCGGCCAGAAATCTAAAATCGTAAATATCTCTAATATGAATTTCAAGAGCTCCATTCTGTCAACGGATTATTAACCAGAGCCTTACAATGCATGTATATAATGAATATCAAGATCGTAGGTCTTAAAATGTAAATTTTGAAATTAGTTTTGCTAAATTGAGCCCCCTTAATATATTCCCAAATGCAAAATTTTGACATTTCGGAATTTTCCCTTCGGTTACTACCTACGTTCCACCATCATGGAAAAATTTCAGCTTTCTACGTGTTCGGGAATACCATTAGAATTTTGATTCTCATTATGATGTGTACATGTGGTTTTATATACAGGGTGTAATTGATATGATGGAAGTCCGTTACACTGGTGATAGAAGAGACTATTCTAAGCTTCCTAGGTAAAAAATTTGTCACCTATCTTGAAATTGATAATTAATCATGAAAAAGTCAATGTTTTTAGTTTTTTTCAGAAACTAATCAGGCAGAAAGTGGCGCGGCAGGCTGGGGGGAACGAGGCGGGGCCAGGTGTGACGACGCGCCGAGGGGAAGTTGTTACGTAATCGTAGCATTGACCTTACCGGTTGACTTGAGGGGTGGTAGGCTATCAGCTGTTATGAGGATACGCGCTACCGTCTCGTAAGGAAATGTGGATTGCCGTTGTTCTTGTTGTTGTTGTTGTTGACAACGCATGCAATGGCTTGGGACGTTAGGACCGGTAGTATTGTGTAGCCTACTTTGTAAGTGTTCATGTATAAAATAATTTCAATACTCAGCCCTGGTGTATCATTGGCGTCCGTGTCGGACCTTCTGTTGACTAGTTTCTGAAAATACTAAAAACATTCACTTAATGAAATACAGTGTGACAAAATTCCGACATCCCATAGTCTGTTCAGAACTAGGCATTTAAGACAGAAGTAAAATACTTGATTTTTTGTTTGAGAGGCTTGGCGATTTTGGTCATTTAGCCCCATGTAGCTGGGTGTGGGTAGAATTTGTGTGATAAACTGTGTTTTTGTGTTTTCTGTAGTAATGTGGGTATTTGTAATTCAGGTGAGGATTCGGAAGAAGGCGCCGGCCCTGTGGTGTTGGGGCAGTGCAACTGCCTCTCACCCGGAGGCCCTGGGTTCGATTCCCGGCTTCATCAGGGATATTAGAAACTGACGTGAGGGCTGTAACGCGGTGCACTAAGCCTCGTGAGGGCAATTGAGTAGCTGCCTGACAGTGAGGCAGTGCCCCAGTCAGGAAAATCAAGATTAATGGCCGAGGGGACCCGATGCACTGACCACGAGTCACCCTAATATCTGCAGGCCAAATGGCTGGGCAGCGGTCGCTTGGTAGGCCTAGGCCCTTCATGGGCTGCACTGCCAGCGGTTATGGTTATTGAGAAGAAGGCGGCCGTGGCCCCTTAAGTTAGAAACAATCCCGGCATTTGCCTGGGGGTAGAAGTGGGAACCCATGGAAAACTACTTCCAAGTTTTAATACTAGTACGGTACCACATGTACATATTGTGAACTGTCCCATCCCATCTCCAGCCCTGGGGTGGCCATAAACTGGAGAAGGGGGGGGTGTTGATTTATTGGTCAATCAACAATGTACATACATATGAAAATACACGAAAATGAAAATAAAATACAAATACATTGTTACAATACAGTGTTATAATAATAATAATAATAATAATAATAAGAGTCAGCATGTGTAGTTCTGGTGGTAGAGAGCTAACCTTCCCGAGGGTGCGATCTACGTTCAGTCATGTAGTAAAGAATGGGATCTAATACTATCATGTCCATGGATTTCATGGCACATACAAGAGATCCTACGTACATTAAAGTCTGGCAACTCGACATACCAAAAAGAAACATAAAAGAAGTTAGTGTGTCTAACTGCCTATTATTACTATTATTAGTATTATTAATATTTGTATTACAGTTGTTGCACTATCTTCACACAAAGATAGACCAACAGTTCCTTAAATTAATTTACCAAATCTTTAGGATTTCTATTTTCTATGCATAGTCCATGAAGCTGGCAAAATCCTAGACAGATCCACCATCACTAGTCATGTAGCCACTCCCCATGAAGGTGTGAAACAGCTGTTCATAGGCTTGGTTTGTGTATTTCAATGCCATTGGCAGACAATGCGAGTAGGTCACTCGACTTCAGACTCTTGTCAACATTCCTCAGAGTAGGAGGGGAGGGCGACGGGGAGAAGTCAGCTGAGCTGCTGAGGGGAACGAAGTGAAAGCCCTTTTCCAAGACATTGACCGACGATTTTTGTGATTTAATTCCACCTACACTAATTAAGATCCGACTTAATTTCATGAAGATATTTGCATAGAATACCATCTTCTATCACCAGTGTAAAGGACTTCCATCATATCAAATACACCCAGTATATAGATTCAGAAACCTGTAAAGTACAAAACGAACATGATGGCCAAACAAAGTTGAAATATTTTAATAACTTAAATTCTTCTCGCTATTTAATTATGGTACAGTAAATGGATATACCAATTGTAATGCATTGCCATCTAATTTAGTTCAATTGGTTACATAACTACAAGATGGTGCCTGTGCGAAATTTCAAAATTAATTTCTCATTTCTTATGTATTTATCATGCGATCGAAGTGAACGTTTGAATAATGAACCTACGCAATAATCGTCATCTGATAGGATATAACTCTAAGACCTACATATTATATTAAAATGCAACATGGTCACCATCCGAAATATTTAGTCGGTTCTCAATATATATAAATTTTTTACAGCAATCAAACTGAAATTTTGTTTGTTGATAGTAGCCATGAACATAAGTTCACCTGTGGGACTTTCAATAACCTGGTGAGCACTAATCCAACATGGCGGCGACGCAAATTATAGATATTCCTCACGATTCAACCATCCGAGCTCAGTAAACCTTGGTAAGGTTTTTAATACAAATTTTAATCCACTGCCATCTAATTTATTTCAATTTTTTTCATAACTACAAGATGGCAGCTGTGCGAAATTTTTAAATCCCGCTTGTTTTTCCTGTGCCCTAATTATGTGATTGAAGTGTGAATACTATACCTACACAATAATCTTCATGTAATAGTACACAACTCTACATATATACAAATCCAACATGGCGACCATCTGTAATATTTAGACGGTTCTCAATATCTATGAATCTATTACAACAACCAAATTAAAATTTCGTATGTTGATAAAGGCAATTAACATAGGTAGGATATATGAAAATAGGCTGTATAGTTCTTCACGGTACTACTTGTTCAGTCTTGCCTTAGTAAACGACATGTAAATGCTTTCCAGTCGGTCAACAATTTTGTACCCAATTAGAATTGATATTATTCCCTAAACGCAAGAAAGCCATGTAATTACATGTAATTGTTGTAGGTGTAGGGAATAACACCCATTACAATCGTGTTGACCGACGGAAAATCATATAATTTCGTTAACCAAAACAACTAAAAGAAGTCCTGAAGGTTGGAGGCGTGGTGCCACAGCGGTCAAGCTCAAGCATATCACCATGGCGGGTCGGGTTCGATTCCCGGTCAATGCATGTGACAGTTTCTAAGTGAAATGCCATGTTCTGTGGTTCGGATTCCACGAAAGAAGGAGGTCTCATGATCGCGAGATTGACTGTCACAAACTCTCTTCCTGTTGTCCTGTAGGTTAATGTTTGTGATTAGTAGACTACTATATACGTTCTCAAGGAAGCCAGATATAAAGTGATCTGCAGTAACATTTGGACCTCAACTTCGAAAGGATCTGTTACGAGAGAAATATTTTTTCCTAAGATTCGGCATCAACTGTAAAGTAAAATACTATTTCCGAACTTTGTACTTAATCAATTTTTATCTGGACATGGGAAATTCTCGTCATACTTCGAGTGAGGTACCCTCTGATTTCAAGAAGAATGTTATCATCCCTATACCGAATAAGGTAGGAGCTGACAGATGTGAAGATTACCGTTAATAAGCTGGATTACTCATGCTTCAAAGATCCTGTCAAGAATATTTTACAAGAGGATGAAAAGCCAGATTGAAACGGAGTTGGGTGGAGTCCAGTTTGGTTTCAGGAGAAATGTAGGATCAAGGGAAGCTGTTCTAAGTCTTAAGTTGATTTTGGTAGAGGAAAGTTAAGAGAACGTTCATGCCATTTGTAGACTTAGAAAAGGATTTTGGTAACGTTGATTGATCTAAATTATTTGACATTTTGAAAACGATTGGGATAAAGTACAGGGATAGGGGGGTGATCTAAAATCTATACAGAAACCAGACAGCAGTAATTCGACCTGATGGAAATGTGGGAGAAGCTTCAGAAAGGTGTAAGGCAAGGCTGCAACTTGTCACCCATACTTTTCAATCTTTACATTGAACAAGCAATGAAAGAAATTGGAGAACAATTTAAAGTGGGAGTGAAGATTCAAGGAGAAATAATTTCAACTCCGGGATTTGCTGATGACATTGTCATCTTGGCCGACATGCCTGAGGATTTGCATGAGTTTTTAAATGGTATGGACACCGTTTTGAGGAGGCGGCTTCGGTGGCGTAGTTGGTAGCATGCTGAGCTTCTATGCCCAAGATAGCGGGTTCAAACCCGGCCGAAGCCGTCGGATTTTTTAAGAGCGTTAAAAATCCCTCAGTATGCCTTCCTTCGGAGGGGAAGTAAAGCCGGCGGTCCCATGTCATAGATTTATGGCATGTTAAAGATCTTTCCACTAATTACACCTGTGTGAAACTAAATTGGATAGGTTAAGAATGTAAACAACGCTCTTAGGTTGCTACGTTCGTTGCCAAGAGCCGACTGCGGTGGCGTCTAGTAGCTAGTTCTGAACTAGGCCTAGTAGTCGTTGACGGTGGCGTTTGGCGGCAAAAGTAGGAACTATTTGAAAATTCAAAGTTGCAGTCTCTACTTGAATTAAAAAACAGATACACACACTAATACAGTCATCACAATTAACACCGGTTATCAGACAGATTCTACACACACCCAAAGTACACGGGGCTACATGACCGCGTTGTCGCAGCCCCTAAACTAAGGAACCAACCAACCGTTTTGAGGAAAGAATTTATGATGATAATTAATAAATGTAAAACAAAAATATTGGAATGCTGCTGAATAAATCAGAAACCTCCCCGGACATAAAATTGGCAGGTGAAAAGCTAATGGAAGTAAGGGACTTCTGTTACTTAGGAATCAAAATAAGCAGTGACGGACGAAGTAAAGAGGATATAAAAAGTAGATTGTCTCAAGTAAGGAATGCATTTCTACAGAAAAAGAACCTGTTGACATCGAATATAGATTTAGGCCTTTGTCTGGAGCTTGGCAATCTATGGAAAAGAAACTTGGATTATTGGTGCAGCAGAAAAAGGAGAATTGAAGCGTTTGAAATGTGGTGTAGACGAAGGTTAGAATATTTTAAACAGATTGCCTCGGATGTAGGGTGTGGTAACTTTGTAGAGATGAAACGATTAGCTCAGGACAGGGAGACATGGTGGGTTGCATCAAACCAGTCAAAAGACTGAAAACTCAAACAACACTTCGAGCACTTTCATATCACTATTGGGGCCGATAACCTAGATGTTAGGCCCCTTAAAACAACAATTATCATCATCATCATCATCATCATATCACTATTCTAAATGACTATAGATCATTTTGTGGATCCTCTCAAAATTACATCACCTGCTATTGGACTGCCCTGCTTTTGAAAGAGGAAGACATATTATACAAGTAGTTCCGTGAAGAACTATACAGCCTATTTTCATAGATCCTACTTATTTTAACCCTTTATAGGTCCTTGGGATGCTATCTTCCCACCATGTATTTATAGAACGGTGTTAGGGAGAGAATCTTCCCACCCCTTTCATTTCAAGCAGTTCCACATGCATCCACAAGCTAGATGCAGAGAAATATTGAAAACCCATTAATTTGATGCTGTCATCAGAAACCAAAGGTGGAAAGCATATATCCTAGTGGTCTCCACAGTGCACGTGCTCGCCAGTTCGTTTTTTTTTAGTGAAAGAAATGCAATGTTTTACAGAAGAAGGTGTTTTTATTGAAGATAAGAGATTTGTAAACGTTGGTACATAACTGAAATACAATGTTAATATTGGTTTTGGTCACTAGAGTAAATATATTTCAGCTAGAATTGAAATAATTATCCTGCTCAGGGTGTTTGCCACAGAATAGAAGATTTTTAAAATTAATTTTCTGGGTTTTTAGTAAATACTATTTTGAAATTATTGAATTATATTCGAATATACTAACTTTTAACATTCCAAAATCACTTTTATATTTATTGTGCAGTTTTCGGCAAAGATGATATAGGTCATTGACCTTGTTTTGCGTGGAAGTTACATTTTTTTTTTTAATATAGGGCGTGTTGGGTGTTTTTACATATTATATCCTGTTAAATAAAGCTCATTATTGAGTGATAAACACAGTATCATCGTACTTTGTAGGTAGGATATTATTACCCCATTGCTAATTTAAGAAAGCATACTGTCGGGTGTGGGCAGTGGGATAATAATTTACCACCCCACATTTCCTAAAATAGAATCCACACCCATAACATTGTTGCATATTCCTACTCGTCTATCACCCCCAATTACAAATGTGCAAAAAAATACAAATATTTTATACCCCCAGTTTTTGTCCTATAAAGGGTTAATTGTCTCTATCAAAATACAATATTTCAATTTGATTGTTGTGATAGATTCGTAGATATCGAAAACCGTCTATATATTTCAGATAGTCGCCAGGTTGGATTTTTATTTATGTACTATTACATGAAACTTATTGTGTACGTGTGCTATTGAGATTTCAATCGCATGATTAGGACACAAGAATTAAAAACGAGATTTTTAAATTTCGCACAGCTGCCATCTTGTGGTTAAGAAAACAATTAAAATAAATTAGAAACCAGTGGATTAACATCTGTATAAGCATTTATTTAACATGCAAAGTTTCACTGCCCTCGGATGGTTAAATTGCGAGAAACGTCCATTTAAATATTAATACTCCGCGTCGCCGCCATGTTGGATTTGTGCTCACCAGGTAACTGAAAGTCATAAAGGTGAACTTATGTTCATAGCCTCTATGAACATATAAGTTTCAGTTTGTTTGCTGTAAAAGATTCGTAGATAATGAGAACCGTCCAAATATTTTGGATGCTTGCCATTTTGGATTGTTTTATGTATAGGCCATAGAGTTATGTACCATTAAAGGAAAATTATTGGGTAGCTTCATTATACAAAATTTCACTTCGATCATATGATTACCACACAAGAAATAAAAACTTAATTTTTAAATTTCGCACAGCCGCCATCTTGAGGTTATGTAACAATTGAACTAAATTGGATTCCATTGCATTAAAATATGTATAATCATTTACCGTACCACATTTCACTGAGCTCAGATGGTTAAATCACGAGAAAAGTCTATTAAAAGGTTTCAACTTCGCTTGGCCGCAATGTTCGTTATGTACATCACCGGTTTTTGAAAATTTCATAGATAAACTTGTAGCGGTGCCCTTTATCACCGTACAGAATTTCACGGTGATATCATAAATATTTTCGGAGATATTGAATGCCAGTGAAATCTTTCGCACAGCCGCCATTTTGAGGTTATGTAAACAATGGAACTAATTTAGTCGCCAGTGCCTTACAATAATGATAAACCTTTGCTGTACCATGTTTCAATACGTTTGGATAGTTACATCGCGAGAAAAGTCTATTTAAATGTCTCAACTTTGCTTGGCCGCCATGTTGGTTTTGTAGTTACCAGGATTTTGAAATTATCATAGGTGAACTTTTAGTAGTTCCCTTTATCACCGTACAATATTTCAGGGTGAAATCGGTAATAGTTTCGGAGATAAAATATTTCGCACAGCCGTCATGTTGGATTGGTGAAGCACAATAAAATTTGAAGGGCATGATCTGGGTCGGCCAGAATGGTGCTATGATATTACCGAGTTTCATTGAAATCGCTCCAGCCTTTTAGAAGTTATTAGGGGGGACGCATACTCACACACACACGAATCACACACGCACACACAGACACACGAACAAAAGGTGATCGCATAAGCCTTTTTTTTCCATAAAATGAAAATAGGCTAAAAATTGACAGGTTGTATTTACAATCTGGGTAGAAAAACGTAGAAAAATTATGTATTAAGTGACCCAATACTTGGCAGAATGCAGAGCACTATTTTCAAGACATGGAGGAGAAGTGGACAAGTAACTCTAACAACTGAGTCCTAGTGGATGGTTGCTACACACTGAAAGCTTGTAATTCATAACCACTGAGCAAGTCTGGGGTAAGCAATCCACTGTAGTTTTAGGGATTACTGCTTATGTGCCGATAACCTACATGTTTGGCCCCTTAAAACAACAATTATTATTATTATTATTATTATTATTATTATTATTATTATTATTATTATTATTATTAATATTATTATTATTATTATTATTATTATTATTATTATTATTATTATTATTACAGTTTAAGGTGCCACTAACTGAATAGTTGACCAAAATAGTCCCATATCCTTATTATGGTGTTTGGGGCCAATTTTCAGTGTTGCCATAGGAAACGAAAGTTTGATAATTTTCAGTCTGTCATCATGATTGTACCCAAATGAGATGGGTTATTGTTTAATCCTGAAAAACATTTACATGATATTAATAAGTACATTTGGATGTATGAGACGGGTTATTCTCTAATTCTGAAATCATTTACATAGGATGTAACAAGATGTTCAGTAAATAACATATAGCCTACTTTCTCCTAAATGCATGGGTATTGTTATAAATCTTTGTCCTTTTCAAGGAGTATAATTGAATGTTGGTTGTAGTAGCTTGTTGAAATACAACGTGCTATAGGGATATTAAACATGAATATGAGGTGCCTTTTGCTAGTGCTACCTCTGTAAAAAAATTCATTCAATTCGGTTTCACCGAGTGTGAATTGATCTGGGGAATGGATTTGCACACATACATGGCCGCTATTTGCAAACTATTGGGCTGATGACCTTGTAGTCAGTCATAAGATGCTTTCCACAAAAAGGCATGTTGTTGCAAAATCCGGTAGAGATCAAATTATTAGGATGGTCGAAATTTGATTTAAGCTTTTAACATTTGGGTGGCCGTCATTCCGTTTCCGTCAAGATGGCGGCGATATAAAACATGACACTGAGGTGCCGCTTGCTAGTGCTACCTCTGTACCAAATTTCGTTCAATTCGGTTTCACCGTGTTTGAATTGATAGGGGGAATCGATTTGCACACATACTTGGCCACCATCTGCAAACTATTGGGCTGATGATCTAGCAGTTTGGTCAGAATATGCTTCCCACATAAAGATTTATTGTTGCAAAATTTGGTAGAGACTAGATTATTAGGTTGGTCGTAATTACATTTTAGCCTTTAACATTTGGGTGGCCGCGATTACGTTTCCGTCAAGATGGCGGTGATATAAAACATGACACTGAGGTGGCCTTTTCTAGTGCTACCTCTGTACCAAATTTCGTTCCATTCGGTTTCACCGTGTTCGAATTAATAGGGGGAATCGATTTTCACACAAAGTTGGCCGCCATCCGCAAAATATTAGGCTAATGACCTATTAGTTTGGTCAAAGGATGCTCCCACCACAATGGTATGTTGATGCAAAATTTGGTGGAGATCGGATGATTAGGTTAGTCGTAATTTGATTTAAGCTTTGAACATTTGTGTGGCCGCCATTACGTTTCCGTCAAGATGGCGGTGATATAAAACATGACACTGAGGTGCCCTTTGCTAGTGCTACCTCTGTACCAAATTTCATTCCATTCGGTTTTACCGTGTTCGAATTAATAGGGGTAATCGATTTTGACACAAAGATGGCCGCCATCCGCAAACTATTAGGCTAATGACCTATTAGATTTGTCAAAGGATGCTCCGTTCATAAAGGTATGTTGTTGCAAAATTTGGTAGAGATCGGATGATTAGGTTAGTGGTAATTCGATTTAAGCTTTGAATAATTTGGGTGGCCGCCATTACGTTTCTGTCAAGATGGCGGCGATATAAAACATGACACTGGGGTGCCCTTCGCTAGTGCTACCTCTGTACCAAATTTCATTCCTTTCGGTTTCACCTTGTTCGAATTAATAGGGGTAATCGATTTTGACACCAAGATGGCCGCCATCCGCAAACTATTAGTCTAATGACCTACTAGATTTGTCAAAGGATGCTCCCTCCATAAAGGTATGTTGTTGCAAAATTTGGTAGAAATCGGATGATTAGGTTAATCGTAATTTGATTTAAGCTTTGAACATTTGTGTGGCCGCCATTACGTTTCTGTCAAGATGTCGGCGATATAAAACATGACACTGGGGTGCCCTTTGCTAGTACTACTTCTGTACCAAATTTCGTTCCATTCGGTTTCACCGTGTTCGAATTAATAGGGGCAATCGATTTTCACACAAAGATGGCCGCCAGCCGCAAACTATTAAGCTGATGACCTATTAGTTTGGTCAAAGGATGCTGCCCCCATAAAGGTATGTTGTTGCAAAATTTGGTGGAGATCGGATGATTAGGTTAGTCGTAATTTGATTTAAGCTTTGAACATTTGTGTGGCCGCCATTACGTTTCCGTCAAGATGGCAGCAATATAAAACATGACACTGAGGTGTCCTTTGCTAGTGCTACCTTTGTACCAAATTTTGTTCAATTTGCGCTCACCGTGTTCGAATTGATAGGGGGGGGGGGGACAGACATTCAGAGTACACACACTCACACACACACACACACACAGACTCACACACACACATAGACAGACACACTTTTTTTCCGCCCTGTAGTGATCTCATAAGTCTACTTTCATTTTTTGCAAAAATCGAAAGTAGGCTAATAAATACATATGGATGTATGAGATGGGTTATTCTCTAATCCTGAAAAACATTTACATGAGATTAATAAATACACTTGGATGTATGAGACGGGTTATTCTCTAATTCTGAAAAACATTTACATGAGATTAATGAATACACTTGGATGTATGAGACGGGTTATTCTCTAATTCTGAAAAACATTTACATGAGATTAATAAATACACTTGGATGTATGAGTTGGGTTATTCTCTAATTCTGAAAAACATTTACATGAGATTAATAAATACACTTGGATGTATGAGTTGGGTTATTCTCTAATTCTGAAAAACATTTACATGAGATTAATAAATACACTTGGATGTATGAGTTGGGTTATTCCCTAATCCTGAAAAACATTTACATGAGATTAATAAATACACTTGGATGTATGAGACGGGTTATTCTCTAATCCTGAAAAAAATTACCTCAGATTAATAAATACACTTGGATGCATTTATTAACCTCATGTAACAAAAACTTGGATGTATTTTTTAATCTCATGTAAATTCTTTTCAGGATTAGGGAATAACCCATCTCATTTAGATACAATCGTGTTGACCGACTGAAAAGCATCAAATGTTAGTTCCTTTTCTTAACACAATCCTACCACGTAAACTACTGAACCATTTGTTATGAAATTCATCATTGTTTACCTTTATAAGATAAAATAGTTAAGTTCCTGAAGAGGCAATATTATTGCATTGTTACCAACATTACAATTAACCAATTCTTATAAACAAAATATTTAGCAAAATGTACATTTATTACCTTTCTATTGAGCTTAAAGATTTGAAATTAAATAAATTTGAAGAAGATTTCATGCCTTCCAATCCGACCTAGAATCATGGTGCTATTTCTTCAAAGGTCTTGTTTGTAAATTGTCCTTCGATAATTTTAAATCGAGCTTTAAATTTGAAGCTATGCATAAATACTGGAGTCATTATTCTAGGTTAGATTATTGCACATATGCATATAGAGATAGTGTGAACATTTCAAATCGATCGAGGCATTAAGTTCTGAGATAATGTACCTCAATTGCATAAAATTTATGTTTTAAAGAATGACTGTCAAGGAAATGTCTACAAATAGAATTATAGATAAATGATAGATGTTTGCCAAAGACAAATTTCAAAAACTCTTATCTCGGAAATAGGCCTAGTTGAACTTTTTTGCTCCAAACAAACTTCCTCTCTTATTTTAATGTGCTGACAACCCAAAACATTAATCAAGTGGTTCCGTGAAGAACTATACAGCCTATTTTCATATATCCTACTTATGTTAATTGCCCCTATCAACAAACAACATTTCTGTTTGATTGCTCTAATAGATTCGTAGATATTGAGAACTGACTAAATATTGCGGATGGTCGCCATGTTGGATTTTTATATATGTAGGTCTTAGAGTTATGTATTGTTACATGAAGATTATTGTGTACGTGTAGTATTCAAAATTCAATCGCATGATTAGGACACAGAATAAAAACAAGATTTTAAAATTAGATGCCTGTGGATTAACATTTGTATCAGGATTTACTATACCAAGAGTTACTGCACTCGAATGGTTAAATTATAAGAAACGACCACGGTAATATTTATACTTCACGTCGCCGCCATGTTGGATTTGTGAACACCAGGTTATTGAAAGTCCTATAGGTGAACTTATGTTCATAGCCCCTAAGAACATAAAAAAAATACAGTTTGATTGCTGTAATAGATTAATAGATATTGAAGATCCCCCTAAATATTTCGGATGTTCGCCATGTTGGATCGTTATACGTATAGGCCATAGTGCCATGTACCATTAAAGGAAAATTATTGCGTAGGTTCATCATTCAAACTTTCACTGCGAACGTATAATTACGACACAAGAAATAAAAACTTAATTTTACAATTCGTACAGCCACTATCTTGAGGTTATGTAAACAATTGAACTAAATTAGATACCAGTGCATTACAATGTGTATAAACATTTGCTGTACCAAGTTTCATTGCGTTTGGATCATTAAATCGCGAGAAAAATCTATTTAAAACTTTCATCTTCGCTTGGCTGCCATGTTCGTTTTATAGTTAATTGGTTTTTGAAAGTCTGATAAATGAACTTCCAGCAGTACCCTTTATCTCCGTACAAAATTTCAGGGTGATAGCGGTAATGGTTCTAGAGATATAGAACGCCGGTGAAATAATTCGCACAGCCGCCATCTTTAGGTTATGTAAACAATTGAATTAAGTTAGATGTCGGTGCATTACAATGTGTATAGTCATATACTGTACCAATTTTAATTGCGTTTGGTTGGTTAAATCGCGAGAAACGTATATTAAAAGTCGCAACTTCGCTGGGCCGCCATGTAGGTGTTGTAGTTACCAGTTTTTCAAAAGTCACATAGGTGAACGTTTAGTAGTTCCCTTTATCACCGTACAAATTTCCAGGGCGATAGCAGTAATAGTTTTGGAGATATTGAATGCTGGTGAAATATTTCGCACAGCCGCCATGTTGGATTGGTGAGACGTAACAAAATTTGAAGGACACGGGCTGGGTCGTCAGTAATAGTGCTATGAATTTACCGAGTTTCATTGAAGTCGCTCCAGGTGTTTAGAAGTTATTAGGGGGGGACATACAAAAATCAATCACACACACGTACACACAGACACACGGACAAAAGGCGATCTCAGAAGCCTATTTTTTCGTAGATGAAAATATGCTAAAAAGAGGAAATTGATTTTTTCCACCAAAACCTAACTTAGTGCCACCTGAAGTGAATCACAGCAATAGTTCCTACACCTTCATAGATTAGTTTGGTGGAGGAAGTTTTTGCTGCATTTGAATACATCTTTTGTCAGTTCTTAAAGCCTTAATGTTTATCAGTAATAACTACCACACTTAAAACAGTTTTCTGACAGCTTTTCTTGTATTTTGAGGGGCAGATGACCTCGTAGTTCCACCCTTTAAAACAACAATAACAAACTAACTCACTCTTGTAATTTGTTTTTAGACGGCAGGGACTGTCTGTGGGTGTCACTGTAGCTTTAGTAGTGTTTTATGGAGCTATTTATCTTGCATTTTTAGGTCTGATGATGCTCGCTTGGTGAGAGAAACATGTCATCCCTTCGTTTTCTTCTTCAATAGTCCTTTAAAATATACCTAGGTGTGCAAATATTAATCACATGCAAGTATTCAGCTTAGAAGGCAGATTGCCTACCCACAGTGTTCTCATGGCATGCGGGGGAAATGAGATGACCATCACGACCATATTCAAGCAAAATAAGGTAAGGACACTTAAGATTACGCACTTAATGTATTTATGTCCATAGATAAACTACTTTTGTGACAAATTTAACAGAAAATTTATTATCACGACTTCACGAACACAATGCGTATAGAAAAAGTGACAGTCTGAAAGACTAGACTTTGTATCATTTTAAATGCTACAAATGCTGAAAAATGCTAGAAAGGCTGGAGGCTTCTCGCTTCGCTCGAAGCCGAAGACTCTTGACATGTTAGAAAATTATCTGCATAGCCTAATACTTATCTTGCTTTATAATACTTAACCTTGTTTCAAATTACTCGCGAACGGCAAGTGCAAGCCAAGGGCAAAGCAAGGTCTAGTGCGCGGAGGGACATGGCTGGATGACGTGCCCCTTCCATCCAGTCTAAAAACACTTATAGTGGGCGATGTAGGATGTATTGAAGATAGAGATATGCTCTCGCGGACTTTTTTGTAGAACTTTTCATGCTGACCAATTCTTACGCTCATAGTATATTGATATTTTTAACGGTTTGCCCAGCGTAAGCTTGAGAAGCGCACGGACGCCAAGTTTGTTTTCGACTTTTTCACTGAAATCGTTACTGCTTGGCTTCCTTTGATCATACATAAATTATTTTCTACAGAATCTTTCCTCGAGGTATCCTTTACAGAATGGTGAAAACCGCATCAAAATCCATCCGGTGGTTCTCGAGATTACCCGTGACATCCAAGAATCGGGGATTCTTGTCTTATACTAACGAAGTAGAGATTGTCGGGGAACACATGCACCAAGCGATATTACGACGTCACACACCTCAGTGCATCTGGGTACATTTCGTCCCGTCACCGTAACGTAACGCCAGACCCCAGCGTAACGACGAAGTCGACAAGATCATTTAAAATGATAAAAACACGAAAAATAATATAAATTAAATGTGAATTAATATTTTTAAATTAATTTCAATTGCGCAATCTTACAGGCACTATCCTTTAAGAATGCGCATGGTGTCCTGTAAGAATGCGCATTAGCATAATTCACATTTGAAGAGTCCTATGCCTTCATAGTTCGAACATCCTTCATGCCACCACCATTTGCACCTACTACATTGCACCCCCTTATTACCCCTGGCACTACAGCCCGTGAAGGGCCTAAGCCTACCAAGCGACCGCTGCCCAGCCATTTGGCGTGCAGGTATTGGGGTGACGCGTGATCTGCGCATCGGGTCCCCTCGGCCGTTAATCTTGGTTTTCGTTATTGGGGCGCTGCCTCACTGTCAGACAGCTACTCAATTGTCCTCACGAGGCTGAGCGCACTCCGTTCCAGCCCTCACACAGTTTCTAAAATCCTTGACGGAGCCGGGAATCGAACCCGGAGCCTCCAGGAGAGAGGCAGGCGCTTCACCCCAACACCACGGGGCCGGCTATTACATTGCACCCAGTATTCAATAATTGGATCCTCATGCTCTTCGTCACAGCAAGGACTCAAGATTTTCTCTTCTTCGGCAGTTGTGACAGCTGACGATGTTGACGCTACTGAACTTTCATCGTAGCGAAGAGTTTTCCTGCCCTGTTTTTTCGGTTGTTCATTCCTCGTTGCAAGGCCATTCTTATAAGGAAAGGAAGACTTACTTTTACGTGGAATCCGAACCAAAATCCCAGGTGAATTAATGGGGAATCGATATGGGTCCTCATAGGAAGAGGCCAATCAGTGTTTGATAAAGCGTCAATCAGGTGATACTTATAAAGGAACCTTAATATTAGATTACATGAACTCTTCATAGCAAACACTCGTATCGAGTTGATTGGCCTTCCAATCCTGAATGTCTCTTCATCGGTGAATTAATGGGGAATCGATATGGGTCCACATAGGAGGAAGCCAAGCAATGTTTGATAAAGCGTCAATCAGGTGATACATATAAAGGAACTTGAATATTAGACTACATAAACTCATCATAGCAAACACTCGTATCGAGTTGATTGGCCTTCCAATCCGGAATGTCTCTTCATAGATGAGTACGGAGGTGACAATACAGCCCAATGCGAGAGGGACACAATAAGCCACAATGATGACAGGTGGATCCAGGTGAGGCGGCATCCGCGTTCCTTCCATTTCTTCTAATGAGCTCTCTGTCCTTTCTGCGCTGCCCCTTATCTTCTACCGTTCATCAGCGGTCTTCTTCAAAATGTATTGAACCATGATGAACAAGTGATCTCTAGGAATAACTATGGTCTCCAAGTTAAATGTGACACATTTGTATAAGGTGCGCTCAAAAAGTAATTAGGAGGAGGCAGTAATGCGCAAACCGGTGACGACATTGGCTAATCGTGGCGTGTGTAACGAGGTGTGGTTCCGACCAGAGCGTGAAAGGTCACAGCCTGTCGCTAGAGGGCAGGCGTGTACGTCACGTGACGATACAAAGCGAGCAGCAGCATGCATCAATCGTCCAACCAAGACCAAGACAGTAGGCCATTCGACATGCTTCCTGGTGTGGTTGAAGACTGTGGGGCTCCCATTGGGCACACACTTTGCGCAAGTGCAGTCGTTCCTTCATGATGGTGTGCACACTTCCGACGCTCAATCCGACCACGGCGGCTATGGCGTTCACTGTCACTCGGCGGTCCTGGGTAATGAGTGCATCAACCAGCTGGACGTTTTCATCGGTAATGTAATAGGGGGGGGGGGGGCAGAGGGCATCATCGGTTAACGACACCCGTCCTTCCCTGAAGCGCTTGTGCCACGCCTTGACCCTTGCAAGGGACATCCAGTGTTCGCCGTACACTTGTGACATTCGGCGATGAATGTCCGTTCTCCCTATTCCTTTTGCTGTCAGAAACCGAAAAACACCTCTTTGCTCTTCGTTTGACGCCTCCATATCACTGTTTGCAATACGACTGGCAGCGTTGGACGATTGATGCATGCTGCTGCTCGCTTTGTATCGTCACGTGACGTGCACGCGTGCTCTCTAGCGACGGGCTGTGTCCTTCCACGCTCTGGTCGGAACCACACCTCGTTACACACGCCACGATTAGCCGATATCGTCTCCGGTTTGCGCATTACAGCCCCCGGCTCGTTACTTTTTGAACGCACCTTATATATTAGCTTTTAGTAGGCTATGTCTTTGAATCGCTTCCGCTGACATCCCACAAAGCGTTTATGAAAATCCACAGCCTGCTTCCAGTCGACCAACCGGGTCAGGGAATGGAATGAATGAAGCCCCCATCTAGCGGCGAGGATATGAACTATGCCGGCTGCCGAAGCCTGTCGCAATCCCCAGGGACAATGTTTAAATGAATGAGCGCTAAAATGAAATGATAGTGGAGTGTTGCTGGAATGACATTTGTGACAGAGAAAACGGGAGGACCCGGAGAAAGACCTGTCTGCCTCCGCTTTGTCCAGCACAAGTCTCACATGAAGTGACCGGGATTTGAACCACGGACCCAGTGGTGAGGGGCCGGCGTGCTATCGTCTAAGCCACGGAGACTCGTCCACAAAGCCTTTACCCTCTGTTAATTCAGAACAAAACACCTGTTTGGGAATGAGATTAATGGGCATGTGGTTTACGTGTCCTGTCCATCTCAGCTGACGATTTGTAATCATTGCTTCAATACTAGTAGTCTGTGTTTCATCAAGAATTCTGGTGATTGTACGTCACATAAACTACAACGTTGTCTATCCGAGTTAAAATACAACAATTTTGCCATTGCTGTGTGGTCTGTCACACCATAGAACAGCCGTTGACAGGTAATGATACCTAATGCCGAACCTTTAGACTTGTCTCAATCCAACAACAGCTGAAGGCGACTTACTTTCCCCACAACAAATACCTCCAACATCAGGTATAACAAGTAGTTCCGTGACGAAATAAAGAGCCTACTTTTCTTAGAATTTATGAATTAATCTAAAATGTTATGATCTATTATTGTGCCAATTTTGGATGAAAACCATTTGTTAGTGTAGAAGTTACATGCATTTAAAAATTGGACTTATCAGAAAGATTAAATAATGTTGGCAGCACTGACGTACATTAGTTACCCCAAATTAATTTAGAATGTTACGTACGCAAAGGTTAGAGCTGTTGGCTTTCATGTAGTCTGATTTATAGATATTAGGGTAAAAAGATAGAGAGAGAGCATTTATTTACAGTGTGCAGCCTTGCTGGCTCTTAAGAATACGCATATTCATATGAGTTATGGCAGAAAAGTCACATACGAAATTTGGTTGAAATCCATTTGTTAGTATAGTACTTACATGCATTTAAAATGTGGACCTATCAACAAGCTTAGAATCATGTCGACAGTACTGACGTATACTAGGTACTCCAAAATAATGTAGAAGGTCATGTACTATACGTGTGCAAAGGTTCGAGCTCTTGGGTTGCATACTCTCTGATATATTGGTATTAGGATAAAATAATAGAGAGAGCAATTATTAACAGTTGGCAGCCGTGGTTGCTTTTAAGAATGCACACAGTCATATTTGTTATTGTACACTTAGTACATACGAAATTTGGTTGAAATCCCATTGGTAGTCTAGAAGTTACATGCATTTCAAAATTAGACTTATCAGCTGGCTTAGAATCATCTTGGCAACACTGTCATGTATGGCCTCCTGGAAATTAAACTGAAATAGTATTACCTATATGTGTGCCAACTTTGGAATAACTTCCATGTATAAACCTTCCATGATATCCAACATTGAGCTCAAATTTCAATTTCGATTTTTCAGCAGTTGGTAGCATTGACATCATTTTCAAATAATGCCTTGAGATATTCCGGCATAGATCTTTACTCATACCAAATTTGGTTTCCATAGCTGCAGCCGTTTATAAGTTGACAGAGGGGGACACATTTTCCTCATTTTTGCAAAAAGAAAAAAGTAGGCTAAAATATTCCATGTTCCAGGACTGCTTCCTAAACTAGGACATAGTAGGCAGTCTACCCGCTGACACACTCCATTTGCTTCATTTTATGCATAATAATTATCGTAGAGCCATGGAAGGAATTTTCAGTCTCAATTGGCATGTTTTCTTTTGACTGCATTTCCGTTTGTTATTCTCATCATTTAGAAAAAGGAAGATTTACTGAAAAGTTGAAGAACCCCTTCGGGGCGAAATTCCAGCACCCCGATGTCTCTAAAAGCCGCAGTAGTTAAAAGGAAATTAAAACAAATAACATTATTATTATTATTATTAGAGCCTTTCCCCAAACATATTGATGTGTTTAAGAAAAGAATGTAATTTGGTGTAAATACTACGATGTACTGTAATTAATAGCCTATAGCCTAGTTCTCAAATCGTTACTTGTGTACAGAGTGTTTGATATCATACTTAGTAATTTTCGTTAAGTGTACAATTTGCCACCGGAGAAATACCCCCATTTGCAAATAAACTAAATGAATGAAAAGGAAACTAATCACATCCTGAACATTGCAATATAGCTTACTTCTTACGATGAAGTAGTTGTTTGAGTGAATCGCATTTAATGCTGTTCAAGTTCCATTCTTTGTAGGCTACCATATTCAATATATTGATCCTAATTTGTGGGATTGTCTAGATTTAGAGTATATTCCAACTATTATAGAGTATTCTCTCTGACACGATTTACACTTTGCCGAAAACCTTGGCTAAATATTGATATGGTCTGCACTCTAGCGTGCAATGCTCGTACTATGTCAACCCTCTGTCCCAGTTCCCGCTAGTTGGCGCCGCTACAGAATAATGCGGCCGTGTCCTGAAGCTACAAGACCTAGAGTTTAAAGCAGAACAACTGAGCTTGTTCAACGAACTGTGTTTCTTTATTAAGCAGGATGTGTTGTTCAAATCACTGACCACCAGTGGCGTAATGAGATACACTGACTTGCATTACTTGTACACGCTCATGTGAATATACTGTAGTGTAGAATAATAGTACCGAATTAGTGAAACGATGTATTGCGCTATTGTGGTCAAAGTTAATGTATACAACAACAACAACAACAAAACCATCATATTAATAATCATATTAACGAAGGTCGCCTCCGTAGCGAAGCGGTCAGCATGGTTAGCTGCCGCCCCGGAGGTCCTGGGTTCGATTCCCGGCTCTGCCACGAAATTTGAAAAGTGGTACGAGGACTGGAACGGGGTCTACTCAGCCTCGGGTGGTCCAAATGAGTAGAGGGCGTTCGATTCGCCCTCAGCCATCCTCGAAGTGGTTTTCCGTGGTTTCCCACTTCGTCTTCGGGCAAATGCCGGGATGGTACCTTCTTCAAGGCCACGGCCGCCTCCTTCCTTCTTCCTTGCCTATCCATCCTAACCATCCCTTACCTTCCCTCATGAGGCCCCTGTTCGCTTTGCAGGTGAGGCCGCCTGGTAGAGGTGCCAATCGCACCTCACCAGTTGTATCCCTTCCGATTCGATGTTCCCAGCTCTAGGACACTGCCCGTAGAGGCGGTAGTGGTGAGTTCCCTCGCTGAGTCCATGGGTTCCACCAACCTGGAGGGTAAACGACGAAAAAAAAAATAACGAATCGATGGGCTTGTCACATTATCCACAGTCCCATTTACTCGTTGTAAGTAGATTCAAACTGTATTGTATTTTGATGAGATTACTTATTATTATTATTATTATTATTATTATTTAGCGTATGGCTTTAGGTGCCGGGAGTGTCTGAGGACATGTTCGCCTCGACAGAGGCTGTAGCTGCTTCATTGTGGACACCCATGGGGTTAGCTACATGCTCCGTTCAATTTCAAGTAGTTCCAACTTTCGCTACCAGATGTCCCTGACACTTAGTGGTGAACGTTGGAACTTTGATAGAGCGTTTCAACGAAATCTAACCTATTTAGCTTCACACAAGTTTAATCAGTGGAAGGTTCTTTTACATGACATAATGAATGATCGTGTGGCGTCTGGAGAGACTGACTGCAGTTCTTTCTAGTTGACGCTCGTGGGCGACCTCCACGTCGTAATGAGGATGTAGTGATTTGTCGTCGTCGTGTGGCCTCCTGAGAGGCCGAGTGCAGGTCTTTCTAGCTGACGCCCGTGGGCGACCTGCGCGTCGGGAAGAGAGATGGAATGTATGAAGATGAATATTAATAATATCGTATGGCCTCGGATGCCGGGTGCAAGCTTTGTTATTTGACACCCAAAGGGTAGCTTGCGTGTCGAATTTCGTTTTTCCTTGACTATGAAAGTCAAGGAGGTTAGATGTTAGATATCTAAGTTCCTTAAACACTATAGCGCTTTCTAGTAGAGAGATGAGGAACTTTGTGTTGGCGGAAAGGCGCTGAAATTATTTAAAATGTTAAACTAATAATCTTAGTAACATTTAGGTAGATTTCATTAGAAAGCTAACTATTGCAATGGGTCCCATGTTTCGACTTCCGGAAAATCTCGTCATATCTTCGCGTTTCACATCCCCCAGACCCCAAAACCACCGTCAGTTCAAAAGTTTATATATAATTTATGTAATATATGTATATATGTATATCAGTTTCTTGTGGACACGATAACTGCCGTAATTTTGCACCAATCACTTTGAATTTTTTACCGAATATGTATACCTATAAAATCTCGGTCGAGTTCGTTACTGGGCTAAATCGGTCGAAGGGGGTGAAAATGGGGGGCCTTTTTTCGATAACGTGAAATATTGCTATAACTCTCTTAATATGTGAAATATCGAATCCGTTCAAAGTTCATAATATGTGTCGGATAAAGCCCAAAAATTTATGTTTGAAGAGTTTTTTTTATAGCACCAACCATTGACCAAAGGGGTGGGAAAAAGTGGGTTTTTCGGGAAACATTAATCATATCTCTCTTAATAGGCACAATATCAAAACCGTACAAAATGGACAATATTCCCCTAATAATTACCTAAAACTTTTGTCTGAAAGAATTTTTGATATGACCCACCATTACGCCAAGGGATGAGGAAAATGATTTCGGAATTATAAGAAAATGCCAAGAGCTATCAGTGGTTGCCATGGCAACACTACTAAATTGATGAGGGATGAGCCATCAGACGTTGCCATGACAACGCACTTGCCCGAGATCAGATTCAGATTTTGATCTGAGTAAGTGTGAAGCGGCTTCGGTGACGTAACTGGTAGTATGCTGAACTTCTATGCCCAAGGTCGCGAGTTCAAAGCCGGCCAAAGTCGTCGGATTTTCTAAGAGCGCTAAAAAAAAACCTTCAGTATGCTTTCCTTCGGAGGGATAAGTTCCAACGTTCGTTCCGAGTTGCTGGTTGCGGTGGCATCTAGTAGCCAAGTTCACAGCATGGTGTCGTTGACGGTAGTATCTAGTAGCAAAATTAGGAACTACTGCTTGAAATTGACAGTCTGCAGTCCTTACCTGAATTACTGACTAATACAGCCATCACAATTCACACCGTTTATCAGACAGATTCTACACTCACCCGAAGTACACGGGGTTACATGACCGCGTTGTCGCAGCCCCTAAACTGAGGAACCAACCAAAATCTCTGCGGGAGATATAATTTTGCGTGAAGAAGTAACAGACCGTTACATAGTTACACATCAGTGTCGAAACCTTGCATAAGGGCAGTGTGACCACAAGTATAAAAATGGACTCCAAATGACAATAAGGTTGCCGTCATCATAAGACAATAAAATGTTTAAAATATGCAAAAAATGACGAAAAACAAAGTCAATTAATCTCCAATTATAAAATACTTTCTCGCAATAAATGAGGTCTGATCCTTCTACGAAAACCTGCATATTCTGCCTATTTTCGCCTATCCCCAAGTTTGTCTGGTGAAATCTACCTCCGCCTTCCGGCGTGCTGAGAGGACTTTTTTTTTTAAGAATCTGACAGTAAACTAATTTTATGTCGAGATGTAAATATTATACGTCAGAAAACTGAATCATAATGATAGTCATTATGGTACTGTTTTTCATTATGAGACAGTTTCTCTAGCCAATCAGAGCTCATTCATTGACCAATTGCGCTCAAAATCTAAAATGTCGGACATGAATTACATGATTTGAATGTTCAAATTGGTTATCGGATCAACCATTGTAGTTACAATCCCAAACACCAAGACAAAATCAGCACGAACCTTAACGGTAACAAGAAAATAATATGACATATGCAAGAAATTTATGAATCTACGTCCAGATGTTAACAACACAGCATTCTTTTATACAAATTACCGACATGGAAAGTGCACCGTACCATATGTTCGCGTAAATAAACTGGCGAATATGAGACAAGAAATAGCACTGTACCTTAATATCCCTAACTCCAATTTATACACAGCGCATTGCTTTCAAATGACTTCGGTGACAATATTAGTAAATGCTAGTCTTTGTCGGCACTAGAGATCATGCAGGCTGTAAACAATAGCATTGCCAAGCAAAGTAAATGTCTCTGCTTCCGAAGGCCTTTGACCCACGCATGCGCTATGTTCTGTAAGCAAAACCAACGCGCTCTGTTCACTAACTGAAGTGAATGAATACCACAGATATTTATGAATATGTATGTTAAAACATATAATAAAGTTATAATTATCGTCGAACATAAACAGTCGTATGCATCTCGCCAATAATGGTAATTAAGACACTCGTATGGAAATTATAAAACTCGCTATACTCGTTTGATAAACATACTCGTGTCTTAATTATCGCCATTATAGGCTCGTTGCATAATGTACTATTTTATAGTTTCCACTAAAAGAGGAGCCTTTTAACGCAGAATGCCACACGCTTTATTTGATTGCTTTATCGTACTTTTCTTGTGAGTTTAAACCAGAGAGATTGGAAGTCATTTATTACTGATTGCCTACTCTTGAATTATTCAAAGATTCGTGGACAATGGATTGAAATCACCTGACTTAGAGGATACATTCCAAAGTCAATGATAAGAAGAAGAAGAAGAAGTAGTTCCGGGAAGAACTATACAGCCTATTTTCATATATCCTACTTACATTAATTGCCGTTATCAACATGCAAAATTTCAGTTTGATTGCTGAAATATATCCGTAGATATTGAGAACCGACTAAATATTTCGGATGGTCACTATGTTGGATTATGTACTATTACATGAAGATTATTGTGTAGGTGTTTTTTCAAACTTCAATTGCATGATTAGGACAAAAGAAATAAAAACGAGATTTTTAAATTTAGCTCAACCACCATCTTGTATAAGCATATTCCGTACCAAGTTTCACTGCGCTCGGATGGTGAAATCACGAGAAACGTCCATTTGAATATTTAAATTTCGCGTCGCCACCATGTTGGATTTGTGCTCACCAGGTTATTGAACTTCACATAGGTGAACTTATGCTTAAAGCCTCTATACGCATACATACAAAGTTTAATTTTGATTGCTGTCATAGACTAATAGATATCGAGAACCATCTAAATATTTCGGATGGTCTTCATGTTGGATTTTAATATATGTAGGCCATATAGTTATGTACTATTAGATGAGGATTTTTGTGTACGTTCATTATTCAAACGTTGATTTCGATCGCATGATTGGAACACAAGAAATGAAAACTTAATTTTGAAATATCACACAGCCGCCATCTTAAGGTTATGTACACAATTGAACTAAATTAGTGCATTGAAATGTGTATAGTCACCTTCTGTACCATGTTTCACTAAGTTCGGATAGTTAAGTCGCGAAAAAAGTCTATTTAAATTTTTTAAATTTTGCTTGGCAGCCATGTTTTTTTTTGTAGTTAACAGGTTTTTGAAGTCACATAGGTGAACGTCTAGTAGTGCCCTTTATCACCGTACACAATTTCGGGGTGATACCGGTAATATTTTCGGAAATGTGGAATGCCGGTGAAATACTTCGCACAGCCGCCATTTTGGATTGGTGAAACGTAATGAAATTTGAAGGACACGGTCGGGGTTGGCCAAAATAGTACTATGGCCCCACCGAGTTTCATTGAAATCGCTCCAACTGTTTAGAAGTCATTAGGTGGTGGGGGTGACACACACACACACACACACACGGACAAAAGGTGATCTCATAAGCCAAATGTTTAGCCTACTCTCGATTTTTGTAAAAATGAAAGTAAACTTATGAGATCTACACAGGGCCAAGAATTGTCTGTCTGTATCTGTGTGTGACTCTGTGTGTGAGTGTGTGTACTCTGAATGTCGGTCCCCCCTATCAATTCGAACACGGTGAAACCGAATTCAACAAAATTTGGTACAGAGGTAGCACTAGCAAAGGGCACCTCAAGTTCATGTTTTATATCGCCACCATCTCGACGGAAACGTAATGACGGCCACCCAAATGTTCAAAGCTTAAATCAAATTACGACCAATCTAATCATCTGATCTCTACCATGTTTTGCAACAACATATATTCATATGGCAAGCTTCTTTTCACTAAACTACAAGGTCATCAGCCCAATAGTTTGCAGATGGCGGCCATGTATGTGTGCAAATCGATTCCCCCTATCAATTCAAACACGGTAAAACCGAATTGAACGAAATTTGGTACAGAGGTAGCACTTGCAAAGGGCACCTCAGTGTCATGTTTTGTATCGCCGCCATCTTCACTAAAACGTAATGGCGGCCACCCCAATATTCAAAGCTTAAATCAAACTACGACTTACCTAATCATCCGATCTCTACCATTTTGCAACAACATACCTTTATGTCGGAAGCAAATTTGACCACACTCGAAGATCATCAACCCAATAGTTTGCAGATAGCGGCCATGTATGTGTGCAAATCGGTTCCCCACATCAATTCAAACACGGTGAAACCATTGAATGAAATGTTTTTACAGAGGTAGCACTAGCAAATTCATGTTTAATATCCGTATAGCAGGTTGTATTTCAACAAGCTACTACAACCAACATTCAATTATACTCCTTGAAAAGGACAAAAGTTATAACAATACTCATGCTTTTAGGAGAAAGTAGGCTATATGTTATTTACGTAACATCTTGTTTACTAAATGAAAACAGGCAAAAAGTTTCCAGATGAAATTCCTTATTGGAATCATTGTTAGTCCACAGGGGACAGAACATTAACTAATTAAGGTGATAAATATAAGATAAAATGAATTTTAATAAAAACAAGAAGTTCCGTGAAGAACTATACAGCCTACTTTTCATGCCAATGATTATTCTACAGAATATGAACCTATCTAGAATAATGACGAAATTAAGTTGGTAATATAGAAATATCTAATTAGTTCAAAATATACCTGGTATAATGTAGCCTAATAGAGCACTACAGTTGGCAGCCCTGGTGACTGAATATATTGTTAGTTCCATCTCTTAAGGTACAGAATAAAAAATTAGGTTGATGTCCATTGGACGTTACATGCAGTTAGACACGCGTAAAAGCATGTTGCCAACAATACCATGCGTGTGCTGGTCAGAAATAATCTGAATTATCATGATAACTTGTTGTGCCAATTTTGGATGAAATCCATTTGTTAGTATAGAAGTTACATGTATTTTAAAATTGGACATATCAGCAGGCATAGAATCATGTTGGCAGCACTGCCTTGTATTAATTACTCCAAATTTATCTAGAATGTCAGGTGCTATACGTGTGCAAAGTATAGAGCTGTTGGCTTGCATACTTTCTGATATATTGATATTAGGGTAGAAAGAATGTATTAACAGCATGTATTAGCATTTATTAACAGTTGGCAGCCC
The DNA here is from genome assembly GCA_946902985.2 of Meconema thalassinum. NCBI lineage: Eukaryota > Metazoa > Arthropoda > Insecta > Orthoptera > Tettigoniidae > Meconema > Meconema thalassinum. The sequence goes on along the minus strand of OX336388.2, from coordinate 2,094,031,467 downwards.
TGATTGCTCTTAAGAATACTTATAGTCATATCTGTTATGGTACACAAAGCACATACGAAATTTGGTTGAAATCCAACTGATAGTATAGAAGTTACATGTATTTAAAAATTGGTACTATCAGCAGGCTTATAATCATGTTGGTAGAACTGACGTATATAAGTTACTCCAAATTAATCTAAAATGTCAGAATATACGTGTGCATAGTTTAAAGCTGTTGGCTTGCATACTTTCTGATATATTGGTATTTGGATTTTAAAAAATAGAGACAGCAATTATTAACAGTTGGCAGCCCTGGCGGCTCTTAAGAATACGCTCAGTCATATCTGTTTATGTACCGATATGACATACAAAATTTGGTTGAAATCCACTTGATAGTGTAGAAGTTATATGCATTTAAACAATGGACTTATCAGAAGGCTTAAAATTATTTTGGCAACACTGTCATGGTTGGCCTCCTGGAAATTAAACTGAAATAGTATTATCTACATGTGTGCCAATTTTGGAATAGCTACCATGCATACCTTGCAAGTGAACCCGAGGGGGTCACATGGGTACACAAGATATCCAGCATGGAGCTAAAATTTTTAGTGCGTTTTTTCAGCAGTTGGTACACTGACATCATTTTCAAATATGGACGTGAGCTATTCCGGTGCACATCTTTACTCATACTAATTTTGGTTTTGATTGCTGGAGCCGTTTAGGAGTTGATAGGGGGGACACACACACAGACAGACAGACAGACAGACACGCATTTTCCCGGATCGATCTCATAAGTCTACTTTTTCCTCATTTTTGCAAAATGTGAAAAGTAGGCTAAAAATATGCTGATTGTAATTCTTTATTTGTGTGTAATAATTTGCAAATGTATGTAAGTCTAAGACAAACGGACATTCTTACAAAAAATGCTTTTTAATACAGCAATTTAACGATACACGTATCATGGGTTCTAAAAATATAATTTTTAATATATTTCTAAATTGTAGTGTTAGTTATTATAAATTTACTCAAGGAATAAGTTGAAGGAAGGCTTCATAGGAAGAACTAGTTTAACAAGATCATATTACAGCAATAATGCAACCCCTAATTATATATAACACAACAATTTAACAATAATCTTTTGAAAATAATATTTTTAGAGCCCATCACACGTGTATCACTATGCAAACATTTGTTTACAAATTTTGAGTGTTTTAGTTTTTTAAGTTTGTGCTACTAAGGCTTTATCTTTAACACCAGACGATGAACCCAAAGAAGGGTTGGAAACATGTTTAAAACAATAATTAATTATTTCAATTTACATACGTTTGTTGTTGTTTGAGTCTTCTGTATTTTGACTGGTTTGATGCAGCCCTCCATGTCTCTCTGTCTTGAGCTAATCGTTTCACCTCTATATAGCTACCATATCCTATATCCGAGACAATCTGTTTATCAAATTCTAAACTTGGCTTACCCCTGCAGTTCTTGCCCTTGAACCTTCCTTCCATAACTAACATTTCTATTCCTGGGAGTAGTTAAATGTCCTACCAACCTATAGTACCTCTTCACTTCATTAGCAGTAGACGAAAACATCTCTCCTCTCCCAATCGTCTTAATAACTCTTCATTTGTAACTCTATCTACCCATCTGATCTTCACCATTCTCCTGTAACACCACATTTCAAATGCTTCTATTCTCCTCTTTTGTGCTGCGCCAACAGTCTAAGTTTTACTTCCATAGAGCACCACGCTCCAGACAAAGGATTTCAAAATTAACTCCTATTATACCTAAATCTATATTCGATGTCAACAGATTCATTTTCTGTAGAAATGCTTTCCCTATCTGAGCCATACTACATTTTCTGTCTTCTTTGCTTCGTACATCACTGGTTGTTTTGCATCCTAAGTAACAGAAGTCTCCTACTTCCTTTAGCTTTTCACCTGCCAATTTGAAGTCCATTGGTATTTCTGATTTGTTTAAGCTGCATTCCATTATTTTAGTTTTACATGTATTGATTTTCGTCGTGAATTATTTCCTCAAGACGGAGTCCATACCATTTAAGAACGCATTGTAAAATTATATTATTAATCCATGTAATTCTTCCAGGTGTCGCCTCCGTAGCGTAGCGGTCAGCATGGTTAGCTGCCACTCCGGAGGTCCTGGGTTCGATTCCCGGCTCTGCCATGAACTTTGAAAAGTGGTATGAGGACTGGAACGGTTTCTACTCAGCCTCGGGTGGTTCAAATGAGTAGAGGGGCTTCGATTCCCACCTTAGCCCTCCTCGAAGTGGTTTTCCGTGGTTTCCCACGTCGTCTTCGGGCAAAATTCCGGGATGGTACCTACTGTAAGGCCACGGCTGCCTCCTTCCCTCTTCCCTGCCTATCAATCCTAATCTACCCCTCCCTTCCCTCATGATGGCCCTGTTCGCTTTGCAAGTGAGGCCGCCTGGGCGAGGTGCTCATCACACCTCCCCAGTTGTATCCACTCCGACCAGATGTTCCCTGCTCTAGGGCACTGCCCGTAGAGGCGGTAGTAGTGAGTTCCCTCGCTGAGTCCATGGGAGCCACCTGCCTGTAGGGTAAAATCGTTTATTAAAAATTCTTCCAGGTTAGTAGGTGTGTTGGTCGACTTCAAAGCAATTCATTTATTTGTTTGTGAAGGCAAAACTAAAAATTGGATTATTGTATTTCTATACTCTGTATTGTGTGATTCCCTTTATTTGCTTCTGCTTATTTGTCCTATGTTAATGGTTCTTTGCAAAGTCAACTTAGGTCTTCCCTGACGTTTCCTACATTGTGGATTGACTTGGAATATGTGTCCTTGCCACAGGGTATGTAAGATCAACTACCACTTTCGTTTCTTTACCTGGAGATCCCTTTTCTTTTCCTGTTCCTAGCCACATGCCTACATTGGAGATGTTCGACAAATCATACTCCGATAATACCTGTAGGCTCTTAGTTATTCTAACAATGTCCTTTTACATCAGTTACCCATAGAAAATTACTAATTCACCTTTCACCTAGGTGTTTGGAGGTATAATTCATGTTCTCCATATTTGGCTTTATTGATACGTTACAGACACCATTTCTCCTCCAGCATATGTCAGTATGCTTCCCAGGCATTAAAACTGCCAACTTACTCTACAGTATATCTTTCACAGCCCAAGTGTCACATTTACTTTACAAGAAATTCTTTAGTCTTTGATGAGTTTTTTATTAGGGCTAAACGAATACAGATTTATTAGCAAAAAGTTTTCCGACCTCTAAAATTAAAGCAGGACCATGCGAATTTCAATCTATCTCACGCTAAACAGATATCCTAATTTGTTGTGTCCATGCTATCATGTCATAAATTGTTTTGCCTCGGAACATAATTTAATATTTAAGTATGGATATTGTAATTTTGATTAAAAACTAAGCCTTTAAAGTTCAGATTTTAATACGCCCATAACTGTGTTCAATACTAGTTAAATTAGGTTTGGTTTTACACTATGGTTTGCTTGCTATACTAGTAGTCGCCTATTTGCCCAACAAGTAAAATTGGGATCATTGAATTGAAGCTGTAATATTTGAGGTGTAACTTAAAAGCTGATACCACATAATGTACAGTATCCTTTAATAACTCACAAAGCTGGAACCACTAAATCTTAACAAATACCGAGTTTTATCAAATTTGGACTCGTCCCTTGTGAGTTATTAAATGTTATCTGCCCTTTATAGGGCAAAAGACTGGGGGTATAAAATATTTGTTTCTTTTTGCACATTTGTAATTGGGGGTGATGGATGAGTAGGAATATGCAACCATTTTATGGGTGTTAATTATATTTTATGAAATATGGGGTGAGAAATTATTATCCCACTGCCCATACCAGACAGTATGTTTTCTTAAATGAGCAATGGGGTATTAATTACCCACCTCCAAATTATGATGATACTGTGTTTATCACTCAATAATGAGGTTTATTTAACAGGATATAATATATAAAAACACCCATCACGCGCTATAATTTTAAAAATAACCTAACTCCTACGCAACACAAGGTCAGTGACCTATATCATCTTTGCGAAAACTCCACAAAAATATAAAAGTGATTTTGGAATGTTAAAAAATAGTATATTCGAATATAATTCAATAATTTCAAAATAGTATTTACTAAAATCACAGAAAATTTATTTTTAAAAATCATCTATTCTATGGCAAACACCCTGAGCAGGATAATTATTTCCATTCTAGCTGAAATATATTTACTCAAAACCATTATTAACGTTGTATTTCAGTTATATACGAACGTTTAAAAATCTCTTATCTTCAATAAAAACACCTTCTTCTGTAAAACAATGCATTTCTTTCACTCAACACAACCGAACTGGCGAGCACGTGCACTGTGGACACCACTGGGATATATGCTTCCCACCTTTGGTTTCTGATGACAGTATACATCAAATGTGTTTCCTATATTTCTATGCATCTAGCTTGTGGATGCATGTGGGACTGCTTGAAATGAAATGGGTGGGAAGATCCTCTCCCTAACACCGTTCTATAAATACATGGTGGGTAGATAGTATCCCAAGGACCTATAAAGGGTTATTGATACAGCACAATGCTTGCGATGGTTAGAACTGAAACTTCGTAAATGATGAGTTCTATTGAAAATGGCATCTGCGCTTTACGTGTATTTCAAGAGTAACACTTATGTTTCTACCAAATAATTACACTGGAGAACAAACAATGTGTCTGGAATTTAAAATCTGATTCTGTGTAGCCTATAATCGCGAGGCTGATTCCAAAACTGCTGTCCACTTTGTTCTAGCAGCTCTAGTTAGCCTACTTTCGATTTTTGCAAAAAATGAAAGTAGACTTATGAGATCAACACAGGGCGAAAAAAAGTGTCTGTCTGTGTGTGTGTATGTGTGTGTGTGAGTCTGTGTGTGTGTGTGTCTGTGTGTCTGTGTGTGTGTGAGTGTGTGTACTCTGAATGTCTGTCCCCCCCTATCAATTCGAACACGGTGAATGCGAATTGAACGAAATTTGGTACAAAGGTAGCACTAGCAAAGGACACCTCAGTGTCATGTTTTATATCGCCGCCATCTTTACTAAAACTGAATGGCGGCCACTCAAACGTTCAAAACGTAAAATCAAATAACGACTAACCAAATCATCCGATCTCTACCAAATTTGGTAACAACATACCTTCGTATAGGATGCGTCTTGTGACCAAACTACAAGGTCGTCCGCCATACCATTTCAGGATGGCGGCCGTGCGAATTATGCAAACTTTATAATCCATATCATGGGACCCACCAGTTCCGATTATCGAGCCGAGAATCGTTTTAACTGTTCTAAAGGAAGAGGCACGTTCGAAATTAAAAGTTTATTATGTAATACTATAGTGCAGACGTGATTTTAAAAAGCTGAGCTGATTTAGTAATAAGACAAGATGGCAGCGGATATCTTGTGCCTGACTTATATTTCACTAATTTGAGTATTGCATGCAATATAGCGTACTGATATAAAATAAATAAACTTTGTATGAAATGCTTTATATATAAATAATATACTCCAGTGATGAAATCGTTTAGTATAAATCACTATTTGCTAACAAGTTCTATGTAAGTCATTTTATATAGAACGATATTCGTTGACACAATTAGCTCAGTGGTAGAGCGTTAGCCTATCGCTCAAATGCCTATGGTTCAAACCCGATCAGAGCTAGTTTTTTTGCTTGAAATGTTATATGTTTATTGTTTTGTAATGACTCAGATGTTTTAAAATTAAGCGTTATATTGTGCATGTTATGGTGTAAAATATATATTTAATTAAAACAATTCGCCAGCAGATTTACTCGAGACATCTAGCTGCCAAAAAGGTAACTGCACGCCGACCAGATTTTATTGAAAAGTTTCTTCTTCTGGCCGCTAGAATGCACTCGCTCTGTTAGGATTATATTGTTAGATATTTCACCACTAGATATCTCGACTAGTCTACGTGGGGCTCCATTGATTACTATACCATTTGCATTCTATGCACATCGAATTTGAAGAATGACAAGATGATACTACGATACATTTTTACTTTCTATTTTAAAGGGTTTGTAACAGCCTATTGTGCGTTATTTGAAAATGTTAATTGAAGTAAAGAACAAAACGATTTCACATAGTATCTGAACTCTACAGTTGGGGCTAGTTCAGGATATTAATTAATACTTTTATTTCAGCCAAATAGCAATCGAAAATATCCACATAGTTGGTATACACACGTCTCTGTAGGGTCATGGAAAGATTTGTTAATTCAATTAGGGTTGTGAAAGTCATACGCAGCCAGATGTGTAAAGACATGCCTCAACTCAAAGTTGGATGTTGCCCGCGTCAGGCCGATTAGGGTTATGGCACTATATATCGAACACCCTTTAAATATCGAACACTTCATAAATTTCGTTGCAAAATAAGGATATCGATAAGTTTACACAGCATCTTAGATTTCTGAATTCACCCCGCCAAACTTCTCTTTATGTCAATCGATAGGTCGAAGTCGTTACTGCGTTGGTGAGCGCGGGAAAGTGTCAGAACCTTGTTGTTGGCGGGATATTGACAACTGCGTTGGATTGTTAGTAAGGGGGCGTGTCCCTGTGATTACTCGTCTCTGCTGGTAAAATAGTGTCTTCGGAAGTATCCTTTAAATAATATGTTGTGTTAACATAAATACATGTTTATTAATTTCTTATGATCTGGGTTTTAATTTATCTTCATATTTATTCCTAAATTAAAATACTGTTCGATATTTGAATCCCGTTTTATAATATCGAAATGTCGTTCGATAAAAGAGGTTCATGCATACAAAAATAGCCCTTAATATCGAACGACACTAAAATTAATGGGCTGCTACTGATTTTAATTTACAGTATTGTTTTCTTTTGCGGCGAAAGTCCGCATTTCTGTGGTCGTGACTTATGAGGCGACTATCTGTAAATTGAGAGGACCTGAATTTGAACCCGCATCGGGTATAGCTAGATTTCTTTTACGTTGCCTTATGTCGGTTTGATGCAGTACGTTGTGCTAATCACTTTATTTGGCAATCGTGTCAATATCCAGAGTTCACATCATCGGCAAACACTGTACAGTGGCGGCGAGGAGAGGGGACCTTCGGGGGCAGATTTTTTGCCTCAATTTCTTCAATTTTAGACTCTAACAGCCCTATAACCATTGACCCCTTGTAGTTCATAAAATTGTCCCCTTCACGTCTAACTCCCAACCGCCGCTACTGTAAATATTGTGCAATAAACAGAGTAGAGGATTAGAAGCAGAAAATTATTATTTTGTGGCCTCCGTAGCGTAGCGGTCAGCATGGTTAACTGCCGCTCCGGAGGTCCTGGGTTCGATTCCCGGCTCTGCCACGAAATTTGAAAAGTGGTATGAGGACTGGAACGGGGTCTACTCAGCCTCGGGTGGTCCAGATGCGTAGAGGGGGTTCGATTCCCACCTCAGCCATCCTCGAAGTGGTTTTCCGTGGTTTCCCACTTCGTCTTCGGGCAAATGCCGGGATGGTACCTACTGTAAGGCCACGGCCGCCTCCTTCCCTCTTCCTAGCCTATCCATCCCAAACTTCCATCCCTTCCCATCCCTCATGAGGCCCCTGTTCGCTTTGCAGGTGAGGCCGCCTGGGCGAGGTGCTGATCACACCTCCCCAGTTGTATCCATTCTGACCAGATGTTCCAAGCTACAGGACACTGCCCATAGAGGTGGTAGTGGTGAGTTCCCTCGCTGAGTCCGTGGAAACCACCAACCTAGAGGGTAAATTGACTAAATTTAAAAAAATGCAGTTCTTGGTTAGTTTCCTTGACTAGTGCTTACAGCTTGACAATGGTCAAAATTAAGACACCCAAGGGGAGAAATGTCCCAATATCAAGAATTAAACCGGTTGAAAAAATGAAACGGTGCCAGTATTCGTTATCTGCCTTGACTGAAACTGTTCAACAGGTTAAGTCCGGTATGATGTCACAAGTGTGGAAGAGTGTTACAACTCGGTACAATGCAACACATGCAACTGTATCGGCAAATGAAACTATGACAGATAGTTCATCAGAAGAAGAAGAAATAAATGATGACCAGGGCATTGATAATCGTGATTTCACGTGGAATGAAGAACGTTTAGAGGTGTTTGTACCATCTCCCAAGAAGGATCTTCCTGGTTCCGTCATTTTGAAGAGTGGAGTAAAAGTTCACAAGCCGAAACTATTGAATGAGGATGAAATCTATTCGGAGCTTGCTTGCTAACCCACCTCAAGTACCGGTACACGTAGTAGCGAGGATTCATTCAAAGATATTCTCAAAGATCCTCAAGTACCAGAAAAACCCCATCAGTTTAGGTTAAGGAAAACGTACGCGATATCTTCAAAGGAGTACCAGGAAGAATTGAAGAAAAAGAAAAGAAAGAAATAGGACTAAAGACATGGACTTATGGAAATAAGATACTGATTTTTGTGTTTCTCAGGATATGTTTAATATTATTAATTGCTTTTGTGAATTATACTTAAGAATCCTTCTGTTTTGTTCTTGTTATTACAACCATAATAATGTCTAAAGGTTGCCTGATTCATAATAAATAGTTCTGTTCGATATTTAAAACCTTACCGTTCGATATAAAAAAAAATCATGTTCGATAATTACAACTTCACTGATCGATATATAATGCAGACCGTTCGATATATGGAGGAATACAGCTGTTGCATTTAAAGAGGCCTGAAACCTATAAATTATATATTTTAAAGGTCCGAACAAGCTAGTTGCAACCAACGGATGTTCCGTTAAGGTGTTATCTCTTCTTTAGATGTCTGTTCTTCACTGGCAAAAATTACTGATCAATTATTCGTAGAGATGACGTTAAGTGTTCGATATATAGTGCCATAACCCTATGTAATAATAATAATAATAATAATAATAATAATAATGTTATTGGTTTTACGTCCCTTTTAACTACTGTTGCTTTTAGAGACGCCGGGGTGCCAGAATTTTGTCCCGAAGGGGATCTATAACGTGCCAGTAAATCTACTAACACGGCTCCCTCGCATTTGTGCACCCTCAAATGCCAGCTGACTGCGCCAGGATACGAACCTGAAACATACGGTCCAGCAAGCGAGAACGTTACCGCTGAGCCACGCCGCCTGTCCGGTCGATTATGTCTCCAGATCCATAACATTCTTTAGATACTTCTTAACTTTCTTTCTTCAATGATGGTAGCAGTTTTTATCTAGGTTGTGGCGTTTGGTAGAGGTAAATCGTTTCTAAGGTCTTCAACAAAGAATAGTTCTATTATACTCTTTGATAATAACAACGAGTTATAACTATACTCATACATTTAGGAGAAAGTAGGCTATATGTTCTTTACTGAACATCTTGTTTTTTAAATATATTGTAGATTTTGTGATAATTCATTGCAGTAATTTACAAATTAGGATCGTAGAAGAACAGTACTGTGGATGATGGGATATAAGATGGCGTAATGCTGTTGCAGCATCCATCGAGAATGTCTTGAAATATCACATGGCAGAAAATCACAGAAACGTGGAATCAGAGATGTGTCAGATTGAAGGTGTCACACGTGTGTTTTCCTCTATCTTCTAGGCATTACGTCATAGTGAACGTGATAATGACTAATTATGACTAATTATTCATTTAAAAACGTTGTACCGAAAATACGTGTTGTCTTAATGGAGAAATGGTATTTATTTGTCAATGATTTAAGCTTAATGGAATAATCTAATATGCCATATCGTGAGAAGGAGAACTAATATGCAAAAACTAAAACCATTTTCAGAATATACGACCCAGGAGCATCCCGAAAAGGCACTACCATCTTAGACACCAAAATCGTGTTGCCCAGAGTGTAATTAATACCTGTATTACCAACTTAATTTCGTCTTTATTCTAGAGAAGTCTATGGGCCTATTGGTCAATTATTGGTATAAATCATACATTTTATGAAAATTAGGCTCATTAGTTCGTTACGGAACAACTTGATAGCCTACTCTTCACATTTTGGAAAAAATATGATAAAATTATGATATCACCCCGGCAGATGCGGTGTTTCTGTCTGTTCTTCGGTCTGTGTGTGTGTGTGTGTGTGTGTGTGTGTGTGTGTGTGTGTGTGTGTATGTCCCTATCGACTCTTAAATGGTTGCAACTATCGAAACCAAATTTGGTATGAGCAAATATCTACAGCAGACAATTTCACGCCCATATTTGAAAATGACGTCAGTGGGACCAACTGCTCAAAATTTCGCCACTGGAATTTGATCTCCATGTTGGATACCTCGGAAGCTATGGACGGGAGAGATGCATCTTCTCGCAGCGTAGTGTGCAACTAAGCTGATAGGTGATATGCTTTGTTCAGTTTAAATTGATCACCTTGAGGTGTAGCAGCTAGTGTTCTTAGATGTCTGGCTCTGCCAAGAAATTTTAATTCTGGTGTGAGGGCTGGAATGGGCTGCACTCTACCTCGTGAGGCATGCCTGAGAAGAGGATGGTTTGATACCCTCGTCAGCTATCTCGGTAGTGGTTTTCTGTGGTTCCCCACTTCTTCTCCAAGCAAATGCTGGGATGATTTCTAACTTAAGGCCACGGCCGCCTCCATTCCGAATCATATCCCCAAATTACAAATAGACACACCAGTGCAGCCATCACAGTAACACAGGTTATAACACAAGTTCTACACAAACCCAAATTGCATGTTGGTTGGTTGGTTCCTTAGTTTAGGGGCTGCGACAACGCGGTCATGTAGCCCCGTGTACTTTGGGTGTGTGTAGAATCTGTCTGATAACCGGTGTTAATTGGGATGTGTGTATTAGTGTGTGTTATGTGTTTTTAATTCAAGTAAGCACTGCAGACATTGAATTTCAAGCAGTTCCTACTTTTGCCGCCAAACGCCACCGTCAACAACTACAAGTTCGGAACTTGGCTACTAGACGCCACCGCAGTCAGCTCCTGGTGACGAACGTAGGAACCCTAAGAGCGTTGTTTAACCTATAATTAATTTAGCTTCACACTGGTGTAATTAGTGGTAGGTTCTTTAACATGCCATAAATCTATGACATGGAACCGCCGACTTTACTTCCCCTCCGAAGGAAGGCATACTGAGGGAGTTTTAAAGTTCTAAAAAATCCGGCGACTACGGCCGGGTTTGAACCCGCGATCTTGGGCATAGTGCTCAGCATGCTACCAACTATGCCACCGAGGCCACCCCCAAATACACGCTATCGTAGCCTATGTCCACGATGTCACAACCCCAAAAATAAGTAACAACAGTTTAAATCACTGTGCACCGGAGACAAAATAAGAATTGCGCACAGCTAGTGACTTGGCCATATGAATATTAATATAGATAATTTATGTTCGACCTTGGTGAAGTGTAAATATTATACGTCAGAAAACTGTACTATAATGAGGCTCATGAGTTTCTACCACCAATCAGAGCTCAAAAACAGTTGTGTGACCAATTAGGTAAGGATAGCATCGCACTAGCACTGATTTCCACGGCCTCCTGTTTTCAATTCCACTACGTGGCTAGTGTCATAGTGGGGTATTCGAGGAGGCCATGGTCGAATACAAGGTATTCTCTGCGTCCCATGCACTCTGTTCAGTACATAAAACTGGCGAAATCTTGACAGATATTTATGATTATTTATATTCGAACATAAGATAGTTATAATTATCGCCTATAATGGTAATTAAGACACGCGTGTCTTAATTATTGCCATTATAGGCTTGTTGCATACTGTACTATTAAATTCTACTTGATTGTTGACTAAGAAACTTCACTTTCTAGTGACACATGAGTGAAACACATATTAAGACTTTTCTTTAAAGATACCGACAGTGCATAAATATTGTTGAGTTTTGTGTCTGAGATTTCAGTTCTTAGACTAGTCCGATGTATCTCACCATGTCTCCTTGTCCTGAACTAATCGTTTGTCCTATCTATTCATTGCAAACACGCCCTTCATCTGAGTCTATGTGTTTAACATATTCTAGTCTTGGGCTTTTCCGGCAATCCACCTTCCTTCCATATCTAAGCTTTTTATTCCCTGGTGTCTTAGTATGTGCCAGAGTATGTGCCAGAGACACATATATGTCTTAACATTATCACTCGCCAGAGGCATCTCTCCTCTCCCACTCGATAAATATTCATACGTTACGCTATCTATTCATCGTTGTCATGTAACACCACATTTCGATTGCTTCTCTTCTATTGTTTGCGCTACCAACAGTCATATTTTCACTTTCATAGAGTGATACACTCCAGACTAAGGCTTTAAAACATGATTTTCGAATGCCTAATTCTACCTATTTGTTATCAACCACGTTCTTGCTGTCAAAGTTACTTCTCAATAGTTAATATAACGATCTTTATGAATCATTGGAGATATCATGCATCATTATTCACGACTCAGTCATCCTTAAAATTAAACGGTAAACTCATAAGTGAAGATTCATTATCATGAGGTTTGGCATGGGAGCATTGTACAGGAAAATCCATTTGTCAATCTATATAAATGAGTTGAAGAAAATGCAGGCGCCGAAAATCTACTGCACATATCATTATAAAAACACAGAATATCGGTGTACTGTATATCAATGTACATGTGAAATTATCCGCGTAGAAGATTCTCAGTTTTACTGATTTACCAATGAGTGTGTATTAATTCTGTAGGCCTACATGGCCTAAAGAAATGACACCTCAAATTCGACTGTTGGTTGTGTCCAAAATGCGGTCAAAAATAGTAGAATACATATCAAGGAAGGTCAGTACATTTTCCTAACCAACAGCAGTGGCTAGCTCTCTGCTGACTTGGTAGACGCGTGAGTTCAAGCCCCACCGTCGGCCGTCCTTTAAATTGTATTCCGTGGTTTCCCATATTCAACATCAGGCAAATGCTGGACGGTACCTCCTGACATGCCACGGCCGCTTCCTTCCACATCCTTGCCCAGTTTCATTCATCTTCATCCATTCCATCTCTCATCCCTACGCGCAGGTCGCCCATGGGCGTCGACTAGAAACTTCTGCACTCGGCTTCTCAGGAGGCCACACGGGGAAAAAAGGACGTTTTTCTTACGAATCGTCTTGCTGTTCACTCAAGGTTCATAAACTAAGACTGTTAAACTGTTTGGAAATGCGATAAACTTAATTGGTGTGCCAGTTATGGTATTATGTATTTGTTAATTATTTCATTTCCAGAACATTCATTATTAGGGACGACTATATTTCCTAAGTTGTGTCTGCTATCGTGAGATTCTTTACTTCATTCGCACCAGTAAAAATGCAAACAGATGCACATCAAAATGCCATAGCAATCACCAATTCAGAAAAACTCTGAATTTGCCTACCCGTGGAATACGTTATAAGGTCCTAGAGTAGAAACACAACGATCATTCGCCACTAACAATTATAACCACTTAGCCAAAAACCTGTTTTATAGAAACAGTGTAGTTGTACAAATTCTTTGTGTCCAATGATATAATTAATTATGTACAAGCTAATAAACCATTATGCCTCCATTTGCTCTTGGCAGAGAATCCACAAGTGCAGTTAGCAACTGTGATTAAAAGACACGTTAATGAAGTTTGTAAGTTAATCTCAATTTGTTAGAGAAAGATAATTAACTCGTAGCTAGTTCGCAAGTCTTTATATTAAATCAGGTACAAGGTACACAAAGGCGTCTGTGTACACAGAAGGCTTCAGTAGTTACAGGTGCATGCACAATACTTGAAATAAAATTTCCAGCAATTGCAAAGTTTTCAAGTAAAACGTCAAATTCGTTTGATAGAGAATTTAAACAGAAGCTAAAAGAAACTGATTATGTTAGTTATTTCTGTCTGTGTATTAATTAGTACCTTGAAATAAAGTCTGAACACTAAAGAGGCTTTTGATAACGTTGATTGGACTAAATTGTTTAACATTTTGAAAACGAATGGAATAAAGTACAGGGATAGGAGAGTGACCGACAATCTATACAGAAACCAGACAGCAGTCATTCGAGCTGAAGGACATGAGAGAGAAGCTGGTATTCAGAAAGGTGTAAGTCAAGGCTGCAACTTATCACCCATACTTTTCAATCTTTACATTGAACAAGCAATGAAGGAAATTGGAGAAAAATTTAAAGTGGGAGTGAAGATTCAAGGAGAAATAATATCAACTCTGAGATTTGCCGATGACATCGTCATCTTGGCCGACACGCCTGAGGATTTGAATGCGTTTTTGAATGGTATGGACTCCGTCTTGAGGAAATAATTCATGATGAATATTAATAAATGTAAAACAAAAGTATTGGAATGCAGCCGAAATAAATCAGAAACCTCTATGGACATCAAATTGGAAGGTGAACATCTGAAGGAAGTAGGAGACTTCTGTTACTTAGGAAGCAAAATAACCAGTGATGGACGAAGCAAAGAGGATATAAAAAGTAGGTTGTCTCAGGCAAGGAAACATTTCTACAAAAAAGGAATCTGTCGACATCGAATATAGATTTTGGTATTAGGACGTCATTCTTGAAAGCCTTAGTCTGGAGCGTGGCACTCTATGGAAGTGAAACTTGGACTATTGGTGCAGCAGAAAAGAGGAGAATTGAAGTGTTCCAAACGTGGTGTTACAGGAGAATGATGAAGATCAGATGGGTAGATAGTGTTACAAACGAAGAGGTATTAAGACGAGTGGGAGAGGAGAGATGTTTCTGGCGACTGTTAATGAAGAGAAGAGATAGATTGGTAGGTCATATACTAAGACACCCAGGAATAGCAAGATTAGTTATGGAAGGAAGGGTCGAGGACAAGAGCTGTAAGGGTAGACCAAGGTTAGAATATGTTAAACAGATTGCCTCGGATGTAGGGTGTGGTAGCTTTGTAGAGATGAAACGAATAGCTCAGGACAGGGAGGAATGGAGGGCTGCATCAAACCAGTCAACAGACTGAAGACTCAAACAACAACTAAAGATGAAACATTTTAACAGGAGTCTCGCAATGCACCTGGTTCTTTCCCTTCAAAACGTAGTCATACTTTACGATGGATCCTTAACAATGAGTTTGTTTCCAATTATAGATTTTGATAAAGCTATTTGCAGTGATGAGCATTTATGTCAGAACACACCCGTAGAGCGAAATAACCTCATCCTTACTACTTTAACGGAACGTTAACACGATCTCCTTCTTGATTGAACCGGCTGCTTTCAGACTGCAAGTATTCTGTATCATCTATTCTGAATTTCTCGGTGGTGTGTAACGTTATGATTGTCTTATGTTATTTGGGAACGTCCATCTGTGCGAAATATACTATACAAGTAAAAGTTTATTTCTTTGAAATATTATTAATTATTACTGAAATGGTGCGCATGGTAAATAACAAGAAGTTCCTTGAAGAGCTAACTTTTCTTAAAATTTAATATGCATGCCAATGATTAATCTATATGGATCTATCTAGAATAATGACGAAATTAAGTTGGAAATATAGACAGTTGTAGATAGTTCGAAATACTGTATACCTGGCATACAGCACTACAGTTAACAGCCCTGGTGACTGAATATATTCTTACTTCCATCTCTTAAGGTGCAGAATACAAAATTTGGTTGAAATTCAAATGATAGTATGCAAGTATTAAAAAATTCGTCCTAGCAGTAGGCTTAGAATCATGTTGGTAGCACTGACGTATATAATATACTCCAAATTAATATAGAATATCAGGTACTATAAGTGTGCATAGTTTAAAGCTGCCGGCTTGTATACTTTCTGATATATTGGTATTTGGATAAAAGAAATCGAGAGCATTTATTAACAGTTGTCAGCCCTGTTGTCTCTTAAGAATACGTTCTGTCATATCTGGTTATGTACACATAGCACATGCGAAATTTGGTTGAATCCCAGTAGATGGTGTAGAAGTTATATGCATAAAAAATTGAACCTATCAGCAGGCTTATAATCATTTTGGCAACACTGCCATGTATGACCTCCTGGAAATTAAACTGAAATATTATTATCTATATGTGTGCCAATTTTGAAATAGCTCCCATTCATACCTTCCAAGATATCCTACATGGAGCTCAAATTTCAATTGCGATTTTTCAGCAGATGGTAGCACTGACAGCATTTTCAAATACGGCATTGAGATATTCAGGTATAGATCTTTACTCCTAACGAATTTTGTTTCGATTGCTGCAGCCGTTTAGGAGTTGATAGGGGGGACACACACACACACAGCCAGACAGAAGGACAGACAGACAGAGAGACAGACATACAGAAGGACAGACAGTTTTCCGGATCGATCTCATATGTCTACTTTTTCCTCATTTTTGCAAAATGTGAAAAGTAGGCTAAAAATATGAAATATAGAAAACAATATACGAATATTTACATAGTAATCCATAACTACAAACTCTATGAATAAAATACATGGCAATGTTCACAATCTAATGGCTAAGGCATCGAACCATCAAACTAAATCTGACAATGCACTGATGATAAGCTCGAGGAATGAGTCTCCTCAAAGGATGTTTACACATGTGGAAAACGCACACTAGATATATCCAAGTCGTACAAATACCTAGGGGTAACTCAGCAGGTCGCCAGATTTACCTTCACTAGACAAGTCGGGGATAGAACAATCACTGAAATAAAAAAAAGTCCTCTCGGCACGCTGGAAGGCGAAGGTAGATTTCACCGGACAAACTTGGGGATAGACGAAAATAGGCAGAATATGCAGGTTTTCGTAGAAGGATCAGACCTCATTTATTGGGAGAAGGTTTTTATAATTGGAGCTTAGTTAACTTTGTTTTTCGTCATTTTAAGCTTATTTTAAACATTTCATTGCCTTATGGGCGAAGCCTCCGTGGCTTAGGCGGCAGCACGCCGGCCTCTCACCGCTGGGTCCGTGGTTCAAATCCCGGTCACTCCATGTGAGATCTGTGCTGGACAAAACGGAGGCAGACGGGTTTTTCTCCGGGTACTCCGGTTTTCCCTGTCAACATTTCATTCCAGCAACACTCTCCACTATCATTTCATTTCATCAGTCATTCATTAAATCATTGCCCCAGAGGAGTGCGACAGGCTTCGGCAGCCGGCACAGTTCATATCCTCGCCGCTAGATGGGGGCTTCATTCATTCCATTCCTGACCCGGTCGGAGACTGGAAGCAGGCTGTGGATTTTCATTTCATTGTCTTATGGGAACGGTAACATTCTTGTCATTTGGGGTCCATTTTCAGCCTACTTTTCACATTTTGCAAAAATGAGGAAAAAGTAGACTCATGAGATCGGGCAAATGTGTGTCTGTCTGTCTGTCTGTCCTTCTGTCTGTCTGTCTGTCTGGCTGTGTGTGTGTGTGTCCCCCTATCAACTCCTAAACGGCTGCAGCAATCGAAACAAAATTTGGTAGGAGTAAAGATCTATACCTGAATATCTCACGGCCATATTTGAAATTGATGTCAGTGCTACCAACTGCTTAAAAATCGCAATTGGAATTTGAGCTCCATGTTGGATATCTTGGAAGGTATGAATGGGAGATAATTCAAAATTGGCACACGTTTAGATAATTATATTGCAGTTTAATTTCCAGGAGGCCATACTTGGCAGTGTTGCCAAAATGATTAGAAGCCTGCTGATAGGTCCAACTTTTAAATGCATATAACTTCTACACTATCAATTGGATTTCAACCAAATTTCGTATATGCTATGTGTACGT
The DNA here is from genome assembly GCA_946902985.2 of Meconema thalassinum. Lineage (NCBI taxonomy): Eukaryota > Metazoa > Arthropoda > Insecta > Orthoptera > Tettigoniidae > Meconema > Meconema thalassinum. Next base: position 2,094,013,777 of record OX336388.2, on the reverse strand, counting down.
AACCAGATATGACTGAGCGTATTCTTAAGAGCCGCCAGGGCTGCCAACTGTTAATAAATGCTCTCAATTTCTTTTATCCAAATACCAATACATCAGAAAGTATGCAAGCCGACAGCTTTAAACTATGCACACGTATAGTAACTGACATTCTATATTAATTTTAAGTAACTTATATACGTCAGTGCTACCAACATGATTCTAAGGCTGCTGAGAGGTCCAACTTTAAATACATGTAACTTCTATACTATCATTTGGATTTCAACCAAATTTCGTATGTGCTATGTGTACATAACATATATGACTATGCGTATTCTTAGGAGCAACCAGGGCTGCCAACTGTTAATAAATGCTGTCTCTATTTTTGTAACTCTAATATCAATATATCAGAAAGTATGCAAGCCAATAGCTCTATACTTACATTCTAGATTAACGTGGAGTAAATTATATATGTCAGTGCTGCCAGCATGATTCTATGCCTGCTGATAGACCCAATTTTAAAATGCATGTAACTTCTGTACTAACTAAGGGATTTCATTCAAAATTGGCACAACAATAGATCATATTTTTTCAGATTATTTCTGACCAATACATGCATGACATTGTTGCCAATATGATTTTCCGCGCCCTGTTAGATCCAATGTTTAACTGCATGTAACGCCCATGCTATCCATTGGACTTCAACCAAATTTTTTATTCTGTACCTTAAGAGATGGAACTAAGAATATATTCAGTCACCAGGGCTGCCAACTGCTCTATTAGGCTACATTATGCCAGGCATACAGTATTTCGAACTAATTAGAAATTTCGCTATTACCATCTTAATTTCGTCATTATTCTAGATAGATCCATATAGATTAAGCTTTGGCATGAATCTTAAATTTTAAGAAAAGTGGTCTCTTTAGTTCTTCACGGAACTTCTTGTTATACTTGTGGTCACACTGCCCTTATGCAAGGTTTCGACACTGATGTGTAACTATGTAACGGTCTGTTACTTCTTCACGCAAAATTATATCTCCCGCAGAGATTTTGGTTGGTTCCTCAGTTTAGGGGCTGCGACAACGCGGTCATGTAACCCCGTGTACTTTGGGATGGCTGTATTAGTCTGTAATTCAGGTAAGGACTGCAGAAGGTCAATATCAAGCAGTAGTTCCTAATGTTGCTACCAGGTACTACCGTCAACGACACCTAGATGTGAACTTGGCTACTAGATGCCACAGCAACCAGCAACTCGCAACGAACGTTGGAACTTCCCCTCGAAAGGAATGCATACTGATGGATTTTTAGCGCTCTTAGAAAATCCGACGACTTCGGCCGGCTTTGAACTCGCGACCTTGGGCATAGAAATTCAGCATGCTACCAGTTACGTCACCGAAGCCGCTACACACTTAGTCAGATGGAAATCTGAATCTGATCTCGTGCAAGTGCGTTGTCATGGTAACGAGTGATGGCTCATCACTCATCAATTTAGTAGTGTTGCCATGGCAACCTCTGATAGCTCTTGGCATTTTCTTATAATTCCGAAATCATTTTTCTCATCCCTTGGCATAATGGTGGGTCATATCAAAAATTCTTTCAGACAAAAGTTTTAGGTAATTATTAGGGGAATATTGTCCATTTTGTACGGTTTTGGTATTGTGCCTATTAAGAGAGATATGATAAATGTTTCCCGAAAAACCCACTTTTTCCCACCCCTTTGGTCAATGGTTGGTGCTATAAAAAACTCTTCAAACATAAATTTTTGGGCTTTATCCGACACATATTATGAACGTTGAACGGATTCGATATTTCACATATTAAGAGAGTTATAGCAATATTTCACTTTTCCGAAAACAAAGGCCCCCATTTTCACCCCCTTCGACCGATTTGGCCCAGTAACGAACTCGACCGAAATTTTATAGGTATACATATTCGGTAAAAGATTCAAAGTGATTGGTGCAAAATTACGGCAGTTATCGTGTCCACAAGAAACTGATATATACACTTTTGAACTGACGGGGGTTTTGGGGTCTGGGGGATGTGAAACGCGAAGATATGTCGAAATTTTCCGGAAGTCGAAACATGGTAGCCATTGCAATAGTTAGCTTTCTAATGAAATCTACCTCTGGTTGGTTCCTTAGTTTAGGGGCTGTGACAACGCGGTCATCTAACCCCGTGTTCTTTGGGTGAGTGTAGAATCTGTCTGATAAACGGTGTGAATTGTTAAGGCTGTATTATTAGTCTTAATTCAGGTAAGGTCTGCAGACGGTCAATTTCAAGCAGTAGTTCCTAATGTTGCTTCCAGGTACTACAGTCAACGGCACCTAGCTGTGAAATTGGCTACTAGATGCCACCCCAACCAGCAACTCGCAACGAACGTTGGAACTTCCCCTCCAAAGGAAATCATACTGAGGGATTTTAGCGCTCTTAGAAAATCCGACGACTTCGGCCGGCTTTGAACCCGCGACCTTGGGCATAGAAGTTCAGCATGCTAACAGTTACGTCACCGAAGCCGCTTCACACTTAGTCAGATGGAAATACTGAATCTGATCTCGTGCAAGTGCGTTGTCATGGCAATGTCTGATGGCTCATCCCTCATCAATTTAGTAGTGTTGCCATGGCAACCTGTGATAGCTCTTGGCATTTTCTTATATTTCCGAAATAATTTTTCTCATCCCTTGGCGTAATGGTGGGTCATATCAAAAATAATTTCAGCCAAAATTTTGGGTAATTATTAGGGGAATATGTTCCATTTTGTACGGTTTTGATATTGTGCCTATTAAGAGAGAAATGATTAATGATTCCCGAATAACCCACTTTTTCCCACCCCTTTGGTCAATGGCTGGTGCTATAAAAAACTCTTCAAACATAAATTTTTGGGCTTTATCCGACACATAATATGAACGTTGAACGGATTCGATATTTCACATATTAAGAGAGTTATAGCAATATTTCACTTTTTCGAAAAAGCCCCCCATTTTCACCCCCTTCGACCGATTTAGCCCAGTAACGAACTTGACCGAGATTTTTTAGGTATACATATTCGGTAAAAAATTCAAAGTGATTGGTGCAAAATTACGGCAGTTATCGTGTCCACAAGAAACTGATATACATATATATATATATACATATATACATATACATACATAAATTATATATAAACTTTTGAACTGACGGTGGTTTTGGGGTATGGGGGATGTGAAACACGAGGATATTTCGAAATTTTCCGGAAGTCGAAACACGGGACCCATTGCAATAGTTAGCTTTCTAATGAAATCTACCTAAAACCACAATGGAAACCAAAAGATTCAGAAGTCTATCACTAAAAACAGAAATTTAACTAAAACTCAGCAATTCTTCTAGGTTTGTGCCGTGTCTTGTGTGGGGATTCGCCTAGGACACCAAGCTGGCTCATCGGCGGGCTCTTGGTGTCCCCGCCCGGACCCCCACAGGAGTAACGAACTGCGTGCTACCTCCCTTTATATAGAGTGCAGTTAAGTAGTAGTGCAGTTGCACTTCATTATGTTTCCCAGAACATTCTTATTACCAACCTATTATACTGTAGAGCAGGCTACCGGAAAAAGCACAGATGCTCTGCTGTAGGAGAGGAACGTGTAGTGGCAGAGCTTAGCGAGGCGAGAGTCGTGTTGTTGTTTGGTGAATGGTGTTGGGCAAACCAGTGCACGTCAGGCGGCGTACCGGTATGAATCCGAATAATAATAATAGTAATAATTATAATTATAATTATAATAATAATAATATTAATAATAATACCAATTTTGTGTGCAGACAGAAATATTACTTTTATTGCGCTCTTGATTATGCACAAATTTTCAACATTCTTTGTTTATCTTTGCATCGCTTTGAAGCCACTAATTTTCCGATATTTGGAACAATCTTTTAGCAGTTGCAATCCGAAGTATAGCTTTCAAGGAAGCATCAGGCAAACTTGACATTGTTTTGGTTTTGTTAATATTCATAATTATTGAAGACCTTTGTTCACAAAACAAAAGTTTAGTGCTTTTGTTCACAAACAAGCGTTTCTCCGAACATAGCAACAAATTTCAGGGCAATCCTCGGGAATTCCTGTTCCTGAACGCCTTTTTTAAATCAAATCACGATTGTGATGGTAATAGCGGTCTGTCAAAATTGGATTGCACTGTAGTTTTATCAGCTCAACTTGGAGACTTGATAGGGCATCCTCTGGGCGCAGCAAAATGTGCGTCATAAAAACGTTTAGTGCCAGTTTTACTTGTTTAATTTCGTCAAACCTACCTTCAAATTCTTTATGCAACGACTGTAACGCTTTTGTGCACTCACTGATGTGTTCATAAACACTTAAATTCAAGGATTTTAGAGAGGGAAAATTGTCCCAATTTCCTTCTTGAAGCCGACTTTTAAAAACCACAACTTGTAGTTTGAAACTTTCAATACGGTCACAAAAAGTACTGATAAATTTATTTTTCTCTTGCAAAGAGATATTTAAATTATTTAAATACGCCGTGATGTCTTTCATTAAAGCGAGGTTAGCGATCCATTGCTCAACATTCAAGTCTTAAAGTGTTAAAATTTGGATTCGATCTGATGACGGGTTTTTAAGATAATAATTCTTAAATGTGACGCAAGGTTGAAACACGCTTAAAAACGTGCACTTTTTGTGCTCCAACTGCGACAAAAAATATTAAAATATAAACTAAAAATTCCAAACCTACATGAGCTAACGTACAATAGAACGACGAAAATGATGATGTTACTGGATTTTATGTAGGTCTATTGGTTACTTCACAAACAACCTTCAAACTCGAGTGCACATAATACTTTGGTCGACAGTAAGTGCTCGCGTTGGCATGGCCTGCTGTAGAGCCTCGTTAGTTTTCAATGTAAGCGTCATCTTGGTGCCACATTCTTTTACTTCAGCATATTCTATACTGCTGATTATGGGCCAATGAACACACGAGATGGTGAAATGAAATTGAGATGCAAGTCTCACCACTTCCTGGTGACAGTGACTGGGGCTATTAAGATGAACTTTCCAGAGAGCTATGTGCTTCTTTATCTTGTTACTTTTATCTTTGGTGAATAAGAGTTTAGTGCTTTTCAGTCGGTCAACACGAATGTACCCAAAGAGCTGGGTTATGCCCTTATCCTGAAATAAATTACATGCGATTAATAAATACACTAGGATGACCAGTTTCGATCGTCAAGCGATCATCATCAGATCCATTACACTTAGGCTATAAAATCTATGTTTGAAAATACAGGTGAAAATATTTACAATATGTACAATTAATTAGTTCCAGTATTGGTACTGCAACTGTCGGTGTATGCTAAATGCAGTATATATGATGTTAGGTGTAATGCTAAATGGTGATAGATATCCGGAGTTTGTAATTTGGAGTGATTATATGGTTGTAAAAATCAACCATGGTTAAACTGTAATATTACAGTTTTCCTTGCTGGAGCTGCGCGCAGTTTTCGTGTTCACTGTAACTCCAGGTGTGGGCGACTGAGATGGTCTGTTATCTCAACGACACGGGTTTTTCCCTTTTCTTCCCCCCTTTTCATATGTGTTGTGTGGAGTCAGTGCGATGTGTTTATGTGGGGTGTTGCCAACCTAGATAAGGATTTCAGGATTAGGGCATAACCCAGTACTTTAGGTACACTCGTGTTGACCGACTGAAAAGCACTAAACTCTTGTTTACTAAGGCAACACTGAAAAATGGCTTCAAACCCCACAGTGTCTTTGGTGAATGGTGAATTCCTTGGTGCGTTGATATAGCAAATAAATATATGTGCGTGCGTGTCTTAATATAATGTTATAAATATAGCCTAAACCAGCCACAAAATAGTAGGCTAAACCTGACAACTGTGATACTGAAACTCATTGCTGTTCTCTGTTGTGGCTTATGGACACATTTTTCACGCTATTACATGCATTACTACCCGCAGCGCTGCAGATTATCAATATTTCATTAGCACATATTTTCTGACCAGACATTCATTTTGATAGTTGAATAATTGAAGTGAAGCTTTTAGCTCCATCGACCAAATATAATGTAGCTATTAAACAACCACTTGTGGAGTGGGTGATGCTCACTTACAATTACGGCTGTCGATTCAATAGATTAATCGAACGATTAACCGATTAATTTAAACAATCGATTAACCGATCAATGTGCTTTAGTCGATTAAATGAATCGATTAATATAGTAGTGTGATGTAGGAAAAGTAATTGTATTGCGGTGCACAAAACCTGTGTATTGTATTATTATTTGCCACTTGACGCGCTAGCATCAGCTATTGTAAGATTGACAGGTCATTTAAGTTAGCGTGACTGTCTACTCACCCCCAAGCTTGCAGGTTCGCTCCTGGCCGTGGTAAGTGATTTCTGAAAGGTGACAAAAATTACGACACGCATGTCATACGATGTTGGCATGTTAAAGAATCCAATTGAACAATCCGTGTTCATAATGGCAAAATTCATCTCGGGAGTATCCGCCAACACAAAGTTCCTCATTTCTCTACTTTTTTTTTTGTCGTGTAGCCTCCTGAGAGGCCGAGTGCAGGTCTTTCTAGTCGACGCCCGTGGGCGACCTGCGCGTCGGGATGAGAGATGGAATGGATGAAGATGAATGAAACTGGGCAATGATGTGGAAGGAAGCGGCCGTGGCCTGTCAGAAGTTACTGTCCCAGCATTTGCCTGGTGTTGAAAATGGAAAACCACGGAAAACCATTTCAAGGACAGCCGACGGTGGGGCTCGAACCCACGCGTCTACCGAGTCAGCAGAGAGCTTGGCCCCTTGACCTAACGCAGCGCTTTAGCCCGCGTAGCCACTACTGTCGGTATTTCTCTACTAGAAAGCGCTATAGTGTTCAAGGAGCTTAGATATCTAACCACCTTGACCATCATAGTGCTTCAAGGAACAACGAAATTGGACATGCAAGCTACCTTCGGGTGTCAAATAACAAAGCTTGCACCCGGCACCGAGGCCATACGATATTATTATTATTATTATAACGGAGATAAAAGCGATAATATCTCCTTAATTGCTTTCTTCTAAATAAATACTTTTAAAATTATTTTTTACTCGCACTCCGCTGATTTTCATATCTCGGCAGCCTTATCTGTAGTAATGGGGTCGTAGATGCAGACATCAGCAGCATAATTGGGAAAGTTTCGGCAGCCTTGCAACGAATACGATCCATATGGGAATTAGACTGTTTAGTATGTCCACAAAGATCCAGGTATATTAATCTATCATCTTACCGATCGCCATATACAGGGTGAACAAAAAATGCCGCACTTGGAGGTCGGCATGTGGTTCCTCGTCGAAATTTACGACAAAAGGTTATGTTGCAAAACCTAGTCCCGCCAATAGGTTTAACAGAAATGCGTGTTAAAAAACGATGCTCTGGCAACGCTGTAACTGCATGCAGCGTGGCCAAAAGCAGGTCGTAGGAACTTGGCGCTATGTCGGAGCTTTCTATGTACATTCCGATGCACTGCAGGATGTGACAGTGTTGCCAGCCCCTCGTTAGCGTACTTTCGATTTTTGCAAAAAATGAAAGTAGACTTATGAGATCACTACAGGTCCAAAAAATGTGTGTCTGTCTGTGTGTGTGTATGTGTGTGGGTGTGTGTGTGTGTGTGTGTGAGTGTGTGTACTCTGAATGTCTGTCCCCCCCTATCAATTCAAACACGGTGAAACCGAATTGAACGAAATTTGGTACAGAGGTAGAACAAGCAAAGGGCACCTCAGTGTCATGTTTTATATCGCCGCCATCTTTACTGAAACTGAATGGCGGCCACTCAAACGTTCAAAACGTAAAATCAAATAACGACTAACCAAATCATCCGATCTCTACCAAATTTGGTAACAACATACCTTCGTATAGGATGCGTCTTGTGACCAAACTACAAGGTCGTCCGCTATACTATTTCAGGATGGCGGCCGTGCGAATTATGCAAACTTTATAATCCATATCATGGGACCCACCAGTTCCGATTATCGAGCCGAGAATCGTTTTAACTGTTCTAAAGGAAGAGGCACGTTCGAAATTAAAAGTTTATTTTGTAATACTATAGTGCAGACGTGATTTTAAAAAGCTGAGCCGACTCAGAAATAAGACAAGATGGCAGCGGATATCTTGTGCCTGACTTATACTTCACTAATTTGAGTATTGCATGCAATATAGCGTACTGATACAAAATAAATAAACTTTGTATGAAATGCTTTATATATAAATAATATACTCCAGTGATGAAATCGTTTAGTATAAATCATTAGTTGCTAACAAGTTCTATGTATGTCATTTTATATAGAACGATATTCGTTGACACAATTGGCTCAGTGGTAGTTGGTCACTAGTCGTGGCCGAGTGAGGTGCGTGTGAGCGCGCTGTGTGACCGCATTGGAAGAGTGTACATTTTCTAATACCGGTGCTTCCGATAGTTCCACGGGTGAACTGACCTTCCGTGTGTCATTCGGACAATACTTTTTCAAGTAGTGTTCCAGATAGGACAACAAAACCAGGAAACCCAGAAAACCCCGCTGAAAATCATGTCCGGATACCAGAGGAAAAATACCGTACGCTGCCAATGGGACAAGCAGAGTTCTCGCGCCACACCAGGAGAAATTCACCGCTGGATTAGCGATACTCTCCGGTTGACTGTCGACCAAGTAGAAGCCATCCAGTTAAATGCACAAGAAAAAACCATGTACATCAAGGTAATCAGCATATCTACTTATCAGAAATTGTTAAATAATTTTGCAGATCCTATTAAATTTCAGTATGACTCAGGCGAAATGACTAATGTTAAGCTCTCCCCAGCGGATTCCAATTTTACCACAGTGCGTATATTTAATGTCCCACTTGAAGTTCCACCTGAAATTTTCAAATCCGTCCTGTCGAAATATGGCACTGTGAGTGAAGTCAGGAAAGAACAATGGTCTTCTGCTTATCAGTTCCCGGTGTATAATGGAATACGCGCAGTCACTATGGAAATAAAACAAGATATCCCCTCCACTGAGACTTTTGGTGGCCATTCTGGATACCTATCTTATAATGGACAGAAACAGACCTGTTTAATTTGCAATGCTAACACACATCTACGTATCAACTGCCCACAGAAAATGATTCCCCTCGGTATAACTCCTACACAACAACGACGTGTTCAATACTCGGAAGTCGTGACACAGCAAACGTCACATGAACACATGTTTATTGATCAGTCAGCTGGGACAACACCAGCAGTGGCCTCTGATTCACACGACGCAGAACTGGTACCTTACACTGACCAGCTCAGCGAGTCACAGAGTGCCCCTGTGCTATCGGCAACATGTATCGCAGCCTTAGAACCAATTATGCCGCCACTACAGGCTGCCACAGAAATTTTGTCTTCACTGCCCCCACCTTCTCTGGTACCTACCGACTCACCAAAGCAGGTTGATCGGGGATCCGAGAACGTATCTAAAAAGATAAAAACAAATGCCTCGATTGCCGTACCAGCCCAGAAGAATCAACTGGCTCTACAAACGTTCCCGCATCTGTGAAAAAGAAACGAAATCTTCATTCTACGTCATCTAGGGACCCACGAACGCTCTCAAACGCTGACAGCCGGCCTATGAATGGCAATCATAAGGAACTATCTCAACCTAATTTGACATAGTGCACCAGGATAATTCTCACCTGTGTCTTCTTTCGAGTCCACCTTCCAGTATGTCTAGCACAGCTTTTATACTTCTCTTATTGGCGCAATTTCTCACTGTGGCCACTGTGAATATCAATGTAATAGAATGCCCTCTGAAATTTCAACTGTTGGAGAGATTCCTTCGAGATGCAGATATTGACATTGCCTTCATTCAAGAAGTTGCCATACCGTGTTTACCCATATCTGCCTTCTACAAACAATACATCAATACCGGTAATACGAATAGAGGGACCGGATTCCTCATAAGACATGATATCCCACTCGAAGGTGTGCTATGTCATCCATCAGGACGCATAATATCTGGACACATAAACAATACCACCCTGATAAATGTATATGCCCCATCCGGGTCCAATAAACGTGTGGAACGGAAAATGTTCTTTGAACAGAGTATACTGCCTCATCTGCACGACGTTAAGGAAAAACTTATTCTTGCAGGGGATTTCAATTGTATTCAACGCCCAGAGGATTCCGCTAGTCCATACAAAGGTGTCAACCCGGCTCTCAGGACCCTTCTTACCTCCCTACACCTCATTGATGCTGTGGATAGCTTAAGGGTGCCCCTGCCCCATTACACCTGTATAAGTCACAACTCCTCATCACGAATTGACCGCATCTACCTTTCACAGGAACTTATCCAGCCTAGACGATATGAAGTGATACCTGCCAGTTTCACTAACCATTATGCAGTCGTATGTACAATCTCTTACCCCCATCCCATATTTCACATAGGAAGAGGTTATTGGAAACTGAATTGCTCGCTGTTACTGGAGGAGGAATGCCAAGATATTTTCAGACAACACTGGACTCGATGGGTCCAACAAAAATGCAAATTTCGCGACTGCGCAGACTGGTGGGATATTTTGGTTAAACCAGGGATCCACCGCGTCTTTAAGAACATATCCTACTAACGAGGTCGGGAAAGACGGGATACAGTTGAATTTTACTATCGAGTTCTTCGCCAGCTCCAGCAAAGATCTGATGCTGGGGAGCGTATATATGACCAGATTCGGGAAGTTAAAACCAAGCTCCTGTCTCTACAGCAACGAACGCTCGCTCATATAAACGTGGCTTTAAAAGATCGTACAGTGCTCCCAGACGAAAGTGCAAGTGTATACCATATCGCCAAAGGACAACGTGAGCGGCAACGTAAATATATCCACCGCCTCCGCACCAGTACTGGAAGTGTTGTCACCTCCCCTGACGCTATACGTAGTGAAATATCACTATTTTATCAACGGTTCTACGCTCCGGCTCTAATTGATCCACAGCAGGTGACCCTATTGCTTTCATCTTGCAATACCCATCTGTCTCCGGACAACAAAACTCGGCTCAGCGCGGATATTACGGATGAAGAGATTCACTCTGTGGTTAAGCACCTCCCAAACAACCGCTCACCTGGCATTGATGGACTGCCATATGAAATGTATAAACACTTCTGGCCTCTCATTGGCAAAGAATTTTGTCATGTCCTGCGTACCATTCTCCAACGTCGTGCTCTTTGTCGATCACATCACGAGGGTACCATAGTCCTCATACCAAAAACATCCTCTCCCATGGCAGTTGGTGACTTCCGACCAGTTACTCTGCTCTGCAGTGATTATAAAGTCCTTACCAAAGTACTTGCATGCCGATTGAAGACTGTTTTACATGATATCATTGGTGATGAACAATGTTGCAGTATACCTGGAAGAACTCTGTTAACAAACTTAGCGATACTAAGGGACCTACAACTAAATGCCGAAATGCTCCGCACTGAGCCAATGAGTTTTCTCACCTTGGATCTTGATAAAGCTTTCGATCGCATCAGTCATGAATACTTGTACATGGTCTTGCAGCACTTTGAATTTCCTGCAATCCTTATTGACTACATTCGTATGATAAATTGTAATGCTACGTCTCGAGTGCTCGTCAACGGTTTTCTTTCCCCTCTGATTCCAATACAACGATCAGTTAGGCAAGGATGTCCCCTCTCCATGCTACTTTTTGTCATTGGCCTTGAACCGTTCATTCGGACTACCCAGGTGAAGCTACAGGATTACAAACTGTCCACACATGTTTTTGGCATGTGCGCCTATGCTGATGACGTATCCATATTGATCCGCAATAATGAAGACATCTCCCACATCGATAGCGTCCTTCAGCTCTACCATATCGCCTCTGGAGCACAATCGAACCCCCAGAAAACTGCTTTGCTTCCGCTCAATAATAACTCAGTGATTACCCAACAGCCCTGGTTCCGGATAGTAAATGAGGTGAAAATTCTTGGCATTACCTGGAAGCAATCGATTCTGGACACGGTGCAAGCAAACTGGACTAAGGTCATTGCCAAAGTTAGGGGAGTGCTGATCCAATTTGGTCAAAGAAACCTCAATATAGTGCAACGGGTCATAGTCCTCAACGTATTTGCGCTCTCTAAAATATGGTATGTCGCACAACTTTTCCCACTTCCCAAAATGTTTGAGAGCCAATTGGCAAAATATATAGGTTGGTTTCTATGGCAAGGATTTTTGTTCCGAGTACAACGGGAACAGTTGTATCTCCCATCCCGGCAAGGCGGGCTAGGGCTAACCGCTCATGGCATGAAATGCCGTGCACTCCTCTGCAAGAACGATATCACCATTCTTTCCCAACATGACACTTTTACGAAAGCGCTATACAAAGATATTCGAAACACAGCCCGTGGTTGTGATAGAGCTTTGCCGAAGATATTTAGGGACCATCAACAGCACCTTCTGGAAACTGTTCGCCAAATGCCTTCAGGGATTGTTCCAACGACGAAAAGTATCTATAACTTGTTGCGGCAAGTGGTACACTCCAAACCGCGAATAGACGCCACCACCCTCTACGTCCATTGGCCCACTGTTTGGAAAAATTTTGGGGCTATGACCATTTCTTCTGCTGTACACTCCCGGGTTTTTATCTTCCTCAACGATCTCATCCCAACCGCTCTACGGCGATATACCATCCGTCTTGAAGCTTACCTATGGTGTACTATATGTGGTCAAACTGATACGGCGATACACCGCTTCACATCATGCACGCGAGTTGCCTCCACGTGGCTGTGGTGTAAGGGAAACGTATGTCAACTATTAAATGTGCCCACGGATGACCTTGATGACAGGAAGTTGATTCGCTTGTCGGTGACCGCCTTCCCCCAAATTAAACAGACTGCCATTGTGTGGATAATGGGCCAATATGTACACTTCGTGATGGACAATGATCAACATTTCTCATTCCTGGATCTCAGGTATCACCTGCAGAAAGAGCGTTGGAAGCTTAGTGAAAGTGGACAATTGTACGATAAATATGGACACTATCTGGACTTTCTTGTGATGTAATAGTATGGTATTTATCATATCTGAAAATTCTGTAATTCGGTAAAGAGCTAATAAAAAAAAAGTGGTAGAGCGTTAGCCTATCGCTCAAATTCCTATGGTTCAAACCCGATCAAAGCTAGGTTTTTTGCTTGAAATTTTATATGTTTATTGTTTTGTAATGACTCAGACGTTTTAAAATTAAGCGTTATATTGTGCATATTAAGGTGTAAAATATATATTTAATTAAAACATAACTCGCCAGCAGATTTACTAGAGACATCTAGCAGCCAAAAAGGTAACTGCACGCCGACCTACTTATTAACTTCCAGATTTTATTGAAAAGTTTCTTCTTATGGCCGCTAGAATGCACTCGCTCTGTTAGGATTATATTGTTCGATACTTCACCACTAGATGTCACGACTAGTCTACGTGGGGCTCCATTGATTACTATACCATTGGCATTCTATGCGCATCGAATTTGAAGAATGACAAGATGATACTACGATACATTTTTACTTTTTATTTTAAAGGGTTTGAAACAGCCTATTTTGCGTTACTTGAAAATGTTATTTGAAGTAAAGAACAAAACGATTTCACATAGGAACTGAATTCAAGCCGTTGGTGTTAGTTCAGGTTATTAATTACTACTTTTATTTCAGGCAAATAGCAATCGAAAATATCCACATAGTTTGTATACACACGTCTCTGTAGGGTCATGGAAAGATTTGTTAATTCAATTAGGGTTGTGAAAGCCATGCACAACCAGACGTGTAAAGACATGCCTCAACTCAAAGTTGGATGTTGCCCACGGCAGGTCGTATATGTAATAATAATAATAATAATAATAATAATAATGTTATTGGTTTTACGTCCCTTTTAACTACTGCTGCTTTTAGAGACACCGGGGAGCCGGAATTTTGGCCCGAAGGGGATCTTTAACGTGACACGGCTCCCTCGCATTTGTGCACCCTCAAATGCTAGCTGACTACGCCAGAATACGAACCTGCAACCTAGGGCCCAGCAAGCGAGAACGTTACCGCTGAGCCACGCAGCCAGTCCGGTCGATTATGTCTCCAGATCCATAACATTCTTGATATACTTCTTATCTTTCTTTCTTTCTTTCTTTCTTTCTTTCTTTCTTTCTTTCTTTCTTCAATGATGGTAGCAGTTTTTATCTAGGTTGTGGCGTTTGGTAGAGGTAAATCGTTTCTAAGGTCTTCAACAAAGAATAGTTCTATTATACTCTTTGATAATAACAACGAGTTATAACTATACTCATACATTTAGGAGAAAGTAGGCTATATGTTCTTTACTGAACATCTTGTTTTCATACTTGTGTTTTCAAACAACACCCAATCCGATTTTGCTATTGAAACTTTTGTCTTGCAATTGGATGAGGAATCGCATGCCGACATCCGAGTACGGCATTCTTTGTTCACCCTGTATGCTTGTGAGACGTGGAGAATATCAGTAAAATCAGCACACAAGCTCAACGTTTTTCACCAACGATGTTTGAGGCGAATTTTGAAAATCAGTTATCGTGACCACATAACAAATGATGAAGTAGTAAGAAGAACTGGTCTACGCAGCCTGCAAAAAAATCGTTGCTTGAAGAAGAAAGAAGTTCGCGGGACATGTTCTACGTATGAATGATAGAAGGATACCCAAATCAGCACTATTGTGGAAACCAACGGAAGGATACCGAAGTAGAGGAAGACCTCGTAATAGCTGGAAATGAACTTTCCGAAAGGATCTTGAATGCATGGATATGAACTGGGAGGAAGCTGAAACCTGGCAGTTGATAGAGTCCGCTGGAGGAAACTTGTTGCCCGAAATGCTACCTAGCATTGGAGGAACTGAGTCTAAGTAAGTAACTAAGTATGACATCTATAGGCCAAGTTCTTGCTGCAAGGCACCACTTTTAGTTTACCTTCCCGAGCACCAAGAGCAATCGCTTCCATCGTCTCATTGTGTCGTTGGCTTTCTTTCAATCGTAGCTTACCCTGTTCTACAGTTTTTATAGTTTTGGCGACAGCGCTAGCAGCACCAAGTAGGGTTGTAAACGTAAATAGGCCGGCAAAAACGGCTGGTAAAAATCCGCCACGTTTAGGGACAGGAATCACTCGTCCAGGTTTTTGCAAAAAATTAAAGTAGACTGATGAGATCAACACAGGGCGAAAAAAGTGTGTCTGTCTGTGTGTGTGTATGTGTGTGTGTGAGTCTGTGTATGTGTGTGTGAGTGTGTGTACTCTGAATGTCTGTCCCCCCTATCAATTCGAACACGGTGAATGCGAATTGAACGAAATTTGGTACAAAGGTAGCACTAGCAAAGGACACCTCAGTGCCATGTTTAATATCGCTGCCATCCTGACGGAAACGTAATGGCGGCCACACAAATGTTCAAAGCTTAAATCAAATTACGACTAACCTAATCATCCCATCTCTACCAAATTTTGCAACAACATACCTTTATAGGGGAGCATCCTTTGACCAAATGAATAGGTCATTAGCCTAATAGTTTGCGGATGGCGGCCATCTTTGTGTGAAAATCAATTCCCCCTATTAATTCAAACACGGTGAAACCGAATGGAACGAAATTTGGTACAGAGGTAGCACTAGCAAAGGGCATCTCATTGTCATGTTTTATATCGCCGCCATATTGAAAGAAACGTAAGGGCGGCCACACAAATGTTCAAAGCTTAAGTCAAATTACGACTAACATAACCATCCGATCTCTACCAAACTTTGCAACAACATACCTTTATGGAGGGAGCATCCTTTGACCAATCTAATAGGTTATTAGCTTAATAGATTGCGGATGGCGGCCATCTTTATGTCAAAATTGATTCCCCCTATTAATTCGAACACGGTGGAACCGAATGGAACGAAATTTGGTACTGAGGTAGCACTAGCAAAGGGCACCTCAGTGTCATGTTTTATATCGCCGCCATCTTGACCGAAACGTAATGGCGGCCACACAAATGTTCAAAGCTTAAGTCAAATTACGACTAACATAACCATCCGATCTCTACCAAACTTTGCAACAACATACCTTTATGGAGGGAGCATCCTTTGACCAATCTAATAGGTTATTAGCTTAATAGATTGCGGATGGCGGCCATCTTTATGTCAAAATTGATTCCCCCTATTAATTCGAACACGGTGGAAACGAATGGAACGAAATTTGGTACTGAGGTAGCACTAGTAAAGGGCACCTCAGTGTCATGTTTTATATCGCCGCCATCTTGACCGAAACGTAATGGCGGCCACACAAATGTTCAAAGCTTAAGTCAAATTACGACTAACATAACCATCCGATCTCTACCAAACTTTGCAACAACATACCTTTATGGAGGGAGCATCCTTTGACCAATCTAATAGGTTATTAGCTTAATAGATTGCGGATGGCGGCCATCTTTATGTCAAAATTGATTCCCCCTATTAATTCGAACACGGTGGAACCGAATGGAACGAAATTTGGTACTGAGGTAGCACTAGCAAAGGGCACCTCAGTGTCATGTTTTATATCGCCGCCATCTTGACCGAAACGTAATGGCGGCCACACGAATGTTCAAAGCTTAAATCAAATTACGATTAACCTAATCATCCTATCTCTACCAAATTTTGCAACTACATACCTTTATGGAGGGAGCATCCTTTGACCAATCTAATGGGTCATTCGCCTAATAGTTTGCGGATGGCGGCCATCTTTGTGTCGGATTCTATTCCCCCTATTAATTCAAACACGGTGAAACCGAATGGAACGAAATTTGGTACAGAGATAGCACTAGCAAAGGGCTTCTCAGTGTCATGATTAATATCGCCGCCATATTGACAGAAACGTAATGGAGGCCTAACAAATGTTTAAAGCTTAAATCAAATTACGACTAACATAACCATCCGATCTCTACCAAACTTTGCAACAACATACCTTTATGGAGGGAGCATCCTTTTACCAATCTAGTAGATCATTAGCCTAATAGTTTGCGGATGGAGGCCATCTTTATGTCAAAATTAATTCCCCCTATTAATTTGAACACGGTGGAACCGAATGAACGAAATTTGGTACAAAGGTAGCACTAGCAAAGGACACCTCAGTGTAATGTCTTATATCGCCGCCATCTTGACGGAAACGTAATGGCGGCCACACAAATGTTCATAGCTTAAATCAAATTACGATTAGCCTAATCAACCGATCTCTAGCAAATTTACCAACAACATACCATTATGGAGGGAGCATCCTTTGACCACACTAATAGGTCATTAGCCTATTTCGCGGATGGCGGCCATCTTTGTGTGAAAATCGATTCCCCTTATCAATTCGAACACGGTGAAACCGAATGGAACGAAATTTGGTACAGAGGTAGCACTAGCAAAGGGCACCTCAGAGTCATGTTTTATATCACCGCTATCTTGACGGAAACGTAATTGCGGCCACCCAAATGTTAAAAGCTAAAATGTAATTACGACCAACCTAATAATCTAGTCTCTACCAAATTTTGCAACACCATATCTTTATGTGGGAAACATATTCTGACCAAACTGCAAGAACATCAGCCCAATAGTTTGCAGATGGTGGCCAAGTATGTGTGCAAATCGATTCCCCCTATCAATTCAAACACGGTGAAACCGAATTGAACGAAATTTGGTACAGAGGTAGCACTAGCAAATGGCACCTCATATTCATGTTTAATATCCCTATAGCACGTTGTATTTCAACAAGCTACTACAACCAACATTCAATCATACTCCTTGAAAAGGACAAAGAGTTATAACAAAACCCATGCATTTAGGAGAAAGTAGGCTATATGTTCTTTACTGAACATCTTGTTTTTCTTTATCACCGCTCCATTGTGGGATTATGGAGTAGTATGTTACTAAGTCAAAGTAAGACTCCACCAATACAATACAAATTTAAAATTATTATCTTCCTCGCAGGAAATGGAATTCTAAACATTTAAAAAGTACATTATGCAACGAGCCTATAATGGAAATAATTAAGACACGAGTATGTTTATAAAACGAGCATATGCGAGTTTTATAATTTCCATACGAATGTCTTAATTACCATTATAGCCGAGTTGCATACGACTGTTTATGTTCGACGATAATTATTATAACTATTTTATGTTCGAACATAAATCTTCATAAATATCTGTCGAGATTTCGCCAGTTTTATGTACTGAACAGAGCGCATGAAGTACAGAGAATGCCTTGTATTTGACCATGGCCTCCTCGATTAACCTACTATGACACTAGGCCACGCAGTGAAATTTAAATTAGAAGGCCGTGGAACTCTGCGCATGTGCGATGCTATTCTTATCTAATTGGTCAATCAATTGTTTCTTGAGCTCTGATTGGTGGGAGAAACTGTTTCATAATGAAAAATAGTGCTATAATGAGCCTCATTATAGTACAGTTGTCTGACAAATAATAGTCAGGGTCGAACATAAAATATATTATTCGAAGTTTCTTTCCTCGAACGGATACTGTGTGAAATCGACTAAAATTTGATTAATCAACCGATTAACCGATTCAAGACATTCAGTTAACCGATCAGAATTTGTAATCGATCGACAGCTCTAGCTATAAACTGACCGTAGATATGAGCATAAGACGCGCACAATCTGTTGGCTATTCTTCCTGTGCTGTCCTAGCTGTGGTTCATGAGATTCTCACACTGGAAGCCTCAAACCGAGCGACTCGTTATATGTAGTGAAAATAGCCTCTTATCCCATCCAAAGCTACGTGTATGCGTTTCTTCAAATTCTGGAATACATTCTATAGATTTGCAAAGTTAACGGTTTCAATGGGATAAGTTCACATTATTATTATTTAATTTCATATGTTCACCATATCGTTGGGTAGAATTCACCACTTCATCGGCATTTGTTGCAAGATGGAGTGGAGTTCTCTATACTGGTAGGTTGAGGAATGAACGAACTATGGAGCAGGTTTTCAAAATAACTACTTTCTGCATACGGGTCTGCAGATAATGGTGGAGCCCCAGTTCATCGAGGTTGGTCTTCAGCGACTTCGGTATGATACCTGTGGAAGAGATTATGATAGGCAATACAGTGACAAATTCCTGTCGCCACATCTGTCGGATCTCTTCAGACAGAGGCATGTATTTGGTCACTTTCTCAGCATAACTGTGCTGGATATTATGCGAGTTAGGGGCTGCGATATCTACTAGAAGAGTTTTCCTCTGTACTTTATCAATACGAATAATGTCTGGCCTGTTTGCTGATATGGGTCTATCTGTGATCACTGACCTGTCCCAGAGTAGCTTGTGTGTATCATTCTCCAGAACAGCATCAGGAAAGTATTGATAGTAAGGCAGAACATTATTACTTAAGGAGTGCTTCTTTACCAAGTTCAGGTGGATTATCTTGGCTACTTGGTCATGCCTCTTCAAATAGTGAAAATGAAAATCCACAGCCTGCTTCCAGTCTCCGACCGGATCAGGAAAGGAATGAATGAAGCCCCCATGTAGCGGCGAGGATATGAACTGTGCCGGCTGTCGAGGCCTGACGCACTCCTCTGGGGCAATGATTAAATGAATGACGGATGAAATGAAATGATAGTGGAGAGCGTTGCTGGAATGAAATTTTGACAGGGAAAACTGGAGTACCCGGAGAAAAACCTGTCTGCCTCCGTTTTGTCCAGCACAGATCTCACATGGAGTGACCGGGATTTGAACCACGGACCCAGCGGTGAGACCCGGCGTGCTGCCGCCTAAGCCACGGAGGCTGTGCCTCTTCAGATAGTACGTAGATTAAATTGTTGTGATATGCTGGATGGTCTCCGATTCGCGATGGCATCTCCTACATTTGTCATCTGGCATGTCTGCCTTAATAATGTATTTTAGGTAGTTCTTTGTTGCCACTACTTGATCTTGTATCGCGATTATTATTATTATTATTATTATTATTATTATTATTAAACACAATGTGTACACAAATTATTTCTTGGGTGCGTGCAACTACGATGCACGACGATATTTGAGTGTGACAGCGTCTTCTTGGACTGATTTCTGTAAACTGTCGCTCTAGCAAAATTTCAGCTCCGTATATATATTTTAATTATGTATTTTGAGCAAGGCTTCATAACTTAACATAACGAAAATGGTTGTTTGGGTAGATTATGTAACAAAATGGGTCTTGGTCACATTGTGGTCGTTACGTTTCATATCCGGAAGTCATTTGTATCGCATGGTAACGTTATTGGGCCATATAAAGTTATTCTGATATTGGTTATCGTAGAAACGAAATAGTATTGTCTGACAGAAATAACGTTATATGAATAAGTCTCTCGAAAAATATCCCCTAATACCGTTATTCGGACTAATAACGTTCTTCGGATATCGGTTATCGTAGAAACGAAATACTAGTGCCCACCTGAAATAACGTTATTGGAATACATTACTCGAAAAAAATCTCCTAATATCGTTATTTGGACTGATAACGTTATTCGAATATCAGTTAACTAAGGAACGAAATGGTAGTGCCCGCCTGAAATAACGTTATCGGAATACATATCTCGAAAAACATTCCTCCAATACCGTTATTAGGATTAATAACGTTATTCGGATATTGGTTATCTCAGGAACGAAATGGTAGTGCTCACTAGAAATAACGTTATTTGAATAGATCTCTCCAAAAAAAATCCCCCAATACCGTTATTCGGACTAATAACGTTATTCGGATATCGGTTATCGCGGGAACGAAATGGTAGTGCTCACTATAAATAACGTTATTTCAATACATATCTCGAACATTATTCCCCCAATACCGTTATTCGGACTAATAACGTTATTCGGATACCGGTTATCGCAGGAACGAAATGGTAGTGCTCACTAGAAATAACGTTATTTGAATATATCTATCGAAAAATATTCCCTCAATACCGTTATTCGGACTAATAACGTTATTCGCATATCGTTTATATATTACAAACGGCATCATCGATTGAGAATGGCACCATTTTGATACATTTTGCGTTGGAGAACTCCATAGAGTAGAAAGAGTGGAAGTGTCACTTTGCGACCTACGTCGTGTTAGGTTCTGAGTTTAGCCGCGAGGTTAATAATTACTCAGAAGTGCTTACCGTGAAAGGGTATTGTATTTTTAG
Organism: Meconema thalassinum; assembly: GCA_946902985.2. Classification (NCBI taxonomy): domain Eukaryota; kingdom Metazoa; phylum Arthropoda; class Insecta; order Orthoptera; family Tettigoniidae; genus Meconema; species Meconema thalassinum. Next base: position 2,093,992,636 of record OX336388.2, on the reverse strand, counting down.
CCTACTTTTCACATTTTGCAAAAATGAAGAAAAAGTAGACTAATAAGACCGATCTGGGCAAATGTCTGTCTGTCTGTCTGTCTGTCTGTGCATGTCCCCCCCCCCCCTTATCAACTCCTAAACGGCTGAAGCAATCAAAACCAAATTTGGTATGAGTAAAGATCTATATCTGAATATCTCAAGGCCATGAAAATGAAGTCAGTGCTACCAACTGCTGAAAAACCGCAATTGAAATTTGAGCTCCATGTTGGATATCTTGAAGGTATGCATGGGAGCTATTCCAAAATTGGCACATAATTACACTGACCGGCAAATAAAGTGGAACAGTAATTTAAAAAGTATAAAATTAGCCATGAAAAAGATGTAATCACATTTTAAATGCTTTTCACGCATTAGGACACACATCTGAAACATCCGTGAATAGAAATTGACATTTCTTAGGGTGGTTTATTACCACCAATTACCCCCAATCTTCGATGAGCCTAACAAGCTGTCATGGACGCTAAGGGTGGAAACACTCGTTTTTAGTGACCAGTGTTCCGGTACAGTGCAGTGCAAAAATTAACACTGCTTTGTTTGGCATAAAAAACAGCCCAAAGGAACATTAGTAAAAAATAGAAAACTGTTAGATTTGTGAAATGTAACGAAATTTGTGAGTTAAAGCGTGTTGTATAACATGTTTCAGTATTTTCTGTAGACAACCATCGAAAATTTACACGAATAATGCAAATATTGGAAAACCGATACATTTTAGTGGAATAAATTAAGAAATTACATAAAAAATTGAAGTGTTCCACTTTTTTTTGCCGGTCAGTGTATATAGACAATAATATTTCAGTTTAATTTCCAGGAGGCCATACATGACAGTGTTGGCAAAATGATTCTAAGCATGCTGATAGGTCAAATTTTTAAATTAATAGAACTTCTACACTATCAATTGGATTTCAACCAAATTTCGTATGTAGTCTACTATGTGTACATAACCAGATATCACTATGCGTATTCCTAAGAGCAACCAGCTGCTGACAACTGTTGATAATTGCTGTCTCTACTTTTTTACCCTTATATTAATATATCAGAATGCATGCAAGCCAACAACTCTAAACTTTGCACACGTATAGTACCTGACATTCTAGATTAATTTGGAGTAACTAATATTATGCCAATGCCGCTAACATGATTCTAAGCCTGATGATAAGTTTAATTCTAAAATGCATGTAACTTCTATACATACAAATGGATTTCGTCCAAAATTGGCACAACAATAGATCATAATATGGCAGATTATTTCTGACCAAGACATGCATGACATTGCTGCCAACATGATTTTACGCGCACTGATAGATCCAATATCTAACTGCATGTAACGTCCACGTTATCCATTGAACTTCAATCAAATTTTGTATTCTGTACCTTAAGAGATGGACCTAAGAATATATTAAGTCACCAGGGCTTCCAACTGTAGTGCAGGTATATTTCGAATTAATTAGAAATTTTGATATTACCAACTTAATTTCGTCATTAACTTAGATAGTTCCATATAGATTAAACATTGGCTTGAATCTTTAAGTTTAAGAAAAATAGGCTCCTTAGTTTGTCACGGAACTGCTTGTTGAACTTGCGAAAGTGTCAAATGTCCGGAAAACACTCTTAAATGCGCTTTTGAAGAAAGGAACAACAGACCGACACCACTTGAAATACATAGGCCTAGGTGGATAGCAAACGACCTGAAGCTTAATAGAGATCAAGTACTAGCGAATCAACTAGACAACGGGGAAAATTCAGTGTACATTAAATTAGTGTACACCTTACTTTATGAAAACATATTATCTCGACATGAAGGTGTGAAATCCTTCCGGCTAGCTAGCGGTAACACCAAAAAGATAACTATCACTGCTTCAGACTCTTTAACAAAACGTGTGCGTGTCTGTTTAATCTCCTCCCGAAGTCAACAATGAAAGGCTCTCCCGCGTGCTTTCTACGCATGGAGTTCTCAAGGACATACGGAACGAGTGCTGGAATGAAGTATACGAATTTTATGCTGTAAGTAATGGCATACGTATTGTAACAATTGAACTTAAATACCCCATTCCATCATATTTGACGGTCAATGATTGTAAAGTTCGGTTATCATATGAAGGACAAGCTAAGTATTGCTTTTATTGTAAAGAAACCTCCCACTTACAAATAGACCGTCCGAACAGAAGGAATCGCCCGGTATTCATGTCAGACAACAAACCTACAGCACGGTGCTGGGCGAGTCAGATGGGAGTAGTAAGCTAAGCGACACTACCGACATGGAAACTGCAGTACCTTCCCCTGAATATCCAGCCATATCAGAGGCCTTTCATAACAGGCCCCATTCTACAAACACATATAGCATTGCGGAAGTAACTCAACCATCAGATAACGTAGCTGAAACATCCCTGACTACTTTACATAGCAATGAAGAGGGAACTGTGACGTCACGATCGGACAGCACGGGGAAGGGTCACACTAGCAGGCAACACAGAAGTCTGTGCAGCAGCCAGATACTATTAAGACTAAATGTCCAGATTTTTAGTTTGTAATTCTGACACCACGGAGCAGCACCAAAGTGAGGCAATTTCTCCTGAATGGAAGCTCGTATTTGCGATGTCAAAACCACTATGTATACTAGAGTGCAATAGAATTGATATCAATTCAATTCATTTTCCAAAATGTGAAAAACAAAGACGTTACTAGCAGTTTTTTATATTTATGCTTAAACATGAAAAAACTGGTAATACGGAAACGGAGATTTATTTCCTGATTCCAATGCATTTTTCATAAATAAAATCGGGTGAATGGAATCGTCGGCATTAGTTTGGGAATTGTTTAGAAAAGGGTGGTAGGAGTAGCGGCGCGGCTATACAAGATCTCTAGCGCAAGGAAAATGATGAACACGCCGAGTTGACGAATATTGTAGTTCGGCGAGTCAGGGCCGTGGAGAGCGGCGACGGGCCCTGGGGCTGGAATCTCCCGGGCCCCCCTCTGTAACCAAACTCTGTAAAATTAATTTATAATCTTCGTAAATTTGCACAAATTGATTTTGCGCATTTTTTTTTCATTGCACAAAATGTTCATCACGAAATCAATTAAAGAACATAAAAAACCAGCAATAATAATAATAATAATAATAATAATAATAATTGTAGCATGCTGAACTGCTATGCCCAAGATCGCGGGTTTAAGTCTGCCCGAAGTCGTCAGATTTTTAAAGGAGACCAAAACACGAAAGTCAACTTGCCTCAAAATCAAAGTATGTATCAGGCAGTGTTCAACTATATATTTGCTTTTGCGCTATGCCGCTCCGCAGGCCGGGAAACGAAGGAAACACGAGTAGCTGTGACGTCACTGCGCCGTAAGCGGTGAGTGAGCTATCCGCTCCATTCAGTTGATTGTTGCAATACGCGCGCTGCCACTCTTCCGTTGATTAGTGTTGTTTATTATAATCGAGTGTGATAGCTAGTTGGCAAAATGCCTTCGTGTAGTGTATACGGTTGTAACAACAGAACGAGTAAAATCCGAAACTGTAGAGAAAAAGAAGTAAATTTCCATAGATTTCCAAAGCGTAGTAAGTCGCCACGTAGATTTAGCAGTTGGGTACATTTTTGCAAGAGGAAACATTTTTCTCCCGGTAATGGGGCTACTGTGTGTTCAATGCATTTTTAAAAAGACAGACTATGATGAAACGCAACTTTTGAAAATGAAGTTGATGCCTACGGAAAAGCTACAAGGTCAAAATTGAAGCCAGGAGCTGTTCCTTCGATAAGGTGTCCGGCGCCGACACTTCTCATTCAGGAATGCAAATTCATACGCAAGCCGCTTCACAAAGTACACTGTGGAACTGAGCAGAGCAGGACGGAAAGGTATGAGATTAAAAGACGAAGGGAGTTTCTCGACCCTCCAAGGACGACCTGATGAAGAAGTACTTCTCACGATTTCACATGTAACAATAAATGATGTACCGTACTGCATATCAAAATAATATGTCTATATTTATCGTAAATTAACCATCTTAGAACACTTACATAATTCTACTGTTCTAATTTACGGTGGCCGTGGTGGCACAGCGGTCAAGCTGTTGGCCTCTCACCAAGGTGGTCTGGGTTTCATCCCAGGTCAATGCATGTGAGATTTTAGAAGTGAAATGCCATGTCCTGTGGTTCGGAATCCACCTAAAAAGGAGGTCCCGTGGCTCATAATCACACGATTCACGGTCACGTAAAACTACAATCTACATTCCTTTGTTTGAATTTACAGCTTGAAGCCCACATAGGTGCCATTGGGTTCCGGAAATGAGTTTCTTATGATGTTGACAACACATGATTGCACGACAATTCTGTTATTTTTACCAATCGCAGTCCATGAATTTACCCAGGAAGTGAACTGCATGTAACAAATATGATGATGATGTTGATAATTGTCGCTTTAAGGGGCCTAACATCTAGGTTATCGGCCCCTGATGATTTGGGTGATCGTGAAGATGATAATGAAATGTAAACTATAACTAAAACTAACTACTAACTTATATACTAGAAGAAGAAATGGAAAACATAAGGAGAATAAGGCAAATATAGGACAGGAGGAAAATAAATGCCCTCAACCCTCGAAGAATGTGGATTTAGGGACTTGGAAGGAAGGAGAGCCATAAAAGGCAGATAGGAAAGTGAAAGAGGAGAGGGTCCGCCCCAGAGGTAATGGATAAAAGGGGGAAAACCGGACCCAGCTCAGGAATTCCTCGGGGTCGCCAACTCCCGAACTCACCAGCCGTGAGCCCCTGAGGGTGTAGCAACATCCAGGGTGCACCAGAAGTGGCGGAGCTACATACACCCTGCCTCCTTGAGGGCCTTGAGCCGAAGGCAGGAGATAACATGAAAAGAAAACGAAGGCTGGCCTCTCGCAGAAGGAGGGTATCAGAAAAGATGAGACAAGGGCCAATAAAGTCGGGAAAGGAAGAGACTCTCTAGGCCTCGGATACCTTAATACCGTCGGGGTCGGAAGAGAACAAGAGTTGACCAAGTGAGGTCGACAGGAAAGAAGACGGAGAGGAGGCCGGCACGAGTAAGTGGAAGCAATGCCGGACTCAGCTGGGGCCCCGTGGTAACCTACCCACGTCCCACTTAATGTGAGCCCCTGGGGGATTGTAACATATAAATCGCCAAGTTCTATTTGTTGGAATTAAAGCTGTCAGTAAACGTTTCTTTGCCCTGTTCATTTTTTTAAGCTCATGTTATGCCTTGCCATTGTCAACACTTCGCGGTCTAAAATAAGCCTTGAAAACGAGGGATTTCTTGTTATACACATAAATTCTTCCAATTTCACTACTTTTACATAGTCTAATTCACAAGAGCATACACTTTCTTCATTCGTATCCATGATGGTACACTCATTAGGCCTACACTTACACCAAGTTCGCATGCCGGCTCGGCCTGTAGTGTTTATATAAGCTGAATAAGCAAAATTTAGAATAATGGAATGCTCTCTCTGTCTTCAGGTATATTCTGAGAACAATACATAGCATCGCCTAAGTTGACCACTTTGAGACAGCTGTTCTTCCCCCAAGCGCTTTATAAAGTAAAATATTGTCCACTTGACAGAATAGGCCTATGTTTCTCAATCCTTGTAACATTGTCCACAGACAGATTCATTGCATTCAATAAATTATTGCCAGTAGCAAATTCAAGTCACATAAAGGCAATAATAAAGCAATGCCCGATCGGGTCCATCCACCTAGGACGCCGGGCCCCCTGGGAGGGTCGGGCCCCGGGGCACCAGCCCTGCCTGACCCCCCCCTCTCGTCGGGCCTGCGGCGAGTTACATGTACAAGTGCCTAGGCGTGGAACAATATCTGAGCAATAAAATTATAGTAATGTCACGCTTATGTAACGTTGACACAATGTGCTTATACAGATACTTTCTTACTTCCTCAAACATTCTTGTTCTTGTTCTTGTTGATAATAATACATTGTAGGGGCTTGGGACATCTTGGTCATCAGTCCCATGTAGTTGACTATGTGTGTTACTGTATTAGAGCCAGGGATGGGGCAGGTGCCCTGAGTCTTCAAGTAAGGTACTATCTCGGCATTTACCTGGTGGGAGTGTGGAAAACCCTGCGAAACACAAGACACAACTGAACTTCAGGTGCAACCACAATGGTAGGATGATTGACAGGTGAACTAGTCAATGAGAGATGTTGGACTGATGACAGTTTCCTAGGAAAAAAATCATAAAATAAGAAGGCATTTCTGAATGGCAATAAACATCTGCTGTAAGAAACATTGTTTCAGTTCCTTACCTTTTATTTCGTTCAATACGCCAATACACAAGCTCTGCTGGGACTTTCCTTCGTGTTCTGTGAGCGTACAAAGGAAGTGGATATTTATGCAGGACGCTTGCGCCTAGAGAACATGCGCTTGACTGGAATCAGTATCTATGGAGACCAATTTTCCATTTTCACAATGACTACGTCTTACTTTTCCACACAACGCATTGTTTCCATTTGAATACGAACTCTCTTCTCTGAAAAAAGTTGTCACTGAATAGTTCGTGGTCATGTACTCTTACAATTATATATTAGAAGTTCAAAAAAAGACTAAACCCGTGGCGCGACAGCCGTTGAAGGGCCTAGTTCTACCAAGCAACCGCTGTTCAGCCATGTAGCTTGCAGATTGTGGGGTGACGTTTAGTCATCCAACTTGTACAAATAAATTTAAAGTGAAATCAAAACTGCTCAGTACTTTTCACATTCTCTAATGCAAGCGTAATTTCAAATATAAACTAGGGAAAAAATCTTATGTAGGCCTATGTGTAGAGGTTTTTCTTAGGGCCTGGCTTCCTTTTCTTGGTACAGTACTTACTGTCGACCAAAATATTATGTGCACTCGAGTTTGAAGGTTGTTTGTGAAGTAACCAATAGACCTATATAAAATCCACTAACATAATCATTTTCGTCGTTCTATTTTACGTTAGTTCATGTAGGTTTGGAATTTTTTATTTAGCCTATATTTTAATTTTTTATCGCAGTTGAAACACAAAAGGTGACCGTTTTAAGCGTGTTTCAACCATGCGTCACATTTAATAATTATTATCTCACAAACCCGTCATCAGATCGAATCCAAATTTTAGCACAATATACAGTGGAATGTTGTATAACAGGTTTATTAATTTCAAAATTTTGTGTGTTCAAGAACGAATTTTGTTATCATTTTTGTAAGGTAACTATTTCTAGGCTCGGGGTCGTTGTAAAATGTAGTTCTTGGTTGCGTTGTAATCCTTATACATCAAAAAGTAATGTTGTATGACTGTGAAATACGTAAATTAATTCACTTATTTTATATCGGTTTGTATTTATACGGGGAACTAAGACATGGTTCACCAGCTAGACGCTCCGGGATATTCTGTACAGCATTGCTGATATGGAGCCCATTACTTCCGAGCGAAGCGTGCCTAGACGCGTGATGGAGCCCATCTTGGCAACGCTGTACAGCTTTTACAGGAGCGGCCAACTGGTGAACCATGTCTTAATTTCCCATACAAATACAAACCGATATAAAATAAGTGTAGATGGACTCTGTAATGAACATTTGAAGATTTCGCTACACTTCGTGGAAAACGTATGGGCAGAGTTAGTGAATAAGTGCTTAGAGATTGGAACCATCCCCAGTACTTGGCGTAAGTCCATAATCAAACTGCTATACAAGGGTAAAGGCGATGTCAGTAAACCTGAATCATATAGGGGTGTGGCATTGGAATCGGTTGCATGAAAATTGCTTACCAAGCTTCTGACTCGGAGAATAGATGCATGTGTAGACCACCTGCTTCCAGAAGAACAATTTGGATTTCGGAAGGGCAGATCTACTCTATTGGCTGCAGAATGTCTCTTAAAGGACATACAGGACACGCTTGAAGCTCACGGGAAGAAATATGTAATTTTTATCGACTACACCAAAGCCTTCGACACAGTCAATAGAAGGAAACTTGTCATAAAATTAGAAAACTTACTAGGACGTTCTGACATGACAAGACTGATATCGAACATTCTGGCGGACAATCAAGTTCAGATCCATGATGGTATCGCACACTCGGACTGGATTGACCAGACAATCGGAGTACTGCAAGGAGACCCGCTAAGTCCGTTACTCTTCAATATCATGACCCACGATGTTGTCTTCAAATTAAAGGAGGTAACACAGAAAGTAAATATATATATTTATGCTGATGACATGGCCCTGGCCTCCGATAATATAGAGGAACTACAGAAGGGAATAGATCTTGTTGAGAAATGGGCGGAGGATAATGAACTAAGGATGAATGCTCGGAAGACTGAATTAATGATATTCAGAAATGGAGGAAGGCTGAGGAAGGATGACTACATTGTTTGCGGGGAACACATACTAACACCGACAAAACTATTTAAGTACCTTGGAATTACTATGCAAGTCACAGGGACTTCCTTTATGGTTCATATAAAGGAGAGACTTGCAGCAGCACTTAGAAATATAAGCGACATTAGACATTTACAAAGAATGTCAGTGAATTCAGCTATGGAACTTTTCAGAGTCAAAGTACTCCCATCACTCACGTACGGGCTAGAGGTCATATGGACTTATCTATCAATCAGACAATTAAAAGACATTGAAAGTTTGAAATCAAGGTATTTGAAAAGGGTATTGGGGGTATCAAAATTCGCTCTTTCACGATATGTGTATGCTTTAGCCAGAGAAACATTTCTGGTAGAAGACCTTCGACTGCTAATGCACCTACCATCCACACACGCATGCGTAGACCTGTTAAGCGAACTTTGCAGGAAGAGAGACTCCATCCCAGAAAGATTCTTCGTAACAGAGGCAATGTTATATAAAGAATGGATGCGACCAGAGTATGAGCTGAGGCACCTAGTGACCAGATTTGCGATCCATGGCTTCCACCATCGCATCTGCACTAGGAAGTCCTTCCATCAGCCCAGCCAGGAGTGTGTTTGCCGATTATGCAACAATCAGTGCGATATATATCACGCCATGGAATGCAGTAGAAGACTAGTATCACTCATTCAGTTTTGTTTAGACGAGGACTGATTATGTTGTCTTGATCAAAGTGTAGTGCAGTGGAATGGGTGAACGGACTCGATGAACACAAGTCTCTGGTGTTACCTAGGTATACGATTGATTCATTATTGTTCACAATGTTATAATGTTGTTCCTATCTATGGCCATTGGCCGCAATAAATATTTTATTAATAAGTGAATTAATTTACGTATTTCACAATCATACAGCATACCTTTTTGATGTATTAGGATTACAACGCGACCAAGAACTACATTTTCAAACCAACCCGAGCCGAGAAAAAGTTACCTTACCAAAATGATAACAACTTTGTTTGTTGGCCATACAAAATTTTAAAATTAATGAACCTGTTATACAACATTCCAATGTATATTGTGTTAAAATTTGGATTCGATCTGTTGACGGGTTTGTGAGATAATAATTCTTAAATGTGACGCATGGTTGAAACACGCTTAAAAACGGGCACTTTTTGTGTTCCAACTGCGATAAGAAATATTAAAATATATTTTAAAAAATCCAAACCAACATGAACTAACGTAAAACAGAACGACGAAAATGATGATGTTATTGGATTTTATGTAGGTCTATTGGTTACTTCACAAACAACCTTCAAACTCGAGTACACATAATATTTTGTCAATGGTAGTCGCAATTCCCCCTGGGATTTAGTGGTATGCCCTTGAATCAGGGCTGGCATGCGAAACGAAATGTATGGCTGTGGGGGTGAATATATTTGAATTTCGACGTGAGCGCGATACTCGGGAGCGAAATGACAATGATTGTCGGCGGGAAATTAAATCAAAGCGAAACTTAATTAGAAGCGAAATGACATAGCGAAATCAACGCGAAAGTTAATAGCAACGCGATATTACATTGTACAATTGAATAAAATTTCACTCACGGCGCGAAAATAAAATCGTTACAATCTTTTAATTTCGCTCCCGGCGCGAAATACAATTCATTACAGAATTTAATTTCACTCGCGATGCAAAATAAAATTCGATACAGACTTTTAATTTCGCTTCCAGTGCGAAATAAAATTCGTTGCAGTCTTTTAATTTCACTCCCGGCACGAAATACAATTCATTACAGACTTTTAATTTTACTCGCGGCGCAAAATAAAATTCAATACAGACTTTTAATTTCGCTTCCGGTGCGAAATGAAATTCGTTACAGACTTTTAATTTCGTTCCCGGCGCGAAATAAAACTCGGTTACAGACTTTTAATTTCGCTCCCTGCGCGAAATAAAATTCGTTACAGACTTTTAATTTCGCACCCGGCGTGAAATAAAATTCCCAAATGGTATTTAGTTTCGCCCTCCGATGTGAATTTAAAATGAATGGAACATTTCATTTCGTTGTTGAAATTAAAATGTATTCGTTTCGAGAGTGAAATTATGTTCGGAGCGATGTTCAAAGTCCTGACGTTGGCAGCAGCAGCAGTGTTATTACCGTTCACCGCCTGCCCAATCTGCAGGGCTGCAACAGCAACGTGAGTCATTCAATGGTCATCACTCCAGTAGAGGAGAAAGTCAGTGCTATGGCATCAACATCACCATCGTCGTTGACTGCACCTCGGACTCGTGGCTGGCCCTCCCTGACGTTCATAACGCAATGGGGCAACAAGTACCTTTACTTGTTCTATAGCGAACAAGAAGACGAATGTGCTGTGTGGACAGACATTCAAGATAAGTGACGAACTCCAATTACAATACAAATTGTCTATTGTAACTCTTCAGTCAGTCAACACTAATTTGCCCAATAACTGGGAGGGGTACAATGTATGTACAGTAATATGTAAATAACATTATATGTATTAGTTTATGGTCACGATTATAATGCAGCAATTTTAGTGATCTTAAATCTAATTCATGTATTTTTTTTTTCAGGAGTGTTACTTACATCTTATATACGTTGTACCCACCCAGTTATCGGGTAAATTAATGTTGACTGACTGAAGATTTACAAATAACAGAAAATCGTCTGTGGTAGTACCGCAGCGTATATGGAGTTCTGTTTCGGAGGCGGGTTACTCGAACAACAGGGTTGAGGGGTCATTCCTCTCATTTCTACATTCTTTATTCTTACACTTCCGGAAATTTCGGGGGGGGGGGGGGCTTGGCATTCCTTACTACTTCCTTCTTACCCTCAGCTCATTTATACTGACCATGGCACGAAAGTCAAACCCCTGTGCCACGTACAGGATTTAGTTTCGCACTGCAATTAGTTTTGCTTCGCCTTTCACTATGTTATTGTGCTTAGAATTACATTGTGCTTCCATTTTAATTTTCGCGCTTACAATCAATATCATTTCGCCCCCGAATATCACGCTCGTGGCGAAATTAAAGTGTTAACGCGTCCACAACCATTTTGTTTCGCATGCCAGACCAGATTTAATTTCAGACATGAAATGATATATTCCATGCATTTTAAAATCACGCCGGGGGCGAAACTAAATGCTGTTTGGGAATTTTGTGTCATTAAAATAAACCGTGGCACTACATCCCATGAAAATCCTAGGCCTACCAAGCGACCGCTGCCCAGGCATCTGCAGATATTGGTCAGCGCATCGGGTTCCCTCGGCCGTTAATCTTGGTTTTCGCGACTTTCAGACAGCTACTCTCGAGGCTGAGTGCACCCCGTTCCAACCCACACGTCCGTTTCTAAAATCACTAACGGAGCCGGGAATCGAACCCGGGGCCTCCAGGTGAGAAGCAGGCACGCTATCCCCAACACCATGGGGCTAGCAATTTTTGTCATACCTGGAGCAAAATTAACAGTCGTTAAAAATATTATTTCGCGCCTTGAGCAAAATTAAGAGACTGAAGCGGTTTTCATTTCGTGCCAGGAGCGAAATGAAAAGTCTTGTATCGAATTTTATTTCAGGCCAGGAGCAAAATTAAAAGTCTGTAATGAATTTTATTTCGAGCCGGGAGTGAAATTGGAAGTCTGTAACGAATTTTATTTCGTGCCCGGAGTGAAATTGAAAGTCTGTATTTTTTTTTATTTCGCGCCGGAAGCGAATTTAAAAGACTAACGGTTTTTATTTCACGCCAAGGGCGAAATGAAAAGTCTTTAATGATTTTTATTTCTCGTCAGGAGCAATGTTAAAAGTCTGTTAAGAATTCTGTTTGTAGCCGGGAGCGAAATTAAAAGTCAGTAACGGATTTTATTTCACGCTGGGAGCGAAATTTAAAGTCTGGTACGAATTTTATTTCGCACCGGGAGCGAAATTAAAAGTCAGTAATGCATTTTATTTCGCGCCGGAAGCGAAATTAAAAGACTAATGAATTTATTTCGCCTCTGCAGCGAAATTAAAATTCTGTTACCAATTTTATTTTGCGCCAGGAGTGAAATTTTATTCCATTGAACAATTTAATTTCGCGACGCTAATTTAAATTGATGATACATTTCGTTTTGCATGCCAGTCCTGCCTTGAATCGGTTTTGGTGGTGGCTCCATTTTTCACCTAAAATGTAAAACTAACTGCACTTGATGACCTTAATGCTCTCCATCACTCGTACCTGTATGTACATCGTTCATGTATATGATCTACCAGAGATACTGTCCAAAAATAAATTGCCGAAAATAGAACACCTAACGAACACTAAAAATAATGGTGTTTCAGGTAAAATAAACTAAGTAAAAAGTAATTAAAGGGATCGATGAACTAAAAACAGGAAAAACAACATAGAAAATTAGAAGTCGTAAGTACAAACTGGTAAAATTTCAAAGGATCACTCAGAAATATCCAGAACTGAACAATAATTCAGAACTAGCCATCACAGTCACAGTCAATCGCAACATCGGACTAGATGCTCAGGAATCCCATACCGTCAGGTAAGGGGTAAGGTCATCACTCTCTCACTTTACTTTCGCTCCCCTTTCCTGCTGCTGCGGTGGCCTTGGTCGAGCTTGTGGCGCGCCGTGGCCGCCTGCTTTAAGCGTGTGTACAATCCTGTATGAAATATTACCTTATAAAAGATGCTGGAAGTGTCGTCCTTCCTGGGTTATACAGGCATTGTATCCGGTAACCACATTTTGGCTCACGCGAATGAGTTCTGCCACTGTAATGTTTCTGATTTTGTATTTTATGTTCTTTAATGATCACTGAGTCAGTAGGCCTAGTGTAAAACTTATTTACAATTACGTGAATCTGTGCTAGTGAAGGTGACACTTCATCAGGAAATTGCTGAACTTACCCACCGGGCCGACTCGTACTTAATAGTACATTATGCAACGAGCCTATAATGGCTATAATTAAGACACGAGTATTTTTTATAAAACGAGCGTATGCGAGTTTTATAATTTCCATACGAGTGTCTTAATTACCATTATAGGCGAGTTGCATACGACTGTTTATGTTCGACGATAATTATAACTTTATTATATGTTTTAACATAAATATTCATAAATATCTGTTGAGAGTCAGCTACTGGAATTTTGTGATCGCAGAAAGAGCGTTGGGTGTTATATCTCTGCCTTTCAAGAGCTTTGAACGACCGACGCATGCGCTCTGTGTGTTTGCAATGCCATATGCAAACCATATGTTTACATCTGCCGTCCCTCAGTAATATTGTCACCGGTGTCAGTTGAAGACAATGCGCTGTGTAGAAATTAGTGTTGGTGATTTTAAGGTACAGTGCTATTTCCTGTCTCATATTCGCCAGTTTATTTACGCGAACATATGGACGGTGGGTATTCCATGTCGGTAATTTATTATAGTTCGATGTTGTGTTTATGTCCGACATGTTGGATTTTGAGCGCATGCGCGAAGTTATCGTTACCTAATTGGTCAATGAACGAGCTCTGATTGGCTGGAGAAACTGTATCATAATGGAAAACAGTGTTATAATGACCATCATTATGATACAGTTATCTGACACATAATAGTGAGGGTCGAACATAAAATAAGTTTTACATGCAAAAATACGATGTTGCAATGATAACTGTCTGAACATGTTACCATCTGAGGTTCAGACTGGCGACTGACAACACCTGCACGCTTATTGCAAGGTCAAGTTTGTACTATGCGCGCGCTTTCAATACTACAGCAGGGGGCCGTGGGGCGCCAGAAACTCGGCCAAGCCCGCTGCGGTAGTGAATAACAAAACCGCCGCTCGTCGTTCTTACTTAATATGAAAGACCCTATATGTACTATTAGATGACTATTATTGCGTAGGTTCATTATTAAAACGTTGACTTCTATCGCATGATTGGGACACAAGAAATAAAAAAATAATTTAAAAATTTTGCACAGCTGCCATCTTGAGTGTATGTAAACAATTTTACAAAATTAGATATCAGTTCATTACACTGTATACAAACAATTGCTGTACCAAATGTCACTGCGTTCGGATGGTTAAATCGCCAGAAAAGTCTATTTAAATGTTCAAATTCACTTGGCCGCCATGTTAGTTTTGTAGTTAACAGGTTTATGAAAGTCACTTAAGTGACTTTTATCACCGTACAAAATTTCAGGGTGATATCGGTGACAGTTTCGGAGATATAGAATGCCAGAGATATTTCGCACAGCCACCATGTTGAATTGGTGAAACATAATAAGCTTTGAAGGGCACGATCGGGGTCGGCCAAAATAGTAGGCCTACTATGACCTTACCGAATTTCATTGAAATCGCTCCAGCCGCTTAGATTTTATTAGGTGGGGTGTGGAGGAAGAGGGGGGAGGGGTGGGGATGCACACCAAGGCCTGGCGTAGGTGAGTGACGTCATGTCATGTCATGTCAGTAGGTAATCTGTGTCCTTGACTCTCCCAGCCTGCCGCTAGCTACGTGTGCGAGTGAGCTTTGTATAGTATGTCGTGGTACCCTGCAAGCCAGGCTAGTGCTTTTAGGGCCATATGACCCAGGCGCACACTGTCTACGCTGGAACTCTCAGTTCAGGGGCGCGTGGCCGGCCTGTCGCGGCTGGATTTCTCGAAGTCGTTCTTCTCTTCTCTTCTCTTCATATTATTATTATTATTATTATTATTATTATTATTATTATTATTATTATTATTATTATTATTAGACTATTATTATTGGCAATAAAATGTTATTGGATACCAATAGACTACGTCTCATACTGTTCCCGAGTACATTGTAGATCTATTCTCTATTATTGAATGGATTCATATGATAGCAAAATTATGCCATTTACACTTAAGTTGGGCATACCCAAACACGATAAGTTATTAAAAAATGTTGATGTTGTTTCTTTCCCTTATTCGAAACGTACCACAAGCTTTCAATTCTCTTTGAAGCCTATCGTTAGCTCTAAACGACCTGTCTTGTTATGCCGATGGTTACTTCACATCTGATGGTGGGGTCCAGCATAAATCTTGTATCCTTCTTACGGCCAATAACAATTCTTATTCTATTGTACTTTTGCTTTTAACACGAGGAAGACACGAAAACATGGATCGCGTAACATTTCTGAAATGTTACAGATGCATCTTAAATCTATGTCGGTGATTCCCTTCTTAATTTTGGTGTTTGAACGGAGCTAGGTTATCAGACACTCTAGAGTGGTTGCAGCATACAGTCTCACACAAGAGCAACCTTTGACTCCACCTATTTGTGCTTGACTACTCCCTTTCATGTGTACTTCTGGATAAGTTGTTCATAAAATATGGTGATTAGACACTTTCGCAATCAACCAGCAAGTTCATTTTGTTTTTTCCATACATCCGCTTCAGGCTCAATTCTCAAGTATTCCTTTGGTTCCTAACTAGCAAATCACCGTATTCATCGTTACCACCATCTTCATCATCATCACCGTAATGAAAACCTCATTTGTTGTACAAACACAAATTACGCACCAAGTCACATTGCCTTCAAGCAATCCTTGCACTCTCTGTATATATGTGACACGGTGTCCCTACATGATGATTACTATACTTTGGATGTTCATTCACTGAAAATTGCGAAATTAGCTTCGAGGTTTTCCTATGCCCAGAACATTGAATGCTCTGAAAATCAAATGTTCTTAAATACGATGTGTGGAATACATATAAATATGCAATTGGATTAACTCACGACAGCTACTTGTAGCATTGGCCTTTGAGAATATTTTACGGAAGCTATTGTAACAACTCTACGAGGTGAGTTTCTCTCCGTGTTCCCATATGAATGATCGAATTGCAGAATAAGAATGTAGAAAAAAAAAAGGAAAACTTGTGCTCACTGACCTGGTGCAAGTCCTCAAAATGAACACCCCTTTGATGACTTAGGTATCATCGATACCATTTCAGTACCTCAAACCGAAATTAAATTTCTTGGCAGGCCAGGGAATCAAACCCTGACTTTGTTAGCCGCTACACCACAAGGTGATCTCTTTCATTGTCAGCGCAATCTATTGCACGATGCCATGTAATTTCAGCACGAACAATAATAGTACACCTTTCTTCGTATTTTTGGCATTACAGTGCCCCTGGTAAGTTAGAGAGATGGTTCGCATACCATAACCAAAGAGCCGAATAGTTCCAAAAACCAACAAACAACCGAAAGAAATACCGACAAGCTGGTAGAAAGACAGACAACAGATTTTGTAATTTTCAGAGCAAAATTGTTTTACGATGAAGAGCACTCTTGGTCTCCATACTGTTGAAATAATGAAAAGTGTCCTAAAACTTCAAAAGTTAGAAGGATTTCATGTCAACTTGCTTATTTTTCCGTATACCTTATGTGTAGGTAAATTCCATGAGTTATTGTTTCAGGCGATGTTGAAAATACGAATAAAAGACATAAATTACCTCAGATTGCGACGGAATATTGTTCAGTTTAAACACCTGATAAATTTACTAACGCACGTTTCTCGAATTCACATATCCCTGAACAGCACCAATCTAATCAGTTGGTGAATTCAGAATCTTGTTATTGAAATACTGTAGACCCTAGCTTTATAGTCCTAATGTAGTTTTCTTGTTCTACCCGTAATTATTTAGGTTGCTATGAGGAAGGGGATATGGTGAGACAGTTTCCTTGTGGGAATGATATTACGGATAGATGCCCTTCATGACATCAATCTAATGAGAGGATTTAATGACAAATGAAATTAATGAGGGAAGGTATGAAATGGTTGTGTGTGGTATTTCGAGTTCGGTGTAGTCTGACCATGCACGTTAGCGTGTGTAGCTACGTCGGCTGGTTTGTGACAGTATGTCAACAAATTTAAAAAATATATTTTAACACTCCTGATTCCATACCGACCCCTGTTACTGTCACTTGAATGATTACCAATATGCTTGATTCTATTTTTAGGATTATTATATCTCGCTGCACCTGCTACATCACCTTAAAAGTAGGGGCAGATGACCTCGTAGTTCCGCTCCATAAAACAACAATAACTAACCCAACAAGTAATTCCGCGAAGAATTATACGGCCTATTTTCATATATCCTACTTATGTTAATTGCCTCTATCAACATACAAAAGTTCAGTTTGATTGCTGTAATAGATTCGCAGATATTGAGAACCGGCTAAATATTGCGCATGTTCGCCATGTTGGATTTTTTATCTGTAGGTCTTAGAGTTATGTACTGTTACGTGAAGTGTATTGTGTACGTGTAGTATTCAAACTTCAATCGCATGATTAGGACACAAGAAGTAAAAACGAGATTTTAAAATTTCGCACAGCTGCCATCTTGTGGTTATGGAAACAAATGAAAAAATTAGATGCCAGTGGATCAACATTTGTAGAAGGATTTACTGTACCAAGTGTCACTGCACTCGGATGGTCAAATTGCGAGAAACGACCATGTGAATATGTATACTTCGCGTCGCCGCCATGTTGGATTTGTGATCACCAGGTTATTGAAAGTCCTATAGGTGAACGTATGCTCTCAGCCCCAATGAAGATTAAAAATTTAGTTTGATTGCTGTAATAGATTCGTAGATATTGAGATCCATCTAAATATTTCGGATTGTCGCCATGTCGGATTGTTATATGACAGGCCATAGAGTCACGTACCATTAAAGGAAAATTATTTCAAGGGTTCATTACTCAAACTCTCACTTCGATCGCATGATTACGACACAAGAAATAAAAACTTAATTTTAAAATTCGCACATTCGCCATCTTGAGGTTATGTAAACAATTGAACTAAAATAGATACCAGTGCATTAAAATGTGTATAAACATTTCCTATACCAAGTTTCATTGCATTTGGATAATTAAATCGCGAGAAAGGTCTATTTAAAATTTTCAAATTCGCTTGGCTGCCATATTCGTTTTTTAGTTAACCGGTTTTTTAAAGTCTTATAGATGAAATTCCAGTAGTGCCCTTTATCTCCGTACAAAATTTCAGGGTGATATCGCTGATAGTTTCAGAGATATAGAATGCCGGTGAAATATTTCGCACTGCCGCCTTCTTGAGGTTATGTAAACAATTGAATGAAGTTAGATGTCTGTAGATTACAATGTGTATAAACATATACTGTACCAAGTTGCATTGCGTTTGGTTGGTTAAATCGTGAGAAACGTCTATTTAAAAGTCGCAACTTTGCTTGGCCGCCATGTTGGTTCTGTAGTTATCAGGTTTTCAAAAATCACATTGGTGAACTTCTAATAGTTCCCTTTATCACCGTGAAATATTCCAGGGTGATATCGGTAATAGTTTCGTAGATATCGAATGCTAGTAAAATACTTCGCACAGCCGCCATGTTGGATTGGTGGGATGTAACAAAATTTGAAGGGCACGGTCGGGGTGGTGTGGAATAGTGCTATGAACTTACCGAGTTTCATTGCAATCGTTCCAGCGGTTTAGAAGTTATTAGGGGGGGCACACACCATATCACACACACGCGCACACACAGACAGACACACTGACAAAAGGTGATCTCATAAGCTTATTTTTTCATAAATGAAAATAGGCTAAAAAGTATGCAACTTGTATCCTTGTTGCAGATCTGGTTCATGTACGTCCAAATATCATGTTTCATACGTCTTCGGTGTGTTTCTTTAAGGAGTGACTTTCCCACTATGGTATGTTTGTGCTCCCCAGGCACAAAAGACGTTATGAGCACGGCAGACCACAAGCATAAGACAAAATGTTGGCTCCAGTGCGCCTAGTGTCCAGGCTCTGCGTTCAGTACTAAACGTACTGCAGCACCCCGTCAAATGGACAGTGCTTGTGCGACTAAGCGCTGCAGTGCTAGTGTGATGTCGTGCTGCACTGCTCGGAAATAGGCAGAATAGGGCTGCGCTTCACCTGCTAGCACTGCTTCACCTTGCCCATTGCACGGCCCTGGTGCACACACACGGACAAAAGGTGATCTCATAAGCCTATTTTTTCATAAATGGAAATAGGCTTAATACGAGATTTTAAAATTTCGCACAGGCGCCATCTTGTGGTTATGAAAACAATTCAGTTTGATTGCTGTCATTGATTAGTTGACATTGAGAATCGTCTAAATATTTCTAAATATGTGTAGACCATTGAGCTATGTACTATTAGATGACGATTATTGCGTACGGTAGGTTCATTTTTCAAACGTTGGCTACGATCGCATGATTAGGACTCAAGAAATTAAAACGTAATTTTTAAATTTCACACAGGCACCATCTTGCGATTATGTAAACAATTGAGTTGAATAAGATATCAGTGCATTACAAGGTGTATAACATTTGCTATACCATTTGACGGCGCTCGAATGGTTTAATCGCGAAAAAGAGATCTATTTTAATGTATCAACTTCGCTTGGCCCCCATGTTCGTTTGTTACTTAACAGGAATTTTGAGAGTCCCATCTAGTAGTTCATTTTATCACCGTACAAAATGTCAGGGTGATATCTGTAATAGTTTCGGAGATATGGAATGCCAGTGAAATATTTCGCACAGTCGCCATGTTGGATTGGTGAGCTGTAATAAAATTTGAAGATCACCGTCGGGGTCGGACAAAATAGTACTATGACTTTACCGAGTTTCATTGAAATCGCTCCAGCCGTTTATATTTTATTAGGGGACACACACACATACGCACACACACGGACTAAATGTGATGTCATAAGCCTATTTTTTCATAAATTAAAATAATAAAGAAAGCATTTCATTCCGTGGACGCGAATTTCGTGTTGACCGACTGAATAGCTTTCTTCATTAGAAATAACCATCACTGAAAAATGGCTTCTATCACTACTAAATGAAAATAGGATACCAAGTAAACGAAAAGCAAGAACGGGAGGTTTCATTTAGGAAAGAAATACTCTTATTGGTCACAAAGGAGTGAAAGTTTGGTGTGTAGGTTACACTTTGCCTTATATGGCAACACTGCGAGAAGGTGAGTTCGATTCCCATCTTAGCTATCTTAGAGTGTTTTTCTGGGGTTTCCCACTTCCACTCCAGGAAAATGCGTGGATAGTTCCTAAGTCAAGGCCATTGCCAACTCCAAAAATAACAAAGTTTATCAGACTTCAACTACATGGGACTGATGAACAATAGGCTATGTTCCAAACCCCTATATGAAGCAACAAGAAATATTTCGAATCAATGGGATCCATCGTATTGATTTTAGGAAACATGTTTCTAACGTAGGCTACAATATGACCGCGATCGAAACGAGCCAGGTGCCTTGCCCTGTCTGATGGGGCACGCGCTCAGATTGAAATCATTATGTTGATTATTATTGATATTTCAAGAAGTAATTATACTATGTTTGAATAAATAATTGGCCTGGAATTACATATGGCCCAGCATCGTCAGTTCACGGTCACCTTCCATGCTTGTCCGGGAAGCGGGCAAATAGACACTTCCATAACGTTATTGACGAGATTCTTTTCTGAAATAACGGAATCAATTTCTCCGCTTAGAATAATGTTACTAATAGCGCATAGCTGGTAAAAATCGCATGGATACCGTTATTAGACTTATAACGTTGTTGGTGGGTTCGCATTTCAAAATAACTGAATAAATTTTTCTGCCCTGAATAACGTTATTGATAGCGTATGGCTGGTAAAATTCGCTCGTATACCGTTACTATACTTATAACGTTATTGGTGGGTTTGCATTTCTAAATAACGGAATTAATTTCTCCGCTTAGAATAATGTTACTGATAGCGCATAGCTGGTAAAAATCGCCTGTATACCGTTACTAGACTTATAACGTTATTGGTGGGTTTGCATTTCTAAATCACGGAATTATTTTTCTGCCATGAATAACGTTATTGACAGCGCAAAGCTCGTAAATATCGCTCGTATACCGTTACAAAGCTTATAACGTTATTGGTGGGTTCACATTTCTAAATAACGGAATTAATTTTTCTGCCCTGAATAACGTTATTGATAGCGTATAACAGGTTAAAATCTCTCGTATACCGTTACTGGGCTTATAACGTTATTAGTAGGTTTGCATTTTGAAATAACTGAATCGATCACTCTGCCTGAATAACGTTATTGATGGCGCGCAGCGGGTGAAAATCGCGGTCATACCGTTACTAGACTTATAACGTTAATAACGGGAGCGCATCTTAAAATAACGGAATCTTTTCCTCTGCTGGTTATAACGTTAATAGCACAAACCAGGGAAAATTATAACCCCTTATTTCGCTGCCGCACTAAAAACGTTATTCATATACCATTTGTTTTGGATACGGAAGCAGTAACGTAACAAAAATTAATTCGTTATTTCTGACAATTCTGTTACGTTATGAAGCCTTGATTTTGAGGAAAGGATAGTTCACAGGCGAAATGTAGAAAAGCCGAGTTGCACTTCCAGGGAAACTCCAAACACAACCACTCTTCTCTGAAGTTTTAACTGAACACGACTCAACAGTTTGGTGCTGGCGGTATCTGGGTGTAATATGTTCGCCCGCTAGCTGGGCTGTAACTGGGGTGATAGACACGCTCCTAGCCAGCTCGTAAACCGTCGCCGTGGAAGAAATGAGAACGTAAAAACACTTATAGTGGGCGATGTATTGTAGATAGAGATATACTCTCGCGGACTTCTTTGTAGATCGTTCCGTGCTGAACAATACTTACACTCATAGTATGTAGATATTTTTAACGGATTGCCCAGCGTAAGTTTAAAGAGCGCACGTACGCCATGTGTTTTTTTTTTCGAGTTATTCACTGAAATCGTTACTGCTCGGCTGCCTTTGATCATAAATAAATTATTTTCTACAGAAATCTTCCTCAAGATATCATTTACAGAATGGTGAAAACCACATCAAAATCCACCCGTGACATGCAGACACTTGAGAGCAGCAACAGAAGAGAGAGAGTGTTGCAGCAGAAGAGAGATGAAACGATATCATCACTTTTACTGTAACACTTTTTCACGAACGTTATTGTATTCCAACAATTTATTTGACCTGGTCACGTCAAAAGAATGAAATTTAATTAATTAATTAATAAGAAAACACTGATTTGTATCAGTCTTTAGCAAATATGCTGATTGGTTGTGATCTTTCATCACAGTTTCCAAGACGGTACCGAGAGCATTGTTCTCCACATTGGCGACATATACACTTTTCTGTCGGTTTGTGGAATCTCGTTGTTGTACAAATTTAACCATGGGAACCATGTGCAGTGTAACGCGTGAAGACGTGACGTAACTCTAAGTTTGGTCTTTTCCATGCGTGATTCTTCTGTGCTTCTGTATCGGAAATATATTTTGGCATTTGACGTGATTTTTTTTCCTCTCGTCCAAGGCCACATCCAAGGCAGCACTGTTAGGTAACTGGAAGAGCGATTTGATACCTTCCAGAAAGAATGTTTCATTGCCAAGTAGATATGCTATTCGATTTTCCAAAAACTTGGGGATCTGCTGAATGTATTTAAGTTAACATAATGCATCATTAAGTTGTTTGATAGTAAAGGGTATATTCTTATAACTGGAGCCCGGATGATGATGACATGTCATCTTTTTACTGAGCTGTCTGAAACAATGCTGAAGAATATAGAAACTCCGGACGGGCCACCCCGTCTTCAAATATGACATATTTACTTTGCATATTTTTGCATTTTTGCTATTATTTCATTTTAAGTGCATTTTGTTAAAGTTTGGTAGACTTTTTGGTCGTATTTTAGAGAAATCGGCCTATGGAGGTAATTTTTTATCCAATTTAGTCATGTCACAGCTTTATATGAGGGAGTTATGTCTCTCAGAATTAAGATGAAGTTAGTAGCTGATACACGATAATTTAAAATATTGAAATATTGATTCCATTTCCTTAATCAACCGGGTGGAAACTAGGCTTAGCAACAATCGTGGCGAAATTGCTGCGGGTATTGTATCAAAACTGAAAAAATTGCCGGACAAAAACGCCAGGTATAAAACATTATGCAAAATCTCAGACATTCCTTCTGGTGAAAACTACTGCACGGATGGGATTGAGGAGGATTTACCTGCAAACAACCTCCTCACTTCAAGTACACTCCGATCACATCAGTTGATGTTGAACGCAGCTTTTCGAGATATAAAAACTTATTGGCTGATAATCGCAGATTATTTACATTTGACAACATCAGAAAGGCATGCGTGCATCTCAGTCTAAAGTGAACATAAACCTTTTGTTAAGTGCTAGAAATCTATTTTAATTAACTTTTCAGATTGAGCAACATGTCATTTTTGAAATATTGGTGAGTTTATTATTATAAGGTCATTTTCTCCATTTTATCGTGCTTTTTTCAAATTTTTAGGGCATTTATTACAGTCATTTCTGAAAATTTTAAGTGCATTTTTAGACTTTCTTACGGTATCAACATCCGAGTCCTACTTATAACTTACAATTCTTCAAAAAATCGACTCAACGAAAATATGTATGGGGGTAATAGATCTGAGTGGCCCAAGGTTTCTAATGTTCTAACTCACTAACCAATTTATGGATGCTATACAAAACCTAACTGTCATGGTTGTCAGAATATTCGATCAATGAACTGTGTTTTGTGTGTATCTGAACCACATGATGTTAATGTTCATTACTTCTTGGGGATTCCCATGCTCTTTTTCATCGTTGAATGTATGTGTACAAACATTTGCAGACCAATGAAATGAAAATCCACTGCCTGCTTCCAGTCTCCGACGGGGTCAGGAATGGAATGAATGAAGCCCCCATCTAGCGGTGAGGTTATGAACTGTGCCGGCTGCCGAAGCCTGTCGCACTCCTCTGGGGAAATGATTAAATGAATGACAGATGAAATGAAATGATAGTGGAGAGTGTTGCTGGAATGAAATTGTGACAGGGAAAACCGGAGTACCCGGAGAAAAACCTGTCTGCCTCCGCTTTGTCCAGCACAAATCTCACATGGTGTGACCGGAATTTGAACCACGGACCCAGCGGTGAGAGGCCGGAGTGCTGCCGCCTAAGCCACGGAGGCTCGCATTTGCAGTCCAATACTTTGGTATAAATGGATCAGTACAAAATTGAGGCCTCTAGTGAAATCTGTTTGAGTCTTCAGTCATTTGACTGGTTTGATGCAGACCTCCTGCCTCCCTGTCCTGAGCTAATCGTTTCATCTCTACATAGCTATCACACCCTAAAACCGAGCCAATCTGTTTAATATATTCTAACCTTGGTCTACCACTACAGTTCTTGTCCTCTACTCTTGCTATTCCTGGGTGTCTTAGTATGTATCTTACCAAGTTATCTCTTCTCTTCATTAGCAGTCGCCACAAACATCTCTCCTCTCCCACTCGTTTTAATACCTTTTCATTTGTAACCTTATCTACCCATCTGATGTTCATCAACCTCCTGTAACACCACATTTCAAACGCATCAATTCTTCTCTTTTCTGCTGCACCGACAGTCCAAGATTCACTTCCATAGAGTGTCAGGCTCCAGACCAAGGCTTTCAAAAATGACTCCCTATTACCTAAATCTATATTTGATGTCGACTGGCTGCGTGGCTCAGCGGTAACGTTCTCGCTTGCTGGACCCAACGTAGCAGGTTCGTATCCTGGCACAGTCAGCTGACATTTGAGGGTGCGCAAATGCGAGGGAGCCATGTCAGTAGATTTACTGGCATCCCCCTTGGGGAAAAATTCCGGCTCCCTGGCGTAGTAAAAAAGGACGTTAAGCCAATTAAATTATTATTATTATTACTATATTTGATGTCAACAAATTCTTTTTCTATAGAAATGCATTTCTTTCATGAGCCAGCCTGCTTTTTATATCCTCCTTGCTTCGTCCATAACTTGTTATTTTGCTTCCTAAGCAACAGAAGTCTCCTACTTCCTTTAGCCTTTCATGTGCCAATTAGACATCTACCCATATATGAGTTTTTGATTTCTTTCAGGTGCATTACAATATTTTTGTTTTAATATTTATTAATTTTCATCATCAATTATTTCCTCAATACAGAATCCATAGCACTTAAAAACTCATTCAAATCCTCTGATGTGTAAGCTAAGATGACGATGTCATCAGCAAATCCCAGAGTTGAAATGATTTCTAGTGAAATAACCATCACTATGGCCCAGATGTTGATGCCGTAAAAAAGTTTAAAAAAATGCAGGTAAAATTTTCAAAAATGACTATAATAAATGACCTAAAAATTCGAAAAATGCACTGTGAAATGGAGAAAATGATCTTATAATAATAAACTCACCAATAATTCAAAAATGACATCTTAAGCTCAAACTGAAAAGTCAATCAAAATAGATTTCTAACACCTGACAAAAGGTTTATGTTCACTTTGGTCTGAGTTCCACTGCACTACGAATGTCATTCTGATGTTGTCAAATGTGAATTATCTGCGGTTATCAGCCAACAAGTTTTTATATCTCAAAAAGCTGCGTTCAACATCAACTGATATGATCGGAGCGTACTTGAAGTGAGGAAGGTCGTTTGCCGCTAACTCTGAGAGACGTAACTCCCTCATATAAAGCTGTGACATGACTAAATTGGGAAAAAAATGACATTAAAAGGCTGATTTCTCTAAAATATGACCAACAAAATCTACCAAAATTAAAAATATGCGCTTAAAATGAAAAAATAGCAAAACATGCAAAAAGATGCAAAATAAAAATTACATATTGGAATACGGGGTGGCCCGTCCGGAGTTTCTATGTACTTCAGCATTGTTTCAGATAGCTCAGTAAAAAGATGACATGTCATCAACATCCGGGCCCGAATCACATATTCTCAAAACGTCCACAGTTGATTGTGCCTCTAACTAATATATTAACGAGCTGAGAGTGGGAAGAGAGTGGGAGAGGGAGGGAAGAGAGTGGTGAAGACAAGTGACATGTCTATGCATCAATACATGTCTGAAGTACCGTACAATCTCTCAACAGAGTGATTAAGAGTGCAAACTGTGGACTTGAATTTAATGACACTCAGCTTGCTGGACAATTGCTCAATGGTTTACCCAGAGATAAATATAAAGTAACTAGAGCACTGCTGAGAGGTGAGGAGGAACTAACGACCGGAAGAGTGAAGGCTGCTCTCTTGAGAGAAGATTTCGTTCAGACGCCAGGATCAGTAAGCGGGGCCGCTTACGTCGTCTCTACAGTTGAAACGGAGTATAATGCCATGTGTGAGGTAACTCGAGAGGTACTATAGTTAGACATGCTCCTGAGAGAGTTAGGGCAATACAGGTTTATGAGTAAACCAATTGTTGTTATTAAGTGTGATAATCAAGGTTCGATATTTCTGAGTGAGAATACAGTAGTTTGGATTCAGAGCGATCCAAACACATGGATGTAAAGTTGTGTTTTTTACAGCAATATGTTAAGAGTGGGATGATTCTCCATCCAATGAGAATCCAGCTGATTTATTTACTAAACCTTTATGTGGACCAAAAACTGCTGAACGTATTGAGATGCTTCGTATGTCTGATTAGTGTTTGAGAGTATTAATTTGATTAATTGTTTGAGATTGATGATTTAAATGTGTTTTTTTTTGGGGGGGGGGGATTTGATGTGTAGTTTTCAAGCTCTGAAATTACTGCTTAAGGGAAGGTGTTGTTGTGTTGGTATTACTGTGTAAGCTGTCAGCCATTTCATTGTTTTGTTGCTCTTTTGTTTGGATCCTTGTGATTGGCCTGATTTGTGCGACTATAGCGCCGCCATGTGTTCTTGTTTGGCAATGTATTACAAGATGTGTGCCTCAGTGTCAAGTTGAATAAACATCAGTCAGCAAGTCGGTCTTTTATTCCACTGCTTATTATAACCTAACTGCAGGGTCTTTCATATAAAGTATGAACGGAGAGCGGTGGATTTGTTATCCGCTGCTACAGTGGCCTTGGCCGAGCTTGTGGCGTGCCACGGCCCCCTGCTCTGGTATTGAAAGCCCGCGCATAGTACAGTACACAGCGTGCAGGTGTTCACTGTTCAGTCGCCAGTCTGAACCTCAGATGCCAACATGGTGAGACAGTTATCATTACAACATCGTATTTTTCTTGTAAGTAAAACGTATTTTAAGTATGAGTCGGCTCAACGGGTACGTGACGCATTTGTTCAGCATTTTTCTGATGACGTGCCACCTTCACTAGCACATATTCACGTAAATAAGTTTGACACTACTGGCCCAGTGCTCAATAATATACATAAAATGAAAGATCAGAAACATTACAGTGGCAGAAATCACTCGCGTCAGCCAGAATGAGGTTACCAGATACAATGCCTGTATAACCCATGAAGGACGACACTTCTAGCATGTTTTATAAGGTAATATTTCATATAGTATTGTGCACACGCTTAATGCAGGGGGCTATGGCGCGTCACAAGCTCGGGCAAGGCCATCGCAGCTGCGGAAAATAAAACCGCCGCTTGCCGTTTTAACTTTATATGAAAAAACTTGTACAGATACAACTCAATAGATTAACGACTCCTTCGGAGGTTGAAGTGATATAAGCCATTTTTCAATACTGCCTAATTCTATTAAAGAGAAACTTCCAGTCGGAGGTTGCAGATTGTCTGTTCCAGTGAGTAGGTACATTTTGTGAATGTAATATAATGGAATTCCTTCATTAAGTCTGACGAAGCTTAAAGAAAATAAGTTTTTCTAATTTTCATAAGCTGGTATGACATTCATTATACGGGATATTCTCTCCATCAGCCGTAATCTAAAAAAGGACTCAATAAAACTGGGTCTCATCTTGCATCATTAGAGCTGCGACACTGCGAAAACCCTTCTTCCAAAGCAAACACCATTAGCTCCTCGGAGTGAAAAAATCGATTGGAAGTTCTTACTGAAATCTGGCTTAGAGTTGTGTCCTCTCCAGAATTGCGCGCCGGCTACCTTCTTTTCGACAGTGGCTGTGTTAATCTGGTCGAGATGGGAGGGGTCGGTCTTTCTTTTTATTTGGTCCACAGGGGACTGTTCTTTATGTACGTGGAGAGTTTCCTCTCCTTCAAAGGAGCTTACAATAAGAAAGTGTGGAGGGAGAAGGGGTGACCGGCTGTGACCAATGTTCCGGGTTTTTACAGAAAGATCGATATTATTGGGAGTCATACAGTTCGTCATCAAATCCTCACGCTCCAGGGCGACACATGTCTGCCACATGCTACTTATCGCCTGTCACTGTGCGCCTTGTATATAGATACAGAGGAACGTACTGTACATGGCTAGGTACACTGCCAAATAGCTCTCTCACATAACACGTAACAAGGGTGACGTATAATACATTTGAGTCGTGCAGTTGCAAAACTCGTTTAATCCACTTGTGAATAAGAATCATATTCTTGAGAAACGTTCCTCTGGACTTTGCCTCGCGTATCTTTTGTGTTTGTTGTTTTCTACTTTTTTCTTTTTGCTTTGTGTTTTTGGTTTTTGGTTTTGTGTTTGCTTTGTGCTTATGCTTTTGAAATTTAGTTTTGCTTTTCTTTCTTGGTTTTGGTTTTTTGTTTCTTTTCTGCTATTGCTTTTTTGAATTTTGCTTTTTCCTTTGTGTTTCTTGTTTTTTGTTTTCAGCTTTTGCTTTTGCTTTTGATTTTTTCTTTTTCCTCCGTGTTTTTTGTTTTTGTTTTCAGTTTGTTTTCTAGTAAATCAAAATAAAGCAAAACAAAATAAAGTAAAACAAAATAAACAAAACAAAATCAAAAGGAAATAAAACAAAACTAAATAAAACAAAATATACAAAACAAAATAAAAACAAAATAAAATAAAACAAAACTAAAACAGAACAAGAAACTAAATAAAACAACTTAAAACAAAATAAAACGAAATGAAAAACAGAACCAAATCAAAATAAACGAAAAAAATAAAATAAAATTAAACAAAACATAGCCTATAAAATAAAGTAAAATAAAATACAATAATTAAATAAATAATGTTACGACATGATCCTTATTCACAAGTGGATTAAACGAGTTTTGCAACTGGACGACTCATTTCAATCTAGTATTTATCCAGAAATCAGTTTATAACCTGCATTATAATAATAGTAATAATAATAACAAGCGGACCCGTGCGAAACTCTCGCATAATGGGTTGTGTGCGCCCCTTGTGTACAGACTACCCGCCCGGCCCTAGTGCTATGTGGGATTTACGCGACACAGTTCTGCCAGGGGCTATCATCTTGCTTATTTGTTTAAAATCACTTTATAAACAAATAAATATATTTCCGTTGACTTTTCAAGAGATGCAAGATTTTTTCTGTACTGTAACCGAAGGGCAACATTTGAATGTAATTCTGAAGCATTTAAGACAGAAAGTTATCAATATATTCTTTCGCTACTGGTAGAATATTGCCAGCTCAGGACACAGTGTAGAGATGGGAAGGCTCACCCACCCCAGGACAATAGAGCCCAGGTTCGGACAAGCCCTTTCCCTAGAAGACTTGGCCAGCTCCATCTCATTGTTTGTGCTGGAGACTTATTGTACGTTAGTCACTGAAAATTTATGACACCAGTGCTGCAGGATGGGCCAGCGTGGGTTGTAAAACAAAGGTACATGACCCAGGACAATAGGAAGCTGCGCGAATAAATGTAATTGGAAAACTAGATGATGAAAATTTATAAGGAAAGAAGAGCTGTGTTCAGGAAAAGAAACTGTTTTCTTTGGTGCAAGAAATATCCTTAACTTTGGTAAGACACCGGAGATAGCACTCGGTATTGGTGGATTTTTAAGTTCGCAGGCGTAGTGATCTCCGAATCGGCGCGAAACTCAGCCTGGTGGGGTGTAGATGACGCTACCTGGGACTATTTGCTAGCGTCATGATGCAAGGGCATATGAAGAGTCTCCCCACGATCGAATCCTAATCAGAACTGGATATTCGGTACCTGCCCATTTAACGTGACAATATGAGCTATCGCTCGTGAATCTGCGACCATTTCATGAGGAGCGGATTCTTTGGCGGTAATATGTCCATTGTGTACCAACGGCCTGCCGTTATAAGCACAGAGCACGAGGAGCGGGGGTTCATTTTCTTGTATAGACTTCATGCGACGGACTGTTGAGGTCGGGTCGGTCATGTATACCAGCCGCGAGCTGTAGCCGCGAAGTACTTGTGTTTGAAATATCATGCATTAAGTGATACTGGTTCGAATCAAGAACCGAAAGGGAAATAGGGTGTTGGACATTGCACCCAGTGCTATACTTGCTGTCGCGATAGCGACAAGTTCACGGGGAACTTGAAGATCCCCGCTGATTGCCGAAGTACGGGACTGAGCGTTCGAAGCGTGACGTCACTAGTGTTGCCAGACGGACTCTCTAAGTCAACGCCTACGAAACTGTGGTTCGGTCCAGGTTAATCTTGTCTTAAATCCTGAGGGAGTGCCGAAAAAAACGGTACGGGTCCACCAACGCGAGACCAAGTGAACGAGGTTCGGAGCCCGATAGAACAAGTTCCACCAGCAAGAAGTGATAGGGAAGAACATTTTTACTAGTGACTTCCGAGGTGTAAAAATATGTGTTATAAAATTCAGTGTAATTTCAGTGCATTTTCAGTGTAATTCCAGTGTATGTGGAAAATACCAGTGCTGCCTGTGTTGGAGGCAGATATCTGTGTGCGAGAATCCCAGCGCGTAAGAATGGGCAGGATTATGGAGTCCCATAGGCGACTCCGCACCATGGGCTAAGGTGGCCTTTGTGGGTCTGAGCGAACCCAGGACACCATGCAGACCACCTCACCTGGACGGCAGAAATGATGAGTATTGACTTTCAAATTATGGGTATATAGCTTACGAAAGGGGGGCGGACAGTAATGTAGATTCAGTAGCTTGCGTGACGATGTTAGTCACAGTCATTATAGATACGGGAGGCAAGTCATTTAACGGTCAGCATGTTCTAGTTAGGAGTTGTGTGTGTACTCGCCATTATTAGTTTAATGCATGTCTTTGGGCTCAAATGGTACGAGTATGTCCATGTAGGTAAGAATGATTTGTGAGCCAGGGCATGTAAGATTAAATTCACGTGAAGTTTTGATGTTTTGTTCGTGTGGCATTTAATGTAATGATGTTAATGACTCTGACCATAGTTGGTTTATATTTGTTTATCGTGAGTTTAATAAATACCAGTGAGGATAGTTTTCGCCACATAATGAGGTATATTGAGTGACCCTTAGCCCCTTTTACTTTCCGTGAGACCGGCGGGGTCGAACCAGTGTCCGGCGAGAGATTACGAGTGTGTTATGGTGAGTTGTTCCCACAGGAGCGTGTGTGATATTTATGTGTGATGGGGATTGAGATTGCCGGCGAGGTTAGCCGAGGTTCGTACCGCGTGCGATAGCCGTATGTTGATACGAAAGGCGTCGTGATGCACGTGATGGTACATTTGTTGTTGTTGTTTCTGTATGAGAGGGTCCATGCCTCATAACAGGGAAAGTTCAGTCACACACGCATGCGAAAATATATATGTGTTTTTCAGGAACACCATGAAGAAACACTGGTTCAATCCCCCCGCCGATGTACACCAGCATATTATAAATTTACCATTTGCATATTCGCATAATGTAGGCACAGTAGAGGTTTGTTTTGCTTTGTCAGCTGCTCAGGTAGGGAGCTATTTATAGTTACGGCCGGCCCGCGCGAGCCATTGTGTAAGTAGGGCGTGTCCTTCTGTCTCGTCTTGGTCGAAGCTGTAATTACCACATACCGTTGTTAGCTAATTAATTTAAGGGTGCATGTCGTT
This sequence comes from Meconema thalassinum, assembly GCA_946902985.2. NCBI lineage: Eukaryota > Metazoa > Arthropoda > Insecta > Orthoptera > Tettigoniidae > Meconema > Meconema thalassinum. The sequence goes on along the minus strand of OX336388.2, from coordinate 2,093,960,537 downwards.
TTGCCATGCTGATTCGTATTTCTTTGCTTGTACTACTGTTCGTGAATAGTAGTTTTCTTTTGTTCATCCGGGTTCAGCCCGTGTTTATTTTGTAGTAATTTTGTCTTGTGCCTAGCCCCGTATACTTGGATATGATCCGCCCGCCCTAAATATCGTAGTTTTATTAGCCCGACGTAGGTTGGGCCCCATTTGGTCCGAAGCCCGTCTATGAAAGGTACTCGTCATTATCTGTGTAAAAAAATGTCCTTGTTTCCTGCTAGAGTGTATATTTGTGTGACATAAAAATCAGAATAACACTATTTGTTTATAATAAAATCAGTAAGCGCAACTGCAGTTAGTTTTTGACCCAAATTCGTGTTAGAGGCAGTTGACAGTCCATTTAAAGTAGTTTTTGACCACCTCGCACAGCTGAGTAACGTGATGTAATGATTTAATGTAAATTCTAGGTTGAACTCAGCTGTTATTATGGTTTCATCCTGTGGGATGAGGTTTGTTCTAGTTTTTTTAAGAGGGGCGCACTGGGATATCACACATTCTTTGTTTTTTTATATATTTAATTTTGAAGGTGTTGGTTTTTCTTTGTTGATGTCAGTTGGGTTTTTATTTGTGGTTTTTTTTCTGTAATTTCTTTCTGCAATTTTTTTGTTGGAAATAAATTACGGACTCAGTAAGATGTGAGTGTACGCCATTTCTGTAATTGTTAGACACCTGTTTCCTTCACTTTAGGCCTTTAAGTCAGTTACTATAACGAACGCACCACCCCCGGGATCAATTTATTTTATCCAGGCCTAAAGGATTGCCCTATAGGGTACATAAAGGATGCTTGTACCACTTTCTTTGATCTAAGGAAACAGTAGTTATTCTGGCGTACACTCGTTGTTGGTTGTTGTGGGACGAGAGCCTGGCATTGGCTCAGTAACGTAATCGTAAGCTAAAGCCCCCCCCCCCCCATTCCCCTCCATTAATTTTTCTATGTGCCTAGTGAACGCATGCCGGGAGAGTCGATTACAAGGAAGACCTCTCGTATACCTGGTGGTGATGCACGCACACTTTGCGCAATACACACATTCTCGCACCGGGAAGGGTGCCCGATGTATATAAAATAGTAACACATACCTGTAGCTATCCTAGGATAGGCAGAAACACCCACCATGGCGCACAACGTAGGAGGCGATAGATCTATGATCTAGGAGTGTGAGAGATGTGTGATATTTGAATAAATAGTGGAGTTTTATATTAGACGAGAATGCCAACCAAGGACTCAAAATTTACTTGACCCTGGGCTTAATAACGTAAAATCACGTGTAGGCAATATTAAAATTAATATCGGGAAGCCCAGGCAAATATTTCCTTATTGTGTCGTTAGAAGAGAGTCAAAGGGAAAGAAGTGTATAGGTAGCCCACGCTTGTGAGAGCTAGGTTAGCAGTCATTGGTCCTCTGCCAGTGGCATGCAGATTTAACGTATATGAACGGGTTAAGCACCTTATAGTAGGAATGGTATCCCAGTTGGTAGAGATTTGCATTTTGGAAATTCTGCATAATTTGAGGCTGTGTTTCTGAGGCCATTTTCTTTGTGTTTTGGTAGCGTAATTATTGTGTCTGGTTTATTTATTTATTCTGATTTTTATCGTCAGTAGGGGACACTGCATGGCATGACTGTGGGGGAGCTCAGACCCCGTTTGCTCATTTGTGTTTTTTATATCTTTGTATTTGTCGTGATGGCGAGCGCCGAGGAAATGCAGGCGATGTTTGAAACTTTGAGTAGGAAGCTGGAGGAAAATGCAGATACTTTGAGTAGGAAATTGGAGGAGAGTTCAGAGACCCTAAATAAAAAACTTGGGGAAACAAATGCCAGGACCGAACAGTTAGGTCAAACTTTTATTTCGCAAGGGGAAGCTGTGAGAGTCGCGCTCGAACAGCACGCTAGGGAGATAAACGGGAAAATAGAAGAACTCGCACAGAAAACTAGCAAGGGTTTTGAAGAGGTAGAAACGAAATGCGAGACGAAAATGCAGATGTTAATGCAGGAAATAGGCACGGTTAAGGATACTGTCAAGGGCATGAATGAAAGCTTAGAGGAAATGACTAACAGAATGGGAGCTATGGACATTAGGCTCACCACTCGTATAGATGACGTGAGAGGAGAGATCAGCGCCGCAGTTAGCCAAGTCACCGCTCTAGAAGAACGAAGCGATAGGTTGGCACAGCAGATCCATGAGGTGAAGGAGAATGCTACCATGGTTCACGAGCATATAGGGGCTAGCATAGCAGAGGTCAAGAGCGAGGTTGCCACACACCGGAGTAGCATGCGGGACCAAAGAATGGCGGAGCACAAGGAGGTAAAGAGCGTAATCAAGACCGCCCACGCGAAGATGAGGGAGGAAATACTTAATAATAAAGAGGTAATTAAGGTCGAGATGGCAGAAAACCTTAACAGGCTCAGAAGGATGGAGCAAGAAATGGCGGGACGCATGGAGAGACAGGAAGCCAAACTCATTAAAATGGACCTCAGAGGATAGATCCAAGACGAGGCAATATTGGAATTGCAACGGGAAGCTATCCGAACAATGGACGAGCCGAAGGGGTGTTCAAAGGTGGCGTACCAGATGCAGGCCACACCAGAGCAAACCTTGGGGGAATATAAGGATGAGCCGATTAGCCGCACCTTTGAACCCCTTACGCGGAGAGCCTCTACGCCGCAAGACGCCGCAACGCCACAACCCATAATCCACGTGATACGGACAGGGGATGACCGCCCTCGAAAGTACAATGGCCGGGGAAATATGACCCCTAAACAATTCCTCCGTGAGGTGGGGGAGTTCTTTATCGAGCACCGCGTGGTCCCAGATCTCCAGCTCAGAGCAGTAGAGAAGCTACTTGACGAGGCACCACTGGAATGGTTCCAGAGTTTCCGGTACACCTTCCAAAACATGGAAGAATTCAGGGAAGCCTTCCTGAAGACGTACTGGAGTTTGGAACTGCAGCAGAACCTGAGGTTGGAACTGTATTCCAGAAAGTTCCAAACCCAAGGCCCAACGAAGTATGCGGAATATTTCATTTCCCAGTTCGCAAAAATGCGTGAACTGGACCAGGCACCTTCGGAGCTAGCTTTAGTGTCTGCAATTGGAAAACAATTGCCAATTAAGGTGCAGGAGACACTGATTGCGGCGAATGCAAGAACTGCCGTGCAGACCGAAGGAATCTTGAGGCAGTTAGACCACACCACTTCGCATATCCAGCGGATGAGGCCAGTAGAACAGGTTCATGCCACTGAGATAGAACGGGCGCCACGAACACGCGAGCAAGGGACGAGCACGGGAATTGCGCCAAGAGAAGCTTGGAGGAGGCAAGAGTACCAACCGCCGCGTGAATTCGAACCCAGGTACTACAGCAGGCGAGAGGAAGGCCGAGGTTACCCAATGCAGCAGCGCGGCCGACACGGACGCTGGGAGCAAGACAGGCGAGCAGGGAGACCGTACCAGCCAAGACAAGCAAGGCCAGGGCAGTACAGGCCACGGCCGGACCAACAAGGAAGTGCAGAGCCATGGGGACAGGCAAGGCGAGATTTGGACGATCGCTACATCGAGTCGCAGCAATACTTGCGTGAGCTCCACGAAAAGAATAGCGATGAGCAGGGGCGTACTGAAGCTGACAAATGGGAGGCAGCCATTAGACGCAGAGAAAATCTGGACCAAGAGTACGGAGAAGCGCCGAACCAAGATTCACAGCAGGGGAAAGACGATCCAGGACCGCAACACACGGGCGCAATCCGGAAGGGCAGGACCAATAACTAAGAAGAAGAGGAAGAAGAAGAAGAAGTCCACCACAACACCTTGTGAACTTCAATGAAGAGGTCCGATCCGAACCCAGGACGGACGAGCAGCAGCAACTGAGGGAAGACATCAGGGATGAAGAGCCGCAACATGACAGAGTTGACAGCACTGCAGGAATATCTTAAACTTCACAACTAACAGCTGAGACCATGGGGATGAGAAACAAAATCCGTAGCGACCTGTAAAGCAACCAAGCAAGGCAGCACACAGTTTTCTTTTGGACAACCAAATTTTATGGGTTTGAAAAATCGCACTTATTACACTCGCGCAATTTTTCAAAAGTGACTGAGGGGAAAATGTAACCGAAGGGCAACATTTGAATGTAATTTTGAAGCATTTAAGACAGAAAGTTATCAATATATTCTTTCGCTACTGGTAGAATATTGCCAGCTCAGGGCACAGTGTAGAGATGGGAAGGCGCACCCACCCCAGGACAATAAAGCCCAGGTACGGACATGCCCTTTTCCTAGAAGGCTTGGCCAGCTCCATCTCATTGTTTGTGCTGGAGACTTATTGTACGTTAGTCACTGAAAATTTATGACACCAGTGCTGCAGGATGGGCCAGCGTGGGTTGTAAAACAAAGGTACATGACCCAGGACAATAGGAAGCTGCGCGAATAAATGTAATTGGAAAACTAGATGATGAAAATTTATAAGGAAAGAAGAGCTGTGTTCAGGAAAAGAAACTGTTTTCTTTGGTGCAAGAAATATCCTTAACTTTGGTAAGACACCGGAGATAGCACTCGGTATTGGTGGATTTTTAAGTTCGCAGGCGTAGTGATCTCCGAATCGGCGCGAAACTCAGCCTGGTGGGGTGTAGATGACGCTACCTGGGACTATTTGCTAGCGTCATGATGCAAGGGCATATGAAGAGTCTCCCCACGATCGAATTCTAATCAGAACTGGATATTCGGTACCTGCCCATTTAACGTGACAATATGAGCTATCGCTCGTGAATCTGCGACTATTTCCTGAGGAGCGGATTCTTTGGCGGTAATATGTCCATTGTGTACCAACGGCCTGCCGTTATAAGCCCAGAGCACGAGGAGCGGGGGTTCATTTTCTTGTATAGACTTCATGCGACGGACTGTTGAGGTCGGGTCGGTTATATATACCAGCCGCGAGCTGTAGCCGCGAAGTACTTGTGTTTGAAATATCATGCATTAAGTGATACTGGTTCGAATCAAGAACCGAAAGGGAAATAGGGTGTTGGACATTGCACCCAGTCCTATACTTGCTGTCGCGATAGCGACAAGTTCACGGCGAACTGGAGGATCCCCGCTGATTGCCGAAGTACGGCACTGAGCTTTCGAAGCGTGACGTCACTAGTGTTGCCAGATGGACTCTCTAAGTTAACGCCTACGAAACTGTGGTTCGGTCCAGGTTAATCTTGTTTTAAATCCTGAGGGAGTGCCGAAAAAAACGGTACGGGTCCACCAACGCGAGACCAAGTGAACGAGGTTCGGAGCCCGATAGGACAAGTTCCACCAGCAAGAAGTGATAGGGAAGAACATTTTTACTAGTGACTTCCGAGGTGTAAAAATATGTGTTATAAAATTCAGTGTAATTTCAGTGCATTTTCTGTGTAATTCCAGTGTATGTGGAAAATACCAGTGCTGCCTGTGTTGGAGGCAGATATCTGTGTGTGTGAATCCCAGCGCGTAAGAATGGGCAGGATTATGGAGTCCCGTTGGCGACTCCGCACCATGGGTTAAAGTGGCCTTTGTGGGTGTGAGCGAACCCAGGACACCATGCAGACCACCTCACCTGGACGGCAGAAATGATGAGTATTGACTTTCAAATTATGGGTATATAGCTTACGAAAGGGGGGCGGACAGTAATGTAGATTCAGTAGCTTGCGTGACGATGTTAGTCACAGTCATCATAGATACGGGAGGCAAGTCATTTAACGGTCAGCATGTTCTAGTTAGGAGTTGTGTGTGTACTCGCCATTATTAGTTTAATGCATGTCTTTGGGCTCAAATGGTACGAGTATGTCCATGTAGGTAAGAATGATTTGTGAGCCTGGGCATGTAAGATTAAATTCACGTGAAGTTTTGATGTTTTGTTCGTGTGGCATTTAATGTAATGATGTTAATGACTCTGACCATAGTTGGTTTATATTTGTTTATCGTGAGATTAATATATTCCAGTGAGGATAGTTTTCGCCACATAATGAGGTATATTGAGTGACCCTTTGCCCCTTTTACTTTCCGTGAGACCGGCGGGGTCGAACCAGTGTCCGGCGAGAGGTTACGAGTGTGTTATGGTGTGTTGTTCCCACAAGAGCGTGTGTGATATTTATGTGTGATGGGGATTGAGATTGCCGGCGAGGTTAGCCGAGGTTCGTACCGCGTGCGATAGCCGTATGTCGATACGAGAGGCGTCGTGATGCACGTGATGGTACATTTGTTGTTGTTGTTGTTTCTGTATGAGAGGGTCCATGCCTCATAACAGGGAAAGTTCAGTCACACACGCATGGGAAAATATATATGTTTTTCAGGAACACCATGAAGAAACACTGGTTCAATCCTCCCGCCGATGTACACCAGCATATTATAAATTTACCATTTGTATATTCGCATAATGCAGGCACAGTAGAGGTTTGTTTTGCTTTGTCAGCTGCTCAGGTAGGGAGCTATTTATAGTTACGGCCGGCCCGCGCGAGCCATTGTGTAAGTAGGGCGAGTCCTTCTGTCTCGTCTTGGTCGAAGCTGTAATTACCACATACCGTTGTTAGCTAATTAATTTAAGGGTGCATGTCGTTTTGCCATGCTGATTCGTATTTCTTTGCTTGTACTACTGTCCGTGAATAGTAGTTTTCTTTTGTTCATCCGGGTTCAGCCCGTGTTTATTTTGTAGTAATTTTGTCTTGTGCCTAGCCCCGTATACTTGGATATGATCCGCCCGCCCTAAATATCGTAGTTATATTAGCCCGACGTAGGTTGGGCCCCATTTGGTCCGAAGCCCGTCTATGAAAGGTACTCGTCATTATCAGTCCAAAAAAATGTCCTTGTTTCCTGCTAGAGTGTATATTTGTGTGACATAAAAATCAGAATAACACTATTTGTTTATAATAAAATCAGTAAGCGCAACTGCAGTTAGTTTTTGACCCAAATTCGTGTTAGAGGCAGTTGACAGTCCATTTAAAGTAGTTTTTGACCACCTCGCACAGCTGAGTAACGTGATGTAATGATTTAATATAAATTCTAGGTTGAACTCAGCTGTTATTAAGGTTTCATCCTGTGGGATGAGGTTTGTTCTAGTTTTCTTTTAAGAGGGGCGCACTGGGATATCACACATTCTTTGTTTGTTTATATTTAATTTTGAAGGTGTTGGTTTTTCTTTGTTGATGTCAGTTGGGTTTTTATTTGTTTTTTTTCTGTAATTTCTTTCTGCAAGTTTTTTTTGTTGGAAATAAATTACGGACTCAGTAAGATGTGAGTGTACGCCATTTCTGTAATTGTTAGACACCTGTTTCCTTCACTTTAGGCCTTTAAGTCAGTTACTATAACGAACGCACCACCCCGGAGATCAATTTATTTTATCCAGGCCTAAAGGATTGCCCTATCGGGTACAGTACTATTGAGACGATTTGGAAGATTTTGGCAGAAACCACTCATTCTAACACCCTCTGGTTTAGGAGCTTGAGTTTTGTTAAACATACACCTTAGCGTATTATTTGTTTAAAACCCTTTATAAACAAATAAATATATTTTCGTTGACTTTTCAAGAAATGCAAGATTTTTTCTCTACTAATGAGGCGATTTGGAGGATTTTGGTACAAACCACACCTTCTAACTCCCTCTGGTTTAGGAACTTCAGTTTCGTGAAACATACACCTTAGCGTATTATATAATAAGATAATGTTGCTGTTGTTTGATTCTTCAGTCTTTCGACAGGTCTGATGCTTCCCTGTCCTAAGATAATCGTTTCATAATAATAATACTAGAAATAAAAATATGTTGAAGGTATTGGGGAGACTGATTGTGATCAACCAAAAGCCCTGTGTGGATGCGGATATCCACAACATTTTTCGCCAAGCGGATATAATTTGCATGTCTCTGCGGATAGCGGATAAGCTGCGGATAATGTTTAGAGTAAATTTTCGGATAGTTTTTAGAATACAAACCAAACTTGTTGAATTTCATTACTAGGACCCGGATGTTTATGTTATGACATATCATATTTTTAGCCTATTTTCAATTTTGAAAAAATAGGCTTATGAGATCACCTTTTGTCCGTGTGTGTGTGCGTGTGTGTGTGTGTGTGTGTGTGTGTGTGTGTGATTCGTGTGTGTGTCCCCCCCTAATAAAATCTAAACGGCAGGAGCGATTTCAATGAAACTCGGAAAGTTCTTAGCACTATTCCCGGCGACCTCGACCGTGCCCTTCAAATTTTGTTAGGACTCACCAATCCAACATGGCGGCGGTGCGAAATATTTCACCAGCATTCAATATCTCCGAAACTATTAGCGATATTACCCTGACATTTTCTATGGTGATAGAGGGGACTACTATAAGTTCACTTATGTGACTTTTGAAAACATGGTAACTACAAAACCAACATGGCGGCCAAGCGAATTTGCGACTTTTAAATAGACGTTTCTCGCGATTTGACCAACCAAACGCAATGAAACATGGTACAGTATATGTTTATATACATTGTAATGCACCGACATCTAACTTCGTTCAATTGTTTACAAAATCACAAGATGGCGGATGTGCGAAATATTTCACTGGCATTCTATATCTCTGAAACTATTAGCGGTATCTCCCTAAAATTTTGTACGGAGATAAAGGGCACTACTGGAAGTCCATCTATAAGATTTTCAAAAACCGGTTAACTACAAAACGAACATGGCGGCTAAGCGAATTTGAACATTTTAAATAGACCTTTCTCGCGATTTAATGTTCCAAGCGCACTGAAACCTGGTACAGGAAATATTTATACACATTGTAATCCACTGGTATCTAATTTAGTTCAATTGTTTACATAACCTCAAGATGGCGGCAGTGCGAATTTTAAAATTAAGTTTTTATTTCTTGTGATGTAGTCATGCGATCGAAGTGAAAGTTTGAATAATGAACCTACGCAATAATTTTCCTTTAATGGTACATGCCTCTATGGCCTATACATTTAACAATCCAACATGGCGACCATCCGAAATATTTAGACGATACTGAATATCTACGAATCTATTTTACAATCAAACTGCATTTTTTAATGTTCATAGCGGCTATGAACTTAAGTTCACCTATAGGACTTTAAATAACCTGGTGATCACAAATCCAACATGGCGGTGTCGCGAATTATAAATATTCACATGGACGTTTCTCGCAATTTAACCATCCGAGTGCAGTGAAACTTGGTACAGTAAATCCTTATCCGAATGTTAATCCACTGGCATCTAATTTATTTCAAATTTTTCCATAACCTCAAGATGGTAGCTGTGAAAATTTTTAAATCTCCTTGTTTTTTCTTGTGTCCTAATTATGCGATTGAAGTCTGAATGCTACACGTACACAATAATCTGCATGTAACAGTACATAACTCTAGGACCTACATATATAAAATCCAACATGGCGACCATCCGAAATATTTAGTCGGTTCTCAATATCTAAGAATCTATTATAGCAATCAAACTGAAATTGTGTATGTTGATAGAGGCAATTAACATAAGTAGGATATAAGAAAATAGGCTGTATAGTTCTTCACGGAACTACTTGTTTCCGTTATGTTTTTTTCATGACAAATGTAAGATGATCATTTAAGCTGATTGGAATCAAATTGCCGTAGCAACATTTACTGCCTAAAAACTTAGGACTTCTCACACAAATCAACACAAGTACATTAACACGTGACCAAATAAAAAAAAACACATATGACCGCCGTCAAAATTTACAAGTACTCTACCACTACACCACACAGGTGTCACACTAAAATTACATGAATCGAGTCATAAACAAAACAATAGGCTCACAGCCAGCATTTACATTATTAATACAATATTTTACCCATACAACGTACAATAAGCCGTTACACACATGGCGAACTCCCCAATTAATCATGGCTTAAAAATATAACCATCACAATGAACAGGTTTTGCTACATGAAAGCTTACGGGGGTCAGTCGGACGATCAGGACTGCCTATCAAAATAAGTCACCAGGCAAAACGGGCGGTTTGTGGAACTCTGCATATCTGTCAACCCACGTGTCAATAATCTCGACCTCCCAGGACTTTTCACAAACATACATTTTCTGAGTAGCCCACCCGACAAAATACAGGATGGACAGAACAGCGTAAAAGGCAACACAACGAGAGGATGAAGAGATATTGGGAAGGGAAGAAGAAAAAGTGCTAATAAGTTCAAACGCGCGTCGAAGTTGGTTGGTTGGTTCCTCAGTTTAAGGTCTGCGACTACGCGGTCATGTATCCCCGTGTACTTTAGGTGTGTGTAGAATCTGTCTGATAACAGGTGTTAATTTTGACGGATGTATTAGTGTATGTTATCTGGTTTAAGTTAAAGCAAGGACTGCAGATATTCAATTTTCAAGTAGTTCCTACTTTTGCTACCAAACGCCACCGTCAACGACAACTAGTTATGAACTTCGGTACTAGATGCCACCGCAGTCGGTTTCTGGCAACGAACGTTGGAACCTAAGAGAATTAGTCAAATCAAACATATAATTTTAGCTTCTCACAATTGTAATTAGTGGAAGGTTCTTTTACATGGCATAGATATATATATGACATGGGACCGCTGGCTTTACTTCCCCTCCGAAGGAAGGCACACTGAGGGATTTGTAACACTCTTAAAAAATCCGACGACTTCGGCCGGGTTTGAACCCGCGGCCTTGGGCATAGTAGCTCAGCATACTACCAACTACGCCACGAAAACCGCCCGCTCCTAAGTTGGGAACAACGAATAAAAATAATATTAAATAAAAGTAAATATTAGAACAATTTTCCCGGTGAAAAGCCAACTTTCACCGAGATTAGAAGCTTGGCACTCGCAATGTTCCCTTCTCAGTGTGATGGTTCAACATGAAGTCCAGGTCTGATTGGTCACATCCCCTGTGAACAGACTAGTAAATTAAATAGGCATCCTCAATAGGTCACTCGAATGTTACATGTTTTGGCAATCTAGATTTAAAACACAATCGTTTTAAGTCTGTACACGAGCCAGCTAATGGGACATGGGCGATAATACGGGGGAATCAAATAGTGTGGAGATTAGTCCTGAGCGCCCCCCGCAGTCACGTTCAACACTGTAACACTGTAGCCCAGCTGGCTAAATAATGATAGCATAAATCCCTTCTCAAATAATAATACAAGGGCAAATGACGTTATGTGCCAGTTTTGGATGAGTCATCAAAATTCACTGCTCACCACGATATTAATTGACAGATTGAATGAATGCTTGATTGGCAGGGGCGAGGCCAAAGAGGGATGTATTCTGTTTGTGTGCTAACAGTGATACCACCTGACAAAAAGAATAAAATGAATGGTTGTGTTAAAATTGAAGAACGTTCCAACAAACAAATTGCTGAAGAGTTCCACTTCAGTTTTTTTTTGTCGTGTAGCCTCCTGAGAGGCCGAGTGCTAGGCTTTCTAGTCGACGCCCGTGGGCAACCTGCGCGTCGGGATGAGAGATGGAATGGATGACGATGAATGAAACTGGGCAAGGATGTGGAAGGAAGCGGCCGTGGCTTGTCGGAAGGTACTGTCCCAGCATTTGCCTGGTGTTGAAAATGGGAAACCACGGAAACCCATTTCAAGGACAGCCGACGGTGGGGCTCGAACCCACGCGTCTACTGAGTCAGCAGAGAACTTGGCCCCTTGACCTAACGCAGCGCTTTAGCCCGCGTAGCCACTACTGTCGGTTCCGCTTCAGTTGAAAGATACAGTAAACCTTGCCTAAACTGGTCCCTTTCTATACCGGAAACCTGGACAAATGGAAAACAAAATTCGGAATGGACCTATTTCCTATGTAAAATGTCACTGTAAACTTGAAAACTTCCTAACGCGGAAACGGACAGAAAATAACCTGAATAAGACGGATGATCTTACCCATAATACAAAGCTGGAATAAAGTACAGGGATAGGAGGGTGATCTACAATCCATACAGAAACCAGACATCAGTCATTCGAACTGAAGGACATGAGAGAGAAGCTGGTATTCAGAAAGGTGTAAGGAAAGGCTGCAACTTATCACCCATACATTTCAATCTTTACATTGAACAAGCAATGAAGGAAATTGGAGAAAAAATTAAAGTGAGAGTGAAGATTCCTGGAGAAATAGTTTAAACTCTGAGATTTGCTGATGGCATCGTCATTTTAGCCGACACGCCTGAGGATTTGAATGAGTTTTTGAATGGTATGGACTCCGACTTGAGGAATGAATTCATGATGATCTATCTTCTATATATATAAAGCACAAAGTTTGTCTGTCTGTCTGTCTGTCTGTCTGTTATGTATACAAATCTACACCGTTTCACCGATCTGAACCAAAATTGGTATACTTACCCTTTGGAACCCTGCGGGTAACCCTGACAACATTAAATTTCGGACAGACCACCCCATGCCCTGCATTTAGGCCCTTTTGCACAAATCTACACCGTTTCACCGATCTGAACCAAAAGTTGTATATTTACCCTTTGGAAATCTGCGAGTAACACTGACCACTTAACATTTCGGACAGACCACCCCATTCCCTGCATATAGGCCCTTTGGTCCAAATCTACACCGTTTCACCGATCAGAACCAAAATTCGTATTCTTACCCTTTGGTGCCCTGCGAGTAACACTGTCTGCTTGAAATTTCGGACAGACCACGCCATTCCCTGCATTTAGGCCCTTTTTGCACAAATCTACACCGTTTCACCGATCTCAACAAAAATTTGTATATTTACCCTTTGGAAATCTGCGAGTAACACTGACCACTTAAAATTTCGGACAGACCACCCCATTCCTAGCATTTAGGCCCTTTGGTCCAAATCTACACCGTTTCACCGATCAGAACCAAAATTCGTATTCTTACCCTTTGGTGCCCTGCGAGTAACACTGTCTGCTTGAAATTTCGGACAGACCACGCCATTTCCTGCATTTAGGCCCTTTTTGCACAAATCTACACCGTTTCACCGATCTGAACCAAAATGTGTATACTTACCCTTTGGAACCCTGCGAGTAACACTGTCTGCTTGAAATTGCGGACAGACCACTCCATTCCCTGCATTTAGGCCCTTTGGCCCAAATCTACACCGTTCCACCGATCTCAACCAAAATTTGTATATTTACCCTTTGGAACACTGCGACTAACACTGTCTGCTTGAAATTGCGGAGAGGCTACTCCATCCCCTGCATTTAGGCCCTTTGGCACAAATCTACACCGTTTCACCGATCTGAACCAAACATTGTATACTTACCCTTTGGAACCCTGCGAGTAACACTGTCCACTTAAAATTTCGGACAGACCATCCCATTCCCTGCATTTAGGCACTTTGGCACAAATCTAAACCGTTTCACCGATAAGAACCAATATTCGGAAACTTACCCTTTGGTACCCAGCGAGTAACACTGTCTGCTTGAAATTGCGGACTGACCACTCCATTCCCTGCATTTAGGCCCTTTGTCCCAAATCTACACCGTTTCACCGATCTCAACCAAAATTTGTATATTTACCCTTTGGAACACTGCGACTAACACTGTCTGCTTGAAATTGCGGCGAGGCCACTCCATCCCTTGCATTTAGGCTGTTTGGCACAAATCTACACCGTTTCACCGATCTGACCCCAATTTTATATACTAACCCGTAGAACCCGAGAAGTAACACAGTTCACTTTAAATTTCGGACAGACCACACTATTCCCTGCTTTTTGGCCCTTTGGCAGAAAACTACACCGTTTCACCGATCTCAACCAGATTTTACATAATTACCCTTTGTAACTCGACGAGTAACACTGTCCACTCGAAATTTCGGACAGACCACTCCATTTCACGCATTTAGGCCCTTTGGCACAAATCTAAATCGTTCACCGATCGAAAACAAAATGTGTATACTTACCCTTTGGAACCCGATGAGTAACCCGATGTTCCAAACAGACCCAGCCTGGGGCTGGAAACTGTACAAGATAATGATGATGATGAGTAACACTGTCCACTTTAAAATTTGGACAGGCCACTCCATTCCCTGCATTTTGGCCCTTGGCACAAAACTACACAGTTTCACCGATCTCAACCAGATTTTACATAATTACCGTTTGGAACTCGACGAGTAACACTGTTCACTCGAAATTTCGGATAGACCACTCCATTTCCCGCATTAAGGCCCTTTGGTACAAATCTACATCGTTCACCGATCGAAAACAAAGTGTGTATACTTACTTACCCTTTGGAACCCGATGCGTAACACTGTCCACTTGAAATTTCTGACATAGGCCTACCACTCCATTCCCTGCATGTAGCTCAGGAATTCCTCGGGGTTGCCAGCTTCCTAACTCACCAGTCATGAGCCCTTGAGGGTGTACCAGAAGTGGTGGGTCTACACACACCCTGCCTCTTTGAGGGCCTTGAGCAGAAGACAGGAGATATTATGAAAAGGAAAAGAAGGCAGACCCCTCGAAGAATGAGGGTATCAGGAAAGATGAGACAAAGCCAATTAAGGCGGGAAATTGAAAGACTCCCTAGCCCTCGGATACCCTAATACAGTCTGGGTCGGAAGAGAACAAGAGTTGACCAAGGGAGGCCGACAGGAAAGAGAACTGAAATGAGCCCGGCACCAGGAAGTAGAAGCAATGCCAGACTCAGCTGGGGGTCCGTGGTCGCCAACCCACGTCCCACAAGTTGTGAGACCCTGGGGGGGGGGTCAGTTGTGAGAATAGCTTGCTGATTCATCGCGAGGTGACTTGAGTGTACTTTCCAGAGCCCGCCGTGTTATCTCCTGCTGTCTATGCTGATGCCAGCACAGGGCCGTTGCGAAACAGTGAGTGATTCCCGGTCAATCTGTATAGGACGGGGAACCCCGAACGTGTGTCATCATATTTCGTCATCATCTGCGATCATCTCAGGTTCGTGCAGCTTGGACCTATATTCTTTGTCTTTGCCGAGCAGTGCGCTCTTTCACTAGACGCATCCAGTACAGGCCTAAGCCAGAAAATAAGGTTGAGACTTTGGAAGACATCGAAGCTAGACACCTGAATTACCTATATCAGTTTTAAAATAACACCATGTTCGTTTAGTAGTCATTTTTTCATTACCTTATTATTATCATCATAAGTGTAAATGACCTAGATGTTACGCGCATCATACCAATAATCACCGCCGCATAAAGTCTTTCTCGGCTGTGATTTTTAAAATATTTATTTTTGGTTGGTTGGTTCTTAAGTTTAGGGGCTGCGACAACGCGGTCATGTAGCCCCGTGTACTTTGGGTGTGTGAAGAATCTGTCTGATAACCGGTGTTAATTGTGATGACTGTATTAGTGTGTGTTATCTGTTTTTTAAATTAAGTACAAACTGCAACTTAGAATTCTTCAAATAGTTCGTACTTTTGCCGCCAAGCGCCACCGTCAACGACTACTAGGCCAAGTTCGGAACTTAGCTACTAGACGCCACTGCAGTCGGCTCTTGGCAACGGACGTAGACATCAATGCGCGTTGTTTACCTATCCAATTTAGCTTCACACAGCTGTAATTAGTGTAAGGTTCTTTAACATGCCATAAATCTGACATGGGACCGCCGGCTTTACTTCTCCTCCGAAGAAAGGCATACTGACGGATTTTTAACGCTCTTAAAATATCCGACGGCTTCGGCCGGGTTTGAACCCGCTATCTTGGGCATAGAAGCTCAGCATGCTACCAAATACGCCACCGAAGCCGCCATATAGTTATTTTTATTACAGTACATTGTGTAGCCTACATTATACGTCGAAGTGTCAATCCAATACCGGTAGTAGTTTCCCTTATCATCCTCATCATAAGAGCAAATGACCTACAGTAGATGTTACGCCCATTACACCATTAATCACCACACACAATAAGTCTTCCTCGCCTGTGAATTTTGAAATATGTGTTTCTATTACGGTAGTTTGTAAGTTTGACGTGTCAATTCAACAGTAGTTTTTATTATCATCCTTATCAAAAGGGCAAATGACCTAGATATTAAATTACTCCCTCATTGTCTTTGGGGGCAAATGACTTTGATTTTAAGTCCATTATATTTCTAAGGAGACCTTAAAACATTATCATCATTCCACCGGGCGAAGCCGGGTACTACTGCTAGTAATTAATAAATGTAAAACAAAAATATTGGAATGCAGCCGAAACAAATCAGAAACCTCTATTGACATCAAATTGGCAGGTGAAAAGCTAAAGGAAATAGGAAACGTCTGTTACTTAGGAAGCAAAATAACCAGTGATGGACGAAGCAAACAGGATATAAAAAGTAGGTTGGCTCGGGCAAGGAAAGCATTTCTACAAAAAAAGGAGTCTGTTGACATCGAATATAGATTTTGGTATTAGGAAGTCATTTTTGAAAGTCCTTGTCTGGAGCGTGGCACTACATGGAAGTGAAACTTGGACTATTGGTGCTGCAGAAAAGGGAAGAATTGAAGCGTTTTAAATGTGGTGTTACAGGAGAATTAAGAAGATCAGATGGGTAGATAGGGTTACAAACGAGGAGGTATAAAGACGAATGGGAGAGGAGAGATGTTTCTGGCGACTGCTAATGAAGAGAAGAGATAGGTAGGTAGGACACATACTAAGACACCCATGAATAGCTAGCTTAGTTATGGAAGGAAGGGTCGAGGACAAGAACTGTAGGGGTAAACCAACTTTAGAATATGTTAAACAGATTGCTTCGGATGTAGGGTGTGGTAGCTATGTAGAGATGAAACGTTAACTCAGGACAGGGAGGCAAGGGGGGGGGGGGGGAGGGAGGCTGCATCAAAACAGTCAAAAGACTGAAGACTCAAAGAACAACAACATACCAACAACGAATGACATGCGCGTCGAGATTTTTGTCGCCTTTCAGTGATCACTTACCACGGCCAGCGGTGAACCTGAAAGTTTGGGATTGGTAGTCCGACTCGATAACCACTCACCCACCTTGGAACGCTATTGTTCACATTAATCAGAATGTTCTTCTGATGAATGCCATATGTCCATGCTTTGGATGAAATTGATGCTCTGATAACCCGTTCACGGTTCGTTGCACCTCATAAAGCAACTTAACTGCCTTGTAATATTCTGCAATATTGTTCCGAAATATTTATAATAAGTTGTCGAGTTCCAAAACTCGTTTAATCCACTTTTGTGAATAAGAATCATGTTCATGAGAAACGTTTCTCTGGGCTTTGCCTCCCGTATCTTTTGTGTTTGTTGTTTTGTACTTTTTGCTTTGTGTTTTTGGTTTTCGGTTTTGTGTTTGCCGTGTGCTTGTGCTTTTGAATTTTACTTTTTGCTTTTCTTTCTTGGTTTTGGTTTTGTCTTTGTTTTCTGCTTTTGTTTTCTATATTGCTTTTTGCATTGTGTTCCTTGTTTTTTGATTTCTGCTTTTGCTTTTCTTTTTGAATTTTTCTTTTTGTGGTTTGTTTTGATTTTGTGTTTGTTTTCTGGAAAATTAAAATAAAACAAAACAAAATAAAATACAAATAAACAAGATAAAGTCAAAATAAGAGCAAAATAAAATAAAACAAAACAAAACAAACCAAAAAACAATACAAAATATTAAAATAAAAACAATTTAAAATAAAACAAAACAAAATAATAAAAAAAAAATTAAATTAAATTAATCAAAGAAAAATAAAATAAGATAAAATAAAATAATTAAATAAATAATTTTCTCATGATCCTTATTCACAAGTGGATTAAACGAGTTTTACAACTGGACGACTCATATGAGCAATGCAAAACAAGAAACAAACCCTACTGATGATCTTGATGAGATGGTTGGAGGGAGAGGCGTATGAGATGATGATGATGATGATAATTGTTGTTTTAAGGGGCGCAACATGTGGGAAATCGGCCCCTAATGGTTTGGGTGATAGTGAAAATGTAAATAAAATGTAACTAAACCCAAAACTAACTACAAACTTACAAACTAGACGAGGAAATGGAAATAAACAAGAAGTTCCGTGAAGAACTATACAGCCTACTTTTCATGCCAATGATTATTCCACAGAATATGAACCTATCTAGAATAATGACGAGCTTAAGTTGGTAATATCGAAATATCTAATTGATTCAAAATATACCTGATATAATGTAGCCTAATAGAGCACTACAGTTGGCAGCCCTGGTGACTGAATATATTCTTAGTTCCACCTCAAGGTACAGAATACAAAATTTGGTTGAAGTCCAATGGACGTTACATGCAGTTAGACACTGGATCTATCAGCACGCGTAAATGCATGTTGCCAACAATACCATGCGTGTTCTGGTCAGAAATAATCTGAATTATTATGATATCTTGTTGTGCCAATTTTGGATGAAATCCATTTGTTAGTATAGAAGTTACATGTATTTTTAAATTGGACATATCAGCAGGCATAGAATTATGTTGGCAGCACTGCCTTGTATTAATTACTCCAAATTAATCAAGAATGTCAGGTGCTATACGTGTGCAAAGCATAGAGCTGTTGGCTTGCATACTTTCTGATATATTGATATTAGGGTAAAAAGAATATAGACAGCATTTATTAACAGTTGGCAGCCCTGGTTGCTCTTAACTATACTTATAGTCATATCTGTTATGGTACACATAGCACATACGAAATTTGGTTGAAATCCAACTGATAGTATAGAAGTTACATGTATTTAAAAATTGGTACTATCAGCAGGCTTATAATCATGTTGGTAGAACTGACGTATATAAGTTACTCCAAATTAATCTAAAATGTCAGGTACTATACGTGTGCATAGTTCAAAGCTGTCGGCTTGCAAACTTTCTGATATATTGGTATTTGGATAAAAAAAAATAGAGAGAGCAATTATTAACAGTTGGCAGCCCTGGTGGCCCTTAAGAATACGCTCAGCCATATCTGTTTATGTGCAGATATTACACACAAACTTTGGTTGAAATCCAATTGATAGTGTAGAAGTTATATGCATTTAAACATTGGACCTATCAGAAGGCTTAAAATTATTTTGGCAACACTGTCATGGTTGGCCTCCTGGAAAATAAACTGAAATAGTATTATCTACATGTGTGCCAATTATGGAATAGCTCCCATGCATACCTTGCAAGATATCCAACATGGAGCTCAAATTTCTAGTGCGTTTTTTCAGCAGTTGGTAGCACTGACAACATTTTCAAATATGGACGTGAGCTATTCCGGTGCACATCTTTACTCATACTAAATTTGGTTTTGATTGCTGCAGCCGTTTAGGAGTTGATACGGGGGGGGGGGGCACACACACAGCCAGCCAGACAGACAGACAGACATTTTCCCGGATCGATCTCATAAGTCTACTTTTTGCTCATTTTTGCAAAATGTGAAAAGTAGGCTAAAAATAAGAATAAGGGAAACAAAAGGCTGGAGGAAAGGAAATGCCCTCAAACCACGAAGAATGAGGACTAGGAAGAAAGGAGAGCCAGGAGAGGGACCTCCCCAAAGGCAATGTAAAAAGGAGAAAAACTGGACACAGCTCAGGAAACCCTTGGGGTCGCCAGCACCCGAATCCACCAGACGTGAGCCCTTGAGGGTGTAGCACAATCCAGGGTGCATCATAAGTGGTGGGGCTACACACACCCTGCCTCCTAAAGGGCCTTGAACAGCAGGCAGGAGAAAAGAAAACAAGAGGCATAATCCCTTGAAGAGTGAGGAATCAGGAGAGATGTGACAAGGGCCAATTTAGGCGGGAAAGTGAAAGACTCCCTATGCCTCGGATACCGTAATACCGTCGGGATCGGAAAAGAACAAGAATTGACCAAGGGAGGTCGAGAGGAAAGAAAACAGAGAGGAGCCCGGCACTAGTAATTGGAAGCAATTCTGAACTCAGCTGGGTCCCGTGGTCGCCAACCCACGTATGAACTTTGGAGGTCATGGTATCACAATGTTTCGAATAGCATCATAGTTTACATTTTATTTTTAAACAAAGTTGGGACATTACAAAGAACGATTCTCTTGTACTCTTCCCCCCCCCCCTCTCTCTCTCTCTCTCTCTCTGTAACTTAAGAAGTAGTTCCGTGACGATCTAAATAGCCAACTTTTCTTGAAATTTAAGATGCATGCCATGCTCTGCAGCATTATCTTTCAGTATTGGAATTAAAAAACAAGATGTTCAGTAAAGAACATATAGCCTACTTTCTCCTAAATGTATGAGTATAGTTATAACTCGTTGTTATTATCAAAGAGTATAATAGAATCATTTCTTGGTTGAAGACCTTAGAAACTATTTACCTCTACCAAACGCCACAACCTAGAAGAAAACTACTACCATCATTGAAGAAAGATAGATAAGAAGTATCTCAAGAATGTTATGGATCTGGAGACATAATCGACCGGACAGGCTGCGTGGTTCTGCGGTAACGTTCTCGCTTGCTGGGCCCTAGGTTGCAGGTTCGTATCCTGGCGCAGTCAGCTGGCATTTGAGGGTGCACAAATGCGAGGGAGCCGTGTCAGTTGATTTACTGGCACGTTAAAGATCCCCTTCGGGCCAAAATTCCGGCATCCCGGCGTATCTAAAAGCAGCAGTAGTTGAAAGGGTCGTAAACAAATAACATTATTATTATTGTTATTATTACATAATCGACCTGCCGTGGGCAACATCCAACTTTGAGTTGAGGCATGTCTTTACACGTCTGGTTGTGCATGGCTTTCACAACCCTAATTGAATTAACAAATCATTCCGTGTCCCTACAGAGACGTGTGTATACAAACTATGTGGATATTTTCGATTGCTATTTGCCTGAAATAAAAGTATTAATAACCTGAACTTTTACCAGCGGCTAGAATTCAGTTACTATGTGAAATCGTTTTGTTCTTTACTTCAAATAACATTTTCAAATAACGCACAATAGGCTGTAACAAACCCTTTAAAATAAGAAGTAAAAATGTATCATAGTATCATCCTGTCATTCTTCAAATTCGATGAGCATAGAATGCCAATGGTATACTATCAATGGAGTCCCATGTAGACCAGTCGTGAAATCTAGTGGAGAAATATCGAACAATATAATCCTAACAGGGCGAGTGCATTCTAGCGGTCATAAGAAGAAACTTTTCAATAAAATCTGGAAGTTAATAAGTAGGCCGGCGAGCAGTTACCTTTTTGGCTGCTAGATGTCTCGAGCAAATCTGCTGGCGAATTATGTTTTAATTAAATATATGTTTTGCACCGTAATATGCACAATATAAGGCTTAATTTTAAAATGTCTGAGTCATTACAAAGCAACAAATATGTAAAATTTCAAGCAAAAATCTAATCTCTGATGGGGTTTGAACCATAGGCATATGAATGACAGACTAACGCTTTACCAAGGAGCCATTTGTGCCAACGAACAATGATCTATATAAAATGTCTTACATAGAACTTGTTAGCAAATAATGATTTTAACCTAACGATTTCATCAGTGGAGTATATTATTTATGTATAAAGCATTTCATACTAAGTTTATTTATTTTGTATCAGTACGCTATATTGCATGCAATACTCAAATTAGTGAAATATAAGTCAGGCACAAGATATCCGCTGCCATCTTGTCTTCTTACCGAGACGGCTCAGCTTTTAAAAATCACTTCTGCACTATAGTATTACAAAATAAACCTTTAATTTCGAACGTGCCTCTTCCTCTAGAACAGTTAAATCGATTCTCGGCTCGATAATCGGAACTGGTGGGTCCCATGATATGGATTATAAAGTTTGCATAATTCGCACGGCCGCCATCCTGAAATGGTACGGTGGATGACCTTGTAGTTTGGTTACAAGACGCGTCCTATATGAAGGTATGTTATTACCAAATTTGGTAGAGATCAGATAATTTGGTTAGTCGCTATTTGATTTTACGTTTTGAACGTTTGAGTGGCCGCCATTCAGATTTGGTAAAGTTGGCGGCGATATAAAACATGACACTGAGGTGCCCTTTGCTTGTTCTACCTCTGTACCAAATTTCGTTCAATTCGGATTCACTGTGTTCGAATTGATAGGGGGGGGACAGACATTCAGAGTACACTCATTCACACACACACACAGACTCACACACACACATACACACACACAGACAGACACACAATTTTTGGCCCTGTAGTGATCTCATAAGTCTACTTTCATTTTTTGCAAAAATCGAAAGTAGGCTAATTACGACATTATGTAATAGTTTATAACCTTTATTTCACAATACTTCCTTCCAGACAATGTTCGCTGTGCGTCGACCCTTAGGTTTAATTTCTACTTATACATCTTCATATGACTTTCCTCCGGATAAGGCAACATACAACATTTCATGACCTAAAATTGGATCAGGCAATTAGTAGTAAGTTACCCTATTAGGCAACAGCCTGATGACTCTGAATGTTTCCTTAGTTCCATCTCTAAAGATATAGAATGCACATACAAAATTTGGTTGAAGTCTAACGGATAGTATGGACGTTATATGCTGTTTGATATGGGATTTATCAGTGCGCGTAAAATCATGTTGGGAACAATGTCATGTATGTGATGCTCAGAATTAATCTGAAATATTACGATCTATTATAGTGCCAATTGTGGATAAAATCCATTTGTTAGTAAAGAAGTTACAAGTAATTAAAATTGAAACTATCAGAAAGCTTAGAATCATGTTCGCAGCACTGAGGTATATTAGTTACTCCAAATGAATCTAGAATGTCAGGTACTATACGTGTGCAAAGCTTTGAGCTGATGGCTTGCATACTTTCTGATATATTGATATTTGGATTAAACAAATAGAGATAGCATTTATTAACAGTTGGCAGCCCTGCTGGTACTTACGAATACGCATAGTCATAACTGTTATGGTACACAAGGCACAAGAAAATTTGGTTGAAATCCATATGTTAGTATAAAAGTTATATGCATTAAAAAACTAGACCTATCAACAGGCTTAGGATCGTGTTGGCAGTACTGCTGTATATAAGTTACACCAACCTAAGGTAGAATGTCATGTATGTGATGCTCAGAATTAATCTGAAATATTACGATCTATTCTAGTGCCAATTGTGGATAAAATCCATTTGTTAGTAAAGAAGTTACAAGTAATTAAAAATTGAAACTATCAAAAAGCTTAGAATCATGCTGGCAGCACTGAGGTATATTAGTTACTCCAAATGAATCTAGAATGTCAGGTACTATTCGCGAGCAAAGTTTAGAGCTGTTGGCTTGCATACTTCCCGATCTATTGATATTAGGGTCAAAATATAGAGAGAGCATTTATTAACAGTTGGCTGTCCTGGTGGCTCTTTAGAATTCGAACAGTCATATCTATTGTAGTACACATAGTACATACGAAGTTTGGTTGAAATCCAATCGATAGTATAAAAGTTACATGCATTTAGAAAGTGGACCTATGGGCAGGCTTGGAATCATGTTGGACACAATTTCGTGTATGGACTTCTGAAAATTAATCTGGTGTGTTATTATCAATTTGTGTGCCAATTTCGGAATAGTTTGCATGCATAACTTCTGAGATATCCAATATAGAGTTCAAATTTCAATTGCGATTTTTCAGCAGTTGTCAGAACTGACGTCAATTTCAAATATGGCCGTGAGATATTCAAGTAAAGATCTTTAATCTTACCAAATTTAGTTTCAATAGCTGCAGCCGTTTAGGAATTGATAGGGGGAGAGGTGTGGGGACACACACACAGACGGACAGACACACACACATTTTCCCGGATCGCTCTCATCAGTCTACGTTTTGCTAATTTTTAGCCTATTTTCAATTTTGAAAAAATAGGCTTATGAGATCACCTTTTGTCCGTGTGTGTGTGCGTGTGTGTGTGTGTGTGTGTGTGATTCGTGTGTGTGTCCCCCCCTAATAAAATCTAAACGGCAGAAGCGATTTCAATGAAACTCGGAAAGTTCATAGCACTATTCCCGGCGACCTCGACCGTGCACTTCAAATTTTGTTACGACTCACCAATCCAACATGGCGGCTGTGCGAAATATTTCACCAGCATTCAATATCTCCGAAACTATTACCGATATCACCCTGCAATTTTTTACGGTGATAAAGGGAACTACTAGAAGTTCACTTATGTGACATTTGAAAACCTAGTAACTACAAAACCAACATGGCGGCCAAGCGAATTCGCGACTTTTAAATAGACGTTTCTCGCGATTTGACCAACCAAACGCAATGAAACTTGGTACAGTATATGTTTATATACATTGTAATGCACCGACATCTAACTTCGTTCAATTGTTTACATAATCACAAGATGGCGGATGTGCGAAATATTTCACCGGCATTCTATATCTCTGAAACTATTAGCGGTATCTCCCTAAAATTTTGTACAGAGATAAAGGGCACTACTGGAAGTCCATCTATAAGATTTTCAAAAACCGGTTAACTACAAAACGAACATGGCGGCCAAGCGAATTTGAACATTTTAAATAGACCTTTCTCGCGATTTAATGTTCCAAGCGCACTGAAACCTGGTACAGGAAATATTTATACACATTGTAATCCACTGGTATCTAATTTAGTTCAATTGTTTACATAACCTCAAGATGGCGGCAGTGCGAATTTTAAAATTAAGTTTTTATTTCTTGTGATAAGTTATAGTCATGCGATCGAAGTGAAAGTTTGAATAATGAACCTACGCAATAATTTGTCTTTAATGGTACATGACTCTATGGCCTATACATTTAACAATCCAACATGGCGACCATCCGAAATATTTAGACGATACTGAATATCTACGAATCTATTTTAGCAATCAAACTAAATTTTTTAATGTTCATAGGGGCTATGAACTTAAGTTCACCTATAGGACTTTAAATAACCTGGTGATCACAAATCCAACATGGCGGTGACGCGAATCATAAATATTCACATGGACGTTTCTCGCAATTTAACCATCCGTGTGCAGTGAAACGTGGTACAGTAAATCTTTATCCGAATGTTAATCCACTGGCATCTAATTTATTTCAATTGTTTCCATAACCTCAAGATGGCAGCTGTGAAATTTTTTTAAATCTCCTTGTTTTTTCTTGTGTCCTAATTATGCGATTGAAGTTTGAATACTACACGTTCACAATAATCTGCATGTAACAGTACATAACTCTAGGACCTACATATATAAAATCCAACATGGCGACCATCCGAAATATTTAGTCGGTTCTCAATATCTACGAATCTATTACAGCAATCAAACTGAAATTGTGTATGTTGATAGTGGCAATTAACATAAGTAGGATATATGAAAATAGGCTGTATAGTTCTTCACGGAACTACTTGTTTCAAATTGAGAAAACTAAGCTTAAAATGGGCCGATTAATATATACTTCCGTTAGCTGATTAATCTATTATTTGTTTAGTCGATAAATCGATTTAACTGTCTATCGATTAATCGTTTTCAATTATTATCAAATTATTCGATTATCGATTGTTAATCAATTAACCGAACATCGATTATTACCAACACTAATTACTACCCTTCCTTGTACGTCTTCGTTCAATGAGGAAATGCGAAATTCAAAGATTTCGTCTCGCATCAAACGATAACCATTGTCTTACTTTTGCACTGAATAGGATGTAGAAACACTTTCAGTGTTCTTGGTGTCTGCAGAGGTCAATTGTAGCAGAGAACAGTTCGATTCTCTTTGTTTCACGTAAAAGAAAATAGCAGGAGAAAAAAGAGACCAAGCCAATTTCCGCAAATGAAATGGCTTATTGTAGCGCGTTCCTCTCTACCAACCCTCCCCATTCCTTTCGAATTAAATAATAAATAATAATGGCGTGCACGCATTCAGCGCACAGATAATTGAATTGGCCCTCCAGGGTGGACGTAAGGTAATAGTCCCGAGGTCACTTCCTACAACAAGCGAAACATCTCATTCAATTCCCACTCGCGTACAGCGGCGAACAACTTGCTAAGAGTTATAGGAAATACCCCTCCAACATTCCAACTAGCGTAGTCAACCAGAGCGAGGATTATGATTGGGGCTTTTCACAATCGATGAGGGTCTCCATATCAGATGGGTCGGACGTGAGCAGTGGGCCACTACTACAGTATATAGTATATGGGGCACACTTGCTTCCTAGCGTGCAGCGAGGTATCCATTGATCCATCCATTTTTAGCCTATTTTCAATTTTGAAAAAATAGGCTTATGAGATCACCTTTTGTCCGTGTGTGTGTGTGTGTTTGTCCCCTAATAAATTCTAAACGGCTGGAGCGATTTCAATGAACCTCGGTAAGTTCATAACACTATTCCGGACGACCCCGACCGTACCCTTCAAATTTTGTTACGTCTTACCAATCCAACATGGCGGCTGTGCGAAATATTTCACCAGAATTCAATATCTCCGAAACTATTCCCGATATCACCCTGCAATTTTTTACGGTGATAAAGGGAACTACTAGAAGTTCACCTATGTGACTTTTGAAAAACTGGTAACTACAAAACAAACATGGCGGCCACGCGAATTTGCGACTTTTAAATATACGATTTTCGCGATTTAACCAACCAAACACAATAAAACTTGGTACAGTATATGTTTATACACATTCTAATGCACAGACATCTAACTTCGTTCAATTGTTTACATAACCAGAAGATGGCGGATGTGCGAAATATTTCACCGGCATTCTATATCTCTGAAACTATTAGCGGTATCACCCTGAAATTTTGTACGGAGATAAAGGACACTACTGGAAGTTCATCTATAAGACCTTCAAAACCCGGTTAACTACAAAACGATCATGGCGGCCAAGCGAATTTGAAAATTTTAAATAGACCTTTCTCGCGATTTATTGTTCCAAACGCAATGAAATCTGGTACAGGAAATGTCTATACACATTGTAATGCACTGGTATCTAATTTAGTTTAATTGTTTACATAACCTCAAGATGGCGGCTGTGCGAATTTTAAAATTAAGTTTTTATTTCTTGTGTCGTAGTCATGCGATCGAAGTGAAAGTTGGAATAATAAACCTACGCAATAATTTTCCCTTAATGGTACATGACTCCATGGCCTATACATTTAACAATCCAACATGGCGACCATCCGAAATATTTAGACGGCTCTGAATATCTACGAATCTATTATAGCAATCAAACTGAATTTTTTATGTTCATAGGGGCTATGAACTTAAGTTCACCTATAGGAATTAAAATAACCTGGTGATCACAAATCCAACATGGCGACGACGCGAAGAATAAATATTCACATGGACGTTTCTCGCAATTTAACCATCCGAGAGCAGTGAAACTTGAAACAGTAAATCCTTATACGAATGTTAATCCACTGGCATCTAATTTATTTCAATTGTTTCCATAACCACAAGATGGCAGCTGTTCGAAATTATAAAATCTCGTTTTTACTTCTTGTGTCCTAATCATGCGATTGTAGTTTGAATGCTACACGTACACAATAATCTTCATGTAACAATACATTACTCTAGGACCTACATATAAACAATCCAACATGGCGACCATCCGAAATATTTAGTCGTTTCTCAATATCTACGAATCTATTACAGCAATCATACTGAAATTCTGTATGTTGATAGTGGCAGTTAACATAAGTAGGATATATGAAAATAGGCTGTATAGTTCTTCACGGAAGTACTTGTTTTTTTTTTTTTTTTTAGCGTATGGCTGTTAGTGCCAGGAGTGTCCGAGGACATGTTCGGCTCGCCAGTTTTGTAGCTGCTTCGAGACGGACACCCAATGGGTGAGCTACAAGTACCGTTGGGGAGAGAAGTTGGAATGTAAGGACGTGGAGTTGGAAGGTAGCTGCTGTGGCTTATATTTAGGGACCAACCCCGGCATTTGCTGGGAGGAAGATGGGAAACCACAGAAGACGATCTTCAAGGTTGCCGGCGGGGGATTCGAACCTCCTCGCCTCCCGGATGTGAGCGACTGCCAGCAGTCATGTCGTAACGACCACGGCTAACTCACCCGGTGATCCATCCAATGACTACAATAGGTAATGATACAGTGTAGCTTAGACTATAGGTAGAGCCTAGCGCGGATAAACAAAACGTTATCCGCATCCGCCCCGCATCCGCACGGCTGTTATCCGCACGTTTGTTATCCGAATTTACTGGCAATATTTTCAATGTGTTGCTTAACAGTATACTTTATCTTTTAGGTATTTGAGCAGAAAGTGGTTCCCCTATGTCACGTGCTATGTTTAATATGAATGTTACACAGCCAGAATTGCAACCCTTTTCAGTTCGGAGTGTTGATTATCCTTAATGACATAATTTGAATGGAATTCGCGTAAATCATCATCTTACATTTGTCATGAAGGAACATAAAGAAAACAAGTAGTTCCGTGAAGAACTATACAACCTATTTTCATATATCCTACTCATGTTAATTGCCACTATCAACATACAAAATTTCAGTTTGATTGCTGTAATAGATTCGTAGATATTGAGTACCGACTAAATATTTCGGATGGTCGCCATGTTGGATTTTATATATGTAGGTCCTTGAGTTATGTAATGTTACATGAAGATTATTGTGTACGTGTAGCATTCAAACTTCAATCGCATGAATAGGACACAAGCAGTAACAAGGAGATTTTAAAATTTCGCACAGCTGCCATCTTGTGGTTATGGAAACAATTGAAATAAATTAGATACCAGTGCATTACAATGTGTATAAACATTTCCTGTACCAGATTTCATTTCATTTGGAACATTAAATCGCGAGAAAGGTCTATTTAAAATTTTCAAATTCGCTTGGCCGCCATGTTCGTTTTGTAGTTAACCGCTTTTTGAAAGTCTTGTAGGTGAACTTCCAGTAGTGCCCTTTATCTCCGTATAAAATTTCAGGGTGATACAGCTAATAGTCTCAGAGATATAGAATGCCGGTAAAATATTTCGCTCATCCGCCATTTTGTGGTTAAACAAACAATTGAACCAATTTAGATGTCGGTGCATTACAATGTGTATAAACATATACTGTACCAAGTTTTATTGCGTTTGGTTAGATAAATCGCGAGAAACGTCTATTTAAAAGTCGCAAATTCGCGTGGCCGCCATGTTGGATTTGTAGTTAGCAGTTTTTCAAAAGTCACATAGGTGAACTTCTAGTAGTTTCCTTTATCACTGTAGCAAATTCCGGGGTGATATCGGTAATAGTTTTGGAGATATTGAATTCTGGTGAAATATTTCGCACAGCCTCCATGTTGGATTGGTGAGACGTAACAAAATTTGAAGGGCACGGTCGAGGTCGCCCGGAATAGTACTATGAACTTACAGAGTTTCATTTAAATCGCTCTAGCCGTTTAAAAGTTATTAGGGGGGCACACACACACATCACACACACACACGCACACACACACGGACAAAAGGTGATCTCATAAGCCTATTTTTTTCAAAATTGAAAATAGGCCAAAAAAGTCATGAACATCCGGGCCCTAGTAAGGGATAGTGGGAGAATTGTGCGCACTTACGCAAGAATCGGTATGTGATGGACTTATAATAGATAACACAGCTGCAGTTATGAATAATGGAGCCTTAGTAATCCTATATTCGATGTGCTGAAACAAATTTAATTCAAAAATACATTCGGTGGACTATAATTCAAAATCTCGCAAATATGCACTTGCGCACCATTACCCACCCTGCAGAGTAATCATGTGCATGGGTTGGGGAATTGTGAGCATGGGATGAATGTTGGAAAGCCAAAATAATACAATGTGAATTGGCTGAAACTTGCATTGTGCATGAACATTAGAATATTCCAATGCTTTTTACAATAGCATAACAATGCAATGGTACTAAAATTCTGCAGTTTTGGATATTAGAATAAAATATCTTCGTTTCGTCAGCATTAAAGGAGGCAATCCAATTTAGGCTTGTTTCTTCAGGTTGTCGCAACGTTATTGTAGGATTTCTCTTCAAGAACCCATACAACCAATCGTTGCCTGCTAGATCTTCAACTTTATTGAAATTATGGGGAATCGTATTCTCCTCTGCAAACTTGAAAGCAAACCGTCTGACAAGCTTGGTGGGCGTTAAGCCGTAAAATAATTTTGCCAATGTCAGAACGTATTCCGATAATTGTGACTCCATTTCGTTGGTAAAAACAGTTTTACGGCCTAGACGAGGTAGAACAAGCCTATTTTGCAGCAACTGCTTTCGTACGGTTGACTCGGAAATGTTGAAACGTCTCCCTACTTCCCTCATTTTCCTCCCATCATCCACAATTGCACGTAGAGCTTTTTGCATATTTTCTGCTGGGTTGGAGTTTTTCTCCGTTTTCCGCGTATGATTTCTTAGCATCTGGAGAACAAACACGAAATATGTTGCCATTAATTTCGTGTTGTATTTACTTGTATCTTATGTTCTGCGCACCATTACCCCACTCTGCTTTTAAAACGTAACTCAATGAATCCTGGTAAACTAATGTATTATATTGAAAAATAAATACATGCATAAACACTGTAAAAACTGGCATTTAAAACAACATTTAATTTTAAATAATTGAATCACAACTGTAGGCTTACCGTCTTATTTGCTGGCTACAGAAAATAACATGCAACGTGTAAAGTTTCTTCATCCAAGCCTGACGGCTATCACATAGAAATTGCCATAATGCTGACTGTGCCTATCTGATAGGTACGATGACAGCTTAAGGGTAGCAGGAAACTGAGTTGCTAGTTGTACTACCAACTCGAAAAACATAGGTGCGAACTATTACCCAACTTTCCCCATGATATTCAACTAGTTCGGTTTGTATTCTAAAAACTATCCGCAAATTTACTCCAAATATTATCCGCAGCTTATCCGCTATCTGCAAAGCCATGCAAACTATATCCGCATGGCGAAAAATGTTGTGGATATCCGCGGGTTTATTCGCGGATATCCGCATCCACGCAGGGCTTTAACTATAGGGAAGACCTGTTTCATAACTCTAAATATTGAAGTGGTAGATGCCATTTTTCAGTGTTGCCTGGTTCTATATGTCGCCTCCGTGGTTTAGTGGTCAGCCTGCTTAGCTGCCACCAAGAAGTTCCATGGTTCGATACCCGGCTCTGCCACGAAATTTGAAAAGTGGTATGAGGACTGGAACGGGGTCTACTCAGCCTCGGGCGGTCCAAATGAGTAGAGGGGGGTTTGATTCCCATCTACGCCATCCTCGAAGTGGTTTTCCGTGGTTTCCCACTTCGTCTTCGGCCAAATGCCCGGATGGTGCTGTACCCGAATATCATGTACAGTAGCCTACTTGTCGAATCCGATGGAACAGCTGGATCGTAGAACCTGGAAGTCCCCAGCTAAAAAATCCCTAAAATCCTACCGACAAGTATGACATGAACTGGGAACACACAGATTCTAACAAGATTGTGTTAAGATAAATACCAATAGAGAAACAAATGAACTAGCTCAGTTAAAATATGAGACACAGAAACTCAAAAATCTCCTAGTCGTAGAAGCAAATTGGGGAAACATATATTACTCGCCTTCCTAACACAATCTTACATCATTACTATAAATCAATACGTCAAAGTGTGCATAAAAACGAATTATGAAATTTTATTAATTCGAAGACGATACACACATATTAAACACAATAAAAATTAAAAAACATTATCACGTAGGTAAATCGCGTCAATGATCCCTCGCGGCCCATAGTGAGACTCAAACCCTCTTGTCGTCACAATCCGATGATATCGCAAACCTGTGCACTTGTGATCTACTGCTTTAACTACCCTGGTCGAAGTAACCTGAAATTCGTCTGAAGAGGATATAGTCACAACATTGTTGTCACTACACTAGGAGGTGAACCTAACACAGTGAGAAACTCAACCGGCGTATTTATCATTGGTCATTTAATGTTGTGTTCAGTCAACAATGTTTGCCAATTCAGATTGTGAAATACATATACTGACTCGTAATTTTGTGAAGGTCTGTCATAATACCATTTAAATATAATCGGGTGTGTGCGATGAAAATAAAATCCCGCTCCTCAGTCGTGTATGAAGTATGTAGTAATTAAACTAGAGTGATGTGCCCGTTAATAAAATGTCGCCCAACTTTTAATTTGCGGGCCAGACATTCATTCTGTTGTTATTTGGTGAGTGTTTGTTAGGAGAACGAGATTTTTTAATTAAAAATCGTTACAATTAAAGTGCCTATATTGAAAAATATGTGTAATAAACAACCAGATGAGCGAGTTGATTCACCTGGCACATCACGTGACCTCCCGGAGTACACTGAACAGTTGTGAAGCAGTCCATCGAGTAGCGCAAATTACAGGCTACCACATTGTCACTAGACAGCATGGTGTTGTCAGCTCCAATCCTGGAAGTAGTGTAACTCGAATGACAGAAAAACTATGGTGGGAATCTCTGGAAGATAGAAAGAAGAAATCCAGACTACGCCTATACGCTATGTTTAACACTTACATTAATCACCCAACATGGGAAGAACTAAGCAAACGACTGGGAATTCCCACTTACCTGAGCAGGGAAGATCATCCGCATAATGTTAAGGGCTGACCGCAGCGTACATATTACGGAAAACATTTCTTTTATCAATCGTGGTATTGATAATTGGAACGCATTACCTGCCACAGACTTAGAGCCTTTTCCAAACAAATTGATGTGCTCAAGAGAAGATAGAAATTTTGTTTTAATACTATTATGTAATTACTATAGTTTCCAAATTGCGACCTGTGATATTACAGTATAACCATAGTTGACATTTTACAACTATATAGTCACCCAAACAGACAAACTCCGGATTTCTATCACCATTTTAGCATTTCACCTAACATCAGACATACTACATTTAGCATACACCGACAGTTGTATTACCAATACTGCAACTAAATAATTGTACATATTGTAAATATTTTTCACCTGTATTCTCAAACATAGATGTTATAGCCTAAGTGTAATAGATCTGATGATGATCGCTTGACGATCGAAACTGGTCATCATAGTGTATTTGTTAATCTCATGTAATTTGTTTCCGGATTAGGGCATAACCCAGCTCCCTTTGGATACATTCGTGTTGACCGACTGAAAAGCACCAAACTTTTGCTGTGTTTATTAAGTGGGTTTGATATTATTGTCGGTAATCTTCTGTAAGTGTACAATTTGTTACCGGGAAATTGCCCCCATTTGTAAATGGAGTAAATGAACGAATGAATGAATGGATGGATGAATGAAATACAATTAAATGGATAGGAATTTCCTTACGATTCGTCGTCATCATCATCATTTATTGTACCTAGCAGGCCATTTAGGCCCATGACAGAAACCAAAGAAACATAACACACACATCAAATATACAACATAGCATTACATCCATTGTCGTCAACCATTTGATCAGTCCGATATTTTCCTTTATCTTTTTCTTTGATCTCGTAATTCAAGACTGGTAGGTTATCAGCCTTCCGAGCCCGAGCTCAGTGATGGGTTGCCATCTAAGGTGCTGAGCCACCCGGTATGTTATCAAAGTGACTTTCATCTAAGCGAGTCGCCTTCACCACGGCTCATAGAGTCTCACCTACCCTTACCCATACCTATTGGTCCTGGTCCTATGCCGTTGTCCATCTTCTGAATCATCCGCCTTTAGGGACATAGGGTGCCCTCTTCCTCACCTTGCTCATTTGCCCTCAAAGAAGGTCATTGGCATGGTAAAGAACTCCGTATCTCGGGAGTTATTCGGACGACAGAGCCTCGTCAGTTTACAGCAGGGTGCACCACGTGTAAGAAAATGACATTTGGATGAGACTTCTCTCACCAGTCAATAAAATATACCTACTGAAATGAACTATGAAAACGGATCCTTACGCTTACTAACAAAATTCCATTTTATTTTGTTTCAAATTTATTCTATTATTTTTCATTTCACACAAATATTTATTCATTAGATAGACTATTAAGTATTTAGACCTATTGTTGTACATTTTTAGTTTATATTTCATCGTTCTTATTCATTGTTCTCCAGGTTCTTCATTTCGTCCTGTATCCCTCCCTATATTATTCTACTAAGGTCCCATTCCAGTTTTGTACTGAAAATAAGCTCCCATTAACACCAACCTACACATATGGGGTACCTACAGATTCAGAATAACCCAATGCGTAAGCGAAACACACTCACTTACTCTTTAAATGCCTCACAATTAAATAAATACCTTAAAACATGTATATTTACAATGAAACAATGAAAGAATGCAACACGGTAACCATGGTAACAGAATCTCACAGGTCCATCTATTTCTGTAAGACGCAATGCAATTCCAATAATTACATTACTGTGAAAGTTTCCAGACGGTTATAAGGTTATCACTGAACCAAATTAAGCTGCAAAATTCATCAATACATACAGTATAATGTGCTTAAGGGGGTCAAGGGGCACTCTGGATCTTTTTCACGCTATTTTCACGTGTGAGTGTGGTACGAAAGGTCTTTTTCACCCAAATATAAAGGGTCTCCAAAAACCACATTTAATGGCCCTTAAATTAACAGTGTCTGTGATATTCCCAGAAAACTAACTTCGCTCTGATATACCTATGAAGGAATGACAATCCCCTAACCACTGCACCAGTAGCTGAATTGATAAATTCGGATTATTCATACTGTGACCGATCCAGTCAGGGTCAATTACCGGCCCCGGATGACAGAAGATCGGAAGGAGACCGGAGAGTCTGTATGACGTCATGGCATGACGCGGCAGGGTAACCGCGAGAGTAGGGGAATGCTCCAGAAGGTTCCAACCCCTCCCACTTTCTTTTTCTCGAAGAAGGACGCAGTTCCAGAATGTTCAGTATGTGAGTCAGCAGTGTGTGAGTCAATAGTGCGTGAACGAGTACGTTATACAGCGGAGCACGGAAGAGTATCCCATGTCACGTAGACAGTGATTTTACATCGGGAACTTGAATGGTTTTCGTGAGTGACCAGCAGGCCATGAAGCCTGAAACTAGCGTGCATGTATTGCCAGTGAGTTTTTTTACAGTGAAGTATGTCAGTTTGTTTGTCGAACAGTGTGAATTTCAAGACGGTTTTGGACTCGCTAGTATGTGAGGAAACAGTTAGAACTGATAAAGGAAGTCCGTTTATGCCGACAATTTATGTTCATTAAAGATTGATACCAGGAGGGGAAGAACTATATAACGATAGTCGAGGCAAAGCATTATCGCGAGGCCCTATATTGTAACAGACATCCATTCGGAAATAGCATAGCAGTGTGGGAATTTAAAAAACGCAGTGAGAATGCAATAGTAGAAGGCTACATCTACTTTAAGCTTGTGTTGGAAGACTGTAGGCCGCAGGCAACTTGATATGTCGGTCAAGGCCAGCTCGAAATAGCTCCTCGTGGAAGGAAGTGTGTCACTGGGTTAATAGAAAGTGAAGACATATAACTCATGTGAACCAGGAACTAGACGCTATAGTTCGCGAGCGTGGAAGTGCTCTGATATAGTGAGATGTAATATTGCCACACGGCAGCATGAACTTAATAACCATGGACTCAAATACTCTGGGAATCAACATGCATATTAACACGCAAATTATGCTGCACTGAACTTCTAAAGGGGCCATAATGGGGTGAACGGTCGCAACGAGATGGACGAGTGGACCATGGTTGGGACGTCGGGAGACGCCGCTGCTGAAGGTGACCGGGGACAACCTGTGGACGGACATGGGCGTCACCAGGAGATCGAGAGGTGCCAGAGGCGGATACCTCTACCAGTACGCTGGGAGACCACATCGCGGAGACACTGGAGGAACGCCGCCGCCCTGATGCCGCAGACGATGACGACACCGACGCCATGGATTTCCGAGGACACCGGATATAAAGTAAGACGTTTCCTTTCCATCCTTGTTCATCAGAAAGAAGAGAACTTCTACCTCGGATAGACATGCCATGAGATAACCTGAGATCGTGTAACTTAACGCCCTTTATAATCATTTATTCCAGGTTGAATAAGAGCATCATTTTTTTTTTCATAGTGTCGTGCAGATGTTTTTTTGTCTTCCTTTTCGGTTCATTTGACCTACATAAATTTACAGCATCAATGGTAGGAGTAAGACATGTATTTCTTCTCTGAGACATAATAATAATAATAATAATAATAATTTGAAATTGGGTAACCATAATAGGAGATGCCCATTTCGCTGGGAGATTCTAGCATGTCGATTTCAGAGGTCATTATTCGAATTTTATTCTGAAAGGTTTGTCACGGATTGCATAGATTTTTATGGCAAATGAATATGGTTGAAGATTGTCGGATAAGGTTCCTTGGATAGGATGCCATATTATCATACGACCTCGTGGTCCCGATAAAGTTGATACGCTCTGTTAGTGTGGGTTCAGGAGACATGCTAATAATGCATGATTTATTTTGTAATGACGTTGTGTAAAGTTTATGTGATAATTATGTGGTAATTAGATATGGTATTATTCCGTCATATGTGACGAGGTTATTCACGGGGCGACGGATGTCCGTTTAATTGTATTTGTAAGGACAGGGTCCTCTTGACGAACGTGCCACGTTCATTGATGAGTTGTATTGAATAGCGCAGGTGTGTAATTGATGGTGCGCTCGACAGTCAGGTTGTTTGGATCTTCACACAGAGTGTTCGGCGGAAGGGTTACGATTAAATGTTTGTTGTGAGTATGAAATACGCTAGGGCGCCTTATTGCGAGGTTCTTAACCTTTCATAGACATTATACAATGCTGTAATTTAATTACAATGACAAATATGACAGTGTGGATCAAGGTTGTTGGAAAGGCGGAGATAAATCAGTAATAATAATAAGAATTAGTAGTGTAAATATGTAAGCACATTCTGGGTGTGTTAATAATTTATGATAGGTTATAATTAATTGTTGAAATGTCATATTATGTGAAGCTGAGTCGATGTTTGAGTGCTATTTGATGTAACATGATGCTCTTTAATTATTAATTTACAGTTCGATAGAGGAGATCCGTCCATTGCTGTATAAGGGTAGACAGTTGTAATTTACATAAATATTCGACATTTTCTTTGCATTTTTGCCGCAGGTGAACTTTGTGATAAGTGGCTAGTGATGTTTACATGCGTGTGCACCGATAAATTAAGGGTTAATTTAGCTTTTTGAAAGGCGATCTCCTTGTCGGAACTTTAAGAGAGGACACCCACGAGTTTGAATAAGTATAATTTTTTGTTTGTTTAGGGACTATGAACTTTATTTTTTTTCTCGGACTTTGTCCCACCATAACTTTATACTCGTGCGTGATAGGCAGGTTGCATATTTATTTATCCTTTGGCCAATAAAGGAGCAGATGTGATTTTACGAGGGATTTTCCTTTCTTTTCTGTTTGTCAATTCAAGTTAGGGTTTTGCTTGTGAATCCTGGTTCAGTCTATTTGCCATCCCAACCCGTAAACGACCCGAGACCCTTTGTCTCTAGCTCGCTGGAGCTTTTCTTTCAGTCTTGTCTGTATGAACCAAGATTCATGCCCTAATTTTTTGTACCCATTCCCTTGGCTGTTTCTTTTGATGGGGCCGGGATGCTAGCCGGGTGATCGCCTGTCCCATTGGAGAAACGGGCACAGGGGGGGGGGGGGGGAAGTGGCGCCGCCAACGTGTTGGGCTCGACGACGATGGGGTGTTTCGTTTCCATCATGGGCATGTTTTTTTGTACTCAGTCATTTGTTGTGGTGATGGGAGTATACTGTGTGGTCAGATTCGTGCCTTGATGGGAGCGCGATGCTTGCCATGTGTAATTCTTGTGTAAAATTAACCTCGTATCACACTGAGCCTTTAGTGAACCATTTGACAGGGTTGGTACACGATCTCAGGTTATGGCTATACTCGACGACCTACATTCCCATGTAGGCCCCTATATTTAAGTTGTATTGTAAGATGTCACAAGTAGTAACCGCAGAAAATATTGCTGATATATTAAAACAAATCCAAGTTGGATTAAATGGTCTAACCCCTGAAATGAATAATGTTAAGGATAGTGTTGGGTCAATTAAAACAAACATGAAGAGCGATATGGATCGCTTATGGACGGCACAAGAGGGTGTCGGTATTCAGGTAGCAGAGGTACAGAGGACTCAAGAGGGTGTCGGTATTCAGGTAGCAGAGGTACAGAGGACACATGAGGGTGTCGGCACTCAAATAGCAGGAATAAAAAAAGATGTTAGTGATAAAGTTGATGGTCACAGAACCGACTTATTAGAAGTCATGGGATCTAATCTTAAGAGTTTAGAATCTCATTTGCAGAAAAACATTGATGCTGTAGAACGTAATCTTAGGCTATCAGGAAAGGCTATAGATAATAAGATTAATCTACTCGATAAAAGGGTAGAAACTACATTCCAAGTGCTCACCGCGGAGCTCAAAGATTCTATGGCACGGCAAATCAGGGTTACTCAGAGTTCGCTTCGGGGGAATATTGAAGGACTTGAGGAGAAGTTGAACAGTAATATTAAAGGCATGGGACAAGATTTGACGGCACAAATTGAGCAAATTGGTCAGTCTAACGAGGAAACCATGGATAAGTTGAAACAGGACGTGTCAGGTTGGAAAGAAGAGGTGGCGAAGGACGTGAAAAACATGCAGATACAGGTTGAATCATTCCAGGACACGTATGACAGGAAAATCACTCATTCACAAACGACATTACTCGAACATGTGAGAGAATCTATCCACACTTCCATTGTTGAGTTGGAGGAGATGATCATTATTCAACAGGGAAGGCAACTCACTCGATTAGGCAACTTAGAGGCGGAAATGACGCAGATAAAAGACAAATCGGAGTCAGAAAGGGTAAGATGGTCCGAAATTTAAAACACGCCACCTCTTAACGGGACGGAAAGTGAAAACGCCCCATCTTCTAGAAAGGCGGGTGAGGTAGTTGCAACGCCGAGAATACGGAGTACAAATCCCGCGGGACACCTAACTATCATTAGAAGTATAGACCACCAGCCGAGGAAATTCTTGGGGAACAATGGGACTAATAACGTCACACCTATCGAATTTATGAGGGAGGTCCGTGAATACATGGCGGAGAATAAGATACCACGTGAGAGGGAACTAAGAGTTATTGAGAGGTCCCTGGAATCGACGGCATTAACTTGGTTTCGCGCATTTCGATACACGTTCACGAGCACGGATGAGTTCGAACGATTATTAATCAAACGTTTTTGGAGCCCTGAAGAACAATTGAACATACGGGCGGAACTATACGCTAAACGGTATGCGACGTCCAATCCGACTAGGTATGCGGGGTACTTCGCATCGCAACTCGCCAGGCTGCAGTATTTGACTCCACCAGTGCCGGAGGACGAATTGGTCCAAGCCATTATACGACAGTTACCTGTAGAGGTCCAGAAGAGTGTAATAGCGTCAGGAGCCGAGACTTTAGAGGGATGTGAAGAGATTCTTCGAAAACTTGACCACACTAGCGCACAGTTACAGGCGAGGTCCGGACGACAGGAAAATAGAGATGTGAACACGGTCGTGATTGACAAAATTGCGCAGATGGAAGAGCGAACGCCGCGGGAGACGGACAGGCCAAGAGACACGGGGTACTATCGGAGCCGAGATAGGAGCTGCGGTGGAACAGACGAGCGACCCAGATGGAGGAATAAACCGTACGAAGAACGTAGGAGATCCCGATTCAACAATACGAAGGGACGATATGGTGAATATCAGCGAAGGCAGTCAAATCAATATTATCAGAGACAGAATGCCTATAGGGATTCTCGTTCGCAGGGGTCGCAGCCGAGCTATACGGAAAGGCATCGAGAGAGCCAGGAATATTTACAACAATTACGGAGTAATCCATCCGCACCACCGGGGGAAGCTGACCGACCACCTGACATAAGTCGGTCAGATCAACAAAAAAAAACTTCAAATTAAGAAATTCCTCAAACCTCGGTCCTCCCGAACTGATTGAAATTCAAGAGATATTTCAAGCTACCGACGAAGACTTGATTCATGAGGAAGACGTTATCCGCCGCAGGAAAGTGTATCCTTTGCCAATCATAACAGTAGAGGTGCTCGGTAAACAAATAAAAACCCTGGTTGACACCGGAGCGATGATTAGTGTGGTGTCTCAGTCATGTTTGGACGAGATAATGGAGGCAGGACCCGTACATACTCTACCTGTAGCGAATGTAAAGGTTAGAGGTGTAATTCCCGATCGTTCAGTGAGATGCAAGCTGCAGGCCCTGTTGATGATCAAGATTGCGTGGAGGTTTTATGAGCACGTGTTCGTGGCCATCTCCAACATCAATTTTCAAATAATTCTGGGTGTTGACTTCATTTCGGAGTACGGCTGGATTATAAATATGCAAGAGGGTGTTATGTATGTCGGAAACGAATCGCCGAGCAGAGGATCGAAAGATTATATCAATGCCAACTCGAGCACGCCCTTCTTGGAGAACACACTTGAGAATATCGTGGAACGTGAGGAAGAGACGATCACCCACATGCCCGTTGGTGTAAAGGAAATTTTGGGTCCAACCGTCCAGAAACAGTTTGATGACCTAATACAGGAGTTTCGGGAAGTATTTAGCGACAAACCTGGGGTTATCAAGAACTTTCAGTACGATATCAAGTTGATTGATGACTCACCATACAGGAAACACATATATCCAGTCCCAGAGAAATGGAAGGAGGAGGTAAAGGCCATGATAAACGCCATGGAGAAGGATGACATAGTAAAGAAAGCTCCGACTTCTTTCCTAAACCCTTTAGCGGTTGTAAGGAAGCCAAATGGTCGCCTAAGGATTTGTCTGGATGCACGTGGAATAAATGCACGCATTTTGCCAGAGTACGACCGCCCACCACAAATTAGAGAGCTGTTGAGGCGCTTTAAAGGAAAGAAATATTTCTGAACCGTAGATCTCACAAATTCCTATTATCATGTCGAATTAACCGAGAACAGCAAGCAATACACTGGCTTCCTGCATGAGCAGAAGACCCACGTCTTTAACCGCCTTCCCTTCGGTTTGAAAAACAGTGGCCCTGTGCTGATTCGAGCGCTGGACAGCAACTTGAGTGAAGAGGTCAAGAAACACGTACTATGTTATGTGGACGATTTGATCTTGGCATCCACGTCAGTAGAGGAGCACCTGAAACACTTGAGATTGTTGTTTGAGAACTTGCTTACGGCCGGATTCAAGGCAAACTTGGCGAAATACAATTTCTTTCATCGAGAAATTCGATTTTTGGGACATCTCATTGACGAACATGGATATCGGCCGAACCCGGAGAAAATTGAAGCGATAGCTGAGTTTCCCAGACCAGAAAGGGTGAAACAAGTGAGGCAGTTCCTGGGAATGACTTTATTCTTTTCTAGTCATTGTCCCCGTTACACGGATGTAGTTGCCCCTCTGCAGAGCATGCTCAGGAAAAACAATCGGTGGAAGTGGGATCAGGCGTGTGAAGAGGCCTTCAGGCAAGCTAAACACATGCTCCTTAACAACGTTAAACTGGAGTACCCAGACTTATCCAAAACATTTTATATTGACACCGATGCTTCAAAGGTAGGAGTGAGCGCTGTGTTGTACCAGTTGGATGACGAGAAGAAACAACATTATCTGGCATTTACCAGTAGGAAATTGCGACAGCCTGAGCTTAATTACTTTGCCACGGAATTGGAGGCGCTGGCTATAATTTATGCTCTAAAGATGTGGAAGAAGATTCTTCTAGGGCATAAGGTCGTGATTGTGACGGACCATCGCGCGTTACAGTTTATGTTAAAGTCTGACATTTCAAGCGAAAGAGTCACGCGCTGGACCCTGTTCCTGCAGCAATTCGATGCAGAAGTTATTCATAGGCCCGGAAAGCAAAACTTTCTAGCGGATGTTTTGAGCAGAAACCCACGTGAGGAGGCTGTTTTGCACCAGGTAGAGCTAATACCGGACGATCAGGAAACGGTGGAACGTTTGAAACGCCTGAGCCAGGCGCAACGGCGATATACTCCGTTAAGACGGATATACCGGTATTTGAAGAATCGCATGGGTGCAGATGATCCCGACTATGCTGGAACGGCGAAGATTGCTCACTTTTATCACATTGTTGGTGACGTGATTCACAAGTTTGTCGATAAAGACCACACAAGGCTACGTATTGTAATACCGCCGAAGTTGATTTCAGCAGTGGTTTGGTTGGCTCACCGATCTATTGGGCACGGAGGATGTGATAAAACCTTACATGCCATAAGGGAAACATTTACCTGGGAATATATGGGAAAAACCATACGAGCGGTAATCAGGACATGCGACATCTGTCAGAGGTGCAAATTCCCATCGGACGTATCTAAGGAGAAGCCTAGGGCTATTATACCGACTCGTCCGAATGAATTAATGGCTACGGACCTGTATGGCCCCCTTCCGAGGTCCACCAGGGGTAACCAATACATCTTGGTGACGATGGATGTGTTTACCAAATTAGTCATGTTGCACCCTATCCAGAAGGCAACATCCCGATACGTGATTCGCAGGATCGAAACCGGCGTGATTCCAACTGCAGGGAAGCCAGAGTTCCTTCTGAGCGATCACGGAACGCAGTTCACGAGCGCCGAATTTCAAGAAGCTATGGCACGACTCTGCATAAGGCATATCTTGAGCTCCATAAGATACCCAGAAGGAAATCCTGTTGAAAGAGTAAAAGCGGAGATTGGAAAATACTGCCGGATTTACTGTCATGAACAGCATTATCGATGGATGGAAGTGGTACCCATAATTGAACGTTGCTTGAATTCTACAACACATGAGAGTACCAGACAAATTCCTTGCCTTCTGCACCATGGACGAAAACCAAGTAGACCTTGGCATGCTGTTATACAGGCACCCCCAGAGATTGAGCCGTCGGTGCAAAGGAGAAACGAACTGGCTCGGGAGAGGATGCAGCTACAGGCGCAGAAACGGGAGAGAAGGAAGGCTGGCCGCCGTTTTCGCGAGCCACTTCGAGTCAATGACCTGGTGCTGATTCGGAAACCTATGTCATCACACTTACCACTCAGAGTGTATGGGAAAATTGCGCGCCCATTTTCGGGACCCCATAAGATTGCCAGAGTGATGGACAACAATTGCTATAGGGTGGTTGACAATGTCACGAATGCACTTGTTGGAAATTTCAATGCTGCGAATCTGCGGAAGTATCACCGGCAAGCCCGTTAGTCAGCATTGAGGAGATGACTGAAAATATCGTTCACATGCATCACTTGAGGAAAAACATAAGCTATGTTCCCACCGCTTATATTTTGAAGGCCGCGGGAGAGATGTGACCGATCCAGTCAGGGTCAATTACCGGCCCCGGATGACAGAAGATCGGAAGGAGACCGGAGAGTCTGTATGACGTCATGGCATGACGCAGCGAGGTAACCGCGAGAGTAGGGGAATGCTCCAGAAGGTTCCAACCCCTCCCACTTTCTTTTTCTCGAAGAAGGACGCAGTTCCAGAATGTTCAGTATGTGAGTCAGCAGTGTGTGAGTCAATAGTGCGTGAACGAGTACGTTATACAGCGGAGCACGGAAGAGTATCCCATGTCACGTAGACAGTGATTTTACATCGGGAACTTGAATGGTTTTCGTGAGTGACCAGCAGGCCATGAAGCCTGAAACTAGCGTGCATGTATTGCCAGTGAGTTTTTTTACAGTGAAGTATGTCAGTTTGTTTGTCTAACAGTGTGAATTTCAAGACGATTTCGGACTCGCTAGTATGTGAGGAAACAGTTAGAACTGATAAAGGAAGTCCGTTTATGCCGACAATTTATGTTCATTAAAGATTGATACCAGGAGGTGTTTAAAATTACGAGTATCAGGGGAAGAACTATATAACGATAGTCGAGGCGAAGCATTATCGCGAGGCCCTATATTGTAACAGACATCCATTCGGAAATAGCATAGCAGTGTGGCATTTTAAGAAACGCAGTGAGAATGCAATAGTAGAAGGCTACATCTACTTTAAGCTTGTGTTGGAAGACTGTAGGCCGCAGGCAACTTGATATGTCGGTCAAGGCCAGCTCGAAATAGCTCCTCGTGGAAGGAAGTGTGTCACTGGGT
This sequence comes from Meconema thalassinum, assembly GCA_946902985.2. Classification (NCBI taxonomy): domain Eukaryota; kingdom Metazoa; phylum Arthropoda; class Insecta; order Orthoptera; family Tettigoniidae; genus Meconema; species Meconema thalassinum. The sequence continues at coordinate 2,093,916,541 of OX336388.2, read as the reverse complement.
TAAAAGAAAGTGAAGACATATAACTCAAGTGAACCAGGAACTAGACGCTATAGTTCGCGAGCGTGGAAGTGCTCTGATATAGTGAGATGTAATATTGCCACACGGCAGCATGAACTTAATAACCATGGACTCAAATACTCTGGGAATCAACATGCATATTAACACGCAAATTATGCTGCACTGAACTTCTAAAGGGGCCATAATGGGGTGAACGGTCACAACGAGATGGACGAGTGGACCATGGTTGGGACGTCGGGAGACGCCGCTGCTGAAGGTGACCGGGGACAACCTGTGGACGGACATGGGCGTCACCAGGAGATCGAGAGGTGCCAGAGGCGGATACCTCTACCAGTACGCTGGGAGACCACATCGCGGAGACACTGGAGGAACGCCGCCGCCCTGATGCCGCAGACGATGACGACACCGACGCCATGGATTTCCGAGGACACCGGATATAAAGTAAGACGTTTCCTTTCCATCCTTGTTCATCAGAAAGAAGAGAACTTCTACCTCGGATAGACATGCCATGAGATAACCTGAGATCGTGTAACTTAACGCCCTTTATAATCATTTATTCCAGGTTGAATAAGAGCATCATTTTTTTTTTCATAGTGTCGTGTAGATGTTTTTTTGTCTTCCTTTTCGGTTCATTTGACCTACATAAATTTACAGCATCAATGGTAGGAGTAAGACATGTATTTCTTCTCTGAGACATAATAATAATAATAATAATAATAATTTGAAATTGGGTAACCATAATAGGAGATGCCCATTTTGCTGGGAGATTCTAGCATGTCGATTTCAGAGGTCATTATTCGAATTTTATTCTGAAAGGTTTGTCACGGATTGCATAGATTTTTATGGCAAATGAATATGGTTGAAGATTGTCGGATAAGGTTCCTTGGATAGGATGCCATATTATCATACGACCTCGTGGTCCCGATAAAGTTGATACGCTCTGTTAGTGTGGGTTCAGGAGACATGCTAATAATGCATGATTTATTTTGTAATGACGTTGTGTAAAGTTTATGTGATAATTATGTGGTAATTAGATATGGTATTATTCCGTCATATGTGACGAGGTTATTCACGGGGCGACGGATGTCCGTTTAATTGTATTTGTAAGGACAGGGTCCTCTTGACGAACGTGCCACGTTCATTGATGAGTTGTATTGAATAGCGCAGGTGTGTAATTGATGGTGCGCTCGACAGTCAGGTTGTTTGGATCTTCACACAGAGTGTTCGGCGGAAGGGTTACGATTAAATGTTTGTTGTGAGTATGAAATACGCTAGGGCGCCTTATTGCGAGGTTCTTAACCTTTCATAAACATTAGACAATGCTGTAATTTAATTACAATGACAAATATGACAGTGTGGATCAAGGTTGTTGGAAAGGCGGAGATAAATCAGTAATAATAATAAGAATTAGTAGTGTAAATATGTAAGCACATTCTGGGTGTGTTAATAATTTATGATAGGTTATAATTAATTGTTGAAATGTCATATTATGGGAAGCTGAGTCGATGTTTGAGTGCTATTTGATGTAACATGATGCGCTTTAATTATTAATTTACAGTTCGATAGAGGAGATCCGTCCATTGCTGTATAAGGGTAGACAGTTGTAATTTACATAGATATTCGACATTTTCTTTGAATTTTTGCCGCAGGTGAACTTTGTGATAAGTGGCTAGTGATGTTTACATGCGTGTGCACCGATAAATTAAGGGTTAATTTAGCTTTTTGAAAGGCGATCTCCTTGTCGGAACTTTAAGAGAGGACACCCATGAGTTTGAATAAGTATAATTTTTTGTTTGTTTAGGGACTATGAACTTTATTTTTTTTCTCGGACTTTGTCCCACCATAACTTTATACTCGTGCGTGATAGGCAGGTTGCATATTTATTTATCCTTTGGCCAATAAAGGAGCAGATGTGATTTTACGAGGGCTTTTCCTTTCTTTTCTGTTTGTCAATTCAAGTTAGGGTTTTGCTTGTGAATCCTGGTTCAGTCTATTTGCCATCCCAACCCGTAAACGACCCGAGACCCTTTGTCTCTAGCTCGCTGGAGCTTTTTTTCAGTCTTGTCTGTATGAACCAAGATTCATGCCCTAATTTTTTTGTACCCATTCCCTTGGCTGTTTCTTCTGATGGGGCCGGGATGCTAGCCAGATGATCGCCTGTCCCATTGGAGAAACGGGCACAATACCAAGGATAAATCAGTCAGAGCATTCATGATTGAAATTTTGGTAATTGTACTCTTTACAACTAGAATATTCGCGGGCGAAGCCGCGACGGGTATTGCTAGTAGAAGTATATTTTAGTTAATTTCATTTCTCAACAGTTCAATTAGATTAGTTCTTAAGGTTTGATTCTAAATTGCTGAAGAAGGTCTGATTATTGGATCGAAACATGTACTAATTTGAATATAATTAGAATTGATTGGAGAAGCATTTTAATTAATTATCAATTAATCAATACGGCAATTGTCTTACATTTTCCTGTAATGGTAAATGTTTTTTTTCTTTTGAATATGAATAGTGAGGCGGCTCACAGTTCAGGTCGTGCACACGTTCTGGTTTTCAAACAAAGGAAAAAAGGCCTGTAGATTCAAACACTCCGTATTATGTCTGAATAATTGAGGTGCGAGAGATTGAAACAGGCCACAGAACAGTGACAGGAAATGAAAATTCTAATCCTTTCGTAAAAAGTCCATTCATTACGTGAGGGGGATCAACTTGAGTGTTGTACAGTCTGTGTCGCAAGTAAGGGGTGTCTCTATGTTATTGTGAAGTGCCAACAGGAGTTTCTTAGTCTCTTCCATGAGAAAAATAAAACGGGCTCTAAGAAGAAACAGCTTCTTTGTGTTGTAAGTTTCTTCCATATGTCTTCGTCTTAGATATTGATCCCATTTCGAACTTTTCCTCCATTTTATTGTTTGGTGCCTTTTGAAATAATAGGCATGAGTTTTCGGCACTTAATTGTTTCTTAGCATGTACTGTTTTTATACGTTGGAAAAATTCTTTACATACGCAATACGAACAGAAATGTAGTGAATATGGTATCAAAATCCACATGTCTAAAAGGAAGGTTATGTCGGTAGTGAAGAAATGCAAGGAAATATGATATAGATAGTTTTGAGGCCAATGTTTGGCAGTTGATGATTTCAAGATATTCCAGAGCTGTATGGAAGTGAGAGCTGGATAGATTCAGAATGCCTGATACATAAAAGAGAGGTAACTGATATGAGGGTAGCACGAATGATTGCTGGGACAGATGGAAGCAATGGCAGGGTGGTACTCGTAATGAAGTGATCAATGCTAGGTTAACAAGTAGTTCCGTGAGGAACTATACAGCCTATTTTCATATATCCTACTCATATTAATTGCCTCTATCAACATTCAAAATTTCAGTTTGAAGGTTGGGATAGATTCGTAGATATTGAGAACCATCTAAATATTTCAGATGGTCGCCAGGTTGGATTTTTATTTATGTACTATTCCATTGTCGCCTCCGTAGCGTAGCGGCCAGCATGGTTAGCCGCCGCCCCGGAGGTCCTGGGCTCGATTCCTGGCTCTGCCACGAAATTTGAAAAGTGGTATGAGGACTGGAACGGGGTCTACTCAGCCTCGGGTGGCCCAAATGAGTAGAGGGGGTTCGATTCCCACCTCAGCCATCCTTGAAGTGGTATTCCGTGGTTTCCCACTTCGTCTTCGGGCAAATTCCGGGATGGTTCCTACTTCAAGGCCACGGCCGCCTCCTTCCCCCTTCCTTGCCTATCCGTCCTAATCTTCCCCTCCTCCCTTCCTTCATGAGGCCCCTGTTCGCTTTGCAGGTGAGACCTCCTGGGCGAGGTGCTGATCACACCTCACCAGTTGTATCCCCTCCGACCAGTTGTTCCAAGCTCCAGGACACTGCCCATAGAGGCGGTAGTGGTGAGTTCCCTCGCTGAGTCCATGGGAACCACCAACCTAGAGGGTAAATCGACTAAAATAAACTATTACAATAAGATTATTGTGTACGTGTGGTATTCAAACTTCAATCGCATGATTAGAACACAAGAAGTAAAAACGAAATTTTAAAATTTCGCTCAGCTGCCATCTTGTGGTTATGCAAACAATTGAAATAAATTAGATGCCAGTGGATTAACATTTGTATAAGCATTTAACGTGCAACGTTTCACTGCACTCGGATTGTTAAATCGCGAGAAACGTCCATTTAAATATTTATACTTCGCTTCGCCGCCATGTTGTATTTGTGCTCACCAGGCTACTGAAAGTCCTATAGATGAACATATGTTCATAGCCTCTATGAACATAAAAATTTCAGTATGATTTCTGTAAAATATTCGTAGATATTGAGGACTGTCTAAATATTTCGGATGCTCGCCATTTTGGATTGTTATATAAATAGGTGATAGAGTTATGTAGGCTACCATTCAAGGAAAATTATTGCCTAGGTTCATTATTCAAACTTTCACTTCAGTCGCATGCTTACGACACAAGGAAAAAAAAGGCTTATTAGCCTACTTTTCACATTTTGCAAAAATGAGGAAAACGTAGACTTATGAGATCGGGCAAATGTGTGTCTGTCTGTACTTCTGTCTGTCTGTCCTTCTGTCTGTCTGTCTGGCTGTGTTTGTGTCCCCACCTATCAACTCCTAAACGGCTGCAGCAATCAAAACAAAATTTGGTGGGAGTAAAGATCTATACCTGAATATCTCATGGCCATATTTGAAAATGATGTCAGTGCTACCAACTGCTGAAAAATCGCAATTGAAATTTGAGCTCCATGTTGGATATCTTGGAAGATATGCATGGGAGCTATTTCAAAATTGGCACACGTATAGATAATAATATTGCAGTTTAATTTCCAGGAGGCCATACATGGCAGTGTTGCCAAAATTATTATAAGCCTGCTGATAGGTCCAAATTTTAAATGCATATAACTTCTACACTATCAATTGTATTTCAACCAAATTTCGTATGTGGTATGTGTACATAAACAGATATGACAGAGCGTATTCTTAAGAGCCACCAGGGCTGCCAACTGTTAATAAATGCTCTCAATATATTTTATCCAAATACCATTATATTAGAAAGTATGCAAGCCGACAGCTTTAAACTATGCACACGTATAGTACCTGGCAGTCTAGATTAATTAGGAGTATCTTATATATGTCAGTGCTACCGACATGATTCTAAGCCTGCTGAGAGGTCCAAATTTAAATACATGTAACATCTATACTATCATTTGGATTTCAACCAAATTTCGTGTGTGCTATGTGTACCATTACAGATATGTATATGCCGATTCTTAAGAGTAACCAGGGCTGCCAACTGTTAATAAATGCTGTCTCTATTTTTGTTACCCTAATAACAATATATCAGAAAGTATGCAAGCCAATAGCTCTAAACTTTGCACACGTATAGTACCTGGCATTCTAGACTAATTTGGAGTAACTAATATAGGCCTACGCCAGTGCTGCCAACATGATTCTAAGCCTGTTGATAGGTCCAATTTTAAAATACATGTTACTTCTATACTAACAAATGGATTTCATCCAAAATTGGTACAACACGAGATCATAATATTTCAGATTATTTCTGACCAACACATGCATGACATTGTTGCCAACATAATTTTACGCGCGCTGATAAATCCAAGGTTTAACTGCATGTAACGTGCATGCTATCCATTGGACTTCAACCAAATTTTGTATTCTGTACCGGTACCTTAAGAGAAGCAACTAACAATAGCCTATATTCAGTCACCAGGGCTGCCAACTGTACTGCTCTATTAGGCTACATTACATAAGGTATATTTCGAACTAATTAGGAATTTCGATATTACCAACTGAATTTCGTCATTATTCTAGATAGGTCTATATAGATTGGCAAGAATCTTAAATTTCAAGAACAGTAGGCTCTTGAGTTCGCCACGGAACTTCTTGTTTTTTAAAATTTCGCACAGCTGCCATCTTGAGGTTATGTAAACAATTGAACTATATTAGAAGGCAGCGCATTACAATATGTATAATCATTTACTGTGTCATATTTCACTGTGCTCAGAGAGTTAAATCACGAGAAAAGTCTATTAAAAGGTTTCAACTTCGCTTGGCCGCCATGTTCGTTTTGTACTTTACAGGTTTATGAAAGTTACATAGGTAAACTTGTATCAATGCCCTTTATCACCGTACAAAATTTCAGGGTGATATCTGTAATAGTTTCGGAGATATAGAATATCAGTGAAATATTTCGCACAGCCGCCATTTTGAGTTTATGTAAACAATTGAACTAAATTAGACTCCAGTTCAATACAATGTGTATAAATATTTTCTGTACCAAGCTTCATTACGTTTGGATGGTTAAATCGCGAGAAAAGTCTATTCAAAATTCTCAACTTCGCTTGGCCGCCATGTTGGTTTTGTAACCAAGTTTTTGAACGTCTCATAGGTACACTTCTAGTAGTGCCCTTTATCACCGTTCACGTTTCAGGCCGATATCGGTAATAGTTTCGGAGATACTGGATGCTGGTGAAATATTTCGCACAGCCGCCATGTTGAATTGGTGAGACACTAAAATTTGAAGAGCACGGTCGTTGTCGGCCAGAATGGTCCTATGATCTTACCGAGTTTCATTGTAATCGCTCCAGCCGTTTAGAAGTTATTAGGGACACACACACACACACACACACACACACACACATGCGCCCACACAGACACACGGACAAAAGGTGATCTCATAAGCCTTTTTCTTCTTCATAAAATGAATATAGGCTAAATATTAACCCGCGATATGAACCTGTTCGTATTAACCGACTTAGATGGTGGGACCATTGCATTGGCTTTTCTGCACCTTGGCTATATCTCTTTCTCTATACCACTTTCCTGAGACAATACGCGACCCAAGTACTTAAAATGGTCCATTCGCTTCAATTGAGCTTCTTATTATTATTATTATTTTTATTATTATTCATTCAAGTATTCATTTTGGCCATCTATGGACCGTAACTGTCTCATTATTCGGGATGGATGTTTTCCCAGTACGTCCGCATTCGATTCTCGATGCGTTTCCTTTCTTATCTGGGTCCAAATCTTTCCCGTTTTCAGCCTCGGATTTTCTTGGAAATATTGGCATGCTTGAAGTTTTATTTTCAGAGGGATACGCTCCTGAATGCCACTTCCTTTAGATATCTATCTAGTTCAATGAACCACGCCCATTTTTTTTACCTCTCCTGAAGGTAAAGTAATGATGCGATTCTGTCTCGTTGGGCTCATTCGCTTCACATGTCCATCCTTCTATTCTGGATGTTGTCGGTTATCTTCTCCACATGGGTATACAGTTTGGGTTTATGCCGTCTTCTATGTTCCCCATTTTCTTTTGCGTTACCCAAGATCTTTCCCAAAAGTCTCCCTTTCATTTGGCCTCCAGTTCTTTGGCCAAACCTTTTTTGTTTGTCGTGAGGCATTTGGAAGCTCACAGATTTTCGGAATGATGATAATGCAGTAATGATTTAGCTTTGCGATGAAGAATATTGAACATTTGTTATAGACACCTCTGGTTAAGTGGTAACTGGTAAGCCATTTCCATTTTGCTCATACATATTATTATTATTTTATTTACGAATAGTCCACAGAGGTTCACGCTAAAATGTAATTTCTTCTTCGTCTTGAGCTTTCTCTTCCTCCAGTATTCCTTCATATGCACGCCGTGCTACTGCTTCTGTTCATTCGTCCAATTTCTTCCTTTCTTCGTCTTGGAGCTCTTCCAAATTATGAATGGTTGTTTGGTTCCTCAGTTTAGGGGCAGCGACAACGCGGTCATGTAGCCCCGTGTGATTTGGGTGGTGTAGAATCTGATAACCGGTGTTCATTGTGATGGCTGTATTAGTGTGTGTTATCTGTTTTAATTCAATTAAGGACTTCACACAGTAATTTCAAGTAGTTCCTACTTTTGCTAAGCCTCCGTGGCAGCACGCCGGCCTCTCACCGCTGGGTCGCTGGTCCAAATCCCGGTCACTCCATGTGAGATTTGTGCAGGACAAAACGGAGGCAGACAGGTTTTTCTCCGGGTACTCCGGTTTTCCCTGTCAACAATTTCATTCCAGAAACACTCTCCACTATCATTTCATTTCATCTGTAATTCATTTAATCATTGCCCCAGGGGAGTGCTTCAGCAGCCGGCACAGTTCATATCCTCGCCGCAAGATGGGGGCTTCATTCATTCGATTCCCTCTCCCGGTCGACTGGAAGCAGGCTGTGGATTTTTTCCTACTTTTGCTACCAAATGCTACCGTCCACGACACCTAGCTTGTGGACTTGCCTACCAGATGGCATCGCAGTCAGCACCTGGCGAACGTTGGAACTAATAGAGCGTTATCAATTCTAACCTACACATTTTGGCTTGACACGAGTGTAGTTAGTGGAAGTTTTTTTTTCATGCTATAAATCTATGCCATGAGACCGTCGGCTTTACTTCCCCTCCGATGGAAGGCATACTGAGGGATTTCTAACGCTCTTAAAAAGTCCGACGACTTCGGCCGAGTTTGAACCCGCGATCTTGGGCATAAGCTCAGCATGCTACGAACTACGCCACAGAAGTCGCCCAAATTATGGATAATGGTCCGAAATGTATCCCTATCTGACATCTGAACTTCCTGAATGTTGGACCTATCTAGATCCTTACGAACTTCCTAATCCGTGCCGAAGATGTCTCCTTGTTCCATAGGTACGATAGTCGATATCTATTTGGTTATTCTCGTTTTGTCCATTCTGTGCAAGTGTTCGAGAAATGACAACCTCCTCTTTTTGATGGTTTCTGAAATGTTCTCCAAATTTTTGTAGACTTCATTGTTGTTCCGCAGTTTCCAACCGATTTTAGTCTGGACTGGACCCATGATTTTCCGAAGTAGCCTATTCTTCTTGCTAGGATCTCCAGCTTCTGCAACTTGTTGGTCATTGTTTTTAGCTTATGGCTTTTAGTGCCTGGAGTGTCCGAGGACATGTTCGGCTCTCCAAAGTTTTGTAGCTGCTTCTAAGCGGACACCCATGGGGTGAGCTACAAGTACCGTCGCGTGTGGAGTGTTGTCTGGGGTGGAAAGTTTGAATGTAAGGACGAGGAGTTGGAAGGTACGGCTGTGGCCTATAGTTAGGGACCAACCCCGGCATTAGCCTGGAGGGCAGATGGGAAACCACAGAAAACCATCTTCAAGGTTGCCGGCGGGAGGATTCGAACCTCCTCGCCTCCCGGATGTGAGCGGCTGCCTGCAGCCATGCCGTAACGACCACGGCCAACTCACCCGGTTGTTGGTCATTGAGAGGCATTTGGTGGCATATAAAATTTCTGTTTTAACCACAGTGTTATAGTGCTTTATAATGGTGTTAGCGGCTTCGGTGGCGTAGTCGGTAGCATGCTGAGTTTCTATGCCCGAGATCGCGGGTTCAAACCCAGCCGAAGTCGTCGGATTTTTAAGAGCGTTAAAATCCTTCTGTACACCTTCCTTCGGAGGGGAAGTAAAGCCGGCGGACCCATTTCATAGATGTATGGCATGTAAAAGAACCTTCCATTAATAAAACTTGTGTGAAGATAAATTTGCAGGTTAGGTTTCATTGAAACACTCTATCAAAGTTCCACTGTTCACCACTAGGTGTTAGTGACATCTGATAGCGAAAGTTGGAACTACTTTAAATTGAACGGAACTTGAAGCTCACCCCGTGGGTGTCTGCATTGGAGGAGCTACAGCCTCTAGCGAGCCGAACATGTACTCGGACACTCCCGGCACTAAATTCCATACGCTAAATACACGAATAAATAAATCTTGGCGTTCCAAGCGATGCAATTCTTGTTAAAGATGTTTTCAGTTAGCCCGTAAGCTCTCTCCATTTTTGAGAACCGATCTCCCACAGCAGTTTTCTCTAGTCCATTCTCTTGTATGGACTTGCCGAGGTATTTGAATTTTTTTACCCTCTCAATTCGTTCAATGTATGTTTCAAGGTATTTTGGTCTAAGTTTGTCAATCGTCATGAATTTGGTCTTCTCTTTTGAGATCCTAAGCTCAGTCTTCCCTGCGATATTTTCCAGGAAGTTGATCTTTATGTCTGCTTCCTCTAGGTTTTCTGAAAATTATTATTATTTTATTTCCGGTACTGTTAATTATTAGCCGATACAGGATTGCATTATGATCAGGAACGTTATGGCTATGGATGAGAAGTCAATCTAATCTTGTCATTAACTCTCTCCAAAACAGGTGCAAGTTATACAAAGCCACAGATATTCGGCTGCTAGACAATACATTGTACTGTACTTAGTGAAGTAGGTCATCGTCGGATGGTCTATGTGAAATATGAACTCATCACCTAGGTGCACCTGCCTCTGGTGTTAAATCACATTGATTATATCCCTGTTCGCAGATTACCAATGTGTGGCCAGTCATCATAACCTAGGATATATTAGTGATTGATTCATGTGTTTATTGTTTCATGGTTGAGTGATTGGTGTGCCCACAAGTGCAAGTGGCCTTCAGTAGTAACAAATTTACTGGAGAGCAAACAATGTTACAGACCCATTCCAACCTGAGCTCTTAGCTAGTGCAGTGCACAGAGAGAAAAGGACACAGTTAACGACACAAAGCTATGACAAAATTGTTTCTGTACGATTAGTTCACTTAAATATTAGTAAATGTATTGAAAAAAGAGAGCAATAGGCCAATAATAATGAATAATATGAATTTACACAATATTTTATCGTTGTGGAAGATTTTTTTTATCATTTTAAATGATCTTGTCGACTTCGTCGTTACGCTGGGGTCTGGCGTTACGTTACGGTGACGGGACGAAATGTACTCAGATGCACTGAGGTGTGTGACGTCGTAGTACCGCTTGGTGCATGTGTACCCCGACATTCTCTATCCCCGATTCTTGGATGTCACGGGTAATCTCGAGAACCACTGGATGGATTTTGATGCGGTTTTCCCCATTCTGTAAAGGATATCTCGAGAAAAGATTCTGTAGAAAATAATTTATGTATGATCAAAGGAAGCCAAGCAGTAACGATTTCAGTGAAAAAGTCGAAAACAAACTTGGCGTCCGTGCGCTTCTTAAGCTTACGCTGGGCAATCGTTAAAAATTTCAATATACTATAAGCGTAAGAATTGGTCAGTTTGAAATGTTCTACAAAAAAGTCCAGGAGAGCATATCTCTATCTTCAATACATCGCCCACTATAAGTGTTTTTAGACTGGATGGAAGGGGCACGTCATCCAGCCATCTCCCTCCGCGCGCTTGATCTTGCTTTGCCTCGGTTTGCACTTGCCGTTCGCGAGTAATTTGAAACAAGGTAAAGTATTATAAAGCAAGATAAGTATTATGCAGATAATTTTGTAACATGTCAAGAGTCTTTGGCTTCGAGCGAAGCGAGAAGCCTCCAGCCTTTCTAGCATTTTTCAGCATTTGCAGCATTTAAAATTATACAAAGTCTAGTCTTTCACACTGACTGTCACTTTTTTAAAATAATATATCATTGGAAACATACGTAGGCCTACATTTGATTTGAGTTTGAATGAAAACCTATCTCGATAGAGCAGAACTGAAGACAGATTTGAATTTAGAGTATTCATATTATATACACCCAGGTGGAAAAATAAAAAAGGCAAAAAAAAAAACTGTAGACCTGTGTAAGTTGAGTGGAGCAAATATTGAATATGTATGGAGATTTTGCAGCGATTTCGATTGGTATTTCATTTAGAATAAGAATAAAGTAAATAAAGGTGGGAGAAAATAAATGTCCTGAGCCCTCAAACAATGAAATTCAGGGGATTTGGTAATAAGCAGAGTCACGCAAAGCAGATATGAATACGAACAAGTAGTTCCGTGAAGAATTATACAGCCAATTTTCATATATCCTACTTGTGTTAAATGCCTCTATCAACATTCAAAATTTCAGTTTGATTGCTGTAATAGATTCGTAGATATTGAGAACCGACTAAATATTTCGGATGGTCGCCATGTTGGATCTTATATATGTAGGTCCTAGAGTTATGTTCTGTTTCATGAAGATTATTGTGTACGTGTAGCATTCAAACTTCAATCGCATGATTAAGACACAAGAAGTAACAAGGAGATTTTAAAATTTCGCACAGCTGCCATCTTGTGGTTATGGAAACAATTGAAATAAATTAGATGCCAGTGGATTAACATTCGTATAAGGATTTACTGTACCAAGTTTCACTGCACTCGGATGGTTAAATTGCGAGAAACTTCCATGTGAATATTTATACTTCGCGTCGCCTCATGTTGGATTTGTGATCACCAGGTTATTTAAAGTCCTATAGGTGAACTTATGTTCATAGCCCCTATGAACATTAAAAAATCAGTTTGATTGCTATAATAAATTCGTAGATATTCAGAGCCGTCTAAATATTTCGAATGGTCGCCATGTTGGATTGTTAAATGTATAGGCCATACCATTAAAGGAAAATTATTATGTAGGTTCATTATTCAAACTTTCACTTCGATCGTATGATTACGACAAAATAAATAAAAACTTAATTTTAAAATTCGCACAGCCGCCATCTTGAGGTTATGTAAACAATTGAACTAAATAAGACACCAGTGCATTACAATGTGTATAAACATTTTCTGTACCAGATTTCATTGCGTTTGGATTATTAAATCGCGAGAAAGGTCTATTAAAATTTTCAAATTCGCTTGGCCGCCTTGTTCGTTTTGTAGTTAACAGGTTTTAGAAAGTCTTATAGATGAACTTCCAGTAGTGCCCTTTATCTACGTACAACATTTCCGGGTGATAACGCTAATAGTTTCAGAGATATAGAATGCCAGTGAAATATTTCGCACATCCGCCATCTTGTGGTTATGTAAACAATTGAACGAAGTTAGATGTCGGTGCATTGCAATGTGTATAAACATATACTGTACCAATTTTTATTGCGTTTGGTTGTTTAAATCGCGAGAAACGTCTATTTAAAAGTCGCAAATTCGCGTGGCCGCCATGTTGATTTTGTAGTTACCAGTTTTTCAAGAGTCACATAGGTGAACTTCTAGTAGTTCCCTTTGTCACCTTAAAAAATCCAGGGTGATATCGGAAATAGTTTCGGAGATATTGAATGCTGGTGATATATTTCGCACAGCCACCATGTTGGATTGGTGAGACATAACAAAATTTGAAGGGTCAGGTCGGGGTCATCCGAAATAGTGCTATGAACTTACCGAATTTCATTGAAATCGCTCCAGCCGTTTAGAAGTTATTAGGGACACACACACACCTTACACACACACACACGGACAAAAGGTGATCTCATAAGCCTATTTTTTCAAAATTGAAAATAGGCTAAAAGGAGGGTGGGACCGCCCCGAAGTCACTGGGGGAAAGAAATTAAAGAAACCAGTCAGCTCAGGAATACCTCGGGGTCACCAACTGCCAAGGTCATCGGTGCATATTATTCCAGGGTACACCAAAAGTTTTGAGGTTACTACACACATGTGGCCTCTTTAGGCCTCTTACACTAGATAGTGAATGGATACTTTGAGAAAAAAGGGTCCCACCCCACCTCTCGAAAAATGAGGGTATGAGAAAGGGTGGCTTGCGTCAAATTTCAGTAAGTGTGGTTGATCCAACAAGGTGGCCGCGCAAAATACTTCAATGGTTCTCAATATATACGAACTATTCCAGCAATCAATCTATTTTGTAAAAAATATATATATGCACGTGATCGTGAAGAACATGACGGGTACAGAACCAACATGGCGACTTAAATATCTGATCGCAGTGAAACTTGGATCAGTAAAACTCCATGTAGAGTTTAATCCATAAAGGTTGGCGCCAAATATACTTATGATGGTTTGAAGCTGTGCGAATTTTTTCAAATATTAGTTTATTTCCTGTATCCTAATCAAGGGATCGATCTGCTGGATCACATTTGAAAGAATCCAACATAACGGTCAAGCGAACTATTTCACCAGTTCTCAACATCTCCGAATCTAAATTCTGCAATCAAATTGAACATTTGTACGCAATAGTGACTTTCAAAAACCTACCCGAACACAAAAGCAACATGGTGGCCACGCAAATTTCAAATAGGCCTATCAAACTGAGCACTTGCTCAACCACCATGTTGGAAATATAAAATGCTAAAATGGTAACATACTCGTACAATGGTACATCAGTTACATTGACGACGCTTACATCGGTGGTAATCTCGTAAATTATAAGACGCTTGCATTGTGTGACGTCGAAAATAAATGGATTCACATATTCAAGAAATCGTTATGTAAGTGTGTGATCTTTTACCTAGATGGGACTTGTGGTTGTCTGTTTCATTACTGAGTACCCGGTCTGTATAAGACGTTAATAACTTGTTAACTAACGGTACTCTACGTTTACGAAATTATAAAAAGCTTTGAGGCAAATTTCAATTAACAAGTAATTAATAAATCAATTATTGAATTTTCATTGGATCAAAACATTCCTATGCCAAAATATACTAGACTGGAAATGTAAGACTCTACCTGAAATAAGTGATACTGAATTCTTCTTAATTCTTCTCCAATTTCGTCCTTTCCGTATTGTTACTCTCATCCTCAACCTCAACCTCAACCTCAACCTCAACCTCATCCTCATCCTCATCCTCATCCTCATCCTCATCCTCAACCTCAACCTCAACCTCAACCTCAACCTCAACCTCATCCTCATCCTCATCCTCATCCTCATCCTCAACCTCAACCTCATCCTCATCCTCATCCTCATCCTCATCCTCATCCTTATCCTTATCCTTATCCTTATTCTTATCCTTATTCTTATTCTTATTCTTATCCTTATTCTTATTCTTACCCTTACCCTTACCCTTACCCTTACCCTTACCCTTACCCTTACTCTTACTCTTACTCTTACTCTTACTCTTATTCTTATTCTTATTCTTATTCTTATTCTTACTCTTACTCTTACTCTTACTCTTACCCTTACCCTTACCCTTACCCTTACCCTTACCCTTACCCTTACCCTTACCCTTACCCTTACCCTTACCCTTACCCTTACTCTTACTCTTACTCTTACTCTTACTCTTACTCTTATTCTTATTCTTATTCTTATTCTTATTCTTATTCTTATTCTTATTCTTATTCTTATTCTTATTCTTATTCTTATTCTTACTCTTACTCTTACTCTTACTCTTACTCTTACTCTTACTCTTATTTTTATTCTTATTCTTATTCTGATTCTTTACTGAACATCTTGTTTTAACGTGTCATTAAATTAATCTTCTGACACTGATCAACCGATTGAATCGGGAATCTATTCAGCACTCTGAAGCATAGTATGTGAGCGCCCTACCAATTGTACCACACGCTCGGCTACGTATCCTTGTTATTTATGATATACTTGGCTACAAGCTGTAAATTCTGGACTGATTTAGGCTGATATTTTTGTTTACATAATTTTTGACTTCGTGTTACGGAAACTCACACGCATTACGCTCATGTCTAAGCAAGACAGACTTCGATGGGAAATTTTAAACCGGAGTTTTTGTGGCTGAGAGCAGAGAGAGGGGCTGTTATTGAACACGTGGCAATTGATGAAAGCGGATTAAACAGGGATAAAAGCCCTCTCTCCCCCAACTGTTGAGGTGGGGCAGATGAAAGGGAGAAGGGAGAATCCCCTTCCTTTGTGAAACACTCTCTCATATTTCTTTAAATATACGACTGAAATAATGTATAATATGTGGGAAAGAAAGAGCAAATGATATTTAAGAGTAGAAGGCAAAAAACGAATACCTTCATACTGGTTGTGAATTCAAAAGTTTCTTTAAGGGGTTGGCCATCGTGGCCATCATCTCGTTGCTCTTTGGTGTATGCAATTTGTGTGATATACGGTGTTATTGAATGGCCCATGTCATACATTTATGCCATGTAAAATAACCTACCACTACAATTGGTATTACCCTTTCACGAATTGTTTTGCCGGCGGTCGAGATGGGAACTATTCTCTGTTTACTTGTGTCACACGTCAGCCTGCTTCGTTGACAGGTACATTTGCGCGAGTAGGATATGACTCAGCTCCAGTAGCTGTCTGTAGTGACGTGAGCTCCTGTGACGCTTATCTGCGCTACTAAGACAGGTAGCGTACGCAATGCTGCTTGACTTATGTGAAGACTGCAGTGTGTCATCACTGTGTCCTCCTCTTTACCCCGCGGGGCTCCTGCTACAATAATCAGCAAACGGTGGCGCAGCCATGCTCAGCGGCAATCAAACCTTAAATGGGTAATAGTGTATAGCTAAATGTGTAGGTTATTTGGTTAGAAACACTCTATCAAGTTCCAACGTTCGCCGCTAGGTGTCAGTGACAGTGGCATCTCTGGTACCAAAGTTGGAACTACTGTACTTGAAATTGGACTTGATGGGGAGCCTACGAGCGGTCAATTAAACGTACCCCGCTATGGCAATTGGCTGCAAAATTGAGATGTATGGTGGCTTCGGTGGTGTATTTCATAGCAAGCTGAGCATCTATGCCCAAGATCGCGGGTTCAATCCCGGACGAAGTCGTCAAATATATTAAGAGCGTTAAAAATCCCTCAGTATGCCTTCCTTTGGAGGGGAAGTAAAGCCGGCGGTCCCATGTCATAGATTTATGGCATGAAAAAGAACCTTCCACTAACTTCACTCGTGGAAGCTAAATTTTGTAGGTCAGTTTGATAACGATATATTAGTTCCAACGTTCGCCACCAGGTGCTGACTGCAATGGCATTTAGTAGCCACGTCCGCAGCTAGGTGTCGTGGACAGTAGCATTTGGTAGCAAACGTAGGAACTACTTGAAAGAATTAATCGTCTGCAGTCCTTCTATCTAAATCACAGATAACACACACTAATACAGCCATCACAATTAACACCTGTTATCAGACAAACTCTACACACACACAAAGTACACGGGGCTACATCGCGTTGTCGCAGCCCCTAAACTAAGGAACCAACTAACCTACTAATTGAGGTGCTTTTAGTATAATGTGTATTTTTAATTGAGGCTAAGAATGGGGAGGAAGTGGCCGTGGCTTTAAATGAGTGGTTGGCATTTGTTGGGAGTAGAAGTGGGAAACCACGGAAAACTACCTCGAGGATTACTGAGGTTGTAATAGGATTCATCTGTTTCTATTTTGTACGTATGTGTGTGTATGTAGCCCTACCACCCTGGTGTACCCAGAATAGTGCTACACCCTCAAGAACTGGTGAGTTGGTGATCCCGAGGGATTCCCGAGTTGGGTTCGTCTTTTCCCCCCATTTGCCACCGGAGCGGATTGTCTCCTCTTTCCCCCCTTTCCTATCAGCCTTTCATGGTTCTTCTTCTTTCCAAGTCCCTCAATCCTCATTCTTCGAGGCTAGAGGGTATTTATTTTCCTCCTGTCCTTAATTTCCATTGTGGAGGGGCGTGGTGGCACATCGGTCAAGCTGTATGCCTCTCACCAAGGCGGACCGGGTTCGATTCCCGGTCAATGCATGTGAGATTTTCGATGTGAAATGCCATGTCCTGTGGTTCGGATTCCACGTAAAACGGAGGTCCCGTGGCTCATGATCGCGAGATTAACGGTCACGTTAAACTACAAGCTTCCTTTTTAGCCTATTTTCAATTTTGAAAAAATAGGCTTATGAGATCACCTTTTGTCCGTGTGTGTGTGCGTGTGTGTGTGTGTGTGTGTGTGTGTGTGTGATTCGTGTGTGTGTCCCCCTAATAAAATCTAAACGGCTAGAGCAATTTCAATGAAACTCGGTAAGTTCATAGCACTATTCCAGGCGACCCCGACCGTGCCCTTCAAATTTTGTTACTACTCACCAATCCAACATGGCGGCTGTGCGAAATATTTCACCAGCATTCAATATCTCCGAAACTATTAGCGACATTACCCTGACATTTTGTATGGTGATAAAGGAAACTACTATAAGTTCACTCATGTGACCTTTGAAGACCTGGTAACTACAAAACCAACATGACGGCCAAGCGAAGTTGCGACTTTTAAATAGACGTTTCTCGCGATTTAACCAACCAAACGCAATGAAACTTGGTAGAGTATATGTTGATATACATTGTAATGCACCGAAATCTAACTTCGTTCAATTGTTTACATAACCACAAGATGGCGGATGTGCGAAATATTTCACCGGCAATCTATATCTCTGAAACTATTACTGGTATCTCCCTGAAATTTTGTACGGAGATAAAGGGCACTACTGGAAGTCCATCTATAAGTCTTTCAAAAGCCGGTTAACTACAAAACGAACATGGCGGCCAAGCGAATTTGAAAATTTTATATAGTCCTTTCTCGCGATTTAATGTTCCAAACGCACTGAAATCTGGTACAGGAAATATTTATACACATTATAATGCACTGGTATCTAATTTAGTTCAATTGTTTACATAACCTCAAGATGGCGGCTGTGCGAATTTTAAAATTAAGTTCTTATTTCTTGTGATGTAGTCATGCGATCGAAGTGAAAGTTTGAATAATGAACCTACGTAATAATTTTCCTTTAATGGTACATGACTCTATGGCCTATACATTTAACCATCCAACATGGCGACCATCCGAAATATTTAGACGGTTCTGAATATCTACGAATCTATTATAGCAATCAAACTGAATTTTATAATGTTCATAGGGGCTATGAACTTAAGTTCACCTATAGGACTTTAAATAACCTAGTGATCACAAATCCAACATGGCGGCGACGCGAAGTATAAATATTCACATGGACGTTTCTCGCAATTTAACCATCCGAGTGCAGTGAAACTTGGTACAGTAAATCCTCATACGAATGGTAATCCACTGGCATCTAATTTATTTCAATTGTTTCCATAACCTCAAGATGGCAGCTGTGCGAAATTTTAAAATATCCTTGTTACTTCTTGTGTCCTAATTATGCGATTGAAGTTTGAATACTACACGTACACAATAATCTGCATGTAACAGTACATAACTCTAGGACCTTCATATGTAAAATCCAACATGGCGACCATCCGAAATATTTAGTCGGTTCTCAATATCTACGAGTCTATTACAGCACTCAAACTGAAATTGTGTATGTTGATAGTGGCAGTTAACATAAGTAGGATATATGAAAATAGGCTGTATATTTCTTCACGGAACTACTTGTTTAATTTCCATTATTCTTCTTTTGTTTTCCATTTCCTCTTCTATTAAGTACAGATCATTTCAAACTATTAGACTCAGGAACTTATTTTTAGGAATTCTTCTTTCATCCAGCTGAGTACCAACAACTGCAACATTAGTCTACCTGGAGAAATGTTTTTTGCCTTCCTCCAATATTCAAAATGATCAGATTTTACAAGAGATATTGGAATGCAGCTGAAATAAATCAGAAACTTTATGGACATCAAATTGGCAGGCGAAAAGCTAAAGGAAGTAGGATACTTCTGTAACTTAGGTAGCAAAATAACCAGTGATGGACGAAGCAAAGAGGATATAAAAAGTAGGTTGTCTCTGGCAAGGAAAGCATTTCTACAAAAAAGGAATCTGTTGTCGTCGAATATAGATTTAGGTATGAGGAAGTCATTTTTGAAAGCCGTTGTCTGTAGTGTACCCGATCGTCATGACCAGTTGGGCACAGTAGCGTGGTGCTCTATGGAAGTGAAACTTGAACTATTGGTGCAGCAGAAAAGAGGAGAATTGAAGCGTTTGAAATGTGGTGTTACGGGAGAATGATGAAGATCAGATGGGTAGATAGGGTTACAAAGGAAGAGGTATTAAAACGAGTGGGAGAGGAGAGATGTTTCTGGTGACTGCTAAAGAAGAGAATAGATAGGTTGGTGGGACACATACCAAGATGCCCAGGAATAGCAAGCTTAGTTATGGAAGGAAGGGTCGAGGACTAGAACTGTAGGGGTAGACCAAGGTTAGAAGATGTTAAACAGATTGACTCGGATGTAGGGTGTTGTAGCTATGTAGAGATGAAACGATTAGCTAAGGACAGGGAGGCGTGGAGTGCTGCATCAAACCAGTCGATAGACTGAAGACTCAAACAACAACAACAGATTTTAGTGTATGCAGCGCTAAATGATGGAAGAAAACCGACTGACTTTATATTCCACAATAACAATTCACCGGCCGCGGTTGCCGAGAGTGGCAATGCGTTACCTCGTACCTCACCGGCATCGGGAGAGAGTGGGTTCGAATCCCATCTTCGCCGTCCTGAATATGTTTTTTGTTGTTTCCCATTTTCACCACCAGGCGAACGCCGGGACGGTTCCTTTCAATAGGTCCACGGCCGATTTCCTTTGAAAATTCCTTCCCTGACCCATCCTGAAAAGAAAATACAGTGCGTTCGCTTACGGGTGGGGCTGGGGGAATAATCGCTTGCCAGGCACTAGCTACGTTGTCCCTTGCGGGCGGGAATCAGACATTAAGTAATTACTGTACTTAGTTTACTAGTCTACGCAGTAGGCCTCCTTACCTTGTTATAGGCGAAGTTGGAAGTGATGACCGTCTACTGCCACACAGTTCTGACATTGTTTAATAAAATTATGCTTCACACCGGTAAGATCTTGTTCGGTAATTTTCCCAATGTTTAGCCTATTTTCATTTATGAAAGGAATAGGCTTATGAGATCACTTTTTGTCCGTGTGTGTGTGTATGCATGTGCGTATGTGTGAGTGTCCCCCTTATACAATCTAAATGGCTGGAGCGATTTCAATGAAATTTGGTAGGGACATAGTACTATTTCATCCGACCCCAATCGTTCCCATTAAATTATTTTATATCTCACCAATATAACATGGTGGCTGTGCGAAATATTTCACGGGCATTCTATATCTCCGAAACTATTACTGATAGTATCCTGAAATTTTGTACGCCGGTAAAAGGCACTACTAGGAGTTAATTTATTTAATTTTCAAAAGCCTGTTACGTACAGAACGAACATGGTGGCCATGCGAATTTGGAACATTCAAATAGCTTTTTCTCGGGATTTAACCATCCTAACTCAGTGAAACTTGGCACAGCAAATGTCGATGCACATTGAAATTCACTGACATCTAATTTAATTCAATTATTTTCATAACCTCAAAATGGCGGCTGTGAGAAATTTCAAATTAAGTTATTTTTTGTGTCCTATTGATACAATCGAAGTAAACGTTTGAATAATGTACTTACGGAATAATCGTTCTCTGATAGCACTCTAGATAACTCTATGGCCTACATAAATAAAAATCCAACATGGCGGGCGACCATCCGAAATATTTAGACGGTTCTCAATATATATTAATTTCTGTCAGCAATCAAACTGAAATTTTGTATGTTGATGAAAACTGTGAACATAAGTTCACCTATGTGACTTTCAGTAACCTGGTGAGCACAAATCCAACATGGTGGCGTTGCGAAATTTAAATATTTAAACAGAGGCTTCTCGCGATTTAACCACTTGAACGCACTGAAATTCGGTTCGGTAAATACTTAAACACATATTAATCAACTGGCATCTAATTTTTTCCAATTGTTTTTATAACCACAAGATGGCGGATGTGAGAAATTTTGTAATCTCATTTAAATTAATTGTGTCATAATCATGCGATTGAAGTTTAAATAATTCACCTACGTAATGATCTTCATGTAATAGTTCATAACTTTATGGCCCACATATATAAGGTGCGTTCAAATAGAACCAAGCCGGAAGATACCTTACCAGCACTCGTGTGGATGGCCTAGCCTTTTTTGGGTGGTGGTGACCCTGGATGCTTCCACTGGAGGCTTTGTCGTTTGGATTCTGGTTCGAAGTGATGACACCATGACTCATCTCCAGCCACCACTCGTGCCAGGAACCCATTCCCTTCCCTCGCATAGCGTTGCAAATGACCAAGACAGTGGGCCATTCGACATGCTTCCTGGTGTGGTTAAAGACTGTGGGGCACGCATTGGGCACACACATTGCGCAAGTGCAGTCGTTCCTTCATGATGGTGGGCACATTTCCGACGCTCAATCCGACCACGGCGGCTATGGCGTTCACTGTCACTGGGCGGTCCTGGGTAATAAGTGCATCAACCAGCTGGACGTTGTCATCGGTTATGCAAGGGGGTGCCCCAGACAGGGCATCATCGGCTAACGGCACCCGTCCTTCCCTGAAGCGCTTGTGCCACGCCTTGACCCTTGCAAGGGACATGCAGTGTTCGCCGTATACTTGTAACATTCGGCAATGAATGTCCGTTCCCCCTACTCCTTCCGCTGTCAGAAACCGAACAACACCTCTTTGCTCTTCAGTTGACGCCTCCATGTCACTGTTTGCAATGCGACAGTCAGCATTGGACGATTGATGCATGCTGCTGCTCGCTTTGTATCGTCACGTGACGTGCACGCGTGCCCTCTAGCCACGGGCTGTGACCTTCCACGCTCTGGTCGGAACCACACCTCGTTACACACGCCACGATTAGCCGATGTCGTCACCGGTTTGCGCATTCCAGCCTCCAGCTCGTTACATTTTGAACGCACCTTATATAAAAATCCTACATGGCAATCATACGAAATATTTATACGGTTCTCAATTCGTATTGAAGCAATCAAACTGAATGTTTGTATGTTGTTAGAGGCAATTAACATTAGGATATACGAAAATATGCTGTTTAGTTCTTTGCGGAACTACTTGTTGTTATATTCTCCTTCAATTCATCTCTGTTGTGCGGATTATTCCTATAAACATTGTTTTTAGTGTTCCCCACAAATAGGAATCGCACAGCTGGTTGGCTTACATTTGACTGACGCCATCTCGACCTTGACTGGTGCGCACGCGAAGCTTTTCCCGGCCCCACCCGTAAGCGAACGCGTGGCCATTGGCTGCATTAATTAAATGATTATAATAACATTTCGAAATTAACGGCGAGAGATATCTTAACTTCCCCAGAAACTCCCTAATAACATCCACCAACAATAAACATAATGCCACATTTGTATTTTTGCCTGTGCAAGATTACCGCAGTTACTTTTAGTCGCAGAGCAACGAGTGCTTCACCCTCTAAATCGAAAGAGTCCAAGCTCAAAACAGAATTGCCAACATATCCGATCAATTTTAAGTTTTAAAACATTCATTTTGGTTCCGTATTGATAGCCTATATACTAAATACGATTTTTAATGGGCTAGGGTTTCGTCAGAATCAATACTTTCATTGAAAATGATCACTTATGTGGTCATTAGAAATGGTACATGTTTCGAGGACTAATAGACATTTTTTGTCCCCTTCATCAGCACTAAATTAGAAAATCATTTGATTAGCATAGTACTAAAATGGCAATAGCCACGGAACGTCGTATGGTGCACCATATAGATAGATAGGATATTTGAAATGATTAAGGCACAATACACGAAAAAACACTTTTAACTGGGTCAGTTCGATTCAATTCACCGATCCCAGGTCCCCTAGTATAAAGGAACAGGTTTGAAAGAGCAAAGTTCTAATAGAAAAGTCAAACAAACAGTGATGCGCTTTTTCAA
Organism: Meconema thalassinum; assembly: GCA_946902985.2. NCBI lineage: Eukaryota > Metazoa > Arthropoda > Insecta > Orthoptera > Tettigoniidae > Meconema > Meconema thalassinum. The sequence goes on along the minus strand of OX336388.2, from coordinate 2,093,893,054 downwards.
GAGTTGAATGCAAGTCTGTATAATTTCCTTATCTACAGTAACTAGAGATTTGCATATCTCGAGATGATATTAGCAATACCCGAGCGAAGTTCTGCTGAGTTCCAATCCCAAGGCTTGGCCTCTCTTGCCTGCCCCACTTCCCTCATGTTTATATGACTAGCTATTGTTATGCAAAGTGCCGCCATTGTTGTACAGACTCAACTGAAGGTCGTACACAAAATGAAATGTTCACAAGAGTTTCCTGTAAGCTGTGCTTTTATGGTCTCTACCATATCCTTTGACTTATGTCGCCGGAAATGGAACGCCTTGCATTATCAGTTCACTCATCACAAACACCAGAAATATTAACCCACGAGGACTCGCTCATGGCTATTTTTGACCCGACGCTTAAATACTGCTCTATATTTTCGTTGCGGCTAGCACTTATTTCGTGTCGCTTACTGTACCTTACTTCATAGCCTTGAACATCACAATACAAAGGATACATGTCCTTAGCTTATTGAACACTCAAGTTATTTCTATATTATTTACGGTTGGGTCAGGTTTACCCATGGCGCCAGTCCTCGCGTGACAAATTTCGGCTTACGTTATTTGGGACAATCTGTAAAAAATAAGGGGAAAAACCACTTATTTTTGTGCAAAGAGGACATAAAAAGTAGGTTGGCTCAGGCAAGGAAAGCATTTCCACAAAAATTGAATCTGTTGACATCGAATATAGATTTAGGTATTAGGAAGTCATTTTTGAAAGCCTTTGTCTGGAGCGTGGCGCTCTATGGAAGTGAAACTTGGACTATTGGTGCAGCAGAAAAGAGAAGAATTGAAGCACTTGAAATGTGGTGTTTCAGGACAATTATGAAGATCAGATGGGTAGATAGGGTTACAAACGAAGAGGTATTAAGACGAGAGGGAGAGGAGAGATGTTTCTGGCGACTGCTAATGGAGAGAAGAGATAGGTTAGTAGGACACATACTAAGACACCCAGGAATAGCAAGTTAAGTTATGGAAGGATGGGTTGAGGGCAAGAACTGTAGGGGCAGACCAAGGTTAAACAGATTGCCTCGGATGTAGGGAGTGGTAGCTATGTAGAGATGAAAAGATTAAGCCCAGGACAGGGAGGCATGGAGTGCTGCATCAAACCAGTCAAAAGACTGAAGACTCAAACACACACACATTTTGGTACAGCACAATCACATAGCTCACGTCTTGTTGATCCATTTTTAGGGTCCAGGGACACCTTGGTCATCAGCTGCTTTAAAAAGAATATATAGATGACCGCTTTACCGCCATTATCAAGGCCAATTATGCTGTTAAGAAAATTATTGCCATTTAAAAAATATAAATAAACCTAATTTTATGTTGGGAATAGTTTATAGGAAGACACCAGGTGTAAAATTACTTAATTAAAATCCGTAAGACTACGACAAAAATGGAGTGACACACTTTGGGTCAGAATGACCCGTCTCCAGCACTCGTGTTATATATTTTCTCGCCTGTTCTCAAGGGTTAAAGGGAAGTTGCTTCATTTAGAATCTTGAACATTGTGGTCACTTCGCGCCCTGGCGTGTGTAGAACATGTCTGATAATGCGTGTTACTGTGGTGACTGTTATTTGGTTTCTTGGTGAATGAGGTTACGATTGGAAAGGGGGCAGCTGTGTTTTAAAGTTGGGAGCTATCCGAAAATTTGCCGGAGTAGAAGTGGAGAAACACGGAAGATCACTTCTATAACGGCTGAGCGTTGTTGCCTGACAACGCCGAGGTACGGGTTTAATTCCCAGCTCTTCCAGGGCTTGCCAAAACTCCTATCGCATGGCCAATCCCCTAAAATGAAGAAGGAATAGGAGTGAGTACTGTCGTGTGTTGCTCATGCTCTCTGAATATACCCTTTCCGAGCGGGAACATCAAGAGCCCGCTGATGAGCTAGCTTGGTGTCCTAGGTGAAACCTGACACAAGACATGGCACAAACAATTGCTGAGTTTTAATTCACTGGCCGTGAAATTTAATATACCATCTTTTTGGAAGCCTTCATTGGGAGGGTGAGGACTGCTTGAGATATTAGCTCTCGCAGTGAAGAGGCGCAGGTGTACTTTATAAAAAGGGAGGTAGCCCGCAGTTAGCTACTCATGTGTGAAACCGAACGCGGACACCAAGAGCCCGCTGATGAGCCAGCTTGGTGTCCTAGGCGAAACCTCACACAAGACACGGCACAAACCTAGAAAAATTGCTGAGTTTTATTACTCAGTATATCGGTAAGAAAAAATTTCGATTATTAATTTTTAGAGAAAATCTGTACGCAAGGTAATGTGTTTGCAATGCATTCAAAATTACCCTGCACAAATTCCAACTGGACCATGTTTAAGAGAGAAATTTCTATTTTTAAACGACAAGCTTACAACGAAAAAGAAGAAATTAAACAGTAATCATTATCATTATGTTTTTGGACTGAGACTAGCTTGGACAATTTTGCGTTGACAAACGTTTGACACGTATTTACCACCTAGTGTTTTTCAGTCGGTCAACACGAAAGTTGATGTATTCGATATCAGTCTGTTGTAATTTTAAGACATAAAAACATATTTGAATTAATACTTGTTATCTCACTTTATTAACTTATAAGAAAATTGCACAGTTTTAGAATAAAATTATTTAGTGCAGAAACATGATATTTTGTTTGTTTTGAGGAGCAAACTCCATTTCATATGTTGGCATCACTATCATAACAGTAATGGTGCCCTCATTTGCATAAAACAGGGTGAGTTAGCCGTGGTGGTTACGGCATGACTGATGGCAGTCGCTCACATCCGGGAGGCGAGGAGGTTCGAATCCCCCCGCCGGCAACCTTGAAGATGGTCTTCTGTGGTTTCCCATCTTCCTTCCAGGCAAATGCCGGGGTTGGTCCCTAACTATAGGCCACAGCCGCTACCTTCCAACTCCTCGTCCTTACAATCCAACTTCCCTCCTTCCCTCCCCAACGGTACTTGTAGCTCACCCATTGGGTGTCCGTCTCGAAGCAGCCACAAAACTGGCGAGCCGAACATGTCCTCGGACACTCCCGGCACTAAAAGCCATACGCTAAAAAAAATTGCATAAAGGAAGAGTACATGTGTTTGTTGTGAGTGTAACCTATGTCTAAGTTTTAAATCCAATTCCTGCAGAATGTATTTTGTCTGCACATTTGACCCATTTTCTCATGAAGTAATTGAAATGGAGACTTGTAATTTTAACCATATCTTTATCATGCTGTGTATTGTACCCGTTCGTCCTGGGGATACGATGACCCATCTGCCATTACATCGCATTCCTGGAGTTCCAGGACAGAGCGGAGTTAAATGAACCTCTAGTCAAATAAGGAATGTGTCGGAAATTCAGCTGAGTTATCGAAAAAGCAGTGGGTAACACGAGAGAAAGTATCTCTAGGGTCGCTACGGGCTTAAGTTTAATAAAAAAAGGCAAATATAAATGGGCGCCATCAACTGAATTCCTAGCAAACCACATCCTTTCCGGTTAAGCCTTAATCAAGACAAGGAAAGAAAAAGGAAAATCACACCATCATCAGATCACAACTAAGATAAAAACAAATTTATTTCACTTTGATAGTCAGACAGACATTTTAAATATTCATCCTACCTGAGAGCATGGTCGAATGCCAACGTTAAATTGTCATTGTCCAAAAATCGAACCATCTCTTTTCTAATCAAAAATATTTCATCCACATACAACAGGAAAAATCTCTAAAGTTCTCTTGGGTTCTCAGGATCACTGTAGCACTATGTCTTTCGTCACTGACATTTGTGATACCTGAGACCTAATTTCTCTTTAACTTAACATCATGAATGTGGATTTGAAAAAAATTATTAATCTGTCTAAACATACACATTATAATCACATATTTTAAATATCTCGTAATTTATGGCTTGCATGGCATAATTTAAATGTTGAATACGTTAGTAAAATGCTCCTAAACATCGAATAATTAATTTACACTATTTACATTGTCATTAATAATTGCTTGTTCGTGAATTACACAAAATCCACTGCTCATTGGTCATCATCATCATCATCATCAAAGTTAAATATTTCTCACATTAATTCTCATCTGAAAATTCAACATATTCCTGTCAGAATCATTAATTCATCACCATTAAATCATTTAAATGAAAATTATTATCATCACTTCATTATACTTTCTAATTATTCACACACTCTTATTTTATCATCTACTTCAGATTAAATCATCTTAAATCATCAATATAAATTGTTTAATTCCTCAACTCAAGTTGCAATTTCTTCAATTATATCTCAATTAAATTTATTTAATTCCATATAAATTCATTAATCATCAGCTTCTTTAATTAATTATCACCTTCTTATTCAGTTATTCATCATCTATCCACTCATCTATTAATTTATTTAAATCAGTTTATTTATCCAATCTTTAATTCATCCGTTTATTTAATTCATTGATTTATTCCAAAATTTAATTTATCAATTTATTTAAATTTCATTCTTCTGGTTATTTAGATTTTTATTATTTCATCCAGTCATTCTGATTTTTATTTCATTAGGTCATATCATTAATATGCTTAAATTTCAGATTATTATTTCATTAATTATTATTCTCAGAAAATCTTGTATTATCAACTTTATTTATTTGTTTAATTTCCTAACAAATTGTTTAATATGGGTTATAGAACGTTGTCTTACAGTTTTATCACTTCCAAGTTATACCTCGTATTTAATTATCATGCCAAAAATATTATTGCCTTCACGACATCACGTTGGATCTGACTATCCACAACTACATTATATATTCTCACATCTTCAAATATCACATTTGAATACCACAATTATTCCACAAAACTCCATAAATATTCAGCATACACAGCATGAATCTCAACAATTACGCTAGACTGGGTTCGACAACCTCATGTCTGCCTCAAAATACATTAGCAACATTGCAACTATCACTTGGAAACTTCCACAAAATGCCTATCACAAACTTTACTTTACCATGTTGCATGATCTACAAAAAATATATAACTGGCTTCAAATTATCAACGCACACAATCTCCAATAACTGTAATTACTCTGATCACATCTAGACAACTTCTTAAACAATTGGAAAAAATATTACCTTAGTAATTCAAGATCTGCTTTCAAATAGCATAAATTCTCTTACAATTCTCATAATTCACATCACAGAAAAACACTAATGTGCTATAATCTCTCATATCAAAATCTGCAATACTGATCTGCCTTAAAATAAATCTGGCCATTAATGATTCATCTTACAAGATTCAATTACTTTAAATCCTTCTCAAAGGTATCAAACACAATTATAAAATCATCAAAAACATCAGCTGTACCAGCTGTTAAACTGAAAGTACTCTCAAAAGAGTATAGCAACAAAATATTGGATTGGCAAACAAGAATTACAAATGTAACCCTGCTAACATTTATCTTTACTTTATTTAACAAAAATTCGACTGATATGTGACTAGTAGTTCCTTGTTTGATCCTCTTACAATCTCAAGTACACTCGGATGATAAAAATGAGTCCCTCAATGGCAAGTAAGATGAGTAACCACCGTACAATCGTATAAATACGAAAGACCTTGCCCCGTCGACTAACATGATAGTGCCCTGAACGATGGGTAAGATGAGTAACCACCATACAATCGTATAAATACGAAAGACCTCGCCCGTCGACTAACATGATAGTGCCCTGAACGATGGGTAAGATGAGTAACCACCATACAATCGTATAAATACGAAAGACCCCATCTCGACGACTAAATGAGTGAATGTACCAGATAGGAATCAACAAGTCTCTAGTTGTCATATAAAAGCGATATTCATTCACTAAAGTGAATAACATCTTAATATCTCCAAACAATCCAATGGAAAAAATCCCTACTGATGAATAATACACACTCGCTAGTATGCAATGAACTGACGAAGTAAATTTAGATAATCAATTGCAGATCACGAGTTCGAAATACTCGTCACACAAAAAAAACTATTCATGAAAACTATCCTTGCTGGAGAAATATCTAAAAGACCAAACATCTGCTTAATAAAGCCAACCAATGGTGAGAATTTCGTATAATGATGCCTGCCATATCATATGGTCACGCCATATTCTAGCAAATTCGAAGCATATAAAGTCAAAGCCATGTCTAAATAATCGTATCACTCCTATTAGAAAAATATACATGTGTGCCCAGAGTTCATGAAAATAATCGTATCAGAAAGTTATAACTCTTACAGTACCTTTTCGTAATCAGCTGTTATTAAATTTCAAAGATCGTCGATTTTCCTTATGTAATGAATTTCTCGAAAGATCGGCGTGAATATCATTCCACCCACGCAATGACGATTGCCTTCGAATCCCAAGTGAATCAGCTGGTGGACCTCCTCCTCGTCAGGAATCGAATCCATCGCTCTGTGGTGCCATCGCGTCTCTGTCTGCGTTTACTCCGACATGATAAACTTCTGGTTATCCATAGCGGATACTGTACAAATCTTCACGAAAAAGTTCATAGAAACAGCGGACCCCATATTCTTCTTCTACGTTACGCCACTGTTCCATACAATGTTCGGTTTGAGTGTTGAAAGTTCAATCTCCAATAACTGTTAAGTCTCACTTTCATAAAATAAAATTTTATATGAGAGTGTCTAAGTTTATGAAACACCCTGTAGCTGTGTTCATACTCGGTAATTCATAACACTTCATAAGAAAGAATTGCATTAATGCACGTGCCAAAGTTCATAAGTGCATTTGCTTGAAACATTTCATTTGCTTAAAATCGTTAATGTTATTTGGAATGCGTTATGAAATGCATGGTCGTAATGTCATTGAAAATGTTCAGTTGAAGTTCACAGTTGCAGTATCTCGTAACTATCTGCCTTTATAATTCGATTAAAGAATATGCATTCCAATTCAATGTTATAATGAAGTTCAGCTTCTGTCATAATGCTTGCGTATAAGATTGGAAATAACCCGCTCGCCCCTACTGCAATGCTAGAATAATCTCCGCCTAATGCTGGCCTCGCCATGTCGCTCTACTATGCTGTTCTGCGTTTCCAAAATGCAGCTTGGAATAAAGTTCTCCAACTACTTTTACAGTACTGTTATAAACCCCGGCCTTCTATGCTTGCCTGGCCCGCACAGCTGGTTCTGTAACCAGTCTTCACGCTGCCTACTGCGGGTTTCCGCCCGGCTCACTGACCTACTTTTCGTTCGTTTCTTGGTGAAGTTAAAACTGTCGCTTTCACTTTCCGTGACAAATGCTGCTCGCTGCGCGACCTTTACCATACGCTCGGCATATGTCCTACTCAGCTCGCTGTCTGACCTCGACTGCCGTGCTATCTGTACTTGACTCCTCTGCTTACAGAGCTCGACTGCGTGGTTCACTGAGCTCAACTGACTGTCTCTAGACTGCATTGACCTGAACCTCCCTGGCGCAGTCACGTGACGTTCTCCCCACCTCTGTGCTCTTGCGTCACAAATATAATCTCGAACCCCGATCATCTCGGCTATTAAGTTATAAAATAACTTAAGGGTTATCTGACTTCCTTAAAATTATTACCACATATAATGCTTGTTATATCTTCTCTTCTGAGATGTTTAAATACCATTTTCCATATAGATCTTAATAAAGCTTCATATTTCCATCCATAATTCCATCTGCTTACAGCTGTCAGTGCCTTCTTAATCCTAGACCTTCTACGTCATCCTGACATTCCTCTTGACTCGATCTGAGCGCTATCTTCTCATAACTCTTCCAAAAATCTCAACTACGGCTTAATGTCTGCTGGCGTAGCCGATAGCCTCAACTAGGTATCGGGTACATTATGTTGTTTGGAACTGAAATTATTCCGCCAAGTATCAAACGCCATTAAGAGCTGAACATTTTCCCCCCAAAATTAACCTACATTTGAAAAGTATATAGTTGTATAGTAAAAGCCTCCGTGGCTTAGGCGGCAGCACGCCGGCCTCGCACCGCTGGGCCGGTGGTTCAAATCCCGGTAACTCCATGTGAGATCTGTGCAGCACAAAACGGAGGCAGACAGGTTTTCCTCCGGGTACTCCGGTTTTCCCTGTCAAAATTTCATTCCAGCAACACTCTCCACTATCATTTCATTTCATCTGTCATTCATTTAATCATTTCCCCAGAGGAGTGTGTCAGGCCTCGGCAGCCGGCACAGTTCATATCCTTCCTGCTAGATGGGGGCTTCATTCATTCCATTCCTGACCCAGTCGGAGACTGGATGCAGGCTGGGATTTTCATATAGTTGTCTAACTATCAACAGTAGATTAGCTATTTAAGTAGGGCGAATAGAAACAGGCACATGCAAATATCTGTAAAAGTCATTCGTTTGTGTTAATTACTAGCGGAGATAATGGGGTATCACTGTTCATGTTTTAACATAGGCCGTATAGGGCTGGCTGACTCCCCTTAAGTGAACATTGTAGTTCAGAGTAGCTAACACTTCAACAGCTTAGTAAAAGCTTCATTAAATGACACCCAGAAACCTAAAGTTTTCATCGTTTAACAATAAAATTTATGGCAGCGTGCTACGTAAATATTATTATAAACATTTATAAATATTTCAATAATTATGAACATTTGAAAAAAATATCTCAAAACTTTACATTTTCTATGTAACTGGATGTACTTTTATCTCAGGAACTATGAGCTCGATCAAGTTGATATTTTGCACACTTACATGCACTTGTGTGTCAACATCAGTGAACCAAAATGAAAGTAATCAGAGCAGATAATAAAATCATTAAATATAAGAAAAGATCAGAAATGGTATCTTACACATCTGACGAATTTAAATAAGTTTACTTTACAAGTTTTAGCATTGTCATTAGATTACAAATTATATGTTTCATCCAATTATCTACCGTACCATCAGAGAGGAAAGTAACCAACTAACGTCTATTCGCCTATTCGAGATAGTGCCCCTGGCTACCCAGACAGGAAACACGCCCGATTCACATCATCGGCCCTGCCATACTGGGATAGCCAAGAAGCTCCGAGATCATTAGTCATGCCGTAACCCTAGAAAAGACTTGTTGCACTCAGTACTGTGCTGCACTGTTTACTGTTGCCTGTAATAAGCAGTTAAGAACTTATCAATTAATTAATTAAATAAATTAAAAAACGAACAATAAATAAACCGCGCTGTAGCATGCAACCTTCACATGTAGGCTATACACAGCACTAAAGTTGGCGTACGTTCAACAGGCACAGCTCTGTACACCCCTTGCGGGCAGCGCTGCAATCACGTATACAACACTGTGTTCACTTCCACTATCTCGACTCGGCGAACAGACTTTCAATTCAAAATGTTCTGAATATCTTTACTTTCTTCAAATGTCCACAACTATTGGAATAAAAAATGTATGATTCTCTATAATATTTTAAAAACACGCAGCCATGGATATTGTTGATAACCTGTGATAATGTGATATTTCTAGGTGACATACAGTAGTTACCTAACAATGGAACTTTCATTAAGCAGTTGCATTGTTGGATTGTCTACACTACCAGGTTACCTTAAATCAGTGGTTCTTAACCGGTGGTCCGCGGACCACCTGTGGTCCGCGAGTGCCTCAGGAGTGGTCCGCGGGAGAAAAGGGTCCACCAGCACGTATAAAAAATTCCTTTCGGCACGCCGGAAGGCGGAGGTAGATTTCACCGGGCAAACTAGGGGATAGGCGAAAATAGACCAAATATGCAGGTTTTCGTACGAGGAACAGACCTCATTTATTGCGAGAAAGTATTTTACAATTGGAGGTTAATTAACTTCATTTTTAGCCTATTTTCAATTTTGAAAAAATAGGCTTATGAGATCACCTTTTGTCCGTGTGTGTGTGCGTGAGTGTGTGTGTGTGTGTGTGTCCCCCCCCAATAAAATCTAAACGGCTGGAGCTATTTCAATGAAACTCATTAAGTTCATAGCACTATTCCCGGCGACCTCGACCGTGCCCTTCAAATTTTGTTACGTCTCACCAATCCAACATGGCTGCTGTGCGAAATGTTTCACTAGCATTCAATATCTCCGAAACTATTACCGATATCGCCCTGAAATTGTGTACGGTGATAAAGGGCAATACTTGAAGTTCACCTATGAGACTTTCAAAAACCTGGTGACTACAAAACCAACATGGCGGTCAAGCGAAGTTGAGAATTGTAATAGACTTTTCTCGCGATTTAACTATCCAAACGTAATGAAACTTGGTACAGCAAATGTTTATACGCATTGTAATGCACTGGAGTCTAATTTAGTTCAATTGTTTACATAACCTCAAAGTGGCGGCTGTGCGAAATATTTCACTGACATTCTATATCTCCGAAACTAATACAGATATCACCCTGCAATTTTGTACGGTGATAAAGGGTACTTTTACAAGTTTACCTATTATATTTCATAAACCTGTAAAGTACAAAACGAACATGGCGACCAAGCGAATTTGAAATATTGTGATTTAACTCTCTGAGCACAGTGAAATGTGGTACAGTAAATGATTATTCAGATTGTAATGCACTGCACTCTAGTTTAATTCAATTGTTTACATAACCTCAAGATGGCGGCTGTGCGAAATTTTAAAATTAAGTTTTTATTTCTTGTGTCGTAATCATGCGATCGAAGTGAAAGTTTGAATAATGAACCTAGGCAATAATTGTCCTTGAATGGTGCATAGCTCTATGGCCTATGCATATAACAATCCTAAATGGCGAGCTTCCGAAATATTTAGACGGTTCTCAATATCTATGAACCTTTTACAGCAACCAAACTGAATTTTTTAATGTTCATAGAGACTATGAACATATATTCACCTATAGGACTTTCAGTAACCTGGTGAGCACAAATCCAACATGGCGGCGACGCGAAGTATAAATATTTATATGGACGTTTCTCGCGAATTAACTATCCGAGTGCCGTGAAACGTTGCTCGTTAAATGCTTGTACAAATGTGTATCCACTGGCATCTAATTTAATTTAATTGTTTGCTTAATCACAAGATGTCTACTGTGCGTAATTTTAAAAACCAGTTTTTACTTCTTGTGTTCTAATCATGCGATTTAAGTTTGAATACCACACGTACACAATAATCTTAATGTAATAGTACAAAAATAACAAGTAGGAGTCCACGCAGCACGACCTGCTTTTGATGAGACGGTGGCGCAGCAGCAAGGGGCCAGCAAGAGGGGTTATAATCTCAAACAAATACTTCGTTGGCGGCAAGGCCTGAGGAATTGCATTTCGAACCATCGACCCGATTGCGAGGAAATGTAGGAAAATTATAAAATGTTATTGTAGGCAATGCTGACACCATCACATGGTTATGAAAGCCGGACGTCCTCGGAAGTGGAAAATATCTTACTGCTGTAAATAAATGATTCAACTTATTGAAAAGGTTAAAAAGAGTTATTATAGATAATTTTCCGTAGATTTCAATTAGACCATCAGATGAATTTTTACCAGTTATTATATACATTTGGGCCCCATTTTTTTTTCAAAAACCAAAAACATTTAATAACATAAAAACGGCGAGAGATATCAAAATATGATAAGGGGTAGAAAAGTTGCAAATCACTGAGACCTTACACCTGTAGATTTAACTTTTTCGATAGGATCGACGCTTTCCAAGATATAACGATTCGAAAAAAAAGAATGAAATTCACGGCCCCCAAAGAAGGAAAATGGTGAGAGATATCAAAAAATCATAAGAGTTAAAAAAGTTGCTAATCGCTGAGATCCTATATCTGTAGATTTTACTTTCCCAAATATAACGGTTCAAAAAATGTTTGAAATTCAGGGCCCCCAAAAAAGATCCGGCCTTGCACCGATTTTAACGCCCTACAATAGGGTTCGTCACAATCGCTAACTCTTTCACCGTACCAAATTTCAGCTGAATATCTTGAAAATTGCGACCAGTACTTAGCTAAACGCAAAAATTTCACGCACAATGGACATTTTCAGGGCCCCAAAAAAAGAAAATGGTGAGAGATATCAAAAAATCGTTTTGAGTAAAAAAGTTGCATACCACGGAGATCATACACCTATACATTTAACATTTTTCGATACGATCAATCGTTTCCGAGATATATCGATTCCAAAAAAAGTTTGAAATTCAGGGCCCCCAAAAAAGATCCGGCCCTTTACCGATTTTAACGCCCAACAATAGGATTCGTCACAGTCACTAACTCTTTCACCGTACCAAATTTCAGCTTAATATCTTGAAAAATGCGACCAGTACTTAGCTAAACGCAAAAATGTCACGCACAATGGATATTTTCAGGGCCCCAAAAAAAAGAAAACGGTGAGAGATATCAAAAAATAGTTTTGAGTAAAAAAGTTGCATACCGCGGAGATCTTACACCTATACCTTTAACATTTTTCGATACGATCAACCGTTTCCGAGATATATCGATTCCAAAAAAATGTTTGAAATTCAGGGCCCCCAAAAAAGATCCGGCCCTGCACCGATTTTAACGCCCAACTATAGGGTTCGTCACAGTCACTAACTCTTTCACCGTACCAAATTTCAGCTTAATATCTTGAAAATTGCGACCAGTACTTAGCTAAACGCAAAAATGTCACGCACAATGGACATATTCAGGGCTCCATAAAAGGAAAACGGTGAGAGATATCAAAAAATAGTTTTGAGTAAAAAAGTTGCATACCGCGGAGATCTTACACCTATATATTTAACATTTTTCGATACGACCGACCGTTTCCGAGATATATCGATTCCAAAAAAATGTTTGAAATTCAGGGCCCCCCAAAAAGATCCGGCCCTGCACCGATTTTAACGCCCAACAATAGGGTTCGTCACAGTCACTAACTCTTTCACCGTACCAATTTTCAGCTTAATATCTTGAAAATTGCGACCAGTACTTAGCTAAACGCAAAAATGTCACACACAATGGACATTTTCAGGGCCCCAGATAAAGAAAACGCTGAGAGATATCAAAAAATCGTTTTGACTGAAAAAGTTGCATACCGCGGAGATCTTACACCTATACCTTTAACATTTTTCGATACGATCAACCGTTTCCGAGATATATCGATTCCGAAAAAAAGTTTGAAATTCAGGTTCCTCAAAAAAGATCCGGCCCTGCACCGATTTTAACGCCCAACAACAGGATTCGTCATAGTCACTAACTCTTTCACCGTACCAAATTTCAGCTTTATATCTAGAAAATTGCGACCAGTACATAGCTAAACGCAAGAATGTCACACACAATGGACATTTTCAGGGCCCCAAAAAACGAAAACGGTGAGAGATATCAAAAAATCGTTGTGAGTAAAAACGTTGCATACCGCGGAGGTCTTACACCTATACATTTAACATTTTTCGATACGATCAACCCTTTCCGAGATATATCGATTCCAAAAAAAAATTTGAAATTCAGGGCCCCCAAAAAAGATCCGGCCCTGCACCGATTTTAACGCCCAACGATAGCGTTCGTCACAGTCACTAACTCTTTCATCGTACCAAATTTCAGCTTAATATCTTGAAAATGGCGACCAGTACTTAGCTAAACGCAAAAATGTCACGCACCTTGGACATTTTCAGGGCCCCAAAAAACGAAAACGGTGAGAGATATCAAAAAATCGTTTTGAGTAAAAAAGTTGCATACCGCTGAGATCTTACACCTATACCTTTAACATTTTTCGATTCGATCAACCCTTTCCGAGATATATCGATTCCAAAACAAAGTTTGAAATTCAGGGCCCCCAAAAAAGATCCGGCCCTGCACCGATTTTAACGCCCAACAACAGGATTCGTCACAGTCACTAACTCTTTCAACGTACCAAATTTCAGCTTAATATCTTGAAAATTGCGACCAGTACTTAGCTAAACGCAAAAATGTCACGCACAATGGACATTTTCAGGGCCCCAAAAAAAGAAAACGGTGAGAGATATCTAAAAATCGTTTTGAGTAAGAAAGTTGCATACTGCGGAGATCTTACACCTATACCTTTAACATTTTTCGATACGACCAACCGTTTCCGAGATATATCGATTCCAAAAAAAAGTTTGAAATTCAGGGCCCCCAAAAAAGATCCGGCCCTGCGCCGATTTTAACGCCCAACAATAGGTTTCGTCACAGTCACTAACTCTTTCATCGTACCAAATTTCAGCTTAATATCTTGAAAATTGCGACCAGTACTTAGCTAAACGCAAAAATGTCACGCACAATGGACATTTTCAGGGCCCCAAAAAAAGAAAACGGTGAGAGATATCAAAAAATCATTATGAGTAAAAAAGTTGCATACCGCGGAGATCTTACACCCGTAGATTTAACGTTTTTCGATACGACCAGCCGTTTCCGAGATATATCGATTCAAAAAAATAGGATGAAATTCAGGGCCCCAAAAAAAGGTCCGGCCCTGGACCGATTTTAACGCCCAACAATAGGGTTCGTCACAGTCCCAAACTCTTTCATCGTACCAAATTTCAGCTCGATATCTTGAAAATTGCGACCTGTACTTTGCTAAACGCAAAAACGTCACGCACATACGTACATACATACATACATACATACATACATACATACATACAGACTTTTTTTGAAATTTTTTTTTTCGACTCTGATTCGATTGGTATAGGTTTGAAACGTGGGCGACGCTTAGTTTCCGAGATCTCGAAAAATCCTACCACGGCTATATGAAAGCCTATAGGATCTTTAGATCCGGCTTTCATAACAAGCAGTTCCGTGAAGAACTATACAGCCTACTTTTCATGCCAATGATTATTCTACAGCAGACTATATGAACCTATCTAGAATAATGACGAAATTAAGTTGGTAATATCGAAATATCTAATTAGTTCAAAATATACCTGGTATAATGTAGCCAAATAGAGCACTACAGTTGGCAGCCCTGGTGACTGAATAAATTCTTAGTTCCACCTCTTAAGGTACAGAATACAAAAAATGGTTGAAGTCCAATGGACGTTACATGCAGTTAGACACTGGATCTATCAGCACGCGTAAAAGCATGTTGCCAACAATACCATGCGTGTGCTGGTCAGAAATAATCTGAATTATTATGATATCTTGTTGTGCCAATTTTGGATGAAATCCATTTGTTAGTATAGAAGTTACATGTATTTTAAAATTGGACATATCAGCAGGCATAGACTCATGTTGGCAGCACTTCCTTGTGTTAATTACTCCAAATTAATCTAGAATGTCAGGTGCTATACGTGTGCAAAGTATAGAGCTGTTGGCTTGCATACTTTCTGATATATTGATATTAGGGTAAAAAGAATATAGACAGCATTTATTAACAGTTAGCAGCCCTGATTGCTCTTAACAATACTTATAGTCATATCTGTTATGGTACTCATATCACATACGAAATTTGGTTGAAATCCAACTGATAGTACAGAAGTTACATGTATTTAAAAATTGGTACTATCAGCAGGCATATAATCATGCTGATAGAACTGACGTATATAAGTTACTCCAAATTAAACTAAAATGTCAGAATATACGTGTATAGTTTAAAGCTGTTGGCTTGCATATTTTCTGATATATTGGTATTTGGATAAAAAATTAGAGAGAGCAATTATTAACAGTTGGCAGCCCTGGTGGCTCTAAAGAATACGCTCAGTCATATCTGTTTATGTACAGATATTACATACAAAATTTGGTTGAAATCCAATTGATAGTCTAGAGGTTATATGCATTTAAACATCGGACATATCAGAAGGCTTAAAATTATTTTGGCAACACTGTCACGGTTGGCCTCCTGGAAATTAAACTGAAATAGTATTATCTACAAGTGTGCCAATTTTGGAATAGCTCCCATGCATACCTTGCAAGATATCCAACATTGAGCTCAAATTTCTAGTGCGTTTTTTCAACAGTTGGTAGCACTGACATCATTTTCAAATATGGACGTGAGCTATTCCGGTGCACATCTTTACTCATACTAAATTTGGTTTTGATTGCTGCAGCCGTTTAGGAGTTGATAGGGGGAGGGGGAGACACACACACAGCCAGCCAGACAGACAGAAGGACAGACAGACAGACAGACAGACACACACACATTTTCCCGGATCGATCTCATAAGTCTATTTTTTCCTCATTTTTGCAAAATGTGAAAAGTAGGCTAAAAATCCAACCTGGTGACCATCTGAAATATTTAGACGATTCTCAATATCTAGGAATCTGTTACAGCAACTAATCTGAAATTTTGTATGTTGATAGAGGCAATTAACATGAGCAGGATATATGAAAATAGGCTGTATAGTTCTTCACGGAACTACTTGTTTCGTCTTTCTATGCATTATTTAACATTTTATTGTCTTATGGGGATGGTAACCTTCTTGTCATTTGGGGTTCATTTTTAGCCTACTATTTCACATTTTGCAACAAGATGTTCAGTAAAGAACATATAGCCTACTTTCTCCTAAATGTATGAGTATAGTTATAACTCGTTGTTATTATCAAAGAGTATAATAGAACTATTCTTTGTTGAAGACCTTAGAAACGATTTACCTCTACCAAACGCCACGACCTAGATAAAAACTGCTACCATCATTGAAGAAAGAAAGAAAGATAAGAAGTATATCAAGAATGTTATGGATCTGGAGACATAATCGACCGGACTGGCGGCGTGGCTCAGCGGTAACGTTCTCGCTTGCTGGGCCCTAGGTTGCAGGTTCGTATCCTGGCGCAGTCAGCTGGCATTTGAGGGTGCACAAATGCGAGGGAGCCGTGTCAGTACATTTACTGGCACGTTAAAGATCCCCTTCGGGCCAAAATTCCGGCACCCCGGTGTCTCTAAAAGCAGCAGTAGTTAAAAGAGATGTAAAACCAATAACATTATTATTATTATTACGACCTGCCGTGGGCAACATCCAACTTTGAGTTGAGGCATGTCTTTACACGTCTGGTTGTGCATGGCTTTCACAACCCTAATTGAATTAACAAATCATTCCATGACCCTACAGAGACGTGTGTATACAAACTATGTGGATATTTTCGATAATATAATCCTAACAGAGCGAGTGCATTCTAGCGGCCAGAATAAGAAACTTTTCAATAAAATCTGGAAGTTACCTTTTTGGCAGCTAGATGTCTCGAGTAAATCTGCTGGCGAATTATGTTTTAATTAAATATATATTTTACACCATAATGTGGACAATATAACGCTTAATAACATTTTCAAGTAACGCAAAATAGGCTGTTACAAACCCTTTAAAATAAAAAGTTAAAATGTATCGTAGTATCAACTTGTCATTCTTCAAATTCGATGCGCATAGAATGATAATGGTATAGTAATCAATGGATCCCCACGTAGACTAGTCGGGACATCTAGTGGTGAAATATCGAACAATATAATCCTAACAGACTGAGTGCATTCTAGCGGCCAGAAGAAGAAACTTTTCAATAAAATCTGGAAGTTACCTTTTTGGCAGCTAGATGTCTCGAGTAAATCTGCTGGCGAATTATGTTTTAATTAAATATATATTTTACACCATAATTTGCACAATATAACGCTTAATTTTAAAACATCTGAGTCATTACAAAACAATAAACATATAACATTTCAAGCAAAAAAACTAGCTCTGATCGGGTTTGAACCATAGGAATCTGAGCGACAGGCTATCGCTCTACCACTGAGCTAATTGTGTCAACGAATATCGATCTATTTAAAATGACTTACATAGAACTTGTTAGCAAATAATGATTTATACTAAACGATTTCATCACTGGAGTATATTATTTATATATAAAGCATTTCATACAAAGTTTATTTATTTTTTATCAGTACGCTATATTGCATTCAATACTCAAATTAGTGAAATATAAGTCAGGCACAAGATATCCGCTGCCATCTTGTCTTATTAATGAATCAGCTGAGCTTTTTAAAATCACGTCTGCACTATAGTATTACAAAATAAACTTTTAATTTCGTACGTGCCTCTTCCATTAGAACAGTTAAAACGATTCTCGGCTCGATAATCGGAACTGGTGGGTCCCATGATATGGATTATAAAGTTTGCATAATTCGCACGGCCGCCATCCTGAAATGGTATGGCGGACGACCTTGTAGTTTGGTCACAAGACGCATCCTATACGAAGGTATGTTGTTACCAAATTTGGTAGAGATTGGATGATTTGGTTAGTCGTTATTTGATTTTACGTTTTGAACGTTTGAGTGGCCGCCATTCAGTTTTAGTAAAGATGGCGGCGATATAAAACATGACACTGAGGTGTCCTTTGCTAGTGCTACCTTTGTACCAAATTTCGTTCAATTCGCATTCACCGTGTTCGAATTGATAGGGGGGGACAGACATTCAGAGTACACACACTCACACACACACACACAGACTCACACACACACATACACACACACAGACTCACACACACACATACACACACACAGACAGACACACTTTTTTCGCCCTGTGTTGATCTCATAAGTCTACTTTCATTTTTTGCAAAAATCGAAAGTAGGCTAAAAATGAGGAAAAAGTAGTCTTATGAGATCGATCCGGGAAAATGTGTGTCTGTCTGTCTGTCTGTCTGTCTGTCCTTCTGTCTGTCTGTCTGGCTGTGTGTGTGTCCCCCCCTATCAACTCCTAAACGGCTGGAGCAATCGAAATAAAATTTGGTAGGAGTAAAGATCTATACCTGAATATCTCACGGCCATATTTGAAAATGAAGTCAGTGCTACCAACTGCTGACAAATCTCAATTGAAATTTGAGCTCCATGTTGGATATCTTGCAAGGTATGAATGGGAGCTATTTCAAAATGGGCACACATATAGACAATAATATTGCAGTTTAATTTCCAGAAGGCCATACATGGCAGTGTTGCCAAAATGATTATAAGCCTACTGATATGTCCAATATTTAAATGCGTATAACTTCTACACTATCAATTGGAATTCAACCAAATTTCGTATGTTCTATGTGTACATAACCAGATATGACTGAACGTATTCTTATGAACCACCAGTGCTGCCAACTGTTAAAAATGCTCTTAATTTCTATTATTCAAATACCAATATATATGAGAAAGTATGCAAGCCGACAGCTTTAAACTATGCACACGTATAGTACATGACATTCTATATTAATTTGGAGTAACTTATATACGTCAGTGCTACCAACATGATTCTAAGCCTGCTGAGAGGTCCAACTTTAAATACATGTAACTTCCATACTATCATTTGGATTTTAACCAAATTTCGTATGTGCTATGTGTACCATAACAACTATGACTAAGCGTATTCTTAATAGCAACCAGGGCTGCCAACTGTTAATAATTGCTGTCTCTATTTTTGTTACCCTAATATCAATATATCAGAAAGAATGCAAGCCAATAGCTCTAAACTTTGCACACGTATAGTACCTGGCATTCTAGATTACTTTGGAGTAACTAATATACATCAGTGCTGCCAACATGATTCTAAGCCTGCTGATTGGTCCAATTTTAAAATGCATGTAACTTCTATATTAACTAATGGATTTCATTCAAAATTGGCACAACAATAGATCATATTATTTCAGATTATTTCTGACCAATACATGCATGACACTGTTGCCAACATGATTTTACGCGCTGTTAGATCCAATGTTTAACTGCCTGTAACGTCCATGCTATTCATTGGACTCCAACCAAATTTTGTATTCTGTACCTTAAGAGATGGAACAAAGAATATTTTCAGTCACCAGGGCTGCCAACTGTAGTTCTCTATTAGGCTACATTATGCCAGGTATACAGTATTTCGAACTAATTAGAAATTTCGATATTACCAACTTAATTTCGTCATTATTCTAGATAGATCTATATCGATTAATCATTGGCATGAATCTTAAATTTTAAGAAAAGTAGGCTCTTTAGTTCGTCACGGAAGTTCTTGTTATACTTGTGATCACACTGTCCTTATGCAAGGTTTGGAACTGATGTGTAACTATCTAACAGTCTGTTACTTCTTTGCGCAAAATTTTATCTCCCGCAGAGATGTTGGTTGGTTCCTCAGTTTAGGGGCTGCGACAACGTAGTCATGTAACCCCGTGTACATTGGGTGTGTGTAGAATCTGTCTGATAAACAGTGTTAATTGTGATCACTGTATTAGTCTGTAATTCAGGTAAGGTCTGCAGAAGGTCAATTTTAAGTAGTAGTACCTAATTTTGTACCAAATACTACCGTCAACGACACCTAGCTGTGAACTTGGCTGCTAGATGCCACCGCAACCAGCAACTTGCAACGAACGATGTAACTTCCCCTCCGAAGGAAAGCATGCTGAGGGATTTTTAGGGCTCTTAGAAAATCCGGCGACTTTGGCCGGCTTGAACCAGCGACCTTATGCATAGAAGTTCAGCATGCTACCAGTAGCCGCTTCCCTCATAGTCAGATGGAACAAGAAGTTCCGTGACGAACTAAAGAGCCTACTTTTCTTAAAATTAAGATCCATGCCAATGATTAATTAATCTACAGTATATGAACCTATATAGAATAATGACGAAATTAAGTTGGTAATATCCAAATGTCTTAATTAGTTCGAAACACTGTATACTAAGCATAATGTAGCCTAATAGAGCAATACAGTTGGCAGCCCTGGTGACTGAATATATTCTTAATTCCATCTCTTAAGGTACAGAATACAAAATGTGGTTCAAGTCCAAAGGACGTTACATGGAGTTAGACATTGGATCCATTAGTACACGTAAAAGCATGTTGGCAACAATGTCATGCGAGTGCTGGTCAGAAATAATCTGAAATATTATGATATCTTTTTGTGCCAATTTTGGATGAAATCCATTTGTTGGAATAGAAGTTACACGTATTTTAAAATTGGAGCTATCATCAGACATAGAATCATGCTGGCAACACTGACTTATATTAATTACTCCAAATTAATCTAGAATGTCAGGTGCTACGTGTGCAAAGTATAGAGCTGTTGGCCTGCATACTTTCTGATATATTGATATTAGGGTAAAAAATATAGACACCATTTATTAACAGTTGGCAGCCCTGATTGCTCTTACGAATACTTATAGTCATATCTGTTATATTACACATAGCACATACGAAATTTGGTTGAAATCCAACTGACAGTATAGAAGTTACATGTATTTAGCAATTGGTCCTATCAGCAGGCTTAGAATCATGTTGGTAGAACTGACGTATATAAGTTGCTCCAAATTAATGTAAAATGTCAGGTAATATGCGTATGCATAGTTTAAAGCTGTCGGCTTGCATACTTTCTGATATATTGGTATTTGGATAAAAATAGAGAGAGCAATTATTAACAGTTGACAGCCCTGGTGGCTCTGAAGAATACACTCAGTCATATCTGTTTATGTACTCATATTACATACAAAATTTGGTTGAAATCCAAATGATAGTGTAGAAGTTCTATGCATTTAAAAATTGGACCTATCAGAAGGCTTAAAATTATTTTTGCAACACTGTCATGTATGGCCACCTGGAAATTAAACTGAAATAGTATTATCTACATGTGTCCCATTTTTGGAATAGCCCCCTGTGTACCTTCCAAGATATCCAACATGGAGCTCAAATTTCTTGTGCTTTTTTTAGCAGTTGGTAGCACTGACATCTTTTTCAAATATGGGCTTGATATATTCCGGTATACATCTTTACTCATACTAAATTTGGTTTCGATTGCTGCAGCCGTTTAGGAGTTGATAGGGGGGGGGGGCACACACACACACAGCCAGCCAAACAGACAGAAGGACAGACAGACACACATTTTCCCGGATCGATCTCATAAGTCTACTTCTTCCTCAGTTTTGCAAAGTGTGAAAAGTAGGCTAAAAATGAATTTGATCTCGTCAATGGCTCATCCCTCATCAATTTAGAAGCGTTGTCATGGTAACCTCTGATGGCACTTGGCATTTTCTTTAATTCCGAAATTAATTTTCTCATCCCTTGGCGTAATGGTGGGTCATATCAAAAATTCTTTCAGACAAAAGTTTTAGGTAATTATTAGGGAAATATTTTCCATTTTGTACGGTTTTGATATTGTGACTATTAAGAGAGATATGATTAATGTTTCACGTAAAACCCACTTTTTTCCACCCCTTTGGTCAATGGTTGGTGCTATCAAAAACTTATTTGGCATACATTTTTGGCACTTATCCGACACATATTATGAACTTTGAATGGATTCGATATTTCACGTATTAAGAGAGATATAGCGAAATTTCCCTGTTTCGAAAAAAAAGCCCCCCCCATTTTCATCCCCTTCGACCGATTTTGCCCATTAACGAACTCGACCGAGATATTAATAGGATACTTATTATGTAAAAAATTCAAACTGATTGGGGCAAAATTACGTCAGTTATCGTGACCACAAGAAACTGATATATACATAAATTATATATAAAGTTTAAAAACTGACGCTGGTTGTGGGGTCTGGGGGATGTCGAAGATATGTCGAAATTTTCCGGAAGTCGAAACATGGTACCCATTGCAATAGTTAGCTTTCTAATGAAATCTACCTAAAAATGGCCAATAAATGGGGATTTCAAAAACGGCGTGCGTTGAACGAGAATCGTCCGAATGTATGACTATCAGATGTTGACTTGAAATATCTTTAAAAAAAAAATCCTTTCGGCACGCCGGAAGGCGGAGGTAGATTTCACCGGGCAAACTAGGGGATAGGCTATAATAGGCAAAATATGCAGGTTTTCGTAGGAGGATCAGACCTCATTTATTGCGAGAAAGTATTTTACAATTGGAGGTTAGTTAACATTTTTTCGTCTTTCTATGCATACTTTTAACATTTTACTGTCTTATGGGGATGGTAACCTTCTTGTCATTTGGGGTTAATTTTTTATACTTGTGATCACACTGTCCTTATGCAAGGTTTGGAACTAATGTGTAACTATCTAACAGTCTGTTACTTCTTCACGAAAAATTTTATCTCCCGCAGAGATGTTGGTTGGTTCCTCAGTTTAGGGGCTGCGACAAGGTGGTCATGTAACCCCGTGTACATTGGGTGTGTGTAGAATCTGTCTGATAAACGGTGTTATTTGTGATGACTGTATTAGTCTGTAATTCAGGTAAGGTCTGCAGACGGTCAATTTTAAGTAGTAGTACCTAATTTTGTACCAAATACTAACGTCAACGACACCTAGCTGTGAACTTGGCTGCTAGATGCCACCGCAACCCGCAACTTGCAACGAACGTTGTAACTTCCCCTCCGAAGGAAAGCATGCTGACGGATTTTTAGCGCTCTAAGAAAATCCGGCGACTTTGGCCGGCTTTGAACCTGCACCTTGGGCATAGAAGATCAGCATGCTACCGGTTAGCCGCTTTCCTCATAGTCAGATGGAACAAGAAGTTCCGTGACGAACTAAAGAGCCTACTTTTCTTCAAATTAAGATTCATGCCATAGATTAATCTACAGTATATGAACCTATCTAGAATAATGACGAAATTAAGTGGGTAATATCGAAATATCTTAATTAGTTTGAAATAAGATATACTAGGCATAATGTAGCCTAATAGAGCAATACAGTTGGCAGCTCTGGTGACTGAATATATTCTTACTTCCATCTCCTAAGGTACAGAATACAAAATGTGGTTGAAGTCCAAAGGACGTTACATGGATTTCGACATTGGATCTATTAGTACACGTAAAAGTATGTTGGCAACAATGTCATGCGAGTGCTGGTCAGAAATAATCTGAAATATTATATATTTTTGTACCAATTTTGGATGAAATCCATTTGTTGGTATAGAAGTTACATGTATTTAAAAATTGGTCCTATCAGCAGGCTTAGAATCATGTTGGTAGAACTGACGTATATAAGTTACTCCAAATTAATGTAAAATGTCGGGTAATTTACGTGTGCATAGTTTAAAGCTGTCGGCTTGCATATTTTCTGATATATTTGGATACAAAATAGAGAGCAATTATTAACAGTTGGCAGCCCTAGTGGCTCTTAAGAATACACTCAGTCATATATGTTTAAGTACACATATTACATACAAAATTTGGTTGAAATCTAATTGATAGTGTAGAAGTTATATGCATTTAAAATTGGACTTATCAGAAGGCTTAAAATTATTTTGGCAACGCTGTCATGTATGGCCACCTGGAAATTAAACTGAAATAGTATTATCTACATGTGTGCCAATTTTAGAATAGCTCCCATGTATACCTTCCAAGATATCCAACATGGAGCTCAAATTTCTAGTGCGTTTTTTTAGCAGTTGGTAGCACTGGCATCTTTTTCAAATATGGGCCTGAGATATTCCGGTATACATCTTTACTCATACTAAATTTGGTTTCGATTGCTGCAGCCGTTTAGGAGTTGATAGGGGGGGGGGACACACACACACAGCCAGACAGACAGAAGGACAGACAGACAGACAGACAGACAGAAGGACAAACACATTTTCCCGGATATATCTTATAAGTCTACTTTTTCCTCATTTTTGAAAAGTGTGAAAAGTAGGCTAAAAATGAATGTGATCTCGTCAATGGCGTTGTCTTGGCAACCTCTGAAAGATCATCCCTTATCAATTTAAAAGCGTTGTTATGGTAACCTCTGATGGCACTTGGCATTTTTTTTAAATTCCGAAATCATTTTTCTCATCCCTTGGCGTAATGGTAGGTCATATCAAAAATTCTTTCAGACAAAAGTTTTAGGTAATTATTAGGGGAATATTTTCCATTTTGTACGGTTTTGATATTGTGCCTATTAAGAGAGATATGATTAATGTTTCCCGAAAAACCCACTTTTTTCCACCCCTTTGGTCAATGGTTGGTGCTATCAAAAAACTTAATTGACATAAATTTTTGGCACTTATCCGACACATATTATGAACTTTGAAGGGATTCGATATTTCACGTATTAAGAGAGTTATCGCGAAATTTCACTTTTTCGAAACAAGCCCCCCATTTTCACCCCCTTCGACCGATTTTACCCATTAACGAACTCGACCGAGATTTTATAGGGATACATATTAAGTAAAAAATTCAAAGTGATTGGTGCAAAATTACGGCAGTTATCGTGTCCACAAGAAACTGATATATATAGATAGATAGATAGATTCATATATACATAAATTATATATAAACTTTTGAACTGACGGTGGTTTTGGGGTCTGGGGGATGTGAAACGCGAAGATATGTCGAAATTTTCCGGAAGTCGATACATGGTACCCATTGCAATAGTTAGCTTTCTTATGAAATCTACCTAAAAGTGATAGTCAGTCTGAAAGACTAGACTTTATATCATTTTAAATGCTACAAATGCTGAAAAATGCTGGGTGAAAGACTCATGATCATGCAGCGAACTGCGTGAACTCATAATCCATAAGTGCAAACCAAGGTCAAATGAGGTAGCTGGCTGGATGACGTCACGCTTACCGGAGCGCGCGGGGAAAGAAGGAAGCTCAAGCGGTACTATGACGTCACACACCTCAGTGCATTCTTGGTACATTTCGTCCCGTCACCGTAACGTACCGCCAGACCTCAGCGTAACGACGAAGTCGACAAGATCATTTAAAATGATAAAAAGTGTTATTGAGGAAGGGTTACAACTCATTAGGTGTATTGGGGGAGGGGGGGAGGGGGTGGTCCGTACATGTTTCAATTTCAGGCTGAGTGGTCCGCAGACTTCTACGGGTTCAGAACCACTGCCTTAAATGAATGAGGTATTTTGTAACTCTGATATTCTCAGGGATCTGATTCCACTCTTGACAAGATAAATAATAACAATATCGTATGCACTCGGGTGCCGGGTGCAACATTACTTATTTGACACCCTGAGGGCAGATTGCATGTCGTATTTTATCGTTCCTTGAAGCACTATGAAATTCAAGCAAGTTAGGTATCTAAGCTCCTTGACACTATAGCGCTTTCTAGTAGAGAAACAAGGAACTTTGTGTTGGCGGAAAATCCCGAGATTAATTTTGCCATTATAAACACGGCCTACTGAATTCAAATGTTTTTTTTACTTGCCAACATCGTATGACATTCGTGTCGTGATTTTTTCCGCCTTTCAAAAATCACTTACAACGGCCAGCAAGCTTGGAGTTGGTAGTCCGACACGATAACCACTCACCCACCGTGGCAAGGTCTTGACAAGATGACACAGTAAAGGAGTACTGTATGTTAGATTACATGCTCATACTGTATTTATAAAGCATGTATAATGTTTGTGAACTCTAATTCATTTGCGTTGTGTGTCTACAAGTTGTTAAAGAAGCACAACAACATTACCTTATGCATCAAATGATTTATTACGCTTTAAATTATTTAAATTTATTCTGCCCTTTAAGACAAATATATAGCTGTAGATGCGGATAGCGAATCATATATTTTAACACCGGATAAACCGACAGGGATAATTCATGTTAATGTGGCAAAATATCTTTAGGTTCGCGAAAATAATTTGCATAAGAATAGCCCGCAGTAGTAGCGAGGTTTCTACTGCACAAAGCCAGTCGTATGGGCTACGCATTGGTGAGTGCACGTTCTCTGTAATTTCGTTGAGAATATATTGAAATGGCTATTTTGACGTGGCTGGTGCAGTTGAAATTGCGTTTAATGTTTCCATTTCTCATTCGTCTACGTGTATGCCTTTGGAGCTGCATATGCTTCCATGGACACTAGTATCCGTTTCATATAAAGTGGCATGATAATGGCTCCATACAGATTAATTCACATTACCATTCATCAATAGAAACGATGAAGGCCTAAAATCTCACAGGAAATGTGTGACAATTTGGGTGTCAGGTTTAGGGAGCTTCAGTGTTTTCCGGAGGCCAGAGACTCAAATACAATCACTAGCAAAGGTTATTCTGAGAGTTATATATCCGGGGAATTTCAACACTCATTTCAAAATTCTGCAACACAAACCAAAATAAATTAGACATTTGGGCTGTTGTTGTTTGAGTCTTCAGTATTTTGAGAGGTTGGATGCAGCCCTCCATGCTTCCCTGTCATGAGCTAATCGTTTCATCTCTACATAGCTACCACACCCTACTTCCGAGGCAAGCTGTTTAACGTATTCTAAACTTGGTATACCCCTACCGTTCTTATCCTCGACGCTTCCTTCCATAACTAAGTTTGCTATTCCTGGGTGTCTTAGTAAGTATCCTACCAACCTATCTCTTCTCTTCATTAGCAATCGCCAGAAACATCTCTCCTCTCCCACTTGTCTTAATACCTCTTCGTTTGTTACCCTATCTACCAATCTGATCTTCATCATTCTCCTATAACACCACATTTCCAACGCTCAATTCTCCTCTTTATTGCTGCACCAATAGTCCAAGTTCCACTTCCATAGAGCGCCACACTCCAGACTAAGGCTTTCAAAAATGACTCCCTAATACCTAAATCTATATACGAGGTCTACCGATTCCTTTTCTGTAGAAATACTTTCCTTGCCTGAGTCAATCTACTTTTTATATCCTCTTTGCTACGTCCATCACTGGTTATTTTGCTGTCTAAGTAGCAGAAGTCTCCAACTTCCTTTAGTTTTTCCCCTGCCAATTTTAAGTCCATAGACGTTTCTGATTTATTTCGTCTGCATTCCAGTATATTTGTTTTACATTTAATGATTTGCATCATGAATTCTTTCCTCAAGACAGAGTCCATACCATTCGAAAACTCATTCAAATCCTCTGGTGTGTTGGCTGAGATAACGATGTCAGCAGCAAATCTCAGAATATAATTATTTCTGCTTGAATCTTCACTCCCACTTTTAATGTGATATTAATATCACATTAAAGCTTATATCACAATTAATTCAAGATATACGTTTTTATTCAAAATGCCATAAAATGCTAAATTGAAAATGCATTAACCATTTATATGTAGAATATTATTGAAGATATTTCATTTATATTTATTTCAATTTAATTTGAATTATTTTAGCCTTAATGTTAATTTTACAATCTGAAAATTAATATTAGAAAAAATATTATATTTTTAATATGTATGAGCTTATTTATTCTTATTATTAGAAGTATATTTATTTCAAAATCTAAATTTCCTTGTCATATTTTAACGGTCACGTTAAACTACAAGCTTCCTTCCTTCCTTCCTTGTCATATTTTCTCTTTTTTTCACTCTTTCAGTTTAATTGTTATTATTTAAAACTAATTTCAAGCACCAGGTCTAATATTTGATTTTCAGAAATGTCAACTATTATAAATCTATAGCTGAAAGATTCAACAATCAACATCTTTGACAATATAAAGTGTTCTTATACTGTAGTAGTCTGTTAATGCTACAAAGTGCAAAATTAACAAATCAAAATGCTAAATTTCTGATTTCAAAGTGCTAAAAATCACCACGTCTATTTACCATGTATCTTCAGTATTTTGTAGTTATGTAGTAGTGCTCTCGAATCGAGGACTTGAATGCGAGCAATTAGAGGCTCTGGTTGTGGCTTGCTCGGTATACAGTACTCATTCCATTAGCAGCATTGAAAAGAGAAGGGATTCTGTAGTTAGAATCCCGAACAAAACGCGTTTCTAGCCTTTCTACTTGTACAGTACCTGTACTTGTGTAATCGTGTTTGCTGTACCATTGCCAATGCGGTGAGCAGAAAGGATGCAGAATTATTGTGACTGGCGCATCTGTAATTCTGTTTGTTGCTGAGCTTATGCACTTTGTCTGGGTGCAAGAGAGCATGATCCAGTGGCAGCCATAAGGGACCGCACATCTCCTGTTTTAAAAGTAACGTAGAATAAATTATTAGCATTGATCTGTGTACTGGCGAACCTCAGGTACACTTCTTTCGCCAGTAACTTAATATTGCTACGTTTTTATGGTCCGTAAAATAAAATTAGTCCAGCATATGTTAAACTGTCGCCTCCGTAGCGTAGCGGTCAGCATGGTTTGCTGCCGCCCCTGAGGTCCTGGGTTGGATTCCCGGCTCTGCCACGAAATTTGAAGTGGTATGAGGACTGGAACGGGGTCTACTCAGCCTCGGGTGGTCCAAATGAGTGGAGGGGGTTCGATTCCCACCTCAGCCATCCTCGAAGTGGTTTTCCGTGGTTTCCCACTTCGTCTTTGGGAAAATGCCGGGATGGTACCTACTGTAAGGCCACGGCCGACTCCTTCCCTCTTCCTAGCCTATCCATCCCAATCTTCCATCCCTTCCCATCCCTCATGAGGCCCCTGTTCGCTTTGCAGGTGAGGCTGCCTGGGCGAAGTGCTGATCACACCTCCCCAGTTGTATCCCTCACGACCAGATGTTCCAAGCTCCAGGACACTGCCCATAGAGGCGGTAGTGGTGAGATCCCTCGCTGAGTCCGTGAGAACCACCCACCTAGAGGGTAAATTGACTAAAAAAAATAAAAAAAATAAAAAATAGACTATGTTAAACTAGTTCTTTATTTCCTACTAGCAACCCGCCCCGGCTTCGCCTGGCATATTTAACGGTTTACCCAGCGTAAGCCTAAAAGGTGTAAGGACGGCTGGACCCATACGCAATTATGAAAAGTCGAGGTGAACAGAGAAACTCCAAATACTATACATATACTCTTCTCTGAAGTCTTAACTCGACATGACTCGACAGCTTGTTGCCGGCCGAAACTGGGATAATAGGCTCACTCGCTAGCTTGTAAACTCGCTCCGACGCTAGTAATGTAAATTTCCACTGAATGGAGATTGTGGGAAGAAATGAAAACGTAACAACACTTATTGTTAGACCTATAATGGGTGATGTATTAAAGATTTTTCATGCTGATAAATTCTTACACTCATTGTACGGTATATAGATATTTTTAACAATTATCCAGCATAAGCTTAAAGGCGCACGGACGGCAGGTTTTTCTTCGATTCGATTGTGAATTATTTATCAACAGTTCCACCTGATAGGCTTGTGAATTATTCATCAACAGTTCCACCTGATAGGCTTGTGAATTATTTATCTACAGTTACACCTGATAGACTTGTGAATTATCTGTCTACAGTTCCAGCTGCTAGGCTTTGAATTATTTGTCTACAGTTCCACCTCTTAGGCTTGTGAATTATTTATCAACAGTTCCACTTCTTAGGCTTGTGAATTATTTATCTACAGTTCCACCTGATAGGCTTGTGAATTATTTGTCTACAGTTCCAGCTGCTAGGCTTGTGAATTATTTGTCTACAGTTCCACCTCTTAGGCTTGTGATTTATTTATCAACAGTTCCACCTGATAGGCTTGTGAATTATTTATCTACAGTTCCACCTGATAGGCTTGTGAATTATTTGTCTACAGTTCCACCTGATAGGCTTGTGAATTATTTATCTACAGTTCCACCTCATAGGCTTGTGAATTATTTGTCTACAGTTCCAGCTGCTAGGTTTTGAATTATTTGTCTACAGTTCCACCTCTTAGGCTTGTGAATTATTTATCAACAGTTCCACCTGATAGGCTTGTGAATTATTTATCTACAGTTACACCTGATAGGCTTGTGAATTATTTGTCTACAGTTCCAGCTGCTAGGCTTTGAACTTTTTGTCTACAGTTCCACCTCTAAGGCTTGTGAATTATTTATCAACAGTTCCACTTCTTAGGCTTGTGAATTATTTATCTACAGTTCCACCTGATAGGCTTGTGAATTATTTGTCTACAGTTCCAGCTGCTAGGCCTGTGAATTATTTGTCTACAGTTCCACCTCTTAGGCTTGTGAATTATTTATCAACAGATCCACCTGATAGGCTTGTGAATTATTTATCTACAGTTCCACCTGATAGGCTTGTGAATTATTTGTCTACAGTTCCACCTGATAGGCTTGTGAAATATTTATCAACAGTTCCACCTGATAGGCTTGTGAATTATTTATCTACAGTTCCACCTGATAGGCTTGTGAATTATTTGTCGACAGTTCCATCTCTTAGGCTTGTGAATTATTTATCAACAGTTCCACCTGATAGGCTTGTGAATTATTTGTCTACAGTTCCACCTCTTAGGGTTGTGAATTATTTGCCTACAGTTCCAGCTGCTAGGCTTGTGAATTATTTGTCTACAGTTCCACCTCTTAGGCTTGTGAATCACATATCAACAATTCCACCTGATAGGCTTGTGAATTATTTATGTACAGTGCCACCTGATAGGCTTGTGAATTATTTGTCTAGAGTTCCACCTCTTAGGCTTGTGAATTATTTATCAACAGTTCCACCTGATAGGCTTGTGAATTATTTATCTACAGTTCCACCTGATAGGCTTGTGAATTATTTGTCTACAGTTCCACCTCTTAGGCTTGTGAATTATTTATCAACAGTTCCACCTGATAGGCTTGTGAATTATTTATCTACAGTTCCAGCTGCTAGGCCTGTGAATTATTTGTCTACAGTTCCACCTCTTAGGCTTGTGATTTATTTATCAACAGATCCACCTGATAGGCTTGTGAATTATTTATCTACAGTTCCACCTGATAGGCTTGTGAATTATTTGTCTACAGTTCCACCTGATAGGCTTGTGAATTATTTATCAACAGTTCCACCTGATAGGCTTGTGAATTATTTATCTACAGTTCCACCTGATAGGCTTGTGAATTATTTGTCTACAGTTCCACCTCTTAGGCTTGTGAATTATTTATCAACAATTCCACCTGATAGGCTTGTGAATTATTTGTCTACAGTTCCACCTCTTAGGCTTGTGAATTATTTGTCTACAGATCCACCTCTTAGGGTTGTGAATTATTTGCCTACAGTTCCAGCTGCTAGGCTTGTGAATTATTTGTCTACAGTTCCACCTCTTAGGCTTGTGAATTATTTATCAACAGTTCCACCTGATAGGCTTGTGAATTATTTATGTACAGTGCCACCTGATAGGCTTGTGAATTATTTGTCTAGAGTTTCACCTCTTAGGCTTGTGAATTATTTATCAACAGTTCCACCAGATAGGCTTGTGAATTATTTATCTACAGTTCCACCTGATAGGCTTGTGAATTATTTGTCTACAGTTCCACCTCTTAGGCTTGTGAATTATTTATCTACAGTTCCACCTGATAGGCTTGTGAATTATTTATCTACAGTTCCACCTGATAGGCTTGTGAATTATTTGCCTACAGTTCCAGCTGCTAGGCTTGTGAATTATTTGTCTACAGTTCCACCTCCTAGGCTTGTGAATTATTTATCTACAGTTCCACCTGTTAGGCTTCTAAATTATGTATCTACAATTCCGCCTGCTAGGCTTGTGAATTATTTTTCTACAGTGCCACCTCTTGTATAATAATAACCCCTGGCACTACAGCCCATGAAGGGCCTAGACCCACCAAGCGACCGCTGCCCAGCCATTTAACCTGCAGATATTGGGGTGACGCGTGGTCAGCGCCGTTAATCTTGGTTTTAATCACCAGGGCGCTGCCTCACTGTCAGATGCCTCACTGTCAGACAGCTGATCAATTGTCCTCACGAGGCTGAATGTACCCAGTTCCAGCCCTCACGCCAGTTTCTAAAATTCCTGATGGAGCCGGGAATCGAACCCAGAGCCTCCGGGCAGAGGCAGGCGCCCTACCGCAACACCACGGCCCACCTCTTAGGCTTGTGAATTATTTATCTACAGTCCCATCTGCTAGGCTTCTGATTTATTTTTAACAACAATTCTACCTCATGGGTTGCCAAGTTTTTTACTAGAATCCAACTCCTATGGTTCTGAATAATGTGAAGCAGCTTTGATGTTAATTATCACGTATCATTCAAAATATACCATGGATTGGAATATTTTATTATGGAATATTACTCGTAGAACACCCTGTATTATATTTTCAAATTGATAAAATATAGCTTTGAATATCAACACTTCGGTGGCGTAGTTGGTAGCATGCTGAACTGCTGTGCCCAAGATAGCGGGTTAAAACCCGGCCGAAGTCATCGGATTTTTAAGAGCGTTAAACATCCTTCAGTATGCCTTCCTTCGGAGGGAAAATAAAGCCGGCGGTCCCATGTCATAGATTTATGGCTTGTAAAAGATCCTTCCACAGACTAAACTTGTGTGCAGCTAAATTGTTAGGTTGGATTTCATCGGAACGCTCTATCAAAAGTTCCAACGTTCACCTTTAGGTATCCTTGATATCTGGTAGCGAAAGTTGGAACTACTTGAAATTGAACGGAACGTGTAGCTCACCCTATGGGTGTCCGCCGGAAGCAGCTATTGACTCAGGCGAGCCGAACATGTCCTCGGACACTCCCGGCACGAAAAAAAGGCCAAATGATTAATAAATAAATAATAGCTTTGAAACCATTTTTGAGTGTTGCCTTGTTAACAATTAATATTGTAGTTTTCAGTTAGCCACCACAAAAATCATTCCAATTCTACTGATCGACTGTAAGCTACAATATTAATTCTAAATGATTACCAGAGCTCTGCTTGTTCAGGGTTTCTAGCACGCTGATATGGGTGTTCTGAAGCGAAAATTGTATCGATATTCCAGCTCTGCCTCTGTCGTTCATATCACTCACTGTCACAGCAGTGCGATATATATTAGCCGACCACGTAATAATTAAGTGGGTTTCGACTGAGTGACCTTGCGGCAAGCGCTGCGATTCCAACTCGACCGGTGCATCGTTCTGGAAGAATGGGATGGACGTTATTCACTGTTGGTGTGAACATGATGCCTCTGGCCTTCAGTGCGTCAACAACACAGCGGGGTTAGCTAGGAAAATTGTTTATTTAACATTGTTGTGGACAAGCCTATTTCTGTGACCTTAGGCAGAGGTAGTCATAAGTCTGAACACGAAATATCCATCGACAAGATACAATGCTGCATTTCGTTTGTTTGCACATTTGTCCCTAAAGTAACAGCATTTGACATGATGTTATTAGACATCTATGTGAGGGGTTTTCATTTAAAATTTCGCTGCTCTAGCTCGAATACTTTTGAATATGCAATGTTTTACCTTTTTTAAACAGGGCTAAAATACCCTGTTCTTACAGCTATGAAATCTTTACTGCTGTTTTACTAAAACATAGCCTATCAATCATAAAAATAAATCCACAACCTGCGAAGAAAATTCTACTCATTTGGTCGCCTGTCAAACAAACTTTCTTCCCCAGTAATTTTGGTGGCAAAATTTGTCAATTTCGTACCGCGATAACTTCCAATTGGCAACACCTCGAGAAAGCGCGCACAGCGGATCCATCACAAACAAGACATGGAGAAGACAACTGCGCAGTCAAAATAGCTCTAAAAGGAGTCCAAATGAGTAGTAATATATTTCCCAAGTTTTATTTTTAGCCTACTTTTCTCATTTTGCAAAAATGAGGAAAAAGTAGACTTATTAGATCAATCTGAGAAAATGTCTGTCTGTGCTTCTGTGCCCCCCTCCCCCCCCACTCCCGTATCAATTATAACGGCTGCAGCTATGGAAACCAAATTGTGTAACAGTAAAGACCAATACCTTAATATATCACAGCCATATTTAAAATTGACGTCAGTGCTACCAACTGCTGGAAAATTGCAATTAAAATTTGAACTCTATGTTGGATATCTCAGAAGTTGTGCATGTGAACTATTCCAAAATTGGCATACATAGAGATAATATAGCATTTCAGATTAATTTTCAAAAGCCCTTACATGCCAATGTTGCCAATATGATTCTAAGCCTGCCGATAGGTCCAATTTATAAATGCATGTAAGTTCTTTACTATCGATTGGATGTCAACGAAATTTCTTAAGTACTATGTGTACTACAACTGGTGTGACTGTGCGTATTCTAAAGAGCCACCAGGGTTGCCAACTGTTTATAAAAGCTCTCTCTATGTTTTAACCCCAAAATCAACATTTCAGAAAGTATGCAAACCAACAGCTGTAAACTTTGCACACGTATGGTACCTGACATTCTACCTTAATTTGGTGTAACTTATATACACACATCAAAAAAAGTTTTTCATCACCTCGGTTCCCAGATCTCCGGCATATAGACGTTGACTGTGTATATTGTATCAAAGATACAGTCCCTTTGACTGTTCATAGATGTCACTAAAACTGCTCAAAGATGTAAACAACCATGCATGAGCAGGGCCTATTAGACGGAGGGGGTACGACAGCCGATCAGTTCCAGTCATTCCACCAGGACGAAGGTACGCTGCTCATGTTGTCTGTAGTTCTACCATGCCTAGAAGGTCAATACCGCAGTTCGATCGCGTCCGCATTGTTACTTTGTGTCAAGAAGGGCTCTCAACAAGGGAAGTTTCCAGGCGTCTCAGAGTGAACCAAAGCGATGTTGTTCGGACATGGAGGAGGTACAGAGATACAGGAACTGTCGATGACAGGCCTCGCTCAGGCCGCCCAAGGGCTACTACTGTAGTGGATGACCGCTACTTACGGATTGCCGCTCGGAGGAACCCTGACAGCAATGCCACCATGTTGAATAATGCGTTTCGTTCAGCCACAGGACGTCGTGTTTCAACTCAAACTGTACGCAATAGGCTGCATGATGCGCAACTTCACTCCCGACGTCCATGGCGAGGTCCAGCTTTGCAACCCCGACACCATGCAGCGCGGTACAGATGGGCCCAACAACATGCTGAATGGACCCCACGGAATTGGCATCACGTTCTCTTCACCGATGAGTGTCGCATATGCCTTCAACCAGACAATCGTCGGAGACGTGTTTGGAGGCACCCTGTTCAGGCTGAACGTCTTAGACACACTGTCCAGCGAGTGCAGCAAGGTGGTGGTTCCCTGATGTTTTGGGGTGGCATTATGTGGGGCCGACGTACGCCACTGGTGGTCATGGAAGGCTCCGAAACGGCTTTACGATACCTGAATGACATCCTCCGACCCATAGTGCACCCATATCGGCAGAATATTGGAGAGGCATTTGTCTTCATGGACGACAATTCTCGACCTCATCGTGCACATCTTGTGAATGCGTTCCTTCAAGATAACGACATCGCTCGACTACAGTGGCCAGCATGTTCGCCAGACATGAACCCTATCGAACATGCCTGGGATATGTTGAAAAGGGCTGTTTATGGACGTCTTGACCCAACAACCACTCTGAGAGATTTACGCCGAATTGTCGTTGAGGAGTGGGACAATTTGGACCAACAGTGTCTTGATGAACTTGTGGATAGTATGCCACGACGAATACAGGCATGCATCAATGCAAGAGGACGTGCTACTGGGTATTAGAGGTAGTGGTGTGTACTGCAATCTGGACCACAAATGCTGAAAGTCTAGCTGTATGATGGTACAACATGCAATGTATGGGTCTCATGAGCAATAAAACGAGCTGAAATGTTGTTTGTGTTGATCTCTATTCCCTTTGTATTTAAAGGTTCCGGAACTCTTGGAACCGAGGTGATGCAAAACTTTTTTTGATGTGTGTACATCAGTGCTGTCGTCACGATTCTAAGCCTGCTGATAGGTCCAGTTTATAAATGCATATAACTTCTATACTAACAAATGGATTTCAACCAAATTTCGTATGCCTTTATTGTACTGTACCAGTTATCGTAAGAAACAGCAGGGCTGCCAACTGTTAAAAATTGCTCTCTCTATTTGTTTAATCCTAATATCAATATATCAGAAAGTATATAAGCCATCAGCTCTAAATTTTGCACACATATAGAACCTGCCATTATAGATTCATTTGGAATGACTAATATACCTCAGTGCTGCCAACATAATGCTAAGCTTTCTGATAGTTTCAATTTTTAATTACAAGGAACTTATAAACTAACAAATTGTTTTAATCCAAAATAGACACTATAATAGATCGTAATATTTCAGATTAATTCAGAGCATCACATACAGTACAATCCATTGTTCCCAACATAATTCAATATCAAACAGCATTTAACGTCCATATTATCCATTAGACTTCAACCAAATTTTATTGTACATTCTATACCATAAGAGATGGAACTAAGAATACATTCAACGTCACCAGGGCTGCCAACTGTAGTAAGTTACTGTATTAGGCTACACTATTTCATGTGTATTTCAAACTGCAGTACTTAGACATATTAGTATTACCAACTTGATTTCGTCATTATTCTTGATAGGTCTATATAGATTGGCATAAATCTAAAATTTTAAGAAAAGTAGGCTCTTTAGTTCGTCACGGAACTACTTGTTATTTCTATGAGTGATATGTTGTAGTAAAACTGCAGTAAAAATTTAATTGCTGTAGGACTAACAATTTTTGAGAAAGAAAACATTTAGGAAAACAGTTTTTTTTAGCCCTGTTTAAAAAATGTAGAACATTCCATCTCAAAAAGTATTAGAGATAGAACAGCGAAACTTTAAATAAAAAAATTACAGTCTGAACGACTAGACGTTATATAATTTCAAGTGACGCATGCTACAAATGCTACACATGTTGGAAAGGCTCAGGAGGGCTTCTCGCTTCGCTCCAAGCCCCTGGACTCTTTCAACAACCTCCATTACCCATTAACTTAGGCTTCCCGCGCAGGCACCTCTTTAAGGGTCACCCTGTATTTGAGTCTGACATCTTTTACAACTCTTTAAGAGTCACCCATTATTTGAATCCGATATCTTGCAAACCTCTTTAAGGTTCACCCCGTATTTGAATTGAATCTAACATCTGTACACCTCGTTAAGTGTCGCCCTGTAATTTGCTCTGACATCCTGCACACCTCTTTAGGAGGCACCCTGTATTCTTATCTTGCATCTTGTATATCTCTTTAGAAGTCACCCTGTATTCTTGTGTGACATCTTGTACACCGCTTTAGGAGTCACCCTGTATTCTTGTCTGACATCTTGTGAACTTCTTTAGGAGTCACCCTGTATTCTTCTCTGCCATCTTGTACACCTCTTTAAGAGTCACCTTGTATTCTTATCTGGCATCTTGTATATCTCTTTAGGAGTCACCTTGTATTCTTATCTGGCATCTTATACACCTCTTTAGGAGTCACCCTGTATTCTTTTCGCTTCGCTCGAAGACCCAGGTTGCTCGACGCCCCAGGACTCTTTCAACAGACTCCATTAGCCATTAGCGTCTGCTTCCCGTGCGGCTGCATGACGTCACTTCCGTCTCCGTAACGCATAACTTTAGACTCAAGCATAAAGACGAAGTCAACAAGATCATTTGAAATGTTAAAACCCCTCATATAGATGTCTCATAACATTATGTAAAACAATACCGGGTGAGTTAGCCGTGGTCGTTACGGCATGACTGCTGGCAGTCGCTCACATCCGGGAGGCGAGGTGGTTCGAATCCCCCCGCCGGCAACCTTGAAGATGGTCTTCTGTGGTTTCCCATCTTCCTTCCAGGCAAATGCCGGGGTTGGTCCCTAACTATAGGCCACAGCCACTACCTTCCAACTCCTCGTCCTTACATTCCAACTTCCCTCCTTCCCTCCCCAACGGTACCCATTGGGTGTCCGTCTCGAAGCAGCTACAAAAACTGGCGAGCCGAACTTGTCCTCGGACACTCCCGGCACTAAAAGCCATACGCTAAAAAAATCTGTGTTTGTGTTGAATTTATCTGATAATCTTTATTATAGATCGCGGGTTCAAACCTGGCCGAAGTCGACGGATTTTTTAAGAAGGTTAAAAATCCCACAGTATGCCTTCCTTCGGAGGGGAAGTAAAGCCGGCGGTCCCATGTCATAGATTTATGGCATGTTAAAGATACTTCCACTAATTACACCTGTGTGAAGCTAAATAATATATAGGTTAAGCATTTGACTAACGTTCTTAGGTTCCTACGTTCGTCGTCAAGGGCCGACTGCGGTGGCATCTGGTAACTAAGTTCTGAACTAGATGGTCGTTGACGGTGGCGTTTTGTGGCAAAAGTAGGAACTACTTAAAAAAATGCAATGTCTGCAGTTCTTACTTGAATTAAAACAGATACACACACTAATACAGTCATCACAATTGACACCGGTTATCAGACAGATTCTACACACACCCAAAGTACAGGGGGCTACATGACCGCGTTGTCGCAGCCCCTAAACTGAGGAACCAACCAACCAACCAACCTTTATTATGTGATGACCCGGTTCCCCTTGGACTGAGGAGCGCAACAGCCTATATCAATTAATGAGGAAGTTCTGGGTTAAGACAAAAGCAAAATTCACTGCCAAATGTAGCAAGACTTAAAGTGGTTCTATAGATGGCCAAGGGAATAAGTACGGTCAATAATAAAAAGTGAAATTCACGAGTAGTGAACTAAGATCACTTGACTTCCCCAGTTCAAATTGTACAGGGCTCGGCAATAAAATACAGTGACATAACACAAACACAAATAGGTAAACCTCTCCTCTGCCGCTTTTAGGTCATGTGTAAAAACATTTGAGAGCAGATGTCTCCTGGCGGGGATTTACGAGTGCCTTCCATGTGGTGTCACGCCTCCGTTACCGACGCCTAGTCTCTAGCGTCAAGCGCTGCGTCTTTGTTTATTACGTTACGTCAGATTGCAGCGGCTGAGTTGTTCCATTTCTGACCTGAAAGAAAATGTTGGAGTTGACCCAAGTTCACAGATATTCAGACGTTTCTTCTCTGAAGTCTGTCATTATATTTACTGTATTTTACATACAGTAGGACTGTTAAACTCAGTCACATTTAAAGAGACCGTTTAGTAGTAAATCGGTTAAATAATATTTATTTTCAAGCATTGCGCTCTGAGAAATACAGCAAATATACGAGGCGCGTTTACTAAGCATGGTAAGAAAGAAGACTAATGTAATTTGATTTTTAGCCTGCTTTTCACATTTTTCAAAAATTAGGAAGAAGGAGATTTATGAGATCGATCCGGGCAAATGTATGTCTGTCCGACCGTCAGTCTGTCTGTCCGCCTGTCTGCCTGTCTGTGTGTCCCCCTATCAACTCTTAACGGCTGCGGCAAATAAAAACAAATTTGGTGAGAGTAAAGACCTATATCTGAATATCTCAAGGCCATATTTGAAAATTATGTAAGTGCTACAAACTGCTGAAAAAACGCAATTGAAATTTGAGTACCATGTTGGATATCTTGGAAGGTATGCATGGGAGCTATTCCAAAATTGGTACATATATAGATAATAATACTTCGGTTTAATTCCAGGAGGTCTTACATGCCAGTGTTGCCAAAATGATTCTAAGCATGCTGATAGGCCCAATTTTAAATGCATATAACTTCTACACTATCAATTGGATTTCAACCAAATTACGTGTGTGCTAAGTGTACCACGACATAATTATATGACTATGCGTATTCTTAAGAGCAATCAGGGCTGCTAACTGTTGATAAATGCTGTCTCTATTTCTTTACCCTAATATCAATATATCAGAAAATATGCAAGCGAACAGTTCTAAACTTTGCACACGTATAACACCTGATATTCTAGATTAATTTGGAGTAACTAATATACGTCAGTGCTGCTAACATGATTCTAAGGTTCTGATAGTTTCAATTTTAAAATTCATGTAACTTTTATACTATCAAATGGATTTAATCCAAAATTGGCACAACAAGAGATCATAATATTCCAGATTATCTCTGACCACCCCATGCATGACATTGTTGCCAATATGATTTTACGCACGCTGATAGATCCAATGTCTAACTGCATGTAACGTCCATGCTATCCATTGGACTTGAAACAAATTTTGTATTCTTTATCTTAAGAGATGGAACTAAGAATATATTCAGTCACTAGGGCTGCCAACTGTAGAGTCTATTAGGCTACATTATGCCAGGTATGATTCGAACTTATTAGAAACTAGCTGAAGTACCCATGCTTCGACCGGTCTTCGGTATTAATAACCAGATGTTATCAACTGAGCTACTGTTGCAATGTTTAGGGGCTTGGAACCTGTTTGTTGGCAAAGAAAAATGACTAGTTAAAATGTGCTCTCAAACTAAATTTACCTAACGTGTTCTTCCTGGCGTAAAAATAAAATCGAAAACTTCGTAGACGAATCGCAATACACGTCACACACGAACTGACCCTAACCGTTGTGTCAAGTGCCCAACTACAGGAAGACCCCTTTTATAAATTATAAAGGCTTGTGGTGCATGAAAATTCAGTTTTTTAGCCTCCAATGGCCCAAATTCCTAAAATCAGCAAAAAACAGTCTACTATTTCAAATCAGCAATTTTTGAAAATAATGTTGCTGTTTGGAGATATAATAGATCTTCTGTACGACATATCTCACGTGTAAGTCGTGTGAAAAAATCTAGGGTACTCCTTGAACCCCTTAAGCGCATTGATGAATTTTACAGTTTTAGTTGGTTCCGTGATAACCTTATAGCCATTTGCAACCTTTCACAGAAATGTAATAAATGGAGTGGCATTACTTATTCCAGAAATAGATGGAAAGTTGGATGCCACCTCTTGAGATACTGCTGTCATGGTTAGTGGCTTGCATTCCTTCTTTAGTTTATTAAATGAAATTTGTTTTCTGGGAATATCTAAGAAACAGTTGGGTTTAGAGCCTTAAAATATAGTTTTCGGTGACCCTTTACGGCTCTAGAGGGGCCCCGAGTTTTGTTTCTGACACCAAGTGTTTGAAAATGAGCTTTGTCTCGTCGTTGTACGCCATAATAATGATAATAATTACAAGAATAGTAATAATAATAATATAACAATAATAATAATAATAATAATAATAATAATAATAATAATAATATCGTATGGCCTCTGGTGCCTGGTGCAAGCTTTGTTAATTGACATCCGGAGGGTAGCTTGCGTGTCGAATTTCGTCGTTCCTTTGAACGCTATGAAAGTCAAGGAGGTTAGATATCTAAACTCCTTGAGAACTGCAGCGCTTTCAAGTAGAGAATGGAGGAACTTTGTGTTGGCGAAAAATCCCGAGATTAATTTTGCCATTGAACACGGCCTACTGAATTCAAATGGGTTCTTTAACATGCCAACAACGTATGACATGGGTATCGTGATTTTTGTCGCCTTCATAAATCACTTACCATGGCCAGGGGCGAACCTGCAATCTTGGGGTTGTTAGTCCGACACTATAACCACTCACCCAACGTGGCAAGCATATAACAATATAGGGATAGGGATATAATAGACCTTCCGTACCACACCCGCACGTGTAAATCCC
The DNA here is from genome assembly GCA_946902985.2 of Meconema thalassinum. NCBI lineage: Eukaryota > Metazoa > Arthropoda > Insecta > Orthoptera > Tettigoniidae > Meconema > Meconema thalassinum. Next base: position 2,093,851,057 of record OX336388.2, on the reverse strand, counting down.
GTTAAAAAATTCTAGAGTACCCCTTGACCCCTTAAGCGCATTATATGTATTGATGAATATTTCAGCTTAATTTGGATCCGTTATAACCTTATTGGCGTAAGCCTCCGTGGCTTAGGCGGCAGCACGCCGGCCTCTCACCGCTGGGTCCGTGGTTCAAATCCCGGTCACTCCATGTGAGATCTGTGCTGGACAAAACGGAGGCAGACAGGTTTTTCTCCGGGTACTCCGGTTTTCCCTGTCAAAATTTCATTCCAGCAACACTCTCCACTATCATTTCATTTCATCTGTCATTCATTTAATCATTGCCCCAAAGGAGTGCGTCAGGCCTCGGCAGCCGGCACAATACATATCCTCGCCGCTAGTTGGGGGCTTCATTCATTCCATTCCTGACCCGGTCGGAGACTGGAAGCAGGCTGTGGATTTTCATTTTTTTCATAACCTTATTGGCGTTTGCAAACCTTCACAGTAATGTAATAAATGGAATTGCGTTGCGTCTTACAGAAATAGATGGACCTCTGAGATTCTGTTGCCATTGTTACCGGCATGCATTCCTTCATTAATTTATTTAGTGAAATTAATTTTTTGGGAATTTCTTAAAAACTGTTGGTTTTAGGGCCTTAAAATGTGGTTTTCGGGGTCCTATAGGGCCCCCGAGTTTCGTTTCTCAAATTGAGGGGCTGAAAATGAGCTTTGTCTCACCCTTCTATACTTATTTCAGCATGTATTTTAAGGGGGTAGGCCCCCTGTTATGAGAGGTACGGAGAAGAGTTACATCAATGATTAGTGTCGTGCCTCTGATGGATATCTGTATCAAACTTTACGTTAATCAACCCAGCCGTTCTCGAGTTATAAGGACACAAAAAATTGTCCACAGCCAGACAGCAAAAAAAAAAAAAAAAAAAAAAAAAAAAAAAAAAATAATAATAATAAAAAAAATGCTCGCATTCGTCACAAAACAGTCTAGTAGTGGTGTTGTGACAGTTCTAGCGCCACCTCCACCCCCCCCCCACCTCACAAGATGGCGGCCGCGCGATATCTCTCGATCGCATGGTCGGATTTTGACGAATGAGGTGTCGTTGAACTCGGGCTGATACCTCCTTTCCAATGGACAACATATTTCCACTCTAAAATAAAACCTACCCCTACAAAGGGGTGAATTTTTTTTTTTAGAAAATCTTGCTTTCCAAGTGCAACATGTGAGAGTTTGAATGCCAATATGGAATTAAATGTTGTTCTACACAAGAGACATGTGTTCGGTGAAAAGCCACTATGAATTAATATGCTTGTTTTTTGTTTTTTTACGCATATCCACTCATGGCTTTTGTAAGAGGGTGGGGGAACGGATCTCTGTGGACGGGTTATTGATGACGGGTCATTGTTGGTGGGTCATTGTTGACAGGTCATTGATGACAAGTCATTGATGACAGGTCCTTGTTGACAGGTCCTTGTGGACAAGTCCTTGTGGACAAGTCCTTGTTGACAGGTCCTTGTGGACGAGTCCTTGTGGACAGGCCCTTGTGGACGAGTCCTTGTGGACTAGTCCTTGTTGACAGGTCATTGTTGACAGGTCATTGTTGACAGGTCTTTGTGGACAGGTCCTTGTGGACGAGTCCTTGTTGACAGGTCCTTGTGGACGAGTCCTTGTGGATGAGTCCCTTTGGACTGATCCCTTTGGACCGGTCCCTTTGGCCTGGTTCCTACGGACTGGCTCATTAATTTATTTAAATTATGTCAAAGGGCTTAACTACATTTTTCGTGTAAAGCAGTGTGTTGAACTGACGTTGTTCACTAATCCCCCACTACTATAATGTGATAACGATATGAAAGGAAAGTGATGAAATACATGTGAACACGTGTGAGATGTCATTATTACCATCCTCCTTGTGAAACAAGTCACATCCTGTTTTGGTTCATACGTGAGAAAATGCAAGTTCATGTGTAATATGACCTATCACACAGGTGTTCCCCTGTGCACGTGCACGATAAGATCTAACAAGTCACAACCTGTTTTGACACTGGTGGGAAGTGAAGGGGAGGAGAGGGGGGGGGGGGGGAGTTGGTGTAAGAGAGAACACAGGTGAAGAGAGAAAGAAATATGTATTGCTCATAATACACGTGGAGCTGAGGACTGAAAAAAAGGGCTGTAGGTTAAGTACAACATGAGTGAATAAATAAATACAAGGCACACGGGTTCACACAACATGTAATTTATTAATCCAAGAATTAAAGGCTGAGCTAAATCCCAACCATTTTACATGTAGTTTATTTCCTTTTTGTTTCAACACTTTTTCCACAAAGTAATGTTTAGGAAACACTGTCTTTTGGAGTTCTTGAAGATAAAACCTGCCTTTTATGGGTTGATGGTTGAGGTCATCGAGTAAATCGGTGACTGGACTGTTCAGGTTGACTTGACGAATTCGAAATTGCTCAGTCCCCCAATTTGGTGTGTAGCCCTTTTCGAAGACGTACTTGAATTTGCTCACAAGAACATGGTCCCCAATGTTCAGGCGATGACGTTTAGGGTCTGCTGTTTTTATGGGGTTAAACAATTTATCCAGTTGTGGAATATTTTTGGTTACAAGTCGTGGCTTGGCCCCAATGGTTCTGTGTTTGGTGTCATTGTAACGTGACACTAGCTTAGGTAACAAGTCCAACCAGCGATAAGTGCCCTGAGCGGTAAACGCTTTCCACATATGGGTTTTCAATGTTCGGTTGAACCGCTCGACCACGCTGGCTTTGAGATTGATGTACGTGGTGTAATGGTGAATATCCATAGATTTGAGAAAACTGGAGAAATCCTTGTTGAAAAACTCTTTTCCCTGATCGGTTTGTAGCAGCTGAGGTTGATGTTTAGATTGTTGAATAATATGTTGAAAGGCCTCGGTGACTAGTGGACCAGACTTGCGACGCACAGGTTCAACAAACGCCATTTTGGAATAAACATCAATGACCGTCAACATATAGCGTTCACCATCGTTAACGCTAGCATAGGGAATCATTTCAACCAAGTCTGCTTGCCAAAGTTCATCCACACCCTGTGGAATCACCTTGAGTCGCTGATAGTGACGTCTAGCTGGACGATGCGACTCGTGAGCAATACCCATTTTAATGGGTGAGGGCTTAAACAATAATTTTGACATTTCGAAGTTCTTCCTCAATTTATTGGATTTCCCAATCGTGACCAGTATGGCCGGCTTGACGTGAAGCATGCAACAGCTGTAGTCGCTGGACGAGTTTAATGGGATTGTGCCAGTAGGTAACATCCACAAGGGGTTGTAATGGCTTTAATGTCACCCCTGAAGCGGACACTTTACGACGACCACTTTGACTAGTGGGGAACATTTTTGCAATGATGGTTTTATATTTTTGAGATATATTCGCATTCACTTGTTGAGTGGGATCATACTGTCTTTTGTGGGTATGGGTGTCCAATAAAATGGATTTATATTTACCAAGGTCCTCTAGCGTATAATATTGGGATGAGGTAGTCCGAGAGAATAGTAGCTTTAACAGTCCTGGTGTTAATTTATATTTGATCTTTTTAATGACAGCTTTAGTACGACTAAATTTAATCGATGAATCACCAATTTTAAAACTATCATCCTCATAGCGAACACCATACGTGGTATCTGTGTTTCCAATAAATAGTTTGGTGAAATAGGGTTCCAGTGTTGATCCATAATATTTTGTTAAAATGTTTCTCAGTTGAGCTTTATGTTGAGGGGTGGCCAAGAGTTGTGAAAATGGAGACGATCTGGAAGGGCAAGGTGTTTCGACCATGACCAAGGATTTCTTTTTTCTTAAAAACTCTGCAAGGGGTGATGCCTTTTTTTGGAGGCGTAAACACTTGTTCCTCATTATCCTCAACTTCGCTAACACTAGTTAAATCTTCCTGTGCCTCTTCCTCTTCCTCAGGGTCCTCGTGGTGCGGCTGAGTGGCTTGTGAAACGGTGGGTAGCGTTTCAGATGGCTTGAAAGAGGGTTTCAGCATGGCTTTTAGCGGAGGTGCTAAATGTTGTTGAATAAACAAAGCATGATCTGCACGTGATCGTTTCAATTAACGAAACTTTGGCGAATAGAATTTTTTGCTCTAATAATATGCTTTTTCAATTGACTCTCTGCTAACGCCATGGTGTCTTGACAAATGACTTGACAGGGAATGATACACGGCTTTAAATAGCAATAAAATGATCAAACCGTAAGCGATACCGCCCTTGGTTGAGTTCACTTTGTTTGTTAATCACTAAACAGGTATGACGTTGAGTGTTCCAGCACTTGGCACACAATTCTGTAAACATTTGAAAGGTCATATCCGGATTCACATGTTCATTATAAATGTGACGACTGTTCCTCTCGTCCTGACGAAATAAAACAATGACATTGGCATTGTCACGAATCAACTGTTTGGACATTTTTGAATACGTTTGTCCAAGATAAAAGCAATCGATATGTTTGTGACGACCCATGCTGAAATAGCTTTGAATGATGCCTTGTCGTTCAGTGGATACGTCGTCGAAAATCATGAGTGAATCAGGCTTTACCTCATCCGGTGAAATAACATTTTCTTGCGTGGAAAATGTAAAATACCCCATATTCTCAATTTGTAATCCAGACATGACTTGATCCAGAAACACGTAGAGGGGTTGGTAGAGAGATTTTGCGAAAATATAAATATTTTGAAAACACAGACCATTGGGCGCTGTAGTAAGTGTCAGCAAAAGATTGGTCTTTCCACAGCCGGAAGGTCCCACAATGATGCAGCGAATTGAAGATGGAAACAGTGAACCATGGCGTTGTTCACGTGATGTGGGGCAGAGATGGGAAACCATGTCCCTCACGGGGAATGACTCTTGTTGCTTAATTATCTTCATATCAACTAAGGCTCAGAGAGGCTAGCAGGCTGTCTATATACATAGAACCGAGCCTTGTTTTATAAACAGTAGACTCGTACTACAGGTTGACGATGGATGTCTTTGGACGTGCATTGATGGCCAAAGCTAGGTCTGTCCTCATACATGATCCTAAACAAGAAACAGATCCTGCTAATAAACACTATGTGGATAGGTCTGTAGTGCCACGCACTAAACAGGGCGATTATGACTTTAAGGGAGAGCGGTTAACCCATGTGAAACATCCTCAAGTGTCTACAGATGTTACTACAAAACATTATGTGGATAACAAGGTGCATGAGTTATATAAAAAAAGTGCCTCAGCTTACAGTGAATGGTTATAGCGCTAATCATCACCGCATTATTGACGTGGAAGACCCACAAGAAGATGATGATGTCTGTACCAAGCGATACGTGAATTATGAAATGAAAAGGCTTTATAAATTTTTCCCAACTGTATGTTTAGTGTATCTGACAAATGTAAAACCTGTGAATGAGAGAAACCATATACCGCTAGTTCATGACCAGCACTTGACCTATGTGCTTGCTTCGGGTTTAAGCCACTATCGATTACACTATGATGGATCCATTCACATCAAATATGCCATACCTGATGAGAACCATTTACAAATAGAGATAAATGGTCATAGGATGTTGGTCCATAACCATGAAATGGTCAATGCAGGAGACGAATTATCCTTTCATCTCATGTTGACATGGGGTGAAAAGCAAGCTGGAAAAACCATAAACGATTTCTCACTTTATGTGGAATTGGAATATACAGTCATGAAATAACAATCTGACGTTAGCTGTGACTTAAACTTTCTTGTGAAAGGTTGTTGGTCATCATCATCATGGTGAAACAAAGGTATGTGGTGAGAAAGTCTAAAAATATGACCCTGTCCTTGGCAAAGCCTGGGCTTAAGACATTCGTGGACAAGCCCGTGCGAAAGAAAAATAAGAAAAAATAATGTGTTGACCATAAGGAAAGCTCTTCGAGCAGCACAGAGACATGTTAATCCAAAACGTCAGCGACAGGGTTCAAAACAAGGGCGAGTGATTCCCGTTCCCAAACGAGCGGGATTTTTACCTGCATTATTCGCTGGTCTGGCTGCTCTAGGTTCACTTTGAGGCGGCGCCAGTGCAGTAGCAAAAACTATTAAAGCCGCGCAGCAGGGCAAGCAACAACTCAAAGAAAGTCAGCGACACAATGAAACGATGGAAGCCATTGCTATGGGGGCTAGAAATGTCAATTTGAAGCCAGCCTTTTATCAACAAGGATTTGGAATTTCACCTTTTCGAAATAAAATAAAACGTCTTTAACCTCAGCCATAGCCAGACAGGCCCTGACGCATCAACAAGTGGAAAGCTATGCTAAACAACTGAAGCTTTCTCATTTTTGAGGTGTGTTTATGCGAAACCAATTACCCTCACAACCCTGGAAACATGAATGTGCTGTTGTCAATTTGGATGATCACCGAGGACCTGGAACACATTATGTAGCTTATGTCAAAGAGGGATCCACTGGATGGTACTTTGACAGTTTTGGGTATTTGCCCCCGCCTATTGGTCTATTTTGGAATCAGGATCAAGATATATTATAATGTGAAACGTGAGCAAACGTTGAACAGCCAACAGTGTGGACGTTTGTGTTTAATTTTTTTATATAAGAAGCAGCATAAGAAAAACGTCAACAGTATGTCGGTGGAAAGTAAGACGTTTTCACTGCATGGACGTGGACCTGAAGTGAGCCTAGACTTTTACCCACCTATCGAATTGAGTGAAAAACCCTATGGTTTACGACTTGTTTCTCTTGAAACGTACAATAGAATATACAACATACGTGAAAATGTGAACAACAAGTTTTACTATGATGATTGAGTGCTCACCCTGAACTCTGGTGGATACACGATTGATGACATTTATGAACACATTTATGTGGTGTTGATCAATGAATATGGTTTAAAGTCATTTCTCGATGGAACGCGCAAGTTTGAACTTGTAGGAAATACCAACACTCATCGCTGCAGTATTTTTTCTACATTCAAAATTGACTTTAAAACACACCCCGATTCCATTGGTCCATTACTAGGATTTAAACCACGCGTGTTGGAGCCCAACATAAAACATGAATCAGACCATGAAGTGAAATTCATTGAGGACCATCATGTGTCGGTGACGTGTAATATTATTAGCCAAGTGTACACCAATCAAGAACCGTCGTGGAAAAGGGTGTGAGTAGTTAGCACCCCAACTGGGAAAAGGGGGATTGGGATTCGGGCACACAGTGAAATTTAAATAGAGCGATGAGGAAGAGACCAAATATTGATAACCAAGGTTTGATACATTTATTTGATTTGTGAAGTAATAACAAACATTTTCATTTAGAAGAATAATTAAAAGAAGCTAATAAAAAATGCAAGGTTTCTCCAGGAAACTTAGAATAAAGAAGAATTATAATAAAAATGCATAAAAAGGCCATATAAAGGCGATTAAAAAAGTATGTTTAAGAAAAATATCTAAAAACAAGCAAGAAGCAAGATGAAGGGCTTAGCCTTGAAAAAATGTATAAACCAAGTGAAGGTAATTCACGTTACCAATAATTCGATACTTTGGTACTTAGTATTTGGCCCGCAGGAAGCGGGTTGTGATCCAAACGAAGGGTTCCTCTAAGCTGCCTCGGCCTGCCTTGCGAGAAAGAGGGATGGTGGCTCCATTGGCGAATTGCACCCCGCCGGAACAGACCTCTTGGTAATGATCTGTCTAGCGGTTTACAATCAATTGTAGTTTCTCATCGCCGAGTTGTAGTGAGTTAGCGTGCTGACTTAGTTGCTGAGGTGAAGGTCGTTGACTCATGCCTCGCCCAGCATGACAGAGTCCGAGTGATGAAGCATGCCGCCTGGCAAGGTTCCAGCCACTCAATGTTTACAAACAGGGCCTTCCCAAGAAGGGCCTTGCTGTGGAACGGCAGGCAGCCGAGGTCAGACTGGTTCAAGCAGGTAGATGTAGACAAGGCCGCAGAACGGCGAAGCGGAGAATTTATAGTGGAAATGACGACAGCGCGTCGAACAATCCAGAATGAAGGCGGGGCGTCAAACAGCCAATCAGCGCACAGCCCAAGCACATTGCGACGGTTGCCGCTGAGATGAGCACAGTACCTCATGAAAAAGTGTGACAGTATGGTGCGTCTAGAAAGACACTTCAGAAAAAGGTGAGTTGACAAGAATAATAAAGAACAACAATTCAAATGAAACGTAAGTTAAGTAAATAATCAGAACACCGTGTTCATACTGCAATTATAACGGGAAAAAAATAATGGGGCAAAATTGATCGAGTGTTTCAAACCGTGCGGGAAACATAGCCACAAAAAAAACATTCGCGAAAGCGAACATGCTGGGAGGGGCGAGAAAAAATTGCAGTAAGAAGGCGCAGAAGTTAGGTCTCGCGTGGCAAAGGAGCAATCATAGTGATTGGCCTGAGAAACTGGCCAGCAGAAGTCTGCAGTTTTACCACGCGAATCCTACCATCTCTGCCAGGAAAGCACTCAACAATCCTACCCAAATTCCAGACAAGAGGGGGACTAGGGTCTTTCAAAAGGACCAAGTCCCCAATCTGAAGGTTAGAGCAGGAAACACGCCATTTGCCACGCTGCTGAAGCAAACCGAGGTATTCCAACCTCCAGCGGCGCCAAAAATTGTTGCGCAAACTTTCAATTTTGCGCCAAGAAATGGCTAAAGAAGATGGAGAATTAGAATATAATAAAGATGGGGAGGCAGTCAATGGACCACCAATAAGAAAATGGCCCGGCGTTAATGGTAGAAGATCTGAAGGGTCATTAGATAAGGGTGATAAAGGACGAGAATTAATTATGCCCTCAATAAAAATAATTAAGGAGTTAAACTCTTCATGAGATAGGGGGGTGTGGCCACAAACACGTCTAAGGTGTTTCTTGGTGAGTTTCACACAAGACTCCCACCGTCCACCTTGATGGGACGCATAAGGGGGGATGAAGTGCCACTTGAAATTTCTCTGGTGAGCATAATCAGTAATCCTTTCCAGCGCTGCATTTTGAGTAAGAGCTCTCTTAATTTGCTCAGAAGCTCCGATAAAATTTTTAGCATTGTCGGAGAATACTTCTGAAGGAAGCCCTCGGCGAGCAGAAAATCTGGCAAAAGCTGCCAAAAAATAAGCAGTAGAGGCGTTGGTAACTAGTTCTAAGTGTACTGCTCCGGTGACCATACATACAAACAGCGAAATATAGAGTTTTCCACAAATACATCTTTTGGCCTCAGGAGAATTTTTTCTGTAAACAAAAGGCCCGGAATAATCCACCCCCGTAAAGGCAAAAGGTCTAGCAGGCGCAGATCTAAAGTTAGGAAGATCACCCATGAGCTGAGTGGTAATTTTAGGGTCGGATTTAAAACATGGAATGCACCTCCGGATAACAGAGGTAACTTCATGGACTCCGTTTATGGGCCAATACCTTTCCCGAATGATGGAAAGTAATGTACGGGTTCCAGCATGAAGATGCTGGTAATGATACTGACGAATGATTAGAGAAGTGACAAGATGCTTTGAAGGAAGAATAATTGGGTGTTTTTTATCCTCAGAAAGATCAGCCAAAGATAAACGTCCTCCCAAAAGCAAAGCTGTCAAATCTTTAGAGACCTGTAGTGCTTCAGATACTGACTCAAATGAATGAAGAAAATCGTCAACGTAAAATGATGATTTTAACACTTCAGAAGCCTTAGGAGAATACAACGGGCCATCCTGTTCAGCAAGTAATTTCAACGTACGTATGGCTAGAAAAGCAGAGGGCTTTAGTCCATAGGTTAAGGTTTTTAGCCGAAAAATCTTGACAGGTTTAGTAGGCTCGTCGCGCCAAAGAATTCTCTGAAGGTCGCACTGTTGTTGATCGACCAAAATCTGCCTATACATTTGCTTGATATCAGATATCACTGCGATAGGGAACAAGCGAAAATTCATCAAGACAGAAGAAATGTCAGATTGAATAGGAGGGCCTGATAATAATGTGTCATTCAGAGAAGTTCCATTGGCATCCAAAGCAGAGCCATTAAAGACCACCCTTATGTTTTCCTTTAAAATCTCATTCTTCCAAACTGGATGATGATTGAGGTAAATGACTTCAGATGGGGTATAAGAAGCCTCATCTTTCTTGGTAACAACCTCCATGTGATCAAGTGCCTCATATTCCTCCATAAACGTGGAGTATTGAGCTTTAACAACGGGGTCACGTTTAAATTTGTTTTCCACAGCATAGAGTGCTCTAAGAGCCCTAGGGTGTGTTTCAAATAAAAGAGGTGGATTATCCACTCGGGGCATTGTTACAACAAATCTACCCTCTGAATTGCGTTTGGTTGCTTCACGAAACAGTTTTTCACACATTTCATTTTCAACCGAGGAAGGTGAAACTGAATCTATAGTTTCGATTTTCCAAAATCTTTCTAAGTTGTAATCGAGACTTGTATTGACAAAATGACATTGAGAGAAATTTTGAAACGACTTACGAGGGACCTGACCCGTTACTAACCAACCTAGCTTGGTATGATGAACAAACACTCCAGGTGATATTTTAACCTTAGAGCTAAGGAGACATTGCCAAAATACTTGGGCGCTGAGAAGTATGTCTACCGGGGCGCTCGTATTAAATGTTGGGTCCGCCAACTGAATGTTATGCGGAAATTGCCATTTTCTAATTTCAAAAGAAGTACTAGGGGTATTACTGCCAATAGTATCAATGGCAAGGCAATTCAACTGAAATGTTGTGTTAGAATTAACAGCATCTTTGATGGGAACACGAACAAAATGCAAAGATTTAACATTGCTATTGTTAATACCGGTAACCTGAATTAATGTAGGTTGCTTGGAAAGACCAAGTTTCTTAATGAGACGCTCACTTATGAAGTCATGGGTGGCGGCATTATCCAATAGGGCACGTGCTTCAAGCCATCTACCAGAAGAGTCTTGAATTTTTATTAACACGGTTGATAGTAGCACCTGGGAACTACGAATTGAGCTAGAGCTCTGAGTATAAGATTGCGCATTAGCTCCTGGGGATGCATCTTTAGAACATCCAGGGGAAGGAGCCTGACGTGGCTTTTCAAACCTATGAAGCAAGGTATGATGTTGAGCCTTGCAATGGGAGCAAGTATTTTTAGATAAGCAATCAGGCACCATATGCCTAGTTGACAAACAGTTATAGCAATATCTTTTTTGAGCTATTAATTTGCGTCTTTCATCGGTAGAAAGGGCTTTAAAGGCAACGCAGGAATATAACCTGTGAGGTGCTTTACAGAGAATACATTCCGTTGAGTTATGCTGAACAGTAAAGACAGCAGATTTGTTTATTTTGGCACCGACTGGTTTCACAACATTAGATTTGTTATCTGCACTTCCTGACATATGACAGGCTACAGCTGACAAAACCTGACATCTATTATTCATAAACGTAAGCAATGAGCCATAAGTATATGAAGTGTCATTTGTTAGTTCCCTCTCCCATGCCTTTAAAGTTGATGAATCAAATTTAGAAGTAACCAAGTGAACTAAGAATAGATCCCAATGCTCGACTGGTTGATTCAACCGTGCCAATGCTCTGACGTGTAGTTGGACCGTGTCACTTAAGGCTCGCAGTGTTGACAAGCTGTCAGCTCGCAATGCGGGCAGGTTAAATAAGGCTTGAATGTGCCTCTGTAAACATAATTTTTCATTGCCATAACGGCCTTTAAGAAGCTCGATAGCAATGTTATAGTTTTCTCCTGTTAAGGGAAGTTCTCTTATAAGTTGAAGGGGTGGCCCCTGCAAAATGGATTTTAAGTAATGAAATTTCTGAATTTCCGGAAGTGTGGCATTATTATGTACTAATGAACTGAACAATTCAAAGAATGATTGCCACATCTCTTCCTTTCCTGAAAAATGCGGAATTTCAATTTTAGGTAGCAATGGTTTGATACCATTCCCATGGTCGCTAATTCTTCCTTGAGTTTCCTCTACCTTCAACGCCAGGGTCAAAGTTCTTACTAATGCCACAGCCTGAGCGTGTGTATCAAAGTAATTACTCTCTACTTCTTCCCTATCTGATTGATGTTCTGGACTTTTGATTTCAATTTCAAGTTGCACGAGATCATATTTCTCGTACGCCTGTTCAAAAGCTTTTAAACGCTGAGATATAATATCAAGATTTTGTTCCTCTTTCGGTAGAGTGGCTAGATATTTTTGAAAACGGGTAAGTTGACCTTTGTAGGCCGCCCGAGAGTTTAACAGTTTATCGTCTATTATTACTGGCATGGCTGGGAAGTTGGAATAACTCACCTACCAAAGCTGCTTGCGGCACCAGACGGACCTGCTTTCCAGAAAGAAACCAGTTATGGAGTAAGCTGGGATTGTCTCCGCTTTCCCGCAGATCTCCTGCGCTAGCCACGATATACTGAAATGTATAAGGCAAATATTAGATTACACAAGTTCTGTTTTTTTTGGAATAGAATTTGTGGTCTCAGAATAAAGGTTCTGGGTTGGATCCCGGGTTTGAGGTACCATGGAAAAGGGTGTGAGTAGTTAGCACCCCAACTGGGAAAAGGGGGATTGGGATTCGGGCACACAGTGAAATTTAAATAGAGCGATGAGGAAGAGACCAAATATTGATAACCAAGGTTTGATACATTTATTTGATTTGTGAAGTAATAACAAACATTTTCATTTAGAAGAATAATTAAAAGAAGCTAATAAAAAATGCAAGGTTTCTCCAGGAAACTTAGAATAAAGAAGAATTATAATAAAAATGCATAAAAAGGCCATATAAAGGCGATTAAAAAAGTATGTTTAAGAAAAATATCTAAAAACAAGCAAGAAGCAAGAAGAAGGGCTTAGCCTTGAAAAAATGTATAAACCAAGTGAAGGTAATTCACGTTACCAATAATTCGATACTTTGGTACTTAGTATTTGGCCCGCAGGAAGCGGGTTGTGATCCAAACGAAGGGTTCCTCTAAGCTGCCTCGGCCTGCCTTGCGAGAAAGAGGGATGGTGGCTCCATTGGCGAATTGCACCCCGCCGGAACAGACCTCTTGGTAATGATCTGTCTAGCGGTTTACAATCAATTGTAGTTTCTCATCGCCGAGTTGTAGTGAGTTAGCGTGCTGACTTAGTTGCTGAGGTGAAGGTCGTTGACTCATGCCTCGCCCAGCATGACAGAGTCCGAGTGATGAAGCATGCCGCCTGGCAAGGTTCCAGCCACTCAATGTTTACAAACAGGGCCTTCCCAAGAAGGGCCTTGCTGTGGAACGGCAGGCAGCCGAGGTCAGACTGGTTCAAGCAGGTAGATGTAGACAAGGCCGCAGAACGGCGAAGCGGAGAATTTATAGTGGAAATGACGACAGCGCGTCGAACAATCCAGAATGAAGGCGGGGCGTCAAACAGCCAATCAGCGCACAGCCCAAGCACATTGCGACGGTTGCCGCTGAGATGAGCACAGTACCTCATGAAAAAGTGTGACAGTATGGTGCGTCTAGAAAGACACTTCAGAAAAAGGTGAGTTGACAAGAATAATAAAGAACAACAATTCAAATGAAACGTAAGTTAAGTAAATAATCAGAACACCGTGTTCATACTGCAATTATAACGGGAAAAAAATAATGGGGCAAAATTGATCGAGTGTTTCAAACCGTGCGGGAAACATAGCCACAAAAAAAACATTCGCGAAAGCGAACACGTCGCATTCGCTTTATGACTTTATTATAACATCGCCCAATGGCTATATTATTAGTGAAAAACCTCCAGTGGTGCTTTTTCATTCTGTGGCTGTCGATGGCATTAGTAATATAACATTAAGACTGATCAATAGAGAGCAACATCTCATTGATCTAGATTCTACCACACCAGTGACTTACAAGTTGGTGCTAAAACCACTATGAAGTTTGTATATAAAGCAACAGTACCGTCTAGGAATGGTGTTAGTTGTTTACCACGTGAATACACGTTAAGATCTCAGAACAAGCATATTTTACAGCATTTGGGTTACCACGTCAACCCCCGTGATGAATTCTATCCTAGAGGTAGCGAACCACATCGAGGAGCAGCTAGGAGTGGTAAGAATTGATCTCCATTCTTATCAAGCTCAATCACCTGGATTCAATAACAATGATGAAATTCAATTTGTTATCAACAACCAAGATATTTACACTCTACCACATGAAAGTGTTATTCAGATTGAAGGTCGGCTCACCAAAGCCGATGGTTCTACACCCACCACATCCAAGTTAGCCAACCATGCTTTCGCCTTTCTGTTTTCTGAAGTGCGTTACGTGATTAACGATATCGTGGTGGATAGCACTCGAAATGTGGGTATTTCCAGTATCATGAAACTATATCCCTCTTATAGTGAGGAAGAAGCTAAAACACTTTGCATGGCGGGTTGGTGCCCTGACTCGATCAATGACTGGATGGTACACAACGATGGCACCTTTACCGGATATTTACCTTTTAAACTGATTTTAGGCTTTGCTGAAGATCACCAGCGCATTGTGGTCAACGCAAGGCAAGTGCTTTATCTGGTGAGAGACAGGAGTGATAATAATGCACTCAAGGGAGCCGGCAATGCCCCCATTGATTCAAAAATTCAACTACAACGCTTGCTATGGAAAGTACCTCATGTGACCCTTAACGATAGCAAAAAACTGGACATACACAAAATGGTAAAGGGAGATATACCTCTACCCATGGAATTTAGAAGCTGGGCACTCCATGAGTACCCGCTATTGCCCACCACCAACTCACATAGTTGGTCTATAAAAACAGCCCGCTATACAGAGAGACCTCTCTACATGATCGTGGGTTTTCAAACAAATCGCAAGTATCAACAAACCAAAGATGCTACGCAATTTGATCACCTGCAATTGAGAAATGCACGTCTTATCCTCAACGGTGCTGTGTTTCCCTATGAAGGACTAGATTTGGATTTTTCAAAAAATAAGTTTGGCCCCCTGTACGACTTGTTTTCTAAATGTCGATGGTCGTATTATCAAAGGAGAATTGACCTATGTTGTCACCTCAAGATTTTAAGACAAGGGCGCCACTGATTGTCTTTGACTGTTCCTACTTGGAAGAGTCTGTCAAGCCATCCAATATTGACATTCGACTAGATTTTGAAACGCATGACAGTGTTCCAGCCAATACCACGGTCTACTGTTTGATTATTCATCACAAACAAGTCAATTTTTATCCACTGTCCAACCAAGTGACAAGTGTATAAATAGCAGGTCAACCCACATCAAACCGCTCTGTCATGTCTTGCTTTCAAGCCTCAAGAGAAGTTACATCCATGAATTTAAAATCTGAGGAACAACGTTTCAAGATCTTTGTGACGTGGCCGGTGACTTTTATAAACCCTCAAGCCTTAGCGGCCGCTGGATTCTACTATTTAAAAACAAGAGTTGAAGTGAAATGTGTGTTTTGTCCCATCATATTAGACCAATGGCAAGAGAGCGATGAACCCATGCAGGAACATCAGCGCTGGTCACCTGCCTGCCCCTACCTGTGCAGAATGGAGGTGGGTGATATACCCTGTCATTCAAGTTACCCCTCACTTATGCCTCTGAGTGATGAAAAAAGTTATGATACGTGTGGACTTTATGGTGTCATCAGTGCTTCAGTGAGCAGCTCACAGTCAAAACATCCAGTTTAGAGACATTGGGATACCATCGGTTTTATGGACACTATAAACACAAAATACTTTTTTGTTGTATGAGTTGGTACCGCCTCTATCCTAGAATGAAAAAAGAATGTAAAACTAGTTATGCTAATAATATAATGTAATAAAAATTGGTTGTTGTTGTTATATTATACTGCTCAAAAGAATTAAAGCACCACTTTTTTCAAAGGCCACCAAATTTTGAAAAGTTGACCTACAAGCTCGAAATCTCAGTATGACGTTTGTCCTGACGCCTACCAAGCATATGCTTCAGCACAACTCCCCAACTTGAGTAGTTTCGGGGTTGCACCCCGAAAACCAGCCCATTTTCGAAAACTGCAAATTGAAGTTTGCGAAAAACGCTGCAGGACTTGTCGCAGGTTGCCAATGCAGTCGAAAATGAATGAGTCTTGCTCTTAAGGGTTCCACAAACACGTAGAAATCGTTACATTTGACGTTTGGGCATTTTCAACCCCCTTCATCATCCCCTAAACATGGACTACCATTGGGGGCGTCTGAGAAGGTACCGGGTGTGTTTAACCATCTGAAAACCGGCACACCGTCCTCAGTTGCTGATTGCAGTAAGTTCTTAAGGCCTCCGGCAATGTCCACACCCCCTAACACCCTCAACTGGCATGGGACCATACCACCCCCTCTCGATTCACCCCTAAGGAAGGTTTTAATCGAGATGTTTATCAGTGCTGTGAATGCGGGGGTCTTCCTCTACCGTTTCAAAAAAGGAGCTGTGCCTTTGTCACCACCCCTTCCCCTGCAACCCCCGTTTGTATGATTTTTCGAATCAGGCCCTTTTTAAGGGCTGAAACGAGGTCTTAATCGCTGAAAGGGCTGTAAAGGTCCTTAGAAGTAGTGGTGACACGAGATCAAACCCTTCCGATCGATGATTGACATTCCGTCCCCCAAATTCGAAATTTTTGCATCCCCAACCCTCCCTGTCTGGACGCGTAACGCGTCATGGCAGAGTTTTCAGAGTTGGATGGAAATGAAGCTTATGGCCTGCAATGGAGCCCAAAACATCAGGTTGGATAGAAATTCATCGGTAGGTTGGGAAACGGGACCAAAGTTTTTCAAAAAAGTGTACTGCCTCCAGTAAGTACGCCCATGCATAGGCAACCCACATCACGTCCGTGCGTGTGGGTTGCCTATGATCGGCATTAGTTTACAAAGTTTGGCAATGAGGGAAAAATGTCGTGATGTGGGTTGCCTATGCATTGGTGTACTTACTAGAGGCTGTTAACTTTTTTGAAAACTTTTTGGTCCCGTTTCCAACCCTACCGATGAATTTCCATCCAACCTGCTGTTTTGGGCTCCATTGCAGGCCATAAGCTTCATTTCCATCCAACTCTGAAAACTCTGCCATAACGCGTTACGCGTCCAGACAGGGAGGGTTGGGGGTGCAAAAATTTCAAATTTGGGGGACGGAATGTCAATCATCGATCGGAAGGGGTTGATTTCATGTCACCACTACTTCTAAGGACCTTTACAGCCCTTTCAGCGATTAAGACCTCGTTTCAGCCCTTAAAAAGGGCCTGATTCGAAAAATCATACAAACGGGGGTTGCAGGGGAAGGGGTGGTGACAAAGGCACAGCTCCTTTTTTTAAACGGTAGGGGAAGACCCCCGCATTCACAGCACTGATAAACATCTCGATTAAAACCTTCCTTAGGGGTGAATCGAGAGGGGGTGGTATGGTCCCATGCCAGTTGAGGGTGTTAGGGGGTGTGGACATTGCCGGAGGCCTTAAGAACTTACTGCAATCAGCAACTGAGGACGGTGTGCAGGTTTTCAGATGGTTAAACACACCCGGTACCTTCTCAGACGCCCCCAATGGTAGTCCATGTTTAGGGGATGATGAAGGGGGTTGAAAATGCCCAAACGTCAAATGTAACGATTTCTACGTGTTTGTGGAACCTTTAAGAGCAAGACTCATTCATTTTCGACTGCATTGGCAACCTGCGACAAGTCCTGCAGCGTTTTTCGCAAACTTCAATTTGCGGTTTTCGAAAATGGGCTGGTTTTCGGGGTGCAACACCGAAACTACTCAAGTTGGGGAGTTGTGCTGAAGCATATGCTTGGTAGGCGTCAGGACAAACGTCATACTGAGATTTCGAGCATGTAGGTCAACTTTTCAAAATTTGGTGGCCTTTGAAAAAAGTGGTGCTTTAATTTTTTTGAGCAGTATATTATTTCTTATGCCCCCCTGTCATATCCTAACCTCCATAGTGACTACTCAATGTTTTTATTTTCTTTTACTAGAATGGAATGTAAGTAAATGACATGGGTACACCTTACTGAACAATCCTCAGTCTGTGGCCAGTTGGACTTGATCCAGACAAGAGTGAACATGTTGCGTACACTAATCGTCGACTGCCAAGGGTTTAAAATTGGAGATAACAAGTTTATATTTAAAGAAAGGGCCATTATCGATTGTTCCACTTTTTGGATATCGCAAGCTACCCATTTGGTGTTTAAACCACCTTATGCGTTTGATTTGTTGTGTGATAAAGACCGTAAACAAACCCAGTGGATTGAAACTCATATGCAAGTAGACTGGAATAAAGGAACCATTTCATATAACCACCTGGACATGGTCATGAAAGCCCACTTGTCTTCTGCCCATGTAGTATTTGTGAAAGGTAGTGAAAAACGTCAATGGCTACAACAATTTTAGGCGTCTTACTGCCAATGTATCGATTTAATGGACAGGGGCTGTCCCTCGCTGCAAAAACTCATGGACCGCTGCCCCTCTGACAACATTACCCATAAAGCCATGGCACAGGTGTGGCAATTGTTTCATTGGCTAACCACCAATGCCTGCTGGGAGTTGTTAAATAAAATTAAAACTCTAGGTTTACCTGTGAATGACACCAGTGAGATTTCTACAAGCGACGTGTAAACATCTACATTATACCATGGAGAAAGGGGATGCTACCGATAAAGCGATTGGAAAGTTCTTTGTGTGTAAAAAGAAACTAGACAGTTTTACCAAAGAAGAATTACTGGCTCTCCCAAAATCGTTCATTTATTATGTGGCAGCAAATGCAGTGAAATAAATCTGGCAACATGTGCCAAAATCATGATCACCATAAGCAAGTGGCTATGGTAAAAATACCATCTATGCGACAGTGCGCCTCTTGCCAGCTGGTCAAACTGTATCACGGTCATAAAAGTCCATGTAAAGACTTTGTTTCTTCATTCCACGGGTGTGATGGAGAAAAAAAGCAGCAACAACAAACATAATCCACAGAGGAGGAGGAAGATCAAACCTTTTCTCCACCTATGGAAAAGGATATGCCAGACCTGTACTGGCAATGGTGTCATTGACAAAGTCATTCAATACTTGACTTTCGAAATCTACCTACCTTGTTTTTATTTGTGTGGTCCTGGAACTTGTCTTGAAGATCCTTAGCAGCGTGGTGATATACCTATTAATCCTTTTGGATCGAGCATGCACCTTTCTTATCGCCATAGGCATTCTGCATTAAGACGTGTAGCAGATAAAGTATCGTTGAAAAGCTAAACAACATTTGACATCCTGCGATGTATCAGTGGGGGAGAGGTTGGCAGCCCTCATTGTGATTAGTGCTATAAAAAGAAAGTTAATGATGAGTGGACATGAACATTGAAAAGGATTGAGGAATTGGTATTTCTTTGTATTCTATTTTGTAAAGCCATATATGTTGTGGAATAAAAACAAGGTTTACAAGGTCACAATGTCTTTTAATTTTAAAATGGTGATAGCCATTTCTTCATTTTCATTTTTTCACACATGAATATTTACAATTTCCACTTTTCTTTTTTTTACATTCTCCTTGTTTAGTTTTACACATTCAGTACATTTTTGTTGTTGTGAAATAAAAACAAGGTTTACCAGATCATAATGTCTTTTAATTTTAAAATGGTGATAGGCAGTTCTTCATTTTCATTTTTTCACACATGAATATTTACAATTTCCACTTTATATGTTTTTTACATTCTCCTTGTTTAGTTTACACATTCTGTACATTTTTGTTGTTGTTGTGAAATAAAAACAAGGTTTACCAGATCACAATGTCTATTAATTTTAAAATGGTGATACCTATTTCACTTTTTCACACATGGATATTTAAAATTTCCACTTTATATTTTTTACATTTCCCTTGTTTAGTTCGCACATTCTGTACATTTATTTAAAAATCTTTTTCGTAATATACAAAAGCAAACATTTTACACTAAAATGTATTCCTTATCTTATTTATACTAAACTACAGTAACCTAACATTATACATTCTACTTAAAGTTTTTTTTACAAAAAATATTACAATATAAAACACAGTACAAATATTACAATATAGTGATCATTAGACTTAAGTATAGTAATGGTCGTCAATGCGACTGTTTCCCCAAGCAAGAGTATCAAATGTGTTGGGTATAATGAATCGTTTGTTGTCTTCATTACTTAAAGCAAAGTTGTTCAACAAATTGGTATGTAGCTGATGATTTTTACTTCTAAATACACACATTTTCTTATATAATACAGGTTGGTTACTAACTATACAGTTTTTATAATCGCTTATATCTAACTCTTTACTAACAACATTCTTTTTCACTCCTTTTAATTTTTTTACTACTACATCATCAACTGTCATATAGCTGTATGATTTAGATTTTGTGACTACAAAGGTGTCTATAATAACACCAGCACATTCATCCTTAAATTTCCCAAGAACCTTTTTGTTTACTAGAGGTAAATGGTAAATATTATCCTCGGGATAGTCACTTGTATCAAACCTATTTAGCTCAGTTTTGATATCCTCATAAAAATCATCAGTTTTAAACTCATAATTAAAAGAATCTGTGCCTGTGTAGAGTAATTTAGCATTATCAAGATAGTTTTTCTTTACATAATTATAGTGAAATTCATACATAAGTGTTTTTGACAATTCCAGAATGGTGTAACCCACATATATGGGTTTGTTGTAAGTTACTTTAAGACGATTCATTTGTATTACAACTAAATCCTCATGAATAATTGAACAGCTATGAAAGTTAGGCTTGCTTATTAAGTTGCTCGCACCATACCTTTTACCATCATTCTCCCACTTTGTTATCAGCTTTACGTCAATTCGTTTATCAACATTCTCCATAGTCTTTCCAAAAACACTATTATTCATGAGTTTATAAAAATCTTTTTCAAAAGCATTTGTTGATAGTGTTCTAAAATTATTGTTTTGATCAATATACGGTTTGAGCCATGCTGATTGATGAAATTGCAATACGCGATGAATTTTAGTTAATTTCAATCCTTGCTGTAAACACTGTTTCAAGTTTTGATAATGTATTACATATTTACATTTATCATTTACATTAGCAATTAACATTTTTGTTCGTGATGTGATGTATGGAGATTTCATATTCTCAGGACAAAATGGTAAATCATTATGATCATCATGTAACTCTTTAGGGTACTCAAGATTTACCTCTAAAATATATCCATTATCATCGTTATCATTAAGAGTGCCAACATGTAAGACATCAATTTCAGGTTGTGTCAGCCAGCGAAAATCTTTCAGTGGTATATATTGACTCATAGCCCAACCGTAGACAATATACTTTGACTCTTCACAAGGGTTGTAGCTAGACATGTATTTATTATTTGCTTTAAAATATCGCCCACTACATTGGCTTAATCCACCTCGAATTGATGATTTTATGAAATGAATCATGTCTATATCAGTCATCAATTCTAAATTTACTTTCGTTTTTTTTAACATTGAACTAAAACTTAACCCAGGAGCAGTGAAATACTGACAAGGATCAAGGTCATAAGTTTTCATACAAACATTCCGAAAATTTTCAAAAACATCTGCTAATAATAACACATCTGTCTTCAAATATATGTCTGAAAATTCTTCTAAAATTTGAATGTCGAACTGTGTCCATACACGTTGTGCATGTAAATATTCCTGATCACTAATATGACTTGTGTTTAAGGAACTGTAAAATGCATCTTTTGGTGGTAAAGAACACTCCTCAAGACGTTCCACACAGATAATATATTCATAAGGGAATATACCCTTTTGACGAATCAAATTAAAATCATCTTCTTTAGGAAAGACACGTTGAATTTCATGAAACTGATCTGATTTTAAAATACTAGCCAGCTTATCAAGACTACTTGGTATAATGCGGAATGAATCTAAAAATCGCAGTTTTATTGTTTTTTTTTATTGTCAGTTTTGATGTATTTTGTGAACGATATGTATTGTTCCTTATTATTTGCAATCACATCAATTTTCACACCTGAAGCTCCAAATTCTTTCACGATAAAGTGGTTATCGTATTGGCTACCGTTATGTAGAATGACTGGAATGAATTTATTTACTCTATAATTTAAATTACATTCTTGGTGAGCAGCACCACGATATTTTCCTGTTAAATGATCATGATCGCGAACCCTGTCCGTATATAAACATTCACCACATATAAAACAATTAGTTTAAGTTTCAAAACCCATTTGTTGTGATGATGTTAGTGGCTCCATTGGAATGATCGTTTTTAAAATAGAGGATATACGGATGGCTTCTTTCTCAAGTCTTTCCATAAAAACTTTAGGTGCATCAGGTCCTCTATAGAGCTCAAACTTATTTAAAGAGTCATCATAACTACATTGAATATAATATGCAAAGCTAAAAGTTTCATGAATGTGAGTAGTGTTGGTGAAAGGTTGGGCTGGATTCGATGAACATGTATTAAATGGTTTTAGCAAAGCCTCGAAGTCAGCATATATAACAAATAGTACTCGAAACTGTTTCTCATAATCCTTAAATTTTAGAATGTTATTTTAGGAGTCGGTAATACCGTACAAACATGATTACACCCCCATTTTTAGCCTATTTTCAATTTTGAAAAAATAGGCTTATGAGATCACCTTTTGTCCGTGTGTGTGTGTGTGTGTGTGTGTGTCCCTAATAAAATCTAATCGGCTGGAGCGATTTCAATGAAACTCGGTAAGTTCATAGCACTATTCCCGGCGACCTCGAGCGTGCCCATCAAATTTTGTTATGTCTCACCAATCCAACATGGCGGCTGTGCGAAATATTTCACTAGCATTCAATATCTCCGAAACTATTACCGATATCGCCCTGAAATTGTGTACGGTGATAAAGGGCACTATTAGAAGTTCACCTATGAGACTTTCAAATACCTGGTGACTGCAAAACCAACATGGCGGTCAAGCGAATTTAAGAATTTTAAATAGACTTTTCTCGCGATTTAACTATCCAAACGTAATGAAACTTGGTACAGCAAATGTTTATACACATTGCAATCCACTGGAGTATAATTTAGTTCAATTGTTTACATAACCTCAAAATGGCGGCTGTGCGAAATATTTCACTGACATTCTATATCTCCGAAACTATTACAGATTTTACCCTGCAATTTTGTACGGTGATAAAGGGTACTAATACAAGTTTACCTATGTACCTATGTATAATTCATAAACCTGTAAAGTACAAAACGAACATGGCGATCAAGCGAATTTGAAATGTTTTAATAGACTTTTCTCGTGATTTAACTCTCTGAGCGCAGTGAAATGAGGTACAGTAAATGATTTTGCAGATTGTAATGCACTGCCATCTAATTTAATTCAATTGTTTACATAACCTCAAGATGGCGGCTGAGCGAAATTTTAAAATTAAGTTTTTATTTCTTGTGTCGTAATCATGCGATCGAAGT
Source organism: Meconema thalassinum (assembly GCA_946902985.2). Classification (NCBI taxonomy): domain Eukaryota; kingdom Metazoa; phylum Arthropoda; class Insecta; order Orthoptera; family Tettigoniidae; genus Meconema; species Meconema thalassinum. The sequence goes on along the minus strand of OX336388.2, from coordinate 2,093,827,730 downwards.
GAAAGTTTGAATAATGAACCTAGGCAATAATTGTCCTTGAATGGTACATAACTCTATGGCCTATACATATAACATTCCTAAATGGCGAGCTTCCGAAATATTTAGACGGTTCTCAATATCTGTGAAACTTTTACAGCAACCAAACTGATTTTTTTATGTTCATAGAGACTATGATCATATGTTCACCTAAAGGACTTTCAGTAACCTGGTGAGCACAAATCCAACATGGCGGCGACGCGAATTATAAATATTTAAATGGACGTTTCTCGCGAATTAACTATCCGAGTGCCGTGAAACGTTGCACCTTAAATGCTTATACAAATGTTGATCCACTGGCATCTAATTTATTTCAATTGTTTGCATAATCACAAGATGGCTTCTGTGCGTAATTTAAAAATCTCGTTTTTACTTCTTGTGTTCTAATCATGCGATTGAAGTTTGAATACCACACGTACACAATAATCTTAATGTAATAGTACAAAAATAAAAATCCAACCTGGCGACCATCTGAAATATTTAGACGGTTCTCAATATCTACGAATTTGTTAAAACAATTAAACTGAAATTTTGTATGTTGATAGAGGCAATTAACATTAGCAGGATATATGAAAATAGGCTGTATATTTCTTCACGGAACTACTTGTTGGTGTTGAATTAGTTGGTCCTCTTTCTGGAAATGTAACAAACAGCCATCACACATCCACTTTTTACCATCGTGTTATGAAACCTGACTACCAACAAGTCTACTGAAATGTTTTATCCAACAATAGTGGGCATTTTCACCTTCAGTTACTTACAGTAAATTTACACGAGCATTCTTTTTTTTCTGAGTATAATATAGAGGACCTTCTATACTCTTATTTTCAATTCCATAAACATTAATACTTACATTGTTCAGCTCTTCAAAACGTTGAATGTCTTTTATCGCCATAGGAAATTCTATTTCTTTTAAATCTAACACTGAAGAATAGTGAGGATATGATGATGTTATCTCCACATCCCTTACTGCTGGATGGAGAGCAGAGGTTACAGCCCACGCAAAACATGCATGGTCACTATTCATAACGTTTACACAAGCTTTCTTACGTTTGATCCACACTGGTAAATCAATGTATGATGATGCTCGAATGGGGTTATATTTATTCAGGTTGGTTTCCAAATAAAGTACTTCAACTAACGCCCAGCCTGACTCCCTTTCCTGGAACTCTTCACTCTTCACAATGATAGCACTTGAAATATTTTGATATCACTAATATTAGTTGATTCGTTAACAATTATGTTTTTTGTATTGAAGGATTTGATATCCGTAATTTCATCTTCGCTCCCAGTTTTTACATAGAGTTCAAAAAGTTCAAAATTCATTTTAATTGTTTTATGCTCTAATAAAACATTACCTACCAAGCCAAACACAGTAGGTTGAACATTTTTTAAAAATGATTCAATAATTTGAGTTTTTCCTTTACTATAAAGTCCATAACTAGCAATTCGACTTTTAAATGCACTACCTATTTGTTGAACATTTCCAGAATTTATTTCATGGCAAGCGTTATTTTTAAGATGAATACTGCGTAAATGTCCATGAATGATTGAAGAAGGTATATCAATATTCCATACATCACAATGTGTTATCGACGGTTCACCATTCTTCATTCTTTTTGTTGCACAGCTATTTTCACAATCCTTAGAACGTTTACGCTTTTGAGCATCACATTCGTTTAAAGGTTCCGGGCTAGTTGTTGGTTTTACAGTTTTTATTTAATTCTTGTTGTTCACTATGCACTTCAACCATGTGGGATTGATATCGCTGTACAGCAGAAAAACCAAGTTCGCAAACTGAACACGAAAATGGTGCTGAACTAACATGCATTAAATTTACATGACGTGCAAGATTATCTTGTCTGTTAAATGTGGTAGCACAATGACTGCACACAAACATTTCAATGTCATGTTTAACATTTGCGTGTCGTTGAAGGCTGTCAGGTCTTGAGAACTGTTTCTTGCAGTCACCACACTTGAACATTATGATCACTTTCGAAATTACCTATATAAGAAAGAAATCATAAATGTTAATAAATGATAAAACAAAGTACAATATAGTTTAATTACATTCCAGTCAATGGTTATAGCAGGGTATTTAAATCGAACATCTGTGAACTCCTAGCAAGTCTAACTTCATGTAGTTCTAACTGAGGGTTACTATATACCACTATCACTGACAATTAGCGGTGAACATTGGAACTTGATAGAGTGGTAGAAGCCAGCGGTCGCCAGTTAAGTGAGCTAGGTGCGACGTTATAGTCAGTCTTAAAGCAAGTCTAAACTTGTAGAACATGTCACGTGATAGAAACTAGTGATCGCCAGATAAGTGAGCTAAGTGTAACGTCATAGCCAGTCTTAAAACAAGTCTAAACTTGTAGAACATGTCACGTGATAGAAACCAGAGATCGCCAGTTAAGTGAGCTAAATATGACGACATAGCCAGTCTTAAAACAAGTTTAAACTTGTAGAACATGTCACGTGATAGAAACCAGCGATCGCCAGTTAAGTGAGCTAAGTGTGACGTCATAGCCAGTCTAAAATAAGTCTAAACTTGTAGAACATGTCACGTGATAGAAACCAGCAACCACCAGTTAAGTGAGCTAAGTGTGACGTCATAGTCAGTCATAAAGCAAGTCTAAACTTGTAAAACATGTCACGTGACAAGGGTAAGTTAGATAAAGTTAGGTTATGTTAGGTGAACTGAGGTAAAGTCTTTAAATATTCCCTCTGTCACTGACACCTAGCAATGAACATTCATACTTAATAGAGCGGTAATCAATATCTAACCTACAAAATTAGCTTTACACACCATGGTCAAGTAGTTCCAACTTTTGACTGCCAAATATACCATTTTCACTGACATGTAGTGGTGAACATTGGAAAATATCACTGTTTAAAAGTTATAAGAGGGGCACTTACCTTTATATAATTTATCAACTGCTGCCACTGAATGAACAGATTGTAGGAATCTGGTAACCTACAGGTACCCAATTATCTGTAAATTAATCAATCAATCAATCAATAAATACATTCCAATCAATAACTTCAACATCAATTAGTAATAAAAGACTACAGTCCATTAATAATTAGTACTTACCATGCAAAATAATTTAATGATTTTCTACCAAAAAGGCTTTTTTACAACTCTTGAGCAGTAATAGAGCACTGTTCACTCAAAGCGAGTAATAAAGACTGACAGTAGGGAAATAAATGACACCTCTCTTATATAAATTCTCATCGCTCGTGTCAGCAGTTTTTTGCAGGTCATTGCAATTCCTTTCCCAATACAGCCGAGAGTCCAAAGTACACTAGGAACACCTGTGTGGTATCCAATTATTGCTGACTTTGCATGATCATCACCCATTGTCTTGATCAACACCTGGGGTTTCAAATTACTGCAGCGTCAGTCATAGCAACAGCAGTGTGCGCTCTCTGGCATGTCAGCAACATGACACCGGAAGGAAAACCTGTGTAATATCCAATGACTGCTAACTTTGCATGATCATCACCCATTGTAATGATGAACACCTGGGGTTTCAAATTACTGCAGCGTTAGTCATAGTAAACAGATCTGTGCGCTCTCTGTCATGTCTGCAATATGACACAGGAAATAACAAGTCGGTTTACTGCACGTACCATCTCCACAGTTTTAACATCTTAAGAACATGTATTATTCTCTTTCAACTACAAATGACACATCCATCATCCAAGTTAGATCCCTTGTATGTTCACATGTATTTCATCACTTTCCTTTCATATCGTTGTCACATTATAATAGTGGGGGATTAGTGAGCAACGTCAGTTCAACACAATGCTTTACACGCAAAATGTAGTTAAGCCCTTTGACATAATTTAAATAAATTCATGGGCCAGTCCGTAGGAACCAGGCCAAAGGGACCGGTCCAAAGGGATCAGTCCAATGGGACTCATCCACAAGGACTCGTCCACAAGGACCTGTCAACAAGGACTCGTCCACAAGGACCTGTCCACAAGGACCTGTCAACAAGGACTCGTCCACAAGGACTCGTCCACAAGGGTCTGTCCAAAAGGACTCGTCCACAAGGACTCGTCCACAAGGACTTGTCCACAAGGACCTGTCAACAAGGATCTGTCATCAATGACTTGTCAACAATGAACTGTCAAAAATGACCCACCAACAATAACCCGTCAACAATACCCCGTCCACAGGGATCCGCTCCCCCACCCTCTTACAAAAGCCATGAGTGGACATGAGTAGTGGAGTAGTAGGAGTTCTGCTTCACCCATTTTATTTGTACCCGACTGTACATGTTAAAATAATTAATATCTCTTGAACGCATGGTCCGATTTTGACAAATGAGGTGTCGTTGGACTCGGGTTGACGGGGGCTTTGCTATAGACCACTTGTTATATTTTTGATTTTTTTAAAATTTTTGTTTTCGAAATTAGGCGATAGTTTGAAAACCAAACATGATAGAACGTTGTGCCATGGCTCAAACGAATGGTCCTTATGACCTTTATTTTTTGTAATAAAACTTTTTAATTTTTATGTTTTTTGAAAACACTCCAATTTTGAAAATCCTATATTTTGGAAACTAGGAAGTTTACAAAAAGGTTTGTTTGATGTAAATCAATGAACCCTACCCCCTCTACCCCCAAAATAAATTTCAAGTCTCTAGGGCAAAAACCTGACAGTAGTGGGGTAAGGGGAAAGCTGTCTACTAACTTATTTAACCCTCCTCGTATTTGCCCCGAACCTGATATTTCGCTAACCAATGGTCAGATTTGAACATACAGGGTGTCCTAGCACTCGTAGTGATGCCCCCTAATTTCCTATAGGCTCTTTATTTAAATAAAAGACCAAAACTATTAGGTCATTCGCTTTTAATATTTTCTAAACCCATGGTTGGATTTGAGCATATGTGGTGTCCTAGGAATCGTGGTGAACCTCTCTTTCGTATGGACGTATTATTTCCACTCTTAAAATAGTGCTAGGTTGTAGGTTCTGCTCTACTTAGCAAGTTGTGAGCCCCTGCTACCTTGGAATGGAAGGAGTCATGCTAGGAAGGCGTGCTTGGATTCGTCTTTTTCGTCTCGTTGCGCTCTTTACGGAAATGTAGGTGTCGAAAAGGTGAAAATCTGGAAACACGTTTTTTTTGGGGGGGAAAAACGTGATTTTAAACATTTTGCTATATCTCGCGAACCAATCATGCTAGAGGCGTGTACGACGGGTCCAAGGACTCGGGCTGATGTCCTCTTTGCTATGGACCACTCGTTATAATTTTTAAAAAATATTGGAAACTCGAATTTTGGGTAAACACGTGTTTTTTGTGATTTTTGCCGATATTTCACGAACCAATAACGCTAGAGACGTGTACGAGGTGTCCTAGGACTCGGGATAACGCCCCCTTTCAAATATGGTAGATATTTTTTTCCAAAAAATAATTCACAAAGGGCCTAACGCCATACATGATGAAAAAAACAGTTTTTTTTCTTTACCTCTTTATAAAGTTCATGAAGCGTGGTGGTTGAGAGAGACGATACGGCTGGGTGTGTGTGTTTCAACGAACCTGTCGCTAACCACAAGGACCATGCTTAATAGAACAATCGCTATTTCGACGGGTCGGTGTATGACAGAGCGAGCGTGCTTTTTTCTGATATTTTACCTTTAACGAGTAAACGGTGATGAGAACTTGGTTCTATGTTGATCGAAGCGAGTACAGAAAACAAACTTGCAGACGAGCAGGAGGTGAATGTCATTTGAGCTTATTGGAAGGCGTTGATCTGACTTGACAACAGGTGCAATGGAAAAATGACCATGACGCTTGAAGGTGAAATAATTTGACCATCGTGGTGGCAGGGAAGAGCGAAAGGCATGTGAACATGTGTGAAACCACATGAGGGCTAAACATGTTACAACCTGTCTTGCTTCGTACGTGACAAAATGCAAGTCCATGTGAAATTTGATCTACCACAGGTGTTCGCCTGGGACGTTAGCTGTCCACGTGCCTGATAACAGAATGTTCAAAGCGTGGGGAAAAAAAAGATTATACATGCAAGGTAACATATATAAAGACATGTTGTTATCATTTCCACACTCACTTAGGTGACTACCTTTGAACACACTGCGTTGCATGAAACCCCTGGTCTTGTTTAACAGTTTTGGTGTTGGTGAAAAATACTTAACCTTGTTGTGGGGTAGGTATATATTTATTCATTTATATATTTATTGATTTTTATATAAATACAAGCAATTATTTATTGATTAGGTAATTAATGATTTTATTTATTTGTTTGTTTGCAGATAACGTGTATAGCCTACCTGTCGTGTGTCTGAGGGAAATATATTAAAGAAAGAGAAAGACAGACAGCTAAAAAAGGAAACCATTTCCACACTAGCCCACGAGACGGGAATAAAGCAAACATTACACGTTAAGGTGAGATTTTTTTAAATATATAACCTGTTTCATTTTGTTTTGTTTATGAAATGCATAAACTATATGGAATGGATATACTTATGGTGGTTTATTTTATTTCTTTTTAGAGTGTTGGAAAACGCTTGACCTCTGGTGATAACCAGGAACGCGTGTGTTTGTGGCCATTGTCAAGCAGTCTACAGCTGAAAACTCAGGTGAGAGTGTTTTTTAAAATAATGTCATTTACTGCTGCGGATTCGTTAACTTGGGAACTCCTAAATAGTTGTTTTAAATCGCGCGTGTGCTCCTGCCGCATAGTGAATGTTAGAAAAAGTTTGATTCCCAAAGAATTTTTAGAATCTTGTTTTGAAATTTTTAAAATTGAAATTTGTATAGCGCAAAGGTTGCATACGGCTTTAAAGGTGAATACAGAACTGGTGTGCGATTCCATATATAAAAAGAAGGACGTAGAGCATAAAGAGACATTCTATATTTGCAGTAAAATGCAAGAGCTTTTGATAGCCCATAATTTGGAACAGTGGTATCAAAGCCATGTGGTGAATGCCTTGCTATCAAAATTTGATAAACTGCAACAAGGACCGAGTGGCCTTGCCTTAGACAAAATTCATCATCTACAAATCAACATTTGTCAATTCAATCCGTTGAATGCAGCTATATTGAAACACCACCAGCAATAGCTTCGAAAAAGGCTGTGGTGAATATTGTGAACCATGACAATGATTGCTTTCTGTGGGCTGTGGCTGCGTATTTGCAGCCAGCTCAAGATCGTAATGTTAACAGACCAGCAAAGTACAAGGCCAAGTTTGATGAATTGAAACAAACTTTAAATTTAACTCGAGTATCGTTCCCTATGGACTTAACCGAGATCCATTGGTTTGAACAAGACAACCATGACTTTTCGTTCATGGTGTATGGCCTTGATGGTGATGAGATTGTGGGTCCTCTTTATGCCACAAAAGAACCGAAACGTCATTACATTCATCTTTTATATTTATCTGTAGGGGAGGTGAATCACTATTGCCTGATTAAAAGCCTGAGTAGATAGCTAAGCAGTCAAGCGTCCAAAGCACATGGTAAAAACATATTTGTGATCGTTGCTTGCAATATTTTACAACCCCCATGCTCTTAGAACGTCATAGGGTAGATTGTGTTTCTCAGGAAGCGGTGAGACTGATATTGCCACACGGCGACAAGGCTGTGTTAAAGTTTAAGGACATTCACAGGCGTGACACTGTCCCCTATGTGGTGTATGCAGATTTCGAAGCTCTCACCACACCCATGGCGGGATGTGAACCAGATCCCACCATTAGCTCAACCACACCCATTCAAAAACATGAACCCTTTGCCATAGGATTTAATGTGGTGTGTGCCTATGACCCCACACAATCCGTTTACTAATACCGCGAGGGGCCAGATTGTGCCAAATGGTTCTTGGATGAACTTGTCAAGTTGGCTCATGATGTACAGGAATTACTGGACCACCCAGTACCCATGAGCCTATCTCCAGAACAGCAGCAGCGGTATGAGCATGCCACGACATGCCATATTTGCGAAAAGCCTATTTTAAGTGGAGAGGAAAAAGTCAGAGACCACTCGCATTTTACAGGGGAGTTCCGTGGAGCTGCGCACAGTAAATGCAACTTGAACTTTCCAGCTCCTCGTTTCATCAGTGTCTTTTTCCACAATCTGGCGAATTATGACATTCAGTTTTTGATTCGTGAATTGGGCCATGTCAACAAGGGCTCGTTTACCATTATTCCCCAATACCATGAGCCTTTTACGGCCCTGACATGGTGGTTGGGCGACTTTAGCATTCGATTTTTGGATTCCTTTAAGTTTATGGCATCCTCGCTAGACAGCCTTGTGAATGGCTTGAATGAGGAGGAATTAAAAAATACTAGAATGCATTTTAATGATCCTGAGCAATTTCAATTGTGCATTCGGAAAGGTATATTCCCGTATGATTTCTGCAACAGCTGGGACGTGTTAAAGCAAAGAAAACTCCCATCACAAGAGAAATTTTACTCGAAACTAACACGCAGTACCGTTTCCGATGAAGACTATGCACATGCATGCCAAGTTTGGCGAGTGTTTGGCATGGACACGCTAAGTGAATATGCTTTGCATTACCTAAAACTGGATGTATTGCTGCTCACTGATGTGTTTGAAAAATTCCGTGAGTTGTGTCAACACATTTACGGTCTTGACCCGGCTCACTATTATACGAGTCCTGGGCTCTCGTTCGATGCCGCTTTAAAATACACTCAAGTTGAATTGATTTACTCACTGATGTAGACATGGTTCTATTTTTTGGAAAGGGCATTCGTGGCGGCTTTGTGTCACTTAACCAACGCCATGCCGAAGCGAACAATGTCTACATGCCTGATTATTCACCAGACAAACCAGAATCGTACTTAATGTACTATGACGTGAATAATTTGTACGGTTACGCCATGAGTCAGCCTTTGCCCTATGGGAAGTTTGCTTGGCTGACAGACAAACAAGTGTCAGAATTTGATGTGAACATGGCTAGCCAAGAAACAGGCCGTGGATATGTGCTAGAAGTGGATATTGAATATCCCTCATTCTTGTATGATGAACATGCCGATTTCCCATTCTGCCTTGAGCAAATGGTTCCCCCTGACAGTAAAGTGAAAATTGAAAAACTCATGGGCACACTTTACAACAAAAATCGATATGTGCTACATATCCAAATGTTGGTGCAATGGCTCACCCAAGGCTTGGTGTTGAAGAAAATCCACAGGGGTATTTCTTTTGCTCAAAAAGCATGGCTTGAGCCATACATGCGACTCAACACAGAGCACCGACAAACGGCAACACAGCAGTTTGAATTTTTTTTTTTTAAATTAATGAACAACTGCATCTATGGCAAGTCTATGGAGAATGTCCGCAAATACCGTGACATTAAATTGGTCAATATCTGGGAGGGGCGGTGGGGTGCCCGGCGGTAATTGCCAAGCCAAATTTCAAATCGATCAAAATTATCGATGAGGATTTGGCTACTATTGAAATGAGTAAGACCAGCGTGACCATGGATAAACCCATTTACTTGGGTCAAGTCATTTTAGACTTTTCTAAATCGGTTATGTATCGATTCCACTATGAGTTTGCCAAACGCCATTTTGAGGACGTCTCTCTTTTGTATATGGATGCGGACTCATTCATTTACCACATTCGCCCCTGCAACCCCTATGACGTCATGAGGCAACATAGTGACTGGTTCGACACCTCTTGCTATAGCGTTGATAACGTGTTTCAGCTGCCCATAAAAAACAAGAAGGAAATGGGCGTTTTAAAAGATGAATGCGGTGATTCCATTATGACGGAATTCGTAGGTTTGGCCTCAAAAATGTTTGCTTACCGCACACTCGACTGTAAGGAATCCAAAAGAGCAAACGGTGTAGGTAGGGCAGTGGTAAAATCGCTACGTGTTGATGACTATCTAGCGGTTTTACGCAGTGGCAAAGCTATGTCTCATACACAGTGCAGGATACAATCCAGCAACCATCATTTGTATCTTGTGGAACAGCGAAAACGCACCCTCGCCTCCATGGATAACAAGCGTGTGTGTGCTGATGACCTGCTCACCAGCCTGCCCTGGGGTTATGATCGCAAGGAGGAGGAGGTGGGATTTCATTGTTTAATCGTTTATGGGACATAGCTTTATGTAACTTGTAGATTTAGTATTTTGTAAATATTGGTTTCTGTCATTATATATAGTAGATTTTGTAAATAGTGGCAACCCATTTGGACCTTCTGCTCTTTAAAAAAAGTTCTATGAAACCTTATTTTTAAAAAAAATTTGATTGGTGAATAGTTTGATTCTTTTAAGCTGTACAAAGTTGTGTTTTTTTGTAAATATGAAATAAGTAAGATTTTTAGTAACTTGAATAACTAGTAATGATAAACTAAAAAAGTTATTTTGGGATGAGTGTGCATGTCAAGAATGTGCTTTTGGGAATAAATAAAGTGGTTGTGTTTGTTCCCAAAGACAGGTGTGAATGTATGAGTAGAGAGAGAAAGCTGATGTGTGTGGTTGACCAAAGCAAACACGGTGAGGTAGGGGGGTGTGTGGGAAATAGTCACTTATATACTCATTTTGTTTTCAATAGTTTCTTTTTTTTCCGTGAAATGTGGCAGACAATAGACATTATTTTTGTAAAAACAGTCTTACCTGCAGTAGTCGTAGACCTCGACGTTTCTCCATACACGCATTAACACATTGCAGTATTATCAAGGTCAAGCACTTGCATCAACATCATTGTCAAATCTCAACTTTCGACATACACCAAATGGAAAAATGTGAAAAGAGCAAAATGGAAAATCTATGTTTCGATATCACCAAAAACGGACATTTTTAAAAACTGGAAATGGCCATGTGTGAAATATGAAAATTCAAAAACTTCAAACGGACATTGTTTATAAAGTGTCATCAGCAAAATGGAAAAATCCATATCATCAAAAAACGTTTAACATGAAACGAACGTTTTCCAAAACTGTAAATTGCAAATTGGCAAAATGGCAATGTGTGAAATGTGTAAAATGAAAAATTACCCATCAACATCATGATTTTTTAAAATTAAAAATAACAAAATATCGTGCTCTGGTAAACCTTTGTTTTTATTTCATAGTCATAGTGAATTGACAAAAGTAAAATAGAATACAAACAAATCCCAATTCCTCACTCCTCAATGTTTATGTCCATGCATCATCAACTTTCCTTTCATAGCACTCATGACAATCAGGGCTGCCATCCTTTCACCCTCTGAGGCATCACTGGATGTGAAACGTTGTATAGCTTTCTTTAATAACAATTTATCTGCCACATGTCTTAAACCAGAATGACTATGGCGATAAGAAAGGTCATGTTCCTTGCATGCTTGATCCAAAAGATTAATGGGTACATCACCACGCTGCAAACGTTTTTCAAGACGAGTTCCAGGGCCAGAAAAACGATAACCTGGAAGATGGATTTCGAAAGGTAGGTATTGAATCACTTTGTCAATGACGCCATTGCCAGTACAGGTCTGGCATATCCTTTTCCATCGATGGTAAAAAGGTTTGGTCTTCCTCCTCCTCTGTGGATGATGTTTGTGTTTGTTGTTGTTGTTGCTTTTTCTCGCCATGACACTCGTGGAATGATTCAACAAAGTCTTTACATGGACTTTTATGACCGTGATACAGTTTCACTAGCTGGCAAGTCGCACACTGACGCATAGACGGTATTTTTGCCATGGCCACTTGCTTACGGTGATCGTAATCCGTACAGGATTGCAATTCACTCAACACAGGGTCTTGAGTCCATGATTTTGGTACATGTTGCCAGATTTCTTTCACTGCGTTGGCGGCCACATAATAAATGAACGACTTGGGGAGCGCCAAGAGTTGCTCTTTGGTAAAACTGTCTAGTTTCTTTTTGCACACAAAGAACTTGCCGATGGCTTTGTCCGTAGCATTGCCTTTCTCCATGGTATCACGTGCTGTAGATGTTTACACGTCGCTTGTAGAAATCTCACTGGCGTCATTCACAGGTAAATCTTGAGTTATAATTTTGTTTAACAACTCCCAGCAGGCATGGGTGGTTAACCAATGAAAGAGATGCCACGCATGCGATAGGGCTGTATGGGTAATGTTGTCACAGGAACAAGTATCCATGAGCGTTTGCAGGGAGGGGCAGCCCAACTCCATGAGGTCGAAAATGGTTGCAACCATTGACGTTTTTCATTACCTTTCACAAATACCACATTGGCCGAGGACAAGTGTGCTTTCATGACCACGTCCAAATATTTATAGGAAATGGTTCCCTGATTCCAGTCTAGTTGCCTATGATTTTCAATCCACTGGGTTTGTTTACGGTCTTTTTCACACAACAAATCAAAAGCATGGGGTGGTTTAAATAGCAAATGCGTAGCTTGCGATATCCTAAACGTGTTACAATCGATAATGGCCACTTGTTTAAATATAAATTTGTTGTCACCAATTTTAAACCCTTGGCAATCCACAATGAGTGTGCGCAACATGTTGACGCTTGCCTGGACCAAGTTCAACTGACGACTGACTGACGATCAGGTGTGATCATGGCATGGACTTACCTGCCATGCTAGTTTTAAATTGAGGTTAGGGTAGGACAGAGGGACATGCAAAAATAAGAATTTAAGAATTACATTATTTTATTATCATAACACGTCTTACAGGCTTTTGTCATTTTGGGATAAGGACGATACCAACTGATACAACAATATAGTCTCTTGTGTTTGTAACGTCCATAACACCGATGATGTCCCAATGTCTCTAAACTAGGCGTTTTTGATGGTGAGCTGCTCACCGAAGCACCATGGATACCATACGGTCCACACGTATCGTAACTTTTTTTTTTCATTACCCAGGGACACAAGTGAGGGATAGCTTGAATGACAGGGTATATTTCCCACTTCCATTCTGCACAGGTAGGGGCAGGTGGGTGACCAGCGCTGATGTTCCTGCATGGGTTCATCACCCTCCTGCCATTGGTCTATGATGATGGGACAAAAGGCACATTTCACTTCATCTCTTGTTTTTAAATAGTAGAATCCAGCGGCCGCCAAGGCTTGAGGGTTTATGAAAGGCACCTGGCAAAACTCTTGAAACGTCGTTCCTCAGAGTTTAAATTCATGGATGTGACGTCTCTGGAGGCTTTAAAGCAAGACATGACTGAGCTGCTTGACGTGGGTTGACCTGTTATTTATACACTCATCACTTGGTTGGACAGTGGATAATAGTTGACTTGTTTGTGATGAATAATCAAACAGTAGGCCGTCGTATTGGCTGGTACATTGTCATGCGTTTCAAAATCTAGTCGAATGTCGATATTGGATGGCTTGAAAGACTCTTCCAGGTATGAACAGTCAAAGACAATCAGTGGCGCTCTTGCCTTAAACGCTTGGGGTAGTAGCATGGGGCCGTTCTCTTTTTGATAATACGACCATCGAAAATTAGAAAACAAGTCGTACAGGGCGCCAAATTTTTTTTGATAAAACCATATCCAGTCCTTCATAGGGAAACACAGATCCGTTGAGGAAAAGACGTGCATTTCTCAATTGCAGGTGATCAAATTGCGTGGCATATTTGGTTTGTTGATACTTGCGATTCGTTTGAAAACCCACTATCAGGTAGAGAGGTCTCTCTGTATAGCGAGCTGTTTTTACAGACCAACTGTGTGTGATGGTGGTGGGCAATAGCGGATACTCATGGAGTGCCCAGCTTCTAAATTCCATGGATAGAGGCATATCTCTCTTTACCATTTTGAGTATGTCCAGTTTTTTGCTATCTTCAAGGGTCACATGGGGCACTTTCCATAGCAAGCGTTGTAGTTGAATTTTCGAATCGATGGGGGCATTGTCGGCTCCCTTGAGTGCATTATTATCACTCCTGTCTCTCACTAAGTAAAGCACTTGCCTTGCGTTGACCACAATGCGTTGGTGATCTTCGGCAAAGCCTAGAATCAGTTTAAGAGGTAAATATCCAGTAAAGGTCCCATCGGTGTGTACCATCCAGTCATTGGTCGAGTCAGGACACCAACCTGCCATGCAAAGTGTTTTACCTTCTTCCTCACTATAAGAGGGATATAGTTTAATGACACTGGAAATGCCCACATTTCGAGTGCTATCCACCACGATATCGTTAATGACATACCGCACTTCAGAAAATAGAAAGGCCAAACCATTGTTGGCCAACTTGGATGTGGTGGGTGTAGAGCCATCGGCTTTGGTGAGCCGACCTTCAATCTGAATGACACTTTCATGCGGTAAGGTGTAAATATCCTGGTTGTTGATAACAAATTGAATGTCATCATTGTTATTGAGACCAGGTGTTTGAGTTTGATAGGAATGGATATCAATTCTTGCCACTCCTGGTTGCTCCTCGATGCGGTTCGCTATCTCTAGGATAGAATTCATTATGAGGGTTGACGTGGTAACCCAAATGCTGTAAAATCTGCTTGTCTTGAGATGTTAACGTGTATTAACGTGGCAAACAACTAACACCATTCCTAGACGGTGTTGTTGCTTTGTATACAAATTTCATAGTGGCTTTAGCACCAACTTGTAAGTCACTGGTGTGGTAGAATCTAGATCAATGAGTTGTTGATCTCTATTGATCAGTCTTAATGTTATATTACTAATACTATCGACAGCCACAGAATGAAAAAGCACCACTGGAGGGTTTTCACGAATAATATACCCATTGGGCGATGTCACAATAACGTCATACAGCGAATGCGATGGTTCTTGATTGGTGTACACTTGGCTAATAATATTACATGTCAGCGACACATGATGATCCTCAATGAATTTCACTTCATGGTCCGAATCATGTTCTATGTTGGGCTCCAACACACGTGGTTTAAATCCTAGTAATGGGCCAATGGAATCGGGGCGTGTTTTAAAGTCAATGTTAAATGTAGAGAAAATACTGCAGCGATGAGTGTTGGTATTGCCCACAAGTTCAAACTTGCGCGTTCCGTCGAGAAATGACTTTAAACCATATTGATTGATCAACACCACATAAATGTGTTCATAAATATCATCGATCGTGTATCCACCAGAGTTCAAGGTGAGCACAGAATCATCATAGTAAAACTTGTTGTTCACATTTTCTCGTATGCTGTGTATTCGATTGTACGTTTCAAGAGAAACAAGTCCTAAACCATAGGGTTTTTCACTCAGTTCGATAGGCGGGTAAAAGTCTAGGCTCACTTCAGGTCCACGTCCATGCAGTGTAAACGTTTTACTTTCTGCCGACATACTGGTGGCGTTTTTGCTTATGCTGCGTCTTATATAAAAAAAATAAACACAAACGTCCACACTGTTGGCTGCTAAACGTTTGCTCTCGTTTCACATTATAATATATCTTGATCCTGTTTCCAAAATAGGTCACTAGTTCCATGGGCGGGGGCAAATTCCCAAAACTGTCAAAGTACCTTACAATGGATCTCTCTTTGACATAAGCTACATAATGTGTTCCTGGTCCTCGGTGATCATCCAAATTGACAACAGCACATTCCTGTTTCCAGGGTCGTGGTGGTAATTGGTTTCGCATAAACACACCTCGAAAATGAGAAAGCTTTAGTTGTTTAGCATAGCTTTCCACTTGTTGATGCGTCAGGGCATGTCTTGCTATGGCTGAGGTAAATTTTATTTTTTAATATTTCGAAATAGTGAAATCCCAAATCCTTGTTGATAAAAGGCTGGCTTTAAATTGGCATTTCTAGCCCCCATGGCAATCGCTTCCATCGTTTCATTGTGTCGCTGACTTTCTTTGAGTTGTTGCTTGCCCTGCTGCGCGGCTTTAATGGTTTTCACCACTGCACTGGCACCGCCCAAAAGTGAACCTAGAGCAGCCAAACCGGCAAATAAAGCAGGTAAAAATCCGGCTCGTTTGGGGACGGGAATCACTCGCCCTTGGTTTGAAACCTGTCGCCGACGTTTTGGAATAACATGTCTCTGTGCTGCTCGAAAGGCTTTCCTTATGGTCAATACATTATTTTTTCTTTTTTTCTATCGCAAGGGCTTGTCCACGAATGTCTTAAGCCCAGGCTTTGCCAAGGACAAAGTCCTTTTTTTAGTCTTTCTCACCGCATACCTTTGTTTCACCATGATGATAATGACCAACAACTTTTCACAAGAAAGTTTAAATCACAACTAACGTTAGATGGTTATTTCATGGCTGTATATTCCAATTCCACATAAAGTGGGAAATCGTTTATGGTTTTTCATGCTTGATTTTCATCCCATGTCAACATGAGATGAAAGGATAATTCGTCACCTGCATTGACCATTTCATGGTTATGGATCAACATCCTATGACCATTTATCTTTATTTGTAAATGGTTCTCATCAGGTATGGCATATTTGATGTGAATGGTTCTATCATAGTGTAATCGATAGTGGCTTAAACCCGAAGCAAGCACATAGGTCAAGTGCTGATCATGGACTAGCGGTAAATGGTTTCTCTCATTCAAAGGTTTTTCATTTGTCAGATACACTAAGAATACAGATGGGATAAATTTATAAAGCCTTTTCATTTCATAGGTCACGTAACGCTTGGTACAGACATCGTCTTCGTCTTGCGGGTCTTCCACGTGAATAATCCTAGGGTGATTAGCGCTATAGCCATTCCCCGTAAGCTGGGGCACTTTGTCATAAAACTCATATACTTCGTTATCCACATACTTTTTCGTAGTAACGTCTGTAGACACTTGAGGATGTTTTACATGGGTTAACCGCTTTCCCTTAAAGTCATAATCTCCCTGTTTTGTGCCTGGCACTACTGACCTATCCACATAGTGTTTATTAGCAGGATCTGTTTCTTGTTTAGGATCATGTATGGGAACAGGCCTAGCTTTGGCCATCAACGCACGTCCAAAGACATCCATCGTCAACCTGTAGTACCAGTCTACTGTTTCTATGACAAGGTTCGGTGTCCTATATATAGACAGCCTGCTAGCCTGTCTAAGCCTTAGTTGAAATGAAGATTATTAAGCAGCAAGAGTCATTCCCCGTGGGGGACATGGTTTCCCATCTCTGTCCCACAACAACAACGCCATGGTTCACTGTTTCCATCTTCCATTCGCTGCATCATTGTGGGGCCTTCCGGCTGTGGGAAGACTAATCTTTAGCTAACGCTCATTAAGGCGCCCAATGGTGTGCGTTTTCAAAATATTTATATTTTTGTAAAATCTTTCTACCAACCCCTCTACGTGTTTCTGGATCAAGCCATTTCTGGATTACAAAAAGAGAATATGGGTTATTTTACATTTTCCATGCAAGAAAATGTGATTTCACCGGATGAGGTAAAGCCCGATTCACTCATGATTTTCGATGATGTATCCACAGAACGTCAGGGTATCATTCAAAGCTATTTCATCATCTGTCGTTCCAAACATATCGATTGCTTTTATCTTGGACAAACGTATTCAAAAATGTCCAAACAGTTGATTCGTGACAATGCCAATGTCATTGTTTTATTTCGTCAGGACGAGAGGAACAGTCGTCACATTTATAATGAGCATGTGAATCCGGATATGACCTTTCAAATGTTTACAGAATTGTGTGCCAAGTGCTGGAACACTCAACGTCATGCCTGTTTAGTGATTGACAAACAAAGTGAACTCAACCAAGGACGGTATCGCTTAGGGTTTGATCATTTTATTGCTATTTAAGGCCCTGTCTCATTCCCCGTCAAGTCATTTGTCAAGACACCATGGCATTAGCAGAGAGTCAATTGAAAAAGCATATTATAAGAGCAAAAAATACAATTCGCCAAAAGTTTAGTCAATTGAAACAATCACGTGCAAATCATGCTTTGTTTATTCAACAACATTTAGCACCTCCACTAAAAGTCATGTTGAAACCCTCTTTCAAGCCATCTGAAACGCTACCCACCGTTTCACAAGCCATGCAGACGCTGCACGAGGACCCTGAGGAAGAGGAAGAGGAAGAGGAACAGGTACAGGAAGATTTGACTAGTGTTAGTGACTTTGAGGATGAGGTGGAACAAGTGTTTACGCCTCAAAAAAAGGCTGCACCCCTTGCAGAGTTTTTGAGAAAAAAGAAATCCTTGGCCATGGTCGAAACACCTTGCCCTTCCAGAGCGTCTCCGTTTTCACAACTCTTGGCCACCCCTCAACATAAAGCACAACTGAAAACCATTTTAGTAAAATATTATGGATCAACATTGGAACCCTATTTCACCGATCTATTTATTGGAAACACAGATACCAAGTATGATGTTCGCTATGAGGATGATAGTTTTAAAATTGGAGATTCATCCATTAAATTTGCTCGTACTAAAGCTGTCATTAAAAATATCAACTATAAATTAACGCCAGGACTGTTAAAGCTGCTCTTTTCTCGGACCCCCTCTTCCCATGATTATACGTCGGAGGACCTTGACAAATATAAATCCATTTTATTGGATACCCATGCTCACAAAAGACAGTATGATCCCACGCAACAAGTGAATGCCAATATATCTCAAAAATATAAAACCATCAATGCAAAAATGTTTCACACCAGTCAAAGTACTCTTCGTAAAGCTTCCGCTTCGGGAGTGACATTTAAACCATTAAAATCCCTTGTGGATGTTACCTACTGGCACAATCCCAATAAGCTCGTCCAGCGGCTACAGTTGTTGCATGCCTCACGTCAATCTGGCCACACCAGTCACGATTGGGAAATTCAAGAAATTGAACAAGAACTTCGAAATGCCAAAATTATTGTTTAAGCCCTCACCCATTAAAATGGGTATTGCTCACGAGTTGCATCGCCCAGCTAGGCGTCACTATCCGCGACTCAAGATGATTTCACGAGGTGTGGATGAACTTTGGCAGGCTGACTTGGTTGAAATGATACCCTATTCTAGCGTTAACGACGGTGTTCGCTATATGTTGACCGTCATTGTTGTTTATTCCAAAATGGCCTTTGTTGAACCTGTGCGTCGCAGGTCTGGCCCACTAGTTACCAAGGCCTTTCAACATATTATTCAAAACTCCAAACGTCAGCCTCAGCAGCTACAAACTGACCAGGGGAAAGAATTTTTCAACAAGGATTTCTCCAGTTTTCTCAAATCTAAGGATATTCACCATTACACCACGTACAGCAACCTCAAAGCCAGTGTGGTTGAGCGGTTTAACCGAACATTGAGAACCCATATGTGGAAAGCGTTTACGCTCAGGGCACGTATCGCTGGTTGGACATGTTACCAGAGCTTGTATCACGTTACAATGACACCAAACATACAACGATTGGGACCAAGCCACGCCTCGTGACCAAAAATATTCAGCGATTGGATAAACTGTTTAACCCCATAAAAACAGCCGATCCTAAACGTCACCGACTGAAAATTGGGGATTTTGTACGTGTGAGCAAATTTAAGTCTGCCTTCAATAAGGGCTACACGCCTCAGTGGGGGACTGAACGATTTCGAATTCGTCGAGTCAACTTGGACAGTCCAGTCACCTATTTACTCGAGGACCTCAACCATCAACCCATAAAAGGTAGATTTTATCTCCATGAACTTCAGAAAACAGCATTTCCTCAGCATTATCTTGTGGAAAAAGTGTTGAAACAAAAAGGAAATAAGCTCTATGTCAAATGGTTAGGGCTTAACTCTACGTTTAATTCTTGGATCAATAAATTACATGTTGTGTGAACCTGTGCAATTTTTAATTTATTCACACATGTTGTACACTACCTATAGCTCTATGTGTACAGTCCTCAGCTCCACATATTTCTTTCTCTTTCCACCTGTGTTCTCTCTTACATTACCCCTCCCCCTCTCCCTCCCTTCACCTCCCACCACTGCTGTTTGCAGCTCTTGCCGATCTATTGGTTGTGACATCATTCCCACAAGTTGCGTCATACTTTCTACTGATTCAGCGATTCCCACGCTTTGAACATTCTGTTATCAGGCACGTGGACAGCTAACGTCCAAGGTGAACACCTGTGGCAGCTCAAATTTCACATCAACTTGCATTTTGTCACGTACGAAGCTAAACAGGATGCGACTTGTTAACAGTTATCGTGCACGTGGACAGCTAACGTCCCAGGCGAACACCTGTGGTAGATCAAATTTCACATGGACTTGCATTTTGTCACGTACGAAGCAAGACAGGATGTAACTTGTTTAGCCCTCATGTGGTTTCACACATGTTCACATGCCTTTCGCTCTTCCCTGCCACCACGATGGTCAGATTATTTCACCTTCAAGCGTCATGGTCATTTTTCCATTGCACCTGTTGTCAAGTCAGATCAACGCCTTCCAATAAGCTCAAATGACATTCACCTCCTGCTCGTCTGCAAGTTTGTTTTCTGGACTCGCTTCGATCAACATAGAACCAAGTTCTCATCACCGTTTACACGTTAAAGGTAAAATATCAGAAAAACGCACGCTCGCTCTGTCATACACCGACCAGTTGAAATAGCGATTGTTCTATTAAGCATGGTCCTTGTGGTTCGCGACAGGTTCGTTGAAACACACACACCCAGCCGTATCGTCTCTCTCAACCACCACGCTTCATGAACTTTATAAACAGGTAAAGAAAAAAACAGTTTTTTTCAACATGTATGGCGTTAGGCCCTTTGTGAATTATTTTTTTGGAAAAAAATATCTACCACATTTGAAGGGGGCGTTAGCCCGAGTCCTAGGACACCTCGTACACGTCTCTAGCGTTATTGGTTCGTGAAATATCGGCAAAAATCACAAAAAACACGTGTTTACCCAAAAATCAGGTTTCCAATATTTTTAAAAATTATAACTAGTGGTCCATAGCAAAGAGGACGTCAACCCGAGTCCTTGGACCCGTCGTACACACCTCTAGCATGATTGGTTCGCGAGATATAGCAAAAAGTTTAAAATCACGTTTTCCCCCCAAAAAAAACCGTGTTTCCAAATTTTCACCTTTTCGACACCTACATTTCCGTAAAGAGCGCAACGAGGCGAAAAAAACGAATCCAAGCACGCCCTCCTAGCATGACTCCTTCCATTCCAATGTCGCAGGGGCTCACAAATTGCTAAGTAGAGCAGAACCTACAACCTAGTACTATTTTAAGAGTGGAAATAAAACGTCCATGCGAAAGAGAGGTTCACCACGATTCCTAGGACACCCCATATGCTCAAATCCAACCATGGGTTTAGAAAATATTAAAAGCGAATGACCTATTCGTTTTGGACTTTTATTTAAATAAAGAGCCTATAGGAAAGTAGGGGGCATCACTACGAGTGCTAGGACACCCTGTATGTTCAAATCTGACCATTGGTTAGCGAAATATCAGTTTCGGGGCAAATACGAGGAGGGTTCAATAAGTTAGTAGACAGCTTTCCCCTTTCCCCACTACTGTCAGGTTTTTGTCCTAGAGACTTGAAATTTATTTGGTGAGTAGAGGGGGTAGGGATCATTGATTTACATCAAACAAACTTTTTTGTAAACTTCCTAATTTCCAAAATATCGGATTTTCAAAATTCGAGTGTTTTCAAAAAAACATAAAAATTAAAAAAGTTTTATTACAAAAAATAAAGGTCATAAAGACCATTCGTTTGAGCCATGGCTCAACGTTCTATCATGTTCGGTTTTCAAACTATCGCCTAATTTCGAAAACGAAAATTTTCAAAAAAAATCTAAAATATAACAAAGCATAGCAAAGCCTCCGTCAGCCCGAGTCCAACGACACCTCATTTGTCAAAATCGGACCATGCGTTCAAGAGATATTAATTATTTTAACATGTACAGTCCGGTACAAATAAAATGGGTGAAGCAGAACTCCTACTACTCCACTACTGACATGCGTAAAAAACAAGAAACAAGCATGTTAATTCATAGTGGCTTTCCACCGAACACATGACTCTTGTGTAGAACAATGTTTAATTCTATATTGGCATTCAAACTCTCCCATGTTGCACTTGGAAAGCAAGATTTTCTAAAAAAATACAATTTCACTCCTTGGTAGGGGTAACTTTATTTTAGAGTGGAAATATGTTGTCCATTGGAAAGGGGATATCAGCCCGAGTTCGACGACACCTCAGTCGTCAAAATCCGACCATGCGTTCGAGAGACATCGCGACGCCGCCATCTTGTGAGGTGGGGAGGTGGAGGTGGCGCTAGAACTGTCACAAAACCACTACTCAGTCTGAAACGGGCAAATATGTCAAATTTCCGTGGAAATGCAGAAAAACAGACAAACATTCATTTTTATATAATAGAGAAGGGATATGAGCTACTCACCAACTACAGAGCCTCTATAACATAGCAGCTAAAACTGGCTTGAAGGTCAATATACAAAAAAATAGTGTTCATGACAAATATAAAGGGAGCCCCATCCACTATTCTTGTGAAAGACACCGCAATTCAAAAAGTTCCTGCAGTGAAGCACCTAGGGAGTGGATTCCAGCAAACGAGAGTGAGACCTTAGCAATAGACACTAGATGCACGAACTGGAAAGGGTCTACCACTCCTGTAAGAGTGCCTATCTAAGAACCTTAAACTTCTGCATTACAACTCAGTAGTAAGACCTTCCGTTCTATATGCCTCTGAGTGTCTCCTGATGAACCGGAAAGGCCCACTGTGGAAACTAGAGCTCAAGGAACGGAAAATACTTAGAAGGATTTTAGGACCAATAAGGGAAGAGGGTGGTACTTACAGGATCAGGCACAACAATGAGCTCTATGATCATCAAGAAGATATCGTCACATCCATGAGGAAGAGACGATTAGCTTTCTACGGACATCTGACACGCATGGGTCCAGATAGACTTACCAGCCAAATCTTCACCACGACAGGAAGAGGGAAAGCGTCCAAAAACAAATGGATCACCACAGTGAAGTCAGACCTACAGCAACTTGGAATTTCATCAAGAAACATACAGGATCGATCACAATTCCGACAGATGATTCAACATGGTGTCTTTCCAGTGTCTCTCACCAGCAGGAAGAGTACAGGGACTACCAGACCGAAGTAGACATAGGAAAGAAAGCAGACACACAGCCAGAAGATGAAAACTGCCTGGGCTAAGAAGAAACATAAATTCTTTACAAGAAGTCAAAACAAGCCCCGTGGTCCTCAGTAGGCCCAAACGAAAAGAAGAAGAAGAAGAAGAGAAGGGATATAATAGACCTTCCGTACCACACCCGCACGTGTAAATCGCGTTAAAAAACTCTCGAGTACCCCTTGACTCCTTAAGCGCATTTTATGTATTGATGAATATTTCAGCTTAATTTGGGTCCGTTATAAACTTATTGTCGTTTGCAAACCTTCACAGTAATGTAATAAATGGAATTGCATTGCGTCTTACAGAAATAGATGGACCTCTGAGATTCAGTTGCCATGGTTACCGGCATGCATTCTTTCATTAATTTATTAAGTGAAATTAGTTTTCTGGGAATATCTCAAAAACTGTTGGTTTTAGGGCCTTAAAATGTGGTTTTCGGGAGGGCCCCCAAGTTTCGTTTCTCACATTGAGGGGCTGAAAATAAGCTTTGTCTCACCCTTCTACACTTATTTCAGCTTGTATTTTAAGGGGGTTGGGCCCCTTTTATGAGAGGTACGGAGAAGAGTTAGGCTACATCAATGATTAGTGTCGTGCCTCTGAAGGATATCTCTATTAAATTTTACGTCGATTCACTCAGCCGTTCTCGAGTTATAAGGACACAAAAAATTGTCCACAGACAAACAAACAGACATACAGACAGACAGACAGACAGACAAAAAAATTATTTTTGCGCGCATCCATCATAAAACAGTCTGAAACGCGCAAATATCGCAAATTTCCGTGGAAATTCAGAAAAAACAGACAAACTTTCATTTT
This sequence comes from Meconema thalassinum, assembly GCA_946902985.2. Taxonomy (NCBI): domain Eukaryota; kingdom Metazoa; phylum Arthropoda; class Insecta; order Orthoptera; family Tettigoniidae; genus Meconema; species Meconema thalassinum. Next base: position 2,093,803,918 of record OX336388.2, on the reverse strand, counting down.
TATAGAGATGTCGATATTACCAACTTAATTTCGACATTATTCTGGATAGGTCCATATAGATTAATAATTGGCATGAATCTTATCTTTTAAGAAACGTAGGCTCTCTAGTTCGTCACGGAACTTCATGGTACATGAGCCTGTACCTAAAACTACTTTCCCTCAGAATCGTAACATCACTGAATTTTCTCATAGAAATATGCCTTCCGGCTCGTTGCCAAGTAGCTAGCTCTTCCGTCCAACACCGCGGAGGCTCGGGTTCGATTCTCAGCTCTGCCAAGAAATTTAATTTTGGTCTGAGGGCTGGAACGGCGAATACAGCTTCGTGAGGCAAAACTGAGATGAGGCGAGACTGATTCTGCTCAGTCGTCCTGGTAGTGGTTTTCCACTTCTACTCCAGGCAGATGTCGCTATGGTACCTAACGTAAGGCCACAACCGCTTCCTACCAAAACCCCACTTCGATTACGAACACACGCATTAGTACAGACATCACAGAGACAGAGAACAAAATCAGTAGTTACAAGTTAAAGTTTGAGCATGGAATAAATTTTATCATTTTAAATGATCTTGTCGACTTCGTCGTTACGCTGGGGTCTGGCGTTACGTTGCGGTGACGGGACGAAATGTACCCAGATGCACTGAGGTGTGTGACGTCATAGTACCACTTGGTGCATTTGTTCTCCGACAATCTCTACTTCGTTAGTATAAGACTAAAATCCCCGATTCTTGGATGTCACGGGTAATCTCGAGAACCACTGGATGGATTTTGATGCGATTTTCACCATTCTGTAAAGGATATCTCGAGGAAAGATTCTGTCGAAAATAATTTATGTATGATCAAAGGAAGCCAAGCAGTAACGATTTCAGTGAAAAAGTCCGCGAGAGCATATCTCTATCTTCAATACATCGCCCACTATAAGTGTTTTTACACTGGATGTAAGGGGCACGTCCCCGCGCGCTCTCGTAAGCGTGCACCCTCAGGGGCTCACATCTAGTGGGACGTGAGTTGGTGACCACGGGACCCCAGCTGAGGCCGGCATTGTTTCCCCTTACTTGTGACGGGCTCCTCTCTGTCTTCTTTCCTATCGACCTCCCTTGGTCAACTCTTGTTCTCTTCCGACCCCGACGGTATTAGGGTATCCGAGGCCTAGGGAGTCTTTCACTTTCCGGCCATATCTGGCTTTGTCTCATCTTTCCTGATTGCCTCCTTCTGTGAGGGGTCAGCCTTCTTTTTCTTTTCCTTTTACCTTCTGCCTTGTGCTTAAAGCCCTTAAGGAGCCAGGGTGTATGTAGCCCCACCACTTCTGGTTCACCCTAGATAATGCTACACCCTCAGGGGCTCACGGCTGGTGAGTTCGGGAGTTGGCGAACCCGAGGGATTCCTGAGCTGGGTCCGTTTTCCACTTTTGTCTCTTCCCTTTGGAGCGGACCCTCTCCTCTCTCCCCTCTCCACTCCTCTTTTTCTTATATTTCCTTTTCTCTTTAAGATTCCCGCACTGTTTTTGTTACTTGGTTCACTGTGTATCTAAATTCCCTTTTGGCGATTTCTTAAGGCATTTTTGATTTACGTTGCATTTTGTAAGTTTTTTCGATCTAAATTTCATCTCGCGATTGTTTTCAACCTCAATTGCATTTTGTAAAGATTGACACTCTAAATTTATTTTTAGAAGTCTTTCAATGCAGGTAGACAGGCCTTTTAGTGAGTATTTTGAATTTCAATTGCATTTTGTAAGCATTTTCAACCAAAATCGCATTTCGCACGAATTTTGAATCTAAATTGAATTTTGTTTGGTGGGCATTTTGCACATATTTTGATTCTCAATTGCATTTTGTGGGTATTTTGAATCTAAATTACATTTTGTCAAGTATTTTCAATCTAAATTGCATTTTGTAAGTATTGTCAATCCACATGAGTCGTTTGAATCTACCGTACATTTTGTAAGCATTTTCAATTTGAATTGCATTTTGTAAGTATTTTGAATTTCCATTGCACTTTGTGAGTATTTTGAATCTGAACCGGCCATTTTCAATCTACATTGCATTGTGTATTTTCAATTTCAATTGCATTTTGTTAGTATTTTGAACCTCAATTGCATTTTGTACGTCTTTACGATCTCATTTGCATTTTGTAAGTATTTCGATGCTACATTGCATTTTGTACGTATTTTGAACCTAGCCTACATTTTGTGGGTCTTTTTCAATCTATTCTTTTAGGTAGATTTCATTAGAAAGCTAACTATTGCAATGGGTACCATGTTTCGACTTCCAAAAAATTTCGACATATCTTCGCGTTTCACATCCCCCAGACCCCAAAACCACCGTCAGTTCAAAAGTTTATATATAATTTATGTATATATATATATTTATATCAGTTTCTTGTGGACACGATAACTGCCGTAATTTTGCACCACTCACTTTGAATTTTTTACCGAATATGTATACCTATAAAATCTCTGTCGAGTTCTTTACTGGGGTAAATCGGTCGAAGGGGGTGAGAGTGGGGGGCTTTTTTCAAAAAAGTGAAATATTGCTATAACTCTCTTAATATGTGAAATATCGAATCCGTTCAAAGTTCATACCATGTGTCGGATAAGGCCCAAAAATTTATGTTTGAAGAGTTTGTTATAGCACCAACCATTGACCAAAGGGGTGGGAAAAAGTGTTTTTTTCGGGAAACATTAGTCATATCTCTCTTAATAGGCACAATATCAAAACCGTACAAAATGGACAATATTCCCCTAATAATTACCTAAAACGTTTGTCTGAAAGAATTTTTGATATGACCCACCGTTACGCCAAGGGATGAGAAAAATGATTTCTGAATTATAAGAAAATGCCAAGAGCTATCAGAGGTTGCAATGGCAACACTACTAAATTGATGAGGGATGAGCCATCAGACGTTGCCATGACAACGCACTTGCACGAGATCAGCTTCAGATTTTCATCTGACTAAGAGTGAAGCGGCTTCGGTGACGTAACTGCCAGCATGCTGAACTTCTATGCACAAGGTCGCGGGTTCAAAGCCGGCCAAAGTCGTCGGATTTTCTAAGAGCGCTATAAATCCCTCAGTATGCTTTCCTTTTGGAGGGGAAGTTCCAACGTTCGTTGCGAGTTGCTGGTTGTGGTGGTATCTAGTAGCCAAGTTCACAGCTAGGTGTCGTTGACGGTAGTATCTGGTAGCAATATTAGGAACTACAGCTTGAAATTGACCGTCTACATTCTTTACCTGAATTACAGACTAATACAGCCATCACAATTCACACCGTTTATCAGAGAGATTCTATACTCACCCAAGGTACACGGGGTTACATGACCGCGTTGTCGCAGCCCCTAAACTGAGGAAACAACCAAAATCTCTGCGGGAGATATAATTTTGCGTGAAGAAGTAACAGACCGTTACATAGTTACACATCAGTGTCTAAACCTTGCATAAGGACAGTGTGACCAAAAGTATAAAAATGGACTCCAAATGACAAGAAGGTTACCGTCATCATAAGACAACAAAATGTTAAAAACATGCATAAAATGACGAAAAACAAAGTTAATTAATCTCCAATTTTAAAATACTTTCTCGCAACAAATGAGGTCTGATCCTTCTACGAAAACCTGCATATTCTGTCTATTTTTGCCTATCCCCAAGTTTGTCCGGTGAAATCTACCTCCGCCTTCCGGCGTGCCGAGAGGACTTTTTTGTGAATCTTTTCGTTCTAAATTCCCTTTAGTCAGTACATTTTGTGAGTTGTTTCCATCTGAGTTCCTTTTTGTACGTATTTTCCGTCTCACATAAGTGTCGTTGTGGTTTCCATTTCATTCTCATTTTCGCCATCACCCAGATCATTAGGGGCCAATAACCTCGATGTTAGGCCCCTAAAAACAACAATTATCATCATCATCATCATCGTAAGCGTGCGGCATTCCGCGCGCTTGACTTTGCTTTGCCCTTAGTTTGCACTTGCCGTTCGCGAGTAATTTGAAGCAAGATAAGTATTATGCAGATAATTTTCTAACATGTCAAGAGTCTTTGGCTTGAGCGAAGCGAGAAGCCTCCAGCCTTTCTAGCATTTTTCAGCATTTGTAGCATTTAAAATGATACAAAGTCTAGTCTTTCAGACTGTCACTTTTTTGGTTAGTTGGTTCCTCAGTTTAGGGGCTGCGACAATGCAGTCATGTAGCCCCGTGTACTTGGGTGTGTGTAGATTCTTTCTGATAACCGGTGTCAAGTATGCTGGCTGTATTAGTGTGATTATCTGTAATTCAGTTAAGGATTGCAGACGATCAATATCAAGTAGTTCCTACTTTTGCTACCAAATGCTACCGTCAACGACACCTAGCCGCAAACTTGACCATTATTGCCACCGCAACCGGCACCTGGCGACGATCGTTGGACCTTAAGAGAGAGCGTTAATCAAATCTAAGCAACAAATTTAGCCTCACACAATTGTACTTAGTGGAACGTTCTTCTACTTGCCATAAATCTATGATATGGGCCCACCGGCTTTACTTCCCCTCCGAACGAAGGCATACTGAGGAATTTTCAACGCTCTTAAAAATCCGACGACACTTCGGCCGGGTTTGAACCCGCGATCTTGGGCATAGTAGCTCAGCGTGCTGCCTACTGCGCTACTGAAGCCGCCCAAATAAATATTAGGAGTTAATAACATACTAGAGATAAGGAATTGGAAGTAGTGAAACACTTCAAATACTTGGGAAGTGAACTGACTGATGATGGAAGACTAGATTTGGAAATTAGCAGAAGAATACAACTCGGGAGTTCTTTCTACCAACAGGTATGGGGACTAGTATGGAACAAGGATATACCAATTAAGGCTAAAGAAATTATGTACAAAGCATATTATGCTCCTATAATGACATATGCAGCAGAAACTTGGACAATGACTAAGAGTGATGAGAGCAGAGTACAAGCAGCTGAGATGAGATTCCTGAGAAGTGAAAAAAATGATAATCCACAGCCTGCTTCCAGTCTCCGACCGGGTCTGGAATGGAATGAATGAAGCCCCCATCTAGCGGCCAGGATATGAACTGTGCCGGCTGCCGAAGCCTGTCACACTTCTCTGAGGGCAATGATTAAATGAATGACGGATGAAATGAAATGATACTGGAGAGTGTTGCTGGAATGAAATGTTTGACAGGGAAAACTGGACTACCCGGAGAAAAACCTGTCTGCCTCCATTTAGTCCAGCACAGATCTCAAATGGAATGACCGAGATTTGAACCACGGACCAAGCGCTGAGAGGCCGGCGTGCTGCCGCCTAAGCCACGGCACGGAATGAACTGGCAGTACAGATACTAAATGACAAACTGGAGCAAAATAGATTGATATAGTTTGGACATGTCAAACGGATGAATGAAGTAAGGCTACCAAGACGAGCACTGGAACGACGGATGACAGGGAAGAGAGGACGAGGAATACCAATAATGCGTTGGATGGACTCAGTGGAGAATAGTATTAGAAAACGGAACCTGGATTGGAACACTGTGTCGGAAGAGGAATGGTGGAACGACAGAACAAAGTGGATAGGAACCATATTTGCCGCCACCCAGTGTCAACTGGAAAAGGGGAAATGAAGATGATGATGATGATGATGATGATGAACATACTGACACCTCCCTCCTACTTAAAATAAATAATTATGTGTGTGTGGAGCCACTGAGCTTTTGCAAACCATACCCGAGGAATATTTTTGGAAATGTCATTGAGAACCAGTACTCAGAAAAGATACACTTATATCAATTGCGTCATCACCTATTCTGACAAACATATTTACAATAATTAAAAACACATGCACTTAACCTAATTAACATGCACATAAATAACTTAAGATGTGAAACTCAAACTTACATGTATTACTGAAATACCTTTCAGCATCGTCATATCCCAACATACCATCCTTTAAATAAATCAAATCCTGATTCATGCTCAATTGCTCGACAAATCTAACATGCAATAGTTAAAATCTTCATAATGTACGTCTTCATGCAATTTGGTAGAACTATAACCAAGAACTACTTCAAACGTCTCAACTAGTATTCTAGAAACGTCGTCGTACAATCATATATCCTTATTTAAGGAGATCAGCATCCCATTTACAGATTGAAGACAAGTATCTCGTAGCATACATAAGAGTTTCGGTCCGTACATATTATAGAAAATATTAAGAAGTCGACTTATTATAAATTCCCAAACAACGTCCCACGACTTCGACATCATCATATAGGCTTCATAATTAAATATCAATCGTCGACTATCATCAAATACGGACCACTCCAGAAATACGTCTATATCGTCTTAATGGTTTCCAAAATCTCTTCAAATTCAAAACATCTGATCTCAAACCATAGTTGGACAATAATCATCTCTGCCCATCACATCAGACAAAACAGAAATGAAAACAAAGAATAACAAGGGGCACAGCAGACTCGAGAAGCTCGTAACTAGTTCCAGATATATCATAATTTCCCCAAATAAACAAACAGAAAATACAAACTTACCCGTACGACAACAAACAAACAAACAACAACTTACAGAAACGACAAAATAGAACAAGAAGTTCCGTGAAGAACTATACAGCCTACTTTTCATGCCAATGATTATTCTACAGAATATGAACCTATCTAGAATAATGAAGAAATTAAGTTGCTAATATCGAAATTTCCAATTAGTTCGAAATACTGTATACCTGGCATAATGTATCCTAATAGAGCACTACAGTTGGCAGCCCTGATGACTGAATATATTCTTAGTTCCGTCTCTTACGGTACTATATACAAAATTTGGTTGAAGTCCACTGGATAGCATGGACGTTACATGCAGTTAAACATTGGATCTAACAGCGCGCGTAAAATCATGTTGGCAACAATGTCATGCATGTATTGGTCAGAAATAATCTGAAATAATATGATCTATTGTTGTGCCAATTTTGAATGAAATCCATTAGTTAGTATAGAAGTTACATGCATTTTAAAATTGGACCTATCAGCAGGCTTAGAATCATGTTGGCAGCACTGACGTATATTAGTTACTCCAAATCGTCTTGAATGCCAGGTACTATACGTGTGCAAAGTTTAGAGCTATTGGCTTGCATACTTTCTGATATATTGATATTAGGGTAACAAAAATAGGGACAGCACATATTAACAGTTGGCATCCCTGGTTGCTCCTTAGAATACGCATAGTCATATCTGTTATGGTACACATAGCACATACGAAATTTGGTTGAAATCCAAATGATAGTATGGAAGTTACATGTATTTAAAGTTAGACCTGCCAGCAGGCTTAGAATCATGTTGGTAGCACTGACGTATATAAGTTACTCCAAATTAATATAGAATGTCAGGTACTATACGTGTGCATAGTTTAAAGCTGTCGGCTTGCATACTTTCTGATATATTGGTATTTGGATAAAATAAATTAGGAGCATTTATTAACAGTTGGCAGCCCTGATAGGTCTTAAGAATACGCTCAGTCATATCTGGTTATGTACACATACAACATACGAAATTTGGTTGAATTCCGCTTGATAGTGTAGAAGTTATATGCATTTAAAAATTTGACCTATCAGGAGGCTTATAATCATTTTGGCAACACTGCCATGTTTGGCCTCCTGGAAATTAAACTGAAATATTATGATCTGTACGTGTGCCAATTTTGAAATAGCTCCCATTCATACTTTCCAAGATATCCAACATGGAGCTCAAATTTCAATTGCGATTTTTTAGCAGTTGGTAGCACTGACATCATTTTCAAATATGGCCGTGAGATATTCAGGTATAGATCTTTACTCCTACCAAATTTTGTTTCGATTGCTGCAGCCGTTTAGGAGTTGATAGGGGGGGGGGGACACACACACACACACAGCCAGACAGACAGACAGAAGGACAGACAGACAGACAGAGAGACAGACAGACAGACAGACACACATTTGCCCGATCTCATAAGTCTACTTTTTCCTCATTTTTGCAAAATGTGAAAAGTAGGCTAAAAATAAATACACAAGTTAGATATTTCTCGGCATGCTCAACATCGGGGAAACCATGTTTGATCTGCAACCAATCAGAACATCTCGTATCTCCCTATAGCACTGATGCCATACACAAATAATTAAAATATAATTAAGTGAATCCCAGATTAAATGTTGACGTTACTAGATAATCTAATGTAAGTGCTGACATAAGGGAGTAGAACGCAAAAGAACACAAATACGTTCTAACATTTTCTACCTCTCGGAGCAATACAAAATAAAGTCCGCACAAATGTTTCTTTTCAGTTGGCAAACGCGATTCGTAGACAACTCCACACAAAGACAGTTGAGAAACGCAGCGCGCTAATTACAGGGCGACGACAAATATCTTCTGTCTCTCTCAGAACTATGCTACCCTCTGGTGAGCATTTGTACAAATACATCATTTCACGCTGAAAGGAGCAGCCACCTAGTGAGAATCGACATAACTTCAACTCACTGTCATCGCTCGAGACGAAATGCTTACTTGAGAAGAATACTGGGTACAGCGTGCCTTAAATGAAACGGCACACATACTAAGAACTTAATGTTTAATGTGGGTATATATGGCTAATGATAGATAGTTTTGTTCTTTAAAGGGTGGAACAGCGAGGTCATCTGACCCTTTAGATAGAATGGTCATTATAATATACGAATGTGCTCAGCATGTTAGGAAATTAATATTTGGATGGCCTGTAGAGAGCGTGGATATTGATAAAACTTGTATAAAGGCAAATTCTATTCTTACCCAATTAGACCGGGCTACATGATCACGATGTCGCAAATCCCCTAAAGAACAACAACAACAACAACAACAGATGTCTAGGTCAGGGTTATACGATGGATGATGCTATTAATAATTCACGTCTTTCTTGAAATACCGTAACAACGCCACACACCATATCATCGCGCCTTTATACAAGTTTTATCAATATCCACGCTCTCTACAGGTCATTCATATATTAGTTTCCTAACATTCTGAGCACATCTGTATATTATAATGACCATTCTATCTAAAGGGACTGATTACCTCTCTATTCCGTCCCTTAAAACAAAAATATCTATAATCACCATTCTATATAAGCCATATATACCCACATTAAACACAGGGTTCAATCAGCCTGGATGAACTGGAAAAGGTTTTCTGGCATTCTGTGTGACAAAAGGCTCAATATAAGTGTGAAAGGAAAGGCCTACAAGACAGCTGTGAGGCCTGCCATGATGTTTGGTGCGGAGACATGGGCAATAACTAAGTCAAAATGTCATAAGCTGGATGTGACTGAGATGAAGATGCTGCGCTGGATGAGTGGCATCACTAGGATTGTACACATCGCAAATGAGAAAATCAGGGGCACTGTAAAAGTAACAGAACTCTCCAAGAAAATCCAGGAGAGAAGACTGCTGCGGTATGGGCATGTTATGCGGCGGGATAATAACTATGTAGGAAGGAGAGCGATGTCTCTTGTTGTGGATGGCACGAGGAATAGAGGCTGACCTCGAAGAAGATGGACTGACAATATCCATGATGACCTAATGGAGAAGCAGTTAGGAGACGACGATGTGTGGAACAGAATAAAATGGAAAAGACTTGCCTGAAACATCGACCCCACTTGAAGTGGGATAAGATAATGATGATGAAGAAGATGAAACATTAAGTTCGTAGTATGTTAGTAACTCTTTATATTTATTTGGGCGGCTTCAGTGGCACAGTAGGGAGCACGCTGAGCTACTATGCCTAAGATCGCGGGTTCAAACCCGGCCGATGTGTCGTCGGATTTTTAAGAGCGTTGAAAATCCCTCAGTATGCCTTCCTTCGCAGGGGAAGTAAAGCCGGTGCACCCATATCATAGATTTATGGCATGTAGAAGAACTTTCCACTGACTACAATTGTGTGAAGCTAAATTTGTAGCTTACATTTGATTAACGCTCTCTTAAGTTCCAACGATCGTCGCCAAGTGCCGGTTGTGGTGGCATCTAATGGCTAAGTTTGCGGCTAGGTGCTGTTGACGGTAACATTTGGTAGAAAAAGTAGAAACTACGTGAAATTGATCGTCTGCAGTCCTTACCTGAATTACAGATACACAATAATACAGCCAGCACATTTGACACCGGTTATCAGACAGATTCTACACACACCCAAAGTTTACGGGGCTACATGACCGCATTGCCGCAACTCCTACACTGAGGAACCACCCATTTAACCAATAATTTATTCCATGTTCTAAAATTATCTTGTAACTATTCAATTTTTTCTTGGATTAACTATTTTTACAGTAAATATTTTCATGTTTTAATGAATTAAGATTCACCACCATCTTAATTATCTTATATCTTATATACTGTATATATAAAAAGGAATGTCTGCGTGTTCGTCTTTTATGCGTTCATAAACCATTCATCCGATTGCGATCAAATTTTGGCGAGTTGTTGTAAACACATCCGGGATGATCATAGGCATAGTTAATCCATTCCACAATAGATAGCGCGCGAGTAGTTTAAACAAATGCGTAATGGCGATGCGTTCATATCCAATTCGTCCGATTGCGATCAAATTTTGGTGAGTTGTTGTGCACAGTCCCGGAACAGTAATAGGCGTAGTAAATCCAATTTACAATAGATGTCGCGCGAGTAGCTTCAACAAAATGGCGTGCGTTTGTTTCAAGTAAGTCCCACATGTGTTCATATGCCATTCATCCCATTGCGTTGAAACTTGGGTGAGACGTAGTGTACACTACAGGCAAGGTTCCTGGCTTAGCAAATCCATGTTATAATAGGTAGCGCACGAGTAGATTCAACAAATGAGCGACGACGCGCGAAGCGTTTCAACAAAGTCCCGTATGCGTTCATATACATTTCGTCTGATACCGATGAAACTTGGGTGAGATGTTGTGTACACTACAGGGAAGGTTTCTGGCTTAGTAAATCCACTTAACAATAGGTATAGCACAAGTAGATTCAACAAATGAGCGACGACGGGCGAAGCGTTTCAACAAAGACCAGTATGCGTTCACATACCATTCGTCCGATAGCGATGAAACTTGGGTGAGAGGTTGTGTACACTACAGGCAAGGTTTCTGACTTAGTAAATCCATGTTATAATAGGCAGCGCACGAGAAGATTCAACAAATGAGCGTCGACGTGCGAAGCGTTTCAACAAAGTCCCGTATGCGTTCATATAGGCTACTATTCGTCTGATAACGATGAAACTCGGGTGAGATGTTGTGTACACTTCAGTGAAGGTTTCTGGCCTAGTAAATTCACTTTACAATAGGTATCGCACAAGTAGATTCAACAAATGAGCGACGACGTGCGAATCGTTTTAACAAAGTCCCGTATGCTTTCATATGCCATTCATCCGATTGCTATGACACTTTGGTGAATTATTGTGCACACTCCAGGAAAGGTTTCTGACTTAGTAAATCCTTTTTACAATGGGTAGCGCACGAGTAGATTTAAGAAATGAGTAACGGCGCGCGTATCGTTTAAAAAAAAATCCGTATGCGTTCATATACCTTTTATGCGATTGCAATGAAATTTGTTGAAATGTTGTTTCCACTCCCGTGAAAATTTCTGATTTAGTAAATCCATTTTACAATTGGTAGCGTACGAGTAGATTCAACTAATGAGCAACAGCGCGTGAATCGTTTCAACCAAGTCCCGTATGCATTCATTTACCATTCATCCGATTGTGATAAAACTTTGGTGAGTTGAGTACAGTCCTGCGAAGGTGTATGAATTAGTACATCCGTTTTTTAATGGGTGGCTTACAAGTAAATTCAACAAATGAGTGACGGCGCGCGAATCGTTTAACCAAAATCCGGTATGCGTTTATATGCCATTCATCCGATTGCGATGCAACTTTGATGAGTTGTTGTGTACACGCCAGGGAAGGTTTTCGGATTAGTAAATCCATTTTACAATAGGTAGCGTACGGGTATATTCAACAAATGGGTGACGGCGATCGAATCGTTTCAACAAAGTCCCGTATGCGTTCATATACCATTCATTTCATTGCGATGAAACTTTGTTGAGTTGTTGAGCACGCTCCCATGATTTTTTTAGATAATAAATCAATTTCACAATAGTTTAGAAGTGGTTAACGGAAAAAAATAATATTGGGAATCCAAAAGCATTTCAACAAACAAAGTTACAACGCCTACACTTTCTTTGATTGGCATTGCAACGCATGCCGGGTACAGCTAGTTATGTATAAATTAAATTGTTTGTTCTTTCTCTTCACACAGACAACGTAATCAGAAAGCTTTTTATTTCAACGTATACATACTGCATGATCACAACACAAATAATTCTAACCTCAAAATTGGAATGCACCAATACATCATGTCCACGGTTACCACGGTGGGTTAGTGGTTATCGTGTCAGACTACCAACCCCAAGCTTGCAGGTTCCCTCCTGGCCGTGGTAAGTGATTTTTGAAAGGTGACAAAAATCACGGTACGTATGTCATACGTTGTTGGCATGTTAATGAACCTATTTGAATTTAGTAGGCCGAGTTCATAATGGCAAAATTAATCTCGGATTTTCCGCCAACACAAAAAGTTCCTCGTTTCTCTACTAGAAAGCGCTATAGTGTCATGGAGCTAGATGTCTAACCTCCTTGACTTTCATAGCGCTCCATGGAGCGATAAAATTAGACATGCAAGCTTCCCTCTGGGCGTCAATTAACAAAGCTTGCACCCGTCACCCGAGGCCATATAATATTATTATTATTAGGGCAAGGCATTTGATGATTTTGCATCTTTTTTGTGTGAAGGCCGAAAGATAGCTCGAATATATATACATGTGGTTCATGAATTGACTGATTAAATAAGGGCAATTTGTCAGGGCATTTTTTTGCATTTTTTGCCGTTTACAAGAGATATGTCATCTAACGAGCAATTTTAGGTCATTTTTGGCATTTTTAATTGTTTTTTGGTAAGTGTTATTTCGTCATATTTGGATTAATATTATTTATGTTTACACATCTAAATTTGTCTATTATGTTGATATTAGGCAAATAACTTGCTCAAAAATAAAAGGAGACTTGCAACATAACCTGCTGCCACTAGTTTTCAATTAAATGGCACCTATTTGCTAGGAGAGTATTTGAAGAATATGCTAGTTCTAAAATATTTCTTTTTTTTTACCAAGGGTGCAAAGTGGTAATCACTTCATTAGTAACAAAAATAATTTGAACTTAATGCATTGTCATCCATTAAACTTCTCTCTCAAAGCAGCTAATTGTGTCTTAAAAGATTACTAAATTAAGTGATTTATGAATAATTTATTGGTCATTTTTTTTTCAAATTTTGTGTCATTATTTAACCGTTTTTAGGTCATAAATGCATTTTTAGCCTACTTTTCACATTTTGCAAAAATGAGGAAAAAGTAGACTTATGAGATCGATCCAGGAAAATGTCTGTCTGTCTGTCTGTCTGTCCTTCTGTCTGTCTGTCTGTCCTTCTGTCTGTCTGGCTGTGTGTGTGTCCCCCCCTATCAACTCCTAAACGGCTTCAGCAATCAAAACCAAATTTAGTATGAGTAAAGACGTGCACCGGAATAGCTCACGTCCATATTTGAAAATGATGTCAGTGCTACCAATTGCTGAAAAAACACACTAGAAATTTGAGCTTCATGTCGGATATCTTGCAAGGTATGCATGGGAGCTATTTCAAAATTGGCACACATGTAGATAATACTATTTCAGTTTAATTTCCAGGAGGCCAACCATGACAGTCTTGCCAAAATAATTTTAAGCCTTCTGATAGGTTCAATGTTTAAATGCATATAACTTCTACACTATCAATTGGATTTCAACCAAATTTTGTATGTAATATCTGTACATAAACAGATATGACTGAGCGTATTCTTAACAGCCACCAGGGCTGCCAACTGTTAATAATTGCTCTCACTATTTTATTTTATCAAAATACCAATATATCAGAAAGTATGCAAGCCAACAGCTTTAAACTATGCACACGTATATTCTGACATTTTAGATTAATTTGGAGTAACTTATATACGTCAGTTCTACCAACATGATTATAAGCCTGCTGATAGTAGCAATTTTTAAATACATGTAACTTCTATACTATCAGTTGGATTTCAACCAAATTTCGTATGTGATATGTGTACCATAACAGATATGACTATAAGTATTGTTAAGAGCAATCAGGGCTGCCAACTGTTAATAAATGCTGTATATATTCTTTTTACCCTACTATCATTATATCAGAAAGTATGCAAGCCAACAGCTCTATACTTTGCACACGTATAGCACCTGACATTCTAGATTAATTTGGAGTAATTAATACAAGGCAGTGCTGCCAACATGATTCTATGCCTGCTGATATGTCCAATTTTAAAATACATGCAACTTCTACACTAAGAAATGGATTTCATCCGAAATTTGCACAACAAGATATCATAATAATTCAGATTATTTCTGACCAGCACACGCATGGTATTGTTGGCAACATGCTTTTACGCGTGCTGATAGATCCAGTGTCTAATTGCATGTAACGTCCATTGGACTTCAACCAAATTTTGTATTCTGTACCTTAAGAGGTGGAACTAAGAATATATTCAGTCACCAGGGCTGCCAACTATAGTGCTCTATTAGGCTACATTATACCAGGTATATTTTGAACTAATTAGATATTTCGATATTACCAACTTAATTTCGTCATTAATCTAGATAGGTTCATATACTGTAGAATAATCATTGGCATGAAAAGTAGGCTGTATAGTTCTTCACGGAACTTCTTGTTTATTTTGCATTTTCTTGCAATTTTTGGGTCATTACATGCCTTGCCCTAATTATTATTATATCATGTCCACGTAAGTGTTTTAATATTTACTAAATTCTTTCTTCTTTCTGATTTACTACAAACCTTTCTCATTTAAATCTTATTCTTATTCTTTGATCATTGATATTTTCCACATCGAGCTGTTTTTTCAAGAGATATAGCCTGTCTTTCAACATTAATAAAAAATTGTAACAGATCTGGTTTATTTGTCATTTAGTGTGTTTTTAACATTTTAGACAGTTAGTCTTTTTAGAAATAGTTATGATATCTGACTTTTTATTAAATTTTAGTGTAAGACTTGCAACTTCATTTGTATTAACTACTATAGGCCTACTTTACTGAATATGGTAACAATGTGACCGAAATCTTTCCACTGTACTTGAGAAGTAATTTCCTAATTTATTAAACTTTGTCAATATGGATTTTTTGGGAAGATATGGTCATTTTTATGTCTTCTCATTGTTCAATTTATTAGAAATTTCATAAGCTTTGTCAGTAATGGCAGCCTTGTAACCAAGGAATCAATAAGTAAACCATTGTAAGTAAAAATTAATGAATACATGAATGCAATAATATCGCCTGGCCTCGGGTGCCGGGTGCCAGGTGCAAGCTTTGTAATTTGACACCCAAAGGGTAGCTTGCATGTCGAATTTCGTTGTTCCTTGAATCACTATGAAAGTCAAGGGGGTTAGATATCTAAGCTCCTTGAACACTATAGCGCTTTCTATAGAGAAATGAGGAACTTTGTGTTGACGGAAACTCCCGACATTAATTTTGCCATTATGAACACGGCCTACTGAATTCAAATGGGTTCTTTGACATGCCAATATCGATTGACATGCGTGTCGTATTTTTGCCGCCTTTCAAAAATCACTTACCACGGCCAGGAGCGAACCTGCATTCTTGGGGTTAGTAGACCGACACGCTATCCACTCACCCACCGTGGCAAGCTAATAAATGAATAATAATAATAATAATAATATCGTATGGCCTCGGGTGCCGGGTGCAAGCTTTGTTAATTGAAACCCAGAGGGTAGCTTGCATGTATAATTTTGTTGTTCCTTGGCGCGCTACGAAAGTCAAGCAGATTAGAAATCTAAGCTCTTTGACACTATAGTGCTTTCTAGTAGAGAAATGAGGAACTTTGTTTTGACGGAAAATCCAGAGATTAATTTTGCCATTATGAACACGGCCTACTGAATTCAAATGGGTTCATTAACATGCCAACATCGTATGACATGCGTATCCTGATTTTTGTCGCCTTTAAAAATCACTTACCGCGGCCAGAAGCGAACCTGCAAGCTTGGAGTTGGCAGTCCGACACGATAACTACTCACCCACCGTGACAAGCTAATAAGTGAATGAATGAATTATAATGAACGAACCGTTTCCATACTACATTCAATAATATCAAAATATATTTGAACCTCACTGAGAGATTTCGATGACATTTCTAACGTTTCAGTTCAGTTGAAGAGTCTTCACTCTTTGCTAATGCTGCAATATGGTTTTCTTTTTAAGTTTACATCTGTACACATGTAATAGAGCTGGCTTGGAACGTATACTGAATGATAAATTTAAGGGACATATTTCAGAAGATCATTCCACTCGACTTCGTTCAAGAACTCAGTATGTGGAAATACGTCTGTTCACATGTGATAGCGTTTTTATATTCGGATGTGTGTGTGATGAGCGGGATGGCGCCCAATATAGCAGTTGGAAGGTCCTATGCCAGCAGAGTTTTGCATTGTGAATGGACTCGGTTTCAAGAAGTTGATGGGTGCTAGAGTGAAGATTGGAAAAGCAATATCGTGTGTAGAAAATGGACGTTAGAGCTGCGAGGACTCGTCTCGCTAAAGCCTGCCACACATATTCACACCCCCATGCTCTTCGTAAACTTGTATTTGCATGAGGCGATGCCAAGGACCTTTCTCTCTCTTTTTTTTAGCAGAGTAACCAAAGAGGTTCCAGAACGAATGTGATTTTTAACGTACTGGAGGCCTGATATTTGAATGAACCTCTTATAATACCGATGTATAGCCTATAGAGCGATGTCTAGCTTGAAGTGCGATATTGAGAATGTAAAATTAAAAGTGAGAGTACGAAGCCTACATTAACAAATTTACTAGATTCAAGGCTACAGGGAGTCTGATAATGTTCTCCGCAGTGCCTACAAACTGCTGCGAGAGATTACGTCACCAGTTAAGTTGGCAGCATGGATGTCGCTTGTATCATAACAAACAAACAGTAAACTTTTTACTCACCACAGGCATTCATAACATACTGATACACTCTTCCAATAATCTAACTATACGCACTGACGAATTCGACAGACCACAGCCCACACATATTGCCTTCACCCTATCAAGGACACTGTGCTGCCAACTAAACTGATGACGCAACCACTCGCAGCGGCACGTAGCCACTGTGGAGAACATTCCCGGACTCCCTGTAATAGCGGACCCGTGCGCCACATGTCTACAGACTACACGCCCGTCACTAGTGCTATGTGGACTGTACTCGAAACTGCTCTGCCAGGGGCTATCATCTCGTTTATTTGTTTAATAGCACTTTATAAACAAATAAATATATCTCCGTTGTCTTTTCAAGAAATGCAAGAATATTCCTGTACTATTGAGACCATTTGGAAGATTTTGGTACAACCACACATTCTGACTCCTTCTGGTTTAGGAGCTTCAGTTTTGCGAAACATACACCTTTGTGTATTATACGGTATAATAAGATTGTCGTTTAATTTAATTTCTTATCACTACTTCAAGAGTGATTTTTAGCCTACTTTCGATTTTTGCAAAAAAAAAAATGAAAGTAGACTTATGAGATCTACTCAGTGCCAAAAATTGTGTGTCTGTCTGTCAGTGTGTGTGTGAGTGTGTGTACTCTGAATGTTTGTCCCTCCCTATCAATTCGAACACGGTGAAACTTAATTGAACGAAATTTGGTACAGAGGTAGATCTAGCAAAGGGCACCTCAGTGTCATGTTTTATATCTCCGCCATCTTGACGAAAACGTAATGGCGGCCACCCAAATGTTAAAAGCTTGAATCAAATTACGACCAACCTAATCATCTGATCCCTACCAAATTTTGCAACATTATACCTTTATGTATAAAGAATCTTTTGACCAACCTACAAGGTCATCAGCCCAATAATTTGCGGATGTCGGCCATGTATGTGTGCAAGTCGACTCCCCTATCTTTTCAAACATGGTCAAACCGAATTGAACTAATTTTGGTACAGAGGTAGCACTAGCAAAGGACACCTCAGTGGAATGTTTTATATCGCCGCCATCTTGCCGGAAACGTAATGGCAGCCACCCAAATGTTCAAAGCTTAAATCAAATTACGACTAATCTAATCGTCCGATCTGTACCAAATTTTGCAACAAAATATATTTTTACGGCGAGCGTATTATAACTAAACTAGAAGGTCATCAGCCTAACAGTTTACATATGGCGGCCATGTATGAGTCCAAATGGATTCCCCTTATCAATTCAAACATGGTGAAACCGAATTGAATGATTTTTTTACAGAGGTATCACTAGCAAAGGGCACCTCGTATTCAGGTTTAATATCCGTATAGCACGTTGTATTTCAACAAGCTACTACAACCAACATTCAATTATACTCCTTGAAAAGGACAAAGAGTTATAACAATACCTATGCATTTAGGAGAAAGTAGGCTATATGTTATTTACTGAACATCTTGTTAAAATATCATCTCCGTTCTGTGTTTGATTTGGTCTGTATTGTATAGCTGAATGGTAAATATACCCATGTGTGTTGATTGTAGTCAGTCATTATGATCTCAGAAAGGAACACCTAGGATAGTTTTATTTTAATATTTAGTGTACTGAACCAACCCGGCCTACAATACAGTATAATGCCTTAAACTTATGATGACCACAAGCTGCATCAAGCTGTATATTTTGCGAGCCTTCAGGTTGTGTCTCAGCTATGGCAGTGAGACCTCGGCCATAAATTAGCCGTCATAACGTGAAACTAATGAGGGTGGATATCGTTTGAGGCACGCGGCCTGGGGTAATTGATTAGTAGATGCTGAGCAATGTGTAATGTATCGTGTGCGATGGCATCGGAATTGCTTTCTCACCCCAGCGCACAGTAGGGGGTGAATCAGCCCACTGCTACCCACCTTGCCTCACTGCCTCCTTAGTAACAGCACACACGTTCAGATATTTCAGATTATCTTGCATTCTTCCTGTTCTATTACTCTACTTTTACCGTATTTCTAGGAGCCGATTATCCAGATGTTAGCCCCATTAAAACAACAATTAATATCATCATCTATATACCATATTTGCTCGCATATAATTCGCACGTTTTTGACCGAAAATAAGTGTGAGAATTATTGGTGTATGATATATGTGGTGATTTGTGTGCTAAAGACCGTATTCCCGAAAAAACGAAATATTTGCATTATTGAAACGAAACAAATGGCATTGTCGCTGCCATCACTGCTGCCAATCTACGAGCTATTCTCTCGTGCATCATCCTGACTTCCGTCTAAAGCATTTACAAAGCCAGTTTTCAAGAAATTCTTCTTAACAACGTAAATCGCCATCATATCCCATAATCGTATAACCCATTCAAGCAAGAGTTCGACTGATGTCCTTCTTTATTGATGTGTAACATCTCTCCGCTCGTTTGCCGGATAGTTTTGTGGGAGTGATTTTGAAAATTGGGGACGGAAGTGAATCGGACGAAAGTGGATCGAACGGAAGTGGATCGGATGGAAGTGAAGACGCACTTCCAGAAAAATGGGACGGAAGTGAATCGGGCGGAAGTGGATCGAACGGAAGTGGATCGGACGGAAGTGAAGAAGCACTGCCAGCTGGATGTACATTTGAAAATGTGTGTATTGGAAACAAGGCAGTGTGTGCTCTGTAGCGCGAGAATGTTATGGCAATACAGTAGGCAGTGCATTTAGCAGGCACTGGTTTGACGAGCACAGTGGCAAATGTTTCACCGACTTTCATTTGTCATTGAGCAGTTTATGAAGCTTCACGTTCAAGGTTGAATATCACATGGGGTAGGACAAAGACCACAAATGCCATTTAAGTAAACGGCATTATTGTCAGCTGTGGGTGAGTAGTAAAAATATTAAATGCATAACAGAATGTTGTTATATGAGTGGAATAAAAGCTGTATTTTCATCATATGTGAGACTAGGTCATTTCATGATTGTAGGAAGCCATGTTTTGATTGTTTACGACGAACTGTATGAGAGCCTTGAGAATAATGAATGTTATAGTTACTGAGGAATGTGCTCACAGTATTTGAGAGTACTGTCGACGTTGTGTGTCACTTTGTTATTATGAATTATTAATGTAAAAGGAAGGAAGGAAGCTTGTAGTTTTGCGTGTCCGTTAATCTCACGATCATGATCCACGGTACCTCCCTTTTACGTGGAATGCGATCCACAAGACATGGCATTTCAATTTGAAAATCTCACATGTATTGACCGGGAATCAAACCAGGTCTACCTTGGTGAGAGACTAACAGCTTGACCGCTGCGCCAATCTCCAATTCAATCTATACATTCATCATGGTACTAGTATGAAAATGGTGTGTAAATTAACATTTTAAGAATGTCCAAGCTGTGTAGTATACGAGTAGGATAACATGTCAGATGTTACACATCATATGCGACTACTGTAAGGCTCGTATCTTATTTTTTGTCTTCTGTCGTCAGCTTATCGTAACTAAAAATACCAGATCTCGACGTATTATAACCTAAAAATTATTTAGCCAACAAAACAGTCTGCTTGTTGTTTTACTGCGGTGCAACATTTGAAAACATTTGATTTCCAGTTATACGAGTACGAGGCTATATTACCATATTCTTCTGCGTATTTTATCACTTTGAGTTAAACTGTAAGGCTCGTATCTTTTTTTGTCTTCTGTCGTCAGCTTATCGTAACTAACAAGAAGTTCCGTGAAGAACTATACAGCCTACTTTTCATGCCAATGATTATTCTACAGAATATGAACCTATCTAGAATAATGACGAAATTAAGTTGCTAATATCAAAATTTCCAATTAGTTCGAAATAATGTATACCTGGCATAATGTATCCTAATAGAGCACTACAGTTGGCAGCACTAATGACTGAATATATTCTTAGTTCCGTCTCTTAAGGTACAAAATACAAAATTTGGTTGAAGTCCAATGAATAGCATGGACGTTACATGCAGTTAAACATTGGATCTAACAGCGCGCGTAAAATCATGTTGGCAACAATGTCATGCATGTATTGGTCAGAAATAATCTGAAATAATCTGATCTATTGTTGTTCCAATTTTGAATGAAATCCATTAGTTAGTATAGAAGTTACATGCATTTTAAAATTGGACCTATCAGCAGGCTTAGAATCATGTTGGCAGCACTGACGTATATTCGTTACTAGAAATTCGTCGAAAATGCCAGGTACTATACGTGTGCAAAGTTTAGAGCTATTGGCTTGCATACTTTCTGATATATTGATATTAGGGTAACAAAAATAGGGCAGCACATATTAACAGTTGGCAGCACTGGTTGCTCCTTAGAATACGCACAGTCATATCTGTTATGGTACACATAGCACATACGAAATTTGGTTGAAATCCAATTGATAGTATGGCAGTTACATGTATTTAAAGTTGGACCTGTCAGCAGGCTTAGAATCATGTTGGTAGCACTGACGTATATAAGTTACTCCAAATTAATATAGAATGTCAGGGACTATACGTGTGCATAGTTTAAAGCTGTCGGCTTGCATACTTTCTGATATATTGGTGTTTGGATAAAATAAATTAGGAGCATTTATTAACAGTTGGCAGCCCTGGTAGGTTTGAAGAATACACTCAGTCATATCTGGTTATGTACACATACAACATACGAAATTTGGTTGAATTCCAATTGATAGTATAGAAGTTATATGCATTTACAAATTGGACTTATCAGGAGGCTTATAATCATTTTGGCAACACTGCCATGTTTAGCCTCCTGGAAATTAAACTGAATATTATGATCTGTACGTGTGCCAATTTTGAAATAGCTCCCATTCATACTTTCCATGATATCCAACATGGAGCTCAAATTTCAATTGCGATTTTTTAGCAGTTGGTAGCACTGACATCATTTTCAAATATGGCCGTGAGATATTCAGGTATAGATCTTTACTCCTACCAAATTTTGTTTCGATTGCTGCAGCCGTTTAGGAGATGATAGGGGACACACACACACACAGCCAGACAGACAGACAGAAGGACAGACAGACAGACAGACAGACAGACAGACACACATTTGCCCGATCTCATAAGTCTACTTTTTCCTCATTTTTGCAAAATGTGAAAAGTAGGCTAAAAATACCAGATCTCGACGTGTTATAACCTAAAAATTATTTAGCCAACAAAACAGTCTGCTTGTTGTTTTACTGTGGTGCAACATTTGAAAACATTTGATTTCCAGTTATACGAGTACGAGGCTATATTACCATAACTTCCTCGTTTTTATATAACACTAGCTGAAGTACCCGTGCTTCGCTACTCGTCATAAATAAATTAAAATATGAAGGTGACAGTTAAAACAGGGGATAGGCGAGGTGCTGCGCTGAGGGAGATTAAGGATTGAACATTTTGCCCAACTACACCGCTCGGCGTTGACCGTGTTTTATAGCACAAATTTAGGTTTTACTCGCTAACGGTTGGAGATACCTTTCGGATAGAAAATGTAATTTTTAACCTCGTATATACCATCAAAAGTTTGCTATTTCTTAGCGTTCTCTTTGTATTTGAAATGGAAATATGAAAGTTTTAAACCAAAGGGTGTAGTGAAGTCACTAAAATGGTCGCCATCTTTAAATAGTACAAAGTATTGAAATCAAAAGTAACCTATATGTTAACCAGGTAAATCAGCTACTTCCATGTAAAATTCATGTAAATCGGACCAGTGGTACTTGCGTGATTGAGTAATACATAGACGCACATCATCTCATTTTTAGCCTCGCTTCACTCGCGTCATAGTCGTGTCATATTGTTATTCAATGAAATGCAGGTTTAACCCCATTAACACCTCTTTAGAACCTGAATATCCAAAAATCCCTCCTTGGTAGACGTTTTCGACACACAACAAACATATCCCCAAAATATCATTCTTCTAACTTTAATCGTTTGGGTTGGTCGATGAGAGTGAACATCCAAAAATCCTTCATTAGGGGACGTTTTTCTTCCAGAATTTCACCCCTCCCCATAGGCCCCTTAAATTGGATTTATGAAAAAACGGTCGAACACATATTTATTTATTTATTTATTTATTTATTTATTTATTTATTTATTTTTAAGCTGATTGGTTTCCTCCGAGTTTCAAACTCCTCGCTTATGTCGTTTAAGAGATACACGGTCCGTTAGGAATCTTTCAATCCCCACTTTTCATCCCTTTCACCTCATAATATACACTACATCGAAAAACCATTAGACATGTGTCAGCTTATTTTTAATGATTAGTATATATGCCAAGTATCACATCCCCAAATGAAACCACTCGTGAGATATGGTTATTCAATGAAATGCACGTTTACCCCCCTTAACACCTATTTAGAACCTGAATAGTCTAAACTCTTTCCTTAGTGGACGTTTTCGACATACAACGAACGTATCCCCAAAATGTCATGTTTCTAACTTTAATAATTTTGGCTGGGCTATGATGAGTGAGTGAGTCAGTCAGGACATTTCCTTTCATTTATTTTTGATAATTTCACCCCTCCCCATGAACCCCTTAAATTGGATTTATGAAACAAACGGTCGAACACCTATTTACTTATTTAAAGCTGTTTTCCCCCTGAGTTTGATGAGTGAGTAAGTAGGTCAATCAGTTAGGACACTTTCTTTCCTGTTTTTTTTCCCCCAGAATTTCACCTCTCACCAAGGGCCCCTTAAATTAGATTTATGAAAAAAAAACAGTCGAACACCTATTTACTTCTATTTTAAGCTGTTCTTTTCCCGCCGAATTTCAAACTTCTCGCCTATGTCCTTTAAGAGATACACGCTCCGTCAAGAATCCCTCAACCACCAATTTTCACCCCTATCACCTCATAATATACACCACATCGATAAACCCTTAGACATATGTCTGATTATTTTTAATGATTAGTTTATATACCGAATATCACATCCCCTAAGAAACAACTCATGATATATCGTTATTCAATGAAATGCACGTTTACCCCCTTAACATCTCTTTAAAACCCGAATAAACAAAAATCATTCCTTAGTTGACGTTTTCGACATACAGCGAACATATTCCCAAAATTTCATTTTTCCAACTTTAATATTTTCGCTGGGCGTGATGAGTGAGTGAGTCAGACAGGACATTTTCTTTCAATTATTTTTACCAGAATTTCACCCCTCCCCATGGGCTCCTTAAATTGGATTGATGAAAAAACGCTTGAACACCTATTAACTTATTTTTAAAGCTGTCTTTTTCCCCTGAGTTTGGTGAGTGAGTTAGTCAGTTAGGACACTTTCTCTCCTTTTTCCCCCCAGAATTTCACCCCACTCCATTGGCCCCTTAAATTAATTTATGATAAAACGGTCGAACTCCGATTTACTTATCTTTTTAGCTGATGATTTTTCGCTGCGTTTCAAATTTCTCGCCTATGTCGTTTAAGAGATAGGCCTGCACGCTCCGTTAGGAATCCTTCAAGCCCCACTTTTCACCCCTTTCACCTCATAATAATACACCACATCGAAAAACCCTTAGACACATGTCTGCGTATTTTTAATGATTAGTTTATATGCCGAGTATCACATCCACAAATGAAACGACTCGTGAGATATTGTTATTCAATGAAATTCAGGTTTAACCCCCTTAAGACCCCTTTAGAGCCTGAATATCCAAAAATCCTCCCTTAGTGTACGGTTTTGACATACAACGAACATATCCCCAAAATGCCATGTTTCCAACTTCAATATTTTTGGCTGGGCGATGATGAGTGAGTGAATGAGTCAGGACATTTTCTTTCATTTTTTTTCCTTCAGAATTTCACCCCTCCCGATGAACCCCTTCAATTTGATTGATAAAAAAACTGTCGAACAGCTATTTACTTACTTTAAAGCAGTTTTTCCCCCTGAGTTTGATGAGTGAGTCAGTCAGTCAATCAGTTAGGACATTTTCTTTCCTGTCGCCCCCCCCCCCCCCACAGAATTTCACCCCTCCCCATGGGCCTCTTAAATTGGATTTATGAAAAGAAACGGTCAAACACATATTTACTTATTTTTATGCTGATTTTTTTCCGCTGAGTTTCAAACTCCTCGCCTATGTCGTTTAAGACATACACGCTCCGTTAGGAATCTTTCAATCCCTACTTTTCACCCCTTTCACCTCATAATATACTCCTCATCGAAAAACCCTCAGACACGTGTCTTACTTTTTAATGATGAGTTTATATGCCGTGTATCACATCCCCCAATGAAACCAATCGGGAGATATTGTTATTCAATGAAATGCAGGTTTAACCCCATTAAGACCCCTTTAGAACCTGAATATCCGAAAATCCTCCCTTAGTAGACTGTTTTGAAATACAATGAACATATCCCCAAACTGTCATGTTTCTAACTTCAATCATTTTGGCTGGGCGATGATGAGTGAGTGAGTGAGTGAGTGAGTCAGGACATTTTCTTTCAATTTTCTTTTTTCAGAATTTCACCCCTCCCTATGAACCCCTTTTAATTTGATTTATGAAAAAAAAACTGTCGAACAGCTATTTACTTACTTTAAAGCAGTTTTTCCCCCTGAGTTTGATGAGTGAGTGAGTCAGTCAATCAGTTAGGACACTTTCTTTCCTGTTTCTCCCCCCCCTCCCCACCTCCAGAATTTCACCCCTCCCCATGGGCCCCTTAAATTGGATTTATGATGAAACGGTCAAACACATATTTACTTATTTTTATGCTGATTTTTTCCCGCTGAGTTTCAAACTCCTCGCCTATGTCGTTTAAGAGATACACGCTCCGTTAGGAATCTTTCAATCCCCACTTTTCACCCCTTTCATCTCATAATATACACCACATCGAAAAACCCTCCGACTCGTGTCTTCTTATTTTTAATGATGAGTTTATGTGCCGAGTATCACATCCCCCAATGAAACCAATCGGGAGATATTGCTGTTCAATGAAATGCAGGTCTACCCCCTTAACACCCCTTTAGAACCAGAATATCCAAAAATCCTCTCTTAGTGGGCATTTGCGGCCCTTGGGGAAGCTGCATACCAAATTTCATTCCAATCCGTTTGATGGTTTCTGAGATTTCGTGATGAATGAATGAGTGAGTGAGTGGTATTTGACAAATATATAGTAGAAGATAGTGTCAAGTCTTTGTTATGCTAAACTCAGTTGACAGTGCTGTGTGAGAAGTTGAGTAACTAACGTGATTTCAAGTAAAGATCCTCATTTTCTATACCGGTAGTGCAGAGCGCAATTGGCATCCAGTCGGCCGTGTCTCGACTTGAGCTATGTTGCCATGGAAACTATCCGCCTTGCCATTCCTTCATGAGTATATTTTATGATTTGATTAGCATGTGCTGGAGTGCAAAAGGGTCGAAATCAGAAGAATGAGAAAGACTATCGTAAATTCATGTAGCCAGCGGTTCCTTCTGGGTCCTAAACTGTGTGTATGCAAAATTTGGTTGAGATTGGTGGAACGGTGTAGATTTGTATACGGAACAGATCCACATACATACCCACATACAGACTTTCACTTTTATATATTAGATAAGAGATCGACCTCCAGATGAAAACAATCACACTTAACTGAGAAACAACAATGGAATGTGAAGTTAGAATGCTGGTACTTGTCGACAATGCAACAGACGAGCAGCAAATACCATGAAAGGAAGGAAAGCTCCACCAACAAAACGAACAGAAACACCGCGGGCAAGACGTATGATGTCCAGTGGGTCTATCTCAAAATTGCTATAGGCTAATCATCTTTATGACGGCGTCAGAAATTCATGTTAGATATATGTGAGGATTTGTTATTTCTGCAATTTCAAATTTGAAAATAGGGTGCGAGATATTCGCCATAGGGCATAATATGCGAGCACATGCAGTATTTCCTGTTTATTGTTTTGTTGTTTCATTAAGGATACTGTGTACTCATGAAAATGTGAATTGTGTACATTATCAGGCATCATAATACTGACCATTTTCTCATGGCTAAAGCTCTACCCACAATGTGCAGTCGGCAGACGGGAGTGGGTAGTTGACAGTCGGCAGCTAACAAACCCGTGCTCTCTCATGGCGTCATTCACAATGTGAAGTTGTATGTCGGTAGTTGATAGTTGACAATCGGCAGCGTGTAGTCGGCTGTCGCCAATTTTATCTTTGGCTGTCAACTGCATATTTAAGAGCCAATCAGAAATGATCACACGCTGACGTCACTTTGTCGTTTTCCCACTCGTCATCAGCTGTGTAGTTGACTAGTTGTATTCGCGGTATATTATTCGCATAATTATATACAAAGATGATGACTGAATGTGCTGATCTTGGGATATATTCATTGATCTTGTGAGGGAACGCCGTTGGCTGTATGACATGAGTGAGCCCAAGTATTTCAAGGGAAACAGATCATTGATTATAATGTTTTCCTTTGTAGCAAATGTAATGCTGTGGAAAGTAACGCTCATCGTACGATAACATTTTCTAAAGTAGGGCCTGGCGGTACTGAAATTAGCCAAAATACATTTTCTAATGACGAAAAATAAATTAGGAAATGATGTAGTAATAGATTGAACGAGTTGGGAACCATCGGGCGTTCAATCATAAATGACCAGCTACACAAAAACAATTCTGTTCAAAAATCAGTAGGCCTAATTCAGAGTTGGTTTTGTTATTATTTATTTACAAGAGGGGATACTGGTTGTATGAGTATTTTTCCTCAATTTTAACAATGATGTGCCAGTTAGCAATAAAAATAAACCGTACAGCTCCAAGTTGTCCATCCTTACGAATTTTAGGTTAGGTTATCGACAATTGACAACTTTCTCAATGAATAAATGAAAGTCAAGTTATTATTTACTCCTAGCATTTTAACGACTGCGCATTGTGGGTGGACCTTAAGATTCTTGTAACTTGCTTGAAGTAACTTTTTGAACTGGCTGATAATTATATGATGAATTATTGAGACTAGAAAATCCGGAATTAATACAAATTTTAACAAAATAGCATTCAGGAAAATGGTAACATTAGTTTATTAGGGAGTACTATCTCAGATGTTTTTCAACCAAATGCTCTCCACATTTTAACACATACTGAGAACAGATAGCATCATAATGTTAAACTATAATGATATCCATCAGATATCAGCAAGCCTAGGAAAACATTATAATCCATTTTAAAAAGCAGGCAGCAGGCAGGCAGCTTGTAGTTTAACGTGACCGTTAATCTCGCGATCATAAGCCACGGGACCTCCGGTTTACGTGGAATCCGAACCACAGGACATGGCATTTCACATCGAAAATCTCACATGCATTGACCGGGAATCGAACCCGGTCCACCTTGGTGAGAGGCATACAGCTAGACCGCTGAACCACCACGCCCCATTTTAAAAAGCAAATTGGTTTCTATGAAATATTAATATAAAACATAGGTTTGTTACTTTACAATTAATTTCTAAAAGTATTATAAACAATGCATATTACTCGTAACGAAATACAAAAAAAAAAACGAGACTTGACTCCATCTATGAGCCAGTCATGGAACTGACGAGCATGCGACTCGCTTATTGGATATGAAGTCTTCATCGAGAAACCTGAATAAGTATCTACTACTCTACCTAGTGAGCGAACACTGTACTGGACTCAGTAATACTTAAGCGGTGGTGTAGTTGGTGGCATGCTGAACTGCTGTGCCCAAGATTGCGGATTCAAACCCGGCCGAAGTCGTCGCATATTTCAAACGCTTAAATTCTTCTCTTTTCTGTGCGCCAACAGTCCAAGTTTCACTTCCATAGAGCGCCACGCTTCAGATAAAGGCTTTCAAAAACTACTTCTAATATCTAAATCTATTTTTGATGTCAACAAATTTTTTTTCTGTAGAAATACTTTGCTTGCCTGTGCGAACAAACATTTCTTATCCTCTTTGCTTCGTCCATCACTGGTTATTTTGCTTCCTAAGTAGCAGAAGTCTCCTACTTCCTTTATATTTTCACCTGCCAATTTGACAACAGGGGTTTCTGATTTCTTTCGGCTGTATTCCATTAGTTTTGTTTTACATTTATTGATTTTCATCATGAATTCTTTCCTTACGACGGTATCCATACCATTTAAAAAAACTCATTCAAATCCTCTGGTGAATTGGCTAAGATGGCAATGTGATCAGAAAATCTCGGTGTTGTAATCATTTCTCCTTGAATCTTTCTCTTTGAATTCTTTTCTAATTTGCTTGATAACCAGTCTTTCTGGGGTGATAATTATGATAATGTGTTTGATTTTAATTATTATTATCTAAGTTTGCTGTAGGAGCCCTCGGACTTCCAATACGATACCATGTTGGCATTGTCTTGGAGAAAGGCATGAAACTACCCTCAGGATGGCCGCTATTAGAGCCGAGATTAAAATCGTTGCACTCCGGACTTTCAGCTCTTCTTTGCGTCGTTGTGCCCCATTGTGAGAAGCATAAAATAATGTAGCCTACTAGGTGTTGGATTACAGAAAGCTTTCCAGTCATTCCACACAAATTGCGCCCAATTATATTAGGCGGGAAAACAAGTATTCATACACCCTAACCTGAAAAAAGTATTACATAAGATACAGTGAGTCCGGGAATGTTCTCCGCAGCGCCTGCATGCGTCTGCGAGAGCGAGCTATAGCAGTTACGTTGGTAGCACGGCTGCCGCTTGCATCATAACAAATATACAGTTAATTTTGTACTCACCACAGCCATTCATAACAGATGCTGGAACCATTCACAGTACATCACTCTTTTTCTGTAATCAGTTTGTTTAAATTCATGAACCACGGTAATTTTATAAGGGAACAACTGAAGCTTCTCTCTTACAGCTTTATGTGCTGTCGACTTAGAGATTCCTGTTTGTTGAGCTAATTTTCGTGTTGATTTACTTGGACTTCGCAGCATTATATGTGAGATTTCATCAAGTTTTTCGTCTGTTTAAAGCGTAGGCCTGCCTGTTCCCGGTACATCGTGAACTGAGCCAGTCACACGAAATTTACTTATCACATCTCGAACGGTATCACGGTTTGGACACTTTGAATTAGGAAACCGCACCTGAAATCTTAATTTTATATTTAATGTAAACCGATCGCCTTCGCGAAAAACGTATTCCACCAAAAACACTCTCTCTTCAGTAGTAAACATTACCGCCTGTATACTGTTGCACTCTTCCAATAATAAATCTATCTGAACGCTCGCTTATCGCAATACACACTGAAGACATACAGGCTCGATCGCTCGCTTATCGCAGTACACACTGACGATTCGACAGTCTACACCTCACACGTGGGAATCCCCCTTTCAAGGACACAGAGCCGCCAACTAAACCCATGACGCAAACGCTCGCAGCTGCACGTAGCTACTGCGGAGAACATTCTAGGGCGCCCTGTATTTATCGCAAAATAACTCGATTTTATGTCCATTGGCAAGATAGCCACATTACAATACAATAGGCTGCCAGTTTAAATAGGAACGATTGATTTAGAACATAAATAACAAACTAATGTTGACATCATAATTTCTGAAGTTAGTCACAAAAATAATTCAACAGATCACAGATTAACAACTACATTAATAATAACACAACAACCATAGAAGTGAGCAATACTATCTGTAAATAAGATGGACACGTTAAACAAGTTTTTACATAATTTCGTCATCTAAATATAATAAACTGTATATATTTGTGCATAAGTGTAATACATAAAAATCGTACCTTATCTAGTGTTTAGTGTTTTGTTGTTTTCATGAAAACAAAACCAAAACACACAATAACGAATGTCAAAATTCAACCATGAATTCCGAAACGACAGTTTGTTGTCAAAGACAATTCACGTCAAAATTGCCATTGCAACAGGAAGATACATACAAAAAGCTACAAATTCCTAACTTTGTTCCACTCCGCAAAGAGCCTATTTTCGACTTATGGAGGTCACACACACCCTGTTGACCATCATAGGATATGCATTAATGGAAAATGTTTTAGTCTGTTTCATAGTAACATTAAATCACCAACTGGTTAGATATCTCATTTTCACTAAATTGTTTTATGTTGACACCAATTTAATGCCCATAATTGTTACAGAGATTTTTTTAACTATTTTGTCTGATAACCTGTGTTATTGTGATGGCTGTATTAGTGTGTGTATACATAATTCAGATGAGGATTCAGTCAATCAAAGTATAATATCATTATAGCACGTTGTATTTCAACAAGCAACTGCAACCAACATTCAATTATACTCCTTGAAAAGGACAAAGAGTTGTAACTATACCCATGCATTTAGGAGAAAGTAGGCTATATGTTATTTACTGAATATCTTGTTTTTAAAATTAATTTTGCAGAGGTCAAGCTCCAAGTATAATAATTTAATTAAATTTAATTAACTTTGCTCGCAATTATAATGGTTTCTCAAAAAAAAAAAAAACTATTGCTGAGGATGTCCGTAATGTGGCCAAAACTAGTATATTAATTAATGTTATTAATTGAATTTTATTGGCATGAGGTGGAATAAAATTATTACAGTAAATGCTCATTGGTACTTCTGTTAGTTTAATAAATATCCTATGTAATATTTCTCTCGGGTTAAGGTGTTTAAATACTTGTTTTCCCACCTAATGTAATTGGGAACAATTTGTGTTGACCAACTGGAAAGCTTAAAAGTGGATTCTAGCAATTCAACTAGGTTTTGAATATATAGAGTGTGGAGACCTGTCCAGCAGTGCTCTCACTTAAGCAAATTTCAGAACTTGCATACAGCAGCATCAATTCGGGAGGCTGTTGTTTCTAAACTTCCTGTTCCTCGTGATGTAATGAGAGGTGATGGAGCACTTACGGCTTGATAAACACCTCTCTCCTGCTTTTAGCAACTTAATCATTAAAGTGGCAATGTGCTTGTAATTGATACAATGCGTCTGATTTAAGAAGCTTTCGGTTTTCACCTTGGTGGGAAAGTGACGCTGCATACAAAGGCCCACCAAGAGAGCAAACAGACTTTCTGATTACCCCCAAGAAGGGCTAATTACAGGACGTTTAATGGGAATTAGCGCGAGGAAAATTAGTGTATTTTAGATGGTGTTGGCAAGTATGATGTCAACAGAAGAGGGTGCTGAGGGTACACATCCATAAGACAGCGTGGTGGTTGAGGGCGTGTGGGTTTTGCAGTGAATATGCTAATTTCGGCTCCTTTGCCACGTGACTTTAGCTCCTTATGTTACACTTTAATTGGTCCCTAGCTTAGCCACAATCCCGGCCCTCTTATCACTCCAATGAGCTCATCTTGAAGCCCTTATATTACACTCAAAGTCTGCGCACAATTTGGCCACACTACGTCCTTTGTCTTCCCTGCCCCATTCTTGCCTTTACGATGCAGATTTCTCACCCCTCCACTTGAGTACATGCTGCATTAAACTTGAGCTGAGGGGTGATGGGGTCGCCTCAAGTACAACACTACTCAGGGGAAATTAATGAATAAACAATTAGGATTTGAAAGAAACTCAAATTGATACTTGAAGCAACGCACAGAATATTGACATTCAAGCGAAAGTGGAGTAAATTGAAAGGATAATTGATGGCAGCTTGTGACTTATTTCATTCTTAGTAACTTTATACTATGCCAAACATGGTCAATAGCTTCAAAGCAAAGAAAATCGCTCCAGATAGTCCAACGCAGGATGGAACGAAAAATCTTCAATATCACGCTGAAAGACAGAATAAGAAATGAGGAGATACGTAGGAGAAGCGGTATTAGAAACCCCATCAACACAGCACACAGACTAAAATGAAAATGGGGAGGCCACATAGCAAGGTATGGAGCATATAAGGTCGACGCACAGACTAACTATATAGGACCCCAGAACCGGCAGGAGAAACGTAGGAAAACAGAGGTCACGCTGGACTGACACATTCAAGAAATTAGCCGGACCACAATGGACAAGAAGAGCAAGAGACAGACTACTGTCGACCAAAGTATTATGTGCACTCGAGTTTGAAGGTTGTTTGTGAAGTAACCAATAGACCTACAAAAAATACAATAACATCATCGTTTTCGTCGTTCTATTTTAAGTTAGTTCATGTAGGTTTGAAATTTTTAATTTATATTTTAATATTTTTTATCGCAGTTGGAACACAAAATGTGCCCGTTTTTAAGCGTCTTTCAACCATGCGTCATATTTAAGAATTATTATCTCAAAACCCCGTCATCAGATCGAATGAAAATTTTAACACAATATACATTGGAATGTTGTATAACTGGTTTATTAATTTCAAAATTTTGTGTGTCCAAGAAACAAAGTTGTTATCATTTTTGTAAGGTAACTTTTTCTCGGCTCGGGGTATTTGGAAAATATAGCTATTGGTCGCGTTGCAATCCTTATACATCAAGAAGTTATGCTGTATGATTTTGAAATACGTAAATTATTTCACTTATTTTATATCGGTTTGTATTTGTTCGTGGAAATAAGGCATGATTCACCAGCCAGCCGCTCGGGGGTAAGCTGTACAGCGTTGCTGAGAGGGAGCCCATCACTGCCGAGCGAGGCGAGGTCGTATTTCCCCGTTCAAATATAAACCGATATAAAATAAGTGAATTAATTAACGTATGTTATAGTCATACAGCATAACTTTTTGATGTATAAGGATTACAACGCGACCAAAAACTACATATTCCAACCACCCCAAGCCGAGAAAACGTTACCTAACACAAATGAAAACAACTTTGTTTCTTGGACACCCAAAAATTTTGAAATTAATAAATCAGTTATACAACATTCCAATGTATATTGTGTTAAAATTTGGATTCGATCTGATGACGGGTTTGTGAGATAATAAATCTTAAATGTGACACATGGTTGAAACACGCTTAAAAACGGGCACTTTTTGTGTTCCAACTGCGATAAAAAAATATTAAAATATAAAGTAAAAATTCCAAAACTGCATGAACTCACGTAAAATAGAACGACGAAAATGATGATATTATTGGATTTTATGTATGTCTATTGGTTACCTCACAAACAACCTTCAAACTCGAGTACACATAATACTTTGATCGACAGTAGAGTGGAAGACTCTAAAATAGCTCCTTTTCAAACCATAGTATATGCGAGTATAATAATGGAGCAACTCAGTGCAACATAGTGAACCCTTAAATACAAAAGCGATAGTTCATTGACGACAGTTAAATCTCTACTAAAATAGAGTGAACATGTGCTAGAAAAATTAACAATTTTGTAAATATTAGATAATATAAGAACAAGAATACGTAACTTAGAGAATACTGTTATTAGGTTACGATATCTACAGCTATAAGAACAATTCAAGACCAGAGACTACTAACATGCCAGAAAAGTGCACCACTAGGTATCTCACTACTCTTTAGGACTGCTCACCTAATGAGTGTAATGGATCAAAATCCCTGCCTAGGCGGGAGGTCATTGCCCTTAGGGGATTAAAGGGCTGTATTTATTGTTATTATTCTTTGCTGTTTTCTTCCAAGATCTATTATTAGAATTGCTTCAGTCGGTCAACATTAGAATAATAGCTTCTAATATTTCAGTATCGAATGCCAGTCCATCAAACTATGGAGCTACAAGATTCAAATCACTGAGGCTTTTGTCTTGACCGATCGAGGAGCTTCTTATATTAAATTACTTAGACAACACTAAAAATGTTTTTCAATATTGACTTCCAAGACTATCAAATATTAACTTTTTAGCCTATTTTCAGTTATGAAAAAAAAATAGGTTTATAAAAAATATTTATTGCGGCCAATTGCCATAGATAAGAACAACATCATAACAATGTGAACATTTGAATCAATCGTGTACCTAGGTAACACCAGAGACTTGTGTTCGAGTCCTTTCACCCATTCCAGTCTGGGGTTGTAAATACGAGACTATTCACTTCCCTACACTGGTTGGTTCTTAAGTTTAGGGGCTGCGAAAACGCGGTCATGTAGCCCCGTGTACTTTGGGAGTGTGTAGAATCTGTCTGATAACCGGTGTTAAATTGTGATGACTGTATTAGTGTGTGTTATCTGTTTTTTAATTCAAGTAAGGACTGCAGACTTTTGAATTTTTCAAATTGTTCCTACTTTTGCTGCCAAACGCCACCGTCAACGACCACTAGTTCAGAACTTAGCTACCTGGCGCCACAGCAGTCGGCTCTTGGCAACGAACTTAGGAACCTAAGAGCGTTGTTCACATTCTTAACCTATACAATTCAGCTTCACACAGGTGTACTTAGTGGAAGGTTCTTTAACAAGCCATTAATCTATGACATGGGACCGCCGGCTTTACTTCCCCTCCGAAGGAAGGCAAACTGAGGGAGTTTTAACGCTCTTAAAAATCCGACGACTTCGGTCGGATTTGAACCCGCGATCTTGAGCATATAAGCTCAGCACCGCCACCGAAGCCGCCTCTTCCCTACACTTTGATCAATACAACTTATTCAGTCCTCGTCTAATCAAAACTGAGTGAGTGATACTAGTCTTCTAATGCATTCCTTAGCGTGATATGTATCGCACTATTTATTTATCGTATGGCTTTTAGTACCGGGTGTGCCCGAGGACATCTACGGCTCAACCTGAGTCTGTAGCTGCTTTCAGCAGACACCCTTAGGGTGAGCTACAACTTCCATCAATTTCAAGTAGTTCCAACTTTCTCTGACAGATATCAATGATACCTAGTGGTGAACGTTGGAACTTTGATAGAGCGTTCCGACAAAATCCAATCTAACAATTTAGCTTCACACAAGTTTAATCTGTGGACGGATCTTTTACATTCCATATATCGATGACATGGGACCGCCGCGACGGCTTTACTTCCCATCCAAAGGAAGGCATACTGAAGGATTTTTAACGCTCTTAAAAAATCCGACGACTTTGGCCGCGTTTGATCCCACAATCTTGGCCATAGCAGTTCAGCATGCTACCGACTTCGCCACCGAAGCTCATTGAGCATTGGTGCTAATTCGCCTTCCTTGAAAGCGAGAGATTTGGATTGTAATTTTGTCTGTATCCATTCTTTATGTCAGCAGAAAGTGAATTCGGATTATTTTCTAGTTTTATTTTTAGCCTACTTTTCACATTTTGCAAAAATGACGAAAAGTAGACTTATGAGATCGATCCGGGAAAATGTGTGACTGTCTGTCTGTCCTTCTGTCTGTCTGTCTTTCTGTCTGTCTGGCGGTGTGTGTGTGTGTGTGTGTGTGTGTGTCCCCCTATCAACTCCTAAACGGCTTGAGAAATCGTAACCAAATTTAGTATGAGTAAAGATGTATACCGGAATATCTCACGTCCATATTTGAAAATGATGTCAGTGCTACCAACTGCAGAAAAAATGCACTAGAAATTTGAGCTCCATGTTGGATATCTTGGAAGGTATTCCGAAATTGGCCCTATTTCAGTTTAATTTCCAGGAGGCCATACAAGACAGTGTTGCCAGAATAATGGTAAGCCTTCTGATAGGTCCAATTTTTAAATGCGTTTAACATCTACTCTATCAATTGGATTTCAACCAAATTTTGTATGTAATATGTGTACATAAACAGATATGACTGAGCGTATTCTTAAGAGCCACCAGGGCTGCCAACTGTTAATCATTTTTCTCTCTATTCTTTTATCCAAATACCAATATATCAGAAAGTATGCAAGCCGACAGCTTTAAACTATGCACACGTATATTACCTGACATTTTAGATTCATTTTGGAGTAACTTATATACTCCAGTTCTACCAACATGATTCTAAGCCTGCTGATAGGGCCAATTTTGAATAACATATAACTTCTATCAGTGGGATTTCAACCAAATTTCGTGTGTGCTATGTGTAACATAACAGATATGCCTATAAGTATTCTTAAGAGCAATCAGGGCTGCCAACTGTTAATAAATGCTGTCTATATTTTTTTAACCTAATATCAATATATCAGGAAATATGCAAGCCAACAGCCCTATAATTTGGATACGTATAGCACCTAACATTCTAGATTAATTTGGAATAATTAATATAAGCCAGTGCTGCCAACATGATTCTATGCCTGCTGATAGGTCCAATTTTAAAATATATGTAACTTCTATACTGTGCCCTTTTAGCAAGAAATATGCCAATCACAGTATACCAGCGTAGCTCAATTCGGAATTTTCGGGGCAGCGGTAAGTTCCCCCCACTCTGTGACTCACATATTTTGGATCAATTAGAGGATACACTTGCAAGAATAACAACAAAATCAACTCCTATTTTAACACATTTAATTAATCAAATTAATGGCGCTACAAACACTTTAACAATTTAATTACTGACGCATAATCATCTACTTGTTCCAAATGAACAAGGAATCACAAATATAATAAATCAAATATTGTATTTAAACATATGGTTTCCACATAAACCAACAATTCCTACTGAGTCTTACTTCCATAAAGCATCAACTGTAAACTTTATATAACTCCGAGCTCTTTTGGCTCCATGCTTTACATAATAATGGTGTCATTCTTGTACACCTCAAATACTATCTTTTATATTTTCTTAATCGTCCAAACAAATGTATAATTACATTTAAAAATTTATGTTAATTATCTAACTCAATATTTTGGGCATGTTCACACATTCAGCTGTTATCATCTCTCTTTATTTTCACAAATATATTAAGGTAATCAGGAAATCACTTGTGTACTCCAGAACGTGAAGATACTTGACACAGTCAAAAAACTATAGTTACTCCCGAAACTTAGTTGCTTTCAATTAACTCGTGGAATCCTACTTCCGTACATCATTACAATAGGGATTGTTATTTATCTCTTATGTCTTATAAGACCATTATCACATAAGAAACTACGATCTGAACAGGCAAACGAAAATATCAATCTACAAGGACCTCGGTTCAACGCCCGGGTCGTTAACAACTTTAAACACTCACGGTGTCTTTACTACATCTTACGAGACGGTTCCGGCCCACCCTTACTCTAAGAGAGCCGGGCCATTATACTCGGGCGCGATTTATGACACGGAGGGTGACGGGCGACTCTCTGTCTAACCCACGTTAGCAGCTCCTTTCCAAGGCTTTCAAAACAAACCTTCACATTATACTCAGTCCTGGGGAGAGACCGGGCTTTTACTGTACTGTATCCATTCAAACAAATATTCTTTGGTTCATAGACCACTTTCGTAACCTTGGCATTTATTAATTATGAGAGGGTCCTCATTGATTGGGGAAGATTAATACACATTCGACGACGGAGAATTAAGGGGCTTTTACCAGAAGAGGATTCTGAGTTCGAATCTCTTCACATGCCTCGGGAACCATTCCCTTAAAGAGGACTTATACAAGACGCGATTTAAAGTCGGCCGTGGCCTACATGACATACGCTCAATAATACCATACATTAGCTCCCTTTCAATACCTACACAATGCCTCGTGATACAACGTCACAAATAGAGGACTTATACAATTATCAATTCACTACCATCAACTACCCTCCATAAGTAATTTACCAAGTATTTTAACTTCTACGCTTTCCTAGCGTGACATTTTAATATTATTTGCGCTCCTTTGCGCTATGCATTATTTTAAGCCGAAATGTCTTCCCAAGAACTGATAAATCTCATTAGTAACAATTCATATTATTTTTAATTCTTATATTAATCTTTTCCGTTGCCGATAAATCGCTCCCTTTTAAAACATTCCCTTGAACATCATATCTTACACATACATTAAGGCTTTAACGCTCTTATGTTCACATCAATTTATTTGATCTTTACTTAATATTTCCATACTTAGTTATTAGTATTATCTTTATTCTTTACACAAGCTCAAAAGCTATTTCTTTCATATCTCAACTTTACTTTATTTAAATATCATTCATGATAATTACTGATATTTCGCTTGCTCTTATGACATTTGTTAAATACATTAACATTTTTATTCACATATTTCCTCTACGGGATTTATTCTTTACATAATCATTTATAATTTCTCAAATTTTTATTATTGTTCAGACCGCGTTCTTGTTTATTCAGTATTTATTTCTTAAAACACATCCCTTTTACTCAAAACTCCGGTGGATTTGTACACAACCAATTCCTGACACCAAAATAGAATGAAATTCAGTACTCACATGTTTTTTAGATCGTCCCATGATCTTTATTCTTGTGCGGTGTTTCATTTTGGGCCCACTTTGAACTTTTACTCCATATTAAAGGAATTCATCTTATGTACAAACACTTCTGGACATATATTTAAGACACTTAACATTGACGACATTTTTATACACTGATGTGTCCCTTTAGAACACATACTAAACACTCAAAATATTAATTTAACACACAATTTTAATAAATTTACACTTCACAATTCTTGATCACTAGGCCGTATTTCTGAGCCTATCACACGTGACCTCTTAATTTCCCGTTTCCAAGGGTGAAATTTATTCAATGTCGGCTTCCTATCCTGCAGAATACGAAAGTCTCGAAACATCTACTGTTCCCTGGAATCCAAATTCTTCTACTCCTATCCTGGATGACCGGCTATTTATCTAGCTTGAACGGCTTCTTTGTAGATCTGTTTATCGATCCTAGCGAAAGTCTATTCGGATCGAGGTCTCCTCAATGACCTATAGATTTAGTTTATAGCAGCTAGTACTTCTCGAGTCTAGTACTTTTAGAATAGTTCGCCTGCTTTCTGGAGATAATGTTTATATTCTCCGTGCTTCTTTATTTGATCGGTTCTAGCACTCCTAC
Source organism: Meconema thalassinum (assembly GCA_946902985.2). NCBI lineage: Eukaryota > Metazoa > Arthropoda > Insecta > Orthoptera > Tettigoniidae > Meconema > Meconema thalassinum. Next base: position 2,093,764,120 of record OX336388.2, on the reverse strand, counting down.
GTTTCTGATATACGTTCCGAACCTTATTCTGTTCTTCCCTTCTTGGGTTCTTTAATTTAGATGACAGTTTATCTCTCTGGTACGGTACTTCCGTACGTTATGATATATTCGTTCGTCTATTTAACGACCTATCGCCTTAAGCCCGGCGTTCGCAGCCTGCTCTGACTATATCTTACGAACTTTCACTATAACTTGTATACAGTCGGACCTAAATCCTGTAACTAGGATTTTCCTAATATTCCAATACGGCGATACTTTAAATTTCTTCTTTACCACTCCTTATGGAGGCAAGCAAGTTGTTAATACTGCGACGCCTATGGCTATCGGATATTACTTCTGCGGTGTAACACAGCGTTTCTCCCCTCAAGGAGTACTAGTAACTGTCTTCGATATGACGCAGAGTTACGCCCCACACGGCTGTCTGGATACTGATGTGCAATTCGGAGATATTAATTAATTTCTCGTCCTCAATTGTGTGGGTGCTGCATTTCTTTTGCTTTCTCCCCTCCACACAGGCCTTGGTAATTCCCCGATGACGTCGTCTTGCGTTTGCAGTTTTCTCCTGCGCAATTATTAAATGGTTTCTCTTTACTAAAAAATCTCTCATTCGAAATGATTCACTGTACTGTACTTGTTTACTCATTATTATACTTGTAAACGGGTTAAATTTAATTATTCCTCTTCTGGCGCATAAGCGGTGTTGTCAATTTCCAGCAACGTAAGGTCGATTTCCGAGTCAGGCTTCCTTGTTTAATCTTGGGAAATTTCCACTCGGTTATTAATACTCATGACTCGCTCCCTTCTGAATGTCAAGAGGGATGATCTCATCTCACGAACACCTGGTCCTCGCCTCTTGCACCATATTAGGCTAGCATCTTAGCTGGATCTTTCTTTAAGTTACATTAGAAACTATACGTTTCTTTCATTTCTTTCCCAAATACATGGATTCGCCCTCATTGGACCCTATGGCACATGGGTTCATCTCTCCCCTCCTTAGGTAAATAAATTTTCGAAAAATTTTGAGGAAATTTATTTCAATTAATTTTATCTTTCTTTTTCCGTCGAATCCATCATAACGTCGTCCGTATCTACTGTTGTTTTTACTTCTTTAAAGTCGTATCCGGTAATTGTGTAGGTCGGGTATGCTCTGTCCCTACCCTTTCTTTCTATCTTTACTTGTCTGGACTTTAAGTCCCCAGAACCTCATTCTTCCTTACGGGTTTGGTCTATCCCTACCCGTTTCCTTATTTCATCATTTTCCTTTCTTAAATTGGAATTTTCTTCTTCAATAAATTAAATTATTTCTTTAATTTCCCAATACAATTTCTCCAATTCGCATTCGCACTCGAATGCTTGAGCTCTATTTTCTATTTCTTCCTTATTCTTGTTCATGTCAAAAGCGGATTCATCTCTACATGTTTCCATAACCAGGGGTTGTTCATTTACTTCATCGAAATCTTCGGGAGGGTAATATAATTTCAAATTTGCTGAATTCATGGTCACTTCGTGATCCGTTTCACAGTGCCGAATTCTATATGCGTTATTCCTCAAATCTCTGATTATTTGATAGGGTCCGTGGTACATTTTCTGGAACTTCTTGTACACACGGTTCCCTGGATCCGAAATGGCTGGTCTTTTTACTAACACCATTTCTCCTGCTAATAATGGTCGATGATACCTCTTATGCCTATTTCTTCTCTGCCTCCTGTCGGCTTGAGCTTTTAGATGCTCAAAGGCTCTTCTAATGCGTACATCCCTTCCAGGCTGAGCGTCTGCTGGCCTAGGAATTACCAGACTCCAAGGTCTTTCTGGTTGCTCATTCCGATGTAACGTTATGGGTATCTCTCCTGTGGATTCATGGATTGTATTATTTATACAAAATTCGATAATATCCAAGATATCTATCCACTTCCAATTTTCTTCGGCACAGTATATTCTACAGTACTTGGCCGTCTCTCTCATAACTCTTTCTACAGGATTTGCCTCAGGATGGCGAATACTTGACAAAATCTGACGTATTCCCAGTCTTTCTAATTCTCGTCTGAATTCTACACTGGTGAAACAACTGCCGTGATCCGACAACAAATTCTCAGGTTTCCCCAGAATCGGTATCTTATTTTCTTTGAGTCGTTTTAACACCTGTTTGGTACTAGTCTTCTGTATGGGAGCAAGGACAACCATTTTAGTGAAGACATCCATAGCCACCATTATGTGTCGATTTCCTCTTCTTGCCTTTGGCAAAGGTCCAAAATTATCAATAGATATGATTTGGCCGGGCCTTTCGGGCAACAATGGTATAGGCTTCTGCCTCATCAGGAATGCATTAGGTTTGATCCTTTGACATAGATCACATGTCTTTAGCGTGTCCCTTACAGTTTCTCTCAGTCTCGGCCATACAAATGCTTCTTTCAGCATGGAGACTGTTTTGTCGACTCCCATATGTCCGAACGATCTATGGGATAACCATACTATTTTCCTCTGCAAAATTGCAGGTACAACAATCCTTAATTTTGTATGGTCAGAGTCTACAAACTTATATAACAATCCATTATAAAACGTGTAGTCTTGAGCTATTTTATTAGCTTCCGTGTACGCTGGTGTTCCTCTTATCAAGCTTCCCTCAAGGAAAGATATAAGCATATTCATCCATGGATCCTCCCGTTGTCTTTGACTAATGCTTCTTAACTCATTAAGAGTACGCTGATCCCTGTCTTCCAAATCTATAGCCATTACTTCCTCTTCTATGGACTCTGGCTGTCTACTTAAGTAGTCTGGAACTATATTTTCTTTTCCTGGGCAGTACTCTATCTTGACATCAAATTGTTGAATGTATAAAGCCCAACGCATCAACCTTTGACTGGATAAATCAGTCTTCATCAAAAAGGTTAAGGCTTTATGATCCGTTCTTAGAATGACCTGAAACCCATATACGATCTTCCGCCAATATTGCAACGCGTGCAATATCGCTAACAGCTCGATTTCGCTGATCGTATAATTTTTCTCGTGTGGTTTCAGTCTCCTACTTGTAAAAGCTAGATAGTTTTCTTATCAGGGTTTTCCGGGTTTTCCTGATATAGCATTGCCCCTATTCCAATCTGGGATGCGTCTGTTTGAATGATAAATCTCTGATTAAAATCAGGATATCCTAGCTTCACGTAATTTAAAAGCATCTCCTTGGCCTCTACGAATGCTTTTTCTGCTTCCTCCGTCCATTTCCACTTGCCCCCCTTCTGCAGAAGGTCCTGTAGTGGTGCAACAGTTTTGGTGTATGATGGACAATGTCCTGAGAAGAACCCAATCAATCCCAAAAACTGGCGAACGTTCTTCACCTTCAAAGGCCTTGGAAAATCCCTTATCGATTCCAATTTGCATGGATTTGGTTTAACACCATCCTTGTCAATCACATGCTCTAGAAATGTCACTTGCCTTTGACAAAAATTCGACTTCTTTAAATTTATTTTAAAATTTGCCCTTCTTAAGTCTTCCAATAATTTCTTCAAATTCTCTAAATGTTCCTCAATATTCTCCGAGGTAAGCAAAATGTCATCCACGTATTGGATAGTGCAATCTTTCACTTCCTCTGACAGGTTTCGATCAAGCGCTCTTATTAATGCAGATCCTGCGGTCTTCAATCCAAACGGACATCTTCTAAAACAATATGTTTGTTGGTCGAACTGAAATCCAGTCAACAAGCTGGTTTTCTCTTCCAGTTCGAGATGATGATACGAAGAAGTCATGTCAATATTTGTAAAAATCTTCTTGCCTTTGAACTTCCTCAGTATTTCTTTTATGGGTGGTGCCGAATCATTTTCTGGTATGATTTTTGCATTTAAATTTCTGGCATCTAAACACACCCTTACTGAGCCATCCGGTTTACTCACAATCACTAATGGACTAACATATGGTGTCGCCATCTTTTCTATAACACCTGCATTCATCATCTCCTGCAGTGTCTTCTTGGTCTGTGGGTAATGTTTTTCCGCAACCGGGTATGGTTTTTGTTTGAACGGTGCCCAATCCTTGACTTGGAACGCGTATTTAAAATTTTCAATCTTCCCGGGCTTGGAATCAAATACGTCCCTATAATTCAATAATAATTTCTTTAACTGTTCCTTATTTTCGAGGCTGACTTTAGCTTCCTCCACTTTTCCTGACAGGTTGGTCTCGAACTCAGTTTCCAAATTATCTTCGAGTTCTATGTTGAGGACTTCAAATATCCTTTCTATGTCCTTATAATCTTCCTCAATCACTTCTTCCATATGCCATACCTGTTCTCCTATTTTCGCATCCTGTTCCTGTAGGTTAATGTTTTGCTCATCCACATCCTCTCTTTGAACTCTAATGCAGTTTTGCGCTAGGTCTATGATGACCTTGTTCTCACGGATAAAATCAATACCTAATATGACATTATACGGTAATTGATTTACCAGCAAAAAGCACTGCGAAATTTCAGCGTTACCCATGATCAGATCAATGTATACCTGAAATTTGCATGTTAGAGATTTTTCAGGGATAATCCCCTTAATCTTTACACTTGATGTGGGAATCTTTAATACTCGGCCCCTTGTTTCCAATTCATTTAGAAGGGTTTGTGTAATTAGACTTATTGTGGATCCGGTATCAATCAATGCTCTGACCAGTAATCCTTCTATCCTAAGCATAATTATAGGTAGTTCTCTTTTAACAGGTGGGATTCCTTCCACATCCTCGTTAATTAGCTCATCTGGTCTGGCTATCCAATTCACAATTTCTACCTCCTCCCAGCTCCTGGTATGTTTCCACTTTTGACAATTTAAATTTGGAGTTTTTTTTAATCCTGAGGGCTCCCTTTTCCCTCATTCTTTAACTGAGCTTGTAGTTCCAAGCTTTGAGCTCCGTCTAGTCGGTCGGGTGATTTCCGGTTCTTAATTGCCTCACTCCAACGGACTTTTTGCCTATCAGGTTCATCTGGTCGTTCGTTCATATAACGAAGACTTTCCTGATATCTTTCTTCTATTTCGGCCCGATATTCATCATCCCTATCCTCTGGCCTTACATTCCTTCTGGGATAATTCTCCCATTTCTTTCTGTTGTCTTGCCTTTGATGGTTATTGTTATAGGGTCGGCTCTCTTGTTGCCTATAACCTGAACTCCTAGGATTTCTTCCTCGATATCCTCCTCTGTAGTATGGCTGTATCCTTCTAGGCTCCTGGTGCCCATACTCCCGACCTAGTCCTTGGGTATCCGTGATGGTGGACTGATTTCTGGTCGCTGGTTTTTCTCCAATTTCCTGACTGATGGCCATGTGTACTTGCTCAGTTTGTCTTTGATGCCGAGGAGTTACGTGCGAAGTCGTCATATCTAACTGACGTAATACACTCTCCACTTCCACAGCACTTCTGGCTTTGGATGAGATTAACAGCCTCTGAATCTCATACGGAAGTTGTCTTGCAATGGCGGCACACAGGTCGTTTTCTGCCGGAGCAATATCAAGTCCGCGGAATTTACACAGCTGAGCGGTGAAAAACTCCGAGTATTTAGTAGGTGCATTGGTGCTGTACTTCCTAGAGTACAGATCCAGCCTTAAATTCTCCTGGACGTCTGCTGCCCAATATCGTTTTAAAAATGCTTCCCTAAAGCCTTCCACCGTATCAAAGGTGTATCTGAAGCTTCTGAACCAGGTGAGACAATCACCTGCCAACAGCTTTTCAATAGCTCTCAGTCTCCGATCCTGAGGAACTTTCATCTCGTTTAAATACTCTGCAACTTCCTTTAGCCAGTATTTTGGAGTAATAGACATGTTATTACCCGTAAACTTTACTGGTCTGTCCTCATTGGATTTAATAATGTTTATTATCTGGCCATTTGTCTGATTCATGTACGGGGTTGACATCGCCTTCGGATATCCTGGGTTCTTATAAGGGCTCTCCCCTCCTAAGTCCCTCTCCGTATCTGTGCCTTGTTCACGGGAATCTACCCATCCTGTCTTTGGAAACTCCTCCTGATTCTCGAATTCTAACTTCCTTTCCCTTCGGGCACTTTCTTCATTAGCCATGAGTTGGATTTCCATTTGACTATTCTTATGTTCAGTCCTCTCCAATCGGGATCTTAATTCATTCTGAATTCTTTCTTGATTCCTTCTACTATCTTCCTCTACCTTTTTGGATTGGAATTTCTCGTCCCTGTAACTATCCCTGAATTCATTTAATTGGTCTTCTACCTCTTTCTTAAAGATCATGACCCTTTGGTCTATAATTTCTGGCTTAACGTCACCTATGGTCTCCAGGCCCTCTCGTATCTCCTTTATTTGCTTCTCCACTTCTTTTCGTCCTTTGACCATATCTAATTCAATTCCTTTCAACTTTCCTTCCGTCTTCTTAGAAACTTCCGTTAATTCATCTTTGATCAATTTTACTTCATTATTAGTTTTTCCTACTCGCCCTTCTAACTTTCCGATAGTTTCCTGGACCTCATTAATACCCTTGCTTATTTCATCTATCTTATGGGTACTTTCCTTATTTTCGTCCTCTCGTTGTTTTCTTTCATTCTGGAGATGCTCCTCATATAGACCTAAACTTTTATCTATTTTCGTTTCGTACGTCTTCCAGTTATCATCTACCTGCCTAATAAAATGATCAATCTGATCTTTCATACCCTTAACATCCTGTTTATTTTGATTTTCCATCTCAGTTACTTCGGTTTGAACTCCATCGACTTTTCCCTCAAGTTCTCCCATTTTTTTCTCAACCCCTTCAAATCTATCTCCTAGCTCATTCACGCTTTGTTTCATTTCATCCCGGGATGTTTTACAGATATCGCTATTAAATTTTATCTGAGCTTCTAATTTTGTCTGCACACCTTGGATCTGGGTTACAAGTTTCTCCTCACACGCTTTTACATTTTTTTCACAAGATTTTTCCATCTTATTTAACTTAGTTTTTATAGCCCCAAAATTACCTTCTAAATTTTCAAGATTTTCTTTGCATTGAGTTTGTGAATCCACCATACTGTCCTTCAATACCTTTATTTGGCCTTGCAGTTCAGACTTAAGTGCCCCATTTTCATTTTCAATTTTACTTGTGATTTCCCCTTTTAACTCAGTTAACTTGTCCCCAAACTTAGTGTCAAACCCTTCATCAAGAATTTTAAATTTAGTATCCATTGTCTTTTCTATTTCAGCCTTCAGTACTCCATGGTTTTCTTTACTGTTGGCTTTCAGAGACTCTAACGTCTCCGTTTTTATCACTTCCAACTGTTTTTTAATGGTTTTCCCACTTTCTGTTTTCATCCTTTCTATCTCGGCCTTCAGTTCCTTATTCATTTTTATACCGTCGGCTTCGATAGCTTCTAATTTAGTTCCCATGTTAACATTATCAGTTTTAAGAGATCCTAAATTGTGATTTATGGATTCGAACACTTTGTTATTTTCATCCTTTTGGAGGCTCAATGTATTGTTTATAGCCTCCAACTTCTCATTGCTATCGGTTTTTATAGCGTTCAAAAGTTCCTGCCTCTCTTCCCTATTCTCTTTTTTTGCATCTTCCGTACTTTTCGTACTTATTTTTACCATCTCGTCCCTATTCTTTTGGAAATGTTCATCCAAACACTCTTTTAACTCCATCATCGTCACCATCTTTTCTAATATAAGAATACAGTGGGCCACTAATGCCACCACACTAGTACATGCTTGAGAGATGATACTCTGAATCAGTGTGTCCCAATTTCTTTAAAAATTTACTTTGGTACGGGTATTCACTACAACGTACCCTTTTGATACTTTTATTCAATTTCATAAACCTTTATGGAAGTATTTAAAATTCAAATTTTCGAAAAACCATTTTTTTCAAAAAATGAAAATTTTGATTTTTCGAGAAAACTCGGGTTTTTCCTAAGAAAACTCAGCCCTGCGTACTGGGCGCCATGAAATGAGATGATTAGGTGTATGATAAAATCATACAGGCCCCACGTTGGGCGCCATGAAATGTTTGCTAGGGGGGGTTGATAATATAATACAGGGCTGCTCGGTATGAGTTTCCAGGGACCCATGCGGTCAGTTAATATTTTATGTTGTAGCTACTCCTATCATTACTTTACTTTACATGATATGACCGTCTTAAGTGTTCCTCTAGTTATTAATCCAGCACATTACTTATAGACCCCATGTGCCCTTTTAGCAAGAAATATGCCAATCACAGTATACCAGCGTAGCTCAATTCGGAATTTTCGGGGCAGCGGTAAGTTCCCCCCACTCTGTGACTCACATATTTTGGATCAATTAGAGGATACACTTGCAAGAATAACAACAAAATCAACTCCTATTTTAACACATTTAATTAATCAAATTAATGGCGCTACAAACACTTTAACAATTTAATTACTGACGCATAATCATCTACTTGTTCCAAATGAACAAGGAATCACAAATATAATAAATCAAATATTGTATTTAAACATATGGTTTCCACATAAACCAACAATTCCTACTGAGTCTTACTTCCATAAAGCATCAACTGTAAGCTTTATATAACTCCGAGCTCTTTTGGCTCCATGCTTTACATAATAATGGTGTCATTCTTGTACACCTCAAATACTATCTTTTATATTTTCTTAATCGTCCAAACAAATGTATAATTACATTTAAAAATTTATGTTAATTATCTAACTCAATATTTTGGGCATGTTCACACATTCAGCTGTTATCATCTCTCTTTATTTTCACAAATATATTAAGGTAATCAGGAAATCACTTGTGTACTCCAGAACGTGAAGATACTTGACACAGTCAAAAAACTATAGTTACTCCCGAAACTTAGTTGCCTTCAATTAACTCGTGGAATCCTACTTCCGTACATCATTACAATAGGGATTGTTATTTATCTCTTATGTCTTATAAGACCATTATCACATAAGAAACTACGATCTGAACAGGCAAACGAAAATATCAATCTACAAGGACCTCGGTTCAACGCCCGGGTCGTTAACAACTTTAAACACTCACGGTGTCTTTACTACATCTTACGAGACGGTTCCGGCCCACCCTTACTCTAAGAGAGCCGGGCCATTATACTCGGGCGCGATTTATGACACGGAGGGTGACGGGCGACTCTCTGTCTAACCCACGTTAGCAGCTCCTTTCCAAGGCTTTCAAAACAAACCTTCACATTATACTCAGTCCTGGGGAGAGACCGGGCTTTTACTGTACTGTATCCATTCAAACAAATATTCTTTGGTTCATAGACCACTTTCGTAACCTTGGCATTTATTAATTATGAGAGGGTCCTCATTGATTGGGGAAGATTAATACACATTCGACGACGGAGAATTAAGGGGCTTTTACCAGAAGAGGATTCTGAGTTCGAATCTCTTCACATGCCTCGGGAACCATTCCCTTAAAGAGGACTTATACAAGACGCGATTTAAAGTCGGCCGTGGCCTACATGACATACGCTCAATAATACCATACATTAGCTCCCTTTCAATACCTACACAATGCCTCGTGATACAACGTCACAAATAGAGGACTTATACAATTATCAATTCACTACCATCAACTACCCTCCATAAGTAATTTACCAAGTATTTTAACTTCTACGCTTTCCTAGCGTGACATTTTAATATTATTTGCGCTCCTTTGCGCTATGCATTATTTTAAGCCGAAATGTCTTCCCAAGAACTGATAAATCTCATTAGTAACAATTCATATTATTTTTAATTCTTATATTAATCTTTTCCGTTGCCGATAAATCACTCCCTTTTAAAACATTCCCTTGAACATCATATATTACACATACATTAAGGCTTTAACGCTCTTATGTTCACATCAATTTATTTGATCTTTACTTAATATTTCCATACTTAGTTATTAGTATTATCTTTATTCTTTACACAAGCTCAAAAGCTATTTCTTTCATATCTCAACTTTACTTTATTTAAATATCATTCATGATAATTACTGATATTTCGCTTGCTCTTATGACATTTGTTAAATACATTAACATTTTTATTCACATATTTCCTCTACGGGATTTATTCTTTACATAATCATTTATAATTTCTCAAATTTTTATTATTGTTCAGACCGCGTTCTTGTTTATTCAGTATTTATTTCTTAAAACACATCCCTTTTACTCAAAACTCCGGTGGATTTGTACACAACCAATTCCTGACACCAAAATAGAATGAAATTCAGTATTCACATGTTTTTAAGATCGTCCCATGATCTTTATTCTTGTGCGGTGTTTCATTTTGGGCCCACTTTGAACTTTTACTCCATATTAAAGGAATTCATCTTATGTACAAACACTTCTTGACATATATTTAAGACACTTAACATTGATGACATTTTTATACACTGATGTGTCCCTTTAGAACACATACTAAACACTCAAAATATTAATTTAACACACAATTTTAATAAATTTACACTTCACAATTCTTGATCACTAGGCCGTATTTCTGAGCCTATCACACGTGACCTCTTAATTTCCCGTTTCCAAGGGTGAAATTTATTCAATGTCGGCTTCCTATCCTGCAGAATACGAAAGTCTCGAAACATCTACTGTTCCCTGGAATCCAAATTCTTCTACTCCTATCCTGGATGACCGGCTATTTATCTAGCTTGAACGGCTTCTTTGTAGATCTGTTTATCGATCCTAGCGAAAGTCTATTCGGATCGAGGTCTCCTCAATGACCTATATATTTAGTTTATAGCAGCTAGTACTTCTCGAGTCTAGTACTTTTAGAATAGTTCGCCTGCTTTCTGGAGATAATGTTTATATTCTCCGTGCTTCTTTATTTGATCGGTTCTAGCACTCCTACGTTTCTGATATACGTTCCGAACCTTATTCTGTTCTTCCCTTCTTGGGTTCTTTAATTTAGATGACAGTTTATCTCTCTGGTACGGTACTTCCGTACGTTATGATATATTCGTTCGTCTATTTAACGACCTATCGCCTGAAGCCCGGCGTTCGCAGCCTGCTCTGACTATATCTTACGAACTTTCACTATAACTTGTATACAGTCGGGCCTAAATCCTGTAACTAGGATTTTCCTAATATTCCAATACGGCGATACTTTAAATTTCCTCTTTACCACTCCTTATGGAGGCAAGCAAGTTGTTAATACTGCGACGCCTATGGCTATCGGATATTACTTCTGCGGTGTAACACAGCGTTTCTCCCCTCAAGGAGTACTAGTAACTGTCTTCGATATGACGCAGAGTTACGCCCCACACGGCTGTCTGGATACTGATGTGCTGTGATGTAGTCTTCCGGCCTACTGAGACTGCATTCGGTGTTTGATGTAGCACAGTGACGTGCCCTCAGGCCGTTTGAAACTGCATTTACTGTTGATGCTCCAGCGTCACGTCCCCCTGGACGGACTTGTACTGCGTGATGCGTGATTACGCCCCTCACGGGCTGTCGGAACTGCATGCGTAGTAACACCCTCACGGGTTGTCAGAATAACTGCATGATTGGCTTGGTGAAGCCCGAAGCTTTATACTATTTCACTACAAAAAAAGACTCTAGTCCTTTCTGTGACCAATTTCTAAAATAATGGTGGCACAAATATAAAAATTATACCTTCCGAAAGCTCGTCTTCTCAATGTCAAATAATCTCATTGCCCCTAAGAATCGATCGTGCAATTCGGAGATATTAATTAATTTCTCGTCCTCAATTGTGTGGGTGTTGCATTTCTTTTGCTTTCTCCCCTCCACACAGGCCTTGGTAATTCCCCGATGACGTCGTCTTGCGTTTGCAGTTTTCTCCTGCGCAATTATTAAATGGTTTCTCTTTACTAAAAAATCTCTCATTCGAAATGATTCGCTGTACTGTACTTGTTTACTCATTATTATACTTGTAAACGGGTTAAATTTAATTATTCCTCTTCTGGCGCATAAGCGGTGTTGTCAATTTCCAGCAACGTAAGGTCGATTTCCGAGTCAGGCTTCCTTGTTTAATCTTGGGAAATTTCCACTCGGTTATTAATACTCATGACCCGCTCCCTTCTGAATGTCAAGAGGTATGATCTCATCTCACGAACACCTGGTCCTCGCCTCTTGCACCATATTAGGCTAGCATCTTAGCTGGATCTTTCTTTAAGTTACATTAGAAACTATACGTTTCTTTCATTTCTTTCCCAAATACATGGATTCGCCCTCATTGGACCCTATGGCACATGGGTTCAATACTAACAAATGGATTTCTTCCAAAATTGGCACAACAAGATCTCATAATATTTCCGATTAGGCTATTTCTGACCAGCACCCGCATGACATTGTTGCCAACATGCTTTTACGCGTGCTGATAGATCCAATGTCTAACTGCATGTAATGTCCATTGGACTTCAACCAATTTGTTTATTCTGTACCTTAAGAGATGGAACTAAGAATATATTCAGTCACCAGGGCTGCCAACTGTAATGCTCTATTAGGATACATTATACCACGTATATTTCGAACTAATTATACATTTCGATATTACTAACTTAATTTCGTCATTATTCTAGATAGGTTAATATACTGTAGATTAATCATTGGCATGAAACTTAATTTTAAGAAAATTAGGCTCTTTAGTTCGTCACGGAACTTCTTGTTGTATATGACATTTCCGTTTATCTTTCACCTCCTTGGTATGTCAACACTGTATGCTGCCAACAATGTCCTGACGTCCAAGAACATCCAGCTGGTTTAACGCGAGCAGTGTTAGCAGGAGATATGGACACCTATTGGGTCAGTAGTTCTGACATGGCTCTCTGTTGAAACGTGAGACATTGGAATATTTACGTGAATCATGAACGCCATGCCAAGTAGGACATTCTGGAAATAAGCTAAATTACCTGTAGGCCAATTTAGTTCTTGTATTGGACAACTAAGGAGCCATTAGCCGTGAGGGGGAGGGGCTGACTATCCTGGAAAATTGTGTGTATTCTCAGGGGATTGTCACCGCAAAATACCCAGAAATAGCAACCAATATATTAGAGCATTTAAGTTTGTGTAATTATTTTAGATGAGAGTGAATTTTAAAATTTTAGGGGCAGATGACATCGTAGTTCCGCTCCTTAAATCAACAATAACTAAGTAATTTAATTGTGAAATTCTAAGTTTATATAGCCCACAATTAGTGGCAATACAAAAATAGTTGTAAGATACAACACTCGAATAAGGTTTTATAGTTAATGAATTTTCTATTATGGCCTATGGAGTATGAATGGCAAATATCTAAATATTTATCAATATATTAAATAGGAAGGTAAACAGTTTTTTTTCTTCAAATTGATAATTTATTTCTCAAAAGTACCGTACTGTGGAATTCTCAGTTTTGCCTCACAAGGCTGAGTGTACCACGTTCCACCCTCAGACCAGAATTAAAATTTCTTGGCAGAGCCGGAAATCGAATTCGGACCTCCGGGGTGGCAGCCGAGAACGCTAGCCACTAGACCACGAGTTAGTAAAATTTCAATCTTAATATTGTGTATAACTTATCCAATAAGTTAAGATTAGGGTACAACCAAATTTACAATTATTTTATGCTCTTACCAAAGCAACACTGTCTTAATTATTATTGACTTTTTCGGGGGGGGGGGGGAGGCTGGAACCCCCTCAGCCCCCAACTTATATACGCCCCTGCAACCCGTACTCTCACAGTCACACACATACGAGAACATGGGACTGATGACCACAATAACCCTTCTATTTTTAAGAAGAAACAACAAATACATCAGTTGTTCTGTCTACAATCAGTATGATTTGTTATAATACAATATTGCTATATGTCACCAAATTTGTTTCTAATTACTTAATAACTTGAGATTCTTCTTCCGCCCGTGTCTGGTTTCAACTATTCTTCTTCTTATGGTTCCTTTCCGTTCCGGATGTTGGCTACCATCTTGACTGTGCTGTTCCTATCACTTGCAGCTCGGAATAATTCAGCAGATGTTTTTGAGGTCCAGGCTGTGAGATTTTTTAACCAAGATATTATTCTTCGTCCAACACTTCTCCTCTGGTATTTTTCCATGAAGAATTGACTGTAGGAGATGGTACTTGGCGGTATTCCTCATGATGTGTCCTAGGTATTGGATTTTCCAGATTTTCACGGTGGTTAATACTTCCTTGTTTTTTTATTTTTTTATTTTTTGGAGAACCTCAACATTTGTGGCATGGTCTGTCCATGGTATCCGCAATATCCTTCTGTACAGCCACATTTCAGAGGCCTCTAACAGTTTACATAAAGACTCTGTCAGAGTCCATGTCTCAGCCCCGTAAAAAAAAGAGTAGACAACACATAACAACGCAAAAGCCTGATTTTCATAGTCAATGTCAGCCTATGATGTTTGAACAAATTCCGCATCTTATTGACATTTGTCCGGGCTTTTTCAATTCGAGACCTCACCTCATCAGGAGGGTCCCATTGGTCATTTATGGTAGTGCCAAGATATATATACTTATGCACTTGTGCAATGGGTAGGTTCATTACTCAAACGTTGAATTCGATCACATGAATGGGACACAAGAAAAAATAAATTTGCACACCCGCGATCATGAACTAAAAAAGATGTCAGTGCATTACAATGTGTATAAACATTTGCTGTACAATATTTCACTGCGCTCGGATGGTTAAATCGCGAGAAAGGCTATTTGAAATGAAAATCCACAGCCTGCTTCCAGTCTCCGACCGGGTCAGGAATGGAATGAATGAAGCCCCGATCTAGCGGCGAGGATATGGACTGTGCCGGCTGCCGAGGCCTGACGCACTCCTCTGGGGCAATGATTAAATGAATGACAGATGAAATGAAATGATAGTGGAGAGTGTTGCTGGAATGAAATTTTTGACAGGGAAAACCGGAGTACCCGGAGAAAAACCTGTCTGCCTCCGTTTTGTCCAGCACAGATCTCACATGGAGTGACCGGGATTTGAACCACGGACCCAGCGGTGAGAGGCCGGCGTGCTGCCGCCTAAGCCACGGAGGCTTCGAGAAAGGCTATTTAAATGTATCATTTTTGCTTGCCCGCCATGTTAGTTTTGTACTTAACAGGTTTCTGAGAGTCACATGGGTGAACTTCTAGAAGTGTTCTTTATCACTGTACAAAATTTCAGGGTGATATCAGTAATTGTTTTGGAGATATATGATGCCGGTGATATATTTATTGCCCTGAAGACAGGCGCGGATCTAGAGTTTGGCTTCGGAGGGGGTCAGAGAATAGAAATTGTTAAGAAAAATGGTATCACTAAAAACGCAATCACAAAATAACCAAACGTACAAAACCAGACCAATTTTTTTGCAAGTTACATGGATAGAAATTTGATGCGTTTAGCGCACCAAAAATATTCGTACAAATTGCAACATTTAAATCGAGCTTCGAGAAAAGTATCCAGGTACGTTACAGTTTCGGCAAGTCGAGTTGGTACCGACAAAGGGAGAAAGTCACAGCTTAAATTGCCAACCAAGCTTGCAGTTTAGACGTCGGCAAAGTTATTGTGTTTTTGTTTTTTGAGTTTGCAAAAAAAATGGTCTTCGTTTGAGGGTGGGGGGGGGGTGTCATGACCCCCGTGACCCCCCCCCCTTGAATCCGTGCCTGCCTGAAGAGAGGTGGGGAGGAGGAATGTACGCAGCAGTGAATTATATTAATACATGTAATTTATTTCAAGAATAGTGTGCTATAGATACAGTTACCTTGCCTAATTCATGCGTGTCAATCGACTGAAAAGTATAAATTGATACTTTCTTCCTCTTCCTAGCTTGAGTGCCGTGAAGAGCTGCGTTGTAGATGTGGAAAGAATAGTGCGATGTAACAAGGGGGCTGTGTCCTTGACCCGGTCCCTTAATAGAATGACTTACGATGGCAGCGAGCGTCATATTTGTTACTGGCGACACGGAAAAGCCATCGATATACCTTCCCTGGGGGATATAAACTAGTTTATACACGCCATGCGCGTCTGACCTTTCATATACATGTGTTACATCCTGATTAGAGGGTCCCTTAAAGCTACCTAGCTCCAAGTGTACAGAAGTTCATGAGTTCTTTGGAAGAATCAGTGTCTACTCATATATCATGCCATCAATACGATTATCAGGTTGCTACGGTGGGTGAGTGGTTAACGTGTCGGACTACCAACCCTAGGCTTGCAGATTCGCTCCTGGTCGTGGAAAGTGATTTTTGAAAGAGGAAAAAAATCGTGACATGCATGTAATTCATTGTTGGCATGTTAAATAACCCATTTGAATTCAGTAGGCCGTGTTCATAATGGCAAACTTAATCACGGGATTTTCCGCCAACACAAAGTTCCTCCTTCTCTACTAGAAAGCGCTATAGTGTCAAGGAG
This sequence comes from Meconema thalassinum, assembly GCA_946902985.2. NCBI lineage: Eukaryota > Metazoa > Arthropoda > Insecta > Orthoptera > Tettigoniidae > Meconema > Meconema thalassinum. Next base: position 2,093,747,818 of record OX336388.2, on the reverse strand, counting down.
CTTAGATATCTAACCTCCTTGACATTCATAGCGCTCCAAGGAACGACGAAATTCCATATGCAAGCTGCCCTCCGGGTGTCAAATAACAAAGCTTGCACCCGGCACCGAGGCCATACGATATTATTATTATTATTATTAATACGATTATCGAATAGAATACTCTCTGTTCCGAATTTCGGATAGCCAGAGATGAGACAAGAGTATTATTTATTTCAACCATAACCTGATACATCTGATTATTACAGTGTTTACAGCGATTCCCTACTAGCCTAATACATAAATCCTTCTGAGTAAGATTAATATATCGACTAGCATTACACGTCGCGGCTTCGCCCGCGAATATTATAGTTGTAAAGAATACACTTAGCAAACTCTCAATCATGAATTCTATGACTGATTTATCCTTGGTATGAATAATCAGACTTTGTCAATTAAGCTACTGGTGTAGTGGTTAAGGGTTTGTCATTCATTCATAGGTATATCAGAGCGAAGTTAGTTTTCTAGGAATATCACAGACACTGTTAATTTAAGGGCCTTTAAATGTGGGTTTCGGATACCTTTATAGTTGGGTGAAAAAGACCTTTCGTACCACACCAACACATGAAAATTGCGTGAAAAAAAATCTATAGGGCCCCTTGAACCTCTTAAGCGCATTATACTGTACGTATTAATGAATTTTACAGCTTAATTTGGTTCAGTGATAACCTTATAACCGTCTGGAAACTTTCACAGTAATGTAATAATTGAAAATGCATTGCGTCTTACAGAAATAGATGGACCTGTGTGATTCTGTTACCATGGTTACCGTGTTGCATTCTTTCATTATTTCATTGTAAATATACATGTTTTAAGGTATTTATTTAATTGTGAGGCATTTAAAGAGTAAGTGAGTGAGTTTCGCTTACGCATTGGGCTATGCTAGGCTATGCTGAACCTGCAGGTACCCTATATGTGTAGGTTGGTATTAATGGGACCTTAATTTCGGTACAAAACTGGAATGGGACCTTAGCAGAATAATATAGGGAGGGATAAGTCACAAACCTACAACTAATTTACATTGTGAATGTTATAAACAATTATCAAAACACTAATAATGGCTATTAATTTTCTACTAACTTAAGGGGACTCACACACCGCGAGTGAGAGGTTTCGCACACAGCTAACAATTGAATCATTGCCTCACTTATATTAACGTAGAATTATGAAAACTTACAACGTTATAGCCAATACACACGGATTTTATTTCATATATAAAGGCGAACAGTATGTGATTTATTGCTAGGAAAATATTTGTGATTTCTTAAACGCCATGAATCACAAAAAAAAAAACACAATTTAACAAGAAATACCAGTTTGAGTAAAGATAATGCATGAATATGGAGGATGAACCTCTTTCATGAAATTATATTTAAACATAATTAAGATGTAGCCTGCTTGGAAGATTTAGCCATTTTTTAAACATAGCCTACTAATGACAATATATAACATTAATGGTGGTTCATCCGCGGTATTCATGTGTTTTGTTTACATGAAAGAAAAATCATTCCATTGAGACTAGTATTTCTTGATAAATCGTGTATTTTTGTGTTTCATGACGTTTAAAAATCACAAATATTGCCCTATCAATAAATCACGCAATACGTTATATACTGTTCGCTTTTATATATTAAATAAAAGCCCTATGTATTGATTATAACTTTGTTAACTCTCATAATTCTTTGTTACATATTAGTGAAGCTATGATTTAATTGTTAGCTGTGTGTAAAAACTGCCACTCGCCGTGTTTGAGCCCGCTTAATCTTATCCTAATTGATACAGAGAGGCTATCCTAGACTTTAACTAAGTTTTATACCCGTATACTTGTTTCACATGCTTCTTTATGTTCGACGATGTCAACATGTAAACATTATATGTCAGAAAACTGTATCATAATGAGACTCATTTTAACACTATTTATCATTATGAAACAGTTTCTCCCACCAATCAGAGCTCAAGAAACAGTTGTGTGACCAATTAGGTAAGGAGACCTTCGCGCATGCGCTCAAAATCAATTGCCAAGCTCACAGAGCGCATGCGTCGGTCGGTCAGAGAGCTTGGAAAACAGAGATATCCTACCCAGCGCTGCACTCCGATCACAAAATTCTAGTGACTTATGAATCTCAACAGATATTTATGAATATTTATGTTAAAACATATAATAAAGTTATAATTATCGTCGAACATAAACAGTCGTATGGATCAAACCTATAATGGCAATAATTAAGACACGAGTATGTTTATAAAACGAGCGTAAGCATGCTTCACGTGGCCACCTTCTTGACGTTGTTTGGCTGATGACCTTGTAAAGTGGGCTTAAAAGCTTCGCACATGTGGTAGTTCAAGAGATCCGATGATTAGTTTAATAACAGTTCTGTGTATGACGAATCATGACATGAGAGACCACGGCTTCTATTTTTATGCCGTTTCCAGTTCGGTTACGGTAAAGCTTACATTTCAGATATCAAATCTGACCTTTTCACAAACGTTGCTGTAATTATGCTGTTTGCATCACGTGACTACATACGAGGTATTCGGACAGTTTTGTTCTAGAAATACGTAAATCTATTTCCTGCTGCCGGTGCATGTCATGCATGTAACGAGTTGAAAGCTCCAGGAAGGAATCAGAACAAAATCCCTCTCGGCAGAAATGATCTCTAAACCGTCTGAGGAAATGATCACAAGAAGCGAAACGTTTCAATTCAGTTCGAAAAGAATGATGGACGAGAAGATTATGAAAATAATATGTTTAAGTTCCTTCGCTACACTTATTTATTTATCGTATGGCATTTCGTGCCGGGAGTGTCCAAGGACATGTTCGGCTCGCCTGAGTCTGTAGCTGCTTCCAGCGGACACCCTTAGGCTGAGCTACAAGTACCGTTCAATTTCAAGTAGTTCCAATATTCGCTACCAGTTATCAATGATACCTAGTGGTGAACGTTGGAACTTGGATAGATCGTTCCGACGAAATCTAAGCTAACAAGTTAGCTGCACACAAGTTTAGTGTGTTGTAGGATCTTTTACATGCCATAAATCTATGACATGGGACCGTCGGCTTTACTTCGCCTCCAATGGAAGGCATACTGAAGGATTTTTAACGCTCTTAAAAATCCGATGACTTCGGCCCGGTTTAAACCCGCTATCTTGGGCACAGCAGTTCAGCATGCTGCCAACTACACCTCCGAAGCCCCTACACTGAATGACACTGAAACATGGTTAGAGAAAACAGTGAAAATGACGTTTCAGAAAGGAGGCAGGGAGACCGCAGGAGATAGGCTATACCTAGGATCAATTCTCCTCAAGTCGGTAAATACATTGACTATCTAAGATTGTCAATGCAAACGACAGCCGGGGCCTACAGAGTTCACATCAAATCTAGAGCAACGGCGGCCACCAAAGTCTTATACGACATTAAAACGATCACGAAGCTCTCACTGGGAACCGCTATGAGATTATTCGATGCGAAAACAGCACCCATCAAATATGCGGACTATAAACCATCTGGGGGAGACGAGGGGGGGGGGGGGTTGGCAGATGACCTCGTAGTTCCGCCCCTTAAAACCTCAATAACTAACTAGCTTTGATAGTAATAAGAGACGGACTGTGTTAAATATAACGCTCTTATTAGTCGTAATTATGACCATACATTTAAACATTTGAGTAATCAAACATTTTTACATCAACTTTTCTCACGAAAATTTAGCTAATTTGAGTTATCGTGTAGACAGCTGCTGATAGCGACTAAAGACCCTAAGTAAAATTTGTAAAGGACACTTGTAGCTTTAAAACGATAAATTGCCCATGTTCATCCTACAAACAGCAGCAGAGATACAGTTACAAATACAAAAGTGAAAGTGTGGCAGTCGCTTTCCGAACTAACGCCCATCTACGCTGGTGGGCTTCATCTATTCACCTTCGCTGATACCATTTTTTTAATCTTTGCTCAAGAGATTTTAGGACGGTATTGCTTTGAATCCAGGTAAACTAGCAGAAACAGTTTGCATAGAACAAGACGAGTTTAATGCAGTTAGCAGTTAAACGTGCATAATGCTTAAAAAGCTTTCTTTAGACAAAGAACACTTACAAAACAAAGCTTACATCGGACTCAATCGTCCTCCTCATCGTCGAAGCCATCAAATGTGACATTGCCACACGCTTTTCCAATGCAGTGTCCACACTTTAAGGAGGATTCTAAACCGGAACGTACACACTCACACCGGCTGCCACAATAGCTCTTGCAGTTGCAGGACACCGAATTGAGGAGATGATCTGGAGCAGCTGGAAGATGAGTTGTCACTGGTACTAAAGCTGAGTGTTGGATTTTCCATCCCATTGGGTCGGGTCCAAAGAAAATCCTAACCATTCCAGATATACCCGCAGTGAATGTTGTTTGCATACCGCCGAAGTCGGCGGAAGTGAAGCAAGCTGAAATGACGCTGTGACCGGTTGTTTGGCACTTTTTTGGATGTATATCACTACCCGAAGTTCGTCGAGGCTTTTGCACTCCGATTTGGTACTATCGTAGAGACAAATGGCGAACTTCTCTCCAGCTGATATTATGGCCTTTTCATCTGGAGCCGTAGGGACGAATACCTTCATTTCCTCGCGTAAAGATGCGGAATCCAATATTTTCCAGGCTTGCTTTTTCCCTTTTCCGAAAAGCGCACTTGTGGTATTGCAGCCTGTAAATGCGTGACAGAAGAGGGCAGAATGCTTCATTTCTTCTATTAATCTGCAAATTTTTGTAACATGGAAGATCTTGCCGGAAACCTTGCGTGTGGCAGGGTGTAGAACGCTTATTTGGCTAGTATGTTTTGCTCGTTCTACCAACATTACGAGCACGTCAGTATCGGCGGAGATAACGACGACGTCTTCACCCGAATCAAACTGCAATGCTTGAGCTACAATGCTGGAGTCTGCATCACTTTCGTATTGAATGGTATGATGAATAGAGGATTGATATTTGTTCACAAGGAGGCCGACAAGTTGATTCTTATTGTGACTATTCTTCAAGAACTCGGTTTGGCTCGAGGCAACCACAAGGTTGTAGTCAGCGGACACGTTGGCCGAAGTTTTTCCACTGCACCTTCGTCGACGCTCCTCCCCTTTCGTTGTCATGTTTTCATATCCATCAAAAATAATGGTGGCTGACGAGGAAACTTCTTTTCCACAAAGGAAACATATGCATCACATAACTGACCAAACGTGGCCGGTCTGCTCCACACTACAGCGTGCAATAAATATCCGCAATCTATAACTACTTTCGTTTCCGCACCGAACTTGTCACTTGCAGCGTCTTCTGAAAACAAAAGATCACTAGGGAAATTAGATTGTAATAGACCTTTACTGGCATTTGTTTAGGAACGATGTGTGTTACGCTCATCTGACAGGAAAACTTCCGTAAGCGAATATTTAGAGTTTTTCCGCAGGGAAACGTCATCAAATAATGATGGCGGTTTAGGGGCTAGCTCGTATATAAAGTACGATGAAAGATCATTTCCTGTTTTCATCACACAAACTATTCGCATAAAGAGCTGTTTGGGGTTTACTGCAATAATGTCGTCTCTGACTTTCATTGAAGAAGTCATGTTCCTAATGACCTGACCTTGTGGCTTCTCTTCAATTTCAAGTCACCAAAGTGTCTGAAATGATGCGTTTTCGCCTACATTTACGGCCTGGTCGCAGTTGATGGTCTCATCAGCGACAATTCCTGCGGAGAGAAATGGGAATAATTTTCTCATGAACGACAATATTTGCTGAACTTCTATGTGTTACTCGTAAACCACTGACGTAATTCAAGCAGATGAAATTGACTGCAGATCTTGGAGTACGTGAAACGGAGAACGAGCTTCCAGCCAGTCAGTCAAAATTTGAACATCCCTATCGTCTCTTCACCTTCCGCTATCCCTTATTTCTACGTGTTGCTCTATACACAAAGGGAGAGGAAAACAGACATGGTAGTGTCAAATTGTAGGTTGCAAAGAAACGGTCTCATGAACAAAGAGAGAAAAAGAGCATATAAATTATCACCCGTGGAGGATGTGTAGGCTACACGCCACTCAATTTTTCCAGACTACCACACAATTTCATGCAACCGGGACCGGACAAAATCCATTGAGTGAAGACGCTGTCCGTGAGACCTCGCCCATGCACAAGTTCTCCTTTCACCCTCATTGACCGCATCAAGTTCTGATGAATCACCATATCAATCCATGTTCCCGACCAAAACTCTTGCCCTCTTCTTTTGATTAAAAAAATGTCATCCACCGCAAATTTCGTAAATTCAGGAGCAGACATACGGTTTGGAAGCTCTTTCATTTGTTGGGCATATAGATGAGCGGAATTTGCATAATGAATGTGCCCTGAAGCGTGCACAAAGAGAAGCATTTTCTTGACGCAAAAGAGGTGCAATTGCCAATCACCACTTCTCTAAGCACGAATAAGCATTTGCACCAAATTCACCTAAGGGAAGGGAATTCACATGCTATAAAGATGCTCGGGAAAGGATGGAAACGTGGGAATGATAAAACCATCAGAGGAAAACATGCCGGTTTGATGTACTCTACCCACAGCTTTCCTGTGCGAGATTTCTGGCTCATTGAAGAAAATGTGTCATGAAGCGACTCTTTGATACGTTGAAGGCAAGGATATGATAGCAAGTCGTTGGCGGTGCCTTCTTGGAATGCGGTAAAAAGAGCTTGTATTTCGTCCTTGTCATCCTTCAGCCCATCGTTCATGTTGAGTAACATTGTCCCGACAGCCTGGTTTGTCAGAAAATGCGCTCTGAGGGCCCTAGAACATGCACAGTTTCGCGTTATTGATACATTTGAAATTGAAGGCATATCGAGATCATTTTTAAGAACGAGCTAATTGCAAGCCTACCTAGAACATGCGTGTCCAGACATCATGTGAGTCACTGACGATTTAGCGTATATTTTCGCCCAGAGCTCCTCCAAACCGCTTTCATTCATCACGATGCCGATTGCCCCAAGAAACGACATCAGAAGGTGAAATCCACCTAGAAGAACAACCATGTTTTTGAGTTCCTCTGAAGTGTCCGATGCGACTATCTCTGCAGCTTTCGCGTATAGGGGCTGGTCAAAGGTTACGAAACAAGTGCTTTGTTTCCGTTCCGCGCACTCACTTGCGGCAAACTTCAACGTGGAATATATAGATGATGGATTGCTCGGTTCCAAGATTACGAACGGCAGGGCATCAACTGACGTCGTCTGGGAAGCTGGTTGAGCGTGAGCAGACAGTGAAGTCTTCATAAAGCGGTTCCACGAAGCGGGTAAATTAATTCCTGACCACCGTCCAGATAACCACAAGGAGTCCATCATCGACGCAATAGCCACAGAGTTTGGGGCTTCCACAGTTAACTCCTTAATCTTGACGTCCTTTGAACCAGGAGAAGAGGGCTTCCGATACCACGAATTGTTGAACTTTCCCATCGCCGCAATCACACCAGCATTAGGAACTGCTCGTGTACGTGGGAGTGGAGATATTTCACTGTCAGGCGCTCGACCTGTGCACTTGATGCCTCCCATGCAGTGAAAAGTGTTTCGCCTGTCCAATGTCCTTATGTTAAAGTCAGCGTTGTCAAAGCAAAACTGTGTGAACGCTCCAGCATTCGGGATTGGACGTTCTTCACGAAGCGCTGAAACTTCGTACATGTGGACTTCCGCCACATTTACTGAAAAACCAAAACTGTTTAGAAGCTGAATTAATTGTTTCGAGTATTGTTGGCCTGCTCCGACAGGCCGAGCGCTGTCACCTAGAAACGCGATCGGGTGCCTTTTCACAAGCGGTTATGCTTTCGGACCGTAACTCGGTAACCGTTTCTCGTATAGACATAGGTAATGTACCAATGTAAAACTAAAAGTAAGCTTTATAACTTTCATTCCGGGTCTTTAGTCAATATCAGCAGTTGTTTAAAAAATAATGACCGGCTAATGACAAACTAACCAAATTTTCGTGTAAAATTGTGCTAAAAATGTTAAATTAGTCGTTTTTTTCCTTCATCAATAGCAATAATAAGGCCATATAAGTCCGTTAACCTACTGGTTCATTTTATTAATTGCTAAAGCTCGCGAGAACTAAATTTGGATCAATATTTTGAACGCAGGAAGCAAAAATGCTGTTTTTGGCACTTAGGCCCCACTTAAACCCTTTTGAACCCTCCAAAAACTATGACGCGGACGCCGTAGATTTGGGGATTTTCAGAATTTGTTTCTAGGGTACTAGGGAACATCTATGCCAAATTTCAGCTTTACATTATTTTTTTGAGGTCGGCATATAATGCCTGGGCCATTCAAACTAAGCGGCCAGGAAAATGGGCTAAAGGTGTGCTTCTACTGCATGACAATGTCCACCCCCACACTAGCCGAGAGACCACCGCTGCCATTGATCAAATGGGATTCACGGTTCTGCCGGACCACCATACTCTCCCGACTTGGCACCAAGTGATTATCACCAGTTCGGGAACATGAAGAAACCTCTGGACACAGCTGTCAAGGCATGGGTACTCAGCACTCCAAAATAATGGTTTCAGGAAGGTCTGCAGAGACTGACACATCGATGGCAAATGTGCATAAAGTTACAAGGAGATTATGTTAAGGAGGTGGACGTATCAACTGATGTGTAATGTACTTCATTTGGGTAGAAAAAGGATAAAGTTTAAAAAAATATAACACGCCCCTCGTATCTTCCATATCTAAATATGAGAACATGTAAGTGCATGGCAGTTACAAAAAAAAAAAGGAATGTGTGAACCCATGTTATTATATACAAAATGTTATATTAGAAAGAGTACCAACATTTAAGGATTTAGGAGTAATATTTGACAATAAATTAACGTTCAACAGTCATGTTATAAAAATAAAGAGCGACGCCAACCCGATGTTTGGGTTCATAATAATACATAAAAAATTATTTATTCAACATTCAACACTTTTCCGGTTATTCACGATTCTTGTGAGAAGTAATCTGCAATATGCATCGGTAGTTTGGGATCCACATTCAACGAAAAAAAATGCATGCTGTAGATGTTGTGCAAAACAAATTCGAAATTTGGTTGAAATCCAATTGATAGTATAGAAGTTATATGCAATTGAAAATTGGACCTATCAGCAGGCTTAGAATCATTTTGACAACACTGTCATATATGGCCTCCTGGAATTTAACTTAAATATTATTATCTATGTTTGCCAATTTTGGAATAGTTCCCATGCATATCTCCCATGATATCCAACATGGAACTCAAATTTCAGCAGTTGGTAGCACTAACATAATTGTCAAATATATTCTTGAGCTATTCAGGTATATATCTTTACTCATACCAAATTTGGTTCGATTCCTGCAGCTGTTTAGGAGTTGATTGGGGGGGGGGGGAGGGGGACACACACACAGACAGACAGGCAGACAGGACAGACAGACAGACAGACAGACACACATTCGCCCGGATCGATCTCATAAGTCTATTTTTTTCTAATTTTGCAAAATGTGAAAAGTAGACTAAACATTATTTCACATTCGAAGGTCAAGCAAGAACTTACCACCCCTTAAATTCACCATTCATGAAAATAATAACCGACTACAATACAGTAAATGTTATTATAATTGCATCGTCCATAAGGAATCGGGTTATCATGGTTATTTTTACGCCATTTTATACAATAAATTTGCTTCAGTCATGGATATATTATATACATAAATACATTTTATTGAATCAGACGTTGTAGTGGGGTGAAATCGCTTAAAATTCTGCCAAAATATTTCACATCTGACAACCAATGCGCCCCTTTGGATTCAGTTAGTACATGGTTAGACGAGTCTGAAAAGCCCGGGATACAAATTTTTCTGGCCCTCTAGCGGTGTTGGTGACGTAATCAATATGGCCGCCAAAATTTTGAGACACGCTTCTACATTCCTCGTTATAACTCAGTTTTTCTTTTCGATATCAACATATGTAGTTTGTGATTATGAATCAGGAGAAAACGCGCTTTCCGACGGTAGTTTTGATTTCATTGTTTAAGTTCACAATATAAATTTAAAAATATTTTAAATTTAATAATTTATTTTGATGTTAATTTTTTCAACGCATTTTGCTAAATAACTTGAAATCCGTTACATGTAGGTGAAAACGTTCCCATGATTTTTTTGTTCATCAAGGAATTACCTTTCCAACGGTATACACTGTATTACCTCTGTTTTATCGTAAACAGTTGCTAAAAATCTGCCAAAACAATGTAACGTTGCACGAGTCGTTATGGTAACTATGCAATTTATATAGTCCCCGAAAAGTAATAGACCGCCTTAATAACTACTTAACTAGTAGCAAATATAATTACTGTATTTTAATGTATATGTAAAATAATAATAATAATAACAATAATAATAAAATAATACCTTCTAAAAACGTGAAAAATGTAGACCAATAATACATAAGATTTCATTCAGTAATACTAAATGTGTATTTCTTTTTCAGGCAGACGTTGTGTGAGGAAATTCAGTATGTAAAGAAGTTATTGCTTTCGTGTATGTAATAGAAATTACTCAACCATGTCAAGGAAGAGGAAACATGAATTGGTTGATGCTACAACTGACTCAGTGGTGGCTCCGTTTGTATGGGACCTGTGTTTGTTTTGCCAGAAGAATTCATAAGAACGCTTAATCATCCCAAAATATGAAGGGTATATATCATTGGCGAATAATCTTGAAATTCTTGCTGAACATGGTCAGAAGTTTGTACCAGTTGAAAGCGGAAAGACTATCTGCTGAAGAAAACAGAAAGGACGTCCTCATTGCTCAGATCAAACTCCATCTACGTCAAAGTTATCAATAAGATTATCATTATTTTGTTCAGATGTAAAAAAAAGTTTGTCTGTTTTGTGATGAAGGAGAAGATAGAGAGAAACTTGTGACTGCATCCACGCTGGGTATTGGGCCTACAATTCATCGTCATGCTCTCCAGAGAATGACGTATACTCTGAACATTTTCTTTTCTGTTAAGTTTAGTGCTGTTGTATCTAATAAGTTGGGCAATTGTAATTCCTGCATTATGTCCAGGTATTTCTGTTGAGACATCCGAGTCGTTATTGGGACCCTCTAATAACATACAACAAAATGCAAAAGAACATCAGGTACAGATGTGGAAGCAGTGAATGCATTCTTAAAGGATCCTTCAAATTTAGGAACATCTTGGAAGAGTTATCTTCGTAATATACCCACTGCCGTCCTAGACACATACCATCACTTAAGTCGCGTATAGCATCGCCAACATCCCCTCGAAACTGAACATAATTTCACGTCCTGATTTATCTGCTCTCAGACCTGGTACAAATGCTAACAATTCTTCCTTGAGACAAAAGGTTGGTGCTTTCCAGTCGGTCAACACGAATGTACCCTAAAAGAGCTGGGTTATGCCCTAATCCAGAAATAAATTACATGAGATTAATAATTTATTTCAGGATTAGGGCATAACCCAGCTCTTTTTGGGTACATTCGTGTTGACCGACTGAAAAGCACCAAACTTTTGTTTACATAGGCAGCACTGAAAAATGGCTTCAAAACTCACAATCTTCCTTCAGACGTGTTCTATTGATTTTTAGCCTACTTTTCACACTTTGCAAAATGAGGAAAAAGTAGACTTATGAGATCGATCCGGGAAAATGTGTCTGTCTGTCTGTCTGTCCTTCTGGCTGGCTGGTTGGCGGTGTGTGTGTGTGTGTGTCCCCCCCCCCTATCAACTCCTAAACGGCTGCAGCAATCGAAACCAAATTTAGTATGAGTAAAGCTGTATACCGGAATATCGGAGCCCATATTTGAAAAAGATGTCAGTGCTACCAACTGCTAAAAAAACGCATTAGAAATTTGAGCTCCATGTTGGATATCATGGAAGGCATACATGGGAGCAATTCCAAAATTGGCACACATGTAGATAATACTATTTCAGTTTAATTTCCAGGAGGCCATACATGACAGTGTTGCCAAAATAATTTTAAGCCTTCTGATAGGTCCAATATTTAAATGCACATAACTTCTACACTATCAATTGGATTTCAACCAAATTATGTATGTAATATTTGCACATAAGCAGGTATGACTGAGCGTATTCTTAAGAGCCTCGAGGGCTGCCAACTGTTAATAATTTCTCTCTCTACTTTTTTTTAATCCAAATACCAATATATCAGAAAGTATGCAAGCTGACAGCTTTAAACTATGCACGCGTATAGTACCTGACATTTTACATTAATTTGGAGTATCTTATATACGTCAGTTCTACCAACATGATTCTAAGCCTGCTGATAGGACCAATTTTTAAATACATGTATCTTCTATACTGTCAGTTGGATTTCAACCAAATTTCGTATGTGCTATGTGTAATATAACAGATATGACTATAAGTATTCTTATGAGCAATTAGAGCTGCCAACTGTTAAAAATGGTGTCTATATTTTTTACCCTAATATCAATATATCAGAAAGTATGCAAGCCAACAGGTCTATACTTTGCATACGTATAGCACATGACATTCTAGATTAATTTGGAGTAATTAATATAAGTCAGTGATGCCAACATGATTCTATGCCTGATGATAGCTCCAATTTTAAAAAACATATAACTTCTATACTAAAAAAATGGATTTCATCCAAAATTGGCACAAAAAGATATCATAATATTTCCAATTATTTCTGACCAGCATACGCATGACATTGTTGCCAACGTGCTTTTACGTGTGCTGATAGATCCAATGTATAACTCCATGTAACGTCCTTTGGACTTCAACCACATTTTGTATTCTGTACCTTAAGAGATAGAATTAAGAATATATTCAGTCACCAGGGCTGCCAACTGTATTGCTTTATTAGGCTACATTATGCCTAGTATACAGTATTTCGAACTAATTAAGACATTCCGATATTACCAACTTAATTTCGTCACTATTCTAGATAGGTTCATATACTGTAGATTAATCATTGGCATGAATCTTAATTTTAAGAAAAGTAGGCTCTTTAGTTCGGCACGGAACTTCTTGTTTTTCGTCAGTTTGTATTCCCATCTGAATCATGAGTTGAGACATTAATTTTGTAAGATAAGAAAGTTTGAACACTGGTGAAGTACTGCTAGATGAGTACAAATCCTGCATGTATTGAACCAATTCCATTATAACTCTACCATAAACAACTGCTTCAGAATTATGGGAATCTTCTCTTCAAGAAAGTTCAGCAGTTCTTGAACGTGTTAGAAAGCGAGTATAGCATAGTTTGTGGTATTTGGCATCTAATGCTACCAAATCTGTTGACTATAACTTCTTTAACAGTTTTTCGTCTTGTAATTGTAGAGCATGACTATGAATTTATTCTAGGCCCAATACCCAGCGTGGATGCAATCACAAATTTCTCCCTACCTTCTCCTTCATCACAAAACCGACAAAACTTTTTTACATCTGGACAAAATAATGATGATCTCGTTGTTAACTTTGACGTAGATGGAGTTTGATCTGAGCAATGAGGACGTCCTTTCTGTTTTTTTCAGCAGGTAGTCTTTCTGCTTTTTGACTATCGTATTTATTTTTGAAAGATTTAGGATATGTTGCTCCATGGACTACTAATGACTGTGAAAGACCACGTCCATCGTTCAACTGGTCCAAACTTCTGACCATGTTCAGCAAAAATTTCAAGATTATTCGCCAATGATATATACCCTTCATATTTTGGGATGATTAAGCGTTCTTTTCTAATCTTCTGGCATAACAAACACAGGTCCCATACAAACGTAGCCACCACTGGGTCAGTTGTAGCTTCAACCAATTCATGATTCCTCTTCCTTGACATGATTGAGTAATTTCTATTACATACACGAAAGCAATAACTTCTTTCCACGTTGAATTTCCTCACACAACGTCTGCCTGAAAAAGAAATACACATTTAGTATTACTGAATGAAATCTTATGTATTATTACATTTCGCACGTTTTAGAAGGTATTATTTTATTATAATTACAGTATTATGTGATGGACCAGAATGGATGAAAACAAACCAAGGAAAGATTAAACGTGTAAAGAAATTTAAATACCTGGGTGAGGTAATCCAGCAAAATGGCCTAGAACAGGAAGCAATTAATCTTAGAATCTGGAAATTAGACCGAGCCTATCACCTGACGAAAAATCTCTATAATAAGAAGTCGCTGAGCATTGGAGCCAAATTAAGACACTACAGCACGGTTGTCAAACCTGAAGCATTATATGCTTCGGAGACTTTGACTATGAACAGGCGGGGACTAGTCGACCAGTTGGTCAAAAGAGAACGCAGGGTATTGAGAAAAATGTTAGGCAACAGATGGGTTGACGGGCACATACGTTTGAAGTCGAACGAAGAGTAATATAAAAAGATAGAACCAGTCACGTCAACAATAAAAAGGAAAAGGTTGTTGTTCTATGGACACATTTTCAGAATGTCCAACGATCGTCTAACAAAGAAAATTTGGAATTTCGTGAAACCAAAGAAGAAACAAGTAGTTCCGTGAAGAACTATACAGCCTATTTTCATATATCCTACTTATGTTAATTGCCTCTATCAACATACACAATTTCAGTTTGATTGCTATAATAGATTCGTAGATATTGAGAACCGACTAAATATTTCGGATGGTCGCCATGTTGGATTTTATATATGTAGGTCCTAGAGTTATGTACTGTTACATGCAGATTATTGTGTACGTGTAGCATTCAGACTTCAATCGCATAATTAGGACACAAGAAAAAACAAGGAGATTTAAAAATTTTCACAGCTGCCATCTTGAGGTTATGGAAACAATTGAAATAAATTAGATGCCAGTGGATTAACATTCGGATAAAGATTTACTGTACCAAGCTTCATTGCACGCAGATGGTTAAATTGCGAGAAACGTCCATGTGAATATTTATAATTCGCGTCACCGCCATGTTGGATTTGTGATCACCAGGTTATTTAAAGTCATATGGGCGAACTTAAGTTCACAGCCCCTATGAACATTAAAAAATGCAGTTTGATTGTTAAATAGATTCGTAGATATTCAGTATCGTCTAAATATTTCGGATGGTCGCCATGTTGGATTGTTAAATGTATAGACCATAGAGTCATGTACCATTAAAGGAAAATTATTGCGTAGGTTCATTATTCAAACTTTCACTTCGATCGCATGACTACATCACAAGAAATAAAAACTTAATTATAAAATTCGCACTGCCGCCATCTTGAGGTTATGTAAACAATACTAAATTAGATACCAGTGGATTACAATGTGTATAAATATTTCCTGTACCAGGTTTCAGTGCGCTTGGAACATTAAATCGCGAGAAAGGTCTATTTAAAATGTTCATATTCGCTTAGCCGCCATGTTCGTTTTGTAGTTAACCGGTTTTTGAAAATCTTATAGATGGGCTTCCAGTAGTGCCCTTTATTTCCGTACAAAATTTTAGGGAGATACCGCTAATAGTTTCAGAGATATAGAATGCCGGTGAAATATTTCGCACATCCGCCATCTTGTGATTATGTAAACAATTGAACGAAGTTAGATGTCGGTGCATTACAATGTATATAAACATATACTGTACCAAGTTTCATTGCGTTTGGTTGGTCAAATCGCGAGAAACGTCTATTTAAAAGTCGTGAATTCGCTTGGCCGCCATGTTGGTTTTGTAGTTACCATGTTTTCAAAAGTCACATAAGTGAACTTATAGTAGTCCCCTCTATCACCATAGAAAATGTCAGGGTAATATCGGTAATAGTTTCGGAGATATTGAATGCTGGTGAAATATTTCGCACAGCCGCCATGTCGGATTGGTGAGTCGTAACAAAATTTGAAGGGCACGGTCGAGGTCGCCGGGAATAGTGCTATGAACTTTCCGAGTTTCATAGAAATCGCTCCTGCCGTTTAGATTTTATTAGGGGGACACACACACACGAATCACACACACACACGCACACACACACACGGACAAAAGGTGATCTCATAAGCCTATTTCTTCAAAATTGAAAATAGGCTAAAAATTGGTTTGGTTTGAAGAATGTAACCTTCTAGAAATTGGTATTCCGGACTGCAAAATTATGAACAGGTGTGAATTCAGACACCTAATCAAAAATTACCAGGGATTTAAGGTAGGGGCAGAACCCAAAAGACGGAGAAGATCGGAAGAAGGCGCTGAGTGATGGGCTCAAGAGATACTGGCAGGACATCAAAGCTGGCAGACGATCTAGAACGAAACATTGATTTTGATTGTTACTCCGTAGTCCATAGTGGCTCAATTTGAATGTAAAAAAAAATATATTATTATTATTATTATTATTATTATTATTATTATTATTATTATTATTATTATTATTATTATTATTATTATTATTATTATACAGTCATATACATTAAAAATACAGTAATTACATTTGATACTAGTTAAATAGTTATTTAGACGGTCTATTACTTTTCGGGGCCTATATAAATTGGATAGTTACGATAACGACTCGTGCATCGCTACATTGTTTTGGAAGATTTTTGCAACTGTTTACGATAAAACAGTGGTAATATATGCCGGTGGAAAGGTAATTCCCTGATGAACAAAAAAGTATAGGACACGTTTTCAGCTACATGTAACGGATTATAAGTTACACACATCAAAAAAAGTTTTGCATGACCTCGGTTCCCAGATCTCCGGCATATAGACGTTGACTGTGTATATTGTATCCAAGATACAGTCCGTTTGACTGTTCATAGATGTCACTAAAACTGCTCAAAGATGTAAACAACCATGCATGAGCAGGGCCTATTAGACGGAGGGGGTACGACAGCCGATCAGTTCCAGTCATTCCACCAGGACGAAGGTACGCTGCTCATGTTGTCTGTAGTTCTACCATGCCTAGAAGGTCAATACCGCAGTTCGATCGCGTCCGCATTGTTACTTTGTGTCAAGAAGGGCTCTCAACAAGGGAAGTTTCCAGGCGTCTCAGAGTGAACCAAAGCGATGTTGTTCGGACATGGAGGAGGTACAGAGATACAGGAACTGTCGATGACAGGCCTCGCTCAGGCCGCCCAAGGGCTACTACTGTAGTGGATGACCGCTACTTACGGATTGCCGCTCGGAGGAACCCTGACAGCAATGCCACCATGTTGAATAATGCGTTTCGTTCAGCCACAGGACGTCGTGTTTCAACTCAAACTGTGCGCAATAGGCTGCATGATGCGCAACTTCACTCCCGACGTCCATGGCGAGGTCCAGCTTTGCAACCCCGACACCATGCAGCGCGGTACAGATGGGACCAACAACATGCTGAATGGACCCCACGGAATTGGCATCACGTTCTCTTAACCGATGAGTGTCGCATATGCCTTCAACCAGACAATCGTCGGAGACGTGTTTGGAGGCACCCTGGTCAGGCAGAACGTCTTAGACACACTGTCCAGCGAGTGCAGCAAGGTGGTGGTTCCCTGATGTTTTGGGGTGGCATTATGTGGGGCCGACGTACGCCACTGGTGGTCATGGAAGGCTCCGAAACGGCTTTACGATACCTGAATGACATCCTCCGACCCATAGTGCAACCATATCGGCAGAATATTGGAGAGGCATTTGTCTTCATGGACGACAATTCTCGACCTCATCGTGCACATCTTGTGAATGCGTTCCTTCAAGATAACGACATCGCTCGACTACAGTGGCCAGCATGTTCGCCAGACATGAACCCTATCGAACATGCCTGGGATATGTTGAAAAGGGCTGTTTATGGACGTCTTGACCCACCAACCACTCTGAGAGATTTACGCCGAATTGTCGTTGAGGAGTGGGACAATTTGGACCAACAGTGTCTTGATGAACTTGTGGATAGTATGCCACGGCGAATACAGGCATGCATCAATGCAAGAGGACGTGCTACTGGGTATTAGAGGTAGTGGTGTGTACTGCAATCTGGACCACAAATGCTGAAAGTCTAGCTGTATGATGGTACAACATGCAATGTGTGGGTCTCATGAGCAATAAAACGAGCTGAAATGTTGTTTGTGTTGATCTCTATTCCCTTTGTATTTAACGGTTCCGGAACTCTTGGAACCGAGGTGATGCAAAACTTTTTTTGATGTGTGTATTTAGCAAACTGCGTTGAAAAAATCAAAATAAATTATAAAATTTCAAATATTATTTTTGATATTGTGAACTTAAACAATGAATTCAAATATACCGTTGGTAAGCGCGTTTTCTCCCGATTCATAATCACTAACTATTATGGTATATTGGTTTTCACGGCCGGTGAATTAAAACTCAGCAATTCTTCTAGGTTTGTGCCGTGTCTTGTGTGGGGTTTCGCCTAGGACACCAAGCTGGCTCATCGGCGGGCTCTTGGTGTCCCCGCCTGGACCCCCACAGGAGTAACGAACTGCGCGCTACCTCCCTTTGTATAGAGTGCAGCTTCACCACTTGACTCCGAGCTAAAAGCTCAAGCAGCCTGAACCTCCCTATGAAGGCTTCCAAAAAGATGGTATATTGGTTTTCACGGCCGGTGAATTAAAACTCAGCAATTCTTCTAGGGTCCGGGCGGGGACACCAAGAGCCCGCCGATGAGCCAGCTTGGTGTCCTAGGCGAAACCCCACACACGACACGGCACAAGCCTAGAAGAATTGCTGAGTTTTAACTAACTATTATGTTAATATCGAAAAGGAAATCTGAGTTATAACGGGGAATGTAGAAGCGTGTCTCAAAATGTTGGCGGCCATATTGATTACGTCACCAACACCGCTAGAGGGCCGGAAAAATTTGTGTCTCGGGCTTTTCAGACTCGTCTAACCATCTGAATCTAAAAGGGCGCTTTGGTTGCCACATGTGAAACATTTTCAGCTAACTCACTTGACTATTGTGTTCAATAACAAACTAAAGATTAGCTATGTGAGTGACTAATTATGTTTTCAGTTTCATTATTTTGTAGTTTTAATTCATTCTATTTTTCTTTCTTGTCTTTTCCTAAAATTACATTACATTATGCGAACCGGCCAAAACTAAGGACCACGCAAATATAATTTCATTTCCTTCTCAAAGTTCTTTCTTCCTTTCTCTTCCTCCACACCTCCTTCATTCTTTCAGAGTGTTGCGCCTCTCTCCCTGCTGTCCATCTTCCTCCCCTGCGGTCTTTCTTTTCTCCCACAAGAACCTTTATGTTGGAAAGTATTTCCCTGAACTGTTCTGTCTCGACAGTCGACATCTGTAATTTCTAGCCTCCGCAGTTTGTTTATTTATTCTTGTTGGATCCATTCTAACCATATGTCCATAAAAACGTCAACACTTTTCCTAATTGTTGTTTCAAGGTCTTCCACCGTTTCATGATCTTAATCTGTAGGTTCCCTGTACCACTTTTCGGCAGTATATCCTCCGCAATATCCTCCTAAAATTATTATTTAGATTTACAATTATCTACTTTTTATTAGTGTTAAGAATATTATGAATTGGAATTAAGACCTATATACTTTCATAAATAAATAAATAAATAAATTACGAGCCTTACAGAAATCGCATATGATGTGTAACACCTGTCATGTTATCCTACTATGAAATTGAGATGAAATATATGTGAAGTTATTTTTTCGGCTGTATTTATTTATTTATTTATTTGTTGATGGTACACAACAGAGCTCAGTGTGCGCCCCAATAATAGTGCACCTACACAGTAAGATACATTTCCTGATATGTCTGCATTAAGTATTAATATCTTAATGTAATTCTTAAAACTAGGAAGTTCACACAAATAAAAATGCATAGTAATAAAAAGCTTAATCTAAAGATAATATAAAAACTAAATCTAAATTTGATCTAATGCCAAATATAACAAGTAGTTCCGTGAAGAACTATACAGCCTATTTTCATATATCCTACTTATGTTAACTGCCACAATCAACATACAAAATTTCAGTTTAATTGCTGTAACAGATTCGTAGATATTGAGAACCGTCTAAATATTTCAGATGGTCGCCAGGTTGGATTTTTATTTTTGTACTATTATATTAAGATTATTGTGTAAGTGTGGTATTCAAACTTCAATCGCATGATTAGACAACAAGAAGTAAAAACGAGATTTTAAAATTACGCACAGCAGCCATCTTGTGATAATGCAAACCATTGAAATAAATTAAATGCCAGTGGATCAACATTTGTATAAGCATTTAACGTGCAACGTTTCACGGCACTCGGATAGTTAATTCGCGAGAAACGTCCTTTTAAATATTTATACTTCGCGTCGCCGCCATGTTGGATTTGTGCTCACCAGGTTCCTGAAAGTCCTATAGGTGAACATATGTTCATAGTCTCTATGAACATTAAAAATTTCAGTTTGGTTGCTGTAAAAGAATCATAGATATTGAGAACCGTCTAAATATTTCGGGAGCTCACCATTTAGGAGTGTTATGTGTATAGGCCATAGAGTTATGTACCATTCAAGGACAATTATTGCCTAGGTTCATTATTCAAACTTTCACTTCGATCGCATGATTACGACACAAGAAATTAAAACTTAATTTTAAAATTTCGCACAGCCGCCATCTTGAGGTTATGTAAGCAATTGAATTAAATTAGATGGCAGTGCATTACAATCTGCAAAATCAATTACTGTACCACATTTCACTGCGCTCAGAGAGTTAAATCACGAGAAAAGTCTATTAAAATATTTTAAATTCGCTTGGTCGCCATGTTCGTTTTGTACTTTACAGGTTTATGAAATATACATAGGTATACCTGTATCAGTACCCTTTATCACCGTAGAAAATTGTAGGGTGATATCTGTAATAGTTTCGGAGATATAGAATGTCAGTGAAATATTTCGCACAGCCGCCATTTTTAGGTTATGTAAACAATTGGACTAAATTAGACTCCAGTGCATTACAATGTGTATAAACATTTGCTGTACCAAGTTTCATTACATTTAGATAGTTAAATCGCGAGAAAAGTCTATTTAAATATCTCAACTTCGCTTGGCCGCCATGTTGGTTTTGTAGTCACCAGGTTTTTGAAAGTCTCATAGGTGAACTTCTAGTAGTGCCCTTTATCACCGTACACAATTTCAGGGCGATATCGGTAATAGTTTCGGAGATATTGAATGCTAGTGAAATATTTCGCACAGCCGCCATGTTGGATTGGAGAGACGTAACAAAATTTGAGGGGCACGGTCGAGGTCACCGGAAATAGTGCTATGAACTTCCCGAGTTTCATTGAAATCGCTCCAGCCGTTTCGATTTTATTAGGGGGACACACACACACGAATCACACACACACGCACACACACACACACACACACACACACACACACGCACACACGCACGGACAAAAGGTGATCTCATAAGCCTATTTTTTCAAAATTGAAAATAGGCTAAAAACAGGTTTTGAAATTATTACATAATAAACTAAAATGTAACATTAATAACTAGGAAACAGGAATATCCAAATATATACATTGTAGATTCTGTAATGTGTGATAATATTATTTCAAGTATGAATTAGAGTGTGGATTATAATTTCCAAGAACGGTCTGATTGAGAGACAGAAATCTAGTTTCCAGTTTACACGAACCGCATCGTTGTAAATACTGCAAAGCCTCCATACAGGTGAATTGTTATGTGAAGTGGTATTGGTTATATCATTTTTGAATGTTATGGTTGATCTTGTAGTTAAGCGAGGGGGATATTTTCGCAAATATTCTGCTCTGGATTTACCCATCTCTGCAAATCACAAAATCATGAAAAAAGGGGCGTCATACCGTCTCCTAGGACACCTCATACAAGTCCCTTGAATTATTGATTCGCGAGATAGTTAATTGCCGATGACCTATTAGTTTGGGTCCTTTGGTTAAATTAAGTGGGCTAAAGGAAAAAGGGAGGGTGTTACCCCGAGGTCTAGGTCACCTCATACAAATCCCTAGCATTATTGGTTCGCGAGATATTAAATGTTTCCTTTTATAAAACTTCTTCATATTTATCTCAAACAATTTTTAGCCTACTTTTCACATTTTGCAAAAATGAGGAAAAAGTAGACTTATGAGATCGGGCAAATGTGTGTCTGTCTGTCTGTCTGTCCTTCTGTCTGTCTGTCTGTCTGTCCTTCTGTCTGTCTGTCTGGCTGGCTGGCTGGCTGTGGGTGTGTCCCCCCGTATCAACTCCTAAACGGCTGCAGCAATCGAAACAAAATTTGGTAGGAGTAAAGATCTATACCTGAATATCTCACGGCCATATTTGAAAATGATGTCAGTGCTACCAACTGCTTAAAAATCGCAATTGAAATTTGAGCTCCATGTTGGATATCCTGGAAGGTATGAATGGGAGCTATTTCAAAATTGGCACACGTATGAGAAAGAACATTGCAGTTTAATTTCCAGGAGGCCATACATGGCAGTGTTGCCAAAATGATTATAAGCCTGCTGATAGGTCCAAATTTTAAATGCATATAACTTCTACACAATCAATTGGATTTCAACCAAATTTCGTATGTGCCATGTGTACATAAGCAGATATGACTGAGCGTATTCTTAAGAGCCACCAGGGCTGCCAAGTGTTAATAAATGCTCTCAATTATTTTAATCCAAATACCCATATATCAGAAAGTATGCAGGCCGACAGCTTTAAACTATGCAAACGTATAGTACCTGACATTCTATATTAATTTGCAGTAACTTAAATACGTCAGTGCTAACAACATGAATCTAAGCCTGCTGAGAGGTTCAAATTTAAATACATGTAACTTCTATACTATCATTTGGATATCAAACAAATTTCGTGTGTGCTGTGTACAATAACAGATATGACTATGCCGATTCTTAACAGTAACCAGGGCTGCTAACTGTTAATACATACTGTCTCTATTTTTGTTACCCTAATATCAATATATCAGAAAGTATGCAAGCCAATAACTCTAAACATTGCACACGTATAGTACCTGGCATTCTAGATTACTTTGGAGTAACTAATATACGTCAGTTCTGCCAACATGATTCTAGGCCTGCTGATAGGTTCAATTTTAAAATGCATATAACTTCCATACTAACTAGTGGATTTAATTCAAAATTTACACAACAATAGATCATATTATTTCAGATTATTTCTGACCAATACATGTTTGTCATTTTTGCCAACATGATTATATGCGCGCTTTTAGATCCCATGTTTAACTGCATGTAACCTTCATGCTATCCATTGGACTTTGACCAAATTTTGTATTCTGTACCTTAAGATATGGAACTAAGAATATATTCAGTCACCAGGGCTGCCAACTGTAGTTCTCTATTAGGCTATGATCACTTTCGTGATACTTTCAATGTTTAGCTTGGCCCATTTGTCGGTCAAATTTTGTTTCTTGTTACCGAGATCCCCGAATGGTAATTATTTCTTTGTAAATGTATTAATTGCTTAAACCAAATGTATAATTTTGTTATCAATCACCTATCCATAGATATTATAGTTCTCACCTTGAAGTGTTCCAGTCGCTCGCTACCTCAAGCTTCCTCACTCCCGGCATACACGGCATATACTGGCTCATCTGCTGTCTGCTGAGCAGGGTCGACTGACGTCACCCTGACTTTCGTTCGACCAATGGCAGGTCTTTGTCTGGTCGGGCAATCTCCAGCCTTCGAGATTGTTCCATGATCACTATTTAAGACGCCACCTGCTGGCGTTCTCCACCCACTTCTGATCAATCATCATTCTGATCACATCGTCATTCAGATCAGCGCTGCCACACCGCATGGCACTATTGCCAGTCGCTGCTTCACCTCGCTGCTACGTCACGAGGCCTCTACTCTGATACATCGCTCAAGAGGACAGGAATGTTTGCCAGCCGCAGCACACCGCAAGTTTCACCTTAGATGGTGTATCGCACTTTAAACTTCGAGGAAGCAGCAGTCTTCATGGCCGCACTCAATGTCAACTTATATTCAGTCACCGCCTGGACACTACCAGTGTCAAACCTTCACCAGAAGGAAAAAGAAGAGTTGAATATTCATCTTTTCGGAATATGCATCTTGAGGCCATGAGCGCCTCCCTCCGAAGAAACGTGGAGGACTTTTAAAACAGTTTTAGGCTAACTGGAACTTTTATGGAGCTGGCTCAACCAATTTGGAAGATAAGTTCAAACTTGATAAAGAAATGAATATTTACTCTCATCATACATTTCATCTTTTTTATGGTTCTTTTATTAATATGCATATTATATTTCAATTCCAATTTCTCTCCAATCTAGGCAATCCTTAACATTGGTTTTTCCATCATTAATCAGGGTACTGTCACCAGACCCTCTCCATTTGTTAAGATTTAACACTAATTATTCTCTGCATATCCCAGTTGTGTGCATTTATTGTGCATTTTAATGTTATTTAAAGAAAATTGTTGTCTCAATAAATATTATTTGTATCTTGTTAACGAAACATTTGTTTTCTGATGATGTACTTTTATGCCCATTGCACCGCACCGCTTCAGTCTTTTCGCTGTTTAACAGTAGCTATTTTGGTTAAGCTTAAACCTATTTCGCGTTCTCCCTTATGGGGAAGTTTTAGGGCAGAACTTCCACCTTATTTTTGGTGCCGAAATCCGGGAAACATATCTGTTGCACCCTGGGAATATTACAAGTTTTATATCTTGAATTTCACATTAACAATTTTTGTTCATTGTGTTTCAACACTAATTCACATTGTAAGTTTCAGCCTGAGGCGCATGTTCATCAGAGGAGGAGAGAAACGTAAGCTAAGCCGGTTTCTTCCGCATCAGACTAAACCTTACTACCTAGCAAGCTGTCATCCTCTGGCTTCCAGTACTCGAAGTCACAATATTGACGTGAGTAACAAACAACTTTTAACATGCCTAACCTTGATGAAAACCTCAGCAACGCCAGAGCCTCTTGTAAGGGCAAGCTCACACGGTTCCATACTTTCTTAACGGAGCTTGAACCCCAAGAGCGTAATCTTGACATAATTTCGCAGAGGCTTAAGAATTATGAACAAGCCTTTGAGAAATATGATGAGATACAATGTAGTATAAAAACTCAGCATCCGGACCAGCAAAGTGATAGGTTGGAAGTTGAAAAAATATACTATCAGGGATTTGCTGAAGCTAAACAGCTTATTAGGGCTTTAACTTTAAAAGAAAAACAAGAAGATCAAACTTCTGCAGCATCTTCTACATCTTCCTCACGCATTATATTACCCAAATTAGAACTACCCAAATTCACTGGTAAGGACATAGAATGGGAGCCATTTTTTGAATTATTCAATTCTTTAATACATGAGAATACTTCTATACCAGTAATTCAAAAATTTCACTACCTACGTCTGGCAGTTCAAGGCAACGCACTTAACCTGATTCAAGCACTTTCTTTGACCAGTGATAATTATGAAGTTGCTCTGAATCTTCTTAAGGTTAGATATGGGAACATTCGTTTATCTATTCAACGCCATATACAAAGCTTATTCGAGTTACCTAACGTGCAAGCAGATAACAGTTTATCACTTCGTAAGCTGACTGATACTGCAGAGCTACACGTCAGAGCATTGTCCAATTTAAACCAACCTGTAAATCACTGGGATTTATTTCTAGTTCACCTCATTTCTGCAAGATTGGATGCAAATACATTAAAAGCCTGGGAAACAGAACTTTCCCAGAATTTGCAATGCACTTATGAGGCGATTATAAACTTTTTGAAGGCTAGAAGCCAAGTCTTTTCCGCCATAGCTAATCAAAAAACTAGTAGTTCAGATTCAAAAGCCTTCTCAAAAGATAAGGTTAGCAGTTCTAATCAAAGAATTTTAAGATCACAAGCTCTTCCTGTTGATGCTCGGTCACCTAACCAAATGCAAACATGCGGTCTGTGTCAGCAATCGAATAATTTATACAATTGTGATGAATTTAAATCTTTATCAGTAGATGAAAGACGAAAGTTCATTACGAACAAAAAACATTGTTTCAACTGTTTGTCAGGAACGCATATGTTAAACAATTGCCGTTCACAACGTTTATGCTTTCATTGTAAGGCTACACACCATTCCCTTTTGCACAGACATGAAAGATCACGGTTATCAGGACCAAGCAGTTCCAATACCAAGTCTAATTCTGAGACTCCTCAAAATAGTGCGCAGTCGTATGCTCAAAGTTCTACCTCGCTTGGCAAAGTCCAGGTTTTATTTTCTACCGTGCAGGTTCTATTGAAAAATTCTCACGGGAAATGGGTATCTGTCAGGGGATTATTAGACAATGCCGCTACCAGCAATTTTATTAATGAATCTTTGGTACAAAAGTTAGGCCTCCCAAAACATCCTACCTCAATAGAAGTCACAGGAATAAACTGCTCTAAATCGCAATCCTTAAGCTTTGCTAAAGTGAATTTGAAGGACTCTAATAATCTTGGTACGCAGTTGAAATTAGATTGTTTGATTATCAAGTCTATAGGCAACAATATTCCTGGCACTTCTTATCCTATTCAAAGTTGGAATATCCCGAATTTTGTCCAGCTAGTTGACCCTCATTTCAACAGAGCTTCGCCCGTAGAGCTTCTTTTCAGCTCAAGCGTATTTTGGCAATGTCTTCATTCCAATAAAGTAAAAATTGCTCCTAATGTTTTCTTCCGCGAAACTGATTTCGGTTGGATCGCTACTGGCCAGATATACCGTAATCCTATTCAAACTGTATCAAATTGTTATTTTGTTGGTACCGATTTGAGTCAAGAGCTAACCAAGTTCTGGGATCTTGAGAATGTTCAGGCTACTGCTTCTTCTTCTAACGAAATTGGTGAAAAGTTATACAAGGAAACCACTGTCCGTACTGCTGAAGGCAGATTTATAGTAACTCTTCCACGTATTCCTAATCCTCCCGCCATTACGGGCTCGCATTCCAGAGCACTTAGGGCATTATTTGCTATTGAAAATCGGTTCAAACAAGATGCTTCTGTTAAAACTCAGTATGCTACCTTTATGGAGGAATACGAATCATCCAATCACATGGAGGTAATTCCTAAATCAGAAGAAATTGACCATCCTTCAAATGAAATAGTTTATCTAAATCATCACCCGGTATGGAAAAATTCCTTAACCCAAGACAATATAAGAGTAGTTTTCAATGGCTCGTCACCAGATTCCAATGGAGTCTCTTTAAATGATACCTTGCAATGTGGTCCCGCGATTCAAACAGATCTCACCTCTGTTTTGCTTAATTTTCGACGGTTTCCAATTGCTGTAATCTCAGATATTAAGCAGATGTACCGGCAGATTCTCGTAAATTCCGAGCAGCAAGATCTGCAAAGAATATTGTGGCGCGATGAGAGTTCCAAACCCATAAAGATATTTAGATTGAAGACTGTGACATATGGCCTGAAGCCTTCAGCCTTTCTTGCGATTCGGTCTCTCCACATGTTAGCCGAGCAAGATGGTCATCTGTATCAACCTTTGGCCTCTGAGTCATTAAAAACGGCATTTTATGTTGACGATTTCTTGGGCTCATTCCCTAAAATTTCTGAAGCACTCCTTGTGTGCGAAGATTTGAAATCCCTGCTCCTAGGAGGTGGATTTTCGCTCCATAAATGGACTTCAAATTCTACTGAATTTATATCAAAATTTTCATCAGAGGTCCCAGTTGATGAATTTGTTGCTATTCCTACTGATGAAGCAGCCGTAAAAGCATTGGGTGTTTTTTGGTGTCCTTCTTCTGATACCTTCTCTTATCAGGTACATTTCTCAGAATCTCCCCCTGTAACTAAGAGACAAGTTCTGTCAGAAATCGCAAAGATCTTTGATCCTTTGCAAAATATTGCTCCTATAGTTATTGTTGCAAAAATGTTCTTGCAAAAGCTTTGGTCATTAAAATCAGACTGGGATGAAAATCTCCCCCTTCCTCTTGTAGAAGAATGGTTAGAGTATCGCAGCAGTTTAATGGATCTCTCCAAGGGTTCTATACCCCGCCTTTTAATTTCTAATCCCTTATACCAGCAGTATGACCTGCATGTATTTTCTGATAGTTCAGAACGGGCTTATGGCTGTTGTGCATACATAGTAGGACGTTCCTCAGCCACTTTCCCTGGATTTTCTAATTTAGTGTGCGCTAAATCAAAGGTTGCTCCACTTAAAACGGTATCATTGCCGAGATTAGAATTATGCTCTGCTTTAATGGCAACAAAATTAGCTACTAAACTAAATGTCAGATTAAAGTTAAAATTTTCCCGCACCTTTTTTGGAGCGATTCTTCTATTGTATTAGCTTGGATTTCCAAGCCTTCTTCTCATTGGAATACCTTTGTGGCAAATCGCGTTTCTAAGATTCATGAAGTCTCTCATTCTGAACAATGGAGACATGTTCCTAGCCGTGAAAACCCCGCGGATATAATATCACGTGGTTGCACGCCTAAAAAAATTGATTTCCTCAGACCTGTACTGGAATGGTCCTCCTTGGCTAAGTCAGGAATCATCTTGCTGGCCTCGCTTAGCTAATCAATTTGCAGAAGAAATACCTGAAGCCCGTAATGACCCTGTCACGTCGCATCTTACTTCTACTTCTACTAGTCTTTTTCATAGATACTCTTCATTTGATAAATTGATTCGTGTAGTGTCTTATATCTTCCGATGGAGATATTTAGTAATTGATCAACCATTGAAGCCTCAACCCTTTCTCACCAGAGTAGAGTTAGAATTTGCTACTTGCAAGATTTTGTTACTTGTTCAGCAGGAAGTATTTGCTCCTGAAAAGCAATCTCTTATAAGTGATAAAGATTTGCCCAAGTCTAGCAGGCTTTCACCACTTACTCCTTTTCTAGACCAGGACGGCATAATACGTGTGGGTGGAAGATTAGCTATGTCTAGTTGTGAGGATGGGAAAAAGCATCCCATCATCCTTCCTTCAAAGCATCCTATCACTACCCTTATAATAAAAAAGTTTCATTATAAACACCTTCATGCTGGCACTCGCACCTTGCTCTGTCTAATTCGTGAACTCTACTGGATCATCAATGGCGTTCATGAGGTTTCTTCTGTTGTCAAAAAGTGTATACCTTGCTTTAAGGTTAAACCACGGCCCGCTACGCAGATTATGGGCAATTTACCTCCATTTCGTTCAGAACCTAGTAAGCCCTTCGCTCTTACTGGGATCGATTACGCTGGTCCTTACGTATATCAGACCAATCCCTCTTCATCTAAGCGCAAAATGTTAGGTAAACTTTACATCTCGTTATTTGTATGTATGGTGACGGGAGCTATCCACCTTGAGTTGGTTACGAACGCTTCGGTATCTTACTTTTTGGCCGCCTTTTCTAGATTTTCTGCTAGAAGGGGTGTCCCATCTGAAGTCTTTTCAGATAATGCAAAAATTTTTGTAAGCGCTTCTGATCTCTGGAAAAAAGTGTTAAGTTCCCCTTTTGCTAAAGAAAAAATTTCCAACTTTTCCTATTCTAAAGGTTTCAAATGGCATTTCACCCCGCCTTATGCTCCCCATCATGGGGGCCGATAGGAGTCCTGTATCAAACTTACTAAAAGACAGCTTAAGAAAACTCTTGGTCCTACCATACTTTCTTATGAGGAATTCAACTCGTTAATTATTCAAGTCGAAAGTATTGTAAATTCCAGACCTCTGACTCCTCTTTCAAACGATCCTAAGGATCTTTTACCTTTAACACCCAGTCACTTCCTGATTGGCTGTTCGCTTGCTTCTACTCCGCCTTTGCTGGATCGACGCTGTGATCCTACCCTATCTTTTGGAGAAAAGTAGAATCTTTGCGCTGTTCTTTTTGGCGCCGATGGAAGTTAGAATATCTCAGCTTGCTAAATAGGCGTGAGAAATGGCGGCTTCCTCAACCAGATGTACGAGCTGGGGACATGGTTCTTCTTCGAGACCCATCTCCGCCTCTCGTATGGAACCTAGGCAGAGTTATTCACTGCCACTTTGGCCGTGATAAACGCGTCAGAGTTGTTGATGTTTTAACTGGTAAAGGTCTTTATACTAGACCCATCTCTGCTATCTCTGTTTTGCCTTTCGAGTCTTAGTTTCTCCTCGTCTGTTATCCATGTTTTGCTTTGACTGATTCTTTGTTTGTTTTCATTCGGAGTTCTCGGAGCATGATCACTTTCGTGATACTTTCAATGTTTAGCTTGGCCCATTTGTCGGTCAAATTTTGTTTCTTGTTACCGAGATCCCCGAATGGTACATTTCATCTTTTTTATTGTTCTTTTATTAATATGCATATTATATTTCAATTCCAATTTCTCTCAAATCTAGGCAATCCTTAACATTGGTTTTTCCATCATTAATCAGGGTACTGTCACCAGACCCTCTCCATTTGTTAAGATTTAACACTAATTATTCTCTGCATATCCCAGTTGTGTGCATTTATTGTGCATTTTAATGTAATTTAAAGAAAATTGTTGTCTCAATAAATATTATTTGTATCTTGTTAACTAAACTTTTGTTTTCTGATGATGTACTTTTATGCCCATTGCACCGCACCGCTTCAGTCTTTTCGCTGTTTAACAGTAGCTATTTTGGTTAAGCTTAAACCTATTTCGCGTTCTCCCTTATGGGGAAATTTTAGGGCAGAACTTCCACCATATTTTTGTGGTGCTGATCTGAATGACGATGTGATCAGAATGATGATTGATCAGAAGTGGGTGGAGAACGCCAGCAGGTGGCGTCTTAAATAGTGATCATGGAACAATCTCGAAGGCTGGAGATTGCCCGACCAGACAAAGACCTGCCATTGGTCGAACGAAAGTCAGAGTGACGTCAGTCGACCCTGCTCAGCAGACAGCAGATGAGCCAGTATATGCCGTGTATGCCGGGAGTGAGGAAGCTTGAGGTAGCGAGCGACTGGAACACTTCAAGGTGAGAACTATAATATCTATGGATAGGTGATTGATAACAAAATTATACATTTGGTTTAAGCAATTAATACATTTACAAAGAAATAATTACCATTCGGGGATCTCGGTAACAAGAAACAAAATTTGACCGACAAATGGGCCAAGCTAAACATTGAAAGTATCACGAAAGTGATCATGCTCCAAGAACTCCGAATGAAAACAAACAAAGAATCAGTCAAAGCAAAACATGGATAACAGACGAGGAGAAACTAAGACTCGAAAGGCAAATCAGAGACAGCAGAGATGGGTCTAGTATAAAGACCTTTACCAGTTAAAACATCAACAACTCTGACGCGTTTATCACGGCCAAAGTGGCAGTGAATAACTCTGCCTAGGTTCCATAAGAGAGGCGGAGATGGGTCTCGAAGAAGAACCATGTCCCCCACTCGTACATCTGGTTGAGGAAGCCGCCAGGCTACATTATGCCAGGTATACCGTATTTCGAACTAATTAGAAATTTCGATATTACCAACTTAATTTCGTCATTATTCTAGATAGATACATATAGATTAATCATTGGCATGAATCTTAAATTTTAAGAAAAGTAGGCTCTTTAGTTCTTCACGGAACTTCTTGTTTTTAGCACAATAATCATAACCTTCATCTATTCCTTTACAAAGCCTTCCTGCCATTGTCTCTCACAACTCTTGTTCAATCTCACGCCACCTCCTAAGTACTCTAAACATACCATAGAGAGTCATATTAAGCGGCTTCGGTGGCGTAGTCGGTAGCATGCTGAGTTTCTATGCCCAAGATAGCGGGTTCAAACCCGGCCGAAGCCGTCGGAATTTTTAAGAGCGTTAAAAATCCCTCAGTATGCCTTCCTTCGGAGGGGAAGTAAAGCCGGCGGTCCCATGTCATAGATTTATGGCATGTTAAAGAACCTTCCACTAATTGCACCTGTGTGAAGCTAAATTGGATAGGTTAAGAAAGTAAACAACGCTCTTAGGTTTCTACGTTCGTTGCCAAGAGCCGACTGCGGTGGCGTCTAGTAGTTAAGTTCAGAACTTGGCCTAGTAGTCATTGACGGTGGTGCTAGGCGGCAAAAGTAGGAACTATTTGAAAAATTCTAAGTTGCAGTACTTAAATTTAAAAAAGTCCTCACGGCACGCCGGAAGGCGGAGGTAGATTTCACCGGACAAACTTGGGGATAGGCGAAAATAGCTAGAATATGCAGGTTTTCGTAGAAGGATCAGACCTCATTTATTGCGAGAAAGTATTTTATAATTGGAGCTTAATTAACTTTGGTTTTCGAAATTTTATGCATATTTTAAACATTTTTCACATTTTGCAAAAATGTGGAATAAGTAGACTTATGAGATCGGGCAAATGTGTGTGTGTCTGTCTGTCTGTCTGTCTGTCTGTCTGTCTGTCCATCTGTCTCTCTGTCTGTCCTTCTGTCTGTCGGGCTGTGTGTGTCCCCCCCCCCTATCAACTCATAAACGGCTGCAGCAATCGAAACAAAATTTGGTAGGAGTAAAGATCTATACCTGAATATCTCACGCCCATATTTAAAAATGACGTCAGTGCTACCAACTGCTGAAAAATCGCAATTGAAATTTGAGCTCCATGTTGGATGTCAAGGAAGGTATGAATGGGAGCTATTTCAAAATTGGCACACGTATAGATAATAACATTGCAGTTTAATTTGCAGGAGGCCATACATGGCAGTGTTGCCAAAATGATTATAAGCCTGATGATAAGTGCAATTTTTAAATGCATATAACTTCTACACTATCAATTGGAATTCAACCAAATTTCGCATGTGCTATGTGTACATAAACAAATATAACTTAGCGTATTATTAAGAGCCTCCAGGGCTGCCAACTGTTAATAATTGCTCTTAATTTTTAAAACCCAAATACTCATATATCAGAAATTATGCAAGCCGGCAGCTTTAAACTATGCACACGTATAGTACCTGATATTCTATATTAATTTGGAGTAACTTATATACGTCAGTGCTACCAACATGATTCTAAGCCTGCTGAGAAGTCCAACTTTAAATACATGTGACTTCTATACTATCATTTGGATTTCAACCAAATTTCGTGTGTGCTATGTGTACCATAACAGGTATGACTATGCCGGTTCTTAAGAGTAACCAGGGCTGCCAACTGTTAATAAATACAGTCTCTATTTTTGTTACTCTAATATCAATATATCAGAAAGTATGCAAGCCAATAACTCTAAACATTGCACACGTATAGTACCTGGCATTCTAGATTAATTTGGAGTAACTAATTTAGGCCTACGCCAGTGCTGTCAACATGACTTTAAGCCTGCTGATAGGTCCAATTTTAAAATGCATGTAATTTCTGTACTAACTAATGGATTTCATTCAAAATTGACACAACAATAGACCATATTATTTCAGATTATTTCTGACCAATACATGTATGTCATTGTTGCCAACATGATTTTACGCGCGCTGTTATATTCAATGTTTAACTGCTTGTAACGTCCATGCTATCCATTGGACTTCAACCAAATTTTGTATTATGTAGGCTACCTTAAGAGATGGAACTAGGAATATATTCAGTCACCGGGGCTGCCAACTGTAGATCTCTATTAGGCTACATTATGCCAGGTATACAATATTTCGAACTAATTAGAAATTTCGATTTTACCAACTTAATTTCGTCATTATTCTAGATAGATCCATATAGATTAATCATTGGCATGAATCTTAAATTTAAAAAAGTAGGCTCTTTAGTTCGTCACGGAACTTCTTGTTATACTCGTGGTCACACTGTCCTTATGCAAGGTTTCGACACTGATGTGTAACTATTGGTTCATTCTTTGAATACACGGTACCTGAGATTATAATTTTCAATGCTTTTGCATGTTCTTTCCTTCCTCTTTGCCAAACACCAACAGTGATCTTCTGTTTTCTCCTTGTTGGGCAAATCTCTTACGTCTTCATAAGTATGTTTCAGATATATAACTTCTGTGACCCACCTAGCGTCATCTAGTAGCGAACCTCTGAAGCTACTCAATTCCTCATCGTGCAAGAGGACCTACATATCCATCTGGCCACCAGATCTTGTTACTATCGCCAGCTATTTTCTCCTTGAGCAAGAGGACTACGTCTACTGTTTCACTCACCATGCTGCGCTAATATCGCCTACTATCAATTCTTAGAAGACCATCCATCAAGAAGAAAATTTATTTTTGATAAGTTGGTTATGCTGATATGTATACCTTTTGTTTCCTACCCCCACTCTCTCCCCTTCCTAGGACCTTCCGTGCTTCGTTGAGCAAGTCTCACTTCTTAGTCGGCAGTTGAAGCAATCAGTTAAGGCTCAACCAGAGCTAGCCTCCTGACCTAACGAGGCATTTTTTAAATTCCACGCCATGTTGGAACTCGAAGCATCAGTGAGGAACTTCACTTCGACATGCAACAAAGATAAGTACCTTCTTCAAGTTTTAACCTCATATTCATGGTTTTAACTTCCACGTGTTTTTAATGATACTTTTATAGACAGTGTGAAAGTATTTATTTTGGGGCAATAATCATTCTTCGTGGGATTTGCCATGTCGAGCTTTCGCTTGTATAAGCCGACCTTACCATAAAGAGCTTTGATTAAGCTATTCAAATGAGAAATCCTCTCTCTACGTGGGATATTATCTAATACCCGCTGTCTATAATTCAACAAGCTAGTTCCTCCGCTGAATTTACATTAGCCCCATTTTACTGCTAAGATTGTTCTGGAACCTTCCAGATTCTGTACTCAATCTACAAGTCCTGCCGTCATGTATTTCTCACGTACCTGTGAGAATTCTATTTAAAATTGAATTATCTTACTTCTAAATTACTACATAGTGTAGTTTCGGCCACCGCGGGAATTTTCTATAGCGTATTTAATTGTAATTTACAACTTTCTCAAGAAATAGACTCTCACTTATCTAGTGAAACCAGTTATTTTCATCATTGCAATAACTTTCTTTTCCATAAACTTTGTGTCTACACAGTGAACTTTTCATATATTTCAATGAACTATAGTGAAAACCAGTGCTTGCTCAACTTTTCTACCGCGTCGCGATCGTCCGCTTATATTCAAATAAGGCCATTAACATTTTCCTTAATTCCCATTTCTCCTTCCTAAACCTCTTACTAACAATCTGCAATAAACTTTTAATCTAGGTCTGTTCCAATAAGGTGTCATTCCAAGAAGTGCCCTTCCATTTTGTTGGTTTATCATTAAGTATCTCTGTATAATTACGTGTCTAGCACACGTTTCAAACTTCCATTGTTCCTCCCTTCAAAAGCAGGGAAAACAATTCTCTCAACTCTTGAGTGAGTTATTTTTTGGTCTCGCTAAATGAAAACTGCCTCATTTAACTTGCGAGTCTTATTTAAAGTATAGGAGGTCTAGCACCTTCCTTTTGATTAACTTTTCAGGTTCACAGTAAGTGACCTGCTCTCTTTGTATAATTCTCATAAAGTAATTCTGTTTAAATATAAGAAGTTGTAGGAACTTCCTTTTTATTCTTTAAGTTTTCTATTTGTTATCTTCGAAGTTGTTATTCTCGTTAGAATGTTCTTTCAGAGGTTTCTTATAGTACATTGCTGGTACTCCTGTAAATGTTAAAACTTTAATTATTCCATTTTGCCTATTTTATTAAATCTTACCAAGATTTTAATACAAGGTTTAACAACCTTAAGAATTGTCATTTGCCTGGAGCAATTTCGGAACGTTGTTGGAGGTCTGCGACCCCAAATTGTTAACTACATAGAACATATTTATTTGTTAAAGTTACTCTTCTTTGAATTGTTAAATAAATTAAATATTTGTTTTTGGATTCATCATTTCTCTGATACTACAGTTAGGCAGGATCCTGGCTTTCCTAGCCCTTCCTAGGTTTATGCCCTCGTTCATGCTTAATAAAGCTTTTACTATCTGTCTGGCCAGACCATCACCCTTCCCTATAGTACTTTTATTCGTGCTTGGGAGGAAAGACACTAAAGCCTCTCTCTGGCAAACTGCCCAAGTCTTAGCTGCAGTTCCCGTCAGCTTCGACCAAGCTCGTACCCACTTTAGGTATCCGAACAAGGATCTGCGGTGGCAACCACCTTTAAATGTATTGAAAGTCAAATTCATAATTTTTGTGGAACTCTCATCCTATTTTTCTATCCTTTTTCTCCAGTCCGAAACCCATTTCCTTTTCTTAATCATCTTCCCTTGGTGGGTGGGTTATTCCCTAGCCTATAATCTACCCAAAAATTTGGTACCAGAAACCCGGGAGAGTCCTTTTTTCAGTTTTTCTATTTGGCAATATTCTGCAAATTATTAATATTTACTTTGAATTTTTCAGTTATAATTACATCGTGCAAAGCCTGTGAAAGGGAACGAGACCACTCCTGTCTTCTTTGGTGGGTCCCGTGCTTTCTACCCATTCGCTGCTGCAAACTTGACAGCATTTCCAAGGTTCTACAGTTTCGTGAGTTGTATTTCAATTTATTCTCTTTATCATGGCTCCTACTGAAAAAGATGAAACTCTCATTGCTAGACGTTCTTCCTATAAAGGGCAACTCACTAGATTCAGAAATTTCATCAGCAAATTAAATCCCGCCGAGTGTGATTTAGACATCTTGACACATCGCCTTAAGTTGTATGAACGGTCTTATGATTATTATGACCAAATTCAAACCGAGATTGAATCCGCTTGTCCAGAACTTCAATCGGATCGGGACGAGGTCGAACCCTTGTACTTTGAAGGGATTGCCAAGGCCCACCAATTGATTCGCAATATCTCAGAACCGGACACTAGGGTCATCAATCCGGCCCAGTTCGCACCCGCTTCAGTTCACGAGAACAAACCGAAACCGTTACTTCCCAAGATAAGCCTACCGCACTTCTCAGGCAAGGAAGGTGAATGGTATTTTTTTATGAACTTTATTGCTCCCTAATTCATGAAAATATCGAGATCCCAGACATACATAAATTTTATTTCCTTCGCACGTCTTTGGAAAGTGAGGCCTTAGCCTTGGTGGAGTCACTGCCTTTAAGCGCAGACAACTACCACATCGCCTTTAATCTCCTTAAAGAGAGATATGGCAATTTACGTTTGAGTGTAGCTCGTCACATACGCTGTCTTTTTAACTTGCCAGCCGTCAAACCTAATGACGTCACCTCTTTAAGAGACCTCTTAGATTCTATACAGTTGAATATCAGAGCATTATACCAACTCAATCAACCTGTCCAAACATGGGACACCATACTCATTCATCTGGCTACATCAAGATTCGATTTTTCAACTTTAAAGGCTTGGGAGATCGAACTCGCTCGCAAGGAAGAATTTTCCTTCGAACACTTAATCTCGTTTCTTAACAGCCGATGCCAAGTCCTTACAGCACTCGCATTTCAGTGCGAAAAGGTCGAAACGAATCCTCAGTGTCAAATTTTTGAAAAAAAACTTGCTTCTTCAAAGGGACATCAGCCCCCAACTGTCGAGAACAAGCAAACCCGTTCTTCTTTCAATCATGCAAGAGAAGATATCAGGCCGCTTAACAAATCGTTAAAATGCACGCTCTGTAAAAAGCTTCACACATTGTATTTGTGCAAATCCTTTAAAGAATTGTCTGTCGAAGATCGAAGGAAGTTTGTCTTAAATAGCAAACATTGTTTCAATTGCTTGTCACCTAAGCATTCTTCTTCGAACTGTACGTCATCAAATCTCTGTTTCCATTGTAAAAAACCGCATCATTCTTTATTGCACGTTCACGATAAATCGAGGTCATCAGTACCTGCCTCTTCAAGCTCTATGCAGAGCAGCTCCGAACAAACTAATGCTTCTTCCTGCATTTCTAACGCCGAAATTTTTCATAGTGCGCAAACCCTTTTGACTACTGTACAATTCGAAATCCAAGATAAATTTGGAAATTGGTTTAGAACCCGTGGTCTTCTCGATTCCGCTTCAACTCATAATTTTGTTTCGCAATCGTTGATTAAAAAACTAGGTCTTTCGTCATCGCCTACTTCTATCAGTGTGACCGGCATTGACAATTTGAAAACTCAAGTTTTGCAGTCTTCAAAATTGAAAATCAGAGACGTTTGCCAAAGAAACACCAATCTTAATTTAAACTGTCTCATTCTTACCAGTATTGGCAAGGACACTCCAAGTCACTCTATTAATACCTCCGGATTAAAGATTCCTTCGCACTTAAGGTTAGCTGATCCTCAGTTTAATGCTCAAGGTCCCATTGATGTACTTTTCAGTGCCAATGTTTTTTGGAATTGCATTCGCAAACAAACACGCAAGTTATCTTCAACCGTGGTCGCCAGAGACACCGATTTTGGTTGGGTTATTACTGGTGAAATCAAACAACCCAGTCTTCAAACTAAAGCGCAATGTCATTTCGTTACAGCTGACAGAAATCCCATTTCTGAAAAAGAGAACGCTCATGTTTCAGATCTCAATATTTTTGAAAAACACTTGTCGAAACGATGTCTTATCGTGAACAACTACGCTACCTCTGTAAGTTGTTTAAATGGTTTTTCCTTCTTCCCGCACAAAATGGCAATTCAAGTTCGCCTTGCTTTGTGTTATTTCGTTTACCTTCTCATGTCATTTTTTATAGCAGGTAATTGCTTAAACTCTTTCTCGAAAACTATCTTCCCCTTGTGTAAAACCATGACCATCAGTCTCCATCACTTTGCTGTAAGCCATGTTTCACTTCTTTCGTTATTTAGAAGGATGGCCACGGTCGGCTCCTCCCTCCTTCCTCACAATTGGAAGTCGCTCATGAAACCGTTTGAAAATCTGAATTCTATAGCATCTAGAATAACTATTCTTATGCATAACCTTCTTCTCAATGTCCCAGCTTGTCTTCTTTGCTCGGAAGAATTAAGCTTCTTTTTGTTGAAAATTGTCGGATTCCGTGATCCTCTCAATTATGCGAAATTGATTTCCTACTCTATTTCATATATCTTTAAATCGCTTGTTCACGTCCAAGTTACGATTGACTGCATGCTGTTCAACCTGAATATCTGCTTTAAGTTACAGCTGATTCAACAAATGTTGTTTGTGTACTCCGAACTGCTTGTTTTTTCAAACTTGTTTGTATACACGCCGGAGTAAGGTCAAGTTGTTGTTTATTTCCTGTACGCTTGACACAGTTCAAAGCAAGTTTCTCTTATCTCAACTTTGGCTGATTGCCAACCATTGTCTAGTGAGCCGCTACTGCAAGTACAGAAGCCGTTCACCTACTTCCCAAAATAAACTTGTTCCAGTTAAGGACTCGTTCAGCTATTTATATGCCTTATCTCGTTGTACTATGTGTGTCAAGGCCGCGCTTGCCTGTGTCTTTCATTTACTCATGCTCGTATTCTATAACTGCTTCGTTCCTTGTTTCAAAACTTCGTTGCGTATTTCTCACGCGCTCATGTATTGCAATTTGCTTACATCTTTTGCGATCTTAATGTTCATTGATGAACAAACTTGCTTTTTCTCGTCGTCACATTCGATGTGTTTTTGCATTTATACTTGTTATGTCACGTTTCTCGCTGACTTAAGTATTTTTCTGAGTAACCCCTTTGATGCTTATTGTGACTTAAGGTCATTGTTTAATGCTACTAGGTCGTTACCTATGGCGTTCTTGCTTTCTACTCGTATAGTTTCTTTGTTTACTTGGTATATTCTTGTCCTGAATAGATGTACTTGTTTCTATACGCTTTGTTTAAACTTGTCAATTCTTCTTTCGCATCGTATCGTAATCTTTACTAGTGCTTTATTTCTCTCAGCTTCCAGCTATTTTGTGATGGAAGATGTTGTTAATTCTCGACCTTTAACTCCGCTGTCCAATGACCCTGATGACCTGCTTCCACTTACACCTGGTCACTTCCTTATAAGCACTTCTCTTTCTGCTCCTCCTCCTCTTCCCAATTCTTACAGGGATTCTAATCTACCTATCGCTTGGCGGAAACTTGAAGCCCTCCGTAATTCTTTTTGGAAAAGGTGGAACTTGGAATATTTAACTTCTTTACAACGGAGACAGAAGTGGTTTCTTTCCAGTCCCGACATTAAGGTGGGGGACTTGGTCTTAGTTAGGGATGTTTCACCCCCCTAGTCTGGCCTTTTGGAGGAGTGACCGAGTGTTACCCTGGAAGGGATAGGAGAGTCAGGGTAGTCAGAGTCTTAACTATTAATGGTCCGATCACAAGACCTCTGTCTTTGATCTCTCCATTACCTTTAAATGTGTACTTGTTTTTCTTGTTCGCTGTTGGTGTCTGCCCCTCCCAGTATGGTGCATTCTTTGAATACACGGTACCTGAGATTATAATTTTCAATGCTTTTGCATGTTCTTTCCTTCCTCTTTGCCAAACACCAACAGTGATCTTCTGTTTTCTCCTTGTTGGGCAAATCTCTTACGTCTTCATAAGTATGTTTCAGATATATAACTTCTGTGACCCACCTAGCGTCATCTAGTAGCGAACCTCTGAAGCTACTCAATTCCTCATCGTGCAAGAGGACCTACATATCCATCTGGCCACCAGATCTTGTTACTATCGCCAGCTATTTTCTTCTTGAGCAAGAGGACTACGTCTACTGTTTCACTCACCATGCTGCGCTAATATCGCCTACTATCAATTCTTAGAAGACCATCCATCAAGAAGAAAATTTATTTTTGATAAGTTGGTTATGCTGATATGTATACCTTTTGTTTCCTACCCCCACTCTCTCCCCTTCCTAGGACCGTCCGTGCTTCGTTGAGCAAGTCTCACTTCTTAGTCGGCAGTTGAAGCAATCAGTTAAGGCTCAACCAGAGCTAGCCTCCTGACCTAACGAGGCATTTTTTAAATTCCACGCCATGTTGGAACTCGAAGCATCAGTGAGGAACTTCACTTCGACATGCAACAAAGATAAGTACCTTCTTCAAGTTTTAACCTCATATTCATGGTTTTAACTTCCACGTGTTTTTAATGATACTTTTATAGACAGTGTGAAAGTATTTATTTTGGGGCAATAATCATTCTTCGTGGGATTTGCCATGTCGAGCTTTCGCTTGTATAAGCCGACCTTACCATAAAGAGCTTTGATTAAGCTATTCAAATGAGAAATCCTCTCTCTACGTGGGATATTATCTAATACCCGCTGTCTATAATTCAACAAGCTAGTTCCTCCGCTGGATTTACATTAGCCCCATTTTACTGCTAAGATTGTTCTGGAACCTTCCAGATTCTGTACTCAATCTACAAGTCCTGCCGTCATGTATTTCTCACGTACCTGTGAGAATTCTATTTAAAATTGAATTATCTTACTTCTAAATTACTACATAGTGAAGTTTCGGCCACCGCGGGAATTTTCTATAGCGTATTTAATTGTAATTTACAACTTTCTCAAGAAATAGACTCTCACTTATCTAGTGAAACCAGTTATTTTCATCATTGCAATAACTTTCTTTTCCATAAAATTTGTGTCCACACAGTGAACTTTTCATATATTTCAATGAACTATAGTGAAAACCAGTGCTTGCTCAACTTTTCTACCGCGTCGCGATCGTCCGCTTATATTCAAATAAGGCCATGAACATTTTCCTTAATTCCCATTTCTCTTTCCTAAACCTCTTACTAACAATCTGCAATAAACTTTTAATCTAGGTCTGTTCCAATAAGGTGTCATTCCAAGAAGTGCCCTTCCATTTTGTTGGTTTATCATTAAGTATCTCTGTATAATTACGTGTCTAGCACACGTTTCAAACTTCCATTGTTCCTCCCTTCAAAAGCAGGGAAAACAATTCTCTCAACTCTTGAGTGAGTTATTTTTTGGTCTCGCTAAATGAAAACTGCCTCATTTAACTTGCGAGTCTTATTTAAAGTATAGGAGGTCTAGCACCTTCCTTTTGATTAACTTTTCAGGTTCACAGTAAGTGACCTGCTCTCTTTGTATAATTCTCATAAAGTAATTCTGTTTAAATATAAGAAGTTGTAGGAACTTCCTTTTTATTCTTTAAGTTTTCTATTTGTTATCTTCGAAGTTGTTATTCTCGTTAGAATGTTCTTTCAGAGGTTTCTTATAGTACATTGCTGGTACTCCTGTAAATGTTAAAACTTTAATTATTCCATTTTGCCTATTTTATTAAATCTTACCAAGATTTTAATACAAGGTTTAACAACCTTAAGAATTGTCATTTGCCTGGAGCAATTTCGGAACGTTGTTGGAGGTCTGCGACCCCAAATTGTTAACTACACAGAACATATTTATTTGTTAAAGTTACTCTTCTTTGAATTGTTAAATAAATTAAATATTTGTTTTTGGATTCATCATTTCTCTGATACTACAGTTAGGCAGGATCCTGGCTTTCCTAGCCCTTCCTAGGTTTATGCCCTCGTTCATGCTTAATAAAGCTTTTACTATCTGTCTGGCCAGACCATCACCCTTCCCTATAGTACTTTTATTCGTGCTTGGGAGGAAAGACACTAAAGCCTCTCTCTGGCAAACTGCCCAAGTCTTAGCTGCAGTTCCCGTCAGCTTCGACCAAGCTCGTACCCACTTTAGGTATCCGAACAAGGATCTGCGGTGGCAACCACCTTTAAATGTATTGAAAGTCAAATTCATAATTTTTGTGGAACTCTCATCCTATTTTTCTATCCTTTTTCTCCAGTCCGAAACCCATTTCCTTTTCTTAATCATCTTCCCTTGGTGGGTGGGTTATTCCCTAGCCTATAATCTACCCAACTATGTTACTTCTTCACGCAAAATGTTATCTCCCGCAGAGATTTTGGTTGGTTCCTAAGTTTAGGGGCTGCGACAACG
The DNA here is from genome assembly GCA_946902985.2 of Meconema thalassinum. Taxonomy (NCBI): domain Eukaryota; kingdom Metazoa; phylum Arthropoda; class Insecta; order Orthoptera; family Tettigoniidae; genus Meconema; species Meconema thalassinum. The sequence goes on along the minus strand of OX336388.2, from coordinate 2,093,705,147 downwards.
CGGTTATGTAACCCCGTGTACTTTGGGTGAGTGTAGAATCTGTCTGATAAACGGTATGAATTGTGATGGCTGTATTAGTCTGTAATTCAGGTAAGGACTGCAGACGGTCAACTACAAGCAGTAGTTCCTAATGTTGCTACCAGATACTACCGTCAACGACACCTAGCTGTGAACTTGGCTACTAGATGCCACCGCAACCAGCAACTCGCAACGAACGTTGGAACTTCCCCTCCAAAGGAAAGCATACCGAGGGATTTTTAGCGCTCTTAGAAAATCCGACGACTTCAGCCGGCTTTGAACCCACGACCTTGGGCATAGAAGTTCAGCATGCTACCAGTTACGTCACCGAAGCCGCTTCACAGTTATTCAGATGGAAAACTGAATGTGATCTCGTACAAGTGCGTTGTCATGGCAACGTCTGATGGTTCATCCCTCATCAATTTAGTAGTGGTGCCATGGCAACCTCTGATAGCTCTTGGCATTTTCTTATAATTCCGAAATCATTTTTCTCATCCCTTGGCGTAATGGTGGGTCATATCAAAAATTCTTTCAGACAAAAGTTTTAGGTAATTGGTAGGGGAATATTGTCCATTTTGTTTGGTTCTGATATTGTGCCTATTAAGAGAGATATGATTCATGTTTCCCGAAAAGCCCACTTTTTCCCAACCCTTTGGTCAATGGTTGGTGCTATAAAAAAACCTCTTCAAACATAAATTTTTGGGCTTTATCCGACACATAGTATGGACTTTGAACGGATTCGATATTTCACATATTAAGAAAGTTATAGCAATATTTCACTTTTTCGAAAAAAAGCCCCTCATTTTCACCCCCTTCGACCGATTTGGCCCAGTAAAGAACTCGACCGAGATTTTATAGGTATACATATTCGGTAAAAAATTCAACGTGATTAATGCAAAATTACGGTAATTATCGTGTCCACAAGAAACTGATATACATAATTATATATATACATAAATTATATATAAACTTTTGAACTGACGGTGGTTTTGGGGTCTGGGGGACGTGAAACGCGAAGATATGTCGAAATTTTCCGGAAATCGAAACATGGTACCCATTGCAATAGTTAGCTTTCTAATTAAATCTACCTTAAACAGATAACACACACTAATACAGTCATCACAATTAACACCGGTTATCAGACAGATTCTACACACACCCAAAGTACACTGGGCTACATGACCGCGTTGTCGCAGCCCCTAAACTTAAGAACCAACCAACCAACCAACAGTCATATTACAGCCTACAGGATTTCAGGAAACGGGCCTCAAAAACTTGAAGTAAGCAGTATGCGATATACATTCCACAGCAAAAGTATGAAGATTTAAAAAATAAATCATAATTGTTTTCAGGAAATATAATATAATGAATATTTTCACACCAAAGAACGACAACTTGAAGATGATTTATTGTAGAAATATCTGTAACAGGGCCTCCAAACCTTGAAGTAAACAGTATGCGATGTTTCCTCTTACACATTTCCGTCCCATTTCCGTCCCATTTCCATGGCCGACAGTACCTCGAATGCTTACATTAACTAAGAATACAGAAAAAGTTTGAAGATTTAATAAATCATAATTGTTTTCAGCAAATATGATGTAATGAATATTTTCACACCAAAGACAGTTTGAAGATTATTTATTGTAGGAATATCTAGAATGGGGCCTCCAAACCTTGAAGTAAACCGTATGCGATATTTCATTCCACATAGCCATATGGCCGACAGTGCGTCGTGGTACCAATCTCTGCCACCACGCGTGCTCATTGTTTCTGTTGCATTGCCGTCCCATTTCCGTTTCATTTTTCAGAATCACCCCCACAAAATATATACAGCAACCCAGTGGAAAGATGTTACACATCAATCAAAAAGTAAATAAATATCAGTAGGGGATAATTTAATGACTCCATATCAGTATTATAGTATTAACTTATCCCTCCCTATATTATTCTGCTAAGGTTCCATTCCAGTTTTGTAACGAAAATAAGGTCCCATTAACACCAACCTACACATATGGGGTACCTACAAGTTCAGCATAACCTAATGCGTAAGTGAAACGCACTCACTTACTCTTTAAATGACTCAAAATTAAACAAATACCTTAAAACATGTATATTTACAATGAAATAATGAAAGAATGCAACACGGTAACCATGGTAACAGAATCTCACAGTGCCATCTATTTCTGTAAGACGCAATGAAATTCAAATTATTACATTACTGTGAAAGTTTCCAGACGGTTATAAGATTATCAATGAACCAAATTATGCTGTAAAATTCATCAATACATACATGCGCTTAAGGGGGTCAAGGGGCACTCGAGAACTGTTTCACGCAATTTTCACGTGTGAGTGTGGTACGAAAAGTCTTTTTCACCCGACTATAAAGGGTCTCCGAAAACCACATTTAAAGGCCCTTAAATTAACAGTGTCGGTGATATTCCCAGAAAACTAACTTTGCCTTGATATAGGCTACCTATGAAGGAATGACAAACCCCTAACCACGGCACCAGTAGCTGAATTGATAAAGTCTGATCATTCATAACAAGGATAAATCAGTCATAGCATTCATGATTGAGATTTTGCTAAATGTACCCTTTACAACTAGAATATTCGCGGGCGAAGCCGCGACGGGTAATGCTAGTTATTATTATTTATTTACTTATTTATTATCGGCTAATCAGCCAACTAGGAACCACGATAAGTTCCACTATACATTTTGGCGTTTATTCAATTTACGATTGATCCTGTAGGTATTCATTTACTTGCTATGTCGAGCACGGCGTTCATTCGACCACTATGCACCGGTTGTCCATTTCTTATCTCGGAAAGTCCCAAAAGTCACGATGCTTTTTCGGAAAAGGTCTCGTTTGTGCCCGTCACCAGGTCGTAGGCCCTTTACTTGGGGGTCTTTCTTGACGTTAACTTACCAGGGAACAGTTGTTTTGGGTTTTGAGTCGAAATACTGGGCTATTATTATTATTATTATTATTATGAGGAAACATTTGATTAGCTTTAAATAAACCCATTAATCGCCTAGTTGAATTTGGGTCGTGGCTTCAATATTAAGGAAATGCCTGCTCTAATTACTCCCGGTAGAGAAAGGCCTACCGAGTCTTGAGGGAAGGAAGATTGTTTTTTTTTCGTGACCGTGAATTTTGTGATTATGTGCCACGGGAACTCCTTTCAACGTGGAATCCGAACCACAGGACATGGCATTTCACTTCGAAAACCGCACATGTATTGACCGGGAATCGAATCCAGTCCACCTTGGTGGGAGGCCAACAGCTTGACCGCTGCACCACTATGCCCCCACCGAGTCTTGAGTGAGCTTACCCAACAATGTGAGAAATAGTCCTTCACTCTACCAGTGATTTATCTCCATCCAATATCGAGTAGGCAGTTTAATCTTGCTGTCAAGACGAGGGTAAATCCAGCATTACACGCTGGTTTATGATGTGTTCATATTAGTTTGAACAGAGCTCTGCTATCGGCGTCACTTCCTGCGGTTTAACTCTATCTGCCTCCCACGGAAAGACAAATCCCCAACCAAACTACGTTTCTCAAGTTATTATTAAATTACATTGGAGAACTTCATCTTGTTGGAGTTTATCGCGGCCATAGCTTTCCAAGGTGCATGTCTATTGCAGAAATGGGTCTGTAGAGAGTTAGTTATTGTTGTTTTAAGGGGCGGAACTACGAGGTCATCTGACCCTCTTACCACAGATTAAAGAATACAAATTCGGATTTCAAATTAAAATTTTGAGGTCGACACCTAAATTTAAAGTGGCCTAAATTAAAAATCAAAAACAAAAAATTAAATAAAAATAAAAATTATAAAAATAAACAAAAATTACGGAAAAACAAAAACATCATCATTCAAAAACGAACAAGTCGTTGAGTCAATGTTGACTGGAGAATTTAGATTGCTGGCCCTAACCCACTCTCACTTATAAAGCGGATAACGCGATCAGCAGCCACCGCGTCATCGGCTAATATAAGTTTGAGTGTCAACTGTAAACCAAGGTTTCTTCGTAAGTCTGCAATATCCACACAGTCGGTTAAAATTCTGTAGAGAGTACAAACATTGGAATGTTTTTCAGTTCGACATGATTTATTCTTGTATTACCCCTCACGTGGTTGTCTTAAAGTGGAACATTATATGGAACGGTGAGCTTAGTGTACTGTGCTATTGTATTTGGCACATCTCTGAAACTTGTATAGATCCTTGGTTGTTTGGTTGGTTCCTCAGTTTAGGGATTGCGATAACGCGGTCATGTAGCCCCGTGTACTTTGGGTGTGTGTAGAAAATGTCTGATAACCGGTGTTAATTTTGATAGCTGTATTCGTGTGCGTTATCTGTTTTTAATTCAAATAACGACTGCAACATTCGATTTTCAGGTGGTTCCAACTTTTACTACTAAACGCCACCGTCATCGACCAACTAGTTCTGAACTTTGTTACTAGACGCCACCACAGTCGGCTCCTGGCGATGATCGTAGGAACCTAAGAGCGACAGTCAAATATAACCTATAATTTAGCTTAACACAAGTGTAATTAGTGGAAGGTTCTTTATAGCCTAGTGCCATAAATCTATGACATGGGACCGCCGGCTTTACTTCCCCTCTGAAGGAAGGCATACTGAGGGATTTATAATGCTCTTAAAAAAATCCGACGACCGGGTTTGAACCTGCAACCTTGGGCATAGAAGCTCAGCATGCTACCAACTACGCCACCGAAGCCGTTTCACGAACTCTTAACAAACGATTAGTGAGTTAATGCCTACTTAACTATATGAGAGTTAATGCACGGTTATCGTCGATGCATTTCACGAGGCCTTTCCGGTTCGTAATTATACTAAAACTAGCAGGTACCCGCGGCTTCGCTCGCGTCATAGTCATGTCATATTTTTATTCAATGAAATGCAGGTTTTACCCCGCTAACACCCCTTTAGTACCTGAATATCCATAAATCCCTCCTTAGTAGACGTTTTCGACAAACATATCCCCAAAATATCATTCTTCTAACTTTAATAGCTTTGGTTGGTCGATGAGAGTGAATATCCAAAAATCCTTCCTTAGTGGACGTTTTTCTTCCAGAATTTCACCCCTCCCCAAGGGCCCCTTAAATTGGATTTATGAAAAAACGGTCGAACATCTATTTATTTAATTATTTATTTATTATTAAGCCGATTGTTTTCCTCTGAGTTTCAAACTCCTCGCCTATGTCGTTTAAGAGATGCACGCTCCGTTAAGAATCCTTCAACCCCCACTTTTCACCGCTTTCACTCATAATATACAACATATCGAAAAACCATTAGGCATGTGTCAGCTTATTTTTAATGATTAGTTTATATGCCAAGTAGCACATCCCCAAATGAAAACACTTGTGAGATATTATTATTCAATGAAATACACGTTTACCCCCTTAACACCCCTTTAGAACCTGAATATCCAAAAATCTTTCCTTAGTGGACGTTTTCGACATACAACGAACATATCCCCAAAATTTGATGTTTCTAACTTCAATAATGTTGGCTGGCCGATGATGAGTGAGTGACTCAGTCAGGACATTTTCTTTCATTTATTTTTGAGAATTTCACCCCTCCCAATGAACCCCTTAAATGGGATTTATGAAAAATAAACGGTCGAACACCTCTTTACTTAATTTTAAGTTGTTCTTCCCCCCTCAGTAGGATGAGTGAGTGAGTTAATCAGTTAGAACACTTTATTTCCTGTTTTTTCTTCTCCAGAATTTCACCCCTCTCCAAGGGCCCCTAAAATTGGATTTGTGAAAAAACGGTCGACCACCTATTTACTTATTCTTCAAGCTGATTTTACCCCCTGAGTTTCATACATTATGCCTCTGTCTTTTAAGAGATATTTGCTCCGTTAGGAATCCTTCAACCCCCACTTTTCACCCCTTTCACCTCATAATATACACTACATCGAAAAACCCTCAGACATATGTCTTCTTATTCTTAATGATGAGTTTATATGCCGAGTATCGCATCCCCCAAGGAAACCAATCGGGAGATATTGTTATTCAATTAAATGCAGGTCTACCCCCTTAATACCCCTTTAGAATCCGAATACCCAAAAGTCCTTCCATAGTGGACGTTTTCGACATACAGCGAACATAACCCCAAAATTTTATGTTTCTAACTTCAATAATTTTGGCTGGGCGATGATGAGTGAGTGAGTAAGTCAGGACATTTTCTTTCATTTATTTTTCAGAATTTCACCCCACTCATGAACCCCTTAAATTGGATTTATTAAAAAAACATCAAACACCTATTTACTTAATTTTAAGTTGTTCTTCCCTCCTCAGTAGGATGAGTGAGTGAGTTAATCAGTTAGAACACTTTATTTCCTGTTTTTAGCCTACTTTTGATTTTTGCAAAAAATGAAAGTAGACTTATGAGATCAACACAGGGCGAAAAAAGTGTGTCTGTCTGTGTGTGTGTATGTGTGTGTGTGAGTCTGTGTGTGTGTGTATGTGTGTGTGTGAGTCTGTGTGTGTGTGTGTGTGTGTGTGTGTCTGTGTGTGTGTGAGTGTGTGTACTCTGAATGTCTGTCCCCCCCTATCAATTCGAACACGGTGAAACCGAATTGAACGAAATTTGGTACAGAGGTAGCACTAGTAAAGGACACCTCAGTGTCATACTTTATATCGCCGCCATCTTTACCAAAACAGAATGGCGGCCACTCAAATGTTCAAAACGTAAAATCAAATTACGGCTAAACTAATCATCCGATCTCTACCAAATTTGGTGACAACATACCTTTATATAGGACGCGTCTTTCACCCAAAATTCAAGGTCATCGGCCATGCCATTTCAGGATGGCGGCCGTGTGAATTATGCAACCATTTTAATAAATAGCTTAAGACCCACCAATTCCGATTATCGAGCCTAGGGGGGTTTAAGCTATCCTGAAGGTCGTGATCCGTTATTTATTATAATTTAATATTATAATATTATACAGTATGAGTGGCTTAAAAGAGCTGAGCCGTTTGTGTCACACGACAAGATGGCAGCTGTCCTCATGTGCCTGTCTTATATTTCAGTAGTTTTAGTATGTTGTATGTGATATACCGTACTGATACAATAATATAAACTTTGTATGAAATGATCTTTAATGAAGATGTACTGCAGTGAAGAAATCGTTTATTTAAAGTCATTATTTGCCAACAGTTTGTATCTAATATGTCAGTTAAGAACACCTGACGTCATGGATACGGTTAGCTCTGGGCTAGCATGTTAGTCTGACACGCAGTTGACTGGGGATCGAATACTGTTACAGTTAGGTTTTTTTTTTCTTGAATTCTTTTACAAATGATGTGCACGAGCTTTTCCCACAGATACTGAATAAAATGTCATTTAGCTCAAAGGAGAGGATACAGTATACACTCGTATATTAATAAAATCACAGTCCCAGCATCGCACATAAACAGAAGACATTAGAAAAAGGAGAATAGAAGAACTAGATACACGTTGTCATTAACCACAGCCTTCTTAATGCCTCTGTACGGTGCTGTCCTCTTGTGGGTTATGTGGGTAATATTGTTCCAAACATAACGCTGTGTAAATGCCTGAGCTGGCCTCCTGAAGTATGGCAATTTTGTAATACTGGTAGTTCAACTATTAGCCACGATCGCGCTCCGAATACCTTTAAACACTGCCAGCTGGATCGCCTCCCTCTTGGCTACTTTAAAATGCCTACTCATTCAACACCCATAGAACACTGCCATCGTAGTACATTACGATGGCAGTGCATAGGCGTACAAGATAAAGATTAATTCACTGATAGGTCGCAGCACCACCTACTGTGATTGGGGCGGAAGATGATTGGGGCGGAAGATTCTTAATTTTGCAGGCTGGCTTAATATAGAGATTAACGGACGTGAATGCATTACAATAAGTTAGTAGTTTTGTTATTCAATCATCATAAAGTATATAATATTGATCTTGACACTTACTGGCTTATTATCAATATAAAAGAAAACAAACAATACATTGTGGTTGGGGTGATTGTTTTAGGGATGAGGACAAAGAGTCATAAAGATACCCATACATTTAGGAGAAAGTAGGCTATATATTCTTTGCTGAACATCTTGTTTTCTTCAGAATTTCACCCCTCTCCAAGGGCCCTTTAAATTGGATTTGTGAAAAAACGGCCGAACAAATATTTACTTATATTTTAAGCTGTTTTTTGTTGTTGCTGAATTTCAAACTTCTCGCCTATATCGTTTAAGAGATACACGCTCCGTTACGAATCCTTAAACCCCCACTTTTCACCCCTTTCACCTTATAATATACATCACATCGAAAAACCCTTAGACACATGTCGGCTTATTTTTAATGAATAGTTTATATTCCGTGTATCACATCCACAAATTAAAGAAACCACACGTGAGTTATTGTTATTCAATAAAATGTAGGTTTAACCCCCATAAGACCACTTTAGAACCTGAATATCCGAAAATCCTCCTTTGGAGTACGGTTTTGACATACAACGAACATATCCCCAAAATGTCATGTTTCTAACTTCAATAATTTTGGCTGGGCGATGATGAGTGAGTGAGTGAGTCAGGACATTTTCTTTCAATTATTTTTTCAGAATTTCACCCCTCCCCATGAACCCCTTAATTTGGATTTATGAAAGAAAAAACGGTCGAACACCTATTTACTTATCTTTTAAGCTGATTTTTTTCCCGCTGAGTTTCAAACTCCTTGCCTATGTCGTTTAAGAGATACACGCTCCGTTAGAAATCCATCAACCCCCACGTTTCACCCCTTTCACCTCATAATATACACCACATCGATGAACCCTCAGACACGTGTCTTCTTATTTTTAATGATGAGTTTATATGCCGAGTATCACATCTCCCAATGAAACCAATCGGGAGTTATTGTTATTGAATGAAATGCAGGTTTAACCCCCTTAAGATCCCTTTAGAACCTGAATATCCGAAAATCCTCCCTTAGTGGACGGTTTTGACATACAATGATCACATCCCCAAAATTTCATGTTTCTAACTACAATAATTTTGGCTGGGCGATGGTGAGTGAGTCAGGACTTTTTCTTTCAATTTCCTTTTTTAAGAATTTCACCCCTCCCCACGAACCCCTTTAATTGGGTTTATGAAATAAAACTGTCGAACACCTATTTACTTATTTTTAAGCAGTTTTTTCCCTCTGAGTTTGTTGAGTGAGTCTGTCAGTCAATCAGTTAGGACACATTCTTTCCTGTTTTCCCCCCAGAATTTCACCCCTCCCCATGGGCCCCTTAAATTGGATTTATGAAAAAACGGTCAAACACCTATTTACTTATTTTTTAAGCTGATTTTTTTCGATGAGTTTCAAGCACCTCGCCTATGTCGTTTAAGAGATACACGCTCCGTTAGGAAGCCTTCAACCCCCACTTTTCACCCCTTTCACCTCATAATATACACCACATCGAAAAACCCTCAGACACGTGTCTTCTTATTATTAATGATGAGTTTATATGCCGAGTATCACATCCCTCAAGGAAACCAATCCAGAGATATTGTTATTCAATGAAATGCAGGTGTCCCCCCTTAACACCCCTTTAGAACCTGAATATCCAAAAATCCTTCCTTAGTGAGCGTTTTCGAGTTACAACGAACATACCCCCAAAATTTCATGTTTCTAACTTTAATAGTTTTGTCTGGGCGATGATGAGTCAGTCAGTCAGTCAGTCAGGACACTTGTTAGCCTACTTTCGATTTTTGCAAAAAATGAAAGTAGACTTATGAGATCAACACAGGGCGAAAAAAGTGTGTCTGTCTGTGTGTGTGTATGTGTGTGTGTGAGTCTGTGTGTGTGTGTGTATGTGTGTGTGTGAGTCTGTGTGTGTGTGTGTCTGTGTGTGTGTGAGTGTGTGTACTCTGAATGTCTGTCCCCCCCTATCAATTCGAACACGGTGAATGCAAATTGAACGAAATTTGGTACAAAGGTAGCACTAGCAAAGGACACCTCAGTGTCATGTTTTATATCGCCGCCATCTTTACTAAAACTGAATGGCGGCCACTCAAACGTTCAAAACGTAAAATCAAATAACGACTAACCGAATCATCCGATCTCTACCAAATTTGGTAACAACATACCTTCGTATAGGATGCGTCTTGTGACCAAATTACAAGGTCGTCCGCCATACCATTTCAGGATGGCGGCCGTGCGAATTATGCAAACTTTATAATCCATATCATGGGACCCACCAGTTCCGATTATCGAGCCGAGAATCGTTTTAACTGTTCTAAAGGAAGAGGCACGTTCGAAATTAAAAGTTTATTTTGTAATACTATAGTGCAGACGTGATTTTAAAAAGCTGAACTGATTCAGTAATAAGACAAGATGGCAGCGGATATCTTGTGCCGGACTTATATTTCACTAATTTGAGTATTGCATGCAATATAGCGTACTGATAAAAAATAAATAAACTTTGTATGAAATGCTTTATATATAAATAATATACTCCAGTGATGAAATCGTTTAGTATAAATCATTATTTGCTAACAAGTTCTATGTAAGTCATTTTAAATAGAACGATATTCGTTGACTCAATTAGCTCAGTGGTAGAGCGTTAGCCTATCGCTCAAATGCCTATGGTTCAAACCCGTTCAGAGCTAGGTTTTTTGCTTGAAATGTTATATGTTTATTGTTTTGTAATGACTCAGATGTTTTAAAATTAAGCGTTATATTGTGCACATTATGGTGTAAAATATATATTTAATTAAAACATAATTCGCCAGCAGATTTACTCGGGACATCTAGCTGCCAAAAAGGTAACTTCCAGATTTTATTGAAAAGTTTCTTCTTCTGGCCGCTAGAATGCACTCGCTCTGTTAGGATTATATTGTTCGATATTTCACCAATAGATGTCACGACTAGTCTACGTGGGGATCCATTGATTACTATACCATTATCATTCTATGCGCATCGAATTTGAAGAATGACAAGATGATACTACGATACATTTTAACTTTTTATTTTAAAGGGTTTGTAACAGCCTATTTTGCGTTACTTGAAAATGTTATTAAGCGTTATATTGTGCACATTATGGTGTAAAATATATATTTAATTAAAACATAATTCGCCAGCAGATTTACTCGAGACATCTAGCTGCCAAAAAGGTAACTTCCAGATTTTATTGAAAAGTTTCTTCTTCTGGCCGCTAGAATGCACTCGCTCTGTTAGGATTATATTATCGAAAATATCCACATAGTTTGTATACACACGTCTCTGTAGGGTCATGGAAAGATTTGTTAATTCAATTAGGGTTGTGAAAGCCATGCACAACCAGACGTGTAAAGACATGCCTCAACTCAAAGTTGGATGTTGCCCACGGCAGGTCGTAATAATAATAATAATAATGTTATTGGTTTTACATCCCTTTTAACTACTGCTGATTTTAGAGACACCGGGGTGCCGGAATTTTGGCCCGAAGGGGATCTTTAACGTGCCAGTAAATGTACTGACACGGCTCCCTCGCATTTGTGCACCCTCAAATGCCAGCTGACTGCGCCAGGATACGAACCTGCAACCTAGGGCCCAGCAAGCGAGAACGTTGCCGCTGAGCCACGCCGCCAGTCCGGTCGATTATGTCTCCAGATCCATAACATTCTTGATATACTTCTTATCTTTCTTTCTTTCTTCAATGATGGTAGCAGTTTTTATCTAGGTTGTGGCGTTTGGTAGAGGTAAATCGTTTCTAAGGTCTTCAACAAAGAATAGTTCTATTATACTCTTTGATAATAACAACGAGTTATAATTATACTCATACATTTAGGAGAAAGTAGGCTATATGTTCTTTACTGAACATCTTGTTTTTATATAAGAGATACGCCTTACGACTCTCGCGCATTCGTAGAATGGGTTTCATCTTGGAGAACCATGGCGGACAGATCAAGAAGCATGTAGCACTGATTGTTGTTTGCGATGTTTCCTTGCGATTTTCTGGAACATAACTATAAAGGAAGGGAAATACAGAAGACTTTTAACGTAGCAAAAGCTTAACATGATATGAACAAAGTTATTCAGCAGTTGGTTGAACTGACATAATTTTCAAATATGAGCTTGAGATATTCAGGATTTGATGGCTGCAGCCGTTTAGGAGTTGTTAGGGGGGAACACACACAGCCAGCGAGACAGACAGACATTTGCCCGAATCGATCTCACAAGTCTACTTTTTCCTCATTTTTGCAAAATGTGAAAAGTAGGCTAAAAATCCGACGACTTCAGCCGGGAATGAACCCGCGATCTTGGGCATAGCAGTTCATCATGCTATCGACTACGCCACCGGAGCCGATTATGGTTTGCGAAAAATAAGCAACAGAATTTAGTGCCATTAGTGCCATTATAATAGCCTATAATACGAATATTCACTTAATCGCCTGAATAGGATACGAGAAACAAGACAAGATGTTCAGTAAAGAACATATAGCCTACTTTCTCCTAAATATATGCGTATAGTTATTACTCTTTGTACTCACCCCCTAAAATAATCACCTGCTCCACCATGGGAGCTATTCCAAAATTGGCACACATATAGACACTAACATTTCAGTTTAATTTCCAGGAGGCCATACATGGCAGTGTTGCCAAAATGATTCTAAGCTTGCTGATAGGTCTAATTTTTAAATGCATAGAACTTCTACACTATCAATTGGATTTCAACCAAATATCGTATGTTCTATGTGTACATAAACAGATGTGACTGAGCATATTCTTAAAAGCCACCAGAGCTTCCAACTGTTAATAAATACTCTCTCGCTCTATTTTCTTATCCAAATACCAATAGCCTGTATCAGAAAGTATGCAAGCCGACGGCTTTAAACTATGCACACGTATAGTACCTGACATTCTAGATTAATTTGGAGTAACATATGTACGTCAGTGCTACCAACATGATTCTAAGCCTGCTGATAAGACAAATTTTAAATACATGTAAATTCTATACCGCTACTATCAATTAGATTTCAACCAGATTTCGTATGTGCTATGTGTAACGTAACAGATATGACTATACTTATTCTTAATAGCAACCAGGGTTGCCAACTGTTAATAAATACTGTCTCAATTTTTTTACCCTAATATTAATACCATCAGATAGTATGTAAGCCAACAGTTTTAAAATTTGCACACGTATAGTACCGGACATTCAAGATTAATTTGGAGAAACAAATATACGTCTGTGCTGCCAAAATGACTCTAAGCCTGCTGATAGGTCCAATTTTAAAATGCATGTAACTTCTATACTAACAAATGGATTTTATCCAAAATTGGCACAACAAGAGATTTCAGATTATTTCTGACCAACACATGCTATAACTATACCCATACATTTAGGAGAAAGTATGCTATATGTTCTTTACTGAACATCTTGTCTTGCTTCTCGTATCCTTTTCAGGCCATTGAAGTGAATATTCGTATTATAGGCTATTATAATGGCGCTAATGGCACTAAATTCTGTTGCTTATTTTTCGCAAACCATAATTGGCTTCGGTGGCGTAGTCGGTAGCATGATGAATTGCTATGCCCACGATCGTGGGTTCATTCCCGACTGAAGTCGTCGGATTTTTGGCCTACTTTCCACATTTTGCAACAAGTAGTTCCGTGAAGAACAATATAGCCTATTTTCATATATAACCTATTTATGTCAATTGCCACTATCAACATACAAAATTTCAGTTTGATTGCTGTAATAGATTCGTAGATAATGAGAACCGACTAAATATTTCGGATGGTCGTCATGCTGGATTTTTAAATATGTATGTCCGAGAATTATATACTGTTACTTCAAGATTATTGTGTACGTGTAGTATTCAAACTTCAATCGCATGATTAGGACACAAGAAGTAAAAACTAGATTTCCAAATTTCGGGCAGCTGCCATCTTGTGGTTATGGAAACAATTGAAACAAAATTTGATGCCAATGGATTAACATTTGAATAAGGATTTACAGAACCAAGTTTCACTGCACTCGGATGGTTAATTTGCGAAAAACGTCCATGTGAATATTTATATTTCGGGTCGCCGCAATGTTGGATTTGTGACCACCAGGTAATTGAAAGTCCTATAGGTGATCTTATGTTCATAGCCTCTATGAACATTAAAAAAATCGTTTGATTGCTATAATAGATTCGTATATATTCAGAGCCGTCCAAATATTTCGAATGGTCACCATGTAGGATTGTAATATGTATTGGCCATAGAGTCATGTACCATTAAAGGAAAATTATTGCGTAGGTTCATTATTCAAACTTTCACTTTGATCGCATGATTAAGACATAAGAAATAAAAACTTAATTTTAAAATTCGCACAGCCGCCATCTTGTGCTGATGTAAACAATTGATCTAAATTAGATACCAGTGCATTACAATGTGTATAAACATACCATGTTTCATTGCGTTTGGATCATTAAATCGCGAGAAATTCCTAATTAATTTTTCAAATTCGCTTGGCCGCCATGCTCGTTTTGTAGTTAAACGGTTTTTGAAAGTCTTTTAGATGTACTTCCAGTAGTCCCCTTCATCTCCGTAAAAATTTCAGGGTGATATCGCTAATAGTTTCAGAGATATAGAATGCCGGTGAAATATTTCGCAAAGCCGCCATCTTGAGGTTATGTAAACAATTGAACGAAGTTAGATGTCGGTGCATTACAATGTGTATAAACATATAGGCTACTGTCTATTTAAAAGTCACAATTTCGCTTGGCCGCCATGTTGGTTTTGTACTCATCAGGTTTTCAAGTGTCATATAGGTGAACATCTAGTAGTTTTCTTTAACAACGTAAAAAATACAGGGTGATATAGGTAATATTGAATGCTGGTGAAATAATTCGCACAGCCGCCATGTTTGATTGGTGAGATGTAACAAAATTTGAAGGGCACGGTCGGGGTGTTCCGGAATAGTACTATGAACTTACTGAGTTTCATTGAAATCGCTCCAGCCGTTTAGAAGTTATTAGGGGGACACACACCATCAGACACACCATCAGACACACCATCACACACGCACACACAGACAGACACACGGACAGAAGGTGATCTCATAAGCCAATTTTTAGCCTATTTAAAATTTTGAAAAAATAGGCTTATGAGATCACCTTTTGTCCGTGTGTGTGTGCGTGCGTGTGTGTGTGTGTGTTGAGTGTGTGTGAGGTGTGTGTGTGTGTGTGTCCCCTAATAAAATCTAAACGGCTGGAGCGATTTCAATGAAACTCGGTAAGTTCATAGCACTACTCCCGGCGACCTTGACCATGCCCTTTAAATTTTGTTACGTCTCACCATTCCAACATGGCGGTTGTGCAAAATATTTCACTAGCATTCAATATCTCCGAAACTATTACCGATATCGCCCTGAAATTGTGTACGGTGATAAAGGGCACTACTAGAAGTTCACCTATGAGACTTTCAAAAACCTGGAGACTATAAAACCAACATGGCGGTCAAGCGAAATTGAGGCTTTTAAATAGACATTTCTCGCGATTTAACTATCCAAACGTAATGAAGCTTGGTACAGCAAATGTTTATACACATTGTAATGCACTGGAGTCTAATTTAGTTCAATTGTTTATATAACCTCAAGATGGCGGCTGTGCGAAATATTTCACTGACATTCTATATCTCCGAAACTATTACAGATATCATCATGCAATTTTGTACGGTGATAAAGGGTACGGATACAAGTTTATCTATGTATATTTCATAAACCTGTAAAGTACAAAACGAACATGGCGACCAAGCGAATTTGAAATATTTTAATAGACTTTTCTCGTGATTTAACTCTCTGAGCGCAGTGAAATGTGGTACAGTAAATGATTTTGCAGATTGTAATGCACTGCCATCTAATTTAATTCAATTGTTTACATGGCGGCTGTGCGAAATTTTAAAATTAAGTTTTTATTCTTGTGTCGTAATCATGGGATCGAAGTGAAAGTTTGAATAATGAAGCTAGGCAATAATTGTCCTTGAATGGTACATAACTCTATGGCCTATACATATAACAATCCTAAATGGCGAGCTTCCGAAATATTTAGACGGTTCTCAATATCTATGAATCTTTTACAGCAACCAAACTGTTTTTTTATGTTCATAGAGACTATGACGATATGTTCACCTATAGGACTTTCAGTAACCTGGTGAGCACAAATCCAACATGGCGGCGACGCGAAGTATAAATATTTAAATGGACGTTTCTCGCGAATTAACTGTCTGAGTGCCGTGAAACGTTGCACGTTAAATGCTTATACAAATGTTGATTCACTGGCATGTAATTTATTTGAATTGTTTGCATAATCACAAGATGGCTGCTGTGCGTACTTTTAAAATTTCGTTTTTACTTCTTGTGTTCTAATCATGCGATTGAAGTTTGAATACCACACGTACACAATAATCTTAATGTAATAGTACAAAAATAAAAATCCATCCTGGCGACCATATGAAATATTTAGACGGTTCTCAATATCTACGAATCTGTTACAGCAATTAAATTGAAATATTGTATGTTGATAGAGACAATTAACATGATCAGGGTATATGAAAATAGGCTGTATAGTTCTTCACGGAACTACTTGTTTCATAAATGAAAATAGGCCAGAAATTAAGAATAAGTAGACTTATGAGATCGAACCGGGCAAATGTGTGTCTGTCTGTCCTTCTATCTGTCTGTTTGTCTGTCTGGCTGTGTGTGTCCCCCCCCCCCTATCTACTCCTAAACAGCGGCAACAATCGAAACAAAATTAGGTACGAGTAAAGATCTATACCTGAATATCTCAATGCCGTGTTTGAAAATATTGTCAGTTCCATACGTCAGTGCTGCCAACATGATGCTAGGCCTGCAGATAGGTCCAATTTTAAAATGCGTGTAACCTCTATACTGCGCCCGTTGACGCATGTTTGCACAGCTAACACAGACCTAGATCCATGCTGAAAAGTAACTGAACATACCCTGCGAGCGGTGGGAAGAAGCCGAAGCAATATCGCTTATGATAACATTTTGAAGATGCCATAAATTATTAATAATTTATTCAACGTAATTCTGCTTATTTAAATTACGGTATACAACGCTGATGATCGAAACCGTCAATTTACGCGGCTAACTCATGTCCTGAGTGAACGCCATATTTTGTGAAACCAGTACCTATTTGTCATTTGTTGAAGCAACACCTATGTGCATGTGAAGCACGAGTAAGGACACGTTCCGAGAACGAAACCCATGTGCTATGAAAAATCCGAGTGTATTTGTTGAAAGGACAGCCATCAGGGCATTATCTAATAATCTAGTGATTTGAGACATTTATTAACATTCAAACTGTGAAATATTTTTATTCACGAGGTGAAATTATGGAAGCGTGCTACGCAAACATTAAGACCACATGGTCGCATCCAAGTGTATTATAAAACTGTGAATTGATGAACTGTGAAAATCCAGAAGAATATTTTATGTTTTGCCGGATGGCAGTGATTTTTATTTTTATTTTGGGTAAATATTAGTGAATGTTGCGAGTGAACATCGGACAAGCGGTAATTTAACGCCAGTGGCGGAGTGAAGAAATGGCCAATTTATTACCGCACCTACAGAAACACCAAATCTTGAAATATTACACCTACCAGCAATGCAAATGGATAATTAAATCATGGAAGGGGAATTGCCAGCGGAAGGTGACCGGAAACAATGAGGAAATTATTTAAGACCATAAAGGAGACCGCTTACAACATCTCATGGCGGGTCTCAAACCGACGGTGCTGCATCTGTAAGTCAGATCATGTATCAGTAGCGTAATTGTAATGAGTTTGAAAAAGTAGATTTAATTTTAGTATGGTTTCATTTTACATTGCACAACGCAGGTGGCTATTATAAGAACACGTGTGGAAAGTTACAGGTTTCTTAAAAATTAATAAATGCCAGGAAGGCAGTATTTCTCAATGTCCATTTCGTATCATTTCAAAAGAGTTATCATCAACTTTTATTTTGTCAAGCTGATGACAAAGAAACTAGTTTTGGCAAATGTTAAAACAAGGCCAAGGTTACATGTACAAGCCAAACCACTACGCAGCACACTAGATCTTAGGCAGTGCATTATTTATTTAGAAGGCTGTGAAATTCCTAGTATTATAAGCGGAATGCAGAGTTCCGTTATTCACATTTGCTTGCCAGATCAATACTTGAAAACAGGTTTATTTCTATACGAGAAACCAGACAGGCAATGAATGATACAGTATTTTGTAACCAGAGAACATAGGTTCGATCTCATTCAGGAAAGGGGCAATGTATTAAATGCACAATCTCACACTTTAGTTTGTATCGGAAGCCTTCATGTTAATTCATAGAGTTGTTAGAATGGGTTTTCTACACACATAACCTTTATTACCAGTAATTAAAACGTGTATAACTCAGGGATCCACACTTAATGTAATTTACATTATTACAGTATTAGTGAAGTGAGTCGTGATGTTGGATTAAGACCTCCGAATGTTATTGGGGTTATTCAGGTGGTATCGAGCTACTGCAGTCGTACCAAACCGATGGCGCCAGGATTGTTCAATCCGTAATTGTAAGAGTGAGACACAGGGTGTCTAATAATAATAATGAAGTATTGGTGGACACACATGGTGTCTATTAAACTATTAAGTTATTATGCATTAGTTCGATACACACGTTACCTGAGTACACTGAACGCTATTTAAAGGTCCATAAACTGAACACCTATACCGTGAGGAATAAATAATTGTGCGAAGCTTTAATAATCAAAGATAGGATTTTGTGAAAATAAACTAATCTCATAATTCCCCCTGAACTTAAATAAAGATGAAAATACTAATAATAAAATATTGTCTGGACCAAATGTTTGACACTTAGTTATTGTTAAGTTATTTTAGATAAATTTTGATACATTTTTACATGAATAGTCGACAACCAATTGGTGATGTGATAACTGTAGCACACACATCAGTTTGGTAGCAATATGAGTCGATGTAATTGTTTAATTACCCTCGCATTTTCAGGCTTTTCTATTTTTTCTACCTTCATAACACATTGAAACTACACTAACAAACCGAGTACGCAGGCAGTGCCAATTGGACAACCATAGGAGTGCTGAATTATTGTATGCATTTGTGTTGTATTAGCATAGCTTTTTTTTATTCAGCAACGTTATGCACATAGCTTGATTTTCTTTGTAATAAACGCGTCTCGTTTATTAATTAATGATATTTAGGACTAGATAAACACTTAAATCTAAAGATAAATGTTAGAGATGGCACCATCATAGCATAGGACAAATTCCCCCTTGCTATTAAATGTAAATGTTTCTAGTATTTGTAAACAAGTAAATGTCTTGCTTTGCAGTAGATTCTTTGATGTTTGATCCTCCCCTAGTCCTAGTTGATGTAAATGCTTAGGGCCGATATTACGTGCTATACTCTCAGCTTGTTCGTTCTTAGTCGAATTTTGTATGAGGACCATGAGAGTAACTTCGATCTTGATTAGGACTTTTTTATATTTTCTTTCAGGGCAGAATAGTATCGGACTAGCCGTTAGCAACTCTCATGCTAGGCAAGGGATCTATTCTGAATAAAAATTTTCCGTGATATTATCATAAGACTGACCTCTCTATTCTTGTTTAGTTTTGTTATCGATGCATTCCTCTAAGCTGGTTAAAGATCGAACCTCACCAATTCCCCATACCCCCGAGTGCAGACTTTTGTGCAACACCAGCCTATGAATGTGTCGTCCCCTATACTTGTGTGTTAACTGGAAGAGGGTCTCGGAAGGGTCATTTGAAACCGGTGGCTTCCCGAAACCTTCGGCAAGCGGGCACATATAGTACGTTGGCGCCGAACATGGTTGCGTCGAATTTTGTGTTTGATCCTCATGATTCGTTTATTTGTGAGGGTTTTGTTTTGATAACAAATCCAACAGATTAGTGACGAATTGAGATTTTGTACTAGTGTTTTGGAAGGCTACATGGAATTTTCATCCCGGAATTAGGACCTTCAGGCTAGGTAATATTTATTAATGATAATAAGTTGAAGATTTGATTTGCAGTTACCTTAATCTTGAGTAAATGTAAGTTTGTTTGTTGTCTTGATGTCATTTTAATTTTTACTAGAGGTTCAACTGTTATCATCGAATTAATTTATGAAAGAATGGATTTTCTACTGTGTTCCAACTCAAACCATTGTTAAGGCATGTGAAGTTGTTAGTTCCCCGTATATCTCCTAGTGAAATTATTATGTCTGCGCAAGAGACGGCCGAGTTGTTTTTAAACTTGCCTGCCCTACTGCACAGTCTGCAGGTGTCAATGCACAATTTGTCACGAAATAACAATGATCTAAGGGCCGATATAAGCAATGTTAGAACAGGTATGGCTCAAAAAATGAAAATTTAAGGGCCGATATGACACAAAACAGTGGAAATCTCAGGGCCGATATAAACAATGTAACAGGAAATGTAAACACTGTCAGGGCCGATATAAACAGTGTGACTGAAAATATAAACAATGTCAGGGCCGATATGAAACAAAATAATGAAACTTTGAGGGCAGACATGAATGATAACAGTAACACTGCTACGGCTACTCTGTTACAATCCAGTAACAACATTACTACTAATATTAGGGCTGACATGGCACAATTAAACACTAACATTAGGGCTGATATGGCACAGAATGTTGTAGAAGTGCGAGATGATATTGCCAATGTTAAAGCTGAAATCACTGTTACTATCAATAAGGTTAGTGATGACTTGCCTGCTGAGATGGAAACTTACCGTACAGAATATCATGCGCATTTAGAAGGGGTGAAGAAAGAAATACTTACGAACAGGTCAGAAATCAACCAAAAACTCGAAGACGATCAGGCGGAGATGAACGACAACATTGAGTCGGTTAGAAACGAAGTCGCTAATGCTAGAGAAGTTGTTAGTACAAGAATTAATAATGTGGAAAGAGGATGGAAGAAGTCAACACGTACGTTGGAGTTTTAAAGGCTGATGTTGCGATAGTTAACACTGGATTAAGATTAACGCGAGGCATAGCAGTTGCCGTACACTTGAACACTAAACGTGTAGCGAGCAAGGTAGAGATAGTGAAGGAGGAAGTCACTGCGAATATAAAGGATGAAGTCAATAAAATAAAAGAGGACTTAGCTAAAGATATTGAAGCGATTCAAGAGCAAACTCATGAAAACAACCATAAATCAAACCAATATGTAGGGAATACAATTGACGAATACCTTGAGGAACAGGACGAAACACAGAAGGAATTCGATAGCTGTATTCGAGGAAATATCGAGCGGATGGAATTGCAGCTTAATGCTATAACTAACAAGCAACTTGAGCAAGTCTTAGAATACGCTGACCTTGATGAACGCATCAATCGTCTATTATAACCTAATAGAGCGTGTGTGCCATCTACAAACACTACAACCAACATAGATAAGCCGAATGTTCCAATGGAAAATCAAAATTACAATCCATTTAGAACAACATCCCAATTTGCAACACCGAATACCAATATAACGCCGAATTATGGGCTGACACCTAATTTTAATGTCACGCCTAGTTATGGTCAAACACAGTACTCAAACATAGTGTATTTGAGAAGCCATGAAGATAGACAGGGTAAGTTCAATAATTCAAATTCTGTTACACCGATTGATTTTCTGAGAAATCTGGAATCTTATATGAAAGAAACCATGGTAACACCTGATAGGGAGTTACGAACTGTACAAAAATATCTAGAGAACAGCCCGTTATCCTGGTTTATAGCATTCAGATATTCATTCCATAACCACCAGGAATTCTAAGAAGCATTCCTTAAGACATATTGGTCTATGGAACGACAACAAAATATAAGGGCAGAAATGTACAATAAAAGGTACGCTAGTACTCAAACAACCAAGTATGCTACCTACTTCCCAAGTCAACTTTCGAAACTGCAATGATTGCAACCTCCTTTGTCAGAGTTAGAACTTGTACAAACAATCATAAGGCAATAACCTATGGAAGTACAAAGGCTACTCATAGCGTCAGATGCTAATACATTCATGAAATGCGACGAAGTCCTAAGGAAGCTGGATAGCAGCCACGAACAATTTGCACCAACACCTTGGCATCGTGCAAGCACACATGATGTAAACATAACTTCAGTCGTCAGGACTAGCCAAACGATACATCCTACGGAAAATCGTCGAATGAACAACCGTCAAAATCAAGAGGGACCGGATAGGAGGAGAGATTTCCGTGGTTACCGCAAAGACAATACACCATATGGAAGGAATCGTCGATTTGACACGATCAATAAAAATTATCAGAATAGGTATCAGAATAGAGCAAACGATTACACCAATCGTCGTGGGAATATTGGCAATAAGGACAACAATAATAACTACAACCGTGGTTATGCAGAACAGCCACGTGATCGTGAAGATCGTAATAACCGATACACTGATAATCCCAGGAGAGACTACAGATATAATAGTAGTTAACAGAAAGGAAATGATTCACATTTCCAATATGAAAATGATTGGCGGGGTAAGGCAGAAGAATGTCGACAGTATCTTCACGAACGGAGGAGAAAAAATGGGGAAGATGAAGAGTCTGACAGAAGAAGAGATGGAAGTAACCAACGTCGTAAGAATGACAGGAATGTTACGATAGCTGATGTTCACAACATTGAAATTGAACCAGCAGGAGAAGACAATCGTCTGAGTGAAGAAGAATATAATAGAATCACTGATAGAATGGATCGTGCAAGGAGACAAACCAAGGATTGGTAGATGGATCAAATGAAAATTGGTTTCCACAATTTTTATTTACTCGACGTGGAGATGTATGCGCCCGTTGGCGCATGTTTGCACAGCTAACACAGACCTAGATCCATGCTGAAAAGTAACTGAACATACCCTGCGAGCGGCGGGAAGAAGCCGAAGCAATATCGCTTATGATAACATTTTTATGCACTTTCAAGATGCCATAAATTATTAATAATTTATTCAACGTAATTCTACTTATTTAAAATACGGTATACAACGCTGATGAGCGAAACCGTCAATTTACGCGGCTAACTCATGTCCTGAGTGAACGCCATATTTTGTGAAGCCAGTACCTACTTGTCGTTTGTTGAAGCAACACCTATGTGCATGAGGAGCACGAGTAAGGACACGTTCCGAGAACGGAACACATGTGCCATGGAAAATCCAAGTGTATTTGTAGAATGGACAGCTATCAGGGCATTATCTAATAATCTAGTGATTGGAGACATTTATTAACATTCAAACAGTAAAATATTTTTATTCACGAGGGGAAATTATGGAAGCATGCTACGCAAAATTCAAGACCACATGGTCGCATCCAAGTGTATTATAAAACTGGGAATTGATAAACTGTTAAGATAAAGAAGAATATTTCATATTTTGCCGGATGGGCAAGGATTTTGATTTTTATTTTGTGTAAATATTAGTGAAAGTTGCGAGTGAACAGACCACAAGTGATAAATTAACGCCAGTGGCGGAGTGAAATATGGGCAATATATTACCGCACCTTAGCATCAGTGAGTACAAGGTTTCTTTAAACATGTGTAATATTATCACCAACGGCAACATTATGATCCTACTGAAATATCAAATCTTGGATTATAACCCCTACCACGCAATGCAAATGGATAACTAAATCATGCGTGGGGAATTGGCCGCGGAAGGTGACCGGAAACAATGAGGAAATGATTTAAGACCATAAAGAAGACCGCTTACAACATCTCATGGAGGGTCTCGAACCGAAGGTCGCTGCATCTGTAAGTCAGATCATGTATCAGTAGCGTAATTGTAATGAGTTTGAAACAGTAGATTTAATTTTAGTATGGTTTCGTTTTACAATTCACAACGCAGGTAGCAATTATAAGAACACGTGTGGAAAGTTACAGTTTTGTTAAACAATTATAAACGAGAGGAAGGCAGTATATCTCAATGTCCATTTCGTATCATTTCAAAACAGTTATTATCAACTTTTATTTTGTCAAGCTGATGACAAAGAAACTAGTTTTGGCAGATGTTAAAACAAGGCCAAGGTTACATGTACAAGCCAAACCACTACACAGCACACTAGATCTTAGGCAGTGCATTATTTATTTAGAAGGCTGTGAAATTCCTAGTATTATAAGCGGAATGCAGAGATCCGCTGTTCACATTTGTTTGCCAGATCAATACTTGAAAACAGGTTTATTTCTATACGAGAAACCAGACAGGCAATGAATGATACAGTATTTTGTAAGCAGAGAACATAGGTTCGACCTCATTCAGGGAAGAGGCAATTTATTAAATGCACAATCTCACACTTTAGTTTGTATCGGAAGCCTTCATGTTAATTCATAGCTTTGTTAGAATGGGTTTTCTACACACATAACCTTTATGACCAGTATTTAAAACGTGTATAACTCAGGGATCCACACTTATTGTAATTTGCATTATTACAGAAATAGTGAAGAGAGTCGTGATGGTGGATTAAGACCTCTGAATGTTATTGTGGTTATTCAGGTGGTAACGAGCTACTGCAGTCGTACCAAACCGATGGCGCCAGGATTGTTCAATCCGTAATTGTAAGAGTGAGACACAGGGTGTCTAATAATAATAATGAAGTATTGGTGGACACACATGGTGTCTATTAAACTATTAAGTTATTATGCATTAGTTCGATACACACGTTACCTGAGTACACTGAACGCTATTTAAAGGTCCATAAACTGAACACCTATACCGTGAGGAATAAATAATTGTGCGAAGCTTTAATAATCAAAGATAGGATTTTGTGAAAATAAACTAATCTCATAATTCCCCCTGAACTTAAATAAAGATGAAAATACTAATAATAAAATATTGTCTGGACCAAATGTTTGACACTTAGTTATTGTTAAGTTATTTTAGATAGATTTTGATACATTTTTACATGAATAGTCGACAACCAATTGGTGATGTGATAACTGTAGCACACACATCAGATTGGTAGCAATATGAGTCGATGTAATTGTTTAATTACCATCGCATTTGCAAGCTTTCCTCTTTTTTCTGTTTTCTTAACATATTGAAACTACACTAACAAACCGAGCACGCAGGCAGTGCCAATTGGACAACCATAGGAGTATTGAATTATTGTATGCATTTGTGTTGCATTAGCATAGCTTTATTTTTATTCAGCAACGTTGTGCACATAGTTTGATTTTCTTTGTAATAAACGCGTCTCGTTTATTAATTAATGATATTTAGGACTAGCTAAACACTTAAATCTAAAGATAAATGTTAGAGATGGCACCATCGTAGCATAGGACCAATTTTCCCCTTGCTATTAAATGTAAATGTTTCTAGTATTTGTAAACAAGTAAATGTCTTGCTTTGCAGTAGATTCTTTGATGTTTGATCCTCCCGCAGTCGTTTTCGATGTAATTGCTTAGAGCTGATCTTACGTGCCATACTCTCAGTTGGTTCGTTCTTAGTCGAATTTTGTATTAGGACCATGAGTGTAATTTAGATCTTGATTAGGAACTTTTTTATATTTTCTTTCAGGGCAGAATAGTATCGGACTAGCCGTTTGCAACTCTCATGCTAGGCCAGTGATCTATTCTGAATAAAATTTATTCGTGATATTATCATAAGACTGACCTCTCTATTCTTGTTTAGTTTTGTCATCGATGCATTCCTCTAAGCTGGTTAAAGGTCGAACCTCACCAATTCCCCATACCCCCGAGTGCAGACTTTTGTGCAACACCAGCCTATGAATGTGTCGTCCCCTATACTTGTGTGTTAACTGGAAGAGGGTCTCGGAAGGGTCATTTGAAACCGGTGGCTTCCCGAAACCTTCGGCCGGCGGGCACATATAGTACGTTGGCGCCGAACGTGGTTGCGTCGAATTTTGTGTTCGATCTTCATGATTCGTTTATTTGTGAGAGTTTTGTTTTGATAGCAAATCCAACAGATTAGTGACGAATTGAGATTTTGTACTAGTGTTTTGGAAGGCTACATGGCATTCTTATCCCGGAATTAGGACCTTCAGGCTAGGTAATATTTATTAATGATAATAAGTTGAAGATTTGATTTGCAGTTACCTTAATCTTGAGTAAATGTAAGTTTGGTTGTTGTCTTGATGTCATTTTAATTTTTACTAGAGGTTCAACTGTTATCATCGAATGAATTTATGAAAGAATGGATATTCTACTGTGTTCCAACTCAAACCATTGTTAAGGCATGTAAAGTTGTTAGTTCCCCGTATATCTCCTAGTGAAATTATTATGTCTGCGCAAGAGACGGCCGAGTTGTTGGTAAACTTGCCTGCCCTACTGCACAGTCTGCAGGTGTCAATGGACAATTTGTCACGAAATAACAATGATCTAAGGGCCGATATAAGCAATGTTAGAACAGGTATGGCTCAAAAAATGAAAATTTAAGGGCCGATATGACACAAAACAGTGGAAATCTCAGGGCCGATATAAACAATGTAACAGGAAATGTAAACACTGTCAGGGCCGATATAAACAATGTGTCTGAAAATGTAAACAATGTCAGGGCCGATATGACACAAAATAATGAAACTTTGAGGGCAGACATGAATGAGAACAGTAACACTGCTACGGCTACTCTGTTACAATCCAGTAACAACATTACTACTAATATTAGGGCTGACATGGCACAAATAAACACGAACATTAGGGCGGATATGGCACAGAATGTAGTAGAAGTGCGAGATGACATTGCCAATGTTAAAGCTGAAATCACTGTTACTATCAATAAGGTTAGTGATGACTTGCCTGCTGAGATGGAAACTTACCGCACAGAATATCATGCGCATTTAGAAGGGGTGAAGAAAGAAATACTTACGAACAGGTCAGAAATCAACCAAAAACTCGAAGACGATCAGGCGGAGATGAACGACAACATTGAGTCGGTTAGAAACGAAGTCGCTAATGCTAGAGAAGTTGTTAGTACAAGAATTAATAATGTGGAAAGAGGATGGAAGAAGTCAACACGTACGTTGGAGTTTTAAAGGCTGATGTTGCGATAGTTAACACTGGATTAAGATTAACGCGAGGCATAGCAGTTGCCGTACACTTGAACACTAAACGTGCAGCGAGCAAGGTAGAGAAGGTGAAGGAGGAAGTCACTGCGAATATAAAGGATGAAGTCAATAGAATATAAAAAGACTTAGCTAAAGATATTGAAGCGATTCAAGAGCAAACTCGTGAAAACAACCGTAAATCAAACCAATATGTAGGGAATACAATAGACGAATACCTTGAGGAACAGGACGAAACACAGAAGGAATTCGATAGCTGTATTCGACGAAAATTCGAGCGGATGGAATTGCAGATTAATGCTATAACTAACAAGCAACCTGAGCAAGTCTTAGAATACGCCGACCTTCATGAACGCATCAAACGTCTATTAAAACCTAATAGAGCGGGTGTGCCATCTACAAAACTACAACCTACATAGATAAGCCGAATGTTCCAATGGAAAATCAAAATTACAATCCATTTAGAACAACATCCCAATTTGCAACACCGAATACCAATATAACGCCAAATTATGGGCTGACACCTAATTTTAATGTCACGCCTAGTTATGGACAAACACAGTACTCAAACATAGTGTATTTGAGAAGCCATGAAGATAGACTGGGTAAGTTCAATAATTCAAATTCTGTTACACCGATTGATTTTCTGAGAAATCTGGATTCTTATATGAAAGAAGCCATGGTAACACCTGATAGGGAGTTACGGACTGTACAAAAATATCTAGAGAACAGCCCGTTAACCTGGTTAAGAAGCATCCCTTAAGACCTATTGGTCTATGGAACGACAACAAAATATAAGGGCAGAAATGCACAATAAAAGGTACGCTAGTACTCAAACAACCAAGTATGCTACCTACTTCGCAAGTCAACTTTCGAAACTGCAATGTTTGCAACCTCCTTTGTCATAGTTAGAACTTGTACAAACAATCATAAGGCAATAACCTATGGAAGTACAAAGGCTACTCATAGCGTCAGATGCTAATACATTCATGAAATGCGACGAAGTCCTAAGGAAGCTGGATAGCAGCCACGAACAATTTGCACCAACACCTAGGCATCTTGCAAGCACACATGATGTAAACATAACTTCAGTCGACAGGACTAGCCAAACGATACATCCTACGGAAAATCGTCGAATGAACAACCGTCAAAATCAAGAAGGACCGGATAGGAGGAGAGATTTCCGTGATTACCGCAAAGACAATACATTTTATGGAAGGAATCGTCGATTTGACACGATCAATAAAAATTATCAGAATAGGTATCGGAATAGAGCAAACGATTACACCAATCGTCGTGGCAATATTGGCAATAAGGACAACAATAATAACTACAACCGTGGTTATACAGAACAGCCACGTGATCGTGAAGATCGTAATAACCGATAAACTGATAATCCCAGGAGAGACTACAGATATAATAGTAGTTAACAGAATGGAAATGATTCACATTTCCAATATAAAAATGATTGGCGAGGTAAGGCAGAAGAATGTCGACAGTATCTTCACGAACGGAGCAGAAACAAGAAGTTCCGTGAAGAACTATACAGCCTACTTTTCATGCCAAAGATTATTCTACAGAATATGAACCTATCTAGAATAATGACGAAATTAAGTTGCTAATATCGAAATTTCCAATTAGTTCGAAATAATGTATACCTGGCATAATGTATCCTAATAGAGCACTACAGTTGGCAGCCCTGATGACTGAATATATTCTTAGTTCCGTCTCTTAAGGTACAAAATACAAAATTTGGTTGAAGTCCAATGAATAGCATGGACGTTACATGCAGTTAAACATTGGATCTAACAGCGCGCGTAAAATCATGTTGGCAACAATGTCATGCATGTATTGGTCAGAAATAATCTGAAATAATCTGATCTATTGTTGTTCCAATTTTGAATGAAATCCATTAGTTAGTATAGAAGTTACATGCATTTTAAAATTGGACCTATCAGCAGGCTTAGAATCATGTTGGCAGCACTGACGTATATTCGTTACTCCAAATTCGTCTAGAATGCCAGGTACTATACGTGTGCAAAGTTTAGAGCTATTGGCTTGCATACTTTCTGATATATTGATATTAGGGTAACAAAAATAGGGACAGCACATATTAACAGTTGGCAGCCCTGGTTGCTCCTTAGAATACGCATAGTCATATCTGTTATGGTACACATAGCACATACGAAATTTGGTTGAAATCCAAATAATAGTATGGAAGTTACATGTATTTAAAGTTGGACCTGTCAGCAGGCTTAGAATCATGTTGGTAGCACTGACGTATATAAGTTACTCCAAATTAATATAGAATGTCAGGGACTATACGTGTGCATAGTTTAAAGCTGTCGGCTTGCATACTTTCTGATATATTGGTATTTGGATAAAATAAATTAGGAGCATTTATTAACAGTTGGCAGCCCTGGTAGGTCTGAAGAATACGCTCAGTCATATCTGGTTATGTACACATACAACATACGAAATTTGGTTGAATTCCAATTGATAGTATAGAAGTTATATGCATTTAAAAATTGGACCTATCAGGAGGCTTATAATCATTTTGGCAACACTGCCATGTTTAGCCTCCTGGAAATTAAACTGAAATATTATGATATGTACCTGTGCCAATTTTGAAATAGCTCCTGTTCATACTTTCCAAGATATCCAACATGGAGCTCAAATTTCAATTGCGATTTTTTAGCAGTTGGTAGCACTGACATCATTTTCAAATATGGCCGTGAGATATTCAGGTATAGATCTTTACTCCTACCAAATTTTGTTTCGATTGCTGCAGCCGTTTAGGAGTTGATAGGGGGGGACTCACACACAGCCAGACAGACAGACAAAAGGACAGACAGACAGACAGACAGACAGACAGACAGACACACATTTGCCCGATCTCATAAGTCTACTTTTTCCTCATTTTTGCAAAATGTGAAAAGTAGGCTAAAAATGGGGAAGATAAAGAGTCTGACAGAAGAAGAGATGGAAGTAACCAACGTCGTAAGAATGACAGGAAAGTTAGGACAGCTGATGTTCACAACATTGAAATTGAACCAGCAGGAGAAGACAACCATCTGAGTGAAGAAGAATATAATAGAATCACTGATAGAATGGATCGTGCAAGGAGACAAACCAAGGATTGGTAGATGGATCAAATGAAAATTGGTTTCCACAATTTTTATTTACTCGACGTGGAGATGTATGCGCCCGTTGGCGCATGTTTGCACAGCTAACACAGACCTAGATCCATGCTGAAAAGTAACTGAACATACCCTGCGAGCGGCGGGAAGAAGCCGAAGCAATATCGCTTATGATAACATTTTTATGCACTTTCAAGATGCCATAAATTATTAATAATTTATTCAACGTAATTCTACTTATTTAAAATACGGTATACAACGCTGATGAGCGAAACCGTCAATTTACGCGGCTAACTCATGTCCTGAGTGAACGCCATATTTTGTGAAGCCAGTACCTACTTGTCGTTTGTTGAAGCAACACCTATGTGCATGAGGAGCACGAGTAAGGACACGTTCCGAGAACGGAACACATGTGCCATGGAAAATCCAAGTGTATTTGTAGAATGGACAGCTATCAGGGCATTATCTAATAATCTAGTGATTGGAGACATTTATTAACATTCAAACAGTAAAATATTTTTATTCACGAGGGGAAATTATGGAAGCATGCTACGCAAAATTTAAGACCACATGGTCGCATCCAAGTGTATTATAAAACTGTGAATTTATAAACTGTGAAGATCCAGAAGAATATTTTATGTTTTGCCGTATGGGCAGTGATTTTGATTTATATTTTGTGTAAATATTAGTGAAAGTTGCGAGTGAACCGACCACAAGCGATAATTTAACGCCAGTGGCGGAGTGAAAAAGTGGGCAATTTATTACCGCACCTTAGCATCAGTTTGTACAAGGTTTATTTAAACATGTGTAATATTATCACCAACGGCAATATTATGATCCTACTGAAATATCAAATCTTGGAATATAACCCCTACCACGCAATGCAAATGGATAACTAAATCATGCGTGGGGAATTGGCAGCGGAAGGTGACCGGAAACAATGAGGAAATGATTTAATACCATAAAGGAGACCGCTTACAACATCTCATGGAGGGTCTCGAACCGACGGTCGCTGCATCTGTAAGTCAGATCATATATCAGTAGCGTAATTATTGGAAAAGTAGATTTAATTATAGTATGGTTTCATTTTACAATGCACAACGCAGGTAGCTATTATAAGAACACGTTTGGAAAGTTACAGTTTTGTTAATAATTTATAAACGACAGGAAGGCAGTATATCTCAATGTCCATTTCGTATCATTTCAAAACAGTTATTATCAACTTTTATTTTGTCAAGCTGATGACAAAGAAACTAGTTTTGGCAGATGTTAAAACAAGGCCAAGGTTACATGTACAAGCCAAACCACTACACAGCACACTAGATCTTAGGCAGTGCATTATTTATTTAGAAGGCTGTGAAATTCCTAGTATTATAAGCGGAATGCAGAGTTCTGTTATTCACTTTTGTTTGCCAGATCAATACTTGAAAACAGGTTTATTTCTTTACGAGAAGCAAGACAGGCAATGAATGATACAGTATTTTGTAAGCAGAGAACATATGGTCGACCTCATTCAGGGAGAGGAAATTTATTAAATGCACAATCTCACACTTTAGTTTGTATCGGTAGCCTTCATGTTAATTCATAGCGTTGTTAGAATGTGTCTTCTACACACATATCCTTTATGACCAGTATTTAAAACGTGTATGATTCAGGGATCCACACTTATTGTAATTAACATTATTATGCTATTAGTGAAGTGAGTCGTGATGGTGGATTAATACCTCCGACATGTTATTGTGGTTATTCAGGTGGTAACGAGCTACTGCAGTCGTACCTAACCGATGGCGCCAGGAATGATGAATCCGTAATTGTAAGAGCGAGGCACAGGGTGTCTAATAATAATAATGAAGTATTGGTGAGGACCCAGTCCTATGGGGTATAACATAGACCCCGTGCACAGGGTTACGTGCGAAGACCTCAACGGGATCTACAGCGGAGAAGATGGAATTCAGAGCGGTGGAGTTTGCGGAAGAGGCAACCCAGTACTCAGGGAATAGTATGAGTACAGCATCAATCAGCAGCGTCTGTTTCCCAGGTTAGGGGCGGCTGCAAGGGCGTCTGTTCTCCATGTTAGGGGCGGCCTGAATAATAGCTGGCAGTAGCTTCATAAAATGCCTTTGGGAGTGGCGACCCCATCGTAATAATAGCCTAAAATGGAAATGGCACCTCCAATGATTCGGAAAAGGTTAGGGCGTACCCTGCAGGCGACGCGCAGTTCCTTTGGTACTGGGGGAAATGTGAGAAATGGGCGACCAGTAATCCGAAATGAAAGTGGGAATCTTGAATGTCATGACCCTGACAGACAAGGTGGAGGAAGCGGTAGACTTCATGGAGAGGGAGAAGGTTTGAATGATGGGGCTGAGTGAAGTGAAATGGAAAGGTAAAGGAAGGAAGAAATTGAGGAAAGGATATACATTATACTGTAGTGGTGGACAAGAGGCAAAAAATGGCGTGGGACTGATAACCTCGAAACAACTGGAGGAGTATGTTGAAGTGGTAGAGTGTGTGAGTGACAGAATAATGAAAATTAGAATGAAGATGAAGAATGACGTGATGGACTTCATACATGTGTATGCATCACAGACTGGAAACAGAGAAGAAGATATTGAAGTATTCCTGGAGGATGTAGAAAGAGTAATCTCAGATGTAGAAGTGGTGATCATGGGAGACTTGAATGCACAAGTCGGAATTGAGAGACAAGGAAAGGAAGAAGTCGTTGGACCATATGGATATGGGAAAAAGAACCGGGAAGGAGAGGAACTTTTAAACTTTTGTGAAAGGAATGGACTGATAGTGGGTAATTCATGGTTTCGGAAGAAAAACAGCAGGAAAATTACGAGATATGGGTGGGGTGATAGAAGAACAAAATCAGTAATTGACTACTTCCTGGTGGAAAGGACAAATCGCAGAAAGCTGATGGATGTGACAGCTTTACCAGGAGAAGCATTTGATGGGGACCATAGAGCTGTGGTGGCAAAATTTAGATGCGGAAAATTGGAAAACCTAAAGGAGATCAGAGAAAGTAAAATAAAAGTATGGAAATTGAAAGACAAAGCTGTACAGGAAGATTTTCAGGAGAGATTGAAGCAACAAATCCCAGTTACTGAAGTGGAAAATGTAGAAGAGGAATGGTCCCACTTTAAAAAGGCATTTGCTGGTGCAGCAGAGAGTGCTTGTGGTAGGACGTCAACAAGAGTGAAAGAGAAGGAGACACCGTGGTGGAATGTGGAAGTGAGGAAAGCAGTGAAAGAAAAGATGTCTGCATGGAAAAAATGGAACCGAGATCAAACAGAAGAAAGCAAAAGGAAGTATCACGACAGCAAACGGAGGTGTAAGAAAGTGGTAGGAGAAGAAAAGAAGAAAAGTTGGGAAGAATTTACACGAAGAATGGAAACAGATGTAAGTGGCAGTAAAAGAATGCTGTATGGGCTTCTAAGAAGTAAGAGGAAAGAAAGAGTTACTAGAAAGCTGGTGAAAAAGGAAGATGGAGAGTTGTTAACACATCCAGAAGAGATAAAGGGACGATGGAAGGAGTATTTTGATAAGCTATTGAATGTGAGCAATTGTACTGGTGAGATCGAAGTGACACAGCCTGACGACTCTATAACAGAAGATGATTTAACAATGCTGGAGGTGGAATTAGCAGTACAGAAAATGAAGATGGGAAAAGCAACAGGGGTGGATGAAATCAGTGTAGAAATGATAAAGGCTGCTGGACCTGTTGGTATGCAATGGCTGTATCGACTGCTAAAGTGTGTGTGGAAACGGAAATGTGTACCAGAAGACTGGGAGAAAGGGCTAATAATACCAGTGTTTAAGAAAGGGGACAAGAAAGTGTGTGATAACTATAGAGGGATCACCCTCATATCACAGGTAGTAAAAATACTGGAAAGAATATTAGAAAGAATAATGAGAAGAAAGGTGGAAGGAGAGTTGCAAGAGGAACAGTATGGCTTCAGGAGTGGAAGATCCACAGTGGACCCAATCTTTAGCTTGAGGCAGGTGATGGAAAAGAACTGGGAATATGGAGAGGATTTGATCATGACTTTCATAGATCTAGAAAAGGCATATGATAGTGTCCTCAGAGAGAAGGTATGTGAAACCATGGTTAAGAAGAGACTGGGAAGAGAAATGTTGGAAATGGTGCAAGCAATGTACAACAACTGTGTTAGCAGGGTACTGACCCCAGTTGGAAAGACAGATTGGTTTAGGAACAAGACTGGACTAAGACAGGGGAGTGTGCTGTCACCTCTTTTATTCATAATGGTAATAGATGAAATTGTAAAGGAAACAAAGGAAGCATATGGACATAAAGAAATGAAGTTACTATTATTTGCAGACGATATTGTGGTCTGGGGAAGGAACACCGAAGAAGTGCAAAAACAACTAGATGCACTGAACGAAAATATTCAGAAATATGGCCTGAAAAGCAGTATAGAGAAAAGCAAGACCATGGTGATGACAAGAGGGGAAAGACAAGGAAAGGGCACTGTGAAAATTGGAAGTCAGAGTTTGGAAATTGTGGACACGTTCAAATACCTAGGAAGTGAATTGATGCACACTGGTAGGCTGGACATGGAGATTGGCAGGAGGGTACAGCAGAGCAAAGCATTCTATCAAAGTGTAAGAAAACTTGTTTGGGATAAGGAAGTACCAAGGAAAAGCAAGAAGGTAATGTATAAAATATACTATGTACCCATATTAACTTATGCAGCTGAGACTTGGACCCTGACGAGCAGGCAAGAGAGTAGAATCCAAGCCAGTGAAATGAAATTCCTAAGAAGTATGATAGGTAAGACAAGGAAAGACAGAGTGAGGAATGAAGATGTTAGGAAGGTAGTTGGGATGAGAAAACTAAATGAGAGAATTGAGAAGAATAAACTAAGGTGGTTTGGACATGTAAAGAGGATGGAGGAAAATAGAATACCAAGACAGATGCTGGAGGCCAAGTGCAAGGGTAAGAGAGCAAGGGGAAGACCTAGAACAAGGTGGATCGATTCAGTGAAGAACAGCGTGAGAAAAAGAAATCTGGACTGGGACAAGATCGTGGAAGAAGAATTGTGGAAGGAAAGAGGAAAGTGGAGAAGTGCCATAAATACCCCGACCCGGCTGGAGCTGGATAAGGGGAAATGATGATGATGATGATGATGATGATGATGATGCTGCTGATGATGATGATGGTGGAGACACAGGGTGTCTAATAATAATAATGAAGTATTGGTGGAGGCACATCTTGTCTATTAAACTATTAAGTTATTATGCATTAGTTGGATACACACGTTACCTGAGTGCACTGAACGCTATTTAATGGTCCATAAACTGAACACCTATACTGTGAGGAATAAATAATTGTGTGAAGTTTTAATAATCAAAGATAGGATTTTGTGAAAATAAACTAATCTCATAATTCCTCCTGAACTTAAATAAAGATGATAAATACTAAAAATACAATATTTTCTGGAGCAAATGTTTGACACTTAGTTATTGTTAAGTTATTTTAGATACATTTTGATAATTTTTTACATGAATAGTCGACACCCAATTGGTGATGTGATAACTGTAGCACACACATCAGATTGGTAGCAATATGAGTCGATGTAATTGTTTAATTACCATCGCATTTGCAGGCTTTCCTCTTTTTTCTGTTTTCTTAACACATTGAAACTATGACCATTTGTTACAAACACTAACAAACCGAGTACGCAGGCAGTGCCAATTGGACAACCATAGGAGTGCTGAATTATTGTATGCATTTGTGTTGTATTAGCATGCTTTTTTTAATTCAGCAACGTTGTGCACATAGCTTGATTTTCCTTGTAATAAACGCGTCTCGTTTATTAATTAATGATATTTAGGACTAGCTAAACACTTAAATCTAAAGATAAATGTTAGAGATGGCACCATCATAGCATAGGACAAATTTTCCCCTTGCTATTAAATGTAAATGTTTCTAGTATTTGTAAAGAAGTAAATATCTTGATTTGCAGTAGATTCTTTGATGTTTGATCCTCCCGTAGTCATTTTCGATGTAATTGCTTAGGTCTGATCTTATGTGCCATACTCTTAGCTTGTTCGTTCTTAGTCGAATTTTGTATTAGGACCATGACAGTAACTTCGATCTTGATTAGGACTTTTTTATATTTTCTTTCAGGGCAGAATAGGATCGGACTAGCTGTTTGCAACTCCCATGCTAGGCTAGGGATCTATTCTGAATAAAATTTATTCGTGAATTTATCATAAGGCTGACCTCTCTATTCTTGTTTAGTTTTGTTAACGATGCATTCCTCTGAGCTGGTTAAAGATCGAACCTCACCAATTCCCGATACCCCCCAGTGCAGACATTTGTGCCTTACCAGCCTATGAATGTGTCGTCCCCTATACTTGTGTGTTAACTGGAAGAGGGTCTCGGAAGGGTCATTTGAAACCGGTGGCTCCCCGAAACCTGCGGATAGCGGGCACAATACTAACTAATGGATTTCATTCAAAATTGGCACAACAATAGATTATATTATTTCAGATTATTTCTGACTAATACATGTATGACAATGTTGCCAACATGATTTTACGCGCGCTGTCGGATCCAATGTTTAACTGCATGTAACGTCCATGCTATCCATTGGACATCAACCAAATTTTGTATTTCGAATAAATTAGAAATTTCGATATTTCCGACTTAATTTCGTCATTAATCTAGAATCTAGATAGCTCCATATAGATTAATCATTGGCATGAATATTATATACACACATCAAAAAAAGTTTTGCATCACCTCGGTTCCAAGAGTTCCGGAACCGTTAAATACAAAGGGAATAGAGATCAACACAAACAACATTTCAGCTCGTTTTATTGCTCATGAGACCCACACATTGCATGTTGTACCATCATACAGCTAGACTTTCAGCATTTGTGGTCCAGATTGCAGTACACACCACTACCTCTAATACCCAGTAGCACGTCCTCTTGCATTGATGCATGCCTGTATTCGCCGTGGCATACTATCCACAAGTTCATCAAGACACTGTTGGTCCAAATTGTCCCACTCCTCAACGACAATTCGGCGTAAATCTCTCAGAGTGGTTGGTGGGTCAAGACGTCCATTAACAGCCCTTTTCAACATATCCCAGGCATGTTCGATAGGGTTCATGTCTGGCGAACATGCTGGCCACTGTAGTCGAGCGATGTCGTTATCTTGAAGGAACGCATTCACAAGATGTGCACGATGAGGTCGAGAATTGTCGTCCATGAAGACAAATGCCTCTCCAATATTCTGCCGATATGGTTGCACTATGGGTCGGAGGATGTCATTCAGGTATCGTAAAGCCGTTTCGGAGCCTTCCATGACCACCAGTGGCGTACGTCGGCCCCACATAATGCCACCCCAAAACATCAGGGAACCACCACCTTGCTGCACTCGCTGGACAGTGTGTCTAAGACGTTCAGCCTGACCAGGGTGCCTCCAAACACGTCTCCGACGATTGTCTGGTGGAAGGCATATGCGACACTCATCGGTGAAGAGAACGTGATGCCAATTCCGTGGGGTCCATTCAGCATGTTGTTGGGCCCATCTGTACCGCGCTGCATGGTGTCGGGGTTGCAAAGCTGGACCTCGCCATGGACGTCGGGAGTGAAGTTGCGCATCATGCAGCCTATTGCGCACAGTTTGAGTTGAAACACGACGTCCTGTGGCTGAACGAAACGCATTATTCAACATGGTGGCATTGCTGTCAGGGTTCCTCCGAGCGGCAATCCGTAAGTAGCGGTCATCCACTACAGTAGTAGCCCTTGGGCGGCCTGAGCGAGGCCTGTCATCGACAGTTCCTGTATCTCTGTACCTCCTCCATGTCCGAACAACATCGCTTTGGTTCACTCTGAGACGCCTGGAAACTTCCCTTGTTGAGAGCCCTTCTTGACACAAAGTAACAATGCGGACGCGATCGAACTGCGGTATTGACCTTCTAGGCATGGTAGAACTACAGACAACATGAGCAGCGTACCTTCGTCCTGGTGGAATGACTGGAACTGATCGGCTGTCGTACCCCCTCCGTCTAATAGGCCCTGCTCATGCATGGTTGTTTACATCTTTGAGCAGTTTTAGTGACATCTATGAACAGTCAAAGGGACTGTATCTTGGATACAATATACACAGTCAACGTCTATATGCCGGAGATCTGGGAACCGAGGTGATGCAAAACTTTTTTTGATGTGTGTATTAAGAAAAGTAGGCTCTTTAGTTCGTCACGGAACTTCATGTTTGTTTTCTTTTATATTGATAATTAGCCAGTAAGTATGTGTCTAAATCAATATTATGTACTTATCTAGTAACCCGCCCCAGCTTCGCCCGGGAACAGTTATGCGTATGCAACGAGTTGTTGTCAGACGTAATTTAAAAATGGTGACGTTCATGATACACAAACCGCCCTTCCGTCCAATCTAAAATCACTTATAGTGGGCGTAGTATTGAAGATAGAGATATGCTCTCGCGGATTATTTGTCGAGCTTTTCATGCTGAACAATCCTTATGCTCATAGTATACAGATATTTTTAACGGTTTTCCGAGCGTAGGCTTTAAAAGCGCACGGACGCCAGGTTTGTTTTCGACTTTTTCACTGAAATCGTTACTGATTGACTTCATTTGATCATAAATAAATTATTTTCTGCATAAATCGTCCTCGAGATATCTTTTACAGAATGGTGCAAACCGCATCAAAATCCATCCAGAGGTTCTCGGGATTACTCGTGACATCCAAGAATCGAGGACTTTGTTTTATACTAAGTATATATGATGATTGAGCAACAAAACTACTAACTTATTGTAATGCATTCACGTCCGTCAACCTCGATATTAAGCCTCCAAATTTATGAATCTTTGGTTTCAGGATCACAGTAGGTTGGTGCTGCAACCTAGCAGTGAATTAATATATATCTTGTACGCCTGGAGTGTTGAATGGGCAGGCAGTTTAAAGACATTAGGAGGGAGGCGATCTATCTGGCAGTAATCGGCGCGCGGTCAAGGCTAGAAGTTGAACTAATACAAAATTGCAATACTTCAGGAGGCCAGGGATTCACAAAGCGGAATGTTTGGAACAGTTACCCACGTAACTCGCAAGAGGACAGCACCGTGCAGAGGCATTGAGAAGGCTGTGGTTGATAACAACGTGTATCTTGTTCTTATATTCTCCTTTTCGTAATGTCTTCTGTTTCTATGCGATGCTGGGACTGTGATTATTAATAAACGAGTGTACTGTATACATTATCCTCTCCTTTGAGCTAAATAGCATTTTATTTAGTATCCGTGGAAAGAGCTTGTCCACGACACTTGTAAAATTATTGAAGTAAAAAATCAAACAAGTAGTTCCATGAATAACTGTACAGCCTATTTTCATATATCCTACTTATGTTAATTGCCTCTATCTACAAACAAAATTTCAGTTTGATTCCTATCATAGATTAACGGATGTTGAGAACCGACTAAATATTTCGGATGGTCGCCATGTTGGATTTTATATATGTGGGTCCTAGAGTTATGTACTGTTACATGAAGATTATTGTGTACGTGTAGCATTCAAACTTCAATCGCATGATTAAGACACAAGAAGTAACAAGGAGATTTTAAAATTTCGCCCTGCTGCCATCTTGTGGTTATGGAAACAATTGAAATAAATTAGATGCCAGTGGATTAACATTCGTATAATGATTTACTGTGCCAAGTTTCACTGCGCTCGATGGTTAAATTGCGAGAAACGTCAAGGTGAATATTTATATTTCGCGTCGCCACCATGTTGGATTTGTGATCACCAGGTTATTTAAAGTCCTATAGGTGAACTTAAGTTCATAGCCCCTATGAACATACAAAAATTCAGTTTGACTGCTGTAATAGATTCGTAGATATTCAGAGCCGTCTCAATATTTCGGATGGTCGCCATGTTGGATTGTTAAATGTATAGGTCATTGAGTCATGTACCATTAAAGGAAAATTATTGCGTAGGTTCATTATTCAAACTTTCACTTCGATCGCATGATTACGACACAAGAAATAAAAAAATAAATTTTAAATTCGCAAAGCCGCCATCTTTAGGTTATGTAAACAATTTAACTAAATTAGATACCAGTGCATTACAATGTCTATAAATATTTCCTGTACCAGATTTCATTGCGTTTGGAACAACAAAATCGCTAGAAAGGTCTATTTAATATTTTAAAATTCGCTTGGCCGCCATGTTCGTTTTGTAGTTAACTGGTTTTTGAAAGTCATATAGGTGAACTTCCGGTATTGCCCTCTATGTCCGAACAAAATTACAGGGTGATACCGCTAATAGTTTCAGAGATATAGAATGCCAGTGAAATATTTCGCACATCCGCCATCTTGTGGTTATGTAAACAATTGAACGAAGTTAGATGTTGTAACATTACAATGTGTATAAACATATACTGTACCAAGTTGTATTGCGTTTGGTTGGTTAAATCGCGAGAAACGTCTATTTAAAAGTCGCAAATTCGCGTGGCCGCCATGCTAGTTTGGTAGGTATCAGTTTTTCAAATGTAACATAGGTGAACTTCTAGTAGTTCCCTTTATCACCGTGAAAAATTCCAGGGTGATATCGGGAATAGTTTCGGAGATATTGAATGCTGGTGAAATATTTCGCACAGCCGCCATTTTGGATTGGTGAGATGTAACAAAATTTGGAGGGCACGGTCGGGGTCGTCCGGAATAGTGCTATGAACTTATCGAGTTTCATTGAAATCGCTCCCGCCGTTTAGAATTTATTAGGGGGGACACACACTCACCTCACACACACACACACACACACACACACACACGGACAAAAGGTGATCTCATAAGTCTATTTTTTCAAAATTGAAAATAGGCTAAAAATCATAGTCAGTCTGAAAGACTAGACGTTGTATCATTTCAAATGACGCATGCTACAAATGCTACACATGTTAGAAAGGCTCAGGAGGGCTTCTCGCTTTGCTCGAAGCCCCAGGACTCTTTCAACAGACTGCATTACCCATTAACTTAGGCTTCCCGCGCGGGCACCTCTTTAAGGGTCACGGGAAGAAATGTCTTTCTTGTACTTGTATTAGAGATGTGTTCGGTTGAATAAAGCGTAAATTGTGTACTTTTTGATAGCGGTTTTGTGGCCCATCATCCCAGGCAAGCCGGCGGAAACCTTTGCCTCCCTGTCAGAAGGATCATTTGGCCGTAAATTTGAATTAGTGTATGGATGTAGTAGCCTATGAGTGTCCAGATTTAGACAATAGCCTACTCCATGAAGGGGTCATGACTGTGCCTTATATGTTTGTTTAATGAACAGTGAATCTGAAATAAGGGAAGAATACTGATTTACAGATTTGTGGAGTGAGTTTCTGATTTTTAAATAGAGATTATGAAATTTATGGTAAAGGTGAAGGAGAGGTGAACAAGATTAGACAATAGCCTACTCCATGAATGAGTCATGACTATGCCTTCTGTGTCTGTTTAAAGTATAGAGTAACTGAAATGAGGGAAGTTTACTGAATTTGGTGTTTGTAGAATATAATTTTCGATTTTAATTTGGGTTTTCGTGAAGCTTGTTGCGGAGTTGTTATTTCTCTGAAAAGGAGTGTTTTTGCCCAAGGCAGGCCTGTGTTCGATCTGGCTAGACTAGTGTAACGGTAGAGAGTTGGGAGATGAGTTGTAGATCCTGGGAGCGAGCAGTGGCGGGCTGAACAGTATGGGTGGGGGTGCTATTTTGAGTGAGAGTAGGGATGGAATATTGGGACTGGTTCGATGCTCTGCTCTGACATCCTGCATACCTCTTTAGGCAAGCCGGTGGAAACCTTTGCCTCCCAGTCAGATAGATCATTTGGCCGTAAATTTGAATTAGTGTAAGGGTGTAGTATGAGTGTACAGATTTAGACAATAGCCTACTCCATGAAGGGGTCATGACAATGCCTTATATGTTTGTTTAATGAATAGTGTATCTGAAATAAGGGAAGTATACTGATTTACAGATTCGTGGAGTGAGTGAGAGTAGGTATGGAATATTGGGACATCCTGCACACCTCTTTAGGCAAGCCGGTGGAAACCTTTGCCTCCCAGTCAGATGGATCATTTGGCCGTAAATTTGAATTAGTGTAAGGATGTAGTATGAGTGTACAGATTTAGACAATAGCCTACTCCATGAAGGGGTCATGACTATGCCTTATATGTTTGTTTAATGAATAGTGAATCTGAAATAAGGGAAGAATACTGATTTACAGATTTGTGGAGTGAGTATCTGATTTTTAAATAGAGATTACGAAATATATGGTAAAGGTGAAGGAGAGGTGAACATGATTAGACAATAGCCTACTCCATGAAGGAATCATGACTATGCCTTCTGTGTCTATTTAAAGTATAGAGTAACTGAAATGAGGGAAGTTTACTGAATTTGGTGTTTGTAGAATGGAATTTCCGACTTAAATGTGGGTTTTCGTGAAGCTTGTTGCGGAGTTGTTTTGGGTCTCTGAAAAGGAGTGTTTTTGCCCCAGGCAGGCCTGTGTTCGATCTGGCTAGACTAGTGTAACGGTAGAGATTTGGGAGATGAGTTGTCGAACCTGGGAGCGAGCAGTGGCGGGCTGAACAGTAGGAAGGGAGGGGGGGGGGGCATTTTTTTTGAGTGAGAGTAGGGATGGAATATTGGGACTGGTTCGATGCTTTGCTCTGACATCCCGCACACCTCTTTAGGAGGCACCCTGTATTCTTATTTCAGACTGACTCTAATTTTTGCTCTGACATCCTGCACACCTCTTTAGGAGGCACCCTGTATTCTTATATGGCATCTTGTATATCTCTTTAGAAGTCACCCTGTATTCTTGTGTTCGCTTCGCTCAAAGCCCCAGGTCGCTCGACGCCAGGCCTCTTTCAACAGACTCCAATAATCATTAGCGTCTGCTTCTCGCTCCCCGCGTGAGCATGATGTCACGTTCCCGTGCAGCTGCATGACGTCACTTCCCGCGCTGCTGCATGACGTCACGTCCGTCTCCGTGTCCGTGTCCGTAACGCATAACGATGGACCCCAACCTTAACGACGAAGTCGACAAGATCATTTTAAATGATAAAATAGTCGGTTCCGAACCCTTAGGCGCCCGAGTGAGAGACTAATGTGCCAGCACATAGCCAAACATATTCAGAACATCTTAGTGTTATTAACCGACTTAGATACAACGTGTTAGCAAATAATGT
The DNA here is from genome assembly GCA_946902985.2 of Meconema thalassinum. Taxonomy (NCBI): domain Eukaryota; kingdom Metazoa; phylum Arthropoda; class Insecta; order Orthoptera; family Tettigoniidae; genus Meconema; species Meconema thalassinum. The sequence goes on along the minus strand of OX336388.2, from coordinate 2,093,661,696 downwards.
CTTTGAAATAAACGATTTCTTCATTGCAGTACTATAAATCTTCGTTATAAATCATTTCATACCAAGTTTATATTACTTCTATCAGTAGGCTATATCGCATGCAACATACTGAAAATACTGAATTATAGGACAGTCACAAGAGGTCCGCTGCCAGCTTGTCATGTGACAGAGACGGCTCAGCTCTTTTAGGTCAATGATAAAGTGTAATATTATAATATAAAATTATAGTAAATAACGGGACACGTTCTTTAGGATAGCTTAAACCACCCTCCGGCTTGAAAATCGGAATTGGTGGGTCCTAAGCTATTGATTATAATGTTTGCTAATTCATACAGCCACCATCTTTAAATGGTACGGTTGATGACCACATAGTTTGAGCACAGGACGCGTCTCATTTGAAAGTTTGTTTTTGTCATATTTCGTAAAGATCCGATGATTAGTTTGGTCGCAATTTAATGTTAAGCTTCGACCAATTGAGTGGCCACCATTAAGTTTTGATAAAGATGGCGACAATATTAAACATGACACTGAGGTGCTCTTTACTAGTGCTACCTCTGTACCAAATTTCATTCAAATCGGTTTCATCGTGTTTCAATTGATAGGGCGGGAGACAGACATACACACACAATGTTTTGGCCCTGTGTTGATCTCATAAGTCTACCTTCATGTTTTGCAAAATTCGAAAGGAGGCTAAAAGAATAAGGTTTTAAAATTTCGAACTGATGCCATATTGACGAAAGACTGGACCCGTACCAACTACGAGAAAAGATACTTAGCGATTGGACTAGCTGTGCATGGCCTTCACTTTAAACTGTGTTCCACAAAAATATTTCATGACCCAAAATAGACATGTAGGCCTATATGTGCTTTTTGTGGAAGGGAGTTTGCTAGATTTCACATTAGAATGTGGGGCAAGGAAGATTGCCATTAGTGAATTCCATAAATTCTTTAATTAATGCACATTGTGTGCATTTATTAAATTATTTTTAGTATAAAAGCTGTTGAGTTATAATAACTCATCGTGCTGTCAACACTTGAGTGAGCCTGCTTCGGAAGAATATTCAGATTTCTCTCCATGCATCTAGCTTGAACGATGCATTGAAGTCAACCAATATTCTGTATGTTTTGGTGGAAGGTGTGGGGAAGGAGAAGACACCTCTCCCCTTTGCTCAACTTGCCCCTGTCAGCTTGTTAACGTCATTGTTTGACGAATAAGTGTTTGCCAACCTCTGACCTATACGATCGTTGTGTTCGCAGCTGGAGGAGCGTACACAGTGTAGTGACATACCCTGCAGACTCTCCATACAAATGAAGGATGCTGTGCGCACAATTACGCACAGCGGACCACCTCTAAGGTATGTAATTAATTAAAACACAATATCTCCTAGGTATGTCTGTGTGTGTATATGAACCAGTCAACAAGAGCAGACACTCAATACATTGAGCCCAGTTTCATCATGAGCTTATGAGATCAATTTGTCTGTGCTTGTCCATCTGTCCACATGATCATCTTTTTGTCTGTCTGTATGTGTGTCTGTGTGCCTGTGTTTGTGTGACGGTTTTCCTTAAAGCTTTCCATGTCCTGGAGCGATTTCATATAAAACCTATTGAGGACTTACTTTAGAATGCCAATTTTTCATTTACGAACACTGCACAGAGTTGTGAACATTATTGAACTCGGAGAGAATTTGAAGCAGCCACATTTTTCTGTCAAATCCATCTATTGACCGATTGGTTAAAACACATTTGCCTTGTCGTTCATTTCTCACCTTGAGCCCTACACATATAGCTTCATTTGTTGTTTAATAGACCCTCGAATGCCACTTTTGTGTTGATTTCTTTCCAGTTTATGGACTTTTTCTTCGTAGCCTTCAATTTATGTATAAGGTGCGTTCAAAAGTAACGAGCCGGAGGATACCTTTCCTGCACTCGTGTGGATGGCCTTGCCTTTTTTGGGTGGTGGTGACCCAGGATGCTTCCACTGGAGGCTTCGTCGTTTGGATTCTGGTTCGAAGTGGTGACACCATGACTCATCCCCAGCCACCACTCGTGCCAGGAACCCATTCCCTTCCCTAGCATAGGACTGCAGATGACCAAGATAGTGGGCCAATCGACATGCTTCTTGGTGTGGTTGAAGACTGTGGGTCACCCATTGGGCACACACTTTGCGCAAGTGCAGTCGTTCCTGCATGATGGTGTGCACATCCGACGCTCAATCCCACTACGGCGGCTATGGCGTTCACTGTCACTCGGCGGTCCTGGGTAATGAGTGCATCAACCGGCTGGATGTTGTCATCGGTAATACAGGGAGGGGGGGGGGGGGGGTGCCCCAGACTGGGCATCATTGGCTAACGACACCCATTCTTCCCTGAATCGCTTGTGCCACGCCTTGACCCTTGCAAGGGACATAGAGAGTTCGCCGTACACTTGTGACATTCCGCAGTCATTCCTCTGCTTGACCATAATGAAGTCGATTTGGTAACGCCCTGTATCTCCTGGTCTCATCCATGTGTATATTCTTCTAATGTGATTATTGAATAAGGTGTTAGCTATGACCAACTCATGCTCGGTGCAGAATTCCATCAGCCTGCTTCCTCGATCAATCCTTTCACATTATCCGAAATCTCCTACTATCTTCCCCTCTCTTCCTTTTCCTACCACAGCATTCCAATCACCCATTACTATAACATTTTGATCACCTTCGACATACCTAAGAATTTCATCTATTTCTTCGTAGACCTTTTCAACATCTTCATCATCAGCTTGACTGGTAGGCATATAGACTTGTACCACTGTGGTGCACGTAGGTTTTTTATTGATCTTTGCTACAATAATTCGTTCACTATATTGCTCATAATATTCCACCCGCTGTCCAAGTTTCCTACTCAATATGAGACCAACCTCTGCTTGGCCATTGTTTGATTTAGTGCTAATGACCCTATAGTCTCCTGACCAAAAGTCCTGTTCTTCCTGCCAGCGCATTTCACTAATCCCAACCAAATCCAACCTCAACCTATCCATTTCCCTTTCCAAGTTTTCTAACCTTCCACTTCCTAGCAGACTTCTAACATTCCACGCTCCGATCCGTAGAATATCAGATTTTCTCTTTGTCATTTCTGTGATGTTAAGCCCCTCTCGAGTAGTCCCCACACGGAGATCCGAACGGGGGACTAGTTTACCTCCGGATTGGAATTTTACAAGGGAGGAGGCCATCATCACATGTAATTATGCATATCCTCGGGAAGAGCGTTACAGCTGTAGTTTCCCGTTGCTTTCAGCCGTGCAGCAGATTTAATATTTTGTAAATATTTAGTTAATAAATTTCAGGCTCTATTTTGTTTGCCTGCTCATATTTATAGAAACTGATCATCTTTTCATTTCGCAATCGACGTGCGATAATACTGGCGGTTAGTTACTAGAACTCACTTAGTCTCAACTTCACCGTTCACGCTCGAGATCCGAGATTGTCGTCCTACCATTTTGTTATGGATATTTTATTTCTAGTAAATGTGTAACTAATTAGTAGCGTTATTGCATGACCGGTATGCGTCGAGGGTTTCCTAGTCATTCACCTAGTAGGGCAGTGTTGGTTTATCTGGCTGGGTATCGACATCCTTACAATCCTTTTCCATCTCAGTGGATATAGGTGGTGGCTATGCGAGATTCGGGTGCAGTACGTTGGTAAGAACATCCCGAATCCATGCTTCCAATTCGTCCAATGTGCAATGTTTCGTATGGCACACCTCCTCTTTTTCCCTGACCCATAAAAAAAAGTCCTCTCGGCACGCCGGAAGGCGGAGGTAGATTTCACCGGACAAACTTGGGGATAGGCGAAAATAGGCAGAATATGCAGATTTTCGTAGAAGGATCAGACCTCATTTAATGCGAGAAGGTATTTTATAATTGGAGCTTAATTAACTTTGTTTTTCGTCATTTTATGCTTATTTTAAACATTTTATTGTCTTATGGGAACGGTAACCTTCTTGTCATTTGGGGTCCATTTTTATACTTGTGGTCACACTATCCTTATGCAAGGTTTCGACACTGATGTGCAACTATGTAACGGTCTGTTACTTCTTCACGCAAAATTATATCTACCGCAGAGATTTTGGTTGGTTCCTCAGTTTAGGGGCTGCGACAACGCGGTCATGTAACCCCGTGTACTTTGGGATGGCTGTATTAGTCTGTAATTCAGGTAAGGACTGCAGACGGTCAATTTCAAGCAGTAGTTACTAATGTTGCTACCAGGTACTACCGTCAACGACACCTAGCTGTGAACTTGGCTACTAGATGCCACCGCAACCAGCAACTCGCAACTAACGTTGGAACTTCCCCTCCAAAGGAAAGCATACTGACGGATTTTTAGCGCTCTTAGAAAATCCGACGACTTTGGCCGGTTTTGAACTCGCGACCTTGGGCATAGACATTCAGCATGCTACCAGTTACGTCACCGAAGCCGCTTCACACTTAGATGGAAATCTGAATCTGATCTCGTGCAAGTGCGTTATCTTGGCAACGTCTGATGGCTCATCCCTCATCAATTTAGTAGTGTTGCCATGGCAACCACTGATAGGTCTTGGCATTTTCTTATAATTCCGAAATTATTTTTCTCATCCCTTGGCATAATGGTGGGTTATATCAAAAATTCTTTCAGACAAAAGTTTTAGGTAATTATTATGGGAATATTGTCCATTTTGTACGGTTTTGATATTGTGCCTATTAAGAGAGATATGATTAATGTTTCCCGAAAAACCCACTTTTTCCCACCCCTTTGGTCAATGGTTGGTGCTATAAAAAAACTCTTCAAACATACATTTTTGGGCTTTATCCGACACATAGTATGAATGTTGAACGGATTCGATATTTCACATATTAAGAGAGTTATAGCAATATTTCACGTTTTCGAAAAAAAGCCCCCTATTTTCACCCCTTTCGACCGATTTAGCCCAGTAACGAACTCGACCGAGATTTTATAGGTATACGTATTCGGTAAAAAATTAAAAGTGATTGGTACAAAATTACGGCAGTTATCGTGTCCACAATAAACTGATATACATATACATACATAAATTATATATAACTTTTGAACTGACGGTGGTTTTGGGGTCTGGGGGATGTGAAACGCGAAGATATGTCGAAATTTTCCGGAAGTCGAAACATGGTACCCATTGCAATAGTTAGCTTTCTAATGAAATCTACCTCTGGTTGGTTCCTCAGTTTAGGGGCTGCGACAACGCGGTCATCTAACCCCGTGTACTTTGGGTGAGTGTAGAATCTGTCTGATACACGGTGTGAATTGTAATGTCAGTATTAGTCTTAATTCATGTAAGTACTGCAGACGGTCAATTTCAAGCAGTAGTTCCTAATGTTGCTACCAGGTACTACCGTCAACGACACCTAGCTGTGAACTTGGCTACTAGATGCCACCCCAACCATCAACTCGCAACGAACGTTGGAACTTCCCCTCCAAAGGAAAGCATACTGAGGGATTCTAGTGCTCTTAGAAAATCCGACGACTTCGGCCGGCTTTGAAACCGCGACATTGGGCATAGACATTCAGCATGCTACCAGTTACGTCACCGAAGCCGCTTCCCACTTTGCCAGGCGGCTTCGGTGGCGTAGTCGGTAGCGTGCTGAGCTTCTATGCCCAAGATACCGGGTTCAAACCCGGCCGAAGCCGTCGGATTTTTTAAGAGTGTTAAATATCCCTTCCATCGGAGGGGAAGTAAAGCCGGCGGTCCCATGTCATAGATTTATGGCATGTTAAAGCTCGTTCCACTAATTGCACCTGTGTGAAGCTAAATTGGATAGGTTAAGAATGTATACAACGCTCTTAGGTTTCTATGTTCGTTGCCAAGAGCCGACTGCGGCGGCGTCTAGTAGCTCAGTTCTGAACTTGGCCTCGTAGTCGTTGACAGTGGCGCTTGGCGGCAAAAGTAGGAACTATCTGAAAAATTGTTAGTTGCAGTACTTAAATTAACAAACAGATAACACACACTAATACAGTCATCTCAATTAACACCGGTTATCAGACAGATTCTACACACACCCAAAGTACACGGGGCTACATGACCGCTTTGTCGCAGCCCCTAAACTTAAGAAACAACCAACCAACCACTTAATCAGATGGAAATACTGAATCTGATCTCGTGCAAGTGCGTTGTCATTGCAACGTCTGATGGCCCATGCCTCATCAATTTAGTAGTGTTGCCATGGCAACCACTGATAGCTCTTGGCATTTTCTTATAATTCCGAAATCATTTTTCTCGTCCATTGGCGTAATGGTGGGTCATATCAAAAATTCTTTCAGACAAAAGTTTTAGGTAATTATTAGGGGAATATTGTCCATTTTGTACGGTTTTGATATTGTGCCTATTAAGAGAGATATGATTAATGTTTCCCGAAAAACCCACTTTTTTCCACCCCTTTGGTCAATGGTTGGTGCTATCATAAAACGTATTTGACAAATATTTTTGGCACTTATCCGACACATATTATGAACTTTGAATGGATTCGATATTGCACGTATTAAGAGAGTTATAGCGAAATTTCACTTTTTCGAAAAATGCCCCCCATTTTCACCCCCTTCGACCGATTTAGCCCAGTAACGAACTCGACCGAGATTTTATAGGTATACATCTTCGGTAAAAAATTCGAAGTAATTGGTGCGAAATTACGGCAGTTATCGTGTCCACAAGAAACTGATATACATATATATATATATACATATATATATATATACATAAATTATATATAAACTTTTGAACTGACGGTGGTTTTGGGGTCTGGGGGATGTGAAACGCGAAGATATGTCGAAATTTTCCGGAAGTCGAAACATGGGACCCATTGCAATAGTTAGCTTTCTAATGAAATCTACCTAATAATGAAATCTACCTAAAAGTTACAGGCTTGCAGGCCATCCATGAGGTCCATGTCTCCCCAGCTAACGGCTGGATACTCCTCATTCAACCACTTCCGCACGACATTTGCAAAGGCAGGCAGTGTGCAATCTTGCATGAAGCTAATGTTGGAGGTATTTTCCCACCCAATAGCCGTGGGCCAAACGTAATCCTGAAGCATTTAAAGGTCGCGTTCCCCATTCATTGTGTTACGCAGGAGATATCAGGCGAAGTTCCTTCTTTGTTATTGTTGATTGTACTGCCTCTCATGGCCACCGTTGATACTACGTGGCATGAAAAATCACATTCCTATTTTTTGTTCTGCTGACATTTAATAATACCTAGTGACTTCACGCCCACCCTGTCGTTGAGGCCACATTATGATCCTCCTCAGTGTTTGTTTTTAGCCAACTTTCGTTTTTTGCAAAAACTGAAAGTAGACTTATGAGATCAACACAGGGCGAAAAATTGTGTGCCTCTGTGTGTGTATATGTGTGTGTGTGAGTCTGTGTACTCTGAATGTCTGTCCCCCCTATCAATTTGAACACGATGACACCGAATTGAACGAAATTTGGTACAGAGGTAGCACTAGCAATGGGCACCTCAGTGTCATGTTTTATATTTCCACCAAATTTTGCAACATCATATACTTATATGGTGAGGGTCTTTTAACTAAACTAGTAGGTCATCAGCCCAAATGTTTGCGGATGGCGGCCATGTATGTGTGCAAATAGATTCCCCCTATCAATTCAAACACGGTGAAACCAAATGGAACGAAATTTGGTATAAGAGTAGCAATCGTAAAGGGCCCCTCAGTGTCATGTTTTATATCGCCGCCATCTCGACGGAAACGTAATGGCGGCCACCCAAATGTTAAAAGCTTAAATCAAATTACGACCAAACTAATCATCTGATCTCTACCACATTTTGCTACTTTATACCTTTATGTACGAGGAATATCTTGAACGAACTACAAGGTCATCAGCCCAACAATTTTTGATGGCGGCCATGCATGTGTGCAAATCGATTCCCCCTGTATACTCAAACACGGTGAAACCGAATTGAACTTAATTTTGTACAGAGGTAGCACTAGTAAAGGGCACCTCAGTGTCATGTTTTATATCGCCGCCATTTTGACGGAAAGGTAATGGCGGCCCCCCAAATGTTAAAAGCTTAAATCAAATTACGACCAACCTAATCATCTGATCTCTACCAATTCTTTCGACATTATATCTTTATGTACGAAGAAATTGTTGACCAAACTACAAGGTCATTAGCCCAATAATTTGCGGATGGCGGCCATGTATGTGTGCAAATAGATTCCCCCTATCAATTCAAACACGGTGAAACCGAATTGAACGAAATTTGTCACAGAGGTAGTACTAGCAAAAGGAAACTCAGTGTCATGTTTTATATCGTCGCCATCTTGACTGAAACGTAATGGCGGCCACCCAAATTTTAAAAGCTTAAATCAAATTACGACCATCCTAATCATCTGATCTCTACCAAATTTACCATCAACATACCTTTATGTGAGAAGCGTTCTTTGACCAAGCTACAAGGTCATCAGTCCAATAGTTTGCCTATTGCGGCCATGTATGTGTGCAAATCGATTCCCCCTATCAATTCAAACACGGTAAAACAGAATTGAACGAAATTTGGTAGCACTAGCAAAGGGCAGCTCATATTCACGTTTAATATCTGCATAGCATGTTGTATTTCAACAAGCTACTACAACCAACATTCAATTATACTCCATGAAGAGGACAAGTAGTTATAACAATACCCATGCATTTAGGAGAAAGTAGGCTATATGTTCTTTACTGAACATCGTGTTTAAAATAAGGTATTATAATTGCAAGCAGAGTTTAAATATATATTATACTGGGATTTTTTCCTTTGAAGAATTAATAAATACTTAATCAAAATAGTTAAAAAGGCTGATCTCCAACAATTATTGGCTTTAAAATGATGATAATATAAAACATCTTTTTGAAAATGTCATATCTAAACAGTTGGTGATTGTATCTCTACTTAGTATAAAACGAAGTCCCCGATTCATCGATGTCACGGATAATCTCGAGAACCAACGGATGGATTTTGATGCGGTTTTCCGCATTCTGTAAAGGCTATCTCGATGAATGTTTCTGTTGAAAATAATTCATTTATGATCAAAGGAAGCCAAGCAGTAATGATTTTAGTAAAACAGTCGGAAAAACCTGACGTCCGTGCGATTGTTAAGCTCACGCTGGACAAACCGATAAAAATATCAATATACAGTGAACCGCTTTTCTTTCCCTCCTGTAGTCTTTTCCTTTTCTCTTTTCTTCGGCGTGTCAATTATCGGAATTGTTCTCTTTTCTTGTTGATTATTAATGGCCAGAATAGCCGAGCAGATCAGTGGACATTTCTATAATTGCTGATCAAGGTTCATTATAGTGATTTCTTGCTCTGCCGAATCGTGATTAGTGACCCCTCTTACCTTTTTATCTTATTTTTTCCGACATCTGTGACAACCCTTTGTTACTTTCTGGGCAGTCTTCTGTTTTTTATCTCCCATGTAGGACTTGATATTTTGTGCTACCACTCTCGTTTTCGAGATGCCTTGCTTTTCCATCAGTTTTTTACCCTTTCGTTTGTGTTTATTATAAAGGTGTGCGTAGGTGCGTGAATTTAGCTTATTTTGTGTAATTCCGCGATGTCGGATTTAGCAGATCCATCAAGGTATGTTACGACTTACTATCCCTGTATGTGTGTGTGCGTATTTGGTTATCGTATGGAATACTAGGGCGTATCGCCTATTCTAGTATGTCCATTGTGCGTCTGTTATCTTTGTCCCCCTATCGTCATATATTTTTGTGTAGGTATTTGGTACAGTTTACTGTATAGTGCGTTCTCCAGTAAGACCATTGCCATACTTCTTATCTTTTGTTTGCCTGTTATCTTAAGATTGCGTCTTCGTACGCAAGTCTATGAGTATGGCTTAATCCCTTTTCTAGCGTAACGTATTTTGATGGATATCTTTCATTTTGTGTAACGTAACATCTCTCGTGTTTATTTCATTTCGGTTAGTTGCCCCTCATTTTGTGTTTATTCATTTACGTCATATCTACGCGCGCTATTATTAAACTCCGTCCTGTCTCATACTCCCTCACCTCCTTCAGGGCTATTTGAGTTACCGTTCGCTTCTATGGCGGTACACTCACTTTTCCCGACTCGTTGTCTAGACCTTGTTATCTTTCTCTTTCACAATGAAATTTTACTCTTTATGAGCATTCTTCCCCCATATACGTTCCCCTATACCTTTACCTCGTATCGCCCATAACCTTAATGTCACGGTCCCTTGAACTGTCAGATTATCTTGTCAACCACATAACCTTACATTAGCGTGTTAAGCTTCCTCGTCTTACCTTAGGAATATTTCCTTGGAGAATACATTACCGTTCCTTTACTTTAGTGTTGAGTATGTGTACCTTATTTAGTCCGTTATTTAGTCTTTATTTCTTTAAGCTAGGTTAAGCTAGGCCCATGGTTCTCAATGAATAGCGCATTCGAATAGAACTTGCATTCACATCGCAGTGAATGTACGTTCAATCCATTGCCTCTGATACCTTCATAACCTTAGTCCGGTTTAATGGGCCCAGCGCCGGGCTAATTGGTACACACTTCCACTGCGTTTAACATCTTATGTTCTGCGAGAAGATCGATGCTGTTCATCATCTAATTGAGGGTAAGTATCTCTCCCGCTCGTAGGTAGTTCATTAGTATTGCAGAGCGTGGTTTCGAACCCAAATCCGCTAACATATTTTCCTTTGTCTAATCATTTTAATTACAGATCCGAAATTCCAGCCAGCCAGTTCATTGTTTTCGTAATGGTTTGTAATAGTCTCGTATATGCATTGATGTTCTGCTTTCTTTTTCATGTAACGTTCAATATTGTAATCACCATCTGAGAGAGGTACCTAGTGAAATGTGACTTTGAATTACCGTCACAATATGGAATGTGCTCATTACATGTCGAAGTATGGACACAGGAATCGAGGTATTTTACGAGGGAGCAGCATAAGGTAGGGTCTCAACTTTTAATTTTATTTGACCTAGTTTCTTCATTTCCTGCATGACATTTGCAGTGGAGTGAATAGAGCTAGCATTCTAAACTTTATTTACGTCATGCCATGTTTACCTTTCGCTATTGGAATGTGCATTGTTGAGGGGCGAAGTCCAATGTTGCTCTGACGTGGCAACATACGTTGGCGCATGCCAACTACAACTATAAATGAAACTCGAAGGAATAAGAAACAGGACGAGAGGATGTATTCAAAATGAATATCAAATAAATGACGATGCATAGAGGAACGTGAACGAGCTAAAATGAAAAGGGCGTTATAAACAACAGGCATAATTAAACAGAATTACCAAATTATAAAATAGTACCGAAGTAGTGCAATAAATGTGTAGTGACATAAAAGTCACAGATAAACAGAACGAAAGATACGAGTAGACTAAGCTAGACGTGCGATGTAAAGATACTAAAGGACAGACAAACAAGACGTTACAAAAAATTAAGTGAAATGCGTGTCGTTGTGGAGGGACAGGTACATACCGTAATAAGGCAGATATCGTGCAATCCGCAAACAATAAAATACAGAAACTAAAGACGGAATACTTCGGAACCATATCGCACCAAATGAACTACAGAAATAGGTTAAGGTAAGAAAAAGGTACGGGACATGAATCAAATCGCAATGAATACGAGATACACAAAAATAAACTTGAGGATGCTACGAGATGCAAAAAGATATAAGATCGTTTTGCTGGTCCCAAAGGATGTGGATTTTTCTGGTATTGGATCCGACCCAGAACGAACGTGGCAAACACAGAATCGTCTGACATGGCCATAATGGAAAACACAAAAACACGGCTAAAAATAACATCACAAAGTCATATGAGTGTAAGGCATGCATGAAAGAAAGTGGAATGAATCCAACAATTCAACCAGCCCTGACCCCAAGACATAAATAAGGGAGACACAGCCAAAACGAAAGCCACCAGGCAAAGGTTGACACTCGCGTGCCAAACTCAAGAGAAAAGGGAGGAAAGGAAATTACGAAAATAAATAAATAAATAAACAAATAAACATTTCTGCAACTCACCAAGATACGTCGTGGATTTAGAAGCACTAAAATATAACGAAGCACAATCGCAAAACCAAACACGAACACAATTAAAATTAATTTACATTTAAAACACGATATGTACTCACTCCAGAACTAACACGGAAGGAAAAACAAGAAGTTCCGTGAAGAACTATACAGCCTACTTTTCATGCCAACGATTATTCTACAGTATATGAACCCTATCTAGAATAATGACGAAATTAAGTTGGTAATATCGAAATATCTAATTAGTTCAAAATATACCTGGTATAATGTAGCCTAATAGAGCACTACAGTTGGCAGCCCTGGTGACTGAATATATTCTTAGTTCCACCTCTTAATGTACAGAATACAAAATTTGGTTGAAGTCCAATGGACGTTACATGCAGTTAGACACTGGATCTATCAGCACGCGTAAAAGCAATTTGCCAACAATACCATAAGTGTGCTGGTCAGAAATAATCTGAATTATTATGATATCTTGTTGTGCCAATTTTGGATGAAATCCATTTGTTAGTATAGAAGTTACATGTATTTTAAAATTGGACATATCAGCAGGCATAGAATCATGTTGGTAGCACTGCCTTGTATTAATTACTCCAAATTAATCTAGAATGTCCGGTGCTATACGTGTGCAAAGTATAGAGCTGTTGGCTTGCATACTTTCTGATATATTGATATTAGGGTAAAAAGAATATAGACAGCATTTATTAACAGTTGGCAGCCCTGATTGCTCTTAACAATACTTATAGTCATATCTGTTATGGTACACATATCACATACGAAATTTGGTTGAAATCCAACTGATAGTATAGAAGTTACATGTATTTAAAAATTGGTACTATCAGCAGGCTTATAATCATGTTGGTAGAACTGACGTATATAAGTTACTCCAAATTAATCTAAAATTTCAGAATATACGTGTGCATAGTTTAAAGCTGTTGGCTTGCATACTTTCTGATATATTGGTATTTGGTTAAAAAAATAGAGATAACAATTATTAACAGTTGGAAGCCCTGGTGGCTCTTAAGAATACGCTCAGTCATATCTGTTTATGTACAGATATTACATACAAAATTTGGTTGAAATCCAATTGATAGTGTAGAAGTTATATGCATTTTAACATTGGACCTATCAGAAGGCTTAAAATTATTTTGGCAACACTGTTATGGTTGGCCTCCTGGAAATTAAACTGAAATAGTATTATCTACATGTGTGCCAATTTTGGAATAGCTCCCATGCATACCTTGCAAGATATCCAACATGGAGCTCAAATTTCTAGTGCGTTTTTTCAGCAGTTGGTAGCACTGACATCATTTTCAAATATGGACGTGAGCTATTCCGGTGCACATCTTTACTCATACTAAATTTGGTTTTGATTGCTGCAGCCGTTTAGGAGTTGATAGGGGTGGGGACACACGCAGCCAGACAGACAGAAGGACAGACAGACAGACCGACAGACACACATTTTCCCGGATCGATCTCATAAGTCTACTTTTTCCTCATTTTTGCAATATGTGAAAAGTAGGCTAAAAACAGAAGTTAACACAATATGTGGATAGGCCGAGCGCCTACCACATTAAAATGAGAACTTTACATAATGCACGTCTAGCTTCTTACTCGAATGGCGGAGAAATGCCAAGATGGCACGACAATAAGAAAGGAAGTGACCAATCACAGAAAGATAGGCCTGAGTACCAATAGTAAAAGAAATAAACGGAAGTGAAGTTACGACTCGCAGCAACCTACATGGTGGGCGGTAAATTTAAATGTCAGATCGAGAAACTTTAAATACAAATAATATAAATATAATAAATAAATAGGTTATGATAAATGAACCATGAAAGTGGTTCAACAGTACTATGAGTTTAAGAATTGTTCAGCATGAAAAGTTCTACAAAGACGTCCGCGAGAGCATATCTCAATCTTCAATACATCGCCCACTATAAGTGTTTTTACGTTTTCATTTCTTCCAACAATCTCCATTCAATTACTGAGGTGACAGTTTACGAGCTAACTGGGCGAGCCTATCACCCCAGTTACAGCCTAGCTATCGGGTGAGCCTATTACCCGAGATACAGCCAGCAGCAAACTGTCGAGGCATGTTGAGTTAAGACTTCAGAGAAGACTGCTTGTGTTTGGAGTTTCCCTGGAAGTGCATTTAACCTTTTCTTCATTTCGCCTGTGAGCTTTTCGTTCCACAAAATTCATAGTCAAGTTAAGATTGGACGGAAGGGGGATTTGTGTTTCATGCACGATGTACCTTGCCAATCTTAAATTACGTCTTACAAGAATTCGTTGCACATTCAACCCCATGATAATATAATTAATAGATCAGTCAGTGATTTTAACCCATCGTGCCGAGACGTAAAACGGGTATAGGTCGTAGTTCATTGACATCGAAGAAAAGGTGCTTATCACGTAATGCAATCATAACTGTTCCCGGGCGAAACCGGGGCGGTTTGCTAGTATTACTATAAAACAGACTAAACTGTTTTTCTTATGAAATATCTTGTGACGATCAATGGGGTGTGATTTCTATAAGTTGAATATAGACTCTTTGCGGATTGGAGCCTGTACGCAAATGAATTGGCGTGAAAGAAACGAAAATGAAACAGGAGTCCATTCAGGATATGGAATACAAGTTATTTAAAAAGGTACTTCATTAAACGTCATTTTTTTTTCGTGTAGCCTCCTGAGAGGCCGAGTGCAGGTCTTTCTAGTCGACGCCCGTGGGCGACCTGCGCGTCGGGATGAGAGATGGAATGGATGAAGATGAATGAAACTGGGCAAGGATGTGGAAGGAAGCGGCCGTGGCCTGTCAGAAGGTACTGTCCCAGCATTTGCCTGGTGTTGAAAATGGGAAACCACGGAAAACCATTTCAAGGACAGCCGATGGTGGGTCTCGAACCCACGCGTCTACCGAGTCAGCAGAGAGCTTGGCCCCTTGACCTAACGCGGAGCTTTAGCCCGCGTAGCCACTACTGTCCGTATTAAACGTCAATAAGGAAGTTCATATCAGTACGTATCAAACAACTATACTCTGTATTACCAATAATGAACGGTTACAGCTGTCAAAGCTAACACATGGGGAAATGCTGCGTTGCCACTGAGGCAGATCATGACTTATAAGTAGGGCCCGGATGTTGATGCCGGATTTTTTTTTAATGCACTTAAAACTTTCAAAAATATTCCTCTTCTACTTAGCGTTATCCCGCAGGTGCAGAGTCCGCTGTCCAGATCTTGGCTCGCCACTTGTCGCGATCGCGAACATCATAAGGTGTTAGGCTGAGCACCTTCATATCGGCATTTATTCGTATCATGCCAGAGCTGTTTTGGTCTCCCACGTGGTCATTGCCCATTGATTTCCAAGCACAGTGTAGAATTTGCTACTGTTCCTGGTGCAGCACGTAGGACGTGACCGTACCATTGGAGACGTTTTTGCCGAGCCTTCTCAGTGATGGGTGAAATGCCCATTTGCTGGCGAATTATGTCGTTTCTTACATGGTCCAGGAGTGTGATGCCCATTGACCAACGGAGCATACGCATTTCCATGTTGTGTAGTTGGCGCTCTGTAGCTCTGTCAGTTGGTCGACATTCAGCGCCATACAAAGCAACAGGACGTACTACCATGCGATATATTTTGGATTTCAGATATAGTGGCATCCTTCTGTCGCAGAGTACACCTGTAACTTCCCTCCATCTCATCCAAGCTGCTTTTATCCTGCTTCGCACTTCATCACCTATCTCACCATCAGATTGTAAGTGAGATCCTAGATACCTGAAGCTTACGGTCTTAGCTAATGTCTCTCCGTCAACTTGAATGGAGCCGTTGCTTGTTATGATTTCAAGGTATTCGGTCTTTTGCTTATTCAGTCTGAGACCGTATTGCGAAAGACGGCTGTTCCAAACTTCAGCTTAATGCTGCAGTCCTCCTCTAGTAGTATCAGCAAGTGCAACATCATCTGCGTATAAGAGAGTCCAAGGATCACTCCTTTGCAGATCCCGTGTGATTGTGTCCATGAATATAAGGACAATGAGGATCCCTGGTGTAAACTTTCAAAAATGACTGTTTTAAATTACGTAAAATTTCAAAAAAGTACTATAAAATGGAGAAAATGATCTTATAATAATAAACTCACCAATATTTCAAAAATGACATCATCATCATCATCTTGTACAGTTTCCAGCCCCAGGCTGGGTCTGTTTGGAACATAAGCCTCGCCACTTAGTCCTTACTTCCCACCACCTCTCCGCTGTCACTCTGGTCCAGTCCTCGCCTCTCTTCTTGACACATTCCTCCATGCCTTTCAGCCATCTAACTCTTGGTCTTCCCCTTCGTCGTTTCGTCTGCATCTGCATCTCATGTATCCTCTTGGGAATCTTCTTCTCATCCATTCTCTTTAAGTGTCCATACCACCTCAGTTTTGATGTCTCAATCCTACCTTGCAAGGGCTCCTCTTTCACCATTTCCCTGACCTTTTCATTCCTCACCCTGTCTCTTCTTGTTACTCCGATCCTACTTCGCAGGAACTTCATTTCACCTGCCTGTATTCTGCTCATGTCTCTTTTCTTCATTGTCCACGTTTCTGAAGCATAGGTCAGTATCGGGAAATAGTAGCTTCTGTATAACACTTCCTTGCTTTTTTGTGGGACATTTTTATTCCACACTAAGCTCCTAATGCTTCTCATAAATGCTTCTGCCTGTCTGCCACGTTCCGTAATCTCTTTGTCATTTCTCCCATTTTCCTCCACTATACTTTCAAGTACTTGAGACTTTCCACCTTCTTCAGCTGTCCACCACCAAGTGTTATCCCACTCATTGGTCTGTCCTTTTTCCTGGTCGTTAACAGGATCTCACATTTACTGATGTTGAACTTCCAACCGTACTCTCCCACTGTTTCTTCCCAAGCCTTCAGTTGCTCCTGAATTTCAACCTCCTTGTTTCCCCAGACCATGAGATCATCTGCAAACACCATTGCTTACATCTTATCTTCTCCTTAAGCTCAAACTGAAAATAGATTTCTGGCACTGGTCCATGTTCACTTTTGTCTGAGTTGCACTGCACTACGAATGCCATTCAAATGTAAATGATCTGCGATTATCAGCCAACAAGTTTTTATATATCTAAAAGCTGCCTTCAACATCAACTGATGTGATCGGAGCGTACTTGAAGTGAGGAAGGTGGTTTGCTGCTAAATCCTCCTCAATCCCATCCGTGCAGTAGTTTTCACCAGAAAGAATGTCTGAGATTTTGCATAATGTTTTACACCAAGTGTTTTTGCCCAGCAATTGTTTCAGTTTTAATGCAATACCCGCAGCAATTTTGTTGCTAAGACTAGTTTCCACCCGGTTGATTAAGGATATGGAATCAATATTTCAATATTTTAAATTATCTTGTATCAGATATTAGCTTCTTCTTAACTATGAGACACCTAACTCCCTCATATAAAGCTGTGGCATGACTAAATTGAAAAAAAAAATACATCAAAAGGCCGAATTCTCTAAAAAAGACCAAAAAATTTACCAAATTTAAAAAATGCTCTTAAAATGTAAAAATAAGAAAAAATGCAAAAAGATGCAAAATAAAAACAAGTAGTTCCGTGACGAACTAAAGAGCCTACTTTTCGTAAAATTTAAGAATGATGCCAATCTATATAGACCTATCTAGAATAATGACGAAATCAAGTAATAGAGTAATACAGTAAATTACTACAGTAGGCAGCCCTGGGGACTCTGAATAGTCTGACTTAGTTCCATCTCTTAAGGTATAGAATCCACATACAAAATTTGGCTGAAGTCTAATGGATAGTATGGACGTTACATGATGTTTGATATTGGATTTATCAGTGCACGTAAAATCATGTTGGTAACCATGGCATGTATGTGATGATCAGAATTAATCTGAAATATTACGATCTATTATAGTGCCAATTTTGGATAAAATCCGTTTGTTAGTATAGTAGTTACATGTAAATAAAAATTGAAACTATCAGAAAGCTTAGAATCATGTTGGCAGCACTGAGGTATATTAGGTACTCCAAATGTATCTATAATGGCAGGTACTATACGTGTGCAAAGTTTGGAGATGATGACTTGCATACTTTCTGATATATTGATATTAGGATTAAACAAATAGAGAGAGTATTTATTAACAGTTGGCAGCCCCGCTTGTTTTTACGAATATGCATAATCATAATTGTTATGGTACACAAAGCACATGCGAAATTTGGTTGAAATCCATTTGTTAGTATTGAAGTTATATGCATTTAAAAATTGGACCTATCAGCAGGCTTAGAATCATGTTGGCAGCACTGATGTATATAAGTAACACCAAACTAAGGTAGCATATCATGTACTATACGTGTGCAAAGTTTAAAACTGTTGGCTTTCTTACTTTGTGATATATTGACATTAGGGTAAAAACATAGTGATAGTATTTATTAACAGTTGGCAGCCCTGGTGGCTCATTAGAATACGAACAGTCATATCTACTGTAGTACACATAGTACATACGAAATCTGGTTGAAATCCAATCGATAGTATAGAAGTTACATGCATTTAGAAATTTGACCTATCGGCAGGCTTAGAATCATGTTGGCAATACTGGCACGTATGGTCTTCTGAAAATCAATCTGGAATGGCATTGTCTGTGTGTGTTGCAATTTTGGAATAGTTCGCTTGCATAACTTCTGAGATATCCTACATAGAGCTCAAATTACAATTGCGATTTTTCAGCAGTTGGTAGCTCTGACGCCAATTTAAAATATGACCGTGAGATATTCAGGTATATATTTTTGCTCTTACCAGATTTGGTTTCGATAGCTGCAGCCGTTTAGGAGTTGATAGGGGGACACACACACACACACAGCCAGACAGACAGACAGAAGGACAGACAGACGGACAGACAGACAGACAGACAGACAGACAGACAGACACACATTTTCACGGATCGATCTCGTAAGTCTAGTTTTTCCTCATTTTTGCAAAATGTGAAAAGTAGGCTAAAAATGACATATTTGAAGACGGGATGGCCCGTCCGGAGTTTCTATGTACTTCAGCATTGTTTCAGACAGCTCAGTAAAAAGATGACACGTCATCAACATCCGCCCCTACGTATAACATTCCAAGAGGCTTGCAGGAAAACACAAATACGGAGGAAGTTAGCCCACCCACCTGGCGGTCTAATGACCGTGACGAGTGAAGGCAGAAAGCGTCACACCATGTGCTCACTGCTGTGTCGGCATACATTGCAATACTGCTCGCTGTTGCTATGGAGAGCGTTACAGCTTCAGTGTGAGTGTAACTCGAATGATAGCAAAACTAGGGTGGGAATCACTGAAAGACAGAAGGACGAAATGCAGACTATACGCTATGTTTAACACTTACACTAATCGGCCACTATGGGGAGAACTATGCAAACATCAGGGAAATCCCACCTACCTGAGAAGGGCAGGTCATCCACATAAAGTTAAGGTCCGTCCACAGCATACAAATTATAAGAAATATTATTTCATTAACCATGGTATTGATAATTGGACCTCATTACCTGCTTTAGTCATAGAGCCTTTCCCCAAGCATATTGATGTGTTTTAGAGAATATTGCAATTTTGTGTAAATATTACGATCTAATTACTATAGTTCCTAAATTGCGAATTGTATATAATGTGTTTGATGTTTTTGTTGGTGATTTTCTGTATTTGTACAATTTGCCACTGGAGAATTACCCCCATTTGCAAATATTATATAATAATAATAATAATAATAATAATAATAATAATAAAAGAGTGAGTAGCTAGCGAGCAAGCAGACACTAATTATTTTCTATCGCCGTTATGGGTCAGCTGCATAGTAACAACTAACAGTCGCGTTGAGACTTGAGAGGAGTGTGGATACGTTGGGAGTTCCGTTGCTCTAATGTTGCTCTTCAGCTCTATAATACCTCCCCTGTGAAGCCGGAGCAGTTAGCTAATTCTGAATAATTGATGCAGCGTCATTTTCGGAGAAATTCTGAGCAGTTGAGTAAGATCGTGACTTCACGTCCCCCGTGACTCAAAGCCAGTGTATCACGGTCTTATTCGTTATCGACCATGTGATGAAGTTGTCTTATTTTAGTGACATTAGTATTATGAAGCCTGTTAAATCGATGACTAGAATAACATAGGTGTCCGAAATATAAAACAGGTTTCTTCTTCTTCTTGTTTCGTATAGACCATCTAAGGACCACGACATTCAACTATTCTTCTTGGTGGTTTTTCCTGGAACCTAATTTGCTGAAGCATCTTCCTAAGCGATGCCCGCCGGTCTTTTAAGCTTCTTTCCGTCCCTCCAAGTTCTTTCAGATCTTTTCTCACTTCCCACAACCATGGTGACTTGGTCTTCGTCTTTTGCCAATAACCGAGGAGCTGGTTGGTCAACCTGGTAGGATGCATCATGTAGACGTGTCCATAAAATGCTAGACGTCGTTTCCTAGCAACACCCGTGATTCGTTCACAGTACGTTTATTATTATTAATAAAAGATGTTTCCAGAATGAAAGGAGAAGCACCAAATCTAATCTCTGAATGACGCGTGATAGTGCCGTGGTCAACCTCCTTACCTATCACAAATGCTGACCATGGTTCGATTTCCGGTTGAGGCACGTGCGATTTTTGAAGTGAAAATTAACGTCCTATGGTTAGGTTTCGAAGTAACTGCAGCACGCAGCCAGTTAACCTGTTGCATTGTGATGGCTGCTGTATTAGTGCTTGTATTTTTTATAGGGATTAGACATTAGGAGGAGGTGGCTATTTCTTTACGTTAGGCACCATACCGGAGATTATCAGGGGTATAATTGGGAAGCCACAATCATCAGCTTAGCTTCTAAAGGCTAAAAGCCTTGTCGTTGCAGCCATTTCTTACGGTTTCAGCAGTCCTCTTCATATTGACATATGAGTCACGTTCCTTTTCCTTGACAATGTTCTTGAGATACGAGTGTCTTGGTCGTCCCCTTGGTTTCTTCCCCAAATATTTTCCTTCAAAAATTACCTGGAGGAGAGTGTCATGTCCGAGTATGTGTCCCACGGATTTTGCTTTCCTTTTCTTGATGGTGTTCAACAGGCATCGATTCTCCTGAATTTGGTTCAGAACAAGCTCATTTGTCTTTCTTTCCATCCAGCTTGTTTGGGTCATTCGTCTCCAAAACCACATTTCAGCTGCCTTAAGTTTTGAATCTTCTCTTTTCCCAAGAGTCCAAGTTTCACAACCATAGGTCAACACACTCCAAACAAAGGTCCTGAGAAATGACTTCCTTATCTTGAAGTTCAGGTGCTCATTGAGCAGCGAATTTTACTTATTTTGAAAGACTTTCTTCGCCAACACTATTCTTATTTTATGGAGTAATTTGAATGGGTAATGGACTCTGACTCACGCGGTGATTGGTCCCGCTCCAGCAGACCTGAGTTATTTTTTTGACAGAGTCAGGAGATGAACCTGTACCTCATGGTTGACAGCTAGGAATTCAAACCAGTGCACCTTGGTCTTTACAAGGTTTGCACTGATAGTCATATTGCATTGTGCATTCTTTCTCGCTCCTGGGTTTGTCTCTGACCACATTCTGCCCTGACCTCCGGCGTTCTGACGTCAGCCACATTTGTGTGGTCGTGATGTTCAAATATCTCCGTGACTGCGACAGAAATGACACAACTACAGCAAAAGTCAATAATAAAATCCACACAAAGCCTCGTTAAAACTTGTAACAGGCGGTTTAGTTTACGCTTTATTTCATATTTACATCTAACGTGCGCAGCGCGCCTGCGCGTGCGGCTTGGAGGCTAATCGGTTCTCGATATTATCGGACTTGCACACGAGGACAAGCTTTGTGCTTTAGAACGACATTCTCCAGGCACAACTATGCACATCGTCGTTCTACTAATATCTGTGCGAACTTAGTTTACAGATATTTCAATAAAATCATCAAAATAATCTGCGCTTAAGGCATTCTGGAATTAACCTTAAACCAGTGTCGTAGAGTCTTTGGATCATGAAAGTGGGTGTGGGATCTGAAAGAATACCAGATATAAACTGATCAAAAATAATACAGTACCTATTAATATTTCTTAATACCGTAACAAGAAGTTCCGTGACGAAATAAAGAGCCTACTTTTCTTAAAATTTAAGATTCATGCCAATGATTAATCTCTTTGGACATATCTAGAATAATGACGAAATTAAGTTGGTAATATCGAAATTTGTAATTAGTTCGAAATATACCTGGCATAATGTAGCCTAATAGAGCACTACAGTTGGCAGCCCTGGTGACTGAGTATATTCTTGGTTCCATCTCTTAAGGTACAGAATACAAAATTTAGTTGAAGTCCAATGGATAGAATAGATGTTACATGCAGTTAGACATTGGATCTATCAGCGCGCGTAAATTCATGTTGGCAACAATGTTATGCATGTGTTGGTCAGAAATAATCTGAAATATTATGATGTATTGTTGTGCCAATTGTGGATGAAATCCATTTGTTAGTATAAAAGTGACTGGTATTTTAAAATTGGACCTATTAGCAGGCTTAGAATCATGTTGGCATCACTGACGTACATTAGTTACTCTAAATTAATCTAGAATGTCAGGTACTATACATGCACAAAATTCAAAGCTGTTGGCTTGCATACTTTCTGATATATTGGTATTTTGATAAAAACAATAGAGAGAGCATTTATTAACAGTTGGCAGCCTTGGTGACTCTTAATAATACGCTTAGTCATATCTGTTTATGTACACATAGTACATAAGAAATTTGGTTGAACTCCGTTTGTTAGTATAGAAGTTACATGCATTTAAATGTTGGACTTATCAGCAGGCATAGAATCATTTTGGCAACACTGTCATGTATGGCCTCCTGCAAATTAAACTAAAAAAATATTATCTATATGTGTGCCAATTTTGGAATAGTTCTCATGCATACCTTCCATGATATCCAACATAGAGCTCAAATTTCCATTGCGGGTTTTCATCAGTTGGTAGTACTGACATCATTTTCAAGTATGGCATTGAAATGATCCGGAATAGATCTTCACTCGTACCAAATTTGGTTCCGATTGCTGCAGAGGGGGGGGGGGACACACACACACACACAGATAGACAGACAGACAGACTCACATTTTCCCGGGTCGATCTCATAAGTCTACTTTTCCTCATTTTTGCAAAATGTGAAAAGTAGGCTAAAAAATACTATGCCTATCAATACACATTATGGAACATCCAATCAATTGTCCCTTCAACGGAGTCTTTTTCTGCTTAAATGTAATTTGTAATCTATTCTAATCAAAACTTAAGTGTAAAGATAACTATACTGTGAATTAATCAACGTATTTAATAGGTATCTTTCCGGCAAGTTTAATGTTAAATATTCTATTCCCAATTATTACAGCTTAAATTGAGACCAATAGTCTATAATGATATTTATTTAAAAATTTCATTGGTATAGTAAACCATTCCGATGTGTGATGAGATCTAAATCGGAAGATGTTTTCCATTTAGATGATTGGATACAATTTGTTCGGATAATAATTCAAGAAATTCTCATTTTGATATCTGTTTGCGCGTTTTTTGTTTGACAATATTCATCAGTTTTGTGTCATCTGTAAATAAATTCCAAATTATATTGTTCCAATTCATTTTTAATTTAATGTTTTTTGTAAGTTTATACAATTACCTTCAATGTGCGAGGAATGCTGTTTGGTGCTAGGGCACTATCTATCGAGAAGTTGTGGAACTGCTCCAGAAGCTAGTCATAGAAAGGAATAACCTGATCACTCTTGCTGAGAGTATCATTGCTGACTCTGTGGCCATAGTGCAGCACCATATTTACAAGAGTGCCAACACCTAACATTACTGATAAGAAAATTCCACTGGATTTTATTTTGTAAAAAAATGTGCAATGAATTGTCCTAACAAGGATTGAGGGGTATGCCGTGCCTTAAGGCACCTTGGGGACACCAAGAAGCTTCAGTTTTTAATGTGTAACATCTTTCCACTCGGTTGCTGGATATTTTTGTGGGAGTGATTTAGAAAAAAGGGACTGAAGTGGATCGGACGGAAGAGTGTAAAACGCACTACCAGTTGATCGCATCGCTCCTGGCCGCTTTAGCAGCCAGAAGGGATGTGATCCAGCTGGCAGTGGTACCATGTGGAATGATTATCACATACGGCTTACTTTGTAACAGCAGAGTATCAAGAAGGCAGTGCGAGAGTAGAAATATCAAGTAGGCAGTGAAGAAAAAAAGTCAGTCTCTATTAACGTAACTTAATTACTGACAGGAGAGTGATGTAACAGCAGAGTATCAAGAAGGCAGTGCGAGAGTAGAAATATCAAGTAGGCAGTGCAGAAAATAAAAGAGAGTCTTGGAATTGTTATGTATTAGAGTGTAAAAAGTAAAAAGATTTTTTGTGTGTTGATGAATGTCACGGATAATAAAAACGGTAACAACTTCAAGATAGGATAACATGTCAGATGTTATACATCATATGCGACTACTGTAAGGCTTGTATCTTTTTTTATTGCTTTGTGAATAAAATTCTGTTAATTAAGTAGAATGTAAATTAGTTTTAAGCTGAAGAAGTCTTCATTGAAGTGTCGAAACGTGTACAATTCCTAATTGAATAGATGTTTCATAATTTATATTGACGGCGTAGTATTTTTAAGAGATATCTATTAATCAATACGGGAAATATCTTACATTTTCCTAGCATGGTGAATGTAATTGCTGTTATTTTAATATTTTGAAGATATTCTGATAATTTGCACCTTTAAGAGTTCAAACAACAGTAAAGCAAAATTATTAATGACTCAAAAATTATAAAATAATCCACCATGGATTTGCTAAGTCCTTGGTATTGTGGGGTTTGAAGCCATTTTTCAGTGTACTATCTACTTTCTTCTGCATTAAGCCAAGGCCGGTATTAGCGGCAGTAATAAAGGTGCCGGGACGTCTTCAAAAGACCGGGCAGCGCTTAGTACGAATGACTTTTTAGTCCACGCGTGGCGAAGACAGTTCCACGGTCTTTAATAGTTGTAGACCTTCCTGTATTCAATAACATACATCTTATCTAGATTTGGCAACGTCACACAAATACACATTGCCCTGACCTCAGACAGCATATAGGAACAAGGGGGGAGGGATGGAGAAAGGAAAAACAAGTTTCGTGCAGTTAACACCCCGGTTCAGTCGACCTCAACTGGCGCTAGAGTGAACACGAAACTGCTCGAAGCTCCAGCCAGGTAGACAACCAGATAAGTAGTAGCCTGTAATATTACATATAACCATAGTTGACATTTTACAACCATATAGTAACCCCAAACAGACAAACTCCGGATTTCTATCACCATTTTAGAATTTCACCTAACATCAGATATTTTACATTTAGCATACACTGACAGTTGCATTACCAATACTGCAACTAAATAATTGTACATATTGTAAATATTTTTCACCTGTGTTCTCAAACATAGATGTTATAGCCTAAGTGTAATGGATCTGATGATGATCGCTTGACGATCGAAACTGGTCATCCTAGTGTATTCATTAATCTCATGTAATTTATTACAGGATTAGGGCATAACCCAGATATTTTTGGGTATATTCGTGTTGACCTACTGAAAAGCACCAAACTTTTGTTCCTTGGTATTGGTGAAGACATAGGTCTTGAACCGAATGCCATTTAGCATATCGCAAGCAGAATCCTGTCAATAGGCAGGAGAGATTTATTGGAAAAGAACATTTGGATACATGAAAATAGGCTATTTAATTCTTCACAGAACTACTTGTTGATGACTGATTTAGTGGCCTTTCGACAACGTAGTCATGCAGTTACTTCAGTGTACTTCACTATGTGGGTGCAATCTTCTGTCACTGGGAGGGCTGTAATAATGCTTATGCATAATTGGGGTCAACATTTGAATAGAAATGAGCTTTGGATTTGATTTAGATACCATCGCAGTATTCTCCTAGAATAGAAACGTTGGATAATCCAGGATGTCTGAGGTGGGAATCGAGCCCATCTCTCCTCAGTTTTGCCTCCACTAGGCTGAGTATTTCCCGCTCCATTATTGGCAGAACCAGGAATGGAGCCTGGACCACGGAGGTGACATCCAAAATACTGAAAACGAAAATCGATAAATGTAAATCAAAAATATTGGAATGCAGCAGAAAGACAACAGAAACCTCTATAGACATCAAATTGACAGGTAAAAAGCTAAAGGAAGTAAGAGACTTCTGTTACTTAGGAAGCAAAATAGCCAGTGATGGAGGAAGCAACGAGGATATAAAACAAGATGTTCAGTAAAGAACATATAGCCTTTCTCCTAAATGCATGGGTATTGTTATAACTCTTTGTCCTTTTCAAGGAGTATAATTGAATGTTGATTGTAGTAGCTTGTTGAAATACAACGTGCTATAGGGATATTAAACATGAATATGAGGTGCCCTTTGCAAGTGCTAACTCTGTAAAAACATTCATTCATTTTGGTTTCACCGTGTTTGAATTGATACGGGGAATGGATTTGCACACATACATGGCCGCTATTTGCAAACTATTGGGCTGATGACCTTGCAGTCAATCATAAGATGCTTTCCACAAAAAGGCATGTTGTTGCAAAATCTGCTAGAGATCAAATTATTAGGATGCTCGTAGTTTGATTTAAGCTTTTAACATTTGGGTGGCCGTCATTCCGTTTCCGTCAAGATGGCGGCGATATAAAACATGACACTGAGGTGCCCTTTGCTAGTGCTACCTTTGCACTAAATTTAGTTCCATTCGCGTTCACCGTGTTTGAATTGATAGGGGGGACAGACATTCAGACTACACACACTCACACACACACACACAGACTCACACACACACATACACACACACAGACTGACACACTTTTTTTCGACCTGTGTTGATCTCATAAGTCTACTTTCATTTTTTGCAAAAATCGGAAGTAGGCTAAAAAAGTAGTTTGGCTCAGGCAAGGAGAGCATTTCTTTTGACATCGAATATAGATTTAGGTATTAGGAAGTCATTTTTGAAAGTTTTTCTGGGGTCTGGAGCGTGGAACTCTTTGGAAGTGAAACTTGGACTATTGGTGCAGCAGAAAAGTGAAGAATTGAAGCGTTTGAAATGTGCTGTTACAGGAGAATGACGAAGAAGAGATGAGTAGATAGGGTTATAAACGATGAGGTATTAAGACGAGTGGGAGAGGAGAGATGTTTCTGGCGACAGCTAATGAAGAGAAGAGCTGGGTTGGTAGTACACGTACTAAGACACCCAGGAATAGCAAGCTTAGTTATGGAAGGAAAGGTCGAGGACAAGAACTATAGGGGTATAATAATAATAATATCGTATGGCCTCGGTGCCGGGTGCTAGTTTTGTTATTTGACACACAGAGGGTAGCTTGCATGTCGAATTTCGTTGCTCCTTGATTCACTATGAAAGTCAAGGAGGTTAGAAATCTAAGCTCCTTGAACACTATAGCGCTTTCTAGTAGAGCAATGAGGAACTTTGTGTTGGCGGAAACTCCCGAGATTAATTTTTCCATTATGAACACGGTTTACTGAATTCAAATGGGTTCTTTCACATGCCAACATCGTATGACATGCGTGTCGTATTTTTGCCGCCTTTCAAAATTCACTTACCACGGCCAGGTGCGAACCTGCAATCTTGGGGTTATTAGACCGACACGCTATCCACTCACCCACCGTGGCAAGCTACTATAGGGGTAGACCAAGCTTATAATATGTTAAACAGAGTGCCTCGGATGTAGGTTTGGTAGCTATGTAGAGATGAAACGAGTAGGTCAGGACAGGGAGGCATGGAGCGCTGCATCAAACCAGTCAAAAGACTGAAGACTCAAACAAACAACCAAGAATGCTATCGACTACACCTGCAGGTGGACACCGAATGCAAGAGTGGGGGGGAGAGTAGGGGGCGTAACTTACATCTTTCTCAATCCTTAACGAGTAAATTCGTTCACCCCTGATGAGTCCCATTTTTATGTGCTCGGGAATGAGATGCGATTTATGTCTATTTATCCAGTAGTTCTTACAGCCAGATATCCTTCCTTACGTGATCCGTATCAGAGGAGTTAATGAGATAATAGTGAAACAGGACAATGAGTTGGAAGGAAGTGCCCAATGGCCGTCATTCGCCTCTAACTGAAGGCCTGAAACAACGGAAAATAATGTCAGTGCCTACTTATGGTGGGCTTCGAACCCGATGATTGGCAGTTCCCGTGACCGCGGTTAGTACTCGTTACATAAGTAATGGTTTTTGAACTTCACTTCAAAGAAGCGTTGCTGTTGTTGTTATTGTTCATTTATTTAGGCCCCCCAGGGGCTCACATCTAGTGGGACGTAGGTTGGCGACCATGGGGCCCCAGCTGAGTCCGACATTGCTTCCACTTACTTGCGCCGGGCTCCTCTCCGTCTTCTTTACTGTCGACCTCCTTTGGTCAACTCTTGTTCTCTTCCGACGCCGACGGTATTAGGGTATCCGAGGCCTAGGGAGTGTCTTCCTTTCCCGCCTTAATTGGCCCTTGTCTCACCTTTTCTGATACCCTCCTTCTGCGAAGGGTCAGCCTTCTTTTTCTTTTCATGTTATCTGCTCAAGGCCCTCAAGGAGGCAGGGTGTATGTAGCCCCACCACTTCTGGTGCACCCTAGATATTGCTACACCCTCAGGGGCTCACGGCTGGTGAGTTCGGGAGTTGGCCACCCCGAGGGATTCCTGAGCTGGGTCCGGTTTTCTCCATTTTATCCATTACCTCTGGGGCGGACCCTCTCCTCTTTCACTTCCCTATCTGCCTTTCATGGCTCTCCTTCCTTCCAAGCCCCTCAATCCGCATTCTTCGAGGGTTGAGGGCATTTCTTTTCCTCCTGTTCTTTATTTGCCTTATTCTCCTTTTGTCTCCCATTTCTTCTTGTAGTATGTAAGTTAGTAGTTACTTTTAGTTATAGTTTATATTTCATTTTCATCTTCACGATCACCCAAACAATTAGGGGCCGATAACCTAGATGTTAGGCCCCTTAAAACATCATCATCATCATCATCATTTATTTAGGAGCTTTGGGATATCGTGGCCATATAGCTCCGTGTAATTTTTTTTTCAGTAAGTGTGTGTGGAATCTGTGCTATTACCTGCATTTATTATTGCCTCTACTATTGTGTGTATTTGGTGAGGTAGGATTTGAGTAGGTGACAGCCGTGGCTTTAATATAGATACCATCCAGCAATTCTCCTCCTCTAGCATTCTTGGTTGTCGCCACGGGTTCGATTCCCGGCTCTTTCAATACATTTAACTAGTGGGTCCGTGCGAGCTTTCGCAACGTGAATGTAGTTTTATGGTGTAGTAAGGAAGAATATGGGAGAACGAAGTTTTAAATATTGAAGAAATGTATTTATTGTTGTTAAACGGCATACGTACATGAGAAGAACACAAAGAATTATGTAGAACAGTGTTTTGAGCTTGTCACAGCACCTCTTTGTAGACAATATTCGATGTTACAACGAATTCATTGGTTATTGTGTGCTCGGGAGTTTCTTCTACAGCAATTTTTACATTTGCAAAGGATTCAACCCTAGAGAAAGTCTTGGCAAGACTACACCGGAGCCATCTGGTGAGAGACTCCTCATCTAGCAGTACGCCTCGCTCCCGCCAGATGGCTGCGGCCGTCGCGCTAACCTGCGCTCTAGCGGTAGGCTCACCTAGCAGTACGCCGCGCTCCCGCCAGATGGCTGCCACCGTCGCGCTAACCTGCGCTCTAGCGGCAGGAGGAAGTGAGTGCGTTTCGGGCACACATGGGGTTATGTGGAATCTGTAGGTACCCCATATGTGTAGGTTGGTGTTAACAGGACCTTATATTAGGTACAAAACCGGAATGGGGCCTTAGCAGAATAATATAGGGAGGACCAGAATTACCCGTCGCGGCTTCGCCCGCGAATATTCTAGTTGTAAAGAGTACACTTATCAAAATCTCAATCATGAATGCTATGACTGATTTATCCTTGGTATGAATAATCAGACTTTATCAATTCAGCTACTGGTGCAGTGATTAGGGGTTTGTCATTCCGTCATAGGTATATTAGAGCGAAGTTAGTTTTCTGGGAATATCACAGACACTGTAAATTTAAGGGCCTTTAAATGTGGTTTTCGCAGACCCTTTATAGTCGGGTGAAAAACACCTTTCGTACCACACTCACACGTGAAAATTGCGTGAAAAATATCTAGAGTGCCACTTGACCCCCTTAAGCGCATTATACTGTATGTATTGATGAATGTTACAGCTTAATTTGGTTCAGTGATAACCTTATAACCGTCTGGAAACTTTCACAGTAATGTAATAATTGGAATTGCATTGCGTCTTACAGAAATACATGGACCTGTGAGATTCTGTTACCATGGTTACCGTGTTGCATTCTTTCATTATTTCATTGTAAATATACATATTTTAAGGTATTTATTTAATTGTGAGGCATTTAAAGAGTAAGTGAGTGCGTTTCGCTTACGCATTGGGTTATGCTGAACCAGTAGGTACCCCATATGAGTAGGTTGGTGTTAATGGGACCTTATTTTCGGTGCAAAACTGGAATGGGACCTTAGCGGAATAATATAGGGAGGGATTATTAGTATTAAGCATCAAAATGAATAATGTTAGTATTCTAGGGTTAAAAGAGTTCCACGCAAATATCTCGCTCAGTTTGGTGGATATATCATGCTCTGCTAATACACAGTAAACGTCCTGAGAGTCCTATAATAAAGTAGAGGAAGAGTTTTCCCTTCCAATATTGGGGACTTCTTAATTCCACCCTCATACTTTTAGTTCCTTCCATCTTCTCCATTTAATTCAACTTCTTTTCCCTTATTTCGATGACAATAGTCGACGGCTGGCTAGAGAAGCCAGTGATTTATTATAAAAGGGACAAGCTGTAGATTACAGAAGGGAGAGAGAAGGACAGATCTAAATGTATCACTTGTGCGTTAAAAACTCCATGTCAAAGACAAAGCTGGTTCTTATAGAAATAAGATTAATGACGAAGTTTCCGCACAAGTCTGGACCATTCCCGCTGTCTTCAAGCTGTCCCTATAGATAGACAATAAGTGCTAGATAGCGATCTACTGAACGTACTAAAGTGATTTCTTGACAGAGACAATCCGTGACCTCACTTACTGAAATGACAAGAGTGTTTCTACAGAACTTCGTGTTTCCAATCCTCAATGGATCATGGAGATAAATCGTTTGATTTTTCAACAAGTTTTAGTTGCTAGAAGGGTGACACCCTCACTGAACACTGAGGACCAACTCAGCTAAGGACATTTAAGCGCTGGCCACTGTATTCGTGTTCAAATAACGCCATCAGTCATTCATTAAATCACTTGAAGCTGTTCTGCGCAGAAGTTCACATGGACATAGTGTGATGCATGCGTGCGAGAAGAAGTGATATGCTAGTCTTGGCTGAGATAACACCGATTCTGCGGATATATAATCTCGGGTTCTTACTCCAGTTCGTAATCTCGATATAATTCGTTGTGGAGCAAACTTGGCCACTTTCAACCCTTGTTTTTGCTGTTGTTGTTATTTTTGTTTGAGTCTTCAGTTTTTTGATTGGTTTGATGCAGCCCTTCTTGACTCCCTGTCAAGAGCGAATTGTTTCATCTCTACAAAGCTACCACATCGTACATCCAATGCATTCTGTTAAACATATTCTAACCTTGATCCAACCCTACAGGTCTTGTCCTCGACCCTTCCTTCCATAACTAAGTTTGTTAATCCTGTGTGTCTTAGTATGTGACCTACCAACCTATCTCTTCTCTTCATTAGGAGTCGCCAGACACAGCTCTCCTCTGCCACTCGTCTTAATACTTCATCAATTGTTACTGTATCTACCCTTCGTTTTCCTGTAACACCACATTTCAAATGCTTATATTCTCCTCTTTTCTGCTGAGCCAACGGTCCAAGTTTCACTTCCATAGAGCGCCACACTCCAGACAATGGCTTTCCAAAGTTACTTCCTAATACCTAAATCTATATTTGATGTGAACATACTCCTTGTCTATAGAAATGCTTCCCTTGCCTGAGCTTTGACCATCACTGCTTATTTTGCTTCCTTTAACACTGTTCACGTGCCAAAGTCACATTTATTTGTTACTACCAACTCGCCCCGGCTTCACCCTGGAACAGTTATGAATGCATTACGTGATAAGAGCTTTCTTTTCGATGTCAATGAACTACGACCTATATCCGTTTTACGTCCGGCATGATGGGTTAAAATCACTGACTGGATTATTAATTATATTCTCATGGAAATGCATGTGCAACGAATTCTTGTTAGAATGGTGGGGTGCATGAAACACAAATCCCCCTTCCGTCCAATCTTAACTTAACTGTGTATTTTGCGGATCGAAAAGTTCACAGGCAAAATGATGAAAACCCAAGTTTCACTTCCAGGGAAACTCGAAACACAACCAATCTTCTCTGAAGTCTGAACTCAACACGACGCGACAGTTTGCTGCTGGCTGTATCTGGGGGTAATAGGCTTGCCCGCTAGCTAGCCTGTAACTTGGGTGATAGGCTCGCCGCTAGCTAGCTCGTAAACTGTCGCATAAGTAATTGAATGTAGATTGTTGGAATAAATGAAAACGTAATAACACCTATAGTGGGTGATGTATTGAAGATGGAGATATGCTCTCGGGGACATTTAGAACTTTTCATGCTGAACAATTCTTACACTCATAGTATATTGATATTTTTAACAGTTTGCCAGCGTAAGCTTGAAAAGCGCACGGACGCCAACTTTTCTTTCGAAATTTTTACTGAAATCGTTACTGCTTGGCTTCTTTGGATCATAAATAATAATTTTCTACAGAAACCTTCCTCAAGATATCCTTTATAGAACGGTGAAAACCGCATGAAATTCCATCCAGTGGTTATCGAGATTACCCGTGACATCCAATAATCGGGGACTGTTTTAAACATAGTAGAGATCTGGTTTTTTTTTATTTTATTTTTTTTATTTTTTTTTTTATTTTGCATGTTCCGGTAATTAGAATTATTTTGTGTTTACGGAGTGAAAGTTACAATATAAATTTCTGAATGTGGTAGTTTTGTTTCTAAATGCCACTACCTCTATGGGAATCGAACCAACTCCCTAGAAGCTCTACCGACTGGCTATGCAGCCCCTGAATATTGCCAGGACAAAGCTAAAAGTAAAGAGGGTACGACTGGGCCTAAAACGATTAAAGAGTTTACCTGAAAAATTAGTAAAACAAATGTCTGATGTAGTTGAGCACATAGTCCTGATCATTACCATCATTAACCACCAGCTGGCATGGTGGGGTTGCAAACAGTCCGTTTACTTGCTAAAATGCAGCACTACTGTCGACCAAAGTATTATGTGTACTCGAGTTTGAAGGTTGTTTGTGACGTAACCAATAGACCTACATAAAATCCAATAACATCATCATTTTCGGCGTTCTATTTTACGTGAGGTCATGTAGGTTTGGAATTTTTAGTTTATATTTTAATATTTTTTGTCGCAGTTGGAACACAAAAAGTGCCCGTTTTTAAGCGTGTTTCAACCATGCGTCACATTTGTGAATTATTATCTCAAAAACCCTTCATCAGATTGAATCCAAATTTTAATACAATATACACTGGAATGTCGTACAACAGGTTTATTCATTTCAAAATTTTGCGTGTCCAAGAAACAAAGTTATCATTTTTGTAAGGTAACATATTCTCGGCTTGGGGTGGTTGAAATATGTAGTTCTTGGTCGCGTTGTAATCCTTATACATCAAAAAGTTATGCTGTATGACTTTAAAATACGTAAAGTAATTCACTTATTTTATATCGGTTTGTATTTGAACGGGGAAATAAGACCTCGCCTCGCTCGGCAGTGATGGGCTCCATCTCAGCAATGCTGTACAGCTTACCCCGGAGTGGTTAGCTGGTGAATCATGCCTTATTTCTACGAACAAATACAAACCGATATAAAATAAGTGAATTAATTTACGTATTTCACAGTCATAAAGCATAACGTCTTGATGTATAAGGATTACAACGCGACCAAGAACTATATTTTCCAACCACCCCGAGCCGAGAAAAAGTTACCATACAAAAACAAGAAGTTCCGTGAAGAACTATACAGCCTACTTTTCATGCCAATGATTATTCTACAGAATATGAACCTATCTAGAATAATGACGAAATTAAGATGCTAATATCGAAATTTCCAATTAGTACGAAATACTGTATACCTGGCATAATGTATCCTAATAGAGCACTACAGTTGGCAGCCCTGATGACTGAATATATTCTTAGTTCCGTCTCTTAAGGTACAAAATACAAAATTTGGTTGAAGTCCAATGAATAGCATGGACGTTACATGCAGTTAAACATTGGATCTAACAGCGCACGTAAAATCATGTTGGCAACAATGTCATGCATGTATTGGTCAGAAATAATCTGAAATAATATGATCTATTGTTGTGCCAATTTTGAATGAAATCCATTAGTTAGTATAGAACTTACATGCATTTTAAAATTGGACCTATCAGCAGGCTTAGAATCATGTTGGCAGCACTGACGTATATTAGTTACTCCAAATTCGTCTAGAATGCCAGGTACTATACGTGTGCAAAGTTTAGAGCTATTGGCTTGCATACTTTCTGATATATTGATATTAGGGTAACAAAAATAGGGACAGCACATATTAACAGTTGGCAGCACTGGTTGCTCCTTAGAATACGCATAGTCATATCTGTTATGGTACACATTGCACATACGAAATTTGGTTGAAATCCAAATGATAGTATGGAAGTTACATGTATTTAAAGTTGGACCTGTCAGCAGGCTTAGAATCATGTTGGTAGCACTGACGTATATAAGTTACTCCAAATTAATATAGAATGTCAGGTACTATACGTGTGCATAGTTTAAAGCTGTCGGCTTGCATACTTTCTGATATATTGGTATTTGGATAAAATAAATTAGGAGCATTTATTAACAGTTGGCAGCCCTGGTAGGTCTTAAGAATACGCTCAGTCATATCTGGTTATGTACACATACAACATACGAAATTTGGTTGAATTCCAATTGATAGTATAGAAGTTATATGCATTTAAAAATTGGACCTATCAGGAGGCTTATAATCATTTTGGCAACACTGCCATGTTTAGCCTCCTGGAAATTAAACTGAAATATTATGATCTGTACGTGTGGCAATTTTGAAATAGCTCCCATTCATACTTTCCAAGATATCCAACATGGAGCTCAAATTTCAATTGCGATTTTTTAGCAGTTGGTAGCACTGACATAATTTTCAAATATGGCCGTGAGATATTCAGGTATAGATCTTTACTCCTACCAAATTTTGTTTCGATTGCTGCAGCCGTTTAGGAGTTGATAGGGGGGGGGGACACACACAGCCAGACTGACAGACAGACAGACAGACAGACAGACAGACAGACACACATTTGCCCGATCTCATAAGTCTACTTTTTCCTCATTTTTGCAAAATGTGAAAAGTAGGCTAATGATAACAACTTTTTTTCTTGGACACACAACATTTTGAAATTAATAAACCAGTTATACAACATTCCAATGTATATTGTGTTAAAATTTGCATTCGATCTGATGACGGGGTTTTGAGATACTAATTCTTAAATGTGACGCATGGTTGAAACACGCTTAAAAACGGGCACATTTTGTGTTCCAACTGCGATAAAAAATATTAAAATATAATTTAAAAATTCCAAACCTACATGAACTAACGTAAAATACAATGACGAAAATGATGATGTTTTTGGATTTTATGTAGGTATATTGGTTACTTCACAAACAACCTTCAAACTCGAGTGCACATAATACTTTGGTCGACAGTAGTCAGTTCTGCTTCGGCGTTATGTCAATAGTGAGGACGCTGCAGGCTGGGAAGGTAGTCTTGTATTACCGAGGATAACAAATGTAGTTTGGTTCAGGCAAGGAAATTGTTTCTATAGAAAAAAATCTGTTGACATCAAATATAGATTTAAGTATTCTGTCTGTTAGGTAACACATAAATTGATAAAAATGTCCTGCATAACTCAACAAATTGCTAGCGTTTCGCCCCAATGTGCCAATTGGGCTCTTCAGTTGGTAAAGGCACACCTACCAAGACGCGTAGCAGGCACACACTGAGACGGCCATGCAAGACGCTTTGCTACATATGTAGCCACGTCTCGAAAATGCCAGTGTACCACGGGAGTCAAAAACTGGCATGCTAGAAGCTATCCTTACCTAATTGGTCAATGAATGCAAATGTTGAGCTCTGTATTTGTTTCTATAATAAATAATTCTTTTTAGTGTTCGTGTTTAAATATTGTACCCATATCTCTTTCAAAGTAATTAAATTAGTTTCCAAGATTTTATTGAATTTTGATTGCGTGGGTTCATACATGACCTCTGTATAGCAAATGTGTCATACTTAATAACCATGCCAGCGGGGGAATATTGTTCATCATATTAAACAGGTATGATAATGTTTGAAGCCATTGAATACACGCCTTGTCCACTCACTGCTACCTAATAAAAAGAAAACTTATTCATTAAAACGCGTAGTGTTTATTCATTTCAAATTCAATGAGCTCATACGATGTGGTATTTTTATTGTTAGTGGATAATACCGTATTTTTCAACTGATGGAACAACCATTCAGTACAGTCTATTCACGAGTTAATATTTACCGTACCCGTTATGTTGCGTATTAATTATACTCTCATGCTTTATTGCTCCATCGACGCTGCAATAGTGTTGTAATAGTGAGTTTGCACACGCCTTTTGTTCCAATAGTCTGTGGAACACTGGTTTTATTAAACCAGTAGTCGAAAGGCTAACACAGTATTGATTATGCTGATCAAATACATCTGAAATTGATATCCATTTTCAGGCTTCAAACAACCATAAAGTAACGTCCAATGAAGAACCGTGTAGATACTAAGTATTTTGTTCAGAACATATGATATTATTCACTAAGAGTCACGGTGAAGAGTAATATGAGTATTATCATTATTATAAAACTTCTTCTTCTTCTTCCTATTTCTTCGATTCAGCCAACTAGGGACCACGTCAGTTCAACTGCCTCTTCTTCCGAGCACTTACTACCACCCAGTGTTTTTCTTTTCTGTCTTGGTACCATGCCTTCCCTGCCTTCAGCTCCGGCTTTTCCTGGAAACCTTTGTGCGTACGTAGTTTTTCCTGAAGTGGAACACGCTCCTGGATATCTTTAGGGGAAATTTCCCTTTCACGTAGATCTTTCTCAACTTCCGTGAAACATGCCCCTTTGGTTTTCTTATCTTAAAAGTACGTCAATATCCGTTTTATTATCCTGCCTGGGCTCATTCGTGTCACGTGGCTATAATAGGCGATCCTTCTTTTTCGAATCGAGTCACTGATCTTCTCCACGTGCTTGTGCAATTCGTGGTTGTGACGCCTTCTGAACTCGCTAATTTCTTTGACGGAAGCCAGGATTTCCCTCAAAATCTTCCTTTCAATAGCCTCTAGTTTTTCCATTAGACCTTTCTTGTTCATTATTAGAGTCTCTGTCGCATACAGAGCCTCTTGTCGAATAACAGTAGACTACAGTAATGTCTAATTTTGGTGCTTAAGTATATCGATCTCTTATTGTAGATGTCTTTAGTCAGGTTGTATGCCATTTTCATTTTATTAATGTGTAATAAGCTTATGGCAAAGTAAACAAGATGTTCAGTAAAGAACATATAGCCTACTTTCTCCCAAATGCATGGGTATTGTTATAACTCTTTGTCCTTTTTAAGGAGTATAATTGAATGTTGGTTGTAGTAGCTTGTTGAAATACAACGTGCTATAGGGATATTAAACATGAATATGAGGTGCCCTTTGCTAGTGCTACCTCTGTAAAAAAATTCATTCAATTCGGTTTCACCGTGTTTGAATTGATCTGGGGAATGGATTTGCACTCATACATGGCCGCTATTTGCAAACTATTGGGCTGATGCCCTTGTAGTCAGTCATAAGATGCTTTCCACAAAAAGGCATGTCGTTGCGAAATCCGGTAGGGATCAAATTATTAGGATGGTCGAAATTTGATTTAAGCTTTTAACATTTGGGTGGCCGTCATGCCGTTTCCGTCAAGATGGCGGCGATATAAAACATGACACTGAGGTGCCTTTTGCTAGTGCTACCTCTGTACCAAATTTCGTTCAATTCGGTTTCACCGTGTTTGAATTGATAGGGGGAATCGATTTGCACATATACTTGGCCACCATCTGCAACTTATTGGGCTGATGATCTAGCAGTTTGGTCAGAATATGCCTCCCACATAAAGATTTGTTGTTGCAAAATTTGGTAGAGACTAGATTATTAGGTTGGTCGTAATAACATTTTAGCCTTTAACATTTGGGTGGCCGTCATTCCGTTTCCGACAAGATGGCGGTGATATAAAACATGACACTGAGGTGGCCTTTGCTAGTGCTACCTCTGTACCAAATTTCATTCCGTCAAAGGATGCTTCCTCCATAAAGGTATGTTGTTGCAAAATTTGGTAGAGATCGGATGATTAGGTTAGTCGTAATTTGATTTAAGCTTTGAACATTTGGGTGGCCGCCATTACGTTTCCGTCAAGATGGCGGCGATATAAAACATGACACTGGGGTGCCCTTTGCTTGTGCTACCCCTGTACCAAATTTCATTCCATTCGGTTTCACCGTGTTCGAATTAATAGGGGTAATCGATTTTGACACCAAGATGGCCGCCATCCGCAAAATATTAGGCTAATGACCAATTGGTTTCGTCAATGGATGCTCCCTCCATAATGGTATGTTGATGCAAAATTTGGTAGAGATCGGATGATTAGGTTAGTCGTAATTTGATTTAAGCTTTGAACATTTGTGTGGCCGCCATTACGTTTACTTCAAGATGGCGGCGATATAAAACATGACACTGGGGTGCCCTTTTCTAGTACTACCTCTGTACCAAATTTCGTTCCATTCGGTTTCACCGTGTTCGAATTAATAGGGGCAATCAATTTTCACACAAAGATGGCCGCCATCCGCAAACTATTAGGCTGATGACCTATTAGTTTGGTCAAAGGATGCTGCCCCTATAAAGGTATGTTGTTGAAAAATTTGGTAGAGATCGGATGATTAGGTTAGTCGTAATTTGATTTAAGCTTTGAACATTTGTGTGGCCGCCATTACGTTTCCGTCAAGATGGCGGCGATATAAAACATGACACTGAGGTGTCCTTTGCTAGTGCTACCTTTGTACCAAATTTCGTTCAATTTTCGCTCACCGTGTTCGAATTGATTAGGGGGGGGGACAGACATTCAGAGTACACACACACACACACACACACAGACTCACACACTCACATACACACACACAGACAGACACACTTTTTTTCGCCCTGTAGTGATCTCATAAGTCTACTTTCATTTTTTGCAAAAATCGAAAGTAGGCTAAAAATAGTACATTATGCAACGAGCCTATAATGGTAATACTTAAGACACGAGTATGTTTATAAAACGAGCGTATGCGAGTTTTATAATTTCGATACGAGTGCCGTAATTGCCATTATAGGCGAGTTGCATACGACTGTTTATGTTCGACGATAATTATTATAACTATTTTATGTTCGAACATAAATATTCATAAATATCTGTCGAGATTTCGCCAGTTTTATGTACTGAACAGAGCGCAAGAGACGCAGAGAATGCCTTGTATTTGGTCATGGCCTCCTCGATTACCCCACTATGACACTAGGCCAGACAGTGAAATTTAAATTAGAAGGCCGTGGAACTCAGCGCATCTTATTATCTAATTGGTCAAACAACTGTTTCTTGAGCTGAGATTGGTGGGAGAAACTGTTTCATAATGAAAAATAGTGTTATAATGAGCCTCATTATAGTACAGTTTTCTGACATATAATAGTCAGGGTCGAACATAAAATATATAACATATTACAAACAATACACATCTGACAAACAAGCAACAAATAATCATAATAATAATATCTGGCACTACAGCCCATCAAGGGCCTAGGCCTACCAAGAGACCACTGACCAGCCATTTGGCCTGCAGGTATTGGGGTGAAGCGTGGTCAGCGAATCGGGTCCCTTCGCCGTTAATCTTGGTTTTCGTGACCGGGGCACAGCCTCACCGTCAGACAGCTACTTAATTTTCCTCACGAGGCTGAGTGCACCCCGTTCCAGCCCACACGTCAGTTTCTGAAATCCCTGACGGGGCCGGGAATCTTACCCGAGGCCTTCGGGTGAGAGGAGGCGCGCTATCCCAGCACCACGGAGCCGGAAAAACAATCAAAAAAGCACCTGATAAATTTAAAGTTTCAAATCTAAATTTTGTAGTGCCTGGGATAAGTGGCACAAGTTGAAAAAATAAATTTTACTAGAGAGTGAAAAATCTGTCCATGCTGAGCTTCTATTCCCAAGATCGCGGGTTCAAATCTGGCCGAAGTCGTCGGATTTTTTAAGAGCGTTAAAAATCCCTCAGTTTGCCTTCCTTCGGAGGGGAAGTAAAGCTGGCGGTCCCATGTCATAGATTTATGGCATGTTAAAGAACCTTCCCCTAATGACAAGTGTGTGAAGCTAAATTGTATTGGTTAATAATGTAAACAACGCTCTTGGGTTCCTACGTTCGTTGCCAAGAGCCGAATGCGGTGGCGTCTGGTAGCTAAGTTCTGAACTAGTAGTCGTCGATGGTGGCGTTTGGCGGCAAAAGTAGGAACAATTTGAAAAATTCAAAAACCTGCAGTCCTTACTTGAATTTAAAAGAAAAAACACACTCTAATACAGTCATCACAATTAACACCGGCTATCAGACAGATTCTACACGCACCCAAAGTACACGGGGCTACTTGACCGCGTTGTCGCAGCCCCTAAACTGAGGAACCAACCAACCCAACCAAAAATCGGTCCTAACGAATAAATTATTTACATTTTTAAAAACTTCTGTTCCTTCTTTCTAAATGCCAAATCACTTGTGTCTCTCTACTCAAGTTGGATATGGTACAAATGCCCACGAGAATTCACTAACTAACTAAGGAATATTGCCTTATGCCACATTTCCCCGGTACTATAGAATTGTACAGCCACTCGATAGCCTTTGTAGAGGTTGGTTGGTTGGTTGGTTCTTAAGTTTAGGGGCTGCGACAACGTGGTCATGTAGCCCCGTGTACTTTGGGTGTGTGTAGAATCTGTCTGATAACCGGTGTTAATTGTGTTGACTGTATTAGTGTGTATTATCTGCTTTTTAATTCAAGTAAGGACAGCAGAATTTTGAATTATTCAAATAGTTCCTAATTTTGCCGCTAAACGCCACCGCCAACGACTACTAGTTCAGAACTTAGCTACCAGACGCCACCACAGTCGGCTCTTGGCATGAACGTAGGAACCTAAGAGCGTTGTGTACATTCTTAACCTATACAGTTTAGCTTCACTCAGGTGTAATTAGTGGAATGTTCTTTAATATGCCATAAATCTATGACATGGGACCGCCGGCTTTACTTCCCCTCCGAAGCAAGGCATACTGAGGGATTTTT
This sequence comes from Meconema thalassinum, assembly GCA_946902985.2. NCBI lineage: Eukaryota > Metazoa > Arthropoda > Insecta > Orthoptera > Tettigoniidae > Meconema > Meconema thalassinum. The sequence continues at coordinate 2,093,620,044 of OX336388.2, read as the reverse complement.
AACGCTCTCCAAGGTCACGGGTTAAAACCCGGCCGAGTTCGTGGGATTTTTATGGGCGTTAAAATCCCTCAGTATGCCTTCCTTTGGAGGTGAAGTAAAGCCGGCGGTACCATGTCATAGATTTATGGCATGAAAAAGAACCTTCCACTAACTACAATTGTGTGAAGCCAAAATTTGTAGGTTAGAATTGATAATGCTACATTAGTTCCAACGTTCGCCGCCATGTGCTAACTGCGATGGCATCTAGTAGCCAAGTCCGCAAGCTAGGTGTCGCGGACGGTAGCGTTTGGTGGAAAAGTAGGAACTACTTTAAATTATTGTCTGCATTCCTTACTTGAATTAAAACAGATAACACACTCTAATACAGCCATCACAATTAACACCAGTCATCAGACAGATTCTACATACTCTCAAAGTAGAAGGGGCTGCATGACCGCGTTGCCGCAGTCCCTAAACTAAGGAACATACTAACCAACTGTTAACCCCCTAAAAGTAACTTCGGCACAATCATTTTTCAAAGAATTGTAAAATATTTCAATGACTAATTTAATATGTTTTCTATATTATTTCAATAAGGACTGTGAACAGTTTTGAACCATATTAAGTTAACTACGTAACGGAATTACTTAAATGAGCTTCAGACATGGAATCACTGGCCATAGCCTTATTCATAATTTCCAGTGAATTTCTCTTGAATAAACGAAAAGGTGGAGAATCCAAACAGCAGCACAGCTAATAAAGGCACATTCCCTACGGAATTTGAAAGGCAAATGTGAAGATTCAAGGAGAAATAGTTTCAACTCTGAGATTTGCTGATGACATCGTCATCTTGGCCGACACGCCTGAGGATTTGAATGAGTTTTTGAATGGTATGGACTCTCTGTTGAGGAAATAATACATGATGAAAATTAATAAACGTAAAACAAAAATATTGGAATGCAGCCGAAATAAATCAGAAACCTCTATGGACATCAAATTGGCAGGTGAAAAAGTGAAGGAAGTAGGAGACTTCTGTTACTTAGGAAGCAAAATAACCAGAGATGGACGAAGCAAAGAGGACATAAAATGTAGGTTGGCTCAGGCAAGGAGAGCAGTTCTACAAAAAAGAAATGTGTTGACATCGAATATAGATTTAGGTATTAGGAAGTCATTTTTGAAAGCCTTTGTCTGGAGCGTGGCACTCTATGGTAGTGAAACTTGGACTATTGGTGCTGCAGAAAAGAGGAGAATTGAAGTGTTTGAAATGTGGTGTTACAGGAGACTGGTGAATATCAGATGGATAGACAGGGTTACAAACTAAGAGGTATTAAGACGAGTTTGAGAGGAGAAATGTTTCTGGCGACTGCTAATGAAGAGAAGATATAGGTTGGTAGGACACATACTAAGACAACCTAGGAATACCAAGCTTATTTATGGAAGGAATGGTCGAGGTCAAGAACTGTAGGGGTAGACCAAGGTTAGAATATGTTAAACAGATTGCCTCGGATGTAGGGTGTTGTAGCTATGTAGAGATGAAATGATTAGCTCAGGACAGGGAGGCATGGAAAGTTGCATCACACCAGTCAAAAGACTGAAGACTGAAACAACACTGTTTGGTGACAATACTGTAGGACAGTTCAACACGGTGCTGTTGTTTAAGACTTCAATCTTTTGGCTGGTTTGATGCAGCCCTCCATCCCTCCCTGTCGTAAGCTAATCGTTTCATCTCTATATAGCTACCACACCCTACATCCAAAGCAATCTGTTTAACATGTTCCATCCTTGGTCTACCATTACAGCTCTTGTCCTCGACCCTTCCTTCCTTCCATTCTGGGTATCTTAGTATGTGTCCTACCAACCTATCTCTTCTCTTCATTAGCAGTCACCAGAAACATCTCGTAAGCAAATCGTTTCATCTCTATATAGCTACCACACACTACATCCAAAGCAATCTGTTTAACATATTCCATCCTTGGTCTACCATTACAGCTCTTGTCCTCGACCCTTCCTTCCATTCTGGGTATCTTAGTATGTGTCCTACCAACCTATCTCTTCTCTTCATTAGCAGTCACCAGAAACATCTCGTAAGCAAATCGTTTCATCTCTATATAGCTACCACACCCTACATCCAAAGCAATCTGTTTAACATACTCCATCCTTGGTCTACCATTACAGCTCTTGTCCTCGACCCTTCCTTCCATTCTGGGTATCTTAGTATGTGTCCTACCAACCTATCTCTTCTCTTCATTAGCAGTCACCAGAAACATCTCGTAAGAAAATCGTTTCATCTCTATATAGCTACCACACCCTACATCCAAAGCAATCTGTTTAACATACTCCATCCTTGGTCTACCATTACAGCTCTTGTTCTCGACCCTTCCTTCCATTCTGGGTATCTTAGTATGTGTCCTACCAACCTATCTTTTCTCTTCATTAGCAGTCACCCGAAACATCTCGTAAGCTAATCGTTTCATCTTTATATAGCTACCACACCCTACATCCAAAGCAATCTGTTTAACATATAACATCCTTGGTCTACCATTACAGCTCTTGTCCTCGACCCTTCCTTCCATTCTGGGTATCTTAGTATGTGACCTACCAACCTATCTCTTCTCTTCATTAGCAGTCACCAGAAACATCTCGTAAGCAAATCGTTTCATCTCTATATAGCTAGCACACCCTACATCCAAAGCAATCTGTTTAACATACTCCATCCTTGGTCTACCATTACAGCTCTTGTCCTCGACCCTTCCTTCCATTCTGGGTATCTTAGTATGTGTCCTACCAACCTATCTCTTCTCTTCATTAGCAGTCACTAGAAACATCTCTCCTCTCCAACTCGTCTTAATACCTCTTCGTTTGTTACTCTGTCTCCCCGTCTGTTGGGGTAGTGCGCCTACTGCGCACTTGGAGGCCCCGGGTTTGATTTCCGGCTCCGTCAGGGATTTTAGAAACTAACGTGAGTCCTGGAACGGGGTGCACTCAGCCTCGTGAGGACAATTGAGTAGCTGTATGACAGTGATCCAGCGCCTCGGTCACGGATACCAAGAATAATGGCCGAGGGGACCCGATGAGCTAACCACGCGTCACAACAAAATCTGCAGGCCAAATGGCTGGGCAGCAGTCGCTTGGTAGCCCTAGGTCCTTCATGGGCTGTTGCGCCATAGGGTTTGGCTTTCTATTCATCTGATGTTGATTTATTATTTATTTATATATATATATATTTCTTTATTATTTATTTATTTACGTATTTATTTTTATTTACTTATTTATTCATTTATTTACTTATTTATTTACTTATATATTTACTTATTTATTTATTTATTTATTTATTTATTATTTATTTATTTATTTATTTATTTATATATATATATTTCTTTATTATTTATTTATTTATTTACGTATTTATTTGTATTTACTTATTTATTCATTTATTTACTTATTTATTTACTTATATATTTACTTATTTATTTATTTATTTATTTATTTATTTATTTATTTATTTATTTATTTATTTATTTATTTATTTATTTATTTATTTATTTATAGGTACTGTTACAGTTAGGCAAAACCTGGCGGTATCAAGATATTTATATGCTGCATATCTCAATTTTTCTCCATAATGTATCTGTGTTCCCTGAATGCAATTCATAATTCTCCTGTGAAACCTCTTTACAAACTCTTTGATTCTCCTCTTCTCTGATGACCAAGATGTCCCAAGCATCAAAATTTTAAGTTACTTTGACTCAGGGATGAACTACCGCCATTGTCATCTTATTCGATTCACCAGTGAATTTGAATGTCTTTTTAAATGGTGTGAACTTAATGATATGGAGAGAATTCATTATAAAATCAGAGTAAGTAGGACAGAAATGCAGCCGGAAGAAATAAAATAAAGACTCCATTGACATGGATTGGCAGATGAAACGCTAAAGGAAGATGGAGACTCCGGCCAGTTAGGAAACAGCATGGACATTGCAAAGAAGATGAATAATACTTGGGTTGACATACGTTGTTGAGATCAAATATAGATGTAGGTAGCAGGAATTCATATTTGAAGCCATGTATTGGAGCGTGGTGCTACACAGTATAGAAGTGAAACATGGATTCATTGTGATACAGGAAATAGAAAATAGAAGCTTTTGAATGTGGTGTTATAGGTGAAGGGTGAAGATTGGATTTTTGTTGTTGTTGTTTGTGTCTTCAGTCTTTTTACTGGTTTGATGCAGCACTCCATGTCCTGAGCTAATCGTTTCATCTCTACATAGATACCACACCCTACATCCAACGCAATCTGTTTAACATATTCTAACCTTGGTCTACCCCTACAGTTCTTGTCCTCGACCCTTCGTTCCATAACTAAGCTTGCTATTCCTGGGTGTCTTAGTATGTGTCTCCTCTTTATTAGCAGTCGCCAGAAACATCTCTCCTTTCCCACTCGTCTTAATACCTTTTCATTTGTAACCCTATCTACCCATCTGATCTTTATCATTATCCTGTAACACTACATTTCAAACGCTTCAATTATCCTCTTTTCTGCTGTACCAATAGTCCGAGTTTCACTTCCATAGAGCGCCAAGCTCCAGACAAAGGCTTTCAAAAATGACTTCATAATACCTAAATCTATATTCGATATCAACAGATTCCCTTTCTATAGAAATGCTTTCCTTGCCTGAGCCAACCTACTTTTTATATCTTATTTGCTTCGTCCATAACTGGCTATTTTTCTTCCTATGTAACGGAAGTAGTTTACCACCTGCCAATTTGATGTCCATAGAGGTTTCTGATTTATTTAGGCTGCATTCCAATATTTTTGTTTTTCTTATTAATTTTCATCATGAATTCCTTCCTCAAGACTGAGTCCATACCATTCAAAATCCTCAGGCGTATCGACCAAGTTGACGATATCACCAGAAAATCTCAGAGTTGAAATTATTTCTCCTTGAATCTTCACTCCCACTTTAAATTTTTCTTTTATTTCCTTCATTGTTTCAGGGTTGAGGGAGTGACAAATATATGATAGTGAGATGAATGGGGGCGGGGTTAGATGATTCTGGTGAGTGGTAATAAATGGAAGGTGTACCGGGTGATTCAACTAACAAGGGGAGGATACGATGCATGAGTCACCGATTCAAACCATCTTTAGTACACGTGTAGGGCATGACTAGGCGTATACCAGTTGCAAGTAGTAAGGTGCGCTTCTCAGCAGTTTCCGAGAAATTAATTAATTGCAATTGCAGTGCGGCGTCTACGTGTGTTGTACGCTAGCAAGAAGCCAAGGCACGCGTGGTGCAGCGGTAAGAGCCCTGCTTCGTAAGCAAGGGACCACTGATTCGAATCCCACCGGTGACCTATGCACTGTGTTGTTGTTTATTTCGTAACTATTGCCAATTTTCAACCAATACCCATAGCATCAGTCACTGCATGCGGGGTACAGGGTGGTCTGATGGTTCACAGACGTGCAATGAATATAACGGACTGGGACTTCAATATATAAATATATACCGGTACATATAATGGAATACATCTTACCGTGTATAATACCATTGTATTTGCAATGCCGATACTGTACATTATGTAAATCACAAACATTCACCCCCATACGATGATTTCAGAATCTCTTTTCCCACTCACATAACACGTTATTACAATTGACTGCAAAATAAACATAATTCACGACACCTACAATTGTACGAATTGCCAATGTTTACAAAGAAAAAGAAGTAAAAAACCAACACACTGCAAAGGCTCACCGGTGGGATTCGATGCTGCGATCCCCAGCTGACGAAGCAGGGCTCTTACCGCTGCACCACGCGCTTGTTGGTATCTTGCTAGCACTGAAATTGCAATTAATTAATTTCTCGGAAACGGCTGAGAAGCGCACCTTTCTACTTGCACCTGGTCACCATGCATCGTAGCCTCCCCTTGTAAGTAGACCTCCGCAAATATTTACGGAACCGTTTAAGATATCGTCATTATGTTTTAAAATCGTACTATGGGGCTTATACAACACGGCCCATTTCGTTTCCAGCACATACGTATTTACCAAGAAACTGGTAGCAACTTTCGTTTTTTAAATGGGACTATACTATTTTCACCCACTGGAACAACTAAGAAGCAAGTGACAAGTTCAGTGATGTACATATTTGGCAAATCTGACGAGTACTCTCTGGTATATTGTTTTAGATCCCTTGTATTAATTTGGAAGGTGATTTCTAGAGAGGGCAGCTTCCCGTAGCTGGGTAAGCTTACCAGTGTAGAGTGTTGTTTAGTGTTAAAATACTAGGGGGTGCTCCTATAAAGACGTAAGTGTCGCTTAGGGGATGAGCCTCTGGGCGCAGGTTAACGTACCTGCCTCCCAGCTGGTTGGAATAAGTTATATAACAGACGTGCTGATGTCAGCTATGCCAGTGGCTCGCTGCGGGAAACACAATGGAACCTGAGCAGGCGATTACTGGCTACTAGTCACGGTCAATCGTGACGAGAGTCAGGAAGGGTATTAGGATGTGAAGAGGCGTGTAATTATGAATACAATGTGTAGTTTACTGACCAAGTGTTTTATTGGTCAGTGAGTATGAAATTGTAAGTCCCTCTTAGGGGAATGTAAATAATGTTACAAGTTAAGTGTACAAGTTTGTGGATGGGTGTTACAAAGTGAAGGATATCTGAACACTTGCTGATGCTCACCGGATGATAGCAGCTGTAGCAGGGCCTCCGGCAGCACACACTGTATGACAGATACAGTTCCCAAAAGGCCTCACTTCTTATAGGTCCTGCCGTTGCACAGTCAGCATTCCATTGACATAGCTGCCCCAGTTAGTTATAGTGTAGATGTTTATGAGTGTGATGCAAGTGGTTGGCTAGCCTCCCGAGCTGGTCGGCCGCCCTTGCTGTGTAAAAAGTACTGTTCTGGACTTATGATGTTTGCCAGTTAGGGGTGGTTTTAATAGATGACGGGGGGTGGCTTTCAGGGTGTGCAGCCCCCCCCCCCCCGGGGCCTGTACAAGTCTCCTCCTTTGATTAGTTCGCGTCCCCGCGAACGGGAACGGAACGTGGAGTGGGGGTGTTGATGTAGTAGGTCGTTGTTGAAACCTCCTTGTATCTCTTCGTCGTTTCTTCTGGGTTGATGTTGTGTAGAGGTAGTGATGTCGTGTTGATGTAGCGATGTCGTGTAGATGTGAGATCAGCTTGTGTTCAGAGGGGTAGGTTTTGGGATATATGCATATACATGTGATAATTTAAAACGGTTCATAAAAAAGCTGACATTGAAATATTGAAAAGTACAACAACAACAAAAAATATGTGGTTTAGCCATGATGTATATATTGGTATTGTGCAGGGAGGAAAAACCCCAGGACTGGACGGGTGACTGTGCCCTCCGGCGCTGTATTGGGGAAAAAATTGCTCCCTGCAATGTGAAAGATGGAAGAAATAGAAAAAAATAGGTGTCCCAAGGTATAAGTAAAAGGAATACGTAAAATATAATTTATTGTACTGGAGTAAAACGGGACAACTTCACAAATTTTGACGTTAGAAGGAAGAAAAATGAAAGATACAGAAGCATAATCATTGTGTACATGTGTGTGATAAAAATATGTGTATTCACAATGTGTGGCATCATTGGTAATAATTTTTTATGCGGTGCCTTTTAACAATATTACAGTATTTTCTATTACATTATTTACTTATATCTATCTTAATTATTAATTATGTTATACCTAGACGGCCGTGTCTATTGTACCTTGCGTGCACGCTACCCTTTGTATTTATGTGCCGTCTCACGGCTAATCCTGTCCGGCCGTTTCCCGGTGCAGTTTAGTGGTCGTGCCGCTGATATATATATATACCCCTATCTTGTGAATCATTCTCTGTGGGCGAATGCCTTCACACTTGACAGTGAGAGGCGCCGCCACAGATCGGTTGCGCCCTCATTGCCGTATGTTGCGTCGCATCTTTGACGCTTTATTTTCTTTGTTTATGTTGATCTGTCAGCAAGCCTGATACCCCACAGGTAACAACCCTGCTGTTCAGATTTCTGGAGTGTAGCTGTAAAAGAATGGTGATGAATGTTTTGGATTGTGTGAGAATGAATACAAGTTACAAATACAAATTAGTGAGTAAAGGTGGTACACGATAATAGCATGGCACAAATAACATGTTGCTGCTGTATGGCAGTGAAATCATTGTCACCAGTGACATATGTCTGGTGACGCCGCCTGAAAAATGGAGAGGTTAAAAAAACATGTGAATATTGCATATTCTTTATGTCGGTTCCTGTGTCAGTGTGTTCACTGGCTGAAGCTCTTTTTCCTCTGGAATAAATGACATGATTAGTGTTAACCTTTGGCCACTATTAATGTCATGTTCTCCTTGCATATGTGTGTTTTACCTAATGTATGATCGGGCTTACCCTAGACGGTGCCGTAATGTTTTTCCTTACCCTTAAAGTGCTTATCTTAATCTTAGTTAATCTAGTTAATCTAACGTATTGTATCCTATTGTGTTATATTATCGGGCTTACCCTGGTACCGGTTTTTGGTTGCCAGGTGCCGTAATGTTTTTCCTTACCCTTAAAGTGCTTATCTTAAAGTATTGTTTTACCTTAATCTTAGTTAACCTAGTTAATCTAACGTATTGACAGGCTTACCCTGATGACGAGTTTGTTGGTCATCAGGTGCCGAAAGATTTTACCTTAATTATGATAAGTAAAAAAAATGTTTGATATTTATAAACCGATGGTTGAACTTAGTCTATTGCCGAAATATGCTGTGCTATTATTTAGCAACAGCGGTTAGTAAATTTGCTTAATTCTAAGTTGCGTGTCAAATGCAACTGTCTTACATGTTAAAATGTCGATGGCATGCAATGTATAGGGGGGTATTGGGATTACGGGTGCCTCCTAGGGCTTACCTGCGCCTTTGATTATCGAAATACGCGAGCATGCGTATAGTACCCAGGGACCTTCGCCCAATTTGCAGTGTGGTGTCGGTAATCCGAGTGACTATGCATGCAGATTGTGGTTTGGGCACTACGTTTCGTGCTCAACACGGCTCCTCCATTGGACTCGTACGTATAGTAGTTTGGAATTACCTTGCGCCTAGGAGGAGTTACCCCTACCTATTGACCTCCCTTGCACATTGTCACCCATGTGTTTTGTGGGGTGCTCCCCTTAATAACTAGTTGTCGACATTAATATTAATGCTTACTAATTAGTATTAATAAAGTTGCAGGCGACTACGGTGCCACAAAGCAAACCGCATCGCCCGTTGTACTTGCCTGTTCATTGCCGTTGTATTTGCATGTTGTCATCGATGTATTCATTATTGTTGGGTCTGCCCACTGTGACCCCTGTGAGTGCTCGCAATGCTCCTCATTTAATATCATTGGCTGCCCGATGCGTCACCATTTAAGCTCTGGTGACCCGTTGTCAGCCATTTGTGGGCGTTGGACATCGTCCGATAAAATAATACCCTCCGGGAATGGTGGCGTCCGGGGTCCTCTTCGCCCATATTGGCAGTAATAATATCCTCCGGGAATGGTGGCGTCCGGGGTCCTCTTCGCCCATATTGGCAGTACTAATATCCTCCGGGAATGGTGGCGTCCGGGGTCCTCTTCGCCCATATTGGCAGTAACAATATCCTCCGGGAATGGTGGCGTCCGGGGTCCTCTTCGCCCATATTGGCAGTACTAATATCCTCCGGGAATGGTGGCGTCCGGGGTCCTCTTCGCCCATATTGGCAGTAATAATATCCTCCGGGAATGGTGGCGTCCGGGGTCCTCTTCGCCCATATTGGCATTGGGTTGGTCCACCTGAACCCTAAGATCCTGCTTCACTCCTGCGTGTAGGAGACTAACTTCCCGCCCTGGAAGATCTACTTACTTACATGCTAACTAGTAGTCTAGTCGTGATTTGGTCGTCCCTAGGGTCATCTCCTGAGTCCGGTGTGGAGCTGGCTATTTCTCCCACCATCCTCAGAAAGTCTTCCCTGCAGGTCTGGCTTCGTTGCCCGTTACACATGGTGGGTGTAACTTTTCTTTGTCCCGGGGGCAGGCTAGGCCTTCCGGGACTCCGACGTTTGCCCGTGCTAGGTCATCGGCGCTTCGACCTTACGTAGTTCGTGTCTTTGGTCTGGGTCATTGAGTTAAGTAGGGTAAGGCTCATCATCGCCTTACCCAGCTCTGCTCCTGCGTGGTGCCTCTTGCCTTCCGCTTACGCTGTCATCATCATTCAGCGTGTCACAGATTCCTTTTTTTATATATAGAAAAAATGAGTGTACTGTGTAGATAATTTATTGTGTAAATAATGTAATTTTTTTAAGTGTTCTGGGGTTGTAGAATCTTCTAAATGCATAGACTAACAAGAGTTTAGTGCTTTTCAGTCGGTCAACACGAATGTACCCAAAATATGGCTTCAAACACCACAATGCATAGACTACTTCAGGTCTACTGTGCTATGTCGGACTTCCAGCTGTAATGCCTTGTTACTTTTCATGGAGGCGTTAATAGGGTTTTATGGCGTTGGGTTCCCTGTTATTGGGCTCCGGGGGTTGTTATCTGTTGAATAGGCTTAAAGCCTGGTAGGAGAGGGTTGCGCATCTTTGGGCTCCATGTTAATGGTGGCCTGGGGCCGGTGATGCTGCGGGGATATCTTTACAGCGAGTGGACGGGGTAGGTATTTCCCAGGTTTGCAAAAATTTTCCCAAAGTGTCATGCAGGTTCAATAATAATAACCATTGGTATGTGGGTGGGATATTCCATGCATGTGTCTGGATATGAGGCGTATCCGCTCTCATTTAAGGATAGGTATCGGTTGAGGCGTAATAATACTATGTCCCTTTCATGCGGGATTATTTAATAAAAAAAGAATTGTTAATATAAATTAGGCCTCATCTCTTGCTTAGAGATGTGCATTACGCTTGCCATTCTTTCCGACACACCCCTAATACTCAGGTGTTAGCATTGAGAGCCAGGGCGTAGTGAGCCCTCTCTTTAAACGCATGAAGTCTATCAACCCCGATGTATATTTTGTCATGTAGTGTAGCTGTTTTTATTGTGTCTGTATGTCTGTGTTGGCTAATGTTGTGAATGACAAGGTTATGGAAGGAAAAAGGTGGTATAATAGTAGCCTGAGGGTGGTATATAGGCTATCTCGCTGGTACCATCCGTCTCTGCTCCTGTCATCCTCACTTGGTCAATGTCTGTTTTCTATCCGCTCTTGGGGATAGTAAAGTATGGTGACGCTATGACGTCACGGCCTAATCTAGTCTCTCATTTGTAATGTTAATGTAATACGTGGTTGTAGTGTGACTGGTCATGTCCTGATCGCCTGTGATGGTTTTGGGATTAAAAAGTACAAAGAGCAGTAGTTATTGGGGAGGTCTGTTCCTTCAGAGCCCCTGTCTGTATTCGCCCCTGATTAGTGAGCGCGGGGGAGGAGGTGCCCGCGGCTGTGGTTACTGAGGCTTGCGTGACTGTAGTGACGTTCCGCTGCAGCGCGCTGTCGCGCGTGCCGCTTATCGGATACGTCTTATCGTGTCATGATGCTAATTGCCAGCCGGCTCGTGTAATCTGTTATCGCGCTTGTAAACAAGCTTCTGTGGCCCTATGATGAATCCGGCCTAACGTGTCTGTACATTACTAAGTGTTATGTCTGTTGTAGCAATAGTGTCTGCCGACCGCAGTGTTGCAATGCTTCGGGAATTCGCAAGTCAGTGTTTTGCTTGTGTAATGGCAGGCTCTGACGTTACGTATGTCGGCTGCCGGAACGTGATTTTTGCGAATGTCGGCATGTTGTCATTGTTTGGGATTCCGGGAGTGCCAGTGTGCTAATCTGTCCCGTTTTTGCCTACCGATGTTGTGTGTACACTGTTTTCAGCAGGACCTCTGCCTTGTGTAACTATGTGTAATCCATGTCTGGGAAGTCTATTGTGATTCCTTTGGAGGCCTAGAATTTTCGGTGCGCCCTCTTGTTGGGAATTCCTTGGTCGCCAATGCCGAGGTAGGCTGTTGCAGCGAGTACCCTGGGGCGAATCTGTGCTCCATTATGTATGGGAAAACAACCTTCCTGTGACTATGGACATGTATCTGACCCACTTATGTGCTTGTCTGGGGCCAATTTCAGTGTAATTGGGATTCTGGATAGTTGTTTTCCACGGTGTCCGATATTTTTACTGGTCATTCGGACCCGCAATCCCATGTAGTTCTCCGTGTTCTATGTCTGCGTTGTCTGTTGGGATTTGATTGTCCCCAGTGTGGCTTTTGATTGTGTTTTTCGCGCCAAAACACCGTTGGTTAGTTTGTTTTTGGCACGACTGTGTTGTGTGGTCGTGAGTTCGCACCCGCCTTGGTTTAAGGTGCTGGTGTTACGATTTTTCGTACTGTATGTCCCCTGGCCCGTGTATCGCGAGTTTGAGACGCGCAGATGAAAATATGCTTTGGTGTGAAAAATTTGGGTCTTTTGGAATTCTCCTCGTAGTGTAATTTTGGGAGTTATAGGGCTTTGAAACTCCCGTAAATAATGGTGTCTTCTACCTTCAGAGCTGCGTGCATGTTGGCTGTCCGTAGCTAGCGAAGGCCGCCCAGTCACGGGTGTTTTATCGCTGACGGCGACAGTATCTAATTACATTGACGTGTGCCCTATCTATTACTTGTCTGACGATGTTCCTGTGTCCAGCACGTGTGTATGTGGAAGCCTGATTGCTCGCTCCGTTGTTGTGAGCATGGCTTTTCATAATGGAAAAGAACCTTCCATTAAATACATTCGTGTCCCCAAGTTTTGTGTTAATGTTAGCGTGGGTCGAATATATCCCTGTTATTGGTACTTGGCTGTGTCTATGCACGTGTGTCTCCGGACCGTTAGTCGCGTGTTTGGTGACTAGGTGTCGGAGTTGATTTGATTGTTTTGTGCGTATGTATATGTGTTAGTGGAACTGTCCCGTGTTATTCTATCCTCCAGTTGGAGAGTTACCCGACATTGCATTCCTGGTATCCAGGAGGTTGCGGGTTCGAGACCGTCTTTAACCAGGGTAATTATTCCTGGTGCCTTTCAGGCTTTTGTCTTCGGGACAGTTCTGCCAAGTGTTAGGGTCGTATCCCGGTGTGGTCAGCGGGGTCCGAAGGCTATTTCTTGGCCTTCTTTTCACGTCTGCCAGTGGGATTATTTCCCTTTCTTTTGACAGCGTTCCCGCCTTTACGTGTGGGTGTGGGAGCTTTGCGGGTTTGATATGCCTTCATACGGCGGGCGTGAATAATGTCTTTAATGAGCTTGCGTCCATGGTGCACGTTAACGATATAGTTTAGGTCAGAAACCTTCCTGCAGACTTTGAAGGGACCTGACCAACGTGGCAAGAGGAACTCAGACACATTTTTCTTACGGGCGGAATTGGAAACCATAACCAATTGCCCGGGTGTGTATCCCACGGTCTTTCTATGCCGATCGTACCGTTCTTTTTGTTTTCTCTGTGCCGCGGCTATGTTCTTTCTAGCGTCCATGCGGGCTATCTGCAAGTGCTCTAGCCGGGCGGCATTGTCCGGGTGAGTGTCCTGTGGGATGCATATATTGTCTATGGGACTTCTGGGTGTGTACCCATGCAACAGGAAGTGTGGAGAGTGTTTTGTGGCCGTGGATATGGAGGAGTTGTAACTAAATGTGATGGGCTGCAGATAGTCATCCCAGTCTGTCCCTGTGTCCCCTGTAAATTTAGCTAATGCAATTCCGATTATCTTGTTCATACTCTCTGTTAGACCGTTGGTTTGTGGGGAAAAACTCGTGGTCGTGTATGCCCTTATCCTGAGTATCTCCAAAAACTGTTGGAGCACTCTCGAGGTGAAAATGATACCTCTATCGGATAGTAGGGTTTGGAATAGGCCATATCGTGTAACTATGTCGAATAAGAATTCGACTATGCTGTTTGTGTCTGCTTTGGGAACAGCCTTCGTAATCATGTATCGGGTGAGATACTCGGTGGCAACCAGTATGTATTTATTGCATTTCTGAGATGTCGTAATAGGGCCTTTAACATCTATTCCGACTCTGTGAAATAGCTCTCCTACGGGAATAGGGTTGAGTAGTCCATGAGGCTTGCCAGGCCTTGTTTTAAATCGCTGGCAAGTATGACATGTCTTTACGAAGGTGTCTATGTCAGCCTTCATGTTTACCCAATAATACTTGTCCCGGATTCTAAGGTATGTTTTATGCGTGCCCAAATGTGCCCCTGCCAGTGGGCTATTGTGGTGTCCGATCATTATATTCTCTTTCAATGACTCCGGAACCGCTATTGGTGCATTATCGTGCATGGCTGTGGGCTTAAATTTCAGTACCCCGTCTTTGTCTAGGAAGAATCGCCTAGACAGCCTTGCTGTCTTGGAGTCCACCGTATCCAAGTTTTCTAGTGCCATTAGAATCTGTTTCAAGTACGGTTCACGTTCTTGCTCCTGCTTGATGTTAACCACCGTCAGGGCAAAGGTGGGCATGTCGTCCCATTCGTGGTCCTTACTGTCATCCGGGGGATCGGCTACTGGCAGCCTAGACAACCCATCTGCGTCTAGGTGTGTAGCGCCTTTCTTGTGTTTGACCACGAAGTTATATTCATACAGGCGGAATATAAGCCTATTGAGCCGCGAAATTGGGTTTTTGAATTTGTCCAAAAAAAGCAAGCTCGCGTGGTCAGTCACTACCGTGAACTGGATACCATAGAGGTATACCCTGAAATAGTTCACTCCCCACGAAAATGCCAGCATTTCCCGCTCTGTGGCAGAGTATCTAGTCTCAACGGCCGTTAGTTTCCTGCTAGCATAAGCCACGGGCCGTATGCGCCCTTCTGCATCTTCCTGCAATAGGGCCGCCCCCAGCCCGTACTGGCTGGCATCCACGTGTAAAAAGGTGGGCCTATCACTATGGAAGTGTTGCAGTAATGGTGGTGAGGTCAATAGTTGCTTCAGTGTGTTGAAGGCATCTATGTGTTCCTTTTTAATGCTGAAGGGCGTTTTTTCACGTGTGAGTTCAGTTAGGGGGTGGGCGATGTGCGCAAACCTGTAGATATATTTTCTGTAATACGATGCCAGCCCAATAAAACTGCGCAATTGTTTCAAATTTGTGGGCATTGGGATGCCCGTTATTGCGTCAGTTTTCGCTGGGTCGGGAATAATGCCCTCTCTGTTTACAATATGGCCCAATATGTTAATCTGCTGTCTGGCAAATTGACATTTCGTAGGTTTAAGCCTTAGTTTGGCTTCTCTAATCCTTGCGAAAGCCTCCTCCAAATGTACGATATGCTCGTCAAAGGTGTTGGAGAAGACCGTTATGTCGTCCACGTAGACTAATACGGAACGCCATTTTAGACCTGAAAATGTCTTATCCACTAGCTTTTGGAAGGTTTGGCTGGCGTTACGGAGGCCCATTGGTAACCATGTATAGGTATATAGACCGTTCTCTGTAACGAACGCCAGCTTGTGCCTATCCGGTTCATAGACGGGGATTGAATAGAATCCACTATAACAATCCATCGAACTGAACCAGCTAGCCCCGCCAAGGGCATCCAATTAAGTGTCCGCCCTTAGTAGTGGATAACTGTCATTTTCGACTAAATTATTGAGCCTACGGTAATCAGTACAAAACCTGTGGGATCCGTCCGGTTTTTTGGTCAGCAAAACTGGAGCGCTGTAGTTCGAAATAACGGGGACAATGACCCCTGCCTCGAGCATCTCTGTGATCTGAGTGTCGATGGCGTGTCTCTCCTTCTGGCTCACCCTGAATGGAGGCTGGTGTACTGGCCGGTCACTGGTGAGTGTGATGTGGTGTTCGATGAGGTCTGTCACTGCGAGATCCTTCATCGAATGGGCAAAGATATCCCTGTTGGCCTCCAGGAGCTCCGTGAGCCTTTTATTTTGCTCCGGTGTCAGGTCCTGTCTGTGGGTCTGCTTGGTTGCCTTATCTGTGTGTGTGTCTGTGTGTTGGCTGATAGTGTGCAGTGTAGAGGCCTGATGCTCGTGAATTTCTCGCTCCGCTCGAATCCCATCTGTGTTCCGGGTGTATATCATGGGATGTGTGGTGAGCCTCAGGTCGTGCTTTAAAAGCATCTTACCGCTAGCAAAATTGATGCTAGCCTCATACTTAGCGAGGAAATCCATGCCAATTATGGCTGACACCGAAAGATGTTCTATAACGAACATGGGGTGTGTTGTGGCAAAATGGTCTAGCCTAAGATGTATGTTTGCCATCCCCGCGTTTTCTAGCGTCTGAGCATTGGCCGCTACCAGCCGGATGTCACCCGTGACACCGTGTATTTGCCCTTCGGTAACGTGTTTTCTATTTACACAACTTACCGCTGCCCCAGTGTCAATTAGGGCCTGCACCCTGTGGCCATTTATGCTGGCGTGTATCGTGAGGGCCGATACCTGGAATCCATCGCCCTGCAAAGATGTGTTGTGTAGGGTGTATGTTGTTGTTGTTGCTACTGGCGTAACATCTGCGCTGGGCAGGCATGGAGCTGGCCGCTTATCGTACCTGGCACGCTTGCCCTCTCGGATTACTTCCTGTCCCGAGTACTTTGGCTCGGTCAGCAAAGTGCGCTCACCGAGTACATTGCCTGCTCTCTTAATCGCCCGCGCTGTGAAAATAGAAGTCTGCTGGCGAACGTTTAATGTACCGACCGTTCCCAGCTTTTGTGTAGGTGTGCTGTTGTTTTCTTCCTCTTGGGAAGGTGTGTCTGCAAATGTGACCCTGCGTTTGCACTTGTTATCCCGTTTTTTGTTCCAGGCGGTCGCAAGTTCGACTCCTGTTGCTGGCTTCCTAATTCCAAGCGAGCTCGCGTCCTGCTCCTGTGTGGGGTCAGTTCCCGCCCTGTGTTGTGGTGTAGGGGGTATGGTTTTCTGTTTGGAGGGTGTGGGTTTGCTCTCAACTGTTCACGCGTGATTGTGAGGGGCGTATAATGTCCCGCCTTAGGGTTCCCTGTAAAGAGTATGTGTAGGTCCCTGTCAAATCCCGCAGTTGAAAATAGCGGTGGCGAGTGCACATCAGTGTATACATGTATGTTTGCTTGGAGTACCTTGCCGAGAGCGGTCACCTCTACGGCGCTGGCATAGGTACCGTCCTTGCCAATGTATTTTTTATAGTCCGCCCCGGTCTGGAATGGGTTTTCCCGCTCGTCCGATACAAAATCTCGGTACTCCTTCCAGTTGGCCAGGATATGTTGGACCGTTTCCTGTCTGTAGTGCCTATGATAATCCTCGGTGTTCCGGACTAGGAAGCTCATGGCCCTAAACAGACAGTTGCCGTCTCCTTGTACGGGGTGTGTCTGGAAACAGCCCGGGGGCGGATCGTCAGCCTTGGCTTTAGCTGGCTGCTTTTTCCCCTTACTCTTACGATCTTGTTTGGGGGAAGGGCCTTTTTGGTGTTGTGTTGGGGGAGGAACCTCAGATGCTTTATCAGCTGGCCGAACCTCCCCGTCTAATCGTTTTTTTGAAACGTGGGTGTTCGTCTCCCCGTACTGTATGTGCGCCCCCCCTCGGGGTGGCTGCGCCAACTTCCCGCTTGCGGTGTGTAGCTAGGTTTGGTATGTAAGGCCCCCCTATCTGCCCGGCGGGGTGCCTCATCCCTAAACTCCCTCGGGTGTTCGTCAGGGAGGGGGTAGTGTTCCGGGCCCTTTGGGTGTGTGTTTGTATTGTCCCGACCTTTTGTGGTTTTCCTTGTCTGTCGGTTATTGCCCGGTGGTCCGTTTTCCTGTCTCCTCCAGGGTGGGGTATATGTTTGCTGCTGCGGGGGCGGGTTTTCTCGGCGGTTCCCCTTTTCCCTGTACTGGGAAGGTGCATATCCCTGTCTGGTCGGGGGTGGGTTTCCTCGACGTCTCCATTTCCCCTATATTGTGGGGGTGCATAGCTTTGCCTGCGTGGGGGCGGGTTCTCCCGATACTCCCCATTTCCCCTGTACTGCGGGGCTGCATAGCCTTGCCTGCTTGGGGGTGAGTTTTCCCGATATTCCCTGTCTGCCCTGTATTGTGGGGCAGCATAGCCCTGTCTGCTTGGTGGCGGGCTGCTTCGCCGGGGGATGGTGTGCTCGTACACCTCAGGGTAGTATTCCTGTGTGTACGGGGATGGTCGTCGCCGTGAGGGGTATGTCGGCTCTGTGTCTGTGTACGATACCGGTGAGTACCGCGGAGGGTAGTGTGGCCTGTCCTGTGCGTGTGGTGTTGTCGGCCGCTGTGGAGGGTAGTAAATTTCCTCCCTCCCGTAGTGTCTCCTCTCCGTGTACCCCCTATCCCTTTCAGGATAATAGCGCTCTTGTGTGTCTACGTGTTCATCCCTTAGCGGTCTCCCGCCTGCTTGGATGGCAGCTATGGTCAATTTCTCCATCCTGTCCACCAATTCGTCCATCTTATGACTAGTGTCGTCCTTTTGTGGATGAAAGTGCTGATCCAGGGCTTTCTCCGTAGCTTTTTCCGTGATCTTTTTTCCTGCCTCTATTGTCTTTATGTTTTACAGCATGTGTTGGACCGTGGGGTTGTTCATAATGCACAACTTGTCCACGATGGATGGTCTGAGGCCCTGCATTAACAGCTTGACTTTCTACTTGTTTGTCATAGCTGCGTTATATTTATCGCACATTAGCAACTTTACGTTGATGTACGACTGGGCGCTTTCTTTAGGTCCCTGTGACCTCTGTCTAATTTGGTCATACAGGTCGTCATCATCTGGTATGAGCTGGAATTCACTTTTCAACAATAAAGTGATTTCCTCCCATGTGGCATTTTCTAGGTTGTCCTCATGAAGCTCATACCATGTCATGGCCGCCTTTGTGAGGTATGCAGGAAGGAGCCGTTTTCTGACTTCCTCGCTCCAACCATTGATCCGAGCCGTTCTATTGAAGGCCTTGAGGTATTCCTCGGGATCCTGGCCTTCCCCCGTGAACTTTGTGGGGTGGATCATGGGGTATTCAGTGTGTCTGTTCATTTCGTGTTCAGCTGTCTCTCGTTGGCTGTGTAGTGATTCTGGTCTGTTTAAGCTGTTCGCACCGCTATCGTGTGCCGAGGTGTTAGTGTTATTCAGAGGGGAATTAGCCTCGCTCCCCGTGTACGACACTTGTGTTACGTTACCAGGTGGCTCGTCACCTGATATATCGGTACTGATTGATGGTGTGTTATCGTACTGTGTGAATTTGACTACGTGTACAGTCCTGTCTAAATCCTGTTTCACCGTTTCCAGAATAGTGTGGATGTCTAGAACTGCCTCTGTTGTGTGATTGTCTGCTTTAACAGTGTCTGTATCTAGTAACTGTGTGATGCGCTGGAGCAGATAATCAGTTTTCTGCTCTGTGATTTGCAGTTCCTGCAACAATAGGGGGTGGAGTGTTGGCAGGCAATCTACTTCACTAGCGCTGGATATTGGTGACTCTTGTCTTTGTTCACTGGCCTGGGATCGTGTAAAATGTGTGACTTGTGCTGCTGCTTCAGGGTGTTGAGCGCGGATCTCTGATGCCTTGAATTCGAGTTCCCTAAGAAGTTGTACTGCAGTCTGGTCGGTTATCAAGTCACCGTTCTTAATTTTTAATTTCGGCAGGAGTGGAGTCGTACTAGCCGACAAATGGTGCGCAGAGTCTCTTAGCGTGGTTCTAAATGTGGTCATTTAATTTCCACTGATTTTGCACTATGGGGAGGGTGGGGGTGGGCGTAATAATACAAATCCCTGTGTAATAAAGAAAAATTGTGGGACGTAATGTAGGGGAGAAATAAAATTAGTCTCGCTTGGCTGTATGCGGTACGGGCCGTTTCTACCACGAGAACTCGTTGTATGAGCCCTTTTTTACTGTGCGTGGTACCCGGCATTGATTGATTGATTGATTATTATTATTATTATTATTATTGTGTAGGGTGGGTATTTTGTAAGTATTTTTATTCTCAATTGTATTTTGTGACTATTTTGAATCTAAATTACATTTTTTAAGTATTTTCTAACTAAATTGCATTTTGTAAATATTGTCAATTCAAAAAACAGTACAGTAAGTATGTAATTAGTTTTAGTTGTAAGTAGGTAGTTAGTTTGTCTATTAGATATATGTCATTGTTCTATTAGACTGTGGTGTGTGAGTGTGCCTGGTAGCAGTTGCATTGTTTATTAGTTAATAGTTCATTGTTTCAGTAGACTGTTATGTGTGAGGGTGCATGTGAGTGTGCCTGGTGACAGACTGTTTTAGTGGTAGTATTTGTTGTTGGTGGAACTTTAGTATTTTTTCGTTAGTAGAATTTTGGTATTTAATTGTTAGTACGGTAGAAGGTTAGTATTTTTGTTAGTAGAATTGCTTTTTACTTATTCTGAAAGGGAGTAGCAGCCTTTCAGAATAAATCAATTCTTTACTAGTCTTATTGACGGTTAAGATATTGATAATATAAGCCAATAATGGCTACACTGCGTCCTGCTGCACGGCTGAAAGCAACGGGAAACTACAGCCGTATGCTATTCCCGAGGATATGCACCTCTCTATGCATAATTACATGTGATGATGGCCTCCTCCCTTGTAAAATTTCAATCCGGAGGTAAACTAGTCCCCCGTTCGGATCTCCGGGTGGGGACTACTCGAGAAGGGGTTAACATCACAGGAGTGACAAAGAGGAAATCTGACATTCTACGGATCGGAGCGTGGAATGTTAGAAGTCTGCTAGGAAGTGGAAGGTTAGAAAACTTGGAAAGGGAAATGGATAGGTTGAGGTTGGATTTGGTTGGGATTAGTGAAATGCGCTGGCAGGAAGAACAGGACTTTTGGTCAGGAGACTATAGGGTCATTAGCACTAAATCAAACAATGGCCAAGCAGGGGTTGGCCTCATATTGAGTAGGAAACTTGGACAGCGGGTGGAATAGTATGAACAATATAGTGAACGGATTATTGTAGCAAAAATCAATACTAAACCTACCTGCACCACAGTGGTACAAGTCTATATGCCTACCAGTCAAGCTGATGATGAGGTTGTTGAAAAGGTCTACGAAGAAATAGACGAAATTCTGGGGTATATCAAGGGTGATGAAAATGTTATAGTAATGGGAGATTGGAATGCTGTGGTAGGAAAAGGGAGAGAAGGGAAGATAGTAGGAGATTTTGGATTAGGTGAAAGGAATGATCGAGGAAGCAGGCTGGTAGAATTCTGCACCGAGCATGGGTTGGTCATAGCTAACACCTTATTCAATAACCACAATAGAAGAATATACACATGGATGAGACCAGGAGATACAGGGCGTTACCAAATCGACTTCATTATGGTCAAGCAGAGGTTTCGAAACCAGATTTTGGATTGTAAAGCATATCCTGGTGCTGACATAAACTCTGACCACAATCTGGTTGTAATGAAATGCAGATTAAAGTTGAAGAAACTGAAGAAAAGTCAAAAGCCAAAAAGGTGGGCAATAGACAGACTGAAAGAGAAGGATGTAAACGAAAGATTCAAGAAGAGTATAAAGGAAGGACTAATGAAAAACCCTAAACAAACTTCAATTGCAGACGAATGGGCACTTTGAAGAATGAAATAACAAAATCCGCAGAAGAAAACATTGGTAGGAAAGAAAGAATAGGTAGAAAACCGTGGATCACTCAGGATATACTAGAATTGATGGATGAAAGGCGGAAACACAAGAATGTAAGAGATAAGAAGGGGAAAGAAGAATACAGACGTCTGAGAAATGAGGTTAACAAGAAGTGCAAGGAAGGGAAAGAAGAATGGTTGAAAGAGAAATGTGCAGGTATAGAAAATTGTCTGAAATTAGGAAAAGTAGACACAGCTTATCGAAGGATTAAGAATACTTTTGGGAAAAAGAAGACCAAGTGCTGTAATATTAAGGACACAAATGGAAAGCCTCTAACAGATAGGGAAGAAAAGGTTGACAGATGGAAAGCTTACATAGAGGGTTTGTATAAGGGAAAGGAGATTGAGAATCATGTAATGGAAAGGGAGGAGGAAATTGATGAGGATGCGAAAGGAGATTTAATATTGAGATCAGAATTTGATAGAGCTTTGGAAGACTTAAGCAGGAACAAAGCACCAGGCATAGATGATATACCGATTGAGTTGCTACGCTGCATAGGAGATGAAGGTCTGATGAGGTTATTTCACTTGGTGTGTAGGATTTATGAGACAGGTGAGGTACCCCCTGATTTCAAGAAGAATGTAATCATCCCTATACCAAAGAAAGTGGGAGATGACAGATGTGAAGATTACCGTACAATCAGCTTGATTACTCATGCTTCAAAGATCCTGTCTAGGATACTTTACAAGAGGATTGAAAGCCAGATAGAAACGGAGTTGGGTGAAGACCAGTTTGGTTTCAGGAGAAATGTAGGAACAAGGGAAGCTGTACTAAGTCTTAGGCTGATTTTGGAAGGTAGAATAAGGAAAGATAAGAGAACGTTCATGGCTTTTGTAGACTTAGAAAAGGCTTTTGATAACTTTGATTGGACTAAATTGTTTGACATTTTGAAATCGATTGGAATAAAGTACAGGGATAGGAGGGTGATATACAATCTATACAGAAACCAGACAGCAGTCATTCGAGTTGAAGGACATGAGAGAGAAGCTGGTATTCAGAAAGGTGTAAGGCAAGGCTGCAACTTATCACCCATACTTTTCAATCTTTACATTGAACAAGCAATGAAGGAAATTAGAGAAAAATTTAAAGTGGGAGTGAAGATTCAAGGAGAAATAATTTCAACTCTGAGATTTGCTGATGACTAGTCATCTTGGCCGACAAGCCTGAGGATTTGAATGAGTTTTTGAATGGTATGGACTCCGTCTTACGGAAAGAATTCATGATGAAAATTAATAAATGTAAAACAAAAATACTGGAATGCAGCCGAAATAAATCAGAAACCTCTATGGACATCAAATTGACAGGTGAAAAGCTGAAGGAAGTAGGAGACTTCTGTTACTTAGGAAGCAGAATAACCAGTGATGGACGAAGCAAAGAGGATATAAAAAGTAGGTTGGCTCAGGCAAGGAAAGCATTTCTTCAGAAAAGGAATCTGCTGACATCGAATATAGATTTAGGTATTAGGAAGTCATTTTTGAAAGCCTTTGTCTGGAGCGTGGCGCTCTATGGAAGTGAAACTTGAACTATTGGTGCAGCAGAAAAGAGGAGAATTGAAGCATTTGAAATGTGGTGTTACAGGAGAATGATGAAGATCAGATGGGTAGATAGGGTTACAAACAAAGAGGTATTAAGACGAGTGGGAGAGGAGAGATGTTTCTGGCGACTGCTAATGAAGAGAAGAGATAGGTTGGTGGGACACATACTAAGACACCCAGGAATAGCAAGCTTAGTTATGGAAGGAAGGGTCGAGGACAAGAACTGTAGGGGTAGACCATGGTTAGAATATGTTAAACAGATTGCCTCGGATGTAGGGTGTGGAAGCTATGTAGAGATGAAACGATTAGCTCAGGACAGGGAGGCATGGAGAGCTGCATCAAACCAGTCAAAAGACTGAAGACTCAAACAACGGTACCCGGCCTCCACCAATTTGTTTTAGATCCCTTAGCTGGGGGGTTGGTTAGGGCTAAAACATATATGTTATTGTATTAATTTGGAAGGTGATTCCTAGAGAGGGCAGCTTCCCGTAGTTGGGTAAGCTTACCAGTGTAGAGTGTTGTTTAGTGTTAAAATACTAGGGGGTGCTCCTATAAAGACGTAAGTGTCGCTTAGGGGATGAGCCTCTGGGCGCAGGTTAACGTACCTGCCTCCCAGCTGGTTGGAATAAGTTATATAACAGACGTGCTGATGTCAGCTATGCCGGTGGCTCGCTGCGGGAAACACAATGGAACCTGAGCAGGCGATTACTGGCTACTAGTCACGGTCAATCGTGACGAGAGTCAGGACCGGTATTAGGATGTGAAGAGGCGTGTAATTATGAATACAATGTGTAGTTTACTGACCAAGTGTTTTATTGGTCAGTGAGTATGAAATTGTAAGTCCCTCTTAGGGGAATGTAAATAATGTTACAAGTTAAGTGTACAAGTTTGTGGATGGGTGTTACAAAGTGAAGGATATCTGAACACTTGCTGATGCTCACCTGATGATAGCAGCTGTAGCAGGGCCTCCGGCAGCACACACTGTATGACAGATACAGTTCCCAAAAGGCCTCACTTCTTAT
The DNA here is from genome assembly GCA_946902985.2 of Meconema thalassinum. NCBI lineage: Eukaryota > Metazoa > Arthropoda > Insecta > Orthoptera > Tettigoniidae > Meconema > Meconema thalassinum. The sequence goes on along the minus strand of OX336388.2, from coordinate 2,093,595,943 downwards.
AGGTCCTTCCGTTGCACAGTCAGCATTCCATTGACAAAGCTGCCCCAGTTATTTATAGTGTAGATGTTTATGAGTGTGATGCAAGTGGTTGGCTAGCCTCCCGAGCTGGTCGGCCGCCCTTGCTGTGTAAAAAGTACTGTTCTGGACTTATTATGTTTGCCAGTTAGGGGTGGTTTTAATAGATGATGGGGGGTGGCTTTCAGGGGGTGCAGTTCCCCCGGGGCCTGTACAATATAAAGGTTTCCATATGTGCCGGCATTAGACAGAAAGCGATGCGCCAGCCGATGGAATGTGGAGTGCATGTTCTCTTGCGTGATCCACTCCTTGATGGCAAACGCACATACTGCATTATTCCTTTCTATACATAATGTGTACATTTTCAAAATGATTGATGATTAACCGGACTGGTAACTATTAACATTAGACGAGACGTTTTGTTTTGTTATATTTCTGATTTTAATAATTATGTACATTAAGTTATTGTCGCAGGTCCGCCTGCACTAAAGAATTCCGTACTTTATTTATCCTCTTCATTGAGGTGTTTTCAGATAATTCTGCAAGGATTCACCACTAAATGGAGAGGGAAAAAGGCACTCGTACAGCGTGTTCCGATTCAACACGGAACTGTAAAATGGGTTGCCTACCCACCCTCAATCGGCTTGAAATCTGCTCGCAGCGCGCTAGCGACGGGGCTGAGTTCGATTTCACTGATTGCTGCCTTCTTATGCAGCATTGCAAAGTATTTTGCTCTTTCAAAACATATTTACACAGGCTTCACAATAAGTTTGGACGATTTCTGTTTCAGAACTTGTTATTTTACGCTTCTGTTAAAGGCTTTTGCAGAGCATTTCTATGAAATAAAATTTTATTTTAGAACATAGTTTATTACAACACAATGCACTTTTGTAGTTGTATTATATTTACAACACAATTCATTGCTTTTTAACCCAATACCACAAAACGAGATACAATTTGGAAATGATTTGTTACAATTTATCACAGACGTTACATCTATGCAAATGGACATTTACATAAGATGTGCGAAGTGGCGTCCATCATTTTCCAAGCAGAGGGCCACTCTTCGCATGAAGTTCTCTCTTGCGTTCCACAACATCTGAGGGGTAATTTCCACAAAGGCTTCGGCAATGACGAGCTCCAATTATTAGGGTGTTTGTGGTGATCTTAAAAATACTCTCGACCTGACGTAGCCCCAAATGAAGAAATCCAGGAAGGTCAGATCAGGTGAACGTGGTGGTAATCCTATAGGCATAATGCCGCCAATTCCAATCCACCGGCCAGGAAACAAACGGTTTAAAACTTCTCTCACCAGTCTGGAGGATTGCGCTGGATAACCATCTTGTTGATGAAGCATGTTGTTCAACTCCACCAATGTAAAATCATCCAAGATGTCCTAAAGTATGAAGTAAGATTAAACTGCCTGTGTTCGTCGTTCTATCATTTTACATTGTTACAGGTAAATAGTTCTGAAATAGAAATCGGTGAAACTTATTCTTAATTAAACTCAATTTTGTAACAAATCATTTCGAAAGTGTATCTCTTTTTGTGGTATTGGGTTAAAATGCAATAAAAGACAATGTGTTGCAATAAACTATGTTGTAAAATAAAATGTTATTTCATAGAAATGCTCTACAAAAGTTATCAACAGAAGCGTAAAATAAATTCTGAAACAGAAATCATTCAAACTTATTGTGAAGCCTGTGTAAATATATTTTGAAACAGCAAAATACTTTGCAATGCTGCATAAGAAGGCGGCAATCAGTGAAATCGAACTCAGCCCCGTCGCTAGCGAGCTGCGAGCAGATTTCAAGCCGATTGCGGGTGGGTAGGCAACCCATTTTACAGTTCCGTGTTGAATCGGTACAAGCTGTACATAAGAGACTGGATTATGCTTACAGTATGCGTAGAATGGAATACATTCGGTATGTGCGTTTGTCAACAAGGAGTGGATCACGCAAGAGAACATGCACTCGACATTCCAGTGGCTGGCGCATCGCTTTTCTAATGCTGACACATAGCCTATGTAAACCTTTAATATCTCAAAAGGTACTCGTCGGATTTGCAAAATAAGCACATCACTGAACTTATCACTTGATTCCTAGTTAACAAAAGTTTGGTGCTTTTCAGTCGGTCAACATGAATGTACCCAAATAGAGCTGGGTTATGCCCTAATCCTGAAATAAATTACATGAGATTAATAAATACACTAGGATGACCAGTTTCGATCGTCAAGCGATCAACATCAGATCCATTACACTTAGGCTATAACATCTATGTTTGAGAATACAGGTGAAAAATATTTACAATATGTACAATTATTTAGTTGCAGTATTGGTAATGCAACTGTCGGTGTATGTGGTCGACCACAACAGGCGCAATAGTGAACACGAAACTGCTCGAAGCTCCAGCCAGGATTACAACTAGATAAGTAGTAGCCTGTAAATTACAGTATAATCATAGTTGACTTTTTACAGTCACCCCAAACAGACAAACTCGGAATTTCTATCACCATTTTAGCATTTCACCTAACATTAGATATACTACATTTAGCATACACTGACAGTTGCATTACCAATACTGCAACTAAATAATTGTACATATTGTAAATAGTTTTCACCTGTATTCTCAAACATAGCCTATGTGTAATGGATCTGATGATGATCGCTTGACGATCGAAATTGGTCATCCTAGAGTATTTATTAATCTCATGTAATTTATTTCAGGATTAGGGCACTACCCAGCTCTATTTGGGTACATTCGTGTTGACTGACTGAAAAGCACCAAACTTTTGTTTACTTAAGCAACACTGAAATATGGCTTCAAACACCACAATGTGATTCCTAGTTGTTCCAGTGGGTGAAATTAGTATAGTCCCATTTACCAAACGAAAGTTGGTACCGGTTTCTCGGTAAATACCATTGAACTGTAGGTACTATTGGAACAATTCCTCCCATGGTAACCCACGCTGAAAACTGCTTCCTGGCCATCGCCTCCTTGACGTGCACTACCAGGCGTAACTAGTCGCACCAAAACTGTCATAACTTGAACTCTAGGTTGCAAGTCAGCTGATATGTCGTGAATCTTTTCATATATTTGATCGTACGTACCTCTGTGCAACGTTAAATGTATGGTATTTTCCAATAATACGCAAGGTTTACGGTGTACTTTATTTTCGAATGAAGATTTGTATTGAAGTAGCCGATTCTGCGTATCGGATACGTCTTACACCAAATTTTGACGTAGTAGGCCTAAATAGCATATGACAAATACACGTAGGCCCTATTATAGGTTATAAGTTATTAGTCACAGAATTATAACCTAGGCCTAGTTTATATTACAGATTTCCATGGAAACGTCCAGATGTATTAAAGAAATGGATTATAGCTGTGAGGAGGAAGGACTGGACCACAACAAAATACAGTTATATCTGTAGTGAACACTTTTATAAATCATGCTACTTGTTTCTTTCAAATAGAAACAAAACATTGCTTAAAGATGATGCAGTACCTGCAATTTTCAATTTCCCACAGCATCTGCTTCAGCCACCCAAGAAAAGACCGATAGTTATTGAACGACAAGTGCAAGTTGAAGTATGTAGACCTAATATTTACTGTTACTTTTTTCATCACCATGTGCATAAAATTCCACATTTTCCAGTATACTTTTATGATGTCAGTCTTGGAGACGATAAAAGAATTGGGCTTAAGGGTCTTCCCTGCAGGACCCTGTTCTTTTGCTGTATGACTTACCGGTAAGTGAAATCTAAGTTTCGACCTGCTTTGAAGAAAAAAAAAGGTTGTAGTTTTACGTGACCGTTAATCTTGTGATCATGAGCCACGGGACCTCCATTTTACGTGGAATCCGAACCACAGGACATGGCCTTTCACTTCGAAAATCTCACATGCAATGCCCGGGAATCAAACCCGGTCCACATTGGTGAGAGGCGAATAGCTTGACCGCAGCACCATCACGCCCCATTGCTTTGAAGAATATTGAACATGTGGTTGTTTTGTGTAAATAAAGTGTGTATTTTTGTTCACTAAGCATCTATTTAATTGTTTAGTTGTATGCGTATGCACATTCACACACATATGAATGCTGCCTTTGAGTTATTAAAAATGTTGAATACCAATTGCCATATTTTTTAAAATCTTTATTCTCAGTCATTCCCTGTCTAACCATATTTTAATTTTATTTTGATGTACGTACGGCTTGTATTATTTTTTACCAGTAGGCCTTTAGTTATTGTGTATCCTGCCTTTGATCTAAGGTTAAAAATGATGAATAATCAGGCTGCAATATAATATTTTATGTTGGCGTAAATTCCTAGCCATTTTAAGTATCAAATTACTATGATATTTTGAAATATATATTTCGGCGTAAGTTCCGCTTAGTTTATTGTCCGCCTAAATGTCCAAAAGTATCTCTTTTACTTGTATCTCCTCGTACGTACGCACATCATCCTCGCTTACATATACGTCAAACTCGCTTCCTTGACGTGCACTACCAGGCGAAACTAGTCGCACCAAAAGCTGCACTTTGCTCCCATACAGTCGGCATTCCAGTATTACCTAGAGTTCAATGGTAAATACGTATGTGCTGGGAGCAAAATGGACCGTGTTGTAAGAGCCCCATAGTACGATTTAAGAATTTGAAAGCAGAATGACGATATCTTAAACGGTTCCGTAGATATTTGAGGTGGTTATCTTAGCAGAATTACCCGGTATGTTGGTAGGACACATACTAAGGCACAGTAGTAATTCGAGATACGGTCAAGGACATCATCTCTAGAGGTTAACCAAGTTTGGAATATAGGAAATAGATTGTTTCGGTTGTAGCTTGTTGTAGTTGTAAAGATGATTGAATTGATTGCATGAAGAATGGGAGACATGGAGTGTTGAAACCCCCTAAAGAATAAAGCCTTAATCAACAACAACATAAGCAAAGGTAAACAACAACGACAACTATCATAACAACATATCCTTGCCTCTCGGGATTGTAACTGCCTGTGGGAAATCTCACTCCATTATGTGCAAGAAAAGACGCATGTACTTAAACATCGATGATCCATTGGCGAAGGTCAAGCAGAGTTGCAAAGGATAGAGGCAAGGACTTCTTGTCCTTTATGGCACCCGGTATGTAAAATTCTAATGACTTGGGATCAATAGATTGTGGTGGCTAAGATACAATTCCTATACAGTGATGCTCTCAGAGCTCCTCAAACAACAACAACAACAACAACAACATCATATCTTTCTGTTGGGCTTGTAAGTTCAGAATAGAAGTGATGTAGTTCCTCAGTCAATTTAACTCATGGTTTAAAAAAGAGGCACAAGTTTAGACTATTTTGTGAATCTCTTTGGCTCACATCAGTACCCAAAGCATGGTAAATGAAAAAGTAATTTGAACCTCAATGGAGTGTTCATAAATTTACAAGTGCGAGCCGTTATAATGGGCGTAATTAAAGTTGAAAACAATGCAATGCCATTGTAATATCGTATTACAGCGAGTGCGTGGAATATTTTGCAGACAATACAAAACGTACAATGTTTCAAATAATGATTATGTGATATTTTGATTGCTCTCAAGCCTACTACTCCTTCATTGTTATGGTATGGACAATGACAAAATCATTAGAGGATATTTTCCGTTATCGTTTTACCCTCCGGGATTGGATTTTCTAACGGACTAAGCAAGGGATCCTACCGCTACCACCACTAAGGGCAGTGTCCTGGAGCTTGAGACTCTGAGTCGTGGGATACAACTTCGCCCAGGCAGCCTCACCTGCTAAGCAATCAGGGGCCTTTTGAAGGGATGGGAAGAGAGGGAGGAAGAGGCAAGGAAGAAGGAAGAAGGCTGCCGTGGCCTTACGTTAGATACAATCCCGGCATTTGCCCGAAGATGAAGTGGGAAACCACTGAAAACTACTTCGAAGATGGCTGAGGTTGGAATCGATCCCCCTGTACTCAATTGTACCACCAGAGGCTGAGAAGACCCCGTTCCATTCCTCATACATTTTTCAAATTTGGTGGCAGAGCCGGGAATCAAACCTCGGAGCTCTGGGGTGGCAGATAATCATGCTGACCACTACACCATGGAGGCGACCATTAGAGGATAATGGAGAATACCTGTCAAGATTTGTACGGTTTTGTGATCAAAAGATATTGTTAGTTCACGTAGTGTTGATCCCTACCGACGATAGTTCTTATTACCCTTAGATGTTTCCAGTACTGCCAACCTCATGGAATTGGTGATATCACGTAAATTCGTCAATGGCAGATCCAATACAGGGTGGGTGACATACCGGGCGAATCAGCTGCCTCTTATAATATTTTATTTTATGCACCCCAAATTGTTTGTTAGCCGGCACCGTGGTGTTGTGGTAGCGCGCCTATTTCTCACCCGGAGGCTCCGAGTATGATTTCTGAATCCGTCAGGGATTTTAGAATCTAACGTGAGGGCTGTAACGGGGTGCACTCAGCCTAGTGAGGACAATTGAGTATCTGTCTGAGTGTAAGGAAGAGTACTGGTCAGGAAAACCAAGACTAACGGCCGAAGTGACCCGATGCACTGACCACGCGCAATGCCAATATCTTGAGACCAAATGGCTGAGCAGCGGTCGCATGGTAGGCCTAGACCCTTCATGGGCTGTTGTGTTAGGGGTAAAAGAAAAAGTAAGAAAAAGATGCTTTGTTGTCGAGAAGGCTGATAATTCTCTGCTTGCATCCCGTATGGTACTGATGCGGCTTCGGTGGCCTAGTTGGTAGCATGCTGAACTGCTGTGCCCAAGATAGTGGATTCAAACCGGCCGAAGTCGTTGGTTTTTTAAGAGCGTTAAACATCCTTCAGTATGGCTTCCTTCGGACGGGAAGTAAAGCCAGCGGTCCCATGTCATAGATTTATGGCATGTAAAAGATCCTTCAACAGACAAAACTTGTGAGAAGCCAAATTGTTAGATTAAATTTCGTCGGAACGCTCTATCAAAGTTCCAACGTTCGCCACTAAGTATCATTGATATTTGGTAGCGGAAGTTGGAACTACTTGAAATTGAACGGAACTTGTAGCTCACCCTATGGGTGTCCGCTGGAAGCAGCTACAGACTCAGGCGAGCCAAACATGTCCTCAGACACTCCCGGAAAAAAAGCCATACGATAAATAAATAAAAATAACTACAAATGATACTGAACACTATTATTTTTCGCTCGATGAGAGTACAGACGAATACGAGGGAAAAGTAACGACAACCTACTGACCTACTGCTAACTTACGTTATATGCTAGAAGAAGAAATGGACAAAACAGGAATTTTATTTATTTCTCGTGTCGGAAACATACAAATGAACAGTTGCTATACATATAAGGGAAAAATTATCTATATTGTGCCCATTTAGCAAGAAATATGCCAATCACAGTATACCAGCGTAGCTCAATTCGGGATTTCGGGGCAGCGGTAAGTTCCCCCACTCTGTGACTCACATATCTTGGATTAATTAGAGGATACACTTGCAAAAATAACAACAAAATCAACTCCTATTTAAACACATTTAATTACTAAAATTAATGGCGCTACAAACATTGTAACAATTTAATTACTGACCCAAAAAATCAACTGCTTGTTCCAACTGAACAAGGAATCACAAATACAAACAAATATTGTATTCAAAACCTGTGGTTTCCACATAAACCAACAATTCTTACTTAGTCTCACTTCCATAAAGCACTAACATTAAGTTTACATAACTCCGAGCTCTTTGGCTCCATGCATTTACATTATTATGGTGTCCTTCTTATACACCTCAAACACTATCCTTTATATTTTCTTATTTCTCAAAAACAAATATATAATTATATTTAAAATCTATGTTAATTATCTAACTCAATATTTTGGGCATGTCCACACATTCAGTTGTTATCATCTCTCTTTATTTCACAAATATATTAAGGTAATCAGAAAATCAATTGTGTACTCCAGAGCGTGAAGGTACTTGACACAGTCAAAAAACTATAGTTACTCCCGAACTCAGTTGCCTTCAATCAACTCGTGGAATCCCACGTCCATACATTATTACAAAAGGGATTGTTATTTATCTCTTATGTCTTAGTAGACCATTATCATATAAGAAACTACGATCTGAACAGGCAAACGAAAATATCCATCTATAAGGACCTCGGTTCACCGCCCGGGTCGTTAACAACTTTAAACACTCCTGGTGTATTCATTCTCTTTACAACAGCTTACGAGACGGTCTCTGTTCCCTCTCGCCTTAAGAGAGCTAGACTCTACTACTTGGGGTGCGATTTATGACCACGTAAGGTGACGGCGACTCCCTGTCTGACCCAACGTTAGTAGCTTATTTCCAAGGCTTTCAAAACAAACCTTCCCATTATATCCAGTTCTGGGGAGAGCGGGCTTTACTGTACCGTATACATTCAAACAACTATTCTTTGGTTCAACAGACCATTTTCGTATCCTTGGCATTTATTAATTATGAGAGGGTCCTCATTGATTGGGAAGATTAATACACATACGACGACGGAGAATTACAGGGGCTTTTATCATAAGAGGATTCTGCATTCGAATCTCTTCACGTGCCTCGGGATCCAATCCCTTACAGAGGACTTATACAAAATGCGATTTAGAGTCGGCCGTGGCCCATATGACATACGCTCAATAATACCATATATTAGCTCCCTTTTTAAATACATACACAATGCCTCGTGATACTATGTCACAAATAGAGGACTTATACAATTATCAATTCACTGCAATCAACTACCCTCCATAAGTAATGTACCAAGTATTTTAACCACTACGCGTTCCTAGCGTGACACTTTAATATTATATTTGCGCTCATTATGCGCTATGCATTATTTTAAGCCGAAAATGTCTTCCCAAGAACTGATAAAATCTCTTTAGTAACAATTCATATTATTTTAATTCACATATTAATCTTTCCGTTGTCGATAAATCGCTCCCTGTTTCAAAATATTCCATTGAACCTCATCTCTTACACATACGTTAAGGCTTAACGTTCTTATGTTCATATCAATTTATTTGATTTTTATTTAACATTTCCATATTTAATTATTATTATTATTATCTTTATTCTTTATACAAGCTCAAAAGCTATTTCTTTCATATCTCAACTTTACTTTATTTCAATATCTTTCATGATAATTAATGATATTTCGCTTGCTCTTATGACATTTGTTAAATACATTAACCCTTTATTCACATATTTCCTCTACGGGATTTAATCTTTACATAATTATTTATACTTTTCTCAATTTTTTTTATTATCGTTCAGACCGTGTTCTTGATTATTCAGTATTTATTTATTAACACACATCCCTTTTACTCAAAAACTCCGGTGGGTTTGTACACAATCAATTTCTGACACCAAAATAGAATGAATTTAGTACTCACATGTTTCCAGATCATCCCATGATCTTTAATCTGGTGCGGTGCTTCATTTTTGGGCCCACTTTGAACTTTTACTCCATATTAAAGGAATTCATCTTACGTAAAAACACTTTTTGACATATATTTAAAACACTTAACATTAACGACATTTGTATATACTGATGTGTCCCTTTTGAACACATAATGAACACTAAAAATATTAATTTAACACACAATCTTGATTATTTTACACTTCACAATTCTCGATCACTAGGCCGTATTTCTGAGCCTATCACACGTGATCTTCTTAAATTCCCGTTTCCAAGGGTGAAATTTATTCGATGTCGGCTTCCTATCCTGCAGAATGCGAAAGTCTCGAAACATCTACTGTTCCCTGGAGTCCAATTCGGCTACTCCTATCCTGGATAACCGGCTATTTATCTAGCTTGAACGGCTTCTTTGTAGATCTGTCTATCGATCCTAACGAAAGTCTATACGGATCGAGGTCTCCTCTAAGACCTATAGATTTAGTTTATAGCAGCTAGCACTTCTCAATTCTAGTATTTTTAGAATAGTTCGCCTGCTTTCTGGAGATAATGTTTATAGTCTCCTATCTTCTTTATTTGAACTGTTTTAATACTCCTACGTTTCGAACCTTATTCTGTTCTTCCCTTTTAGGTTTCTTCAATTTAAATAACAGTTTATCTGTCTGGTACGATACTTCCGTACGTTATGATCTATTCATTCGTACACTTAACGACCTATCGCCTTTAAGTCCGACGTTCGCAGCCTGCTCTGACTATATCTTACGAATTTTCACTTTAATTTGTATACAGTCGGGCCTAAATCCTATAATTAGGATTTTCCTAATATTTCACTACGGCGATACTTTAAAATTTCGTCTTGACCACTCCTTATGGAGGCAAGCAAGTCGTTAATACTGTGACGCCTATGGCTATCGGATCTTACTTCTGCGGTATAACACAGCGTTTCTCCCCTCAAGGAGTAGTGGTAGCTGTTTTTTCGATGTAACGCAGAGTTACGTCCCTCACGGACAGTCGGAATGACTACTTCTACGTCGTGGAGCAGCACTTCCCCTCACGGAGTGCTCGTAGGACTGCATGTGCTGATATAACTTCACGTCCTCCTGGACGGATTCGTACTGCGTGATGCGTGGCAACACCCCTCGGGCTGTTCAAGACTGCATGTGCTGTGATGTAGCCTTACGCCCCTCACGGGCTGTCGGAACTGCATTCGATGCGATGTGACACAGTGACGCCCCCTCGGGCTGTCTGAAACTGCATCTGCTGTGATGTAGCCTTACGCCCCTCTCGGGCTCTCAGAATAACTGCATCGTTGGCTTGGTAAACCCCGAAGCTTTATACTATTTTACTACAAAAAAATAAGACTCTAGCCTTTTCTGTGGTCAACTTCTAAAATAATGGTGCCACAAATATAAAAATTATACCTTCCGAAAGCTCATCTTCTCAATGTCAAATGATCTTATTGCACCTATGAATCGATCGTGCAATTCGGAGATATTAATTAATTTCTCGTCCTCAATTGTGTGGGTGTTGCATTCCTTTTGCTCTCTCCCCTCCACAGAGGCTGAGGTGCTTCCCCAATGACGTCGTCTTACGTCGGCAGTTTTTTTCTGCGCAATTATTAAATGGTTTCTCTTTACTGAAAAATCTCTCATTCAAAATGATTCACTGTACTGTACTTGTTTACTCATTATTATGCTCGTAAACGTGTTAATTTTAATTATTCCTCTTCTGGCGCATAAGCGGCGTTGTCAATTTCCAGCAACGTCAGCTCGAATTCCGATTCAGGCTTCCTTGTCTATCACGGTGGAAATTTCCATTCAGTTATTAATACTCGTGACCAGCCCTCTCTTGAATGTCGAGTGGGGTGATCTCATCTAAGGAACATCTGTCCCTAGTCGCTTGCACAATGTTAAGCTATAATCCTGGCTTAAAATCTCTCTCCGTTCCTTTAGGAAACTGTACGTTTCTTTCATTTCTTCCTTGAGGACATGGGTTCGACCTTCATGGACCCTATGGCCCATGGGTTCATCTCTCCCCTCCTTAGGTAAATAAATTTTCGAAAAATTTTGAGGAAATTTATTTCAATTTAATTTTGTATTTCTTTATTCGTCGAATCCATCATAACGTCATCCGTATTTACTGTTGTTTTATTTCCTTAAAGTTCCTTCCACTAATTGTATAGGTTGGGTATGCTCTATCTTTACCCTTTCTTTCTCCTTTACTACATTAAAATTTTCCTTTTCAATAAAATCAATTACTCCTTTAAAGTTCCTCTCCTTTCTGGTCTGTGTTTAGGTTGGGTCTTCAAGAGTTCCCATTCATTCATTTCTTCCCTAGTGGTCGACTCCACTCAGGCCATAAATCTCTTGTCACGTTCGGTGTTTACAACTCTCTGCCCTCGTCTGGCGCATGCTTCTCCAAACTCGAGTCAACAGTTGGTTTCCTTTCTTCTTTTCTCAAGACAGACTTCAAGTCGGTCTGTTCTTTATTCATTACATATTTTCAACTTAAATGACTTTATGTTAATTATCTTGCGGGTGCAATTAGCTTTACCCGTAACTTAATTCATTACAGTTCACAGACTTCAAGTCTGTTATCCTTCATTCGATTTTTTTAAGAGCTCAGTCTGACCTCACCTGACTCTTTCTGGTTCTCTTCCCTCTTCCTTATCTCTCTTTGAGATGGTATTTCAGCAAATATTATACTTATTTCTCATATTCTTTGACGGTTGCAAATATCTTTACCCGTTTGTTCCAATGGGATAATCCTTTTCCTTCACCTCGTATCGAGATGGCATTTTCAAAGAGTATTTCTTTTTCCTACTCTTCCAATTCTTTAGATTTTCCAAATCTCTTTTCTTTCTCTTCTTTTTATCCTTCCCTTTCTTCTTACGATGCTTCCAGCTGAAATATGCCTGGGCATCCTCTTTCTCCAAGGCATCGTTTGTTATTTCACCTCCTTTCCTTGTTTCCATGGGGTATCCATTTCCTGGTACACCAACTATCAATGGCGGTTTTCTTCTGTATTGATTTTCTTCAGAGACGTCTCCTCTCATTTTTTCATTGTTTCCAACAATCTCATCTTTTTCCTTTAGGGTTTCTTGGCTCTTATTTGCATCTCTTTCCAGTCCTCTTTTCTGTCGTTGGCATTCCTGACATTTAATCATTAATTCGAGGATCTGGGCTTTCAATTTTTCCTCTTCTTCCTCTAATGCCCTTTTATTTTCCTGGTCCTGCATTTCTTCGAAGTTTTCCTTTCCCCTTTCTGTGAAATCTTGAACCTCTGTTTCCATCGGTGCTTCGTTGATATTTTCTATATTTGTTTTATCTAATTTCTCTATTTCTTCTGGAATTATTATTTCCGTTTCTTCAACTATCAATTCCTTTGTTATCTCCTGTTCCGAGATTATATCTTGATCTTCCAGCTCAACCTTTCCTTCAAAATGAGTCTCTTCCGTTTGGAGCTCATTTTCATTTTGGCTGTCCTCCTGGCCTGGACTTACTATTTCCTCTTGAGTTTCCATATGTTCTTCAGGAAGGTTTTCCAAGTTTTCTTCAGTTTCCACTGGAGTCCTCATAATTTCTACTTCTTGCTCCTCTTCTTTAATATCAATTTCGGACTTTTCTGGCACCGTGACTTCTTTTTCTTCTTCAATTTCAGCTTGTTTTTCAACTTCTGTCTGGACAACTGTTTCATTTATGACTGGGATAGCCATTTCTTTTGCTTTGAGGTCCTCTGCTAATATGTATTCATCATATTTCTTCTGAGCATCCTCTAATATTTCTTGATATTCTGGAATTTTGACCTGTCTTACTTCAGCTAACTCCTGAACGCTGATTATATCTTGTTCATCATACATGCTCATACTGAAACGGTACAGCTTATTCTTCTCCTTCCTTATCCAATCTTTCTGTTCCTCAACATACTTTTTTCGGTCGCGCTCTTCGTAAGGGATCTTCCACCAAATCTCATCCCATGCATCTCTCATTTTCCATAATTTATTCCCTATTTCACTTACTTCATCAACAAATGTAACTATCTGTTCCCACGGAGCTAATTTTATTTTTCCTTCCTTCTCCATACGTTTCGCAAATTCCCTCTTCGTTTCTCTTAACGACCATTTAACATTAGGAATTTCTTTGGACAATTCCTCTAATTCCTGTTTAGATATCTTATACCAATTTTTACAGGCCCTTTCACGGAGCTCAGATATCTTCTTTATTTCCTCGGAGATACCTTCCCTTTGTTCCTTAATTTTCTCTTTCTCCTTTGAGTCTACATCTCTAAATTTCCAAAGTTCACTCCTCATCTGATAATGCTCGTCTCGTATTTCTACAATTATATCCAAGAATTTTTTTACTTCATCCCATTCCGCCATTTCTACCTTTTCCTGATCCTGAACGTCAATACTATCGCTCTTTTCCCCTTCGTTTTCTGAGCCTACCTGGACCGGCGTTACTACGTGAGACTTTGTATTATCCTTATTCTTTTCAATATCAATTACATTTTCCCTTGGAATTGGTTTACAAATTTCCTTTTCCTTTCCGAGCTCTATAGGCTCAACATTTACCCTTTTGTCTGCAGACATGTTACCTTCTCTTCGTGTAACTATGTCTCCAGGTGCACGCATGCTTTCTACAGAAACATTTATAATTTCTTTAGTTGGGTACTCTTTCTCACCTGTAGTTTTACCTTTATCTGGGCTCTCGGCCCTTACATTTTCAGAGAGCCTCCGCCTCTCTTCACTTAACAACATCTTATTAAAATACAGTGGGCCTCTAATGCCACCACACTAGTACATGTTTGAGAGATGATACCCTGAATCAGTGTCCCAATTTCTTAAAAATATTACTTTGGTACGGGTATTCACTTACAACGTACCCTTTTGATACTTTTATTCAATTTCATAAACCATTATGGAAGTGTTTAAAATTCAAAATTTCGAAAAACCATTTTTTTTCAAAAATGAAAATTTTGATTTTTCGAGAAAAACTCGGGTTTTCCCTAGGAAAACTCAGCCCTGCGTACTGGGCGCCAAAAAGAATATGATTTGCTAGGGGGTTTGTAATATGATATTCAGGGCTGCTCGGTATGAGTTTCCAGGGACCCATGCGGTCAGTTATTATTTTACGTTGTAGCTATTCCTATCATTACTTTAATTTTACATGATATGACCGACTTAAGTGTTCCTCTAGTTATTAATCCAGCACATTATTTATATATCCCCATGTGCCCATTTAGCAAGAAATATGCCAATCACAGTATACCAGCGTAGCTCAATTCGGGATTTCGGGGCAGCGGTAAGTTCCCCCACTCTGTGACTCACATATCTTGGATTAATTAGAGGATACACTTGCAAAAATAACAACAAAATCAACTCCTATTTAAACACATTTAATTACTAAAATTAATGGCGCTACAAACACTGTAACAATTTAATTACTGACCCAAAAAATCAACTGCTTGTTCCAACTGAACAAGGAATCACAAATACAAACAAATATTGTATTCAAAACCTGTGGTTTCCACATAAACCAACAATTCTTACTTAGTCTCACTTCCATAAAGCACTAACATTAAGTTTACATAACTCCGAGCTCTTTGGCTCCATGCATTTACATTATTATGGTGTCCTTCTTATACACCTCAAACACTATCCTTTATATTTTCTTATTTCTCAAAAACAAATATATAATTATATTTAAAATCTATGTTAATTATCTAACTCAATATTTTGGGCATGTCCACACATTCAGTTGTTATCATCTCTCTTTATTTCACAAATATATTAAGGTAATCAGAAAATCAATTGTGTACTCCAGAGCGTGAAGGTACTTGACACAGTCAAAAAACTATAGTTACTCCCGAACTCAGTTGCCTTCAATCAACTCGTGGAATCCCACGTCCATACATTATTACAATAGGGATTGTTATTTATCTCTTATGTCTTAGTAGACCATTATCATATAAGAAACTACGATCTGAACAGGCAAACGAAAATATCCATCTATAAGGACCTCGGTTCACCGCCCGGGTCGTTAACAACTTTAAACACTCCTGGTGTATTCATTCTCTTTACAACAGCTTACGAGACGGTCTCTGTTCCCTCTCGCTTTAAGAGAGCTAGACTCTACTACTTGGGGTGCGATTTATGACCACGTAGGGTGACGGCGACTCCCTGTCTGACCCAACGTTAGTAGCTTATTTCCAAGGCTTTCAAAACAAACCTTCCCATTATATCCAGTTCTGGGGAGACCGGGCTTTTCTGTACCGTATACATTCAAACAACTATTCTTTGGTTCAACAGACCATTTTCGTATCCTTGGCATTTATTAATTATGAGAGGGTCCTCATTGATTGGGAAGATTAATACACATACGACGACGGAGAATTACAGGGGCTTTTATCATAAGAGGATTCTGCATTCGAATCTCTTCACGTGCCTCGGGATCCAATCCCTTACAGAGGACTTATACAAAATGCGATTTAGAGTCGGCCGTGGCCCATATGACATACGCTCAATAATACCATATATTAGCTCCCTTTTTAAATACATACACAATGCCTCGTGATACTATGTCACAAATAGAGGACTTATACAATTATCAATTCACTGCAATCAACTACCCTCCATAAGTAATGTACCAAGTATTTTAACCACTACGCGTTCCTAGCGTGACACTTTAATATTATATTTGCGCTCATTATGCGCTATGCATTATTTTAAGCCGAAAATGTCTTCCCAAGAACTGATAAAATCTCTTTAGTAACAATTCATATTATTTTAATTCACATATTAATCTTTCCGTTGTCGATAAATCGCTCCCTGTTTCAAAATATTCCATTGAACCTCATCTCTTACACATACGTTAAGGCTTAACGTTCTTATGTTCATATCAATTTATTTGATTTTTATTTAACATTTCCATATTTAATTATTATTATTATCTTTATTCTTTATACAAGCTCAAAAGCTATTTCTTTCATATCTCAACTTTACTTTATTTCAATATCTTTCATGATAATTAATGATATTTCGCTTGCTCTTATGACATTTGTTAAATACATTAACCCTTTATTCACATATTTCCTCTACGGGATTTAATCTTTACATAATTATTTATACTTTTCTCAATTTTTTTTATTATCGTTCAGACCGTGTTCTTGATTATTCAGTATTTATTTATTAACACACATCCCTTTTACTCAAAAACTCCGGTGGGTTTGTACACAATCAATTTCTGACACCAAAATAGAATGAATTTAGTACTCACATGTTTCCAGATCATCCCATGATCTTTAATCTGGTGCGGTGCTTCATTTTTGGGCCCACTTTGAACTTTTACTCCATATTAAAGGAATTCATCTTACGTAAAAACACTTTTTGACATATATTTAAAACACTTAACATTAACGACATTTTTATATACTGATGTGTCCCTTTTGAACACATAATGAACACTAAAAATATTAATTTAACACACAATCTTGATTATTTTACACTTCACAATTCTCGATCACTAGGCCGTATTTCTGAGCCTATCACACGTGATCTTCTTAAATTCCCGTTTCCAAGGGTGAAATTTATTCGATGTCGGCTTCCTATCCTGCAGAATGCGAAAGTCTCGAAATATCTACTGTTCCCTGGAGTCCAATTCTGCTACTCCTATCCTGGATAACCGGCTATTTATCTAGCTTGAACGGCTTCTTTGTAGATCTGTCTATCGATCCTAACGAAAGTCTATACGGATCGAGGTCTCCTCTAAGACCTATAGATTTAGTTTATAGCAGCTAGCACTTCTCAATTCTAGTATTTTTAGAATAGTTCGCCTGCTTTCTGGAGATAATGTTTATAGTCTCCTATCTTCTTTATTTGAACTGTTTTAATACTCCTACGTTTCGAACCTTATTCTGTTCTTCCCTTTTAGGTTTCTTCAATTTAAATAACAGTTTATCTGTCTGGTACGATACTTCCGTACGTTATGATCTATTCATTCGTACACTTAACGACCTATCGCCTTTAAGTCCGACGTTCGCAGCCTGCTCTGACTATATCTTACGAATTTTCACTTTAATTTGTATACAGTCGGGCCTAAATCCTATAATTAGGATTTTCCTAATATTTCACTACGGCGATACTTTAAAATTTCGTCTTGACCACTCCTTATGGAGGCAAGCAAGTCGTTAATACTGTGACGCCTATGGCTATCGGATCTTACTTCTGCGGTATAACACAGCGTTTCTCCCCTCAAGGAGTACTGGTAGCTGTTTTTTCGATGTAACGCAGAGTTACGTCCCTCACGGACTGTCGGAATGACTACTTCTACGTCGTGGAGCAGCACTTCCCCTCACGGAGTGCTCGTAGGACTGCATGTGCTGATATAACTTCACGTCCTCCTGGACGGATTCGTACTGCGTGATGCGTGGCAACACCCCTCGGGCTGTTCAAGACTGCATGTGCTGTGATGTAGCCTTACGCCCCTCACGGGCTGTCGGAACTGCATTCGATGCGATGTGACACAGTGACGCCCCCTCGGGCTGTCTGAAACTGCATCTGCTGTGATGTAGCCTTACGCCCCTCTCGGGCTCTCAGAATAACTGCATCGTTGGCTTGGTAAACCCCGAAGCTTTATACTATTTTACTACAAAAAAATAAGACTCTAGCCTTTTCTGTGGTCAACTTCTAAAATAATGGTGCCACAAATATAAAAATTATACCTTCCGAAAGCTCATCTTCTCAATGTCAAATGATCTTATTGCACCTAAGAATCGATCGTGCAATTCGGAGATATTAATTAATTTCTCGTCCTCAATTGTGTGGGTGTTGCATTCCTTTTGCTCTCTCCCCTCCACAGAGGCTGAGGTGCTTCCCCAATGACGTCGTCTTACGTCGGCAGTTTTTTTCTGCGCAATTATTAAATGGTTTCTCTTTACTGAAAAATCTCTCATTCAAAATGATTCACTGTACTGTACTTGTTTACTCATTATTATGCTCGTAAACGTGTTAATTTTAATTATTCCTCTTCTGGCGCATAAGCGGCGTTGTCAATTTCCAGCAACGTCAGCTCGAATTCCGATTCAGGCTTCCTTGTCTATCACGGTGGAAATTTCCATTCAGTTATTAATACTCGTGACCAGCCCTCTCTTGAATGTCGAGTGGGGTGATCTCATCTAAGGAACATCTGTCCCTAGTCGCTTGCACAATGTTAAGCTATAATCCTGGCTTAAAATCTCTCTCCGTTCCTTTAGGAAACTGTACGTTTCTTTCATTTCTTCCTTGAGGACATGGGTTCGACCTTCATGGACCCTATGGCCCATGGGTTCAATATAGCACGTGCCCAATACTGAGCAACATCCAAGGCACTCGGAGTGGCTATCAGGAGATCTTCTTCAGCACAAGATGCAGGACACAGAGGGCAATGTAGCATATGTTTTGTGGTTTGTTCTTGTCCACATTAACAAGAAAGGTGTCTCCCCGTAGATTGTGATGTAGAGTTATGAAGCAATCGGGGGTTCCCTGGGCATCGGCGAAAACGCCGGCTAATCCTTTCACACTGAAAACATCATCTAGGTCTTTTCAGGACCATAGTTGGCCATCATATCAGTGATAACAGGAATAATGGAAATAATAGATAGAGGGAAAGAAATGCCCTCAACCATTGAAGAATGTTGATTGAGGGACTTGGAAGGAAGTGGGGCCAGTAAAGGGAGAGAGGGTCCGTCTCAGAGACACTCGAAAAAGCGGAGAAACTGAACCCAGCTCAGGAATTCATCGGGGTCCCCAAATCCCAAACACAACAGCCGTGAGCCCTTAAGGCTGTATCACTATTCAGGGTGCACATTAAGTGGTGGGGCTACATATAACTTGCCTCTTTTAGAGCCTCGAACAGAGAGAAAGAAACCAAGAAGTCTTACCCCTCGAAGAGTGAAGAATCAGAAAACATGAGATAAGGGTCAATTAAGGCGGGAAAGTGAAAGACTCCCTAGGCCTCGGATACTCTATTAACAGCAGTGTTGGAAGAGAACAAGAGTTGACCAAGGGAGGTCGGCAGGAAAGAAGACAGAGAAAAGCCCACCACAAGTAAGTGCAAACAATGTCGGTCTCAGCTGAAATCCAATGGATGCCACAAGTTGTGAGTCCGTGGGGGAACAAAGAGATCGATAGTCTAATGAGAGCTTGTCCTTAAATATTGCGAGCTCCTTTACTCGCAACTCTCGCTCTGATCGATAGTCTAATGAGAGCTTCTCCTTGAATATTGCGAGCTCATTTGCTCGCAACTCTCGTTCTGATCGATAGTCTAATGAGAGCTTGTCCTTGAATAATGCGAGCTTATTTGCTCGCAACTCTCGCTCTGATCGATAGTCTAATGAAAGATTGTCCTTGAATATTGCGAAATCATTTGCTCGCAACTCTC
Organism: Meconema thalassinum; assembly: GCA_946902985.2. Taxonomy (NCBI): domain Eukaryota; kingdom Metazoa; phylum Arthropoda; class Insecta; order Orthoptera; family Tettigoniidae; genus Meconema; species Meconema thalassinum. The sequence continues at coordinate 2,093,576,061 of OX336388.2, read as the reverse complement.
GCTCTGATCGATAGTCTAATGAAAGATTGTCCTTGAATATTGCGAGCAAATAATATTGCGAGCTCATTTGCTCGCAACTCTCGCTTTGATCGATAGTCTAATGAGAGCTTGTCCTTGAATTTTTCGAGCTCATTTGCTCGCAACTCTCGCTCTGATCGATAGTCTAATGAAAGATTGTCCTTGAACATTGCGAGCTCATTTGCTCGCAACTCTCGCTCTGATCGATAGTCTAATGAGAGCTTGTCCTTGAATATTGCGAGCTCATTTGCTCGCAACTCGCGCTCTGATCGATAGTCTAATGAGAGCTTGTCCTTGAATATTGCGAGCTCATTTGATCGCAACTCTCGCTCTGATCAATTGTCTAATGAGAGCTTGTCCTTGAATATTGCGAGCTCATTTGCTCGCAACTCTCACTCTGATCGATAGTCTAATGAGAGCTTGTCCTTGAATATAGCGAGCTCATTTGCTCGCAACTCTCGCTCTGATCGATAGTCTAATGAGAGCTTGTCCTTGAATATTGTGAGCACATTTGCTCGCAACTCTTGCTCTGATCGATAGTCTAATGAAAGCTTCTCCTAGAATATTGCGAGCTCATTTGCTCGCAACTCTCGCTCTGATCGATAGTCTAATGAAAGCTTGTCCTTGAATAATTGCGAGCTCATTTGCTCGCAACTCTCACTCTGATCGATAGTCTAATGAGAGCTTGTCCTTAAATATTGCGAGCTCATTTGCTCGCAACTCTCGCTCTAATCGATAGTCTAATGAGAGCTTGTCCTTGAATATTGCGAGCTAATTTGCTCGCAACTCTCGCTCTGATCGATCGTATAATGAGAGCTTGTCCTTGAATATTGCGAGCTCATTTGCTCGCAACTCGCGCTCTGATCGATAGTCTAATGAGAGCTTGTCCTTGAATATTGCGAGCTCATTTGCTCGCAACTCTCGCTCTGATCAATTATCTAATGAGAGCTTGTCCTTGAATATTGCGAGCTCATTTGCTCGCAACTCTCACTCTGATCGATAGTCTAATGAGAGCTTGTCCTTGAATATTGCGAGCTCATTTGCTCGCAACTCTCGCTCTGATCGATAGTCTAATGAGAGCTTTTCCTTGAATATTGTGAGCACATTTGCTCGCAACTCTCGCTCTGATCGATAGTCTAATGAAAGCTTCTCCTAGAATATTGCGAGCTCATTTGCTCGCAACTCTCACTCTGATCGATAGGCTAATGAAAGCTTGTCCTTGAATAATTGCGAGCTCATTTGCTCGCAACTCTCACTCTGATCGATAGTCTAATGAGAGCTTGTCCTTAAATATTGCGAGCTCATTTGCTCGCAACTCTCGCTCTGATCGATAGTCTAATGAGAGCTTGTCCTTGAATATTGCGAGCTAATTTGCTCGCAACTCTCGCTCTGATTGATCGTCTAATGAGAGCTCGTCCTTGAATATTGCGAGCTCATTTGCTCGCAACTCTCGCTCTGATCGATAGTCTAATGAGAGCTTGTCCTTGAACATTGCGAGCTCATTTGCTCGCAACTCTCGCACTGGTGAGAAGTATTTCGATACCTTCGCTCAATTGGGCTACGTCTTTGATTGTACCAGCAACACTGGTGACCTCCGGGAAACCTCATTTGGCACTCCTACCCTGGATCATTCTTCATTTAATTCAGACCACGTTATCTCCTTAATTACGTATGTGTAAGATAGGACACTCGGCAGTAAAACCATCCCTCACATATAAACTCACCTCTTCACCAACCCCGCAAAAATATGGAATAAGGGGTTAGAATGCACACAACCTAAAAGTAACTTATATTATTAATTGTTTGTTGTTGTTGTTGTTGTTGATGATTTTGTTGTTGTTGTTGTTGTTGTTGTTGTTGTTTGAGTCTTCAGTATTTTAACTGGCTTTATGCAGAGCTCCATGTATCCCTGTCCTGAGCTTATCGTTTCATCTCTACACACCTAACACACCTTACATCCGAGGCAATCTCTTTAACATATTCTAACCATGGTTTTACTCCTATAGTTCTTGTTCTCGACCCTTCCCTCCATAACTAAGTTTACTAATCCTGGGTGTTTTAGTATGTGTCCTACCAACCTATCTCTTGTCTTGGTTAGCAATCGCCAGAAATATCTCTCCTCTACCACTCGCTTTCATGCCTCTTATTTTGTTACTACCCATCTGGTGTTCATCATTCTGCTGTAACACCACATTTCAAACGCTTCAATTCTCCTCTTTTCTGATGCACCAACAGTCCAAGTTTCATTTCCATAGAGCGCCACTCTCCAGACAATGGCTTTCAAAAATGAATTTTTAATACCTAAATCTATATTTGATGTGAACAGATTTATTTTCTGTAGAAAATGCTTTCCTTGCCCGAGCCAAACTACTTTTTATATCCTCTTTTCTTCGTCCATCACTGGTTATTTTGCTTCCTAAGTAACAGAAGTTTCCTACTTTCTTTATCTTTTCACATGCCTATTTAACGTCCATGGGGGTTTCTGTTTTATTTCGGCCTGATTGCATTATTTTGGTTTTACATATGAGTCGTCCAGTTGCAAAACTCGTTTAATCCACTTGTGAATAAGGATCATCCTGAATATCAAATTAATTGTATTGACTTTTTAAGAATGATTGTAATTTATCCCCATGAATACGTTAGAGTTCTTTTCTCTCTTTTACAGTTCCTGTAGACTCTCAATAGCCCTCACTTGATCTTCGTGCCAAACGAGTAAAATCCCATCCCATTTTAATGGAGTAATATTGCTAGCAAAGCAGTTAAGCCTACTACATTGGAATAACAGATTCATGGCTTATCATTCGTTCCAATTGCATTACGCAGCGTTGATAGAAGAGAAAGCAATTTTCTGAACAGGTATTAATTTTCCTCTGCCCCCGTTCTAGTACAAGCCCGTGTTACAGTATCACATTTAACACAAAGGGGTCTCTCCTGTTTCATTCGGCAGGCCATTAGCCAGAAGTGAGAGGTATTATAGCAGAAAATCCTTACTTCTACAATATTGTAACATCATTCACATGGAAAGAAAAACCTGGACTTAATCCTCATTCACCAACTCAGTCAATTCTAATATTACGGAACTAGAAAGTGACGGATAACTGCTATTCCTGGATGTGTAAAAAAGCAACAGTGATAGAGTGGTAGCCCATCATGTGTATCGTAAGCCCACCCCTAAATGGCAGTTCTCATCCCACCCAGCTCAGAGAAAAAAATATCGCTTAAATATCGGGCTATCTGTATCTCGATCATGAAAAATATGAAAGGAGGAAGAGGAGTAGTAACTAACTGCACAGGAATAGAACTGATATCCATGGGAACAGATTATTAGGTACTCATCGACTCTACTGAAGACATTTCATTACAAGTTATCTTATTTTCTTGAAATTGATAACACTGATTCCAAGAATATAAACTAGTGGATTTTTGCCACTAAAATTAATTCAATTTGGGGGGTCTTTTTCAAAGAATAATCACAAAAATATCGTGCATGTTTAGGACGCGATATTTTTGCTCTTTTTGAACTTAATTGAGTCATTGTTGTCGCAAATTGATCTGCTGTATGTTCAGAATGAAGCATAGCAGAATCGTTTTTGTATCATTGATTGAGGCAAATATATTAACTTTGTTCTACAATTATTAACGTTATTTTGATTGAAAAAATAAATTAATTGTGGGGGGCGCGTCCCCTAATTTCAATTTAACAGCTTAATTCTGCTTTACAATATAGCTACATTATTTGTCTATATTTAGGTTTTAAATGAAACTACTATCTGCATTCTAAGTGGACATTTTAACTCCCCAAGTCAAGACAAATATTGAAAAAAAAAAATGATGTGAGAGAAAACGTAACTTAAGGTTGAGGTACACATTTAGAGTAAAGACTTTTACTTTTCAACTCCAAAAACTGCCTTTTCTTTGGATTTTAGGTCAATCTTCTGCATTCTCTGACCCGTGAGTATCTCCTACATTGTTTTAGTTCTGGAGTAGACTGTTTCAAAGTCTGATTAATGTGTGCTTCATCTGCTGCACCTATGCGTCAAAGTGACCGCTGTTGAATAGCGTGCACACCGAACATTAAAGTGAATATAAATTGGCTAAGCAACAATAAGACTAGTATAAACTATATATATCTGGAAACTAGAGAGGACATACTGTACACTATCGAATGAAGATCTACTGGCAGACGAGAAAACAAGCATTACAGTGATCATATGAGTGAAGAACATCGTGGTCCATTGATGGCCGAAACAACTAAAAAAGACACTATCGAATGAGACAATAAAAAAGTTCGAAAATTTTCTTGAAAATGACTAATGGAAGGGTCGATGAATACCTTAATACGTTTCGTGTCTAATAGACTAGTTTCAAGCTAGATTTGGTACTGTGTACAAGATGGTCGAAAACAATGTGAAAAGGTTATATGTATATCTCGGTAGCCCTGTGACGATCTTATTATATAATACGCTAAGGTGTACTGTATGTTTCACATAACTCAAGCTACTAAACCAGAGGTGCCTTCCTTTGAAGGGGAAGTAAAGCCGGCGGTCCCATGTCATAGATTTATGGAATGTTAAAGTACCTTCCACTAATTACACCTGTTTGAAGCTAAATTATAATATAGGTTGAACATTCGACAAACGCTCTTAGGTTCCGACGTTCGTCACCGGGAGCCGACTGCGGTGGAATCTGGTAATCAAGTTCTGAACTAGTAATCGTTAACGGTGGCATTTGGGGGCAAAATTAGAAACTACTTAAAAAAATTCAATGTTTGCAGTCCTCACTTGAATTGAAAACAGATAACACTCCCTAATACAGTCATCACAATAAACACCAGTTATCAGACAGATTCTACACACACCCAAAGTACACGGGGCTACATGACGCGTCGTCACAGCCCCTACGCTGAGGAACCAACCAACCAACCTAAACCAGAGGGAGTTAGAAGGTGTGGTTTGTACCAAAATCTTCAAAATCGTCTCAATAGTACAGAAAAAAATCTTGCATTTCTTGAAAAGTAAACGGAAATATATTTATTAGTTTATAAAGTGCTTTAAACAAATAAACAAGACGATAGCCCCTGGCAGAACTGTGTTACGTACAGCCCGCATAGCACTATAGCCAGGCGGGTAGTCTGTACACATGGGGCGCACACAAACCATTAGGCGGGATTTCTCGCACGGGTCCGTTAGTATAATTTAATCTGCTACTGAAATAACCTAATCAGATCGCTTCTCAGGGGAGGGGGATTCAAATGTTTTTTTTGGGCGCGATTTGCGAAATCTACACTATTCATTTGTCACTCATGCTTTCTTTGCAAATGAGGGTAATTCCCCGATGGCAAATTGTACACTCACTGACAATTACCAAAAATAATGTCAAACACACTTTATGTACACAGGTCGCGATTTGGAAACTAGAGTAATTACATCGTAATATCTACACAAAATGTCAGTCTTCTCTTAAACACATAAATATGTTTGGGGAAAGGCTCTAAGACTGTGGCAGGTAATGAGTTCCAATTAACAATACCACGATTAAAGAAATTATATTTCCCATAATCTGTACGCTGTTGTTGCCCCTTAACTACTCGTATAAGCAGAAGATCTGTCCTGCTCAGGTAGGTGGGATTAACCAGGCATTTGTTTAGTTCTCCCCCCGCTGGACAATAGTGTAAGTGTTAACAAGATGTTCAGTAAAGAACATATAGCCTACTTTCTCACAAATGCATGAATATTGTTATAACTCTTTGTCCTTTTAAAGGAGTATAATTGAATGTTGATTGTAGTAGCTTGTTAAAATACAAAGTGCTATAGGCACCGTGCAGGCAGCTCGAAATACTACTACTAGCGCTACGTAGTGGCCCGTTCTGAAACAAGAGGTGAGGCGTATTGCGAGAGTCTCAGTACAGCATGAGTGACGTTTGAACAAGTTGCGGGTTTAGAGAGATTCAATTCGGGGATCTAAGTGAATCATCATGGAAGAAAGGAAAAAACCTAGTATTCAGTGGCCACGTGAACGACGTGGAAGAGTTAATTTCGAATGCTTTCGGAAATATCACAGGAAAAGTCACCCGGCAAACGTCTGTGACTTTGCCGTCTTATATCGTGAAACTTGAGGTAGGCATGGTGTAGTTAGGTCACAATTTATAAAGTTTATTTAGGAAGAATTACGTAATGTATCTCAATACGTAAGCCTCCGTGGCTTAGGCGGCAGCGCGCCGGCCTCTCATCACTGGGTCCGTGGTTCAAATCCCGGTCACTCCATGTGAGATCAGTGCTGGACAAAACGGAGGCAGACAGGTTTTTCTCCGGATACTCCAGTTTTCCCTGTTAAAATTTCATTCCAGCAACACTCTCCACTATCATTTCATTTCATCTGTCATTCATTTAATCATTGCCCCAGAGTAGTGCGTCAGGCCTCGGCAGCCGGCACAGTTCATATCCTCGCCGCTAGATGGGGGCTTCGTTCATTCCATTCCTGACCCGGTCGGAGACTGGAAGCATGCTGTGGATTTTCATTTCATCTCAATACGTAGACTTTCACGACCACTAAATGACATTGTAATGTTTAATTTGGGGATATTAGGTCGCCTATACAGCTGACGCGTTTCCATGTTTGCTATGAATTAATAACTTGTAACCATTTTTATTTTGTGTTTAGGTTGACCAGAATCGTAATGTCTCGAGCAGTGAATGCCCCTGTCCTGCAGGTGCCAGAGGAACTTGCAAACACGTAGCTGCGGTAGTGTATTTTGTAAATAATGAAAGTGTTGTCTCGAAAACAGACCATCCGCAACAATGGGGAAAACCAAGTCCGAAAACAGTGTCAAAAGAAAAATATAGGAAAGGCAAACGCGTAGAAGCACTGTTCGGCAAAAATACTTTAGAGACATCTCTTCCTCCCTTTGAATTAAGTGAGGACATTTTAAAACACATCCCTTGCAGTATTCGTGCAATACATCGAGCAGAAGCAAGAACTGAAATCGAACAATCGTGTAGGGCAGTAGTCAGCTCGTTGATGGACAGGGTAGTGAATGATGTGGAGAGAGAAGAATGTGAGGAAATTGTGACACAGCTAGTACATTTACAAGTCTCTAACGCCGTGCGCTCACCGGTCAAATACACCTTTCACACTGTGAGTGACGAAATGTTTTTTTACCAGCAAAGTTCAGGTTGATACAGATCAGATAATTAAAATCTCCCTGGAAACTGTACCTCAATCACGAAGCCCTCGATGGTTTCAAGAAAGAAAGATACGAATATCTGCTAGCACGAAAGCCCATCGGATCAAAACTTGGAGACATAACTTTGATACTTGAGCTCCCGCATTTGTAACTGATTCACCAATTGGGGGAGCTGCTTTGAACAATCTTTCTTACGGAAGTGAAATGGAAAGTGAGGCAATAGAATGTTATGCAATTTCATTCAGAGGTCGTGTTATTCGGAGTGGGTTAATAATCCTCCAAAAACAACCTTGGATTTGTGGCTCTCCAGATGGCATAGTTCTCAAGGGGAATGTAGCAGACAGAGTGTTAGAAGTTAAGTGTCCATCTTCCTGTAAAGATAAACCAATAGTTGATGAGGCAGGGAATGTGAGAGTACGTTATCTTTACGCTGACGGGCAAAAGACATACATTTAAAGACAAGCCATGTGTATTACACACAAATACTAATGTACATAACTGGCATAGCAAAGCACAACAGTTGACAATACCTGTTTATAAGGACAATAAGTATGTCGAGGAATGTCTCACCAAAATTTCTAAGTTCTTTTTCAGTAATTACTTGCCAAAAATTAGCGGTATTCCTAATGATAATTATATAATAATTTGTGCTTGGTAAACACTGAACAGTTCAATATAAAATGAAAACAAAGAACATAAACTATTCTTTAATTATTAGAGTTTGCAAATTTTCTAAAACGCAACACATATGCACAATGTCATCTATGTACTGAACCAGATCTGTTGGCAATTTCTGTAATATATTGCATAATTTGATTCTTTGAATACACCTTTCTACATGAATTCTAACACTCGCAATATTGTAAGTACTCTCACCCTTCTCAACTGTTTATCTCCCGTCATGTAAGAACGGTGGCGTCACTATTACGACACCGCGGCCAGATAAGTTAGTTCTGATGCCAGGAAATCCTTTATCAGCCATGACCTAATCGCCAGGTTGAAGTAAAGTTAATAAACCACTGTCGGTTGTTATGAATGAGTCGCTAGCTCTTCCACCATAACATTTCGATTTAAAGGCGATCATACCACTCGGCGTGATAGCAATTAAAAGTTTTGCAGTGTAGCAACCCTTGTATTGAGAATAGAAATACACTCTCTGATCTACTTGGGGAGGATGCTCAACCCTAAATTCCGTGCAGTCAATAATGGCTCGACAATTATTGTAATTTCTCTTAAATGCTGGAGGCATTGTTTCTTGAACACTTTCCTTACTAGGCCAGAATATGAAATTTTTCGTACGCTGCACGAGTTGCATAAGAACGGTCGTAAAAATACGTAAAATTGTAGTCCTGTGAACACCGAATAGCACTCTCAAAGCTGAATAGGACAGTCTAGTTTTCATTTTCATTAGGAAAATTAATAATCTGAATTCTTTACATACTTTTGAAACGTTACAATTTGCTAATAACGCAATGAGTAAGGCAAAGACGTGGAAGTTCACACCTCTTAAATCACGCATTTGTGTATTGTTCCTTATGGAACTGTAGCCTTGGAAACCTGGGCTCGTGACGTCTGCATGATCGTCTTCCGTTCCACACATTTGATCATGTTTCGAAATGTTCCTTCCCAGACCGAAATTAAGTGGATTACATGCTTGTGTATTTACGTCGTTTACATTTACAGAATAAGTAGACATGAAGTCTGAGCAATGAAAATCAGATGCGTCTGTTCCCACGGATGCATCCTTGGTTATGTTACTTGCGCAAACTGTAGCCGAAACTTTTCCGCCTGATTCTTCGTTTTTTAATCGTTTAAGTTGTCTGTGAAAGCGCTGTAAGCTAGGACCCGGCGAAACATTCCTCTTCTTGTATTCATCAGGAAATATTGTCGGAACATAGGCTGGACTTAGTGGGTATCCAGATCTTCTGTTTCCGATGAAATGTGCACTGCATATTCTTGAGTAAGTCGTAGGTTGCCAAAGTGATCCATCAATGCTAAAAATTAACACCAAAATGAAATTAGATCGGGTCAGTTGAACTTATTGCAAATTTGTGCAGTATGTAGGGTTATGGCACTATATATCGAACACTTAACGTCATCTCTACGAATAATTGATCAGTAATTTTTGCCAGTGAAGAACAGACATCTGAAGAAAAGATAAAACCTTAACGGAACATCCGTTGGTTGCAACTAGCTTGTTCGGACCTTTAAAATATATAATTTATAGGTTCCAAGCCTCGTTAAATGCAACAGCTGTATTCCTCCATATATCGAACGGTCTGCATTATATATCGATCAGTGAAGTTGTAATTATCGAACATGATTTTTTTTATATCGAACGGTAAGGTTTTAAATACCGAACAGAACTATTTATTATGAATCAGGCAACCTTTAGACATTATTATGGTTGTAATAACAAGAACAAAACAGAAGGATTCTTAAGTATAATTCACAAAAGCAATTAATAATATTAAACATATCCTGAGAAACACAAAAATCAGTATCTTATTTCCATGAGTCCATGTCTTTAGTCCTATTTCTTTCTTTTCTTTTTCTTCAATTCTTCCTGGTACTCCTTTGAAGATATCGCGTACGTTTTCCTTAACCTAAACTGATGGTTTTTTTCTGGTACTTGAGGAACTTTGAGAATATCTTTGAATGAATCCTCGCTACTACGTGTACCGGTACTTGAGGTGGGTTAGCAAGCAAGCTCCGAATAGATTTCATCCTCATTCAATAGTTTCGGCTTGTGAACTTTTACTCCACTCTTCAAAATGACGGAACCAGGAAGATCCTTCTTGGGAGATGGTACAAACACCTCTAAACGTTCTTCATTCCACGTGAAATCACGATTATCAATGCCCTGGTCATCATTTATTTCTTCTTCTTCTGATGAACTGTCTGTCATAGTTTCATTTGCCGATATAGTTGCATGTGTTGCATTGTACCGAGTTGTAACACTCTTCCACTCTTGTGACATCATACCGGACTTAACCTGTTGAACAGCTTCAGTCAAGGCAGATAACGAATACTGGCACCGTTTCATTTTTTCAACCGGTTTAATTCTTGATTTTGGGACATTTCTCCCCTTGGGTGTCTTAATTTTGACCATTGTCAAGCTGTAAGCACTAGTTAAGGAAACTAACCAAGAACTGCAAAATATTTTTTTTTATTTAGACAATTTACCCTCTAGGTTGGTGGTTCCCACGGACTCAGCGAGGGAACTCACCACTACCGCCTCTATGGGCAGTGTCCTGGAGCTTGGAACATCTGGTCGGGATGGATACAACTGGGGAGGTGTGATCAGCACCTCGCCCAGGCGGCCTCACCTGCAAAGCGAACAGGGGCCTCATGAGGGATGGGAAGGGATGGAAGATTGGGATGGATAGGCTAGGAAGAGGGAAGGAGGCGGCCGTGGCCTTACAGTAGGTACCATCCCGGCATTTTCCCGAAGACGAAGTGGGAAACCACGGAAAACCACTTCGAGGATGGCTGAGGTGGGAATCGAACCCCCTCTACTCATTTGGACCACCCGAGGCTGAGTAGACCCCGTTCCAGTCCTCATACCACTTTTCAAATTTCGTGGCAGAGCCGGGAATCGAACCCAGGACCTTCGGAGCGGCAGATAACCATGCTGACTGCTACGCTACGGAGGCGACAAAATAATAATTTTCTGCTTCTAATCCTCTACTCTGTTTATTGCACAATATTTACAGTAGCGGCGGTTGGGAGTTGGACGTGAAGGGGACAATTTTATGAACTACAAGGGGTCAATGGTTATAGGGCTGTTAGAGTATAAAATTGAAGAAATTGAGGCAAAAAATCTGCCCCCGAAGGTCCCCTCTCCTCGCCGCCACTGTACAGTGTTTGCCGATGATGTGAACTCGGGATATTGGCACGATTGCCAAATAAAGTGATTAGCACAACGTACGGCATCAAACCGACATAAGGCAACGTAAAATAAATCTAACTATACCCGATGCGGGTTCAAATTCAGGTCCTCTCAATTTACAGATAGTCGCCTCATCAGTCACGACCACAGAAATGCGGACTTTCGGCGCAAAAGAAAACAATACTGTAAATTAAAATCAGTAGCAGCCCATTAATTTTAGTGTCGTTCGATATTAAGGGCTATTTTTGTATGCATGAACCTCTTTTATCGAACGACATTTCGATATTATAAAACGGGATTCAAATATCGAACAGTAATTTTTTTTAGGAATAAATATGAAGATAAATTAAAACCCAGATCATAAGAAATTAATAAACATGTATTTATGTTAACACAACATATTATTTAAAGGATACTTCCGAAGACACTATTTTACCAGCAGAAATGAGTGATCACAGGGACACGCCCCCTTACTAACAATTCAACGCTGTCATCAATATCCCGCCAACAACAAGGTTCTGACACTTTCCCGCGCTCACCAACGCAGTAACGACTTCGACCTATCGATTGACATAAAGAGAAGTTTGGCGGGGTGAATTCAGAAATCTAAGATGCTGTGTAAACTTATCGATATCCTTATTTTGCAACGAAATTTATGAAGTGTTCGATATTTAAAGGGTGTTCGATATATAGTGCCATAACCCTACGTGTACTTACTTCCTTCGGTTAACTGCTTGTATCCATTGCCTCCTTCGGTCCATTTCTATCGCTCGTTTTGGAAAACAATGAAATTGTATTTCACTTCCCGTATTTGCATAAGTATTGGAAAAACCGACAACACAACAATTGCGTTTAATTTATCTTCGTTTCTCTGCCGTTATCGTCAGAGTGACTACACGCTCATAACAGAACAGAGACTGCGAGCGTAAGGTAATCTGTGCAGCGAGCCTGGAGTCTGCCTCACCTATAGTTCTCCACCCGGCCGCTAGAGCGACACGCACGGTGCCTATACGTATACAGATATTAAACATGAATATGAGGTGCCCTTTGCTAGTGCTACCTCTGCACTAAATTCCTTCCGATTCGGTTTTATCGTGTTTGAATTGATAGGGGAAATCGATTTGCACACATACATAGCTGCCATATGCAAACTATTGGACTGATGGCCTTGTAGCTTGGTCAAAGAACGCTTCTCACATAAAGGTATGTTGTTGCAAAATTTGGTAGAGATCAGATGATTAGGTTGGTCGTAATTTGATTTAAGCTTTTTACATTTGGGTGGCCACCATTACGTTTCGGTCAAGATGGCGGCAATATTAAAAAAAACATGACACTGAGGTGCCCTTTGCTACTGTTACCTCTGTACCTAATTTCGTTCAATTCGATTTCACCGTGTTTGAATAGGTAGTGGGAATCGATTTGCACACATACATGGCCGCCGTCTGCAAACTATTGGGCTGATGACCTTATAGTTTAGTCAAAAGACGCCCAAAATATGAATAGATGTTGTTGCAAAATTTGGAAGAGATCGGATGATTAGGTTAATCGTAATTTGATTTAAGCATTGAACATTTGGGTGGCCGCCATTACGTTTCCGTCAAGATGGCGGCGATATACGGTAAAACATTACACTGAGGTGCTCTTTGCTAGTGCTACCTCTGTACCAAATTTCGTGCAATTCGGTTTGACCGTGTTTGAATTGAAAGGGTTAATCTATTCGCACACATACATGGCCACCATCTGCAAACTATTGGGCTGATGACCTTGTAGTTTGGCCAAAATATGCTTTCCACATGAAGGTATGCTGTTGCAAAATTTGGTAGAGATCAGATTATTAGGTTGGTCGTAATTTGATTTAAGCTTTTAACATTTGGCTGGCCGCCATTACGTTTCCGTCAAGATGGCGGCAATATAAAACATGACTCTGAGGTGCCCTTTGCTAGCGTTACCTCTGTACCAAATTTTGTTCAATTCGCTTTCATCGTGTTTGAATACATAGGGGGAATCGATGTGCACACATTCATGGCCGCAATCCGCAAAGTACTGAGCTGATGACCTTGTAGTTTGGTCAAGCGATTCATCATACATAGAGGTATAATGTTGCAAAATTTAGTAGAGTTCAGATGATTAGGTTAGTCGTAATTGGAATTAAGCTTTATACATTTGGGTGGTCGCCATTACGTTTTCGTCAAGATGGTGGCCATATAGAACATGACATTGAGGTGTCCTTTGCTACTGCTACCTCTGTACCAAATTTCGTTCAATTCGGTTTCACCGTGTTTGAATTGATAGGGGAAATCGATTTGCACACATACATGGCCGCCATTTGCAAACTATTCGGCTGATGACCTTGTAGTTTAGAAAAAACGCTTGCCATACAAAAATATGTTGTTGCAAAATTTGGTAAAGATCGGATGATTAGGTTAGTCGTAATTTGATTTAAGCTTTGAACATTTGGTTGGCCGCCATTACGTTTCTGTCAAGATGGCGGCAATATAAAACATGGCACTGAGGTGCCCTTTGATCGTTCTACCTCTGTACCAAATTTCGTTCAATTCGGTTTCACCGTGTTTGAATTGATAGGGGGGGGGACATTCAGAGTAGGGGAAATCCGTGTAATTTGAACCGTCGTGTAATTTGGACTGATGTTACTTTTGGTATTTGCAAGTTTGGCAACCCCTTTTTTGTTTCAGGCAAGGTCAGCAAGACAGTTGAGTTTTCCTTTCGCCCTGTGAGTTCTTCTATTTTCGGACTGAAGGTTGGGGAGTTATGAGGAAAATAAGTTTGTGACCACATTCCTTGTAAGATCATACGACCGGGAGGTAGGTTGCTGTCAAGCAATTATTTCAGCTAAGAGTGTGTGTTGCTTTCACATGTACTACTGAAACATCGTGGTAAATTCTAACATACCTTCATTCATCAATTTTAAATAATGTTCAAATTATTTGAACTTTGATGAAATATATGCGTGGCGTGTAATTTGGATCGCCCAAGAGTGTGTAATTTGGTCCGTTGAAACAAGGTTAATCGTTACGTTTCTTCATAGTGACCATCTCGTGGTGTGGCGGCTAGTATTATTGGCTACCGCCCTGGAGGTCCGGGTTCGATTCCTCACTCTGCCAAGAAATTTTAATTCTTGTGGGAGGGATGGAACGGGATTTGATTCCCACCTTAGCTATCCTGGAAGTGGTTTTCCGTGGTCTCCCAGTTTTATACAAGGCAAATGCCGGGATGGATCGTAACTTAGAGCCACGGCCACCTCCTTCCCAATCCTATCCCCAATTTACAAGTACATTCACTAGTACAGGCATCATAATAACAAAGGTTATCACACAAACTCCACGCTCACACAAGTACACGGGGCCACAATGCCGCAATGCTCCTGAAATAAGCAACAACAACTTTCTTCATAGTTTTATTTCTGATTCTGAAAGAACTTGGTTTATAATCTGAAAGGATTTTGTTGTTGTTATCGCTTATTTTGATGGCTGCAACATCATAGTCATACAGCCCTGTGCATTTGGGTGTGTATGTGGAATTTGTGTGACAACCTGTGTTATTGTGATGATTGTACAAGTGTGTGTGTATTTGTAAATTGCCAATAGAATTGGTAAGGAGGTGGCCGAGGCCTTAAGTTTGCATCCATCCCAGAATTTTCCTGGACTAGAAGTGGGCAAACCACGGAAAACCACCTCCAGAATGGCTGGAGTGGGATTCGAACCTTGACCTCCGAGGCGACAGCGGAGAACGCTAGTCATTACATTACAAGCTGGTGTTATGAGGATAATTGGATTCAGTGCGACGGTTGCAAAAGTTGGGCTCATGAAAATTGTTCCAAAATTAACGATTTTACTATTGTGCACATGCCAAAAGTGACAATCAGAATTCGCAATATTGTATTTAATTGTTTAATATTGCCTAATAAATAGCTTAAATAACTTACAAGTGTTTATATTTAGCAGTCCAAATTACACATTACCCTGGTCCAAGTTACTCGCCATCCGGTCCGAATTACACGATATTACATTTTGTTATAAACGTACATTTTACGTTATACGCTGAGATAATATTTACATTTATTTGCACCAAATCATTTGATACATTGTACTAATTATCGTCCATAAAATTTGAGAAAGTTTAATTACGGTCAAAGAAGTTATTGACGTTTAAAGTTAAGTGATCCAAATTACACGGACTTCCCCTCCACACATTCACACACACACTCACACACAGGCACACAGACACACAGAGACACAGACAGACACTCAATTTTTCGCCCTGTGTAGATCTCATAAGGCTACTTTTTTTTGTGCAAAAAATCGAAAGTAGGCTAAAATAGCGTTCACTCTGGATTTAGTTCTTTTATCTTCCAGAGATTCTCACTCCAGTTTTTCTATCATTCGAGTAACACTACTTCTAGGATTAAAACAGTTGAGCACAAACCTAGCAGCATTCCTTTGTACGAGCCTATTGATGAGCCCTACTTGATATGGGTACTGAACCGCTTAGCCGCACTGGCCCCACCTGGACCAAAATGTCCTAATTCTTTAGACGTGGAACTATTGATTTGTAATGCCTTCATTACAAAATTAAGTGATTTGTAGGCATGGAGGTGACACAAACCATTTCATAGCATTCCTTACATGGACGAGTATTCGCAAGAGTCTTCTTTTGCAATTACGAGGGCTGTTTTTTTAAAGTTCCGATGGACTGTATAAAAATAACAGTTTGACATACCAAACTCATTTTACTACTATATGTTTGCTTGTTTTATTCTTACGTCTCAACATAATCGCCAAAACGATTGAAACATTTGTCGTGTCGTTACATGAGCTATCCAATGCCCTCGGCAAAAAGTTCTACCGCCATTGAGGTGGGTAAGTCTGGACAGTCAACTGAAGTGTTTCCTTTTTGGAGAAGCGTTGCCGCACAAACATACCTTAAATTCTCGAAAAAGGTGAAAAGCATTCAGTGCTGGTTTGGACTAAACGGCACATGGTCCAAAACTTCAGACTTGAATTCTTTGAAAATGTCTATCGTAACATTGGCACAGTGCGGTCGTGAATGATTTTCACATTTTTCGAGAATTGAAGGTATGGTTGGGCGGTAACGCCTCGCCAAAAAGAAAACACTTCAAGAGACTCTCCAGGCAAACCCACCTCAGTGGCGGCAGATTTTTTGCCCAGGCATCGAAAAGCTGGTGTAACGATACAACAAATATTTTAATCGTTTTAGCGATTATAATGGTACATAAGAATAAAAAAGTCAACATTCAGTAGTAAAATCAGTTTGGTAAGTCAATCTATTATTCTTATACAGACCATTGGAACTTAAAAAAAACAGCCCGCGTATCTCCCAGGCGATATTGTATTGAAAGTCATGCCTTCGTCCTCTCCCAAGTCTCATGAGATTACATTTACTAGTATTTATCTTCGTTTTGTTGTCAACCGCCCATTCATGGACCAGGTTGAGGTTAGTTTGTAGATCAACGTTGTGACACAAGACCGGATTGAGAGCGCGAATCGAATTAATAAAACATTTGCCAGGGAATCGATTTCAACACTCATTCGTTCCTCAAAGTACACCTTCATGATCATTATTTACAAATTTGTGGTCATGTAGACAATTATTAAATTGAACAGTAAATCATGATGACATGCAGGCTGTTCCAGCCAAGCTGCTCGCCAGTGTGGACCGGAGTACTCGCCGCCTTGCGTGAGTAAACCTGCAACATCCAATGCAGCTCTGCTGTGGAGGGCGGCCGTCACTGCGCGGTGGATACATCAAAAATGGCAGGAAGCGCATGGACTTGTGCTATGGCCTTCGCCCAGTGACGTATTGGCTATCAGCCCCAGTCCCTCTACAACCTTGCTCCGAACATCACTGCTGAGTACTCGCGCGTACCCATACTCAAACTCGTGGATTTGGAACAGCTGTTATAGAGCAACTGGCATGACACTGGGTGAGATGTGAGGAGTTAATACTGAACCCATGGGAGAGGTACAGTATCGAACCCATATCCTTGTATTCCAGAAAAGAAAGAATTAATGCAGGCTTTAGAACGGAGTTCTGAAGTTAGTTGAGAAGGGTAATACAGCATCATATTGCGTGGCGCATGGATAAGTTGTGTAACCACAGATTGCCAGGCCACAGCTGCAGGGTGATGTCACTCACGACTCACCGGAGACCAGGTTACGCACTCGATAAATATAGATTTGAAAGTATTCCATTGAGTTGAGAGAGATAGAGTTTCGGAAAAAGCCCTTACTAGACAGTGAAATGGCATCGCCGCATCAAGGGAGGAGTCACAAAATCAGAGAAATAATTAAAATTAAGCCATTTGCGGGCATTAAACTAAAGAAAGGACTACATCAATATTAATTATCCAGGGAAATAGATTTTTTAGACTGGATAAAGTAAATAGTAATTGTACAAGAAAAAAGTGCGTTATCAGCATTGCGTAGTCGGTGAATTCCCGAACCAGGATCTTGAGGTAGGGGACAAAACGAAGACATTTTAAACCTCAGCTTTTCGGAGATTTTTTTAAACATCGTACGACGATTATTTTGGAAGATGGTGGTGGAGAAGATTAGAAATGTATTTATTTTTACCAGAATCAGATATAAGGGCCAAGAGCCTAAGCAAAATCATTCAGATTGCCAGAGACGCCAGAGAGCGTGGTACTGTTTCACCAACATACAGTCTACAGAGCACTCCTAACGGAGGTGCTGCATCACGTCGTATGAACCTCATGGGAGGTCATACTGGACCTTAAGTATTCAACAGCACATGCAGTAATCATCAGGACGTACGGTCATGCTGTTTCACAGCACCGGCAGTCTTATTCAGTCTGGTGGGACACGAATCAGTATCACGACGCAGAAGTTCTCTTAAAAGAAGTACTGTCCAGCATTCATCAGTGTCGCCGCGCCTTGAAACATCGAAGTCCTTTTCAAAAGGGAAAGTATCGTCAAAACTTCGAACAATTAATAGTCTGCGGACTTAGGCCAAGTTTTAAAACTTTGAGCATAATACGTTAGCCGGCGAGGGTAATCGAAGCCCAGACACTAGTATTGAAGTTACATCGTAGTATCTCGAAATTATATGAGACATCATCAGAGAATTGAAACTCTAAACGTTTTTCCCAGTGCGTTAAAATAACCACAGTAGGGTCAAACATACCAAACACCTAATTTTCCTGAATTGAGGAGATTAGCGTGAGGAGTGGCGATAGAGTTAGAAGTCTACAAATAGGCATCAGTAGCCACGAGGAATTACAGGGAAGTATTCCACCAAGTAAAGACAATAGTCGTCAGAATTCAGTTCAGACGCGAAGTACTAAAGACAATTGTCGAGCGCAGTACAGTGACTCCAGGGTTTAACGTAAACCATAGACCGTTTACCATATTAAACAATTGCATACCGGAAGAGACAATAGTATAGTGCAGTACTGTAAGCGCCGATAAATTCAACACCAGAATTAGGAGAATATTCGCAGCCAAGGAGGGGAAAATTCGAAAGAGACTGTCATTATCCAAGTAGGAATTAGGAGGCAGCGGTCGAAATTTGCACCCCTAGGATCTGGATCGAAATGAATTCACGTGTGTCAGGCAGTGTTTGATGCCACAAAAGTGAAATTCTGAGTGTAAATATAATTATTAGTGACATTTATATTTTTAGTGATTCTATTTAGTGTTGTGAAAAATGTGTGTAATCCCTCATATTAATTTAAATGTGTTAAATATGTGTAAAATAGAGGGAAATTCAATTAGTGATAATATGTGTGCCACCATGGAGTGAGAAATTTAGCCTTGGCCAAATGTCGCTCCGCTGGAATCCGGGCAGTTTGGCCGGATAATTCATGTTAGTAACACCATATTTTATTATGTGTTTTGGATTCGGGAAGCTCGTGTAACAATAGTAACCATGGAGAATGTATTCTCCAACATTGAAAACAGGGTTGTAAAACAAACTGTGTGATAATGAGAAGTGCGGGATCTAATAATTAAAGTAAAAAGTACTTAAATGTAAAGGTAATCAAAAGAAATAGTATTCAGTGGAATACCAGGGAATGAAAAAGAATAATGTTATTTAAAGGCAAGCAGGATAATAATAATAATATTAATGTATTGAATGAATACGTTATTGAAATAATATTCAAGTATGAGCCGTTATGTGCTGAAAATGATAAGAATAATGTAATGAATGAACCAATTATTGAAGTAGTATTCAAGTATGAGCCGTTGTGTGCTGAAATAATAATAATGATAATGATAATTATTGAACCAGTTGTGTTCTTGTAAATGTAAAGTCAAGATTACGTCAAAGGCAAAACTACTATTTTTGGACGGAGAAATTAATTATGTTGGAATAAATATTGGGCTTTCAAAGGCATCACGAGTGTAATTTGGGGCAGATGACCTCGTAGTTCTGCCTCTTAAAACAACAATAACTCAATATGAATGTACTAATTTTTGTCAATGAGCGCTATATTATTAATGGTCACGCTATAAATGCGGTGAAATATAATGCCAGGAGATTATGATTACGGGGATTAGCTGGACAGAGTAAATGATTATGTGTGTGTTTATAATGACAAACTTTGAAGTGTGCTAAGTTTACTGTTAAGCGCGGGATTGCGTGTGAATACCTTTCCAAAAGTCGCTAATATTATTCGGACGAGTGGTCAGATACCCTCGCTCCAGGTGTTAGCCCTAAGTCCTCAAAAATGGAAATGTCCTAGAGGCTGGTCAGAGAATCGAACTGGATTTCTCCCACGTAGAAAGTCCCTTAATTATTATTGGTTTTATTGAGTTCTTACTTGCCAGTGATAAAGCTCCGCAATTATAATTGTACCTGAGCCCCAGAAATAGGTCATTAGAACCTCATATGTTTTGTTAAATAAAAGTGATGTGTCGCCTTTCCAAGTCTTAAGAAGTCACGCTTGTTTGAAAACTGTTGTAATGTACCGTCCAGGAGGGAGGAAGCATTGACTCGTCCTCGCTCGTCATAAAATTAAAGCCTCTAGTGTCTTGACGTGTTCATAATGGAGGCCACTGTTGAGGTAGGCCAGTTACAAAGCCAGACCCTGTCTGTGGTCTGTCGTTATATGAACCTTTAATAGACCGGTAATCTGTACCGAGTTTTGCTACGATTATTGTCATTTGAGACAATAATGAAAATCCCTTTGTATTGTTGCATTATATATGTTATTGTTCCCAAGTTGTTGTTGGAAATATCAGGTAGCCGGGAGTCTACTTTGAGTTGAGTAAATCAATAGTTTCCAAAGCTTGTGGTGCATGAGTTTCCCGAAGACAAATACAATTTGATAGTGTTGGATAGAGGGATGATATGTGTGAATATCATGTGGTACCCAAATAAATGGTAATTGTTGACACCATTTTTTATTAACATTAACGAAAATGTATAAAATATTCAAGTTAAGAATATTTAGAGTGTTTTGAATAGAACATTCTATGTAATAATTTTACCGAGACTTTTAACGGCTTCGGTGGCGTAGTCGGTAGCATGCTGAACTGCTATGCCCAAGATAGCGGGTTCAAACCCGGCCGAAGTCGTCGGATTTTTTAAGAGCGTTAAAAATCCTTCAGTATGCCTTCCTTCGGAGGGGAAGTAAAGCCAGCGGTCCCATGTCATAGATTTATGGCATGTAAAAAATCCTTTCACAGACTAAACTTGTGTAAAGCAAAATTTGTTAGGTTAGATTTCGTCAGAACGCTCTATCAAGGTTCCAACGTTCACCACTAGGTATCATTGATATCTGGTGGCGAAAGTTGGAACTACTTGAAATTCAACGGAACTTGTAGCTCACCCTTTAGGGTATCCGCCGGAAGCAGCTACAGACTCAGGCGAGCCGAACATGTCCTCGGACACTCCCGGCACTAAAAGCCATACGATAAATAGATAAATAGATAAATAAATAAATAAACCGAGACTTTTAGAGCTCGTTTTGAGAAATTTTTGTAGTGTTGCTAAATGGAAGTGAGAGCAGTTTTGATATTTTTTTAGGGTTCAGTGGAACCTCAAATATTGATTTTTAGCCTACTTTCGATTTTTGCAAAAAATGAAAGTAGACTTATAAGATAAACACAGAGCGAAAAATTGTGTGTCTGTCTGTGTGTGCGTGTGAGTGTGTGTACTCTGAATGTCTGTCCCCCCCCCCCCTATCAATTCGAACACGGTGAACCCGAATTGAACGAAATTTGGTACAAAGGTAGCACTAGCAAAGGACACCTCAGTGTCATGTTTTATATCGCTGCCATCTTCACGGAAACGTAATGACGGCCACCCAAATGTTCAAAGCTTAAATCAAATTACGACTAACCTAACCATCCGATCTCTACCAAATTTTGCAACAACATACCTTTATGGGGGGAGCATCCTTTGACCAAACTAATAGGTCATCAGCCTAATAGTTTGCGGATGGCGGCTATCTTTGTGTGAAAATCAATTCCCCCTATTAATTCGAACACGGTAAAATCCAATGGAACCAAATTTGGTACAGAGGTAGTACTAGCTAACGATACCTCCGTATCACATTTTATATCGCCGCCATATTGACGGAAACGTAATGGCGGCCGCACAAATGTTCAAAGCTTAAATCAAATTGTGACTAACCTAATCATCCGATCTCAACCAAATTTTGCAACGATATACCATTATGGAGGAAGCATTTTTTGACCAAATTAATAGGTCATTAGCCTAATAGTTTGAGGATGGCAGCCATCTTTGTGTCAAAATCGATTCCCCCTATTAATTCGAACACGGTGAAACCGAATGGAACGAAATTTGATACAGAGGTAGCACTAGCAAAGGGCACCTCAGTGTCATGTTTTTAATCGCCGCAATCTTGACGGATACGCAATGGCGGCCACACAAATGTTCAAAGCTTAAATCAAATTACGACTAACATAATCATCCGATCTCTACCAAATTTTGCAAAAACATACCTTTATGGAGGGAGCGTCCTCTGACCAAACTAATAGGTCATCAGCCTAATAGTTTGCGGATGGCGGCTATCTTTGTGTGAAGATCAATTCCCCCTATTAATTCGAACACGGTATAACCCAATGGAACCAAATTTGGTACAGAGGTAGTACTAGCAAACGATACCTCCGTATCACATTTTATATCGCCGCCATATTGACGGAAACGTAATGGCGGCCGCACAAATGTTCAAAGCTTAAATCAAATTATGACTAACTTAATCATACGATCTCAACCAAATTTTGCAACAATATACCATTATGGAGGAAGCATTTTTTGACCAAATTAATTGGTCATTAGCCTAATAGTTTGTGGATGGCGGCCATCTTTGTGTGAAAATCGATTCCCCCTATTAATTCGAACACGGTGAAACCGAATGGAACGAAAATTGATACAGAGGTAGCACTAGCAAAGAGCACCTCAGTGTCATGTTTTTTAATCGCCGCCATCTTGACGGAAATGTAATCGCCGCCACCCAAATGGTAAAAGCTTAAGTATAATTACGACCAACCTAATAATCTAGTCTCTACCAAATTTTGCAACAACATACCTTTATGTGGGAAACATATTCTGACCAAACTTCAAGATCATCAGCCCAATAGTGTGCAGATGGTGGCCAAGTATGTGTGCAAATCGATACCCCCTATCAATTCAAACACGCTGAAACCGAATTGAACGAAATTTGGTACAGAGGTAGCACTAGCAAAGGGCACCTCTGTGTCATATTGTTTATCGCCGCCATCTTGACGGAAACGGAATGACGGCCACCCAAATGTTAAAAGCTTAAATCAAATTACGATCATCCTAATCATTTGATCTCTACCAGATTTTGCAACAACATGCCTTTTTGTGGAAAACATCTTATGACTAACTACAAGGTCATCAGCCCAATAGTATGCAAATAGCGGCCATGTATGTGTGCAAATCCATTCCCCATATCAATTCAAACACGGTGGAACCGAATTGAATGAAATTTTTTACAGAGGTAGCACCAGCAAAGGGCACCTCATTTTCATGTTTAATATCCCTATAGCATGTTGTATTTCATCAAGCTACTACAACCAACATTCAATTATACTCCTTGAAAAGGACAAAGAGTTATAACAATACCCATGCATTTAGGAGAAAGTTGGCTATATGTTCTTTACTGAACATCTTGTTATAGATTAATGATGTATTTGTTCCTTGATCGTTAGAGCAAGTGTCAAGCTTATTCAGTTTATTGGTGTGTGTCTGTAGCGCCTAATTTTGATAATTAAATAGTTTAATAATATGATTTTAAATTTTATTTAATTGAAGTGTTATCCAAGCATGATCCTATAATATGTGAATCACTCAGTGAGAGGACGTTCTATGCTCCGAAGATATAAGACTGAGCAGTTGGACAGTGATTTGCATATATCTTGCACGCAAGGGCACAATACCAACATTGATAGATAATATATTTATTTTATTTTATTTTATTTTAATGTTTTCTTTCACATAGAGGCTGCCCTAAAACAAATAATACACAAATCCAATTGTAATATAGATCTTAACTCTGGAAAAGATCTGAAATTAAATTGCTACACTTTGTGTGTTCCATTTCGGCATTCAAGGATATTCCAGAACCTGCCGCAAAGCTCCTCTGCGTATGAGGCTTGAAAATGTGCCACATTGGTGTGAGCGTCTAAACGCACCTGCCTGGACATCAGGAGATACGGGTTCGAATCCTGACGGCGATCACATCTTCAAGTCTTTCTCAATAGATATTACCGCGGCTTCGGTGGCGTAGTTGGTAGCATGCTGAACTGCTGTGCCCAAGATAGCGGGTTCAAACCCGGCCGAAATTGTCGGATATTTTAAGAGCGTTAAAAATTCTTTAGTATGCCTTCCTTCGGAGGAAAAGTAAAGCCGGCGGTCCCATGTCATAGATTTATGGCATGTAAAAGATCCTTCCACGGACTAAACTTGTGTGAAGCTAAATTGCTAGGTTAGATTTCGTCGGAACCCTCAATCAAAATTCCAACGATCACCACCAGGTATCATTGATATCTGGTAGCGAAAGTTGGAACTACTTGAAATTGTATGGATCTTGTAGCTCACCATAAGGGTGTCCGCTGGAAGTAGCTACAGACTCAGACGAGCCGAACATGTCCTCGGACACTCCCGGCACTAAAAGCCATACGATAAATAAATAAACCTGCTCCATGGAGCGCTGTGCCCTAAAGCTTAATAAGGAGAAGGTCACATGTCCACGATTGTCTCAATGCTCGTTTTATATTCAATACCTCGTTTTGGAAAAGGTAATGCAGTTATGCTGGTTATCATTGTGCTGAGTAAGCAAAAACAGAGTGAGGCTAGTTTATCGTGCGTCACATAACACAAAAGCTAATGGGTCTGAGTGGCCCCCGCTAATAACATTACCTCCTGTTGTAATGTTGTCAGTAGCTTGAAATGTGCTGCTTACAGAGCATTACAGCACTTTAGTGTGATATGTTTTCAATATTGGGACGTGAAGCAGTAATAGCTTCAGAAATTATGCTTCCTCCAGCTGATCACCCTTCGAAATTTAATGACTTGGGGTGGAATATTCACAAGGAAAATAAATACGTTGAGATATGAACTTCATCTTACCCAATAGCTTTCCTGATTGATGATTTAATCTAAATGAAATATCAATGGGCATGTAATACATTTATTACTCCATAGTCAATTATAATTAAATTAATATAAATCTCTACATCAGGGGTTCCCAACCTGGGGGGCGTGAGGCTTTATCAAGAGGGGCGTGAAGTGATTTCCGAATTAAGTTTTTTTAATTGGAATATTAGAATTTTGTAAAATAAGCATTTTTGAAATCTCTCCAAGTGATTGTCGCACCAAGTCAATCGTTCAAAAGCACTGGTAGTTACCAACTGTCGGCACAAACCTCTGTGGAGCCGCGAGGTTGGAGGTGAAATAAGGAATTTGCTGTGTTGTAAGGAGCAAAATCATGCCAAATTTATCGTCTCGTTGGCATATCTTTGAGATTTCTTTGATGCTTTGAACAGTTTGAACTTAAAGATCCAAGGCAAAATTCCAATATTATGCATTCCTGAAAAAAAAACAGTTATGGAAAAGCCGGCTTCAGATGAACAACTTCTCATCCTTTCATCGCCTTAATGAAATTTAGCCGGAAAATGAACGTGATCGTAATAAACCTAGGTGCAAATTCAGTCACATTTGGATTCCCTGGCACAAGAATTCAACTTCTATTTTCGTCGGAAGAATGGTCCCGGTTGTTTACAAGAAATTCGTTTGCCATTGACATTGAAGCACTGCCAGCACAGCTTCAAGAAGAAGCCATAGATTTGAAGTGTGAATCAAAGATAAAAGATAATTCTAAAATATTAGGACTGGGCGACTTTTGGGTAAACTGTCTTGCAGTGTATCCTGTAATAGCCAAATTTGCATTGCGTGTCAGTGCCCCATTTTCAAAGACATTTATGCGAGTCAGGATTTACAACGCTGAGTGTCATAGAAACAAAGCAGCACTGCCGGCTTGATGTTGCAAGTGATCTCCGCTGTGCTCTGTCAAATATCAAACCAAACATACCGAATCTTACCAAGAGAAAACAGTGTCAACCCTCTCACTGACATTTGTTGACAAATTTATCGATTTGTTGTAAAAGTGTGTTCTTTGTATTCTGCTGAAATGAAGTCTCCTATGTAATAGATAGGCCTATGTAGTGTTATTAGATTATGTCTATATCCTACACGTGAATCGAAGTGGTTATAGAAGCGACGAGTGGAGGGGGGAGTGGGAGTGGGGTGCGCGATGAACTCCCGTATCTGAGAAGGGGGCCGTCAGCTGGCAAAGGTTGGGAACCATTGCTCTACATAGTATAAAACAATGTCCCCGATTATTAGATGTCACGGGTAGGCCTAATCTTGATAACCACTGGATGGAGTTTTCATCATTGAGTAAAGCAGATAAGGGCAAACGTTTTACGGGCAGGCCAGAGGCAATACAAAATAATCTAGGCGGGCCGAGAAAAAGAACAACACATGTTTATAGACAGATCATAAACTCTTTATTTCTGAATTTTAAATGAAACAAAATCAAAACGTAGGATAAAAGTACACACCATTTTTTGTTCGAAGAGGAAGGCGTATGTGACTAGTGAAACTATGACTGTGTTTCTAAAAGTTTTTCATAATCTTGTTGAAACTGTGATGAGCATATTCTTAGTAGCGCAGCTGTAGAAAATACCTCTTCACAGATACAGTAAGATGCGCACATGGCAGTTATCTTTTGTGCATGAGATTTCAAGTTTCGTAAGCATGATTTTGGTAGCTGCAACTCTGATTTTACTGTTTCATTAAACAGCTTGCTGGAAACGTCCAAGTTCGGTTTAATAACTTTGAAGCCCGGGAATCTTCATTCAAATTCGTCGTGGGAACTTTTCCCACAAAAAGGTATTACACAAAACGCATACACACACCTCTAGGTACACTGAAAAGGAAATATGATCTATGTGTAATTGTACTTGGAATAATTTTAAACCATGTCGGGGGCTGGATTAGACTTTCTCAAGGGCCGCACTTGCAATGACTGCAGTAAAGGATTTCTCGAGGACGGACGAACAACATCAAACTGTCGAGTCGTGTCGAATTACAACTTCAGAGAAGAGTATATGTGTTTGGAGTTTCGCTGTTCACCTGAACTTTTCTGAAATGGGCCCGGTACCTTCCGTCAATGCGCCATTTAAGCTAACGCTGGGTAAACTGTTAAATATACAGGGCGAAGCTGGAGAGGGTATCTAGTTAATTAATAAAATGTAGCAGTTTGGGTACTAATGTAATTACGAACAAAGCTTTGTTGTTAATATTTCTCTTGGATTTTTTATGAAAAATCTCATAACAATAATTGTTAAAACAGATCTGTAACCATTGTGGGCTTTAATTTGATGTAGTAACAAGAAGTTCCGTGACGAACTAAAGAGCCAACTTTTCTTAAAATTAAGGTTCATGCCAATGATTAATCTAGAGTATATGAACCTACCTAGAATGACAAAATTAATTTGGTAATATCGAAATGTCTAATTAGTTCGAAATATACCTGGTATAATGTAGCCTAATAGAGCACTGCAGTTGGCAGCCCTGGTGACTGATATTCTTAGTTCCATCTCTTAAGGTACAGAATACAAAATCTGATTGAAGTCCAATGGACGTTACATGCAGTTAGACATTGGATCTATCAGCACGCGTAAAAGCATGCGTGAGCTGGTCAGAAATAAACTGAAATATTATATCTTGTGCCAATTTTGGATGAAATCCATTTGTTAGTATAGAAGTTACATGTATTTTAAAATTGGACCTATCAGCAGGCATAGAATCATGTTGGCAGCACTGACTAATATTAATTACTCCAAATTATTCTAGAATTCCAGGTGCTATACGTGTGCAAAGTATAGAGCTGTTGGCTTGCATACTTTCTGATATTGATATTAGGGTAAAAAAAATATAGACAGCGTTTATTAACAGTTGGCAGCCCTGATTGCTCTTAAGAATGCTTATAGTCATATCTGTTATGTTACACATAGCACATACGAAATTATGTTGAAATCCAACCGATAGTATAGACGTTACATGTATTTAAAAATTGGTCTTATCAGCAGGCTTAGAATCATGTTGGTAGAACTAACGTAGGCTATATGAGTTACTCCAAATTAATCTGAAATTTCAGTTACTATATGTGTGCATAGTTTAGGGCTGACGGCTTGCATACTTTCTGATATATTGGTATTTGGATATAAACAAGATGTTCAGTAAAGAACATATAGCCTACTTTCTCCTAAATGCATGGGTAAAGTTTTAGCTCTTTGTCCTTTTCAAGGAGTATAATTGGATATTGGTTGTAGTAGCTTGTTGAAATACAACGTGATATACCGATATTAAACAAGAATATGATGTGCCCTTTGCTAGTGCTACCTCTGTACAAAATTTCATTCAATCCGATTTTACCGTGTTTGAATTGATATGGTGAATCGATTTGCATATATACATGGTCGCTATCAGCAAACTATTGAGCTGATTACCTTGTAGTTCAGACAAAAGATGCTTCCCACAAAAAGGTATGTTGTTGCAAAATTTGGTAGAGATCAAAAGATTCGTTTGGTAGTAATTTGATTTAAGCTTTTAACATTTGGGTGGCCACAATTCCGTTTCCGCCAAGATGGCGGCGATATAAAACATGACTCTGAGGTGCCCTTTGCTAGTGTTACCTCTGTGCCAAAAGTCGTTCAATTCGGTTTAACCATGTTTGAAATGATAGGGGGAAACGATTTGCACACATACATGGCCGCCATATGCAAACTATTGGACTGATGACCTTATAGCTTGCTCAAAGAACTCTTCTCACATAAAGGTATGTTGTTGCAAAATTTGGTAGAGATCTGATGATTAGGTTGGTCGTAAATTGATTTAAGCTTTTAACATTGATGTGGCCGCCATTACGTTTCCGTCAAGATGGGGACGTTATAAAACTTGGCACTGAGTTGCCTTTTGCGAGTGCTACCTCTGTACCAAATTTCGTTCAATTCGGTTTCACCGTGTCTGAATAGATAGGGGGAATCGATTTGCACACATACATGGCCGCCATTCACAAATTATTGAGTTGATGACCTCGTAGTTTGGTCAAAGGATTTTTCATACATAGAGGTATAATATTGCAAAATTTGGTAGAGATGGGATGATTAGGTTAGTCGTAATTTGATTCAAGCTTTGAACATTTGGGTGGCCGCCATTACGTTTCCGTGAAGATGGCGGCGATATAAAACATGACACTGAGGTGCCCTTTGCAAGTGCTACCTCTGTACCAAATTCTTTTCTATTTTGTTTCACCGTGTTCGAATTGATAGGGGGGGGGGGACAGACATTCAGAGTACACACACTCACACACACACGCACACACACACACACACATACACACACACACTCACACACACATACACAGAGACAGACACACAATTTTTAGCCTATCTTCAATTTTGAAAAAAAAAATAGGCTTTTGAGATCACCTTTTGTCCGTGTGTGTGTGCGTGTGTGTGTGTGTGAGTGTGAGGTGTGTGTATGTCCCCCGTCCCCTAATAAATTGTAAACGGCTGGATCGATTTTAATGAAACTCGGTAAGTGCATAGCACTTTTCTGGGCGACCACGACCGCGCCCTTCAAATTTTGTTACGTCTCACCAATCCAAAATGGCGGCTGTGCGAAATATTTCACCAGCATTCAATATCTCGGAAACTATTCCCGATATCATCCTAGAATTTTTTGCGGTGATAAAGGGAACTACTAGAAGTTTACCCATTTGACTTTCATAATACTGGTAACTACAAAACCAACATGGCGGCCACGCGAATTTGCGACATTTAAATAGACGTTTCTCGCGATTTAACCAACCAATCGCTATAAAACGTGGTACAGTATATGTTTATACACATTATAATGCACCGATAACTAACTTGGTTCAATTGTTTACATAACCACAAGATGGCGGATGTGCGAAATATTTCACCGGCATTCTATACTCTGAAAGTAATAGCGGTATCACCCTGAAATTTTGTACGGAGATAAAGGGTACTTCTGGAAGTTCATCTATAAGACTTTCAAAAACCGGTTAACTACAAAACGAACATGGCGGCCAAGCGAATTTGAACATTCTAAACAGACCTTTCTCACGATTTAATGTTCCAAACGCAATGAAATCTGGTACAGGAAATTTTTATACGCATTGTAATGCACTGGTATCTAATTTAGTTCAATTGTTTATATAGCCTCAAGATGGCAGCTGTGCGAATTTTAAAATTAAGTTTTTATTTCTTGTGTCGTAATCATGCGATCGAAGTGGAAGTTTGAAAAATGAACCTACGCGATAATTTGCCATTAATGCCTATACATTTAACCGTCCAACATGGCGACCATCCGATATATTTAGACGGCTCTGAATATCTACGAATCTATTCCAGCAATCAAACTGATTTTTTTAATGTTCATAGGGGCTGTGAACTTAAGTTCACCTATAGGACTTTAAATAACCTGGTGATCACAAATCCATCATGGCGGCGACGCAAAGTTTAAATATTCACATAGGCGTTTTTCGCAATTTAACCATCCGAGTGCAGTGAAACTTGGTACAGTAAATCCTTATACGAATTTTAATCCACTGGCATCTAATTTATTTCAATTTTTTCCATAACCACAAGATGGCAAATGTGCGAAATTTTAAAATCTCCTAGTTATTTCTTGTGTCCTAATCATGCGATTGAAGTTTGAATGCTACAGGCCCACGTTAATCTTCATGTGAGAGTACATAACTCTAGGACCTACATATATAAAATCCAAAATGGTGACCATCCGAAATATTTAGTCGGTTCTCAATATCTACGAATCTATTACAGCAATAAATCTGAAATTTTGTATGTTGATAGTGGCAGTTAACATAAGTGGGATATATGAAAATAGGCTGTATAGTTCTTCAAGGAACTATTTGTTTACCCTGTGTTGATCTCATAAGTCTACTTTCATTTTTTGCAAAAATCGAAATTAGGCTAAAAATATAGAGAGAGCAATTATTTCAGTCGGCCGTCCTGGTGGCTCTTAAGAATACGCTCAGTCATATCTGTTTATGTACACATATTACATACAAAATGTTGTTGAAATCCAATTGATAGTTTAGATGTTATATGCATTTAAAAATTGGACCTATCAGAAGGCTTAAAATTATTTTGGCAACATTGTCATGTATGGCCTCCTGGAAATTATACTGAAATTGTATTATCTACATGTGTGCCAATTTTGTACTAGCTCCCAAGCATACCTTCCATGATATCCAACATAGAGCTCAAATTTCTAGTGCATTTTTCAGCAGTTGGAAGCACGGATATCATTTTCAAATATGGGCTTGAGATTTTCCGGTATACATCTTTACTCATACTGAATTTGGTTTCGATTCTTGCAGCCGTTTATTAGTTGATAGGGGGGGCACACACACAGCCAGCCAGCCAGACAGGCAGACAGACAGAAGGACAGACAGATGGACAAACAGACCGACAGACAGACACACATTTTCCCGGATCGATCTCATAAGTCCACTTTTTCCTCATTTTTGTAAGTTGTGAAAAGTAGGCTAACAAGAAGTTCCGTGGCGAACTAAAGAGCCTACTTTTCTTAAAATTTAAGATTCATGCCAATGATTAATCTATATGGATCTATCTAGAATAATGACGAAATTGAGTTGGTAATATCGAAATTTCTAATTAGTTCGAAATACTGTATATCTGGTATAATGTAGCCTAATAGAGAACTACAGTTGGCAGCCCTGGTGACTGAATATATTCTTAGCTCCATCTCTTAAGGTGCAGAATACAAAATTTGGTTCAAGTCCAATGGATAGCATGGACGTTACATGCAGTTAAACATTGGATCTAACAGCGCGTAAAATCATGTTAGCAACAATGACATACATGTATTGGTGAGAAATTATCTGAAATAATATGATCTATTGTTGTGTCAATTTTTAATGAAATCCATTAGTTAGTAGAGAATTTACATGCATTTTAAAATTGGACCTATCAGCAGGCTTAAAATCATGTTGGCAGCACTGGCGTAGGCCTATATTAGTTACTCCAGATTAATCTAGAATGCCAGGTACTATACGTGTGCAAAGTTTAGAGCTATTGGCTTGCATACTTACTGATATATTGATATTAGGGTAACAAAAATTGAGACAGTATTTATCAACAGTTGGCAGCCCTGGTTACTCTTAAGAATCGGCATAGTATATCTGTTATGGTACACATAGCACGCTCGAAATTTGGTTGAAATCCAAATGATATTATAGAAGTAACATGTATTTAAATTTGGATCTCTCAGGAGGCTTAGAATCATGTTGGTAGCACTGACGCATATAAGTTACTCCACATTAATATAGAATGTCAGGTACAATACGTGTGCATAGTTTAAGGGGAGTATAAATGGCTATTTTGTTGAAAAAGTTGAAATTTTTGTTTTTGATGCCAAAACATTACTTGGAATTTGCTGATTAATTTGGTGTATGATTTATTAAATTTGCTTGATTGGAAATATTTTAATTTAATTTCATTAAATTAGTTGCACAGGTTATTTTCATGATTTCATTTACCATTTTTCAGTAAACACTTCATATCTCAAGAACCATAAGGTCTAAAAGCCTGTGGTTTGATTTTGATTCTAGAGGACGGTTTGCTACATACGTTAGTGGGACTGGCATAACAGTTGTCTTTATTGTTTACGTTGTGCGTGCGATGTTCTTGGTGTAACATACATATTTTTCATTTTTTGTGTTATTGATCTTGAGTTGGCTACATCTAATCATGACAGGAGCAAAAGGATTGTTCAAGAAAGTAAATAACAAAGGAAATCGTCTCTATAGAACTTATACACGTGTAAACGAGGTTGTGAATGAGGTTAGGAATGAAAGTTCACCTAGTAGGTCAGCTCTACTCATTGCTACACCTTCAAGTTCCTCCTCGAAAAAGAAACATTGTTCCGGCGAGTGGTGTAAATACAAAAAAGCTACTTCAGCTGGTATTTTAGATAAGTTTACCCACAAGACCTCTACTGTATACCTTAGGCTGTTATGTTGGCTATAAAGCTAGTTTATAGAGATTTGGCAAATCCAGACCTACTGAAGAAATGTCTGACAGGGAAAACACAAAACGTGAATAAGTCATTCAACTATGTACTGTTGTCAAGAGTACCTAAAATGTATTTGTGGTGTACCATACAATGAAACTTGGTATATATGCTGCTGCCATCACCTTTAATGATGGCAATACTGGTAGACTGAAAGTCTTGGAGGAGCTGAGAGTGAAGACTGGATGGAATACACCAGCCATACTGAAGGACCAGGACAAGGAGCGAGTCGACAAGGCAGAGCTACTGGCCCAAAACGTGTCCAAAGATGCAAGATATTTCAGGAGGAAGAAGAGGATGCACTCGGACAATGTAGGAGATGATGAAGACTACACTGCTGGCACATTTTAGCTGTTGTTTCCATTGAAAAGTGAGGTACAATCTAAATTAATTTTTAATTACAATTTCTGAAAAACTAACTTTTTTCAGACAAATGACAAGTTATCTCCGGTTCTATAGTAGATAATAGTCTTGATTTTTTCACTGTTCATGTAGAATACCCTTGTAATACCATACCTCTAGAATGGTAGAGATAACTTGTATATTTGAAGAAAAATGCACAATAATTTGACCAAAGAAAAGTTTGGAAAAAAATAAAGGGAGAAACAAATTCTATCCCAACTCCTAGAATACGTATGTCAATAAAACTAGAGGAGGAAGCACATAAATCATGTATAAATAATCTGCAAAAAATTCAATACTTTGCATGAAATAGTTCTTGAGAAAATGGGTCATGAAATTAGCAAATTTAACATTAGTGGGATAGGACATTCATACTCCCCAGAAGTTACAAGTATTTAAATGTGGATCTCTCAGCAGGCTTAGAATCATGATGGTAGCACTGACGTATATAAGTTACTCCACATTAATATAGAATGTCAGGTACTATACGTGTGCATAGTTTAAAGCTGTCGGCTTGAATACTTTTTGATATATGGGTATTTGGATAAAAAAAAATTGAGAGCATTTATTGACAGTTGGTAGCCCTGGTGGCCCTTAAGAATACGCTCAGTCATATCTGTTTATGTACACATAGCACATACGAAATTTGGTTGAAATCCAATTAATAGTGTAGAAGTTACATGCATTTAAAATTTGGACTTATCAGCAGGCTTATAATGATTTTGGCAACTCTGACACGTATGGCCTCCTGTAAATTAAACTGCAATTTTATTATCTATACGTGTGCCAGTTCTGAAATAGCTCCCATTTATACCTTCCTAGATATCGAACATGGAGCTCAAATTTCAATTGTGATTTTTCAGCAGTTGGTAGCACAGACATCATTTTCAAATATGGCCGTGAGATATTCAGGTATAGATTTTAATCCTACCAAATTTTGTTTCGATTGCTGCAGCCGTTTAGGAGTTGATAGGGGGGGGGGGGGCACACACACAGCCAGCCAGACAGACAGAAGGACAGACAGACACACATTTACCCGATCTCATAAGTCTACTTTTTCCTCATTTTTGCAAAATGTGAAAAGTAGGCTAAAAATAATTTTGCAAAAATGACATATTATGTATACATGGCTGGTATTGTACATTCCTATAAATTAGTCCAAATATGTCTTTAATTAAAATTCTTGGAATGGTCAACAGGGTATGAAGTGTATTCCTTATGTGAAATGTGGAAATTTGAATCCATTCCTTTTTCAGTGTTGCCTATGCATATTTTCTTTTGCTGCTTTTCAGTCAGTCAACACGATTGTGCCCAATTAATTGGGCGGGGTGGAAATTATAAATATGTAAACACACTCCTGGAAAAAATGCATGTATTAGTTAATTATTACACTTAAATGGGCAAAATAATATTACGCGTTTCGACTCTCAAGTCGTCATCATCAGATCCTGATCACTGTGTAGCGGTAAAAAATTACTAATTAATTAATTAGTTAAATTTAAATTGCTACGACAGTATTGTAATAGTTCATCTTGGTTGTATTCGTACAACGGTGAATTCCGTTTTTGTCTAGACGGTTCATTTTATGAATTACTTAAGAATAAATGTTTACAAAAATGTATATACGTGTGTGCAAATACAAATCAATATAGTAGTAAGTCAACAAACAACAATAAAATATTATACGCACTGTAGGCCTACTTACTCGACTCGTGGAATTTCACGGTGTTGAACTACTTGCGTGGCCTCTCACTAGCCAACCCCGCCCAATTCATTGGGCACAACTGTGTTGACCAACTGAAAAACAGAAAATGGCAATTCTCTATGTGAAGAATAAAGGCTCTTTGTGGAATGGAGCATAGTTTGGACTATGAATTGATGTTCTTGCTTAAATAACAATTTTGAAGTGATTCGAAATGAAAAATATCCTTGACAAAAAATGGTTGTGTCGTAACCTATGATAGGCTAGTTTTCTTGTCGAAATTGTTATCAAGTTCTCACGAAAACTACAATTTGAAACTATTACATAACATATTACGATATCCGAATTTATTATTACATTAGTTTCTTTATAACATCACCGCTGAAGAAGACCATATTCTCGCCGAAACTGGCACAGTTTATTAATTAATGTATATTAATTTAATTAGTATTATTGAAAAAGGTCTAATAATTTGATTAAGTATCAATTGGTGTTCAGTTAGAAAATGAAGATGGCATGGTAGACTTTTAAATAAGAAAATGTCATACCAAATCATTAAATGGGAAGTTATTGGTATGTTGACTGGAGCACGCGGGGTTTTTACAAGTTTCCGGGCAAATATTTTTAAACGTTTAAGAGATCACATGGGTACTACAAGATATCGTGACTGAAGTTTATAAATATCTATTAAAATTTGTACATATACACCTGTAAAATATAAACTGTTTGCAGTGGTTCGAGTTTCCCTGCCACCAAAGTTGTACATCTTGAGTTGCTGTTGATTTCTTTAGGGGTCATTTAGACCCATTATTTGTAAGTGTGTGCAATTTCTCTGCTACCCTGTGTTACTTGGGGTCTTTAACCATAATTCACACTAGGATTGGGAAGGAGACGTTAGTTAGCCTATGTTATGTTTGTTATTGTTGCTTTAAGGGGTCGAAGAGTGAGGTCATCTGCCCCCGGGAATGAGACAACCGCGACCATTTTATTTCTTCTGTAAACCACTCCTGCATATGCCTGGAGTAGAATTAGGAGACCAGGGAAAACACTTCTAGGTTAGATGAAGTGGGAAACAGATATATCTCTTCCCAATTCTAGCTCACAGGATTGAATACGAGTATACCTCGTTTTAGCCCTCAGACCAAAATTGAGATCCTTGGCTGAGCCTGGAATCGAGAGTGGGCCTCGGGAATGACGGCCAAGAATGCTAGCCACTACACCACGAGGAGGTAACATGTACATATTTTGCTGATCGATCCATTTCTGCTCCCCTGCCAGCTTTCTGCAATGGTAGAGTGGGAAGTGTACCACTACCATAAAGCTTCCGCTAACGAACATAGTTCCTCGTTATTCCTAATAAACAATTTTCGTTGACTGCGATAGTTTACCAGGAGAAAATGTGTTTCCTTTTTATGTCAGGTTTGCTTTCTTCCATAATGAATACCGAGTAGGGTCTCCTGCGCCATAACCCCTGAACTCTTGTCCTCCAGATTTGCTACAGAATACGACGTTCCGTGCACTCTGGTAGACATTCTACATGACAATACCATTCTTCATTGTTATGCACATAAGACGTTTTAAGAATAAGACAAGCAGCATTCTTATGGATTACTCTATCTGTCAGTGTCAGAACAAGGAAAGCAGAACGACACAGACTATACATGAAACACAAAAGGGGCTTCGTAACAAAAGACAGACTCTTTTTTGGAATATTTAACCCATACTCCCATTTCCTGCAGAATAAACTGATCTCCACCACAAGAACGGCGATATGAGGTAGGTGAAATGAGAAGCTAATTTCCCTAGGATACCAATATATACCAGGTGGCCCGTTTCCCCCGTGCAATCTAGTTTTAGATGTCCCGCATACACTAATGCTGTATGGGATGCCTAATAACTGATTTCCACGGGGGTCACAGTGCATGCTGGCCGATTACGTCAGAATACGTAGGAATAACAACCGGACAGCCGCTAGCTGCATGTTCCTCAGCTCTACCCGTCTAATGCACCCCGTTGCCTTTCCAACCCTCGCATTTGAGAGCGCAATAGATTCATAAATGTGGTAGAACGACACGCCAGTTGCTGGCAACATATTGACAACGGCTGGTGTTTTCAGCATACGGACATTATACTAATATATGGAGAAGCTGGTCGTAATGCCGTTGAAGCTCGTAGACGGCATGCAATGGTGTTTCCATGTAGACGTCTGCCGTCTCGACAAGTATTTCGCCGAACAGAGCTGCAATTACGAACGAATGGAATGTTCCAGTCACATACCAGCAGGACTAGACCCGTAATGCTGAAGTTGTACGGAATGTACAAGAGTACTTCGAACGGAATCCTACACACCGTCTGTTACTCACCTTACTGAGCTACTGCTGGTTTTTGTTGTTGTTGAGACGTTTCGGCCATCAATGGACCACGATGTTCTTCACTCATATGATCACTGTAATGCTTGAGCTACTGCTGATAATAGTAATAATAATAATAATAATAATTTGAATTTTGTATTAGAATTAATTTATTAATTACTATGATAACACATTTGTGATATGTGTCAGGAATCTGACGGCAAAATCAGTAGAGATTATCTGTGAGACATTAATTATTTTTCACAGCATTAAACAGTTTGTATTTCAATACCAGAGTGCATACAATAATACGTTTTTGTTATAAATTAATGTTTATTTTGGTAATAATTTTTTATGCGACGTATAGCTAGTTGTTTGCTGTTCATGTTGGACAATCGAGGTCGTAGTTCGTTAAATAGTGCTGCTGCAAGATAATTTAGTCTCTTGAAACCATAATAATAATAATAATAATAATAATAATAATACGAACCACTATGTTACAATGTGCACATATTTATTGTTGCTTTGGGCAAAGAGAAGCTGCAAGGGAGCTAGGAGTGCCACGAACTTCAATACAGGTAGGAATTGAATTTCTACAAACCGACTTGACTCTGGAAATCCTTCTAGAAGATATTCCACTCCAGGTTGTATTACAACATTGGTACCAGCCTTATGGTGCTCCACTTCACACCTTCCGAGCCGTTATGGAATATCTAAATGCACGATACCATGAACGGTGGATAGGTCGTGGAGGCCCCTGGCAGTGGCCAGCACGATCGCCTGATCTAACCCCTCTGGACTTCTTTCTGTGAGGCTATATAAAATCAAAAGTCTACGAAACGGCGCCAGAAAATGTTGATCAATTAAAACAACGTATTGGTGAGGCCTGTGCTGCAGTGACATCTGAAATGTTACGACGTGTTTAGCATTGTATTCCCCACCAGGGACATGTCTTTGAGCATATTCTTTATAAATAGCTGTCCAAATGTGACATGTTAATTTATTTTATTTTCTAAGCTTTGATGCAATAATATGTGAGTTTTTGTCCACAATGCTATTGTAGAGTGGAATTTCTGTAGCCTACATGTACCAATTAATGTGTTATTAAACTGTTTCTTCTGCATCTTTGGCGTATTTACAAACAAACGCTGTTTATAACAGAAATCGTTGTTTGCAAAGGAGCGTTACAACGTGGTATACAATATGTTGCATGTTATGCAACTATTGAGCAGTAGTTTTACTACACAAGTACTGTAACAGGATTCCTATCATCATTATAATCATTATAATAATAATAATAATAATAATTATTATTATTATTATTATTAATATTATTATCACTGAAGCCTCCGTGGCTTAGGCGGCAGCACGTCGGCCTCTCACCGCTGGGTCCGTGGTTCAAATCCCGGTCACTCCATGTGAGATCTGTGCTGGACAAAACGGAGGCAGACAGGTTTTTCTCCGGGTACTCCGGTTTTCCCTGTCAAAATTCCATTCCAGCAACACTCTCCACTATCATTTCATTTCATCTGTCATTCATTTAATCATTGCCCCAGAGGAGTGCGTCAGGCCTCGGCAGCCGGCACAGTTCATATCCTCGCCGCTAGATAGGGGCTTCATTCATTCCATTCCTGACCCGGTCGGAGACTGGAAGCAGGCTGTGGATTTTTCATTATTATTATCACTATGATGTATGCACTAGACTGTAATAATAAAATAACAATAGTGATACAGGTTATCAGACAAATTTTTCACACACTCAAGTACATGGGGGTACATGCCCACTGTGTTGTAAAGCCCCTGAAATTCAACAACTCATTATTTCAGTACGGTGAAATTCAACGTACCGTGTGAAGGCTTCGATCACAATACTGATGAACGGTCTGCACAACATCAGAATTGTTGCCGACGGGTCTTGCCATGCTGGTATGTGCTTCAATCCATTAGCACTTAATTACAGCTCTGTTCGGGGAAATTCATGTACAAAGTCAGGCGTCTATTTGGAATCTCCTGTGCATTAATGTGCGAGCTTTGGTGGGATTGTGACCAGATTCTCTATAGATTAGAATTATGTGTGTGCGCTCTCGTTTTTGGTGAATACCTCAGCCATTGTCGATGTGTTGATAGCAACTTTAATACTGCTGTGCCACGTGCAAAGGTACTATTCTGCGCTCGACAGCGAGACTTCTCACCGCTTTGGGGCGCATTAGACAGGAGCACGAAGGAATATGCAGTGTGCGGCCGTCTGGTTGTTATCTCTTGGCATTCTGACGTAACCTGCGTGTATGCAAGGTTACTCCTTAGCAATTCAGTTATTAGACCTCCCGTTCAACACTAGTACATGCGGGACATTTATAAGTAGATTGCACGGCGCAGGTGGGCCACCTGGTATATATATATATATTGAACCCATGGGCCATAGGGTCCATGACGGTCGAATCCATGTCCTTAAGGAAGAAATGAAAGAAACGTATAGTTTCTTAAAGGAACGGAGAGAGATTTTAAGCCAGGAATATAGCTTAACATTGTGCAAGCGACTAGGGACAGATGTTCCTTAGATGAGATCACCCCACTCGACATTTCAGAGAGGGCTGGTCACGAGTATTAATAACTGAGTGGAAATTTCCACCGTGATAGAAAGAGAAGCCTGAATCGGAATTCAAGCTGACGTTGCTGGATTTTGACAACGTCGCATATGCACCAGAAGAGGAATAATTAAAATTAACACGTTTACGAGCATAATAATGAGTAAACAAGCACAGCACAGTGAATCATTTTGAATGAGAGATTTTTCAGTATAGAGAAACCATGTAATAATTGTGCAGAAATAAACTGCCGACGTAAGACGACGTCATAGGGGAATTACCTAAGCCTCTGTGGAGGGGAGAGAGCAAAAGGAATGTAACACCCACACATTTGAGGACGAGAAATTAATTAATATCTCCGAATTGCACGATCGATTCTTAGGTGCAATAAGATCATTTGACATTGAGAAGATGAGCTTTCGGAAGGTATAATTTTTATAATTGTGGCACCATTATTTTAGAAGTTGACCACAGGAAAGGCTAGAGTCTTATTTTTTTGTAGTAAAACAGTATAAAGCTTCGGGCGTTTCCAAGCCAATCATGCAGTATTCAGACAGCCAGAGGGCACGTCACTGTGTCACATCGCATACAGTCCTACGAGCATTCCGTGAGGGGAAGTGCTGCTCCACGACGTAGAAGTAATCATTCCGACAGTCCATGAGGGGACGTAACTCTGCGTTACATCGATAACAGCTACCAGTACTCCTTGAGGGGAGAAACGCTGTTTTACACCGCCGAAGCAAGATCTGATAGCCACAGGCGTCACAGTAGTAACGACTTGCTTGCCTCCATAAGGAGCAGTCGAGACGAAAATTTAAAGTATCGCCGTAGTGAAACATTAAGAAGATCCTAATTATAGGATTTAGGCCCGACTGTATACAAGTTAAAGTGAAACTTCATAAGATATAGTCAGAGCAGGCTGCGAACGTCGGACTTAAAGGCGATAGGTCGTTAAAGGTACGAACGAATAGATCATAACGTACGGAAGTATCATACCAGACAGATAAACTGTTATTTAAATTGAAGCAACCTAAAAGGGAAGAACAGAATAAGGTTCGAACGTAGGAGTGTTAAAACAGTTCAAACAAAGAGGATAGGAGACTATAAACATTAGCTCCAGAAAGCAGGCGAACAATTCTAATAGTACTAGAATCGAGAAGTGCTAGCTGCGATAAACTAAATCTATAGGTCTTAGAGGAGACCTCGATCCATATAGACTTTCGTTAGGATCGATAGACAGATCTACAGAGAAGCCGTTCAAGCTAGATAAATAGCCGGTTATCCAGGATAGGAATAGCAGAATTGAACTCCAGGGAACAGTAGATGTTTCGGGACTTTCGCATTCTTCAGAATAGGAAGCCGACATCGGATAAATTCCACCCTTGGAAACGGGAATTTAAGAAGATCACGTGTGAGAGGCTCAGAAACACGGCCTAGTGATCGTTGTGAAGTGTAAAATAATCCAGATTGTGTGTTAAATAATATTTTTAGTGTTTATTATGTGTTCAAAAGGGACACATCAGGATATAAAAATGTCGTCAATATTAAGTGTTTTAGATATATATCAAAAAGTGTTTTTATGTAAGATGAATACCTTCAATATGGTGTAAAAAGTTCAAAGTGGGCCCAAAAATGAAACACCGCACCAGATTTAAGATCAGGGATGATCTGGAAAATATGTGAGTACAAAATTCATTTTTATTTTGGTGTCAGAAATTGATTGTGTACAAAACCCACCAGAGTTTTGGAGTGAAAGGGATGTGTTTTAATAAATATGCTGAATAATCAAGAATACGGTCTGAACAATAATAAAATAAATAGAGAAATTATGAATAATTATGTAAAGAATAAATCCCGTAGAGGAAATAGGTGAATAAAGGGTTAATGTATTTAACAAATGTCATAAGAGCAAGCGAAATATCATTTAATTATCATGAAAGACATTGAAATAAAGTAAAGTTGAGATATGAAAGAAATAGCTTTTGAGCTTGTATAAAGAATAAAGATAATAATAATAATTAAATATGGAAATGTTAAATAAAAATCAAATAAATTGATATGAATATAAGAACGTTAAGCCTTAACGTATGTGTAAAAGATGAGGTTCATTGGAATATTTTAAAACAGGGAGCGATTTATCGACCACGGAAATATTAATATGTGAATAAAAATAATATGAATTGTTACTAAAGAGATTTTATCAGTTCTAGGGAAGACATTTTCGGCTTAAAATAATGCATAGCGCATAATGAGCGCAAATATAATATTAAAGTGTCACGCTAGGAACGCGTAGTGGTTAAATACTTGGTACATTACTTATGGAGGGTAGTTGATTGCAGTGAATTGATAATTGTGTAAGTCCTCTATTTGTGACATTAGTATCACGAGGCATTGTGTATGTATTTAAAAAGGGAGCTAATATATGGTATTATTGAGCGTATGTCATATGGGCCACGGCCGACTCTAAATCGCATTTTGTATAAGCCCTCTGTGTGGGATTGGTTCCCGAGGCACCTGAAGAGATTCGAATGCAGGATCTTCTTATGATAAAAGCCCCTGTAATTCTCCGTCGTCGTATGTGTATTTAATCTTCCCAATCAATGAGGACCCTCTCATAATTAATAAATGCCAAGGATGCGGAAATGGTCTTTGAACCAAAGAATAGTTGTTTGAATGTTACGGTACAGTAAAGCCCGGTCTCCCCAGAACTGGATAGAATGAGAAGGTTTGTTTTGAAAGCCTTGAAAATAAGCTACTAATGTTGGGGCAGACGGGAGGTCGCCGCCACCCTAACAGGTCATAAATCGCACCCCAAGGAGTAGAGTCTAGCTCTTTTAAAAGCGAGGGGGAACAGAGACCGTCTCGTAAGCTGTTAGAAAGAGAAATGAATACACCAGGAGTGTTTAAAGTTGTTAACGACCCGGGCGTTGAACCGAGGTCCTTAAAGATGGATATTTCGTTTGCCGGTTCAGATCGTAGTTTCTTATATGAGAATGGTCTATTAAGACATAAGAGATAAATAACAATCCCTATTGTAATAATGTATGGACGTGGGATTCCACGAGTTGATTGAAGGCAACTGAGTTCGGGAGTAACTATAGTTTTTTGACTGTGTCAAGTACCTTCACGCTCTGGAGTACACAATTGATTTTCTGATTACCTTAATATATTTGTGAAATAAAGAGAGATGATAACAACTGAATGTGTGGACATGCCCAAAAATATTGAGTTAGATAATTAACTTAGATTTTTAAAGATAATGATTTTTTTTTTTTAGAAATAAGAAAATAATAAAAGACAGTGTTTGAGGTGTATAAGAATGACACCATAATAATGTAAATGCATGGAGCCAAAGAGCTCGGAGTTATGTAAACTTAATGTTAGTGCTTTATGGAAGTGAGACTAAATAGAATTGTTGGTTTATGTGGAAACCACAGGGTTTGAATACAATATTTGTTTATTTTATTTGTGATCCCTTGTT
Source organism: Meconema thalassinum (assembly GCA_946902985.2). NCBI lineage: Eukaryota > Metazoa > Arthropoda > Insecta > Orthoptera > Tettigoniidae > Meconema > Meconema thalassinum. The sequence goes on along the minus strand of OX336388.2, from coordinate 2,093,532,742 downwards.
CATTTGGAACAAGCAGTTGATATTTGGGTCAGTAATTAAATTGTAAAATGTTTGTAGCGCCATGAATTTTATTAATTAAATATGTTTAAAATAGGAGTTGATTTGTTGTTATTTTTGCAAGTGTATCCTCTAATTAATCCAAAATATGTGAGTCACAGAGTGGGGGAACTTACCACTGCCCCGAAATCCCGAATTGAGCTACGCTGGTATACTGTGATTGGCATATTTCTTGCTAAATGGGCACAGGGGGATATATAAATACTGTGCTGGATTAATAACTAGAGGAACACTTAAGTCGGTCATATCATGTAAAATTAAAGTAATAATAGGGATAGCTACAATGTAAAATATTAACTGACCGCATGGGTCCCTGGAAACTCATACCGAGCAGCCCTGACATATTATATTATGAACCCCTAGCAAAAGTATATATCTTTTTGGCGCCCAGTACGCAGGGCTGAGTTTTCCTAGGGAAAACCCGAGTTTTCTCGAAAAATCAAAATTTTCATTTTTTGAAAAAAATGGTTTTTCGAAATTTTGAATTTTAAATACTTCCATAAAGGTTTATGAAATTGAATAAAAGTAGTAAAAGGGTACGTTGTAAGTGAATACCCGTACCAAAGTAAAGTTTTAAAGAAATTGGGACACACGGATTCAGAGTATCATCTCTCAAGCATGTACTAGTGTGGTGGCATTTGTGGCCCACTGTATTCTCATAAGATGGCATTAAGTGAAGAGATGCAACGGCTTTTGGAGGCGATAAAAGCCGATAGTAATGAGAAGTTGGAGGCTATAAACAATACATTGGGTCTCCAAAAGGATGAAAATAACGAAGTGTTTGAATCCATAAATAAGAGTTTAAATAAGTTGGATAGACAACAGATTGAAAATAAAGAAGGGTTAGGATCTATAAACGATAAGTTGGACAGCCAACAGGAGGAAAATAACCAAAGGTTAGGATCCATGAATCTAAGTTTGGAGTCAATAAAAATTGATAATGCTAATATGGGCACTAAATTAGAGAATATCGAAGCTAAAGGTAATACCATGGGAATTAAATTAGAAGCTATCGAAGCCGACTGTATAAACATGAATAAGGAACTGAAGGCTGAGATAGAAAAGATGAAAACAGAAAGTGGGGAAAACATTAAACAACAGTGGGAAGTGATGAAAACGGAGACGTTAGAGTCTCTGAAAGCCAACAGTAACGAAAACAATGGAGTACTGAAGGCTGAGATAGAAAAGACAATGGATATTAAATTTAATATTCTTGATAAGGGGTTGGAGACTAAGTTAAGTGAAATTACAAAGGAAAATGAAGGACTTTATTCAGGAATACAAGTCCAAATAGAGACTATGAACAAAAATATGGTAGATTCCCAAACTACATGTCAAGAAAATTTTAAAATTTTAGAAACTAAATTAGTTAACATAGAAACGAAGGGTGATAATTGTGAAAAGAAACTTGTAGCCCAGATCCAAGGTGTGCAGAAAGAATTGGAAGCTCAGATAAAATCTAACAGCGATATTTGTAAGGCATCCCGGGATGAAATAAAACAAAGCGTGAATAAGCTAGGAAATAGATTTGAAGGGGTTGAAGAGAAAGTAGGGACCCTTGAGGACAAAATCGGTGTAGTTCAGACTGAGGTAACTGAGATGAAAAATCAAAATCTAAAGGATGTTAAGGAGATGAAAGATCAAATTGATCATTTTACCGGGCAGGTAGATGAGAATCTGAAGACATACGAAACGAAAATAGATCAAAGATTAGGTGTATACGAGGGGCATCTCCAGAGTGAAAGAAAACAACGAGAGAACGAAAGTAAGGAAAGTACCCATAAAATAAATGAAATAAGTCAGGGTATTATTGAGGTTCAGGAAACCATCGGAACATTAAAAGTTCATGTAGGAAAAACCAATAAGGAAATTAGTCAGATCCAAGATGAAATGATGAAATTGTATAAGAGTCAAGAGAAAACTGAGGGAAGGCTTGAAGGAATGAAAATAGATATGGTCAAAGGACGAAAAGAAGTGGAGAAGCAAATAAAGGAGATACGAGAGGGCCTGGAGACCATAGGTGACGTTAAGCCAGAAATTATAGACCAACATGCTAAGATCATTAAGAAAGAGGTAGAAGACCAAATAAATGAATTCAGGGATAGCTTCAAGGATGAGAAATTCCACTTCCAAAAGGTTGAGGAAGATATTAAAAGGAATCAAGAAAGAATTCAGAATGAATTAAGATCCCGATTGGAGAGGACGGAACTTAAGAACAGTCAAATGGAAATCCAACTCATGGCAAATGAAGAAAGTGCCCGAAGAGAAAGGAAGTTAGAATTCGAAAATCAGGAGGAGTTTCCAAAGACAGGATGGGTAGATTCCCGTGAACAAGGCACAGATACGGAAAGGGACTTAGGAGGGGAGAGCCCTTATAAGAACCCAGGATATCCAATGGCGATGTCAACCCCGTACACGAATCAGACAAATGGCCAAATAATAAACATTATTAAATCCAATGAGGACAGACCAGTAAAGTTTACGGGTAATAACATGTCTATTACTCCAAAATACTGGCTAAAAGAAGTGGCAGAGTATCTAAATGAAATGAAGGTTCCTCAGGATCGGAGACTGAGAGCTATTGAAAAGCTGTTGGCAGGTGATTGTCTCACCTGGTTCAGAAGCTTTAGATACACTTTTGATACGGTGGAAGGCTTTAGGGAAGCATTTTTAAAGCGATATTGGGCAGCAGATGTCCAAGAAAACTTAAGGCTAGATCTGTACTCTAGGAAGTACAGCACCAATGCACCTACTAAATACTCGGAATTTTTCACCGCTCAGCTGTGTAAATTCCGCGAACTGGATATTGCTCCGGCAGAAAACGACCTGTGTGCCGCCATTGCGAGACAGCTTCCATATGAGATTCAGAGGCTGCTAATCTCATCCAAAGCCAGAAGTGCTGTGGAAGTGGAAAGCGTATTACGTCAGTTAGATATGACGACTTCGCACGTAACACCTCGGCATCAGAGACAAACTGAGCAAGTACACATGGCCAGCAGTCAGGAAACTGGAGAAAAACCAGCGACCAGGAATCAGTCCACCAGTACGGATACTCAAGGACGAGATCGAGAGTATGGGCACCAGGAGCCTAGAAGGATACAGCCATATTACCGGGGAGGATATCGAGGAAGAAATCCTAGAACGACGGGTTATAGGCAACAGGAAAGCCGCCCCTATAACAATAACCAGCAAAGGCCGGATAATAGAAAGAAATGGGAGAATTATCCCAGGAGAAATGTAAGGCCAGACGATAGGGATGATGAATATCGGGCCGAAATAGAAGAAAGATATCAGGAGAGTCTTCGTTATATGAACGAAAGACCAGATGAACCTGATAGGCAAAAAGTCCGTTGGAGTGAGGCAATCAAGAACCGGAAATCACCCGACCGACTAGACGGAGCTCAAAGCTTGGAGCTACAAGCTCAGCTAAAGAATGAGGGAAAAGGGAGCCCTCAGGATAAAAAAAAAATCCAAATTTAAATTGTCAAAAGTGGAAACATACCAGGAGCTGGGAGGAGGTAGAAATTGTAAATTGGATAGCCAGACCAGATGAATTAATTAACGAGGATGTGGAAGGAATCCCACCTGTTAAAAGAGAACTACCTATAATTATGCTTAGGATAGAAGGATTACTGGTCAGAGCATTGATTGATACTGGATCCACAATAAGTCTAATTACACAAACCCTTTTAAATGAATTGGAAACAAGGGGCCGAGTACTAAAGATTCCCACATCAAGTGTAAAGATTAAGGGAATTATCCCTGAAAAATCTTTGACATGTAAATTTCAGGTATACATTGATTTAATCATGGGTAACGCTGAAATTTCGCAGTGCTTTTTGCTGGTAAATCAATTACCGTATAATGTCATATTAGGTATTGATTTTATCCGTGAGAACAAGGTCATTATAGACCTAGCGCAAAACTGCATCTGAATTCAAAGAGAGGATGTGGATGAGCAAAATATTAACCTACAGGATCAGGAGGCGAAAATAGCAGAACAGGTATGGCATATGGAAGAAGTGATTGAGGAAGATTATAAGGACATAGAAAAAATATTTGAAGTCCTCAACATAGAACTCGAAGATAATGTGGAAAATGAGTTCGAGACCAACCTGTCAGGAAAAGTGGAGGAAGCTAAAGTCAGCCTCGAAATTAAGGAACAGTTAAAGAAATTATTATTGGAGTATAGGGACGTATTTGATTCCAAGCCAGGGAAGATTGAAAATTTTAAATACGCGTTCCAAGTCAACGATTGGGCACCGTTCAAACAAAAACCATACCCGGTTGCGGAAAAACATTACCCACAAACCAAGAAAACACTGCAGGAGATGATGAATGCAGGTGTTATAGAAAAGATGGCGACACCATATGTTAGTCCATTAGTGATTGTGAGTAAACCGGATGGCTCAGTAAGGGTGTGTTTAGATGCCAGAAATCTAAATGCAAAAATTATACCAGAAAATGATTCGGCACCACCCATAAAAGAAATACTGAGGAAGTTTAAAGGCAAGAAGATTTTTACAAATATTGACATGACTTCTTCGTATCATCATCTTGAACTGGAAGATAAAACCAGCTTGTTGACTGGATTTCAGTTCGATCAACAAACATACTGCTTTAGAAGATGTCCGTTTGGATTAAAGACTGCAGGATCCGCATTAATAAGAGCGCTGGATCGAAACCTGTCAGAGGAAGTGAAAGATTGCACTATCCGATACGTAGATGACATTTTGCTTACCTCGGAGAACATTGAGGAACATTTAGTTAATTTGAAGAAATTATTAGAAGACCTAAGAAGGGCAAATTTTAAGATAAATTTAAAGAAGTCGAACTTCTGTCAAAGGCAAGTGACATTTTTAGGGCATGTGATTGACAAGGATGGTGTTAAACCAAATCCATGCAAATTGGAATCGATAAGGGATTTTCCAAGGCCTTTGAAAGTGAAGAACGTTCGCCAGTTTTTGGGATTGATTGGGTTCTTCCCAGGACATTGTCCATCATACACCAAAACTGTTGCACCACTACAGGACCTTCTGAAGAAGGGGGGCAAGTGGAAATGGACGGAGGAAGCAGAAAAAGCATTCGTGGAGGCCAAGGAAATGCTCTTAAATTACGTGAAGCTAGGATATCCTGATTTTAATCAGAGATTTATCATTCAGACAGACGCATCCCAGATTGGAATAGGGGCAATGCTATATCAAGAGAACCCAGAAAACCCTGATATGAAGAACTATCTAGCTTTCACAAGTAGGAGACTGAAACCACACGAGAAAAATTATACGATCAGCGAGATCGAGCTGTTAGCGATATTGCACGCGTTGCAATATTGGCGGAAGATCGTATATGGGTTTCAGGTCATTCTAAGGACGGATCATAAAGCCTTAACCTTTTTGATGAAGACTGATTTATCCAGTCAAAGGTTGATGCGTTGGGCTTTATATATTCAACAATTTGATGTCAAGATAGAGTACTGCCCAGGAAAGGAAAACATAGTTCCAGACTACTTAAGTAGACAGCCAGAGTCCATAGAAGAGGAAGTAATGGCTATAGATTTGGAAGACAGGGATCAGCGTACTCTTAATGAGTTATGAAGCATTAGTCAAAGACAACGGGAGGATCCATGGATGAACATGCTCATATCATTCCTTGAAGGAAGCTTGATAAGAGGAACACCAGCGTACACGGAAGCTGAGAAGATAGCACAAGACTACACGTTTTATAATGGGTTATTATATAAGTTTGTGGACTCTGACCATACGAAATTAAGGATTGTTGTACCTGCAATTTTGCAGAGGAAAATAGTATGGTTAGCCCATAGATCGTTCGGACATATGGGAGTCGACAAAACAGTCTCGATGCTGAAAGAAGCATTTATATGGCCGAGACTGAGAGAAACTGTAAGGGACACGCTAAAGACATGTGATCTATGTCAAAGGATTAAACCTAATGCATTTCTGATGAGACAGAAGCCTATACCATTGTTGCCCGAAAGGCCCGGCCAAATCATATCTATTGATAATTTTGGACCTTTGCCAAAGGCAAGAAGAGGAAATCGACACATAATGGTGGCTATGGATGTCTTCACTAAAATGGTTGTCCTTGCTCCCATACAGAAGACTAGTACCAAACAGGTGTTAAAACGACTTAAAGAAAAAGTGATACCGATTCTGGGGAAACCTGAGAACTTGTTGTCGGATCACGGCAGTTGTTTCACCAGTGTAGAGTTCAGACGAGAATTAGAAAGACTTGGAATACGTCAAATTTTGTCAAGTATTCGCCATCCTGAGGCAAACCCTGTAGAGAGAGTTATGAGAGAAACGGCCAAGTATTGTAGAATATACTGTGCCGAAGAAAATTGGAAGTGGATAGATATTTTGGATATTATTGAATTTTGTATAAATAATACAATCCATGAATCCACCGGAGAGATACCCATAACGTTACATCGGAATGAGCAACCAGAAAGACCTTGGAATCTGGTAATTCCTAGACCAGCAGACGCTCAGCCGGGAAGAGATGTACGAATTAGGAGAGCCTTTGAGCATCTAAAAGCTCAAGCCGACAGGAGGCAGAGAAGGAATAGGCATAAGAGGTATCATCGACCATTATTAGCAGGAGAAATGGTGTTAGTGAAAAGACCAGCCATTTCGGATCCAGGGAACCGTGTGTACAAGAAGTTCCAGAAAATGTACCACGGACCATATCAGATAATCAGAGATTTGAGGAATAACGCATATAGAATTCGGCACTGTGAAACGGATCACGAAGTGACCATGAATTCAGCAAATTTGAAATTATATTACCCTCCCGAAGATTTTGATGAAGAAAATGAACAAGCCCTGGTCATGGAAACATTTAGAGATGAATCCGCTTTTGACATAAACAAGAATGAGGAAGAAATAGAAAATAGAGTTCAAGCATTCGAGTGCGAATGCGAATTGGAGAAAGTATATTGGGAAATTAAAGAAATAATTGAATTTATTGAAGAAGAAAATTCCAATTTAAGAAAAGAAAATGATGAAATAAGGAAACGGGTAGGGATAGACCAAACCCGTAAGGGAGAATGAGGTTCTGCGAACTTAAAGTCCAGACATATAAAGAATGAAAGAAAGGGTAGGGACAGAACATACCCGACCTACACAATTACCGGATACGACTTAAAAGAAGTAAAAACAACAGTAAATACGGATGACGTTATGATGGATTCGACGATAAAGAAATACAAATTAAATTGAAATAAATTTCCTCAAAATTTTCGAAAATTTATTTACCTAAGGAGGGGAGAGATGAACCCATGGGCCATAGGGTCCATGACGGTCGAATCCATGTCCTTAAGGAAGAAATGAAAGAAACGTATAGTTTCTTAAAGGAACGGAGAGAGATTTTAAGCCAGGAATATAGCTTAACATTGTGCAAGCGACTAGGGACAGATGTTCCTTAGATGAGATCACCCCACTCGACATTTCAGAGAGGGCTGGTCACGAGTATTAATAACTGAGTGGAAATTTCCACCGTGATAGAAAGAGAAGCCTGAATCGGAATTCAAGCTGACGTTGCTGGATTTTGACAACGTCGCATATGCACCAGAAGAGGAATAATTAAAATTAACACGTTTACGAGCATAATAATGAGTAAACAAGCACAGCACAGTGAATCATTTTGAATGAGAGATTTTTCAGTATAGAGAAACCATGTAATAATTGTGCAGAAATAAACTGCCGACGTAAGACGACGTCATAGGGGAATTACCTAAGCCTCTGTGGAGGGGAGAGAGCAAAAGGAATGTAACACTCACACATTTGAGGACGAGAAATTAATTAATATCTCCGAATTGCACGATCGATTCTTAGGTGCAATAAGATCATTTGACATTGAGAAGATGAGCTTTCGGAAGGTATAATTTTTATAATTGTGGCACCATTATTTTAGAAGTTGACCACAGGAAAGGCTAGAGTCTTATTTTTTTGTAGTAAAACAGTATAAAGCTTCGGGCGTTTCCAAGCCAATCATGCAGTATTCAGACAGCCAGAGGGCACGTCACTGTGTCACATCGCATACAGTCCTACGAGCATTCCGTGAGGGGAAGTGCTGCTCCACGACGTAGAAGTAATCATTCCGACAGTCCATGAGGGGACGTAACTCTGCGTTACATCGATAACAGCTACCAGTACTCCTTGAGGGGAAAAACGCTGTTTTACACCGCCGAAGCAAGATCTGATAGCCACAGGCGTCACAGTAGTAACGACTTGCTTGCCTCCATAAGGAGCAGTCGAGACGAAAATTTAAAGTATCGCCGTAGTGAAACATTAGGAAGATCCTAATTATAGGATTTAGGCCCGACTGTATACAAGTTAAAGTGAAACTTCATAAGATATAGTCAGAGCAGGCTGCGAACGTCGGACTTAAAGGCGATAGGTCGTTAAAGGTACGAACGAATAGATCATAACGTACGGAAGTATCATACCAGACAGATAAACTGTTATTTAAATTGAAGCAACCTAAAAGGGAAGAACAGAATAAGGTTCGAACGTAGGAGTGTTAAAACAGTTCAAACAAAGAGGATAGGAGACTATAAACATTAGCTCCAGAAAGCAGGCGAACAATTCTAATAGTACTAGAATCGAGAAGTGCTAGCTGCGATAAACTAAATCTATAGGTCTTAGAGGAGACCTCGATCCATATAGACTTTCGTTAGGATCGATAGACAGATCTACAGAGAAGCCGTTCAAGCTAGATAAATAGCCGGTTATCCAGGATAGGAATAGCAGAATTGAACTCCAGGGAACAGTAGATGTTTCGGGACTTTCGCATTCTTCAGAATAGGAAGCCGACATCGGATAAATTCCACCCTTGGAAACGGGAATTTAAGAAGATCACGTGTGAGAGGCTCAGAAACACGGCCTAGTGATCGTTGTGAAGTGTAAAATAATCCAGATTGTGTGTTAAATAATATTTTTAGTGTTTATTATGTGTTCAAAAGGGACACATCAGGATATAAAAATGTCGTCAATATTAAGTGTTTTAGATATATATCAAAAAGTGTTTTTATGTAAGATGAATACCTTCAATATGGTGTAAAAAGTTCAAAGTGGGCCCAAAAATGAAACACCGCACCAGATTTAAGATCAGGGATGATCTGGAAAATATGTGAGTACAAAATTCATTTTTATTTTGGTGTCAGAAATTGATTGTGTACAAAACCCACCAGAGTTTTGGAGTGAAAGGGATGTGTTTTAATAAATATGCTGAATAATCAAGAATACGGTCTGAACAATAATAAAATAAATAGAGAAATTATGAATAATTATGTAAAGAATAAATCCCGTAGAGGAAATAGGTGAATAAAGGGTTAATGTATTTAACAAATGTCATAAGAGCAAGCGAAATATCATTTAATTATCATGAAAGACATTGCAATAAAGTAAAGTTGAGATATGAAAGAAATAGCTTTTGAGCTTGTATAAAGAATAAAGATAATAATAATAATTAAATATGGAAATGTTAAATAAAAATCAAATAAATTGATATGAATATAAGAACGTTAAGCCTTAACGTATGTGTAAAAGATGAGGTTCATTGGAATATTTTAAAACAGGGAGCGATTTATCGACCACGGAAAGATTAATATGTGAATAAAAATAATATGAATTGTTACTAAAGAGATTTTATCAGTTCTAGGGAAGACATTTTCGGCTTAAAATAATGCATAGCGCATAATGAGCGCAAATATAATATTAAAGTGTCACGCTAGGAACGCGTAGTGGTTAAATACTTGGTACATTACTTATGGAGGGTAGTTGATTGCAGTGAATTGATAATTGTGTAAGTCCTCTATTTGTGACATTAGTATCACGAGGCATTGTGTATGTATTTAAAAAGGGAGCTAATATATGGTATTATTGAGCGTATGTCATATGGGCCACGGCCGACTCTAAATCGCATTTTGTATAAGCCCTCTGTTTGGGATTGGATCCCGAGGCACCTGAAGAGATTCGAATGCAGGATCTTCTTATGATAAAAGCCCCTGTAATTCTCCGTCGTCGTATGTGTATTTAATCTTCCCAATCAATGAGGACCCTCTCATAATTAATAAATGCCAAGGATGCGGAAATGGTCTTTGAACCAAAGAATAGTTGTTTGAATGTTACGGTACAGTAAAGCCCGGTCTCCCCAGAACTGGATAGAATGAGAAGGTTTGTTTTGAAAGCCTTGAAAATAAGCTACTAATGTTGGGGCAGACGGGAGGTCGCCGCCACCCTAACAGGTCATAAATCGCACCCCAAGGAGTAGAGTCTAGCTCTTTTAAAAGCGAGGGGGAACAGAGACCGTCTCGTAAGCTGTTAGAAAGAGAAATGAATACACCAGGAGTGTTTAAAGTTGTTAACGACCCGGGCGTTGAACCGAGGTCCTTAAAGATGGATATTTCGTTTGCCGGTTCAGATCGTAGTTTCTTATATGAGAATGGTCTATTAAGACATAAGAGATAAATAACAATCCCTATTGTAATAATGTATGGACGTGGGATTCCACGAGTTGATTGAAGGCAACTGAGTTCGGGAGTAACTATAGTTTTTTGACTGTGTCAAGTACCTTCACGCTCTGGAGTACACAATTGATTTTCTGATTACCTTAATATATTTGTGAAATAAAGAGAGATGATAACAACTGAATGTGTGGACATGCCCAAAAATATTGAGTTAGATAATTAACTTAGATTTTTAAAGATAATGATATTTTTTTTTTTTGAGAAATAAGAAAATAATAAAAGACAGTGTTTGAGGTGTATAAGAATGACACCATAATAATGTAAATGCATGGAGCCAAAGAGCTCGGAGTTATGTAAACTTAATGTTAGTGCTTTATGGAAGTGAGACTAAGTAGAATTGTTGGTTTATGTGGAAACCACAGGGTTTGAATACAATATTTGTTTATTTTATTTGTGATCCCTTGTTCATTTGGAACAAGCAGTTGATATTTGGGTCAGTAATTAAATTGTAAAATGTTTGTAGCGCCATTAATTTTATTAATTAAATATGTTTAAAATAGGAGTTGATTTGTTGTTATTTTTGCAAGTGTATCCTCTAATTAATCCAAAATATGTGAGTCACAGAGTGGGGGAACTTACCACTGCCCCGAAATCCCGAATTGAGCTACGCTGGTATACTGTGATTGGCATATTTCTTGCTAAATGGGCACAATATATATATATATATATATATATATATATATATATATATATATATATAAGTTTCAGATAAAAAACATACATAAGCAGGATGCTCCATAGTATGAAAGAAAAAGAAATCGTTAAAATGGCCCAAATACATGCCAATCAGGGTGCTGAAAATCGTGTTCGGTGTCAAAAAGTCCAGAGTTTTGTAAATATTTTGACTAGCTAAATTAAATTAAGTGTAAATGGAAATCCACATCCTGCTTCCAGTCTCCGACCGGGTCAGGAATGGAATGAATGAAGCCCCCATCTAGCGGCGAGGATATAGACTGTGCCGGCTGCCGAGGCCTGACGCACTCCTCTGGGGCGATGATTAAATGAAGGACATATGAAATGAAATGATAGTGGAGAGTGTTGCTCGAATGAAATTTTTGACAGGGAAAACCGGAGTACCCGGAGAAAAACCTGTCTGCCTCCGTTTTGTCCAGCACAGATCTCACATGGAGTGACCGGGATTTGAACCACGGAGCCAGCGGTGAGAGGCCGGCGTGCTTCCGCCTAAGCCACGGAGGCTTCGCTAAATGAAATTAATTGATTGCGTTGTATTGGAGTTAGATATCCAACGTCTTTTATCATTTAATTTTCAATTTTCAACAGTGGATGTCAACTTAAAATAAACTAATATACTTAATTTTGATCAATTTGTATCGAAATACATTTTCTTGTTGTTAAGATTCCGATGTCAGTAGTGAAGTCTATTCTCTTCACAAGAAATTATTTAGAATTTGAGTGCCAACAAGTATTAAATCCAGTAAATTTCTTGAATATCTCTTATGCTGCTAACATTCAAACAGAAATACTCCATACAATGATGTATTTGCTGTTCTATCGGAACATAACAGAAGTGCTAAAATGGATTTACAATTACAATTTCCCCTTATGAGCGTTTTTTCTATTTCCCGTGATATGATACAATTGGCTTTCGTACATTTTGGAAATAAACTTCCCATATACAGACGTGATCAAATTACTAGTATATTGATTGTGATATTGGCTTAATACACTTAAAGATACTGTGTACGCTCGAGCATGTGAAATGTGTACATCATCGGGCGTCATTCCATTAAGCATTTTCTGGTCTAAGATTCATGTAACGTGCAAAATGTAACTTATCCTGAACTGGACGTAAAGGTGAGCAGAGAATCTCGACTATATTGTTGATTATAAACAAAGAAATCGCCTAAATGCAAGCTAAGAATTCCTAGAATTCCTCCTCTTGTCAAAGACATTTATGCACAAAAGTCAAACGGAGAAAAACATTGAGTTAAAAATATTTTTACGTCCCTTCTACCTTGCCACGGTGGGTGAGTGGTCAACGTGTCGGTCTACTAATCCCAAGCTTGCAAGTTCACTCCTGGCCTTGGTAAGTGATTTTTGAAAGGCGGCAAAAATTAAGACACCATGTCATACGATGTTGGCATGTCAAAGAACCCATTTGAATTCAGTAGGCCGTGGTTAGAATGGCAAAATTAATCTCTGGAGTTCCTCATTGCTCTACTAGAAAGCGCTATAGTGTTCAAGGAGCTTAGATATCTAACTTCCATGACTATCATAGTGCTTCAAGGAACAACGAAATTCGACATGCAAGCTACCCTTTGGGTTTCAAATGGCAAAGCTTGCACCCAGCACCCGTGGCCATACGATATTATTATTATTATTATTATTATTAACGTCCTTTCTGAACAAAATTGATGTTTCAACATAAATTTGTAATTAGGATTATTTATATTATGAAAAAGTACGTAATTTGGAATTCTTAATAATTTGTAATTAAGTTGTACTGTACACTAAATAACAGTAATAATAAGCAATGTGTTGTGAAAATTACTTAATCACTTTTGAATTTTGTTGAGAAAAAGGCATTGAGGAAGGGTTACAAGTGATGCTGATAATGGAATTTTCGAATGAACAACGAAGTAACATGGCGTTTCGACGGAAGCATAATTTGGTATTTTGTCTTCATGTAGTTCAGACAAAGAAAGTCTATTGCCTACTCTCAACGACCCATCAGCGTCCATAAAAGGGGAAAGAGAAAAAAGTCTGGTCTTGACCATTAGATAATTTCTGACGTTCGTCCGAAAACACCTCACTCTGAGTGAGTAATACAATTCACGTGGTTGCTAGACTAATTTCGGAAGTGGTTTAAAAGGGTTGAGAAACAAGCGGCTGATATATGACGACATATTTCCATTGAAAGACGTAAGCCATAACGCGTACAAACTGAATCAGGAAGAGGAAAACTAGGCCATGCAGAACGTTCACTGCAAAGCCAAGTAGGACCATGCCAATATAATTTTATGTTAGCTAAGTGACGAGGAGTACAGATAGACAATCATAAATTGTCGCATGGAAAATATCCAAGTCCTGTTCGGGTAGCATCATGCTTGGACGTGGCTGTACAGTTGAAACAAAATTGATGCACTTCCATCTTTGTTCAACGATATGTTCGTGACAAAATTCAACTATCAGTACACAGTGCCACTGTGCACATATCAGAATAACAGAGAGGAATGATATGCACTTAATGAGAAACCGCCCAAATGCGCAAATAAATGCGTGAAGGGAGGCGTACGTCCCAACTGACGATGGATGAGAAATGCTTAACAGAATAGCTGTGTTAGCGTGGAGGAAATGTGTGAATTTGGTAACCCGGACCACCATGGTACAAACATTGGTCTCAGCAATCCTTTTTGTTTTGATGGCCTCCGTTATACCATTGTGGAACCGCACGGTACTGGACGCCTTTTACATTTAAGTTTTACAATGGAATATTGCAATAAACCGTTAGTTAATTAGCACTGGGTCTATGATATCTGTTATAGACGTGAATGAGATGATGGAAATATCATTACAATATTATGAGCTTTCTGCAGACTGCTAGTTAGCTCAGGGTAATAGGCGTTGCGTGAAACGACAAAGAACCGGGGTTCGAATCGTATTCGCGGTGTTGATTTTTTAAACATGTCAAATGTTTCATGAACGAAATACGTGTGTGTTAATATACAAAGGGAAATCTGGCTTAATGAATTTGCTTATTGTTAGTTCTGAAAAGGACTCTTGTAGGCACTTCCTCAATATCTCGTCCAGTATCCATCGGCTTCGACAACGTGCTGTAACCGACGTGGCATTGACTGAACTAGATTCGTGAAGTAGTCTACTGTTCATCAAGGGCAATCTCTTCCCATGCTTTCAACACGATCTCCCACAATGCATCCTGCGAACGAGGGGGGGGGGGGGTGAGGCCAGTTTTCCCTGATATGGCGTTTCCACTTTTCCCACACATGCTCAATGGGGTTCAAGTCTGGAGTTCGAAGGACCCAGTTGAGCAATTCAATGGAGTCCTGCTCAGAAAATTGCTCTATGGATGCGTGGTTGTCTTCATAGCACGACATAGTCATGGTGTGTTACTTCACAAGAATAATATTCACGACGTGACTCGAACTGTGGGGGCTCGGCCATGAACGACTTTACAACCTGACGTCATTGTGAGTAGGCCTAGGGCCCGGATGTTGATGCCGTAAAAAAAATTAAAAAATGCACTAACAATTTTCAAAAATGATTGTAATAAATGACCTAAAAATTCGAAAAATCCGCTATAAAATGGAGAAAATAATCTTACAATAATTAACTCAACAATATTTCAAAAATTCCAGAATTGCACTATAAAGTGGAGAAAATGAACTGAGACAAGATTATACATACCTTCCCCTTTCTACCCCGCCACAACTGACCTTGGTCACAGAGCAGGTAACATTCAATTCCGCTAATAACTGGTTCAACTATCAGTACACAGTGCTACTGTGCTACTTAGAATCATGTTGGCAGCACTGACGTATATTAGTTACTCCAAAGTAATCTAGAATGCCAGGTACTATACGTGTGCAAAGTTTAGAGCTATTGGCTTGCATTCTTTCTGATATATTGATATTAGGGCAACAAAAATAGAGACAGCATTTATTAACAGTTGGCAGCCCTGGTTGCTCTTAAGAATACGCATAGTCATAGCTGTTGTGGTACACATAGCACATACGAAATTTGGTTGAAATCCAAATGATAGTATGGAAGTTACACGTATTTAAACTTGGACCTCTCAGCAGGCTTAGAATCATGTTGGTAGCACTGACGTATATAAGTTACTCCAAATTAATATAGAATGTCAGGTACTATACGTCTGCATAGTGTAAAGCTGTCGGCTTGCATACTTTCTCATATATATTGGTATTTGGATAAAATAAATTAAGAGCATTTTTTAACAGTTGGCAGCACTAGTGGTTAATAAGAATACGTTCAGTCATATCTGGTTATGTACACATACAACATACGAAATTTGGTTGAATTCCAATAGATAGTGTAGAAGTTATATGCATTTAAATATTGGACCTATCAGTAGGCTTATAATCATTTTGGCAACACTGCCATGTATGGCCTTCTGGAAATTAAACTGAAATATTATTATCTATATGCGTGCCGATTTTGAAATAGCTCCCATTCATACCTACCAAGATATCCAACATGGAGCTCAAATTTCAATTGCGATTTTTCAGCAGTTGGTAGCACTGACATCATTTTCAAATATGGCCGTGAGATATTCAGGTTTAGATCTTTACTCCTACCAAATTTTATTTCGATTACTCCAGCCGTTTAGGAGTTGATGGGGGACACACACACACAGCCAGCCAGACAGACAGACAGATACACATTTTCCCGGATCGATCTCATAAGACTACTTTTTCGTCATTTTTGCAAAATGTGAAAAGTAGGCTAAAAATGACTTATTTAAAACGGGGTGGCCCGTCCGGAGTTTCTATGTACTTCAGCATTGTTTTAGACTGCTCAGTAAAAAGATGACATGTCATCAACATCCGGGCTCTAATCATGTCTTCCCACGACACGGTGCATGTGGAAGCTGAGAGCGAGAGAATTACGGAGTGACCATGTTGCAGAACATATCTACCGAACAGCAGCCGAAGTGACACTTAGCATTTTTCATTCCTCAAGAGATGCGACATTTTATGATTGTTTATCTGTACATCCACGGGGATTACATCTGCGGGACTTTCTTTTCCTGACACGTGATGCCATTGCTTTATATCTGACAGCTGCAAAATCTGTTTGAAACCCGATTAGCAACAAAGACTTGCCAATGAGAAGTAGGTTTGGCAATCCAGGCAAAATATTAGCAGAGTCACTACAAAAGGAATTTAAAAAAATGAAGTTTCAAGTTTTGGTGAAGTTTAGCACCTAATTCGACTGATGAGAGGTCCGCAGACTTCTAAGGATTGGAAAAACTGCCTTAAATGAATCAACAACAATAACAATAGGTGAAACAAACTCTCCATGTTTAAACAACCTCGGATACAATAGGATGAGCAACACACGTTCCCTTTACTCAAGAACATCGCCCGAGGATCCTTGCTTCCGCTGTTCCGACAAATACGCTGTACTCACAGCTAAATTAACATACATTGTCACCGGGCTGTGTGCGGAGAAAGACGAGAAGAAAGAGGGGGGAAACATAATTACCAAAACAAATTACGGGAAAGATGGAGCGAGCACCAGCGTTCGTAAGGAAGTGAAATAAGAAGGCAAAGGAAGATTAAATTAGTAATTCAGTGGCGTGAAGATTTACTGGAATGTTGCACAATAGAAAATGATGAATAGACATGTAGGAAGTACAATGTATCCTTGTACACTGCATGTATGTTTTGTTGAGCATCGCGGATGCTTTCTCGTTCTGTACATGGCTTTTGCGAGCACACTAAAATCTCTAGTAGAATTTGAAAAGGCAGCCAGATATTATCTTACGATTGATGAACTTAATGTACAAACACCAAACATTTTTAAAGACTTTTTTTTTCAATCTTGACTTACTAACAATTCATATTAGCCTATCCAATTATCAACACAGTCGTAGATATATACATCATATTTGTGTTTATATTTCTAATTTTGGTACTTACCACTTTCAAAGATAGGGGCCAATAACCTAGATGTTAGGCCCCTTAAAACAAGAATTGTCATCAACATCATCATCATCATCATCATCATCATCATCATCATCAATTTTCAACGAATTTCAGCGCCATCTATAAATATTGAGCAGAATTACTGTAGAAAATTATGAACCAGATTCCTTCAAGCATTTTTGTGGAATTGACATGCATGGCATCTATAATTTGTGAAACGGAAACAATAGGTTACATCTATGAACCTATAAATGTATTAGATACATACCGGTACATATCAAATCTTTATTTTATACTGCATTTTATTATTAACTTACCTCATCTTATTTTTGACTCTTTTTTATTGTTTGTTTTTTTTATTTTCCAATTACTTCCTATTTTTATAATTTTTCTTTTTATTATTTTTATTACTTTTATTCGTATGTTTGTTTATTTTTATTTATTTTTATTTCTCATTTTTATTGTTTTACTTTCCTTTTTTATTTTTATTTTAGTGTTTTAATGTTTTGAATTTTTGTCTATTATTATTATTTTTTATACTTTAAACTTTATACAGTACTTAATACTTTACTGTATACTTTACACCCAAATTTAGACCTAATATATTTTAATATTTTTGTATCTTATTTTATTTTATTTTTGAATAGTTTATTGTATTCTTAAATATTACTTGGATTCGGCTGGAATTGCTGACCTTGATGTAGAAGATCGTTCTAAACTTTGGGCTATGGTAGAGTCTTGAACCCCACCACCTCGAGTTCCTAAATGTCGGACGCCCCTTTCGCAGGAGAGAAAGGAGAAATTATCAGCAGGGCTCAAGAGATATTGGGAACGGAAAATAGCATCGAAGAAGAACTAGTCATAAGCAGGGACCCGTAACTTAACGAAATAAGCGTTATTAACGCTGAGTTTTACGTTACGTTACACGTAATGTAACGTGGAACCGATGTGGTTGGGTAACGTGCCTCTTGCGTGTACCGCAACTAACGTTCTAACCAAGTGTATGGTTACAGTAGTAACGTAACAGTTGTACCGCAGGCATTGATCGGTACAGTAAAGATGGTACAGGCTGTAACGTTACATTTCATATAACGTCAGTTCCGGAACAGACATTAGTAACGTTACAGCTATGTCGGGTGTGTTGTACCGTCAGCATTGGCCAGCTGAGTAGAGAAGGTACAGGCTGTAACGTTACGTTTGGCTAAGGCAGGAGTTCCGGTACTGCCATTAGTAACGTTATATATAGCCGTACCGCGTGTTACAATCGGTACACCACCAGGCCCGGGTGCAAGGAATCAAACATGGCGGAGTAGAGTTTGGAAGTAAAATTGTGTTCCTTTACGATTTGTATAAAACAATAAAATTTAAGAAATACAATTATACTAAGTCGCCTTCCGTCAACAGAGTGAGTACTGAGACTACAGTTTTAATGGTCTTGGGTTCGTTTCCCATCTCTTCCAGCAAAGATGTTTCTAGCCTCAGTGCAAGAAACTGTACACTAAGCCTAGTCAGTTAGTTAATTATTTAGTTAGTTAGTTATTGGGGTTTAAAGGGGATGAACTACAAGGCCATCGGCCCCAAACACTACACTAAGCCTCGTGAGGTTATTTTAGAAGAGATAGGTTCCATTCCCAACAGGGTATCCTGGAGGTGGAATGGCGTGGTCCCCTACTTCAAAGCCAAGCAAATGCCCGGATGGTACCTGAGTGAAGGCTACGGTCATTTCCTTCACAAACCTAGCCACAATTACAAATACGCACATTACCACAGCCAACATAATGTCACGGGTTAACACACTGATTCCACACAATCCTAAGATAATAATAATAATAATAATAATTATTATTATTATTATAATGATAATGTTGTCGGTACGAATAACAAAGAAGTGAGCGTTATCAATGCTGAATTTTACGTAACGCTACAAGAGATGGTAGAGGATGTAACTTTGTACCGCCAGCATTGACCCTCAGAGAAGAAACGGTACAGGCTGTAACGTTAAGGTGGGATGTAGCCGCAGTTTCGGTACAGGCTTCTGTAACGTTACTGACATGTATACCGGCTGTTTCGATTGGCTCAGCAGGGCTAGGTGCAAGGAATCAAACATGGTGGACGGTTGTCAATTGAGGGTGGTATCTGCTGTTCATGGGCATTATTAGAATGCAAATCAGTCATTAGGATATGTAACTGTAAGTTGAAAACATGCCAGGCACTGATGAATGCATTCCTGCCGGTCTTAAAGATTGAACTGAAATCATGCGACCTTAAACCATTGCATTGGGATTCAGTTATGTAAGCTACCTGTGAGCCCACCGATATACATGAAAAGTGTAGGAGGGGTAAGGCTGTTGCTTCGTAACGGATGGGATCTGGGTTCGAGACACCCTAGGGACCAAAATTTTATTTCTTTTTAAATTATCTAATTGTATCCATCCAACATTGTGCTGTCACTTCTGAGTCGAAAACCATTAATATTCATCCTATTCGTGTAAAATAATACAACTTGATAGCACAATGATATTTTCACTCCACAATAAATAATTCTTCTTTTCTTCTTTTCTTTCTTCGTCGTTTACCCTCCAGGTTGGTGGAACCAACGGACTCAGCAAGGGAACTCACCACTACCGCCTCTACGGGCAGTGTCCTAGAGCAGGGAACATCTAATCGGAGTGGATACAACTGGTGAGATGTGTTTGGCACCTCGCCCAGGCGGCCACACCTGCAAAGCGAACAGGGGCCTCATGAGGGAAGGTAAGGGATGGTCAGGATGGATAGGCAAGGAAGAGGGAAGGAGGCGTCCGTGGCCTTGAAGAAGGCACCATCCCGGCATTTGCCCGAAGACGAAGTGGGAAACCACGGAAAACAACATCGAGGATAGCAGAGGTTGGAATCGAACCCCCTCTAGTCATTTGGAATACCCGAGACTGAATAGACCCCGTTCCAGTCCTCATACCACTTTTCATATTTCGTGGCAGAGCCGGGAATCGAACCCAGGACCTCCAAGGCGGCAGCTAACCGTGCTGACCGCTAAGCGATGGAGGCGACTTCACAATAACTAATATTAATTATAATTTTATATTGGGTAATCTCCGTTGTGTAGTGGGCAGCATGCTTAGCTGCCAACCCAGAGGCCCATGGTCCGATTCCTGGGTCTGCTACGTAATTTGAAAAGCGGTATGATTGGAACGGGGTCTACTCAGCCTCGGGTGGTCCAAATGAGTCGAGGTTGTTTGATTCCCACCTCAGCCATCCCCGAAGTGGTTTTCCTTGGTTTCCCACTTCGTTTCCGGGCTAATGTCGGGACGGTATCTAACGTCAGGCCACAGCCGCCTCCTTCCCCGTTCCATGTCTATCCCCCCCCATTCTTCCCATCCCGTCCCGTCCCGTCCATCATGTGGCCCACTATTCGCTTTGCAGGTGAGACCACCAGGGCGAGGCGCTAGTCCAGCCTCCCTCCCAAGTGGTATCCCATAACTGGATGTCAAGATCCAGGACACTGCCCGTAGAGGCGGTAAAGGCGGGATCATTCGCTGAGTCCGTGGGAAAAGCCTACCTGGAGGGTAGAAAAAGAAAAGGAATAAGCGAAACAATTAATTTTAAATTACACCTATTGTAATTCATCACTCAAGTGTGTCAGATTTTTAGTAAGATACAATTTGTATATTATATTGAAGACAGTTACGTAACTCTAAATGTCCAAGATAGTTGAGAGAAAGAAAATAATGCACTACAAGGAATCAAAGCAGTTGTGTAAGCTCAGTTTGGAAGTGGACGTGTGTCTTTCACAACTTGTGTAATCCGGAAATAATTCAGAAATAAAATTACACAAAGCCACCTTCCATGAGATGAGTGTGCAAAGCGACTCCTCTTTTAAAGGACCTGGGTTCGATCCCCATTTCTTCCTGCAAATATATTTCTAGCCTCAGCGCTAGAAACTGTACACTAAGCCTAGTCAGTTAGTTAATTAGTTAGTTAGTTATTGGGGTTGAAAGGGGAGGAACTACGAGGTCGTCGGCGCTAAACACTAGACTAAGCCACGTGAGGCAAATGCCCGGATGGTACCTAAGTGAAGGCCACTACCATTTCCTTCCCAAACCTAGCCACAATTAAAATACGCACATTACCACAGCCAACACAATGTCACGGGTTAACACACTGATTCCACACACACCTAAGATAATAATAATAATAATAATAATAATAATAATAATAATAATAATATTGATAATGTTGTCGGTACGAATAAGAACGAAATGAGCGTTATCAATGCTGGATTTTACGTAACGCTACAAGAGATGGTAGAGGTTGTAACTTTGTACCGCCAGCATTGACCCTCAGAGAAGAAACGGTACAGGCTGTAACGTTAAGATGGGATGTAGCCGCAGTTTCGGTACAGGCTTCTGTAACGTTACTGACAAGTATACCGGCTATTTCGATTGGCTCAGCAGGGCTAGGTGCAACGAATCAAACATGGTGGACGGTTGTCAATTGAGGGTGGTATCTGCTGTTCATGGGCATTATTAGAATGCAAATCAGTCATTAAGATACGAAACTGTAAGTTGAAAACATGCCAGGCACTGATGAATTCATTCCTGTCGGTCTTAAAGATTGAACTGAAATCATTTGACCTTCAACCATTGCATTGGGATTCAGTTACCTAAGCTACCTGTGAGCTCACCGATGTACTGGAAAAGTGTAGGAGGGGTAAAGCTGTTGCTTCGTAACGGATGGGTCCTGGGTTCAAGACACCCTAAGGACCAAAATTTTATTTCTTTTTAAATTATTTTATTGTATCCATCCGACTTTGTGCTGCCCATTCACTGAGTCGGAAACCATAAATATTCATCCTATTCGTGTAAAATAATACAACTTGATAGCACAATGATATTTTCACTCCACAATAAATAATTCTTCTTTTCTTCTTTTCTTTCTTAGTCGTTTACCCTCCAGGTTGGTGGAACCAACGGACTCAGCAAGGGAACTCACCACTACCGCCTCTACGGGCAGTGTCCTAGAGCTGGGAACATCTAATCGGAGTGGATACAACTGGTGAGATGTGTTTGGCACCTCGCCCAGGCGGCCACACCTGCAAAGCGAACAGGGGCCTCATGAGGGAAGGTAAGGGATGGTCAGGATGGATAGGCAAGGAAGAGGGAAGGAGGCGGCCGTGACCATGAAGAAGGCACCATCCCGGCATTTGCCCGAAGACGAAGTGGGAAACCACGGAAAACAACATCGAGGATAGCTGAGGTTGGAATCGAACCCCCTCTAGTCATTTGGAATACCCGAGACTGAATAGACCCCGTTCCAGTCCTCATACCGCTTTTCATATTTCGTGGCACAGCCGGGAATCGAAACCAGGACCTCCAGGGCAGCAGCTAACCATGCTGACCGCTAAGCGATGGAGGCGACTTCACAATAACTAATATTAATTATAATTTTATATTAGGTCATCTCCGTTGTGTAGTGGGCAGCATGCTTAGCTGCCACCCCAGAGGCCCAAGGTCCGATTCCTGGGTCTGCTACGTAATTTGAAAAGGGGTATGATTGGAACGGGGTCTACTCAGCCTCGGGTGGTCCAAATGAGTCGAGGTGGTTTGATTCCCACCTCAGCCATCCCCGAAGTGGTTTTCCGTGGTTTCCCACATCGTTTCCGGGCTGATGTCGGGATGGTATCTAACGTCAGGCCACATCTGCCTCCTTCCCCGTTCCATGTCCATCCCCCCCCCCCAATTCTTCCCATCCCGTCCCGTCCCTCATGTGGCCCACTATTCGCTTTGCAGGTGAGACCACCTGGGCGAGGCGCTAATCCAGCCTCCCTCCCCAGTTGTATCCCGTAATTGCATGTCAAGATCCAGGACACTGCCCGTAGAGGCGGTAAAGGCGGGATCATTCTCTGAGTCCGTGGGAAAAGCCTACCTGGAGGGTAGAAAAGGAAAAGGAATAAACGAAACAATTAATTTTATATTACACCTATTGTAATTCATCACTCAAGTGTGTCAGATTTTTAGTACGATACAATTTGGATATTATATTGAAGACTGTTACGTAAATCAAAATGTCCAAGATAGTTGAGAGAAAGAAAATAATGCACAACAAGGAATCAAAACAGTTGTGTAAACTCAGTTTGGAAGTGGACGTGTGTCATTCACAACTTGTGTAATCCGGAAATAATTCAGAAATAAAATTACACAAAGCCACCTTCCTTGAGATGAGTGTGCAATGTGACTCCTCTATAAAGGACCTGGGTTCGATCCCCATCTCTTCCTGCAAAGATATTTCTAGCCTCAGCGCTAGAAACTGTACACTAAGCCTAGTCAGTTAGTTAATTAGTTAGTTAGTTATTGGTGTTGAAAGGGGAGGAACTACGAGGTCGTCGGCGCTAAACACTAGACTAAGCCACGTGAGGCAAATGCCTGGATGGTACCAAAGTGAAGGCCACGATCAGTTCCTTCCCAAACCTAGCCACAATTACAAACACGCACATTAACACAGCCAACACAATGTCACTGGTTAACACACTGATTCCTCACACACCTAAGATAATAATAATAATAATAATAATAATAATAATAATGATAATGTTGTTGGTACGAATACGAACGAAATGAGCGTTATCAATGCTGGATTTTACGTAACGCTACAAGAGATGGTAGAGGTTGTAACTTTGTACCGCCAGCATTGACATTCAGAGAAGAAACGGTACAGGCTGTAACGTTAAGATGGGATGTAGCCGTAGTTTCGGTACAGGCTTCTGTAACGTTACTGGCATGTATTCCGGCTGTTTCGATTGGCTCAGCAAGGCTAGGTGCAAGGAATCAAACATGGTGGACGGTTGTCAATTGAGGGTGGTATCTGCTGTTCATGGGCATTATTAGAATGCAAATCAGTCATTAGGATACGTAACTGTAAGTTGAAAACATGCCAGGCACTGATGAATGCATTCCTGCCGGTCTTAAAGATTGAACTGAAATCATTTGACCTTCAACCATTGCATTGGGATTCAGTTACCTAAGCTACCTGTGAGCCCACCGATGTACTGGAAAAGTCTAGGAGGGGTAAAGCTGTTGCTTCGTAACGGATGGGTCCTGGGTTCAAGACACCCTAAGGACCAAAATTTTATTTCTTTTTAAATTATTTTATTGTATCCATCCGACTTTGTGCTGCCCATTCACTGAGTCGGAAACCATTAATATTCATCCCATTCGTGTAAAATAATACAACTTGATAGCACAATGATATTTTCACTCCACAATAAATAATTCTTCTTTTCTTCTTTTCTTTCTTAGTCGTTTACCCTCCAGGTTGGTGGAACCAACGGACTCAGCAAGGGAACTCACCACTACCGCCTCTACGGGCAGTGTCCTAGAGCTGGGAACATCTAATCGGAGTGGATACAACTGGTGAGATGTGTTTGGCACCTCGCCCAGGCGGCCACACCTGCAAAGCGAACAGGGGCCTCATGAGGGAAGGTAAGGGATGGTCAGGATGGATAGGCAAGGAAGAGGGAAGGAGGCGGCCGTGACCATGAAGGAGGCACCATCCCGGCATTTGCCCGAAGACGAAGTGGGAAACCACGGAAAACAACATCGAGGATAGCTGAGGTTGGAATCGAACCCCCTCTAGTCATTTGGAATACCCGAGACTGAATAGACCCCGTTCCAGTCCTCATACCGCTTTTCATATTTCGTGGCACAGCCGGGAATCGAACCCAGGACCTCCAGGGCAACAGCTATCCATGCTGACCGCTAAGCGATGGAGGCGACTTCACAATAACTAATATTAATTATAATTTTATATTAGGTCATCTCCGTTGTGTAGTGGGCAGCATGCTTAGCTGCCACCCCAGAGGCCCAAGGTCCGATTCCTGGGTCTGCTACGTAATTTGAAAAGCGGTATGATTGGAACGGGGTCTACTCAGCCTCGGGTGGTCCAAATGAGTCGAGGTGGTATGATTCCCACCACAGCCATCCCCGAAGTGGTTTTCCGTGGTTTCCCACATCGTTTCCGGGCTAATGTCGGGATGGTATCTAACGTCAGGCCACAGCTGCCTCCTTCCCCGTTCCATGTCCATCCCCCCCCCCCCATTCTTCCCATCCCGTCCCGTCCCGTCCCTCATGTGGCCCACTATTCGCTTTGCAGGTGAGACCACCTGGGCGAGGCGCTAGTCCAGCCTCCCTCCCCAGTTGTATCCCGTAACTGCATGTCAAGATCCAGGACACTGCCCGTAGAGGCGGTAAAGGCGGGATCATTCGCTTAGTCCGTGGGTAAAGGCTACCTGGAGGGTAGAAAAAGAAAAGGAATAAATGAAACAATTAATTTTATATTACACCTATTGTAATTCATCACTCAAGTGTGTCAGATTTTTAGTACGATACAATTTGGATATTATATTGAAGACTGTTACGTAACTCAAAATGTCCAAGATAGTTGAGAGAAAGAAAATAATGCACAACAAGGAATCAAAACAGTTGTGTAAACTCAGTTTGGATGTGGACGTGTGTCATTCACAACTTGTGTAATCCGGAAATAATTCAGAAATAAAATTACACAAAGCCACCTTCCTTGAGATGAGTGTGCAATGTGACTCCTCTACAAAGGACCTGGGTTCGATCCCCATCTCTTCCTGCAAAGATATTTCTAGCCTCAGCGCTAGAAACTGTACACTAAGCCTAGTCAGTTAGTTAATTAATTAGTTAGTTATTGGGGTTGAAAGGGGAGGAACTACGAGGTCGTCAGCGCTAAACACTAGACTAAGCCACGTGAGGCAAATGCCTGGATGGTACCAAAGTGAAGGCCACGATCAGTTCCTTCCCAAACCTAGCCACAATTACAAACACGCACATTAACACAGCCAACACAATGTCACTGGTTAACACACTGATTCCACACACACCTAAGATAATAATAATAATAATAATAATAATAATAATAATAATAATAATAATAATAATAATAATAATAATAATAATGATAATGTTGTTGGTACGAATAAGAACGAAATGAGCGCTATCAATGCTGGATTTTACGTAACGCTACAAGAGATGGTAGAGGTTGTAACTTTGTACCGCCAGCATTGACATTCAGAGAAGAAACGGTACAGGCTGTAACGTTAAGATGGGATGTAGCCGCAGTTTCGGTACAGGCTTCTGTAACGTTACTGACATGTATACCGGCTGTTTCGATTGGCTCAGCAAGGCTAGGTGCAAGGAATCAAACATGGTGGACGGTTGTCAATTGAGGGTGGTATCTGCTGTTCATGGGCATTATTAGAATGCAAATCAGTCATTAGGATACGTAACTGTAAGTTCAAAACATGCCAGGCACTGATGAATGCATTCCTGCCGGTCTTAAAGATTGAACTGAAATCATTCGACCTTAAACCATTGCATTGGGATTCAGTTACCTAAGCTACCTGTGAGCCAACCGAAATACTGGAGAAGTGTAAGAGGGGTAAGGCTGTTGCTTCGTAACGGATGGGTCCTTGGTTCAAGACACCCTAAGAACAAAAATTTTATTTCTTTTTAAATGATTTTATTGTATCCATCCGACTGTGTGATGTCCATTCTCTGAGTCGGAAACCATTAATATTCATCCTATTCGTGTAAAAACAATACAACTTGATAGCACAATGATAATTTCACTCCACAATAAATAATTCTTCTTTTCTTCTTTTCTTTCTTAGTCGTTTACCCTCCAGGTTGGTGGAACCAACGGACTCAGCAAGGGAACTCACCACTACCGCCTCTACGGGCAGTGTCCTAGAGCTGGGAACATCTAATCGGAGTGGATACAACTGGTGAGGTGTGATTGGCATCTCGCCAAAGGGCCACACCTGCAAAGCGAACAGGGGCCTGATGAGGGAAGGTAAGGGATGGTCAGGATGGATAGGCAAAGAAGAGGGAAGGAGGCGGCCGTGGCCTTGAAGAAGGCACCATCCCGACATTTGCCCGAAGACGAAGTGGGAAACCACGGAAAACAACATCGAGGATAGCTGAGGTTGGAATCGAACCCCCTCTAGTCATTTGGAATACCCGAGACTGAATAGACCCCGTTCCAGTCCTCATACCACTTTTCATATTTCGTGGCAGAGCCGGGAATCGAACCCAGGACCTCCAGGGCGGCAGCTAACCATGCTGACCGCTAAGCGATGGAGGCGACTTGACAATAACTAATATTAATTATAATTTTATATTGGGTCTTCTCCGTTGTGTAGTGGGCAGCAGGCTTAGCTGCCACCCCAGAGGCCCATGGTCCGATTCCTGGGTCTGCTACGTAATTTGAAAAGCGGTATGATTGGAACGGGATCTACTCAGCCTCGGGTGGTCCAAATGAGTCGAGGTGGTTTGATTCCCACCTCAGCCATCCCCGAAGTGGTTTTCCGTGGTTTCCCACATCGTTTCCGGGCTAAAGTCGGGATGGTATCTAACGTCAGGCCACAGCTGCCTCCTTCCCCGTTCCATGTCCATCCCCCCCCCCCCCCCACCCATTCTTCCCATCCCGTCCCGTCCCTCATGTGGCCCACTATTCGCTTTGCAGGTGAGGCCACCTGGGCGAGGTGCTAGTCCAGCCTCCCTCCCCAGTTGTATCCCATAGCTGGATGTCAAGATCCAGGACACTGCCCGTAGAGGCGGTAAAGGCGGGATCATTCGCTGAGTCCGTGGGAAAAGCCTACCTGGAGGGTAGAAAAAGAGAAGGAATAAACGAAACAATTAATTTTATATTACACCTATTGTAATTCATCACTCAAGTGTGTCAGATTTTTAGTACGATACAATTTGGATATTATATTGAAGACAGTTACGTAACTCAAAATGTCCAAGATAGTTGAGAGAAAGAAAATAATGCGCAACAAGGAATCAAAGCAGTTGTGTAAGCTCAGTTTGGAAGTGGACGTGTGTCTTTCACAACTTGTGTAATCCGGAAATAATTCAGAAATAAAATTACACAAAGCCACCTTCCATGAGATGAGTGTGCAATATGACTCCTCTTTGAAAAGACCTGGGTTCGATCCCCATCTCTTCCTGCAAAGATATTTCTAGCCTCAGCGCTAGAAACTGTACACTAAGCCTAGTCAGTTAGTTAATAAGTTAGTTAGT
Organism: Meconema thalassinum; assembly: GCA_946902985.2. Taxonomy (NCBI): domain Eukaryota; kingdom Metazoa; phylum Arthropoda; class Insecta; order Orthoptera; family Tettigoniidae; genus Meconema; species Meconema thalassinum. The sequence goes on along the minus strand of OX336388.2, from coordinate 2,093,504,387 downwards.
TATTGGGGTTGAAAGGGGAGGAACTACGAGGTCGACGGCGCTAAACACTAGACTAAGCCACGTGAGGCAAATGCCCGAATGGTACCTAAGTGTAGGCCACGATCATTTCCTTCCCAAACCTAGCCACAATTACAAATACGCACATTACCACAGCCAACACAATGTCACGGGTTAACACACTGATTCCACACACACCTAAGATAATAATAATAATAAAAATAATAATAATAATAATAATAATAATAATAATATTGATAATGTTGTCGGTACGAATAAGAACGAAATGAGCGTTATCAATGCTGGATTTTACGTAACCCTACAAGAGATGGTAGAGGTTGTAACTTTGTACCACCAGCATTGACCCTCAGAGAAGAAACGGTACAGGCTGTAACGTTAAGATGGGATGTAGCCGCAGTTTCGGTACAGGCTTCTGTAACATTACTGACATGTATACCGGCTATTTCGATTGGCTCAGCAGGGCTAGGTGCAAGGAATCAAACATGGTGGACAGTTGTCAATTGAGGGTGGTATCTGCTGTTGATGGGTATTATTAGAATGCAAATCAGTCATTAAGATACGTAACTGTAAGTTAAAAACCTGCCAGGCACTGATGAATGCATTCCTGCCGGTCTTACAGATTGAACTGAAATCATTCGACCTTAAACCATTGCATTGGGATTCAGTTACCTAAGCTACCTGTGAGCCCACCGATTTACTGGAAAAGTGTAGGAGGGGTAAGGCTGTTGCTTCGCAACGGATGGGTCCTGGGTTCAAGACACCCTAGGGACCATAATTCTATTTCCTTTTAAATTATTTTATTGTATCCATCCAACTTTGTGCTATCTATTTTGAGTCGGAATCAATTAATATTCATCCTATTCGTGTAAAATAATACAACTTGATAGCACAATGATATTTTCACTCCACAATAAATAATTCTTATTTTCTTCTTTTCTTTTCTTAGTCGTTTACCCTCAAGGTTGGTGGAACCAACGGACTCAGCAAGGGAACTCACCACTACCGCCTCTACGGGCAGTGTCCTAGAGCTGGGAACATCTAATCAGAGTGGATACAACTGGTGAGGTGTGATTGGCACCTCGCCCAGGCGGCCACACCTGCAAAGCGAACAGGGGCCTCATGAGGGAAGGTAAGGGATGGTCAGGATGGATAGGCAAGGAAGAGGGAAGGAGGCGGTCGTGGCCTTGAAGAAGGCACCATCCCGGCATTTGCCCGAAGACGAAGTGGGAAACCACGGAAAACAACATCGAGGATAGCTGAGGTTGGAATCGAAACCCTTCTACTCATTTGGAATACCCGAGACTGAATAGACCCCGTTCTAGTCCTCATACCACTTTTCATATTTCGTGGCAGAGCCGGGAATCGAACCCAGGACCTCCAGGGTGGCAGCTAACCATGCTGACCGCTAAGCGATGGAGGCGTCTTCACAATAACTAATATTAATTATAATTTTATATTGGGTCATCTCCGTTGTGTACTGGGCAGCATGCTTAGCTGCCACCCCAAAGGCCCAAGGTCCGATTCCTGGGTCTGCTACGTAATTTGAAAAGCGGTATGATTGGAACGGGGTCTACTCAGCCTCGGGTGGTCCAAATGAGTCGAGGTGGTATGATTCCCACCACAGCCCTCCCCGAAGTGGTTTTCCGTGGTTTCCCACATCGTTTCCGGGCTAATGTCGGGATGGTATCTAACGTCAGGCCACAGCTGCCTCCTTCCCCGTTCCGTGTCCATCCCCCCCCCCCCATTCTTCCCATCCCGTCCCGTCCCGTCCCTCATGTGGCCCACTATTCGCATTGCAGGTGAGACCACCTGGGCGAGGCGCTAGTCCAGCCTCCCTCCCCAGTTGTATCCCGTAATTGCATGTCAAGATCCAGGACACTGCCCGTAGAGGCGGTAAAGGCGGGATCATTCGCTTAGTCCGTGGGTAAAGCCTACCTGGAGGGTAGAAAAAGAAAAGGAATAAATGAAACAATTAATTTTATATTACACCTATTGTAATTCATCACTCAAGTGTGTCAGATTTTTAGTACGATACAATTTGGATATTATATTGAAGACTGTTACGTAACTCAAAATGTCCAAGATAGTTGAGAGAAAGAAAATAATGCACAACAAGGAATCAAAACAGTTGTGTAAACTCAGTAAGGGATGGTCAGGATGGATAGGCAAGGAAGAGGGAAGGAGGCGGCCGTGGCCCAGAAAAAGGTACCATCCCGGAATTTGACCAAAGACGAAGTGGAAAACCACGGAAAACCCTTCAAGGGTGGCTGAGGTGGTAATCGAACCCCCTCTACGCATTTGGAACACCCAAGGCTCAGTGGACCCCGTTCCAGTCCACATACCACATTTAACATTTTCGTGGCAGAGACGGGAATCGACCCCAGGACCTCCACGGCGGCAGCTAACCATGCTGACCGATACGCGATGGAGGCGACTTCGCGATAAATAATAATATGTTGGTTTTCTTCAGTGGTTTACCCTCCAGGTTGGTGGAACCCACGGACTCAGCGAGGGAACTAACCACTACCGCCTCTGCGGCCAGTGTCCTAGAGCGGGGAACATCGAATCGGAAGGGATACAACTGGTGAGGTGGGATTGGCACCTCGCCAAGGCGGCCTCACCTGCAAAGCGAACAGGGGCCTCATGAGGGAAGGAAAGGGATGGTTAGGATGGATAGGCAAGGAAGAGGGAAGGAGGCGGCCGAGGCCTTGAAGAAGGTACTGCCCCCGTAAATTGAATTATGTTGAGACCACGGTGGCTATTTTGGAAATTATGAAGAAAGTTATGGCTGTCATAGTTATGACGTGGGTAGTCATGACGTAAGCACGGATGACGCAGACATTATGCGAGAAGGCTGCTTGAGCTGAGATTCTCAATGACGTCAGCATTTATTCGAGAAAGATCCGAGATTTACGACGCAGTCGCAGGAAACGTGGAATTGTGCTGAGGAAGAAATTATGCTATTGGAGGGGAGGCCCGAACCAATGAACGGTTGTTTGAAGGAAGACGGAGATTGCTGAAACTATGGTATTTTTAATACTTTTTGGAATGCAGAATTGTGGAAATCCATTTGCAGTAGAGGCATTGTTCTGGAATTTTGGTGAAATTTATTTCCAGTTTTTGAATTTTGAAAATCCGTTACGTATTGACGAAGTTGGAACTTCGAGCGATGACGCAGTAACACGCTATGGAAGGGATGGATACGCCCCTTCTGAAGTTTATAAAAGGCCTTGCGCAGAAGAGAGGAGTCTCAATCGTCTCATATCGCATATCTCAAATCGTCAGTATCAGTGATTATATAGTCGTTTTGGTGAAACGTCGAGTGACATTGGTAGAAAGAGTCGTCTTTATAACGCGTGGTGAAGCCACCGCATAAAACGAGATTCAAGCAGACAAGCAGTGCAAGTATACTGTGAGTAAAACTAGGTGAAGTTAAAACGCACATTACAACGCGTCTACAAGAGTGGCTATGAACAGTTAGCGGTTGCCTATAAGCCAATTCTATTGTGCAGTGCTACATTAAGCAGGGTAGTAAATTTGAACAATTTCGAGGAGGTATTTTAGAAGATATTAGCACTTTTAGACGACTGACAAAAGTGATTTTCTCGCCACCTGAGAAGCACTCTGTATCGCCAGATCCTACGCTACGGCTGACACTGCTAGTATAACGGGGAGACTTCTGATTGCTTTTGTGACACAACGCTACAGTATTATGGAGCAGTTTAATAAGGCAGTTTGTTCTTCTATTACCATAACCGAAGAGAAGATGGGAGGCTAAAGGACTTTAATGCAATTGGGACATACATCGTTGGAGTAAGATAGCAACATGGAACTTCGCTAATTGCTATTCCATATAAGCGGACATGTGGTGAACAACCATCTACACCCATGTTTCGTGGCTCAACGCTGAATACTATCAAACAGCAATGAAAACGATTTCATACTCACTGAATATGAATATTTCAATGGAAATTACTACAAAAACTTCATGGCGATTTTCTACAAGATCTTCAGGGATTTCTCAAGAGAGGTCAGGGTTGTCCCGACTCACAAAGAAGAATTTTGCCGGAAGGATGTCTTTCGTCTTCATGGAGCAGTGCAATTTCCGGTGGAGGAAGCAGTTCGATTCTCCGAGGGTGCTGTTTCCTGTTTCGAGGATGGAGCTCAGCTTTAACTTGGTGAAATGGATCCATCAGCAGTCTTCTTTGGGGAATTTTCCTCTGGAACGTCAATCGGCAGATAAGGTAGTCGTGAACGTTTATTGTATTTGAGTTTCTTAGCAATACCTGAGCATCCATTTTCCCATATTTTTGTCCTCATATATTTTGCCCTATATTCTTGTTTGAGATTCCTATTCTCAGTACACCTTGATGAGTTATGCCTTTTTCGACGATTTATTAAGACATTGTTATGTCATGGACATAGGTAAATGATTTTGGATCAGTTGAGACTGATATTTAGATATTTCAATAATTTGCTTATTTTTGGTAGTCACGATTTGACTATATGTTAATGATTTTCATGGCAGATTTAACTGCAGACAGCTTGTCTCTTTATTAAAGTAATTTCTACCCCAGTTAATTACTTTGACCAATTTTCTGTCATCATCAAGAAGGAAGAACATTTAAATGATTTTAGAGCGTTAAAATCTCTTGCGTTGTCGACGATCTTGGAAATACTAGTCGTTATTTGAAATTGATTGCAACACAGACATTTATCGTCAGTTATGAACGACCATTGCATCATAGACAATTTTGTGAAAGATGAACTTTAATTATGAATTATTGAATGCATTAAAGTCGTGGACTTTTGTTAAGAATTTTTTTCTCAATTAGAGATTTGAATAATAATGTTTGCATTCCACAGTCTAATTGGATTCTATTCGACTATTTTGCAGTTTAGTCGCACTTTGTTTGATGATAGTATTTTTATACTACAATACTTTGAAGATGATAATCTTAAATTTTGATAGACCAGAGAGGCGTATATAAGCGTATTCACTATTAAATTTGTTTGTGATTGGCAAATTTTTACTTCATTTCGATTCATGAATGAAATCCACGAAGGTTAAATGACAACAGTTTTGAAACAATTAATGATTATAAGAATTTTTGAAGTGGACCTATGAATGTATAATCGCTAGTCCAGCGCACGTGTGAAAGTCGCTGATGTATAATGCCCTTGAAGTAAATGAAGGAGGTTCCCACAGTAATTAATGATGAAGAATTTGTTAGTGGAGGTTTTTGTAAATTCTGTGGAAGATTTTGATGCCGTATATATTAATATATGATGAATTTTGGGCCTATTTTTGTAAGCGACGTATTTACCGCAGGAGTGTATTGTATTTGTCCTTTGAAAATTAATCAAGTGAATTTACTGTTATAATTAACAAGAGTATTGAAAGAATTTGAGATAAGATTTTGAATGAAGATTACCGTCACAAATAATTATAATAATTATTAAACCTTTATTAAACCAGATTGTGACATTAAAATGTATAACTAACCTTCATTGGTCGATTATATGGACACGATTATGAAATTACCAACCGGATGAACATGTGGTTAATGTATTTCTCAAATTAATAATTTGAATAATTTAAATGTTAATATTGTAAATAAATAATGTAAATATCTTTGACAATAATGTGGAACGAAAGTAATGTTAGGGGCGTGTTTAAAATTATTTTTGTCTTTAACTATATTATAAACAATTTCTAATTGTTATAAACATTTATGAGTTTTGTTATAAACATTTAAGAGTTTGTTTTATACTCTAAACAATGCTTATTAAACATTTGGATGATAATTAAACAAGTTTAGGGATTGTCAGAATAATCCAGTGGTATGTGAGTAAAGCATTTGAAAGATTTGCGTAACAATATTTTGTGATGTCTTGCGGACATTTAAAACTTTTGAGAGAGTGCTGGATTCTTACGCAACGTGGCTTGACAAGGGAGCCCATTTGACAGGTGTACGTCAGGTTGAAGGGTAGATGGCAGCTGGCCAGACACCTGGTTATCAGCGGACGAGGTCGTCTGCAGTGTGGCCTTGCGCCTATAAATACAAGTGTCATGTTTATTAAAAGAAAACAAATGCTCTATAAATGTGTCTCATCCTGACTTCCTTATCCAATCCAAATGTGTTCTAAATATTACGTTATTTTGAGCTCGGGGGAGCTAACATGTTGTATGCTAACTTTGCAAGTCCTATAGGAGGACGTAGTCAGATTGACATGGGCTACTGATAGCCACATTTATTTTGTTGAGTTGTTAAAGTCATACCCTTTATTTGAAATAAAGCTTTTGTACAGTTCAAAGTTCTTGCCTTCGTTCTGGTTCATTTTTAAATGTCATAGTGAAGGTTATTGTGGGAGCATACTTTAGAGATCCTGTTGTCAACCCAATCCCCGAGATATTTATAAGAGGTAAGTAGAGGTAAGTATGAACCCCCGTCTATTTTGGTGTGTTCCACAATAATTCCTTGTTAACTTCTGTACTCAAATCTCGGTAGTATCTGTCAGTGCCATTTTCATTGGTGTAGCTGAGCCGGCGCGGTGGATTATTGGCAATCCGATTGAGGGGGGCGGATATCTGACAGCCTACTATCCGGGTAAACGGGGACAGAAGGATTGGCGCAGTCAACGTATGGGGCTTGATTCAACATAACTGGATCACCAGGTTGAACGCCAGTAGGATTGGCAAACCTAAAACGTGTGGATCGATTAGACTCAAATAAAGAGGTTGATTCTTTGTTAGATGTCTAGGCCAATTGTAGTATTTAAGAGTGTGATTATATAGGAATTAAATGTTGTATTGTAGTAGGAAAATTACACTCAGAAAAGATCAGATCTTATACAACTTGAGAGAGGTTAAATAGGCTGGAAACTTAGAAAAATCGCCTATGATCTGGAATCTTATTTTATTTGACCGGCTTATGACATTTGAGTCATATTAAAGATAAAATTAAATTATTTGGATTGTAAATGTAAATTATTTGTGTTAGGATATTTTAAAATGGGCCAGGGAAATTTGAACATGTGCTTGAGTTTGTTTCAACATGAAGTGTCTTCGAAGGTTAATTATAAGGTAGTTATAAGTTAGATTTAAGACAGAAAATTGATCAAATTTATATATGGTGAAAAGTGTTGCTCAGATGTTGTTATTTTGCTCTTTTGATGTATGTCCCTACAGCAGTTTATATATTTGAATTAATATTGTAATGGCAGATGAAAGTTTGAGGATGATGTTAGAAGAGTTGAAAGCTAGCATGAATGAAAGTGCGAGGGAGATGTCTGCTAATTTGAAAGCAAGCATGGATAGCAGTATGAAGCAGATGATGGAGGAGAATGCTAGTAATTTGTCTGCTAATTTGAAAGTTAGCATGAGTGAAAGCATGAAGGAGATGGAAGCTAGGAATACTAGTCGAATGGAGGAGAATGCTAGTAATTTGTCTGCTAATATGAAAGTTCTCCAGACCAGTTCTGCTCACTTAGAGGATAATATGTCGCGTTTACAGATTAATACCCAAGGAATCGAGAATGCTCTAACTGACATGCGCTCAGACGTGTCCAATGTCCAAAAAGATTTATCCAATGTGCATAAAAATGTTTCAGAGGTTAAAATAGATGTGTCTAATGTGCATAAAGATCTTACAATGTTGAATTTAGATGTTGCTAATGTCCGAAGTGATATTTCTTGTGCTAGGGCTGAGGTAGTTGTTGTTAAAAATGATGTTGCGACTGTCCAAGACAAGGTTGAGGAAGTCCAAAGAGGAATCCAAAATGTTAGAACTGATTTGTCCAATGTTCAGGTTGATATTAATAACATTCATTCGGATGTAAACGAGATGCAAAGTGACATAAATAAAATTCAAGTAGAGGTCAACACAGTTTTCGTAGATATTGCTAAAGTCCAAACTGATGTAAATAAAGTCAGGGAAGAAATAGAAAATTCGAAAACACTTTGTACACGTAATATAAGTGCATTAACGACTAGGCTAGTTGATGAGTCAGTTAGAACGACAGCGTCTTTAGAAGGTTTAAAGTTTGATGTAGAGGTCATGAGAACCCAGGTATTAGACCATAATAGATTACTTAAAGAAGATATCGAAGTAGACATAGCAGAAATGTTAATGGCAAATGTAGCAGTATGGAAAGACGAGTGGAATAGGACAAGTGGGGAACATGTAACCCAAATTCAAGAACGTATTGAAAGAAAACTTGCCAGTACTCAGATAGATATTAACAATGAAGTAGTACAGATTAGGAAAGATTTAAGCGTCAGGATGGATTCGCTATCCGAGAGACAAGTAGAAGATAGAACACAATTAGGTCAGGATGTGCAAGCATTAAAATCTGCATTAGAGGATCAGATTCATAAAGTTGTCTCTGATGTGAATGAAACGACGAGTAAACGGCAAAATTTGAAGCTAGGAGAAGCTAGTTTTATGGAGACCTACAAAGAAGAATTAATCAAGAAAGTCTTAACGGAGATTACTGACAAGGATACAGTAGGCTTGGCTTGCGAAACCAATAGGAATTATGCCAGAAGATATAACCTAGATCCAGAAGAGAGAGACGTGACTCCTGAAGAACGTATATCCAGATTCAGGGAGGAAGATGACGAGAGGAATATGGAACCTGAGTGGAACTATCGAGATAGTGGGAAAAACTACCCGGATTCATATCCGAGGAATGTCACGGTCATCAGGAATTTTGAAGACAAACCACAAAAGTTCAGCAACACTGACAGTTTGACGCCTATAGAATATGTCAGGAACCTCAAAGATTATTTCATCGAAGCTCACATTCCCAGAGAGAGAGAGATGAAGATTGTGGAGAGATTTTTGATTGGAGGACCCCTTGAATGGTTTGCGCATTTAGATACACATTCAGTAACTTTGACGAGTTTGCAGAGGCGCTAATCAAACGATTTTGGTCCATCGAAGCGCAGAATTCGTTAAGAGCGGAGGTTTATTCAAGAAAATATTCAGGTACTCTTCCAACGCGGTACGCTGATTTCTTTACGAGTCAATTGTCCCGCTTGAGATTTTTGCAACCCCCTTTGTCAACGGAGCAATTAATTGATGCGATTTCTCGTATGCTGCCTGTGGAGGTGAGGAGACTAATCATTTCGTCAAACATAAGGGATTTGACCAGCATGGATGAATTACTGAGGAGGTTAGACTACACAAGTCCAATGCCTAACGTGGTACAGAAAGGTCAAAGGCATGACTTCAAAGAAATAAATACGGTATATATGGACCAAGTCCAACAAACTGACAAGCCAGATGAAGAGAAAACTGACAATGTAGGTCCTCACAGGAATAATCAGTTTAGAAATAACAGATCGCAAGGTTACCGTCCGTATCAACAGAGAAGAGGCTGGAACTATAATCGAGGCAATTACAACAATGGAAGAGGCAGATACTACAACAATAATGGTTATAACAGAAATTATAATAGAAATAACCAGAACCAAAATAGAAACTAGAATCCTCAAGGTCAGGATATGCCACCCGATCAGTATCAGGAAAGAGAGAGGGAAAGCCAGCAATACCTAAAGGAGTTACGGGAAAAAGAAGCCGAAAATCAAAAGAAAAGGCAGGATGTTGTGATCGATCCTGGACCTTCGACAAGCCAGCAGAACTTAGAAAATAGAAATACTGGACAGAAGAGAAAGTAGAGAGGAGAGAATGCATTTAACCACACACAACCCAGAGTAGAAGAGATTTATGATTAAGGAACATAGAGGAAATATCATACTAGAGTAAGCCAGTAATAATTCAATTTAGTGTTCAAGAGAGTTGAGATACTTGTAACACTGAGTTTAAAAACAATTTGCAACTGTTTTTAAAACGTGGTGAGGGGAGAATGCCCCCGTAAATTGAATTATGTTGAGACCACGGTGGCTATTTTGGAAATTATGAAGAAAGTTATGGCTGTCATAGTTATGACGTGGGTAGTCATGACGTAAGCACGGGTGACGCAGACGTTATGCGAGCAGGCTGCTTGAGCTGAGATTCTCAATGACGTCAGCATTTATTCGAGAAAGTTCCGAGATTTACGACGCAGTCGCAGGAAACGTGGAATTGTGCTGAGGAAGAAATTATGCTATTGGAGGGGAGGCCCGAACCAATGAACGGTTGTTTGAAGGAAGACGGAGATTGCTGAAACTATGGTATTTTTAATACTTTTTGGAATGCAGAATTGTGGAAATCCATTTGCAGTAGAGGCATTGTTCTGGAATTTTGGTGAAATTTATTTCCAGTTTTTGAATTTTGAAAATCCGTCACGTATTGACGAAGTTGGAACTTCGAGCGATGACGCAGTAACACGCTATGGAAGGGATGGATACGCCCCTTCTGAAGTTTATAAAAGGCCTTGCGCAGAAGAGAGGAGTCTCAATCGTCTCATATCGCATATCTCAAATCGTCAGTATCAGTGATTATATAGTCGTTTTGGTGAAACGTCGAGTGACATTGGTAGAAAGAGTCGTCTTTATAACGCGTGGTGAAGCCACCGCATAAAACGAGATTCAAGCCGACAAGCAGTGCAAGTTTACTGTGAGTAAAACTAGGTGAAGTTAAAACGCACATTATAACGTGTCTACAAGAGTGGCTATGAACAGTTAGCGGTTGCCTATAAGCCAATTCTATTGTGCAGTGCTACTGTGACCGTTTAGTTGATGCCAACAACCACGATGACTCAACTAACGACACATAAATCGAATAAAAAAGTACCGTGAGGATCAGGTGACCTTCCATAAAGGCTAAAGCGGCACGAGAGTCCGTAGTCCACAGGGATCGTGGTACATGGTGACGATGGTCATAGACCGCCTAAGGAAAGGTTCACCTTAAAACTAGACTGAGAAAATAAACATCCAGACTCATGTAAAACACCGTGAACATTTATTAAATTTCACAAGCCCCTAGCCTAGTTCGGAGGGTTATAATCGGCTAGTCCGCAAATTAATAAATAAACAAAGATAAAGAACAGGTCCCCCTACCTGAGAAGTTACTGAAAACCCTCGCGAAAGATCTAACTCACAATGATAAAGCAACAACAGCAACGCTAGGAATATGGTACGACGCAAGTCCTTAGTTCAAGTTACAAGATCAAGCTAATATCTGAATTTACATTTAACAGGGTAGCAAAACAAATCTAGGTTAGGATGGTACCATTTCGACATTTAAATTTAACATTAATACAACTAGCTAAGTCCTATCAATTAACAAAATTTACGGCGATGACGTCCGTAAAAGAAAACAATTACATCCAAAAGCTAAGTGTACAGCCATGAAAAACAAACAATTTAATTATGCTTAATAACTATGTGCTAACAGCACACAATAAAGTAACATGTAGGGTTTAATACACTTGACATCATAAATTAATAACGAAATAGACACAGTAGTTTTATTAAAAATTCCTGCCTACACCTTGGTTTACTCTTTGTAAACCATAGTCATCTAATGTGTATAGTTACGGTGACGAATGCGCAGTTGAGACCACGTCTGACATCGCATGGCCTGAGCTCCACAAGCTACGAACTCTAGGTTCGCACATGCTTCAGGTCGCTACAAAAATGTCAACTGTCCTAGTCATTTCCTCACAAGGAAATTATCTTCAACTGCACGGCTATGTCAACAGTTCCAGAATGCAAAGAACAAAGTTAGATAGAAAGAATCGTTAGTTAGGCTTGTTTTACAACAATTATGCATTTTATTATTAGAATGTCGGTTTATAGGTTTATCGTAGGATTATGGCGAATAACATTGACAATAGCCTGGGCACGGAGTGTCTCCAACTGAGATCATTCTCCACCAAAAAGCCTCGACTCAACAGTCGGAATATAATCAACGAGTATAACAACTCGGACACACAATAACACGGGTTACCAGCGGCGCTAAGCTCGCGTTCAATAACTCTGGGATAGGCCTGTACAACAGTTACCTTCCAATAACATCTGGTCAACGGGATCATCCCCGGACAAAGCATACAATAACATCCTGCTATAACAGGGTAGACTTCACCATCCTATAGAAAACCTTACATAACTGTACCTGTCATACGACAATACACGCAACAGAGCGTTAAACTAACAAAAACCGATCCATAAAACAAGTGATAAAATTCAAGAGTGGAAACTGATTTCCATAAGCAAAATAGCAATGAAAGGAAAAGCGAATACAAATTGTACTCTGTCCTCGTCTATAGTAGTTTTGTCTCACAATAAAGCAGGCGTGCTCTAGGTCACTGGGTTACATAACCAGTTTATTCAAGGCCGGCGATTTAATCAATACAAAACCTGCACTTGGCCGGTTCATAAAAACTTTACAATAGGTTACGGATCTCTACAGAGTCCGTGTATCAAACGCACGCTATAAATCTGAGTATAGTAATACAATTCCGTCTTTCTACCAAAGACGTCTAAATGAAAGTAAACTTACAATAACTGAAGCTCTTTGCTTTAAAAATGCAACTCAGTAGTTGCTAGAACATCAAATAAAAACGTGTCTCACACGACACAAGCAAAATATGATAAATGTGGCACAGATTCATACACTAGATCTGCTTAATGATACGTTGGGAACCGCGTTCGATGCTAGGCAACGAAACATTCCTTCTAGTTGTTAGGTTCAAACATGACCAAGAATAGCTTCTGAGCTTATTCAAAATGAAATATAATGCATTTACAAACTGGTAGTTACAGTCGACTACCTAAATGATACGACCGTTCTAACGACAGTCAGGGGTGTAACAAAGGATGGCTGCGAAGAATGCAGTCAATTAATAACCAAGGCATCTGATTGCCATAACTACAGTCAGCAAAGACTTGAAAATTACCCCAAGTAGGGTTGAACAAAATAGCCTCAAAATGACTACGATCAGGTTCAGCAAAAAGGTAGGCATTGACGTTCCACGACGTTCACCAAGCTGCACCAGGGCTGACCAAAATGTCTGACCCCAAGGGTGTCTCACTCTAAACTGAAATAAATGACATCTAACTAATCTAGTTACATCCCTACCTAGAAAAATGGCTGACACTGAGTGTGGTTGATTCACAAACTACATTAAAACTACTATACCACCAGAAACTAGAACAAAGAAGGGGTGTGACAAAAACTCACGAAATGGAGGAGCTCTCACTCAGCTCTCTATTCCACAACAAGGGTTGTACATAAACCTCTCTTGCTCTCTGGATCGGTATCCTCCTCATCAGGATTCCCATCTGGACTCCCCCAAAGACCAGGGTTCGATTTGTCCCTGTCGACATCTTCGTGGATATGCCTGGAAATGGCATTTTGGCTCCTTCCCTCTCGTTCATCGTTCTGGAAGTTCCACCATCATGCGGGTTCCTGTAGAAACGTCACCCCCCCATACCGGGATGGTATTAGCCCATGTTGACTGCTTCAACCATGGTGAAGAAAAGTCCAATCACGTGGGTAGCGAAATAAGTTGCGTGATTAATCATCCTCTCACTTCCAAAATTATAATGTCCGTCGTGACTAATATAGGCTTCAATTATAAAATACGACACAGCCTTAATCTTGCAGATGTGGATTAGCATGTGAGCTAACACTATTTTATAATGCTGCACGTGCTAGTGACGCTACTTTTGTATCACGCAGCATCCGTGAATTATACGACGTTTCAAAGATGAAATTTCCACTTTGGCAATTTAAATATCTCATACAATTATAATCACACTTATTCAGGATAATTGTAACACTATTACCTGTATATTTCCACTAGGCATCTGCCCTCCACATACGCGTGGGTAATATGTGATGTCACAGCAATGTTGTGCAATACACTACACTTGCCAATAATTATTTCCCAAGCTTCTTATTTAATTCACTGGACTTCATCGACAGTGAATATTAGTATTTGCTTGCTCGATGGCACCTTAAAATCACTTTTAACGCTAAACAGCGGATATTCTTCTACGTCTCGTAGGACAAATGTAATTCCACGCCTACACAAGGCGGATTCTCAAGACGCAGTGCTCGGGTACTGGGTGTCTCTAGAAAGTAGGTCGTCAAAACGAAAACGTTGAGCGACTACTTACGTTCCTTTTTGCGTATCTGCAAGGGTATTACCTTACCTAAAGTAAAAATAAACATTCTCCAAAATGTTTTAATAATGCAGCATGACGAAATGGAATATTCTGAGTCTCGTAGGAAAGATAAAAATAATTAATAAGACCTCAGATAATAATTAGCAGTTTACACCAAAGTCAAAAGTGCGATTCACCGCTACTTCAAAGTATCGCGTGATCTCTCAGCTTCACGTGGCTTCCTGGGTGTGTTCAAAAGTACAACATCCCATCATGAATGCTCTGTCATAAAAAAATATCACATGAACCATAGCTCAGCGGGTTCATCTGCCTCTCTGTCGTTTCAAATAAAATGTTGGGATAACATTTTTATTTGCTTTGAAATTCATTCAAGAGTGATATTTTTTTAGATTGGCTGCATTAAAGGTTCCAATGCGCTCTCCTGTCCTAAGGTCTTCTATCACATAACTTCCATTGTTTAAAGGCTGTCGGATACGACTAGGGCCATAATACAAGGATAGAAATTTCCCATATATGCGGTCTATAGGACTAGAAATTCCGGGTCTCCTTATAAGGATAAGGTCTCCTTCTACTAGTGGTTCTCTAAACCTCTGGCGTCTAGTTCTTCTCAAGCGCTTGGCAGCTTGTCTGTCCATAGTCTCTCTCGCAGCTAAAAGTCTGCTGGCATGTGATGGTTGTAAACAAGGTGGATTTACAATCACACGATCCCATATTCTCAGCGGCATCTGGTTCAAATGCAAGACCATAGGTATTTGACCAGTGCTTTCATGTACTGTTGAATTAATACATTTTGCCATAAGAACAAGGACTTCAGTCCATCGCCAGTGTTCTTCTTGACAATATAATCGACAGAATTTTGCGATAATAGACATCACGCATTCTGCTGGGTTGCTCTCTGGATGTCGAATAGATGATAAAACATGACCTATTTCAAGCTCATTCATGGCATTGGCAAATTCTGCTGAGGTGTACTGTGATCCGTGATCAGTCAACAAGAATTGTGGCTTTCCTGCCTCCGGTATCACTTGACGTCTAATCCTCTGAATAATCTGATGTGCAGTAGCTTTTTGAATTGGATGAAGCATGGTATATTTCGTGAACACATCTACCGTTACAACGATGTATCGATTCCCACGACGAGCCTTAGGTATTGGGCCATACAGGTCCTGTGCATACAACTCTCTAGGTTGAGTTGGTAGTATTGGTCTAGGTTGTTCCTTCAGCAAGTGTGACGTGTACTTGTTCCGCTGGCATGCGTCGCAAGCACGTAAACACTGTCTAACGGTGGCTCCTAACCCTTTCCATGTGAAAGACTCCTTAATAGTTGCAATGGTTTTGTCTGTTCCACCATGTCCAATGGATAAATGTACCATAAGAATAACAGATTCTTGGTATCTCCTAGGAATAACTGCACGCAGTTGAGTGTGGTCCTCGTCTACAAACTTGTATAAGACACGATGATAAATCAAATAATCATCTGCAACAGCAGCAATCCTTGCATAATGATCATCCTGTGGATCCATTCTTCGTTCTAGGAAACGGATAATATGTCTGAGTTCCTCCTCACGTCGCTGTCCTTCAGGTAAATGACGAAATCGGCGAAGGTGTTCCTCGCATTCTCCCTCGATGTCTATGGCATTAACAGTAGCTTCAGGATTCCGGCTGAGGATGTCGGCCAACACATTCTCTCTGCCTGGTCGATAAACTATTTCCAAATCGAACTGTTGGAGAAACAGCGTCCAACGTGTGATCCTGTCGCTTGCCAGTCTTGTTCTCAAGATGAAGGTCAACGCATGATGATCGGTTCTCACAATAATCCTCTGACCTAACAGAAGTTTCTGCCAGTATTCAAGTGCGTAAACAATTGCAAGTGCTTCTATCTCGGTCGTGAAGTAGTGAGATTCATGTGGTCTTAAACGTCGGCTTAAGAAAGCAATGTAATGACGTTTCTTCTCATCATCTTCCTGCAGTAAAATGGCTCCTATACCAATGGCAGATGCATCAGTTTCTAGAATAAAGTTCCGAGAGTAATCTGGATATTCTAACTGAATTGAGTCCACAAGCATCTGTTTAGCTCTCCTGAAAGCTATCTCGCATTCATCATTCCAGTTCCACCTGCAGTTCTTTTTCAATAATCCTTGCAGTGGTGCAACAGTTTCGGAATACTTCTTACAATGAGCAGCAAAGAATTGGAGAATTCCTAAGAATTGTCTCACGTGTTTCACACGGGTTGGTGTTGGAAATGCAGCAACAGTTCTAATCTTTGCCGGATTCGGTCTATATCCTTCTCCATTGATTATGTGTCCTACGAATTTCACTTCTTTCTGAAAGAATCGACACTTGTCAAACTTGACCTTAAAATTTGCCTGTCGGAGATTCTCAAAAACAAGGCGCAATGTCTTTAAATGCTCTTCTTCTGTTCCCGAAGCTATGATTATGTCATCCACATAACATATTACTTTCTGCTTCACTTCATGAGTCAGCTTGGCATCAAGTGCTCTGATTAATGCGGCTCCGGCATTTTTCAATCCAAATGGTAGTTTTTGGAATACGTAAGTAGTCTGATCAAACAAGAATCCAGTATATTTCTGAGTATGCTCAGATAATCTGATATGGTAATAAGACTGAACCAAGTCTAATGATGAAAATATCCTTTTTCCTTTGAACTTCCTGAGAATGTCCCTAATCTTGGGCGGTCTGTCGTGCTCAGGAGCTAGGCGTTCATTCAAGGCTCTGGCATCAAGACAAAGTCTCAAGCTTCCATCTACCTTAATCACAGGTATTATGGGATTCAAGAAAGGAGTCGGTGATTTCTTGATTGTACCTGCTGCTTCCATCTCATGGATCTTCTTAGCAGCTTCTTCGAGATGTTTCTCGGCAATCGGATAGATCCTTTTCTGGAATGGGGAATCGTCCAGTAATACAAGATCATACTCGTAGTCTAATATCTCACCAGGTGTGGTGTCGAATATATCTCGGTATTCGTTCAGTATTGCCTCAAGATCCTCATGTGTGGGTGCTGATAACGATTCTGCCTCTTCGTCGGCATCTAGTGTCGCCTCAATTTCCTTGCCATTTAATGCTTCGACTACGTCTACTTCGGATAGGAATTCCGGTTCTTCTTCAATTAGGCTCATCTGAATGGGTTCGTTTGGCTTGAACTCTACCGTATTCCGTCCCATGTCAATGATTCCATCATATTTTCTAATGAAGTCTGCGCCTAAAATGGCATCATGATGCAGGCCCTTCATTACGAGAAATTCGTGCAAGTACACGTGGCTCGAAATCTTCACAGTACACAAAATCTGGATTTTGCACGTTACAACGCGGTCAGGTATGACACCTCTGCCTCTTACAGCTGAAATGGGCAACTCCGTCACCTCAGAGTTTGCTCTAAGTCTGGCATGGCAATCGGCGGAAATTACACTAATCATCGCTCCAGTGTCGATGAGTATGACTACACTGACTTCATTCAAGGTGGCTACAATCTTGGGTAGACGTGTTAATTCATAATTGTGGTTCGTCGTTCGTCGTTCGTCCAACAAGTCTTCTTGGATTGGCTCCCAGAGTAATATAGAGGCAGTTACTCGGTGCTCAACCAAACAAGAATCTATTGATTTTTCGGAGTTTTTTTTTCTGTCATGGCGAGAAGTACTGGGCTGGTTCTGCTCCGTCTCCTGCGCCGAATGTCTATTTTCCCTCGAAGTAGGGTTCCGTTCTCCCTCTTCTTGGATCTGCAATTCTCTCAATTGTTGGAGGTACTCACGGCTCTCCCGCGCTCTTCCTTTCCAATCCCTGTCTGGCTGGTATCTAGGGTCTCGATTTCTGTCGTAACCCCCACTATATCGATAGTCTCTACGGATACGTCCGTGTTGCTGATTTCTTCCTTCATTCTCTCGGCGGTTGTTTTCATGACGTCGGTTGTCGTCCGTCCTTCGGTCGAATCGCCGGTCCCAATGACTTCGCCGGTCATCATGTTGATTTCGAGTATACGGAGTGTTGTTCCATTCTCTCCTGTTATAACTGTAATTGTTATCACGTCGCCCAGAATCCTCTGTGGTTTGTGTTTGTTGTGGCGTCTGGCTCACTTTATCAACAGTCGTCAGATTCATATGTCTATCCTCGCGTCTATCAGCCTTCTGCTGACGGTGTGTAGGAAACTGTTCTGTGTTAGCGTCCAACCTTCGCAGTATCTGGTCACACTGCTGGAAAGTGGATGCCCCTGCAGCGATTAACACACGTTGTACATCCGCAGGGTACTGCCAAACAATTGTGTTCACCAAATCTTGTTCGGACAACGGAGGCTGAAGACAACGGAGCTTCGCGAGCTGTATTGCGAAGTAATTCGCATAACGAGTAGGTGTATTGGAACTGTACCTTCGAGTGTACATCTCAGCTCGGATACTCTGCTGGATGTCGCTTGACCAATATGTTCTTAATAACGCTTCCTTAAAGTCTTGGTAGCCTGTAAATGAGTATCGGAATGATCTGAACCAGGTACCGGCTTGTCCCTCAAGCAGTCGCTCTATAACTCTTAGTTCCCTCTCAGGAGTTACCATAGTATCACGTAAGTAGCTTTCGACATTTGCTAGGAATTCCACTGGAGTGACACCGCTCCCAGTTCCCGAGAAGCGAGCTGGTTGCTCCTCTCTTGAACGAATTATGGTGACATTTCCCTGCGTATTCGCGGGTCTGAAAGTATTTTGCATGTAACTCTGCGTAGGAGTGTTAGTCTCATGACTAATTCGATTAGATGCTGGTTGAAATGGGTGAGCGTCAAAGTTCAAGGTCTGACCTTGCGCTAAATTAGTGAATTGTGACGGTTGCGATTCCATAGGCGCGCTGGGTTGGAAATGGGTAGGCATCATTCCTCCTGATTGAGATATAGGCGTTTCCTGAGATTCTCCCATTTGTGGGTGTACGTGTCTCTCTCTTGGAGTCGTCTCGAGTCTGTCCAGGCGTCTTTCTATTACTTCAAGACCTGGGATGGTTCTGGCTGCGACTTTGTTGCCTAAGTCGTTCAATTGCAGCTCGATCCTGTCAACCTTTCCCTTGAGGTTTGTGTCTACCTCGCGTATGGCCGTCCTAAGGTTATAACTGAGGTCTAACCTCTCGGTCACCGCGACTTCCTCAAATCTCTTTTGTAAGGAATCGATATCTCCTTCAACTCTGGACATATTTTCTTGGATTTTACCCACATCGTCTCTAACCTCGGCTACCTTAGCCTTGACTGTAGCTTCGTGTTCGTTGAGGTCACCTCTCAATAACATGAGGTCAATTTTGTGTTCCTCATGATGAACATCAACTGTCTCACGTAGACTGGCTACGGTTTCCGTCAATTCAGAAATGTTTCTCCTGTTGGTGTTAAGTTCCTCTTTAATCTCCATCATGCCATCAACGATAGTCTTCACGTTGTTATTAACGGCATTGGCAGCTCCTCTCATCAAGATTAAACCAACGTTCATGGTTGCCATGTCCTTCTTCACGTTTCCGATAAATCCCTCGACGTGATCTAGTCGAGTCCCGAATTCTTCCCTGGTATGTTCCAGATCTGCTCTCATGTCTATCTGGACTTTATTCAAGGTTGTCTGAATTTGAGCTGTGTGCTCCTCCAATCGGTTTTGCACCTCCTCCCTAGCTCTATTCATCTGGTCGGTTAAGCAATCTACGCGCTGGTTAGCCTCCTGATGGTGTCGTATGACATCAACCCTAACAGCTGCTAAACCTGTCGTCAGATCATTTCTCGCTTCGATCCTATATGTGTCCATGTCTGCCCTGACTTGAGTTAAATCAGCCCTAACATTATTTACAGAGTGGGTGTTAATCTCTAAGTCCTGTCTTACATTGTTGACTTCCTGTCTAACCTGGTCCACATGACCACTGACATTGTTGACTTCCTGTCTAACCTGGTCCACATGACCACTGACATTGTTGACTTCCTGTCTAACCTGGTCTACATGACCACTTACATTGTTGACTTCCTGTCTAACCTGGTCCACATGACCACTGACATTGTTGACTTCCTGTCTAACCTGGTCCACATGACCACTTACAGTATTTACAGCCTGAGTATTCTGACCTAAGTCAGCAGTAATCTGTTGAAGATTGGCATTCACACCTGCCATCATCTCTCCAAACACACGACGAATAGTTTCCTCATCCATAGATAAGAAATATATGAGAAAGTGAGGGATCAATTTCTACTGGAACTTACAGCTATGATTAGTTACTTGGTGGTATAAAGCTTGCTTCATTTATATAAATATCACGAGTACAGCTGGAGTATGCAAACTAAGTGCTTCTACATTTACAAAGACAACGGTGAGCAAAGCAAAGTATTACATTTACTTAGGATGAGGCATCATCAAAGAAAATCCTATCCTTCATTTATCCAACACTAAAGCCTCACCCCATGGTCTTCTATCAAACATGAATGCCATGCGGTCAATTGATCTGCAGTACGACTTTCTAAGTTCGTCCCAGTCCTGCCAATTTACCATTAATCATCATTAAGATCCTCAAAAAAAATAACATGGTACTGAGGGTCACCACGTTAACGTCGGCCCCACGTTGGGCGCCATTTTATGTGACCGTTTAGTTGATGTCAACAACCAGGATGACTCAACTAACGACACATAAATCGAATAAAAAAGTACCGTGAGGATCAGGTGACCTTCCATAAAGGCTAAAGCGGCACGAGAGTCCGTAGTCCACAGGGATCCTGGTACATGGTGACGATGGTCATAGACCGCCTAAGGAAAGGTTCACCTTAAAACTAGACTGAGAAAATAAACATCCAGACTCATGTAAAACACCGTGAACATTTATTAAATTTCACAAGCCCCTAGCCTAGTTCGGAGGGTTATAATCGGCTAGTCCGCAAATTAATAAATAAACAAAGATAAAGAACAGGTCCCCCTACCTGAGAAGTTACTGAAAACCCTCGCGAAAGATCTAACTCACAATGATAAAGCAACAACAGCAACGCTAGGAATATGGTACGACGCAAGTCCCTAGTTCAAGTTACAAGATCAAGCTAATATCTGAATTTACATTTAACAGGGTAGCAAAACAAATCTAGGTTAGGATGGTACCATTTCGACATTTAAATTTAACATTAATACAACTAGCTAAGTCCTATCAATTAACAAAATTTACGGCGATGACGTCCGTAAAAGAAAACAATTACATCCAAAAGCTAAGTGTACAGCCATGAAAAACAAACAATTTAATTATGCTTAATAACTATGTGCTAACAGCACACAATAAAGTAACATGTAGGGTTTAATACACTTGACATCATAAATTAATAACGAAATAGACACAGTAGTTTTATTAAAAATTCCTGCCTACACCTTGGTTTACTCTTTGTAAACCATAGTCATCTAATGTGTATAGTTACGGTGACGAATGCGCAGTTGAGACCACGTCTGACATCGCATGGCCTGAGCTCCACAAGCTACGAACTCTAGGTTCGCACATGCTTCAGGTCGCTACAAAAATGTCAACTGTCCTAGTCATTTCCTCACAAGGAAATTATCTTCAACTGCACGGCTATGTCAACAGTTCCAGAATGCAAAGAACAAAGTTAGATAGAAAGAATCGTTAGTTAGGCTTGTTTTACAACAATTATGCATTTTATTATTAGAATGTCGGTTTATAGGTTTATCGTAGGATTATGGCGAATAACATTGACAATAGCCTGGGCACGGAGTGTCTCCAACTGAGATCATTCTCCACCAAAAAGCCTCGACTCAACAGTCGGAATATAATCAACGAGTATAACAACTCGGACACACAATAACACGGGTTACCAGCGGCGCTAAGCTCGCGTTCAATAACTCTGGGATAGGCCTGTACAACAGTTACCTTCCAATAACATCTGGTCAACGGGATCATCCCCGGACAAAGCATACAATAACATCCTGCTATAACAGGGTAGACTTCACCATCCTATAGAAAACCTTACATAACTGTACCTGTCATACGACAATACACGCAACAGAGCGTTAAACTAACAAAAACCGATCCATAAAACAAGTGATCAAATACAAGAGTGGAAACTGATTTCCATAAGCAAAATAGCAATGAAAGGAAAAGCGAATACAAATTGTACTCTGTCCTCGTCTATAGTAGTTTTGTCTCACAATAAAGCAGGCGTGCTCTAGGTCACTGGGTTACATAACCAGTTTATTCAAGGCCGGCGATTTAATCAATACAAAACCTGCACTTGGCCGGTTCATAAAAACTTTACAATAGGTTACGGATCTCTACAGAGTCCGTGTATCAAACGCACGCTATAAATCTGAGTATAGTAATACAATTCCGTCTTTCTACCAAAGACGTCTAAATGAAAGTAAACTTACAATAACTGAAGCTCTTTGCTTTAAAAATGCAACTCAGTAGTTGCTAGAACATCAAATAAAAACGTGTCTCACACGACACAAGCAAAATATGATAAATGTGGCACAGATTCATACACTAGATCTGCTTAATGATACGTTGGGAACCGCGTTCGATGCTAGGCAACGAAACATTCCTTCTAGTTGTTAGGTTCAAACATGACCAAGAATAGCTTCTGAGCTTATTCAAAATGAAATATAATGCATTTACAAACTGGTAGTTACAGTCGACTACCTAAATGATACGACCGTTCTAACGACAGTCAGGGGTGTAACAAAGGATGGCTGCGAAGAATGCAGTCAATTAATAACCAAGGCATCTGATTGCCATAACTACAGTCAGCAAAGACTTGAAAATTACCCCAAGTAGGGTTGAACAAAATAGCCTCAAAATGACTACGATCAGGTTCAGCAAAAAGGTAGGCATTGACGTTCCACGACGTTCACCAAGCTGCACCAGGGCTGACCAAAATGTCTGACCCCAAGGGTGTCTCACTCTAAACTGAAATAAATGACATCTAACTAATCTAGTTACATCCCTACCTAGAAAAATGGCTGACACTGAGTGTGGTTGATTCACAAACTACATTAAAACTACTATACCACCAGAAACTAGAACAAAGAAGGGGTGTGACAAAAACTCACGAAATGGAGGAGCTCTCACTCAGCTCTCTATTCCACAACAAGGGTTGTACATAAACCTCTCTGGCTCTCTGGATCGGTATCCTCCTCATCAGGATTCCCATCTGGACTCCCCCAAAGACCAGGGTTCGATTTGTCCCTGTCGACATCTTCGTGGATATGCCTGGAAATGGCATTTTGGCTCCTTCCCTCTCGTTCATCGTTCTGGAAGTTCCACCATCATGCGGGTTCCTGTAGAAACGTCACCCCCCCATACCGGGATGGTATTAGCCCATGTTGACTGCTTCAACCATGGTGAAGAAAAGTCCAATCACGTGGGTAGCGAAATAAGTTGCGTGATTAATCATCCTCTCACTTCCAAAATTATAATGTCCGTCGTGACTAATATAGGCTTCAATTATAAAATACGACACAGCCTTAATCTTGCAGATGTGGATTAGCATGTGAGCTAACACTATTTTATAATGCTGCACGTGCTAGTGACGCTACTTTTGTATCACGCAGCATCCGTGAATTATACGACGTTTCAAAGATGAAATTTCCACTTTGGCAATTTAAATATCTCATACAATTATAATCACACTTATTCAGGATAATTGTAACACTATTACCTGTATATTTCCACTAGGCATCTGCCCTCCACATACGCGTGGGTAATATGTGATGTCACAGCAATGTTGTGCAATACACTACACTTGCCAATAATTATTTCCCAAGCTTCTTATTTAATTCACTGGACTTCATCGACAGTGAATATTAGTATTTGCTTGCTCGATGGCACCTTAAAATCACTTTTAACGCTAAACAGCGGATATTCTTCTACGTCTCGTAGGACAAATGTAATTCCACGCCTACACAAGGCGGATTCTCAAGACGCAGTGCTCGGGTACTGGGTGTCTCTAGAAAGTAGGTCGTCAAAACGAAAACGTTGAGCGACTACTTACGTTCCTTTTTGCGTATCTGCAAGGGTATTACCTTACCTAAAGTAAAAATAAACATTCTCCAAAATGTTTTAATAATGCAGCATGACGAAATGGAATATTCTGAGTCTCGTAGGAAAGATAAAAATAATTAATAAGACCTCAGATAATAATTAGCAGTTTACACCAAAGTCAAAAGTGCGATTCACCGCTACTTCAAAGTATCGCGTGATCTCTCAGCTTCACGTGGCTTCCTGGGTGTGTTCAAAAGTACAACATCCCATCATGAATGCTCTGTCATAAAAAAATATCACATGAACCATAGCTCAGCGGGTTCATCTGCCTCTCTGTCGTTTCAAATAAAATGTTGGGATAACATTTTTATTTGCTTTGAAATTCATTCAAGAGTGATATTTTTTTAGATTGGCTGCATTAAAGGTTCCAATGCGCTCTCCTGTCCTAAGGTCTTCTATCACATAACTTCCATTGTTTAAAGGCTGTCGGATACGACTAGGGCCATAATACAAGGATAGAAATTTCCCATATATGCGGTCTATAGGACTAGAAATTCCGGGTCTCCTTATAAGGATAAGGTCTCCTTCTACTAGTGGTTCTCTAAACCTCTGGCGTCTAGTTCTTCTCAAGCGCTTGGCAGCTTGTCTGTCCATAGTCTCTCTCGCAGCTAAAAGTCTGCTGGCATGTGATGGTTGTAAACAAGGTGGATTTACAATCACACGATCTCATATTCTCAGCGGCATCTGGTTCAAATGCAAGACCATAGGTATTTGACCAGTGCTTTCATGTACTGTTGAATTAATACATTTTGCCATAAGAACAAGGACTTCAGTCCATCGCCAGTGTTCTTCTTGACAATATAATCGACAGAATTTTGCGATAATAGACATCACGCATTCTGCTGGGTTGCTCTCTGGATGTCGAATAGATGATAAAACATGACCTATTTCAAGCTCATTCATGGCATTGGCAAATTCTGCTGAGGTGTACTGTGATCCGTGATCAGTCAACAAGAATTGTGGCTTTCCTGCCTCCGGTATCACTTGACGTCTAATCCTCTGAATAATCTGATGTGCAGTAGCTTTTTGAATTGGATGAAGCATGGTATATTTCGTGAACACATCCACCGTTACAACGATGTATCGATTCCCACGACGAGCCTTAGGTATTGGGCCATACAGGTCCTGTGCATACAACTCTCTAGGTTGAGTTGGTAGTATTGGTCTAGGTTGTTCCTTCAGCAAGTGTGACGTGTACTTGTTCCGCTGGCATGCGTCGCAAGCACGTAAACACTGTCTAACGGTGGCTCCTAACCCTTTCCATGTGAAAGACTCCTTAATAGTTGCAATGGTTTTGTCTGTTCCACCATGTCCAATGGATAAATGTACCATAAGAATAACAGATTCCTGGTATCTCCTAGGAATAACTGCACGCAGTTGAGTGTGGTCCTCGTCTACAAACTTGTATAAGACACGATGATAAATCAAATAATCATCTGCAACAGCAGCAATCCTTGCATAATGATCATCCTGTGGATCCATTCTTCGTTCTAGGAAACGGATAATATGTCTGAGTTCCTCCTCACGTCGCTGTCCTTCAGGTAAATGACGAAATCGGCGAAGGTGTTCCTCGCATTCTCCCTCGATGTCTATGGCATTAACAGTAGCTTCAGGATTCCGGCTGAGGATGTCGGCCAACACATTCTCTCTGCCTGGTCGATAAACTATTTCCAAATCGAACTGTTGGAGAAACAGCGTTCAACGTGTGATCCTGTCGCTTGCCAGTCTTGTTCTCAAGATGAAGGTCAACGCATGATGATCGGTTCTCACAATAATCCTCTGACCTAACAGAAGTTTCTGCCAGTATTCAAGTGCGTAAACAATTGCAAGTGCTTCTATCTCGGTCGTGAAGTAGTGAGATTCATGTGGTCTTAAACGTCGGCTTAAGAAAGCAATGTAATGAAGTTTCTTCTCATCATCTTCCTGCAGTAAAATGGCTCCTATACCAATGGCAGATGCATCAGTTTCTAGAATAAAGTTCCGAGAGTAATCTGGATATTCTAACTGAATTGAGTCCACAAGCATCTGTTTAGCTCTCCTGAAAGCTATCTCGCATTCATCATTCCAGTTCCACCTGCAGTTCTTTTTCAATAATCCTTGCAGTGGTGCAACAGTTTCGGAATACTTCTCACAATGAGCAGCAAAGAATTGGAGAATTCCTAAGAATTGTCTCACGTGTTTCACACGGGTTGGTGTTGGAAATGCAGCAACAGTTCTAATCTTTGCCGGATTCGGTCTATATCCTTCTCCATTGATTATGTGTCCTACGAATTTCACTTCTTTCTGAAAGAATCGCCACTTGTCAAACTTGACCTTAAAATTTGCCTGTCGGAGATTCTCAAAAACAAGGCGCAATGTCTTTAAATGCTCTTCTTCTGTTCCCGAAGCTATGATTATGTCATCCACATAACATATTACTTTCTGCTTCACTTCATGAGTCAGCTTGGCATCAAGTGCTCTGATTAATGCGGCTCCGGCATTTTTCAATCCAAATGGTAGTTTTTGGAATACGTAAGTAGTCTGATCAAACAAGAATCCAGTATATTTCTGAGTATGCTCAGATAATCTGATATGGTAATAAGACTGAACCAAGTCTAATGATGAAAATATCCTTTTTCCTTTGAACTTCCTGAGAATGTCCCTAATCTTGGGCGGTCTGTCGTGCTCAGGAGCTAGGCGTTCATTCAAGGCTCTGGCATCAAGACAAAGTCTCAAGCTACCATCTACCTTAATCACAGGTATTATGGGATTCAAGAAAGGAGTCGGTGATTTCTTGATTGTACCTGCTGCTTCCATCTCATGGATCTTCTTAGCAGCTTCTTCGAGATGTTTCTCGGCAATCGGATAGATCCTTTTCTGGAATGGGGAATCGTCCAGTAATACAAGATCATACTCGTAGTCTAATATCTCACCAGGTGTGGTGTCGAATATATCTCGGTATTCGTTCAGTATTGCCTCAAGATCCTCATGTGTGGGTGCTGATAACGATTCTGCCTCTTCGTCGGCATCTAGTGTCGCCTCAATTTCCTTGCCATTTAATGCTTCGACTACGTCTACTTCGGATAGGAATTCCGGTTCTTCTTCAATTAGGCTCATCTGAATGGGTTCGTTTGGCTTGAACTCTACCGTATTCCGTCCCATGTCAATGATTCCATCATATTTTCTAATGAAGTCTGCGCCTAAAATGGCATCATGATGCAGGCCCTTCATTACGAGAAATTCGTGCAAGTACACGTGGCTCGAAATCTTCACAGTACACAAAATCTGGATTTTGCACGTTACAACGCGGTCAGGTATGACACCTCTGACTCTTATAGCTGAAATGGGCAACTCCGTCACCTCAGAGTTTGCTCTAAGTCTGGCATGGCAATCGGCGGAAATTACACTAATCATCGCTCCAGTGTCGATGAGTATGACTACACTGACTTCATTCAAGGTGGCTACAATCTTGGGTAGACGTGTTAATTCATAATTGTGGTTCGTCGTTCGTCGTTCGTCCAACAAGTCTTCTTGGATTGGCTCCCAGAGTAATATAGAGGCAGTTACTCGGTGCTCAACCAAACAAGAATCTATTGATTTTTCGGAGTTTTTTTTTCTGTCATGGCGAGAAGTACTGGGCTGGTTCTGCTCCGTCTCCTGCGCCGAATGTCTATTTTCCCTCGAAGTAGGGTTCCGTTCTCCCTCTTCTTGGATCTGCAATTCTCTCAATTGTTGGAGGTACTCACGGCTCTCCCGCGCTCTTCCTTTCCAATCCCTGTCTGGCTGGTATCTAGGGTCTCGATTTCTGTCGTAACCCCCACTATATCGATAGTCTCTACGGATACGTCCGTGTTGCTGATTTCTTCCTTCATTCTCTCGGCGGTTGTTTTCATGACGTCGGTTGTCGTCCGTCCTTCGGTCGAATCGCCGGTCCCAATGACTTCGCCGGTCATCATGTTGATTTCGAGTATACGGAGTGTTGTTCCATTCTCTCCTGTTATAACTGTAATTGTTATCACGTCGCCCAGAATCCTCTGTGGTTTGTGTTTGTTGTGGCGTCTGGCTCACTTTATCAACAGTCGTCAGATTCATATGTCTATCCTCGCGTCTATCAGCCTTCTGCTGACGGTGTGTAGGAAACTGTTCTGTGTTAGCGTCCAACCTTCGCAGTATCTGGTCACACTGCTGGAAAGTGGATGCCCCTGCAGCGATTAACACACGTTGTACATCCGCAGGGTACTGCCAAACAATTGTGTTCACCAAATCTTGTTCGGACAACGGAGGCTGAAGACAACGGAGCTTCGCGAGCTGTATTGCGAAGTAATTCGCATAACGAGTAGGTGTATTGGAACTGTACCTTCGAGTGTACATCTCAGCTCGGATACTCTGCTGGATGTCGCTCGACCAATATGTTCTTAATAACGCTTCCTTAAAGTCTTGGTAGCCTGTAAATGAGTATCGGAATGCTCTGAACCAGGTACCGGCTTGTCCCTCAAGCAGTCGCTCTATAACTCTTAGTTCCCTCTCAGGAGTTACCATAGTATCACGTAAGTAGCTTTCGACATTTGCTAGGAATTCCACTGGAGTGACACCGCTCCCAGTTCCCGAGAAGCGAGCTGGTTGCTCCTCTCTTGAACGAATTATGGTGACATTTCCCTGCGTATTCGCGGGTCTGAAAGTATTTTGCATGTAACTCTGCGTAGGAGTGTTAGTCTCATGACTAATTCGATTAGATGCTGGTTGAAACGGGTGAGCGTCAAAGTTCAAGGTCTGACCTTGCGCTAAATTAGTGAATTGTGACGGTTGCGATTCCATAGGCGCGCTGGGTTGGAAATGGGTAGGCATCATTCCTCCTGATTGAGATATAGGCGTTTCCTGAGATTCTCCCATTTGTGGGTGTACGTGTCTCTCTCTTGGAGTCGTCTCGAGTCTGTCCAGGCGTCTTTCTATTACTTCAAGACCTGGGATGGTTCTGGCTGCGACTTTGTTGCCTAAGTCGTTCAATTGCAGCTCGATCCTGTCAACCTTTCCCTTCAGGTTTGTGTCTACCTCGCGTATGGCCGTCCTAAGGTTATAACTGAGGTCTAACCTCTCGGTCACCGCGACTTCCTCAAATCTCTTTTGTAAGGAATCGATATCTCCTTCAACTCTGGACATATTTTCTTGGATTTTACCCACATCGTCTCTAACCTCGGCTACCTTAGCCTTGACTGTAGCTTCGTGTTCGTTGAGGTCACCTCTCAATAACATGAGGTCAATTTTGTGTTCCTCATGATGAACATCAACTGTCTCACGTAGACTGGCTACGGTTTCCGTCAATTCAGAAATGTTTCTCCTGTTGGTGTTAAGTTCCTCTTTAATCTCCATCATGCCATCAACGATAGTCTTCACGTTGTTATTAACGGCATTGGCCGCTCCTCTCATCAAGATTAAACCAACGTTCATGGTTGCCATGTCCTTCTTCACGTTTCCGATAAATCCCTCGACGTGATCTAGTCGAGTCCCGAATTCTTCCCTGGTATGTTCCAGATCTGCTCTCATGTCTATCTGGACTTTATTCAAGGTTGTCTGAATTTGAGCTGTGTGCTCCTCCAATCGGGTTTGCACCTCCTCCCTAGCTCTATTCATCTGGTCGGTTAAGCAATCTACGCGCTGGTTAGCCTCCTGATGGTGTCGTATGACATCAACCCTAACAGCTGCTAAACCTGTCGTCAGATCATTTCTCGCTTCGATCCTATATGTGTCCATGTCTGCCCTGACTTGAGTTAAATCAGCCCTAACATTATTTACAGAGTGGGTGTTAATCTCTAAGTCCTGTCTTACATTGTTGACTTCCTGTCTAACCTGGTCCACATGACCACTGACATTGTTGACTTCCTGTCTAACCTGGTCCACATGACCACTGACATTGTTGACTTCCTGTCTAACCTGGTCTACATGACCACTTACATTGTTGACTTCCTGTCTAACCTGGTCCACATGACCACTGACATTGTTGACTTCCTGTCTAACCTGGTCCACATGACCACTTACAGTATTTACAGCCTGAGTATTCTGACCTAAGTCAGCAGTAATCTGTTGAAGATTGGCATTCACACCTGCCATCATCTCTCCAAACACACGACGAATAGTTTCCTCATCCATAGATAAGAAATATATGAGAAAGTGAGGGATCAATTTCTACTGGAACTTACAGCTATGATTAGTTACTTGGTGGTATAAAGCTTGCTTCATTTATATAAATATCACGAGTACAGCTGGAGTATGCAAACTAAGTGCTTCTACATTTACAAAGACAACGGTGAGCAAAGCAAAGTATTACATTTACTTAGGATGAGGCATCATCAAAGAAAATCCTATCCTTCATTTATCCAACACTAAAGCCTCACCCCATGGACTTCTATCAAACATGAATGCCATGCGGTCAATTGATCTGCAGTACGACTTTCTAAGTTCGTCCCAGTCCTGTCAATTTACCATTAATCATCATTAAGATCCTCAAAAAAATAACATGGTACTGAGGGTCATCACGTTAACGTCGGCCCCA
The DNA here is from genome assembly GCA_946902985.2 of Meconema thalassinum. Classification (NCBI taxonomy): domain Eukaryota; kingdom Metazoa; phylum Arthropoda; class Insecta; order Orthoptera; family Tettigoniidae; genus Meconema; species Meconema thalassinum. The sequence goes on along the minus strand of OX336388.2, from coordinate 2,093,473,722 downwards.
CGTTGGGCGCCATTTTATGTGACCGTTTAGTTGATGTCAACAACCACGATGACTCAATTAACGACACATAAATCGAATAAAAAAGTACCGTGAGGATCAGGTGACCTTCCATAAAGGCTAAAGCGGCACGAGAGTCCGTAGTCCACAGGGATCCTGGTACATGGTGACGATGGTCATAGACCGCCTAAGGAAAGGTTCACCTTAAAACTAGACTGAGAAAATAAACATCCAGACTCATGTAAAACACCGTGAACATTTATTAAATTTCACAAGCCCCTAACCTAGTTCGGAGGGTTATAATCGGCTAGTCCGAAAATTAATAAATAAACAAAGATAAAGAACAGGTCCCCCTACCTGAGAAGTTACTGAAAACCCTCGCGAAAGATCTAACTCACAATGATAAAGCAACAACAGCAACGCTAGGAATATGGTACGACGCAAGTCCCTAGTTCAAGTTACAAGATCAAGCTAATATCTGAATTTACATTTAACAGGGTAGCAAAACAAATCTAGGTTAGGATGGTACCATTTCGACATTTAAATTTAACATTAATACAACTAGCTAAGTCCTATCAATTAACAAAATTTACGGCGATGACGTCCGTAAAAGAAAACAATTACATCCAAAAGCTAAGTGTACAGCCATGAAAAACAAACAATTTAATTATGCTTAATAACTATGTGCTAACAGCACACAATAAAGTAACATGTAGGGTTTAATACACTTGACATCATAAATTAATAACGAAATAGACACAGTAGTTTTATTAAAAATTCCTGCCTACACCTTGGTTTACTCTTTGTAAACCATAGTCATCTAATGTGTATAGTTACGGTGACGAATGCGCAGTTGAGACCACGTCTGACATCGCATGGCCTGAGCTCCACAAGCTACGAACTCTAGGTTCGCACATGCTTCAGGTCGCTACAAAAATGTCAACTGTCCTAGTCATTTCCTCACAAGGAAATTATCTTCAACTGCACGGCTATGTCAACAGTTCCAGAATGCGAAGAACAAAGTTAGATAGAAAGAATCGTTAGTTAGGCTTGTTTTACAACAATTATGCATTTTATTATTAGAATGTCGGTTTATAGGTTTATCGTAGGATTATGGCGAATAACATTGACAATAGCCTGGGCACGGAGTGTCTCCAACTGAGATCATTCTCCACCAAAAAGCCTCGACTCAACAGTCGGAATATAATCAACGAGTATAACAACTCGGACACACAATAACACGGGTTACCAGCGGCGCTAAGCTCGCGTTCAATAACTCTGGGATAGGCCTGTACAACAGTTACCTTCCAATAACATCTGGTCAACGGGATCATCCCCGGACAAAGCATACAATAACATCCTGCTATAACAGGGTAGACTTCACCATCCTATAGAAAACCTTAAATAACTGTACCTGTCATACGACAATACACGCAACAGAGCGTTAAACTAACAAAAACCGATCCATAAAACAAGTGATCAAATACAAGAGTGGAAACTGATTTCCATAAGCAAAATAGCAATGAAAGGAAAAGCGAATACAAATTGTACTCTGTCCTCGTCTATAGTAGTTTTGTCTCACAATAAAGCAGGCGTGCTCTAGGTCACTGGGTTACATAACCAGTTTATTCAAGGCCGGCGATTTAATGAATACAAAACCTGCACTTGGCCGGTTCATAAAAACTTTACAATAGGTTACGGATCTCTACAGAGTCCGTGTATCAAACGCACGCTATAAATCTGAGTATAGTAATACAATTCCGTCTTTCTACCAAAGACGTCTAAATGAAAGTAAACTTACAATAACTGAAGCTCTTTGCTTTAAAAATGCAACTCAGTAGTTGCTAGAACATCAAATAAAAACGTGTCTCACACGACACAAGCAAAATATGATAAATGTGGCACAGATTCATACACTAGATCTGCTTAATGATACGTTGGGAACCGCGTTCGATGCTAGGCAACGAAACATTCCTTCTAGTTGTTAGGTTCAAACATGACCAAGAATAGCTTCTGAGCTTATTCAAAATGAAATATAATGCATTTACAAACTGGTAGTTACAGTCGACTACCTAAATGATACGACCGTTCTAACGACAGTCAGGGGTGTAACAAAGGATGGCTGCGAAGAATGCAGTCAATTAATAACCAAGGCATCTGATTGCCATAACTACAGTCAGCAAAGACTTGAAAATTACCCCAAGTAGGGTTGAACAAAATAGCCTCAAAATGACTACGATCAGGTTCAGCAAAAAGGTAGGCATTGACGTTCCACGACGTTCACCAAGCTGCACCAGGGCTGACCAAAATGTCTGACCCCAAGGGTGTCTCACTCTAAACTGAAATAAATGACATCTAACTAATCTAGTTACATCCCTACCTAGAAAAATGGCTGACACTGAGTGTGGTTGATTCACAAACTACATTAAAACTACTATACCACCAGAAACTAGAACAAAGAAGGGGTGTGACAAAAACTCACGAAATGGAGGAGCTCTCACTCAGCTCTCTATTCCACAACAAGGGTTGTACATAAACCTCTCTTGCTCTCTGGATCGGTATCCTCCTCATCAGGATTCCCATCTGGACTCCCCCAAAGACCAGGGTTCGATTTGTCCCTGTCGACATCTTCGTGGATATGCCTGGAAATGGCATTTTGGCTCCTTCCCTCTCGTTCATCGTTCTGGAAGTTCCACCATCATGCGGGTTCCTGTAGAAACGTCACCCCCCCCCCCATACCGGGATGGTATTAGCCCATGTTGACTGCTTCAACCATGGTGAAGAAAAGTCCAATCACGTGGGTAGCGAAATAAGTTGCGTGATTAATCATCCTCTCACTTCCAAAATTATAATGTCCGTCGTGACTAATATAGGCTTCAATTATAAAATACGACACAGCCTTAATCTTGCAGATGTGGATTAGCATGTGAGCTAACACTATTTTATAATGCTGCACGTGCTAGTGACGCTACTTTTGTATCACGCAGCATCCGTGAATTATACGACGTTTCAAAGATGAAATTTCCACTTTGGCAATTTAAATATCTCATACAATTATAATCACACTTATTCAGGATAATTGTAACACTATTACCTGTATATTTCCACTAGGCATCTGCCCTCCACATACGCGTGGGTAATATGTGATGTCACAGCAATGTTGTGCAATACACTACACTTGCCAATAATTATTTCCCAAGCTTCTTATTTAATTCACTGGACTTCATCGACAGTGAATATTAGTATTTGCTTGCTCGATGGCACCTTAAAATCACTTTTAACGCTAAACAGCGGATATTCTTCTACGTCTCGTAGGACAAATGTAATTCCACGCCTACACAAGGCGGATTCTCAAGACGCAGTGCTCGGGTACTGGGTGTCTCTAGAAAGTAGGTCGTCAAAACGAAAACGTTGAGCGACTACTTACGTTCCTTTTTGCGTATCTGCAAGGGTATTACCTTACCTAAAGTAAAAATAAACATTCTCCAAAATGTTTTAATAATGCAGCATGACGAAATGGAATATTCTGAGTCTCGTAGGAAAGATAAAAATAATTAATAAGACCTCAGATAATAATTAGCAGTTTACACCAAAGTCAAAAGTGCGATTCACCGCTACTTCAAAGTATCGCGTGATCTCTCAGCTTCACGTGGCTTCCTGGGTGTGTTCAAAAGTACAACATCCCATCATGAATGCTCTGTCATAAAAAAATATCACATGAACCATAGCTCAGCGGGTTCATCTGCCTCTCTGTCGTTTCAAATAAAATGTTGGGATAACATTTTTATTTGCTTTGAAATTCATTCAAGAGTGATATTTTTTTAGATTGGCTGCATTAAAGGTTCCAATGCGCTCTCCTGTCCTAAGGTCTTCTATCACATAACTTCCATTGTTTAAAGGCTGTCGGATACGACTAGGGCCATAATACAAGGATAGAAATTTCCCATATATGCGGTCTATAGGACTAGAAATTCCGGGTCTCCTTATAAGGATAAGGTCTCCTTCTACTAGTGGTTCTCTAAACCTCTGGCGTCTAGTTCTTCTCAAGCGCTTGGCAGCTTGTCTGTCCATAGTCTCTCTCGCAGCTAAAAGTCTGCTGGCATGTGATGGTTGTAAACAAGGTGGATTTACAATCACACGATCCCATATTCTCAGCGGCATCTGGTTCAAATGCAAGACCATAGGTATTTGACCAGTGCTTTCATGTACTGTTGAATTAATACATTTTGCCATAATAACAAGGACTTCAGTCCATCGCCAGTGTTCTTCTTGACAATATAATCGACAGAATTTTGCGATAATAGACATCACGCATTCTGCTGGGTTGCTCTCTGGATGTCGAATAGATGATAAAACATGACCTATTTCAAGCTCATTCATGGCATTGGCAAATTCTGCTGAGGTGTACTGTGATCCGTGATCAGTCAACAAGAATTGTGGCTTTCCTGCCTCCGGTATCACTTGACGTCTAATCCTCTGAATAATCTGATGTGCAGTAGCTTTTTGAATTGGATGAAGCATGGTATATTTCGTGAACACATCCACCGTTACAACGATGTATCGATTCCCACGACGAGCCTTAGGTATTGGGCCATACAGGTCCTGTGCATACAACTCTCTAGGTTGAGTTGGTAGTATTGGTCTAGGTTGTTCCTTCAGCAAGTGTGACGTGTACTTGTTCCGCTGGCATGCGTCGCAAGCACGTAAACACTGTCTAACGGTGGCTCCTAACCCTTTCCATGTGAAAGACTCCTTAATAGTTGCAATGGTTTTGTCTGTTCCACCATGTCCAATGGATAAATGTACCATAAGAATAACAGATTCCTGCTATCTCCTAGGAATAACTGCACGCAGTTGAGTGTGGTCCTCGTCTACAAACATGTATAAGACACGATGATAAATCAAATAATCATCTGCAACAGCAGCAATCCTTGCATAATGATCATCCTGTGGATCCATTCTTCGTTCTAGGAAACGGATAATATGTCTGAGTTCCTCCTCACGTCGCTGTCCTTCAGGTAAATGACGAAATCGGCGAAGGTGTTCCTCGCATTCTCCCTCGATGTCTATGGCATTAACAGTAGCTTCAGGATTCCGGCTGAGGATGTCGGCCAACACATTCTCTCTGCCTGGTCGATAAACTATTTCCAAATCGAACTGTTGGAGAAACAGCGTTCAACGTGTGATCCTGTCGCTTGCCAGTCTTGTTCTCAAGATGAAGGTCAACGCATGATGATCGGTTCTCACAATAATCCTCTGACCTAACAGAAGTTTCTGCCAGTATTCAAGTGCGTAAACAATTGCAAGTGCTTCTATCTCGGTCGTGAAGTAGTGAGATTCATGTGGTCTTAAACGTCGGCTTAAGAAAGCAATGTAATGACGTTTCTTCTCATCATCTTCCTGCAGTAAAATGGCTCCTATACCAATGGCAGATGCATCAGTTTCTAGAATAAAGTTCCGAGAGTAATCTGGATATTCTAACTGAATTGAGTCCACAAGCATCTGTTTAGCTCTCCTGAAAGCTATCTCGCATTCATCATTCCAGTTCCACCTGCAGTTCTTTTTCAATAATCCTTGCAGTGGTGCAACAGTTTCGGAATACTTCTCACAATGAGCAGCAAAGAATTGGAGAATTCCTAAGAATTGTCTCACGTGTTTCACACGGGTTGGTGTTGGAAATGCAGCAACAGTTCTAATCTTTGCCGGATTCGGTCTATATCCTTCTCCATTGATTATGTGTCCTACGAATTTCACTTCTTTCTGAAAGAATCGACACTTGTCAAACTTGACCTTAAAATTTGCCTGTCGGAGATTCTCAAAAACAAGGCGCAATGTCTTTAAATGCTCTTCTTCTGTTCCCGAAGCTATGATTATGTCATCCACATAACATATTACTTTCTGCTTCACTTCATGAGTCAGCTTGGCATCAAGTGCTCTGATTAATGCGGCTCCGGCATTTTTCAATCCAAATGGTAGTTTTTGGAATACGTAAGTAGTCTGATCAAACAAGAATCCAGTATATTTCTGAGTATGCTCAGATAATCTGATATGGTAATAAGACTGAACCAAGTCTAATGATGAAAATATCCTTTTTCCTTTGAACTTCCTGAGAATGTCCCTAATCTTGGGCGGTCTGTCGTGCTCAGGAGCTAGGCGTTCATTCAAGGCTCTGGCATCAAGACAAAGTCTCAAGCTACCATCTACCTTAATCACAGGTATTATGGGATTCAAGAAAGGAGTCGGTGATTTCTTGATTGTACCTGCTGCTTCCATCTCATGGATCTTCTTAGCAGCTTCTTCGAGATGTTTCTCGGCAATCGGATAGATCCTTTTCTGGAATGGGGAATCGTCCAGTAATACAAGATCATACTCGTAGTCTAATATCTCACCAGGTGTGGTGTCGAATATATCTCGGTATTCGTTCAGTATTGCCTCAAGATCCTCATGTGTGGGTGCTGATAACGATTCTGCCTCTTCGTCGGCATCTAGTGTCGCCTCAATTTCCTTGCCATTTAATGCTTCGACTACGTCTACTTCGGATAGGAATTCCGGTTCTTCTTCAATTAGGCTCATCTGAATGGGTTCGTTTGGCTTGAACTCTACCGTATTCCGTCCCATGTCAATGATTCCATCATATTTTCTAATGAAGTCTGCGCCTAAAATGGCATCATGATGCAGGCCCTTCATTACGAGAAATTCGTGCAAGTACACGTGGCTCGAAATCTTCACAGTACACAAAATCTGGATTTTGCACGTTACAACGCGGTCAGGTATGACACCTCTGACTCTTATAGCTGAAATGGGCAACTCCGTCACCTCAGAGTTTGCTCTAAGTCTGGCATGGCAATCGGCGGAAATTACACTAATCATCGCTCCAGTGTCGATGAGTATGACTACACTGACTTCATTCAAGGTGGCTACAATCTTGGGTAGACGTGTTAATTCATAATTGTGGTTCGTCGTTCGTCGTTCGTCCAACAAGTCTTCTTGGATTGGCTCCCAGAGTAATATAGAGGCAGTTACTCGGTGCTCAACCAAACAAGAATCTATTGATTTTTCGGAGTTTTTTTTTCTGTCATGGCGAGAAGTACTGGGCTGGTTCTGCTCCGTCTCCTGCGCCGAATGTCTATTTTCCCTCGAAGTAGGGTTCCGTTCTCCCTCTTCTTGGATCTGCAATTCTCTCAATTGTTGGAGGTACTCACGGCTCTCCCGCGCTCTTCCTTTCCAATCCCTGTCTGGCTGGTATCTAGGGTCTCGATTTCTGTCGTAACCCCCACTATATCGATAGTCTCTACGGATACGTCCGTGTTGCTGATTTCTTCCTTCATTCTCTCGGCGGTTGTTTTCATGACGTCGGTTGTCGTCCGTCCTTCGGTCGAATCGCCGGTCCCAATGACTTCGCCGGTCATCATGTTGATTTCGAGTATACGGAGTGTTGTTCCATTCTCTCCTGTTATAACTGTAATTGTTATCACGTCGCCCAGAATCCTCTGTGGTTTGTGTTTGTTGTGGCGTCTGGCTCACTTTATCAACAGTCGTCAGATTCATATGTCTATCCTCGCGTCTATCAGCCTTCTGCTGACGGTGTGTAGGAAACTGTTCTGTGTTAGCGTCCAACCTTCGCAGTATCTGGTCACACTGCTGGAAAGTGGATGCCCCTGCAGCGATTAACACACGTTGTACATCCGCAGGGTACTGCCAAACAATTGTGTTCACCAAATCTTGTTCGGACAACGGAGGCTGAAGACAACGGAGCTTCGCGAGCTGTATTGCGAAGTAATTCGCATAACGAGTAGGTGTATTGGAACTGTACCTTCGAGTGTACATCTCAGCTCGGATACTCTGCTGGATGTCGCTCGACCAATATGTTCTTAATAACGCTTCCTTAAAGTCTTGGTAGCCTGTAAATGAGTATCGGAATGCTCTGAACCAGGTACCGGCTTGTCCCTCAAGCAGTCGCTCTATAACTCTTAGTTCCCTCTCAGGAGTTACCATAGTATCACGTAAGTAGCTTTCGACATTTGCTAGGAATTCCACTGGAGTGACACCGCTCCCAGTTCCCGAGAAGCGAGCTGGTTGCTCCTCTCTTGAACGAATTATGGTGACATTTCCCTGCGTATTCGCGGGTCTGAAAGTATTTTGCATGTAACTCTGCGTAGGAGTGTTAGTCTCATGACTAATTCGATTAGATGCTGGTTGAAACGGGTGAGCGTCAAAGTTCAAGGTCTGACCTTGCGCTAAATTAGTGAATTGTGACGGTTGCGATTCCATAGGCGCGCTGGGTTGGAAATGGGTAGGCATCATTCCTCCTGATTGAGATATAGGCGTTTCCTGAGATTCTCCCATTTGTGGGTGTACGTGTCTCTCTCTTGGAGTCGTCTCGAGTCTGTCCAGGCGTCTTTCTATTACTTCAAGACCTGGGATGGTTCTGGCTGCGACTTTGTTGCCTAAGTCGTTCAATTGCAGCTCGATCCTGTCAACCTTTCCCTTCAGGTTTGTGTCTACCTCGCGTATGGCCGTCCTAAGGTTATAACTGAGGTCTAACCTCTCGGTCACCGCGACTTCCTCAAATCTCTTTTGTAAGGAATCGATATCTCCTTCAACTCTGGACATATTTTCTTGGATTTTACCCACATCGTCTCTAACCTCGGCTACCTTAGCCTTGACTGTAGCTTCGTGTTCGTTGAGGTCACCTCTCAATAACATGAGGTCAATTTTGTGTTCCTCATGATGAACATCAACTGTCTCACGTAGACTGGCTACGGTTTCCGTCAATTCAGAAATGTTTCTCCTGTTGGTGTTAAGTTCCTCTTTAATCTCCATCATGCCATCAACGATAGTCTTCACGTTGTTATTAACGGCATTGGCCGCTCCTCTCATCAAGATTAAACCAACGTTCATGGTTGCCATGTCCTTCTTCACGTTTCCGATAAATCCCTCGACGTGATCTAGTCGAGTCCCGAATTCTTCCCTGGTATGTTCCAGATCTGCTCTCATGTCTATCTGGACTTTATTCAAGGTTGTCTGAATTTGAGCTGTGTGCTCCTCCAATCGGGTTTGCACCTCCTCCCTAGCTCTATTCATCTGGTCGGTTAAGCAATCTACGCGCTGGTTAGCCTCCTGATGGTGTCGTATGACATCAACCCTAACAGCTGCTAAACCTGTCGTCAGATCATTTCTCGCTTCGATCCTATATGTGTCCATGTCTGCCCTGACTTGAGTTAAATCAGCCCTAACATTATTTACAGAGTGGGTGTTAATCTCTAAGTCCTGTCTTACATTGTTGACTTCCTGTCTAACCTGGTCCACATGACCACTGACATTGTTGACTTCCTGTCTAACCTGGTCCACATGACCACTGACATTGTTGACTTCCTGTCTAACCTGGTCTACATGACCACTTACATTGTTGACTTCCTGTCTAACCTGGTCCACATGACCACTGACATTGTTGACTTCCTGTCTAACCTGGTCCACATGACCACTTACAGTATTTACAGCCTGAGTATTCTGACCTAAGTCAGCAGTAATCTGTTGAAGATTGGCATTCACACCTGCCATCATCTCTCCAAACACACGACGAATAGTTTCCTCATCCATAGATAAGAAATATATGAGAAAGTGAGGGATCAATTTCTACTGGAACTTACAGCTATGATTAGTTACTTGGTGGTATAAAGCTTGCTTCATTTATATAAATATCACGAGTACAGCTGGAGTATGCAAACTAAGTGCTTCTACATTTACAAAGACAACGGTGAGCAAAGCAAAGTATTACATTTACTTAGGATGAGGCATCATCAAAGAAAATCCTATCCTTCATTTATCCAACACTAAAGCCTCACCCCATGGACTTCTATCAAACATGAATGCCATGCGGTCAATTGATCTGCAGTACGACTTTCTAAGTTCGTCCCAGTCCTGTCAATTTACCATTAATCATCATTAAGATCCTCAAAAAAATAACATGGTACTGAGGGTCATCACGTTAACGTCGGCCCCACGTTGGGCGCCATTTTATGTGACCGTTTAGTTGATGTCAACAACCACGATGACTCAACTAACGACACATAAATCGAATAAAAAAGTACCGTGAGGATCAGGTGACCTTCCATAAAGGCTAAAGCGGCACGAGAGTCCGTAGTCCACAGGGATCCTGGTACATGGTGACGATGGTCATAGACCGCCTAAGGAAAGGTTCACCTTAAAACTAGACTGAGAAAATAAACATCCAGACTCATGTAAAACACCGTGAACATTTATTAAATTTCACAAGCCCCTAACCTAGTTCGGAGGGTTATAATCGGCTAGTCCGAAAATTAATAAATAAACAAAGATAAAGAACAGGTCCCCCTACCTGAGAAGTTACTGAAAACCCTCGCGAAAGATCTAACTCACAATGATAAAGCAACAACAGCAACGCTAGGAATATGGTACGACGCAAGTCCCTAGTTCAAGTTACAAGATCAAGCTAATATCTGAATTTACATTTAACAGGGTAGCAAAACAAATCTAGGTTAGGATGGTACCATTTCGACATTTAAATTTAACATTAATACAACTAGCTAAGTCCTATCAATTAACAAAATTTACGGCGATGACGTCCGTAAAAGAAAACAATTACATCCAAAAGCTAAGTGTACAGCCATGAAAAACAAACAATTTAATTATGCTTAATAACTATGTGCTAACAGCACACAATAAAGTAACATGTAGGGTTTAATACACTTGACATCATAAATTAATAACGAAATAGACACAGTAGTTTTATTAAAAATTCCTGCCTACACCTTGGTTTACTCTTTGTAAACCATAGTCATCTAATGTGTATAGTTACGGTGACGAATGCGCAGTTGAGACCACGTCTGACATCGCATGGCCTGAGCTCCACAAGCTACGAACTCTAGGTTCGCACATGCTTCAGGTCGCTACAAAAATGTCAACTGTCCTAGTCATTTCCTCACAAGGAAATTATCTTCAACTGCACGGCTATGTCAACAGTTCCAGAATGCGAAGAACAAAGTTAGATAGAAAGAATCGTTAGTTAGGCTTGTTTTACAACAATTATGCATTTTATTATTAGAATGTCGGTTTATAGGTTTATCGTAGGATTATGGCGAATAACATTGACAATAGCCTGGGCACGGAGTGTCTCCAACTGAGATCATTCTCCACCAAAAAGCCTCGACTCAACAGTCGGAATATAATCAACGAGTATAACAACTCGGACACACAATAACACGGGTTACCAGCGGCGCTAAGCTCGCGTTCAATAACTCTGGGATAGGCCTGTACAACAGTTACCTTCCAATAACATCTGGTCAACGGGATCATCCCCGGACAAAGCATACAATAACATCCTGCTATAACAGGGTAGACTTCACCATCCTATAGAAAACCTTAAATAACTGTACCTGTCATACGACAATACACGCAACAGAGCGTTAAACTAACAAAAACCGATCCATAAAACAAGTGATCAAATACAAGAGTGGAAACTGATTTCCATAAGCAAAATAGCAATGAAAGGAAAAGCGAATACAAATTGTACTCTGTCCTCGTCTATAGTAGTTTTGTCTCACAATAAAGCAGGCGTGCTCTAGGTCACTGGGTTACATAACCAGTTTATTCAAGGCCGGCGATTTAATGAATACAAAACCTGCACTTGGCCGGTTCATAAAAACTTTACAATAGGTTACGGATCTCTACAGAGTCCGTGTATCAAACGCACGCTATAAATCTGAGTATAGTAATACAATTCCGTCTTTCTACCAAAGACGTCTAAATGAAAGTAAACTTACAATAACTGAAGCTCTTTGCTTTAAAAATGCAACTCAGTAGTTGCTAGAACATCAAATAAAAACGTGTCTCACACGACACAAGCAAAATATGATAAATGTGGCACAGATTCATACACTAGATCTGCTTAATGATACGTTGGGAACCGCGTTCGATGCTAGGCAACGAAACATTCCTTCTAGTTGTTAGGTTCAAACATGACCAAGAATAGCTTCTGAGCTTATTCAAAATGAAATATAATGCATTTACAAACTGGTAGTTACAGTCGACTACCTAAATGATACGACCGTTCTAACGACAGTCAGGGGTGTAACAAAGGATGGCTGCGAAGAATGCAGTCAATTAATAACCAAGGCATCTGATTGCCATAACTACAGTCAGCAAAGACTTGAAAATTACCCCAAGTAGGGTTGAACAAAATAGCCTCAAAATGACTACGATCAGGTTCAGCAAAAAGGTAGGCATTGACGTTCCACGACGTTCACCAAGCTGCACCAGGGCTGACCAAAATGTCTGACCCCAAGGGTGTCTCACTCTAAACTGAAATAAATGACATCTAACTAATCTAGTTACATCCCTACCTAGAAAAATGGCTGACACTGAGTGTGGTTGATTCACAAACTACATTAAAACTACTATACCACCAGAAACTAGAACAAAGAAGGGGTGTGACAAAAACTCACGAAATGGAGGAGCTCTCACTCAGCTCTCTATTCCACAACAAGGGTTGTACATAAACCTCTCTTGCTCTCTGGATCGGTATCCTCCTCATCAGGATTCCCATCTGGACTCCCCCAAAGACCAGGGTTCGATTTGTCCCTGTCGACATCTTCGTGGATATGCCTGGAAATGGCATTTTGGCTCCTTCCCTCTCGTTCATCGTTCTGGAAGTTCCACCATCATGCGGGTTCCTGTAGAAACGTCACCCCCCCCCCCATACCGGGATGGTATTATCCCATGTTGACTGCTTCAACCATGGTGAAGAAAAGTCCAATCACGTGGGTAGCGAAATAAGTTGCGTGATTAATCATCCTCTCACTTCCAAAATTATAATGTCCGTCGTGACTAATATAGGCTTCAATTATAAAATACGACACAGCCTTAATCTTGCAGATGTGGATTAGCATGTGAGCTAACACTATTTTATAATGCTGCACGTGCTAGTGACGCTACTTTTGTATCACGCAGCATCCGTGAATTATACGACGTTTCAAAGATGAAATTTCCACTTTGGCAATTTAAATATCTCATACAATTATAATCACACTTATTCAGGATAATTGTAACACTATTACCTGTATATTTCCACTAGGCATCTGCCCTCCACATACGCGTGGGTAATATGTGATGTCACAGCAATGTTGTGCAATACACTACACTTGCCAATAATTATTTCCCAAGCTTCTTATTTAATTCACTGGACTTCATCGACAGTGAATATTAGTATTTGCTTGCTCGATGGCACCTTAAAATCACTTTTAACGCTAAACAGCGGATATTCTTCTACGTCTCGTAGGACAAATGTAATTCCACGCCTACACAAGGCGGATTCTCAAGACGCAGTGCTCGGGTACTGGGTGTCTCTAGAAAGTAGGTCGTCAAAACGAAAACGTTGAGCGACTACTTACGTTCCTTTTTGCGTATCTGCAAGGGTATTACCTTACCTAAAGTAAAAATAAACATTCTCCAAAATGTTTTAATAATGCAGCATGACGAAATGGAATATTCTGAGTCTCGTAGGAAAGATAAAAATAATTAATAAGACCTCAGATAATAATTAGCAGTTTACACCAAAGTCAAAAGTGCGATTCACCGCTACTTCAAAGTATCGCGTGATCTCTCAGCTTCACGTGGCTTCCTGGGTGTGTTCAAAAGTACAACATCCCATCATGAATGCTCTGTCATAAAAAAATATCACATGAACCATAGCTCAGCGGGTTCATCTGCCTCTCTGTCGTTTCAAATAAAATGTTGGGATAACATTTTTATTTGCTTTGAAATTCATTCAAGAGTGATATTTTTTTAGATTGGCTGCATTAAAGGTTCCAATGCGCTCTCCTGTCCTAAGGTCTTCTATCACATAACTTCCATTGTTTAAAGGCTGTCGGATACGACTAGGGCCATAATACAAGGATAGAAATTTCCCATATATGCGGTCTATAGGACTAGAAATTCCGGGTCTCCTTATAAGGATAAGGTCTCCTTCTACTAGTGGTTCTCTAAACCTCTGGCGTCTAGTTCTTCTCAAGCGCTTGGCAGCTTGTCTGTCCATAGTCTCTCTCGCAGCTAAAAGTCTGCTGGCATGTGATGGTTGTAAACAAGGTGGATTTACAATCACACGATCCCATATTCTCAGCGGCATCTGGTTCAAATGCAAGACCATAGGTATTTGACCAGTGCTTTCATGTACTGTTGAATTAATACATTTTGCCATAATAACAAGGACTTCAGTCCATCGCCAGTGTTCTTCTTGACAATATAATCGACAGAATTTTGCGATAATAGACATCACGCATTCTGCTGGGTTGCTCTCTGGATGTCGAATAGATGATAAAACATGACCTATTTCAAGCTCATTCATGGCATTGGCAAATTCTGCTGAGGTGTACTGTGATCCGTGATCAGTCAACAAGAATTGTGGCTTTCCTGCCTCCGGTATCACTTGACGTCTAATCCTCTGAATAATCTGATGTGCAGTAGCTTTTTGAATTGGATGAAGCATGGTATATTTCGTGAACACATCCACCGTTACAACGATGTATCGATTCCCACGACGAGCCTTAGGTATTGGGCCATACAGGTCCTGTGCATACAACTCTCTAGGTTGAGTTGGTAGTATTGGTCTAGGTTGTTCCTTCAGCAAGTGTGACGTGTACTTGTTCCGCTGGCATGCGTCGCAAGCACGTAAACACTGTCTAACGGTGGCTCCTAACCCTTTCCATGTGAAAGACTCCTTAATAGTTGCAATGGTTTTGTCTGTTCCACCATGTCCAATGGATAAATGTACCATAAGAATAACAGATTCCTGCTATCTCCTAGGAATAACTGCACGCAGTTGAGTGTGGTCCTCGTCTACAAACATGTATAAGACACGATGATAAATCAAATAATCATCTGCAACAGCAGCAATCCTTGCATAATGATCATCCTGTGGATCCATTCTTCGTTCTAGGAAACGGATAATATGTCTGAGTTCCTCCTCACGTCGCTGTCCTTCAGGTAAATGACGAAATCGGCGAAGGTGTTCCTCGCATTCTCCCTCGATGTCTATGGCATTAACAGTAGCTTCAGGATTCCGGCTGAGGATGTCGGCCAACACATTCTCTCTGCCTGGTCGATAAACTATTTCCAAATCGAACTGTTGGAGAAACAGCGTTCAACGTGTGATCCTGTCGCTTGCCAGTCTTGTTCTCAAGATGAAGGTCAACGCATGATGATCGGTTCTCACAATAATCCTCTGACCTAACAGAAGTTTCTGCCAGTATTCAAGTGCGTAAACAATTGCAAGTGCTTCTATCTCGGTCGTGAAGTAGTGAGATTCATGTGGTCTTAAACGTCGGCTTAAGAAAGCAATGTAATGACGTTTCTTCTCATCATCTTCCTGCAGTAAAATGGCTCCTATACCAATGGCAGATGCATCAGTTTCTAGAATAAAGTTCCGAGAGTAATCTGGATATTCTAACTGAATTGAGTCCACAAGCATCTGTTTAGCTCTCCTGAAAGCTATCTCGCATTCATCATTCCAGTTCCACCTGCAGTTCTTTTTCAATAATCCTTGCAGTGGTGCAACAGTTTCGGAATACTTCTCACAATGAGCAGCAAAGAATTGGAGAATTCCTAAGAATTGTCTCACGTGTTTCACACGGGTTGGTGTTGGAAATGCAGCAACAGTTCTAATCTTTGCCGGATTCGGTCTATATCCTTCTCCATTGATTATGTGTCCTACGAATTTCACTTCTTTCTGAAAGAATCGACACTTGTCAAACTTGACCTTAAAATTTGCCTGTCGGAGATTCTCAAAAACAAGGCGCAATGTCTTTAAATGCTCTTCTTCTGTTCCCGAAGCTATGATTATGTCATCCACATAACATATTACTTTCTGCTTCACTTCATGAGTCAGCTTGGCATCAAGTGCTCTGATTAATGCGGCTCCGGCATTTTTCAATCCAAATGGTAGTTTTTGGAATACGTAAGTAGTCTGATCAAACAAGAATCCAGTATATTTCTGAGTATGCTCAGATAATCTGATATGGTAATAAGACTGAACCAAGTCTAATGATGAAAATATCCTTTTTCCTTTGAACTTCCTGAGAATGTCCCTAATCTTGGGCGGTCTGTCGTGCTCAGGAGCTAGGCGTTCATTCAAGGCTCTGGCATCAAGACAAAGTCTCAAGCTACCATCTACCTTAATCACAGGTATTATGGGATTCAAGAAAGGAGTCGGTGATTTCTTGATTGTACCTGCTGCTTCCATCTCATGGATCTTCTTAGCAGCTTCTTCGAGATGTTTCTCGGCAATCGGATAGATCCTTTTCTGGAATGGGGAATCGTCCAGTAATACAAGATCATACTCGTAGTCTAATATCTCACCAGGTGTGGTGTCGAATATATCTCGGTATTCGTTCAGTATTGCCTCAAGATCCTCATGTGTGGGTGCTGATAACGATTCTGCCTCTTCGTCGGCATCTAGTGTCGCCTCAATTTCCTTGCCATTTAATGCTTCGACTACGTCTACTTCGGATAGGAATTCCGGTTCTTCTTCAATTAGGCTCATCTGAATGGGTTCGTTTGGCTTGAACTCTACCGTATTCCGTCCCATTTCAATGATTCCATCATATTTTCTAATGAAGTCTGCGCCTAAAATGGCATCATGATGCAGGCCCTTCATTACGAGAAATTCGTGCAAGTACACGTGGCTCGAAATCTTCACAGTACACAAAATCTGGATTTTGCACGTTACAACGCGGTCAGGTATGACACCTCTGACTCTTATAGCTGAAATGGGCAACTCCGTCACCTCAGAGTTTGCTCTAAGTCTGGCATGGCAATCGGCGGAAATTACACTAATCATCGCTCCAGTGTCGATGAGTATGACTACACTGACTTCATTCAAGGTGGCTACAATCTTGGGTAGACGTGTTAATTCATAATTGTGGTTCGTCGTTCGTCGTTCGTCCAACAAGTCTTCTTGGATTGGCTCCCAGAGTAATATAGAGGCAGTTACTCGGTGCTCAACCAAACAAGAATCTATTGATTTTTCGGAGTTTTTTTTTCTGTCATGGCGAGAAGTACTGGGCTGGTTCTGCTCCGTCTCCTGCGCCGAATGTCTATTTTCCCTCGAAGTAGGGTTCCGTTCTCCCTCTTCTTGGATCTGCAATTCTCTCAATTGTTGGAGGTACTCACGGCTCTCCCGCGCTCTTCCTTTCCAATCCCTGTCTGGCTGGTATCTAGGGTCTCGATTTCTGTCGTAACCCCCACTATATCGATAGTCTCTACGGATACGTCCGTGTTGCTGATTTCTTCCTTCATTCTCTCGGCGGTTGTTTTCATGACGTCGGTTGTCGTCCGTCCTTCGGTCGAATCGCCGGTCCCAATGACTTCGCCGGTCATCATGTTGATTTCGAGTATACGGAGTGTTGTTCCATTCTCTCCTGTTATAACTGTAATTGTTATCACGTCGCCCAGAATCCTCTGTGGTTTGTGTTTGTTGTGGCGTCTGGCTCACTTTATCAACAGTCGTCAGATTCATATGTCTATCCTCGCGTCTATCAGCCTTCTGCTGACGGTGTGTAGGAAACTGTTCTGTGTTAGCGTCCAACCTTCGCAGTATCTGGTCACACTGCTGGAAAGTGGATGCCCCTGCAGCGATTAACACACGTTGTACATCCGCAGGGTACTGCCAAACAATTGTGTTCACCAAATCTTGTTCGGACAACGGAGGCTGAAGACAACGGAGCTTCGCGAGCTGTATTGCGAAGTAATT
Organism: Meconema thalassinum; assembly: GCA_946902985.2. Lineage (NCBI taxonomy): Eukaryota > Metazoa > Arthropoda > Insecta > Orthoptera > Tettigoniidae > Meconema > Meconema thalassinum. The sequence goes on along the minus strand of OX336388.2, from coordinate 2,093,455,943 downwards.
CGCATAACGAGTAGGTGTATTGGAACTGTACCTTCGAGTGTACATCTCAGCTCGGATACTCTGCTGGATGTCGCTCGACCAATATGTTCTTAATAACGCTTCCTTAAAGTCTTGGTAGCCTGTAAATGAGTATCGGAATGCTCTGAACCAGGTACCGGCTTGTCCCTCAAGCAGTCGCTCTATAACTCTTAGTTCCCTCTCAGGAGTTACCATAGTATCACGTAAGTAGCTTTCGACATTTGCTAGGAATTCCACTGGAGTGACACCGCTCCCAGTTCCCGAGAAGCGAGCTGGTTGCTCCTCTCTTGAACGAATTATGGTGACATTTCCCTGCGTATTCGCGGGTCTGAAAGTATTTTGCATGTAACTCTGCGTAGGAGTGTTAGTCTCATGACTAATTCGATTAGATGCTGGTTGAAACGGGTGAGCGTCAAAGTTCAAGGTCTGACCTTGCGCTAAATTAGTGAATTGTGACGGTTGCGATTCCATAGGCGCGCTGGGTTGGAAATGGGTAGGCATCATTCCTCCTGATTGAGATATAGGCGTTTCCTGAGATTCTCCCATTTGTGGGTGTACGTGTCTCTCTCTTGGAGTCGTCTCGAGTCTGTCCAGGCGTCTTTCTATTACTTCAAGACCTGGGATGGTTCTGGCTGCGACTTTGTTGCCTAAGTCGTTCAATTGCAGCTCGATCCTGTCAACCTTTCCCTTGAGGTTTGTGTCTACCTCGCGTATGGCCGTCCTAAGGTTATAACTGAGGTCTAACCTCTCGGTCACCGCGACTTCCTCAAATCTCTTTTGTAAGGAATCGATATCTCCTTCAACTCTGGACATATTTTCTTGGATTTTACCCACATCGTCTCTAACCTCGGCTACCTTAGCCTTGACTGTAGCTTCGTGTTCGTTGAGGTCACCTCTCAATAACATGAGGTCAATTTTGTGTTCCTCATGATGAACATCAACTGTCTCACGTAGACTGGCTACGGTTTCCGTCAATTCAGAAATGTTTCTCCTGTTGGTGTTAAGTTCCTCTTTAATCTCCATCATGCCATCAACGATAGTCTTCACGTTGTTATTAACGGCATTGGCAGCTCCTCTCATCAAGATTAAACCAACGTTCATGGTTGCCATGTCCTTCTTCACGTTTCCGATAAATCCCTCGACGTGATCTAGTCGAGTCCCGAATTCTTCCCTGGTATGTTCCAGATCTGCTCTCATGTCTATCTGGACTTTATTCAAGGTTGTCTGAATTTGAGCTGTGTGCTCCTCCAATCGGTTTTGCACCTCCTCCCTAGCTCTATTCATCTGGTCGGTTAAGCAATCTACGCGCTGGTTAGCCTCCTGATGGTGTCGTATGACATCAACCCTAACAGCTGCTAAACCTGTCGTCAGATCATTTCTCGCTTCGATCCTATATGTGTCCATGTCTGCCCTGACTTGAGTTAAATCAGCCCTAACATTATTTACAGAGTGGGTGTTAATCTCTAAGTCCTGTCTTACATTGTTGACTTCCTGTCTAACCTGGTCCACATGACCACTGACATTGTTGACTTCCTGTCTAACCTGGTCCACATGACCACTGACATTGTTGACTTCCTGTCTAACCTGGTCTACATGACCACTTACATTGTTGACTTCCTGTCTAACCTGGTCCACATGACCACTGACATTGTTGACTTCCTGTCTAACCTGGTCCACATGACCACTTACAGTATTTACAGCCTGAGTATTCTGACCTAAGTCAGCAGTAATCTGTTGAAGATTGGCATTCACACCTGCCATCATCTCTCCAAACACACGACGAATAGTTTCCTCATCCATAGATAAGAAATATATGAGAAAGTGAGGGATCAATTTCTACTGGAACTTACAGCTATGATTAGTTACTTGGTGGTATAAAGCTTGCTTCATTTATATAAATATCACGAGTACAGCTGGAGTATGCAAACTAAGTGCTTCTACATTTACAAAGACAACGGTGAGCAAAGCAAAGTATTACATTTACTTAGGATGAGGCATCATCAAAGAAAATCCTATCCTTCATTTATCCAACACTAAAGCCTCACCCCATGGACTTCTATCAAACATGAATGCCATGCGGTCAATTGATCTGCAGTACGACTTTCTAAGTTCGTCCCAGTCCTGTCAATTTACCATTAATCATCATTAAGATCCTCAAAAAAATAACATGGTACTGAGGGTCATCACGTTAACGTCGGCCCCACGTTGGGCGCCATTTTATGTGACCGTTTAGTTGATGTCAACAACCACGATGACTCAACTAACGACACATAAATCGAATAAAAAAGTACCGTGAGGATCAGGTGACCTTCCATAAAGGCTAAAGCGGCACGAGAGTCCGTAGTCCACAGGGATCCTGGTACATGGTGACGATGGTCATAGACCGCCTAAGGAAAGGTTCACCTTAAAACTAGACTGAGAAAATAAACATCCAGACTCATGTAAAACACCGTGAACATTTATTAAATTTCACAAGCCCCTAGCCTAGTTCGGAGGGTTATAATCGGCTAGTCCGCAAATTAATAAATAAACAAAGATAAAGAACAGGTCCCCCTACCTGAGAAGTTACTGAAAACCCTCGCGAAAGATCTAACTCACAATGATAAAGCAACAACAGCAACGCTAGGAATATGGTACGACGCAAGTCCCTAGTTCAAGTTACAAGATCAAGCTAATATCTGAATTTACATTTAACAGGGTAGCAAAACAAATCTAGGTTAGGATGGTACCATTTCGACATTTAAATTTAACATTAATACAACTAGCTAAGTCCTATCAATTAACAAAATTTACGGCGATGACGTCCGTAAAAGAAAACAATTACATCCAAAAGCTAAGTGTACAGCCATGAAAAACAAACAATTTAATTATGCTTAATAACTATGTGCTAACAGCACACAATAAAGTAACATGTAGGGTTTAATACACTTGACATCATAAATTAATAACGAAATAGACACAGTAGTTTTATTAAAAATTCCTGCCTACACCTTGGTTTACTCTTTGTAAACCATAGTCATCTAATGTGTATAGTTACGGTGACGAATGCGCAGTTGAGACCACGTCTGACATCGCATGGCCTGAGCTCCACAAGCTACGAACTCTAGGTTCGCACATGCTTCAGGTCGCTACAAAAATGTCAACTGTCCTAGTCATTTCCTCACAAGGAAATTATCTTCAACTGCACGGCTATGTCAACAGTTCCAGAATGCAAAGAACAAAGTTAGATAGAAAGAATCGTTAGTTAGGCTTGTTTTACAACAATTATGCATTTTATTATTAGAATGTCGGTTTATAGGTTTATCGTAGGATTATGGCGAATAACATTGACAATAGCCTGGGCACGGAGTGTCTCCAACTGAGATCATTCTCCACCAAAAAGCCTCGACTCAACAGTCGGAATATAATCAACGAGTATAACAACTCGGACACACAATAACACGGGTTACCAGCGGCGCTAAGCTCGCGTTCAATAACTCTGGGATAAGCCTGTACAACAGTTACCTTCCAATAACATCTGGTCAACGGGATCATCCCCGGACAAAGCATACAATAACATCCTGCTATAACAGGGTAGACTTCACCATCCTATAGAAAACCTTAAATAACTGTACCTGTCATACGACAATACACGCAACAGAGCGTTAAACTAACAAAAACCGATCCATAAAACAAGTGATCAAATACAAGAGTGGAAACTGATTTCCATAAGCAAAATAGCAATGAAAGGAAAAGCGAATACAAATTGTACTCTGTCCTCGTCTATAGTAGTTTTGTCTCACAATAAAGCAGGCGTGCTCTAGGTCACTGGGTTACATAACCAGTTTATTCAAGGCCGGCGATTTAATCAATACAAAACCTGCACTTGGCCGGTTCATAAAAACTTTACAATAGGTTACGGATCTCTACAGAGTCCGTGTATCAAACGCACGCTATAAATCTGAGTATAGTAATACAATTCCGTCTTTCTACCAAAGACGTCTAAATGAAAGTAAACTTACAATAACTGAAGCTCTTTGCTTTAAAAATGCAACTCAGTAGTTGCTAGAACATCAAATAAAAACGTGTCTCACACGACACAAGCAAAATATGATAAATGTGGCACAGATTCATACACTAGATCTGCTTAATGATACGTTGGGAACCGCGTTCGATGCTAGGCAACGAAACATTCCTTCTAGTTGTTAGGTTCAAACATGACCAAGAATAGCTTCTGAGCTTATTCAAAATGAAATATAATGCATTTACAAACTGGTAGTTACAGTCGACTACCTAAATGATACGACCGTTCTAACGACAGTCAGGGGTGTAACAAAGGATGGCTGCGAAGAATGCAGTCAATTAATAACCAAGGCATCTGATTGCCATAACTACAGTCAGCAAAGACTTGAAAATTACCCCAAGTAGGGTTGAACAAAATAGCCTCAAAATGACTACGATCAGGTTCAGCAAAAAGGTAGGCATTGACGTTCCACGACGTTCACCAAGCTGCACCAGGGCTGACCAAAATGTCTGACCCCAAGGGTGTCTCACTCTAAACTGAAATAAATGACATCTAACTAATCTAGTTACATCCCTACCTAGAAAAATGGCTGACACTGAGTGTGGTTGATTCACAAACTACATTAAAACTACTATACCACCAGAAACTAGAACAAAGAAGGGGTGTGACAAAAACTCACGAAATGGAGGAGCTCTCACTCAGCTCTCTATTCCACAACAAGGGTTGTACATAAACCTCTCTGGCTCTCTGGATCGGTATCCTCCTCATCAGGATTCCCATCTGGACTCCCCCAAAGACCAGGGTTCGATTTGTCCCTGTCGACATCTTCGTGGATATGCCTGGAAATGGCATTTTGGCTCCTTCCCTCTCGTTCATCGTTCTGGAAGTTCCACCATCATGCGGGTTCCTGTAGAAACGTCACCCCCCCATACCGGGATGGTATTAGCCCATGTTGACTGCTTCAACCATGGTGAAGAAAAGTCCAATCACTTGGGTAGCGAAATAAGTTGCGTGATTAATCATCCTCTCACTTCCAAAATTATAATGTCCGTCGTGACTAATATAGGCTTCAATTATAAAATACGACACAGCCTTAATCTTGCAGATGTGGATTAGCATGTGAGCTAACACTATTTTATAATGCTGCACGTGCTAGTGACGCTACTTTTGTATCACGCAGCATCCGTGAATTATACGACGTTTCAAAGATGAAATTTCCACTTTGGCAATTTAAATATCTCATACAATTATAATCACACTTATTCAGGATAATTGTAACACTATTACCTGTATATTTCCACTAGGCATCTGCCCTCCACATACGCGTGGGTAATATGTGATGTCACAGCAATGTTGTGCAATACACTACACTTGCCAATAATTATTTCCCAAGCTTCTTATTTAATTCACTGGACTTCATCGACAGTGAATATTAGTATTTGCTTGCTCGATGGCACCTTAAAATCACTTTTAACGCTAAACAGCGGATATTCTTCTACGTCTCGTAGGACAAATGTAATTCCACGCCTACACAAGGCGGATTCTCAAGACGCAGTGCTCGGGTACTGGGTGTCTCTAGAAAGTAGGTCGTCAAAACGAAAACGTTGAGCGACTACTTACGTTCCTTTTTGCGTATCTGCAAGGGTATTACCTTACCTAAAGTAAAAATAAACATTCTCCAAAATGTTTTAATAATGCAGCATGACGAAATGGAATATTCTGAGTCTCGTAGGAAAGATAAAAATAATTAATAAGACCTCAGATAATAATTAGCAGTTTACACCAAAGTCAAAAGTGCGATTCACCGCTACTTCAAAGTATCGCGTGATCTCTCAGCTTCACGTGGCTTCCTGGGTGTGTTCAAAAGTACAACATCCCATCATGAATGCTCTGTCATAAAAAAATATCACATGAACCATAGCTCAGCGGGTTCATCTGCCTCTCTGTCGTTTCAAATAAAATGTTGGGATAACATTTTTATTTGCTTTGAAATTCATTCAAGAGTGATATTTTTTTAGATTGGCTGCATTAAAGGTTCCAATGCGCTCTCCTGTCCTAAGGTCTTCTATCACATAACTTCCATTGTTTAAAGGCTGTCGGATACGACTAGGGCCATAATACAAGGATAGAAATTTCCCATATATGCGGTCTATAGGACTAGAAATTCCGGGTCTCCTTATAAGGATAAGGTCTCCTTCTACTAGTGGTTCTCTAAACCTCTGGCGTCTAGTTCTTCTCAAGCGCTTGGCAGCTTGTCTGTCCATAGTCTCTCTCGCAGCTAAAAGTCTGCTGGCATGTGATGGTTGTAAACAAGGTGGATTTACAATCACACGATCCCATATTCTCAGCGGCATCTGGTTCAAATGCAAGACCATAGGTATTTGACCAGTGCTTTCATGTACTGTTGAATTAATACATTTTGCCATAAGAACAAGGACTTCAGTCCATCGCCAGTGTTCTTCTTGACAATATAATCGACAGAATTTTGCGATAATAGACATCACGCATTCTGCTGGGTTGCTCTCTGGATGTCGAATAGATGATAAAACATGACCTATTTCAAGCTCATTCATGGCATTGGCAAATTCTGCTGAGGTGTACTGTGATCCGTGATCAGTCAACAAGAATTGTGGCTTTCCTGCCTCCGGTATCACTTGACGTCTAATCCTCTGAATAATCTGATGTGCAGTAGCTTTTTGAATTGGATGAAGCATGGTATATTTCGTGAACACATCCACCGTTACAACGATGTATCGATTCCCACGACGAGCCTTAGGTATTGGGCCATACAGGTCCTGTGCATACAACACTCTAGGTTGAGTTGGTAGTATTGGTCTAGGTTGTTCCTTCAGCAAGTGTGACGTGTACTTGTTCCGCTGGCATGCGTCGCAAGCACGTAAACACTGTCTAACGGTGGCTCCTAACCCTTTCCATGTGAAAGACTCCTTAATAGTTGCAATGGTTTTGTCTGTTCCACCATGTCCAATGGATAAATGTACCATAAGAATAACAGATTCTTGGTATCTCCTAGGAATAACTGCACGCAGTTGAGTGTGGTCCTCGTCTACAAACTTGTATAAGACACGATGATAAATCAAATAATCATCTGCAACAGCAGCAATCCTTGCATAATGATCATCCTGTGGATCCATTCTTCGTTCTAGGAAACGGATAATATGTCTGAGTTCCTCCTCACGTCGCTGTCCTTCAGGTAAATGACGAAATCGGCGAAGGTGTTCCTCGCATTCTCCCTCGATGTCTATGGCATTAACAGTAGCTTCAGGATTCCGGCTGAGGATGTCGGCCAACACATTCTCTCTGCCTGGTCGATAAACTATTTCCAAATCGAACTGTTGGAGAAACAGCGTCCAACGTGTGATCCTGTCGCTTGCCAGTCTTGTTCTCAAGATGAAGGTCAACGCATGATGATCGGTTCTCACAATAATCCTCTGACCTAACAGAAGTTTCTGCCAGTATTCAAGTGCGTAAACAATTGCAAGTGCTTCTATCTCGGTCGTGAAGTAGTGAGATTCATGTGGTCTTAAACGTCGGCTTAAGAAAGCAATGTAATGACGTTTCTTCTCATCATCTTCCTGCAGTAAAATGGCTCCTATACCAATGGCAGATGCATCAGTTTCTAGAATAAAGTTCCGAGAGTAATCTGGATATTCTAACTGAATTGAGTCCACAAGCATCTGTTTAGCTCTCCTGAAAGCTATCTCGCATTCATCATTCCAGTTCCACCTGCAGTTCTTTTTCAATAATCCTTGCAGTGGTGCAACAGTTTCGGAATACTTCTCACAATGAGCAGCAAAGAATTGGAGAATTCCTAAGAATTGTCTCACGTGTTTCACACGGGTTGGTGTTGGAAATGCAGCAACAGTTCTAATCTTTGCCGGATTCGGTCTATATCCTTCTCCATTGATTATGTGTCCTACGAATTTCACTTCTTTCTGAAAGAATCGACACTTGTCAAACTTGACCTTAAAATTTGCCTGTCGGAGATTCTCAAAAACAAGGCGCAATGTCTTTAAATGCTCTTCTTCTGTTCCCGAAGCTATGATTATGTCATCCACATAACATATTACTTTCTGCTTCACTTCATGAGTCAGCTTGGCATCAAGTGCTCTGATTAATGCGGCTCCGGCATTTTTCAATCCAAATGGTAGTTTTTGGAATACGTAAGTAGTCTGATCAAACAAGAATCCAGTATATTTCTGAGTATGCTCAGATAATCTGATATGGTAATAAGACTGAACCAAGTCTAATGATGAAAATATCCTTTTTCCTTTGAACTTCCTGAGAATGTCCCTAATCTTGGGCGGTCTGTCGTGCTCAGGAGCTAGGCGTTCATTCAAGGCTCTGGCATCAAGACAAAGTCTCAAGCTTCCATCTACCTTAATCACAGGTATTATGGGATTCAAGAAAGGAGTCGGTGATTTCTTGATTGTACCTGCTGCTTCCATCTCATGGATCTTCTTAGCAGCTTCTTCGAGATGTTTCTCGGCAATCGGATAGATCCTTTTCTGGAATGGGGAATCGTCCAGTAATACAAGATCATACTCGTAGTCTAATATCTCACCAGGTGTGGTGTCGAATATATCTCGGTATTCGTTCAGTATTGCCTCAAGATCCTCATGTGTGGGTGCTGATAACGATTCTGCCTCTTCGTCGGCATCTAGTGTCGCCTCAATTTCCTTGCCATTTAATGCTTCGACTACGTCTACTTCGGATAGGAATTCCGGTTCTTCTTCAATTAGGCTCATCTGAATGGGTTGGTTCGGCTTGAACTCTACCGTATTCCGTCCCATGTCAATGATTCCATCATATTTTCTAATGAAGTCTGCGCCTAAAATGGCATCATGATGCAGGCCCTTCATTACGAGAAATTCGTGCAAGTACACGTGGCTCGAATTCTTCACAGTACACAAAATCTGGATTTTGCACGTTACAACGCGGTCAGGTATGACACCTCTGACTCTTATAGCTGAAATGGGCAACTCCGTCACCTCAGAGTTTGCTCTAAGTCTGGCATGGCAATCGGCGGAAATTACACTAATCATCGCTCCAGTGTCGATGAGTATGACTACACTGACTTCATTCAAGGTGGCTACAATCTTGGGTAGACGTGTTAATTCATAATTGTGGTTCGTCGTTCGTCGTTCGTCCAACAAGTCTTCTTGGATTGGCTCCCAGAGTAATATAGAGGCAGTTACTCGGTGCTCAACCAAACAAGAATCTATTGATTTTTCGGAGTTTTTTTTTCTGTCATGGCGAGAAGTACTGGGCTGGTTCTGTTCCGTCTCCTGCGCCGAATGTCTATTTTCCCTCGAAGTAGGGTTCCGTTCTCCCTCTTCTTGGATCTGCAATTCTCTCAATTGTTGGAGGTACTCACGGCTCTCCCGCGCTCTTCCTTTCCAATCCCTGTCTGGCTGGTATCTAGGGTCTCGATTTCTGTCGTAACCCCCACTATATCGATAGTCTCTACGGATACGTCCGTGTTGCTGATTTCTTCCTTCATTCCCTCGGCGGTTGTTTTCATGACGTCGGTTGTCGTCCGTCCTTCGGTCGAATCGCCGGTCCCAATGACTTCGCCGGTCATCATGTTGATTTCGAGTATACGGAGTGTTGTTCCATTCTCTCCTGTTATAACTGTAATTGTTATCACGTCGCCCAGAATCCTCTGTGGTTTGTGTTTGTTGTGGCGTCTGGCTCACTTTATCAACAGTCGTCAGATTCATATGTCTATCCTCGCGTCTATCAGCCTTCTGCTGACGGTGTGTAGGAAACTGTTCTGTGTTAGCGTCCAACCTTCGCAGTATCTGGTCACACTGCTGGAAAGTGGATGCCCCTGCAGCGATTAACACACGTTGTACATCCGCAGGGTACTGCCAAACAATTGTGTTCACCAAATCTTGTTCGGACAACGGAGGCTGAAGACAACGGAGCTTCGCGAGCTGTATTGCGAAGTAATTCGCATAACGAGTAGGTGTATTGGAACTGTACCTTCGAGTGTACATCTCAGCTCGGATACTCTGCTGGATGTCGCTCGACCAATATGTTCTTAATAACGCTTCCTTAAAGTCTTGGTAGCCTGTAAATGAGTATCGGAATGCTCTGAACCAGGTACCGGCTTGTCCCTCAAGCAGTCGCTCTATAACTCTTAGTTCCCTCTCAGGAGTTACCATAGTATCACGTAAGTAGCTTTCGACATTTGCTAGGAATTCCACTGGAGTGACACCGCTCCCAGTTCCCGAGAAGCGAGCTGGTTGCTCCTCTCTTGAACGAATTATGGTGACATTTCCCTGCGTATTCGCGGGTCTGAAAGTATTTTGCATGTAACTCTGCGTAGGAGTGTTAGTCTCATGACTAATTCGATTAGATGCTGGTTGAAACGGGTGAGCGTCAAAGTTCAAGGTCTGACCTTGCGCTAAATTAGTGAATTGTGACGGTTGCGATTCCATAGGCGCGCTGGGTTGGAAATGGGTAGGCATCATTCCTCCTGATTGAGATATAGGCGTTTCCTGAGATTCTCCCATTTGTGGGTGTACGTGTCTCTCTCTTGGAGTCGTCTCGAGTCTGTCCAGGCGTCTTTCTATTACTTCAAGACCTGGGATGGTTCTGGCTGCGACTTTGTTGCCTAAGTCGTTCAATTGCAGCTCGATCCTGTCAACCTTTCCCTTCAGGTTTGTGTCTACCTCGCGTATGGCCGTCCTAAGGTTATAACTGAGGTCTAACCTCTCGGTCACCGCGACTTCCTCAAATCTCTTTTGTAAGGAATCGATATCTCCTTCAACTCTGGACATATTTTCTTGGATTTTACCCACATCGTCTCTAACCTCGGCTACCTTAGCCTTGACTGTAGCTTCGTGTTCGTTGAGGTCACCTCTCAATAACATGAGGTCAATTTTGTGTTCCTCATGATGAACATCAACTGTCTCACGTAGACTGGCTACGGTTTCCGTCAATTCAGAAATGTTTCTCCTGTTGGTGTTAAGTTCCTCTTTAATCTCCATCATGCCATCAACGATAGTCTTCACGTTGTTATTAACGGCATTGGCAGCTCCTCTCATCAAGATTAAACCAACGTTCATGGTTGCCATGTCCTTCTTCACGTTTCCGATAAATCCCTCGACGTGATCTAGTCGAGTCCCGAATTCTTCCCTGGTATGTTCCAGATCTGCTCTCATGTCTATCTGGACTTTATTCAAGGTTGTCTGAATTTGAGCTGTGTGCTCCTCCAATCGGTTTTGCACCTCCTCCCTAGCTCTATTCATCTGGTCGGTTAAGCAATCTACGCGCTGGTTAGCCTCCTGATGGTGTCGTATGACATCAACCCTAACAGCTGCTAAACCTGTCGTCAGATCATTTCTCGCTTCGATCCTATATGTGTCCATGTCTGCCCTGACTTGAGTTAAATCAGCCCTAACATTATTTACAGAGTGGGTGTTAATCTCTAAGTCCTGTCTTACATTGTTAACTTCCTGTCGAACCTGGTCCACATGACCACTGACATTGTTGACTTCCTGTCTAACCTGGTCCACATGACCACTGACATTGTTGACTTCCTGTCTAACCTGGTCTACATGACCACTTACATTGTTGACTTCCTGTCTAACCTGGTCCACATGACCACTGACATTGTTGACTTCCTGTCTAACCTGGTCCACATGACCACTTACAGTATTTACAGCCTGAGTATTCTGACCTAAGTCAGCAGTAATCTGTTGAAGATTGGCATTCACACCTGCCATCATCTCTCCAAACACACGACGAATAGTTTCCTCATCCATAGATAAAAAATATATGAGAAAGTGAGGGATCAATTTCTACTGGAACTTACAGCTATGATTAGTTACTTGGTGGTATAAAGCTTGCTTCATTTATATAAATATCACGAGTACAGCTGGAGTATGCAAACTAAGTGCTTCTACATTTACAAAGACAACGGTGAGCAAAGCAAAGTATTACATTTACTTAGGATGAGGCATCATCAAAGAAAATCCTATCCTTCATTTATCCAACACTAAAGCCTCACCCCATGGACTTCTATCAAACATGAATGCCATGCGGTCAATTGATCTGCAGTACGACTTTCTAAGTTCGTCCCAGTCCTGTCAATTTACCATAAATCATCATTAAGATCCTCAAAAAAAATAACATGGTACTGAGGGTCACCACGTTAACGTCGGCCCCACGTTGGGCGCCATTTTATGTGACCGTTTAGTTGATGTCAACAACCACGATGACTCAACTAACGACACATAAATCGAATAAAAAAGTACCGTGAGGATCAGGTGACCTTCCATAAAGGCTAAAGCGGCACGAGAGTCCGTAGTCCACAGGGATCGTGGTACATGGTGACGATGGTCATAGACCGCCTAAGGAAAGGTTCACCTTAAAACTAGACTGAGAAAATAAACATCCAGACTCATGTAAAACACCGTGAACATTTATTAAATTTCACAAGCCCCTAGCCTAGTTCGGAGGGTTATAATCGGCTAGTCCGCAAATTAATAAATAAACAAAGATAAAGAACAGGTCCCCCTACCTGAGAAGTTACTGAAAACCCTCGCGAAAGATCTAACTCACAATGATAAAGCAACAACAGCAACGCTAGGAATATGGTACGACGCAAGTCCCTAGTTCAAGTTACAAGATCAAGCTAATATCTGAATTTACATTTAACAGGGTAGCAAAACAAATCTAGGTTAGGATGGTACCATTTCGACATTTAAATTTAACATTAATACAACTAGCTAAGTCCTATCAATTAACAAAATTTACGGCGATGACGTCCGTAAAAGAAAACAATTACATCCAAAAGCTAAGTGTACAGCCATGAAAAACAAACAATTTAATTATGCTTAATAACTATGTGCTAACAGCACACAATAAAGTAACATGTAGGGTTTAATACACTTGACATCATAAATTAATAACGAAATAGACACAGTAGTTTTATTAAAAATTCCTGCCTACACCTTGGTTTACTCTTTGTAAACCATAGTCATCTAATGTGTATAGTTACGGTGACGAATGCGCAGTTGAGACCACGTCTGACATCGCATGGCCTGAGCTCCACAAGCTACGAACTCTAGGTTCGCACATGCTTCAGGTCGCTACAAAAATGTCAACTGTCCTAGTCATTTCCTCACAAGGAAATTATCTTCAACTGCACGGCTATGTCAACAGTTCCAGAATGCAAAGAACAAAGTTAGATAGAAAGAATCGTTAGTTAGGCTTGTTTTACAACAATTATGCATTTTATTATTAGAATGTCGGTTTATAGGTTTATCGTAGGATTATGGCGAATAACATTGACAATAGCCTGGGCACGGAGTGTCTCCAACTGAGATCATTCTCCACCAAAAAGCCTCGACTCAACAGTCGGAATATAATCAACGAGTATAACAACTCGGACACACAATAACACGGGTTACCAGCGGCGCTAAGCTCGCGTTCAATAACTCTGGGATAGGCCTGTACAACAGTTACCTTCCAATAACATCTGGTCAACGGGATCATCCCCGGACAAAGCATACAATAACATCCTGCTATAACAGGGTAGACTTCACCATCCTATAGAAAACCTTACATAACTGTACCTGTCATACGACAATACACGCAACAGAGCGTTAAACTAACAAAAACCGATCCATAAAACAAGTGATCAAATACAAGAGTGGAAACTGATTTCCATAAGCAAAATAGCAATGAAAGGAAAAGCGAATACAAATTGTACTCTGTCCTCGTCTATAGTAGTTTTGTCTCACAATAAAGCAGGCGTGCTCTAGGTCACTGGGTTACATAACCAGTTTATTCAAGGCCGGCGATTTAATCAATACAAAACCTGCACTTGGCCGGTTCATAAAAACTTTACAATAGGTTACGGATCTCTACAGAGTCCGTGTATCAAACGCACGCTATAAATCTGAGTATAGTAATACAATTCCGTCTTTCCACCAAAGACGTCTAAATGAAAGTAAACTTACAATAACTGAAGCTCTTTGCTTTAAAAATGCAACTCAGTAGTTGCTAGAACATCAAATAAAAACGTGTCTCACACGACACAAGCAAAATATGATAAATGTGGCACAGATTCATACACTAGATCTGCTTAATGATACGTTGGGAACCGCGTTCGATGCTAGGCAACGAAACATTCCTTCTAGTTGTTAGGTTCAAACATGACCAAGAATAGCTTCTGAGCTTATTCAAAATGAAATATAATGCATTTACAAACTGGTAGTTACAGTCGACTACCTAAATGATACGACCGTTCTAACGACAGTCAGGGGTGTAACAAAGGATGGCTGCGAAGAATGCAGTCAATTAATAACCAAGGCATCTGATTGCCATAACTACAGTCAGCAAAGACTTGAAAATTACCCCAAGTAGGGTTGAACAAAATAGCCTCAAAATGACTACGATCAGGTTCAGCAAAAAGGTAGGCATTGACGTTCCACGACGTTCACCAAGCTGCACCAGGGCTGACCAAAATGTCTGACCCCAAGGGTGTCTCACTCTAAACTGAAATAAATGACATCTAACTAATCTAGTTACATCCCTACCTAGAAAAATGGCTGACACTGAGTGTGGTTGATTCACAAACTACATTAAAACTACTATACCACCAGAAACTAGAACAAAGAAGGGGTGTGACAAAAACTCACGAAATGGAGGAGCTCTCACTCAGCTCTCTATTCCACAACAAGGGTTGTACATAAACCTCTCTGGCTCTCTGGATCGGTATCCTCCTCATCAGGATTCCCATCTGGACTCCCCCAAAGACCAGGGTTCGATTTGTCCCTGTCGACATCTTCGTGGATATGCCTGGAAATGGCATTTTGGCTCCTTGCCTCTCGTTCATCGTTCTGGAAGTTCCACCATCATGCGGGTTCCTGTAGAAACGTCACCCCCCCATACCGGGATGGTATTAGCCCATGTTGACTGCTTCAACCATGGTGAAGAAAAGTCCAATCACGTGGGTAGCGAAATAAGTTGCGTGATTAATCATCCTCTCACTTCCAAAATTATAATGTCCGTCGTGACTAATATAGGCTTCAATTATAAAATACGACACAGCCTTAATCTTGCAGATGTGGATTAGCATGTGAGCTAACACTATTTTATAATGCTGCACGTGCTAGTGACGCTACTTTTGTATCACGCAGCATCCGTGAATTATACGACGTTTCAAAGATGAAATTTCCACTTTGGCAATTTAAATATCTCATACAATTATAATCACACTTATTCAGGATAATTGTAACACTATTACCTGTATATTTCCACTAGGCATCTGCCCTCCACATACGCGTGAGTAATATGTGATGTCACAGCAATGTTGTGCAATACACTACACTTGCCAATAATTATTTCCCAAGCTTCTTATTTAATTCACTGGACTTCATCGACATTGAATATTAGTATTTGCTTGCTCGATGGCACCTTAAAATCACTTTTAACGCTAAACAGCGGATATTCTTCTACGTCTCGTAGGACAAATGTAATTCCACGCCTACACAAGGCGGATTCTCAAGACGCAGTGCTCGGGTACTGGGTGTCTCTAGAAAGTAGGTCGTCAAAACGAAAACGTTGAGCGACTACTTACGTTCCTTTTTGCGTATCTGCAAGGGTATTACCTTACCTAAAGTAAAAATAAACATTCTCCAAAATGTTTTAATAATGCAGCATGACGAAATGGAATATTCTGAGTCTCGTAGGAAAGATAAAAATAATTAATAAGACCTCAGATAATAATTAGCAGTTTACACCAAAGTCAAAAGTGCGATTCACCGCTACTTCAAAGTATCGCGTGATCTCTCAGCTTCACGTGGCTTCCTGGGTGTGTTCAAAAGTACAACATCCCATCATGAATGCTCTGTCATAAAAAAATATCACATGAACCATAGCTCAGCGGGTTCACTACATTAAGCAGGGTAGTAAATTTGAACAATTTCGAGGAGGTATTTTAGAAGATATTAGCACTTTTAGACGACTGACAAAAGTGATTTTCTCGCCACCTGAGAAGCACTCTGTATCGCCATATCCTACGCTACGGCTGACACTGCTAGTATAACAGGGAGACTTCTGATTGCTTTTGTGACACAACGCTACAGTATTATGGAGCAGTTTAATAAGGCAGTTTGTTCTTCTATTACCATAACCGAAGAGAAGATGGAAGGCTAAAGGACTTTAATGCAATTGGGACATACATCGTTGGAGTAAGATAGCAACATGGAACTTCGCTAATTGCTATTCCATATAAGCGGACATGTGGTGAACAACCATCTACACCCATGTTTCGTGGCTCAACGCTGAATACTATCAAACAGCAATGAAAACGATTTCATACTCACTGAATATGAATATTTCAATGGAAATTACTACAAAAACTTCATGGCGATTTTCTACAAGATCTTCAGGGATTTTTCAAGAGAGGTCAGGGTTTTCCCGACTCACAAAGAAGAATTTTGCCGGAAGGATGTCTTTCGTCTTCATGGAGCAGTGCAATTTCCGGTGGAGGAAGCAGTTCGATTCTCCGAGGGTGCTGTTTCCTGTTTCGAGGATGGAGCTCAGCTTTAACTTGGTGAAATGGATCCATCAGCAGTCTTCTTTGGGGAATTTTCCTCTGGAACGTCAATCGGCAGATAAGGTAGTCGTGAACGTTTATTGTATTTGAGTTTCTTAGCAATACCTGAGCAACCATTTTCCCATATTTTTGTCCTCATATATTTTGCCCTATATTCTTGTTTGAGATTCCTATTCTCAGTACACCTTGATGAGTTATGCCTTTTTCGACGATTTATTAAGACATTGTTATGTCATGGACATAGGTAAATGATTTTGGATCATTTGAGACTGATATTTAGATATTTCAATAATTTGCTTATTTTTGGTAGTCACGATTTGACTATAAGTTAATGATTTTCATGGCAGATTTAACTGCAGACAGCTTGTCTCTTTATTAAAGTAATTTCTACCCCAGTTAATTACTTTGACCAATTTTCTGTCATCATCAAGAAGGAAGAACATTTAAATGATTTTAGAGCGTTAAAATCTCTTGCGTTGTCGACGATCTTGGAAATACTAGTCGTTATTTGAAATTGATTGCAACACAGACATTTATCGTCAGTTATGAACGACCATTGCATCATAGACAATTTTGTGAAAGATGAACTTTAATTATGAATTATTGAATGCATTAAAGTCGTGGACTTTTGTTAAGAATTTTTTTCTCAATTAGAGATTTGAATAATAATGTTTGCATTCCACAGTCTAATTGGATTCTATTCGACTATTTTGCAGTTTAGTCGCACTTTGTTTGATGATAGTATTTTTATACTACAATACTTTGAAGATGATAATCTTAAATTTTGATAGACCAGAGAGGCGTATATAAGCGTATTCACTATTAAATTTGTTTGTGATTGGCAAATTTTTACTTCATTTCGATTCATGAATGAAATCCACGAAGGTTAAATGACAACAGTTTTGAAACAATTAATGATTATAAGAATTTTTGAAGTGGACCTATGAATGTATAATCGCTAGTGCAGCGCACGTGTGAAAGTCGCTGATGTATAATGCCCTTGAAGTAAATGAAGGAGGTTCCCACAGTAATTAATGATGAAGAATTTGTTAGTGGAGGTTTTTGTAAATTCTGTGGAAGATTTTGATACCGTATATATTAATATATGATGAATTTTGGGCCTAATTTTGTAAGCGACGTATTTACCGCAGGAGTGTATTGTATTTGTCCTTTGAAAATTAATCAAGTGAATTTACTGTTATAATTAACAAGAGTATTGAAAGAATTTGAGATAAGATTTTGAATGAAGATTACCGTCACAAATAATTATAATTATTAAACCTTTATTAAACCAGATTGTGACATTAACATGTATAACTAACCTTCATTGGTCGATTATATTAACACGATTATGAAATTACCAACCGGATGAACATGTGGTTAATGTATTTCTCAAATTAATAATTTGAATAATTTAAATGTTAATATTGTAAATAAATAATGTAAATATCTTTGACAATAATGTGGAACGAAAGTAATGTTAGAGGCGTGTTTAAAATTATTTTTGTCTTTAACTATATTATAAACAATTTCTAATTGTTATAAACATTTATGAGTTTTGTTATAAACATTTAAGAGTTTGTTTTATACTCTAAACAATGCTTATTAAACATTTGGGTGATAATTAAACAAGTTTAGGGATTGTCAGAATAATCCAGTGGTATGTGAGTAAAGCATTTGAAAGATTTGCGTAACAATATTTTGTGATGTCTTGCGGACATTTAAAACTTTTGAGAGAGTGCTGGATTCTTACGCAACGTGGCTTGACAAGGGAGCCCATTTGACAGGTGTACGTCAGGTTGAAGGGTAGATGGCAGCTGGCCAGACACCTGGTTATCAGCGGACGAGGTCGTCTGCAGTGTGGCCTTGCGCCTATAAATACGTGTCATGTTTATTAAAAGAAAACAAATGCTCTATAAATGTGTCTCATCCTGACTTCCTTATCCAATCCAAATGTGTTCTAAATATTACGTTATTTTGAGCTCGGGGGAGCTAACATGTTGTATGCTAACTTTGCAAGTCCTATAGGAGGACGTAGTCAGATTGACATGGGCTACTGATAGCCACATTTATTTTGTTGAGTTGTTAAAGTCATACCCTTTATTTGAAATAAAGCTTTTGTACAGTTCAAAGTTCTTGCCTTCGTTCTGGTTCATTTTTAAATGTCATAGTGAAGGTTATTGTGGGAACATACTTTAGAGATCCTGTTGTCAACCCAATCCCCGAGATATTTATAAGAGGTAAGTAGAGGTAAGTATGAACCCCCGTCTATTTTGGTGTGTTCCACAATAATTCCTTGTTAACTTCTGTACTCAAATCTCGGTAGTATCTGTCAGTGCCATTTTCATTGGTGTAGCTGAGCCGGCGCGGTGGATTATTGGCAATCCGATTGAGGGGGGCGGATATCTGACAGCCTACTATCCGGGTAAACGGGGACAGTACTGCCCCCGTAATTGAATTATAGTGAGACCACGGTGGCTATATTGAAAAATATAAAGAAAGTTATTGCTGTCATAGTTATGACGTGGGTAGTCATGACGTAAGCACGGATGACGCGAACGTTATACCAGCAGGCTACTTGAGCTGAGATTCTCAGTGACGTCAGCATTTATTCGAGAAAGATCCGAGATTTACGACGCAGTCGCAGGAAACGTGGAATTGTGCTGAGGAAGAAATTATGCTATTGGAGGGGAGGCCCGAACCAATCAACGATTGTTTGAAGGAAGACGGAGATTGCTGAAACTATGGTATTTTTAATACTTTTTGGAATGAAGAATTGTGGAAATCCATTTGCAGTTGAGGCATTGATTTGGAATTTTGGTGAAATTTATTTTCAGTTTTTGAATTTTGAAAATCCGTCATGTATTGACGAAGTTGGAACTTCGAGCGATGACGCAGTAACACGCTATGGAAGGGATGGATACGCCCCTTATGAAGTTTATAAAAGGCCTTGCGCAGAAGAGAGGACGCTCAATCGTCAGATCTCAAATCGTCAGTATCAGTGCTTATATAGTCGTTTTGGTGAAACGTCGAGTTACATTGGTAGAAAGAGTCGTCTTTATAACGCGTGGTGAAGCCACCGCATTAAACGTGATTCAAGCAGACAAGCATTGCAAGTTTACTGTGAGTAAAACTAGGTGAAGTTAAAACGCACATTATAACGAGTCTACAAGAGTGGCTATGAACAGTTAGCGGTTGCCTATAAGCTAATTCTATTGTGCAGTGCTACATTAAGCAGTGTAGGAAATTTGAACAATTTCTAAGAGTTATTTTAGAAGATATTAGCACTTTTAGACGACTGACAAAAGTGATTTTCTCGCCTCCTGAGAAGCACTTTGTATCGTCAGATCCTACGCTACGGCTGACACTGCTAGTATAACAGGGAGACTTCTGATTGCTTTTGTGACACAACGCTACAGTATTATGGAGCAGTTTAATACGGCAGTTTGTTCTTCTATTACCATAACCGAAGAGAAGATGGAAGGCTAAAGGACTTTAATGCAATTGGGACATACATCGTTGGAGTAAGATAACAACATGGAACTTCGCTAATTGCTATTCCATACAAGCGGACATGTGGTGAACAACCATCTACACCCATGTTTCGTGGCTCAACGCTGAATACTATCAAACAGCAATGAAAACGATTTCATACTCACTGAATATGAATATTTCTATGGAAATTACTACAAAAACTTCATGGCGATTTTCTACAAGATCTTCAGGGATTTTTCAAGAGAGGTCAGGGTTGTCCCGACTCACAAAGAAGAATTTTGCCGGAAGGATGTCTTTCGTCTTCATGGAGCAGTGCAATTTCCGGAGAAGGAAGCAGTTCGATTCTCTGAGGGTGCTGTTTCCTGTTTCGAGGATGGAGCTCAGCTTTAACTTGGTGAAATGGATCCATCAGCAGTCTTCTTTGGGGAATTTTCCTCTGGAACGTCAATCGGCAGGTAAGGTAGTCGTGAACGTTTATTGTATTTGAGTTTCTTAGCAATACCTGAGCAACCATTTTCCCATATTTTTGTCCTCATGTATTTTGCCCTATATTCTTGTTTGAGATTCCTATTCTCAGTACACCTTGATGAGTTATGCCTTTTTCGACGATTTATTAAGACATGGTTATGTTATGGGCATAGTTAAATGATTTTGGATCAGTTGAGACTGACATTTAGATATTTCAATAATTTGCTTATTTTTGGTAGTCACGATTTGACTATAAGTTAATGATTTTCATGACAGATTTAAATTCAGACAGCGTGTCTCTTTATTAAAGTAATTTCTACCCCAGTTTAATTACCTTGACCAATTTTCTGTCATCATCAAGAAGGAAGAACATGTAAATGATTTTAGAGCGTTTAAATCTCTTACGTTGTCGACGATCTTGGAAATACTAGTCGTTATTTGAAATTGATTGCAACACAGACATTTATCGTCAGTTATGAACGACCGGGGGTGAAGCTGATTCCTGCCCGTGGTGCCCCTGCTAAGGTAGTTGGAATTATATTTCCATTACCGAACTGAACGTCAGCAATCCAGAAGCAAATCAAAGAATGGTGAAAATTAATATAAACCGGCCCTTTTCAGCGCCAAAACTGACAATCATCTCTGTCAATATTGAAGGTCTTTCATCCACCAAGGAAGAGTTATTAAGCCAGATATGCCATGATCAGAAATGTGATTTACTATGTATTCAGGAAACCCACCGAGACTTGACTCTCCACCGTCCAAAAATCAAGGGTATGAGCCTAATAGTTGAACATCCTCATCGACATTATGGCAGCATTATCTTTGCCAAACCTAATATTCAGATCGTCTCCACAGGAATTTCCATTGTAGATGACACCGAAATTCTTACAGTAGAGCTTAGCAACTGTTCTGTAACATCAGTTTATAAGCCCCCAGGTACTGTATTTAAATTTGTAGAACCCAGCAACTTCCAGCATCAATCTGTGAAGTTTGTTGTTGGTGATTTCAACAGCCGTAACACAATATGGGGTTACTCAACTACCGCTGAAAGTGGTGAGGCCGTGGCTGAATGGGCAGACTCATATGATCTCAACTTATTGCATGATAACAAACTTCCAGCATCTTTCAACAGTGCAAGATGGAGGCGTGGATATAATCCCGATATGATATTTGTGAGTGAAAACATATCTCATTTATCAATAAAATCAGTGGGTCAAGCTATTCCTCACACGCAACACCGGCCTATTATATGCCAGATTTATGCTGCCATTCGACCACAGTCAGTTCCTTTCCGACGTAGATACAATTTTAAGAAGGCTGATTGGGAGAAATTTACCATTTCTCTAGATGAGAATATTCTAAATATTGAGCCAGTTCCTGAATTATATGACGACTTTGTAAACATCGTGAAGTATTGTTCCCGTGTTTCAATTCCCCGAGGCTGCAGAGCACAATATATAAAAGGTCTGACTTCGGAAACTGAGGAACTTTTGAAAAACTATCTTGACCTCTTTGATAATGACCCATTTGGTAACGATACCCTTCAAGCTGGGGAAGATCTTTTAACAGCGATTTCCAAGAACAGGAACGATGCATGGTGCCAATTGATGGAGGAGACGGATCTAAGTAACAGTAGTCAGAAAGCCTGGAGACTCCTTAAGTACCTGAGTTGTGATCCAACATCAAATGAGGGACACAAAAATATAACAGCTAATCAGATTGCTCGTCAGCTCGTGGAAAATGGTAAATCTGACCATCCATTACGCAGGTCAGATCATAAAATTGCTCGGTCAGAAGAACTCGAGACTAGTCAACTTATGCAACCTTTTTGCATGGCAGAACTGACGGTAGCCATTGATAGTTGTAAGATCGGCAAGGCAGCAGGAGTAGATGATATCAGATTAGAGCAGATCAAACACTTTGGGGAACGAGCAAGAGAATGGGTCCTAGCTTTCTTCAACAACTGTTTGAAATCCTGCAATTTCCCAAAAACCTGGAGAAAATCACGAGTCATACCGATTCTGAAACCTGGTAAAATGTCAACTGAACCTCAAAACTACAGGCCAATATCCTTGTTGTGTCACCTGCTTAAAATCTTTGAACGAATGTTACTGAACCGCCTAGTTCATGTCGTAGAGCCTGCTCTCATACAACAACAAGCAGGCTTCAGACCAGGGAAAAGTTGTACATCCCAGATCCTTAACCTCACTCAATTCATTGAGGATGGCTTTGAAACACGGAATATCACGGGAGTAGCTTTTATCGATTTGACCGCTGCCTATGACACTGTCAATCATCGTGCTTTGTTACAGAAGATTTATGGAATCACGAAGGATTACAGTTTCACAAAACTTATTGAAAGTTTCCTCCAAAACAGGAGATTTTATGTGGAATTCCAAGGACAGCGCAGTCGATGGAGACGTCAAAGAAATGGCTTACCTCAAGGTAGTGTTCTATCACCAATGTTGTTTAACGTCTACACTAACGACCAACCACTTCCAAGGAACACTAGAAGTTTTCTTTATGCCGACGATCTAGCATTAGCTTGTCAGGGGAAATCCTTCGAAGATGTTGAAGCTCATTTAACACAAGCATTGACTGAGTTGGATGTCTATTACTATGATAATCAACTTCGTCCAAATCCATCAAAAACTCAGTTGTGTGCATTTCATCTGAAGCACAAGCAGGCTCGTCGTGAACTTAACGTCTCTTGGCAAGGAACACGCTTAGTTAACACTCCTCATCCAAAATATCTGGGAGTTACCCTCGATCGTACTCTGACCTACAAACAGCATTGCCGGAATACCAGACTAAAGGTGGAAGCTAGGAATAACATCCTACGTAAGATCACTGGTAGCACCTGGGGCTCTCAACCATCAACCTTGAGAACGACAGCGCTTGCAACATGTTACAGTGTTGCAGAATATGCATGTCCAGTGTGGTACAAATCCACCCATGCAAATAATGTTAACAAGGCGCTTAATGAAACATGTAGGCTTATTACAGGTTGTTTGAAGCCTACACCTCTTGGAAAACTTTACCAGCTTGCAGGGATAGCACCACCGGATATACGTCGTGAGGTAGCAGCCAATGAAGAGAGAGCTAAACAGGTTAATCAGTTTTCCCATCCGTTGTACGGTTATGTACCAGCCACTCGTAGGTTGAAGTCCAGGAGAAGTTTCCTCAACACCACTGCAGTCTTGCTAACTACACCAGCTACAGCTAGAAAACAATTGTGGACGTCTCGGCTTGGGAATAACTCTCTATGGGATCACCCTTCGGAAAGCCTCCCACCTGGACATGATCAGAAATGGATCGTGTGGAGGGCACTTAATCGTCTCCGTTCTGCTGTTGGAAGATCGAAGGATAACTTGCAGAAATGGCACTTCCCCGTCGACTCCACCAACTGCGACTGCGGTATGCCCCATACCATGGAGCATCTACTGAATTGTCCGCTGTGCCCTGCCACTTGTACAGCAGAAGATCTTTTACTAGCAACTTCCAATGCTATACAGGTTGCACATTTTTGGTTGACCGTGGTTTGAAAAGACATTGTGTGTTGTATGGTTTACTTCTCTTTTTTTGTTTGTAAATATGTATGTAATTTTAGTGTAATCCAGTATTTTGTTTGCTTCTGACACGAATAAATAAAATGAACGACCATTGCACCATAGACAATTTTGTGAAAGATGAACTTTAATTATGAATTATTGAATGCATTAAAGTCGTGAACTTTTGTTAGGAGTTTTTTCTCAATTAGAGATTTGAATAATAATGTTTGCATTCCACAGTCTAATTGGATTCTATTCGACTATTTTGCAGTTTAGTCGCACTTTGTTTGATGATAGTATTTTTATACTACAATACTTTGAAGATGATAATCTTAAATTTTGATAGACCAGAGAGGCGTATATAAGCGTATTCACTATTAAATTTGTTTGTGATTGGCAAATTTTTACTTCATTTCGATTCATGAATGAAATCCACGAAGGTTAAATGACAACAGTTTTGAAACAATTAATGATTATAAGAATTTTTGAAGTGGACCTATGAATGTATAATCGCTAGTGCAGCGAACGTGTTGAAAGTCGCTGATGTATAATGCCCTTGAAGTAAATGAAGGAGTAGGAATCTCCGTTTCGCGGGCTTATAGGTCGTGTTCCAAGGACATTTTGTCGTCCTGACGTTTCGCTGAATACTGCGTTCAGCATGTTCACAGGTTACATAAAGCGAGGTAAAAACAAGTAAACAGAAGATATATAAATAGTCAACAACCCACACATAGAGGCTACCATAGCAACGGCGTACCACATAAAAGTAATGCATCAAGGACAGGGCTGCTCGTCTGTTGCATCTTCTCGTCTACGACGGTCAATAAGGGCAGGCTTGAGGGGATTAAGGACTGGAAGCCAAGCTCTGTTCACACGTTCTGCTTCCTCCTTAAGATTGAAGCTGTTAGTATGCTTCAGGATTTCAATGGCCTCCCTTTGTAGCCTGGCATGATAAGACACCGTGGTGGACAGAACTTCGGTGTCTCCATATCTTATATCGTGACCTGCAAGTAGCGAGTGTGCTGCTACAGTGGATTTATCTGTTTGTCCCAGCCGGCTGTGTCGTTCGTGCTCCTTGAGGCGAGTGGCAATACTTCTTTTCGTTGTTCCAATATATACTTGGCCACAATCACACGGGATTTTATAAACCCCTGCCGCGGTATGAGGATGTCGCTTATCTTTAGCGGACCTAAACATGTCCTTAATTTTTCGTGTAGGCCTGTATATGGTCTTTATATCATGGGACTCGAGTAGCCTCCCTATTCTGTCCGTGACCTTTTTTATATATGGAAGAAAAGCTCTAGCCAGGGGCTGCTTGTCTCCAATTACCCTTGTAGTTGGACGTCTCGGATGGAGTGCTCGCTGGATATCTTTCTGGCTGTACCCATTCGCGCATAAGGCCTCGTTGAGGTGTTCAATTTCTTGTTTTAGGCACTGCTTATCACAAATTCTTTTAGCGCGGTCAGCCAGTGTTTTTATAACTCCGTATTTCTGTCGTGGGTGGTGGTTGGACGTCTTATGTAGATATCGGTCAGTATGGGTCGGCTTACGGTAAACTGTATGTCCCAAAGTTAGATCAGCGGTCTTCGTTACCATAACGTCGAGAAACGCGATTTTCTGTTCATTTTCTAACTCCATGGTAAACTGAATGTTCGAGTTCTGGCTGTTAAGATGTTGTAAAAACAGATTTAATTGATCTTTACCATGGCCCCATATTACGTGGACGATACCTTTGTAATATGGGGCCATGGTAAAGATCAATTAAATCTGTTTTTACAACATCTTAACAGCCAGAACTCGAACATTCAGTTTACCATGGAGTTAGAAAATGAACAGAAAATCGCGTTTCTCGACGTTATGGTAACGAAGACCGCTGATCTAACTTTGGGACATACAGTTTACCGTAAGCCGACCCATACTGACCGATATCTACATAAGACGTCCAACCACCACCCACGACAGAAATACGGAGTTATAAAAACACTGGCTGACCGCGCTAAAAGAATTTGTGATAAGCAGTGCCTAAAACAAGAAATTGAACACCTCAACGAGGCCTTATGCGCGAATGGGTACAGCCAGAAAGATATCCAGCGAGCACTCCATCCGAGACGTCCAACTACAAGGGTAATTGGAGACAAGCAGCCCCTGGCTAGAGCTTTTCTTCCATATATAAAAAAGGTCACGGACAGAATAGGGAGGCTACTCGAGTCCCATGATATAAAGACCATATACAGGCCTACACGAAAAATTAAGGACATGTTTAGGTCCGCTAAAGATAAGCGACATCCTCATACCGCGGCAGGGGTTTATAAAATCCCGTGTGATTGTGGCCAAGTATATATTGGAACAACGAAAAGAAGTATTGCCACTCGCCTCA
Source organism: Meconema thalassinum (assembly GCA_946902985.2). Taxonomy (NCBI): domain Eukaryota; kingdom Metazoa; phylum Arthropoda; class Insecta; order Orthoptera; family Tettigoniidae; genus Meconema; species Meconema thalassinum. Next base: position 2,093,429,430 of record OX336388.2, on the reverse strand, counting down.
AGGAGCACGAACGACACAGCCGGCTGGGACAAACAGATAAATCCACTGTAGCAGCACACTCGCTACTTGCAGGTCACGATATAAGATATGGAGACACCGAAGTTCTGTCCACCACGGTGTCTTATCATGCCAGGCTACAAAGGGAGGCCATTGAAATCCTGAAGCATACTAACAGCTTCAATCTTAAGGAGGAAGCAGAACGTGTGAACAGAGCTTGGCTTCCAGTCCTTAATCCCCTCAAGCCTGCCCTTATTGACCGTCGTAGACGAGAAGATGCAACAGACGAGCAGCCCTGTCCTTGATGCATTACTTTTATTTGGTACGCCGTTGCTATGGTAGCCTCTATGTGTGGGTTGTTGACTATTTATATATCTTCTGTTTACTTGTTTTTACCTCGCTTTATGTAACCTGTGAACATGCTGAACGCAGTATTCAGCGAAACGTCAGGACGACAAAATGTCCTTGGAACACGACCTATAAGCCCGCGAAACGGAGATTCCTATTTCAACGCCGGTCGTGAAAGTCTACATTTTTACTTAAATGAAGGAGGTTCCCACAGTAATTAATGATGTCGAAGAATTTGTTAGTGGAGGTTTTTGTAAATTCTGTGGAAGATTTCGATGCCGTATATATTAATATATGATGAATTTTGGGCCTATTTAAAATGCAGTCTTGTGCATTTTTTTTATAAGCGACGTATTTACCGCTGGAGTGTATTGTATTTGTCCTTTGAAAATTAATCAAGTGAATTTACTGTTATAATTAACAAGAGTATTGAAAGAATTTGAGATAAGATTTTGAATGAAGATTACCGTCACAAATAATTATAATAATTATTAAACCTTTATTAAACCAGATTGTGACATTAACATGTATAACTAACCTTCATTGGTCGATTATATTAACACGATTATGAAATTACCAACCGGATGAACATGTGGTTAATGTATTTCTCAAATTAATAATTTGAATAATTTAAATGTTAATATTGTAAATAAATAATGTAAATATCTTTGACAATAATGTGGAACGGAAGTAATGTTAGAGGCGTGTTTAAAATTCTTTTTGTCTTTAACTATATTATGAACAATTTCTAATTGTTATAAACATTTATGAGTTTTGTTATAAACATTTAAGAGTTTGTTTTATACTCTAAACAATGCTTATTAAACATTTGGATGCTAATTAAACAAGTTTAAGGATTGTCAGAATAATCCAGTGGTATGTGACTAAAGCATTTGAAAGATTTGCGTAACAATATTTTGTGATGTCTTGCGGACATTTAAAGCTTTTGAGAGTGCTGGATTCTTACGCAACGTGGCTTGACAAGGGAGCCCATTTGACAGGTGTACGTCAGGCTGAAGGGTAGATGGCAGCTGGCCAGACATCTGGTTATCAGCGGACGAGGTCGTCTGCATTGTGGCCTTGCGCCTATAAATACAAGTGTCATGTTTATTAAAAGAAAACAAATGCTCTATAAATGTGTCTCATCCTGACTTCCTTATCCAGTCCAAGAGTGCTATGAATGTTACGTTATTTTGAGCTCGTGGGAGCTAACATGTTGTATAATAACTTTGCAAGTCCTATAGGAGGACATAGTCAGATTGACATGGGCTACTGATAGCCACATTTATTTTGTTGAGTTGTTAAAATCATACCCTTTATTTGAAATAAAGCTTTTGTACAGTTCAAAGTTCTTGCCGTCGTTTTGGTTCATTTTTAAATGTCATGGTCAACGTTATTGTGGGAGCATACTTTAGAGATCCTGTTGTCAACCCAATCCCCGAGATATTTATAAGAGGTAAGTAGAGGTAAGTATGAACCCCCGTCTATTTTGGTGTGTTCCACAATAATTTCTTGTTAACTTCTGTACTCAAATCTCGGTAGTATCTGTCAGTGCCATTTTCATTGGTGTAGCTGAGCCGGCGCGGTGGATTATTGGCAATCCGATTGAGGGGGCGGATATCTGACAGCCTACTATCCGGGAAAACGGGGACAGTACCATCCCGGCATTTGCCCGAAGACGAAGTGGGAAACCACGGAAACCAACTTCGAGGGCGGCTGAGATGGGAAACGAACCCCCTCTACTCATTTGGAACACCCCAGGCTGAGTAGACCCCGTTCCAGTCTTCGTACCACTTTTCAAATTTCGTGGCAGAGCCGGGAATCGAACCCAGCAGCTTACCATGCTGACCGCTACGCTAAGGAGGCGACTAATAATAATAATTATAATTTTATATTTTCGCCACCGTAGTGTAGCAGTCAGCATGGTTAGCTGCCGCCCCGGAGGTCCTGGGTTCGATTCTCGGCTCCGTCAGAGATTTTAGACATTGACGTGAGGGCTGCAAAGGAGTGCACTCAGCTTCGTGAGGACAATTGAGTAGCTGTCTGATAGAGTGATAGCGCCCAGGTCACGAAGAACAAGATTAACGGCCGAGGGGACACGATTCACTGACCACGCGTCACCACAATATCTGCAGGCCAAATGGCTGGGAAGAGGTCGCATGATAGGCCTAGGCTCTTCATGGTGTGTAGTGCCAGAGGTAAAAAATTAGGGATAGCGCCTTCTAATATCACTTTTAATTTTTAAACACTACAGTAGCGGTTACTAAAGAAAGGTAGCGATATAGCTACGTTCAATTTCACAAACACTGGGCCTACAAATCCCGTATAGTTAAGTACAAATATCAGTCTGGTAGTTATTTCAGTAGCAACGAAGCTCTGTGGCGGCTATTGCCGTTTCGGTAACATTTAAGGCATCCCGCCGTCACATACCTCAATGTGCACTTAGAAAATTGTGGACCGGTCTATTTTACTGAAAAGAATTTCTACGAGCGAATATCCACTCCAGCAAAAACCACACTCACCACCTTTTCTAAAATTTACACAAGACATGATTTTTAAAGCACTCTTCTGTAAGTTGAGGTACAGAGATATACCACATGGAAAGGCACAATAAAATGTTGGCAAATCTGGTTTCAAGGAACTGCTGTCCAGAATAGGTTTTCGGTACTGGTTATGCGGCCCATGTTCGTAACATGGAATGTTTTCCTTTGACAATGCATCTACACCATGTGCGAGGGCAACGCATTTCAAAGATCTCTAAAAACACAATAATCAGGAAATTGGAGGAACATTTAAAGTGGGAGCGGAGATTCAAGAAGAAATAATGTCATCTTTGAGATATGCTGATGACATCGTCATCTTGGCCGATACGCCAGAGGATTTGAACGAGTTTTTGAATGGTATGGACTCCGTCTTGAGGAATGAATTCATGATGAAAATCAATAAATGAAAAACAAAATTATTGGAATGCAGCCGAAATAAATTAGAAACGTCTATGGACCTCAAATTGGCAGGAGAAACGCTACGGGAAGTAGGAGACTTCTGTTACTTAGGAAGCAAAATAACCAGTGATGGACGAAGCAAAGAGGATATAAAAAGCAGGTTAGCTCAGGCAAGGAACGATTTTCTAAAGAAAAGGAGTCTTTTGACATCGAATATACATTTAGGTATTAGGAAGTCCATTTTGAAAGGTTTGGTCTGGAGCATGACACTATAAGGAAGTGAAACTTGGACTAATGGTGCAGCAGAAAAAGGACAATTGAAGCGTGTGAAATGTGGTGTTACAGGAGAATGATGAAGATCAGATGGGTAGATAGGGTAACAAATGAAGGGCTATTAAGGCGAGTGGGAAAGGAGAAATGATTCTGGCGACTGATAATGAAGTGAAGAGATAGGTTGGTACGACACTTATTAAGACACTCAGGAATAGCAACCTTAGTTATAGATGGGAGGGTTGAGTACAAGAAATGTAGGGGAAGACCAGGGTTAAACAAATTGCTTCGGATGTAGGGTGTGGTAGCTATGTGGAGATGAAACTTTTAGCTCAGGAGAGGGAAGCATGGAGGGCTGCATCAAACCAGTCAAAAAACTGAAGACTCAAACGACAACAATGGGGAATTTTAATTAATTAGAGAGGCATGTGAGGCAACAGGGTTGTTGGAGAATTTCAATCCCTGGGATTTAACACTGGAAGAGACTGCATAATGTACATCAGCGGCCAAGGTGAGAGGTATTTTACTATAGGTCTATTAATAGCGACATGTTGACGTTCAAATCATCAATAAGTGTGGCAAAATTACACCCAGAATAACTTAAGGAATATACTTTTAATTCCCCATATTCCGATAGATTTGCCATTCCAGTGTGCAAGAGTGCAGTTCCCTCTTCAAACAATATTCACAATTTCTATTAACAAAGCGCAATGACACACACTTAACAGCAGCAGGTGTACATTTAGACAAAACCATTTTATCCCATGGGCAACTGTATGTGGCGTGCTCGCTAGTATCTGGACAGCAAAATAGTTATGTCTCAGCAGAAGATGGCAAAACCAAAATCGTAATTCTAAAATGTGTTCACATTATGTAACATCGTACCCTGCAGACTTTCTCAACTTTATAAAATTCCCACTTTGCTGCTCATATCAATATACTGTATGTATCAGAATTTTCAGAATTGGAATGGACCCACCTGTAGCCGCGATTGCTGTAATATAATAGACCAATTATCAGCAATAATGCTTCTTCCTCATTGTCTTGATCACGAGCGAAGCCGCGGGTACCTGCTAGTTTTTAAATACATATAACTTCTACACTATCAATTGGATTTCAACCAAATTTCGTATGTACTATGTGTACATAAACAGATATAACTGAGCGTATTATTTAGAGCCACGAGGGCTGCCAACTGTTAAAAAATGCTCTCTCTATGTTTTTTATCCAAATACCAATATATCAGAAAGTATGCAAGCCGACAGCTTTTAATTATGCACACGTAGCCTATATTACCTAACGTTCTAGATTAATTTGGTGAAGCTAATATACGTCAGTGCTACCAACATGATTCTAAGCCTGCTCATAAGACCAATTTTTAAATACCTGTAACTTCTATACTATCAATTGGATTTCAACAAAATTTCGTATGCTCTATGTGTACCATAAGTGATATGACTGCGTATTCTTAAGAGCAACCAGGGCTGTCAACTGTTAATAAATGCTGTCTCTATTCCTTTACCCTAATATAATATATCAAGGTATGCAAGCCAACAGCTCCAAACTTTGCACACGTATATTACCTGACATTCTAGATTAATTAGGAGTAACTAATATACGTCAGTGCTGCCAACATGATTCTAAGCCTGCTAATTTTAAAATAAATGTTACTTCAATAATAATAATAATAATAATTGGATTTCTTCCAAAATTGGCACAACAACAGATCATGATTTTTTAGATTATTACTGACCAACACATGCATGACATTGTTGCCAACATCATTTTACGCGCGCTGATCGATCCAATGTCTAACTGCATGTAACGTCCATGCTATCCATTATACTTCAACCAATATGTTTATTCTGTACCTTATGAGATGGAACTAGGAATATATTCAGTCACCAGGGCTGCCAACTGTAGTGATCTATTAGTCTACATAACGCCAGGTATATTTCAAAATTAGAAATTTCGATATTAGGAACTTAATTTCGTCTATATTCTAGACAGGTCCATATAGATTAATCATTGGCATGTTTCTAAAATGTTAAGAAAAGTAGGCTCTTTTGTCCCGCACGGAACTTTTTGTTATTAATAATTTTATAATAGTTCCTACTGAAAATCCACAGCCTGCTCCCAGTTGACCAACCGGGTCAGGGATGGAATGAATGAAGCCCCCATCTAGCGGTGAGGATATGAACTGTGCCGGCTGCCGAAGCCAGTCACACTCCTTTGAGGCAATAATTAAATGAATGACAGAAGAAATGAAATGGTAGTGGAGAGTGTTGCTGGAATTAAATGTTGACAGGGAAAACCGGAGTACCCGGAGAAAAACCTGTCTGCTTCCGTTTTGTCCAGCACAGATCTCACATGGTGTGACCGGGATTTGAACCATGGACCCAGCGGTGAGAGGCCCGCGTGCTGCACCCTAAACCACGGAGGCTCCTATTGTTCTTACTATTTACGCAATTTACTAACAGTGACACACTTTTAAGATAAAGCCAATATTTAGAACGCCGTAATGTATAAGTTAAAACTTCGTTTTGTCCAATGTCTAACAACTTCAAATAGTTTTCTAAATTCGTTTGGCGAAAGTAATATTCTTGTAAAACTCGGTTAAACTCGGTACAGTACTTAATTTCCTATTTGTTATTGAACTTCTAATCCAGGCAAATGCCGGGATGTTTCCTAACTTAAAACCACGGTCGCTTCCTTCCAATCCTCATCTGAATTACAAAGGCGCACACTAAGAGAGCCATCACAATAACACAGGTTATCAGACAAATTACACACACACAAATACACGGGGTTACATTACCATGATATCAAAACCCCTAAATCAACATCAACAACTATCGATGTATTTCAGATACAGATTAGCAAGTTTGGACTATACCATTACCTTAGTGACACTAGTATTGCTAAAATTCAGAATAGAGGTGTAAAGCGAGCATTTGTTGTGCACGCGTGGTGAGGTTTAGTCTGCCTGCTCGGCCCAGCCCGTCCAGTGCAGTGGGCCCGGCGTTCGACCTTGCAACGCTGCACTTCTCCGACCTGGGATGGCCATAGCAGCCGGCCAGCTCTTCGTGCGTGTGCTTCGCAACGAAAACAAATCGAAATAACGAAATAATGTATTTGTTCTTTTCAACATTAAAGTAAAAGGATTGTCAAGAGTAAGTTGGGCTTACTTGGCGTAACAAAACCAATTTGCTATCAATGTTTATATGACATTTACAAAATATACAACAGGTTGGCCTCTAACAATGGATGGCAAGTTTTCTGTGATTACTATATCTTTATGTGGGAAGCATATTCTGACCAAACTGCAAGATCATCAGCCCAATAGTTTGCAGATGGTGGACAAGTATGTGTGCAAATCGATTCCCCCTATCAATTCAAACACGGTGAAACCGAATTGAGCGAAATTAGGTACAGAGGTAGCACTAGCAAAGGGCACATCAGTGCCATGTTTTATATTGCCGCCATCTTGACGGAAACGGAATGACGGCCACCGAAATGTTAAAAGCTTAAATCAAATTACGACCATCCTAATAAATTGATCTCTACCAGATTTTGCAACAACATGCCTTTTAGTAGAAAGCATCTTATGACTGACTACAAGGTCATCAAACAATATTTTGCAAATACTGGCCATGTATGTGTGCAAATCCATTCCCCATATCAATTCAAACACGGTGAAACCGAGTTGAATGAACTTTTTTACAGAGGTAGCACTAGCAAAGGGCACCTCATATTCATGTTTAATATCCATATAGCACGTTGTATTTCAACAAGCTACTACAACCAACATTCAATTATACTCCTTGAAAAGGACAAAGAGTTATAACAATACCCATGTATTTAGGAGAAAGTAGGCTATATGTTCTTTACGGAACATCTTGTTTAAATCTAAAGTTTGTTTGACATGTATTTCATCAATCTGTAAATTTACAGCCCTTTCTAAATTTGATAAGTCTTTCACAATGTGACTTAGAAAGTTACTGTCCTCTTCATCTGCTTTCGGAGATATGGCGAAGGAAGTTGTTAATTTTTGTAAAACTCGGGGATGAGGTAGGGATAAAATATAGTTAAATCTAATTGCGTTATAACACTTTGTAGACTGCATATAAATGAATGCATTTAGAGTTGTAGTAACGATAGTCTATATCTAGGTTTCTTTAAAAAGTATGTGTTAACCGATCTTGCAGAAACATTAACATTTTTAACAGAATCTCTGAAGTTTCGTCTACCTGGTTTTCAAGGTCAGTTTTTAGGTTATCTATTAAACTATTGATCTGGACGACTAGTGAACTTACAGAACTTACAGGTAAGAAAAAGTCGTGGCAAAATTCTATTGCTTGGAACAACTGCCACTGCTTACTTAAAACAATGAATTTCGAAATATTTCTGAGCCAGAATGAAGAGCATCAGTGTTAGGAATTACGCCACCATTGGTATGAATTTTGACCGTAAAATAATTGTTTACCCTTATACTCGACCTTATTTTAGGTATGCTTGTCACATCAAATTTATTCAAAATACAATAATTTTCAAGAGTACTTATAGACCAGTCTGTTTTATGCTCCACCAATTTATTTTGTATATCACAAACAAAGGACTCGAAAGTCGTAATTTTGTTGGCTCCCTCAACAAGGGTCTTCTCACATTCCTCTTCAGACATTTTCCGTTCTTTTTCTTCTTATCTGCTTTCATTTGGAGATTTCCTTATCTTGGAAGAGCACTTACTGAAATACGATTGTAAGTTTGGGAATACCTTTGGAACCGCACGAGGTAACAATACAGGCTTCTTCCATGTGAATTCCTTATTATTCCCATCACCATTCTTGTATTTTTCAACATAACGTACGTCTTAAAGATGAAAGTTTTTAATACATACATACATACATATGTACGATGGAATGTGTCGTAGGTACACAATAGGCTCGACGAATAGCACGTTCCCATATGGCTTTCAATTGTGGATTTTTAGGAAACCCAAACACTGTCACAAATCCTTCAGTTTGTATCGATGAACGATAATTACACTTACAATTCGGCACAACACAATGTCTTTGGCATTGTAGCTAGCCACTATACAGTATTCATCAATGGTATCATTTCATTTACATAGAGTATTTTGAAGGAAACATGAGCGCGTGACACATTTTGCATGCAACTCAATGGGCTAAGCAGAGCAGACTGGCCATTCACGGCGAGGTTGCCAATTTTCGCTCGCCGCGGCCAACCCTATAGCCGGCCATGGCTACCGTGGGCTTTTTGAGCCCTGTGCTATGGGCCAGAACGCGGCCGCATTAGACGAGAACGGCGCTGAACGGGCTGGGCTACTAAAGTCCATGGGCTCTGAGTGCGGTGCAGTGGACCACGCAGCAGTACTCTTCCTACCAACATAACAAATATAGCCTATTTGTTTATGCTGTCGCTAAGATCTCTACTAGAACGAGAAGAGCAATCCGATTGGTTGTTGTACTCAAACTTCCATGCAAACTGCCTGGAAAAATAGCACCTGTTCAATTTCGTGAGTTGTATGGTAGCTATTATGGAAGGCAGAACCTAGCATGGAAGGTAACAAGTAGTTCTGTGGCGAACTAAAGAGACTTTTTTTTGTATTTAGTCAATTTACCCTCTAGGTTGGTGGTTCCCACGGACTCAGCGAGGGAACTCACCACTACCGCCTCTATGGGCAGTGTCCTGGAGCTAGGAACATCTGGTCGGGAGGGATACAACTGGGGAAGTGTGATCAGCACTTCGCCCAGGCGGCCTCACCTGCAAAGCGAACAGGGGCCTCATGAGGGATTGGAAGGGATGGAAGATTGGGATGGATAGGCTAGGAAGAGGGAAGGAGGCGGCCGTGGCCTTTCAGTAGGTACTGTCCCCGTTTACCCGGATAGTAGGCTGTCAGATATCCGCCCCCTCAATCGGATTGCCAAAAATCAACCGCACCGGCTCAGCTACACCAATGAAAATGGCACTGACAGATACTACCGAGATTTGAGCATAGAAGTTAACAGGAAATTATTGTGGAACACACCAAAATAGACGGGGGTTCATACTTACCTTTACTTACCTCTTAAAAATAATCTCGGGGATTGGGTTGACAACAGGATCTCTAAAGTATGCTCCCACAATAACCTTCACCATGACATTTAAAAATGAACCAGAACGAAGACGAGAACTTTGAACTGTACAAAAGCTTTATTTCAAATAAAGGGTATGATTTTAACACACTCAACAAAATAAATGTGGCTATCAGTAGCCCATGTCAATCTGACTATGTCCTCCTGTAGGACTTGCAAAGTTATCATACAACATGTTAGCTCCCACGAGCTCAAAATAACGTAACATTCATAGCACACTTGGACTGGAAAAGGAAGTCAGGACAAGACACATATAGAGCATTTGTTTTCTTTTAATAAACATGACAATTATTTATAGGCACAAGGCCAGAATGTAGACGGCCTTGCCCGCTGATAACCAGTTGTCTGGCCAGCTGCGGTCTACACTTCAACATGTCGTGCACCTGTCAAAAGGACTCCCTTGTCCTGCTATGTTGCGTAAGAATTCAGCTCCCTCTCAAAAGCTTTAAATGTCCGCAAGACAACACAAATATAGTTACGCAAATCTTTCAAATGCTTTACTCACACACCACTGGATTATTCTGACAATCCCTAAACTTGTTAAATTATCATCCAAGTGTTTAATAAGCGTTGTTTAGAGTATAAAACAAACTCTTAAATGTTTATAACAAACGCTCAAAATAATTTATAACAATTATAAATTGTTTATAATATTGTCGAAGACAATTAGAAAAAAAAATTTAAACACGCCTCTAATATTACTTTCGTTCCACATTATTGTCAAAGATATTTACATTATTATTTACAATATTAACATTTAAATTATTTAAATTATTAATTTAAGAAATACATTTAACCACATGTTCATCCGGTTGGTAATTTCATAATCGTGTCAATATAATCGACCAATGAAGGTTAGTTATACATGTTTAATGTCACAATCTGGTTTAATAAAGGTTGTAATAATTATTATAATTATTTGTGACGGTAATCTTCATTCAAAATCTTATCTCAAATTCTTTCAATACTCTTGTTAATTATAACAGTAAATTCACTTGATTAATTTTCAAAGGACTACGACAATACACTCCATCGGAAAATACTTCGCTTACAAAATAATGCACAAAACTGCATTAAAATAGGCCCAAAATTCATCATATATTAATATATATGGCATCAAAATCTTCCACAGAACTTACAAAAATCTCCATTAACAAATTCTTCAACATCATTAATTACTGTGGGAACCTCCTTCATTAATTCAAGGGCATTATACATCAGCGACTTTCAACACGTCCGCTGCACTAGCGATTATACATTCATAGTTCCACTTCAAAAATTCTTATAATCATTAATTGTTTCAAAACTGTTATCTTAAACCTTCATGGATTTCATTCATGAATCGAAATGAAGTCAAAATTTGCCAATCACAAACAAATTTAATAGTGAATACGCTTATATACGCCTGTCTGGTCTATCAAAATTTAAGATTATCATCTTCAAAGAATTGTAGTATAAAAATACTATCATCAAACAAAGTGCGACTAAACTGCAAAATAGTCGAATAGAATCCAATTAGACTGGGGAATGCAAACATCATTATTTAAAGCTCTAATTGAGAAAAAACTCCTAACAAAAGTTCATGACTTTAATGCATTCAATAATTCATAATTAAAGTTCATCTTTCACAAAATTGTCTATGATGCAATGGTCGTTCATAACTGACGATAAATGTCTGTGTTGCAATCAATTCAAATAACGACTAGTATTTCCAAGATCGTCGACAACGTAATGGATTTTAACGCTCTAAAATCATTTAAATGTTCTTCCTTCTTGATGATGACAGAAAATTGGTCAAAGTAATTAAACTGGGGTAGAATTACTTTAATAAAAAGACACGCTGTCTGAATTTAAATCTGCCATAAAAATCATTAACATATAGTCAAATCGTGACTACAAAATAAGCAAATTACTGAAAAATCTAAATATCAGTCTCAACTGATCCAAAATCGTTTAACTATGCCCATGACATAACCATGTCTTAATAAATCGTCGAAAAAGGCATAACACAACAAGGTGTACTGAGTACAGGAATCTCAAATAAGAATATAGGGCAAAATACATGAGGACAGAAAATATGGGAAAATGGTTGCTCAGATATCGCTAAAAAACTCAAATAAAACAATAAACGTTCACGACTACCTTATCTGCCGATTGACGTTCCAGAGGAAAATTCCCCAAAGAAGACTGCTGATGGATCCATTTCACCAACTTGAAGATGACCTCCATCCTCCAAACAGGAAACAGCACCCTCGGAGAATCGAACTGCTTCCTCCTCCGGAAATTGCACTGCTCCGTGTAGACGAAAGACATCCTTCCGGCAAAATTCTTCTTTGTGAGTCGGGACAACCCTGACCTCTCTTGAAAAATCCCTGAAGTTCCAGTAGAAAATCGCCATGAAGTTTTTGTAGTAATTTCCATAGAAATATTCATATTCAGTGAGTATGAAATCGTTTCCATTGCTGTTGGATAGTATTCTGCGTTGGACCACGAAACATGGGTGTAGATGGTTGTTCACCACATGTTCGCTTGTATGGAATGGCAATCAGCGAAGTTCCATGCTGCTATCTTACTCCAACGATGTATGTCCCAATTGCATTAAAGTCCTTTAGCCTTCCATCTTCTCTTCGGTTATGGTAATAGTAGAACAAACTGCCATATTAAACTGCTCCATAATACTGTAGCGTTGTGTCACAATTCAATCTGAAGTCTCCCTGTTATACTAGCAGTGTCAGCCGTGTCGTAGAATCTGACGCTATAAAGTGCTTCTCAGGTGGCGAGAAAATCACTTTTGTCAGACGTCTAAAATTGCCAATATCTTCCAAAATAACTCCTTGAAATTGTTCAACTTTTCTACACTACTTAATGTAGCACAGCACAATAGAATTAGCTTATAGGCAAACGCTAACTGTTCATAGCTAATCTTGTAGACGCGTTATAATGTGCGTTTTAACTTCACCTAGTTTTACTCACTGTAAACTTGCACTGCTTGTCTGCTTGAATCACGTTCACTGCAGTGGCTTCACCACGCGTTATAAAGACGACTCTTTCTACTAATATCACTCGACGTCTCACCAAAACGACTATATAAGCACTGAAGATCTGACGATTTGAATAACAGAGGTATCAGCTATGACGATTTGAGCTATGACCATTTGAGACTCCTCTCTTCTGCGCAAGGCCTTTTATAAACTTCATAAGGGGCGTATCCATCCCTTCCATAGAGTGTTACTGCGTCATTGCTAGAAGTTCCAACTTCGTCAATACATGACGGATTTTCAAAATTCAAAAACTGAAAATAAATTTCACCAAAATTCCAGATCAATGCCTCTACTGCAAATGGAATTCCACAATTCTGCATTCCAAAAAGTAATAAAAATACCATAGTTTCAGCAATCTCCATCTTCCTTCAGACTATCGTTCATTGGTTCGAGCTTCCCCTCCAATAGCATAATTTCTTCCTCAGCACAATTCCACGTTTCCTGCGACTGCGTCGTAAATCTCGGATCTTTCTCGAATAAATGCTGACGTAATCGAGAATCTCAGCTCAAGCAGCCTGCTGGTATAACGTCTGCGTCATCCGTGCTTACGTCATGACTATCCATGTCATAACTATGACAGCCATAACTTTCTTTATAATTTCCAATATAGCCACCGTGGTCTCTATATAATTCAATTTACGGGGGCATTCTTCCCTCACCACGTTTTAAAAACAGTTGCAAATTGTTTTTAAACTCAGTGTTACAAGTACCTCAACTCTCTTGAACACGAAATTGAATTATTACTGACTTACTCTAGGATAGTATCTTTTCAAATTTCCAGCATTGAACTTGCCGTAAACGACATTATTCTCATCATCGTAGAGTTCATAACAGTTGTTTCCATAAGCGTTCGTAATTCTAAACGGACCCATAAACACAATTCCAAACTTGGGATAGATTTTCTTGCTCATATCAGCCTTGACAGGTCTGCGGAGTAATACAAGATTTCCGACTGCTAAGGGTGCACCAAAACGTTTTCCAGCTACTCTTTTCAATCGTTTCTCTGCTGCTTTCTGGAGTTGTTCCTTCGCCTTGTCAATCCTCTGCTGCCTTCCTAGGTCGGGATCTCTAGGAACGTGGTTGAAAAGATTATCCCACGGCCTTTCTGGGTTTCTTCCTAGATGAAGTCGCATTGGCACTTCTCCTGTGCTCTCCTGCACTGTAGAATTCAGACATTCCTCAATAAGGGGTACAAATCTCACCCAACCAGAATGATCATTTGGACAGAAAATTCGACAGAATTTCGAAAATTCAGCCATATATCTTTCAGAGGAATTCGATTCTGGGTAACGCACGCTTGAAAATAAGTGCTTAATGCCAAGCCTTTCCATATCCGCTGCAAATTCCACGGATGTAAACTGCGTTCCATGATCTGACAGTAGATATTCTGGTTTACCAGCTTTAGGAAATACAGCATTTTCCAGTCTGCTTACAACGTTCCTCGTGTTAGCTTTCTGCATGGGACTCATTGTTACAAATTTTGAGAAAACATCCACGGTAACCAACAGGTACTGGTTACCCTGATATCCCTTCGGACAGGGGCCAAATATGTCCGTCGCCATGAGTTCGTTAGGTTTAGAAGGAATCATAGCCTTCGGTTTTCCCTTTAATAAAGCAGAAGCATACTTTGCTCTTTGACATTTGTCACATGATCGAATGACCTTCGCAATGCTGGAACGCATGTTAGTCCAAATAAATCTCTCTTTAAGAGTATTAAGAGTGTTATCTAAACTGGCATGTCCAGTTGCGTGATGAGCTACCCACACTAAATTGACAACAAGTTTAGGTGGTACGACTATTCGGAGTTTTGTATGCGCAGAGTCAGCATACTTGCATACGATGTCTCCACTCAAGACAAAGTGTCGTGAATTTCTCTGTGTAGCTGCATAGTCAACATCTGTATTGTCCATGTAACCCTTGAGGAACCTGTACATTTTCCTTATTGGAGCGTGTCTCTTCTGTGACACACCGATTCGGGCTAACCTCCTAACGGTTTCTTGATCTTCTTGCTCCAATTGTACATGGTTTATCTGCACATTTTTAATAGGGTTACGTGATAAAGCATCAGCCAGTAAGTTATCTTTCCCAGGCTGGTGGACGATAGTGGCGTTAAACTGTTGGGTGAACAAAGCCCAACGTGTCAGTCTATCACTCGACATGTCAGTTTGCAGCATAATCTGTAGTGCTTTATGGTCAGTAATAATGATGACCTTATGTCCCAGCAGGATTTTCTTCCACGCTTGCAAAGCTGTTACAAAAGCTAACGCTTCAAGTTCTGTCGTGAAGTAGTTTTCCTCGTGTTTCTTCAACTTCCGACTAGTGAACGCAATGTAGTGCTTGTTGCCTGCCTCGTCTTTCTGGTATAAGACTGCACTAATGCCTATTCTTGATGCATCAGACTCAATATAAAACACCTTCTCAAAGTCTGGGTACTCCAGTTTCACGTTATTTCTGAGCATCTCTTTTGCTTTCTCAAAAGCCTCGTCTGCAGCGGTACTCCATTTCCATCTGTTATTCTTCTTGAGTAAGTCATACAGAGGAGCCATAATTTCAGAGTATCTTGGACAGTGGCTGCTAATAAATTGGCATGCGCCTACAAATTCTCTGACTTGTTTCACCTTAGTTGGCTTTGGAAATCACGTGATCGCATCTACTTTTTGCATGTTTGGATGATATCCATCTTTATCAATTGTATGCCCCAAGTAATTTATCTCCTTCTTCAAGAATTGCATTTTCCAAAATTGACCTTGATATTGGCCTCCCTTAAATTCTCGAACAACTTTCTCAAGTGCACTAAATTTTCTCCGGCGCTGGGTGAAGATACGATTAAATCTTCAATGTAGCAGATTACATTTTCTTTCACTTCATCAGTGAGCTTACTATCAAGTGCTCGAATAAGTGCTGGTCCACTGTTAACCATTCCAAAAGGCATTCTGACAAAGACCCATAACGTCTGGTCAAATAAGAATCCAGTGTACTGCATACTATCTTCTTCTAGTTGAACTTGATAAAATGAAGACGTCAAGTCATGAACGCTGAAACATGCTCTCCCTTTGAATTTTCGAAGCAGATCTCTAATCTTGGGTGGTCGGTCATTTTCTGGAAGAATCTTCAAGTTGATGGTCCTGGCATCGAGACAAAGACGTATCTGACCATTACTTTTCTTCACTACTGTGATGGGGTTTATATAAGACGACGCCTGTTTTTTAATAATCCCGTCTACCTCCATTTTTCTGATTAACCCTCGTACTTCTTGATAATATTTCTCAGGTATGGGGTATATTCTCTTCTGGTAAGGGGTTTCATCTGTCAGCCTTATCTTGTACTTATAATCCTTAATCAATCCAGGCTTTTCATCAAAAATATCTTGGAATTCCTTTATCAGATCCTCAAATTCCCCCTGAATTTCTTCAAATCCTTCAGTTTTTCTACTGGGTATTTCTGCTAAATTTTCCACTTCATTAATTATGGTATTCAAAATTTCTTCCCTAAGGTCTATTTCCAGACTGTTTTTCACGTCCTGTTTTTCGATCTCTTCTGTGATCATGTACCCATCATTAAAGCTAATACTTCTGTTCTTCATGTCAATAATAGCTCCGACCTTCGATATAAAATCGATTCCAAGCACCATATCAAAATTGATCTTGCTCACCACAATGAAAATCTGTTCATAATTCCTTCCATTGATCTCAAAGTTCAATAACACTTGAATCTTGCACTTCACTGCCTTATCTTGGAAAATCCCTCTCACTTTGACGGTAGAAACAGGTAGAACTGTCATGTTCTCTCCTCTTAGCAGACTTTGATAACATTCCTCCGAAATGATGGAAATAATTGCACCAGTATCCATCAGGGCTTTGTACTGTTGGCCATCTATCCGTACAGAAATAATAGGTAAGGCACATGGTCTTTCCTCTTTAACGATACCCCTCTCGTCTAGCAAATCTTCAACAGTAACTTCATATATATCATTAATAGTAATCAGGTGTGGTGTGGCAATGTATTTACAAGTTCTCACTGTCGTTGAGAAATCGGCGTTTTTTTTTTTGTGTTACCGACCTCAAAATTCTGCTGGCTCGTAGAAGGCCCAGGATCGATTACAACATCCTGCCTTTTCTTTTGATTTTCGGCTTCTTTTTCCCGTAACTCCTTCAGGTATTGCTGGCTTTCCCTCTCTCTTTCCTGATACTGATCGGGTGTCATAACCTGACCTTGAGGATCCTGATTTCTATTTTGGTTCTGGTTATTTCTATTATAATTTCTGTTATAACCATTATTGTTGTAGTATCTGCCTCTTCCATTGTTGTAATTTCCTCGATTACAATTCCAGCTTCTTCTCTGTTGATAATGACGGTAACCTTGCGATCTGTTATTTCGAAACTGATTATTCCTGTGAGGACCTACATTGTCAGTTTTCTCTTCATCTGGCTTGTCAGTTTGTTGGACTTGGTCCATATATACAGTATTTATTTCTTTGAAGTCATGCCTTTGACCTTTCTGAACCACGTTAGGCATTGGAATTGTGTAGTCTAACCTCCTCAGTAATTCATCCATGCTGGTCAAATCCCTGATGTTTGACGAAATGATTAGTCTCCTCACCTCAACAGGCAGCATACGAGAAATCGCATCAATTAGTTGCTCCGTTGACAATGGGGGTTGCAAAAATCTCAAGCGGGACAGTTGACTCGCAAAGAAATCAGCGTACCGTGTTGGAAGAGTACCTGAGTATTTTCTTGAATACACCTCCGCTCTCAACGAATTCTGCGCTTCTATGGACCAAAATCGTTTGATTAATGCCTCTGCAAACTCGTCAAAGTTACTGAATGTGTATCTAAAAGCTCGAAACCATTCGAGGGGTCCTCCAATCAAAAATCTCTCCACAATCTTCATCTCTCTCTCTCTGGGAATGTGAGCTTCGATGAAATAATCTTTGACGTTCCTGACATATTCTATAGGCGTCAAACTATCAGTGTTGCTGAATTTTTGCGGTTTGTCTTCAAAATTCCTGATGACCGTCACGTTCCTCGGATATGAATCCGGGTAGTTTTTCCCACTATCTCGATAGTTCCACTCAGGTTCCATATTCCTCTCGTCATCTTCCTCCCTGAATCTGGATATACGTTCTTCAGGAGTCACGTCTCTCTCTTCTGGAGCTAGGTTATATCTTCTGGCGTAATTCCTATTGGTTTCGCAAGTCAAGCCTTCTGTATCCTTGTCAGTGATTTCCGTTAAGACTTTCTTGATTAACTCTTCTTTGTAGGTCTCCATCAAACTAGCTTCTCCTAGCTTTAAATTCTGCAGTTTGCTCGTCGTTTCATTCACATCAGAGACAACTTTATGAATCTGTTCCTCTAATGCAGATTTTAATGCTTGCACATCCTGACCTAATTGTGTTCTATCTTCTACTTGTCTCTCGGATAGCGAATCCATCCTGACGCTTAAATCTTTCCTAATCTGTACTACTTCATTGTTAATATCTATTTGAGTACTGGCAAGTTTCCTTTCAATACGTTCCTGAATTTGGGTTACATGTTCCCCGCTTGACCTATTCCACTCGTCTTTCCATACTGCTACATTTGCCGTTAACATTTCTGCTATGTCTACTTCGATATCTTCTTTCAGTAATCTATTATGGTCTAATACCTGGGTTCTCATGACCTCTACATCATACTTTAAACCTGCTAAAGACGCTGTCGTTCTAACTGACTCATCAACTAACCTAGTCGTTAATGCACTCATATTCCGAGTACAAAGTGTTTTCGAATTTTCTATTTCTTCCCTGACTTTATTTACATCAGTTTGGAATTTTGCAATATCTACGAAAACTGTGTTGACTTCTACTTGAATCTTATTTATATCAGTTTGCATCTCATTTACATCCGAATGAATGTTATTAATATCAACCTGAACATTGGACACATCAGTTCTAACATTTTGGATTTCTCTTTGGACTTCCTCAACCTTGTCCTGGACAGTCGCAACATCATTTTAACAACAACTACTTCAGCCCTAGCACAAGAAATATCACCTCGGACATTAGCCACATCTAGATTCAACATTGTAAGATCTTTCTGTACCTTAGAAACATCAATTTTAACATCAGCAACATTTTTATGCACATTGGACACATCTGTGCGGATGTCAGTTACAGTATTCTCTATTCCTTGGGTATTAATCTGTAAACGCGACATATTATCCTCTAGGTTAGCAGAACTGGTCTGGAGAACTTTCATATTCTCCTCCATTCGACTAGTATTCCTAGCTTCCATCTCCTTCATGCTTTCACTCATCTGCTTCATACTGCTATTCATGCTAGCAGACATCTCCTCTAACATCCTCCTAAGACTTTCATCTGCCATTACAATATTATTCAAAAATAGACTGCTGTAGGGACATACATCAATAGAGCAAAATAACAACATCTGAGCAACACTTTTCACCATATATAAATTTGATCAATTTTCTGTCTTAAATCTAACTTATAACTACCTTATAATTAACCTTCGAAGACTCTTCATGTTGAAACAAACTCAAGCACACATTCAAATTTCCCTGGCTCATTTTAAAATATCCTAACACAAATAATTTACATTTACAATCCAAATAATTTAATTTTATCTTTAATATGACTGAGACATGTCATAAGCCGGTCAAATAAAATAAGATTCCAGATCATAGGCGATTTTTCTAAGTTTCCAGCCTATTTAACCTTTCTCAAGTTGTATCAGATCTGATCTTTTCTGAGTGTAATTTTCCTAATACAATACAACATTTAATTCCTATATAATCACACTCTTAAATTCTACAATTGGCCAAGACATCTAACAAAGAATCAACCTCTTTATTTGAGTCTAATCGAGCCACACGTTTTAGGTTTGCCAATCCTACTGGCGTTCAACCTGGTGATCCACTTATGTTGAACAAGCCCCACGTTGGGCGCCAATCCTTCTGTCCCCGTTTACCCGGATAGTAGGCTGTCAGATATCCGCCCCCTCAATCGGATTGCCAAAAATCAACCGCACCGGCTCAGCTACACCAATGAAAATGACACTGACAGATACTACCGAGATTGGAGTATAGAAGTTAACAGGAAATTATTGTGGAACACACCAAAATAGACGGGGGTTCATACTTACATTTACTTACCTCTTAAAAATAATCTTGGGGATTGGGTTGACAACAGGATCTCTAAAGTATGCTCCCACAATAACCTTCACCATGACATTTAAAAATGAACCAGAACGAAGACGAGAACTTTGAACTGTACAAAAGCTTTATTTCAAATAAAGGGTATGATTTTAACACACTCAACAAAATAAATGTGGCTATCAGTAGCCCATGTCAATCTGACTATGTCCTCCTGTAGGACTTGCAAAGTTATCATACAACATGTTAGCTCCCACGAGCTCAAAATAACGTAACATTCATAGCACACTTGGACTGGAAAAGGAAGTCAGGACAAGACACATATAGAGCATTTGTTTTCTTTTAATAAACATGACAATTATTTATAGGCACAAGGCCAGAATGTAGACGGCCTTGCCCGCTGATAACCAGTTGTCTGGCCAGCTGCGGTCTACACTTCAACATGTCGTGCACCTGTCAAATGGACTCCCTTGTCCTGCTATGTTGCGTAAGAATTCAGCTCCCTCTCAAAAGCTTTAAATGTCCGCAAGACAACACAAATATAGTTACGCAAATCTTTCAAATGCTTTACTCACACACCACTGGATTATTCTGACAATCCCTAAACTTGTTAAATTATCATCCAAGTGTTTAATAAGCGTTGTTTAGAGTATAAAACAAACTCTTAAATGTTTATAACAAACGCTCAAAATAATTTATAACAATTAGAAATTGTTTATAATATTGTCGAAGACAATTAGAAAAAAAAATTTAAACACGCCTCTAACATTACTTTCGTTCCACATTATTGTCAAAGATATTTACATTATTATTTACAATATTAACATTTAAATTATTTAAATTATTAATTTAAGAAATACATTTAACCACATGTTCATCCGGTTGGTAATTTCATAATCGTGTCAATATAATCGACCAATGAAGGTTAGTTATACATGTTTAATGTCACAATCTGGTTTAATAAAGGTTGTAATAATTATTATAATTATTTGTGACGGTAATCTTCATTCAAAATCTTATCTCAAATTCTTTCAATACTCTTGTTAATTATAACAGTAAATTCACTTGATTAATTTTCAAAGGACTACGACAATACACTCCATCGGAAAATACTTCGCTTACAAAATAATGCACAAAACTGCATTAAAATAGGCCCAAAATTCATCATATATTAATATATATGGCATCAAAATCTTCCACAGAACTTACAAAAATCTCCATTAACAAATTCTTCAACATCATTAATTACTGTGGGAACCTCCTTCATTAATTCAAGGGCATTATACATCAGCGACTTTCAACACGTCCGCTGCATTAGCGATTATTCATTCATAGTTCCACTTCAAAAATTCTTATAATCATTAATTGTTTCAAAACTGTTATCTTAAACCTTCGTGGATTTCATTCATGAATCGAAATGAAGTCAAAATTTGCCAATCACAAACAAATTTAATAGTGAATACGCTTATATACGCCTGTCTGGTCTATCAAAATTTAAGATTATCATCTTCAAAGAATTGTAGTATAAAAATACTATCATCAAACAAAGTGCGACTAAACTGCAAAATAGTCGAATAGAATCCAATTAGACTGGGGAATGCAAACATCATTATTTAAATCTCTAAATGAGAAAAAACTCCTAACAAAAGTTCATGACTTTAATGCATTCAATAATTCATAATTAAAGTTCATCTTTCACAAAATTGTCTATGATGCAATGGTCGTTCATAACTGACGATAAATGTCTGTGTTGCAATCAATTCAAATAACGACTAGTATTTCCAAGATCGTCGACAACGTAATGGATTTTAGCGCTCTAAAATCATTTAAATGTTCTTCCTTCTTGATGATGACAGAAAATTGGTCAAAGTAATTAAACTGGGGTAGAATTACTTTAATAAAAAGACACGCTGTCTGAATTTAAATCTGCCATAAAAATCATTAACATATAGTCAAATCGTGACTACAAAATAAGCAAATTACTGAAAAATCTAAATATCAGTCTCAACTGATCCAAAATCGTTTAACTATGCCCATGACATAACCATGTCTTAATAAATCGTCGAAAAAGGCATAACACAACAAGGTGTACTGAGTACAGGAATCTCAAATAAGAATATAGGGCAAAATACATGAGGACAGAAAATATGGGAAAATGGTTGCTCAGATATCGCTAAAAAACTCAAATAAAACAATAAACGTTCACGACTACCTTATCTGCCGATTGACGTTCCAGAGGAAAATTCCCCAAAGAAGACTGCTGATGGATCCATTTCACCAACTTGAAGATGAGCTCCATCCTCCAAACAGGAAACAGCACCCTCGGAGAATCGAACTGCTTCCTCCTCCGGAAATTGCACTGCTCCGTGTAGACGAAAGACATCCTTCCGGCAAAATTCTTCTTTGTGAGTCGGGACTACCCTGACCTCTCTTGAAAAATCCCTGAAGTTCCAGTAGACAATCGCCATGAAGTTTTTGTAGTAATTTCCATAGAAATATTCATATTCAGTGAGTATGAAATCGTTTCCATTGCTGTTGGATAGTATTCAGCGTTGGACCACGAAACATGGGTGTAGATGGTTGTTCACCACATGTTCGCTTGTATGGAATGGCAATCAGCGAAGTTCCATGCTGCTATCTTACTCCAACGATGTATGTCCCAATTGCATTAAAGTCCTTTAGCCTTCCATCTTCTCTTCGGTTATGGTAATAGTAGAACAAACTGCCATATTTAACTGCTCCATAATACTGTAGCGTTGTGTCACAATTCAATCTGAAGTCTCCCTGTTATACTAGCAGTGTCAGCCGTGTCGTAGAATCTGACGCTATAAAGTGCTTCTCAGGTGGCGAGAAAATCACTTTTGTCAGACGTCTAAAATTGCCAATATCTTCCAAAATAACTCCTTGAAATTGTTCAACTTTTCTACACTACTTAATGTAGCACAGCACAATAGAATTAGCTTATAGGCAAACGCTAACTGTTCATAGCTAATCTTTTAGACGCGTTATAATGTGCGTTTTAACTTCACCTAGTTTTACTCAATGTAAACTTGCACTGCTTGTCTGCTTGAATCACGTTCACTGCAGTGGCTTCACCACGCGTTATAAAGACGACTCTTTCTACTAATATCACTCGACGTCTCACCAAAACGACTATATAAGCACTGAAGATCTGACGATTTGAATATCAGAGGTATCAGCTATGACGATTTGAGCTATGACCATTTGAGACTCCTCTCTTCTGCGCAAGGCCTTTTATAAACTTCATAAGGGGCGTATCCATCCCTTCCATAGCGTGTTACTGCGTCATCGCTAGAAGTTCCAACTTCGTCAATACATGACGGATTTTCAAAATTCAAAAACTGAAAATAAATTTCACCAAAATTCCAGATCAATGCCTCTACTGCAAATGGAATTCCACAATTCTGCATTCCAAAAAGTAATAAAAATACCATAGTTTCAGCAATCTCCGTCTTCCTTCAGACTATCGTTCATTGGTTCGAGCCTCCCCTCCAATAGCATAATTTCTTCCTCAGCACAATTCCACGTTTCCTGCGACTGCGTCGTAAATCTCGGATCTTTCTCGAATAAATGCTGACGTCATCGAGAATCTCAGCTCAAGCAGCCTGCTGGTATAACGTCTGCGTCATCCGTGCTTACGTCATGACTATCCATGTCATAACTATGACAGCCATAACTTTCTTTATAATTTCCAATATAGCCACCGTGGTCTCTATATAATTCAATTTACGGGGGCAGTACCATCCCGGCATTTGCCCGAAGACGAAGTGGGAAACCAAGGAAAACCACTTCGAGGTTGGCTGAGGTGGGAATCGAACCCCCTCTACTCATTTGGGCCACCCGAGGCTGAGTAGACCCCGTTCCAGTCCTCATACCACTTTTCAAATTTCGTGGCAGAGCCGGGAATCGAACCCAGGACCTCCGGGGCGGCAGCTAACCGGTCTGACCGCTACACTACGGAGGCGACACTAAAGAGACTACTTTTCTTAAAATTGAACATTCATGGCAATCTATATAGACCTATCTAGAATATTGACGAAATCACGTTGATAATACTAACATTTCTAAGTACTGCAGTTTGAAATATAGGCTACCAGAAATAGTTTAACCTAATAGAGTAACTTACTACAGTTGGCATCCCTGGTGGCTCTGAATATATTCATAGTTCCATCTCTTAAGGTACAGAATGCACATACAAAATTCGGTTGAAGTCTAGTGGATAGTATGGACTTTACATGCTGTCTGATATTGGATTTATGAGTGCGCGTAAAATCAAAACTAGCAGGTACCCGCGGCTTCGCTCGCGATCAAGACAATGTGGACGATGCATTATTGCTGATAATTGGTCTATTATATTACAGCAATCGCGGCTACAGGTGGGTCCATTCCAATTCTGAAAATTCTGATACATACAGTATATTGATATGAGCAGCAAAGTGGGAATTTTATAGAGTTGTGAAAGCCTGCAGGGTACGATGTTACATTATGTGAACACATTTTAGAATTACGATTTTGGTTTTGCCACCTTCTGCTGAGACATAACTATTTTGCTGTCCAGATACTAGCGAGCACGCCACATACAGTTGCCCATGGGAAAAAAATGGTTTTGTCTAAATGTAAACCTGCTGCTGTTAAGTGTGTGTCATTGCGCTTTGTTAATAGAAATTGTGAATATTGTTTGAACAGGGAACTGCACTCTTGCACACTGGAATGGCAAATCTATCGGAATATGGGGAATTAAAAGTATATTCCTTAAGTTATTCTGGGTGTAATTTTGCCACACTTATTGATGATTTGAACGTCAACATGTCGCTATTAATAGACCTATAGTAAAATACCTCTCACCTTGGCCGCTGATTTACATTATGCAGTCTCTTCCAGTGTTACATCCCAGGGATTGAAATTCTCCAACAACCCTGTTGCCTCACATGCCTCTCTAATTAATTAAAATTCCCCATTGTTGTCGTTTGAGTCTTCAGTTTTTGACTGGTTTGATGCAGCCCTCCATGCCTCCCTCTCCTGAGCTAAACTTTTCATCTCTACATAGCTACCACACCCTACATCCGAAGCAATTTGTTTAACCCTGGTCTTCCCCTACATTTCTTGTACTCAACCCTCCCATCTATAACTAAGGTTGCTATTCCTGAGTGTCTTAATAAGTGTCGTACCAACCTATCTCTTCACTTCATTAGCAGTCGCCAGAAACATCTCTCCTCTCCCACTCGTCTTAATAGCCCTTCATTTGTTACCCTATCTACCCGTCTGATCTTCATCATTCTCCTGTAACACCACATTTCACATGCTTCAATTGTCCTTTTTCTGCTGCACCATTAGTCCACGTTTCACTTCCTTATAGTGTCACGCTCCAGACGAAACCTTTCAAAAATGACTTCCTAATACCTAAATGTATATTCGATGTCAACAGACTCCTTTTCTTTAGAAAATCTTTCCTTGCCTGAGCTAACCTGCTTTTTATATCCTCTTTGCTTCGTCCATCACTGGTTATTTTGCTTCCTAAGTGACAGAAGTCTCCTACTTCCCGTAGCGTTTCACCTGCCAATTTGAGGTCCATAGAGGTTTCTAATTTATTTCGGCTGCATTCCAATAATTTTGTTTTTCATTTATTGATTTTCATCATGAATTCATTCCTCAAGACGGAGTCCATACCATTCACAAACTCGTTCAAATCCTCTGGCGTATCGGCCAAGATGACGATGTCATCAGCAAATCTTAAAGATGAAATTATTTCTTCTTGAATCTCCGCTCCCACTTTAAATGTTTCTCCAATTTCCTGATTATTGTGTTTTTAGAGATCTTTGAAATGCGTTGCCCTCGCACATGATGTAGATGCATTGTCAAAGGAAAACATTCCATGTTACGAACATGGGCCGCATAACCTGTACCGAAAGCCTATTCTAGACAGCAGTTCCTTGAAACCAGATTTGCCATCATTTTATTGTGCCTTTCCATGTGGTATATCTCTGTACCTCAACATACAGAAGAGTGCTTTAAAAATCATGTCTTGTGTAAATTTTGGAAAAGGTGGTGAGTGTGGTTTTTGCCGGAGTGGATACTCGCTCGCAGAAATTCTTTTCAGTAAAATAGACCGGTCCACAATTTTGTAAGTGCACATTGAGGTATGTGACGGCGCGATGCCTTAAGTGTTACCGAAACGGCAATAGCCGCCACAGAGCTTCGTTGCTACTGAAATAACGACCAGACTGATATTTGTACTTAACTATATGGGATTTGTAGGCCCAGTGTTTGTGAAATTGAACGTAGCTATATCGCTACCTTTCTATAGTAGCCACTACTGTAGTGTTTAAAAAATTAAAATTGATATTAGAAGGCGCTATCCCGATTTTTTTTTTACCCCTGGCTCTACACACCATGAAGGGCCTAGGCCTATCATGCGACCGCTTCCCAGCCATTTGGCCTGCAGATATTGTGGTGACGCGTGGTCAGTGAATCGTGTCCCCTCGGCCGTTAATCTTGTTCTTCGTGACCTGGGCGCAGTCACTCTATCAGTCAGCTACTCAATTGTCCTCACGAAGCTGAGTGCACTCCTTTCCAGCCCTCGCGTCAATGTCTAATATCTCTGACGGAGCCGGGAATCGAACCCAGAGCCTCCGGATGGTAGGCAGGCGCGCGATTCTGTTCTTATTGTGCTTATATATATCTTGAAAAAGATAATAGATGGATTGGCATTGCCTCCTACAGGGATATATAGAAAATCGGATGTCATACCATGAGGTTCAGTTGCCATGGAAACGGACTTACCATTAGTTCATCAGTTTATCAGAGTGAAGATAGTTTTCTGCGAATATCTTTGAAACTGTTGGTTTTAGGGTCTTAAAATGTGGTTTTCGGTGTCCCAGTACTGTTTCTCGCATCGAGGGGCGTAAAACGAGCTTTGTCCGGTCTTTATGCGACAACTTCGATATTTTGTCCCGGTTGAGTTTGTTGGTGACTTTTAAGGTACGTTGCCCGTTCTACGGGAACAATGATTATTTCCGCATGAAAGGCAGCCTGTATGTTATCCCAGGGATAAGCTGCTTCCATTTCAAATTTCATCCAAATCCGTCCAGCCGTCTTAGTGTCAAGAGGTAACAAACTAAAACACAAACACACACACACAGACACACACACAGATTTTCACAATTTTAATTATGATAGGGATTGGACCTATCAGCAGGTTTTGAATCATTTTGGCAACACACTCATGTATGTCCTCCTGAAAATTAAACTGAAATATTATTATCTATATGTGTGCCAATTTTGGAATAGCTACCATGCATACCTTCCAAGATATCCAACATGGAGCTCAAATTTCAATTGCTGTTTGTTCAGCAGTTGGTAGCACTGACATCATTATCAAATATGGCCTTGAGGTATTCAGGAATATATCTTTACTCATACCTAATTCAGTTTCGATAGCTGCAGCCGTTTAGGAGTTGATAGGGGAGGACACACAAAGAAAGACAGACAGATAGACAGAAGTTAGTTAGTTCGTTAGTTAGTTATTGTTGTTTTAAGGGTCGGAACTACGAGGTCATCTGCCCCTGATAGATATAAGGACAGACAGACACACATTTTCCCGGATCGATCTCATAAGTCTACATTTCCTCATCTTTGCAAAATTTGGAAAGTAGGCTAACAATGTATTGACGAATTATAGCCACATTTGTCATATAAAGCAAGAACTCGGTGTTTAACGTGTTTAGTTAATACTTGGGTGCAGGGGGGTTTTGCTGTTTTTAGCCTCTCTCTATGTTTTTATCCAAATACCGATAGCCTATATCAGAAAGTATGCAAGCCGACAGTTTTAAACTACGCACACCTATACTACCTGACATTCTACCGTAGTTTGTAGTAACTTACTGTAGACTACACGATTCTAAGCCTGTTGACAGGTCCAGTTTTTAAATGCATATAACTTCTATATTAACTAAATATGGATTTCAACCGAATTTTGTATGTACTTTGTGTAACATAACAGTTATAACGATGCGTATTCGTAAGAACAAGCAGGGCTGCCATATCTTAATAAATGCTCTCTCTATTTGTTTAATCCTAATATCAATATATCAGAAAGTATGCAAGTCATCATCTCTAAACTTTGCACACGTATGGTACTGCCCCCGTAAATTGAATTATATTGAGACCACGGTGGCTGTAATGGAAAATATGAAGAAAGTTATGGCTGTCATAGTTGTGACGTGGATATTCATGACGTAGGCACGGATGACGCAGACTTCACGCAAGTAGGCTGCTTGAGCTGAGATTCTTGGTGACGTCATGATTTTGTTCGAGAAAGATCTGAGATTTACGACGCAGTCGCATGGAAACGAGGAATTGTGCTGAGGAAGAAGTTACGCGATTGGAGGAGAGACTCAAACCAATGAACGATAGTTAGGAGGGAGACGGAGATTACTGAAACTATCATATTTAATTTCTTTTGGCATGCAGAATTGTGGAAATCTATTTTCAGTTATGGCATTGATTTGGAATTTTGAAGAAATTATTTTTGAGTTTTTGAAATTTGAAAATCCGTCTAGTATTGCCAATGTTAGAACGTCTAGCGATGACGGAGAAACAAGCTATGGAAGGGATGGATACGCCCCCTTAAGAAGTTGATAAAAGGTCTTGCACAGCAGAGAGGAGCTCTCATATCTCATGTGTCTGATACCGCATATATATTGCTGATGTTATAGTCGTTTTCGAGTGATAAAGTGAAACAAGTCGTCTTTAGCGTGTGGTAAAGCCAACCGCATCGAACGAGCTTCGAGCGTGCCGCAGTTCCATTTTACGGTATTTGAAAACTAGGCGAAGTTGAAACGCACTCATTTTCAAGTCTACAAGTTAACATATCAAGAGTTGACTAATGCCTTTAAGCTAATTCGATTGTGCAGTACTATATTAAAGTGTGTAGAAAGGTTGAACATTTTCAAGAATATAATTCGAAAGATATAGGCATTTTAAGACGGCAGACAAAAGTGATTTTCTCGCCATCTGAGAAGCACTTTTAAAATATATCACATTGTACGCTACGGCTGACACTGGTATTGCAACAGTGCTACAACATATTGCTTTTGATAATATAACGCTGCATTCTAACATGGAACAATCTAATATGGCAATTCTTTCAACTATTATAACGGAAGTGGAGATGGAAGACTAAAAACTTTAATGCAATTGGGACTCGCCGTGCCAGTGCAAGACCACGATAAGTGCAAATTTTTCAATTTTTATTTTTTTACAGCAATCAGTGTATTTTTGTGTGATCTTCAATGTAAAAGTGCAAAAATTTCAAAATTTATATAATTGGGCCGTTGAAGTAAAATGAATTGGTTTTGCATTGGAGTATTTTTTTGAAGATGCTCCGTGCAAAACAGAGTCATCTGCAGATGCATCGGTTTTACACTGGAAATTGAAGGAGAATTCATTTACCTTCAGTGCAAGACCACGATATCTGCAATTGTCGCGGTCTTGCACGGGATTGTTTAGAATCTGGCATGCATTCTTGAGTTGTCTCTATTGACACGAGTAAAGATTTTCTTCTTTTCCCGCTCATTCACTTCACTGTTGTTCCAAGCCTCATTCAGAGTGGTAGTGAGTGTATTATAGTGAAGGGATTGAAACTGGATTATATAAATATGAAGAGGATATATCGCAGTCGTGGCGAAATGTTGTTAGCTTTGGTTAAAAATGTATGTAGGCCTACTCTTTAGTTTCTGATAAAGCAATTAATTGTTTCCAAATGCGAATGCCATTACTTGTTGTTTCAATGATTATTTTAGTTTCTTTGTATAGTACTAGGATTATACTCAGCCTACGTAGTGTTATGTTAAATATAAAAGAAATGTTCATAATGAAGGATTGCATTTGTTTCCATTAGGCTAGACTTTCATAAAACCCACCGCCCATTATGAGAAGGGTTGAAGAGAAGGTAATCGAACCTGATGACACAGGCTCAAATATAGTTGAACTTTCTCCCGTTACGGAAGAAATAGAATACGAACCTTTGATGTACCATGCAACGTGTTCTTACCACACCGACGTACCTCAGCCTTCAAGGTATTCTGCAGAGGTGCTGACTTCATCACAACAAACGCATAGGTTTAGTGATACCGTGAGTAGGCTAACAAATTAGATTGGTTACCATTATTTTTTCTGAAATAGAAGTAAACCACTGTAGGACCACGTGTAATTTTAATGACTTGTGTTTTAATTTGTAATGTTTAAGGATGGTTTCTATTTGTTTCCATTAGGTCAGACTTTCAGAAAACACACCATCCTTTACGACAAGGGTTGAAAAGGAGGTATTTCTCCCACCGGATGCACCAGGCTCAAATAAAGTTGAAATGTCTCCTGCTCTGGAACAAATAGAACATGAAAGTTCGATATACCAAGCAACGTGTTCTGACAACACCGTCGTACCTCAGCCGTCAGGTTATTCTGCAGAGATGCTGTCTTCATCAGAACATACGCTTGAGTTTAATGATACTGTGAGTAGGCCAACAAATTGGATTGGTTTCCATTTTTTATAAAATAGAAATAAACCACGATTTTAATGATGTGTGTTTTTAATGCTCGTAATAATTCATGTATAACTCTTGCATTTTTCAGACGAATATCCTGGGAACGGAAGACTGCTCCACTGATAATGCACATAATTCAAGTCACTACAATAATGATATTCTAAAGCACATGAACTATATTTGTGAAACAAGTTCAGAAGGAGGAGGAAGAGAAGAAGATGAAGAGGAAGGAAAAGAAGATGATGAAGAAGAGGATGAATCAGAAGATGATGGTGATGATAATGACTATATTCCTGATACCAGTAGTTCAGAAGAGGAAGATAACTATGATGATAACAAACCAGACAAGATGAGTATACAAGACAAAGAACTACCATCAACTAGCAAAGAACTCAAAAGCTCTAAAACTTCAGCATTTCCTTTGAAGGAAAGTTTCGTTAACGAAACATCAGACATCTGTGTTCCTTCGGAAAGTGCCAACTTAGTGAGCAACTTTGAAGGATCAGGCTCAACAACAACAGCAGCAGCAGCAACATCACCTCAGAAAGACAGACGCCCGAAGAAGCGTCGTCGTCAAGAACATAAATGGGCTCGAAACATAAGAAAACTTAAAGTAAATACAGGACAGTTAGTAAACAACAAAAATGGTACCTGTAGGAAGGATAAAACATTAAAGAAAGGATGCCAAGGAAACTGCAATTTTAAATGTTCACTTTCAGAAGAGGACAGGATTTCAATCTTTAAGAGCTTCTGGGATCTTGGAGATCTGAACAGGCAGAGACAAATTATTAGTCATAATATGACTCAAGTGAAGCCAAAATATCGAAGAATCACTCCTGGAGGTGGAAGGTCTTGCAATATGAATTACAGTTTAACCATAAGAGGAGATAGAATAAAGGTTTGCAAGAAGATGTTCATGGATACCCTTGGCGTGGGAAACACCATGATTTCTACAGTTATTTCCAAGAACAAGGATGGTTTCCTTGAAGAAGAAAGAAGAGGGAAGCATGGAAAGCAAAAGAAGTTACCCCCAATGATAAGGGAAGGAGTGAGGCAACACATCAATTCAATTCCAAGAATGGAGTCCCATTACATTCGAGCTGATACAACACGAGATTATTTTGAAGGTTCGTTGGATATATCCACATTATATCGGATGTATATTGAGAAATGTAAGTTAGAAAATGAACCGATTGCAAAGAAGCACGTATACGAAACAATATTTAATACGGAATTCAACATCGGGTTTCATAGACCTAAGAAGGATCAGTGTATGATCTGTGAAGAATATAAGAATTCTACTGAAGAAGAAAAGCAAAAACTTAAAGACAAAACTGAAAGACATCATGCAGAGAAAGAAGCAATGAGACGGGAGAAAGGAAATGATATTCATCAGGCCACAGAGGAAAACCGTGGAGTGGTGGCTGTGTTTGATTTTCAAGCTGTTACACCTCTGCCAAGTGGTGAAATATCAAGCTTTTATTATAAAAGAAAACTTAATTTATTTAATTTCACTATATACGAAGCTGTCTCTAAAATTGGAAGATGCTACATGTGGCACGAAGGTCAAGCTGGAAGAGGGGCAAATGAAGTTGGTAGCTGCATAATCGAGTTTCTGAAAGAATACCCAAATCAAGAAGTGATTTTCTACTCCGACAATTGTGTTGGACAAAATAAGAACAAATTCGTGTTATCTGCATACTTATACGCTGTTCTAAAGTTAGAAATTTCGTCTATTCAACATAAGTTTTTAGTAGTAGGACATACACAAAATGAGGGAGACGCTATGCACTCTCGCATAGAATATGAGAAGAAAAGAGCTCTGAAATCCGGTCCTATTTACGTTCCCTCACAGGTTGCTACTATCGCAAGTCTTGCAAAAAGGACTGGGGAACCTTACCTTGTAAGACAAATGGAAACAACTGACTTCATAGATTGCAAGTCATTATGCAATGACCTCGGCAACAATTTTTCCATCAATGAGGATGGGGAGAAAGTTTCGTGGAATGCTGTCACTGAGATAATGGTGAAGAAGAATTCCCCTAGGGTGTTCTTTTATAAAACTTCCTACCACGAAAAGCAATATAAACTAGTGCATATTAACAGAAAGACAAAGAGGAGCAGTCCACATCATCACCCCGAAACTCTCAAACTCAAACCAGCTTATAGAAAGTCTCCAAAAATATCAGCTAGCAAGAAGAAAGACCTTATTTCACTCTGTGCTCAAAATCTAATACCGAAGACGCATCACCCATTCTTCGTTACTTTGGAATCGGAAAAGGACTGAGGTTCTGACCATTGAAGCAAATGACGTGCTCATGCTGAACTTGTGAACTATTTTCCAACATTCATTCCATCTTTGCCTCAGTGTGCCTATTTTCAATAACAAGTGATTTTTTTTTCAAATTATAATTCAATATAGAATGTATATAGAATTGTGTATAGAATGTTCAAATATAGCAGTAAACTAGGGAAAAATTAAACTGAAGTGTTGGAATTCATTAATTGTCTAACAATTTTCACAGAACAGTCAGTGCAAGACCACGACATCTGCATTTTAGCCCTTTTTGTGGGCCTTATTTACAAACTTTATAATTTTAATTAAAAGGACAATGTACACTATGCAATCAACCGAAACATATCCAAAATTCAAAATTCTCTACAGATTTCCATACTGTCGAAAGGCTAATACTAAGTTGCAGAAAACTTCAAACCCGTTTTTCTCAATAAAATGATTTTTGCAGATATCGTAGTCTTGCACTGGCACGGCGAATCGATGGAGTGAATTGACAGCATGGAACTTCGCTAATCGTCTTTCTACAAAAGCGAGCATGTAGTGAATATCCAACTACACTCATGCATCGTGGTCCAACGCTGAATTATATCAAATGACAGTGGAAACGTATTCATACTCCACAAATATGAATATTTCTACGGAAATTATTGCAATAAACTTCATGGCGAATTTCTGCCAGAACTTCAGGGAACTATCAAGAAAGGCCAGGGTGGACCCGGCTCACACAGAAGAGTTTTGCCAGAAGGATGTCTATCGTATACACGGAGCAGTGCAATTTCCGGAGGAGGAAGCAGTTCTATTCTCCGAGGGCGCTGATTCCAGGTTCGAGGATGGAGCACATCTTTTTGGTGAAATGGAACCATCACCAGTCTTCTTTGGAAGATTTTCCTCTGGAACTTCAATCAACAGATAAGGTAGTCGTGAACGTTTCTTGTTTTATTTGAGCCATTTAGCGATGTCTGAGCAACCATTTTCCCATATTTTTGTCCCATATATATTTGCCCCATTTTCTTGCTTGATAATTCTGTACTCAGTACACTTAGATGAGTTATGCCTTTTTCTACGATTTATTAAG
Organism: Meconema thalassinum; assembly: GCA_946902985.2. Lineage (NCBI taxonomy): Eukaryota > Metazoa > Arthropoda > Insecta > Orthoptera > Tettigoniidae > Meconema > Meconema thalassinum. Next base: position 2,093,395,598 of record OX336388.2, on the reverse strand, counting down.
ACATTGTTATGTCAGTGGCATATTTAAATAATTTTGGATCAGTTGAGACTGATAATTAATTTTCTTTCAGTAATTTGCTTATTTTTGTAGTCACGATTTGACTGTAAAGTTAATGATTTTCTATGGCAGATTTGAATTTAGACAGCGTGTCATTTTATTAAAGTAATTCCATTCAGTAAATTACTTTGACCAATTTTCTGTCATCCTCAAGAAAGAAGAATAATTAAAAGATTTTAGAGCGTTAAAATCTATTTCTGTATCGACGATCTTGGAAATACTAGTCGTTTTATGAACATGATTGCAACATAGACATTTATCGTCAGTTCTGAAATTACCATTGCATTATAGACAATTTTATGAAATATGAACATCGATTACGATTTATTGAATACACTATAGTAATGAACATTTGATAGGAATTTTTCTCAATACTAGATTGGAACAATAATGTTTGCATTCCACAGTCTAATTGTATTCTATTCGACTATTTTGCAGTTTAGATGAACTTTGTTTGAAGATAGTATTTTTATACTATATTACTTAGGAGATATTAATCTCAATTTTGATAGACCAGAAAGGCGTGTATAATCGTATTTGCTATTAAATTTATTTTTGTGATTGGCAAATTTTTACTTCATATCGATTCATGAATGAAACCCACGAAGGTTAAATAAATAACAGTTTTGAAACAATTAATGAATATAAGAATTTTTAAAGTGGAACTATGGATGTATAATCGTTAGTTCAGTGGACATGTAAAAGTCGCTGATGAATAATGCCCTTGAATAATTGAAGGAGGTTCCCACAGTAATATTAATGATGTTGATGAGATTATAAGTGGAGGTTTTGTGTATGGATTATGGAAGATTTTTATGCCATATGTATTGAAATATATGATGAATTCTGGGCCTGTTTTATGCATTTTAGTGCGTTTGAAGCGAAGTATTTTTCCGCTGAGTTTATTGTCCAGGTCCTTTGAAAATTAATCATGTGAAATTACTGTTAAAATTAACAAGAGTGTTAAATAATTTGAGATAACGATTTTGAATGGAGGTTACCGTCACTAATAATAATAATTATTAAAACTTATTAAACCTGGATTTATAACACTTAAATATAACTAACCTTCTTGGTCGATTATGTTAACCTGATTTGAGTAATTATCAACCAGGTAAACGTGTGGTTTAATGTATTTCTAAAATAAATAAATAAATAAATATAAATATTGTAAATAAATTATGTAATTATCTTTAATAATAATTGGAAATGAAAGGAATTAAGAGAGGCGTGTATATATTTTTGAATTGTCATTTGACAATATTATAAACAATTTGTAATTGTTATAAACAATTAATGAGCATTTGTTACAAACATTAAGAGTTTTGTTAATATACTCTAAAGAACGCTAATTTTACATGTGGATTATACCATTAAACAAGTTTTGGGATTATTAGAGTAATCCAGTAACATGTGAATGAAGCATTTAAAAGATTTGCGTGTTAATATTTGAGTTGAGTTGAGGACATTTAAAGCGTTTGAAAAGGAGCTAAGCTCTGAAGTTACGAGCATATGCTAGCACTAGCCGGACAGGTGGGCCCGTTTGACGATGTGGGCATGCGACATAATGTAGGGTGGATCGCAGCTGGCCTGACAACTGTATGTTAGAGGCCAAGGTCGATTACATAACAGACTTGCAGTTATAAATAAAGTGTGATGTTTATGAAAGAGGAAAACAATTGCTACGTGTCTTGTCCCAATTCCCTCATCCATTCCAAGTGTATTACTATTATTACGTTCTTTATAAGCAAGTAAAAGATAAAATTTTGTATGTAACGTCTACCTGTCCTACAGGAGGACATGATTATATTGACAATGGCTTCTGATTGCCACGTGTATTTTGTTGAGTTTTTGTTAAAGTCATTCCCTTTATGTGAAATAAATTATTGTACAGTTTAAAGTTTCTTGTCGTCGTCTTGGTTCATTTTAAATATCATGGTGGAGGTTATTGTGTGGGCATACTTTAAGTGATCCAGTTGGCAACCCATTCCCGAGATTAATTTGAAGAGGTAAGTAAAGGTAAGTATGAACCCCCGTATATTTTGGTGTGTTCCACAATAATTTTCTTGTTAACTGCTGTGCTCTAATCTCGATAGTATCTGTCAGTGCCATTTTCATTGATGTAGCTGTGCCGGTGCGTTTGATTTTTGGCAATCCGATTGAGGGGGCAGATATCTGACAGCCTACTATCCGGATTTACGGGGACAGTACCTGACATTCTAGATTAATTCCGAGTAACTAATATACTTCAGTGCTGCCAACATGATTTTAAGCATTCTGATAGTTTCAATTTTTAATTAGATGTAACTTCTATACTGACAAAGGGATTAATTTGGAGTAACTAATATACCTCGGTGGTGCCAACATAATTATAAGCTTTCTGATAGTTTCAATTTTTAATTACATGTAACGTCTATACTAACAAATGGATTTTATCCTAAACTGGCACTATAATAGATCGTAATATTTCAGATTAATTCAGAGCATCACATACATAACATTGTTCCCAACATGATTTTACGCGCACTGTTAGACTAAATCCAATAACCGACAACATGTAACGTCCATACTATCCATTAGACTGCAGCCAAATTTTGTATGTGCATTCTATACCTGAAGAGATGGAACTAAGAATATATTCACAGTCACCATGGCTGCCTACTGTAGTAAGTTACTCTATTACACTATTACTTAATTTCGTCATTATTCTAGATAGGTCTATATAGATTGGCATCAATCTGAAATTTTAAGAAAAGTAGGCTCTTTAGTTCGTCACGGAACTACTTGTATTTTATTAAGATCAGAAAAGGAGATGGCAAATCATAGCACATCCTCATTCTCTTCATTTATGAACCCCAGCACTTCGTACAGAAGGCCTTTTCAAGCCTAATAATGGAACACAGCACAGTTTATTTTTCACGGTGTGATAACGTCGTCCACAAAAATAGAATAACATTCATGTGTCTGCCATGGCCCCCTCATGCTATGACGTAGCTGTCCCCGCTACATAAAATGATAGTTGAGAGGGAAATAATAACTTGCATTCGACCAAGGGCACCCTGAATACCCCACTATGACACTAGTCACGCATATACATTTAAAATAGGAGGCCATTTAAGTTGCCAGCAGTCACTCTAGCATTGGCGTCGCACGTAAGTAGGGGAGTGAGGCGGTTTCTGCGCCACTCCAGAACCCTCCTTGCCCCACTACTAAGCTTCAGCCATGTTAAATATCTCTCGAACGCATGGTCCGATTTTGACAAATGAGGTGTCGTTGGACTCGGGCTGACGTCCTCTTTCCTATGGACCATGTATTATATTTTTCAAAAATTTTTTAAAATTTTTTGTTTTCGAAAATAGGCTATAGTTTGAAAACCAAACAGGATAGTACGTTGTTCCATGGCTCAAACGAATGGTCTTTATGACCTTTATTTTCTATAATAAATTTTTTTTACTTTTTATGTTTTTTTGAAAACACTCGAATTTTGAAAATCCTATATTTTGGAAACTAGGAACTCTACAAAAAAGTTTGTTTGACGTAAATGAAAGGTCCCTACCCCCTCTACCCCCAAAATAAATTTCAAGTCTCTAGGATGAAAACCTGTAGGTAGTAGTGTGGTAAGGACAGAGCTGTCTCACTTAGCAAGTTGTGAGACCCTGCGACCTTGGAATGGAAGGAGCCATGCTAGGAGGGCGTGCTTGGATTCGTTTTTTTCGTCTCGTCGTGCTCTTTACGGGAATGTCGGTGTCGAAAATGTGAAAATCTGGAAACACAGTCTTTTTGGGGTAAAAACGTGATTTTAGACTTTTTGCTATATCTCACGAACCAATAACGCTAGAGGCGTGTTCGACAGGTCCAAGGACTCGGGGTAACGTCCTCTCTGCTATGGACTACTCGTTATAATTTTTAATAAAATTGGAAACTCGGTTTTGGGGTAAAAACGTGTTTTTTGTGATTTTGTCGATATCTCACGAAGCAATAACGCTAGAGGCATGTACGATGGGTCCAAGGATTCGGACAGACGTCCTCTTTGCTATGAACTACTCGTTGTAATTTTAAAAAATTTTGGAAACGCGATTTTGGGGTAAACACGTGTTTTTTGTGATTTTTGCCGATATCTCACGAACCAATAACGCTAGAGACATGTACGAGGTGTCCTAGGACTCGGGCTAACACCCCCTTTCAAATGTGGTAGATATGTTTTTACAAAAAATAATTCACATGGGTCTAACGCCATACATGTTGAAAAAACGTTTTCTTTTTCTTTACCTGTTTATAATGTTTATAAAGCGTGGTGGTTGAGAGAGAGAGACGATACGGCTGGGTGTGTGTGTTTCAACGAACCTGTCGCTAACCACAAGGACCATGCTTAATAGAACAATCGCTATTTCGACGGGTCGGTGTATGACAGAGCGAGGGTGCGTTTTTCTGATATTTTACCTTTGACTTGTAAACGGTGATGAGAACTTGATTCTATGTTGGTTGAAGCGAGTAGAGAAAACAAACTTGCCGAGGAGGTGAAGGTCATTTGAGCTTATTGGAAGGCATTGATCTGACTTGACAACAAGTGCAATGGAAAAAATGACCAAGACGCTTGAAGGTGAAATAATCTGACCATCGTGGTGGCAGGGGAGTGTGAAAGGCATGCACACACACATGTGTGAAACCAGATGTAGGCTAAACCAGTGACATCCTGTTTTGCTTCGTACGTGACAAAATGCAAGTTCATGTGAAATTTGATCTACCGCAGGTGTTCGCCTGGGACGTTATCTGTCCACGTGCGCGATAACTGTTAACAAGTCACATCCTGTTTTGCTTCGTACGTGACAAAATGCAAGTTCAGGTGAAATTTGATCCGGCACAGGTGTTCGCCTGGGACGTTAGCTGTCCACGTGCACGATAAGAGAATGTTCAAAGCGTGGGAAAAAAAAAGATTATACATGCAATGTGATATATAAAGACACGTCGCTGACATTTCCACTCGCACTTATGTGACTACTTTTGAACACGCTACAGCGTTGTGTGAAACACTTGGCCTTGTTTAACAGTTTTGGTGTTGGTGGAAAATACTTATTCTTGTTGTGAGGTAGGTATATATTTATTCATTTATACATTTATTGATTTATATATAAATACATGCAATTATTTATTGATTAGGTAATTAATGATTTTATTTATTTATTTGTTTGCAGATAACCGGCATACCTTACATGTCAGAGGGAGAAGAAACTATTGCACTTTTGAGCCCACTAGAAGGGAAGAGTAACAAGTCACTGCAAGTAAAGGTGAGATGATTTTTTTTAAACTAACTTGTTTCATTTTTTTTTTGTTTTATGTTTTATTTTATGAAATGTATGTATTAACCTGAATTTAGGTATTTATAGCGGTTTATTTTATTTATTTTTAGAAACTTGGAAAGAATAGCCTTACCGCCGTAGCAGTCGCTGAAAAAAACCAGAAACGCACTAAAGCGAAACCACTGCCAAAGAGTGAACTGTTTAAAACTCAGGTAAGTCCAACTTAAAAATGCTATTCCATTTTACCACTACTGAAAACTCGTAGACAAAAAAAAATTCATTACCTGTACATGACTGGGACAATGATTGCTTTCTTGATTAATGGCTATGTTGTTGTTGTTGACTGGGAAAAGTACAAGGCCATGTTGGATTTTCTAAAAATAAAATAATAAATTTAATTTATGAGTGGTTCCCTATGGACTCAACGAATATCCACAGGTTTGAACATGATAATGTGAACAAAATGACATGACATTCATTTTTGTTTATATATTGGTTAAAGGGAGGGTGGGGGAATGTAAATGACTGTAGCTTTATAAAAAAGAAAATAAGTACATGGGTTACTGTTTGTGCCAACATACAGTTTATTTTTAATGGTGTTTTGATATATTAATGCCAATTAACGTTAACGTTTTATTTACAAGTATTGATTGATTGATTGATTGATTGATTGATTGAGTGATGGGTTATTTTGTTTGCTTTTAGGTGTCGTCATGTGCCATTAACGTAATGAACAGACAGTGAACAAGCATGCATTATGCTTTAAAGTACTCTGTGCAATGTTAATAACTTACAATAAGAAAACGTTTTATTATAACACATGGCGTTAGTACCAAATACAACAAGTGAGCAAGTTGGTTTACCACGTGGGTTAAATTTAAAATCAGAACATGATCGATGGTTAACATTTGAATCCTGGCCTGTAGGCTTTTTGTCGACGCATGAACTTGCAAAAGCCGTTTTTTTTTTACTTGAACCGAGGAGATGTGGTGCGCTGTGTGTTTTGTCGTATTGAACTTTCACACTGGGAAGAAGGGGATGATCCCTTTAGAGACCATTTGCGATGGTCTCCTCACTGTCCTTACATGCTTGGAAAGCAAGTGGGTAATCTACCCGTGCATTCATTTTACCGAACCACAAGGCCTATGGCCGCTACTTACGTTGCTGAATCACAAATAAATAATAATAATGATGTATTACCAGCCAACGGTAGTGTCGATATATGTGGTCCATATGCCATAGACAGTGTTGAATTGGCGTGTGCTTTTGAAAAATTGGGAGTTTGCAAGACTAAAGCACTAGCACACCCAGAGTACAGCTCTGTTGAAAAACGTTTCGAATCTTATAAAAATATTTGGCCATTAATATTAAAACACCTTACCAAACAGCTAAGTGAAGCTGGATTTTTTTATACTGGTGAAGGGGATAAAACAATATGTTTTTATTGTGGATTTGCTTTAAAGGATTGGCAAATGACTGATGACCCTTTTGTGCAACACGCTCGTTGGTTACCAAACTGTAAATACATGGTGTTGCTTAAAGGTCAGGAATTTGTGAACACTATTCGTAAAGAAAAAGTGATTGCAGCACAAGACATAAAAGTGCCTTTAGAGTTAGAGCACGCGGAGCAAATACATAAGGCTGAAAGAAAAGACTTGTCTCACGAACAGATACAAAAGTGTGACCAACAATTATGTAAAATTTGTTATCAAGATGAACTAGGTGTTGTATTTTTACCCTGTGGACACATGATAGCCTGTGTCAAGTGTGCATTAGAACTTAACACTTGTGCTATATGCAGAAAAGTAGTATCTGCAACAGTTAGGGCATTTCTTGCATAACTAGTATAATTTATTCGCCATGGATAGTGCAAAATCCCTAATTGCACAATATTATTAAAGCTGTTTTAGAGTGTAATAGATATGCTTTTGTTTTGTTTATAGACTACTACAATGAATGTTTTGAATGCTGTGGGACAATCATGTGGCTTAGAGACAAAGAAGCTCAGTGAATTGCCAATGCATATTCCATTCCGCATTATCAAGATTCGGAAATTGAAAACAGCATATGGTGATCGTGTACTTTGTGTATGTGAAAACTTTGAGACATTTCTGCCTATACGGTTTAATGATATGTCGGAGAGTGTTTTTGATGAAGTCAATAATGCTGTGCAACCTGTACACTTAATTTATGAAGGTTTTAAAAACAATAGGTGCATGGTTCGTTTTAATTAAATAAATAAATAATGTGAAATAATAATGGAAATTATAAGTAATGACAATATACTGAAAAAGAAAGAAAATATGTGCATAGAATAGTAATGTTTTAGTGTTTAGTGTTGTCTTTAAAAATATTATGATGAAACCAAAAAAAATGTATATAAAGTTTGTAAATAAATGCAAAATGATGTTACAATGCTGTTTTATTTTATACAAAGTTAGTATATTTAACATTGCAGAGTATACATGATTATGACAATAAATGCATACTGAATACAAGCCTTTCTCACATTACAATAGTCTGTTATAGTTTTAAACACAAGGCTTGTTGTAGATCATTTTATAGCAATGTCCCTTTAATGTTGTTTTCGAAAAGTGGGGAAGCCACAATGGTTGTATTGACAAAAAAACCTTATGGTTATTACTATTTAGTCACTTTGATCCCCTTGCAGATCAACAGCAGATGACCTAGTTGTTCCACTCTTTAAAACGACAACAACACCACTACCTCTTGCATAGTTTGTGATGTTGATGGCTCTTGCGACGTGGAAGATGGATTAAAAATAACTTTGAGAACAGGGGTTAAACGTTGATCATTAAACAATGCACTATTTTGAGTAGCAATATGGTTTTCTTGATTTTTTGTCGACGGCAACTGTGTTTCATGCGGTACACTACATTGATGATCACTGACACTTAAAACCTCACTATTTTTACTTTTTAGGTCACTACGACAATGTTTGGAACGTTGCTTTGAACAACGCCAAATAACAGTTCCATTTTTATTGGTTCGTTTCACAATATATGAATATCCTTTATAGTATGCGTAAGGCTTACCATACCTAGTCACTGATACTTCCATATCAACTGTCGAGCATAGACTAAGCTCTAGTAAAGTCAACTTGGTAATAAGAATACTAGTTTAATGTGAGAGCAAATATGGATCCAAAGAGTTCAGGTAAAAGTGAAAGCAAATAAGCAAATATTAGAAACAAGAGTTGGGGTGAAAGTGGTCGCAAAGTGGTAGACCCATTACACAATAATTTCAGCACGACGAAGCTCTTGTTCAATTTCTTTGATTTCCCAATCGTGACCAGTATGGCCAGATTGACGTGAGGCATGCAACAACTGTAGCCGCTGGACGAGCTTATTGGGATTGTGCCAGTATACAAATTTAACAAATGGATTTTTAGGTGTAAACAAAGCATTACCATTATCATGATCATTATCATCATCGTCATTATCATCATCATGATCACCATTATCATCATGACCATCATCACTGTTACTATATAGTCCTTTTTGATCCTCTTGCAATACCACTTTATTTATAGTCTGAGTTGATTTTGACAGTGTTGAAGGTTTCTTGGACGTTGACAACTGTCCTAACATGACGTTTTGAGGACATGATAAGTCCTTTTGAACAAACACTGTACTATCTTTAGCCGCAATATCGTTTTCTTGAACTTGCTTTTTAGCATTTTGATAATTGTTTGTAAACAGTAAGCGTGGTTCGTTTCGAGCACTACATTGATGAACACTCACACTTAAAACCTTTCCATTTTTACTTTTCAGATTGCCTCGACATTTTGTTGACCTCTCTTTTGAGCATCGCCAGAATATTATTCCATTCACATTCTGGCGATTATAGTTATAGGAGTAGCCTTGATAGAGTGCACGTAGCCTACCTTTGTTGGTTGTAATAAGTTCCATAGTAGTAACTGACCTGTCAGTACGATGTTCACACTACAAAGGTTACAACTGTTTTGCTGATGGAGTGACCTACTATAAGCTTATATATTGGCTTATGTGTTGGCTTTTTGTGTTGGCTTTTCGTGTTGGCTTTTGTGTTGGCTTATGTGTTGGCTTTTTGTGTTGGCTTTTTGTGTTGGCTTTTCATGTTGGCTTTTCGTGTTGGCTTATGTGTTGGCTTTTTGTGTTGGCTTTTTGTGTTGGCTTTTCGTGTTGGCTTTTGTGTTGGCTTATGTGTTGGCTTTTTGTGTTGGCTTTTTGTGTTGGCTTTTCGTGTTGGCTTTTCGTGTTGGCTTTTCGTGTTGGCTTTTTGTGTTGGCTTTTCGTGTTGGCATTTCGTGTTGGCTTTTGTGTTGGCTTTTCGTGTTGGCTTTTTGTGTTGGCTTTTCGTGTTGGCATTTCGTGTTGGCTTTTCGTGTTGGCTTTTTTTGTATTGGCCTTTCGTGTTGGCTTTTTGTATTGGCTTTTCGTGTTGGCTTTTTGTGTTGGCTTTAGTATTGGCTTTTGTATTGGCTTATTTGACAAGTTATTTGTGTCAATGTATTTAGTGGATTTTTTCTTGGTGTTGGAAAGTAGTTGAAAGAGAGGGAATATTTAAAGACTTAACCTCAGCTCACTAACCTAACCTAACCTTTCAACTCTCAGATGTTAATTAAATTCTGTGCATTGTCGAGTTGGAGCCCCTAGACCTCAGGGGTAAAAAAAAACAATTATTTTTGACGACTTATTTTGGTAACTTATTTTAATGGCTAACCTAACTTTACCTAACCTAACCTAACCTAACCTCAGCTCACTTTGGATATTACTAGTAAGTGTTCATATCCTCTGCTAGGTAGCATGCTAGTAGTACAGGTAGTGCTCATATTTACATTTGAAAGGGGGTGTTAGCCCGAGTCCTAGGACACCTCGTACATGTCTCTAGCGTTATTGGTTCGTGAGATATCGGCAAAAATCACAAAAAACACGTGTTTACCCCAAAATCGCGTTTCCAAATTTTTTTAAAATTACAACGAGTAGTTCATAGCAAAGAGGACGTCTGTCCGAATCCTTGGACCCATCGTACATGCCTCTAGCGTTATTGCTTCGTGAGATATCGACAAAATCACAAAAAACACGTGTTTACCCCAAAACCGAGTTTCCAATTTTATTAAAAATTATAACGAGTAGTCCATAGCAGAGAGGACGTTACCCCGAGTCCTTGGACCTGTCGAACACGCCTCTAGCGTTATTGGTTCGTGAGATATAGCAAAAAGTCTAAAATCACGTTTTTACCCCAAAAAGACTGTGTTTCCAGATTTTCACATTTTCGACACCGACATTCCCGTAAAGAGCACGACGAGACGAAAAAAACGAATCCAAGCACGCCCTCCTAGCATGGCTCCTTCCATTCCAAGGTCGCAGGGTCTTACAACTTGCTAAGTGAGACAGCTCTGTCCTTACCACACTACTACCTACAGGTTTTCATCCTAGAGACTTGAAATTTATTTTGGGGGTAAAGGGGGTAGGGACCTTTCATTTACGTCAAACAAACTTTTTTGTAGAGTTCCTAGTTTCCAAAATATAGGATTTTCAAAATTCGAGTGTTTTCAAAAAAACATAAAAAGTAAAAAAAAATTATTATAGAAAATAAAGGTCATAAAGACCATTCGTTTGAGCCATGGAACAATGTACTATCCTGTTTGGTTTTCAAACTATAGCTTATTTTCGAAAACAAAAAATTTTAAAAAATTTTTGAAAAATATAATACATGGTCCATAAGAAAGAGGACGTCAGCCCGAGTCCAACGACACCTCATTTGTCAAAATCGGACCATGCGTTCGAGAAATATTTAACATGGCTAAAGCTTAGTAGTGGGGCAAGGAGGGTTCTGGAGTGGCGCAGAAACCGCCTCACTCCCCTACTCACGTAAGTCACTCTGTCTTCATGTAGTACGTATTGAAGCTGCCAACCCATGGACTAGCAAAGCGCTCTCATTCGTCCGCCGCGTTAAAAGCGACATAATATGGTCCGACCCAACCACGTGCGGCGACGTTAAGGGTAGCTAGGCTCGAAACTTGTGAATCCCAGTGCGGTCGTGTGAAAGCAGCACATGGGATCGGACCGCTGTGCAGGTCCCTGTGTACGCCCTCGAATAATACCTCAGAACGAAACTATATTTTCCCTAAACGGCGTCTGTGCGAAAAGTGCTTGCTATATACAGAAAATAAAGAACGCCTAATTTTTTTTAAATTTTTTTTTCGTAGTCAGTTTATCCTCCAGTTAGGCTTTTCTCACGGACTCAACGAGGGATACCACATATACCGCCTCTATGGGCAGTGTCCAGGAGCTCGACATCCATGGGGGATACAACTGGGGAGGCGGGACTAACGCCTCGCCCGGGAGGCCTCAACTGCAAAGCAAACTGTGGGCCTCATGAGGGACGGGACAGGATCGGAAGTACGGGAGAGAAGGAGGCGGCCGTGGCCTGACGGTAGCTACCATCCCGGCATTAGCCCGAAGACGAAGTGGGAAACCACGGAAAACCACTTCGAGTTTGGCTGAGGTGGGAATCGAACACCCTCTACTCGTTTGGACCATCCGAGGCTGAGTAGACCCCGTTCCAATCATACCGCTTTTCAAATTACGTAGCAGACCCAGGAATCGGAACATGGGCCTCTGGGGTGGCAGCTAAGCATGCTGCCCACTACACAACGGAGATGACCCAATATAAAATTATAATTATAATTATTTATTGTGAAGTCGCCTCCATCGCGTAGCGGTCAGCATGGTTAAATGCCGCTCTGGAGGTCCTGGGTTCGATTCTCGGCTCTGCCACGAAATATGAAAAGTGGTATGAGGACTGGAACGGGGTCTACTCAGCCTCGGGTGGCCCAAATGAGTAGAGAGGTTCGATTCCCACCTCACCCATTCTCGTAGTGGTTTTCCGTCGTTTCCCAATTCGTCTTCGGTTAAATGCTGTGATGGTACTGTCCCCGTTTACCCGGATAGTAGGCTGTCAGATATCCGCCCCCTCAATCGGATTGCCAATAATCAACCGCACCGGCTCAGCTACACCAATGAAAATGGCACTGACAGATACTACCGAGGTTTGAGCACAGAAGTTAACAAGAAATTATTGTGGAACACACCAAAATAGACGGGGGTTCAGACTTACCTCTACTTACCTCTTAAAAATATCTCGGGGATTGGGTTGTCAACAGGATCTCTAAAGTATGCTCCCACAATAACCTTCACCATGACATTTAAAAATGAACCAGAACGAAGACGAGAACTTTGAACTGTACAAAAGCTTTATTTCAAATAAAGGGTATGATTTTAACACACTCAACAAAATAAATGTGGCTATCAGTAGCCCATGTCAATCTGACTATGTCCTCCTGTAGGACTTGCAAAGTTATCATACAATATGTTAGCTCCCACGAGCTCAAAATAACGTAACATTCATAGCACACTTAGACTGGAAAAGGAAGTCAGGACGAGACACATATAGAGCATTTGTTTTCTTTTAATAAACATGGCAATGATATATATAGGCACAAGGCCAGAATGTAGACGACCTTACCCGCTGATAACCAGTTGTCTGGCCAGCTGCGGTCTACACTTCAACATGACGCACACCTGTCAAATGGGCTCACTTGTCATGCCACGTTGCGTAAGAACCCAGCTCCCTCTCAAAAGCTTTAAATGTCCGCAAGACAACACAAATATTGTTAAGCAAATCTTTCAAATGCTTTACTTACATACCACTGGATTATTATGACAATCCCTAAACTCCTAAATGTTTACAACAAAAGCTCATAAATAATTTATAACAATTAGAAATTGTTTATAATATTGTCGAAGACAATTACAAAAATTTTAAACACGCCTCTAACATTACTTTCGTTCCACATTATTGCCAAGATATTTACATCATTATTTACAATATTAACATTTAAATTATTTAAATTATTAATTTAAGAAATACATTTAACCACATGTTCATCCGGTTGGTAATTTCATAATCGTGTCAATATAATCGACCAATGAAGGTTAGTTATACATATTAATGTCACAATCTGGTTTAATAAAGGTTTAATAATTATTATAATTATTTGTGACGGTAATCTTCATTCAAAATCTTATCTCAAATTCTTTCAATACTCTTGTTAATTATAACAGTAAATTCACTTGATTAATTTTCAAAGGACTACGACAATACACTCCAGCGGAAAATACTTCGCTTACAAAATAATGCGCAAAACTGCATTAAAATAGGCCCAAAATTCATCATATATTAATATATACGGCATCAAAATCTTCCACAGAACTTACAAAAACCTCCACTAACAAATTCTTCAACATCATTAATTACTGTGGGAACCTCCTTCATTAATTCAAGGGCATTATACATCAGCGACTTTCAACACGTCCGCTGCACTAGCGATTATACATTAATAGTTCCACTTCAAAAATTCTTATAATCATTAATTGTTTCAAAACTGTTATCTTAAACCTTCGTGGATTTCATTCATGAATCGAAATGAAGTAAAAATTTGCCAATCACAAACAAATTTAATAGTGAATACGCTTATATACGCCTGTCTGGTCTATCAAAATTTAAGATTAACATCTTCAAAGAATTGTAGTATAAAAATACTATCATCAAACAAAGTGCGACTAAACTGCAAAATAGTCGAATAGAATCCAATTAGATTGTGGAATGCAAACATCATTATATAAATCTCTAATTGAGAAAAAACTCCTAACAAAAGTACATGACTTTAATGCATTCAATAATTCATAATTAAAGTTCATCTTTCACAAAATTGTCTATGATGCGATGGTCGTTCATAACTGACGATAAATGTCTGTGTTGCAATCAATCAAATAACGACTAGTATTTCCAAGATCGTCGACAACGCAAGAGATTTTAACGCTCTAAAATCATTTAAATGTTCTTCCTTCTTGATGATGACAGAAAATTGGTCAAAGTAATTAAACTGGGGTAGAATTACTTTAATAAAGTGACACGCTGTCTGAATTTAAATCTGCCATACAAATCATTAACTTATAGTCAAATCGTGACTACAAAAATAAGCAAATTACTGAAATATCTAAATGTCAGTCTCAACTGATCCAAAATCATTTAACTATGCCCATGACATAACCATGTCTTAATAAATCGTCGAAAAAGGCAAAACTCATCAAGGTGTACTGAGAATAGGAATCTCAAACAAGAATATAGGGCAAAATACATGAGGACAGAAAATATGGGAAAATGGTTGCTCAGATATCGCTAAATAGCTCAAATACAATAAACGTTCACGACTACCTTATCTGCCGATTGAAGTTCCAGAGGAAAATTCCCCAAAGAAGACTGATGATGGATCCATTTCACCAAGTTAAAGCTGAGCTCCATCCTCGAAACAGGAAACAGCACCCTCGGAGAATCGAACTGCTTCCTCCTCCGGAAATTGCACTGCTCCGTGTAGACGAAAGACATCCTTCCGGCAAAATTCTTCTTTGTGAGTCGGGAATACCCTGACCTCTCTTGAAAAATCCCTGAAGATCTAGTAGAAAATCGCCATGAAGTTTTTGTAGTAATTTCCATTGAAATATTCATATTTAGTGAGTATGAAATCGTTTCCATTGCTGTTTGATAGTATTCAGCGTTGAACCACGAAACATGGGTGTAGATGGTTATTCACCACATGTTCGCTTGTGTGGAATGGCAATTAGCGAAGTTCCATGCTGCTATCTTACTCCAACGATGTATGTCCCAATTGCATTAAAGTCCTTTAGCCTTCCATCTTCTCTTCGGTTATGGTAATAGAAGAACAAGCTGCCATATTAAACTGCTCCATAATACTGTAGCGTTGTGTCACAAAAGCAATCAGAAGTCTCCCTGTTGCACTAGCAGTGTCAGCCGTGTCGTAGAATCTGACGCTATAAAGTGCTTCTCAGGTGGCTTTTGTCAGTCGTCTAAAATTGCTAATATCTTCCAAAATAACTCCTTGAAATTGTTCAAATTTCCTATACTCCTTAATGTAGCACCGCACAATAGAATTAGCTTATAGGCAAACGCTAACTGTTCATAGCCACTCTTGTAGACGCGTTATAATGTGCGTTTTAACTTCACCTAGTTTTACACACTGGAAACTTGCACTGCTTGTCTGCTCGAATCTCGTTTAATGCGGTGGCTTCACCACGCGTTATAAAGACGACTCTTTCTACTAATATCACTCGATGTCTCACCAAAACGACTATATAAGAACTGAAAATCTGACGATTTGAATATCAGAGGTATCAGCTATGACGATATGAGACTCCTCTCTTCTGCGCAAGGCCTTTTATAAACTTCATAAGGGGCGTATCCATCCCTTCCATAGCGTGTTACTGCGTCATCGCTAGAAGTTCCAACTTCGTCAATACTTGACGGATTTTTAAAATTCAAAAACTGAAAATAAATTTCACCAAAATTCCAGATCAATGACTCTACTGCAAATGGATTTCCACAATTCTGCAATCCAAAAAGTATTAAAAATATCATAGTTTCAGCAATCTCCGTCTTCCTTCAAACTATCGTTCATTGGTTCGAGCCTCCCCTCCAATAGCATAATTTCTTCCTCAGCATAATTCCACGTTTCCTGCGACTGCGTCGTAAATCTCGGATCTTTCTCGAATAAATGCTGACGTCATCGAGAATCTCAGCTCAAGCAGCCTGCTGGTATAACGTCTGCGTCATCCGTGCTTACGTCATGACTACCCACGTCATAACTATGACAGCCATAACTTTCTTCATAATTTTCAATATAGCCACCGTGGTCTCAACATAATTCAATTTACGGGGGCATTCTCCCCTCACCACGTTTTAAAAACAGTTGCAAATTGTTTTTAAACTCAGTGTTACAAGTACCTCAACTCTCTTGAACACGAAATTGAATTATTACTGGCTTACTCTAGGATAGTATCTTTTCAAATTTCCAGCATTGAACTTGCCATAAATGACATTATTCTCATCATCGTAGAGCTCATAACAGTTGTTTCCATAAGCGTTCGTAATTCTAAACGGACCCATAAACACAATTCCAAACTTGGGATAGATTTTCTTGCTCATATCAGCCTTGACAGGTCTGCGGAGTAATACAAGATTTCCAACTTGTAAGGGTGCACCAAAACGTTTACCAGCTACTCTTTTCAATCGTTTCTCTGCTGCTTTCTGGAGTTGTTCCTTCGCCTTCTCAATCCTCTGCTGCCTTCCTAGGTCGGGATCCCTAGGAACGTGGTTGAAAAGATTATCCCACGGCCTTTCTGGGTTTCTTCCTAGATGAAGTCGCATTGGCACTTCTCCTGTGCTCTCCTGCACTGTAGAGTTCAGATATTCCTCAATAAGGGGCACAAATCTCACCCAACCAGAATGATCATTTGGACAGAAAATTCGACAGAATTTCGAAAATTCAGCCATATATTGAACCCTTCAGAATAGCAGTGTTTTATGCAAGAATCTTAGATCAAGGGGTCGCGTTCAGTTCATAGTGTGGTGTTTACGTCCGCCAAACAACGTGCTTTTCTGAGGCAAGGGTTATAGGATAAAAACTATAATTAAGAAAGAAAGGAGACAAACGTAAGATAATAACAAGATTTAATAACTAATTTGTGCTTAAAAAGAATAAAACAAACAAAAATAAACAAATCCTCCCTGAATTTTCTCCTGACAGGAATATTTATCACTTTGAGGAGTCAGATGGATCTCCCCTTTTCTAATAAAATGTGGATCCAAGTTCCACTACCTTGCATCTGAATTTATGTTCGCGTGGTGACTATCTACGGGAAATGAGTACTTGGATGATCGTTCGTTCACAACGGGTTAACAGCCACGGTGCTCACGAACAATCATCTCGTAAATCAACGTTTATGGATATGGGCATAACATTAATAAAAATCCTTAAATCTAACTCTGACACACATATTACAACTCTACTATTTACAGGCATCTCTCTGAGACCCTTATTAGTGTGGTGACACACTTAACCAAATGAGCTGCCACAATGGCCAGATACTCAACAACAAGGAAACACAGCGCCGCACGTGACTCACGGGTCACTGACATGGAAAAATAAACATAGAATAAACCAACAACAACAAGCAACCTGAATGGTTAAGATTACTTTATATTAACAAAACTGCATGTTAAAGAAACGCTTCGAAGGTTATCGTGTTTCGTAGGCAACTCCCATTTATTTAAACAATTTTACCGTTGATCAGTTTCTCACATTTATATTTATTTTCAAGTAATTGGGAGCCAGACGTGCACTCCACTAATGATGAGCTTGCTTGCGAAACTCAGCCAGCTCTTGTGACAACCACTCACCCATTCCACTATACCAGTCATGTCCCCCTTCCAGTGTATATAAATAGCCGACCAGCTGGACTGTTATCTCAAGGAATCAACAGCAACTAACATCTCCTCCAACTCAACATATGGTCAGACAATAATCACATATCCATAATTGTCCTCGCAAGGATACAATATGAATCTGGTACCAAGCTGACAGAAATCAGTCTCTGCTGAAATTCCCGCTTGTAATACCACAAAAAATATACTCACATTACACACATCTGGGACTGACATACCGCCTTTCACACGGGTCTGCTGAATTAGAGCTCGCAAACATTTAACACAATATTTAAAACTTACGATAGAGCAGAATACTCTTCGTCACAAATTACATTGCTCCAAAAGGCAATAATCACACTGAATCTGATCAATAATAAATCTCAACAAAATTTAATTACCCTCCAATCTACTATATAATTATATTAATTCAGTCCTACTTCTGAAACACGACATATCTCCGAGAGACGTTTTTAACCGCACTTCGTAACCTAGGCGAACACGGCCGTTCACATAGCTACGTTAGTTAACACAACACAAAGAAAAGAACCTTCCATTAACTACCATTGTGCGAGCTGCTTCCAAACAAAAATGTGTCAGATCAAAACTAAATATACTACATTATTCACACAAGCAAAGTATTTACAAAAATATGTCCCATAAACCATAAGTTAATTTAACAAATAATAAAATATTATTTTGTACTCATCTCTTTTTGTAGTCACCCGTGAAAGAACATCAGACGCCATTCCCCAACTGGATGGTTCTTTATCTCATATCAGCCATCTGGACGGAGCGTTGAGAATTCCAAACTTCCTCTGCATTCATCGACGTCATCCTTGCGCTGATACAAAAATTGGGTTATTATACACTTTATGTTTGACTAAAAAATTCGCTTGTTCAGGTACTAAATTCCCTGTCACTGTTCGTTGGCGAATTATCGACGATACTGCCCCTATAATTATAGTACTATGACTATCTATCACTGAATTTAACACTTTACAATGAATATCTTGTGTCCTTGTGACACGGAATAAAAGTCTACGTCCGTAGACGAACAGAATAATAAACTACGTCCGTAGACGCACAGAATAATAATAATGTCTTGGCTCTTCGACACACTTATAAATGAACTGGCCCTTGGGTCTAGATGGAGGGGGATTTTATGTAAAAATTTCTCGAAATAATTGTGATACAGGAATGAAATAAATATCACTGAACTCGTAATATTGCACAGGTCAAGAATATGCCCATTAATCCTAGAATCGATCGTAGAGATTTTGTCTAGGCGATTTCCCGCGTGAATGCTAGCCGCCGCGTACCCCAGCCGGAGTTGGCGCGCAAGTAGGCATTCTCTTCTCATTGGTTCTCCATTTTCTGTAATTTGGCGGTTTCTAGTAGATCTTGGCGTCTTGGGAGTGTCTATTTCTTCATCAGCCATTCACGTTACTGCATCATATTTCTTCTAGGCGCGAATAACACAAAGAACATACCAGAACCATGTCTCACCGCGCGTCGCTTCTAAAATTGAGGTAGCCACACCTGTCCCTGTGATACATAGCTATGCTATTTCTTTTCATAGCTCAAGTATTTAGCCTTTTGTTAAACTGATGCAGGTATGTCCCTACTGTCTCCAACAAATGCTTGAAATTTCCTCATCACTGTCTGGCTACTTTCATGATGCTGGTTGAAATATTTATTAATTGAAGAAATAAAAAGTAGAATCATTTAACCAACATAGGGTAAAGGGTTCAATATCTCTCTGAGGAATTCGATTCTGGGTAACGCACGCTTGAAAATAAGTGCTTAATGCCAAGCCTTTCCATATCCGCTGCAAATTCCACGGATGTAAACTGCGTTCCATGATCTGACAGTAGATATTCTGGTTTACCAGCTTTAGGAAATACAGCATTTTCCAGTCTGCTTACAACGTTCCTCGTGTTAGCTTTCTGCATGGGACTCATTGTTACAAATTTTGAGAAAACATCCACGGTAACCAACAGGTACTGGTTACCCTGATATCCCTTCGGACAGGGGCCAAATATGTCCGTCGCCATTAGTTCGTTTGGTTTAGAAGGAATCATAGCCTTCGGTTTTCCTTTCAATAAAGCAGAAGCATACTTTGCTCTTTGACATTTGTCACATGATCGAATGACCTTGGCAATGCTGGAACGCATGTTAGTCCAGATAAATCTCTCTTTAAGAGTATCAAGAGTTTTATCTAAACCTGCATGTCCAGTTGCGTGATGAGCTACCCACACTAAATTGACAACAAGTTTAGGTGGCACGACTATTCGGAGTTTTGTATGCGCAGAGTCAGCATACTTGCATACGATGTCTCCACTCAAGACAAAGTGTCGTGAATTTCTCCGTGTAGCTGCAAAGTCAACATCCGTATTGTCCATGTAACCCTTGAGGAACCTGTACATTTTCCTTATTGGAGCGTGTCTCTTCTGTGACACACCGATTCGGGCTAATCTCCTAACGGTTTCTTGATCTTCTTGCTCCAATTGTACATGGTGTATCTGCACATTTTTAATAGGGTTACGTGATAAAGCATCAGCCAGTAGGTTATCTTTCCCAGGCTGGTGGACGATAGTGGCGTTAAACAGTTGGGTGAACAAAGCCCAACGTGTCAATCTATCACTCGACATGTCAGTTTGCAGCATAAACTGTAGTGCTTTATGGTCAGTAATAATGATGACCTTATGTCCCAGCAGGATTTTCTTCCACGCTTGCAATGCTGTTACAAAAGCTAACGCTTCAAGTTCTGTCGTGAAGTAGTTTTCCTCGTGTTTCTTCAACTTCCGACTAGTGAATGCAATGTAGTGCTTGTTGCCTGCCTCGTCTTTCTGGTATAAGACTGCACTAATGCCTATTCTTGATGCATCAGACTCAATATAGAACACCTTCTCAAAGTCTGGGTACTCCAGTTTAACATTATTTCTGAGCATCTCTTTTGCTTTCTCAAAAGCCTCGTCTGCAGCGGTACTCCATTTCCATCTGTTATTCTTCTTGAGTAAGTCATACAGAGGAGCCATAATTTCAGAGTATCTCGGACAGTGGCTGCTAATAAATTGGCATGCACCTACAAATTCTCTGACTTGTTTCACCTTAGTTGGCTTTGGAAATCTCGTGATCGCCTCTACTTTTTGCATGTTTGGATGATATCCATCTTTATCAATTGTATGCCCCAAATAATTTATCTCCTTCTTCAAGAATTGACATTTTCCAAAATTGACTTTGATATTGGCCTCCCTTAAATTCTCGAACAACTTTCTCAAGTGCACTAAATGTTCTGCGGCGCTGGGTGAAGATACGATTAAATCGTCAATGTAGCAGATTACATTTTCTTTCACTTCATCAGTGAGCTTACTATCAAGTGCTCGAATAAGTGCTGGTCCACTGTTAACCATTCCAAAAGGCATTCTGACAAAGACCCATGACGTCTGGTCAAATAAGAATCCAGTGTACTGCATACTATCTTCTTCTAGTTGAACTTGATAAAATGAAGACGTCAAGTCCAGAACGCTGAAACATGCTCTCCCTTTGAATTTTCGAAGCAGATCTCTAATCTTGGGTGGTCGGTCATTTTCTGGAAGAATCTTCAAGTTGATGGTCCTGGCATCGAGACAAAGACGTATCTGACCATTACTTTTCTTCACTACTGTGATGGGGTTTATATAAGACGACGCCTGTTTTTTAATAATCCCGTCTACCTCCATTTTTCTGATTAACCCTCGTACTTCTTGATAGTATTTCTCAGGAATGGGGTATATTCTCTTCTGGTAAGGGGTTTCATCTGTCAGCCTTATCTTGTACTTATAATCCTTAATCAATCCAGGCTTTTCATCAAAAATATCTTGGAATTCCTTTATCAGATCCTCAAATTCCCCCTGAATTTCTTCAAATCCTTCAGTTTTTCTACTGGGTATTTCTGCTAAATTTTCCGCTTCATTAATTATGGTATTCAAAATTTCTTCCCTAAGGTCTATTTCCAGACTGTCTTTCACGTCCTGTTTTTCTATCTCTTCTGTGATCATGTACCCATCATTAAAGCTAATACTTCTGTTCTTCATGTCAATAATAGCTCCGACCTTCGATATAAAATCGATTCCAAGCACCATATCAAAATTGATCTTGCTCACCACAATAAAGATCTGTTCATAATTCCTTCCATTGATCTCAAAGTTCAATAACACTTGAATCTTGCACTTCACTGCCTTATCTTGGAATATCCCTCTCACTTTGACGGTAGAAACAGGTAGAACTGTCATGTTCTCTCCTCTTAGCAGACTTTGATAACAATCTTCTGAAATGATGGAAATAATTGCACCAGTATCCATCAGGGCTTTGTACTGTTGGCCATCTATCAGTACAGAAATAATAGGTAAGGCACATGGTCTTTCCTCTCTGACGATTCCCTTCTCTTCTAGTAAATCTTCATCATTCACTTCATATATCTCATTAATTGTAATCAGGTGTGGTGTGGCAATGTATTTACAAGTTCTCACTGTCGTTGAGAAATTGGCGCTTTTTTTTTGTGTTACCGACCTCAAAATTCTGCTGGCTCGTAGAAGGCCCAGGATCGATTACAACATCCTGCCTTTTCTTTTGGTTTTCGGCTTCTTTTTCCCGTAATTCTTTCAGGTATTGCTGGCTTTCCCTCTCTCTTTCCTGATACTGATCGGGTGTCATAACCTGACCTTGAGGATCCTGATTTCTATTTTGGTTCTGGTTATTTCTATTATAATTTCTGTTATAACCATTATTGTTGTAATATCTGCCTCTTCCATTGTTGTAATTGCCTCGATTATAGTTCCAGCCTCTTCTCTGTTGATACGGACGGTTGCGATCTGTTATTTCTAAACTGATTATTCCTGTGAGGACCTACATTGTCAGTTTTCTCTTCATCTGGCTTGTCAGTTTGTTGGACTTGGTCCATATATACCGTATTTATTTCTTTGAAGTCATGCCTTTGACCTTTCTGTACCACGTTAGGCATTGGACTTGTGTAGTCTAACCTCCTCAGTAATTCATCCATGCTGGTCAAATCCCTGATGTTTGACGAAATGATTAGTCTCCTCACCTCCACAGGCAGCATACGAGAAATCGCATCAATTAATTGCTCCGTTGACAATGGGGGTTGCAAAAATATCAAGCGGGACAATTGACTCGTAAAGAAATCAGCGTACCGCGTTGGAAGAGTACCTGAGTATTTTCTTGAATAAACCTCCGCTCTTAACGAATTCTGCGCTTCGATGGACCAAAATCGTTTGATTAGCGCCTCTGCAAACTCGTCAAAGTTACTGAACGTGTATCTAAAAGCGCAAAACCATTCAAGGGGTCCTCCAATCAAAAATCTTTCCACTATCTTCATCTCCCTCTCTCTGGGAATGTGAGCTCCGATGAAATAATCTTTGAGGTTCCTAACATATTCTATAGGCGTCAAACTATCAGTGTTGCTGAATTTTTGTGGTTTGCCTTCAAAAATTCCTGATGACTGTCACGTTCCTCGGATATGCATCCGGGTAGTTTTTCCCACTATCTCGATAGTTCCACTCAGGTTCCATATTCCTCTCGTCATCTTCCTCCCTGAATCTGGATATACGTTCTTCAGGAGTCACGTCTCTCTCTTCTGGATCTAGGTTATATCTTCTGGCATAATTCCTATTGGTTTCGCAAGCCAAGCCTACTGTATCCTTGTCAGTAATCTCCGTTATGACTTTCATGATTAACTCTTCTTTGTAGGTCTCCATCAAACTAGCTTCTCCTAGCTTCAAATTTTGCAGCTTGCTCGTCGTTTCATTCACATCAGAGACAACTTTATGAATCTGTTCCTCTAATGCAGATTTTAATGCTTGCACATCCTGACCTAATTGTGTTCTATCTTCTACTTGTCTCTCGGATAGCGAATCCATCCTGACGCTTAAATCTTTCCTAATCTGTACTTCTTCATTGTTAGTATCTATTTGAGTGCTGGCAAGTTTTCTTTCAATACGTTCCTGAATTTGGGATACATGTTCCCCACTTGACCTATTCCACTCGTCTTTCCATACTGCTACATTTGCCGTTAACATTTCTGCTATGTCTACTTCGATATCTTCTTTCAATAATCTATTATGGTCTAATACCTGGGTTCTCATGACCTCTACATCATACTTTAAACCTGCTAAAGACGCTGTCGTTCTAACTGACTCATCAACTAATCTAGTCAGTCGTTAATGCACACATATTACGCGTACAAAGGGTTTTCGAATTTTCTATCTCTTCCCTGACTTTATTTACATCAGTTTGGACTTTAGCAATATCTACGAAAACTGTGTTGACTTCTACTTGAATCTTATTTATATCACTTTGCATCTCATTTACATCCGAATTAATGTTATTAATATCAACCTGAACATTGGACACATCAGTTCTAACATTTTGGATTTCTCTTTGGACTTCCTCAACCTTGTCTTGGACAGTCGCAACATCATTTTTAACAACAACTACTTCAGCCCTAGCACAAGAAATATCACCTCGGACATTAGCCACATCTAGATTCAACATTGTAAGATCTTTTTGTACCTTAGAAACATCCTTATGCATATTACACAACTCTTTATGGACATTGGACACGTCTGTGCGCATGTCAGTTACAGTATTCTCGATTCCTTGGGTATTAATCTGTAAACGCGACATATTATCCTCTAAGTGAGCAGAACTGGTCTGGAGAACTTTCATATTCTCCTCCATTCGACTAGTACACCTAGCTTCCATCTCCTTCATGCTTTCATTCAGCATCTGCTTCATACTGCTATTCATGTTAGCAGACATCTCCTCTAACATCATCCTCAAACTTTCATCTGCCATTACAATATTATTCAAAAAATAGACTGCTGTAGGGACATACATCAAAAGAGCAAAATAACAACATCTGAGCAACACTTTTCACCATATATAAATTTGATCAATTTTCTGTCTTAAATCTAACTTATAACTTCCTTATAATTAACCTTCGAAGACACTTCATGTTGAAACAAACTCAAGCACATGTTCAAGTTTCCCTGGCTCATTTTAAAATATCCTAACACAAATAATTTACATTTACAATCCAAATAATTTAATTTTATCTTTAATATGACTAAAATATGCCATAAGCCGGTCAAATAAAATAAGATTCCAGATCATAGGCGATTTTTCTAAGTTTCCAGCCTATTTAACCTTTCTCAAGTTGTATAAGATCTGATCTTTTCTGAGTGTAATTTTCCTAATACAATACAACATTTAATTCCTATATAATCACACTCTTAAATTCTACAATTGGCCAAGACATCTAACAAAGAATCAACCTCTTTATTTGAGTCTATCGAGCCACACGTTTTAGGTTTGCCAATCCTACTGGCGTTCAACCTGGTGATCCACTTTTGTTGAACAAGCCCCATACGTTGACTGCGCCAATCCTTCTGGCATTCAACCTGGTGATCCAGTTATGTTGAACCAGCCCCACGTTTTAGGGTGCCAATCCTTCTGTCCCCGTTTACCCGGATAGTAGGCTGTCAGATATCCGCCCCCTCAATCGGATTGCCAATAATCAACCGCACCGGCTCAGCTACACCAATGAAAATGGCACTGACAGATACTACCGAGGTTTGAGCACAGAAGTTAACAAGAAATTATTGTGGAACACACCAAAATAGACGGGGGTTCATACTTACCTCTACTTACCTCTTAAAAATATCTCGGGGATTGGGTTGTCAACAGGATCTCTAAAGTATGCTCCCACAATAACCTTCACCATGACATTTAAAAATGAACCAGAACGAAGACGAGAACTTTGAACTGTACAAAAGCTTTATTTCAAATAAAGGGTATGATTTTAACACACTCAACAAAATAAATGTGGCTATCAGTAGCCCATGTCAATCTGACTATGTCCTCCTGTAGGACTTGCAAAGTTATCATACAATATGTTAGCTCCCACGACTCAAAATAACGTAACATTCATAGCACACTTGGACTGGAAAAGGAAGTCAGGACGAGACACATATAGAGCATTTGTTTTCTTTTAATAAACATGACAATGATATATATAGGCACAAGGCCAGAATGTAGACGACCTTACCCGCTGATAACCAGTTGTCTGGCCAGCTGCGGTCTACACTTCAACATGACGCACACCTGTCAAATGGGCTCACTTGTCATGCCACGTTGCGTAAGAACCCAGCTCCCTCTCAAAAGCTTTAAATGTCCGCAAGACAACACAAATATTGTTACGCAAATCTTTCAAATGCTTTCCTCACATACCACTGGATTATTATGACAATCCCTAAACTTGTTTAATTAGCATCCAAATGTTTAATAAGCGTTGTTTAGAGTATGAAACAAACTCCTAAATGTTTACAACAAAAGCTCATAAATAATTTATAACAATTAGAAATTGTTTATAATATTGTCGAAGACAATTACAAAAATTTTAAACACGCCTCTAACATTACTTTCGTTCCACGTTATTGTCAAAGATATTTACATCATTATTTACAATATTAACATTTAAATTATTTAAATTATTAATTTAAGAAATACATTTAACCACATGTTCATCCGGTTGGTAATTTCATAATCGTGTCAATATAATCGACCAATGAAGGTTAGTTATACATATTAATGTCACAATCTGTTTTAATAAAGGTTTAATAATTATTATAATTATTTGTGACGGTAATCTTCATTCAAAATCTTATCTCAAATTCTTTCAATACTCTTGTTAATTATAACAGTAAATTCACTTGATTAATTTTCAAAGGACTACGACAATACACTCCAGCGGAAAATACTTCGCTTACAAAATAATGCACAAAACTGCATTAAAATAGGCCCAAAATTCATCATATATTAATATATACGGCATCAAAATCTTCCACAGAACTTACAAAAACCTCCACTAACAAATTCTTCAACATCATTAATTACTGTGGGAACCTCCTTCATTAATTCAAGGGCATTATACATCAGCGACTTTCAACACGTCCGCTGCACTAGCGATTATACATTAATAGTTCCACTTCAAAAATTCTTATAATCATTAATTGTTTCAAAACTGTTATCTTAAACCTTCGTGGATTTCATTCATGAATCGAAATGAAGTAAAAATTTGCCAATCACAAAC
Organism: Meconema thalassinum; assembly: GCA_946902985.2. Taxonomy (NCBI): domain Eukaryota; kingdom Metazoa; phylum Arthropoda; class Insecta; order Orthoptera; family Tettigoniidae; genus Meconema; species Meconema thalassinum. Next base: position 2,093,368,742 of record OX336388.2, on the reverse strand, counting down.
AAATTTAATAGTGAATACGCTTATATACGCCTGTCTGGTCTATCAAAATGTAAGATTAACATCTTCAAAGAATTGTAGTATAAAAATACTATCATCAAACAAAGTGCGACTAAACTGCAAAATAGTCGAATAGAATCCAATTAGATTGTGGAATGCAAACATCATTATATAAATCTCTAATTGAGAAAAAACTCCTAACAAAAGTACATGACTTTAATGCATTCAATAATTCATAATTAAAGTTCATCTTTCACAAAATTGTCTATGATGCGATGGTCGTTCATAACTGACGATAAATGTCTGTGTTGCAATCAATCAAATAACGACTAGTATTTCCAAGATCGTCGACAACGCAAGAGATTTTAACGCTCTAAAATCATTTAAATGTTCTTCCTTCTTGATGATGACAGAAAATTGGTCAAAGTAATTAAACTGGGGTAGAATTACTTTAATAAAGTGACATGCTGTCTGAATTTAAATCTGCCATACAAATCATTAACTTATAGTCAAATCGTGACTACAAAAATAAGCAAATTACTGAAATATCTAAATGTCAGTCTCAACTGATCCAAAATCATTTAACTATGCCCATGACATAACCATGTCTTAATAAATCGTCGAAAAAGGCAAAACTCATCAAGGTGTACTGAGAATAGGAATCTCAAACAAGAATATAGGGCAAAATACATGAGGACAGAAAATATGGGAAAATGGTTGCTCAGATATCGCTAAATAGCTCAAATACAATAAACGTTCACGACTACCTTATCTGCCGATTGAAGTTCCAGAGGAAAATTCCCCAAAGAAGACTGATGATGGATCCATTTCACCAAGTTAAAGCTGAGCTCCATCCTCGAAACAGGAAACAGCACCCTCGGAGAATCGAACTGCTTCCTCCTCCGGAAATTGCACTGCTCCGTGTAGACGAAAGACATCCTTCCGGCAAAATTCTTCTTTGTGAGTCGGGAATACCCTGACCTCTCTTGAAAAATCCCTGAAGATCTAGTAGAAAATCGCCATGAAGTTTTTGTAGTAATTTCCATTGAAATATTCATATTTAGTGAGTATGAAATCGTTTCCATTGCTGTTTGATAGTATTCAGCGTTGAACCACGAAACATGGGTGTAGATGGTTATTCACCACATGTTCGCTTGTGTGGAATGGCAATTAGCGAAGTTCCCTGCTGCTATCTTATTCCAACGATGTATGTCCCAATTGCATTAAAGTCCTTTAGCCTTCCATCTTCTCTTCGGTTATGGTAATAGAAGAACAAGCTGCCATATTAAACTGCTCCATAATACTGTAGCGTTGTGTCACAAAAGCAATCAGAAGTCTCCCTGTTGCACTAGCAGTGTCAGCCGTGTCGTAGAATCTGACGCTATAAAGTGCTTCTCAGGTGGCTTTTGTCAGTCGTCTAAAATTGCTAATATCTTCCAAAATAACTCCTTGAAATTGTTCAAATTTCCTATACTCCTTAATGTAGCACCGCACAATAGAATTAGCTTATAGGCAAACGCTAACTGTTCATAGCCACTCTTGTAGACGCGTTATAATGTGCGTTTTAACTTCACCTAGTTTTACACACTGGAAACTTGCACTGCTTGTCTGCTCGAATCTCGTTTAATGCGGTGGCTTCACCACGCGTTATAAAGACGACTCTTTCTACTAATATCACTCGACGTCTCACCAAAACGACTATATAAGAACTGAAAATCTGACGATTTGAATATCAGAGGTATCAGCTATGACGATATGAGACTCCTCTCTTCTGCGCAAGGCCTTTTATAAACTTCATAAGGGGCGTATCCATCCCTTCCATAGCGTGTTACTGCGTCATCGCTAGAAGTTCCAACTTCGTCAATACTTGACGGATTTTCAAAATTCAAAAACTGAAAATAAATTTCACCAAAATTCCAGATCAATGCCTCTACTGCAAATGGATTTCCACAATTCTGCAATCCAAAAAGTATTAAAAATATCATAGTTTCAGCAATCTCCGTCTTCCTTCAAACTATCGTTCATTGGTTCGAGCCTCCCCTCCAATAGCATAATTTCTTCCTCAGCATAATTCCACGTCTCCTGCGACTGCGTCGTAAATCTCGGATCTTTCTCGAATAAATGCTGACGTCATCGAGAATCTCAGCTCAAGCAGCCTGCTGGTATAACGTCTGCGTCATCCGTGCTTACGTCAAGACTACCCACGTCATAACTATGACAGCCATAACTTTCTTCATAATTTTCAATATAGCCACCGTGGTCTCAACATAATTCAATTTACGGGGGCAGTACCTTCTTCAAGGCCACGGCCGCCTCCTTCCCTCATCCTTGCCTATCCATCCTGACCATCCCTTACCTTCCCTCATGAGGCCCATGTTCGCTTTGCAGGTGCGGCCGACTGGGCGAGGTGCCAATCACACCTCACCAGTTGTATCCACTCCGATTAGATGTTCCCAGCGCTAGGACACTGCCCGTAGAAGCGGTAGTGGTGAGTTCCCTCGCTGAGTCCGTTGGTTCCACCAACCTGGAGGTTAAACGACTAAGAAAAGAAAAGAAGAAAAGAAGAATTATTTATTGTGGAGTGAAAATATCATTGTGCTATCAAGTTGTATTATTTTACACGTATAGGATAAATATTAATGGTTTCCGACTCAGAGAATAGACAGCACAAAGTCGGATGGATACAATAAAATAATTTAAAAAGAAATAAAAATGTTGTTCTTAGGGTGTCTCGAACCCCGGACCTAACCGTTACGAAGCTACAGCCTTATCCCTCCGACACTTTTCCAGTACATGGTATAGCTCACAGGTAGCTTACGTAACTGAATCCGAATGCAATGGTTGAGGGTCGAATGATTTCAGTTCAATCTTCAAGACCGCCAGGAATGCATTCATCAGTGCCTAGCAGGTTTTCAACTTACAGTTACGTATCTTAATGACTGATTTGCATTCTAATAATGCCCATCAACAGCAGATACCACCCTCAATTGACAACCGTCCACCATGTTTGATTCCTTGCACCTAGCCCTGCTGAGCCAATCGAAAGCGCCGGTATACATGTCAGTAACGTTACCAAGCCCTGTACCGAAACTGCGGCTACATCCCATCTTAACGTTACAGCCTGTACCGTTTCTTCTCTGAGGGTCAATGCTGGCGGTACAAAGTTACAACATCTACCATCTCTCGTAGCGTTACGCAAAATCCATAATTGATAACACTCATTTAGTTGTTATACGTACCGACAACATTATTATTATTATTATTATTATTATTATTATTATTGTTATTATTATTATTATTAATGTTATTATTATATTAGGTGTGTGTGGAATCAGTGTGTTAACCAGTGGCATTGTGTTGGCTGTGGTAATGTGCGTATTTGTAATTGTGGCTAGGTTTGGGAAGGAAATGTTCGAGGCCTTCACTTAGGTACCATCCGGGCATTTGCCTGGCTTTGAAGTAGCAACCACGCCATTCCACCACCAGCATAGCTAGGTAGGAATCTAGCCTATCTCATCCAAACTATCCTCACGTGGCTTAGTGTTGTGTTTAGCGCCGTTGACCTCGTAGTTCCTCCCCTTTCAACCCCAATAACCTACTAACTAACTAATTAACTAACTGACTAGGCTTGTTGTACAGTTTCTAGCGCTGAGGCTAGAAATATCTTTGCAGGAAGAGATGGGGATCGAACCCCGGTCCTTTAAAAGAGGAGTCACATTGCATACTCATCTAATAGATGGTGGCTTTGGGTAATTTTATTTCTGAAATATTTCCGAATTCCACAAATCGTGAAAAACACACGTCCACTTCCAAACTGAGCTTACACTGAGCGTAGCGGTCAGCATGGTTAGCTATCGCCTAGGAGGTCCTGGGTTCGATAACCGGCTCTGCCACGAAATTTCAAAAGTGGTTCGAGGACTGGAACGGGGTCTACTCAGCCTCGGGTGGCCCAAATGCCTAAATGGTACCTTCTTCAAGGCCACGGCCGCCTCCTTCCGTCTTCCTTGCCTATCCATCCTGACCATCCCTTACCTTCCCTCATGAGGCCCCTGTTCGCTTTGCAGGTGCGGCCGCCTGGGCGAGGTGCAAATAACACCTCACCAGCTGTATCCACTCCGATTAGATGTTCCCAGCTCTAGGACACTGCCCGTAGAGGCGGTAGTGGTGAGTTCCCTCCCTGAGTCCGTTGGTTCCACCAACCTGGAGGGTAAACGACTAAGAAAAGAAAAGAAGTAAAGGAGAATTATTTATTGTGGAGTGAAAATATCATAGTGCTATCAAATTGTATTATTTTACACGAATAGGATAAATATTAATGTTTTCCGACTCAGAGAATAGACAGCACAAAGTCGGATGGATACAATAAAATAATTTAAAAAGAAATAAAATATTGGTCACTAGAGTGTCTCGAACCCCGGACTTATCCGTTACGCAGCTTCAGCCTTACCCCTACGACACTTTTCCAGTATACCGACTAGCTCACAGGTAGCTTACGTAACTGAATCCGAATGCAATGGTTGAAGGTCGAATGATTTCAGTTCAATCTTCAAGACCGCCAGGAATGCATTCATCAGTGCCAGGCATGTTTTCAACTTAGGCCTACAGTTACGTATCTTAATGACTGATTCGCATTCTAATAATGCCCATCAACAGCAGATACCACCCTCAATTGACAACCGTTCACCATGTTTTATTCCTTGCACCTAGCCCTGCTGAGCCAATCGAAAGAACCGGTATACATGTCAGTAACGTTACCAAGCCCTGTACCGAAACTGCGGCCACATCCTATCATAACGTTACAGCCTGTACCGTTTCTTCTCTGAAGGTCAATGCTGGCGGTACAAAGTTACAACCTCTACCATCTCTTGTAGCGTTACGCAAAATCCATAATTGATAACGCTCATTTAGTTGCTATACGTACCGACAACATTATTATTATTATTATTATTATTATTAATGTTATTATTTTCTTAGGTGTGTGTGGAATCAGTGTGTTAACCAGTGGCATTGTGTTGGCTGTGGTAATGTGCGTATTTGTAATTGGGGCTAGGTTTGGGAAGGAAATGTTCGAGGCCTTCACTTAGGTACCATCCGGGCATTTGCCTGGCTTTGAAGTAGCAACCACGCCATTCCACCTCCAGCATAGCTAGGTAGGAATCTAGCCTCTCTCATCCAAACTATCCTCACGTGGCTTAGTGTTGTGTTTAGCGCCGTTGACCTCGTAGTTCCTCCCCTTTCAACCCCAATAAGCTACTAACTAACTAATTAACTAACTGACTAGGCTTGTTGTACAGTTTCTAGCACTGAGGCTAGAAATATCTTTGCAGGAAGAGATGGGGATCGAACCCCGGTCCTTTAAAAGAGGAGTCACATTGCATACTCATCTAATAGATGGTGGCTTTGGGTAATTTTATTTCTGAAATATTTCCGAATTCCACAAATCGTGAAAGACACACGTCCACTTCCAAACTGAGCTTACACTAAGCGTAGCGGTCAGCATGGTTAGCTATCGCCTAGGAGGTCCTGGGTTCGATAACCGGCTCTGCCACGAAATTTCAAAAGTGGTTCGAGGACTGGAACGGGGTCTACTCAGCCTCGGGTGGCCCAAATGCCTAAATGGTACCTTCTTCAAGGCCACGGCCGCCTCCTTCCGTCTTCCTTGCCTATCCATCCTGACCATCCCTTACCTTCCCTCATGAGGCCCCTGTTCGCTTTGCAGGTGCGGCCGCCTGGGCGAGGTGCAAATAACACCTCACCAGTTGTATCCACTCCGATTAGATGTTCCCAGCTCTAAGACACTGCCCGTAGAGGCGGTAGTGGTGAGTTCCCTCGCTGAGTCCGTTGGTTCCACCAACCTAGAGGGTAAACGACTAAGAAAAGAAAAGTATTAAAGGAGAATTATTTATTGTGGAGTGAAAATATCCTAGTGCTATCAAATTGTATTATTTTATACGAATAGGATAAATATTAATGGTTTCCGACTCAGAGAATAGACAGCACAAAGTCGGATGGATACAATAAAATAATGTTAAAAGAAATAAAATCTTGGTCACGAGGGTGTCTCGAACCCAGGACCTATCCGTTATGAAGCTACAGCCTTACCCCTCCTACACTTTACCAGTATATCGTTTAGCACACAGGTAGCTTACGTAACTGAATCCGAATGCAATGGTTGAAGGTCGAATGATTTCAGTTCAATCTTCAAGACCGCCAGGAATGCATTCATCAGTGCCTGGCATGTTTTCAACTTACAGTTACGTATCTTAATGACTGATTTGCATTCTAATAATGCCCTTCAACAGCAGATACCACCCTCAATTGACAACCGTCCACCATGTTTGATTCCTAGCACCTAGCCCTACTGAGCCAATCGAAAGAGCCGGTATACATGTCAGTTACGTTACCAAGCCCTGTACCGAAACTGCGGCCACATCCCATCTTAACGTTACAGCCTGTACCGTCTCTTCTCTGAGGGTCAATGCTGGCGGTACAAAGTTACAACCTCTACCATCTCTTGTAGCGTTACGCAAAATCCACAAAAAATTGATAACGCTCATTTCGTTGTTATTCGCACCGACAACATTATTATTATTATTATTATTATTATTATTATTATTATTAATGTTATTATTATCTTAGGTGTGTGTGGAATCAGTGTGTTAACCAGTGGCATTTTGTTGGCTGTGGTAATGTGCGTATTTGTAATTGTGGCTAGGTATGGAAAGGAAATGATCGTGGCCTTCACTTAGGTACCATCCGGGCATTTGCCTGGCTTTGAAGTTGCAACCACGCCTTTCCACCTCCAGCATAGCTAGGTAGGAATCTAACCTATCTCTTCCAAATTATCCTCACGTGGCTTAGTGTAGTGTTTAGCGCCGATGACCTCGTAGTTCCTCCCCTTTCAACCCCAATAACCTACTAACTAACTAATTAACTAACTGACTAGGCTTGTTGTACAGTTTCTAGCGCTGAGACTAGAAATATCTTTGCAGGAAGAGATGGGGATCGAACCCCGGTCCTTTAAAAGAGGAGTCACATTGCATACTCATCTAATAGATGGTGGCTTTGGGTAATTCTATTTCTGAAATACTTCCGAATTCCACAAATCGTGAAAGACACTCGTCCACTTCCGAACTGAGCTTACACTGAGCGTAGCGGTCAGCATGGTTAGCTATCGCCCCGGAGGTCCTGGGTTCAATAACCGGCTCTGCCACGAAATTTGAAAAGTGGTTCGAGGACTGGAACGGGGTCTACTCAGCCTCGGGTGGCCCAAATGAGTAGAGAGTTTCGATTCCCATCTCACCCATTCTCGTAGTGGTTTTCCGTGGTTTCCCACATCGTCTTCGGTCAAATGCCGGGATGGTCCCTTCTTCAAGGCCACAGCCGCTTCCTTCCCTCTTCCTTGCCTCTCCATCCTGACCATCCCTTACCTTCCCTCATGAGGCCCCTGTTCGCTTTGCAGGTGCGGCCGCCTGGGCGAGGTGCAAATAACACCTCACCAGCTGTATCCACTCCGATTAGATGTTCCCAGCTCTAGGACACTGCCCGTAGAGGCGGTAGTGGTGAGTTCCCTCCCTGAGTCCGTTGGTTCCACCAACCTGGAGGGTAAACGACTAAGAAAAGAAAAGAAGTAAAGGAGAATTATTTATTGTGGAGTGAAAATATCATAGTGCTATCAAATTGTATTATTTTACACGAATAGGATAAATATTAATGTTTTCCGACTCAGAGAATAGACAGCACAAAGTCGGATGGATACAATAAAATAATTTAAAAAGAAATAAAATATTGGTCACTAGAGTGTCTCGAACCCCGGACTTATCCGTTACGCAGCTTCAGCCTTACCCCTACGACACTTTTCCAGTATACCGACTAGCTCACAGGTAGCTTACGTAACTGAATCCGAAAGCAATGGTTGAAGGTCGAATGATTTCAGTTCAATCTTCAAGACCGCCAGGAATGCATTCATCAGTGCCAGGCATGTTTTCAACTTACAGTTACGTATCTTAATGACTGATTCGCATTCTAATAATGCCCATCAACAGCAGATACCACCCTCAATTGACAACCGTCCACCATGTTTTATTCCTTGCACCTAGCCCTGCTGAGCCAATCGAAAGAACCGGTATACATGTCAGTAACGTTACCAAGCCCTGTACCGAAACTGCGGCCAGATCCTATCATAACGTTACAGCCTGTACCGTTTCTTCTCTGAAGGTCAATGCTGGCGGTACAAAGTTACAACCTCTACCATCTCTTGTAGCGTTACGCAAAATCCATAATTGATAACGCTCATTTAGTTGTTATACGTACCGACAACATTATTATTATTATTATTATTATTATTATTATTATTATTATTATTAATGTTATTATTATCTTAGGTGTGTGTGGAATCAGTGTGTTAACCAGTGGCATTGTGTTGGCTGTGGTAATGTGCGTATTTGTAATTGGGGCTAGGTTTGGGAAGGAAATGTTGGAGGCCTTCACTTAGGTACCATCCGGGCATTTGCCTGGCTTTGAAGTAGCAACCACGCCATTCCACCTCCAGCATAGCTAGGTAGGAATCTAGCCTCTCTCATCCAAACTATCCTCACGTGGCTTAGTGTTGTGTTTAGCGCCGTTGACCTCGTAGTTCCTCCCCTTTCAACCCCAATAAGCTACTAACTAACTAATTAACTAACTGACTAGGCTTGTTGTACAGTTTCTAGCGCTGAGGCTAGAAATATCTTTGCAGGAAGAGATGTTGATCGAACCCCGGTCCTTTAAAAGAGGAGTCACATTGCATACTCATCTAATAGATGGTGGCTTTGGGTAATTTTATTTCTGAAATATTTCCGAATTCCACAAATCGTGAAAGACACACGTCCACTTCCAAACTGAGCTTACACTAAGCGTAGCGGTCAGCATGGTTAGCTATCGCCTAGGAGGTCCTGGGTTCGATAACCGGCTCTGCCACGAAATTTCAAAAATGGTTCGAGGACTGGAACGGGGTCTACTCAGCCTCGGGTGGCCCAAATGCCTAAATGGTACCTTCTTCAAGGCCACGGCCGCCTCCTTCCGTCCTCCTTGCCTATCCATCCTGACCATCCCTTACCTTCCCTCATGAGGCCCCTGTTCGCTTTGCAGGTGCGGCCGCCTGGGCGAGGTGCAAATAACACCTCACCAGCTGTATCCACTCCGATTAGATGTTCCCAGCTCTAGGACACTGCCCGTAGAGGCGGTAGTGGTGAGTTCCCTCGCTGAGTCCGTTGGTTCCACCGACCTGGAGTGTAGTCGACCAAGAAAAGAAAAGAAGTAAAGGAGAATTATTTATTGTGGAGTGAAAATATCATAGTGCTATCAAATTGTATTATTTTATACGAATAGGATAAATATTAATGGTTTCCGACTCAGAGAATCGACAGCATAAATTCGGATGGACTCGAACCCAGGACCTATCCGTTACGAAGCTACAGCCTTACCCCTCCGACACTTTTCCAGTACATCGTCTAGCTCACAGGTAGCTTACGTAACTGAATCCGAATGCAATGGTTGAAGGTCGAATGATTTCAGTTCAATCTTCATGACCGCCAGGAATGCATTCATCAGTGCCTGGCATGTTTTCAACTTACAGTTACGTATCTTAATGACTGATTTGCATTCTAATAATGCCCTTCAACAGCAGATACCACCCTCAATTGACAACCGTCCACCATGTTTGATTCCTTGCACCTAGCCCTGCTGAGCCAATCGAAAGAGCCGGTATACATGTCAGTAACGTTACCAAGCCCTGTACCGAAACTGCGGCTACATCCCATCTTAACGTTACAGCCTGTACCGTTTCTTCTCTGAGGGTCAATGCTGGCGGTACAAAGTTACAACATCTACCATCTCTCGTAGCGTTACGCAAAACCCATCATTGATAACGCTCATTTCGTTGTTATTCGTACCGATAACATTATTATTATTATTATTATTATAAATATTATTATAATTATTATTATTATTAATGTTATTATTATCTTAGGTGTGTGTGGAATCAGTGTGTTAACCAGTGGCATTGTGTTGGCTGTGGTAATGTGCGTATTTGTAATTGTGGCTAGGTTTGGGAAGGAAATGTTCGAGGCCTTCACTTTGGTACCATCCGGGCATTTGCCTGGCTTTGAAGTAGCAACCACGCCATTCCACCTCCAGCATAGCTAGGTAGGAATCTAGTCTCTCTCATCCAAACTATCCTCACGTGGCTTAGTGTTGTGTTTAGCGCCGTTGACCTCGTAGTTCCTCCCCTTTCAACCCCAATAACCTACTAACTAACTAATTAACTAACTGACTAGGCTTGTTGTACAGTTTCTAGCGCTGAGGCTAGAAATATCTTTGCAGGAAGAGATGGGGATCGAACCCCGGTCCTTTAAAAGAGGATTTACATTGCATACACATCTAATAGATGGTGGCTTTGGGTAATTTTATTTCTGAAATATTTCCGAATTCCACAAATCGTGAAAGACACACGTCCACTTCCAAACTGCGCTTACACTAAGCGTAGCGGTCAGCATGGTTAGCTATCGCCTAGGAGGTCCTGGGTTCGATAACCGGCTCTGCCACGAAATTTCAAAAGTGGTTCGAGGACTGGAACGGGGTCTACTCAGCCTCGGGTGGCCCAAATGCCTAAATGGTACCTTCTTCAAGGCCACGGCCGCCTCCTTCCGTCCTCCTTGCCTATCCATCCTGACCATCCCTTACCTTCCCTCATGAGGCCCCTGTTCGCTTTGCAGGTGCGGCCGCCTGGGCGAAGTGCAAATAACACCTCACCAGTTGTATCCACTCCGATTAGATGTTCCCAGCTCTAAGACACTGCCCGTAGAGGTGGTAGTGGTGAGTTCCCTCGCTGAGTCCGTTGGTTCCACCAACCTAGAGGGTAAACGACTAAGAAAAGAAAAGTAGTAAAGGAGAATTATTTATTGTGGAGTGAAAATATCCTAGTGCTATCAAATTGTATTATTTTATACGAATAGGATAAATATTAATGGTTTCCGACTCAGAGAATAGACAGCACAAAGTCGGACGGATACAATAAAATAATGTTAAAAGAAATAAAATCTTGGTCACGAGGGTGTCACGAACCCAGGACCTATCCGTTACGAAGCTACAGCCTTACCCCTCCGACACTTTACCAGTATATCGTATAGCTCACAGGTAGCTTACGTAACTGAATCCGAATGCAATGGTTGAAGGTCGAATGATTTCAGTTCAATATTCAAGACCGCCAGGAATGCATTCATCAGTGCCTGGCATGTTTTCAACTTACAGTTACGTATCTTAATGACTGATTTGCATTCTAATAATGCCCTTCAACAGCAGATACCACCCTCAATTGACAACCGTCCACCATGTTTGATTCCTAGCACCTAGCCCTGCTGAGCCAATCGAAAGAGCCGGTATACATGTCAGTAACGTTACCAAGCCATGTACCGAAACTGCGGCCACATCCCATCTTAACGTTACAGCCTGTACCGTTTCTTCTCTGAGGGTCAATGCTGGCGGTACAAAGTTACAACCTCTACCATCTCTTGTAGCGTTACGCAAAATCCATAATTGATAACGCTCATTTCGTTGTTATTCGCACCGACAACATTATTATTATTATTATTATTATTATTAATGTTATTATTATCTTAGGTGTGTGTGGAATCAGTGTGTTAACCAGTGGCATTGTGTTGGCTGTGGTAATGTGCGTATTTGTAATTGTTGCTAGGTTTGGGAAGGAAATGATCGTGGCCTTCACTTAGGTACCATCCGGGCATTTGCCTGGCATTGAAGTTGCAACCACGCCTTTCCACCTCCAGCATAGCTAGGTAGGAATCTAACCTATCTCTTCCAAACTATCCTCACGTGGCTTAGTGTAGTGTTTAGCGCCGATGACCTCGTAGTTCCTCCCCTTTCAACCCCAATAACCTACTAACTAACTAACTAACTAACTGACTAGGCTTGTTGTACAGTTTCTAGCGCTGAGGCTAGAAATATCTTTGCAGGAAGAGATGGGGATCGAACCCCGGTCCTTTAAAAGAGGAGTCACATTGCATACTCATCTAATAGATGGTGGCTTTGGGTAATTCTATTTCTGAAATATTTCCGAATTCCACAAATCGTGAAAGACACTCGTCCACTTCCGAACTGAGCTTACACTGAGCGTAGCGGTCAGCATGGTTAGCTATCGCCCCGGAGGTCCTGGGTTCAATAACCGGCTCTGCCACGAAATTTGAAAAGTGGTTCGAGGACTGGAACGGGGTCTACTCAGCCTCGGGTGGCCCAAATGAGTAGAGAGGTTCGATTCCCATCTCACCCATTCTCGTAGTGTTTTTTCCGTGGTTTCCCACATCGTCTTCAGTCAAAGGCCGGGATGGTCCCTTCTTCAAGGCCACGGCCGCTTCCTTCCCTTTTCCTTGCCTCTCCATCCTGACCATCCCTTACTTTCCCTCATGAGGCCCCTGTTCGCTTTGCAGGTGCGGCCGCCTGGGCGAGGTGCCAATCACACCTCACCAGTTGTATCCACTCCGATTAGATGTTCCCAGCTCTAGGACACTGCCCGTAGAGGCGGTAGTGGTGAGTTCCCTCGCTGAGTCCGTTGGTTCCACCGACCTGGAGGGTAGTCGACCAAGAAAAGAAAAGAAGTAAAGGAGAATTATTTATTGTGGAGTGAAAATATCATAGTGCTACCAAATTGTATTATTTTATACGAATAGGATAAATATTAATGGTTTCCGACTCAGAGAATCGACAGCACAAATTCGGATGGACTCGAACCCAGGACCTATCCGTTACGAAGCTACAGCCTTACCCCTCCGACACTTTTCCAGTACATCGGCTAGCTCACAGGTAGCTTACGTAACTGAATCCGAATGCAATGGTTGAAGGTCGAATGATTTCAGTTCAATCTTCATGACCGCCAGGAATGCATTCATCAGTGCCTGGCATGTTTTCAACTTACAGTTACGTATCTTAATGACTGATTTGCATTCTAATAATGCCCTTCAACAGCAGATACCACCCTCAATTGACAACCGTCCACCATGTTTGATTCCTTGCACCTAGCCCTGCTGAGCCAATCGAAAGAGCCGGTATACATGTCAGTAACGTTTCCAAGTCCTGTACCGAAACTGCGGCTACATCCCATCTTAACGTTACAGCCTGTACCGTTTCTTCTCTGAGGGTCAATGCTGGCGGTACAAAGTTACAACATCTACCATCTCTCGTAGCGTTACGCAAAACCCATCATTGATAACGCTCATTTCGTTGTTATTCGTACCGATAACATTATTATTATTATTATTATTATTATAAATATTATTATAATTATTATTATTATTAATGTTATTATTATCTTAGGTGTGTGTGGAATCAGTGTGTTAACCAGTGGCATTGTGTTGGCTGTGGTAATGTGCGTATTTGTAATTGTGGCTAGGTTTGGGAAGGAAATGTTCGAGGCCTTCACTTTGGTACCATCCGGGCATTTGCCTGGCTTTGAAGTAGCAACCACGCCATTCCACCTCCAGCATAGCTAGGTAGGAATCTAGCCTCTCTCATCCAAACTATCCTCACGTGGCTTAGTGTTGTGTTTAGCGCCGTTGACCTCGTAGTTCCTCCCCTTTCAACCGCAATAACCTACTAACTAACTAATTAACTAACTGACTAGGCTTGTTGTACAGTTTCTAGCGCTGAGGCTAGAAATATCTTTGCAGGAAGAGATGGGGATCGAACCCCGGTCCTTTAAAAGAGGATTTACATTGCATACACATCTAATAGATGGTGGCTTGGGGTAATTTTATTTCTGAAATATTTCCGAATTCCACAAATCGTGAAAGACACACGTCCACTTCCAAACTGCGCTTACACTAAGCGTAGCGGTCAGCATGGTTAGCTATCGCCTAGGAGGTCCTGGGTTCGATAACCGGCTCTGCCACGAAATTTCAAAAGTGGTTCGAGGACTGGAACGGGGTCTACTCAGCCTCGGGTGGCCCAAATGCCTAAATGGTACCTTCTTCAAGGCCACGGCCGCCTCCTTCCGTCTTCCTTGCCTATCCATCCTGACCATCCCTTACCTTCCCTCATGAGGCCCCTGTTCGCTTTGCAGGTGCGGCCGCCTGGGCGAGGTGCAAATAACACCTCACCAGTTGTATCCACTCCGATTAGATGTTCCCAGCTCTAAGACACTGCCCGTAGAGGCGGTAGTGGTGAGTTCCCTCGCTGAGTCCGTTGGTTCCACCAACCTAGAGGTTTTTTTTTTTTTTTTTTTTTTTTTTTTTTTTTTTTTTTAGCGTATGGCTTTTAGTGCCGGGAGTGTCCGAGGACATGTTCGGCTCGCCAGTTTTGTAGCTGCTTCGAGACGGACACCCAATGGGTGAGCTACAAGTACCGTTGGGGAGGGAAGGAGGGAAGTTGGAATGTAAGGACGAGGAGTTGGAAGGTAGCGGCTGTGGCCTATAGTTAGGGACCAACCCCGGCATTTGCCTGGAAGGAAGATGGGAAACCACAGAAGACCATCTTCAAGGTTGCCGGCGGGGGGATTCGAACCTCCTCGCCTCCCGGATGTGAGCGACTGCCATCAGTCATGCCGTAACCACCACGGCTAACTCACCGCCTAGAGGGTAAACGACTAAGAAAAGAAAAGAAGTAAAGGATAATTATTTATTGTGGAGTGAAAATATCATAGTGCTATCAAATTGTATTATTTTATACGAATAGGATAAATATTAAAGGTTTGCGACTCAGAGAATAGACAGCACAAAGTCGGATGGAAACAATAAAATAATGTTAAAAGAAATAAAATACTGGTCGAGAGGGTGGCTCGAACCCAGGACCTATCCGTTACGAAGCTACAGCCTTACCCCTCCGACACTTTACCAGTATATCGTCTAGTTCACAGGTAGCTTACGTAACTGAATCCGAATGCAATGGTTGATGGTCGAATGATTTCAGTTCAATCTACAAGACCGCCAGGAATGCATTCATCAGTGCCTGGCATGTTTTCAACTTACAATTACGTATCTTAATGACTGATTTGCATTCTAATAATGCCCTTCAACAGCAGATACCACCCTCAATTGACAACCGTCCACGATGTTTGATTCCTTGCACCTAGCCCTGCTGAGCCAATCGAAAGAGCCGGTATACATGTCAGTAACGTTACCAAGTCCTGTACCGAAACTGCGGCTACATCCCATCTTAACGTTACAGCCTGTACCGTTTCTTGTCTGAGGGTCAATGCTGGCGGTACAAAGTTACAACATCTACCATCTCTCGTAGCGTTACGCAAAACCCATCATTGATAACGCTCATTTCGTTGTTATTCGTACCGATAACATTATTATTATTATTATTATTATTATTATTATTATTATTATTATTATTATTATTATTTTTATTATTATTACTATTATTATTATTATTATTATTAATGTTATTATTATCTTAGGTGTGTGTGGAATCAGTGTGTTAACCAGTGGCATTGTGTTGGCTGTGGTAATGTGCGTATTTGTAATTGGGGCTAGGTTTGGGAAGGAAATGATCGTGTCCTTCACTTAGGTACCATCCGGGCATTTGCCTTGCTTTGAAGTAGCAACCACGCCATTCCACCTCCAGCATAGCTAGGTGGGAATCTAGCCTATCTCTTCCAAACTATCCTCACGTGGCTTAGTTTTGTGTTTAGCGCCGTAGACCTCGTAGTTCCTCCCCTTTCAACCCCAATAACCTACTAACTAACTAATTAACTAACTGACTAGGCTTGTTGTACAGTTTCTAGCGCTGAGGCTAGAAATATCTTTGCAGGAAGAGATGGGGATCGAACCCCGGTCCTTTAAAAGAGGAGTCACATTGCATACTCATCTAATAGATGGTGGCTTTGGGTAATTCTATTTCTGAAATATTTCCGAATTCCACAAATCGTGAAAGACACTCGTCCACTTCCGAACTGAGCTTACACTGAGCGTAGCGGTCAGCATGGTTAGCTATCGCCTAGGAGGTCCTGGGTTCGATAGCCGGCTCTGCCACGAAATTTCAAAAGTGGTTCGAGGACTGGAACGGGGTCTACTCAGCCTCGGGTGGCCCAAATGCCTAAATGGTACCTTCTTCAAGGCCACGGCCGCCTCCTTCCGTCCTCCTTGCCTATCCATCCTGACCATCCCTTACCTTCCCTCATGAGGCCCCTGTTCGCTTTGCAGGTGCGGCCGCCTGGGCGAAGTGCAAATAACACCTCACCAGTTGTATCCACTCCGATTAGATGTTCCCAGCTCTAAGACACTGCCCGTAGAGGTGGTAGTGGTGAGTTCCCTCGCTGAGTCCGTTGGTTCCACCAACCTAGAGGGTAAACGACTAAGAAAAGAAAAGTAGTAAAGGAGAATTATTTATTGTGGAGTGAAAATATCCTAGTGCTATCAAATTGTATTATTTTATACGAATAGGATAAATATTAATGGTTTCCGACTCAGAGAATAGACAGCACAAAGTCGGATGGATACAATAAAATAATGTTAAAAGAAATAAAAAATTGGTCACGAGGGTGTCTCGAACCCAGGACCTATCCGTTACGAAGCTACAGCCTTACCCCTCCGACACTTTACCAGTATATCGTATAGCTCACAGGTAGCTTACGTAACTGAATCCGAATGCAATGGTTGAGGTCGAATGATTTCAGTTCAATATTCAAGACCGCCAGGAATGCATTCATCAGTGCCTGGCATGTTTTCAACTTACAGTTACGTATCTTAATGACTGATTTGCATTCTAATAATGCCCTTCAACAGCAGATACCACCCTCAATTGACAACCGTCCACCATGTTTGATTCCTAGCACCTAGCCCTGCTGAGCCAATCGAAAGAGCCGGTATACATGTCAGTAACGTTACCAAGCCATGTACCGAAACTGCGGCCACATCCCATCTTAACGTTACAGCCTGTACCGTTTCTTCTCTGAGGGTCAATGCTGGCGGTACAAAGTTACAACCTCTACCATCTCTTGTAGCGTTACGCAAAATCCATAATTGATACCGCTCATTTCGTTGTTATTCGCACCGACAACATTATTATTATTATTATTATTATTATTAATGTTATTATTATCTTAGGTGTGTGTGGAATCAGTGTGTTAACCAGTGGCATTGTGTTGGCTGTGGTAATGTGCGTATTTGTAATTGTGGCTAGGTTTGGGAAGGAAATGATCGTGGCCTTCACTTAGGTACCATCCGGGCATTTGCCTGGCATTGAAGTTGCAACCACGCCTTTCCACCTCCAGCATAGCTAGGTAGGAATCTAACCTATCTCTTCCAAACTATCCTCACGTGGCTTAGTGTAGTGTTTAGCGCCGATGACCTCGTAGTTCCTCCCCTTTCAACCCCAATAACCTACTAACTAACTAACTAACTAACTGACTAGGCTTGTTGTACAGTTTCTAGCGCTGAGGCTAGAAATATCTTTGCAGGAAGAGATGGGGATCGAACCCCGGTCCTTTAAAAGAGGAGTCACATTGCATACTCATCTAATAGATGGTGGCTTTGGGTAATTCTATTTCTGAAATATTTCCGAATTCCACAAATCGTGAAAGACACTCGTCCACTTCCGAACTGAGCTTACACTGAGCGTAGCGGTCAGCATGGTTAGCTATCGCCCCGGAGGTCCTGGGTTCAATAACCGGCTCTGCCACGAAATTTGAAAAGTGGTTCGAGGACTGGAACGGGGTCTACTCAGCCTCGGGTGGCCCAAATGAGTAGAGAGGTTCGATTCCCATCTCACCCATTCTCGTAGTGTTTTTTCCGTGGTTTCCCACATCGTCTTCAGTCAAAGGCCGGGATGGTCCCTTCTTCAAGGCCACGGCCGCTTCCTTCCCTTTTCCTTGCCTCTCCATCCTGACCATCCCTTACTTTCCCTCATGAGGCCCCTGTTCGCTTTGCAGGTGCGGCCGCCTGGGCGAGGTGCCAATCACACCTCACCAGTTGTATCCACTCCGATTAGATGTTCCCAGCTCTAGGACACTGCCCGTAGAGGCGGTAGTGGTGAGTTCCCTCGCTGAGTCCGTTGGTTCCACCGACCTGGAGGGTAGTCGACCAAGAAAAGAAAAGAAGTAAAGGAGAATTATTTATTGTGGAGTGAAAATATCATAGTGCTACCAAATTGTATTATTTTATACGAATAGGATAAATATTAATGGTTTCCGACTCAGAGAATCGACAGCACAAATTCGGATGGACTCGAACCCAGGACCTATCCGTTACGAAGCTACAGCCTTACCCCTCCGACACTTTTCCAGTACATCGGCTAGCTCACAGGTAGCTTACGTAACTGAATCCGAATGCAATGGTTGAAGGTCGAATGATTTCAGTTCAATCTTCATGACCGCCAGGAATGCATTCATCAGTGCCTGGCATGTTTTCAACTTACAGTTACGTATCTTAATGACTGATTTGCATTCTAATAATGCCCTTCAACAGCAGATACCACCCTCAATTGACAACCGTCCACCATGTTTGATTCCTTGCACCTAGCCCTGCTGAGCCAATCGAAAGAGCCGGTATACATGTCAGTAACGTTTCCAAGTCCTGTACCGAAACTGCGGCTACATCCCATCTTAACGTTACAGCCTGTACCGTTTCTTCTCTGAGGGTCAATGCTGGCGGTACAAAGTTACAACATCTACCATCTCTCGTAGCGTTACGCAAAACCCATCATTGATAACGCTCATTTCGTTGTTATTCGTACCGATAACATTATTATTATTATTATTATTATTATAAATATTATTATAATTATTATTATTATTAATGTTATTATTATCTTAGGTGTGTGTGGAATCAGTGTGTTAACCAGTGGCATTGTGTTGGCTGTGGTAATGTGCGTATTTGTAATTGTGGCTAGGTTTGGGAAGGAAATGTTCGAGGCCTTCACTTTGGTACCATCCGGGCATTTGCCTGGCTTTGAAGTAGCAACCACGCCATTCCACCTCCAGCATAGCTAGGTAGGAATCTAGCCTCTCTCATCCAAACTATCCTCACGTGGCTTAGTGTTGTGTTTAGCGCCGTTGACCTCGTAGTTCCTCCCCTTTCAACCCCAATAACCTACTAACTAACTAATTAACTAACTGACTAGGCTTGTTGTACAGTTTCTAGCGCTGAGGCTAGAAATATCTTTGCAGGAAGAGATGGGGATCGAACCCCGGTCCTTTAAAAGAGGATTTACATTGCATACACATCTAATAGATGGTGGCTTTGGGTAATTTTATTTCTGAAATATTTCCGAATTCCACAAATCGTGAAAGACACACGTCCACTTCCAAACTGCGCTTACACTAAGCGTAGCGGTCAGCATGGTTAGCTATCGCCTAGGAGGTCCTGGGTTCGATAACCGGCTCTGCCACGAAATTTCAAAAGTGGTTCGAGGACTGGAACGGGGTCTACTCAGCCTCGGGTGGCCCAAATGCCTAAATGGTACCTTCTTCAAGGCCACGGCCGCCTCCTTCCGTCTTCCTTGCCTATCCATCCTGACCTTCCCTTACCTTCCCTCATGAGGCCCCTGTTCGCTTTGCAGGTGCGGCCGCCTGGGCGAGGTGCAAATAACACCTCACCAGTTGTATCCACTCCGATTAGATGTTCCCAGCTCTAAGACACTGCCCGTAGAGGCGGTAGTGGTGAGTTCCCTCGCTGAGTCCGTTGGTTCCACCAACCTAGAGGGTTTTTTTTTTTTTTTTTTTTTTTTTTTTTTTTTTTTAGCGTATGGCTTTTAGTGCCGGGAGTGTCCGAGGACATGTTCGGCTCGCCAGTTTTGTAGCTGCTTCGAGACGGACACCCAATGGGTGAGCTACAAGTACCGTTGGGGAGGGAAGGAGGGAAGTTGGAATGTAAGGACGAGGAGTTGGAAGGTAGCGGCTGTGGCCTATAGTTATTATTATTATTATTATTATTATTTATTTACCATAAATCGTACACGAAGTATGGAAGGCCTAGTGAAAAAGGGCAAGCCCCACATACATATTTCATGCTTCACAGGCACAGCTTACATCTACATTTGTTTTAACAATATTTACAAGTTTTACAAAGATATTTGCAGTATTTACATATTTAGAATATTGACATAGTACATTTTCCTGTTCACTCACTCTCTCACGCACGCACTTTCATAACCTCGATCACGCGATACATACATTCATTCCATTCAGATACTCATTCATTCAGCGAGACAATCAATCACTCATACATACGTTTATTTATACAATGTACTTTTTTACGTACGGCTTGAATTTCCTAAGAGGCAAGATCTTGGCATCCCCTGGCAGCGCGTTCCATAACCGCGCTGAGCGGCCGTAGAAACCTGTCAGGTAAGCATTGCTACGTGCGAAGGGCGGAACGAGGGTTACACCTCGTCCTCTCCGAACTGAGCGATATGCCAATGACAGTCGGCAAAAAGGGTCAATATTAATGGAACCTGTAAGGGATTTTTTAAGAAAAATTAGATCAATTTGTTTGGCTGTTGCCTCTATAGATGGAAATTTTGACAAAGGGGAAGGGGAATAACGAGCTATTAGCCTTTCTGCGCGGCGCTGCACACGCTGGAGCTTGTTCATGTTTTCCGCTGTAGTGGGATGCCAAGCAGGTAAGCCGTACGTTAATATCGGACGGACCATGCATGTGTAAGCCATCCTGAAGGCTCTAGGTTTACAACCTCTCATGTTTCTGTACAAGAAACCCAGAACTTTGGTGGCCTTACATCTTGCCTCTTCACTTTGCATGTTCCAATTCAGGGTGTCGGAGATTGTTACCCCTAATAGCTTTAAGTTTGTGCACTGTGGGATGACACTGTTCATAATTTTGTATTCATTCTTAATGGGTTTTTGTGACCTGGTTATTCTTATGTATTTACATTTTTGTACATTTATATTTAAATTATTCACAGAACACCACAGCGATAAGTTGTCCAGATCTGATTTAAGACAGAGGGAATCTTCTTCACATTTAATGCCCCTGTATAGCACGGTGTCATCTGCATATAGTGACATTGATGAGGTGACACAGCCAGGAAGATCGAGCACATATATAGTGAAGAGAAGAGGTCCGATCACAGAGCCCTGAATCACTCCAGAAGTAACTTGAGCAGCCTGCGATCGAGCTCCTCCGTACACCACACACTGTGTTCGACCCTCTAGGAATGACCTCACCCATGCAAGTAAGCTACCCCGTATGTTAAGCTGCTGTAGCTTTAACAAAAGTCTTTCATGAGACACTTGATCGAAGACATTAGCCCAATCCAGTGCAATACAGTCCACTTGTTTCACTTCTGGCTGATTCAAGTAGAACTGAAACTCATCAATGACTTTTGTCAATAGAGTAGTGCAAGAACGACCCGGAAGAAAACCGTGCTGATTTGGGTCGAGCAGATTGTTCTCCCGTAGGAATTCTAGCACACTGTTTGCTACTAGCCGCTCCATACATTTACAAATTATAGATGTTAGACACACCGGTCTGTAATTTGCAACATCTTCTCTGTCACCTTGCTTATAGATTGGCACCACGTTAGCACATTTCCACCCACACGGCACAGAACCTTGGTTGATAGACAGGTTGAATAACGCACTCAGAGAGGGCGCTAATGCTTCCGCACACTGCAGCAGGATCCGTCCGGGAACATCATCTGGGCCGGTCGCCGCATGTGGTCTAATCTTCCGTAGGCTCTGAATCACCTCAGTTGTTGTGAAGTACAGGTTGGAGAGGGGGAGGGGTGGAAGTGATGACCTTGGCAGAAGCAGGTTCGTGGTCATATCCGGCTTAGAAAAGTTCTGCTTGAAACTGTCACTGAACGCTGTTGCAATATCTTGGGGTGCACTGAGGAATGTACCGTTACAGTGAAATGAGGCTGGCGCAGCGGTGCCGCGTCTTCTGGACAAAAATTTCCACATTTCACTGGTGCTGCTTATTTTGTGAATATAATTGTCGTATGTTTCGCGAATTAATTTCTTTGTTTGGTTCCTGATGTTCTTGTATTTTTCCCACATGATGTCAGTTGAGCAACTTTTCCATTTCTTGTATAAAACGTTCCTTTTCCTAATCATTTTAATGACTTCCTTCGTCACCCATGGAGAATTTTTCTTCCCACTAATGGTTATTTTCGGTATAGCTATATCCACACATTCAAAGAAACAATTTCGCCAGGCGTGCCACACTGAGTTGATGTCGCTGGTGTCCAGAATACATGGGGTGGGAAGGTGTTTGAGGAATAAAGATGATAGCAATTTCCAGTCTGCCTTTTTGTAATTGTATACTGTCCTCACTGTGCTCTTGCTGCGTGGTTTGTTGTAATGCAATGTGGTAAAGATGGCTGCGTGATCACTGAAACCGGGTATGACTTCAGCTTTCTGTACGGAGGAAGGAAGGCTTGTTAGGAATAGGTCTATTGTGGAGCGTGTAGTTTGTGTGATTCGAGTTGCTTCGGTTATTAATTGGTCAAGGAATAAATCGTAGAATGCGGTAAGGAATTCATTAGCAATGGGATCCTTGGGAGTGGGAGGAGAGTTTTGCCAGTCTATTTCTAAATTAAAATCGCCTGTTATGTAAATGGCCTTGTATTTGTGCTGGATGTATTGTACACGACGGAGGGACTCCAAAAGTTCATCATTGATGTGCCGAGTTGAATTTGGAGCACGGTATACAGAGCCTATTAGAAATGTATTGTTCGCACACGTGAATTCCACCCACACAGCCTCAGCATCAGTTTCAAGCTCCCGTTGGCGAACAGGCCTTAACTCTGGTTTCATGGCTATTAGTACCCCTCCCCCTGATGTCCAGGTTCGATCTTTGCGGAACATGGTGTATGTTACCGGAGGGACCAACCCCGGCATTTGCCTGGAAGGAAGATGGGAAACCACAGAAGACCATCTTCAAGGTTGCCGGCGGGGGGATTCGAACCTCCTCGCCTCCCGGATGTGAGCGACTGCCATCAGTCATGCCGTAACCACCACGGCTAACTCACCGCCTAGAGGGTAAACGACTAAGAAAAGAAAAGAAGTAAAGGAGAATTATTTATTGTGGAGTGAAAATATCATAGTGCTATCAAATTGTATTATTTTATACGAATAGGATAAATATTAAAGGTTTGCGACTCAGAGAATAGACAGCACAAAGTCGGATGGAAACAATAAAATAATTTTAAAAGAAATAAAATACTGGTCAAGAGGGTGGCTCGAACCCAGGACCTATCCGTTACGAAGCTACAGCCTTACCCCTCCGACACTTTACCAGTATATCGTTTAGTTCACAGGTAGCTTACGTAACTGAATCCGAATGCAATGGTTGATGGTCGAATGATTTCAGTTCAATCTACAAGACCGCCAGGAATGCATTCATCAGTGCCTGGCATGTTTTCAACTTACAATTACGTATCTTAATGACTGATTTGCATTCTAATAATGCCCTTCAACAGCAGATACCACCCTCAATTGACAACCGTCCACCATGTTTGATTCCTTGCACCTAGCCCTGCTTAGCCAATCGAAAGAGCCGGTATACATGTCAGTAACGTTACCAAGTCCTGTACCGAAACTGCGGCTACATCCCATCTTAACGTTACAGCCTGTACCGTTTCTTGTCTGAGGGTCAATGCTGGCGGTACAAAGTTACAACATCTACCATCTCTCGTAGCGTTACGCAAAACCCATCATTGATAACGCTCATTTCGTTGTTATTCGTACCGATAACATTATTATTATTATTATTATTATTATTATTATTATTATTTTTATTATTATTACTATTATTATTATTATTATTATTAATGTTATTATTATCTTAGGTGTGTGTGGAATCAGTGTGTTAACCAGTGGCATTGTGTTGGCTGTGGTAATGTGCGTATTTGTAATTGGGGCTAGGTTTGGGAAGGAAATGATCGTGTCCTTCACTTAGGTACCATCCGGGCATTTGCCTTGCTTTGAAGTAGCAACCACGCCATTCCACCTCCAGCATAGCTAGGTGGGAATCTAGCCTATCTCTTCCAAACTATCCTCACGTGGCTTAGTTTTGTGTTTAGCGCCGTAGACCTCGTAGTTCCTCCCCTTTCAACCCCAATAACCTACTAACTAACTAATTAACTAACTGACTAGGCTTGTTGTACAGTTTCTAGCGCTGAGGCTAGAAATATCTTTGCAGGAAGAGATGGGGATCGAACCCCGGTCCTTTAAAAGAGGAGTCACATTGCATACTCATCTAATAGATGGTGGCTTTGGTTAATTTTATTTCTGAAATATTTCCGAATTCCACAAATCGTGAAAGACACACGTCCACTTCCGAACTGAGCTTACACTGAGCGTAGCGGTCAGCATGGTTAGCTATCGCCTAGGAGGTCCTGGGTTCGATAACCGGCTCTGCCACGAAATTTCAAAAGTGGTTCGAGGACTGGAACGGGGTCTACTCAGCCTCGGGTGGCCCAAATGCCTAAATGGTACCTTCTTCAAGGCCACGGCCGCCTCCTTCCGTCCTCCTTGCCTATCCATCCTGACCATCCCTTACCTTCCCTCATGAGGCCCCTGTTCGCTTTGCAGGTGCGGCCGCCTGGGCGAAGTGCAAATAACACCTCACCAGTTGTATCCACTCCGATTAGATGTTCCCAGCTCTAAGACACTGCCCGTAGAGGTGGTAGTGGTGAGTTCCCTCGCTGAGTCCGTTGGTTCCACCAACCTAGAGGGTAAACGACTAAGAAAAGAAAAGTAGTAAAGGAGAATTATTTATTGTGGAGTGAAAATATCCTAGTGCTATCAAATTGTATTATTTTATACGAATAGGATAAATATTAATGGTTTCCGACTCAGAGAATAGACAGCACAAAGTCGGATGGATACAATAAAATAATGTTAAAAGAAATAAAATCTTGGTCACGAGGGTGTCTCGAACCCAGGACCTATCCGTTACGAAGCTACAGCCTTACCCCTCCGACACTTTACCAGTATATCGTATAGCTCACAGGTAGCTTACGTAACTGAATCCGAATGCAATGGTTGAAGGTCGAATGATTTCAGTTCAATATTCAAGACCGCCAGGAATGCATTCATCAGTGCCTGGCATGTTTTCAACTTACAGTTACGTATCTTAATGACTGATTTGCATTCTAATAATGCCCTTCAACAGCAGATACCACCCTCAATTGACAACCGTCCACCATGTTTGATTCCTAGCACCTAGCCCTGCTGAGCCAATCGAAAGAGCCGGTATACATGTCAGTAACGTTACCAAGCCATGTACCGAAACTGCGGCCACATCCCATCTTAACGTTACAGCCTGTACCGTTTCTTCTCTGAGGGTCAATGCTGGCGGTACAAAGTTACAACCTCTACCATCTCTTGTAGCGTTACGCAAAATCCATAATTGATAACGCTCATTTCGTTGTTATTCGCACCGACAACATTATTATTATTATTATTATTATTATTATTAATGTTATTATTATCTTAGGTTTGTGTGGAATCAGTGTGTTAACCAGTGGCATTGTGTTGGCTGTGGTAATGTGCGTATTTGTAATTGTGGCTAGGTTTGGGAAGGAAATGATCGTGGCCTTCACTTAGGTACCATCCGGGCATTTGCCTGGCATTGAAGTTGCAACCACGCCTTTCCACCTCCAGCATAGCTAGGTAGGAATCTAACCTATCTCTTCCAAACTATCCTCACGTGGCTTAGTGTAGTGTTTAGCGCCGATGACCTCGTAGTTCCTCCCCTTTCAACCCCAATAACCTACTAACTAACTAACTAACTAACTGACTAGGCTTGTTGTACAGTTTCTAGCGCTGAGGCTAGAAATATCTTTGCAGGAAGAGATGGGGATCGAACCCCGGTCCTTTAAAAGAGGAGTCACATTGCATACTCATCTAATAGATGGTGGCTTTGGGTAATTCTATTTCTGAAATATTTCCGAATTCCACAAATCGTGAAAGACACTCGTCCACTTCCGAACTGAGCTTACACTGAGCGTAGCGGTCAGCATGGTTAGCTATCGCCCCGGAGGTCCTGGGTTCAATAACCGGCTCTGCCACGAAATTTGAAAAGTGGTTCGAGGACTGGAACGGGGTCTACTCAGCCTCGGGTGGCCCAAATGAGTAGAGAGGTTCGATTCCCATCTCACCCATTCTCGTAGTGTTTTTTCCGTGGTTTCCCACATCGTCTTCAGTCAAAGGCCGGGATGGTCCCTTCTTCAAGGCCACGGCCGCTTCCTTCCCTTTTCCATGCCTCTCCATCCTGACCATCCCTTACTTTCCCTCATGAGGCCCCTGTTCGCTTTGCAGGTGCGGCCGCCTGGGCGAGGTGCCAATCACACCTCACCAGTTGTATCCACTCCGATTAGATGTTCCCAGCTCTAGGACACTGCCCGTAGAGGCGGTAGTGGTGAGTTCCCTCGCTGAGTCCGTTGGTTCCACCGACCTGGAGGGTAGTCGACCAAGAAAAGAAAAGAAGTAAAGGAGAATTATTTATTGTGGAGTGAAAATATCATAGTGCTATCAAATTGTATTATTTTATACGAATAGGATAAATATTAATGGTTTCCGACTCAGAGAATCGACAGCACAAATTCGGATGGACTCGAACCCAGGACCTATCCGTTACGAAGCTACAGCCTTACCCCTCCGACACTTTTCCAGTACATCGGCTAGCTCACAGGTAGCTTACGTAACTGAATCCGAATGCAATGGTTGAAGGTCGAATGATTTCAGTTCAATCTTCATGACCGCCAGGAATGCATTCATCAGTGCCTGGCATGTTTTCAACTTACAGTTACGTATCTTAATGACTGATTTGCATTCTAATAATGCCCTTCAACAGCAGATACCACCCTCAATTGACAACCGTCCACCATGTTTGATTCCTTGCACCTAGCCCTGCTGAGCCAATCGAAAGAGCCGGTATACATGTCAGTAACGTTTCCAAGTCCTGTACCGAAACTGCGGCTACATCCCATCTTAACGTTACAGCCTGTACCGTTTCTTCTCTGAGGGTCAATGCTGGCGGTACAAAGTTACAACATCTACCATCTCTCGTAGCGTTACGCAAAACCCATCATTGATAACGCTCATTTCGTTGTTATTCGTACCGATAACATTATTATTATTATTATTATTATTATTATTATTATTATTATTATTATTATAAATATTATTATAATTATTATTATTATTAATGTTATTATTATCTTAGGTGTGTGTGGAATCAGTGTGTTAACCAGTGGCATTGTGTTGGCTGTGGTAATGTGCGTATTTGTAATTGTGGCTAGGTTTGGGAAGGAAATGTTCGAGGCCTTCACTTTGGTACCATCCGGGCATTTGCCTGGCTTTGAAGTAGCAACCACGCCATTCCACCTCCAGCATAGCTAGGTAGGAATCTAGCCTCTCTCATCCAAACTATCCTCACGTGGCTTAGTGTTGTGTTTAGCGCCGTTGACCTCGTAGTTCCTCCCCTTTCAACCCCAATAACCTACTAACTAACTAATTAACTAACTGACTAGGCTTGTTGTACAGTTTCTAGCGCTGAGGCTAGAAATATCTTTGCAGGAAGAGATGGGGATCGAACCCCGGTCCTTTAAAAGAGGATTTACATTGCATACTCATCTAATAGATGGTGGCTTTGGGTAATTTTATTTCTGAAATATTTCCGAATTCCACAAATCGTGAAAGACACATGTCCACTTCCAAACTGCGCTTACACTAAGCGTAGCGGTCAGCATGGTTAGCTATCGCCTAGGAGGTCCTGGGTTCGATAACCGGCTCTGCCACGAAATTTCAAAAGTGGTTCGAGGACTGGAACGGGGTCTACTCAGCCTCGGGTGGCCCAAATGCCTAAATGGTACCTTCTTCAAGGCCACGGCCGCCTCCTTCCGTCTTCCTTGACTATCCATCCTGACCATCCCTTACCTTCCCTCATGAGGCCCCTGTTCGCTTTGCAGGTGCGGCCGCCTGGGCGAGGTGAAATTAACACCTCACCAGTTGTATCCACTCCGATTAGATGTTCCCAGCTCTAAGACACTGCCCGTAGAGGCGGTAGTGGTGAGTTCCCTCGCTGAGTCCGTTGGTTCCACCAACCTAGAGGGTAAACGACTAAGAAAAGAAAAGAAGTAAAGGAGAATTATTTATTGTGGAGTGAAAATATCATAGTGCTATCAAATTGTATTATTTTATACGAATAGGATAAATATTAAAGGTTTGCGACTCAGAGAATAGACAGCACAAAGTCGGATGGATACAATAAAATAATGTTAAAAGAAATAAAATATTGGTCACGAAGGTGGCTCGAACCCAGGACCTATCCGTTACGAAGCTACAGCCTTACTTTTCCGACACTTTACCAGTATCTCGTTTAGCTCACAGGTAGCTTACGTAACTGAATCCGAATGCAATGGTTGAAGGTCGAATGATTTCAGTTCAATCTACAAGACCGCCAGGAATGCATTCATCAGTGCCTGGCATGTTTTCAACTTACAATTACGTATCTTAATGACTGATTTGCATTCTAATAATGCCCTTCATCAGCAGATACCACCCTCAATTGACAACCGTCCACCATGTTTGATTCCTTGCACCTAGCCCTGCTGAGCCAATCGAAAGAGCCGGTATACATGTCAGTAACGTTACCAAGTCCTGTACCGAAACTGCGGCTACATCCCATCTTAACGTTACAGCCTGTACCGTTTCTTCTCTGAAGGTCAATGCTGGCGGTACAAAGTTACAACATCTACCATCTCTCGTAGCGTTACGCAAAACCCATCATTGATAACGCTCATTTCGTTGTTATTCGTACCGATAACATTATTATTATTATTATTATTATTATAATTATTTTTATTATTATTACTATTATTATTATTATTATTATTATTATTATTATTATTAATGTTATTATTATCTTAGGTGTGTGTGGAATCAGTGTGTTAACCAGTGGCATTGTGTTGGCTGTGGTAATGTGCGTATTTGTAATTGGGGCTAGGTTTGGGAAGGAAATGATCGTGTTCTTCACTTAGGTACCATCCGGGCATTTGCCTTGCTTTGAAGTAGCAACCACGCCATTCCACCTCCAGCATAGCTAGGTGGGAATCTAGCCTATCTCTTCCAAACTATCCTCACGTGGCTTAGTGTTGTGTTTAGCGCCGTTGACCTCGTAGTTCCTCCCCTTTCAACCCCAATAACCTACTAACTAACTAATTAACTAACTGACTAGGCTTGTTGTACAGTTTCTAGCGCTGAGGCTAGAAATATCTTTGCAGGAAGAGATGGGGATCGAACCCCGGTCCTTTAAAAGAGGAGTCAGATTGCATACTCATCTAATAGAAGGTGGCTTTGGGTAATTTTATTTCTGAAATATTTCCGAATTCCACAAATCGTGAAAGACACACGTCCACTTCCAAACTGAGCTTACACTGAGCGTAGCGGTCAGCATGGTTAGCTATCGCCTAGGAGGTCCTGGGTTCGATAACCGGCTCTGCCACGAAATTTCAAAAGTGGTTCGAGGACTGGAACGGGTCTACTCAGCCTCGGGTGGCCCAAATGCCTAAATGGTACCTTCTTCAAGGCCACGGCCGCCTCCTTCCGTCTTCCTTGCCTATCCATCCTGACCATCCCTTACCTACCCTCATGAGGCCCCTGTTCGCTTTGCAGGTGCGGCCGCCTGGGCGAGGTGCAAATAACACCTCACCAGCTGTATCCACTCCGATTAGATGTTCCCAGCTCTAGGACACTGCCCAAAGAGGCGGTAGTGGTGAGTTCCCTCCCTGAGTCCGTTGGTTCCACCAACCTGGAGGGTAAACGACTAAGAAAAGAAAAGAAGTAAAGGAGAATTATTTATTGTGGAGTGAAAATATCATAGTGCTATCAAATTGTATTATTTTACACGAATAGGATAAATATTAATGTTTTCCGACTCAGAGAATAGACAGCACAAAGTCGGATGGATACAATAAACTAATTTAAAAAGAAATAAAATATTGGTTACTAGCGTGCCTCGAACCCCGGACTTATCCGTTACGCAGCTTCAGCCTTACCCCTACGACACTTTTCCAGTATACCGATTAGCTCACAGGTAGCTTACGTAACTGAATCCGAATGCAATGGTTGAAGGTCGAATGATTTCCGTTCAATATTCAAGACCGCCAGGAATGCATTCATCAGTGCCAGGCATGTTTTCAACTTACAGTTACGTATCTTAATGACTGATTCGCATTCTAATAATGCCCATCAACATCAGATACCACCCTCAATTGACAACCGTCCACCATGTTTTATTCCTTGCACCTAGCCCTGCTGAGCCAATCGAAAGAACCGGTATACATGTCAGTAACGTTACCAAGCCCTGTACCGAAACTGCGGCCACATCCTATCATAACGTTACAGCCTGTACCGTTTCTTCTCTGAAGGTCAATGCTGGCGGTACAAAGTTACAACCTCTACCATCTCTTGTAGCGTTACGCAAAATCCATAATTGATAACGCTCATTTAGTTGTTATACGTACCGACAACATTATTATTATTATTATTATTATTATTAATGTTATTATTATCTTAGGTGTGTGTGGAATCAGTGTGTTAACCAGTGGCATTGTGTTGGCTGTGGTAATGTGCGTATTTGTAATTGTGGCTAGGTTTGGTAAGGAAATGTTCGAGGCCATCACTTTGGTACCATCCGGGCATTTGCCTGGCTTTGAAGTAGCAACCACGCCATTCCACCTCCAGCATAGCTAGGTAGGAATCTAGCCTCTCTCATCCAAACTATCCTCACGTGGCTTAGTGTTGTGTTTAGCGCCGTTGACCTCGTAGTTCCTCCCCTTTCAACCCCAATAACCTACTAACTAACTAATTAACTAACTGACTAGGCTTGTTGTACAGTTTCTAGCGCTGAGGCTAGAAATATCTTTGCAGGAAGAGATGGGGATCGAACCCCGGTCCTTTAAAAGAGGATTTACATTGCATACTCATCTAATAGATGGTGGCTTTGGGTAATTTTATTTCTGAAATATTTCCGAATTCCACAAATCGTGAAAGACACACGTCCACTTCCAAACTGCGCTTACACTAAGCGTAGCGGTCAGCATGGTTAGCTATCGCCTAGGAGGTCCTGGGTTCGATAACCGGCTCTGCCACGAAATTTCAAAAGTGGTTCGAGGACTGGAACGGGGTCTACTCAGCCTCGGGTGGCCCAAATGCCTAAATGGTACCTTCTTCAAGGCCACGGCCGCCTCCTTCCGTCTTCCTTGCCTATCCATCCTGACCATCCCTTACCTTCCCTCATGAGGCCCCTGTTCGCTTTGCAGGTGCGGCCGCCTGGGCGAGGTGCAAATAACACCTCACCAGTTGTATCCATTCCGATTAGATGTTCCCAGCTCTATGACACTGCCCGTAGAGGCGGTAGTGGTGAGTTCCCTCGCTGAGTCCGTTGGTTCCACCAACCTTGAGGGTAAACGACTAAGAAAAGAAAAGTAGTAAAGGAGATTTATTTATTGTGGAGTGAAACTATCCTAGTGCTATCAAATTGTATTATTTTATACGAATAGGATAAATATTAATGGTTTCCGACTCAGAGAATAGACAGCACAAAGTCGGATGGATACAATAAAATAATGTTAAAAGAAATAAAATCTTCGTCTCGAGGGTGTGTCGAACCCAGGACCTATCCGTTACGAAGCTACAGCCTTACCCCTCCGACACTTTACCAGTATATCGTCTAGCTCACAGGTAGCTTACGTAACTGAATCCGAATGCAATGGTTGAAGGTCGAATGATTTCAGTTCAATCTTCAAGACCGCCAGGAATGCATTCATCAGTGCCTGGCATGTTTTCAACTTACAGTTACGTATCTTAATGACTGATTTGCATTCTAATAATGCCCTTCAACAGCAGATACCACCCTCAATTGACAACCGTCCACCATGCTTGATTCCTAGCACCTAGCCCTGCTGAGCCAATCGAAAGAGCCGGTATACATGTCAGTAACGTTACCACGCCCTGTACCGAAACTGCGGCCACATCCCATCTTAACTTTACAGCCTGTACCGTTTCTTCTCTGAGGGTCAATGCTGGCGGTACAAAGTTACAACCTCTACCATCTCTTGTAGCGTTACGCAAAATCCACAATTGATAACGCTCATTTCGTTGTTATTCGCACCGACAACATTATTATTATTATTATTATTATTATTATTAATGTTATTATTATCTTAGGTGTGTGTGGAATCAGTGTGTTAACCAGTGGCATTGTGTTGGCTGTGGTAATGTGCGTATTTGTAATTGTGGCTAGGTTTGGGAAGGAAATGATCGTGGCCTTCACTTAGGTACCATCCGGGCATTTGCCTGGCTTTGAAGTTGCAACCACGCCTTTCCACCTCCAGCATAGCTAGGTAGGAATCTAACCTATCTCCTCCAAACTATCCTCACGTGGCTTAGTGTAGTGTTTAGCGCCGATGGCCTCGTAGTTCCTCCCATTTCAACCCCAATAACCTACTAACTAATTAATTAACTAACTGATTAGGCTTGTTGTACAGTTTCTAGCGCTGAGGCTAGAAATATCTTTGCAGGAAGAGATGGGGATCGAACCCCGGTCCTTTAAAAGAGGAGTCACATTGCATACTCATCTAATAGATGGTGGCTTTGGGTAATTCTATTTCTGAAATATTTCCGAATTCCACAAATCGTGAAAGACACTCGTCCACTTCCGAACTGAGCTTACACTGAGCGTAGCGGTCAGCATGGTTAGCTATCGCCCCGGAGGTCCTGGGTTCAATAACCGGCTCTGCCACGAAATTTGAAAAGTGGTTCGAGGACTGGAACGGGGTCTACTCAGCCTCGGGTGGCCCAAATGAGTAGAGAGGTTCGATTCCCATCTCACCCATTCTCGTAGTGGTTTTCCGTTGTTTCCCACATCGACTTCGGTCAAATGCCGGGATGGTCCCTTCTTCAAGGCCACGGCCGCTTCCTTCCCTCTTCCCAGCCTCTCCATCCTGACCATCCCTTACTTTCCCTCATGAGGCCCCTGTTCGCTTTGCAGGTGCGGCCGCCTGGGCGAGGTGCCAATCACACCTCACCAGTTGTATCCACTCCGATTAGATGTTCCCAGCTCTAGGACACTGCCCGTAGAGGCGGTAGTGGTGAGTTCCCTCGCTGAGTCCGTTGGTTCCACCAACCTGGAGGGTAATCGACCAAGAAAAGAAAAGAAGTAAAGGAGAATTATTTATTGTGGAGTGAAAATATCATAGTGCTATCAAATTGTATTATTTTATACGAATAGGATAAATATTAAAGGTTTGCGACTCAGAGAATAGACAGCACAAAGTCGGATGGATACAATAAAATAATGTTAAAAGAAATAAAATATTGGTCACGAAAGTGGCTCGAACCCAGGACCTATCCGTTACGAAGCTACAGCCTTACCCCTCCGACACTTTACCAGTATATCGTTTAGCTCACAGGTAGCTTACGTAACTGAATCCGAATGCAATGGTTGAAGGTCGAATGATTTCAGTTCAATCTACAAGACCGCCAGGAATGCATTCATCAGTGCCTGGCATGTTTTCAACTTACAATTACGTATCTTAATGACTGATTTGCATTCTAATAATGCCCTTCAACAGCAGATACCACCCTCAATTGACAACCGTCCACCATGTTTGATTCCTTGCACCTAGCCCTGCTGAGCCAATCGAAAGAGCCGGTATACATGTCAGTAACGTTACCAAGTCCTGTACCGAAACTGCGGCTACATCCCATCTTAACGTTACAGCCTGTACCGTTTCTTCTCTGAAGGTCAATGCTGGCGGTACAAAGTTACAACATCTACCATCTCTCGTAGCGTTACGCAAAACCCATCATTGATAACGCTCATTTCGTTGTTATTCGTACCGATAACATTATTATTATTATTATTATTATTATTTTTATTATTATTACTATTATTATTATTATTATTATTATTATTATTAATGTTATTATTATCTTAGGTGTGTGTGGAATCAGTGTGTTAACCAGTGGCATTGTGTTGGCTGTGGTAATGTGCGTATTTGTAATTGGGGCTAGGTTTGGGAAGGAAATGATCGTGTCCTTCACTTAGGTACCATCCGGGCATTTGCCTTGCTTTGAAGTAGCAACCACGCCATTCCACCTCCAGCATAGCTAGGTGGGAATCTAGCCTATCTCTTCCAAACTATCCTCACGTGGCTTAGTGTTGTGTTTAGCGCCGTTGACCTCGTAGTTCCTCCCCTTTCAACCCCAATAACCTACTAACTAACTAATTAACTAACTGACTAGGCTTGTTGTACAGTTTCTAGCGCTGAGGCTAGAAATATCTTTGCAGGAAGAGATGGGGATCGAACCCCGGTCCTTTAAAAGAGGAGTCAGATTGCATACTCATCTAATAGATGGTGGCTTTGGGTAATTTTATTTCTGAAATATTTCCGAATTCCACAAATCGTGAAAGACACACGTCCACTTCCAAACTGAGCTTACACTGAGCGTAGCGGTCAGCATGGTTAGCTATCGCCTAGGAGGTCCTGGGTTCGATAACCGGCTCTGCCACGAAATTTCAAAAGTGGTTCGAGGACTGGAACGGGGTCTACTCAGCCTCGGGTGGCCCAAATGCCTAAATGGTACCTTCTTCAAGGCCACGGCCGCCTCCTTCCGTCTTCCTTGCCTATCCATCCTGACCATCCCTTACCTACCCTCATGAGGCCCCTGTTCGCTTTGCAGGTGCGGCCGCCTGGGCGAGGTGCAAATAACACCTCACCAGCTGTATCCACTCCGATTAGATGTTCCCAGCTCTAGGACACTGCCCAAAGAGGCGGTAGTGGTGAGTTCCCTCCCTGAGTCCGTTGGTTCCACCAACCTGGAGGGTAAACGGCTAAGAAAAGAAAAGAAGTAAAGGAGAATTATTTATTGTGGAGTGAAAATATCATAGTGCTATCAAATTGTATTATTTTACACGAATAGGATAAATATTAATGTTTTCCGACTCAGAGAATAGACAGCACAAAGTCGGATGGATACAATAAACTAATTTAAAAAGAAATAAAATATTGGTTACTAGCGTGCCTCGAACCCCGGACTTATCCGTTACGCAGCTTCAGCCTTACCCCTACGACACTTTTCCATTATACCGATTAGCTCACAGGTAGCTTACGTAACTGAATCCGAATGCAATGGTTGAAGGTCGAATGATTTCAGTTCAATATTCAAGACCGCCAGGAATGCATTCATCAGGGCCAGGCATGTTTTCAACTTACAGTTACGTATCTTAATGACTGATTCGCATTCTAATAATGCCCATCAACATCAGATACCACCCTCAATTGACAACCGTCCACCATGTTTTATTCCTTGCACCTAGCCCTGCTGAGCCAATCGAAAGAACCGGTATACATGTCAGTAACGTTACCAAGCCCTGTACCGAAACTGCGGCCACATCCTATCATAACGTTACAGCCTGTACCGTTTCTTCTCTGAAGGTCAATGCTGGCGGTACAAAGTTACAACCTCTACCATCTCTTGTAGCGTTACGCAAAATCCATAATTGATAACGCTCATTTAGTTGTTATACGTACCGACAACATTATTATTATTATTATTATTA
Organism: Meconema thalassinum; assembly: GCA_946902985.2. Lineage (NCBI taxonomy): Eukaryota > Metazoa > Arthropoda > Insecta > Orthoptera > Tettigoniidae > Meconema > Meconema thalassinum. The sequence goes on along the minus strand of OX336388.2, from coordinate 2,093,333,157 downwards.
TTATTATTAATGTTATTATTATCTTAGGTGTGTGTGGAATCAGTGTGTTAACCAGTGGCATTGTGTTGGCTGTGGTAATGTGCGTATTTGTAATTGTGGCTAGGTTTGGGAAGGAAAAATTCGAGGCCATCACTTTGGTACCATCCGGGCATTTGCCTGGCTTTGAAGTAGCAACCACGCCATTCCACCTCCAGCATAGCTAGGTAGGAATCTAGCCTCTCTCATCCAAACTATCCTCACGTGGCTTAGTGTTGTGTTTAGCGCCGTTGACCTCGTAGTTCCTCCCCTTTCAACCCCAATAACCTACTAACTAACTAATTAACTAACTGACTAGGCTTGTTGTACAGTTTCTAGCGCTGAGGCTAGAAATATCTTTGCAGGAAGAGATGGGGATCGAACCCCGGTCCTTTAAAAGAGGATTTACATTGCATACTCATCTAATAGATGGTGGCTTTGGGTAATTTTATTTCTGAAATATTTCCGAATTCCACAAATCGTGAAAGACACACGTCCACTTCCAAACTGCGCTTACACTAAGCGTAGCGGTCAGCATGGTTAGCTATCGCCTAGGAGGTCCTGGGTTCGATAACCGGCTCTGCCACGAAATTTCAAAAGTGGTTCGAGGACTGGAACGGGGTCTACTCAGCCTCGGGTGGCCCAAATGCCTAAATGGTACCTTCTTCAAGGCCACGGCCGCCTCCTTCCGTCTTCCTTGCCTATCCATCCTGACCATCCCTTACCTTCCCTCATGAGGCCCCTGTTCGCTTTGCAGGTGCGGCCGCCTGGGCGAGGTGCAAATAACACCTCACCAGTTGTATCCATTCCGATTAGATGTTCCCAGCTCTAAGACACTGCCCGTAGAGGCGGTAGTGGTGAGTTCCCTCGCTGAGTCCGTTGGTTCCACCAACCTTGAGGGTAAACGACTAAGAAAAGAAAAGTAGTAAAGGAGATTTATTTATTGTGGAGTGAAACTATCCTAGTGCTATCAAATTGTATTATTTTATACGAATAGGATAAATATTAATGGTTTCCGACTCAGAGAATAGACAGCACAAAGTCGGATGGATACAATAAAATAATGTTAAAAGAAATAAAATCTTGGTCTCGAGGGTGTCTCGAACCCAGGACCTATCCGTTACGAAGCTACAGCCTTACCCCTCCGACACTTTACCAGTATATCGTCTAGCTCACAGGTAGCTTACGTAACTGAATCCGAATGCAATGGTTGAAGGTCGAATGATTTCAGTTCAATCTTCAAGACCGCCAGGAATGCATTCATCAGTGCCTGGCATGTTTTCAACTTACAGTTACGTATCTTAATGACTGATTTGCATTCTAATAATGCCCTTCAACAGCAGATACCACCCTCAATTGACAACCGACCACCATGCTTGATTCCTAGCACCTAGCCCTGCTGAGCCAATCGAAAGAGCCGGTATACATGTCAGTAACGTTACCAAGCCCTGTACCGAAACTGCGGCCACATCCCATCTTAACTTTACAGCCTGTACCGTTTCTTCTCTGAGGGTCAATGCTGGCGGTACAAAGTTACAACCTCTACCATCTCTTGTAGCGTTACGCAAAATCCACAATTGATAACGCTCATTTCGTTGTTATTCGCACCCACAACATTATTATTATTATTATTATTATTATTATTATTATTATTAATGTTATTATTATCTTAGGTGTGTGTGGAATCAGTGTGTTAACCAGTGGCATTGTGTTGGCTGTGGTAATGTGCGTATTTGTAATTGTGGCTAGGTTTGGGAAGGAAATGATCGTGGCCTTCACTTAGGTACCATCCGGGCATTTGCCTGGCTTTGAAGTTGCAACCACGCCTTTCCACCTCCAGCATAGCTAGGTAGGAATCTAACCTATCTCTTCCAAACTATCCTCACGTGGCTTAGTGTAGTGTTTAGCGCCGATGACCTCGTAGTTCCTCCCCTTTCAACCCCAATAACCTACTAACTAACTAATTAACTAACTGACTAGGCTTGTTGTACAGTTTCTAGCGCTGAGGCTAGAAATATCTTTGCAGGAAGAGATGGGGATCGAACCCCGGTCCTTTAAAAGAGGAGTCACATTGCATACTCATCTAATAGATGGTGGCTTTGGGTAATTCTATTTCTGAAATATTTCCGAATTCCACAAATCGTGAAAGACACTCGTCCACTTCCGAACTGAGCTCACACTGAGCGTAGCGGTCAGCATGGTTAGCTATCGCCCCGGAGGTCCTGGGTTCAATAACCGGCTCTGCCACGAAATTTGAAAAGTGGTTCGAGGACTGGAACGGGGTCTACTCAGCCTCGGGTGGCCCAAATGAGTAGAGAGGTTCGATTCCCATCTCACCCATTCTCGTAGTGGTTTTCCGTTGTTTCCCACATCGACTTCGGTCAAATGCCGGGATGGTCCCTTCTTCAAGGCCACGGCCGCTTCCTTCCCTCTTCCCAGCCTCTCCATCCTGACCATCCCTTACTTTCCCTCATGAGGCCCCTGTTCGCTTTGCAGGTGCGGCCGCCTGGGCGAGGTGCCAATCACACCTCACCAGTTGTATCCACTCCGATTAGATGTTCCCAGCTCTAGGACACTGCCCGTAGAGGCGGTAGTGGTGAGTTCCCTCGCTGAGTCCGTTGGTTCCACCGACCTGGAGGGTAGTCGACCAAGAAAAGAAAAGAAGTAAAGGAGAATTATTTATTGTGGAGTGAAAATATCATAGTGCTACCAAATTGTATTATTTTATACGAATAGGATAAATATTAATGGTTTCCGACTCAGAGAATCGACAGCACAAATTCGGATGGACTCGAACCCAGGACCTATCCGTTACGAAGCTACAGCCTTACCCCTCCGACACTTTTCCAGTACATCGGCTAGCTCACAGGTAGCTTACGTAACTGAATCCGAATGCAATGGTTGAAGGTCGAATGATTTCAGTTCAATCTTCATGACCGCCAGGAATGCATTCATCAGTGCCTGGCATGTTTTCAACTTACAGTTACGTATCTTAATGACTGATTTGCATTCTAATAATGCCCTTCAACAGCAGATACCACCCTCAATTGACAACCGTCCACCATGTTTGATTCCTTGCACCTAGCCCTGCTGAGCCAATCGAAAGAGCCGGTATACATGTCAGTAACGTTTCCAAGTCCTGTACCGAAACTGCGGCTACATCCCATCTTAACGTTACAGCCTGTACCGTTTCTTCTCTGAGGGTCAATGCTGGCGGTACAAAGTTACAACATCTACCATCTCTCGTAGCGTTACGCAAAACCCATCATTGATAACGCTCATTTCGTTGTTATTCGTACCGATAACATTATTATTATTATTATTATTATTATAAATATTATTATAATTATTATTATTATTAATGTTATTATTATCTTAGGTGTGTGTGGAATCAGTGTGTTAACCAGTGGCATTGTGTTGGCTGTGGTAATGTGCGTATTTGTAATTGTGGCTAGGTTTGGGAAGGAAATGTTCGAGGCCTTCACTTTGGTACCATCCGGGCATTTGCCTGGCTTTGAAGTAGCAACCACGCCATTCCACCTCCAGCATAGCTAGGTAGGAATCTAGCCTCTCTCATCCAAACTATCCTCACGTGGCTTAGTGTTGTGTTTAGCGCCGTTGACCTCGTAGTTCCTCCCCTTTCAATCCCAATAACCTACTAACTAACTAATTAACTAACTGACTAGGCTTGTTGTACAGTTTCTAGCGCTGAGGCTAGAAATATCTTTGCAGGAAGAGATGGGGATCGAACCCCGGTCCTTTAAAAGAGGATTTACATTGCATACACATCTAATAGATGGTGGCTTTGGGTAATTTTATTTCTGAAATATTTCCGAATTCCACAAATCGTGAAAGACACACGTCCACTTCCAAACTGCGCTTACACTAAGCGTAGCGGTCAGCATGGTTAGCTATCGCCTAGGAGGTCCTGGGTTCGATAACCGGCTCTGCCACGAAATTTCAAAAGTGGTTCGAGGACTGGAACGGGGTCTACTCAGCCTCGGGTGGCCCAAATGCCTAAATGGTACCTTCTTCAAGGCCACGGCCGCCTCCTTCCGTCTTCCTTGCCTATCCATCCTGACCTTCCCTTACCTTCCCTCATGAGGCCCCTGTTCGCTTTGCAGGTGCGGCCGCCTGGGCGAGGTGCAAATAACACCTCACCAGTTGTATCCACTCCGATTAGATGTTCCCAGCTCTAAGACACTGCCCGTAGAGGCGGTAGTGGTGAGTTCCCTCGCTGAGTCCGTTGGTTCCACCAACCTAGAGGGGTTTTTTTTTTTTTTTTTTTTTTTTTTTTTTTAGCGTATGGCTTTTAGTGCCGGGAGTGTCCGAGGACATGTTCGGCTCGCCAGTTTTGTAGCTGCTTCGAGACGGACACCCAATGGGTGAGCTACAAGTACCGTTGGGGAGGGAAGGAGGGAAGTTGGAATGTAAGGACGAGGAGTTGGAAGGTAGCGGCTGTGGCCTATAGTTAGGGACCAACCCCGGCATTTGCCTGGAAGGAAGATGGGAAACCACAGAAGACCATCTTCAAGGTTGCCGGCGGGGGGATTCGAACCTCCTCGCCTCCCGGATGTGAGCGACTGCCATCAGTCATGCCGTAACCACCACGGCTAACTCACCGCCTAGAGGGTAAACGACTAAGAAAAGAAAAGTAAAGGAGAATTATTTATTGTGGAGTGAAAATATCATAGTGCTATCAAATTGTATTATTTTATACGAATAGGATAAATATTAAAGGTTTGCGACTCAGAGAATAGACAGCACAAAGTCGGATGGAAACAATAAAATAATTTTAAAAGAAATAAAATACTGGTCAAGAGGGTGGCTCGAACCCAGGACCTATCCGTTACGAAGCTACAGCCTTACCCCTCCGACACTTTACCAGTATATCGTTTAGTTCACAGGTAGCTTACGTAACTGATTCCGAATGCAATGGTTGATGGTCGAATGATTTCAGTTCAATCTACAAGACCGCCAGGAATGCATTCATCAGTGCCTGGCATGTTTTCAACTTACAATTACGTATCTTAATGACTGATTTGCATTCTAATAATGCCCTTCAACAGCAGATACCACCCTCAATTGACAACCGTCCACCATGTTTGATTCCTTGCACCTAGCCCTGCTGAGCCAATCGAAAGAGCCGGTATACATGTCAGTAACGTTACCAAGTCCTGTACCGAAACTGCGGCTACATCCCATCTTAACGTTACAGCCTGTACCGTTTCTTGTCTGAGGGTCAATGCTGGCGGTACAAAGTTACAACATCTACCATCTCTCGTAGCGTTACGCAAAACCCATCATTGATAACGCTCATTTCGTTGTTATTCGTACCGATAACATTATTATTATTATTATTATTATTATTATTATTATTTTTATTATTATTACTATTATTATTATTATTATTATTAATGTTATTATTATCTTAGGTGTGTGTGGAATCAGTGTGTTAACCAGTGGCATTGTGTTGGCTGTGGTAATGTGCGTATTTGTAATTGGGGCTAGGTTTGGGAAGGAAATGATCGTGTCCTTCACTTAGGTACCATCCGGGCATTTGCCTTGCTTTGAAGTAGCAACCACGCCATTCCACCTCCAGCATAGCTAGGTGGGAATCTAGCCTATCTCTTCCAAACTATCCTCACGTGGCTTAGTTTTGTGTTTAGCGCCGTAGACCTCGTAGTTCCTCCCCTTTCAACCCCAATAACCTACTAACTAACTAATTAACTAACTGACTAGGCTTGTTGTACAGTTTCTAGCGCTGAGGCTAGAAATATCTTTGCAGGAAGAGATGGGGATCGAACCCCGGTCCTTTAAAAGAGGAGTCACATTGCATACTCATCTAATAGATGGTGGCTTTGGTTAATTTTATTTCTGAAATATTTCCGAATTCCACAAATCGTGAAAGACACACGTCCACTTCCGAACTGAGCTTACACTGAGCGTAGCGGTCAGCATGGTTAGCTATCGCCTAGGAGGTCCTGGGTTCGATAACCGGCTCTGCCACGAAATTTCAAAAGTGGTTCGAGGACTGGAACGGGGTCTACTCAGCCTCGGGTGGCCCAAATGCCTAAATGGTACCTTCTTCAAGGCCACGGCCGCCTCCTTCCGTCCTCCTTGCCTATCCATCCTGACCATCCCTTACCTTCCCTCATGAGGCCCCTGTTCGCTTTGAAGGTGCGGCCGCCTGGGCGAAGTGCAAATAACACCTCACCAGTTGTATCCACTCCGATTAGATGTTCCCAGCTCTAAGACACTGCCCGTAGAGGTGGTAGTGGTGAGTTCCCTCGCTGAGTCCGTTGGTTCCACCAACCTAGAGGGTAAACGACTAAGAAAAGAAAAGTAGTAAAGGAGAATTATTTATTGTGGAGTGAAAATATCCTAGTGCTATCAAATTGTATTATTTTATACGAATAGGATAAATATTAATGGTTTCCGACTCAGAGAATAGACAGCACAAAGTCGGATGGATACAATAAAATAATGTTAAAAGAAATAAAATCTTGGTCACGAGGGTGTCTCGAACCCAGGACCTATCCGTTACGAAGCTACAGCCTTACCCCTCCGACACTTTACCAGTATATCGTATAGCTCACAGGTAGCTTACGTAACTGAATCCGAATGCAATGGTTGAAGGTCGAATGATTTCAGTTCAATATTCAAGACCGCCAGGAATGCATTCATCAGTGCCTGGCAGGTTTTCAACTTACAGTTACGTATCTTAATGACTGATTTGCATTCTAATAATGCCCTTCAACAGCAGATACCACCCTCAATTGACAACCGTCCACCATGTTTGATTCCTAGCACCTAGCCCTGCTGAGCCAATCGAAAGAGCCGGTATACATGTCAGTAACGTTACCAAGCCATGTACCGAAACTGCGGCCACATCCCATCTTAACGTTACAGCCTGTACCGTTTCTTCTCTGAGGGTCAATGCTGGCGGTACAAAGTTACAACCTCTACCATCTCTTGTAGCGTTACGCAAAATCCATAATTGATAACGCTCATTTCGTTGTTATTCGCACCGACAACATTATTATTATTATTATTATTATTATTATTAATGTTATTATTATCTTAGGTTTGTGTGGAATCAGTGTGTTAACCAGTGGCATTGTGTTGGCTGTGGTAATGTGCGTATTTGTAATTGTGGCTAGGTTTGGGAAGGAAATGATCGTGGCCTTCACTTAGGTACCATCCGGGCATTTGCCTGGCATTGAAGTTGCAACCACGCCTTTCCACCTCCAGCATAGCTAGGTAGGAATCTAACCTATCTCTTCCAAACTATCCTCACGTGGCTTAGTGTAGTGTTTAGCGCCGATGACCTCGTAGTTCCTCCCCTTTCAACCCCAATAACCTACTAACTAACTAACTAACTAACTGACTAGGCTTGTTGTACAGTTTCTAGCGCTGAGGCTAGAAATATCTTTGCAGGAAGAGATGGGGATCGAACCCCGGTCCTTTAAAAGAGGAGTCACATTGCATACTCATCTAATAGATGGTGGCTTTGGGTAATTCTATTTCTGAAATATTTCCGAATTCCACAAATCGTGAAAGACACTCGTCCACTTCCGAACTGAGCTTACACTGAGCGTAGCGGTCAGCATGGTTAGCTATCGCCCCGGAGGTCCTGGGTTCAATAACCGGCTCTGCCACGAAATTTGAAAAGTGGTTCGAGGACTGGAACGGGGTCTACTCAGCCTCGGGTGGCCCAAATGAGTAGAGAGGTTCGATTCCCATCTCACCCATTCTCGTAGTGTTTTTTCCGTGGTTTCCCACATCGTCTTCAGTCAAAGGCCGGGATGGTCCCTTCTTCAAGGCCACGGCCGCTTCCTTCCCTTTTCCATGCCTCTCCATCCTGACCATCCCTTACTTTCCCTCATGAGGCCCCTGTTCGCTTTGCAGGTGCGGCCGCCTGGGCGAGGTGCCAATCACACCTCACCAGTTGTATCCACTCCGATTAGATGTTCCCAGCTCTAGGACACTGCCCGTAGAGGCGGTAGTGGTGAGTTCCCTCGCTGAGTCCGTTGGTTCCACCGACCTGGAGGGTAGTCGACCAAGAAAAGAAAAGAAGTAAAGGAGAATTATTTATTGTGGAGTGAAAATATCATAGTGCTATCAAATTGTATTATTTTATACGAATAGGATAAATATTAATGGTTTCCGACTCAGAGAATCGACAGCACAAATTCGGATGGACTCGAACCCAGGACCTATCCGTTACGAAGCTACAGCCTTACCCCTCCGACACTTTTCCAGTACATCGGCTAGCTCACAGGTAGCTTACGTAACTGAATCCGAATGCAATGGTTGAAGGTCGAATGATTTCAGTTCAATCTTCATGACCGCCAGGAATGCATTCATCAGTGCCTGGCATGTTTTCAACTTACAGTTACGTATCTTAATGACTGATTTGCATTCTAATAAAGCCCTTCAACAGCAGATACCACCCTCAATTGACAACCGTCCACCATGTTTGATTCCTTGCACCTAGCCCTGCTGAGCCAATCGAAAGAGCCGGTATACATGTCAGTAACGTTTCCAAGTCCTGTACCGAAACTGCGGCTACATCCCATCTTAACGTTACAGCCTGTACCGTTTCTTCTCTGAGGGTCAATGCTGGCGGTACAAAGTTACAACATCTACCATCTCTCGTAGCGTTACGCAAAACCCATCATTGATAACGCTCATTTCGTTGTTATTCGTACCGATAACATTATTATTATTATTATTATTATTATTATTATTATTATAAATATTATTATAATTATTATTATTATTAATGTTATTATTATCTTAGGTGTGTGTGGAATCAGTGTGTTAACCAGTGGCATTGTGTTGGCTGTGGTAATGTGCGTATTTGTAATTGTGGCTAGGTTTGGGAAGGAAATGTTCGAGGCCTTCACTTTGGTACCATCCGGGCATTTGCCTGGCTTTGAAGTAGCAACCACGCCATTCCACCTCCAGCATAGCTAGGTAGGAATCTAGCCTCTCTCATCCAAACTATCCTCACGTGGCTTAGTGTTGTGTTTAGCGCCGTTGACCTCGTAGTTCCTCCCCTTTCAACCCCAATAACCTACTAACTAACTAATTAACTAACTGACTAGGCTTGTTGTACAGTTTCTAGCGCTGAGGCTAGAAATATCTTTGCAGGAAGAGATGGGGATCGAACCCCGGTCCTTTAAAAGAGGATTTACATTGCATACTCATCTAATAGATGGTGGCTTTGGGTAATTTTATTTCTGAAATATTTCCGAATTCCACAAATCGTGAAAGACACATGTCCACTTCCAAACTGCGCTTACACTAAGCGTAGCGGTCAGCATGGTTAGCTATCGCCTAGGAGGTCCTGGGTTCGATAACCGGCTCTGCCACGAAATTTCAAAAGTGGTTCGAGGACTGGAACGGGGTCTACTCAGCCTCGGGTGGCCCAAATGCCTAAATGGTACCTTCTTCAAGGCCACGGCCGCCTCCTTCCGTCTTCCTTGACTATCCATCCTGACCATCCCTTACCTTCCCTCATGAGGCCCCTGTTCGCTTTGCAGGTGCGGCCGCCTGGGCGAGGTGAAATTAACACCTCACCAGTTGTATCCACTCCGATTAGATGTTCCCAGCTCTAAGACACTGCCCGTAGAGGCGGTAGTGGTGAGTTCCCTCGCTGAGTCCGTTGGTTCCACCAACCTAGAGGGTAAACGACTAAGAAAAGAAAAGAAGTAAAGGAGAATTATTTATTGTGGAGTGAAAATATCATAGTGCTATCAAATTGTATTATTTTATACGAATAGGATAAATATTAAAGGTTTGCGACTCAGAGAATAGACAGCACAAAGTCGGATGGATACAATAAAATAATGTTAAAAGAAATAAAATATTGGTCACGAAGGTGGCTCGAACCCAGGACCTATCCGTTACGAAGTTACAGCCTTACTTTTCCGACACTTTACCAGTATCTCGTTTAGCTCACAGGTAGCTTACGTAACTGAATCCGAATGCAATGGTTGAAGGTCGAATGATTTCAGTTCAATCTACAAGACCGCCAGGAATGCATTCATCAGTGCCTGGCATGTTTTCAACTTACAATTACGTATCTTAATGACTGATTTGCATTCTAATAATGCCCTTCATCAGCAGATACCACCCTCAATTGACAACCGTCCACCATGTTTGATTCCTTGCACCTAGCCCTGCTGAGCCAATCGAAAGAGCCGGTATACATGTCAGTAACGTTACCAAGTCCTGTACCGAAACTGCGGCTACATCCCATCTTAACGTTACAGCCTGTACCGTTTCTTCTCTGAAGGTCAATGCTGGCGGTACAAAGTTACAACATCTACCATCTCTCGTAGCGTTACGCAAAACCCATCATTGATAACGCTCATTTCGTTGTTATTCGTACCGATAACATTATTATTATTATTATTATTATTATAATTATTTTTATTATTATTACTATTATTATTATTATTATTATTATTATTATTAATGTTATTATTATCTTAGGTGTGTGTGGAATCAGTGTGTTAACCAGTGGCATTGTGTTGGCTGTGGTAATGTGCGTATTTGTAATTGGGGCTAGGTTTGGGAAGGAAATGATCGTGTTCTTCACTTAGGTACCATCCGGGCATTTGCCTTGCTTTGAAGTAGCAACCACGCCATTCCACCTCCAGCATAGCTAGGTGGGAATCTAGCCTATCTCTTCCAAACTATCCTCACGTGGCTTAGTGTTGTGTTTAGCGCCGTTGACCTCGTAGTTCCTCCCCTTTCAACCCCAATAACCTACTAACTAACTAATTAACTAACTGACTAGGCTTGTTGTACAGTTTCTAGCGCTGAGGCTAGAAATATCTTTGCAGGAAGAGATGGGGATCGAACCCCGGTCCTTTAAAAGAGGAGTCAGATTGCATACTCATCTAATAGAAGGTGGCTTTGGGTAATTTTATTTCTGAAATATTTCCGAATTCCACAAATCGTGAAAGACACACGTCCACTTCCAAACTGAGCTTACACTGAGCGTAGCGGTCAGCATGGTTAGCTATCGCCTAGGAGGTCCTGGGTTCGATAACCGGCTCTGCCACGAAATTTCAAAAGTGGTTCGAGGACTGGAACGGGTCTACTCAGCCTCGGGTGGCCCAAATGCCTAAATGGTACCTTCTTCAAGGCCACGGCCGCCTCCTTCCGTCTTCCTTGCCTATCCATCCTGACCATCCCTTACCTACCCTCATGAGGCCCCTGTTCGCTTTGCAGGTGCGGCCGCCTGGGCGAGGTGCAAATAACACCTCACCAGCTGTATCCACTCCGATTAGATGTTCCCAGCTCTAGGACACTGCCCAAAGAGGCGGTAGTGGTGAGTTCCCTCCCTGAGTCCGTTGGTTCCACCAACCTGGAGGGTAAACGACTAAGAAAAGAAAAGAAGTAAAGGAGAATTATTTATTGTGGAGTGAAAATATCATAGTGCTATCAAATTGTATTATTTTACACGAATAGGATAAATATTAATGTTTTCCGACTCAGAGAATAGACAGCACAAAGTCGGATGGATACAATAAACTAATTTAAAAAGAAATAAAATATTGGTTACTAGCATGCCTCGAACCCCGGACTTATCCGTTACGCAGCTTCAGCCTTACCCCTACGACACTTTTCCAGTATACCGATTAGCTCACAGGTAGCTTACGTAACTGAATCCGAATGCAATGGTTGAAGGTCGAATGATTTCCGTTCAATATTCAAGACCGCCAGGAATGCATTCATCAGTGCCAGGCATGTTTTCAACTTACAGTTACGTATCTTAATGACTGATTCGCATTCTAATAATGCCCATCAACATCAGATACCACCCTCAATTGACAACCGTCCACCATGTTTTATTCCTTGCACCTAGCCCTGCTGAGCCAATCGAAAGAACCGGTATACATGTCAGTAACGTTACCAAGCCCTGTACCGAAACTGCGGCCACATCCTATCATAACGTTACAGCCTGTACCGTTTCTTCTCTGAAGGTCAATGCTGGCGGTACAAAGTTACAACCTCTACCATCTCTTGTAGCGTTACGCAAAATCCATAATTGATAACGCTCATTTAGTTGTTATACGTACCGACAACATTATTATTATTATTATTATTATTATTATTATTATTAATGTTATTATTATCTTAGGTGTGTGTGGAATCAGTGTGTTAACCAGTGGCATTGTGTTGGCTGTGGTAATGTGCGTATTTGTAATTGTGGCTAGGTTTGGTAAGGAAATGTTCGAGGCCATCACTTTGGTACCATCCGGGCATTTGCCTGGCTTTGAAGTAGCAACCACGCCATTCCACCTCCAGCATAGCTAGGTAGGAATCTAGCCTCTCTCATCCAAACTATCCTCACGTGGCTTAGTGTTGTGTTTAGCGCCGTTGACCTCGTAGTTCCTCCCCTTTCAACCCCAATAACCTACTAACTAACTAATTAACTAACTGACTAGGCTTGTTGTACAGTTTCTAGCGCTGAGGCTAGAAATATCTTTGCAGGAAGAGATGGGGATCGAACCCCGGTCCTTTAAAAGAGGATTTACATTGCATACTCATCTAATAGATGGTGGCTTTGGGTAATTTTATTTCTGAAATATTTCCGAATTCCACAAATCGTGAAAGACACACGTCCACTTCCAAACTGCGCTTACACTAAGCGTAGCGGTCAGCATGGTTAGCTATCGCCTAGGAGGTCCTGGGTTCGATAACCGGCTCTGCCACGAAATTTCAAAAGTGGTTCGAGGACTGGAACGGGGTCTACTCAGCCTCGGGTGGCCCAAATGCCTAAATGGTACCTTCTTCAAGGCCACGGCCGCCTCCTTCCGTCTTCCTTGCCTATCCATCCTGACCATCCCTTACCTTCCCTCATGAGGCCCCTGTTCGCTTTGCAGGTGCGGCCGCCTGGGCGAGGTGCAAATAACACCTCACCAGTTGTATCCATTCCGATTAGATGTTCCCAGCTCTATGACACTGCCCGTAGAGGCGGTAGTGGTGAGTTCCCTCGCTGAGTCCGTTGGTTCCACCAACCTTGAGGGTAAACGACTAAGAAAAGAAAAGTAGTAAAGGAGATTTATTTATTGTGGAGTGAAACTATCCTAGTGCTATCAAATTGTATTATTTTATACGAATAGGATAAATATTAATGGTTTCCGACTCAGAGAATAGACAGCACAAAGTCGGATGGATACAATAAAATAATGTTAAAAGAAATAAAATCTTCGTCTCGAGGGTGTGTCGAACCCAGGACCTATCCGTTACGAAGCTACAGCCTTACCCCTCCGACACTTTACCAGTATATCGTCTAGCTCACAGGTAGCTTACGTAACTGAATCCGAATGCAATGGTTGAAGGTCGAATGATTTCAGTTCAATCTTCAAGACCGCCAGGAATGCATTCATCAGTGCCTGGCATGTTTTCAACTTACAGTTACGTATCTTAATGACTGATTTGCATTCTAATAATGCCCTTCAACAGCAGATACCACCCTCAATTGACAACCGTCCACCATGCTTGATTCCTAGCACCTAGCCCTGCTGAGCCAATCGAAAGAGCCGGTATACATGTCAGTAACGTTACCACGCCCTGTACCGAAACTGCGGCCACATCCCATCTTAACTTTACAGCCTGTACCGTTTCTTCTCTGAGGGTCAATGCTGGCGGTACAAAGTTACAACCTCTACCATCTCTTGTAGCGTTACGCAAAATCCACAATTGATAACGCTCATTTCGTTGTTATTCGCACCGACAACATTATTATTATTATTATTATTATTATTAATGTTATTATTATCTTAGGTGTGTGTGGAATCAGTGTGTTAACCAGTGGCATTGTGTTGGCTGTGGTAATGTGCGTATTTGTAATTGTGGCTAGGTTTGGGAAGGAAATGATCGTGGCCTTCACTTAGGTACCATCCGGGCATTTGCCTGGCTTTGAAGTTGCAACCACGCCTTTCCACCTCCAGCATAGCTAGGTAGGAATCTAACCTATCTCCTCCAAACTATCCTCACGTGGCTTAGTGTAGTGTTTAGCGCCGATGGCCTCGTAGTTCCTCCCATTTCAACCCCAATAACCTACTAACTAACTAATTAACTAACTGATTAGGCTTGTTGTACAGTTTCTAGCGCTGAGGCTAGAAATATCTTTGCAGGAAGAGATGGGGATCGAACCCCGGTCCTTTAAAAGAGGAGTCACATTGCATACTCATCTAATAGATGGTGGCTTTGGGTAATTCTATTTCTGAAATATTTCCGAATTCCACAAATCGTGAAAGACACTCGTCCACTTCCGAACTGAGCTTACACTGAGCGTAGCGGTCAGCATGGTTAGCTATCGCCCCGGAGGTCCTGGGTTCAATAACCGGCTCTGCCACGAAATTTGAAAAGTGGTTCGAGGACTGGAACGGGGTCTACTCAGCCTCGGGTGGCCCAAATGAGTAGAGAGGTTCGATTCCCATCTCACCCATTCTCGTAGTGGTTTTCCGTTGTTTCCCACATCGACTTCGGTCAAATGCCGGGATGGTCCCTTCTTCAAGACCACGGCCGCTTCCTTCCCTCTTCCCAGCCTCTCCATCCTGACCATCCCTTACTTTCCCTCATGAGGCCCCTGTTCGCTTTGCAGGTGCGGCCGCCTGGGCGAGGTGCCAATCACACCTCACCAGTTGTATCCACTCCGATTAGATGTTCCCAGCTCTAGGACACTGCCCGTAGAGGCGGTAGTGGTGAGTTCCCTCGCTGAGTCCGTTGGTTCCACCAACCTGGAGGGTAATCGACCAAGAAAAGAAAAGAAGTAAAGGAGAATTATTTATTGTGGAGTGAAAATATCATAGTGCTATCAAATTGTATTATTTTATACGAATAGGATAAATATTAAAGGTTTGCGACTCAGAGAATAGACAGCACAAAGTCGGATGGATACAATAAAATAATGTTAAAAGAAATAAAATATTGGTCACGAAAGTGGCTCGAACCCAGGACCTATCCGTTACGAAGCTACAGCCTTACCCCTCCGACACTTTACCAGTATATCGTTTAGCTCACAGGTAGCTTACGTAACTGAATCCGAATGCAATGGTTGAAGGTCGAATGATTTCAGTTCAATCTACAAGACCGCCAGGAATGCATTCATCAGTGCCTGGCATGTTTTCAACTTACAATTACGTATCTTAATGACTGATTTGCATTCTAATAATGCCCTTCAACAGCAGATACCACCCTCAATTGACAACCGTCCACCATGTTTGATTCCTTGCACCTAGCCCTGCTGAGCCAATCGAAAGAGCCGGTATACATGTCAGTAACGTTACCAAGTCCTGTACCGAAACTGCGGCTACATCCCATCTTAACGTTACAGCCTGTACCGTTTCTTCTCTGAAGGTCAATGCTGGCGGTACAAAGTTACAACATCTACCATCTCTCGTAGCGTTACGCAAAACCCATCATTGATAACGCTCATTTCGTTGTTATTCGTACCGATAACATTATTATTATTATTATTATTATTATTTTTATTATTATTACTATTATTATTATTATTATTATTATTATTATTATTATTATTAATGTTATTATTATCTTAGGTGTGTGTGGAATCAGTGTGTTAACCAGTGGCATTGTGTTGGCTGTGGTAATGTGCGTATTTGTAATTGGGGCTAGGTTTGGGAAGGAAATGATCGTGTCCTTCACTTAGGTACCATCCGGGCATTTGCCTTGCTTTGAAGTAGCAACCACGCCATTCCACCTCCAGCATAGCTAGGTGGGAATCTAGCCTATCTCTTCCAAACTATCCTCACGTGGCTTAGTGTTGTGTTTAGCGCCGTTGACCTCGTAGTTCCTCCCCTTTCAACCCCAATAACCTACTAACTAACTAATTAACTAACTGACTAGGCTTGTTGTACAGTTTCTAGCGCTGAGGCTAGAAATATCTTTGCAGGAAGAGATGGGGAACGAACCCCGGTCCTTTAAAAGAGGAGTCAGATTGCATACTCATCTAATAGATGGTGGCTTTGGGTAATTTTATTTCTGAAATATTTCCGAATTCCACAAATCGTGAAAGAGACACGTCCACTTCCAAACTGAGCTTACACTGAGCGTAGCGGTCAGCATGGTTAGCTATCGCCTAGGAGGTCCTGGGTTCGATAACCGGCTCTGCCACGAAATTTCAAAAGTGGTTCGAGGACTGGAACGGGGTCTACTCAGCCTCGGGTGGCCCAAATGCCTAAATGGTACCTTCTTCAAGGCCACGGCCGCCTCCTTCCGTCTTCCTTGCCTATCCATCCTGACCATCCCTTACCTACCCTCATGAGGCCCCTGTTCGCTTTGCAGGTGCGGCCGCCTGGGCGAGGTGCAAATAACACCTCACCAGCTGTATCCACTCCGATTAGATGTTCCCAGCTCTAGGACACTGCCCAAAGAGGCGGTAGTGGTGAGTTCCCTCCCTGAGTCCGTTGGTTCCACCAACCTGGAGGGTAAACGGCTAAGAAAAGAAAAGAAGTAAAGGAGAATTATTTATTGTGGAGTGAAAATATCATAGTGCTATCAAATTGTATTATTTTACACGAATAGGATAAATATTAATGTTTTCCGACTCAGAGAATAGACAGCACAATGTCGGATGGATACAATAAACTAATTTAAAAAGAAATAAAATATTGGTTACTAGCGTGCCTCGAACCCCGGACTTATCCGTTACGCAGCTTCAGCCTTACCCCTACGACACTTTTCCATTATACCGATTAGCTCACAGGTAGCTTACGTAACTGAATCCGAATGCAATGGTTGAAGGTCGAATGATTTCAGTTCAATATTCAAGACCGCCAGGAATGCATTCATCAGGGCCAGGCATGTTTTCAACTTACAGTTACGTATCTTAATGACTGATTCGCATTCTAATAATGCCCATCAACATCAGATACCACCCTCAATTGACAACCGTCCACCATGTTTTATTCCTTGCACCTAGCCCTGCTGAGCCAATCGAAAGAACCGGTATACATGTCAGTAACGTTACCAAGCCCTGTACCGAAACTGCGGCCACATCCTATCATAACGTTACAGCCTGTACCGTTTCTTCTCTGAAGGTCAATGCTGGCGGTACAAAGTTACAACCTCTACCATCTCTTGTAGCGTTACGCAAAATCCATAATTGATAACGCTCATTTAGTTGTTATACGTACCGACAACATTATTATTATTATTATTATTATTATTATTAATGTTATTATTATCTTAGGTGTGTGTGGAATCAGTGTGTTAACCAGTGGCATTGTGTTGGCTGTGGTAATGTGCGTATTTGTAATTGTGGCTAGGTTTGGGAAGGAAAAATTCGAGGCCATCACTTTGGTACCATCCGGGCATTTGCCTGGCTTTGAAGTAGCAACCACGCCATTCCACCTCCAGCATAGCTAGGTAGGAATCTAGCCTCTCTCATCCGAACTATCCTCACGTGGCTTAGTGTTGTGTTTAGCGCCGTTGACCTCGTAGTTCCTCCCCTTTCAACCCCAATAACCTACTAACTAACTAATTAACTAACTGACTAGGCTTGTTGTACAGTTTCTAGCGCTGAGGCTAGAAATATCTTTGCAGGAAGAGATGGGGATCGAACCCCGGTCCTTTAAAAGAGGATTTACATTGCATACTCATCTAATAGATGGTGGCTTTGGGTAATTTTATTTCTGAAATATTTCCGAATTCCACAAATCGTGAAAGACACACGTCCACTTCCAAACTGCGCTTACACTAAGCGTAGCGGTCAGCATGGTTAGCTATCGCCTAGGAGGTCCTGGGTTCGATAACCGGCTCTGCCACGAAATTTCAAAAGTGGTTCGAGGACTGGAACGGGGTCTACTCAGCCTCGGGTGGCCCAAATGCCTAAATGGTACCTTCTTCAAGGCCACGGCCGCCTCCTTCCGTCTTCCTTGCCTATCCATCCTGACCATCCCTTACCTTCCCTCATGAGGCCCCTGTTCGCTTTGCAGGTGCGGCCGCCTGGGCGAGGTGCAAATAACACCTCACCAGTTGTATCCATTCCGATTAGATGTTCCCAGCTCTAAGACACTGCCCGTAGAGGCGGTAGTGGTGAGTTCCCTCGCTGAGTCCGTTGGTTCCACCAACCTTGAGGGTAAACGACTAAGAAAAGAAAAGTAGTAAAGGAGATTTATTTATTGTGGAGTGAAACTATCCTAGTGCTATCAAATTGTATTATTTTATACGAATAGGATAAATATTAATGGTTTCCGACTCAGAGAATAGACAGCACAAAGTCGGATGGATACAATAAAATAATGTTAAAAGAAATAAAATCTTGGTCTCGAGGGTGTCTCGAACCCAGGACCTATCCGTTACGAAGCTACAGCCTTACCCCTCCGACACTTTACCAGTATATCGTCTAGCTCACAGGTAGCTTACGTAACTGAATCCGAATGCAATGGTTGAAGGTCGAATGATTTCAGTTCAATCTTCAAGACCGCCAGGAATGCATTCATCAGTGCCTGGCATGTTTTCAACTTACAGTTACGTATCTTAATGACTGATTTGCATTCTAATAATGCCCTTCAACAGCAGATACCACCCTCAATTGACAACCGTCCACCATGCTTGATTCCTAGCACCTAGCCCTGCTGAGCCAATCGAAAGAGCCGGTATACATGTCAGTAACGTTACCAAGCCCTGTACCGAAACTGCGGCCACATCCCATCTTAACTTTACAGCCTGTACCGTTTCTTCTCTGAGGGTCAATGCTGGCGGTACAAAGTTACAACCTCTACCATCTCTTGTAGCGTTACGCAAAATCCACAATTGATAACGCTCATTTCGTTGTTATTCGCACCCACAACATTATTATTATTATTATTATTATTATTATTAATGTTATTATTATCTTAGGTGTGTGTGGAATCAGTGTGTTAACCAGTGGCATTGTGTTGGCTGTGGTAATGTGCGTATTTGTAATTGTGGCTAGGTTTGGGAAGGAAATGATCGTGGCCTTCACTTAGGTACCATCCGGGCATTTGCCTGGCTTTGAAGTTGCAACCACGCCTTTCCACCTCCAGCATAGCTAGGTAGGAATCTAACCTATCTCTTCCAAACTATCCTCACGTGGCTTAGTGTAGTGTTTAGCGCCGATGACCTCGTAGTTCCTCCCCTTTCAACCCCAATAACCTACTAACTAACTAATTAACTAACTGACTAGGCTTGTTGTACAGTTTCTAGCGCTGAGGCTAGAAATATCTTTGCAGGAAGAGATGGGGATCGAACCCCGGTCCTTTAAAAGAGGAAACACATTGCATACTCATCTAATAGATGGTGGCTTTGGGTAATTCTATTTCTGAAATATTTCCGAATTCCACAAATCGTGAAAGACACTCGTCCACTTCCGAACTGAGCTCACACTGAGCGTAGCGGTCAGCATGGTTAGCTATCGCCCCGGAGGTCCTGGGTTCAATAACCGGCTCTGCCACGAAATTTGAAAAGTGGTTCGAGGACTGGAACGGGGTCTACTCAGCCTCGGGTGGCCCAAATGAGTAGAGAGGTTCGATTCCCATCTCACCCATTCTCGTAGTGGTTTTCCGTTGTTTCCCACATCGACTTCGGTCAAATGCCGGGATGGTCCCTTCTTCAAGGCCACGGCCGCTTCCTTCCCTCTTCCCAGCCTCTCCATCCTGACCATCCCTTACTTTCCCTCATGAGGCCCCTGTTCGCTTTGCAGGTGCGGCCGCCTGGGCGAGGTGCCAATCACACCTCACCAGTTGTATCCACTCCGATTAGATGTTCCCAGCTCTAGGACACTGCCCGTAGAGGCGGTAGTGGTGAGTTCCCTCGCTGAGTCCGTTGGTTCCACCAACCTGGAGGGTAATCGACCAAGAAAAGAAAAGAAGTAAAGGAGAATTATTTATTGTGGAGTGAAAATATCATAGTGCTACCAAATTGTATTATTTTATACGAATAGGATAAATATTAATGGTTTCCGACTCAGAGAATCGACAGCACAAATTCGGATGGACTCGAACCCAGGACCTATCCGTTACGAAGCTACAGCCTTACCCCTCCGACACTTTTCCAGTACATCGTCTAGCTCACAGGTAGCTTACGTAACTGAATCCGAATGCAATGGTTGAAGGTCGAATGATTTCAGTTCAATCTTCAAGACCGCCAGGAATGCATTCATCAGTGCCTGGCATGTTTTCAACTTACAGTTACGTATCTTAATGACTGATTTGCATTCTAATAATGCCCTTCAACAGCAGATACCACCCTCAATTGACAACCGTCCACCATGTTTGATTCCTTGCACCTAGCCCTGCTGAGCCAATCGAAAGAGCCGGTATACATGTCAGTAACGTTACCAAGTCCTGTACTGAAACTGCGGCTACTTCCCATCTTAACGTTACAGCCTGTACCGTTTCTTCTCTGAGGGTCAATGCTGGCGGTACAAAGTTACAACATCTACCATCTCTCGTAGCGTTACGCAAAACCCATCATTGATAAGGCTCATTTCGTTGTTATTCGTACCGATAACATTATTATTATTATTATTATTATTATTATAAATATTATTATAATTATTATTATTATTAATGTTATTATTATCTTAGGTGTGTGTGGAATCAGTGTGTTAACCAGTGGCATTGTGTTGGCTGTGGTAATGTGCGTATTTGTAATTGTGGCTAGGTTTGGGAAGGAAATGTTCGAGGCCTTCACTTTGGTACCATCCGGGCATTTGCCTGGCTTTGAAGTAGCAACCACGCCATTCCACCTCCAGCATAGCTAGGTAGGAATCTAGCCTCTCTCATCCAAACTATCCTCACGTGGCTTAGTGTTGTGTTTAGCGCCGTTGACCTCGTAGTTCCTCCCCTTTCAACCCCAATAACCTACTAACTAACTAATTAACTAACTGACTAGGCTTGTTGTACAGTTTCTAGCGCTGAGGCTAGAAATATCTTTGCAGGAAGAGATGGCGATCGAACCCCGGTCCTTTAAAAGAGGATTTACATTGCATACTCATCTAATAGATGGTGGCTTTGGGTAATTTTATTTCTGAAATATTTCCGAATTCCACAAATCGTGAAAGACACACGTCCACTTCCAAACTGCGCTTACACTAAGCGTAGCGGTCAGCATGGTTAGCTATCGCCTAGGAGGTCCTGGGTTCGATAACCGGCTCTGCCACGAAATTTCAAAAGTGGTTCGAGGACTGGAACGGGGTCTACTCAGCCTCGGGTGGCCCAAATGCCTAAATGGTACCTTCTACAAGGCCACGGCCGCCTCCTTCCGTCTTCCTTGCCTATCCATCCTGACCATCCCTTACCTTCCCTCATGAGGCCCCTGTTCGCTTTGCAGGTGCGGCCGCCTGGGCGAGGTGCAAATAACACCTCACCAGTTGTATCCACTCCGATTAGATGTTCCCAGCTCTAAGACACTGCCCGTAGAGGCGGTAGTGGTGAGTTCCCTCGCTGAGTCCGTTGGTTCCACCAACCTAGAGGGTAAACGACTAAGAAAAGAAAAGAAGTAAAGGAGAATTATTTATTGTGGAGTGAAAATATCATAGTGCTATCAAATTGTATTATTTTATACGAATAGGATGAATATTAAAGGTTTGCGACTCAGAGAATAGACACCACAAAGTCGGATGGAAACAATAAAATAATGTTAAAAGAAATAAAATATTGGTCACGAGGGTGGCTCGAACCCAGGACCTATCCGTTACGAAGCTACAGCCTTACCCCTCCGACACTTTACCAGTATATCGTTTAGTTCACAGGTAGCTTACGTAACTGAATCCGAATGCAATGGTTGATGGTCGAATGATTTCAGTTCAATCTACAAGACCGCCAGGAATGCATTCATCAGTGCCTGGCATGTTTTCAACTTACAATTACGTATCTTAATGACTGATTTGCATTCTAATAATGCCCTTGAACAGCAGATACCACCCTCAATTGACAACCGTCCACCATGTTTGATTCCTTGCACCTAGCCCTGCTGAGCCAATCGAAAGAGCCGGTATACATGTCAGTAACGTTACCAAGTCCTGTACCGAAACTGCGGCTACATCCCATCTTAACGTTACAGCCTGTACCGTTTCTTGTCTGAGGGTCAATGCTGGCGGTACAAAGTTACAACATCTACCATCTCTCGTAGCGTTACGCAAAACCCATCATTGATAACGCTCATTTCGTTGTTATTCGTACCGATAACATTATTATTATTATTATTATTATTATTATTATTTTTATTATTATTACTATTATTATTATTATTATTATTATTAATGTTATTATTATCTTAGGTGTGTGTGGAATCAGTGTGTTAACCAGTGGCATTGTGTTGGCTGTGGTAATGTGCGTATTTGTAATTGGGGCTAGGTTTGGGAAGGAAATGATCGTGTCCTTCACTTAGGTACCATCCGGGCATTTGCCTTGCTTTGAAGTAGCAACCACGCCATTCCACCTCCAGCATAGCTAGGTGGGAATCTAGCCTATCTCTTCCAAACTATCCTCAGGTGGCTTAGTTTTGTGTTTAGCGCCGTAGACCTCGTAGTTCCTCCCCTTTCAACCCCAATAACCTACTAACTAACTAATTAACTAACTGACTAGGCTTGTTGTACAGTTTCTAGCGCTGAGGCTAGAAATATCTTTGCAGGAAGAGATGGGGATCGAACCCCGGTCCTTTAAAAGAGGAGTCACATTGCATACTCATCTAATAGATGGTGGCTTTGGGTAATTTTATTTCTGAAATATTTCCGAATTCCACAAATCGTGAAAGACACACGTCCACTTCCAAACTGAGCTTACACTAAGCGTAGCGGTCAGCATGGTTAGCTATCGCCTAGGAGGTCCTGGGTTCGATAACCGGCTCTGCCACGAAATTTCAAAAGTGGTTCGAGGACTGGAACGGGGTCTACTCAGCCTCGGGTGGCCCAAATGCCTAAATGGTACCTTCTTCAAGGCCACGGCCGCCTCCTTCCGTCCTCCTTGCCTATCCATCCTGACCATCCCTTACCTTCCCTCATGAGGCCCCTGTTCGCTTTGCAGGTGCGGCCGCCTGGGCGAGGTGCAAATAACACCTCACCAGTTGTATCCACTCCGATTAGATGTTCCCAGCTCTAAGACACTGCCCGTAGAGGTGGTAGTGGTGAGTTCCCTCGCTGAGTCCGTTGGTTCCACCAACCTAGAGGGTAAACGACTAAGAAAAGAAAAGTAGTAAAGGAGAATTATTTATTGTGGAGTGAAAATATCCTAGTGCTATCAAATTGTATTATTTTATACGAATAGGATAAATATTAATGGTTTCCGACTCAGAGAATAGACAGCACAAAGTCGGATGGATACAATAAAATAATGTTAAAAGAAATAAAATCTTG
Source organism: Meconema thalassinum (assembly GCA_946902985.2). Taxonomy (NCBI): domain Eukaryota; kingdom Metazoa; phylum Arthropoda; class Insecta; order Orthoptera; family Tettigoniidae; genus Meconema; species Meconema thalassinum. The sequence goes on along the minus strand of OX336388.2, from coordinate 2,093,309,768 downwards.
GTCACGAGGGTGTCTCGAACCCAGGACCTATCCGTTACGAAGCTACAGCCTTACCCCTCCGACACTTTACCAGTATATCGTTTAGCTCACAGGTAGCTTACGTAACTGAATCCGAATGCAATGGTTGAAGGTCGAATGATTTCAGTTCAATCTTCAAGACCGCCAGGAATGCATTCATCAGTGCCTGGCATGTTTTCAACTTACAGTTACGTATCTTAATGACTGATTTGCATTCTAATAATGCCCTTCAACAGCAGATACCACCCTCAATTGACAACCGTCCACCATGTTTGATTCCTAGCACCTAGCCCTGCTGAGCCAATCGAAAGAGCCGGTATACATGTCAGTAACGTTACCAAACCATGTACCGAAACTGCGGCCACATCCCATCTTAACGTTACAGCCTGTACCGTTTCTTCTCTGAGGGTCAATGCTGGCGGTACAAAGTTACAACCTCTAGCATCTCTTGTAGCGTTACGCAAAATCCATAATTGATAACGCTCATTTCGTTGTTATTCGCACCGACAACATTATTATTATTATTATTATTATTATTAATGTTATTATTATCTTAGGTGTGTGTGGAATCAGTGTGTTAACCAGTGGCATTGTGTTGGCTGTGGTAATGTGCGTATGTGTAATTGTGGCTAGGTTTGGGAAGGAAATGATCGTGGCCTTCACTTAGGTACCATCCGGGCATTTGCCTGGCTTTGAAGTTGCAACCACGCCTTTCCACCTCCAGCATAGCTAGGTAGGAATCTAACCTATCTCTTCCAAACTATCCTCACGTGGCTTAGTGTAGTGTTTAGCGCCGATGACCTCGTAGTTCCTTCCCTTTCAACCCCAATAACCTACTAACTAACTAATTAACTAACTTACTAGGCTTGTTGTACAGTTTCTAGCGCTGAGGCTAGAAATATCTTTGCAGGAAGAGATGGGGATCGAACCCCGGTCCTTTAAAAGAGGAGTCACATTGCATACTCATCTAATAGATGGTGGCTTTGGGTAATTCTATTTCTGAAATATTTCCGAATTCCACAAATCGTGAAAGACACTCGTCCACTTCCGAACTGAGCTTACACTGAGCGTAGCGGTCAGCATGGTTAGCTATCGCCCCGGAGGTCCTGGGTTCAATAACCGGCTCTGCCACGAAATTTGAAAAGTGGTTCGAGGACTGGAACGGGGTCTACTCAGCCTCGGGTGGCCCAAATGAGTAGAGAGGTTCGATTCCCATCTCACCCATTCTCGTAGGGTTTTTTCCGTGGTTTCCCACATCGTCTTCAGTCAAAGGCCGGGATGGTCCCTTCTTCAAGGCCACGGCCGCTTCCTTCCCTCTTCCTTGCCTCTCCATCCTGACCATCCCTTACTTTCCCTCATGAGGCCCCTGTTCGCTTTGCAGGTGCGGCCGCCTGGGCGAGGTGCCAATCACACCTCACCAGTTGTATCCACTCCGATTAGATGTTCCCAGCTCTAGGACACTGCCCGTAGAGGCGGTAGTGGTGAGTTCCCTCGCTGAGTCCGTTGGTTCCACCGACCTGGAGTGTAGTCGACCAAGAAAAGAAAAGAAGTAAAGGAGAATTATTTATTGTGGAGTGAAAATATCATAGTGCTATCAAATTGTATTATTTTATACGAATAGGATAAATATTAATGGTTTCCGACTCAGAGAATCGACAGCACAAATACGGATGGACCCGAACCCAGGACCTATCCGTTACGAAGCTACAGCCTTACCCCTCCGACACTTTTCCAGTACATCGTCTAGCTCACAGGTAGCTTACGTAACTGAATCCGAATGCAATGGTTGAAGGTCGAATGATTTCAGTTCAATCTTCATGACCGCCAGGAATGCATTCATCAGTGCCTGGCATGTTTTCAACTTACAGTTACGTATCTTAATGACTGATTTGCATTCTAATAATGCCCTTCAACAGCAGATACCACCCTCAATTGACAACCGTCCACCATGTTTGATTCCTTGCACCTAGCCCTGCTGAGCCAATCGAAAGAGCCGGTATACATGTCAGTAACGTTACCAAGTCCTGTACCGAAACTGCGGCTACATCCCATCTTAACGTTACAGCCTGTACCGTTTCTTCTCTGAGGGTCAATGCTGGCGGTACAAAGTTACAACATCTACCATCTCTCGTAGCGTTACGCAAAACCCATCATTGATAACGCTCATTTCGTTGTTATTCGTACCGATAACATTATTATTATTATTATTATTATTATTATTATAAATATTATTATAATTATTATTATTATTATTAATGTTATTATTATCTTAGGTGTGTGTGGAATCAGTGTGTTAACCAGTGGCATTGTGTTGGCTGTGGTAATGTGCGTATTTGTAATTGTGGCTAGGTTTGGGAAGGAAATGTTCGAGGCCTTCACTTTGGTACCATCGGGGCATTTGACTGGCTTTGAAGTAGCAACCACGCCATTCCACCTCCAGCATAGCTAGGTAGGAATCTAGCCTCTCTCATCCAAACTATCCTCACGTGGCTTAGTGTTGTGTTTAGCGCCGTTGACCTCGTAGTTCCTCCCCTTTCAACCCCAATAACCTACTGACTAACTAATTAACTAACTGACTAGGCTTGTTGTACAGTTTCTAGCGCTGAGGCTAGAAATATCTTTGCAGGAAGAGATGGGGATCGAACCCCGGTCCTTTAAAAGAGGAGTCAGATTGCATACTCATCTAATATATGGTGGCTTTGGGTAATTTTATTTCTGAAATATTTCCGAATTCCACAAATCGTGAAAGACACACGTCCACTTCCAAACTGAGCTTACACTGAGCGTAGCGGTCAGCATGGTTAGCTATCGCCTAGGAGGTCCTGGGTTCGATAACCGGCTCTGCCACGAAATTTCAAAAGTGGTTCGAGGACTGGAACGGGGTCTACTCAGCCTCGGGTGGCCCAAATGCCTAAATGGTACCTTCTTCAAGGCCACGGCCGCCTCTTTCCGTCTTCCTTGCCTATCCATCCTGACCATCCCTTACCTACCCTCATGAGGCCCCTGTTCGCTTTGCAGGTGCGGCCGCCTGGGCGAGGTGCAAATAACAACTCACCAGCTGTATCCACTCCGATTAGATGTTCCCAGCTCTAGGACACTGCCCAAAGAGGCGGTAGTGGTTAGTTCCCTCCCTGAGTCCGTTGGTTCCACCAACCTGGAGGGAAAACGACTAAGAAAAGAAAAGAAGTAAAGGAGAATTATTTATTGTGGAGTGAAAATATCATAGTGCTATCAAATTGTATTATTTTACACGAATAGGATAAATATTAATGTTTTCCGACTCAGAGAATAGACAGCACAAAGTCGGATGGATACAATAAACTAATTTAAAAAGAAATAAAATATTGGTTACTAGCGTGTCTCGAACCCCGGACTTATCCGTTACGCAGCTTCAGCCTTACCCCTACGACACTTTTCCAGTATACCGATTAGCTCACAGGTAGCTTACGTAACTGAATCCGAATGCAATGGTTGAAGGTCGAATGATTTCAGTTCAATATTCAAGACCGCCAGGAATGCATTCATCAGTGCCAGGCATGTTTTCAACTTACAGTTACGTATCTTAATGACTGATTCGCATTCTAATAATGCCCATCAACATCAGATACCACCCTCAATTGACAACCGTCCACCATGTTTTATTCCTTGCACCTATCCCTGCTGAGCCAATCGAAAGAACCGGTATACATGTCAGTAACGTTACCAAGCCCTGTACCGAAACTGCGGCCACATCCTATCCTAACGTTACAGCCTGTACCGTTTCTTCTCTGAAGGTCAATGCTGGCGGTACAAAGTTACAACCTCTACCATCTCTTGTAGCGTTACGCAAAATCCATAATTGATAACGCTCATTTAGTTGTTATACGTAACGACAACATTATTATTATTATTATTATTATTATTATTATTAATGTTATTATTATCTTAGGTGTGTGTGGAATCAGTGTGTTAACCAGTGGCATTGTGTTGGCTGTGGTAATGTGCGTATTTGTAATTGTGGCTAGGTTTGGGAAGGAAATGTTCGAGGCCTTCACTTTGGTACCATCCGGGCATTTGCCTGGCTTTGAAGTAGCAACCACGCCATTCCACCTCCAGCATAGCTAGGTAGGAATCTAGCCTCTCTCATCCAAACTATCCTCACGTGGCTTAGTGTTGTGTTTAGCGCCGTTGACCTCGTAGTTCCTCCCCTTTCAACCCCAATAACCTACTAACTAACTAATTAACTAACTGACTAGGCTTGTTGTACAGTTTCTAGCGCTGAGGCTAGAAATATCTTTGGAGGAAGAGATGGGGATCGAACCCCGGTCCTTTAAAAGAGGATTTACATTGCATACTCATCTAATAGATGGTGGCTTTGGGTAATTTTATTTCTGAAATATTTCCGAATTCCACAAATAGTGAAAGACACACGTCCACTTCCAAACTGCTTATACACTAAGCGTAGCGGTCATCATGGTTAGCTATCGCCTAGGAGGTCCTGGGTTCGATAACCGGCTCTGCCACGAAATTTCAAAAGTGGTTCGAGGACTGGAACGGGGTCTACTCAGCCTCGGGTGGCCCAAATGCCTAAATGGTACCTTCTTCAAGGCCACGGCCGCCTCCTTCCGTCTTCCTTGCCTATCCATCCTGACCATCCCTTACCTTCCCTCATGAGGCCCCTGTTCGCTTTGCAGGTGCGGCCGCCTGGGCGAGGTGCAAATAACACCTCACCAGTTGTATCCATTCCGATTAGATGTTCCCAGCTCTAAGACACTGCCCGTAGAGGCGGTAGTGGTGAGTTCCCTCGCTGAGTTCGTTGGTTCCACCAACCTTGAGGGTAAACGACTAAGAAAAGAAAAGTAGTAAAGGAGAATTATTTATTGTGGAGTGAAAATATCCTAGTGCTATCAAATTGTATTATTTTATACGAATAGGATAAATATTAATGGTTTCCGACTCAGAGAATAGACAGCACAAAGTCGGATGGATACAATAAAATAATGTTAAAAGAAATAAAATCTTGGTCACGAGGGTGTCTCGAACCCAGGACCTATCCGTTACGAAGCTACAGCCTTACCCCTCCGACACTTTACCAGTATTTCGTTTAGCTCACAGGTAGCTTACGTAACTGAATCCGAATGCAATGGTTGAAGGTCGAATGATTTCAGTTCAATCTTCAAGACCGCCAGGAATGCATTCATCAGTGCCTGGCATGTTTTCAACTTACAGTTACGTATCTTAATGACTGATTTGCATTCTAATAATGCCCTTCAACAGCAGATACCACCCTCAATTGACAACCGTCCACCATGTTTGATTCCTAGCACCTAGCCCTGCTGAGCCAATCGAAAGAGCCGGTATACATGTCAGTAACGTTACCAAGCCATGTACCGAAACTGCGGCCACATTCCATCTTAACGTTACAGCCTGTACCGTTTCTTCTCTGAGGGTCAATGCTGGCGGTACAAAGTTACAACCTCTAGCATCTCTTGTAGCGTTACGCAAAATCCATAATTGATAACGCTCATTTCGTTGTTATTCGCACCGACAACATTATTATTATTATTATTATTATTATTAATGTTATTATTATCTTAGGTGTGTGTGGAATCAGTGTGTTAACCAGTGGCATTGTGTTGGCTGTGGTAATGTGCGTATGTGTAATTGTGGCTAGGTTTGGGAAGGAAATGATCGTGGCCTTCACTTAGGTACCATCCGGGCATTTGCCTGGCTTTGAAGTTGCAACCACGCCTTTCCACCTCCAGCATAGCTAGGTAGGAATCTAACCTATCTCTTCCAAACTATCCTCACGTGGCTTAGTGTAGTGTTTAGCGCCGATGACCTCGTAGTTCCTTCCCTTTCAACCCCAATAACCTACTAACTAACTAATTAACTAACTTACTAGGCTTGTTGTACAGTTTCTAGCGCTGAGGCTAGAAATATCTTTGCAGGAAGAGATGGGGATCGAACCCCGGTCCTTTAAAAGAGGAGTCACATTGCATACTCATCTAATAGATGGTGGCTTTGGGTAATTCTATTTCTGAAATATTTCCGAATTCCACAAATCGTGAAAGACACTCGTCCACTTCCGAACTGAGCTTACACTGAGCGTAGCGGTCAGCATGGTTAGCTATCGCCCCGGAGGTCCTGGGTTCAATAACCGGCTCTGCCACGAAATTTGAAAAGTGGTTCGAGGACTGGAACGGGGTCTACTCAGCCTCGGGTGGCCCAAATGAGTAGAGAGGTTCGATTCCCATCTCACCCATTCTCGTAGGGTTTTTTCCGTGGTTTCCCACATCGTCTTCAGTCAAAGGCCGGGATGGTCCCTTCTTCAAGGCCACGGCCGCTTCCTTCCCTCTTCCTTGCCTCTCCATCCTGACCATCCCTTACTTTCCCTCATGAGGCCCCTGTTCGCTTTGCAGGTGCGGCCGCCTGGGCGAGGTGCCAATCACACCTCACCAGTTGTATCCACTCCGATTAGATGTTCCCAGCTCTAGGACACTGCCCGTAGAGGCGGTAGTGGTGAGTTCCCTCGCTGAGTCCGTTGGTTCCACCGACCTGGAGTGTAGTCGACCAAGAAAAGAAAAGAAGTAAAGGAGAATTATTTATTGTGGAGTGAAAATATCATAGTGCTATCAAATTGTATTATTTTATACGAATAGGATAAATATTAATGGTTTCCGACTCAGAGAATCGACAGCACAAATACGGATGGACCCGAACCCAGGACCTATCCGTTACGAAGCTACAGCCTTACCCCTCCGACACTTTTCCAGTACATCGTCTAGCTCACAGGTAGCTTACGTAACTGAATCCGAATGCAATGGTTGAAGGTCGAATGATTTCAGTTCAATCTTCATGACCGCCAGGAATGCATTCATCAGTGCCTGGCATGTTTTCAACTTACAGTTACGTATCTTAATGACTGATTTGCATTCTAATAATGCCCTTCAACAGCAGATACCACCCTCAATTGACAACCGTCCACCATGTTTGATTCCTTGCACCTAGCCCTGCTGAGCCAATCGAAAGAGCCGGTATACATGTCAGTAACGTTACCAAGTCCTGTACCGAAACTGCGGCTACATCCCATCTTAACGTTACAGCCTGTACCGTTTCTTCTCTGAGGGTCAATGCTGGCGGTACAAAGTTACAACATCTACCATCTCTCGTAGCGTTACGCAAAACCCATCATTGATAACGCTCATTTCGTTGTTATTCGTACCGATAACATTATTATTATTATTATTATTATTATAAATATTATTATAATTATTATTATTATTATTAATGTTATTATTATCTTAGGTGTGTGTGGAATCAGTGTGTTAACCAGTGGCATTGTGTTGGCTGTGGTAATGTGCGTATTTGTAATTGTGGCTAGGTTTGGGAAGGAAATGTTCGAGGCCTTCACTTTGGTACCATCGGGGCATTTGCCTGGCTTTGAAGTAGCAACCACGCCATTCCACCTCCAGCATAGCTAGGTAGGAATCTAGCCTCTCTCATCCAAACTATCCTCACGTGGCTTAGTGTTGTGTTTAGCGCCGTTGACCTCGTAGTTCCTCCCCTTTCAACCCCAATAACATACTGACTAACTAATTAACTAACTGACTAGGCTTGTTGTACAGTTTCTAGCGCTGAGGCTAGAAATATCTTTGCAGGAAGAGATGGGGATCGAACCCCGGTCCTTTAAAAGAGGAGTCAGATTGCATACTCATCTAATATATGGTGGCTTTGGGTAATTTTATTTCTGAAATATTTCCGAATTCCACAAATCGTGAAAGACACACGTCCACTTCCAAACTGAGCTTACACTGAGCGTAGCGGTCAGCATGGTTAGCTATCGCCTAGGAGGTCCTGGGTTCGATAACCGGCTCTGCCACGAAATTTCAAAAGTGGTTCGAGGACTGGAACGGGGTCTACTCAGCCTCGGGTGGCCCAAATGCCTAAATGGTACCTTCTTCAAGGCCACGGCCGCCTCTTTCCGTCTTCCTTGCCTATCCATCCTGACCATCCCTTACCTACCCTCATGAGGCCCCTGTTCGCTTTGCAGGTGCGGCCGCCTGGGCGAGGTGCAAATAACAACTCACCAGCTGTATCCACTCCGATTAGATGTTCCCAGCTCTAGGACACTGCCCAAAGAGGCGGTAGTGGTTAGTTCCCTCCCTGAGTCCGTTGGTTCCACCAACCTGGAGGGTAAACGACTAAGAAAAGAAAAGAAGTAAAGGAGAATTATTTATTGTGGAGTGAAAATATCATAGTGCTATCAAATTGTATTATTTTACACGAATAGGATAAATATTAATGTTTTCCGACTCAGAGAATAGACAGCACAAAGTCGGATGGATACAATAAACTAATTTAAAAAGAAATAAAATATTGGTTACTAGCGTGTCTCGAACCCCGGACTTATCCGTTACGCAGCTTCAGCCTTACCCCTACGACACTTTTCCAGTATACCGATTAGCTCACAGGTAGCTTACGTAACTGAATCCGAATGCAATGGTTGAAGGTCGAATGATTTCAGTTCAATATTCAAGACCGCCAGGAATGCATTCATCAGTGCCAGGCATGTTTTCAACTTACAGTTACGTATCTTAATGACTGATTCGCATTCTAATAATGCCCATCAACATCAGATACCACCCTCAATTGACAACCGTCCACCATGTTTTATTCCTTGCACCTATCCCTGCTGAGCCAATCGAAAGAACCGGTATACATGTCAGTAACGTTACCAAGCCCTGTACCGAAACTGCGGCCACATCCTATCATAACGTTACAGCCTGTACCGTTTCTTCTCTGAAGGTCAATGCTGGCGGTACAAAGTTACAACCTCTACCATCTCTTGTAGCGTTACGCAAAATCCATAATTGATAACGCTCATTTAGTTGTTATACGTAACGACAACATTATTATTATTATTATTATTATTATTATTATTAATGTTATTATTATCTTAGGTGTGTGTGGAATCAGTGTGTTAACCAGTGGCATTGTGTTGGCTGTGGTAATGTGCGTATTTGTAATTGTGGCTAGGTTTGGGAAGGAAATGTTCGAGGCCTTCACTTTGGTACCATCCGGGCATTTGCCTGGCTTTGAAGTAGCAACCACGCCATTCCACCTCCAGCATAGCTAGGTAGGAATCTAGCCTCTCTCATCCAAACTATCCTCACGTGGCTTAGTGTTGTGTTTAGCGCCGTTGACCTCGTAGTTCCTCCCCTTTCAACCCCAATAACCTACTAACTAACTAATTAACTAACTGACTAGGCTTGTTGTACAGTTTCTAGCGCTGAGGCTAGAAATATCTTTGGAGGAAGAGATGGGGATCGAACCCCGGTCCTTTAAAAGAGGATTTACATTGCATACTCATCTAATAGATGGTGGCTTTGGGTAATTTTATTTCTGAAATATTTCCGAATTCCACAAATAGTGAAAGACACACGTCCACTTCCAAACTGCTTATACACTAAGCGTAGCGGTCATCATGGTTAGCTATCGCCTAGGAGGTCCTGGGTTCGATAACCGGCTCTGCCACGAAATTTCAAAAGTGGTTCGAGGACTGGAACGGGGTCTACTCAGCCTCGGGTGGCCTAAATGCCTAAATGGTACCTTCTTCAAGGCCACGGCCGCCTCCTTCCGTCTTCCTTGCCTATCCATCCTGACCATCCCTTACCTTCCCTCATGAGGCCCCTGTTCGCTTTGCAGGTGCGGCCGCCTGGGCGAGGTGCAAATAACACCTCACCAGTTGTATCCATTCCGATTAGATGTTCCCAGCTCTAAGACACTGCCCGTAGAGGCGGTAGTGGTGAGTTCCCTCGCTGAGTTCGTTGGTTCCACCAACCTTGAGGGTAAACGACTAAGAAAAGAAAAGTAGTAAAGGAGATTTATTTATTGTGGAGTGAAAATATCCTAGTGCTATCAAATTGTATTATTTTATACGAATAGGATAAATATTAATGGTTTCCGACTCAGAGAATAGACAGCACAAAGTCGGATGGATACAATAAAATAATGTTAAAAGAAATAAAATCTTGGTCTCGAGGGTGTCTCGAACCCAGGACCTATCCGTTACGAAGCTACAGCCTTACCCCTCCGACACTTTACCAGTATATCGTCTAGCTCACAGGTAGCTTACGTAACTGAATCCGAATGCAATGGTTGAAGGTCGAATGATTTCAGTTCAATCTTCAAGACCGCCAGGAATGCATTCATCAGTGCCTGGCATGTTTTCTACTTACAGTTACGTATCTTAATGACTGATTTGCATTCTAATAATGCCCTTCAACAGCAGATACCACCCTCAATTGACAACCGTCCACCATGTTTGATTCCTTGCACCTAGCCCTGCTGAGCCAATCGAAAGAGCCGGTATACATGTCAGTAACGTTACCAAGTCCTGAACTGAAACTGCGGCTACATCCCATCTTAACGTTACAGCCTGTACCGTTTCTTCTCTGAGGGTCAATGCTGGCGGTACAAAGTTACAACATCTACCATCTCTCGTAGCGTTACGCAAAACCCATCATTGATAAGGCTCATTTCGTTGTTATTCGTACCGATAACATTATTATTATTATCATTATTATTATTATTATTATTATTATTATTATTATTATTACTATTATTATTATTATTATTATTATTATTATTAATGTTATTATTATCTTAGGTGTGTGTGGAATCAGTGTGTTAACCATTGGCATTGTGTTGGCTGTGGTAATGTGCGTATTTGTAATTGGGGCTAGGTTTGGGAAGGAAATGATCGTGTCCTTCACTTAGGTACCATCCGGGCATTTGCCTTGCTTTGAAGTAGCAACCACGCCATTCCACCTCCAGCATAGCTAGGTGGGAATCTAGCCTATCTCTTCCAAACTATCCTCACGTGGCTTAGTGTTGTGTTTAGCGCCGTTGACCTCGTAGTTCCTCCCATTTCAACCCCAATAACCTACTAACTAACTAATTAACTAACTGACTAGGCTTGTTGCACAGTTTCTAGCGCTGAGGCTAGAAATATCTTTGCAGGAAGAGATGGGGATCGAACCCCGGTCCTTTAAAAGAGGAGTTACATTGCATACTCATCTAATAGATGGTGGCTTTGGGTAATTTTATTTCTGAAATATTTCCGAATTCCACAAATCGTGAAAGACACACGTCCACTTCAAATCTGCGCTTACATTTAGCGTAGCGGTCAGCATGGTTAGCTATCGCCTAGGAGGTCCTGGGTTCGATAACCGGCTCTGCCACGAAATTTCAAAAGTGGTTCGAGGACTGGAACGGGGTCTACTCAGCCTCGGGTGGCCCAAATGCCTAAATGGTACCTTCTTCAAGGCCACGGCCGCCTCCTTCCGTCTTCCTTGCCTATCAATCCTGACCATCCCTTACCTTCCCTCATGAGGCCCCTGTTCGCTTTGCAGGTGCGGCCGCCTGGGCGAGGTGCAAATAACATCTCACCAGTTGTATCCACTCCGATTAGATGTTCCCAGCTCTAAGACACTGCCCGTAGAGGCGGTAGTGGCGAGTTCCCTCGCTGAGTCCGTTGGTTCCACCAACCTAGAGGGTAAACGACTAAGAAAAGAAAAGAAGTAAAGGAGAATTATTTATTGTGGAGTGAAAATATCATAGTGCTATCAAATTGTATTATTTTATACGAATAGGATAAATATTAAAGGTTTGCGACTCAGAGAATAGACAGCACAAAGTCGGATGGATACAATAAAATAATGTTAAAAGAAATAAAGTCTTGGTCACGAGGGTAGCTCGAACCCAGGATCTATCCGTTACGAAGCTACAGCCTTACCCCTCCGACACTTTACCAGTATATCGTTTAGCTCACAGGTAGCTTACGTAACTGAATCCGAATGCAATGGTTGAAGGTCGAATGATTTCAGTTCAATCTTCAAGACCGCCAGGAATGCATTCATCAGTGCCTGGCATGTTTTCAACTTACAGTTACGTATCTTAATGACTGTTTTGCATTCTAATAATGCCCTTCAACAGCAGATACCACCCTCAATTGACAACCGTCCACCATGTTTGATTCCTTGCACCTAGCCCTGCTGAGCCAATCGAAAGAGCCGGTATACATGTCAGTAACGTTACCAAGCCCTGTACCGAAACTGCGGCCACATCCCATCTTAACGATACAGCCTGTACCGTTTCTTCTCTGAGGGTCAATGCTGGCGGTACAAAGTTACAACCTCTACCATCTCTTGTAGCGTTACGCAAAATCCACAATTGATAACGCTCATTTCGTTGTTATTCGCACCGACAATATTAGTATTATTATTATGATTATTAATGTTATTATTATCTTAGGTGTGTGTGGAATCAGTGTGTTAACCAGTGGCATTGTGTTGGCTGTGGTAATGTGCGTATTTGTAATAGTGGCTAGGTTTGGGAAGGAAATGATCGTGGCCTTCACTTAGGCACCATCCGGGCATTTGCCTGGCTTTGAAGTAGCAACCACGCCTTTCCACCTCCAGCATAGCTAGGTAGGAATCTAACCTATCTCTTCCAAACTATCCTCACGTGGCTTAGTGTAGTGTTTAGCGCCGATGACCTCGTAGTTCCTCCCCTTTTAACCCCAATAACCTACTAACTAACTAATTAACTAACTGACTAGGCTTGTTGTACAGTTTCTAGCGCTGAGGCTAGAAATATCTTTGCAGGAAGAGATGGGGATCGAACCCCGGTCCTTTAAAAGAGGAGTCACATTGCATACTCATCTAATAGATGGTGGCTTTGGGTAATTCTATTTCTGAAATATTTCCGAATTCCACAAATCGTGAAAGACACTCGTCGACTTCCGAACTGAGCTTACACTGAGCGTAGCGGTCAGCATGGTTAGCTATCGCCCCGGAGGTCCTGGGTTCAATAACCGACCCTGCCACGAAATTTGAAAAGTGGTTCGAGGACTGGAACGGGGTCTACTCAGCCTCGGGTGGCCCAAATGAGTAGAGAGTTTCGATTCCCACCTCACCCATTCTCGTAGTGGTTTTCCGTGGTTTCCCACATCGTCTTCGGTCAAATGCCGGGATGGTCCCTTCTTCTAGGCCACGGCCGCTTCCTTCCCTCTTCCTTGCCTCTCCATCCTGACCATCCCTTACTTTCCCTCATGAGGCCCCTGTTCGCTTTGCAGGTGCGGCCGCCTGGGCGAGGTGCCAATCACACCTCACCAGTTGTATCCACTCCGATTAGATGTTCCCAGCTCTAGGACACTGCCCGTAGAGGCGGTAGTGGTGAGTTCCCTCGCTGAGTCCGTTGGTTCCACCAACCTGGAGGGTAATCGACCAAGAAAAGAAAAGAATTAAAGGAGAATTATTTATTGTGGAGTGAAAATATCCTAGTGCTATCAAATTGTATTATTTTATACGAATAGGACAAATATTAATGGTTTCCGACTCAGAGAATCGACAGCACAAAGTCGGATGGACTCGAACCCAGGACCTTCCGTTACGAAGCTTCAGCCTTACCCCTCCGACACTTTTCCAGTACATCGTCTAGCTCACAGGTAGCTTACGTAACTGAATCCGAATGCAATGGTTGAAGGTCGAATGATTTCAGATCAATCTTCAAGACCGCCAGGAATGCATTCATCAGTGCCTGGCATGTTTTCAACTTACAGTTACGTATCTTAATGACTGATTTGCATTCTAATAATGCCCTTCAACAGCAGATACCACCCTCAATTGACAACCGTCCACCATGTTTGATTCCTTGCACCTAGCCCTGCTGAGCCAATCGATAGAGCCGGTATACATGTCAGTAACGTTACCAAGTCCTGTACCGAAACTGCGGCTACATCCCATCTTAACGTTACAGCCTGTACCGTTTCTTCTCTGAGGGTCAATGCTGGCGGTACAAAGTTACAACATCTACCATCTCTCGTAGCGTTACGCAAAACCCATCATTGATAAGGCTCATTTCGTTGTTATTCGTACCGATAACATTATTATTATTATTATTATTATTATTATTACTATTATTATTATTATTATTATTATTATTATTAATGTTATTATTATCTTAGGTGTGTGTGGAATCAGTGTGTTAACCAGTGGCATTGTATTGGCTGTGGTAATGTGTGTATTTGTAATTGGGGCTAGGTTTGGGAAGGAAATGATCGTGTCCTTCACTTAGGAACCATCCGGGCATTTGCCTTGCTTTGAAGTAGCAACCACGCCATTCCACCTCCAGCATAGCTAGGTGGGAATCTAGCCTATCTCTTCCAAACTATCCTCACGTGGCTTAGTGTTGTGTTTAGCGCCGTTGACCTCGTAGTTCCTCCCCTTTCAACCCCAATAACCTACTAACAAACTAATTAACTAACTGACTAGGCTTGTTGTACAGTTTCTAGCGCTGAGGCTAGAAATATCTTTGCAGGAAGAGATGGGGATCGAACCCCGGTCCTTTAAAAGAGGAGTCACATTGCATACTCATCTAATAGACGGTGGCTTTGGGTAATTTTATTTCTGAAATATTTCCGAATTCCACAAATCGTGAAAGACACACGTCCACTTCCAAACTGAGCTTACACTGAGCGTAGCGGTCAGCATGGTTAGCTATCGCCTAGGAGGACCTGGGTTCGATAACCGGCTCTGCCACGAAATTTCAAAAGTGGTTCGAGGACTGGAACGGGGTCTACTCAGCCTCGGGTGGCCCAAATGCCTAAATGGTACCTTCTTCAAGGCCACGGCCGCCTCCTTCCGTCTTCCTTGCCTATCCATCCTGACCATCCCTTACCTTCCCTCATGAGGCCCCTGTTCGCTTTGCAGGTGCAGCCGCCTGGGCGAGGTGCAAATAACACCTCACCAGTTGTATCCACTCCGATTAGATGTTCCCAGCTCTAGGACACTGCCCGTAGAGGCGGTAGTGGTCAGTTCCCTCCCTGAGTCCGTTGGTTCCACCAACCTGGAGGGTAAACGACTAAGAAAAGAAAAGAAGTAAAGGAGAATTATTTATTGTGGAGTGAAAATATCATAGTGCTATCAAATTGTATTATTTTACACGAATAGGATAAATATTAATGGTTTCCGACTCAGAGAATCGACAGCACAAATTCGGATGGACTCGAACCCAGGACCTATCCGTTACGAAGCTACAGCCTTACCCCTCCGACACTTTTCCAGTACATCGTCTAGCTCACAGGTAGCTTACGTAACTGAATCCGAATGCAATGGTTGAAGGTCGAATGATTTCAGTTCAATCTTCAAGACCGCCAGGAATGCATTCATCAGTGCCAGGCATGTTTTCAACTTACAGTTACGTATCTTAATGACTGATTCGCATTCTAATAATGCCCATCAACAGCAGATACCACCCTCAATTGACAACCGTCCACCATGTTTGATTACTTGCACCTAGCCCTGCTGAGCCAATCGAAAGAACCGGTATACATGTCAGTAACGTTACCAAGCCCTGTACCGAAACTGCGGCCACATCCTATCATAACGTTACAGCATTTACCGTTTCTTCTCTGAAGGTCAATGCTGGCGGTACAAAGTTACAACCTCTACCATCTCTTGTAGCGTTACGCAAAATCCATAATTGATAACGCTTATTTAGTTGTTATACGTACTGTACCCTTGCACAAGGCCTTCAGAACAGGACTCTGTCGTCGGGGCATGAACGGTACACTAGCTTGAATATGAAACTGTTCTGGATATCATAGGAAGATCACTAGGGCTGAATAAAATTCATCACACACAGATTCTGAATGAGAATAAACAAATTTAATGCACCAACACCAGTACAGCAAAAACAAATAAATGAAATAAAACCAAAATAGTAGAAATGAAATTTAAAATAATAATAATAATAATAACTCAAAGGTAAAATAAATCAAATACGGAATCAATAAAATTAAGTCAAAATCAAAAATATAAACAATGGACTAATTAATGTCCAAAAACCACCAATTAAATGCTAATCAGCATCAATTAATACTTATCATAGTAGTTATGATGTATGATTACAATCAAATTTATTGACAAATAAAAACCAATCATATGGCAAAAAAAAAGAAAATGAATCAAAAATGAAATCTGGTTAACACCAATTAGCATTAATTGCCATAATCAAATTTATTAATTACGATGATAAGATATCATCAGAAAGTTAAGTTATTAAGAGATGATGGATCAAGAGGGTCCGGTCAACTGTAACAACAGTATGGATTAAGAAAAAGAAATCCATTTATACGAAATTAATCAATCATTAATCTGAGTAAACATAATAATCATTGAGTCTAATATCATCCAATTACATTTCAGATACATGGTATGTTCAAATATCAGAGACATCCATGGCCATTCCGAAGTATACATTATAGCCTAGCCATTGGCTTATTTAATTATTAATGGCGTTTAATTAACATTTACTAGAATCCCTCCGTTAAATAAAAGTTTACCCTCATATCAAATCTTAACCTTCATGGCATTAATTATGTATTTCTATCTGCGAACATGAATATGATTTATGCATCTTATTTACATACTCTTGTAAATTAATTATGGAAGCCTTTCCGTACGGAATCTTAATGTTCAATCCCGACGTTACTTTGGACGTCTTAGCTTTAAAACAAATTAGCTGAATCAATGAAGCCATTGAATTTACTTAGCCTTGAAACACACTTACAAATTGTCACATATTACATTAACATATTAGCGATATGATAAGCCTGGCTTCGGCCCTTGCGTTCGACGTGATACATTCTCGAACCAAGCACCCGATGCCTTGTCAAATAATTCATGGATATTTAATAAACAAACTAGGAAAAATGCCTTAAAAAACCAACAAAATAGCATCATAAAAATGATGACTAATCATTTGCCTTTCAAACTTGGGTTGGATAAACATGAAAAACAATTAATAATTCCAACCAAACATTATTAAAGTAATCGTATCGTGTCAGAGTCACGTTAGGCAACGGTGAATGTATTTGAAGCCGCGACCCCTGAAAAAGATAGACATGGCACAGAAGAAATACCTTGTATCAGTGTTATGTTAAGCAACGGTGAATGTATTTGAAGCCGCGACCCCTGAAAAAGATAGGCATGGCACAAACATGTTCTTAGCGGCTTATTCAATAGGGTCAATATGTATTTAGGGGTATTCGCTACCTACACATTTCTTACCTTGAATGCCTTATCTCGCAGAACGAGGTTACAATAGAACAAAGCATGGTCCGTTCAACAATTATCGAGAAAAAGAAATCTCAAGATAATTTTGAACCAATATTAACTATAAAAAAAACTAATAATAATTATTTTCCAGGACCGAAAATAATTATTCATGAACACAGGACTCTAAGGTCACTGTCTAGCTAGTACCCATTTAAAAAGACTGATCGACCAGGTATGAATAAAAGGATTTCGAACACGGGACCGCAAGGTTACTGCCTACCTAGCACCCGTTTAAAAATAGCGTCTGGACCAGGCACAACAAAAGGATATCGAACCCGGGACTGTATGGTCAACAGACAAAACCGTCCCTTATATCAAAATGACCAGTAAAAGAAACGCTATCGATTGGAGGCATCAGGGTAGTGACCTAACATACCCTTACGTGAATATTAAACTTGGGACCAAACATAAGAAAAATTTAAATGAATCGCTGCGGCAAACACCCGAGTCCAGAGTGGACCCCTCCTTCTCTTTGTGGCAAGTGACAATGGACTGGCCTCGCCTGCTGGCTGACCTTGACCGTGAAAGGTAGAAATGCAAGTCTTCACCCCTTCCCCCGGGCTAATATTTGACTGTATTCTCACCAGCTGATCGGACTGGATCTTAGTATTCTAAATGTGGAGCGGGACGCTCTCATTTGGATATAGATTAATTATAGCATTATTTTATCTGCGCTTGATGGCCACTACCTTACACATACAACTTATCATACTTTCATCCGACATCTTCCCTCAGGTCTTATTACCTGGCATCATTATCTATTTTATCTTATTTCATCGTAGATTCCTCCTTACAACATCTTACCTGTATGGCCTTAAATATCACACGCGTTCAATAAAAACTAATATAACAATTGGTGAGGCTGGGTCAGCCGTCACTCATATCATTGTAAACTTATCATACTACCTCTCATCTGACATAATTCACGCCTTTGTAAACTGTCCTATAAACTTTACTCATTGCTACACCATAATACTCCATATCATCCATCACAATACACCATGGTCCTTTAAATATCGTCCCAAAAAAAATCATCGGCTATTAATTCATCCGGTATGTAAATACATAAATTACTATCTCTGGTCAATTACACGAAATAATGAGATTTTGCCTGGAAAGGGCACCTATCGAAATACCATGCTTCGTTCGTTCTATTTGGGTCGAAAACACAGGGGATATTTCTAACACACATCTATAAATAAAATAGGGAATTCTACCATGTGTTTTATGTACGGATACGATTACCTAGCAACATCCTTACGTTAAGTTAGGCACTTTTAATTCATTAAAATAATTATTCTGATCCTTAATCCTTATGAGCGTACCCAGCTCCTTCAGATGCACAACTATGGTCGCCATTGACACGGTCATTGTACACACAAGATAAAACAAATCAAAAGAAAACAAATAACATGCTAACATTATGGCGATAAAATCCATGAATTATTTGACGCTTTAAAATATAATCAAAAGGTACTTATCATATTGAAGACTTCCTTCATCATTTGCAAGAGTTGGACCAGAGGCCCGCAACAGTATAACTTAACACATGACCTCCATGGCCGGTTCGAATCCCATCACGATGATGTAGAACCACTCGATAATATCACTGCAACCCTCCATTATCACTAGGTCGCTATAAGCCAGCACCCTTTTAAAATGCACACACACACATATTTGATTAAATTTATGCACCACTAAAAAAAAGATTACACATTAGTGGGCTACACACTCATGGCGGATACATTTTTCTGTTATATATTTTCACTCGAATTATATATGATTTCACATCTTTCCTTTCTGTTATACATATTCACAACTTAGTATTCATTTTTAATATTATTTCGCATCAGCCGAACAATGGACTATGCGTCTCGTACATTAATGCCTGGCGTGGTGCTACATATGGCCCGCATCCACTAACGTTGGCTGAAAGATGAACAATGTTCCTGTCACAGACTTTACCCACATATATGACAAAATGGTTGCCAATTCACAGTTTTGCACATACGACACCAAATGCTCCCTTCACAATCATAGGCTACAGTAATCAGGTACCTTAATTTATACACAAAAATATGGCCTTGCTAATCATATGATTCACGACGGAACTCGATCATAGGCTAAGTTTATATCATCAGCGCTTGGGTAGAACTAATTTCTTGTTGAAGGACGCTATGTTCTCTCTCTCACACACTCGACGTTGTCAGATTTCCTTGCGCAGGGACTACTTTCATTCGATGAACACAGAGATATTTAATCCGTTACCGCATTCCCAAAATTCTTGATAATAATTAGATTCATCATGGGCGTTTCAGATCATTCCTGTAATGCCTTGATCTCTTGTAACTAACTGAAGCGTACTCTTTAAGGGCGGAGTCAGGCATCTACTGCGTGCTAACTTGAGATAGTTACTGCGTTTTGGCAAGATTCTCAGAATTCGCTGGGGTGCTCCTGCTCTGAAACTTGCAGGCAAGCGACTTGGAATGCACCTGCTCTGTCCATTGTGTGAAAACCATAAATTTCTCCCTGTCAGAACTGCCAAGCCATATACAGTATATGTGGTCTCACTACGGCAGAAAGATCCTAGTTATTTCTTATGATCATTACATAATGATGATTTCATTCTCATTAACATCATGACATTGCCCTATATAAGTACTCCAGTGACATAATGTGTCCATGGCCTAAGACATAGGCCAAGGGCACATCTCCCTCCTTCTTAGTTTGGAAAAACTGCTGAGGTTACGAAGAGTTTTTACAATTCAACAATACTCGGCAACATAATCCATTTTAACAATGTCATGTCTTCCTCATCGACCTTCTTTCGAAGTTTGCTTTCTGAGGGACTCTAAATTAATTCGGATCGTGAAATTCTTCACGCAGCCTCTTATTCTCAGCTTTAAATTCTGCATTTATCCTAAGTTCACCCTCTCTTAGCATTATCAAATTCTTCACGCAGCGTTGTCCATTGACAGTTGTGATTATTTGTCCGCTGATTCTCTTCTTCTGCATCCGATGGTTCTTCTACTTGGAATGGATCTTCCCCTTCTTCTTTCTTCTCCACTACGTTGACTTGGTGTTGGACCTCATCTTCTTCGGCGGGATAGTACAGTTTTAGATTCTGTGCGTTATAGACAGACTCGACTCCAGTGCGTTGGTGTTTCACTTTATAAGCATTATTTCCAATCACCTTTATGACTCGGTATGGTCCATAGAATATCTCGCAAAATTTTGAGTATATTCGCTTCGCTGGATCGGACACTGCTGGTCGTTTCACCAAGACCAATTCTTCCAATTCCAAAGGACGGTGAAATCTTTTATTACGCACTCTACGTAATCGACGATCAGCTTGTTTCTTCAAATAAGTTGCCGTGGCCTGTATGGTTAATTCATGGCTTGGTCGTGCGTCCAATGGACACGGCAAGATGTTCTTCCACGGTCGATCCGGACATCGATTTAAGTGAAGGACCGTGGGTATCTGTCCTGTGCTCTCATGGATCGTATTGTTTATACAGAATTCCATTACGGGTAATACGTCGACCCACTTCCAATGCTGATCAGAACAGTAAATTCGGCAATATTTTGCGATCTCCCGCATTATTCTTTCTGATGGATTTCCCTCAGGATGGCGCACTGAACTCAACACGTGCCGGACATCTAACCTCACCATCTCACTCCTAAACTCGGCACTAGTGAAATAACTGCCGTGGTCCGTAAGACAGAATTCCATCTTCCCTAACGTTGGAATTACCCTTGCCTTAATTCTGTTCAGTACCTGTTTAGTGTTTAACTTCTGAACTGGACATAACACCACGTATTTTGTAAATACATCGATGCTGACGAGAATGTATTTGCATCCTCTTCTGCCTTTTGGTAATGGACCATAACCGTCCATGGCGACCAGTTCGCACGGCTTCTGTGGCAGTAGAGGTTTGGGATATTGCTTCATGAGGAATGAGTTTGGCTTAACCCTTTGACATTTGTCACAGGTCTTCAAAACACTGCGAATGGTTTCCCTTAATTTTGGCCATACAAATGCTTCTTGAATAAGAGCACTTGTCTTATCGATTCCTCCATGTCCAGATATGCTATGTGCGTGCCAGACTAGACCTCTCTGTAAAGAAGGTGGCACCACAATCCTTGATTTCACGCGATCGGGATCCACGTACTTGTGCAGCAGGTTATTATACCAAATATAACTTGTCGAAATTTTCTCCGCTTCCAAATACGCGGGCGTTCCTCGTTGCAATCTTCCTCTTAAATAATCGATGATCATATTCATCCACGGATCCTTAACTTGTTCAGCCTGAATTTCTCCCAGTTTAACCAAAAATTCCTGATCTGCCTGAGTGAGCTCGACTTGATGTACAGATACTACTCCTTCTCCTCGTTCTGGGTTTCGACTTAATGCGTCGGGTATCACATTGAATCTTCCTGGGCAGTGTTCAATGTCAATATTGAACTGTTGAACATATAACGACCATCTGTTCACTCGCTCACTAGCCATGGGAGTTTTCAATAGGAAAATAAGGCTCTTGTGGTCGGTTCTTATCAAAATCTCGAAACCATAGACAGTCTTCCTCCATTGTTGTAAAGCAAAAATGATGGATAGAAGTTCCAATTCCGTTACTGTGTAATTTCGCTCGTGTGTCTTTAGCTTACGGCTAGAAAATGCCAAGTAAGATCGTTCTCGAGGGTTGTTTGGATCTTCTTGGTACAGCATGCATCCAATTCCAATCCGTGAGGCGTCGGTTTGAATTATAAATTTTCTTGAGAAATCCGGGTAACCCAATTTAATACTATTGGTTAGTAATTCCTTCGTTTTCCGAAAAGCCGCGTCGCATTCTTCCTTCCATGCCCATTTGCTGTTCTTACGAAGCATATCCTGTAGTGGCGCCACAGCCTCAGTATACCCGGGACAATGATTTGCAAAGAAATTGCAAATGCCCAGAAATTGGCGGACGTGTTTTACCCTGTTTGGTTTAGGAAAGTTCCGAATAGCCTCTAGTTTCGCAGGATTTGGGCGTACTCCTTCACCATCGATGATGTGGCCTAAATAGAGTACCTCCTTCTGGCAAAAATGAGATTTTTGGATGTTAATTTTGAAATTGGCCTTCTCCAAATTGTCTAGTAATTTCTCTAAATTCGTGAGGTGATCATCCAAATTATCAGACGCCAAGAGTATGTCATCGACATATCTTACAGTGGCATCCTTGACTTCCGACGTCAGGTTCCGGTCTAACGCTCGTATGAGTGCCGAACCTGCTGTTTTGTTACCGAATGGTAATCTTTGAAATGCATAAGTTTGCTGATTAAATAGGAATCCAGTCAACAACCTTGATTTGTCATCCAGTTCCAAATGGTGATAGCTACTAGTCAAGTCTATCGATGAAAAATATATCTTGTTCTGGAATTTGTTTATGACCTCTTTGATCGCTGGAGCTTGGTCATATTCAGGAATCAATCGTTCATTAATTGTCCTGGCGTCCAGACATATTCGAACAGAGCCATTGGGTTTCTTGACTACAACCAACGGACTCACGAATGGGGTAGCCATCTTAACTATGACTCCAGCATCCTCCATTTGCTTGATGGTTTCTTTCACCTCATTCATATGTTTTTCGGCTATCGGATAAGGCTTTTTCCTAAACGGTGACCAATCGTTGACCTGCATTTGGTACTTGAAATGTTCTATCTTACCGGGTTTAGAATTAAAAACCGGTTCGTGTCGCTTTAACATGTCCATCAATTTGATCCTGTTCTCCTCATTTATCTTTGCTTCACGAGCCTTCTCCTCAAAAGCGTCAGTAATTCTGTCTTCCAATTCTTCTAGCGCCATGACCCAGGATTCAGGTTCCATTAAATCATCCTCAATATCCCTTAACCTTTCGTCGATTTTCTCATATGCTTCCATCTCTTCAGTGGTGCACAATGTCCATATCTCTTCGCCATCTCTTGGAATATCCGTATTTAATTGCATGTCCAAATGATTGTCCTCTCCAATATCTTTAAAGCAAATGGTGTTTTCATATAGGTTGATTACTGCTTTATATTCTCGAATGAAGTCCGCTCCCAAGATAATGTTATAATTTATCTTGTTCATTATGATGAACGAATGCGGCATATTATGTCCTTGCAGTGTAATGTCCAACAAAGCTTGGAACTTACAGACTGCGGACTTGTCTGGGATAATGCCCTTGACTGTGATGTTAGAAATTGGCATCACGGGAACCTTCCCCAATCTCTCCAACTCTTTAACTAATGCCTGGGAAGCTATACTGATGCTGGCACCCGTATCTACCATACATCGTACCGTTAGACCTCCCACTCGGGCGTAAATTATGGGTAATTCTCTAATTGTATTAATCTTTGGCCCTCTTGTGTCCTCCGTCAAGTCCTCTTCTTTGATGACCCAGTCACTGATCTGCGCTACTACCATATACTTTGCATTGTGACTGTTTTGTGCACTAGCGACGTTCCCATCTTCTAAAATTGGCGTTTTTTTTCTCGTTGTTGCCATTCCTATCTGGTGTACCTCCGGATGATTGATTGTTGTTCCTCCGGGTATTCTGGAGTTCCAGGCTCTCAGCTCCCTGTTCGATGACATCTGGATCCCTTCGATCATTCATTCCCCTGTTCCATTTGTCTTTCTTACTTTGTTCGGCCGATTCTTTGGCACGTAATTCTGCCAAATACCGCTCCGAATCGCTGTGCCACCTTTCCATTTCCTCTCTGTGGTCATCTGGCAAGTCCCATCTCACTTCTGGCTCTCTGTTTTGGTCCCACGGTGGCCTTCCGCGTTGAAAACGCCCACCTCTCTTGTTATACGGCCTGTATGATCCACGATGTCCTCTCCATGGTTCATTTTGTCTTTGGGACGACCTCCAGTTATTATTACCTCGGTTACTATACCACGGGGGCCTCAGTTCTTGATCTTGGTATTCCCGACGTTCCCAGTTCTGCCTCATGTCCATGGCGTCTGTACTTTGGTCTTTCATGCGTCGTCTAGGTGCTTCTTCTAGGCCGACCACGTTTACATTTTCAGTCGTTCGACCTGATCTTTGCGGACTGTGGATCGTCGTCTCATCGAGGTTTCTTAATATCTCCTCGGCATGTACCGCTGTCCGTACGTTCGCTGCCGCCATGATCTGTTGAACCCCGACTGGCAGTTGCTTCTCAATGGCGGTGATCATCTCTTCTTCTGATGGAGGCATATCCAACTCTTTCATTCGGTGTAGCTGTGTGATGAAATATTCTGAATATTTTGTGGGTGATGTGGTACTATAGCGGCGCGCGTATAGTTCCATCCTCAGGTTCTGTTGCGAGGCAAGGCTCCAATACTTCTTCAGAAATGCTTCACGGAATTCTCCCATAGTGTCAAAGGTATACCTGAAGCTACGGAACCATTGTAACGCGTGTCCAGTCAGCAGTTTCTCTACTGTCCTTAACTGTCGGTCTTCTGAGATCTTGCTTTCCTTGATGTATTCCATCAATTCTCTGAGGAAACTCTTAGGAGTAAAGTTATTGTTCCCTGAAAATTTGTTCGGCCGGTCATCACTCATTTTTATAACGTGAATGACCTGAGCAGCTGCGTTAGACTCGACGGGTGTCGAAGTACGACCCCTGAATTCCTGACTGTGAGGTTCCATCCCCTCATCTATGGTCGTATGCTCCTGAAATCCTACTTTCCCTTCCATACGGGTTTCTGTAATGGACTTGGCCAATCCTTTTTGTAAGTCGGCGATGACCTCTTCTTGGATCAGCATCTTGAGGTCGCTTTTGACTTGTTTATTTTCTTGTCGTTCCATCCTTGCCAACAGCTCCATCTCGACCTTATTCATCTTTAATTTGCTCTCTTCTAATTTACGGAGTACAGCTATCCTTTCTTCCTTAGCCTCCTGGCCCATGTCCTCGTATGCTAATTCGACATCTCTCTTCAATCCTTCCTTATCCTTTTCCCATGATTTCTTACATTCGTCATGTTGGCCATTCATATCATCTCGTATGAGCTGCAATGAATCCTTAATCTCGTCCTTAAATGTAGAAATGTCGGTCTCGATCACTCCTATCTTGGCTTGCGTTGACTTATTCTCATCTCTCAGCTTGTCGA
This sequence comes from Meconema thalassinum, assembly GCA_946902985.2. Lineage (NCBI taxonomy): Eukaryota > Metazoa > Arthropoda > Insecta > Orthoptera > Tettigoniidae > Meconema > Meconema thalassinum. The sequence continues at coordinate 2,093,284,472 of OX336388.2, read as the reverse complement.
CATCTGCCTGAGTTGCTGCAATTCCCACTTCACATTTCGCTACCTGCGCTTGGACTCGAATTTCCATACTAGCCATTCTCTGAGACACGTTCTTGATCTCGTTCTCGATCGTGACCATATGAATTTCTATTTGCTCAGTAATCTGATTGCAAATGTGGCCTACATGTTCTATATTTCTCTGCATCTGTGACAATTGCTGTTCAGTACTAACTCTAAGTTCCTGATTACTGTCTTTTATTTCCTGCATCTGCTTATAACTACTGTCCTTAAATTCTTGCAATACGACCATCAGGTCCTCTGTCGATGACATAATTATCAATAGGAGAATATGCGGGCTTGTCCCAACTCATGCAAATATACACATCAACACACCATGCAATGTAAGTGTATTTCAAAGCTTTCAAGGCTTCCTTCCCCTATCCTTCGAATTTGCAATCACCTACAGTGATATTGCAACAGTAAAACGATTCAAAATTTGATTGTAATCCATTGGTGTCATTAAATATTTGACTTATCACTAAAAGAAAAAATAATTAATTAATTTAATTTAATCAAACATTAATTAAAGTGATTAATGTTTCTCATCAGGCCACTAATGATCCTTAATTAACTATCTGATGGATGCTCAATGCTATAAAAATTTCAAGGGACTCCTTGAGATTACTGTATGATACTATAAAATTTATATAAATGAAAATTTAAATACAGTAACTCTCATTCAATTAATTGAGCTCCATTTCGACCTTATGTTGGGCTGCTATTGTTTCAAGCTTAAGTCACCACGTTGGGCGCCATTTTTGCACTTTACACTGGTGGTGGGGAGCACAGGGTTTGGTATTAAATGAATGTGGCAAGCGGAAAAAGGGCAAGGCTGATCCTCACGGAAAAATAACGGGTATGAAATGAATGGAATACGGTTTGGATTCGGGTTTGAATTGATAAGTGACTTATGGGTATCTTCCAGCGTTTACCCGCTCAGCATAAAGTCAAAAAAATAATTAACATGCCAAACGAGTAGGCAAGCCAAACTTAATCAAACAAGCACAAAACCCGGGTGCATCTGTGTATGTTAACCACTAGGATCTTCCAGAATAGAAAAATCGAAGAAGAATAGAGAATAATCTATCCTTTGCCATGTACCCTTGCCCAAGGCCTTCAGAACAGGACTCTGTCGTCGGGGCATGAACGGTACACTAGCTTGAATATGAAACTGTTCTGGATATCATAGGAAGATCACTAGGGCTGAATAAAATTCATCACACACAGATTCTGAATGAGAATAAACAAATTTAATGCACCAACACCAGTACAGCAAAAACAAATAAATGAAATAAAACCAAAATAGTAGAAATGAAATTTAAAATAATAATAATAATAATAACTCAAAGGTAAAATAAATCAAATACGGAATCAATAAAATTAAGTCAAAATCAAAAATATAAACAATGGACTAATTAATGTCCAAAAACCACCAATTAAATGCTAATCAGCATCAATTAATACTTATCATAGTAGTTATGATGTATGATTACAATCAAATTTATTGACAAATAAAAACCAATCATATGGCAAAAAAAAAGAAAATGAATCAAAAATGAAATCTGGTTAACACCAATTAGCATTAATTGCCATAATCAAATTTATTAATTACGATGATAAGATATCATCAGAAAGTTAAGTTATTAAGAGATGATGGATCAAGAGGGTCCGGTCAACTGTAACAACAGTATGGATTAAGAAAAAGAAATCCATTTATACGAAATTAATCAATCATTAATCTGAGTAAACATAATAATCATTGAGTCTAATATCATCCAATTACATTTCAGATACATGGTATGTTCAAATATCAGAGACATCCATGGCCATTCCGAAGTATACATTATAGCCTAGCCATTGGCTTATTTAATTATTAATGGCGTTTAATTAACATTTACTAGAATCCCTCCGTTAAATAAAAGTTTACCCTCATATCAAATCTTAACCTTCATGGCATTAATTATGTATTTCTATCTGCGAACATGAATATGATTTATGCATCTTATTTACATACTCTTGTAAATTAATTATGGAAGCCTTTCCGTACGGAATCTTAATGTTCAATCCCGACGTTACTTTGGACGTCTTAGCTTTAAAACAAATTAGCTGAATCAATGAAGCCATTGAATTTACTTAGCCTTGAAACACACTTACAAATTGTCACATATTACATTAACATATTAGCGATATGATAAGCCTGGCTTCGGCCCTTGCGTTCGACGTGATACATTCTCGAACCAAGCACCCGATGCCTTGTCAAATAATTCATGGATATTTAATAAACAAACTAGGAAAAATGCCTTAAAAAACCAACAAAATAGCATCATAAAAATGATGACTAATCATTTGCCTTTCAAACTTGGGTTGGATAAACATGAAAAACAATTAATAATTCCAACCAAACATTATTAAAGTAATCGTATCGTGTCAGAGTCACGTTAGGCAACGGTGAATGTATTTGAAGCCGCGACCCCTGAAAAAGATAGACATGGCACAGAAGAAATACCTTGTATCAGTGTTATGTTAAGCAACGGTGAATGTATTTGAAGCCGCGACCCCTGAAAAAGATAGGCATGGCACAAACATGTTCTTAGCGGCTTATTCAATAGGGTCAATATGTATTTAGGGGTATTCGCTACCTACACATTTCTTACCTTGAATGCCTTATCTCGCAGAACGAGGTTACAATAGAACAAAGCATGGTCCGTTCAACAATTATCGAGAAAAAGAAATCTCAAGATAATTTTGAACCAATATTAACTATAAAAAAAACTAATAATAATTATTTTCCAGGACCGAAAATAATTATTCATGAACACAGGACTCTAAGGTCACTGTCTAGCTAGCACCCGTTTAAAAATAGCGTCTGGACCAGGCACAACAAAAGGATATCGAACCCGGGACTGTATGGTCAACAGACAAAACCGTCCCTTATATCAAAATGACCAGTAAAAGAAACGCTATCGATTGGAGGCATCAGGGTAGTGACCTAACATACCCTTACGTGAATATTAAACTTGGGACCAAACATAAGAAAAATTTAAATGAATCGCTGCGGCAAACACCCGAGTCCAGAGTGGACCCCTCCTTCTCTTTGTGGCAAGTGACAATGGACTGGCCTCGCCTGCTGGCTGACCTTGACCGTGAAAGGTAGAAATGCAAGTCTTCACCCCTTCCCCCGGGCTAATATTTGACTGTATTCTCACCAGCTGATCGGACTGGATCTTAGTATTCTAAATGTGGAGCGGGACGCTCTCATTTGGATATAGATTAATTATAGCATTATTTTATCTGCGCTTGATGGCCACTACCTTACACATACAACTTATCATACTTTCATCCGACATCTTCCCTCAGGTCTTATTACCTGGCATCATTATCTATTTTATCTTATTTCATCGTAGATTCCTCCTTACAACATCTTACCTGTATGGCCTTAAATATCACACGCGTTCAATAAAAACTAATATAACAATTGGTGAGGCTGGGTCAGCCGTCACTCATATCATTGTAAACTTATCATACTACCTCTCATCTGACATAATTCACGCCTTTGTAAACTGTCCTATAAACTTTACTCATTGCTACACCATAATACTCCATATCATCCATCACAATACACCATGGTCCTTTAAATATCGTCCCAAAAAAAATCATCGGCTATTAATTCATCCGGTATGTAAATACATAAATTACTATCTCTGGTCAATTACACGAAATAATGAGATTTTGCCTGGAAAGGGCACCTATCGAAATACCATGCTTCGTTCGTTCTATTTGGGTCGAAAACACAGGGGATATTTCTAACACACATCTATAAATAAAATAGGGAATTCTACCATGTGTTTTATGTACGGATACGATTACCTAGCAACATCCTTACGTTAAGTTAGGCACTTTTAATTCATTAAAATAATTATTCTGATCCTTAATCCTTATGAGCGTACCCAGCTCCTTCAGATGCACAACTATGGTCGCCATTGACACGGTCATTGTACACACAAGATAAAACAAATCAAAAGAAAACAAATAACATGCTAACATTATGGCGATAAAATCCATGAATTATTTGACGCTTTAAAATATAATCAAAAGGTACTTATCATATTGAAGACTTCCTTCATCATTTGCAAGAGTTGGACCAGAGGCCCGCAACAGTATAACTTAACACATGACCTCCATGGCCGGTTCGAATCCCATCACGATGATGTAGAACCACTCGATAATATCACTGCAACCCTCCATTATCACTAGGTCGCTATAAGCCAGCACCCTTTTAAAATGCACACACACACATATTTGATTAAATTTATGCACCACTAAAAAAAAGATTACACATTAGTGGGCTACACACTCATGGCGGATACATTTTTCTGTTATATATTTTCACTCGAATTATATATGATTTCACATCTTTCCTTTCTGTTATACATATTCACAACTTAGTATTCATTTTTAATATTATTTCGCATCAGCCGAACAATGGACTATGCGTCTCGTACATTAATGCCTGGCGTGGTGCTACATATGGCCCGCATCCACTAACGTTGGCTGAAAGATGAACAATGTTCCTGTCACAGACTTTACCCACATATATGACAAAATGGTTGCCAATTCACAGTTTTGCACATACGACACCAAATGCTCCCTTCACAATCATAGGCTACAGTAATCAGGTACCTTAATTTATACACAAAAATATGGCCTTGCTAATCATATGATTCACGACGGAACTCGATCATAGGCTAAGTTTATATCATCAGCGCTTGGGTAGAACTAATTTCTTGTTGAAGGACGCTATGTTCTCTCTCTCACACACTCGACGTTGTCAGATTTCCTTGCGCAGGGACTACTTTCATTCGATGAACACAGAGATATTTAATCCGTTACCGCATTCCCAAAATTCTTGATAATAATTAGATTCATCATGGGCGTTTCAGATCATTCCTGTAATGCCTTGATCTCTTGTAACTAACTGAAGCGTACTCTTTAAGGGCGGAGTCAGGCATCTACTGCGTGCTAACTTGAGATAGTTACTGCGTTTTGGCAAGATTCTCAGAATTCGCTGGGGTGCTCCTGCTCTGAAACTTGCAGGCAAGCGACTTGGAATGCACCTGCTCTGTCCATTGTGTGAAAACCATAAATTTCTCCCTGTCAGAACTGCCAAGCCATATACAGTATATGTGGTCTCACTACGGCAGAAAGATCCTAGTTATTTCTTATGATCATTACATAATGATGATTTCATTCTCATTAACATCATGACATTGCCCTATATAAGTACTCCAGTGACATAATGTGTCCATGGCCTAAGACATAGGCCAAGGGCACAGTACCGACAACATTATTATTATTATTATTATTATTATTATTATTATTATTATTATTATTAATGTTATTATTATCTTAGGTGTGTGTGGAATCAGTGTGTTAACCAATGGCATTGTGTTGGCTGTGGTAATGTGCGTATTTGTAATTGGGGCTAGGTTTGGGAAGGAAATGATCGTGGCCTTCACTTAGGTACCATCCGGGCATTTGCCTGGCTTTGAAGTAGCAACCACGCCTTTCCACCTCCAGCATAGCTAGGTAGGAATCTAACCTATCTCTTCCAAACTATCCTCACGTGGCTTAGTGTAGTGTTTAGCGCCGATGACCTCGAAGTTCCTCCCCTTTCACCCCAATAACCTAGTAACTAATTAACTAACTGACTAGGCTTGTTGTACAGTTTCTAGCGCTGAGGCTAGAAATATCTTTGCAGGAAGAGATTGGAATCGAACCCCGGTCCTTTAAAAGAGGAGTCACATTGCATACTCATCTAATAGATGGTGGCTTTGGGTAATTTTATTTCTGAAATATTTCCGAATTCCACAATTCGTGAAAGACACACGTCCACTTCCGAACTGAGCTTACACTGAGCGTGGCGGTCAGCATGGTTAGCTATCGCCCCGGAGGTCCTGGGTTCGATAACCGGCTCTGCCACGAAATTTCAAAAGTGGTTCGAGGACTGGAACGGGGTCTACTCAGCCTCGGGTGGCCCAAATGAGTAGAGGGTTTCGATTCCCACCTCACCCATTCTCGAAGTGGTTTTCCGTGGTTTCCCACTTCATCTTTTGGCAAATGCCGGGATGGTACTGCCCCCGTAAATTGAATTATATTGAGACCACGATGGCTGTATTGGCAAATATGAATAAAGTTATGGCTGTCATAGTTGTGACGTGGATATTCATGACGTAGGCACGGATGACGCAGATTTCATGCAAGTAGGCTGGTTGAGCTGAGATTCTTGGTGACGTCATGATTTTGTTCGAGAAAGATCTGAAATTTTACGACGCAGTCGCAGGAAACAAGGTATTGTGCTAAGGAAGAAGTTACGCTATTGGAGGAGAGACTCGAACCAATGAACGATAGTTTGGAAGGAAGACGGAGATTGCTGAAACTACGATATTTAATTACTTTTGGCATGCAGATTTGTGGAAAACTATTTTCAGTTATGGCATTGATTTGGAATTTTGAAGAAATTAATTTTGAGTTTTTGAAATTTGAAAATCCGTCAAGTATAGCCAAAGTTGAAACTTCTAGCAATGACGGAGCAACGAACTATGGAAGGGATGGATACGCCCCTTAAGAAGTTGATAAAAGGTCGTGCACAGGATAGAGGAGCTCTCATATCTCTCATATATCTGATATTCTGATAACGCATATATATTTCAGATGTTATATAGTCATTTTCGAGTGAATAAGTGAAGCAAGTTGTCTTTAGCGTGTGGTTAAAGCCCGGCGCATCGAACGAACACGGGGCAGTTCCATTTTACGCTGTTCGAAACTAGGTGAAGTTGTAACGCTCACATTAACGTTTCTACCAGATAAGATATAAAGAGTTAACTTCTGCCTTCATTATAATTCAATTGGGCAGTACAACATTGAGGTGTGTAGAAGATTTGAACAATTTCACAGTTATACTTCGAAAGATATTGGCACTTTAAGGCTGCCAACAAAAGTGATTTTCTCGCCACATGAGAAACACTTTTAAAATTTCCACAGTATACACTACGGCTGACACGTGTTACAACCGTGATATTGGAGAATACGTTTGGTGTTACAACGATACATTTTACTATGGAACATTATAATCTTGCAGTGCTTTCAATGATTATAACAGAAGTTGAGATGGAAGGCTAAGGCTTTAATGCAATTGGGACATATATCGATGGAATGAAGTAACAGCATGGAACTTCGTTAATCGTCATTCTACAAAAGCGAGCATGTAGTGAACATCCAACTACACTCATGCATCGTGAATCCATCGCTGAATTATATCAAATGACAGTGGAAATATTTTCATACTCCACGATTATGAATATTTCTGCGGAAATAACTGCAATAAACTTCATGGCGAATTACGACTGGAACTTCAGGGAACTTTCAAGAGAGGCCAGGGAGGACCCGGCTCACAAAGAAGAATTTTGCCAGAAGGATGTCTTTCGTATACATGGAGCAGTGCAATTTCCGGAGGAGGAAGCATTTCGATTCTCCAAGGACGCTGATTCCAGGTTCGAGGACGGAGCACATCTTCACGCTGGTGAAATGGAACCAACAGCAGTTTTCTTTGAAAACTTTCCTCTAGAACTTCAATCAACAGATAAGGTAGTCGTGAACGTTTCTTGTATTATTTGAGTCATGTAGCGATATCTGAGCAACCATTTTTCCCATATTTTCTGTCCCATTTATTTTTGCCCCATTTTCTTGATTATCATTTCTGTACTCAGTACACTTCGATGATTTATGCCTTCTTCTACGATTTGTTGAGACAGTGTTATGTCATTGGCATACTTAAATAATTTTGGATCAGTTGAGACTGATAATTTAGATTCTTTCAATAATTTGCATATTTTTGTAGTCACGATTTGACTGTAAAGTTAACGATTGCTATGGCAGATTTGAAGTCAGACAGCGTGTCATTTTATTAAAGTAATTCTATTCAGTAAATTACTTTGACCAATTTTCTGTCATCCTCAAGAAAGAAGAATGATTAAATGATTTTAGAGCGTTAAAATCTAATACGTTATCGACGATCTTTGAAATACTAGTCGTCTTATGAACATGATTGCAACATAGACATTTATCATTGCATTATAGACAATTTTATGAAATATGAACTTTGATTACGATTTATTGAATACACTATAGTCATGAACATTTGATAGGAATTTTTCCCAATTATAGATTGGAACAATAATGTTTGCATTCCACAATCTAATTGTATTCTATTCGACTATTTATGCAATTTAGATGAACTTTGATTGAAGATAGTATTTTTATACTGCGTTACTTTGATGATATTAATCTCAATTTTGATAGACCAGGGAGGAGTGTCTAATCGTATTTGCTATTAAATTTATTTGTGATTGGCAAATTTTTACTTCATATCGATTCATGAATGAAACCCACGAAGGTTGAATAATAACAGTCATTAATACAATTGATGAATGTAAGAATTTTTGAAGAGGAACAATGGATGTATAATCGTTAGTTCAGTGGACCTGTAAAAGTCGCTGATGAGTAATGCCCTTGAATAATGAAGGAGGTTCCCACAGTAATAAATGAAGTTGTTGAATTTATGAGTGGAGGTTTTTGTATGTAATTTGGGAGATTTTGATGCCATATATATGAAGATATATGATGAATTCTGGGCCTATTGTTGAGCAATTTTGTGCGTTTTGAGCGAAGTATTTTTCCGCTGAATGTATTGTCCTGGTTCTTTGAAAGTTATTCATGTGAAGATACTGTTAAAGTTAACAAGAGTGTTAAATAATTTGAGATGAAGATTTTGAATGGAGGTTACCGTCACAAATAATTATAATAATTATTAAACCTTATTAAACCTGAATTTGACATTCAAATATAACTAACCTTCATTGGTCGATTATATCAACACAATTTAAGTAATTATCAACCGGATAAACGTGTGGTTTAATGTATTTCTTGTATAAATAATATAAACAATATTAATATTGTAAATAATTTTGTAAATATCTTTGATAACAATTTGTAATGAGAGGGATTAATAGAGGCGTGTATAAGTTTTCAATTGTCGTTTGACATTGTTATAAACAATTTATTATTGTTATAAGTAATTAATGAACTTTTGTTATTAACATTTAGAGTTTTGTTATTATTCTCTAAACAACGCTAATTAAGCAAGTGGATTGAACAATTAAACATGATTTGGGAGTATTGGAGTATTTCACTGGTGTTTGAATGGAGCATTTAAAAGATTTACGTGATAATATTTCAGTTGAGATGTGGACATTTAACGTGTTTTGAAAAGAGAGCTAAGCTCTGAGGTAACTCGCTTATGCTAGGGTTGAACGGAGGGGTGAGTCCACTTTGACGATGCAGGTGCATTGCAGCTGGCCCGGACAACTGTATGATAGAGGCCAAGGACGTCTCCATAATAGCCTTGTGGCTATAAATAAAATATGAAGTATATAAACACGCAAACCAATTGCTATATGTGTCTCGTCCCAAATCCCGTTTCCATTCCAAGTGCATTATTATAATTACGTTATTTTGAGCTTGAGAAAGCTGAAACATTGTATGTAGAGTATACAAGTCCGACAGGAGGACATGGCTATGTGGTCGATGGCTTCTGATTGCCACGTGGATTTTGTTGTTTTATTTTTGTTAAATTCATTCTTTATGTGAAATAAATTATTGTGCAGTTTAAAGTTTCTCGTCTTCGTTATGGTTCATTTTTAATATCATGGTGGAGGTTATAGTGAGGGCATACTTTAAGTGATCCAGTTGACAACCCAGTCCCCGAGATAAATTTAAGAGGTAAGTAAAGGTAAGTATGAACCCCCGTATATTTTGGTGTGTTCCACAATAATTTTCTTGTTAACTATTGTGCTCTAATCTCGATAGTATCTGTCAGTGCCATTTTCATTGATGTAGCTGTGCCGGTGCGTTTGATTATTGGCAATCCGATTGAGGGGGCGGATATCTGACAGCCTACTATCCGGATAACGGGGACACTAGGATTGGCAACCCTAAAACGTGGGGCACGATCAGCAAAACATTGGATTACCAAGTTATTGCAGTAGAATTGGCACCGCAATTTTTGTGGAGTGTTCGAATAACATTGGATTACCAAGTTATCGATGTCAAAGGGATTGTGAAGACTCAAATAAAGAGGTTGATTCTTTGTTAGATGTCTTAGCCAATTTTAGAATTTGAGAGTGTGATTATATAGGGATTAAATGTTGTGTTGTATTAGGAAAATTACACTCAGAAAAGATCAGATCTTATACAACTTGAGAGAGGTTAAATAGGCTGGAAACTTAGAAAAATCGCCTATGATCTGGAATCTTATTTTATTTGACCGGCTTATGACATGTGTAGTCATATTAAAGATAAAATTAAACTATTTGGATTGTAAATGTAAATTATTTGTGTTAGGATATTTTAAAATGAACCAAAGAAATTTGAACATGTGCTTGAGTTTATTTCAACATGAAGTGTCTACGAAGGTTAATTATAAGGTAATTATAAGTTAGATTTAAGACAGAAAATTGCTCAAATTTATATATGGTGAAAAATGTTGCTCAGATGTTGTTATTTTGCTCTGTTTGATGTATGTCCCTAAAGCAGTTTATTATTGAAATATTATTGAAATCGCAGATGAGAGTTTAAGGAAGATGTTGGAGGAGATGGAAGTTAGGAATGCTAGTAGAATGAAGCAGATGATGGAGGAGAATGCTAGTAATATGTCTGCTAGAATGGAGGAGAATTCTAGTAGTTTGTCAGCTAATTTGTCTATTAGGCTGGATGAAAGTGTGAGGGAAATGGAAGCTAGGAATACTAGTCGAATGGAGGAGAATGCTAGTAATTTGTCTGCAAATTTGAAAGATAGCATGAATGAAAGTTTGAAAGTTCTTCAGACCAGTTCTGCAAACCTAGAAAATAATGTGTCGCGTTTACAGATCAGTACCCAGGGAATCGAGAATGCTGTAAGTGACATTCACAAAGATGTGTCTGATGTTAAAATAGATGTTTCTAAGGTACAGAAAGATCTTACTATGTTGAATCTTGATGTTGCCAATGTCCGGGGTGATATTTCATGTGCTAGAGCTGAATTAATTGTTGTTAGGAATGATGTTGCTACTGTACAAGACAAAGTAGAGGAAGTTCAAAGAGAGGTTAGAAATGCTCGAACTGATGTGTCAAATGTTCAAGTTGACATCAATAATATTCATTCAGATGTTAATGATATGCAAAGCGATATCAATAAAATACAAGTAGAAGTCAATACTGTTTTTGTCGACATTGCTAAAGTTCAGACTGATGTTAACAAAGTTAGGGAAGAAATTGAAACTTCAAAAACGCTTTGTACTCGTAACATTAGTGCATTAACAACTCGATTAGTTGACGAGTCTGTTAGGACAACAGCTTCTTTAGCTGGTTTAAAATACGATGTAGAGGTCATGAGAACCCAAGTATTAGATCACAATCGTTTACTTAAAGAAGACATTGAGGTAGATATCGCGGAAATGTTAACTGCAAATGTAACGGTTTGGAAAGAGGAATGGAACAGGTCAAGTGGGGAACATGTAGATCAGATTCAGGAGCGAATTGAAAGAAAACTTGCCAGTACACAAGTAGACATTAATAATGAAGTAGTTCAGATTAGGAAAGACTTGAATGTAAGGATGGATTCGCTATCCGAAAAGCAGGTAGAGGATAGAACTCAAATAGGTCAGGACGTGCAAGCATTAAAAACTGCGTTAGAGGAACAAATTCATAAGGTTGTCTCTGATGTTAATGAAACTACGAGCAAACTGCAGAATTTGAAACTAGGAGAAGCTAGCATGATGGAAAACTATAAGGAAGAGTTGATTAGGAAAGTCATCACGGAAATCACAGACAAGGATACTGAAGGATTGAATGGTGAAGAGGATAGAAATTACGTGAGAAGATGTAACCTCGCTACAGAAGAGAGAGATATTAGTCCTGAGGAACGTATATCCAGATTCAGGGAAGAAGAAGAGGATCGGAATATTGAACCTGAATGGAAGTATCGTGATAGTGGGAAACATTATATGGATTCATATCCGAGAAATGTGACAGTCATCCGGAATTTTGAAGACAAACCTCAAAAATTTAGCAACACTGATAGTCTCACACCGATCGAATATATCAGGAATCTTAAAGACTATTTCATAGAAGCCCACATTCCTAGAGAGAGAGAGATGAGAATCGTAGAAATATTTCTAGCTGGAGGACCCCTCGAATGGTTTAGAGCATTTCGGTACACTTTCAGCAATTTTGACGAATTTGCAGAGGCACTGATAAAACGATTCTGGTCCATAGAAGCTCAGAAATCATTAAGAGCTGAGGTATACTCGAGGAAGTATTCAGGTACTCTTCCAACACGGTACGCTGATTTCTTCACGAGTCAGTTATCACGCTTGAGATTTTTGCAACCCCCATTGTCAACAGAGCAGTTGATAGATGCGATTTCACGTATGCTGCCTGTGGAAGTAAGAAGACTGATCAGATCCTCAAATATCAGAGATTTGACAAGTATGGACGAATTATTGAGAAGGCTTGACTACACGAGTCCAATGCCAAATTTAGTACAAAAAGGTCAGAGGCACGAATTCAAAGACGTTAATACGGTCTACATGGATCAAGTGCAGCAAACCGATAAGCCTGAGGAAGAAAAAACTGAAAATGTAGGTCCTCACAGGAATAATTATTTCCGCAACAACAGATCCCAAGGTTACCGTCCATATCAGCAAAGACGAGGCTGGAATAATAATAGAGGGAATTACAACAACGGAAGAGGTAGATACTATAACAATGGTTATAATAGAAACTACAATCGAAATAACCAGTACCAGAATCAGAATCAGAATTCTCAAGGTCAGGTTATGACACCCGACAAGTATCAAGAGAGAAAGAAAGTCAGCAGTATCTGAAGGAATTACGAGAAAAGGAAGCTGAAAATCAAAAGAAAAGACAGGATGTAGTGATCGATTCTGGTCCTTCTACAAGTCAGCAGGGGAACTTTGAGATTGGTAACACAAAAAAAAAACGCCGATTTCTCAAAGACAGTGAGAAACTATGAATACATTGCCACACCACAACTAATTACCATTAATGAGATTTACAAAGTAACTGATGAGGACTTATTAGAAGAGAGAGGAATCGTCAAAGAGGAAAGACCATGTGCCTTACCTATTATTTCTGTACTGATAGATGGCCAACAGTATAAAGCTCTTATGGATACTGGTGCAATTATTTCAATCATTTCTGATGAATGCTATCAAAGTCTGTTAAAAGGAGAAAACATGACAGTTTTACCTGTTTCTACCGTCAAAGTGAGAGGAATTTTCCAAGACAAGGCAGTGAAATGCAAGATCAAAGTGCTGTTGAACTTTGAAATTGATGGAAGGAATTATGAACAGATCTTTATTGTGGTTAACAAGATCCATTTCGATATTGTGCTAGGAATCGATTTTATATCGAAAGTTGGAGCCATTATTGATATGAAGAATAGGAGTATTAGCTTCAATGATGGGTACATGATCACAGAAGAGATCGAAGAACAGGACGTGAAAAACAGTCTGGAGATAGACCTTAGGGAAGAAATTTTAAATACCATTATTAATGAAGTGGAGAAGATAACAGAAATACCCAGTAGAAAAACTGAAGGATTTGAAGAAATTCAGGGGGAATTTGAGGATTTGATAAAGGAATTCCAAGATATTTTTGATGATAAGCCTGGATTGATTAAAGACTATAAGTATAAGATAAGGCTGACCGATGAAACCCCTTACCAAAAGAGAATATACCCCATACCTGAGAAATACTATCAAGAAGTACGAGGGTTGATCAGAAAAATGGAGGTAGACGGGATTATTAAAAAACAGGCGTCGTCTTACATAAACCCCATCACTGTAGTGAAGAAAAGTAATGGTCAGATACGTCTTTGTCTCGATGCTCGGACCATCAACTTGAAGATTCTTCCAGAAAATGACCGACCACCTAAGATCAGAGATCTGCTTAGAAAGTTCAAAGGGAGAGCATGTTTCAGTGTTCTTGACTTGACATCTTCGTTTTACCAAGTTCAACTGGAGGAAGAAAGTATGCAGTACCCTGGATTCCTATTTGACCAGACGTCATGGGTCTTTGTGAGAATGCCTTTTGGAATGGTCAACAGTGGACCAGCACTTATTCGAGCACTTGATAGCAAGCTCACTGACGAAGTAAAGGAGAATGTAATCTGCTACATTGACGATTTAATTGTATCTTCACCCAACGCCGCAGAACATTTAGTGCACTTGAGAAAGTTGTTTGAAAATTTAAGGGAGGCCAATATCAAGGTCAATTTTGGAAAATGTCAATTCTTGAAGAAGGAGATCAATTACTTGGGGCATACTATTGATAAGGATGGATATCATCAAAACATGCAGAAAGTAGATGCGATCACAAGGTTCCCAAAGCCAACTAAGTTGAAACAAGTCAGGGAATTTGTAGGCGCATGCCAATTTATTAGCAGCCACTGTCCGAGATACTCTGAAATTATGGCTCCTCTGTATGATTTACTCAAGAAAAATAATAGATGGAAATGGAGTACCGCAGCAGACGAGGCTTTTGAGAAAGCGAAGGAGATGCTCAGAAACAACGTCAAACTGGAGTACCCAGACTTTGAGAAGGTGTTCTATATAGAGTCTGATGCATCAAGAATAGGCATTAGTGCAGTCTTATACCAAAAAGACGAGGCAGGCAACAAGCACTACATTGCGTTCACTAGTCGAAAGTTAAAGAAACACGAGGAAAACTACTTTACGACAGAACTAGAAGCGTTAGCTTTTGTTACAGCTTTGCAAGCTTGGAAAAAAATGTTGCTGGGACATAAGGTTATCATTATTACAGATCACAAAGCACTTCAGTTTATGCTGCAAACTGACATGTCTAGTGATAGATTGACACGTTGGGCTTTGTTCACCCAACAGTTTAATGCCACTATCGTCCATCAGCCTGGGAAAGATAACTTACTGGCTGATGCTTTATCACGTAACCCTATCAAAAATGTGCAGATACACCATGTACAATTGGAGCAGCAAGATCAAGAGACCGTTAGGAGGTTAGCCCGAATCGGTGTGTCACAGAAGAGACACGCTCCAATCAGGAAAATGTACAGGTTTCTTAAGGGTTACATGGACAATATTGATGTTGACTATGTAGCTACACAGAGAGATTCACGACACTTTGTCTTGAGTGGAGACATCGTATGTAAGTATGCTGACTCTGCGCATACAAAGCTTCGAATAGCCGTGCCACCTAAACTTGTTGTCAATTTAGTGTGGGTAGCTCATCACGCAACTGGACATGCGGGTTTAGATAAAACTCTTGATACTCTTAAAGAGAGGTTTATTTGGACTAACATGCGTTCCAGCATTGCTAATGTCATTCGTTCATGTGATAAATGTCAAAGAGCAAAGTATGCTTCCGCTCTATTAAAAGGAAAACCTAAGGCTATGATTCCCTCTAAACCAAATGAACTCATGGCGACAGAAATATTTGGTCCTTGTCCGAAGGGATACCAGGGTAATCAGTACCTGTTGGTTACCGTGGATGTCTTCTCAAAATTTGTAACCATGAGTCCCATGCAAAAAGCTAACACGAGGAACGTTGTAAGCAGACTGGAACATGCTGTATTTCCAAAAGCTTGTAAACCAGAATATCTACTTTCGGATCATGGAGCTCAGTTTACGTCCTTAGAATTTGCTGCAGATATGGAAAGGCTTGGTATTAAGCACATATTTTCAAGCGTGCGATATCCGGAATCGAATTCTTCAGAAAGATATATGGCTGAATTTTCGAAATTCTGAAGAATTTTCTGTCCGAACGATCATTCTGGTTGGGTGAGATTTGTACCCCTTATTGAGGAATGTTTAAATTCTACAGTGCAGGAGAGCACAGGAGAAGTGCCAATGAGACTTCATCTAGGAAGAAACCCAGAAAGGCCGTGGGACAATCTTTTTAATCACGTTCCTAGAGATCCCAACTTAGGAAGGCAGAAGAGAATGGACAGAGCGAAAGAACAACTCCAGAAAGCAGCAGATAAACGACTGAAAAGAGTAGCTGGAAAACGTTTTGGTGCTCCCTTAGAAATTGGAAATCTGGTATTATTACGCAGACCTGTCAAGGCTGACGTGGGTAAGAAAATCTATCCCAAGTTTGGAATAGTGTTCATGGGTCCGTTCAGAATTACGAATGCCTATGGAAACAACTGTTATGAACTCTACGATGATGAGAATAATGTCGTTTATGGCAAGTTCAATGCTGGGAACTTGAAGAAATATTATCCAAGAGTAAGTCAATAATAATTCAATTTCGTGTTCAAGTGAATTGAGATATTTATAACACGGAGTTTAAAAACAATTTGCAACTGTTTTTAAAACGTGGTGAAGGGAGAATGCCCCCGTAAATTGAATTATATTGAGACCACGATGGCTGTATTGGCAAATATGAATAAAGTTATGGCTGTCATAGTTGTGACGTGGATATTCATGACGTAGGCACGGATGACGCAGATTTCATGCAAGTAGGCTGGTTGAGCTGAGATTCTTGGTGACGTCATGATTTTGTTCGAGAAAGATCTGAAATTTTACGACGCAGTCGCAGGAAACAAGGTATTGTGCTAAGGAAGAAGTTACGCTATTGGAGGAGAGACTCGAACCAATGAACGATAGTTTGGAAGGAAGACGGAGATTGCTGAAACTACGATATTTAATTACTTTTGGCATGCAGATTTGTGGAAAACTATTTTCAGTTATGGCATTGATTTGGAATTTTGAAGAAATTAATTTTGAGTTTTTGAAATTTGAAAATCCGTCAAGTATAGCCAAAGTTGAAACTTCTAGCAATGACGGAGCAACGAACTATGGAAGGGATGGATACGCCCCTTAAGAAGTTGATAAAAGGTCGTGCACAGGATAGAGGAGCTCTCATATCTCTCATATATCTGATATTCTGATAACGCATATATATTTCAGATGTTATATAGTCATTTATGTTCGACCCTCACTATTATGTGTCAGATAACTGTATCATAATGATGGTCATTATAACACTGTTTTCCATTATGATACAGTTTCTCCAGCCAATCAGAGCTCGTTCATTGACAAATTAGGTAACGATAACTTCGCGCATGCGCTCAAAATCCAACATGTCGGACATAAACACAACATCGAACTATAATAAATTACCGACATGGAATACCCACCGTCCATATGTTCGCGTAAATAAACTGGCGAATATGAGACAAGAAATAGCACTGTACCTTAAAATCAGCAACACTAATTTCTACACAGCGCATTGTCTTCAACTGACACCGGTGACAATATTACTGAGGGACGGCAGATGTAAACATATGGTTTGCATATGGCATTGCAAATACACAGAGCGCATGCGTCGGTGGTTCAAAGCTCTTGAAAGGCAGAGATATAACACCCAACGCTCGCTCTGCGATCACAAAATTCCAGTAGCTGACTCTCAACAGATATTTATGAATATTTATGTTAAAACATACAATAAAGTTATAATTATCGTCGAACATAAACAGTCGTATGCAACTCGCCTATAATGGTAATTAAGACACTCGTATGGAAATTATAAAACTCGCATACGCTCGTTTTATAAAAAATACTCGTGTCTTAATTATAGCCATTATAGGCTCGTTTCATAATGTACTATTTCGAGTGAATAAGTGAAGCAAGTTGTCTTTAGCGTGTGGTTAAAGCCCGGCGCATCGAACGAACACGGGGCAGTTCCATTTTACGCTGTTCGAAACTAGGTGAAGTTGTAACGCTCACATTAACGTTTCTACCAGATAAGATATAAAGAGTTAACTTCTGCCTTCATTATAATTCAATTGGGCAGTACAACATTGAGGTGTGTAGAAGATTTGAACAATTTCACAGTTATACTTCGAAAGATATTGGCACTTTAAGGCTGCCAACAAAAGTGATTTTCTCGCCACATGAGAAACACTTTTAAAATTTCCACAGTATACACTACGGCTGACACGTGTTACAACCGTGATATTGGAGAATACGTTTGGTGTTACAACGATACATTTTACTATGGAACATTATAATCTTGCAGTGCTTTCAATGATTATAACAGAAGTTGAGATGGAAGGCTAAGGCTTTAATGCAATTGGGACATATATCGATGGAATGAAGTAACAGCATGGAACTTCGTTAATCGTCATTCTACAAAAGCGAGCATGTAGTGAACATCCAACTACACTCATGCATCGTGAATCCATCGCTGAATTATATCAAATGACAGTGGAAATATTTTCATACTCCACGATTATGAATATTTCTGCGGAAATAACTGCAATAAACTTCATGGCGAATTACGACTGGAACTTCAGGGAACTTTCAAGAGAGGCCAGGGAGGACCCGGCTCACAAAGAAGAATTTTGCCAGAAGGATGTCTTTCGTATACATGGAGCAGTGCAATTTCCGGAGGAGGAAGCATTTCGATTCTCCAAGGACGCTGATTCCAGGTTCGAGGACGGAGCACATCTTCACGCTGGTGAAATGGAACCAACAGCAGTTTTCTTTGAAAACTTTCCTCTAGAACTTCAATCAACAGATAAGGTAGTCGTGAACGTTTCTTGTATTATTTGAGTCATGTAGCGATATCTGAGCAACCATTTTTCCCATATTTTCTGTCCCATTTATTTTTGCCCCATTTTCTTGATTATCATTTCTGTACTCAGTACACTTCGATGATTTATGCCTTCTTCTACGATTTGTTGAGACAGTGTTATGTCATTGGCATACTTAAATAATTTTGGATCAGTTGAGACTGATAATTTAGATTCTTTCAATAATTTGCATATTTTTGTAGTCACGATTTGACTGTAAAGTTAACGATTGCTATGGCAGATTTGAAGTCAGACAGCGTGTCATTTTATTAAAGTAATTCTATTCAGTAAATTACTTTGACCAATTTTCTGTCATCCTCAAGAAAGAAGAATGATTAAATGATTTTAGAGCGTTAAAATCTAATACGTTATCGACGATCTTTGAAATACTAGTCGTCTTATGAACATGATTGCAACATAGACATTTATCATTGCATTATAGACAATTTTATGAAATATGAACTTTGATTACGATTTATTGAATACACTATAGTCATGAACATTTGATAGGAATTTTTCCCAATTATAGATTGGAACAATAATGTTTGCATTCCACAATCTAATTGTATTCTATTCGACTATTTATGCAATTTAGATGAACTTTGATTGAAGATAGTATTTTTATACTGCGTTACTTTGATGATATTAATCTCAATTTTGATAGACCAGAGAGGAGTGTCTAATCGTATTTGCTATTAAATTTATTTGTGATTGGCAAATTTTTACTTCATATCGATTCATGAATGAAACCCACGAAGGTTGAATAATAACAGTCATTAATACAATTGATGAATGTAAGAATTTTTGAAGAGGAACAATGGATGTATAATCGTTAGTTCAGTGGACCTGTAAAAGTCGCTGATGAGTAATGCCCTTGAATAATGAAGGAGGTTCCCACAGTAATAAATGAAGTTGTTGAATTTATGAGTGGAGGTGTTTGTATGTAATTTGGGAGATTTTGATGCCATATATATGAAGATATATGATAATTTTTGGGCCTATTGTTGAGCAATTTTGTGCGTTTTGAGCGAAGTATTTTTCCGCTGAATGTATTGTCCTGGTTCTTTGAAAGTTATTCATGTGAAGATACTGTTAAAGTTAACAAGAGTGTTAAATAATTTGAGATGAAGATTTTGAATGGAGGTTACCGTCACAAATAATTATAATAATTATTAAACCTTATTAAACCTGAATTTGACATTTAAATATAACTAACCTTCATTGGTCGATTATATCAACACAATTTAAGTAATTATCAACCGGATAAACGTGTGGTTTAATGTATTTCTTGTATAAATAATATAAACAATATTAATATTGTAAATAATTTTGTAAATATCTTTGATAACAATTTGTAATGAGAGGGATTAATAGAGGCGTGTATAAGTTTTCAATTGTCGTTTGACATTGTTATAAACAATTTATTATTGTTATAAATAATTAATGAACTTTTGTTATTAACATTTAGAGTTTTGTTATTATACTCTAAACAACGCTAATTCAAGCAAGTGGATTGAACAATTAAACATGATTTGGGAGTATTGGAGTATTCCACTGGTGTTTGAATGGAGCATTTAAAAGATTTGCTTGATAATATTTCAGTTGAGATGTGGACATTTAACGTGTTTTGAAAAGAGAGCTAAGCTCTGAGGTAACTCGCTTATGCTAGGGTTGAACGGAGGGGTGAGTCCACTTTGACGATGCAGGTGCATTGCAGCTGGCCCGGACAACTGTATGATAGAGGCCAAGGACGTCTCCATAATAGCCTTGTGGCTATAAATAAAATATGAAGTATATAAACACGCAAACCAATTGCTATATGTGTCTCGTCCCAAATCCCGTTTCCATTCCAAGTGCATTATTATAATTACGTTATTTTGAGCTTGAGAAAGCTGAAACATTGTATGTAGAGTATACAAGTCCGACAGGAGGACATGGCTATGTGGTCGATGGCTTCTGATTGCCACGTGGATTTTGTTGTTTTATTTTTGTTAAATTCATTCTTTATGTGAAATAAATTATTGTGCAGTTTAAAGTTTCTCGTCTTCGTTATGGTTCATTTTTAATATCATGGTGGAGGTTATAGTGAGGGCATACTTTAAGTGATCCAGTTGACAACCCAGTCCCCGAGATAAATTTAAGAGGTAAGTAAAGGTAAGTATGAACCCCCGTATATTTTGGTGTGTTCCACAATAATTTTCTTGTTAACTATTGTGCTCTAATCTCGATAGTATCTGTCAGTGCCATTTTCATTGATGTAGCTGTGCCGGTGCGTTTGATTATTGGCAATCCGATTGAGGGGGCGGATATCTGACAGCCTACTATCCGGATAACGGGGACAGTACCTACTGTAAGGCCACGGCCGCCTCCTTCCCTATTCCTAGCCTATCCATCCCAATCTTCCATCCCTTCCCATCCCTCATGAGGCCCCTGTTCGCTTTGCAGGTGAGGCCGCCTGGGCGAAGTGCTGATCACA
This sequence comes from Meconema thalassinum, assembly GCA_946902985.2. NCBI lineage: Eukaryota > Metazoa > Arthropoda > Insecta > Orthoptera > Tettigoniidae > Meconema > Meconema thalassinum. The sequence continues at coordinate 2,093,263,224 of OX336388.2, read as the reverse complement.
CCTCCCCAGTTGTATCCATTCCGACCAGATGTTCCAAGCTCCAGGACACTTCCCATAGAGGCGGTAGTGGTGAGTTCCCTCGCTGAGTCCGTGGGAACCACCAAGCTAGAGGGGTAAATTGATTAAATAAAAAAATAAAAAATAAAAAAATTGAATATCAATTGCACTACGTGATTATTTGGAATCTGAAATGTGCATTTTTCAATCCAAATTGCATTGTTTATTTTCAATTTCAATTACATTTTGTTAGTATTTTGAACTTCAATTGCATTTTGTACGTATTTTCAATCTCATTTTCATTTTCTAAGTATTTTGAATTTCACTTGCATTTTGTAGTTATTTCGACTGTACATTGCATTTTGTGCGTATTTTGAACTTAACCTGCATTTTGTGTGTATTTTTCAATCTATTCCTTTTGTGAGTATTTTCGTTCTAAATTCCCTTTTGTAAGTGTTATCGCTCTCCATTTTGTGAGTAGTTTCAGTCTGAGTTCCTTTTTGTACGTCTTTTTCCTTCTCTCTTAATTTTCGTTCTGATTTCCACTTCATTGACATTTTCGCTATCACCCAGATCATTAGAGGCCGATAATCTAGATGTTAGGCCCCTTAAAACAACAATCATCATCATTTACATCCCCTCCGAAGGAAGGCATACTGAAGGATTTTTAACGCTCTTAAAATTCCGACGACTTCGGCCGGGTTTGAACCCGCTATCTTGGGCACAGCAGTTCAGCATGCAACCAACTACGCCACCCAAGCCGCTAACGTTATTGCGATAGTATATGATAAATACGGTAATCTTGTCGAAACGAAGTGTTTCGTTCTGTAACACATTTACCTAAATGCAATCATGGAGTTTTCCGGTACATTGCCTAATTACGTTACGGTTACGGTTAAGTTATCTAGCCCTGGTTGTAACGTTCCCATCAATTTGCCTACACAAGGCTTCCATCCAAACTTCAATAATATCTCGAAATAACATCAGCGTTCATGTACGTACACTTGCGTGTAACAGAAAGGATCGTTACTCCGGTACAAAACTAGAGTTCCATTCAGTAACGAATCGATGAAAGGCAGAGGTCGTAATGTTACAAGTGTACCGAATGGTGCGCGGAACGAAATGAGTAACGTTACTCCGCCGTATACCGCATGGCAGTAGGGTTCCAATCTGTACCGTGCCCATGTACCGAAGAGGCAGTAACGTTATAACTGTACCGAATGGTGCATGGAACGAAATGAGTAACGTTACTCCACCGTGTACCGTATGGGAATAGAGTTCCAATTTGTACCGTGCTCATGTAACGAACAGTCTATAACGTTACTGCAGTACCGAACGAAATCATGTAACCGAATGATACTGTTACACCTCGAGTTTCGTTACGTTACCCGTTACGTTAAGTTACGGGTCCCTGGTCATAAGCACTCCGTAGTGGGCTTAAATCAATATTTATTTTTTAATTATTAAATTTTATTTTAACTTTTAAATTTTTAAATAAAAAAATGTGTATTAATTTCTTACGCCGTAAAGATTATTTTGAGAAAATAATATTAATATTGACGTCTTGAATAACATTCCACATCATTTATTGTTACTTCATTATTATTTCATAAAAATTTAAATAACATTTTTTTTAAATATACATCGAGTTGAGCCTCTATGGACTGCGTGGTAACAACCAACTTCACTTTAGTGTCTAGGTCTTGCTCTTGTTCCGGCTTTGACTTCCTGCCAGTATCTTCTGACCCCAGCGACGAGTGCCTGTTTATGTTCCTCGGACAAAGGTCCTCTCCGTCTTCCGGAAGTTGATGCCATTTTAAAACCTTGGTAGTTGTTCACCAATCTTCTAAATGTGTTCCTGTCACGAATTTCTCGGTCTAGAATACCAATATGTCTGAGATCTTTTTCGCATTCCTCGAACCATCTCGGCCTTGTTGCCTTAGACTTGATGAAACTCCATATTCTTTTGGTTAATCGATCATCAGTCATTCTCATGAGGTGACCGTAAAATAGTAGCCTTCTCTTCTTAATTGATGCTGTGATAGGGTCTATGTTCTTGTACAAGTCCTCATTTGCTCTCATTCGCCACTGTCCATCAACCCATCTATTACCAAGAATTTTTCTTAATATCCTACGCTCTCTTTTTTCCAGTTGGTCGGCTTGACCTTTAGTGTTCATGGTTAATGTTTCGGACGCATATAATCCCTCAGGTTTTACAACTGTGGTATAGTGTCGGAACTTGGCCCCTATACTCATAGACTTTTTGTTAGAGATATTTTTTGTAATGTGGTATGCCTGGTCTAACTTCCTCATCCTGACATTAATTGCTTCCTCTTCTAATCCATTCTGCTGGATGACTTCACCGAGATAACGGAAATTTGTGACTCGACTGATTTTTCCAAGGTGAGTGATAATCCATTCAGGTCCATCGCAGATGTTTGTCATATATTTTGTCTTCTGAATAGAAATCTGGAGTCCTACCTTTTCAGCAATTTCTGACAGCCTATTGATCTTGTTGACTGCTGAATCTATGTCCTTAGCAAAAATGGCCAGGTCATCCGCAAAGGCCAGACAGTCAACGTATATCCCTTTGTGCTTAGGACCCAGTCTGAACCGATCTTCATTTCTTTCTTCTTGGTCTAACATCTTCCTCCATTCTCGAATGACTTTTTCCAAAACACAGTTGAAGAGGAGTGGAGATAGTCCGTCTCCCTGTCTGACGCCCGTTCTAATTGTAAACGGTTCTGATATCTCTCCCATAAATTTGACTTTCGACACTGTGTTGGTCAGAGTTTGTTTGATCAAATTTCTAGATGTATCATCCACTCCAAACTCTTCCAAAATATTCATTAATGACTCCCGGTCGATGGAGTCATACGCTTTCTGAAAGTCAACAAACACGACCACGTAACTATATCCTCCTGTCTTCTTGTACCTGATGATGTTCTTCAGGTTAATGATCTGTTCCGGGCATGAACGACCCTTTCTGAAGCCAGCCTGGTATTCCCCGATCTGTTGGTCAAGATGCGCTTCTATTCTATTCTGAACTGCTTTGGGGAAAATCTTATACGGAACAGATACTAATGAGATGCCTCTATAGTTGTTGACATTCTTTTTATCACCTTTTTTGTGTAGAGGATGGATTAGTGCTGACAGCCATTCAACTGGTAACATCCCAGTTCTCCATATCTCTTCAAAAAGTTTGACTAGTACATCTAGAGTTTCATCATTCGCCAGCTTCAGTAGTTCCGCCACTATTGAATCTTCACCAGCTGCTTTATTATTCTTTAAACTGTTGATAATTTGTTTGATCTCCTCTTTACACGGTGGGGATGAGTTGAGTAGTTTGTGGATCGGATCGCACACAGTGAATCGTTCTTTCGGTTCATCACAATTAAGCAATTTTTCAAATTAACGAGACATGATCGTACAGTTTTCTTTGTTGGTCAGGCCCAGCTTCCCATTTTCATCTCCAAAACAGAGGCTGGGGGCTTGATACCCTTTCAAATTGGACTTGAACGTTTGATAGAAGTCTCTGGTATTGTTTTTCCGGAAATCCTGATCGATCTCTTCTAACTGCTGCTTCTCATATAATCGCTTGGCCCTTCGGAAAGTTCTGGCTGCTTCTTTTCGAGCTTCACGGAACACATCGAAATCTTCAGGTCTTCGGGTCGAGTTCCACTTTTTCCAGGCATTTGTTCTTTGAGTCAGCACTTCATCACAATCCTCATTCCACCATCTATGCTGTCTCTTCTTAGCTGTCAGGATTGTAGTATTAGCTGCTTGTTGGATCTTGGAGGCAATGTCCGTCCATTTATGAGATTCAAAAGTCAGTTGCTGGTGGTATTGTTCTAATACATTTTGATCGATTTTCAACTTTTCAAGGTCATATTTACGAATCTTATTTCCTTGTTTCTGGGTCTTATTGAGAGGAATGAAATTTATTTTGATCTTAGAGAGGTAATGGTCTGAATCGAACTGGGCACCTCTCTGCACTTTAACATTCATTATTTCCTTAATCGCTCTCCTAGAGATTGCGACATGATCGATCTGTTTCTCTCCACACACATTGCCCGGTGATCGCCAAGTCTTTTGTTTGCTTGTTTTGTGTTTGCAGAACGTTGACATTATCTGAAGATTGAAGGTGCGACACAGATTGACGAGTCTTATACCATTTCTGTTCGTCATCTTGTGAGCAGGATAGGCTCCGATTGTTGATCTGAATTGCGGTTCTGTTCCCAGCTGAGCGTTAAAGTCACCTAGTAAGATCTTGATGTTCTTTGATGGTATTCTCTCCAACTGTTCTTCAAGGAGGTCCCAAAACTGTTCAACTTTCTCAGGATTACGTCTGTTGTCCTCATTGATCGGTGCATGAGCATTGATCAGCGTGTATCCTTTGTTACCGCAGCTGAGAGTTAGAATAGAAAGTCTCTCAGAAGGGCTAAGGAATTCCACTATTGAACTGACAACCTTCTTACGAACAACAAAAGCCGTGCCAAGTAAAGGCATGTTCTTACCTATTTTCACAGCTCTTTCTCCTTTATAAATCCTATACCCCTCAATATCCATTATGTCCTGATCTAGGTATCTCGTTTCTTGGATGGCCAAGATGGTTATGTCATGTTTGTCCATCATCATTGTCAATTCTTTATGTTTTCCAACTTTAAGTAGTGAATTGACGTTCAGCGTCCCAAAGTAGTATTTCTGTTTCGTCTTCAATTTTGTACTTGCAGTAATACCCTCAAAGCATCTAGTTTCAGGCTCCCCAGAATCCACAGGCCTGATTGCGCTCCTAAGAACGGTAGATTCCCCCAACGAGGTACTACCTGGGGTAGTGTTTTTTTTGTGACGACATTCCATGATGCTTGGTTGTTCAAACCAGTGTGGGTCAGAAAGCTCCTTCCCAGTAATAGAACCGAGGTTGTAAGCCCCGGGGCTCAATAACAGGCCGCTCCTCTGGAGACAGACGCCTTTCGCAGCCGCTTCACAGAAGAACAGACGCTGCTAAATGAAGATAGTTCTTCCGCTTTATCCACCGTTGAGACCCGAAGCCTTCTTCCGCTTTCAAAACCGTTGACCATCTTCACCGTAACCCTGGTAAGGGGCCCTTACGAGGTACTACCAGCCGGGCCAGCTGGACCAAGGTTTTTTTACAGAGGTGTTACTCCTCTATCACTCACCACTTTGCCCTGGCTTGTGACAGGCATTGCCTGGCTTCCCATATGATGGGCCCAGGTTGGCGGGTTTAACATTATATTTATTTTTAGTGTTAACATTTTAAATTAAATTTCATGAAATGAAATTCAATTTGAAATTTTATTATATACAGACCTTGAGAGGCGAACTTAAATCAATTTATTCATATCTTCCGAAATTATATGCACGTCATCTATAATTAATTTGTGAAGTGGAATCAATTAATTTGTGCTGTCCACCTCCTCGTGTAGCTGCTAGCTATCTTGGCTGTCGCCTCGGAGGTCCAGGTTCGATCCTTGGCTCTACCAATATATTTAATTCTGGTCTGAGGGCTGGATCGGTGTATACTCAGCCTCGTGATGCAAATCTAGTTAGTTATTATTGCTTTAAGGGGCGGCACTACGAGGTCATCAGCCCCTGAGATACAAATCTGAGAATAGATGGGTTCGATTCCTATCTCAGCCTTCCTGGAAGTGGTTATCTGAGGTTTCCCACTTCTATTCCAGTCAAATGCTGGGATGATACCTAACTGAAGGCCACGGCCACCTCCTTACCAATCCTCGCCTGACATACAAATACACACACACTACTACAGAACCAAACTAATACAGGTTATTATACAAATTGTATACACACCAAAGCACACGGTGCTAAATGACCAATAAGCTCATCTACCTGTGACGAATTACAGTAGGTGAATTCATGTTTAAGCCGACCCCGTGGTGTTGGAGTAGTGCGCCTGCCTCTCACCCGGAGGCCCCGGGTTCGATTCCCGGCTCCGTCAGGGATTTTAAAACTGACGTGAGGGTTGGAACGGGGTGCACTCAGCCTCGTGAGGACAATTGAGTAGCTGTCTGACAGTGAGGCAGCACCCCGATCACAAAAACCAAGATTAACGGCCGAGGGGACCCGATGCGCTGATCACGCGTCACCCCAATAACTTCAGGCCAAATGGCTGGGCAGCGGTCGCTTGGTTGGCCTAGGCCCTTCATGGGCTGTATAGTGCCAGGGGTTGTTTGAATTCATGTTTGAGGAATTGTTTTGCGCACCATATGTCTTTAGGCAATGTGAGATACACTGTAAATTTCATAGATCTTGTTATACAGATATGAGTTAAGGGAATTCATTTATTAGAAATTGTCAAGTGCGCCGTACTGTTTTTTCAGCTGTTAATGAACAAGTCTCTACACTAGTTTCTCGGCGCAGAATTTGGTTTAGTGATATAAATATGTTACGCAGGAGCTTTTGTTATCATCAAGTGAAGATAGTGATGAACAATCCAACAAGAAGACGTACAATGACAGGATGAATTTTCATAACCTCACTTTAGTATTAACAGGTTAAAAGTTCCGTCTGATCAATACTTTTATTAATTAAGATCACTGTGTGGTCATTAGTGGGACATGTTTCACCATGAAAAATAAAGCATTAAATCATGGAATAAATATACAGTTTGTTCTTGGAATAAACATGATCGGATCATTCCTATGCAAAGACTTTTCACTTTGCAAAGAAATTGAAAAGTAATACATAGATCATGGTGGAACAGAAAGACTTTGCACTTTGCAAGAATTGAAAAGTGCAAAGTGAAAAGTGAAAAGTTGCAAAGTTTATTCGTGGAACAGGCCCCTGGTTTGCACTTGGCATTCCGATCTGCTGCCTCTCTGCCTGTTTTGACACACAGCACATGCGCCGGGTGTTCCACTGCTCTTGCCCTGACCATCGAGAATTAAGATAGTCCGTTGTCATGGCGATGTGTTTTGTGAATTTACAATAGAGCTTCTCTGTGAACTTACATTCGAATGCCCCTCGTACAAATACGATCTTGGGACTACCACTTACGAAGGAAGTATTCCAGCTCGAACGACGAAAACCAACTGAAAGTGGGTTTTAAGTATACATTTGTACCTATGTCAATTGCTATCAATGCCATTCATCTGTAAAAGTACGTGTTCGGTCGCCAGCGCCATCTGAGTATGTGATAATGTGATCACCGTGGCATTTGAGTTTGGACTTTTGCAATGCGGGAACATTGTAAATAATGGAGTATGTCTACATGTTGCCCTTGTTAAGTGTGCGTACTGTTCCATTCCGCTGTGTTTTAATCACTTCATTGCAACTCCACATTTACACTCCGACGTCGAATGAAGGACAACACAGTATCTTCTACTGTGGAAAAGATGACTATGTCAACACGGTACTGGCCACATTATCATTATCATTATCATGGTTTGAATCCTCTGCAGTCTAAAGATAGCACGGAACTTCTTAGAGACACAAACTCCATTAATTCCCGTTGAAAAGAACATTTTGAAGAGCTACTCAACAGGGACACACAGGTTGATAATAACATTTTCAACCGACTTCATCAGAGACCTCCTAAAGACCACCTTGATGATCCTCCGCCTCTATCAGAAATTGAATCTGCCATCAATCAGCTCAAAAACAATAAAGCATCAGGCATGGATGGGATTCCTGCTGAGCTCTTTAAAGTAGGGAATACTACTCTAGTTCATCACATACACCAACTCATACTTAAAATATGGACTACCATTACCATACCTAAAGACCTAAGGGATGCCTTGATAATAACCATCTTTAAGAAAGGTGATAGGGCACAATGTGGTAATTATCGAGGTATATCGTTGCTTTCTGTTGCTGGTAAAATCCTGGCCAACGTTTTATCCAACCGTTTGAAGCCGTTGGCCGAAGAAATACTGCCTGAAACTCAGTGTGGCTTTCGACCTAATCGAAGCACAACTGATATGATCTTCTGTGCTAGGCAGATGCAGGAGAAATCCAGAGAGCAAGGACGCCCTCTATATATGGCTTTCATAGATATTGTTAAAGCATTTGATTCGGTCAATCGAGAAATGCTATGGAGGATTCTTGCCACACTTGGCTGCCCCCCAAAATTCATTCAAATTCTTCGATTACTACATGATGATATGCATGGCACGGTCCTTAACAGCAATGGCCCTGGAGAGCCATTCAAGATTACAACGGGTGTCAAACAGGGATGTGTGATTGCCCCCACACTCTTTTCAATATATGTTAGTGTTGTACTAAATTTGGTCCAAGAAAAGATTCCAAAGGGTGTAGAAATTATATCCAGGACAGATGGAGGTTTATTCAATCTCAACAGATTACGTGCAAAAACTAAAGTGTCAGCTACATCCGTTCTTGATCTCCAATATGCTGATGACAATGTCATCTTAGCAAATTAAGATGAAGATCTTCAAACCACCCTGAATGTGTTCAATGAGGCATACAGAAGCATTGGTCTGGACATAAACACCAATAAAACACAGGTTCTTCATCAGCCTTCATCACATGACAGGGCTACTGCTCCTGCTATCATGATTGATGGACATAAACTAAAGAATATAGATCATTTTCCCTGTTTGGGTAGTCACCTATCAACAAATGCGAACATTGACGCTGAGATTCAACACCGCCTCCAATGTGCCAGTGCAGCCTTTGGTCGTTTGCTCGTTCGCGTGTTTGACAACCACGACATTAGCATTCTAACAAAATTATACGTTTATCAAGCTGTTGTAGTTCCCACTCTGCTTTATGGCTGCGAAACCTGGGTTACTTACAGAAGGCACCTCGTATCTTTAGAAAAATACCATCAACGATGCCTTAGGAGAATTCTTGGTATTAAATGGCAAGACCGGTGCACTAACACAAGTGTTTTAGAGGAAGCTAGCACTATTAGTATAGAGGCTCTCATTATAAAACACCAACTTCGATGGACAGGACATGTAGTTCGCATGCCTGAGTCCCGCCTCCCAAAACAAATCTTATATTGCCAGCTGAATGTCGGTCAGAGAAAGCAGGGTGGGCAATAAAAACGCTACAAAGATGTTCTGAAGACCAACTTGAAGAAATGTCAAATTGATACAGGTAACTGGGAAGCTGTCGCATCCGACCGATCAGAGTGGCGCCGCAACGTCCATCAAGGCCACTTGTACTTCGAACAAGAGAGAAGAAGGCTTCTGGCTGAAAAAAGAAATGCCAGGAAAGAGCGCATGATTCGCAGAATGATCAACCCCCAAGATCCATTGGCTGCTCAAGACCTTGTGTGCCAATATTGTGGAAGAGTCTGTGGTTCTCGGATCGGACTGTACAGTCACCAAAGAACTCACGCAATATGATTAGGCCTAATGTTGGATTACAGCGAAGATTTACATAAATGTAACTTGGAAGACAATCATACTCGTATCACGAGTGATAGCCTAAATAATAAAATAAGCATGTGTTAAGATTTCTTGTTGCAAGCAAGTGTTCAATCTTTTGCCAGATGATACCGCACCACATCTGTTTCTTGTTAATATAATGGTCCGAATTTCCTGTTGCACGGTAGTTTCTGCTGCGAAGTGTGTTTCTGCAATATTTTTGTAATGTTACCACATATATGCTAAAGGTCTAACCAATTGCTAGGAATGGATTTCCCCACTATAATGGGCCGAATTGTCTGTTGCACGGTAGTTTCTGCTGAGAATTGTGTATCTGCAATCTTTGGACGCCGTAACTTCCAAACATTGATTGTACCCTAATGCGGGGTTTTATAGATAAATGCCCGTGATGGGTAGTAGAACAGATATATCTTCGTATTTTAAGCGCACTACCAGTCGGTTTTAGCCGTTTGAGCTGGGGTACTTCCCTCGTTAGAACAACATAACATCAGCTCAGGTATTTCTACGAACAGCGTGCAATTCTCAAATATGAAATTGCCCATGATTACAGTACAGGACAATACAATATATTTTACTGAAGTGAGACCACAGACTATATAACTAGCTTTCTCTTATTACAGTCCTCTCCCCACTTAAGGTGTCAGCAGAAGCAGCTTACATTAGCGACACCTGTGCAAGCACAATGAAAGTCGCATAAATTGAACTCAGCTCATTTGAAGACTCACAGCAGAGGAACTATCTTGTATTGATCCGTGTACATCAATTCCTCTTTTGCCTCCTTCGCTTATGATACTATGTACAGTAGAACCTACTGCATTTATGTATTAAGCCAATACATGTCACGTTTTACGATCTCTAAACATTTAATGTCAGCGTTAAGGCCCGGTCGATTTCGCTTCACAACTCGTAGTATGTGATGACCATAAACTTTTACTGCTAATGTTTCTTTTCATTCTTCTTCAATCTATAATGCGTAATAAACGATACAAATAACAGCAGAATACCAGTCGATTTCTACTACTCGTTTCTTCGATGCTAAATCTGGAGGGTTGTGAGATGCAAAGCTGTACGGGAGGAATTTATTTCCGATAATTTGGGCAGTATACATTTTTTGTTCTCTCACTTTAAAGCTGGACAATAAAATTTCCTGACGCTATTCTTCAGTTACTTGTCTTTTTATGGAAAACATCAACTTTTGTTGTGTTAATGATCGTATAGAGGAGCACGCTACACCTGCGCTCGTCCTTAAAAGCCCATGATTTGCCCTCTAAGAGGGATATCAAAAGCTAGGGCCAACAGATACCAAGATGTCCGTTGAGTAGGACTTGAAATGTGACCACCGTTGGTATTTGAACCAAAAGTGTGTATTGTTCCCTTTCAGCAGTTAACATATTCACATGGCTGTGTGTTTCCTTCATAATAGAGCGGAGGGAACTGTACAAATTAAGTAAGTAAACATTGAGTGTGTGAAGCAGGGAGTGACGCACTTGATGTTTTTGGAATGCGTTGCACGCATCTGAAGTTCAAACCCTGCGCGCTTCTCTTGACGCACAGACAATATCTCATGATCCAACCTTCTGACCCACCCCACTGACCCCTTCACTCACCGACGGGGCGCAATTGCTCTGGTCTCACAGCGCCATTGGCAAACACCAACTTTTAGAGGCTGGTACAAGGAGGACGTATGGCTAGAGCTGCATCTTAATGCAACATTTTGACACCAAACTTTTGCTCGGCGCAAGTAGTTCCAACTGACAATATGAGATGGCGCGACGATGCACTGTCGAGCGCGATCCGTCCCCGACCTGGTCTACTGGCCCCTCTCCCCTCCCGGCCCGTGCCTACTCGACCCTTTCCCCTATTCTATCCCTCCACCTCTTCTTTATATTCCTTCTTTTCTTTCTTTCATTCTTTCCCCTGCCTTATAATGGTCATATTTTAGTAATTGGTCTAATAATAGGCAATTTCTTCCCCCTGTGATATCAGGTAGAGAAGAAAACATTGGCTCTATCAGAATAGTTGTGGATGTTTCAAGATTATCAGCCCATGTTTCCACAAAGCCCATAGCATGACATAGGCCTACTCCACATATATGTACAAATAGAATGAGTAGGCAATTATACTACAATATTAAAAATGAATTGTAAGACAAATTAGAGCTGCACTTATCACACACCAGTATTATTTAATTGTCAGTGTGGTACTTCCTATCAATCGAATTAAGAAATATCACGTTTGAATTACGGGAAGCGTTGGAACAACCAGCTCTTATTTTGAATTATATCCATGGTATCTGATTTCGTTTTCGAGCGCAGTGTATCGACTAAAATCGATGTGTGATTCAATATAATTCAATTTCTTCGTATAATAATGTTCGAAACCGATTGTATTCTTTTCTAAGCGCTGAAATATGTATTTACTATTGATGTAAATTCAATATTAATTACATATACAACATTAACAAGAATATTCACCAATTTTCCGATTTTGCTGCCATCTATAGAAGTACAACTCAACTACATCGTCGTACGCGATGACTGCTAGCGTTTTTAACGTTGTCAGCAGGTACTACTACAAGGCAAGCTAGCGTTGGTACCTAAACACTCTATAAAGTTTCACTCACTCGGGCTGGTAGTGGTGTTTGTGGGTTTTATTTCATCTTACCAGTGACTTTGGGGGTTGACGCTCTTCTCTTTCACTTTCCTTATCTGCCTTTCATGGCCCCACGTAAGGAGGGCCTGCGCACACACTGCGTCGTTTAGGGCCTCCTACAGAAGACAGAATATACTATTGTATTAATAAGTACAACCACTCAAATAAATAGGGTACCAGGTAAGAGAAGGAAAATAAATTATATACCTTTTACCGTCGGAGTCGGAAAGAAACAAGAGTTGATGAAGGGGGACCAAACGAATAGGAGAGGAAGCTTGCACAAGTAAGTGGAAATAATATGGAACTCAGCTTGGGTCTCATGGTTACCAATAAAGCGCCACACAAGATGTGAGGCCATGGTTGGCCTTTAGGGTTCGTTGCTGTGTTTGATTGTATTACAATATTGGTCCGTTGTAAATTACGTAAACTAACGAACTCATTCTCAATTCTCCTACTGATTTTAAAAGAATTATCCTAAGACTGCGTACGATGTTCCAGTATACCAATTGCTCATTGTGTGGTAGCTTCTATAGTGGGTTAATTGTATAATATCATTCACACGATACCAAGATCAGGGTTCGATACCCGGGCGAGGAAATCGTGCTCATGAAGGGTGGCCAACACGGCTCGCCAAGTCGTCCGATCCTGTATCTCCTTCGTATCACATTTGATAATTACTAGGAAATACTGTAGTTACATTTCAGCCACACGTCGCCAGGTAGAGTTCTCGTTATCACGGTAAGATGGCAATGTTAAACAGAGTTAAGAGTAGATTGCCTCGATGGCATCAACCAAAAGATCTATGCTATGGTAGCTGAGGCCACATGATTAGTATTATTATTAGACTATTATGATGATAATATTTTTATTATTACGATATTATTATTATTATTATTATTATTATTATTATTATGAGTATGACATAAACAAGCGACCGAGAAATCAAAAGGAAGATTGGATTGACGTGGGGAAAATTTTGGATCCTAAGCTTCATCCATATGGACGAATCATTGAGCCCTAAATTAAGATTCGATGTAAGTAGGGGAGTGGTGATGGTTCTGCCCCACTTGACGTGGCTGTGCCCAACCAACCAACATGGCCGCCGCGCGAAGTTGAAACATTTAAATAGATTTTTCTCTCGAACCCATGCTCGGAGTTTCACGAATGAGGTGTCGTAGGACTTAAGGTGACGTATCTTTGCTATGGGCCACTCGTTATATATTTCTTTTAATTGAAAATTTTTGTTTTGAAAGTAGGCGATAGGTTGAAAACCAAACATGATAGAACGTCGTGCCTTGGTTCAAACGAATGGTCATTATGTCCTTTATATTTTATAATAAAACTTTTTTTTTAAACAGTCCAATTTTGAAATTCCTATATTTTGGAAACTAGGAATTTTACAAATAAGTTTGTTGGACATAAATGAAAGGTCCCTACCCCCTCTACTCTCAAAATAAATTTCAAGTCTCTAGGATCAAAATACAAAAAGAGTAGTGTGGTAAGGAGTTCTAAGACTCCCCCTACTTTCATATAAACTTTGGTGATATCTCCCGAACGCATGGTCGGATTTTAACAAACGAGGTGTTGTTGGCGTTGAGATGACGTCCTCTTGGCTGAGAATGTGTGCTGGCATTTAAAAAACAATGAAAATGTTTGTTTATTGGATTGGCGCTATTTTGGAAACGGTGAATTTTGGAAAAACGTTTGTTTGACGTTAATGAAAGGTGGGTGTACCCTCTAGGTGGACAGCAAGTTTCAAGGGTGTAGGAGAAAAAAATGATAGCCTACTTTCTCGCGAACATTGACGATAATTAACGAATGCCTGATTGGATTTTAGCAAATGAGGTGTCGTTGGACTCGAGCTAACGTCTTCTTTCCTATAGACCAAGTATTATATTTTAAATATTTTTTTGGAAAATTTTTGTTTTAAAAGTAGACTATAGTTTGAAAACCAAACTTGATAAAACGTTGTTCTATAGTTCAAACAAATGGTCTCTATGACCTTTATTTTTTATAATAAAACTTTTTATTTTTTTGAATTTTTTTGAAAACACTTAAATATTGAATTTTCATTATTTTGGAAACTAACAAGTTTACAAATAAGTTTGTTTGAAATAAATGAAAGATCCCTACCCCCTCTACCAAGAAAATAAATGTACAGTCTCTAGAATGAGAACTATGATTTTTTTTTATTTTTATAAAAGAGTATTTGTAGGTAGAGAGCCGGTAGCGCTGGGCGTGTGTTCCAACGAGGCTATGACTGGCCATGGTGAATACAGGAAATGGCTATTTCGACAGGGCGATGTATGGCAAAACGAGGGGTCACTTTTCGATATTTTCCTATGACACATGAATAAAGGGGAATATTTCGAAAATCCTTCATGGTGATCTTTAATCATGTTGGTTAACACTGACCAGTAACTTGACAAATTCATAATGCTATGAGACGAATAAGAAAAGGCAAGGATTTTTATAGTCGACAAGAACAGAACTTGTTTTTATATGTCTGACTGGCAGCCAAGAAAGAAAGAAAGAAAGAAAGAAAAAGAGAATATTTGCTCGAGAGACCTGCTTGGTGCCTGGCTAGCCAGCTAAGAGAATGGAATGTGGGTGAGAGCTGACGACATTTTTGTAAGGTGATAACAGGTTGCAACCATGTGGCAACTCTGTGAAAAGGTGATAACCGCCAGCCAGGCTAGCAGACAGCGGTGGGCAGGGCCCCGCAGAGAGGAAGGGGGGAACACAAAGTGAGAACAGGAAATCACGTGACCACTGCAGAGTGGTGAGGGGGCCGGGCCAGAGAGCCGGGGTTGAGGTGAGGGGAGGAGTGGAGAACCCATGACAGCCAATAGCTGAACGAGTTGTATGTCAACATGGAGTGAAAGAGTGAGACGTGGTTGTGGAGAGAGAAAGAGAAACATGTATGGACATGAACGAAGCGTGGAGAGCCGTACACTGAGCTCTCGTACAACACGATTCAATAAAATAAATAAATAATTAAAAAAGTGCACAGGTTCACACGACATGTAATTTATTGATCCAAGAATTAAACGTAGAGTTAAATCCACACCATTTGACATATAGTTTATTTCCTTTTTGTTTCAACACTTTTTCTACAAGGTAATGTTTAGGAAATGCTGTTTTTAGAAGTTCATGGAGATAAAATGTACCTTTTATCGGTTGATGGTTGAGGTCTTGGAGTAAATAGGTGACTGGACTGTCCAAGTTTACTTGACGAATTCGAAATAGTTCAGTCCCCCACTGAGGCGTGTAGCCCTTATTGAAGGCAGACTTAAATTTGCTCACACGAACAAAATCCCCAATTTTCAGTCAGTGACGTTTAGGATCTGCTGTTTTATGGGGTTAAACAGTTTATCCAGTCGCTGAATATTTTTGGTCACGAGGCGTGGCTTGGTCCCAATGGTTCTATGTTTGGTGTCATTGTGACGTGACACTAGCTCAGGTAACATGTCCAACCAGCGATAAGTGCCCTGAGCGGTAAACGCTTTCCACATATGGGTTTTCAATGTTCGGTTAAACCGCTCGACCACGCTGGCTTTGAGATTGCTGTACGTGGTGTAATGGTGAATATCCTTGGATTTGAGAAAACTGGAGAAATCCCTGTTGAAAAATCAGTTTGTAGCAACTGAGGTTGGCATTTGGATTGTTGAATAATATGTTGAAAGGCCTTGGTGACTAGTGGACCAAAATTGGGACGCGCAGGTTCAACAAAAGCCATTTTGGAATAGACATCAATGACAGTCAACATATAGCGTACACCGTCGTTAACGCCAGCATAGGGTATCATTCCAACCAACTCAGCCTGCCGAAGTTCATCCACACCTCGTGAAATCACCTTGAGTTGCGGATAGTGACGCCTAGCTGGGCGATGCAACTAGTGAGCAATGCCCATTTTAATGGGTGAGGGCTTAAGGGACACTGGGACTGAAATTTTCAAATTCTATATAAACTGAGGTACAGCTTTGAAATTTTATATGGTTATGAATAGTCATATTATAAACCACTTTGGGAAATGTGAGCATTGTAAGTTGATTAGTTCTCTAGATATTAATTATTTTGTACATTTATTGTGCTAATTATTCAAGTTTTATAAAGGTCAGCCGCGTTAAAAAAAACAAGATAGTGTAACTTTTAGGTAATATTCTATTGCACTATAACAATTGGAAGAAACCTACGGATCCGATTTTGAATTGCATTAATGAGTGTCAAGAAATTAATTTTTTTCCATCTCCAAGTTTTTTTCTACAAAAAAATCGTATTTTTTCCAGTTTGAATTTTTTTTGCAGCCAAACCAAAAGTGCAATCTAAAAAAGGATCCGCAGGTTTATAGTCATTGCAATGAAGATAATAAATTCCCATTTTGAAAGCAATATCATAAGATTTATGACGCGAGTAACATTTTGAATGCCTGAAAAAGTGAATCCGAGAAAACAGCAATTTTCTAAAATGATGCACAATTTACAAGGTTTCAGCTTACCAATGACATTAGGACTGTCCTACAGCATAGGTGACACCCTCCTTCTTCTGTTTTGCAGCCTCCTCCTTCATTTCTGCCAGTTTCACCTTCCGTCGACATGCTTTCGCTTCTCCAATTATGACCGCGGACTTACATACTTCCTGCGACTGTCACATCTTTCAAGTGTTTGTGCTGTGACATGAGATACTGAAGTTAGTCTTATTCCTGATTTCAACTCTGTTGTTGCACTACACCCCATGTTGAATTCTGTTACAGAATTCCAAACAGCAATTTCAAGTATCTTCCGTGAAATAAAAATCTCTTTCCGGCACTTCCTCCAGATAACAGAATGCAGAGACTCATTCTGATTTTCAGTAGCCCCACGGATGCATCTGGATAGTAGCTCATCTGATGCCAGCCTTTGATAAACAGCATAATCTTGACAACTAAGGGTTCTTAAAGTTCTACAGCCATTTTGTCATGACTCTGTGGTGTTTTACCAGCTGCGATACTTCGATTGTAGAAACACCAAGACTCAGAACCTTCAGGACACTTACTGTGCTGGGGCGTTTAAAGGACACACCGTGCATTTTAAAGCTACGCCAGGGCTTTAAAAATGGCGGAATTCGGATAAAACACTGCTATATTATCCGCAGGGGATAGGGGTGTATTAATATGGAAAAAACCGAAAATCGACATTTTCCACAAATTTCACTAAAATTTCAGTCCCAGTGTCCCTTAAACAAAAATTTTGGCATTTCGAACTTCTTGTTCAATTTCTTGCAATCGTGACCGGTACGGCCGGCTTGACGTGAAGCATGCAACAACTGTAGCCGCTGGATGAGCTTATTGGAATTGTGCCAGTAGGTAACATCCACAAGGGGTTTTAATGGTTTAAATGTCACTCCCAAAGCGGATACTTTACGAAGAGTACATTGACTGGTGGGAAACATTTTTGCAATTATGGTTTTATATTTTTGAGATATATTGGCATTCACTTGTTGAGTGGGATCATACTGTCTTTTGTGGGCATGGGTGTCCAATAAAATGGATTTATATTTGCCAAGGTTCTCTGACGTATAATCATGGAATGAAGGTGTACGAGAGAAGAGCAGCTTTAACAGTCATGGCGTCAATTTATAGTTGATGTTCTTAATGACAGCTTTAGTACGAGCAAATTTCATAGATGAATCTCCAATTTTAAAACTATCATCCTCATAGCGAACACCATACGTGGTATCTGTGTTTCAAATAAATAGATCAATGAGATAGGGTTCTAGTGTTGATCCATAATATTTTATTAAAATGTTTTTCAGTTGAGCTTTATTTTGAGAGGTGGCCAAGACTTGTGAAAACGGAGACGATCTGGAAGGGCAAGGTGTTTCGACCATGGCCAAGGATTTCTTTTTTCTCAAAAACTCTGCAAGAGGTGCGGCCTAATTTTTTGAGGCGTAAACACTTGGTCCTCGTCTTCCTCAACTTCGCTAATACTAGTCAAATCTTCCTGTTCCTGTTCCTCTTCCTCTTTCTCAGGGTCCTCGTGCAGCGTCTGCGTGGCTTGTGAAACGGTAGGTAGCATTTCAGATGGCTTGGAAGAGGGTTTCAACATGGCTTTTAGCGGAGGTGCTAAATGTTGTTGAATAAACAAAGCATGATCTGCACGTGATCGTTTCAATTAACGAAACATTGGCGAATAGTATTTTTTGCTCTAATAATATGCTTTTTCAATTGACTCTCTGCTAACGCCATGGTGTCTTGACAAATGACTTGAGAGGGAATGAGACAGTGCATTAAATAGCAATAAAATTATCAAATCCTAAGCGATATCGTCCTTGGTTGAGTTCACTTTGTTTGTCAATCACTAAACAGGCATGACGTTGAGTGTTCCAGCACTTGCCACACAATTCGGTGAACATTTGAAAGGTCATATCCGGATTCACATGTTCATTATAAATGTGACGACTGTTCCTCTCGTCCTAGCGAAATAAAACAATGACATTGCCATTGTCAGGAATCAACTGTTTGGACATTTTAAAATACGTTTGTCCAAGATAAAAGCAATCGATATGTTTGTGTCGACCCATGCTGAAATAGCTTTTAATAATGCCTTGACGTTCAGTGGATACATCATCGAAAATCATGAGTGAATCGGGCTGTACCTCATCCGGTGAAATAACATTTTCTTGCGTGGAAAATGTGAAATAACCCATATTCTCTTTTTGTAATCCAGACATGACTTGATCCAGAAACACGTAGAGGGGTTAGTAGAGAGATTTTGCAAAAATATAAATATTTTGAAAACGCAGACCATTGGGCGCTGTGATGAGTGTTAGCAAAAGATTGGTCTTTCCACAGCCGGAAGGCCCCACAATGATGCAGCGAATGGAAGATGGAAACAGTGAACCATGGTGTTGTTCATGTGATGTGGGACAGAGATGGGAAACCATGTCCCTCACGGGGAATGACTCTTGCTGCTTAATAATCTTCATTTCAACTACGGCTTAAACAGGCTAGCAGGCTGTCTATATACAGGACACCGAGTCTTGTCATAGAAACAGTAGACTCGTACTACAGGTTGACGATGGATGTCTTTGGACGTGCGTTGATGGCCAAAGCTAGGTCTGTCCCCATACATGATCCTAAACAAGAAACAGATCCTGCTAATAAACACTATGTGGATAGGTCTGTATTGCCACGCACAAAACAGGGAGATTAAGACTTTAAGGGGAAGAGGTTAACCCATGTAAAACATCCTCAAGTGTCTACAGACGTTACTACGAAAAGGTATGTGGATAACAAAGTGTATGAGTTTTATGACAAAGTGCCTCAGCTTACGGTGAATGGCTATAGAGCTAATCACCATCGTATTATTAACGTGGAAGACCCACAAGACGAAGACGATGTCTGTGCCAAGCGTTACGTGACCTATGAAATGAAAAGGCTTTATAAATTTATCCCATCTGTATTTTTAGTGTATCTGACAAATGAAAAACCAGTGAACGACAGAAACCATTTACAGATAGTCCATGACCAGCACCTGACCTATGTGCTTGCTTCGGGTTTAAACCACTATCGAGTACACTATGATGGAACCATTCACATCAAATATGCCATACCTAATGAGAACCATTTACAATTAAAGATAAATGGTCAAAGGATGTTGGTCCATAACCATGAATTGGTCAATGCAGGTGACGAATTATCCTTTCATCTCATGTTGACATGGGATGAAAAGCAAACGGGAAAAACCATAAAGGATTTCCCACTTTATGTGGAATTGGAATATACAGCCATGAAATTACAATGTGACGTTAGTTGTGACTTAAACTTTCTTGTGAAAGGTTGTTGGTGATTATCATCATGGTGAAACAAAGGTATGTGGTGAGAAAGACTAAAAAAAGGACTTTGTCCTTGGCAAAGCCTGGGCTTAAGACATTCGTGGACAAACCCCTGCGAAAGAAAAAAATAAAAAATAATATGTTGACCCTAAGGAAAGTCCTTCAAGCAGCACAGGGACGTGATATTCCAAAACGTCAGCGACAGGGTTCAAACCAAGGGCGAGTAATTCCCGTCCCAAAAACGAGCGGGATTTTTACCTGCTTTATTTGCCGGTCTGGCTGCTCTGGGTTCACTTTTGGGCGGTGACAGTGCACTGGCGAAAACCATTAAAGCCACGCAGCAGGGCAAGCAACAACTCAAAGAAAGTCAGCGACATAATTAAACGATGGAAGCGATTGCTATGGGAGCTAGAAATGCCAATTTAAAGCCAGCCTTTTATCAACAAGGATTTGGGATTACACCACTTCAAAATATTAAAAATAAATAACCTCAGCTATAGCAAGACATGCCCTGACGCATCAAGAAGTGGAAAGCTATGCTAAACAACTAAAGCTTTCTCATTTTCGAGGTGTGTTTATGCGAAACCAATTACCCCCACGACCCTGGAAACAGGAAAGTTCTGTTGTCAATTTGGATGATCACCGAGGACCAGGAACGCATTATGTAGCTTATGTCAAAGAGGGATCCATCGTATGGTACTTTGACAGTTTTGGGAATTTGCCCCCGCCCATGGAACTAGTGACCTATTTTGGAAACAGGATCAAGATATATTATAATGTGAAACGTGAGCAAACGTTTAATAGCCAACAATGTGGTCGTTTGTGTTTTTTTTTTTTTATATAAGACGCAGCATATGCAAAAACATCAACAGTAGGTCGGCAGAAAGTAAAACGTTTACACTGCATGGCCGTGGTCCCGAAGTCAGCCTAGACTTTTACCCGCCCATCGAATTGAGTGAAAAACCCTATGGTTTGGGACTTGTTTCACTTGAAACTTACAATCGAATATACAACATACGTGAAAATATGAACAACAAGTTTTACTATGATGATTCTGTGCTCACCCTGAACTGTGGTGGATGCACGATCGATTACATTTATGAACACATGTATGTGGTGTTGATCAATGAATATGGTTTAAAGGCATTTCTCGATGGAACGCGCAAGTTTGAACTTGTAGGAAATACCATCACTCATCGCTGCAGTATTTTCTCTACATTCAACATTGACTTTAAAACACGCCCCGATTCCATTGGTCCATTACTAGGATTTAAACCACGCGTGTTGGAGCCCAACAAAAAACATGAATCAGACCATGAAGTGAAATTCATTGAGGACCATCATGTGTCGGTGACGTGTAATATTATTAGCCTAGTGTACACCAATCAAGAACCATCGCATTCGCTTTATGACTTTATTGTGACATCGCCCAATGGCTATATTATTCGTGAAAACCCTTCAGTGGTGCTTTTTCATTCTGTGGCTGTCAATGATATAAGTAATATAACATTAAGACTTATCAATAGAGATCAACAACTCATTGATCTAGATTCTACCACACCAGTAACTTACATGTTGGTGCTAAAGCCACTATGAAGTTTGTATATAAAGCAACAACACCGTCTAGGAATGGTGTTAGTTGTTTGCCACGTGAATACACGTTAACATTTCAGGACAAGCAGATTTTACAGCATTTGGGTTACCACGTCAACCCCCATAATGAATTCTATCCTAGAGATAGCGAACCACATCGAGGAGCAACCAGGAGTGGTAAGAATTGATCCCCATTCCTATCAATCTCAAACACCTGGACTCAATAACAATGATGAAATTCAATTTGTTATCAACAACCAAGATATTTACACCCTACCGCATGAATGTGTCAGATTGAAGGTCGGCTCACCAAAGACGATGGCTCTACACCCTCCACATCCAAGTTGGCCAACCATGGTTTGGCCTTTCTCTTTTCTGAGGTCATCATCATCATCTTGTACAGATTCCAGCCCCAGGCTGGGTCTGTTTGGAACATAAGCCTCGCCACTTAGTTCTTTCTTCCCCCCACCTCTCCCCTGTCACTCTGGTCCAGTCCTCGCCTCTCTTCTTGACACATTCCTCCACTCCTTTCAGCCATCTATCTCTTGGTCTTCCCCTTGGTCGTTTCTTCTGCATCTGCATCTCATGTATCTTCCTGGGAATCTTCTTCTCATCCATTCTCTTTAAGTGTCCATACCACCTCAGTCTTGATGTCTCAATCCTACCTTGCAAGGGCTCCTCTTTCACCATTTCCCTGACCTTTTCATTCCTCATCCTGTCTCTTCTTGTTACTCCGATCCTACTTCGCAGGAACTTCATTTCACCTGCCTGTATTCTGCTTATGTCTCTTTTCTTCATTGTCCACGTTTCTGAAGCATAGGTCAGTATCGGGATATAGTAGCTTCTGTATAACACTTCCTTGCTTTTTTGTGGGACATCTTTATTTCACACTAAGCTCCTAATGTTTCTCAGAAATGCTTCTGCCTGTCTGCCACGTTCCGTAATCTCTTTGTCATTTCTCGCATTTTCCTCCACTATACTTCCCAAGTACTTGAGACTTTCCACCTTCTTCAGCTGTCCACCTCCAAGTGTTATCCCACTCATTGGTCTGTCCTTTTTCCTGGTTGTTAACAGGATCTCACATTTACTGATGTTGAATTTCCATCCGTACTCTCCCACTGTTTCTTCCCAAGCCTTCAGTTGCTCCTGAATTTCCTCCTCCTTGTTTCCCCAGACCATGAGATCATCTGCAAACACCATTGCTTTCATCTTATCTTCTCCTATCTTTCCTGCTATCCGTGTCATTACCTCGTCCATAACCACAATAAAGAGAAGGGGTGACAGCGCACTACCCTGTTTCAGGCCACTCATTTGTCTGAACCAGTCTGTTCTTTCCCCTCCAACTTTCACACAACTCACACTTCCACAATACATCTCCTTCACTCTGCTTACAGTCTCTTTTTCCACTCCCATGTTTTCCATTGCTTTCCAAACCTTCTCCCTACACACACTATCATAGGCCTTTTCGATGTCCAGGAAGGCCATCAACAGATCCTCGCCAAATTCGTAGTGGTGTTCCTGGAGCTGTCTCACTGAAAATATGAGATCCACTGTTGATCTCCCAGGTTTGAATCCATACTGCTCCTCTCTCAATTTTCTCTCCACTTTGGCTCGTATTCTACTTTCTAATATCTTTTCATATATCTTGTCACAGTGAGGTATTAGTGTGACTCCCCTGTAATTTCTGCACTCCTTTCTGCTTCCTTTCTTAAATATTGGGATATTTAATCCTTTCTTCCAATCGTCTGGGGTCTTTTTCTCCTTCCATATCACCCTCATCACACGGTACAGCCACTGTTTCCCAACCTCCCCTGCTGCCTTCACCATTTCAACACTCACTTCATCCACACCTGGTGCCCTTCCTCCTTTCATCTTGTCTATAGCCATTTCCAGTTCTCTCCAAGTCAGGTCCTTTTCCATTCCTGTGTTGTCTTCTCCATCTTCCAATACATTGTCTTCCTCCCTATGACCATTTGGATTCAGCAAATCCTCAAAATACTCTTTCCACACTGTCCTGAGTGTCTCTTTGCTGTGTACCTCATTTCCGTTTTTTGTCCATCATTACCACATCCTCTCGCAGACCTCTTCTCTTACTTTTGACCATCCCATAAAGTACTTTCTTATTCCCTCTGCTGTCTTCTTCCATCATCTCTGTCCACTTTACCATCCACTTCTTCCTCTCCTCTGCGACAATCTTGTTTGCTTCTTTCTTCTTTATCTTATAATCTTCCCTTGCCAGATCAGTTCTTTCCTGGAACCACACTCGGAAAGCCTTGTTCTTCCTTCCCACAGCTTCTTTTACTCTCTCATTCCACCATGGTGTCTATTTACACCGCTTTCTGTTGCGTGTTCTTCCACATAATGCCACTGCAGCTTCCACCATTGTGTTTTTGAATTGCTTCCATTCCTCTTCCCCTGTTTTAGGATTGTCTGTTGGCATCCTTTCCCTTATTATCTTCTGGAATTCTTCCTTGACTTCCTTTTCCTTGAGTTTCCATACTTTGATTCTCCTTTCCTGGTACTCTGTCCTCTTGCTATCCTTAACAACTCCCAGGTTCATTACAAGTATTCTGTGGTCGCTATCTAAGGCCTCTGAAGGTATTACCTTTATATCTCTGACACTTCTCTTCATTTCCCAGTCGTACAGCATGTAATCTACCAAAGATTTCTTTGTTAAATCACTGCTGTACCACGTTACCTTGTGGCTTTCTTTCTTCCGGAACCAGGAGTTGCCTACCACTAAACCGTTTCTCTTGCAAAAATCCAGCAACTTTCTCCCTTCTTCATTCCTGCTACCCCATCCTTCTGCTCCCAATACATTTTCATATCCTTGCCTTTCACTTCCTACATGTGCATTCAAATCTCCCATGACAATGATGCTCTGACCATTCAACTGCTGTTGTAGCTCCTCCTCAAAGTCTTCCTTCTCTTGAGCTGTAATCCAACTTGAGGGGCATATACCTGGGCTATCTCCAGGCTTCTTCCCTTTACAGTTACTCTGATCTTCATGATCCTGTCACTTATTCCCTTTACCTCTTCCTTCATTCCATATCTCACAACTACTCCTACTCCGCTGCTCCTTCCTTCACTGATCCCACTCCAGTACAACCGGTACCCTTTCCTCAGTTGTCTGCGACCTTCTCCTTTCCATCTTGTTTCTGCCAAGCCCAGTACATCCAGTTTTCTTCTCTCCATCACATCTACAATCTCCTCCACTTTTCCTGTCAGTGTCTGTATGTTTAAAGTCCCAACTCGTAGTCCATTAGCATATCCGGGTCGTCGTCGTTTGCATCCGTCCTTTCCGAGGCCTGTTCCTGGTTCTCTTTTCTGAGGTGCGGTATGTCATTAACGATATCGTGGTGGATAGCCCTCGACATGTGGTATTTCCAGTGTCATGAAACTATATCTCTCTTACAGTGAGGAAGAAGGTAAAACACTTTGCATGGCCGGTTGGAGCCCTGACTCGAACAATGACTGGATGGTACACACCGATGGCACCTTTACTGGATATTTACGTCTTAAACCGGTTTTTAGGCTTTGCCGAAGATCACCAGCGCATTGTGGTCAACGCAAGGCAAGTGCCTTATCTGGTGAGTGACAGGAGTGATAATAATGCACTCAAGGGAGCCGGCAATGCTCTCATAGATTCAAACATTCAACTACAACGCTTGCTATGGAAGGTGCCCCATGTGACCCTTGACGATAGCAAAAAACTGGACATACTCAAGATGGTAAAGTGAGATATGCCTCTACCCATGGAATTTAGAAGTTGGCACTCCATGAGTACCCACTATTGCCCACTACCAACACACACAGTTGGTCTGTAAAAACAGCTCGCTATACAGAGAGACCTCTCTACATGATCGTGGGTTTTCAAACAAATCGCAAGTATCAACAAACCAAAAATGCCACGCAATTTGATCACCTGCAATTGAGAAATGCACGTCTTTTCCTCAACGGAGCTGTGTTTCTCTATGAAGGACTGGAGTTGGATTTTTCAAAAAATTAGTTTGGCCCCCTGTACGACTTGTTTTCTAAATTTCGATGGTCGTATTATCAAAAAGAGAACGGCCCCATTGCTGCTACCTCAAGCGTTAAAGGCAAGGGCACCACTGATTGTCTTTGACTGTTCTTACCTGGAAGAGTCTGTCAAGCCATCCAAAATTGACATTCGACTAGATTTTGAAACGCATGACAATGTACCAGCCAATACGACGGCCTACTGTTTGATTATTCATCACAAACAAGTCAACTATTATCCACTGTCCTACCAAGTGACGAGTGTCATGTCTTGCTTTAAAGCATCAAGACAAGTCACATCCATGAATTTAACATCTGAGGAACAACGTTCCAAGACCTTTGCGACGTGGCCGGTGCCTTTTATAAACCCTCAAGCCTTAGCAGCCGCTGGATTCTACTATTTAAAAACAAGAGATGAAGTGAAATGTGCCTTTTGTCCCATCATCATAGACCAATGGCAAGAGAGCGATGAACCCATGCAGGAACATCAGCGCTGGTCACCTGCCTGCCCCTACCTGTGCAGAATGGAGGTGGGAAATATACCCTGTCATTCAAGCTATCCCTCACTCGTGCCTCTGAGTGATGAAAAAGAAACAAGTTACGATACGTGTGGACTGCATGGTGTCCATGGTGCTTCGGTGAGCAGCTCACCATCAAAAATGCCTAGTTTAGAGACATTGGGACATCATCGGTGTTATGGACGTTACAAACACAGGAGACTATATTGTTGTATCAGTCGGTATCGTCCTTATCCCAAAATGACAAAAGCCTGTAAGACGTGTTATAATAATAAAATGATGTAATTCTTAATTCTTATCTTTTCATGTCCCCCTGTCCCACCCTAACCTCAATTTCTTTTTTTAAACTAGCATGGCTGGTAAGTCCATATCATGGGTAGACTTTAGTGGTCAATGGTCAGTCAGTCGTCAGTTAAGCTTGGTCTAGTCAAGCGTCAACATGTTGCGCACACTCATTGTGGATTGCCAAGGGCTTAAAATTGGTGACAACAAATTTATATTTAAACAAGTGGCCATTATCGATTGTACCACGTTTCGTATATCGCAAGCTACGCATTTGCTATTTAAACCGCCCCATGCATTTGATTTGTTGTGTGAAAAAGACCGTAAACAAACCCAGTGGATTGGAAATCATAGGCAACTGGACTGGATTCAAGGAACCATTTCCTATAAATATTTGGATGTGGTCATGAAAGCACACTTGCCCTCGGCCAATGTGGTATTTGTGAAAGGTAATGAAAAACGTGAATGGTTGCAACAATTTTTAGAGTCTTACTGTCAATGTATTGACCTCACGGACTTGGCCTGCCCCTCCCTGCAAACGCTGATGGATACTTGTTCCTGTGGCAACATCACCCATACAGCCCTAGCACATGCGTGGCATCTCTTTCATTGGTTAACCAGCCATGCCTGCTGGGAGTTGTTAAATTAAATTATAAATCAAGATTTACCTGTGAATGACGCCAGTGAGATTTCCACAAGCGACGTGTAAACATCTACAACACGTGATACCATGGAGAAAGGCAATGCTACGGACAAAGCCATCGAAAAGTTCTTAGTGTGCAAAAAGAAACTAGACAGTTTTACCAAAGAGGAACTCTTAGCGCTGCCCAAGTCGTTCATTTATTATGTGGCCGCCAAAGCGGTGAAAGAAAACTGGCAACATGTACCAAAATCCTGGACTCAAGACCCTGTGTTGAGTGAATTGCAACCCTGTACGGATTACGATAACCATAAGCAAGTGGCCATGGCAAAAATACTCTCAATGCGTCAGTGCGCGACTTGTTAGCTAGTGAAACTGTATCACGGTCATAAAAGTCCGTGTAAAGACTTTGTTGAATCATTCCACGGGTGTCATGGCGATAAAAATCAACAACAACAACAAACACAAACCTCGTCCACAGAGGAGGAGGAAGACCATACCTTTTCACCGTCGATGGAAAAGGATATGCCAGACCTGTACTGGCAATGGCGTCATTGACAAAGAGATTCAATACTTACCTTTCGAAATCCATCATCCAGGTTATCGTTTTGTGGCCCTGGAACTCATCTTGAAAAACGTTTGCAGCGTGTTGATGTACCCATTAATCATTTGGATCAAGCATGCAAAGAAAATGACCTATCTTATCGCCATAGTCATCCTTGTTTAAGACATGTGGCAGATAAATTGTTATTGAAAAAAGCTAAACAACATTTCACATCCTGTGATGCCTCAGAGGGAGAGAGGATGGCAGCCCTGATTGTCATGAGTGGTATTAAAGGAAAGTTGATGATACGTGGACACGAGCATTAAGGAATTGAGGATTAAGGAATTGGGATGTGTTTGTATTCTATTTTCATTTGTCAATCCCTATGGTTATGAAATAAAAAACAAAGGTTTACCAGAGCACGATGTTTTTTTTAATTTTTAAAAAGCATGATGTTGATGAGCTGATTTTTCATTTTCACATTTTCACACATTGCCATTTGCCAATTTGCAATTTACAGTTTTTAAAAATTTATGTTTCAAGTTTTGCGTTTTGATGATATGGATTCTCTATTTTGTTGATTACACTTTTTTAAAATGTCCGTTTTATGTTTTTGAATTTTTATATTTCACACATGAGCATTTCCAGGTTTTAAAATGACTGATTTACGTTTTTTGAATTTTGGTGTTATCGAAACATGGTTTTTCCATTTTGCTGTTTTCACATTTTTCCATGTGGTGTATGTCGAAAATTGAGATTTTTCAATGATGTTGATGCGAGTGCATGGCCATGATGATGATGATGCAGTGAGTTTATGTGTGTTTGGAGAATCGTAGAGGTCTACGACTAGTGCAGGTAAGACTGTTTTACAAAAATAATGTCTATTGACCACTACATTTTAAAGAAGAAACAAAACTATTGACAAAACAAAATGACTATATAAGTGGAAATTACCCCCTCCCCACTCAACCCACCTAATTGTGTTTGCTCTGGTCATAAATACACACTAGCATTCTCTCTACTCATACATTCACACCTGTCTTTGTGAACAAATACAACCACTTTCTTTATCCCCAAAAGCACATTCTCGACATGCACAC
Organism: Meconema thalassinum; assembly: GCA_946902985.2. Classification (NCBI taxonomy): domain Eukaryota; kingdom Metazoa; phylum Arthropoda; class Insecta; order Orthoptera; family Tettigoniidae; genus Meconema; species Meconema thalassinum. The sequence goes on along the minus strand of OX336388.2, from coordinate 2,093,234,665 downwards.
TCATCCCAAAAGAACTTTTTTTTAGTTTACCATTTACGATTTACATTACAAAAAAATAGTTAAAGTAACTAACAAATATATTACTTATTTTATATTTACAAAAACTACAACTTTGTACAGCTTTAAAAGAATCAAACTATATACCATTTTCCAATTCCCAACTCTGTAAATTTAAAATAGAAATAAAAATAAGGTTGCATAGAACATTTAAAAGAGCAAAAGATCCAAGTGGGTTGTCACTATTTACAAAATCTACTATTTACAATGACAAAAAATATATTTACAAAATACTATATCTACAAGTTACAAAAAAAAGCCATGTCCCTAAACGAACAAACAGAAAAATCACACCTCCTCCTCCTTGCTGTCATAACCCCAGGGCAGGCTGGTGAGCAAGTCATCAGCCCACACATGTTTGTTGTCTATGGAGGCGAGGGTGCGTTTACTCTGTTCCACAAGATACAAATGATGGTTGCTGGATTGTATCCTGCACTTTGTATGGGACATAGCTTTGCCAGTGCGTAAAACCGCTAAGTAATCGTCTACATGTAGCGATTTTACCACTGCCCTACCTACACCTTTTGCTCTTTTGGCTTCCTTACAGTCTAGTGTGCGATAAGCATACATTTTCGAGGCCAAACCTACGAATTCCGTCATAATGGAATCACCGCATTCATCTTTTAAAACGCCCATTTCCTTCTTGTCACTATGCTGCCTCATGACGTCATAGGGGTTGCAGTGGCGAATGTGGTAAATGAATGAGTCCGTAACCATATACAAAAGAGATACGTCCTCAAAATGGCGTTTGGCAAACTCATAGTGGAATCGATACATGACCGATTTAGAAAAGTCTAAAATGACTTGGCCCAAGTAAATGGGCTTATCCAGGATCACACTTGTCCTACTCATTTCAATAGTGGCCAAATCCTCTTCGATAATTTTGATCGATTCGAAATTTGGCTTGGCAATGTACCGCCGGGCACCACACTGCCCCTCCCAGACATTCATCAATTTAATATCGCGGTATTTGCGGACATTCTGCAAGGAATTGGCATAGATGCAGTTCATTAATTTAAAAAAATCAAACTGCTGTGTTGCCATATGTCGGTGCTCTGTGTTGCGTTCCATGTATGGCTTGAGCCATGGTTATTGGGCAAAGGAAATACCCCTATGGATTTTCTTTAACACCAAGCCTTAAGCTAGACATTGCACCAACATTTGGATATGTAACACATACCGATTTTTGCTGTAAAGTGTGCCCATGAGTTTTTCAATTTTCACTTTACTGTCAGGGGGAACCATTTGCTCAAGGCAGAATGGGAAATCAGCATGTTCATCATACAAGGATGAGGGATATTCAATATCCACTTCTAAGTCATATCCACGGCCTGTTTCTTGGCTAGCCATGTTTACATCAAATTCTGACACTTGTTTCTCTGTCAGCCAAGCAAACTTCCCATAGGGCAAAGGCTGACTCATGGCTTAGCCGTACAAATTATTCACGTCATAGTACATTAAGTACGATTCTGGTTTGTCTGCTGAATAATTAGGCATGTAGACATTGTTCGCTTCGGCATGGCGCTGGTTAAGCGACACAAAGCCACCGCGAATGCCCTTTTCAAAGAATAGAACCATGTCTACATCAGTGTTTTTGTTTGAGTCTTCAGTCTTTTGACTGGTTTGATGCAGCTCTCCATGCCTCCCTGTCCTGAGCTAATCGTCTAATCAGTGAGTATTAGTAAATCCAATTTCACTTGAGTGTATTTTAAAGCGGCATCAAACGAGAGCCCTGGACTCGTATAATAGTGAGCCGGGTCAAGACCATAAATGTGCTGACACAACTCACAAAAATTTTTAAACACATCGGTGAGCAGCAATACATCCAGCTTTAGGTAATGCATAGCATATTCACCTAGCGTCTTGGTATCAAACACTCGCCAAACTTCACATGCATGTGCATAGTCTTCATCGGAAACGGTACTGCGTGATAGTTTCGAGTAAGATTTCTCTTGTGGTGGGAGTTTTATTCGGTTTAACACGTCCCAGCAGTTGCAAAAATCATATAGGAATATACCTTTCCGAATGCACAATTGAAATTGCTTAGGATCATTAAAATGCATTCTGGTATTTTTTAATTCCTCTTCATGCAAGCCATTCACAAGACTGTCTAGCGAGGATGCCATAAACTTAAAGGAATCCAAAAATCGAATGCTTAAGTTGCTCAACCGCCATGTCAGGGCTATAAAACGCTCATGGTTTTGGGGGACATGACCCAATTCACGAATCAAAAACTGAATGTCATAATTCGCCAGATTGTGGAAAAAGACACTGATGAAACGAGGGGCTGAAAAGTTCAAATTAAATTTACTATGCGCAGCTCCACGAAACTCTCCCGTAAAGTGCGAGTGATCACGAACGGTGTCTTCAACACTGATCAGTGGCTTTTCGCAAATATGACATGTCGTGGCATGCTCATAGTCCTGCTGCTGTTCCGGAGATAGGTTCAAGGGTACTGGGTGATCCAGTAATCTCTGTACATGGTCGGCCAGCTTTACGAGTTCATCCAAGAACCATTAGGCGCAATCTGGCCCCTCACGGGATTTGTAAACGGATTGTGTGGGGGTCATAGGCACACACCACATTAAATCCTATGGCAAAAGGTTCATGATTTTGATTGGGTGTGGTTGAGCTAATGGTGGGATCTGGTTCACATCCCGCCATGGGTGTGGTAAGAGCTTCGAAATCTGTATAAACCACATAGGGAACAGTGTCACGCTTATGAATGTCCTTAAACTTTAACATAGCTTTGTCCCCTTGTGGCAATATCAATCTCACCGCTTCCTGAGAAACGCAATCTACCCTATGGCGTTCCAAAAGTGAAGGGGTTGTAAAATATTGCAAGCAACGATCACAAATATGTTTTGCACGCTCATGTTTGGACATTTGACTGCTTAGCAATCTACTCAGGCTTTTAATTAGGCAATAGTGATTCACTTCTCCGTGAGACAGATATAGAAGATGAATGTGGTGTCGTTTCGGTTCTTTTGTGGCATAAAGAGGACCCACAATCTCATTACCATCAAGGCCATACACCATGAACGAAAAGTCCTGGTTGTCTTGCTCATTGTCTTTATTTTCAATATTCACCACAGCCTTTTCCGAAGCTATAGCTGGTGGTGTTTTAATATAGCATTCAACGGGTTGAAATGACAAATGTTGATTTGCAGGTAATGGATTTTGTCTAACGCTAAACAACTTGGTCCTTGTTGCAGATTATCAAATTTTGATAGCAAGGCATTCACCACAAGGCTTTGATACCACTCGTTCAGTTTATTGGCTATCAAAAGCTCTTTCATTTAACTACCATTATAAAATGTTTTTTATGCTCACCGTCCTTGTTTTTAGGTAGATTTCATTAGAAAGCTAACTATTGCAATAGGTCCCATGTTTCGACTTCCGGAAAATTTCGACATATCTTCGCGTTTCACATCCCCCAGACCCCAAAACCACCGTCAGTTCAAAAGTATATAAATAATTTAAGTATATATATGTATCTCAGTTTCTTGTGGACACGATAACTGCCGTAATTTTGCACCAATCACTTTTAATTTTTTACCGAATATGTATACCTATAAAATCTCGGTCGAGTTCGTTACTGGGCTATATCGGTCGAAGGGGGTGAAAATAGGGGGCTTTTTCCGAAAAAGTGAAATATTGCTATAACTCTCTTAATATGTGACATATCGAATCCGTTCAACGTTCATACTATGTGTCGGATAAAGCCCAACAATTTATGTTTGAAGAGTTTTTTATAGCACCAACCATTGACCAAAGGGGTGGGAAAAAGTGGGTTTTTCGGGAAACATTAATCATATCTCTCTTAATAGGCACAATATCAAAACAGTACAAAATGGACAATATTCCCCTAATAATTACCTAAAACTTTTGTCTGAAAGAATTTTTGATATGACCCACCATTACGCCAAGGGATGAGAAAAATGATTTCGGAATTATAAGAAAATGCCAAGAGCTATCAGAGGTTGCCATGGCAACACTACTAAATTGATGAGGGATGAGCCATCATTGTTGCCATGACAACGCACTTGCACGAGATGAGATTCAGTATTTCCATCTGACTAAGTGGGAAGCGGCTTCGGTGACGTAACTGGTGGCATGCTGAATGTCTATGCCCAAGGTCGCGGTTTCAAAGCCGGCCGAAGTCGTCGGACTTTCTAAGAGCGCTAAAATCCCTCAGTATCCTGTGGAGGGGAAGTTCCAACGTTCGTTGCGAGTTGCTGGTTGGGGTGGCATCTAGTAGCCAAGTTCACAGCTAGGTGTCGTTGATGGTAGTACCTGGTAGCAACATTAGGAACTACTCCTTGAAATTGACCGTCTGCAGTCCTTACCTGAATTAAGACAAATACAGCCATTACAATTCACACAGTTTAACAGACAGATTCTACACTCACCCAAAGTACACGGGGTTAGATGACCGCGTTGTCGCAGCCCCTAAACTGAGGAACCAACCAGAGGTAGATTTCATTAGAAAGCTAACTATTGCAATGGGTACCATGTTTCCACTTCCGGAAAATTTCGACATATCTTCGCGTTTCACATCCCCCAGACCCCAAAACCACCGTCAGTTCAAAAGTTTATATATAATTTATGTATATATATATATATATATCAGTTACTTCCACGAACCTACTACGTTGTCGTAGCAGGCGGAGAGGTGATACTCCGACGTGGCGCGTCCCAGGTGGCGGATAGGGGGGTCCTCACCGGCTTGCCGGCGGACTTGAGCGAAATAAAATAGCTCTCGCGGACCAAACACACAAAATCCAATAGTGTCTGTTCTGGTATCCAGCGATTATTGGTCAGCGTCTGTTCACCTAGTTGGTGCGGCTGTGAAATATGTCTTGATCTCAGCAATCAAGTCAGCAATCATCGTGATCTTTCTTTAAGATCGCCACAACCACCTTCAACTTGAAGTAATCATGATGGAACAAAAGGAAAGAAATCTGCAACCCCAGGCCCCAGTCACCGTGCTGGACTTTCCTGGTCATCGGATTCTGGGGGACCAGGAACAGCATGAGGAGAAGAGTCGGAGCTTCTCAAAATCTCTACCCAAACACTACATTGGCACTCTCAATGTTAATACTCTCTTCAAACTTGGAAAACTAAAACAACTCACAGACATGTTAGAAAAATTTCAAATAAAAATTCTTGTGATTCAAGAGACTCGTTTTCAAGATGAAAATCATTTCAACACAGAAAATTATAGGATTTATAAAGGTAAACCTGCTGTCAGAAGAGGTACACCATCATTGTTTGGAACAGGATTTGCAGTACACAAATCAGTCATAGATAACATTATTGACTTTAATTCCATATCAGAAAGGATCTCCACACTCTCCTTCAAATCAGGTAATAAAGGTTACACGATTATCAATGCACATGCACCTACAAATGAGCATAATAGTAGGAAACCACAAGAAGTTGAAGACTTCTGGGAAGATATGGAAGAAGTAACAAACAACATACCAGAAAGGCATGTTAAAATTTTAATGGGAGACTTTAACGCGCAATTAGGTAAGGAGAGAAAATACAGACTAATCACAGGCCCTCATTCTGCACACTATCGCACAAACAAAAATGGTGAACACCTCATAAAATATTGTCAAAATTTTAACCTCAAAATTATGTCGACACAATTTCAAAAGCCAAGACGAAAACTTACAACATGGAAAGCACCAAACACCGTATGGGGAGAATTCCAGATTGATCATGTGGCCATTTCTAACAAAAATACGCAGGAAATTTTAAATGTCAGAACGCGTAAAGGGTTCTTCGAGTCTGACCATTATTTGTTACAAGTCAAGATTAGACCAATCCCAAGACAGAAAAAGACAACAAAAAACAAAATAGTGAAGCCTGATCCAGAATATTTGAAGATAAACAGGGACAAAATCAATGAAGAAATTAATAGGCATCCAACAGACACTTGGACAGATCTTGCGACCACAGTTCAAAAGGCAATGCGTTGGGCACAACCTCCTAGAAAATGAAAACGTAGGTGGTGGAACGTAATTTGTGATCAAGCCACTGAGAGAAGAACACAGGCATGGATGAAGTTCAGCAGTAACAGAACATCTGAAACATGGAAGGAATTTCACGAAGTTCAAAAACAATCATCAAAGGAAATCAGAAGAGAAAAACGAGCGTACGACAACAACAGGCTAAAAGAAATTGAAGAAGATTTTAAGAGAAATAACACAAGAAATGTTTACAGAACATTCAAAGAAAATATTAGGGGTTATCAGCCTCCTAGCCTCTGCTTTCGAAGAACAGATGGGTCCCTGGAAACGAACACGAAAGAAAACTGTACAATTCTCAAACAATACTTTAATAATCTTCTCAATTGTACAGAACCCACGGAGAAATTGACCTTCCAAAAAACCACATCCAATCCCGATTCTACTCCACCTACAATAGTGGAGATAGAGGAGATCATACAACAAATGAAAAATAACAGAGCGGCAGGAGAAGATGGCATTATTGCTGAAGTATGGAAGCTTCAAGATAAAAACATCACCAAAACAATTCATAAGATCATCACATACATTTGGATCACAGAGAAAATGCCAGAGGAATGGAAATGTGCATTGATCCACCCATTACATAAAAAGGGTGATAAGTCAGATACAAATAATTACAGAGGGATTTCTCTAGTGCCAGTCGCTTACAAAATATTCTCTAAAGTGTTATTGAACAGACTGGAACCACAAACCGATCCACAAATAGGAGAATACCAGGCAGGCTTCAGAAAAGGGAGATCATGCATCGAACAGATCTGGAACTTGAGAACACTACTGCAAGTCAGACAGACAAAAAACACTGTAGTTACCTTTGTGGACTTTAAAAAAGCATACGACAGCATTGATAGACAAACGCTATTTGCAGTACTGGAAGAATATGGCATTGACAAAAAAAAACAGGGCACTTATACAACTAACGCTCTAAAGTTAAGTTCATGGGTGAAATTTCAGAACCCTTTCATATACGCACAGGTGTCAAACAAGGAGACGGCCTCTCACCAATCTTGTTCAACATGGTCTTAGACAAAAAATTTAAGGAGTGGGAGGAACAAGTTAAAGGAATACAGCTAGGAAGAACCCGTGAAACAAAAACAATCATAAAATGTCTAGCATTTGCAGATGACGTAGCCTTACTCAGCAATAACACACAGGAGGCAAAGGAAGCACTGGAACGATTACATGAAATAGCTGCTAAAACAGGTTTACAGATATCTTATGAGAAGACCCAATACATGGAACGACACACCAACAATGTACAAACCATGCATACCATATATGGATCCATACAAAGAGTTGAACAATTTAAGTACTTAGGAGAATATATACAAATAGGAGGAGCAAACAAGATGTCTAACATAGAACGAACGGAAAAACTCTAGAAAGCATACAAACTTACATGGTCACATTATAATAAGAAAAGCATATCAAGACAGGCCAAACTTAGACACTACAAAAAAGTTGTATTACTAGAAGCATTGTATGCGTCAGAAACGACCACAATTGGAGCATCTGGCATCACAGAAGCAGAAAAAATTGAACGTAAAATTCTGAGAAAAATATTTGGAGCAGTACACAGAGATGGGATATGGATGAAAAGACCTACCAAAGAGCTATATGAACACACAGAGAGACTCACAGATATCATTAGAAAACGCAGACTAACTTTCTACGGGCACATACAGAGAATGAACAATAAACGACTTACAAAGAAAATCTTTGATGTAGTAAACAGTTCAAAACGGAAAACAAATTGGTATCATGAAATACACACATCAAAAAAAGTTTTGCATCACCTCGGTTCCAAGAGTTCCGGAACCGTTAAATACAAAGGGAATAGAGATCAACACAAACAACATTTCAGCTCGTTTTATTGCTCATGAGACCCACACATTGCATGTTGTACCATCATACAGCTAGACTTTCAGCATTTGTGGTCCAGATTGCAGTACACACCACTACCTCTAATACCCAGTAGCACGTCCTCTTGCATTGATGCATGCCTGTATTCGCCGTGGCATACCATCCACAAGTTCATCAAGACACTGTTGGTCCAAATTGTCCCACTCCTCAACGACAATTCGGCGTAAATCTCTCAGAGTGGTTGGTGGGTCAAGACGTCTATAAACAGCCCTTTTCAACATATCCCAGGCATGTTCGATAGGGTTCATGTCTGGCGAACATGCTGGCCACTGTAGTCGAGCGATGTCGTTATCTTGAAGGAACGCATTCACAAGATGTGCACGATGAGGTCGAGAATTGTCGTCCATGAAGACAAATGCCTCTCCAATATTCTGCCGATATGGTTGCACTATGGGTCGGAGGATGTCATTCAGGTATCGTAAAGCCGTTTCGGAGCCTTCCATGACCACCAGTGGCGTACGTCGGCCCCACATAATGCCACCCCAAAACATCAGGGAACCACCACCTTGCTGCACTCGCTGGACAGTGTGTCTAAGGCGTTCAGCCTGACCAGGGTGCCTCCAAACACGTCTCCGACGATTGTCTGGTTGAAGGCATATGCGACACTCATCGGTGAAGAGAACGTGATGCCAATTCCGTGGGGTCCATTCAGCATGTTGTTGGGCCCATCTGTACCGTGCTGCATGGTGTCGGGGTTGCAAAGCTGGACCTCGCCATGGACGTCGGGAGTGAAGTTGCGCATCATGCAGCCTATTGCGCACAGTTTGAGTTGAAACACGACGTCCTGTGGCTGAACGAAACGCATTATTCAACATGGTGGCATTGCTGTCAGGGTTCCTCCGAGCGGCAATCCGTAAGTAGCGGTCATCCACTACAGTAGTAGCCCTTGGGCGGCCTGAGCGAGGCCTGTCATCGACAGTTCCTGTATCTCTGTACCTCCTCCATGTCCGAACAACATCGCTTTGGTTCACTCTGAGACGCCTGGAAACTTCCCTTGTTGAGAGCCCTTCTTGACACAAAGTAACAATGCGGACGCGATCGAACTGCGGTATTGACCTTCTAGGCATGGTAGAACTACAGACAACATGAGCAGCGTACCTTCGTCCTGGTGGAATGACTGGAACTGATCGGCTGTCGTACCCCCTCCGTCTAATAGGCCCTGCTCATGCATGGTTGTTTACATCTTTGAGCAGTTTTAGTGACATCTATGAACAGTCAAAGGGACTGTATCTTGGATACAATATACACAGTCAACGTCTATATGCCGGAGATCTGGGAACCGAGGTGATGCAAAACTTTTTTTGATGTGTGTAGAAGACGATTTAAAGCAATTAGGGATCAACAAGCAAATGATAGAAGACAGAGAAAAATTCAGAAACAAAATTAAGAACGCCAAATTTTTAGTAAGTGAAAGGAAGAAGATAGGAACATTGTGGACGGAACAAAGGAAACAGGAGCACAGTCAAAGGATGAAGAGATTTTGGGAAGAGAAGAAGGGAAAGAAGTGAAAATTGTGACATCATGAGATACTTAAGTTCAAACACTGCCCATAAGAGCAACAATGATTTAATAATAATAATATATCAGTTATTTGTGGACACGATAACTGCCGTAATTTTTTACCAATCACTTTGAATTTTTTACCGAATATGTATACCTATAAAATTTCGGTCAGGTTCGTTACTGGGCTAAATCGGTCGATGGGGGTGAAAATGGGGGGCTTTTTTCGAAAAAGTGAAATATTGCTATAACTCTCTTAATATGTGACATATCGAATCCGTTCAACGTTCATACTATGTGTCGGATAAAGCCCAAAAATGTATGTTGAAGAGTTTTTTTTATAGCACCAACCATTGACCAAAGGGGTGGGAAAAAGTGGGTTTTTCGGGAAACATTAATCATATCTCTCTTAATAGGCACAATATCAAAACCGTACATAATGGACAATATTCCCCTAATAATTACCTAAAACTTTTGTCTGAAAGAATTTTTGATATGACCCATCATTACGCCAAGGGATGAGAAAAATGATTTCGGAATTATAAGAAAATGCCGAGAGCTATCAGAGGTTGCCATGGCAACACTACTAAATTGATGAGGGATGAGCCATCAGCCGTTGCCAAGATAACGCACTTGCACGAGATCAGATTCAGATTTTCATCTGAGTAAGTGTGAAGCGGCTTCGGTGACGTAACTGGTAGCATGCTGAATGTCTGTGCCCAAGGTCGCGAGTTCAAAGTCGGCCGAAGTCGTCGGATTTTCTAAGAGCGCTAAAAATCCCTCAGTATGCTTTCCTTTGGAGGGGAAGTTCCAACGTTCGTTGCGAGTTGCTGGTTGCGGTGGCACCTAGTAGGCAAGTTCACAGCTAGGTGTCGTTGACGGTAGTACCTGGTACTAACATTAGGAACTACTGCTTGAAATTGACCGTCTGCAGTCCTTACCTGAATTACAGACTAATACAGCCATCCCTAAGTACACGGGGTTACATGACCGCGTTGTCGCAGCCCCTAAACTGAGCAACCAACCAAAATCTCTGCGGGAGATATAATTTTGCGTGAAGAAGTAACAGACCGTTACATAATCACACATCAGTGTCGAAACCTTGCATAAGGACAGTGTGACCACAAGTATAAAAATGGACCCCAAATGACAAGAAGGTTACCGTTCCCATAAGACAATAAAATGTTTAAAATAAGCATAAAATGACGAAAAACAAAGTTAATTAAGCTCCAATTATAAAATATCTTCTCGCAATAAATGAGGTCTGATCCTTCTACGAAAACCTGCATATTCTGCCTATTTTTGCCTATCCCCAAGTTTGTCCGGTGAAATCTACCTCCGCCTTCCGGCGTGCCGAGAGGACTTTTATATATGAAATCTCACACGAGTTGTATATTGACCTTTAAAGCCGTATGCATCCTTGCGCTGTACAAATTTGTTCTTTAAATATTTCAAAACATAATTCCATATAGTCTTTTGGGATTAAACTCTCCCTAACATTAACCACGCGGCCAGAGCAGACACGTGACTTGAAATAGAACTCAAGGGGCTCCCAAGTTATGCTATCGCTAGCAGTGGCAAAATACTTGATTTTTATTAAAAAAAAACAATCTCACCCAAGTTTTCAGCCGTAGACTGTCTGGTAAACAATGGTCCCAAACACACACGTTCTCAACAGCAGTTGTCAGGCTCACACTCTAAAAAGAAATAAAATAAACCACCATGAGTATATCTATTCCAAATAGCACATTTCATTAACAGAAATAAATAAATAAAATAAAATATAAAAAACAGGTTTTATATATATCATTTTAAAAATCTTACCTTGCTTTGTAAAAAGCCCAGCGTTTGCCTTCTCCTAGGTTCGAGTGGAATGAGGTTTCTGACTCCCACATCAGGTATGCAGATTATCTAAAACAAACAAAATAGAAACAATCCATCAATCAAATGGAAAACCACTAATAATGTAATCATTCATTAGCATAAAAATAAACTAAACAGTGTTAATCTCTCACTTACTTCAAATATATAATGTATCCAATATAGTAACCAACTGGAGTTGAGCACACGGATGCAATTAGTTTTATAGGCATACGACACAGCCTATGTTAACACAGTAACGTTTGAAACAGTAATGACTGACTGTGTGTCATAACATGATCAACACTCTAATACCCCCTGCCCTCCTCTCCTCGCCCACCCTCTCGCCCTGTGTCCCTCTTACCACAGCTGTTAACATCGCTCTTGCTCTGCAATTGGCTATGGCAATGGTAGGGGGAGGAGTTATACTCGCTTACTGCATTATTTCTCTGACTTTGTCGCGATATTGTTCGACCTTCAACTCACCTCTACGTCACTGTAATTTTCCATTGGCCTGTTGTCCCGTCCGCTTACATTCCTGAATCGCGATAACATGTTACATCCTGTCACCCAGCCAAGCAGACCTCTCGAGCTGATATTCTGTTTTTTTTTTCTTGGCTGCCATTCAGACATAGAAAAACAAGTTCTGTTGTTGTCGACTATAAAAAGCCTTGCTTTTTTTTATTAGTCTCATAACATTATGAATTTGTCAGGTTACTGGTCAGTGTTTACCAACATGTTTAAAGATCACCATGAGGGATTTTCGAAATATTCGCCTTTATTCATGTCATAGGAAAATATCGAAAAGCGACCCCTCGTTTTGCAATACATCACCCCGTCGAAATAGCCATTTCCTGTATTCACTATGGCCAGTCATAGCCTCGTTGGAACACACGCCCAGCGCTACCGGCTCTCTGTCTACAAACATTCTTTTATTTAAAAAAAATGCTTAGTTCTTGTTCTAGAGATTTGACATTTATTTTCGTGGTAGAGGGGGTAGGGATCTTTCATTCATGTCAAACAAACTTATTTGTAAACTTATCAGTTTCCAAGATAGTAAAAATTCAAAATTTAAGTGTTTTCAAAAAATCTCAAAAATAAAAAATACATTATTATAAAAAATAAAGGTCATAGAGACCATTTGTTTGAACTATAGAACAACGTTCTAACAAGTTTGGTTTTAAAACTATAGTCTACTTTTAAAAACAAAATTTTTTCAAAAAAAAATTAAAATATAATACGTGGTCTATAGGAAAGAGGATGTCAGGTCGAGTTCAACGACACCTCATTTGTTAAAATCCAATCAGGCGTTCGCGAATTATGATCAATGTTCGCGAGAAAGTAGGCTATCATTTTCTTTCCTCCTACACCCTTGAAACTTTCTGTCCACCTAGAGGGCATACCCAACTTTCAATAACGTCAAACAAACGTTTTTCCAAAATTCACCGTTTCCAAAATAGCGCAAATCCAAAAAAACAAACATTTTCAGAAATAATTTTATATATATCGGCACACATTCTCAGCCAAGAAAACGTCATCCCCACGCCAACAACTCCTCGTTCGTTAAAATCCGACCATGCGTTCGGGAGATATCGCCAAAGTTTATATGAAAGTAGGGGGAGTCCTAGAACTCTCCTTACCACACTACTCTTTTTGTATTTTTATCCTAGAGTCTTGAAATTTATATTGAGAGTAGAGGGGTAGTGACCTTTCATTTATGTCAAGCAAACTTATTTGTAAAATCCTAGTTTCCAAAATATAGGAATTTCAAAATTGGACTGTTTTCAAAAAGACATAAAAAATAAAAAAGTTATATTATAAAACATAAAGGACATATAGACCATTCGTTTGAACCATGGCACAACGTTCTATCATGTTTGGTTTATAAACTATCGCCTACTTTCAAAAACAAACATTTTTAATTTAAAAAAATATATAACGAGTGGCCCATATCAAAGGGGGGCGTCACCTTAATTCCTACGACACCTCATTCGTGAAACTCCATGCATGGGTTCGAGAGAAAAGTCTATTTAAATGTTTTAACATTGCGCGGCGGCCATGTTTGTTTGTTGGGCACAGCCACGTCAAGTGGGGCAGAACCATCACCACTGCCCTACTGATGTACTCCAAAGCTGTGTCATCCCAGTGTTAATCTTCGGAAGCGAAACTTGGTCATTTAGTAAGTGTTAGACAAGACTGTTCCAGATCTCTCAACGGAAAATGGAAAGGAGAATCCTAGGCGTTAAGCTAAACGACAGAATCATTAACACGGATCTGAGAAAAAGAAGTGGGTTGGAAGACACAGCAACAAGAGCTCGGCAACTGAAATGGCGCTGGGGTGGTGGACACATATCCAGAATGGACCAGGATAGATGGGCCTACTCCACAACTGTGTATGATCCATGAGCTGGCAAGAGAAGCAGAGGACGCCCCCGTCGTAGATGGTCGGACGAATTTAGGTTCGAGGCAGGTGTTATGTGGACCAGAAATTCCAGGGACAGGAAGCTATGAAAGGAAATTCATATCAGTGTAATAGTGTAACAATGTAAATACCGTAGTATGGATGTGTGTTAATTTATTTTTTTATTTATGTGTGTCAATATGTATTTAGGAAAGACATCTCTCAAGAACTGGCTCCTCTTGGGAGACTACTTGAGCCACCCCCAACCACTCCGGTAGGAGGCCCTTGCCCATCAGGGATCTACGGGCTTATCTTATCTTATCTTATCTTTATTATTATTACCATTATTTCTTCATTTTCTCAAGTTATAGTTGGTAACATGGCTCAAATCGGTATATTACGTACACGAAATAGCGTATAGTCACACTTTGAAGAGCGTATAACATGCACCTTCAAACTATATTGTATACCCTGAAAGTTTGACATTGATTTTATTTCTAGGAATGTCATCATCCGATTCTCCAAGAAAACCCTGGTGCGAATTCAAAAATCCTCTTAAGTTGCAGGCCTGCTGAATTGCAACTATTTGTGCAATAGCGTGGGTGTATATAGGAAGATTTAGTAGGGCTAGATTCATTGAAAAGGCCAAAGGAAGAAAGGAGGGAGGGACAAATTGTTACTTTCTTTTGCCTCCAGAATCTCGCAACCTCCATAGCTAGTGAAGTTTACTTTTCAATATTCGTCCTGTTTTTTTTTTTTTTTGGTGGATAATATGATCATTAGAAATAGTGGTTAGAGTTATGCCTGATCTATTATGAGGAGTAGTCTTGCCAGTTTCAATAGTTTGATCCAAATTGAGCTTGAAATCTTCGTTATTCAGCACACTTTTTGGAGAGTATTTATAGTAAGGCATCCTGCCGTCCATGAGAAATCGGGTTAGGGTGATTAGGTGATGAATGATTTTGACAACACCGGTATACCTACTGGTGTAAGATGTTGGTGCTAGGATTCTGCAACTGCTGGTTACATGTGCAATGGTGTCTGGGCCGGTATTGCTCTTTCTGCACTTGTCATGAGTAACAGTCTGATCTCTCAGTGAGTGTTTCTAGTTCTTTGTCTTGTATCGTCTGGTAAAATCCCTCAGTTTCTGAAAGCAGCTCTTCCCTTGACAGTCATATGTTCGAAAGCTGCTTGTCAATACTCCTGTCAATGCACTGGTTGTAGAATCTGCCATGAAATTCTTTTCCAGTCCATCACGCTTCCTTCTCTCTGTTCAGAGTGTTCTTGTTTTTCGTAACGCAATTATCTTCCCGGAGATTAAAACGGGTGTAGTTGAAGTCGGTTTCTTCTACTGCTCGTTGTAGAACGCTGGTATCTTTCCGGGAATGAACGTGCAGTAATTCCGTAGATTTATATTTTGCTGGTTGTACCGAGATATTTTATCGTATGAATTATTATTGTTATTATTATATTATTATTATTACTTTCTTATTATTTTATTTATTTGTTTGACCCTTAGAAGGTTTGCCAAACAGCACAGAATAATATATATATATATTTCTAAATACAGATACATTCATCATTAAACAAGAGTTATTACAAAGCTACAGTAGTTGGTTTGAAGTGGTCCAGACAAATGGTCCATTAGTATGGCTACTAGGGGCACATGACCTCATAGTTACGCCCCTTCAAACAACAATACCTCACTAACCAACTAACTAACTAGGATGGCTACAGATGATTTGAGGATTCTTATAACAATTTCTTCTTGAACTTTATTTTCGATTTTGTAAACTCTCTCCCGTCAACAAATATATATGAAATAGTAGGCTACCCCTAGAACTGAAAAATAAACCAGTAACTGCTAGTGTATTCACCTGAAATGTTTCTAAAAAAAATTGGAAACCGTGGGTTCATATATTCTCCTTTTCTCTTTGTCTACTATTATTTGTCTATTATTATTAAGATCAAGACACCCTGCTATTTCCGCAGCCAGAATTCTGTCAGAAGACAAGTTCGACATTCGCCTTTCCTGGAGCCAAAATTAGCAATAACACTGTACTGATCAATGTCGTAACATGTATTGTACCCTGTGAAAACTACCAGGATTTGATCAACCTCGTGCTGTGCGGACAGCCCTCAGTTGTATCCTCACTGGCCATGGAAGATGTGCAGATGCGCGTCATAAGTGGGGAAACGTCTATTCTCCTAAATGTGACTGTGATGCTAAGAAACAGACAGTTAATCAGTTAGTGATCGAGTGCCTAAACCATGCGTATTGTGGAGATTTCAAGAACTTTTAGGAGCAACAACGGACGCTGTATGCTTCATAAAGAACTTGAATATTTGTATTTAGGTATTTAATATATAACGGCAAACAGTATATAAACTATTGCATGATTTATTGGTAGGAAAATATTTGTGATTTTTCAAACGTCATGAATGACAAAAAAAAACCACGATTTAACAAGAAATATCAATTAAACGTTTAAAATTATACGCCAAATCAATACATAAACAACTATATATTTTATATATTTGGACATGTTTCGACCTTCAATGAGGTCATCTTCTGCTTAAAACAGAAAGTCAATTAAGAATTGAAAACTAAAATAGCATATATGACTTAAAACTAAATTAGAAATGAAAAATTAATGATAATAATTGTAATAAATAAAATATAGTAATAAAATGGATATCCTTACAACTGCAGTATTAATTAAATAAATATAAGTTTGGTCTTTTTACAATAATTTTAGAAAAAATAGTTAGAAAATAAGAACTATTAACGGTGAGTGTAAAAATGTTAAGCTTTAAAATGTTTTATCAAAATATACTAGAAATTTAGAAAAATCAAATTCTAAAATCAATAAAATAATTCAATTTGGTGCTTGATTAAATAAGTTGAATCCTCTTCAATACGGAGTTTATTAACAATTTTGAATAGGTGCCAACCAGTATTACGATGACATGAATTAACCTTGTTGTATGGGATGGAGAAATTCGGAAATTCGTATAAGAATTTGAGTTGAAATGCCCTATGTGGATATGTGGCAATTCTAATATTTATCCAAAACGTTTAGAAGATAATGAAAAAACGGTATTCTTGAAAAGGAATTAAGGTATCAGATGTTCTTTAAATTTGCCAAACAGTGTTAGGTTATGTATTTTCCGCTTTAATACAACCGTCGCATTGAAATTCTCCCGTAGTATGTAATGGATACATTAAGTATTTATCAGATCAATGCAGTAAAGGTGGCATGTCATTATTCTAAGAAATATCAGTTTGAATTGAATTGTTTTTTCCCTGTAAAGAATACACATTAATACGGAGGATGAACCTCATTCATGAAATTATATTAAAAATAATTAAGATATAGCCTACTTGGAAAATTCAACTAAAACTATTTTAGTTAGTTATTGTTGTTTTAATGTGCGGAACTACGAGGTCATCTTCCCCTAAACTATTTTTGAAAGATAAATTAAATATATTAAAAAAACATACCATTGACAATATAACATTATTGGAGGTTCATCCACGGTATTCATATGTTTTCTTTATATGAAAAATAATAATTCCATTCAGACTGGTATTTCTGTTAAAATCTTTTTTTTTTTGTGATTCATGACGTTTAAGAAATCACAAATATTGTCCTATCAATAAATCACACAATACTTTATATACTGTTCGCCTTCATATATGAAATACAAGCCCTATGTGTTGACTATATGTTTGTAAGCTCTCATATTAGTGAAACTATGATTTAATTCTTACCTGTGAGCGAAAACTCTCAGTCAGGGGATATGAGCCCCTTAATAGCTGGAATTTACATCAAATTTCATCCGTGTGATAATTTAATGTTTTTATGTGCCATACGCTAAGTAAATACATACATAAAATATTATTATTATTATTATTATTATTATTAATATTATTATGGGGGAAAAGAAGTTGGTCACGGGTAGCTGGAGATAAAGTTCTATCGAACCACAATAGAAGTTAAAAGAATATATTGTATGCCATTAAGTGCGTGACGCTGTCGTAAGGAAGTTATGTATATAAACGACATGACAGTACGATGTCCTAACAGTAACATCCTATGTACTCAAAACCGATGTGATGTAATGCAGATCCTCTTTAATATTCCAGTGCAGTCTGTGTTACTGTACAGTCCATTACCAATGTAGGTCACTTCCATACAGCCAACTTTCCACAAGCTATCGAATATTTACTGAATTTAATATTCAGACCAAGATATTCCCTCTTTCAGCATGAGAATATTGCATTAGAAAGGAGCTTAACAACTTGATCTAACTAAAAAAAACGCTGGGGTTATAGCAAGGTGGATTAAAATTCCGACTTGTATCTCGTAGACTGGGAGATTTGAAGAGAAACAAGAGAAGTGCTGGTCGCGTAATATCCTCTGTCCTCCCTGCCGTCTATTTAAATTGGCCTCCGCTTTGAGGAATGCAAAGTGGATATCGGATAGGTCTCACCAAGACAATCACACAATTTGCCACGTCGTCTCTTCCTACAGATACAAGGAACACATATTGCTCTTGAAGTTACAAATATTCGTCAAGTACTTCACAGAATACAGCACAATAGTTTGAAAATAGAGATAGTACTGCCACCAGTTGTTCCAAAATGTCACAAACTGCAATTTGAAATGTTACTAAATAAAGTCGCTAATGAAATCCTACAAATTAGATCATTAAAATAACTAACATATTTAGTTTTTAAATTGTCTCTCATATTTTAAATCAAGAGTATAAATCACTCATATTCATATTTGTTTCTTTTTTTAGGGGAAGAAATGCATTTACGCACAGAGTGTCAAGCTCCTGATCCTGAGTAGCAGACTACCGACTAAAACTCCCCCGTTACTTCTGAACACTAGCCTGGAACCGTTTATCACATTACTTCAGGCTAAAGTCATTTTATATTTGCCCGTAGGGCACTCTTCCGTAATGAATCATCTTCAGTGGCGATCCAGATCCGTCTTATTTGTTCGGAGGATATTTTCAACAAAACTTGCTACCAGTTTCCAATTTTCCTCATTTTGTAGCATCACTGCAACAAAATTGTCCGGGGATATCTCTACATCAATGTGATCTTGAAGAGACTGC
Source organism: Meconema thalassinum (assembly GCA_946902985.2). Classification (NCBI taxonomy): domain Eukaryota; kingdom Metazoa; phylum Arthropoda; class Insecta; order Orthoptera; family Tettigoniidae; genus Meconema; species Meconema thalassinum. The sequence continues at coordinate 2,093,215,756 of OX336388.2, read as the reverse complement.
CTATTTTGGACCCACCGTCCACAAAAGAAGAAGGTGTGTTTAATATTATCTAATTCGTTGATACGGTAGATGCAATCTGATGAATCCACCTTCCCCATCTTCTTAAGATAGGAACAGAGGTACCCATGGCCAGTCAAGAACTGAATGAGATAGTAACCAACCTCACCATGTATCCTCTCTGTCCAAACCTGCACCTGGGGGATCATTCTCTTAGTCCATTGGCTTTGATCTCCTTGCTCCCATTTGTTCTGCCAATTTTGAAATGTTTGTACTCTTGCCGATCGTCTTGCAGTTTGTAAACCCATATCAGATTTCCTCAAGTAAATGTTCTTGCGTTTTTTCGCAAGAAAAAAATCGGAATAATCCCGGCAATAACGAGAACTGCTTCCTCAGAGACCGTGCGATATGCAGATACCACGCGCAAAGCACCCCTCCCGCCTCTGCACTTGCGCCAGTGACTTCCTATAAATTTCCTTATCCAGGGCATCCGCCCATATTTCCGCTCCATACAGCAGAACTGATTGGTTGGCTGTCATCAATAGTCTTCTCTTACTAGATTTTGGCCCACCAACATTGGCCATGAACCGACTGAGAGACGTTACTCCTCTTGCCGCCGTATCTGCAGTCCGTCTAATTTGTTCTCCAAAATTCAGTTTATTGTCGATCTTGAGGCCCAGATATTCTGCTGCTGCCGCGTCTCTACTTATATGTCACCTACCTGTATTGGGAGTGTTGTCTGAATTCTCTTCTTTGTTAGGATTACAACTTCTGTTTTACTAAGTGCTAGAGACAGACCATGTTCCTCCATCCAACTATTGATTGTACGCATTACCATATTGAGTCGCAACTGTGCCTGCTCGACACTTCTTCCTGCTACAAGAGCAGCAACATCATCTGCATAACATACCAGGATAGTTTTATCAGGGACTTCAGATCTCAGCAGGCTATAATATGTGATATTCCATAGATCTGGTCCTAAAATCGAACCATGTGCCGCTTCGGCTGAGACCCGTACCCTGCGTTGTCCTTCTATCGTGTTATAAAGTAACGAACGATCTTTCAAGTAGGAATTTATCATCCGTAAGAGATAATTTGGAACATGAAATGTATTCTCCAACGCATTCAGCATGTCACTCCACTTGACAGAGTTGAATGCAATTCTTACGTCAACAGTAACAAAGAGAACCACACGGCGAGAGTGGTGATTGTAATTCTTCGCCCTCTGGACAGCTGCAACAATTTCTTGTATCGCATCCAGGGTCGATCTTCCTGTTCGAAATCCATATTGTCTTGGTGATAAGTCGCCCACTGCCATGATCGCTTGGCGCAACCTGACTCTCAGAAGCTTCTCAAAGAGCTTCCCTGTTGTATCGAGCATACACAGAGGGCGGTATGATGATGGTAAATCCGGGTCTCCGTTTCCCTTATTAATGAGCGCCAGACGACAGACCTTCCAGCAGATGCTGAACACTCTTTCTTTTAGACACTCGTTGAACATTCGTAATATTAATTGTGGATGTAACTCGATTATTAATTTGAGAATCTCATTTGAGATGCCGTCAGGACCAGGGGAATTTTTTGCTTCGCAGAGACTGAGTAGCCCTACTCAACTCATCCCCAGTGAAAAGACGAATTTCGATATCTACATCGAAATTCTGCTCAGGGATTGTTGGATGTGTTGGGAAAAGAGTTTGGACAATAATGGTCATACTGTTTGCATCCATGACGCACGGTGTTCTTTGTGACCCAAGCTTCTTTCTGACAACGTTATAACCCAATCCCCATGGATCAGTGTCAATATCCTCACATAGCTTTCTCCAGCTCTCAGCTTTGCTTTGGTTTATGGTTTTCCGAAGTAGCTTCTTTGTATCTCTATGTTCGGCTGATAAGGCATTGGCATCATACAAATTTCTTATCCGTTGTGCGGCACGTCGGAGTCTAAGGCATATTCGCCTCAATTCTGAAATTTCATGTGTCCACCAATATGCAGGGCTCTTCCGATGGCGTGATCTTAAACTTGGCATTGAGGTATCACAAGCCAATGTAATAAGATTCATAGTTGAGGAAACTAGAGTCTCAACATTAGCCTCTCCGTCAGGCTCCATATCCTCAATTAGTTCTCCACCACTGGCTAACGCCTCTTTAAATGCATCAAGATGGATCTTATTCAAATTCCATCTCCTTTGTTTCTGAGAAGATAAGTTCTCCCCACTTATATTGCTGCACACATCAAAATTAATATACTGATGATCACTACCAGTGTAGTCTTCTATAACCTTCCATTCCTTGATGTATGGTACAAACGTCTCAGAAGCCATGGAGATATCCGGAATGGTCTCTGTATAACTCGGACGCCCAAAGGTTGGCACTGCACCTACATTTAAGATCAAAAGCCCTGTCCTTGATGCCATATCCAGAATGAACTTACCTCGGGAATTGGTATGTGGCATACTCCATTCCACTGCTCTGGCATTGAAATCCCCTGCTACAATGATTGCTCCAGTTGTATTAAAAATGGCATCATCCCGAGAGTTGACTTTCTGACGAAATGTTCCCATTGTTTAATTTGAAGTAAGATAGACACAAAAATAGGTGACTCCTCTACTCTTTAACCAAACGAATCCGTTCCCGCTCCCATGTTCTATAATTGGATTTTTTCCAGGGTCTAAGATCCCAATAGCAGAGATGCCTAATTGATCTCTAAACCAGAGAGGTGACTCCTTATCTTGGTACTGTTCACTAATTAACAGCAGATCAGTTTGTTTCTCGGCGGCTAGCTAGTACAACAGATGATGGGCTGTTCTACTCCTTTCTATATTAGCTTGTAGAACTCGGATCATTTTCGTTTCAGGTACGTCGCTTTCTCCAGGGCCTCTCGGAACACCTAACATTGGCCCGATCCAGCCACATGACACAAATCCTGGTGCCTAACGCCACTCTCCTCGAATAAAACACATTTCTTTGGGTTTATGCAATCCTTAGCGTTGTGATCATTCTGTCCACATTAGAAGCAAGACTTGCTTCTGTCAGGGTCCTCACAAATTTTGGGTATGTGACCATAACTAAGGCATCGGTAGCATCGAAGAACTGATATTCTCTGCCTCACTCTACAACTGCCCATCCTACTTGAACCAAGCCTTCCGTTAGAAAATCATTTGCAGCTATTTCTGGCAGAGTTATAACAGCCATTCTCTGTTTCCGACTGTTAGTCTGCGATACCATAATCCTCAGACCAACCAGGGGTTCTTTAAGAATATCCTTAATGGACTCTAAAGCTTCATCTTTGGTCGTGAGAGCATCAATATCTCCAATCTCAATTGTCACCTTCGGCTCAATAATAATAATAAAAGTGCCATTACAACACGGTTATTAAACCTGAGGTGCTTTATGCTAGTGAGACATTGACGTACACACTAAGGGTGACTTGGAAAAAATCCTCACAGAGGAAAGAAAAATAATAAGGATAATAATTGGACCAAAGCACACAGATGAAGGATACAGGCTTCACTCCAGAGACACCGCTGAGAAATTGTCCAACCTCGCAGCAGACATCCGAAAGAGGCGACTAAAATTTTATGGCCTAATCAGCAGACTCCCACAAACAAGACTCACTAACAAATTTCTTAGATATTAGAAAAAAATAAAGGGATTCTGCCTTTTCAATACTTATATTGAACCTACTCACAGGTACATGTTTCGAAGATTAACTCCTTCTTCCTCAGCCTGTACATAAATATCAAAGATAAATTACCTTTATAAGAACATACGTTACATGAAATAAAGATGTGTGAAATAAATAATGTGAAGTTCAACTGTTCCCGATTCTCCATAGAATACCTTCTAATTGGATTTCCAGGCCTGGGTGCATTAAAAAGCCGCTGAATCAGGCCGGTGTTGTGAGTCGCTATTTGTTTGCGTCATCGTTTTTCGAACTAGTCTCTATGCTGCCCTTGGAGAACATCATGGCAAAGAAACCATAGAATCCCTGCAGCAGTGCCATGCCTCGCCGTATGTATTGTGTTTGGGCGTGAACAACAGCAGATCAAAACGTGTCTCGCAAATATCACTCCTTTGATTGCCCAAAGACATACTCGGGGAGAAGGGGACTGTAACGTGTAAAATAATAAAATAATAATAATACATTATGCAACGAGCCTATAATGGCAATATTTAAGACACGAGTATGTTTAAAGGAGCGTATGCGAGTTTTATAATTTCCAAACGAGTGTCTTAATTAACATTATAGGCGAGTTGCATACGACTGTTTATGTTCGAAGATAATTATTATAACTATTTTATGTTCGAACATAAATATTCATAAATATCTGTCGAGATTTCGCCAGTTTTATGTACTGAACAGAGCGCATGAGACGCAGAGAATGCCTTGTATTTGACCATGGCCTCCTCGATTACCTTACTATGACACTAGGCCAGGCAGTAAAATTTAAATTAGAAGGCCGTGGAACTAAGCGCATCTAATTATCTAATTGGTCAAACACTGTTTCTTGAGCTCTGATTGGTGGGAGAAACTCTTTCATAATGAAAAACAGTGTTATAATGAGCCTCATTATAGTACAGTTTTCTGACATATAATAGTCAGGCTCGAACATAAATAATAATAATAAAAGTATTAATTTTGAACCAAGATCATTACGACTACCTGGGCAAAAGTGGACGGATGAGAGGAAGAGGGAGCATTCCACGAGAATGAAGAGGTTTTGGGAGGAGCGGAGGAGACACACCTACAAATGACGTCATGTTATCAAGTTTCATCGCTCTCCTGTAGGGGAATTCTCGCTTAAATAATAAAATAAAAGTATTAATAATAATAAGCTTCCGTGGCTTAGGCGGCAGCACGCCGGCCTCTCACCGCTGGGTCCGTGGTTCAAATCCCGGTCACTCCATGTGAGATCTGTGCTGGACAAAACGGAGGCAGACAAGTTTTTCTCCGGGTACTCCGGTTTTCCCTGTCAAAATTTCATTCCGGCAACACTCTCCACCATCATTTCATTTCATCTGTCATTCATTTAATCATTGCCCCAGAGGAGTGCGTCAGGCCTCGGCAGCCGGCACAGTTCATATCCTCGCCGCTAGATGGGGGCTTCATTCATTCCATTCCTGACCCGGTCGGAGACTGGAAGCAGGCTGTGGATTTTCATTCATTTCAACTGAAATAGGGATTCCGTTTCACGAACTCCTGCATTATCACTAAATTGCCCCATTTTAATAGTGATAATTTACTAATTTTTTCCAAGATGGTATTTACATATTTATACTTTATAACCCGCCCAGCCATTGGGTAAATTCGTGTTGACCGACTGAAGAGCTACAAATGACAGTCCCGGAGAGACTACTGAAAGGGAATACGCGTATGTATCAGTGGAATTTATCACGTATCCTTCAGCCACGATGATGAGCTTAAAATTGGGACGTTCGCTATTCCATTTGGGTTCAGATAAGGTCAAAGAAACGTCTGCTGATGAGCCTACTTTGGTATATCAGGAGAGCTCGTAGCATACACGGCGAAAACCTGGAAGTTTCGCTGGTGTTAATTGGTCGGTATTGAACACCGCTATTCCGTTTATTCAAGACCCACATGAAATCACAGATTCCTTCACACCAAATACTGACGTACTAACAACTTATCCATGCAGAAAGGAATAAGGGCGTCATAAATGTACCCCCCCCCCCCCCCCATGTTTCCTGTCTGTCCATACGTGGGGAGTTACAGAGGTATGCACCACTGCATGCCACGAATATCCCCGACTCAAGGTGGAAATGCTAATTACTGGGGTAGGCTATACAGGAGTTAGGCATCACAAGAGGTCATGACTATGACGTCACCGATATGCAAATCATCCGCACCATCCTCTTGACCAAACACATACACACAACGAAAATATACTCATTGGCATTCAGTAGCAGAATAGAGTGGTGAACATTCAGAACTCAGTGAAAGCAGGTTTCTTTTCGAGCCCGATTTGTTCAACAGATGACCCACACTTCACTTTCTTTTTGTTGTGTCCGTTGTATTTGTTAAAATTACGGTCTAAAAATCCTCCTTGAAGCCTATTAGGCTACTGCGTGGTCAAACGCATACAAGTCAGTTCAGTTTGCGTGCCACTTCTCTTGGGATTTTGCAAGAACTGAACGTTGTATGTTCTTGTTTTCTTCGTGTTATTAATCGGAAGTTTTATATGAACAATCTCAAAAGTGCGTCTTCGGTGGCGTAGTTGGTAGCATGCGGAACTTCTATGCCCAAGATCGCGGGTTCAATCCCGGCCGAAGTCGTCGGATTCTTTAAGAGCGTTAAAGATCCCTCAGTATGCCTTCCTTCGGAGGGGAAGTAAAGCCGGCGGTCCCATGTCATAGATTAATGGCATGTTAAAGAACCTTCCACTAATTACACCTGTCTGATGATAAATTAGGTTAGGTTAAACATTTGACAAACGCTCTTAGGTTCCGTCGTTCGTCGCCGGGAGCCGACTGCAGTGGCGTCTGTTAACCAGGTTCTGGACTAGTGGTCGCTAACGGTGGCGTTTGGCAGCAAAGTTAGGAACTACTTGAAAAAATTAAATGTCTGCAGTCCTTACTTGAATTGAAAACAGATACACACACTAATACAGTCATCACAATTAACACCGGTTATCAGACAGATTCTACACACACCCAAAGTACACGGGGCAAAATGACCGCGTTGTCGCAGCCCCTAAACTGAGGAACCAACCTATCAACCAATCTCAAAAGCTGACAATTCCCATGCGCAGAAGAAACACAAATTGCCTCACATTATATTCACGTTTATCCATCATTAGTGCTAGGTGGGGTGAAAAAAAAAAAAAAACAGACGGCAGTAATTCGAACCGAAGGAGATGAGTGAATACTGTAGCTGATATTTAGAAAGCTGTAAAGCAAGGCTGCAACTAATCACCCATACTTTTCAATCTCACCATTGAAGAAGCAAAGAAGGAAATTAGAGAAAAAATTAAATTAGGAGTAAGGATTTACGGAGAAATAATTTCAACTGTGAGATTTACTGATCATACTGTCACCTTAGTCGATTCGTCAGAGGATTTCAATGCGTTTTAAATGGTAAGGACTTCATCTTGAGGAAGGAATTGGCATGTAAAAGCTAAAGGAAATAGGAGACTCCTTCTTAGAAAGCAAAATAACCAGTAATGAAGTTAGCAAAGAGGGTATAAAAAGTAGGATGATTCAGGCAGAAAAGGGATCTGTTGACATCGAATATAGATTTAGGTATTAAGAAGTCATTTTTGAAAGCCTTCGTCTGGAGCGTGGCACTCTATGGAAGTGAAACTTGAACTATTGGAGAAGCAGAAATTAGGAGAATTGAAGCGATTGAATTGTGGTGTTACAGGAGAATGATGAAGATCAGATGGGTTCGTTACATGAAGAAGTTACAGAAGGAAACCGAGGATTAGCTGCTTATTAAACCAAGTGCAAATTAAGTTACTGAATAAATTAATAGAAATTCATGAGATTCGATGCATTTCCAAACTTAAGTGCAATCGGGAAACTTCCTCAATGCCTAATCAGAGAAAGATATATCGATGCCTATGCAGATAGGCTACATATCGCAAGTCACGTTTGTCACTACATCAATCAGCATTTTTAGCCTACTTTTCACATTTTGCAAAAATGAGGAAAAAGTAGACTTATGAGATCGGGCAAATGTGTGTCTGTCTGTCTGTCTGTCTGTCTGTCCTTCTGTCTGTCTGGCTGTGTGTGTGTCCCCCCCTATCAACTCCTAAACGGCTGCAGCAATCGAAACAAAATTTGGTAGGAGTAAAGATCTATACCTGAATATCTCACGGCCATATTTGAAAATGATGTCAGTGCTACCAACTGCTAAAAAATCGCAATTGAAATTTGAGCTCCATGTTGGATATCTTGGAACGTATGAATGGGAGCTATTTCAAAATTGGCACACGTACATATCATAATATTTCAGTTTAATTTCCAGGAGGCCAAACATGGCAGTGTTGCCAAAATGATTATAAGCCTCCTGATAGGTCCAATTTTTAAATGCATATAACTTCTACACTATCAAGCGGAATTCAACCAAATTTCGTATGTTGTATGTGTACATTACCAGATATGACTGAGCGTATTCTTAAGACCTACCAGGGCTGCCAACTGTTAATAAATGCTCCTAATTTATTTTATCCAAATACCAATATATCAGAAAGTATGCAAGCCGACAGCTTTAAACTATGCACACGTATAGTACATGACATTCTATATTAATTTGGAGTAACTTACATACGTCAGTGCTACCAACATGATTCTAAGCCTGCTGACAGGTCCAACTTTAAATACATGTAACTTCCATACTATCATTTGGATTTCAACCAAATTTCGTATGTGCTATGTGTACCATAACAGATATGACTATGCGTATTCTAAGGAGCAACCAGGGCTGCCAACTGTTAATATGTGCTGTCCCTATTTTTGTTACCCTAATATCAATATATCAGAAAGTATGCAAGCCAATAGCTCTAAACTTTGCGCACGTATAGTACCTGGCATTCTAGACGAATTTGGAGTAACTAATATACGTCAGTGCTGCCAACATGATTCTAAGCCTGCTGATAGATCCAATTTTAAAATGCATGTAACTTCTATACTAAATAATGGATTTCATTCAAAATTGGCACAACAATAGATCATATTATTTCAGATTATTTCTGACCAATACATGCATGACATTGTTGCCAACATGATTTTACGCGCGCTGTTAGATCCAATGTTTAACTGCATGTAACGTCCATGCTATCCAGTGGACTTCAACCAAATTTTGTATTTAGTACCGTAAGAGACGGAACTAAGAATATATTCAGTCATCAGGGCTGTCAACTGTAGTGCTCTATTAGGATACATTATGCCAGGTATGCAGTATTTCGAACTAATTGGAAATTTCGATATTATCAACTTAATTTCGTCATTATTCTAGATAGGTTCATATTCTGTAGAATAATCATTGGCATGAAAAGTAGGCTGTATAGTTCTTAACGGAACTTCTTGTTAACTATCTTTTTTATTTAATAATATAAAACAACATAGAGGCACGGGGGATTGTTTACATTTTGTAACAGATGTGTTATTTTTAGAAACAAAAGTTTGGTGCTTTTCAGTCGGTCAACACGAATGTACCCAAAAGAGCTGGGTTATGCCCTGATTCTGAAATAAATTACATGAGATTAATAAATACACTAGGATGACCTGTTTCGATCGTCAAGCGATCATCATCAGATCCATTACACTTAGGCTATAACATCTATGTTTGAGAATACAGGTGAAAAATATATACAATATGTACAATTATTCAGTTGCAGTGTTGGTAATGCAACAGTCGGTGTATGTTAAATGTGGTATATCTAATGTTAGGTAAACTTCTAAAATAGTGATGAAAATCCGGAATTTGTCTGTTAGGGGTGATTATATGGTTTTACAAAATCAACTATGGTTATACTGAAATAATGCAAGCTTATACTTATCGAGTTGTCTCTTTAACTGGAACTTGAAGCAGTTGCGTGTTGCCATAGAAACCAGTTGTAGTCGACTAACCCCGAGTGTTCGCTGGGTGGAACTAGTTTTCCCCTTCCTCCCCCTTTAGTTGCTATGTTCTTCCAGAGGTCAGTGCCATGTATATTTGTGTGACATTGCCAAATCTAGATAACAGTGTATGCTATTGAATGCAGGAGTCTGCAACTACTAAAGACCGTGGAACTATCTTCACCACGCATGGGCTAAAAAGCCATCGATACTGAGTGGTACAAATTCTATTGAAGACGTCCCGGCACCTTTAATACTGCCGCGCATATCGGCCTAGGTTTATTGCAGAAAAATGTACATAGTACACCTGATCCAATTAACATTTACCTATAAACACCGCTATATTCCCCTTTTTTATCTAGCTTGGCTGTATCGCTAAGTTGTGTCTTGTTTTCGACAGGGTGTGTTTTTAGTAGGGCGAAAAGGGGTGAACTCTCCATAAAAGTGTGTTCCTTTATATTGTTTGGATTGTTTTGTTTGGCTAGGTGAATCTCGATTGCTTCTTTTATGTCGAGAGCTCTGCCTTTCGATTCGTGATGAATTATTTTTAGATCAGTCTCGATTTTAGTGAAGCTGTGCCCCGTGTCACACATATGTTCGCATACGGCTGAATGTGTTCCGTATCTTATCGCATTCCTATGTTCATTATAACGTGTATCTACTCGTCTTCCGCTCTGTCCAATGTAATTAGCTTGACAACCAATGTCTTGGCATGGGACTTTGAATACGGGTCTTGTTTATTTAGATTGCTATTTTGCAGGTGCCTCCCGGTCGTATTATTCGTTGTGAATGCTATTTTTATGCCTTGCTTTTTGAATAGATTAGTGATTTTATATGTGTTCTCATTCACATAGTTGAAGCGCGCAAATTTTTTCTCATTAATGTCCGGTTTTGGAATCATTTTATCTTTATTTTTATGTTTGGCTACAATTTGGTCAATTTTGCTTGGCGGGAAATTGTTTTCCTTTGCTATTTGTTTAATGGTTCTTATTTCCTTATTATAATTGTCTGTTGACATGGGTATGTTAAAAGCTCTGTGCTCCATTGAATTGAACCCCGCTAATTTATGCGTACTGGGGGTGATTAGACTGATTGTCGATTGCATGCGAGGTTTGTGTGGCTTTTCGGAATATGGAGTATGAAAGCTCGTTGTCCTTACGTTCAATAGTTATGTCGAGATAATTTATTTTTCGATCTGTTTCGGATTCCTTGGTGAATTTGATTGAGTGGTGTAGGCTATTAATGGATTGGAGAATTGTTTTTTCGCTTGTTAATTCAGTATCGTAGATGCAAATTACATCATCTACGTATCTTTTCCATATTACTATTCCCTTTGTTGAAGTCTTTTCTAAAAACTCATTTTCTAGTGCATTAATGAAGATGTCAGTGATTAATCCGCTTAGTGGTGAACCCATCGCTAATCCTTCTGTTTGTGTGTACATTTTATTGTCGAATTGAAACGCGTTTTGGCCGAAGACGACCCTCAGTAGTCGCACGATCTCTTCAGTTTCTTTTTCCGAATTGTTGGATTTTAAGTTATTTTCGAAAGTGTTGATTGCATCATTAATAGGAATATTGGTGTACATGTTAGTTACATCGAAAGATACAAGCCTCATGCTAGGTTTCATTTGTAGGGTGTTCAGTGCTGTTACTAATTCCGTTGTGTTCTTTACAGAGTTGTTTTTGTCGTTGGAAAGGCGGCGTATTAAGATTTTTAGTAACTCTTTGCTGATTTTGTAACTAGGCGCATTCCTACAATTGACTATATTTTTGATTGTCCCCTCAATGACGGTATTTTAGGGTTCATGTTTATTAGTTTTGACTTTTCAGCTTTGGATAATATGTATTCTGTTTCTTTTAATACACTTTTTATTTGTTTTTGGAATTTATTGGTGGGGTCTTTTGCTAATTCCTTGATTTCGTTGTTGTTTAGGAATTCGACTGTTTTTTCAATGTATTCTGTTTTGTGCCCAGCAGTATTAAAGGTGTCGGGACGTCTTCAATATACCGTGTACCGCTCAGTATCGATGGCTTTTTAGCCCATGCATGGCGAAGATAGTTCCACGGTCTTTAGCAGTTGCAGACTCCTGCATTCAATAGCATACACTTTTATCTAGATTTGGCAAAGTCACACAAATATACATGGCACTGACCTCTGGAAGAACATAGCAACTAAAGGGGGAGGAAGGGGAAAACCAGTTCCACCCAGCGAACACTCGGGGTTAGTCGACTACAGCTGGTGTCTATGGCAACACGCAACTGCTTCAAGTTCCAGTTAAAGAGACAACCCGATAAGTATAAGCTTGCATTATTTCAGTATAACCATAGTTGATTTTGTAAAACCATATAATCACCCATAACAGACAAATTCCGGATTTTCATCACTATTTTAGAAGTTTACCTAACATTAGATATACCACATTTAACATACACCGACTGTTGCATTACCAACACTGCAACTAAATAATTGTACATATTGTATATATTTTTCACCTGTATTCTCAAACATAGATGTTATAGCCTAAGTGTAATGGATCTGATGATGAACGCTTGACGATCGAAACTGGTCACCCTAGTGTATTTATTAATCTTATGTAATTTATTTGAGGATCAGGGCATAACCCAGCTCTATTTGGGTACATTCGTGTTGACCGACTGAAAAGCACCAAACTTTTGTTTACTTAGGCAACACTGAAAAATGGCTTCAAACCTCACAATGTTATTTTAGCCTATTTTCTGTCTGCGTGTGTGTGTGTGTGTGTGATGGTGTGTGTCCCCCCTAATAAAATCTAAACAGTTTGAGCGATTTCAATGAAACTCGGTAAGTTCATAGCACTATTCCGGACCACCCCGATCGTATCCTTCAAATTTTGTTACGTCTCACAAATCCAACATGGTGGCTGTGCGAAATATTTCACCAGCATTCAATATCTCCGAAACTATTACCGATATCACCCTGAAATATTTTACGGCGGTAAAGAAAATTACTGGAAATTCACCTATGCAACTTTTGAAAACCAGGTAACTACAAAACCAACATGGTGGCCAAGCGAAGTTGCGACTTTTAAATAGACGTTTCTCGCGATTTAATGAACCAAACGCAATAAAACTTGGTACAGTATATGTTTATACACATTGTAATGCAACGACATCTAACTACGTTCAATTGTTTACATAACCTCAAAATGGCGGCTGTGCGAAGTATTTCAAAGGCATTCTATATCTCTGAAACTATTAGCGGTATCACCCTGAAATTTTGTACAGAGATAAAGGGTACTATTGGAAGTTAATCTATAAGACTTTCAAAAACCGGTTAACTACAAAACGAATATGGTGGCCAAGCGAAGTTATAAATTTTAAATAGACCTTTCTCGAGACTTAATGATCCAAACGCAATGAAACTTGGTACAGGAAATATTTATACACATTGTAATGCACTGGTATCATTTAGTTAAATTGTTTACATAACCTCAAGATGGCGGCTGTGCGAATTTTAAAATTACGTTTTCATTTCTTGTGTCGTAATCATGCGATCGAAGTGAAAGATTGAATAATGAACCTACGCAATAATTTTCCTTTAATGGTACATTAATCTATGGCCTATACATAAAACAATCCATCATGGCGACCATCCGAAATATTTCGATGGATCTCAATATCTACGAATCTATAACAGCAATCAAACTGAAATTGTGTATGTTGATAGAGGCAATTAACATAAGTAGGATATCCTGTATGAAAATAGGCTGTATAGTTCTTCACGGAACTACTTGTTTAATTTTAATGTGTGTGCTTTTGGACGAAGAATATCTTTAGAATTTTTGATAACATCCGCTGTTATGGCAAATTAATATTAAGCATAAGCGGCTTCGGTGGCGTAGTCGGTATCATGCTGAACTGCTATGCCCAAGATAGCGGGTTCAAACCCGAAGTCGTCGGATTTTTTAAGAGCGTTAAAAATCCTTCAGTATGCCTTCCTTCGGAGGGGAAGTAAAGCCGGCGGTCCCATGTCATAGATTTATGGCATGTAAAAGATCCTTCCACAGACTAAACTTGTGAGAAGCTAAATTGTTAGGTTAGATTTCGTCGGAACGCTCTATCAAAGTTCCAACGTTCGCCACTAGGTATCATTGATATCTGGTGGCGAAAGTTGGAACTACTTGAAATTGAACGGAACTTGTAGCTCACCCTTTAGGGTGTCCGCTGGAAGCAGCTACAGACTCAGGCGGGCCGAACATGTCCTCGGACACTCCCGGCTCTAAAAGCCATACGATAAATAAATAAATATTAAGCATATGTTCTTGAACCATTTCATGTCTTAATATGCGCTGAGGAAGTGACTGAAACCGATACGATATTTAAGTACAATATATACTGACTTATGGTTTTATAAATATTATTATAAATACTGCATATTTACATCATAGATCATGTGTAAAATCAAACTTGCTTTGTAACTAGAGATATCAAAGACGGCATACCAACCTTCAACGTTGCATAATGCAATTTTATCGATCTACAGTTTCATAGAAGATCATATGGCATAATTCAGCAGCCATGCCACATCCCAGCAACGAACGCTGCATGTTGCGGCCCATAATTGAGCATTGTCTTTGGCTGCTCTTCGTACTGTATGCCGTTTGACGCCACCTCGCTCGCTAGTCACCAAAAAGCACGCCTCTATTACCTGCTTCTGCTATTCACAAAGACGGGCCACAACTCTATTTGCACAGTAAATTTACTGATCAACACAAAGGAGACATGTTCCTTATATTCAAACAGCAGGGAACTGGGAGTCATAGATATAGTTGGTGATTGGCTGCATGGCGAAGGTTCTCGCCGTCTTTGGCCAAGTTCGTGGGATCGAAACTCGACGCCATCAGTTGGCAATTTAGGGTGTCCAAAACATCACCACATACTCAATGTAACAGAGTACTACGAGCTGCCTTGCCCTCAAGTCTACCATGGACTAGCACAATAATATTTTATTCGGAGAAAAGATCTTGAACCCTGGCATCTCTAGAATTGCTGCCATTAAATGGGACGTAAACAACTAAATATATTAATAGTTTATTATTATTAATATTGTTTATTTGTTGTTATCATTAACACGGCAGATACCGGTTACATATTATATTACAGCCTGGTTCGGCCTTAGCAACGTACCATCTGTACTGAAATAAAATATATGTAAATTATAGGAACTCACATTACATTAATTTCGTGTTCGGACTCTTCACGAGTCTCCCTCATTAATAGAATGAGCTAAATTTCCTTCTGAATCATCTTCGAGCCTTGCAGAGTGTTCGGCGAGGGTATTGTCACCAAGGAACTCCCTGACAATATGGCAGGTGTTTAACAGAACTGCCTTCTGTAGTTAAATATATATCTGCGGGTGTAGATTCAATATTGATCGACTACTGTGGATAGTTTTGGGTATAACACCAGTACACGATACAAATATTGGGATGGTAGTCACCGACTCAAATTTCCACATCTGCTTTATATCAATTGCCAGCTCTGTGTACTTAGATATTTTAGTAACAGCTGTTGTTTGGATGTTTTGAGTGTTGGGACATGCGATATCTATCAGTAATGCCTCTCTGTGTTCTTTATTGATGACAATGATATCTGGCCGGTTGTTACTGACTGCAACATCTGTCACAACTCCTCTGTCCCAGTAGAGCTTGTGTGTGGCAATTTCGAGTACTGCGGATGGTGTGTATTTCCAATAGGAGACGGAGCTTTGAAGAAGTTTGTACTTCAAGGCCATTTTCTGGTGGATAATGTTGGCAACTTGATCGTGTCGATGTTTGTAGTCAGTGTTGGCAAGGTGGGAACAACCTGATATTATGTGTTGAATGGTCTCACTACATTTGCCACAGCGGCGACACTTCTCACTCTCTGTTGCTGGAACTTTTATGATCAATTTCCGATAACTTCGAGTAGCAACAACTTGGTCTTGGAAAGCGACAACAAATCCCTCCGTTTCCGGAAAGAGAACGAAGTGGGTCAGCCATGCGTACGACGCTAACTTGCCGATTATTAATATTATTATTATTATTATTATTATTATTATCATTAAAGAGATGGTACGTTAGCTTCCACAGCCAAGTAAATCAAATTCAGCAACTCTTCTAGGTTTTTGCCATGTTTTTATTTTCTTTGCAGGCTTCCGCCAAGATCCTAGGAGCACCAAGTGGTACACCGCGCCCAGATCAGCGCTTATGTAATGCACCAAGATCAACGTCCCTTATTAGGTCAGTCGTAATTTGATTTAACCTCAGATCATTTGAGTGGGCGCCATTTCTTTTTTGTTATGATGGCGTAGATATACGATTACAACATGACACTGAGTTGCCCCTTGCTAGTGCTTCCTCTGTACCGAGGTGGTTCGATTTGGTTTTGTTGTGTTTGAATTCATAGGAGGGGATCGATTTGCACACATATAGGGGCGCCTCTTCAAACTATTGGGCTGATTACCTTGTAGTTTTGTCAAACGACGCTTCTCACATGAAGGTATGTTGTTGAAGAATTTGGTAGAGATCAGATAATTAGGTTAGTTGTAGTTTGATTTAAGCTTTGAACATTTGGGTGGCCGCCAAATCGTTTTAGTCAAGATGGTGGCGATATAAGAGATGACACTGAGGGTCCCTTTGCCAGTGCTACCTCTGTACCAAATTTCGTTCAATTTGGTTTCACCGTGTTTAAATTGATAGGGGGGGTGGGGGGAGAGCAGACACCAAATCGCACACTCACAGACAGACTGACACAAAATTCTTTGACCCTGTGTAGATCTCATAATTATACTTTCATTCTTTGCAAATATTGAAAGTAGACTAAAATGTCACATATCTGTCCGTACATAACAGTCCTCAACACCATATAAAATTTCAGTATGATCACTTAAATATAGTTTCGGAGATATTTAAATGTATCGTATGGACGCCATATTGGTTTGCTTTATATAATGTTATAGAATAATGATCAAGATGCATCAATCCCCCAAAATGAATTAATAACCACATCTTCATTGCTCTCATTTTGATATGCATTCATTAGAATTATATAATAGAGCTTTGGATCATTATTGTGGATAATATATTTTCTGAACATTCGTTCGAAAATATGATAGTCAGCTCTTTATAGATAACTGAACGACATGCTCATGGAGTGCATGTCATTATTTCTACGCCCCAATGCTAATATTGACTTATCAAATACATTCCACCTTGCTCACGTGCGCAATTCCCTCCCCGTTTCCTTTGCGTCTCATACTCTTCTCCCTCCTCTATTTAAACATTTCTCGGTCGTGTTCTCCATTTAAAAGTAATCCTGGCCCCCTCTAGTGTGACAGAGCGGCGAAAGCTTTCGTTGTATTGCCCAGGTCCTTGTTTCTAGCAAACTTTTAATTTCCCCTGGCGATAGCAGAGTTCTCGGGAGGAGAGCTAAACCCAACTCGTGACAGATGACTGACTGACGTCTGCATCGCCCAGCTCCCCTGGCTCCAACTTTCAGAACGGAAGCACGGTATTTGTACGTAAAAGGAGAAAAGTATACGTACGATGTACATTGCAGCTGTTTTGATTCCTAGGTGATTCAAGAATTGGCCGTTGCTCTGGAGTAGGAGGAAGTGTTAATCACGTAACCAGCTTAGAAGCGCAGAAAAATGTGGAAAACGAACAGGAAAAAGCACTTGGTTTATCGCGAAATTATGGTTTAGTTACATAATTTAAACACCTGTAAAATTCATTTCATTCAGAACTTTATTGCAGCCAATGGCAAAATTATTAAATAAACATTAAACAATTCGTCTTCTTCATGAGGTGTTGCGGACTATGCTGAGAGCATTAACCCCAATGACTATTAATAATATGTTTATTGCAGCAAAATTGCCATACAAATGAACAACACCAAAACTTGATCAATGATACATATCTTTCTGTACATGTAACGACATGATATCTGTCACATAACTCTCCACGTCACGCATGGGTCATGGAATCTCTCTGTCCGGCATAACTTATGGTGGAAACCATGCACCGCAGGCCTTGTGACAAGATGTTTAAGATGGTAATTCGCCTCCTTACAATCGTTTCTAGTCATAGCATTTGAACTATAGAAATCGACCCATATTTCTCGTTTCTTTTCTTGGTGTTCAAGTACTAGTTCTTCATAAGCTGGCGTGGATGGTAGCAGCATTTTCAATCGTAGATTTTCAAGCAACATTCATCATCTCGTAAACCAGTCTGGATTGCGTAAATTTAGAAAGGCAAAGTGCTCGCATCAGGAACGTCGCTTTGATTTTCTCAATGTCTTTTAAATTGTTTCTTGTAAGGTACTGCCAAATTACTTGTATACCATAAGTGATTATTGGTACAATTTTGGTATTAAAAAGCTTCATAGCAGTTTGGATTGAAATCTTGGAAAAGTGTTGAATGTCGTTCATGGCCAGCACAGCTGTTATGCCTTTGTCCTTTACATACGCCGCATAGGTGGTTCCTTGGGTTTGCAGTATAACACCCAGGTATTTGAATTTATTAGCCTACTTTTCACATTTTGCAAAAATGAGGAAAAAGTAGACTTATGAGATCGATCCGGGAAAATGTGCGTCTGTCTGTCTGGCTGGCTGTGTGTGTGTCCCCCCCCCCCCCTATCAACTCCTAAATGGCTGCAGCAATCAAAACCAAATTTAGTATGAGTAAAGATGTGCACCGGAATAGCTCACGTCCATATTTGAAGATGATGTCAGTGCTACCAACTGCTGAAAAAACGCACTAGAAATTTGAGCTCCATGTTGGATATCATGGAAGGTATACATGGGAGCTATTCCAGAATTGACACGCATGTAGATAATACTATTTCAGTTTAATTTCCAGGAGGCCATACATGAGAGTGTTGCCAAAATAATTTTAAGCCTTCTGATAGGTCCATTTTTAAATGCATATAACTTGTACACTATTAATTGGATTTCAACCAAATTTTGTATGTAATATACGTACATAAACAGATATGACTGAGCGTATTATTAAGAGCCACCAGGGCTGCCAACTGGTAATAATTGCTCTATCTATTAGGTAGATTTCATTAGAAAGCTAACTATTGCAATGGGTCCCATGTTTCGACTTCCGGAAAATTTCAACATATCTTCGCGTTTCACATCCCCCAGACCCCAAAACCACCGTCAGTTCAAAAGTTTATACGGTATATAATTTATGTATATATGTATCTATCTATCTATATATATATATATATATATCAGTTTCTTGTGGACACGATAACTGCCGTAATTTTGCACCAATCACTTTGCATTTTTTACATAATATGTATCCCTATAAAATCTCGGTCGAGTTCGTTAATGGGAAAAATTGGTCTAAGGGGGTGAAAATGGGGGGCTTTTTTCGAAAAGGTGAAATATCGCTATAACTCTCTTAATACATGAAATATCGAATTCCTTCAAAGTTCATAATATGTGTCGGATAAGTGCCAAAAATTTATGTCATATAAGTTTTTTGATAGCACCAACCATTGACCAAAGGGGTGGAAAAAAGTGGGTTTTTCGGGAAACATTAATCATATCTCTCTTAATAGGCACAATATCAAAACCGTACAAAATAGAAAATATTCCCCTAACAATTACCTAAAACGTTTGTCTGAAAGAAATTTTGATATGACCCACCATTACGCCAAGGGATGAGAAAAACGATTTTGGAATTAAAGAAAATGCAAAGTGCCATAAGAGGTTACCATGACAACGCTTCTAAATTGATCAGGGATGAGCTATCAGAGGTTGCCAAGACAACGCCATTGACGAGATCACATTCATTTTTAGCCTATTTTCAATTTTGAAAAAATAGGCTTATGAGATCACCTTTTGTCCGTGTGTGTGTGCGTGTGTGTGTGTGTGTGTGTGTGTGTGTGATTCGTGTGTGTGTCCCCCCCTAATAAAATCTAAACGGCTGGAGCGATTTCAATGAAACTCGGAAAGTTCATAGCACTATTCCCGGCGACCTCGACCGTGCCCTTCAAATTTTGTTACGACTCACCAATCCAACATGGCGGCTGTGCGAAATATTTCACCAGCATTCAATATCTACGAAACTCTTACCGATATTACCCTGACATTTTCTATGGTGAGAGAGGAAACTACTATAAGTTCACTTATGTGACTTTTGAAAACCTGGTAACTACAAAACCAACATGGCGGCCAAGCGAATTTGCGACATTTAAATAGACGTTTCTCGCGATTTGACCAACCAAACGCAATGAAACTTGGTACAGTATATGTTTATATACTTTGTAATTCACCGACATCTAACTTCGTTCAATTGTTTACATAATCACAAGATGGCGGATGTGCGAATTATTTCACCGGCATTCTATATCTCTGAAACTATTAGCTGTAAATCCTTGAAATTTTGTACGGAGATAAAAGGCACTACTGGAAGTCCATCTATCAGACTTTCAAAAACCGGTTAACTACAAAACGAACATGGCGGCCAAGCGAATTTGAAAATTTTAAATAGACCTTTCTCGCGATTTAATGTTCCAAGCGCACTGAAACCTGGCACAGAAAATATTTATACACATTGTAATCCACTGGTATCTAATTTAGTTCAATTGTTTACATAACCTCAAGATGGCGGCAGTGCGAATTTTAAAATTAAGATTTTATTTATTGTGATGTAGTCATGCGATCGAAGTGAAAGTTTGAATAATGAACCTTCGCAATAATTTTCCTTTAATAGTACATGACTCTATGGCCTATACATTTAACAATCCAACATGGCGACCATCCGAAATATTTAGATGATACTGAATATCTACGAATCTATTTTTGCAATCAAACTGCATTTTTTAATGTTCATAGGGGCTATGAACTTAAGTTCACCTATAGGACTTTAAATAACCTGGTGATCACAAATCCAACATGGCGGTGATGCGAATTATAAATATTCACATGGACGTTTCTCGCAATTTAACCATCCGCGTGCAGTGAAACTTGGTACAGTAAATCCTTATACGAATGTTAATCCACTGGCATCTAATTTATTTCAATTGTTTCCATAACCTCAAGATGGCAGCTGTGAAAAATTTTAAAATCTCCTTTTTTTTTTCTTGTGTCCTAATTATGCGATTGAAGTTTGAATACTACACGTTCACAATAATCTGCATGTAACAGTACATAACTCTAGGACCTACATATATAAAATCCAACATGGCGACCATCCGAAATATTTAGTCGGTTCTCAATATCTACGAATCTATTACAGCAATCAAACTGAAATTGTGTATGTTGATAGTGGCAATTAACATAAGTAGGATATATGAAAATAGGCTGTATAGTTCTTCACGGAACTACTTGTTAGCCTACTTTTCACACTTTGCAAAAATGAGGAAAAAGTAGACTTATGAGATCGATCCGGGAAAATGTGTCAGTCTGTCTGTCCTTCTGGCTGGCTGGCGGTGTGTGTGTGTGCCCCCCCACCCCTATCAACTCCTAAACGGCTGCAGCAATCAAAACCAAATTTAGTATGAGTAAAGATGTTTACCCGAATATCTCAAGCCCATATTTGAAAAAGATGTCAGTGCTACCAACTGCTAAAATAACGCATTAGAAATCTGAGCTCCATGTTGGATATCATGAAAGGCATACATGGGAGCAATTCCAAAATTGGCACACATGTAGATCATACTATTTCAGTTTAATTTCCAGGAGGCCATACATGACAGTGTTGCCAAAATAAGTGTAAGCCTTCTGATAGGTCCAATATTTAAATGCACATAACTTCTACACTATCAATTGGATTTCAACCAAATTATGTATGTAATATATGCACATAAGCAGGTATGACTGAGCGTATTCTTAAGAGCCAGGAGGGCTGCCAACTGTTAATAATTGTTCTCTCTACTTTTTATCCAAATACCAATATATCAGAAAGTATGCAAGCCGACAGCTTTTAACTATGCACGCGTATAGTACCTGACATTTTACATTAATTTGGAGTATCTTATATACGTCAGTTCTACCAACATGATTCTAAGCCTGATGATAGGACCAATTTTTAAATACATGTAACTTCTATACTGTCAGTTAGATTTCAACCAAATTTCGTATGTGCTATGTGTAATATAACAGATATGACTATAAGTATTCTTATGAGCAATTAGGGCTGCCAACTGTTAAAAATGGTGTCTATATTTTTTACCCTAATATCAATATATCAGAAAGTATGCAAGCCAACAGGACTATACTTTGCATACGTATAGCACCTGACATTCTAGATTAATTTGGAGTAATTAATATAAGTCAGTGATGCCAACATGATTCTATGCCTGATGATAGCTCCAATTTTAAAATACATATAACTTCTATACTAAAAAAATGGATTTCATCCAAAATTGGCACAAAAAGATATCATAATATTTCCCATTATTTCTGACCAGCATACGCATGACATTGTTGCCAACGTGCTTTTACGTGTGCTGATAGATCCAATGTATAACTCCATGTAACGTCCTTTGGACTTCAACCACATTTTGTATTCTGTACCTTAAGAGATGGAATTAAGAATATATTCAGTCACCAGGGCTGCCAACTGTATTGCTCTATTAGGCTACATTATGCATAGTATACAGTATTTCGAACTAATTAAGACATTCCGATATTACCAACTTAATTTCGTCACTATTCTAGATAGGTTCATATACTGTAGATTAATCATTGGCATGAATCTTAATTTTAAGAAAAGTAGGCTCTTTAGTTCGGCACGGAACTTCTTGTTCCATCTGACTATGTGGGAAGCGGCTAACTGGTAGCATGATGAACTTCTATGCCCAAGGTCGCTGGTTCAAAACCGGCCAAAGTCGTCGGATTTTCTAAGAGCGCTAAAAATCCCTCAGCATGCTTTCCTTCGGAGGGGAAGTTCCAACGTTCATTTCAAGTTGCTGGTTGCGGTGGAATCTAGCAGCCCAGTTCACAGTAGGTGTCGTTGACGGTAGTATTTGGTACAAAATTAAGTACTACTACTTAAAATTGACCTTCTGCAGACCTTACCTGAATTAGAGACTAATTCAGTAATCACAATTAACACCGTTTATCAGACAGATTCTACACACACCCAATGTACACGGGGTTACATGACCACGTTGTCGCAGCCCCTAAACTGAGGAACCAACCAACATCTCTGCGGGAGATAAAATTTTGCGTGAAGAAGCAACAGACTGTTAGATAGTTACACATCAGTTCCAAACCTTGCATAAGGACATTGTGATTAAAAGTATAACAAGTAGTTCCGTGAAGAACTATACAGCCTATTTTCATATATCCTACTTATGTTAATTGCCACTATCAACATACACAATTTCAGTTTGATTGCTGTAATAGATTCGTAGATATTGAGAACCGACTAAATATTTCGGATGGTCGCCATGTTGGATTTTATATATGTAGGTCCTAGAGTTATGTACTGTTACATGCAGATTATTGTGAACGTGTAGTATTCAAACTTCAATCGCATAATTAGGACACAAGAAAAAACCCAGGAGATTTATAAAATTTTCACAGCTGCCATCTTGAGGTTATGGAAACAATTGAAATAAATTAGATGCCAGTGGATTAACATTCGTATAAGGATTTACTGTACCAAGTTTCACTGCACGCGGATGGTTAAATTGCGAGAAACGTCAATGTGAATATTTATAATTCGCGTCACCGCCATGTTGGATTTGTGATCACCAGGTTATTTAAAGTCCTATAGGTGAACGTAAGTTCATAGCCCCTACGAACATTAAAAAATGCTGTTTGATTGCTAAAATAGATTCGTAGATATTCAGTATCGTCTAAATATTTTGGATGGTCGCCATGTTGGATTGTTAAATGTATAGGCCATAGAGTCATGTACCATTAAAGGAAAATTATTGCGTAGGTTCATTATTCAAACTTTCACTTCGATCGCTTGACTACATCACAATAAATAAAATCTTAATTTTAAAATTCGCACTGCCGCCATCTTGAGGTTATGTAAACAATTGAACTAAATTAGATACCAGTGGATTACAATGTGTATAAATATTTCCTGTGCCAGGTTTCAGTGCGCTTGGAACATTAAATCGCGAGAAAGGTCTATTTAAAATTTTCAAATTCGATCGGCCGCCATGTTCGTTTTGTAGTTAACCGGTTTTTGAAAGTCTTATAGATGGACTTCCAGTAGTGCCATTTATCTCCGTACAAAATTTCAGGGTTTTACCGCTAATAGTTTCAGAGATATAGAATGCCGATGAAATATTTCGCACATCCGCCATCTTGTGATTATGTAAACAATTGAACGAAGTTAGATGTTGGTGCATTTCAATGTTTATTAACACATATTGTACCAAGTTTCATTGCGTTTGGTTGGTCAAATCGCGAGAAACGTCTATTTAAAAGTCGCAAATTCGCTTGGCCGCCATGTTGGTTTTGTAGTTACCAGGTTTTCAAAAGTCACATAAGTGAACTTATAGTAGTTCCCTCTATCACCATAGAAAATGTCAGGGTAATATCGGTAAGAGTTTCGGAGATATTGAATGCTGGTGAAATATTTCGCACAGCGCCATGTTGGATTGGTGAGTCGTAACAACATTTGAAGGGCACGGTCGAGGTCGCCGGGAATAGTGCTATGAACTTTCTGAGTTTCATTGAAATCGCTCCAGCCGTTTAGATTTTATTAGGGGGGGACACACACACGAATCACACACACACACACACACACACATACACGCACACACACACACGGACAAAAGGTGATCTCATAAGCCTATTTTTTCAAAATTGAAAATAGGCTAAAAATGAACCCCAAATATGACAAGAAAGTTACCATCCCCATAAGACAATAAAATGTTAAAAATATGCATAGAAAGACGAAAGAAAGGTTAATTAACCTCCAATTGTAAAATACATTCTCGCAATAAATGAGGTCTGATCCACCTACGAAAACCTGCATATTTCGCCTATTTTAGCCTATCCTCTAGTCTGCCCGGTGAAATCTACCTCCGCCTTCCGGCGTGCCGAGAGGAATATTTTTTTTATCCAAATACCAATATATCAGAAAGTATGCAAGCCGACAGCTTTAAACTATGCACACGTATTGTACCTGACATTTTAAATTAATTTGGAGTAACTTATATACGTCAGTTCTACCAACATGATTATAAGCCTGCTGATAGTACCAATTTTTAAATACATGTAACATCTATACTATCAGTAGGATTTCAACCAAATTTCGTATGTGCTATGTGTACCATAACAGATATGACTATAAGTATTGTTAAGAGCAATCAGGGCTGCTAACTGTTAATAAATGCTGTCTATATTCTTATTACCCTAATATCAATATATCAGAAAGTATGCAAGCCAACAGCTCTATACTTTGCACACGTATAGCACCTGACATTCTAGATTAATTTGGAGTAATTAATAAAAGGCAGTGCTGCCAACATGATTCTATGCCTGCTGATATGTCCAATTTTAAAATACATGTAACTTCTATACTAACAAATGGATTTCATCCAAAATTGGCACAACAAGATATCATAATATTTCAGATTATTTCTGACCAGCACACGCATGGTATTGTTGGCAACATTCTTTTACGCGTGCTGATAGATCCAATGTCTAACTGCATGTAACGTCCATTGGATTTCAACCAAATTTTGTATTCTGTACCTTAAGAGGTGGAACTAAGAATATATTCAGTCACCAGGGCTGCCAACTGTAGTGCTCTATTAGGCTGCATTATACCAGATATATTTCGAACTAATTAGATATTTCGATATTACCAACTTAATTTCGTCATTATTCTAGATAGGTTCATATACTGTTGAATAATCATTGGCATGAAAAGTAGGCTGTATAGTTCTTCACGGAACTTCTTGTTCACATTGTTAAGTGGTTGGTGATCTAGGATGATTACATCATCCATCGCTTTTCTGCCTCCTCTTCTGAACGTCATTTTTACCGTCTTATTCCTGTTTATAGATAGGTCTGTTTATTTGGCCCATGACGTCAACTTGTCAACAGCTGTTTGTAGGGAAGTTCTGGACTCCGACTATTAAGAAGGATTAAACATTTATCAATTAATTGAAATATTAAATGTTGTTGTTTGAGTCTTCAGTCTTTTGACTGGTTTGATGCAGCCCTCCATGCCTCCCTGTCCTGAGCTAATCGTTTCATCTCTACATAGCTACCACACCCTACATCCGAGGCAATCTGTTTAACATATTCTAACCTTGGTCTACCCCTACAGTTCTTGTCCTCGACCCTTCCTTCCATAACTAAGCTTGCTATTCCTGGGTGTCTTAGTATGTGTCCTACCAACCTATCTCTTCTCTTCATTAGCAGTCGCCAGAAACATCTCTCCTCTCCCACTCGTATTAATACCTCTTTGTTTGTAACCCTATCTACCCATCTGATCTTCATCATTCTCCTGTAGCACCACATTTCAAATGCTTCAATTCTCCTCTTTTCTGCTGCACCAATAGTCCAAGTTTCACTTCCATAGAGCGCCACGCTCCAGACAAAGGCTTTCAAAAATGACTTCCTAATACCTAAATCTATATTCGATGTCAGCAGATTCCTTTTTTGTAGGAATGCTTTTCTTGCCTGAGCCAACCTACTTTTTATATCCTCTTTGCTTCGTCCATCACTGGTTATTCTGCTTCCTAAGTAACAGAAATCTCCTACTTCCTTCAGCTTTTCACCTGCCAATTTGATCTCCATAGAGGTTTCTGATTTATTTCGGCTGCATTCCAGTATTTTTGTTTTACATTTATTAATTTTCATCATGAATTCTTTCCGTAAGACTGAGTCCATACCATTCAAAAACTCATTCAAATCCTCAGGCTTGTTGGCCAAGATGACGATGTCATCAGCAAATCTCAGAGTTGAAATTATTTCTCCTTGAATCTTCACTCCCACTTTAAATTTTTCTCTAATTTCCTTCATTGCTTGTTCAATGTAAAGATTGAAAAGTATGGGTGATAAGTTGCAGCCTTGCCTTACACCTTTCTGAATACCAGCTTCTCTCTCATGTCCTTCAACTCGAATGACTGCTGTCTGGTTTCTGTATAGATTGTATATCACCCTCCTATCCCTGTACTTTATTCCAATCGATTTCAAAATGTCAAACAATTTAGTCCAATCAACGTTATCAAAAGCCTTTTCTAAGTCTACAAAAGCCATGAACGTTCTCTTATCTTTCCTTATTCTACCTTCCAAAATCAGCCTAAGACTTAGTACAGCTTCCCTTGTTCCTACATTTCTCCTGAAACCAAACTGGTCTTCACCCAACTCCGTTTCTATCTGGCTTTCAATCCTCTTGTAAATTATTCTAGACAGGATCTTTGAAGCATGAGTAATCAAGCTGATTGTACGGTAATCTTCACATCTGTCAGCTCCCACTTTCTTTGGTATAGGGATGATTACATTCTTCTTGAAATCAGGGGGTACCTCACCTGTCTCATAAATCCTACACACCAAGTGAAATAACCTGATCAGACCTTCATTTCCTATGCAGCGTAGCAACTCAATCGGTATATCATCTATGCCTGGTGCTTTGTTCCTGCTTAAGTCTTCCAAAGCTCTATCAAATTCTGATCTCAATATTAAATCTCCTTTCGCATCCTCATCAATTTCCTCCTCCCATTCCATTACATGATTCTCAATCTCCTTTCCCTTATACAAACTCTCTATGTAAGCTTTCCATCTCTCAACCTTTTCTTCCCTATCTGTTAGAGGCTTTCCATTTGTGTCCTTAATATTACAGCACTTAGTCTTCTTTTCCCCAAAAGTATTCTTAATCCTTCGATAAGCTGTGTCTACATTTCCTAATTTCAGACAATTTTCTATACCAGCACATTTCTCTTTCAACCATTCTTCTTTCGCTTCCTTGCACTTCTTGTTAACCTCATTTCTCAGACGTCTGTATTCTGCTTTCCCCTTTTCATCTCTTACATTCTTGTGCTTCCGCCTTTCATCCATCAATTCGAGTATATCCTGAGTGATCCACGGTTTTCTACCTATTCTCTCTTTCCTACCAATGTTTTCTTCTGCGGATTTTGTTATGTCATTCCTCAAAAGTGCCCATTCGTCTGCAATTGAAGTTTGTTTAGGGTTTTTCATTAGTCCTTCCTTTATACTCCTCTTGAATCTTTCGTTTACATCCCACTCTTTCAGTCTGTCTATTGCCCACCTTTTTGGCTTTTGACTTTTCTTCAGTTTCTTCAACTTTAATCTGCATTTCATTACAACCAGATTGTGGTCAGAGTTTTTGTCAGCACCAGGATATGTTTTGCAATCCAAAATCTGGTTTCGAAACCTCTGCTTGACCATAATGAAGTCGATTTGGTAACGCCCTGTATCTCCTGGTCTCATCCATGTGTATATTCTTCTATTGTGGTTATTGAATAAGGTGTTAGCTATGACCAACTCATGCTCAGTGCAGAATTCTACCAGCCTGCTTCCTCGATCATTCCTTTCACCTAATCCGAAATCTCCTACTATCTTCCCTTCTCTCCCTTTTCCTACCACAGCATTCCAATCTCCCATTACTATAACATTTTCATCACCCTTGATATACCTCAGAATTTCGTCTATTTCTTCGTAGACCTTTTCAACATCCTCATCATCAGCTTGACTGGTAGGCATATAGACTTGTACCACTGTGGTGCAGGTAGGTTTAGTATTTATTTTTGCTACAATAATCCGTTCACTATATTGCTCATAATATTCCACCCGCTGTCCAAGTTTCCTACTCAATATGAGGCCAACCCCTGCTTGGCCATTGTTTGATTTAGTGCTAATGACCCTATAGTCTCCTGACCAAAAGTCATGTTCTTCCTGCCAGCGCATTTCACTAATCCCAACCAAATCCAACCTCAACCTATCCATTTCCCTTTCTAAGTTTTCTAACCTTCCATTTCCTAGCAGACTTCTAACATTCCACGCTCCGATCCGTAGTATGTCAGAGTTCCTCTTTGTCACTTCTGTGATGTTAACCCCCTCTCGAGTAGTCCCCACCCGGAGATCCGAACGGGGGACTAGTTTACCTCCGGACTGAAATTTTACAAGGGAGGAGACCATCATCACATGTATTTATGCATAGAGAGGTGCATATCCTCGGGAATAGCAAACGGCTGTAGTTTCCCCTTGCTTTCAGCCGTGCAGCAGGACGCAGTGTAGCCATTATTTGGCTTATATTATCAATATCTTAACCGTCTATAAGACTAGTAAAGAATTGATTTATTCTGAAAGGCTGCTACCCCCTTTCAGAATAAGTAAAGAGCAATTCTACTAACAAAAATACTAACCTTCTACTGTACTAACAATTACATACCAAAATTCTACTAACGAAAAAATACTAAAGTTCCACCAACAACAAATACTACCACTAAAACAGTCTGTCACCAGACACACTCACATGCAATCACACATCACAGTCTACTGAAACAATGAACTATAACTAATAAACAATGCAACTGTTACCAGACACACTCACACACCACAGTCTAATAGAACAATGACATATATCTAATAGACAAACTAACTACCTACTTACAACTACAACTAACTACATACTTACTGTACTGTTATTTGAATTGACAATATTTACAAAATGCAATTTAGATAGAAAATACTTACAGGAAGAGAGCAAAGATAATGCCAATGGTTATCCTTCGTATAGGAGAAGAAATAATGGACGGATTATTATAAAAACAATTCGAGGCATTGACATTGAAATCGATAGTCGATTCATTGCTCCCTACAATCCAAGAATAATAAACTCGAACCTTTGCTGTCATAGATTTATGGCATGTTAAAGAACCTTCCACTAATTACACCTGTGTGAAGCTAAATTAGGTTAACAATGTAAACAATGCTCAGGTCCCTACGTTCGTCGCCAGGAGCCGACTGCGGTGGCGTCTAGTAGCCAATAATCAAATAAATAAACCCACCAATAGTCAATGAATATCTTATTTAAATTATTCATGATTTTGTGATATTACCATGTAAAATAAAATTTCAAACTCTATACGTTTCGAAGGAACCTTGCCTCTTTATTGCAATAGAATTAAAACAATGAGCCACAATGTGCCACATTGAGGAGGCAAGGTTCATTCGAAACGTATAGAGTTTGAAATTTTATTTTTACATGGAAATATCCCAAAAGCATGAATAATATTATCCCGGTCCGTGAATGACTTATTATACAAAATGAATATCTTATTATATAATACGCTAAGGTGTATGTTGCACAAAACTCAAGCTCATAAACCAGGGGGAGTTAGAAGGTTTGGTTTGTACTAAAATCTTCCAAATCGTCTCAACAGTACAGGAAAAATCCTCATATCTTGAAAAGTCAACGGAAATATATTTAGTTTGTTTATAAAGTGCTTTTGAACAAATAAACAAGACGATAGCCCCTGGCAGAACTGTGACGCTTACAGCCTGCATTGCACTAGCGCCGGGCGGGTAGTCTCTACACATGGAGCGCACACAACCAATTATGCGAGAGTTCTCGCACGGGTCCGCTAGTAGTATTATGAATTGTATAATGTACTATGTCTAGTTTCGACCACAATGAGTCATCATCAGCAATCGTAACATGTTGTTAGAAGAAACTATTAAACAATACAGTTGCGAGTAATTGAATATAGATTATTTCTATTGGATTATGCTCTTGGCCAGCATCAAATTTGTTCCATGTCTGAAGATAAACTCTATAATATCAAAACTGTGGAATATTTGTTGGTAAGGATTATCCTTAAAATACTATGAAAATATCAATGTTGTATTTTTTGAGATGCTCTTAAAATATTCCAATACTGCCGAAATCAGATCTGTTACAAAGTTTTTTAAACAAAAAATATTCTTACTAACGAGAATTAAATTATTTAGAAGTAATTGAAGTATGAAATACTGTAATACATTATGCAACAAGCCTATAATGGCAATAATTAAGACGCGAGTATGTTTATAAAATGGGTGAAGCGAGTTTTATAATTTTCATACGAGTGTCTTAATTACCATTATAGGCAAGTTGCATACGACTGTTCATGTTCGACCATAATTGTAACTATTTCTTGTTCGAACATAATTATTCATAAAAATCGGTTGAGATTTCACCAGTTTTATTGACTGAACAGAGTGCATGGGACGCAGAGAATACCTTGAATTCGACCATGGCCTCCTCGAATACCCCACTATGACTCTAGCCACGTAGTGAAATATAAAATACGAGGCCATGGAAGTCAGCGCAGATGCGAAGCTATCCTTACTTAATTGGTCACACAACTGTTTCTTGAGCTCTGATTGGTGGGAGAAATTGTACCATAATGAAAACTTGTATTATAATGAGCCTCATTATAGTACAATTTTCTGACATAAAATAAGAGTTTAGTGCTTTTCAGTCGGTCAACACGAATTCGTGTTGACCGACTGAAAAGCACTAAACTCTTGTTTACTAAGGCAACACTGAAAATATGGCTTCAAACACCACAATGACATAAAATATTTACATTTCGCCATAGTCAAACATAAAATGAGTAGTAAATGTTTCTATGAGTGCAACGTTTTATTGTGTGTATTCATGTGGGGGCAAACAAAGTGCTCTGCATTTGACGGCCTTGAATTTCGTTTTCTCCCCAACAGTAAGGGAACCTGGAGGTGTACATTAGCCGAAAATGCACTGCT
The DNA here is from genome assembly GCA_946902985.2 of Meconema thalassinum. Classification (NCBI taxonomy): domain Eukaryota; kingdom Metazoa; phylum Arthropoda; class Insecta; order Orthoptera; family Tettigoniidae; genus Meconema; species Meconema thalassinum. The sequence continues at coordinate 2,093,184,453 of OX336388.2, read as the reverse complement.
TAATGAAAGTTCCATTGTTAGGTAAACACAACACCTAGAAACTTCACCGTTTATCAATATCATTCATGGTTGCATGCTGTAGTATAGAGATGTATGACATAATTCAATAATTGTGGATATTTGAAGATAGGAATGATATTCAGAACATTTTGAAAAGTTTTCCTAGTTAGGTACGTTCCTCTATGATGTTCCTGTAGATCAGCAGTTCCCAACCTGGGGTACGAACCGGTTAGGGGTACGCCAAAATAAGCGGCAATGGCGGACGCCATGTTCCCACCGTATGTGTCAGTCGTAACGTACCGGCGCGCAGTGCCGTCTTATTCACGCACGTCAATGTCAATGCTCCCCCTCGACAACCCACCCTCAACCCCAGTCACCTTGACCATTGCACTGATATTATCTTGATTTGTCTATTTTTGCCAAACTAATCGCTAGAATTAACAAAATCAAAATTAAATAATCTTATGTACTGTACTGCAATTGTATATTTTCCTCAGCTAAATGCTAATACATCTTCATTTGCGCAAGTAAATAAAAGTAAAATGAAAATTATATTTAACATTTATTGAAATGAAATACTATTGAGTTGAAATACTAGCAATACACAAATAATAAATTAAAAATATTAGTTATACTGTATTAAAAAATAAGTTATAATTAGTTGTTTTATTTCTTATTATTAATGCCCGTAAAATATTAAACGTTTTAAACGTTTACTTAATAGGGGGTACTATTTAGTAAAATATGTATAAAGCGGTATGGGAGGTAAAAAAAAGGTTGGGAACCGCTGCTGAAGATCATTAGATGAAATATAGAATTTTTAATCTATTGATAATAGTAAAGCTTCAAAGTAAATTTATTGTTGATATTTAAATTTTATGAATATTTGAATTCGTCAAATTTTTAAGCTTTCATTTCAGATAATTTTATATATTTTATTATTTCATATTTTCTCTGATTACTTTAATTTTGGTTCACAGTTTTTAACCGATAAGCACCTGTAAGTGATCGGGTCCACAGTTTCTGAGGAAAGGTGCATAACGTAGAAAATTTCAAGTTTTGAAAAGTCTCTCTTGAAATGTCCATAGTACAATTATTGAAATATGCCGTATATTTTTATAATAATATTTATGTGATTATCGTTAAACTATTAAAATTTGACGTTTCAGGACGTCGTTGTTATCTAAGAATGGAGCTTGAAGTAAGCAGATGCGTTGTTAAATAATAATAAATAATTATAAATAATCTACACCACCGGTTTCCCTTAAATTGTGTAGCTTCCCCTTCACGGTGGTACATAATTGAGCCTCAACTGCCTGATTAGATACATTCACCGTCTCAGCAATGGCGGTGGGTGTTTGAAACATTATCGCCTGCATATTTTCACCGCCGTCTGCTAGTTGCTTGGACACTAAAATGAACAACATGTTCCTTCTTTTTTGGTGGCGTCGCGTGCGGTGTCTGTCTGGGCCAGAATGTGGTGGTCACATGTCTGTCACAGTAGTGTTTACTGCCGCAAGAACGACTTGTGGCCCACATATACGTCACTGGGACAATTGCGCTCTACAAAACTGCTCTGTTTTATGGGGAAAGCGGTCAACAAGCCCAGGACAAGCAATGGGCTAAATTGCTGCGGCGAACACGAAGTTCGAGCAATGCAAAGCTCCTGATTTAGTGGAACTATTGACCACGTGAAAGAGAGGGAGATGGGATGTTGCCTCATGCTAACTATGCTGATCGATCACCGAAAATGAACCGGCTAATATTACACATGTTCACATGAGTTTAAATGAAGAATAGACTTAGCTCGTGGAGGGGGGAAGTGAATTCACTTGAACATTCAGTTAAAATACCTTTCGTTGGTTTTGTTGTTGATTAATTCCAATTGCTATGCGTAATTTTCTATATTCCTTAATTTTACAACATCGTTCCTTTTTTTGTCAATTTTATCCTCCAGGTTGGTGTTTCCCACGGACTCAGCGAGGGAACTCACCACTACCGTCTTTCTAGGCAGTGTCCTAGAGCTGAGAACACTTGGTCGGATGGGAGACAGCTGAGGAGGTGTGATCAGCATTTCGCCCAGGCGGCCTCACCTCCAAAGCGAACAGGGGCCTCATGATGGATGGGAAGGGAAGGGAAGATTGGGATGGATAGGCAAGGAAGAGGGAAGGAGGCGGCCGTGGCCTTACAGGAGGTACTGTACCCGTAAATCCGGAAAGTGGCCTGTTGGAATATCCATTGCCCCAGCTGGATCGCCTATTTCTAACAGCACCGGCCAATTACTACAATAGAAATCGCTCCCAACATGGCCTTCAGGGATTTGCATACATCAGTTACAAGAATATTGTGGATAAACAAGAAACTACACGGGGCACACCTACCGTTACTTACGTTCTAGGGGACTGGGAATTCAGCTTCGCCTACAATACATCCACAATACGCTAATCCTTATATTTAAAATGAATCACTCGTGAACAACGACAGATAACGAACTGAATAAATTTATTAACAATGGTAAACTAACCTAAATAAACAAAATAACAATAAACTAATCTAATAACAAAAGAAAAAGAAAACCACACAATCATACACACTTCCTTTCTACTACACATCTTACTACAATGCCGTGCAAAAATATCAGCGTGAAAGCCTTGGTAGGTATAGGCCTACACTACGTAACAGAAACGTTTAAGGAAGGCTCTTACATCCATGGCATTCCTGACAACTGGTTACATTCACTAGCAGGCGTCTGGAAAACGCACGTGCACTGGCCTGTTTCATCAATGAAACGCTAGCACCACGCTGCCTTCAGAACTTCTTACATTTTATACAAGGCTGTGAATCTTCGCCTGTTCATATTATGTCACACCGCTCTCCAATCCCAACGGTGAATCATCCTGGCTAGCCTACATTGAGACTGCCTGTGTGCGTTTAAAATACACGTAAAATTAACATTCAGATCTTACAAAAATGCTCATAACTTCTATGTTCCTTTAACAATCATTCTGAAAATTTTTATACACTCTTTCATTCGCACCCTGAAATTGTTTTAGACCAATCCGGTTCAACAATTACTCTTAACGGTGGACAATCATTCATACAAAACATCTGCTCACAAATCACACGCTATTCCAAAACAATCGATTAATAAATCCTACTAAAATTATTTAACAAATTAAATCATTTCCGAAAAATATTTACATGTAATTTGTTCATCATAATATAAAATATTTAGTGTTGCTAAAACGTTACTTTCAAGATTCTGGATTCTCGGTTACAATACAACTCTCAATTAATTATATACACTGGTTTCCCACATAAATATTTTCTAACACTCCGTAGTTTTCATATACTGCTTACACATCGTCTCATATAGGTTTCCTTACATTGTCGGTCTAATAAAGTCGACTGATTAAGGTTAACTGTACGTAATTACATAACTTCGGGTTTAATAAAATATAATAAATGTATCATTGACATGAGTAGACAATCGTTCTCCAGTTGTATTTCCGCTAAAACCCTTCTGTCACCACAGCTAAAACGTTACTTCACATGAACTGGACTACTTGTATACAACGACTCTTATCATGATCCATGCCTTCCTTATCAAAGAACAATAATACTTTGACTTCCTTTAAGATGCGGAACTTCCTTCGCATGAGCACTTCATTGCTCTACAAATCCTCATATAACAATATATATGGCATAAACAATTATCATCCACTATGTTAAACAATAACCAAAACGGATTAATATTGTTATTAACATTTCTTCTGCAGGAACTTTTCTCAAATAATGGCATGACCCTCAGTATCATTTCACATGACTACTGATCTACAATTATACATACTTAAGTTCTTCAAACGAAACTTCCAATCGTAATGAACGATATTAGACTGTCGTGATTGACCTCCTAAAGTTTACTCCGCAAAATGATAATTAACTGTTAACTCGTCTGTCGCAAATATATGTAATAAAAATAATACTCCTGTCTCATCTCACTTGTCAAGCTTTAAATTGTTTATCGTTGTAATATCAGGTCGACAAAATGACGTGATGTTACACAAATAGTGTAAAATAACACACATGTTATTTATAGAGTCAAATAGAATTCAATCTTGACCGGGATAAACTAGCTTTGAATTCCTGGCCAAAGATTTGTATAATCTTCTATGAAAAGGTATTTCCTCTAACATATTAAATGAACAAAGCTCTCAGCTTTACAAATAATAGAAAGGTTTGTCAACGTCGTAATGTTTTTCCACTCTATACAAAGAATGTTTATAGGGATTAATAATAAATACTTTATTGCGCACAATGTGCATGAATGTGGCTCTTACGAACCATCATTAATACAAAATTTTGTCGTTGTCACTGTAAATGCCTTTGTCCGAGGGGTGTCCATATATTTCTAACTTTCACAGAATTTCGTCAGAGACACCTCTCTGCACTTGCACGTCTTCACGTGGTATCTGTCGCAAGGACTCTTACAAAGCTTGCAAACGCATAGTTCGTCTGGTTGGTGATAGACGTCTCTCATGCAGATCCGGTGGTGGAAACCATGGACCGCAAAGCGCGTCAAGATATGTCTCCGTTCGTAGGATCCTTGCATCCAGTCCTGTGTAGTCATAGCGTCCGTCGTATAAAATTCATGCCAAATGTCATTTCTCTTTGCTGTCATGAGACGCAAATACTCCCCAAATCCCGGTGTGTGCGGCAGGAGCATCTGTAATCTGACTTCTTCCATAAAGGGTAGTTCCCCTGTCATGTCATATACAAGCCGCGAGGGCGTGAACTTGGATAGGCATAAGGCTCTTTTTAGATACAGTGCCTTATTCCTTTCCAGCGTTGCCAGATGTCTGTGTCTAAGATGTTTCCAAATAATTTCGAGGCCATACTTCGCAACTGGTGCTATTTTTAACCAAAAAAGTCGTATTGCCGTCTTCAGGGATAGGCTGCGTAGATGACCGATGTCGCTCATAGCCGTCAGTGCAGCGTCCAGCCTCTCTCTCACGTGCATCGTAAAGACGTTCCCAGATGTCTGCATAGTCACCCCCAGGTACCGGAAATGGAAGACTGTAGTCAGGGTTTGTAATGAAACGTCGCGGGCTTTCCTCCCTTTCTGAAGGACATTATAGGGATTAAGCCTCATCATTGGAAAATAATTTATAGAAATATTCATATAGATGGTGAATGAAATATTTCTGTTGCTAATTGATGTTACATTAGTGTTCGTAGACTGACGAAAATGTACAAGATGGACCGTACACTACGTCTGTATTCAAGAATACGTCGTCTAACGAAGTTCCATCGTTGTATCTTAACTTCTGTTATCGAATATGTCTCTGGCGCATGACTATTTAGTTCATTATATCAACAATGTTAATTATGTTGAATGAAACCACTTGAAGAATAATAATAATCATTATAATAATGTTTATATGCTGCGCCAATGTTATAACTTCTTCGCTACTGTTCACTTGAACTGCGTTCGCCAACTTCACGTTGCAATCTAAAATGATATTCAGCTTTATTTCCAACACATTTGATAATCTGTTTTAACAGGCTTATATTGTCGAAACGGTAAATTTTAGAACGCTTGACTTTCAAAAGTGTGTAGTATTCGACCTGTTTTTTATATATATTCACTTAGTTGAACTCAAATCACAATTATACACGAGATATACTAATTTCAATGTTCCTCAGAACTTCACATAAAATGGAAGTGCGGTAATCTCATACGATCTACCTAGCTATCCTCGCGCCTCCAGAAGTCGACAGTCGTCCCACTCGGACAAAGCTTTGGGATTTCCGTTAACCCAGTAAAACACTTCCTCACTCTTCAAAGACTGCTGGAATAAGAACTTCGATCCTTGGATCTCCCCTTCCAAGTCGAAATGTTGGCGCCCATATCAATCTCCCACCATAATTTTAGCGCGTAGATTACTAATGCTTATTACTGCGTAGATTAACCGATCTGCGGTTTTTAAAGTATCAGACATAATTTCTTTTAATATTCTCTTCATTGCCAAATAAGAAAATCTTCTTCTAAGGGCCTAAATGCATAATTTCACGAAATTATGTAGTTGAAGTCGATCCCGTCTTCAATAAGACCTCTTCTCATTGGCTCTGGGCTTGGATTCAATAGCATAATTTATAACAATATTTATAATATTTATTTCCAAAATCACTGTTGCTATGCCAATTTTAGCCTTCTAGAAGCGTCTATTGTGCAATATATCACGTGATCGGGCTCTCCCACGGCCTCGAGCTTGTAACACTACCCTCCTGTGTCACACTTCCAGGATCTATATTTGCTGGTTAAATGTTATCATGGGGACGGAAAATACTCTCATTTTGTCCCAGAATAATTCAATTTTCGGGGGCAGTACTGAGCCAGTACTTTGCTGTATACTTGAACCCTGATACGACAGCGAGACGTATTTTGAAATTATTGTTTGGCATTAATTTGGCTGCAGGCTTGAGGAGCAATACACTCGTCATTCCCTTAGGAGATAGATAGGCAATCCCGCCATGCTCTCGATCACGTGGACAGGACATGCTCACTAACTTATTTCTGCAACTGTCTGATGCATATATAAGATGATAATCGACAGAGTTCGATTGTCAACCTCGATACAAGGAGAGATGTATCATGGGTAGACTGCCAGCTGTGGCGTGTCTGCGAGCAGTTCTAAAATCACAGACACTTGAGTTTTGTGACACACGGAGTGAACGTGCTATCGGCTCTGTAAGAAAAGTTTCGTTAAACACGCAGTCGTACGAGTGTACTCTAATCACGGCGCGGAGCGAACAGGCGGATTGCTTCATAGCAACATGCAGTTGTTCGTAATTCTGGCGTGTTTGGCATAACCCAGAAAATAGATATATGCGAGTGAGCTTAGTTATTGCATGGACTTGTCAGTACAAACTCCACGATGAGGAAATCTACTACATATATGGTTGAAATGCAGGAAAGCATTAGTATTATCAAGAACAATACGACTGGACTTTATTGTGAGAATCTAGCTGCTGTAGCAATGTTGGGCTAAGCAGATAGTACAGGAATGCAATGCAGAGGCAGGATTGATCATTTGGAATGACAACCTTATAAATACTACAATGAAGAAAAAGAAACGATCGTAGGCGTTCGTTCTGATCCAGTGGTTTTGAAGTACATGAGAATGAAGAAACAACTCCAAATGAACGAAACTACTTTACTGATAACGTCGAGGGAGCCTTGTACAAGTAATGTGTAGGAACTCCGTTTCGTAGACAGTGGTTTTCGAGTTAGGAGGAAGTTGGTTCGACGACTTACAGCTCCAGCCATGGACTACTCAGGGATGAGGGTCCAGTTCCTGAAAGGAATGTATATTCCTTTACTTTCTTCAATCTCAACCAGAACATCACCCAAGGTAGCTGGAAAACTTTTCTTTCTTGTAGACAGTAGACTTTGTCACTTTTAGTTCGTCACTTTTCACGAATATTTTATTAAATAATATGAAATTCATTCGAAGACTAGATTTGGTTCCTTGTATCATTTATGTCGGAGAGTGTAATTTATTTTGTAGTTAACAGTAAACGAAATGCTATTTAGAGCATTACTTGTGTGTTTTTTTTTTGGTGAAAATTTTGGAAATAAAACCAAGCATTGAATTTTGTTGGGAAGACATCTGCAGCATAATTAGGACCAAGACGACGATATTTTTGTATAAGAATAGCGATTAGGAAGAAGATGGCCACACACACGTGCACTTGAACTATTCCAAAAATATTTATGTGATACTCTTCGTTTGGACTTATGACATTCTAGTAGACATTTCTTTCTTTTAGAAATGATAGTTCATTTTCATCATTATTTTCCATGGGTATGGAATCGTAGAAATCGTCCAGCGAGAACAATTGTGAATTGATTGTCGAGGCATTTGTAGCCTACTTTCATATTTCTTTTAGATTAGAGATTTTTTTTTAACTGAAACTTTAGTTCGTTCAGTCTAGCTTGTGTTATTTTAATTCGTTTTTGGTAGGCTCTTGGCTAGATCCTCGTTTGATTTAATGGTTTGCGTGTATATATTGATACGATAATAGACTCCTTTCCATGGTGTAAATCTCACGTGTTTTCTTCTGAGTAGTTAAGCCATTTTTCGAGTTTGGATAGGCGAAACTGAACCGACTATTTTACTAGTGTCTATCTACGATCTTTTTTTTAATATATAAGGTATTATGGTAATAATTATACATATATATATATATAGGAATAGTGAACTAAATTAACAGTTCAAACAAGTATAACAGAATTTGTCATAGACTTAAATGACGATAATTTATGGAAGTAGATAATACAACTTATCTAATAAATTGTTGCAACTTGTTGAGTGAAGTTGGGAAAGAGGTACTCTGTGACACTTCTCTATTCGTCTACGATAAGGCGTGATATCTTCAGAGTAATTATTGACAGGTTTTGAGTTTAATTACGTTTGGGAAAAATTCTTGACAGCTTTGGAAAGCTGAATTAATGTATTGCAATTTAATGAATACGAATTTATTGTGTTAATGAAGCGAATATTTGACATCATTGGATGGTCAACATTAATATTGTATAATGTACTCGAAGTCTTATGTGAAGACATTAACGTAGTCATTTCGTTTTGTAAGAGTGAAATTAGCTTTTGAGCTATCACTAATTTGAATAGGAAGTTGTTGTGAACGTGAATTGGAATCACGAATGTTTCTCTTAAATGCCAGTATTAATTCAAGTAACCCTACGTTTTTATTCTTGCCTATTAAGATTTTCCAGAGATGGATTACTTATATCGTGACACACATACTTAAGTGACACGGCCACTTTTCGAATAACTTTAATTAATTCATGCAATATAATACTTTGATATTTCAGTGATTTTAACAAAAATATACTGCATTCATTGAAGCATCTGGATAGTTAATAAACTTTTTTCTAACTTGTAACACTATTCGATTATCTTAATTGATTGTTGAATGCAACAAATTATGAGAATTATAACCTTGAGATATACTTGTCGAATTAAATGGAAATGGGCTGCGATAATAACAAAATCCTAACTAAGGGTATAATCTGTATATAAAATGTAAGATAAGTATACATTTTTAATAAGGGTATAGCATCAGTGCATGATTTAATATTGTATTTTTCATGGAATGTGTTCAATGAATGAGATATTTAAATACGGCGATTTAGAGCAGTAAAATGGGGCCTTCTTATAGGCGTTTATTGATACTATTTTCGTCATTTGATTTAGAGAAGCTTTCTTCATTTTTGTCTAATTAACAGACATACACCATTTGCCAGTTAATAAATTGAATTTAATTTAAAAAAAAATCTTTGAACGACTGGTGTTTGCTATTAGAAAAGGGAGTGCGTTAGGAGGACAAGTGGGTGGTTTTTTCTTGAGTTTGCTTAAAATTAACGCCCGAGATACTTTGGTTTTCTTTTAGAGTCTCTTGTTCGAGTTCTTTTAAGAGCTTCATTTCACTGTAATATATACACCACTGGCATCTTCGTATCGCATTCTTTAATATCGACGTATCCTAATCCCTGGTTGATCCTAGTTGGTAGACATTTAGGGGTTATTTCAGCCGGGAACTTCCACAATCTACGATCCAGCTTTTCCATCGGATTTCAACAGGTAAGACCACGTGGATTACGGGTACAGTACCATCCAGGCATTTGCCCGAAGACGAAGTGGGAAACCACGGAAAACCATTTCGAGGATTGTTGAGGTGGGAATCGAACCCCCTCTAGTCATTTGGACTACCCAAGGCTGAGTAGACCCCGTTCCAGTCCTCATCCCACTTTTCAAATTTCGTGGCTGAGCCGGAGATCGAACCCAGGACCTCCTGGGCGGCAGCTAAGCATGCTGACCGCTACGCTACGGAGGTGACACAACATCTCTCCTAAAAACATAAAAGAGCACTTATATAAATACCAATTCTAGGAGGGCAGAAGTTTGCCTCTCGAAGATATGTGCACCCCGACCCCACCCTTGGTCCAGTTGCCGGAGCCGGGATTGAGTCCGGAGACCAAGGGTGACAACCAAAACTTTTAGCCACTACACCACTAGAGGTATGTACAGAACAGGGAATATGTCAAATCCCTATACAATACAGTATTAACAGAAGGAAGAAGAAACGTCAGACAATGTAGAGAATAGTGTTCAAAGAATATAATCTGTGAAAATTTAACACTTAATTTCCTTGGTTTAACTGGCCCACTTAATGTTTTCAGTCATTTTACCATATTATATTGTATTTGGTGAGCCTCCGTGGATTAGGCGGCAGCACGCCGGCCTCTCACCTCTGGGTCCGTGGTTCAAATCCCGGTCACTCCATGTGAGATTTGTGCTGGACAAAGCGGCGGCAGACAGGTTTTTCTCTGGACACTCCGGTTTTCCCGGTCACAAATTTCATTCCAGCAACACTCTCCACTGTCATTTCATTTCATTTCGTCTGTCATCCATTTAATCATTGCCTCAGGGGAGTGCGACAGGCTTCGGCAGGCGGCACAGTTCATATCCTCGTCGCTAGATGGGGGCTTCATTCATTCCATTCCCTGATCCGGTCGGACGTCTGGAAGTAGGCTGTGGATTATTTTCATTATGTTATATTTGATTTGCAGCCAATGGCCATAGCGGGGTATTTCATTTGAACGCCCGTAGGTTCCCCTGCAAGTTCAATTTCAAGTAGTTCCAACTGACTGCCAGAGATGTCACTGTCGCTGACACCTAGCGGTGAACGTTGGAACTTTATAGAGCGTTTCTAACCAAATAACCCAAATTTAGCTACACACTTATTATGCCACCGAAGCCGCTAGATACTGTATTCGATAAATCATTTATCTTGAACTTTTTTTTTTCGTGTAGCCTCCTGAGAGGCCGAGTGCAGGTCTTTCTAGTCGACGCCCGTGGGCGACCTGCGCGTCGGGATGAGATATGAGATGAATGGATGAAAGTGGGCAAGGATGTGGAAGGAAGCGGCCGTGGCCTGTCAGAAGGTACTGTCCCAGCATTTGCCTGGTGTTGAAAATGGGAAACCACGGAAAACCATTTCAAGGACAGCCGACGGTGGGGCTCGAACCCACGCGTCTACCGAGTCAGCAGAGAACTTGGCCCCATGACCTAACGCCGCGCTTTAGCCAGCGTAGCCACTACTGTCGGTATCTTGAAATGGTTTGGTCCATGTTATAGGTTGCATGAAAACAGAATTATTAGGGACCACCTCGTAGTATAGTTAGTTAATTAGTTATTATTGCTTTAATTTTTCCTCCTGATGAGAACCGCATTGTTGCCCTGAATTTTCCACTTAAGTGGCGATCAATCTTTGAGAAATTGCACTCTTGTCCGATGTCACTGTAAGCGGCAGTTTTGTATGAGCATGCTGATCTACTGTGCCCAAGATCGAGGGTTCAAACCCGGCCGAAGCCGTCGGATTTTTTAAGAGCGTCAAAATACTCCAGTATGCCTTCCTTTGGAGGGGAAGTAAAGCCGGCGGTCCCAAGTCATACATTTAAGGCATGCAAACGATCCTTCCACTAACTAAACTTGTGTGAAGCTAAATTTCTAGGTTAGATTTCGTTGAATCGCTCTATCATAGTTTCAACGTTCACCACTAGGCCTATGTGTCTTCTGGTAGTGAAAGTTGGAACTAGTTGAAATTGAACGGAACTTGTAGCTCACCCCATGGGTGTCCGCTTGAAGCAGCCACAGCCTCTGGCGAGCCTAATATGTCCTCGGACACTCCTGGCACTAAAAGCCATACGCTAAATAAATAAATAAATAAATAAATATTGTTTTAAGTGTCAAAACAGCGAAGTCAACTGCCCCTCCTCGTAGTGTAGCGGCTAGCCTTCTTGGCTTTCACTTCAGAGATATTTAATTCATATATCAGGGGTGGAACGGAGTACACTCAGCCTCGTGAGGAAAATATGAGAAGAGGTGGGTTTGATTCCCAATTCAACCATCCTAGAAGTGATGTGGATTCCCCACTTCTTCTTTACGTAGGTAAATACTGGGATGGTTTCTAACTTAAGGCCACGGTTGCCTCCTTCCCAATCCTCACCTCAATTATAAATACACACACTAGTGCAATGTGGACATTTGAAGCCATTTTTTTTTCAGTGTTGCCTAAACGAATAGGCGGGCGGGGTACAATGTATAAATATGTTAACACACTGAAAAGAATGGCTTCATTTCTCTACATTTCAAATGCCAGTCAGACAAACTGCAAAGCAAAACTATTCAAATCACTGAGAATAATAAACATATACTGTAATTAAGTAAATAATAATAATAATGTTATTGGTTTTACGTCCCTTTTAACTACCCTGGCTTTTAGACACACCGGGGTGCCGGAATTTTGCCCCGAAGGGGATCTTTAACGTGCCAGTAAATGTACTGACACGGCTCCCTCGCATTTGCGCACCCTCAAATGCCAGCTGACTGCGCCAGGTTTCGAACCTGCAACCTTGGGCTCAGCAAGCGAGAACGTTACCCCTGAGCCACGCAGCCAGACTAATTAATTAATTAATTAATTAAGTAAAGCCGGCGGTCCTATGTCAAGGATTATTGGCATGTAGAAGATCCTTCCACTAACATACCTTGTGAGAAGCTAAATTTCTAGGTTAGATTTCGTTGAAACGCTCTATCAAAGTTCCAACGTTCACCACTAGGTGATAGTAACATGTGGTAGCGAAAGTTGGAACTACATGAAATTGAAATTAACTTGGAGCTCATCCCATGGGTGTCCGCTGGAAGCAGCTACAACCTCTGGCGAGTGGAACATGTCCTCGGACACTCCCGGCACTAAAATCCACACGTTAATAAATAAATAAATAAATAAATAAATAAATAAATAAATAAATAAATAATAATGATAATACACGTATATTTTCCAGGAGTGTATTTACATATTTATATCTTATATCTCGCCCATCCATTCTGCACAATCATGTTGACCGACAGAAGAGCTACAAATGACAATATACTAGTGAAGGCACCATACTAATACAGGTTATCAGGTAAATTCCCCACCCAAACACACGGGGCTATATGATTACGACGTCCAAGCACCTCAAATGAAACAGCAACAACGTAGCAATAGTAGGAATATAAACTTTCTCCGTGGAAACCAAAGTGTTCATGTTTGATAAAATTAGGACTATTAGTAGAAGCATTTTGTCCGTCAAAACGAGTGTGCCTAATTCGATTGTTGCTATGATTTCGAGATTTATTTTTATATTTAAAAATGCATTTGGATTAATTGGATGACTAGTTCCCAAGTTTTCCCAATGTGCAAAGTGGGAAGTGAAGTTAACTGGACACGAGCACAGGAACTTCCAAGAATCAGCTAAGTGTACACAATTACATTGTCAACCCAGTTATAGTTTAAGGTTTGTTCAAGTTATTAACTTAACTAAGAAAACCTCATACAAATTATTTTCGTATTTATACACATAAATTCCCTATGAAAGTGCTAGTGAAAACCTAGAATCCTCAAAACTTTTTCAGGTTGAAAGAATCTTCCTGATATTGTTTTTGCTTTTTGAAATCCGGTTATCAATTTCCAACCGTTTCGTCGTAAGGCAAATGTTGATGGTGTGTGCATAGTTAAAAGTATGGTGAGTCTTGTAACAAGTCCTCGAAGGATAAGTTTTAAGTTTGTACACTCTGTGGCAAACGGTTAGGAACCCTGGCATGTTTTAATGAAGTTAGTAAGCGAGATATAAGGTTCAGGTGAAACTATTGCGAGTGTAAATCTTCAGGAATTATGAGCACTTTGCTATACAGCACCATTACTTCTGACTATAAGTGTGTAATTTGGTACAACAGGATGTACTAGCAGTATAAAGATGTACAAACCAAGAAATGCTTGCAAATAACCTTTAAGAAAAGCAAGAACAAGTACGCCTCAAAGAATGGAAGATAATTTATGAACTGAGAAAAGAATAATAGCTTGTCAAGCCATTAATACGTCATGCTGAGTCGCTCAGGGAATAAAACGTGACAGCTCTGAAGCCGTCCTTGAACAAGGCAGTCGCTTTATTAAGTCATCACAAGTGAATTTATGAAAATAACTCCAAATTGCCTCTGACATGTCATCATGTTCTAAATGTCTGCTCGAAGCAAAGCTGTCACTATGAATGTAAGAGTGCACACTAATGATGAGCTAGTAATGTGCTTAGGTAACGTCCGCATTGAGGTACAATGTACAGCGAATAGACATACTTTTTAAGTGAATATTTAAGTTGCTGGCATATAACCTGAATTGATAGGGAGAATCGATTTGCACACGTACATAGCCGACATCTGCAAACTATTGGGCTGATGACCTTGTAGTTCAGTCAAAAGGCGCTCGCCATATGAATATTTGTTATTGGAAAGTTTGGTAGAGATCGGATGATTAGGTTATTCGTAATCTGATTTAAGCTTTGAACATTTAGGTCGCCACCATAACGTTTCCGTCAAGATGGCGGCGATATAAAACATAACACTGAGGTTCTCTTTGCTAGTGCTACCTCTCTACCAAATTTCGTTCAATTCGGTTTCACAGTGTTTGAATTGATAGGGGGTATCGATTTGCACATATATATGGCCGCCATCTGCAAACTATTGGGCTGATGAGCTTATAGTTTGATCACAATATACTTCCCACATAAAGGTATTGAACCCTTTATCTACAGGCTGTATAAAGGATTCTAATAATTATTCATCATCTTTTGATACATTTCTACAGACAGCAGATATGAGAGCCAGACGGCGTTGGGAAATATTGGGAAATCAGTGGCCGAGAGGACACAATGGTTTAAGCTCCTGTGGTATTTTAGGAAGTAGCATACATATTCTTGACACATAGGACAGGTGCAACTTTTAGCGCGGAGACGGCTTGGGCACGCACATTATGGCCTGTTGCTATGAAGGTTGGCGCCAAGAAGAAAATCGAATGGTACGAGGCAATTGGTCAATCATCATGTTAACCACTCCCTACTGCCGAAATACATGTAAAAGCGCGCAAAGACATACAAGAGTCTGGGCCAATAATATCAAGACGCCTTGTTTTAGCGGCAACTCGGCTTGATAACGCATCCTGGTAAATTAACGCGGGAGTTATCTACAGATTAATTCCACGATCGATTCGAGCCGGCTACAGCATAATCGTAACCTCCACACTGCTACGAACTCAATGATACCGATCGCATGCTAGTCTGATAATTATTATGGAATATTTTATTCATAAATCCCCTTCCACACCTACCCTAGTCAGTTTCATTTATAAGTATCCAGGATGCTTCGAGATAACACTTATTTTCGAGCGTCTGAGGACGTAACGTTCAATCACTTATTTTTGTGCGTCTGAGGACGTAACGTTAACACTCTGTAATTCGTGCGTCTGAGGACGTGACGTTGATTTTTATTTGAACATGGAACAGTTTCGTCAAGTTATAAGTGTAACTTCAGTGATTTATTTGTAGTCCCAGCACTATCAGTAGGACCAGTTCATCCAAATAATTCACCAAATAGACTGTCAAGGAATTTAGTGCTTGATAGGTGAATGTAGTAGGAATTATATCGTGTGTGTATCTGACAAAACTTTATTTAATTCAGCACGAGATGACGTCTAGGAACGAGACCGGATCTTGGAACCAGCAGGACATTTGCCAGAAGATGTCGATGACGAGATAAATATCTTAAAGGAAATGGCTGCAGACGTTTCCTTGACGCTGTTTTTAAAGGATTGAGTACAAATGAATTTATTTATTTATTAAATCAGCTATGGTATTATGGGACATATTTTGTAGATATTTGTTTGCTTGTTTGGTAATGTAGATATTAGTTCTTGTTTTACTGACACATTAAATATGGGACAAGCCGAGCGTTGTGTAATTTGTAAATATTGTGATTTGTATTTGTTCAACTTTACGGGGCAACGCGCAGCTCGTGCTCGCTTTCGCTCGCGTAAATCGCGGTCAAGCATTATTATTCGGAGGTATGCCTTATAACAGAAATGGAACTGAATTAATTTTGAGATTAAAAATAGAATTTGGAGGGTAAAGATTATTTGTGAGTAGAATTTTATGACGGATCAGGATTATTTTGATAGTTGCTTTTTCAGCAGATCTGAACGGGATGGCACTTTGCACCCGAGTTTTTGTTGTGTATTTTTTGTTAATGTGTCAATGGACGCAATATTGTTGATCTGTTTTGAGCCGACCCAGTGGTATATGTAGGAGAGTCAGTCCAAGCTTTTGGTGCGTTGTGTTATTTTTATGATGTGCTAGTGAGAATATATCATGGTGATGATTCTGACTTGCTCCACGTCAGCCCAGTTCATGACCTCGCGAGGCTGGACTTGTGGTATATATTTGTGTTTTCTTGCCATCCAGGGGATGAGTGAGATATGTTTTCGTTTCCAGACGGAAACTGCACCTAGCTTGAGCGACTGAGAGAGATATTGGAGATAGCGATGACTCATACGAGACGTTGTTTAAATTCACAAAACCTGATCGGTTATAATGAGTATTGATTGATTAAATGGGTGCTGTCCATAGTTGTAAGGTAGCTTCCAAAAATCCTGTTTGTCTGGCGTTTTAAATAAATGTAAACGTAGTTTTTCAGCCGTTAGGCTTGTATTTTGTTGTTGTTGGTTCAATTTGTGTGTGTTTATTTTACGCGTTCAATGACCCGTGTCAACCTAGGGTGCGCGAGGCTATGTTCCCTTGTCGTGATGAGAATATTTTGGCCTATTTCTGGCATGCTCTTTTTGTTCATTTATGTGCTCTGGCACCAGTAGAATCTCAGGGAGATTCTTCATCATTTTGTAGTATTAGATCTAGCATGTGTCAGTAGTAATTATAGTGTATTAATGAAGGGTGGGTCCCATAGCCGTAGTGTGATTTAAAAGATGCAACTCCGTGAGCAACATGAATGTTTCAGTTGTAAACGGACTCGCATCAGTAATCAGTTTCTTATTAACGAGCAGTACACCACGCATTATATAATTTCTTGACCAGGAAAAATGGACTTGTATCCATATGTTTTGACGAGCGAGTTCCTACAGCTCAAAGTTTATGTTATGATTAATTATTTTGTGTGAAGCTGTATTCACATTGTCTTGTTGTGACGAGCGAGTTCCTACCGCTCAGTGTTATATTTATTTATTAGGGGGTGAAAGTCAGGGAGGATTTCTTTTATTTATTATTATTATTATGCACATAATTTTCAGTCATTAAATATCTTTTATTCTAATTGTTATTCATTTCATTTCTAGTATAGCCTCTGTCATGGACCTTTCTATTCATTAGAGCATGTGTTTTTAAGCGAACTTTGCCGTGTAACGCAGTCTGGACTGAACACGACCCCGTAGATAAATCTTGAGAATAACCATGTTTTATTGAAGGGTGCAGTATGTTGTTGCAAAATTTGGTAGAGTTCAGATTATTAGCTTGGTCGTAATTTGATTTAGCTTTTAACATTTCGGTGACCACCATTACGTTTCCGTCAAGATGGCGGCAATATAACACATGACTTTGCGATGACTTCTGCTAGTGCTACCTCTGTACCAAATGTTGTTCAATTTGGTTTTAGCCTGTTTGATAGATAGGGGGAATCGATTAGAACACATACATGGCCGCTATCCGCAAAGTATTTGGCTGACGACCTTTTAGTTTGGTCAAATGATTCTTCATACATCAAGGTATAATGTTGCAAAATTTGGTAGATATCAGATGATTAGGTTAGTCGTAAATTGATTTAAGCTTTGAACATTTGGGTGGCCGCCATTACGTTTCCTTCAAGATGGTGGCGATATAATACATGACACTGAGGTGCCCTTTGCTAGTTCTACCTGTGTACCAAATTTCGTTCAATCCGGTTTCACCGTGTTCGAATTGATAGGGGGGACAGACATTCAGAGTACACACACTCACACAGACAGACACACAATTTTCGGCCCTGTGTAGATCTCATAAGTCTACATTCATTGTTTGCAAAAATCGAAAGTAGGCTAAAAATGGAATGCAGACGATAGTAATTATAAACCCCTACTGACAGCTAATTGACAGGCGAAAAGCAAAGTGAAGTATGAATCATCCGCTACTTAGGTAAGAAAATAACCAGTGATGGACGAAGCAAAGGGGATATGAAAAGTAGGTCCGCTCAGGCAAGGAAAGCATGTCTACAGAAAATAAATCTGTTGACATCAGTACAGGTTTAGGTATTAGAAGTAATTTTTGAGACCCTTTGTAGCGTGACGCTCTATGGATGTGAAACGTGGGCTGTTGGTGGGGCAGAAAAGATGAGAATAGAAGCATTTGAAATGTGGTGTTATAGGAGAATGATGAAGATTATATACTGTAGGTAGATAGAGTAACAAATGAATAGCTATTAAGACGAGAGGGAGAGAGGAGAAGTTTCTGGCGACTCCGGTTGAAGAGAAGAGATAGGTTGGTATAGCTCGTGCTAAGACACCCAGGATTAGCTAACTTATTTATGGAATTAAAATACCTATGAATATTTAATGGAAGTCAAGGTTGAGGATAAGAACTGTGGTGGTAGACCAAGGGTAGAATATGTGAAACAGATTGCCTCGGATGTAAGGTGTGTTAGCTATGTAGAGATGAAACGGTTAGCCCAGGACAAAGAGGCATGGAGAGCAGCATCAAACCAGTCAAGAGACTGAAGAGTCAAACAACAGCAACAACAACAACAACAACAACAATAATGACAGTAATATTGATATTGTAAGTTGTAATATCAACAATCAATGTGGTACCGCTGAAAAAAGGCTTCTAATAATAATAATAATAATAATCATCATCATAATAATACCGACAGCGCTAATTACGCTTGCTGAAGCGCAGCGCTAGGTCATGGGACCAAGATCTCTGTGGACTCGGTAGACGTGGGTTTGAGCTTCGCCGTTGGCCGTCCTTGAAATGGATTTCCGTGGTTTTCCATTTTCAACTCCAGGAAAATAATGGGACGGTACATTCTTACAGACGACGGCGCTTCGTTCCACATCCTTGCACAGTTTCATTCATCTTCATTTATTTCATCTCGGGGGCGTGGTAGCGCAGCGATCAAGCTGTTGGCCGCTCTCCAAGATGGACCGGGTTCGATTCCCGGTCAATGCATGTGAGATTTCCGATGTGAAATTCCATGTCCTGAAGTTCGGATTCCACGTAAAGAGGAGGTCCCCTGGCTCATTATCGCCTGCTTATCGGTCACGTAAAACTAAAATCTTCCTTACTTCCTTCATTTCATATCTCATTAACTCCGCTCAATAGTTGGTCGTCAGGAAGGGCATCCGGATGTAAAAACCACCCTAAATAAATAAATAAATAAATAAATAAATAAATAAATAAATAAATAAATAAATAAATAAATAAATAAATAAATAAATATTAAAAAGGTAGACATATAAGTAATGAAAATCCACAGCCTGCTTCCAGTCTCCGACCGGGTCAGGAATGGAATGAATGAAGCCCCCATCTAGCGGCGAGGATATGAACTGTGGCGGCTGCCGAAGCCTGACGCACTCCTCTGGGGCAATGATTAAATGAATGACAGATGAAATGAAATGATAGTGGAGAGTGTTGCTGGAATGAAATTTTGACAGGGAAAACCGGAGTACCCGGAGAAACACCTGTCTGCCTCCGTTTTGTCCATCACAGATCTCACATGGAGTGACCGGGATTTGAACCACGGATCCAGCGGTGAGAGGCCGGCGTGCTGCCGCCTAAGCCACGGAGGCTTACATATAAGTAATATTAATGATAATAATAATAATAATAATGTCGGCACGTACTATGGTGATCAAGCTTCTAATTCACATTCTGGGAGGGGATGCTTGCCACGGTGGGTGAGTGGTTATCGTGTCGGACTACCAACCCCAAGCTTGCAGGTTCGCTCCTGGCCACTGTAAGTGATCTTTTGAAATGCGACAAAAATCACGACACGTATGTCATACGTTGTTGGCATGTTCAAGAACCCATTTGAATTCAGTGGGCCGTGTTCATAATGGCAAAATTAATCTCGGGATTATCCGCCAACACAAAAGTTTCTGCTTTCTCTACTAGAATTCAATAGAGTGCCAAAGAGCTTAGATATCTAACATCATTGACTCTCATAGCGCTCCAAGGAACAACAAAATTTGGCATGCAAGCTGCCCTCTGGGCGTCAAATAACAAAGCTTGCACCCGGCACCCAAAGCCATGGGAGGGGGATAATTTGGAATTACTAGTGCGTTTAAATAATGGCAAAAATTAACAGTTAATAATAGCAATTTTAATACTCTTGGTTCTAATGTTATTAATTCTTAACTACCTATTGTTCTGAAATATTTTCTTCGCACTCTCAGTAGGTTACGGGTCTATACAGAAGTGCGGCTGTATAATGCAGGGTACGTACAAAGGGATGCTCTAACCAGCATAAAGCGAGAGGTAAATTGACGGAGCCAAACTCCATATCGAAAGTGGAGGTAACAATGCTTCTCGCAGGTAATAACATCAAGTATGCATTACCGCTTTGTACTCGTTGTGGTAAGTGGCCTTGTTATGATAATTACTATCACTACACTAGGCTAGGTAGAGGTGCATGCGCGGTTTATCAAACACTAAGATAGTTCTCATCCTCGTAAGTTCTATAAACCTATCCATTTACAAATAAAAGGTACTATTTAGTTATTAACTTCCCTGCAATGAGTCAAAATACACTGTACAGTAGGTTGGTTGGTTGGTTCCTCAGTTTATGGCTGCGACAACGTGGTCATGTAGCCCCGTGTATTTAGGGGGTGTTTAGAATCTGTCTGATATTCAATGTTAATTGTGATGGCTGTATTAATGTGTGTTATCTGTTTTTAATTCAAGTAAGGACTGCATACATTCAATTTTCAAGCAGTTCATACTTTTGCTACCAAACGCCACCGTCAACGACAACTAGTCCTGAACTTAGTCACTAGATGCCACCACAGTCGGCTCCTGGTGACGAACGTTGGATCATGAGAGCGTTAGTAAAATCTAACCTAAAAGTTTGTTTCACACTAGTGAAATTAGTACAAGGTTCTTTTACATGCCATTAATCTATGACATGGGACCGCCGGCTTTACTTCCCCTCCGAAGGAAGGCATACATAGGGAATTTTAACGCTCTTACATAATTCGAGCCGGCCCCGTGGTGTTGGTGTAGCGCGCCTGCCTCTCACCCGGAGGCCCCGGGTTCGATCCCCGGCTCCGTCAAGGATTTTAAAACTGACGTGAGGGTTGGAACGGGGTACACTCAGCCTCGTGAGGACAATTGAGTAGCTGTCTGACAGTGAGACAGCGCCCCGATCGCGAAAACCAAGATTAACGGCCGAGGTGACCCGACACGCTGATCACGCGTCACCCCAATATCTGCAGGCCGAATGGCTGGGAAGCGGTCGCTTGGTCGGCCTTAGGCCGTCATGGGCTGTATAGTGCCAGGGGTTGACTTTTTTTTTACATAATTCAACAACTTCGGCCGGGTTTGAACCCGCGACCTTGGGCATAGAAGCTCAGCTTGCTACCAACTACGCCACCCAAGCCGCTATCTGGTCTATAGAGTAGGTTTCAACGTTTGTTAATGTTCAGCCACTGACATTTAGTTGAATGACCTTCTTGATATTAACAAGTATTAACCTTACCGTTCAATATTAAAGGCTATTATATAAATTATTAGGCTATTATATAAATTATTATATCCCCATTAATATATGAGGGGCAGTAAAATGAAAACGAGACAGATGTAGTCACATGAAAACGAGACACATGGAAGAAAAGTAAGTACACTGTGTGTTATTTTAAAAGTACTTGCCAAAACTGGTACATTTATCCAACTGTGGGACAAGACGGCCAATGCCTTCTTAGAAATATGTTTGTGTTTGCTTCCGGAACCATGATTGTACCCAGGCGTGTACCTCTGCATTCGAAGCAAACGAATGTCTTTCTTCAGGGCACAGTAGACATTCGGGCATGGATTTCACTTCCTGACACTCCTTCCGCTGTCAAAAATCGCACTACGCCTCGTTGTTCCTCTTGCCCGGCCTCCATAGTGACGTTGGACGCACACATGACTCACTGACCTCACATCAAGCACGTCTAAAGCTACGGTTTCCTCCAATAGCGGTACCGCTTTCTAGCGGCCGTAATGTGACGGTGAATGACGTCACAAAAACGTTCCTCATAGAAAGAAAGGCGAGTGGTTTTCTAAGAAGCGTTGACTACCACCGTCACATACAGTTGCGGTGGCATCATTCATATGACGGTGGTGAGTGCGGTAACAACAGTTCGTCAACGTTTTTGTACGGTGTACGGTGTGTGCTGAAATAAGTGAATTATATACAATGACTGATAAGATGATACCATATTGGAGTATGGAAGAAGAGGGAGCATTAATATATTTCGTAAAGAATCATGAGGCATTGTATAATGTGAAGAGTTACCTTAAATATACACTGAGTTTCTGTTCAGGAGATATTGGTCTTTTGTCTCTGTTGTGTGACATTGAAGTTACGTCATCCCTTATGTAATTCAGAACATAATCAAATAACCCTGGTGTCAACCGAAAATATTCTCTGAATTTATCTTCATTACAATGCAGTTGACGACGAACTAAAATTTCATACACACCTTCTGTAGGACGCCTTTTAAAAATGTCACTTTCCCCCCAAACATTCCGTATCGTCTTCGGATGACTCTTCTTCCAAAAATATTATAATCGCCATGTCAAGATCATCCATTTCTTACTTAACTTTATGACAGGATGCCGTCACGACACATACTGATAATTAGCTCTAACTTTACACCATTGTTCACCGTCAAGACGGTCCCCAGTTTCTATACGTCATTCGCCGTCACATTACGGCCGCTACTGGAGGAAACCGCAGCTTAACAGACGAATGGCACAGCGGTGTACGTTCGCGCGGTTCCTTCCTGATTCCCAATAGGGGGCACTAACTTAGACACACCTACTGCGTTACCACCGTCCGCGCCATGCTCGTTATATCGTCTGTCTCATCATCATTAGACTGCCCCTTATAATATTGTGTCACAACAATGTACTCTAATCAATTGTTGCTGGTAACCCGTGAGGACTGGCGCATGCGTATTTTAGACCTGAGGTTTAGTTAATGCTCTATATGTTCGTTTTGGCCAGCCCTCATTTCCTTTCCTTCATAGCCTAGAACTTCACCCTGCCAAAGTAACATATCCATTACTTTGTGAACACCCAAATTATTTCTATATTATTTACGGTCGGGTCAGATGAACCCATGGCGCCAGTCTTCTCGTGATCATTTTCGGCTTACGTTAGTCGAGTCAATCTGTAAAAAATAAGGGGGAGAAATCCTCCTATTTTGGTGCAGCACAATCACATAGCTCACGCTCTTGTTGATCCATGTTTAGGGTTTACGGACACCTTGGTCATCAGCTCCTTTGTTCAAAAAATTGAGATGATTGCTTTGCCACCGCCATCAAGGCCAATTATACTGTTACGAAAATTATCATTTTTCTGCATGTAAAATCTGCAAAATAAAAAATAAACATAATTTTATATTGGGATTAGTTCATAGGAAGAAACCAGGTGTAAAATTACTTCATTAAAATACGTACGACTATGACAAAAATATAATGACACACTATGGGTCAAAATCCCCCGGCGCCTATCCTCGTGTTTTATTTTTAGCCTACTTTTCACATTTTGCAAAAATGAGGAAAAAGTAGACTTATGAGATCGATCCGGGAAAATGTGTGTCTGTCTGTCTGTCTGGCTGTGTGTGTGTGTCCCCTCCCCCCCCCCCCTATCAACTCCTAAATGGCTGCAGCAATCAAAACCAAATTTAGTATGAGTAAAGATGTGCACCGGAATAGCTCACGTCCATATTTGAAAATGAAGTCAGTGCTACCAACTGCTGAAAAAACGCACTAGAAATTTGAGCTCCATATTGGATATCTTGCAAGGTATGCATGGGAGCTATTCCAAAATTGGCAGACATGTAGATAATACTATTTCAGTTTAATTTCCAGGAGGCCAGCCATGACAGTGTTGCCAAAATAATTTTAAGCCTTCTGATAGGTCCAATGTTTAAATTCATATAACTTCTACACTATCAAGTGGATTTCAACCCAATTTTGTATGTAATATCTGTACATAAACAGGTATGACTGAGCGTATTCTTAAGAGCCACCAGGGCTGCCAACTGATAATAATTGCTCTCTCTATTTTTTAAATCAAAATACCAATATATCAGAAAGTATGCAAGCCAACATCTTTAAACTATGTACACGTATATTCTGACATTTTAGATTAATTTGGAGTAACTTATATACGTCAGTTCTACCAACATGATTATAAGCCTGCTGATAGTACCAATTCTTAAATACATGTAACTTCTATACTATCAGTTGAATTTCAACCAAATTTCGTATGTGCTATGTGTACCATAGCAGATATGACTATAAGTATTGCTAAGAGCAATCAGGGCTGCCAACTGTTAATAAATGCTGTCTATATTTTTTAACTAATATCAATATATCAGAAAGTATGCAAGCCAACAGCTCTATACTTATTTCATCCAAAATTGGCACAACAAGATATCATAATATTTCAGATTATTTCTGACCAGCACACGCATGGTATTGTTGGCAACATGCTTTTACGCGTGCTGATAGATCCAGTGTCTAACTGCATGTAACGTCCAAATTTTGTATTCTGTACCTTAAGAGATGGAAATAAGAATATATTCAGTCACCAGGGCTGCCAACTGTAGTGCTCTATTAGGCTACATTATACCAGGTATATTTTGAACTAATTAGATATTTCGATATTACCAACTTAATTTCGTCATTATTCTAGATAGGTTCATATACTGTAGAATAATCAATGGTATGAAAAGTAGGCTGTTTAGTTCTTCACGGAACTTCTTTTTTCTCGCCAGATCTCAAGGGTTTATTCACTTTAGGGACTTGGGACATCTTGGCCCCATATAGTTGGGTATGTATTGAATTATGTCTGATAACCCGTGTTTATGTGATGACATACTTTAATCCGTAAATATGTACGTGATGGAGCTAAATAGAAAATGTTTTATGAGCTACTTAGTACAATGTAAGAATTTGAAATCAGAATCCTCAACGGATTAGCAGACAATTTAATTGCACAACTTAGCTGAATAATCATGTATTGTACCCTTTTCAGGTCTTCTAGGATGCAGATTTTATATCGGGGTAATGGTCTGTTCGGTTGGCTCTAACTTAATTGTACATCCTAGGGAGTTAATGAAGGATCACAGGAAGCTTAAAACTAAATCAATATACCAGAGGAATCCTAATGCAAAATAATTTATTCAAGAAAATCACATCTTCCCTCTTACTCCCGTCCACAGACAACAAAAACAACAACTCCCTTAATATTACTTTACAAACACAAACTAAGGATTCTAAAAAGCTGATCAAAAATAAAATGAATATTAAAATAAACTGGCTGAAACCAGGAAAGAAAACAATCAAATATAGCAGTCAACTGCTTCAAGTTCCAAAATGTCAACAGACTTAATTAAACAAACTATGGCCTAAAAAGTCTAGCCATTCTATCAAACGCGCATTCATTCTTCATAATTATAGTGGTTTTAGGGTGTTGGACAAATTCTCTCCTACAATCATCACCATCCTCTCAAGAGTCCGGGAATGAAGGCATAGGCTTATTTTCGGCTGTAGGCATGCGTGCATCACTTTTTACTCTACAAGAACATTGTGGTGTTTGAAGCCATATTTTCAGTGTTGCCTTAGTAAACAAGAGTTTAGTGCTTTTCAGTCGGTCAACACGAATGTACCCAAAAGAGATGGGTTATGCCCTAATCCTGAAATAAATTACATGAGATTAATAAAACACTAGGATGACCAGTTTCGATCATCAAGCGATCATCATCAGATCCATTACACTTAGGCTACGAAATCTATGTTTGATATACAGGTGAAAATATTTACAATATGTACAATTATTTAGTTGCAGTATTGGTACTGCAACTGTCAGTGTATGCTAAATGCAGTATATATGTTAGGTGAAATGCTAAATGGTGATAGCTATCCGGAGATTGTACTTTAGAGAGATTTTATGGTTGTAAACTATGGTTAAACTATAAAATTTTTGGCTAACTACTTATCTGATTGTCTTCCGTATTACAGCAACTCGCAGTTTTCGTGCTCACTGGAACTCACTGTGCGGTAGACTACGGTGGTTATCTTAACGACTGGTTTTTCCCTGCTTTCTCCCCCCTGCTCCTACGTGCTGTGGGGAGTGATAGCGATGTGTTTATGTGAGGTGTTGCCAACCTAGATAAGATGTATGTTATTGAATGAGATGGGTCCACAACTATTAAAGACCGTGGATTGGCCCTCGCCACGCGTGGAGCATAACCCATTCGAACTAAGCGTTGACGGTCTTATGAGGACATCCCGGCACCTTTAATACTGCCGCAAATATGGGCCTTGGTTTATTGCAGAAGCAAAGTACATCGTACACCTGATCCAGATAACATTTACCTATTAAAAACCCCCTAATTTCCCCCCTTTTTTTATCTAGCTTGGCTGTGTCGCTAAATTGTGTTTTGTTTCCGACAGGGTGTGTTTTTTAGTAGCGTGAAGAGGGGTGAGCTCTCCATGAACGTGTGTTCATTTAGATTGTTGGGATTGTTTCGTTTGGCTAGGTGTATCTCAATTGCTTCCTTTATGTCAAGAGCTCTGCCTTTCGATTCGTGATGGATTATTTTAAGGTCCGACTCTATGTTGGTAAAGCTGTTCCCTGCGTCACACATATGTTCGCACACGGCTGAATGTGTTCCGTATCTTATCGCATTCCTATGTTCATTATAACGTGTGTCTACTCGCCTTCCACTCTGCCCGATGTAATTAGCTTGACAATCGGTGTCTTGGCACGTTATAGAATATACCCCTGACCTTGAATACGGGTCACGTTTATTTAGATTACTATTTAGGAGGTGCCTAGCGGTTGTGTTTTTCGTCGTGAAAGCTATCTTTATGCCTTGTTTTTTGAATAGGTTAGTGATTTTATATGTATTCGCATTCACATAGTTGAAACGCGCAAATTTTTTCTCATTGCTGTCCGATTTGGGAATCGTTTTATCTTTATTTTTATGTTTGGCTATAATTTGATTTATTTTGCTTGGCGAGAAGTTGTTTTCCTTTGCTATTTGCATAATAGTTCTTATTTCCTTATTATAGTTGTCTTTTGACATGGGTATGTTAAAAGTTCTGTGCACCATTGAATTGAAACTGCTAGTTTGTGCGTACTGGGGTGATTAGACTGATTGTCGATTGCATGCGAGGTTTGTGTTGCTTTCCGGAATATGGAATATGAAAAGTCGTTGTCTTTACGTTCAATAGTTATATCGAGATAATTTATTTTCCGGTCTATTTCGGATTCCTTAGTGAATTTGATAGAGTGGTGAAGGCTATTAATGGATTGGAGAATTGTTTCTTCGCTTGTTAGTTCAGTATCGTAGATGCAAATTACATCATCTACGTATCTTTTCCATATTACTATTCCCTTTGTTGAAGTCTTTTCTAAGAACGCATTTTCTAGTGCATTGATGAAGATGTCAGCGATTAACCCACTTAGTGGCGATCCCATTGCTAGGCCTTCTCTCTGTGTGTATATTTTATTGTCGAATTGAAACACGTTTTGGGTGAGAACGACCCTCAGTAATCTCACAATCTCTTCAATTTCTTTTACCGAATTGTTGGATTTTAAGTTGTTTTCGATAGTGTTGATTGCTTCAATAATCCGAATATTGGTGTACATGTTAGTTACGTCGAAGGATACTAGCCAGAAGCTAGGTTTCATTTGTAGGGTGTTCAATGCTGTTACTAGTTCTGTTGTGTTCTTTACAGAGTTGTTTTTGTCGTTGGAAAGACGGCATTTTAAGATTTTTAGTAACTCTTTGCTGATTTTGTAATTAGGGGCATTCCTACAATTGACTATTGGTCTCATTGGGCATTCCTTTTTGTGTATTTTTGGTTGTCCACTCAATGACGGTATTTTCGGGTTCATGTTTATTAGTTTTGATTTTTCGGCTTTGGTCAGTATGTATTCTGTTTCTTTTAGCGCACTTTTTATTTGTTTTTGGAATTTGTTGGTGGGGTCTTTTGTTAATTCCTTGATTTCGTTGTTGTTTAGGAATTCGACTGTTTTTTCAATGTATTCTGTTTTGTTCAAAATTACTGTAGTGTTTCCCTTATCTGCTTTTCTGATGATTAAGTCATGTTCTTTTATTTTTTGTTTCAACGACTTTATTTCTTTGAGCTGTTTGTTGTTTTGAATGTTATTGCTATCGCCCTCTCGTTTGAGGATTTTTTTGGCTTCGTTGGTGGCGAGATTTTTGGTTAATTCCCTGTCTTCTGCTGGGAGCTTGTGACTGGCTATCTCAATATCTGTGATTAACTGTTTTATTGAAGAGATAGTGAGATTACTGAGGGTCGTTCTCACCCAAAACGTGTTTCAATTCGACAATAAAATATACACACAGAGAGAAGGCCTAGCAATGGGATCGCCACTAAGTGGGTTAATCGCTGACATCTTCATCAATGCACTAGAAAATGCGTTCTTAGAAAAGACTTCAACAAAGGGAATAGTAATATGGAAAAGATACGTAGATGATGTAATTTGCATCTACGATACTGAACTAACAAGCGAAGAAACAATTCTCCAATCCATTAATAGCCTTCACCACTCTATCAAATTCACTAAGGAATCCGAAATAGACCGGAAAATAAATTATCTCGATATAACTATTGAACGTAAAGACAACGACCTTTCATATTCCATATTCCGGAAAGCAACAAAAACCTCGCATGCAATCGACAATCAGTCTAATCACCCCAGTACGCACAAACTAGCGGGTTTCAATTCAATGGTGCACAGTGCTTTAAACATACCCATGTCAAAAGACAACTATAATAAGGAAATAAGAACTATTATGCAAATAGCAAAGGAAAACAACTTCTCACCAAGCAAAATAAATCAAATTATAGCCAAACATAAAAATAAAGATAAAACTATTCCCAAACCGGACAGCAATGAGAAAAAATTTGCGCGTTTCAACTATGTGAATGCGAAATACATATAAAATCACTAACCTATTCAAAAAACAAGGCATAAAGATAGCTTTCACGACGAAAACCACAACCGCTAGGCACCTCCTAAATAGTAATCTAAATAAACGTGACCCGTATTCAAGGTCAGGGGTATATTCTATAACGTGCTAAGACACCGATTGTCAAGCTAATTACATCGGGCAGAGTGGAAGGCGAGTAGACACACGTTATAATGAACATAGGAATGCGATAAGATACGGAACACATTCAGCCGTGTGCGAACATATGTGTGACGCAGGGCACAGCTTTACCAACATAGAGTCGGACCTTAAAATAATCCATCACGAATCGAAAGGCCGAGCTCTTGACATAAAGGAAGCAATCGAGATACACCTAGCCAAACGAAACAATCCCAACAATCTAAATGAACTCATGTTCATGGAGAGCTCACCCCTCTTCACGCTACTAAAAAACACACCCTGTCGGAAACAAAACACAATTTAGCGACACAGCCAAGCTAGATAAAAAAGGGGGAAATTAGGGGTTTTTAATAGGTAAATTTATCTGGATCAGGTGTACGATGTACTTTGCTTCTGCAATAAACCAAGGCCCATATTCGCGGCAGTATTAAAGGTGCCGGGACGTCCTCATAAGACCGTCAACGCTTAGTTCGAATGGGTTATGCTCCACGCGTGGCGAGGGCCAATCCACGGTCTTTAATAGTTGTGGACCCACCTCATTCAATAACATACTGTGCCCGTTTAGACCGGAGTCCGCACGACCACATATGCATTTTACCAATAATCAGTCAGCACGAGAGTCAAAATATCCCGGAGCGCCAGATGGGTTAAAGCAAATCGCAAAAAACGACATCAAATGAAAAAAATGCTTTACTGATTTTTGGCTCAATGCAACAATAAGGATAGAAGGAGATTCAATTGGGAGTAACACATCAAGTAAAATTATCTCAGTTTATTTTGAATTTAAAATTGACTGCAAAAATGCTCAAAGCAGCATCACTCACGTGTGGCGACCCACACTCCTATTTACACAATATACAGAAATTTTCCAAACACATTTGACAATTATTTTTGGAGACACAAGTCTGATTATTAGTCCTGTAGACTGTGTTCCAAAATTATTTATGATTAAATTCAGTTCAAATTTAATTGTCTCTACTGGAAATATCGTAGTTCACTGTTTGAATTTTTACATAATATTAACACTCGTAGAATAAATGTTCATAGAATTTTAACTTTCACTTATTTTTCCAGTTTCAAAAATATATATTGTCGAAAAATATTATTATCATTGAATCAATACAAATTATTTGCACATATTAATAACATCTGAAAAGTATTTGACCTGGAGCATAGCATCGAAGAACTGTGCGAAGCACAACAAAATTAATTGTTCTTCCGACATTAAATATTCGAGAAGTGACTCGATTATGAATTTCAAGTTCCTAACAAAATATATGATTTCTGAATCATCAACTTGATCAATAAATGGTTGAACCATTCAACTATTTGATTTTCCACTTGGAATCATTATTATGAAAAATATTTATATTCATGGCCATTTTAGCAATTTTCACAACTTGCAATTCTTCGACAGAATGTGGAAATAAGAATTGTAGCTTCATAATAAATTCATTTAGTTCATGGCACTAGGGTTGAAAATATTCTTCAAATTATTCGTGGTTAAAGAATTATTTTTAATTCGCAGTGGCCAAATCTATTATTTGTGTAAGAACACAATATTACAACAACAGCGGCAAAGGTCTTCCTCTGAAGAAGAATAAACTACTATCATGACAAATCCGGGTTCTAGCAAAATCAAAGTCTAATTGGAATTCGTAAACAAGGTTGAAATAAGAACTGATGGTTTTTAAGAAATAACCTTCGGGTCATTCATACGACGAAATGTGTAGCTCCAATACTCCTACTATAAACCTGAGCCATCGAACCTGCTCGAAAAAATCTCCTCATTCCTGCGACTTAAACATGCGCACCTGGGAATGGCATTTCAACTACTCCACACATATAAATTTTCTTCCCAAAATTTATACAATAAATCAAGCCTCTGCTTGTTATCAACACTGGAAGATTAATAAACTTACAAGTTTATTTTATTTTACCATTCAGTTCAACCCGTGAATTTACCATACTTATGAAAATCTGTATTTCACTTTCGAGTGTATTTACGTCATGATTTTATATAAATACAAAAATATCCTATTTGATACAAATATCATTTGCTTCCCGTTTCATGCCTCTCCGTGTTATCTGAAAAATATACTTTGCTCAATGCAAATATCAACTGTTCAACCAGAACTGAAATGTTGGTTGAATGCGGGCTTGCGCTAACCACTCTCCTTCGGAAAATCTCCTGTTCCAAACTAGAAATGATTAAACTACTTCATAGGCTCTCTCTCAATACATATGATTATTATAAAATATAATATCCCAGAATTATTTAGAAAAATTATGAAAATTATTATTATTATTATTAGTGGATTATTATTATTATTATTAGTTATATTATTTTAAATATATTTAATTATCATCTCATTATGTGAGAATCCACATGTTCGAACCTTCGAATATGGAAAAAATATCCATTCCTCAACAAAAATAATTATTAACTTTTACAGTTACATCGGCTGATTACCGTGATTTCCCAAAAATATGAAATATTCAAATAAATGCTCGAAATGCTCGGTCATCGATCCTAAACTGTTCTGAGTGTTGAAAATACTCAGAATAACTCTAATATGTCTTGCGTAAATCATTGCAAGATTTAAATACGAAGAAAAATAAATGTGTTGGTCATCTGCAGAAAAATAGTATGTTCCAATTAGCTAGGCATAATATAATTCAAATGTGGCTTACATTTCTTGATGGTCTTGAAGCGTAGCGAACCTTGTTTGTACCAGATTTATCCATAGACATGCCCTATCGGACAAGCACGTATAATCCTTGTATCGGCCGCCATTATATACCCACAATCCGTCTAGTCAGACATAGTGGTAGTATCTCTTGACGTTTGAATTAACTGTTGTTCCATTTTAATATGGGCTTCTATCAAAGCCATAACAGTTTGTTTAAATGGGGTCAGATCTAAGTGATCTATTCTTAGATATGTCAGTTGTAACATAACTCACGGTAATCTTATCAATAAAAGAAGACACTGACAGTCTAACCAATCAACGGCTGTCCTGAAGATCGTTCCCTGGGCATGGCTTCTCGCCATCTACCATGCGCTAAGCAACCTGTAGTTTCCCTTGCGTAGACTAATGAACTCCACCGTGATAGACTGGTCTTCAGTGTACTGATAGATCGAAGTGGTTAACAAGTTACCAATATGAAAACTGACTGAAATGGACTAAACATCCAAGTATTAGGTTATTACTGGACTGTGACAAAGTACTAATTCTAGACAAAGTCTAGCATATGTCCATGTAGAAATAAAACTATTTCTACCAATGTATGTAGAAAATAATCAATCACCTCAGTGATTCTCCTCGCCGGAAACTTACTAAGTTCCACCTCGTAGCGCAGCACTATTGTGACTATCCAACTTTGAAAATTACTTCTGCGTAGATCCGGCAACCATGTGCCTTGGCTCAGCGTAGCAGCAACTTGCTCGACAAGTGCTTGTGTTGGAATAAGCTATCGATGCCTTGGCCGGCCGGCTTTTATTCAAAACTGCCAGGGTCACGCCGCATCAGCTGAAATCTGGAAATCCTCATATCTCTGGTATCCCTGGTCCGATTTACTTGATACTAAGTGCATTCTCTTTCATTTGGCCGTGCCAGTAATCTGATCCAAGTCTCAAGTTTCTACTCCATGGTTAACTATTTAATCAATAAATAGCCTCGACCTCTGCTATTACTCGCTACGTCACTTGACATGCTTTTATCGGTATATTCTTACCAATTGCTTCGAGAAGCAATGTAGCGCGATATTCAAATATCTCAACTTTCAAAAGCGGCTGTAGCCTTTCCCTTGATATCTAGGTGTCTGAATCTTGGAATACCCTTTCCTAGAGTTGGGCACATCCACCCCACACCTAGCAAAAAAATAAAAATTGAAAAATTTTTATTTTTCCTATCTACACATTAAATTATCTGGTTCTTGAATAATAAATCTTCAAATTCGATTCATTATAAGTTCCCACGATGTTACCAGTTCGTGTATTGGCGACTTCATAGCTTCCATTGTTGTTTACTTCCACAATGCAATAGGGTCCAGCGTAAAGGCTTGCAAACTTCGAGTACACTCGATTTTGCACGTCAGAGGGTGTAGGTCTTTTCACTAAAACAATAGTTCCTACGCGCAAGGGTCTGCGAAAACGCTTTCCTCTCACTCTGCGCTCTCTTTTCTCAGCTTGGCTCCTCAACTTGTCTAAAGCTAGAGTTTCCCTCATCTGACGACTTGGTTCAATCTCAGGTGGAATAGAGATGATTCGATCCCATAATCTTGTTGGTTTAATTCCATGATGAAGCAACATGGGAATCTGTCCAGTACTCTCATGAATTGTAGAGTTGATGGATTCGGATGCTAAAGAGAGAACATCCATCCATTTCCAATGCTCATTTGGACAATAGAGGCGGCAAAATTTTGCTATTTCAGCCATCACGC
This sequence comes from Meconema thalassinum, assembly GCA_946902985.2. Lineage (NCBI taxonomy): Eukaryota > Metazoa > Arthropoda > Insecta > Orthoptera > Tettigoniidae > Meconema > Meconema thalassinum. The sequence continues at coordinate 2,093,150,653 of OX336388.2, read as the reverse complement.
GTTCTGCTGGATTGCTCTCTGGATGTCTAATAGAACAAAACAATTGTCTAATCCCAAGATTATTCATGATGGTTCGAAAATCTAAAGATGTAAATTGAGGTCCACGATCTGATAAAAGGAATTCCGGTTTGCCTGGTTCCGGAATTACGTTGTCTCTAATTCTCTTCGCACAATATTTTGCGTTTGCCTTCTGAATTGGATGTAACATAGTGTATTTGCTGAAAACATCCATGGTCACCAGAATATATCGGTTACCTCTTTTAGACTTTGGGAGAGGACCATATAAATCAGACGCGAAGACTTCACAAGGCTTAGAAGGAATAATAGGCCTTGGTAATTCTCTCAATAATCTAGAATTATGTTTACTCCTTTGGCATAAGTCGCACTCTCGAATAGTGTTCCTGACAGTTTGTCGCATCTGCTCCCACGAAAATTTCTCTTGAATCATGTTGACTGTCTTATCTACTCGATGTGCCATCCAGATAATGGGTTTTTGCATTCGCGGAGGTATCACTACTCTCAACTTCGTATGGTCGGGATCTGCAAACTTGTAGTTTAAACCATCTAACATCATAAAATCTCTTGAAATTCTTTCAGTTTCCACAAAATCATCATCATTTGGATCCATGTCTCCCTGTAGAAAACGAAAAATGTTTCTAAGACGTCGGTCTCTCCTCTGGGATAAATGCAACAATCTTAACCTTCTCAAGGTATCCTCATCCTCCTGCGTCAGGTTAACTTGAAAAACCTTAGATGTAGACTCCACTGCTCTACTCAATAAATCAGCTCCCACGTTCAACTTTCCAGGAGTGTGTTCAATAACTAGGTTGAATTGTTGAATAAAAAGTGACCATCTAGTTATCCTATCACTGGCAAAGTTTGTTCTCAAGATAAACTCCAATGCGTGGTGATCAGTCCTCACAATGACTGAATGTCCAATTAACATTTTCTTCCATGACTCCAACGCGAATATTACAGCAAGTGCTTCTAACTCTGTGGTGTAATAATTCCTTTCTGATGGACGAAGTTTCCTGCTAATGAACGCCAGGTAATGTCTCTTGTGGTCGTCATCTTCTTGAAGAAGAATAGCTCCAATTCCTACGGTGGATGCATCAGATTCTATGATGAAATTCTTGGTAAAGTCAGGATACTCCAATTTCACACTGTTTACCAATAACCTTTTGGCATCTTGAAATGATTGTTCACAATCTTCATCCCATTTCCATTTGTTTCCTTTCTTCAACAATTCCTGCAATGGCGCTACCGTCTTGGTGAAGTTTGGACAATGCCCTGCAAAGAATTGGCATGTCCCGAGAAAACTGCGGACATTATTCACTCTAGTCGGTCTAGGGAAATTTGCAATTGCCTGTATCTTCGTCTCATTGGGACGGTATCCTTCTCCATCCAAAATTTGACCCAAAAATTTTATTTCCTTTCGAAAGAACTGACATTTTCGAAGGTTTACTTTAAAATTCGCTTTTCTCAAATCTGCGAATAACATCTGAAGATGTAACAAATGTTCCTCTTTAGTCTCGGATGCAATTAAGATATCATCTATATAACGAATTGCTATCTCTTTTACTTCAGGACTCAAATTTTGTTCCAGTGCTCTGATCAAAACAGATCCAGATGTTCTGACTCCAAATGGTAGACGGCGGAATTCATATGTCTGCTGGTCAAACATAAATCCTGTAAACTTCTTAGAATATTCACTAAGCCTAATGTGATGGTAGGACGAAGTGAGATCAATATTAGAGAACCAGACCTTGCCTTGGAATTTCCTTAACAGTTCCCTAATGATTGGTGGTCTGTCATACTCTGGCAGTAATCTTGAATTCAAATTTCGCGCGTCTAAACATAGTCTCAGACTTCCATCTTGCTTAGACACACTGTTGCTTTCCATCTCCTTGATAAGCACTTTTACTCTTTCTCGATGCTTTTCCGCAACCGGATACAATTTAGCATGAAAAGGTGCATCATCATTTACACGAATACGATATTCAAAATCTTTAATTTCACCAGGTTTAATATCAAAAATATCGTGATACTCTTCCAAAATCTTCCCTAGCTCTGGGGACTCCTTCTCAGTGTAGACTTCTCTTCCTTCAGCTTCATGAAAAATCAGAGACCATTGAGCATCTCCCTCGATGTTTTCCTCTTCTTTTCCCTCGAAGTTAATCTCTTCGGTATTCTTAAATCTGATCGTCTCTGTCTTCATGTCTATCACTGCTTGATATTTCTGAATGAAATCCGCTCCCAATATCATGTCAAAAGCCATGTCCTTCATTACAACAAACACATGTCGGAAATCATGTCCTCCAATCGTAATACATAAGTATAATTGTGTTTTACACAGAGATATTTTATTGGGTATTATTCCTTGGATCTTAATTCCTGATACTGGAATCTCCTCTAAATTCTCTTTGAGCTTCCACAGAATATAAAGCTTCTCACTCACTAGACAAAGCATAGCCCCAGTATCAATCAAAGTATCTACAGGCATACCGAATACTTCGCATGATATGATTGGCATTCTAATTCTTGTACCCATTTCTTTCCGTTCGTCATTCTGTTGAATTAAGTCATCATCCTCTGCTTGCCATTTAATAATTCTGGAAGTGAAAGTGTTCAAAATTCTATCTTCTACTGTGAATTCGAAGTTTTTTTTGTTACCATTCCCCCGGGATTGTTGTGTTCCCGATGGACCTGGTTCATTGGGCCTCTGCTCCAAAAATTGCAAGTTATCTTGGTGTCTTGCTTCCAAGTTTTTCCTCGTCTCCTTGTTGAACTCTTCATTGGACTGACGAGTATCCACATTCCCTCTGTTATTGTAGTTGTTTCTACCGTAGTATCTTCTTTCCTGGTACCTTCCTTGATTATCCCGTGGTCTTCTCCATCGAGTATTATATCGATTTCCACCATCCGGTCTCGCATAAGGCTTGTAACTGTATCTGTTACTGTACTGATTCCATCCTCTTTTATTGGGATCTTCCCTCGGCGTTTTCTCTTCTCGCCCCTCTCGAATCTCTCGAGGTGTTTGAGAATAACTATCAGCCATAACAGCGTACACAGCGTTTTTATTCTTTTCTCCCTTCTGATGGAAGAATTGAGCGTTCGTATGATCCAGCTTCTGTAATACCTCGTCAAATTGCTCCATACTATAGATGTCAGCAGCGTTCAAAGTCCTTTGGACGTCTGCTGGAAACTGACGTATCAATGCAGTAATTAATTCGTTGTCTGGCATCGGCGGATCTAAATGTTGCAGTTTAGAAAGCTGTCCAGAAAAGTACGTAGAGTATCGAGTAGGTTGTGACGTCGAGAATCTCTTAGAATATAACTCTGCTCTGACTTGCTGTTGGGTTTCCGGGGACCAAAACTTTTTCAATAACCCACGAGAAAACTCCTCAAAGGTGGTTAGAGTGGATCTAAAAGCTCTAAACCAAAGAAGTGCAGGACCTTCCAAAAACTTCCCTATCACTCGGATCTGTCTTTCTTTAGGGATCTTGGAATCTTTCAGGTAATCCCCTGCTTCTCTCAAAAATTCTACAGGTGTCACAGAATCTCGCCCTGAAAATTTAGAAGGCTTATCTTCTACATTCTTAAATACAGTTATGGGGTTGGATTGAAATACTGTCCTGACCTCATCCTGTCTATCAGTCTCTCTAGCTCCTCCTAGATTTATCTGTATCTGTTCCTTTCCCCTTACATTTGGCATTTTCAACAGATGGTCAGACTGTTTCTCGTCCTTGATTTGAGTTTTCATAGCCTCAAGTTCCTTCTGGTTTTCTTCTGCCATTTTCTTAATTGCTTCAGTTTCCTTACAATTCTCCTTAACATCAATGGATATCTGGTTCATAACAGCCTCATGACTTTTCAATGACCCTGTCATATCTGATATATCCTTCTGAGTTGCTTGGATATCTTTGGAAATTTCTTGAATATGGGATGACAAAGATTCCCTAATCTCCTTGATTCCCTCTTGGTTCTCCAGCTTGAGTGTGTCTTTAATTTCATTGACAACTGTGTTTTTAATTTCAGTTTGTAACTCATTAATCACACCTTCTCTTATTTCTCCCATTACAAGTTCTTTGAATTGTTCTGTCAATCGTTGAACAACAAGAATTCCCATCTCATTACTCTCCTTCTTCACTCTGACTTCTAGGTTGATCATGTCTTCACCAACTTTCCTAAGGCCATGTTGTATCCTATCAGCTAAGCTTTGAGATCGAAGATCGGCATCGCGAAATTTATCGTCCATTAAACTTGCGTTAGTAGCTAATGAAGTTTCGAGCTCATGTGTTTTTTCGCATAATTTATTCATTTTACTTTCAAGTGTCATTTTCAAAATTTCAGAATTCTCTTTAAATTTACTTTCCACAGAATTAAATTTACTATTTAAATTTTCTTTCAAATTATCTTTTAAAGAATCAGAACTTTCTTTACGTTTATCATTTAAACTTTCTTTAAGTTTATTTTCTAAAGAATCAGAATTTTATTTAAGTTTATTTTCTAAAGAATCAGAATTTTCCTTAAGTTTTTCATCTAAACTTTCTTTCAAGTTATCTTTTAACCTGCTTTCTAAAGAATCAGAATTTTCTTTAAGTTTATCATTCAAATTTTCTCTAAGTTTATTTTCTAAAGAATCAGAATTTTCCTTCAGTTTATTTTCTAAAGAATCAGAATTTTCTTTAAGTTTCTTTTCTAAAGCCTCTGTATTTTCTTTCACAATGGCGGCTACACGCCGTCCAGCTTCTTTTGAACTCTCCTCCAAACTCCTCATCATCCTCATCATTTCTTCCATAATATTCAATTATTATTCAAAACTTAGGGGTATACAATATTGGCAAACACAAGCTTATAACTAGAACAAGAAATATGAATAGCTAATTGGAACACTCTAATAAAATGAGATTTGTCCTAATGTCGACGTGATGGAAAAACAAAATTCTCTAATTTTACGAATTACATTTACCACAATATCACAAGAAAAATATGCAAGTTCTCAAATATTCTCCACCTGGATTCTAATAATGTGTATGTCCAGTCATCGAACGTTTACTACTGAATTTACTTGACGCCCTAATGGTTAAGCCATTATCAAAAATAATCAAACCCATTCTAATTATTAATCCAGTTAAATTTTTAATTTTCCCCACTAATTGGGTTTCCTACTAATTTATTCATCCAAACCAGACATCTCTCAACTCCCAAAGTATTTCTATAAAAATTATCATAATTTAAATCGGCATGCGATTGACCATGTCTAAATCGAGACCCACGTTCGAAGCCATTTCTCTCTCTATCTTATTTTATGTGCCCGTTTAGACCGGAGTCCGCACGACCACATATGCATTTTACCAATAATCAGTCAGCACGAGAGTCAAAATATCCCGGAGCGCCAGATGGGTTAAAGCAAATCGCAAAAACGACATCAAATGAAAAAAATGCTTTACTGATTTTTGGCTCAATGCAACAATAAGGATAGAAGGAGATTCAATTGGGAGTAACACATCAAGTAAAATTATCTCAGTTTATTTTGAATTTAAAATTGACTGCAAAAATGCTCAAAGCAGCATCACTCACGTGTGGCGACCCACACTCCTATTTACACAATATACAGAAATTTTCCAAACACATTTGACAATTATTTTTGGAGACACAAGTCTGATTATTAGTCCTGTAGACTGTGTTCCAAAATTATTTATGATTAAATCCAGTTCAAATTTAATTGTCTCTACTGGAAATATCGTAGTTCACTGTTTGAATTTTTACATAATATTAACACTCGTAGAATAAATGTTCATAGAATTTTAACTTTCACTTATTTTTCCAGTTTCAAAAATATATATTGTCGAAAAATATTATTATCATTGAATCAATACATATTATTTGCACATATTAATAACATCTGAAAAGTATTTGACCTTGAGCATAGCATCGAAGAACTGTGCGAAGCACAACAAAATTAATTGTTCTTCCGACATTAAATATTCGAGAAGTGACTCGATTATGAACTTCAAGTTCCTAACAAAATATATGATTTCTGAATCATCAACTTGATCAATAAATGGTTGAACCATTCAACTATTTGATTTTCCACTTGGAATCATTATTATGAAAAATATTAATATTCATGGCCATTTTAGCAATTTTCAACAATTGCAATTCTTCGACAGAATGCGGAAATAAGAATTGTAGCTTCATAATAAATTAATTTAGTTCTTGGCACTAGGATTGAAAATATCCTTCAAATTATTCGTGGTTAAAGAATTATTTTTAATTGGCCATACTTATTATTTGTGTAAGAACACAATATTACAACAACAACGGCAAAGGTCTTCCTCTGAAGAAGAATAAACTACTATCATGACAAATCCGGGTTCTAGCAAAATCAAAGTCTAAATGGAATTCGTAAACAAGGTTGAAATAAGAACTGATGGTTTTTAAGAAATAACCTTCGGGTCATTCATACGACGAAATGTGTAGCTCCAATACTCCTACTATAAACCTGAGCCATCGAACCTGCTATTTGATTGATGCTCGAAAAAATCTCCTCATTCCTGCGACTTAAACATGCGCACCTGGGAATGGCATTTCAACTACTCCACACATATAAATTTTCTTCCCAAAATTTATACAATAAATCAAGCCTCTGCTTGTAATCAACACTGGAAGATTAATAAACTTACAAGTTTATTTTATTTTACCATTCAGTTCAACCCGTGAATTTACCATACTTATGAAAATCTGTATTTCACTTTCGAGTGTATTTACGTCATGATTTTATATAAATACAAAAATATCCTATTTGATACAAATATCATTTGCTTCCCGTTTCATGCCTCTCCGTGTTATCTGAAAAATATACTTTGCTCAATGCAAATATCAACTGTTCAACCAGAACTGAAATGTTGGTTGAATGCGGGCTTGCGCTAACCACTCTCCTTCGGAAAATCTCCTGTTCCAAACTAGAAATGATTAAACTACTTCATAGGCTCTCTCTCAATACATATGATTATTATAAAATATAATATCCCAGAATTATTTAGAAAAATTATGAAAATTATTATTATTATTATTAGTGGATTATTATTATTATTATTAGTTATATTATTTTAAATATATTTAATTATCATCTCATTATGTGAGAATCCACATGTTCGAACCTTCGAATATGGAAAAAATATCCATTCCTCAACAAAAATAATTATTAACTTTTACAGTTACATCGGCTGATTACCGTGATTTCCCAAAAATATGAAATATTCAAATAAATGCTCGAAATGCTCGGTCATCGATCCTAAACTGTTCTGAGTGTTGAAAATACTCAGAATAACACTAATATGTCTTGCGTAAATCATTGCAAGATTTAAATACGAAGAAAAATAAATGTGTTGGTCATCTGCAGAAAAAAAGTTTGTTCCAATTAGCTAGGAATAATATAATTCAAATGTGGCTTACATTTCTTGATGGTCTTGAAGCGTAGCGAACCTGGTTTGTACCAGATTTATCCATAGACATGCCCTATCGGACAAGCACGTATAATCCTTGTATCGGCCGCCATTATATACCCACAATCCGTCTAGTCAGACATAGTGGTAGTATCTCTTGACGTTTGAATTAACTGTTGTTCCATTTTAATATGGGCTTCTATCAAAGCCATAACAGTTTGTTTAAATGGGGTCAGATCTAAGTGATCTATTCTTAGATATGTCAGTTGTAACATAACTCACGGTAATCTTATCAATAAAAGAAGACACTGACAGTCTAACCAATCAACGGCTGTCCTGAAGATCGTTCCCTGGGCATGGCTTCTCGCCATCTACCATGCGCTAAGCAACCTGTAGTTTCCCTTGCGTAGACTAATGAACACCACCGTGATAGACTGGTCTTCAGTGTACTGATAGATCGAAGTGGTTAACAAGTTACCAATATGAAAACTGACTGAAATGGACTAAACATCCAAGTATTAGGTTATTACTGGACTGTGACAAAGTACTAATTCTAGACAAAGTCTAGCATATGTCCATGTAGAAATAAAACTATTTCTACCAATGTCTGTAGAAAATAATCAATCACCTCAGTGATTCTCCTCGCCGGAAACTTACTAAGTTCCACCTCGTAGCGCAGCACTTTTGTGACTATCACAACTTTGAAAATTACTTCTGCGTAGATCCGGCAACCATGTGCCTTGGCTCAGCGTAGCAGCAACTTGCTCGACAAGTGCTTGTGTTGGAATAAGCTATCGATGCCTCGGCTGGCCGGCTTTTATTCAAAACAGCCAGGGTCACGCCGCATCAGCTGAAATCTGGAAATCCTCATATATCTGGTATCCCTGGTCCGATTTACTTGATACTAAGTGCATTCTCTTTCATTTGGCCGTGCCAGTAATCTGATCCAAGTCTCAAGTCTCTACTCCATGGTTAACTATTTAATCAATAAATAGCCTCGACCTCTGCTATTACTCGCTACGTCACTTGACATGCTTTTATCGGTATATTCTTTCCAATTGCTTCGAGAAACAATGTAGCGCGATATTCAAATATCTCAACTTTCAAAAGCGGCTGTAGCCTTTCCCTTGATATCTAGGTGTCTGAATCTTGGAATACCCATTCCTAGAGTTGGGCACAATACATCTTATCTAGGTTTGCAACACCTCACATAAACACATCGCTATCACTCCCCACAGCACGTAGGGACAGGGGGGGGGGAGGCAGGGAAAAACCAGTCGTTAAGATAACCACCGCAGTCGACAGCACAGCGAGTTCCAGTGAGCACGAAAACTGCGAGTAGCTGTAATACGGAAGACAATCAGATAAGTAGTTAGCCAAAAATTTTATAGTTTAACCATAGTTTACAACCATATAATCTCTCTTAAGTACAATCTCCGGATAGCTATCACCATTTTAGCATTTCACCTAACATATATACTGCATTTAGCATACACTGACAGTTGCAGTACCAATACTGCAATTAAATAATTGTACATATTGTAAATATTTTCACCTGTATTTCAAACATAGATTTCGTAGCCTAAGTGTAATGGATCTGATGATGATCGCTTGACGATCGAAACTGGTCATCCTAGTGTTTTATTAATCTCATGTAATTTATTTCAGGATTAGGGCATAACCCATCTCTTTTGGGTACATTCGTGTTGACCGACTGAAAAGCACTAAACTCTTGTTTACTAAGGCAACACTGAAAATATGGCTTCAAACACCACAATGTTCACGGCTAGTCAGGCAAATCGTGAAGCCAAGAAATTCAAATCACTCAGGCTTAAACTCATGAATTTAGACAAGTCAATTTGGTTCAACAAAAAATGTATAAAACTAAACCTCACCCCTAAATACGTACCAATTAAAACCGTACCGAACACACCAGCCACGATCATTTCAACCAAACAAGCCAAAGCGCTTTGGATAAAAAACGAATTAAGATTTGCATACATAAGAAAGCAAAAAATTAACCAACAATTATACGACATTCAATTGCAACTAAGTAATTTCTGGCACGCGGCCCAATGGGACAGCTTCACCGAGCACCTACATGACAACATCAAAATCAGAGCAACGAGGAAGCATGAAACGCTAGAAAATAAATTAAGAAAACTAGGAGAAACACAGAACCATCAATCTAACGAACAACACACGAATAACAATGAATTCAATTTCCACAGCAGAGTAAAAAACAGAACGAACGTAACCTTTTCTCAAGGTGAAATGAATATGTTAGACAAAGGTTTGAAATACAACTGCACAGACGCACACACGAACCACAATATAAAACAGTTAATCACAGATATTGAGATGGCCAGTCACAAGCTCCCTGCAGAAGACAGGGAATTAACCAAAAATCTCGCCACCAACGAAGCCAAAAAAAATCCTCAAACGAGAGGGCGATAGCAATAACATTCAAAACAACAAACAGCTCGAAGAAATAAAGTCTTTGAAACAGAAAATAAAAGAACATGACTTAATCATCACAAAAGCAGATAAGGGAAACACTACAGTAATTTTGAACAAAACAGAATACATTGAAAAAACAGTCGAATTCCTAAACAACAACGAAATCAAGGAATTAACAAAAGACCCCACCAACAAATTCCAAAAACAAATAAAAAGTGCGCTAAAAGAAACAGAATACATACTGACCAAAGCCGAAAAATCAAAACTAATAAACATGAACCCGAAAATACCGTCATTGAGGGGACAACCAAAAATACACAAAAAGGAATGCCCAATGAGACCAATAGTCAATTGTAGGAATGCCCCTAATTACAAAATCAGCAAAGAGTTACTAAAAATCTTAAAATTCCGTCTTTCCAACGACAAAAACAACTCTGTAAAGAACACAACAGAACTAGTAACAGCATTGAACACCCTACAAATGAAACCTAGCTTCAGGCTAGTATCCTTCGACGTAACTAACATGTACACCAATATTCGGATTATTGAAGCAATCAACACTATCGAAAACAACTTAAAATCCAACAATTCGGTAAAAGAAATTGAAGAGATTGTGAGATTACTGAGGGTCGTTCTCACCCAAAACGTGTTTCAATTCGACAATAAAATATACACACAGAGAGAAGGCCTAGCAATGGGATCGCCACTAAGTGGGTTAATCGCTGACATCTTCATCAATGCACTAGAAAATGCGTTCTTAGAAAAGACTTCAACAAAGGGAATAGTAATATGGAAAAGATACGTAGATGAAGTAATTTGCATCTACGATACTGAACTAACAAGCGAAGAAACAATTCTCCAATCCATTAATAGCTTCACCACTCTATCAAATTCACTAAGGAATCCGAAATAAACCGGAAAATAAATTATCTCGATATAACTATTGAACGTAAAAACAACGACCTTTCATATTCCATATTCCGGAAAGCAACACAAACCTCGCATGCAATCGACAATCAGTCTAATCACCCCAGTACGCACAAACTAGCGGGTTTCAATTCAATGGTGCACAGAGCTTTAAACATACCCATGTCAAAAGACAACTATAATAAGGAAATAAGAACTATTATGCAAATAGCAAAGGAAAACAACTTCTCGCCAAGCAAAATAAATCAAATTATAGCCAAACATAAAAATAAAGATAAAACGATTCCCAAACCGGACAGCAATGAGAAAAAATTTGCGCGTTTCAACTATGTGAATGCGAATACATATAAAATCACTAACCTATTCAAAAAACAAGGCATAAAGATAGCTTTCACGACGAAAAACACAACCGCTAGGCACCTCCTAAATAGTAATCTAAGTAAACGTGACCCGTATTCAAGGTCAGGGGTATATTCTATAACGTGCCAAGACACCGATTGTCAAGCTAATTACATCGGGCAGAGTGGAAGGCGAGTAGACACACGTTATAATGAACATAGGAATGCGATAAGATACGGAACACATTCAGCCGTGTGCGAACATATGTGTGACGCAGGGCACAGCTTTACCAACATAGAGTCGGACCTTAAAATAATCCATCACGATTCGAAAGGCAGAGCTCTTGACATAAAGGAAGCAATCGAGATACACCTAGCCAAACGAAACAATCCCAACAATCTAAATGAACACACGTTCATGGAGAGCTCACCCCTCTTCACGCTACTAAAAACACACCCTGTCGGAAACAAAACACAATTTAGCGACACAGCCAAGCTAGATAAAGAAAGGGGGGAAATTAGGGGGTTTTTAATAGGTAAATGTTATCTGGATCAGGTGTACGATGTACTTTGCTTCTGCAATAAACCAAGGCCCATATTCGCGGCAGTATTAAAGGTGCCGGGACATCCTCATAAGACCGTCAACGCTTAGTTCGAATGGGTTATGCTCCACGCGTGGCGAGGGCCAATCCACGGTCTTTAATAGTTGTGGACCCACCTCATTCAATAACATACATCTTATCTAGGTTGGCAACACCTCACATAAACACATCGCTATCACTCCCCACAGCACGTAGGGACAGGGGGAGGAGGCAGGGGAAAAACCAGTCGTTAAGATAACCACCGCAGTCGACCGCACAGCGAGTTCCAGTGAGCACGAAAACTGCGAGTAGCTGTAATACGGAAGACAATCAGATAAGTAGTTAGCCAAAAATTTTATAGTTTAACCATAGTTTACAACCATATAATCTCTCTAAAGTACAATCTCCGGATAGCTATCACCATTTAGCATTTCACCTAACATATATACTGCATTTAGCATACACTGACAGTTTCAGTACCAATACTGCAACTAAATAATTGTACATATTGTAAATATTTTCACCTGTATTTCAAACATAGATTTCGTAGCCTAAGTGTAATGGATCTGATGATGATCGCTTGACGATCGAAACTGGTCATCCTAGTGTTTTATTAATCTCATGTAATTTATTTCAGGATTAGGGCATAACCCATCTCTTTTGGGTACATTCGTGTTGACCGACTGAAAAGCACTAAACTCTTGTTGACTACAAGAACAGTTAACTCCATTCAGAGCCATAGCTCTGCCAAGCGAAAATAATTCCATCAAATATAAGTCAAAATAACATGAGTCATCAAAATAAATACCACTGTAGCCTGTGCTCCGTCAATTAAATAATTAATAATTACAATGAGTGCACTAAAACGCTAATATTATCTGACATCGCTTCTAAAGCGGGAAGAACAAAAAAGACCCTGGAAAGTGAGACTTCGCCTTCCCTCTACAAAGACAACATTGCCACGCACGTGGTGCTTCTGATATTGTGACATCCGTTCCCTTTCAAAACAAACCATCCTCGTCGACAATGACCTTCGCTACCCCTAAGATTCAGACACTCGGCCAAGGCTTTATACTTGCTCTCTCGTTCGACTGCCTTGGGACTTGAGTTGCACATTACCTTTCCCTTTTTCTGACGAAGCTAACACAGGCTCTCATCAGCTAATGAAATCAATCATCACTTACCAATTATTTACCACTTATATCATCGTAGAACCGCGGGCATGGACCCTCCGCGTACTTTATCAACTTACCATCTATATCGTCGAAGAACTGCGAGCATTTTACCTTCCGCTTATTTTCAACTCAACCAAGAATCCACTCTCGTTCCCACCTGAATTTATATTGTCATCTAGCCATTGTCTTACCTCTCCTTGGATATGGTCATCGGCACCTTACCTCAATTATGCTCAATATGGCCATATCACACTGGCCTGTCACAATATCTTACTGTTTTCCCCCCATAACTACTTTTTACTTTAAGAGTCGTGCATAAGCACTCATCCCATTATCCCTAAATGTGCATTCAAACAAAACGTTACTGAAACCCTCACACAAAATATAACACACAAATTTGATAACCATGGTAAAACCATATTTTACAAAACACAAATAAATATAACCTGAAAAATATATATACAAACTCGCACAAATTGCCTGCTGCGCCCGAAAACACCTATTTTATTATAATTGCTTATAATGGAGAAAATTTATCCAATTCCCAGGATGGGTAGCGTTAAGCGTACACGCCCCATCTTATATTTACTTATCTCATATTGGCCAAGATGATGTTCAGTTCCATGAGTTCAATCTGCTGGTCCTTTTTTTCCATCTTGCAGTGGGAGGATGATCTTACACACGGTTCCAAAAATCACCAGATCAAACGCCCACTGTGTTTTTATTCTTTAACACAATGCACGGTTCGTGTATGGAGCTCCTAACTTCTAAGCTATTGCATCAGCCTACTCAATTTGGCTGACAGTTCATACGTTCCTGCCTCACTGGCATTTATGCTAATAGCACGGATGGCTATCTCTAACTTATATCCCGTCTTTGACAATGGTACGCACACATCGCGTAATACTGTTCCGTTTCGCACTTGCGAATAATTATTATTTTTAACTGCGTTAAGTCGACTGATCGGACTTAGAATTTCGCGGCAATTTCTGACTGTCTCGGGCAAGGACTCACGCCTCCTGAAATGCCCAAAGTTGAGTGATTTGGCTGCAAGCCCGGCTACTATTTATATGATTTGCGAAGAAATTCGCAGGAGTGGGGAACTTCCAAAATTTAATTCTATAATATCATCCGCATGGATATGCAAAGTAGCTCATTCGAATGCGTTCATTTTCAATGTCTCAGTGCTCCTTATTAATTCCAAATTGGATCGTTAGGTCCTCAGATAATTGGCTCCATGAATTAGCTCATTGTTCCTCAATTTTCGCGGGAGTTGGCTGCATCTAGCGTCCTCGGCTGCGATTGGTTGTTTTCAAATTCACCCCTCATTTTGGTTTTGCTTCAGGATAAAATCATACATGGGCTTAATTTCAATTTTAAAAATACTTTCGAGAGGCTGAGCTCGTCCTCTACATGAAGACATAAATTGCGTTCCTGACTTTTAATTGCTGCTCTAATTTTCTTCAAGTAGGCGGAGCTTATCCTGTAGATTCATCGTTAAAACTCTGGCCTCTACCCGCCTGGTTGAACGACCTATTTCTTTGTCCAGATGTTGGTCCCTGCGTTCCTCTCTATTGTCAGCGTGCGGTGAAAGTTTCAAATAAGCACGTACAAGTCGCTTCTTTGTCACTATTCTGGTTGCAAGCAATGCCTCCCTTCTTCCAGTCTTAGCATGAACAAAATTCTATCGAAAATAATATGTGAAATTTATGCCATCACAAATGCATAAAGGTCACAGTATATTTGTTGTGACGGCAGTCATGGTTCACTCATTAAATCACTACACAACTGGTAGAGCGTGTCATTAAACACTAAATTTATTACGGCTACTGTACACAATTTATATACCTACACTGTACAATTCGAAAGCAGTGGGCTGCCAAGTCTAGAGTCCACAGTTCACAGTTCTCTTCTGCTCGGCGGTGCTCGTTTTCATCCAGAGTCCCGCTTCGTAGTCTCCGCGTTTCTCCACGCACCGCGCCAAAACCAAGGCCTTTAGCGCTGTCTCGCTCCTACCCTCACATATAGGTCCGTCGGTACAAACACCCACTCAAACAAGGGTACTAGCTCAACTCTTCCCTCCAGTGTACACCCTGTCCACAATCACTTTGGACTTTCACTAGTCACCAGCTGAATACAGCTGTCAGCCACTGCTGGAACTCGCCTCGCCTTCCGCTCGATAGTCCTTAAATGCCAATTAAAGGAACCTCACGTAGTGTCTCGACTCCTCCAGACCTATTACGTGATGCCACTGTCTCTCGAAGTGACCGGCGACTTGCTAAATTTCAGCCCTTTCCTGAAACAGAACAATCCAGTAATGATCGGTGCGTAAATGACCTTGCGTGACTTGCAGATGCCTTAATTACCCAAGGACAGCCCTCCGACCAACGAGTGGGGAGCGAAAAACTCTCTCCTATGTCTTACCAGCTGGGTGGATCTGTCGCAATATCATAAGATGATGACATGTTATTAATAAATAATAAATAATAAATAATAAATAATAAATAATAAATAATAAATAATAAATAATAAATAATAAATAATAAATAATAAATAATAAATAATAAATAATAAATAATAAATAATAAATAATAAATAATAAATAATAAATAATAAATAATAAATAATAAATAATAAATAATAAATATAAAAGAAAGTCGTGTTAGTTACACTATTTATAACTCAAGAACGGCTGAACCGATTTGGCTGAAAATTGGTGTGGAGGTAGCTTAGAACCAGGAGACGGACATAGAATACTTTTTTTTATCCCGTGACGTGACATAAAACGTCAAAGAGAATACAAGTCACTATAATATGTAACGCAAATGACAGCTAAGGCAAGTCGTTTCCAGGCAACAGTAGCTCTTGACGAGACACGGCCGACTGGATGCCAGTAGCGATATCCACTACCGGTATAGAAAATGAGGCTCTTAACATGAAATTCCGTTAGTTACTCAACGTGATTTGTATAGGGGTAGTAAATCTAATTCACAATAGCTGGCGCGAATAGCTTCAACAAAATGGCGTGCGTTTGTTTCAAGAATGTCCCACATGCGTTCATATACCATTCATCCCATTGCGATGAAACTCGGGTGAGATGTTCTGTGCACTTCAGGTAAGGTTTCTGGCTGAGTAAATTCACTTAACAATTGGTAGCGCACGAGTAGATTCAACAAATGAGCGACGATGGGCGAAGCTTTTCAACAAAGTCCTGTATGCGTTCACATACCATTCGTCCGATAGCGATGAAACTTGGGTGAGAGGATGTGTATACTGCAGGCAACGTTTCTGGCTTAGTAAATCCATGTTATAATAGGTACCGCACGAGTAGATTCAACAAATGAGCGACGACGCGCGAAGCTTTTCAACCAAGTCCCGTATGCGTTCATATACTATTCATCTGATAGCGATGAAACTTGGGTGAGATGTTGTGGACACTTCAGGGATTGTTTCTGGCTTAGTAAATCCAATTAACAATAGGTAGCGCACGAGTAGATTCAACAAATTTGCGACGACGGTCGAAGCGTTTCAACAAAGTCCTGTATGCGTTCACATACCATTCGTCTGATAGTGATGAAACTTGGGTGAGAGGTTGTGTACACTACAGGCAAGGTTTCTGGCTTAGTAAACCCATGTTATAATAGGTAGCGCACGAGTAGATTCAACAAATGAGCGACGAAGCGCGAAGCGTTTCAACAAAGTCCCGTATGCGTTCATATACTATTCGCTTGACAGCGATGAATCTTGGGTGATATGTTGTGTACATTTCAGGGAAGGTGTCTGGCTTACTAAATGCACTTTACAATAGGTATCGCACAAGTAGATTCAACAAATGAGCGACGGCACGCGAATCGTTTATAAAAAGTCCCGTATGCGTTCATATACCATTCATCCGATTGCTATGAAACTTTGGTGAATTGTTGTGTACCCTCCAGGAAAGGTTTCTGACTTAGTAAATCCTTTTTACAATATGTAGCGCATGAGTAGATTCAACTAATTAGCGACAGCGCGTGAATCGTTTCAAACAAGTCCCGTATGCGTTCATATACCTTTCATCCGATTGTGATAAAACTTTGGTGAGTTGAGTACAGTCCTGCGAAGGTGTATGAATTAGTAGATCCGTTTTTCAATGGGTGGCGCACAAGTAGATTCAACAAATGAGTAACGGCGCGCGAATCGTTTATACAAAATCCCTTATGCGTTCATATGCCATTCATTCGATTGTGATGAAACTTTGAAGAGTTGTTGTGTACACGCCAGGGAAGGTTTTCGAATTAGTAAATCCATTTTACAATAGGTAGCGTACGAGTATATTCAACAAATGGGTGACGGCGCTCGAATCGTTTCTTCAAAGTCCCGTATGCGTCCATATGCCATTCATTTCATTGCGATGAAACTTAGGTGAGTTGTTGAGAACACTCCCAAGATTTTTTTTTGAAATAGTAAATCAATTTTACAATAGTTTAGAGGTGGTAAACGGAAAAAGAAAAAAATATTGGAATCCAAAAGCACTTCAACAAACAAAGTTACAACGCCAACACTTTCTTTGATTGGCATTGCAACGCATGCCGGGTACAGCTAGTAAATAATAAATAATAAATAATAAATAATAAATAATAAATAATAAATAATAAATAATAAATAATAAATAATAAATAATAAATAATAAATAATAAATAATAAATAATAAATAATAAATAATAAATAATAAATAATAAATAATAAATAATAAATAATAAATAATAAATAATAAATAATAAATAATAAATAATAAATAATAAATAATAAATAATAAATAATAAATAATAAATAATAAATAATAAATAATAAATAATAAATAATAAATAATAAATAATAAATAATAAATAATAAATAATAAATAATAAATAATAAATAATAAATAATAAATAATAAATAATAAATAATAAATAATAAATAATAAATAATAAATAATAAATAATAAATAATAAATAATAAATAATAAATAATAAATAATAAATAATAAATAATAAATAATAAATAATAAATAATAAATAATAAATAATAAATAATAAATAATAAATAATAAATAATAAATAATAAATAATAAATCGGAGCACCACAAGAACAGTTCAAGATTCAAGAAAATGAGAAAATATTTTTTTGGAACATACAATGTGAATTCCTTAATTCAGGTTGGAAAATTAAAACAACTAACAACAGAACTTCATAGACATCACATTACAATATTAGCCCTTCAAGAGACCAGGTTCTTGGATGAGGACACCTTTGAATCTGACAACTTCCGAATTTTCAAAGGAAAAGTTGGGAAGAGAGTGATGAAGAACATGCCACATCTTGGAACAGCTTTTATGGTCAACAAGAAATTTTTGGACGCAGTTATCACTTTTAGAAGTGTGAATGCCAGACTATCTTTTCTAACTATAAAATCTCTCAATAAGAGATACACGCTAATCAACGCCCATGCTCCTATAAATAAGGATAATAAAACGAATCCAGAGAAAGTTGATGAATTTTGGGACGAGTTAGAAGCCGAAATTCTCAAAATTCCTTCTAATCATGTAAAAATTTTACTTGGAGATTTCAATGCTCAGCTTGGATCTGAGAGAAAATTTTCTGATATAATAGGTAAATATCCCGCTCACAATAGAACCAACAGGAATGGTGAGAGATTGGTTAAACTCTGTGAACATCTAAACTTAAAGATTATGTCCACACATTTTAAAGCAAAACCAAGTAAAAAGAAAACATGGGTCTCCCCAAATGCGTTGCTGGGTGAGTTTCAACTAGATCATGTAGCTATCTCTCGAAATTGTTTCAAAGAAATTCAAAATGTCAAGGTCAGAAAATCCATTAATGTAACTTCAGATCATTACCTTTCTCAAATCAAGATGAATTTCATACCTTTTACACGCAAACAAAATACAACTAGAATTAAAATTCCGAAAATTAATAGAGAGGTTCTTACAAATGAAAAAAGGATAGAATTTCAAGGAAAACTTAAAATACCAACCAATTGGAATGATGTTACTAATAACCTTCTTGAACCAGCTCAGGAAATTGCACCGTTGAACTTTTATAGGAAACATGCTTGGTGGAATGAACAATGTGAAAGAGTGATCAAAGAAAGACATTGTGCTTGGCACAAGTGGAACGGGAACAAGACTCCAGAAAATTTAGAGGAAGTACAAAGATTAAGGAAAATGGCCCACCAGACTTTAAGAACGATTCGAAGAAAATATATGAAGGACCAAATAATGGAAATGGACGACAATTTTAAGAAAAATGACACCCGATTGTTTTATAGAGCATTTAAGAATGAAATCACTGGATATTCAGCGCCGAGTTTAAATTTCAAAAGGGAAGATGGTACGCTAGCATTAAACAACAAGGAAAATTGTGATATCTTGGCTGCGTATTTTGAGAAGTTGTTAAATTGTCCAAAACCGACAGACAAGTTGAGTTTCAAATTTACAACACAAAATTTTGACTCTACGCCCCCAGATGTAAATGAAGTTAAATGTATTATCAACTCACTTAAAAACAATAAAGCCTCAGGCAAGGATGGAATAATTGCAGAAATGTGGAAGCTTGTAGATGATGAATTTTTAATAGCGACGACAAATCTATTCCAGAAAATTTGGATTGAGGAAGCAATTCCAGAAGACTGGTTAATCGCCTTAATTCATCCACTACATAAAAAAGGCTCAAAAATTGATGTCAATAGTTATAGGGGGATCTCATTGTTGTCTGTCACATATAAAATATTTGCCAAATTACTTTTAAACAGACTTGAACCACAGATCGAACCACAGCTTGGCGAGTTCCAAGGAGGTTTCAGAAGGAATATATCGTGTGCAGAACAAATTCTTAGTTTAAAATTGATATTAAAATATTACAACAACAGGCCAAAGAATATCTTTATCTCATTCGTTGATTTTCAGAAAGCGTATGATTCAGTGGATAGGGATACTGTTTTTGACACATTGAAGGAATACCAAGTTGATCAAAAAACCATAAATTTAATAAAACTTACATTAACTAATACGATTTCCAGAGTCAAATTTTTAAATGAAGTTAGCGAGCCCTTCGAGGTAAAAACTGGGCTAAGACAAGGGGACAGTCTATCACCACTGCTTTTCAATTTGGTCTTGGATAAAGTCATGAGGACGTTTTGGGAGAAGAACGATTCAAGTGCTAAAATTGGTACAAAGAATAAGAACCTCAGAGTCAAAGGTTTAGCATTTGCTGACGACGTAGCGTTGTTTGCTGAATCAGAACAAGAAGCTATTAACCAAATTGATCAGTTAAAAGAAACGGCGGAAAAAGCGGGCTTACAGATTTCGTTGGTAAAAACAGAGATGATGACAAGTGATCAGAAATACACTAAGAAAATGATAAAAACAAATTATGGGAGCACCAGGGTCACTGACCGATTTAAATATCTTGGAGAAATAATTAGTAGCAATGGGACGGATAAATTGGCAATCGAGAACAAAAAAGGGAAATTGGAAAGATTAAATTTTTGTACAAAAAATATATACAATAAAAAGAACCTGTCTATCAATGCAAAATTACGACATTTTAATACTGTTGTTAGACCAGTCATCTTGTACGGCATGGAAACTACAAATATAACCGGAATGGAGAATTTGCTCAAGATAGAAAGAAGAATTTTAAGAAGGATTTATGGTCCTAGGAAAACACAGGAAGGTTATAGACTGAGATCGAATGCAGAAATTTATAGTAAAATCGACAACCTTGAAGTGATGATCAGAAAACGGCGACTTCAGTTCTACGGACATATGGTCCGCATGGATTGCTCAAGGTTAAACAAACAAATTTTTGATAAAATCTGGAACTATAAAGGACAAGGAGGCTATGTAAAACAAATGAAAGAAGAACTTCAAAAATTCAAAATTACTGAAGAAGATTGTCTAAATCGAATAGAGTACAGAAAAAAAATTTTTGGTCTCAAAATTCTTGTCGGGGAGAAGAAAAATCTCAACAGAGGAGAATGGACTGCTGAAAGAAGAGCTGCACAGTCGACCAGGATGAAAGACTTCTGGAAGAGAAAGAAGGAAACTAGACCTATAAAGAAGTGATATTTGCGTGGTCCTTGTTGGCCTGTCCGCGGTGTATATATAAATAATAAATAATAAATAATAAATAATTAGTAATAAATAATTAACAATAAATAATTAATAATAAATAATTAGCAATAAATAATAAATAATACATGTGGTATTTTATGCATTTTGCTGTGACCATTGTTTGCAGGGTGTGGTGCTTACTCCTTTACCTGTATGAAATACCTATCAACAGTCCCTGTACTACAGCTGTACTACATTGGTCATTTGTTGCCGCAAGTCAACTATGACCGCAATCAAACATATCATTCACAGACGTAATGCACAATAGCACAGATGTTATCATTTCATTCAGCATCAGGAATTTTTGTGTATTGAATGATATTAATTAATGTTGGATTTGAAATATTATTTTTGTTATTCCTACACTGCGGCTGACCAACATAGCACCGACCCACGCGCAATTACATGCGGTAACATGTTCACGAATATGATGTACACGCTGTCGTTAGCAGTCACCAGGTCGCTTGTACTAAATGATATTTGGCTTGTCGTACCTTCTAACATTTATTAGGAAGGCGTAACATAGGGCCAGCGTGTCAGGCTCTGTAACTAAGCGATACACCTGCTACTAGTTCAAGACCGGCCTATGGGACAGGTTGTTGAGTTGTCGAAGCTCTAAACTATGTTTCTGTATCACCTTTATCAAATTAAGTTACACATATATCATTAACTAGCAGTTGTGCCCGGCTTCGCCCGGTGTATTTATTTGTTTTATGGACGATAACGAATACTACTACAGAACTGGCACATGATACTTAACCTAAGAGAACAAATATTTTAAAAGTATAACATTTTGTGGTGTTGGTGGTAGTGATGGTTGTAGTGGGGGAGATAAGTAGTACAGTATAATGGACGTAACATTCAGGTCATTTTCCCGTAATGATAATAATGAATAGGGAAACGGCTATTTTCTAACTACAGCACTGACACATGTTATTTACAAACAAAATTTAAAAAAAAATGATTAGAAAGAGGAATAAGTGAATTAAAAGACACTGCCTAGGGCCTATATCTCATTGGCTGTTAGAAATGTAGAGACCAATAGTGTCGTCTTTTGTCGCAAAGCACCGTAGGAAAATAATCAGAACACTTTGGAAAACTTCGGCTGTCCCGAGCTACTGCGGTGCAATAGTATCATTTATCGCCACATAGCGCTCAACGATAAGGTTCGGAATAATTGAAGCTAAATTTGAAAGCACAAACACTTATTGCCGCTGGTAAGCTCAAGGTACTGCACCAACACCATTGCACTTTTCCGAGGCATAATATTTTCATGATGATAACTGTTTTAAGGTGCCTAAGAGATCATTTTGCACTAATCGCTCCCCGTGACTGCAATTTATAAACAGCGCTAGATGCAACTATTTTCGCAATTCTGCACCAGAATGCTGGGAGACGTGATGCAGCCCGAACTGCCCGTCAACAATAGACTTATTAAAATAATCTTACAGTTACACTACTACGGATATGAATGGTTCTAGGGCCTTAATATGTGGTTTTCAAGTTTATTTTGCCAGTTATTCTAAATGTAGGGAATGGAGAGCGTTGTCCAAAATATCAAGTGGACAGTGTTTCCTGCAGGGTTTCAAAGTATATGTAAAATTTGGTTCAATTAGTAGAAACGGTGTAGATTTGTAATAAAGGGCCTAAATGCAGGGAATGGAGTGGTCTGCCCTAAATTTAAAGTGGACAGTGTCACCCGCAGGGTTCCAAAGGGTAAGTATACAAAATGTGGTTCAGATCGGTGAAACGGTGTATATTTGTGCCAAACGGTGTATATTTATAACAAAGGGTCTAAATACAGGGAATGGAGTGGTCTGTCCAACATTTCATGCAGACAGTGTTACTCGCAGGGTTCCAAGGGGTAAGTATACACATTTTGGTTCAGATTGGTGAAAAGGTGTAGATTTGTGACAAAAGGCCTAAATGCAGGGAATGGACTGGTTTGTCATAAATTCCATGTAGGCAGTGTTACTCGCAGGGTTCCAAAGTGCAAGAATACAAATTTTGGTTCAGATCGGTGAAACGGTGTATATTTGTGCCAAAGGGCCTAAATGCAGGGAATGGAGTGGTCTGTCCGAAATTTCATGCAGACTGTTACTCGCAGGGTTCCAAAGGGTATGTATACAAATGTTGGTTCAGATCGGTGAAACGGTGTAGTTTGTGCCAAAGGGCCTAAATGCAGGGAATGGAGGGATCTGTCCGAAATTTCATGTAAACATTGTTACTCGCAGGGTTCCAAAGGGTAAGTATACAAATTTTGGTTCAGATTGGTGAAAAGGTGTAGATTTGTGACAAGGGGCCTAAATGCAGGAAATGGACTGGTTTGTCATAAATTTCATATAGGCAGTGTTACTCGCAGGGTTCCAAAGTGCAAGAATACAAATTTTGGTTCAGATCGGTGAAAAGGTGTAGATTTGTGCCAAAGGGCCTAAATGCAGGGAATGGACTGGTCTGTCATGAATTTCACGTACACGGTGTTACTCGCAGGGTTCCAAAGGGTAAGTATACAAATTTTGGTTCAGATCGGTGAAACGGTGTACGTATCACAAACCATAACGCCAGCGCATGCCGATAGAGCAGTTCGGGAGCGCTTGTCCTACCGACTTACTGAACAAAAATCAATCTTTTAGGTTAACTGAGAGGTGTAGCCTAATACTACATAGCCTAAACTATTCCACTTGAATCTGGCTATCATTTAAAAATAGAATTTTCGAATCGGGCTGGTAGTTCCAGAGATTAGCGCGTTTAAACACATAAACACACACACAAACACACAAACTCTTCAGGTTTATTATATTAGTATAGATAATATAATTTTATATACACCAATTTATACTGGGGTCAAAGGGCTAGTATCAGAATTGATGGACATATATCGATATCAGTGGAAATAATGCGTGGTGTGAGACAGGGATGCATTCTTTCACCACTTCTTTTTAATATATATGCAGAACAGATTT
Organism: Meconema thalassinum; assembly: GCA_946902985.2. Lineage (NCBI taxonomy): Eukaryota > Metazoa > Arthropoda > Insecta > Orthoptera > Tettigoniidae > Meconema > Meconema thalassinum. Next base: position 2,093,126,605 of record OX336388.2, on the reverse strand, counting down.
CCTCTGAGGCATTTGATGGCATTCAACAAGGTATTAAGGTTAATGGTAATTATATTAATAATATACGGTAGGCAGATGATGCTGTATTGATTGAAAATAGTTTCGAAGGACTTAAAGAGATTGTTACTAAGGTGTAACAAAAGAGTAAACAATATGGCCTTTACCTCAACATTAAGAAAACAAAATATATGATAATATCGCGAAAACCAACATTGTCACAAGTCCTTTTAGTCGATGGACATCAGAATGAGCGAGTCAAGAGTTTGGTTTATTTACGACAGAATATTAATGCGAATTGGGATCTTGTCATTTAGACTTTCACGGCCCGTGTTATTATTCATAATGTTGAATTTTGGGCTTATGCCGTGTTTTATTATATTGAAATTCGACGCTTTTCGAAAGAAACCATGTCTTTCATCGTCAGGAATAATCTGGAATACGACGATGTTGCTAAGAGAAAGCAACGAAGAACATATAGAAGGTGCCCAAAGATGGACGCCATTATAGCCCCATGTTAGGGACAACGGAAAGCAGCAGTGAATTACTTTCTCAGGGTTCTGATAATAGGTAGCCAGGATTCACTGAGATTGTAGCCGGTGTCGCGGTTGAAATTATCTGGGTGTTTACGTATTTCAACCGCCTCCCTGATGATTCTGGGACGATAATGCTTTATACGGGCAAGAACATCCACCCCTTGGAACATGACATCATGGCCAGGTGTTAAAGCATGATCGGCAACAGCTGATTTATCAGGTTGAATGAGCCTGATACATCTATTATGTTCCTTAATGCGAGTGCATATTGTTCTCGAAGTCTGCCCGATGTAAACCTTGCCACAAGTACAGGGAACTCTGTAGATACCCGGTTGTTGCAATTTAGGCAAACTGTCCTTAGTTGGTCGCAGGAGTTGCCTAATCTTAACAGAAGTTCCAAATACAGTCCGTATGTTGTACCGACGTAGGATTTTAGCAATACGATCCGTCGTGTTATGTATGTAAGGTAGGTAAGCAGTTCCTCTTACATCTCTTTTCTCAACTGACGTCCTATTATTATTTGTTGGTTTCAGAACCGTAGAAATCAAAGCCTTGCTATAACCGTTGCTCTCAAAGGTGGTTCGCAGGGTGTTAATTTCTTCTTGTAAAGAAGACACTTCACAAATCCTCCTAGCCCTGGTAGTTAGAGTTGTAAGGATACCATGTTTCTGGGCAGGGTGATGGTGAGAACTTGCGTGGAGATATCTATTGGTGTGTGTTGGCTTACGAAAAACGCTGTGTCCTAAAGATCCATCCTCTTTCTTGGTGACGAGAACATCTAAAAAAGGTATTTTGCCGTCAGATTCCTTTTCCATGGTGAAACAAATAGAAGGGCGCTGGAGATTAAGGTGATCCAGGAAATGGCTAAGATTTTCCTCACCTTCCGTCCAAACAACGAACGTGTCATCCACATAACGCCACCAGATCTTCGGTTTGAAAGGAGCCGACGACAAAGCTTTCTCTTCAAAGTTCTCCATGAAGAAATTAGCTACAACAGGAGAGAGAGGACTACCCATGGCCTCACCATCAGTCTGCTCATAAAAATTCCCATTCCATAGAAAGTAGGAGGAGGTCATGCAGTGATAAAAAAGTCTTGTGATGTCTTCAGGAAAAAAGCCATTAATGAGAGACATAACACCATCAATAGGTACTCTCGTAAACAGAGACACCACGTCGAGACTCACAAGAATATCACCCGGCTGAAGTGTTATAGCTTTTAACTTTTCCACGAAGTGTGTGGAATCCTTAATGTACGAAGGCGTGTTACCCAGAAGCGGCTGAAGTAGTCTACCTAAGTATTTGGAAAGGGCATATGTAGGAGAACCAATCGTACTAACAATAGGTCTAAGAGGAACATCTTCCTTATGTATTTTAGGAAGACCATAGAGTCTCGGAGGAATAGCATCCCCTGGAAGGAGAGTCTTCGCTGCATCCGCTGGAATAGATGATTGCTTGATCAATTTGACGGTGACATTTGAGTAGCGAGTAGTAGGATCACGACTATTAATCCTATATACAGGATCTGATAACAAAAGACGAGATCTTGGAATCATAATATAGGATTAATAGTCGTGATCCTACTACTCGCTACTCAAATGTCACCGTCAAATTGATCAAGCAATCATCTATTCCAGCGGATGCAGCGAAGACTCTCCTTCCAGGGGATGCTATTCCTCCGAGACTCTATGGTCTTCCTAAAATACATAAGGAAGATGTTCCTCTTAGACCTATTGTTAGTACGATTGGTTCTCCTACATATGCCCTTTCCAAATACTTAGGTAGACTACTTCAGCCGCTTCTGGGTAACACGCCTTCGTACATTAAGGATTCCACACACTTCGTGGAAAAGTTAAAAGCTATAACACTTCAGCCGGGTGATATTCTTGTGAGTCTCGACGTGGTGTCTCTGTTTACGAGAGTACCTATTGATGGTGTTATGTCTCTCATTAATGGCTTTTTTCCTGAAGACATCACAAGACTTTTTTATCACTGCATGACCTCCTCCTACTTTCTATGGAATGGGAATTTTTATGAGCAGACTGATGGTGTGGCCATGGGTAGTCCTCTCTCTCCTGTTGTGGCTAATTTCTTCATGGAGAACTTTGAAGAGAAAGCTTTGTCGTCGGCTCCTTTCAAACCGAAGATCTGGTGGCGTTATGTGGATGACACGTTCGTTGTTTGGACGGAAGGTGAGGAAAATCTTAGCCATTTCCTGGATCACCTTAATCTCCAGCACCCTTCTATTTGTTTCACCATGGAAAAGGAATCTGACGGCAAAATACCTTTTTTAGATGTTCTCGTCACCAAGAAAGAGGATGGATCTTTAGGACACAGCGTTTTTCGTAAGCCAACACACACCAATAGATATCTCCACGCAAGTTCTCACCATCACCCTGCCCAGAAACATGGTATCCTTACAACTCTAACTACCAGGGCTAGGAGGATTTGTGAAGGGTCTTCTTTACAAGAAGAAATTAACACCCTGCGAACCACCTTTGAGAGCAACGGTTATAGCAAGGCTTTGATTTCTACGGTTCTGAAACCAACAAATAATAATAGGACGTCAGTTGAGAAAAGAGATGTAAGAGGAACTGCTTACCTTCCGTACATACATAACACAACGGATCGTATTGCTAAAATCCTACGTCGATACAACATACGGACTGTATTTGGATCTTCTGTTAAGATTAGGCAACTCCTGCGACCAACTAAGGACAGTTTGCCTAAATTGCAACAACCGGGTATCTACAGAGTTCCCTGTACTTGTGGCAAGGTTTACATCGGGCAGACTTCGAGAACAATATGCACTCGCATTAAGGAACATAATAGATGTATCAGGCTCATTCAACCTGATAAATCAGCTGTTGCCGATCATGCTTTAACACCTGGCCATGATGTCATGTTCCAAGGAGTGGATGTTCTTGCCCGTATAAAGCATTATCGTCCCAGAATCATCAGGGAGGCGGTTGAAATACGTAAACACCCAGATAATTTCAACCGCGACACCGGCTACAATCTCAGTGAATCCTGGCTACCTATTATCAGAACCCTGAGAAAGTAATTCACTGCTGCTTTCCGTTGTCCCTAACATGGGGCTATAATGGCGTCCATCTTTGGGCACCTTCTATATGTTCTTCGTTGCTTTCTCTTAGCAACATTGTTGTATTCCAGATTATTCCTGACGATGAAAGACATGGTTTCTTTCGAAACGCGTCGAATTTCAATATAATAAAACACGGCATAAGCCCAAAATTCAACATTATGAATAGAATTGGAATCCTTCGGTTGAAAAAAGATGCCATATAGAGAAGGCTAGATCCATCTTTATGACAATGAAACAACTACTATGCTGTCGAGATCTCAGTATGACGCTTAAGAAAGGAATTGTGAAGTGTTATGTTGTCTCCACCCTTCTTTATGGTGTGGAAGCTTGCACCTTGTCCATAGCTACAGAAAAGAAGACTCGAGCTTTTGAAATGAGGGTATACCGGCGGATTTTTAAAATCTCGTGGACAGAACATGTGAGTAATGCCGAGGTTCTTCGGCGTGTGAGCAGCCAACCTGAGCTGTTCAACACAATTAAGAAGAAGGAAATTCGGAATACTTGGGACACATGATGAGGAATCAAAAATACCGTCTGCTCCAAGTTATACTTCAGGGTAAATTTGAAGGTCAGCGTGGACCTGGAAGGAGACGAATAATTTGGATGGATAATTTAAGAACGTGGTTTGGGCTGTCTTCCACGGAACTCTTCAGGAATGCACAGGATAAGAAGGTGTTAGCCATGGTGGTAGTCAACGGCCGTATCAGATAAGGTAGTAGTAGAAGAGGAAGAAGAAGATACACAAATTAGAGCTTGTTGCATAGCCATTTTTTAGCCTACTTTCAATTTTTGCAGAAAATGAAAGTAGACTTATGAGATCAACACAGGGCCAAAAATTGTGTGTCTGTCTGTGTGTGTGTATGTGTGTGTGAGAGTCTGTGTGTGTGTGTGTGTGTGTGTGTGTGAGTGTGTGTACTCTGAATGTCTGTCCCCCCCTATCAATTCGAACACGGTGAAACCGAATTGAACGAAATTTGGTACAGAGGTAGAACAAGCCAAGGGCACCTCAGTGTCATGTTTTATATCGCCGTCATCTTTAGCAAATCTGAAAGGCGGCCACTCAAACGTTCAAAGCGTAAAATCAAATAGCGACTAACCAAATTATCCGATCTCTACCAAATTTGGTAATAACATACCTTTATATAGGACGCGTCTTGTGACCAAACTACAAGGTCATCCGCCGTACCATTTCAGGATGGCTGCCGTGCGAATTATGCAAACTTTATAATCCTTATCATGGGACCCACCAGTTCCGATTATCGAGCCGAGAATCGATTTAACTGTTCTAAAGGAAGAGGCACGTTCGAAATTAAAAGTTTATTTTGTAATACTATAGTGCAGAAGTGATTTTAAAAAGCTGAGCCGTCTCGGTAAGAAGACAAGATGGCAGCGGATATCTTGTGCCTGACTTATATTTCACTAATTTGAGTATTGCATGCAATATAGCGTACTGATACAAAATAAATAAACTTAGTATGAAATGATTTATACATAAATAATATACTCCACTGATGAAATCGTTAGGTCTAAATCATTATTTGCTAACTAGTTCTATGTAAGTCATTTTATATAGATCAATGTTCGTTGGAACAAATGGCTCCGTGGTAAAGCGTTAGTCTGTCATTCATATGCCTATGGTTCAAACCCCATCAGAGTTTGTTTTTTTGCTTGAAATTTTACATATTTGTTGCTTTGTAATGACTCAGACATTTTAAAATTAAGCCTTATATTGTGCATATTACGGTGAAAAACATATATTTAATTAAAACATAATTCGCCAGCAGATTTTCTCGAGACATCTAGCAGCCAAAAAGGTAACTGCACGCCGGCCTACTTATTAACTTCCAGATTTTATTGAAAAGTTTCTTCTTAAGGCCGCTAGAATGCACTAGCCCTGTTAGGATTATATTGTTCGATATTTCTCCACTAGATTTCACGACTGGTCTACATGGGACTCCATTGATAGTATACCATTGGCATTCTATGCGCATCGAATTTGAAGAATGACAGGATGATACTATGATACATTTTTACTTCTTATTTTAAAGGGTTTGTTACAGCCTATTGTGCGTTATTTGAAAATGTTATTTGAAGTAAAGAACAAAACGATTTCACATAGTAACTGAATTCTAGCCGCTGGTACTAGTTCAGGTTATTAATACTTTTATTTCAGGCAAATAGCAATCGAAAATATCCACATAGTTTGTATACACACGTCTCTGTAGGGACACGGAAAGATTTGTTAATTCAATTCAACCAGACGTGTAAAGACATGCCTCAACTCAAAGTTGGATGTTGCCCACGGCAGGTCGATTATGCAATAATAACAATAATAATAATGTTATTTGTTTTACGACCCTTTTAACTACTGCTGCTTTTAGATACGCCGGGGTGCCGGATTTTTGGCCCGAAGGGGATCTTTAACGTGCCAGTAAATCTACTGACACGGCTCCCTCGCATTTGTGCACCCTCAAATGCCAGCTGACTGCGCCAGGATACGAACCTGCAACCTAGGGCCCAGCAAGTGAGAACGTTACCGCAGAGCCACGCAGCCAGTCCGGTCGATTATGTCTCCAGATCCATAACATTCTTGAGATACTTCTTATCTATCTTTCTTCAATGATGGTAGTAGTTTTTTTCTAGGTTGTGGCGTTTGGTAGAGGTAAATAGTTTCTAAGGTCTTCAACCAAGAAATGATTCTATTATACTCTTTGATAATAACAACCAGTTATAACTATACTCATACATTTAGGAGAAAGTAGGCTATATGTTCTTTACTGGACATCTTGTTTAGGATAAAATGGTCACTTAAGACTACAGGCTTCACTGCTCTGACTCAATGTAGTAAGTAACCGATTAGTAGTCTATGTTATTTACTGTGAATAACCTATTACCTATTACGTATTTATAGATGCAATACGGAATTTTAGGTTGAAGTTTATTTCCAAACGATAAATTGATTATAACGTCATCTTTTGGTTCAATTGTGGACCAGTGGGCGAAGCCATGAGCGTTAAATTGCACACCACGGCTGCGATGGGAAGTTGCAGCTGGCGATCAGAGGTTCGAATCTCGGCGCCTAAAGCGGATGGCCTGAGTGTGGTTTACCCCGAGGTGTATACACACTATATTCAAGCAAATGCCGGTATAGTATATTATTTCAAGCCCCGGTGCACCTACTCTAATCCCAGTCGTAATAATTGAGGTAATACTACAGTTACCAGAGAAACAGGGGGAATGGATTTATATGTAAATACTTATCTGTTTAGGAAGCTAAACTTAATTATATTTTGTATTATCTGAGAAATAGAGTATAGATTTCCCACATTCATCCATATTTGGAAGTTTAGCACATATGTTCCATATTCTTCGTCATTAAAATCAATATAGTCCATATTTCGGCTAGAAGGTATTAAATTAAATTATCAGTCCGGTCAATAATGGAGAAACATGTCAAAGATCTATATTAAACCCTTCACAGCACAATTTATATTGTCAAAGATCCAGATGGTGGAATCTTTCACTCATATTTCAACTAATTATTGTTACAGTGTTAATGTTTCTGTAAACCAAATATTCTTAGTTTATCTCCTTGACATTGTGTGCTAGATAAATGTTTTTATAAAAACAATTAAAATAAAAAAATAAAATTGAAGAATGATAATAAAAACAAGTAGTTCCGTGAAGAACTCTACAGCCTATTTTCATATATCCTACTCATGTTAATTGTTTCTATCAACATACGAAATTTCAGTTTGAAGGTTGTGATAGATTCGTAGATATTGAGAACCGTCTAAATCTTTTAGATGGTCGCCAGGTTGAATTTTTATGTTTGTGCCATTACATTAAGATTTTTGTGTACGTGTGGTATTCAAACTTCAATCGCATGATTAGAACACAAGAAGTAAAAACGAGATTTAAAAATTTTGCACAGCTGCCATCTTGTGATTATGCAAACAATTGAAATACATTAAATGCCAGTGGATTAACATTTGTATAAGCATTTAACGTGCAACGTTTCACTGCACTCGGATAGTTAATTCGCGAGAAACGTCCATTTAAACATTTATACTTCGCGTCACCGCCATGTTGGATTTGTGCTCACCAGGTTACTGAAAGTCCTATAGGTGAACATATGTTCATAGCCTCTATGAACATAAAAAACAGTTTAATTGCTGTAAAAGATTCATAGATAATGAGAACCATCTAAATATTTCGGATGCTCGCCATTTTGGATTGTCATATGTATAGGCCATAGAGTTATGTACCATTCAAGGACAATTATTGCCTAGGTTCATTATTCAACTTTCCCTTCGATCGCGTGATCACGACACAAGAAATAAAAACTTAATTTTAAAATTTCGCATAACTGCCATCTTGAGGTTATGTAAACAATTGAACTAAATTAGATGCCAGTGCATTACAATATGTAAAATCATTCCCTGTACCACATTTCACTGCGCTCCGAGAGTTAAATCACGAGAAAAGTCAATTAAAATATTTCAAATTTGCTTGGCCTCCATGTTGGTTTTGTACCTTACAGGTTTATGAATGTTACATAGATAAACATGTATCAGTACCCTTTATTACCGTACAACATTTCTGGGTGATATCTGTAATAGTTTCGGAGATATAGAATGTCAGTGAAATATTTCGCACAGCCGCCATTTTGAGGTTATGTAAAAAATTGAACTAAATTAGACTTCGGTGCTTTACAATGTGTATAAACGTTTGCTGTACCACGTTTCATTACGTTTGGATAGTTAAATCGCGAGAAAAGTCCATTTAAAGGTCTCAAATTCGCTTGGCCGCCAAGTTGGTTTTGTAGTCACCAGGATTTTGAAAGTCTCATAGGTGAACTTATAGTAGTGCCCTCTATCACCGTACACAATTTCAGGGCGATATCTTTAATAGTTTCGGAGATACTGAATGCTGGTGAAATATTTTGCACAACCGCCATGTTGGATTGGTGACACACAATAAAATTTGAAGGGAACGGACGGGGTCGGCCGAAATAGTGCTATGTTCTTACCGAGTTTCATTGTAATCGCTCCAGCCGTTTAGAAGTTATTAGGGGACACACACACACCTCACACACACACACGCACACACACAAGGACAAAAGGTGATCTCATTACCCTTTTTTTTTCATAAAATGAAAATAGGCTAATAATACATATTTAATTTTAATTTTCATTAACCTAGTTTTCTTTTTTTTTTTTTTTGAATTTTAATTGTTTACTATTTTTAATTTTTAACACTGCTTAAAATGCCTCCAAATTTTGAAAATAAATAAGCTTATAAAAATGAAATATCTAATAATTTTACCAACTTAACTGTAAAATTATAAAAGTAATTATGAGCTTTAAAATGTCAAAGTAAGCAAAAATTATAATTAATAATAATTATATCTAGGCCAAAGTAATTAAATGTACCCAAGTACAAATAAAATATATTTACTACTGTACTATTCTGCCCTATAAAGGGTTAAATAAAAATGTAATTCGTTGTTCAGGTCAAGTTGCAGATGTGGCAGAAATGAAAATGAACACTAGAGTATTCTTAAGTATTTTGATAACGTTTTTGGAAATATTTTTGAACTAATATTTTATAAAATTATGCGTAGTCTTGCAACTTCATTCCAATCGTATCAGCAGTTAAAGGTTATAATGTAACAGAAACCGATAAAGTTTACTCCAATATTGGATTTTATTGGCTGAAGTTATCTTTTGTTATCACAATCAAACACTGTACTTTCATGGAACTCTGGTTAGTATGAAGCAATGGGAATGATTGCTACAACTTTGTGTGGAAATTTAAGTGTAAAGTTATCGTTGGATTTAACCCCAACAGACATTGTGAAGTTCAATCATGCCCCAATTACCTCTTCTGATATTGAACACAGATTCAGTCAATATAAACCTCTCCTTAGGAACAATAGGAGAAGATTTACTCTCTAGCACTTAAAAGAACATTTTATAATTTATTGTTTTGGTAACAGAGAGTAAAAGATCGAATATTCTGCAAAAATCATATTGATATAAAAATGAGATGGGCAAAGTTATGTTTCAAGTAGATCTACTTTGTTTAATTTCTTTGAATTCGGATATTGAAATAGAAATAATAGTTTTTGGGTAATTTTAAGTCCATATATAATTCCATATTTCAACTAATATAAACATGTACAAATATGTACGTATTTAATTAGTTATTATTAGACAAGATGTTCAGTAAAGTACATATAGCCTACTGTACCCATGTGAGTAATCTCGGTGGATAATATGCATCTGCCTCCAGCTAGCATCAGCTCTCAGGCGTGTACGGTAACCCCAATTGAGCAGTGCATATTTTGGATTTGAGGCAAAAAGGTATCAACTCTACAATGATAAGGCACAACTCTATTCTAAAACTTTAATTCAGTAAAATAAATCATGGCTTCAAAAACAAAACAATACCCAAAAAGCATAAAATAAGGCAAACAAAAAAATTTTTACTTCCACAATCCATAAGTAAACAAATATAAAAATCACAACAAAGTCATACCTAGCCATAAGGCTTTACCCTTCTGTGAACTTCACAAGGATATACTAGTGCGCTGATGCACCTACGACTTCAAAACAAACTGTACATTAACATAACAGTCATACAATGTGACTTCTTTAATATTACACCAAGGATTATTCCTTAAACCTCTTTATGTTAATGCCTCTCACCAAGGCGGTCCGGGTTCGATTCCCGGTCAATGCATGTGAGATTTTCGAAGTGAAATGCCATGTCCTGTGGTTCGGATTCCACGTAAAAAGGAGGTCCCGTGGCTCATAATCACAAGATTCACGGTCACGTAAAACTACAATCTTCCTTTTTTTTTCTTTATGTTAAACAATTATGTGTGCCGTGCGTGTTTTAATATTTTTCTTCTCACCAAATGAAATGCTTTGCATGCATTTACCTATTTGGACGTTGCACCAAAATCAACGTGCAACTCCATAATTATGTAAGCTACCCCCTACATATCCTCCAATTATATGGTTTTCCCCGCATGCTGTCTGTGATTCCTAGATAAAACGTTACGTTATAGCTTATGTCGGATTGTACGATAGACTACCTCGCGCTCATGGCGATTGGCATCTAGTAACCAACTACATGACTTGGCTCCAGTGACAGTACAAATATATCATGTAACTATTCGTCAGATAGCTAAAGTAATGAACCATCAGGATGAACTATAATTATCCATGTGTTCACAAACCACATGGCTCTAATACTCAACATAACAATCTTGCATTATATGTCATTTTAACAAGGTCTAGAATCTCTTCCCTTTATAACTTGCCTGAGCGGCCCGGGTGGCTAGCACCGACCCTCGGCTAAGGAAGTCGCTACACAATAGAAAGTGGAATGGGTCGTTTCACCAATTATCTGGACCTTTCTAAAAGTTTGAAAGGCTCCCTCTCTAAGCAGCGAAGATTTACAAGACAAATACTGTGTCCTGACCGACACACTTGTTCCCAAAGGATCTTAATTGACTATTATGCCAACAGGTATTGAATGAGCTTTTGTAATTATTCCTACGTCGAGGATAATGATTAATTAATGGCCTCACATGGGTCCATTCAACATGAAGGTTCGGGGTTCGCAATGCATGAGCCTGGCGGTTGACCGATGTCTCAAGTATAATATAGGCGCACAAAACCACTGTCGCCATGAGTTTTCGCTGCCAACGAGCGTAAATAACTCATCAATAAGTTCTCGGGAAATCATAGAGCTGCGAGGTGTCCTTGTTTCCTCGACTCTATCAAGATTCCAGTCCGGAACACATTTCAATCCTTTCTTCAGAGTTAGGGTCCAACACTACAACTCTGGAATAAATAATATCTCCAACAATGTCCACGACATAGGAGAATTCATACGTAGAATAGACTATCTGGCCCCTAATGCTCCATGCTACGACACTCCGACCTATAATATTAAGAGAAATCTAACATTTACTCTATAAGCTTCTCAATTAAGCTGCAAATTCAATTCACTAAAAGCTCTTTCATTACTGGTATCATTACTGAATATCTGCAATATTCTGATATAAAACTTCTTTCCATAATTACTGAAATGTAATCTCACTGTAACATCTTCCTGCTTAGATTGATAAGTCTTGCACTTAGCGTTAATAATTCTCGCTTACAACATTTATTTGTTTCCTGATGTGTTCATTCATACTCTTAATAACCATTATTATTATTATCAGCATTTCTCACTGACATACATGACCAAAATCATCCTTTATTATGATTATTATAAATCTCATTGACATAAATGACCAAAATCATCATTTATTATTATTCTCACATAAATTACCAAAATTTCCGACATAGCTAGACGTTTTAAACTCGAACAATCGCGTTCGTTGCATTTACATAACTGATTGCCATTCTTAATTCATAGTGGGAATAATTACTCCACTTAATGATGCAAATTAACATCTCAACTCTATCAAAAATCAACTCAATACTGATTAAACATGGAGGATCAGCCTCCTAACTGACTTTTACTGGCATCTATAAGGAATTCACAATATCTTTACGGAATCACAGACATGCAGCGGTCCATACTTCTACATAATCATAACCATAATTTGTGGGGTACTTACATCTCTATAGGCATCTAAGGTGGCTCCGACCAATCATATTCTTCCATGTCGCCCGCCATAATGGGTTTAACGCGACATATTTCTCTTGTTTACACACATTTGATTACACATAATTTCTATCACCAACACGACACGTTGCATACCTTTCAGGAAGTTATCACTCCCCAAACATGTGAAACACTTCATCAAACACTACTTTAAATGATATTTTTACATATGCATTACACTGAACACTCGTCACTTTATACACACTTCAATGCTGAAATTCCCTAGCAGAGATCGAAATTGCAGGTGTCGACGGCATCTTACGTTACCAACTCCTGATTGAAAGTCTGGTTATCTGCTCTCGGAACTCTCCAACAGTTTTTATGACGATCATTACTCCTACAGTAAGCGTCCTGCGTTACATCAATACGCTGGCTCCCAAACATGAGCGTTAACATCTGGTACTCTCATGGCAATACCAAACACTTAGTAGAGTTTCTTTCGCGCATTCTATCGTAGTTACACATACACGATTAGTTAATACTATACACACTGCGCTTACTAAAGTTCAACACTTTCACAAATAATTATATACAATAGTTCTACCGTTAGTCTATACGGTGCTTCGTAACTGAACACGTCATAGTTCGTGCTGCTGATTATGCCTGTATCACGACTATTATTCATACCAGCATGTTTACTGTTTCTTTTACACATACCAGTCTTTGTTCGGCGTCTTGATGAATAGATCCGTCATGCGTTTTGCCTTGACGAACTTGCTTCAACCTGGCTGTAGCTGACTGAAGTTTCACTCTAAGACTGCACGTAACTTATTTGAAGACTTCTGTATGCGGCTTACACGCTGTCTCGTACTGCTGCATATTAATTGCAACTTATTGCCATTGTGCTACAACTGAAAACTGCGTAAGATAATAACTGGCTGTAACTGCGCTTGGCGGCATGTAGACTGAGCTTGGCTGCGTTACCACTTCGACTGACTTAGACTGAGTTAGACTGAGCATAGCTGAGAGCTCCTCCTGGGGTCTACTCCCTTTTATCGGATTTCCACAGAAAGTAGAGCAACATCTTCCCGCGTAATCTTGGCTCCTCTCACAGCATGATTCAGGTCTTCAAACCATGATCATTGTGTTCCTCTCTCTTCACAGGTCCCAAAACTATCTGTGTGCAAAGGAATCGCTCGTCCAATTAATTAATATTAATTCCTTTCTCCATGGCGTGGGACGCTACCTAACGGGAAACCCCCGGCAACATCTTCACATCCATCCGCGAACAATGGTCGTTTTACAGTCCTTACGCACATCATTAAATATGCACCAATTTCGCAGGTAAAAGACTCTAAAATTATCTTCTTGCCAAAATATTCACCTGTGTGCAACTCTCATCTCGATTCGTTACTCCAATCACGAGTAATCAATGATTTTTCTGGGCATTTCTCCGCCCCTACTCAAAATCTATTCTCCGTCGGGGAATAACTATGTCATTATTCAGGCCTCACCCCTGCTCCAGACGACATAATGGGGTCTCTGAGATGGACGTGGCTCCACTGGGACCAACCCACAATTCTGGGCCAATTAGTAAATGTCAACTCTGCCCTTCTCCGTGCTTCAAGCCTCCAATAGCTTACACCAAATCGTCTTATAATGATATAATCTGCTCATTATTTCCTACATTATTTTAATAAATAATGCCATTTTATCAAAATCACACCAGTGATTAAATATACATTTCTTTCGAGGGGTTTTTACCAAGGAACTCCCTCTTCAGATCTCTGGTTCGCTTCCTGGTGGAACCTTTATACTGAGATCACAGTCTCTGAGAACCATGTTCGATTCCAGTCAGCATAACCCCATCGGGTTCATGTTCCCCTTGCAAAACTTATAAAAGTCCAATGCAAGTGGCTTATATAAGTAACCAGCTGACTGTCGACCACCGTCTGTGTTTACGTCTGGGGTCCTTCACCTTGTCTGGCTGCGAGTGGGTTAGTAGTGTTCCCCCTTCCACACTCGGCCTTGTTTCTGAGCTGTCTATTCTCCCTGCGAAGGGTCGCGTTTACAGCCTCAACCTCTCTGGCCACTCTGACCATTTCTTCATAGAATTCTCGCAAACACTGGCATTCTTTCTGCTCTCCGCTTACACTGGGTAAACTGTCTGCTTCTCGTCCCGTCTCGCCGTTCCAACATTCAGGTCTGCCTGCTTGGCTGCCTCCGCTCTCCACGTTGAGTTGGGTGTGCGTTACTAATTCTTCTTCTGGTTCGTCGAATTCTTCTGGCGAGTAATAAACTTTTAAGTTGGCTATGTTCATAACGACCTCGTTTCCATTCTCTAAATGCCTTAACCTGTATGCATTGTTCTGGAGGTCTCTTATCACCTCGAACGGGCCGTGGTAAGCAAAAATAAACTTTTTATACTTCCGTGCCTCTGGATCTGAACTGGCGGGTTTCTTAATTAAAACTTTCTGTCCCACGAGAAGCGGTTTATGATACCTCTTCGCACGATTCCTTCTCTGACGTCTCTCCGCCTGTGCTTTGAGATATTCAAAGGTTCGTTGGATCCTCAATTCTCTACCGGGCTGTGCGTCTACAGGTAATGGAATAACACCATTCCACGGTCTCTCTGGTCTCTGATCCAGATGTAGAGTAACGGGAACCTGACCTGTCGCCTCATGTACAGTATTATATATACAGTATTCAATGACTTCTAGAAATTCAATCCAACGCCAATTCGCTTCAGAACAGTAGATCTTCATGTATTTCTGGACCTCTCTCATTACTCTTTCAACGGGACTTGCCTCAGGATGGCGAATGGTAGATAAAATCTGCCTAATTCCTAGAGTTTCCAGTTCTCGACGAAATTCTGCACTAGTAAAGCAACTTCCGTGGTCCGAGAGAATGTTATCCGGCTTCCCAAGAATCGGAATAACTTTCTCTTTCAGGCGCTTCAAGACCTGTTTTGAACTTTTCTTTTGAATGGGGCACAACACCACCATTTTCGAAAATACATCCATGGCTACAAAAATGTGTCTATTGCCTCTACGTGCTCTAGGCAATGGTCCAAAGTTGTCGATACTCAATAGCTGCCTTGGCTTCTCTGGTAACAACGGGATAGGTCGTTGCCTCATTAAAAAGGGATTCGGCTTTACCCTTTGGCAAAGATCACATGTTCTAATAGCATTTCTCACCGTTTCTCTCAATTTTGGCCAAGTAAATGCTTCCTTCAACAGAGCACAAATTTTATCTATTCCAGGATGTCCAAATGCTCTGTGGGCTAGCCATACTAATCTCCTCTGCAAAGATGCAGGAATTACAATCCTTTGACGTGTGTGATCCACATCGTCCCACTTGTGTAATATCTGATTATACCATACATAATCTGTTGCCAATGCCTCCGCCTCTCTGTATATCGCAGTTCCCCTTGCTAAGCGTCCCTCGAAGTAATCGATTATCATCTTCAACCATGGGTCTTCGCGTTGTAGGTTGGTAATGTTTCTTAAGTCATCCAACGTCTTCTGATCTCGATTCTCAATCTGGACCGCTAGTACTTCTTCTTCTCTAGGGTAACGACTTAATATGTCCGGTATTACATTCTCTTTCCCTGGACAGTATTCTATTTCCACATTAAATTGCTGGATATACAGGGACCATCTTGTCAATCTCTGACTAGACAAATCTGTCTTTAACAAAAATGTTAAAGCTTTATGGTCTGTTCTCAGAACTATTCGGAAGCCGTACACGAGTTTATGCCACGATTGCAACGCGTACAAAATTGCGAGCAATTCTATCTCTGTGATCGTGTAGTTTTTCTCATGGGCTCTCAGTCTTCTGCTTATAAAGGCGATAAAAACTTTCTTCTCAGGCTGGTCAACATTTTCCTGGAATAGCATCGCTCCAATCCCAATAAGTGATGCATCCGTCTGTATGATGAACTTCTGGGTATAATCTGGGTATCCCAGTTTCACATATTCCAAAAGCATTTGTTTTGACCTCACGAATGCTTCCTGACATTGCTCCGTCCAATTCCATCTGCCGCCTTTCTTCAATAGGTCCTGCAGTGGTGCTACTGTCGCAGTATAGTTTGGGCAGTGGTTCGAAAAGAATCCAATTACTCCCAAATACTGTCGGACGTGCTTAACTTTCGTGGGTCGAGGGAAATTCCGAATTACCTCCAATTTATCTGGATTAGGCTTCACTCCATTTGCATCAATAACATGCCCTAGGAATTTAACTTCCCTCTGACAGAAGTGCGATTTCTTGATATTGACCTTAAAGTTCGCTTCTCGAAGGTCATCTAGCAACTTCTTCAGGTCTCTCATGTGCTCCTCCAGAGATTCTGATGTGAGTAGAATGTCGTCTACATATCTGATGGTACTCTCTTTAACCTCATCTGATAGATTGCGATCTAACGCTCTTATCAGGGCTGAACCAGCTGTTTTCAACCCAAAAGGTAGCCTTAAAAATGTGAATGTATGTTGATCAAACATAAATCCTGTCAACAGACTAGTTTTCTTCTCTAATTCAAGATGGTGGAAACTGGATGTGATATCCAAATTTGAGAATATAGTTTTCCCTCTAAACTTCCCGAGGATCTCTTTAATAGGTGGCACTTGGTCAAATTCCGGAATAACTCTCAAATTTAAGCGTCTCAGGTCCAAGCAGACTCTGACAGATCCGTCTGACTTTGGTACAATTACCAATGGACTTACATAAGGCGTAGGTGTTTTCTCAATAACGCCGGCCTCCAACATCTCCTGAATTGCCTCTTTCACTTTAGCATAATGCTTTTCAGCTATAGGGTAGGGTTTCTGCCTAAATAGTGTCCAATCACTGACTTGAAAAGCATAAGTGAAGTTCTTTATCCGACCAGGTCTCGAATCAAAGACTTCCTTCTGTTCCAGCAATAACTGCTTTAAATTTTCCTTCTCTTTTAGCCCAATTTTCGCTTCTTCTAGCTTCTCCGAAATGTATTCTTCCAATTTGGGTTCCAGATCTTTTTCCAAGTCTGTGGCTAGTGTTTTGAGCTCCGCTTCTAACTGCTCAATAGCTAACACTTCTTCATCAGCCACATCTCTGTATGTATGCCATACTTGTTCACTGGATCCTGGTTCAATTTCATTGAGTGCGACCTCTAAGCCTTCAGCTTCTTCATTCACATGGAACATAACCCTGTCCTGTGCTAGGTCAATTATCACTCTGTATTCCCTTATAAACTCTGCCCCAATAAGTAGGTTATAAGGTAGTTTGTTTACTAACAGAAAACTCTGTGAGAAAATAGAGCCTCCTATCTGTAAATCTAGGAATACCTGGTATTTACATATCATTGTTCTGTCTGGAATTACCCCTTTAATTTTGACACTGGAGATCGGTATCTTCAAAATGTTCTCTCTCCGGGCTATTTCATTATATAGAGCTTGTGTCATCAGGCTTACTGTTGATCCCGTATCTAACAGACTTCTGACTTTTAATCCTGCCACTCTCACAATTATAATAGGCAATTCTCTCTTGACCATGACCTGTGGTCCTCCTGTATCCTCAATCAATTCTTCTGGTTTGGCTATCCAATTGATGATGTTAATAGACTTCCATCCATCAGTCTCGAGCTCTTCTAATTTTGGCGTTTTTTTTTCTTCAGCGCCCGCCCCTTTGGAGTTCCTTCTCTCCTGTTCGCTGCGCTGTAGTTCCAAACTCTTAGCTCCATCTCCATATCTGTCTGGCGATGTCCTGTTCTGCATGACTTCTTGCCAGCGGACTTGTGGTTTCTGGGGCTCATCTCCCCTTTCTTCGAGGTATCGCAAAGAAGCATGATATCGCTCTTCTGCCTCGTCATCGAAGTTACTTCTTCTCTCTTGGGGTCTCCAGTTTCTATTATTGCCTTCCTGGCCATTATTACCTCCATTGTTATGGTACGGTTTTCCCCTGTTATTGTGTTTATTCCACGAACTTCGACCTCTTCCTGCTTTATTAGCATTTCCTTTGTACCTTGACTGCCATTTTCTGGGTTCCTGTTCCCATTGCCGTCCATAGGAATCTAAAGTTTCTGTGCTCGTGGCCTTGTTGTTCCTTGGAGCTTGCTGTTGGTCAGTCTGTGTGTTGGTCACGTGGACTTGTTCCACGGTTCGACTCTGACGCATAGTATTTGCTGTGGTGAGGTCCAGTTGCCTTAGAACTGTCTCCATTTCCATAGCAGTTTTCGCATTAGCCGAGATTAGTAGCCTTTGGATCTCGTATGGAAGCTGTTTGGCGATAGCAATGCATAGCTCCAGTTCACTAGGTTTTTGATCCAGCTCTTTAAAACGACACATCTGCGATATGAAGAATTCTGCGTACTTCGTCGGGTTGTTCGTGCTGTACTTTTTGGCATACAAATCCAGCCGTAAATTCTGCTGAGTCGCGGCGTCCCAATATCTCTTCAAGAATGCCTCGCGGAATTCCTCAACAGTATCAAAAGTGTAACGGAAGCTGCGAAACCATAATGCGCACTCCCCCTCTGTTAACTTCTCTATAGCACGTAGCCTACGCTCCTGCGGTATTCGTGCATCATTGAGATATTCAGTCACTTCCTTTAACCAATATTTTGGTGTCATACTACAGTGACTACCTGAAAATTTCCTAGGTTTTTCTTCGCTTGCCCTAATGACGTTTATCACCTGGGTGTGCATCGCGTTTTCATGTGGCGTCGATGCCGCAATTGGTACACCTGGCGTCATGTAAGGACTTTCTCCTGCGCCTGCAGCGTTCCTGCTTATAGGTTGGGTTTCTAGGTCTGCCCACCTTGTTTTTCTCATATCCTCTATGCTGCCTTCACTTGACTTAGGATATTTCAGAAGTGTCTCCTCCTGTGCTATTATCCTAGTCTCCATTTGGTTATGGCGCATTTCTGCTCTTTCTAGGCGAGTAATGACTTCTTTTTCTATTCTTGTAAGCCTATCTCGGTTTTCCTCGGCTACTTGAAAAATTTTCACCTTGTCTTCTTTCAGACTTTGTTTGATATGGGATATTTCATCCTCTACGTCCTCTTTAATTTGAGCAAGGGTCTTGTCGCTTGCCTCTGTTTTCTGGCCTTCTCTTATTTCGAGTTCTTCTCTCAGACCTTTAATTTCATCTTGAATGTGTCCATTGACTTTAGACAATTCATTCCGGACCTTGGTGATCTCGCCTCTATTTTCCTCTTGTCTTTTATTGACTATGACAATGTCGCTTTGCACTTGGTCCAGTTCTTTATGAACTTGACCCATCTGACTTTTCACGTTGCCTACCAGCTCCTTACTTTCATGAGCGATAGCCTTAATTTCGCCTATTTCCTGGCATTGACCTAATATATTCTGGTCCTGTTTCTTGAGGTCACCGTTGATTGCTCTAGCGTAGCTTTTCAATTTCTGGTCCCATTTGGAGTCGTTCTCCTCTAATCTCTGGTCTACTGTTTTCGTAAACTCTGCGAACTGTTTCGCTTGGCGTTCGAGATTCGCCTCATTTTGGATCTGAATATCCTTAATATCGTTAGACAACGCCTCTAATTTACTGTTGGTTTGCTCCTGAGCATGCCTACACGCTTGCAAATTACCCTCAAGTTTGGCTTCTATAGCCTCGAAACGTTTATCAGTATTTACCTGCATTTCCGATACAATGCTTACAACATTATTTGTTACTTCGGTCTTAATAACCTCTTGCATTTGACCTAACTTATTGTTTAATTCATCTTTATATTCAACTTTATTTGCCTCTAAACGGTTGTTTATTTCAACCTGAGTTGCATTAATTGCCTCCTGATGGGCATCTAAACGATTGTTTATACTCTCCTGGAAAGCCTTGGTTTCCAGTTTACTCTGCTCGTGAGCAGCATCAAAATGCTGTTTCAGTCCTGCAATAACTTGCAAGATCTCCTGCGTACCTGACATTTTCCAATAACACACTTAAATATGCAGGCAGGCTTCCTGGAAAAATATGTGGATACGTTTCGAAGAGAAACATCAAACACTGCACACATATTGTGAAGTCGTACAAAACCTGATAATATTATAGTAGATTGTGGATTGGGTAAGTAAC
Organism: Meconema thalassinum; assembly: GCA_946902985.2. Lineage (NCBI taxonomy): Eukaryota > Metazoa > Arthropoda > Insecta > Orthoptera > Tettigoniidae > Meconema > Meconema thalassinum. The sequence continues at coordinate 2,093,106,283 of OX336388.2, read as the reverse complement.
GCTCGTACCCTTAGGCCATTCTCTTCTCAATAGAGAGATTCTGCGTTACCTCAAAAGCCTACTGAATTCAAAAATCACTCAAACACAGTTTGAGGCAAAACAATTACTATGGTTTTCCCCATGAAATACCATAAAAAATCTATGGGTTTTCCCTAAATCCCATAAGCTCCACGTATTCTGGGCGCCATGATAAATGAGATCAGAGGATATGCACTATCTATCGTTGCCCGGCTCGTGCAATGCCAAAATCGCTCATATTGCACTGACGCAGGCGGTTCCATAAAGAGTTAATACCGTCCCACGTTGCTTGGGCCATGATAAATTATATGATGGTGATGTCTACAGGTATCTATCAAAATTTATATATACGTATCGGTACTTAGCTATGGATTAGGAGCGGTCACACCCTACTTCGTTAATTCTTACTTTAATAGAGTTGTGTGCATTAAATCTGACCGACTTTAGTCGTACCTTTAGCTCAAATCACAGTATAGGACATCAATTCCCATGTACCCATGTGAGTAATCTCGGTGGATAATATGCATCTGCCTCCAGCTAGCATCAGCTCTCTGGCGTGTACGGTAACCCCAATTGAGCAGTGCATATTTTGGATTTGAGGCAAAAAGGTATCAACTCTACAATGATAAGGCACAACTCTATTCTAAAACTTTAATTCAGTAAAATAAATCATGGCTTCAAACACAAAACAATACCCAAAAAGCATAAAATAAGGCAAACAAAAATTTTTTTAATTCCACAATCCATAAGTAAACAAATATAAAATCACAACAAAGTCATACCTAGCCATAAGGCTTTACCCTTCTGTGAACTTCACAAGGATATACTAGTGCGCTGATGCACCTACGACTTCAAAACAAACTGTACATTAACATAACAGTCATACAATGTGACTTCTTTAATATTACACCAAGGATTATTCCTTAAACCTCTTTATGTTAAACAATTATGTGTGCCGTGCGTGTTTTAATATTTTTCTTCTCACCAAATGAAATGCTTTGCATGCATTTACCTATTTGGACGTTGCACCAAAATCAACGTGCAACTCCATAATTATGTAAGCTACCCCCTACATATCCTCCAATTATATGGTTTTCCCCGCATGCTGTCTGTGATTCCTAGATAAAACGTTACGTTATAGCTTATGTCGTATTGTACGATAGACTACCTCGCGCTCATGGCGATTGGCATCAAGTAACCAACTACATGACTTGGCTCCAGTGACAGTACAAATATATCATGTAACTATTCGTCAGATAGCTAAAGTAATGAACCATCAGGATGAACTATAATTATCCATGTGTTCACAAACCACATGGCTCTAATACTCAACATAACAATCTTGCATTATATGTCATTTTAACAAGGTCTAGAATCTCTTCCCTTTATAACTTGCCTGAGCGGCCCGGGTGGCTAGCACCGACCCTCGGCTAAGGAAGTCGCTACACAATAGAAAGTGGAATGGGTCGTTTCACCAATTATCTCGACCTTTCTAAAAGTTTGAAAGGCTCCCTCTCTAAGCAGCGAAGATTTACAAGACAAATACTGTGTCCTGACCGACACACATGTTCCCAAAGGATCTTAATTGACTATTATGCCAACAGGTATTGAATGAGCTTTTGTAATTATTCCTACGTCGAGGATAATGATTAATTAATGGCCTCACATGGGTCCATTCAACATGAAGGTTCGGGGTTCGCAATGCATGAGCCTGGCGGTTGACCGATGTCTCAAGTATAATATTGGCGCACAAAACCACTGTCGCCATGAGTTTTCGCTGCCAACGAGCGTAAATAACTCATCAATAAGTTCTCGGGAAATCATAGAGCTGCGAGGTGTCCTTGTTTCCTCGACTCTATCAAGATTCCAGTCCGGAACAAATTTCAATCCTTTCTTCAGAGTTAGGGTCCAACACTACAACTCTGGAATAAATAATATCTCCAACAATGTCCACGACATAGGAGAATTCATACGTAGAATAGACTATCTGGCCCCTAATGCTCCATGCTACGACACTCCGACCTATAATATTAAGAGAAATCTAACATTTACTCTATAAGCTTCTCAATTAAGCTGCAAATTCAATTCACTAAAAGCTCTTTCATTACTGGTATCATTACTGAATATCTGCAATATTCTGATATAAAACTTCTTTCCATAATTACTGAAATGTAATCTCACTGTAACATCTTCCTGCTTAGATTGATAAGTCTTGCACTTAGCGTTAATAATTCTCGCTTACAACATTTATTTGTTTCCTGATGTGTTCATTCATACTCTTAATAACCATTATTATTATTATCAGCATTTCTCACTGACATAAATGACCAAAATCATCCTTTATTATTATTATTATAAATCTCATTGACATAAATGACCAAAATCATCATTTATTATTATTCTCACATAAATTACCAAAATTTCCGACATAGCTAGACGTTTTAAACTCGAACAATCGCGTTCGTTGCATTTACATAACTGATTGCCATTCTTAATTCATAGTGGGAATAATTACTCCACTTAATGATGCAAATTAACATCTCAACTCTATCAAAAATCAACTCAATACTGATTAAACATGGAGGATCAGCCTCCTAACTGACTTTTACTGGCATCTATAAGGAATTCACAATATCTTTACGGAATCACAGACATGCAGCGGTCCATACTTCTACATAATCATAACCATAATTTGTGGGGTACTTACATCTCTATAGGCATCTAAGGTGGCTCCGACCAATCATATTCTTCCATGTCGCCCGCCATAATGGGTTTAACGCGACATATTTCTCTTGTTTACACACATTTGATTACACATAATTTCTATCACCAACACGACACGTTGCATACCTTTCAGGAAGTTATCACTCCCCAAACATGTGAAACACTTCATCAAACACTACTTTAAATGATATTTTTACATATGCATTACACTGAACACTCGTCACTTTATACACACTTCAATGCTGAAATTCCCTAGCAGAGATCGAAATTGCAGGTGTCGACGGCATCTTACGTTACCAACTCCTGATTGAAAGTCTGGTTATCTGCTCTCGGAACTCTCCAACAGTTTTTATGACGATCATTACTCCTACAGTAAGCGTCCTGCGTTACATCAATACGCTGGCTCCCAAACATGAGCGTTAACATCTGGTACTCTCATGGCAATACCAAACACTTAGTAGAGTTTCTTTCGCGCATTCTATCGTAGTTACACATACACGATTAGTTAATACTATACACACTGCGCTTACTAAAGTTCAACACTTTCACAAATAATTATATACAATAGTTCTACCGTTAGTCTATACGGTGCTTCGTAACTGAACACGTCATAGTTCGTGCTGCTGATTATGCCTGTATCACGACTATTATTCATACCAGCATGTTTACTGTTTCTTTTACACATACCAGTCTTTGTTCGGCGTCTTGATGAATAGATCCGTCATGCGTTTTGCCTTGACGAACTTGCTTCAACCTGGCTGTAGCTGACTGAAGTTTCACTCGAAGACTGCACGTAACTTATTTGAAGACTTCTGTATGCGGCTTACACGCTGTCTCGTACTGCTGCATATTAATTGCAACTTATTGCCATTGTGCTACAACTGAAAACTGCGTAAGACAATAACTGGCTGTAACTGCGCTTGGCGGCATGTAGACTGAGCTTGGCTGCGTTACCACTTCGACTGACTTAGACTGAGTTAGACTGAGCATAGCTGAGAGCTCCTCCTGGGGTCTACTCCCTTTTATCGGATTTCCACAGAAAGTAGAGCAACATCTTCCCGCGTAATCTTGGCTCCTCTCACAGCATGATTCAGGTCTTCAAACCATGATCATTGTGTTCCTCTCTCTTCACAGGTCCCAAAACTATCTGTGTGCAAAGGAATCGCTCGTCCAATTAATTAATATTAATTCCTTTCTCCATGGCGTGGGACGCTACCTAACGGGAAACCCCCGGCAACATCTTCACATCCATCCGCGAACAATGGTCGTTTTACAGTCCTTACGCACATCATTAAATATGCACCAATTTCGCAGGTTAAAGACTCTAAAATTATCTTCTTGCCAAAATATTCACCTGTGTGCAACTCTCATCTCGATTCGTTACTCCAATCACGAGTAATCAATGATTTTTCTGGGCATTTCTCCGCCCCTACCCAAAATCTATTCTCCGTCGGGGAATAACTATGTCATTATTCAGGCCTCACCCCTGCTCCAGACGACATAATGGGGTCTCTGAGATGGACGTGGCTCCACTGGGACCAACCCACAATTCTGGGCCAATTAGTAAATGTCAACTCTGCCCTTCTCCGTGCTTCAAGCCTCCAATAGCTTACACCAAATCGTCTTATAATGATATAATCTGCTCATTATTTCCTACATTATTTTAATAAATAATGCCATTTCATCAAAATCACACCAGTGATTAAATATACATTTCTTTCGAGGGGTTTTTACCAAGGAACTCCCTCTTCAGATCTCTGGTTCGCTTCCTGGTGGAACCTTTATACTGAGATCACAGTCTCTGAGAACCATGTTCGATTCCAGTCAGCATAACCCCATCGGGTTCACTACTTTCTCCTAAATGCATGGGTATTGTTATAACTCTTTGTCCTTTTTAAGGAGTATAATTGAATTTTGGTTGTAGTATCTTGTTGAATACCACGTGCTATACTGATATTAAACATGAATATGAAGTGCCCTTCGCTAGTGCTACCTCTGTAAACAATGGCATTAAATTCGGTTTCACCGTGTTTGAATTGATGTGGGAAATCGATTTGCACACATACATGGCCGCTATCTGCAAACTATTGAACTGATAACCTTGTAGCTTGGTCAAAGAACGCTTCTTACATTGTTGCAAAATTTGGTAGATATCGAATGATTACGTTGGTCGTAATTTGATTTAAGCTTTTAACATTTGGGTGGCCACCATTACGTTTCCGTCAAGATGGCGGCAATATAAAATATGACACTGAGGTGCTCTTTGCTAGTGCTACCTCTGCACCAAAGTTCGTTCAATTCGGTTTCACCGTGTTTGAAAAGATAGGGTGAATCGGTTTGCACACATACATGGCCGCCATCCGCAAATTATTCGGCTGATGACCTTGTAGTTTGGTCAAAATATTCTTTATACATAAAGGTATAATGTTGCAAAATTTGGTAGAGATCAGATGATTAGGTTGGTCATAATTTGATTTAATCTTTTAACATTTGGGTGGTCGCCGCTACGATTTCTTCAAGATGGCGGCAATATAAAACATGACACTGAGGTGCCCTTTGAGAGTTCTACCTCTGTACCAAATTTCGTTCAATTCGGTTTCACCGTGTTCGAATTTTGGGGGGGGGGCAGACACACTCACACACACAGACACACACACACACAGACACACAATTTTGGGCCCTGTGTAGATCTCATGTCTACTTTCATTTTTTGCAAAAATCGAAAGTAGGCTAATATAAATCCGTTCCCTAGTTATCAGACAGCTTTAACATATAGACTACCAAAGCACACAGAGATGATGACCAAAAAGCCCCAATCCCCTTAAACAAATTGACGACAACAACAACAATGCTCATTGGAGAGACACGGTTTATTATTTCAACTCCCCCAGGGGCCCACGACTACGGGGACGTGGGTTGGCGACCATGGGGCCCCAGCTGAATTTGGCATTACTTCCCCTTACTTCTGCCGGGCTCCTCTCTGTCATCACCCTTGGTCAACTCTTGCTCTTTTCCGACCCCGACTCTATTAGGGTATCCGAGGCCTAGGGAGTCTTTCACTTTCCCGCCTCAATGGGCCCTTGTCTCATCCTTTCTGATTCCTCATTCTTCGAGGGGTCAGACCTCTTCTTCTCTTTTCATATCTCCTACCTTCTGCTCAAGGCCCTTAAGGAGGCAGGGTGTGTGTAGCCCCACCACTTATGGTGCCCCCTCGATAGTGCTACACCCTCAAGGGCTCACGGCTGGTGGGTTCGGGAATTGGCGACCCCAGGGATTCCTGGGCTGGGTCTGGTTTCCCCTCCTTTTTCCATTGCCTCTGGGGCGAACCCTCTCCTCTTTCCTTTTCTTATGTGCCTTTCATGGCTCTCTTCCTTCCAAGTCCCTCAATCCTCATTCTTACTGTCCTTTATTTGCCTTATTCTACTTTTGTTTTCCATTTCTTCTTCTAATGTGTAATTTTAGTTGTAAATATGGTTTTAGTTATAGATCATATTACATTCTCATCTTTTACTATCACCCAAACAATTAGGGGCCGATAACCTAGATGTTAGGCCCCTTAAAAGAGTAATTACCATCATCATAGTATTATTATTTCAGTGCCTTCCTGACCGGGTGAGTTAGCCGTGATCGTTACGGCATGACTGCTGGCAGTCGCTCACATCCGGGAGGCGAGGTGGTTCGAATCCCCCTGCTGGCAACCTTGAATATGGTCTTCTGTGGTTTGCCATCTTCCTTCCAGGCAAATGCCGGGGTTGGTCCCCAACTATAGGCCACAGCCGCTACCTTCCAATTCCTTGTCCTTACAATCAAACTTTCCTCCCCAGACAACAGTCCACATGCGACGGTACGTGTAGCTCACCCATTGGGTGTCCACCTCGAAGCAGCTAAAAAAAACTGGCGAGCTGAACATGTCCTCGGACACTCCCGGCACTGAGAGCCATACGCAAAAAAAAAAGAGCCATCTTCCACAGAGCGTTGCGAGTGAGCTGGGATATGGTTTAAGAAGCTGCTAGCTCAAGTGAGATAGCCAAGTAAAGGAGGGCAGGACAGCCAGAGCTTTGTCATCCATCATACAGCATCAGGTTTTGGTCATCCTGACCCCGTGGGGATCAAACTGTGAACCACAACTTGCTGCGTGATGAATCACTGTGCAACTTGAGACAGCTGGCACTAAGGGTCAAATAGACCACGAGAACAAAGTTACGTACGAAGATAATTACAATTAGCGTGTAGAGATTACCTGAAGCAAGTCAATAAAGCAGTCGACAAGCATAATTCCATACATGAGTAAGGAGCTGATTTAATAGACGCTGAATATGTTGAAGGCAATGAAAATGTGAGGGTACATATTAATAGATGCAATACCGCGTATCTGAAGATACTCTTCTTTTCCAATATTTCCCTATGTTTGGTCACGCCTCCCAGCCGTGTGTGGTTGGGCCGTCCAACAGAACGATTCAACCTAGGTTCATTTTTTTGTGTAGACCTAAACGATGATGATGATGATAATTGTTGTTTTAAGGGGCCTAACATCTAGGTTATCGGCACCTAATGGTTTGGGTGATAGTGAAGATGAGATGAGAATAAAAACCTATAACTAATACTAACTACAAACTTGCATACTAGAAGAAGAAATGGTAAACAAATAAAGGATAAGGCAAATCAAGGACAGGAAGAAAAGAAATGCCCTCAACCCTCGAAGAATGAGGATTGAGGTACTTGGAAGAAAGGAGAGCCATTAGAGGCAGGTAGGAAAGGGGAAAGAGGAGAGAGTCCGCCCATAGGTCAGAGGGAAATGTGAGAAAAAAGGACCCAGCTCAGGAATCCCTCGGGGTCGCCAACTCCCGAACTCACCAGCCATGAGCCCATGAGGGTGTAGCAATATCCAGGGTGAACCAGCAGTGGTGGGGCTACATAAACCCTGCCTCCTTGAGGGCCTTGAGCAAAGGCAGGCGATAACATGAAATGAAAAAGAAGGCTGACCCCTCGCAGAAGGAGGGTATCAGAAAAGATGAGACAAGGGCCAATTAAGGCGGGAAAGGAAGAGACTTCCTAGGCCTCGGATACCCTAATACAGTGGGGGTCGGAAGAGAACAAGAGTTGACCATGTGAGGTCGACAGGAAAGAAGACGGAGAGGAGCTGGCACAAGTAAGTGGAAGCAATGCCGGACTCAGCTGGGGCCCCGTGGTCACCAACCCACGTCCCAATAGATCTGAGCCCCTGGGGGAAGACCTAAACGAAAGTGACCCTTAACCCGCGAGAACTGGCGCAAGGGTATTATTGATCCGAGGCTTAAATAATGCTCTATATTTTCGTTTTGGTCAGCCCTTATTTCCTGTCACTTACTCTACCTTCCTTCCTAGCCTTGAACATAACCCTGCAGAAGTAACATTTCCATAGCATTTGGAAGACTCAAGCTACAGTATTTGTATATTATTTACGGTCGGGTCAGATTTACCCATGGCGCCAGTCCTCGCGTAACAATTTTCGGCTTACATTAGTCGGGCCAATCTGTAAAACATAAGATTGAAAATCCACATATTTTGGTGCAGTACAATCACATAGCTCGCGTTCTTGTTCATCCATGATTAGGGTCTAAGGACACCTTGGTCATCAGCTTCTTAAAAAGAAGATGACTGCTTTGCCACCATTATCAATACCAATGATGCAGTTACGGAAATTATTGTCACGAGCACTACCCGTCGCGGCTTCGCCCGCGAATATTCTATTTGTAAAGAGTACACTTAGCAAAATCTCAATCATGAATGCTATGACTGATTTATCCTTGGTATGAATAATCAGACATTATCAATTCAGCTACTGGTGCAGTGGTTAGGGGTTTCTCATTCCTTTATAGGTATATCAGAGCGAAGTTAGTTTTCTGGGAATATCACAGATACTGTTAATTTAAGGGCCTTTAAATGTGGTTTTCGCAGACCCTTTATAGTCGGGTGAAAAAGACCTTTCGTACCACACTCACACGTGAAAATTGCGTGAAAAAGTTCTAGAGTGCCCCTTGACCCCCTTAAGCGCATTATACTGTATGTATTGAAGAATTTTACAGCTTAATTTGGTTCAGTGATAACCTTATAACCGTCTGGAAACTTTCACAGTAATGTAATAATTGGAATTGCATTGCGTCTTACAGATATAGATGGACCTGTGAGTTTCTGTTACCATGGTTACTGTGTTGCATTCTTTCATTATTTAATTGTAAATATACGTGTTTTAAGGTATTTATTTAATTATGAGGCATTTAAAGAGTAAGTGAGTGGGTTTCGCTTACGCATTGGGTTATGCTGAACCTGTAGGTACCCCATATGTGTAGGTTGGTGTTGATGGGACCTTAGTTTCGGTACAAAACTTGAATGGGACCTTAGCAGAATAATATAGGGAGGGATATTTGTCAATGTCAAATTTTAACAAGTAGTTCCGTGAAGAACTATACATTCTATTTTCATATATCCTACTTATGTTAACTGCCACTCAAAATACAAAATTTCAGTTTGATTGCTGTAATAGATTCGTTGATATTGAGAACCGACTAACTATTTCGGATGGTCACGATGTTGGATTTTATATATGTAGGTCCTAGAGTTATGTACTGTTACATCAAGATTATTGTGTACGTGTAGCATTCAACTTCAATCGCATGATTAGGACACAAGAAGTAACAAGGAGATTTTAAAATTTCGCACAGCTGCCATCTTGTGGTTATGGAAACAATTGAAATAAATTAGATGCCAGTGGATTAACATTCGTATAAGGATTTACTGTACCAAGTTTCACTGCACTCGGATCGCTAAATTGCGAGAAACGTCCATGTGAATATTTATATTTCGCGTCGCCGCCATGTTGGATTTGTGATCACCAGGTTATTTAAAGTCCTATAGGTGAACTTAAGTTCATAGCCCCTATGAACATTAAAAAATACAGTTTGATTGCTATAATAGATTCGTAGATATTCAGAGCCGTCTAAATATTTCGGATGGTTGCCATGTTGGATTGTTAAATGTATAGGCCATAGAGTCATGTACCATTAAAGGAAAATTATTGCGTAGGTTCATTATTCAAACTTTCACTTCGATTGCATGATTACGACACAAGAAATAAAAACTTAATTTTAAAATTCGCACAGCCGCCATCTTGAGGTTATGTAAACAATTGAACTAAATTAGATACCAGTGCATTACAATGTGTATAAACATTTCTTGTACCAGATTTCATTGCGTTTGGAACATTAAATCGCGAGAAAGGTCTATTTAAATTTTCAAATTCGTTTGGCCGCCATGTTCGTTTTGTAGTTAACCGGTTTTTGAAAGTTTATAGATGAACTTCCAGTAGTGCCCTTTATCTTCGTACAAAATTTCAGGGTGATACCGCTAATAGTTTCAGAGATATAGAATGCCGGTGAAATATTTCGCACATCCGCTATATTGAGGTTATGTAAACAATTGAACGAAGTTAGATGTCGGTGCATTACAATGTGTATAAACATATACAGTACCAAGTTTTATTGCGTTTGGTTGGTGAAATCGCGAGAAACGACTATTTTAAAGTCGCAAATTTGCGTGGCCGCCATGTTGGTTTTGTAGTTACCAGTTTTTCAAAGGTCACATAGGTGAACTTCTAGTAGTTCCCTTTATCTCCGTAGAAAGTTCCAGGGTGATATCGGCAATCGTTTCGGAGATATTGAATGCTGGTGAAATATTTCGCACAGCCGCCATGTTGGATTGGAGAGACATAACAACATTTGAAGGGCACGGTCGGGGACTTCCGGATTAGTGCTATGAAATTACCGAGTTTAATTGAAATCGCTCCAGCCGTTTAGAATTTATTAGGGACACACACACACACACACACACACACACACGGACACAAGGTGATCTCATAAGCCTATATTTTCAAAATTGAAAATAGACTATACATAAGATGACTGCTTTGCCACCATTATCAATACCAATGATTCAGTTACGAAACTTATTGTCATATTTGTGAATGTTAAATTTGAAAAATATAAATAAACCTCATTTTATATTGGGAATAGTTCATAGGAAGACACCAGGTGTATAATTACTTGAATAAAATCCGTACAAATACGACATAAAGTGAGTGACACACTATGGGTCGAAATTATCTCGTGTTATTGTTTTCTCTTGGGACGAACCATTAACAGTGACGTGTATTTTGCGACACTCCATAGCCTACACAAATGCATCAAGAACAAACGGTCTGGACTGCTCACGAAGGGAGTGATTCTGCTCCATGATAACGCTCGCCCACACGTCTCTAACATCACACAAGGTGTATTGGCTACGTTAAAGTGGGAGCAACTTGAGCATCCGCCCTACACCCCGAACTTGTCACCCTGTGACTTCCATCTGGTTGGTCCGTGTAAAGAACATCTCAAGGGAAATCGTTTCCAATATGACGACGAACTAAAGGACACCATCGAGGATTGGCCCCTGTCACAACCACAAGACTTCTAGGAACAGGGAATCCTGCGGCAAGTGAAGCAATGGGACACCTGTGCACAGGCCTGTGGTGATTACTTTTGAATAACGAACAAATTGTACCCACAGTATCGTTTCGTACCTTTTCATTTGAACACCCCTCGTACATCAGGATGATGACTAGGGCCCGGATGTTGATGACATGTCATCCTTTTACTGAGCTGTCAAAAACAATGCTGAAGTACATAGAAACTCCGGACGGGCCACCCCGTCTTCAAATATGGCAGTTTTATTTTGCATCTTTTTGCATTATTTTGCTATTTTTCCATTTTAAGAGCTTTTTTAAATTTTGGTAGATTTTTTTGGACATATTTTAGAGAAATCGGCCTTTTAAGGTCATTTTTTCCAATTTAGTCATGTCACAGCTTTATATGAGGGAGTTACGTCTCTCAGAGTTATGATGGAGCTAGTAGCTGACACAAGGTAATTGAAAATATTGAAATAAAATATTTCAGTATTGCAATTAGTAGAAAAATATATATCTTGGCCGCAAAAGAACGGTACCGTTTTCGTCCCAAACCAGTTATTAGCGGAATGGAATGTTATTCTTGTCTAAGCTCCGCATAGTTCACGGCGAGAGATATCGTTCATTGCCGCGTTCTCCATTTTATAGTGCATTTTTCTAATTTTTGAAAGATTGGTGAGTTTATATTATAAGATCATTTTCTCCATTTTATAGTGCATTTTTAGAATTTTTTGGTAATTTATTACAGCCATTTTTGAAAATTTTAAGTGCATTTTTTAATCTTTTTTACGGCATCCACATCCGAGCCCTAATGATGACCAATATATTCCAAGCCTCTAAATGTAGCAACAACAAGAATCCTTCATTGTAAGAGTTGTTGTTGAATCGTATTTACGGCTGTGTGCCGTATTTATCTGTTAACCTGTTCCTGTGTGGTGACTGAAGAAGTGTGTGTGGATATTATCCTTAGAGTTTGGTATTGTGGTAGATGCTCTTCAGAACTCTAGTAAAGTATCCTACATGAATTTTACTGGAGTGAAAATATCAGGAAAACCACATTTTGGATGAATACATTTAGCGCCGGAATTCGAACCACTGATCTCCATGCTCGCTGCAGTTTCCCTTCGCAGTCGCGGTGCACTATTTAACGAGCACAGCTAAGTCGCAGGGTGCACATGGTCAGACACCAGTGACTGTTCATAGAAAGAATAGAAGGGAACAATGTGGAAGCCATGGCAATACGTCAAGTTTTGCTCTTCAGTCGGTCGACAAAACATTTCCCAATATGACAATGCATATGGCTGATATAAAGACAATTAAACTCTCCTGAACAAAGACATGTATTAGTTATAATAACTATCAATTAATGGCCAATTAAGATTACGCGTATCAACCGTCAAGCGGCCATCATCAGATCCTGATCACTAGGTTGCGGTTTAAATTTACATAAAAATAATAATAAATGTGCCTGAAGCCCTGTACGTGGCAGAAACCACAGTCATTAGAGGATTGACGAGAATTCATGATATTGAGAAACAGGAACAAAAATTCTTAGGAAAATCCATGGCGCTGTTTTCCGTAATGGAATTTGGGTCAGGAGACCAACAAAGGAACTTGATCAAAATACAGACACCATTATAGATAAATTTAGGAAGAGACGTCTGCAGTTCTATGGACACATATATAAAGGATGGATGAGAACAGACTCAGTAAGAAGATTTTCAATATCATGAATGCAAGTAAATTAAAGACCAGTTGGATAAAGGAAGTACCGGTACATGAAGACATGGAATTATTAAAATCTCGGAAGACGACATTAAGGACAGAGAAAAAGTTAGAAATAAAATCAGAAACACGAAAATTTACAAGTTTCAAGGAAAAAAGGACAGGGGAAAGGGAGAAAAAGCACAGTGAACTAATGCAGTGGTTTTGGGAAGAAAGGATGAGAGGAAAAGGAAGTGAAGCTGTGATTGGCTCAAGTTCACACGATCTCCTGAAGGGAACTAATCGGAAATAATAATAATAATAAATATTGTCATAATTATAGTTTGTAGAATGAGTCTTGTTAACGTTCCTAGCTTAAGTCCATAGTCGCCTCTTTCCCAATTCTCAACTTACAGTAATTACAAATACACACACTAATATAGCCAACAGAATAAGACTATCAAACAAATTGCACGCACACCCAAATAAATGGGGTTACATGGCCACAATATGGCAAAGTCCCTAATTAATTAACAAGAACTCCTTTGCGGACCACTGGTAAAAACGTCAAGCGTAGTTTGTTCACTTTGAAGCAGCTAGATGGCTGGGTTACTGCTGAATCAGGTCGAGCGTGTCACTTTCTCGACTGCCACTTGCCATTTCCCGTGCTACCCTAAATGATAGTGGAGCAAGTAGGAATTTCACACTACGTCGATGTCAACGCTTAATTGTAGTTGTCACACTCAATGACCTATTAAGGTCCCTTTGTCCCCGACACTCAAGCTGAGGTCCGTAGTTAGACGCCAGCATAACTTGCATGTACTGTTCACAATAATAATGTTCGGATAACGGTGTAACGGAAGTCTTTGGTAGCCTATTTTCATTTATGAAAAAAAAATAGACATGAGATTGCATTTGTCCGTGTCCCCCTAATAACTTTTAAACGGATATAGCGATTTAAATGAAACTCGGTGAGGTTATAGTACTATTTCCGCCGACGCCGACCGTGTCCTTCAAATTTTATTACGTCTCACCAATCCAACATGGCGGCTGTGCGAAATATCTCACCGGCATTCCATATCTCCGAAACTATTACTGATATCACCCTGAAATTTTGTACGGTGATAAAGGTCACTACTAGAAATTCACATATGAGACTTTCAAAAATCTGTTAACTACAAAACGAACATGGCGACGAAGCAAAGTTCAAACTTTTAAATAGACTTTTTTCGCGTTTTAACCATCCAAACGCAATGCAAACTTGGTACAGCAATAAAAAATTGGTACAGCAAATGTTAATACACATTGTAATGCACTGGTATCTAATTTATTTCTATATTGTTTACATAACCTCAAGATGGTAGCTGTGCGAAATATTCCACCGGCATTCTATATTCCCGAAACTATTACTGATATCACCCTGAAATTTTGTACGGTGATGAAAGGCACTACCAGAAAATTTAGCATGAGACTTTCAAAGATCTGTTAAAAAAACGAACATGGCGGCCAAGCGAAGTTGAAACTTTTAAATAGACTTTTCTCGCGATTTAACCATCCATACGCAATGAAACTTAATACAGCAAAATGTTTATACACAATGGAATGCAATGCCATCTAATATAGTTCAAATGTTTACATAACCTCAAGATGGCGGCTGTCGAAATATTTCACCGGCATTCTACAGTCTATCTCCAAAACTGTTACTGATATCACCCTGAAATTTTGTACGGTGATAAACGGTACTACTAGACGTTCAGCTATGAGACTTCCAAAAACCTGTAAAATATAAAACGAACATCGCGGCCAAGTAAAGGTGAAACATTTTAATAGATTTTTCTCACGATTTAAGCATAAAAACGCAGTGAAACTTGGTACGGTAAATGCTTATACAAATTTTAATCCACTGTCATCTAATTTATTTCAATTGTTTTCATAACCACAAGATGACACCTGTGTGATATTTTAAAATCTTTTTTTCATTTCTTGTGTCCTAAACATGCGACTGATGTTTGAATACCACACGTACACAATAATCTTCATGCAATACTACATAACTCTAAGAACTACATATATAAAAATCCAATATGGCGACCATTCGAAATATTTAGACAGTTCTATTACAGCAATTAAACTGGAATTTTGTATGTTGATACAGGCAATTGATATAAGTAGGATACATGAAAAGAGGCTGTATAGTTCTTCACAGAACTACTTGTTGTTGTTGTTGTCGTCACTCATTTAATAAAGGGTCTTAATTGTGTGTTAAAATTTCCTGGTAACCTGTGTAAACGTATCCAAAATTAAGATAAATATGTAAGTTATCAAAAAATTCATAGATTAAATTTACCTTAGAATCTGGGGACATAAAATTGAAACTTCTTGATCTCGCAAGTCCTTTGGTTCATGGTAAACGCGAATTTTTTATATTTCCTATGCCGAAATACAGTGATATGGTCAATTATTATTTTTCTGATATTCAAGCATTACTATTTCGATGAATCTAAGTGCTTTGGGAAAGAAAAATGAATGATTAGGAGGATAGTTGCGAGCATTGACTACAAATAACCTTTAATACAAGAGCTGTTTCTTTTTTTCAACATCCAATGGGCTATATAAAAATATCAGATTGACTTACCAAACTGATTTTGTTACTAATGTTTGCTTGTTTTGTACTTATAATTCAATATAATCGCCAAAACGATTGGCACATTTGCAGTATCGATACTCTAGCTTTCCAATGCCCTCTGCAAAGAATTCTGCCGCCACTGAGGTGGGTACGCCTGGAAATTCTCCTGAAGGTTTTCCTTTTTGGCGAGGCGTTGCCGCCCAACAATGCCTTCAACTCTCGAAAAAGGTGAACATCATTCAGTGCTGGTTTGGACTAAACGGTGGATGGTCAAAAACTTCACACTTGAATTCTTTGAGAGAGTCTATTGTAACGTTGACACAGTGCGGTCGTGAGTGATTTTCACCTTTTTCGAGAATTGAAGGTATGGTTGGGCTGCAACGGCTCGCGAAAAAGGAAAAACTACAAAACAAGCAATTATTTAGTAATATAATCAGTTTGGTATGTCAATCTGTTATTTTTATACAAACCCTCGAACGTTGAAAGAAAAGCAGCCCTCCTATATGGGACATTAGTCAGGGTAGCCAGTCTAAAGGTGGGTCAGCAGTTTATATTATCTTAGAGAGGGACACGATTACTTGAGACAAGAAATGAATCAGCATTCCATGTTAAGGGAATTATGTCGGAGAAAGCTGTAAGAATACATTCTAAGGAAGATTTAAATACAAGTAAAAACAAGTAGTTCCGTGAAGAACTATACAGCCTATTTTCATATATCCTACTTATGTTAACTGCCACAATCAACATACAAAATTTCAGTTTAATTGCTTTAACAGATTCCTAGATATTGAGAACCGTCTAAATATTTCAGATGGTCGCCAGGTTGGATTTTTATTTTTGTACTATTACATTAAGATTATTGTGTACGTGTGGTATTCAAACTTCAATCGCATGATTAGACAACAAGAAGTGAAAACGAGATTTTAAAATTACGCACAGCAGCCATCTTGTGATAATGCAAACCATTGAAATAAATTAGATGCCAGTGGATCAACATTTGTATAAGCATTTAACGTGCAACGTTTCACGGCACTCGGATAGTTAATTCGCGAGAAACGTCCATTTAAATATTTATACTTCGCGTCGCCGCCATGTTGGATTTGTGCTCACCAGGTTCCTGAAAGTCCTATAGGTGAGCATATGTTCATAGTCTCTATGAACATTAAAAAAATCAGTTTGGTTGCTGTAAAAGATTCATAGATATTGAGAACCGTCTAAATATTTCGGGAGCTCACCATTTAGGAGTGTTATGTGTATAGGCCATAGAGTTATGTACCATTCAAGGACACTTATTGCCTAGGTTCATTATTCAAACTTTCACTTCGATCGCATGATTACGACACAAGAAATTAAAACTTAATTTTAAAATTTCGCACAGCCGCCATCTTGAGGTTATGTAAGCAATTGAATTAAATTAGATGGCAGTGCATTACAATCTGCAAAATCAATTACTGTACCACATTTCACTGCGCTCAGAGAGTTAAATCACGAGAAAAGTCTATTAAAATATTTTAAATTCGCTTGGTCGCCATGTTCGTTTCGTACTTTACAGGTTTATGAAATATACATAGGTATACCTGTATCAGTACCCTTTATCACCGTACAAAATTGCAGGGTGATATCTGTAATAGTTTCGGAGATATAGAATGTCAGTGAAATATTTCGCACAGCCGCCATTTTGAGGTAATGTAAACAATTGAACTAAATTAGACTCCAGTGCATTACAATGTGTATAAACATTTGCAGTACCATGTTTCATTACATTTAGATAGTTAAATCGCGAGAAAAGTCTATTTAAATATCTCAACTTCGCTTGGCCGCCATGTTGGTTTTGTAGTCACCAGGTTTTTAAAAGTCTCATAGGTGAACTTCTAGTAGTGCCCTTTATCACCGTACACAATTTCAGGGCGATATCGGTAATAGTTTCGGAGATATTGAATGCTAGTGAAATATTTCGCACAGCCGCCATGTTGGATTGCAGAGACGTAACAAAATTTGAAGGGCACGGTCGAGGTCACCGGGAATAGTGCTATGAACTTCCCGAGTTTCATTGAAATCGCTCCAGCCGTTTCAATTTTATTAGGGGGGGACACACACACGAATCACACACACACGCACACACACACACACACACACACACACACGCACACACACACGGACAAAAGGTGATCTCATAAGCCTATTTTTTCAAAATTGAAAATAGGCTAAAAATAGTATTGGGTCAAGTTTTGGGTCAGTTCAGGATAAGATTAAAGCCGATAATAAAAGTAAAACTAGAGTGTATAGATCGAGTGTAATATTGTGGATATGAAGATATAGGCCAAACCGGATGAGATTCAAGGTTAGAATTAAGACATGAGAAAGACTATCCAGATAGGAAAGGTAAGTTCCCTTTTCTAATCATCTTATCAATCTAATAATGTCCGATCAACATTATGAATTTGATTTACCTGGCAGGTAAGAGATCATTTTTAGCCTACTTTTCACATTTTGCAAAAATGAGGAAAAAGTAGTCTTATGAGATCGATCCGGGAAAATGTGTGTCTGTCCTTCTGTCTGTCTGTCTGGCTGTGCGTGTGTCCCCCTCCCCCTATCAACTCCTAAACGGCTGGAGCAATAGAAATACAATTTGGTAGGAGTAAAGATCTATACCTGAATATCTCACGGCCATATTTGAAAATGATGTCAGTGCTACCAACTGCTGAAAAATCGCAATTGAAATTTGAGCTCCATGTTGGATATCTTGTTAGGTATGAAGGGGAGCTATTTCAAAATCGGCACACATATAGATAATAATATTGCAGTTTAATTTCCAGAAGGCCATACATGGCAGTGTTGCCAAAATGATTATAAGCCTACCGATAGGTCCAATATTTAAATGCATATAACTTCTACACTATCAATTGGAATTGAACCAAATTTCGTATGATGTATGTGTACATAACCAGATATGACTGAACGTATTCTTATGAACCACCAGTGCTGCCAACTGTTAAAAATGCTCTTAATTTCTTTTATCCAAATACCAATATATGTGAGAAAGTATGCAAGCCGACAGCTTTAAACTATGCACACGTATAGTACATGACATTCTATATTAATTTGGAGTAACTTATATACGTCAGTGCTACCAACATGATTATAAGCCTGCTGAGAGGTCCAACTTTAAATACATGTAACTTCCATACTATCATTTGGATTTCAACCAAATTTCGTATGTGCTATGTGTACCATAACAGCTATGACTATGCGTATTCTTAAGAGCAACCAGGGCTGCCAACTGTTAATAAATGCTGTCTCTATTTTTGTTACCCTAATATTAATATATCAGAAAGAATGCAAGCCAATAGCTCTAAACTTTTCACACGTATAGTACCTGACATTCTAGATTACTTTGGAGTAACTAATATACGTCAGTGCTGCCAACATGATTATAAGCCTGCTAATAGGTCCAATTTTAAAATGCATGTAACTTCTATACTAACAAATGGATTTCATTCAAAATTGGCACAACAATAGATCATATTATTTCAGATTATTTCTGACCAATACATGCATGACACTGTTGCCAACATGATTTTACGCGCGCTGTTAGATCCAATGTTTAACTGCATGTAACGTCCATGCTATTCATCGGACTCCAACCAAATTTTGTATTCTGTACCTTAAGAGATGGAACTAAGAATATATTCAGTCACCAGGGCTGCCAACTGTAGTGCTCTATTAGGCTGCATTATGCCAGGTATACAGTATTTCGAACTAATTAGAAATTTCGATATTACCAACTTAATTTCGTCATTATTCTAGATAGATCCATATCGATTAATCATTGGCATGAATCTTAAATTTTAAGAAAAGTAGGCTCTCTAGTTCGTCACGGAACGTCTTGTTCTTTTTCATTTCTGTACAAAGGGAGTTTTATTGAATATAATATGAAATTCTGAAATTTTAAGTAAAAATAAGGAAGGAATCTGTTTAAATGAAAATATCTCCGAAAGCTCCATCCTTCTTGATTCATTTCTTTAAGGCTGGCATGGGCTGTTAATCTAATGAACTGTAACTATGCTGTATAGTCCTCTTTCATGCTGAATTTCGTTGGTCTTGTTTGTGTTATAACTTCTGTGTTATGTTACACACATATCTACTTAACAATACAAAATTATTTTTATATTGTAAAGTGGATATTTGTGTAACATATCATAATCAATACGGGGAAGCTTGGAATAATGACTGAAGTCATAGATATTTATAACCATATTATTGGGTTTCAAATGAGTTCTTAGAGCTGACGGTGGCTTAACAGTCTAAACCAGTTCACCAAATATTACTCTGTTGACAAATAACTATACATGTTATTCACTTAAATATGCCCTTACAGCTAAAAGTGGAAAATCGTTGATAACTGTCGGATGATTCATAAAAATCTTCCTACAAGAAATTATTGTAGTGTTACTAAAGTGTTTGGCCCCCTTTGATATACATTAGTAGTCTTAAACAATCCAGAGCAATCTTAAGCGGGAAGTAAAGGTAGTGCTGACATTATCCCTAACTATAGCAAAAGAGGAAGGAAGATGATAGTTTATCGGGCCCGTAATCTCATGGCCATGAGCCACAGAATCTCCATTTCAAGTGGAACTTGAACCACAGGATGTAATATCTCACTTCGAAAATCTCACATGTATTGATCGGGAATCAAACCCGGTCCTACCTTAGTGAGAGGCAAGAAACTTGACCTCTGCACCATCACGCCTCGAACTATAGAATGTTTTATTGGCTTATTTTCACCAGGCTGGCAATAACATGGACACCGATAAAGTCTCTCTGCTGGATGGTGGACGTCTTGCCAGTTCGAGTGGAGAGTTGTTGTTACTGGAAGTTGGCCAGCCTGCCTTCTCGGCTCATAATATAACTTTAAGACTTAACGAGACGCCCCAGTGAAGCTTTTCATATGTTAAGTGGCAACTCATTACCATGGAAAACAAACAAAATACTTTTATATGTAACATATGTCATTGTTCCTGTTCAGGCAGACTGAAATAAACCCTGACACCGGGCACAAGGGGATTCCAACAAGTTACGCAATAAATTCTCACCATCCATTGTACTTGATTCATTTAGGGGCTTTTGTAACATCGTGGCCGTGCAGCGCCTTATACTTAGGTATGTGTTCTCTGTCTGGTAACCTGTGTCATAGTGATGGCTGTAGTTTATTAGTAGATACAATTTCTAGTCGGTCAACACAAATGTAACCAATTAGATTGGGTGGGATTAACAATTAATTTCCACGTAAGTTTTCTAAGTTTTATATATTTTACCCCCTTCTTTATGACTTTCTAGAATTTGGTTCTCATTTCTATCTTAATCTTCTTTCTTGATCACTGTTTCTTCTTCAAGCTGGTTTATATCAAGATGTATTTCTTTCGCATTTAACATATTTTGTAACATATCTGTTTTTTTAAATTATTTCAGTGTAGGCTACCGTATGTGTTTTTTTAGCATTTTTTTAGCGTATGGCGTTTAGTGCCGGGAGTGTCCGAGGACATGTTTGGCTCGCCAGTTTTGTAGCTGCTTCAAGACGGACACCCAATGGGTGAGCTACAAGTACAGTTGGGGAGGAAAGTTGGAATGTAAGGACGAGGAGTTGGAAGGTAGCGGCTGTGGCCTATAGTTTGGGACCAACCTCGGCATTTGCCTGGAAGGAAGATAGGAAACCACAGAAGACCATCTTCAAGGTTGCCGACGGGGGATTCGAACCTACTCGCCTCCCGGATGTGAGTGACTGCCAGCAGTCACGCCGTAACGACCACGGCTAACTCACCCGGTTGTTTTTTAGCTATTAGACGATTATTCTTTTAGAAATACTTTTTAGAACAACCTTCTCTTATTGTAATAGTACATTATGCAACGAGCCTATAATGGAAATTATAAAACTCGTGTACGCTCGTTTTATAAGCATACTCGTGTCTTAATTACCATTATAGGCGAGTTGCATACGACTGTTTATGTTCGACGATAATTATTATAACTATTTTATGTTCGAACATAAATATACATAAATATATTTCGATGATTCACCAGTTGTATGTACTGAACAGAGCGCATGGGACGCACAGAATACCTTGTATTTGACCATGGCCTCTTCGATTACCCCCACTATGACACTAGGCCAGGCAGTGAAATTTAAATTAGAAGGCCTTGGAACTCAACGCAGGTGCGATGCTATCGTCACCTAATTGGTCAAACAAATGTTTCTTGAGCTCTAATTGGTGGGGGAAACTGTATCATAATGAAACAAGAAGTTCCGTGAAGAACTATACAGCCTACTTTTCATGCCAATGATTATTCTACAGAATATGAACCTATCTAGAATAATGACGAAATTAAGTTGCAAATATCGAAATTTCCTATTAGTTCGAAATACTGTATACCTGGCATAATGTATCCTAATAGAGCACTACAGTTGGCAGCCCTGATGACTGAATATATTCTTAGTTCCGTCTCTTGCGGTACTAAATACAAAATTTGGTTGAAGTCCACTGGATAGCATGGACGTTACATGCAGTTAAACATTGGATCTAACAGCGCGCGTAAAATCATGTTGGCAACAATGTCATGCATGTATTGGTCAGAAATAATCTGAAATAATATGATCTATTGTTGTGCCAATTTTGAATGAAATCCATTAGTTAGTATAGAAGTTACATGCATTTTAAAATTGGACCTATCAGCAGGCTTATAATCATGTTGGCAGCACTGACGTATATTAGTTACTCCAAATTCGTCTAGAATGCCAGGTACTATACGTGTGCAAAGTTTAGAGCTATTGGCTTGCATACTTTCTGATATATTGATATTAGGGTAACAAAAATAGGGACAGCACATATTAACAGTTGGCATCCCTGGTTGCTCCTTAGAATACGCATAGTCATATCTGTTATGGTACACATAGCACATACGAAATTTGGTTGAAATCCAAATGATAGTATTGAAGTTACATGTATTTAAAGTTGGACCTGTCAGCAGGCTTAGAATCATGTTGGTAGCACTGACGTATATAAGTTACTCCAAATTAATATAGAATGTCAGGTACTATACGTGTGCATAGTTTAAAGCTGTCGGCTTGCATACTTTCTGATATATTGGTATTTGGATAAAATAAATTAGGAGCATTTATTAACAGTTGGCAGCCCTGGTAGGTCTTAAGAATACGCTCAGTCATATCTGGTTATGTACACATACAACATACGAAATTTGGTTGAATTCCACTTGATAGTGTAGAAGTTATATGCATTTAAAATTGGACCTATCAGGAGGCTTATAATCATTTTGGCAACACTACCATGTTTGGCCTCCTGGAAATTAAACTGAAATATTATGATCTGTACGTGTGCCAATTTTGAAATAGCTCCCATTCATACTTTCCAAGATATCCAACATGGAGCTCAAATTTCTAGTGCGTTTTTTCAGCAGTTGGTAGCACTGACATCATTTTCAAATATAGACGTGAGATATTCCGGTGCACATCTTTACTCATACTAAATTTGGTTTTGATTGCTGCAGCCGTTTAGGAGTTGATAGGGGGGACACACACACAGCCAGACAGACAGACAGACAGACAGACAGACAGACATTTGCCCGATCTCATAAGACTACTTTTTCCTCATTTTTGCAAAATGTGAAAAGTAGGCTAAAAATAGTGTTATAATGACCCTAATTATGATACAGTTTTCTGAGATATAATATTTAAATTTTGACATCGTCGAACATAAAAATTTTAATGTACTGTAAGTCTTGCATTTCTATTTATATTATTATGTGCGTTGAGGAAGACCACAATGTGGCTGAATCCGGTACAATAAAAAGTACAAATTAATATTGACTTAAGATTTAATCTCCAAGACAATTAATTAATTTCCTAGTGCTTGACATAAATACCGTACATGAATTATTTTACACTGAATAAAGCACTTCTCACACAAACGATTTTTTTAATTGGATGACTAGTTACGTTCGTCAAGCCAACATCATCAGTTCTTGCTTAATTAGGCCTAATATATAACACTTATGTACAACAGTATTTATAGTTATTAGCTAAATAAAATGCATATACATTAACCATTATGAACATGGTATTAAATACAGTGAGTCCAGGAATGTTCTCCGCAGCGCCTACATGCGTCTGCGAGAGTTAGCTACAGAAGTTACGTTGGCAGCATGGCTGCCGCTTGCATCATATTAGCCTTTCACGAAATGATTGCCGACGGTCGAGATGGGAACTATTCTTTTTTTACTTGTGTCACACGTCAGCCTGCCTCGTTGACAGGTACAGTTGCGTGAGTAAGATATGACTCAGCTCAAGTAGCGTCTGTCATCGTTTAACTGTCCGTGGTGACATGAGCTCCTATGACGCGCAATACTGCTTGACTTATGTGCAGAATGCATTCTGACATCGCTGTGTTCCCTAATAACAAGCAAACAATATACTTCGTATTCACCACAGCCAATCATAACAGATGCTGGATGTGCTGGTGACACATACGCTAGCTAATTGCAATACACACTGACGATTTCGACAGGCTACAGCCCACACGTGTGGGATTCACCCTGTCAAAGACACCGTGCTACCAACTAAACCGATGACGCAACCACTCACAGCTGCACGTAACCACTGCGGAGAACATTCTCGGGCGCTCTGTATTATCCGTGTTAACTGTTGATTCTCGTTATTGTCATATTACATTCATTATTTTTCCACTTTTGAAGCACTGTTTTATGATGTTACTTAATTGATTTTCTCAACTTATATTCATTACGGTTGGATTATCAATGTCGAAATATTTAACATATCCCAATATTATATACAGTACTGTAATTACCTAGCAATATACATTAACCATTTTGAACAGCGGACGGAGATAACCAACCAACAGATTCGAGCAGGTCTATGTCGTGAAGCAAACTGTCCCATGTGCAATATTTATTGAAATGACTGATATCTCAGGTGGATATGGTACGACCAAGTATTTCAAACATCCTATAATTATTTATTAATTTTTTGTGATCTTTCATTTATTTAAATTGTAAGGATATACATTTTCTTTTTGATGTGTAACGTCTTTCCATTCGGTTGCTGGATATTTTTTGTGGGAGTGATTTTGGAAAAGGGACGGAAATGGGGCGGGAATGGGATGGAAACAATGAGCGCGCGTGGAGGCGGAGATTGGTACCACGACGTACTGTCGGCCAAGTGGCTATGTTGTGGGAGTAATTTTGGAAAAGGGACGGAAATGTGTAAGAGGAAACAATGAGCGCGTGGTGGCGGAGATTGGTACCACGACGTACTGTCCGACCATGTGACTATGTGGAATGTATTGAACCCGATGGGGTTATGCTGACTGGAATCGAACATGGTTCTCAGAGACTGTGATCTCAGTGTAAAGGTTCCACCAGGAAGCGAACCAGAGATCTGTACAGGGAGTTTCTTGGTAAAAACCCCTCGAAAGAAATGTATATTTAATCACTGGTGTGATTTTGATGAAATGGCATTATTTATTAAAATAATGTAGGAAATAATGAGCAGATTATATCATTATAAGACGATTTGGTGTAAGCTATTGGAGGCTTGAAGCACAGAGGAGGGCAGAGCTGACATTTACTAATTGGCCCAGAATTGTGGGTTGGTCCCAGTGGAGCCACGTCCATCTCTGTAACCCCATTATGTCGTCTGGAGCAGGGGTGAGGCCTGAATAATGACATAGTTATTCCCCGACGGAGAATGGATTTGGAGTAGGGGCGGAGAAATGCCCAGAAAAATCATTGATTACTCGTGATTGGAGTAACGAATCGAGATGAGAGTTGCACACAGGTGAATATCTTGGCAAGAAGATAATTTTAGAGTCTTTTACCTGCGAAATTGGTGCATATTTAATGATGTGCGTAAGGACTGTAAAACGACCATTGTTCGCGGATGGATGTGAAGATGTTGCCGGGGGTTTCCCGTTAGGTAGCGTCCCACGCCATGGAGAAAGGAATTAATATTAATTAATTGGACGAGCGATTCCTTTGCACACAGATAGTTTTGGGACCTGTGAAGAGAGAGGAACACAATGATCATGGTTTGAAGACCTGAATCATGCTGTGAGAGGAGCCAAGATTACGCGGGAAGATGTTGCTCTACTTTCTGTGGAAATCCGATATAAGGGAGTAGACCCCAGGAGGAGCTCTCAGCTATGCTCAGTCTAACTCACGCAGTCTACATGCCGCCAAGCGCAGTTACAGCCAGTTACAGTCTTACTCAATTGTCAATTGTAGCACAATGGCAATAAGTTGCAATCAGTATGCAGCAAATATGCAGCAGTACGAGACAGCGTGTAAGCCGCATGCAGAAGTCTTCAAATAAGTTACGTGCAGTCTTCGAGTGAAACTTCAGTCAGCTACAGCCAGGTTGAAGCAAGTTCGTCAAGGCAAAACGCATGACGATTCTATTCATCAAGACGCCGAACAAAGACTGGTATGTGTAAAAGAAACAGTAAACATGCTTGTATGAATAATAGTCGTGATATAGTCATACTCAGCAGCACGAACTATGACGTGTTCAGTTATAAAGCACCGTATAGACTAACGGTAGAACTATTGTATATAATTATTTGTTGAAAGTGTTGAACTTTATTAAGCGCAGTGTGTATAGTATTAACTAATCGTATATGTGTAACTACGATAGAATGCGCGAAAGAAACTCTACTAAGTGTTTGGTATTGCCATGAGAGTACCAGATGTTAACGCTCATGTTTGGGAGCCAGCGTATTGATGTAACGCAGGACGCTTACTGTAAGAATGATCGTCATAAAACTGTTGGAGAGTTCCGAGAGCAGATAACCAGACTTTCAATCAGGAGTTGGTAACGTAAGATGCCGTCGACACCTGCAATTTCGATCTCTGCTAGGGAATTTCAGCATTAAAGTGTGTATAAAGTGACGAGTGTTCAGTGTAATGCATATGTAAAAATATCATTTAAAGTAGTGTTTGATGAAGTGTTTCACATGTTTGGGGAGTGATAACTTCCTGAAAGGTATGCAACGTGTCGTGTTGGTGATAGAAATTATGTGTAATCAAATGTGTGTAAACAAGAGAAATATGTCGCGTTAAACCCATTATGGCGGGCGACATGGAAGAATATGATTGGTCGGAGCCACCTTAGATGCCTATAGAGATGTAAGTACCCCACAAATTATGGTTATGATTATGTAGAAGTATGGACCGCTGCATGTCTGTGATTCCGTAAAGATATTGTGAATTCCTTATAGATGCCAGTAAAAATCAGTTAGGAGGCTGATCCTCCATGTTTAATCAGTATTGAGTTGATTTTTATAGAGTTGAAATGTTAATTTGCATCATTAAGTGGAGTAATTATTCCCACTATGAATTAAGAATGGCAATCAGTTATGTAAATGCAACGAACGCGATTGTTCGAGTTTAAAACGTCTAGCTATGTCGGAAATTTTGGTAATTTATATGAGAATAATAATAAATAATGATTTTGGTCATTTATGTCAGTGAGAAATGATGACAATAATAATAATGGTTATTAAGAGTATGAATGAACACATCAGGAAACAAATAAATGTTGTAAGCGAGAATTATTAACGCTAAGTGCAAGACTTATCAATCTAAGCAGGAAGATGTTACAGTGAGATTACATTTCAGTAACTATGGAAAGAAGTTTTATATCAGAATATTGCATATATTCAGTAATGATACCAGTAATGAAAGAGCTTTTAGTGAATTGAATTTGCAGCTTAATTGAGAAGCTTATAGAGTAAATGTTAGATTTCTCTTAATATTATAGGTCGGAGTGTCGTAGCATGGAGCATTAGGGGCCAGATAGTCTATTCTACGTATGAATTCTCCTATGTCGTGGACATTGTTGGAGATATTATTTATTCCAGAGTTTTAGTGTTGGACCCTAACTCTGAAGAAAGGATTGAAATGTGTTCCGGACTGGAATCTTGATAGAGTCGAGGAAACAAGGACACCACGCAGCTCTATGATTTCCCGAGAACTTATTGATGAGTTATTTACGCGCGTTGGCCGCGAAACTCACGGCGACAGTGGTTCTGCGCCTATATTATACTTGAGACATCGGTCAACCGCCAGGCTCATGCATTGCGAACCCCGAACCTTCATGTTGAATGGACCCATGTGAGGCCATTAATTAATCATTATCCTCGACGTAGGAATAATTACAAAAGCTCATTCAATACCTGTTGGCATAATAGTCAATTAAGATCCTTTGGGAACATGTGTGTCGGTCAGGACACAGTGTTTGTCTTGTAAATCTTCACTGCTTAGAGAGGGAGGCTTTCAAACTTTTAGAAAGGTCGAGATAATTGGTGAAACGACCCATTCCACTTTCTATTGTGTAGCGACTTCCTTAGCCGAGGGTCGGTGCTAGCCACCCGGGCCGCCCAGGCAAGTAAAAGAGGGAAGAGTCTAGACCTTGTTGAAATGACATATAATGCAAGATTGTTATGTTGAGTATTATAGCCATGTGGTTTGTGAACACATGGATAATTATAGTTCATCCTGATGGTTCATTATTTTAGCTATCTGACGAATAGTTACATGATATATTTGTACTGTCACTGGAGCCAAGTCCTGTAGTTGGTGACTAGATGCCAATCGCCCTGAGCGCGAGGTAGTCTATCGTACAATCCGACATAAGCTATAACGTAATGTTTTATCTAGGAATCACAGACAGCATGCGGTGAAACCATATAATTGGAGGATGTGTTGGGGGCAGCTTACATAATTATGGAGTTGCACGTTAATTTTGGTGCAACGTCCAAATAGGTAAATGCATGCAAAGCATTTCATTGGTGAGAAGAAAAATATTAAAACACGCACGGCACACATAATTGTTTAACATAAAGAGGTTTAAGGAATAATCCTTGTTGTAATATTAAAGAAGTCACATTGTATGACTGTTATGTTAATGTACAGTTTGTTTTGAAGTCGTAGGTGCATCAGCGCACTAGTATATCCTTGTGAAGTTCACAGAAGGGTAAAGCATTATGGCTAGGTATGACTTTGTTGTGATTTTATATTTGTTTACTTATGGATTGTGGAAGTAAAAATTTTGTTTGCTTTATTTTATGCTTTTTGGGTATTGTCTTGTGTTTGAAGCCATGATTTATTTTACTGAATTAAAGTTTTAGAATAGAGTTGTGCCTTATCATTGTAGAGTTGATACCTTTTAGCCTCAAATCCAAAATATGCACTGCTAAATTGGGGTTACCGTACACGCCTGAGAGCTGATGCTAGCTGGAGGCAGATGCATATTATCCATCGAGATTACTCACATGGGTACAGTATATAGCATACAGTTTACTTCAAGGTTTGGAGGCCTCATTAAAGATATTCCTACAACAAATAATTTTCAAGTTGTCGTTCTTTGGTGTGAAAATATTCATTATATCAAATTTGCTGAAAACAATTATGATTTATTATTTTAAATGTTTCTGCCACATACAGAGTTTCGGGTCTGACCACTGTATGGTAGTGTCTTAATTTCGTGTTCCAGAACAAGTTATATTTGCTATATATAGTTTTTGTCATAGGAAATATCCTTTACAATTTGTGCTCTCTAGTTTCTATTGCTGTATTTTCTTTAGTGCTGTTCGTTATCCATTCATACTTTCTCAGATTTTTCACGCTGACAAAGTTATCATTGATATGACGAATCATGAGTAGGGGGGCAAGGCGGGTTCTGCTTCAACCATTTTATTTGTACCCGACTGTACATGTTAAATCATTAATATCTGGTGAACCCATGGTCGGATGTTGACAAATGAGGTGTCGTTGCACTCGAGCTGACATCCTCCTTCCTATGGACCACATGTCATATTTTTGAAAAAAAAATAAATGAAAATGTTTGTTTTTGAAAGTAGGCGATAGTTTGAAAACCAAACATGATAGAACGTTGTGCCATAGTTGAAAATAATGGTCTCTATGACCTTTATTTGTTATATATTTTTTTTATTTTTTGAGATTTTTTGAAAACACTTAAATTTTGAAATTTTTATATTTTGGAAACTAAGGAGTTTACAAAAAAATTGTTTGATGTAAATGAATGGCCCGGACCCTCTCTACCCCCAAAATAAATTTCAAGTATCTAGGACAAAAACGGTGTAGTAGTGCTAGAATGGAGGTTCTGAGTCTCCCAATACTTTCATATAAACTTTGGCCGATATTTCTCGAACACTTGTTCGGATTTTAACGAACGAGGTATTGTTGGCGTTGGGATGACGTTCTCTTGGCTAAGCATGTGTGTTGGTATTTAAAAAAATTGAAAGTTTTTTTTTTTTGGATTGGTGCTATTTTGGAAACAGTGAATTTTGAAAAAAAAAGGTTGGTTTGACGTTAATGAAAGGTGGGAATACCCTCTAGGAGGGCAGCAAGTTTCAAGGGTATAGGAGGAAAAACAAAATGATAGCCTACTTTCTCGCGAACATTGGTGATCATTGACGAATGGATGGTCGGATTTTAACAAATGAGGTGTCGTTGGACTCGAGCTGACGTCCTCCCTCCTATGGACCACTCGTTATTTTTAGCCTGCTTTTCACATTTTTCAAAAATGAGGAAAAAGTAGACTTATGAGATCGGGCAAATGTGTGTCTGACTGTCTGTCTGTCCTTCTGTCTATCTGTCTGTCTGTCCTTCTGTCTGTCTGGCTGTGTGGGTGTCCCCCCTATCAACTCCTAAACGGCTGCAGCAATCGAAACAAAATTAGGTAGGAGTAAAGATCTATACCTGAATATCTCACGGCCATATTTGAAAATGATGCCAGTGCTACCAACTGCTAAAAAATCGCAATTGAAATTTGAGCTACATGTTGGATATCTTGGAAAGTATGAATGGGAGCTATTTCAAAATTGGCACACGTACAGATCATAATATTTCAGTTTAATTTCCAGGAGGCCAAACATGGCAGTGTTGCCAAAATGATTATAAGCCTCCTGATATGTCCAATTTTTAAATGCATATAACTTCTACACTATCAATTGGAATTCAACCAAATTTCGTATGTTGTATGTGTACACAACCAGATATGACTGAGCGTATTCTTAAGACCTACCAGGGCTGCCAACTGTTAATAAATGCTCCTAATTTATTTTATCCAAATACCAATATATCAGAAAGTATGCAAGCCGACAGCTTTAAACTATGCACACGTATAGTACCTGGCATTCTATATTAATTTGGAGTAACTTACATACGTCAGTGCTACCAACATGATTCTAAGCCTGCTGAGAGGTCCAACTTTAAATACATGTAACTTCCATACTATCATTTGGATTTCAACCAAATTTCGTATGTGCTATGTGAAACCATAACAGATATGACTATGCGTATTCTAAGGAGCAACCACTGCTGCCAACTGTTAATATGTGCTGTCCCTCTTTTTGTTACCCTAATATCAATATATCAGAAAGTATGCAAGCCAATAGCTCTAAACTTTGCACACGTATAGTACCTGGCATTCTAGACGAATTTGGAGTAACTAATATACGTCAGTAATGCCAACATGATTCTAAACCTGCTGATAGGTCCAATTTTAAATGCATGTAACTTCTATACTAACTAATGGATTCCATTCAAAATTGGCACAACAATAGATCATATTATTTCAGATTATTTCTGACCAATACATGCATGACATTGTTGCCAATATGATTTTACGCGCGCTGTTAGATCCAATGTTGAACTGCATGTAAAGTCCATGCTATTCATTGGACTTCAACCAAAGTTTGTATTTTGTACCTTAAGAGATGGAACTAAGAATATATTCAGTCATCAGGGCTGCCAACTGTAGTGCTCTATTAGGATACATTATGCCAGGTATACAGTATTTCGAACTAATTGGAAATTTCGATATTAGCAACTTAATTTCGTCATTAATCTAGATAGGTTCATATTTTACAGAATAATCATTGGCATGAAAAGTAGGCTGAATAGTTCTTCACGGAACTTCTTTTTTTTTTTTTTGAAAAATTTTGTTTTCGAAAGTAGGTGATAGTTTGAAAACCAAACATGATAGAATGTTGTGCCATAGTTCAAACCAATGGCCTCTATGACCTTAATTTTTTTTATAATAAAACTTTTTTATATTTTGAGATTTTTTGAAAACCCTTAAATTTTGAATTTTTACTATTTTGGAAACTAACGTGTTGACAAAAAGTTATGTTAGACATAAATGAAAGGTCCCTACCCCCTCTACCACGACGATAAATGTCAAGTCTCTAGGGCAAAAAAAACTAGGCATTTTAATGATTTTTTGTATTTTTTTAAATAAAAGCGTGTTTGTAGACAGAGAGGCGGTAGCGCTTGACGTATGTTACAACGAGGCTATGACTGAGCATGGTGAATACTGGAAATAGCTATTTCGAGGGGGCGATGTATGGCAAAACGAGGGGTTGCTTTTCGATATTTTTTTCCTATGACAAATGAATGAAGGCGAATATTTTGAAATGTGACAAGCATGCAAAGATTTTTACCCCTGAAGGGGATCTTTAACGTTTTAGTTAACAGTGTTGGGCGAGATCACTCTCTGACACAACAGACGGTTGTAGGATATGACCAAGTGATTCTTAGACGTTGGCGATCTTGGTGACCATGTCCGGAAGAAATGAATAGCCATTTTGGTGGGATGGCGGGGGCAGCTTATGACGGTTGGTTTTGTGACATTTCCTATGACGGATAGAGGCGAATATTTTAAAATGTGTTAAGTGTGCTAGGATTTTTTTTACCCCTGAAGGGGATCTTTAACATGCTAGTAAACGGTGATAAGCGAGACTGCTGTCTGGCACAGTAAATGGTTTTAGAATATGGAAACCTATAACATTCGCCCGACCAAGTCATGTGCATGTACGCAAAGAGCCAAAACGGTAAGGCCATTGGCCTGAAATGTTATAAACTAAATATTGAACTGGGTAAAGTCATGTGTTTTAGGATGAAAGTATGTGGTTAACATGATCACGTATTGAGGATGGCCGCTTGCTAGTAATTATTATTACAGTAAAATGTTTAATAATAATAATAATAATAATAATAAGACACACACATGTTTTGAATGCTAACACGCACACAGTCCAGCTCACTGGTGACTGAATATTGTACCTAGCCAGAGGACTCGTGAGAGCTGTTGCTGGTGCTGACGAGGCAGGAATGTCTACGTCAGCAGGAAGTGTGATATCAGCTTACTTGCCTCGTGGTGGCTAGCAGGTGTGCTGTTTAAGCAGAGACCGCCATTTTGGTTCTGAGACAGTAGGTCTACCGATGTATAAGAGGTAGCCATTTTGGTTCCTTATTAAAAACATGAAACTAGTATAAGGTACACGAATCTTATTCAGATTGAGGAATGTGAAGAGGCGTGGGACAGAAAACCATTCAAGGTCAAAACGCTGAGAAAATACAACATTTTCTGTTGCTAGGCTAACTGATAACTATTGCGTTAGTCAGGCACTTGCCATTTTAGCACACGGACGTATACAGTAGAGCTGCGGAAGAAATTCCTTTTATTTTTTTGGTAAGTACCTATGAAAGATTATTTTAAAAATGTCATGCTAATGAACCTTAAATTTGTAGTTATTGATTAGGTAATTATTGATTTTTTAATTTATTTGTTTGCAGATAAATGGTATACCTTACATGTCTGAGATACAAGAAACCATTTTACTTTTGATCCCACTAGAAGGAAACAGCAACAAGCCACTGCAAGTGAAGGTGGGATAATTTTTTTAAACTAACTTGTTTCATTTTTTGTTTCATATTTTATTTTATGAAATGCATGTACTAACCTGAATTTAGGTATTTATAACGGTTTATTTTATTTATTTTTAGAAACTTGGAAAGAAAAGGCTTACCGCCGTAGCAGTCGCTGAAAACCAGAGACGCAGTAAAGTGCAACCATTGTTTCCAGGCAGTGAACTATTTAAAACTCAGGTAAGCCTAACATAAAATGCTATTCCATTTTACCACTACTGAAAACTCGTAGACAAAAAATTCATTACCTATACATGACTAGGACGATGATTGCTTTCTTGATTAATGACTATGTATTGGCAACCGGTACAAGACCATATTGGTTGTTTACCGGGAAAGTACAAGGCCATATTGGATTTTGTAAGAAACAAAAATTTTAATTTAATTGTCATGTCGTTCCCTATAATAATAATAATAATAATAATAATATATTATTAATAATAATAATATCGTATGGCTTCGGTGCTGGGTGCAATCTTTGTTATTTGACACACTGAGGGTAGCTTGCATGTCAAATTTAGTTGTTCCTTGACTATGAAAGTCAAGGAGGTTAGATAATAGATATCTAATCACCTTAAACTCTATTTCGCTTTCTATTAGAAAAATGAGGAACCTTGTACCCTATGAACTCAACGAATATTCACAGGTTTGAACATGATAATCTGAACAAAATGACATGACATTATTATTTTTTATTTATGTATTGGTTAAAGGGGAATATAATGACTGCAGCTTTATAAAAAGAAAATAAGTACATGGGTTACTGTTAGTGCCGACATAGAGTTTATTATAATTTATATGGTGTTTTGATATATTAATGCCAATTAACGTTAAAGTTTTATTTACAAGTATTGATTGATTGATTGATTGAGTGAGTGATTGGTTATTTTGTTTACTTTTAGGTGTCGTCATGCGCCATTAACGTAATGAACATACAGTGAACAAGCATACATTGTGCTTTAAAGTACTCTGTGCAACGTTAATAACTTACAATAAGAAAATGTTTTATTATAACACATGGCGCTAGTACCAAATACAACAAGTGAGCAAGTTGGTTTACCACGTGGGTTAAATTTAAAATCAGAACATGATCGTTGGTTAACATTTGAATCCTGGCCTGTAGGCTTTTTGTCGACACATGAACTTGCAAAAGCCGTTTTTTTTTACATGAACCGAGAAGATGTGGTGCGCTGTGTGTTTTGTCGTATTGAACTTTCACACTGGGAAGAAGGGGATGATCCCTTTAGAGACCATTGTTGTCCTTACATGCTTGGAAAACAAGTGGGTAACATACCCGTGTATCCATTTTACCGAACCACAAGACCATTGGCCGCTACTTACTTTGCTGAATCACAAATAAATAACAATAATAATGATGTATTACCATCCAACAACGGTAGTGTCGATATATGTGGTCCATATGCCATAGACAGTGTTGAATTGGCATGTGCTTTTGAAAAATTGGGAGTTTGCAAGGCTAAAGCACTAGCACACCCCGAGTACAGCTCTGTTGAAAAACGTTCAGAATCTTATAAAAATGTTTGGCCATTAATATTAAAACACCTTACCAAACAGCTAAGTGAAGCTGGATTTTTTATACTGGTGAAGGGGATAAAACAATATGTTTTCATTGTGGATTTACTTTAAAGGATTGGCAAATGACTGATGACCCTTTTGTGCAACACGCTCGTTGGTTACCTAACTGTAAATACATGATATTGCTTAAAGGTCAGGAATTTGTGAACACTCTTCGTAAAGAAAACGTGATTGCAGCACAAGACATAAAAGTGCCTTTAGAGTTAGAACACGCGGAATTTGTTATCAAGATGTACTAGGTGTTGTATTTTTGCCTTGTGGACACATGATAGCCTGTGTCAAGTGTGGATTGGAACTCAACACTTGTGCTATATGCAGAAAAGCAGTATCTGCTACAGTTAGGGCATTTCTTGCATAAATAGTGAAATTTATCAGCCATGCATAGTGCAAAATCCCTAATTGCACAGTATTATTAAAGCTGTTTTAGAGTGTAATAGATATGCTTTTCTTTTGTTTATAGACTACTACAATGAGTGTCTTGAATGCTGTGGGTCAAGCATGTGGCTTAGAGACAAAGAAGCTCAGCGAATTGCCAACGCATATTCCATTCCGCATTATCAAGATTCGGAAATTGAAAACAGCATATGGTGATCGTGTACTTTGTGTATGTGAAAACTTTGAGACTTTTCTTCCTATACGGTTTAATGATATGTCGGAGAGTGTTTTTGATGAAGTCAATAATGCTGTGCAACCTGTACACTTAATTTATGAAGGTTTTAAAAACAATTGGTGCATGGTCCGTTTTAATTAAATGAAAACAAATGTGAAATAATAATGGAAAATATAAGTAATGACAATGGACTGAAAGAAAAAAATATGTGTATAGAATAATAATGTTTTAGTTTTTAGTATTGTCTTAAAAAATATTATCATGAAACAAAAAAATGTATATAAAGATTGTAAATAAATGCAAAATGATGTTACAATGTTGTTTTATTTTATACAAAGTTAGAATATTTAACATTGCAGAGTATACATGATTATGACAATAGATGCACACTTAATACAACTATTTCGCTCTTTACAATAGTCTGTTATAGTTTTTAAACACAAGGCTTGTTGTAGATCTTTTTATAGCAATGTCCATTCACTGTTGTTTTCAAAAACTGGGGAAGCCGCAATGGTTTTACAGGCATAAATACCTTATTGTTATTACTATTTAGTCATTTTGATCCTCTTGCAATACTACGGTACTTTTTTGCATATCAAGAGCAGATGACCTAGTTGTTCCACTCCTTAAAACGACAACAACAACACTACCTCTTGCATAGTTTGTGATGTTGATGGCTCTTGCGGTGTGGAAGACGGATTAAACATAACTTTAAGAACAGGGGTTAAACGTTGCTCATTAAACAATCCACTATTTTGAGTAGCAATATGGTTTTCTTGATATTTTGTCGACGGCAACTGTGTTTCATGCAGTACACTACATTGATGATCTCTGACACTTAAAACCTCACTATTTTTACTTTTTAGGTCACCACGACAATGCTTGGAACGTTGTTTTGAACAGCGCCAAATAACAGTTCCGTTTTTATTGGTTCGTTTCACAATATATGAATATCCTTTATAGTATGCATAAGGCTTACCATACCTAGTCACTGATATTTCCATGTCAACTGTCAAGCATAGACTAAGCTCTAAGAAAGTCAACTTGGTAATAAGAATAATAGTTTAATGTGAGAGCAAATATGGATCCAAAGAGCTCAGATAAAAGTGGAAGCAAATAAGCAAATATAATAACCAAGAGTGGGGGTAAAAGTGGTCGCAAAGTGGTAGAGCCATTACACAATAATTTTAGCACGACGTAGCCCTTGTTCAATTTCTTTGATTTCCCAATCGTGACCGATATGCCCAGTTTGTTGTAAAGCATGCAAGTGTCGAAGCCGTTGAATTAGCTTACTGGGCTTGTTCCAGTATACAAATTTAACAAATGAATTTTTAGGTGTAAACAAAGCATTACCATTATCATCATGACCATTATCACTATTACTATATAGTCCTTTTTGTTCCTCTTGCAATACCACTTCATTTATAGTCTGCGTTGATTTTGATAGTGTTAGAGGTTTCTTGGACGTTGACAACTGTCTTAACATGACTTTTTGAGGACATGATAAGTCCTTTTGAACAAATACTGCACTATTTTTAGCCGCAATATCGTGTTCTTGGACTTGCTTCTTAGCATTTTGATAATTGTTTGTAAACAGCAACCGTGGTTCGTTTGGAGCACTACATTGATGAACACTCACACTTAAAACCTTTCCATTTTTACTTTTCAGATTGCCTGGACATTTTGTTGACCTCTCTTTTGAGCATCGCCAGAATATTATTCCTTTCGCATTCTAACAATTATAGTTATAAGAGTAGCCTTGATAGCGTGCACGTTTCCTACCTTTGTTGGTTGTAGTAAGTTCCATAGTAGTTACTGACCTCTCAGTACGATGTTCACATTACAAAGGTTACAACTGTTTTGCTGATGGAGTGACCTACCATAAGCTTATATATTGACTTATGTGATGGCTTTTTGTGTTGGCTTTCTGTGTTGGCATTTTGTGTTGGCTTTTGTGTTGGCTTTTTGTATTGGCTTGTGTATTGGCTTTTGTATTGGCTTATTTGACAAGTTATTTTTGTCAATGTATTTAGTGGATTTTTTTCTTGGTGTTGGAAAGTATTTGAAAGAGAGGGAATATTTAAAGACTTAACCTCAGCTCACTAACCTAACCTAACCTAACCTAACCTAACTTCTCCTAACCTAACCTAACCTAACCCAACTTTACCTAACCTTACTTCACCTAACCTAACCTAACCTAACCTAACTTCACCTAACCTGACCTTTCAACTCTCAGATGATAAGTAAATTCTGGGCATAGTCGAGTTGGAACCCAAGACCTCAAGGGTAAAAACCAATTATTTTTGGTACTTTATTTTGGTAGCTTATTTTCTTGGCTAACCTAATTTTACCTAACCTAACCTCAGCTCACTTTGGATATCACTAGTAAGTGTTCACATCCTCCGCTAGGTGGAATGCTCGTTGTTCAGGTAGTGCTCATATTTACCGCTGGGTAACGGAAAATACTTTGCGTGTTGCATGTGACTCTTGTGAAGTTTTACCGCGTGCATGACGTGCTTGTATAAGTTCTATATATAAACTCAATATACAATAAACCAATAAATGTTCAGAACTAACATGTATAGCCAGGTTTAGGGTATATAGGAGACCCCTAGCAAGAAAGGCTGTCTAACCCACTAGTCTACAGCCAGCCTCATCATACGCAGTAAGCACCTGTTGGCAGTAAATCCTAGACCACGTTGTTCATAACATGGCACTTAAACATGCTCTAGATCATGGAATAAAATTGGTTAAAAAAATCAACGTATGCCTTTAGCCAAGGTCTTTGTTTAAACTTTAACGCCATTTCCTCTCCTTGATCTGGATGCTAATCGGTTGTTGATTGGTGATGGTCCAAAGATCTTCATTTGAGATTATGTCTGGCCACCTCACATTCATGATGCGACGCAGACATCTGTTAATGAACACCTGTAGCTGGTTGTTGATCGGTTTTGTGACTTTCCATGTTTCACAGCCGTAGAGAAGAATCGACTTTACGTTGCTATTGAAAAGACGGAGCTTGGTCTTCCTGGAAATGTTTCTATTTCTCCAGATGGGGTAGAGCTGGACAAAGGCACCATTTGCCTTCCTGTTACGGTTTCGAATATCTTCCTCTGCTCCCCCATCATTTGTGACTATACTTCCAAAGTAGAGGAAGGACTCAACTCGTTTAATATCCTTTCCCTTGACTATCAAACAAGCCGTGATGTCAGAATTTAGCCTCATCTATTTGGCCTTGTTGGTGTTGATCATCAGTCCTGCACGTTCTGCTTCTCTCTGCAACCTCCCCAGCTTATCTTCTATGTCTCGGTACCGTTGTGCCATAAGACAAATGTCGTCTGCGAAATCCAGATCTTCAAGCCTGTCATTTATACCTCATTGAATACCCCTCTTCCGTCTTCCCATTACCTTCTTCATCACACTATCCAAGACCAACAGGAACAGATTGGGGTAAAGGACACACCCCTGTCTCACTCCGGAACTGACCTTTATCTTTTCTGTTAATTTGCCTTCGTGAAGAACCTGGCACTCATACCCTTCGTACATCTCTTCCATGATTCTGATGATCTTTGTTGGAATTTTATATTCCTCGAAGGTCTTCCAAATGATTCTTTGATTTACGGAGTCGAAGGCTTTCTCGAAGTCAACAAATGTGAGGTAAAGGGTATTCCGCCACTCCACACTCTGCTCCAGGATGATTCGGAGGGTGTTGATGAGATCCACACAGCTGCAATGTTGTCGAAATCCAGCCTGTTCCTTCCGAAGCCTTTTTTCTACGCAGTCATTCATACGATTCAGGATGACTCTCGCCAGCACTTTGCTTGGAATGGACAGCAAGGTGATACCCCTCCAGTTGTTACAGTTTGTGGTGTCCTCTTTCTTCGGCAACTTGACTAACAACCCCTTCTTCCAGTCGGTCCTAGCAACAGAAAAAGTTGTATTTTGTCAGCGTTTTGACCTTGAATGGTTCTCTGTCTGTCTCTCGCACGTGTTCCCACACCTCTTCACATTCCTCAATCTGAATAAGATTCGTGTACCTTATACTAGTTTCATGTTTTTAATAAGGAACCAAAATGGCTACCTGTTATACATCGGTAGTCCTACTGTCTCAGAACCAAAATGGCGGTCTCTACTTAAACAGCACACCTGCTAGCCACCACGAGCCAAGTAATCTGATATCACACTTCCTGCTGACGTAGACATTCCTGCCTCGTCTGCACCAGCAACAGCTCTCACGAGTCCTCTGGCTAGGTACAATATTCAGTCACCAGTGAGCTGGACTGTGTGCGTGTTAGCATTCAAAACATGTGTGTGTCTTATTATTATTATTATTATTATTATTATTATTATTAAACATTTTACTGTAATAATAATTACTAGCAAGCGGCCATCCTCAATACGTGATCATGTTAACCACATACTTTCATCCTAAAACACATGACTTTACCCAGTTCAATATTTAGTTTATAACATTTCAGGCCAATGGCCTTACCGTTTTGGCTCTTTGCGTACATGCAGATGACTTGGTCGGGCGAATGTTATAGGTTTCCATATTCTAAAACCATTTACTGTGCCAGACAGCAGTCTCGCTTATCACCGTTTACTAGCATGTTAAAGATCCCCTTCAGGGGTAAAAAAAATCCTAGCACACTTAACACATTTTAAAATATTCGCCTCTATCCGTCATAGGAAATGTCACAAAACCAACCGTCATAAGCTGCCCCCGCCATCCCACCAAACTAGCTATTCATTTCTTCCGGACACGGTCACCAAGATCGCCAACGTCTAAGAATCACTTGGTCATATCCTACAACCGTCTGTTGTGTCAGAGAGTGATCTCGCTCAACACTGTTAACTAAAACGTTAAAGATCCCCTTCAGGGGTAAAAATCTTTGAATGCTTGTCACATTTCAAAATATTCGCCTTCATTCATTTGTCATAGGAAAAAAATATCGAAAAGCAACCCCTCGTTTTGCCATACATCGCCCCCTCGAAATAGCTATTTCCAGTATTCACCATGCTCAGTCATAGCCTCGTTGTAACATACGTCAAGCGCTACCGCCTCTCTGTCTACAAACACGCTTTTATTTAAAAAAATACAAAAAATCATTAAAATGCCTAGTTTTTTTTGCCCTAGAGACTTGACATTTATCGTCGTGGTAGAGGGGGTAGGGACCTTTCATTTATGTCTAACATAACTTTTTGTCAACACGTTAGTTTCCAAAATAGTAAAAATTCAAAATTTAAGGGTTTTCAAAAAATCTCAAAATATAAAAAAGTTTTATTATAAAAAAAATTAAGGTCATAGAGACCATTGGTTTGAACTATGGCACAACATTCTATCATGTTTGGTTTTCAAACTATCACCTACTTTCGAAAACAAATTTTTTCAAAAAATAAAAAATAACGAGTGGTCCATAGGAAAGAGGACGTCAGCTCGAGTCCAACGACACCTCATTTGTTAAAATCCAACCATCCGTTCGCCAATGATCACCAATGTTCGCGAGAAAGTAGGCTATCATTTTGTTTTTTCTCCTACACCCTTGAAACTCTTGCCCGCCTAGAGGGCATACCCACCTTTCATTAAAGTCAAAAAAACGTTTTTTCAAAATTCACCGCTTCCAAAATAGCGCCAATCCAAGAAACAAAAAAAATCATTTTTTAAATACAAAAACACATGCTTAGCCAAGAGAACGACATCCCAATGCCAACAATACCTCGTTCGTTAAAATCCAACCACGCGTTCGAGAGATATCGGCCAAAGTTTATATGAAAGTAGGGGGCGACTCAGAACCCCCATTCTAGCACTACTACACAGTTTGTGTCCTAGAGACTTGAAATTTATTTTGGGGGTAGAGGGGGTCAGGGCCATTCATTTACATCAAACTAAATTTTTTTGTAAACTCTTTAGTTTCCAAAATATAAAAATTTCAAAATTTAAGTGTTTTCAAAAAATCTAAAAAAAAAAAATTATTAAAAATAAAGGTCCGAGAGACCATTCGTTTCAACTATGGCACAACGTTCTATCATGTTTGGTTTTCAAACTATCGCCTACTTTCAAAAAATATATATATATATATATATATTTTTTCAAATATATGACGAGTGATCCATAGGAACGAGGACGTCAGCTTGAGTCCAACGACACCTCATTTGTCAACATCCGACCATGGGTTCACCAGATATTAATGATTTAACATGTACAGTCGGGTACAAATAAAATGGTTGAAGCAGAACCCGCCTTGCCCCCCTACTATCATGTACGTGTTAATTTAATTATTAAACTATAGTGTTTGACATGGCGGCTTTTATAATTTGAGATTAATTATAAGTTACACAAGCATCGTTTCCCAAAGAGTTGTGTCTCAGCGCAAACCTACTTATGACAGACGCTTAAATAACTCTCTTCAGTTTCCCTTCAAACAAAACATCTTGAAATAAGAAGCTTATGCTGGAATAAATTGAAGAGCCAGAGATCTTTATTGTTCGAATAAAACACAAACGTACCCAATGTGCAATGGTAAACGGCAGTATAAAGTTGACAGTTTGATGGAGTCTACACCACCACTGTCAGGGCCGTAGCGAGTGATCATGGGCCCTAGGACAAGGTCTTCCGGGCGCCTCCGTTCTTAATCAACCTGCGAAATAATTTTCGAATTACGGTATTAAGGTTGCACATTTTTTACCCCCGCTCTTCCAAGAAAGCTCCGCAGAATTTAGCTTGCGCATTTGAACATCAATTTACTTTGTTTTTAGTAAATCAGACACTCTCCTTTTCTTTTTTTTTTACCCAATGGTAGCTGTTCATTTTTCTACTGCAAGATTTTGTCACTGTTCATTAAAATTCCATTTTCGTTGTATCAGACAGTGTCCAGGCCATGCACCACAAGAATAAGCCATACTCCTTTAAGAAATTGGTTGGTTGCTTTATCCCTCAGTTTAGGGTCTGCGATAACGCGGTCATGTAGCCCCATGTACTTTAGGTGAGTGTAGAATCTGTCAGATAACCGGTGTTAATTGTGATGGCTGTATTAGTGTGTGTGATCTGTAATTCAGGTAAAGACTGCAGACGTTCAATTTTAAGTAGTTCATATTTTGCTACCGTCAACGACACCTATCTGTGAACTTGGCTACTAGATGCCACCGCAACCAGCACCTGGTAGTGAACGTTGGAACTATAGAGCATAAATCATATCTAACCTACAAATTACCCTCACACAATTGTAGGTTGTGGAAGGTTCTTTTACATGCCATAAATCTATTACATGGGCCTGCCGGCTTTACTTCCCCTCCAACGGAAGGCATACTGAGGGATTTTTAACGCTCTTAAGAAATCCGACGACTTCGGCCGGGTTTGAACCCGTGATCTTG
Organism: Meconema thalassinum; assembly: GCA_946902985.2. NCBI lineage: Eukaryota > Metazoa > Arthropoda > Insecta > Orthoptera > Tettigoniidae > Meconema > Meconema thalassinum. Next base: position 2,093,063,335 of record OX336388.2, on the reverse strand, counting down.
GGCATAGAAGCTCAGCATGCTACCAACTACGCCACCAAAGCCGCTCTTTCAGAAATGTAAGACGTAACGAGTCATTTTTTCTGATATTGAATTGAACATTTTACGCTCCACAAAGAGCACTTGAACTTTAGCACGTTATAAGTTAAATGGACAACTCTGGGGCAACTTGGCAATTTTCCCGCAAAAAAATCGAAAAACACAATGGTTATTTATATGGCAAAATTATTGTATAACTATGTTCCCTTTGCAATGTATTGTGTACTATTTACTGGCTGTGTTTACATCGAACAGAGTCGTATACGAAAATGTCATAATAGTTTGGACATGAATGTAAATTGTCCACTCTAACGAGGGAAGTACCCCAGCTCGAACGGCGAAAACCGACTGAAAGTGGGTTTAAAGTATACATTTGTACCTATGTCAATATCTATCAATTCCATTCATCTGTAAAAGTACGTGTTCGGTCGCCAGCGCCATCTGAGTTTGTGAAAATTTGATCACCGTGGCATTTGAGTTTGGACTATTGCAATGCAGGAACATTGTAAATAATGGAGTATGTCTACATGTTGCCCTTGTTAAGGGTGCGCACTGTTCCATTCCGCTGTGTTTTAATCACTTCAATGAAACTCCACATTTACACTCCGACGTCGAATGAAGGACAACACAGTATCTTCCATTGTGGGAAAGATGACTATGTCAACACGGTACTGCATGTGTTAAGATTTTTTGTTGCAAGCAAGTGTTCAACCTTTTGCCAGATGATACTGAACTTCATCTCTTTCTTTATAATGGTCCGAATTTCCTGTTGCACGGTAGTTTCTGCTGCGAATTGTGTTCCTGCAATATTTTTGTAATGTTGCCGCATATATGCTAAAGGTCTAACCAATTGCTAGGAATGGATTTTCCATAATATAATGGTCCGAATTGCCTGTCACACGGTAGTTTCTGGTGCAAATTGTGTTTTTGCAATCTTTGGACGCAGTAACTTCCATACATTGATTGTACACTAATGCGGGGTTTTACAGATAAATGCCCGTGATGGGTAGTAGAACAGACATATCTTCGTATATAAAGCGCACTGCCAGTCGATTTTAGCCGTTCGAGCTGGGGCACTTCCCTCGTAAGTCCTTTTACCAGATCAGCCCCTTCAGCAAATCCGGGGCCCGGGGCTGCAGCTCCGCTGCCCCTCCCTCTCGTTGGACCTACCTGTCGTAACGCTGAACAAGTTAACCTGTACTCTCCACAAAGAAGGACGCTGGTCGCTCCTCCACAGCATCAACTCACATTTCAGGGGAACTTATTCATTGTAAAGGGCCATTATCTTTATGCGCCCCGGTAATCGCGGCAAAGTATGGCGTCATTTGGCTGGCCAGGTGCGGAGCGAATGGACCTCGCAATACCCCGCTCTGCTGACTCTTATCGTTAGTTCACACATGTTTGTCATTCATATAGACGTGTATCTGCAAAGCTTAGACGTTAGCGTGGCACGTTTAGTGAGTATTGTGATTACTGTGATTCTTGGCCAAACCTAGACACCAACTCACATTGCGCGAACGTGTGTGTATCCATAATTCGTATATGGAAAGCAGAAAGTCTTGTTCCGAAAGAAGACAATATTTTTTAAATCAAGTTTCCCGGAAGACCTATGCCTAATGCCAGTACAATTAGGAGGCTCGCTAAACGATTCAAGAAAACCGGCTCCGTAAATAATAAAAAGTTAACAGACAACGTTGTGTTCTTACAGAACGGAAATTAGATGAGATTGTTGTCCATTCATTCATCAGAAGAGGCTTGCCCCGGTGGGTGAGTGGTTATCGTGTCGGTCTGTTAACCCCCAAGCATGCAGGTTCGCTCCTGGCCGTGGTAAGTGATTTTTGAAAGGCGACAAAAATTACGATACGCATGTCATACGATGTTGGCATGTTAAATAACCCATTTGAATTCAGTAGGCCATGTTCATAATGGCAACATTAATCTCAGGATTTTCCGCCAACACAAAGTTCGTCATTTCTCTACTAGAAAGCGCTATAGTGTCAAGGAGCTTAGATATCTAACCTCCTTGACTTTAATAGTGCTTCAAGGAGCGATAAAATTCGATATGCAAGTTGCCCTTTGGGCGTCAATTAACAAAGCTTGCACCCGGCACCCGACGTCATACGATATTATTATTATCAGAAGATGTCAGGTATATCTTACAAGAGAGGGAGGACAGTTTCAGCATCGGCTATGAGCACTGTAAGTACACATTATTGAACATGTTTGGTAAAAATGTAAAAGTGAGCACCATCCACCCGCTGAACCGTGTACTATAGCACGCATAAATAACGGGCCGCTTACCGAGCGGGAATTGAGATTTCGAGCCATCAGTTTGTCATCACTAGGGGTGTTCTTGGGAGGGGAATGCTGAGAACTGTGATTGGGAACCTATGCTTTTTGGCAAGGGGGGGGGGAGAGGAGCGCAGCGCCAACTTTTATTTTCCTTAGTTTCGCGCTTGGAAGATTGTTACAGATAACGAGACGGTTTTCATAAATCTAAATTGAAATGGCAAGTAACCCAATAATTGTTAAATCTCGTTAGAAATGCACTGTTGAGTTTTACTGTGTGTGAATTCTATTGAGAATCGAGTATTCAAAGTTAGGGACTAAACGCAGTTTAATAAGATGAAAAAGAAGGAAATCGCAAACGATCTAAACTAATTATATTTCTGTTATTCCGACGCCAACTTCATAGAGCCCAACCATCTGCCTCCTCCTCACCAAACGGTCGTTCATATTAAAGGTCACGGACCTCAAAATTGAAGTTCGCTGTCGTGTTACTGAGCCACTGTCAGCCTCTTGTGATTAACAGGTGATACCACACTCCCCCACCTTTCCCTCCTTGCCAACAAGGAGTGCTGCCCAATCACGGCTCTCAGCATTCCCCTCCCGAGAACACACCAAGTGAAGGCAACCTGATGGCTCGAAAACTTAACTCCCGCAGGCCAAGGTGGCCCGTTATTTATGCACGCGATAGTACGCACGCCCACGACTAGGGCCAGTCAACGCCGGCTTAGCTTCCTGTGTTTACCGGGGTGCACGAAGATAATGATCCTGTACAAACACTTGCCAGTCGCCGGGAGAGAGATATTGGTTTTGAGAGTGTTTTCACCAACAACCAGCGTCCTTCTTCGCGGAGGTTATAGGGAAACTTGTTCAATGTTGGGACAGGTTGCTGAACAGTCGAGGTGAATGTCTGTGGGCTCCCTTGAACTCTAAACTGTATGCTTTCGTATGACAGAGCGTGTCCAAAACATATTGTGTTCGTTCTAGACACCAGTATATGTTTCATCTAAACAACCCTTAGGCTATAAAACAAGCTATGCTCCTAGCTTTATAATTTTGAGATGCATCAAGGACACCTTATCCCCCCATCCTGGAATCGGTGCCTTTAGAGAATGACATACATACACTACATCAACCAATTATTAATTATAATTTACAACACTGATTTTATTGGATGGACTTCCTGACCGTTTCTAACATGAAACGTCCCCACAGAATACAGATTTGAATTCAAAATAGTACATTATGCAACGAGCCTATAATGGCAATAATTAAGACACGAGTTTTATAATTTACATACGAGTGTCTTAATTACCCTTATAGGCGAGTTGCATGCGACTGTTTATGCTCGACGATAATTATTATAACTATTTTATGTTCGAACATACATATTCACAAATATCTGTCGAGATTTCGCCAGTTTTATGTACTGAACAGAGCGCATGGGACGCTGAGAATGCCATGGCCTCCTCGATTACTCCACTATGACACTAGGCAACGCAGTGAAATTTAAATTACAAGGCCTTGGAACTCAGCGCAGGTGCGATGCTATCCTTATCTAATTAGTCAAATTGAGCCGTGATTGGTGGGAGAAACTGTTTCATAATGAAAATAGTGCTATAATGACCATCATTATGATACAGCTTTCTGACATATAATAGGGTCGAACATAAAGGTTCTATTACATCATGCTGCCTCAGAAATTACAGTTTACGAATTTGCATAACTGGAAATTTATAAAACACCTGTTTTACAACACCTATCATACTATATTAATTTTTAACCTACTCTTCATATTTTGCAATAATAACGAAAAAGTAAAATTATGATATCCCCCGGGCAGATGTGTGTTTGTTTGTTCTTTTGTCTCTCTGTGTTTGTGTCCCTATTAACTCCTAAACGGCTGCAGCTATTAAAACCAAATTTGATATGAATAAAGACCTATATCAGCACATTTCACGGCCATATTGGAAAATTACGTTAGTGCTACAACTGTTGAAAAATCACAATTGAAATTTGAGCTCTATGTTGAATTTCTCAGAAGGTATGCATGGAACTACTCCATAAATAGCACACATATGGATACTAATATTTCAAATAATTTTTAGGAACCCATACATAACAGTTTCTACGCCTAATAAGTTCAATGTTTAACTGCGTGTAACTTCCATACTAATAAATGGATGTCTTCCAAAATTGGCACAATATTTCAGGTTAATTTTAAAATTTTTGTTTCAGCACACCTGAATTTTAATAAGTCGCCTCTCAAAAATTGCGCAATGTTCTGAAAATCAAAGATTGTTGCCCAGTGTTATTAATATCAGCGTATCAAAAACACTCCCTGTTTAATTTTAACCCGCGAGAACTGACGCATGGATATTAAATGACCCGAGTCTTAAATAATGCTCTATATTTCCGTTTAGGCCAGCCCTTATTTCCTGTCGCTTACTGTACCTTCCTTACTAGCCTTGAACTTCACCCTGCAAAAGAAACATGTCCATAGCGTTATGAACACTCAAGTTCTTTCTATATTATTTACGGTTGGGTCAGTTTAACCCATGGCGCCATGACAATTTCCTGCTTACGTTAGTCGGGACAATCTGTAAAAAATAAGGGAGAAAATCCACCTATTTTGGTGCAGCACAATCACATAGCTCACGTTCTTGTTGATCCATGTTTAGGGTCTATGCACACCTTGTTCATCAGCTCCTTTGTTCAAAAATCAAAATGTCCGCTTTGCTGCCTCTATCAAGGCCAATTATAGCCTACTGTTACGAAAGTGTCTCTGAATGTTAATTTTGAAAAATATAAATAAACCTCATTTTATATTGGGAATAGTTCATAGGAAGACACCACGTGTAAAATTTACATAATTGAAATCCGTAAGACTACGATAAAAAAGGAGTGACACACAATGGGTCAAAATCACCCGGTGCCAGTCTTCGAGTTGTTTTTTTTTCTTTTTTTTTTACCGTTAAAATTCCTCAGTATGCCTTCCTTCGGAGGGGAAATAAAGCCGGCGCAGCTGTCCCATGTCATAGATTTAGGGCATGTAAAAGAACCTTCCACTAATTACACTTGTGGATGCAAAAATTCTTAGGTTAGTTTGATAACGCTCTATTATTTCCAACGTTCGCCACCGGGTGCTGACTGCGATGGCATTTAGTAGCCGCGTCCGCAGCTAGGCGTCGTGGGTGGTAGCATTTGGTGGCAAAAGTAGGAACTACTTGAAAAATTAATCGTCTGCAGTCCTTCTACCTGAAGCACAGATAACAAACACACACTAATACAGCCATCGCAATTAACACCGGTTGTCAGACTAATTATACACACACCCAAAGTACATGGGGCTACATGACCGCGTTGTCGCAGCCACAGTTAGTAACCAACCCAACCATATTTTTTCGTGTCAAGGGTTAACAACCCTCAAACAACAGACGATGTTTCATACTTTATGATCTGTAATTGCAGAAAGAACTCTCCATCCACATGCTGAAATCGGTGAATTTGAGGCAATGACATACACAGACTTAAGCAACCAATACCATTCCCTTATGACCTAAATAGTTCTTACAGTAAGACATAAACTTCTTCAAAAACCTTCTCCCCTGAACAGCTTAGAAGAACTACTTGAAACATAAAGCGTCTAAGGAGGGCTCTTGAAATCCATGTGTGTGCACTTGGTAACTGAGATGCAGTGATACCGTACTGGATTACCCGGATGTGGTACCCGATACGGTTAAGACCATGCCTACCCGCATGGAAAGTGATCTGCCTCAATTTCTGGCGTGGCTCTCCACGGGGCAGCAGTGTGAACAGCTTGATGCATAGCGGTCAGATAAAACCATCACGTTCATTCTCGTGTGAACGTCACAGATTACATCCGTGCCAAATTGTCCATGTACATTAACGCGTTTCCACATGCGGTCGTCAAAGAATGATGGAAAGGATTGGAAATTGAAATCTGTACGATTAGAAGACAGCCGACCTCAAATTGCAGGGGCAGCCCATTTAATTTTTAACTAGCAGACTCCAAATTCCTTCGGGTGCGTAGTTGGTAGCATGCTGAGCTTCTATACCCAAGGTCGCGGGTTCAAACCCAGCCGAAGTCGTCAGATTTTAAGAGCGTTAAAAATCCCTCAGTATACCTTCCATCGAAGGGGATTTAAAGCCGACGGTCCCATGTCATAGATTTATGGCATGTTATAGAACCTTCCACTAATTACACTTGTGTGAAGCTAAATTATAGGGTGAATTTGACTAAAGCTCTTAGGTTCCAACGTTCGTTGCCAGGAGCCAACTGCGGTGGCATCTAGTAACCAACTTTAGAACTAGTTGTCATTGAGGGTGGCGTTTGGTTCCAAAAGTAGGAACTACTTAAATTGAATGTATGCAGTCCTTACTTGAATTAAAAACAGATAACACACACTAACACAGTCATCACAATTAACACCGGTTATCAAACAGCACACACACAAAGTACACGGGGCTACATGACCCCGTTGTCACAGCCCCTAAACTGAGGATCCAACCAACCAACTCCGAATTCGATTCCCAGCTCATACAGAGTTTGTTGTTGTTTCATTCTAAGAGCTTGGATATCGTGGTCATTTATCCCCGTGTACTTCGGCGTGACGATTTGAATGAGTTTTTGACTGGTATGGACTCCGTCTTACGGAAAGAATTCATGATGAAAATTAATAAATGTAAAACAAAAATACTGGAATGCCGCCGAAATAAATCTGAAACCTCTATGAAGATCAAATTGGCAGGTGAAAAGCTGAAGGAAGTAGGAGACTCCTGTTACTTAGGAAGCAGAATAACCAGTGATGGACGAAACAAAGAGGATATAAAAAGTAGGTTGGCTCAGGCAAGGAAAGCATTTCTACAAAAAAGGAATCCGTTGACATCGAATATAGATTTAGGTATTAGGAAGTCATTTTTGAAAGCCTTTGTCTGGAGCGTGGCGCTCTATGGAAGTGAAACTTGGACTGTTGGTGCAGCACAAAAGAGGAGAATTGAAGCATTTGAAATGTGGTGTTACAGGTGAATGATGAAGATCAGATGGGTAGATAGGGTGACAAACGAAGAGGGATTTAGACGAGTGGGAGAGGAGAAATGTTTCTGGCGACTGCTAATGAAGAGAAGAGATAGGTTAGTAGGACACATAGTAAGACACCCAGGAATAGCAAGCTTAGTTATGGAAGGAAGGGTTGAGGACAAGAACTGTTGGGGTAGACCAAGGTTAGAATATGTTAAACAGATTGCCTCGGATGTAGGGTGTGGTAGCTATGTCGAGATGAAACGATTAGCTCAGGACAGGGAGACATGTAGAGCTGCATCAAACCAGTGAAAAGACTGAAGACTTAAACTACAACAACTTCGGCGTGATAACCTGTGTTATTGTGTTGTATGTATTAGTGTGTATTTGTAATTCAGGTAAGGATTAGGAAGAAGGCGGTCGTGGCCATCTGTTAGGAACCATCTCGGCATTTGCCTGGAAGAGGGAAGTGAGAAACCATGGAAAACCACTGTTAGGATGGCTGAGATGGGAATCGAACCCACCACTTCTCAGTTTAGCCTCACGAGGTTGAGTGTACCCCAGTCCAGTACTCAAACCAGAATTGTATTTCTTGATTGAGCTGGGAATCGAACCCGGACCTACGGGGTGACAACCAACAATGCTAGCCGCTACACCACAAGGTGATCGGCTCAAATGGAAATGTTATATCTGACTTGAGGGGCCGACCACATATTACGAAATCAACAGGAGAGGGAGATTCGAAGCAAATAATAATAATAATAATAATAATAATAATAATAATAATAATAATAATAATAATAATAATAATAATAATAATAATAATAATAATAATAATAATATCGTATGGCCTAGGGTGCCGGGTGCAAGCTTTGTTATTTGACAGCTAGAGGGTAGCTTGCGTGTCGAATTTTGTTGTTCCTAGAAGCACTATGAAAGTCGCTGGCCCCGTGGTGTTGGAATAGCGCGCCTGCCTCTCACCCGGAGGCCTCGGGCTCGATTCTCGGTTCCGTCAGAGATTTTAAAACTAACGTGTGGGTTGGAACGGGGTGCACTCAGCCTCTTGAGAACAATTGTGTAGCTGTCTGACAGTGAGGCATCGCTCCGATCACGAAAACCAAGATTAACGGCCGAGGGGACCCGATGCGCTGATCACGCGTCATCCCAATATCTGCAGGCCAAATGGCAGGGCAGCGGTCGCTTGGTCGGTCTAGGCCCTTCATGGGCTGTATAGTGCCAGGGGTTGAATGTTTCTTTTTTACTATGAAAGTCTAGGAGGTGAGATATCTAAGCTCCATGATACTATAGCGCTTTCTAGTAGAGAAATGAGGAACATTGTGATGGCGGAAAATCACGAGATTAATTTTGCCATTTTGAACACGGCCTACTGAAATCAAATGGGTTCTTTAACATGCCAATATTGTATGAAATACGTATCGTGAATTTTGCCGCCTTTCAAAAATGACTTACCACGGCCAGGAGCGAACCTGCATGCTTGGGGTTGGTAATCCGACACGATAACCACTCAACCACCGTGACAAGCTAATGATTAGGTTGGTAACGTACGTGGAGGGGGGTAAACAAAATGATCACGTAATTAGTTAACAAATAAGAAATATTGTCGCCTCCGTTGCGTGGCGGTCAGCATGCTTAGCTGCCGCCCCGGAGGTCCTGGGTTCGATTCCCGGCTCTGCCACGAAATTTGAAAAGTGGTATGAGGACTGGAACGGGGTCTACTCAGCCTCGGGTGGTCCAAATGAGTAGAAGGGGTTCGATTCCCACCTCAGCCATCCTCGAAGTGGTTTTCCGTGGTTTCCCACTTCGGGAAAATGCCGGGATGATACCTACTGTAAGGCCACGACCGCCTCCTTCCCGCTTCCTAGCCTATCCATCCCAATCTTCCATCCCTTCCCATCCCTCATGAGGCCCCTGTTCACTTTGCAGGTGAGGCCGCCTGGGCGAAGTGCTGATCACACCTCCCCAGTTGTATCCATCCCGACCAGATGTTCCAAGCTCCAGGACACTGCCCATAGAGGCGGTAGTGGTGAGTTCCCTCGCTGAGTCCGTGGGAACTACCAACCTAGAGGGTAAATTGACTAAAAAAAATAAGAAATATCAACTCATTTTACGCTCGACGCAGCTTTCCAGTCACGCTGACGGAAGGCGCGAGCAAATCCACTGCGTGGGACGTAGGGGAATTCCCCTGGACGTACGTTTCCTAGTCCTTGTTTCGCCCCGAAAGCAACTCAGGAAACTGCAGCGTTATATTGTTTACAGTAAATGATATCCCAGAGTCTGTGACATTGTGTTTCTTGTCTCATTTATGTATGCGGATAAATCGTGATGAAATCCGAAGCCATCGCTTCGTGATTAAGTCACGCGAAGTGAGAGGGGGGTGATGAGATAATTACACGTTAAAACATGGGTGCGAGTAAAAAAATGACCTATAAGTGATAACTTAATAAATGTGGATGGCCCCTGAGGACTGGAATGGGATGCACTGAACCTCGTGCGGACAATTGTGTGACTGTTCGATATTTGAAGTTGCACCTCATGGCCCAAAAGCAACACTTAAGCTTGATGGTAGTTAGTGGTAGACTGCCCGACTAAAGACACCAAGATCGATTCCCAGCCGTGGAAGTCAGATTTTTAGTGCAGAAAAATCCTCGGCACTCCGAGACGTATGATGTTGGCTTGTAAGAGACCTCTCGTATCACATTTGGTGATTAGAAGACACACATCATTAATTCTCAGCCACAGATTACCCAATAAAATTCTGGTTTTTACCACCAGTTGGCAGTGTTGAACAACGTTCAAACTGGAGAGTAGATCACTTCAGCGACCCCAAATCTTAAATCTACGCCAGGTAGCTGAGGACATATTATTATTATTATTATTATTATTATTATTATTATTATTATTATTATTATTATTATTATTATTATGATTATTACCATTTATTTAATCGATTGTTCCTCTTTAGGAGAGCTAATGAACTCGAATACATGATTTCCTCTTCTGGCGTTTTCCCGCTTCTCTTCCCAAAATTTCTTCATCATCTCCTCAGAATGCTCCTTCTTCCGCTCAGCTGTTCATTTTCTTCCAGACTGTCGTGATGGTCTATGCTCAAACTTAACATTTTTGATTTTATTCCGGCACTCGGTGCGTTCCTCGAGATTTTCTGTTGACCTGTTGTAGGTCCCTCGGGACCTCTGTCAGCCACTCCGTGCCACACTTACTCTGTGTTATAACGTTGAGCAATTTCTTCGCCGTTCAGAAGTTCTCCATCCTGTAAATGTGTGTATAAAACTGTGCTCGGCGTTTTCTGATTACGTCCTTTATCGTGTGGATCATTTGGTTGAGTTCGTTTTGAGGTCTCTTCATCCAAATACCGTTATTACTAACTGTCCCGTAAATCTTTCTGAGAATATTTCTTTCCTGTTTTTCTATGTCCCTAATTTTGTAATGACCGTCGATCACCATTGTTTTGGCTGCCTAAGTTGCTTCTGGAAGAATCACTGTTGTATGTTCATTATTATTATTATTATTTTCATTTGACACTGTTGTATTTCAGTGTCCAGTCTAGCCTGCTAGCCTCTATTTGCGAACGAGTCTCCTCAATGATCCCCTATTATCAGTTAGGACTACAGCCTCTTTCTGCTTCTGAACTTCCTGCCTTGAAACCGTTCAACAATGAATCTATTCAACACCTCCTATGTCTACCTTTGTTCCTCCTGCCCTCTATAGTTCAGTTCACTAACGTCTTAGGTAATCTCTCCTTCCTTATTTTCATTACATGACCTCATCATCTGGGCCATCTCATCCGAACAGCCTCATCTAACGTGTTCATTTCTAACATAGCTTTTATCTCTTAGTTACCCTTATGCCATTACTCTCTCATTTATTTGTCAAAGCAATCATTCGCGTTACCCTCATATCAGTTACCTCCACCCAGTTCTTGCTCCCTTCCAGCAAGGTTGGTCTGAATACAAAGTGATATAGAGTAGAGAGAATTTCGTCGCTACATTAACATGATTATTATTATTATTCTCTCTTGTATACACGCCTAATATTACTAAAGGCGGGAAACGAACACAAACGTGATTCTAGGTGATATACTAATTCATTTGCGTGGAGGAGAGGTTTAAAAGCTTTCCATCTGTTGAGCAAGTGTTGACAGAGTTTTCAACGCATGTCACTGTACCGATGGGAAGTCCCAATGCTGTCAGAATTCTAGTTAGTTATTGTTGTTGTAAGGGGCGGAACTACGAGGTGACAGAATTCTCTTCAGAGATGTTGGTACAACACCTGTGACTGAGAGGACCAGTGGTATAACGGCACATTTTCATGATGTCACATCTTCGTTATTTCTTCTGCCAACTCACTATATTTGCAGAATTTTTGACTGTACATTATTAATATTATTATTGTTTTCCATTTGAATTGAGCTTCTACGGACTGTATGTTGACTGTCATTTTCATTTGTGTCTAGATCTTGTTCTTCTAACAGCCTTGACATTCCCCCAGTATTTCTTGAGCCCATCGATAAGTGCATTCATACGTGCTACTGGAAGAGGCTCCCTTCGTCTTCTGAACGCAGTTTCCACTTTTAAATCCTGGTAGTTTATAATAGTTTCTCTAAATTCACATCTGCTGCGAATTGCCGATTATTATTATTATTATTATGCTTGCCACGGTGGGTGAGTGGTTATCGTGTCGGAATACCAACCCCAAGCATGCAGGTTCGCTCCTGGCCGTGGTAAATAATATTTGAAACGCGAAAAAATCACGGTGCGTATGTCATACGATGTTGGCATGTTAAGAAACACATTTGAATTCAGTAGGCCGTGTTCATAATCGCAAAATTAATCTCGGGATATTCCGCCAACACAAAAAGTTCCTCCTTTCTCTACTAGAAAGCGCTATAGTGTCAAGGAGCTTAGATATCAAACCTCCTTGACTTTCATAGCGCTCCAAGGAGCGATTTAATTCGACATACAAGCTGCCCTCTGTGTGGCAATTAACAATGCTTGCACCCGGCAACCGAGGCCATACGATATTATTATCTTTATTTACTCAACTTACAACCGGGTGAGTTAGCCGAGGTCGTTGCGGCATGACTGTTGACAGTCGCTCACATCCGGGAGGCGAGGAGGTTCGAATCCCCCCGCCGGCAACCTTGAAGATGGTCTTCTGTGGTTTCCCATCTTCCTTCCAGGCAAATGCCGGGGTTGGTCCTTAACTATAGCCCACAGCCGCTACCTTCCAACTCCTCGACCCTCCCTTCCAACATTCCTCCCCAACGGTACTTGTAGCTCACCCATTGGGTGTCCGTCTCGAAGCAGCTAAAAAACTGGCGAGCCGAACATGTCCTCGGACACTCCCGGCACTAAAAGCCATACGCTAAAAAAAAAAAAACAACAACAACTTACAGTTGGTAACATTACTCATATCGGTACATTACGTACAAGAAAATGAGTCAAGTCACACTTTGAAAACACTATAGCATACATTTTCAAACTATATAACGTAGACGTTTGACAGTTACTTTTCTATTTCAGTAATGTTTCCACGCATCCTTTTCACAAAAGGGTCCAAGAAAATCCTAGTGTCTATTTAAACTCCCCTAACGATGCTGCAGGTCTCAGAATTGCAGCCTTTTGTGCAATAATGTGGGTATATATGGGAAGATTTTGTGTGGCTTGATTTTCTGAAAAGGATTTAGGTGTCAGGCCAGTGGGAGAAAGGAGGAAAGGAGGAATCGTCACATTTTTAGTCTATTTTCATTTATGAAAGAAAAAAAAGCTGATAAGATACCTTTTGTCCGTGTGTCTGTCTGTGTGTGCATGTGTGATGGTGTGTCCCCCCTCCCTCTAATAACTTCCAAACGGCTGGAACGATTTCAATGAAACTCGATAAGTTAATAGGACTATTCAGAACGACCCCGACCGTGCCCTTCAAATTTTGTTACGTCACACCAATCCAACATGACGGACATTTCACCAGCATTCAATATCTCCGAAACTATTACCGACATTACCCTGGAATATTTTACGGTGATAAAGAGAACTACTAGAAGTTCACCTATGTGACTTTTGAAAACCTGGTAACTACAAAACCAGCATGGCGGCCAAGCGAAGTTGCGACTTTTAAATCGACGTTTCTCGCATTATAACCAACCAAACGCTATAAAACTTGGTTCAGTATATGTTTATACACATTGTAATGCATCGACATCTAACTTCTTTCAATTGTTTACATAACCTCAAGATGGCGGCTGTGCGAAATATTTCACCGGCATTCTAAGTCTCTAAAACTATTAGTGGTAGCACCCTGAAATTTTGTATGGTGATAAAGGACACTGCTGCAAGTTCATCCATAAGACTTTCAAAAACCGGTCAAGTACAGAATGAATATGGCGGCTAAGTGAAAATGAAAATTTTAAATAGACCTTTCTCGCGGTTTAATGATCCAAACGCAATTAAACTTGGCACAGGAAATGGTTATACACATTGTAATGCACTGGTATCTAACTTAGTTCAATTGTTTACATAGCCTCAAGATGTAGGCTGTGAGAATTTTAAAAATAAGTTCATATTTCTTGTGTCCTAATCATGCGATCGTAGTGAAAGTTTGAATAATGAACCTATGCAATAATTTTCCTTTAATGGTACATGACTCTATGGCCTATACATGTAACAATCCAACATGGCGACCACCCGAAATATTTAAGTGGATCTCAATATCTACGAATCTATTACAGCAATCAAACTGATTTTTTTAATGTTCATAGGGGCTATGAACATAAGTTCACATATAGGACTTTCAATAACCTGGTGATCAAATGTCCAACATGGCGGCGACGCGAAATATAAATATTCACATGGTCGTTTCTCACAATTTAACCATCCGAGTGCAGTGACACTTGGTACAGTAAACCTTTATACTAATGTTAATCCACTAGCATCTATTTTTTTCAATTGTTTCCTTAACCACGAGATGGCAGCTGTGCGAAATTTTAAAATCTCGTTTTTACTTCTTGTGTCATAATTATGCGATTGAAGTTTGAATACTACATGAACACAATAATCTTCATGTAACAGTACTTAACTCTATGACCTACATATATAGAAATCCAACATAACGACCATCCGAAATATTTAGTCGGTTCTCAATAATTACGAATCTATTACAGTAATCAACCTGAAATTTTGTATGTTGATAGAGGCAATTAACATAAATAGGATATATGAAAATAGGCTGTATAGTTCTACACGGAACTACTTGTTTTGTCTCCAGATTCTAGCCACCTCCATAGCTAGAGGAGTATATTTATCCATCTTCTCTCTGTATTTATGGTTGATATTATGGTCATTCGGAACAGATATATCAATCAAGTACGTGTGATTATTATTATTTTATTATTATTAGTGTTATTACTTTGGCTAATGATGTCGTCAGACTCAACACTCGTTCCTCAAAATCAGGAGGCTACCAGTCGGGAGCAGTCTTCCTCACGCAACCCTCTGTGGCCCAATGGGATTTCGTTTTATAGGTGCAGCAACTACCGAAACTAAAAGGGAGTAGCATTATTTCCGCTTTCCTCTCTTACTCATCTCCATTCTTCAGCTGTCAACGCCTGAGAGTCATTACCCACTCCAGCAATACACTCATCTCATCACCTACCCACAATTTATAACACCGGGCTAACACTGTGTAATTTACTGAAGTGCCAGTATATAAATTTTTGTTGGAACAAATCGACTTGTCGATGATACTTAAAACAGACGAGCCCTGCCCATCAACCAGCCAGCGATTAAATGGTAGGCAGTTTGAATGATGTTTCAGATTCTAACATTTTACATTGCGTTCCGCTGGGAGCAACTTCGTAATCGTGAAAATATTGTTCCAAATAAAGCTTAGATTATCTCATTCATATCCGGAGAACAAGACGTAAATGCAATTAATTTCATTTTATCCACTAACGAAAGTCAAAGAAGAATCGGCTTCTAGAGGAGACCTCTTTCATCCAGTCTGGAGAACTGACAATGTGAGAATGTGAGTATCAAGGTGCAAGGTGAACAGGAGTACATAGCGCCTACCACAATGTGAATCAGAATACATCATGCATATGTGGTGCTCTTCGAAATAAAGACCATCACTACCGTAGGTCTATAAACACTTTCAATGGACCGTTACCATACATTTGTGTCTTCAATAACATCTAAACTACCCACCGTGCGGCGTCCATTGAAAGTGTTTATAGACCTATAGTAGTTCATAAGACTTTAGACATACCGTAACTCATTTTAGGCGTAGATGTTTCAATCTTTCTTTTTGGTGCACCATACGAGATTCATTTCTAAGGGAATTTTAAGTGCTACGCAAAAAATATTCTTGTATCGTTCTATCATATCGGCTGATGAAGGGGCCAATAATAATATTTAGGCCTCGAAACATGTCCCATTAATGACCACCCAGTGATCTCTATTAATAAAGTATTGATCAGGCGGAACTTTCATCCTATTTAGACTAAAGTGTGACATATCAAACACTTCTTCTGCCATCCGCTGGCGCCGGGGCATGTACTACTAAATAATTAAAATCCCATGGAGGGTTGCTTCCGCCACCCACCTCTGATGTTGAACGTCTATTTGCCATTCGCAACTTTTCTACACTGATGTACCGTTCAGAAGAGGAAATCGGAACCTCCTTCTTGCCTTGATTGACTTGTGGCTTATGACACATTCCACAACAGCGCAGCGTGTTTAGGACAGGAGTGTGGGAGGGTGCTAGTCCGTCTTCTCCTCTCTAGCAAGCTGGCGGGACTGACGGTGGAGGGGTGTCTTAGTCTACCACGGAGAGAGTCTTGTGGCGAGCCGTGGTGCCACAGCCACCAGTGGCTTGACTGGACAGGCCTGCTCTATCCAGTGATGTACATAAAGAGATTTTTAGCCGGCTTTTCATATTTTGCAAAAATGAGGAAAAAGTAGACTTATGAGATCGATCCGGGAAAATGTGTGTCCGTCTGTCCTTCTGTCTGTCTGTCTGTCTGGATGTGTGTGTGTCGTCCCCCCCCCTATTAACTCTTAAACGGCTGCAGCAATCATACCCAAATTTGGTATGAGTGAAGATCTATACCTGAATAGCTCAATGTCATATTTCAAAATAATGTCAGTACTACCAACTGCTGAAATATCGCAATTGAAATTTGTGTTCCATGTTGGATATCTTAGAAGGTATGCATGGGATCTATTCCAAATTTGGCACACTTATAGATAATAATACTTCAGTTTAATTTACAGGAGTCCGTACTTGACAGTGTTACCAAAATGATTCTACGCCTGCTCATTGGTCCAATTTGTAAATGCATATAACTTCTACACTATCAATTGGATTTCATCCAAATTTCGTATGTGCTATGTGTACATAAACAGATATGACTGAGCATTTTCTTAATAGCAACCAGGGCTAACAACTGTTAATAAATGATCTCTGAATTGTTTTAATCCAAATACCAATATATCAGAAAGTAAGCAAGCCGACAGCTTAAAACGATGCACACCTATAGTACCTGACATTCTAGATTAATTTGGAGTACTTAATTTACGTTAGTCCTACAAACATCATTCTAAGCCTGCTGATAGGACCAATTTTTAAATACATGTAAATTCTATACTATCAATTGGATTTCGACCAATTTTCCTATGTGCTATGTGTACCATAACTGATTACTGTGCGTATTCTTAAGAGCAACCAGGGCTGCCAACTGTTAATAAATACTGTCTCTATTATTTTACGCAATATCAATATATCAGACAGTACGCAATCCAAAGGCTCCAAACTTTCCACACGTATAGTACCTGACATTCTAGATTAAGTAGGAGTAACTAATATACGCCAGTTCTGCCAACATATTTCTAAGCCTGCTGATAGGTCCAATTTTAAAATACATGTAACTTCTATACTAACAAATGGATTTCATCCAAAATTGGCTCAACAATAGTTTATTATATTTCAGATTATTTCTGACCAACACATGCATGGCATTTGTTGCCAACATGTTTTTTACGCTCGCTGATAGATCCAATGTCTAGCTGCATGTAACGTCCATGCTATCCATTGGACTTCAACCAAATTTTGTATCATGTACCTTAAGAGATGAAACTGAGAATATATTCAGTCACCATGGAGTCCAACTGTAGTGCTCTATTAGGCTATATTATGCCAGGTATATTTCGAACTAATTAGAAATTTCGATATCACCAACTTAATGTCGTCATTATTCTAGATACGTCCATATAAATTAATCATTGGCATGAATCTTGATGTAAAAGAAGTAGGCTCTTCATTTCGTCAAGGAACTTCTTGTTAACGTTTACGGTTTGTTTGAAGAAGATATTTAAAATAATTTTCCATTTTAAATAATCCTGTAATTATGAGAAGCCAAGGTACGAAATAACATGAAATAATTCACTGCCCTACTGGCTAAGAAGACTCTTCTGTAAGGAACATATTGCGGGGGTTTGGAAACAATCGCTCAATAGGTTGATCCCGAACTACGAGACATTATGGATTGTGCTCCAGTATCTCTCCCTCTGCCACATGTTGTGTGTGTACTTACCGACTTACACTCTGTGCTAGGACATAGATAACTGTGTGTGTGTGCACCTGGGTCATCTCACGACTTTCCCTGGGGCTCCTCTCGTAGAAGCCTTCTGCAGTGCATTGGACACCCTACTGCTCTAAGGGACATGAGGACATGTTTCAGTACCGGTACTGTATTTCTTGTAAGACCACTAGCACACATTTCTACTTTCTTTTTCTTCTCCAAATTACATACGTTGGCTTGGGATAAATCTATCACATAAACCAAATACCGTGCACAGTCTAACATTGTGAGTGTTACCAACCATCTATAAACTTCTAAAAGCTACTCTACTAAAAGGTTAGCTGAGTATACATTCACGGAATCGAAAATAGATGTTTTTCAATCGGCCAACAAAATTGTATCCCATCTTAATGAGTGTTTCCCTATTCCTAGAATTTTTCTTTATCTCATGTAAATTATTTCCATGATTAAGGAAACACCAATTACAATCAAGGACAATCGTGTTGACTGACTGAAAAACATAAAAAATCGATTACTATTGCAACACTGAACAAGAAGTTCCGTGAAGAACTATACAGCCTACTTTTCATGCCAATGATTATTCTACAGAATATGAACCTATCTAGATTAATGACGAAATTAAGTTGGTAATATCGAAATATCTAATTAGTTCACAATATACCTGGTATAATGTAGCCTAATAGAGCACTACAGTTGGCAGCCCTGGTGACTGAATATATTCTTAGTTCCACCTCTTAAGGTACAGAATACAAAATTTGGTTGAAGTCCAATGGACGTTACATGCAGTTAGACACTGGATCTATCAGCACGCATAAAAGCATGTTGGCAACAATGTCATGCGTGTGCTGGTCAGAAATAATCTGAAATATTATGATATCTTGTTGTGCCAATTTTGGATGAAATACATTTGTTAGTATAGAAGTTACATGTATTTTAAAATTCGACATATCAGCAGGCATAGAATCATGTTGGCAGCACTGCCTTGTATTAATTACTCCAAATTAATCTAGAATATCAGGTGCTATACGTGTGCAAAGTATAGAGCTGTTGGCTTGCATACTTTCTGATATATTGATATTAGGGGGGAAAAATATAGACAGCATTTATTAACTGTTGGCAGCCCTGATTGCTCTTAACAATACTTATAGTCATATCTGTTATGGTACACATAGCACATACGAAATTTGGTTGACATCCAACTGATAATATAGAAGTTACATGTATTTAAAAATAGGTACTATCAGCAGGCTTATAATTATGTTGGTAGAACTGACGTATATAAGTTACTCCAAATTAATCTAAAATGTCAGAATATACGTGTGCATAGTTTAAAGCTGTCAGCTTGCATACTTCCTGATATATTGGTATTTGGATTTTAAAAAATAGAGATAGCAATTATTAACAGTTGGCAGCCCTGGTGGCTCTTAAGAATAGGTTCAGTCATATCTATTTATGTACAGATATTACATACAAAATTTGGTTGAAATCCAATTGATAGTGTAGAAGTTATATGCATTTAAACATTGGACCTATCAGAAGGCTTAAAATTATTTTGGCAACACTGTCATGGTTGGCCTCCGGGAAATTAAACTGAAATAGTCTTGTCTACATGTGTGCCAATTTTGGAATAGCTCCCATGCATACCTTGCAGGATATCCAACATGGAGCTCAAATTTCTAGTGCGTTTTTTAAGCAGTTGGTAGCACTGACATCATTTTCAAATATGGACGTGAGATATTCCGGTGCACATCTTTACTCGTACTAAATTTGGTTTTGATTGCTGCAGCCGTTTAGGAGTTGATAGGGGGGGGACACACACACAGCCAGACAGACAGACAGACAGACAGAAGGACAGACAGACAGACAGACAGACAGACACACATTTTCCCGGATCGATCTCATAACTCTACTTTTTCCTCATTTTTGCAAAATGTGAAAAGTAGGCTAAAAATGGCTTACAACACGATAAACTTTCAAGAATACAAATGATGGGAGAGCAAAGATAATAATGTCCAAATTTGGTGAACGCCATTGTATAAAGTCTACGTCGGTTCATGTGGCTCTACAGTGGATATGCTGATATATCGCCAGGAGATGGCAGTCGGGTTTAAACTGCAGTTGTCTTCCCGCTCACTGCTCATCGCGCGTTCCAAAAACTTTAGGTTGGTCACTGTTTCCATTAGTGCGCCTGATACTGCCACACAGTTTAAGGCCTGTAGGAATATCGACGGTAGGAAGGAAGGTAACAATACACACACGTGAAGCCCGATAACAAATTATCATGCAGGAAGTAGTAGCAACTGATTGCCAACCGATATATTTAGGTTTGGAATAGGCGTGTTGCGCATGCCTTTTCTGGCGTGATGACATTAGTTACATAGATAATTCGTGGTTCGTTTGCACAACATATCCATCATACAGAGGTGATGCATCATCAAACATCCCCCGATCCTTTTAAACGAGTAAGGGGGAAGGGGAGGGGGGGGGGGGGCATTCACTCCAATGGTGTTTTGCATAAGAGAGACGCTCGGTTACCACTCAGAGCTCGAGTACACTAGTAAGATTAGCAAGGGCTATAGCGCTCTCTACGTCACTGCCTAGCCAGAGATGTTACCCCTTAACTGTGAAAATATTATTTTCATTATGCAATCGGGGTTGTTGATAACACAGTCAATTACATTTCCTCTTGTCTAACTGACGAGCAATCACTTGTTTTGACATAATGGTTGTGAACTCCAGGTTCTTATAGCTTCTGCCAGTTGACAGTAATCTAAATGTTGCGACGAGTGTCTCATGTTTAGAAATTGCATTTTTCACGCAGGAATTTTGTTTTGTGATATGAGGAGGTATAGCAATTTCAATAAATTATTGTATGTCTCAATGTCCATTCGTAAGTAATTTCGACAGTTTTCAGGCGATGTGATAGTGATCCGCGTTTTGAGGTAATAAACTCAACTTTGATCACCTTTCTCAGAAACCAAACTGCTGGTCGAGTATGCTCAGTTATACAGAACATTAATTCGGAGGTATATCAAATTTCCCAATGCTTCATTTGCTCCCTGGTTTACGTAATCTTATTTTATTAATACTTAGTCAAGCCAGTCTGCAGGTTCATCACGAAATTCATTAAGTAACGTAACATGTAAAAATTGTTCCCTTCTGAGTAGCCAGCGTCTTGTCCAAATTATACGTTGGGTACACATATTTCTTTTATTACGTTTAATTCGCTGTTTACTTGCAGGACAAACTGCGAAAATTGACCACAGTACAAAAACTTCCTCCATGACTATTTCCACAAAAGCGAGTGGTAAAATTGGTGCTGAGAACTGTGCCATTTGGTCTGTACAATATTGTTTTAATCAATCGGATTCGCGCAAACATTTGCACAGTTGCGTGTGAACCCCTGGAACGATGGTGAAACGTCGGCAGCAAATAGACTCTGGACGCGACAAAACAGCCTAAGGTACTGCAGCTAACAACAGCTGCAGCCACGAAAGACTACCAAATATAGATTTAAAGCTTTTATTCATGGCATTGCCATGAGATACAGTACTATCGTTAAGCTGGTTTATGCCATTTAAAGTGGGCTACTATATTGTGTAGTGGGTCTTGGCTTTTGCCCCAGATCTGTCATGCTCCAGTGCCATTTAGCGACATGGAATGATGCACCATATTGTCGTTTTATGAGCGAGTCCAAAGCGCGGGCCGTCTCGCAGTCACGTTAACGTGGCTGTTTGGACGCCAGATGCTGCTACAAAACACTGACTGTGTGATTACATTTTAATGAACACTGGACCTCGCTAATGAGGCTGTTACCTGGACAGTTGGTCTGTCTTCTCTAACGTATGACAATCCATTGCTGGTTTATAATATAATAGTAAATAACTCCATAATTAATTATATTATGTGACATGAAAATGACATTGTTAGCCCTGTTCTTTATTGACGAACAATAATAATAATAATAATAATAATTTTCATTCTGAAACAGAACATTGAAAAGAATTGGGAATATGAGAAGGATATGGTAATGACTTTTATTGATCTAGAAAAGGCCTATGATAGTATCCCTAGAACAAAAGTTTGGGAAAGCTTAACAAATAGGGGGATAGGCAAGGAACTGAGAGACATGATAAATGGAATGTGCATGGATTGCTACAGTCGTGTGAAGACTAGAGTCGGGACCGGAATGGTTTAAAATTGACACTGGACTAAAGCAAGGAAGTGTGTTGTCACCCTTATTCTCCTTAAAGGTGATGGATGACATCATGAAGGCAGCAATGAAAGACTATAGTAGGGCAAAGATGAAGGTAATAATGTATGCAGAAGATGTTGTTATCTGGGGCGAGGTTGAGATGGAAGTACAAGAACAGTTATACGTAATAAATGAAAAGATTGAGCAATGGGCATTGAAGATAAATCTGGAGAAGAGTAAAACAATAGTGATGAGTAGAGACAAGAAAGAAGGAAAAGGAGTAATCAAAGTCGGAGATAAGGAAGTGGTGAAACACTTCAAATACTTGGGAAGTGAGCTGACTGAAGATGGAAGACTAGATTTGGAAATTAGAAGAAGAATACAACTCGGGAGTGCTTTCTACCAACATATACGGGGACTAGTATGGAATAAGGATATACCTACCAATTAAGGCTAAAGAAGTTATGTACTGTGCCCTTTTCAGCATGAAATATGCAAATCATAGTATGCCAGCAATGCTCATATCGGGATTTTCGGGGTTATGGTATGTTCTCCCACTCTGTGACTTACACATTTTGGATTAAATAGAGGATACACTTCCAAAATAAATAAACAAAATCAACTCCTACTATAAAACATTTAATTAACCAAATATATGGCGCTACAACAAATTAAACAAATAAAATGCTGACCCAATTCTAACTTGTTCAGAGTGAACAAGGAATACATAACAAAACAAAGGTTAAATCATAATAAATGGTTTTCATAAACCAACAAACTTATATTTCTTTTCACTTCCATATAGTGTCCTTTTAAACTTCAATACAATCAAGAGCTCCAATAGGCTCGATACTTTTCAATATAAACTGTGTTATCCTTTTTTTTTATAACACATCACTATCTATTATATGAGTATTTTATAATTAAAACTACGAGTATATATAATTCTTATTAAAGTACTGTTACTCATTTACATAAACTTTGGGCTTTCACAATGTTCTCATGTTACCACCTCTCTCAAATCAACAATTCACTACTGTGATTGGGAAAACATTTGCGTACTCCCGAGCTACTGAAGACTACTTGAACATGTCAAAAATTAAGATCACTCCCGGAATCTAATTGTCATCACTAAACTCGTGAATCACTCCATTATATAACATTACATTAGGGATTTATCATTATCTGTCTTAAAAGACCATCATATCAATAGAAAGCAACGATCTGAACTTGCAAGCGGTAATTTTCATCTACAAGAACCTCGGTTCGAAGACCAGGTCGTTAAAACCAACTCTAAAAACTCTGTGTATTATAACTTCAAAACAGACGGCTATTCAAACCTACCACAACATCAATAGCAAGGGGTCTGGCCTGGCCATTTACCGTGATTTATTGCGGGGAGGGAGACTTCACGGTCTACGCCCACACGGGACAAGCGACTCCTAGCTTCATACAACTGTTTCTTAAATGTAGCTCTTTGAAGAAGCAAGTCTTTTCATTCACTTATTTTAACAACTTATTTAGGTTCATTAGACCATTCTCGTAACCTTGGCATTTATTAATTATGAGGTATCCCCATTGGTGGGTAAGATTAATTCAATACAACAACAAATATTTAGGGGCTTCAATAAATAGACGAATCTAGGTTCGACTCTTTCAACTGCCTCGGGAACCATATCCCATACTGGAGGACTTATATATTAGCGACTTATAGTGGCCATTGCCTAGAACCTGCGCTAATAATACAATAACTCTTTCGCACCCTTTTACAATATACACACAACGGCCTCATGATCACATCACTATATAGAGGACTTACCATAGCTCAATTACCACGACCAACTGCCCCTCATAATTAATTTACCAAGTATATTTAACGCATTCCTAGCGTGACAAAATTCTTTAATGCGCTTACCCGCGCTTACATATTATTTAGCCAAGTTGCCTTCCAAAGAACTGATAAATTCAAATAACACCATTTGATTATACATGAGAATTTTATATTAATCCTCTCCCGTGCAATAATCGCTTTATCTTAAGAACATTTGTTCACCACATGTATTAATTCTTTTAACGGAGCTCATAAGCTACTACTTTTCTATAATTCCTCATAATCTTCATTTATACCATTGTTATTATTATTATTATTATTACGCTTGCTTTCATATAATTAAATCATTTAACAAATACACTGATATTTTATTTCTTACATTTCCCCTAAGGGATTTATTCATTTCACAGAATTATCTTATACTTTTCAATTTTTATCGTTCAGATAGCGCTATTATTCTGTTATTTGTTATTCAAAAATATCCCTATTCTCTCATTCTCAGGTGGATTGTACACACATATTCCCCAACACAGAACATAATGAAATGGTTACTCACATGATATGTCGGTCACCGACCGAAATTTCCAGCGATGTTTCATTTTCGCCCACTCAATGTGTTTAAGCCATCTTGATTAATTCCATTTCACACAATGACACTTCTTGATACACATACCCATTATTTAATTTAAACACTGGTAACATATTGAATACAATTTTGTATTCTTTTATCATACACAAATAAATTCACTAAAAATTATTACACTAACATAAATCGTCGTTTCTTTCTAGACACTATTTAGTTTGTCTAGCTAAAGTCTATCCTGTTTACGGCCTCTCGAATACTTTATCGGTGACCTTCCTACTTCCCTAGCCTTTACTGCTATTATTTAGTTTCGTAACTTATTACTTGTTACTGTTCGCTGGTCTCCTGTAGACAACGTTCGGTTTTAAATCCTCACTTCTTATTATTCGGCGCGCTAGCTCCTATCTTTTCAGTACACTAGGCGTTACTTATTTCGTCCGACCCTGATCGGGTTCCTTTACTTTGCTAGAAATGTTTGTTTCACTATTATTGGTACTTCAAAACGTTACGATACTTTCCGTCGTCTAACTGAACTGTTATTTGAAGACCTATCGCCTGTTCTTTAAGTTCGCAGCCGACTTGGACTGTAATACGGAACTTCCACTATAAAGACTGACGCTTGCTGAACTAAATCCTGTACTAGGATTTTTCTAAGTCTTCACACGGCGATACTATGATGATACGTCTCGTAATATGACCTGGACACTGTTATGCAGCACCTCCACACGAGGTCTGCTGTAAACAGCATGATCGGTCTGGCTCTGCCAGGACTTTTATACTTTTTGGCTAAAAAAAGATAAAATCCTCGTCTTTTTCATAACTAACTTTTGAAGCAATAGTCGCACACTATTGAAAATTATATCTCTGGAAAGCTCGTTTTCTAAACGTAAACTGACTTCTTTGCACATGAAAATAGATCGTACAATTCTGAGATATTAAATGATTTTTGCTCTTCAGATACGTGGGCGTTGAATTTTATTTGTAATCCCTACCACCTCGGGTCTCGGGGAACTTTTAATTACGT
Source organism: Meconema thalassinum (assembly GCA_946902985.2). Lineage (NCBI taxonomy): Eukaryota > Metazoa > Arthropoda > Insecta > Orthoptera > Tettigoniidae > Meconema > Meconema thalassinum. The sequence continues at coordinate 2,093,037,706 of OX336388.2, read as the reverse complement.
AATGCCGCATTTGCACTTCTTTCCTGGGCAATTATTAAAACCTTTTTCTCCACACAAAAATCTCTATTCCAAAATGATTCACAATGATGTATTTCTTTTGTTACTTTTATGTTCGCAAATGGCTTAAATCTAATTATTCTTCCTCTTGCACAACTGCGAGGATGCCATTTTACTGCAGCGTTAGCTCAATTTCCGAAACCTTCTCCCGCTCACTCCGAACGGAAAGTTCCTCTCGTTCTAATTATAGCCATGATCGCTCCTTATCGGTGCGTCACGCGTGATATCATTTCCTGGCCACCTGGTCTCTTACTCTTGCACAAGATTAAACCAGTCCTCTTGCATAGAATCTTTCCAAGTCATTTTAAGGACTGTATTTTTCCTTCCTTCTTTTACCAATAAATGATGGATTCGGCGCTTGAACCAACAGTACATGGGTTCAGTACAAAGCATATTATGTTCCTATAATGACATATGCAGCAGAAACTTGGACAAAGACTAAGAGGTATGAGAGCAGAATACAGGCAGCTGAGATGATATTCCTGAGAAGTATGGTCCAGAAAACGAGAAGAGACAGAGTGAGAAATGATGATATACGGAAAGAACTGGGAGTACAGAAACTAAATGACAAACTGGAACAAAACAGATTGAGATGGTTTGGACATGTCAAACGGATGAATGAAGTAAGACTACCAAGACGAGCACTGGAACGACGGATGACAGGGAAGAGAGGACGAGGAAGACCAAGAATGCGTTGGATGGACTCTGTGAAGTATAGCATTAGAAAACGGAACCTGGATTGGAACACTGTGTCCGAAGAGGAGTGGTGGAACGACAGAACAAAGCGGAGAGGAACCATATTTGCCCCCACCCAGTGTCAGCTGGAAAAGGGTAAATGAATATTAATAATAATAACAGAGAGATACTCCACCATCGAGACAGCTTTCCGCAAATGACGACTGAGGCTTTACGGCCACATCATGAGGCTGAATGATGACCGATTAACGAAGAGAATTCTGACACACTTAAGAAAACATAAAGTGACAACAGTCTTGGTTATACAGGCCCAAATTGATCTCAGAAGTGTTAATATCACACAAATAGACATCGAAGATAGAATGACATTCAGACAATAGATACACAGTTGGGAAGTAACACCTGAAGATCGACCAAAGTGAACGGGGAAAAGATGGACGGAGGAACGTCGAGTTTGTCATAGCGAAACGATGAAGGAGTTTTGGAAGACCAAGAATAACACCAGCATATCATAATTTGTTTTATGTGATGGTATGGGTCTAAACAGCTTAAATAAATAAATAAATAAATAAATAATAATAATAACAAGAAAGTAAAGTCCTCCGAAAAGATCTTGGACCAGTGAATAAAGAGGGAGTATGTATTAAGAGACCATCATCAGAAATGTATAAAACCATAGAAACTACCTCCGACGCTTTCAGAAAGAGACGAGCTAAATTCTTTGGTCACATATACAGAATGGACAAGCACAGAATTACGAAACCAATGTTCAACATCACCCTCAACCTTAAAAACAAGTCCAAATGGACACAGGAAACTGAGGATGATCTCAAGCAGCTAAACATCACGATGCACAACATGAATAATCGGGTTTAAGTAAAAAAAAACATAATACAACATATTTTTGATATAGAAGTGCTACCAAAGATGCCAGGAAAAAAGTGGACGGACGAACGGAAGAAAGAACATAGTGCACGAATGAAGAGGATTTTGGAAGAACGTCACCGTAAGACAGGGTTGTCATGAATATTGTTCAAGTTCACACGCTCTTTTAGAAGGGAATGCACGATAGTAATAATAATATTAATATAATAATAATAATAATAATAATAATAATAATAATAATAATAATAATAATAATAATAATAATAATCCTTCCAAATATCGACCTATCACCTGTCTGTGCACCCTGTATAAGATATTTACATCTTGCATTGCACGTAAGATTTATGAACACATAAATCTTCATAACATCCTGGCTGAGGAGCAGAAGGGTTGCATGAAGAAGTCTCAAGGTTGCAAAGGGCAACTTGTAATCCATGCAGTTGCTATGGAACAAGCAGGAAATATGATGCGTAACCTCTACACGATCTTCATTGATTACAAGAATGCTTTTGATTCCGTGCCACATTCCCGGTTAATCCAAACCCTGAAGATATATAAAGTTGATCCTGCCATCATTATAAGTCTGCAACATATGATGTCGCATTGGGGGACCAATTTATTAATGTCTAATGGAGACACATGTTTGGAATCGGGTTTTATTCATATCAAAAGAGGTATCTTTCAGGGTGACAGCTTGAGCCCTCTATGGTTCTGTTTGGCGCTCAATCCGCTATCATCATTGCTGAACAATTCAAAGTGCGGCTTTCCAATTAAGCACCATGATATAGTGAAATACAAAATTTCTCATTTGATGTATATGGATGACATTAAACTGTATGCATCCTCTGAGAAACACATCGACAATCTAATTGCAATATCTGCTTCATTTTCTTCTGATATTGGAATGTCCTTCGGATTAGATAAGTGTCGCACCCTCACCATTCGGCGTGGAAAATTAGAGGCCCGTGCATTTCAACTTGATGACGGTTGTTTCATAAAGGCCATGGAAAAGGTAGTGAGACCTACAAATATCTTGGTCTCCTGCAATCTAATCGAATAGATCATAAAGGTATTAAAGATAGAACCGTAGCTATCTACAATCAACGCCTTAACAAGATTTTAAAATCAAAGTTGAATGGAAAGAATACCTTTAAGGCTATTAATACCTATGCTATTCCTGCTCTGACATACCCTTTCAGTATTATCAAATGGACGCAGACTGACTTGCAGCACATCCTAATTAGGACACGTACCATCTTAACAAAAAACAGATGTCTCCACCCTAAGTCAGCTCTTGAGCGATTGACAATCCCGCGTCAAAGAGGTGGACGAGGGCTCACGGACATTATCCAATTGCATGCAAGGCAAGTGAGGAACCTTCAGAGATACTTTCTGGGCAGACATGACTCTCCCATACATCAAGCTGCTGTGAAGGCAGACGACAAGTGCACACCGCTAGATCTTCTTCACGTAAGGGATATACATTTAGCCACTGATGAGGAATATTCAGCCATCAAGCTTCAGCAGTGGACGCAGAAATCTCTGCATGGTCGTCATCCGTATGATCTCAACCAGAAACATGTCGACATTGATGCGTCCAACAGCTGGTTGAATCATGCGGACCTATTCACTGAGACTGAAGGATTCATGGTTGCAATCCAGGATCATGTTGTGGATACCAAAAACTATCTTAAATATATAGTTAAGGCAAATATTGAGGATGATAAATGCCGAAGATGACAACTAAAACCGGAAACAATTCTACATACGGTATCACAGGAGGCAACCAAGCAATCTCCTGTACTTATTACATGAAGAGGCACAAACAAGTGGCCAAAGTAATGCACCTACACCTTGCTCAAAAGAATTTATTATCTCATAATATTTTGCCATACTATCAGTATGTTCCTGACGCCGTTTTGGAAAATCCTAGACACAAGTTGTTATGGGAACGATCAGTTATTACTGTTAAAACCATACCAGCAAATCGGCCAGATATCGTTCTTGTGGACAAGGTGCAGAAAAGAACCTTACTAATTGATATTGCAGTGCCCAATTCCCATAATCTGCAACAAACCTGCTGTGATAAGATCACCAAATATCTGCCCTTGGCTGAGGAAATACGGCAAATGTGGAGACAGGAAAGAGTAGTGGTTCTGCCCATAGTAATTTTCTACCGGCATCATCCCCAAATCATTGGCTCGCAATCTACGAATATTGGGAATACATCCTGGTCTACATATCACCATGCAGAAGGCCGTCATATTGGAGACCTGTTCCATTGTTCGCTCGTTTCTCAATGTGACACCTTAAGATATTTAACCATACCGTCTCGCAAACAAGCCGACGGTATGTTGATATGTCCCACTTATGTGGTGAAATGAATGTGTAATAATAATAATAGTAATAATAATATTTTTACGGGGGAGGATAAATAAATTTACACACATAATGACGGACTCCTAAGAGGAAGACTACCGACTAAAAGTGCCCCCTGATTTCTGGAACCTAGTCTGGAACCTTTTAATACATTACTTCAGGCTTGGACCATATACTAGTACACTTGTCCTCAACTATTTTTAGCCTACTTTCGATTTTTGCAAAAAAAGAAAGTAGACTTATGAGATCAACACCGGGCGAAAAAGGTGTGTCTGTCTGTGTGTGTGTATGTGTGTGTGAGTCTGTGTGTGTGTGTGTATGCGTGTGTGTGAGTCTGTGTGTGTGTCTGTGTGTGTGTGAGTGTATGTACTCTGAATGTCTGTCCCCCCCTATCAATTCGAACACGGTGAATGCGAATTGAACGAAATTTGGTACAAAGGTAGCACTAGCAAAGGACACCTCAGTGTCATGTTTTATATCGCCGCCATCTTTACTAAAACTGAATGGCGGCCACTCAAACGTTCAAAACGTAAAATCAAATAACGACTAACGAAATCATCCGATCTCTACCAAATTTGGTAACAACATACCTTCGTATAGGATGCGTCTTGTGACCAAGCTACATGGTCGTCCGCCTTACCATTTCAGGATGGCGGCCGTGCGAATTATGCAAACTTTATAATCCATATCATGGGACCCACCAGTTCCGATTATCGAGCCGAGAATCGTTTTAACTGTTCTAAAGGAAGAGGCACGTTCGAAATTAAAAGTTTATTTTGTAATACTATAGTGCAGACGTGATTTTAAAAAGCTGAGCCGATTCAGTAATAAGACAAGATGGCAGCGGATATCTTGTGCCTGACTTATATTTCACTAATTTGAGTATTGCATGCAATATAGCGTACTGATACAAAATAAATAAACTTTGTATGAAATGCTTTATATATAAATAATATACTCCAGTGATGAAATCGTTTAGTATAAATCATTATTTGCTAACAAGTTCTATGTAAGTCATTTTATATAGAACGATATTCGTTGACACAATTAGCTCAGTGGTAGAGCGTTAGCCTATCGGTCAAATGCCTATGGTTCAAACCCGATCAGAGCTAGGTTTTTTGCTTGAAATGTTATGTGTTTATTGTTTTGTAATGACTCAGATGTTTTAAAATTAAGCGTTATATTGTGCATATAATGGTGTAAAATATATATTTAATTAAAACATAATTCACCAGCAGATTTACTCGAGACATCTAGCTGCCAAAAAGGTAACTGCACGCCGACCTACTTATTAACTTCCAGATTTTATTGAAAAGTTTCTTCTTCTGGCCGCTAGAATGCACTCGCTCTGTTAGGATTATATTGTTCGATATTTCACCACTAGATGTCACGACTAGTCTACGTGGGGCTCCATTGATTACTATACCATTGGCATTCTATGCGCATCGAATTTGAAGAATGACAAGATGATACTACGATACATTTTTACTTTTTATTTTAAAGGGTTTGTAACAGCCTATTTTGCGTTACTTGAAAATGTTATTTGAAGTAAAGAACAAAACGATTTCACATAGTAACTGAATTCAAGCCGTTGGTGTTAGTTCAGGTTATTAATTACTACTTTTATTTCAGGCAAATAGCAATCGAAAATATCCACATAGTTTGTATACACACGTCTCTGTAGGGTCATGGAACGATTTGTTAATTCAATTAGGGTTGTGAAAGCCATGCACAACCAGACGTGTAAAGACATGCCTCAACTCAAAGTTGGATGTTGCCCACGGCAGGTCGTATATGTAATAATAATAATAATAATAATAATAATAATAATAATAATAATAATAATAATAATGTTATTGGTTTTACATCCCTTTTAACTACTGCTGCTTTTAGAGACACCGGGGTGCCGGAATTTTGACCCGAAGGGGATCTTTAACGTGCCAGTAAATGTACTGACACGGCTCCCTCGCATTTGTGCACCCTCAAATGCCAGCTGACTGCGCCAGGATACGATCCTGCAACCTAGGGCCCAGTAAGCGAGAACGTTACCGCTGAGCTACGCAGCCAGTCCGGTCGATTATGTCTCCAGATCCATAACATTCTTGATATACTTCTTATCTTTCTTTCTTCAATGATGGTAGCAGTTTTTATCTAGGTTGTGGCGTTTGGTAGAGGTAAATCGTTTCTAAAGTCTTCAACAAAGAATAGTTCTATTATACTCTTTGATAATAACAACGAGTTATAACTATACTCATACATTTAGGAGAAAGTAGGCTATATGTTCTTTACTGAACATCTTGTTTCATTCGTATTTATCCAGATTTTTTTCTTTTTACGTCGAAGAATTTCTTTTGTGTAATGAGCTACATTGTTGCAGTGCGTCTCATCTTGATCCATCATTTCCACGATGTTGTCGGGGATGGTCTGTTGTTCAATCTTCTTTTGAAGTTATTCCTTTTTATCAATCCAATAAATATTAATAATAATAATTTGAAGTTAGACCCAGGCCTCTTTATGCTTATGCAGAACACATTCATACTTTGGACGTGTCGCATAGAATGGCTGTTCTTGGCTAATCCGGCCTGAAGGAGTGAGGGAAAAGAGTAATGCTTCAACAGAATGCAGTCACCGAGAGATTGAAGAATTTGCCTCATGCTGAACTGTATATCTGGGAATGTAAATGTTTTCTTTCCATAAAATGTGATGAGAATGTGTAAGCTAATGGACAAAATAAATATAATACTACAAGCTGACCCGGCAGACGTTGTCCTGCCAATCAAAGAATGTGTTGTAACTTTGTTTCTTGAAGTACTTTTGGATACACAATATTTTTTCAATTTCTGTTAACTGCCTCTAAACTATCGTGAATTGAATTAACAAATTTAGAAACATTGGTTGGAGCGTGCACAACAACTCTCCAAAGTTTCATTGCAAACGGATAAATGGCATTTAACGCCTACTCGATTGGGTTTAAATGATTCGTGCGCTGTCACTCATTTGTTGAATCTACTCGCGCTCATCCAACTGCGAAATGGATTTACTAAGTACTAAATACTAAGTACTTTGTTGAAATGATTCGCGTGCCGTCACACATTTGTTGAATCTACTCGTGGGCTACCTATTGTAAAATGGATTTATTAAGCCAGAAACCTTCCGTAGGGTGTACACAACATCTCACCCAAGTTTCATCGTAATCGGACGAATGGTATTTGAACGCATTCGGGACCTTATTGAAACGCTTCGCCCGTCGTCGCTTATTTGTTGAATCTACTCGTGCGAAACCTCCTGTGAAATGGATTTACTAAGTTAGAAACCCTCACGTAAGTGTACACAACATCTCACCCAAGTTTCGTCGCTATCGGACGAATGGTATTTGAACGCATACGGCACTTTTTTTGAAACGCTTCGCACGTCGCCGCTCATTTGTTGAATCTACTCGTGCGCAACCTCCTGTGAAATGGATTACTAAGTTAGAAGCCTTCACTTAAGTGTACACAACAGCTCATCAAAGTTTCATCTCAATCTATGAATGGAATATAAACTTATACGGGATTTTGTTGAAACGCTTCGCGCGTCGTCACTCATTTGTTGAATCTGTTCGTGTGCTACCTAATGTGAAATTGATTTACTAAGCCAGACGCCTTCCCTGGAGTGTACACAACATCTCACCCAAGTTTCATGGCAATCGGATGAATGGTATATGAACGCATACGGGACTTTGAAACGCTCTAACGTGCAAAGACTAACATTAGAATTCGACATCACTACCACCTTTGGTATAAAACACAACTTTTCGCCACGGGCGGAGTGTAAGTAATGGCGGTAGTTGCACAGATTGCGGCCAGGTGGCTCTAACGTGCAGAGACAAACCGTCCAAAGACATCGGCTTTCACGAAGGCCAAGGCCAGTGGTTTCCATGACGACTGTTTTTGACTGTATATTGTGGTTCTAAAATTGTGTGTAAATTGTGGTTCTAAAATTGTGTTCATTCCACCTACCGGGTCGGATTGTGAATCTAAACCATACATGGACCCACACTAATATACGTACCAAATTCCATCAAAATCGGTTCAGTCGTTTAGGAGGAGTTCAGTCACATACACACGTGTCGCAGAATTATATATATAAAGATAAGATCGAATCCAGTTTAGAACTTTAATCAAGAAGCATCATTTCTCTGACAAAATTACTATCAGGACCAAGAAATCATGGACTGAAAATGGGAGGAATATTTTCATTGCCCAGATGAAGAGATTAATGGAGGAAGAAAAGCTTGTCTTTTATTGCTTTTCAGTCGGTCAACACGGGTTTGCCCAATGGGGTACAAATTATAAATACAGTATGTAAACACATTCCTGGAAAAAATTACATGTATTAGTTAATTATCACACTGAAATGGGCAATTTAGGATTACGCATTTTGACCCTCAAGTGGGCATTATCAGATCCTGTTCACTGCGTGACGGTTAAAATTTTTCACTAAATATTATTTAATTAATTTAATTTAAGTTGTTACTACCGTATTGTAGTAGTTCGTCTTGGATGTCACAAAGGTGAAATCCATTTTTGTCTTGACAGTTTATTTTATAAATTACGTAATAAAAAATGCTTAAAAATGTATATACACGTGTGTAAGGTAAACAATATAGTGGTAAGTCAATAAACAAACACGAAGTTGGCAATGCACTATCAAAATACTATATGTACTGTACTGTCTCGAACTCGTGAAATTTCACAGTGTTGAATTAAACACGTGGTCTCTCGCCAGCCAGGATGAAAAAAACTACATTAGTGCTCCACTGATGGGCAAAAACAAGTAGTTCCGTGACGAACTAATGAGCCTACTTTTTAAACATTTATGAATTAATTTAAAATATTATGATCTTCTGTATTATTGTGCCATGAAAGCCATTTGTTAGTGTAGAAGTTACATGTTTTTAAACAAGTAGTTCCGTGAAGAACTGTACGGCCTATTTTCATTTATCCTACTTATGTTAATTGCCAGTATCAACATACAAAATTTCAATTTGATTGCAGTAATAGATTCGTAGATATTGAGAACTGACTAAATATTTCGGATGGTGCTATGTTGGATTTTATATATGTAGGTCCTAGAGTTATATACTGTTACATGAAGATTATTGAGTACGTGTAGCATTAAAACTTTAATCGCATGATTAGGACACAAGAAGTAGACCTAACAACGAGATTTTAAAATTTCGCACAACTGCCATTTTTGGTTATGGAAACAATTGAAAAAAATCAAATGCCAGTGGATTAACATTCGTATAAGGATTTACTGTACCAAGTTTCACTGCACTCGGATGGTTTAATTACGAGAAACGTCCATGTGAATATGTATAATTCGCGTCGCCGCCATGTTGGATTTGTGATCAACAGGTTATTGAAAGTCCTATAGGTGAACTTATTTTCATAGCCCCTATGAACATAAAAATATTCAGTTTGAGTGCTATAATAGATTCGTAGATATTCAGAGCCGTCTAAATATTTTGGATGGTCGCCATGTTGGATTGTTAAATGTATAGGCCATAGAGTCATGTACCATTAAAGGAAAATTATTGCGTAGGTTCATTATTCAAACTTTCACTTCGATCGCATGATTACGACACAAGAAATAAAAAAATAATTTTAAAATTCGCACAGCCGCCATCTTGAAGTTATGTAAGCAATTGAAATAAATTAGATAGCAGTGCATTACAATGTGTATAAACATTTCCTGTACCAAGTTTCGTTGCGTTTGGAACATTAAATCGCGAGAAAGGTCTATTTAAATTTTCAAATTCGCATGGCCGTCATGTTGGTTTTGTAGTTAATCGGTTTTTGAAAATCTTATAGATGAACTTCCAGTAGTGCCCTTTATCTCCGTACAAAATTTCAGCGTGATACCGCTGATAGTTTCAGAGATATAGAATGCCGGTGAATTATTTCGCACATCCGCCATCTTGTGGTTATGTAAACAATGGAACGAAGTTAGATGTCGGTGCATTACAATGTGTATAAACATATACTGTACCATGTTTTATTGCTTTTGGTTGGTTAAATCGCTAGAAACGTCTATTTAAACATCGCAACTTCGCTAGGCCGCCATGTTGGTTTTGTAGTTACCAGTTTTTCAAGAGTCACATAGGTGAACTTCTAGTAGTTTCCTTTATCACCGTACATAATTCCAGGGTGATATCGGTAACAGTTTCGGAGATATTGAATGCTAATGTAATATTTCGTACAGCCGCCGTGTTGGATTGGTGAGAAGTAACAAAATTTGAAGGGCACGGTCGGGGTCGCCCGGAATAGTGCTATGAACTTACCGAGTTTCAATGAAATCGCTCCGGCCGTTTAGAATTTATTAGGAGGGGGGCACACACACCTAACACACACACACACACACGCGCGCACACGCACACACACACGGACAAAAGGTGATCTCATAAGCCTATTTTTTCAAAATTGAAAATAGGCTAAAAATTGGAATTATCAGCAGGTTTAAATAATGTTGGCAGCACTGACGTAAATTAGTTACTCCAAATTAATTTAGAATGTTAGGTACTATACACATGCAACATTTAGAGCCGTTGGCTTGCATATATTCTGATTTATAGACATTAGGGTAAAAATAGAGAGAGCTTTTATTTACAATTGGCAGCCCTGATGGCTCTTAAGAATACGCATTTTCATATCAGTTATGGTACACAAATCACATACAAAATGTGGTTGAAATCCATTTGATAGTATAGAAGTTACATGCATTTAAAATTTGGACTTTTCATCAAGCTTAAAATCATGTTGGCAGCACTGACGTGTACTAGGTACTCAAAATTAATGTAGAAGGTCATGTACAATACGTGTTCAAAGTTTCGAGCTCTTGTTTTGGATACTTTCTGATATATTGGTATTAGGATGAAAAAAGAGAGAGAGCATTTATTAACAGTTGGCAGCCCTGGTTGCTCTTAAGAATACTCATAGTTAATATTTGTTATCGTACACATAGTACATACGAAATTAGATTGAAATCCAATCGATAGTATAGAAGTTACATGCATTTAGAAATTTGACCTATCAGCAGGCCTAGAATCATGTTGGCAACGCAGTCATGCATAGCCTCCTGGAATTTAAACTGTAATATTATTGTCTATATGGGTGCCAATTTTGAAATAGCTCCAAGATCTTCCATGATATCTAACATGGAGCTCAAATTTCAATTGTGGTTTTTCAGCAGTTGGTTGAACTGACTTAATATTCAAATATGGGCTTGAGGTATTCAAGTATAGATCTTTAGTCATACCAAATTTGGATTCGATTGCTGCTGCCGTTTAGGAGTTGATAGGGGGGGGGGAAGACACACGCACAGCCAGACAGTCAGACAGATAGACAGACAGGAATTTGCCTAGATCGATCTCATAAGTCTACTTTTTCCTCATTTTTGCAAAATGTAAAAAGTAGGCTAAAATAATACTATTAGTAATAATAATAGGTACAGAGAGGGTTAAATTTGATAAGTTACTGCACCTTGTAGAGTACCAAGGCTTATGAATTGTAGACGTGAGAGACAGGGAGGATATAACGAAATCTCGTGCGCTCTTGTTTCTATCACCGATTAGTACCAGCGTCTCCTTTCTTATTTATGGTTATATCTCTGAGCAAAGCGAACACTTAATTTCATTTCGGGTGTAAATTATGATTATTGAATAAATATAGCTCGGTGAGAAGGAGTAATTTGTGGGCGACTCTCTCAGGACTGTTCTTAAAATGCACCAACGTTGTAGTCTTTTGTGCGCTTAGCCGGGCGCTGCTCGTGAAATGGTCCAATGAATGGAGAGTAAGAAAGAGGTAGAGAGAGAATGTAATGCAGCAGTAGAGCAGAAATGCATGAACAGCGCGAGATTTAGAAGCCGTGCTCTGCATTCTAAAGTGGGGACTTGAAAACTTGACGAGAGTTCCGTTCTAACTGAACACTAATTGGTGAGTTCGAGTGGAAAAACGGGCCCAATTATTGTCGTGTTGAAATATTTTAAGAGCAGTGCTAGGGATATATCCATTGATTAACTGCAGTGAATAATAGTTTAATGAGCCAATAGGGATTACCAAAAACAAGTCGGTAGGTTGCGTGTGATTGGTAACTTTCATTTAAGTATATAAAAGCTTCTGTTGCTTAGTACTTGTAAGAGGATGTCATATCTTTTGGGCAAATATGCTACTTATGATTGTCATTTGTTTCCTTATAATCTTTTTTTTCCACTGTTGTAAAATTAACTGTCATGGCATCCAGAAGTGTCAGTAAATTTTTGTTTTGAATTTATATATTTTTTCTTATATAAAAGAAGAAAGAATCCGCGATACGCCGGTGAGCGTAAAAGTAAAATAAGTGTACATGAGTGTAATATTCGTATACTTGTACTATTTACGCATGTACAGCAAGCTCCAAGATTCAGATAACTCTGCAAAACCACATTCATTATTAACCCAGTTATATTTTAGTATTTGTTCAAGTAATTAAGCTAACTAATCAATTGAAGGGTACATTCCAAGATCAAGACAAGTCCAAAAATTAAATTGTTCAGACACTAAGAAAAGCAGTATAGCGTCGTTTGTGCTGAATGAAATAAAATGGCTTTTTGATCTACTATTGTCTCTTCTACCAACAGGTACGGGGAGTAATATGGAACAAGGATATACCAATAAAGGCTAAAAAAGTTATGTACAAAGCATATTAGCCTATGTTCCTATAATGACATATGCAGCAGAAACTTGGGCAATGACTAAGAGGGATGAGAGCAGAGTACAAGCAGTTGAGATGAGATTCCTAAGAAGTATGGTCCAGAAAACGAGGAGAGACAGATAGAGAAATGAAGATATACGGAAAGAACTGGGAGTACAGAAACTAAATGACAAACTGGAGCAAAACAGATTGAGATGGTTTGGACATGTCAAACGGATGAATGAAGTAAGGCTACCAAGACGAGCACTGGAATGACGGATGACAGGGAAGAGAGGACGAGGAAGACCAAGAATGCGTTGGATGGACTCGGTGGAGAATAGCATTAGTAAACGGAATCTGGATTGGAACACCGTGTCGGAAGAGGAATGGTGGAACAACAGAACAAAGTGGAGAGGAACCATATTTGCCCCCACCCAGCGTCAGCTGGAAAAGGGGAAATGAAGATGATTATAATGATTGTCTCACTTACAGCTTTAGATTGCACATAAAGGAAATATATATTTTTACTAGCTGACCCTGAAACGGTCTTTGCTTTGCTCAATGTTGAGCGTACAAATGAAACGTTTTGACTGGTCCTTACTTGCCCTTTGAAATATTTACTCTGCCTTAGATATGTTGTTTTAAAGGGCGCCAAGACCTCAACGCTATGTTGAAATCTAAATTTATATTTTACAACATCTAGCTCTAGTAGAACACCTTCAAGAATCTATTCACTCAGATCGTGGTATGATGTGATCATTAACCCAACAACAATTGTATCAAAAAAAAAAGTCAACCCCTGGCACTATCCAGCCCATGACGGGCTAAGGCCAACCAAGCGACCGCTGCCCAGCCATTTGGCCTGCAGATATTGGGGTGACGCGTGATCAGCGCGTCGGGTCCCCTCGGCCGTTAGTCTTGGTATTCGTGATCGGGGCGCTGTCTCACTGTCAGACAGCTACTCAATTGTCCTCACGAGGCTGAGTGCACCCCGTTCCAACCCTCACGTCAGTTTTAAAATCCCTGACGGAGCCGGGGATCGAACCCGGGGCCTCCGGGTGAGAGGCAGGCGCGCTACCCCAACACCACGGGGCCGGCAACAACAATTGTATCAGGAGAAGGAATTGGTCTATATCTAATGCTACCTACTGAAAGCAAAGATTGCATGGTTAAAGAAATGAATTTATTATATATAACAAGTATTGGAAAATTAATAATAAGAATAAGTTTAAAATTTAAATTGGAGCTTTGCGATTTGAATATTACCGCTAGAAAATTTCGTGAAAACGGATTCGATTAATTACTGATTTTACTCTTATTCCCAAGCTATGAAGTTACTGAATACTGAATATAAAACAAAGAGAAACGAGAGATTGGGTAGTTCTGCGTCATCCGCGCTTACCACTGGAAATTGCCGAAGCATTTCCCTCGTACTGGATGATGAAGAGAGCTTCCCACTGTTTCCTGGACGTCGTCATCTTCTTCGTTAGTTGATGATATCCTGGTAGATTTGATAACTATATGGTCCGAACATTGGAGCCAAACCCTCGTTCAACCATACTGGTCAAGTCTTACACAGAAAGACCTCTACTCCACGGCGCGCCAAACGATATATTGTGCCCTTTTAGCAAGAAATATGCCAATCACAGTATACCAGCGTAGCTCAATTCGGAATTTTCGGGGCAGCGGTAAGTTCCCCCACTCTGTGACTCACATATTTTGGATTAATTACAGGATACACTTGCAAAAATAACAACAAAATCAACTCCTATTTTAACACATTTAATTAATAAAATTAATGGCGCTACAAACATTTTAACAATTTAATTACTGACCCATAATCATCTACTTGTTCCAAATGAACAAGGAATCACAAATATAATAAAACAAATATTGTATTTAAACATATGGTTTCCACATAAACCAACAATTCCTACTTAGTCTTACTTCCATAAAGCATCAACTGTAAGTTTTATATAACTCCGAGCTCTTTTGGCTCCATGCTTTACATAATAATGGTGTCACTCTTGTACACCTCAAATACTACTTTCACATTTTCTTAATTCTCAAAAACAAATGTATAATTATATTTAAAAATTTATGTTAATTATCTAACTCAATATTTTGGGCATGTTCACACATTCAGCTATTATCATCTCTCTTTATTTTCACAAATATATTAAGGTAATCAGGAAATCACTTGTGCACTCCAGAGCGTGAAGATACTTGACACAGTCAAAAAACTATAGTTACTCCCGAAACTTAGTTGCCTTCAATTAACTCGTGGAATCCTACTTCCATACATCATTACAATAGGGATTATTATTTATCTCTTATGTCTTATAAGACCATTATCACATAAGAAACTACGATCTGAACAGGCAAACGAAAATATCAGTCTACAAGGACCTCGGTTCGACTCCCGGGTCGTTAACAACTTTAAACACTCACGGTGTCTTTACTACATCTTATGAGACGGTTCCGGCCCACCTTTAATCTAAGAGAGCCAGGCCATTATACTCGGGCGCGATTTATGACACAGAGGGTGACGGGCGACTCTCTGTCTAACCCACGTTAGCAGCTCCTTTCCAAGGCTTTCAAAACAAACCTTCACATTATACTCAGTCCTGGGGAGAGACCGGGCTTTTACTGTACTGTATCCATTCAAACAAATATTCTTTGGTTCATAGACCACTTTCGTAACCTTGGCATTTATTAATTATGAGAGGGTCCTCATTGATTGGGGAAGATTAATACACATTCGACAACGAAGAATTAAGGGGCTTTTATCATAAGAGGATTCTGAGTTCGAATCTCTTCACATGCCTCGGGAACCATTTCCTTATAGAGGACTTATACAAGACGCGATTTAAAGTCGGCCGTGGCCTACATGACATACGCTCAATAATACCATATATTAGCTCCCTTTTAATACATACACAATGCCTCGTGATACTACGTCACAAATAGAGGACTTATACAATTATCAATTCACTACAATCAACTACCCTCCATAAGTAATTTACCAAGTATTTTAACTTCTACGCTTTCCTAGCGTGACATTTTAATATTATTTGCGCTCCTTTGCGCTATGCATTATTTTAAGCCGAAATGTCTTCCCAAGAACTGATAAATCTCATTAGTAACAATTCATATTATTTTTAATTCTTATATTAATCTTTTCCGTTGCCGATAAATCGCTCCCTTTTAAAACATTCCCTTGAACATCATATCTTACACATACATTAAGGCTTTAACGCTCTTATGTTCACATCAATTTATTTGATCTTTATTTAATATTTCCATACTTAGTTATTAGTATTATCTTTATTCTTTACACAAGCTCAAAAGCTATTTCTTTCATATCTCAACTTTACTTTATTTAAATATCTTTCATGATAATTACTGATATTTCGCTTGCTCTTATGCCATTTCTTAAATACATTAACATTTTTATTCACATATATCCTCTACGGGATTTATTCTTTACATAATTATTTATAATTTCTCAAATTTCTATTATTGTTCAGACCGCGTTCTTGTTTATTCAGTATTTATTTCTTAAAACACATCCCTTTTACTCAAAAACTCCGGTGGATTTGTACACAACCATTTCCTGAAACCAAAATAGAATGAAATTCAGTACTCACATGTTTTTAAGATCGTCCCATGATCTTTATTCTTGTGCGGTGTTTCATTTTGGACCCACTTTGAACTTTTACTCCATATTAAAGGAATTCATCTTATGTACAAACACTTCTTGACATATATTTAAGACACTTAACATTGACGACATTTTTATACACTGATGTGTCCCTTTAGAACACATAATAAACACTCAAAAAATATTAATTTAACACACAATCTTGATAAATTCACACTTCACAATTCTTGATCACTAGGCCGTATTTCTGAGCCTATCACACGTGACCTCTTAATTTCCCGTTTCCAAGGGTGAAATTTATTCAATGTCGGCTTCCTATCCTGCAGAATACGAAAGTCTCGAAACATCTACTGTTCCCTGGAATCCAAATTCTTCTACTCCTATCCTGGATGACCGGCTATTTATCTAGCTTGAACGGCTTCTTTTTAGATCTGGTTATCGATCCTAGCGAAAGTCTATTCGGATCGAGGTCTCCTCACTAACCTCTCGATGACCTATGGATTTAGTTTATAGCAGCTAGTACTTCTCGAGTCTAGTACTTTTAGAATAGTTCGCCTGCTTTTTTGGAGATAATGTTTATAGTCTCCGTGCTTCTTTATTTGATCGGTTCTAGCACTCCTACGTTTCTGAAATACGTTCCGAACCTTATTCTGTTCTTCCCCTTTTGGGTTCTTTAATTTAGATAACAGTTTATCTTTCTGGTACGGTACTTCCGTACGTTATGATATATTCGTTCGTCTATTTAACGACCTATCGCCTTTAAGTCCGACGTTCGCAGCCTGCTCTGACTTTATCTTACGAACTTTCACTATAACTTGTATACAGTCGGGCCTAAATCCTGTAACTAGGATTTTCCTAATCTTTCAATACGGCGATACTTTAAATTTCTTCTTTACCACTCCTTATGGAGGCAAGCAAGTTGTTAATACTGCGACGCCTATGGCTATCGGATATTACTTCTGCGGTGTAACACAGCGTTTCTCCCCTCAAGGAGTACTAGTAACTGTCTTCGATGTGACGCAGAGTTACGCCCCACACGGCTGTCTGAATATTGATGTGCTGTGATGTAGCCTTCCGGCCTATTGAGACTGCATTTACTGTTGATGCTCCAGCGTCACGTCCCCCTGGACGGATTTGTACTGCGTGATGCGTGATTAAGCCCCTCACGGGCTGTCGGAACTGCATGATTGGCTTGGTGAAGCCCGAAGCTTTATACTATTTCACTACAAAAAAATAAGACTCTAGTCCTTTCTGTGGCCAATTTCTAAAATAATGGTGGCACAAATATAAAAATTATACCTTCCGAAAGCTCGTCTTCTCAATGTCAAATAATCTCATTGCCCCTAAGAATCGATCGTGCAATTCGGAGATATTAATTAATTTCTCGTCCTCAATTGTGTGGGTGTTGCATTTCTTTTGCTTTCTCCCCTCCACACAGGCCTTGGTAATTCCCCGATGACGTCGTCTTGCGTTTGCAGTTTTCTCCTGCGCAATTATTAAATGGTTTCTCTTTACTAAAAAATCTCTCATTCGAAATGATTCACTGTACTGTACTTGTTTACTCATTATTATACTTGTAAACGGGTTAAATTTAATTATTTCTCTTCTGGCGCATAAGCGGTGTTGTCAATTTCCAGCAACGTAAGGTCGATTTCCGAGTCAGGCTTCCTTGTTTAATCCTGGGAAATTTCCACTCGGTTATTAATACTCATGACTCGCTCCCTTCTGAATGTCAAGAGGGATGATCTCATCTCACGAACACCTGGTCCTCGCCTCTTGCACCATATTAGGCTAGCATCTTAGCTGGATCTTTCTTTAAGTTACATTAGAAACTATACGTTTCTTTCATTTTTTTCCCAAATGCATGGATTCGCCCTCATTGGACCCTATGGCACATGGGTTCATTTCACCCTTCCTTAGGATAAATAAATTTTCGAAAAATTTTTGAGGAAATTTATTTTAATTAATTTTGTCTTTCTTTTTCCGTCGAATCCATCATAACGTCGTCCGTATTTACTGTTGCTTTATTTCCTTAAAGTTCCTTCCACTAATTGTGTAGGTTGGGTATGCTCGGTCTTTACCCTTTCTTTCTTCTTTATTACATTGAAATTTTCTTTTTCAATAAACTCAATTATCTATTTAAAGTTCCTTTCCTCTCTGGTCTGTGTTTAGGTTGGGTCTTCAAAAGGTCCCATTCATTCATTCATTCCCCTAGTGGTCGACTACACTTCAGGGTCATAAATTTCTTGTCACGTTCGGTGTTTACAACTCTCCCCTCGTCTGGCGCATGCTTCTCCAAACTCGAGTCAACAGTTGGTTTCCTTTCTTCTTTTCTCAAGACGGACTTCTAGTCGGTCTGTTATCTATTCATTATATATTGTCAACCTAATGACTTTCTGTTAATTACCTTGCGGGTGCAATTAGCTTTACCCGTAACTTCATTCATTACAGTTCTCAGACTTCAAGTCTGTTACACTTCATTTGATTTCTAAGAGCTCAGTCTAACCTCACCTGACTCTTTCTGGTTTTCTTCCCCCTTCCTCATCTCTCTTTGAGATGGTATTTCAATCACATATTATTATTCCCTTTATTCTTCGACGGTTGCAAATGGCATAACCCGTCGGCTTATGATGGAATAATCCTTTTCCTTCACCTCTTATCGAGATGGCATTTCCAAAGAGTAATTCTTTTTTCGACTCTTCCAATTCTTTAGGTCTTTCAGATCTCCTTTTCTTCTCTTCTTTTTATCGCTCCCTTTCTTTTTACGGAGCTTCCAGCTGAAATATGCCTGGGCATCCTCTTCCTCCAAGGCATCGTATGTTATTCCACCTCCTTTCATTGTTCCCATGGGGTATCCATTTCCTGGTACACCAACTACCAATTTCGGTCTTCCTCTTTCTTGATTTTCTTCAGAGACTTCTCCTCTCATTTTTTCATTGTTTCCAACAATCTCATCTTTTTCTTTTAGGTTTTCTTGGCTCTTATTGGCATTTGTTTCCCTTTCTCTGTTCTTTTGTTGCCAGTCCTGGTATTTAATCAGCAATTCAAGGATCTGAGCTTTCAATTTTGGTCCTTCTAATGCCGTTTTATCTTCTTGATCCTCCTGAATGTCTTCTAGGTTTTCTTTTTCTATTTCCTTCGTCAAGTCTTGAACCTCTGTTTCCATCGGTGCTTCGTTGACATTTTCTATTTTTGTTTCATCTAATTTCTCTGTTTCTTCAGGAATTATCATTTCCGTTTCTTCGACTATCAATTCCTTTGTTATCTCCTGTTCCGAGATTACTTCTTGCTCTTCCAGCTCGACCTTTTCATCAAAATGAGTCTCTTCAGTTTGCAGCTCGATCTCATTTCGGCTGTCCTCCTGTTCTGGAGTTACGATTTCTTCCTGAATTTCCATTGGTTTCTCTGGAAGGATCTCCAAAATTTCCTCAGTTTCCACTGGAGTCATTATAATTTCTATTTCTTGTTTTTCTTCTTTAATATCAATTTTGGGCTCCTCTGGCACCGTGATTTCTTTTTCTTCGTTAATTGTAGCTGGCTTTTCCTCTTGGGCAACTATTTCATTTATGACCGGGATAGCCATTTCTTTTGCTTTGAGGTCCTCTGCTAATATGTATTCATCATATTGCTTCTGGGCGGCCTCTAATATCTCTGTATATTCTGGAATCTTGACTTTCCTCAATTCAGCTATCTCCTGAATGCTTATTATTCCAGATTCGTCATACATGCTCATTCTGAAACAGTGCATTTTTTCCCGTTCTTTTGTTATCCAATCTTTCTGTTCCTGAACGTAATTTCTTCGGTCGTGCTCTTTGTAAGGGATCTTCCACCCAATCTTATTCCATTTATCTCTTAGTTTTCCTAGTTGCTCCCTTATATCACTTACTTCCTCACTAAATATATTTATCTGTTCCCACGGAGCTATTTCTATTTTTCCTTCCTTCTCCATACGTTCTGCAAATTTCTTCTTTGTTTCTCTTAACGACTCCTTCACATTGGGGATTTCTTTGTACAATTCCTCTAATTCCTGTTTAGGCATTGCGCACCATTTTTTGCTTGCTCTCTTACGAAGTTCATAGATCTTCTTTGTTTCCCCGGAAATACTTTCTCTTTGTTCCTCAATTCCTTATTTTATTCTTAATTCACGACCTTTTAAGTTCCAAAGTTCATCCCTCATCTTATCATACTCCTTATCCATCTCCCTAGGTATCTCCACGAATTCTTTCACTTCATCCCAAGTCGCCATTTCTACCTTTTCCTGATCCTGAACGCAAAAACTATCGTTCTTTTTCCCTTCGTTTTCTGAGCCTACCTGAACCTGCATTGCTACGTGAGACTTTGAATTATCTTCATCATTATCCTTATCTGTATTAATTACATTTTCCCTTGGAATTGGTTTACAATTTTCTTTTTCCATTTTGAGTTCTAAAGGCTCAACATTTACCCTTTTGTCTGCAGACATGTTACCTTCTCTTCGTGTAACTATGTCTCCAGGTGCACGCATGCTTTCTACAGAAACCTTTACAATTTCATTATTTGGGTACTCTTTCTCACCTGTAGTTTTACCTTTTTCTGGGCTCTCGGCCCTTACATTTTCAGAGAGCCTCCGCCTCTCTTCATTTAACAACATCATATTAGAATACAGTGGGCCCCTAATGCCACCACACTAGTACATGCTTGAGAGATGATACTCTGAATCAGTGTGTCCCCATTTCTTAAAAATATACTTTGGTACGGGTATTCACTTACAACGTACCCTTTTGATACTTTTATTCAATTTCATAAACCTTTATGGAAGTATTTAAAATTCAAAATTTCGAAAAACCATTTTTTTCAAAAAATGAAAATTTTGATTTTTCGAGAAAAACTCGGGTTTTCCCTAGGGAAACACATCCCTGCGTACTGGGCGCCAATGAAATGAGATGATTAGGTGTATGATAAAATCATACAGGCCCCACGTTGGAAAACGGTTTAACAATTTAATTAGAGGCCCCACGTTGAAGCCACTACACAAATCAAAACTACTCCGGTTCCAAATAAACACGGAGTCCCTAAGATAACACAAATGTTATTTAAAAAATGTGGGTTCACATAAACCAACATTTTCTTAATTAGTTTTTTTTCATAAAGGTTCCAAAAAAAATGTATACTTACATTTAAAAATCTTATGTTAATTATCTAAATCAATATTTTGGGCATGTTCACACATTCAGCTATTATCATCTCTCTTTATTTTCACAAATATATTAAGGTAATCAGGAAATCACTTGTGCACTCCAGAGCGTGAAGATACTTGACACAGTCAAAAAACTATAGTTACTCCCGAAACTTAGTTGCCTTCAATTAACTCGTGGAATCCTACTTCCATACATCATTACAATAGGGATTATTATTTATCTCTTATGTCTTATAAGACCATTATCACATAAGAAACTACGATCTGAACAGGCAAACGAAAATATCAGTCTACAAGGACCTCGGTTCGACTCCCGGGTCGTTAACAACTTTAAACACTCACGGTGTCTTTACCACATCTTACGAGACGGTTCCGGCCCACCCTTAATCTAAGAGAGCCAGGCCATTATACTCGGGCGCGATTTATGACACAGAGGGTGACGGGCGACTCTCTGTCTAACCCACGTTAGCAGCTCCTTTCCAAGGCTTTCAAAACAAACCTTCACATTATACTCAGTCCTGGGGAGAGACCGGGCTTTTACTGTACTGTATCCATTCAAACAAATATTCTTTGGTTCATAGACCACTTTCGTAACCTTGGCATTTATTAATTATGAGAGGGTCCTCATTGATTGGGGAAGATTAATACACATTCGACAACGAAGAATTAAGGGGCTTTTATCATAAGAGGATTCTGAGTTCGAATCTCTTCACATGCCTCGGGAACCATTTCCTTATAGAGGACTTATACAAGACGCGATTTAAAGTCGGCCGTGGCCTACATGACATACGCTCAATAATACCATATATTAGCTCCCTTTTAATACATACACAATGCCTCGTGATACTACGTCACAAATAGAGGACTTATACAATTATCAATTCACTACAATCAACTACCCTCCATAAGTAATTTACCAAGTATTTTAACTTCTACGCTTTCCTAGCGTGACATTTTAATATTATTTGCGCTCCTTTGCGCTATGCATTATTTTAAGCCGAAATGTCTTCCCAAGAACTGATAAATCTCATTAGTAACAATTCATATTATTTTTAATTCTTATATTAATCTTTTCCGTTGCCGATAAATCGCTCCCTTTTAAAACATTCCCTTGAACATCATATCTTACACATACATTAAGGCTTTAACGCTCTTATGTTCACATCAATTTATTTGATCTTTATTTAATATTTCCATACTTAGTTATTAGTATTATCTTTATTCTTTACACAAGCTCAAAAGCTATTTCTTTCATATCTCAACTTTACTTTATTTAAATATCTTTCATGATAATTACTGATATTTCGCTTGCTCTTATGCCATTTCTTAAATACATTACATTTTTATTCACATATATCCTCTACGGGATTTATTCTTTACATAATTATTTATAATTTCTCAAATTTCTATTATTGTTCAGACCGCGTTCTTGTTTATTCAGTATTTATTTCTTAAAACACATCCCTTTTACTCAAAAACTCCGGTGGATTTGTACACAACCATTTCCTGAAACCAAAATAGAATGAAATTCAGTACTCACATGTTTTTAAGATCGTCCCATGATCTTTATTCTTGTGCGGTGTTTCATTTTGGACCCACTTTGAACTTTTACTCCATATTAAAGGAATTCATCTTATGTACAAACACTTCTTGACATATATTTAAGACACTTAACATTGACGACATTTTTATACACTGATGTGTCCCTTTAGAACACATAATAAACACTCAAAAAATATTAATTTAACACACAATCTTGATAAATTTACACTTCACAATTCTTGATCACTAGGCCGTATTTCTGAGCCTATCACACGTGACCTCTTAATTTCCCGTTTCCAAGGGTGAAATTTATTCAATGTCGGCTTCCTATCCTGCAGAATACGAAAGTCTCGAAACATCTACTGTTCCCTGGAATCCAAATTCTTCTACTCCTATCCTGGATGACCGGCTATTTATCTAGCTTGAACGGCTTCTTTTTAGATCTGGTTATCGATCCTAGCGAAAGTCTATTCGGATCGAGGTCTCCTCACTAACCTCTCGATGACCTATGGATTTAGTTTATAGCAGCTAGTACTTCTCGAGTCTAGTACTTTTAGAATAGTTCGCCTGCTTTTTTGGAGATAATGTTTATAGTCTCCGTGCTTCTTTATTTGATCGGTTCTAGCACTCCTACGTTTCTGAAATACGTTCCGAACCTTATTCTGTTCTTCCCCTTTTGGGTTCTTTAATTTAGATAACAGTTTATCTTTCTGGTACGGTACTTCCGTACGTTATGATATATTCGTTCGTCTATTTAACGACCTATCGCCTTTAAGTCCGACGTTCGCAGCCTGCTCTGACTTTATCTTACGAACTTTCACTATAACTTGTATACAGTCGGGCCTAAATCCTGTAACTAGGATTTTCCTAATCTTTCAATACGGCGATACTTTAAATTTCTTCTTTACCACTCCTTATGGAGGCAAGCAAGTTGTTAATACTGCGACGCCTATGGCTATCGGATATTACTTCTGCGGTGTAACACAGCGTTTCTCCCCTCAAGGAGTACTAGTAACTGTCTTCGATGTGACGCAGAGTTACGCCCCACACGGCTGTCTGAATATTGATGTGCTGTGATGTAGCCTTCCGGCCTATTGAGACTGCATTTACTGTTGATGCTCCAGCGTCACGTCCCCCTGGACGGATTTGTACTGCGTGATGCGTGATTACGCCCCTCACGGGCTGTCGGAACTGCATGATTGGCTTGGTGAAGCCCGAAGCTTTATACTATTTCACTACAAAAAAATAAGACTCTAGTCCTTTCTGTGGCCAATTTCTAAAATAATGGTGGCACAAATATAAAAATTATACCTTCCGAAAGCTCGTCTTCTCAATGTCAAATAATCTCATTGCCCCTAAGAATCGATCGTGCAATTCGGAGATATTAATTAATTTCTCGTCCTCAATTGTGTGGGTGTTGCATTTCTTTTGCTTTCTCCCCTCCACACAGGCCTTGGTAATTCCCCGATGACGTCGTCTTGCGTTTGCAGTTTTCTCCTGCGCAATTATTAAATGGTTTCTCTTTACTAAAAAATCTCTCATTCGAAATGATTCACTGTACTGTACTTGTTTACTCATTATTATACTTGTAAACGGGTTAAATTTAATTATTTCTCTTCTGGCGCATAAGCGGTGTTGTCAATTTCCAGCAACGTAAGGTCGATTTCCGAGTCAGGCTTCCTTGTTTAATCCTGGGAAATTTCCACTCGGTTATTAATACTCATGACTCGCTCCCTTCTGAATGTCAAGAGGGATGATCTCATCTCACGAACACCTGGTCCTCGCCTCTTGCACCATATTAGGCTAGCATCTTAGCTGGATCTTTCTTTAAGTTACATTAGAAACTATACGTTTCTTTCATTTTTTCCCCAAATGCATGGATTCGCCCTCATTGGACCCTATGGCACATGGGTTCAATATGCACCCGTCGGCTCCCCACTCCGGTGCCGACTTCCACCTTACGTGGTCTCCACTGATTGGCTTAACACCCCCACTATATTCCCCTCCTGAGGCTCGATACACACGGCGCGCGGATGATGTCGATTGCCGTTCCAGACTATATCGCCTTTTATTGACGCTGCAACCCAGGCTTGCGACATACTTCTTGACAAGAATAAGCCTGTATCTGAATTCCCAGTGAGTCATCTCTCTCATAATGCCCTAACTGACAAAACTCCGTAAAATTCCGTAATCATATAATTTTCTATGATAATGTCGTTCGTAATAATTTGCTTGATAGTGTTTTCTATGACATAGAAAACCTATCTGTATGCTTATAATTTTATAAAAATGCTCCAAAAAATACGTTAATAATAATAATAAGTTAATAATAATAATAATAATAATAAATTAACATGAAAGCTTTTCTTGGCTGAACAATTTGCCGCGTAAATAAATATAGAATGGCTTCCTACTGACTTATGCCAGTGGAGTAAAATCCCCTCGAAAAACACGTTACATTTTCACCTCGGATCATCGGATGATTTACCGTGACGACGGTCCATTATCCGATTATCCGAGACACGTTACTAATCCCCATCCAAAATACATATTACATAAATGAAATCATCCTAAATTACAAATATACACTCATAATTTTTCTTTACGCACTTTGCGTCAAAGTTTGTTGTCACTATGGATTGCACTTTGCAAACAGTCCAATGTTTTTCATATAGAACAATGTTCCACGGATATTTCCGCCTCTCAAATTTCTCTATGTTGGAAAAATTGACATAGATAATGTGTGAGCACTATGTATATAAGATGTCACATCACACGCAACAAGGTTGTTCTGATATATGTATATCACCATAGAAGTTCCTAATTTCACTGGAGGTTCCTTCCTTATGGTGAAATTTAATCTCACTGATCACTGAGCACACGATCACACTATTGTGGCATCTGATATATCTATATCACCATAGAACTTCCTAATTTCACTGGAGGTTCCTTCCTTATGGTGAAATTTAATCTCACTGATCACTGAGCACACGATCACACTATTGTGGCATCGCATCGTGGCCATAATACTTAATCTCTCTTTATAACAGACGAAATTAATATTGACTTCTGAAAAAAAAAAAACAGTAAATGCGCATTACATATAACACCAAATATTTCTGTGCCGTAATCGCCCTGTCTTCTTAAGTTCCCATAGACCATATTCTACTTAATACTAGTTCTCAACACAGACCAGTTCTCCTCACACAAATAATACCATTGTACAAATTACCTTAAATTACACACTTACAAATCTTACATGGCGAGGCCGTAAACAGAAATCACGTGTGCGTTATGTATGAGTTTCATGAAGGACTGTCTCGCCTTCTGATGGCCCATCTTTTGTCTCGTGGACGCCTTAAGCAAAAATACCCTGTCCAAGCGCTCACCCATCTCTTGGAGACAAATGGGAATTCACCAGCGCTACCAAATTCTGGCCTTGGTGTATCGAGACATTTTAGTGCTCAAGAGCATCCGACAATCCCGTCATATTTCCCTGTACCTTAAAAACTCTCGTTTACTTACATACTACCCCCCTGTGTGACTTCTGATACGCCTGCCTGGAAGACCAGATCCTCCCACGCACCAAATACCACACTTACTCATTTGATAGGCTGGCTCGCCAGCTAAACACACTTACTTTATGACACATACTTTCGTAGACTATGTATATTATACGTCCCGTATAACCTGTTTCCCTTACTATCCTCCAGCACATATGCTGTTTTTCCAATACGTTTGGAAACCATAAATGTTTCTGCGTCACCTGCTTCCAACCTTGCAAGTGGCTCCCTTTAAATGAACGTCATCACGTTGCTCTACTAGCATATTTCTCAATGTCTGTAACGATGCCATGTTGCTACTGTCCACACATGCTAACCCTACTTTCCTCTGGTGTTACACCTCTACTCGACACTCTATGACCTAAAATTGTCACTTCTGACTGACAGAATGACGACTTAGACAGCTTCAAAGTGAACCCTGCCTGATCTAACTTCTGAAAAACTATATCAAAATGGCGTAGATGCTCCTCAAAACTGCGTGAACTAATTACCATATCATCTATGTAAATGGTTACAAATTCTCCTGTGTCATCCCCTAATGCGATGTTTAAAGCCCTAATTAAAACTGCTGAACTATTATTTAACCCATAAGGTACCCTGCAAAACTGATAACGGTTATATTTATGACTATAAGCTGTAAATGGTCTATCTTCGTATATAAGTGGCACTTGCTAAAAACTGGAACTCAAATCTACACAAGTGAAATACTTCTTCCCCTCAAATGTTTGCATTAATTCCTCTATTGACATAGATTTCAGCTGATCTGAACTAATTCTACTGTTAACCAAACGAGCGTCTAAACAAATACGAACTGTGCCGTCGGCCTTGGGTACCGTGTTCAAAGAATTAACATAAGGACTGTTAGAGTGCTCAATAATCCCATCTTCAAGCATCTGGTTAATTTGTGCCTCAACTGCACTCTGATAAGCGAAAGGTACAGGATATCTATGTCCTGTGAATACTGACCTATCAATAACGTTCAATGAATGTGTATAGCAATTGACCATACCAATGCGATCCTCAAAAACTCTCCTATTACACAATAACACATCATAGAGCCGAACACATTGTTCCACCTCTATATTTCCCTGAAATGCAGCATCACGTAACGAGTCCTCTAGACTACCGTTCGTAATCACACTGCCCACAAAACATGGACAACCCCGCTCTACGGCTGGCGATATCTCATTTAAAGTACAAATCACACCTACAACCCTACTTCTCTGAATATGGTTATTGAACGCTACTTCTACTTCAGAATCTCCCCATTTAAATTTCAAACTCCCTACATCATAACATAAGTTACCAGACACTCTACTTAGCCACTCTGAACCCAAGATAACAATGAATACTAAATTTGGAATTACAAGGCAAGTCTGCTTCTCTACATGATTATTAATTTTAATGTCTACTAAAACTTGCTTAGAAATTACTTTAGACCTCTTCCCAACAGCTGTGATAACAAAAGTGCTTTTAATTGGCATCTCCTCAAAATTTACTCCAGTTCCTTTCATTTTATCATAAAATGCACTACTTATGCAACTCTTCATACAACCACTATCAATTAAAACATCTGTGTACGCCTCGGACACGTTAAATTTAACTATGGGCTCTTACTAAACACTTCCTGAATAATACCTTCATCATTTAGTTCATGTAATAATTCATTTCTTACATTTAGGTCAAAGTGTTCCTGTATAAGTGTATGGACAGGGCATGCTACAGACTGAGATTCTGACCTTACTTCGCAGCCTGGTTCGCGTTTAAAGAACCGCTACAGCTGGCTGTAGTACTACTAACTACTGCACTGGTCTGGTTGTTCTGGCCTGTGTTGTCATTGTTTGGCTGTATATTACTACCACTAGGCTGTCCTCTTCCTTGACCCCTATTCTGGTTGTAATTATTGTCATTATAATTTCTCCCTTGATTTCCCCTGAAATCATTATTTCTCCCTTGATTTCCCCAGAAATCATTGTTCCTCCCTTGATACTGATTACCATAGCCATTTCCTCTGTTCTGATTTAGCTGATTATTATTATTATTATTTATATTTTGAGCGTTGGCCCCTTCGCCACCGTTCCCTGGAACTTCCTGGTGCCTGGCTTCATTAGGCCTATTATTATTATTACCCTGGTTCCTATTGAAATTGTCCTCATAACCCCCTCTACCTAGTGCATCAAATGTGCTTAACAAATTTTCTACTTGTGATATTGTCTTTACATTCTTGATACAAGCAGCCTCCTTGATCCTATAGGGAAAGTGCCTAAGTAGCAACCTCACCACATCACTTTCCTCCTTCAAGCCATCCAGATATTTACACACTAATACCTGTCCTAAAAAGTATTCGGTCATGGTGGAGCTTCCTTTAGGGTTATATTTACCACACACTACACCCTCACGATGCTGCGACTGAATAACCTCATTCCAGAACTTTTCACAGAATTTCATTTTAAAGTCATTAATATCAGTAAACTTGTCTCTGTAGACAGCAAACCAATTCCTCGTTTCCCCCACAAACACTTGTTCTAAAATTTCAACTACCTGGTACCACTCAATACTACCATTTTCCAACCTCTCCCCGAATTCATGAACTCCATTGGGCACCCCTGTCGATTGCTGAACTTACCCAGTTCTACCTCCCTGTGTGTGCTATTCACAAAAACTGGCCTATTCTGACTATTTCTTGCCTGATCCTAGCTTTTAATTTTAATTCTAATTCTACGATTTTCTCCTCAGCCTTCCTCTCAATACCGTTTACTGTTAATTTAATGTTTCCTTCTGATTCTTCTACTTTATCATATAGCTTTGCTTGTTTCTCCTCAATCTTGCTAATGCTCTCTCTATTACTCTCTCTTAAATCATTTACTTCTGCAACTATTTGCGAGTGGACTTTCTCAATTCTACCCCCCAGCTGTTCCTTAACCTTTTTAGTAGCTACCTGAATTTTGTCTATTTCTCCCCCCAATTGTTTTTTGACTTGCTGTGTTTCCAGTTGCACTAGTTCTTTTAAATTTTCAGCCTGTGTACTGATTCTAATTTCTAACTCCTCCTGTACTTTTTCTAAATTTCTGTCTACATCTGCAATAATCTCTTTAGCCTTCTCTTCCATCACCCCTCTGATTTCTCCTCTAATCTGCTCTAATTTCTTATCTAGTTTTAGATTGTTCTCTTCAAATTTCTCATTTAATTTATTGCTCATTTGTTTACTGTTTTGTTCTAATTTAGCATTTAATGTTTCAGTACTCTCTCTATTTTCCCTACTGTTTTGTTCTAATCTGGCGTTTAAGGCATCTGTACTTTCTTTATTTTCCCTACTGTTTTGTTCTAATTTGGCGTTTAAGGCATCTGTACTTTCTTTATTTCCCTACTGTTTTGTTCTAGTTTCGCATTATTTTGCTCGAGTTTAGCGTTGTTTTGTTCTAATTTTTTATTTAAGGCATCACTACTAACTTTGTTCTGAAACATGAACTCGAGAAGTAAAGTTTTTAATTCTGGTTGGCCACCTACACTCCCTGTTTCAGTATCGGGATTTACCTCCGCTACCCCGGTACTACCATCATTCGACATACTGCTCGAATCATCACTCTCCAGTTGATGACCACTACGTAACCTCATCTGTCTTTCTTTCTCATCCCCCATAATGATATACACTGATAAAGACAAATAACCCCCAAAATACAGGCACAGAAATATATACCCTTCTCCTTCCACAAATGTTATTAAGTTTTCAGCCCCAAGTTGTCGGCGACAAAAGAAACGGTCTCTCCACGTTGGGATGACAAGTGAAACAGTTTACCTTTGCTCCACGTTGGGATGACAAAAGAAACGGTTTTTGCTTTGCTCCACGTTGAGCGTACAAATGAAACGTTTTGACAGGTCCTTACTTGCCCTTTGAAATATTTACTCTGCCTAAGATATGTTGTTTTAATGGGCGCCAAGACCTCAACGCTATGTTGAAATCTAAATTTATATTTTACAACATCTAGCTCTAGTAGAACACCTTCAAGAATCTATTCACTCTGATCGTGGTATGATTTGATCATTAACCCAACAACAACTGTATCAGGAGAAGGAATTGGTCTATATCTAATGCTACCTACTGAAAGCAAAGATTGCATGGTAAAAGAAATGAATTTATTATATTTAACAAGTATTGCAAAATTAATAATAAGAATAAGTTTAAAATTTAAATTGGAGCTTTCCGATTTGAATATTACCGCTAGAAAATTACGTGAAAACGGATTCGGATAAATTACTGATTTTACTCTTATTCCCAAGCTATGAAATTACTGAATACTGAATATAAAACAAAGAGAAACGAGAGATTCCGTAGTTCTGCGTCATTCGCGCTTATCACTGGAAATTGCCGAAGCATTTCCCTCGTATTGGATGATGAAGAGAGCTTCCCACTGTTTCCTGGACGTCGTCATCTTCTTCGTTAGTTGATGATATCCTGGTAGATTTGATAACTTTATGGTCCGAACATCGGAGCCAAACACTCGTACAACCATACTGGTCAAGTCATACACAGAAAGTCCTCTACTCCACGGCACGCCAAACGATATATGCACTCGTCGGCTCCCCACTCCGGTGCCGACTTCCACCTTACGTGGTCTCCACAGATTGGCTTAGCACCCCGCTATACCCCCTCATGAGGCTCAATACACACGGCGCGCGGATGATGTCGATTGCCGTTCCAGACTATATCGCCTTTTCTTGACGCTGCAACCCAGGCTTGCGACATACTTCTTGACAAGAATAAGCCTGTATCTGAATTCCCAGTGAGTCATCTCTCTCATAATACCCTAACTGACAAAACTCCCGTAAAATTCCGTAATCATATAATTTTCTATGATAATGTCGTTCGTAATAATTTGCTTGATAGTGTTTTCTGTGACATAGAAAACCTATCTGTATGCTTATAATTTTATAAAAATGCTCCAAAAAATATCTTAATAATAATAATAAGTTAATAATAATAATAATAATAATAATAATAAATTAACATGAAAGCTTCTCTTGGCTGAACAATTTGCCGCGTAAATAATTATAGAATGGCTTCCTACTGACTTATGCCAGTGGTGTAAAATCCCCTCGAAAACACGTTACAACCCGGCAGACGTTGTCCTACCAATCAAAGAAAGAGTTGTAACTTTGTTTCTTGAAGTGATTTTGGATACACAATATTTTTTTCAATTTCTGTTAACTGCCTCTAAACTATCGTGAAATGAATTTACTAATCTAGAAACATTCGTGAGAGCGTGCACAACAACTCTCCAAAGTTTCATCGCAATCGGATAAATGGCATATAACGCATACGGGATTTTATTGGAACGCTTCGTGCGTCGTCACTCATTTGTTACATCTACTCGTGCGCTACCAATATTGTAAAATGGATTTACCAAGTTGAAAACCTTCCCTGGCGTCTGCACAACAACTCATCAATGTTTCATCGGAATCGGATGAATGACATATGAACGCATACGGGATTTTCTTTAAACGATTTGCATGCCATCACTCATTTGTTGAATCTACTCATGCGCTACTTATTAAAGACTGGATTTACTCAGCCAGAAACCTTTCCTGGAGTGTACACAACAATTCACCAAAGTTTCATCGCAATCGGATAAATGGTATATGAACACCTACAGGACTTTGTTGAAACGATTCTCGCGCCATCGCACATTTGTTGAATCTACTCGTGCGCTACCTATTGTAAAATGAATTTACTAAGCCAGATACCTTTACTGGAGTGTACAAAACAATTCACCAAAGTTTCATCGCAATCGGATAAATGGTATATGGACGCATACGGTACTTTGTTGAAATGATTCGCGTGCCGTCACTCATTTGTTGAATCTACTCTTGCGCTATCTATTGTAAAATGGATTTATTAAGCCAGAAACCTTCCGTGGCAGTGTACTCAACATCTCACCCAAGTTTCATCGTAATCGGACGAATGGTATTTGAACGCATACGGGACCTTATGAAACGCTTTGCGCGTCGTCGCTCATTTGTTGAATGTACTCGTGCGCAACTTCCTGTGAAATGGATTTACTAAGTAAGAAACCCTCACGTAAGTGTACACAATATCTCACCATAGTTTCATTGCAATCGGATGAATGGTATATGAACGCAAAGGCTACGGGACTTAGTTTAAACGTTCGCGCGTCGTCGCTCATTTGTTGAATCTACTAGTGCGCTACCTATGGTAAAATTGATTTACTAATCCAGAAGCCTCCCCCTGGAGTGTACACAATATCTCACCCAAGTTTCATCGCTATCGGACGAATGGTATTTGAACGCATACGGGACCTTCTTGAAAAGCTTCGTGCGTCGTCGCTCATTTGTTGAATCTAGTCGTACGCTATCTATTGTAAAATAATTTACTAAGCCAAACACCTTCCCTGGAGTGCACTCAACATCTCACCCAAGTTTCATCGCTATCGGATGAATGGTATATGAACGCATACGTGACTTTGAAACGCTCCAACGTGCAGAGACGAACAGTAGAATTCGACATCACTGCCACCTTTGGTATAAAACACAACTTTCCGCCACGGACGGAGGGTATGTTATGGCGGTAGTTACACAGGTTGCGACCAGGTGGCTCTAACGTGCATAGACAAACCGTCCAAAGACATCAGCTTTCACGAAGGCCAAGGCTAGTGGTTTCCATGACGACTGTTTTTGACTGTATATTGTGGGTCTAAAATTGTGTGTAAATTGTGGTTCTAAAATTGTGTTCATTCCACCTACCGGGTCAGATTGTGAATCTAAACCATACATGGACCCACCCTAATGTACATACCAAATTTCATCAAAATCGGTCCAGTCGTTTAGGAGGAGTTCAGTGACATACACACGTGTCGAAGAATTATATATATAAAGATAAGGGTAGTTGAGAAAACCTACAAAAGCCTTTCAACTAGTGTGGTGTTTCGGGAAATTTAAGTTGAATATAATTTCCACGGTGGGTGAGTGGTTATCGTGTTGGACTGCCAACTCCAAGCTTGCAGGTTCTCTCCTGGCCCTGATAAGTGATTTTTGAAAGGCGAAAAAATCATGGTACGCATGTTATACGTTGTTGGCATGTTAGAGAACCCCTTTGAATTCAGTAGACCGTGTTCATAATGGCAATATTAATCTCGGGATTTTCCGCCAACACTAAGTTCCTCCTATCTCTACTAGAGAGTGCTAGAGTGTCGAGGAGCTTAGATATCTAACCTCCTTGATTTTCATAGCGTTAAAAGGAGCGATAAAATTCGACATGCAAGTTGCCCTCTGGGCGTCAATTAACAAAGCTTGCACCCGGCATCGGAGGCTATACGATATTATTATTATTAGATGGGGGCTTCATTCATTCCATTCCTGACCCGGTCGTAGACTGGAAGCAGGCTGTGGATTTTCATTTTCAGTTGAATATACAAATGAAAACAAAATCCTCAAATACGATAATTTATTATGTAAATCCTAACAAAGTACAAATAATTATTGAATGCCAAACATTGCAGGTAATTAAATATCTTGAAAAAGCATTGGAAATGCATTGGACTTGTCTTAGTTTCGTATACCGTATATAGTAAATATTTTCAATCTTGTTTTTTTGTGTATATTAAAGTATGTTGGTTGGTTCCTTAGTTTAAGGGCTGCGACAACGCGGTCATGTAGCCCCGTGTACATTGGGTGTGTGTAGAATCTGTCTGATAACCGGTGTTAATTGTGATGAATTTATTAGTGTGTTTATCTGTTTTAATTCAAGTAAGGACTGCAGACATTCAATTGATCCAAGTAGTTCCTACTTTTGCCGCCAAACGCCACCGTCAACGACCAACTAGTACATAACTTAGTTACCAGATGCCACCACAGTCGGCTCCTGGCGACGAACGTAGGAACCTAAGAACGTTAATCAAATGTTTAATCTACATATAATTTAGCTTCACACAGGTGTAATTAGTGGAAGGTCCTTTAACATGCCATAAATCTATGACATGGGACCGCCGGCTTTACTTCCCCTCCGAAGAAAGGCATACTGAGGGATTTTTAACGTTCTTAAATAATCCAATGACTTCGGCCGGGTTTTAACCCGCGATCTTGCGCATAGAAGCTCTGCTTGCTACCAACTACGCCACTGAAGCCGCCTTACATAAGTCTATGGCCTACATATAGAACAGTCCAACATGGTGGTCATTCAAAATATTTCACCGGTTCTCAACATCTACGAATCTATTACAGCAATCAAACAAACATTCTGTATGTTGATAGAGGCAATAGAAATAAGTTCACCCTTGGGTTTTCAGCAATGTAGTTCTGTGTCAGGGCCTCATCGCTAACGGTTATCACAGCAGTACTGGTCGTACTTTATTAGGATTTTGTCTCATGTTCGCGGATTAGATTTGGAGGATCGCAACAATTTGTAAGCTGATATAGTAGCTAAAGAAGCAACTCGTCTTCCCCAGCATGATCCTAACATCTTTACTCCCTACAGTGACGCTGTCTCTTTTCTTACCTTTAAGATCCACAAAGAATGATCAACTGACTGGTCACGGCCACTATACACCAAGCTTCATAAGGTCCGAAGAGGATCTACAGATAAATTTGATGTTTCATTTCTTCAGCGCTGTGAACAAGTGCTCCTTACTTGAATTCGAATAGGTCATAGTAAGCAGACTCACGTGCATATCTTCTAAGAGTGAACTCCTCCATTTTGCGATAACTGTTAAAAATGAATAACTGTTGACCACATCATACTTAAACGTCCTCTTTATGATCAACAAAGAACTTTGTATCTAAATGAGATGGGTTGTTCCCTAATCCGGAAAAAATACACGAGATTAATAAGTACACTTGGATGACCAGTTTCAATCGTCAAGCGATTATCATCAGATCCATTACACTTAGGCTATAAAATTTATTTTTGAAAATATGAGTGAAAATATTTAAAATAATTTATTATATACACTTATTTAGTTGCAGTCTTAGTTGAGATAATGCAACTCGTCAATATTTGTTAGTTGTGGTCCATGTTATGTTTTGTTGAGATACTGGAAGTGGTGATTGACATCTGGAATTCGCTTGTTTGCAGTGATTATATGGTTGTTGTAAATGGTCAATTCAGATTGTATTGTACAGGCTACTTATCTGGTTTAGTCTTGCGCGGTCCTGTTGACAGGAGTTAACTTGGTCACTTGGTCAGTTGATCTCAACTAAATACTAAATAAGTGTATATTACATTGTAAATATTTTCGCCCGTATTTTCAGACATACCTAGTAGATTTAATAGACTAAGTGTAATGGATCTGAAGATGATGGTTTGACGATCGAAATTGGTCATCCAAGTGTATTTATTATTCTCATGTAATTTGTTTCAGGATTAAGAGCCTCCGTGGCTTAGGCGGCAGCACGCCGGCCTCTCACCACTGGGTCCGTGGTTCAAATCCCGGTCACTCCATGTGAGATCTGTGCTGGACAAAACGGAGGCAGACAGGTTTTTCTCCGGGTACTCCGGTTTTCCCTGTCAAACTTTCATTCCAGCAACACTCTCCACTATCATTTCATTTCATCTGTCATTCATTTAATCATTGCCCCAGAGGAGTGCGACAGGCTTCGGCAGCCGGCACAGTTCATATCCTCGCCGCTAGATGGGGGCTTCATTCATTCCATTCCTGAACCGGTCGGAGACTGGAAGCAGGCTGTGGATTTTCATTTTCAATTTGTTTCAGGATTGAGGAATAACCCATCTCATTTGGGCAAAATCGTGTTGACCGACTGAAAAGAATCAAACTTCTGTTTACTAAGGCAACACTGAAAAATGGCTTCAACCACCATAAAGATCTTTGTCCAATCTCCATCAAAATAGTTGTCTAACTGATATTCAGAATGAAACCACTACAAACACATTATTGAATTCTTAAAATGAACGAATCTTTTCAATGCTATATGAACATTTTCTTTACTTATCTCATGTCATATTGACATTTTTGCAATCAATGTATTTATTGTATCACTCATAATTTTCTGTATGTTGCCATATGGCTCCCTGAGTTAAAGCGACAATATATAAACAGATTGAAAAATAAAATGTAATTAGCATTGTGGTATTTAATAGTGCTTGAGAGACAAATTTCATCTTCTACTTCGCAAACCACCTGTGCATATAATTAACCACATGTACACCTTTAGAGGAAGAATAGCATATGTACCACCAATAATATAATATATTATAATAATAATATAGTATGGCCTCGTATGCCGGGTGCAAGCTTTGTTGTTTGACATCCACAGGGCAGCTTGCATGTCGAAGTTTTGTAGTTCCTCGGACCGCTATTGCTCAAGGAGGTTAGATATCTAAGCTCATTGACTCTATAGCGCTTTCTAGTAGAGAAAGGAGGAACTGTGTGTTGGCGGAAAATCCCGAGATTAATTTTGCCATTATGAACTGTACCCTTTTGAACATAGGAACTTCAGGACAGGATTCTATTCTCGGGGGAGGTGCGTTCCTGCTTGAAGCTAACAACTGTCCTGGTATGCAACATATTGGAGATCAATAGGGCGGATTAATAAATCATCACACACAGGATTCAAAACCAAAGGAAAAACAACTTTATTTACACTGGTAAAAAAATACAAAAATGATCGAAAGGTAAGCGTAAACCAAAAATATTAACTCAGAAAAATTAAAATTAGAATAAGAAACTATTCGAAATTGAACCAATCCCAAAACAACTTAACGAATTACAAAATTTTGAAATAAATCCGAATGAAATCATAAATAACGAAAAAATGTTAAAATCAATCCAAACGTTTTAAAAATAAATAAAAAATAAAAAAAATTGCCAAAAACACAAAAAATGAATAATTAAATTCCAATTAAATTAATCACACCTCAATTAAATTAATTACACTTCAATTAATCAACCATAATTAAATTAATTACACTTTAATTAAAATAATCACAATTAAATCAATTACATTTCAATTAAATTAACTCCAATTAAATCAATTATCAATTCAAATCACTCAATGAATCAAATAATATTTAAATTAAATTAATTAAACTTTGATTAAAATGTGGATCCCATCAATTATCAATAATCGATTATAATTCAATTAATCCAATCTTTCAATTAAACAAACAACCAATTATTGATCATATGCCAAAATGACAATCAATCTGACATGGCCGTAGTTAATATTCACTGTAATACATTTCACATCTCTGAATTCAATATTCAAAATACCATGGCAACTTACCGTTGTGTACCAATTAATTAATACAACAAACATTAAGCCATTTGCGTATCCACCATTAATTTAGGGCTTCATAATTATAATATCCATGAGGTAATCATTTTATAACATGATCTGGCAACATTGCTCATGTGATCCCTTTGGTGGATTAAGACACTTTCACCAAATCTCAATACTCATGTATCCATTATTCACAACTACAAACTTCGCCCTTCAAATGGATATAAAATTTGGTACACATATACCTTTGAGCTTTTAAGCATACGTCAATGCGTACTTATTAATATCAATTGGCAAATTTATACTTATACGACCTCAATGCGATTTGAGTTTGAGATGTGTTACACTGATACGTAAAGTAAACACAAGATACCTTAGAAACATGATCATCCCAGGATTGAACTCAGGACTCGTAACAGAATGATCCGGGTCCCGGATTCAATACCGTCTGTCAAAGTCTTATGGGCGTGTGCTTAATTATACCACATACATACAACTCGAGATGCTTGCGAGTATCATGGCAAAACACAAGCTTACCGTAAGGTAAGAAAATAAGGAAACCAAAATGAATACCAACTGTATGCAGAAAATTTGCATATTCCAAAAACATAAAAAAACATCCTATGTTCACATACCGCACCCAGCAACTAAAATTAAACGACGGTGTGTGTATCTTGTCGACAATGCCTGCGACCCTGCAATAAACAACAAGACACAAATATGTATTTACAGGAGAAGACGTTAACAGGAAAAATATATACACTCGTAGGCTTCGAAGCAACGACTCTCACCTACCTTTTTCAGAGCATTGCACGTTCACAGACGCTTGCTTCTATCTGAGAGGGCAATTAACTTCACGAGAAGGAAAATCAATCGCCAAACGAATTCCACTATAACAAAAGTCACCATTATTATTATTATTATATTTATTATTATTATTATCATTAGTATTAATGTCATCAATATTATTATCACCTTTAATTATTACCGCCGTGATGGAATCCACTGTCCAAAGGTTACTGGATACCTGTACCCTAAATTACATCCAGTCATGAAATCTATGAATTATTATTATTATTATTATTATTGTTATTATTATTATTATTATTATTATTATTATTATTATTATCAAGATCCATCTGGTTATTAATCTATTTGAATAAAATCTTCGCAGCAAAGCTGGGACACGAAAGGTTATTGGATTAAAGTACCCTTTACATAAGTCTATCCTCAACTCAATAACAGATTATTATTATTATTATTATTATTATTATTAACATAATTATTATTATAATTAATTCCTTCATAATATACTTGGATCACAAGGTTAGTGTATTACAGTACCATATGTAAATCTCATCATGAATTAATCTTGGAAATGATTCTGAATATTATGCATGATTTCCTCTGACCAGGAAGCCAGCTATCTACATGAATATGACTGTCAAACTTTGCCTCATAAGGACATAAAGGGTCCCGTTATGGAGAGGGGTAGGGAGTGTACGACCTTGGCGAATGCCACCGTAGCTTAGACACTAAGTGGTGTGGGCTCTCAACATGCCTTCTCAGTAAAATACACAGGCAAAATGAAACACAGGGAGAAACGATCTCACCATCTAGATAGTCTTTGGTTCGACCCGAGTGGAACCTGGTCTTGGAGCAATATCATTATCGGGGTCCTATTTATCACACAAAACACCCGTAAGCATAGTTTAGTCATACCTGTTCCTTTGGGTATGCTCAACACACATCTCTTACCTTTCTTTTTCTTTTCAGTTGGCAGTCGAGTGACATATGGCTGTGTCACCTGCAACATCTTATACCTTTTTCAATACCATTATACCATTTTATTTATTCATCGTTGAACCACCGGGGCCTCACGGAACCTTCCGGTATCTCATTGGCATACCATTCAACTATTTTCTCATTAACATACCACGATTAGGCCGATGTTCACCTTGCTCCCCAATACACTCAAATAGATACTCTAATAACTTCTCCCACTCAATACCACACTTACCTGCGTTAATCTAAGAAAAAGGACGCGTCAAATCATCCCTGACACAGTTCAGAGTGCATCCATACGAATAATTATCACCATACGTGTCGTAAAAACGACATTAACATTAAATTACCTCCCCATCAATCCATACTCGATATTATTATTATTACTCTCGATATTGTTATTATTATCCCTACTTGACGTCATATTTATTATTATTATGATTATTAATAACCTACGTCATTAGTGTGTCTATAAATTTTACATTCTTTTAATCTCTCTCTCTCTTTCCAAATCTACTTGCTCCGCTCTTTCCGCCATCTCCATCATGGGGCTGAAATACATACAACATAATGGGGTAAACACATGCATTCCTATCAATATGTACCGTTTGGCGCGGTTCGTGAACAAATATCATCGCTAAGCATCTCCTGAACTAAACAAATAGCATTCCGTCGTCACGGATACACCTGACCTACCACAAATAATACTTATACTAAAAAAATCTAATATTACACTAAGACAAATATCTATTCCTGTATCATACTATAATAAACACGACCCATAAAACTATAACTTATAGATAATTAATGAAAATTAATACTCATCATGCTTCCAACGTAGGCCGTCATTCCTCTCCAGCAATAGATGTCGGCAACCCCTAGCCATGTGCCTTTCACGCCATACAGGCACTACACATATTCACATCCAATACACTATTCCACTGAGTGATTGATAATCATGGTTACCACTAAATTTCACCTTATTCTTACACAAAAAAATAACACTACTGGTACGGTTGCTGTACTCTAGTACCTTATCCAACACGCGTACGTTACATCACAATACACTTTTCACATAAAAATCGGGCTAGCGTTACGCAACACTCGTTAGACCATGCGCCTATTCTTCTGTTACTTCACTCTTCACACGCGCCGGACTGGTAATCTCGATGCGTTCCTTCTTCCCACTGTTCATTCACAGAACTGTCCTTGTTCCAGTGGCGAGGGTTCGAGTCTCGAGCGATCAACTGCACACCTCCCAACTTCTGCGACTGACAGTACTGTTTCTACAGCTATACAACCTGTGTTAACTTGTAACACTGCAGGCTCTTCCTGCACACATATGCTGCCTACTAAAGTTACTACTGCTTCTCTGAAATGTTCAACCTGCAGCCTTGAGTCGTACTGACCATTTACATACAACTGAGTGTCATTGTCTGCAGCGTGAAAACTGCATGATGACTGACTGTAAAGTGGCATATCGTGAGTGCGTGTAACTGTTCATCGAAAATGTGTCGAACTGCACTGTAGCGCACTGCAAACACCCTAACAGTCTCCGGCGGGTTCGCGAAACTACGCATCAACTATCAATCACGAGTGATGACTGAAGACTCCCAACTCTTGCACTAACTGCGTGACGACTAACTAACTTCGTGGACTGCGGAAGACTAACCCCGTGGACTGCGCGGGGGTGCAATATATCTAAAACATGGCGACTGAGCACCTGAAGATTCCTCCACAAGCAAGAGCTCCGTATTCCAACACATCTATCCCAATACACTGTGTACACATTATTCGTGATAGTAAGGTCCGTCGAATCATAGGATTATCATCGATAATCGATCGTAATTTTAGGGGATATCAATACTGCGTCCTCCGGACTACTTATGGCGAAATATACGCCATCCCCATTCTCACACCAAAACTCTGCAACCCAGACGGATCCGTGGAAGGATCCCCAGTTCTGGACCACTGATTTATTAATTTCTCTGTTCTTCTGCAAAAAATCTCAGGATTACTTTCGGCTTATTGTAGTCAATGGTTCGATCCTGGGTGCTGCCGTATCGTAAAAATAAATTAATTTAGCAACTTAGGGGCGTGGTGTAACCAGAATACGACGTACAACAGAACATACCAGAACGAAATCTGTTGCAAGCCACCCGAAAGTCCTTCAGCGTACACCTGCGTTGGTAAATGCGCGTTATAGAAGTATGTTCTCGACTCGCCTTTGTCTGTGAGTTCCACGCGACGTATCTTTGGTTCGTCAAGCGGCCAGTTGCATGACTTGCCCTAATAACACTGCGGCAGGAGTTTAATATGATTAAAATGACGCAAAATCAGACTTCCTTTTTCCTGCAAATCGCGGCTCATTTAAACGCTGTTTTTAGCATGACTGAAAACCATGCGAACTTAGCCTATGACCGGAGGATAAGGGCGCATCTCCCCCCCCCCCCCCCACCTCCTCTCTTGGTCTTTGAAAAACTATCTACAGGATGTGCTGGTTTTTCAACACTCGCAACTTCACCTCTAATTTGACAACCGTTCCATATTGCAGCGTTTAAATGTCACGTGCTCGTGCCTGCCCATGCAACTATTTGGGTTGTCCTGTCTTGGAGCACGCCACTGTTTTCGCAATGATGATCTGTCGTCTGCGTTTGAACCCATACTTCCATCATTCTTCCTTTCAGCTTGTCGTTTCCTAAGGACGTTCTTCGTCTTCGGATTCCTCCTGTTCTCCTTCGACGACGTTGACTCGTTGATCGGCATCATCTTCTTCCGGCGGATAGTAAATATTTAGATTTTGGGCGTTATAGATGGCTTCTATTCCCGTTTCGAAGTGTTTAACACGATACGCATTATTCGAAATCATCTTGGTGATCTTGTGAGGTCCATGGAATAATTCACAAAACTTTGCGTATATTCGTGCCTGAGGATCGGATATTGCTGGTTTCCTCACCAGTACCAGTTCTTCTAACTCAAGTGGTCGGTGGAACCTCTTATTCTTCATCCTTCTTAAGCGACGCTCGGACTGTTTCTTCAAATAAAACGCTGTATCTCTGATCGTTGACTCATGACTCAGTCGAGCATCTACTGGACATGGTATAACATTATTCCATGGTCGATCAGGAAGTTGGTTGAAATGCACAACCGAGGGAATACGACCAGTACTCTCGTGTACGGTGTTATGAATGCATGATTCAATTATCGGTAAGACGTCCACCCATTTCCAATGTTGCCGAGGACAGTATAGTCGTCAGAACTTTGCAATCTCTCTCATAATCCTCTCCGAAGTATTTCCTTCTGGATGCCGTACTGAGCTCAGGACAGGTCGAATATCCAGCCTTGCCATTTCCCGCCTAAACTCGGCGCTGGTGAAATAGCTTCCATGATCCGTAAGGCAAAACTCTATTTTCCCAAATGTGGGAATTACCCTTGCCTTGATTCGATTTAAAACTGGACGAGTATTCATCTTTTGAACTGGGCATAAAACCACGTATTTGGAAAATACGTCTACACTGACCAAAATGTATTTGCAACCTCTTCTGCCTTTAGGCAAAGGACCGTATCCATCCATGGCAATAAGCTCACAAGGCTTTTGCGGCAATAGGGGATTTTGGATACAGCTTCATTAAGAATGAAATTGGTTTTATCCTTTTATATTGATCACACGTCCTTAAAGTTCTTTGAATGGTTTCTCGTAGCTTCGGCCGCACAAAAGTCTCTTGGATCAACGTGACCAGAAATACGATGCGCGTGCCAGACTAATCCCTTCTTTGACCGATGGTGGTACCACGATCCTTGATTTGGTGTGATCTGCGTCCACGAACTAATGTAATAATTCGTTATACCAGATATAATTGACAGAAATCTTCTCTGCTTCGATAAATGCGGGAGTTCCAAGTTGTAACTTTCTTTGAAATAATTTATGATCATGTTCATCCAAGGGTCCTTTTCTTGCTCAATTTTGATTCCTTTCGGTCTTTCCAAAAGTCTCGATCCTACCTGGTGAGTTCAATCTGATTTACTGACTCAACCTGATCCTCCTGATCTGGATTCCGACTCAAAATGTCCGGTATTAGATTGAATCTCCCCGGATGATCTTCAATCGTGATGTCGAATTGTTGAACATAACGTGACCATCTATTGACTCTTTCTCCT
Source organism: Meconema thalassinum (assembly GCA_946902985.2). Classification (NCBI taxonomy): domain Eukaryota; kingdom Metazoa; phylum Arthropoda; class Insecta; order Orthoptera; family Tettigoniidae; genus Meconema; species Meconema thalassinum. Next base: position 2,092,993,839 of record OX336388.2, on the reverse strand, counting down.
GCCATTGGCGTCTTCAAGAGAAACACAAGGCTTTTATGGTCGGTCTTAATGAGAATTTTGAAACCGTACACAATTTTCCTCCACTGCTATAGAGCGAATATAATGGATAATAGCTCTCGCTCCGTGATGGTATAGTTCAGCTCATGCTTTCTCAGTTTGCGACTTTCAAAGGCTAAGTAGGATTTGTTCTGTGGATTCTCTGGATCTTTCTGGTATAGCATGGCACCGACTACAATTTGGGTTGCGTCAGTTTGTATAATGAACTGGCGCGAAAAATCAGGGTAACTCAATTTGATGCTTCCCGCTAATAGTTCCTTGGCCTTCCTAAAAGCACGATCACATTCATCCCTCCATGCCCATCGATTATTCTTCCGTAGCATATCCTGGAGTGGAGCCATAGTTTCTGTGTATCCTGGACAATGATCAGCAAAGAAATTACATATGCCCAAAAATTGACGAACATATTTTACTCTAGTTGGTTTCGGGAAGTTCCGAATCGCTTCCAACTTAGCTGGGTTTGGTCTGATCCCCTCACCATCAATGATATGACCTAAATACAACACTTCCCTCTGGCAAACGTGAGACTTTTCTATGTTAATTTTGAAGTTGGCGTGTTCGAGATTCGCCAGTAGTTTTTCCAAGTTCGCCAGGTGTTCATCCACATCTTCGGAAGCTAGCAAGATGTCATCCACGTATCGGGTAGTTATACTCTTGACTTCTGGCGTCAGGTTGCGATCAAGTGTTCTAATCAACGCGGATCCAGCTGTCTTGATGCCAAATGGTAACCTCTGGGACACGTATGTTTGCTGGTCAAACACGAATCCCGTGAGCAGCTTCGATTTCTCATCCAGCTCCAGGTGGTGGTAACCGCTCGTCAAATCGATTGAACTAAAATAAACCCTGTTTCTGAACCTTCGGATGATCTCCTTAATTGGTGGAGCCTGGTCATACTCCGGGATCAGTCTCTCATTTATTTCACGTGCGTCTAAACCGACTTGCACTGTCCCGTTGGGTTTCAAGACTACTACCAATGAGTTTACGAAAAGAGTGGCCATTTTAGCTATTATGCCTCCTTCTTCCATTTTCTTTAAAATCGTGGCAACTTCACTTATGTATTTTTCGGCATCAGGATATGCCTTCTTCTTGAAAGGTGACCAGTCATTGATCTGTATCGCATCCCTTAATCTTTCCTGGCTTGGAGTCAAAAACTTGTTGAAGTTTTCTTAGTATTTCCCCTAACTTTATCCGATCATCATCGTTAATTTTGGCCTCATGCACCTTCCTTGCAAATTCTGCCTCAGAATCTCCGACCTCATCTTCCTGAGTCGTGGCCCATACCTCCGGCTTTATTAGATCGTCGTCGATATCATTGAGTCGCTGATTTAACTCACAACAACTCTGTACCATCCATACTTCCTCGGAATCTCTTGGAATGTCTGGATTCAGCGGAATCGTCATTGGATGATTTCCATCCGCAATTTTGAATTGGACAACCTTATTTGCCAAATCAATAACAGCTCCATATTCCCTTATAAAATCTGCACCCATAATTATATTATAATTTATTCTACTCATTACAATGAATGGGTGTGGCATACTGTATCCTTGCACAACAATCTCGAGAAGTGTTTGACTCTTGCATATGGTGGATTTGTCCGGAATGATTCCCTTAATTTTGACATTGGAAAGGGGCAAGATTGGAAGTTTGAGATGCCTTCCCAATTCATTCACCAATGCCTGTGAGACTAGGCTAATACTGGCCCCTGTGTCCACCATGCACTTAACCATTAAACCTCCTACTCGGGCATGTATGCCCGGTAATTCCTTAATGACCTTTATCTCTGGCCCCTTCAAGTCTTCGGTTAATTCCTCTTCTCTTAAGACCCAATCACTTATTTGAGCGACTACCAAATATGTATTTGGCCCATTCAAATCATCCGCCTTGTCCTGTCGATCTAAAATTGGAGTTTTTTTTAAATCTTGGGATGCTTCCCGAGTATTTTGTCCTCTCGCTCTATGGCTATCCTGGTATTCCAGGCTCTCTGCTCCGGTCTCCATGACATCTGGATTCATACGAGCTTCCAAGTCTTTAGTCCATTTGTTTTCGTCTCCCCCTATTGGTGAACCTTGAGCTTGGAGTTCATCCAGGTATTTTTGCGTCCCTTTGTGCCATCGTTCCATTTTCTCCTGATGTGACGGACGTGGCCTTCCAGCTTGCCATGGCCTCCCCCGAGAACATAAAGATCTACCTGTCCAGAATCCTCGTCCTTTCCAAGTGTAAGGTCTGGGTGATCCTCCATTCATCCTCCATTCGCGATTGTATCTCCAATCGGGTCTCCATCCAGAATTCTGAGGATTCTCAGGCTGTTGGGTTCTGACTCCGGAATTTTGGCGTCCATGCTGTTCCCAATTCATTTGCTCTTCTGTGGTGTTAGCGTTCCTTCCCTTGCGTCGTTTACGGCTCTGTAATTTCGGCTGAGTTGACGTTTTCGACCATCCGATGTGCTCGTTGTGGACTATGTACTGTTGTTTCGTCCAAATGGCGAAGTATTTCTTCCGCCCGTACCGCGGTTCGCACATTTTCCGTTGCCATAATCTGCTGGACTGCCAGTGGTAACTGTTTTTCGATCGCCGTCACCATTTCTTCTTCCGATGGTGGCGTATCCAGTTCCTTCATTCTGTGTAACTGAGTTATGAAGTATGCCGAGTATTTTGTTGGGGGAAGTATTGCTATACCGGCGAGCGTACAGCTCTGCTCTCAAATTTTGTTGCGCCGACAAACTCCAATATTTCTTCAAAAATACTTCCCGAAATTCTTCCATAGTGTTAAACGTATATCGGAAACTCCTAAACCACTGCAAGGCATTGCCGGTTAAGAGCTTCTCTACCGTCCTCAGCTGACGATCTTCGGGGATCTTAGTCTCTTTGATGTATTCCATTACTTCTCGGAGAAATCTTTTTGGAGTAACGTTTGTCGTACCTGAAAACTTGTTCGGCCGGTCATCATTCATGCGGATGACCTGTACTACTTGAGTGGCCACTGTATGCTCCGTTGGCGTTGAAGTCCGTCCTCTGATGTCATGAAAATCGGGACTGTATGGTCTCTCCTCATCTCCTGGACAGAGCCGATCTCGGATTCCACTTTTATCTTTCCCATGGGTATCCATTATTGGCTTATTTATTCCCATCTGCAAGTCAGCTATAGCCTTATCCTGTATCATGGCCCTCACTTCGTTCTTGCCTTGCTTGCTTTCCTGTTTTTCTAGCCGTGCTAACAATTCCATTTCCACCTTGTGACGTCTTCTCTTATCTTCACCTAGTTCTCGCAACAGTTCTTTGTTTTCTTCTTTAATCTCTTGTCAACTGTTCCTCACTCTCGAATTTCAACTGTGCTAATTGTTGCGTTAACTGTTGTGTCAGAAGTCCCTCACTCTCGATCTTCAGTTGAGCTAACTGTCCTGTAAGCTGCGCTACTTGTCCCTTACCCATTTGCTCCATCAGAGCCTTCATGTCCTCTAGAGATACCATTACAATCAATTCGAACAAACGGGGTTGCACTCATCCATGCTGGGACAACAACTACACCTGCACCAACGTGCAACACATCTCAAATCTCCATGTGGATATTCCAGTGAATATTTTGTTTGATGTAAAACCCCATCTTCTTCACCAAAATTGCGGTAATTTACTGCGCAGTGTTAATAAAGTGAAAATCTACTTCCCGTATACAACAAATAAAATTTCATTGACTCATGGACAACATTAATTTAATAAGAAATTAATGCCTTCCTTAGGCCTCAACAAAATAACGCTCTATGAGTCCAGTATGGAAACTCAACATCGAAACTTTAAGGGCTTTATCCAGCTTACTGTGTAATTAAATTTAAGAATAGTAATAATCCTGGCAACACAGTAACTGCTAATTGGTTGAGCTCCATAAAAGCTTCAAGCATCTGGCTAAACACGTTGGGCGCCAAGTGGTCGCGGGGGGAAACGACCGCTGGCCTGTTCGCCCCAATATTCGGGCGTCGAGTGAGCGGTCGGGGAATGCTTCGGGAAGTTGGTCCCTCATGGGTGCCTGAAGCCTGCTTGAAGCTAGCAACTGTCCTGGTATGCAACATATGGAAGATCAATAGGGCGGATTAATAAATCATCACACACAGGATTCAAAACCAAAGGAAAAACAACTTTATTAACACTGGTAAAAAAAAAATACAAAAATGATCGAAAGGAAAGCGTAAACCAAAAATATTAACTCAGGAAAATTAAAATTAGAATAAGAAACTATTCGAAATTGAACCAATCCCAAAACAACTTAACGAGTTACAAAATTTTGAAATAAACCCGAATGAAATCATAAATAACAAAAAAAATGTTAAAATCAATCCAAAAGTTTTAACAAGTAGTTCCGTGAAGAACTATACAGCCTATTTTCATATATTCTACTTATATTAATTGCCTCTATCAACATACAATATTTCAGTTTGTTTGCTGTAATAGATTCGTAGATATTGAGTACCGACTAAATATTTCGGATGGTCGCCATGTTGGATTTTATATATGTAGGTCCTAGAGTTATGTAATGTTACATGAAGAGTATTGTGTACGTGTAGCATTCAAACTTCAATCGCATGATTAAGACACAAGAAGTAACAAGGAGATTTTAAAATTTCGCACAGCTGCCATCTTGTGGTTATGGAAACAATTGAAATAAATTAGATGCCAGTGGATTAACATTCCTAAAAGGATTTACTGTACCGAGTTTTACTGCACTCGGATGGTTAAATTGCGAGAAACGTCCATGATTATATTTATATTCACGTCGCCGCCATGTTGGATTTGTGATCACCAGATTATTTAAAGTCCTATAGGTGAACTTACGTTCGTAGCCCCTATGAACATAAAAAAATCAGTTTGATTGCTATAACAGATTCGTAGATATTCAGAGTCGTCTGAATATTTCGGATGGTCGCCATGTTGGATTGTTCAATGTATAGGCCATAGAGCCATGTACCATTAAAAGAAAAGTATTGCGTGGGTTGATTATTCAAACTTTCAATTCGATCGCTTGATTATGACACAAAGAAATAAAAACTTTATTTTTTAATTCGCACAGCCGCCATCTTTAGGTTATGTAAACAATTGAACTTAATTAGATACCAGTGCATTACAATGTGTATAAACATTTCCTGTACCAGATTTCATTGCGTTTGGAACATTAAATCGCGAGAAAGGTCTATTTAGAATTTTTAAATTCGCTTGGCCGCCATGTTCGTTTTGTAGTTACCCGCTTTTTGAAAGTTGCATAGTTGAACTTCCAGTAATGCCCTTTATCTCGGTACAAAATTTCAGGGTGATACAGCTAATAGTTTCAGAGATATAGAATGCCGGTGAAATATTTCGCACATCCGCCATCTTGTGGTTATGTTAACAGTTGAACCAAGTTAGATGTCGGTGCATTACACTGTGTATAAACATATACTGTACGAAGTTTTATTGCGTTTGGTTGGTTAATTCGCGAGAAACGTCTATTTAAATGTCGCAAATTCGCGTGGCCGCCATGTTGATTTTGTAGTTACCAGTTTTTCAAAAGTTACATAGGTGAACTTCTAGTAGTTCTCTTTATCACCGTAATAAATTCCAGGGTGATATCGGTAATAGTTTCGGAGATATTGAATGCTTGTGAAATATTTCGCACAGCCACCATATTGGATTGGAGAGACTTAACAAAATTTGAAGGCCACGGTCGAGGTCGCCCGGAACAGTGCTATGAACTTACCGAGCTTCATTGAAATCTCTCCAGCCGTTTAACACTAGAACCGCGGCGATCTATATACCCCCTAGAACCGCGGCTGGGTCACTCATGACCCACATCTCTTTTTTGTGATTATTAATGAATTGATGGGGATGTAGTAACTAAAGAATATACCATACATGCGCAAGATAATGTATTTGAAATTTAGAATAGCAAGAACACAAATAAGGAACATTTAGACAATTGTGTACCTTTAGTGGCGAATGTCAATTATGTACAATATGCTGCCAATAGTTTATTTGTAGGAATGGCAATTTACACGACACACATTCAGCACCCACAATATTCCTTGGCTGTACACTTGCTGCAAGCAGTCTTTTTGCAGGAATGGCACTTCACAAACGATTTGTTTCCTTTGCAATTGGACTTTACCTGACAACGCGTGCGCTTTTCCTGTCTCTCAAGGATCTCACCTGGAATAATGGTGCGGGCATTTGCAATCCAAGTTGATGCATATTTCTCACCGAGCTCTTCACCCAGCTGCAGAATGAAGTTCCTGTGTTTAAGTTTCTTCTCATTCAGTGCGTTGTACACTACCCAGGCATTTATTCCTACCAAATCCAGCAAGTTGTAGAAGGTATGAACTGGCCAGCGCCTGGATGGTGCCTTGGTTGAGTATTTGCGAGCCATTTGATCGACCACATCTACTCCATATATTGTGCCGTTGTGAAAAGTGACTTCGTCTGGCTTCTTCTTTTTGTTACCAGGCTTAATATTCACATCAGGGTGCATAGTGCTGAGAACGAGAACATCTTTGTTGCTCTTTCCATGATAAATTGTCAACGAAGTATCATGTTTCTTCAGTAGCACTGTGCTGTGCAACTTGTGTTTTGTCTTTTTCACACTTACTGGTACTTCCCTGCGAGCCTCGTTCAAGGTACCGACAAGACTTGTTGCATTTGATTTCAATGTTTCGGAGATAGATAAGGAGGTGAAGAAACTGTCACATGTGACATTTCTTCCCTTCTTCATATAAGGTTCCATCAACTTCTTAACCACAAAATCACCAAGTCGCTCGCTATTTGGCCTAGCATCATCTTTCCCGAGATACGGGAAAGCGTTCACAACATATTTGGAGCCTTTGTCCACCGCCATCCAATACTTCTGCCCATATTTATCTGGTTTCGAGGCCATAAATTGCGTAAATTTACAGTGGCATTTAGAAAGGAAGAGCTGTTCGTCAACAGTTATATATGTCCCAGGTATAATTCTACACTGGGCATTTGCTATGAAGGCATAGCAGATTTCTGATACCAATGCAAATTTGTCTTCTTTTATTCTTTGTGACCTTGTAGACCTAACGACAAATCTCAAGAAACGCATTATTTCTCTGAATCTATCACGAGACATTGTTGCTTTTACAATAGGATTGTCCCACTTCTCTGACCACAATGAGTCCAGTTCTAGGCCTTTAGCTCCTATGGCACCTCGAATGTACAGTATAGCAAGAAAGGCTTCCATCTCCTCAATCTTTAGACACCAATCATCTGACATCATTACACAATGTGCCTCTGTCTCAGTGCAAGTCACAATATGTTTCAAAATCTTATCCGTAATCATAAGTCGCCAGGCACTAACGCAAGTCTCATTCACATTACGTTTAGCATGTGCAGTAGGTCCAGCGTGATCTCTGAACACATTTTGAGCTCCACGTCTACCAGCTGCAACATCACCAATTACCCCAACTTTCCAGGTCGTGCCATCTGGAGATACAATTTCTGTATCTGCTGCAAGCTGAACCAGGCTCTCAACACAAAAACTGTCTCGTTTCATTGGTGGCGCATCCTCTCTGTTGTCGTCAAATTGTGCAATTCCTAGACTGTTAGCGATGGCCTCCTCTTCCGATAAAGGAACGGAAGAGTGCTCCTGGCCACGCCTCCTCTGACGACCGCGAGAAGTCCCTGCAAGGCCTGATTAGATACAAAGATAATGTTTGTTTTAGTTTTTCCACCCGAAAATAATATTTACAACAAGTAACAAGAAGTTCCGTGAAGAACTATACAGCCTACTTTTCATGCCAATGATTATTCTACAGAATATGAACCTATCTAGAATAATGACGAAATTAAGTTGATAATATCGAAATTTCCAATTAGTTCGAAATACTGTATACCTGGCATAATGTATCCTAATAGAGCACTACAGTTGGCAGCCCTGATGACTGAATATATTCTTAGTTCCGTCTCTTACGGTACTAAATACAAAATTTGGTTGAAGTCCACTGGATAGCATGGACGTTACATGCAGTTAAACATTGGATCTAACAGCGCGCGTAAAATCATGTTGGCAACAATGTCATGCATGTATTGGTCAGAAATAATCTGAAATAATATGATCTATTGTTGTGCCAATTTTGAATGAAATCCATTAGTTAGAATAGAAGTTACATGCATTTTAAAATTGGACCTATCAGCAGGCTTAGAATCATGTTGGCAGCACTGACGTATATTAGTTACTCCAAATTCGTCTAGAATGCCAGGTACTATACGTGTGCAAAGTTTAGAGCTATTGGCTTGCATACTTTCTGATATATTGATATTAGGGTAACAAAAGTAGGGACAGCACATATTAACAGTTGGCAGCCCTGGTTGCTCCTTAGAATACGCATAGTCATATCTGTTATGGTAAACATAGCACATACGAAATTTGGTTGAAATCCAAATGATAGTATTGAAGTTACATGTATTTAAAGTTGGACCTGTCAGCAGGCTTAGAATCATGTTGGTAGCACTGACGTATATAAGTTACTCCAAATTAATATAGAATGTCAGGTACTATACGTGTGCATAGTTTAAAGCTGTCGGCTTGCATACTTTCTGATATATTGGTATTTGGATAAAATAAATTAGGAGCATTTATTAACAGCTGGCAGCCCTGGTAGGTCTTAAGAATACGCTCAGTCATATCTGATTATGTACACATACAACATACGAAATTTGGTTGAATTCCACTTGATAGTGTAGAAGTTATATGCATTTAAAAATTGGACCTATCAGGAGGCTTATAATCATTTTGGCAACACTGCCGTGTTTGGCCTCCTGGAAATTAAACTGAAATATTATGATCTGTACGTGTGCCAATTTTGAAATAGCTCCCATTCATACTTTCCAAGATATCCAACATGGAGCTCAAATTTCTAGTGCGTTTTTTCAGCAGTTGGTAGCACTGACATCATTTTCAAATATGGACGTGAGATATTCCGGTGCACATCTTTACTCATACTAAATTTGGTTTTGATTGCTGCAGCCGTTTAGGAGTTGATAGGGGCGGACACACACACAGCCAGACAGACAGACAGACAGACAGACAGACAGAAGGACAGACAGACAGACAGACAGACAGACAGACAGACACACATTTGCCCGATCTCATAAGACTACTTTTTCCTCATTTTTGCAAAATGTGAAAAGTAGGCTAAAAATGCACCGGGCTATATAAACCTAATAGCTTGAACATAAATATAACAGTGATAAAGAAACTGTCAACTAAATACTTTTAGGCCTGAAATTTGCAATGAATCTATATATAGTCCATAAATAATGAAATGAAAGTTTAGAAATACATACCTCCCCTATCAGGATTTGCTACAGCTTCAAATGGCATAACATCATCATCTTCTGATGACGAATCTGAAAGTACGAACTGTGATCCATCATCAGACGAAAAGTCCAAGGGATCCCCTCCAGATTCCCCATCGGAAATTTCATTTATGGCATCAATAATGTTCTGTCCAGTAGTAAGCCGTCGACGCGCGGCGATTGTCAACCATTCACACACTATGTATACACCGATACTGAAAAACTAGCAACCTATTGCACAACAAAGCGTGAGTAGTGTCCTAACTGCGCGATTGTTCAGATGTGACTAAGAGGTTTCGTACCTCTCCCTTCCTCCGCAGCCAATGAGATGTTGCCAGTTTGTGCACAGTATATGCTTGGAGAATCCCGGTGACACAAGGACTGAAAGTATAAGAAGCTAAATGGAAGAACAGATGTTAACATATTATTATCAATGATGGGTCTAATCTGACCCAGCCGCGGTTCTAGGTAAATCGGGAATTTTTAAACAGGGGGTTGCCCTCCCCAAAAAAATATGTGTGGTTGTTAAAGACCCTTATTTATGAAAAGTCATAAAAATCTAGCACTTCAGGTAGAGACACAGAGAAGATAGAGAAGAAAAAACTAACAGCTGGGTCACAAATGACCCAGCCGCGGTTCTAGTGTTAAAAGTTATTAGGGGACACACACACACACACGCACGGACAAAAGGTGATCTCATAAGCCTATTTTTTCAAAATTGAAAATAGGCTAAAAATAAAAAAAAAAATAAAAAAAAATGTCAAAATCTCAAAAAATGAATAATTAAATTCCAATTAAATTAATCACACCTCAATTAAATTAATTACACTTCAATTAATCAACCGTAATTAAATTAATTACACTTTAATTAACACAATCTCAATTAAATCAATTACATTTCAATTAAATTAACCTCAATTAAATCAATTATCAATTCAAATCACTCAATGAATCAAATAATATTTAAATTAAATTAATTAAACTTTGATTAAAATGTGAATCACATCAATTATCAATAATCGATTATCAATCAATTAATCCAATCTTTCAATTAAACAAACAACCAATCATTGATCATATGCCAAAATGACAATCAATCTGACATGGCCGTAGTTAATATTCACTGTAATACATTCCACATCTCTGAATTCAATATTCAAAATACCATGGCAACTTGCCGTTGTGTACCAATTAATTAATACAACAAACATTAAGCCATTTGCGTATCCACCATTAATTTAGGGCTTCTATAATTATAATATTCATGAGGTAATAATTTTATAACGTGATTTGGCAACATTGCCCATGATCCCTTTGGTGGATAAGGGGCGTGGGGGCTCAGCGGTCTAGCTGTATGCCTCTCACCAAGGCGGTCCGGGTTCGATTCCCGGTCAATGCAAGTGAGATTTTCGAAGTGAAATGCCATGTCCTGAGGTTCGGATTCCAGGTAAAAAGGTGGTCCCGTGGCTTATGATCTACAGATTAATGGTCACGTTAAACTACAAGCTTCCTTCCTTCCTTCCTTTGGTGGATTAAGACACTTTCACCAAATCACAATACTCATGTATCCATTATTCACAACTACAAACTTCGCCCTTCAAATGGATATGAAATTTGGCACACATATACCTTTGAGCTTTTAAGCATACGTCAATGCGTACTTATTAATATCAACTGACAAATTTATACTTATACGACCTCAATGGGATTTGAATTCGAGATGTGCTACACTGATTTTTAAAGTAAACACAAGATACCTTAGAAACATGATCATCCAAGGATTGAACTCAGGACTCGTAACAGAATGATCCGGGTCCCGGATTCAATGCAGTCTCTCAGAGTCTTATGGGCGTGTGCTTAACTATACCACATAAATACAACTCGAGATGCTTGCCAGTATCATGGCAAAACACAAGCTTACCGTAAGGTAAGAAAATAAGGAAACCATAATGAATACCATCTGTACGCAGAAAATTTGCATATTCCAAATACATTAAAAGAATATCCTATGTTCACATACCGCACCGAGCAACTAAAATTAAACAACGGTGTGTGTATCTTGTCAACGATTCCTGCGACCCTGCAAAAAACAACATGACACAAATATGTATTTACAGGAGAAAACGCTAACAGGAAAAATATATACACTCGTAGGCTTCGAAGCAAGGACCCTCACCTACCTTTTTCAGAGCATTGCACGTTCACAAACGCTTGCTACTATCTGAGAGAGCAATTAACTTCATGAAAAGGAAAATCAATCGCCAAAAAATTCCACTATAATAAAAGTCACCATTATTATTATTATTATTATTATTATCATTGGTATTAATGTCATCAATATTATTATCACCTTTAATTATTACCGCCGAGATGGAATCCACTATCCAAAGGTTACTGGATACCTGTACCCTAAAATAAATCCAGCCTTGAAATACATGAATTATTATTATTATTATTATTATTATTATTATTATTATTATTATTATTATTATTATTGTAATGATCCATCTCGTTATTAATCTATTTGAATAAAATCTTCGCGGCAAAGCTGGGACATGAAAGGTTATTGGATTGAAGTGCCCTTTACATAAGTCTATCCTCAACTCGATAACAGATTATTATTATTATTATTATTATTATTAACATAATTATTATTATAATTAATACCTTCATAATAGACTTGGATCACAAGGTTAGTGTATTACAGTACCATATGTAAATCTCATCATGAATTAATCTTGGAAATGAATCTGAATATTATGCATGATTTCCTCTGACCAGGAAGCCAGCTGTCTACATGAACATGACTATCAAACTTAGCCTCATTAGGACATAAAGGGTCCCGTGATGGAGAGGGGTAGGGAGTATACGACCTTGGCGAATGCCACCGTAGCTTAGACACTAAGTGGTGTGGGCTCTCAATATGCACTCTCATTAAAATACACAGGCAAAATGAAACACAGGGAGAAACGATCTCACCATCTTGATAGACTTTGGTTCGAACCGAGTGGAACCTGGTCTTGGAGCAATATCATTATCGTGGTCCTATTTATCACACAAAACACCCGTAAGCATAGTTTAGTCTTACCTGTTCCATTGGGTATGCTCAACACACATCACTTACCTTTCTTTTTCTTTTCAGTTGGCAGTCGAGTGACATATGGCTGTGTCACCTGCAACTTCTTATATCTTTTTCAATACCATTATACCATTTTATTTATTCATCGTTGAACCACCGGGGCACGGAACCTCCCGGTATCACATTGGCATACCATTCAACTATTTTCTCATTAACATACCACGATTATGCCGATGTTCACCTTGCTCCCCAATACACTCAAATAGATACTCTAATAACTTCTCCCACTCAATACCACACTTACCTGCGTTAATCTAAGAAAAAGAACGCGTCAAATCATCCCTGACACAGTTCAGATTGCATCTATATGAATAATTATCACCACACGTGTCGTAATAACGGCATTAACATTAAATTTCCTCCCCTTCTTTCCATACTCGATATTATTATTACTCTCGATATTGTTATTATTATCCCTACTTGACGTCTTATTTATTATTATTATGATTATTAACAACCTACGTCATGAGTATGACTATAAATTTTACATTCATTAAATCTCTCTCTCTTTCCAAATCTACGTGCTCCGCTCTTTCCGCCATCTCCATCATGGGGCTGAAATACATACAACATAATGCGGTAAACACATGCATTCCTATCAATATGTACCATTGGGCGCGGTTCGTGAACAAATATCATCGCTAAGCATCTCCTGAACTAAACAAATAGCATTCCGTCGTCACGGATATACCTGACCTACCACAAATAATACTTAAACTCAAAAATCTAATATTACACTAAGACAAATATCTATTCCTGTATCAAACTATAATAAACACGACCCATAAAACTATGACTTATAGATAATTAATGAAAATTAATACTCATCATGCTTCCAACGTAGGCCGTCATCCTCTCCAGCAATAGATGTCGGCAACCCCTAGCCATGTGCCTTTCACGCCATACAGGCACTACACATATTCACATCCAATACACTATTCCACTGAGTGATTGATAATCATGGTTACCACTAAATTTCACCTTATTCTTACACAAAAAATAACACTACTGGTACGGTTGCTGTACTCTAGTACCTTATCCAACACGCATACGTTACATCACAATACACTTTTCACATAAAAATCGGGCTAGGGTTACGCAACACTCGTTAGACCATGCGCCTATTCTTCTGTTACTTCACTCTTCACACGCGCCGGACTGGTAATCTCGATGCGTTCCTTCTTCCCACTGTTCATTCACAGAACTGTCCTTGTTCCAGTGGCGAGGGTTCGAGTCTCGAGCGATCAACTGCACACCTCCCAACTTCTGCGACTGACAGTACTGTTTCTACAGCTATACAACCTGTGTTAACTTGTAACACTGCAGGCTCTTCCTGCACACATATGCTGCCTACTAAAGTTACTACTGCTTCTCTGAAATGTTCAACCTGCAGCCTTGAGTCGTACTGACTATTTACATACAACTGAGTGTCATTGTCTGCAGCGTGAAAACTGCATGAGGACTGACTGTAAAGTGGCATATCGTGAGTGCGTGTAACTGTTCATCGAAAATGTGTCGAACTGCACTGTAGCGCACTGCAAACACCCTAACAGTCTCCGGCGGGTTCGCGAAACTACGCATCAACTATCAATCACGAGTGAGAAATGAAGACTCACAACTCTCGCACTAACTGCGTGACGACTAACTAACTGCGTGGACTGCGGAAGACTAACCCCGTGGACTGCGCGGGGGTGCAATATATCTAAAACATGGCGACTGAGCACCTGAAGATTCTTCCACAAGCAAGAGCTCCGTATTCCAACACATCTATCCCAATACACTGTGTACACATTATTCGTGATAGTAAGGTCCATCGAATCATAGTATTATCAACGATAATCTATCGTAATTTTAGGGGATATCAATACTGCGTCCTCCGGACTACTTATGGCGAAATATACGCCATCCCCATTCTCACACCTAAACTCTGCAACCCAGACGGATCCGCGGAAGGATCCCCAGTTTTGGACCACTGATTTATTAATTTCTTGATGACTTAATTATTCTGTTCATCTGCAAAAAATCTCAGGATTACTTACGGCTTATTGTAGTCAATGGTTCGATCCTGGGTGCTGCCGTATCGTAAAAATAAATTAATTTAGCAACTTAGGGGCGTGGTGTAACCAGAATACGACGTACAACAGAACTTTCCAGAACGAAATCTGATGCAAGCCCCCCGAAAGTCTTTGAGCGTACACCTGCGTTGGTAAATGCGCGTTATAGAAGTATGTTCTCGACTCGCCTTTGTCTGTGAGTTCCATGCGAGGTATCTTTGGATCGTCAAGCGGCCAGTTGCATGACTTGCCCTAATAACACTGCGGCAGGAGTTTAATATGATTAAAATGACGCAAAATCAGACTTCCTCTTCCCTGCAAATCGAGGCTCATTTAAACGCTGGCTATTAGCATGACTGAAAACCATGCGAACTTAGCCTATGACCGTAGGATAAGGGCGCAGAACATGGCCTACTGAATTCAAATGGTTTCTTTAACAACGTACTGATATGCTGGCCGAGAATTTTGTCGCCTTTCAAAAATCACTTACCACGGCTAGGAGCGAACCTGCACGCTTGGGTTTGGTAGTCCGACACGATAACCACTCACCCTGCGGTGCAAGCTACCACCACTATTATTAGGTATAATTCTTTCCAACTGGTTGCGAGGTGCAGTGGTAACGTTCTCGTCTTGCCCTTTCCAAGGTAGCTGGATTGAATCCTGGCTCAGAGGGTTGGCATTTGAAGGTACGCAGATGAGAAGGAGCCGTATCAGTTGATTTACTTGCACATCAAAAGTCCATTTTGACGCAAAATTCTGGCTACCGGGCGTCCTTAAAATTCGCAGTAGTTAAAAGCGACGTAAAACCAATAACATTATTACTAGGGCTCGGATTTTTTGGTGCTAAAAATCGGGAAAATATTTATTTTTTATGTATTAAAAATACCTGAAATATGTGACAAAAAAGTAAAAATATTTAATTTTAATTTAGTTTAATAATGTGAATATAAACAATATGCAGTACTCACGAATGCAATTTATTCTATGCCTCACTGACTGCTGAAGCATTACAATACACAACGAGATACATCTTCAGGTTGTCCATCACAAATGACCGACGATTATCGCTAAACACGTCTTCTGAAGGCGCGAACCTGCGGCAATATGTTTCTTGCCCTTGAGGTGTTGTGTAACATGAGATCGCTGTTGAGCCTTGATTGCTTTCCCGCATGGTTGGCAGAACAGAACGCCCCCATCAGAAGTAAAATTATCTTGAAATTCTGCAATAGATGATAACTTGTAGTTGTATTTACTTTAGGCATCGTAGAACTGCCTTGCACTTCACAGTGCCAGAAATTAACTTCATGTGAGTGACACTGGTTCCAGGTAGGCAAAACCATTAATCTGCCGGATGCGATATAGTACCGAATGCGTGGGGTTGGCATTATTGACTCCTTCACAAACAATTCACAGTGAGGAAAGCAATGGCAAACTACCTCACTCCCCTTCTTGCCTAGAACGCCTCAATATAGCGCTGCCTTGGGTTTTTGTGGGTATCTACTCACATAACGTAACGGCGGTGCTTTTGAGGATCCAACCAGCCTTCGGGCTGACTACCAAACAGACAGACAGACACAAACATTCTCAAACATGGCTGTCAGAGCTGCACGTGGTGCAGTATGGCTATGGTCAAGGTAATCCCGGCTTCCACAGTGAGTGGGACGGGGCGACAAGTTAAGAATAACACAGTTGCAAGCTGACATACGCTCTGCATGAAGATTAGATAGCTCACAGGTTCTTCCCCGTTGAAGTAGCACAGAACTAAAGTACATTAAAGTGAAAGATCTAGCATACTGATTTTTAAAATATAAATATGTAAATATGTAAATGACTTTATATGTGCTAATAAGTTAAACGCAGGAATTAATGTATTTATTAACAAGTAGTTCCGTGAAGAACTATACAGCCTATTTTCATATATCCTACTCATGTTAATTGCCTCTATCAGCATACAAAATTTCAGTTTAATTGCTGTAACAGATTCGTAGATATTGAGAACCGTCTAAATATTTCAGATGTTCGCCAGGTTGGATTTTTATTTTTGTACTATTACATTAAGATTATTGTGTACGTGTGGTATTCAAACTTCAATCGCATGATTAGAGCACAAGAAGTAAAAACGAGATTTTAAAATTACGCACAGCAGCCATCTTGTGATTATGCAAACAATTGAAATAAATTACATGCCAGTGGATCAACATTTGTATAAGCATTTAACGTGCAACGTTTCATGGCACTCGGATAGTTAATTCGCGAGAAACGTCCATTTAAATATTTATACTTCGCGTCGCCGCCATGTTGGATTTGTGCTCACCAGGTAACTGAAAGTCCTATAGGTGAACATACGTTCATAGTCCCTATGAACATAAAAAAAATCAGTTTGGTTGCTGTAAAAGTTTCATAGATAGTGAGAACCGTCTAAATATTTCGGAAGCTCGCCATTTAGGATTGTTATATGTATAGGCCATAGAGTTATGTACCATTCAAGGACAATTATTGCCTAGGTTCACTATTCAAACTTTCACTTCAATCGCATGATTTCGAGACAAGAAATAAAAACTTAATTTTACGATTTCGCACAGCCGCCATCTTGAGGTTACGTAAACAATTGAATTAAATTAGATGGCAGTGCATTACAATCTGCAAAATCATTTACTGTACCACATTTCACTGCGCTCAGAGAGATAAATCACGAGAAAAGTCTATTAAATTATTTCAAATTCGCTAGGTCGCCATGTTCGTTTTGTACTTTACAGGTTTATGAAATATACATAGTTAAACTTATATCAGTACCCTTTATCACCATACAAAATTGCAGGGTGATATCTGTAATAGTTTCGGAGATATAGAATGTCAGTGAAATATTTCGCACAGCCGCCATGTTGAGGTTAGGTAAACAATTGAACTAAATTAGACTCCAGTGCATTACAATGTGTATAAACAATTGCTGTATCAAGTTTCATTACGTTTGGATAGTTAAATCGCGAGAAAAGTCTATTTAAAAGTCTCAAATTTGCTTGGCCGCCATGTTGGTTTTGTAGTCACCAGGTTTTTGAAAGTCTCATAGATGAACTTCTAGTAGTGCCCTTTATCGCCGTACACAATTTCAGGGCGATATCGGTATTAGTTTCGGAGATATTGAATGCCAGTGAAATATTTCGCACAGCCGCCATGTTGGATTGGTGAGACGTAACACAATTTGAAGGGCACGGTCGAGGTCGCTGGGAATAGCGCTATGAACTTACCGAGTTTCATTGAAATCTTTCCAGCCGTTTAGATTTTATTAGGGGACACACACACACCTCACACACACACACACACACACACACGCACACACACACGGACAAAAGGTGATCTCATAAGCCTATTTTTTCAGAATTGAAAATAGGCTAAAAATGCTTAAAATAAGTATTTACATAAAAAGAAATTTTTTACCTAAAAATCCGGGCCCTAATTATTACTATTATGATTCTTCTTCAACTGATTCATACACAGTGAACTTCCAAGCAATGATTTAATGCCTGTTTTTAGGAATTTTACAGTCGACGTGTTCTTCAATAAGGCAATATTTTCAAACCCTTGTCCTCCAGGCTTGGCTTCACCCACGGACTCTCTACGGGGGATCATTCCTCTACCGCCACATGTACAGTGTTTTGGAGATGGACACACTTTGTCAGCAGATACAGGTTGGTTTGTTTCTCTGTTTAGGGGCTACGACAACGCGGTCATGTAGCCCCGTGTACTTTGGGAGTATCTAGAATCAGTCTGATAACCGGTGTTAATTGTGATGACTGTATTAGTGTGTTGTTCTGTTTCTTAATTGAAGTAAGGACTGCAGACTTTGAATTTTTCAAGTAGTCCCTACTTTTGCCGCCTAACGCAACCATCAACAACTACTAGTTCAGAACTTGGCTACTAGACGTCACCGCAGTCGGCGCCTGGTGACGAACGTATAAACCTGAGCGTTGTTTACATTTTTAAACTAACTTAGCTTCACACAGGTGTAATTAGTGGAAGGTTCTTTAACATGCCATAAATCTATGACATGGGACCGCTGGCTTTACTTACCCTCCGAAGAAAGGCATACTGAAGGATTTTTAACGCTCTTAAAAATCCGATTACTTCGGCCGAGTTTGAACCCGCGAACTTGGGCACAGAGACTCAGTATGCTACCAACTACGCCACCAAAGCCGCTAAGGAAAAGTGAGAGGATATAGGACATTTTTCCGTTTCCAGTAAAAATAAAAACCTCTGTATCTCGGTGACTTACTTCATTTCACTGCCGGCTGGATCGCAACACTCCTGGTTGCTTTAAACTGCCTGCCCATTCGACGATTACAGCATTGGTTTGAGCGTACAACCTCGTTTCCAAATAAAGGCGCTAGGAAGCAGCACCAAGGCACTGTGACAGACATAAGTTTTGTATTGATGATAATGGAGCAGTTGTGTTTGGAATGTATTCTGAATGATTTTATAATGCTGTACTGCTGCGTGCCCTTTTGTAAATCAGAACAGGGCAAGTTAGAATACCGGGGAATCTCATTTCATGATTTACCATCCGACAATTCACTGCATGGGATGTGGTTACGTGCAATTTCCAGAGAAGGGGACGCAGGGGAAGCAAATAAACAAATAAATAAATACATACCGGTATATGAATGAATGATTGAGTAAATACGTGAGACAATAAATATGTAAGTAAATAAATATGTAAGTAGGTAAATATGTAAGTAAGTAAATAAATAATTTAGGAAATATGTAAGAAAATAAATAAGTGAATAAATAAGCAATAAATAAGAACATAAATAAATAAGAAAATAAATAATTAAATAAATAAATAAATGTGTAAGTAAATAAGTAAATAAATACGTGAATAAATAAGCAAATAAATAAGTAAATAAATAAGTAAACAAATAAATAAGAAAATAAATAATTAACTAAATAAGTAAACAAATAAATAATAAAATAAATAATTAAATAAATAAATGTGAAAGTAATAAGTAAATAAATATGTAAATAAATAAGTGAATAAATAAGCAAATAAATAAGTAAATAAATAATTAAACAAATAAATAAGAAAATAAATAACTAAATAAGTAAAAAAATAAGATAATAAATAATTAAATAAATAAATAAATGTGTAAGTAAATAAATAAGAAAATAAATAATTGAATAAATAAGTAAAAAATAAATAAGAAAATAAATAATTAAATAAATAAATGTGTAAGTAAATAAGTAAATAAATATGTAAGTAAATAAACAAATAAGTAAATAAATAAGTAAATAAGTAAGCAAATAAATAAGTAAATCAATAGATAAGAAAATAAGTTAATAAATAATTAAATAGACAAATACGTAAGTAAATAAAAAAGTAAATAAATAAATAAATAAATACATATGTAAGTAAATGAGTAAATAAATATATACGTGAATAAATAAATACGTAAATAAATAACTAAAGAAATAAATAATTAAATACATAAATATGTAAGTAAATGAACAATTAAGTAAGTAAATAAATAAGGAAATAAATAAGAAAATACATAATTAAATAAATAAACATGTAAGTAAATAAACAAATAAGTAAATAAATACGTAAATAAATAAAAAAAAGCAATAAATAAGCAAATAAATAAGTAAAGAAATAAGAAAATAAATAAATTTGTAAGTAAATAAATAAAAAATAAACAATCCGTCCAAAAAATCTGTAAAAATGTATAATACAGCCATCACAATAAGACGGGTTATCAGACACATTCACCTCACACCCAAGTACATAGGGCTACATGACCACGATGTCGCAAAGCCCCTAAATAAATCATCATCCCATTTTTCGGGGGCCGGAGGCATTTATTTTCCCTGTCTTTTATTGTCCTTATTCTTTTCTTTTCATCTCGCCAAGTATGTAAGTTAGATTTAAGTCAGTTAGAAGTAGTTATATTTTTATTATCGTCTGCATAATTACGGGAAAATGAGCTAGACATTTCGCCCCTTAAAAACAATCACCTCCACCACATGTATTTTTGCTTTCCTTTATACTGAAAATTTGCCCGTAAGTATGTGTCTGAATACTTTTAGATGTTAGAATAACAAATGAACTAACTTAGTGTAATGTTTTCACGTCCGTCAATCTCGATATTAAGCCTCCAAACATAACAATACTTCGTTTCAGGTATCTTCCCCTTTAAAAAACCGCGGCATTATCAGTGCCTTGGTGCTGCACCTAGCGGTGAATTAATGCATATATCTTGTACGCCTGTGAGTGTCGAATGGGCAGCCAGTTTAAAGCAACCAGGAGTGTTGCGATCCAGCCGGCAGTGCTTCATTTCAACTGATCTGTAGTTAAGATGGCTGACCTCCAGAATGCGCCATAGACTCATTTCCGAAGAAAATGGACTAATCCCGTTCTACCCGTGGAGTCTTCATATGAGATGGGTTAATCCCTAATCCTGAAAAAAATTACATGAGATTAATATTTATTATATAGTATTTATTAATCTCATGTAATACTAGCAGGTACCCGCGGCTTCGCTCGCGTCATAGTCGTGTTATATTGTTCTTCAATGAAATCCAGGTTTAACCCCGTTCACACCCCTTTAGAACTTGAATATCCAAATATCCCTCCTTAGTAGACTTTTCGACGCACAACAAACATAATCCCAAAATATCATTCTTCTAACTTTAATAGTTTTGGTTGGTCGATGAGAGTGAATATCCAAAATTCCTTCCTTAGTGGACGTTTTTCTTCCAGAATTTCATCCCTCCCCATGAGCCCCTTAAATTGGATTTATGAAAATACGGTCGAACACCTATTTATTAAATTATTTATTTATGTATGTATTTATTTATTTATTTATTTATTTATTATTATTAAGCTGATTGTTTTCCTCTGAGTTTCAAACTCATCGCCTATGTCGTTTAGGAGATGCACGCTCCGTTAGAAATCCTTCAACCCCCACTTTTCACCCCTTTACTCTTAATATACACTACATCGAAAAATCATTAGACATGTGTCAGCTTATTTTTAATGATTGGTTTATATGCCAAGTATCACATCCCCAAATGAAACCACTCGTGAGATATTGTTATTCAATGAAATGCAGGTTTACCCCCTTAACACCCATTTAGAACCTGAATATCCAAAAATCTTTCCTTAGTGGACGTTTTCGATATACAATGAACATATCCCCAAAATTTCATGTTTCTAACTTCTATAATTTTGGCTGGGCGATGATGAGTGAGTGGGTCAATCAGGTCATTTTCTTTCAATTATTTTTATCAGAATTTGACCCCTCCCCATGGGCCCCTTAAATTGAATTTATGAAGAAACGCTCGAACACCTATTAACTTATTTTCTAAGCTGTCTTTTTCTCCTGAGTTTGATGAGTGAGTTAGTCAGTCTGTTAGGACACTTTCTCTCCTTTTCCCCCCAGAATTTCACCCCACACCATCGGCCCCTTAAGTTGAATTTATGAAAAAACTTTCGAACACCGATTTACTTAATTTTTAAGCTGATTTTTTCCGCTGAGTTTCAAACTTCTCACCTATGTCTTTTAAGAGATACACGCTCCGTTAGGAAACCTTCAACCCCCACTTTTCACCCCTTTCACCTTATAATTTACACCACATCGAAAAACCCTTAGACACATGTGTGCTTATTTTTAATGATTAGTTTATGTGCCGAGTATCACATCAACATATGAAACCACTAGTGATATATTGTTAATTAATAAAATGCAGGTTCAACCCCCTTAAGACCCCTCTAGAACCTGAATATCCGAAAATCCTCCCTTAGTGTACGGTTTTGACATGCAACGAACATATCCCCAAAATGTCATGTTTCTAACTTCATTAATTTTGGCTGGGCGATGATGAGTGAGTGAGTGAGTGAGTGAGTCAGGACATTTTCTTTCATTTCTTTTTCTCCAGAATTTCACCCCTCCCCATGAACCCCTTAAATTTGATTTATGAAAAAGAAACTGTCGAACACTTATTTACTTATTTTTAAGCAGCTTTCACTCCCTGAGATTGAAGAGTGAGTGAGTCAGTCAATCAGTTAGGACACTTTCTTTCCTGTTCCCCCCCCCCCCCCAGAATTTCACCCCTTCCCATGGGCCCCTCAAATTGGATTTATGAAAAAAATAACGGTCAACACCTATTTACTTATCTTTTAGGCTGATGTTTTTCCGCTGAGTTCAAACTCCTCGCCTATGTCGTTTAGGAGATACACGCTCCGTTAGGAATCCTTCAACCCCCACTTTTCACCCCTTTCACCTCATAATATACACCACATCGAAAAACCCTCAGACACTTGTCTTCTTATTTTTAATGATCAGTTTATATGCTGAGTATCACATCCACAAATGAAACCAATCCGGAGTTATTGTTATTCAATGAAATGCAGGTTTTACCCCCTTAACACCCCTTTAGAACCTGAATATCCGAAAAACCTCCCTTAGTGGACGGTTTGGACATATAATGATCATATCCCCAAAATGTCTTGTTTCTAACTTCAATAATTTAGGCTGGGCGATGATGAGTGAGTCAGGACTTTGTATCTTTCAATTTTCTTTTTTCAGAATTTCACCCCTCCCCATGGGCCCCTTAAATTCGATTTATGAAAAAACGGTCAAACACCTATTTACTTATTTTTTAAGCTGATTTTTTCCCGCTGAGTTTCAAACTCCTCGCCTATGTCGTTTAAGAGATACACGCTCCGTTAGGAACCCTTCAACCCCCACTTTTCACCCCTTTCACCTCATAATATACACCACATCGAAAAACCCTCAGACACGTGTCTTCTTATTTTTAATGATACGTTTATATGCCGAGTATCACGTCCCTCAATGAAACCAAGCCGGAGATATTGCTATTCAATGAAATGCATGTGTACCCCCTTAAAACACCTTTAGAACCTGAATATCCAAAAATCCTTTCTTAGTGCGCGTTTTCGACTTACCACGAACATATCCCCAAAATTTCATGTTTCTAACTTTAATAGTTTTGGCTTGGCGATGATGAGTCAGTCAGTCAGTCAGTCAGTCAGTCAGTCAGTCAGTCAGTCAGGACACTTGTTTTTATATAAGAGATTTTTAGGGATTAGGGAATAATCCATCTCATTTGTGTACAATGGTTTTCACCAACTGAAAAGCACCAAACTTTTGTTTACTAAGGCAATACTGAAAAATGGCTTCAAACACCATAATGATTTAGTGCGTACTATTCGGAATCGGAATTTTTCAGTAGACTTATTCTTCAATATGGCAATATTTTAAATCCCTCGTCCTCCAGGCTTGGCTTCACCCACGGACTCTCTACGAGGGATCTTTCCTCTACCGCCACAAGTAGAGTGTTTTGGAGCTGGACACACTTTGTCAGCAGATACAACTGGAGATGGCAACAGGCCGATCCCCCAGGCAACCGCTATTTATTTATTTATTTATTATTTAGCATATGGCTTTTAGTGCCTGGAGTGTCTGAGGACAAGTTCGGCTTGCCAGGGGCTGTAGCTGGTTCAGTGCGGACACCCATGGGGTGAGCTACAAGTTCCTTTCACTACTTCAAGCAGTTCCAACTTCCGCTACCAAATGTCACTGACACCTAGTGGAGAACTTTGGAACTTTCATGGAGCGTTTCAACGAAATCTAACCTGCAAATTTAGCTACACACAAGTTTATTTATTGGAATGTTCTTTTACATGCCATAAATGTATGACATGGGACCTCCGACTTTACTTCACCTCCGAAGTAAGGCATACTGAAGGAATTTAACGCTCTTAGAAAATCCGACGATTTCGGTCTGGTTTGAACCCGCGATCTTGAGCATAGAAGATCAGCATGCTACCGACTACGCCACCGAAGCCGCTAACTTGGGTCTAATGAAGGAAATATCAGGGAAGGGAGTAGGAAGACAAATCGGCCTTGGACCTGTGCAAGGGACCGTCCCGGCATTTGCATTGGGGGTGAAAATGGGAAACAACGGAAAACCATTTTCAGGACGACCGAGGTGGGGTTCAAACCCACGCTCTCCCTATACCAGTGGAGCACGAGGTAGGGCGTCAGCGCTCCTGGTCACCGCGGTCGGTCCCAGTTCTAATTATAGGCCTGCTGATCCAAAATCTATTCTACTATCCAGAGTTTTAAAGATCATCCTAGGGTTCGGATGTTAAGACCTAAAGAATTATAAAATATGCAAGCAAATATGCCCTAAAACTAGCTAAATATGACATAAAAAACTATAAAATATGACCTAAAAAACTATGAAATACATGATTTTTTGGGATAGGTAGAGTATCACTAACATACAGTATACATCTTAAGTGCCAAAACAATTTTCCAGTGTATTGGACATGTGATATTTTGATTTTACAAGTGACTTTTTTAATGAAATATGTGTATTTGCTATGTATGTTGTGCCCATAAGTGTTTACATTGTGTATATCTGGGTAATGGAGAACAACATTATTGTTCGAAACATGTACCAGTACTAAACAGTGCTAATAATATTACAAGTATTGAAAAGACGGAAATAAGAGTAAGTCATTTAGTGGAAATTGAATTCAATACGGACCATTATGGATAAAAACAATTTCCTTGTTTTCTACTTGCTTCTGAGCTTAATATATCTACTGGAGTGACATCCTGTTGAAAGGCGGAAGTACACTATCGTCATGTTCCGTGACCTCATGTGTACAGTGTCGCAATCCAACTTGTCCAGCAAAATGTGCTCAAGGACGTCCGTAGAGGAGCGCCTTCTTGGAATCAGATCTTCTAAACCTGCTATCTGCCTGTTGCGGAAAAAGAATGAAAAATATATCTACTACACTATTAGTAAATCCTGTGTTTGAAACTCGACACAGATAACACGTAGGCTACCTTGTTAACGACGCCTCAATTTAAACAAAAAATGCTGAAATTATAACCAAATATGACCTTATATCACTAAAATATGACCAAATATGACCAAAACAATAAAAATGGCCGAAATATGCATTTAAAGGCAACATCAAATTGTTTAAGGACACCACGTACTCTTACACGATGAAAAAGTATATTTTTGTGGCATCGTTTTACTAAGTATTTTCTGAGTTTATGCTAAAGGTACAGATATAATTCTTGTAACATATAAGAAGCGGTATATTCTGAGCTGTTTTTGACCATGTAGTGCTACTTTGCTTTTTTAGGATGTGTGTAATGAATACAAATTTGGACAGACACATTTTCAAAAATAATGTTGTATAAGTTGTTTCAGGTACACATTTCTCAGTTGTTTTTCAATCAAATACTCTCAAATGTTGTTCACATACTTGGAATGGATCATGGCAGATGAGTAACTACTTTGTTTCATTATTATTGGGACAGAATGCAAGAAAAAAAATCCTAACTCTTTATTTTTAAATTTATTCAAAAATATGTATCAATTTTTCTCTTCCCAATCCATGCCTACTATGTTTTGGAAGTGAAAATAGGTTAACATTCAAGTACTCCATTAGGCAAGTTAATGCAAAAATAGCCCTCTATCTTAAATGGTTTCCTAGTTATTGGTACATAAACATGAAAAATGAGTATTAATGGAAAACAGCTGGCAAAGTTAAAAGTGTATTATTCAGAGCATGGGACGCTAATTTAAAAAAAAACGAATTTCAGGTAGTTGTAGACATCAAAAACTCAACAAACTATATATATTTAGATTCAGAAAAGAATGAAGAATGTTATGGCGCCAAAATCAAAAAATCGATATTTTCATCATGCAAGAGTACGTGGTGTCCTTAAACGTGGTCAGGGACCCGTCATTCAAACTTATTTTTCAGATTTCGGGTAAAATGAGCTCAGGAAAAAAATATGATTTGTCCTTACCATCCGAACCTTTCATCACTTAACCAACTCTGCCGCACAGCCCAACTGGATAAGTACGGACAAGACGTTTCCGTACTTTAATACACATGGCTAACTGTGGTCAGCTAATGATAACGTAATGTCCTCGTTTGGGCGGCGACAGGTGAAGGTCGTACA
The DNA here is from genome assembly GCA_946902985.2 of Meconema thalassinum. NCBI lineage: Eukaryota > Metazoa > Arthropoda > Insecta > Orthoptera > Tettigoniidae > Meconema > Meconema thalassinum. The sequence goes on along the minus strand of OX336388.2, from coordinate 2,092,967,242 downwards.
GACGAGCTGATAATTAATGCGTATTAATCTGTATCCCATGCGGGAGTACTAATGACTCCATGCCTTACTTAATGATGTTCAGTAATAGCATAAAACGCTTATCGGATTCACTACTTAATCTAGGATTTATTGTTTGCTGTATTGTGCTGCAAATTCTCAGCACTAATGAGGTCTCGTTATACAATATCATCACACTGTAATATGAACTCTGAATATAAGCCCGCATTTTTATTCAAAGATTAAATGATAATTACGTTAATTTCAGCACCACGCTTCCATTGGGGATCTCAATAAGTTCATATAGAATTCTATTTTCATTTCTGCTAGTAGAGTGACAAGGGAACATTGCGAACCAGAATATCCCGATCTCGCTGAAATTTACTAATAAATTGGGTCGTAAGAACAAAATCGGTGATGGTATCTTGCAGGTTTGGTAAGTTACTACGTTGCAGTAACTTATCAAAATGAAAACGACGATGCTATATCTTCGATAGAATACTTTACGACACGCATGTCATACGATGTTGGTATGTCAAAGAACCCATTTGAAAAAATCTTGTAGTTTAACGTGACCGTTAATCTTAAGATCATGAGCCACGGGACCTCCTTTTAACGTGGAATCCGAACCACAGGACATGGCATTTCACTTCGAAAATCTCACATGCATTGACCGGGAAACGAACCCATTTGAATTCAGTAGGCCGTGTTCATAATGGCAAAATTAATCTCGGGAGTTTCCGCCAAAACTAAGTTCCTCATTTCTCTACTAGAAAGTTCTATAGTCTTCAAGGAGCTCAGATATATTGTACCCATGTGAGTAATCTCGGTGGATAATATGCATCTGCCTCCAGCTAGCATCAGCTCTCAGGCGTGTACGGTAACCCCAATTTAGCAGTGCATATTTTGGATTTGAGGCTAAAAGGTATCAACTCTACAATGATAAGGCACAACTCTATTCTAAAACTTTAATTCATTAAAATAAATCATGGCTTCAAACACAAAACAATACCCAAAAAGCATAAAATAAAGCAAACAAAATTTTTACTTCCACAATCCACAAGTAAACAAATATAAAATCACAACAAAGTCATACCTAGCCATAAGGCTTTACCCTTCTGTGAACTTCACAAGGATATACTAGTGCGCTGATGCACCTACGACTTCAAAACAAACTGTACATTAACATAACAGTCATACAATGTGACTTCTTTAATATTACAACAAGGATTATTCCTTAAACCTCTTTATGTTAAACAATTATGTGTGCCGTGCGTGTTTTAATATCTTTCTTCTCACCAATGAAATGCTTTGCATGCATTTACCTATTTGGACGTTGCACCAAAATCAACGTGCAACTCCATAATTATGTAAGCTACCCCCTACACATCCTCCAATTATATGGTTTCACCGCATGCTGTCTGTGATTCCTAGATAAAACGTTACGTTATAGCTTATGTCGGATTGTACGATAGACTACCTCGCGCTCATGGCGATTGGCATCTAGTAACCAACTACATGACTTGGCTCCAGTGACAGTACAAATATATCATGTAACTATTCGTCAGATAGCTAAAATAATGAACTATCAGGATGAACTATAATTATCCATGTGTTCACAAACCGCATGGCTCTAATACTCAACATAACAATCATGCATTATATGTCCTTTTAACAAGGTCTAGAATCTCTTCCCTCTATAATTTGCCTGAGCGGCCCGGGTGGCTAGCACCGACCCTCGGCTAAGGAAGTCGCTACACAATAGAAAGTGGAATGGGTCGTTTCACCAATTATCTCGACCTTTCTAAAAGTTTGAAAGCTTCCCTCTCTCTAAGCAGTGAAGATTTACAAGACAAATACTGTGTCCTGACCGACACACATGTTCCCAAAGGATCTTAATTGACTATTATGCCAACAGGTATTGAATGAGCTTTTGTAATTATTCCTACGTCGAGGATAACGATTAATTAATGGCCTCACATGGGTCCATTCAACATGAAGGTTCGGGGTTCGCAATGCATGAGCCTGGCGGTTTGACCGATGTCTCAAGTATAATATAGGCGCACAAAACCACTGTCGCCATGAGTTTCGCTGCCAACGAGCGTAAATAACTCATCAATAAGTTCTCGGGAAATCATAGAGCTGCGAGGTGTCCTTGTTTCCTCGACTCTATCAAGATTCCAATCCGGAACACATTTCAATCCTTTCTTCAGAGTTAGGGTCCAACACTACAACTCTGGAATAAATATATCTCCACCAATGTCCACGACATAGGAGAATTCATACGTAGAATAGACTATCTGGCCCCTAATGCTCCATGCTACGACACTCCGACCTATAATATTAAGAGAAATCTAACATTTACTCTATAAGCTTCTCAATTAAGCTGCAAATTCAATTCACTAAAAGCTCTTTCATTACTGGTATCATTACTGAATATCTGCAATATTCTGATATAAAACTTCTTTCCATAGTTACTGAAATGTAATCTCACTGTAACATCTTCCTGCTTAGATTGATAAGTCTTGCACTTAGCGTTAATAATTCTCGCTTACAACATTTATTTGTTCCCTGATGTGTTCATTCATATTCTTAATAACCATTATTATTATTATCATCATTTCTCACTGACATAAATGACCAAAATCATTATTTATTATTATTATTATAAATCTCATTGACATAAATGACCAAAATCATCATTTATTATTATTCTCATATAAATTACCAAAATTTCCGACATAGCTATACGTTTTAAACTCGAACAATCGCGTTCGTTGCATTTACATAACTGATTGCCATTCTTAATTCATAGTGGGAATAATTACTCCACTTAATGATGCAAATTAACATCTCAACTCTATCAAAATCAACTCAATACTGATTAAACATGGAGGATCAGCCTCCTAGCTGATTTTTACTGGCATCTATAAGGAATTCACAATACCTTTACGGAATCACAGACATGTAGCGGTCCATACTTCTACATAATCATAACCATAATTTGTGGGGTACTTACATCTCTATAGGCATCTAAGGTGGCTCCGACCAATCATATTCTTCCATGTCGCCCGCCATAATGGGTTTAATGCGACATATTTCTCTTGTTTACACACATTTGATTACACATAATTTCTATCACCAACACGACACGTTGCATACCTTTCAGGAAGTTATCACTCCCCAAACATGTGAAACACTTCATCAAACACTACTTTAAATGATATTTTTACATATGCATTACACTGAACACTCGTCACTTTATACACACTTCAATGCTGAAATTCCCTAGCAGAGATCGAAATTGCAGGTGTCGACGGCATCTTACGTTACCAACTCCTGATTGAAAGTCTGGTTATCTGCTCTCGGAACTCTCCAACAGTTTTTATGACGATCATTACTCCTACAGTAAGCGTCCTGCGTTACATCAATACGCTGGCTCCCAAACATGAGCGTTAACATCTGGTACTCTCATGGCAATACCAAACACTTAGTAGAGTTTCTTTAGCGCATTCTATCGTAGTTACACATATACGATTAGTTAATACTATACACATTGCGCTTAATAAAGTTCAACACTTTCACAAATAATTATATACAATAGTTCTACCGTTAGTCTATACGGTGCTTCATAACTGAACACGTCATAGTTCGTGCTGCTTATTATGCCTGTATCACGACTATTATTCATACAAGCATGTTTACTGTTTCTATTACACATACCAGTCTTTGTTCGGCGTCTTGATGAATAGAATCGTCATGCGTTTTGCCTTGACGAACTTGCTTCAACCTGGCTGTAGCTGACTGAAGTTTCACTCGAAGACTGCACGTAACTTATTTGAAGACTTCTGTATGCGGCTTACACGCTGTCTCGTACTGCTGCATATTTGCTGCATACTGATTGCAAATTATTGCCATTGTGCTACAACTGAAAACTGCGTAAGACAATAACTGGCTGTAACTGCGCTTGGCGGCATGTAGACTGAGCTTGGCTGCGTTACCACTTCGACTGTGCTTGACTGACTTACAACTGAGCATAGCTGAGTAACAACTGAAAGCTCCTCCTGGGGTCTACTCCCTTATATCGGATTTCCACAGAAAGTAGAGCAACATCTTCCCGCGTCATCTTGGCTCCTCTCACAGCATGATTCAGGTCTTCAAACCATGATCATTATGTTCCTCTCTCTTCACAGGTCCCAAAACTATCTGTGTGCAAAGGAATCGCTCGTCCAATTAATTAATATTAATTCCTTTCTCCATGGCGTGGGACGCTACCTAACGGGAAACCCCCGGCAACATCTTCACATCCATCCGCGAACAATGGTCGTTTTACAGTCCTTACGCACATCATTAAATATGCACCAATTTCGCAGGTAAAAGACTCTAAAATTATCTTCTTGCCAAAATATTCACCTGTGTGCAACTCTCATCTCGATTCGTTACTCCAATCACGAGTAATCAATGATTTTTCTGGGCATTTCTCCGCCCCTACTCCAAATCCATTCTCCGTCGGGGAATAACTATGTCATTATTCAGGCCTCACCCCTGCTCCAGACGACATAATGGGATCGCAGAGATGGACGTGGCTCCACTGGGACCAACCCACAATTCTGGGCCAATTAGTAAATGTCAGCTCTGCCCTCCTCTGTGCTTCAAGCCTCCAATAGCTTACACCAAATCGTCTTATAATGATATAATCTGCTCATTATTTCCTACATTATTTTACTAAATAATGCCATTTCATCAAAAATCACACCAGTGATTAAATATACATTTCTTTCGAGGGGTTTTTACCAAGAAACTCCCTCTACAGATCTCTGGTTCGCTTCCTGGTGGAACCTTTATACTGAGATCACAGTCTCTGAGAACCATGTTCGATTCCAGTCAGCATAACCCCATCGGGTTCATGTTCCCCTTGCAAAACTTATAAAAGTCCAATGCAAGTGGCTTATATAAGTAACCAGCTGACTGTCGACCACCGTCTGTGTTTACGTCTGGGGTCCTTCACCTTGTCTGGCTGCGAGTGGGTTAGTAGTGTTCCCCCTTCCACACTCGGCCTTGTTTCTGAGCTGTCTATTCTCCCTGCGAAGGGTCGCGTTTACAGCCTCAACCTCTCTGGCCACTCTGACCATTTCTTCATAAAATTCTCGCAAACACTGGCATTCTTTCTGCTCTCCGCTTACACTGGGTAAACTGTCTGCTTCTCGTCCCGTCTCGCCGTTCCAACATTCAGGTCTGCCTGCTTGGCTGCCTCCGCTCTCCACGTTGAGTTGGGTGTGCGTTACTAATTCTTCTTCTGGTTCGTCGAATTCTTCTGGCGAGTAATAAACTTTTAAGTTGGCTATGTTCATAACGACCTCGTTTCCATTCTCTAAATGCCTTAACCTGTATGCATTGTTCTGGAGGTCTCTTATCACCTCGAACGGGCCGTGGTAAGAAAAATTAAACTTTTTATACTTCCGTGCCTCTGGATCTGAACTGGCGGGTTTCTTAATTAAAACTTTCTGTCCCACGAGAAGCGGTTTATGATACCTCTTCGCACGATTCCTTCTCTGACGTCTCTCCGCCTGTGCTTTGAGATATTCAAAGGTTCGTTGGATCCTCAATTCTCTACCGGGCTGTGCGTCTACTGGTAATGGAATAACACCAGTCCACGGTCTCTCTGGTCTCTGATCCAGATGTAGAGTAACGGGAACCTGACCTGTCGCCTCATGTACAGTATTATTTATACAGTATTCAATGACTTCTAGAAATTCAATCCAACGCCAATTCGCTTCAGAACAGTAGATCTTCATGTATTTCTGGACCTCTCTCATTACTCTTTCAACGGGACTTGCCTCAGGATGGCGAATGGTAGATAAAATCTGCCTAATTCCTAGAGTTTCCAGTTCTCGACGAAATTCTGCACTAGTAAAGCAACTTCCGTGGTCCGAGAGAATGTTATCCGGCTTCCCAAGAATCGGAATAACTCTCTCTTTCAGGCGCTTCAAGACCTGTTTTGAACTTGTCTTTTGAATGGGGCACAACACCACCATTTTCGAAAATACATCCATGGCTACAAAAATGTGTCTATTGCCTCTACGTGCTCTAGGCAATGGTCCAAAGTTGTCGATACTCAATAGCTGCCTTGGCTTCTCTGGTAATAACGGGATAGGTCGTTGCCTCATTAAAAAGGGATTCGGCTTTACCCTTTGGCACAGATCACATGTTCTAATAGCATTTCTCACCGTTTCTCTCAATTTTGGCCAAGTAAATGCTTCCTTCAACAGAGCACAAATTTTATCTATTCCAGGATGTCCAAATGCTCTGTGGGCTAGCCATACTAATCTCCTCTGCAAAGATGCAGGAATTACAATCCTTTGACGTGTGTGATCCACATCGTCCCACTTGTGTAATATCTGATTATACCATACATAATCTGTTGCCAATGCCTCCGCCTCTCTATATATCGCAGTTCCCCTTGCTAAGCGTCCCTCGAAGTAATCGATTATCATCTTCAACCATGGGTCTTCGCGTTGTAGGTTGGTAATGTTCCTTAAGTCATCCAACGTCTTCTGATCTCGATTCTCAATCTGGACCGCTAGTACTTCTTCTTCTCTAGGGTAACGACTTAATATGTCCGGTATTACATTCTCTTTCCCTGGACAGTATTCTATTTCCACATTAAATTGCTGGATATACAGGGACCATCTTGTCAATCTCTGACTAGACAAATCTGTCTTTAACAAATATGTTAAAGCTTTATGGTCTGTTCTCAGAACTATTCGGAAGCCGTACACGAGTTTATGCCACGATTGCAACGCGTACAAAATTGCGAGCAATTCTATCTCTGTGATCGTGTAGTTTTTCTCATGGGCTCTCAGTCTTCTGCTTATAAAGGCGATAAAAACTTTCTTCTCAGGCTGGTCAACATTTTCCTGGAATAGCATCGCTCCAATCCCAATAAGTGATGCATCCGTCTGTATGATGAACTTCTGGGTATAATCTGGGTATCCCAGTTTCACATATTCCAAAAGCATTTGTTTTGACCTCACGAATGCTTCCTGACATCTCTCCGTCCAATTCCATCTGCCGCCTTTCTTCAATAGGTCCTGCAGTGGTGCTACTGTCGCAGTATAGTTTGGGCAGTGGTTCGAAAAGAATCCAATTACTCCCAGATACTGTCGGACGTGCTTTACTTTCGTGGGTCGAGGGAAATTCCGAATTACCTCCAATTTATCTGGATTAGGCTTCACTCCATTTGCATCAATAACGTGCCCTAGGAATTTAACTTCCCTCTGACAGAAGTGCGATTTCTTGATATTAACCTTAAAGTTCGCCTCTCGAAGGTCATCTAGCAACTTCTTCAGGTCTCTCATGTGCTCCTCCAGAGATTCTGATGTGAGTAGAATGTCGTCTACATATCTGATGGTACTCTCTTTAACCTCATCTGATAGATTGCGATCTAACGCTCTTATCAGGGCTGAATCAGCTGTTTTCAACCCAAAAGGTAGCCTTAAAAATGTGAATGTATGTTGATCAAACATAAATCCTGTCAACAGACTAGTTTTCTCCTCTAATTCAAGATGGTGGAAACTGGATGTGATATCCAAATTTGAGAATATAGTTTTCCTTCTAAACTTCCTGAGGATCTCTTTAATAGGTGGCACTTGGTCAAATTCCGGAATAACTCTCAAATTTAAGCGTCTCAGGTCCAAGCAGACTCTGACAGATCCGTCTGATTTTGGTACAATTACCAATGGACTTACATAAGGCGTAGGTGTTTTCTCAATAACGCCGGCCTCCAACATCTCCTGAATTGCCTCTTTCACTTTAGCATAATGCTTTTCAGCTATAGGGTAGGGTTTCTGCCTAAATGGTGTCCAATCACTGACTTGAAAAGCATAAGTGAAGTTCTTTATCCGACCAGGTCTCGAATCAAAGACTTCCTTCTGTTCCAGCAATAACTGCTTTAAATTTTCCTTCTCTTTTAGCCCAATTTTCGCTTCTTCTAGCTTCTCCGAAATGTATTCTTCCAATTTGGGTTCCAGATCCTTTTCCAAGTCTGTAGCTAGTGTTTTGAGCTCCGCTTCTAACTGCTCAATAGCTAACACTTCTTCATCAGCCACATCTCTGTATGTATGCCATACTTGTTCACTGGATCCTGGTTCAATTTCATTGAGTGCGACCTCTAAGCCTTCAGCTTCTTCATTCACATGGAACATAACCCTGTCCTGTGCTAGGTCAATTATCACTCTGTATTCCCTTATAAACTCTGCCCCAATGAGTAGGTTATAAGGTAGTTTGTTTACTAACAGGAAACTCTGTGAGAAAATAGAGCCTCCTATCTGTAAATCTAGGAATACCTGGTATTTACATATCATTGTTCTGTCTGGAATTACCCCTTTAATTTTGACACTGGAGATCGGTATCTTCAAAATGTTCTCTCTCCGGGCTATTTCATTATATAGAGCTTGTGTCATCAGGCTTACTGTTGATCCCGTATCTAACAGACTTCTGACTTTTAATCCTGCCACTCTCACAATTATAATAGGCAATTCTCTCTTGACCATGACCTGTGGTCCTCCTGTATCCTCAATCAATTCTTCTGGTTTGGCTATCCAATTGATGATGTTAATAGACTTCCATCCATCAGTCTCGAGCTCTTCTAATTTTGGCGTTTTTTTTTCTTCAGCGCCCGCCCCTTTGGAGTTCCTTCTCTCCTGTTCGCTGCGCTGTAGTTCCAAACTCTTAGCTCCATCTCCATATCTGTCTGGCGATGTCCTGTTCTGCATGACTTCTTGCCAGCGGACTTGTGGTTTCTGGGGCTCATCTCCCCTTTCTTCGAGGTATCGCAAAGAAGCATGATATCGCTCTTCTGCCTCGTCATCGAAGTTATTTCTTCTCTCTTGGGGTCTCCAATTTCTATTATTGCCTTCCTGGCCATTATTACCTCCATTGTTATGGTACGGTTTGCCCCTGTTATTGTGTTTATTCCACGAACTTCGACCTCTTCCTGCTTTATTAGCATTTCCTTTGTACCTTGACTGCCATTTTCTGGGTTCCTGTTCCCATTGCCGTCCATAGGAATCTAAAGTTTCTGTGCTCGTGGCTTTGTTGTTCCTTGGAGCTTGCTGTTGGTCAGTCTGTGTGTTGGTCACGTGGACTTGTTCCACGGTTCGACTCTGACGCATAGTATTTGCTGTGGTGAGGTCCCGTTGCCTTAGAACAGTCTCCATTTCCATAGCAGTTTTCGCATTAGCCGAGATTAGTAGCCTTTGGATCTCGTATGGAAGCTGTTTGGCGATAGCAATGCATAGCTCCAGTTCACTGGGTTTTTGATCCAGCTCTTTAAAACGACACATCTGCGATATGAAGAATTCTGCGTACTTCGTCGGGTTGTTCGTGCTGTACTTTTTGGCATACAAATCCAGCCGTAAATTCTGCTGAGTCGCGGCGTCCCAATATCTCTTCAAGAATGCCTCGCGGAATTCCTCAACAGTATCAAAAGTGTAACGGAAGCTGCGAAACCATAATGCGCACTCCCCCTCTGTTAACTTCTCTATAGCACGTAGCCTACGCTCCTGCGGTATTCGTGCATCATTGAGATATTCAGTCACTTCCTTTAACCAATATTTTGGTGTCATACTACAGTGACTACCTGAAAATTTCCTAGGTTTTTCTTCGCTTGCCCTAATGACGTTTATCACCTGGGTGTGCATCGCGTTTTCATATGGCGTCGATGCCGCAATTGGTACACCTGGCGTCATGTAAGGACTTTCTCCTGCGCCTGCAGCGTTTCTGCTTATAGGTTGGGTTTCTAGGTCTGCCCACCTTGTTTTTCTCATATCCTCTATGCTGCCTTCACTTGACTTAGGATCTTTCAGAAGTGTCTCCTCCTGTGCTATTATCCTAGTCTCCATTTGGTTATGGCGCATTTCTGCTCTTTCTAGGCGAGTAATGACTTCTTTTTCTATTCTTGTAAGCCTATCTCGGTTTTTCTCGGCTACTTGAAAAATTTTCACCTTGTCTTCTTTCAGACTTTGTTTGATATGGAATATTTCATCCTCTACGTCCTCTTTAATTTGAGCAAGGGTCTTGTCGCTTGCCTCTGTTTTCTGGCCTTCTCTTATTTCGAGTTCTTCTCTCAGACCTTTAATTTCATCTTGAATGTGTCCATTGACTTTAGACAATTCATTCCGGACCTTGGTGATCTCGCCTCTATTTTCCTCTTGTCTTTTATTGACCATGACAATATCACTCTGAACTTGGTCCAGTTCTTTATGAACTTTACCCATCTGACTTTTCACGTTGCCTACCAGCTCCTTACTTTCATGAGCGATAGCCTTAATTTCGCCTATTTCCTGGCATTGACCTAATATATTCTGGTCCTGTTTCTTGAGGTCACCGTTAATTGCTCTAGCGTAGCTTTTCAATTTCTGGTCCCATTTGGAGTCGTTCTCCTCTAATCTCTGGTCTACTGTTTTCGTAAACTCTGCGAACTGTTTCGCTTGGCGTTCGAGATTCGCCTCATTTTGGATCTGAATATCCTTAATATCGTTAGACAACGCCTCTAAATTACTGTTGGTTTGCTCCTGAGCATGCCTACACGCTTGCAAATTACCCTCAAGTTTGGCTTCTATAGCCTCGAAACGTTTATCAGTATTTACCTGCATTTCCGATACAATGCTTACAACAGTATCTGTTACTTCGGTCTTAATAACTTCTTGCATTTGACCTAACTTATTGTTTAATTCATCTTTATATTCAACTTTATTTGCCTCTAAACGGTTGTTTATTTCAACCTGAGTTGCATTAATTGCCTCCTGATTGGCATCTAACCTGTTATTTAACTCTCTCTGGTTCTCATCTAACCGAGTGTTTATACTATCCTGGAACGCCTTGGTTTCCAGTTTACTCTGCTCGTGAGCAGCATCAAAATGCTGTTTCAGTCCTGCAATAACTTGCAAGATCTCCTGCGTACCTGACATTTTCCAATAACACACTTAAATATGCAGGCAGGCTTCCTGAAAAATATGTGGATACGTTTCGAAGAGAAACATCAAACACTGCACACATATTGTGAAGTCGTACAAAACCTGATAATATTATGGTAGATTGTGGATTGGGTAAGTAACGCTCGTACCCTTAGGCCATTCTCTTCTCAATAGAGAGATTCTGCGTTACCTCAAAAGCCTACTGAATTCAAAAATCATTCAAACACAGTTTGAGGCAAAACAATTACTATGGTTTTCCCCATGAAATACCATAACAAATCTATGGGTTTTCCCTAAATCCCATAAGCTCCACGTATTCTGGGCGCCATGATAAATGAGATCAGAGGGTGGTATTAGTAGGACATCGGCCAAATTATAAGTTATTATAAAAACCTGTTCAGGGAGTGGTTTTTACTGCCGAAAGCCCCACTTGGGCCACGCCATGATAAATTAATAGAAGTGATGTCAATATCTATAGGTATCTATCAAAATTTATATATATACGTATCGGAACTTAGCTATGGATTAGGAGCGGTCACACCCTACTTCGTTAATTCTTACTTTAATAGAGTTGTGTGCATTAAATCTGACCGACTTTAGTCGTACCTTTAGCTCAAATCACAGTACAGGACATCAATTCCCATGTACCCATGTGAGTAATCTCGGTGGATAATATGCATCTGCCTCCAGCTAGCATCAGCTCTCAGGCGTGTACGGTAACCCCAATTTAGCAGTGCATATTTTGGATTTGAGGCTAAAAGGTATCAACTCTACAATGATAAGGCACAACTCTATTCTAAAACTTTAATTCATTAAAATAAATCATGGCTTCAAACACAAAACAATACCCAAAAAGCATAAAATAAAGCAAACAAAATTTTTACTTCCACAATCCACAAGTAAACAAATATAAAATCACAACAAAGTCATACCTAGCCATAAGGCTTTACCCTTCTGTGAACTTCACAAGGATATACTAGTGCGCTGATGCACCTACGACTTCAAAACAAACTGTACATTAACATAACAGTCATACAATGTGACTTCTTTAATATTACAACAAGGATTATTCCTTAAACCTCTTTATGTTAAACAATTATGTGTGCCGTGCGTGTTTTAATATCTTTCTTCTCACCAATGAAATGCTTTGCATGCATTTACCTATTTGGACGTTGCACCAAAATCAACGTGCAACTCCATAATTATGTAAGCTACCCCCTACACATCCTCCAATTATATGGTTTCACCGCATGCTGTCTGTGATTCCTAGATAAAACGTTACGTTATAGCTTATGTCGGATTGTACGATAGACTACCTCGCGCTCATGGCGATTGGCATCTAGTAACCAACTACATGACTTGGCTCCAGTGACAGTACAAATATATCATGTAACTATTCGTCAGATAGCTAAAATAATGAACCATCAGGATGAACTATAATTATCCATGTGTTCACAAACCGCATGGCTCTAATACTCAACATAACAATCATGCATTATATGTCCTTTTAACAAGGTCTAGAATCTCTTCCCTCTATAATTTGCCTGAGCGGCCCGGGTGGCTAGCACCGACCCTCGGCTAAGGAAGTCGCTACACAATAGAAAGTGGAATGGGTCGTTTCACCAATTATCTCGACCTTTCTAAAAGTTTGAAAGCTTCCCTCTCTCTAAGCAGTGAAGATTTACAAGACAAATACTGTGTCCTGACCGACACACATGTTCCCAAAGGATCTTAATTGACTATTATGCCAACAGGTATTGAATGAGCTTTTGTAATTATTCCTACGTCGAGGATAACGATTAATTAATGGCCTCACATGGGTCCATTCAACATGAAGGTTCGGGGTTCGCAATGCATGAGCCTGGCGGTTTGACCGATGTCTCAAGTATAATATAGGCGCACAAAACCACTGTCGCCATGAGTTTCGCTGCCAACGAGCGTAAATAACTCATCAATAAGTTCTCGGGAAATCATAGAGCTGCGAGGTGTCCTTGTTTCCTCGACTCTATCAAGATTCCAATCCGGAACACATTTCAATCCTTTCTTCAGAGTTAGGGTCCAACACTACAACTCTGGAATAAATATATCTCCACCAATGTCCACGACATAGGAGAATTCATACGTAGAATAGACTATCTGGCCCCTAATGCTCCATGCTACGACACTCCGACCTATAATATTAAGAGAAATCTAACATTTACTCTATAAGCTTCTCAATTAAGCTGCAAATTCAATTCACTAAAAGCTCTTTCATTACTGGTATCATTACTGAATATCTGCAATATTCTGATATAAAACTTCTTTCCATAGTTACTGAAATGTAATCTCACTGTAACATCTTCCTGCTTAGATTGATAAGTCTTGCACTTAGCGTTAATAATTCTCGCTTACAACATTTATTTGTTCCCTGATGTGTTCATTCATATTCTTAATAACCATTATTATTATTATCATCATTTCTCACTGACATAAATGACCAAAATCATTATTTATTATTATTATTATAAATCTCATTGACATAAATGACCAAAATCATCATTTATTATTATTCTCATATAAATTACCAAAATTTCCGACATAGCTATACGTTTTAAACTCGAACAATCGCGTTCGTTGCATTTACATAACTGATTGCCATTCTTAATTCATAGTGGGAATAATTACTCCACTTAATGATGCAAATTAACATCTCAACTCTATCAAAATCAACTCAATACTGATTAAACATGGAGGATCAGCCTCCTAGCTGATTTTTACTGGCATCTATAAGGAATTCACAATACCTTTACGGAATCACAGACATGCAGCGGTCCATACTTCTACATAATCATAACCATAATTTCTGGGGTACTTACATCTCTATAGGCATCTAAGGTGGCTCCGACCAATCATATTCTTCCATGTCGCCCGCCATAATGGGTTTAATGCGACATATTTCTCTTGTTTACACACATTTGATTACACATAATTTCTATCACCAACACGACACGTTGCATACCTTTCAGGAAGTTATCACTCCCCAAACATGTGAAACACTTCATCAAACACTACTTTAAATGATATTTTTACATATGCATTACACTGAACACTCGTCACTTTATACACACTTCAATGCTGAAATTCCCTAGCAGAGATCGAAATTGCAGGTGTCGACGGCATCTTACGTTACCAACTCCTGATTGAAAGTCTGGTTATCAGCTCTCGGAACTCTCCAACAGTTTTTATGACGATCATTACTCCTACAGTAAGCGTCCTGCGTTACATCAATACGCTGGCTCCCAAACATGAGCGTTAACATCTGGTACTCTCATGGCAATACCAAACACTTAGTAGAGTTTCTTTAGCGCATTCTATCGTAGTTACACATATACGATTAGTTAATACTATACACATTGCGCTTAATAAAGTTCAACACTTTCACAAATAATTATATACAATAGTTCTACCGTTAGTCTATACGGTGCTTCATAACTGAACACGTCATAGTTCGTGCTGCTTATTATGCCTGTATCACGACTATTATTCATACAAGCATGTTTACTGTTTCTATTACACATACCAGTCTTTGTTCGGCGTCTTGATGAATAGAATCGTCATGCGTTTTGCCTTGACGAACTTGCTTCAACCTGGCTGTAGCTGACTGAAGTTTCACTCGAAGACTGCACGTAACTTATTTGAAGACTTCTGTATGCGGCTTACACGCTGTCTCGTACTGCTGCATATTTGCTGCATACTGATTGCAAATTATTGCCATTGTGCTACAACTGAAAACTGCGTAAGACAATAACTGGCTGTAACTGCGCTTGGCGGCATGTAGACTGAGCTTGGCTGCGTTACCACTTCGACTGTGCTTGACTGACTTACAACTGAGCATAGCTGAGTAACAACTGAAAGCTCCTCCTGGGGTCTACTCCCTTATATCGGATTTCCACAGAAAGTAGAGCAACATCTTCCCGCGTCATCTTGGCTCCTCTCACAGCATGATTCAGGTCTTCAAACCATGATCATTATGTTCCTCTCTCTTCACAGGTCCCAAAACTATCTGTGTGCAAAGGAATCGCTCGTCCAATTAATTAATATTAATTCCTTTCTCCATGGCGTGGGACAGTAGTAAGCGTTTACTTCCCTTTGGATATTGCATCATCATGACCAGAAATTGCGTAATCCTGATGACGTCATGGGATGACGTCATGGGTCCTTAAGCGAGCACATGGTCCAGGAGCGAGCATGTGCACTGCACGTGTTAGCGTGGGAAGGGGTTGACCTTTTGGCTTGTTTGTGCGATGGTGATAAAAAGTTAATGGGTGTTGACGTCATGGAGGATGTTTATTAGGATGCTAACTGTCATCTGACACCCATGCGAGTGTGAGCACCAAAACAAAAGGTTATTCGCGGGTAGTGGGGTAGTGTATGTTCTCTTGCAAGTCGCGTGTGTGCTTGAATACGTATGGCTATGTTGGGAAATGTTTGGTGGCGGGCGAGGACTAGGGTTGAGTGAGGGTTCGTTTAAATGCTATTTTTCCCGCTCTATTTGATGGTGAGGTAATTTTTTAAAATGGGTGGAATTTGGAAACGCAATTTGAGGTAAACGTGCTTTTTTGACAATTTGGCGAATTTAATGAGCTTGTAAGGCTAGAACGATGCATATAGGGTGTCGTAGGACTTGTGGTGAACCACCCCTTGCTATGGACGGGAGTATATCCACCCCAAAATAAATCTACCCTTACCCGGAGGTTAAGTAGTGGTTATTTTTGTATGCATGCGCACTTGAGGGCTTTTGTAAGAGAGCGGAATTTTTAAAAGATTCTTTATAGATGAGGCTTTTTAAAAAATTTATTAAAAAAACAAAAAACTAATAGGTCATTCGATTTTTAGTATCTCGCTAACCAATAATGCGATGTAAACATATGGGGTGTCATAGGACTCGTAGTGAATTCTCCTTTTGTATGAATGAGGTATGTCAACCCCCAAAATAAAAACTACCCTTACCTGGGGTGAAAGAGCAATTTTTGTATGTATGCACACCGGTGGCTTTTGTCAAAAGGGTCTAACTACACATTTGTTAATATTTTCTGAACCCAGGATGGGATTTTCCCATAGGCAGTATCCTAGCACTTGGGGTGACACCTCGTTTTTGAAAGTATCATTCATTTATTTTCTTGTCAAAAGGGCCTAACTACACTTTTGTTAATATCTCGTGAACCAATCATGCTAGGGACTTGTATGAGGGGTCCTAGCACTTGGGGCGACGTCCCCCTTTATGGGGTGAAACTACCCCCCCAAAATTGAAAACTCAATATCTTGGAAACTATGAACCCTAAAATTAGGCGTTATAGCTTTAAAAATAGGTGATGACATAGGCTTTTACCTGGATTGGTCATTTCACCCCTAAAACAGTAAATAGTCATGTTATGGGGAAAAAACGTGTTAAACACCTAAAAATGATAAATGAAACTAAGATCTTTTGTTTTTGATGAAAAATAGCAGGGGGGGGGTGAAAACTACCCCCAAATTGAAAAATCGATACCTTGGAAACTAAGAACCGTAAAATTATGTGTAATAGCTTAAAAAATTCGTTGTGACATAGGCTTTTACCCGGATAGATGATGTCACCCCTAAAACAGTAAATAGTGATTTTACAGTGGGGAAAAAGGTCTTAAACGGGTAAAAATGATAATTGAACCTAAGATCTTTTGTTTTTGATGAAAAATAGCAGGGGGGTGAAAACTACCCCCAAATTGAAAAATCGATACCTTGGAAACTAAGAACCGTAAAATTATGTGTAATAGCTTAAAAAATTCGTTGTGACATAGGCTTTTACCCGGATAGATGATGTCACCCCTAAAACAGTAAATAGTGATTTTACAGTGGGGAAAAAGGTTTTAAACGGGTAAAAATGATAATTGAACCTAAGATCTTTTGTTTTTGATGAAAAATAGCAGGGGGGTGAAAACTACCCCCAAATTGAAAAATCGATACCTTGGAAACTAAGAACCGTAAAATTATGTGTAATAGCTTAAAAAATTCGTTGTGACATAGGCTTTTACCCGGATAGATGATGTCACCCCTAAAACAGTAAATAGTGATTTTACAGTGGGGAAAAAGGTTTTAAACGGGTAAAAATGATAATTGAACCTAAGATCTTTTGTTTTTGATGAAAAATAGCAGGGGGGTGAAAACTACCCCAAAATTGAAAAATCGATACCTTGGAAACTAAGAACCGTAAAATTATGTGTAATAGCTTAAAAAATTCGTTGTGACATAGGCTTTTACCCGGATAGATGATGTCACCCCTAAAACAGTAAATAGTGATTTTACAGTGGGGAAAAAGGTTTTAAACGGGTAAAAATGATAATTGAACCTAAGATCTTTTGTTTTTGATGAAAAATAGCAGGGGGGTGAAAACTACCCCAAAATTGAAAAATCGATACCTTGGAAACTAAGAACCGTAAAATTATGTGTAATAGCTTAAAAAATTCGTTGTGACATAGGCTTTTACCCGGATAGATGATGTCACCCCTAAAACAGTAAATAGTGATTTTACAGTGGGGGAAAAAGGTTTTAAACGGGTAAAAATGATAATTGAACCTAAGATCTTTTGTTTTTGATGAAAAATAGCAGGGGGGTGAAAACTACCCCGTATATGAAAGGAGTGTAGACTTATTGATGTTGCAGATTGGAAACAGTGAAAGTTATCACTTTTGTTTAATTAGAAATCTTGCTCGCCTTGTGCGTTCAAGCATCACTAGCACTCAGAGAAGGATTTATATATGTAGACGTTGTTTGTCATATTATCTTCTTGAGGATGAGTTAAATGTTCACTTTGCAGACTGTAAACAGTTTCCTGTTGCAAAAAGCATAATGCCGACTGATGAACAAAGATTTGTTAATTTTACAGAATTCCGAGTTAAAGATACAGTTCCATTTATAATATATGCAGACACTGAATGCGTTTTGTCTCCAATTTCCTCCTGTTTTCCAAATAGTGACATTCATAACTCTACTTTAACACATAAACATATTCCTTACAGCATTTCTTTATACCTTCATTGTAATTTCGATAGTGAATTGTGCAGTTTCAAGCTCTTTAGGGGAAATAATTGCATTGAATTGTTTGTAAAGGAACTTTATAGTATTGTGGATAAACTTCAAACATATTACTTATCGGTTAAGCCAATGTTAAAGATGACCGAAAATGAAGAAAGATTATTTTTGTCAAGTAAAATGTGTCACATTTGCGAGAAACCGATTGCAGTTAATGAACTCAAAGTACGCGATCATTGTCACTTAACTGGAAAATATAGAGGAAGCGCACACAATAGTTGTAATTTAAATTACAAAGTAACAAAGGTTTTGCCTATAGCATTTCATAATCTAACCGCCTATGATGGACATTTTATAATTAAAGAAATTTGCGAGAAACGTGATGGAGAGGTGTTACATAATCCTGGTCATATAAAATTGTTAGCGATGAATATGGAACGTTACAAAGGGTTTACAAAGTATGTACGGGCTAAGAATGGATTCATTCGGTTAAGATTTTTCGATACATATAATTTCTTGTCCTGTTCACTAGATCAATGTTCATCTTCGTTAAGCGAAGATTCAAAGCAAATAACACAACGTTATTTTAATGATGATGCACAGTTTCGACTTACTGCGAGAAAAGGTGTGTTTCCCTATGAATACGTCACGAGTATGGATGTTCTTAACGAAACTAAATTACCTGAAATATCCAAGTTTTATAGCAGCCTTAATGATCAAACAATATCGAATGAAGAGTATGAGTTTGCTCAATCGGTGTGGGAAACGTTTTCCTGTCAAACATTAGGAGAATACGCAGATTTGTATTTAAAAGTTGACACACTTCTTTTGGCGGATGTCTTTGAAAATTTTAGATCGAATGGCATGGAAACTTATGGCATTGATGCAGCTCATTTTTACACTGCTCCATCTATGTCTTGGTGTGCTATGAAAAAGATAACCAACGTTCAACTTGAATTGCTTCAAGATATTGATATGTTACACTTTTTTGAACGATCTATTCGAGGAGGAAATGTTCAGTGTATAACACGACATGCGATTGCTAATAATAAGTATATGAAAACTTATGATGAGAAAAAGCAAGAGTCCTACATAATGTACTTTGACGTTAATAATTTGTATGGATATGCGATGATGGAATATCTTCCAACGGGTGGCTTTAAATGGATTGCAAATGTTGAAGGCTTTGATGTTTTAACTATTGATGATACTTCAGAAATTGGATATATTTTGGAAGTAGATTTGACTTATCCTCAAGAGTTACATGACAAACATTCAGATTACCCTCTATGTCCAGAAAAGTTGACAAAGCTAATGGCTACCCTAGATAATAAAGAACGTTATGTTTTGCATTATAGATTGTTAAAGCAATGTATTCAACTAGGAATGAAATTAGATCGTATTCACAGAATAATTGAATTCAATCAGAGCCAATGGCTAAAACCATATATTGATGTGAACACAGAGAAACGAAAACAAGCCAAAAATGATTTTGAAAAGAATTTTTATAAATTGATGAATAATGCAATTTTTGGTCGTTCACTGATGAATGTGAGGAAGTTAAGGGACATCAAATGGGTCACCAAATGGCATGGAGCTCGTGGTGGTAGGTCTTTAATAGCTAAGGCTAATTTTAAACATAGAATTATATTCGATGAACAATGTATGGTCATCGAGATGAGTAGACTAAAGATTTTTCACAATCAACCAGTATATGTTGGTGCATCTATATTAGATTTGTCTAAATGTAAAATGAATGACTTTCATTACAATGTTATTTTAGCAAATCCTGAATCAAATGTGAGGTTGTTATACACAGACACCGATAGTTTTATGTATATATTCTATTATGATATTTATGAGTTCATGAAACAACATTCAAATTTGTTTGATACTGGAAACTATGAAACAAACAATCCTTTTGGCATTGTGAGACAAAATAAAGGTGAAATTGGTTTAATGAAAGATGAAAATGCTGGAAGGATTGTTGAAGAATTTGTGGGGTTACGACCCAAAATGTATGCAATAAAATTGTGTGATGAAATGAATAGCTTGTGTAAGGCTAAAGGCATTAAGAAGAGTGTGAGTAAAAGTAAGAATATTGATGAGTATCGAAAGTGTCTTTATAACAGAGAAAAAGTCAACAAAGTTCAAGTTTGTATAATTTCAAAATCTCATTCTGTATTTACTGTTCGGCAAAATAAGTTGGCAATTTCATCAAACGAAGATAAAAGACACATAACTGAAAACGGAATTGATACTTTACCGTTTGGTCATTTTTCTCTGAAAAATGATTAGAAACAAATTGAGATTAAAGCAGTTCATCTCACTTACTTTATTTCTTTCACACACACACTTTTATGCTGGTAATAATACTAATTTTTGTGTGTTCCTTTGCTTATGAAATCCTAGACTAGGAGTTCCACATTCGACATGATAGCGGAGTTTCATCTCCCATAAACTCGTCTCTGAGGTGGGTGCCAGAAAAGGCATCCAGCTGTAAAAACCACACCCTCACATAGACTTTCATAACTTCTTACGTTGAGGTTCATAACACTACGTTGATTGATTTATCGGTTTCCTTTTCACAATTCCTGTCTATACATTCCTCTTGAAGGTTGCAAGATGCTTGCAAGGTTCCTAAAATGCAATTAAATTTAATAAATACCTTAAGATGGTTTGATTTGTTTAATGATATGGTGTTAATAGTATTTTTAGGTTTTGACTGGCTTTGCATTAAGAATTGACTAACCAAACATGAGTTACCTATCAGGGAAACATTTTGGCCACTATGTTGGCTATTGACCAGTGAGTTTAGCTGTTTATCATTTTTTTAAATCATAAACAACAGAGGGTTAAACGTATAGATAAACCGTGTGACCATGTTTGTTAAACAAGACATTATACCAGAGACAATTAGAATACTTATGTAGAGTTTACCAAAAATAATGTTGTGTAACAGTAAATGCTAGTCAACAGTTATACACTTCTAAAAAAAATCATCATACAATACCTGAGAGCTCTTCTAAAATTATTGATGTGTAACATGATTCCACTAACTTGCTATGTATTTTTTGGCTTGGGGGTGATTTTCAAGAAATGCAAATGGAACTGAAATGCAATACAAACAATGAGCGTGCCTGGTGGCTGAGATTGATACCACGACGTACTGTCGGTTATGTAGCTATGTGGAATGTATATCAAATATGGTTTACTTCAAGGTCTGGAGATCCCTACAATTCCTACAATAAATGATCTTGAAATGGTCATCCTATGGTGTGAAAATATTTATTAGGTATATATATATTTACTGAAAACAATTATGATTTATTAAATGTTTATATGTTTACAGTATTGTTATTTAATGTAAGCACTTGAGGCACTACCGACCAATGGGAAGCAAAAAGTGGGAGCATATATGGGATGAAATGTGGGAGCAAAGCAAATATAAAAAGTGGGAGCAAATATGCTAACAAATATGTCAACAAATATGCCGGCAAAAGTATATACACAATTCAAGATAGTTGAAAGTAAAGTATATACACAATTCAAGTTAGCATATTTGCTCCCACTTTTTATATTTGCTTTGCTCCCACATTTCATCCCATATATGCTCCCACTTTTTGCTTCCCATTGGTCGGTAGTGCCTCAAGTGCTTACATTAAATAACAATACTGTAAACATATAAACATTTAATAAATCATAATTGTTTTCAGTAAATATATATATACCTAATAAATATTTTCACACCATAGGATGACCATTTCAAGATCATTTATTGTAGGAATTGTAGGGATCTCCAGACCTTGAAGTAAACCATATTTGATATACATTCCACATAGCTACATAACCGACAGTACGTCGTGGTATCAATCTCAGCCACCAGGCACGCTCATTGTTTGTATTGCATTTCAGTTCCATTTGCATTTCTTGAAAATCACCCCCAAGCCAAAAAATACATAGCAAGTTAGTGGAATCATGTTACACATCAATAATTTTAGAAGAGCTCTCAGGTATTGTATGATGATTTTTTTTAGAAGTGTATAACTGTTGACTAGCATTTACTGTTACACAACATTATTTTTGGTAAACTCTACATAAGTATTCTAATTGTCTCTGGTATAATGTCTTGTTTAACAAACATGGTCACACGGTTTATCTATACGTTTAACCCTCTGTTGTTTATGATTTAAAAAAATGATAAACAGCTAAACTCACTGGTCAATAGCCAACATAGTGGCCAAAATGTTTCCCTGATAGGTAACTCATGTTTGGTTAGTCAATTCTTAATGCAAAGCCAGTCAAAACCTAAAAATACTATTAACACCATATCATTAAACAAATCAAACCATCTTAAGGTATTTATTAAATTTAATTGCATTTTAGGAACCTTGCAAGCATCTTGCAACCTTCAAGAGGAATGTATAGACAGGAATTGTGAAAAGGAAACCGATAAATCAATCAACGTAGTGTTATGAACCTCAACGTAAGAAGTTATGAAAGTCTATGTGAGGGTGTGGTTTTTACAGCTGGATGCCTTTTCTGGCACCCACCTCAGAGACGAGTTTATGGGAGATGAAACTCCGCTATCATGTCGAATGTGGAACTCCTAGTCTAGGATTTCATAAGCAAAGGAACACACAAAAATTAGTATTATTACCAGCATAAAAGTGTGTGTGTGAAAGAAATAAAGTAAGTGAGATGAACTGCTTTAATCTCAATTTGTTTCTAATCATTTTTCAGAGAAAAATGACCAAACGGTAAAGTATCAATTCCGTTTTCAGTTATGTGTCTTTTATCTTCGTTTGATGAAATTGCCAACTTATTTTGCCGAACAGTAAATACAGAATGAGATTTTGAAATTATACAAACTTGAACTTTGTTGACTTTTTCTCTGTTATAAAGACACTTTCGATACTCATCAATATTCTTACTTTTACTCACACTCTTCTTAATGCCTTTAGCCTTACACAAGCTATTCATTTCATCACACAATTTTATTGCATACATTTTGGGTCGTAACCCCACAAATTCTTCAACAATCCTTCCAGCATTTACATCTTTCATTAAACCAATTTCACCTTTATTTTGTCTCACAATGCCAAAAGGATTGTTTGTTTCATAGTTTCCAGTATCAAACAAATTTGAATGTTGTTTCATGAACTCATAAATATCATAATAGAATATATACATAAAACTATCGGTGTCTGTGTATAACAACCTCACATTTGATTCAGGATTTGCTAAAATAACATTGTAATGAAAGTCATTCATTTTACATTTAGACAAATCTAATATAGATGCACCAACATATACTGGTTGATTGTGAAAAATCTTTAGTCTACTCATCTCGATGACCATACATTGTTCATCGAATATAATTCTATGTTTAAAATTAGCCTTAGCTATTAAAGACCTACCACCACGAGCTCCATGCCATTTGGTGACCCATTTGATGTCCCTTAACTTCCTCACATTCATCAGTGAACGACCAAAAATTGCATTATTCATCAATTTATAAAAATTCTTTTCAAAATCATTTTTGGCTTGTTTTCGTTTCTCTGTGTTCACATCAATATATGGTTTTAGCCATTGGCTCTGATTGAATTCAATTATTCTGTGAATACGATCTAATTTCATTCCTAGTTGAATACATTGCTTTAACAATCTATAATGCAAAACATAACGTTCTTTATTATCTAGGGTAGCCATTAGCTTTGTCAACTTTTCTGGACATAGAGGGTAATCTGAATGTTTGTCATGTAACTCTTGAGGATAAGTCAAATCTACTTCCAAAATATATCCAATTTCTGAAGTATCATCAATAGTTAAAACATCAAAGCCTTCAACATTTGCAATCCATTTAAAGCCACCCGTTGGAAGATATTCCATCATCGCATATCCATACAAATTATTAACGTCAAAGTACATTATGTAGGACTCTTGCTTTTTCTCATCATAAGTTTTCATATACTTATTATTAGCAATCGCATGTCGTGTTATACACTGAACATTTCCTCCTCGAATAGATCGTTCAAAAAAGTGTAACATATCAATATCTTGAAGCAATTCAAGTTGAACGTTGGTTATCTTTTTCATAGCACACCAAGACATAGATGGAGCAGTGTAAAAATGAGCTGCATCAATGCCATAAGTTTCCATGCCATTCGATCTAAAATTTTCAAAGACATCCGCCAAAAGAAGTGTGTCAACTTTTAAATACAAATCTGCGTATTCTCCTAATGTTTGACAGGAAAACGTTTCCCACACCGATTGAGCAAACTCATACTCTTCATTCGATATTGTTTGATCATTAAGGCTGCTATAAAACTTGGATATTTCAGGTAATTTAGTTTCGTTAAGAACATCCATACTCGTGACGTATTCATAGGGAAACACACCTTTTCTCGCAGTAAGTCGAAACTGTGCATCATCATTAAAATAACGTTGTGTTATTTGCTTTGAATCTTCGCTTAACGAAGATGAACATTGATCTAGTGAACAGGACAAGAAATTATATGTATCGAAAAATCTTAACTGAATGAATCCATTCTTAGCCCGTACATACTTTGTAAACCCTTTGTAACGTTCCATATTCATCGCTAACAATTTTATATGACCAGGATTATGTAACACCTCTCCATCACGTTTCTCGCAAATTTCTTTAATTATAAAATGTCCATCATAGGCGGTTAGATTATGAAATGCTATAGGCAAAACCTTTGTTACTTTGTAATTTAAATTACAACTATTGTGTGCGCTTCCTCTATATTTTCCAGTTAAGTGACAATGATCGCGTACTTTGAGTTCATTAACTGCAATCGGTTTCTCGCAAATGTGACACATTTTACTTGACAAAAATAATCTTTCTTCATTTTCGGTCATCTTTAACATTGGCTTAACCGATAAGTAATATGTTTGAAGTTTATCCACAATACTATAAAGTTCCTTTACAAACAATTCAATGCAATTATTTCCCCTAAAGAGCTTGAAACTGCACAATTCACTATCGAAATTACAATGAAGGTATAAAGAAATGCTGTAAGGAATATGTTTATGTGTTAAAGTAGAGTTATGAATGTCACTATTTGGAAAACAGGAGGAAATTGGAGACAAAACGCATTCAGTGTCTGCATATATTATAAATGGAACTGTATCTTTAACTCGGAATTCTGTAAAATTAACAAATCTTTGTTCATCAGTCGGCATTATGCTTTTTGCAACAGGAAACTGTTTACAGTCTGCAAAGTGAACATTTAACTCATCCTCAAGAAGATAATATGACAAACAACGTCTACATATATAAATCCTTCTCTGAGTGCTAGTGATGCTTGAACGCACAAGGCGAGCAAGATTTCTAATTAAACAAAAGTGATAACTTTCACTGTTTCCAATCTGCAACATCAATAAGTCTACACTCCTTTCATATACGGGGTAGTTTTCACCCCCCTGCTATTTTTCATCAAAAACAAAAGATCTTAGGTTCAATTATCATTTTTACCCGTTTAAAACCTTTTTCCCCCACTGTAAAATCACTATTTACTGTTTTAGGGGTGACATCATCTATCCGGGTAAAAGCCTATGTCACAACGAATTTTTTAAGCTATTACACATAATTTTACGGTTCTTAGTTTCCAAGGTATCGATTTTTCAATTTTGGGGTAGTTTTCACCCCCCTGCTATTTTTCATCAAAAACAAAAGATCTTAGGTTCAATTATCATTTTTACCCGTTTAAAACCTTTTTCCCCACTGTAAAATCACTATTTACTGTTTTAGGGGTGACATCATCTATCCGGGTAAAAGCCTATGTCACAACGAATTTTTTAAGCTATTACACATAATTTTACGGTTCTTAGTTTCCAAGGTATCGATTTTTCAATTTTGGGGTAGTTTTCACCCCCCTGCTATTTTTCATCAAAAACAAAAGATCTTAGGTTCAATTATCATTTTTACCCGTTTAAAACCTTTTTCCCCACTGTAAAATCACTATTTACTGTTTTAGGGGTGACATCATCTATCCGGGTAAAAGCCTATGTCACAACGAATTTTTTAAGCTATTACACATAATTTTACGGTTCTTAGTTTCCAAGGTATCGATTTTTCAATTTGGGGGTAGTTTTCACCCCCCTGCTATTTTTCATCAAAAACAAAAGATCTTAGGTTCAATTATCATTTTTACCCGTTTAAAACCTTTTTCCCCACTGTAAAATCACTATTTACTGTTTTAGGGGTGACATCATCTATCCGGGTAAAAGCCTATGTCACAACGAATTTTTTAAGCTATTACACATAATTTTACGGTTCTTAGTTTCCAAGGTATCGATTTTTCAATTTGGGGGTAGTTTTCACCCCCCTGCTATTTTTCATCAAAAACAAAAGATCTTAGGTTCAATTATCATTTTTACCCGTTTAAGACCTTTTTCCCCACTGTAAAATCACTATTTACTGTTTTAGGGGTGACATCATCTATCCGGGTAAAAGCCTATGTCACAACGAATTTTTTAAGCTATTACACATAATTTTACGGTTCTTAGTTTCCAAGGTATCGATTTTTCAATTTGGGGGTAGTTTTCACCCCCCCCTGCTATTTTTCATCAAAAACAAAAGATCTTAGTTTCATTTATCATTTTTAGGTGTTTAACACGTTTTTTCCCCATAACATGACTATTTACTGTTTTAGGGGTGAAATGACCAATCCAGGTAAAAGCCTATGTCATCACCTATTTTTAAAGCTATAACGCCTAATTTTAGGGTTCATAGTTTCCAAGATATTGAGTTTTCAATTTTGGGGGGGTAGTTTCACCCCATAAAGGGGGACGTCGCCCCAAGTGCTAGGACCCCTCATACAAGTCCCTAGCATGATTGGTTCACGAGATATTAACAAAAGTGTAGTTAGGCCCTTTTGACAAGAAAATAAATGAATGATACTTTCAAAAACGAGGTGTCACCCCAAGTGCTAGGATACTGCCTATGGGAAAATCCCATCCTGGGTTCAGAAAATATTAACAAATGTGTAGTTAGACCCTTTTGACAAAAGCCACCGGTGTGCATACATACAAAAATTGCTCTTTCACCCCAGGTAAGGGTAGTTTTTATTTTGGGGGTTGACATACCTCATTCATACAAAAGGAGAATTCACTACGAGTCCTATGACACCCCATATGTTTACATCGCATTATTGGTTAGCGAGATACTAAAAATCGAATGACCTATTAGTTTTTTGTTTTTTTAATAAATTTTTTAAAAAGCCTCATCTATAAAGAATCTTTTAAAAATTCCGCTCTCTTACAAAAGCCCTCAAGTGCGCATGCATACAAAAATAACCACTACTTAACCTCCGGGTAAGGGTAGATTTATTTTGGGGTGGATATACTCCCGTCCATAGCAAGGGGTGGTTCACCACAAGTCCTACGACACCCTATATGCATCGTTCTAGCCTTACAAGCTCATTAAATTCGCCAAATTGTCAAAAAAGCACGTTTACCTCAAATTGCGTTTCCAAATTCCACCCATTTTAAAAAATTACCTCACCATCAAATAGAGCGGGAAAAATAGCATTTAAACGAACCCTCACTCAACCCTAGTCCTCGCCCGCCACCAAACATTTCCCAACATAGCCATACGTATTCAAGCACACACGCGACTTGCAAGAGAACATACACTACCCCACTACCCGCGAATAACCTTTTGTTTTGGTGCTCACACTCGCATGGGTGTCAGATGACAGTTAGCATCCTAATAAACATCCTCCATGACGTCAACACCCATTAACTTTTTATCACCATCGCACAAACAAGCCAAAAGGTCAACCCCTTCCCACGCTAACACGTGCAGTGCACATGCTCGCTCCTGGACCATGTGCTCGCTTAAGGACCCATGACGTCATCCCATGACGTCATCAGGATTACGCAATTTCTGGTCATGATGATGCAATATCCAAAGGGAAGTAAACGCTTACTACTTGGGACGCTACCTAACGGGAAACCCCCGGCAACATCTTCACATCCATCCGCGAACAATGGTCGTTTTACAGTCCTTACGCACATCATTAAATATGCACCAATTTCGCAGGTAAAAGACTCTAAAATTATCTTCTTGCCAAAATATTCACCTGTGTGCAACTCTCATCTCGATTCGTTACTCCAATCACGAGTAATCAATGATTTTTCTGGGCATTTCTCCGCCCCTACTCCAAATCCATTCTCCGTCGGGGAATAACTATGTCATTATTCAGGCCTCACCCCTGCTCCAGACGACATAATGGGGTCGCAGAGATGGACGTGGCTCCACTGGGAGCAACCCACAATTCTGGGCCAATTAGTAAATGTCAGCTCTGCCCTCCTCTGTGCTTCAAGCCTCCAATAGCTTACACCAAATCGTCTTATAATGATATAATCTGCTCATTATTTCCTACATTATTTTACTAAATAATGCCATTTCATCAAAAATCACACCAGTGATTAAATATACATTTCTTTCGAGGGGTTTTTACCAAGAAACTCCCTCTACAGATCTCTGGTTCGCTTCCTGGTGGAACCTTTATACTGAGATCACAGTCTCTGAGAACCATGTTCGATTCCAGTCAGTATAACCCCATCGGGTTCAATATAGCCTGCTTGACTTTCATAGTGCTTCAAGGAACAACGAAATTCGACACGCAAGCTACCCTCTGGGTGTCAAATAACAAAGCTTGCACCCGAGGCCATACGATATTATTATTATTATTATTATTATGTGCGTATGGACCCTATTGGATCACGCATTACATTTATGATTCGCCTTTCTAACAGACCATATTGCTTTCATTCTTTCACTGTGCGCTTGTTTCCTTTCTTCTGACCACTTAGTCCCCGATCTTCTGGGGACTTCATTCTCTGGCTGTACCACCCATTTATTTATCTTCTGACGGTAGACATTTCTGTCTAGTATTTCTGACGTTTCTATCCAGGCCTTTTCCAGGTCATTTTTAACATCTTGTATCCAAGATACGTTCTTCAGTTTTCCAGAGTATGTCAAAATCTTGTGAGTTAACCTTGAAGATGAGAGTCTGTGAACGTGTCCATAGAATTTCAGTCTTCGTTTCCTGATGTCTGCGGCGAGGTTGGATAGTTTTTCCGTGGCTTTGCGTGATTTGAGTCTATACCCTATTATTATTATTATTATTATTATTATTATTATTATTATTATTATAGTTTATTGTTTGACAACATTATCACGGCAAATACCGGCTACATTTTCTGTTACAGCCTGGTTCAGCCTTAGCAAGGAACCATCTATACTGAGATAATTACGATTACACTGTTCAGAGACTTCACATCCATGTCGTGCCCGCAGTCTTCACGAGTCTCCTTCATTTGTAGGATGAGCTAAATTCCCATCTGGATCATCGAGCCTTGCTGAGTATTCGGCCAGGGTATTGTCGCCAAGGAACTTCCTGACAATATGGCATGTGTTTAACAGAACTGTCTTCTGAAGTTCAATATATATCTGCGGGTGCAGATTCAATATTGATAGACTAGTGTGGAGAGTTTTCGGTATAACACCAGTACACGATATAATTATCGGGATGGTAGTCACCGAATCAAGTTTCCACATCTGCTTTATCTCAATTGCCAGCTCTGTGTACTTGGATATTTTAGTAGCAGCTGTTGTTTGGATGTTTTGAGTGTTGGGACATGCGATACCTATCAGTGATGCCTCTTTGTGTTATTTATTGATGACAATGATATCTGGCCGGTGGTTACTGACTGCGACATCTGTCACAACTCCTCTATCCCAGTAGAGCTTGTGTGTGGCAATTTCGAG
This sequence comes from Meconema thalassinum, assembly GCA_946902985.2. NCBI lineage: Eukaryota > Metazoa > Arthropoda > Insecta > Orthoptera > Tettigoniidae > Meconema > Meconema thalassinum. Next base: position 2,092,937,419 of record OX336388.2, on the reverse strand, counting down.
TACTGCAGATGGTGTGTATTTCCAATAGGGGACGGAGCTTTGAAGAAGTTTGTACTTCAAGGCCAGTTTCTGGTGGATAATGTTGGCAACTTGATCATGTCGATGTTTGTAGTCAGTGTTGGCAAGGTGGGAACAACCTGATATAACGTGTTGAATGGTCTCACTACATTTGCCACAGCGGCGACACTTCTCACTCTCTGTTGTTGGATATTTTATGATAAATTTCCGATAGCTTCGAGTAGCAACAACTTGGTCTTGGATAGCTACAACTAATCCCTCTGTTTCCGGAAAGAGGACCGAGTTGGTCAGCCATGCGTGCGACGCAAACTTGTCGATATGAGGCTGGTCCAACTCATGTGGAAACTTCCCATGAAGCGCCTTCTGTTTCCAATTCCCGATCTTGTATTCAGTAGTTTTCATTTGTTTTTCTGGTGGATCTAAAGATCATTATTATTATTATTATTATTATTATTATTATTATTATTATTATTATTATTATTGTCTCACATGTTCACCATATCGTTGGGTACAATTCACCTTTCCATCGGCATTTGTTGCAAGATGGAGTAGAGTTGTCTATACTGGTAGGTTGAGGAACGAACGAACTATGGAGCAGGTCTCTAAAATAACTACTTTCTGCATACTGGTATGCAGATTATGGTGGAGCCCCAATTTATCGAGGTTGGCCTTCAGCGACTTCGGTATGATCCCTGTGGAAGAGATTATGAAAGGCAATACAGTGACAAATTCCTGTCGCCATCTGTCGGATCTCTTCAGCCAGAGGCATGTATTTGGTCACTTACTCAGCATAACTTTGCTGGATATTAAGCCTATGCGAGTTATGGACTGCGATATCTATTAGGAGAGTTTTCTTCTGCACTTTATAAATAAGAATAATGTCTGACCTGTTTGCTGATACAGGTCTATCTGTGATCACTGACCTGTCCAAGAGTAGCTTGTGTGTATTATTCTCCAGAACAGCAATAGGAATGTATTGGTAGTAAGGCAGAACATTATTACTTAGGAGCGCTTCTTTGCCAGGTTCAGGTGGATTATCTTGGCTACTTGGTCATGCCTCTTCGAATAGTACGTAGATGGAATTGTTGTACAACCCCCTGTGATATGCTGGATGGTCTCCGATTCGCGAAGGCATCTCGTACTTTTTTCATCTGGCATGTCTTCCTTAATGATGAATTTTAGGTACTTCTTTGTTGCCACTAGCCTACTTGATCTTGTATCGCAATCATGAACCCCTCAGTCTCAGGAAATAGATCCGCATGGGTCAGCCAGCTGTTTGACGCATGTATGTCGACATATTCTTGTCTGAGATCATACGGTTGACGGCCGTGCAGTGCTTTCTGAGTCCACTGTTGAAGCTTGTTGATTATGTGCTCTTCTGACGTAGTTAGCTGCACATCCCTGGCATGGAGAAGGTCCAATGGCGTGTACTTGTCATCCACCTTAATAACAGCCTGGTGCAGAGGAGAGTTCGTCTTGCTCAAAAGTAGGCAGATTCTTCACCTGCTTGGCATGTAGGTGTATAATATAAGTAAGCGCGCGTCCACTTCTCTGGCGTGGCAAAGTCAGTCGTTCAACTGCTGACTTCGGGTGCAGACATCTGTGTTTCGTTAAGGTGGTGCGTGTCTTAATAAGAATATTTTCTAGGTCTGTCTGTGTCCATTTTACAATACCAAACGTGTAAGCCAGTACTGGAATGGCATATGTCGCCGTGCCAGTGCAAGACCACGATAAGTGCAAATTTTTCTATTTTTATTTTTTTACAGCAATCAGTGTATTTTTGTGTGATCTTCAATGTAAAAGTGCAAAAAATTCAAAATTTATATAATTGGGCCCTTGAAGTAAAATGAATTGGTTTTGCATTGGAGTATTTTAAAAAAACTGCTCCGTGCTAAACAGAGTCATCTGCAGATACATCGGTTTTACACTGGAAATTGAAGGAGGATTCATTTACCTTCAGTGCAAGACCACGATATCTGCAATTGTCACGGTCTTGCACGGGATTGTTTAGAATCTGGCATGCATTCTTGAGTTGTCTCTATTGACACGAGTAAAGATTTTCTTCTTTTCCCGCTCATTCACTTCACTGTTGTTCCAAGCCTCATTCAGAGTGGTAGTGAGTGTATTATAGTGAAGGAATTGAAACTGGATTATATAAATATGAAGAGGATATATCGCAGTCGTGGTGAAATGTTGTTAGCTTTGGTTAAAAAGGTATGTAGGCCTACTCCTTAGTTTCTGATATAGCAATTAATTGTTTCCAAATGCGAATGCCATTACTAGTGGTTTCAATGTTTATTTTAGTTTCTTTGTATAGTACTAGGATTATATTAAGCCTACGTAGTATTATGTTAAATATAAAATAAATGTTCTTAATGAAGAATTGCATTTGTTTCCATTAGGCCAGACTTTCAGAAAACCCACCGCCCATTATGAGAAGGGTTGAAGAGAAGGTACTCGCACCTGATGACACAGGCTCAAATATAGTTCAACTTTCTCCCGTTACGGAAGAAATAGAATACGAACCTTTGATGTACCATGCAACGTGTTCTTACCACACCGACGTACCTCAGCCTTCAAGGTATTTTGCAGAGATGCTGACTTCATCACAACAAACGCATGGGTTTAGTGATACCGTGAGTAGGCCAACAAATTAGATTGGTTACCATTATTTTTTCTGAAATAGAAGTAAACTACTGTAGGACCACGTGTAATTTTAATGATTTGTGTTTTAATTTGTAATGTTTAAGGATGGTTTCTATTTGTTTCCATTAGGTCAGACGTTCAGAAAACACACCATCCTTTACGACAAGGGTTGAAAAGGAGGTATTTCTCCCACCGGATGCACCAGGCTCAAATAAAGTTGAAATGTCTCCTGCTCCGGAACAAATAGAACATGAAAGTTCGATATACCAAGCAACGTGTTCTGACAACACCGCCGTACCTCAGCCGTCAGGTTATTCTGCAGAGATGCTGCCTTCATCAGAACATACGCTTGAGTTTAATGATACTGTGAGTAGGCCAACAAATTGGATGGGTTTCAATTTTTTATAAAATAGAAATAAACCACTATTTTAATGATGTGTGTTTTTAATGCTCGTAATAATTCATGTATAACTCTTGCATTTTTCAGACGAATATCCTGGGAACAGAAGACTGCTCCACTGATAAAGCTCATAATTCAAGTCACTATAATATTGATATTCCAAAGCACATGAACTACATTTGTGAAACAAGTTTAGAAGGAGGTGGAAGAGAAGAAGAAGAAGAAGAAGAAAAAGGTGAAGAAGAAGAAGAAGAAGAAGAAGAAGAGGATGAATCAGAAGATGATGGTGATGATAACGACTATATTCCTGATACCAGTAGTTCAGAAGAGGAAGATAACTATGATGATAACAAAGCAGACAAGATGAGTATACAAGACAAAGAACTACAACAACTAGCAAAGAACTCAAAAGCCCAAAAACTTCAGCATTTCCTTTGAAGGAAAGTTTCGTTGACGAAACATCAGACATTTGTGTTCCTTCGGAAAGTGCCAACTTAGTGTGCAACTTTGAAGGATCAGGCTCAACAAAAACAGCAAGAGCAGCAGCAGCAACATCACCTCAGAAAGACAGACGCCCGAAGAAGCGTCGTCGTCAAGAACATAAATGGGCTCGAAACATAAGAAAACTTAAAGTAAATTCAGGACAGTTAGTAAACAACAAAAATGGTACCTGTAGGAAGGATAAAACATTAAAGAAAGGATGCCAAGGAAACTGCAATTTTAAATGTTCACTATCAGAGGAGGACAGGATTTCAATCTTTAAGAGCTTCTGGGATCTTGGAGATCTGAACAGGCAGAGACAATTTATTAGTCATAATATGACTCAAGTGAAGCCGAAATATCGAAGAATCACTCCTGGAGGTGGAATGTCTTGCAACATGAATTACAGTTTAACCATAAGAGGAGATAGAATAAAGGTTTGCAAGGAGATGTTCATGGATACCATTGGCGTGGGAAACACCATGATTTCTACAGTTATTTACAAGAACAAGGATGGTTTCCTTGAAGAAGAAAGAAGGGGGAAGCATGGAAAGCAAAAGAAGTTACCCCCAATGATAAGGGAAGGAGTGAGGCAACACATCAATTCAATTCCAAGAATGGAGTCCCATTACATTCGAGCTGATACAACACGATATTATTTTGAAGGTTCGTTGGATATATCCACATTATACCGGATGCATATTGAGAAATGTAAGTTAGAAAATGAACCGATTGCAAAGAAGCACGTATACGAAACAATATTTAATACGGAATTCACCATCGGGTTTCATAGACCTAAGAAGGATCAGTGTATGATCTGTGATGAATATAAGAATTCTACTGAAGAAGAAAAGCAAAAACTTAAAGACAAAACTGAAAGACATCATGCAGAGAAAGAAGCAATGAGACGGGTGAAAGGAAATGATATTCATCAGGCCACAGAGGAAAACCGTGGAGTGGTGACTGTGTTTGATTTTCAAGCTGTTACACCTCTGCCAAGTGGTGAAATATCAAGCTTTTATTATAAAGGAAAACTTAATTTATTTGATTTCACTATTTACGAAGCTGTCTCTAAAATTGTAAGATACTACATGCGGCGCGGAGGTCAAGCTGGAAGAGGGGCAAATGAAGTTGGTAGCTGCATAATAGAGTTTCTGAAAGAATACCCAAATCCAGAAGTGATTTTCTACTCCTACAATTGTGTTGGACAAAATAAGAACAAATTCGTGTTATCTGCATACTTATACGCTGTTCTAAAGTTAGAAATTTCGTCTATTCAACATAAGTTTTTAGTAGTAGGACATACACAAAATGAGGGAGACGCTGTGCCCTCTCGCATAGAATATGAGAAGAAAAGAGCTCTGAAATCCGGTCCTATTTACGTTCCCTCTCAGGTTGCTACTATCGCAAGTCTTGCAAAAAGGACTGAGAAACCTTACCTTGTAAGACAAATGGAAACAACTGACTTCATAGATTGCAAGTCATTATGCAATGACCTCGGCAACAATTTTTCCATCAATGAGGATGGGGAGCAAGTTTCGTGGAATGTTGTCACTGAGATAATGGTGAAGAAGAATTCCCCTGGGGTGTTCTTTTATAAAACTTCCTACCACGAAAACAATATTAACTAGTGCATATTAACAGAAAGACAAAGAGGAGCAGACCACATCATCATCCCGAAACTCTCAAACTCAAACCAGCTTATAGAAAGTCTCCAAAAATATCAGCTAGCAAGAAGAAAGACCTTATTTCACTCTGTGCTCAAAATCTAATACCGAAGACGCATCACCCAATCTTCGTTACTTTGGAAGCGGGAAAGGACTGAGGTTGTGACCATTGAAGCAAATGACGTGCTCATGCTGAACTTGTGAACTATTTTCCAACATTCATTCCATCTTTGGCCTCAGTGTGCCTATTTTCAATAACAAGTGATTTTTTTTCAAATTATAATTGTATATAGAATGTATATAGAATTGTGAATAGAATGTTCAAATATAGCAGTAAACTAGGGAAATAATTAAACTGAAGTGTTGGAATTCATTAATTGTCTGACAATTTTCACAGAACAGTCAGTGCAAGACCACGACATCTGCATTTTAGCCCTTTTTGTGGGCCTTATTTACAAAATTTATAATTTTAATTAAAAGGACATTGAACACTTTGCAATCAACCGAAACATATCCAAAATTCAAAATTCTCTATAGATTTCCACACTGTCGAAAGGCTTATACTAAGTTACAGAAAACTTCAAACCCGTTTTTCTCAATAAAATGATTTTTGCAGATATCGTAGTCTTGCACTGGCACGGCCTTGAAGATGTTCCTTCCATTCATCTTGGATTTCAAAATCTTGTTGAGACGTTGATTGTACGTCGCTACTGTTTGTTCCTTAATGATCTTGTGATCAATTCTCTTTGACTTTTGGAAACCAAGATATTTGTAACTCTCAGTTTCTTCCATGGGCTGAATGAGACATCGATTTTGGATTACAAATCCTCGGGCTTCTAACGTATTATTATTATTATTATTATTATTATGTATTTCTTTTCCGCATGCGCTTACACATTCTCAGCACTTGCTGGAAAGAAAACATGTACAATCCCAGATACCGTACATATCACAAGGAGAAAATTCTCGGTGACTGCATTGAGTAGTTGCTTCACATTTCCCTCACTGCTTCAGGCCTGATTGCCCAAGAACAGCCTTACTACGCGACACGTAGAAAGTATGACTGTTTTCTGCATCAGTTTGAAAAGGCCTGGGTCTAATTTCAACGCCGTGAGCGATTCCTTTAAGTTGTTGGGAATCACACCAATGCTGGAGATAATAATAGGAACTGTCTTGACTTGTGCCATGTGGCATTGCTTCCTTATCAGTTCTGAAAGCTCTGTGTATTTTGACAGCTTTACAACATGCTTTGTTAGCATGTTGCCACTGTTTGGGATCGCCACATCTATAAAGGTGGTGAGCTTCATGCATTTGTCAACAAGAAACAAATCAGTTCTGTTGTGCACAGCAGATTGGTCTGTCAATACAGTACGATCCCAGTACAACGTAAAGCTGTCATTTTCCAGTACACTTTCAGGAGCATATTTGCAGTACGGCACTTTCTCTTGGCTCAGCAGTTGAAGTTGTATAGCCAATTCTTGATGTACTATCATGGCAACATAATCATGTCTCTTCCTATATTCTGTCCTTGCAAAATGGCGACAACCTGATATAATATGCTGAACAGTCTCAGATGTTGGGCAACCGTATCTGCAATGGTCATCTTGCACCGATGCATTTTTGATTATGAACTTTAGGTAGTTCCTCGTGTTGACAAACTGGTCCTGAATAGCCATCATAAAGCCTTCTGTTTCAGGAAACATCTGCCCAGAAATCAATCAAAAGCTCGACGCTAGCTTATCGACGTGAGTTTGGATGACTTCATTGGGATGTCTTCCGTGTAGTGGCTTGGAAAACCAGGCATTGAATCTATCCAAATCACTGCGCACCTGAATTTGAGTCTCTTGCTGACTTAAGGGTAGTGGAGCTGAATCATCTGCTTCTGTGACAGCCTTGTGCAGCATCGAATGGTTCGATGCAGAACAGAAGTATTTTCTTAGATCATAGATCTGTCGAGCTACTTGGTTGTTTATATCAACAATTCCTCTCCCACCCATATGTCTCGGTAACATGACTCGTTCCACAGATGTCCTGGGATGGTGTTTTCGTGATTTGGTCAGTGATGTTCTAATTTTCTGTTCTGAACTTGCAATGTCAGTTTTACTCCACTTGATGACCCCAAACGAGTAACTAAGGATAGGGACAGCATAAGCGTTGATTGCTTTAACCAAGTTTTTACTATTGAGGCTGGTTAAATTAGCTAATTAAGTAAATTAGCTTAATTCTTCTGACAAATTCCTTCGTCAGATCTTGTTTCACTACTGAGTGTTCTATGTGTGTGGCTTGCTTCATTCCCAGATACTTGTAGATCTCGCTAATGAGCATTGTTGCAATCTACTGGCCCTTAGCTGTTTCATATACACCTTCCTGCAGCTTGCCTTTCATAACATTATTATTATTATTATTATTATTATTATTATTATTATTATTATTATTATTATTATTATTATTATTATACCTATGTGACGCTCAAATAAGTACAAAACCAACATGAAATTTTCATAACTCTTTATAAGTTAGTGGTCTCTATATAAACCACCTACTGCACCATAAGGACAATCTATATTGCGATGGTTGAAACTTTCAGCGATATTTTCTTGTGGAAGTGTTAATATTTCTGGAAACCAAATATTATCTTTTTACCGCCTTGATCTAAGGTGATTGAAAAAAATATTATTTTAAATAAACACAATTGAAATTAATAATATGATAGTAGAAATCACAATTAAGAGAAATATGGTTGAAAAATTAAAAATAAATAAGCTTATAATATTTGAGATTATAATAATTTTACAATCATACTTTTAAGATTATAAAAATAATATGAAAATTCAAATTTTAAACATAAATATAAACATAAAAATGTTACTGAAAACAAAAATTAAAACTAATAATAATTATTATTCTGTTAATATTAGGCTAAAATATTGAAAATTTAAAAGAATAACTGAAATATCTTCAATATTATGCCCTATAAAGAGTTAGTGCAATTTTCTTTTAGAATTTTTGTCTTTTATGTGTGTTATACAGGTGTATCCATTATGATGTTAAGTCACAAACTTTCAGGGATGATGGAGGAAGCCAAATGGATCCATTTGATATAAGGAACCATAGTCTAATCCGGAAACAATCGACCCAACAGTTAATAATAATCGCAGTTGTTTAACGTCCATCCTCAATTCTTATTCTTAATAGACACCAGGGTGGCGAAAGTTCACCCCTCAGGCGCTCTTTAACGTGCTGAAAGCGAACGACATGGGGTTGGCACTTGTAAACACCCGTGAACGCAACCAACGTGTGCAGATATATGGTATTAAATGAGCAGCATTTTGCTTATAACTTGTGACTCGATAGTTTCAGTACTATTGTTCCTAATCTCACATTGATCCATTTGCCTTCCTCCATCATCCCTGAAACCGGGTGAGTTAGCCGTGGTCGTTACGGCATGACTGCTGACAGTCGCTCACATCTGGGAGGCGAGGAGGTTCGAATACCCCCGCCGGCAACCTTGAAGATGGTCTTCTGTGGTTTCCCATCTTCCTTCCAGGCAACTGCCGGGGTTGGTCCCTAACTATAGGCCACAGCCGCTACCTTCCGACTCCTCGTCCCTACATTCCAACTTTCCTCCCCAACGGTACTTGTAGCACACCCATTGGGTGTCCGTCTCGAAGCAGCTACAAAAACTGGCGAGCCGAACATGCCCTCGGACACTCCCGGCACCAAAAGCCATACGCTAAAAAAATATATATATCCCTGAAAGATTGTAACATCATCACGGATACATACAGTATTTTAACACACTCGTTTTTCTAAATTCACTTTAGTTTAATTATGATGAAATTCTGTTAAAAGTACGCAATTTATTTATTTATTTATTTATTTATTTATTTATTTATTTATTTATGCATTTATTTAGCGTATGGCTTTTAGTGTCGGAGTGTCGGACGACATGTTCTGCACGCCAAAGGCTGTAGCTGCTTCAAGCGGGCACCTATGAAGTGAGCTACTAGTTCCGTTAAATTTCAAGTAGTTCTAAATTTCGCTACCAGATGTCACTGACACCTAGAGGTGAATATTGGATCTTTGATAGAGAGTTTAAACGAAATCTAACCTTGAAATTTAGCTTCGCAAAGTTTAATTAGTGGAAGGATCTTTTACATGCCATAAATCTATGACATGGGACCACCGGCTTTACTTCTCCTCCATATTCAAGTTAATGGGATAGGGAATCTCCGCCCAGTCAATACCTTTTGTTAAAAAACTAGAAGTTTATTGTTATTGGGACATGTTTCGAGTAGTGACTACTCTTCTTCAGTAAGTTGCCCTTCAACCTTTCTTCAACCCTTCTTCTCAAACGCAATTTATGGTTTCTTAACGTTTTTTTCATTTCTTTACAGTAAACATACAACATGCAATGTTTGGCAGGATCGCTTTACCATATTATCTAACAGCAATCCGTATGACGTAACAGTGAAATGAATGTCACTCAATAAACCAACTCCGTTCCGTCATCAACCAACATGCACGAGTTCGGAAGGGGTTCGATCTTGGGACCTCTCTCCAGCCTGCATCTCTAAATAAGACTTCAAAGTTAGGCCAATCAGACTGGCACACAACATAAAATGGAAAAGTTCCAATTTGTCTTTTTGTTTTTTCAACTTAAGTTTTTTAATGTACTTTTAGATGTGTATTTGCAGTGTTATTCTTTTAGTGTGCATGCTTCTCATTTGATGAAAATGTTTTAGATACGTGTTAATGACCTAATGTCTATGGCTGAAGAAGAATAGTCACTACTCGAAACATGTCCCAAAAACAATAAGCTTCTAGTTTTTCAACAAAAGGTATTGAGTGGGCGGAGATTCCCTATCCCATTAACTTGAATTGTAAACGTCAATCTCTCTCTCTTCTCTTAGTCGTTTACCCTCCAGGTTGGTGGAACCCACGGACTCAGCGAGGGAACTCACCACTACCGCCTCTGCGGGCAGTGTCCTAGAGCTGGGAACATCTAATCGGAGTGGATACAACTGGTGAGGTGTTATTGGCACCTCGCCCAGGCGGCCTCACCTGCAAAGCGAACAGGGGCCTCATGAGGGAAGGTAATGGATGGTCAGGATGGATAGGCAAGGAAGAGGGAAGGAGGCGGCCGTGGCCTCGAAGAAGGTACGGTACCATCCCGGCATTTGCCCGAAGACGAAGTGGGAAACCACGGAAAACCACTTCGAGGATGGCTGAGGTGGGAATCGAACCCCCTCTACTCATTTGGAACACCCGAGGCTGAGTAGACCCCGTTCCAGTCCTCATACCACTTTTCAAATTTCGTGGCAGAGCCGGGAATCGAACCCAGGACCTCCGGGGCGGCAGCTAACCATGCTGACCGCTACGCTACGGAGGCGGTAAACGTCAATACGGACCTTAAAGAATGGAAAACCCTCCAGATAATCTTCCCCTCCATAGGAAGGCATACTGAAGGATTTTAACGCTCTTAGAAAATCCGACGACTTCGGCCGGGTTTGAACCCGCGATCTTTGGCACAGCAGTACAGCATGCTACCAACTACACCACCGAAGCTGCTTACGCAATTGTATTGTTTAAAGAAATATCTTGGAAAATAAAAGATACTTTTAATATTACGTTATTGATACCTACGTTAAGTAAGGAGAAAGTCTCAAAGAACATCGCAGAAACAATTCAAATTGTTCCCATTAATAGTTTCTGTGAAAAAGGGTACATACAACTTGAAGATTAACATGGGCAGTATAGGAGACCCTTAATGCAACAATAACTAACTAACTAATTGATTCAACTGATGGGCAAAATAGAGAGCTAGAGTAATATAAGGTGGTCATATACACTAGGAATAATTTTTTTAAAGAATAATCTCTAGCATTGTTAAATTTTTCTGTTGTTTTATCGTGATCAAACTAAGAGATTTTGAAGTTCATTTTACACAAAATTTATGTTAATTGTTTATAAAAAATGATTTGTTCCTATTTACACTAGGGTACTTAAAGTCTTCTATCTCTTACATTTTTAACCTAAATCCATGAACCTTGATCAAAAACAATCTAACTTACATGGGGAATGTTCCCTACCACTTTTGTTTGAACTAGTCACAAGTAAGGGTTTTAAAATTATATTACAATTTAAGTTTCTTGAAATTTTGTTTAACAAAATTGTTTAAAAAATTGTTAAAATTATACTTTTATGAATATCATTTTCTCAGTTCTAGGGAACATAGATACATGTATTAGCTTTCATTTGAAATACAAATCAAGCAGATATCATTTCTGTGACAAAAGTTAAGGCACTTTGAATTACTTCAAATGTCAGAAAACAAATTAATGAGTAAATCGCATTTAAAGTTTACTTAGTATGCCTTCACCCACATTCTGTTTTGATCACATCAGGAACCTCCCGGGACATATACAGGTCTTTCATTGGAATCTGTGTGGTCTTCCTTCATCTTGTTATTTGACGCCCAGATTGCAGCTTGCATGTAGAATTTTGACGTTCCTTGGAACGCTATGGAAGTCAAGGAAGTTAGATATTTAAGCTCCTTGACACTAGCGTTTTCTAGTAGAGAAAGGAGGAACTTTGTGTTGGTGGAAACTCCCGAGATTTATTTTGCCACTATGAACACGGCCTACTAAATTCAAATGGGTTCATTAACATGCCAACAACGAATGACATGCGTGCCGTGATTTTTGTCGCCTATCAAAAAATCACTTACCACGGCCAGGAGCGAAACCATTGGGATAGAGATAGAGAAAGTCAATTTAGGCTCGAAAGGATTTTTATAGATCTGCTGATACGCCAGACAAGACAGCTGTCAGTCGGAACGGTTGCGCCCTCTTACAGTAAATAATTTATTTCGACATGAAAGATTAATGGTATATTTATGAACCATACATTTCCTAAAATTATAAGAAATTTCCTACAAAATGGATTAAAAAAAGTGAAATTTCAGAAAAATGGTGTATATGGCCACTATGCAACAATAACTAACTAACTAATGTGATTCAAGTAATGGGCAAAATAGAGAGCTAATATAAAAACATAAACATTGTAACACAGGTTAAATAGGAACAGGAGATAGCGAACAAAAAACAATGGACGAACACTGAGAGAATGCTTTTATTTCCGCTCTTGTTTATCTAGCAAACCCACGTGAGAAGTCTTGATACGATCCAGCTGCGCCACTCCGTTCTTTAAGCGATGTTAGAGCGATTCCACTTAACCCACTTAACCATGTTGCTCGCAGTAGATCAAAGTCTTTTATATTACCGTAGGTCTTGAAAGTTTGCAAGTATAACATTGTGTTTTAATAAAATTGTTATCCTTTTAAAATTAACTGTTTATCTAATTATTATTACCTCACTGTACACCAACAATATACCAGCAAAAAAAATCCCCCAGGGGCCCACGACTAGTGGGACGTGGGTTGGCCACCATGGCACCCCAGCTGAGTCCGGAATTGCTTACACTTACTTGTGCCGGGCTCCTCTCTGTCATCTTTCCTATCGACCACCCTTGGTCAACTATTGTTCTTTACCGACCCCGACGGTATTAGGGTATCCGAGGCCTAGGGTGTCTTTTACTTTCCCGCCTTAATTGGCCCTTGTCTCATCTTTCCTGATCCCTCATTCTTCGAGGGGTCAGACCTCTTGTGTTCTCTTCCTATCTACTGCCTTCTGCTCAAGGCCCTTAAGGAGGCAGGGTGTATGTAAGCCTCACCACTTCTGATGCACCCTGGATAGTGCTACACCCTCAAGAGCTCACGGCTGGTGAGTTCGGGAGTTGGCAACCCCGAGGTATTCCTGAACTGGGTCTGTTTTTTCTTCCTTTTCCCTTTTGCCTTTGGGACAGACCCTCTCCTCTTTCCCTTTCCTGTCTGTCTCTCATGGCTCTCCTTCCTTGCAAGTCCATCAATCCGCATTCTTCGAGGGTTGAGGGCATTTCTTTTCCTCCTGACCATTGTTAGCCTTATTCTTTATTTGTTTACCATTTCTTCTTCTAGTTTGTAAGACTGTAGTTTCTATTAGTTATAGTTTTCATTACATACTCATCTCATCTTTCACTATCACCCAACAATAAGGGCCGATAACCTAGATGTTAGGCCCCTTAAAACATCAATTATCATCATCACAGCAAACAAATAGCCCATGACTAAAAGGAAACGGAATGTCGAAGTCATAGTGAATTCTTTTCATGATAAAAAGGAATAAATGAAACACAAAACAAGATGTTCAGTAAAGAACATATAGCTCAATTTCTCCTAAATGCATGGGTATTGTTATAACTCTTTGTCCTTTTCAAGGAGTATAATTGGATATTGGTTGTAGGAGCTTGTTGAAATACAACGTGTTATACGGATATTAAACATGAATATGATGTGCACTTTGCTAGTGCTACCTCTGTACAAAATTTAATTCAATTCGGTTTCACCGTGTTTGAATTGATATGGTGAATCGATTTGCACACATATATGGCCGCTATCAGCAAACTATTGGGTTAATTACCTTGTAGTTCAGTCAAAAGATGCTTCCCACAAAAATATATGTTGTTGCAAAATTTGGTAGAGATCAAATGATTAGTTTGGTCGTAATTTTATTTAAGCTTTTAACATTTGAGTGGCCACCATTCCGTTTCCGTCAAGATGGCGGCGACATAAAACATGATACTGAGGTGCCATTTGCTAGTGCTACCTCTGTACAAAATTTCGTTCTTTTCGGTTTCACCGTGTTCGAATTGTTAGAGGGGGGGGACAGACATTTAGAGTACGCACACTCACACACATACAGACACAAAGAAAAACACACAATTTGGGCCTGTGTTCATCTCATTAGTCTACTTTCATTTTTTGCAAAAATCGAAAGTAGGCTAAAAAATGGAATGCAGCCGATATAATTCAGATACCCCTATTGACGTCAAGTTGACAGGTGAAAAGCGAGGGGTATGATACTGTTGCTTTAAGGGGAGGAACATTGAGATCATCTGCCTCTTTTTACAAAAAAAAAACAAGAAGTTCCGTGACGAACTAAAGAGCCTACTTTTCTTAAAATTTAAGATTCATGCCACTGATTAACCTATATGGATATATCTAGAATAATGACGAATTTAAGTTGGTAATATCGAAATTTCTAATTATTGCGAAATACAGTAGCCTATACCTGGCATAATGTAGCCTAATGGAGAAATACAGTTGACAGCCCTGGTGACTGAATATATTCTTAGTTCCATCTCTTAAGGTACAGAATACAAAATTTGGTTGAAGTTCAATGGATAGTATGGACGTTACAAGCAGTTAAACATTGAATCTAACAGCGCGCGTAAAATCAAGTTGGCAACAATGACATACATGTATTGGTCAGAAATAATCTGAAATAATATGATCTATTGTGGTATCAATTATGAATGAAATCCATTAGTTAGTATAGAAGTTACATGCATTTTAAAATTGGACCTATCAGCAGGCTTAGATTCATGTTGGTAGCACTGGCGTAGGCCTATATTAGTTACTCGAAATTACTCTAGAATGCCAGGAACTATACGTGTGCAAAGTTTAGAGCTATTGGCTTGCATACTTTCTGATATATTGATATTAGGGTAACAAAAATAGAGACAGTATTTATTAACAGTTGGCAGACCTGGTTACTCTTAAAAATCGGCATAGTCATATCTGTTATGGTACACATAGCACACGCGAAATTTCGTTGAAATCCAAATGATAGTATAGAAGTTACATGTATTTAAAGTTGGAACTCTCAGCAGGCTTAGAATCATGTTGGTAGCACTGACGTATATATGTTACTCCAAATCAATATAGAATGCCAGGTAGAATACGTGTGCATAGTTTCAAGCTGTCGGCTTGCATACTTTCTGATATATGGGTATTTGGATTTTAAAAAATCAGAGCATTTATTAACAGTTGGCAGCTCTGGTGGCTCGTAAGAATACGATCAGTCATATCTGTATATATACACATAGCACATACGAAATTTGGTTGAAATCCTATTGATAGTGTAGAAGTTATAGGCTTTTAAAATTTGGACCTATCAGCAGGCTTATAATTATTTTGGCAACACTGCCTGGAAATTAAACTGCAATATTATTATCTATGCGTGTGCCAATTTTGAAATAGCTCCCATTCATAGCTTCCAAGATATCCAACATCGAGCTCAAATTTCAATTGCGATTTTTCAGCAGTTGGTAGCACTGACATCATTTTCAAATACGGCTGTGAGATATTCAGGTACAGGTACTGTGCCCTTTTCAGCATGAAATATGCAAATCACAGTATGCCAGCAATGCTCAAATCGGGATTATCGGGGTTATGGTATGTTCTCCCACTCTGTGACTTACACATTTTGGATTAAATAGAGGATACACTTCCATAATAAATAAACAAAATCAACTCCGACTATAAAACATTTAATTAACCAAATATATGGCGCAACAACAAATTAAACAAATAAAATACTGACCCAATTCTAACTTGTTCAGAGTGAACAAGGAATACATAATAACACAAAGGTTAAATCATAATAAATGGTTTTCATAAACAAACAAACTTATATTTCTTTTCACTTCCATATAGTGTCCTTTTAAAAATTCAATAAAATCAAGAGCTCCAATAGACTCGATACTTTTCAATATAAACTGTGCTATCCTTTTACTACACATAACTTCTTATTATATGAGTAATTCTTAATTAAAACAATATATAATTCTTATTAAAGTACCGTTACTCATTTACTTAAACTTTGGGCTTTCACAATGTTCTCATGTTACCACCTCTCTCAAATCAACAATTCACTACAGTGATTGGAAAAACATTTGCGTACTCCCGAGCTACTGAAGACTACTTGAACATGTCAAAAATTAAGATCACTCCCGGAATCTAATTGTCTTCACTAAACTCGTGAATCACTCCATTATATAACATTACGTTAGGGATTTATCATTATCTGTCTTAAAAGACCATCATATCAAGAGAAAGCAACGATCTGAACTTGCAAGCGGTAATCCTCATCTACAAGAACCTCGGATCGAAGACCGGGTGGTTAAAACCAACTCTCAACACTCTGTGTATTATAACTTCAAAACAGACGGCTATTCAAACCTACCACAACATCAATAGAAGGGTCTGGCCTGGCCACTTAGAGTGATTCATTGCGGGGAGGGAGACTTCACGGTCTACGCCCCCACGGGACAAGCGACTCCTAGCTTCATACAACTGTTTCTTAAATGTAGTTCTTTGAAGAAGCAAGGCTTTTCATTCACTTATTTTAACAACTTATTTAGGTCCATTGGACCATTCTCGTAACCTTGGCATTTATTAATTATGAAGTATCCTCATTGGTGGGTAAGGGTAATTCAATACAACAACAAATATTTAGGGGCTTCAACAATAGACGAATCTAGGTTCGACTCTTTCAACTGCCTCGGGAACCAGATCCCATACTGGAGGACTTATACATTAGCGACTTATAGTGGCCATTGCCTTGAACCTGCGCTCATAATACAATAACTATTTCGCACCCTTTTACAATATACACACAACGGCCTCGTGATCACATCACTATATAGAGGACTTACCATAGCTCAATTACCACGACCAACTGACCCTCATAATTAATTTACCAAGTATATTTAACGCATTCCTAGCGTGACAAAATTCTTTAATGCGCTTACCCGCGCTTACATATTATTTAGCCAAGTTGCCTTCCAAAGAACTGATAAATTCAAAAATCACCATTTGATTATACATCTCAATTTTTTATTAATCCTCTCCCGTGCAATAATCGCTTTATCTTAAGAACATTTGTTCACAGCATGTATTTATTCTTTTAAAGGAGCTCAAAAGCTACTACTTTCCTATAATTCATCATAATCTTCATTTATATAATTGTTATTATTATTATTATTACGCTTGCTTTCATATAATTGAATCATTTATCAACTACACTGATATTTTATTTCATACATTTTCCCTAAGGGATTTATCCATTTCACAGAATTATCTTATACTTTTCAATTTTTATCGTTCAGATCGCGCTATTATTCTGTTATTTGTTATTCAAAAATATCCCTATTCACTCATTCTCAGGTGGATTTACACAAATATTCCCCAACACATAACATAATGAAATGGTTACTCACATGATATGTCGGTCACCGACCAAATTTTCCAGCGATGTTTCATTTTCGCCCACTCAATGTGTTTAAGCCATCTTGATTAATTCCATTTCACACAATGGCACTTCTTGATACACATACACATTATTTAATTTAAACACTGGTAACATATTGAATACAATATTGTATTCTTTTATCATACACAAATAAATTCACTAAAAATTATTACACTAAGACAAATTGTACTATATTACACTGCTTTCAATCACTAAGGCTTTGCTTTTGCCTTACACACGTGATTCCTTCTTTCCCGTTTCCAAGGGGTGACACTCTTAGACGTTGGCTCCCTATCTGGCAAGATGATGAAAGTCTCAATCAATCTCCCCTCCCTGGAACGGTAATTTCTTCAGATCCGGTTTTCTGACTGTCGGCTTCTATTTTTCCCAGCTCGAAGTCGTTTCTTTCTAGACACTATTTAGTTTGTCCTGCTAAAGTCTATCCTGTTTACGGCCTCTCGAATACTTTATCGGCGACCTTCCTACTTCCCTAGCCTTTACTGCTATACTTTAGTTTCGTAACTTATTACTTGTTACTGTTCGCTGGTCTCCTGTAGACAACGTTCGGTTTTAAATCCTCACTTCTTATTATTCGGCGCGCTAGCTCCTATCTTTTCAGTACACTAGGCGTTACTTATTTCGTTTGACCCTGATCGGGTTCCTTACCTTTGCTAGAAATGCTTGTTTCACTATTATTGGTACTTCAAAACGTTACGATACTTTCCGTCGTCTAACTGAACTGTTATTTGAAGACCTATCGCCTGTTCTTTAAGTTCACAGCCTACTTTGACTGTAATACTGAACTTTTCACTATAAAGACTGACGCTTGCTGACTAAATCCTGTACTAGGATTTTCCTAAGTCTTCACACGGCGATACTATGATGATACTAAATGCTTCCTCGTGCAGCGTCTCGGCGCTCACGGAACTGGATGGTTGTCGATACAGCAACGCCCTCGGGCTGTCGGAAACTGCACGATGTGATGCAGCACCTCCGCTCACGGAGTGCTCGTAGACTGCATATACGATGTGATGCAGCACCTCTGCACGAGGCCTGTTCTAAACTGCATATACGATGTGACACAGTGACGCCCCCCTCAGGCTGTCTGAAACTGCCTGATTTGCCTGGCTCTGCCAGGACTTTAATACTTTTTGGCTAAAAAAGATAAAATCCTCGTCTTTTTCATAACTAACTTTTGAAGCAATAGTCGCACGCTATTGAAAATTATATCTCTGGAAAGCTCGTTTTCTAAACGTAAACTGACTTCTTTGCACATGAAAATCGATCGTACAATTCCGAGATATTAAATGATTTTTGCTCTTTAGATACGTGGGCGTTGATTTTTATTTGTAAAACCTACCACCTCGGGTCTCGGGGAACTTTAAATTGCGTAATGCCAGGTCTGCACTTCTTTCCTGGGCAATTATTAAAACCTTTTTCTCCACACAAAAATCTCTATACCAAAATGATTCACTATGATGTATTTCTTTTATTACTTTTATGTTCGCAAATGGCTTAAATCTAATTATTCTTCCTCTTGCACAACTGCGAGGATGCCATTTTACTGCAGCGTAAGCTCAATTTCCGAAACCTTCTCTCACTCACCCCGAACGGAAAGTTCCTCTCGTTCTAATTATAGCCATGATCGCTCCTTATCGGTGCGTCACGCGTGATATCATTTCCTGGAGCCACCTGGGCTCTTACTATTGCACAACATTAAACCAGTCCTCTTGTATAAAATCTTTCTATGTTCCTCTGAAGACTGTATTTTTCCTCCTTTCTTTCACCAATAAAAATGGATTCGACCCCTTGAACCAATGGTACATGGGTTCATTTCCCCCCAACTTAGATAAAGAAATTTTCGAAATTTTGAGGAAATTTATTTAAACATTTTCCTAAAAAAAATTATTTTTTTCCAGTGTCGAAGCCATCATAACATTTCTCAGTACCTTTTGATCTTTCTTTTTTCCAAGCCCTTCCTGTTCTGGCTTGTTTTGGGTCTCACAAAGTTCCCATTCATTCATTTCTTTCTTTTAAGCGGACGTCTCCACTTTAAGACTATAAATTACTCGTCTCGTTAGGGTGTTTTTGAGTCTCCTCTTAGTCTGGCGTACGTTCCAAACTTGGGTCAGACAGTTTTTTTTCTTTCTTGTTTCATGGGACGGGCATTCTGCCGGTCTGTCTCTTTTCTCAGGTTATTCAATATTAACCTATTTACATTCTATTAATACTTCACGGGTGCATATAGCCTTAACCAGTTACTTCTTCTTTATTTCATTTTTCTGGACTCAAAGTCTACAGAATTCCATTTGTCTTTAAGAGCACGGTCTGTTCTTACACGACCTTCTTGATTTTCTTCCATTTCCCTCATCTCATCTCGAGATGGCATTTTCAAGATAATCCCTTTTTTTCTCTTACTCTTTAATGGGTGCATATAGCCTTAACCCGTTACATGTTCTAGAGTAACCTTTTTCCTTCATCTCGCATCGAGATGGCATTTTCCAAAGAAAATTTATTTTTCCTACTCTTCCAATTCCATAGTTCCTTTAGATCTTCTTTTGTTCTTTTCTTTCTATTATTCGCTTTCTTCTTACGAAGTTTCCAACTGAAAAACGCTTGTGCGTCTTCTTTCTCCAAGGTCATGCGCATTATTTCTCCTCCTCTCCTAACTTCAATAAGGTTTCTATTCTCTTGTAAACCTGTTACACTTGGCGGTGGTCTTCCTCTTTCCTCATTTCCTTCAAAGGCCTTTCTTCTCTTTTCTCCAATAACTCCCATAGTCTCACCTTTTCCTTGGAGGTTTTCTTTGCTCTCATTTGAATTTGTTTCCATTTTTCTTTCCTTTCGTTGACATTCCTGATATTTCCTCATTAACTCAAGAATCTGTGCTTTCAACTGTTCTTTTTCTTCTCTTAATTGTATCTTATCTTTCTTATCCTCATGAATTTCTTCTGGGTTTTCCTTTTCAATTTCTGTGACATCTTGAACCTCTACTTCTTTCCTTGCCTCGACGATACTTTCTATTATAGTTTCATTTAATTTCTCCGTTTCTCCAGGAATTATTATTCCCGTCTCCCCAACTTTCACTTCTTTTGTTATCCCTTGTTCTGGGTTTTTCTCTTGCTCTTCATGCTCAACTTTTCCATAAAAATGGTCTTCTTTACTTTGCAGCTCATTTTCAATTCGGCTGTCTTCCTGACCTGGCATTCTCATTTCCTCTTGAGTGTCCATTGTTTTCTCGAGAAGGATCTCATTGCTTTTCTCAGTTTCCACTGAAGTCATCACGATATCTACTTCTTTTTCTTCTTCTTCTTTTCTAATATCAATTTCAGGCTCTTGCACCATGACTTCTTTTTCTTTTACAATTTCTATTTGATTTTCAGCTTGGACAACTGTTTCTTTTGACTGATGGTTCTGTACTGAGATGTCTCCCTTATCTTTATTTTCCGCGAATCGAATGAACCTCTTTCCTAATACTTCAATACTACTTATAATATCATCCCGGTATGCCTGATACATTTCTTTACTTGATTATAACTGATCCATTACCCCATCTCTCATCCCTCGGATCTGGGTTTCAATTTCCTCTTGACACGCGTCAACCTTTTCTATAAAAGTTTCTTCCTTGGCTTGTTTAGGGCCACTTTGGTGATCTTCCGGCACCATTATGTCCTTTTCTTTCATTTCTTCAGTATCATTTATGACTGGGATAACCATTTCTTTCGCTTTGAGGTCCTGCGCTAATATGTATTCATCATATCTCTTTTGAGTGTCCTCTAATATTCCTTTATATTCCCGAATCTTGGCTTCTCTTACTTCAGCCAACTCCTGAATAGTTATTATCCCGTGTTCATCATACATGCTCATTCTAACGCAATGCATCTTATCCCATTCTACTATTATACACTCTGTCTGTTCCTTAATGTATTTCTTCTTGTCGCGCTCTTTATTAAGAGTCTTCCACCCAATCTTTTCCCATTCATTTCTTATTTTCCATAGTTGCTCCATTTTAGCACTTACTTCTTCCTTAAACATTCTTATCTGTTCCCACGAAGCTAATTCTATTTTCCCTTCTTTCACCATGCGTTTCGAAAATTTCATTTTCGTTTCTATCAATGACCTTTTAACCTCAGGAATTTCCTTGTACAATTCCTCTAATTCCTGCTTGGGTATCTCATAGTTATTTTTACCTGCCCTTTTACCAAGTTCGAATATCTTCTCAATTTCCTCGGAAATACTTTCTATTTGTTCCTCAATTCCTTCTTCTATTCTTAATTCTACACCTTTTAACTTCCAAAGTTCCTCCTTCATTTTCCTGTGTTCTTTTCGTATTTAATCAATTACATCCAAGAATTCTTTTATTTCGTCCCAGGTCGCCATTTCTACCATTTTCTGATCCTGAACGCTAGTACTATCTTTCTTTTCCCCTTCGCTTTTCGAGCCTACTTGAACCTGCCTTAATACATAAGAATTTGAATCATCTCTATCATTATTATTATCTGTACTTGATACACATTCCCTTGGAACCGGTTCACATATTTCTTTTTCTATTTGGAGCTCTAAAGGCTCAATTTTTACCCTGTTGTCTGCAGACATGTTACCTTCTCTTCGTGTAACTATGCCTCCAGATGCACGCATGCTTTCTAAAGAAATATTTACATTTTCTTTAATTGGGTACTCTTTATCATTTATAGATTTCAATCTATTTTTACTTTCTGCCTTCATGGCCTCCAATTGTTCCCTATTTATTCTTCTCATCTCCTCCATCTCCTTATTGAAGTGCTCATCCAGGCACTCCTTTAGATCCCTTATTGTCCACATCTTATCCACAATATAAGAATACAGTGGGCTACTATGCCACATCGCCGGATCATGCATGAGAGATTGTACTCCGAACTCTTGTGTCCCAATTTCCAAAATTTAAACCTTGGTACGAGTGTTTACTAAAACGTACCCTCTTGATATACTCATTCAATGTCAAAACCTTTATGGAAGTGATTTAAAAATTCAACATTTCGAAAAACCATTTTTTTTCTTTCAAAAATTGAAAATTTTGATTTTCATGAAAACTCGGGTTTTCCCTAGGAAAACTCATCCCTACGTACTGGGCGCCATTTATTCTATGTTGCTAAGGGGTTTATTATATTTAGGGCTGCTCGGTGTGAGTTTCCAGGGTCCCATGCGGTCAGTTAACATTATATTTTGTAGCTACTTCTATCATTACTTTACTTTTACATGATATGACCGTCTTAAGTGTTCCTCTAGTTATTAATCCTAGCACATTACTTCTATGCCCCCATGTGCCCTTTTCAGCATGAAATATGCAAATCACAGTATGCCAGCAATGCTCAAATCGGGATTACCAGGGTTATGGTATGTTCTCCCACTCTGTGACTTACACATTTTGGATTAAATAGAGGATACACTTCCATAATAAATAAACAAAATCAACTCCTACTATAAAACATTTAATTAACCAAATATATGGCGCAACAACAAAATAAACAAATAAAATACTGACCCAATTCGAACTTGTTCAGAGTGAACACTACTTTTCAATATAAACTGTGATGTCTTTTACTACACATAACTTCTTATTATATGAGTATTTTATAATCAAAACAATATATAATTCTTATTAAAGTACCGTTACTCATTTACTTAAACTTTGGGCTTTCACAATGTTCTCATGTTACCACCTCTCTCAAATCAACAATTCACTACAGTGATTGGGAAAACATTTGCGTACTCCCGAGCTACTGAAGACTACTTGAACATGTCAAAAATTAAGATCACTCCCGGAATCTAATTGTCTTCACTAAACTCGTGAATCACTCCATTATATAACATTACATTAGGGATTTATCATTATCTGTCTTAAAAGACCATCATATCAATAGAAAGCAACGATCTGAACTTGCAAGCGGTAATCTTCATCTACAAGAATCTCGGTTCGAAGACCGGGTCGTTAAAACCAACTCTAAACACTCTGTGTATTATAACTTCAAAACAGACGGCTATTCAAACCTACCACAACATCAATAGAAGGGTCTGGCCTGACCACTTAGCGTGATTCATTGCGGGGAGGGAGACTTCACGGTCTACGCCCCCACGTGACAAGCGACTCCTAGCTTCATACAACTGTTTCTTAAATGTAGTTCTTTGAAGAAGCAAGGCTTTTCATTCACTTATTTTAACAACTTATTTAGGTTCATTAGACCATTCTCGTAACCTTGGCATTTATTAATTATGAAGTATCCTCATTGGTGGGTAAGAGTAATTCAATACAACAACAAATATTTAGGGGCTTCAACAATAGACGAATCTAGGTTCGACTCTTTCAACTGCCTCGGGAACCATATCCCATACTGGAGGACTTATACATTAGCGACTTATAGTGGCCATTGCCTTGAACCTGCGCTCATAATACAATAACTATTTCGCACCCTTTTACAATATAAACACAACGGCCTCGTGATCACATCACTATATAGAGGACTTACCATAGCTCAATTACCACGACCAACTGACCCTCTTAATTAATTTACCAAGTATATTTAACGCATTCCTAGCGTGACAAAATTCTTTAATGCGCTTACGAGCGCTTACATATTATTTAGCCAAGTTGCCTTCCAAAGAACTGATAAATTCAAAAATCACCATTTGATTATACATCTCAATTTTTTATTAATCTTCTCCCGTGCAATAATCGCTTTATCTTAAGAACATTTGTTCACAACATGTATTTATTCTTTTAAAGGAGCTCAAAAGCTACTACTTTCCTATAATTCATCATAATCTTCATTTATATAATTGTTATTATTATTACGCTTGCTTTCATATAATTAAATCATTTATCAACTACACTGATATTTTATTTCATACATTTTCCCTAAGGGATTTATCCATTTCACAGAATTATCATATTCTTTTCAATTTTTATCGTTCAGATCACGCTATTATTCTGTTATTTGTAATTCAAAAATATCCCTATTCTCTCATTCTCAGGTGGATTTACACAAATATTCCCCAACACATAACATAATGAAATGGTTACTCACATGATATATCGGTCACCGACCGAATTTTCCAGCGATGTTTCATTTTCGCCCACTCAATGTGTTTAAGCCATCTTGATTAATTCCATTTCACACAATGGCACTTCTTGATACACATACACATTATTCAATTTAAACACTGGTAACATATTGAATACAATTTTGTATTCTTTTATCATACACAAATAAATTCACTAAAAATTATTACACTAACACAAATTTTACTATATTACACTGCTTTCAATCACTAAGGCTTTGCTTTTGCCTTACACACGTGATTCCTTCTTTCCCGTTTCCAAGGGTTGACACTCTTAGACGTTGGCTCCCTATCTGGCAAGATGATGAAAGTCTCAATCAATCTCCCCTCCCTGGAACGGTAATTTCTTCAGATCCGGTTTTCTGACTGTCGGCTTCTATTTTTCCTAGCTCGAAGTCGTTTCTTTCTAGACACTATTTAGTTTGTCTAGCTAAAGTCTATCCTGTTTACGTCCTCTCGAATACTTTATCGGCGACCTTCCTACTTCCCTAGCCCTTACTGCTATACTTTAGTTTCGTAACTTATTACTTGTTACTGTTCGCTGGTCTCCTGTAGACAACGTTCGGTTTTAAATCCTCACTTCTTATTATTCGGCGCGCTAGCTCCTATCTTTTCAGTACACTAGGCGTTACTTATTTCGTCCGACCCTGATCGGGTTCCTTAACTTTGCTAGAAATGTTTGTTTCACTATTATTGGTACTTCAAAACGTAACGATACTTTCTGTCGTCTAACTGAACTGTTATTTGAAGACCTATCGCCTGTTCTTTAAGTTCGCTGCCTACTTTGACTGTAATACTGAACTTTTCACTATAAAGACTGACGCTTGCTGACTAAATCCTGTACTAGGATTTTCCTAAGTCTTCACACGGCGATACTATGATGATACTTGATGCTTCCTCGTGCAGCGTCTCGGCGCTCACGGAACTGGATGGTTGTTGATACAGCGACGCCCTCAGGCTGTCGGAAACTGCACCATGTGATGCAGCACCTCCGCTCACGGAGTGCTCGTAGACTGCATATACGATGCGATGCAGCACCTCTGCACGAGGTCTGTTCTAAACTGCATATACGATGTGACACAGTGACGCCCCCATCAGGCTGTCTGAAACTGCATGATTTGCCTGGTTATGCCAGGACTTTAATACTTTTTGGCTAAAAAAAGATAAAATCCTCGTCTTTTTCAAAACTAACTTTTGAAGCAATAGTCGCACGCTATTGAAAATTATATCTCTGGAAAGCTCGTTTTCTAAACGTAAACTGACTTCTTTGCACATGAAAATCGATCGTACAATTCCGAGATATTAAATGATTTTTGCTCTTTAGATACGTGGGCGTTGATTTTTATTTGTAATCCCTACCACCTCGGGTCTCGGGGAACTTTTAATTGCGTAATGCCGCGTCTGCACTTCTTTCCTGGGCAATTATTAAAACCTTTTTCTCCACACAAAAATCTCTATACCAAAATGATTCACTATGATGTAATTCTTTTATTACTTTTATGTTCGCAAATGGCTTAAATCTAATTATTCTTCCTCTTGCACAACTGCGAGGATGCCATTTTACTGCAGCGTAAGCTCAATTTCCGAAACCTTCTCTCACTCACTACGAACGGAAAGTTTCTCTCGTTCTAATTATAGCCATGATCGCTCCTTATCGGTGCGTCACGCGTGATATCATTTCCTGGAGCCACCTGGGCTCTTACTATTGCACAACATTAAACCAGTCCTCTTGTATAAAATCTTTCTATGTTCCTCTGAAGACTGTATTTTTCCTCCTTTCATTCACCAATAAAACATGGATTCGACCCCTTGAACCAATGATACATGGGTTCAGTACTCCTACCAAATTTGGTTTCGATTGCTGCAGCCGTTTAGGAGTTGATAGGGGGGACACACACAGCCAGACAGACAGGAGGACAGACAGACAGGCAGAAGGACAGACAGACACACATTTGCCCGATCTCATAATCCTACTTTTTCCTCATGTTTGCAAAATGTGAAAAGTAGGCTAAAAAATATACAAATTTGAATGAATTTAAAAATTTAGAGGTAGTGCCAAAATACGATTAAAATATACAAGACGTGAGTGAGGGACAGAATAAACGAACTAAATCGTTCAAATATCTAGGTGAGTGGATCGAGTCCAACACCACCTAGAAGGCAGCTTTTGAATCACGAATCAGAAAAATGGAAATGGCGTTTCATCTAACAAAGGTCATAATTGATCTTTTTGATGTGAAACATCTTTCCACTCGTTTGCTGGATATTTCTGTGGGAGTGATTTTGAAAAATTGGAAGGAAGTGTATCGGCCGGAAGTGTGTAAGACGCACTGCCAGCTAAAGCAACCAGGAGGAATGCGATCTAACTGGCAGGGGTAGCATGTGGCATGTATATAACATACGGATTACTTCAAGGTATGGAGGCACAATTAGAGATATTTCTGCAATAAATCATCTTCAAGTTGTCGTTCTTTGGTGTAAAAATATTCATTATATCATATTTGCTGAAAACAATTATGATTTTTATTTATTTATTTAGTCAATTTACCCTCTAGTTTGGTGGTTCCCACGGACTCAGCGAGGGAACTCACCACTACCGCCTCTATGGGAAGTGTCCTGGAGCTCGGAACATCTGGACGGGATGGATACAACTGGGGAGGGGTGATCAGCCCTTCGCCCAGGCGGCCTCGCCTTCAAAGCGAACAGGAGCCTCATGAGGGATGGGAAGGGATGGAAGATTGGGATGGATAGGCTAGGACGAGGGAAGGAGGCGGCCGTGGCCTGACAGGGGGTACCATCCCGGCATTTGCCCGAAGACGAAGTGGGAAACCACGGAAAACCACTTCGAGGATGGCTGAGGTGGGAATCGAATTCCCTCTACTCATTTGGACCACCCGAGGCTGAGTAGACCCCGTTCCAGTCCTCATACCACTTTTCAAATTTCGTGGCAGAGCCGGGAATCGGACCCAGGACCTCCGGGGCGGCAGCGAACCATGCTGACCGCTACGCTACGGAGGCGACCTATGGTTTATTAAGACTTTTTCAATCTATGGATAAAAGTGATCGGCATCCACTCACCGAGCAACTTTGCTCAACACTTTCATACTGAACGCTGAATGCTCATGTGAACTCTGGTGTCAACTGATTGAAACACTAACCACATGTTAAAAGTCTTCGTATCAGTATTTAAATGATGATACGCTTTAATTTGGATCTTTCTAACTATGTTTCTGCACAATGGCTATTCAGATATTAACCCACGTTGCGGTAATGCAGTGATCAATGTAATATATAGGCTATCGATGTTTTTATACGGTAACTGAGCTAGCCTTTCATAGACCACTATAGGAATTCCATTTACTGTCAAGTAGGCGTTTTCATAACTAATTTAAAACTCAATTCCACGCAGGAACATTACCGAAAAATACCTATCTTGTGCTGCAAATTTCTGTGGTTGTAATGGCTGCGTATATAGTAACTTGGTCTGCGAATCATGAGGTCTCAGGTTCGAACCCCAGTCCTGGCAATTATTTTTGCTACAGGATTATCGATTTAAACGATATCTATCATATCATTTTGGGTCATTTTAACAGAATCTACATGAAATTACGATTTATCTAATTTTAATTACAATAGTTTGCACCAAGCATGATTTGGGAAATTTGATTGTATTGGACATTATTTCTGGTAGTCTAGAGATAGGATAGAGACTATGGTTTCATTCCTCCTCTTAATTTACAATATAATATTGTGATGTTTGTTCAAACAAGTGTAACAGTAGCATATCTCCAATTCAATCTATACATTCATCATAGTACCAGTATGAAAACGGAGCGTAAATTATCATTATAAGAATGTCCAAGCTGTGTAGTATACGAGTAGGATAACATGTCAGTTGTTACACATACATTTCATCTCAAGTATAATAGTAGGATAACATGTCAGATGTTACACATCATATGCGACTACTGTAATGCTCGTATCTTTTTTTTTCTCTATCTTATCCTAATTGATACAGAGAGGCCACCACAGATTTTAACTAAGTTTTATTGTGTAAGATACCGTCTCGTATAATGTGATAATTTTCTCACATGTGTGTTGTGTTTCTCATCTGTCGCTTTCCTATCACATATTCCCATGATAATTTTAAAAAGTATTCCTCCATTCCCTATTTAGTAATTTTATTAAAGTGTGATATTCATCTAGGTTCCAATATGCGGAGCGAGCGAACCACGGTATTTATGCTTGCTATTATCCCCATACGTTTTATATTATTCATACCCAAACCACTTCTTTCCAAGAAAAGTGGTTTTCGCAGTATTGTATTTTACCATAATTCACGGGGATAATGGTGGACACTGCTGGAATTTCATTATAAAAGTGATGTTTCTAAATAGGGATGGTACACACCCGTTAGGTAAATATATTGGAATAATTTTATCCTTAATGTTTAAGAGAAATAGGCTCGTTAGTGCGTCCCTGAACTACTTGTTACATTTTTTAACCCGTTATAAGCTAGTGGTGGATATATTAACCACCTGCTATAAAAAGAGTTGGTACTGTAGGATATTATCAAAGGTGCTAATGGTTGAAAATTTCAGCCTAATTACAACAAAATTTCTTGTAGATGTAATATTTCTGATAAGCAAATATTATATCTGTCTAGTTTTATGGTGCTGGATAAAATTTCAACTAGTAAATATAATCAAAAATATTAAAATTAAACAATAATATAAAACATAAATATACAAATTAAAATAAAACTAACTAAAATTAAAATAAAATTAAGATTATAATTTTATAAAAGTAAAACTATAAAATAAACATTTAAAAATAATAATATTTAATATTTAAATAAAAAATAAAAATTAGAGCGGAAATGAAAATTTAAATTTAAAAATTTAAAGTAATAATTAGAAAAAAAAGTAGTCTGTGCTATAAAGGGTTAATTTCTAGATGACAATTGCGCGTAATGAAGTCAACACCTTGCAAAATCAGGTTCCTAATATAAATCTACCAGAATGCGAACTACTGTGAGCATAGCTTCATTGGAGCATGAGTTATGGATTATAACTTTCCATTATTCAGGATTCAAGTTGTTATTGTATCAAATATTTTCCGTTTGGTTATAGTTGATAGTTTTATTTTTAGCCTACTTTTCACATTTTGCAAAAATGAGGAAAAAGTAGACTTATGAGATCGGGCAACTGTGTGTCTGTCTGTCTGTCTGTCTGTCCTTCTGTCTGTCTGTCTGTCTGTCTGTCCTTCTGTCTGTCTGTCTGTCTGTCTGGCTGTGTGTGTGTCCCCCCCCCCATATCAACTCCTAAACGGCTGGAGCAATCGAGACAAAAATAGATAGGAGTAAAGATCTATACCTGAATATCTCACGGCCATATTTGAAAATGATGTCAGTGCTACCAACTGCTGAAAAATCGCAATTGAAATTTGAGCTCCATGTTGGATATCTTGGAAGGTATGAATGGGAGCTATTTCAAAATTGGCACACGTATAGACCATAATATTGCAGTTTAATTTCCAGGAGGCCATAAATGGCAGTGTTGCCAAAATGATTATAAGCCTCCTGATATGTCCAATTTTTAAATGCATATAACTTCTACACTATCAATTGGAATTCAACCAGATATGACAGAGTATTCTTAAGACCCACCAGGGCTGCCAACTGTTAATAAAGCTCCTAATTTATTTTATCCAAATACCAATATATCAGAAAGTATGCAAGCCGACGGCTTTAAACTATGCACACGTATCGTACCTGACATTCTATATTAATTTGGAGTAACTTATATACGTCAGTGCTACCAACATGATTCTAAGCCTGCTGGGAGGTCGAACTTTAAATACAAGTAACTTCAATACTATCATTTGGATTTGAACCAAATTTCGTATGTGCTATGTGTGCCACAACATATATGACTTTGCGTATTCTTAAGAGCAACCAGGGCTGCCAACTGATAATATGTGCTGTCCCCAATTTTGTTACCCTAATATCAATATATCACAAAGTATGCAAGCCAATAGCTCTAAACTTTGCACACGTATAATACCTGGCATTCTAGATGAATTTGGAGTAACTAACATACGTCAGTGCTGCCAACATGATTCTAAGCCTGCTGAAATATCCAATTTTAAAATGCATGTATTTTCTATACTAACTTATGAATTTCATTCAAAATTGGCGCAACAATAGATCATATTATTTCAGATTATTTCTGACTAATACATGCATGACATTGTTGCCAACATGATTTTACGCGCGCTGTTAGATCCAATGCTTAACTGCATGTAACGTCCATGCTATTCATTGGACTTCAACAAAATTTTGTATTCTGTACCTTAAGAGATGGAACTAAGAATATATTCAGTCATCAGGGCTACCAACTGTGGTGCTCTATTAGGCTACATTATGCCAGGTATACAGTATTTCGAACTAATTGTAAATTTCGATATTAGCAACTTAATTTCGTCATTATTCTAGATAGGTTCATATACTGTAGAATAATCATTGGCATGAAAAGTAGGCTCTTTAGTTCGTCACGGAACTTCTTGTCAGTTTTGTTTTCTTCGTCTTGTTGCGTTCCGGCCAACTCGGGACCAAGCAATTTCAACTGCTTTCTGCGTCGAGCCTTAATATTCACCCAGTACTGTCGGAAAAATTATTGATGTTGTTGCTTCCTTTCTTCCGTCCACTTCATGCCTGTTTTAATCATAGGTTTTTCTAGGAAACTCCGGTGAGTTGTTAGTTTCATCTTAAGTGACACAAGCTCCTGCAAATCGTCACATGCAATACCAATTTCTTGTAAATCTCTGTCTATCTGGCCATAAAATTCTTCTTTTCCTCATCACATGAGTTATTTTTCCACACTTGCGTAAAGCTCGTGGTATTGCCGTCTCCTGTATTCACCATTTTCTTTTACTGGGCCCAATATTTTTCTTAGGATCTTTCTTTCTTTCTTTCTTTCTTTCTTTCTTTCTTTCTTTTAGTTCCAGTCTCACCATAAGTGCTTTTCTATGCACTGCGAGGCATTCCACAGCATATAATGCCTCTGGGCGGATGATTGTGTGATAATGTCTTATCTTGGCATTTAGGGGTTTTGATTTCTTGTTTTAAACACCCTTTGTTAGATGAAACGCCATTTCCATTTTTCTGATTCGTGATTCAAAAGCTGCCTTCTTGGTGGTGTTGGACTCTATCCACTCACCTAGATATTTGAACGATTTAGTTCGTTTATTCCTTCCCTCACTCACGTCTTTGGGTGCTTGTTTAATGTTAGTTTTGTTTCAAAAAATTTAGGGATATCCCTTGTATATTTTAATCATATTCTGGCACTACCTCTGAATTTTTAAATTCATTCAAATTTGTATAATTTTATTTTTGTAAAGAGAGGCAGATGATCTGAATATTCCTCCCCTTAAAGTAACAATAACCGACTAAAGTTGTTGTACCAAATAACAGTTATGTTTTATCCCCCGACGGACATCGTGGCCATTTAGACGCGTGTAGACTACTTTTGTGTATTACATTTTTGTCTGATAACCTGTGTTATTGTGGCAGCATGTAAATACCACACTAATGTATGGATTTATATCAAATTTTCAACGCCTTAAGAGATATAACTATGCCCATTTACGGAGTCCTTGGGACTATTATATTGATATTATTCAGCTGATGATCTTGTAGTTTGGGCCTTTGATGATTTCGACATTAACATTTTAATCATATTTTTGTTTTCATTGGTGCATCCTGACCTGACCTGACCCATGCATTGCCGGCTTCGATGCAGACTATTTAGCCTATCAGCCCGAGGGCCTTGAGTGCTATATCCAGTGAGTTTCGTACCAGCTGCAAATGTGTTAGGGTGATTGGGTGATTACAATGGAGTCGTAGTTGGCCAGGATATGACCTAATTCAGGAAATACAGAAGATAGAGAAGGAGTAAAGATAAGTAGTCCTGAGAGAGTCAGAGGTTAGATGTGAAATTGAAAATAGATAGTTCTTAAGAGAAGAAAAGGTGTGCTATAGTAGCAGATTCGTTGTGAAGAGGAAAGTCATTCTATAATGATGCGTGGGCGCTTATGACGGCTACCCCTCGCTTGGTAATCACCCAATCTGTTCATAAGAGGGTTTGTGCTTAGTGTAGCTGTTCTATACAATTTTGCTGCCTGTCTACGAATTCTCCGACTGATGGTCGGGAGATTGTAATCTGTGTATAATTGAGCATTGCGCACGAACCAGGGAGCGCCCGATATCGT
The DNA here is from genome assembly GCA_946902985.2 of Meconema thalassinum. Taxonomy (NCBI): domain Eukaryota; kingdom Metazoa; phylum Arthropoda; class Insecta; order Orthoptera; family Tettigoniidae; genus Meconema; species Meconema thalassinum. The sequence goes on along the minus strand of OX336388.2, from coordinate 2,092,904,648 downwards.
GCGCAGCGCTTTGTTCTGAACGACCTGAAGTTTATTGATAGTGGATGGGGCGGCAAAGCCCCACGCAGGGCTGGCATATTCCATTACAGGTCGCACTTTTGTACTGTATGTGAGAAGTCTGCTCCTGTCATCTAGTGCACTCTGAGACTTCAAAAGAGGCCAGAGTTGCGCTTGGATCGCTTTCGCTAGGTTCGCGCACAGGGTGACCTCCTGTGCGAAAGTTAGGCCTCGATCTAGCGTAATTCTCCGATACATTGTAACTGGCTGCCATCTGATTACGTCGCCAAAGAATTTAAGGTCCTGGACTTCTGTATGTTTGCGCCTTTTGGTATACAGAGTGGCAGGACATTTACCGACATTAATTTTGACTCTCCAATCCCTAAGCCAGGGGTGTAGGGTGTCTAAAGCGACTTGGAGGTTATTTGCAACTCTATGTCCTCTCCAGGAGGTGGAAGAGATGGCAGTATCATCTGCATGTAAGTGGAGACTGGTAGCGTCTGTTTTGGGGATGTCAGAACAATAAACATTGAAGAGGGCGGGAGCTATGACGCTACCTTGCGGTACACCGGCTTTGATCTTCCTCAGTGAGGATTGGGCGTCAACCACTTGGACATAGAATTGCCTTTTTCTAAGATAGGAGTTGATGACCTTAAGTAAGTGTTCTGGAAATCCTTTGTGCTTCATTTTGTACAGTAAACCACTGTTCCAAACTTTATCAAAAGCACGACTGATGTCTAGGAAGCAGACTCCTATCATACGTCGTTCGTTAAAAGCACGCGTGATGATCTCAATGAGTCTGAGAAGTTGCTGTACAGTGGAGTGACCTTTGCGGAATCCGAACTGCTCATTATTAATGGTTTCTGAGATGAAGGAATTAAGCCTGGAAAGTAGAGTCATTTCGAAAAGTTTTGAGATGATCGAAAGCAAGCTAATAGGTCTGTAGTTTTGTGGAAGCGTGCCATCTGTATTGGGTTTGTTAATCATGATTACTTTAGCTACTTTCCAGGCTGACGGAAAGTACCCGAATCGGTAGATAGCGTTAAAGATTTTGGTAAGGCAAGTTAAGGCATTCTTGCTCAAGTTCTTGAGATAGGAAGCTGAGACTTCATCAGGGCCGGGGGCCCTACGAGTTTTCAGCTTTTTAATGAGATTAAGCAGCTCGGATGGTGAGACAAATCTAAAGCCCTGGGGAAGCTCTCCCTGAAACCCACCATGAAGATCACAACGGACCAGGTCTACAAAGTCATCGTTGCAAGGTTCCTGGTTGGGTTCACAGGCTCTCTCAAAAGTATCCGCCAGGGCGTTAGCCTTATCCGGGTTGGTGAAGACCATTCCACGTACCCCGTGTAATGGTAGAGTGCCAGTTCGTTTCTTAAGTAGTTTTTTGGCCATACCGTACAGGGAGCTGGAATTTTCAGCCATACTTTGTAACTTATTCTGCCATTCCTTGTTGCGAAGGGCAACCATAGAGGAGTGGATCTGTCGTTTGAACCTGTACCAATCATGCTTGATACGAAGGTCACGAGTGATTTGCCATCGCCACCTGACCATGTTCTTCCGTTTGATAAGGGCTTGAAGAGCAGGGGGAATTGAAAAGGGCTTGTATAGTTTGTGTTGGGGACCGATAGCTGCGGTGCGGGCTGCGTGTAGGATAGAATTGGTAAACTTCTCTACGAGGGAGTCAATGTCTTCCTCGCAGCGAATGCTGAGGTTTCCAGCAACGGTGGTTTTCAAGATGTATTGGAAATGTTCCCAATCCATTTTACGGGCGTGAAGAGGGATTTGGGCGCGGGAAGGCTGATAGCTAGAGTTTAAATTGATGAGGATGGGGTCATGGTCAGAATCGAGTACTTTAAGGTTGTCGACTACGATAGGGATATCAAGGTCCTTGCTAATGGCAATGTCCAAGGTATCCGGTAGTATGTTAGGATCAAACGGAAAATACGTAGGGCCAGGCGGATGGTGGGTTAAACAGCCGTGATTGTCGCAAAATTTTTCAAGAAGCCTGCCCTTGGCCTCCGTGAGTCGGCTACCCCATAGCCGATTTTTGCAGTGAAAGTCACCCGCCAATATCACTGGGATATTTTCGGGGAACAATGCCTCCAAATCGGACGGAATAAATGGCACGCCAGGGGGCAAGTAGCAGGAGACAAGACGGTAAGGGCCGTTAGCTAATTCGACCTGTACGATAGTGGCCTCAATAAACCTCAAATCGTTGGGGGTGGGGATGCGTTGGTGCGCCAGGTCGGACATCACGATTATGGCAGTTCCTCCACTAGGGCGTCCTATACGGTCGTTGCGATATATGCGGTATCCGGGGATGTAGAATTTACTGACCGGTTTGATGTCAGTTTCGCCTAGGAGAGCGACCTGAATGTGCTCCTGTTGTAGGACGTTGGTGAGCTCACCAACTTGCGAGTGGAGGTGAAAGGCATTCCATGCCATAATCTTGAAGTTGACACCAGCTTGCGGTCTAGCAGCCATTGCGGAGGTACTGCGAGCAAACGTCGAAACTTATTTGGACCCTGGAGGGGGTGTCTGTATCATTAATGAGCCAGCGTAGGGTGTTCTTAACAATGTTGAGAAGTTCTCTCAGGGAGGGATCGTTGATGAGTTTAAAAATTTCAAACATTTCGTTTGAGGCGGACGGAGCAGTAGGCTAGTAGCTTGGGCCGGTGGGGAGAGGCCCGGGAAGTTGGTGCTATCCATAGCGGGTGGGGGGGGGGGGGACATCAAGTTGAAGAGGTGCTGGGGTTGGGGGTTGGGAAGGGGTGGGTGAAGCGGCTCCTGCGAAGCTGGTGCCAAACCTAACCCTGTTGCGATCTACCACGTGCCCGGCTGGTGCCTTACGAACAGAAGGGAGCCTGTTATTGAAGGTGGCTGTGAGCTTCCTGTATACTGGGCAGCCACGGAAACTAGCTGTGTGTTGCTCTCCGCAGTTGGTGCACTTGGTGGTTGCGTCCTGTTTACCATAGTGAGGGCATTCAGTTAATCTGTGATCCTTGGCGCAGATGACACACCGAGCCGGGCAGTGGCAGCCGCTGATGCGGGGCCAAACCCCTGGCATTGGTAGCACTGCACGGGACCTGTTTGACCCTGATACCTGACAATTGTGACCTGACTATGGAGAAGGCTCGTGATTTGGTAGATGTTATGATCAGGGGCGGTAGTGGAGTGCGCTTCCAGAAAAAGGGGTAACTTCTTGGAGCGGTCAGTGGTCTGGGTGAGCTGACTGACCCGCTCAATTGAAAAACCAGCTTCTGTGAGTGCCTGCTGGACACGATCAATGGAGGTAGATGGATGGAGGCCGCGGATGACGACCTTCCTGATGTTCTTGGGGGCTGAAGGCCGAGTGTGAAACTCTCCATTGCAGTTTATGAGCCAGTCTGTGATGATCCTGTGCTCTTCGGGGGTGTTGACGGTCACGCGGACAGAGTCAGGGAGGTTCTTGATTTTGAAGGTGATGCCTTCCTTCTCTAACTGATCGCAGACTTGGCGTGACCAGTTCTGACACGGGTATCGGTTGCTCACCTGAGAATTGAGAGGGTCATTGCTGCATTCTGGAATCTTTGCATCAAATTTGATCCATTTCGGTTTCTACCTTTGGGAATTAAATAGCGAAACAGATATTCACACGAAGAAATAGACACATGGAAATCTGGCTTTATCTGAACTCATAAATCTAATTAACTTTTTCGAATAATTTGAAGGTTGGTCAATACTTAATGCGCCTATCTATAGTAGAGCCATCCTTTTACAACTTAAGTGCTACGCTACAGCTATCTAGCGGTCAAAAATGAAATCACTCTAACCAGCCAATTACAGGCAGCCATTCAAATTGATATATCGAGACAAATGGAGTTTCGTTGACGATGTTGCCAGCTAACATCTTGCATTCACACATGTTGTTGTCAGCTGTTTGTATTGTGCTCGGTTAGTTTCATTGGCGGCCTTTGTATATTCTCGTTTTTCTCGTATATTAGCCTACTTTCGATTTTTGCAAAAAATGAAAGTAGACTTATGAGATCACTACAGGGCCAAAAATTGTGTGTCTGTCTGTGTGTGTGAGTGTGTGTACTCTGAATGTCTGTCCCCCCCCCTATCAATTCTAACACGGTGTATCCGAATTGAACAACATTTGGTACAGAGGTACCACTGGCAAAGGGCACCTCAATGTCATGTTTTATATCACCGCCATATTGACGTAAACGTAATGGCGGCCACCCAAATGTTCAAAGCTTAAATCTAATTACGACCAAACTATTCATCTGATCTCTAACAAATTTTGTAACATTATACCTTTAAGTATGAAAAATCCTTTGACCAAACTACGAGGTCATCTGCCTAATAATTTGCGGATGGTGGCCATATTTGTGTGCAAATCGATTCCCCCTATCTTTTCAAACACGGTGAACCCAAATTGAACGAAATTCGGCACTGAGATAGCACTAGCAAAGGGCACCTCAGTGTCATGTTTTATATCGCTGCCATCTTGACGGAAACGTAATGGCGGCCACCCAAATATTCAAAGCTTAAATCAAATTACGACCAACCTATTTATCTGATCTCCCCATTCTCAGGTACAGAGGTAGCACTAGCAAAGGGCACCTCATATTCATGTTTAATATCCGTATGACATTTATTTCAACAAGCTACTACAACCAACATTCAATTATACTCATTGGAAAGGAAAAAGAGTTAAAACAATACCCATGCATTTAGGAGAAAGTAGGCTATATGTTCTTTACTGAACATCTTGTTTTTGTTTTGATATTATTCTAGTTGTTGTTATTTAATTTAATAGCTTAGTATTTGTTTTTCGTTTGACATAGAATAGTTCGGTATAGTATAATTACGTGTAATTGTAGGTTAACTTTAGGTCAGTGAGTGTTTGTGTTATTTTTGCCGTGGGTGTGTGTAATAGTGTCATGCCGGGGTCTAGCACGAGGAAGCCAAGCGCCAAGGGTGGAATGGCCTTTGGACAAGGGACTCCACTAAGGAGTCAAACCCAGGAAAATATTAGTAATATGCGAGGGTATTTTGAGAGGGAGAATGACAATGGGGGGACTCTAGTACCAATACCATCGAGCATCACCGTTAATAGCAAACTCTTCACAGTTTCAGAAGTAGAAACACTTCTTTCACAGGCTGTAGAAAATGTTAGGGCGGAAGATTGAGAGAGAGTCCTGGGACACACGAAAGCAGTCATTAGTGAAGCTTGAGAGAAGGAAGACATTATTGTTGAAGACGTGGAAAGGCTTGTCATTTCTTTGGGGTCAATTGATAGTGATAGTGGTAGTTCAACAGACGGCAACAGTGACTCCGAAATGAGTGGTGTGTTCCCTTCATAGTTTTCATAAATATACATTTTCTCGTACTCTGAATATCTTCGACTCAGGATGAGAGACGGTAATGGTGAATAATTTGTTACAATTTTTTTTCTTCATTGTCATAAATATTTTAATAACCGCCGTTTATGCGTAATCTGCTATTATGTTCTTATTCACGAGTATGGTGTTGTGTGTAAACCTGTTATTTTTAGCATTACGAGTGTTTTGTTAACTTGACGGCTATCATGTACGTCAGCTGATTCGCGTTAGTGGGCTGGCAACACCGTATCGCCAGCTGGTGGACTGTCAAGTCGGATGTAACGATGGCGACACTACAGGGTGTTTCAGAAATACTTTTGAAACTTTGGGGATTGGTTCCTTACACCAAAACAAGAAAAAAAGTTCATATACACATATGTCCCTAAACCCTTCGTTTTTGATTTATTAATGAAAGAACATTGTAGAGTGACACTTTAATTGACAGCCTGTTTGGAAGTGTTTTACCACATGAACACATATCAAAAAAAGGTTCCTGACACCAACAGATGGAAAAACTGCCAAATGCACAGGTGTTCCAGACAGGCTCGCCATTAGCACCAGTTTAGGATTAATGTGTGGGCTGGCATTGTAGGTCCATACGTTCTACCAGCACGTCTTACAGATGCTGTCTCCAGAGACTTTATCCAGAACACCCTTTCAGACTTACTGCATGACAATGTGCCCCTGCAAATACGACAACGTATGTGGTGGATGCAGCCTCCATGGCTTAGGCGGCAGCACGCCAGCCTCTCACCGCTGGGTCCGTGGTTCAAATTCCGGTCACTCCATGTGAGATCTGTGCTGGACAAAACGGAGGCAGACAGGTTTTCCTCCGGGTAATACGGTTTTCCCTGTCAAAATTTCCTTCCTGCAACACTCTCCACTATTATTTCATTTCATCTGTCATTCATTTAATCATTGCCCCAGAGGAGTGCGTCAGGCCTCGGCAGCCGGCACAGTTCATATCCTACCCGCTAGATGGGGGCTTCATTCCATTCCTGACCCGGTCGGAGACTGGAAGCAGGCTGTGGATTTTTCATGTGGTGGATGCATGATGGGGCTCATGCACACTTTAGTCAGCTTGTTCGCACTGCTCTGACGGAGATCTTCCAGGACAGATGGTTGGGCAGAGGAGGACCCGTTCCATGGCTTGCACGGTCCGTTAGACTTTTATCTGTGGTGTCAGGAACCGTTTTTGATATGAGTTCATGTGTTAAACACTCCCAAACAGGCTGTCAATTAATGTGCCACTGTACTATGTTCTTTCATTAATAAAGCGAAAACGAATGATTTTGGGACATATGTGTATATATACTTTTTTTCTTGTTTTGGTGTAAGGAACCAATCCCCAAAGTTCGTAAAAGTATTTCTGAAACACCCTGAATACTGTATCTGGGAAATACTTGCACCCGCATGTACCGAATTCCCGGTCAGGTAGAGACCTCAAACGGCGGTTCTCCTCTCGTATCAGATACAATGGAACAGGAGAGGACTCAGGAGGTAACATGACGTACTGCTCAGGGGTATCGTGTTCCGGGCGTGGGATACTGCACAAGCCTCATCCGCCTTGGACTGCCATGGAGTCTCCCCTTGTCGATATTGAAAGTGTAAACCTTGCCAACATCCGAACTGAAATATTGACGCCACTTGTTGCTTGCTGTTGTCGTTGTTGTTGTTGTTGTTGTTAATAATAATAATAATAATAATAATAATAATAATAATAATAATAATAATAATAATAATATCGTATGGCTTGAGTGCCGGGTGCAAGCTTTTTTATTTGACGCCCAGAAGGCAGCTTGCATGTCAAATTTTGTTGTTCCTTGCAGGTTAGATATCTAAGCTCCTTGACACTATAGCGCTTTCTAGTAGAGAAAGGAGGAACTTTTTTTTGTGTTGGCGGAAAATCCCGAGATTAATTTTGCCATCATGAACACGGCCTACTGAATACAAATGGGTTCTTTAACATGCCAACAACGTATGACACGCGTGTCGTGATTTTTGTGGCCTTTCAAAAATCACTTACTATGGCCAGGAGCGAACCTGCAAGCTTGGAGTTGGGAGCCCGACACGATAACCACTCACCCACCATGGCAAGCAATTGTTGTTGTTGTTGATTCAGTTAGAGGTTTTGCGAGATCGTGGTTCATGTTGCTCCATCTACTTAGATGGAAACAGACTGATAACCTGTGCCACTGAGATGGCTGTACGAGTGTGTGTATTTAATAATTTGGTTTAGAATTTGGGTAGAAGGCGGCCGTGGCCTTAATTCCGGCATTCCTCTGGAAAATGAGTGGGAAACTGTGGAGACCACTTCTAGGCTAACTGAGGTAGGAAAACAACCCGCTCCTTCTCAGTTCTGCATCACAAGGCTGAGCAAACCCCGTTCCAGTACTAAAATCTGATTTATTTTCGTAGAGCCAGGAATCGAACCTGAACCTCCGCGATGACAGTCAAGAATGCTAGCCACTACGCCACCAGGTGGTTGGTTTTGAATATTAGGAGAGATAAAGTGAGAAATGAAGACATTCGAAAGGAAGTGAATGTGCAGAAGTTGAATGATGGACATGTGAAAAGGCTGAATGATGTGAGAATGTCGAAACAAGTGATGGAGAGACCGATGACTGGAAAGAGAGGACGAGGAAGACCTAGAGTACGGTGGATGGATTTGGTGAAGGACAGTGTGAGAGAACGAAACCTGGAGTGGAGTTCAGTGGTTGAGGAAGGATGGTGGACAGACAGAGTCAAGTGGAGAGATGTCAAATTTTGCTCCAACACAGCTTAGGCTGGAAAACGGAAATTGAAGATGATTATAATAGGTTGGTTGGTTCTTAAGTTTAGGGGCTGCGACAACGCGCTCATGTACTCATGTACTTTGGGTGTGTGTAGAATCTGTCTGATAACCGGTGTTAATTGTGATGACTGTATTAGTGTGTGTTATCTGTTTTTTTTATTTAAGTACAGACTGCAACTTAGAATTTTTCAAATAGTTCCTTCTTTTGCCGCCAAGCGCCACCGTCAACGACTACTAGGCCAACTTCAGAACTTAGCTACTAGACGCCACCACAGTCGGCTCTTGGCAACGAACGTAGAAACCTAAGAGCGTTGTTTACATTCTTAACCTATCCAATTTAGCTTCACACAGGTGTAATTAGTGGAAGGTTCGTTAACATGCCATAAATCTATGACATGGGACCGCCGGTTTTACTTCCCCTCCGAAGGAAGGCACACTGAGGGATGTTTAACGCTCTTAAAAAATCCGATGTCTTCGGTCGGGTTTGAACCTGCTATCTTGGGCATAGAAGCTCAGCATGCTACCGACTACGCCACCGAAGCCGCTATGATTATAATTATTGATAGTAGTAATTGTCTTTAGTGGGGTTTCGCCTAGGCCTAGACATGGCACAAACCTAGAAAATTTGCCGTGTTTTAATTCACTGGCCGTGAAAGCCAATATACTCTCATCGCGGCAGGGGATGGCAGTTGAGCACGCTGCGACGGGATGCGGGGGGTCTTGCAGTACGCATGCGCCCTCCACCTATTCCAAACCTAAATATATCAGCTTCCCATATGCCAACGATTATTGCAGCAGACGACACGCAGCCAGTTGAAGAAGGAATGTGCTGAGTATGTGAAGCAAGTAGTGGCCAACTGAATGTTTTTGGAATGCGCGATACGCAGTGAGCGGGAAGACATCTGCAGTTCAAACCCAACTGCCATCCTTGCGCGATATCAGTACCTGAATTGTATTTGTAGCACTCCTTTGTCATTACCTGGAACTGAAACCGTACCTATGGGGTGACAGCCAAGAAAGCTAGCCACTGCACCACAGGGTTAATCAATTTCGACAAATAGGGTTACCTTCAGCGCTTGAAGAACAGGGAGTAGTAGACCTAGTTGTATTACGATAAGTTATTCATTGCGATACCAGGGTAGATATCAGAGTATACAGTGACTGATATTTTCCCTGTGAATATTAGTGTTTGTTAGCGAGCCTCACATGGGAGAACTCTGTTCACTCAGCCATACTTTCTGATTGGCGCAACTATTATATTGATTTAAACATTCATTATTTATCGCATGAATTATTCACAATGGACAACACTGAGCGGTTATTAAGCCACATTTTTGTTAGAAAAGCGGCCTTTTTAACTGCATTAAGCCCACAACATGAGCTGTTATTATGTCACGTTATAATAATAATGTTGATAATATCAGAGTTGCCAACGCTGTGGAAATATCACCAGATGTGCTAATTAAGTACAATATTTTCTATGCATCTCTTCTAGAAAGAAAAAAATTCTCAAGAGAAAATTAACAGCAATATTACAAACTGTAAAGTTAAGGAATTTAATTTTTATGGATGTAGGTATAAAATCAATAATTTTATTAGTTTTGGTTTGTATGACTGCCTACACAACACAGAGAATTTTTAAAATCCGCTCTAATCATCACTTTCCTTGTTTCCCCGGACTTCCCAGTGCAATGGTTATGATTTTTTGTCGTGTGGCCTCCTGAGAGGCCGAGTGCAGGTCTCTCTAGTCGACGTCCGTGGGCGACTAACACACCGGGATGGAATGGATGAAGATGAATGAAACTGGGCAAGGATGTGGAAGAAAGCGTTGGTACCGTTCCAGCATTTCCCTGGTGTTGAAAATAGGAAAACACGGAAAACCATTTCAAGGACGGCCGACGGTGGGGCTCGAACCCACGCGTCTACAACATTAGCAGAGAGCTTGGCCCCTTGGCCCAACGCTACGCTTTAGAGAACGTAGCCACTGCTGTCGGTAATGAACATGATGATAGATGCTGTTGATGATTTTTTTTTGTGGCATTGTAGTTCTGTAGCTCCATGTACTTGGGTGTGTGTGTGTTGAATTTGTCTGATAACATGTGTTATTGTGATGGCTGTATTAGTGTGTGTTTTTGAAAATTCAGGTGGGGATTGGGAAGCAGGTGGCTGTAGCCTTAAGTTAGGAACCATCTCAGCATTTGCTTGGATTATATATGTGGGGAAGGAGGGGGGAGGAGGGTAAGCACCGAAATCCACTTCCAAGATGCTGAGATTGGAATCCTGTTTTCAGGTTTCCTCACGAGGCTGAGTGTACCCCGTTCCATCCCTCAGACCAGACTTCAAATTCCTTGGCAGAATCGGTGGTGTAGCGGATAGCATTATTGGGTGTCACCCCGAAGGTTTGGGTTTGATTCTTGGCTCTGTCATCAAAGCTTACCCTATTTATAGATATAACTAACCTACAATTAACTACACCTTATGTTGCCAACACGTGGGAAAGTGATGAATATATTCATGTGGTTCCTGAAATTAGACAATATGGCATGGAAAGGAATAGAGTGGAAATAAATTCATTTGAGAGACTTGAAAAAATTGGTTATCAGTCCCATGTAGTTGGATGTAATCGTAATTGACTGATAACCAGTGCTTCTGTGGTTACTGTATTAGTGTAAGTAAATTTAATTTTAGTGTCTAGGATTGGGGTACGTGCCCCATGACGTAGAACAATGTTCTATTCTGGGATTTTCTTGGATGGGGGTGAGGATAAACCACATCCAAGATGGCTGTTGTGCGAGGATTCGAAACTACAATTTCCGAACTTTCAGTTACACAGAGTTGTTGTGTTGTACCACTTAACGACCACGGCTATGTTCTGAATTGGAGGAGTGGATGGATGGTTGGTTGGCTCCTTAGTTTAGGGGTTGCGATATCGCGGTCATGTAGCCCCGTGTACTTTGGGTGTGTGCAGAATCTGTCTGATAATCGGTGTTAATTGTGATTACTGTATTCGTGTGTGTTATCTGTTTCTAACTCAAGTAAGGACTGCGGACGATCATTTCAAGTATTTCCTTCTTTCGTTACCAAATGCAACCGTCCACGACACTTAGCTGTGTATTTGGCTGCTACTAGAAGGCATCGCAACCAGCACCTGGTGACGAACGTTGGAACTTAAGAACATTAATCAAATTTAACCTACAAATGTTGCTTCACACAAGTGGAAGGTTCTATTACATGTCATAAATCTATTACATGTCATAAATCTATGACATGGACCCGCTGGCTTTACTTCCCCACCGAAGGAAGGGATTTTTAACGCTCTTAAAAAATCTGACAACTTTGGCCGGGTTTGAACCCCAGACCTTGGGCATAGAAGCTCAGCATGCTACCAACTACGCCACCGAAGTCACCGTAATGGAAAGATAATATATTGTAAAGAGGAAATAAGTACGCCTAATGAAAAACCAATATCTGATGTAAACGGAAGGAGGATAAAATCTTCTTCCATTCACTATGTAGGTAGGGCTAATCAAATAACAGTCAGAACAGCAAAGGGATAACACTGTAAGCCCTTCAGTTTGAACCGGATGTTGGTAGAGCCTCTGCGAACTGGTGCTTGCTTATAGCAGTATAAGGTCACGTTATGTCTTCGTTGTGATTTTTATCAGGCCACATTCAAATATCCGCAAGAGCTCATTCACCTTATGTAAATCGCGTTGAAAATTTTGCCAAGTCCTTCAACGGGCACTTGAACTTGATAGCATCTCATTACCTCTCATAAGTGGCGTCTTTATTCCAGCGATTCCATGCTGGTAAATACTTCCTGTGCATTTGGCATTTCTGTTGGTCTTTGTTAACCGAACACATTTTACCAGGCCACCATGACTAAAATATTCCTAAGTCAGGAACTCATTATACTTGCGTTGCGTAGTGGCTAGCATACTTGGTTGTCACCGTGGAGGCCCGGGTTTGAGTCCTGGCTCTGTAATTCTAGTCAGAGGACTGGAACGGGGTACACAAAGTCTAGTGAGACAAAACTGAGAGGAAATGGGTTAGATTCCCACCTCAGACTTCCTGGAAGTGGTTTTACGTGGTTTCCCACTTCTACTCCATTGAAATGCCGTGATGATTCATAACTTAAGGCCACGGCCGCCTCGTCCCGAATACTCATCTGAATCACAAATACACACAATAATACATCCATCACAATATCACAGGTTACCAGACAAATTCCACACACACCCAAGTACACGGGGTTACACGACCACGATGTTGCAAAGTCTCTAAACGAATTAACAACAGCTTACTAGAGGCTGTACTCCCATCTTGTTATGTTCATATTGACCCTGATTATAAAACGTCAGCTGAGATGGACAGGACACGTAATCCGCATGCCCAATAATCGTATTCCCAAACAGATGTTTTGCTCTGAATTAACAGAGGGTAAACGCTGTATGGGAGGTCAGCAGAAGCGATCCAAAGACGTACTGAAAGCTAATATGCAAATGTGTCACATTGATATCAATAACTGGGAGACCTTAGCCCTTGGAAGCTCTTCCTGGAGATAACATGTTCATCATGGTGCAAGAAATTTTGAATAAAAGTGACAGTCAGTCTGAAAGACTAGACTTTGTATCATTTTAAATGCTACAAATGCTGAAAAATGCTAGAAAGGCTGGAGGCTTCTCGCTTCGCTCAAGCCAAAGACTCATGACATGTTATAAAATTATCTGCATAATACTTATCTTGCTTATCTTGTTTCAAATTACTCGCGAACGGCAAGTGCAAACCAAGGGCAAAGCAAGGTCAAGCGCGCGGAATGCCGTCACGCTCACCAGAGCGCGCGGGGACGTGCCCCTTCCATCCAGTCTAAAAACACTTATAGTGGGCGATGTATTGAAGATAGAGAGATATGCTCCCGCGGACTTTTTTTGTAGAAATTTCATGCTGAGTAATTCTTACGCTCATAGTATATTGATATTTTTAACGGTTTGCCCAGCGTATGCTTAAGAAGCGCACGGACGCCAAGTTAGTTTTTGACTTTTTCACTGAAATCGTTACTGCTTGGCTTCCTTTGATCATACATACTGTAAATTATTTTCCACAGAATCTTTCCTCGAGATATCCTTTACAGAATGGTGAAAACCGCATCAAAATCCATCCAGTGGTTCTCGAGAATACCCGTGACATCCAAGAATCGGGGATTTTTGTCTTATACTAACGAAGTAGAGATTGTCGGGGAACACATGCACCAAGCAGTACTATGACGTCACACACCTCAGTGCATCTGGGTACATTTCGTCCCGTCACCGTAGTGTGACGCCAGACCCCAGCGTAACGACGAAGTTGACAAGATCATTTAAAATGATAAAACCGCCGACAAATTGTAGAAGATAAGAGGCAGCGCAGAAAGGACAGAGATCTCATTAGAACGCGGATGCCCCACCTGGAACCACCTGTGTGCCTCCCTCATTGGGCTGTATAGTCTCCTCCATACTCACCGATGAAGAGACATTCTGGATTGGAAGGCCAACCTACTCGGTACGAGTGTTTGCTATGATGATGATGATTGATCCTGTATCTTAACGCCTTATGATTAATAAATAAATTTACCCCAAGCCAGGAAAACCTCTGTTTACCGTCTGGTTTTCTGTGGTTTCCCATTTACAACACCAGACAAATGCCGAAATGGTACGTTATAACAAGTAACGGCCATGTTATTCCATATCATTCCAATTCCTTTATTTCGTCTCTGATTAACTCTTCCGTTGGTGTTAGCGTCAGGAAGAGCATCAGGCTGTAAAAATACATTTCCTTTCTTAGAATTTAGAATTAGAATTATTTATTAAGAACAAGCTGTACCCGGCATGCGTTGCAATGCCAATCAAAGAAAGTGTTGGCGTTGAAATTCTGTTTCTTGAAGTGCTTTTGGATACACAACATGTTAACTGCCTCTAAGCTATCATAAAATGGATTTTCTAATTTAGAACCATCCGAGGGAGCGTGCACAACAACTTTCAAAAAGTTTCATCGCTGTCACTCATTTGTTGAATCTAATCGTACGCTACCTATTGTGAAATGGATTTACTAAGTCGAAACCCTTCCCTGGCGTGTACACAATGACTCATCAATGATTCATCGCAATCGGATGAATGGTATATGCACGTATAGGGGTTTTTGTTTAAACGATTCGTGCGCTGTCACTCATTTGTTGAATCTACTCGTGCGCTACCTATTGAGAAATGTATTACTAAGTCGAAGCCCTTCCCTGGCGTGTACACAATAACTCATCAAGGTTTCATCGCAATCGAAGAATGTTATATGAACGCAATAGGGAATTTTGTTGAAACGCTTCGCGCGTCGTCACCCATTTGTTGCATCTACTCTTGCGCTACTTATTGTGAAATGGATTTACTAAGTCCCCTTCCCTGGCGGGTACAAAATAACTGATCAATGTTTCATCGCAATCGGATGAATAGTATATGAACGCATACCTGATTTTGTTTAAACGATTCGCACTCCGTCACTCATTTGTTGAATCTACTCGTGCGCTACCTACTGTAAAATGTATTTACTAAGTTAGAAACCGTCACGTAAGTGTCCACAACATCTCACCCAAGTTTCATCGCTATCGTCGTTCATTTGTCGAATCTACTCGTGTGCTACCTACTGTGAAATGTATTTACTAAGCCAGAAACCTTCCTTGGAGTGTCAACCATATTTCACCCAAGTTTCACCGCTAACGGCAGAATGCTATATGACCTTATACGGGACTTTGTTGAAACGCTTCGTGCGTCGTCCCTCATTTGTTGAATCAACTTGTGCGCTGCATATTGTATAGGGGATTTACTAAGCCAGAAAGTTTCCATGACGTGTACACAACATCTCACCCAAGTTTCATAGGTACGGACGAATGGTACATGTATGCATACGGGACTTGGTTGAAACGCTTCGCGTGTCGTCGGTCATTTGTTGATTCTACTCTTGCGCTACCTATTGTAATATGGATGTACTCAGCCAGAAACCTTCATTGGAGTGTACACAACATCTCACCCAAGTTTCATCGCAATCGGATGAATGGTATGTGAACGTATACGGGACGTTGTCGAAACGCTTCGCGCGTAGTCACTCATTTGTTGAACATAAACGTGCGCTTCGTATTGTAAAATGGATTTACTTAGCCAGAAACCTTTCCTGGAGTGTACACAACAATTCACCAAACATTTATCACTATCAGACGAATGGTATATGACTTTATACGGGACTTTGTTGAAACGCTTCGCGTGTCATCGCTCATTTGTTGAATCTACTGGTGCGCTACCTATTGTAAAATGTATGTACTAAGCCAGAAACCTTCCCTGGAGTGTACACAGCATCTCACCCAAGTTTCATCGCTATCGGATGAATGGTATATGAAATTAAATGGGACTTTGTTGAAACGCTTCGCGTGCCGGTGCTCATTTGTTGATTCTACTCGTGCTCTACCTATTTTTAAAGGGATTTACTAAGCTAGAAACCTTCCCTGGAGTGCACACAAAATCTCAGCCTAGTTTCATCGCTATCGGACGAATGGTATATGAACGCAAACGTGACTTTGTTGAATGCTTCGCGCGTCGCAGCTCATTTGTTGAATCTAATCGTGCGCTGCCTATTGTAAAGTGGATGTACTACGCCAGAAAATTTCCCTGCAGTGTACACAACATTTTACGCAAGTTTCATAGCTATCGGACGAATGGTATATGAATGCATTCGGGACTTTGTTGAAATGTTTCGCGCATCGTCGCTCATTTGTTGAATCTACGCGTGCGCTACCTATTGTAAAATGGATTTATTAAGTCATAAACCTTCCTTGGAGTGTACTCAACATCTCACCCAAGTTTCATCGCTATCGGACGAATGGTATATGAATGCATACGGGACTTTGTTGAAATGCTTCGCGCATCGTCGCTCATTTGTTGAATCTACGCGTGTGCTACCTATTGTAAAATGGATTTACTAAGTCAAAAACCTTCCTTGGAGTGTACTCAACATCACACCCAAATTTCATCGCAATCGGACGAATGGTATATGAACACATACGGGACTTTGTTGAAATGCTTCGCGCATCGTCGCTCATTTGTTGAATCTACGCGTGCGCTACCTATTGTAAAATGGATTTACTAAGTCAGAAACCTTCCTTGGAGTGTACTCAACAGCTCACCCAAGTTTCATCGCTATCGGACGAATGGTATATGAACACATACGGGACTTTGTTGAAATGCTTCGCGCATCGTCGCTCATTTGTTGAATCTACGCGTGCGCTACCTATTGTAAAATGGATTTACTAAATCAGAAACCATCCTTGGATTGTACTCAACATCTCACCCAAGTTTCACCGCAATCGGACGAATGGTATATGAACACATACGGGACTTTGTTGAAATGCTTCGCGCATCGTCGCTCATTTGTTGAATCTACGCATGCGCTACCTATTGTAAAATGGATTTACTAAGTCAGAAACCATCCTTGGAGTGTACTCAACATCTCACCCAAGTTTCATCGCTATCGGACGAATGGTATATGAACACATACGGGACTTTGTTGAAATGCTTCGCGCATCGTCGCTCATTTGTTGAATCTACGCGTGCGCTACCTATTGTAAAATGGATTTACTAAGTCAGAAACCATCCTTGGAGTGTACTCAACATCTCACCCGAGTTTCATCGCAATCGGACGAATGGTATATGAACACATACGGGACTTTGTTGAAATGCTTCGCGCATCGTCGCTCATTTGTTGAATCTACGCGTGCGCTACCCATTGTAAAATGGATTTACTAAGTCAGAAACCTTCCTTGGAGTGTACTCAACATCTCACCCAAGTTTCATCGCTATCGGACGAATGGTATATGAACACATACGGGACTTTGTTGAAATGCTTCGCGCATCGTCGCTCATTTGTTGAATCTACGCGTGCGCTACCTATTGTAAAATGGATTTACTAAGTCAGAAACCATCCTTGGAGTGTACTCCACATCTCACCCAAGTTTCATCGCAATCGGACGAATGGTATATGAACACATACGGGACTTTGTTGAAATGCTTCGCGCATCGTCGCTCATTTGTTGAATCTACGCGTGCGCTACCTATTGTAAAATGGATTTACTAAGTCAGAAACCTTCCTTGGAGTGTACTCAACATCTCACCCATGTTTCATCGCAATCGGACGAATGGTATATGAACACATACGGGACTTTGTTGAAATGCTTCGCGCATCGTCGCTCATTTGTTGAATCTACGCCTGCGCTACCTATTGTAAAATGGATTTACTAAGTCAGAAACCTTCCTTGGAGTGTACTCAACATCTCACCCAAGTTTCATCGCAATCGGACGAATGGTATATGAACACATACGGGACTTTGTTGAAATGCTTCGCGCATCGTCGCTCATTTGTTGAATCTACGCGTGCGCTACCTATTGTAAAATGGATTTACTAAGTCAGAAACCTTCCTTGGAGTGTACTCAACATCTCACCCAAGTTTCATCGCAATCGGACGAATGGTATATGAACGCATAGGAGACATACACACCCACAGACAAACTATCACGTAAGATTGTTAGCCTATTTTCAATTTTGAAAAAATAGGCTTATGAGATCACCTTTTGTCCGTGTGTGTGTGCGCGTGTGTGTGTGTGTGTGTGTGTGTGTGTGTGATTCGTGTGTGTGTCCCCCCCTAATAAAATCTAAACGGCAGGAGCGATTTCAATGAAACTCGGAAAGTTCATAGCACTATTCCCGGCGACCTCGACCGTGCCCTTCAAATTTTGTTACGACTCACCAATCCAACATGGCGGCTGTGCGAAATATTTCACCAGCATTCAATATCTCCGAAACTATTACCGATATTACCCTGACATTTTCTATGGTGATAGAGGGAACTACTATAAGTTCACTTATGTGACTTTTGAAAACCTGGTAATTACAAAACGAACATGGCGGCCAAGCGAATTTGCGACTTTTAAATAGACGTTTCTCGTGATTTGACCAACCAAACGCAATGAAACTTGGTACAGTATATGTTTATATACATTGTAATGCACCGACATCTAACTTCGTTCAATTGTTTACATAATCACAAGATGGCGGATGTGCGAAATATTTCACCGGCATTCTATATCTCTGAAACTATTAGCGGTATCTCCCTAAAATTTTGTACTGAGATAAAGGGCACTACTGGAAGTCCATCTATAAGATTTTCAAAAACCGGTTAACTACAAAACGAACATGGCGGCCAAGCGAATTTGAACATTTTAAATAGACCTTTCTCGCGATTTAATGTTCCAAGCGCACTGAAACCTGGTACAGGAAATATTTATACACATTGTAATCCACTGGTATCTAATTTAGTTCAATTGTTTACATAACCTCAAGATGGCGGCAGTGCGAATTTTAAAATTAAGTTTTTATTTCTTGTGATGTAGTCATGCGATCGAAGTGAAAGTTTGAATAATGAACCTACGCAATAATTTGTCTTTAATGGTACATGACTCTATGGCCTATACATTTAACAATCCAACATGGCGGCCATCCGAAATATTTAGACGATACTGAATATCTACGAATCTATTTTAGCAATTAAACTGCATTTTTAATGTTCACAGGGGCTATGAACTTAAGTTCACCTATAGGACTTTAAATAACCTGGTGATCACAAATCCAACATGGCGGTGACGCGAATTATAAATATTCACATGGACGTTTCTCGCAATTTAACCATCCGCGTGCAGTGAAACTTGGTACAGTAAATCTTTATCCGAATGTTAATCCACTGGCATCTAATTTATTTCAATTGTTTCCATAACCTCAAGATGGCAGCTGTGAATAATTTTTAAATCTCCATGTTTTTTCTTGTGTCCTAATTATGCGAATGAAGTTTGAATACTACACGTTCACAATAATCTGCATGTAACAGTACATAACTCTAGGACCTACATAGACTATATAAAATCCAACATGGCGACCATCCGAAATATTTAGTCGGTTCTCAATATCTACGAATCTATTACAGCAATCAAACTGAAATTGTGTATGTTAAATAGTGGCAATTAACATAAGTAGGATATATGAAAATAGGCTGTATAGTTCTTCACGGAACTACTTGTTTTTATATATATAGATATCAATATTACATCCAGCAATACAAGAAAATATATGCATAGATAGCTTTTTAAGTATTAGGACATAGCCGTACATTGTTCAAGCAATCGCGTGTGCAATATAGACATTGTCCTTGTCACTACAACACTGTATAATTTACTTGTTTTCTTGATCACTGGAGTCCCTTAGGAAGCGCATCACACCTCATACATGACCCCATAATAATGGGGGTTGGTTGGTTGGTTCCTTAGTTTATAGGACCTGCGACAACGCGGTCATGTAGCCCCGTGTAATTTGGGTGTGTGTAGAATCTGTGTGATAACCGGTGTTAATTGTGATGGCGGTATTACCTATAGTATGTGTTATCTGTTTTAATTCAATTAAGGACTGCGGACAATAATTTCATGTAGTTCCTACTTTTGCTACCAAATGCTACCGTCAACGACACGTAGCTTGCGGACTTGGCTACTAGATAGTATGGCAGTCATCACCTGGCGGTTAACTTTGGAACTAATAGAGCGTTATCAATATTCTAACCTAAACATTTTGGCTTCACATAAGTATAGTTAGTGGAAGATTCTTTATCATGCAATAAATCTATGGCATGGAACCGCCGGCTTTTCTTTCTTTCCGAAGGGAGGCATACAGTGGTGAAGGACATATAGAACCCTTTATCCTCTGATGGATAAGTGATTCGATGTTTTAATTCTACAATTAATTAATATTTCCACCAGCGTCATGAAATAGCCAGACAAAGATGAGGAAACTTCAAGCATTGTTGGAGACAGTGGGGATATACCTGCAGCAGTTTGACAAAAGGCTAAATACTTAGGGAATATGAAAGGAAATAGCCTATCGATGATTCAGAAGGACAGGTGCTGGCCACCTCAAAATAGAAGGGACGCGTGGTGAGACACGCTTGTGGCATGTTCATTGTACTATTCGCGCCTAGAAAAAATATAATGCAGTAACTTGAGTGGCTGATGGTACTACTGGACACTCCTACTAGGCCGAGGTCTGATAAAAACCGCGAAAGTAACGTAATAGTGGAACCAATAGGAGATGAATGCTTATGAACGCGCCAAGTCTAGCTGGGGCACGCGATAGCTAGCATTAACGCGGGAGATCGGCTAGACAACATCTCTACGATCGATTCTAGAATTAATGGGCATATTCTTGACCTGCGCAATTTTACGAGTCCAGTGATATTTGTTTCATTCCTGTACCACTATTATCTTGAGAAATTTTTATATATTTTCCCCCTCTATCGATACCTAGGGCCAGTTCATTTATAAGTGGCGTGTAGAGCCAAGACATTACATTACATTTTGTGCGTCTGAGGACGTAGGCTGACGTTATTTTGTGTGTCGGAGGACACAGGTTGACATCTTGTGTTTTGCGCGTCTGAGGACGTAGGCACTTGTACTTTGCGTGTCATGAGGACACAGATTTTTATTAAGACAAATGTGTTGTCAATTCAGTGTGATAGATAGTCACAGTACTATTTTTGTAGGGCCAGTATCATCGACAATTCGCCAACAGACTGTTTTGGGGAAATAAGTACCTAACCGGTGAATTTAGTAGACAGAAATCGAGTGTGTAATAACCTATAACTTTTTGCATCAGAACGAGAGATGACATCGCTTATCTTGGAAGAAGTTTGGAACTGTCAACACTCCGTTGAGATGTTCGAGACGAGCTAAGCAGCATTAAGTAGGGAGATGGCTGCAGATGTCCGCTGACGGGTGACTGGCCGAGGATGAGTACTGAATAATATTCTTATTATCTGACAAATCAACTTATGGTATATGGGACATATTTTTTTTGTAAAAATCTTGCTTGTGTTGATTAACGTAGTGTATTTAGTTTTGGTCTGACACACGTTTTGCATGGAAACAGCTCGCACAAGTGTTCGTAGTCGTAGGTTCTTGTTTGTTTGTTTTAATTAACGTGGCTATGTGGACGACCGTGTTCGCATATGTTTACGCAATGCGGTTAAGAAACGTCTCTCGGTGATATGTTGTGTTTCAGAAGTAGGACTGAAATAATATAATCATAAAGTAGATTGGTGGGTAAATTGATCGTTGTAGTGTTTATCATTGATCAGATTCATTAAGTTTATTGCCTTTGGAGCAATGTGAGTTGTGGCGGAGAGCATTCAGCTCTCTCATAGGTTTTAATATTCCTAAATAATTTGTGAGCATCTGATTCAACCGACCTGTGTGAAAAGTGTTATGTCATTCCCAGCAATGAGTGTTTGTGTGTGTTTTATTGGTCATTACAAGCGGGAATTTCAACGTAGACTGATTTCTGTCAGCTTGGTGCCGAGTCCATATCGTGACCTTGCGAGGGCGTATGTGACTATATCGATTAATGTCTTGCCATATGTGCATATGGTTGAGATTTGTTGCTGTTGATTCTACGAGATAACGGGACAGTAGGTCAAGTTATTTTTACACACTGGAGCTCGATGATGACAAAAGTTGAGAGGAAGGGGGGAACCTGTTTTCACAAGGAGGGTGGAACAGATTGCATCGAGGTCATTAGTGGAGAACATGTTGGCTCCGTATTAATAGTTGAAATACAGAATAAGAACTGATCGATGATAAAAATTGTTTAAATAAATGGGAGTTGCCTACGAATCATTATAATCTCCGAAGCGTTATCTTATCGCAATTTTTTCTATTCTTGTAAAATAATGTCAGCCGTGAGGCATATGTTTTCTTTTTGTTTGTTGTTGGTTTATTTCTAGTCTTGTGTCAGTGACTCCGAGTGGTCACGTGCGGCGCTGTGTTTTCCTTGTTTGTTTGTTTGAGCATTTGGCCTTGCAGGCAAGCTCGTTGTCAGATGAGCTATCTCACGGGGAGAGGGTCTCGAGGGAGATTCCTGTAAATATTTAATATTAGGTTGTGTGTCAGCATAAATTTTAAGGATTTTTATTAGTGTTGTGTCCTATATCCGTAAACGTTGATTTACGAGATGATTGTTCGTAAGCACCGTGGCTGTTACCCGCTGAAAACGAACAGTCATCCAAGTACTCATTCCTCGTAGTTAGTCATTACGCGTACATAAAATCCTGATGCAAGTTGGTGGAACTTGGATCCACATTTTTATGAGGAGGAGATCCGTCTGATCCCTCAACGTTATGTATATTTCTGTCATGGGAAGATTCAGGGAGGTATAATATTGTTGTTATTTATATTCATTTATGCACTATTAGTCATTAAATTATGTTATTATTTTACGTCTTGTCACTTCCTTTCTTAATTATAGTTTTAATCCTATGACCCTTCCCTCAGTAGAGCATGTTGTTTGGCGAACGTATGCATCACACTATGAACTGAGCGCGACCCCTTGATAAAGATTCTTGTATATAAACACTGCGATACTGAAGGGTTCAACATATACACATACATACATGGCTACTACGTCAATAATGGTGTCTTTACCAGCGTGTATAGCCGTTCCGTCGTACTGACAGAAGTTTCCATGCCAACGATTATCGTGTGAAAGAGGTTTTAGGACCAAAGCCTATTATGGCAACCAATTAGCTACGGTGCCGTACGACCACTCGTCGAAAGTACCACATTGAGTTACGCAGTCGCTAATAGGTCCAGTAAGTACCGTAATGATTGGAAATAAGGAAAATCATTAGCATAGTATAGCGTAGAAATACACCCAGTTGTAGTGAGAGTGGGTTAGGGCCAGCAATCTAAATTTTCCAGTGTACACTGACTCAACGACTTGTTCGTTTTTGAATGCTGAATTTTAGTTTTTCCGTATTTTTTTTTTATATTATAATTATAAGTTATATTTAATTTTTGTTTTATTAATTTTCGATCTTTTCAAATGTATGTGTCCACCTCTAAATTTTAAATTACATTCCGAGTTTGTATACTTTAATCTGTGTTAAGAGGGGCAGATGACCTCGTAGTTCGCCCCTTAAAACAACAATAACTAACTAACACCAAGTTGCATTTCATAAAGCTACTACTACAACAATTCAATTATAGTCCACTCCTTGATAAGGATAACTATATCCAAACTTTTAAGAGAAAATAAGCCATATTATGTTTTTTGCTGAACATCTTGTTTTCTCTTTGAGGGATTGCTCAAATTTCTGTTTTATGATATTTTCTCTGTTTATTTTCCTGTCTGCCATGTCTTCTGTAGAAATGTTTAGTTTCTTGCGGTTTTCCACGGTATCTTTACCCAATTGTTTTTCAATGCACTAGTCTTAACTATATTAAAAATCTTCATGGTTAGTCTGTCTTCGTCCATCCAATGTAGGCTATGTGCCTATAACATTTTCCCCTTCTTTTTCTGATGTTGTTTGTAATCGCCCCTGTCTGTTTTTGGGGCAGGTGACCTTGCTGTTCCGCCGCTTAAGTTTAGAACCACCACCCTACCTTGCTTATGTTAAATTTTCTATTTTTTGGTAAGATTACTCAAAACCTATTTGGGTTATTACATTAAAATTTTCAGAGATTGTTATATGCATCTTTCTCTGTAATAATAGGAAGGATTATTTACGGAAATTGGATAGTCTTTTCTTCGATGAACTTTATTACATCAAAGTCTACTGATTATGATTATGAAGTCAATATCAGGTACGTTTATGCCATGAGATGTATAGGGAAGGGGAAAGATGCTGGGACAAGTGTTGAAAATTGAGCCAGAATACCACACGGTGAATATTTTTATTTAAAATGCTGTTTCACGGCTACCAAATTGAAAATTTTTTGTTTACCAAGCGGAATGGTAGTACATTCAAAAATTTACCTCCAGTAGTTCAGAAATTATCCGCAAAAGAATGAGCCGAGGTAAACGAGGGCGTGTCTTTTCAAAGAGTAACATGATTACAAAAAGTGTCATAACATGCACAATTTTAAGACTTTTTTTTTTCAATTTTTCAACGAATTTCAGTTATCCACAGTAATATTACAAAAACAATGAAAATCTAAATTTCGTTTATTTTCTCACTTTTAAAGTCCAATAACTAACTGTCTGTTTTTATTTATAGTTCAATTGTCAGTATCTTGAATTGGCCCATAGATCTTTCTCAGTATTTTTCTCTCTTGTTTCTCTAGTTCCTGATCACATAAGCACAGGTTATCAGACAAGTTCTACACATACCCAACTACACGGGGCTGATGATCAAGATGTCTCAATCCCCTAAATTGAATTAACAACAAAGCTTAGAATCTGGCGTTGAGCTCAAGATTTCAAGGTGTTGATATGTATCTTGTACTATTTTACCCTGTTAATCACCCGTCCTATATTTGTCTCGTCTGGGTCTCTCATCTTTTTGTGTCTTCTAACAGACAAATGTTCTGTGAGCTTTCAGTGTTCTGATCTTTTATATAACTGGAAAAAAATAAACAAAAAGCGGGAGTTCTGGCAGACGGCAAGGGTGTTCCTGTGCTGGAAGAAATACATTCGTCTTTTGTTTCTTAACAAGGGCGCTCTGTCCCGTGTGTTGTGACGGCCTTTCCTGGAAACACTAATGGCGATGCCACGCGTCATTAATGTAAGGCCTACGTTTGTGTCTTTTCTCAACACGTCGCGCTACACTGCTTCTCTCACTTTTGGAGAAGAATATACATGAAATAAACCACACATGTGTGATCGAGTGACTTCGTCAGAATAATTTTCTCCACTGGTTGACAAAGAAAATTCACTTGCCAAGAGGGAATTGTAGGAGTTGCATTACACCGACAAAGGATGTTTGTAGCGTTGATGTACGAAGATTATTACAGATTTCTCTACCTCTACCAAACTACCTGTTATAACCTAACTATTTCAACTTATCTATTTTCACATCCACGTAGGCTTAAGTGTTATAGTCTTTTTATATCTACTTCAGTTCTGTTTTCTATTTTTTGGTGTGTAACATCTTTCCACTCGGTTGCTGGATATTTGTGGGAGTGATTTTGTAAAATGGGACGGAATTGGATCGGACGATCCATCTGGCAGTGGTGGATAGAATGGAAGTGTGTACGACGCACTGCCAGCTGGATTGCATTGCTGAACACTTTCATTCTGACGGTAAACGCTCATGCGAACTCAGGTGTTAAGTGATTGAAACGAAGCACATGGCACATGTTCGAAGTCTTCGTATCAGTATTTAAATGATTATTTATTTTATTTAGTCAATTTACCCTCTAGGTTGGTGGTTCCCATGGACGCAGCGAGGGAACTCACCATTACCGCCTCTACGGGCAGTTTGGAACATTTGGTTGGGGTGGATACATCTGGGGAGGTGTGATCAGCACTTCGCCCAGGCGGCCTCACCTGCAAAGCGATCAGGGACCTCATGAGGGATGGGATGGGATGGATAGGCTAGGAAGAGGGAAGGAGGCGGCCGTGGCCCAATAGTAGGTACTATCCCGGCATTTGCCCGAAGACGAAGTGGGGAAACCTCGGAAAACCACTTCGAGGATGGCTGAGGTGAGAATTGAACCCCCTCTACTCAGTTGGACCACCCGAGGCTGAGTAGAACCCGTTCCAGCCCTCATACCACTTTTCAAATTTCGTGGCAGAGCCGGGAATCGAACCCAGGAGCTCCGGGGCGGCAGCTAACCATGCTGACCGCTACGCTACGGAGGCGACTATTTAAATGATAAAATGCTTTAATATCAAACATTGTAAGTAGTCGGCATTGCCTGTATTATGTTTCTGCACAATGACTGTTCAAATGTTAACCCACATAACGGTAATGCAGTCATCAATATAATTATTTATTTATTTATTTATCGTATGGCTTTTAGTGCCGGGAGTGTCCTAGGACATGTTCGGCTTGCCAGAGGCTGTAGCTGCTTCAAGCGGACGTCCCTAGGGTTAGCTACAAATTGTCAATATAATATAATCGTTGTGTTTTTACGAGAGCTGAGCAAGCCTTCATGAACTATTGCTGAATACATTCCCTTTATTCACAAGAAGGCCTATCCATAAGGCATTTTAAACTCAATTTCACGCAGGAACATAACCGAAACAAGCAAAATATAAATGAAACGTCATTCCGTGATGCAGTATTATTGGTACGTAAAAATAAGTCACCATCTTGTACCTAAGATTCTTGTGGTTGAAATAGCCGTGGGGTTAGCGTCGTTGACTGTGAATCTAGAGATCTCGGGTTCGAATCCCGGACGGGTTAGATATTTTTCCTACCAGATTATCGTTTTAAACGATATTTATCACATCAATATGACTCATTTTATCAGAATCCATATGAAATTACGTGTTGGTCTGTAAATCAAGAGGACCTGTTTTTAAGGAATCTAAGGTTATGAGCGGTGTCGCGTCTATTAATCTAGTTGATCCTTATCGTATTCTTTATTTAGGCTAGTACTGGTGGAAGCTACAAAACCTCTAATAAAATGAGTTCCGTATTACAAACTAGAATATCTGTAAAAATCTCCCTTATACAATAGATTAATATTTGTGCCTATAATAGTATAAAATACCGGTGTATCAACAATTTGCCGTCCTTGAAATGGTTTTCCGTGGTTTCCCATTTTCAACCCTAGGCCAATGCTGAGACGGTACCTTCTGACAGGCCACGGCCGCTTCCTTCCACATCCTTACCCAGATTCATTCACCATCATTCATTTCATCTCTCATTAACTCCTCTCGTGGGGTTGGCGTCAGGAAGGGAATCCGGCCGTAAAAACCAACCGCCACAAATAGTCTACTTCCATCGCATCTCATCCCCGACCCCGTAGGAAAACGGGAATAATAAGGGTGTGGGGAATTGAAACGTTGCAACTCTTGAGAGTTGCAATCTATGGATTGCGATTTATGATTGTATTTTGTTTTTGTTGTTACTACCTGACTTGTGACATCTTGGTTAGATAATAAAGATCAGATTGTAGTGTTCCCGTTATCCATTTCCATTAACCACAACATTTGGTGCCGAAACCCGGGATATCGCATGATATCAAGTGCTTTTAAGGAATAATCTGGTTAGGCCTATACTGCAGGAATTGAAGCCTCTCGTAAGTTTTTACTCTGCAATTGCATTACGGAACCTCCAGACTGTGAGGGAAGACTTGCAATTACACTATACTGGACGGAAGGTTTTCCAACTTCGCAACCGACTACAGATAAGTGACAAAGCTACACATTTGTAAACCGAATAACTGTTGAATAACTCAAATAACTTCTTGTTTGGTTATGTATGTGTGTAATAACAGTATGTTTCGTTCGTGCATATTGTAGTGTCAACTGGTGCTAAGCATAGATATTATAAATTTGGAGCGCAGGCCATAGATAATATAAAACTGACCATAGTAATTAACGCACAATCTAAGCGTCGACACTAGCGATCCTAGTAGCACCTGACCGAAAATCATTCGATACTTCAGATAACAGATTAACAACTCTTTGCCTTGCACATTTCCGTGAACACACGTACAACATGAGCAATAACGATCAAACAGATGGAATTTTACACAATCTAAGAAGAAAGCGAACCAGACAGAGGGCAAATACAACACGCTTTGTTACGGAAATTAACAGTTTCACTGATAATACTTCATTCGAATACTGGGAGCACTACCGAGATAGACTACAGGAAACTCTCAACAACTTAACCACACTTGATGATTCTATACATGAGTTACTATCGGACACTGAATACGATACTGATGTTCATAGTTGTGAAGAATATATAGACTCAGCGAAACGCGCTATCACAAGGGCATCGAGAACAATTACAAGTAAATTGTCAAATTCAGCCGCTAATTTAAGTATCCCTGAATCACTGCCAACTACACCTACTATTCCAATTCAGGCTTCACACTCAGTTCGACTCCCGCCAATTAAGCTAGAATCCTTCGCTGGTGACATCGCAACTTGGCCACGTTTTTGGGAGCAATTCGAGTCATCCGTTGATAAAGACCCTTTCCTTCCTACCATAAATAAACACATATTTTTGCGCGGGTACTTGGAAGCCGAGCCGAAGCGGCTAGTCGATGGAATCGCCGTAATAGCAGATACATACGAGCAAACGAAACGGATCCTACAAGCTCGCTATGGCGATAAAAACAGAATAATACAGGCGCACTTAGACTACTTAGAGGGGATCAGACCTATTCAGCTCGCTACTCCTGAAGCACTCAACGACACGTTCATCGATTGCCATCGACACATACAAGCTCTTCGTGCGCTGGGAGAAGACGTAAACGGCTACGGGAGAGTTCTTGCTCCAAAAATACTTAGAACGTTTCCCGCTGATATTTGTCGCCGTTGGATAATTCAGACGAAGAGGGAAAATATCTCGGAAGGCGATATTCTCAAGCTCATGGAATTCTTGGGAGAAGAAGTAGATGGGGCTATGGTGACGCACAAGATTCGTGGATCTACATCTGCTTCGACTCATGTTCCCACGACAGCAGTACTGCACGTTGATTCAAATAAGAAACAATCCAATAGGAAGGTTGCACCGGAACCATTTTGTGTCTTTTGCGAATCCCGCGGACACTGGGCGCAAGAATGCAAGACAGTTTCTAACGTTAACGATAGACTTACCAAACTCAGGAACACGAACCCCTGCTTTCTTTGCCTGAACCGCGGACACTCCGTGAAGAACTGCAACCGAAAGGGTAAGTCATTCTGTTCTTCCTGCAAAGCCTTGCATCACAGATCTGTCTGCAGTAGAAACTTATCTACTAATGCAGCAGCAACCATTACGTCCGTTAACAAGATAAATTCTCTTCCATCCGACTTTACTTACCTGCAGACCGCGCGAGTATGGGTTACGGGTCCCAATGGGCGAACTAAACAGACGCGTTGCATACTGGATGCTGGAAGTCAATCCAGTTTTATCCTTGAGTCTCTAGTTAACGAACTGAAACTCGAAGTTATTGGCCACCAAGACTTAACTATTGGCGCCTTTGAATCGTCTCCAACCGATCGGAGTGTACGTAACCTTGTTAAGTTTTCCATAAAGAGCATCTGGACAAACTCGACTACAAATATTACTGCATTTGAGAGTAGCCATGCCTTTTCAGCTCATCCGGTCGTTCCTGATGATGTTAATATGTTAGCACACACTCAAAAACTACAGTTGGCTGACCCAAAGAATGAATCAGAGCCACCTTTGCCTATCGAAATACTTATTGGAGGAGATTGTTATTGGAAAATCGTAAAGGACACTTCACCAGTGCGCATTTCCACCTCCGTGGTACTCATACCAACCATGTTTGGATGGGTATTGACAGGAAATCGATCAGGCATCACCTTGAATTCATCACTGGTAAACCATACTCATTCTGAACAGATACCCTCACCTTTAGATGAGACACTCAGACAGTTCTGGGATCTGGAAACAATGGGAATCAGGGAAAGCCAGGATAAATATTTCAGTTCCAATAACTCTGCGATACTTAAGGAATTTCATGATTCTTACCGAATAGAAGACCATCGGCGTGTGGTCTCTCTTCCTAGAAAATCAGGTATCATCTTGCCCAATAACCATGCTAATGCGGTAAAACAATTCAACGCATTGCAAAAGAGACTAGAGGCGAATGAACCTTTGAAGGAGATTTATTATTCACAGATGATGGACTATATCATAAAACGCCATGTTGAACATGCTCCTTCTGAAACAACTGGTGATACGTTCTACTTGCCTCACCATTTAGTTAAGAAGTGTAAATCTGGGAAAACGAAATGGAGGATTGTGTTTGATGCATCTTCTCGTCAAGGAGGTGGTCCGTCCCTTAACAAGGCCCTCGAAATGGGGCCAAATTTACTGCCTGAGATACTTTCTGTTCTCCTCAGATTCAGAAGCTACCCGGTAGCCATCATTGGTGATGTCTCTCAGGCATTCTTACAACTTGTACTCGACTCCAAGGATCGAGACTTGACCAGATTCTTCTGGTACGGTGTGATTGACAAAGGCGAAGGGGTGTACGAAACAACAGATGAAGTCGTAATATACCGTTTTGCTCGCGTCCCCTTTGGTCTAACTTGCAGTCCATTTTTACTTTCAGCGACACTAAAGGAACTAACCAATATCCATGACTCTGCCTTCTCAAATGCTGCCGCCCTTATAGATTGTCGTACGTACATGGATGACTTTGTAACCGGCGGTGAAACTGAGAACCAAGTGATCAAACTTTATTATGAACTCACAGGACTGCTAAACACAATTCACATGCCCATGGCGAAATGGGCGACGAACTCTCAACAACTGAAGTGCATCTAGACGTCCGAAGGTCGGGTACTAGAGACCAATACGCAAGTATTAGGAGTGAAATGGTCCACTGAAACTGACACCTTCTACATAGACGACCATGATATCACCGATAATCTCATGCAGGAACCCGCTAGTAAGAGATTACTGTTACAAACTACTGCCCGATTTTATGACCCCTTGGGACTTTTAACGCCGGTATCGATTATTTTGAAAATACTGTTCCAAGAAACCTGGTGCAGAGGGATTGGATGGGACGAACTCTTACCACATGATACAGGCGTGCATTGGCATAATTGGATACTTCGTTTCTTGCAACATGTTCGAAGAAAAAAACGGTTCTCTGGGGAGTTAACAGCGCCAGAGCTTCAAAACTCACGCAAATATTGGATTCAAACGGTACAAAAAGAGTGTTTCCCTGCAGAATATCTGGCTCTGAGAGACGGTGTAGCTCTGCCAAATGAATCAAGAATAGCCCGCTTTAGCCCACTTCTGGAGGTTCAGAGATTCGTTGATAGACGAGGGATACCACACATGGTATATACTGATAATGCTCAGACATTTCACGCGACCAACAGCGAACTCGTGTCCATCTGGACTTCTCTCACAGCCCCTCCTACACATCAGTACTTCGCTCATCACAACATCACCTGGAGATTTATTGCTCCAAGGGCGTCTTGGTGGGGAGGATGGTGGGAGAGGATGGTAGGCACGACCAAGCGGTGTCTGCGAAAGGTACTGGGGAAATCATTAATCGGCGAGGAAGCATTGAACACCGCTTTGATAAATATCGAAGCCGCCATTAATTCGAGGCCCATCACCCAAGACAGAGAAAATGCTCTAACGCCGGCCCACTTTCTGATTGGACAGCGCTTCACCACGATACCGACTGGACCTGCAAGTGCGGGGAATGAAGATCTGCCCAAAGTGCTGGCTGCGCAACAGAAGGTATCGGATGATTTTTGGAAACGCTGGACGAAGGAGTATCTCCTGGAATTGAGAAATTTCCATGAAGTTCGTCGACCACGGGGAGAAGGTCCGCAATTAAGGGTTGGTGACCTAGCACTTCTCCAGGAAGACAAGACGCCGAGGCACATGTGGGCAAGGCCCGCATTGAGGAGCTCCGTGTTGGTAGAGATGCAGTCGTCAGGACGGTGGTTCTTCGTACCCCTACCGGAACCACAATAACCCGCCCCATTCAGCTGGTCATTCCCCTGGAGGTTGACCAGGGTGGGGAGGATGTGGGGAATTGAGACGTTGCAACTATTGAGAGTTGCAATCTATGGATTGCGATTTATGATTGTATTTTGTTTTTGTTGTTACTACCTGACTTGTGACATCTTGGTTAGATAATAAAGATCAGATTGTAGTGTTCCCGTTATCCATTTCTATTAACCACAACAAAGGGGTTGACATACAATAGCGGAGTATCAACAATTTCACGTGAGGTTTCATCTATGTCAGATGTTACACATCATATGCGACTACTGTAAGGCTCGTAAAGCTTTTAGGTAGATTTCATTAGAAAGCTAACTATTGCAATGGGAACCATGTTTCGACTTCCGGAAAATTTCGACATATCTTCGCGTTTCACACCCCCCAGACCCCAAAACCACCGTCAGTTCAAAAGTTTATATATAATGTATGTATACATGTATATATGTATATATGTATCTATCTATATATATATATATATATATATATATATATATATATATATATATATATATATCAGTTTTTGTGGACACGATAACTGCCGTAATTTTGCCCCAATCAGTTTGAATTTTTTACATAATAAGTATCCCATTAAAATCTCGTTCGAGTTCGTTAATGGGCAAAATCGGTCGAAGGGGGTGAAAATGGGAGGCTTTTTTTTTTCGAAAAAGTGAAATTTCGCTATAACTCCCTTAATACGTGAAATATCGAATCCATTCACAGTTGATAATATATGTCGGATAAGAGCCAAAAATTTATGTCAAATAAGTTTTTTGATAGCACCAACCATTGACCAAAGAGATGGAAAAAAGTGGGTTTTTCGGGAAACATTAATCATATCTCTCTTAATAGGCACAATATCAAAACCGTACGAAATGGAAAATATTCCCCTAATAACTACCTAAAACGTTTGTCTGAAGGAATTTTTGATATGACCCACGATTACGCCAAGGGATGAGAAAATTAATTTCGGAATTAAAGAAAATGCCAAGTGCCATCAGAGGTTACCATGACAACGCTTCCAAATTAATGAGGGATGAGCTATCAGAGGTTGCCAAGACAACGCCATTGACGAGATCACATTCATTTTTAGGCTACTTTTCACACTTTGCAAAACTGAGGAAAAATAGACTTTTGAGATCGATCCGGAAAAATGTGTCTGTCTGTCTGTCTGTCCTTCTGTCTGTTTGGCTGGCTGTGTGTGTTCCCCCCCCCCCCTATCAACTCCTAAACGGCTGCAGCAATCGAAACCAAATTTAGTATGAGTAAAGATGTATACCGGAATATCTCAGGCCCATATTTGAAAAAGATATCTGTGCGACCAACCGCTAAAAAAACGCACTAGAAATTTGAGCTCCATGTTGGATATCTTGGAAGGTATACATGGGAGCTATTCCAAAAATGGCACACATGTAGATAATACTATTTGAGTTTAATTTCCAGGAGGCCATACATGACAGTGTTGCCAAAATAATTTCAAGCCATCTGATAGGTCCAATTTTAAATGCATATAACTTCTACACTATCAATTGGATTTCAACCAAATTTTGTATGTAATATGTGTACATAAACAGATATGACTATAAGTATTCTTAAGAGCAATCAAGGCTGCCAACTGTTAATAAATGGTCTCTATATTTTTTATCCTAATATCAATATATCAGAAAGTATGCAGGCCAACAACTCTATACTTTGCACACGTATAGCACCTGACATTCTAGATTAATTTGGAATAATTAATATAAGTCAGTGTTACCAGCATGATTCTATGCCTGATGATAGCTCCAATGTTAAAATACATGTAACTTCTATTCCAACAAATGGATTTCATCTAAAATTGGCACAAAATGATATCATAATATTTCAGATTATTTCTGACCAGCACTCGCATGACATTGTTGCCAACATGCTTTTACGTGTACAAATAGATCCAATGTCTAACTCCATGTAACGTCCTTTGGACTTCAACCACATTTTGTATTCTGTACCTTAAGAAATGGAATTAAGAATATATTCAGTCACCAGGTCTGCCAACTGTATTGCTCTATTAGGCTACATTATGCCTAGTATACAGTATTTCGAACTAATTAAGACATTTCGATATTACCAACTTTATTTCGTCATTATTCAAATAGGTTCATATACTGTAGATTAATCATTGGCATGAATCTTAATTTTAAGAAAGGTAGGCTCTTTAGTTCGTCACGGAACTTCTTGTTCCATCGGACTATGAGGGAAGCGGCTAACTGTTAGCATGCTGAACTTCTATGCCCAAGGTCGCTGGTTCAAGGCCGGCCAAAGTCGCCG
The DNA here is from genome assembly GCA_946902985.2 of Meconema thalassinum. Lineage (NCBI taxonomy): Eukaryota > Metazoa > Arthropoda > Insecta > Orthoptera > Tettigoniidae > Meconema > Meconema thalassinum. The sequence goes on along the minus strand of OX336388.2, from coordinate 2,092,870,630 downwards.
GATTTTCTAAGAGCGCTAAAAATCCCTCAGCATGCTTTCCTTCGGAGGGGAAGTTACAACGTTCGTTGCAAGTTGCTGGTTGCGGTGGCATCTAGCAGTCACGTTCACAGCTAGGAGTCGTTGACGGTAGTATTTGGTACAAAATTAGGTACTACTACTTAAAATTGACCGTCTGCAGACCTTACCTGAATTACAGACTAATACAGTCATCACAATTAACACCGTTTATCAGACAGATTCTATTCACACCCAATGTACACGGGGTTACATGACCACGTTGTCGCAGCCCCTAAACTGAGGAACCAACCAACATCTCTGCGGGAGGTAAAATTTTGCGTGAAGAAGTAACAGACTGTTAGATAGTTACACATCATTCGAAGAAGAGTCCATTGCAGGTTCCGTGCTGACGTTTTGTAATTAAGTATAACAAACTTAAAGTTTCCGCCTAATCAACACTCATTTATTATTTCGTTAGCTTATGGGTACATGTTTCGGAATTACTACAATTCCTTCTTCAGCCCTTCATAATTCATATTCGGAAACATCATAGACTAAAAAGACTAAAAAGACCACGTCCATGTGAGAAACATAACACACTGATAATTAAAATACTATAAAAATTAATTGAACACTTTAAAACATGACAACCTTATGGACATTACATACAATAAAACAATAAAAACATTCCTGCTGTTAACAATCAAATTGATTAATAATCACTACTATGCACATTCTTGAACGGTATGCGACGGTCAAATTGAGCAGTCGTTAATTTCTTTATGTAAATAAAAACAAAGAGCACATTCCATTAGTGTTCAGGACACAAATAATTTGCTGTATTGATAAACGTTGACATAGGTGGAAACTTTGTTCGGCACTTTATTGAAAGTGCGCTGACATGTGCTTAGTGGATGCAAAACGGAGAAACCTTCCGATTATTAAACTTGTATTTTGCACATTAACTGGGAGTGTTTATCTTGAGCCGAAAGCTCCACGGACGTGCAACGTTTAAGAGCAAACGCGCCAAGGTCAATGACTATGGTACTGGTTGGTAGGCTCCCACAGGCAGCAGCTTGACTCCACCCACAGCACTAGTGGATTAACCTGTATGCACATCGGACCGCAAACAGCCAGGCACTTGACCTTACCTACATCGCTTCGCATTAGCAGTCACGCCGATGTGGGAGCCTACCAACCAGTACCATAGTCATTGACCTTGGCGCGTTTGCTCTTAAGGTGGGTATACACTTGCGCGCCGCGCACTGCGCGCGGTGCATGCGCGGAGCGTGTGTTGCTCGACCAGAATTTTTATTTAAACGAACCTCTCGCGATCCATAGGAAACCCACGAACATTCACTAGTCAGTTTGGAGTGTGGTAAATATAATCATGTCTCCGCCGTACGAGGAAAACCTCGCGGTTGTGGTGATGAGTGGTGCGGCTGTTTTAATGGCACGTTTGTGCAAAAAGAAAAAGAAACGACGACGACGTTGGTGGCACACTGACATGTTAAAAAAAAAGGAATGGCGCGGAGCTAATGAAGGACTTGAAGTCACAAGAAATAAGCGGCCAGTTTAAGAATTTTACTCGAATGTCACCTTCTGACTTTGAGAATCTGCTGCAGAAGATTGGACCCCACATTTCCAAAGAAGATACGTATTTCCGCCCTGCGATTTATTTTACTTTTCTCAAGCCGGTAGGAAGACAGCAGAGATATCACCTTCTTGCATTGGTCCGCAGATATATCCATCTCAGCTCCAATTTCCCTCCAGGCATCTGCTTTTAGTCTATTGGTTTCTTAAAATGATCCTTCTGTTGAGGATCCCACAGAAGAGGCTTTTTGCGATAAGCATCGAAAATTTTATCACAGATTCGTCTGACCACTCAAAACGCACAAATATTGCAATCAGATGCGCGCGAGAAACAACGAACTTCTCACAATCCCGTCCAAATCTGAACTACGAACACTCAAAGTGCGCGTGGAAAAAACCGACAGGAGATGGATCGTCGTGCGCCGCTCACGCGCAGCTTCGAAACCCCGTACTAATCTAGCAAACTTGCTGCGCGCGAGCGGCGCGGCGCGCAAGTGTATACGCACCTTTAAACGTTGCACGTCCGTGGAGCTTTCGGCTCAAGATAAACACTCCCAGTTAATGTGCAAAATACAAGTTTAATAATCGGAAGGTTTCTCCGTTTTGCATCCACTAAGCACATGTCAGCGCACTTTCAATAAAGTGCCGAACCAAGTTTCCACCTATGACAACGTTTATCAATACAGCAAGTTATTTGTGTCCTGAACACTAATGGAATGTGCTCTTTGTTTTTATTTACATAAAGAAATTAACGACTGCTCAATTTGACCGTAGCATACCGTTCAAGAATGTGCATAGTAGTGATTATTAATCAATTTGATTGTTAACAGCAGGAATGTTTTTATTGTTTTACTGTATGTAATGTCCATAAGGTTGTCATGTTATAAAGTGTTCAATTAATTTTTATAGTATTTTAATTATCAGTGTGTTATGTTTCTCACATGGACGTGGTCTTTTTAGTCTTTTTAGTCTATGATGTTTCCGAATATGAATTATGAAGGGCTGAAGAAGGAATTGTACTAATTCCGAAACATGTACCCATAAGCTAACGAAATAATAAATGAGTGTTGATTAGGCGGAAACTTTAAGTTTGTTATACTTAGTTACACATCAGTTCCAAACCTTGCATAAGGACAGTGTGATCACAAGTATAAAAATGAACCCCAAATGACAAGAAGGTTACCATCCCCTTAAGACAATAAAATGTTAAAAATATGCATAAAAAGACGGAAAAAAAGATAATTAACCTCCAATTGTAAAATACTTTCTCGCAATAAATGAGGTCTGATCCTCCTACGAAAACCTGCATATTTTGCCTGTTATAGCCTATCCCCTAGTTTGCCCGGTGAAATCTACCTCCGCCTTCCGGCGTGCCGAGAGGATTTTTTTTTGTTTCTCATTTCAATTTCTTCTCTTCAGATCTCTTGTATTCCACGCTGCTTTTAGCAAGACCTTTTCATGTTTTTCTTAACATATCTTGTAACAGTTTTTTTAAATTTTATATATTTTAATTTGTGGGCTTTTGGAACAAGAATATTTTTAGAATCCTGTGTTATGGCAAAATATATATTAAGCGTATGTTCTTGCACATTTACATAATTACACTGAGGAAGGTCACAATGTTAGTGGAACCGGTACGGTAATAAACTTTCATTATAAATACTATAGCATTGGTCATTTGCGTGCAGATTCTGGCACTCTAATTGGTCACCGTTAGTTTGAATACAGGAAGCAATACGTACAGTATTCCGTGGCATATCTGTCCATATTTCCTGTAACATATCCTTAAGGTTCTGGTACCCTATTTTGGAAAGTTGACAGTTTTGGAAAACGTAGATCATCGAAAGACAAAAAAGCTGACTAATAACTACTAATTTCTGGTCAGTATTTATGAATGGGATACTCGCTAAACAGTCTGGATTGGATTTTGAGTTATATATTAACTTTTCTAGGTTAAGGGAACCGCGAATTGTGAACCCACACACATAATTCAGCTTCCTAAATGTGACAATATACAGTATACCACAACTCGAAATATTACTGAAATATAAGGTACTTTTTAGACAGTTTTAGTATCAGCTCGTTTTACATTTGCTTAAAGAATGGCATTAGTCCGTAACTCTAAAATAATCTCCTTCAATTCAGAGTGACGGTGTAAAATGTCCAAATATACTTAAATGTGGAGAGGTCCAAAAATGTAAAATGCCTTAGTATTGTATAAGGAAATTATAGGGACTTACTTACTCATTTATTTATTTATTTATTTATTTATTTATCTATTATATATTGAACCCATGGGCCATAGGGTCCATGACGGTCGAAACCATGTCCTTAAGGAAGAAATGAAAGAAAAGTATAGTTTCTTAAAGGAACGGAGAGAGATTTTAAGCCAGGAATATAGCTTAACATTGTGCAAGCGACTAGGGACAGATGCTCCTTAGATGAGATCACCCCACTCGACATTTCAGAGAGGGCTGGTCACGAGTATTAATAACTGAGTGGAATTTTCCACCGTGATAGAAAGAGAAGCCTGAATCGGAATTCGAGCTGACGTTGCTGGAATTTGACAACGCCGCATATGCACCAGAAGAGGAATAATTAAAATTAACACGTTTACGAGCATAATAATGAGTAAACAAGCACAGTACAGTGAATCATTTGGAATGAGAGATTTTTCAGTATAGAGAAACCATGTAATAATTGTGCAGAAATAAACTGCCGACGTAAGACGACGTCATAGGGGAATTACCTAAGCCTCTGTGGAGGGGAGAGAGCAAAAAGAATGCAACACCCACACAATTGAGGACGAGAAATTAATTAATATCTCCGAATTGCACGATCGATTCTTAGGTGCAATAAGATCATTAGACATTGAGAAGACGAGCTTTCGGAAGGTATAATTTTTATATTTGTGGAACCATTATTTTAGAAGTTGACCACAGAAAAGGCTTGAGTCTTATTTTTTTGTAGTAAAACAGTATAAAGCTTCAGGCGTTTCCAAGCCAATCATGCAGTATTCAGACAGCCAGAGGGCACGTCACTGTGTCACATCGCATGCAGTCCTACGAGCATTCCGTGAGGGGAAGTGCTGCTCCACGACGTAGAAGTAGTCATTCCGACAGTCCGTGAGGGACGTAACTCTGCGTTACATCGATAACAGCTACCAGTACTCCTTGAGGGGAGAAACGCTGTTTTACATCGCAGAAGTAAGATCCGATAGCCACAGGCGTCACAGTTGTAACGACTTGCTTGCCTACATAAGGAGCAGTCAAGACGAAATTTTAAAGTATCGCCGGAGTGAAATATTAGGAAAATCCTAATTATAGGATTTAGGCCCGACTGTATACAAGTTAAAGTGAAAATTCGCAAGATATAGTCAGAGCAGGCTGCGAACGTCGGACTTAAAGGCGATAGGTCGTTAAATGTTCGAACGAACAGATCATAACGTACGGAAGTATCGTACCAGACAGATAAACTGTTATTTAAATTGAAGAAACCTAAAAAGGAAGAACAGAATAAGGTTCGAACGTAGGAGTGTTAAAACAGTTCAAACAAAGAGGATAGGAGACTATAAACATTAGCTCCAGAAAGCAGGCGAACAATTCTAATAGTACTAGAATCGAGAAGTGCTAGCTGCTAGAAACTAAATCTATAGGTCTTAGAGGAGACCTCGATCCATATAGACTCTCGTTAGGATCAATAGACAGATCTACAGAGAAGCCGTTCAAGCTAGATAAATAGCCGGTTATCCAGGATAGGAATAGCAGAATTGAACTCCAGGGAACAGTAGATGTTTCGGGACTTTCGCATTCTTCAGAATAGGAAGCCGACATCGAATAAATTTCACCCTTGGAAACGGGAATTTAAGAAGATCACGTGTGATAGGCTCAGAAGTACGGCCTAGTGATCGAGAAATTGTGAAGTGTAAAATAATCAAGATTGTGTGTTAAATAATATTTTTAGTGTTTATTATGTGTTCAAAAGGGGCACATCAGTATATAAAAATGTCGTCAATAGTAATTGTTTTAGATATATGTTTATTTGTGTTTTTACGTAAGATGAATACCTTTAATATGGTGTAAAAAGTTCGAAGTGGGCCCAAAAATGAAACACCACACCAGACTTAAGATCATGGGATGATCTGGAAAATATGTGAGTACAAAATTCATTTTTATTTTGGTGTCAGAAATTGATTGTGTACAGATCCACCGGAGTTTTGGAGTGAAAGGGATGTGTTTTAATAAATAAATGCTGAATAATCAAGAATACGGTCTGAACAATAATAATAAAATAAATAGAGAAATTATGAATAATTATGTAAAGAATAATTCCCGTAGAGGAAATAGGTGAATAAAGGGTTAAAGTATTTAACAAATGTCATAAGAGCAAGCGAAATATCATTAATTATCATAAAAGACATTGAAATAAAGTAAAGTTGAGATATGAAAGAGATAGCTTTTGAGCTTGTATAAAGAATAAAGATAATAATAATAATAATTAAATATGGAAATGTTAAATAAAAATCAAATAAATTGATATGAACATAAGAACGTTAAGCCTTAACGTATGTGTAAGAAATGAGGTTCAATGGAATATTTTAAAACAGGGAGCGATTTATCGACCATGGAAAGATTAATATGGGAATTAAAATAATATGAATTGTTACTAAAGAGATTTTATCAGTTCTTGGGAAGACATTTCGGCTTAAAATAATGCATAGCGCATAATGAGCGCAAATATAATATTAAAGTGTCACGCTAGGAACACGTAGTGGTGAAATACTTGGTACATTACTTATGGAGGGTAGTTGATTGCAGTGAATTGATAATTGTGTAAGTCCTCTATTTGTGACATTAGTATCACGAGGCATTGTGTATGTATTTAAAAAGGGAGCTAATATATGGTATTATTGAGCGTATGTCATATGGGCCACGGCCGACTCTAAATCGCATTTTGAAATAAGTCCTCTGTACGGGATTAGTTCCCGAGGCACCTGAAGAGATTCGAATGCAGGATCTTCTTATGATAAAAGCCCCTGAAATTCTCCGTCGTCGTATGTGTATTTAATCTTCCCAATCAATGAGGACCCTCTCATAATTAATAAATGCCAAGGATATGAAAATGGTCTGTGAACCAAAGAATAGTTGTTTGAATGTTACGGTACAATAAAGCCCGGTCTCCCCAGAACTGGATAGAATGGAAAGGTTTGTTTTGAAAGCCTTGAAAATAAGCTACTAAATGTTGGGTCAGACGGGATGTCGCCGCCACCCTAACGTGTCATAAATCGCACCCCATGTAGTAGAGTCTAGCTCTTTTAAAGCGAGGGGGAACAGAGACATTCTCGTAAGCTGTTGTAAAAGAGAAATAAATACACCAGGAGTGTTTAAAGTTGTAAACGACCCGGGCGTTGAACCGAGGTCCTTAAAGATGGATATTTCGTTTGCCGGTTCAGATCGTAGTTTCTTATATGATAATGGTCTATTAAGACATAAGAGATAAATAACAATCCCTATTGTAATAATGTATGGACGTGGGATTCCACGAGTTGATTGAAGGCAACTGAGTTCGGGAGTAACTATAGTTTTTTGACTGTGTCAAGTACCTTCACGCTCTGGAGTACACAATTGATTTTCTGATTACCTTAATATGTTTGTGAAATAAAGAGAGATGATAACAACTGAATGTGTGGACATGCCCAAAATATTGAATTAGATAATTAACATAGATTTTAAATATAATTATATATTTGTTCTTGAGAAATAAGAGAATATAAAAGACAATGTTTGAGGTGTACAAGAATGACACCATAATAATGTAAATGCATGGAGCCAAAGAGCTCGGAGTTATGTAAACTTAATGTTAGTGCTTTATGGAAGTGAGACTAAGTAAGAATTGTTGGTTTATGTGAAAACCACAGGTTTTGAATACAATATTTGTTTATATTTTGTGATCCCTTGTTCATTTGGAACAAGCAGTTGATATTTGGGTCAGTAATTAAATTGTTTAAATGTTTGTAGCGCCATTAATTTTATTAATTAAATGTGTTTAAATAGGAGTTGATTTTGTTGTTATTTTTTTGCAAGTGTATCCTCTAATTAATCCAAAATATGTGAGTCACAGAGTGGGGGAACTTACCGCTGCCCCGAAATCCCGAATTGAGCTACGCTGGTATACTGTGATTGGCATATTTCTTGCTAAATGGGCACAATATTGTACATGATTCGACCTAACATTGAGGTTTTCTTTAGTTCAATTAATGATTAAAAAATCTCTCTATATATAAAAATGAAAGTTTGTCTGTTTCTTTCTGAATTTCCACGGAATTTTGAGTTATTAACGCGATTCAGACTGGTTTATGACGTTTGCGCGCAAAAACAAAATTTTTGTCTGTCTGTCTGTCTGTTTGTCTGTGAACAACTTTGCACGCGCATCACTTGAGAACGGCTGAGTGGATCGACGAAAAATTTGGTACAGAAGTCCATCAGAGGCACGAAAGTAATCATTGATGTAACTATTCTCCATACCTATCATAAAAGAGGATTAGTTAGTTATTGTTGTTTTAAGGGGCGGAACTACGAGGTCATCTCCCCCCCCCCCATAAAAGAGGGCCTACCCCCTTAAATTGCATACTGAAATGGGCGTAGAAAAACGATACAAAGCTCATTTTCAGCGTCTCAATGTGAGAAAGAAAACTCGGGAGCCCTACGGACCCCGAATACAACATTTTAAGGTCCTAAACACAACAGTTTTTGAGATATACCCAAAAAACTAATTTCATTTATTAAGCTACTAGCAGAAGTACCCATTCTTCGAACGGTCGTCGGTATTAATAACCGGAAGTAATCAATTGAGCTACTGTTGCAATGGTTAGGGGCTTGGAACCTGTTTGTCGACAAAGATAAATGATTAGTTGAAATATGCTCTGAAACTAATTTACCTAACGTGTACTTCCTGACGTGAAAATAAAATTGAAAACCTCGTAGACGAAATGCAATACACGTCACATAAAAACTGCCCCTCACTGTTGTGTCAAGTGCGCATCCAGAGGAAGACCCCTTTAATAAATTATTAAGGCTTGTGGTGCATGAAAATTCAGGTTTTTTAGCCTCCAATGGCCCAAATTCCTAAAAGCAAAAAATAAAAAATAAAAATAAAACTATTTCAATTCAGGAATTTTTGAAAATAATGTTGCTGTTTGAAGATATATTGGACCTTCTGTACGAAACATTGCATGTTTAAGTCTTGTGAAAAAATCGAGGATACCTCTTTACCCCCTTAAACGCATTGATGAATTTTACAGATTTTGTTGATTCCGTGATAACCTTATAGCCATTTGCAAACTTTCACAGAAATTTAATAAATGGAGTGGCATTACTTCTTGCAGAAATAGATGGAAAGTTGGATGTACCTTTTTGAAACACTGTTGTCATGGTTACTGGCTTGCATTCCTACATTAGTTTATTAAATGAAATTAGTTTTCTGGGAATGTCTCAGAAACTCTTGGTTTTAGAGCATTAAAATGTAGTTTTCGGGGACCCTTTACGGCTGATTAGGGGAACCGAGGTTTTTTTTCTGACACCAAGGGGCTGAAAATGAGCTTTGTCTCGTCGTTGAAGGCCGTAGTATCATCATCATCCTCTTGCACAGTTTTCAGCCACTGGCCGGGTCTGTTTGGAACACAGGCCACTGCAACGTCTTCTGTCTTCCCACCATCTCTCAGCCTCCACCCCTGTCCAGTCTTCTCCTCTCATCTTCACGCTTCCTTCCATCCCTTTCAGTCACCTGTCTCTCGATCTTCCTCTCGGTCTCTTTCCTTCCCACTTCGTCTCGTGTATCCTTCTGGGTATCCTCTTATCCTCCATTCGTTTTACATGTCCATACCATCTAAGTCTAGATATCTCTATACCATCCCGTAATGGTTCCTCCTTTATTAATCCTCTGGTCCTCTCATTTCTTATTCAGTCCAACTTTGTAGCTCCAATACTGCTTCTCAAGAACCTCATCTCACTGGCCTGTATTTTGCTCTTCTCCCTTCCTTTCATAGCCCAGGTCTCCGAGGCATACGTCAGGATTGGGGCATAGTACGTCCGATATATGATCTTTTTAGCCTACTTTCGATTTTTGCAAAAAATGAAAGTAGACTTATGAGATCAACACAGGGCGAAAAAAAGTGTGTCTGTCTGTGTGTGTGTATGTGTGTGTGTGAGTCTGTGTGTGTGTGTGTCTGTGTGTGTGTGTGTGTGAGTGTGTGTACTCTGAATGCCTGTCCCCCCCTATCAATTCGAACACGGTGAATGCGAATTGAACGAAATTTGGTACAAAGGTAGCACTAGCAAAGGACACCTCAGTGTCATGTTTTATATCGCCGCCACCTTGACGGAAACGTAATGGCGGCCACACAAATGTTCAAAGCTTAAATCAAATTACGACTAACGTAATCATCCGATCTCTACCAAATTTTGCAACGACATGCCTTTATGGGGGGAGCATCCATTGACCAAACCAATAGGTCATCAGCGTAATAGTTTGCGGATGGCGGCCATCTTTGTGTGAAAATTGATTCCCCCTATTAATTCGAACACGGTGCAACCGAATGGAACGAAATTTGGTACAGAGGTAGTACTAACAAAAGGCACCTCAGTGTCATGTTTTATATCGCCGCCATCTTGACGGAAACGTAATGGCGGCCACACAAATGTTCAAAGCTTAAATCAGATTACGATTAACCTAATCATCCGATCTCTACCAAATTTTGCAACAACATACCTTTATGGGGGGAGCATCCTTTGACCAAACCAATAGGTCATCAGCGTAATAGTTTCCGGATCGCGGCCATCTTTGTGTGAAAATCGATTCCCCCCATTAATTCGAACACGGTGCAACCGAATGGAACGAAATTTGGTACGGAGGTAGTACTAACAAAAGGCACCTCAGTGTCATGTTTTATATCGCCGCCATCTTGACGGAAACGTAATGGCGGCCACACAAATGTTCAAAGCTTAAATCAAATTACGATTAACCTAATCATCCGATCTCTACCAAATTTTGCAACTACATACCTTTATGGAGGGAGCATCCTTTGACCAATCTAATAGGTCATTCACCTGATAGTTTGCGGATGGCGGCCATCTTTATGTCAAAATTGATTCCCCCTATTAATTCGAACACGGTGGAACCGAATGGAACGAAATTTGGTACAGAGGTAGCACTAGCAAAGGGCACCTCAGTATCATGTTTTATATCGCCGCCATCTTGACTGAAACGTAATGGCGGCCACACGAATGTTCAAAGCTTAAATCAAATTACGATTAACCTTGTCATCCGATCTCTACCAAATTTTGCAACTACATACCTTTATGGAGGGAGCATCCTTTGACCAATCTAATACGTCATTCACCTAATAGTTTGCGGATGGAGGCCATCTTTATGTAAAAATTGATTCCCCCTATTAATTCGAACACGGTGGAACCGAATGGAACGAAATTTGGTACAGAGGTAGTACTAGCAAAGGGCACCTCAGTGTGATGTTTTATATCGCCGCCATCTTGACTGAAACGTAATGGCAGCCACACGAATGTTCAAAACTTAAATCAAATTACGATTAACCTAATCATCCGATCTCTACCAAATTTTGCAACTACATACCTTTATGGAGGGAGCATCCTTTGACCAATCTAATAGGTCATTCGCCTAATAGTTTGCGGATGGCGGCCATCTTTGTGTCAGAATCGATTCCCCCTATTAATTCAAACACGCTGAAACCAAATGGAACGAAATTTGGTATAGAGGTAGCACTAGCAAAGGGCACCTCAGTGTCATGTTTTATATCACCGCTATCTTGATGGAAACGTAATCGCGGCCACCCAAATGTTAAAAGCTAAAATGTAATTACGACCAACCTAATAATCTAGTCTCTACCTAATTTTGCAACACCATATCTTTATGTGGGAAACATATTCTGACCAAATTGCAAGAACATCAGCCCAATAGTTTGCAGATGGTGGCCAAGTATGTGTGCAAATCGATTCCCCCTATCAATTCAAACACGGTGAAACCGAATTGAACGAAATTTGGTACAGAGGTAGCACTAGCAAAGGGCACCTCATATTCATGTTTAATATCCCTATAGCACGTTGTATTTCAACAAGCTCCTACAACCAACATTCAATCATACTCCTTGAAAAGGACAAAGAGTTATAACAATACCCATGCTTTTAGGAGAAAGTAGGCTATATCTTCTTTACTGAACATCTTGTTTTCTGTTCTGAGGGACATCCTTGCTCCATAACATGCTTCTCACACTCCTCCGGAATGCTTCTGCCTGTCTCCCCCGCTCATTTTTTAGCCTATTTTCAATTTTGAAAAAATAGGCTTATTTGATCACCTTTTGTCCGTGTGTGTGTGTGTGTGTACGTGTGTGTGTGAGATTCGTGTGTGTGTCCCCCCCTAATAAAATCGAAACGGCTGGAGCTATTTCAATGAAACTCGGGAAGTTCATAGCACTATTCCCGGCGACCTCGACCGTGCCCTTCAAATTTTGTTACGTCTCTCCAATCCAACATGGCGGCTGTGCGAAATATTTCACTAGCATTCAATATCTCCGAAACTATTACCGATATCGCCCTCAAATTATGTACGGTGATAAAGGGCACTACTAGAAGTTCACCTATGAGACTTTCAAAACCCTGGTGACTACAAAACCAACATGGCGGCCAAGCGAAGTTGAGACATTTAAATATACTTTTCTCGCGATTTAACCATCTAAATGTAATGAAACTTGGTACAGCAAATGTTTATACACATTGTAATGCACTGGAGTCTAATTTAGTTCAATTGTTTACATAACCTCAAAATGGCGGCTGTGCGAAATATTTCACTGACATTCTATATCTCCGAAACTATTACAGATATCACCCTGCAATTGTGTACGGTGATAAAGGGTACTGATACAAGTATACTTATGTATATTTCATAAACCTGTAAAGTACGAAACGAACATGGCGACCATGCGAATTTAAAATATTTTAATAGACTTTCCTCGTGATTTAACTCTCTGAGCGCAGTGAAATGTGGTACAGTAATTTATTTTGCAGATTATAATGCACTGCTATCTAATTTAATTCAATTGCTTACATAACCTCAAGATGGCGGCTGTGCGAAATTTTAAAATTAAGTTTTAATTTCTTGTGTCGTAATCATGCGATCGAAGTGAAAGTTTGAATAATGAACCTAGGCAATAATTGTCCTTGAATGGTACATAACTCTATGGCCTATACACATAACACTCCTAAATGGTGAGCTCCCGAAATACTTAGACGATTCTCAATATCTATGAATCTTTTACAGCAACCAAACTGTTTTTTTTTAATGTTCATAGAGACTATGAACATATGTTCACCTATAGGACTTTCAGGAACCTGGTGAGCACAAATCCAACATGGCGGCGACGCGAAGTATAAATATTTAAATGGACGTTTCTCGCGAATTAACTATCCGAGTGCCGTGAAACGTTGCACGTTAAATGCTTATACAAATGTTGATCCACTATCATCTAATTTATTTCAATGGTTTGCATTATCACAAGATGGCTGCTGTGCGTAATTTTAAAATCTCGTTTTCACTTCTTGTTGTCTAATCATGCGATTGAAGTTTGAATACCACACGTACACAATAGTCTTAATGTAATAGTACAAAAATAAAAATCCAACCTGGCGAACATCTGAAATATTTAGACGGTTCTCAATATCTACGAATCTGTTACAGCAATTAAACTGAAATTTTGTATGTTGATTGTGGCAGTTAACATAAGTAGGATATATGAAAATAGGCTGTATAGTTCTTCACGGAACTACTTGTTTCTCTATCGTTTCTTCCATTATCTTGTATCAGGCTTCCCAGATACTTGAAACTCTCCACTTTCTTCAGCTGTTCCCCACCAATTGGTATTCCCGTTGTGGTTCTTTCCTTCTTCCTTGTTGTTATTTATGCTAAATTTCATCCCATATCCTTGTATTATTCCTTCCCACACGTCCAACTGTTCCTGTACCTCCTCCTCCTTGTTTCCCCAAATCATCAAATCATCCGCTAACACCATTGCTTTCATCTTTCCTTCCCCAATTACTTGTGCCTCTCGGGTCATTATGTCATCCATCACCACAATGAAAAGTAACAGTGACAGTGCACTTCCTTGTTTCAGGCCGTTTCTCTGTTCCACCCAGTCCGATCTCTCTCCTCCCTCTTTCACACAGCTCACGCTTCCCTTGTACATCTCCTTTATCCTCCTTATTGTCCATTAGTCTACTCCTCTATTCTCCAGGGACTTCCATACTTTGTTTCTGCATACACTGTCATATGCTTTCTCAATGTCCAGGAAGGCCATCAGTAGATCTGTTCCATACTCATAGTACTGTTCTTGTAACTGTCTTACAGCAAAAATCAAATCCACTGTGGACCTTCCTGCTCTGAAGCCATGTTGTTCTTCCCTCATCCCTCCTTCTATCCTTGTCCTAATTCTCCTTTCCAAAACTTTCTCAAACATCGTTGCACAATGACTCATCAGTTTTATTCCCCGATAGTTTCTGCATTCTGTTCTACTACCTTTCTTGAAGATCGGGACAATTATTCCCTTTTTTCAGTCCTCTGGGGTGTTCCTTTCTGTAGTGTAATAATAATAATAATAATAATAATAATATAACAATATAGGGATAGGGATATAATAGAACTTCTGTAGCACACCAGCACTTGTAAATCGCGTGAAAAAATTCTAGAGTACCCCTTGACCCCCTTAAGCGCATTATATGTATTGATGAATTTTACAGCTTAATTTGGTTCCCTTATAACCTTCTAGCTGATTGCAAACTATCTCAGTAATGTAATAAATGGAATTGTATTGCGTCTTACAGCAATAGATGGACCTGTGAGTTTCTGTTGCCATGGTTACCGGCTAGCTTTCTTTCATTATTGTATTAAATGAAACTAGAAGACCCGTGCTGCTCCGCAGCATTCACTTCAACAATCCTACAGCACTTCTGTCCATATGACATTTGCATGTCTTCATGCTAGTGACCTGAACAGATATTTACGGTACCGTCGCTTTTGGATAAATGATGAAGTAGACTTATGAGATCAAATGTGTGGGTGTCTGCCTGTCCTCTGTGTGTGTGTCCCACTATTTACCCTGCGTAAGCTTAAAAGGCGCACGGACGTCAGGCCGAGGTGAACAGCTAACTCCAAACACATAAGCTAAACTCTTCTCTGAATAATTAACTCGACAGACTCGGCAGTTTGATGCTGGCTGAAGCTAGGGTGATAGGTCGTGCGCAAGCTCCTAAACTCACTCTGAAACTAGTAATTTAAATTTCCACTGAATGGAGATTGCTGGAAGAAATGAAATCGTAAAAACACTTACAGTGGTCGA
The DNA here is from genome assembly GCA_946902985.2 of Meconema thalassinum. Lineage (NCBI taxonomy): Eukaryota > Metazoa > Arthropoda > Insecta > Orthoptera > Tettigoniidae > Meconema > Meconema thalassinum. Next base: position 2,092,855,623 of record OX336388.2, on the reverse strand, counting down.
TGAGGGAGCTGTCGCGGACTTTCTTGCAGAACTTTTCATGCTGAACAATTCTCAGAGAATATCGATTTTTTTAAGACACATGGACGTTAGGTTTTTCTTCTACTCAATTCACTGAAATCGTAAATGCTCGGCTTCTTTTGGTCATAAATAAATGTTTTTCTACCTAATCCTTCTTCGGGAAATCCTTTACAGAATGGTGAAAACCACATCAAAATCCATCAAGTTGCTCTCGAGATTACCCGTTACATCCAAGAATTGGGAACTTTGTTTTATACTAAGTAGAAAGAGATATCCACACAATTTAAGGCTACAGCGGTACAATTTGGGGGTTTGTCTACTTATGAACAATGGTATGAATTTAAAATAAAAGATGGGTCTCTTATATTTGAATTTAGAGATGTAACTCTTGGTTAACATATAGAGTTGTGCAAATTAATAGAATTAAATAAATAATTTTAATTAGTCGTAATTACTTTTATTCAAAATAATTTTATTGACTAACTTCTTTTGTTATCCCACTTAGTAGTGTTTCCTCTCCCGTGGAATTACACCTTTTCCCATAAGGAATTGCGTCTGGAAACTTTCAGATTATTGGATTCCGAGGGATATCTGAGCTGGGTCCATTTTCAATTTTTCATTGACTTTAGAATTCAAGTCAGGTGATTTCAATGCATAGTTCATGAATCTTTGAATGGTTCAATAGCGTTCATCAGTTAAAAGACTCCAAATCCCTCCGCTCTAAAGTCACACGTAAAGTAGAGTGAAGTAATAAAAACGAAACGTGTGGCATTTTGCATTTGCAAGGCTCCTCTGTTAGTGGAAATTCTAAAAAATCATTTTAACTTGAGTTCCTTAAATGAAAATATAATTAGGAGTCTTGGTTAAACATTTGAAGTAATGTCATCGCCTTGTAAACATACTTAGTGCATTAAACCGTGAAAAGTAAAAATGCAATTCTGGAAAACTGACATCGAATCTAATAATGTGCACATCTCTGTAAAGACAGCTATCGCCTCCACCCCTACAGATAGAATAGTAAGTAAAGGCGATTGATGAGAAATGAAAAGATAACTCATGCAGAAGGAATTAATATTTATTACGCTGTAAATTTGATTGAGTATATCTTTGTTATAGAACTGAGGGAATGAAATAACAGGATGCAGGAGAGTAATCACCGAAGTAGGACAATAGTATTTTCTTTACCATTACCACAGGACAGTTATCGCATTAGGGATGCGGACGTCCTTGTATAATTGTTATTTAATCTGTGCCCCGTTTGCTGAGGTCTGTGCTCCTCCGCAACATTCGTTTCAAAATTCTAATAGTACATCCTTCCATTCGACATTTGCTGTTCGCTTGCATTTTGGTTCTATTTGAACTTTGACGTCATAAAAGGATTTTGCTCGCGATAGTGCGGCATACAGTAAAGTTGTCCGTGGCTAAACACCGGTTGAGGTAAATAAATACCTACTTGATCTAGTGTTTGAGCTTGAGCATTATTGATATTTATACAAAAAGCCAAACGTGTTGGAAACTGCCTCCTTTTGAAGGAAAATGGCATAGAAGTATCTGATGGCGTAAGGTCAAGGAGTAGGACATTGTTTCCAACATTTACGCCAGTAATAATTTCCAGGTGTGAGCAATTGTCATGCATCTTCCAAATCAACAGTCTAGTACCGTTCTACAGACCTTGGGTAACATTAATATTTCTCCCAATAATGGCTACGCTGCGTCCTGCTGCACGGCTGAAAGCAACGGGAAACTACAGCCGTATGCTATTCCCGAGGATATGCACCTCTCTATGCATAATTACATGTGATGATGGCCTCCTCCCTTGTAAAATTTCAATCCGGAGGTAAACTAGTCCCCCGTTCGGATCTCCGGGTGGGGACTACTCGAGAGGGGGTTAACATCACAGAAGTGACAAAGAGGAAATCTGACATTCTACGGAGCGGAGCGTGGAATGTTAGAAGTCTGCTAGGAAGTGGAAGGTTAGAAAACTTAGAAAGGGAAATGGATAGGTTGAGGTTGGATTTGGTTGGGATTAGTGAAATGCGCTGGCAGGAAGAACAGGACTTTTGGTCAGGAGACTATAGGGTCATTAGCACTAAATCAAACAATGGCCAAGCAGGGGTTGGCCTCATATTGAGTAGGAATCTTGGACAGCGGGTGGAATATTATGGGCAATATAGTGAACGGATTATTGTAGCAAAAATCAATACAAAACCTACCTGCACTACAGTGGTACAAGTCTATATGCCTACCAGTCAAGCTGATGATGAGGATGTTGAAAAGGTCTACGAAGAAATAGACGAAATTCTGAGGTATATCAAGGGTGTTGAAAATGTTATAGTAATGGGAGATTGGAATGCTGTGGTAGGAAAAGGGAGAGAAGGGAAGATAGTAGGAGATTTCGGATTAGGTGAAAGGAATGATCGAGGAAGCAGGCTGGTAGAATTCTGCACCGAGCATGAATTGGTCATAGCTAACACCTTATTCAATAACCACAATAGAAGAATATACACATGGATGAGACCAGGAGATACAGGGTGTTACCAAATCGACTTCATTATGGTCAAGCAGAGGTTTCGAAACCAGATTTTGGATTGTAAAACATATCCTGGTGCTGACATAAACTCTGATCACAATCTGGTGGTAATGAAATGCAGATTAAAGTTGAAGAAACTGAAGAAAAGTCAAAAGCCAAAAAGGTGGGCAATAGACAGATTGAAAGAGAAGGATGTAAACGAAAGATTCAAGAAGAGTATAAAGGAAGGACTAATGAAAAACCCTAAACAAACTTCAATTGCAGACGAATGGGCACTTTTGAAGAATGAAATAACAAAATCCGCAGAAGAAAACATTGGTAGGAAAGAAAGAATAGGTAGAAAACCGTGGATCACTCAGGATATACTAGAATTGATGGATGAAAGGCGGAAATACAAGAATCTAAGAGATGAAAAGGGGAAAGCAGAATACAGACGTCTGAGAAATGAGGTTAACAAGAAGTGCAAGGAAGCGAAAGAAGAATGGTTGAAAGAGAAATGTGCAGGTATAGAAATTTGTCTGAAATTAGGAAAAGTAGACACAGCTTATCGAAGGATTAAGAATACTTTTGGGGAAAAGAAGACTAAGTGCTGTAATATTTAGGACACAAATGGAAAGCCTCTAACAGATAGGGAAGAAAAGGTTGAGAGATGGAAAGCTTACATAGAGAGTTTGTATAAGGGAAAGGAGATTGAGAACCATGTAATGGAAAGGGAGGAGGAAATTGATGAGGATGCGAAAGGAGATTTAATATTGAGATCAGAATTTGATAGAGCTTTGGAAGACTTAAGCAGGAACAAAGCACCAGGCATGGATGATATACCGATTGAGTTGCTACGCTGCATAGGAGATGAAAGTCTGATCAGGTTATTTCACTTGGTGTGTAGGATTTATGAGACGGGTGAGGTACCCCCTGATTTCAAGAAGAATGTAATCATCCCTATACCAAAGAAAGTGGGAGCTGACAGATGTGAAGATTACCGTACAATCAGCTTGATTACTCATGCTTCAAAGATCCTGTCTAGAATAATTTACAAGAGGATTGAAAGCCAGATAGAAACGGAGTTGGGTGAAGACCAGTTTGGTTTCAGGAGAAATGTAGGAACAAGGGAAGCTGTACTAAGTCTTAGGCTGATTTTAGAAGGTAGAATAAGGAAAGATAAGAGAACGTTCATGGCTTTTGTAGACTTAGAAAAGGCTTTTGATAACGTTGATTGGACTAAATTGTTTGACATTTTGAAATCAATTGGAATAAAGTACAGGGATAGGAGGGTGATATACAATCTGTACAGAAACCAGACAGCATTCATTCGAGTTGAAGGACATGAGAGAGAAGCTGGTATTCAGAAAGGTGTAAGGCAAGGCTGCAACTTATCACCCATACTTTTCAATCTTTACATTGAACAAGCAATGAAGGAAATTAGAGAAAAATTTAAAGTGGGAGTGAAGATTCAAGGAGAAATAATTTCAACTCTGAGATTTGCTGATGACATCGTCATCTTGGCCGACAAGCCTGAGGATTTGAATGAGTTTTTGAATGGTATGGACTCCGTCTTACGGAATGAATACATGATGAAAATAAATAAATGTAAAACAAAAATACTGGAATGCAGCCGAAATAAATCAGAAACCTCTATGGAGATCAAATTGGCAGGTGAAAAGCTGAAGGAAGTAGGAGACTTCTGTTACTTAGGAAGCAGAATAACCAGTGATGGACGAAGCAAAGAGGATATAAAAAGTAGGTTGGCTCAGGCAAAGAAAGCATTTCTACAAAAAAGGAATCTGCTGACATCGAATATAGATTTAGGTATTAGGAAGTCATTTTTGAAAGCCTTTGTCTGGAGCGTGGCGCTCTATGGAAGTGAAACTTGGACTATTGGTGCAGCAGAAAAGAGGAGAATTGAAGCATTTGAAATGTGGTGTTACAGGAGAATGATGAAGATCAGATGGGTAGATAGGGTTACAAACAAAGAGGTATTAAGACGAGTGGGAGAGGAGAGATGTTTCTGGCGACTGCTAATGAAGAGAAGAGATAGGTTGGTAGGACACATACTAAGACACCCAGGAATAGCAAGCTTAGTTATGGAAGGAAGGGTCGAGGACAAAAACTGTAGGGGTAGACCAAGGTTAGAATATGTTAAACAGATTGCCTCCGATGTAGGGTGTCGGAGCTATGTAGAGATGAAACGATTAGCTCAGGACAGGGAGGCATGGAGAGCTGCATCAAAGCAGTCAAAAGACTGAAGACTCAAACAACACTGCTCGTCAAAGACGGAACTTGACCAATTTAGAAAAGTCACTTCAGCTGGCATAAATTGCTCTCGGCTTTGGACCATAACAACCTCATATGGATGGAGTTAATGGGATCCGAGGAGGTTCTTGTAAGAAAAAGAAAAATGAACATAGAACATAAGATTCCTACTCAAGAGGCAGTCATTATTCTAAGACCCCATTAAGAGGGCTTTAAATGAATTCCAGATGTATTTACAAAGTATTCCATATACCTTTGTATTCTATTTAAATCTCATCCAAGCATCGCTTTGATCTGTAAGCAAGCAAGTAGTACACTAGACCTAGGTCAAAAAAGTTAACAATACAGCGTTAGCTCTCATCATGAGCTTCCAGAGACCGCAGTGACAATTAAGATGGTCACTTAGGGCCGTTTTCACCAACGTCAATTATCTCTTAATTCATCATTAAAGGTTATTTAAATTTGCACGAGCATTTCAGCAAACAGAAACGCTCGTTAACTTACCACTAACAAGCAATTACGTTAAATGGCCAAATGTGTCCACTCAACTCTCTAAAGCATCTTTAAAGTGGTGAGAAACAGCTGAACTGTGCCTTGCGCATTCACAATGGCGGTTTGTTTCCCGAGTTTCACACGTACTTTCATCCATATGAATATAAAATATGTTTATGACAATGAGATGAAACGATTAGCTCAGGACAGGGAGGCATGGAGAGCTGCATCAAACCAGTCAAAAGACTGAAGACTCAAACAACAACAATCACAATTGAGCCTTCTTTTAGTCGAAGGAATTGTAGAAGTTCACTCTTATCTTCAGTACCGTAATCAAATTATTCACACTGATGTAAGTTCTCGATGATCCTGGGATTAGGTCTAAAACTTTGTCATTAATTACTTTACAATGTTCTTTTTAGGTGCTAAAATCGCTATTTTTGAAAAGTGTGTGATATTTTTCAGCGTGGGACTAATTCTGAATTTTCTCCATGAACGTGAGGGTATTCACCGTTACCAATTTGTATCAAGAAGTTTGCAAAGTCACTTTGATCTGTATCCGCTCGCATATTTTTGTCGAGTTTAAAAATTTTGAATAATGGCCACAAAGGAGAGAACCTTACTGACATTTGGACTGATGCTGCTTTATATGCATGAGGCACCAACAGGCAATACCTGCCTAAAATCTCCACCTAATATGATAATTTTTCCTCCGAAAGGCACGTCGTTATTTATGATGTCCTTGAACAACCGATTTACACACATCAACGGGTGCTTATTAGCCATAGAGGCTTCATCCCAGATGATAAGTTTTGCTGAACGAATATAAAATGCTTCCTTGCTGTTAACTTTTATTTCTGATACAGGACTTGCATGTAAATGTAGAAGTAACTTGAACTGGCTGTGTACAGTGCGCCCCTGAGGTAGTAACATTGCTGCAATACCAGTCCATGCAACAGAAACTACATTTAACCCCAAATTTGTGCAACTGTGAATCAAGCATTGGTAAAGAAATGTTTTCCCGGTGCCCCCTGGACCGTCAATGAAATATGCATTACTCATCCTTTCATTGCTGTTTTGTACCAACCCCAAAATTTCTGTAATTATAGCCGTTTGGTTTCCATTTGCTTGGTTTATCACCCGATTTAATTGAGGATAATTCATTGAAAAATTTGTCTGAGGGAAATTACCAATAATAGCTGGCAATTCGACAGAAGTAATGGGAAGACCATGGAGCTTAATGTATTAGAAATATGTATAAGAGTGAACTGATATGCAATGTTAGGTTCGTGAAACTGCAGATAATCTTCTGATAATGAATTCTTGAAAATGTCCCCTAACTATCTTACATTTGAAAGGGTCTGAAAGATACATATGTAAGAAAACAGTTGTCGTAACCGAGAAGACATCTGAAATTGTGACGCTTCTGCCAAACAACGCTGTCTTTCAGAATCGTCAATCAGCAAACCTCGCTCCTTAGCTGTTTCTTTAAAAGTAGAATAGACAACTGCTTTGTATGCTCGTAGATCCTGGAAGCTGGTAGCACCTATGACGTGAAGTAATAACAGGCGTAAATAATACCTTTCTGTTTCTGTAGGCGAAACATTATACATTCTGCCATTAGTTTTTGAAACATGTTTTTCTTTTTTTCCACTGGCAGTTGCTCTTATTCCAGACATAATGTACTGGTGATTCAGGATATATATAAGGACTTCTGGCTTGCGAATCTTGATTTAACTTGAACCACGCTTGTAATTCCCTGTTGCGCAACTGTGTTTGAAGTAAAATATCAGGAGCATTATCATTTTTAAAATAGATATTTTGCAAGTTTGGCAAGTGAACTGGTAATCACACGATAGAGTGTGACTGTTCATGCATGTGAAATGAAAATATCCTGAATGCGGCTTCTGTTGGACCAACATATCTAGCATTTAGGAAAGAAGTAATTTCATCGTAGTTCACCGTTTCGCCTTCAGGACATAATTTAACAATACAGCAGTCATGACCTTTATACACATACTTGTGGATTTTAATATATAAGATATTTGTGGATGTATTTAACACTCCGAACACTTGAGCATATTTCAACATTAATATGAGCTTTTACGTAAAGTAAAAGAAATGGATTGTAGGGAACAATGAATCGACTATCGACTTCATTGTCAATGCCTCGAATTGTTTTTATAATAATCGGTCCATTATTTCTTCTCCTATACGAAGGATAACCATTGGCATTATCTTTGATCTCTTCCTGAAACTGTTTAGGGAAATCATTCTTACATACGCTATTTTTTCATACAGACTGAAGCAGGATTCAAAGATCCGCGAGGACCATGTACCATATGACGCCTTACCAACTCGTATGGCGCTTCATCCTCGAGATCTGGTATTTCGGCTGACACCACACTGTCAATGTCAGAAATGTCTCGAAACTGACAATCTTCCGTTAATGTTAAGAGTAAATGGATGTGCGGGAGACCTCGTTTTTGAAATTCCACTGTATATAGATATGCTTTTACCGAAAATTTCCTTAACATTAATCAATCGTAGCAATTCCTTTACTTTGCCAATGGATAACTCTCACTTCAATATCAGGCCTATTATTAGCCGTTTCCCAGAGATGAATGCTGTTAAGTATTTCTGGCTATCCCTCATTATAGGTGAACGTAATGCATAAATCTGGCTTTCCAAACTTCCTCACTATCGCCATCGTATCCTGATAATTTTGCAATATTTTCCTTGGGCCACCTGTAATTGAAGATGGTAAAACTACAATAGGCCTACGACCGACTCTGAGATTTTCAATTTCTGCTCGTACATGCGAGGCGTCTGCTAAACCGGCATATGTATCAACTCGTAGATGACGTATATATTTTATCCGGTCACCTTCCATACGACAGTAGTAATCCACGAATATATATCCATTTTGCAAACTTGAGCGGCGACAACTAACTCAACATGGCCTCCTTGAACACCATTCATAGACATATACATTTTGCAATCATCGCTCGTATTGATAGCAGTTTCGTACATCTCGCTGTTGCCAACAATAAAGGAAGAATAATTATTTAACTTGTCTGTAACATGTTTTACAATTCGCTTTCTAACCTGTGTAAATAAACTCTGATTGGTGTACTCACAATATGCCAATGACCTGAACAGACAATTACCGTCACCTTTAATCTTTATAACATTTGCAATTGAGTGTCGCCTCTCATTCATCATAATATGATTCATTGTATTGATTGAGCACACAACCTATAAGGACTATAAGGACGAATGATGAAACGAAAAGAAGTCAGTTTGTAGCTGGTGAGACCAAAGACTATATAACAGAAAGATCGGATACACAATACAAAATGGCGGTTCCAACATTCGACTGTAGCGGCATCTTCGTGAAATTAGTTTTCTTTCGTATACAGTATTTGTTGTCATTCAAACAGATGTTGACATGACAGTGTCATTAGCAAAATGACTGCTAATTGTGCATGAGCATTTCAGTCTCAAAGTAATCCATTTTTTGAGAAGTTTTAATAAAATTATGTGCACAGAATCCCCTTCTATTTATTGTATGGACACATGCGACATTAGCACCCGAGTGGAACAGGTAGAAGTTAACGATATCATGAATGGATACATGCGACATTAGCCCCCGAGTAGAGCAGGTAGAAGTTAACGATATCATGACGTAATTAGGGAACTCCCTGTTAATATCAAGTTAGATTTATTATTGGGGCGGCGTTGAATATCATGATACAGTTTTAGACGTTGTCGCCTAGCGACAATATGTCCGTCAAGTCATTCTATATTCTATTTTCGTGAGACCTTGAAGGAAGTAATATTCGCAATTATATTAATATTCGAATGATATAATCAAGTAAGGTGTGTATCAATCAACGGTGCCTGACGGACATTACATTTTAAGACAACAAACGTCGTCGTAGCGCAACTACTTCCCGAGATATTTCAGTTTTAGTAAAGGGTGAAATTTTTTGAAAACTATTTTAATATATAAGATTAATTTTCTGGGAATATCTCAAAAACTGTTGGTTTTATGGCCTTAAAATGTGGTTTTCGGGGTCCCTTAATGCCCCCGAGTTTCGTTTCTCACATTGAGGGGCTGAAAATGAGCTTTGTCTCGCCCTTCTACGCCTATTTCAGCAAGTATTTTAAGGGGGTAGGCCCCCTTTTATGAGTGGTACAGAGAAGAGTTACATCAATGATTAGTGACGTGCCTCTGAAGGATATCTGTACCAAATTTTACGTTGATCCACTCAGCCGTTCACGAGTTATAAGGACACAAAAAATTGTCCACAGACAGACAGGCAGCCAAAATTTTTATTTTCGCACTCATCCGTCATAAAACAGTCTGAAACGCGGAAATAACGCAAATTTCCGTAGAAATTCAGAAAAACTGACAAACTTTCATTCTTATATATAGAGAGACTAGCAGAAGTACCCATTCTTCGAACGGTCTTCGGTATTAATAACCAGATGTTACCAATTGATCTACTGTTGCAATGTTTAGGGGCTTGGAACCTGTTTGTTGGCAAAGAAAAATGATTACGTCTAGCTAAAATGTGCCCTCAAACTAAATTTACCTAACGTGTTCTTCCTGGCGTGAAAATAAAATTGTAAACCTCGTAGACGAATCGCAATACACGTCACATACGAACTGACCCTAACCGTTGTGTCAAGTGCCTATCTACCGGAAGACCCCTTTTATAAATTATAAAGGCTTGTGGTGCATGAAAATTCAGTTTTCTTTAGCCTCCAATGGCCCAAATTCCTAAAATCAGCAAAAAACTGTCTACTATTTCAAATCAGGAATTTTTGAAAATAATGATGCTGTTTGGAGATATAATAGACCTTCTGTACGACATATCGCACGTGTAAGTCGTGTGAAAAAATCTAGGGTACTCCTTGAACCCCTTAAGCGCATTGATGAATTTTACAATTTTAGTTGGTTCCGTGATAACCTTATAGCCATTTGCAACCTTTCACAGAAATGTAATAAATGCAGTGGCATTAATTATTCCAGAAATAGATGGAAAGTTGGATGCCACCTCTTGAGATACTTTTGTCATGGCTAGTGGCTTGCATTCCTTCTTTAGTTTATTAAATGAAATTAGTTTTCTGGGAATATCTAGGAAACTGTTGGGTTTAGAGCCATAAAATATAGTTTTCGGGGACCCTTTACGGCTCTTGAGGGGCCCCGAGTTTTGTTTCTGACTCCAAGGGTTTGAAAATGAGTTTGTCTCGTCGTTGTACGCCATAATGATGATAATAATTAAAATAATAGTAATAATAATAATATAACAATATAGGGATAGGGATATAATAGACCTTCCGTACCATACCGCACGTGTAAATTGCGATAAAAAATTCTAGAGCACCCCTTGACCCCTTAGGCGCATTATATGTATTGATGAATATTTCAGCTTAATTTGGATCCGTTATAACCTTATTGTCGCTTGAAAACCTTCACAGTAATATAATAAATGGAATTGCATTGCGTCTTACAGAAATAGATGGACCTCTGAGATTATGTTGCCATTGTTACCGGCATGAATTCCTTCATTAATTTATTAAGTGAAATTAGTTTTTTGGGAATATCTCGAAGAATGTTGGTATTACGGCTTTAAAATGTGGTTTTCGGGGTTCATTTAGGGCCCCCGAGTTTCGTTTCTCACATTGTCGGGCTGAAAATGAGCTTTGTCTCACCCTTCTACGCTTATTTCAGCTTGTATTTTAAGGGGGTAGGCCCCCTGTTATGAGAGGTACGGAGAAGAGTTACATCAATGATTAGTGTCGTGCCTCTGTTGGATATCTGCATCATATTTTACGTTAATCCACCCAGCCGTTCTCGAGTTATAAGGACACAAAATATTGTCCACTGACAAACAGACAGACAGACAGAAAAAAAAATTGGGTGCATCCGTCACAAAACAGTCTGAAACGGGAAAATATGTCAAATTTCCGTGGAAATGCAGAAAAAACAGACAAACATTCATTTTTATATAACAGAGAAGGGATATAATTGACCTTCCGTACCACACCCGGACGTGTAAATCGAGTGAAAAAATTCTAGAGTACCCCTTGACCCCTTAAGCGCATTGTATGTATTGAATATTTCAGCTTAATTTGGATCCGTTATAACCTTATAGCCGTTTGCAAACCTTCACAGTAATGTAATAAATGGAATTGCATTGCGTCTTACAGAAATAGATGGACCTCTGAGATTCAGTTGCCATGGTAACCAGCATGCATTCTTTCAATAATTTATTAAGTGAAATTAGTTTTCTGGGAATATCTCAAAAACGGTTGGTTTTAGGGCCTTAAAATGTGGTTTTCGGGGGCCCTTCAGGGTTTCGTTTCTCACATTTAGGGGCTGAAAATGAGCTTTGTCTCACCCTTCTACGCTTATTTCAGCTTGTATTTTAAGGGGGTTGGGCCCCTTTTATGAGAGGTACGGAGAAGAGTTACATCAATGATTGGTGTCGTGCCTCTGAAGGATATCTGTATCAAATTTTACGTTGATCCACTCAGCCGTTCTCGAGTTATAAGTACACAAAAAATTGTCCACAGACAGACAAACAGACAGACAGAAAGACAAAAAAATTATTTTTGCGCGCATCCATCATAAAACAGTCTGAAACGCGCAAATATCGCAAAATTCCGTGGAAATTCAGAAAAAACAGACAAACTTTCATTCTTATATATATAGGCGGCTTCGGTGGCGTAGTCGGTAGCATGCTGAGCTTCTATGCCCAAGATAGCGGGTTCAAACCCGGCCGAAGCCGTCGGATTTTTTAAGAGCGTTAAAAATCCCTCAGTATGCCTTCCTTCGGAGGGGAAGTAAAGCCGGTGGTCCCATGTCATAGATTTATGGCATGTTAAAGATCCTTCCACTAATTGCACCTGTGTGAAACTAAATTGGATAGGTTAAGAATGTAAACAACGCTCTTAGGTTTCTACGTTCGTTGCCAAGCGCCGACTGCGGTGGCGTCTAGTAGCTAAGTTCTGAATTAGACCTAGTAGTCGTTGACGGTGGCACTTGGCGGCAAAAGTAGGAACTATTTGAAAAATTATAAGTTGCAGTACTTAAAATTAAAAAACAGATACACACACTAATACAGTCATCACAATTAACACCGGTTATCAGACAGATTCTACACACACCCAAAGTACACGGGGCTACATGACCGCGCTGTCGCAGCCCCTAAACTTAAGAACCAACCAACCAACCATTCTTATATATAGAGAGATTGAAGGAATGCAAGCCGGTTACCATGGCAACACAATCTCAGAAGTCCATCTATTCCTGTAGGACGCAATGCCATTCCATTTATAGCATTACAGTGAACATTCGCAAACGGCTTTAAGGTTATCACGGAACCAACTTAAGCTGTAAAATTCATCAATACGTAGGCCTATATAATGCGCATAAGGGGGTCAAGTGGTACTCTTGAATTTTTTCACGTGATTTACACCGACGGGTGTGGTACTAAAGGTCTATTATACCCCTATCCCTATATCATTAAATTATTATTATGATTATTATTATATTATGACGTACAAGGACGAGAAAAACTCATTTTCAGCCCCTCAGTGGCTCGGAGGCTAATACGTTTTAGGCTCTAAAAACACGTTTCTGAGATATTCCCAGAAAACTAATTTAATTTAATAAACTAATAAATACCACCTTGTGGCGCGGTGGCTAGCATTGTTGGCTGTCAACCCCGAGGTACTGAACCCGAGGGGGTTATGCTGACTGATATCGAACGTGGATCTCAGAGACTGTGATCTCAGTATAAAGGTTCCACCAGGGAACGAACCCGAGGTCTGTTGAGGGAGTTTCATTGTAAAAAAAACCTAGAGAAAATTGTATATAATCACTGGTGTGATTTCAGTTGATAATGACATTATTTATTAAAATAATGCAGGGAAATTGAGCGGAATACAGCATTATTAGACTACTTGGAGTAGGCTATGCTGGACTCGGAGCACAGAAAGTGCAGAGTTTGACGCTTTACTAATAGGCCCAGAATTGTGGGAGGTGCCCCTTGGAGCCACGTCAATCTTGCTGACCTCGTTATGTCATCTGGAAGAGGTTGGGGGCTTGAATAATGACCCAGTTTTTCCCCGACTGAGAATAGGACGAAGAAGAGTGGGGAGAGACCCCAAGGAAAATCATTGATTACTCGTGATTGGAGTAACGCAATGACATGAGAGTTGCACACAGGTGAATCTTTAGCCAGGAGGCTAATTTTAGAGCCTTTAATCTGCGAAATTGACGCATATTTAATGAAGTGCGGAAGAACATAGACTATGGTTGTTCGCGGCTGGGTTTGACGAGGTCGCCAGGGATTCCCAGTGAAACAGCGTCCCCACGCTATGGAGAAAGGAATTAATATTAATTAATTGGCCGAGCGATCCTTCAGCACGCAGATAGTTCTGGGATCAGTGAAGAAAAAGGAACCCGATGAGCATGGTTTCGAGACCAGAATCATGCTGGGAGAGGAGTCGAGATAACGCGGGAAAATTTAGCTCTACTTTTTGTGTGAATCCAATATAAGGGGGTCGACCCGTGGCAGAGCACCCAGTTGGACACAGTTTGTCACGAGAGTCGCAGACAGTCGTCGCTACACAGTTTTTGTCAGACAGTCAGAACACAGTTGTCAAGCAGTTGTTGAGGCGGAACGTATGGCGGTCCGGCTCATGGAGGGACGCTCAAACAAAGACTTGTACATTTGAGTGAACCATTATATTCACCGCACATCGTAATGCACCAAGTGAGAAGATAATAATGCATTTTTTTTATTATTGGACTTCAACTTGGGAAGCCGTGCAGTGAAACATTTAGTAAGCTTTTATTAATGACAGTCGTGCTGCATGTGTAGTCAGCAGTACGAACAATGGTGTGTTCACTTAGGAAGCACCGTGTGAGATAAGTTGCAGAACTATTGTAAATAATAATCTGTGTAAAGTTATGGACAGTGTTAAGCGCAATGTATAAAATATTGACTGATCATACATGTCTAATTACGCTGGAATGCGCTGGGAGAAACTTTACGAAGCATTTGGTAATGTCTTAAAAATACCAAATAGTAACGCTCAGGACGGAAGTAAGCATATTTATGCAAATCAGGAAGCTTACCGTAGGATTATTGGATACACTGTTGGTGAATTCCGGGGGCAGATGAACCAGACTTTCAATCAGGAGTTGGTAGGAGCACGGGAGATGCCGTCGACACCTGCAATTTTGATATCTTTGCTAGGGAATTTCAACCAATGAAAAGTGTACAGAGTGACGTGTGTTATGTATAAATCATATGTGAAATATCTTTTAAATTAATGGTTTAATAAGTGTTATAAAGTGTCATGTGTTTTGGAAGCAATAGCTTCTTTATAGAAATGCAAAGTGTCGTGTGGTTAACGGAAGATATGTATCATAAAATGTGTGTATTCAAGATGCACATGTCGCACTAAATCAGCATATGTCAGGCGACCCGGAAGGATATGAGTGGTTGGAGCCACCATGATGAGCCTTGATATATGTGAGTACCCCACAAATTATGTTTAAGTAGAGGTATAGGCCACTGCATGTAATGTGATTTCAGAGTTATAAAGATGCCAGTAAGAATTAGATTAGGAGATAGACTCTCCAAGTTTAATCATTATGGTGTTGATTTTAATAGAGTTGAGATGTTATTTTGCATCAGTGAGTGGATTAATCGTTACCACTATTAATTAAAAATGGCAAATCAGTTATGTAAATGAAACGAACCCGGTTGTTCGATTTTTAAGATGTTTAGTTGTGTCGGATTTTGGTAATTTATGTCAGTGAGAATAATAATAATAATAATAAAATAAAGGTATGAATGAATGCATCAGGAAAAATGTTGTAAGCAAGAAATATTTACGCTAAAGGGCAAGACTTATCGATCTAAGCAGTAAGATTATACAGTAAGATTACGTTACGGGATTAAGAAAAGAGTTTTATATCAGAATATATTGTATTAATGGGAATATAATTATGCCAGGAAATGGAAGAGCTTTTTAGTGAATTGAATTTGCAGCTTATGTAAAAGCTTAAAGAGTAATTGATAGATTTCTCTTAATAGTTATAGGACGAAGATCATAGCATTAGGTAAGGGACCAGGTAATCTATTCTTCGTATGAAATCTCGTATGCCGTGGGCATAATTGGAGATGTGCTTTGTACCAGAGTGTATTTAGTGAATGGACCCTAACTCTGATGATGGATATGGAATGTTCCGGGTTTGAATCCCGTGATAGGTGAGAGGAAAACGATGGACATCTCTGCACTCTATCTGATCGCCCGAGAACGTATTATTGAGTGATTCGGCTCGTTGAAGTGAATCGTATTACGGCAGCATGTTATGACTGACCGCAGCATTTATTAAAGATACCGGTTACCTACTAGACCAATGTTTTATGAATATCGTGCCTTCATGTTGAAATGGGCCTATTTGGTGCCAATTATTATTATCCTCAGGGTAGGAGTAAATGTTAAGCTCATCCAGTACCTGTTTGCATAATATCCAGTTTAAATCCATTGGGATATGTGTGTCACTAGGACCACGGTATTTGTCTGTTAAAATCGTATACTGCTTAGGGGAGGTAAGACATATGGCATGAAACGAGGGTCGAGGCACTGTAGGACCTCACTCCACTGCTATTGTGTACAGGCCGCTTGGAAGAGGGTCGGGACGGTCAAGCGAGCCGTGAAAGAAAGTTTGAAAAGAACAGATTTTAGACCCTGTTAATGACATGAGATGAAACATTGTTATATTGAGTAATGAAGCCATGTGGTTTAAGAACACATTGATAATTATAGATCATCCTGATGGTTCATGATTTTAGCTATCTAACGAATGGTTAGACGTTGCATTTTTACTGTCACTGACATCTTTTTCAGAAGTTGGCTACTGGATGCCACAGGCTACGCGCGCAAGGGTAGTTTAATTGTACCATCCGACACAGCAATAATTAACGTTTTTAAGATGAAATCACAAACGGCATGCAGTGGAACTATATAAATAGAGGAAGTGTATGGGTAGCTTACATAATTATGGAGTTGCACGTAGAATGCTGTGCAACACCAAAATAGGCTAATGCATGTAAAGCATTTGGTGGGAAGAGAAAGATCAAAACACACACACGATACACATTATTGTCAAATTAAGACAAGGTTTAAGGAATAAATACTTTTGTAGAATTAATGAAGTCACATTGGATGACAGAAGAATTAAAGTACAGTTTGTTTCTGAAGTTGTATGTGCATCAGCGCACTAGCGTATATTGTGAAGTTGATATAAGGGTAAAGGTTTGAGTTATATGATTTTATTGTGATAATATTATGTTGATATTAGTGGATTGTGGAAGTAAATTTTATTTGATTTTGGTTTATGTTTGTGGGGATTATTTTGTTTGTTTGAAGCCATGAATTTTATTACTGAATTAAAGTTTTAGAATAGAGTTGTGCCTAATCATTGTAGAGTTGATACCTTTTAGCCTCAAATCCAAAATATGCAACTGCTCAATGGGGAGACGGTACACGCCCGAGTCCTGACGCTAGCTGGAGGCGGAAGCATATTTTCCATCGAGATTACTCACATGGGTACAGTACCGGGTTCGATCCCCGGCTCTGACAAGAATTTTAAAGTCTTGGTATGGTCTGGTACGGGGTCTCCCAGTCTCGTGATGAAAAATGGGAACCTGCCGGATGCTATGGTGGGAGGAAGAGTGGAAAGGAACTGGCCACCCTACCACACGCTAACTTCGGCTCGGGATGCCTGGTTAGTGATCCGTCGACTTAGTCAAGTTCTCTTATTCAGGTCGCCTACGTCCTTGGAGGGGATATGGCACTCTCATATTTTATAAACTAATAAATAGATGACGAGTACAGAAGAAGACAAATCAGGAGCTATGTAGATATACTGAGAAAATCACAGATGTGGCCAGGAAGAGACGTCTGATTTTCTACGGACATGTCTCAAGGATGAACCCAACAAGACTAACCAACCGGCTTCTCAACTACTGGGGGAAGAGAAAGAGCGTGACACCGTCGCTAACAGTAGTTAACAAGGATATCCAAGAACTGAAGATAATGAAAAGTGATATTAGAAGCCGATCACATCTCAGAAAGATACTTAAACAGAAAAGTTTTCAGGACAGACCACCCTGTAAGAAAACCGGCATCATCTGGATAAAAGAGATGAAGGAGAAACATAGCCAGAAAATGCGCGAATATTGGGGAAACATCAAGTCCCTCGCAAGCTGGAAAGTTGAACGTCGTGGTCCATAGCTGGCCCATCCGAAAGAAGAGGAAGAACAAGAAGAAACTAATGAAGTAATGCAAGCCGGTAACCTTGACAACAGTATCACAAGAGGTGACATCCAACTTTCCATCTATTTCTGTAAGAAGCAATGCCACTCAATTTATTAAATTTCTGTTAATGTTTGGAAATGGCTATAAGGTTATCGTGGAATCAAACATAGACAGTAGAATTCAACAATGCGATTAAGGGGGTCAAGGGGTACACTAGAATTTTTTCACGCGATTTACACCTGTGGGTGTGGTACGGCAGGTCTATTATATTCCTATCCCTTTATTATATTATTATTATTATATTATGGCGTACAACGAGGAGACAAAACCCCTCGGTGCCAGAAACAAAACTTGGGGGCCTCGAAAACTACATTATAAGGCTCTAAAACCAACAGTACGTATCTGAAATATTCCCAGAAAACTAATTTAATTTAATTTAACAAACTAATGAAGGAATGGAAATCGGTAACCATGACAACATTATCTCAAGGGGTGGCATCCAACTTTCCATCTATTTCAGTAAGAAGCAATATCACTCCATTTATACCTTGCCACGGTGGGTGAGTGTATAGCGTGTCGGTCTACTAACCCCAAGATTGCAGGTTCACTCCTGGCCGTGGTACAGCCCGGACGTCTGTTTAAGATGGAAGCCTGGAGGCGAGTTACTACAGTACCTGTGTTGTTATCAGCTGCCCCAAGCGATCCGATGATTGATAAAGCTGTTTCGCACTATTGCTGAAGTATAGTCACTGGCAAATATAATGACGTTCTGTTCGTAACTACGTAACGTGTACTTCCGTGTCACACAATACTTCGACGTGGACTGAACTGCCTGCTCAAGTCTGGAATTCCATTACATCAGATCGGTGGTGACAAATGTGAAGTGATAGGGTGAGAGAGTGACTGTGTACAGGCTCACCCGCAGGCTTGAAGGTCAAGGGCAATCGTCTAAAACAAACGTCCGGCCTGTACGTGATTTTTGAAAGGCGGCAAAAAGACGACTCGCATGTCATACGATGTTGGCATGTCAAAGAACCCATTTGAATTCAGTAGGCCGTGTTCATAATGGCAAATTTAACCTCAGGAGTTTCCGCCAACACAATGTTCCTCATTTCTCTACTAGAAAGCGCTATAGTGTTCAAGGAGCTTAGATATCTACCCTCCTTGACTTTCATAGTCATTCAAGGAACAACGAAATTTCGACGTGCAAGCTACCCTCTGGGTGTCAAATTACGAAGCTTGCACCCGGCACCCGAGGCCATACGATATTATTATTAGGCTACTCCATTTATTACATTTCTGTGAAAGTTTGCAAATGGCTATAAGGTTATCACGGAACCAATGTAGACTGTATAATTCGTCAATGCAATTAAGGGGGTCAAGGGGTAACCTATAATTTTTTCATGCAATTTCACCTGCGACGTATAGTACAGAATGTCTATTACAGTATATATACAAACTGAAACATTGTTTTCAAAAATTCCTGAATTGAATCAGCATTTTTTGCGGCTTTTAGGAATTTGGGCCATTTGAGGCTAAAGAATCTGAATTTTCATGCACCACAAGCCTTTATAATTTATGAAAGAGGTCTTCCTGTGTATGGGGGGGGGGCCTAACACAACGTAGAGGGTCATTTTTTATGTGAGGTGTATTGCGTTTCGTCTACAAGGCTTTCAAATCTATTTCACGTCAGGAAGTACACGTTAGGTAAATTTAGTTTGAGAGCAAATTTAACTTTTATTTGTTGTCGACATACGGGTTCATCGTACGGATGATTTTGCTTGATACGTATGGTAGATATACCCATATTTGGATATCTAGGTGATATGTTGTAGACAATAGAATTGTCTGTCTGTCTTTCTGTGTATCTTTATGTACGCCTATAAATCGTCTTCGGATGCTTGGTGCATCGTAAAATTAGGTATGGTAAACATGAGTCAATACACCAATCCTTTATAAAACTCTTCACCGTACTTTTCATACAGTAGACGGGTGGATATAGGGAAAAACTTCTCAAAATACATGCTAAAATAGGCGAAATATAAAAATTATCCTAGAAGGACGATCAAAGCATATATTGCGCTTCTCATTGTGAGACACAAAATTCGCGAGTCTATAAGGGGTCTCCGAAAACCACATTTTAAGGCCCTTAAATTAACAGTGTGTGTGATATTCCCAGAAAAATAACTTCGTTCTGATAAACTTATGAAGGAATGACAAGCCGCTAACCATTGCAACAGTAGCTCAATTGATAATGGCTGGTGTTAATATATAAGAACGGGTACTTCTGCTGGTACTAATATAATAAAGCTGAAGAGTTTGTGTTTGTGTGTTTAAACGCGCTAATCTCTGGAACTACCAGTCCGATTCGAAAACTTCTTTTTTTTTATATGATAGCCAGATTCAAGAGGAATAGTTTAGGCTATGTAGTATTAGGCTACACCTCTCAGGTAACCTTAAAGATTGATTTTTGTTCAGTAAGTCGGTAGAACAAGCGCTCCCGAACAACTCTATCCGCATTCGCTGGCGTTATGGTTAGTGATACGTACACCGTTTCACCGATCTGAACCAAAATTTGTATACTTACCCTTTGGAGCCCTGATGGTAACACTGTCTACGTGAAATTTATGACAGACCAGTCCATTCCCTGCATTTAGGCCCTTTGGACAATTCTACACCTTTTCCCCGATCTGAACCAAAATTTGTATACTTACCCTTTGGAACCGTGCGAGTAACACTGTTTACATGAAATTTCGGACATACCACTCCATTCCTTGCATTTAGGCCTTTTGGCACAAATCTACACCGTTTCACCGATCAGAACCAAAATTTGTATACTTACCCTCTGGAACTCTGCGAGTAACACAGTCTTAATGAAATATCGGGCAGACCACTCCATTCCCTGCATTTAGGCGCTTTGGCACAAATCTAGACTGTTTCACCGATCTGAACCAAAATTTGTATACTTACCCTTTGGAACCCTGCGAGTAACACTGGTTACATGAAATTTCAGACGGACCACTCCATTCCCTGCATTTAGGTCCTTTGGCACAAATCTACACCGTTTCACCGATCAGAACCAAAATTTGTATACTTACTCCTTGGAACCCTGCGAGTAACACAGTCTCCATGAAGTTTCGGACAGACCACTCCATTCCCTGCATTTAGGCCCTTCATCGCAAATCTACACCGTTTCTCCTAATTGCACCAAATTTTACACACACTTTGAAACCCTGCTGGTAACACTGTCCACTTGATATTTTGGACAACGCTCTCCATTCCCTACATTTAGAATAACAGACAAAATGAACTTGAAAACCATGTATTAAGGCCCTAGAACCATTCATATCCGTAGTAGTGTAACGGTGAGAGTATTTTAATAATTCTATTGTTGACGGGCAGTTCGGGCTGCATCACGTCACCCCTACCAGTGTTCTGGTGCAGAATTGTGAAAATAGTTGCATCTTGCGCTGTTTATAAATTGCAGTCACGGGGGGGGGGGTAATTAGTGCAAACAGATTTTTTAGGCCCCTTTAAACAGTTATCATCATGAAAATATTATGCCTCTGTATAAGTGCAATGGTGTTGGTGCAGTACATTGAGGTTATCAGCTGCAATAAGCGTTGGTGCTTTCTAATTTACCTTCATTTATTCCGAAACTTATCGTTAAGCGCTTTGTGGTGATACTTGATACTATTGCTACCTCAGTAGCTCGGGACAGCCGAAGTTTTCCAAAGAATTCTGATTATTTTCCTACAGCGCTATGCAACAAAAGACGATACTACTGGTCTCTACATTTCTAACAGCCAATGAGATATAGGCCCTAGGCGGTGTCCTTTATTTCACTTACCCCTCTTTCAATTTTTTTGTGTAAATTTGTTTGTAAATTACATTTGTCAGTGCTGTAGTTAGTAAATAGCTGTTTACTTTTTCATGATTATCATTACGGGATATTGACCTAAATGTTACGTCCATTATACTGTACACTTATCACCCCCACTACAACCACCGACACCACCACCACCACCACCACCACCACAAAAAGATATATTTTTAAAATATTGTTTTATGTTAGTTTAAGTATTATGTGCCAATTCTGTAGTAGTATTCATTATCATCCTTAAAACAATTAAATCCACCGAGCGAAGCCGGGCACTACTGCTAGTATTTAATAAAGCCTAGAACTGAAATCCGCCAGAATAATCCTCCCAGGGTCTTCAGTTACAATGTATTATTTTCCTCACTACCCTTGAAGATTAATACAGTCCTCACTTTTCAAAAATATGGAGGAACTAACCAACTGAGGGATAGACGACAGTAAATCCAGGCTAAAACAGAAGCATCTTTTTTTGTTTTTACTGCCGTAGTGAATCTTATCCAGTCCGGGTTCAGTGTCCACTTTGATTGCTTCCATTGTCTTCACAAACCTTTCGTGGTACTCGTACGTACACAAGGTTTGAAAACCTTCACCTTAATTAGATAACCTTTCATTCCTGCCTGAAAACGTTTAAGGTTCAACTCCATTATCCTGGGAGCAGTTATTATTATGGGGTGAGTTCGAACACGATTACTACCGCTACTGAGTGCGGTTTATTAGTTCCTTGTGGATTCTGTTTTCTTTTTTCGTCCCCTCCTCCCAATTAAAAGTTAACTAAGACAGCAATCAAGAGAGGTGATTGAGACACGCATTCTCCCTTACGTGGATCGGCAGATGGAAGTGGGCTTGTACCTGCTTGAGCGGGGGAGGTGGAGCCACTTGGGAAGGACAATACAATTAAGGAAATACTCGTGATCTCTGCAGCCTGGTCCATCGCACACAAGGGATCCATGAGAATATCCCGGCCTCAAGGACCCCTTAGCCTGCCTGCCCACGTGTCAGTAAGCATTAGTGTTCTCATACAATAGGAACGTACACGTGCGAGAATAATCGCAACTAAGATTTCATCGGGGAGTTGCAGAAGTTCGGAGATCAGAGGTTCGAATCCAAACACTGACTAAGTGTGAGTTTTCCCTCTTTTCCACACCTCCCCCGAGCAAATGCCAGGATAGTACCTTATTTGAAGTCTTGCGGCAACTAGTCGATTCCTCGGCCCGAAGAATTGCAGTTACTGTACATGCAGCAGTAGTCACTTCATAAACACAGATTTACATAAAGAAACTCAACTGACACCAAAGTAAAGAAGTGAGATTACCTGAATAATATGTCGCGAATCAAGTCAATATTAATGGAAAAGACAAAAACATAAAATAAAATAATTATCTCTTTGATATTTCATGAAATGTATTAAACAATATCCATCAATTAACAAGTAGTTCCGTAAATAACTAAATTGCCTATTTTAGCCTACTTTTCACATTTTTCAAAAATGAGGAAAAAGTAGACTTATGAGATCGGGCAAATGTGTGTCTGTCTGTCTGTCCTTCTATCTGTCTGTCTGGCTGTGTGTGTGTGTCCCCCTATCAACTCCTAAACGGCTGCAGCAATAGAAACCAAATTTGTTAGGAGTAAAGATCTGTATCTGAATATCTCACGGCCATATTTGAAAATGATGTCAGTGCTACCAACTGCTGAAAAATGGCAATTGAAATTTGAGCTCCATGTTGGATATCATGGGAGGTATGAATGGGAGCTATTTCAAAATTGGCACACGTATAGATAATAATATTGCAGATTAATTTCTAGGAGGCCATACAACATGGCAGTGTTGCTAAAATGATTATAAGCCTGCTGATAGGTCCAAATTTTAAATGCATATAACTTCTACACTATCAATTGGATTTCAACCAAATTTCATATGTAATATGTGTACATAAACAGATATGACTGTGCGTTTTCTTAAGAGCCAACTGTTAATAAATGCTCTCATTTTTTTAAAATCCAAATACCCATATATCAGAAAGTATGCAAACCGACAGTTTTAAATTATGCACACGTATAGTACCTGACATTCTATACGTCAGTGCTACCAACATGATTCTAAGCCTGCTGAGAGGTCCAACTTTAAATACACATAACTTTTATACTATCATTTGGATTTCAACCAAATTTCGTGTGTGCTATGTGTACCATAACAGATATGACTATGCCGATTCTTAAGAGTAACTAGGACTGCCAACTGTTAATAAATACTGTCCTTATTTTTAGCCTACTTTCGATTTTTGCAAAAAATGAAAGTAGACTTATGAGATCAACACAGGGCGAAAAAAGTGTGTCTGTCAGTGTGTGTGTATGTGTGTGTGTGAGTCTGTGTGTGTGTCTGTGTGTGTGTGTGTGTCTGTGTGTGTGTGAGTGTGTGTACTCTGAATGTCTGTCCCCCCCTATCAATTCGAACACGGTGAATGCGAATTGAACGAAATTTGGTATAAAGGTAGCACTAGCAAAGGACACCTCAGTGTCATGTTTTATATCGCCGCCATCTTGACGGAAACGTAATGGTGGCCTCACAAATGTTCAAAGCTTAAATCAAATTACGACTAACCTAATCATCCGATCTCTACCAAATTTTGCAACAACATACCTTTATGGGGGGAGCATCCTTTGACCAAACCAATAGGTCATCAGCCTAATAGTTTACGGATGGCGGCCATCTTTGAGTGAAAATCGATTCCCCCTATTAATTCGAACACGGTGCAACCGAATGGAACGAAATTTGGTACGGAAGTAGTACTAACGAAAGGCACCTCAGTGTCATGTTTTATATCGCCGCCATCTTGACGGAAACGTAATGGCGGCAACACAAATGTTCAAAGCTTAAATCAAATTACGACTAACCTAATCATCCGATCTCTACCAAATTTTGCAACAACATACCTTTATGGGGGGAGCATCCTTTGACCAAACCAATAGGTCATCAGCCTAATAGTTTACGGATGGCGGCCATCTTTGAGTGAAAATCGATTCCCCCTATTAATTCGAACACGGTGCAACCGAATGGAACGAAATTTGGTACGGAAGTAGTACTAACGAAAGGCACCTCAGTGTCATGTTTTATATCGCCGCCATCTTGACGGAAACGTAATGGCGGCAACACAAATGTTCAAAGCTTAAATCAAATTACGACTAACCTAATCATCCGATCTCTACCAAATTTTGCAACAACATACCTTTCTGGGGGGAGCATCCTTTGACCAAACTAATAGGTCATCAGAGTAATAGTTTGCGGATGGCGGCCATCTTTGTGTGAAAATCGATTCCCCCTATTAATTCGAACACGGTGCAACCGAATGGAACGAAATTTGGTACAGAGGTAGTACTAACAAAAGGCACCTCAGTGTCATGTTTTATATCGCCGCCATCTTGACGGATACGTAATGGCGGCCACACAAATGTTCAAAGCTTAAATCAAATTACGATTAACCTAATCATCCGATCTCTACCAAATTTTGCAACAACATACCCTTATAGAGGAAGCATCCTTTGACCAAATGAATAGGTCATTAGCCTAATAGTTTGCGAATGGCGGCCATCTTTGTGTGAAAATCAATTCCCCCTATTAATTCAAACACGGTGAAACCGAATGGAACGAAATTTGATACAGAGGTAGCACTAGCAAAGGGCATCTCAGTGTCATGTTTTATATCGCCGCCATATTGAAAGAAACGTAATGGCGGCCACACAAATGTTCAAAGCTTAAGTTAAATTACGACTAACATAACCATCCCATCTCTACCAAACTTTGCAACAACATACCTTTTTGGAGGGAGCATCCTTTGACCAATCTAATAGGTTATTAGCCTAATAGTTTGCGGATGGCGGCCATCTTTATGTCAAAATTGTTTCCCCCTATTAATTCGAACAGGGAGGAACCTAATGGAACGAAATTTGGTACAGAGGTAGCACTAGCAAAGGGCACCTCAGTGTCATGTTTTATATCGCCGCCGTCTTGACTGAAACGTAACGGCGGCCACACGAATGTTCAAAGCTTAAATCAAATTACGATTAACCTAATCATCCGATCTCAACCAAATTTTGCAACTACATACTTTTATGGAGGGAGCATCCTTTGACCAATCTAATAGGTCATTCGCCTAATAGTTTGCGGATGGCGGCCATCTTTGTGTCAGAATCGATTCCCCCCATTAATTCAAACACGGTGAAACAGAATGGAACGAAATTTGGTACAGAGATAGCACTAGCAAAGGGCATCTCAGTGTCATGATTAATATCGCCGCCATATTGACAGAAACGTAATAGCGGCCACACAAATGTTTAAAGCTTAAATCAAATTACGACTAACATAACCGTTCGATCTCTACCAAACTTTGCAACAACATACCTTTATGGAGGGAGCATCCTTTGACCAATCTAATCGGTCATTAGCCTAATAGTTTGCGGATGGCGGCCATCTTTATGTCAAAATTGATTCCCCCTATTAATTCGAACACGGTGGAACCGAATGAACGAAATTTGGTACAGAGGTAGCACTAGCAAGAGGCAGCTCAGTGTCATGTTTTATATCACCGCTATCTTGACGGAAACGTAATCGTGGCCACCCAAATGTTAAAAGCTAAAATGTAATTACGACCAACCTAATAATCTAGTCTCTACCAAATTTTGCAACACCATATCTTTATGTGGGAAACACATTCTGACCAAACTGCAAGAACATCAGCCCAATAGTTTGCAGATGGTGGCCAAGTATGTGTGCAAATCGATTACCCCTATCAATTCAAACACGGCGAAACCGAATTGAACGAAATTTGGTACAGAGGTAGCACTAGCAAAGGGCACCTCATATTCATGTTTAATATCCCTATAGCACGTTGTATTTCAACAAGCTACTACAACCAACATTCAATCATACTCCTTGAAAAGGACAAAGAGTTATAACAATACCCATGCATTTAGGAGAAAGTAGGCTATATGTTCTTTACTGAACATCTTGTTTTACTCTAATATCATTATATCAGAAAGTATGCAAGCCAATAGCTCTAAACCTTGGACACGTATAGTACCTGGCATTCGAGATTAATTTGGAGTAACTAATATACGTCAGTGCTGCCAACATGATTCTAAGCCTGCTGATAGGTCAAATTTTAAAATCCATGTAACTTCTCTACTAACTAATGGATTTAATTCAAAATTGACACAACAATAGATCAAATTATTTCATAATATTTCTGACCAAAACATGTATGTCATTGTTGCTAACATGATTTTACGCGTGCTGTTAGATCCAATGTTTAACTGCATGTAACGTCCATGCTATCATTGGACTTCAACCAAATTTTGTATTCTGTACCTTAAGAGATGGAACTAAGAATATATTCAGTCACCAGGGCTGCCAACTGTAGTTCTCTATTAGGCTACATTATGCCAGGTATACAGTATTTCGAACTAATTAGAAATTTTGATATTACCAACTTAATTTCGTCATTATTCTAGATAGATCCTAGGTAGATTAATCATTGGCATGAATCTTAAATTTTAAGAAAAGTAGGCTCTTTAGTTCGTCACGGAACTTCTTGTTTATCCTGCTGGTCTTACTTAGGACACGAGAAAAGAAAACGAAATTTATAAAATGCTCAGCCGCCATTTTGAAGTTCACATTAAATTCCATTAAAATAGACGTCAATATATTAGCGCTTGTATGAAGGTAAATCGTGGCAATTTTCACATCGCTCGGATGAAAAGTCGCCAGAAAAAAATCATTTTAATATTTAAATTTTGCGTCTCCGCGATGTTAGTTTCGTGCTCACCAGGTTCTTCACGTAACTACTTGTCGACTGTCTCGGGGTGTAATAGCTGGCGCCTCAGGGATCCTGGCTCCTTTCCCGGCTCTGACAGACCCTTGAGGGAAATCTAAAAAGTGCTGGGTTCGATTCCTAGTTCGGTTAACCAGGAAGTGGTTTTCGGTGGTTTCCAACTTCAACTCCATGAAATTGCCGGGATGGTTCGTAACTTAGGGCCACGGCTGCCTCTTTCCCAATCCTCACCTGAATTAGAATTACACACATTTGTACAGCCAACACAAAATTCTGCACACAGCCAAGTACACAGGTTAGTTGTTTGGTTCCTTAGTTTAGGGGCTGCGACAACGTGGTCATGAAGCCCCGTGTACTTTGGGTGTGTGTGGAATCTTACTGATAAGCTGTGTTAATTGTGATGCCTGTATTAGTGTGTGTTATCTGTGTTTAATGCAAACAAGGACTGCAGACAGTAATTTTAAGTAGTTCCTACTTTTGTTACCAAATGCTACCATCCACGACACCTAGCTTGTGGACCTGCCTACTAGATGGCATCGCATACAGCACCTGGCGGTGAACGTTGAAACTAACAGAGCGTTATCTAGTCTAACCTTCAAATTTTGGCTTCACATAAGTGTAGTTAGTGGAAGGTTCTTTTTCATGCCATAAATATCTGACATGGGACCGCCAGCTTTACTTCCCCTCCGAAGGAAGGCATACTGAGGGATTTTTAACGCTCTTAAAAAATCCGACGACTTCGGCCGGGTTTGAACCCGTTATCTTGGGCATAGAAGCTCAGCATGCTGCCAACTACGCCATCTAAGCCGCCCAAGTACACAGGGCTAAATGACCACTATATCCGAGCCCCTTAAATGAAACAACAACAACAACAACGCAAAACTGAGACGAGCTGGATTCGATTCCCACCCTGGCCGTCCTGGAAGTGTTTTACCATGGTTTCGCATTCCTACTCCAGGCAATGCCAGGGATGATTTCCAATTTAAGGCCTCATCTCACATGCATTATCCCTTAGTGATAGGCAAACAGCTTGACCACTGCGCCATTACGCTCTCATTCTAGGATAGGAGTATTGCCCCAGGACTTGAAGAAAAGTGGCATTTTGGCAGTAACTTGGGGGGAGTATGAGCATGACGGGGAGAAACGCGATTCGATATGCTCACATACAGCTTCGATTTGTAGTCAGGTTGCGTGATTTAAGGGGCATTTGTACTGAATTTACAGACTGCCATATTTCTGAATAGAATCTTCTGAAATTTTAACGTCCAACGTTAAGCCAAAAATTAGCATGAAAAATTGAAATTGTTCATTTAATTTTCAATATAGTGAACCCATCTGTAATTGGTTCAAGCGTCGAATCCATAATTTATTTGCAAAAGAAGAGAGGAATAATACAGTCTTTAGAATGACTTGAAAAGATGTTAAGAAGTGGGCTGTTATAATGTGGCGCAAGAATGGGTGACCACGAGTCATGCGGACGTGAGATCATGCTTGACGCATCGATAAGGAGCTGGCTCATGATTATAAATAGAACGATAAAAACTTTCCACGACGAGTAAGAGAGAAGAGGTTTCGGAAATAGACCTTACTCAGCGAGAAAATGACAACCTCGCAATGGTGCAAGAAGAGAAATAATTAGAATTAAGCCATTTGCGAGCATTTAAGTAATGAAAGAAACACATCACTGTTGATCATTTTGGAATAGAGATTTTTGTGTGGGGAAAAAGTTTATAATATATGCACAGGAAAGAACTGCAGACGTAGCATGACGTCGTTAGTAATTCCCCGAGACCAGAGTTGGTAGGAATGGAAAAATAAACCTCAACGCCCACATATCTGAGGGGACAAATAATTTAATATCTTCGAATTGTGCGATCGATTTTCATGATCAAAGAAACCAGTTTACGTTTAGAACAAGAGCTTTCCAGAGATATATTTTTCAAAATTATACGACTATTACTTTAGAAGTTAGTGCTGGAGAAGACGCGGATTTTATCTTTTTGCCGCCGATTACGATATAAACCCTGGAGGTGCCAGGAGGAGAATGCAGTTATTGTCAGCCTACGGGCGTGACACTGTGTCACTATCATCGTTAATGCAGTTTCAGACAGCCCGAGGGGGCGTCACTGTGTCACAACACATTCAGTTTTTCCGAGAGCCCGAGAGGGGGAATCCGGCTGTTTCAAGTACATGCAGTCTTTACCAGACCTTGAGAGGTCGTGTTACGCTGTATCACCAACGAGCACCCCGTATGGGAGTGGCCGTGCAGTATCGTCATTAGTATCGCCTTGTGGAGACATATTAGAATCCTATTATAGGAATAATATCGGCAAGCTTCAGACTTTATAAAGTTCACAAGTATAGTCAAAAGTTTAGGCTGTGAACTTGAGAAATAACAGGCGATAGGTACTTGAATATAATAGTTCAGTTAAAGAACCGACGCATCATAAGGTTTCGAAGTACCCAAGGAAAGTGAAATAGACAGTCTATCTACGTTAAGGAACCCAAGCAGGGTAGAACGAAATAATAACGCCTAGTGTCCAGGAAATCAAGGTGACTAGAGCGCAGGACGATAAAAATTAGGAATTGTAGTTCCAGGCTTTGTCTAGGTAGACAAATGAACAGTAAACATTGGGGAATACTCCAATAAGCTACGAATCAAGGTAACAGAAAGTACAAGGAAATTACTAGGTCACCGATAAACAGTTCGAGCTATCGAGATAGTAATACATCAAGGACAGACTTTTATTTAGACGAACAAGTTAGCGTCTAGCAAGATACGACATCGTGCAGGAAATATATAGTAGCCGATAGTCAAACCCAGGATTAGAAGATCAGCCGTTCCAGTGAAGTTTAGTTCGATCGAGACTTTCCATCATCTCGTCAGAATAGGAAGCCGACGTGCTATAGTGCAACCCTTGGAAACGGGAAAGGAAAAGAAATCACGTGTGTAAGGCGAATAATTAACGCCTAAGTGATAATTTGTTTTATGTAATGTAAATATAGTGAAATTTTTGAGTGTAATATTTTAGTGAATTGTATTGTGTTAAGTGAAAACGAATACAAAATGGTATCCATTATGTTCCAAGTGATTAAGATAAATATTTTATGTGGTGTTAAAAAGTGTCATCGAGTGTAATTATAACCATGAAAATGGCTTAAGAAATAGTTGGTGGGCGAAAATGTTCCATCGTTGGAGAATTCGGTCGCTGACCGTACCGTCATGTGAGTAACTATTTCATTATTATGTGTTTGGGAAGATTTGCGTATAATCCTCATGAGAGAGAGAGAGTAGGGATGTTTAATAACAGGTGAAAGAATGATTGCGCGATCTGAACGATTCATTTGAGAGAAATATAATAAATATGTGAAATATAAATGAATCCCTTGTGAAATGTGTTCAGTAAAATATCAGTGTAATTGATAAATGATATAAATATGAGAAAGCAAGCGTAATAATAATAATTATAATTATTATACAAATGAATGAATATTGTGATGAATTTTATATTGAAAATAGTAGCTTCCGAGCTCCTTTAGACGAATAAATACATGTTATGAATACATGTTCTTTAAGGTAAAAATGATTATTGTTATGGGAAGAAGAGTAATATATTTTGAGATGTAGATCAAACGTTGATTTTGAATTTATTTAGTTCTTTGAAGGCAACTTGGCTAATTAATGTATGAGCGACATGTAGCGCCTTGTAGTAATTTATCACGCTAGGAATGCGTTGAAATGCTCGGTAAAAGTAATTATGGGGGAGAGTTAGTCGTGGGGGAATGAACTGTATAAGCCCTAAAAGTTGTGATAGTGATCACGAGGCATTGTGTGTTGTATGTTAAAAGGGTGCTATTTATGTTGTATTATGAGCGCTGGTAAAAGGCAAGGCCTGCCCTAAGTCGCTAATGTTATAAGCTCTCCAAATTGGGATACTGCTCCCGAGGCATTTGAAAGGATCGAACTCAGAGTCGTCCGTGTTGAAGCCCCTTAATATTGGTTGTATTATTGAATTTTTCTTACCCGCTAATGAGGACACTTCATAATTATTATATACCGAAGCTAAGAGAATAGGTCTGTTGAACCTAAATATGTTGTTTTATGAATTTGTATTAGATGCCTTGTCATTCAGAGAATTGCATTTGAAACAGCTGTGTGGAAAGCTGATGTAGCCAGTCCCTTGTGAAAGCAAGACTGTGAGCTCTCTTCTCTCCCTGCAATAAATCACGCCAAGTAGTTAAGATTAGACCCTTACCCGCTGGTAGTGTGGTAGGTTAGGACGGACTGTCTGAGTCATAATATACACAGAAGTGTTTAAAGATTGTTTGAACGACCCGGTCTTTGAACCGAGGGCACTATATATAAATTATTGTCGCTTGCAGAGTTCAGATCGTTGCTTTCTTATAATATAATGGTCTTTTAGGACAAAAATGATAAATCCCTAACTTTATTGTTTAATAATTCAGTGATTCACGAGTTCTATTGAAGACATTAGATTCCGGGAGTAATCTTAAGTTTGACTTGTTCAGTAGTCTTCTGTAGCTCGGGAGTACGCAAACTTTTCCCAATCACGGTAGTGGTTGTTAGCTTGAGAGAGAGGGATGGTAACATGTGAGCCTTGTGAAAGCCCAAATTTAATTGATGATTAGCCATACTTTGATAATTATGATTAAAATATATACTCATGTAAATAGTTATTGATGTATATTAAATTGATAAACAGTGTATGTAAACATTACCGAGCCATTTGGAGCTCGCTATTTTAAAGAATTTGAATTGACACCATATGGAAGTGAAACTTAGTTGAAGTTTGTTGGTTTTTGGAAAACCAGTCATTATGATTTTGTAATTGTTTTATATGAATTCCTTGTTCAACTTTGGACAAGTGTGAAGTGGAGTGTCAGTATTTTTATTTGTTTAATTTTTGTAGCGCCATATTTTTTGATAATTAAATGTTTTAAATAGTAGGAGTTGATTTTTGTTTATTTTTGGAAGTGTATCCTCTGCTTAATCCAAAGTGTGTAAGTCACAGAGTGGGAGAACAAACCATGAACCCCGATACTCCCGATTGAGCATTGCTGGCAAACTGTGATTTGCATATTTCATTGTTGAATGGGCACAATAGGCCCTATACGAATTTTCCGTAAAATATTCACTCAAAGTGATCAAAAATAAAAATCTTCCACACGCATTAGCAATTCAATTACAAATTCACTATTATGATATTAGTACATCGACAAACATTTGCAACAACTTAACTGATATAATATCTGAGTAATTTCAGGCACCAGCTGTACTGTTATTATTACAATACGTCCATATTTACAAAAACAAAAGTTTGATGCTTTTCAGTCGGTGAACACGATTGTACCCAAATGAGATGGGTTATTCCCTAATCCTGAAAAAGATTTACATGAGATTAATAAATACATCTCATGTACATGTTTTTCAGGAACGCACCATTTTCGAAATGAATGTTTTAATTCAGTCAACACTATTGTTCCCAATTGTAATGAGTGCTTCCCTAAACCTGAAAAAAATTACATTAGATTAACGAATGAGTAAATTCACTTGGATGACCGGTTGCGATCGTCAAACGATCTTCATCAGATCCTTTACAATTAGGCTCTTAAATCTACAGTATATCTACAAATATGTGGGTGATGTTATTTACAATATGTAGGCCTACATTTATTTAATTTCAGCAGCTATTATAAACTAGCGCAACTTGTCAAGATTATTAGTTATGTACAAAAATGCCAGCAATTTTTTTTAGTTGGTTGATGCCAGAACTGTCGTTTCTGTCGTTTATTCATCTTCAGACCTTTAATCTCTTGAGGAAGATCTTAACGGTTACATCTCACTATTCCTCATGGAAACAAATGTAAGATATTGTTAGTGCTTATTGACCTTAAAGTTTGCTTGTTTAGTGTGAACAATATCTTGACAAAATTCGGAAAAAACTTATGCCTCCCTTCTAATAGGTCATGAAATATTTTCACGGTAGAATTCAAATTCAGGATTTCTGACAGTTCTGTGACAATCGTCAGTATCCTCGCTCATAAAGGATTAGCAATATTGCAAGGGTTTGACATTATACCAGCACCGACATTCTAAATGTAAAATGAGTGTGAATCAACCTCAAAGGTGGCAACACTGACCCTAGACGGCGTTAGCCTGAAGGCCCCCTGCCGGTGAAGAGGGTTGAGGTTACGACCACCCCACCCGCCTGCCAGTCAAATACCTAACGAGATCTGTCGGCGCTACACAAGCACATAAATGATTCTTTCAATGCATTTAAACACGCTCATTCATTTTAATTATAGCTTTATAATATTCTATATTTATCATTTAGACCCACTCTAATGAAACAGATGACTGAGCTTAACGCCTCCGGACAAGTTCATTTGTAGGTATGACGTGAGGTTAGAAGAGCCATTTACAACACAGAAGTTATTAACTCGTTTCGTATATTAATTGTTAGGTTAGGAGATCTAGAAATATTCTTTGCATTTATTACGTGAAGTGAACTAATTTACGTGTGCTCACAAACAGAAGAGGAGGATTCTTGCTTTTAGACTGGGAGGTCTTCATAGCTGCTGTATACAGGATGTAGCCTATATAAATTGATGTTCATAAATTGTTAGGGATTCGATCGAATAAATCTTCTACAATAGAGACGCAATGATCAACAAGCAGTTCCGCGAAGAACTAAGGCCTATTTTCATATATCCTACTTATGTTAATTGTCTCTATCAACATACAGTATTTCAGTTTGATTGATGTAAAAGATTCGTAGATAATGAGAACCGTCTAAGCATCTTGGATGGTCGCCATGTTGGATTGTTATATGTATAGGGCATAGACATTGCTGTGGACACTACATTTCAACGCCCAAAGGATTATAAATGCCGTGAGAGATATAAGAAAATCCTTTTGGTTCAAGTCTGGTGACCGAGCAGGCTAGGCTATGGATCCCTTTGTTCGGAAAACAGTTATGAAGATGCTGGTGAATAACTAGGCTACAATGAGATGGAGAACCTCAGTGTTTGAGGCGTATTACATAATCAGGGGCCACTGCTATATATTTCTTTCGTAACTCCCTAACATAACAAGAATTTATGGAATGATGCTCATATGAACGGTTGTGGACACCAATTTAGATACACCCTGTCTATAGTGTATACCATCTCTCCAGGCCCTCACACCTACTGGATAATTCCAACTTTGATCATTTCTGAGCACACTGAGAAAAAAGTAATGTTTTCTCTTTAATTCACAACGGGATCGTTGTACTACAATCTGGTTAATTCTGAGAACATGTGCCGAAACTTCGTTGAAATGTGGTAAACGTAGTATTTCTGTCCATACAATTCAACACTTAGTGAATAGATAATAATGACATCAAGGAGAATGGACAGATTTGCTTTTCATGACACCAGTCACTTTGTTGTTGTTGTTGTTGTTGATTCTCTTAGGGGCTTTGTGACACCGTAGTCATGTAACTCCATGTATTTAGATTTGTGTGTGGAATCTGTATGATAACCTTTGTCATTGTTATGGCTGTGGTGTATATTTGTAACTAAGGCCAGGATTCGTGGGCAACGATCTCAGTATTTGCATGCAGTAGAAGTGGGTAACCACGAAAGACCACTTCTAGGATAGTTGTGGTGGGATTCGAACCCAACTCTTTTCACTTTGGCCTCATGAGGCTAAGTGTACTCCGTTCCAACCCTCAAACCAGAATTGAAAATGTTTGTAGAGCCAGGAATGGAACCATGGACCTTTTGCATCCAGAGTATCGAAACGTATCATGAGACCACAAAAGGCGGCAGGGCTGGAAACACCCCGTGCTTTAATCTCATCTAACAGTCCAACATGGACAACAGGCGTTTGATTGACTGATTGTTTATTTAAGGATTAACTTACATACAGTATATAGGATTAAAAAGTTCTATTGGATGTATACATGACAATACAGCATGATCAAAAATCATTAAATTTAACAAACTATGTTCTATATTAGGGAGCCTCCGTGGCTTAGGCGGTAGAACGCCGGCCTTTCACCGCTGGGTCCGTGGTTCAAATCCCGGTCATTCCATGTGAGATTTGTGCTGGACAAAGCGGAGGCAGACAGTTTTTTCTCCGGGTACTCCGGTTTTCCCTGTCACAAATTTCATTCCATCAACATTCTCCACTCTCATTTCATTTCATCTGTCATTCATTTAATCATTGCCCCGAGGGAGTGCGACAGGCTTCGGCAGCCGGCACAGTTCATACCCTCGCCATACCCTCATACCCTCATTCATTCCATTCCCTGACACGGTCGGTCGACTGGAAGCAGGCTGTGGATTTTTATTTTCATTCTATATTAAAAGTACACTCAAATTATCTATGTAAGTTACTGGCTGCGTAGCTCAGTGGTAATGTTCTCGCCTAATGAGCTCAAGAGAGCGGGATCGAATCCCGGTACAGTCAGTTGACATTTGAGGGTGCGCAATTTTCCGGCATCCTTGAGTCTCTCAAAGCCGCAGAAGTTAAAAGGGCCGTAAAACTAATAATATTAATTATTATCTATTTAAAACCGGAATGGAGAATTTGCTCAAGATAGAAAGAAGAATTTTAAGAAGGATTTATGGTCCTAGGAAAACACAGGAAGGTTATAGACTGAGATCCAGTGCAGAAATTTATAGTAAAATCGACAACCTTGAAGTGATGATCAGAAAACGGCGACTTCAGTTCTATGGACATATGGTCCGCATGGATTGCTCAAGGTTAAACAAACAAATTTTTGATAAAATCTGGAACTATAAAGGACAAGGAGGCTATGTAAAACAAATGAAAGAAGAACTTCAAAAATTCAAAATAACTGAAGAAGATTGTCTAAATCGAATAGAGTACAGAAAAATGTGGCCTCAAAATGCTTGTCGGCGAGAAGAAGAATCTCAACAGAGGAGAATGGACTGCTGAAAGAAGAGCTGCGCAGTCGACCAGGATAAAAGACTTCTGGAAGAGAAAGAAGGAAACTAGACCTGTAAAGAAGTGATATTTGCGTGGTCCTTGTTGGCCTGTCCGCGGTGTAGGCCTATATATTAAAATAAATCCTCTATGCACTTGCCACGAGCTCGTAATTCTCTTTAATTGCCAGCTACAGCCCGCCATTTGTGCACTGGTAAGGTATCTCTTAAGTGCAGACCGATGAGAATTCTCACAGATATACAACTTTTACAGATGAGGTACAAATGTATGATTTATTGAATTTGGCCGTATGTTGGTGAGGTACCTGCAAGGTGACTTGAGTGAAGCTATTAAATCGAACATGATCGTCCTCCATACGGGAGTAATGATTATAGAGGTATGGTGAGAACTTGTGTTGAAGTGTAGTATATTAATAGTTAAAATAGTTGCCACGGTGAATGAGTGGTTATCGTGTCAGAATACCAACCCCAAGCTTGCAGGTTAATTCCTGGCCGTGGTAAGTGGATTTATGAAAAGCGAAAAAAATCACGGCACGCATGTCGTACGTTGTTGGCATTTAAATGAAACCATTTGAATTCAGTAGGCCGTGTTCATAATGAAAAAATTAATCTTGGGATTTTCCGCCAACATAAAGTTACTCCTTTCTCTACAAGAGAGCGCTACAGTGTCACGGAACTTAGGCTAGGTATCTAACTCCCTTGACTTTCATAGCCCTCAAAGGAACGAGAAAATTCGACATGTAAGCTGCCCTCTTGGCGTCAAATAATGAAGCTTGCACCCGGCTTCCGAGGCCATACGATATTCTAATTATTATAGTTATAATTACCTTAGCCAGTAAACTTCACTCATTCAATTTAAGCCACTGAAGCTGAATGGAGTATAATTAGAAAGCCTGATCGTTACAAAGACTAACTTGATCCATAAATATTTAAAATTCAACTGATTGTTATTTTGGAATTTTCATACTGTATCATATTGACTTCAATTTTATTGCTCTTTGTAAACAGAAAGGATATCAGTAGCTTACACTAGATAACACTTCGTGTCGTAAAGCTGACGCGTTGCTTATTTAGCCAGATAAAGTACATGATCTATGGGCGGCTTCGGTGGCGTAGTCAGTAGCATGCTGAACTGCTATGCCCAAGATCGCGGGTTCAAACCAGGCCGAAATTGTCGGATTTTTAAGAGCGTTAAAGTCCTTCTTTCGGAGGGGAAGTCCATGTCGTAGATTTATGGCTTGAAAAAGAACCTACCTCTACAATTGGTAGTGTGTAGCAAAATTTGTAGGTTATTTGGCTAGGAACGCTCTATCAAGTTCCAACGTGTGCCGGTGGGTGTCAGTGACGTCTAGTAACCAAAGTTGGAACTACTTGAAATTGAACTTTCCCAGTTTCATTCATCTTCATTCATTTTATCTCATCCACATGTTACTGTATTTGTAGCTCACCTCATGGGTGTCCACATAAAAGCAGCTACAAACTTTAGCGAGCTGAACATGTCCTCCGTCACTCGGACACGCCATACGCTAAATAAATAAATGTGGTCTATGAAGCGATTGTTAATCATAAAGTAGTTCATACGCAGATGGGAATCTGAAACACCTATTCTCAGTTCTTCTAGTGAACCCCGCTCCATCCGTCATACCAGAATTAAGTTGCTTGGCAGAGCCAGTAACCGAGCCCAGAATATATGGGACAGGAGTAGCACAATCTGTTGTCCACTGAAGGTGGTTTCAGAAACGAAACAAGTAGTTCCGTAATGAACTATATAGCCTATTTTCATATATCCTGCTCATGTTAATTGCCTCTATCAACATACAAAATTTCAGTTAAATTGCTGTAACAGATTCGTAGATATTGAGAACCGTCTAAATATTTCAGATGGTCGCCAGGTTGGATTTTTATTTTTATTAAGATTATAGTGTACGTGTGGTATTCAAACTTCAATCGCATGATTAGAACACAAGAAGTAAAAACGAGATTTTAAAATTACGCACAGCAGCCATCTTGTGATTATGCAAACAATTGAAATAAATTAGATGCCAGTGGATCAATATTTGTATAAGCATTTAACGTGCAACGTTTCACGGCACTCGGATAGTTAATTCGCGAGAAACGTCCATTTAAATATTTATACTTCGCGTCACCGCCATGTTGGATTTGTGCTCACCAGGTTACTGAAAGTCCTATAGGTGAACATATGTTCATAGTCACTAGGAACATAAAAATTTCAACTTGGTTGCTGTAAAAGATTCATAGATATTGAGAATCGTCTAAATATTTCGGAAGCTCGCCATTTAGGATTGTTATATGTATAGGCCATAGAGTTATGTACCATTCAAGGACAATTATTGCCTAGGTTCATTATTCAAACTTTCACTTCGATCGCATGATTACGACACAAGAAATAAAAACTTAATTTTAAAATTTCGCACAGCCGCCATCTTGAGGTTATGTAAACAATTGAATTAAATTAGATGGCAGTGCATTACAATCTGCAAAATCATTTACTGTACCACATTTCACTGCGCTCAGAGAGTTAAATCACGAGAAAAGTCTATTAAAATATTTCAAATTCGCTTGGTCGCCATGTTCGTTTTGTACTTTACAGGTTTATGAAATATGCATAGGTAAACTTGTATCAGTACCCTTTATCACCGTACAAAATTGCAGGGTAATATCTGTAATAGTTTCGGAGATATAGAATGTCAGTGAAATATTTCGCACAGCCGCCATTTTGAGGTTATGTAAACAATTGAACTAAATTAGACTCCAGTGCATTACAGTGTGTATAAACAATTGCTGTACCAAATTTCATTACGTTTGGATAGTTAAATCGTGAGAAAAGTCTATTTAAAAGTCTCAACTTCGCTTGGCCGCCATGTTGGTTTTGTAGTCACCAGGTTTTTGAAAGTTTCATAGGTGAACTTCTAGTAGTGCCCTTTATCACCGTGCACAATTTCAGGGTGATATCGGTAATAGTTTCGGAGATATTGAATGCTAGTTAAATATTTCGCACAGCCGCCATGTTGGATTGGTGAGCCGTAACAAAATTTGAGGGACACGGTCGAGGTCGCCGGGAATAGCGCTATGAACTCACTGAGTTTCATTGATATCGCTCTAGCCGTTTAGATTTTAATAGGGGGACACACACACGCACCTCACACACACACACACGCACACACACACAAACACGGACAAAAGGTGATCTCATAAGCCTATTTTTTCAAAATTGAAAATAGGCTAAAAATATACATCTTCGCGGAACGTGGTCATAATTTACTAATCTCCTACAGTTAATCTTAAAATTACCCATCAATAAGGAGAGCTTCAGAATAAGCATGCATATTGTTACTTGTCATAACCGCACACGTAACACTGTACATTTATATTTTTAGAATGGATAACCTAGGTTAATTTCATTGAAGTATATTTCATATTCATTTATGCCCTGCCGTATAATGAAGTTCTATGAATATATTCATTCACCAAACGCTGTTTCGCACAGTAATTGTATTAGGAAATATAATTGCCTGATCATACAAACATACATATTCATGAAACACATACTTCTCAAGGTATTCTGGTAAAAAAGAAGCACCAGAATTACAGAATACCTGGACTAATCGAATTACTTCTACTTTTCATTTTAAAAAATATCACCTGGTGCTATACAGGACAATGACTTGATGACACAAAGGAGAAAAAACCTGCCTTGAAGAGCACGTTACCTGACAATGAACGTTTGCACTGTTGTGGTTTCTCCACGGGGATCACAACCAGTGAGATGACGATTTTCCTGATGTGACTGAGTGTCGCATTGCTTGCTTATACAACTCGA
The DNA here is from genome assembly GCA_946902985.2 of Meconema thalassinum. NCBI lineage: Eukaryota > Metazoa > Arthropoda > Insecta > Orthoptera > Tettigoniidae > Meconema > Meconema thalassinum. The sequence continues at coordinate 2,092,815,451 of OX336388.2, read as the reverse complement.
GCCGTACCCCTTAAATCGTGCACCACAGTCACAAGGGCTGCTGAAGCCAAGTCCGGATATCGCAGGTTCAAATACCGCCACTGACAGCAGCTATCCTGAGTGTGGTTTTTCACCGAGTTTTTCCTCACTCCCTCCAGGTATCATCATCATCATCATCATCATATTCATTTCCCCTTTTCTAGTTGACACTGGGTGGGGGCAATTATGGTTCCTCTCCACTTTGTTCTGTCGTTCCACCATTCCTCTTCCGACACAGTGTTCCAATCCAGGTTCCGTTTTCTAATACTATTCTCCACCGAGTCCATCCAACGCATTCTTGGTCATCCTCGTCCTCTCTTCCCTGTCATCTGTCGTTCCAGTGCTCGTCTTGGTAGCCTTACTTCATTCGTCCGTTTGACATGTCCTAACCATCTCAATCTGTTTTGCACCAGTTTGTCATTTAGTTTCTGTACTCCCAGTTCTTTCCGTATATCTTCATTTCTCACTCTGACCCTCCTCGTTTTCTGGACCATACTTCTCAGGAATCTCATCTCAGCTGCTTGTACTCTGCTCTCATCCCTCTTAGTCATTGTCCAAGTTTCTGCTGCATATGTCATTATAGGAACATAATATGCTTTGTACATAACTTCTTTAGCCTTAATTGGTATATCCTTGTTCCATACTAGTCCCCGTACCTGTTGGTAGAAAGCACTCCCGAGTTGTATTCTTCTGCTAATTTCCAAATCTAGTCTTCCATCTTCAGGCAGTTCACTTCTCAAGTATTTGAAGTGTTTCACTACTTCCAATTCCTTATCTCCTACTTTGATTACTCCTTTTCCTTCTTTCTTATCTCTACTCATCACCACTGTTTTACTCTTCTCCATACGCATGGATAATAACTTCCCTCACATGAAGTCCTAGGGCGCCTACATCATCCCTGTCCCGAATACAGTTACATACAGTCATCATATAAATACAGGTTATCAGACAAATTCTTCACTCATCAACTACACGGGGATGATGACAAAGATATCCGAAGCCCCTAAAATGAATTAACAACTACAAAAAACTTACTTGTGCTGGGCTTCAATCTGTCATATTCCCTGTCGACCGGCCTTGATAAACGCTGTTACTCTTCCGGCTCAAATTACACTAGCATGTCCGAGACCTAGAGTGTATTTCATTTCCCTGCCTTCATTGACCCTTGCCTTTTATCTCCTGATACCCTCATTGTTTGAGGGATCCTCTACCTTTTACCCTCTACCTTACATCCCATGAATCTCGGCTGGTGAGCTTGTAAGTTTGCGACTTCAAGAAATTCCTGACCTGGGACCGTTTATTCTCTTTTTCCTGCCATCTTGAGGGGGACTCTTACCTTCGTATTTTATGGCTCTATTGTTTTCCTAGTCCCTCAATCCTCAATGCAGAATTATGTGATCGATCCGGGGAAATGTGTGTGTGTCAGTCTGTCCTTCTGTCTGTCTGACTGTGTGTGTCGTCCCCCCCCCCCCTATCAACTCCTAAACAGCTGCAACAATCGAAACCAAATTTAGTAAGAGTAAAGATGTATACCAGAATATCTCACATCCATATTTGAAAATGATGTCAGTGCTACCAACTGCTGAAGAAACGCACTAGAAATTTGAGATCCATGTTGGATATCATGGAAGGTATGCATGGGGGCCATTCCAAAATTGGCACACATGTAGATAATACTATTTCAGTTTAATTTCCAGGAGGACATACATGACAGTGTTGCCAAAATAATTTTAAGCCTTCTGATAGGTCTAAATTTAAATGCTTATAACTTCTACACTATTAATTGGATTTCAACCAAATTTTGTATGTAATATGTTTACATAAACAGATATGACTGAGTGTATTCTTAAGAGTCACCAGGGCTGCCAACTGTTAATAATTGCTCTCTCTATTTTCTTCATCCAAATACCAATATATCAGAAATTATGCAAGCTGACAGCTTTAAACTATGCACACGTATAGTACCTGACATTTTAGATTAATTTGGAGTAACTTATATACCTCAGGTCTACCAACATGATTCTAAGCCTGCCGATAGGACCAATTTTCAAATACATGTAACTTCTATACTATCAGTTGGATTTCAACCAAATTTCGTAAGTGCTATGTGTAACATAACAGATATGACTATACGTATTCTTAAGAGCAATCAGGGCTGCCAACTGTTAATAAATGATGTCTATATTTTTTACCCTAATATCAATATATCAGAAAGTATGCCAACCAACAGCTCTATATTTTGCTTACGTATAGCACCTGACACTCTAGATTAATTTGGAGTAATTAATTTAAGACAGTGCTACCAACATGATTCTAAGCTCGCTGATAGGTCCAATTTTAAAATACATGTAACTTCTATACTAACAAATGGATTTCATCCAAAATTGGCACAACAAGATATCATAATATTTCCGATTATTTCTAACCAGCAGACGCATGACATCGTTGCCAACATGCTTTTACGCGTGCTGATAGATCCAATGTCTAACTGCATGTAACGTCCATTGGACTTCAACCAAATTTTGTATTCTGTACCTTAAGAGATGGAACTACGAATTTATTCAGTCACCAGGGCTGCCAACTGTAGTGCTCTATTAGGCTACGCTATACTAGGAATATTTCGAAATAATTAGACATTTCGATAATACCAACTTAATTTCGTCATTATTCTAGATAGGTTCATATAGCCTACTGTACAATAATCATTGGAATGAAAAATAGGCTCTTTAGTTCGTCACGGAACTTCTTGTTTTTCATTGTTGTCGTTTGTAACAAGTTAGTAGTAGCTTTAAGAGTAGAAATAGTTATCATTATCATCACCATCATTGGGCAGATAACCTCGCTGTTTCACCCATTAAAATAATAGCCAACACTGCTTGTGTTAGTAGTGGTTACCGACTTTGTCGATCTTCCAGGACAACAATCTGCATGTGAAAGCAGTCAAATTAAAACGGGAAAAGACGCCCATGAATTGTTATTGAACATTGGGTTCGATTTCTGCCTCAGCCATCTTAGAAGCGGTTTGCCACTTTTTCTACAGGCGAATGCTAGATTGTACCTAAATTAAGGCCATTTCCGCCTGCAACACATACATTAGCCCTAAGTACAAATACACACACATGAACTGACATCAAATGATACAGGTTATCAGACAGATTCTTCACACTCCCAGGTACACGGGTTTATAAGACCATGTAGTCACAAAGTTTCTGTTGCTGCATATTTTGATTTTTTTGGGGCTAAGCGAGAACATGGTCATGTAGCCCCATGTATGTAGAATTAGTCTGAGAACACTGTGATGTCTTTAATTGTGTGTGTACTTGTAATTGAGGTAGGATTTGCTTAGGAGTTAGCTACCATCCCGACATTTGCCTGGAGTAGAAGTTGGAATACACGGACAACCACTTCCGGGATGGCTTAGATAGTAATAGAACCCGTCTCTTCTCAGTTTTGCCTCAAACTAGAATTACATTTCTTGGCATAGCCTAGATGGGAATCGAACCTAGGCTTTTGCTGTGACAGCCCACTAAGCAACGAGGTGGACTGTCACAAAGTGAATCAACTCTTAGAATGTCATTACACAAGAAAACTTGAAGCTTCTGTTCAATAGAAGAGATAATTCAATGTACACTTCAGGGCCGTAAAACCCCTCGCAAACGTGGGTGGATCAAATTTAAAAACTGCGGTTCACTACCTACCAGAGATATTTTAAAGTTGAAGACTTGAAAGCTTGAAATAACACGGTAATAAAACCCTAATGCTATATTAAAACAAGATGTTCAGTAAAGAACATATAGCCTACTTTCTCCTAAATACATGGGTATTGTTATAACTCTTTGTCCTTTTCAAGGAGTATGATTGAATGTTGGTTGTAGTAGCTTGTTGAAATACAACGTGGTATAGGGATATTGAACATGAATATGAGGTGCCCTTTGCTAGTGCTACATCTGTAAAAAAAATCGTTCAATTCGGTTTAACCGAGTTTGAATTGATAGGGGGAATCGATTTGCACACATACTTGGCCACCATCTGCAAACTATTGGGCTGATGTTCTTGCAGTTTGGTCAGAATATGTTTCCCACATAAAGATATGGTGTTGCAAAATTTGGTAGAGACTAGATTATTAGGTTGGTCGTAATTACATTTTAGCTTTTAACACTTGGGTACCGCGATTACGATTCCGTCAAGATAGCGGCGATATAAAACATGGCACTGAGGTGCCCTTTGCTAGTGCTACCTCTGTACCAAATTTCGTTCCATTCGGTTTCACCGTGTTTGAATTAATAGGGGGAATTGATTTTCACATAAAGATGGCCGCGATCCGCAAACTATTACGCGAATGACCTATTAGATTGGTCAAAAGATGCTCCCACCATAAAGGTATGTTGTTGCAAGGTTTGGTAGAGATCGGATAGTTATGTTAGTGGTAATTTAACTTAAGCTTTGAACATTTGTGTGGCCGCCATTACGTTTCCGTCAAGATGGCGGCGATATAAAACATGACACTGAGGTGCCTTTTGTTAGTACTACCTCTGTACCAAATTTCGTTCCATTCGGTTGCACCGTGTTCGAATTAATAGGGGGAATCGATTTTCACACAAAGATGGCCGCCATCCGCAAACTATTAGGCTAATGACTTATTCATTTGGTCAAGGATGCTCCCCCCATAAAGGTATGTTGTTGCAAAATTTGGTAGAGATCGGATGATTAGGTTAGTCGTAATTTGATTTAAGCTTTGAACATTTGTGTGGCCGCCATTACGTTTCCGTCAAGATGGCGGCGATATAAAACATGACACTGAGGTGCCTTTTGTTAGTACTACCTCTGTACCAAATTTCGTTCCATTCGGTTGCACCGTGTTCGAATTAATAGGGGGAATCGATTTTCACACAAAGATGGCCGCCATCCGCAAACTATTACGCTGATGACCTATTAGATTGGTCAAAGGATGCTCCCTCCATAAAGGTATGTTGTTGCAAAGCTTGGTAGAGTTCGGATAGTTATGTTAGTGGTAATTTAACTTAAGATTTGAACATTCGTGTGGCCGCCATTACGTTTCTGTCAATATGGCGGCGATATAAAACATGACACTGAGATTCCCTTGGTTAGTGCTACCTCTGTACCAAATTTCGTTCCATTAGGTTTCACCGTGTTTGAATTAATAGGGGGAATTGATTTTCACACAAAGATGGCAGCCATCCGCAAACTATTAGGCTAATGACCTATTCATTTGGTCAAAGGATGCTTCCTCTATAAGGGTATGTTGTTGCAAAATTTGGTAGAGATCAAATGATTAGGTTAATCGTAATTTGATTTAAGCTTTGAACATTTGTGTGGCCGCCATTACGTTTCCGTCAAGATGGCGGCGATATAAAACATGACACTGAGGTGCCTTTTGTTAGTACTACCACTGTACCAAATTTCGTTCCATTCGGTTGCACCGTGTTCGAATTAATAGGGGGAATCGATTTTCACACAAAGATGGCCGCCATCCGCAAACTATTACGCTGATGACCTATTAGATTGGTCAAAAAATGCTCCCTCCATAAAGGTATGTAGCTTCAAAATTTGGTAGAGATCGGATCATTAGGTTAATCGTAATTTTATTTAAGCTTTGAACATTCGTGTGGCCGCCATTACGTTTCAGTCAAGATGGCGGCGATATAAAACATGACACTGAGGTGCCCTTTGCTAGTGCTACCTCTGTACCAAATTTCGTTCCATTCGGTTTCACCGTGTTTGAATTAATAGGGGGAATTGATTTTCACATAAAGATGGCCGCGATCCGCACACTATTAGGCGAATGACCTATTAGATTGGTCAAAGGCTCCCTCCATAAAGGTATGTTGTTGCAAAGTTTGGTAGAGATCGGATAGTTATGTTAGTGGTAATTTAACTTAAGCTTTGAACATTCGTGTGGCCGCCATTACGTTTCTGTCAATATGGCGGCGATATAAAACGTGACACTGAGATTCCCTTGGTTAGTGCTACCTCTGTACCAAATTTCGTTCCATTCGGTTTCACCGTGTTTGAATTAATAGGGGGAATTGATTTTCACACAAAGATGGCCGCCATCCGCAAACTATTAGGCTAATGACCTATTCATTTGGTCAAAGGATGCTTCCTCTATAAGGGTATGTTGTTGCAAAGTTTGGTAGAGATCGGATAGTTATGTTAGTGGTAATTTAACTTAAGCTTTGAACATTCGTGTGGCCGCCATTACGTTTCTGTCAATATGGCGGCGATATAAAACGTGACACTGAGATTCCCTTGGTTAGTGCTACCTCTGTACCAAATTTCGTTCCATTCGGTTTCACCGTGTTTGAATTAATAGGGGGAATTGATTTTCACACAAAGATGGCCGCTATCCGCAAACTATTACGCTGATGACCTATTAGTTTGGTCAAAGGATGCTCCCCCCATAAAGGTATGTTGTTGCAAAATTTGGTAGAGATTGGATGATTAGGTTAGTCGTAATTTGATTTAAGCTTTGAACATTTGTGTGGCCGCCATTACGTTTCCGTCAAGATGGCGGCGATATAAATCATGACACTGAGGTGTCCTTTGCTAGTGCTACCTTTGTACCAAATTTCGTTCAATTCACATTCACCGTGATCGAATTGATAGTGGGGAATTGACATTCAGAGTACACACACTCACACACACACAGACACACACACAGTCACACACACACATACACACACACACAGACAGACACACTTTTTTCGCCCTGTGTTGATCTCATAAGTCTACTTTCATTTTTTGCAAAAATCGAAAGTAGGCTAAAAAGAAAGATGATTAATTCCTTATCTATATATTTAAAACAGTAAGGTGATTTTTGTTACCACGAGATTGAGAGAACGCCAGAACCGATTCACTTCGTAGAGCACTCTAACGAATGCTCTTGTCCTCTAGATTTGCAGAGTGTCCCTAAAATAAACAAATATATTACGGTATATTTTTAAATTAATTTAGAAAATAGCAGAATTCTCTCCCCTCACGCATGCGCACAATCCGCCTGGGGTCATGACAAAATGGCGGTAAGGAGTCCATTAAAATGTAAGTTATTTAATAAGCTTCCATGTAATTGAAAACATACATTAACCAAGTTCTGACAATAAAATTTAATAACAGTATGAACGTATACGAATGTGCAACATTGATTTGTTTGGATAATGAAATGGATTATTTCCTTTAGACAGTGGCTTTTGAATATAATGAATGGCTGCGTCTGTTGCTAACCATGAGTGTTCGAGTAGCTATGTGGTTAAGGCGACTGACTGAGGTTGCTAGAAGCGCGGGTTCGATCCCATCCCTCGCCAGTATTTTTTTTTTTTTTACCACTGAAATATTGTTTAATCAAGGAGTATTAGTAAGGTTTTATGTCTGTTAAAGATACATATTTCTACATTCCCTCTAAATACGTTTTATTTCCGTTTTACCATTGCATTGCAGCATGTGATCAAAAGAGCAAACTGTTGTCCGCAGTAATGAAAATCCACAGCCTGCTTCCAGTCTCCGAACGGGTCAGGAATGGAATGAATGAAGCCCCCATCTAGCGGCGAGGATATGAACTGTGCCGGCTGCCGAGGCCTGACGCACTCCTCTGGGGCAATGATTAGATGAATGACAGATGAAATTAAATGATAGTGGAGAGTGTTGCTGGAATGAAATTTTGACAGGGAAAACCGGAGTACCCGGAGAAAAACCTGTCTGCCTCCGTTTTGTCCAGCACAGATCTCACATGGAGTGACCGGGATTTGAACCACGGACCCAGCGGTGAGAGGCCGGCGTGCTGCCGCCTAAGCCACGGAGGCTTTTGTCCTTAGTACGCCGTTTAAATATCTGCAATCAGTTCCTATAACTGACAACAGATGGCAGTACATCGCCCATATAGTTCCATTAACTGACAGCAGATGGCAACACCATTGCATCGATATATTTAAAACACAAGACATGGCACGTTTTCGCGTGATGGAAAATTATAAAGGAGGGGAATATTTAAGAAGGGAAATGTTGAGGAACATTAACCGACAGTTGAATGTGTAGGCTAGGTTGTTTATGTACCTTAATACTGCAATTTCTTCCCAATGCTTCGGTGGTCAAGTTATTAGCGTCCTAGACTAAAAGTTATAATTATGCATCGTCGATATGCTCTTAAATTATTAAAGAAAAAAGTAGTTTTCCAAGCACTCGCACGTGTCCACAATTGCTTTCGCCATGAGAGACACTTGGCAAATATAATTCGTTTGAAGGGCTCCGACATCGTGGTCACTCAGCCCCGTGTACTTGGGTGTGTATGTGTGAAATTTTCTCTGATAACCTGTGTTATTGCGATGGCTGCATAACTGTGTGTATTTGTAATTAAGGTGGTAAATGGCAAGGAGACGGCCAAGGTCTTAAGTTAGGAACCATCCCGGTATTTGCCTTAAGTGGAAGTGGGAAACCACGGAAAACCACATCCAAGATTGTCGAGGTGGGAATTAAACCTTCCTCTTCTTAGTTATACCTCAAGAGACTGAATGTGCCCCGTTTTTGCCCTCAGACCAGAATTAAATTTCTTGGCAGAGTAGGAAATGTAACCCGGGTCTCCGGGGCGATAGACAAGAATAGGTGGGCCTCCAAGTGTTAATACGATTTTTGACATGCACGGGACATAGAATTCAAAAACTGCGTCCATTAGGGTGACTGCCGAAGTGAGTATTGAGTATAGGCCTATGGTCATTCCAGTAGTTGGCGAAGTGATTCTATGTTCCCCTGCAAAATGTACTGCCATAACCTATAACAGGTGATGGAAATTGCTTATTTAGAGCAGTTTCGTACTGTTTATAACAAAATGAAGAACGTCACTCTGAGCTGCGTTTTCAAGCTATTGCAAAAAAATTCGCTGGCAGGAACAATTATAAGGAATTTATTTTAAGCGATCAGTCTCATCGCATTCTCCTCACCAACCAACTTGAGTATGAAAGTCTCTGGACGGTCATGTTGAACTTCATTGTATAAGACAATTGTTTAATGATTATTTGTTTAGAGTACTGAGTCTAACTACGCAGTTGATTTCGGCAATGGAAGTATTAATTGCCATTTAATATTTAGCGGCTCCGTTATTGCAGGACACTATAGTATTATCGAATAATACGAAGCCACATTTAAAATCCAATATAAATAGGCCATTTCAGAAACAATTCCAGATATTATGCAGTACAGTGTACTGTAAGGTCTTTGACGATCAAATGTAAACATTGTTCTACATTGTATTTCTCTTGCGTAAAATCTATGCGTGGTTACTTTGGTCTTTACTGTTGTGAGGGTAAAATTGATCTGCTGGAATATAAAATATTTGCCAAGCTGCAACAATGTAATGATATTAATTTAAAAGTCATTGAACTTATATCCAGTAGTTCAAACACATACATCAGCGTTAACAGATTGGATACTGAAGATGAAAGCCAGCTACTTCATTTCCCCACTATTGAATTTTTCAATTCCTTGGAATTAAGTGATTCGCCTCCACATACTCCGAACGTTTGAGCCGTAGTTATTCTCCTTAGAAATCTGAACGTTTCCCAAGGACTCATATATGGTGATATATTAATTGTAAGAAATATGTAAGAAATTGCTTGGATTCGGATATAATAGGTGCAGTAATATTAGGCAGAGAGCTCAAATCCTGCGACTTGATTTAACACCTTCCGATAAAACACTTGAAGGTACAGTACATTTTCTTTTAATAGGCAACAATGTCCTATTCGCTCGGCCTACTTTATCACAATCAATCAAACTCAAGGAGAAACTCTTGAACGTATTGGGCTATTTACCTCATCACGTTTTCAGTCATGACCAGCAGGATAGTGAAGGTACAAAAAAGGTCCTGTATGGGATGGTAAAGAATAACAGGCGGAAGGATCCTACGGATTATGTTAGAATGGTGAATGGTGAACAAAAGAAGATATACAAAATAGGGTAGAACTGAAGAAAATGTGGAAAGAATATTTTGAAGAACTCCTGAACCCAAATGGAAACTACGGCGAGTAGGAAGAAATCGGGGAAGAGGTACAGTAGATGAACTGCAAACAGAAAAGGACTTAACATGGAAAGAAGTGGAAGATGCAGTGAGGAAGATGAAAGGAGGGAAGGCACCGGGTGTGGATGAGTTGAGTGTGGGGATGGTGAGAGCAGCAGGAGAGGTGGGGATACAATGGTTGTACCGAGTGATGAAGACATCATGGAAGGAAAGGAAGACCCCAGAGGACTGGAAAAAGGGAATAATTGCCCCGATCTTCAAGAAAGGTAGTAGAACAGAATGCAGAAACTATCGGGGAATAACACTGATGAGTCATTGTGCAAAGTTGTTTGAGAAAGTTTTGGAAAGGAGAATTAGGACAAGGATAGAAGGAGGGATGAGGGAAGAACAACATTGCTTCAGATCAGGAAGGTCCACAGTGGATTTGATTTTTGCTGTAAGGCAGTTACAAGAACAACACTATGAGTATGGAACAGATCTACTGATGGCCTTCCTGGACATTGAGAAAGCATATGACAGTGTATGCAGAAACAAAGTATGGAAGTCCCTGGAGGATAGAGGAATAGAAAAATGGACTATAAGGAGGACAAAAGAGATGTACAAGGGAAGCGTGAGCTGTGTGAAAGTGAGAGGAGAGAGATTGGACTGGTTGGAACAGAGAAACGGCCTGAAACAAGGAAGTGCACTGTCACCGTTACTTTTCATTGTGGTGATGGATGACATAATGACCCGAGTGGCACAAGTAATTGGGGAAGGAAAGATGAAAGCAATGGTGCTTGCAGATGATTTGATGATTTGGGGAAACAAGGAGGAGGAGGTACAGGAACAGTTGGACGTGTGGGAAGGAATAATACAATGTTATGGGATGAAATTTAGCATAAATAAGAGTGAGATGGTGATCACAACGAGGAAGAAGGAAAGAACCACAACAGGAATAACAATTGGTGGGGAACAGCTGAAGGAAGTGGAGAGTTTCAAGTATCTGGGAAGCCTGATACAAGAGAATGGAAGAAGCGATAGGGAAATAAGTGAGCGGGGGAGACAGGCAGAAGCATTCCGGAGGAGTGTGAGAAGCATGTTATGGAGCAAGGATGTCCCTCAGAACAGCAGAAAGATCATATATCGGACGTACTATGTCCCTATCCTGACGTATGCCTCGGAGACCTGGGTTATGAAAGGAAGGGAGAAGAGCAAAATACAGGCCAGTGAGATGAGGTTCTTTAGAAGCAGTATTGGAGCTACAAAGAGGGACAGAATAAGAAATGAGAGGACCAGAGAATAAATGAAGGAGGAACCATTACAGGATGGTATAGAGAAATCTAGACCTAGATGGTATGGACATGTAAAAGGAATGGAGGAGAAGAGGATACCCAGAAGGATACACGAGACGAAGTGGGAAGGAAAGAGACCAAGAGGGAGACCGAGAGACAGGTGGTTGACGGGGGTGGAAGAAAGCGTGAAGAAGAGAGGAGAAGGCTGGACAAGGGTGGAGGCTGAAAGATGATGGGAAGACAGAAGACGTTGGAGAGGCTTGTGTTCCAAACAGACCCGGCCAGTGGCTGGAAACTGTGCAAGATGATGATGACCTCATCAAGTTTTCAGTCGTGACCAGCAATATGTTGCAATGCTGAGAGTGCTATCTTTTGACGCCCTTAAAGTTGCAATAGTGCTAAAAAGTAATCGTACAAAGAATGTAACTTATATAAGAAGCTTCTTCAGTAATTTTGTTTTCCATTTGTCCGTCATGTTTTGACGGGTTTCATCTAGTTTATAATTAAATTACTAAATACAATTTGAATTTGAATACAAAACATAAAATGGTGAAATGCTGGATTTCCACCGATTTGGGTAAAGACGAAACAAGCGTAGCACCAAATGTGAAGCTCGAGAAGAGACAAGTAGTTCCATGAAGAACTATACAGCCTATTTTCATATATCCTACTCAAGTTAATTGCCTCTATCAACATACAAAATTTCACTTTGATTGTTGTGATAGATTCGTAGATATTGCGAACCGTCTAACTATTTCAGATGGTTGCCAGGTTGGATCTTTATTTATGTACTATTACACGAAGATTATTGTGTACGTGTGGTATTCAAACTTCAATCGCATGATTAGGACACAAGAAGTAAAAACAAGATTTTAAGATTTCGCTCAGCTGCCATCTTGTGGATAAGAAAACAATTGAAATAAATAAGATGCCAGTGGATTAACATTTGTATAAGCATTTACTGTACCAAGATTCACTGCTCTCGAATGGTTAAATCGCGAGAAACGTCCATTTAAATATTTATAATTCGCGTCGCTGTCATGTTGGATTTGTGCTCACCAGGTTACTGAAAGCCCTATAGGTGAACTTATGTTCATAGCCCTTATGAACATAAAATTATCAGTTTGATTGCTGTAAAAAATTCGTTGATATTGAGAACCGGCAAAATATTTCGGATGCTCGCCATTTTGGATTGTTATATGTATAGGCCATAGAGTTATGTACCATTAAAGGAAAATCATTGCGTAGGTTTATTATTCAAACTTTCACTTCGATCGCATGATTACGACACAAGAAATAAAAACTTAATCTTAAAATTTTGCACAGCCGCCATCTTGAGGTTATGTAAACAATTGAACTAAATTAGATGCCAGCGCATTACAATATGTATAATCATTTACTGTACCACACTTCGTTGCGTTCAGATGGTTAAATCACGAGAAACGTCTATTAAAATGTTTCAACTTCGCTTGGACGCCATGTTCGTTTTGTACTTTACAGGTGTTTGAAAGTTACATAGATAAACTTGAAGCAGTGCCCTTTATCACCGTACAAAAGTTCACGGTGATATCTGTAATAGTGTAGGAGATATAAAATGCCAGTGAAATATTTCGCACAGCCACCATTTTGAGGTTATGTAAACAATTGAACGAAATCAGACGCCACTGCATTACAATGTGTATAAACATTTGCTGTTCCAAGTTCCATTACGTTTGGTTGGTTAAATTGCGAGAAAAGTATATTTAAAAGTCTACACTTCGCTTGGCAGCCATGTTGGTTTTGTAGTTACCAGATTTTTGAAAGTCTCATAGGTGAACTTTTAGTAGTGCCCTTTATCACCGTACAAAATTTCAGGGTAATATCGGTAATAGTTTCGGAGATACTGAATGCTGGTATAATATTTCGCACAGCCACCATGTTGGATTGGTGAGGCACAATAAAAATTGAAGGGCACGTTCGGGGTCGGCCAGAAAGGGGCTATGATCTTATCGAGTTTCATTGAAATCGCTCCAGCCGTTTAGAAGTTATTAGGGAGGGGACATACACACGAATCACACACACACGCACACACAGACACACGGACAAAAGGTGATCTCATTAGTCTATAAAAAAAAGGCTAAAAAGGCATGCAGTAATGATTATGTGTGTTGTGTGTCACAGTAGTCTATCTTACCTCAGTTTTAAATCGGGGCTCGGAAATAATAGTTCGAAAATGCACCTGTTTGGATCGTCGTGGTTGGTTACCAAGTGCAAAGCGCCACGGCAGGAAAAGGGGGTACGGGAAATACTGAGGGCCGATTGCAGAAACGATGACTAGTTTTAAGACTTAGACAATGTCTACCTAGACGACGTCTAAGTAATGATCTATGTTCCGTTGCTTAGACAGTGTTTAAACGGTGTCTAGCTAGACATCGTTTATGTTTCGATTTCAGTACGAAAACGGAAATAGAAGTGTCTTCCATGCTACTCTTTGCCAGCTGCGACCAATGAAAACTCATCGATGCTGGCACCATCATTAATCAGCTGATGAAAGAAATCCATTCCTAACAGCTGCGGGTTTAAGAGTTACAGGAGAAGAAGGCTTTGTTGGACTTATATTTAATCGAGTAAGAGATTATAAACCTGCCGCAATGGCACGAATCAGTGAATTAAACAGTGAACAAAATAATGTAAGTGAAATAATAATTAATAAATATATTTTTCTTTTACTTGAGGTGATCTTGTCTTGGCATGATTTCTAGCGGTTGAAGTAATTATCAATTACGAGCTGACGCCATCTGTTTTGTCATATCATCAGCTGTCTGACCATCAGGCACTTCATCATCTGGTAAGTCTGCTTCCAGGTCAAGTTCACCGCGCTGCACAGCGAGGTTATGTAGCACAGCAATTGCAATGATGATTTTCAGGGTTTTTCGTACTTTCGTTCGCAGACCATGTGCAAGACAAGGAAATCTTCTTTTCCACGAACCAAAAGTTCTTTCTACTACATTTCTGGCCAGCACATGCGCTCGGTTATAACGCGTATCAGCTGCGTTCCTTGGATTCAAAATCGGAGTGAGTTTTTTAAGTATTTCTTACAAGTGTAGCCAGAATCTCCGACAAGATGTCCCCTAACCTCTCCTCTTTCTAGGCGGTCGTGAATAGTGGAATTGCGAAATATTCTGCTGTCGTGGGTCGAGCCAGGCCATCGAGCAACAATACTCCTTATTTTCATCTTTGTGTCACATATCACCTGAAATGAAATAAAAATCCGCTGTATAGAGTAGTAGGTTTAAATCATAGTGGTAGTAATACTTTATTTTGTTGCCGCTGCTGCTACGTGTTGTAAAGGAGCGTTAACATGAACACGTTAATCCGTATTTTTATCCACTGTTGTGCAATGAAATGTAGTTTTGATTATATTGTTGTCGTAGGGTGAGTACAAATAACAGCGCCAACGGAAAAAAGAACTACTGTGTAGTAGTGTTGTGTGCACTTACTTGGCAGTTAATAGAATAGAATCCCTTCCGATTCATGTACGTGACAGCCCTCTCACGATCGGGACAAGTTATTCTGATATGGGTACAGTCAATAGCACCTACTATTCCGGGGAAGTTAGCCCTAGAAATAATCAAGTAATCCCGTTCCACAGTGTAAGAGATAACACTGGAGTTCGCATTATATATATAGTTTATACACGTTATCAAGGAGAGCTGATAGTTAACAATCCACAGAAAGAACAATTATTTACCTGGATAGGACTGCGAAATCATTCCTGATCGTGGGTAACTCATCATTATTAGGGAAGTTGATAAATCTCCTCCTCAAACTATTGATGGCAGTCACAACACGATCTACTGTCCGGCAAACAGTCGCTGCGTTGACATTTATAGTATCGCCATTCATAGTATAAAATTCACCGGTTGCCAAAAATCGTAATGTCAGAAGTAGCTGTAGGGTGACAGGTAATGGGCAACCCCTGGTGTCGTGCTCGAGAAAATCTCCCACGTCACGCAACAAGTCCCTCACAGTTTCTTTTAGTAAGCGAAATCTTATTTTAAACTGTGCATCTCCGTACCTTTCAAGGATTGCTCCGATCTCGCAGCATCCGACGTACAGGAGGCCGTCTGACTAACAACTCTCTCCTGAACCGTCTCTACATAGCGATACCACCGGCTGAGATTCGCTCCTACATTTGGGGTTAAACAGTGTTCTCGGCAGTGTTTAAACATGGATCCTTAAACGCCGACTTTAGACGATGTCTAAGTGATAAATAACGACTTCGCAATGCGGAAGCCATATTTAGACATTGTTTAGCATTGAACAGCGTCTAAATACCGTCTCTGCAATCGGCCCTGACTGTTTGTTCGGCAGAATGAACAAATTGCTATTAACCATGGCAAGATGGCTTTTCCGATTTTCCGCTTAACGTAATAATAAATCGTTTATAGAAGAATTTCGGGTTATTGTACTTGAACTTTCTTAAGAGTACTTACATTTTCTGTCTTGCACCTAAACCTTCAGGGGGGCAATACGCCACCTGCCCTCCTCATGTTTTACGCCACTGGTACATTTATCGCAGCTGTATTTTAGCTGATGACATTGGATGAGAGACTAGTTGTGTTTGTCGGTGTTATGATGTGAGTTGACAGATGGATACACAAAATAAGCGTGGCCTAACAGTCAGCGTGTTGAATGTTGCAGGTATAATATTGTAATGGAGAACAAAACGCTGTCATGCAATCAAAACAATCTCTCCCTCTTTCTGACAGCCGCTAGTTAGGCGTCATTTGTTTCGTTCCATCCTCCCCCCCCCCCCCCCCCCCCCCCCACTCATCTATCCTATCCCAACCTAACCTTCACACCCACACCCAGTGTGTGGTCTTCCCCAGATCGAAAATACCCTGCCACAACGCCACGCAGGTAGAAACACACAAAGCTTGGCTGAGAAGTGCTTTGTAATGCCAGTTGATATGTCAGCTCTGATTTAAGTGTTCACTTCATTGGCTAGTCTAGTGAAATACTGGGTCTGTGTTACCAGACACCAGGTGACGTGAGGAAACAAGGAGATTGAGTTACAGAAACACAACTCCTTTTCAGCGTGTTTCCTGAGAACGGAAACCGTAACGCAGGTAGTAACTGACTGCAGAGTTTTAGTGGACAGGGCCGTGGAGTGTTAGGACCCCTCAGATTAGGACTTTCTGCCCCTTCCAACTTCGTTCTTCCAGTGATATCCTGGAAATATCAAGTTCACGCTTCTACCTAAATGAAAGTGACCCTTAAACCGCGAGGACTGGCGTATGGGTATTTCTGACCCCATGCTTAAATAATGCTCAATATATTCGTTTTGGTCAGCCCTTATTTCCTGTTGCTTACTGCAACTTCCTTCCTAGCCTTCAACTTCATCCTGCAAAAGTAACATGCCCATAGCTTTTGAAACACTCAAGTTATTTCTATATTATTTATGGTTGGGTCAGGTGTACCCATGGCACCAGTCCTCGTGTGGCAATTTTCGGCTTACGTTAGTCGGGGGTCTAGGGACACCTTGGTCATCAGCTCCTTTGTTCAAACTCCCCAGGGGCTCACATCTAGTGGGTCGTGGGTTGGCGAACACGGGGCCCCAGCTGAGTCCGGCATTGCTTCCACTTACTTGTGACAGACTCCTCTCCGTCGTCTTTCCTGTCGACCTCACTTGGTCAACTCTTATTCTCTCCTGACCCCGACGGTATTAGGGTGTCTGAGGCCTAGGGAGTCTCTTCCTTCCCGCCTTAATTGGCCCTTGTCTCATCTTTTCTGATACCCTTCTTCTGCGAGGGGTCAGCCTTCCTTTTCTTTTCTTTTCTTGTTATCTCCTGCCTTCTGCTCAAGGCTCTCTAGGAGGCAGGGTGTGTGTATCCCCACCACTTATGGTGCACCCTAGATATTGCTACACCCTCAGGGGCTCACGGCTAGTGAGTTCGGGAGTTGGCGACCCCGAGGGAGTCCTGAGCTGGGTCTGGTCTTTCCCCTTGCATCCATTCCCTGTGGGGCTGACCCTCTCCTTTTTCACTTTCCTATCTGCCTTTAATGGCTCTCCTTCCTTCCAAGTCCCTCAACCCGTATTTTTCGAGGGTTGAGGGCATTTCTTTTCCTCCTGTCCGTTATTTGCCTTATTCTCCTTTTGTTTACCATTTCTTCTTCTAGTATGTAAGTTAGTAGTCAGTTTTAATTATAGTTTACATTTCATTATCATCTTCACGATCACCCAAACCATTAGGGACCGATAACCTAGATGTTAGGCTCCTTAAAACAACAACAATTATCATCATCATCATCATCATTTACACTGTTACGAAATTTATTGTCATTTTTCTGCACGTTTAATTTGAAAAATACAAATATACTTGTCGCCTCCGTAGCGTAGCGGTCAGCATGGTTAGCTGCCGCCCCGGAGATCCTGGGTTCGATTCCCGGCTCTGCCTCGAAATTTGAAAAGTGGTACGAGGACTGGAACGTGGTCTACTCAGCCTCGGGTGGCCCAAATGAGTAGAGGGGGTTCGATTCCCCCTCAGCGGTCCTCCAAGTGGTTTTCCGTGGTTTCCCTCTTCGTCTTCGGGCAAATGGGATGGTCCCTTCCTCAAGGCCACGGCCGCCTCCTTCCATCTTCCTTGCCTATCCATCGTAACCATCCCTTACCTTCCCTCATGAGGCCCCTGCTCGCTTTGCAGGTGAGGCCGCCTGGGCGAGGTGCCAATCTCACCTCACCAGTTGTATCCTTTCCGATTTGATGTTCCCCGCTCTAGGACACTGCTTGTCGAGGCGGTAGTGGTGAGTTCCCTCGCTGAATCCGTGGGTTCCACCAACCTGGAGGGTAAACGACTAAAAATAAATAAAAAATATATATTTATACTAGCAGAAGTACCCATTCTTCGAACGGTCTTCGGTATTAATAACCAGATGTTATCAATTGAGCTACTGTTGCAATGTTTAGGGGCTTTGAACCTGTTTGTTGGCAAAGAAAAATTATCAGTTAAAATGTGCTCTGAAACTAAATTTACCTAACGTGTTCTTCCTGGCGTGAAAATAAAATTGAAAACCTCGTAGACGAATCGCAATACACGTCACATACGAACTGACCCTAATCGTTGTGTCAAGTGCCCAACTACAGGAAGACCCCTTTTATAAATTATAATGGCTTGTGGTGCATGAAAATTCAGTTTTTTTAGACTCCAATGGCCCAAATTCCTGAAATCAGCAAAAAACTGTCTACTATTTCAAATCAGGAATTTTTGAAAATAATGTTGCTGTTTGGAGGTATAATAGACCTTCTATACGACATATCGCACGTGTAAGTCGTGTGAAAAATATCTAGGGCACTCCTTGAACCCCTTAAGCTCATTGATGAATTTTACAGTTTTAGTTGGTTCCGTGATAACCTTATAGCAATTTGCAACCTTTCACAGAAATGTAATAAATGGAGTGGCATTACTTATTCCAGAAATAGATGGAAAGTTGGATGCCACCTCTTGAGATACTGTTGTCATGGTTAGTGGCTTGCATTCCTTCCTTAGTTTATTAAATGAAATTAGTTTTCTGGGAATATCTAAGAAACTGTTGAGTTTAGAGCCTAAAAATATAGTTTTCGGGGACCCTTTACGGCTCTTGAGGGGCCCCGAGTTTGTTTCTGACACAAAGGGTTTGAAAATGAACTTTGTCTCTTCGTTGTACGCCATAATAATGATAATAATTAAAAGAATAATAATAATAATATAACAATATAGGGATAGGGATATAATAGACTTCCCGGACCATACCCGCACGTGTAAATCGCGTTAAAAAATTCTAGATTACCCCTTGACCCCTTAAGCGCATTATATGTATTGATGAATATTTCAGCTTAATTTGGATCCGTTATAACCTTATTGCCGTTTGCAAACCTTCACAGTAATGTAATAAATGGAATTACATTGCGTCTTACAGAAATAGATGGACCTCTGAGATTCTGTTGCCATTGTTACCGGCATGCATTCCTTCATTAATTTATTAAGTGAAATTAGTTTTTTGGGAATATCTCAAAAATTGTTGGTTTTAGGGCCTTAAAATGTGGTTTTCGGGGTCCTTTTAGGGCCCCCAAGTTTCGTTTCTCACATTGAGGGGCTGAAAATGAGCTTTGTCTCACGCTTATTTCAGCATGTATTTTAAGGGGGTAGCCCCCCCCCCCCTGTTATGAGAGGTACGGAGAAGAGTTACATCGATGATTAGTGTCGTGCCTCTGATGGATATCTGTATAAAATTTTACGTTTATCCACCCAGCCGTTCTCGAGTTATAAGGACACAAAAAATTGTCCACAGACAAAAATATATTTTTGCGTGCATCCGTCACAAAACAGTCTGAAACGGGCAAATATGTCAAATTTCCGTAGAAATGCAGAAAAATCAGACAAACATTCATTTTTATATAATAGAGAAGGGATATAATAGACCATCCGTACCACACCCGCACGTGTAAATCGCGTGAAAAAATTCTAGAGTACCCTTTGACCCCTTAAGCGCATTGTATTTAGTAATGAATATTTCAGCTTAATTTGGTCCGTTATAACCTTATAGCCGTTTGCAAACCTTCACAGTAATGTAATAAATGGAATTGCTTTGCGTCTTACAGAAATAAATGGACCTCTGAGATTCAGTTGCCATGGTTACCGGCATGCATTCATTCATTAATTTATTAAGTGAAATTAGTTTTCTGGGAATATTTCAAAAACTGTTGGTTTTAGGGCCTTAAAATGTGGTTTTCGGGGGCCCTATCGCATCTCACATTGATGGGCTGAAAATGAGCTTTGTTTCACCCTTCTACGCCTATTTCAGCATGTATTTTAAGGGGATAGGGCCCCTTTTATGAAAGGTACGGAGAAAAGTTACATCAATGATTAGTGTGGTGCCTCTGATGGATGTCTGTATCAAATTTTACGTTGATCCACCCAGCCGTTCTCAAGTTATAAGGACTCGAAGATGTTGTCCACAGACACACAGACAGACAGATAGACAAAACATTTATTTTTGCGCGCATCCGTCTTAAAACAGCCTTAAACGCGCAAATATCGCAAATTTCCGTGGAATTTCAGAAAAAAACAGACAAACTTTCATTTTTATATACAGTGTGGTCCACCCGCCCCTTATTATTTAGTTTTATGAAACCCAACTAACACGGCATTTCTCCCGATGGTCGATATTGCTCTGCGCTCTGACTGTGCGACAGCAATGTAATTGGGCCATGGGTCTAGCAAAGGAAAACCGACCTTAAACTTTTCCCCGCCAAGTACTATGGCCCATTCTACTAACATATGACTCACTGCTCCTTGAAATAACACACATACACGCATTTCGATCGAATTAATAGCTTACGCCACGTGATCTGTAATAGTAGAAAGTTAAATCAACACCATAAATCATGATTGAAGACTTTGAGATGGACTTAACGTTTGAGGTGGGACGGCTACTGTAACTACACCACGTTTAGCGAGCAGTATCTACCATGTGTTGGTGGCTGAGAGGTTTAAAGCCTGACCGTACGTGGTGGGCGCGAGCGGGTTGAAGTCTGCTTCGAATCCAGTAGTAGGCATGCATTTTTGAACGAAAGCCCACATTCCATTTTAGTGGGGATGTAACTACATTGCCACATTTATTGCCTTCCGACGTATTTTTGTGACGAATACGTTGAATTTTGCTGATTTATTTACGAGAATACGATCGAACTGGTACGTTATGCCACGTGACCTGTAATGGCAGCAAATTTAAAAACTGGCATGAATATTAATATAACATATCGAAGTGTCGCTCCGGAGGTCCGGGTTCGATTCCCAGCTTTGCCAAGAAATGTAATATTTGTCTGAGGGCTGAAATTGGGTACACGTAGCCTCGTGAAGCAAATATGAGAAGAAGTGGGTTCGATTCCCACCTCAGCCACCCTGGAAATGGTTTTCCGTGGTTCACCACTTCTACTCCGGCCAAATTCCGGGACGGATTCTATCTTAAGGCCATGGCCGCCTCCTTCCCAATCCGTAATTGCAAATACACACATCATTATAAGCCCGCAATAACTCAGGTTATCAGACAAATTCTACACACACTCCCAAGTAAATGGGGCTAAATGACCGCGATGTTCTAGCCCCTCACATGAAACAAAACAACAACATATCGAAGGATATTCTGATCGCCAGTGCTTGCATCGAAGTATACGTATTCCTTAGAATTTCCCATGGTATTATTAGCATACCTTCGATTTTTGCAAAAAATGAAAGAAGACTTATGAGATCTACACAGGGCCAAAATTGTTTGTCTGTGTCTGAGTGTGTGTGTGTGAGACTGTGTGTCTGTGTGTGTGTGAGTGTATGTACTCTGAATGTCTGCCCCCACCCTATCAATTCGAACACGGTGAAACCTAATTGAACGAAATTTGGTACAGAGGTAGAACTAGCAAAGGGCACCTCAGTGTCATGTTTTATATCGCCGCCATCTTGACGGAAACGTAATGGCGGCCACCCAAATGTTCAAAGCTTAAATCAAATTACGAATAACCTAATCATCCGATCTCAACCAATTTTTGCAACAACATATATTTATATGGCGAGCGTCTTTTGACTAAATTACAAGGTAATCAGCCCAATAGTTTGCAGATGGCGGCCATGTATGTGTGCAAATCGATTCCCCCTATCAATTCAAACACGGTGAAACCGAATTGAACGATATTTGGTACAGGGGTAGCACTAACGAAGGACACCTCAGTGTTATATTTTATATCGCCATCTTGACGAAAACGTAATGGCGGCCTCCAAAATGTTCAAAGCTTAAATCAAATTACGACTAACCTAATCATCCGATCTCCACCAAATTTTGCAACAACATATACTTATATGGCGAGCGTCGTTTGTTTGAACTACAAGGTCATCATCCAATTAGTGTGCAGATGGCGGCCATGTATGTGTGCAAATTGATTCCCCCAATCAATTCAAACACGGTGAAACCGAATTGAACGAAATTTGGTACAGAGATAGCACTAGCAAAGGGCACTCCAGTGCCATGTTTTATATTGCCGCCATCTTGACGAAAACGTAATGGCGGCCATCCTAATGTTAAAAGCTTGAATCAAATTACGACCAACCTAATAATCTGATCTCTACCAAATTTTGCAACAACATACCTTTATGTATAGAAAATCTTTTGACCACACTACAAGGTCATCAGGCCAATAATGTGCGGATGGCGGCCATGTATGTGTGCAAATCGATTCCCCCTATATTTTCAAACACGGTGAAACCGAATGGAACGCAGTTTGGTACAGAGGTAGCACTAGCAAAGGCCACCTCAGTGTCATGTTGTATATCGCCGCCATCTTGACCGAAACGGAATGGCGGCCACCGAAATGTTAAAAGCTTAAATCAAATTACGACCAACCTAATCATTTGATCTCTACCAAATTTGTCAACAACATACCTTTTTGTGGGAAGCATCTCTTGACTGAACTACGAGGTCATCAACCCAATAGTTCGTAGATAGCGGCCATGTATGTGTGCAAATCGATTCCCCATATCAATTCAAACACGGTGAAACCGAACTGAATGATTTTTTTACAGAGGTAGCACTAGCAAAGGGCACATCATATTCATGTATAATATCCGTATAGCACGTTGTATTTAAAGAAGCTACTACAACTAACATTCAATTATACTCCTTGAAAAGGACAACGAATTATAACAATACCCATTCATTTAGGAGAAAGTAGGCTATACGTTCTTTACCGAATATCTTGTCTTGTTATTAAATTTTAACAGATAGTCTTAGCATATCTTTAGGCCTGTATCACACGACACTCGCTGACAAGGAAGCTGCTGTGATCGCTGGTACAAAATCCTGTATGATTCTGTTCTCTTCGTCAGTAGGCCTATACCCGCTTGTATTACCGAAGTGTATCACACGCTAGCATTTTGTACGCTAAGTTGTATGAAATAAAACCGAAGGGCTGTCGTTGAGGGCATTATTTGCAGTTAATTCGCCTTAATAACGCAAAACGGTCGCGAAACTTGCTTTAAGTAAATTAGAAAACATGCTTGGTACTGAATGCATTCCAATCAAGATTTAAGATCTAACTGTAATAAATTAATATTTTACCATACGCGTTAATAAGAAGCGCAACAAAAACCTCCAGAGTGTGTTGAAAATGTGTGCAAGTGTTATTGCGCCCGCTCGCTCTTTCGAAGATCCCGGGTTCAAGACTATCCAATGGCAGACTTTTAAAATTCTTTTTAACTATTTTATTATACCCTCCCTACCTCGTACAGCAAGATTTCAACTTGGTTTTGTTCACATTATCTACGAAGATGATAGGGAAAGTTATTTTCTTGTCTCATTTAAATGGCTATTTTCCCTAAATACTGTTCAAAACCATGGATGGATAGTATTCGTTATAATTATTATATTTTTAGTCGATTTTAACCTCCATGTTAGGTTTTCCCACGGACTTGGCGAGGGATCCCATCATTACCGCCTCTACGGGCAGTGTCCTGGAGCTTGAAACATCTCGTCTGGGGGATACAACTGGGGAAGTGGGATCAGCACCTCGCCCAGGTGGCCTCACCTGCAAAGCGAACAAGGTCCTCTTGACGGATGGGAAGGGAGGGGAAGATCGGGAGGGACAGGCAAGGAAGAGGGAAGGAGGCGGCCGTGGCCGTACGGTAGGTAACATCCCGGTATTTGCCTGAAGGCGAAGTGGGAAACCACGAAAAACCACTTTGAGGATGGGTGAGGTGGGAATCGAACCCCTCTACTTATTTTGACCACCCGAGGCTGAGCAGACCCCGTCCCAGTCCTCATATCACTTTTCAAATTTCGTGGCAGAGCCGGGAATCAAACCCAGGACGTCCGGGGTGGCAGCTAATCACGCTGACCACTACACAACGGAAGCGACTCTATTCGTGATAGTTAGAATTTTAATAGTTCAAAATTTATCCCAGAATAATAATATGACACGTTCTGTAATTACTGCCTTGCTGCGAGGCTGAAAGGTAACGTTCTCGCTTGCTGTGCCCAAGGTTGCAGGTTCGTATCCTGGCGCAGTCAGCTGGCTTTTGAGAGTGCACAAATTCGAGGGAGCCGTGTCAGTAGATTTACTGGCACGTTGAAGATACCCTTCGGAGCAAAATTCCGGCACCCCGACGTCTCTAAAAGCCAGAGTAGTTAAAAGGGACGTAAAACCAATAACATTATAATTATCTGTATTTACTGTATGTTTGGGGCAGATGACCTCGTAGTTCCGCCCCTTAAAACCTCACTAACTAACTATTACTGTAAGTGTATAGCAATCGCTTTTCGCACAGAAGCCGTTGAAAGAAATTATAGTTTCGGTCTGATGTATTTATTCGTGAGCCTACCCACATAACAAATCTATTTGTTATGTGGGTCGTCTGATTTAGTCGGAGTTTTCATATAAACAAAGGTGGTCAAAATTTCGAACACTTGCTACCTTGAATATACAGGATACCTTGCTTTCGTTCTACATATCGTTATGTCGTCGTCCAATCTGGCTGCGTACCATCGGAAAAGTACGGTCGTTTTGAGGACCAAATAAAAAATCACTCGTTGGAACAGATCGATATGCGTCCATAATACATCCACAATAAACGACATTAAGCAAAAAAATGTATTAGTTCAAGGTTCGAAGCTACTACAATGCGACATCGTTGACGCTACTCTAGCAATTCTTGATTTAGCCACCATAGCTAGCGAGAACCATAGTGTATTGCTGGCATGTATTGAATCTATTCGTAGACACTTCCTGTCCAAACGTAAGAAGGTGTTATTCGGAGCTCTGATCGTTTCAATCATGCATTATATTTGAGGTCATTGAAAACACACTGCCACTATTGATTTCTACTATATTCGCGAGGATGTACTCAACAGTAAAGTTGTACAATGGACGTACTAATGTTTTTAGGATGACTGTGATATACGCGTTAGTTGGGTTGCCTACCTCCAAAAAAAATAAGGGGCGGGTGGACCACACTGTATATAGAGATAAATAATTCATGCTAAATACACACGGCATTAGCCCAAAAGCATGAATTATTTATATAATAATCCGGACCGTGAAAGCCTTAATATACAAATATACTTCATTTTATATTGGGAATAGTTCAATGGAAGACACCCGGTGTATAATTACTTCATTAAAATCCATACGACTGAAACAAAGAAGGGGCACACTATGAGTCAAAATGACCCGGCGCCATTCCTCGTGTTATATTTTTACACACCAGTTCTCAAGGGTTAAGTCCCTCGTATTTCGAAAATTGTCAGGTCTTAAAAAGAGGGCAAATTGCATTTGTCGAACCTTGGAATGAGAACTGGTTCACAGCCCGGAGCAACAGATGGCTTTGACTCAGATGTGAATCAGGTTTAGTGAGTCTTTATATCGGCACTGCCAACAACACCGAGAATAAGGAATAATGAATTCCGTTATTATTGAGATTCTCACTCAGCGGAGAGACTTGACCTTGAGTGCCCTTGGAAGAAGTTGGTTGGTTGGTTCCTCACTTAAGGGGCTGCGACAACGCGGTCTTGTAGCCCCGTGTACTTTTTGCACAAGAACCATGATTCTAAGCTGGATTGCAAGTCATGAAATCGAAATCTTCTTCAAATGTATTTAGTTTCAAATCTTTAACTTGAACAGGAAGGTCATAAATGTACATTTTGATTAAATATTTTAATTTTAAGAATTGATTAATTGTAATGTTGGTAACAGTGAACGATAT
Organism: Meconema thalassinum; assembly: GCA_946902985.2. Lineage (NCBI taxonomy): Eukaryota > Metazoa > Arthropoda > Insecta > Orthoptera > Tettigoniidae > Meconema > Meconema thalassinum. The sequence goes on along the minus strand of OX336388.2, from coordinate 2,092,789,376 downwards.
TGCCTTTATCAATAACTTAACTATTTTACTTTATAAGGTGAATGCTGATAAAGATTCATAACAATATTGATTCAATAGTTTGTGTGGTTGGATCATATCAAGAAAAGGAACTATTTTGTTCAACTATTCATTTTGTAACACCTTAAATGGCTGAGATTGTGCCTTGTGTAGAGAACGGTATTTTTTGAAGTCAGCCTTATTGCTAAGTTTAATCATTAGAGCTCGAATAAATGGTGGCTAAGAGCTATATGCAATGCGATATCCCAATACTAATACTAGCAAAATATCTTATACTAGCATTACCCGTCGCGGCTTCGCCGGCGAATATTCTAGTTGTAAAGCGTATACTTAGCAAAATCTCAATCATGAATGCTGTGACTGATTTATCCTTGGTATTAAAAATCAGAATTTATCAATTCAGCTAATGGTGCAGTGGTTAGAAGTTTGCCATTCTTTCATAGGTATATCAGAGCGAAGTTAGTTTTCTGGGAATATCACAGACACTGTTAATTTAAGGGCCTTTAAATGTGGTTTTCGGTGAAAAAGACCTTTCGTACCACACTCACACTAGAAAATTGCGTGAAATAATTCTAGAGTGCCCCTTGACCCCCTTAGGCGCATTATACTGTATGTATTGATGAATTACACAGCTTAAATTGGATCAGTGATAACTTTATTACAGTCTGGAAACTTTCACTATAATGTAATAATTGGAATTGCATTGCGTCTTACAGAAATAGATGGACCTGTGAGATTCTGTTACCATGGTTACCGTGTTGCATTATTTCATTGTAAATATACATTTTGTAAGGTATTTATTTAATTGTGAGGCATTTAATGAGTAAGTGAGTGCGTTTCGCTTACGCATTGAGTTATGCTGAACCTGTAGGTACCCCATATGTGTAAGTTGGAGCTAATGGGACCTTATTTTCGGTAGAAAACTGGAATGGGACCTTAGCAGAATAATAGAGAGAGGGATGATACTGCTCTTTAAACACGTTTCGTATTATTCTGCAGAGTTTTGTCCTGGAAGTATAATTGAAGGGTTTGGTGCAAGAGGGGGGGTAACTCCAAAATTCGTGGAAGACTGTTTATTGCACCTAACTGTGCATTAAAATTAGTTGCATCTTTGGTGCAAGAATGAGGCAGATCCGCTAGAAACTGTAAGTAATACATGTGATTAAATATTTACTCCCTCTTGCACTTGGGGCTATAGAGAAGCACGTCCAAGATGCAGCTGCTATTAAAACTCGCAAAATTGGTATTAGTATTAGTATAGGAATATCACATTGCATATAGCTCGTAGCCAGGGCCGGATTTAGGAGTATGCCGCCCATAGGCTAAAGTCCATTTGCCGCCTCCTCTGTAGTTCATATTTGCTTAATACATTTGTTGTATACAACAAAATGATCGAGTTCATTGGCGCTTTCATCTTTTTTAAACTTAAAGTTCATTTAGATAAACTACACATTTAATGGCTTACATAATAAATGTTATAATGAAATTAGTTATCTACTTGGTTTTTAATTACTTCTTTTAAGATTCGTTAAAATAATAAAATGGGCTTCGAACTTAATTAATTAATTTGTTCTTGAAGATCAGTGATCACTATTTTACACATATTTTTATATGTTTAATGCTAATGATTATCTTTTGCGTAATTGAAGAATTGTGTTCAATTTGAATTAAGTTGTCCTAATGAAATTACACAAAATGAAGTTAATTACTGGTTTATTTGTTGTAATATATACAAACTTCTCTAAAAGAACTCATCCCACGTAATCTTCGTGTTCAAATTTACATAGCTTTCTTACGAGATTTCTTAATGGCAAACTCGTTAATAATGTCCTCATATGAAAGTGTTTTTGTTGTATTTGCCTTAATACAAAGTAATGAAAGCGAGTTTAACCGTATTTCAGAAATACTTGTTCGCAGATAGTTCTTAACTCTTCTAAAGCAGGAAGAACTGTATAAGGGCTAAAACATAACTTGTATTCTTAAATTCGTACGGAAAATATTATTAAGTACTTCATTTTAGCTTTTGAATGAATTGCCAAACTGCCGCCCCTGAAAATTTGCCACCCTAGGCTGCAGCCTACTTAGCCTATTTAGAAATTCGGCCCTGCTCGTAGCAACCATTTATTAGAGCTACAATGATATAACTTAGCAAGAAGGCTGACTTCAACAAATGCCCTGAAGAGTATCTCAAGTGAGGCAACTGATTCCCTTGCAGGAGATGAAGACAAAATCTTAAATAATTATTCCGCTTACTATGGTGACTTTATTGCTTAATGTTGTTTGTTTTATAAGAGCAAAGTTTTTATTCTACATTCGCTTTATCGACTTACACGCTGTTTTTAACTAAACAGAATCTCGGATATTTTAAATTATTTTTAATATCTTGGTGCAAGAGAGATGTAACTCAATTTTAAATTTAATGTAAATGATATTAAACGGTCTGAACTTTTAAATTGTAGCCATGCATTACCACCTTAAATTAAGCGCTTCAAAATATATCTGTCAGAACTATTCAAGCTATATATATATATATATATACAGTATATATTGTTACGGCTGTGAGTTTGTTTCATCGCCGCATGAGTCACAACTGCCCCAGGGCTGGGCTGCTCTCCCTCAGTGTATTGCGTGCGCCTTATGCAACAGGTCTACTGGGACAAAGGGATAGTCCAGAATATTCGTGACTGAGCCAGCGATGGAAGCCTCGAGAAGCCGTGAACCCTGGATAGATCTAGAAGCATTTATTGAGTCACCGGCCTGCTATATAAGTGCGACCTGTCAAGCTGTGTTTGTTGTGTTTTACGAGCGAGTGCGAGCGCGTATCCTGAGCGACAGAAGTGTGGAGACTTGCGAAACCGACTAGTGAAGCCCATTCTCGTGACAGCGAAGGGAGTGAGGAGCTTACAGGGGACTGCCTGTGTTTTGAACGAGTGTGCTTACTTAATGCGAAGAGAGGTCATTGTGGTGAGTTGCAAAACTTTGAATGACAGACCTAGTGCAGCTATTTCCATCCAGCGTACGGGGCCACCTCATTACGAGGGATTAACTGTGGTCTGTTGACAAGTGAAAGGGGAAGTATTCTCGACTTGAGGAAACTGGAGTAAGGTAATAATTGTTTGCATTTGCTGATGAGTGGCTGTATCTTTCTGGCCGCAATAAAGTTAATTATTTAAAGGAACAACCTGTGTTTGTGCTCTTCAACCCACCGTAATCCAGTTAACAAAAAGTGCCACTAGTGGGGGGGGGGGGGGGGTGGCACGTAACAACTGGTGTTAGAAGCCGGATTACGAACTCAAGCACAACACCTGACGGTCCTGGTTTCAAAACCCGAGCAGGTCATTTTCTGTAATTTTCCTGTGAGTGCATGCCCTTTACAAGGCAAACAACTAAAATGGAGGCGCAATTGGCAGCATTGCTAGAAAAGTTAAATGGCATATAAGACGGCCAGAAGAATTTAACCAAGGAGCTAACTGCCAAATTAGAAGGCGGCCAGAAGAAGATGGAAGACGGTCCAAATAAGTTAGCGGAGGACCTGAAGAAGATGGAAGACAGCCAGATAAGTTTAACCGAGGACCTAACTTCCAAATTAGAAGAAGGTCAGAATAAGCTAGCAGAGGACCTGAAGGACGGCCAGAATAAGTTAGCAGAGGACCTAACCGCCAAATTTCTGGATGGCCAGAAAAATCTGGAAGAGTGTCTCCTGACGAAATTAGAGGAGAGCCAAAGGAAATTAGAACAGGGCCTACGTGAGGAAGTCGCAGCAGTGGAAAAGAAGTTCGACGCCTTACAAGTGGAAGTTGCCGAGCTGTGCCAACGCCCGCTGATGGGGGTGGAGGAGAAATTCAACGCCTTACAAAAGGAAGTTGCCGAGCTGCGCCATCGCCCACTTACGGGGGTGGAAGAGAAATTCAACGCTCTACGAGAGGAAGTTGCCGAGCTGCGCCAACGCCCGCCCACCGTTACACCGGGAATATCAGGAACGGGACATAGCAGAGTGACGCCCCCAACCTTCGACGGAAAGGTCCCGTGGAGCACCTACTTACGTCAGTTCGAGGCGGCCTGTTCCATAAATAACTGGAACAACACATAAAATGCTACAGCTCTCATTGTAGCGCTGAGAGGTGACGCCCTTAACGTCCTTCAGACCATCCCGACTGGATCCCAGGACTACGCTTCACTGATCGCCCATATGGAGTCCCGATATGGAGATAGCCATCTTCAGCGGGCCTACCAGATGCAGCTCCGGACCCGGGTACAAAAGAACGCGGAAACCCTGCAGGAGTTCGAGATGGACATCGCACGTCTCGTAAGGCTCGCCTACCCAACAGCGCCGGCCGACTTTCTGGGGCAGATAGCGACGCAGACTTTCACCGACGGGCTACGGGACTCGGACACTCAACAGGCGCTGCGACTCGCGCGCAATAAGACCCTGACAGATGCGCTGAGCCACGCACTTGAGTTTGAGACGGCGAAACAGGCATCCAGAATGCGCGCGCGGGTGCGTCCAGTGGACGTCGACGAACCAGTAAAAATCAACGAGACCAAGCCCCTGGCCGACGAATTGATGGAGGCGCTAAACCGTTTCTTCAAGAATCGCAGTACCACCAACAAAAACGTAGCCGAAGGACATCCGGAGAGGCGACCCGGAAGAGGACTACCGACCTGCTGGACCTGCCGTAAGAGAGGCCACCTGAGCAAGGACTGCGGTGATCGCCGCCGCCAAGGGTTTCCGTCGGGACAGTCAGTCGTAGGGAAACCGCGCGGCCCAGGAAAGCCAGTATCAGCCAGCCTAGGGGGGCAAAGGTTGGCATGTGACAGTCGTCAAGCCCCGGCAGTCCAAGTCCGTGTGACGCAGTTACGGAGGGATAATAGCAGTCTGATGGTCGACGGAGTCGTCAACGGAGAGAGCTGGCCCATGCTAATCGACACGGGAGCATCGAGGACCATCGTCAGTCCCACCGTGATCCCGAAGTGGAGAGTTCAACCCACACAAAGGAACCTCCAGCTAATAACCGCGACCGGAGAGACCGCACCGGTACATGGCGAAGCATCACTGGAGTTCGTCATTGGTCGACGGGCGATAAAGCATCCAGTGCTTGTGGCTGACCTATCAAATGAATTGATCATCGGACTGGACTTCCTGGACCAGAACAACATCATCTTGGATCTGAGTAACAACACTCTGCACTTCGGAGGTGAGGAACTTGCTTTGCAACCTGCGCACGAGTCCATCACCGCACGACGAGTAAGACTGAGAGAAGACGTCATCGTTCCCGCCAGGACGGAGGTCAGTGCTGCCGTAATTGTCGACGGAACTGCTGAGGGAGTGGCGGCTGTCATCGAGCCAAAATATGAGGACATCCAGACAAAAGGATTGCTAGTTGCCAAGACTCTCATCAACACGACGTCTCGGCCGTACGTCCGCCTGTCCAATCTGAACGACTACGACATTACGGTTCACCGGGACACCAACCTAGGAGTCTGCGAGCCCGTTACCTGGATTGCCCGCATCACCGACACGACGGACGGACACCTGCAGACGGACAACCGAAGAAGACGCACACTGCCAGAAGAACTACAGAAGCTGTGCCAAGGATCCCAGGACCATTTAGACGAGGAACAATCACGCCAACTTCAGGACCTGCTACGCGAATTCCAGGACGTCTTCTCCGTGGGGAGCAAAGACTTCGGCAGGACAAGCTTGGTCCAGCACAGAATCGACGTTGGGGATAGTACACCGATTAGGGCCCCATTCCGACGAGTCCCGCTCGCCAAGCAAGCCGAAGTCGACCGGATGGTAGAAGAGATGAAGGAGCAAGGGGTGATCGAGCCATCACATAGTCCTTGGAGTTCTCCGATCGTGCTAGTGAAGAAGAAGGACGGTTCCACCAGGTTCTACGTGGATTACAGGTGGGTGAATGACGTCACGAAGAAGGACAGCTACCCTTTACCCCGGATCGACGATACCCTGGACACCATATCAGGGTCGAGATGGATCTCCACCTTGGATTTGAAGAGTGGCTACTGGCAGGTGGAGGTCCACCCTAAGGACCGCGAGAAAACTGCGTTCTCTGTGGGCAGCGGGCTCTGGCAGTTCACCGTCATGCCATTCGGTCTGTGCAACGCCCCTGCGACCTTCGAAAGGCTAATGGAGTCCATTCTGAGGGGACTACACTGGAAGACCTGCCTGGTCTACCTAGACGACGTCATCGTTCTGGGGAGAAGCTTCGAGGAGCACTACAGCAACCTGAAGGAGATCTTGTTGAAGCTACGGACTGCCCAGCTGAAGTTGAGCGCCAAGAAGTGTCAGCTCTTCCAGAAGCGGGTCCAGTACCTTGGGCATATCGTCTCCGAGGAAGGGGTGCGCACCGACCCAGAGAAGACCGCAGCTGTGAGGGAGTGGCCAGTTCCGAAGGACAAGTCCCAACTACGAAGCTTCCTGGGACTCTGCACTTATTACCGTCGCTTCGTGAGAGGGTTCGCCGACATCGCCAAACCTTCACATCGACTGACTGAGAAGGACCAACTCTTCACGTGGACAGCAGAATGCCACAGTGCCTTCGAACAACTCAAGCAGGCTCTGTGCACCGCGCCTATTCTGGCCTACCCCAGACCTGGAACAAGGTTCATCGTCGATACCGATGCCAGCGACTTTGTCATAGGGGGGATCCTGTCGCAAGTAGTGAACGGCGAGGAGAGAGTAGTGGCCTACTTCAACAAGGCCCTTTCAAAGCCAGAAAGGAACTACTGCGTCACCAGGAAGGAGCTGCTCGCCATCGTGAAGACCATTGAACACTTCCACAAGTACCTGTACGGGCAATAATTTCTCATCAGGACAAACCATGCATCCCTGCAGTGGCTCCTGAACTTCAAGCAGCCCGAGGGTCAACTCGCGCGGTGGTTAGAGAGGCTTCAACAGTACAACTTTGAGATTCAGCACAGGAAAGGCCAACTGCATTCTAACGCCGACGCCCTGTCACGAAGACCGTGCCCCGAAGACTGCGCCTTCTGTGCCCGAAGGGAGGAGAACACCGGGATACAGTGCCGACGGACTGCTGTGGAACTTCAAGGGAACTGGAGCCGTGAATCTTTCACGCGGGCACAAGCAGAAGATGATGACCTGGGACTGATAGCCGAATGGAAGAGGGCCTGTGTCCCCAGACCCGGGTGGAACATTGTGAGTGACTGCAGCCCAAAGTTTAAGTCCTACTGGGCGCAGTGGGACTCGCTGATTGTAAGGGATGGCCTCATCTGCCGCGCCTGGGAGAGCACCGACGGGAAGATATCTCTGGAACAAGTCGTCGTTCCAAAGACTATGACGGAGGAAGTCCTGAAGGAAGTCCATGGAGGATCATCTGGTGGACACCTAGGGATAAAGAAGACCCTGGAGAAGCTGAGAGAGCGGTTCTACTGGATCGGATGCCGAACCGACGTGGAGAACCACTGCGCGAGGTGCCACGATTGCGCAGCCAGCAAGGGCCCAGGACGAAGATGGCGGGGTCCTCTGAAGACCTACAACGTGGGCGGCCCCATGGAGAGAGTGGCCATCGATGTTGCTGGGCCACTCCCATTAAGCGAGGCAGGGAACCGCTACATATTGGTCGTCAGCGACTACTTCACCAAATGGCCGGAGGCGTATGCACTCCCTAACCAGGAAGCCGCGACGATTGCAGAGGCCCTGGTGAAGGAATTCGTCAGCCGGTACGGAGTACCCCTGGAGCTGCACTCCGACCAAGGGAGGAACTTCGAGTCGCAGGTGTTCCAGAACCTATGCCAGCTGCTGGGAATCCGGAAGACAAGGACAACGCCGCTACACCCTCAGTCCGACGGGATGGTAGAGCGATTCAATCGCACCATCGAGAACCATCTCCGAATAGTCATCAGCGAGCACCGAGGGATTGGGACAAACATCTTCCACTATTTCTCCTGGCCTACCGTGCCGCCGTGCATGAAGCCACCGGGTGCACACCAGCCCGGGCCATGTTTGGGAGGGAGCTCCGTCTACCTGTCGATCTTGCCTTCGGCCGACCTGGGAATGATCCGGTCCCGGTAAGCCAGTATTGTCAAGAACTGGTCGACCAACTGGAGGATGTGCACGCGTTCGCGAGGAGGAAACTGCGGATCGAGACCGACCGAATGAAGACCCGATACGACCAGCAGACGGATGCCGGCGGATTCCACGAGGACGACCTGGTCTGGCTCTTCAATCCATTACGAAAGAAAGGCCTGTCACCCAAACTGCAGAAGTCCTGGGAGGGCCCGTACCGAGTCGTGAAACGGATCAACGATGTCGTCTACAGGATCCAGCGGAGCCCGAGGGTGAAGATGAAGATCGTGCATCGAGATCGCCTGGCAGCCTACGAAGGGACACAGACGGACCAATGATTGATCGGGACGATCAGCCTTTTAGGAAGGGGGTGGTGTTACGGCTGTGAGTTTGTTTCATCGCTCGCCGCATGAGTCACAACTGCCCCCGGGCTGGGCTGCTCTCCCTCAGTGTATTGCGTGCGCCTTATGCAACAGGTCTACTGGGACAAAGGGATAGTCCAGAATATTCGTGACTGAGCCAGCGATGGAAGCCTCGAGAAGCCGTGAACCCTGGATGGATCTAGAAGCATTTATTGAGTCACCGGCCTGCTATATAAGTGCGACCTGTCAAGCTGTGGTTGTTGTTGTGTTTTATGAGCGAGTGCGAGCGCGTATCCTGAGCGACAGAAGTGTGTAGACTTGCGAAACCGACTAGTGAAGCCGATTCTCGTGACAGCGAAGGGAGTGAGGAGCTTACAGGGGACTGCCTGTGTTTTGAACGAGTGTGCTTACTTAATGCGAAGAGAGGTCATTGTGGTGAGTTGCAAAACTGTGAATGACAGACCTAGTGCAGCTATTTCCATCCAGCGTACGGGGCCACCTCATTACGAGGGATTAACTGTGGTCTGTTGACAAGTGAAAGGGGAAGTATTCTCGACTTGAGGAAACTGGAGTAAGGTAATAATTGTTTGCATTTGCTGATGAGTGGCTGTATCTTTCTGGCCACAATAAAGTTAATTATTTAAAGGAACAACCTGTGTTTGTGCTCTTCAACCCACCGTAATCCAGTTAACAAAAAGTGCCACTAGGGGGGTGGCACGTAACAATATATATATAAGAAAGTCGTGTTAGTTACACTATTTATAACTCAAGAACGGCTAAACCGATTTGGCTGAAAATTGGTGTGGAGGTAGCTTAGAGCCATGAAGCGGACATAGGATACTTTTTATCCCGTGACGTGACATAAAACGTCAAAGAGAATACAAGTCACTGTAAAACGTAACGCAAATGAGAGCTAAGGCAAGTCGTTTCCAGGCAACAGCAGCTCTTGACGAGACAGGGTCGACTGGATGCGAGTAGCGCTCTCCACTACCGGTATAGAAAATGAGGCTCTTAACATGAAATCCCGTTAGTTACTCAACGTAATTTGTTTTCTATTTGAATCATCATTAACAATGCCGCGACAGACGATCTAATCTTTCCCGACAAAGCCATAATGCAAGAAGGATACGAAACATTGCGAATGAAAGGACTGAAGAAGAACAAGAAATTGCCCGTGAAGAGTGCCGCGTTAGTATGGCTCGACTTCGTGCTTCTCAATCAGAAGAGCAAAGTGAGGCAGCCAGTGAAACGGCTCGGTTGGCAATGCGAAATCGTCGAGCGAACTACAGAGATCAAGAAGTAGATAATTTTCAACGCACAAGAAGAGATTTATCAAGTGCGGATTTGAATCGAGCAGCGTTTCGATACGATTACAGCACTGATTACTGCTTGCATCCTAGCGTTTGCATTGAGCCAATGGACGTTGTTTGCGAGTATTGTGGCGCATTGATGTTTTCCGGAGAAACGCCCGGATTGTGCTGCCTTAGTGGGAAAGTAAAATTGCCATTATTGACTCCGCCACCTGAGCCATTGCATTCATTACTTTGTGGCGAAACACCCGAATCACGTCATTTTCTTGCAAACACTCAAAAATACAATGGTTGTTTCCAAATGACCACATTTGGGGCAGACATTATCGAAGAACGACATTCAAGGTATTCATTTATTTATTTATTTTTGTACTTACACACAATATAGCAGAAGAATAACTTACTATAGGCCTACTTATTTGCTAATTCTAAAATAAATTGTTTATAAATCAGTAATACTGTCTTTGCTTTTTATTTTGTACATACAAGGACAGTTTCACCATCGAATTGGATCATTGCAACCTCTCGAAGATGCACAGCATACATTTTTACAAATATACTTCATGGAGAACATGGAAGAACCACTTGATCGACGTCAAGATATCAATGCTGCAATGAAAAGAGCAATTCTTCAAGTTTGCAGCAACTACTTCATGAACATCATGCGTTGGTCAGGCTATTCAAGAGTGCTTTGGAACGCATGTCAAATGATGAATACAAAGTCGTGATCAGAGCAGATAAACGACCATCTGGAACACACGAACGCACATTAACGCTCCAACAATAGATGAATTTGGTGAACACTTGGAAACTCGCGATATTGTGCTTACACGTCGCGATACTGGGCAACTGAAACAAATATCTGAAGCACATCGTTCATATGACACGTTGAAATACCTGCTGATGTTTTGGCAAGGAGAAGATGGATATTATTTTAATATTAAAATGATATATCCATTGAATGGTGAGTATCAATATCTTAGTTCAACATGACGTACATTTTACATTGTTTGGTTTTGGTTTACAATTAAAGACCAATTACACTGCTTATTACCAGGAAAAGATTAGGGGTTGTTTGTATAGATAAAATTGGACAAATGACTGGCAACCGATTTAAAATCATTTATCTTCACCACTTCATAATTATGCTAAAAATTTACATACGAAATACTAAATCTACTGTTTTAATTTCAGGTGAAGCTCGATGAATTATTACGCATATCGTTTGTTTATTCGTCAAAATGTTGACAACTATTTGCTGCGGTTTCGTCGATTGTTTCAGCAGTATTGCGTCGACATGTACGTCAAAATATAAACGGAGCGTTTAACTTTCATTAGGTTGAACCAAGCCAAACTGCGTTCTGAGGAGTATATCCATTTACGTGATACAATTCGTACTGAAGGAAATGCAGCTAATATTGGTCGATTAACTATTCTGCCGGCGACGTACATAGGTAGTCCACGTCATGTGCATGAATATGCGCAAGATGCAATGACATATGTTCGTCATTATGGTCGGCCAGATCTCTTTATTACTTTTACCTGCAATCCAAAATGGATAGAAGTTGTTCAATTGCTGCTTCCCGGACAAACATCAAGTGATCGACACGACATCACAGCACGTGTATTCAGGCAAAAAATGCGGTCCCTGATGAACTACATTGTTAAACAACGCGTCTTTGGAGATACTCGATGCTGGATGTATTCAATCGAATGGCAAAAACAAGGCCTGCCGCACGCACACATTCTTATTTGGTAAGTGGACAGAATTCAGCCAGACCAAATAGATGATATCATATGTGCCGAGATTCCCGATCACGAAGCCGATCCAGACCTACATGATGTTGTAATTACAAATATGATTCATGGACCGAGTGGCGCCATCAATCCCCAATCACCTTGCATGGTCGACGGAAAGTGTTCCAAACGATATTCACGGAAATTAACGGCGGAGACTATCACTGCCAACGATGGTTATCCACTGTACCGCCGTCCATCACCCGATGATAACGGTCGAACTATCACAACAAAAGTGAAAAGAATGGATTTCGTTGTCGACAACAGTTGGATTGTTCCATATTCGCCACTTATTTCCAAAACGTTCAAGACACATTGCAACGTTGAGTATTGAAATTCAGTAAAGTCCATAAAATACATTTGCAAATATGTCACGAAAGGCAGCGATATGGCGCTTTTTGGAATCCAATCCTCCAATACCAACGATGAAATTGCGCGCTATCAAGTTGGTCGTTATGTGAACCGTAATGAAGCGATTTGGCGTATATTCGCATTCCCGATTCATGAACGTCATCCTACTGTTGTGCATTTGGCGGTGCATCTGGAGAATGGTCAACGAGTATATTTCACGGCTTCGAATGCTGTTCATCGTGCTGAAACACCTCCAGCGACCACATTGACCAGTTTCTTTGCGATCTGGCAAAGCGATCCGTTTGCACGAACTTTGCTTTACTCGGAGATGCCACGTTATTACACTTGGAATACTTCATCGAAGAATTTTCAACGACGGAAGCAAGGTGATGCGGTTCCTGGTTATCCGGATGTGCGTTCTAATGATGTTCTTGGTCGTATGTATACAGTTCATCCAAAGCATGATGAATGCTTCTATTTGTGGTTGTTGCTGGTAAATGTGCGTGGGCCAACGTCATTTGAGACACTACGGACTGTTAAAGGTATAATATTCCCAACATATCGTGCTGCATGTGAAGAACTCAATTTACTAGAAAACGATACCCATTGGGATACAACAATCGTTGAAGCCGTTATCTCTGCATCTACAAGTCAGATACGCGCATTATTTGCTATCATCATTTCGACTTGCTTTCCATCGAACCCATCTAACCTGTGGCACAAATACAAGGATAATATGTCAGAAGATATTTTACATCAAATTTGTGTCAGTTCCAGAAATCAAGATCTTGAGAGGAATGAAGAGAGGCATAATCGGGCTTTACTCTTGATCGAAGACATGTGTTACCTCATGTGTGGTAGTTTATTAGTCACGTTAGGAATGCCAGTGCCAAATCGTGAAATGAATGACGCATTTAATCAAGAATTGGAACGGGAACGTGAATATGATCACCAGGAATTAGATTTAGTAGTTCAAACGAATGTACCCCTGTTGAATCCCCAACAAAAGGAAGTTTATGATACATTAATGAAGGCAATTGATGATGGAAATGGTGGTTTATATTTCCTGGATGCCCTTGGTGGAACTGGTAAAACATTCCTCATGTCAGTAGTTTTAGCCACTGTTCGTGCGAAATCCAACATTACGGTTGTAGTTGCTTCTTCTGGAATAGCAGCCACGTTGTTAGAAGGATGTCGTACGGCTCATTCAGCATTAAAATTGCCATTAAATCTTCAAACTATTGAAGAACCAACATGTAATATTGCCCAAAAAATCAGCAATGGCCAAAGTTTTATAAGCATCGAAAATCATCATCTGAGACGAAAACACAATGGCGCATAAACGTGCATTAGAAGCACTTAACCGAATATTGAAAGATCTACGCAATGACTCCAGATGTTTTGGAGGAGCAATGATTTTACAGTCTGGCGATTTCCGCCAAACACTGCCAGTAATACCAAGATCAACGGCTGCTGACGAAATAAACGCTTGCCTCAAATCATCGAATCTATGGCGCTATGTGAAAAAACTTCAGCTGGCAACAAACATGAGAGTTGCATTGCTTAATGATATATCTGCTGAAGATTTCTCTGAGCAATTGCTGATTATCGGTAATGGTCGAGTACATGTCGACGAAGCGAGCGGATTGATTTCATTTCCTCATAACTTCTGTAACTTTCTCTCATCGAAAGACGAACTTATCAACAAAGTATTCCCAAACATCATTACTAATTACAAAAATAATGAATGGTTGAGTGAGCGAGCAATTTTACCGCTAAGAATAAAGATGTAGATGACCCAAATTACATAATTCAGAATGAGATCATTGGAACAATGCATTCATTCAAATCTATTGACTGTGTAACAAATGAAGATGAAGCCACCAACTATCCAATTGAATTTTTAAACTCCTTGGATGTGCCTGGCTTACCACCGCACAATTTACGCCTAAAGGATGGCTCCGTAATAATCATGCTTCGAAACATAAACCAACCAAAACTGTGCAACGGTACGCGTTTGGTGGTAAGTAAATTGATGAACAATGTGATTTACGCGACGATACTCAAAGGAAAATTCGAAGGTGAGGAAGTTCTCATTCCGAGGATTCCGATGATCCCAACCGATATGCCGTTTGAGTTTAAAAGACTTCAATTACCGATCCGTCTTGCATTCGCCATGACCATTAACAAATCACAAGGCCAATCCTTGAAAGTTTGTGGTTTGAATCTGGAATATCCATGTTTTACCCATGGTCAATTATATGTGGCATGTTCACGGGTCGTAAGACCATCTGCGTTGTTTGTTCTGGCACCTGATAATAAAACAAAAATGTCGTGTATCCCAAGGTACTTAACTGAAGAGTGCAAACTATGCACCAAAATACATGAACAAGAAAGATTCATTAAAATACTTATTTTTATTTGTATTTCCTAATAAAAAAATTGAACTTAATAAAATCGAAAATCTGCTTATTTATTGCCTCTAAGGCGGAACAGATTTCGCCAGGTCACCTAGTTAAATATGTAAATCAGTTTTATGTGTCTCCTGAAAAATGGATTTACTCTCCTCTTGCACCAGACCCTTCAATTAGTACGCCCAGCCACCATCTTGAATATCTTAGGGAGTATCGTAGCATTATTTTACCTATCGCATAAAAGCAAACACTTACTCGTTTCTACCTCACAGCAACATTGCGTTATTTTTGCTTGAAAATATTGATAGTTATACATTTTTTGTATTCCATAATTTCAAGATGGCAGGCTGGACAGACAGACACATTGCCCGTGTGGATCTCCAAAGTCTAATTTCATTTTATTTTTTTTGAATTCTGAAAGAATGTTGAAAGTACACTCTGACTACTGTGCAGGCCCCGAATGAGAACTATGAGCTGTTGCTCAACATCGGGTGTACAGTAGTTTCCACACAGTGCCTGTAGACCTTTATATTGAACAATGAAATTATTTTGCCCTCTGTTTATGGCTAGTGACAGTGAGGAATATTCAATTTAATGCGCGGCACTGTTTCTAATGAAGCCAGTCCATTGAAATATTCGCGAATTAACAATCACCCTTTACACTTTACATTTTGATCATTATATGTAACACACAATCCATTTATGGTCATTAATATCAATGCATGAATAATCATATGTCAGTCGTGGTATGTAGATACAGTATATGAAAGGTCATAATTAATTACTGTTTGATCGCATTGCAATGATCCAACTTCTAGGGAAAGTCATTAAACATGTATATTCCAGTGGCTATATTTAATTAGTGAAAAGTTAAATATTTACCTTTTGGTGGTTGAATGGTGTATTACACAATGTATTCATTGATGTGATATTAATGCTAAGTGTTATTAGTTTTCAAAACGGTAACGTTTGTATCATTCTGAACGAATCGTCAGGACTGGAGAAAGTCCATTATGTAGGGCATTATGTAGTACTACTTCACTTTGTATTTTTTCTTACAGAAGTAACTAGCATATCACTTAGTATAAGTCTCAAATCTGTCCTCTATAGCTGGAGTTCATCTGTAATGAAAACAGTCTGGCAGAACAACAAGCAAATTTTTTCACCTGTTGTGAATTTGGATCAAACAATATGAAATGTTGTACTAGTAAGAAGCATCATGTATTAATTACTTGCGTACTGATTTTAGAAAATAAATTTACTTTTGGCTCTATGCTTGGTTGAAGATTTTGCAAGCATGGGCACAAATATTTTGATTTGTCCAAAGCAATAATTAATATAAACAAAAAATCTTGAATTTGCAGTTTTATTAATAAAACCCCAAAAGCTATAGACATTTTAATACCCCACTGATAAGTTAAGAATTACGGCTTCTACAATTTTCTTTGTATTCGAATGAAACAAGATGTTCAGCAAAGAACATATAGCCTACTTTCTCCTAAATGTATGGGTATCTTTATGACTCTTTGTCCTCATCCCTAAAACAATCACCCCAACCACAATGTATTGTTTGTTTTCTTTTATATTGATAACAAGCTGTACCCGGCATGCGTTGCAATGCCAATCAAAGAAAGTGTTGGCGTTGAAATTCTGTTTCTTGAAGTGCTTTTGGATACACAACATGTTAACTGCCTCTAAGCTATCATAAAATGGATTTTCTAATTTAGAACCATTCGAGGGAGCGTGCACAACAACTTTCAAAAAGTTTCATCGCTGTCACTCATTTGTTGAATCTAATCGTACGCTACCTATTGTGAAATGGATTTACTAAGTCGAAACCCTTCCCTGGCGTGTACACAATGACTCATCAATGATTCATCGCAATCGGATGAATGGTATATGCACGTATAGGGGTTTTTGTTTAAACGATTCTTGCGCTGTCACTCATTTGTTGAATCTACTCGTGCGCTACCTATTGAGAAATGTATTACTAAGTCGAAGCCCTTCCCTGGCGTGTACACAATAACTCATCAAGGTTTCATCGCAATCGAAGAATGTTATATGAACGCAATAGGGAATTTTGTTGAAACGCTTCGCGCGTCGTCACCCATTTGTTGCATCTACTCTTGCGCTACTTATTGTGAAATGGATTTACTAAGTCCCCTTCCCTGGCGGGTACAAAATAACTGATCAATGTTTCATCGCAATCGGATGAATAGTATATGAACGCATACCTGATTTTGTTTAAACGATTCGCACTCCGTCACTCATTTGTTGAATCTACTCGTGCGCTACCTACTGTAAAATGTACTTACTAAGTTAGAAACCGTCACGTAAGTGTCCACAACATCTCACCCAAGTTTCATCGCTATCGTCGTTCATTTGTCGAATCTACTCGTGTGCTACCTACTGTGAAATGTATTTACCAAGCCAGAAACCTTCCTTGGAGTGTCAACCATATTTCACCCAAGTTTCACCGCTAACGGCAGAATGGTATATGACCTTATACGGGACTTTGTTGAAACGCTTCGCGCGTCGTCCCTCATTAAGTTGAATCAACTTGTGCGCTGCATATTGTATAGGGGATTTACTAAGCCAGAAATTTTCCATGACGTGTACACAACATCTCACCCAAGTTTCATAGGTACGGACGAATGAAGTGTACACAACATCTCACCCAAGTTTCATCGCAATCGGATGAATGGTATGTGAACGTATACGGGACGTTGTCGAAACGCTTCGAGCGTAGTCACTCATTTGTTGAACATAAACGTGCGCTTCGTATTGTAAAATGGATTTACTTAGCCAGAAACCTTTCCTGGAGTGTACACAACAATTCACCAAACATTTATCACTATCAGACGAATGGTATATGACTTTATACGGGACTTTGTTGAAACGCTTCGCGTGTCATCGCTCATTTGTTGAATCTACTGGTGCGCTACCTATTGTAAAATGTATGTACTAAGCCAGAAACCTTCCCTGGAGTGTACACAGCATCTCACCCAAGTTTCATCGCTATCGGATGAATGGTATATGAAATTAAATGGGACTTTGTTGAAACGCTTCGCGCGCCGTTGCTCATTTGTTGATTCTACTCGTGCTCTACCTATTTTTAAAGGGATTTACTAAGCTAGAAACCTTCCCTGGAGTGCACACAAAATCTCAGCCTAGTTTCATCGCTATCGGACGAATGGTATATGAACGCAAACGTGACTTTGTTGAAATGCTTCGCGCGTCGTAGCTCATTTGTTGAATCTAATCGTGCGCTGCCTATTGTAAAGTGGATGTACTACGCCAGAAAATTTCCCTGCAGTGTACACAACATTTTACGCAAGTTTCATAGCTATCGGACGAATGGTATATGAATGCATTCGGGACTTTGTTGAAATGCTTCGCGCATCGTCGCTCATTTGTTGAATCTACGCGTGCGCTGCCTATTGTAAAATGGATTTACTAAGTCAGAAACCTTCCTTGGAGTGTACTCAACATCTCACCCAAGTTTCATCGCTATCGGACGAATGGTATATGAATGCATACGGGACTTTGTTGAAATGCTTCGCGCATCGTCGCTCATTTGTTGAATCTACGCGTGCGCTACCTATTGTAAAATGGATTTACTAAGTCAGAAACCTTCCTTGGAGTGTACTCAACATCTCACCCAAGTTTCATCGCAATCGGACGAATGGTATATGAACACATACGGGACTTTGTTGAAATGCTTCGCGCATCGTCGCTCATTTGTTGAATCTACGCGTGCGCTACCTATTGTAAAATGGATTTACTAAGTCAGAAACCTTCCTTGGAGTGTACTCAACATCTCACCCAAGTTTCATCGCTATCGGACGAATGGTATATGAACACATACGGGACTTTGTTGAAATGCTTCGCGCATCGTCGCTCATTTGTTGAATCTACGCGTGCGCTACCTATTGTAAAATGGATTTACTAAGTCAGAAACCATCCTTGGAGTGTACTCAACATCTCACCCAAGTTTCATCGCAATCGGACGAATGGTATATGAACACATACGGGACTTGTTTGAAACGCTTCGCGCATCGTCACTCATTTGTTGAATCTACGCGTGCGCTACCTATTGTAAAATGGATTTACTAAGTCAGAAACCTTCCTTAGAGTGTACTCAACATCTCACCCAAGTTTCATCGCAATCAGTTGAGTGGTATATGAATGCATAGGAGACATACACACCCACAGACAAACTATCACGTAAGATTGATTTTTATATATATAGATTAGCCAGTAAGTGTCAAAATCAATATTATATACTTTATGATGATTGAATAACAAAACTACTAACTTATTGTAATGCATTCACGTCCATTAATCTCTATATTAAGCCAGCCTGCAAAATTAAGAATCTTCCGCCCCAATCATCTTCCGCCCCAATCACAGTAGGTGGTGCTGCGACCTATCAGTGAATTAATTACGCCTATGCACTGCCATCGTAATGTACTACGATGGCAGTGTTCTATGGGTGTTGAATGAGTAGGCAGTTTAAAGTAGCCAAGAGGGAGGCGATCCAGCTGGCAGTGTTTAAAGGTATTCGGAGCGCGATCGTGGCTAATAGTTGAACTACCAGTATTACAAAATTGCCATACTTCAGGAGGCCAGCTCAGGCATTTACACAGCGTTATGTTTGGAACAATATTACCCACATAACCCACAAGAGGACAGCACCGTACAGAGGCATTAAGAAGGCTGTGGTTAATGACAACGTGTATCTAGTTCTTCTATTCTCCTTTTTCTAATGTCTTCTGTTTATGTGCGATGCTGGGACTGTGATTTTATTAATATACGAGTGTATACTTTATCCTCTCCTTTGAGCTAAATGACATTTTATTCAGTATCTGTGGGAAAAGCTCGTGCACATCATTTGTAAAAGAATTCAAGAAAAAAAAACTAACTGTAGCAGTATTCGATCCCCAGTCAACTGCGTGTCAGACTAACATGCTAGCCCAGAGCTAACCGTATCCATGACGTCAGGTGTTCTTAACTGACATATTAGATACAAACTGTTGGCAAATAATGACTTTAAATAAACGATTTCTTCACTGCAGTACATCTTCATTATTAAAGATCATTTCATACAAAGTTTATATTATTGTATCAGTACGGTATATCACATACAACATACTAAAACTACTGAAATATAAGACAGGCACATGAGGACAGCTGCCATCTTGTCGTGTGACACAAACGGCTCAGCTCTTTTAAGCCACTCATACTGTATAATATTATAATATTAAATTATAATAAATAACGGATCACGACCTTCAGGATAGCTTAAACCCCCCTAGGCTCGATAATCGGAATTGGTGGGTCTTAAGCTATTTATTAAAATGGTTGCATAATTCACACGGCCGCCATCCTGAAATGGCATGGCCGATGACCTTGAAGTTTGGGTGAAAGACGCGTCCTATATAATGGTATGTTGTCACCAAATTTGGTAGAGATCGAATGATTAGTTTAGCCGTAATTTGATTTTACGTTTTGAACATTTGAGTGGCCGCCATTCTGTTTTGGTAAAGATGGCGGCGATATAAAGTATGACACTGAGGTGTCCTTTACTAGTGCTACCTCTGTACCAAATTTCGTTCAATTCGGTTTCACCGTGTTCGAATTGATAGGGGGGGACAGACATTCAGAGTACACACACTCACACACACACAGACACACACACACACACACACACACACAGACTCACACACACACATACACACACACACACAGACTCACACACACACATACACACACACAGACAGACACACTTTTTTCGCCCTGTGTTGATCTCATAAGTCTACTTTCATTTTTTGCAAAAATCGAAAGTAGGCTAAAAAATCAGCACTGTGGTTACAAACAGTTAACTCATCACTTAAAGGGTTAATTCGCTTAGAGCAAGAATGTAAATGAACACAACTTTGAATTATAACAAGTGCGGGAAATCCGCTGATTGTAGCATATTCAAAGAATACTGAATATAAATGGAACTATTCAAGAAACATCGTTTTATTTATTTGTTTAGCGTGTGGCTTTTAGTGCCGGGGATGTCCGAGGACAAGTTCGGCTCGCCAGAGGCTGTAGCTGCTTCAATGCGGACACCCATGTGGTGGGCTACAAGTTCCGTTCAATTTCAAGTAGTTCCAACTTTCGCTACCAGATGTCACTGACACCTAGTGGTGAACGTTGCAATTTTGGTAGAGTGTGCCAACGAAATCTAACCTACAATTTAGCTTTACACAAGTTTCATTAGTGGAAGGTTCTTTTACATAAATTTATGACATGGGACAGCCGGCTTTACTTTACCTCCGAAAGAAGGCATACTGTAGGATTTTAACGCTCTTAAAAATCCGACGACGTCGGCCGGGTTTGAACCCGCAATCTTCGGCATAGAAGCGCAGCATGCTACCAAATACGCCACCGAGATTGATTCCCGCTTTCTCTTGGCTACAACACTGATAGCACTATGTGGCAAGATATAATAATGAAAATTGTGTAAATAACGTGGGCGATAGATCGATCCCTAATACTATAAGGGTTTATGCTGCAAAGTTTTGAACGTATACCCTAACGATAGGGAAATCGCAGCTTATTAGAGAGCATAAAGCAGTCTCATGTTACTTTAGCAAATGCAATTTTGCTCGTTTAGGAAGAAGATCTGCCGTTATGTCATATTTCCTAAAATATTTCCATATTAATACCATAATGGCGAATTTAAACTCAAACGTAACTGAAATAAGGTCATGCTACCCCTCCAAGTGCGTGACACAGCCAAAGACAAACTCTATTTTACTCGTTAATTAAGCTCGGAAATAATGAATGCAATTTTTTTTAATCTTCCACTTGCGTAGTAAATCACAAGGCAAAGGAAGAGAGTAGCTCTAATTCTCCTTGGGGTGACGTATTAAAACAAAACAGAGACGCCAGTGTTTCATTGTAAAAGGCCCAATTACAAAATGCTGTAGTCTTGTTATAATTTCTAATCTGTATTGGCTAAAAATGCGGGATAGAGTCTACCACAAGCGGAAAAGCTGGTTGAGGTTTTAGTATTTTTTATTTTTTTTACGGAAAGAATCATGTCTTTGTATTTGCATGCTCTTTATTTTGGCTTGTAACTTGACTCTGTGGGTATCGCTAACTAGCTTTACTCGTGGCCAGAAGCGCAGACCAGGCGCGACAGGAAGGGAGTATGCCAAAGACTTGCAAGTTACGGGCGGGATCAAAGACACTGCTCCTCATGAACTAGGAGGTATAAAGCTGCGTCATGGTCATTATAGACACCATTAAGTATAACGAGCTATTTATTCAGCCCTCTAATTCACATATAATAATTCAATTAGGTGTAGTGACTTAAAATAACGACCCAAATTCTTTAATATACGAAATATTCACCTGCTAAGCAAGACACCAGGCAATCTCCGAAATCAGTAGGCTAATAAATAAATAAATGAATAAATAAATATATAAATAAATAAAATAAATAAAATAAATAAAATAAATAAAATAAATAAAATAAATAAATACATAAATTAATGAATAAAGATTAAAAATTAAAAATAACTTAAATACATAAATAATGAACCCTTATTGATCTACGATAAATAAGTATTCATATTTATTATTATTATTACTGCAGCCCAGGCAGTACTTGAGGAAGTGGACATGGATAAAAGGCAGGCTAGCGTTTCGTAATGTTTGCAACAGGAGCAGAGCTGGTAGCTATTCTTGGGGGACGGCCAGATTTAGCCGGGTTCAAGGCCAAATTGAGCAACTACTTGCACCAAAATTGGAAGCATAAAGGAATGATCACGAGTCACTTGCAACGAACATACGATTGAATCAGCCAATCACGAGAGACCAAGCCATGATCACGCGATGGACAGCGTCAGTAGTAAAAAGCCCGCGGAATTGATTATCTAAAGAACCGCCGAACGGACTGATCTCCTCACGAGTGCATTGAGACGTTTGATTTATTTGAAGAAGAATGACACTAGTCCCATATTTGTGAGATAAAAACTCTGGAAATTTTTATCCAATTCCACCCCACTCCTCCGTCCCCTGTCAGTTTCTAATAAATAGTTTGGCATGATGCTACTCGAAGTCATTCGTTTTGGAGCCTTGAGAGGCTAACTTCACGCCCGTTTGTACAACGATTTTAACGCTCTAAATTAGTTGAAGTTATTTTATTTGTGAGCTCTGAGGAGCTAAATTCGCATCAGTCGAAATAACGAATTTTAAAGCTCTAGTACATTTTATCTGAAGTCAACTTTATTTTTGCGAGCTAATATTTCACGCAGTGTGCGTGGTGACTTGTAACATTTTTCTTAAAGACGACCATTTCAGCTCTGAGGGGCAAGTCTTGTAACATCCTAATTAGCGCTCACCAGAGCGAAGGTCAACAGTACAGTACGGAAATACCGAGCAAGATAGCGACTGCTTGTGCAGTCAAGATTTTAAACTTATTATCGAGCCAGTGACGTGGTCTCGAGGTGTATATTTTATGTACAAATTTCAGTGTATTTTTCATGTGTTTATTGTGCGTGTGTGCGAGATATCTAGGGCTAGTCTTCGCAATTAATCGCATTAGGACAATTTGTGGGCGAATTGAGTAACCTGCAAGCGATTATAGCTAGGTCATAATAATTATCATTGAACTTTTCTGCCAAGGAGTCGATACCGAGATGCTCAACACGTGGTTTGGAGTTGGGATGATCTTCAACGATTCAACGCAGACGACCACGATGGAGTGTTAATCTGTCCATAGGGAAATGGGCTGAGAAGGATGTCTTAAGTTCTACAAGCTGATCGGTGATGTACAACAGTTGAATTATTTCAATTATGTAGATAGATTTGGCCGGGGAACTTTTGTAAATAGTCATGTTTCTTTTCTTGTAGTTTAGAGTTTTCCTTGCACCGACACTAAATGTTTTAAATGTCCGTTGGCGCGTGGCCAAAGTGTTTGTTGTATATTTGTTTTTCTTTGAGTCATATTTAATGTGCGCGGCGTGCGTACGTGATTTTTATCCATGCAAATGCGAAATCCGTTACATTCGAAAAGTGGTGCTTTATTAACGTTAATATTTGTGATAGGAATGGGAGGCGATGACTGAAAGATATTAGCTGAACAGGTTATTATTCATATTAGGGTTGCCAAGCGCACCAACTTAAGATGTAATTATAGAACACCTTCGTTCTAATTTTGATAGATTTTTTTTAGTCCTTTTCAGGTTAACTAGTCACGGCATAGAACGGTGGCGCCAGCATGTGGAAATTATTTATGTCTTTTTATTTCAGGGTCTGTCAAAACCCATACGTGTGATTCTGTGTGTGTTACTGTGTCAAGTGTGTGTTGATTCTACGTGAGGAGGGGGTAGAGGTCCGCCCTCATATTATTTTGTTGTTGTATTTTTGATGGAAAGACAGGGTTCTCTAGGGAGACCGCTGTTTCTTGTCCATATTATTCTGACACACACACACGTATTATTGTGCTTTGGGGCACACTTCTTCGAGATTCGACCCCATGTCCTGGGAGGTCGAGATTATTGACACGTGGGTTGACAGATATGCAGAGTTCCACAAACCGCCCGTTTTGCCTGGTGACTTATTTCGATAGGCAGTCCTGATTGTCCGACTGACCCCCGTAAGCTTTCATGTAGCAAACCTGTTCATTGTGATGGTTATTTTTAAGCCATGATTAATTGGGGAGTTCGCCATGTGTGTAACGGCTTATTGTACGTTGTATGGGTAAAATATTGTATTAATAACGTAAATGTTGGCTGTGAGCCTATTGTTTTGTTTATGACTCGATTCATGTAATTTTAGTGTGACACCTGTGTTGTGTAGTGGTAGAGTACTTGTAAATTTTGACGGCGGTCATTTGTGTATTTTTATTGGTCACGTGTTAATGTACTTGTGTTGATTTGTGTGAGAAGTCCTAAGTGTTTAGGCAGTAAATGTTGCTACGGCAATTTGATTCCAATTTCACACGGAAATTATTGTGTTGTTTATATTAGATCTAGGAAGTGTCGGTTTAGTTTTTATGTATTGTAGTTGTGTTCCCCCGTGTCAGTCTAGCTCTAAGTAATGTGGATTCGTTGTCTGAATGATTATTCTGAATGATGACGAATCACGCATTCGTTTGTACACATCGTGAAGCATGTAGAACGACATACGCGCATACATAGTCACTTTGGTTATTTTTATCTTAGGGACACTTGGTCCATGTAATTAATCTCTCCAGAGATATTGGCCTAGTTTCGGCATTTTTATTAAGTGGAAGTCATATGGGAGTTTTATTTTGTTAATTGTTGAGTGTAAATATGTTGATTTGTTTATTAAATTCATTTGTTTAAACCCTGGCTTCACTCTTTCCTGCATGTTATTTTGTTATATGTTACCCTGCAAGTTAATGAAGCGCCTTGACAACAACTTACGATATGAACTGACACACCCCCGAAACTGAGTCTCATATGCTTCTTTGCAAGGGTTCAATAAATTATTAAATAAATGAATAAATAAATAAATAAATTAAATTAATTCTTTGTTGGTCGTTATGGAACAGAACATTGAAGTTTAACGCATATTGTCATAGAGACATTGTTAAATACAAATACTTAACGCGTTTGTGATGAAATAATATTCTGTGTAGATTAGGAGCAACCACTAAGTCAGGTGTTCCACCCGTGCTGTGTTGTGGTGTGGTATTATCAAATAAATTCTGTTACGGGGACAACGATGTCCTTTAGTCAAGTCTTTCGTCTGAAGGTGGGTTGAATCCTCAACAATCACTTTCAGTGGCTATTGCGTTAGAAGAGCCCAAGGTTTACTATAAAAATTAACATTACGCTAAGCAAAGAGTGAGGTAGTTTGTCATTGCTTTCCTCCATGGTCGATAGAGTTCTACTGCAAAACCATTGGCGCCGTTCGCACCACTAAGAGTGGTACAGGGATAGTTTCTAACTTACAGTCACGGTCGCCTCTTTCTCAATCCTCGCCTGTTATAAAATACATATCCCATTACAAACACCACATTAACACACGCCTGCTATACTTCAACTCCGAAGGAGGTCAACTGAGGGATTTTCAACGGTCTTTAAAAAAATCCGACGACGTCGGCAGGGTTTGAACCCTCAACCTTGGGCATAGAATATCAGCATGCTACCAACTATGCCACCGTAGCCGCTATTTAGCTTGAGAAATGAACCGTTTTTCTTTTCCACCTGTAGTTTCCCCCATTTTCTCTTTTCTTCGGCGTGTCAATTATCGGAATTGTTCTCTTTTCTTCTGGGTTATTACTGGCCAGGGTAACCGAGTAGATCAGTGGACATTTCTATAATTGCTCATTAAGGTTCGTTACAGTGATTTCTTACCATGCCGAATCGTGATCAGTGACACCTCTTTCCTTTTACTTTCTCTTTTCCGTCACCTGTAACAACCCTTTGTTACCCTCTCGAGCAGTCTTCTGTTTTTTCTATCCTGGTAGGACTTTTTTGTTTGTGCTCCCGCTCTCGTATTCGAGATGCCTGTTTTCAATTCCGTTTTCTCCCCTTTCATGGTTATTTATTTAATGGTGCGCGTAGAGACGTGTGTTTAGTTTATTTTTGTTCTATTTCGTGATGTCGAATATGCTGGATCCATCAAGGTGAGTCACGGCTTAATATTCCTTGTGTGTGAGTGTGGATAGGTGGTTTGTGTACGGAATACTAGTGCATTTAGCCTTTTCTAGTATGTCCATTGTGTGCCTGTATCTTTCCTTTATCGTTTGTCTCTTTATCGTCGTTCCTTTTATGTTGGTTATGGTTCGGTTTACTGGATGGTGCGTACATCACAGTAAGACCAACACCTTACCTTTTGTCTTTATCGGTCAACCATATCTTAGGATTGTGTTTTCATACGCAAGTCCATGAGATTGACTTACCTTTTAACGGAACTTATCTTGATGGATGTCTTTGTAATGTGTAACTTTAACTTTTCTTTATATATTTCACTAGCAGAAGTACCCATTCTTCGAACGGTCTTTGGTATTAATAGCCAGGCAAATCAATTGAGCTACTGTTGCAATGGTTAGAGGCTTGGAACCGGTTTGTCAACAAAGATAAATGATTAGTTAAAATATGCTCAGAAAATAAATTTAGCCTACCTAACGTGTACTTCCTGACGTGAAAATAAATTGAAAACCTCGTAGACGAAACGCAATACACGTCATGTTGCTGTTTGGAGATATAATAGACCTTCTGTACGACATATCGCTCGTTTAAGTTGTGTGAAAAAAATCTATGGTAACCCCTGACCCCCTTAAGCGCATTGATGAATTTTACAGTTTTAGTTGGTTCCGTGATAACCTTATTGCCATTTGCAAACGTTCACAGAAATTTAATAAATGGAGTGGCATTACTTCCTGCAGAAATATATGGAATGTTGGATGTCACCTTTTGAGATGTTTTTGTCATGGCTATTGGCGTGCATTCCTTCATTAGTTTATTAAATGAAATCAGTTTTCTTGGAATATCAGAAACTGTTGGTATTAGAGGCTTAAAATGTAGTTTTCGGGAACCCTTTACGGCTATTTAGGGTCCCCGAGTTTTGTTTCTGACACCAAGGGGCAGAAAATAAGCTTTGTCTCGTCGTTGTAGGCCGTAGTATAATTAGTAATAATAATTATTATAATTATTATATAGCAATATAGAGATAGGGACGTAATGGACCTTCCGTACCACACCCGCACGTGTTAATCGCGTGTAAAAATTCTAGAGTACCCCTTGACCCCCTTAAGCGCATTATACCCTATGTATTGATGAATTTTAAAGCTAGATTTTGTTCCGTTATAGCCTTATAACCGTTTGCAAACTATCTCAGTAATGTAACAAATGGAATTGTATTGCGTCTTACAGCAATAGATGGACCTGTGAGTTTCTGTTGCCATGGTTACCGGATTGCATTCTTTCATTATTGTATTAAATGAAATTAGTTTTCTGGGAATATCTCAAAAACGGTTGGTTTTAGGGCCTAAAAAGGTAGTTTTCGCCCGAGTTTCATTTCTCACATTGAGGGGCTGAAAATGAGCTTTGTCTCACCCTTCTACGCATAATTCAGCAAGGGTTTTAAGGGGGTAGGCCCCCATTTATTGGAGCTACAGAGAAGAGTGTTACATCAATGATTAGTGCCGTGCCCCTGAAGGATATCTGTACCAAATTTTACGTTGATCCACCCAGCCGTTCTCGAGTTATAAGGGAACATACTTGTCCACAGACAAACAGACAGACAGACAAAAATTTATTTACGCGCGCATCCGTCATAAAACAGTCTGAAAGGCGTAAATAACGCGAATTTCCGTAGAAATTCAGAAAAAAAAACAGACAAACTTTCATTCTTATATATAGAGAGATTTCGGTTCCTTGCGCCTCATTTTTAGCCTACTTTCGATTTTTGAAAAAAATGAAAGTAGACTTATGAGATCAACACAGGGCGAAAAAAAGTGTGTCTGTCTGTGTGTGTGTATGTGTGTGTGTGAGTCTGTGTGTGTGTGTGTGTGTGTCTGTGTGTGTGTGTGAGTGTGTGTACTCTGAATGTCTGTCCCCCCCTATCAATTCGAACACGGTGAATGCGAATTGAACGAAATTTGGTACAAAGGTAGCACTAGCAAAGGACACCTCAGTGTCATGTTTTATATCGCCGCCATCTTTACTAAAACTGAATGGCGGCCACTCAAACGTTCAAAACGTAAAATCAAATAACGACTAACCAAATCATCCGATCTCTACCAAATTTGGTAACAACATACCTTCGTATAGGATGCGTCTTGTGACCAAACTACAAGGTCGTCCGCCATACCATTTCAGGATGGCGGCCGTGCGAATTATGCCAACTTTATAATCCATATCATGGGACCCACCAGTTCCGATTATCGAGCCGAGAATCGTTTTAACTGTTCTAAAGGAAGAGGCACGTTCGAAATTAAAAGTTTATTTTGTAATACTATAGTGCAGACGTGATTTTAAAAAGCTGAGCTGATTTAGTAATAAGACAAGATGGCAGCGGATATCTTGTGCCTGACTTATATTTCACTAATTTGAGTATTGCATGCAATATAGCGTACTGATATAAAATAAATAAACTTTGTATGAAATGCTTTAGGTATAAATAATATACTCCAGTGATGAAATCGTTTAGTATAAATCACTATTTGCTAACAAGTTCTATGTAAGTCATTTTATATAGAACGATATTCGTTGACACAATTACCTCAGTGGTAGAGCGTTAGCCTATCGCTCAAATGCCTATGGTTCAAACCCGATCAGAGCTAGTTTTTTTGCTTGAAATTTTATATGTTTATTGTTTTGTAATGACTCAGATGTTTTAAAATTAAGCGTTATAAGCTGCATATTATGGTGTAAAATATATATTTAATTAAAACATAATTCGCCAGCAGATTTACTCGAGACATCTAGCTGCCAAAAAGGTAACTGCACGCCGACCAGATTTTATTGAAAAGTTTCTTCTTCTGGCCGCTAGAATGCACTCGCTCTGTTAGGATTATATTGTTAGATATTTCACCACTAGATATCTCGACTAGTCTACGTGGGGCTCCATTGATTACTATACCATTTGCATTCTATGCGCATCGAATTTGAAGAATGACAAGATGATACTACGATACATTTTTACTTTCTATTTTAAAGGGTTTGTAACAGCCTATTGTGCGTTATTTGAAAATGTTAATTGAAGTAATGAACAAAAGGATTTCACATAGTATCTGAACTCTACCGTTGGTGCTAGTTCAGGATATTAATTAATACTTCTATTTCAGCCAAATAGCAATCGAAAATATCCACATAATTGGTATACACACGTCTCTGTAGGGTCATGGAAAGATTTGTTAATTCAATTAGGGTTGTGAAAGTCATACGCAGCCAGACGTGTAAAGACATGCCTCAACTCAAAGTTGGATGTTGCCCGCGTCAGGCCGATTATGTAATAATAATAATAATAATGTTATTGGTTTTACGTCCATTTTAACTACTGTTGCTTTTAGAGACGCCGGGGTGCCAGAATTTTGTCCCGAAGGGGATCTTTAACGTGCCAGTAAATCTACTAACACGGCTCCCTCGCATTTGTGCACCCTCAAATGCCAGCTGACTGCGCCAGGATACGAACCTGAAACATACGGTCCAGCAAGCGAGAACGTCACCGCTGAGCCACGCCGCCAGTCCGGTCGATTATGTCTCCAGATCCATAACATTCTTTAGATACTTATCTTTCTTTCTTTCTTTCTTCAATGATGGTAGCAGTTTTTATCTAGGTTGTGGCGTTTGGTAGAGGTAAATCGTTTCTAAGGTCTTCAACAAAGAATAGTTCTATTATACTCTTTGATAATAACAACGAGTTATAACTATACTCATACATTTAGGAGAAAGTAGGCTATATGTTCTTTACTGAACATCTTGTTATGTTTGTTTTGTTCACGTCATGTCTCTGCGTACTTTTATTTATTCTCCGACCTTTCTTAGATTCCCTCACCTCTTGCTTTCTCCGGGGCTATCAGAGCTGCCGATCCCACTTTGACGGCAGACACACGTTTCCTGACTTCTTGTCTAGCCCTTATAATCTGTCTCCCTTCACAATGTAATTTTACTCATTATGAGTATATCATTCCATTTACATTCCCTCCCCTACCTTTACTGCATATCCCCACATAACCTTAATGTTACGTTACCTCGTTCGGTTAGGTTATCTCTTGTGTTATGTTAGACGAGCATATTACTTTACCTTACCATGTATACGCTTCCACGTCATTTCTCAAGACCATTTGCTTTGAGAAAACATACATTATCGTTCCTCATTTTAAGTGTGGCGATTGCGTACCTTATTTACTATTTGTTTAGATCTTTATTTCTTAAGCAATTAGGCTAAGCTAAGTTAGGCCCATGATTCTTATGATTAGCGCATTCGAATGGAACTTGCATTCACATCGCAGTGTATGTAGGTTCAATCCATCGCCTCTGTCACCTTCTTTACTTTAGTCCGGTTTCATGGGCCCAGCGCCAGTCTAATAAGAACACACACTTCCACTGCGACATCTGCGAAAGGCCAGACGGCTCAGGAAGTAGACAATTGCTACATGAGAGATGATCAAAGTGAAATGCCATGTGGTTCGGATTCCAAGTAGAATCGAGATCCCGTGGCCCATGATCGCGGAATTAACGGTCACGAAAACTACAAGCTACCTTGCTTAGACAATTGCAAAAAAACGACTTTCTTCAAGAGATAGCAGCAGTATTCATTGCAATGTAACTCTCGGTAGTAGGAGTCATCAATAATAACCTCTGTGAACATGTTGTTGTTGTTTGAGCCTTCAGTCTTTTGACTGGTTTGATGCAGGTTTCCATGCCTCCCTGTCCTGAGCTAATCGTTTCATCTCTACATAGCTAGCACACCTTGCATCCTAAGCGATCTGTTTAACATATCCTAACCTTGGTCTACCCGTACAGATCTTGTCCTCAACCCATGCTTCCATATCTAAGTTTGCCATGCCTAGGTGTCTTAGTATGTGTCATTTCAACCTATCTCTTCTCTTTATTAGCAGTAGCCAGAAACATCTCTCCTCGCCCATTAATCTTAATACCTCTTCATTTGTTACTCTATGTACCCATCTGGTAACACCACATTTCAAATGCTTCTATTCTCCTCTTTTCAGCTACGGCTGCGGTTCAAGTATTACTTCCACAGAATGCCATGCACCAGACAAAGGCTTTCAAAAATGATTTTCTAATACCTAAATATCTATATTATTGGCCGCCCCTATGTTGCTCTCCTTTTCATGAGAAAATCGTCCAATTTGGGTGTGAGGTGCTCCAGTATCCACCATACAGTCCTGACCTGGCACCATCAGACTTTCATTTGTTTAGTCTCATGAAGAAATTCCTGGCCGGCCAACACTTTGCTACATATGCGGAAGTAAAATCAGCAGTTCGCAGGTGGCTATACTCCAACCAAACGTACTTCAAAGAACATGGCATAATGATACTCGTAACACGAGTTGAGAAAGTTGGTGACTATGTAGAAGAGTAGGTCAAAGATGTAAGTTCATTTGTGATTTGCGATTTGGGAAAAAAACAAGATGTTCAGTAAAGAACATATAGCCTACTTTCTCCTAAATGTATGAGTATAGTTATAACTCGTTGTTATTATCAAAGAGTATAATAGAACTATTCTTTGTTGAAGACCTTAGAAATGATTTACCTCTACCATACGCCACAACCTAGATAAAAACTGCTACCATCATTGAAGAAAGAAAGAAAGAAAGAAAGAAAGATAAGAAGTATCTCAAGAATGTTATGGATCTGGAGACATAATAGACCGGACTGGCTGCGTGGCTCAGCGGTAATGTTCTCGCTTGCTGGGCCCTAGGTTGCAGGTTCATATCCTGGCGCAGTCAGCTGGCATTTGAGGGTGCACAAATGCGAGGGAGCCGTGTCAGTACATTTACTGGCACGTTAAAGATCCCCTTCGGGCCAAAATTCCGGCACCCTGGTGTCTCTAAAAGCAGCAGTAGTTAAAAGGGATGTAAAACTAATAACATTATTATTATTATTATTATTATTATTACATATACGACCTGCCGTGGGCAACATCCAACTTTGAGTTGAGGCATGTCTTTACACGTCTGGTTGTGCATGGCTTTCACAACCCTAATTGAATTAACAAATCTTTCCATGACCCTACAGAGACGTGTGTATACAAACTATGTGGATATTTTCGATTGCTATTTGCCTGAAATAAAAGAAGTAATTAATAACCTGAACTAACACCAACGGCTTGAATTCAGTTACTATGTGAAATCGTTTTGTTCTTTACTTCAAATAACATTTTCAAGTAACGCAAAATAGGCTGTTACAAACCCTTTAAAATAAAAAGTAAAAATGTATCATAGTATCATCTTGTCATTCTTCAAATTCGATGCGCATAGAATGCCAATGGTATATTGATCAATGGAGCCCCACGTAGACTAGTCGTGACTTCTAGTGGTGAAATATCGAACAATATAATCCTAACAGAGCGAGTGCATTCTAGCGGCCATAAGAAGAAACTTTTCAATAAAATCTGGAAGTTAATAAGTAGGCGTGCAGTTACCTTTTTGGCAGCTAGATGTCTCGAGTAAATCTGCTGGCGAATTATGTTTTAATTAAATATATATTTTACACCATAATATGCACAATATAACGCTTAATTTTAAAACATCTGAGTCATTACAAAACAATAAACATATAACATTTCAAGCAAAAAATCTAGTTCTGATCGGGTTTGAACCATAGGCGATAGGCTAACGCTCTACCACTGAGCTAATTGTGTCAACCAATATCGTTCTATATAAAATGACTTACATAGAACTTGTTAGCAAATAATGATTTATACTAAACGATTTCATCACTGGAGTATATTATTTATATATAAAGCATTTCATACAAAGTTTATTTATTTTGTATCAGTACGCTATATTGCATTCAATACTCAAATTAGTGAAATATAAGTCAGGCACAAGATATCCGCTGCCATCTTGTCTTATTACTGAATCAGCTCAGCTTTTTAAAATCACGTCTGCACTATAGTATTACAAATTAAACTTTTAATTTCGAACGTGCCTCTTCCTTTAGAACAGTTAAAACGATTCTCGGCTCGATAATCGGAACTGGTGGGTCCCATGATATGGATTATAAAGTTGGCATAATTCGCACGGCCGCCATCCTGAAATGGTATGGCGGACGACCTTGTAGTTTGGTTACAAGACGCATCCTATACGAAGGTATGTTGTTACCAAATTTGGTAGAGATCGGATGATTTGGTTAGTCGTTATTTTATTTTACGTTTTGAACGTTTGAGTGGCCGCCATTCAGTTTTAGTAAAGATGGCGGTGATATAAAACATAACACTGAGGTGCCCTTTGCTTGTTCTACCTCTGTACCAAATTTCGTTCAATTCGGTTTCACCGTGTTCGAATTGATAGGGGGGGACAGACATTCAGAGTACACACACTCACACACACACACACACAGACTCACACACATACACACACACAGACAGACACACATTTTTTGGCCCTGTAGTGATCTCATAAGTCTACTTTCATTTTTTGCAAAAATCGAAAGTAGGCTAATTATAGTGCGTTACATTCCGATCAGCACTCTTAACAGTAGCTCTTAACCATACTTTGACGTCTCTAATTCGATGTTGTTAAAACTCAGCAATTCTTCTAGCTTTGTGCCGTGTCTTGTGTGGGGTTTCGCCTAGGACACAAAGCTGGCTCATCGACGGGCTCTTGGTGTCCCTGCCCGGACCCCCCACAGGAGTAACGAACTGCGCGTTACCTCCCTTTATATTAGGTGCAACTGCACCACTTGACTGCGAGTTCACTGGCCGTGAAAGTTAATATGCCATCTTTTTAGATGCCTTCATAGGGAGGTTGAGGCTGCTTGAGATTTTAGTTCTCGCAGTCAAGTGGTGCAGTTGCACCTAATATAAAGGGAGGTAACGCGCAGTTCGTTTCTCCTGTGGGGGTCCGGGTGGGGACACCAAGAGCCCGCCGATGAGCCAGCTTGGTGTCCTAGGCGAAACCCCACACAAGACACGGCACAAACCTAGAGTATTGCTGAGTTTTAATTCACTGGCCGTGAAAGCCAATATGCCATCTTTTCGATGTTGTTAATTCATTTAGGGGCTTTGTAGCATTGTGGTTATTTATTTCCGTGAGCTTGGGTGTGTGTAGACTGTATCTGACGACTTTATTTATTGTGGTACCTGTAGCAGTGTTTGTATTTGTAATGTAGGTTTATTTTTGTCATGTGGCCTCATGAGAGGCCGAGTGGCGGTCTTTCTAGTCAACGCCCGTGGGCGAACTGCGCGTAGGGATGATTGATGTACATGAAGATGAATGAAACTGGGCAAGTATGTGGAAGGAAGCGGCCATTGCCTGTTAGAAGGCACCGTAAGGAAGCATTTTCCTGGTGTTGAAAATGGGAAACCACGAGAAACCGTTTCAAGGATGGTCGACGGTGGGGCTCGAACCCACGCGTCTACCGAGTCAACACTGGACTTGGCTCCAGGACCTAACGCTGCGCATTAGCCAGCGTAGCCACTGCTGACGGTTGTAATGTAGGTGAGAACTGGGAAGGAGGCAGCAGTGGCCTTAAGTTAAAAACCATCCCAGCATTCGCATGGACTGGAAAACCACGGAAAACAACGTCCAGGATGACTGTGATAGGATTCAATCCCACCTATTCTCAGGTTTGCTGCACAAGGCTGAGTGTATTCCGTTCCAGCCCCCAAACAAGAATTAAATTTCATGGCAGAGCCGGGAATTGAACCCGGATCTCCAGACCGATAGCCATGAATGCTAGCCACTACACCACGAGGAGGTGATAGCAATAGTCAGTGATCTGGAGGGCAAGCAATTTTAACGTTGTAAAATTCTAAATGATTGAAAACAACATTTCCATCATTAGGAAATCATTGAAACTAAAATTGAAAAATCTAAAGCCCCCTCATATACCGAAAATATTAAAAATACTAGAAAGCAATTAAAAGTGTACATATTTAAAAATGAAAATTATATTTAAAGCAACCTCATAACTACAAATTCCAGTCTTAATAATGTTGCCAATAAATGTCTTCGATCAGAACAAAATTCCCATAAGTTACACCACTTGAAATGAAATGAAAATCCACAGCCTGCCTCCAGTCTCCGACCGGGTCAGGAATGGAATGAATGAAGCCCCCATCCAGCGGCGAGGATATGAAATGTGCCGGCTGCCGAGGCCTGACGCACTCCTCTGGGGCAATGATTAAATGAATGACAGATGAAATGAAATGATAGTGGAGAGTGTTGCTGGAATGAAATTTTGACAGGGAAAACCGGAGTACCCGGAGAAAAACCCGTCTGCCTCCGTTTTGTCCAGCACAGATCTCACATGGAGTGACCGGGATTTGAACCACGGATCCAGCGGTGAGAGGCCGGCGTGCTGCCGCCTAAGCCACGGAGGCTTCAAGTTACACCACTTATAAATTCAAAAATTACTACAATCCTATACATAAGTACGAGGGCTGTTTTTTCTACAAATTCCGAAGGACTGTATAAACATAACATATTTACATTCCAAACTGATTTTACTACTAAATGTTTGCTTGTTCTTTCCTTATGTCTCAACATAATCGCCATAACGAT
Organism: Meconema thalassinum; assembly: GCA_946902985.2. Lineage (NCBI taxonomy): Eukaryota > Metazoa > Arthropoda > Insecta > Orthoptera > Tettigoniidae > Meconema > Meconema thalassinum. Next base: position 2,092,753,845 of record OX336388.2, on the reverse strand, counting down.
TGAATCATTTATCGTATCGTTACACCAGCTTTCCAATGGCCTCGGCAAACAAATTCTGCCACCACTGAGGTGGGTACGTCTGGACTGTCTCCTGAAGTGTTTCCTTTTTGATGAGGTGTTGCCACCCAACCATACCTTCAATTCTCTAAAAAGGTCAAAATCATTCAGTGCTGTTTGGACTAAACGACAGATGGTCCAAAACTTCAAACTTGAATTCTTTGAAAAGGTCTATTGAGACGTTGGCGCAGTGCAGTCGTGAATGATTTTTACCTTTTTCACCCAAGTTTCATTGCAATTGGATGAATGGTGTACGAACGAATACGGGACTTTGTCGAAATGCTTCGCGCGTCGTCGCTCATTTGTTAAATCTACTATGTGCTACCTATTGCAAAATGGATTTACTAAGCCAGAAACCTTCCTTGGAGTGTACTCAAAATCTCATCTAAGTTTCATCGCTATCGGATGAATGGTATATGAACGCATAGGAGACATACCCACAGACAGACAGGCAAACTATCTCGTAACATTGATTTATATATATATGAGGAGAAAGTAATCTCGTCTTTATGCCTGCGGGCTATGAACTGTGACACGAACGGCCAGCGCACATTCCGCGAGTTTATAGGCCTAATCTGGCGTGATCTTGTCAGCAGAAAGTAGGCCTAATCTCGTCTTTAGGCCTGCGGGCTATGAACTGTGACACGAACGGCCAGCGCACATTCCGCGAGTTTATAGGCCTAATCTGGCGTGATCTTGTCAGCAGAAAGTAGGCCTAATCTCATCTTTAGGCCTGCAGGCTATGAACTGTGACGCGAACGGCCAGCACACATTCCGCGAGCTTATAGGCCTAATCGGCGTGATCTTGTCAGCAAAAAGTACTGTGGGCTTTGAACTGTGACGCGAGCGGCCAGCGCTCATTCCGCGAGCTTATAGGCCTAATCCTGCGTGATCTTGTCAGCAAAAAGTAATCTCATCTTTATGCCTGTGGGCTATGATCTGTGACGCGAGCGGCCAGCGCTCGTTCCGCAAGCTTATAGGCCTAATCTGGCGTGATCTTGTCAGGAGAAAGTAATCTCGTCTTTATGCCGGCGGGCTATGAACCGCGACGTGAATGGCCAGCTTCGTCGGCACATTCCAGCCTCCCCTTGTGTACCAAATAGTACAGCCAGATTAAACTCTACAATTTATGAGTATGAAAATGGCCTAATTCTAAGCCTCTCATCAGTTGATAATGACAATATAATTATCCCTTTTTTCAATAACATAATAATGCTCAAAATATTATCCGCCTAACTTTATACGATGTCGATATACAAAACTGATAATTAATATGACATTGAATCTATAGGTGTGAATCATTCAGGAATGAGACTGCATGACATACATATATACACAAGCACATTAATTGAGGAGGTGACATGGAAAAGTGAACATGTCCACCAAATAGTTTTTCACAGTCAACAAAAAACGTATCTATGCATTAGATAATTTGAATGTAAATAACATGTAAATAAATAATATGCTGGGATATTTCCAAACTTAAGGCCACAGCCGCTTCCTACCCAATCCTATCTACATTACAAGTACTCACACTAGTACAGACATCACAGTAAAACAGGTTATCAGACAACTTCTACACACGCCCAAGTACTCGGGGCTACATGACGACGATGCCGAAAAAGCCTCTAAAAATCAACAGCAGCAACAACCTAATGATTAGGATCTGATGACCGTGTGATGGTCGAAACGCGCAATCCTAAATTGCCCTCCTGTATTATTAGTGAAAAATATTCATTCATTTAATTATTTTCAGGAATAGTATATTATATAGTTACCCAGCCTGATCAAATTGGGCAAATTGAATGAAACGCTCAAGACTTCTCATAAGAAAACTTTATATTCTAGTAACCGCCATTACAACATTTTCACTGCCTTGTGTATCAAAGCTCTTAACAACAAGAAACACAAAAGTCATGGAGTAAAGAGTAATCGTCCGTGACATTGATGTTTCATTATTTACATTTTTATTTATGAGTTTTTTTTAAATTTTGTCCCTTCTTTTTATAATACAGTATAAGATATTGTCAAAGTCCCTTTTTTCACAATAACATTGCTTGAATATACACCTATTATTATCATCCAAATTTAACTTTATAATGTCTGCTTTGAGGTTTTGTGGGTATCTACCGACCTACCTAGAGATCTCGGGTTCGAATCCCGGATGGGGTAGATATTTTGACTACCAGATTATCATTTAAATTTTGTAAATATTGTCAATTCAAATTACAGTACAGTAAGTATGTAGTTAGTTTTAGTTGTGAGTATGAAGTTAATTTGTTTATTAGATATATATCATTGTTCTATTAGACTGTGGTGTGTGAGTATGTCTGGTGAGGGTGCATGTGAGTGGGCCTGGTGACAGACTGTTTTAGTGGTAGTATTTGTTTGTTGGTGAAACTTTAGTATTTTTTTCGTTAGTAGAATTTTGGTATTTAATTTTTAGTAGAAGGTTAGTATTTTGTAGTAGAACTGCTCTTTACTTATTCTGAAAGGGAGTAGCAGCCTTTCAGAATAAATCAATTCTTTACTAGTCTAATAGACGGTTAAGATATTGATAATATAAGCCAACTAATGGCTACACTGCGTTCTGCTGCACGGCTGAAAGCAACGGGAAACTACAGCCGTAATGCTATTCCCGAGGATATGCACCTCTCTATGCATAATTACATGTGATGATGGCCTCCTCCCTTGTAAAATTTCAATCCGGAGGTAAACTAGTCCCCCGTTCGGATCTCCGGGTGGGGACTACTCGAGAGGGGGTTAACATCACAGAAGTGACAAAGAGGAAATCTGACATTCTACGGATCGGAACGTGGAATGTTAGAAGTCTGCTAGGAAGTGGAAAGTTAGAAAACTTAGAAAGGGAAATGGATAGGTTGAGGTTGGATTTGGTTGGGATTAGTGAAATGCGCTGGCAGGAAGAGCAGGACTTTTGGTCAGGAGACTATAGGGTCATTAGCACTAAATCAAACAATGGCCAAGCAGGGGTTGGTCTTATATTGAGTAGGAAACTTGGACAGCGGGTGGAATATTATGAGCAATACAGTGAACGGATTATTGTAGTAAAAATCAATACTAAACCTACTTGCACCACAGTGGTACAAGTCTATATGCCTACCAGTCAAGCTGATGATGAGGATGTTGAAAAGGTCTACGAAGAAATAGATGACATTCTGAGGTATATCAAAGGTGATGAAAATGTTATAGTAATGGGAGATTGGAATGCTGTGGTAGGAAAAGGGAGAGAAGGGAAGATAGAAGGAGATTTCGGATTAGGTGAAAGGAATGATCGAGGAAGCAGGCTGATGGAATTCTGCACCGAACATGAGTTGGTCATAGCTAACACCTTGTTCGATAACCACAATAGAAGAATATACACATGGATGAGACCAGGAGATACAGGGCGTTACCAAATCGACTTCATTATGGTCAAGCAGAGGTTTCGAAACCAGATTTTGGATTGTAAAACATATCCTGGTGCTGACATAAACTCTGACCACAATCTGGTTGTAATGAAATGCAGATTAAAGTTGAAGAAACTGAAGAAAAGTCAAAAGCCAAAATGGTGGGCAATAGACAGACTGAAAGTGAAGGATGTAAACGAAAGATTCAAGAAGAGTATAAAGGAAGGACTAATCAAAACCCCTAAACAAACTTCAATTGCAGACGAATGGGCACTTTTGAAGAATGAAATAACAAAATCCGCAGAAGAAAACACTGGTAGGAAAGAAAGAATAGGTAGAAAACCATGGATCACTCAGGATATACTAGAATTGATGGATGAAAGGCGGAAACACAAGAATGTAAGAGATGAAAAGGGGAAAGCAGAATAGAGACGTCTGAGGAATGAGGTTGACAAGAAGTGCAAGGAAGCGAAAGAAGAATGGTTGAAAGAGAAATGTGCAGGTATAGAAAATTGTCTGAAATTAGGAAAAGTAGACACAGCTTATCGAAGGATTAAGAATACTTTTGGGGAAAAGAAGACTAAGTGCTGTAATATTAAGGACATAAATGGAAAGCCTCTAACAGATAGGGAAGAAAAGGTTGAGAGATGGAAAGCTTACATAGAGAGTTTGTATAAGGGAAAGGAGATTGAGAATCCTGTAATGGAAAGGGATGAGGAAATTGATGAGGATGCGAAAGGTGATTTAATATTGAGATCAGAATTTGATAGAGCTTTGGAAAACTTAAGCAGGATCAAACACCAGGCATAGATGATATACCGATTGAGTTGCTACGCTTCATAGGAGATGAAGGTCTGATCAGGTTATTTCACTTGGTGTGTAGGATTTATGAGACAGGTGAGGTACCCCCTGATTTCAAGAAGAATGTAATCATCCCTATACCAAAGAAAGTGGGAGCTGACAGATGTGAAGATTACCGTACAATCAGCTTGACTACTCATGCTTCAAAGATCCTGTCTAGAATAATTTACAAGAGGATTGAAAGCCAGATAGAAACGGAGTCGGGTGAAGACCAGTTTGGTTTCAGGAGAAATGTAGGAACAAGGGAAGCTGTACTAAGTCTTAGGCTGATTTTGGAAGGTAGAATAAGGAAAGATAAGAGAACGTTCATGGCATTTGTAGACTTAGAAAAGGCTTTTGATAACGTTGATTGGACTAAATTGTTTGACATTTTGAAATCTATTGGAATAAAGTACAGGGATAGGAGGGTGATATACAATCTATACAGAAACCAGACAGCAGTCATTCGAGCTGAAGGACATGAGAGAGAAGCTGGTATTCAGAAAGGTGTAAGGCAAGGCTGCAATTTATCACCCATACTTTTCAATCTTTACATTGAACAAGCAATGAAGGAAATTGGAGAAAAATTTAAAGTGGGAGTGAAGATTCAAGGAGAAATAATTTCAACTCTGAGATTTACTGATGACATCGTCATCTTGGCCGACAAGCCTGAGGATTTGAATGAGTTTTTGAATGGTATGGATTCCGTCTTACGGAAGGAATTCATGATGAAAATTAATAAATGTAAAACAAAAATACTGGAATGCAGCCGAAATAAATCAGAAACCTCTATGGACATCAAATTGGCAGGTGAAAAGCTGAAGGTAGTAGGAGAGTTCTGTTACTTAGGAAGCAGAATAACCAGTGATGGACGAAGCAAAGAGGATATAAAATTAGGTTGGCTCAGGCAAGGAAAGCCTTTCTACAAAAAAGGAATCTGTTGACATCGAATATAAATTTAGGTATTAGGAAGTCATTTTTGAAAGCCTTTGTCTCGAGCGTAGCGCTCTATGGAAGTGAAACTTGGACTATTGGTGCAGCAGAAAAGAGGAGAATTGAAGCATTTGAAATGTGGTGTTACAGGAGAATGATGAAGATCAGATGGGTAGATAGGGTTACAAACGAAGAGGTATTAAGGCGAGTGGGAGAGGAGAGATGCTTCTGGCGACTGCTAATGAAGAGAAGAGATAGGTTTGTAGGACACATACTAAGACACCAAGGAATAGCAAGCTTAGTTATAGAAGGAAGGGTCGAGGACAAGAACTGTAGGGGTAGACCAAGGTTAGAATATGTTAAACAGATAGCCTCGGATGTAGGGTGTGGTAGCTATGTAGAGATGAAACGATTGGCTCAAGACAGGGAGGCATGGAGAGCTGCATCAAACCAGTCAAAAGACTGAAGACTCAAACAACAACAACGAGAATTGAAGGTATGGTTCGGTGGCAACGCCCCGCCAAAACGGAAAAAAATCAGGAGACTCTCCAGACGTAGGTGAAGTAAGGTTATTTGGCGAGACGGTAATTTGGTGATAAACTTTTAAAAGAATGCCACCACAAAACCAATTCTATTCTTGAGCTCGCCTGTTGTCTGAAGGGAGTCTTGGGTTTTTCCTTTGCTCTGAGTTAGACCCTTCCACTTACTGAGGTATGTGATTTTGTGACACTTAGTGGCAGTGAATTGACAAGTGCTGACGTCTTAAATACAGTGTGCTCTTCACGTGAAATTTAGTGTGTCAATATATCGTTTATTTTAGTTAGTCTTTGTGTCAATCTGTTCCTAGTGAGTTACTTTTATCAGTGAGAGAAAAGTTGGATACCACGGAAATTTTCGGCACAAACCTTAGGATAATACCGAAATATTTAAGCATTTTCTACTTACCTGATGGCAAGCCACAATATTGTTATTTTATATTTTTATACCAGATTTCGAGTCTGATTTCTTTAAATGTTTAAAGGAATGAGAATTTAATAGATATTAGAGTTGTAGGTAGTGTAAATTAGCAAATTTCATAATTATTTTCAGAAAATAGACTATCACCAAATTATTACCTTATGGTAAAATGCCGGCAAAAAGGCAACATGAAACGAAAGCCTGATATTGATGACGATGTAATCGTGTACATGTGTGACGTGAGTTGTGAAAACTCATCATAAGACAAAAACTCCTGTGGAATGTAGTTATACAACTCTAGAAAGTTAGAACATGTTTAGACAACTATCGCCAAATTACCTTCCTACTGTCACCAAATTACATATATGTATCACCAAATAGCCTTACTCAAGTGAGTTGCACAAAATGACATAGATTTCAATAAAAAATAATTACAAGAAGACATTGATGATCAAAACCTGTAGCTAACGGTCTGTTCTATATGATACATTGAATTTAAAGTAAATAAATTATGTATATTTATACTTAACTAGCAGAAGTACCCGTTCTTCGAACGGTGTTATATATTAACACCAGTCATTATCAATTGAGCTACTGTTGCAATGGTTAGCGGTTTGTCATTCATTCATAAGTATATCAGAATGAAGTTAGTTTTCTGGGAATATCACACACACTGTTAATTTAAGGGCCTTAAAATGCGGTTTTCGGAGACCCCTTATAGACTCGCGAATTTTGTGTCTCACAATGAGAAGCGCAACATATGCTTTGATCGTCCTTCTAGGATAATTTCTATATTTCGCCTATTTTAGCATGTATTTTGAAAAGTTTTTCCCTATATCCACCCTTCTACTGTATGAAAAGTACGGTGAGGTGTTTTATAAATGATTGGTGTATTGGCTCATGTTTACCATACCTAAATTTACGATGCACCAAGCATCCGAACACGATTTATAGGCGTACATAAAGATACACAGAAAGACAGACAGACAATTCTATTGTCTACAATATATCACCCAGATATCCAAATATGGGTATATCTACCATACGTATCAAACAAAGTCATCCCTACGATGAACCCGTATGTCGACAAAAAAAAAAAAGATTAGTTAACATGTGCTCTCAAACTAAATTCACCTAACGTGTACTTCCTGACGTGAAATGGATTTGAAAGCCTTGTAGTCGAAACGAAATACACCTCACATAAAAAAACAAGTAGTTCCGTGAAGAATTATACAGCCTATTTTCATATATCCTGCTAATGTTAATTGCCTCTATCAACATACAAAATTTCAGTTTAATTGTTGTAACAGATTCGTAGTTATTGAGAACCGTCTAAATATTTCAGATGGTCGTGAGTTTGGATTTTTATGTTTGTACTATTACATTAAGATTATTGTGTACGTGTGGTATTCAAACTTCAATCGCATGATTAGAACACAAGAAGTAAAACCGAGATTTCAAAATTACGCACAGCAGCCATCTTGTGATTATGCAAACAATTGAAATAAATTAGATGCCAGTGGATCAACATTTGTATAAGCATTTAACGTGCAACGTTTCATGGCACTTGGATAGTTAATTCGCGAGAAACGTCCATTTAAATATGTATACTTCGCGTCGCCGCCATGTTGGATTTGTGATCACCAGGTTACTGAAAGTCCTTTAGGTGAACATATGTTCATAGTCTCTATGAACATAAACAAATTCAGTTTGGTTGCTGTAAAAGATTCATAGATATTGAGAACAGTCTAAATATTTCGGAAGCTCGCCATTTAGGATTGTTATATGTATAGGCCATCGAGTTATGTACCATTCAAGGACAATTATTGCCTAGGTTCATTATTCAAATTTTCACCTCGATCGCATGATTACGACACAAGAAATGAAATCTTAATTTTAAAATTTCGCACAGCCGCCATCTTGAGGTTATGTAAACAATTGAATTAAATTAGATGGCAGTGCATTACAATCTTCAAAATCATTTACTGTACCTCATTTCACTACGCTCAGAGAGTTAAATCACGAGAAAAGAGTATTAAAACATTTCAAATTCGCTTGGTCGCCATGTTCGTTTTGTACTTTACAGGTTTACGAAATATACATAGGTAAACTTGCATCAGTACCCTTTATTACCGTACAAAATTGCAGGGTGATATCTGTAATACTTTCGGAGATATAGAATGTCAGTGAAATATTTCGCACAGCCGCCATTTTGAGGTTATGTAAACAATTGAACTAAATTAGACTCCAGTGCATTACAATGTGTATAAGCATTTGCTGTACCAAGTTTCATTACGTTTGGATAGTTAAATCGCGAGAAAAGTATATTTAAAAATCTCAAATTCGCTTGACCGCCATGTTGGTTTTGTAGTCACCAGGATTTTGAAAGTCTCTTAGGTGAACTTCTAGTAGTGCCCTTTATCACCGTACACAATTTCAGGGCGATATCGATAATAGCTTCAGAGATATTGAATGCTAGTGAAATATTTCGCACAGCCGCCATGTTGGATTGGTCGGACGTAACAAAATTTGAAAGGCACGGTCGAGGTCGCCGGGAATAGTGCTATGAGCTTACCGAGTTTCATTGAAATCGCTCCAGCCGTTTAGATTTTATTAGGGACACACACACACACACCTCACACACACACACCCACACACACACGCACACACACACGGACAAAAGGTGATCTCATAAGCCTATTTTTTCAAAATTGAAAATAGGCTAATGACCCTCTACGTTATGTTAGGTCCCCATACACAGCAAGACCTCCTTCATAAATTAATTGCAGAAGTACCCGTTCTTCGAACGGTGTTATATATTAACACCAGACATTATCAATTGAGCTACTGTTGCAATGGTTAGCGGTTTGTCATTTCTTCATAAGTTTATCAGAACGAAGTTAGTTTTCTGGGAATATCACACTCACTGTTAATTTAAGGGCCTTAAAATGTGGTTTTCGGAGACCCCTTATAGACTCGCGAATTTTGTGTCTCACAATGAGAAGCGCAACATATGCTTTGATCGTCCTTCTAGGATAATTTTTATATTTCGCCTATTTTAGCATGTATTTTGAGAAATTTTTCCATATATCCACCCTTCTACTTTATGAAAAGTACGGTGAGGAGTTTTATAATTGATTGGTGTATTGACTCATGTTTACCATACCTAATTTTACGATGCACCGAGCAACCGAACACGATTTATAGGCGTACATAAAGATACACAGAAAGACAGACAGACAATTCTATTGTCTACAACATATCACCCAGATATCCAAATATGGGTATATCTACTATACGTATCAAACAAAGTCATCCTTACGATGAACCCGTATATCGATAAAAACAAGTAGTTCCGTAAAGAACTATACAGCCTATTTTCGTATATCCTGATCATGTTAATTTCTTCTAACAACATACAAAATTTCAGTTTAATTGCTGTAACAGATTCGTAGATATTGAGAACCGCTAACCTGGATACATGATGAATAATCCCTAAGCAATTACAATGAGAAATTTAATTAAAGCAAAACAATGTGTATGAAACTAGGCTATGATGGTATTATCCCTGACATTTAACGTTAAAGTTATGTTCTGATTTGATCCTATCGTAAAGGTAATCATAGACGTGACGCGCCTATGCAGAAAAAAACTATCACACAATTGGTTCACTAAAAATATATCAGTAACAAATGGGAACACAAGTCAACAAAACATAAACACACAATAGAATACACTCTTATATTCAACATCCTCCCTACACAAATCGTCGACTGTTTGTAGACGATTGTCATCTAAATGCATGTCAACGTAGGCTGGCAACCGCATGAACACCGTCATGTCTGACGTTGCATTTGCAAAGTCCAGGTTTCCGTGGATTCGCCTAGAAATTACATTCGAAGATTCAAGGAGTGTCAGCTTGATCTAATTGTATTTAGAAGCATCACCCTCAGGTGAAAAATCGAAGATCGAATCATGACAACAACATCCGAAAAATTACATTATTCAAAAAAAACTGAAGTTCAAAACTATTTAATTATTTATTTAATTATTAATTATTTATTGCTTTCAAAATAAAACTATTTCATCATTATTATTATCATTATTTATTATTATTATTTATTATTATTATCATTATTTATTATTATTATTATTTATTATTATTATCATTATTTATTATTATTATTATTTATTATTATTATTTTATTTATGGAAGTGTATTTAATATTGTCATTAGACACGAAGAACAGAATCAGACCCATAAATAAACTCTCCCTTCGAGAAGTATCAGTCATCTCGATTCTACAGCATCATCAAACATCTTCATATGAGCCTTACCGCTCAACTTAAATACACGCCAGTCACAGCTGAACTCGTGTTTACAAATACCAATACGTGTGGTCACCCAACACACACCTTATAAAACGGTCGACAGTGGCATAAACATCACCTGTCACCTAATTAACATCACCATGAGCGATAATGCATCGTCTTCATGTGGAACAAATTACCCAATCACAATCTAACACGTTGCCCTGGTCTGATACATCTTCGGTCTGTACAAAATTAAGTTAATGGCTGCCCAGAACAGCTGTCACAGCTCTTAAATAATGGTTTCAATCTAATACAAGTTACATTTTTACTTAACAAATTTATTAACCTTATGGGAGTGTAAATTCATTGGGAAATACTGCTGCGCAGTTCTACGCTAAGTGTAGAATTGATTTTGTGTGTGCCTTCAGTTGTTGTATAATGTGACATGTGAATGATGCATTTGCTTGCGGCCGGTCCCAATACATTCTCCCTTCGAACAATTGAGCTCACCGCTTGCTTTGAAACCAGTTCTAAATCCACGCATTCAGATGTACAATTGTACTAATGCCACACTTCTGGCATAACAAAAGAATAATGTTGTATTCCAGGTAGACCAAAGATATAGATACTGTCTGTCACTCTTTCTGCAGTGACTTGAATATATTAAAATGATACGTAGGAGGTATTAAAAATGCTTAAACAAATTATACGGTAGTCATTCCGTCATGTATATCGACTGCCACACCTTCCCAAGGATCGTGTGTTCGAGAATAACACACACACTTCCACCTTAAGTACATGAAGTTATATTTGCGGCGTTCTTCTTCGATTTATGCATAGCGCTCCCAATGCCTTTCTTAATCATTATATTTATAGACCGACAGGAAATAATAGTTAATCACATAACTACCAAAAAAACAAATCCTGCCTATAACCAACTGTGTGAATACGTGCGGCCAATATATTATGCTAATTATCCACCACAATTCTACCGTACATAAATGGTTTTATTTGACTTACTCGTTCATGGTTGGTTGTATGAGATGGATGGCCCTCGGTTTGAACCTGATCCTCGGTTCACTCACCGTCCTTAACCATCGTTTTTTTTCTCCTCATGGTATTATTTGGCATCGGCTCTTCCCATGGTTGAATGGTTTACTCGGACATTCCTCCTGCCATAAGGATGGCGGTAGCTTCCGTGTAGTTATAGGCCCCCATGATGGTAGTAGTATTACACGTTGTAAAAGCCTGAATCACTGATTTTATCGGAACAATAGTTGTAAAATTTCCACTGATTCTAAACTGTGCGGATATTCAAAATTGCCTTTCTATTTCCGCCACTGACTTTATTGACGCATCTGCATCATATTACACAGACTTTACAACTTTTCTCACTCCACAATTACACGAGTTTGATAATAGCACTTCAAAATGTTGACAATTTACAGTTCGACTAGTCACGAATAACAGTTTCAATGCACTTTTCAAATATAAAAGTCTGTTCGATAATAGTACTATTAATGGACTACTCGTCCTTACCCTGTCCATTACCCGAGATCAAGTTGCAGCGTTTTCCACTCACACGCGACATGACACAGTACTGTCTAGGTAAATGGCGACTAGTGCTACTTCCTCTTCATGGCCGGGCACCGCGTGAGTCGTTTCCTGACTATGTAAATTAACCGTTTATAACCCATCATATCATTTACACAACCAGCACTCTCGAAAATTATAGAAAAAAAATCATTGGAGTGCCCTTGTTGTCTGAATTGTCCTGTGGTTCATAATCTCACTATTAAATAAATATGTTACTTCAGTTGGCGACTTTCCCTGGTTGGTTGGTGTTCCATGGTTGGATGTGCGGTTGAGCTTCTTTGGGATTTTTTTTTTCTCGGCAATCAATTTTCGATGAGCCGGAAATGGTCATGGGGTCATGAGCCTTTCGGTCTCATATGCCTCTTCGTCGATAAAAATAAAAATTTTGGCAAAAAAAATTTTATTTTCCCGTTATTAATTCCTCCAGCAATACAGTGATATAACAGGTTACCATCGACAAGTTATTTACTCCCTACGATGATATCTCTTGAGTTTGGAAGCGTTATATACCCCAATTCTCTCGTTGGTATTGAAGTCAACAATGGCGTAACTACCATTGTTATATACAGTTTCAATTCGATGTGGGCCATAAAATAGAGACACGAACTTATGGTACACTCTTTCTTGAGGATTTGATATCCCAGGTCGGCGAATCAGGACTAAGTCGCCCACATTCAGTGGTCTTCTGAAGCGTTTGTTTCTCACCCTTCTCAGGTGTTTCTCAGCTTGTATATTGAGTTTTTCTCGTGCTGCTTCGATCCTGCTAGCTACCGATGGCTGAATACACGGTGGTAATGTCACGACATTGTGCCAGAATCTTCTGGGTGTAATCCCAAGGTGTATTTGGGCTGGAATTTGGCCGGTGCTTTCATGGACAGTGTAATTTATGCAACGTGCCATTACGATTAGCACTTCTGTCCATTTCCAATGTTCATTTTCGCAGTAAATGCGGCAGAATTTTGAAATTTCCGACATGACGCGTTCACTAGGGTTGCTCTCCGGGTGTCGTATGGATGATAGGAGATGTCCTATTCCTAATTCTTCCATAGCATCAGAAAATTGTGCGGATGTGTACTGCGACCCATGGTCGGTAAGCAAAAATTGTGGCTTTCCTGCTTCTGGTATTACTTGTCGTTTAATTCGTTGGATAATCTGGTGCGCCGTGGCCTTCTGTATGGGATGCAACATCGTATACTTACTGAAAACGTCTATTGTCACCACCACAAATCGGTTTCCTCTACCAGACTTAGGAATCGGTCCAAATATATCCTGAGCGTACAATTCTCTCGGTTCTGTGGGTAAAATTGGTCGTGGGGATTCCTTTAATAATTTAGTAGGAAATTTATTACGTTGGCATGTATCACACGTTCGTATAACATTCCGAACCGTGGTTCCAATGTCCTTCCATGTGAATGTTTCCTTGATGGTTGCGATTGTTTTATCCGTGCCCCCGTGTCCAATAGCAAGATGTACCATCTGGGTGACCGAATTTTGGTATGTCTGGGGTATCACCGCACGAAGTTGCGTATGGCCGGGATCAACGAACTTGTACAGGAGTCGTTGATACAATACATAGTCAGCTGCCAGGATCGTCGTCCGAGCATAATCGGCATCCTGTGCGTCCATTTTACCCTCGAGGAATCGGATAATATTGCGCAATTCACGTTCACGTTTCTGGCCTTCGTGGAGGTATTGTAGCCTTCTCAGGGGTTCAGCACATTCTCCCTCGACGTCAATGGCATAAAAGTGGCCCTCCGGGTTACGACTTAATATGTCAGCTAGGATGTTTTCCTTTCCAGGACGATGTTCAATAACCAAATCAAACTGCTGAATAAACAACGTCCACCTTGTAATGCGGTCGCTTGCCAGTCTTGTCCGGAGAATGAATGTTAGTGCCTGATGGTCTGTGCGAATGATAATTCTCTGCCCCCACAAGAGTTTCCTCCAATACTCCAAAGCATACACTACAGCAAGTGCTTCGAGTTCTGTTGTATAATAGTTACGTTCATGAGCTCGCAACTTCCGACTCAAGAATGCAATATAATGTCGATTCTTGTCGTCGTCTTCCTGCAACAAGATTGCGCTGATTCCTATGCCAGAAGCGTCTGTCTCCAGAATGAAATTTCGGGTGTAATCAGGATATTCTAAAGTTATGCTGTTTACCAACATCAGCTTAGCCTTCTCAAATGCGCGATCACAGTCGGTGTTCCACGCCCATCTCGTATTTTTGCGCAATAATTCCTGGAGTGGAGATACTGTTTCCGAATATTCCGGACAGTGTGCAGCAAAAAATTGCATAATTCCCAGGAATTGCCTGACATGTTTGACCTTAGTAGGTTTTGGGAATTGCGAGATAGCCTGGATTTTAGCCGGATTTGGCTTGTACCCCTCTCCACTGATTATATGTCCCACGAACTTGATTTCGGATTGAAAGAATTTACATTTACTCAAGTTGACTTTGAAATTGGACATCCTCAGGTTTTGAAATACTAGACGAAGGGTGTTAAAGTGTTCTTCTTCGGTTTCCGACGCAATTATGATATCATCTACATAGCATATCACCTTTTCTTTTACTTCCGGTGTGAGATTTGCGTCTAACGCCCGAATTAAGGCAGCGCCGGCGTTTTTCAAACCAAAGGGGAGTTTGCAAAAAACATAAGTGGTAGATCCGAACAAGAATCCAGTGTATTTTTGCGTTTTTTCGGATAGTTTAATATGATAATACGACTGCACGAGATCCAGGGAAGTTAAGTACCTTTTGCCCTTGAACTTTCTTAAGATTTCCCTGATTTTTGGAGGCCTGTCGTGTTCCGGCGATAAACGTTCGTTAAGTGCTCGAGCATCGAGGCATAACCGTAAAGTACCATCTGGTTTAATAACAGTTGCTATAGGATTAACATATGAAGTTGGCGCCTTTTTTATTATTTTAGCCTCCTCCATTTCTTGAATCTTTCGAGCCGCCTCCTCCAAGTGTCTCTCAGCTATCGGATAAACCTTACGTTGGAATGGGGAATCATCCAGGACCTCTAGATTATACTCGAAATTTTTGATCTCCCCAGGATTAGAGTCAAAAATATCACTAAATTCCTGAATCAGCTCATTTAATTTTTCTTTTACTGGTCTTGGTAATCGCTTCGCTGCTTCCTTATCTTCAAGTGTATCCGCAATGTGTAACTCATCCATAATCTTCTCAAATATATTTATGGTTCTCTCAACATCGCCCTCATCTGCATCTTCCATCCTTACAACATTGGATAATCGAAACTGAATGGTGTTAGCCTTCATGTCTATGATCCCGTCGTGCTGACGCATGAAATCAACTCCGAGGATAGCATCATGTTTGAGATCCTTAATAACTATGAAATTGTGAGTGTACACATGTCCTCCAATTTCCATTAAACAAAGTACTTGCAAATTACACTTTATCGTACGGTTTGGAATTACGCCTCTAATCTTAATTGTTGAGACTGGTAGTTCTGTGACCTTTCCATTCTGTTTCAAACGAGCATAAAACTCCATCGACAACACGCTGACCATGGCACCTGTGTCGATTAACATATTGATAGGTAAGTTATTTATCTTAGTGGCAATAATGGGCAATTTTGTAAGTCGTACGTCGTTCGTCATTCGTCTCTCTTCCAATAAATCCTCCTGTATGGGCTGCCAGAGTAATACTTCTGCTATTACTTTGGAGCATTTTGTGTTTTCCCGCCTTATTGGAAAATTGGCGTTTTTTTTTGTCCATCAGAGGGATCTTCCTCAATCTGGTGGATTTCCACTTCCGTTACCATCTGGTTTCTGCGAGGTGTTTCTCGGAATTGCACTCCCCCTCTATCTCCTGAATCCTCCCTAGAATTCTGATTCTGATTCTCTTCATTGCGTCTCCCTCTCAATTGTCGAATGTATTGTCGGCTTTCCTCCGCGCGACCTTGCCAATCCCGATCGATCTTTTGATCCCCATGATCGTTCCGATTTTGGTTTTGATTATGGTTTTGCCAGGATCTTCCATAATTTTTCTCGTCACGTCGAACGTTCCCTCGCTGTTGGTTGTTCCGATTTGTATTGTTGTCTCGGTAATAACTATTCCGTCTTCCATCATTTCGGCGATCACGATCTCTTCTCTCCGCGTAATTATACGGACCTCGGTTTTCATACCTCCTCTGATAATTTGAGGGTGTCTGATAGTTCTGATATTGTCTGCGGTATGGGCCAGCACGATCTGCGCTGTACGGCCTCTCTAGGGTTTCCCGTGCATGTGGCGTTTGAATCTTTTTATCAACCGATGTCACATGGATTTCCCGTACTTCCTGACGGTGTTTATTCGGCGTGAATTGTTCATTACTACTATCCATACGCCTAAGTATCTGATCGAACTCTAGAAATGTCTGAGGTTTCGCTGCTATAAGAAGTTTCTGGACATCCGGCGGATATTGCCTGGTTATTGTATGTATCAACTCTTTCTGTGATAATGGGGGTTGTAAACACTGAAGTTTTGCCAACTGAACGGCAAAATACTGAGCGTATTTGGTCGGCTGAGTTGAAGCGTATCTCTTTGTATACATCTCGGCACGGATGTTTTGCTGGACGTCATCACTCCAGTACGTCTTTAACAATGAGTCTTTGAATTCCTCAAATGTTCTAAACGAATAGCTGAACGCACGATACCAAACGGCTGCATTGCCCTCCAAAAGTTTCTCTGTAACTCGGAGTTGCCTCTCCGGTGGTACCATATTATCTCGGAGGTATGCTTCAACATTTCGTAAAAATTCTACGGGTGTAATCGGTCCAGTTCCCTAAAATCTCTGAGGTTTTTCCTCCTGCATTCGGATTATCATTATGTTGCTCCCTTGGGAATTGTGGGATTGTGGTGTATTGAATTGCAGGTGTGTCTTATTCAAATCCTCGCTGAATTCGGAATACGTCCCCTGTTCCTTCAACGGTGGCGTTTCTCTTTCAACTGGTTTAGGTCGATCCTGTGTCTCTAATTTGGTTAACAACCTGCGTTCCAGTTCCTCTATGTCTGGTGTGTTTATATTTGAAGTTTGACTTCCCTTAAGTGAGTCAACATGGAGTTCAATTCGTTCGATCTTGCTCCTCAAACGTGTGTCAATTTCTTTGACCTGCTTGGTAACGTTCTCGACCTGTTTGATAACAGCTTCGCTATTTTTCTGCGCGCTTTCATTTATTTGTTGTATGTTCTTCAGAGTATCCCCCTTAATTGTGTCTACGTCCTTCTCGATACGCTCCTGTAAGAGGTTGATATGACCCTTAAGTGACGAAAAATCTTTGTTGAGATTGTGGTTTGTTTCATTCACATCTCCCTTTACGATATCTATGTCCACCTTAAGTTCCGCAACTGAAACTTGCATATCTCTCTTAAGATTCGCAGCAGTTTCGGTTAATTCGCTCCTGATATCCTGAATACTCTGTGTATTCGTTGTTATTTCGGCTCGGACTGCCTCTACTGTCAACAGGGCCTTCTTCACGTTTGAATTAACCACGACAGCTATACCACGTGTCAAGTTAAGTCCGGCATTTACAAAACCAACTTCGGCTTTAAGCCTTTCGACATATTTTCTGCCTTCCTCAAACTGAATTTCCAAACTGTTCAATTTTGTTGCTACGCCGTCATTCGATTTCTTCACGTCCTCCTTTATAAGGTCTAACGCAGCATTAACTTCGACTCGACTTGTGTTCATTTCGTCTTTCATGTCCTGACGACTTTTATCTAATCTGGTGTTCAACGTATCGACAGCTTTTTCTAAACGATCACTCACGTCATCCAAATTGACATTTAATGTGACTAGACTAGCATTCACTTTGTCTGTGCTTGTTTTAGTGTCTTTCCTAACAGCTTCAACTTCTCTCTGAATTCTAGCTAAATCAGCACGAACTTCTTCTCTTTGTTCCTTAATATCCCTGCCCATGGCAGTAAATGCAGCTATTAAGTGACGATTAGCTTCTGCCCTAACAGTTTGTATATCAGCTCTAACGTCAACAATTGCAGCTGTGTTCTCTGCCCTACTTGCTTCCACGTCACCACGAAGTGTTAATAAGTCTTCTCTAACTGTGTTGACTGTAGTATTAATATTATTAAAGCTGACATTCGCCTCTGCTTTATTAGCAGCTAACGCGGCGTTCATCTCCGTTCTGACATTAGCTAGTTCATCCCTAACAGTGTTCATGTTAGTATTCACTGTGTTCATGTCACCCTTAATAGTGTTCATATTAGTATTTAAATCATTGTTCATAAGTGCCATGTTTGTATTTATAGTGTTCACATTGGCACTTATGGAAGTGTTTATGTTGGCACTCAACTCCGCCAACATGCCCTTCAGTATCTCCTGATCCATATTTAAATATTCACTATTTGGAGAATACATGGGAATCACCGACACCATTAACCATATACAAAGAGTTATGAGGTAGAATTGTGGTGGAACACCTGCTATTCTAAAATAAACATCGAAAGTACGGCTGGACTTAAATTACCATTAAAATATGCTACAGAAAAACAACAATCGTTTCAATAATGAATTTACATTTACTTCGGATGAGGTTACACTAATATAAAAATCCTCAAATTAATTTTACCAGTAACTAGTACCTCACCCCACGGTCTAATATCACTAGGTGAATGCCGTGCGACTTACTAAACGGCAGAACGACGTTTCAATTCGTCCCTGTCCAGTTAGAATGTCTTATGGAAAAGAATGATCCTTTTAACACGTTGGTACGATTTCTCAAATTCGTTAATCCAACAAGTAAACAAACAGAACATCCCAACAAGCAGCTTCGTCGAAATAAACATCTCTTCGAGCCCTGCACGTTCGGCGCCATGAAAATAAGGTATATGTGCCCGCCAGACAAGGATGTCGGAAGACCGCTTGACCGCAACGGCCCCTCGACACCCCCATCCACCGAACCCACAACCCTAAAAGGATCAGATGTGCATTCTCAAATCAGCCCGCACGGGACTAGTTACCTCAGGGTCGATCGGTGTTAGTGAGATGTGGAAATGTTATGAACTGACCCAAGAAAGCACATCAAAAACAACAAAAAAAGTCTTAAGTTACCTTCTTTGTTTATTTAGAAACAGCTCCCTAACCTACTTCTGAGGGTAAGAATCGGATAAGCCGCTAACCTGGATACATGATGAATAATCCCTAAATGACGTTAAGTTACCCTCTTGAAGTCCTATTATACAACAAAACAAAACAAAAACAGCAAACTAAGGGAATAATACGTAAGTTCGGCCCTAAGCAATTACAATGAGAAATTTAATTAAAGCAAAACAATTTGTATGAAACTAGGCTATGATGGTAATATCCCTGACATTTAACGTTAAAGTTATGTTCTGATTTGATCCTATCGTAAAGGTAATCATAGACGTGACGCGCCTATGCAGAAAAAAACTATCACACAATTGGTTCACTAAAAATATATCAGTAACAAATGGGAACACAAGTCAACAAAACATAAACACACAATAGAATACACTCTTATATTCAACATCCTCCCTACACAAATCGTCGACTGTTTGTAGACGATTGTCATCTAAATGCATGTCAACGTAGGCTGGCAACCGCATGAACACCGTCATGTCTGACGTTGCATTTGCAAAGTCCAGGTTTCCGTGGATTCGCCTAGAAATTACATTCGAAGATTCAAGGAGTGTCAGCTTGATCTAATTGTATTTAGAAGCATCACCCTCAGGTGAAAAATCGAAGATCGAATCATGACAACAACATCCGAAAAATTACATTATTCAAAAAAAAACTGAAGTTCAAAACTATTTAATTATTTATTTAATTATTAATTATTTATTGCTTTCAAAATAAAACTATTTCATCATTATTATTATCATTATTTATTATTATTATTTATTATTATTATCATTATTTATTATTATTATTATTTATTATTATTATCATTATTTATTATTATTATTATTTATTATTATTATTTTATTTATGGAAGTGTATTTAATATTGTCATTAGACACGAAGAACAGAATCAGACCCATAAATAAACTCTCCCTTCGAGAAGTATCAGTCATCTCGATTCTACAGCATCATCAAACATCTTCATATGAGCCTTACCGCTCAACTTAAATACACGCCAGTCACAGCTGAACTCGTGTTTACAAATACCAATACGTGTGGTCACCCAACACACACCTTATAAAACGGTCGACAGTGGCATAAACATCACCTGTCACCTAATTAACATCACCATGAGCGATAATGCATCGTCTTCATGTGGAACAAATTACCCAATCACAATCTAACACGTTGCCCTGGTCTGATACATCTTCGGTCTGTACAAAATTAAGTTAATGGCTGCCCAGAACAGCTGTCACAGCTCTTAAATAATGGTTTCAATCTAATACAAGTTACATTTTTACTTAACAAATTTATTAACCTTATGGGAGTGTAAATTCATTGGGAAATACTGCTGCGCAGTTCTACGCTAAGTGTAGAATTGAGTTTGTGTGTGCCTTCAGTTGTTGTATAATGTGACATGTGAATGATGCATTTGCTTGCGGCCGGTCCCAATACACTCTCCCTTCGAACAATTGAGCTCACCGCTTGCTTTGAAACCAGTTCTAAATCCACGCATTCAGATGTACAATTGTACTAACGCCACACTTCTGGCATAACAAAAGAATAATGTTGTATTCCAGGTAGACCAAAGATATAGATACTGTCTGTCACTCTTTCTGCAGTGACTTGAATATATTAAAATGATACGTAGGAGGTATTAAAAATGCTTAAACAAATTATACGGTAGTCATTCCGTCATGTATATCGACTGCCACACCTTCCCAAGGATCGTGTGTTCGAGAATAACACACACACTTCCACCTTAAGTACATGAAGTTATATTTGCGGCGTTCTTCTTCGATTTATGCATAGCGCTCCCAATGCATTTCTTAATCATTATATTTATAGACCGACAGGAAATAATAGTTAATCACATAACTACCAAAAAAAACAAATCCTGCCTATAACCAACTGTGTGAATACGTGCGGCCAATATATTATGCTAATTATCCACCACAATTCTACCGTACATAAATGGTTTTATTTGACTTACTCGTTCATGGTTGGTTGTATGAGATGGATGGCCCTCGGTTTGAACCTGATCCTCGGTTCACTCACCGTCCTTAACCATCGTTTTTTTTCTCCTCATGGTATTATTTGGCATCGGCTCTTCCCATGGTTGAATGGTTTACTCGGACATTCCTCCTGCCATAAGGATGGCGGTAGCTTCCTTGTAGTTATAGGCCCCCATGATGGTAGTAGTATTACACGTTGTAAAAGCCTGAATCACTGATTTTATCGGAACAATAGTTGTAAAATTTCCACTGATTCTAAACTGTGCGGATATTCAAAATTGCCTTTCTATTTCCGCCACTGACTTTATTGACGCATCTGCATCATATTACACAGACTTTACAACTTTTCTCACTCCACAATTACACGAGTTTGATAATAGCACTTCAAAATGTTGACAATTTACAGTTCGACTAGTCACGAATAACAGTTTCAATGCACTTTCCAAATATAAAAGTCTGTTCGATAATAGTACTATTAATGGACTACTCGTCCTTACCCTGTCCATTACCCGAGATCAAGTTGCAGCGTTTTCCACTCACACGCGACATGACACAGTACTGTCTAGGTAAATGGCGACTAGTGCTACTTCCTCTTCATGGCCGGGCACCGCGTGAGTCGTTTCCTGACTATGTAAATTAACCGTTTATAACCCATCATATCATTTACACAACCAGCACTCTCGAAAATTATAGAAAAAAAATCATTGGAGTGCCCTTGTTGTCTGAATTGTCCTGTGGTTCATAATCTCACTATTAAATAAATATGTTACTTCAGTTGGCGACTTTCCCTGGTTGGTTGGTGTTCCATGGTTGGATGTGCGGTTGAGCTTCTTTGGGATTTTTTTTTTCTCGGCAATCAATTTTCGATGAGCCGGAAATGGTCATGAGCCTTTCGGTCTCACTACTGAGGTTAATTTTGCCATTATGAACACGGCCTACTGAATTCAAATGGGTTTTTTGACATGCCAACATCGTATGATATGCGAGTCGTATTTTTGCCGCCTTTCAAAAATCACGTACAGGCCGGACGTTTGTTTTAGACGATTGCCCTTGACCTTGAAGCCTGCGGGTGAGCCTGTACACAGTCACTCTCTCACCCTATCACTTCACATTTGTCACCACCGATCTGATGTAATGGAATTCCAGACGTGAGCAGACAGTACAGTCCACGTCGAAGTATTGTGTGACACGGAAGTACACGTTACATAGTTACGAACAGTACGTCATTATATTTGCCAGTGACTATACTTCAGCAATAGTGTGAAACAGCTTTTTCAATCATCGGAGCGCTTGGGGCAGCTGATAACAACACAGGTACTGTAGTAACTCGCCTCCAGGCTTCCATTAAGATTTTTCACTCGTTTAAAACAAACGTCCGGCCTGTACCCCGGCCAGGAGTGAACCTGCAATCTTGGGGTTAGTAGACCGACACGCTATCCACACACCCACCGTGGCATGGTATAAATGGAGTGACATTTCTTCTTACAGAGATAGATGGAAAGTCGGATGCCACCCCTTGAGACAATGTTGTCATGGTTACCGATTTCCATTCCTGCATTAGTTTCTTAAATTAAATTAAATTAGTTTTCTGGGAATATTTCAGATACTGTTGGTTTTAGGGCCTTATAATGTAGTTTTCGAGGACCCTTTAGGGCACCAAAGTTTTGTTTCTGGCACCGAGGGGCTTTGTCTCCTCGTTGTACGCCATAATATAATACTAATAATAATAATATAATATAGGGATAGGAATATAATAGACCTGCTGTACCACACCCGCAGGTGTAAATTGCGTGAAAAAATTCTAGTGTACCCCTTGACCCCCTTAAGCGCATTATACGTATTGATGAATTTTACAACTTAATTTGGTTCCGTGATAACCTTCTAGCCATTTGCAAACTTTCACACCAATGTAATTAATGGAATTGCATTGCGTCTTACAGCAATAGATGGACCTCTGAGAATCTGTTTCCATGGTTACCGGCTTGTATTCGTTCATTAGTTTATAAAATGAAATTAGTTTTCTGGGAATATCTCAAAAATGGTTGGTTTTAGGGCCTTAAAATGAGGATTTCGAGTTTTGTCTGTCACATTGAGGGGCTGAAAATGATCTTTGTCTCGTCCTTCTACTCCTATTTCAGCTTGTATTTTCAGGGGGTAGGCCCCCTTTTATGAGAGGTACGGAGAAGGCTTATATCAATGATTAGTGTCGTGTCTCTGATGGATATCTGTACCAAATTTTACGTTGATACACCCAGCCGTTCTCGAGTTATAAGAGGGACCGATAACCTCGATGTTAGGCCCCTTAAAACAACAATTATCATCATCATCATCGAGTTATAAGGGAACAAAGTTGTCCACAGACAAACAAACAAACAGACAGACAGACAGACAGACAGACCAAAAAATTATTTTCGCGCGCATCCATAATAAAACAGTCTGAAACGCGTACATAACTCAACTTTCCGTATAAATTGCGAAAGAAACATACAAACTTTAATTTTTATGTATGTAGAGACATACTGCACCGCTCGGTGTTAACCGTGTTTTATTGCACAAATTTAGGTTTTACTCGCTAACCGTTGGAGATACACGAAAAGTGATAAGGACCTTTCGGATAGAAAATTAAATGTTAAATCTCGTGTATGCATCAAAAGTTTGCTATTTCTTAGCATTCTCTTTTTATTTGAAATGGAAATATGAAATGTTGAAACCAAAGGGTGTAGTGACGTCACATATGTGGGTTTTACTCGCTAACCGTTGGAGATACACGAAAACTGATAAGGAACCTACGGATAGGAAATTAAATTTTGAAGCTCGAATGTGCCATCAAAAGTTTGCTATATCTTAGCGTTATCTTTTTATTTGATATGGAAATATGAAATTTTGAAACCAAAGAGTGTAGTGACGTCACTAAACTGGTCGCCATTTTTAGCCTACTTTTCACATTTTGCAAAAATGAGGAAAAAGTTGACTTATGAGATCGATCCGGGAAAATGTGTGTCTGACTGTCTGTTGTCTGTCTGTCTGGCTGTGTGTGTGTCCCCCCCTATCAACTCATAAACGGCTGCAGCAATCAAATCCAAATTTAGTATGAGTAAAGATGTGCACCGGAATAGCTAACGTCCATATTTGAAAATGATGTCAGTGCTACCAACTGCTGAAAAAACGCAATAGAAATTTGAGCTCCATGTTGGATATCTTGCAAGGTATGCATGGGAGCTATTCCAAAATTGGCACACATGTAGATAATACTATTTCAGTTTAATTTCCAGGAGGCCAACCATGACAGTGTGGCGAAAATTATTTTAAGCCATCTGATAAGTCCAATGTTTAAATGCATATAACTTCTACACTATCAATTGGATTGCAACCAAATTTTGTATGTAATATCTGTACGTAAACAGATATGACTGAGCGTATTCTTAAGAGCCACCAGGGCTGCCAACTGTTAATAATTGCTCTCTCTATTTTTTTATCCAAATACCAATATATCAGAAAGTATTCAATCCAACAGCTTTAAAATATGCTCACGTATATTCTGACATTTTAGATTAATTTGGAGTAACTTATATACATCAGTTCTACCAACATGATTATAAGCCTGCTGATAGTACCAATTTTTAAATACATGTAACTTCTATACTATCAGTTGGATTTCAGCCAAATTTCGTATGTGCTATGTGTACCATAACAGATATGACTATAAGTATTGTTAAGAGCAATCAGGGCTGCCAACTGTTAATAAATGCTGTCTATATTCTTTTTACCCTCATATCAATATATCAGAAAGTATGCAAGCCAACAGCTCTATACTTTGCACACGTATAGCACCTGACATTCTAGACTAATTTGGAGTAATTAATACAAGGCAGTGCTGCCAACATGATTCTTTGACTGCTGATATGTCCAATTTTAAAATACATGTAACTTCTATACCAACAAATGCATTTCTTCCAAAATTGGCACTAAAAGATATCATAATATTTCAGATTATTTCTGACCAGCACATGCATGGTATTGTTGGCAACATGCTTTTACGCGTGCTGATAGATCCAGTGTCTAACTGCATGTAACGTCCATTGGACTTCAACCAAATTTTGTATTCTGTACCTTAAGAGGTGGAACTAAGAATATATTGTCACCAGGGCTGCCAACTGTACTGCTCTATTAGGCTACATTATACCAGGTATATTTTGAACTAATTAGATATTTCGATATTACCAACTAAATTTCGTCATTTTTTTAGATAGATTCATATACTGTAGAATAATCATTGGCATGAAAAGTTGGCTGCATAGTTCTTCACGGAACTTCTTGTTTAATAAAGCTATATATCGAAATTTAAAGTATCATATATGTAAACATGGTAAATCAGCTACATCCAAGCAAAATTTCATTTAAATCGGACCAGTGGTTCTTGCGTTATTGAGTAACACACAGACAGACAGACAGAAATACAGACACACACCATCTCATTTTTATATATTAGTATGATAAAGGCATGTGGTGCATGAACATTCAGGTTATTTAGCCTCAAATGGCCCAAATTCCTAAAAGCCGCAAAAATGCTGATTCAATTCAGGAATTTTTGAAAATAATGTTGCTGTTTGGAGATATAATAGACTTTCTGTACTATATGTCGCACGTGAAATTGCATGAAAAAATTCTAGGTGACCCCTTGACCCCCTTAATTGCATTGACGAATTATAGAGTCTACTATACGTTGGTTCCGTGATAACCTTATAGCCATTTGCAAACTTTCACAGAAATGTAATAAATGGAGTAGGCTAATAATAATATCGTATGGCCTCGGTCGCCGGGTGCAAGCTTCGTAATTTGCCACCCAGAGGGTAGCTTGCATGTCGAAATTTCGTTGTTCCTTGAATCACTATGAAAGTCAAGGAGGGTAGATATCTAAGCTCCTTGAACACTATAGCGCTTTCTAGTATAGAAATAAGGAACTTAGTGTTGGCGGAAACTCCTGAGGTTAATTTTGCCATAATGAACACGGCCTACTGAATTCAAATGGGTTCTTTGATATGCCAACATCGTATGACATGCGAATCGTATTTTTGCCGCCTTTCAAAGATCACGTACAGGCCGGTCGTTTGTTTTAGACGATTGCCCTTGACCTTGAAGCCTGCGGGTGAGCCTGTACACAGTCACTCTCTCACCCTATCACTTCACATTTGTCACCACCGATCTGATGTACTGGAATTCCAGACTTGAGCAGACAGTACAGTCCACGTCGAAGTATTGTGTGACACGGAAGTACACGTTACGTAGTTACGAACATAACGTCATTATATTTGCCAGTGACTATACTTCAGCAATAGTGTGAAACAGTTTTATCAAACATCGGAGCGCTTGGGGCAGCTGATAACAACACAGGTACTGTAGTAACTCGCCTCCAGGCTTCCATTAAGATTTTTCACTCGTCTAAAACAAACGTCCGGCCTGTACCACGGCCAGGAGTGAACCTGCAATCTTAGGGATAGTAGACCGACACGCTATCCACTCACCCACCGTGGCAAGGTATAAATGGAATGACATTGCTTCTTAAAGAAATAGATGGAAAATTGGATGCCACCCCTTGAGATAATGTTGTCATGGTTACCGATTTCCATTTCTTCATTAGTTTCTTAAATTAAATTAAATTAGTTTTCTGGGAATATTTCAGATACTGTTCGTTTTAGAGCCTTATAATGTAGTATTCAAGGCCCCCAAGTTTCGTTTCTGGCACCGAGGAGCTTTGTCTCCTCGTTGTACGCCATAATATAATGCTACTAATAATAATATAATATAGGGATAGGAATATAATTGACCTGCCGTACCACTCCCGCAGGTGTAAATCGCGTGAAAAAAATTCTAGTGTACCCCTTGACCCCCATAAGCGCATTATACGTATTGATGAATTTTACAGCTTAATTTGGTTCCGTGAGAACCTTCTAGCCTTTTGCAAACTTTCACACCAATGTAATTAATGGAATTGCATTGCGTCTTACAGCAATAGATGGACCTCTGAGAATCTGTTGCCATGGTTACCGGCGTGTATTCGTTCATTAGTTTATTAAACGAAATTAGTTTTCTGGGAATATCTCAAAAATGGTTGGTTTTAGGGCCTTAAAATGTGGATTTCGGGTTTTTTCTCTCACATTGAGGGGCTGAAAATGATCTATTTCTCGTCCTTCTACTCCTATTTCAGCATGTATTTTAAGGGGGTAGGCCCTCTTTTATGAGAGGTACGGAGAAGGCTTACATCAATGATTAGTGTCGTGCCTCTGATGGATATCTGTATCAAATTTTACGTTGATACACCCAGCCGTTCTCGAGTTATAAGGGAACAAAGTTGTCCACAGACAAACAAACAAACAGACAGACAGGCAGACAGACAGACAGACGAAAAAATTATTTTCGCGCGCATCCATAATAAAACAGTCTGAAACGCGTACATAACTCAAATTTCCGTATAAATTGCGAAAGAAAAATACAAACTTTAATTTTTATGTATGTAGAGACATACTGCACCGCTCGGTGTTGACCGTGTTTTATTGCACTAATTTAGGATTTACTCGCTAACCGTTGGAGATACACGAAAAGTGATAAGGACCTTTCGGATAGAAAATTAAATGTTAAATCTTGTGTATGCATCAGAAGTATGCTATTTCTTAGCGTTCTCTTTTTATTTGAAATGGAAATATGAAATGTTGAAACCAAAGGGTGTAGTGACGTCACATATGTGGGTTTTACTCGCTAACTGTTGGAGATACACGAAAAGTGATAAGGGCCTTACGGATAGGAAATTAAATTTTGAAGCCCGAATGTGCCATCAAAAGTTCGCTATTTCTTAGCGTTCTATTTTTATTTGGTATGGAAATATGACATTTTGAAACCAAAGGGAGTAGTGACGTCACTAAAATGGTCGCCATCTTTTAATATTGCAAAATATCGAAATTAAAAGTATTCTATATGTAAACATGGTCATCAGCTACATCCATGCAAAATTTCAATTGAATCGGACCAGTGGTTCTTGCGTTATTGAGTAACACACAGACAGACAGACAGACAGACAGAAAGACAGACACACACCATCTCATTTTTAGCCTATTTTCAATTTTGAAAAAATAGGCTTATGAGATCACCTTTTGTCCGTGTGTGTGTGCGCGTGTGTGTGTGTGTGTGTGTGTGTGTGTGTGTGTGCGTGTGTGTGTGATTCGTGTGTGTGTCCCCCCCCTAATAAAATCGAAACGGCTGGAGCGATTTCAATGAAACTCGGGAAGTTCATAGCACTATTCCCGGCGACCTCGACCGTGCCCTTCAAATTTTGTTACGTCTCTCCAATCCAACATGGCGGCTGTGCGAAATATTTCACTAGCATTCAATATCTCCGAAACTATTACCGATATCGCCCTGAAATTGTGTACGGTGATACAGGGCACTACTAGAAGTTCACCTATGAGACTTTCAAAAACCAGGTGACTACAAAACCAACATAGCGGCCAAGCGAAGTTGAGATATTTAAATAGACTTTTCTCGCGATTTAACTATCTAAATGTAATGAAACTTGGTACAGCAAATGTTTATACACATTGTAATGCACTGGAGTCTAATTTAGTTCAATTGTTTACATAACCTCAAAATGGCGGCTGTGCGAAATATTTCACTGACATTCTATATCTCCGAAACTATTACAGATATCAGCCTGCAATTTTGTACGGTGATAAAGGGTACTGATACAAGTATACCTATGTATATTTCATAAACCTGTAAAGTACGAAACGAACATGGCGACCAAGCGAATTTAAAATATTTTAATAGACTTTTCTCGTGATTTAACTCTCTGAGCGCAGTGAAATGTGGTACAGTAATTGATTTTGCAGATTGTAATGCACTGCCATCTAATTTAATTCAATTGCTTACATAACCTCAAGATGGCGGCTGTGCGAAATTTTAAAATTAAGTTTTAATTTCTTGTGTCGTAATCATGCGATCGAAGTGAAAGTTTGAATAATGAACCTAGGCAATAATTGTCCTTGAATGGTACATAACTCTATGGCCTATACACATACCACTCCTAAATGGTGAGCTCCTGAAATATTTAGACGGTTCTCAATATCTATGAATCTTTTACAGCAACCAAACTGAATTTTTTAATTTTCATAGAGACTATGAACATATGTTCACCTTAAGGACTTTCAGGAACCTGGTGAGCACAAATCCAACATGGCGGCGACGCGAAGTATAAATATTTAAATGGACGTTTCTCGCGAATTAACTATCCGAGTGCCGTGAAACGTTGCACGTTAAATGCTTATACAAATGTTGATCCACTGGCATCTAATTTATTTCAATGGTTTGCATTATCACAAGATGGCTGCTGTGCGTAATTTTAAAATCTCGTTTTTACTTCTTGTTGTCTAATCATGCGATTGAAGTTTGAATACCACACGTACACAATAATCTTAATGTAATAGTACAAAAATAAAAATCCAACCTGGCGACCATCTGAAATATTTAGACGGTTCTCAATATCTACGAATCTGTTACAGCAATTAAACTGAAATTTTGTATGTTGATTGTGGCAGTTAACATAAGTAGGATATATGAAAATAGGCTGTATAGTTCTTCACGGAACTACTTGTTATATATTAGTATGATATTGCTATAATATAAAATTATCACCAAATTACCTTACTTTACCTACCTCTGTGGCGGCAGAATTTCTTGCCGAGGGCATTGGAATGCTGGTGTAATGATACGACAAATGTTTCAATCGTTTTGACGATTATGCTGAGACATACGAATGAAACAAGCAAATATTTTTGCAGTAAAAACAGTTTGATATGTCAATTTGTTACTTTTATACAGTCCATTGGAACTTAAAACATCCCTCGTATTACCATTGTTTCAGCAATAATTGGTAATCTAAGGGTTAAGAACTCCATGGCCATCATTGGATATCTAGGGCAAAATATCTTTATAATGAAAATGATTTTGTGTATGTTAATAATAATTTTGCTCGCGTGGCACAGTGTATTATATTGACCTAGTGCGTTGTGTTCCGTAACGACGCCTGGCTTAGCCCGCGGCGCGGCGCCTTGCTGTGAAGTAATCTACCCCAGCGTCTTGTTCCATAATTCAATTACCCGCCGGAACTTTATTCTCTCTTTCAGAGGCACGGGCTAAACAAGGCGGCGCACAAATCTTTCGTGAAATCATTATAGTATAGTAAGCAGGCCGCTCGCAACTTGCTAGCAACTATTTCCCGCTGCTCCGCATCTCACCAAGACCACAATTGGAGTTTAGCAGCGCTGAAATTCGATATGCATTCTTGGAATCCTAGTGGTTTAAATTGGGAAGATCCCTAGTAAGACTGAATGCGGAGCAAACATCAGAGTACTGCCTACTTCTCATATCAGAAGAGTCTCTGTAACAGGCAAGTTGCTTTTACAACCAACCCAAGAAGTTTGGTTGGTTGGTTCTTTAGTTTAGTATATAAGGGGGGGGGGGGGGGTGCTGAGGGTGCTCCAGGCCACCCGCGAGAAATGCCAATAAAAATTAAGAAAGTGCTGCTTTGGTATTTTTATTTTATTTAGTCAATTTACCCTCTAGGTTGGTGGTTCCCACGGACTCAGCGAGGGAACTCACCACTACCAGCTCTATGGGCAGTGTCCTGGAGCTTGGAACATCTGGTCGGGAGGGATACAACTGGGGAGGTGTGATCAGCACTTCGCCCGGGCGGCCTCACTTGCAAAGCGAACAGGGATGGGAAGGGATGGAAGATTGTATGGAAAGGCTAGGAAGAGGGAAGGAGGCGGCCATGGCCTTACAGTAGGTACCATCCTGGCATTTGCCCGAAGACGAAGTGGGAAACCACGGAAAACCACTTCGAGGATGGCTGAGGGGGGAATCGAACCCCCTCTACTCATTTGGGCCACCCGAGGCTGAGTAGACCCCGTTCCAGTCCTCATACCACTTTTCAAATTTCGTGGCAGAGCCGGGAATCGAACCCAGGACCTCCGTGGCGGCAGCTAACCATGCTGAACGCTACGCTACGGAGGCGACTGCTTTGGTAAGAGCATAAAATAATTGTAAATTTGGTTGTACCCTAATCTTAACTTATCGCCTAAGTTATAAACAATATTAAAATTGAAATTATACTAACTCGTGGTGTAGTGGGTAGCATTCTTCGCTGCTGCCCCGGAGATCCGAATTCGATTCCCGGCTCTGTCAAGTAATTTTAATTCTAGTCTGAGGGCTGGAACGGGTGTACTCAGCTTTGTGAGGTAAAGCTGTGAATTCCACAGTATGTTTTTGAGAAATACATGTAAAAAAACTATTTACCCTACTGCTTAGTAAATTGACAAATATTTAGATATTTTCCATTCATACTCCATAGATCATAATAGGAAATTCATAAAGTATAAAATTTTATTTGTGTGTTGTTTTGTATTTTACAACTTCTTTGTATTGCCACTAACTGTAGGCTATAAAAACTTAGAATCTTATCTAAAATAATTACACAAAGTTATATGCTCCAAGATATTGCTTAATATTTCTGGGTATTTTGTGGTGATAATCCCCTGAGAATACTCACAATTTTCTAGGAAAGTCAGTCCCCCACCCCACCCCCCGATTTTTAGCCTACTTTCGATTTTTGCAAAAAATTAAAGTAGATTTATGAGATCAACACAGGGCGAAAAAAGTGTGTCTGTCTGTGTGTGTGTATGTGTGTGTGTGAGTCTGTGTGTGTGTGTGTGTGTGTATGTGTGTATGTGTGTGTGTGAGTCTGTGTGTGTGTCTGTGTGTGTGTGAGTGTGTGTACTCTGAATGTCTGTCCCCCCCAATCAATTCGAACACGGTGACACCGAATTGAACGAAATTTGGTACAGAGGTATAACAAGCAAAGGGCACCTCAGTGTCATGATTTATATCGCCGCCATCTTAACTAAAACTGAATGGCGGCCACTCAAACGTTCAAAACGTAAAATCAAATAACGACTAACCAAATCATCCGACCTCTACCAAATTTGGTAACAACATACGTTCGAATAGGATGCGTCTTGTGACCAAATTACAAGGTCGTCCGCCATACCATTTCAGGATGGCGGCCGTGCGAATTATGCAAACTTTATAATCCATATCATGGGACCCACCAGTTCCGATTATCGAGCCGAGAATCGTTTTAACTGTTCTAAAGGAAGAGGCACGTTCGAAATTAAAAGTTTATTTTGTAATACTATAGTGCAGACGTGATTTTAAGAAGCTGAGCCGATTCAGTAATAAGACAAGATGGCAGCGGATATCTTGTGCCTGACTTACCCTATTTCACTAATTTGAGTATTGCATGCAATATAGCGTACTGATACAAAATAAATAAACTTTGTATGAAATGCTTTATATATAAATAATATACTCCAGTGATGAAATCGTTTAGTATAAATCATTATTTGCTAACAAGTTCTATGTAAGTCATTTTATATAGAACGATATTCGTTGACACAATTAGCTCAGTGGTAGAGCGTTAGCCTATCGCTCAAATGCCTATGGTTCAAACCCGGTCAGAGCTAGGTTTTTTGCTTGAAATGTTATATGTTTATTGTTTTGTAATGACTCAGACGTTTTAAAATTAAGCGTTATATTGTGCATATTATGGTGTAAAATATATATTTAATTAAAACATAATTCGCCAGCAGATTTACTCGAGACATCTAGCTGCCAAAAAGGTAACTGCACGCTGACCTACTTATTAACTTCCAGATTTTATTGAAAAGTTTCTTCTTCTGGCCGCTAGAATGCACTCGCTCTGTTAGGATTATATTGTTCGATATTTCACCACTAGATGTCACGACTAGTCTACGTGGGGCTCCATTGATTACTATACCATTGGCATTCTATGCGCATCGAATTTGAAGAATGACAAGATGATACTACGATACATTTTTACTTTTTATTTTAAAGGGTTTGTAACAGCCTATTTTGCGTTACTTGAAAATGTTATTTGAAGTAAAGAACAAAACGATTTCATATAGTAACTGAATTCAAGCCGTTGGTGTTAGTTCAGGTTATTAATTACTACTTTTATTTCAGGCAAATAGCAATCGAAAATATCCACATAGTTTGTATACACACGTCTCTGTAGGGTCATGGAAAGATTTGTTAATTCAATTAGGGTTGTGAAAGCCATGCACAACCAGACGTGTAAAGACATGCCTCAACTCAAAGTTGGATGTTGCCCACGGCAGGTCGTATATGTAATAATAATAATAAAAATAATAATAATAATAATAATAATAATGTTATTGGTTTTACATCCCTTTTAACTACTGCTGCTTTTAGAGACACCGGGGTGCCGGAATTTTGGCCCGAAGGGGATCTTTAACGTGCCAGTAAATGTACTGACACGGCTCCCTCGCATTTGTGCACACTCAAATGCCAGCTGACTGCGCCAGGATACGAATCTGCAACCTAGGGCCCAGCAAGCGAGAACGTTACCGCTGAGCCACGCAGCCAGTCCGGTCGATTATGTCTCCAGATCCATAACATTCTTGATATACTTCTTATCTTTCTTTCTTCAATGATGGTAGCAGTTTTTATCTAGGTTGTGGCGTTTGGTAGAGGTAAATCGTTTCTAAGGTCTTCAACAAAGAATAGTTCTATTATACTCTTTCATAATAACAACGAGTTATAACTTTATCATACATTTAGGAGAAAGTAGGCTATATGTTCTTTACTGAACATCTTGTTTTTCTATATACGCCCCTGCAACGCAGTCATGTACTCCCGTGTACTTTGGGTGTGTGTAGAATCTGTCTGATAACCGGTGTTAATTGTGATTGCCTATTACTGTGTGTTATCTGTTTTAATTCAAGTAGATCCTACTTTAGCTACCAACGCTCTTAAAAAATCCAACGACTTTGGTCGGGTTTGAACCCACAACCTTGGGTATAGAAGCTCAGCATGCTACCAACTACGCCACCGAAGCCGCCGAATCCAATAAGTTTATGACACGATAATTAGAACAAATGTTCACCGTATCACACATTGTAAACTGTTCTTGATTCATCTGATCCGTGTGCAATACACAACCAATCCTTAAATTGTGGTGATGTTTGCATTAATATGAAAGAGAAATATCATGGCATAGTAGCATAAGCGTCTGCCTCTCACCTGAAAGGTTGAAGTTAGAATCCCGTAACAGTCCACTTCTACACAAACCCTCTAATAGTCCGCCTAGATAGGCCTTCGTAGTGGCTAGCATATTTGGCTGTCACCACGGAGGCCCGGGGTTGGTCTGAGGGCTGGAAAGGGGCACACTCAGTCTTGTGAAGCAAAACTGGGAAGAGAAGGGTTTGATTCCTATATCAGCCATTCTGGAAGTGGTTTACCTTGGTTTCCCACTTCCACTTCAGGTAAAAGCCAGGATGGTACCTATTTTAAGGCCACAGCCCCAATCCTACCCAATTAAATATATAAACACTAGTAGAGACATAGCAGTGACACAGGTTATCAGACAAATTCTACACACTCCCGAGTACACGAGGCCACTTGACCACGATGTCGCAAAGCCTATAAAGAATAAACAACAACAACAACATCTCTAATTAAAAACTCTACTGAATTAACCATTGGAAAGGGCATCCAGTAGTAAATACCATCTGCCACACAGGAAACTCATGTCAATTCATCAGGGGCGTGGTTGTGCAGTGATCAATCTGCTTGCCTCTCACCAGGGTGTTTTTCCCGCTTTGGAGATTCTCAAAGTGAAATACAGTATCACGGCCTGCGTTTCAGAGTTCGCGGAAAGAAGGAGGTACCACGGTTCATTACCGCGACATTAACGGCCACGTAAAACTACAAGTTCTCTTCCTTCCTTCCTTCCTTCCTTCCTTCTTTCCTCCCTTCCTTCCTTTCTTCCTTCCTCCTCTTCTCCCCTCCTTTCTTCCTTTCTTCCTTCCTCCTTTCCTTCATTTCTTTCTTCCTTTCTTCCTTCTTTCTTTCTTTCTTTCTTTCTTTCTTTCTTTCTTTCTTTCTTCCTTCCTTCCTTTCTTCCTTCCTTTCATCCTTTCATCCTTTCTTCCTTCCTTCTTTCCTTTTCTTCATTCTTTCTTTCTTTCTTCCTTACTTCTTTTCTTTTTCGTTCTTTCTTTCTTTCTTTCTTTGTTTCTTTCTTCCTTTCTTTCTTCCTTTCTTCCTTTCATCCTTTCATCCTTTCTTCCTTCCTTCTTTCCTTTATTCATTCTTTCTTTCTTTCTTTCTTTCTTTCTTTCTTTCTTCCTTTCATCCTTTCTTCCTTTCTTCTTTCCTTTTTTCATTCTTTCCTTATTTCTTTCTTCCTTTCTTACTTCCTTTCTTTCTTTCTTTCTTTCTTCCTTTTTGCACTCTTTCTTTCTTTCTTCCTTTCTTTCTTCCTTTCATCCTTTCTTCCTTCCTTCTTTCCTTTTTGCCGGGCTCCTCTCCGTCTTCTTTCCGATCGACCTCCCTTGGTCAACTCTTGTTCTCTTCCGAGCCCGACGGTATTAGGGTATCCGAGGCCTAGGGAGTCTTTTACTTTCCTGCCTTAATTGGCCCTTGTCTCATCTTTTCTGATACCGTCATTCTTCGAGGGGTCAGACTTCTTTTTCCTTTCATATTCTCTCCTGCCTTCTTCTCAAGGCCCTCAAGGAGGCAGAGTGTATGTAGTCCCACCACTTCTAGTGCACCCTGAATATTGCTACACCCTCAGGGGCTTACGGCTGGTGAGTTCGGGAGTTGGTTCTCCCGAGGGATTCCTGAGCTGGATCCGTTTTTTTTCCTTTTTCCTCTGACCTTGGGGCGGGCCCTCTCCTATTTCCCCCCTTTCCTATCTGCCTTTCATGGCTCTTCTTCCTTCAAAGTCCCTCAATACTCAATCTTCGAGGGCTGAGGGCATTTCTATTCTTCCTGTCCTTTATTTGCCTTATCCTTTGTTTGTTTACTATTTCTTCTCGTAGTATATAAGTTTGTAGTTAGGATTAGCATGACGAATAGAAATAAACAGTGTTATCACTCACCGAGTTCAACCGCGCCCCGCTCGGCTAGCGCTAGCGGCGCTGATCTCCAACGCTACACAGTCAGCTGTTCAATAGTGGGATACGCACTGGGCTACGGAAACCTCTTTACGAAGGCTGCGGTTACGCTGATTACAACAAATTGTGTGTTTAGACTTATGAATAATACTGTCAAAGAGTTAGTATTAATATTCTCTGTCCCCATGTAGAACTATCGTTTAAAACCCTCCGTTAGTCGCGCATTGGTCCGACAGCTCCATGGTTCGTTATATTAGTTTTAATATCAAGCCAACAGTTCAAGTTATGATCTTATCGTCTCGTGACATCTTACACCAAACCTTAGTAAGCATTTTTCTGGAGTTGTGAAATAGCGTGCCTAAAAATAACTTTAACACGTGTAACATTTTGTCAGCGTGAGATTGATAGTACCAGCGCTCCCAATGATGTTACATTCTGTCAGTGAATGGCAGGTGTGCTGTTATACCGATTATTTGGCTTAGTATGTTGCCTTAGTTAATATCAGTAAGGAGATTGCGCCTTACGAAAACCTAAGGACGCAGATGAAGCGTGTCACCTTCTGCTGAAAGATAACGAATAGCGAGTTCATGATTCAGTAATTTCAAAGGAATCTGTGACTCTGATACTGAAGACACAGTTAAAACAATATCCGAAGATCAGGAGGACGGTAACGGAAGCGAAGAATTGGATGACCGTTTATTTTATTGGCAGGTTGGCCATTATTCTTATTATATGTCCGACTCATTCCTGGCCACTTGGCTATCACCACGGAAGACCGGGTTCGATTCCCAGCTCTGCCAATAAATTTAATACTGGTCTGAGGGCTGGAACGGTGTTCACTCAGCCTCGTGAGGCAAAAATGTTAAGAGGCGCGTTCGATTCCTACCTCAGCTATCCTGGAAGTGGATTTCCGTGGTTTCCTACTTCTCCTCCAGGTAAATGCCGGGATAGTACTGCCCCCGGAAATTGAATTATATTGAGACCACGATGGCTGTATTGGCGAATATGAGTAAAGTTATGAATGTCATAGTTATGACGTGGATATTCATGACATAGGCACGGATGACGTATACTTCATGTAAGTAGGCTGGTTGAGCTGAGATTCTTGGTGACGTCATGACTTTGTTCGAGAAAGATCTTAGATTTACGACGCAGTCGCAGGAAGCAAGGTATTGTGCTGAGGAAGAAGCTACGCTATTGGAGGAGAGACTCGAACCAATGAACGATAGTTTGGAAGGAAGACGGAGATTGCTGAAACTACGATATTTGATTACTTTTGGCATGCAGATTTGTGGAAAACTATTTTCAGTTATGGCATTGATTTGGAATTTTGAAGAAATTAATTTTGAGTTTTTGAAATTTGAAAATCCGTCAAGTATAGCCAAAGTTAAAACTTCCAGCAATGACGCAGCAACAGGCTATGGAAGGGATGGATACGCCCCTTAAGAAGTTGATAAAAGGTCGTGCACAGGAGAGAGGAGCTCAGATCTCATATGTCAGATCGCATATATATTTCTGGCGATATATAGTTATTTTCAAGTGATTCAGTGAAGTAAGTTGTCTTTAGCGTGGTTAAAGTCCGGCGCATCGAACGAACTCGGAGCAGTTCCATTTTACGCTGCTCGAAACTAGGTGAAGTTGAAACGCTCACATTAACGTTTCCACCAGTCAAGATATCAAGCGCTAACTTCAGCCTGCATGATAATTCTATTGGGCAGTATAACATTGAGGTGTGTACAAGATTTGAACAATTTCACAGTTATACGTTAAAAGATATTGGAACTTTAAGGCTGCCAACAAAAGTGATTTTCTCGCCACATGAGAAACACTTTTAAAATTCCACATTATACACTACGGCTGACACGTGGAGTGCAACAGTGATATTGGAGAATACGTTTGGTATTACAACGATACATTCGACTTTGGAACATTATAATCTTACAGTGCTTTCGATGATTATAACAGTAGTTGAGATGGAAGGCTAAGGCTTTAATGCAATTGGGACATATATCGTTGGAGTAAAGTAACAGCATGGAACTTCGTTAATCGTCTTTCTACAAAAGCGAGCATGTAGTGAACATCCAACTACACTCATGCATCGTGAATCCATCGCTGAATTATACCAGATAACAGTGGAAATATTTTCATACTCCACAACTATGAATATTTCTGCGGAAATAACTACAATAAACTTCATGGCGAATTCCTGCAAGAACTTCAGGGAACTTTCAAGAGAGGCCAGGGTTGTCCCGGCGCACAAAGAAGAGTTTTGCCAGAAGGATGTGTTTCGTATCCACGGAGCAGTGCAATTTCGGAGGAGGAAGCAGTTCGATTCTCCGAGGACGCTGATTCCAAATTCGAGGACGGAGCTCATCTTTACGCTGGTGAAATGGAACCAACAGCAGTTTTCTTTGAAAACTTTCCTCTAGATCTTCAATCAACAGATAAGGTAGTCGTGAACGTTTCTTGTATTATTTGAGTCTTGTAGCGATATCTGAGCAACCATTTTCCCATATTTTCTGTCCTATCTTTTGCCCCATTTTCTTGATTGATATTTCTGTACTCAGTAAACTTCGATGATTTATGCCTTTTTCTTCGATTTCTAAGACATTGCTATGTCATTGGCATTCTTAATAATTTTGGATCAGTTGAGACTGATATTAGATTCTTTCAGTAATTTGCATATTTTTGTAGTCACGATTTGACTGTAAAGTTAACGATTTGCTATGGCAGATTTGAATTCAGACAGCGTGTCTTTTTATTGAAGTAATTCTATTCAGTAAATTACTTTGACCAATTTTCTGTCATCCTCAAGAAAGAAGAATGATTAAAAGATTTTAGAGCGTTAAAATCTATTACGATATCGACGATCTTTGAAATACTAGTCGTCTTATGAACATGATTGCAACATAGATATTTATCATTGCATTATAGACAATTTTATGAAATATGAACGTTGATTACAATTTATTGAATACACTATAGTAATGAACATTTGATAGGAGTTTTTCTCAATTCTAGATTGGAACAATAATGTTTGCATTCCACAATCTAATTGTATTCTATTCGACTATTTTGCAGTTTAGATGAACTTTGTTTGAAGATAGTATTTTTATACTGCGTTACTTTGAAGATGTTAATCTCAATTTTGATAGACCAGGCAGGAGTGTCTAATCGTATTTGCTATTAAATTTATTTGTGATTGGCAAATTTTTACTTCATATCGATTCATGAATGAAACCCACGAAGGTTAAATAATAACAGTCATTATTACAATTGATGAATATAAGAATTTTTAAAGAGGAACAATGGATGTATAATCGTTAGTTCAGTGGACGTGTAAAAGTCGCTGTTGAATAATGCCCTTGAATAATGAAGGAGGTTCCCACAATAATTAATGAAGTTGATGAATTAATAAGTGGAGGTTTTTGTGTGTAGTTTGGAAGATTTTTATGCCATATATAAGAAGATATATGATGAATTTTGGGCCAATTGTTGTGTAAGTCTGCGCGTTATAAGCGAAGTATTTTCCCGCTGATTGTATTTTTCTTGTTCTTTGAAAGATTATTCATTTGAAGATACTGTTAAAAATTAACAAGAGTGTTAAATAATTTGAGATAAAGATTTTGAATGGAGGTTACCGTCACAAATATTAATAATTATTATTAAACCTTATTAAACCTGAATTTGACAGTTAAATATAACTAACCTTCATTGGTCGATTATATCACCACGATTTGAGTAATTATCAACCGGATAAACGTGTGGTTTAATGTATTTCTTGTATAAATAATATAAACAATATAATATTGTAAAATAATTTTGTAAATATCTTTGATAATAATTTGAAATGATAGTGAGTAATAGAAGCGTGTATAAAATTTTCAATGGTCATTTGACATTGTTATAAACAATTTATTATTGTTATAAATAATTAATGAACTTTTGTTATTAACATTTAGAGTTTTGTTTTTATACTCTAAACAACGCTAATTAAACAAGTGGTTTGAACAATTAATCATGATTTGGGATTGTTGGAGTAATCCACTGGTGTTTGAATGAAGCATGTAAGACATTTGCGTGATAATATTTCAGTTGAGATGTGAACATTTACGTGTTTGAAAAGGAGAACCAAGCTATGAGGTAACACGCTTATGCTAGGGTAGAACGAACGGGAGTCCACTTTGACGGTGCAGGTGCATTGCAGCTGGCCCGGACAACTGTGTTACAGAGGCCAAGGACGTTCCATAATAAGCCTTGTGGCTATAAATAAAATGTGAAGTATATAAACACGCAAAACAATTGATATATGTGTCTCATCCCAAATCCCGTTTCCATTACCAGTGCATTATTATTTTACGTTGCTATGAGCTTGAGAAAGCTGAAACATTATATGTAGAGAATACAGGTCCTACAGGAGGACATGGTTATGTGGTCGATGGCTTCTGATTGCCACGTTGATTTTGTTGTTTATTTATTTTTGTTAAATCATTCTTTATGTGAAATAAATTATTGTGCAGTTTAAAGTTTCTCGTCTTCGTTCTGGTTCATTTTAAAATATCATGGTGGAGGTTATTGTGTGGGCATACTTTTAAGTGATCCAGTTGACAACCCAGTCCCCAAGATAAATTTAAGAGGTAAGTAAAGGTAAGTATGAACCCCCGTATATTTTGGTGTGTTCCACAATATTTTTCTTGTTAACTATTGTGCTCTAATCTCGATAGTATCTGTCAGTGCCATTTTCATTGATGTAGCTGTGCCGGTGCGTTTGATTATTGGCAATCCGATTGAGGGGGCGGATATCTGACAGCCTACTATCCGGATATCGGGTTCAGTAGGATTGGCGACCCTAAAACGTGGGGCTTGTTCTACAAAACTGGATTACCAAGTAGGATTGGCGCAATCAACGTGTGGGGCTCGATTGTCTCGATTGGCACGATCAGCAAAACATTGGATTACCAAGTTATTGCAGTAGAATTGACACCGCAATTTTTGTGGAGTGTTCGAATAACATTGGATTACCAAGTTATCGATGTCAAAGGGATTGTGAAGACTCAAATAAAGAGGTTGATTCTTTGTTAGATGTCTTAGCCAATTGTAGAATTTGAGAGTGTGACTATATAGGAATAAAATGTTGTGTTGTATTAGGAAAATTACACTCAGAAAAGATCAGATCTTATACGACTTGAAAGAGGTTAAATAGGCTGGAAACTTAGAAAAATTGCCCATGATCTGGAATCTTATTTTATTTGACCGGCTTATGACATGTTTAGTCATATTAAAGATAAAATTAAACTATTTGGATTATAAATGTAAATTATTTGTGTTAGGATATTTTAAAATGAACCAAAGAAACTTGAACATGTGCTTGAGTTTATTTCAACATGAAGTGTCTACGAATGTTAATTATAAGGTAATTATAAGTTAGATTTAAGACAGAAAATTGCTCAAATTTATATATGGTGAAAAATGTTGCTCAGATGTTGTTATTTTGCTCTGTTTGATGTATGTCCCTAAAGCAGTTTATTATTGAAATGGCAGACGAGAGTCTGAGAATTATGTTGTAGGTGATGAAAGCTAGCATGAATAGCAGTATGAAGCAGATGATGGAGGAGAATGCTAGTAATATGTCTGCTAGAATGGAGGAGAATGCTAGTAGAATGGGTGAAAGTTTGAAAGTTCTTCAGACCAGTTCTACAAACCTAGAGAATAATGTGTCCCGTTTACAGATCAATACCCAGGGAATCGAGAATGCTGTAACTGACATGCGCACAGACGTGTCTAATGTCCATAAAGATTTATCCAATGTGCATAAAGATGTGTCTGATGTTAAAAATGATGTGTCTAAGGTACTAAAAGATCTTACCATGTTGAATCTTGATGTTGCTAATGTCCGGGGTGATATTTCATGTGCTAGAGCTGAAGTAATTGTTGTAAGGAATGATGTTGCTACTGTACAAGACAAAGTAGAAGAAGTTCAAAGAGAGGTTAGTAATGTTCGAACTGATGTGTCAAATGTTCAAGTAGACATCAATAATATTCATTCAGATGTTAACGATATGCAAAGTGATATCAATAAAATACAAGTAGAAGTCAATACTGTTTTTGTAGACATTGCTAAAGTTCAGACTGATGTTAACAAAGTTAGGGAGGAAATTGAAACTTCAAAAACACTTTGTACTCGAAACATTAGTGCATTAACAACTCGATTAGTTGACGAGTCTGTCAGGACAACAGCTTCTTTAGCTGGTTTAAAATACGATGTAGAGGTCATGAGAACCCAAGTATTAGATCACAATCGTTTACTTAAGGAGGACATCGAAGTAGATATTGCAGAAATGTTAACTGCAAATGTAACGGTGTGGAAAGATGAATGGAACAGTTCAAGTGGGGAACATGTAGATCAGATTCAGGAACGAATTGAAAGAAAACTTGCCAGTACACAAGTAGACATTAATAACGAAGTAGTTCAGATTAGGAAAGACTTGAATGTAAGGATGGATTCGCTATCCGAAAAGCAGTAGAGGTTAGAACACAGATAGGTCAGGACGTGCAAACATTAAAGGAACAAATTCATAAGGTTGTCTCTGATGTTAATGAAACTACGAGCAAACTGCAGAATTTGAGACTAGGAGAAGCTAGCATGATGGAAACCTATAAGGAAGAGTTGATTAGGAAAGTCATCACGGAAATCACAGACAAGGATACCGAAGGATTGACTGGTGAAGAGGAGAGAAATTACGTGAGAAGAGGTAACCTTACTACAGAAGAGAGAGATATTAGTCCTGAGGAACGTATATCCAGATTCAGGGAAGAAGAAGAGGATCGGAATATTGAACCCGAATGGAAGTATCGTGATAGTGGGAGGAATTATATGGATTCATATCCGAGAAATGTGACAGTCATCCGGAATTTTGAAGACAAACCTCAAAACTTTAGCAACACTGATAGTCTCACACCGATCGAATATATCAGGAATCTTAAAGACTATTTCATAGAAGCCCACATTCCTAGAGAGAGAGAGAGATGAGAATCGTAGAAAGATTTCTAGCTGGAGGACCCCTCGAATGGTTTAGAGCATTTCAGTACACTTTCAGCAATTTTGACGAATTTGCAGAGGCACTGATTAAACGATTCTGGTCAATAGAAGCTCAGAATTCATTAAGAGCTGAGGTATACTCGAGGAAGTATTCAGGTACTCTTCCAACACGGTACGCTGATTTCTTCACGAGTCAACTATCACGCTTGAGATTTTTGCAACCCCCATTGTCAACAGAGCAGTTGATAGATGCGATTTCACGTATGCTGCCTGAGGAGGTAAGAAGACTGATCATATCGTCAAACATTAGAGATTTGACAAGTATGGACGAATTGTTGAGAAGGCTTGACTACACGAGTCCAATGCCAAATTTGGTGCAAAAAGGTCAGAGCCACGAATTCAAAGACGTTAATACGGTCTACATGGATCAAGTGCAACAAACTGATAAGCCTGAGGAAGGAAAAACTGAAAATGTAGGTCCTCACAGGAATAATTATTTCCGCAACCACAGATCCCAAGGTTACCGTCCATATCAGCAAAGACGAGGCTGGAGTAATAATAGAGGGAATTACAACAACGGAAGAGGTAGATACTACAACAATGGTTATAATCGAAATTATAACAGAAATAACCAGTACCAGAACCAGAATCAGAATTCTCAAGGTCAGGTTATGACACCCGACAAGTATCAAGAAAGAGAGAAGGAAAGTCAGCAGTATCTGAAGGAATTACGAGAAAAGGAAGCTGAAAATCAAAAGAAAAGACAGGATGTAGTGATCGATCCTGGTCCTTCTACAAGTCAGCAGGGGAACTTTGAGATTGGTAACACAAAAAAAAACGCCGATTTCTCAACGACAGTGAGAAACTATGAATACATTGCCACACCACACCTGATTACCATTAACGAAATTTACGAAGTAACTGATGAGGATTTATTAGAAGAGAGGGGAATCGTCAAAGAGGAAAGACCATGCGCATTACCTATTATTTCTGTACTGATAGATGGCCAACAGTATAAAGCTCTTATGGATACTGGTGCAATTATTTCGATCATCTCTGATGAATGCTATCAAAGTCTGCTAAAAGGAGAAAACATGACAGTTTTACCAGTTTCTACCGTCAAAGTGAGAGGAATTTTCCAAGACAAGGCAGTGAAATGCAAGATCCAAGTGCT
The DNA here is from genome assembly GCA_946902985.2 of Meconema thalassinum. NCBI lineage: Eukaryota > Metazoa > Arthropoda > Insecta > Orthoptera > Tettigoniidae > Meconema > Meconema thalassinum. The sequence goes on along the minus strand of OX336388.2, from coordinate 2,092,709,360 downwards.
GTTGAACTTTGAAATTAATGGAAGGAATTATGAACAGATCTTCATTGTGGTTAACAAGATCCATTTCGATATTGTGCTAGGAATCGATTTCATATCGAAAGTTGGAGCCATTATTGATATGAAGAATAGAAGTATTAGCTTTAAAGATGGGTACATGATCACAGAAGAGATCGAAGAACAGGACGTGAAAAACAGTCTGGAGATAGACCTTAGGGAAGAAATTTTAAATACCATTATTAACGACGTAGAGAATATAACAGAAATACCCAGTAGAAAAACTGAAGGATTTGAAGAAATTCAGGGGGAATTTGAAGATTTGATAAAGGAATTCCAAGATATTTTCGATGAAAAACCTGGATTGATTAAAGACTATAAGTATAAGATAAGGCTGACCGATGAAACCCCTTACCAAAAGAGAATATACCCCATACCTGAGAAATACTATCAAGAAGTACGAGGGTTGATCAGAAAAATGGAGGTAGACGGGATTATTAAAACAAGATGTTCGGGAAAGAACATATAGCCTACTTTCTCCGAAATGTATGGGTATAGTTATAACTCTGTCCTTATCATCTCCTAATTTCTTCCTATTTGAAGTGCAAATTGGCACACAGGATTTGAACAGTGGCGTTCAAACCATAGTTTATAATTTACCCCAGCATTTTGCAATTTCATCAGCAAACACTCCAAACACCGACTACTTACAATAATTGAAACTTCGTTGCTCTAATAAGGCCCATCTACAATGCGCAGTCGGCAGTCCGTAGTTGGTAGTCCTCGGTCGGCAGTCGCGATCGACTCCGTGTATACTATAGGCACCATACACAACATGAAGTTGCAGTTGGTAGCTGGCAGTTGGCAGTCGAGAATTTTATCCTTGACTGCCAACTACCCGACTGCAGCAATGTAATAGCCAATCAGAGCAGATCAGAAACTGACGTCACGTTGTTGTTCTGTGTCGTGTACGAATGATATAGAACTAAGTGAAGTAACTTCGCAACCCGTAAATTTATAGGCTAATCTTAAATACACGGTATAACAAAATAATCCATCTCCAAATCATCCATATTGCAAGTTTTGAGATTATCAACAACGCCTCTGTGCACAAGGAATAAACGAATGTTACTGTCTTATTACTCCTAGCAGTCGTTAAGACTGGGTTCACTAACTGGCCGGTATAGAGCGCTGCTCGAATCTATAGTTTCTGCATAGTACAACTGAAGGATGGAAGATGTCACTCCAGTGGAGAATGTCGTTTTTTTTTAATATATAATTTCCATTGCAAAAAGCACCATATAAAGCTTTATTTTATAACGTCTCAGTACTCAAGAAACAATAAATATAAAAACTAGTCGTGATATCTAGTTGTGAAATATCGAACAATATAATCCTAACAGAGCGAGTGCATTCTAGCGGCCAGAAGAAGAAACTTTTCAATCAAATCTGTTACCTTTTTGTCAGCTAGATGTCTCGATTAAATCTGCTGGCGAATTATGTTTTAATTAAGTATATGTTTTGCACCGTAATATGCACAATATAACGCTTAATTTTAAAACGTCTGAGTCATTACAAAGCAACAAATATGTAAAATGTCAAGCAAAAAACATATCTCTGATGGGGTTTGAACCATAGGTATATGAATGACAGACTAACGCTTTACCACTGAGCCATTTGTGCCAACGAACATTGATCCATATAAAATGACTTACATAGAACTTGTTAGCAAATCATGATTTATACTATACGATTTCATCACTGAAGTATATTATTTATATATAAAGCATTTCATACAAAGTTTATTTATTTTGTTTCAGTACGCTATATTGCATGCAATACTCAAATTAGTGAAATATAAGTCAGGCACAAGATATCCGCTGCCATCTTGTCTTATTAATGAATCAGCTGAGCTTTTTAAAATCACGTCTGCACTATAGTATTACAAAATAAACTTTTAATTTCGTACGTGCCTCTTCCTTTAGAACAATTAAAACGATTCTCGGCTCGATAATCGGAACTGGTGGGTCCCATGATATGGATTATAAAGTTTGCATAATTCGCACGGCCGCCATCCTGAAATGGTATGGCGGACGACCTTGTAGTTTGGTCACAAGACGCATCCTATACGAAGGTATGTTGTTACCAAATTTGGTAGAGATTGGATGATTTGGTTAGTCGTTATTTGATTTTACGTTTTGAACGTTTGAGTGGCCGCCATTCAGTTTTAGTAAAGATGGCGGCGATATAAAACATGACACTGAGGTGTCCTTTGCTAGTGCTACCTTTGTACCAAATTTCGTTCAATTCGCATTCACCGTGTTCGAATTGATAGGGGGGGACAGACATTCAGAGTACACACACTCACACACACACACACAGACTCACACACACACATACACACACACAGACTCACACACACACATACACACACACAGACTCACACACACACATACACACACACAGACAGACACACTTTTTTCGCCCTGTGTTGATCTCATAAGTCTACTTTCATTTTTTGCAAAAATCGAAAGTAGGCTAAAAAACAGGCGTCGTCTTACATAAACCCCATCACTGTAGTGAAGAAAAGTAATGGTCAGATACGTCTTTTTCTCGATGCTCGGACCATCAACTTGAAGATTCTTCCAGAAAATGACCGACCACCTAAGATCAGAAATCTGCTTAGAAAGTTCAAAGGGAGAGCATGTTTCAGTGTTCTTGACTTGACATCTTCGTTTTACCAAGTTCAACTGGAGGAAGAAAGTATGCAGTACACTGGATTCCTATTTGACCAGACGTCATGGGTCTTTGTGAGAATGCCTTTTGGAATGGTCAACAGTGGACCAGCACTCATTCGAGCACTTGATAGCAAGCTCACTGACGAAGTAAAGGAGAATGTAATCTGCTACATTGACGATTTAATTGTATCTTCACCCAACGCCGCAGAACATTTAGTGCACTTGAGAAAGTTGTTTGAAAATTTAAGGGAGGCCAATAACAAGGTCAATTTTGGAAAATGTCAATTCTTGAAGAAGGAGATCAATTACTTGGGGCATACCATTGATAAAGATGGATATCATCCAAACATGCAGAAAGTAGATGCGATCACAAGATTCCCAAAGCCAACTAAGGTGAAACAAGTCAGAGAATTTGTAGGCGCTTGCCAATTCATTAGCAGCCACTGTCCGAGATACTCTGAAATTATGGCTCCTCTGTATGATTTACACAAGAAAAATAATAGATGGAAATGGAGTACCGCCGCAGACGAGGCTTTTGAGAAAGCAAAGGAGATGCTCAGAAACAACGTCAAACTGGAGTACCCAGACTTTGAGAAGGTGTTCTATATAGAGTCTGATGCATCAAGAATAGGCATTAGTGCAGTCTTATACCAAAAAGACGAGGCAGGCAACAAGCACTACATTGCGTTCACTAGTCGGAAGTTAAAGAAACACGAGGAAAACTACTTTATGACAGAACTAGAAGCGTTAGCTTTTGTAACAGCTTTGCAAGCTTGGAAAAAAATGTTGCTGGGACATAAGGTTATCATTATTACAGATCACAAAGCACTTCAGTTTATGCTGCAAACTGACATGTCTAGTGATAGATTGACACGTTGGGCTTTGTTCACCCAACAGTTTAATGTCACTATCATCCATCAGCCTGGGAAAGATAACTTACTGGCTGATGCTTTATCACGTAACCCTATCAAAAATGTGCAGATACACCATGTACAATTGGAGCAGCATGATCAAGAGACCGTTAGGAGGTTAGCCCGAATCGGTGTGTCACAGAAGAGACACGCTCCAATCAGGAAAATGTACAGGTTTCTTAAGGGTTACATGGAGAATACTGATGTTGACTATGCAGCTACACAGAGAGATTCACGACACTTTGTCTTGAGTGGAGACATCGTATGTAAGTATGCTGACTCTGCGCATACAAAGCTTCGAATAGTCGTGCCACCTAAACTTGTTGTCAATTTAGTGTGGGTAGCTCATCACGCAACTGGACATGCGGGTTTAGATAAAACTCTTGATACTCTTAAAGAGAGGTTTATTTGGACTAATATGCGTTCCAGCATTGCGAATGTCATCTGTTCATGTGATAAATGTCAAAGAGCAAAGTATGCTTCCGCTCTATTAAAAGGAAAACCTAAGGCTATGATTCCCTCTAAACCGAATGAACTCATGGCGATAGACATATTTGGTCCTTGTCCGAATGGATATCAGGGTAATCAGTATCTGTTGGTTACCGTGGATGTCTTCTCAAAATTTGTAACAATGAGTCCCATGCAAAAAGCTAACACGAGGAACGTTGTAAGCAGACTGGAACATGCTGTATTTCCAAAAGCTGGTAAACCAGAATATCTACTTTCGGATCATGGAGCTCAGTTTACATCCTTAGAATTTACAGCAGATATGGAAAGGCTTGGTATTAAGCACATATTTTCAAGCGTGCGATATCCGGAATCGAATTCTTCGGAAAGATATATGGCTGAAGTTTCGAAATTCTGTCGAATTTTCTGTCCAAATGATCATTCTGGTTGGGTGAGATTTGTACCCCTTATTGAGGAATGTCTAAATTCTACCGTGCAGGAGAGCACAGGAGAGGTGCCAATGAGACTTCATCTAGGAAGACACCCAGAAAGGCCGTGGGATAATCTTTTTAACCACGTTCTTAGAGATCCCGACTTAGGAAGGCAGCAGAGAATAGACAGAGCGAAGGAACAACTCCAGAAAGCAGCACAAAAACGACTGAAAAGAGTAGCTGGAAAACGTTTTGGTGCTCCCTTAGAAATTGGAAATCTGCTATTATTATTACGCAGACCTGTCAAGGCTGACGTAGGTAAGAAAATATATCACAAGTTTGGAATAGTATTCATGGGTCCGTTCAGAATTACGAATGCCTATGGAAACAACTGTTATGAACTCTACGATGATGAGAATAATGTCGTTTATGGCAAGTTCAATGCTGGGAACTTGAAGAAATATTATCCAAGAGTAAGCCAATTATAATTCAATTTCGTGTTCAAGTGAATTGAGATATTTATAACACAGAGTTTAAAAACAATTTGCAACTGTTTTTAAAACGTGGTGAAGGGAGAATGCCCCCGGAAATTGAATTATATTGAGACCACGATGGCTGTATTGGCGAATATGAGTAAAGTTATGAATGTCATAGTTATGACGTGGATATTCATGACATAGGCACGGATGACGTATACTTCATGTAAGTAGGCTGGTTGAGCTGAGATTCTTGGTGACGTCATGATTTTGTTCGAGAAAGATCTTAGATTTACGACGCAGTCGCAGGAAACAAGGTATTGTGCTGAGGAAGAAGCTACGCTATTGGAGGAGAGACTCGAACCAATGAACGATAGTTTGGAAGGAAGACGGAGATTGCTGAAACTACGATATTTGATTACTTTTGGCATGCAGATTTGTGGAAAACTATTTTCAGTTATGGCATTGATTTGGAATTTTGAAGAAATTAATTTTGAGTTTTTGAAATTTGAAAATCCGTCAAGTATAGCCAAAGCTAAAACTTCCAGCAATGACGCAGCAACAGGCTATGGAAGGGATGGATACGCCCCTTAAGAAGTTGATAAAAGGTCGTGCACAGGAGAGAGGAGCTCAGATCTCATATGCCAGATCGCATATATATTTCTGGCGATATATAGTTATTTTCAAGTGATTCAGTGAAGTAAGTTGTCTTTAGCGTGGTTAAAGCCCGGCGCATCGAACGAACTCGGAGCAGTTCCATTTTACGCTGCTCGAAACTAGGTGAAGTTGAAACGCTCACATTAACGTTTCCACCAGTCAAGATATCAAGCGCTAACTTCAGCCTGCATGATAATTCTATTGGGCAGTATAACATTGAGGTGTGTACAAGATTTGAACAATTTCACAGTTATACTTTAAAAGATATTGGAACTTTAAGGCTGCCAACTAAAGTGATTTTCTCGCCACATGAGAAACACTTTTAAAATTCCACATTATACACTACGGCTGACACGTGGAGTGCAACAGTGATATTGGAGAATACGTTTGGTATTACAACGATACATTCGACTATGGAACATTATAATCTTACAGTGCTTTCGATGATTATAAGAGTAGTTGAGATGGAAGGCTAAGGCTTTAATGCAATTGGGACATATATCGTTGGAGTAAAGTAACAGCATGGAACTTCGTTAATCGTCTTTCTACAAAAGCGAGCATGTAGTGAACATCCAACTACACTCATGCATCGTGAATCCATCGCTGAATTATACCAGATAACAGTGGAAATATTTTCATACTCCACAACTATGAATATTTCTGCGGAAATAACTACAATAAACTTCATGGCGAATTCCTGCAAGAACTTCAGGGAACTTTCAAGAGAGGCCAGGGTTGTCCCGGCGCACAAAGAAGAGTTTTGCCAGAAGGATGTTTTTCGTATCCACGGAGCAGTGCAATTTCGGAGGAGGAAGCAGTTCGATTCTCCGAGGACGCTGATTCCAAATTCGAGGACGGAGCTCATCTTTACGCTGGTGAAATGGAACCAACAGCAGTTTTCTTTGAAAACTTTCCTCTAGATCTTCAATCAACAGATAAGGTAGTCGTGAACGTTTCTTGTATTATTTGAGTCTTGTAGCGATATCTGAGCAACCATTTTCCCATATTTTCTGTCCTATCTTTTGCCCCATTTTCTTGATTGATATTTCTGTACTCAGTACACTTCGATGATGTATGCCTTTTTCTTCGATTTCTGAGACATTGCTATGTCATTGGCATTCTTAATAATTTTGGATCAGTTGAGACTGATATTAGATTCTTTCAGTAATTTGCATATTTTTGTAGTCACGATTTGACTGTAAAGTTAACGATTTGCTATGGCAGATTTGAATTCAGACAGCGTGTCTTTTTATTAAAGTAATTCTATTCAGTAAATTACTTTGACCAATTTTCTGTCATCCTCAAGAAAGAAGAATGATTAAAAGATTTTAGAGCGTTAAAATCTATTACGATATCGACGATTTTTGAAATACTAGTCGTCTTATGAACATGATTGCAACATAGACATTTATCATTGCATTATAGACAATTTTATGAAATATGAACGTTGATTACAATTTATTGAATACACTATAGTAATGAACATTTGATAGGAGTTTTTCTCAATTCTAGATTGGAACAATAATGTTTGCATTCCACAATCTAATTGTATTCTATTCGACTATTTTGCAGTTTAGATGAACTTTGTTTGAAGATAGTATTTTTATACTGCGTTACTTTGAAGATGTTAATCTCAATTTTGATAGACCAGGCAGGAGTGTCTAATCGTAATTGCTATTAAATTTATTTGTGATTGGCAAATTTTTACTTCATATCGATTCATGAATGAAACCCACGAAGGTTAAATAATAACAGTCATTATTACAATTGATGAATATAAGAATTTTTAAAGAGGAACAATGGATGTATAATCGTTAGTTCAGTGGACGTGTAAAAGTCGCTGTTGAATAATGCCCTTGAATAATGAAGGAGGTTCCCACAATAATTAATGAAGTTGATGAATTAATAAGTGGAGGTTTTTGTGTGTAGTTTGGAAGATTTTTATGCCATATATAAGAAGATATATGATGAATTTTGGGCCAATTGTTGTGTAAGTTTGTGCGTTATAAGCGAAGTATTTTCCCGCTGATTGTATTTTTCTTGTTCTTTGAAAGATTATTCATTTGAAGATACTGTTAAAAATTAACAAGAGTGTTAAATAATTTGAGATAAAGATTTTGAATGGAGGTTACCGTCACAAATATTAATAATTATTATTAAACCTTATTAAACCTGAATTTGACAGTTAAATATAACTAACCTTCATTGGTCGATTATATCACCACGATTTGAGTAATTATCAACCGGATAAACGTGTGGTTTAATGTATTTCTTGTATAAATAATATAAACAATATAATATTGTAAAATAATTTTGTAAATATCTTTGATAATAATTTGAAATGATAGTGAGTAATAGAAGCGTGTATAAAATTTTCAATGGTCATTTGACAATGTTATAAACAATTTATTATTGTTATAAATAATTAATGAACTTTTGTTATTAACATTTAGAGTTTATTTTTTATACTCTAAACAACGCTAATTAAACAAGTGGTTTGAACAATTAATCATGATTTGGGATTGTTGGAGTAATCCACTGGTGTTTGAATGAAGCATGTAAGACATTTGCGTGATAATATTTCAGTTGAGATGTGAACATTTACGTGTTTGAAAAGGAGAGCCAAGCTATGAGGTAACACGCTTATGCTAGGGTAGAACGAACGGGAGTCAACTTTGACGGTGCTGGTGCATTGCAGCTGGCCCGGACAACTGTGTTACAGAGGCCAAGGACGTTCCATAATAAGCCTTGTGGCTATAAATAAAATGTGAAGTATATAAACACGCAAAACAATTGATATATGTGTCTCATCCCAAATCCCGTTTCCATTACCAGTGCATTATTATTTTACGTTGCTATGAGCTTGAGAAAGCTGAAACATTATATGTAGAGAATACAGGTCCTACAGGAGGACATGGTTATGTGGTCGATGGCTTCTGATTGCCACGTTGATTTTGTTGTTTATTTATTTTTGTTAAATCATTCTTTATGTGAAATAAATTATTGTGCAGTTTAAAGTTTCTCGTCTTCGTTCTGGTTCATTTTAAAATATCATGGTGGAGTTTATTGTGTGGGCATACTTTTAAGTGATCCAGTTGACAACCCAGTCCCCAAGATAAATTTAAGAGGTAAGTAAAGGTAAGTATGAACCCCCGTATATTTTGGTGTGTTCCACAATAATTTTCTTGTTAACTATTGTGCTCTAATCTCGATAGTATCTGTCAGTGCCATTTTCATTGATGTAGCTGTGCCGGTGCGTTTGATTATTGGCAATCCGATTGAGGGGGCGGATATCTGACAGCCTACTATCCGGATATCGGGTACAGTAACTAACTGAAGGACACGGCCGCTTCCTATCCAAATGCTACCTCAATTCCAAATACACACACTACTACAGACATCATAATGGCACAGGTTATCAGACGAATTCTAAACAAACCCAAACACACGGTGCTACGTGACCATGATGTCGTTAAGTCCCTAAAGAATCAACACCTATTATTATTTTAGGCCTATTATTATTAAGATGGATTTTTTTTTCGTTTTAGGTAAGGATGGCACGAAATAGAACAAGTAACCATGGAAGGCTGCCTTCATTCCGTATCATACTGGGCGCCTTTCGTGATTTTATAACAGTGGATAGATATTTCGGTAAATTTTGAAAACTGTGAGGTACTGATCCTGGTTTTAATTTCCACTTCACGCGAGGAATTTCCACGTTCTCATAGTTCACTACGAAACGAAACGAAATTAAATCTTCCGAAAAACGCTCGTCACAGATTCTATTTTTGATCGACAATTGCTTATCTTTCCACGGAATAACTCTCGCCCATCTCGCAAACAGATTTGTTTCTTTTGGCGGTGAGAGAAAATGTCTACCATCAGAATTCTTCGTAACCCGATTTACTTCCAGGAACAAAACATTATGATATTTTCCCGAAACAACAGAAAACTTCGTTGTTTGCTCACACAAAGCACTGCACAGACATTCGTAAACTATTACAAAGAAACAAATTCCCTCGAATAATATGACTTCTCGCGCACAGGATATTACAGTACTAACCTCGTGGGCTACTTGTCACACGTGCTTATGGTTCTGCGCGACTTCCGCGCCACACACTGGCTGGACCATGAACTACAATGCTTAAGTAGCGGAGTGATGACACTGTTTATTTCTATTCGTCATGGTATTAGTAATAGTTTTCATTCTCATCTCATCTTTCGCTATCACCCAAACCATTAGGGACCATAACCTAGATGTTAGGCCCCTTAAAACAACAATTATCATCATCATCATAATTACCAATTTGTTACAGTCATAGATATATTTATTGTATCAGACGTTGTCTTCGATAACAAACTAAAATTTGTTTGTGTCTAAATTATAAGCTGTAGCTCTTTATTAGGCACTGTCCATGCTTCGTCAAAGTGTTCATGTTTATGTTTTTTTATTTTTTATTCGTTTTATTCATAACTAAGCATTAGCTACTAATTATGTATTTAACGATTTTTATTTTATTTTGTAGATTTAAGTTTAATTCCTTTTTCTTTTCTTGTCTTTTCTTAAAATTATATAGATTTACAATTATCTACTTTGTATTTGTGTCAAGAAGGTACTTAATTGGGTTTATGACCTGTGTACTTTCATAAATAAATAAATACATAATTATAACCATTACAATTCTTAGTTGAGTTTGTTAATAGGCTAAATTTGACCAAGGGGCTGGACATAGTGAACTATCGCAAATAATGTTTTAGTCTGTGAAAAATCGAATCCATTCGAAGTTCATACTATACGTGGATAAAAGCCATAAACACATGTAGTCAAGTTTTTTTTTATAGCTCCAACCATAGTCAAAAGAGGTGGTATGAACGGAGTTTTGAGAAGAAAAGATCCATACCCCTTAATAGGCACAATATGAAAACCATTTAAAATGGTCGATAGTCCTCTAGAAAGTACCTAAAATTTTGCCAGAAAGAATTATTTTATTGATACTATCCACCCTTACGCCAAGCGATGAGCAAAATATTTTCGGAATGATAAGAAGATGGAGATTCTCCTATGCTAAACATGTGGAACATTCGTAGGTATACAACATTTATCAAAATATTATTTTTGCCCAGTGAAATCTCCTCCACCTTTGGCGGTTTCGGTGGCGTAGTTGATAGCATGCTGAGCATCTATGCCCAAGATCGCGGGTTCAAACCCGGCTGAAGTCGTCGGATTTTTAAAGAGTGTTAAAGAATCCCTCAGTATGCCTTCCTTCGGAGGGGAAGAAAAGCCGGCGGGCCCATGTCATAGATTTATCGCAAGAAAAGGAACCTTCCACTAACTACCTGTTCACTTGTGAAAGCTAAAATGTGTCGGTTTGTTTGATAATGCTCTATTAGTTCCAACGTTTGCCGCTAGGTGCTGACTGCGATGGCATTTAGTAGACACGTCCGCAGCTAGATGTCGTGGGCGGTAGCATGTGGTAGCAAAAGTAGGAACTACTTGAAAAAATTGAACGTCTGCAGTCGTTCTACCTGAATCACAGATATCACATACTAATACACCCATCACAATTAACACCGGCTATCAACAAGGAACTAAGGAACCAACCAACCATCCTCCACCTTCCTGCGTGCCCAGAGTTATTAGCCTATTTTCAATTTTGAAAAAATAGGCTTATGAGATCACCTTTTGTCCGTGTGTGTGTGTGTGTGATTCGTGTGTGTGTTCCCACCTAATAAAATCTAAACGGCAGGAGCGATTTCAATGAAACTCGGAAAGTTCATAGCACTATTCCGGGTGACCTCGACCATTCCCTTCAAATTTTGTTACGACTCACCAATCCAACATGGCGGCTGTGCGAAATATTTCACCAGCATTCAATATCTCCGAAACTATTACCGATATTACCCTGACATTTTCTATGGTGATAGAGGGAACTACTATAAGTTCACTTATGTGACTTTTGAAAACCTGGTAACTACAAAACCAACATGGCGGCCAAGCGAATTTGCGACTTTTAAATAGTTGTTTCTCGCGATTTTACCAACCAAACGCAATGAAACTTGGTACACTATATGTTTATATACATTGTAATGCACCAACATCTAACTTTGTTCAATTGTTTACATAATCACAAGATGGCGGATGTGCGAAATATTTCACCGGAATTCTATATCTCTGAAACTATTAGCGGTATCTCCCTAAAATTTTGTACGGAGATAAAGGGCACTACCGGAAGTCCATCTATAAGATTTTCAAAAACCGATTAACTACAAATCGAACATGGCGGCCAAGCGAATTTGAAAATTTCAAATAGACCTTTCTCGCGATTTAATGTTCCAAGCGCACTGAAACCTGGTACAGGAAATATTTATCCACTGGTATCTAATTTATTTCAATTGTTTACATAACCTCAAGATGGCGGCAGTGCGAATTTTAAAATTAAGTTTTTATTTCTTGTGATGTAGTCATGCGATCGAAGTGAAAGTTTGAATAATGAACCCACGCAATAATTTTCCTTTAATGGTACACGACTCTACTATGGCCTATACATTTAACAATCCAACATGGCGACCATCCGAAATATTTAGACGATACTGAATATCTACGAATCTATTTTAGCAATCAAACTGCATTTTTTTAATGTTCATAGGGGCTATGAACTTAAGTTCACCTATAGGACTTTAAATAACCTGGTGATCACAAATCCAACATGGCGGCGACTCGAATTATAAATATTCACATGGACGTTTCTCGCAATTTAACCATCCGCGTGCATTGAAACTTGGTACAGTAAATCCTTATACGAATGTTAATGCACTGGTATCTAATTTATTTCAATTGTTTCCATAACCAAAAGATGGCAGCTGTGCGAAATTTTAAAATCTCGTTTTTATTTCTTGTGTCCTAATTATGCGATTGAAGTTTGAATACTACACGTTCACTATAATCTGCATGTAACAGTACATAACTCTAGGACCTACATATATAAAATCCAACATGGCGACCATCCGAAATATTTAGTCGGTTCTCAATATCTACGAATCTATTACAGCAATCAAACTGAAATTGTGTATGTTGATAGTGGCAATTAACATAAGTAGGATATATGAAAATAGGCTTTATAGTTCTTCACGGAACTACTTGTTTTTTTTATATCCTTCATTTTCCACCCAAAAACCGATATAAATTCCGGCTATGTCCTAAGAGCCAGATCCCCAATGGACCAATGTAGTAATCGAGCTCAGGTCCTTGAAGTGTGGATATACGCATTTCAATTCTGTACCACCTTCAAGGATGAAGTGTATCACTGTGGCAATTGTCATGGATCGAGGTTAATTTGGGAACATTACGCTATGCAGAGGATTTGATCAATGGAACCGCACTTGAATTCACTGCCGAGTTCTGTTAGATGTTCTACCAACAGTGATGAAGCACTGCCTCAAAGCCGTCTGGAATGAATACACTTCACCACTTGACTGGTTTCTGCCACTCCACTTCACGTCAGAGAGCAGCAAACAGAATTGAGAATCAGATCAAAATATAGCTTGGAAAATTCATGCTTTTTGAAGCAATGGTATTTACGTTTCCACCTTCATTCAGTGTAGCAAAATAGGCCAGGTTACATCTTGATGCGCCTTGAGCAGTGGCGTAAGAAAATAACAAATATATCCCTCATTGGATATACAGTATAACTTATATTTTGTTCTCTTCTGGAATATGATGAATTCCGATATTATATTTTGAGCATTAATAGGAGATTTTATGGGGTATGTTTATTTCTCTATCGTATACATAGCAAAATCCGCATTGTTTTTATTCTTTTACATAGTTATGTCCGTCTAAGGGGAGCTATTGGACCTATCTAACTAATCTTGCTTTCTTGTCATCCCAAAAATATATTCTTCTCGCTATGGCACATTCTGCGCTCCTCCGTCGCGGTTCTGTTGGCTGTAATGTTTGGGTGGTGTGAAAATTGATCATTGTCAACTGGTTCCCTAAATTTATTATTATATTAATATTGCTTTCGTATGAGTTCGGCGACAATTTTAGTGAATGCTGGTGGTGATAATTAAAACGGCACTGGAACGTCATGGAAGCTGCAAACATATATGACTTTGCCAAGCAAAGAATATGGTCACATATACAAGCATGCGGTCTGTTCAGACAGGAAACCTAGCTGTAAATACAGTTCGCGTTGTCTCGACAGATATTTAAGAAGCTTTATATTCGAACATAAATTAAAGTTACAATTATCCTCGAACATAAACAGGCGTATGTATTTCATCTATAACGGTAATTAAAACACTCGTATGGAAATTATTAAACTCGCTTCGCTCGTTTTACAAACATGCTTGTGTCTTAAGTATTGCCATTATGGGCTTGTTGCATAATGTACTATTCAATTAAGAATAATAAATATATCGTTGTGCCAAAATTACTGATCACAAAGAACAATAATTTGCTATGACTAAACCTCAGATATGAATATTATAATAAATGGATAAACTTATAAAGGAGGATGTTAAATTCTATGTTGGTAAGGCTGTACACAGAAACACTGACCTAATCTGGGGCTTACACCCCAGACCCACTTGCCAGTATTACAAGCAGTCATTTTAGTTCACACAGTCGTCTAACTTATAGTGGCCAATGGTTTCTCCCACACAGTCATCTTACCAAGTAGCGGCCAATGGCTTTAGAAGAGTGCAGTGAAAATCCACAGTCTGCTTCCAGTCGACCGACCGGGTCAGGGAATGGAATGAATGAAGCCCCCATCTAGCGGCGAGGATATGAACTGAGCCCGCTGCCGAAGCCTGTCGCACTCCCCAGGGGCAATGATTAAATGAATGACAGATGAAATGAAATGATAGAGGAGAGTGTTGCTGGAAGGAAATTGTGACAGAGAAAACTAGAGTACCCGGAGAAAACCTGTCTGCCTCCGCTTTGTCCAGCACAAATCTCACATGGGGTGACCGGGATTTGAACCACGGACCCAGCGGTGAGAGGCCGACTTGCTGCCACATAAGCAACGGAGGCTCTCAGAAGAGTGCAGTACAACTTTTCAATTAAATCGAACAACTAAATGTAATTTATGAACATTCGTAACTCATGCTCACACCTCGCACTTGAACACATCAACATATAACGATGCACTAGGCTATTTGAAACTTCATAAAGCTGTTAAATATGGCGGAAAATCAAGCCACACCATCAAACAAACGAACAAGAACGTCCCCTCGTCATCTAAGACGTCATCGACTACGCTAACAATTTCCCTTATACACGTACGTATTGTAACTGCTCGGCTACTACACGGGGTGCGTGGGGGTTAAACACCTGTACGGTAAGAGCAACAGTAATAAAAATTCATTCATAACTACACTGGTTACCTCATAAATAAAAGCACTAGAGATCTGGTAAAATTTACAATATATTCTGATACCAGACATGAAATACACTTCGCAGGATCCTCGTCGTACATACTATATTACACTCCCTATCATATTTACACAGGCACACTTATGACATAATATAGACGGCCCTCGGGAATACAGATGACTGGTACTTACAGGCGTTGACTTCAGCTGTGACGACTTAACTCTACTGATTCTGGGGTTAGTTGCTCCCAGAGAATCAGTCCTACCTACTCGCAGCACAATTGCTATATATTTCACACGCAAGCCTCTCAACTATGAACATTATGTACATTATTACTTTGATGGTCAGTATCCAACGATTTATCTAGTTTCGTGGATTTGATTATACAAATATGCTTTAAATCCGTGTGTTGGATTATTGCAACTATTTCGCTCCTCAGTTTACTAATACTTAGCATATTTTACTAATATTTGTCGTATAACAATTTACCGCTGTTGTTGCTTGAGCCTTCACTCTTTTGACTGGTTTCATGCAGAACTCCATGCCTCCCTGTTCTGAGCTAATTGGTTCATCTCTACATAGCTACCACACCTTACGTCCGAGGCAATCTGTTTAACATATTCTAACCTTGGTCTACCCCTACAGTTCTTGTCCTCGATCCTTCCTTCCTTAACTAAGCTTGCTATTCCTGGGTGTCTTAGTATGTATCCTACCAACCGATCTCTTCTCTTCATTAGCAGTTGCCATAAACATCTCTCCTCTCCCACTAGTCTTAATACCTCTTCGTTTGAAACCCTATCTACCCATCTGATCTTCATCATTCTCCTGTAACACCACATTTCAAACGCTTCAATTCTCCTCTTTTCTGCTGCACCAATAGTCTAAGTTTCACTTTCAACTTCAAATTCACATAGAAGCTAATAGCAGTTCCAACATGTCGCCGACCACTTCAGTGTAAACAAAGTCACGTATAATGTAACGTTAGAAGGGGAGACAGGCCTAGTCGCCCATGAGCTAACCATTCAAGCTTCATGGTTATTAAACACATATTCGCCATTAACAAGTAATTCCTGTGGGGTTCCCTTATAGCTATAAACTATAAAGCTTATCACTCTTGTAGTATGTCTTACAGGGGATTGAGACGCCTTTCCTGGGCGCATAAAATGAGGAGACATGATGCATCTTAAAATTAAATAGCTGCACTTCCTGACAGATAATAGTAAAGCTGAAAGCTCAGATTGCCGGAAATGGCCTTGTACTTTTCCCCCAACCATCGTCAGCCCGCCTAATATTTTAGTTCGCCTCACAATAATATCTTTCCCTCCGGAAGTCGCAGGTGATTTATCCTCAGTTCAAGAAAGTAGCAAGAGAGAGAGAGAGAGACTGCGGAACAGAACATCTCTAAGACTACAGATCAAAGGTTTCAGTTCTGAGGGGGACATATTAGGGGGTGTTCAAATGAAAAGGTACGAAACGATACTGTGGGTACAATTTATTCGTTATTCAAAAGTAATCACCACAGGCCTGTGAACAGGTGTCCCATTGCTTCACTAGCCGCAGGATTCCCTGTTCCCGGAAGTCTTGTGGTTGTGACAGGAGCCAATTCTGTACGGTGTCCTTTAGTTCGTTGTCCGACTGCAAACGTTTTCCCTTGAGATGTTTTTTAACGGGCCAAATAGATGGAAGTCACAAATGACAAGTCCGGGTGTAGGGTGGATGCTCAAGTTGCTCCCACTTGAAAGTGGCCAAAGCACCTTTTGTGACGTTAGGGACGTGTGGGCGAGCGTTATCATGGAGCAGAATCAGCCCCTTCGTGAGCAGTCCAGGCCGTTTGTTCTTGATGGACTTGCGTAGTCTACGGAGTGTCGCACAATACACGTCACTGTTAATGGTTCGTCCGTGGTTTCCAATGGAGTATGAAATGAAGAAGCATCCCAGGATTTAGTCAGGTTGATTGAGATAAAACACACTCTGGATGACTGTGTTAGTGCCGGGATTTGAACCTAGGATCTGTATCGTGCTTGATAATCTGCTCACATGGGTTCCTCTCTATTAGTACCCTATAATACCAACAAATAGCAACGGGATTCAATTCCGCAACCTTGGACTGCATGCACCACACCACGCAGCCGTTTACAAGAGTGCCTGTCCAACTCTTTCGTCTGCTGAACAAGTGGTTTGTCATGAAATCTCTACAAATAGGCCTACGTCAAGTATATCAAACAGGATTGTGTAATTAAATTCGAACAACAACGTTTAGAATAGAATAAAAAAATATTAATAATCACTCCCCTAATACGCCTCATACGATATTAACCAATAAGGGTTTTGATTGAGCTCTCAACCAATCACGGCCGTTATTCATAAAACAAATGTCATCCCGTTCGAGGACGAACTTCTAAGACTCAGAAATTATTCCCCACTCCAGGCTGAACTAATTACGCAGGAGGAACCAACGAGCCAAATAATCACTATCTTGTTTATTCTTGGTAAATTTGATGTTTGTTCGTTAATTGTGACACATACAGTAATTGGTTTAACAAAGCATCTGGCCAGATTAATAATATAGTAAATTGATAAAAGGATCAAAATGTTAATCCTCAAGTGCAGATGCATCGTCTATCAAACGTTTATTTCGTAGAGTAGTGATTAGCATTCTTGGCTGATATTGCAGAGGTCCGGGCGCGATTCCCACCCCTTCCAATCAATTAAATTCTCTTCTGAGGGCTGGAATGGGGTTGAATAGCCACGTGAGACAAATCTGATAAGAGGTGGGTTCAATTCCCACCTCAATCATCTTGGTTGTTATTTTCTGTGTTTACCCACTTCTATTACAAGCGAATGTTGCGATTTATTTATATATTTATTTATTTATTTATTCATTTATTTATTTATTTATTGATTGATTTATTGATTTATTTTATTAGCGTATGTCTTTTAGTGCCGGGAGTGTCCGAAGACATGTTCGGCTCGACCGATTTTGTAGCTGCTTCTATGTGAACACCCATAGGGTGAGCTACAAGTATCCTCGCGTGTGGATGAGATGAATTGATTGAAGATGAATGTGCAAGTTAAATTTCAAATAGTTCCATTTTTGGCTACCAGATGCCACTGGCACCTAGCAACGAACGTTGGAAATTAACTGAGCGTTTCAAACGAAATATAACCTACAAATTTGGCTACACACTACCAATTGTAGTGGTAGGTTCTTTTTCAAGCCTTAAATCTATGACACGGGCCTGCCGGCTGTACTTCCCCTTCGATGGACGGCATACTCGAGGAATTCAACGCTCTTAAAAAATCCGACGACCTCGGCTGGGTTTGAACCCACGATCTTGGGCATAGCAATTCAGCATGCTACCGACTACGTCACCGAAGCCTCTTAATGTTGCGATGATACCATACCTAATGACTGCCAACTACCCAAATGGTAACCTCAGCAAAATCTACTTAGACTAGTATAGCTAAGATGCAAATATGCAAATTATGGAACATTCCATATATTTCAATCTAATGTGTTCCTATGGTTTCAGAAATATTCGAATATGTGGGGAGAATTTTAGGGTAACTCAAAAGTAAATACGTTACTGCTTGGTGGCAACACTGCTCATAGTATTTCCGTGAATGTATTTCAGTCTTGATGATTAATTAGGATTCATGAACTATCCCGGTACATTTGAGCCTTTTTATCCATAAAGTTTGTACTGTATCCCTGCCATCGGTCATCTCGAGTGTGGTCTTGTCACACCCACTCTAGGTAATCTCCGGGCACCTTGACTCTTTAGAGCTATACACACCAGGGGCGTATATAAGGGGGAGGGGGGAGTTGTGGGGGCCTCAGCCCCCCCCCCCCCCCGAAAAAAGCCAATTAATAAATTAAGAATGAGTTGCTTTGGTAAAAGCATAAAATAATTGTACCGTAATCTTAACTTATTGCCTATGTTAAAAACAATTTTAAGATTGAAATTGGATTATCTCGTGGTGTAGCGGCTAGCATTCTTGGCTGCCACCCCGGAGGTCCGAATTCGATTCATTGCTCTGCCAAGAAATTTAATTTTCTAGTCTGAGAGTTGGAACGGGGTACACTCAGCCTTGTGAGGCAAAACTGAGAATTCCACAGTACGTTACGGTACTTTTGATGGTAAATAAATTATCAATTAAAAAAAAACAAGACGTTCAGTAAAGAACATATAGCCTACTTTCTCCTAATTGCATGGGTATTGTTATAACACTCTGACCTTTACAAGGAGTATAATAAAAAGTTGGTTGTAGTAGCTTGTTGAAATCCAACGTGTTATACGGATATTAAACATGAATATGTGGTGCCCTTTGCTAGTGCTACCCATGTACAAAATTTCATTCAATTCAGTTTCACCGTGTTTGGATTAATATGGGGAATCGATTTGCACACATACATTCCCGCTATAGCAAACTATTGGGCAGTTGACCTGGTAGTTCATTCAAAAGATGCTTCACACAAAAGGGTATGTTGTTGCAAAATTTGGTAGAGATCAGATGATTAAGTTGGTCGCAATTTGATTTACGCTTTTAACATTTGGGTGGCCGCCATTACGTTTCCGTCAAGGTGGCGGTGATATAAAACATGACACTGAGTTGCCTTTTGCTACTGCTACCTCCGTACCAAATTTCGTTCAATTCGGTTTCACTGTGTTTGAATAGATAGGGGTAATCGATTTGCAAACATACATGGCCGCCATCCACAAATTATTGGGCTGCTGACCTTGTAGTTCAGTCAAAAATTCTTCATACATAAAGGTATAATGTTGAAAAAATTGGTAGAGATCAGATGATTAGGTTGGTCGTAATTTGACTTAAGCTTTTAACATTTGGGTAGCCGCCATTACGTTTTCATTAAGATGGTGGCGATATAAAACATGACACTGAGTTGCCTTTTGCTACTGCTACCTCCGTACCAAATTTCGTTCAATTCGGTTTCACTGTGTTTGAATAGATAGGGGTAATCGATTTGCAAACATACATGGCCGCCATCCACAAATTATTGGGCTGCTGACCTTGTAGTTCAGTCAAAAATTCTTCATACATAAAGGTATAATGTTGAAAAAATTGGTAGAGATCAGATGATTAGGTTGGTCGTAATTTGACTTAAGCTTTTAACATTTGGGTAGCCGCCATTACGTTTTCATTAAGATGGTGGCGATATAAAACATGACACTGAGGTGCCCTTTGCTATTGCAACCTCTGTTCCAAATTTCATTCAATTCGTTTTGATAGGGGGGGACAGACATTCAGAGTACACACACTCACACACACACAGACACACGATTTTTCGCCCTGTGTTGATCTCATGTCTACTTTCATTTTTTGCAAAAATTGCAAGTAGGCTAGAAATGCTGTTCACTTTAGATATTTGCCACTCATACTCCATAGGCCATAATAGAAAATTCATTAAGTATAACATTTTATTTGTGTGTTGTGTTGTATTTGACATTTTTTTTTGTATTGCCAGTAATTGTAGGCTATATAAACTTTGAATTTTACAATTAACTCTTATCTAAAATAAGTACACAAAGTTATATGCTCTAATTGGTTGATATTTCAGGGTATTTTGCGGTGACAATTCCCTGAGAATATACTCATAATTTTCCAGGATAGCCAGCCCCCCCCCCCCCCTACCCGAAAAAATTGTATATACGCCCCTGATGCACACTGCTGCAACAATACCACAAATCATCAGATAAATAACACACACACTCAGGTACACGGGGATGATGATCCCTAAATGAAAAGGCAACACATATTATTAATCATCTCAGTTATTGCATTGGAATTGGTTATCGCAACTTATGGTCAATTAAGGACATGTTATTGAGTTGTTATTGAGTTGTAATGTCCTTGATAGGGTTAAAATGGACCGAATGATTGGCACGGTAAAGGTGTGACGGTGAACGTTCGACGTACGACATTCTTCTCGCAGCATCTGAGTGCCAACTTGGCGCTCTGTATCGTACTTGGCACTGCTCAGTTCAGGACACGAGACACAGATGTCAGCTGTAATAGTAACACGTTCATCCTCGCGAGCATTCAGATTATCCGATAACAAGCCCTTGATTAAAGAGGAGATACCGCGTTATGGGGTTCTTGAAACTCAGGATATGTGTCTATCACTCTCATATATAAATTCCAACAATATCCTAAACCCGAACCAATCTGGATATAAATCAAAACATAGTACTCTGACAGCCCTTATCAAAGTCACAGACGACATTCGTCTAGCAATGGACCGGAAGGAAATAACTATATTATCTCTATTCGATTTCAGCAAAGCTTTTGACAGAGTTCACCATGAGATCCTACTAGTTAAATTAAGAAATCTAGGCCTGGTTTAGGTCTTACCTAACAAGCAGATGTCAGAGAGTAGTCCTAGCAGATGACAATGTTTCAGAATGGTGTGAAGTAACAACAGGTGTGCCGCAGGGTTCGGTCCTTGGTCCACTCCTGTTCTCCGTGTATATAAATGACCTTCCATCTGTCCTTAAATTCTGTCAACATCATATGTACGCAGATGACCTTCAGCTATATCTACACGCGGATCTGAAATCCATTCATTTGAACGTAGCACTAATTAACAGTGACCTTCAAAGCCTATCTCAGTACGCACTCGATCATAATCTAATACTTAACTTCGAAAAAACGCAACCGATCATCATCGGCTATACCAAATTACTCAGTTCCCTACCTGACCCAGTACCACCTTTACAGCTTGCATCCCAAACAGTTCCGTATCAGTCAGCAGTAAGAAATCTGGGAGTTATTTTTGACTCTCGATTATCGTGGCAGGATCACACAAACATGATTATGAAAAGGGTTGCATCGTCATTATATCAAATTAGGCGAACTTGCTTCTATTTGCCTCAAAATGTACGAAAGATACTGATACAGAGTTTGATATTACCAATATTTGACTATGGATCTATAATTTACCATGATATGGGAGAGGTCCTCAATACAAAATTGCAAAGAATGCAAAATGCTTGCTTGCGGTTTGTTCTCAATGTACCAAGAGAGTCTCATATAACTCCATTTTACGTCCAGATTGGATGGCTTAAGTTAAAGGAACGAAGACAGTGTGCCATGGCTCTGACTGTGATAAAAATTCTAAAATTCAAAATTCCGTCTTATATTTACTGCACACTAACTCCCATGAAATCAGTGCATAACCGTGCGAATAGACACACTGCACAGATGCTCCAGATACCTAATCACAGAACCGAAAAATGCAAAGGTTCATTCCGTATTTCAGCTAGTCTTCTCTGGAATAAATATAAATTGCACCAGTATTCAGGACTTCCTATCAGAGCGATAAAACACTCCCTTCATTGTAATCTATCAGCTATACAATTATCATGTTCAAGGTGAACGGATGTATTAACAAGAACTTCTATTGTCAACTGTATGTATAGGTTAAGTTTTTTTCATTTATTCTATTGTATTTAACCGCCCTCTGAATGAAGAGAGCTGCATAAAGAGGCTTTGTAGCCTCAGTGGCCTGTATAAGAGAAACAATAAATTCAAATTCAATAAATTCAATATGTGGATAAGAATAAACTCTATCAATATAATTGGTCGTTGTTGCGTGGTACATTTCTTGCACTTGCCAGTAACTCCATACCCAGCAGGGTTTAGACGCACTCCACGTCAGCTATAGTTCATATATCCAAGATTCGAATCCTGGTCCGAACAGTGGACATCTTGAGTGTGGTGTTCTTCGGTATTTCAAAACTCATTTGAGCGTAAGTCCTCGATGGTTTCTTGTTTTAAGTCACAGATACCGTATCCCATTACTTGACCCTAAAAGTGACAGTCCCGGGGAGAAGCCGTGCTTTTTTTAATAAAGCACCATGACCACACGGGCAACTACAGCAAGTCCGGTTATCGTAGGTTTGAATCCCTGCGTTGTTGTATGAGACTTCAGTCTTTTGACTGGTTTGATGCAGCACTCCATGCCTTCCTCTCCTGAGCTGATCGTTTCATCTCTACATAGCTACCACACCCTACATCCGAGGGAATCTGGTTAACATATTCTAACCTTGGTCTACCCCTACAGTTCTGGTCCTCGACCCTTCCTTCCATAACTAAGCTTGCCATTCCTGGGTGTCTTAGACTAAAGGTGTCCTATCAACCTATCTCTCCTCTTCATTAGCAGTCGCCAGAATCATCTATTCTCTTCCATTCGTCTTAATACCTCTTCGTTTGTAACCCTATCTACCCATCTGATCTTCATTATTCTCCTGTAACACCACATTTCAAACGCTTCAATTCTCCTCTTTTCTGTTGCACCAATAGTCAAAGTTTCACTTCCATAGAGCACCACGCTCCAGACAAAGGCTTTCAAAAATGACTTCCTAATACCTAAATCTACATTCGATGTCAACAGATTCCTTTTTTTGTAGAAATGCTTTGTTTGCCAGAGCTAACCTACTTTTTATATCCTTGCGTTAAAATGTCTATCCTGAGTTGATTTATCCCCAGGGTTTTATACACTTCCTCCAGGCAAATTCCCAGATAGTACCTTAATTCAAGTCTCGAGGCACTTACCCCATTCCTGACTCTAATATAGCTACAAGGGGATGTGATGGCGCAGTGGACAAGCTGTTTGCTATTTTCCAACCCAGTTTCGATTTCCGGTTAGTGCGTGTGTGATTTTAGAGGTGAAATGCCATGTCCTGTGGTTTGGATTCCACGTTAAAGGAGGTTCCGTGCTACATGATCGCAAGATCAAAGGTTACGTAAAATTATATGCCTCCATCCTTCATTATGAAGCTACACACTCGACAACTCTAGTCGCAGAAATACACGTCATCAGACAAGTACAACACACAACCAATGGTCATACATGAGATTGATGATCAAGATGTCCCCTATAATGATTTAACAACACATGGACTATAATATATGGTAACAAGTGTTTTAGTTCTTAATGAACTTCTTGCGAAGGTCTGGGATTAAGTAAGATATCTCGTAAGTTGAAAATAAGCTACGGATATATCCCACATACCTGAGCGGGACAGACCATCTGAACAAAGTTAAGGGTCTACCGCAGCGAACAAAAATTGGAAATATACTATTAATAATCGTGGCATTGATAATTGAAACTCATTACCTGCCACAGTCTTAAAGCCCTTCGCCAAACATATTGATGTGTGTAAAAGAAGACTGAAATTTTGTGTAAATACTCCAGATTTTTGATGTGTAACATCTTTCCGCTCGGTTGCTGGATAGTTTGGTGGGAGTGATTTTGAAAATTGGGGACGGAAGTGGATCGGAACGATCGAGCTGGCAGTGGTGGATCAAACGGAAGTATGCACTGCCCACTCGATCGATCAGACGGAAGCGTACTAGCTGGCAGTGGTGGACAACGGAAGTATGCACTGCCCGCTTGATCGATCAAACGGAAGTGTACTAGCTGGCAGTGGTGGACAACGGAAGTATGCACTGCCCGCTCGATCGATCGAATGGAAGTGTGCCCTAGCTGGCAGTGGTGGATCGAACGGAAGTATAAGACGCATTGCCAACTCGATCGATCGATCCAGCTGGCACTGGTAAGAGAAACAATCAGCGCGCGGTCTCGAAAATTGATACCAAGACGCACTCTCGGCCATGTGGAATGTATATGACATACTGAACGGAAAACGCTCATGCGAACTCTGGTGTCAAGTGATTTAAACAAATGACATGGTACATGTTCGAAGTCTTCGTATCAGTATTTAAATGGTAAAATGCCTTAATTTGAAACATTGTAAGTAGTCGGCATTGCATTGGCATAAGGCATTTTAAACCCAATGTCACTCATGAACATTATCGAAACAAGCAAAATATAAATGAAACTTAATTCCGTAATGCAGTATTATTGGAACGTGGAAATAAGTCACCATATTGTGCAAAATATTTGCGTAGTCGAAATAGCCGTGGGGTTATTGCGTATGACTGTGAATCTAGAGATCTTGGGTTCGAATCCTGGGCGTGGTAGATATTTTTTTTGCTACCAGATTATCATTTTAAACGATATTTATCATATCAATATGACTCATTTTAACAGAATCCATATAAAATTACTTGTTGGTCTGTGAATCAAGAGTACCTGTTTATCAGGAATTTAAGGTTATGAGCGGTGTCGCGTCTATTAATCTAGTTGATCCTTATCGTATTCTTTATTTAGGCTAGTGCTGGTGGAAGCTACAAATCATCTAATAAAATGAGTTCCGTATTATAAACTACAATATTTGTAAAACACTCCCTTTTACAATAGATTAACATTTGTGCCAATAATACTATAACATACCGGTGTATCAACAAATTCACGTGAGGTTTCTTCTCTGTCAGATGTTACACAACATATGCGACTACTGTAGGGCTCGTAATTTTTTATTTAAGAGCGTTATAAATCCCTCAGTATGCCTTACTTTGGAGGGGAAGTAAAGCCGGCGGGCCCATGTCATAGATTTATGCCATGTAAAAGAACCTTCCATGAACTAAAGTTGTGTGAAGCAAAATTTGGAGGTTAGGCTTGATTAATGCTCTTAAGTTCCAAAGTTCATCACCAGCATCTGGTTGCGATGGCATCTAGTAGTACCCATGTTCACAGCTAGGTGTCGTGGATGGTAGCGTTTAGTACTGATAGTAAGAACTACTTGAAATTATCGTCTGCAGTCCTTACTTCAATTGAAAACAGATAACACAAACTAGTACAGTTATCACAACAAATATCGGTTATCAGACAGATTGTACATACACACACCCAAAGTACACGGGGCTACATGACCACGTTGTTGCAGCCCCTAAACTAAGGAACCAATCAACACTACGATGTACTTACTATAGTTTCCAAATTGCGACTTGTGTACATTGAGTGTGTTTGATATTATTGTAGGTAATTTCCTGTAATTTTACAATTTTCAACCGGGTAATTAACCCCATTGCACAGTGGGTCAAAATCGAAATCTAGGAGGACAAAATTATTTATTTTCATAATTAATAAATCAAAATTTATTACTTCTACAGCATTCTCATATAATTGCCGCTCACTATTCTGGGATATAAACGCATCTTAGTGTAAATCTGTCACCACTGTTCGAGCAGTGGGAATTGGAGGGTGAATGTAAGTGGCTGTGGTTTGGTTGTCTTTGTGGTTAGTGTGATGCTTTAAGATGGAACATGCAGCTGAATGTATGATCTTTGTAACGTGTTTCAGTTATTAATGGGCGTAATTGTTACGTAATTTTAGATATATTTGCATTATATAATATTTAACTATTATTTTTAAAATTAAATTTTCACTTAGATTTTTAGTATGTCGCGTCACTCTGAGTCACTTTCTACTTAATGTTAAAATGTAGATAAAGTCTTGTAGTTTACGCCTGTTATAAGATTTTTTGCATCTTTTTGCAACTTACTTAGTTAATTTACGTTTTAGAAGATTCCGCGCAACCAGTTCTCACACGTTTACAACTGTTTGAAGCACAGGGTTCGACGATTATGTCAAAAGTGGAACATTGTGACTTTGTTAAAAGTAAATTAGGGGTAGAAAATTGTTCTGAAGAGATAACTGAATGCTCTATCCAACTCCTGGTCATACACAATTCCTTGCATGTTTAAACGTAGCTTAAAATAGGTCTTAACTGATGTTTATTATGAGTAAACAAATTATATACGTTGTTTTCATTCTAAATTGATGATTAAAACGTAAAAATAATTTTGTCTCCCCAGATTTCGATTTTGACCCACTGTGCATTGGCGAAAAAAAGTTAATGAATGAATGAATGAACGATTTTTGAATACCCTGGGGTGGGTACAGGAATGTTCGGGCTAAACCATACTCAGAAAGGCAACTATCAGAGCCGGGATGGAAACCTCATATCACCGAACGTCAAATATTCAGCCCAGCGGTAGCGATGTCTTGAAGAACTCGGCTACGCTGGTGGGGCGCCCTTACATGCGTCTCCCCCCAGGGGTTCACAACTACTGGCACGTGGCTTGGCGACCACAGGACCCCAGCTGAGTCCGGTATTGCTTCCGCTTACTTGTACCGTGCTCTTCTCTGTCATCTTTCCGCTCGACCTCCCTTGGTCAGCTCTTGTTCTCTTCCGACTAAGACGGTATAAGGGTATCTGAGGCCGATGGAGTCTTTCATTTACCCATCTTACTTGACACTTGTCTCATCTTTCCTGATTTCTCATTCTTCGAGGGGACAGGCCTCTTCCTTTTCTTTTCATCAGATCTCCTGCCTTCTGCCCAACGCCCTCACGGAAACAGGGTGTGTGTAGCCCCACAACATATGGTGCACCTTGGATAATGCTACACCCTGAGATGGGTCTGGTTATTCCCCTTTTTCAATGTCTTCTTTCCCTTTCCTATCTGCCTTTCATGACTCTCCCTCAATCTTCATTCTTCGAGGGTTGAGGGCATTTCCTTCCTTTCTGTCTCTTATTTACCTTTTACCTTTTTTCAAGTTTTCCATTTGTTCTTCTAGAACAACGTCTGTTAGTTTGTAGTTAATTTTTGGTACAGTATCCATTATATTTTTTCATTATGGGCCGATAACCTAGATGTTATGCCCCTCATAACAACAATTATCATCATCATTACAGGCGTTCAATTTTATTCACAATTGGACCATTAAGAGCAAAAATGACCAATAATGGATTGTCATATAATTTATCATGAGCTAATTGGCACATATTTGGCATTCTTGAAATATTACATTTATTACTAATATAAAATGGAACATTAATCAAATAGGATGCCATGAAGTGGAATTAATTTAGGGAAGTTGTCTCCTGTCTAAATCAGAGTTTCTAAGTGATTTAATTATGAATAACATTTATTTTCCGCTGTCATATCTCTCGGTTGGCGCTCTTCGCAGTTCTTTAGGTCAAAGCCCCGTGGCTTGATGCCATTTCTAGATCTACGCACGCTACCCCCCTCCATTCCCACTCTCGTGCTGGTATTGTGCTGGCACTGTGACCCTCAAGGCCCGGGCTTCATGCCAGGCACGGACATTCTTTCTCTAACACCCAACATCTTGTATGAGTACAGCACTTAACAATAAAAACAAGGACCTAGAATGTAAGAGGCTATGAGGAATCATGTTATGATGTTTACTTGTTGTGGGAAACCATTGTTTCCTACTCCACGATGTACAGTTAATACTGTAGTACGTACGCTGCTGTAGGTTGGGTTGCATATTGTATCGGACACACTGGCTGGATTGTGGTGGTAGCTTACTTGTTAGGCGTGTAATTCCACGAAGTAAGTCTGATTTAAAAATATGCGTGTTATTTAGTGTGTTGACCCACATTTGGATGGATTTATATTGCCGTATTCCCTTTCAAATTACTGTATAATGATTCAGAATTGTAGGTATACAGAATGTGATTATGCAATAATATTTCTGCAATATCTAACAAGTGCATTGACTCACTGAAATATCTGCACTATCTGCGCAAATAGATATCATTTCAGAGGTATCAAAAACTTACTGGAAGAAGTGAAGCATCAAGCACCAAATGATATATAATTGAATGATTAATATTTTACAAAATCTAACTTTTGAACATGACTTGAAAACGTGACGGCAGCCAGCATTTGAAAGCGAATCCCCTGCTGTCTGATTATTTTCTGTTGAAATGCTTTCCTGGCCCAACCTAATATTTAGCCTATTTTCATTTTATGAAAAAACAAGATGTTCAGTAAAAGAACATATAGCCTACTTTCTCCTAAATGTATGAGTATAGTTATAACTCGTTATTATCAAAGAGTATAATAGAACTATTCTTTGTTGAAGGCCATAGAAACGATTTACCTCTACCAAACGCCACAATCTAGATAAAAACTGCTACCATCATTGAAGAAAGAAAGAAAGAAAGATAAGAAGTATCTCAAGAATGTTATGGATCTGGAGACATAATCGACCGGACTGGCTGCGTGGCTCGGCGGTAACGTTCTCGCTTGCTGGGCCCAAGGTTGCAGGTTCGTATCATGGCGCAGTCAGCTGGCATTTGAGGGTGCACAAATGCGAGGGAGCCGTGTCAGTACATTTACTGGCACGTTAAAGATCCCCTTTTGGCCAAAATTCCGGCACCCCGGTGTCTCTAAAAGCAGCAGTAGTTAAAAGGGATGTAAAACCAATAACATTATTATTATTATTATTATTATTGTTTTAATGTGCTAAACGGTTCCAGGCTAGTGTTCAGAAGTAAAGGGGGAGTTTTAGTCGGTAGTCTGCTACTCAGCAGCAGGAGCCCGACACTCTGTGCGTAAATGCATTTCTTCCCCTAAAAAAAAAAAAAAAAAAAAAAATATTATTATTATTATTATTATTATTATTATTACATATACGACCTGCCGTGGGCAACATCCAACTTTGAGTTGAGGCATGTCTTTACACGTCTGGTTGTGCAGGGCTTTCACAACCCTAATTGAAAAAAAAAGGAAGGAAGATTGTAGTTTTACGTGGCCGTGAATCTTGTGATTATGAGCCACGGGACCTCCTTTTTACGTGGAATCCGAACCACAGAACATGGCATTTCACTTCAAAAATCTCACATGCATTGACCGGGAATCGAAAACCCTAATTGAATTAACAAATCTTTCCATGACCCTACAGAGACGTAGTAATTAATACCTGAACCAACACCAACGGCTTGAACTCAGTTACTATGAGAAATCGTTTTGTTCTTTACTTCAAATAACATTTTCAAGTAACGCAAAATAGGCTGTTACAAACCCTTTAAAATAAAAAGTAAAAATGTATCGTAGTATCATCTTGTCATTCTTCAAATTAGATGCGCATAGAATGCCAATGGTATATTGATCAATGGAGCCCCACGTAGACTAGTCGTGACTTCTAGTGGTGAAATATCGAACAATATAATCCTAACAGAGCGAGTGCATTCTAGCGGCCAGAAGAAGAAACTTTTCAATAAAATCTGGAAGTTAATAAGTATGTCGGCGTGCAGTTACCTTTTTGGCAGCTAGATGTCTCGAGTAAATCTGCTGGCGAATTATGTTTTAATTAAATATATATTTTACACCATAATATGCACAATATAACGCTTAATTTTAAAACATCTGAGTCATTACAAAACAATAAACATATAACATTTCAAGCAAAAAATCTAGTTCTGATCGGGTTTGAACCATAGGCGATAGGCTAACGCTCTACCACTGAGCTAATTGTGTCAACCAATATCGTTCTATATAAAATGACTTACATAGAACTTGTTAGCAAATAATGATTTATACTAAACGATTTCATCACTGGAGTATATTATTTATATATAAAGCATTTCATACAAAGTTTATTTATTTTGTATCAGTACGCTATATTGCATTCAATACTCAAATTAGTGAAATATAAGTCAGGCACAAGATATCCGCTGCCATCTTGTCTTATTACTGAATCAGCTCAGCTTTTTAAAATCACGTCTGCACTATAGTATTACAAATTAAACTTTTAATTTCGAACGTGCCTTTTCCTTTAGAACAGTTAAAACGATTCTCGGCTCGATAATCGGAACTGGTGGGTCCCATGATATGGATTATAAAGTTTGCATAATTCGCACGGCCGCCATCCTGAAATGGTATGGCGGACGACCTTGTAGTTTGGTCACAAGACGCATCCTATACGAAGGTATGTTGTTACCAAATTTGGTAGAGATCGGATGATTTGGTTAGTCGTTATTTGATTTTACGTTTTGAACGTTTGAGTGGCCGCCATTCAGTTTTAGTAAAGATGGCGGCGATATAAAACATGACACTGAGGTGTCCTTTGCTAGTGCTACCTTTGTACCAAATTTCGTTCAATTCGCATTCACCGTGTTCGAATTGATAGGGGGGACAGACATTCAGAGTACCCACACTCACACACACACACACACAGACTCACACACACACATACACACACACACACAGACTCACACACACACATATTCACACACAGACAGACACACTTTTTTCGCCCTGTGTTGATCTCATAAGTCTACTTTCATTTTTTGCAAAAATCGAAAGTAGGCTAAAAATAGGCTTATAAGATCACCTTTTGTCCGTGTGTATGTGTGTTCGTGTGTGTGTGTGTTCCCCTAATCATACTAATATATAAAAATGAGATAGTGTCTGTCTGTCTGTGTGTTACTGAATAACGCAAGAACCACTGGTCAGATTTAAATGCAATTTTGTATGGATGTAGCTGATTTATCAGGTTTACATATAGGATAATTTCGATTTCGATATTATGCATCATTAAGAAATGGCGACCATTTTAGTGTCGTCACTACACCCTTTGGTTTCAAAATTTCATATTTCCATTTCAAATAAAACAGAACGCTAATAAATAGCAAACTTTTGATGGCACATATGAGCTTTAAAATGTAATTTCCTATCCGAAAGGTCGGCATCACTTGTCATGTATCTCCAACGGTTAGCGATTAAAACCCACATTTGGGACGTCACTACACCCTTTGGTTTCAAAATATCATATTTCCATTTCAAATAAAAGGAGGACGCTAAGAAATAGCAAACTTTTGATGGCATACCCGAGCTTTAACATTTAATTTTCTATCCAAAACGTCCTGATCACTTTTCGTGTATCTATAACGGTTAGCGAATAAAACCTAAATTTGTGCAATAAAACGCGGTCAACACCGAGCGGTGCAGTATATCTCTACATATATAAAATGAAAGTTTGTCTGGTTTTTTTTCTGAATTTCTACGGAAATTGAGTTATTTACGCGTTTCTGACTGATTTATAATGGATGCACGCGAATATATATTTTTTGTCTGTCTGCCTGTTTGTCTGTGGACAACTTTGTTCCCTTATAACTCGAAAATGGCTGGGTGTATCAACGTTAAATTTGGTACAGATATCCATCAAGAGGCACGACACTAATCATTGGTGTAACTCTTCTCCGTACCTCTCATAAAAGGGGGCCTACCCCCTTAAAATACATGCTGAAATAGGCGTAGAAGGACGAGACAAACCTAATTTTCAGCCCATCAATGTGAGAGAAAAAACTCGGGGGGCCCTGAAGGGTCCCCGAAAACCACATTTTAAGGCCCTAAAACAACCGTTTTTAAGATATTCCCCAGAAAACTAATTTTATTTAATAACCTAATGAACGAATGCAAGTCGGTAACCATGGCAACAGATTCTCAGAGGTCCATCTATTGCTGTAAGACGCACTGCAATTCCATTAATTACATTAGTGTGAAAGTTTGCAAACGGCTAGAAGGTTATCACGGAACCAAATTAAGCTGTAAAATTCATCAATACGTATAATGGGCTTAAGGGGGTCAAGGGGTGCTCTAGATTTTTTCACGCGATTTACACCAGCGGCTGAAGTACGGCTGGTCTATTACAGGGTCTTTCATATATAATAAGAGCGCCAAGCGGAGGCTTTGTTAACCGATGCTGCGGTCACCTTGGCTGAGCTTTTGGCGCGCCAAGGCCCCCTGCTTTAAGCGCGTGTACAATCCTATATGATGCAGCGGCCTTGCTAGCGTGTGTACAATGCTGAAATCTTACTTTAGTTAGTTAGTTATTGTTGATGAAACCGAAACCCCTACTTGTGCTAATTTTGTGAGTGATTTATTCGGAGACCGTTCAAGATTCTCGCCAATGTCATCTAGCTCATCCACTGTTAAAACTGTTCGTGTGCGGGAATGTTTTTTATTGAGCACCGAGCCCGTATTGTCAAACTTATTTGCAATTACGTGAATCTGTGCTAGTGAAGGTGGCACTTCATCAGGAAATTGTTGAAGAAATGCATCACGTACCCGCCGAGCCGACTCGTACGTTTTACATAAAAAATACGATGTTGCAATGATAACTGTCCCACCGTGTTAGCACTTGAGGTTTAGACTGGCGACTGTGCAGCTGCACGCTTATTGCAAGGACAAGTTTGGTAATGTCAATCTGTTATTTTTATACAGTCCATCGGAACTTCCATCGTATGTACTATGCGCGCACTTTCAATACTATAGGGGTTTCGGTTTCATCAACAATAACTAACTAAAGTAAGATTTCAGCATTTTACACACGTTAGCAAGGCCGCTGCATCATATAGGATTGTACACACGCTTAAAGCAGGGGGCCTTGGCGCGCCACAAGCTCGGCCAAGGTGACCGCAGCAGGGGTTAACAAAGCCGCCGCTTGGCGCTCTTATTTTATATGAAAGACCCTGTATATTCCTATCCCTATATTATATAATTATTACTAGTAGTAGTATTATATTATGGCGTACAACGACGAGACAAAGCCCCTCGGTGCCAGAAACAAACTCCGAGGCCCTAAAGGGTCCTCGAAAACTAAATTATAAGGCTCTAAAACCAACAGTTTCTGAAATATTTCCAGAAAACTAACTTTATTTAATTTAACAAACTAATGAAGGAAGGAAAATCGGTAACCATGACAACATTAACTCAAGGGGTGGCATCCAACTTTCCATCTATTTCTGTAAGAAGCAATGTCACTCCATTTATTACATTTCTGTGAAAGTTTGCAAATGGCTATAAGGTTATCACGGAACCAACGTAGACTGTATAATTCAGCAATGCAATTAAGGGGGTTCAAGGGGTTACCTATATTTTTTTCAAGCAATTTTCACGTGCGACATATAGTACAGAAAGTCTATTATATCTCCAAACAGCAACACTATTTTTAAAAAAATCCTGAATTGAATCAGCATTTTTTGCGGATTTTAGGAATTTTGGCCATTTGAGGCTAAATAACCTGAAGTTTCATGCACCACAAGCCTTTATAATTTATGAAAGAGGTCTTCCTGTGTATGGGGTCCTAATACAACGTACAGGGTCAGTTTTTAAGTGACGTGTGTTGCGTTTCGTCTACAATTCAATTTTACGTCAGGAAGTACACGTTAGGTGAATTTAGTTTGAGAGCACATTTTAACTAATCTTTTTTTTCTTCTCTTTTTTTTGTCGACATACGGGTTCATCGTTGTAGACAACAGAATTGTCTGTGTGTCTTTCTGTGTATCTTTATGTACGCCTATAACTCGTGTTCGGATGTTTGGTGCATCGTAAAATTAGATATGGTAATCATGAGAGTCAATAGACAAATCATTTATAAAACTCTTCAGCGTACTTTTCATTGCGTGGAAGGGTGGATATAGGGAAAACATCTCATCAAAATACATGCTAAAATAGACGAAATATAAAAATTATCCTAGAAGGACGACCAAAGCATATGTTAGTTGCGCTTCTCAATGTGAGACACAAAATTCGGGAGTCGATAAAGGGTCTCCGAAAACCACATTTTAAGGCCCTTAAATTAACAATGTGTGTGATATTCCCAGAAAACTAACTTCGTTCTGTTAAACTCATGAAGGAATGACAAACCGCTAACCGTTGCAACAGTAGCTCAATTGATAATGTCTGATATTAACACCGAACACCGTTCGAAGAACGGGTACTTCTGCTAGTAACTTCTAATCGGCTGGAGCGATTTCAATGAAACTTGGTAAGGTCATAGTACTATTTCCGCCGACCCCGACTGTGCCCTTCAAATTTTATTACGTCTCACCTATCAACATGGCGGCTGTGCGAAATATTTCACCGGCATTCTACATCTCCAATACTATTAATGATATCACCCTGAAATTTTGTATGGTGATAAAGGGCACTACTAGAAGTTCACCTATCTGACTTTCAACAACCTTTTGACTACAAAACGAACATGGCGGTCAAGCGAAGTTGAAACTTTTAAATAGACTTTTCTCGCGATTTAACCATCCAAACGCAGTGAATATTGGTACAGCAAATGTTTGTGCACATTGTAATGCAATGGCATCTAATTTAGTTCAATTGTTGACATAATCTCAGGATGGCAGCTGTGCGAGATATTTCACCGGCATTCTATATCTCCGAAACTATTACAGATATCACCCTGAAATTATGTACGGTGCTAAACGGCACTACGAAAAGATCATCTATGAGCCTTTCAAAAACCTGTTATCTACAAAAGGAACATGGCTGCCAAGCGAAATTTATACTTTTAAATAGACTTTTCTCGCGATTTAACCATCCAAACGCAATGAAACATGGTACAGCAAATGTTCAAACACATTGTAATGCACTGGCATCTAATTTAATTCAATTGCCTACATAACCTCAATATAGCGGCTGTGCGTAATTTTAAAATTAATTTTTATTTCTTGTGTATTAATCATGCGATCGAAGTGAACGTTTGAATAATGAATCTACGCAGAAATCCTCATCTTATAGTACATAACTCTATGGCTTACATATATGACAAGATGTTCAGTAAAGAACATATAGTCTACTTTCTCCTAAATGTATGAGTATAGTTATAACTCGTTGTTATTATCAAAGAGTATAATAGAATAATTTCTTGGTTGAAGACCTTAGGAACTATTTACCCCTACCAAACGCCACAACCTAGAAAAAACTACTACCATCATTGAAGAAAGATAGATAAGAAGTATCTCAAGAATGTTATGGATCTGGAGACATAATCGACCGGACTGGCTGCGTGGCTCAGCGTTAACGTTCTCGCTTGCTGGGCCCTAGGTTGCAGGTTCGTATCCTGGCGCAGTCAGCTGGCATTTGAGGGTGCACAAATGCGAGGGAGCCGTGTCAGTAGATTTACTGGCACGTTAAAGATCCCCTTCGAGCCAAAATTCCGACACCCCGGCGTATCTAAAAGCAGCAGTAGTTAAAAGGGACGTAAAACAAATAACATTATTATTATTGGTATTAATACATAATCGACCTGCCGTGGGCAACATCCAACTTTGAGTTGAGGCATGTATTTACACGTCTGGTTGTGCATGGCTTTCACAACCCTAATTGAATTAACAAATCTTTCCATGACCCTACAGAGACGTGTGTATACAAACTATGTGGATATTTTCGATTGCTATTTGCCTGAAATAAAAGTATTAATTAATAACCTGAACTAGCACCAACGGCTAGAATTCAGTTACTATGTGAATTCGTTTTGTTCTTTACTTCAAATAACCTTTTCAAATAACGCACAATAGGCTGTTACAAACCCTTTAAAATAAAAGTAAAACTCTATCGTAGTATCATCTTGTCATTCTTCAAGTTCGATGCGCATAGAATGCCAATGGTATACGGTACTAACCAATGGAGTCCCACGTAGACCAGTCGTGACATCTAGTGGAGAAGTATCGAACAATATAACCCTAACAGGGCGAGTGCATTCTAGTGGCCATAAGAAGAAACTTTTCAATAAAATCTTGAAGTTAATAAGTAGGCCGGCGTGCAGTTACTTTTTTGGCTGCTAGATGTCTCGAGCAAATCTCTTGGTGAATTACGTTTTAATTAAATATATATTTTCCACCGTAATATGCAAAGTATAACGCTTAATTTTAAAACGTCTGAATCATTACAAAACAATAAATATATAAAATTTCAAGCAAAAAAAAAACTGTGATGGGGTTTGAACTATAGGCATATGAGTGATAGGCCAACGCTTTACCACGGAGCCATTTGTGCCAACGAACATCGTTCTATATAAAATGATTTACATATAACTTGTTAGCAAATAATGATTTAGACTAAACGATTTCATCAGTGGAGTATATTATTTATTTATAAAGCATTTCATACAAAGTTTATTTATTTTGTATCAGTACGCTATATTGCATGCAATACTCAAATTAGTGAAATATAAGTCAGGCACAAGATATCCGCTGCCATCTTGTCTTCTTACCGAGATGGCTCAGGTTTTTAAAATCATGTCTGCACTATAGTATTACAAAATAAACTTTTAATTTCGAACGTGCCTCTTCCTTTAGAACAGCTAAATCGATTCTCGGCTCGATAATCTGAACTGGTGGGTCCCATGATATGGATTATAAAGTTTGCATAATTCGCACGGCCGCCATCCTGAAATGGTACCGCGGATGACCTTATAGTTTGGTCACAAGACGCGTCCTATACGAAGGTATGTTATTACTAAATTTGGTAGAGATCGGATAATTTGGTTAGTCCCTATTTGATTTTACGTTTTGAACGTTTGAGTGGCCGCCATTCAGTTTTGGTAGAGATGGTGGCGATATAAAACATGACACTGAGGTGCCCTCTGCTTGTTCTACCTCTGTACCAAATTTCGTTCAATTCGGTTTCACCGTGTTCGAATTGATTGGGGGGGGGGGGGGGGACAGGCATTCAGAGTACACACACTCACACACAGACAGACACACAATTTTTGGCCCTGTAGTGATCTCATAAGTCTACTTTCATTTTTTGCAAAAATCGAAAGTAGGCTAAAAATCCAACTTGGCAACCAAACGAAATATTTAGACTTTTCTCATTATCTACTAATCTACGATAGCAATCAAACTGAGATTTTGTATGTTGATAGAGGCTATGAACATAAGTTCACCTATGGGACTTGGTGAGCACAAATTCAATATGGCGGCGACGCGAAATATAAATATTTAAATGGACGTTTCTCACGATTCAACAATCCGAGCGCAATAAAACTTGGTACGGCGAGTGCTTGTACAAATGTTAAGCCACTAGCATTTAATTTATTTCAATTGCTTTCATAACCACAAGATGGCAGCTGTGCGGAATATTACAATCTGATCTTTATATCTTGTGTCCTTATCATGGGATTGAAGTTTGAATACTACAATAATCTTCATGTAGGCCTAATAGTACATAACTCTAAGCCCTACATATAAAAAATCCAACATGGCGATCATCCGAAAAATTTAGACGTTTCTCAATATCGACGAATCTATTACAGCAATTAAACTGAAATTGTAAATGTTGTTAGAAGCAATTAACATAAATAGGATATATGAAAGTAGGCTGTATAGT
The DNA here is from genome assembly GCA_946902985.2 of Meconema thalassinum. Lineage (NCBI taxonomy): Eukaryota > Metazoa > Arthropoda > Insecta > Orthoptera > Tettigoniidae > Meconema > Meconema thalassinum. Next base: position 2,092,671,461 of record OX336388.2, on the reverse strand, counting down.
TCTTGACGGAACTACTTGTTATATCCTCTTTTCTTCGTCCATCATTGGTTACATTAGTTTGTAAGTAGCAGAAGTCTCCTACTTCCTTTAGCCGATTTGACGTCAATAGGTGTTACTGATTTCCTTCAGCTGCATTCCATTATTAGCCTATTTTCATTTATGAAAAATATAGGCTGATGAGATCACCTTTTGTCCGTGTTTGTGTCCCTAATAAAATCTAAACGGCCGAAGCGATTTCAATGAAAATCGGTGAGTATACACTAATACCTCAGCAGGCCTCGACAGTGCCTTTAAAACTGGAATACATTTCAGATATCCTAAATGGCGGCCGAAAATTTGACTGGCATAACTAACTAAATAACTAACTATAACTAACAAATATTGACGAGTTGCATTATCTTAACTAATACTGCAACTAAATAAGTGTATATATTGTAAATTCTTTCACCCAAACTTTCAGACATACATTTAATAGCCTAAATGTAATGGATCTGATGATGATCGCTTGACGATCGTAACTGGTCATCCAACTGTATTTATTAATCTTATGTATTTTTTTTTCAGGATTAGGGAATAACATTGTGGGGTTTGAAAAATAAAGATAAAACGATTCCCAAACCGGACAGTAAAGAGAAAATAATTTGCGCGTTTCAACTATGTGAATGTGAATACTCATAAAATCACTAATCTATTCAAAAAGCAAGGCATAAAATAGCTTTTACAACGATAAATACAACCGGTAGGCACCTACAAAATAGTAATCTAAATAAACATGACCCGTATTCAAAGTCAGAGGTATATTCTGTAACGTGCCAAGACACCGGTTGTCAAGGTAATTACATCGGACAGAGTGGGAGACGAGTAGACACACGTTATAATGAACATAGGAATGCGAAAATATACGGAACACATTCAGCCGTATGCGAACATATGTGTGACGCTGGGCACAGGACAATCTAAATGAACACACGTTCATGGAGAGCTCACCCCTCTTCACGCTAGTAAAATGCACACCCTGTCGGAAACAAGACACAGCTTAGCGATACAGCCAAGCAAGATTTAAAAAAGGGGGGGGGGAGGGGATTAGGGGGTTTTAATAGGTAAATGTTATCTGGATCAGTTGTACGATGTACTTTTCTTCTTCAATAAACCAAGGCCCGTATTCGTGGCAGTATTAAAGGTGCCGGGACGTCCTCATAAGACCGGGCAGCGCATAGTTTGAATGGCTTATGGTCCACGCGTGGCGAGGAATGTTCCACGGTCTTTGATAGTTGTAGACCCACATCAATCAATAACATACATCTTATTTAGGTTGGCAAAACCCCACATAAACACATCCCACTGACTCCGCACAGCACATATGAACAGGGGGAAGAAAAGGGAAAAACCAGTGTCGTTGAGATAACAGCCCATCTCAGTCGACCACACCTGGAGTAAAAGTGAACACGAAAACTGCGCGTAGCTCCAGCAAGGAAGACAACTAGATAAGTAGTAGCCTGTAATATTACAGTTTAACCATAGTTGATTTTTACAACCATATAATCACTCCAAATTACAAACTCCAGATATCTATCACCATTTAGCATTTCACCTAACATCATATATACTGCATTTAGCATAAACTGACAGTTGCAGTACCATTAATGCAACTAAATAATTGTACATGTTGTAAATATTTTCACCTGTATTTTCAAACATAGATTTTATAGCCTAAGTGTAATGGATCTGATGATGATCGCATGACGATCGAAATTGGTCATCCTAGTGTATTTATTAATATTATGTGATTTATTTCAGGATTAGGGCATAAACCAGCTCTTTTGGGTACATTCGTGTTGACTGACTGAAAAGCACTAAACTCTTGATTAGGGAATAACCCATCACAATTGGTACAATCGGGTTGACCGACTGAAAAACATCAAACTTCATGTCTTGTGTCCTAATCATGTGATCATATGATACAGTATATAACAATTGAACATGGCGACCATTCACAATATTTAGACGGATCTCAATATCTACAAATCTATTACAGAAATCAACATGAAAGTTTGTATGTTGATAGAAGCTATTAACATAAGTTCAGTTATGGGATTTTTAATTACTTGGTGAACAAGGAAACAACTTGACGACGACGCAAAATTTAAATATTTAAATGGATTATTTTCGCGAATTTTCATCCAAGCGCTGTGACACTCAGCATGGTACATCAGTGTACAAGCCTTAATATACTGACGTCTAACATAATGGAATTTTATGAGACTGTGCAATGGTTTAAAAAAAATACGAGCCTTACAGTAGTCACATATGATGTGCAACATCTGACATAGAAGAAAACTCACGTGAAATTGTTGATACACCAGTATTTTACAGTATTATTGGCACAAATATTAATCTATTGTAAAAGGGAGTGTTTTACAGATATTGTAGTTTATAATACGGAACTCATTTTATTAGACGATTTGTAGCTTCCACCAGCACTAGCCTAAATAAAGAATACGATAAGGATCAACTAGATTAATAGACGCGACACCGCTCATAAACTTAAATTCCTTATAAACAGGTCCTCTTGATTCACAGACCAACACGTAATTTCATATGGATTCTGTTAAAATGAGTCATATTGATATGATAAATATCGTTTAAAATGATAATCTGGTAGCAAAAATGTCTACACCGCCCAGGATTCGAACCCAAGATCTCTAGACTCACAGTCATACGCAATAACCGCACGGCTAATTCGAACACGCAAATATTGTTCACAAGATGGTGACTTATTTCCACGTTCCAATAATACTGCATTACGGAACTAAGTTTCATTTATATTTTGCTTGTTTCGATAATGTTCATGAGTGACATTGAGTTTAAAATGCCTTATGCCAATGCAATGCCGACTACTTACAATGTTTGATATTAAGGCATTTTACCATTTAAATACTGATACGAAGACTTCGAACATGTACCATGTCATTTGTTTATATCACTTGACATCAGAGTTCGCATGAGCGTTTTCCGTTAGTATGTCATATACATTCCACATGGTCTAGAGTGCGTCATGGTATCAATTTTCGACACCGCGTGCTGATTGTTTGTCTTACCAGTGCCAGCTGGATCGATCGATCGAGTTGGCAGTGCATCTTATACTTCCGTTCGATCACCACTGCCAGCTAGGACACACTTCCATTCGATCGATCGAGCGAGCAGTGCATACTTCCGTTGTCCACCACTGCCAGCTAGTACACTTCCGTTTGATCGATCTAGCGGGCAGAGCATACTTCCGTTGTCCACCACTGCCAGCTAGTCCACTTCCGTTTGATCGATCGAGTGGGCAGTGCTTACTTCCGTTCGATCCACCACTGCCAGCTCGATCGTTCCGATCCACTTCCGTCCCCAATTTTCTAAATCACTCCCACAAAACTATCCAGCAACCGATCGGAAACACATCAAAAATTGATTTCATTTATTTTCACCTAATCAAGCAATAGGAATGCAGGTTGTTGTAATGAACTATCATTAGAATATTCATCTGCTGGCATATAATTCTACTATCTAATATTCTAATATCTCAAATCCTGAGAAACACACAAATAACATGGTGGGCAAGTGATTTTCAAAACATTGAAAATGATTTTCTTAGTGATTTAATCAGCTGAGAGCAATGATGCTCAGAAAAGCAAATTTCTATTCAGTTCTTAGTACAGATACATCTCTCATGCTCAATCGTTTTCCAAAATTCAAGATAGCATCAGTTCGAAATTTACGAACCCTATTTTTTAAATCTCACCCACCTTATTCAAGCGATTGAAGAGAGGATTGGTATGTTAACTTATTATAATAATCATAATCTGATCATCTTCAGTTTATCTGCCTGATGGCAGGTTTCCTCATGGTCGGTCTCTCCACCTTATCCGGTCTTCAGCAGCACGTTTCATCAGCTCATACGATTTATCAACCTTGATGGAATCCACCATCTGGAACCTTCCTCTTCCTCTTCGAATTTTCCCTTGGACTGTCCCTTCTATTGCACTTTTCACCAAACCATCTCCTCTTAGGCAGTGTCCAATCCAATTCATTTTTCTTTTCCTTATCTACTTTAGCATCATTCTCCAACTTTCGTTAATATATCTTAATTTCTCACTTTGTCCTTCCAACTTATTCTTTCCATTCTTCTCCACAGCCACAATTCGAAAGCCTCTATTCTTCTCTCGTCTTCTTTCCTAAGGGTCCAAGTTTCCGCTCCATACATTGCTACACTCCAAACAAAACATTTCCTTAATCTCTTCCTTAGGTTTACTTTCATTGGTATTAATATTTTGCAAACGTTCCACCTAATCAATAACTTTATTGTATTATATATAAATGATCACTTAGTGGTCATTGGTACATGTTTCGAGGCGTAATTGTTTTGGCCCCTTCATCAGCCTATATAGACAAAAAGTCAAGGCAAACAGGTGGTCGGATAGCTAAACACTCATAAAACATTTCCTTCAAAAACCCTATTATGGTGCACCATAATGAAAGGTGAAAGATGTTTATCCAAAGAAACATAAGGAAATAAAATACATAAATAAATAAAGAAAGAAAGAAAGAAAGAAAGAAAGAATGAAGAAAAGAAATGAAGAAAGAAATAGTTGAAATTTGAAAAAAAAAATAGTGGGAACACACTCTAAAATTTCACACTTTCTTGTTGATCACAGAAATTGTGCACTCTTCATGTAGTCCAAATCTTCTGAAATACAGTATGTGGACGACAATAACACATTTGAAATAAACCATACGCTATACCGTGGCTTGCAGATGTCAGCTATATAGGCTGATGAAGGGGTCAAAACAATTAGTCCTCGAAACATGTACCAATGACCACTAAGTGATCATCTTATTATATAATACGCTAAGACTAAGGTGTATGTATCATAAAACTCAAGCTCCTAAACCAGAAGGAGTTAGAAGGTGTGGTTTGTACCAAAAACTTCCAAATCGTCTCAATAGTACAGAACAAATCTTGCATTTCTTGAAAAGTCAACGGAAATAATTTATTTGTTTATAAAGTGCTTTTAAACACCTAAACAAGACGATAGCCCCTGCGAGAACTCTGTCGCCTACAGCCCGCAGAGCACTATACCGAGCGGGTAGTCTGTACACATGGGGCACAAACAACCCATTATGCGAGAATTCTCGTACGGGTCCAATGAAGGTATTGATTAGGCGGAACTTTTGCAAAATATTAATACTAATTGTTGCATCAATACGGAACCAGAATGAATCATCCAAATTACTTTCATTGCTCCACAAAATAATTTTCATTTCTTACTGAAGGCTTAGTTTGACATTTTAATCCTATTTTTTAATTTCTTTAGTGTACTGCATATCATTTCTGGTGTAATCTAACGACACAAAATCCTGTAGCTTACTTTTCAAAAATCATAGAAGTCGTGCATTTGACGTTGCTTAGATTAAACTCCCATGATGCGTTACAGAAAGTTGCCATAATGCGGGAGGAGTCTTATTCACCTATATTGACACCTATATTCTAGCACATAATTCTCAATGTAATGGTGTTGGTGGTGATATAGGTCGTGTAGCAAAAGCTATTTGGTATATAAGGTGCGTTCGAAAAGTAACGAGCCGGTGGCTCTAATGCGCAAACCGGTGACGACAACGGCTAATCGTGGCGTGTGTAACGAGGTGTGGTTCCGACCAGAACGTGGAAGGTCACAGCCCGTCGCTAGAGGGCACGCGTGCACGTCATGTGACGATACAAAGTGAGCATCAGCATGCATCAATCGTCCAACGCTGCCAGTCGCATTGCAAACAGTGACATGGAGGTGCCAATCGAGGAGCAAAGAGGTGTTGTTCGGTTTCTGTCAGCGAAAGGAGTAGGGGAAACGGACATTCATCGCCGAATGTCACAAGTGTACGGCGAATACTGCATGTCCCTTGCAAGAGTCAAGGCGTGGCACAAGCGCTTCAGGGAAGGACGGGTGTCGTTTGCCGATGATGCCCGGTCTAGGGCACCCCCCTGCATTACCGATGACTGCGCCCAGCAGGTTTATGCACTCATTACCCAGGACCGCCGAGTGCCAGTGAACGCCATAGCCACCGTGGTCGGATTGACCGTCGGAATTGTGCACACCATAATGAAGGAACGACTGCACTTGCGGAAAGTGTGCCCAATGGGTGCCCCACAGACTTCAACCACACCAGGAAGCATGTCGAATGGCCCACTGTCTTGGTCTTGGTTGGACAATTGATGAATCTGCTGCTCGCTTTGTATCGTCACGTGACGTGCACGCGTGCCCTCTAGCGACGGGCTGTGACCTTCCACGCTCTGGTCGGAACCACACCTCGTTACACACGCCACGATTAGCCGATGTCGTGTCAACGGTTTGCGCATTCCAGCCTCCGGCTCGTTATTGTTTGAACGCACCTTATACATCACATGGGAAATCCTTTTAAATAGCCGGGGGCATTTTTAATGCAAAAGGCAAGTAAGATATATGAAAATAGGATATTCAGTTCTTCAAGGAACTACTTGTTTTTGTTTTACATTTATTGATTTTGATCAATGTATGTAATAATAATTTCATAATACCGGTATATTATGGCCCTATGCGCCAATACGCTACTGACAACTACAGTGAATCTAGTTTCACAAATTTTCGGCGAGATATTTGAGTATAGATCAGAAGATGGAGATGAGTGCTGAAGCGTGATCTGTCCCTATATCCTTCATCTTTTAAACAATCACTCTCTGAAATTCTGGCACGTATTGCAGTACTGCATATGAAAACACGATCTCTTAGGCCAAAGAAATACGATATGACTACGGAACCTGAGAAAGACAGCTTTATTGGAAAGTCGTCTACATATTATTTCATTTTATCGTCTTTCAACATGCGACTAAAAAGACAGAATATTAAATATAACTTCATCAAAATTATTCTCAGTTTGACTGATGCTGCTTGAGGAAGATAAATTAATTTCATTTACTCGCCAAACAAAACATGATACCACTCCTTGACTTCAGTTTGTTTTCCTTGTCTCTGTTCAGACAAGGTTATTGTGCTTCTTTGGATGGACGTTGTCGTCACACCTGAAGTCTTCAGCAAGTAAAATCACAAATCATGGTCGCTTCAAATCCTATATTCATAAAATGAAAATTATTGATTCGCCAATTTGCAGCTGCCAGGAAAACTCTCAACAGACGGCTCGTCACCTGTTGACTGAATGCACCACGCACTCGGGAGAACGACCAACTGTACTACGATCATTACCACTGCATACCATTAATAAACACCACTGGAATACTGTCGAAATAACAGAATTTATAAAAAAAACTTCCACTCACTTCAATAATATTATTCATTTTAATTTTGCATTTAAAACAGTAAATATCCCGTGATATACTGTACCCGTAGGTGAAACACGGGTTGTAACTACATTAAATAAATTTTAAAAAAAGTACAATCACCTTGCTTTACTTGAAGGCGAGTATCACACATCTCTTCATATTTTAACCGTGGGTTACACTTGGATGACCAGTTTCGATCGACAAGCGATCATCATCAGATCCATTAAACTTAGGCTATGAAGTCTATGTCTGAAAATATATGTGAAAATATATGAATTACATAATACCTGTATATTATTTAGTTGCAGTATTAGTTGAGGTGAAGCAACTCGTCAGTATTTGCTAGTTGTAGTCTATGTGATGTTTTGTTGAGATACTGGAAGTGGTGATTGACTTCCGGAGTTTGCTTGGAGTGAATATGTGGTTTTTGAAAAATGGTCAATTCAGATTGTATTGTACAGGCTACTTATCTGGCTGTGGCTTGCGCGGTCCTGTTGAGAGCAGTTAACTTGGCCACTGTATGCACTCGACTGACGGGAAATTCTTGTGTGTGGAGGGTCCCTTATCTCGTTGGGCTATTCTGATCTGATCTGATGATGATGATGATCGCTTGACGATCGAAACTTGTCATCCAAGTGTATTTATTAACCTCATGTAATATTTTATTTCAGGATTAGGGAATGACCCATCTTAATGGGTACAATCGTGTTGACCGACTGAAAAGCACCAAACTTTTGTTTACTAAGGCAAGACTGAACAAGATGTTCAGTAAAGAACATATAGCCTACTTTCTCCTAAATGCATGGGTATTGTTATAACTCTTTGTCCATTTCAAGGAGTATGATTGAATGTTGGTTGTAGTAGCTTGTTGAAATACAACGTGCTATAGGGATATTAAACATGAATATGAGGTGCCCTTTGCTAGTGCTACCTCTGTACCAAATTTCGTTCAATTCGGTTTCACCGTGTTTGAATTGATAGGGGGAATCGATTTGCACACATACATGGCCACCATCTGCAAACTATTGGGCTGATGTTCTTGCAGTTTGGTCTGAATATGTTTCCCACATAAAGATATGGTGTTGCAAAATTTGGTAGAGACTAGATTATTAGGTTGGTCGTAATTACATTTTAGCTTTTAACATTTGGGTGGCCGCGATTACGTTTCCGTCAAGATAGCGGTGATATAAAACATGACACTGAGGTGCCCTTTGCTAGTGCTACCTCTGTACCAAATTTCGTTCCATTCGGTTTCACCGTGTTCGAATTGATAAGGGGAATCGATTTTCACACAAAGATGGCCGCCATCCGCAAAATATTAGGCTGATGACCTATTAGTTTGGTCAAAGGATGCTCCCTCCATAAAGGAATGTTGTTGCTAAATTTGCTAGAGATCGGATGATTAGGCTAATCGTAATTTGATTTAAGCTTTGAACAATTGTGTGGCCGCCATTACGTTTCCCTCAAGATGGCGGCGATATAAAACATGACACTGAGGTGCCCTTTGCTACTGCTACCTCTGTACCAAATTTCGTTCATTCGGTTCCACCGTATTCGAATTAATAGGGGGTATCAATTTTGACATAAAGATGGCCGCCATCCGCAAACTATTCGGCTAATAGACTATTAGATTGGTCAAAGGATGCTCCCTCCATGAAGGTATGTTGTTGCAAAGTTTGGTAGAGATCGGATGGTTAAGTTAGTTGTAATTTGATTTAAGCTTTAAACATTTGTGTGGCCGCCATTACGTTTCTGTAAATATGGGGGAGATATAAATCATGACACTGAGATGCCCTTTGCTAGTGCTATCTCTGTACCAAATTTCGTTCCATTCGGTTTCACCGCGTTTGAATTAATAGGGGGAATCGATTTTGACGCAAAGATGGCCGCCATCCGCAAACTATTAGGCGAATGACCTATTAGATTGGTCAAAGGATGCTCCCTCCATAAAGATATGTAGTTGCAAAATTTGGTAGAGATCGGATGATTAGGTTAATCGTAATTTGATTTAAGCTTTGAACATTCGTGTGGCCGCCATTACGTTTCAGTCAAGATGGCGGCGATATAAAACATGACACTGAGGTGCCCTTTGCTAGTGCTACCTCTGTACCAATTTCGTTCCATTCGGTTCTACCGTGTTCGAATTAATAGGGGGAATAAATTTTGACATAAAGATGGCCGCCACCCGCAAACTATTAGGCTAATAACCTATTAGATTGGTCAAAGGATGCTACATCCATAAAGGAATGTTGTTGCAAAGTTTGGTAGAGATCGGATGGTTATGTTAGTCGTAATTTAACTTAAGCTTTGAACATTTGTGTGGCCGCCATTACGTTTCTGTCAATATGGCGGCGATATAAAACATGACACTGAGATGCCCTTGGTTAGTGCTACCTCTGTACCAAATTTCGTTCCATTCGGTTTCACCGTGTTTGAATTAATAGGGGGAATTGATTTTCACACAAAGATGGCCGCCAGCCGCAAACTATTAGGCTAATGACCTAGTCATTTGGTCAAAGGATGCTTCCTCTATAAAGGTATGTTGTTGCAAAATTTGGTAGAGATCGGATGATTAGGTTAATCGTAATTTGATTTAAGCTTTGAACATTTGTGTGGCCGCCATTACGTTTCCGTCAAGATGGCGGCGATATAAAACATGACACTGAGGTGCCTTTTGTTAGTACTACCTCTGTACCAAATTTCGTTCCATTCGGTTGCACCGTGTTCGAATTAATAGGGGGAATCTATTTTCACACAAAGATGGCCGCCATCCGCAAACTATTACGCTGATGGCCTATTGGTTTGGTCAAAGGATGCTCCCCCCATAAAGGTATGTTGTTGCAAAATTTGGTAGATATCGGATGATTAGGGTAGTCGTAATTTGATTTAAGCTTTGAACATTTGTGTGGCCGCCATTACGTTTCCGTCAAGATGGCGGCGATATAAAACATGACACTGAGGTGTCCTTTGCTAGTGCTACCTTCGTACCAAATTTCGTTCAATTCGCATTCACCGTGTTCGAATTGATAGGGGGGGACAGACATTCAGAGTACACACACTCACACACACACAGACACACACACACACACACAGACTCACACACACACATACACACACACACACAGACTCACACACACACATACACACACACAGACAGACACACTTTTTTCGCCCTGTGTTGATCTCATAATTCTACTTTCATTTTTTGCAAAAATCGAAAGTAGGCTAAAAATGGCTTCAAACACCATAATCTTGAATTTCATTGTTGTTACCTCAGTGCTAAAATAATTGTGGAAGTCGTAATTTTTAACTTATCATTGGGGCTTAAAATATCTATTGGTTTTGGATCGTTATTAAGCTAAATTTAAATTCAAAATCCGCTTATATAACCTTTCATTCTGAGACGAATTGAAACTAAATATTTTGTACCCACATTCGAATTATCTTCATACCATATAATGGGCAAGAATAATTAAGACACATGGTGAAAAATATGCCTAGCTCTTTGAATGAAGAGGGAGTAAATAAGGTTTTAACAAAATAAGCTATTTAGATTGTTTAGATTACCAAACATATATTACAAATCAGTAGGCAAGTATTAGCTTACGTGTTGCTCCTTACTAGCACAACAATTTATAAATTTTCTTGTTATTCAGCCAAGCATGTTTACAACACAGATATATGAAAAATGAAAATCCACAGCCTGCTTCCAGTCTCCGACCGGGTCAGGAATGGAATGAATGAAGCCCCCATCTAGCGGCGAGGATATGAACTGTGCCGGCTGCCGAGGCCTGACGCACTCCTCTGGGGCAATGATTAAATGAATGACAGATGAAATGAAATGATAGTGGAGAGTGTTGCTGGAATGAAATGTTGACGGGGAAACCGGAGGACCCGGAAATAAACCTGTCTGCCTCCGTTTTGTCCAGCACAGATCTCACATGGAGTGACCGGGATTTGAACCACGGACCCAGCGGTGAGAGGCCGGCGTGATGCCGCCTAAGCCACGGAGGCTTAACACAGATATATATTATATTTATATTTCCGGGTCCGAGAGACACACTAAATTCTTCCTTTCCAGAACTCTTCAGCTCTTATCTCCCGGTCTGTGGCCAACATGAGGTCTTCCTAGCTGCAGGTGTCATTCAGACCTTTGCACGAGAGCAGATGTTGTGGAGTATGGATTTCTCCACAGTCACATCTTAGATCTTCTGCATAAACCCACTTCACAAAGTTGCATTCCTATTCTCATCCGGTTTAAGGACCTCTAGGTGGTACAAGGCAAATGACTATCACTGCTCAGTTCTTATTTAGGGGTAAACCCCTCTCGTACTATTTGCTTCCAGAGTGACACACGCCGGACTTCTGGTTTGGTATGACGGGGTACTGTTCTCTTAATAAAACTCTTCCTGGATCTAAGGCGAGGAGTAGTCACCTTGTGGTTGAACATAGAATAGCTTGGGATCTGTCTCAGGCTTTTGTCTCTCTTTCTCTCCTGCCACCTCGCGTCGAATAGCTGGAGGTGCAATGCTAGCGAGAGGGTAGATCTTCTGCACTGGATTAGGTCTCAGACATCCAGTGACAATACGGGTGGACTCGTTAAGAGCAATGGCCACTTACATCACAGATGAACTCCAGCTTTAGAGGACTTCCGGAATCAAAAATCCAAACTCTAGTAGTAGGCTACGACATAATGCTTAACTGATGGCAGAACATTTCAGAGATCAACCTCGGCAATCGAAAGTGAATGGGGAATATGGAAAGAAAAAGTTCTTATTCACCGTTTATAGATGAGCGAATCACTCAACATGTTAAATAAAACATTCCATTGATCACAAGCAACTTTCAAAAAAACTAAAAGGAACTCTAGGCACCGTGCATTTTTCAAAAATCTTCGAACCAGACTCGGAAGTGAAGACTTTGTGGGATTTCTATGTTCTGTATATTATTTATTCTCTGGCGATTGGCAGCAATACTTCATTTCATTCAAATAACATTCAATTGGGGAATGCCATTCACAATGCTCACAAAAATTATAAACATGGAATATTCCATATTTTGGTTACCTTAATTAATGTTCCCGGTATGGAAGTGCATGGTCTAGGCCGGGTGTACTAGGAGCCTGCTGATGAACCTAACATGACACATGTAGGTGAAACTGCAACAAACACGACCAAAACCTAGAATATTTGCTGGATTTTAAACTATAAACATAATCAGAAAATACCCTAACCCTTATATTGCCAGGGGACCGATATTTCGGCCAATGGAATATCCGCTTAAAACTATCACGGGAAGATGTATTGACTCCGTTTTTTAACATATTATTAGACTATTTTCATTTTGAAAAAAAAAAAGGCTTATGAGATCACCTTTTGTCCGCGCGTGTGTGTGTGTGTGTGTGTATGTCCCTAATAACTTCTAAACCGCTGGAGCGATTTCAATGAACCTCGATAAGTTCATAGCACTATTCCGGACGTCCCCGACCGTGTCCTTCAAATTTTGTTACGTCTCACCAATCCAACATGGCGGCTGTGCGAAATATTTCACCAGCATTCAATATCTCCGAAACTATTCCCGATATCACCCTGGAATTTGTTATGGTGATAAAGGGAACTACTAGAAGTTCACCTATGTGACTTTTTAAAAACTGGTAACTACAAAACCAACAAGCGGCCACGCGAATTTGCGACTTTTAAATAGACGTTTCTCGTGATTTAACCAACCGAACGCAATAAAACTTGGTACAGTATATGTTTATACACATTGTAATGCACCAGCATCTAACTTGGTTCAATTGTTTACATAACCACAAGATGGCGGATGTGTGAAATATTTCACCAACATTCTATATATCTGAAACTATTAGTGGTAAATATCACCCAGAAATTTTGTACGAAGATAAAGGGCACTACTGGAAGTTCTTCTATAAGACTTTCAAAAACCAGTTAACTACAAAACGAACATGGAGGCCATGGAAATTTGAAAATTTGAAAGAGACCTTTCCAAACGCAATGAAATCTGGTACAGGAAATGTTTATACACATTGTAATACACTGTTATCTAATTCATTTCAATTGTTTCCATGACCACAAGATGGCAGCTGTGCGAAATTTTAAAATCTCCTTGTTACTTCTTGTGTCCTAATAATGCGATTGAAGTTTGAATACTACACTTTCACAATAATCTTCATGTAACAGTACATAACTCTAGGACCTACATATATAAAATCCAACATGGCGACCATATGAAATATTTAGTCGGTCCTCAATATCTAAGAATCTATTACAGCAATCAAACTGAAATTTTGTATGTAGATAAAGGCAATTAACGTAAGTAGGATATATGAAAATAGGATGTATAGTTCTTCACGGAACTACTTGTTTTATCACTCTGTGCGTTCACTACTTTGGGATCCAACATTCCCACTAGCTTCTAAGATTACCGTATACAAACCCTACTTTGTACCAATTCTAACATACGGACTTGAAGCAGCAACACTGACAGGACCAGCAGGCTGCTGAAATGAAGTTCCTCCGTTCCTGCTTTCAAAAGACAAGGCAGGATAAAATACGGAATGTTAATATCCGAGGGGAGCTTGGATTGGAAAAAAGCCTTTTGGAATTAATGGAATTCTACAGACTACGGTGGTATGGCCATATGAAAAGAATGGTTCCAGAAAGAATTCCTAGAGCTTATTTTGAAAGACCCCGAGGACGACCTCAAGACTTTGGGTGAAACAATTTTCAAAGGATGTAGAGAAGAGAGGTATAAACTGGTATACTACAGGGTCTTTCATATAAAATAGGAACGGCAAGCGGCAGTTTTGTTATTCGGTACTGCGGTGGCGTTGGTCGAGCTTGTGGCGCGTCACGGGCCCCTGCTGTACTATTGATAGCGCGCGCATAGTACATACGACGTGGGCTATTTCTTTTTCAAGTTCTGATGAACTGTATAAAAATAACAGATTGGCATACCAAACTGATTTTACTACTAAATGTTTGCTTGTTTTATTCGTATGTCTCAACATAATTGCCAAAACGATTGAAACATTTATCGTATCGTTATTAGCCTACACCAGCTCTCCAATGCCCTCAGCAAAATATTCTGCCGCCACTGAGGTGGGTACATCTGGACAGTCTCCTGAAGTTTTTCCCTTTTTGACGAGGCGTTGCGTTCAGTGCTGGTTTGGACTAAACGGCAGATGGTCCAAAACTTCACATTTGAATTCTTTGTAAAAGTCTATCGTAACGTTGGTCGTGAATGATTTTCACCTTTTTCGAGAATTGAAGGTATGGTTGGGCGGCAACGCCTCGTCAAAAAGGAAAAACTTCAGGAGACTCTCCAAACGTACCCACCTCAGTGGCGGCAGAATATTTTGCTGAGGGCATTGGAAAGCTGTTTCAATCGTTTTGGCGATTATGTTGAGGCATACGAATAAAACAAACAAACATTTAGTAGTAAAATCAGTTTGGTATGACAATCTGTTATTTTTATACAGTCCATCGGAACTTGAGAAAAACAAGATGTTCAGTAAAGAACATATAGCCTACATTCTCCTAAACGCATGGGTATTGTTATAACTCGTTGTCCTTTCCAAGAAGTATAATTGAATGTTGGTTGTAGTAGCTTGATGAAATAATAGTCATACGGATATTAAACATGAATATGAGGTGCTCCTTGCTAGTGCTACCTCTGTACCAAATTTCGTTCAATTCGGTTTCACCGTGTTTGAATATATAGGGGGAATCGACTGGCACACATAGATGGCCGCCAGCCGCAAATTATTGGGCAGATGACCTAGTAGTTTGGTCAAAAGATTCTTCATACATAAAGGTATAATGTTACAAAATTTGGTAGAGATCAGATAAAAAGGTTGGTCGTAATTTGATTTAAGCTTTGAACATTTGGGTGGCCGCCATTACGTTTCCGTCAAGATTGCGGCGATATAAAACATGACACAGAGGTGCTCTTTGCTTGTGCTACCTCTGTACCAAATTTGGTTCAATTCGGTTTCACCGTGTTTGAATAGATAGGGGGAATCATTGGCACACATACATGTCCGCCATCCGCAAATTATTGGGCAGATGACCTCGTAGTTTGGTCAAAAGATTCTTCATACATAAAGGTATAACGTTGCAACATTTGGTAGAGATCAGATGATTAGGTTGGTCGTAATATTAATTAAGCTTTTAACATTTGGGTGACCGCCATTACGTTTTCGTCAAGATGGCGGCGATATAAAACATGACACTGAGATGCCCTTTGCTAGTGTTACCTCTGTACCGTATTTCGTTCAATTCGGATTCACCGTGTTTGGAAAGACAGGTGGAATCAATTTGCACACAAACATGGCCGCCATCCGCAAATTATTGGGCAGATGACCTCGTAGTTTGGTCAAAAGATTCCTCATAGATAAAGGTATAATGTTACAAAATTTGGTAGTTATCAGATAAATAGGTTGGTCGTAGTTTGATTTAAGTTTTGAATATTTGGGTGGCCGCCATTACGTTTCCGTCAAGATGGCAGCAATATAAAACATGACACTAAGGTGCCCTTTGCTATGCTACCTCTGTACCAAATTTCGTTCAATTTGCTTTCACCGTGTTTGAAAATATAGGGGATTCGATTTGCACACAAATATTATTAGGCAGATGACCTCGTAGTTTGGTCAAAGGATTCTTCATATTAAAGGTATAATGTTACAAAATTTGGTAGAGATCAGATGAATAGGTTGGTCGTAGTTTGATTTAAGCTTTGAACATTTGGGTGGCCGCCATTACGTTTACGTCAAGATGGCGGCGATATAAAACATGACACTGAGGTGCCCGTTGCCAGTGCTACCTCTGTACCAAATGTCTTTCAATTCGGATTCACCGTGTTTGAATTGATAGGGGGGGGGGGGGGGGGGGGGGGACAGACATTCAGAGTACACACACTCACACACTCTCTCACACACACACACAGACAGACACACAATTTTTGGCCCTGTAGTGATCTCATAAGTCTATTTTTAGCCTATTTTCAATTTTGAAAAAAATAGGCTTATGAGATCACCTTTTGTCCGTGTGTGTGTGCGTGTGTGTGTGTGTGTGTGTGATTCGTGTGTGTGTCCCCCCCTAATAAAATCTAAACGGCAGGAGCGATTTCAATGAAACTCGGAATGTTCATAGCACTATTCCCGGCGACCTTGACCGTGCCCTTCAAATTTTGTTACGACTCACCAATCCAACATGGCGGCTGTGCGAAATATTTCACCAACATTCAATATCTCCGAAACTATTACCAATATTACCCTAACATTTTCTAATGTGATAGAGGGAACTACTATAAGTTCACTTATGTGACTTTTGAAAACCTGGTAACCACAAAACCAACATGGAGGCCAAGCGAATTTGCGACTTTTAAATAGACGTTTCTCGCGATTTGACCAACCAAACGCAATGAAACTTGGTACAGTATATGTTTATATATATTGTAATAGACCGACATCTAACTTCGTTCAATTGTTCACATAATCACAAGATGGCGGATGTGCGAAATATTTCACCGGCATTCTATATCTCTGAAACTATTAGCGGTATCTTCCTAAAATTTTGTACGGAGATAAAGGGCACTACTGGAAGTCCATCTATAAGACTTTCAAAAACCGGTTAACTACAAAACGAACATGGCGGCCAAGCGATTTTGAAAATTTTAAAGAGACCTTTCTCGCAATTTAATGTTCCAAGCGCACTGAAACTTGGTTCAGGAAATATTTATGCACATTGTAATTCACTGGTATCTAATTTAGTTCAATTGTTTACATAACCTCAAGATGGCGGCAGTGCGAATTTTAAAATTAAGTTTTTATTTCTTAAGATGTAGTCATGCGATCAAAGTGAAAGTTTGAATAATGAACCTACGCAATAATTTTCCTTTAATGGTACATGACTCTATGGCCTATACATTTAACAATCCAACATGGCGACCATCCGAATTATTTAGACGATACTGAATATCTACGAATCTATTTTAGCAATCAAACTGCATTTTTTAATGTTCATAGGGGCTATGAACTTAAGTTCACCTATAGGACTTTAAATAACCTGGTGATCACAAATCCAACATGGCGGTGACGCGAATTATAAATATTCACATGGACGTTTCTCGCAATTTAACCATCCGCGTTCAGTGGAACTTGGTACAGTAAATCCTTATACGAATGTTAATCCACTGGCATCTAATTTATTTCAATTGTTTCCATAACCTCAAGATGGCAGCTGTGAAAAATTTTTCTTGTGTCCTAATTATGCGATTAAAGTTTGAATACTACACGTTCACAATAATCTGCATGTAACAGTACATAACTCTAGGACCTACATATTGTGCCCAACTGGTCACGGCAGTCTGGCATCGAACTCAGGCCTCATCAGAGAAGACCAGGCAAATGGTTATGCCTAAGGTCGAACCAGTGGTCTCTAAGGGGGAGCCATTATATGGAACCCACAGAGCAATGAGAGGTCTACTGACACATAATAGTCTAGCGTGATTTCACGATTATTTAGGTGCAAATCATAGCAATTTAAAGGAAAAATTATAAGCAAAATGCAAGGGAATGTACGTTTTCAGTGCATACGAAGTCGAGAGAAGGCTAGTTTGAAGTCTGACAAATTACTTTAGCAAGTAGGCGGGGTAGGCTCGGCGCCAGTAGAACTATTTCCGTCTAGGGCGGTCAGACAGCTCAAAATTAATGACCCGGGAATTCACCAGTCGACAACGAGCAAAGCTTTGGCGGAACCAAGCCCACAAGAAATTAATTAATTACAGATAAATGGAGCATTGCAATGCAATGGAACATACACACAGATGAATGTATTCACGGAGGAGTAATTTAGGAGTGGTTTTTCACCTAAAATTACGCCTATTTCTCAAAATGACCGCATTACAACCTAACTCACGCTCGAGAGCACGAATACTTTAACCAACCAGCGGGAAATCCCCACCGTGGCGTCCCACGCGCTGAACTAAGGCAATTAATTGTAATTAATTGGCCGAAGCGATCGCCGGCACGCGAGTGTTTTTAAAACCTCCACGCCTAAATAAACAAGATGCAGATGTTATTTCGGCTGAAGACGGAGTATTTCAAGAAGGGAGTCGCTCTCACGTGTCCCGTGAACTATTTTGTGCAAGAAACCAATATAAGGGAGAGCAGCCTACGCCAAGGGGCAGTTGGAAGGCAGTTGCAGTGCAGTTGGAAGTCAGTCGAAGTCAGTGATGTAGAGTTGAAGACGTCAGACGGTCGCTCGAGTTGGAAGTTAGTCCTTTGTCTACAAGCGCTCTGCAGTAAGCACGCCAATTATTAAAATATCAGCGTACCGCCGTTGAAGACAATGGAAGCAAATTGTAAGCTTCATCTGTAATAATGAAGTGCATCAAAAGTAACTCAATGCAGATATTTCTTTATTATCTGACACAGATATAAATTCGCTACAGCGAATAAGAACTGATAATGTTTGGAACAGTTCGTATACCGGAAGGTATTGTCAATTATATGACATCAGCATCAGGAGCACTCCAGTGATGGGAGAATGGAAGTTATTGCCACCTAACCAGGACAGTGAGGTGAACGGGAGTGCAGGGAACTAGGATCGAACATCTATAAAAACGCTACTAGATTTCACGGAGACCAGCGGTTATCATAAGTTCATCGCATCTCTGAGGTCAAGCGTAGGTGAAATCCAGATTAAGGATCAACATGTGAAATGATAGAGGAAGTGTGTATAAATTGTGAAATAATAATTTAAAGGGTTAATGTGTTTAATGATTAATATTCAGTGTTTATCAGTGGTAAAGGCCACTTGTGATAATATGTGTATCATGTGTAAAAAGTGTGAATCTCAGTGTTGTGTATTGGATATCATGATGGATTAAGTCAATCATCATGGTAGAGCTCAGGCGGAGATACTGGTACATTCCAGCCAGAAGGAAACGTGAGTACACATGCAAATAATAGCATTATAATGGCATAGTTCACCATGTAACGATTAATCACTTTGAAATTAAAGATGTAATAGTCACTTACTGAACGAGTTTTCACCACTCGTTTGAATAAAGTATGACTTGGAAGGTGATTTGCTTAGGACCATTTAGGTCAAAAATAGTGATGGATCTAAACGTTAAAATAATAATAATAATAATAATAATAACTGGGGTCGGCAACCATAAAGTAAGGGCAAAGTTGGCCTAAGTAATGTTCAAATAGTGTCATGTCTAATTTAAGATACTGTCATTTGGTAAACAGTAAAGAATGTAGTGTGGAAAATAGCGAAATACGAGAGTTTTTCTCAGTGTCAGTGAAATTATGAATGAATATTTGAAATTAAAGTAAGCCAGTATATTTATACATTTGTGTTAGGAGCTATGTAAAGCTTTGGCTTAAATAGTATAACAGGAAGAACGCAGGTACCTTGATAATGGAGTCATATATGTGAAATATTGTTTAGTCGCATATAGCGTGCAGATTAACGTAGAATCCAGTGATTTACGTAAGATAAGCACGGGAAAGACTAGTATAGCTTGCGCGTGAGGTGAAAATTGGCTTAATCTTCGAGAAGTATCGCCTTTGTGCATACTGTATTTGTTACGCAGCGATTTGGATAGATTCTGTCTATTGCCAACGCTTGCATTGAATTATAGCCACTATGGACGCCCAGCGAGGCGCGGTGTGCATTTATACTTATGGTCTGCCCGAGAGGTAGAATCATATTCGTCGACGAGGAACGTGGTTCCCAAAAATATATGTTAATGACAGCTGCTGATGATAACCATGGGGTTTCATTATGATGCGCGTCTTAAAAGCCACTAGTAATCACCTTAGAACGGCAATGCTATCATTGGAATTTCACCCCTGCCATGAATGTTTAATATGAGCCATTTGAGCCCAAATACACTGTAAAGTTAGGTGTTAATTAATTAAATGACTCAATTACTTAGGACTATGCCTAGCGGATCTTGACTGTTATATAATTGTAAACAAGTTTGGCCTTGACGGTAGAGAGAGACAGGGAATGTAGACCATTTCCGTGGCAGCCATCTTGGAGAGCCGTCTGGAACGAATTTTATGGCCTGCTGAGGGAAGGGGAGGTTGGTCGACCGATCCCTTGTCAATTACAGTCACAATAGGACACTGAGAGATCTCGGTATTCAATATGCAATTAAAATATAAGTATTTTAGTGATGCAAATGGAATTAAATGGTATTTGGCAACTCACATACGTGGTTGAACCATAGAAATCAGATGATATTTGGCGAAGTTATCCTCTGAGGGGGAAAGCTGAACCAAAATAATGTAGGCATCTTCTTTAAAGTGCATTTTGCCAGTTTATGCTAATTTAGGAAAAACGGGTATGTGTTTTTCCCAGAACATGACACAGTTGTATCTATGATAAGTCCGACAAGACCCAGATAATCGTTATATGGTGAAACTATAAATATTCTATCCATGTTTATGTTTATTTTATGATTAAGAAGCATGACTCATTTTCCTAGAGCGTTCATAGGGATGGAAAGAAGGAAGATGATTCGCACGACACAACAAATAATTGCTAATAAATGTAGGAAACATTGAAGTAATGCTAATTAAAGTAAATGCCGTAGGAGACGGAATAATGTCTTAGTAATATCATGTTTATGTGACGTGGTTTTTGTGTTAAGATATTTCCATTAAATAAAATTGTGTCACATGACGAACACTATGAAAACCTTGTAATCTGAACTATTATTGACAGGATATTAGAAGTAGGTTTGAGTGCATTGTAGCGCTATTTTTAAGGAGAAAGCTCACAGAATAACCCTATTTATTTGTGGGAATTAATTGTAATTGGTCCTTTGTTTTGTATTTGTTGTACAGCCATGATTTTAGATCAGTAAATATGTTATTCATAGGAATGTTGTGTATTTCCTGTAGAGTAGTTACCTGGTAGACTCAAATCCTGAGCATGTGGTCGTATTGTGGGCAGGAACGTCCCATACCTCGAAAGACCGTGAGCTAGTTGGGATACGAACACATGGTCCACATGGTGACAATCGGGTACAATATATAAAATCCAACATGGCGACCATCCGAAATATTTAGTCGGTTCTCAATATCTACGAATCTATTACAGCAATCAAACAGAAATTGTGTATGTTGATAGAGGCAATTAACATAAGTAGGATATATGAAAATAGGCTGTATAGTTCTTCACGGAATTACTTGTTTATTTTAGCAAAAATCGAAATTAGGCTAAAAACAGCCCTCGTATGTACTATGCGCGCGCTTTCAATAGTACAGCAGGGGGCATGGCGCGCCAGAAGCTCGGCCAAGGCCACCGCATCTGCGAATAACAAAACTGCCGCTTGCCGTTCTTACTTTAAATGAAAGACCCTGTATATCCGAAGAACAGCTATGGTTGGATAAAACAAATTGGAAGAGGATATTTTACTACCGCATCCGGCTTGCTGGAGCGATGACCTGATGACGATGATTATTATTTGGAGCCACGCAGTGCTATCAATGTTGTATCCAAGTCAAGGAGAAAATAATTCTTTCTCTGGGTATATTGATCTGTTTAACCATGAATAACGGGATTTTGAATAGAATTTCTTCGAGAAAGGTTCAGTCAGCTGACTTATCGTGCCAGTATCGTTGAAGTCGTTCTTGCTCGGGGATAATTAAGACACATGGTGATAAATATGCCTAGCTCTTTGAATGAAGAGGGAGTAAATAAGGTTTTTTTTAAAATATGCTATTTAGATTGTTTTGGTTACCAAACTTATATTAAAAATTCCAATTAAAAGAATCAAGTGTTTCAGTGAAACAATTGAAAAAAGTACGGTATTAATCATTTAACTTCTAATACGTTTAAAAAGGTGTTTTTTATAGCGTATGGCTTTTAGTGCCGGGAGTGTCCGAGGACATGTTCGGCTCGCCAGTTTTGTAGCTGCTTCGAGACGGACACCCAATGAGTGAGCTACTAAAAGTTCCGTTGGGGGAGAAAAGTTGGAATGGAAGGTCGAGGAGTTGGAAGGTAGCGGCTGTGGCCAATAGTTAGGGACCATCCCCGGCATTTGCCTGGAAGGAAGATGGGAAACCACAGAAGACCATCTTCATGGTTGCCGGCGGGGGGATTCGAACCTCCTCGCCTCCCGGATGTGAGCGACTGCCAGCAGTCATGCCGTAACGACCACGGCTAACTCACCCGGTTTTAAAATGGTATTTACCTGTTACGGAAAATATTAATATTTTCTCTAAAAGGTGGCCGACAGGTAGGAGTAAATTTTTTCATTTCAAATGATCTTGTCAACTTCATCGTTATGCTTAGGTCTACCGTTATGCGTCGCGGTTACGGCGTGTATGACGTCATCATGTTGTTCAGTGCATATGCACCGAGTCTGAGTTTACTCCTGGGGTCTGGCGTTATGCGAACGGAGACGGCGAGTGCGTGACGTCATGCAGCCCCCACGCGGGAAGCCTAAGTTAAAGGGTAATGGAGTCTGTTGAGCCTGAGTTTACTCCTAGTGTCTGGCGTTATGCGAACGGAGACGGCGAGTGCGTGACGTCTTGGAGCCCCAGCGCGGGAAGCCTAAGTTAAAGGGTAATGGAGTCTGTTGAGTCTGAGTTTACTCCTGGGGTCTGGCGTTATGCGATACGGAGACGGCGAGTGCGTGACATCATGCAGCAGAGTGCAAAGAGTTCTGGTGCTTCGACCGAAGCGAAAAGCCCTCCTGAGCTTTTCTAACATGTGTAGCATTTGTAGCATGCGTCATTTGAAATGATATAAAGTCTAGTCCCTCAGACTGACTATATCTTTTTTATAAAAGACTTTTAATATCACTAAACTTAACTTGGAATTTTTAGCCTGCTTTTCACATTTTGCAAAAATGAGGAAAAAGTAGTCTTATGAGATCGATCCGGGAAAATGTCTGTCTGTCTATCTGTCTGTCCTTCTGTCTGTCTGTCTGTGTGGCTGTGTGTGTGTCCCCCCCTATCAACTCCTAAACGGCTGCAGCAATCAAAACCAAATTTAGTATGAGTAAAGATGTGCACCGGAATAGCTCACGCCCATATTTGAAAATGATGTCAGTGCTACCAACTGCTGAAAAAACGCACTAGAAATTTGAGCTCCATGTTGGATATCTTGCAAGGTATGCATGGGAGCTATTCAAAAAATGGCACACATGTAGATAATACTATTACAGTTTAATTTCCAGGAGGCCAACCATGACAGTGTTGCCAAAATAATTTTAAGCCTTCTGATAGGTCCAATGTTTAAATGCATATAACTTCTACACTATCAACTGGATTTCAACCAAATATTGTATGTATTATCTGTACATGAACAGATATGACTGAGCGTATTCTTAAGAGCCACCAGGGCTGCCAACTGTTAATAATTGCTCTCTCTATTTTTTAAAATCCAAATACCAATATATCAGAAAGTATGCAAGCCAACAGCTTTAAACTATGCACACGTAAATTCTGACATTTTAGATTAATTTGGAGTAACTTATATACGTCAGTTCTACCAACATGATTATAAGCCTGCTGATAGTACCAATTTTTAAATAATGTAACTTCTATACTATCAGTTGGATTTCAGCCAAATTTCGTATGTGCAATGTGTACCATAACAGATATGACTATAAGTATTGTTAAGAGCAATCAGGGCTGCCAACTGTTAATAAATGCTGTCTATATTCTTTTTACCCTAATATCAATATATCAGAAAGTATGCAAGCCAACAGCTCTATACTTTGCACACGTATAGCACCTGACATTCTAGATTAATTTGGAGTAATTAATACAAGGCGGTGCTGCCAAACTGATTCTATGCCTGCTGATATGTCCAATTTTAAAATACATGTAACTTCTATACTAACAAATGGATTTCATCCAAAATTGGCCCAACAAGATATCATAATAATTCATATTATTTCTGACCAGCACACGCATGGTATTGTTGGCAACATGCTTTTACGCGTGCTGATAGATCCAGTGTCTAACTGCGTGTAACGTCCATTGGACTTCAACCAAATTTTGTATTCTGTACCTTAAGAGGTGGAACTAAGAATATATTCAGTCAACAGGGCTGCCAACTGTAGTGCTCTATTAGGCTACATTATACCAGGTATATTTTGAACTAATTAGATATTTCGATATTACGAACTTAATTTCGTCATTATTCTAGATAGGTTCATATACTGTAGAATAATCATTGGCATGATAAGTAGGCTGTATAGTTCTTCACGGAACTTCTTGTTAACTTACCTTACCTTACTTAGCCGTTGCCACTACGGCCCACAGTAGTAAGCGTTTGCTACACTCCAAATATTGCATCATCATGACCAGAAATTGCGTAATCCTGATGACGTCATGGGTCCTTAGAGCGACCACGTGGTCCAGGAGCGGGGCATGTGCACTGCACGTGTTAGCGTGGGAAGGGGTTGACCTTTTGGCTTGTTTATGTGATTGTGATAAAAAGTTAATGGGTGTTGACGGCATGGGGGTTGTTTATTAGGATGGTAACTCGAAATTCAGACTCCTCTTCCACTCCTACAGGGGAGTTTCTTGGTTCGATTCTGTGTTTTGTTATTTAATTCCCGGGGCAGCCTGTGTATCATGGTTATTAAGTATTGATTGATTATTGAATTATATTTTGGTAATTTCCCAAGGAAGTGTAGAGAGTCTTGTGTGTCATAACTTTTGAATGAGAGTGTACGGTGAGGCACTCGACATAGCCGGATCGCTACCAGACATGTGGTGTGCAGCTGTTCCGTTTTTGCTCGCGCCGTGCGGCAAGCCATGAGAGTAGCCAGCGCATGTAGTGCATGGTTGTCGTTAAAGTTTTTGCTCGCGCAAGCTAAATAAGTAATCAGATGTTGTAATGCGACACTCTGTTTAAGTACGACATATATTACCACAGCGTGGGAGTGGAGTTGTGTTACTCCTTCTCGCTATGTTATGTCTGTTTAATTTAAATGATGTTAACATTTTTTGTGTTCTGGCTTGCTTCATGATCTCAATCTGGTTAAAGTGTTTTATATGACATGTATAACTTTGAGTGTGTGAAATGAATTTCGATCTGTTTGTTTTTAGATTCCCAGATGTCATTAGTCAAGTCTGTAATTTTTAATGCGAGAACGAGATTGGATGTCGGTTCCCAGAGCTCCATGTGAAAATGTTTAAAATAGCTTTTTGCAGTTTGATATTCGCAATATATAAGAGCACATAGCTATGAAGTAACACTTAGTTTCAAAGCAACTCAGTTAACAATCAACATGACCATGTATGGAAATCTTTTAGTTAAGCTCCAGCAGCTCTATGAGATAAAATCTCTGAGAGAACAATCAGAGAGGCTGGGGCTAAACTTCGCAGTGAGCGCGTTCAAAGTGGAAGAGGACGTTTGGTTCAACGGGCTTAGCAATCTTCAGCAGGACATGTATAATTGCGAGTTATTGGAAATAATTCGAGACCGCCAGCATTGTAGAGAGTTGACGGCGGATGGCGTAACCCCCCACATATTGGGGGTGATCATTCAGCGGCTGGAATCAATCGACTCCGACAGTATCGAGCTGCTCGATTTTCCACCGCTGGAGGAAGAGAGTGTGGGGGGTGAAGATCGTATGGATGCCGAAGAAGGTGGAGAAGAAGAAGAAGAAGAAGAAGAAGAAGAAGTCCAAATGATTAATTAAATGGACGTTGGACAGTGGGTGTTGAAAAAAAAAAAAATAATAATAATAATAATAATAATAATTTGTGTGGTGTAAATCATTTTTAAAAATATATTTATTTGATCATTTGTGGTTTACATTAATTATATAATATGAATTAGTGAAAAATGATATGATCTTCGTTCATAAAGTGGTAAGTAGTTCTTTTTCCAACAAGCGGCAGAGAGAATTGAAGATGCTGTGTTGTTTGCAGAGTGGAATATGCTGGTCTTGTGCACGGGGTAAGTACAATCATTCTTTTCTTTCTTGCGTGTGTTGGTTTTAGTGAGCTGAAAAATATATATATAGAGACACATTAATAATAATAATAATAATAATAATAATAATAATAATAATAATAATAATAATAATAATAATAATAATAATAATAATAATAATAATAATAATAATAATAATAATAATATCTTTTGTGAGGAATAAAAAATAAAAATAAAAAAACTTACACTGTTCTAATTATAAGATATTTTTGTTGGGGATCCAAGAGTTGTGAGTTGAATCGAATCCAAGCCAAGATACGAAGGCTCGGGTTCCTTTTCTACGTAGTACTTTGTCGACTAAGTAAATATTAGGATGTTTTGTTCGTTGTAACTCTGCTTCGTAGAACGCACCAAATATTGGGATATTTTTATTATCTTTTAAAAGATATGTTCGTGGATTAGTATTTTGAACTTTATAAATTGTAAATAATTCTGTTGTCCAATTACCTTCGTACCCTTTACTGAAGTGTTTCTTGATTTTTGATATTCTTACAATGTCGCCGATTTTATATTTTGGTTTTCTTAAAGTTTCATTATATTGTGTTGGCAAGCGGGGTGGATTGTTTCTTTTCACATCATTAGGTTTCATGCCAATGCTGCGATGTATTTTGTGATTATACTTTACTAGTAACTCAGGCAAAATATGTACCCATCGGTAAGAACCTCGTGTTGTGAATTCTTTCCACATCGATTCCTTAAGAGTTCGATTAAATCTTTCTATCACACTCGCTTTAATGGAGCTGCCAGTGGAATAATGCTTTAGATTTTGTTTCTGAGACCATGTTTTGAATTCACTGTTATAAAATTCCGTTCCTCGATCGGTGTGAAAATAATTGGGCAATCTTTTACTTTGAGAATAAACAAATTTTAAGCTTTTCACAATCTCACTTCCTTTTTTGGTTTTAAGAGGAATTGCCCATGCATATTTCGAGTAAACGTCAATAATGGTTAATAAATATTTAAATCCATTATTCCATTTTGCAAGTTTGGACATGTCCACAAGGTCAGCTTCATGGAGGTCATCGATTCCTTTGCTAATAACACGTCGTCTTTTAAACTTTTTTCTAAGCGGTGCGTGAAGTTCTTTTGCAATTTCTCGTCTGATTTCGTTCATAGTTATTTTCCAAACAATGTTTTATAACATACTGTGCATTGTTTTACAAACGTTGGAATTTTTATTCAATATATCCAGCATTTCTTAGTTCTTCTTCTATTGCAAAGATTTCGCTGTCTAGTCCTGTGTGACCTGCAGCTTTCGATGCAATTAATGTTTTAAGTCTTGATACCAATTTGTTTGGTTCATTCCAGTGAACGAATTCAATATTGTTTCCGCCTTCAAATTTCCAAATGGCTTGTGGCGCGATGTGTTTTTTTTGACCATATCCAGTATGCATTGTAGTATTTGCTTCTTCATTTTCATCTGCTGTTTTTATAATTCTATCTATGTCTTCAGTGAGAAGGGGTTCAATTATATGTCTATACTTATAAGATTGCGTTCCTCTTGGAGCTGCATTGCTTGTATAATTTCTTTTGTGCACGTTTGAAACATTTAATAATTTCAAATATGAACTTAAATCACTCCTATCTATTAGAGTGGGGTCTGGTACTTTCCTTTGAATCAATTCAAGTAGACCTTCTGTAATAGGAAATTTTTCACCGCCAACTTTTATCCACTTTTTATCGAAGAAAACTCGTTCGCGTCCCAAGTATTGTTTATCATTTCTTATCGTTATACCAAATGTTCTATCCACGTTTTGTTTAATGAACGGATCAAAGTAGCGGTTAAGTAGTGAAATTATTTTGATGCTATCTCCATCTTCTTCGTCTGAAGTAGCAGTGGATTCAGAATCGTCATATTTTCCTTTTCTTTTTCGATTTTCTTTATTTTGAGTCGACGTATTAGCAATAGCTACAAGTTGATTTAATGAACTTGTTACTGGTTTAAAGTTAGTCTCTATATCTAATTCTTTTCGTCTAACATCATCTTGAAGTGAAAGATACTTGTCTTTAACATCTTTTTTTAAGCGAAAAAGTTTATCCTTTACTCGACTTTCAGCTTTAATCTTTGAGCTCTTCTCCATGACTAAACGGAAATTGTGGTTGTTTTACTTATTTATAGTATATTCAAAATCGATTTGAAGAGGAAGATCATCAGTTTTATGTTTTTTCGGGTCTCTAAGTCGAAACTGAATTTCATCTTGCTCTTCAACGACAATATCACTGCCATCCAGTTCAATCTCTTGACGTATATTTAAAATTGCATACACAATTGGAGATCTTGGTGAAACAAAAATTGGTTTTAATACACCTTTGTAGGGAAGTTGGTACTGTATGTTATGATTATGAAGCGTGTATACTGGTGAATGGATTGATGGTGTGTTGGAGAATTTCAGAATAAATTTCGATAAGTTCTTTTTCTTTACTTCATCTTTTAATATACCATATTCTTCTTTGGATGCAGTAAAACTTTCGAGTGGTTCTTTGTTAACCATTTGCTCAATTTTTTCCAGTTCAGTTTTTAACTTGTTATATTCTTCTTTGGATTCAGCAGCATAACTTTCAAGATCTTCTTTTTTAACAATATTGAGATTGTTAGCAACACCCTCAATACGAGTTTGTAAATTGCTTAAAATTTCTTTTAGTTGATTAACTTCAGTTCGTGACGCAGCATAGTGTTCTACAAACCGTTTATTTGTCACGTCTTGGTCGTTAACAGGGAACTCAACATTTGTTTGTTTTTGATGTTGTAGATTGTTTACAGTTTGTTTCAATTGATCAAATTCATGTTGGGAAGCGGCATATTGCTCAACAAACGTCTTATTTGCAACATCGTTATCGTATATGGGGTTGTTTACGTGAGTAATTCGTCTACTCATCATATTTAAAGTTCCACCATCGTCTACGTTTAAAACGTTTTGTTTATTAAATTTAGCGATTAAGTCTTCTAGATCTTTTCGAGAGGCAGCAAAGTTTTCTAAGTAATATTTGTTTATTGCATCTAACGAATCGATTGGTTGAGATATGTTTGTTATTCTTCTATTTAACATATCTACAGTTTCATCATCTCTGTTTATATTCAAAAGAGATTTTTTAATTTCATCGAGTTCATTTGTTACATGAGTTTTAAGAAAAGAATACGTTACCGCATCTTGATTTTGAATTGGATCTTTAACATTTCTTATTCTTTTGTTACCCAAGTCGAGAGTATCTTGATCATACGGAAAGTGATCTTCTGAAAATTCTCGCACTAAACCATGAATGAATTCTACTCGTTGTAACACTTATGTTATTCGGGTCTCAAGATATTTTTTTATATTCGATGTATGTTGCTGCATTGCAATAAGGTTTACTGCATCATTTGCAGATGATGGTAAAGCTAAGCCCGCGAGACGTTTGTTTTGAAAGTCAAGTTCTTTTTTCTCTATTTTACAAATTGAAAAAATTAAACCTTTAAGCTCGTTAAAGTTTCGTTGTATGTCTTCTTTAGACTCGATTTTATTTAGCTCATTTAATAACTTCACTACATAACCTTTGTTGCATGCATCTTCAACATGTATTGGCATTCCAACATTTTTTAACCGTTTGCCGTTAATACTTAGATGTCCGTCGCTTGTTGTTGTTGTTAGTTGATTTTCATATTGCACTAGCTTATCATCAACATATGATTTAGTTGCAATATCATGTCGTGAAGTCGGTCGTCCGATAGACACATTATTGGTTTTGTTAAACGATGTCATAGTTAAGTTGTTAACCACGCAAAAGCTATAACACGAATGGCCATTTACCTCTTTTTGAAGTCATATTTATAACTGAAAATAAACATCAAATCCATTGCGATATCGACCATTTTGTAAATCGCTATCTTTATCGATAACCAAAAAACCAAACTTAGAGTTTTGCCAACAATACGAACAAATATCAAAGAACTGTTCATAGCTCATATCTGTATTTACATGATCGTTATATACGTGACGCAAGTTTGTTCCGTCTTGTTTAAAAAGAATTAAAAAATTAGCGTTATCTCTAATTAGATGTTTAGGTATACAAGAATATGTTTGACAAAGATAAAATACGTCAACGTCGTGATGACGACCTCTACTGAAATAATCTTTCATGTGTTGTTGTTTATTGCTGGCTACATCATCAAAAACAAATATAGAGTTTTTTCTAGCCATTTCTGGAGGCATTACTTCATCATTATCGGAAAAAAAATCACTTTTTATTTCTTTTATGGAGTCCAAAAACTTTTTTAATTCAACATATTTACTTTGAGCAAGTGATTTAGAATAAATATAAACGTTTTCAAAACGAACTCCATTTTTGTGGCATAATAAATTTAGCATTACGTTTGTTTTACCGCAGTTCGATGGACCGCAAATGATACATCGAATTGTGTTCGGTAGTAAAACACCATGCTTTCTTTTTTCACTTTTACTCTGGTTTTCAGCATTAGTAAATGAAATTACTGGTAGAGTGTTTGACTGCTTAACAAACTTCAACATGTCTACGTTTACGTCTGAGAATGCACACTGCACAAAAAATCACATCACATCAACATATATTGCTTCCACACGTATCATAACTTGTATTATGTGGAATAATAGTAGGATTTTCAGGATTTAAATCAACGTTGCCGACGTAAAACCCTCTTATATATGGACAATATGGCGCCCATTTTTCATGATCATTTAAAGCATTATCGTTTTCCCTCCAATTTTCAATTTCAATCTTACAGAATATACATTTCACCTTATCACCATGTCCAGTATAATAAAACCCTGCTGGTGCTAAACAAAATTCGTTTGGACAGGGAAGAGGCCAATTTTGAAAAGTTTTAAGTCTTTCATATTCGCATTTCAATTCTATGCTAGGAGAAATATTGTTTACGTAGGGGCAAGAAAAAGCCCATTTCTTATGTTCTTCAAACGGATCATCATCTTCTTCCCAATAACTAAGTTGCAGATTACAGAAAGCACACCTAACCATATCCTTATATCCAAAATAGAAAAATCCTGCAGCTGCTAACCATGCAGTGTTCGTAAAACTGTCTGAAGACCAGGTCTTAAATGTTTTTAGCCGATCTCTTTCAGATTTTAAATTCATTTCTTTTTGACTCAATATCATTTGCATTAACTGTTTTTTGGAATACTTTACACAATTAAAATACTTCATGATGCTGGTTTACTTCACAAAGAAAAGATGTTCACCACACAAAGCTAAATGCGAACTGACATGAATCAACAAAACACGTTGACTAATATGCACGTGTTGGGTTGGCCGAGCGGTCTAAGGCGTTAGACTTAAGATCTAATTTTCAGAAATTGAAAGCGAGGGTTCGAATCCCTCACCTGACAATATTATTATTATTATTATTATTATTATTATTATTATTATTATTATTATTATTATTATTATTATTATTATTATTATTATTTTATTTACATGTAGAGTGAGGAGGTAATTGATCATTAATAAGAACTTTCATATGAAATGGTACAAAAGACATTTTTTTTTTTCTTCTTTATTCATTTAGAATTACAATTAATACAATTTTATTTCTCTTGAAGTAATCTCATTCTTTTTTTAGTTGTCCAGATGAGTGTGGCTGTGTTGAGATGATCTTCTTCTTTTTAGTTGTCCAGATGATTATTTTCTGTAGACAAAAAAAAGATACACTGTGTTAAAAAGCAAACTAAAAACAAAATATGTATAGCTGTCAACTACAGTAGTAGATCTAAATTATTCACCTTTTATAGATAGCGATTACAGTTGTCACATTTGCAGCGAAGATGAAACAGTTGAAATTTCCTCTTTAGATGATCTGGTAGATGTTCCCACTCTAGACGAATTCGTTGTGGTTCATATATAGTCAGCACGTTTATAGGAAAGTAGTTCCAATCAAACTTATTAAAACCTCGAAGTCCACTGTTTCGAAACTTGTTTATTATCGAACACACGATTTTCATGATGCCATCAGAAGAATTTAACCAATGTTGAACAGCATTGACGTTGAATTTAGCACAACTATTGCTTCCCATTGCTAGAGATGGTAAATGTTTTGGACAATCTGTAGGTAAACGTTGGCTATGCCTCAACATTAGGTCTGACATTCCATCAATCGTATTAAGATCGAATAATGAGTCTGGGGAAAGTGCTTTTAGTGCAAACAAAGAAAATTCCTGTGGCAAATTATATACAACTAAATAATCATATTTATTCTTAATAGACTCAAAAAAAGAAGAAAGAGTTTTTTCACAATATGCTGCAACCCATGTGATCACGGGGCTGAATGAAAGTATATTGCCGTTATTTAACATACAGTAAGCAAGTTCCAAACTGCCGTTTGGTAGCTTGCGAATGTCTGCAACTATTGGTTGCTTCTTATTCCACGTGCCAGCATCAGTAGAAGGAGAGTTTGTTGTTGTCAATTCCATGATTGCAACTAAAGTGAGAATACTTGTTTACTTGCTTGCTTATAACTTAGCAAATATTGGTTTAGATAATTACTTCATTCGTTAATGGTCTGTAAGATATTTGACGATCATGAATAAGAACACAATAAAGAGTTGTATCTTCAGGTATATTCTCACTTGTCTCGATTTCAATTCGCACATCGACTGAAGATGTCTTCACTGCTTCCACTTGTTCGAGACAATTAATTACAATAATAGGACAAAGAGACTTAAATTCATCTCGTGAAACCAGAGTCTCTGAACGAACATCATCGATCTGATAATATACATTACGAAATTTAACAAACATGTCATACAACTCGCTGTAGTCATTTATGGCAATTTCAGAAGTTGGCATTTCATAGGGATAAAAAATTGAATTTAAAAAAACTCTTATAGATTTAATGTTACAATGGTCGAAATAGGAAGAGCATGTGTTTAGTAAATTTCTTCTAGTTTGAAAACCTAATAAAAATTGACGCGGTTTTTGAGTTTCAGAAGTTGTCATTACAGTCCAACTATATTTAGTTGTTCTAGGAAGAGAAGGCAAGACGTGAACATCCCACGATCGATAACCAACCTGAATGGGAATATTTTTCTGCATTAGTTTTAATCTTTTAATTTGTTCTTCGTCTGATAATAATAAAACGGGAATTTTTAGATAAACTTTAAATAACTTGACCTTAGAAAGATCGTTTTCGGTTGTCGATTGCAACGCACGTGCGTCACTTGACGATCGGAGAAGTATTACCTCATGCTTGCAGTTTAAAATCGGCTTTCTGTAATCCTCTGCTATTCCTAACAGGTTGCTTAAAGGAAGTATTATATGAAAACGTTTTGTGTTACTATCAACAATATTTGCTTCACTTGCTGGCGTTGTTAAAGAGGGAAAATAACCGGCATTTTGTAAAGCTGTATATTCGTTTTTTGAATATGATGCAAAGGTTTTTATAGAACTTGTTATACCTAGATGGCGTGTACGATCAATTTCTTTACCATTTAACGTGATGCGAATTTCGCTAAAAAGATTAGCCCCAAAATTTTGGTCAGGATGCGCTGTAGTAGAAGCAGCTGGATTTATGTTAGAAGTAATAATTTGACCTTCTAAGTGAAGAACACCTTCTGATAATAAAACTATGTTTTCTTCATTTTGAATCGGTATTCGTATTTCATCATTATTTTCGAATTTATTAGCTGAATAAGGTTGATAAACTCTTTCTTCTCGTCGCACAACTCTGTTGTCAACCTCTCTTTTATCTGTTATGTTAAACATGTTAACAGCTTCAACTATAGATAGAAACTAAATAAGATTAACAATTGCATATATATTTATATTGAAATTAAAGTACGCGATAGCCTAAAGACTGTAAGAATTGTTTGTTGTTACTCGATAACTGTTTCTTAGATTTCAAGGTGCGATGTCGTTGTTTGTTTTTTTTACAAATTTTAGCTGATTGATTTATATTATTTTTTCGAATCAGAGTCGACTTCTTTTTTTTCAAACTTTGAGTATTATATAGTATAACCATATTTGTGATTGTTTTCTAGTATGCTTACTCAAGTAGAATGAAAACATAACAGTATTTCATTACTTTATATAGCAAGATATCGTGCTGGACGAATAATTAATTCTACAGTTAAATCTTCATCTTGCAAATCAATGAGCTGTTGAAGATGATCTTCAAGTTGCACAGATACATGTTGAATAAGCTTGGTGTTCATGGGCAAAAAATTAATCGTTGTTGGTTGTACAACAATCGGGTAACCAGCAGGAACATGAGCTTTAAAATTATATAAAGAGTGTGTTGGTTTATGGTTCAAATAAGAACTCGTACCAAGCACAAGGTTGCAACATACTCGAATACTATTAACAGTGTTAATTTTAATCATATATTCAGAATGATGAGTTGTGTTTGCCTTGAACTTTCTATGAGAAAAGCCTAACAAATCTGCAATAGAATCTGCAACACCAAAATCTATAGCAAACACTTTCGAATGTAGTTTACAATGATAAAAGACTTTATCATAATTAATATAAAATGATGGGAATTTGTCTTTGTCGCCTAATAAATGTTCAACTAATAAATCATCAATCTTTTCACTTAATTGTTTTAACGTATAGCTAGCATTGGGTATTATTAAAATCGCTCTATCCGCTTCGTTCAACTTTATAGCCAAAATGTTATTATTCTCGTTAATTGCAAACTTCATTATCGATTCTATTTTTCGATGAATTTCAATTTCTCTTTTATTCTCTTTAGGGTAAACTTTCTTTTCAATACCTAAAGGCCCTGCTACACTGTTGGCTACAGTGAAATCAATATTAAACGGGGAAGACAAAACGAGACGGTTGTCTCTTTTTCCATCTATATCCTCTTCCACATACAATTTTGTTTTTTCTAAATGTTCTGGTATAAGTTTCGACAATGAGTGATAACTAAGTAAATCATCAAAAGCTGAGGCTAGATCTTCAAATTTATAAATACCCGGTGGTACCACTAAATCAATTGATAAAAAATTAGTAAAATGAATGCGAAATTTATTATTTCTGTTGGTAACATTTCGAATAGAATTAGATGTATACAATCCTGCAAGTCCTATTTCAAAAAACTCTGCTCCTACAAGATGAATCGGGTTCTCCAATGTAACATCAATCTTCGAGCCTTTACCTTCAAGAGTTATCCGTCTTTCGAAAGCCATCTTTGAAATGTTTAAAGACGGTCTGTGTTTCCCTTATTTATACAATACAAGAAGACTAAACATAAATGTCCACAAATCGAAGAAGTAATCGATTGATATGAATGAAAATTATATTGTAGATAGCAATTTTTAAGATATGTTAAAATTTCAAATGGTGGTCTTAAATTACCAATACTATCAAAATAATGCACATATTTACCATGTTTACTGAAAGCTACCCAATGTGAACCGGATTTATCCATCGGTTCAAGGTTAACAATACAGTTTTCATTTTTTCGAGGATATCTTGGTAACGTATCTCGCATAAAGACTCCTCTAAAATTTGGAATCTTTAATTGATGTGCGTATTTAGCTAAATCGAAATTACTTAATGCTTTATTTGGTATTTGGTTAATTATCTTTTGTATGCAGGAGGATTTAAATAAATGCCTTGACCTCCTTTTCCTCGCATTGCTTCTATCATTCGATTGTGTCTTTTCATTTCTTTTAGTTCTTCTTGAGCAGCTTTCGCCTTGTTTATAGCAGACGCCACCCCTGCTGCTCCGCCTGCTAGACCCCCCAAGCCCGACAAGGCTGCAAATATCGGAAGTAGGGGTAAAATACCACCTTGCTTTTTCGATGTTCTTCTTTTTTTTAATCTTTTCTTGTTTTTTTTTTATTATTTAAGTTTCGCTTACCTCCTCCAATCTTAGACTTAGCTTTCATGATGCCACCCACTGTTAGTGCAGCCGCTCTCTCTCCAAATGATGCGTCACGGGATTTTACACGAGACCAAGCTTTTGAAGCTAAAATTTCATCAGCCTCTCTTCTTTTGTTTGAATCTTTATGCTTTGCGTAAGCAATGTCGTGCTCTTTGCACGCTTTATCTAATATATTTATTCCTGGATCACCACGGCTCAATCGCTTTTCTAATTTTGTTCCTGGTCCACAATATTCATATCCCGGGATGTGTAATTCCACGGGTAAATTATCAATAGTTTTATTAAGTACACGACTGATTAATGATCCACTTCCTGTTCGTTTATATTGAGTGGTAGAGTTGCTCCTCTTACAACGCACCATTACTAAATGATATGTAATATAAAGTAATTATACATATATATATCTGGAAAATGGGAAATGGTGGGGGGGGAGGTGGTTTTTTTTTAAATAATACACACAAAATTTGGGTTATTATTTATTCTTTTTTCATAAGCAAAGGAACACACAAAAAATTAGTAATATTACCGGCATAAAAGTGTGTGTGTGTGAAAGAAATAAAGTAAGTGAGATGAACTGCTTTAATCTCAATTTGTTTCTAATCATTTTTCAGAGAAAAATGACCAAACGGTAAAGTATCAATTCCGTTTTCAGTTATGTGTCTTTTATCTTCGTTTGATGAAATTGCCAACTTATTTTGCCGAACAGTAAATACAGAATGAGATTTTGAAATTATACAAACTTGAACTTTGTTGACTTTTTCTCTGTTATAAAGACACTTTCGATACTCATCAATATTCATACTTTTACTCACACTCTTCTTAATGCCTTTAGCCTTACACAAGCTATTCATTTCATCACACAATTTTATTGCATACATTTTGGGTCGTAACCCCACAAATTCTTCAACAATCCTTCCAGCATTTTCATCTTTCATTAAACCAATTTCACCTTTATTTTGTCTCACAATGCCAAAAGGATTGTTTGTTTCATAGTTTCCAGTATCAAACAAATTTGAATGTTGTTTCATGAACTCATAAATATCATAATAGAATATATACATAAAACTATCGGTGTCTGTGTATAACAACCTCACATTTGATTCAGGATTTGCTAAAATAACATCGTAATGAAAGTCATTCATTTTACATTTAGACAAATCTAATATAGATGCACCAACATATACTGGTTGATTGTGAAAAATCTTTAGTCTACTCATCTCGATGACCATACATTGTTCATCGAATATAATTCTATGTTTAAAATTAGCCTTAGCTATTAAAGACCTAGCACCACGAGCTCCATGCCATTTGGTGACCCATTTGATGTCCCTTAACTTCCTCACATTCATCAGTGAACGACCAAAAATTGCATTATTCATCAATTTATAAAAATTCTTTTCAAAATCATTTTTGGCTTGTTTTCGTTTCTCTGTGTTCACATCAATATATGGTTTTAGCCATTGGCTCTGATTGAATTCAATTATTCTGTGAATACGATCTAATTTCATTCCTAGTAGAATACATTGCTTTAACAATCTATAATGCAAAACATAACGTTCTTTACTATCTAGGGTAGCCATTAGCTTTGTCAACTTTTCGGGACATAGAGGGTAATCTGAATGTTTGTCATGTAACTCTTGAGGATAAGTCAAATCTACTTCCAAAATATATCCAATTTCTGAAGTATCATCAATAGTTAAAACATCAAAGCCTTCAACATTTGCAATCCATTTAAAGCCACCCGTTGGAAGATATTCCATCATCGCATATCCATACAAATTATTAACGTCAAAGTACATTATGTAGGACTCTTGCTTTTTCTCATCATAAGTTTTCATATACTTATTATTAGCAATCGCATGTCGTGTTATACACTGAACATTTCCTCCTCGAATAGATCGTTCAAAAAAGTGTAACATATCAATATCTTGAAGCAATTCAAGTTGAACGTTGGTTATCTTTTTCATAGCACACCAAGACATAGATGGAGCAGTGTAAAAATGAGCTGCATCAATGCCATAAGTTTCCATGCCATTCGATCTAAAATTTTCAAAGACATCCGCCAAAAGAAGTGTGTCAACTTTTAAATACAAATCTGCGTATTCTCCTAATGTTTGACAGGAAAACGTTTCCCACACCGATTGAGCAAACTCATACTCTTCATTCGATATTGTTTGATCATTAAGACTGCTATAAAACTTGGATATTTCAGGTAATTTAGTTTCGTTAAGAACATCCATACTCGTGACGTATTCATAGGGAAACACACCTTTTCTCGCAGTAAGTCGAAACTGTGCATCATCATTAAAATAACGTCGTGTTATTTGCTTTGAATCTTCGCTTAACGAAGATGAACATTGATCTAGTGAACAGGACAAGAAATTATATGTATCGAAAAATCTTAACTGAATGAATCCATTCTTAGCCCGTACATACTTTGTAAACCCTTTGTAACGTTCCATATTCATCGCTAACAATTTTATATGACCAGGATTATGTAACACCTCTCCATCACGTTTCTCGCAAATTTCTTTAATTATAAAATGTCCATCATAGGCTGTTAGATTATGAAATGCTATAGGCAAAACCTTTGTTACTTTGTAATTTAAATTACAACTATTGTGTGCGCTTCCTCTATATTTTCCAGTTAAGTGACAATGATCGCGTACT
This sequence comes from Meconema thalassinum, assembly GCA_946902985.2. Classification (NCBI taxonomy): domain Eukaryota; kingdom Metazoa; phylum Arthropoda; class Insecta; order Orthoptera; family Tettigoniidae; genus Meconema; species Meconema thalassinum. The sequence goes on along the minus strand of OX336388.2, from coordinate 2,092,632,577 downwards.
TTGAGTTCATTAACTGCAATCGGTTTCTCGCAAATGTGACACATTTTACTTGACAAAAATAATCTTTCTTCATTTTCGGTCATCTTTAACATTGGCTTAACCGATAAGTAATATGTTTGAAGTTTATCCACAATACTATAAAGTTCCTTTACAAACAATTCAATGCAATTATTTCCCCTAAAGAGCTTGAAACTGCACAATTCACTATCGAAATTACAATGAAGGTATAAAGAAATGCTGTAAGGAATATGTTTATGTGTTAAAGTAGAGTTATGATTGTCACTATTTGGAAAACATGAGGAAATTGGAGACAAGAGGCATTCAGTGTCTGCATATATTATAAATGGAACTGTATCTTTAACTCGGAATTCTGTAAAATTAACAAATCTTTGTTCATCAGTCGGCATTATGCTTTTTGCAACAGGAAACTGTTTACAGTCTGCAAAGTGAACATTTAACTCATCCTCAAGAAAATAATATGACAAACAACGTCTACATATATAAATCCTTCTGTGAGTGCTAGTGAGGCTTGAACGCACAAGGCGAGCAAGATTTCTAATTAAACAAAAGTGATAACTTTCACTGTTTCCAATCTGCAACATCAATAAGTCTACACTCCTTTCATATACTTTATCTGATACATACAAAGGTACAATAGTAAAAGTTTTTTTTCCTTTTACTTCGTTTGTTCCCATACATACCCAATTGTTTTCATCATATTGTGCTCCAAACACATTTACAGAAATATTGTTTTGGTTTTCAAACTTGTTTAAATATTTCATTTCCATCGGAATTGGAATACCATCTAAATTTAAAACATCTCTGTAATTAGGATAGGAAGAAAGATGATTCACGTTTCGAGTTTTTGGATACAAACCAGCAACCACACTCCACGCAAAACAAGCTTCCTTTGTATCATACAAATTTAGCACTGCATTCTTATTGACTATTACATCAGGCAATCGACTAGTATTGGACATTCCTACTCGAAATCCAACATATTTATTTATATTAATTCTCAAACTATGAATTTTTTCTAAAGCCCACCCGGAACCATTTGCTTCAAATTCGCTCATTTTTGTCAATGTACCTTCAATGATATTCTTATTATAAAATTCATTTAAATCAGTATACTCGAAAACTACCTCATTTTTGATAGCAAAATATTTTGTTTCTGATATGTCGCGAAGCACGTATTGTGCACACAAAACTGAATTCACCTTTAAAGCTTGTACAGTTAACGCTTTCTTAACATACTTTGTAAACCAAATATTAGCATTCGCTAAAAATTCGCGAGGATCCAAAAACTCATTCTTAACATTTGATACTGCAAGTGTGTACACTCTAGAATTGAATGCCGTTTCAATTAACTCACAGCTCAAGAAAGATTCATCCTTTATTTGAATTGTAATTTCTTTGAAATTCACAGCTTGTTGCAATATATGCTCACTAATAACTCTCCAACATTCAATCAACTCATCACTGTTCTCAATCAACTCGGTTTGAGTGTTTTCCCCGATTTGGTATGATACTGAAATAGCACCGTTTAGTTCACTTCGAAAATTAGAAACACTTTCAAATGCATTGTCCAATTGGTTTCTTATATTTTCACTGTTATTATTATGTATTACAAGATCGACCTTTCTACGTTTGCTAGGAGGCGAGGTCATTGTTGCTGTTGTCTAAGCAAATGTCCAATTTGCACTAAAGTTAATACACCACCAACACTTGGTGTACCATCACTGATGTCTAAGCATACGTCCAATTTGCACTATTGTTAATACACCACCAGCAGTTGCTGTAACATCGGTTTACCATAAACCTATAATCTTTTAAAGTATATTCAAGCCATTGTGATAAATTACTGCCTGTAATCTCCAATGAACAATGAACAGCCTCAAAAGGAAATTCATCCTGAAGTTTACCAAGCAAATTGTTTCTATACACATTCAATTTTGTTACATCGTAACACGTCATGGAAAATTCGATTTTGAAAACTTCATCAAATGTATTGTATCCGAAGAAACAAATAAAATGTTCATCTTCACATAATTCTTTCAATAGATATCTTAGAACTGTTTCTGTCACCTCTCGCTGACTATCCTCTGATTTGCTAACATTGGTAACGTAGACTGAAAATGTTGAAATTCCACTCGAAGATGTCCATTTGTTAAAACAAGCTTCTTTCTCATTACGACTCACCTCGTTATCATCTTCTTCCTCTTCTTCCGGTTGTTGAAAGCATACACGATGATACTCTATTAGCGGGTGCGATCGATGATCAGTTCCACTCAGGAAATTAACAGTTTTCCACTTCATTATGCTGGTTGTTTTATTAGTTTTTTAGATAATCTGAAAAATTAAACAAATTAAGAAATAATTAGCAACTAAATATATCAATCGTTATATCAATCAATACATAATATATATAATCCAATACTCACCAAAACATGTCGATGTGAGCGGTTCTTCAACCCAAAATACACCGTCATCAGTTTGCCTTCGAGTACTGTTTCAAAATGACTTGATGTGAGCGGTTCTTCACCCCTAAATACACCAGCATCAGTGTGCCTCCCATTGAGTTTAGTTCATCGATCTCTGATGTGCTTAATTTTGAAAATACTGCTGGTAGAAATACACTTGTTACTTCATCTTCAATGTTAATATCCACAACTATTTTTCTTCCAAACCTCGTCTGTACGGGGCGAATAATTTGGACCACATATGGTAAATCAATGACTAGTTCAGCTAGTTTCTTATTAGAATACTCAGTACAAGATGATAAGTTATTGAACTTCGTTAGAGCTTCCATCACACAATTTGTTCCTCGTCGTTGACTTTCTTTATTTCTTTCACACACACACACACACTTCGCGCAAAAGTAAAAGTTAAACTCTTCCATGCACTCATCCATTTATATATCCTTCACCCCCACCCACACTCCAGAAACCATATGCTGCAAACTAGCTTCTAACGCAATCATTTCTTTTTTTCCACTATTGCTTAAAGAAGTCAAAGATTACATTCTTAGCCAATGACGTTAAAGGTCAACTCTGTCTCACGCGAACACAGCAGACGAGATCAATCACACTGCTGCACATGGTCAAACTTGCACGGGTGTCAAATGATGGTTAGCATCCAAAGCAAAAAAAAAAAGAAAAACAATAACAGCAGCACACCACATGTGTGGATGGGAACCGCCTCCCCGCTCAGCCCACCCATCGCGGGCATAAACAAAAACATAACAGCAGCACACCACATGTGCGGATCGCTGGCACTGACACGGGTGTCAGATGACAGTTAGCATCCAAATAAACAACCCCCATGACGTCAACACCCATTAACTTTTTATCAGCTTCACATAAACAAGCCAAGAGGTCACCCCCTTCCCACGCTAACACGTGCACCGCACATGCTCGCTCCTGGACCACGTGCTCGCTCTAAGGACCCATGACGTCATCCCATGACGTCATCAGGATTACGCAATTTCTGGTCATGATGATGCAATATTTGGAGTGTAGCAAACGCTTACTACTGCCCACGTAGAGTCTTGACCGCCTCAACGATCCTCTTCCACTCCTTTCCGTCCCGGGCACGACGGCGCCAACCTCTCACACCCATCTTCCTGAGATCGTCTTCCACGTCGTCAAGCCATCCTTTCCTCGTACATCCAGGCAGGCGAAGTCCCTCTGGTTTCTGGCAAAATACCTTCTTTACAGTTCTCTCAGCTGGCATAAGTTCGACGTGTCCCAGCCATCTGAGTCTTGCTATTTTGATCTCCGTCACACACTAGGCTATTCATACATCTCGTATATCTCGGTATTCGTCCTAATACGGCATCCATCTTCTTCCTGAACAGGACCACATATCCGACGTAATATTTTCCTCTCCCAGGTATCTAGAAGGATATCATCACGTCTCATCCCATGTTTCAGATACAATGTGTCGTACCACCGTCCTATATATACGTTTCTTGCTCCTTCTGCTGATTAGACGAGATTTCAGAAGATGCTGCAAGCTGTAATTAGCCTTGTTGCCTGCCTTAATTCTTTCGTTTATTTCCAAATGCGTCTCATTTTTCTCTGTCAAGACTGACACTATATACTTAAGGATGCAACCCTTTCAAAACTATACCTTCGTATTTTTACCTGATCTCCTCCTGTATTTCTTTCTGTTCTATTCATTACCATATACTTTGTTTTGTCCTTATATTGGAACAACCCTGGTTTCAATGATTCATCTTCCAACTATCCCAATACTCACAAAAGCATCCTCTCATTTCTACTCAAAATACCCACATCGTCAGCAAATGCATTGTTCTGTTAAACAGTGTTCCATCTGGATTGATTCTATCTTCCATATTAGCCTCCTCGTTCCAGCGTAATGTTAAACAGCATGCATGATAGAGCATCGCCTTGTCTCAATCCACGAGTTGCCTTAAACTCCCAAGATTTTTCTCCTGCCAACGATACTTTCCCTCGCGTTTGTTTCAGAGTAATTTCCACCAGCCCCACAAGCTTCGCAGATATTCCTAGTAGGTGCATGGATTCTATGAGGTATGGTCTTTCAATACTGTCATATGCTTATTTTTAACTTAACCACTCATAATAGCCTAACATCAATAGGGTTAAGACGTTTATATTCTTGGTGTCGCAACAATTGAAGGTAAATATATCATGCCAACGTAAATTTCCAAAAGTAAATACTGAGAGTTTGTTTTATATGCGACGGGGACCCTCGCTTGCCCGCTCGCTCGCGTTGCGTGTCTGTCACCCGCCAGGCACTTTGCCGTTATGCGGCACTTTCGCAGCACTGAGTCATTGAGTATAAGAATTTGTAATTACCTAGTTCACAGCTGGTGCTGAAAATGTTCGCCATTCACTGCTACATATCGCAGGCACCTCTTTATGAAATTGTAATTTATTTTCTGAAGATCCTCAGCACCGATTGACTGTATTTCAGCTGTAATATAGCCTTTAAGCTCATTTATAGTGTGAGGGTTTTTCGCATACACTCTATTTTTAAGCGTCCCCCACAGATAAAAGTCACATGGTGATAAGTCTGGGCTTCGCGGGGGCCACACGTTCCGACTTATAATCCTAGTACCGAAAATGTGACGCAATTCTGTCATGGATGATTCGGCAGTGTGAGCAGTGGCAGAATCTTGTTGAAAATAAGTTGACAATCACTCTCCGTAAGTCAGTTCGTCAAAAAATTGGTCAAGGATCTCATTGAAGTACAAATTTAAGTACACATTTCTATACTCAATGACTCAGTGCCGCGAAAGCGCCGCATAACGGCAAAAATTCCTGGCGGGAGACAGACGCGCAACGCGGGCGAGCGGGCAAGCGAGGGTCCCCGTCGCATATAAAACAAACTCTCTGTATTTACTACCAATATAAACCACAACTATACCAGTTATTAATCGTTCCTAGACCTATATACAGTATTTAAGAAGAGACATAGGTCCTACTCATTTGAAATGCAAAGTTTTGAAACAATAATCTCTGTGTTGCCTATACAAACTTGTAGTTGTAACTCTTCGATCGGTCATCAAAAATTTGCTCAATGACTGGGCGGGGTACAATTTATATAACAATAATATTAATAATAATGATAATAATAATAATACCAAACAGTGGCAACATGGAAACAAAACTTGTTGAACAGCTGTCAAAGTACAAAGAATTTTCAGAACTGACCAGGAAGCAATGGCACATGGCACATGTCAGGACAGTTCCTATAATCATCTCCAGCACTGGCGTGATTCTGAACAACCTAAAGGAATCTCTCGCTGAGTTGAAATTAGATCCAGGCTCTTTTTATTTTAAGCTGATGCAGAAGACAGTCATACTGTTGACGTGTCGCATAGTGAGGCTGTTCTTGGCTAATCAAGCCTGAAGGAGTGGGGGAAAGGAGTAAATCGACCAAGTAATGCAGTCACCAAGAATTTGCTCCTTGTGATGATGTACTTATTTATTATTTTTTAGCTAATAATAATAATAATAATAATAATAATATCGTATGGCCTCGGGTGCCGGGTGCAAGCTTTGCTATTTGACACCCAGAGGGTAGCTTGCGTGTCGAATTTCGTTGTTCCTTGAAGCACTATTAAAGTCAAGGGGTTAGATATCTAAGCTCCTTGAATACTATAGCGCTTTCTAGTAGAGAAATAAGGAGCTGTGTGTTGGCGGAAACTCCCGAGATTAATTTTGCCATTATGAACACAACCTACTGAATTCAAATGGGTTCTTTGACATGTCAACATCGTATGGCATGCGTGTCGTAAATTTTGCCGCCTTTCAAATATCACTTACCACGACCAGGAGTGAACCTGCAAGCTTAGGGTTAGTAGACTGACACGTTGACCACTCACCCACCTTGGCAAGCTTTTATTTAGCTTATGGCTAGAGATACAGGAAAATGTATATAAGTTACGCATATCCAAATTCTGGAAATAGCCAATAGTCTCTGGGGTCACGAGAGCAAAGTCACTAGCACTGCCACTGTACTTTCTTTTGCTGCACTCGGTGATGATGTGCTGGATCGTCTGTTCTGTAGCCCCACAGTCACACTCAGGCGTTGAAATTCTGTTCCACTTGTAGTGGAAGGCTGCACAGTTCCCATGGTTGGTTCGTATCCGGTTCAATATGGACCTTAGTCTACGAGGGAGGTTGAAACCAGGTGGCGGAGTCTTCTTCACAGGAGGCATAGTTGGACAACATTTGTTCTTGAGTATCTTCTGCCACTCAACGAAAGTTTGGTAGTTGCTGTTCCTCAAGTTCATGGCATCTCTTGTTGATGGTTTTTTGGAACGCAGGCGATGTACTGTATATCTGGGATTGTAAATGTTTTCTTTCAAGCAAATATGCTGAGAATGTTTAAGCGCATGGGCAAAATAAATAATAATAATAAGTAAATCAAAATCCTGAAAACAAAACATAATATATTAGTAATTGTGGGGTAACAAAAGTACGGTGCTTTTCAGTCGGTCAACACGAATGTACCCAAAAAGAGCTGGAATATGCCCTAAACCTGAAATAAATTACATGAGATTAATAAATACACTAGGATGACCAGTTTCGATCTTCAAGCGATCATCATCAGATCCATTACACTTAGGCTATAACATCTATGTTTGACAACACAGGTGAAATATATTTACAATATATACAATTATTTAGTTGCAGTATTGGTAATGCAACTGTCTGTGTAAACTAAATGTAGTATATCTGTTGTTAGGTGAAATGCTAAAATGGTGATAGAAATCCAGAGTTTGTCTGTTTGGGGTGACTATATGTTTGTGAAAAGTCAACTATCGTTATACTGTAATATTACAGGCCACTACTCACCTGGTTGTCTTCCTGGCTGGAGCTTCGATCAGTTTCGTGTTCACTCTTGCGCCAGTTGAGGTCGACTGATCCAGGGTGTTAACTGGGCGAAACTGGTTTTTCCTCCCCCCCCCCCCCCTCCCTCCTTGTTCCTATGTGCTGTCTGAGCTCAGTGCAATGTGTATTTGTGTGACGTTGCCAAATCTAGATAGGATATATGTTATTGAATACAGGAAGGTCTACAACTATTAAAGACCATCGAACTGTCTTCGCCATGCGTGGACTAAAAAGGCATTCGTACTAAGCACTGCCCGATCTTTTGAAGACGTCCCGGCACTTTTAATACTGGGTACATTTGTGTTGACCGACTGAAAATCACCAAACTTTTGTTTACTTAGGCAACACTGAAAAATGGCTTCAAACCCCACAATAATAATATTGATGGCTTTGCCTCACAAGGACGAGTGTCCCAGGCCCCAGAGCAGAGTGATATTTTTGCAACGCCAGGAGTCGAATCCGGAGTTCAGTGATGATAGTGAGGAGTACTAGCCACTACATCACGAGGTGGTCATGTACTCTACATGAATAAATGTGAGTTCATTCATCACTGAAGAATTGGTGAATTACAATGTTTTAGATCGGGAAATTTAAACACCGACAGTAGTGGCTACGCTGGCTAACGCGCAGCATTAGGTCATGGGGCCAAGCTCTCTGCTGACTCGGTAGACGCGTGGGTTCAAGCCCCACCGTCGGCCGTCCTTGAAATGGTTTTCCGTGGTTTCCCCATTTTCAACACCAGGCAAATGCTGGGAAGGTACCTTCTGACAGGCCACGGCCGTTTCCTTCCACGTCCTTGCCCAGTTTCATTCACCATCATTCATTTAATCTCTCATTAACTCCTCTCATGAGGTTGGCGTCAGGAAGGGCATCCGGCCGTAAAAACCATCGCCACAAAGACTTCCATCGCATGTCATCCCCGACCCCGTTGGAAAACGGGAATAATAAGGGGTAGACATACATACAGATCGGGAAATTTAAACACATTAATTTGGATGCAGGTGTCTACAGATGACGTATTAGTTATTTATAGATTGCATTATTGAAATGAATCACCTACAGAATATTCACAGCTGTGCTTAAAATACTCGTATTTTTCTACTAGCAATATTTTACTACGGCATGTGTCACTTTGAGTAACTCTAGTACTGTTGTTATTCAGTCATTTAGGTCCTTTGTGGTATCGTGGTCAATTAGCCCCGTGTACTTGCTATATGGGATTATATGTATATACATAAATAAATAAATAAATAAATGAATAAATAAACAAATATATAAACAAATGAATTAATAAATGAATATGTAATTCAGTAATTAAATAAATTAATAGATAAATAAATAATTAATTAAATAAATAAATAAACAAATTAATAACTTTGTCTGTTAGCCCGTGTCGATGCCGGCCCCGTGGTGTTGGGGTAGCGCGCCTGCCTCTCGCCCGGAGGCCCCGGGTTCGATCCCCGGCTCCGTCAGGGATTTTAAAACTGACGTGAAGGGTTGGAACGGGGTGCACTCAGCCTCGTGAGGACAATTGAGTAGCTGTCTGACAGTGAGACTGCGCCCCGATCACGAATACCAAGATTAACGGCCGAGGGGACCCGACGCGCTGATCACGCGTCACCCCAATATCTGCAGGCCAAATGGCTGGGCAGCGGTCGCTTGGTCGGCCTTAGCCCGTCATGGGCTGGATAGTGCCAGGGGTTGACTTTTTTTTTGTTGTTGTTGTTAGCCCGTGTCGATGTGGTGTTTGTTGTTGTGTGTGTACTTTTAATTGAGGCTAGTATTTTGTTGGAGATTGCCTTCTGTTAGGACTACGCCGCTGGAGTGAACACCAGAAAAAACTCGTCTTAACAGATGGAGGAGCTCACTGCCCACAGACATGAATGGCTCAGGTAAGATTCGAACCCATTTCTCAGCATTGCCCCACGAGATTAAGTGTACCTTCACTCCAGCCCTCAGACCAGAATTTAATTTCTTGACAGGGTCGGGAATGATTGCTGGGAGAAATGGCAGGAGGGTACTCGCAATGCAGAGTTAAAGGTTAACTTAGATATGAATACGATAGCTGGTATGAAAAGACTCAGATGTTGGGATCATGTGAAGAGAATAGGGTAGGAGAAATTACGTAGGGCGTTAAATGAAACTATGCTACAGAGGGTAAGAGAAACAGAAGTAGAACTAGAAGGTGATGGTTGGATTAAGAGTTGAACGATTTCAAGGCGAGGGGTGAAAATCCAGAGGAGGCCGCACTTCTAACTGCTAATAGGGGGTCACTTTAGGGGACTCGTTCGCAACGGCAACCTTGCAGACTAGGCTGGACGCTGAAGGGAAACCCGGTAATAATAATAATAATAATAATAATAATAATACTAATTCAAATACCTGGGTGAATGGATTGAGCCCAACATTCGTGAAAAGGAAGCTTTCGTGACACGGATTAACAAAATGGAAATGGCTTACCATTTAACCAAAGACAATTACAAAACACGATCAATGTCCTTTAAGGCCAAACTGAGGCACTACGTTACCGTTATTCGCCCGGAGGCGTTATATGCATCAGAATGCCTGGCTATGAATAAGAAAGGCCTGGCAGAACAACTCGAAACCAAAGAGAGGAAGATTCTGAGAAAGATCTTGGGCCCGGTCAAGGAACGAGGAGAGTATAGAAGACGACACAACGATGAACTTTATCTACAAATGGAGAAAATAATGGACACCATTCGCAAAAGAAGTCTCTCCTTTTATGGTCATTTAACACGAATGAACTCTGGAAGATTGTCCAATCGAATCTGTGCCTACTTTGTGGGAAAGAAAACCAAAGGGATCTGGTTTACAGAGGTGGAAAAAGACCTACAAGAACTGGGGATATCACATGAGGACATCTTGGAACGTGACGCTTTGTGGAAGAAACTTGGGGAGATACAGAGATACAAAACCTATATTGAAAACCAGCTAGAAGTGGACCGAAGAATGGAAGGAAGCTCACCGAAGAAAAATGCGCGAATACTGGGCCATTGTGAAAGAAGAGAAAAAAGGCAGTTGAAATAACGTGGTCCATAGACGACCGAAACGATTATAAAAATCTCCTTTGAGAAGACACAATTCATGACAAACATAAAATCAGCGCCCAGGGAACTGGAGGTCGGACTAGGAAAAGTTCAGAAGGCAGAAAAGTTTAAATACCTCGGTGAATGGATAGAGCCTAACCTATCAGAGAAAGAAGCCTTCGTGTCACGCATTAATAAAATGGAAATGGCATACAACCTGACTAAAGACATCTACAATAAGAGATCGATATCCTTAAACGCCAAAATTAGACATTACTGCACTGTTATTCGACCAGAGGCTCTGTATGCGGCCGAGACTCTAACAATGAACAAGAAAGGTCTAATGGAAAAACTAGAGGCGAAAGAAAGGAAGATTTTGAGGAAAATCCTGGGTCCTATCAAAGAAAACAGCGAGTACAGAAGGCGTCACAACCACGAATTATACAAGCACGTGGAGAAGATCAGTGACACAATTCGAAAAAGAAGGATTGCCTTTTATAGCCACGTGACACGAATGAGCCCAGGCAGGATATCAAAACGGATATTGACGTACTTTCAGGATAAGAAAACCAAAGGGGCATGGTTCACGGAAGTTGAGAAAGATCTACGTGAAATGGAAATTTCCCCTAACGATATCCAGGAGCGTGTTCCACTTCAGGAAAAACTACGTACGCACGAAGGTTTCCAGGAAAAGCCGAAGCTGAAGACAGGGAAGGTGTGGTCCCAAGAGAGAAAAGAACAACACCAGAGACGAATGCGGGAACACTGGGCGGTAGTTAAAGCTCGGAAGAAGAGACAGTTGAACTGACGTGGTCCCTAGTTGGCCGAATCGAAGAAAGAATAATAATAATAATAATAATAATAATAATTATTATTATTATTATTATTATTATTATTATTATATCGTATGGTCTCGGGTGCTGGGTGTAGGCTTTGTTATTTGAGCCCAGAGGGCAGCTTGCATGTTGAATTTTGTGTTTTCCTTGGAGCGCTATGAAAGTCAAGAAGGTTAGATATCTAAGTTCTTTGACACTAGCGCTTTCTAGTAGAGAAAGGAGGAACTTTTGTGTTGAAAGAAAACCCCGAGATTAATTTTTCCATTATGAACACGGCCTACTGAATGCAAATGGGTTCTTTAACATGCCAGGAACGTATGACATGCAAGTCGTGATTTTTGTCACCTTTCAAAAATCACTTACCATGGACAGGAACGAACGTGCAAGCTTGGGGTTGGTAGACCGACACGATAACCACTCACCCACCGTGGCAAGCTGGGAAAACCGGTAAAAAGTGTACATGAATTGAATATTATTATTATTTTTAATAATAATTCCAGCCAACAGTCGGGCCAGCATCATGAACTGAAAGTGTGTCAGCATGTCGTACTCCTCCAGAGCGTTGACAGCTCCTGGAAATGCTGGGTATTGGCAAGGGAAACTGAAGAACATGGAGAAAAACTGTGTCACCATTTCTTTGTCCAGAGAAAATTTTACATGCACCGACCAAAATTTGAATCAGTATTGCAGCAGTGAAAGGCCTCTAGAGCAGTGGCGTAACCAGGGGGGTGTTACTGGAGGGGTAGAACCCCTCCCCCATTGTATGGAATTTAAACAAAAACAAAACTAATTAATGATAATTAATAAGTAATATTAACATTTCTTAAATTGAATAATGACACTAGTAGATGATTCTATAACTCATGCTTTAGGGAAATCAGTATGGTTGCAATTTGCGTCTCCATCACCACCGCACCGGCTGCTTGGAGATGTATTATTGTCGCCTTTCGGCCTACACAAGTCTTCATGACAACACATAACTCAAATCTCCCAGGGTTGCCAATCTAGCTTTTTCAAACTGAGCCTAGCCCCCGATAATTTTAAATCCCGCCTAGTGGGGCAATTAGCTTTCTTTCTATTTCTTAACAAGATGGAAGTTGTATATACATTATTATTACCTTTAATAATAATAATAATAATAATAATAATAATGAACTAGAAGATTGTGTGGGTACATTAACACTGATTTGGAGATCGTTGTTAACTTCCTGAGGTGTGATAGCTGAATTGCTTCATATTACTGTGTCCTCCGATTCCCCAAATTACGATTATCCTTCGGGTATTAATAACCCGTCCCATTGGTCGAGCTTGGCTACGCTACTGCTCTAGAGCCACGGAGAATCCTGGACAACTAAATGTGCACAAGAAAAGGACATGGGTGAATGTACTAGAAGAATGCATAGATGTTTGGTAAGAATCCAACAAGGGATAGTTTGGGTGGAGAGTGCATAGTGAGAAATAAATATACTAGACAAACAAAACCAGGAGTTCAACTCGTATGTCTTGATCTAAACAGGATGCTCCCAATTCTTCGAATTCAAGCGTAAAATATCTTGTTTACTATCCGTGGAGTCACGTGAGCTCTATTCCTGCAGACCGAAAATAACAAAGAATCTTAACTGCAGTCCTTCAAAATGTCGTTTGGAGGAATTTCTCGCTCATCTGTCCCACTCGTATAAGGTGTTCCCTAAAACACAAATCCCAGTAGCGTAGCCAAGATCCACCAATGGGAGGGTTTATATTAACGGAGGAAGAACCATAATTCGGGGTATTACAGAAATCGGCTGTCTCCCACTCAAGAAGTTAACAACGATCTCCAAATTACTGTTAATGTACCCAAAGAATATTCTAGGCCCTTATTATTATTTTAAATAAAATTTCCCTCCCGCTAGGCGGGATATAAAATTATCTGTGGCTAGGCTCAGCTTGAAAAACGCTATAGGCTATTTAGCGGGGAAAAGGCTAGATTGGCAAACCTGGGAGGACGGAGTTATGCATTGTTAAGAAGACGTGTGTTGCCGGACCGAAAGGTGACAACACGACATCACCAAGCAGTGGTATTGCAGATACAAATCACAACCAGATCGATTTCACATGAAGCATGAGTTATAGGATCATCTGCAAATGTCATTATGAAATTTAAGAAATGTTTATTTAGCTTATTAATTATTATCACTTCCTGTTATTTTTGTAAAATTTCCACAAAAAAAAGGGGGGGGGGGTTCTAACCCCCAGTAACACCCTCATAGCTACGCCACTGACAAATCCGCTTCTTTCGAAATTCAATGTCCCTTTATTATCATTTGATGTTGCTATGTAGTAAGAATAAGCAATCTTTGTGGGGTCATCGCCTCGTTATGTACGAGTAGCAGCAACCGATCTCTGATGTTCGGTTTTGATTCCCGATTCTGCCAATACATTTTTAATTCTGGTCTGAGGGCTGGAGAGAGGTACAATTAGCATTATGAGGGGCTGGGTTCAATTTCCACCTCATCCATCCTAGAAGTGGTTTTCGTTAGTTTTCCATTTTTACTTCAGGCAAATGCCGGGATCGTTTCTAACTTAATGCCACGGCCGCCTCCTTCCCACTCCTCACTTGAGTTACAAATATACACACTACCTCAGACATCACAGTAACACAGGTTATCAGACAAATTCGATACACACGTAAGTACACGGGGCCTCTCAAATGAATCAACAATAATTTATGTGGAGATTTTTATACGTCACATGCTGGCAGCAAGGTGAAGAAAGTAAAGAAAACCCGTAGCATTACACTCCATGAAGGGTCGTGGTCTTCCAAGCGAATGATGCTCGGTGATTTGGTCTGCAGATTGCAGGTAGAAGCGCGGTTAGCACGACGCCCTCCCCTCTAGTTAGTATTCTTGACCTGCGTACTGTCTCTATGATCAGACAGCCACTCAATTGTCCTCACGGGTCAGAGTACAACCCGTACCAGTCCTCGCATCAGTTTCTAAAATCTCAGACGTAACCGGGTATCGGTGAGAGACAGGCGTGCTATCAAGGCCGCTTCATTCGGTCTCATTGTCTAATTTCATTCATACTCTTCCATATTGTTTCATGAACTCATCTTTTGAGTTTGTCACCATGAAGAGCATCCAGCCGTAAAAGCTATCCGCTATCCGCAACATAGAATCGGGTATATTGAAATGAAGATAATCAAATATAATAACATGTTTATGGTGTTAAATGTTCAACCTCTATTGAAACAAAGGATTATACGAAATTATCGTGAGGAGAGGATTACGTATCTCAAATCCATATTTCCACAGAAGAGATAAGGAATGTCCTCAGCTAAGCCGCTAGGCCCCAGAGTTATTTTATTTCTCTTCAATTAACATGGTTCCGTAAGTAGGGTTCGTGAACACAAGTGGGGTCCCAGATCAGGTTACTGGGGATCCGTGGGTATTTTTCATTTGGATCAGTATAATTTAATTTTTCCCGGATATTTATATTGTGAAATCCATTTTGTGAAAATATATGCATTTCTAAAATTAAATTTTACCAGGTTTTCTAATTCTAAAATTTATTTTCAAAATACCAAATGTTTAATAGGATTGTTTCAGTACCTTATTGCCTAGCGGCTAGCCGAACTGAACTCAGTAACGTGACTTTCATGTCTGCGCACTTTTTGCGCGAATATATCGCCTGGCACGTCAATCAGAATTGAGCAATTGCGGAGCAATAACGTCGCAGGATGGATCATTGCTTTACATTTATAACTTTTCAAGTTTGATCCTTTTGCTTATAAATATAACATATTATTATTATTTAACAAATAATTAAATTAATTAATACAGTAATTATCCTACTTCCTCTTCTTCTTCTTCTTCTTCTTCTACTTCTCCTTCTTTATTAGCAATATTCTACATTACAGTAGTTTTCCTTCAACCCAAAAATATTCTACTCCTCCACGAATGTCGGTCTTCAGCATCTTCCTCGGTTAAAAGCCTCTGGTAGCCAGGCTTCTCTTCACCCCAGCCATCCATTGTTCTCTTGGTTTACCCCGTTTCCGTTTGTCTTCAGCTTGCCAATGTAACATTAAATTTGGAATTCTACTATTGTGCATCCCTTTCACATGCCCAAACCATTGTAACCTTTTTTCTTCAACCACTTCTAGTACATTTTTTTACCTGCATAATATCTCTGATTCTCGTATTTCTAATGTTATCCAATCTTGATATTTTTGCCACCCTCCTCCAATAATCCATGTCTGTTACTAATAATTTGTTTGCTTGCTGACTGTTAAACGTCCACGTTCTTGTTCCATTTAACAAAATACTTTGAACCAATGAACTGTAAATAAGTTTCTTAGTGTTGTTTAAAATATCTCTGCTCCATAAAACGAAATGTAATGCTCCAATTGTTCTCCTAGCCTTAATTACTCTTCAGATGAACTTGTTCCCCCAGCTTCTATTATTGAACCCAAATATTTAAATTTAGTGACTGTTTGAATCCGCAGTTTCTCATCACCATTATTAATATGATATTAATTTAATAAATAATGTAGAGGTATTTCTTTAGTGAATTCATTTTTAAGACAATAATCAGGTAATTGTGATATTCTGCCTGCACATACTATTTATTAATATTCGCTTATCTCAATGGGTACGTGAAAATATTTAAATTTCCGAGGGTTAGTCTGAAACGTTCGGGAACCTATTATGTAGGTTTCACTAGCTTCACGCTCAGTGATTGTGTTATTATCCCAAATGCATGTCTAAACATTGTCGCCATCAACATCATACAAGTGCTGTTAAATATTAAAATGAAGGATTATACGTAAATGTACATCAAGATCAGAGAATAAACAGAATGTTCCTGTCGTCATCAAAGCGCAATGATGCGCGAGTTTACGACAATATCAACTGTTACTACTACAAGATCATCCAGCCTTCAACCCCCCCCCCCCCAAAACATCCAAAACCCTCTTATCACATCCTTGACCCAGTATAAACGGGTATACCGAGAGGAATATATGCATACGGAATGAAATGCTTATGCTGATAAGTGGTAAGTCTCCATTAAAAAGGATGATACGTAATTGTACATAAAGATCTGATAATGTTTAACCTACTTCGTTAATCTGTACTTATTGTCGTCATAAAAGCGCTATGATGCGTCTGTTTAAGACAAAATCAAATATTTATAGCAGTCTCCTCGTTGGAGCTATAAACTGGATAGTGAATTTCCTTCCAGTGCTGCACGTCTAACGACTATTTATATCCCGCATTGAGACTAAAAGAATACACATGCCATGGTACTAGTTGAACTCGTTGAGCATTTGAAGAGATTTAGACTCTCTTCCAAAACTAGTTGGTGATGACGATGATAATTTGTTGGCTATATGGGCTTAACATAACATTGAAATTAAATTTAAAGAATTTAGAGGAAATCATACAAACCCGAAGATGTATATCAAACTTCTTTTTCATGGAAAACAAAATGAAAATTGAAAATATAATTAGTTGAGCCTACAAGTTTACACGCATGCAATTTTCTTTCTTCCTTATTCATTACTTGTATTGCACAATACATATAAATAGAACTTGTTATTCGACTAGACCATTATACAACTTTAAGAAAATCATAATCAATAATATATTATCATATTATATTATCGTACGACCTCGGGTGCCGGGTGGAAGCTTTGTTATTTGACACCCAGAGGGTAGCTTGCATGTCGAATTTCGTTGTTCCTTGACTATGAAAGTCAAGGAGGTTAGATGTTAGATATCTGATCTCCTTGAACCCTATAGCGCTTTCTAGTAGAGAAATGAGGAACTTTGTGTTGGCGGAAACTCCCGAGATTAATGTAGCCATTATGAACTCGGCCTACTGAATTCAAATGGGTGCATTGACATGCCAACATCGTATGACATGCGTATCGTATTTTTGCCGCCTTTCAAAAATCACTTACCACGGCCAGAGGCGAACCTGCAATCTTGGGGTTAGTAGACCGACACGCTATCCACTCACCCACCGTGGCACGCTATAATCAATGATACGCATGCTACAAACAAGGTTGCACTCTTTTGTGGCATATGTGATTGCTCTTCCTGCTCGGTATGAATTTGATATTCTATTTCCACATGCCTTTATTACATTGTAATAATGTAATCCAATAATTTGACAAATAGCAGCTTAAATAAATGAATAGGGATCGAATAGAAATTTATAAAATGTGTACAGTCTTTCTGAATGTTTTAAACTGTGTATATTTTAACAATATTTTTTATAACAATGATGATAATAATTCAACATCGAAGGTGAAGTTCAGAGGGAATTTGTCGGAACTCTTTGGGGTTAGACAGGTAGACGGTATTTCCCCCTTCTCTTCAACTTTGTTCTTGACATGGTCATTAGAGAGTGGCGCGAAAACGTACAAGGAGTAAGTGGTATACGAATGGGATGCAAGAACAGAAAGTAATTGAAGTAGATTGCTTAGTCTTTGCAGATGACATTGCGATTTTGTCAGAATCAATAGAAGAGGCACAAAAACAGATTGCTCAGCTGCAAGAACAAGCAAGTAAAACTGGTCTACGGATCTCCTTTCAAAAAAAACAATACATGACCAACATCGAAACAGCTCCCAAATGGATAGCAGTAGAGAGAGAACGGATCAAAAAAGTGGAGAAATTTAAGTACTTGGGAGAATGGATAGAGAACAACCTGCCAGAAAAGGAGGCAATGAAGTCGAGAATTAACAAGTTAAACTTGGCATACAAATTAACCTGGAACACTTACAACAAGAAAACCATCTCGATCAACACAAAACTGAGACTGTGATTTATCCGGAAGCCATATATACAGCTGAATGTTTGTGTCTGACAAAGAATGGAAAGCTCAAAAATTTGGAGCTAATAGAGAGAAAGATTCTTAGGAAGATACTTGGACCTAAGAGAACAGAAGATTGAAAAAAAGGGAACCAAGAATTCCTCAAATTGGATAAAATCTCAGACACCATCCGGAAAAGAAGGGCCATGTTCTTTGGACATATATACAGAATGGACCCACGTAGATTAACCAACCGGATAATGAAATTCTTTGCGACCAGGAAAACCACTGCTCACTGGTATCGGGAGGTGAAGAAGGACCTAGAAGAAATGGCAACATCTGAAGCTGAAATCAGCAACGGGGAAGCATACAAAACCAAAATTAATAATTTCACGGGTTTTAAGAGTCATCCTACATCACGGATCCAGGCACCATGGACTGAAGAAAGGAGGGGAATGTAGAGCGATAGAATGAAGGAGTATTGGGAAAAAATAAAGATCCAGAAGCTGAAATCAAATTAACGAGGTCCACAGTCGGCCTAAATGACAGAAGAAGAAGAAGAAGAAGAAGAAGAAGAAGAAGAAGAAGACGAAGAAGAAGAAGAAGAATCAGATGATGATGATGATGAAGGAGAAGAAGAAGAAGAAGAAGAAAAGAAGAAGAATGATAATAATTATAATAATTATAATGATAATAATACGATTACTGGCCCCTAATGATGAGGAAGATATTGATAAAGCCAAAAAGCTTGAGATCGTTGTTGAAATATGAGATTCTACCTAAACATAATCTAAATTTGATCTATTATATTACACCGGGCTGATGGCCATGAAATCCTAAGCCTCTAAAAGGTAATGAATTAACAACAAAACGAAAGGTTATTATTATTTGCACAGTTTACAAGTGGGGGTTTACGCATGTTCTTTTCAGAGAGCGAACATCATTAGTTCAACGTCAACCAATTCAATCATAAGACAAAAAAAACTGCTCTACGAAAAACTACCAAAACCCACAATGCTAATGGACAGATGATCTCTTAGTTTCACCCCTTAAAACATCAACTACACAATGGTAATGTACATTAATTCTTGTTGAACTTTGGTGCTAGTTCACCACCGAGTGTTTCTGGGATAGCCTTTTGGCCGTCTGAATTAATGAGAGACCCAATTCATGGCCACTTGGGGTATGCGATAATGGAACAAATGTACAACATGGCCGGCTAACTGGAGTCGACGCCATTCAACCACTATATGCACGTTAGGCAGGCCTATTCGCGTTGGCTCTTCTTCAGTGGTAATATGGTTGATGTGTCGTTCTTATAGAATCCGTTCCAAGCAACGGTGATAGAAAACATATTTTTTTAGCCTTTTTTCATTTATGAAAAAATAGACTTATGAGATCACCTTTTGTCCGTGTGTGTGTGTATGTGAGGATTTGTGTGTGTGTGTGTGTCCCTAATAACATCTAAATGGCTGGAGAGATTTCAATGAAACTCAGTAAGTTCATAGCACTATTCCGGACCACCCCGACCGTGCCCTTCAAATTTTGTTACTTCTCACCAATCCAACATGGCGGCTGTGCGAAATATTTCACCAGCATTCAATATCTCCGAAACTATTACGGATATCACCATGGAATTTTATACGGTGATAAAGGAAACTACTAGAAGTTCACCTATGACATTTTCAAAAACCTGGTAACTACAAAACCAATATGGCGATTTAACCAACCAAATGCTAATGGAACTTGGGACAGTATATGTGTATACACATTGTAATGCACCGACATCTAACTTCTGTTCAATTGTTTACATAATCTCAAGATGGCGGCTGTGCGAAATATTTCACCGGCATTCTATATCTCTGAAACTATTACCGGTATCACCATGACATTTTGTATAGAGATAAAGGGCACTACTGGAAGTTCATTTATGAGTCTGTCAAAAACCGGTTAGCTAAAAATCGAACATGTCGGCCAAGAAAGTTGAAAGTTTTAAATAGACTTTTCTCGCGATTTAATGATCCAAACGCAATGAAACTTCGTACAGCAAATGTTTATAAACATTGTAATGCACTGGTATCTAATTTAGTTCAATTGTTTACGTAACCTCAAGATAGCGGCTGTGCGAATTTCGAAAATTAAGCTTTTATTTCTTGTGTTCTATTCATGCGATCGAAATCAACATTTGCATAATCATCATCTAATAGTACATAACTCTATGGCCTACATATATTAAAATCTAACATGGCGACCATCCAAAATATTTAGACGGTTCTCAATATCCATTAATCTACCACATCAATCAAACTGAAATTTTGTATGTGATAAACATAAGTTCACCTATGGGACGTTCTATAATCTGGCGAGCACAAATCCTACATGGCGGCGACGCGAAATTTAGACGGTTCTCAATATCTACGAATCTATTACAGCAATCAAACTGACAATTTTTATGTTGATAGAGACAATTAATGTATGTATGTCTACCCCTTATTATTCCCGTTTTCCAACGGGGTCGGGGATGAGATGCGATGGAAGTCTTTGTGGCGATGGTTTTTACGGCCGGATGCCCTCTCTGATGCCAACCTCATGAGAGGAGTTAATGAGAGATGAAATGAATGATGGTGAATGAAATTGGGCAAGGATGTGGAAGGAAGCGGCCGTGGCCTGTCAGAAGGTACCGTCCCAGAATTTGCCTGGTGTTGTAAATGGGAAACCATGGAAAACCATTTCAAGGACGGCCGACGGTGGGGCTCGAACCCACGCGTCTACCGAGTCAGCAGAGAGCTTGGCCCCATGACCTAATGCTGCGCTTTAGCCAGCGTAGCCACTACTGTCGGTGATAGAGACAATTAATATTAGTAGGATATATGAAAATAGGCTATTTAGTTCTTCACGGAACTACTTGTATCTTATGACAATCCTAGACATCATTTTACACGTTTCACTCTCATAGATAGCAGTTGGTAGAGTGATAGTCGAATGCAGGGGCAGGTTGATGTCAACCGAGATTAGAAGCTGTCGCCCAGAGTTTCCTAGGCGGCTGAACAGAGCTATAACCTACCCGATACGGGAGCAGACTTTGATTCAGTATCATTATCATTAGTTAGGATGTTCCCTAAATTATAGAAATTATGGGCAGTCTCCAGATGACTTATCTGTATTGGTAGATCCACCATAGGGCTGTGGTAATCTGTTCTAGAAAACTTCCGTCTGTGAAGTCTAAGTGTTTGAGTCGATCTTTATCGGTCCAGTTCATGCTTACTCTCACATGCACTTTGCCATTCCTAATTATAAAGTCAAACCAACATTAAATAGCATTGGCAAATGGATGCTTCCTTGTCGAATTACGCTTGTGATTACAAAGAAGGCCATAGGACTCAGGTTTTAGAACAACATGATCACATTATGATGATTAGTGTCATGGCGCAGAGTGAGTAACACGACTAAGGATCGGCTCGTGGAAATTGTGTACTTGGCAGGTGTAAACGCAGTGTAGAGAGGAAAAAGAAGTATAGTGTGAATCAATTCAGTGTATAAGTTTTAGCTGGTGAGATTATTTCACACTCATCATCCTTTAATTTACATAAATCGAAAAAACTAAAAAGTGAAATGTCTTCTAAGAAGAGCAAGCAGCAGCAACAGCAGCAGCAGAAGCATCAGATAGGTAACGACAGTTCCAGTTCTACCAACTCCATAGAGGAAGTAGTACGGCGTGTGATGGAGGATTCCTTGCAGTCGAAATCATTTGTGGACCTAATTGTAAGTACTGTAGTGGATAAGATCACGGAATGTGTATTAAGTAAACTTGAGGAAACGATCCAATTCAACGTGAATCTTTGTGAGGACCTCAAAGTTCAGATAAAGAAACGGGATAAAGAGATCGAAGATCTCAAATCGGAAAGCAACTCCAAACACGACGAACTGGAGCAATACCAAAGGAGGCAAAATCTCCATATCTTCGGTGTGCCAGAGCATCCTAACGAGGACACAGATAATTTAGTGCTGAAAGTTGCCGGGGACATTAAGGCAAACATCGCTCTTGCGGACATAGACAGAAGCCATAGGTTAGGCCCCTAGATTGGGACCAAACCCAGGCCAATCATAGTAAAATTGGCAACGTATCGTGCTAGACATGAATTGTTTAAAAACAAGAAACAGCTCAAAGGTACCCCGGTGACTATCAGGGAAGATCTCACAGCCACAAGACTAGCGATTTTGAAGGCGGGAATTGCAAGATTTCAGCAATCCAACGTATGGACTTACGATGGCATAATTTACGTGAAGAAAACAGATGGCAGCAAGCACCGTGTTACAAAGATGAGTGAGTTACCCAAAGCTTAAAGTAAGGCCACTTAACATATAGCAATAGATTGTGTTAGTAAGCAAAAGTTGGTACACCCTCTAAGGTAACCCACACCACAATCTGTCTGTCTCTCTCCCGCATAACTGTTCATTGCATACCTCCCCTGCCGTGTTGCTGGTGCTATTTCAAACTGACCTTTCACTTTCCTCCCCTCAACAGCTGAATTCCACTCCACCCCTCCCTCCAGGATATCTCACAATAACTTGACCGCTAATACTTAACACTTTTCCTAATTCAATTTGTATGAACACATATGCAGATGATTATGTAAAATATCAAATTCGGTCAGAGGTGGGGAAGAGTATAGGTGAGTGTAAATACTTCTTAGATAGACATGAAGATAACAATAGTTTAAAAGTAATCCATTCTAATATTAGAAGTCTTGCAAAACACAAGAATAGCTTAGACGTTACTCTGAAGGCTTATGAAAATATATTTGATGTTGTGGTCTTAACGGAAACGTGGAAATTAAATAACGCAAATGTTACTAAACATAGCTGCTATAAATCTTACTATAATGAAAGTGAAATAAATCAGAATGATGGAGTAGTCATCATGATAAAAGATGGATTACAGCATGAAGTTAAGTGTGTAGCATATAAAGATTACAAATTTATTCGAGTAGTTGTTAATAAAAGCGACAACAAAATAGCAATAACAGGGGTGTACAAACCACCAAAATACAACAAAACATTATTTCTGGAGAATTTAAATAACTATATAAAAACAAATTGTCAGCTAGAAAATGAATTAATAATTGGTGACATAAATATTAATTTATTCGAAAATCAAGATTCAGATGATTATTTAAACCTTCTTAATGAATTTGATTTCAGATCTATAATCAATGGTACAACTAGGGAAACTGAAACTAGTAAATCATGCATTGACCACGCATTTCTTAAAAGTAGGCTTTCGAATGAAAACATTCTCTCTATAATCTCAGAAAGCAAAATAACTGATCACAATACAACAATAATTAGCCTAAAATTTAATCAAGTTAGTTGTCAGAAAAATAAACCAAACATTAGGAATTATCAAAGACATAAATTAGATTATGTGGAACTAAAACAGAAGTTAAACAACATCAACTGGGATAATAAACTTGGAGAAGGACATTTGGATACTAAAGTAAATATATTTATTGAAACAATACAAAGCTGCATCCATGAATCTACTAAACAGTTAAACTCAAAGCGAGTCAAAAGAAAAGAGTGGATAACCCTTGCATTGGTAGAGTCCATTAATACTAGAGATAAATTATACCGCGATTATATGGCAAATAAAAATAATGAAGAATTAAGAGAGAAATATAAAAAATACAGAAACAAATTAAATGAGCTAATAAACTTGGCAAAAATAGATTACTGCAGACATTTAGTAAATGCTAGTTCAGGAAATCCTAAAAAGATTTGGGGTATAGTTAATGAGGTAGCTCAGAGAATTAATCAAAAAGAGCAAATTAGTGAAATAAGGTAACAGAATGAAATTTACAAAAGTGACACGCAAATTGCGAATAAATTTAATGAATATTTCATAAATAAGACTACCGAGATGTCCAAATGTATAAAGAAAAGTGGAAACTCCACACTTAATATAACTAGCAATAAGAGATCATGCTTCATGGCCCCGGTAAATTCCACTGATTTGAAAAAAATCCTAGGTGACATAAGTGACAGTAAAGCTATGGGAATAGACAATATTTCAGCAAAGGTTATAAAACAAAATATAGTATCATTAGAGAAACCGCTTTTAAATCTCATAAATCAATCTTTTACAGAAGGATATTTTCCAAAGCAACTGAAGTCAACAATAGTTAAACCAATCTTAAAATCAGGCAATACTATAGATATGGAAAATTATAGACCGATATCTCTGATTACAATAATAGCAAAAATATTTGAAAAATGTATCAAGAACAATATTTTCCAGTTTTTACTGAAGCATGACATTCTATCAGCAAGGCAATATGGATTTATAAAAAGTCGAAGTACTGTGGATGCAATTGCAACACTAACTAAACAAATACAAGAAAAATTAAATTGCTCCACACCATCACTAGGAATATTTTTAGATCTTACTAAAGCTTTCGACACCGTAGCACATGATATTCTTCTCCAAAAAATGGAAAAATATGGTATTTGAGGCACAGCTCTTAATCTCATCGGAAGTTACCTTACTGACAGAATCCAATATGTAAAAATAAATGACACATTGAGTGCACCGATGCAAGTAAAAAGGGGCATACCACAAGGAACAGTCTTAGGAACACTATTTTTTATTATATACATTAATGACATAGAAAAATCAATAAATAATCAAAAAAATAGTTCAATCATCACTTATGCAGATGACACCGCTATATTTGTTGAAGGGAATACATGGGAAATAGTCAGGCAAGAAGCAACCGAAGCTTTAAAAGGGATTAAATTATGGCTGGATAATAATGAATTGTTTCTGAATGTAAATAAATCAAAATTTATTATTTTCACATTAAAAAAACAATCAAAATTGCTTCAACGAGCTTACAGTACATCGGGAAAACTGTAATACAAACTGCAACTGCATAAAAATCAACCGCACACAAAATATAAAACACCTAGGAATTTATTTTGATGAAGACATGAAGTGGAGATCGCACATCAATTTCCTCACAAAGAAAATAAGGAGGACAGTTTATGTATTTCATTGTCTGAAACACATTGTCAATATTAAACTACTGAGAGATATCTACTTTGCACTTATTCAGTCTACTCTCACGTATGGAATAATTACATGGGGAGGAGCTTATCGAACTATTTTAAAAAAGCTCAAGTAATGCAAAACTTGGTGTTGCGTATCGTGTGTAAAAAGGAAAGGTTATATCCTACGAATGAATTGTATGCGGAAGCAAACGTCATGAATATAGGACAACTTTACGCGACGGAAGTCTATAAATGTATCTATAAAAATAAAAATTCAGTCATAAACATGAGCCACACCTACCAAACAAGAGGTAGAACAGGAAATATGTCTGTCCTCTTCAAACCAAATCTATCTATTGCAAAGCGTAATTTTCAATACTTTATTCCTAAATTTTATAATATCCTTCCTAAAGCCATAAAAGAGCAGTTACATAAATCTACAAGGTTTATATGAAACGCAAAGATATTCGTTCGAGAAAATAAAAATGTAATTAAAGATATATTAAAGTAGCTTATTCTATAAATTAGCATTACCATTGCTACCTAGCTATTTCAGTATAAATACAGTATATGTAATATATTTTCTAACATGAACACTTAACGTTATAATTAGATAAGTAGAACTAATATGCCACCCACAAGGCCTTGCCTTACGTGGTATAGCTTACATGTATTCTTCCCTAACTCGGCTGAATTTGATATTCATCACATAGATCTCAGAATGTACATTTTAGACTAATACGTTTACTTAGATAATAATGAAAAATAGACTAAAGTTATGATATGATGAAGATTGTACATGTTTAATATAACGGGACTCCAGTGATCAAGAGAACAAGTGAATTATACACTGTTGGAGTGCAAAGGACAATGTGTATATAGCACACGCGATGTCTTGAACAATGTACGGACGTATGTCCTAATACTTAAAAAGCTATGTGTGTATATATTTTCTTGTATTGCTGGATGTAATATTGATTATTCGTAATAATAATAAAAAAAACAGCAAAAAAAAATGTTTTTTTAAGGGGCCTAACATCTAGGTTATCGGCCCCATGATCACATTAGCGCTTACCCCAAGTGGCCAGGCAATGAGTCTCTCATGAATTCAGACGGCCAAAAGGCTATCCCAGAAACACTCGGAGGTGAACTAGCACCAAAGTTCAACAAGAATTAATGCCCATTAGCATTGCGCTGTTGTTGTTTTTAAGGGGTGGATCTACGTGGTCATCTGCCCATTAGCATTGTGGGTTTTGGTAGTTTTTCGTAGAGCAGTTTTTAGCCTACTTTTCACATTTTGTAAAAAAGAGGAAAAAGTAGACTTATGAGATCGATCCGGGAAAATGTGTGTCTGTCTGTCCTTCTGTCTGTCTAGCTGTGTGTGTGTCCCCCCCTACCAACTCCTAAACGGCTGCAGCAATCGAAACAAAATTTGGTAGGAGTAAAGATCTATACCTGAATATCTCAATGCCGTATTTAAAAATTATGTCAGTGCTACCAACTGCTAAAAAATCGCAATTGAAACTTGAGCTCCATGTTTGATATCTTGGAAGGCACGATTGGGAGCTATTTCAAAAATGGCACACGCATAGATAATAATATTTCAGTTTAATTTCCAGGCAGCCATATAAGGCAGTGTTGCCGAAATGATTCTCAGCCTGCTGATAAGTCCAATTTTTAAATGCATATAACTTCTGCACTAGCAATTGGAATTCAACCAAATTTTGTATGTGCTATATTGAACCCGATGGGGTTATGCTGACTGGAATCGAACATGGTTCTCAGAGACTGTGATCTCAGTATAAAGGTTCCACCAGGGAGCGAACCAGAGATCTGTACAGGGAGTTTCTTGGTGAAAACCCCTCGAAAGAAATGTATATTTAATCACTGGTGTGATTTTTGATGAAATGGCATTATTTATTAAAATAATGTAGGAAATATTGAGCAGATTATATCATTATAAGACGATTTGGTGTAAGCTATTGGAGGCTTGAAGCACAGAGGAGGGCAGAGCTGACATTTACTAATTGGCCCAGAATTGTGGGTTGGAACCAGCGGCGCCACGTCCATCTCAGTGACCCCAATATGTCGTCTAGAGCAGGGGCGAGGCCTGAATAATGGCATAGTTATTCCCCGACGGAGAATGGATTTGGAGTAGGGGCGGAGAAATGCCCAGAAAAATCATTGATTACTCGTGATTGGAGTAACGAATCGAGATGAGAGTTGCACACAGGTGAATATCTTGGCAAGAAGATAATTTTAGAGTCTTTTACCTGCGAAATTGGTGCATATTTAATGATGTGCGTAAGGACTGTAAAACGACCATTGTTCGCGGATGGATGTGAAGATGTTGCCGGGGGTTTCCCGTTAGGTAGCGTCCCACGCCATGGAGAAAGGAATTAATATTAATTAATTGGACGAGCGATTCCTTTGCACACAGATAGTTTTGGGACCTGTGAAGAGAGAGGAACGCAATGATCATGGTTTGAAGACCTGAATCATGCTGTGAGAGGAGCCAAGATTACGCGGGAAGATGTTGCTCTACTTTCTGTGGAAATCCGATATAAGGGAGTAGACCCCAGGAGGAGCTCTCAGTATAACTCAGTCTAACTCAGTTGTCACGCAGTCTACATGCCGCCAAGCGCAGTTACAGCCAGTTACAGTCTTACTCAATTGTCAATTGTAGCACAATGGCAATAAGTTGCAATCAGTATGCAGCAAATATGCAGCAGTACGAAACAGCGTGTAAGTCGCATACAGAAGTCTTCAAATAAGCTACGTGCAGTCTTCGAGTGAAACTTCAGTCAGCTACAGCCAGGTTGAAGCAAGTTCGTCAAGGCAAAACGCATGACGGATCTATTCATCAAGACGCCGAACAAAGACTGGTATGTGTAAAAGAAACAGTAAATATGCTTGTATGAATAATAGTCGTGATACAGGCATAATCAGCAGCACGAACTATGACGTGTTCAGTTACGAAGCACCGTATAGACTAACGGTAGAACTATTGTGTATAATTATTTGTGAAAGTGTTGAACTTTATTAAGCGCAGTGTGTATAGTATTAACTAATCGTATATGTGTAACTACGATAGAATGCGCTAAAGAAACTCTACTAAGTGTTTGGTATTGCCATGAGAGTACCAGATGTTAACGCTCATGTTTGGGAGCCAGCGTATTGATGTAACGCAGGACGCTTACCGTAGGAATGATCGTCATAAAACTGTTGGAGAGTTCCGAGAGCAGATAACCAGACTTTCAATCAGGAGTTGGTAACGTAAGATGCCGTCGACACCTGCAATTTCGATCTCTGCTAGGGAATTTCAGCATTGAAGTGTGTATAAAGTGACGAGTGTTCAGTGTAATGCATATGTAAAAATATCATTTAAAGTAGTGTTTGATGAAGTGTTTCACATGTTTGGGGAGTGATAACTTCCTGAAAGGTATGCAACGTGTCGTGTTGGTGATAGAAATTATGTGTAATCAAATGTGTGTAAACAAGAGAAATATGTCGCGTTAAACCCATTATGGCGGGCGACATGGAAGAATATGATTGGTCGGAGCCACCTTAGATGCCTATAGAGATGTAAGTACCCCACAAATTATGGTTATGATTATGTAGAAGTATGGACCGCTGCATGTCTGTGATTCCGTAAAGGTATTGTGAATTCCTTATAGATGCCAGTAAAAATCAGTTAGGAGGCTGATCCTCCATGTTTAATCAGTATTGAGTTGATTTTTATAGAGTTGAAATGTTGATTTGCATCATTAAGTGGAGTAATTATTCCCACTATGAAATAAGAATGGCAATCAGTTATGTAAATGCAACGAACGCGATTGTTCGAGTTTAAAACGTCTAGCTATGTCGGAAATTTTGGTAATTATGTGAGAATAATAATAAATGATGATTTTGGTCATTTATGTCAATGAGATTTATAATAATAATAATAAAGGATGATTTTGGTCATTTATGTCAGTGAGAAATGATGATAATAATAATAATGGTTATTAAGAGTATGAATGAACACATCAGGAAACAAATAAATGTTGTAAGCGAGAATTATTAACGCTAAGTGCAAGACTTATCAATCTAAGCAGGAAGATGTTACAGTGAGATTACATTACAGTAACTATGGAAAGAAGTTTTATATCAGAATATTGCATATATTCAGTAATGATACCAGTAATGAAAGAGCTTTTAGTGAATTGAATTTGCAGCTTAATTGAGAAGCTTATAGAGTAAATGTTAGATTTCTCTTAATATTATAGGTCGGAGTGTCGTAGCATGGAGCATTAGGGGCCAGATAGTCTATTCTACGTATGAATTCTCCTATGTCGTGGACATTGTTGGAGATATTATTTATTCCAGAGTTGTAGTGTTGGACCCTAACTCTGAAGAAAGGATTGAAATGTGTTCCGGATTGGAATCTTGATAGAGTCGAGGAAACAAGGACACCTCGCAGCTCTATGATTTCCCGAGAACTTATTGATGAGTTATTTACGCTTGTGGCAGCGAAACTCATGGCGACAGTGGTTTTCTGCGCCTATATTATACTTGAGACATCGGTCAAACCGCCAGGCTCATGCATTGCGAACCCCGAACCTTCATGTTGAATGGACCCATGTGAGGCCATTAATTAATCGTTATCCTCGACGTAGGACTAATTACAAAAGCTCATTCAATACCTGTTGGCATAATAGTCAATTAAGATCCTTTGGGAACATGTGTGTCGGTCAGGACACAGTATTTGTCTTGTAAATCTTCGCTGCTTAGAGAGGGAGGCTTTCAAACTTTTAGAAAGGTCGAGATAATTGGTGAAACGACCCATTCCACTTTCTATTGTGTAGCGACTTCCTTAGCCGAGGGTCGGTGCTAGCCACCCGGGCCGCTCAGGCGAGTTATAAAGGGAAGAGATTCTAGACCTTGTTAAAATGACATATAATGCAAGATTGTTATGTTGTGTATTAGAGCCATGTGGTTTGTGAACACATGGATAATTATAGTTCATCCTGATGGTTCATTATTTTAGCTATCTGACGAATAGTTACATGATATATTTGTACTGTCACTGGAGCCAAGTCATGTAGTTGGTGACTAGATGCCAATCGCCATGAGCGCGAGGTAGTCTATCGTACAATCCGACATAAGCTATAACGTAACGTTTTATCTGGGAATCACAGACAGCATGCGGGGAAACCATATAATTGGAGGATGTGTAGGGGGTAGCTTACATAATTATGGAGTTGCACGTTGATTTTGGTGCAACGTCCAAATAGGTAAATGCATGCAAAGCATTTCATTGGTGAGAAGAAAAATATTAAAACACGCACGGCACACATAATTGTTTAACATAAAGAGGTTTAAGGAATAATCCTTGTTGTAATATTAAAGAAGTCACATTGTATGACTGTTATGTTAATGTACAGTTTGTTTTGAAGTCGTAGGTGCATCAGCGCACTAGTATATCCTTGTGAAGTTCACAGAAGGGTAAAGCCTTATGGCTAGGTATGACTTTGTTGTGATTTTATATTTGTTTACTTGTGGATTGTGGAAGTAAAAATTTTGTTTGCTTTATTTCATGCTTTTTTTGGGTATTGTTTTGTGTTTGAAGCCATGATTTATTTTACTGGATTAAAGTTTTAGAATAGAGTTGTGCTTTATCATTGTAGAGTTGATACCTTTTAGCCTCAAATCCAAAATATGCACTGCTAAATTGGGGTTACCGTACACACCTGAGAGCTGATGCTAGTTGGAGGCAGATGCATATTATCCACCGAGATTACTCACATGGGTACATGGAAATTGATGTCCTATATTGTGATTTGAGCTAAAGGTACGACTAAAGTCGGTCAGATTTAATGCACACAACTCTATTAAAGTAAGAATTAACGAAGTAGGGTGTGACCGCTCCTAATCCATAGCTAAGTTCCGATACGTATATATAAATTTTGATAGATACCTATTGACATCACTCCATATAATTTATCATGGCCCAAGCAACGTGGGACGGTATTAACTCGTTATGGAACCGCCTGCGTCAGTGCAATATGAGCGATTTTGGCATTGCACGAACCGGGCAACGATAGATAGTACGATACATTTAATTTATCATGGCGCCCAACGTGGGGCTTTCGGCAGTAAAAACCACTCCCTGAACAGTTTTTATAGTAAATTAGAATATGGCCGATGTCCTACTAATACCATAGCCATCTCTATACTTCTTTTAATTTATCATGGCGCCCAGAATACGTGGAACTTATGGGATTTAGGGAAACCCATAGATTTTTTATGGTATTTCATGGGGAAAACCATAGTAATTGTTTTGCCTCAAACTGTGTTTGAGTGATTTTTGAATTCAGTAGGCTTTTTGAGGTAACGCAGAATCTCTCTATTGAGAAGAGAATGGCCTAAGGGTACGAGCGTTACTTACCCAATCCACAATCTACCATAATATTATCAGGTTTTGTACGACTTCACAATATGTGTGCAGTGTTTGATGTTTCTCTTCGAAACGTATCCACATATTTTTCCAGGAAGCCTGCCTGCATATTTAAGTGTGTTATTGGAAAATGTCAGGTACACAGGAGATCTTGCAAGTTATTGCAGGACTGAAACAGCATTTTGATGATGCTCACGAGCAGAGTAAACTGGAAACCAAGGCGTTCCAGGATAGTATAAACACTCGGTTAGATGAGAACCAGAGAGAGTTAAATAACAGGTTAGATGCCAATCAGGAGGCAATTAATGCAACTCAGGTTGAAATAAACAACCGTTTAGATGCAAATAAAACTGAAATAAACAGTCGGTTAGATGCAAATCAGGTTGCACTAGATAATAAGTTAGGTCAAATGCAAGAAGTCATTAAGACCGAAGTAACAGATACTGTTGTAAGCATTGTATCGGAAATGCAGGTAAATACTGATAAACGTTTCGAGGCTATAGAAGCCAAACTTGAGGGTAATTTGCAAGCGTGTAGGTATGCTCAGGAGCAAACCAACAGTAAATTAGAGGCGTTGTCTAACGATATTAAGGATATTCAGATCCAAAATGAGGCGAATCTCGAACGCCAAGCGAAACAGTTCGCAGAGTTTACGAAAACAGTAGACCAGAGATTAGAGGAGAACGACTCCAAATGGGACCAGAAATTGAAAAGTTACGCTAGAGCAATTAACGGTGACCTCAAGAAACAGGACCAGAATATATTAGGTCAATGCCAGGAAATAGGCGAAATTAAGGCTATCGCTCATGAAAGTAAGGAGCTGGTAGGCAACGTGAAAAGTCAGATGGGTAAAGTTCATAAAGAACTGGACCAAGTTCAGAGTGATATTGTCATAGTCAATAAAAGGCAAGAGGAAAATAGAGGCGAGATCACCAAGGTCCGGAATGAATTGTCTAAAGTCAATGGACACATTCAAGATGAAATTAAAGGTCTGAGAGAAGAACTCGAAATAAGAGAAGGCCAGAAAACAGAGGCAAGCGACAAGACCCTTGCTCAAATTAAAGAGGACGTAGAGGATGAAATATCCCATATCAAACAAAGTCTGAAAGAAGACAAGGTGAAAATTTTTCAAGTAGCCGAGGAAAACCGAGATAGGCTTACGAGGATAGAAAAAGAAGTCATTACTCGCCTAGAAAGAGCAGAAATGCGCCATAACCAAATGGAGACTAGGATAATAGCACAGGAGGAGACACTTCTGAAATATCCTAAGTCAAGTGAAGGCAGCATAGAGGATATAAGAAAAACAAGGTGGGCAGACTTAGAAACCCAACCTATAAGCAGGAATGCTACAGGCGCAGGAGAAAGTCCTTACATGACGCCAGGTGTACCAATTGCGGCATCGACGCCACATGAAAACGCGATGCACACCCAGGTGATAAACGTCATTAGGGCAAGCGAAGAAAAACCTAGGAAATTTTCAGGTAGTCACTGTAGTATGACACCAAAATATTGGTTAAAGGAAGTGACTGAATATCTCAATGATGCACGAATACCGCAGGAGCGTAGGCTACGTGCTATAGAGAAGTTAACAGAGGGGGAGTGCGCATTATGGTTTCGCAGCTTCCGTTACACTTTTGATACTGTTGAGGAATTCCGCGAGGCATTCTTGAAGAGATATTGGGACGCCGCGACTCAGCAGAATTTACGGCTGGATTTGTATGCCAAAAAGTACAGCACGAACAACCCGACGAAGTACGCAGAATTCTTCATATCGCAGATGTGTCGTTTTAAAGAGCTGGATCAAAAACCTAGTGAACTGGAGCTATGCATTGCTATCGCCAAACAGCTTCCATACGAGATCCAAAGGCTACTAATCTCGGCTAATGCGAAAACTGCTATGGAAATGGAGACAGTTCTAAGGCAACTGGACCTCACCACAGCAAATACTATGCGTCAGAGTCGAACCGTGGAACAAGTCCACGTGACCAACACACAGACTGACCAACAGCAAGCTCCAAGGAACAACAAGGCCACGAGCACAGAAACTTTAGATTCCTATGGACGGCAATGGGAACAGGAACCCAGAAAATGGCAGTCAAGGTACAAAGGAAATGCTAATAAAGCAGGAAGAGGTCGAAGTTCGTGGAATAAACACAATAATAGGGGCAAACCGTACCATAACAATGGAGGTAATAATGGCCAGGAAGGCAATAATAGAAATTGGAGACCCCAAGAGAGAAGAAGTAACTTCGATGACGAGGCAGAAGAGCGATATCATGCTTCTTTGCGATACCTCGAAGAAAGGGGAGATGAGCCCCAGAAATCACAAGTCCGCTGGCAAGAAGTCATGCAGAACAGGACATCGCCAGACAGATATGGAGATGGAGCTAAGAGTTTGGAACTACAGCGCAGCGAACAGGAGAGAAGGAACTCCAAAGGGGCGGGCGCTGAAGAAAAAAAAAACGCCAAAATTAGAAGAGCTCGAGACTGATGGATGGAAGTCTATTAACATCATCAATTGGATAGCCAAACCAGAAGAATTGATTGAGGATACAGGAGGACCACAGGTCATGGTCAAGAGAGAATTGCCTATTATAATTGTGAGAGTGGCAGGATTAAAAGTCAGAAGTCTGTTAGATACGGGATCAACAGTGAGCCTGATGACACAAGCTCTATATAATGAAATAGCCCGGAGAGAGAACATTTTGAAGATACCGATCTCCAGTGTAAAAATTAAAGGGGTAATTCCAGACAGAACAATGATATGTAAATACCAGGTATTCCTAGATTTACAGATAGGAGGCTCTATTTTCTCACAGAGTTTCCTGTTAGTAAACAAACTACCTTATAACCTACTTATTGGGGCAGAGTTTATAAGGGAATACAGAGTGATAATTGACCTAGCACAGGACAGGGTTATGTTCCATGTGAATGAAGAAGCTGAAGGCTTAGAGGTCGCACTCAATGAAATTGAACCAGGATCCAGTGAACAAGTATGGCATACATACAGAGATGTGGCCGATGAAGAAGTGTTAGCTATTGAGCAGTTAGAAGCGGAGCTCAAAACACTAGCCACAGACTTGGAAAAAGATCTGGAACCCAAATTGGAAGAATACATTTCGGAGAAGCTAGAAGAAGCGAAAATTGGGCTAAAAGAGAAGGAAAATTTAAAGCAGTTATTGCTGGAACAGAAGGAAGTCTTTGATTCGAGACCTGGTCGGATAAAGAACTTCACTTATGCTTTTCAAGTCAGTGATTGGACACCATTTAGGCAGAAACCCTACCCTATAGCTGAAAAGCATTATGCTAAAGTGAAAGAGGCAATTCAGGAGATGTTGGAGGCCGGCGTTATTGAGAAAACACCTACGCCTTATGTAAGTCCATTGGTAATTGTACCAAAGACAGACGGATCTGTCAGAGTCTGCTTGGACCTGAGACGCTTAAATTTGAGAGTTATTCCGGAATTTGACCAAGTGCCACCTATTAAAGAGATCCTCAGGAAGTTTAGAGGGAAAACTATATTCTCAAATTTGGATATCACATCCAGTTTCCACCATCTTGAATTAGAGAAGAAAACTAGTCTGTTGACAGGATTTATGTTTGATCAACATACATTCACATTTTTAAGGCTACCTTTTGGGTTGAAAACAGCTGGTTCAGCCCTGATAAGAGCGTTAGATCGCAATCTATCAGATGAGGTTAAAGAGAGTACCATCAGATATGTAGACGACATTCTACTCACATCAGAATCTCTGGAGGAGCACATGAGAGACCTGAAGAAGTTGCTAGATGACCTTCGAGAGGCTAACTTTAAGGTCAATATCAAGAAATCGCACTTCTGTCAGAGGGAAGTTAAATTCCTAGGGCATGTTATTGATGCAAATGGAGTGAAGCCTAATCCAGATAAATTGGAGGTAATTCGGAATTTCCCTCGACCCACGAAAGTTAAGCACGTCCGACAGTATTTGGGAGTAATTGGATTCTTTTCGAACCACTGCCCAAACTATACTGCGACAGTAGCGCCACTGCAGGACCTATTGAAGAAAGGCGGCAGATGGAATTGGACGGAGCAATGTCAGGAAGCATTCGTGAGGTCAAAACAAATGCCTTTGGAATATGTGAAACTGGGATACCCAGATTATACCCAGAAGTTCATCATACAGACGGATGCATCACTTATTGGGATTGGAGCGATGCTATTCCAGGAAAATGTTGACCAGCCTGAGAAGAAAGTTTTTATCGCCTTTATAAGCAGAAGACTGAGAGCCCATGAGAAAAACTACACGATCACAGAGATAGAATTGCTCGCCATTTTGTACGCGTTGCAATCGTGGCACAAACTCGTGTACGGCTTCCGAATAGTTCTGAGAACAGACCATAAAGCTTTAACATTTTTGTTAAAGACAGATTTGTCTAGTCAGAGATTGACAAGATGGTCCCTGTATATCCAGCAATTTAATGTGGAAATAGAATACTGTCCAGGGAAAGAGAATGTAATACCGGACATATTAAGTCGTTACCCTAGAGAAGAAGAAGTACTAGCGGTCCAGATTGAGAATCGAGATCAGAAGACGTTGGATGACTTAAGGAACATTACCAACCTACAACGCGAAGACCCATGGTTGAAGATGATAATCGATTACTTCGAGGGACGCTTAGCAAGGGGAACTGCGATATACAGAGAGGCGGAGGCATTGGCAACAGATTATGTATGGTATAATCAGATATTACACAAGTGGGACGATGTGGATCACACACGTCAAAGGATTGTAATTCCTGCATCTTTGCAGAGGAGATTAGTATGGCTAGCCCACAGAGCATTTGGACATCCTGGGATAGATAAAATTTGTGCTCTGTTGAAGGAAGCATTTACTTGGCCAAAATTGAGAGAAACGGTGAGAAATGCTATTAGAACATGTGATCTTTGCCAAAGGGTAAAGCCGATAACTTTTTAATGAGGCAACGACCTATCCCGTTATTGCCAGAGAAGCCAAGGCAGCTATTGAGTATCGACAACTTTGGACCATTGCCTAGAGCACGTAGAGGCAATAGACACATTTTTGTAGCCATGGATGTATTTTCGAAAATGGTGGTGTTGTGCCCCATTCAAAAGACAAGTTCAAAACAGGTCTTGAAGCGCCTGAAAGAGAGAGTTATTCCGATTCTTGGGAAGCCGGATAACATTCTCTCGGACCACGGAAGTTGCTTTACTAGTGCAGAATTTCGTCGAGAACTGGAAACTCTAGGAATTAGGCAGATTTTATCTACCATTCGCCATCCTGAGGCAAGTCCCGTTGAAAGAGTAATGAGAGAGGTCCAGAAATACATGAAGATCTACTGTTCTGAAGCGAATTGGCGTTGGATTGAATTTCTAGAAGTCATTGAATACTGTATAAATAATACTGTACATGAGGCGACAGGTCAGGTTCCCGTTACTCTACATCTGGATCAGAGACCAGAGAGACCGTGGAATGGTGTTATTCCATTACCTGTAGACGCACAGCCCGGTAGAGAATTGAGGATCCAACGAACCTTTGAATATCTCAAAGCACAGGCGGAGAGACGTCAGAGAAGGAATCGTGCGAAGAGGTATCATAAACCGCTTCTCGTGGGACAGAAAGTTTTAATTAAGAAACCCGCCAGTTCAGATCCAGAGGCACGGAAGTATAAAAAGTTCATTTTTGCTTACCACGGCCCGTTCGAGGTGATAAGAGACCTCCAGAACAATGCATACAGGTTAAGGCATTTAGAGAATGGAAACGAGGTCATTATGAACATAGCCAACTTAAAAGTTTATTACTCGCCAGAAGAATTCGATGAACCAGAAGAAGAATTAGTAACGCACACCCAACTCAACGTGGAGAGCGGAGGCAGCCAAGCAGGCAGACCTGAATGTTGGAACGGCGAGACGGGACGAGAAGCAGACAGTTTACCCAGTGTAAGCGGAGAGCAGAAAGAATGCCAGTGTTTGCGAGAATTCTATGAAGAAATGGTCAGAGTGGCCAGAGAGGTTGAGGCTGTAAACGCGACCCTTCGCAGGGAGAATAGACAGCTCAGAAACAAGGCCGAGTGTGGAAGGGGGAACACTACTAACCCACTCGTAGCCAGACAAGGTGAAGGACCCCAGACGTAAACACAGACGGTGGTCGACAGTCAGCTGGTTACTTATATAAGCCACTTGCATTGGACTTTTATAAGTTTTGCAAGGGGAACATGAACCCGATGGGGTTATGCTGACTGGAATCGAACATGGTTCTCAGAGACTGTGATCTCAGTATAAAGGTTCCACCAGGGAGCGAACCAGAGATCTGTACAGGGAGTTTCTTGGTGAAAACCCCTCGAAAGAAATGTATATTTAATCACTGGTGTGATTTTTGATGAAATGGCATTATTTATTAAAATAATGTAGGAAATATTGAGCAGATTATATCATTATAAGACGATTTGGTGTAAGCTATTGGAGGCTTGAAGCACAGAGGAGGGCAGAGCTGACATTTACTAATTGGCCCAGAATTGTGGGTTGGAACCAGCGGCGCCACGTCCATCTCAGTGACCCCAATATGTCGTCTAGAGCAGGGGCGAGGCCTGAATAATGACATAGTTATTCCCCGACGGAGAATGGATTTGGAGTAGGGGCGGAGAAATGCCCAGAAAAATCATTGATTACTCGTGATTGGAGTAACGAATCGAGATGAGAGTTGCACACAGGTGAATATCTTGGCAAGAAGATAATTTTAGAGTCTTTTACCTGCGAAATTGGTGCATATTTAATGATGTGCGTAAGGACTGTAAAACGACCATTGTTCGCGGATGGATGTGAAGATGTTGCCGGGGGTTTCCCGTTAGGTAGCGTCCCACGCCATGGAGAAAGGAATTAATATTAATTAATTGGACGAGCGATTCCTTTGCACACAGATAGTTTTGGGACCTGTGAAGAGAGAGGAACGCAATGATCATGGTTTGAAGACCTGAATCATGCTGTGAGAGGAGCCAAGATTACGCGGGAAGATGTTGCTCTACTTTCTGTGGAAATCCGATATAAGGGAGTAGACCCCAGGAGGAGCTCTCAGTATAACTCAGTCTAACTCAGTTGTCACGCAGTCTACATGCCGCCAAGCGCAGTTACAGCCAGTTACAGTCTTACTCAATTGTCAATTGTAGCACAATGGCAATAAGTTGCAATCAGTATGCAGCAAATATGCAGCAGTACGAAACAGCGTGTAAGTCGCATACAGAAGTCTTCAAATAAGCTACGTGCAGTCTTCGAGTGAAACTTCAGTCAGCTACAGCCAGGTTGAAGCAAGTTCGTCAAGGCAAAACGCATGACGGATCTATTCATCAAGACGCCGAACAAAGACTGGTATGTGTAAAAGAAACAGTAAATATGCTTGTATGAATAATAGTCGTGATACAGGCATAATCAGCAGCACGAACTATGACGTGTTCAGTTACGAAGCACCGTATAGACTAACGGTAGAACTATTGTGTATAATTATTTGTGAAAGTGTTGAACTTTATTAAGCGCAGTGTGTATAGTATTAACTAATCGTATATGTGTAACTACGATAGAATGCGCTAAAGAAACTCTACTAAGTGTTTGGTATTGCCATGAGAGTACCAGATGTTAACGCTCATGTTTGGGAGCCAGCGTATTGATGTAACGCAGGACGCTTACTGTAGGAATGATCGTCATAAAACTGTTGGAGAGTTCCGAGAGCAGATAACCAGACTTTCAATCAGGAGTTGGTAACGTAAGATGCCGTCGACACCTGCAATTTCGATCTCTGCTAGGGAATTTCAGCATTGAAGTGTGTATAAAGTGACGAGTGTTCAGTGTAATGCATATGTAAAAATATCATTTAAAGTAGTGTTTGATGAAGTGTTTCACATGTTTGGGGAGTGATAACTTCCTGAAAGGTATGCAACGTGTCGTGTTGGTGATAGAAATTATGTGTAATCAAATGTGTGTAAACAAGAGAAATATGTCGCGTTAAACCCATTATGGCGGGCGACATGGAAGAATATGATTGGTCGGAGCCACCTTAGATGCCTATAGAGATGTAAGTACCCCACAAATTATGGTTATGATTATGTAGAAGTATGGACCGCTGCATGTCTGTGATTCCGTAAAGGTATTGTGAATTCCTTATAGATGCCAGTAAAAATCAGTTAGGAGGCTGATCCTCCATGTTTAATCAGTATTGAGTTGATTTTTATAGAGTTGAAATGTTGATTTGCATCATTAAGTGGAGTAATTATTCCCACTATGAAATAAGAATGGCAATCAGTTATGTAAATGCAACGAACGCGATTGTTCGAGTTTAAAACGTCTAGCTATGTCGGAAATTTTGGTAATTATGTGAGAATAATAATAAATGATGATTTTGGTCATTTATGTCAATGAGATTTATAATAATAATAATAAAGGATGATTTTGGTCATTTATGTCAGTGAGAAATGATGATAATAATAATAATGGTTATTAAGAGTATGAATGAACACATCA
Organism: Meconema thalassinum; assembly: GCA_946902985.2. NCBI lineage: Eukaryota > Metazoa > Arthropoda > Insecta > Orthoptera > Tettigoniidae > Meconema > Meconema thalassinum. The sequence goes on along the minus strand of OX336388.2, from coordinate 2,092,592,513 downwards.
GGAAACAAATAAATGTTGTAAGCGAGAATTATTAACGCTAAGTGCAAGACTTATCAATCTAAGCAGGAAGATGTTACAGTGAGATTACATTACAGTAACTATGGAAAGAAGTTTTATATCAGAATATTGCATATATTCAGTAATGATACCAGTAATGAAAGAGCTTTTAGTGAATTGAATTTGCAGCTTAATTGAGAAGCTTATAGAGTAAATGTTAGATTTCTCTTAATATTATAGGTCGGAGTGTCGTAGCATGGAGCATTAGGGGCCAGATAGTCTATTCTACGTATGAATTCTCCTATGTCGTGGACATTGTTGGAGATATTATTTATTCCAGAGTTGTAGTGTTGGACCCTAACTCTGAAGAAAGGATTGAAATGTGTTCCGGATTGGAATCTTGATAGAGTCGAGGAAACAAGGACACCTCGCAGCTCTATGATTTCCCGAGAACTTATTGATGAGTTATTTACGCTTGTGGCAGCGAAACTCATGGCGACAGTGGTTTTCTGCGCCTATATTATACTTGAGACATCGGTCAAACCGCCAGGCTCATGCATTGCGAACCCCGAACCTTCATGTTGAATGGACCCATGTGAGGCCATTAATTAATCGTTATCCTCGACGTAGGACTAATTACAAAAGCTCATTCAATACCTGTTGGCATAATAGTCAATTAAGATCCTTTGGGAACATGTGTGTCGGTCAGGACACAGTATTTGTCTTGTAAATCTTCGCTGCTTAGAGAGGGAGGCTTTCAAACTTTTAGAAAGGTCGAGATAATTGGTGAAACGACCCATTCCACTTTCTATTGTGTAGCGACTTCCTTAGCCGAGGGTCGGTGCTAGCCACCCGGGCCGCTCAGGCGAGTTATAAAGGGAAGAGATTCTAGACCTTGTTAAAATGACATATAATGCAAGATTGTTATGTTGTGTATTAGAGCCATGTGGTTTGTGAACACATGGATAATTATAGTTCATCCTGATGGTTCATTATTTTAGCTATCTGACGAATAGTTACATGATATATTTGTACTGTCACTGGAGCCAAGTCATGTAGTTGGTGACTAGATGCCAATCGCCATGAGCGCGAGGTAGTCTATCGTACAATCCGACATAAGCTATAACGTAACGTTTTATCTAGGAATCACAGACAGCATGCGGGGAAACCATATAATTGGAGGATGTGTAGGGGGTAGCTTACATAATTATGGAGTTGCACGTTGATTTTGGTGCAACGTCCAAATAGGTAAATGCATGCAAAGCATTTCATTGGTGAGAAGAAAAATATTAAAACACGCACGGCACACATAATTGTTTAACATAAAGAGGTTTAAGGAATAATCCTTGTTGTAATATTAAAGAAGTCACATTGTATGACTGTTATGTTAATGTACAGTTTGTTTTGAAGTCGTAGGTGCATCAGCGCACTAGTATATCCTTGTGAAGTTCACAGAAGGGTAAAGCCTTATGGCTAGGTATGACTTTGTTGTGATTTTATATTTGTTTACTTGTGGATTGTGGAAGTAAAAATTTTGTTTGCTTTATTTCATGCTTTTTTTGGGTATTGTTTTGTGTTTGAAGCCATGATTTATTTTACTGGATTAAAGTTTTAGAATAGAGTTGTGCTTTATCATTGTAGAGTTGATACCTTTTAGCCTCAAATCCAAAATATGCACTGCTAAATTGGGGTTACCGTACACACCTGAGAGCTGATGCTAGTTGGAGGCAGATGCATATTATCCACCGAGATTACTCACATGGGTACAATATGTACATAAGCAGATATATCTGAGCGTATTCTTAAGATCCACCAGGGCTGCCAACTGTTAATAAATGCTCTCAATTTCTTTTATCCAAATACCAATATATCAGAAAGTATGCAAGTCGACAGCTTTTAACTATGCACACGTATAGTACTTGATATTCTATATTAATATGGAGTAACTGATATACGTCAGTGCTACCAACATGATTCTAAGCCTGCTGAGGGGTCCAAATTTAAATACATGTAACTTCTATACTAAAATTTGGATTTCAACCAAATTTCGTATGTGCTATGTGAACCATAACAGATATGACTATGCGTATTCTTAAGTGCAACCAGGGCTGCCAAATGTTAATAAATGCTGTCTCTCTTTTTGGTACCCTAATATCAATATATCAGAAAGTATGCAAGCCAATAGCTCTAAACTTTGCTCACGTATAGTACCTTGCATTCTAGATTAATTTAGAGTAACTAATATACGTCAGTGCTGCCAACATGATTCTAAGCCTGCTGATAGGTCCAATTTTAAAATGCAAGTAACTTCTATACTAATACATGGATTTCATTCAAAATTGGCACAACAATAGATCATATTATTTCAGATTATTTCTGACCAATATATGTACGGTATGTAATTGATGCCAACATGATTTTACGCACGCTGTTAGATCCAATGTTTAACTGCATGTAACGTCAATGCTATCCATTGGACTTCAACCAAATTTAGTATTCTGTACCTTAAGAGATGGAATTAAGAATATATTCCGTCAACAGGGCTGCCAACTGTAGTGCTCTATTATGTTTCATTATACCAGGTATATTTCGAACTAATTACACATTTCGATATTACCAACTTAATTTCGTCATTATTCTAGATAGGTTCATATACTGTAGATTAATCATTGGCATGAATCTTAATTTTAAGAAAAGTAGGCTCTTTAATTCGTCACGGAACTTCTTGTTAGTCTTATGATTGACGTTAACTTGAACTGATTGCGGGGTCTAAAATATAAGTTTATATAAAATTATTGCATTATAGTGCACTGTATATTTTGTGTGCAACGACATTCAATAGGCAACCAGTATAAATAGAAACGCTTAATTTAGAATATAATTAACAACATCATTCCTGAATTTATTCACAATAATAATTCAATATGTCACAGGCAACTTACTTAAACTACATTATCATTCTTAATAATAACGCAACAATCACAGAAGGGAACAATACTTTCTGCAAATGAATTCTGACGGATTACACAAAATTTTATCCAATCTAAACATTATGGTGTATTTATTATTCTCATGTAAATTTATTTCATGATTAAGGAATAACCCATCTCGTATTAAGCTATTTGTGGAAACTGAACCTCTGTGCCAATTGTGTGGCTTCCTCGCTATAGGAAAGAGGGATTTCAAATTACGTTAATCCCTGTATGAGGCACTACAAAAACGGCAAGTAGTCACATGCCTACACTCATATGCGGTAGAGATACTTAAAGTGGGGACGGGATTACTTCATTTATCAAAGAGAGAGAGCGTGCTAAATGAGTCGCGTGACTTACTGGCACACGTCCTAGCTTAACTTAGCATCTTAGATTTACACGTGTAAATTGTCAAGCTACGTCTTGAGTGGTCTGGAAACATTATAGTGTACTAGCGGAGAATAAGTCAGCAAATCATATGAATAACTATCAACAAATCTTACATCGTTAATTATTAGAAAACTGAATGTCAGCCTTGTCAGTACAATATTACACTTATACTGTATCATCCAGTCTGAAAAGTTTCGGGGTTATTACACCACTTTATTAGACAAATCACCGGGTGAGTTAGCCGTAGTCGTTACGGCATGACTGCTGGCAGTCGCTCACATCCGGGAGGCGAGGAGGTTCGAATCCCCCCGCCGGCAACCTTGAAGATGGTCTTCTGTGGTTTCCCATCTTCCTTCCAGGCAAATGCCGGGGTTGGTCCCTAACTATAGGCCACAGCCGTTACCTTCCAACTCCTCGCCCTTACATCCAAAACTTTCCTCCCCAACTGGACTTGTAGCTCACCCATTGGGTGTCCATCTCGAAGCAGCTACAAAACTGGCGAGCCGAACATGTCCTCGGACACTCCCGGCATTAAAAGCAATACGCTAAAAAAAAAAAATAGACAAACCATGAACTCACCTAAATCCACTCAACGAATTAACAAGAACAACAACAAGGCTGGATGCTGAAAGACAGAACATTGTATTATTATTATTATTGTTATTCTTCTTCGTCGTTTGGGCCTACTGGGGACCACAGGCCTCGTATCTCCTCGTCGCTTTGTCTTTTCTCTACTACTTTTTCATCATCTGACTATGAGCCAGCTTTCTTTCCTTCGTCCATGGAGGTCTGCTGATCCCGGTGTTCTTCCTACCTGTCAGTGATACAGGAAAACCTCCCTGTCGGATGGCTTGCCGGAATCGTTGGCGGTCCTGTATGGACTTAGGTGGGATTCCTAGGTGGTCTAAATCCGTCCTGACCGTCGAGATTCACTTGGTCCTCGAGGCTTTCCCTATTCCTGCCACTGTGAATATTTTACTTGTGAGCCGGCAAGGGATCATGCGGGTCAAGTGTCCATAGAAGGCTAGGCGCCTTTTTCTTATACAAGTCGCAATGTCTTCTTGATGGCTGTAAAGCTCATCATTGTGCCGAATTCTGTACGTGCCTCCCTCTTCCCGTAAGGGTCCTTATTATTATTATTATTATTAGACTAATAATATTAGTTAGAATACCTACACGTTGAACTAGCAACTTGAACTAGCCTTAAACTACAGACGTGGTCATGTTATTAGAATAATAACAGTTTACCAAACAGAGAAATTAATTATGTAGAAGTCTGGTAACAATGATTAAGTACAAATTTTTCGGGCTTGTAGGCCGTGGTCCAGACAGAATATCTCCCGACGTTTCACCGGGAACTGCGTCCAGCATTATCAAGGGTTCCGCTCCTTTCCTTGGTCAGCAGTGGAATGAGGAAGAGGCTTGAAATAATGGGTAACGGTTTGTAGTGGGGGGTATTGTTGTCTGAATATGACTGTTGGCTGGGTGGATCTTGGAGATGAACTAACGGCTGGAAGCTAGTTTTGGATCTTCAAATTAGCATGGTGCGCCGAGCGTTCACTTAGCATTCCGGCTGGATCGTCTGGTCTCGCGTACATGTTGTGGGGTGCGGTGCATGCTCCGGCTTTGGCGACCGAGCTTGTGAGGGTTAGGTGTTCCCTGGGCGACTGCCGGGCTATAGCGGGGAGGTTCTTCAGGTTGACGGGTGCGTGATATCTTGGCCTTGGTGTTCCTAAGGGCCGGGATCCATGTATTACGCACACGTTCAATTTCGCCCATGGAACACCTGACCCTCACAAGCTCGGTCGCCGAAGCCGGAGCATTCACCGCACCCCGCAACATGTACGCGAGAATAGACGATCCAGCCGGAATGCGAAGAGAACGCTCGGCTCACCATGCTAATTTGAAGATCCAAAACTAGCTTCCAGCCGTTAGTTCATCGCCAAGATCCACCCAGCCAACAGTCATATTCAAGCGACAATACCCCACTACAAACCGTTACCCATTATTTCAAGCCTCTTCCTCATTCCACTGCTGACCAAGGAAAGGAGCGGAACCCTTGATAATGTAGGACGCAGTTTCCGGTGAAACGTTGGGAGATATCCTGTCTGGACCACGGCCTACAAGCCCGAAAATCTTGTACTTAATTATGAATGCCGGCCGTGAAATCCTAAGCTGTTTTACTGGTAACAAAGCATTTTCATAACGAGATTGGCCATCTTTAAGTAAATTCAATCTTGATTTCTTTAAATATTTGATGTACGCTTAAACCACAAATGTTAACAAGAGTTTAGTGCTTTTCAGTCGGTCAACACGAATGTACCCAAAAGAGATGGGTTATGCCCTAATCCTGAAATAAATTACATGAGATTAATAAAACACTAGGATGACCAGTTTCGATCGTCAAGCGATCATCATCAGATCCAATACACTTAGGCTATAAAATCTATGTTTGAAATACAGGTGAAAATATTTACAATATGTACAATTATTTAGTTGCAGTATTGGTACTGCAACTGTCAGTGTATGCTAAATGCAGTATATATGTTAGGTGAAATGCTAAATGGTGATGGCTATCCGGAGATTGTACTTTAGAGAGATTATATGGTTGTAAACTATGGTTAAACTATAAAAATTTTAGGCTAACTACTTATCTGATTGTCTTCCGTACTACAGCTATTCGCAGTTTCCGTGCTCACTTGAACTCGCTGTGCGGACGACTGCGGTGGTTATCTTAACGACTGGTTTTTCCCTGCCTTCCCCCCCTGTCCCTACGTGCTGTGGAGAGTGATCGCGATGTGTTTATGTGAGGTGTTGCCAACCTAGATAAGATGTATGTTATTGAATGAGGTGGATCTACAACTATTAAAGACCGTGGATTAGTCCTCGCCACGCGTGGAGCATAACCCATTCGAACTAAGCGTTGACGGTCTTATGAGGACGTCCCGGCACCTTTAATACTGCCTCTAATATGGGCCTTGGTTTATTGCAGAAGAAAGGTACATCGTACACCTGATCCAGATAACATTTACCTATTAAAAACCCCCTAATTTCCCCCCTTTTTTATCTAGCTTGGCTGTGTCGCTAAATTGTGTTTTGTTTCCGACAGGGTGTGTTTTTTAGTAGCGTGAAGAGGGGTGAGCTCTCCATGAACGTGTGTTCATTTAGATTGATGGGATTGTTTCGTTTGGCTAGGTGTATCTCGATTGCTTCCTTTATGTCAAGAGCTCTGCCTTTCGATTCGTGATGGATTATTTTAAGGTCCGACTCTATGTTGGTAAAGCTATGCCCTGCGTCACACATATGTTCGCACACGGCTGAATGTGTTCCGTATCTTATCGCATTTCTATGTTCATTATAACGTGTGTCTACTCGCCTTCCACTCTGCCCGATGTAATTAGCTTGACAATCGGTGTCTTGGCACGTTATAGAATATACCCCTGACCTTGAATACGGGTCACGTTTATTTAGATTACTATTTAGGAGGTGCCTAGCGGTTGTGTTTTTCGTCGTGAAAGCTATCTTTATGCCTTGCTTTTTGAATAGGTTAGTGATTTTATATGTATTCGCATTCACATAGTTGAAACGCGCAAATTTTTTCTCATTACTGTCCGGTTTGGGAATCGTTTTATCTTTATTTTTATGTTTGGCTATAATTTGATTTATTTTGCTTGGCGAGAAGTTGTTTTCCTTTGCTATTTGCATAATAGTTCTTATTTCCTTATTATAGTTGTCTTTTGACATGGGTATGTTTAAAGCCCTGTGCACCACAAATGTTAGAAATATTTGTTTTGGGAAATAAGTTAGGAAATAAGGCGGTTTTGCAACATAATCGTTCATAGTTATTGCTGTTATTGCATTACACGTGAATTTGATTTTTCATTTGAACTTATTGTTTCTCTTATAAAGGCCACTGAAGCTACAAAGCCTCTACATGCAGCTCTATTCATTCAGAGGGCGGTTAAATACAATACAAGAAATGAAGTCAACACAAACTTAACCTAAACATTTAGTTGACAATAAAAGTTCTTAATACGCATAGTTGTTATTATATAGATAATCGTTGGATTTTTGCGGTTGCAAAATTATTCCCTACTACTGTAGCTTATATTATTTAAAGGGGGATGTAATAGATGAGGGATCAAAATATCAAAATTTTGAAATATGTGTTTTTGAAATGTATTGTCCCTTTTATACTTTGTGTAAAAATTTCAAGCTCATTACTCAACTGGAAGTATTTTTAAAATAAATGTATATCTGATGCTGCATGCCTATAGACAAAGTTACTTAAATGTGAGTAAAAGAACATATCCAACTTTCAAATGTTGTTTTCTCATTATCAATTTTCCACCACTTGGTACACTTTTCTCTGAACCCCTAAATGCTACATAACTGAAATTTTCAGGGAGTGTTTATTGAGTGATTATACACATTTCTATGTAGCATTATGCTTCTATTTTACCATTTGTAGAATTTGCATGCATTTACATTCATATTTTCACTGAGGTTTATAGAATCCAAAATTCAAATGACCATAAATAAAAATCTTTTCACAGTATTTGGATAATTCTACATAAAGTTAGAGATAGTGACGTTCATTTAGACTTGTTAATAGCTCAGGCCAGGATCCTTTATAGTTATGTTGTAAAATGTACCTAAATAAGAGGATGTAACAAACTTTTTGCAGTGACTGTACTGGTGCCATTTTGCCACCCAAGATTGCTGTTGCTTGCCACGTAATAGATCAGACACCATTAGACAACTTACTGTACAAAGATGCAATACTGTATGTCTGATATTGTGAACCCAGTGAACTTTTAAAGCCAGCTATGCATTTTCGGTTACATCCCCCTTAAGTTATTTATGAAATGTTAAGTATCAAGTTACATGTCTCGTAAATAGGACAGATGAATTCGTGATTGCTCAATTTGCATCTTAATTTCCAATCCCTGAAAGTAAATTTAAGTTGGACGCAGAATGTCAGCCATGACCCGCATTCGAATTCCTCGTCTCCACTCAAAGCGCCACACCCGACTGTGGCGTCAATTAGATGGCGGAGTGTTGACAAATATGACATGTGATAACATTGTGGTCACCATGGAAACCTAACCACACAGCACTCCCAAACTCGTTAGAAACACACCGTAAGCCTCCAACTGCGGTTAGGTGATTTTGTTTCAAACCTTGGCACCAAAACAAAAGCATATGAATGTTTGGAAAGTCGGCTTCGGTGGCGTAGTTTGTAGCAAGCTGAGCTTCTATGCCCAAGGTCACGAGTTCAAACCCGGACGAAGTATCCCTTCCTTAGGAGGGGAAGTAAAGCTGGCGGGCCCTTGTCATAGATTTATGGCATATAAATTAAATAAACTTGTGTGAAGCAAAATTTGTTGGTTAGGTTTGATTAATGCTCTTAAGTTCCAACGTTCGTCACCAGGCGCTGGTTGCGATGGCATCTAGTAGTAGCCAAGTTCACAGGTAGGTGTCGTGGATGGTAGCATTTGGTAGCGATAGTAGAAACTAGCCTACTTGAAATTATCGTCTGCGATTCTTACTTGAATTAAAAACAGATAAAACATACTAATACAGTCATCACAATTAACACCGGTTATCAGACACATTCTACATACACCCAAAGTACACGGGGGTACATGACCGCGTTGCCGCAGCCCCTAAAATAAGGAACCAACCAATGTTTGGATAGTTGCAAGAATAGATTGCATCTTCAACCCTGAATCTCGTTTATACGGAAACGAAATCTGGGTATCTAAGCTCACGGATGATATCAGTATTCTGGTGCAGCCCATGGCAGCCAACAGACAAGGCAGCTCGGTGTATGCAAGGCAGAAGCAGCGTCCCGAAAACTCTTGGCTACCCGGAAGCAAAATTCCCATTGTATTTTCATCATCTTGCTCTTGATCTTTCATAGTTTAACGTGTTGGCCAACAGTGTGAAAACTGACTCAAGGTTTTAAATAGAATGTTAAACAAGAAGTTCCGTGACGAACTAAAGAGCCTACTTTTCTTAAAATTTAAGATTCATGCCAATGATTAATCTATATGGATCTATCTAGAATAATGACGGAATTAAGTTGGCAATATCGAAATTTCTAATTAGTTCGAAATACTGTATACCTGACATAAAATAGCCTAATAGAGAACTACAGTTGGCAGCCCTGGAGACTGAATATATTCTTAGTTCCATCTCTTAAGGTACAGAATACACAATTTGGTTGAAGTCCAATGGATAGCATGGATGTTACATGCTGTTAAACATTGGATTTAACAGCGCGCATAAAATTATGTTGGCAACAATGACATACATGTATTGGTCAGAAATAATCTGAAATAATATGATCTATTGTTGTGTCAATTTTGAATGAAATCCATTAGTTAGTATAGAACTTACATGCATTTTAAAATTGGACCACTCAGTAGGCTTAGAATCATGTTGGCAGCACAGGCGTAGGCCTATAGTAGTTACTCCAAATTAATCTAAAATACCAGGTATTATACGTGTGCAAGGTTTGGAGCTATTGGCTTTCATACTTTCTGATATATTGGTATAAGGATAACAAAAATAGAGACAGTATTTATTAACATTTGGCAGCCCTGGTTACTCTTAAAAATCGGCATAGTCTTATCTGTTATGGTACACATACAGTAGCACACACGGAATTTGGTTGAAGTCCAAATGATAGTATAGAAGTTACATGTATTTACAGTTGGACCTCTCAGCAGGCTTAGAATCATGTTGGTAGCACTGACGTATATAAGTTACTCCAAATTAATATAGAATGTCAGGTACTATACGTGTGCACAGTTTAAATCTGTCGGCTTGCATACTTTCTGATGTATGGGTATTTGGATAAAAAAAAGTTGAGGGCATTTATTAATAGTTGGCAGCCTTGGTGGCTCTTAAGAATACGCTCAGTCATATCTGTTTATGTACACATAGCACATACGAAATTTGGTTGAAATGCAATTGATAGTGTAGAAGTTATATGCATTTAAAATTTGGGCCTATCAAGCAGGCTTATAATCATTTTGGCTGCACTGCCATGTATGGCCTCCTGGAAATTAAACTACAATATTATTATCTATACGTGTGCCAATTTTAAAATAACTCCCATTCATACCTTCCAAGATATCCAACATGGAGCTCAAATTTCTTTTGCGATTTTTCAGCAGTTGGTAGCACTGACATCATTTTCAAATATGGCCGTGAGATATTCAGGTTTCGATTGCTGCAGCCGTTTAGGAGTTGATAGGGGGGACATACAGACAGACAGACAGACAGAAGGACAGACAGACAGACGGACACACATTTGCCCGATCTCATAAGACTACTTTTTCCTAATTTTTGCAAAATGTGAAAAGTAGGCTAAAAACTATCATTATGGGGTATATTCTATGGGTAACGTGGTCCACTAGATGACTGGTTTGACTTATCGGTCTCCGACAGGGGTCTTTCGACAGTGCGTGTGGTTCATTTCTATTCTTTTTTCAAAATATCTATACATCGCTGGTACGGAATGTTACTTCAAATTCTGGTCCACCGGTGCGAATCGTTGGTTACTTTACAGATATCACCCTGGCAAACCCAGAAAATCAGACAAAATGCACAGTTATTGGATGAAAAATCCTAGGGCTGTAAGGGTATACTGCAATTATTACCTGATGCGTAAGCAACAGGTTCCGTATGCGGACGAGTCCAAGTGCTGCAGCGTGATGGCGAGTGGAGGAATGTTCACTTCTCTCGTTGCTATGGAAATGTTCACATCGGCTCCTTCTTTCAGGTATAAATCCCTCAGAAGAAATTGGCCCGTGAGTGAGAAAGTGAAGCTGGCCACCGGGCCTACCTCAAGTTCAATGACAGCTTGCAATGTGGAAGAGGGTTGAGAAGGGGCGAGAGGGGACGAAGGAAGAAGGGCTGCTTCTTGTGACAGATTTATAACAGAGAGGTACAGTCAGCCAGTTGTTCCCAACGTGCTACTTATTTACTAGTCACATATAGGTGATGGTGATAATGACATATATGGAATTGAACCATTAGATGAATAATGACTGCCCGGTGATTGATTTTGAATTTTCAATGCTAAAATTGTGATAAAAATCCGGAGTTTGTCTGTTTGGCGTGATTACATGGTTATACAAAATCAACTATGGTTATACTGTAATAATACAGGCTGATACTTATCCGGTTTGTCTTCCTTACTGAAACTTCGAGCAGTTTCGTGTTCACTCTGGCACCAGTTTTGGTCGACCAAATCATATAATCAACCCTAACAGACAAACTCCGCATTTTTATCCCCATTTTAGCATTTCACCTAACATTAGATATACTACAATTAGCATACACCGACATTTGCATTACCAATACTGCAACTAAATAATTGTACATATTGTAAATATTTTTCACCTGTCTTCTCAAACATAGATGTTATATCCTAAGTGTAATGGATCTGATGATGATCGCTTGACGATCGAAACTGGTCATCCTAGTGTATTTATTAATCTCATGTAATGTATTTCAGGATTAGGGCACAACCCAGCTCTTTTTGGGTACATTCGTGTGGACCGACTGAAAAGCACCAAACTTTTGTGAGATAAATATAATTCCATTCTGAAGTCCTACTATGCCTCAGGACGGCTCTGACGATCCCCTGACACAGTAAATAGCACACTTTTAGTGGGCGTAACCAGTTACACTGAAACTATGGGTAGCTGTTGATCCCTCTCGTACTTTGTCCAAAGCTCTGCTGGGAAGATCAATCTCTAGAAATGGCCACTGTAGTCAGTCAAGCCCCACATCCGATAATATAAAGTTACGGTGCATATCTCTCGCCCAACATCGCGGTCCACAATCCCTCTCATTCATACATTAGCTACACTTGTGAAAAAAGCATCTGGTGACTTGGAAGTGCTGATGAACATCTCTTTCTGGGTAAAGCAATCTTTTCATCATATTTCAACCCTTTCAGTTGTCATTCTCTGTAACTCCCAGTACTCTCTTGTTTATTCGAAACAACTGTGGACTTCCCACCCTGCTTACAAAAAGTACCCAAAATGATAAATATTTTTCAAATGATAAAGCAGTAGTGTTGTTGCAGTAGAAGCTTCTTTAGACGTTATGATGTTTGAAACCATGTATTTTTAGCCTACTTTTCACATTTTGCAAAAATGAGGAAAAAGTAGACTTATGAGATCGGGCAAATGTGTGTCTGTCTGTCTGTCAGTCTGTCTGTCTGTCTGTCCTTCTGTCTGTCTGTCTGGCTGTGTGTGTGTCCCCCCCTATCAACTCCTAAACGGCTGCAGCAATCGAAACAAAATTTGGTAGGAGTAAAGATCTACACCTGAATATCTCACGGCCATATTTGAAAATGATGTCAGTGCTACCAACTGCTAAAAAATCGCAATTGAAATTTGAGCTCCATGTTGGATATCTTGGAAAGTATGAATGGGAGCTATTTCAAAATTGGCACACGTACAGACCATAATATTTCAGTTTAATTTCCAGGAGGCCAAACATGGCAGTGTTGCCAAAATGATTATAAGCCTCCTGATAGGTCCAATTTTTAAATGCATATAACTTCTACACTATCAATTGGAATTCAACCAAATTTCGTATGTTGTATGTGTACATAACCAGATATGACTGAGCGTATTCTTAAGACCTACCAGGGCTGCCAACTGTTAATAAATGCTCCTAATTTATTTTATCCAAATACCAATATATCAGAAAGTATGCAAGCCGACAGCTTTAAACTATGCACACGTATAGTACCAGTAATTCTATATTAATTTGGAGTAACTTATATACGTCAGTGCTACCAACATGATTCTAAGCCTGCTGACAGGTCCAACTTTAAATACATGCAACTTCCATACTATCATTTGGATTTCAACCAAATTTCGTATGTGTTATGTGTACCATAACAGATATGACTATGCGTATTCTAAGGAGCAACCAGGGCTGCCAAATGTTAATATGTGCTGTCCCTATTTTTGTTACCCTAATATCAATATATCAGAAAGTATGCAAGCCAATAGCTCTAAAATTTGCACACGTATAGTACCTGGCATTCTAGACGAATTTGGAGTAACTAATATACGTCAGTGCTGCCAACATGATTCTAAGCCTGCTGATAGGTCCAATTTTAAAATGCATGTAACTTCTATACTAACTAATGGATTTCATTCAAAATTGGCACAACAATAGATCATATTATTTCAGATTATTTCTGACCAATACATGCATGACATTGTTGCCAACATGATTTTACACGCGCTGTTAGATCCTATGTTTAACTGCATGTAACGTCCATGCGATTCATTGGACTTCAACCAAATTTTGTATTTTGTACCTTAAGAGATGGAACTAAGAATATATTCAGTCATCAGGGCTGCCAACTGTAGTGCTCTATTAGGATACATTATGCCAGGTATACAGTATTTCGAACTAATTGGAAATTTCGATATTAGCAACTTAATTTCGTCATTATTCTAGATAGGTTCATATTCTGTAGAATAATCATTGGCATGAAAAGTAGGCTGTATAGTTCTTAACGGAACTTCTTGTTTAATCTCATGTAATATTTTTCAGGATTAGGGAATAACCCATCTCATTTGGGTACAATCGTGTTGACCGACTGATAAGCTTTAAACCAGGGTTTCCCAAACTTTTACTGACCGTCGTCCACTCTTGAGATTTATAATTTGTTTTCGCCCTCCTCATTTCAAAAAACGCACAAATCTTAAAATTACTAACACATACATTCAAATACCTACTGTACATATAAGTCGAGAAATGAGAAATTTTACGGACAATTTTCTTAATAGGTACATCATGTTTATTTAGGTATAATTATGTTCATTACAAATTTAAAATTAAAGGTCTAAAAAAGGAATAACAATTCATGAAATGAATTAAAGAAAAAATTAAATTAAAACTACAAGAATTTTATATCTAATTAATTAAACAACAAGAATACCTATGTCTAATCAATGTGAGGGATGGATTTGATGAGTTTCAACCAATTTGTTGATGTCAGGAGCCATTTTTTTTTAGAAAAATTCAAAGATCTCTTCGCTTTTCAATCTATATCCTATTTCTAGATTTCGTGGCAAGATTATTCGACATAATTAAATTACTTGTTTGCAATTTTATTTTATTCCTTGTTAGGTAGATTTCATTAGAAAGCTAACTATTGCAATGGGTACCATGTTTTGACTTCCGAAAAATTTCGACATATCTTCGCGTTTCATATCCCCCAGACCCCAAAACCACCGTCAGTTCAAAAGTTTATATATAATTTATGTATATATATATATATCAGTTTCTTGTGGACACGATAACTGCCGTAATTTTCCACCAATCACTTTTAATTTTTTACCGAATATGTATACCTATAAAATCTCGGTCGAGTTCGTTACTGGGCTAAATCGGTCAAAGAGGGTGAAAATGGGGGTCTTTTTTCGAAAATGTGAAATATTGCTATAACTCTCTTAATACACACATCAAAAAAAGTTTTGCATCACCTCGGTTCCCAGATCTCCGGCATATAGACGTTGACTGTGTATATTGTATCCAAGATACAGTCCCTTTGACTGTTCATAGATGTCACTGAAACTGCTCAAAGATGTAAACAACCATGCATGAGCAGGGCCTATTAGACGGAGGGGGTACGACAGCCGATCAGTTCCAGTCATTCCACCAGGACGAAGGTACGCTGCTCATGTTGTCTGTAGTTCTACCATGCCTAGAAGGTCAATACCGCAGTTCGATCGCGTCCGCATTGTTACTTTGTGTCAAGAAGGGCTCTCAACAAGGGAAGTTTCCAGGCGTCTCAGAGTGAACCAAAGCGATGTTATTCGGACATGGAGGAGGTACAGAGATACAGGAACTGTCGATGACAGGCCTCGCTCAGGCCGCCCAAGGGCTACTACTGTAGTGGATGACCGCTACTTACGGATTGCCGCTCGGAGGAACCCTGACAGCAATGCCACCATGTTGAATAATGCGTTTCGTTCAGCCACAGGACGTCGTGTTTCAACTCAAACTGTGCGCAATAGGCTGCATGATGCGCAACTTCACTCCCGACGTCCATGGCGAGGTCCAGCTTTGCAACCCCGACACCATGCAGCGCGGTACAGATGGGCCCAACAACATGCTGAATGGACCCCACGGAATTGGCATCACGTTCTCTTCACCGATGAGTGTCGCATATGCCTTCAACCAGACAATCGTCGGAGACGTGTTTGGAGGCACCCTGGTCAGGCTGAACGTCTTAGACACACTGTCCAGCGAGTGCAGCAAGGTGGTGGTTCCCTGATGTTTTGGGGTGGCATTATGTGGGGCCGACGTACGCCACTGGTGGTCATGGAAGGCTCCGAAACGGCTTTACGATACCTGAATGACATCCTCCGACCCATAGTGCAACCATATCGGCAGAATATTGGAGAGGCATTTGTCTTCATGGACGACAATTCTCGACCTCATCGTGCACATCTTGTGAATGCGTTCCTTCAAGATAACGACATCGCTCGACTACAGTGGCCAGCATGTTCGCCAGACATGAACCCTATCGAACATGCCTGGGATATGTTGAAAAGGGCTGTTTATGGACGTCTTGACCCACCAACCACTCTGAGAGATTTACGCCGAATTGTCGTTGAGGAGTGGGGCAATTTGGACCAACAGTGTCTTGATGAACTTGTGGATAGTATGCCACGGCGAATACAGGCATGCATCAATGCAAGAGGACGTGCTACTGGGTATTAGAGGTAGTGGTGTGTACTGCAATCTGGACCACAAATGCTGAAAGTCTAGCTGTATGATGGTACAACATGCAATGTGTGGGTCTCATGAGCAATAAAACGAGCTGAAATGTTGTTTGTGTTGATCTCTATTCCCTTTGTATTTAACGGTTCCGGAACTCTTGGAACCGAGGTGATGCAAAACTTTTTTTGATGTGTGTATATGAAATATCGAATCCGTTCAAAGTTCATACTATGTGTCGAATAAAGCCCAAAAATTTATGTTTGAAGAGTTTTTTATAGCACCAACCATTGACCAAAGGGGTGGGAAAAAGTGGGATTTTCGGGAAACATTAAACATATCTCTCTTAATAGGCACAATATCAAAACCGTGCAAAATGGACAATATTCGCCTAATAATTACCTAAAACTTTTGTTTGAAAGAATTTTTGATATGACCCATAATTACGCCAAGTGATGAGAAAAATGATTTCGGAATTATAAGAAAATGCCAAGAGCTATCAGAGGTTGCCATGGCAACACTACTAAATTGATGAGGGATTAGCCATCAGACGTGGCCATGACAACGCACTTGCACGAGATCAGATTCAGATTACCATCTGACTAAGTGTGAAGCGGCTTCGGTGACGTAACTGGTAGCATGCTGAACATCTATGCCCAAGGTAGCGGGTTCAAAGCCGGCCGAAGTCGTCGGATTTTCTAAGAGCGTAAAAAATCCCTCAGTATGCTTTCCTTTGGGGGGGGGGGAGTTCCAACGTTCGTTGCTAGTTGCTGGTTGCGGTGGCATCTAGTAGCCAAGCCCACAGCTAGGTGTCGTTGACGGTAGTATCAGGTAGCAACATTAGGAACTACTGCTTGAAATTGACCGTCTGCAGTCCTTACCCGAATTACAGACTAATACAGCCATCCCTAAGTACACGGGGTTACATGACCGCGTTGTCGCAGCCCCTAAACTGAGGAACCAACTAAAATCTCTGCGGGAGATATAATTTTACGTGAAGAAGTATCAGATCGTTACATAGTTACACATCAGTGTCGAAACCTTGCATAAGGACAGTGTGACCACAAGTATAAAAATGGACCCCAAATGACAAGAAGGTTACCGTCATCATAAGACAATAAAATGTTTAAAATATGCAAAAAATGACGAAAAACAAAGTTAATTAAGCTCCAATAATAAAATACTTTCTCGCAATAAATGAGGTCTGATCCTTCTACGAAAACCTGCATATTCTGCCTATTTTCGCCTATCCCCAAGTTTGTCCGGTGAAATCTACCTCCGCCTTCCGGCGTGCCGAGAGGAATTTTTTTTTATAGGCAAAAACTTCTCGGTCATATTGTATATTAGTCCAGTGAATAGAGCAAAAAATGGGGGGTTACCTTACAAACGGTCCGGTAGTTCTAATTTTTTATAAGTTGCCTAGGATGATTAGTAGGTGTTTAAAATGGAAAATGCACAATTTCCTCCCCTCCGCGCCTGCCGCCATATTGGAAAAATCGCCAATAATCGGCCTTTACTTGAGATTCTCGCCTCTATCTCCGTTTCGGTGCGTTTTGGCGAAAAAAGAGTTCTGGTCAATGTTTTAGACAATTAAATTTCCTATAATTTACGTTTGATATTTTGTTTCTAGGACTTATGGTTACGGAAATATTTACTTTGTTAAACATTAAAAAATCAAATTTTTTGGATATTTTGTCAAAATTCTAACTTTGGAACGCTGAAATTGCTGAAAATGCTCCCTTTTTTCATGCTGCAGGCCACTGGTTCTATGCAAAACTGCGCATTTATATCTGCAAGAAATGCTGTGCCTGAAAGAAAAAGTGGACCCCACTGAGTTTAAGAAGTTCACAATGGAGGGTCATTTCACTGTGCGAAGATCAGACAAGTTCTGGTCCGGTATTTGGATCGGCATGACAATCGAACACATGCTAATGAAGGATATGAAAATAGGGGGAGGATTAATCGGAATGGGCATGACTGAGAGCACTCTTTTGAAGTGGACCCTTGGGATGACCTGCCTGCAAAATATTGCTCGTGAAATCGAGAAGTACATCAACGTCCTCTGAGCAGCACGTGGAAATGAGGCCTACTAGAATGAGTCGTGACGCTTATGATGTGGGGTTTCTATTTGATTGGCTTTCCAAACACCCACCCTTCCCCGAAACTGATCTAATCATCAACATTAACTCTGGCGTGGTGGGAAGTGACCAGGTTAATTGTCACCAAGCCCAAGTGGTAGGAGGTGCAGGGGTAGCAAAAATAGTTGGAAACACATTCGGAGAGGCGTCTTTTAAGAAAAAATACAAAGTGATCACACTGATGTTCGATAAAAACTCAAAAAAGGTGGGAGACAAGAAGTTATCTGTTGACCCACTCACACTGTTTAACCGCATGCGTATAGCGAAACAATCAGAAGAAGATCTGCAGAACTACCTATCGTATGAACTGGCACCATTCCCTATGTTTTTGTTTAATGAGGACGATATGCGTAAAGGGACGAAATCATTATTATACACAGCTTTCTCGCCACTTCCACAAGACTTCCAACTACCTCAACGTTCCATTGATGGAGGGTACCTTCTGCTCAAAGTTATTTGGAACAGCAGCTTGACCATTGGAGGAATTTGCCAGGGTTATGTCAAGTACGTTCTACGTCATTATGGCACCGATGTGATGGTGATTTTTGATGGCTACATTACAGGTCTTTCTCATCAGGGACCAAGACTGCAGAACGAGCAAGAAGGTACAAGGCAAACTCATCACCAGACGTGGTGTTTAACAAAGCAACTGTTAACACCACACCTCAGGATAAGTTCCTGGCCAAAGAGGGGAACAAGGACCGATTTGTGAAGCAGCTCTCCAGTGAATTGCAAGCGTCAAACATATCTCCAGACCAAGCTTCCGAAGATGCTGAAAGGTTGATAGTTGCCACAGCTAAACAACTCTCCCCCACGTACGACGCCGTCATCATTGTCGGGGAAGACCTTGACCTACTTGTACTGCTGACTGGCACAACACCTGAGGTAAATAATGTTTACCTCAAGAAACCAGCGAGGGGAAAACATCTAGAAGCAATCTACTCCGCCTCCTCCTACGAGTACAACTCCAAAGGCTGTATCTTGCTCCTGCACGCAATATCGGGCTGTGACACCATTTCAAACATTTTTGGGTTTGGAAAGAATAAATTCTGCCAACTTTTACGAAAGACCCATCATTGCTGGAGCAGGCTAAGAGGTTCGAGGACCCTGCTGCCAGTCCCCAAGAAATTTCAGCAGCAGGGGAGAAAATCTTGATATCCCTGTACGGTTGCTGTGGAAAACAGTCGTTGAACTCCCTTCGCTATAGCAAATTGAAGACTAGTGCCATTAAACTCAACTGGCTAAACTACCTCCAACTACTGACGCAGCACATTTCCACTTCCTGAGGACATATCACCAGGTCATGCAGTGGATGGGGATTGACAAGGACCCTATTGATTTGGGCTGGTGTAGAAAAGCTGGAAGACTGGAGCCCATCAGGATGAGTAGAGACGCTGCTCCGCCAAACCTGCTTAACACCATCTCATGCAGATGCACAACTGGCTGTATGGGGGCGTGTGGCTGTAGAAAGGTGGGCCTGAGTTGTTCCGCCCTTTGCAAAGTATGCAGTAGAGAAGAATGTAATAACAGGGAGGAAGTCACCATCGACGACGAAGACGACAAGTTCACTATTTGAGGAGGACAATGAAGACTCCGACTTCATTCACTCACCCCGTACAAAACGAGCGAAGCTCCAGAAAATCAGTTTTCTTTTATGTTCTTAGTTTATTCACTACTGATTTTTGTAAGATTATTGCTGTATTTTGATCTTATTTTGTTTAAATAAATGAATCGTTAAAAATGTATTTGCTGTGTTGGTGGATTGTTTGGAAGTGAACATATCCTCTCACCAGTGGATATTTAAGTGAAATATAGTACCTGCCTCATTATAATTGCGCTGTTACATGTAAGAAGCTCAAGTATGGTTGGTATTAACTAAAAATTCAAGCCATAGCTGGAAAATAGTTTGTGCATTTTCTTTAGAATAAATGTGGAGTCACAAAAGCGAAAAAAGCAATATACCCATTGTTTTAAGTATTATACTTACCCCCACTTCATATGGTTGGCTAAAGATTTAAATGCATTTTGTAGGTAATTAAATTCTCTACAAATTATATTGTGATACTTGTTTTTCTAGAATAGGCCATAACTGAAGTACAGCGTTCTAAAGTTAGAATTTTGGCAAAATATCCGAAAAATGTGATTTTTATTGTTTAATAAAGTAAATATTTCCGTAACCATAAGTCCTAGAAACAAGACATTGAACGTAAATTGTAGGAAATTTAATTGTCTACAACATTGATTAGAACTCTATTTTCACTAAAACGCACCGAAACGGAGATATAGGCGAAAATATCAAAAAAGTCCCGATTTTTTGCGATTTTTCCAATATGGCGGCGGGCGCGGAGGGGGGAAAATTGTGCATTTTACATTTTGAACACCTACTAGCCTTTCTAGACAACATACAAAAAATTTAGAACTACCGGACCGTTTGTAAGGTAACATACCTCTATTCACTGGATTATATATAAAAACAAGATGTTCAGTAAAGAACATATAGCCTACTTTCTCCTAAATGTATGAGTATAGTTATAACTCGTTGTTATTATCAAAGAGTATAATAGAACTATTCTTTGTTGAAGACCTTAGAAACGATTTACCTCTACCAAACGCTACAACCTAGATAAAAACTGCTACCATCATTGAAGAAAGAAAGATAAGAAGTATATCAAGAATGTTATGGATCTGGAGACATAATCGACCGGACTGGCGGCGTGGCTCAGCGGTAACGTTCTCGCTTGCTGGGCCCTAGGTTGCAGGTTCGTATCCTGGCGCAGTCAGCTGGCATTTGAGGGTGCACAAATGCGAGGGAGCCGTGTCAGTGCATTTACTGGCACGTTAAAGATCCCCTTCGGGCCAAAATTCCGGCACCCCGGTGTCTCTAAAATCAGCAGTAGTTAAAAGGGATGTAAAACCAATAACATTACTATTATTATTATTATTACGACCTGCCGTGGGCAACATCCAACTTTGAGTTGAGGCATGTCTTTACACGTCTGGTTGTGCATGGCTTTCACAACCCTAATTGAATTAACAAATCTTTCCATGACCCTACAGAGACGTGTGTATACAAACTATGTGGATATTTTCGATAATATAATCCTAACAGAGCGAGTGCATTCTAGCGGCCAGAAGAAGAAACTTTTCAATAAAATCTGGAAGTTACTTTTTAGGCAGCTAGATGTCTCGAGTAAATCTGCTGGCGAATTATGTTTTAATTAAATATATATTTTACACCATAATGTGCACAATATAACGCTTAATAACATTTTCAAGTAACGCAAAATAGGCTGTTACAAAACCCTTTAAAATAAAAAGTTAAAATGTATCGTAGTATCATCTTGTCATTCTTCAAATTCGATGCGCATAGAATGATAATGGTATAGTAATCAATGGATCCCCACGTAGACTAGTCGTGACATCTATTGGTGAAATATCGAACAATATAATCCTAACAGAGCGAGTGCATTCTAGCGGCCAGAAGAAGAAACTTTTCAATAAAATCTGGAAGTTACCTTTTTGGCAGCTAGATGTCCCGAGTAAATCTGCTGACGAATTATGTTTTAATTAAATATATATTTTACACCATAATGTGCACAATATAACGCTTAATTTTAAAACATCTGAGTCATTACAAAACAATAAACATATAACATTTCAAGCAAAAAACCTAGCTCTGATCGGGTTTGAACCATAGGCATTTGAGCGATAGGCAAACGCTCTACCACTGAGCTAATTGTGTCAACGAATATCGTTCTATATAAAATGACTTACATAGAACTTGTTAGCAAATAATGATTTATACTAAACGATTTCATCACTGGAGTATATTATTTATATATAAAGCATTTCATACAAAGTTTATTTATTTTTTATCAGTACGCTATATTGCATGCAATACTCAAATTAGTGAAATATAAGTCCGGCACAAGATATCCGCTGCCATCTTGTCTTATTACTGAATCAGTTTAGCTTTTTAAAATCACGTCTGCACTATAGTATTACAAAATAAACTTTTAATTTCGAACGTGCCTCTTCCTTTAGAACAGTTAAAACGATTCTCGGCTCGATAATCGGAACTGGTGGGTCCCATGATATGGATTATAAAGTTTTCATAATTCGCACGGCCGCCATCCTGAAATGGTATGGCGGACGACCTTGTAATTTGGTCACAAGACGCATCCTATACGAAGGTATGTTGGTACCAAATTTGGTAGAGATCGGATGATTTGGTTAGTCGTTATTTGATTTTACGTTTTGAACGTTTGAGTGGCCGCCATTCAGTTTTAGTAAAGATGGCGGAGATATAAAACATGACACTGAGGTGTCCTTTGCTAGTGCTACCTTTGTACCAAATTTCGTTCAATTTGCATTCACCGTGTTCGAATTGATAGGGGGGGACAGACATTCAGAGTACACACACTCACACACACAGACACACACACACACACACAGACTCACACACACACATACACACACACACACACACACAGACTCACACACACACATACACACACACAGACTGACACACTTTTTTCGCCCTGTGTTGATCTCATAAGTCTACTTTCATTTTTTGCAAAAATCGAAAGTAGGCTAAAAAACAGAATTATTTGCCGACCACTTTTTTTCAAATCGCCCATCGAATTCACATTCTGTCAGTTTCGCCCACTGGCGTGCAAAAATCGCACACTACTGGGCGAATTCGCCCAGTTTGGGAATCTCTGCTTTAAACTTTTGAACTTTAAACGTTTTAATGGCTGGGGATTTTAACCGTATTGGACTAATCTCAGACGTTGGAGATCAGCGTAGAACTGTTAGTACCATTATATCATTAGAAAAATTATTTTTTATCCGATTTAGGAAGCACATCCTACGCTAAGGAAAATGTTACAAATGAAATGTTCTTCATGCACCTTATCTTGGTGCACCAAGCCTAAGTTCCAGGTGAGATGACTAGAGGATTCATACGAATAAGATTCGACAGCAATACCCAAACTACGTCAAATGTAGTATATTAGTTATTTTGAAAATCTATCTGCACATTCGGTGGATGTGGGTTCGAACTCCACCATCAGTCGTCCTTGAAATAGTTTGCTGTGGTTTTCCATTTTCAAATACAGGAATATAATGGGATCGTACCTTTTGGCAAGCCACGGCTTCTTACTTCAGTAAGAAGAAGTAAAATTAATTCTGACCATCTCGTGGAGTAGTGGCTAGCTTTCATGGCTTTCATCACTGAGGTTCGGGTTCGATTCCCGGCTCTGCCAATAATTTTAATTCTGGTATGGGGGCTGGAATAGGCTAAACTCAGGCTGGTGAGGCAAAACTGAGAATAGATAGATAGATAGATTTATTTTGACTGGCAAGATTAGGGCCATTGGGCCCTCTCTTCCATCTAACCAGATTATACAAATAATAAATGATGAACAATACAAATACAACTTAAATCTATCAATATTACAATGTTGATATAATATAAAATACATATGAAATGGATTAGCTTGATAATATACAATACAAATACAACTTAAATCTAACAATTTTACAATTTTTATACAATATAAAATACATATTAACTGGATTAGCTTGGTGGTGTAGGCTGTTAATTGTTGCATTGTTAGGGCGAATAACTAAGATGCTTAGGAGTAAGTTTAAAATTACAGTAAGGTAAAGGAAATAGGCTACTGAAAAAAGTAGACTAATGATGGTGATGAAGATGATGATGAAGATAATTAGTCGTTACTGAAGGAGGTTATTTAGATATCTAAATAGAGAGTAAATGAGAAAGTGAGAATTGGAAAGTTTGAATATATGTAATACGACGTAAGAATATAAGCATAAATGTTGAGTTCAACTTTCATTTACTTAGTGAGTATGTACTGCTGGCAACGCTGCTTGAAGCTGGACGGGGTTGCTCCTCTGACAGAGCGAGGCAGATTGTTCCACAGTCGTGCAGTACCAACAACGAAGGAGTTGGTATAGCGTACTGTGCGGTGTATGGGTATCAGCAAGAGTGTATCGTTTTTTGACCGTGTTCCAAGAGTATGCTCGTACGAGAGGCGGTGAAGCTGAGAGTGCAGGTAAGCTGGAGTTGAAGTTGAGAGTATTTGTTGAAGAATACATAAAGAATGGAGGTCGCGGCGTTGATTTAGACGTAACCAGTTAAGTTGCTCATAAGCGGGGGTGACATGGTCATAGTACCGTAAATTAAATATGTAGCGTACACAGGCATTTTGTGCATGTTGGAGTTTGTTTTTAAGAGTAACAGTGAGATCTTTGTATACCACATCGCAGTAATCAAAATGAGGCAATATTAGGGAGGAAACAAGTCGTTCCTTTAATACACGAGAGAAAATATTCCAGAATCTTCTAAGTGAATTCAATGCGGAAAATACTTTTCTGGAAACATTGCAGACGTGCTGCGTCCAGGAAAGATGTTTATCTATAATAACGCCTAGATCTTTAACTGACTCACGGAATTCGATTGGGGAATCGCACAAGCGTAATTTTGGTAATGTGGGTTCATTTTTTAGTTTTAGGAGGATTTTCGGGTGGGAGATTATGATTGCTTGGGTTTTAGCGGGTTCGATTCTACTTCAGTCATCCTGGAAGTGGATTTCCGTGTCCTAAGGTCATTGCCACCTCTACCTCAATCCTAGCCCTATTTACAAATACTCACCCTAGCACAGCCATCACAATAACACGGGTTATCAGACAGCAAGTGAATTGGGCTACATAGCCACGATGTCAAATTACCCCTTTAAGAATCAACAACATAATCCGCTTTCTTCAGTCAATTCTGACAGTTCTCTGACTTAGTTGCTAATTATTCGTAGAATATTTTAAATGTTCACTGGAGATTTTTCTGAATATGTACCTTAGGATGTTTCTTAAAATATGTAGACTGCGATCGCAAAGCACACTTGGGACAACAAAGTGATAATATCGACATAATTCAACATCAAATGACACGTTTAAATATATTGTTCCATTAATAGGACAAAATTAACAGAAGCCACCAAAATAAAACATGGAATTTACATCAGGAGGCAACAAGACAAGATAAATGTATCCGTAACATGAGCCAAGAGCAATATAGACTAATAAATGATAACAATCAACAACTCCAACTTAGACTTCATAAATAACAGATCCCATTGACTTTAAACTAAGACCACTTCAGGGCCTAACATAACAGTTCATATTACATGGACATTCAAAATATAATATTTAAATAATAAACTTCTTATTTCATACAAATATCCATATTTGTATTCAATACATGAATAATGACTTTCATAAATGATATTGTATGGACGTCCATTTTAATTAGAATTGACAATTCAAAATCGTTATTCTTAGAGTTACTGTGAGTATTTTATATTTTATAATGATGATGATGTTGATTATGATAATTGTTGTTTTAAGGGGCCTAACATCTAGGTTAGCGACCCCTAATGGTTTGGGTGATAGTGAAAATGAAGGATGATCAAATTAAACCTTCAACTAAAACTAACTGCTCTCTTACAAACTAGAAGAGTAAATGGGAAACCAAAAGGAGACGAATATAAATAAAAGACAGGAGGAAAGGAAATGCCCCTAATCCTCGAAGAATGAGAATGGAGGCACTTGGTAGGAAGGAGAGCCAGGAAACGCAGTGAGGAAACAATAAAGGGCCAACCCCAAGGGGAATGGAAGAAGGAGAGAATCCAGACCCAGGTCAGGAAGCCCTCGCGGTTGCCAACGCCCGAGCTCACCAGCCGTGAGCCCTTGAGGGTGTAGCACTATCCCGGGTGCACCATAAGTGGTGAGGCTACACACACCCACCTTCTTAAGGACCTTGAGCAGAAGGCAGGAGGTACAATGAAAAGAAAGCAAGAGGTATGACCCCTCGAAGAATGAGGGACCATGAAAGATGAGACAAGGGCCAATTAAGGAGGAAAGAGAAAGACTCCCTAGGCCTCGGATACCCTAACACCGTCGGGTAGGAAAAAAACAAGAGTTGACCAAGAGAGGTCGAGAGGAAAGATGACAGAGAGAAGCCCGGCACATGTACTGTAAGTGAAAGCAATGCCGGATTCATGTGGGGCCCGTGGTCACCAACCCACGTCCCACAAGTAGTGAGCCCATGGGGGATTTTATAATGTATTTTCGTTAGCCAAAATGCCCTATTTAGTGTATAGTAAGAGAAAAGCGACCCATGCTGATGAAGACCCCAGTGAAGTGTTGAAAACCTGTTACAACAATAAATAATGATATAGGCTAACATTATAGTATTAACAGGTTTCCTTATTAGTTTATTTAATACGAAGTGAATACGCATATTAAACACATTATCCATTATCATTAATCTTTATGCTTTATATTCGTAATCTAAGTAAATTATGGTAGAAATTGCTCGATGGTATGAGACGTAGCAACATTGCCTGTCACGTAGTGTTTAGAAAGAACCAGCTGAATGATACTCAAAGGTGTCCTTGTACAGTATGCCAGTGTTGGGTGACAGAGTTTCTAGCCATGACATGCATGGTACCGCGGGGTATATCTGAATACTCCCGTCACGCCACACTAACAACTCACAATTGGCCACACCCAGCGGGCCGATATTAACTCTAGCTTGTGGCGTGAAAAATGTGCGATATTTGTTACTTTACGTCGTATTTCATTCCATAAACAGAGATGATATGAATAAATGCTCCCAACTAGAATAATACAGAAAAGCAGCATTAGAACAAGTAGGCTAAGGTATAGAAACCATTGGCCCAAACAGCCTTCTGGGCACAGTACAGTATATCTAGGTGAAGTGAAGATTCAAGGAGAAATAATTTCTTCTCTGAGATTTGCTGATGACATCTTCATCTTGGCCGACACGCCTGAGGTTTTGAATGAGTTTTTGAATGGTATGGACTCCGTGTTGAGGAAAGAATTCATGATGAAAATTAATAAATGTAAAACAAAAATACTGGAATGCATCCGAAATAAATCAGAAACCTCTATGGACATCAAATTGGCAGGTGAAAAGCTGAAGGAAGTAAGAGACTTCTGTTACTTAGGAAGCAAAATAACCAGTGATAGACGAAGCAAAGAGGACATAAAAAGCAGGTTGGCTCAGGCAAGGAAAGCATTTCTACAAAAAAGGAATATTTTGACATCGAATATAGATTTATGTATTAGGAAGTCATTTTTGAAAGCCTTTGTCTGGAGCGTGGTGCTCTATGGAAGTGAAAATTGGTGCAGCAGAAAAAGGAGAATTGAAGCATTTGAAATGTGGTGTTACAGGAGAATGATGAAGATCAGATTGATAGATAGGGTTACAAACGACGAGGTATTAAGACGATTGGGAGAGGAGAGATGTTTCTGGCGACTGCTAATGAAGAGAAGAGATAGGTTAGTAGGACACATACTAAGACAACCAGGAATAGCAAGCTTAGTTATGGAAGGAAGGGTCGAGGACAAGAACTGTAGGGGTAGACCAAGGTTAGAATATGTTAAACAGATTGCCTCGGATGTAGGGTGTGGTAGCTATGTAGAGAAGAAACGATTAGCTCAGGACAGGGAGGTATGGAGAGCTGCATCAAACCAGTCAAAAGACTGAAGACTCAAACAACAACAGGTATAACATGATTTTCAATTTATACCTCTCTTAAGAAGTTCTTTATTCGAAACAAATTTCTGCCTTCCATTCATGCAGAAAGGAATACGCTATTTCTTAATGATTTTGAATTGCTGAGTTGAAAAATTACATTGATTCCTTGGATTTGCCTCTGATGATGAAAAGAAAATAAAACTGTGGAAGACATGAAAAAAGCAAAAAAAAAAGCATATTCTCTAGAAAATTCATTGATGTTCAGAAAGGAATCTATTCTTTACCTGCATGGCACCTTTAAATGAACACAAACATTACAAAAATAAACTCAAGTTCATCACTATAATCATGCGTCTGGCTATGTACTTAAGTCGATAGAGCGCTAGACCTCCGCTGAGCGTCCACAAGTTTGATTTCAACTTTGCAAGGTTAATTGTCCTAGGACCACCTTGAGGTGTAGAGACTATATAGCTTTCTTGGTTGTCACCCCTGAGGCCCAGTTTCAATTCCTAGCCTTGTCAAGAAATTTAATTCTGGTTGAGAATTGGAAATGGGTTCAGTCAGCCTCGTAAACCAAAATTGAAAAGGGGTGGGTTCAATTCCAATTTAAGCCATCCTAGAAGTGATTTTCTGTAGTTTCCAACTTCTACTCCGCGAAATGTCAGGATGATTCATAACTTAAGTACATTACCACCTCCTTCCTAATCCTCACCTCTGTTTTAAATACGCACTGTACAAACAACACAGGTTATCAGACGAACTCTGCACACACCCCAGTGCACAAGATTGAAATGACCACGATGTCCGAGCCCTCTGAATGCAACAACAGCAACAACAACAACGATAACAATAATTCCCCTGGCTAGGGGGGATCACGCATATTGCCTATGCGCGACAAATCTAATGATTGATATTAGCCGCCTCCTGAAGCCACACCCCATTATTATTATTTTTAGCTTATATTCATTTTATGAAAAAAAAATAGGCTAATGAGCTCATCCTATGTCCGTGTGTGTGTGTGTGTGTGTGTGCGCGCGCGTATGTGTGGGTGTCTGTCTGTTTGTGTGTGTGTGTCCCGTAATAACTTCTAAACAGCTGGAGCGATTTCAATGACACTCGGTAGGTCATAGCACCATTTTGGCCCCGACCGTGCCCTTCAAAATTTATTACATCTCACCAATCCAGCACGGCGGCTGTGCGAAATATTTCACCAGCATTAAATATCTCCGAAACTATAACAGACATCACCCTGAAATTTTGTACGGTGATAAAGGGCACTACTACAAGTTTATCTATGTAACATTCGAAAACCTGTAGAGTACAAAAGGAACATGGCGGCCAAGCGAATTTGAAACATTTTAATAGACTCTTCTCGCGATTTAACCATCTGAGCGCAAATGAAATATGGTACAGTAGGCCTAAATGTTCGTACATATTGTAGTACACTGGCATCTAATTTAGTTAAATTGTTTACATAACCTCTATATGGCGGCTGTGCGAAATTTTAAAATTAAGTTTGAAAGTTTGAGTAATGAACCTAGGCAATAATTTTCCTTTAATGGTACATAACTCTCTGGCCTAGGCTATACATATAGCAATCACACATGGCGATCAACCGAAATATCTGAATCTTGAATTGATTTTTTTAATGTTCATAGAGGCTATGAACATAAGTTCACCTATAGGACTTTCAATAACCTGATGAGCACAAATCCAACATGGCGGTGACGCGAAGTATAAATATTTAAATAGACGTTCCTCGCGATTTAACCATCCGAGTGCAGTGAAACTTGTTACGGTAAATGCTTATACAAATGTTAATCCACTGGGATTTTATTTATTTCAATTGTATACATAACCAGAAGGTGGCAATTGTGCGAAATTTTAAAATCTCGTTTTTAGGTAGATTTCATTAGAAAGCTAACTATTGAATGGGTACCATGTTTCGTCTTCCGGAAAATTTCGACATATCTTCGCGTTTCACATCCCCTAGACCCGAAAACCACCGTCAGTTCAAAAGTTTATATATAATTTATGTATATATGTATATATGTATCTATCTATATATCTTTATATATATAATTCTTCGACACGTGTGTATGTGACTGAACTCCTCTTAAATGACTGAACCGATTTTGATGGAATTTGGTATGTATATTATGGTGGGTCCATGTATGGTTTAGATTCACAATCTGACCCGGTAGGTGGAATGAACACAATTTTAGAACCACAATTTACACACAATTTTAGAACCACAATATACAGTCAAACACAGTCGTCATGGAAACACTAGCCTTGGCCTTCGTGAAAGCTGATGTCTTTGGACAGTTTGTCTCTGCACGTTAGAGCCACATGGTCGCCACCTGTGCAACTACCGCCATTACATACACTCCGCCCGTGGCGGAAAGTCGTGTTTTATACCAAAGGTGGCAGTGATGTCGAATTCTACTGTTTGTCTCTGCACGTTAGAGCGTTTCAAAGTCCCGTATGCGTTCATATACAATTCATCCGATTGCCATGAAACTTGGGTGATATGTTGAGTGAGCTGGCTTTGGCTTAGTAACTCCATTTTACAATAGATAGCGCACGAATAGATTCAACAAATGAGCGACGACGCGCGAAGCGTTTCAAAAAGGTCCCTAATGCGTTCAAATACCATTCGTCCGATAGCGATGAAACTTGGGTGAGATGTTGTGTACACTCCAGGGAAGGCTTCTGGCTTAATAAATCAATTTCACATTAGGTAGCGCACGGCTAGATGCAACAAATGAGTGACGACACGCGAAGCATATCAACAAAATCCCGTATAAGTTTATATTCCATTCATAGATTGAGGTGAAACTTTGATGAGTTGTTGTGTACACTTAAGTGAAGGCTTCTAACTTAGTAATCCATTTCACAGGAGGTTGCGCACGAGTAGATTCAACAAATGAGCGGCGACGTGCGAAGCGTATCAACAAAGTCCCGTATGCGTTCAAATACCATTCATCCGATTACGATGAAACTTGGGTGAGATGTTGTGTACACTTACGTGAGGGTTTCTAACTTAGTAAATCCATTTCACAGGAGGTTTCGCACGAGTAGATTCAACAAATGAGCGACGACGCACGAAGCGTTTCAATAAGGTCCCGTATGCGTTCAAATACCATTCGTCCGATTACGATGAAACTTGGGTGAGATGTTGTGTACATCCTACGGAAGGTTTCTGGCTTAATAAATCCATTTTACAATAGGTAGCGCACGAGTAGATTCAACAAATGTGTGATGGCACGCGAATCATTTCAACAAAGTACCTATGCGTCCATATTCTATTTATCCGATTGCGATGAAACTTTGGTGAATTGTTGTGTACACTCCAAGAAATGTTTCTGTCTTAGTAAATCCAGTTTTTAATAAGTAGCGCACGAGTAGATTCAACAAAGGAGCGACGGCGCGCGAATCGTTTCCACAATGTTTCGTATGCGGTCATACATCATTCATCCGATTGCGATCAAACCTTGGTGAATCATTGAGTACACGCCAGAGAAGGTTTCAGGCTTAGTAAATCTATTTTACAATAGGTATCGCATGAGTAGATTCAACAAATGAGTGATGGCACGCGAATCATTTAAAGAAAATCACTTATGCGTTCATATGTCATTCATCCGATTCCGATGAAACTTTGATGAGTTATTGTGTACACGCCAGGGAAGGTGTTCAACTTGGTAAATCCATTTTACAATATTGGTAGCGCACGAGTAGATGTAACAAATGAGTGATGACGCGCGAAGCATTCCAACAAAATCCTGTATGCGTTCATATACTATTCATCGATTGCGATGAAACTTTGATGAGTTGTTGTGTACACTTACGTGAAGCATTCTAACTTAGTAAATCCATTTTACAGTTGGTAGAGCACGAGTAGATTCAACAAATGAGTGACTGCGCACGAATCATTTAAACCAAATTCCGTATGCGTTAAATGCCATTTATCCGTTTGCGATGATACTTTGGAGAGTTGCTGTGCACGCTCCAACGAATGTTTCTAAATTAGTTAATTCAATTCACGATAGTTTAGAGGCAGTTAACAGAAATTGAAAAATATTGTGTATCCAAAAGCACTTCGAGAAACAAAGTTACTTTCTCTGATTGGCAGGACAACGTCTGCCGGGTCAGCTTGTCTTTATATATATAATTCTTCGACACGTGTGTATGTGACTCAACTCCTCCTAAACGCCTGGGCCGATTTTGATGAAATTTTGTATGAATGTTAGGGTGGGCCCATGTATGGTTTAGATTCACAATTTGACCAGATAGGTGGAATTTTAGAATTTTAGAACCACAATTTACACACAAATTTAGAACCACAATATACAGTCATAAACAGTCGTCATGGAAACCGCTAGCCTTAGTGAAAAGTGATCGTTTTGGACTGTGTGTCTCAGCACGTAGAGCCACCTGGTCGCAACCTGTGCAACTACCGCCATAACATACACTCCGCCCATGGCGGAAAGTTGTGTTTTATACCAAAGGTGGCAGTGATGTCGAATTCTGTTTGACGCTGCACGTTAGAGCGTTTCAAAGTTCCGTGTGCGTTCATATACCATTCATCCGATTGCGATGAAACTTGGGTGAGATGTTGAGTGCACTCCAGGGAAGGTGTTTGGCTTAGTAAATCCATTTTACAATAGATAGCGCACGACTTGATTCAACAAATGAGCGACGAGGCGCGAAGCGTTTCAAAATGGTCCCGTATGCGTTCGAATACCTTTCGTCCGATAGCGATGAAACTTGGGTGAAATGTTGTGTACACTCCAGGGAAGGCTTCTGGCTTAGTAAATTCATTTTACTATAGGTAGCGCACGAGTAGATTCAACAAATGAGCGATGACGCGCGAAATGTTTCAACAGAATCCCGTATAAGTTTATATACCATTCATCGATTGCGATGAAACTTTGATGAGTTGTTGAGTACACTTACGTGAAGGTTTCTAACTTAGTAAATCTATTTCACAGGAGGTTGCGCACGAGTAGATTAAACAAATGAGCGCCGACGCACGAAGCGTTTCAACAAGGTCCCGTGTGCGTTCAAATACCATTCGTCCGATTACGATGAAACTTGGGTGAGATGTTGTGTACACCCTACGGAAGGTTTCTGGCTTAATAAATCCATTTTACAATTGGTAGTGCACGAGTAGTTTCAACAAATGAGTGACGGCACGCGAATCATTTCAACAAAATACCATGTGCGTCCATATACCATTTATCCGATTGCGATGAAACTTTGGTGAATTGTTGTGTACACTTCGTTAAAGGTTTCTGGCTCACTAAATTCATTTTACAATAGGTAGCGCACGAGTAGATTCAACAAATGTGCGATGGCGCGCGAATCGTTTCAACATAGTCCTGTAAGCGTTCATATACCATTTATCCGATTACGATGAAACTTCGGTGAATTGTTGTGTACACTCCAGGAAAGGTTTCTAGATTAGTAAATCCAGTTTTTAATAAGTAGCGCACGAGTAGATTCAACAAATGAGCGCCGGCGCGTGAATCGTTTCCACAATGTCGCGTATGCGGTCATATATCATTTATCCGATTGCGATGAAACCTTGGTGAATGATTGAGTACACTCCAGAGAAGGTTTCAGGCTTAGTAAATCTATTTTACAATAGGTAGCGCATGAGTAGATTCAACAAATGAGTGACGGCACGCAAATCGTTTAAAAAATATCCCGTATATGTTCATATGTCATTCATCCGATTCCGATGAAACTTTGATGAGTTGTTGTGTATACTTACGTGAAGCTTTCTAACTTAGTAAATCAATTTCACAGATGGTAGAGCACGAGTAGATTCAACAAATGAGTGACAGCACTCGAATCATTTAAACAAAATCCCGTATGCGTTTTATGCCATTTATCCAATTGCGATGAAACGTTGGAGGGTTGTTGTGCACGCTCCCACGAATGTTTCTAGATTAGTTAATTCATTTCACGATAGTTTAGAGGCAGTTAACAGAAATTGAAAAAAATATTGTATATCCAAAAGCACTTCAAGAAACAAAGTTACAACACTTTCTTTGATTGGAAGGACAACGTCTGCTGGGTCAGCTAGTATATATATCAGTTTATTGTGGACACGATAACTGCCGTAATTTTGCACCAATCACTTTGAATTTTTTACATAATATGTATCCCTATGAAATCTCGGACGAGTTCGTTAATGGGCAAAATCGGTCGAAGGGGGGTAAAAATGGGGGGCTTTTTTTCGAAAAAGTGTAATATCACTATAACTCTCTTAATATGTGAAATATCGAATCCCTTTATAGTTCAAATTATGTGTCGGATAAGTGCCAAAAATTTATGTTTAAAAATCTTTTGATAGCACCAACCATTGGCCAATGGGGTGGAAAAAAGTGGGTTTTTCGGGAAACATTAAACATAAATCTCTTAATAGGCACAATATCAAAACCGTACAAAATGGACGATATTCCCCTAATAATTACCTAAAACTTTGTCTGAAAGAATTTTTAATACAACCCACCATTACGCCAAGGGATGAGAAAAATGATTTCGGAATTAGCAGAAAATGCCAAGAGCTATCAGAGGTTACCATGACAACGCCTCTAAATTGATGAGGGATGAGCTATCAGATGTTGCCATGACAACGAGATCACATTCAGTTTTCCATCTGACTATGTGGGAAGCGGCTTCGGTGACGTAGCCTAGCTGGTAGCATGCTGAACTATGCCCAAGGTCGCGGGTTCAAAGCCGGCCAATGTCGTCGGATTTTCAATGAGCGCTGAAAATCCCTCAGTATGCTTTCCTTCAGAGGGGAAGTCCAACGTACGTTGCAAGTTACTGGTTGCGGTGGCATCTAGTAGCCAAGGTCACAGCTAGGTGTCGTTGACGGTATATTTGGTACCAACATTAGGAACTACTACTTGAAATTGCCCGTCTGCAGTCCTTATCTGAATTACAGACTAATACAGCCATCACAATTAACACCGCTTATCAGACAGATTCTACACACACCCAAAGTACACGGGGTTAAATGACCGCGATGTCGCAGCCCTAAACTGAGGAATCAACCAACATCTCTGCGGGAGATAAAATTTGACGTGAAGAAGTAACAGACTGTTAGATAGTTACACATCAGTAGAGACCGGATTTTAAAGGGAATACGGTACCTTTTTTATTTTATTTTATTTTATTGGAAACAAGAAATAATCGATACTATGGGTTAAAACTGTATTTAAAACTCAAGATTGCCGTGTTTTAACTTCCCTTTTTTCCCTTTTTCCCTTTTTTTTTAGGCCTTGTTCCGTTTTCTCCTACATCAGCCCTTAATTTCCCTTTTTTTTTTAAGAATATACGGCAAAACCTCATGAATTTATTTCACTTTGAGGGAAAATACCTGCATAAAATACCGATGTAGCGTAAGGGAAGAAAGAATTAACACGGGTTCTATACCGAACTCACCCCAGAGTTGAACTCGCCCACTGCACCGCCTCACCCCACCCGCAGGTGTTGTCAGACTCGTCGCATCCCCTCCAGAATGTGTGAAGCAGTTACAGCCTATTCTCTTTGGTTCCAGTAGCTTGCTCGCCTCAGTAGCAGAAACAGAGTCATAGAGAATAGCACGCACCTTTAAGTGGCAGCAGTAGCTTCTAATAGTGATGGCGAAGTCGTCTTTTAGCAATAAAATGCGAAGAGTGGTAAGCAGTTTCAAGGACGATTTAATCGAAACGGATGGTACCGTTATTCGATGTTCTCTATGTGATATTGATATTAATGTAGATGGAAAACATATAAAGGACAGAATAATTCAGCATCTCAAGTATGCCAAACAAGAGAAAAACAAAGCTATTCGTGCGAAAGTTTCCAAACAGTCATTATTACAGGAATCTTTTCAGAAGGCCGAACAAAAAAGCAGGGAACGAAACGTTTTTTTCAGTGACCTCACAGTTACCCTTGTTCAGTGTGGAATTCCTTTAAATAAGGTAAATAACCCATCAATGAAGAGTTTCTTAGAAAAATACACACAACGCACTGACCCTGATGAAAGTACACTTAGAAAGAGTTACCTACAACCAATTTATGAAGCTAATGTACAAAACGTTTAGGAGGTTGTTGGAGACCATCCAGTTTGCTTCATTTTGGATGAAGCAACCGATTCACTTTCAAGAGCTGTTCTAAACATTCTTGTGATGCCATTGACAGGAGACCCATCAAAACCAATGTTGGCTGCCATGTACGAATTGGAAAAAGTAAACTCTACATCTATAATGCAGAGTTTCAATGACTGTTGTTTTAAACTCTGGCCATCAGGAATACAGTACAACAAAGTGTGGTAAGTTGTTACGGACCAAGCATCATACATGGTCTCAGCATTTGCACAGTTGAAGCCTATGTATTCTAATCTTCACCATACAACTTGTATTGCTCATGCTTTGCATAGGGTATGTGAAGCAATAAGGGTTGAATATATTGTTGCAAATGCCTTCATATCCAAACTTAAGAAGACATTGATTAAAGCTCCAAGTAGAATACAGCTTTACAAGGAAGTTACAGGCCTACCACTACCTAAGTTTCCCATCATAACTAGATGGGGGACATGGATTTCATGTGCTGTTTTCCTTTGTGAACATTTCACTAAGAAAAAGGAATTTATACTGTCTTTGGACGATGTTGAATCTGCAGCTGTGGGTCGAGCGAAGGACCTGCTGAGTGATCCGAATTTGGAGACAGAGCTGTACGCAGTGCATACGTTCAAGTTTCTTCCTGCCGCCATATTGCAACCGGAAGAACAGTGCTTATCCAAGGAGGTGCAGTGGAGTGTGGTTGAAAGAACTGACAACATGCTTGAGGGATTCGCAAAAAAAAAACTTAAGGCAAGCTTAGCAAAGAATCCAGACATTGAAAAACTAGTGAAGTGCACTAATTTAGAGTTTAGAGTAAAAACCAAGTATTCCCCACTGGTTTTCGTTGATGTTGAGCTCTCATTTTCTTTGTATAAAGATATTTTAAATTCAAAGAGACAAAATTTGACCTTCAAACATATTGAAATGTTAAATGTCATCAGGTTCAATTCGTTCTTAATGCAATAAACACTGTAACACAAGGACACTACATAAAAGAGAATAGGCCTATATCCTTAACATCCTCAAATGTTGAACATGTAATTGATACCATTCTTTAATGTAGTAAAGTTAAATTAGAAGTGATTAACTGATTGTGTATACCTTTCTATTTCCTTTATTCTCTTGACCAGTTCCCTTTTCTTAATTAATCCCTTTTTAATGAATATTTTCCCCTTTTTTTGGTCCTTTTTTATTGAATATTTTTCCCCTTTTGGTCCTTTTTAATGAATATTTTTTCCTTTAAAATCCGGTCTCTACACATCAGTTTCAAACCTTGCATAAGGACAGTGTGACCACAAGTATAAAAATGGACCCCAAATGACAAGAAGGTTACCGTCCCCCTAAGACAAAAGAATGTTAAAAATATCCATAGTAAGACGAAAGAAAAGTTAATTGAGCTCCAATTACATTGTAAAATACTTTCTCGCAATAAATGAGGTCTGATCCGTCTACGAAAACCTGCATATGTTGCCTATTATAGCCTATCCCCTAGTTTGCCCGGTGAAATCTACCTCCGCCTTCCGGCGTGCCGAGAGCATTTTTTTGAATTCTTGTGTCCTAATCATGCGATTGAAGTTTAAATACTACACGTACACAATAACCTTCATGTAATAGTAATGTAATAGTACATAACTCTAAGACCTACAAATATAAAAATCCAACATGGTGACCATCCGAAATATTAGACGGTTGTCAATATCTACGGTTCTAGTACAATCAATCTGTAATTTTGTATGTTGATAGTGGGAATGAAAATAGGCTTTAGTTCTTCACGGAACTACTTGTTGTTTTTGTGTTTGATTTCATTTTCATTTTTTACCTATTTTTATTTTGGAAAAAAAATAGTCTTATAAGATCACCTTTGGCCGTGTCTGTATGTGTGTGTGTGTGCGTCCGTGTGGGTGTGTTCTTAATAAAATCTAAAAGGCTCGATCGATTTCAATGAAACTCGGTAAGGACATAGAACTGTTTTCTCCAACCCAGACCGAGCCCTTCAAATATTATTACGTTTCACCAATCCAACGTGGTGGCTGTGCGAAATATTTCACCGACATTCTATATCTACGAAACTATTACTGATATCACCCTTAAATTTTGTATGGTCATAAAGGGCACTACTAGAAGTACACCTATGTGACGTTTGAAAACGTGTTGAGTACAAAATAATCGAACTTGGCGGCCAACCGAATTTCGAACATTTAAATAGACCTTTCTCGCAATTTAACCATCCGAGCGCAGTGAAACTTTGTACGGTAAATGCTTATACAAATTGTAATGCACTGATACCCAATTTATTTCAATTGTTTTCATAAGCTAAGATAGCGGATGTGCGAAATTTTGAAATCTCGTTTTCATTTCTTGTCTCCTATGCATGCGATTGAAGTTTGAATAATAAACCTACGCAATAATCTTCATCTAATTGTGCATAACTCTATGGCCTCAATGTATAGAAATCCAACAGGGTGACCATCCGAAATATTTAGACGGATGTCAATAACCACGAACCTACAGTATTACAGCAATCAAACTGAAATTTTGTATGTTGATAGAGGCTATTAAGATACTGTATGTGCACGCAACCTTGAGACCTCAGCGGTAGGAGCCGGGTGTAGAGCGGTGCGGGGAGTGGGCCGAATACGTCCCTACCTGAGAACACTGACGTGCGTGACAGTAGGTTCTCACAATCAGACCCAGACACGCTCAGTGTGGCAAATGTTTTATGCTGCAGTAGTATACCAAGGGAGTGGGATGGGGAAGTGCGGAGCTAACTTTCACAGACAATGCGGGCGAGTTACCGTTCAACACCACTCTACCCGGCAAGCTAGGAGCGTTATATGATGATGATGATGATGATGATATTAGTGTGTGTATTTGTACAGTTATTTGGGTTGGTATATTTTAGACGGTGGCCATATTTTAATTTTTATGTGTTTTTACTTTTAAAATTATTTTAACTATTATAATTTTTAATAATGTATTTTTTGTTTCTCTAGTTCTTTTTTTGTTTTTTTTTAGTCAATTTTTGGTGGCTCCCACGGACTCAGCGAGGGAACTCACCTCTACCGCCTTTCCAGGTAGTGTCCCAGAGCTGGGAACATCTGGTCGGAGGGGATACAACTGGTGAGGTGTGATCAGCACCTCGCCCAGGCGGCCTCACCTGCAAAGCGAACAGGGGCCTCATGAGAGAAGGGAGGAGGGGAAGATTAGGAAGGATAGGCAAGGAAGGGGGGAGGAGGCGGCCGTGGCCTTACAGTACGAACCATCCCGTCATTTGCCCGAAGACGAAAGTGGGAAACCACGGAAAACCACTTCTAGGATGGCTGAGGGGGAATTGAACCCCCTCTACTCATTTGGGCCACCCGAGGCTGAGTAGACCCCGTTCCAGTCCTCGTACCACTTTTTTCAAATTTCGTGGCAGAGCCGGGAATCGAACCCAGGACCTCCGGGGCGGCAGCTAACCATGCTGACCGCTACGCTACGGAGGCGACATTTATTATTATAATTTTTATATTTTTTTATTAACATAATTTTATTTTTATGATTTTTTAGCCTATTTTCAATTTTGAAAAAATAGGCTTATGAGATCACCTTTTGTCCGTGTGTGTGTGCGTGTGTGTGTGTGTGTGTGTGTGTGTGATTCGTGTGTGTGTCCCCCCCTAATAAAATCTAAACGGCAGGAGCGATTTCAATGAAACTCGGAAAGTTCATAGCACTATTCCCGGCGACCTCGACCATGCCCTTCAAATTTTGTTACGACTCACCAATCCAACATGGCGGCTGTGCGAAATATTTCACCAGCATTCAATATCTCCGAAACTATTACCGATATTACCCTGAATTTTTCTATGGTGATAGAGGGAACTACTATAAGTTCCCTTATGTGACGTTTGAAAACCTGGTAACTACAAAACCAACATGGAGGCCAAGCGAATTTGCGACATTTAAATAGACGTTTCTCGTGATTTGACCAACCAAACGCAATGAAACTTGGTACAGTGTATGTTTATATACATTGTAATGCACCGACATCTAACTTCGTTCAATTGTTTACATAATCACAAGATGGCGGATGTGCGAAATATTTCACCGACATTCTATATCTCTGAAACTATTAGCGGTATCTCCCTAAAATTTTGTACGGAGATAAAGGGCACTACTGGAAGTCCATCTATAAGACTTTCAAAAACCGGTTAACTACAAAACGAACATGGCGGCCAAGCGAATTTGAAAATTTTAAATAGACCTTTCTCGCGATTTAATGTTCCAAGCGCACTGAAACCTGGTACAGGAAATATTTATACACATTGTAATCCACTGGTATCTAATTTAGTTCAATTGTTTACATAACCTCAAGATGGCGGCAGTGCGAATTTTAAAATTAAGTTTTTATTTCTTGTGATGTAGTCATGCGATCGAAGTGAAAGTTTGAATAATGAACTTACGCAATAGTTTTCCTTTAATGGTACATGACTCTATGGCCTATACATTTAACAATCTGACATGGCGACCATCCGAAATATTTAGGCGATACTGAATATCTACGAATCTATTTTAGCAATCAAACTGCATTTTTTTTGTTCATAGGGGCTATGAACTTAAGTTCACCTATAGGACTTTAAATAACCTGGTGATCACAAATCCAGCATGGCGGTGACGCGAATTATAAATATTCACACGGACGTTTCTCGCAATTTAACCATCCGAGTGCAGTGAAACTTGGTACAGTAAATCCTTATACGAATGTTAATTCACTGGCATCTAATTTATTTCAATTGTTTCCATAACCTCAAGATGGCAGCTGTGAAAAATTTTAAAATCTCCTTGTTTTTTCTTGTGTCCTAATTATGCGATTGAAGTTTGAATACTACACGTTCACAATAATCTGCATGTAACAGTACGTAACTCTAGGACCTACATATATAAAATCCAACATGGCGACCATCCGAAATATTTAGTCGGTTCTTAATATCTACGAATCTATTACAGCAATCAAACAGAAATTGTGTATGTTGATAGTGGCAATTAACATAAGTAGGATATATGAAAATAGGCTGTATAGTTCTTCACGGAACTACTTGTTAAATTTATATTTTATTTTTACACTTAAATTAGCGGCTTCGCTGGCGTAGTCGGTAGCATGCTGAGCTTCTATGCCCAAGATAGCGGGTTCAAACCCGGCCTAAGCCGTCGGATTTCTTAAGAGCGTTAAAATCCCTCAGTATGCCTTCCTTCGGAGGGGAAGTAAAGCCGGCGGTCCCATGTCATAGATTTATGGCATGTTAAAGAACCTTCCACTAATTGCACCTGTGTGAAGCTAAATTGGATAGGTTATTGTAAACAACGCTCTTAGGTTT
The DNA here is from genome assembly GCA_946902985.2 of Meconema thalassinum. NCBI lineage: Eukaryota > Metazoa > Arthropoda > Insecta > Orthoptera > Tettigoniidae > Meconema > Meconema thalassinum. Next base: position 2,092,551,176 of record OX336388.2, on the reverse strand, counting down.
CTAAGTTCGTTGTCAAGAGCCGACTGCGGTGGCGTCTAGCAGCTGAGTTGTGAACTTAGCCTAGTAGTCGTTGATGGTGGCGCTTGGCGGCAAAAGTAGGAACTATTTGAAAAATTCTAAGTTGCAGTACTTAAATTAAAATAACAGATAACACACACTAATACAGTCATCACAATTAACACCGGTTATCAGACAGATTCTACACACACCCAAAGTACACGGGGCTACATGACCGCGTTGTCGCAGCCCCTAAACTTAAGAACCAACCAACCAACCAACCAACACTTAAATTGTTAATGTTTTCAGTTTTTTTACTTTTTATTTTATCCAACACTTAACGACAAGTAGATACGTAGCTCTATAATATTTAATATTTAGAAATACTAGCACTTTGGCATGAAAATTCTCCGAAATTTGGCTTATAAAGATTCAACTATCAGCATCATTGAAAGAATAAACTGTCATTATGGTGGGTGGTTAATATAGAGATCACTATCCCATACAGGGTTAAGTTAGAAACCATCCCGGCATTTCCCTGGAGTAGAAGTGGGAAACCATGGAATGTCCTTACAAGTATGACTGCGGTGGGAATTGAACGCACTTTATAATCAATTTCGGCGCAAAGACAAGAATTAAATTTCTTGGCAAAGCAGGAATCTAACCCGGACCTCAATGACGAACTCCATGAGATGGTCACAGTAAATATTACTTCTTCTTACTGAAAACCATTAACTGAATCTGGCAAGTGGTCAGCTCTTGCGCGGTTACTAGAACGTCATTCTTCAGTTCGAAGCTGTAAATATAAGTTGAACTTGTTGAAAGAAGACACAATGTAGAGTGCCAGAATTTGCTAAGTGTATTTGCGACGTTCCGCATAATAAAACGAGCCTGGTCCATGAATGATGTAGCAAACTTCCACCTGCACATAAACTGATGCACAGTACTGTACACAGCTGTTCAGATGTAAACAAATTGAATCAAGAAATTTGCAACGTTCTCTTTCCAAGGGAGCTCTGGTTTATTTTTGTAGCCTGTGCTAATTATTTTCGATGCTAGAAAGTGGTGAAGAACAAAGGCATGCTTATCGTCGTCTTTGTATCTGTCTTTCCTCGTTATGTGGGTGCAGCAAGACTAACAAAACACTTGCTCCCGAGTTCTTTATAAGCAAACATTCCGACCTGGTAATAATTTACTTTTAGAGCCAAGTCTTGTACCTTGACAACCTTCAAATAAGATCGTAGTTCCAATTAAAATATTCTGGCACCGTTTCGCCCATTATAAGATGAGGATATTTGTGGGAGGATGCACACAACGGCTACGGACTTACGTCACATTATAAATAGTAATCTAGTCGCCTCCGTAGCGTAGCGGACAGCATGGTTAGCTGCCGCCCCGGAGGTCCTGGGTTCGTTTCCTGGCTCTGCCATAAAATTTGAAAAGTGGTATGAGGACTGGAACGGGGTCTACTCAGCCTCGGGTGGTCCAAATGAGTAGAGGGGGTTCGATTCCCACCTCAGCCATCCTCGAAGTGGTTTTCCGTGGTTTCCCACTTCGTCTTCAGGCAAATGCCGGGATGGTGACTACTGTAAGGCCACGGTCGCCTCCTTCCCTCTTCCTTGCCCATCCATCCCAATCTTCCCCTCCCTTCCCATCCCTCATGATGTCCCTGTTCGCTTTGCAGGTGAGGCCGGCTGCGCGAAGTGCTGATCACCCCCCCCCAGTTGTATCCACCCCGATCACATGTTCCAAGCTCCAGTACACTGCCCGTAGCGGCAGTAGTGGTGAGTTCCCTCGCTGAGTCTGTAGGAGCCACCAACCTAGAGGGTATATCGACTAAAAATAAATAAAAAATAAATAGTAATCTAATTTTTCTGACTAAGTCCGCCTTGTTGCGTAGTGACTAGCATTCTTGGAGGCCAAGGAGGCCGGGTTCAATTCTGCCACGAAATTTAATTCTGGGCTGAGGGAATGAACGGGGTACACTCAGCCTCGTAAGGCAAAACTGAGTGGGTTTGATTCCTACCTCAGCCATAGCGGCTTCGGTTACGTAGTTGGTAGAATGCTGAGCTTCTATGCCCAAGATCGCGGGTTCAAACCCGCCCGAAGTCATCGGATTTTTAAAGAGCGTTAAAATCCCTCAGTATGCCCTTCTTCGGAGGAGAAGTAAAGCCGGCGGTCCCATGTTATAGATTTATGGCATGAAAAATAAACCTTCCACTAACTAAACTTGTGGAAACTAAAATTTGTAGGTGAGTTTGATAACGCTATATTGGTTCCAACGTTCGTCTCCAGGTGCAGGCTTGATGGCATCTAGTAGCCAAGACCGCAGCTAGGTGTCATGGACTATAGCATTTAGTAGCAAAAGTAGGAACTACTTGAAAAATTAATCGTTTGCAGTCCTTCTACCTGAATCACAGATAACACACAATAATACAGCCATCACAATTAACACTGGTTATCAGACAGATTCTACACACACCCAAAATACACGGGGCTATATGACCGCATTGTCGCAGCCTCTAAACTGAGGAACCAACCAACCATAACTTGGGTCTAATTAAGTGAAGGTCAGCCAAGAGATTTTGGATGGAATTCGGCCGTGGACCTGTTGAAAGGAACCGTCCCGGCATTTTCCTGGTGGTGAAAATGGGAAAGCACGGGATATATTATTGGGATGGCTGAGGTGGGGTTCGCTCTCACGCTCTCCCGATGCGAGGGACACACGCGCTAGTGCGTAAACATTTTCGAGGGCCGAGGCCGGTTCAAACTCCTAAATGAATGAAAATCCACAGCCTGCTTCCAGTCCACCGACCGGGTCAGGGAATGGAATGAATAAAGCACCCATCTAGTGACGAGGATGTGAACTGTGACGGCTGTCGAAGCCTGTAGCACTCCCCTGGGGCAATGAGGAAATGAATGACAGATGAAATGAAATGATAGTGGTGAGTGTTGCTGGAATTAAATTTGTGACAGGGAAAATCAGAGTACCCGCAGAAAAATCTGTCTGCCTCCCTTGGTATTGTCCAGCACAAATCTCACATGGAGTGATCGGGATTTGAACCGTGGACCCAGTGGTGAGAGGTCGGCGTTCTGCCGCCTAATCCACGGAGGCTTTAACTCCAAAATACAAGTATAACATTTACATGACCCTCGACAGTCTGGTTGTAGGCTAATACTTGAGGTGGAGTCCCATATGAAGCTAGAGGTAGGAACTCAAGCTGACACATAAGTGAGCCCCTCAAAGCACCGGTAATTGGCCATTGCTGTACCGCTCAGATCTACAGTACTCAGCCCACAGAGAGCATAAAGCCTCTTGACTCCTTTGACTTTCTTTTCACTGGTGACTTTCCTTACTCCACACAAATCCAAAACCGTACGCCAAGTGGGCAACTTGTGAGTTCTTCTTTGGTCTCCAGAGATTTGTTAATGCTTGTTTGTTGTAGTTGTTTCATTCGAGAGGCTTGGACGTCGTGGTCGTTTAGCCCCGTGTACTTAGGTGAGTGCTGAATATTGTCTGTTAACCTGTGTTATTGTGACGACAGTATTAATGTGTGCATTTGTAATTCAGGTGAGGATTAGGAAAGAGGCTTTAAATTAGGAACCATCCTGACCTCTGCCAGGAGTAAAAGTGTGAAACCACGGAAAATCACTTTTAGCTCGCCTGAGAGGGAATCAATCCCAGCTCTTCTTAGTTTTGCCTCATGAAGCTGAGTGGACGCCGTTCCAGCCATCAGACCAGAATTAAATTTCTTGGCAGAGCTGAGAACCCAATACGGACCTCCGAGGTGACCGCCAAGAATGCTAGTCAATACACAAGGAGGTGGTCTTATTTTTGATGTGAAGGAATATTAGGTAATAAGCTGAGACAGCATAGATTCTTAATATTGCTAATTATTGGAAAAGTGTCTTGGAGGAAGCGAATACTACCAGCATTGAGGCTATGATATTAAAGCATCAGCATCGATGGGCAGGACATGTTGTTCGCATACTTGACGACGACTCCCAAAACAAATTATGTACTGCCAGTTGCAGATTGGACAGAGAAAGCAAGGAGGGAAACGAATACGCTTCAAAGACGTTCTAAAATACAATTTAACCAAATGACAAATCGACACGGATAAATGGGAGACTACGGCATCAAAACGTCAGGTATGGCGTCGCATCGTCAACCAAGGTCCACTATGTTTCGAACAACATCAGCGAAGACGTGAGACTGAGAAGTACAATGCGAGGAAAGAGCGTGAGGTTTATAGGAGGATCAACCCACAAGAGCCAGTGGTTGCTCCGAACAACGTGGTCGCTACTGTGGGCGAGTTTGTGTTTCCAGGATTGGGCTATATAGTCATCTAAGAACTTACCTTTATAAGACTATCTGACTCGAAAACGGGTGACAGCCTGTTATATTGTTTTCTAATATATTTTGCAAACATTCACGTTTTTTATTGACGGCATTAGGAGCCCACCTGAGATGCAGTTCCAAACACTCAGTGGAAGATTGCCTTGTGACAAGCGAGGATCAGAAGGGGTGATCTCTTAGCTCCTCAGATTATACAGTAGGTAAGTTTGAAATGTATTGTTTTGGGGTGTGACAGCCCAGCAGTCAAGTTTATTGACTTTCACCAAGGTGGGTTAGGTTAAATTCCCGTTTAATGCATGTGAGATTTTTGAAGGGGAAATGTTACCTCCTGTGGTCCGCATTCTGCGTAAATAGTTAGGTCTCATGGCTTAATACAGCGAGGTTAACGGTCACGTAAAATTACTAACTTCCGTTTTTTTACCTTCCTTTATATCTTATTAAATGGTTATTCTCGATTACCCCCAACCCCCTTTTTTATCTCTTTACTTCTTACAACAAAATTGTATTCTGAATGGAATCTCCACATTAGAAAGAGTAACAAGATGTTCAGTAAAGAACAGATAGCCTACTTTATCCTAAATGTATGAGTATAGTTATAACTCGTTGTTATTATCAAAGAGTATAATAGAATCATTTCTTGGTTGAAGACCTTAGAAACTATTTACTTCTATCAAACACCACAACCTAGAAAAAACTGCTACCATCATTGAAGAAAGAAAGAAAGAAAGAAAGAAAGAAAGAAAGAAAGATAAGAAGTATCTCAAGAATGTTATGGATCTGGAGACATAATCGACCGGCTGCGTGGCTCAGCGGTAACGTTCTCGCTTGCTGGGCCCTATGTTGCAGGTTCGTATCCTGGCGCAGTCAGCTGGCATTTGAGGGTGCACAAATGTGAGGGAGCCGTGTTAGTAGATTTACTGGCACGTTAAAGATCCCCTTCGGGCCAAAATTCCGGCACTCCGTCGTCTCTAAAAGCAGCAGTAGTTAAAAGGGACGTAAAACCAATAACATTATTATTATTATTATTATTATTATTATTATTATTATTACATAATCGACCTGCCGTGGGCAACATCCAACTTTGAGTTGAGGCATGTCTTTACACGTATGGTTGTGCATGGCTTTCACAACCCTAATTGAATTAACAAATCTTTCCATGACCCTACAGAGACGTGTGTATACAAACTATGTGGATATGTTCGATTGCTATTTGCCTGAAATAAAAGTATTAATTAATAACCTGAACTAGCACCATCGGCTAGAATTCAGTTACTATGTGAAATCGTTTTGTTCTTTACTTCAAATAACATTTTCAAATAACGCACAATAGGCTGTTACAAACCCTTTAAAATAGAAAGTAAAAATGTATCGTAGTATCATCTTGTCATTCTTCAAATTCGATGCGCATAGAATGCCGATGGTATACTGATCATTGGAGTCCCAAGTAGACCAGTCGTGACATCTAGTGGAGAAGTATCGAACAATATAATCCTAACAGGGCGAGTGCATTCTAGCGGCCATAAGAAGAAACTTTTCAATAAATTCTGGAAGTTAATAAGTAGGCCGGCGTGCAGTTACCTTTTTGGCTTCTAGATGTCTCGAGCAAATCTGCTGGTGAATTATGTTTTAATTAAATATATATTTTCCACCGTAATATGCACAATATAACGCTTAATTTTAAAACATCTGAGTCATTACAAAACAATAAATATATACAATTTCAAGCAAAAAAACTACAGTAACTCTGATGGGGTTTGAACCATAAGCATATGAGTGATAGGCCAACGCTTTACCACGGAGCCAATTGTGCCAACGAACATTGTTCTATATAACATTTCGAATTATGACATGTCATTACGAGGTTGGCAGTTCACGGTTTTCACCACCTACTCTGCAAATCAAAACACTTCCATGACACAAGTATAGACTGAGAGTGTACATAATGTGGAAAAATGTGCGAACGGGACCACATAGAATTCTGTACAAGAAGAACAATGTCTATAAGTGATTATGCAAATATGTAACCCATCAATGTAACCTATATTTTAAGTTATGGCTATTTGGCTGCATTAAATATATTATTATATAAAATGACTTACATAGAATTTGTTAGCAAATATAGATTTAGACTAAACGATTTAATCAGTGGAGTATATTATTTATATATATAGCATTTCTTTCAAAGTTTATTTATATTGTATCAGTACGCTATATTGCATGCAATACTCAAATTAGTGAAATATAATTCAGGCCCAAGATTTCCGCTGCTATCTTGTCTTGTTACTGAGTCGGCTCAGCTTTTTAAAATAACTTCTGCACTATAGTATTACAAAATAAACTTTTAATTTCGAACGTGCCTCTTCCTTTAGAACAGTTAAAACGATTCTCGGCTCGATAATCGGAACTGGTGGGTCCCATGATATGGATTATAAAGTTTGCATGATTCACACGGCCGCCATCCTGAAATGGTACGGCGGATGACCTTGTAGTAGGTCACAAGACGCGTCCTATACGAAGGTATGTTGTTGCCAAATTTGGTTGAGATAGGATAATTTGGTTAGTCGTTATTTGATTTTACGTTTTGAACGTTTGAGTGGCCGCCATTCAGTTTTGGTAAAGATGGCGGCGATATAAAACATGACACTGAGGTGCCCTTTGCTTGATCTACCTCTGTACCAAATTTCGTTCAATTCGGTTTCACCGTGTTCGAATTGATAGGGGGGAACCGACTTTCAGAGTACACACACTCACACACAGACTCACACACACACACACAGACAGGCACACATTATTTGGCCCTGTAGTGATCTCATAAGTCTACTCGCATTGTTTGCAAAAATCGAAAAAAGGCTAAAAACAGTATATATTTAGAAAGCAATTGGAGTTTCATAGACAACAAGATCCAGACTAGTTTATCTCCTGGCTAGAGAATCCTTCCTCATAGAAGATCTTAGGAGACAAATACATCTACCAAACACAAATGCCTCAGAGAACCTATTGGCATCGATCATGGACGAAAGCAAAATTTGAAATGCGTCACGTCTATACAAGAACGGCAGTACACGGCTTCCATCACATCATTTGTCACAAAAAGACGTATCATGAGCCTTCAATTACATGCAAGTGTCAACTATGTGGACATGCATGCGATCACTATGACCACTTGGAAATCTGTACAAAAAGAACAAGGAAAATCAGTGATTATGCGAAACAATAGAAATTACGTTTATATAAATAGTATTTTTGTAAACCTATGGCCACTTGGCTGCATTAAATGTTTAAATATCACCATAACAAAGGCTCATTGATACCCTGACTGACAGATGCACCTCTGGACACATCAACTACATCGAAATTTGAGATGCGCCTACAACAAAGAACAAAGCAAAGCACAGGCACAGTTAAATGTAACCACAGAATAAGTCGTTTCACTAACTTAAAAATAACGTTCTCTTACATAAACCGAAAGACCGAAAGTAGAACATACAACAGTACCGAGAGTTCATCGTAAATAAGATGAAATAAAGCCAACATTTTTATGGTCAAGATCTCAACAATTTGAGAATAAAACTAACACAGAGAATATTGGTAAAATCTCAGACGGTGGTTGATGTAGCCTACTTACATCAAGGACTTCGAATGCAAGAAGCCATTCTATTTTCTGATTTTGTCCACTTCCTGGTGTAGTGGCTAGCATTCTTGGGTGTCGCCCTGGAGGTCCGGGTACGATTCCCGGCTCTGAAATATAATTCTGGTCTGAGGGCTGGAACTGGGTACACTCAGCCTCGTGAAGCAATTCCGATCTCATGTACCCTGGAAGTGGTTTTCCGTGGTTCCCCACTTCTATTCCAAGCCAATGCCGGGATTTTTCCTAATTTAAGACACGGCCACGTCCTACCCCATCCTCGCCTGGATTACAAACTCACACACTAACACAACCATCACAAGAACAGAGATTATATCAGACGTATTCTACACACACACCCAAATACATAGGGCTAAACAACTACGAAACACAACAACAACTTTTTTATTTCAGTAGACAGTGTTAATTTATTTAATGTATATTTATTCATGCCTCTTTGTGGTATAGTTAGAGCTTTTGGCACTCTCTTATACAGGGCGCAAGGGAATGTTCACCTGTACTAAACCGCACACAATGCAACTTATCTCTAGTTAGTATAAAACAAAGTCCCCGATTCTTGGATGTTACGGGTAAACTCGAGAACCACTGGATGGATTTTGATGCGGTTTTCACCATTCTGTAAACGATATCCCGAGGATGATTTCTGTAGAAAATAATTTATTTATGATCAAAGGAAGCCTAGCAGTAACGATTTCAGTGCAAAAGTCAACAAAAAAAATTGGCGTCCGATCGCTTTGTAAGCTTACGGTGGGCAAACTGTTAAAAATATCTAAATACTATGAGTGTAAGAATTGTTCAGCATGAAAAGTTCTACAACAAGTCCGTGAGAGCAAATGTCTAACTTCAATACATCGCCCACTATAAGTGTTCTTACGTTTTAATTTCTTCCAACCGTGTCCATTCAACTACTGAGGAACAGTTTACGAGCTAGCTAAGGGCGAGTCTATCATCACTGTTACACCCTAGCTAGCGGGCGAACCTATTGCCTCAGATACAGCAAGCAGCAAACTGTCGAGTCGTGTTGAGTTAAAAACTTTAGAGAAGAGTGGTTGTGTTTGGAGTTTCCCTGGAAGTGCAACTCGGCTTTTCTTCATTTCGCCTGTGAACTTTTCGTTCCGCAAAATTCACAGTCAAGTTAAGATTGGACGGAAGGGGGATTTGTGTTTCATGCACCTCGCCATTCTTAAATTACGTCTGACAAAAATTTGTTGCACATGCATCTCCATGATAATATAATTAATAGTCCAGTCAGCGATTTTAACCCATCATGCCGAGACGTAAAACGGATATTGGTCGTTGTTCATTGACATTGGAAAAAAGCGCTTATCACGTAATGCATTCATAACTGTTCCCGGGCGAAGCCGGGTCGGGTTGCTAGTTACACATAAAATCTCATAGCCTATAAATCATTCTTAACTTACCAAACTTAAATACTAAACGTGAAGTGGCAATTGTGCGTTTCACATGTTATAATATTAGCTAACCTACCTAAAATTTACATAATAACAATGTTAGAACTTCGAACAAAATTTTACTGTACTGCACTCATTCACTCACTGTTCTGGTTGGCCTACGAATTCAAGAGTAATCTTTACATGCACGTTTGAAAGATGTAAGGTATGTACGATTTCTAACGTCATGAGGACAATTATTAAAAATTCAAGATCCTAACTTAAAACTCAACGAAACGAAATGAAACTAAACTAAACTAAATGAAACTAAACTAAACTTAACTTCACTTTACTTTAATTAAACTAAACTTAACTTAACTAAATTAAACTAAACATAACTTAAATTAACTTAACTAAATTAAATAAAGCTTAACTTAACTACATTTAACTTAGATAAATTTAAATTAAACTTTATATTAAATTTAATTGAACTAAACTAAACTAAACTTAACATATCTAAACGAACCAAATGAAAATGAAATTATATTTAAGTAAACGAAACTTAACTGGATGGTCAATAGGTTCCAACAATATTATTAGAAAAATCACATAAAAATATCATATCCTGACAAGATGCGCCATTTTAGTATCAAGAAGTATATACATTTTCCAAACAATAACTTAACTCAAGAAAATGCATGATACTGGTACTATTCAAGAGGTTTTATTTATTTCGAATTATATTTGAGAGTTTATTATCTAAAATGTTAGTGAGTTACAACAATATTCCAAATTAATTGCCAGAGAGCCTTATCAGTAGATTTGCTGGCACATTAAAAATCCCCTTCGGAGCACAATTCATCCACTCTGAGGTCTCAAAAAGCCGCAGTAGAAAAATGGGACGTAAAACGGATATTGGTAGTATTATATTCCAAAGTAAAATATGCATGAGTGTTAGCTTATTTTAGAGGATATTGCACCGGTCCTAATGCTAAGGAAATAAACAATTTGTTACTTATTCTGCAATGTTTATACGTCTACTGTCTGCAGAATGGTCTAGCCAATATTCTAGAAGGGCCACACGTTCCTAGCCGGTCTACTCGCTGTAGTCACGATAACCCAGGAACGTGCGCTTGCTTGTGAATTAACTCGAGTGTTCAATGTTGTGGTAATGCTCTCCTGTTATTGCCGTGATATTGTCCGGAGATGCATTTGAGTGGTCTAGATGCAAAACTCACTTTCTCCACTTTTGTTCGAAATTGAGTTAGCAAGGCATTCTTTTTCTTTGTTCCAAACTACACATGGCTATCTTAGTGCTGAAAAGCCAAACTCACAATATACTGTGGTTTTCAAAGGCCGAAAACTCAATTTAGATGCAATACTAACATTCTCCACACTGTTAAGTTGCAAAGAGCATATTCTCCCTGTTGGCGAATCACAAGACAGCTTCTGGTCATGTGACTTTCTACAGCCGCAAGTCAATATTATTACTGTGTGTTCAACTCTTAACCTCTACGTAATAAATAAATAATATGAGTGTATTCCAACAATGCAATTGGTTTCAATTGTCTAAATTTTTCACAAACTTGGCCAACTTGTCTATTGTTTTGTCTGAAATAATTAATTTTTTTAGTGTCAAAAGTAACATTTTCTAACATGTTCAGACACAAAACGCATAGTCTCCAATGTTTGGATACAACACATTCTCCAAAATTAAAATCTAATTTTCAGATAAATTAATATAAATAATGAAACATAGTTTATACAAGAAGGTGTAATTATGTAAAGCCTGCAACAAAAGAAAAGTCTCTTAGAGATTCCATTAGTTACACACATTTAAGAAGTTTTTTTAAGTACCTGTATAGTTAGAAAAAGTGGAGAACGTGAGTTTTGCATCTAGACCCCTCATTTATACTTTGTTTGGACAAATGATAACTATTGCTTTCACAGCGATGTACGCCATGGAGATTAGTTCTTCGGATTTCCTTCCATGCTGTAAGGCAGGATGATGTTGCTTATTTCAGGGGCTGCGACATCGTGTTCATATAGCCCATGTAGGCTAGTTTTAGCCTACTTTTCACATTTTGCAACAAGAAGTTCCGTGAAGAACTATACAGCCTACTTTTCATGCCAATGATTATTCTACAGAATATGAACCTATCTAGAATAATGACGAAATTAAGTTGGTAATATCGAAATATCTAATTAGTTCGAAATATACCTGGTATAATGCAGCCTAATAGAGCACTACAGTTGGCAGCCCTGGTGACTGAATATATTTTTAGTTCCATCTCTTAAGGTACAGAATACAAAATTTGGTTGAAGTCCAATGGACGTTACATGCAGTTAGACACTGGATCTATCAGCACGCGTAAAAGCATGTTGCCAACACTGTCATGCGGGTGCTGGTCAGAAATAATCTGAAATATTATATCTTGTTGAGCCAATTTTGGATGAAATCCATTTGTTAGTATAGAAGTTAAATGTATTTTAAAATTGGACATATCAGCAGGCATAGAATCATGTTGGCAGCACTGCCTTGTATTAATTACTCCAAATTAATCTAGAATGTCAGGTGCTACACGTATGCAAAGTATAGAGTTGTTGGCTTGCATACTTTCTGATATATTGATATTAGGTTAAAAACAATATAGACAGCATTTATTAACAGTTGGCAGCCCTGATTGCTCTTAACAATACTTATAGTCATATCTGTTATGGTACACATATCACATACGAAATTTGGTTGAAATCCAACTGATAGTATAGAAGTTACATGTATTTAAAAATTGGTACTATCAGCAGGCTTATAATCATGTTGGTAGAACTGACGAATATAAGTTACTCCAAATTAATCTAAAATGTCAGAATATACGTGTGCATAGTTTCAAGCTGTTGGCTTGCATACTTTCTGATATATTGGTATTTGGATAAAAATAAATAAATAGAGAGAGAGCAATTATTAACAGTTGGCAGCCCTGGTGGCTCTTAGAAATACGCTCAGTCATATCTGTTTATGTATAGATATTTCATACAAAATTTGGTTAAAATCCAATTGATAGTGTAGAAGTTATATTCATTTAAACATTGGACCTATCAGAAGGCTTAAAATTATTTTGGCAACACTGTCATGGTTGACCTCCTGGAAATTAAACTGAAATAGTCTTATCTACATGTGTGCCAATTTTGGAATAGCTCCCATGCATACCTTGCAAGATATCCAACATGGAGCTCAAATTTCTAGTGCGTTTTTTCAGCAGTTGCTAGCACTGACATCATTTTCAAATATGGACGTGAGATTTTCCTGTGCACATCTTTACTCATACTAAATTTGGTTTTGATTGCTGCAGCCGTTTAGGAGTTGATAGGGGGGGGGACACACACACAGCCAGACAGACCGAAGGACAGACAGACAGACAGATAGACAGACAGACACACATTTTCCCGGATCAATCTCATAAGTCTACTTTTTCCTCATTTTTGCAAAATGTGAAAAGTAGGCTAAAAATGAGGAAAAAGTAGATTTATGAGATCGATCCGGGAAAATGTGTGTGTCTGTCTGTCCTTCTGTCTGTCTGTCTGTCTGTCTGTCTGGCTGGCTGTGTGTGTATCCCCCCTATCAACTCCTAAACGGCTGCAGCTATCGAAACCAAATTTGGTAAGAATAGAGATGTATATCTGAATATCTCACGGCCATATTTGAAATTGACGTGAGTGCTACCAACTGCTCAAAAATCACAATTGAAATTTGAGCTCTATGTTGGATATCTCGGAAGTTATGCATGCAAACTATTCCAAAATTGGCAAACATATAGGTAATAACATTCCAGATAAATTTTCTGAAGTCCATACATGCCAATGTTGCCAACATGATTCTATGCCTGCCATTAAGTCCAATGTCTAAATGCATGTAACTTCTATATTATTGATTGGATTTCAACCAAATTTGGTTTGTATTATGTATACTACGACACATATGACTGTGCGTATTCTAAAGAGCCACCATGGCTGCCAACTGTTAATAATGCTCTCATTATGTTTTAACCCTAATGTCAATATATCAGAAAATATGCAAGCCAACAGCTCTAAACTTTGCACAAGTATAGTACATGACATTCTACCTTAGTTCGGTGTAACTTATATGCATGAGTGCTACCAACACGATTCTAAGTCTGCTGATTGGTCAAGTTTTCAAATGCATATGACTTCTATACTAACAAATGGATCTCAACCAAATTTCTTTTGAGCTTTGTGTACCATAACAGTTAGAACTATGCGTATCGTAAGAACCAGCAGGGCTGCCAACTGTTAATAAATCCCCTCTCTATGTGTTTAATCCTAATATCAATATATCAGAAATGTATGCAAGCCATCAGCTCTAAACTTTGCACACGTATGGTACCTGACTTTCTAGATTAATTTGGAGTATCTAACATACCTCAGTGCTGCCAACATGATTCGAAGCTTTCGGATAGTTTCAATTCTTAATTACATGTAACTTCTATACTACCAATTATTACCAATTGGCACTATGATAGATCGTAATATGTCAGATTAATTCTGAGCATTACATACATGAAATTGTTCCCAACATGATTTTACGCGCACTGATAAATCCAATATCAAACAGCAGGTAAAGTCCATACTATCCATTAGACTTAACCAAATTTTGTATGTGCATTCTATACATTAGGGGATGGAACTAAGAATATATTCAGTGTCACCAGGGCTGCCAACTGTAGTAAGTTACTGTATTACGCTACACTATTTTAGGTGTATTTCAAACTGCAGTACATAGAAATTTTGGTATTACCAAATTGGTATCGTCATTATTGTAGATAGGTCTATATAGATTGGCATGAATCTTAAATTTTCAGTAAAGTAGGCTCTTTAGTTCGTCACGGAACTACTTGTTGTGTATGTGCTTTCTTTTAACCCGCGAGGACTGGCGCATGGGTATTTTTGACCCGAGACTTAAATGATGCTCTATATTACGATTACAAATGATCTTGTCGACTTCGTCGTTATGCTTGGGTCTAACGTTATGCGTTACGGTTACGACGTGCATGACGTCATCATGTTGTTCAGTGCATATGCACCGAGTCTGAGTTTACTGCTGGGATTTGGAGTTATGCGATACGGAGACGGCGAGTGCGTGACCTCAGACAGGAATACAGTGTGCAAGATGTCAGACAGAATACAGGGTGACCCTAAAGAGGTGTACACGGTGTCAGACAGGAATTCAGGGTGGCTCCTAAAGAGGTGTATAAGATAACACACAAGAATACAGGTTGACTCCTAAAGAGATATACAAGACGTCAGATAAGAATACAGGGTGACTCCTAAAGAGGTGTACACGGTGTCAGACAGGAATACAGGGTGGCTCCTAAAGAGGTGTATAAGGTAACACACAAGAATACAGGGTGACTCCAAAAGAGATATACAAGACGTCAGATAAGAATACAGGGTGACTCCTAAAGAGGTGTACAAGATGACAGATAAGAATACAGGGTGACTCCTAAAGAGATATACAAGGATGCCAGATAAGAATACAAGGTGACTCTTAAAGAGGTGTTCAAGATGGCAGAGAAGAATACAGGGTAACTCTTAAAGAGGTGTACAAGATGTGTCACACAAGAATACAGGGTGACTTCTAATGCGATATACAAGATGTCAGATGAGAATACAGGGTACCTCCTAAAAGAGGTGTGCAAGATGTCAGAGCAAAATACAGGGTGACAACGAGGTGTACAGTATGTTAGATTCAATTCAAATACAGGGTGACCCTTAATGAGGTTTGCATGTCAGATTCAAATAACGGGTGACCCTTAAAGAGTTGTAAAAGATGTCAGACTCAAATAGAGGGTGACCCTTGAATAGGTTCCCACGCGGGAAGCCTAAGTTAATGGGTAATGGAGTCTGCTGAAAGAGTCCTGGGGCTTTCGCTCGAAGCCCTCCTGAGCCTTTCTAACATGTGTAGAATTTGTAGCATGCGTCATTTGAAATGATATAAAGTCTAGTCTCTCAGACTGACTGTATCTTTTTTTTTTCGTGTTGGTGAGCCCTAATTTTATATCGCTTACTGTACCTTCCTAGCCTTGAACTTCACCCTACAAATGAAACATGTCCATAGCTTTTTAAACACTCAATTTATTTCTATATTATTTACGGTGGGGTCAGATTTACCCATCGCGCCAGTCCTCGCGTGACAATATTCGGCCTACGTTAGTCGGGACAATCTGTAAAAAATAAGGGGGAAAATCCAACAATTTTGGTGCAGCACAATAACATAGCTCACGTTCTTGTAGATCCATATTTAGGATCTAGGGACACCTTGGTCATCAGCTCGTTTGTTCAAAATAATCGAGATGACCACTTTACCGCTAATATCAAAGCCAATTATACTGTTAGGAAAAGTACTGTTATCTCTCAGCATGTTAAATTTGAAATACATATAAATCTCATTTCATATTGAGAATAGTTCATAGGAAGACACAAGATGTATAATGACTTCATTAAAATCCGTACGCCTACGACAAAAGGAAGTGACATACTATGGGTCATAATATATTTTTTCACGCCAGTTAAATTTGTGTGATAACCTGTCTTATTGTGATGGCTGTACTTGTGTATTTGTAACTATTGAGAAAGTACAAAGAAGGTAATGACATTAGTCAGTACTTTTTAAATAGCCCCTTCAAGATGTCAGAGGGTGTAAACCAGCCTTGCTGAAGGACGAGAAATTTTCAATGATTCTGATGATGTCTGAATTCCAGACGGTGTGCGTTTGACCTCAGATAAATTATCACACTTTGTACATTTTACCAATCGTTCTAATTTCTTGGGCACACGAACCGTATTTCTACGTATAAGGTGCGTTCAAAAATTAACGAGCCGGAGGCTCTAATGCGCAAACCGGTGACTACATCGGCTAATCGTGGCATGTGTAACGAGGTGCGGTTCCGACCAGAGCGTGGAAGGTCACAGCCCGTCGCTAGAGGGCACGCATGCATGTCACGTGATGATACAGAGCGAGCAGCAGCATGCTTCAATCGTCCAACGCTGCCAGACGCATTGCCAACAGTGACATGGAGGCGTCAAACGAAGAGCAAAGAGGTGTTTTTCGGTTCCTGACAGCGAAAGGAGTAGGAAGAACGGACATTCATCACCGAATGACACAAGTGTATGGCGAACACTGAATATCCCTTGCAAGGGTCAAGGCGTGGCACAAGAGCTTCAGGGAAGGACGGGGGTCGTTAGCTGATGATGCCAGGTCTGGGTTACCTCCCTGCATTACCCGTGAGAACGTCCAGCTGGTTGATGCACTCATTACTCAGGACCGCCGAGTGACAGTGAACGCCATAGCCGCCGTGGTCGGATTGATCGTCGGAAGTGTGCACACCATCATGAAGGAACGACTGCACTTACGGAAAGTGTGTGCCCAATGGTTGCCCCACAGTCTTCAACCACACCAGGAAGCATGTCGAATGGCCTAATGTCTTGGTCTTGGTTGGACGATTGATGCATGCTGCTGCTCGCTTTGTATCGTCACGTGACGTGCACGCGTGCCCTCAAGCGACGGGCTGTGACCTTCCACGCTCTGGTCGGAGCCACACCTCGTTACACACGCCAAGAATAGCCGATGTCGTCACCTGTTTGCACATTACTGCCTCCGGCTCGTTACTTTTGGAACGCACCTTATATAATTCACTGGGGCTCACAAAGGATTTAATAAAGCATTAGTTTTTTCTGCGTCAAGTGCCACATGGTTTATGACTATACTTGTCGTCGATGAACGCACCCTGAAGCGCGTTGTGCTCGTTATTGTGTATTACGAGTGCACAACATGTGCTGTCCCTTTGAAGTCTATTCGTAAACTGTAGAGCTGGCGCCAATAGGTATCACATGACTGCGTCAACACAATCTCAACAGTAGAAATAAACTGTGCCGCCGGCGAAGTGACACTTTGGTATTCAATTTCCTTTCATTCAATTCTGAGAAATGGGCAAATAAGAGCAATTTCCATCAAACTCTGTCCGACTGTATCTTGTTGAGGTTGGCTTTTTGCTACGATATTCACAACTATGTAATTAGTAATTAACCCTCTCTCTCGGATCTCGACGCCTTCTTAAATGCAACATTGTAAACATTTTTGGTCTTAAATGTAATGAAAAAGTGACAGTCAGTGTGAAAGACTAGACTTTGTATCATTTAAAATGATACAAATGCTGAAAAATGCCAGAAAGGCTGGAGGCTTCTCGCTTCGCTCGAAGCCAAACACTCTTGACATGTTAGAAAATTATCTGCATAATACTTATCTTGCTTTATAATACTTTACCTTGTTTCAAATTACTCGCGAATGGCAAGTGCAACCCAAGGGCAAAGCAAGGTCAAGCACGCGGAGGGAGATGGCTGGATGACGTGCCCCTTCCATCCAGTCTAAAAACACTTATAGTGGGCGATGTATTGAAGATAGAGATAATTATGCTCTCGCGGACTTTTTTTTGTAGAACTTTTCATGCTGACCAATTCTTACGCTCATAGTATATTGATATTTTTAACGGTTTGCCCAGCGTAAGCTTAAGAAGCACACGGACGCCAAGTTTGTTTTCGACTTTTTCACTGAAATCGTTACTGCTTGGCTTCCTTTGATCATACATAAATTATTTTCTACAGAATCTTTCCTCGAGATATCCTTTACAGAATGGTGAAAACCGCATCAAAATCCATCCAGTGGTTCTCGATATTAACCGTGACATCCAAGAATCGGGGATTTTTGTCTTATACTAACGAAGTAGACATTGTCGGGCAACACATGCACCAAGCTGTACTATGACGTCTCACACCTCAGTGCATCTAGGTACATATCGTCCCGTCACCGTAACGTAACGCCAGACCCCAGCGTAACGACGAAGTCGACAAGGTCATTTAAAATGATAAAATATTGTGTTCACACGACCCCTCCGTAAATTGTGAAAAGCACCTTGATCTTAAGTGGAGGGTTAGATAGATCGATAGATAGATAGATAGCTTTATTTTGTCTGGCAAGATTAGGGCCATTGGGCCCTCTCTTCCATCTAACCAGATTTTACAATTATGCATTATCACAATATTAGCAGAACTTAACAATGGTACTTAAATCTAACAGAAATACATTTCAGATCAAATCACAATGCATATCATGGCAGGTAAGCATGGCGTGGGAAAAATTATGTTAATTAATTAATTATTGCTAAAGTAAGAAAATAATAGGGAAATACAAACACTAATAAAACAGAAACTAATGATGCTGTGATGATGATGATGATGATGATGATGACAAGAAGTTCCCTAACGAACTAAAGAGCCTACTTTTCTTAAAATTTAAGATTCATGCCAATGATTAATCTATATGGATTTATCTAGAATAATGACGAAATTAAGTTGGTAATATCGAAATTTCTAATTATTTCGAAATACTGAATAGGCTACCTAGCAAACTGTAGCCTAATAGAGAACTACAGTTGGTAGCCCTGGTGACTGAATATATTCTTAGTTCCATCACTTAAGGTACAGAATACAAAATTTGGTTGAAGTCCAATGGATAGCATGGACGTTACATGCAGTTAAACATTGGATCTAACAGCGCGTAAAATCATGTTGGCAACAATGACATACATGCATTGGTCAGAAATAATCTGAAATAATATGATCTATTTTTGTGTCAATTTTGAATGAAATACATTAGTTAGTATAGAAGTTACATGCATTTTAAAATTGGACCTGTCAGCAGGCTTGGAATCATGTTGGCAACACTGGCGTAGGCCTATATTAGTTAGTCCAAATTAATCTAGAATGCCAGGTACTATACGTGTGCAAAGTTTAGAGCTATTGGCTTGTATACTTTCTGATATATTGATATTAGGGTAACAAATATAGAGACAGTATTTATTAACAGTTGGCAGCCCTGGTTACTATTAAATATCGGCATTGTCATATCTGGTATGGTACACATAGCACACACGAAATTTGGTTGAAATCCAAATGGTAGTATAGAAGTTACATGTATGTTAAGTTGGACCTCTCAGCAGGCTTAGAATCATGTTGGTAACACTGACGTATATAAGTTTCTCTAAATTAATATAGACTGTCAGGTACGATACGTGTGCATAGTTTAAAGCTGTCGGCTTGCATACTTTCTAATATATGGGTATTTGGATTAAAAAAATTGAGTGCATTTATTACCAGTTGGCAGCCCTGGTGGCTCTTAAGAATACGCTCAGTCATATCTGTTTGTGTACACATAGCACATATGAAATTTGGTTGAATTCCAATTCATAGCGTAGAAGTTATATGTATTTAAATATTGGACCTATCAGCAAGCTTATAATCATTTTGGCAACACTGCGATGTATGGCCTCCTGGAAATTAAACTGCAATATTATTATCTATACGTGTGCCAATTTTGAAATAGCTCTCACTTATACCTTCCAAGATATCCAACATGGAGCTCAAATTTCAATTGCGATTTTTTCAGCAGTTGGTAGCACTTACATCATTTTCAAATGTGGCCGTGAGATATTCAGGTATAGATCTTTACTCCTACCAAATTTTGTTTCGATTACTGCAGCTGTTTACGAGTTGATAGGGTGGGGCACACACACAGCCAGACAGACAGACAGACAGACAGAAGGACAGACAGACAGACAGACAGACATTTGCCCGATCTCATCAGTCTACTTTTTTCTCATTTTTAGCCTATTTTCAATTTTGAAAAAATAGGCATATGAGATCACCTTTTGTCCGTGTGTGTGTGCGTATGTGTGTGTGTGTGTGTGAGAGAGAGAGAGAGAGAGGTGTGTGTGTGTGTGTGTGTCCCTAATAACTATTAAACGGCTGGAACAATTTCAATTAAACTCGGTAAGTTCATAGCACTATTCCGGACGACCCCGACCGTAACTTCAAATTTTGTTACATCTCACCAATCCAACATGGCGGCTGTGCGAAATATTTCACCAGCATTCAATATCTCCGAAACTATTCCCGATATCACCCTGGAATGTTCTACGGTGATAAAGGGAACTACTAGAAGTTCACCTATGTAACTTTTGAAAACCTGGTAACCACAAAACTAACATGGCGGCCACGCGAATTTGCGACATTCTCGCGATTTAACCAACCAAGCGCAATAAAACTTGGTACAGTATATGTTTATACCCGTTGTAATGCACCGACATCTAACGTGGTTCAATTGTTTACATAACCACAAGATGGCGGATGTGCGAAATATTTCACCGGCATTCTATATCTCTGAAACTATTTGCGGTATCACCCTGAAATTTTGTACGGAGATAAAGGGCACTACTCGAAGTTAGTCTATAAGATTTTCAAAAACCGATTAACTACAAAACGAACATGGCGGCCGAATATGAAAATTTTAAATATACCTTTCTCGCTATGTAATGTTCCAAACGCAATGAACCTTTGTTCAGCAAATGTTTATACACATTGTAATGCACTGGTATATAAATTAGTTCAATTGTTTACATAACCGCAAGATGGCGGTTGTGCGAATTTTAAAATTAAGATTTTATTTCTTGTGTCGTAATCATGCGATCGAAGTGAAAGTTTGAATAATGAACCTACGCAATAATTTTCCTTTAATGGTACATGACTCTATGGCCTATGCATTTAACAATCCAACATGGCGACCATCCGAAATATTTAGACGGCTCTGAATATCTACGAATCTATTTTAGCAATCAAACTGATTTTTTTACGTTCATAGGGGCTATGAACTTAAGTTCATCTATAGGACTTTAAATAACCTGGTGATCACAAATCCAACATGGCGGTGACGCGAAGTATAAATATTCACATGGACGTTTCTCGCATTTTAACCATCCGAGTACAGTGAAACTTGGTACAGTATATCCTTATACGAATGTTAATCCATTGGCATCTAATTTATTTCAATTGTTTCGATAACCACAAGATGGCAGCTGTGCGAAATTTTAAAATCTCCTTGTTACTTCTTGTGTCCTAATCATGCGATTGAAGTTTGAATACTACACGTTCACAATAATCTTCATGTAACAGTGCATAACTCTAGGACCTACATATATAAAAATCCAATATGGCGACCATCCGAAACATTTAGTCGGTTCTCAATATCTACGAATCTATTACAGCAATCAAACTGAAATTTTGTAGGTTCATAGTCGAAGTTAACATAAGTAGGATATATGAAAATAGGCTGTATAGTTCTTCACGTAACTACTTGTTGCCAAAAGTGAAAAGTAGGCTAATAAGCAAGTTGTAAACAATGTAATATATTGGCACACTAGCAACCTGACCCGGCTTCGCCATGGGCTCCATCACGCGTCATGGCGCGCCTCGCTCGGAAGTGATGTGCTCCATATCAGCATCGCTGTACAGCATTTCCCGGAGCGGCTAGCTGGTGAACCATGTTCTAATTCCCCGTACAAATACAAACCGATATAAAATAAGTGAATTAATTTACTTATTTCACAGTCATTCAGCATAACCTTTTGATGTATAAGGTTTACAATTCAACTAAGAACTAAATTTTCCAACGACCCCGAGCCGAGAAAAAGTTACCTTACAAAAATGATAACAACTTTCGTTCTTGAACACACAAAATTTTGAAATTAATAAACCAGTTATACAACTTTCCAATGTATATTGTGTTAAAATTTGGATTCAATCTGATTACGTTTTTGTGAGATAATAATTCTTAAATGAGATGCCTGGTTGAAACACGCTTATAAACGGGCACTTTTTGTGTTGAACTGCGATAAAAAATATTAAAATATAAACTAAAAATTCTAAACCTTCATGAACTAAAGTAAAATTGAACGATGAAAATAATGATGTTATTGGATTTTATGTAGGTCTATTGGTTACTGCAAAAACAGCCTTCAAACTCGAGTGCACATAATATTTTGGTCGACAGTAAGTGTAATGGATCTGATGATGATCGCTTGACGATTGAAACTGGTCATCCTAGTGTATTTATTAATCTCATGTAATTTATTTCAGGATTAGGGTATAACCCAGCTCTTTTTGGGTACATTCGTGTTGACCGACTGAGAAGCACCAAACTTTTGTTTTTTGACATGAATAACAACTTTCATGAATGATATTGTAAGGACGCTCATTTATAGTACATTATGCAACGAGCCTATAATGGCTATAATTAAGACACGAGTATTTTTATAAAAAGAGCGTATGTGAGTTTTATAATTTCCATACGAGTGTCTTAATTACCATTATAGGCGAGTTGCATACGACTGTTTATGTTCGACGATAATTATAACTTTAGTATATGTTTTAACATAAATATTCATAAATATATGTTCAGTCACTAGAATGTTGTGATCGAGTGCTGCGGTGGGTAGTATATCGCTGTTTCCCAAGCTCTCTGGACAACCGACGCATGCGCTCTGTGTGCTTCATTGCCATATGTTCAGATTGTGCACCGTTATTCAGTAAAACTGTCACCGAAGTCGTTTCAAAACCACGCGCTGTGTAGAAATTGGTTTTGGGGATATTAAGGTACAGTGCTATTTCTTGTATCCTATTCACCAGTTTATTTACGCGAACATATGGACGGTGCACTTTCGGTAATTTATGTTGGATTTTGAGCGCATGCGCGAAGGTATCCTTATCTAATTGGTCACACAAATGTTTTTTGAGCTCTGTTTGGTGGGAGAAACTGTTTCATAATGAAAAATAGTGTTATAATGAGCCTCATTATGATACAGTTTTCTGACACATAATAGTTAGGGTCGAACATAAAATTACTTATAGAATTGTAAATTCAAAATTGTTATTCTTAGAGGTAAGTTTTTATTCTCTGTAATGTGTTTCAGTGAAGTGCCCTATTTAATGTTTAGTAAGTTAGAGCAAAAAACCCATGCACGAAAACCCCATTGAAGGGGTGAAGACATGTTACAAAAATCTCTACTTAGTATAATACTAAGTTCCCACTCTCAGCTGATTTTGAAAGCTAGAATAATGAAGGATAAGAGAACGTTTGTGGCATTTGTAGACATAGAAAAGGCTCTTGCTAACGTTGTTTGGAGTAAGTTGTTTGAATTTTGAAAACAATTGGAATAATGTACAGCGATAGGATGGTGATCTACAATGTATACAGAAACCAGACGGCAGTTATTCCAGCGGACGTACATGAGAGAGAAGGAGGTATTCAGAAAGGTGTAAGGCAAGGCTGCAAATTATCACCGATACTTTTCAATCTATACATTGAACAAGCAATGAAGGAAATTGGTGAAAAATTCAAAGTAGGAGTAAATATTCAGGGATAAATAATTTCAACTCTGAGATTTGCTGATGACATCGTCATCTTAGCCGGCACACCAGAGGATTCGAATGAGTTTTGAAATGTATGGATTCTGTCCTGAGGAAATAATTCATGATGAAAATTAATAAATCTGAGACAGAAGTACTGGAATGCAGTCGAAATAAATCAGAAACCCCTATGGATGTCGAATTGGCAGGTGAAAAGCTAAAGGAAGTAGGATGCTTCTGTTACTTAGGAAGCAAAATAACCAGTGATGGATGAAGCAAAGAGGAAATAAAAAGTAGGTTGGCTCAGGCAAGGAAAGCATTTCTACAAAAAAGGAATCTGTTGACATCGAATATAGATTTAGGTATTAGGAAATCATTTTTGAAAGCCTTTGTCTGGAGCGTGGCACTGTACGGAAATGAAACTCGGACTATTGGTGCAGTAGAAAAGTGGAGAATCGAAGCGTTGGAAATGTGGTCTTACACGAGAATGATGAATATCAGATGGGTAGATAGGGTTACAAATGAAGAGGTATTAAGACGATTGTGAGAGGAGAGATGTTTCTGGCGACTGCTTATGAAGAAAAGATATAGGTTGGTAGGACACATACTGAGGCACCCAGGAATAGCAAACTTAGTTATGAAAGGAAGGGTCGAGTATACGAACTGTAGGGGTAGACCAAGGTTAGAATATGTTTAAAAAATTGCCTCACGTGTAGGGTGTGTTAGCTATGTAGAGATGAAACGACAGGACAGGGAGGCGTGGAAGGCTGCATCAAACCAGTTAAAAGGCTGAAGACTAAAACACCAACAACAACAGCCCGGATGGGAGGCCCCTTATACCGAAATTATCATAATCATGAAAATTTTACACACACCCAAGTGCATGGGGATGAATAACCTCGATGTTGCCAGGCTC
The DNA here is from genome assembly GCA_946902985.2 of Meconema thalassinum. Lineage (NCBI taxonomy): Eukaryota > Metazoa > Arthropoda > Insecta > Orthoptera > Tettigoniidae > Meconema > Meconema thalassinum. The sequence goes on along the minus strand of OX336388.2, from coordinate 2,092,526,556 downwards.
AAAATGAATGAATATTTACAATAGCAACTGATGTTAGTAAAAATGCGTAACTTTTTTTTTCTTTGTCGTGTAGCTTTCTGAGAGGCCGAGTGCAGGTCCTTGTAGTTGACGCCCGTGGGGGCGACCTGCGCATCGGGATGGGAGATGGAATGGATGAAGATGAATGAAACTGGGCAAGGATGTGGAAGGATGTGACCGTGGCCTGTCAGAAGGTACCGTCCCAGCATTTGCCAGGTGTTGAAATTGGATAACCATGGAAAACCATTTCAAGGACGGCTGACGTTGGGGCCTGAACCCACGCGTCTACCGAGTCACAGAGGGCTTGGCCCCATGACCAAACGCTGCGCTTTAGCCAGCGTAGCCACTGCTGTCGGTATTGTACTCGAAGTGAATCACTCTGTATAGTGATTGAATTAGACGTGTCCCGTGTTGTTGTTGAGGTGCAATAAAGTTGGCTCACACTCAAATGACTAACATCACTTCGCGCGTCATACCTGGCGCTGTTTTAATAGAAACAGGGTCAGTGGTGTATTAATATCAAGCAACAGGAGCTTGATTCTCACTTAATTCATCATGGAGAGAGGGTTGTCACTGTACACCTCTGAGCAGAAAATTTTAACCTGCATTGTTGACAGATTTCGTTTCCAGAAAATGTGTGTTTGAGTTCTAAAGATTACTTCTGCAAATGAAATGGGGAGGACAGAGAATGATGATGATGATTGTGGATTTAAGGGGCCTAAAATCTAGGTTATCGGCCCCTAATGGTCTAGGTGATAGCGAACATGACTATGATACCATAACTCAAGTTACGTTACACTGAAAATACTAACAAAATGAACTCAGATTGAAACGACTCACAGCCAAGCTTACAGAAGGTGATTTAGAAGGAAAAAGCTCACAAAAGGAATTTATATTGAAAAATACGCAACAAAATGAAGTTTAGGTTCAAAATACTTAAGAAATACAATGTACACACATCAAAAAAAGTTTTGCATCACCTCGGTTCCAAGAGTTCCGGAACCGTTAAATACAAAGGGAATAGAGATCAACACAAACAACATTTCAGCTCGTTTTATTGCTCATGAGACCCACACATTGCATGTTGTACCATCATACAGCTAGACTTTCAGCATTTGTGGTCCAGATTGCAGTACACACCACTACCTCTAATACCCAGTAGCACGTCCTCTTGCATTGATGCATGCCTGTATTCGCCGTGGCATACTATCCACAAGTTCATCAAGACACTGTTGGTCCAAATTGTCCCACTCCTCAACGACAATTCGGCGTAAATCTCTCAGAGTGGTTGGTGGGTCAAGACGTCCATAAACAGCCCTTTTCAACATATCCCAGGCATGTTCGATAGGGTTCATGTCTGGCGAACATGCTGGCCACTGTAGTCGAGCGATGTCGTTATCTTGAAGGAACGCATTCACAAGATGTGCACGATGAGGTCGAGAATTGTCGTCCATGAAGACAAATGCCTCTCCAATATTCTGCCGATATGGTTGCACTATGGGTCGGAGGATGTCATTCAGGTATCGTAAAGCCGTTTCGGAGCCTTCCATGACCACCAGTGGCGTACGTCGGCCCCACATAATGCCACCCCAAAACATCAGGGAACCACCACCTTGCTGCACTCGCTGGACAGTGTGTCTAAGACGTTCAGCCTGACCAGGGTGCCTCCAAACACGTCTCCGACGATTGTCTGGTTGAAGGCATATGCGACACTCATCGGTGAAGAGAACGTGATGCCAATTCCGTGGGGTCCATTCAGCATGTTGTTGGGCCCATCTGTACCGCGCTGCATGGTGTCGGGGTTGCAAAGCTGGACCTCGCCATGGACGTCGGGAGTGAAGTTGCGCATCATGCAGCCTATTGCGCACAGTTTGAGTTGAAACACGACGTCCTGTGGCTGAACGAAACGCATTATTCAACATGGTGGCATTGCTGTCAGGGTTCCTCCGAGCGGCAATCCGTAAGTAGCGGTCATCCACTACAGTAGTAGCCCTTGGGCGGCCTGAGCGAGGCCTGTCATCGACAGTTCCTGTATCTCTGTACCTCCTCCATGTCCGAACAACATCGCTTTGGTTCACTCTGAGACGCCTGGAAACTTCCCTTGTTGAGAGCCCTTCTTGACACAAAGTAACAATGCGGACGCGATCGAACTGCGGTATTGACCTTCTAGGCATGGTAGAACTACAGACAACATGAGCAGCGTACCTTCGTCCTGGTGGAATGACTGGAACTGATCGGCTGTCGTACCCCCTCCGTCTAATAGGCCCTGCTCATGCATGGTTGTTTACATCTTTGAGCAGTTTTAGTGACATCTATGAACAGTCAAAGGGACTGTATCTTGGATACAATATACACAGTCAACGTCTATATGCCGGAGATCTGGGAACCGAGGTGATGCAAAACTTTTTTTGATGTGTGTATATTAGAAATACTCACAAAATCCAATTGAAATTCAAAATACTTACAAAATGCAATTGAAATTGAAAATTCTTACAAAATGTAACTGCGATTCAAAATATTTACACAATGCAATTGAAATTGAAAATACACATTGCAATCTTCATTGAAAATGCCTCACCATATTCAAAATACTCACAATATGCAATTGAAATTCAAAACACTTACAAAATGCAATTGAGATTGAGAATACTTTCAAAATCTAATTTTGATTCAAAATACTCACAAAATTCCGGCCATAATCCTAAATACTTACAAAATGCAATTTAGATTGAAAATACTTACAAAATGAGGTGAAAATGCAATTTAGATTGAAAATACTTACAAAATGTGGTGGTGGTTCAAAATACTCACAAAATGTAATTTAGATGCACGGGGAGCTAATTCACAAAAACAGAGCGGGTATCTTAAAGAGAAAAGGAAATATTATGAAAAGAAAGAGAAGGCTGATCCCTAGAAGAATGAGGGATCAGGAAAGATGAGAGAGGGTCCAATTAAGGCGGGAAAGGAAGAGACTCCCTAGGCCTCGGATACCCTAATACCGTCGGGTCGGAAGAGTGCAAGAGTTGACCAAGAGAGGTCGACAGGCAATAATACGGAAAGGTGGATGGCAGGAGTATGTGGAAGCAATGCCGCACTCAGCTGTGGTCCCGTGGTAGCCAACCCACAAATCAGAGAGAGAAAGAAAGAGAGAAAGAAAGAAAGAAAGAAAGAAAGAAAATAGCCTATGTCCACTTTTCTGTGAGTTAGTTTGCGATGTTGTCTCTGATAGTAGAATGGTTTAGTAACAAAAAGTTGTATGTGCGATATTTTTCAGTTTTCAAGTTAATAATAACAAGAAGTTCTCTGAAGATTTAACTAGCCTATTTTCATGTATTCCACTGGCTTGTCCATTAAAGCTCTCCTGCCTATTAAAAAAATCCAATTAGACATACTAAAAAGCTCTTGGTTCACGACCTATTCGTTCACCAACACCATTACAATCAGAAGTTATGTTCTAGAATGTATAGCTTTCAATATCGGCTATTAAAACTCCTCCCACGAGATGGCATCTTTCGTAAGGAATCACGAGAATACAATTTCAAAACAAGTAGTTCCGTGAAGAACTATACAGCCTATTTCCATATATCCTACTTATGTTAATTGCCTCTAGCAACATACACAATTTCAGTTTGATTGCTGTAATAGATTCGTAGATATTGAGAACCGACTAAAAACTTCGGATGGTCGGCATGTTGGATTTTATATATGTAGGTCCTAGAGTTATGTACTGTTACATGCAGATTATTTTGTACGTGTAGTATTCAAACTACAATCGCATAATTAGGACACAAGAAGTAACAAGGAGATTTTAAAATTTCGCGCAACTGCCATCTTGAGGTTATGGAAACAATTGAAATAAATTAGATGCCAGTGGATTACCATTCGTATAAGGATTTACTGTTCCAAGTTTCATTACACTCGGATGGTTAAATTGCGAGAAACGTCCATGTGAATTTTTATATTTCGCGACGCCTCCATGTTGGATTTGTGAACACCAAGTTATTTAAAGTCCTATAGGTGAACTTAAGTTCATAGCCCCTATGAACATTAAGAAATTCAGTTTGATTGCTATAATAGATTCGTAGATATTCAGAGCCGACTAAATATTTTGGATGGTCGCCATGTTGAATTGTTAAATGTATAGGCCATAGAGTCATGTACCATTAAAGGAAAATTATTGCGTAGGTTCAATATTCAAACTTTCAATTCGATCGCATGATTACGACACAAGAAATAAAAACTTAATTTTAAAATTCGCACATCCGCCATCTTGAGGTTATGTAAACAATTGAACTAAATTAGATACCAGTGCATTACAATGTGTATAAATATTTTCTGTACCAGATTTCAGTGCGTTTGGAACATTAAATCGCGAGAAAAGTCTATTTAAAATTTTCAACTTCGCTTGGCTGCCATGTTCGTTTTGTAGTTAACCGGTTTCTGAAAGTCTTATAGATGGACTTCCGTAGTGCTCTTTATCTCCGTAAAAGATTTCAGGGAGATACCGCTAATAGTTTCACAGATATGGAATGCCGGTGAAATATTTCGCACATCCGCCATCTTGTGGTTATGTAAACAATTGAACGAAGTTAGATGTCGGTGCATTACAATGTATATAAACATATACTGTACCAAGTTTCATTGCGTTTGGTTGGTTAAATAGCGAGAAACGTCTATTTAAAAGTCGCAACTTCGCTTGGCCGCCATGTTCGTTTTGTTGTTACCAGATTTTCAAAGGTCACATAAGTGAACTTATAGTTGTTCCCTTTATCACCATACAAAATGTCAGGGTAATATCGGTAATAGTTTCGGAGATATTGAATGCTGGTGAAATATTTCGCACAGCTGCCATGTTGGATTGGTGAGTCGTAACAAAATTTGAAGGGCACGGTCGGGGTCGCAGGGAATAGTGCTATGAACTTACCGAGTTTCATTGAAATCGCTCCAGCCGTTTAGATTTTATTAGGGGGACACACACACACGAATCACACACACACACACGCACACGCACACACACACGGACAAAAGGTGATCTCATAAGCCTATTTTTTCAAAATTGAAAATAGGCCAAAAAGCTTCTAAGATTTACGAAAAGTAAGCTTCAGAATTTAGTGTCATTCGATAAGCATTGTTATCATAGTCCATCATAAGAATCATCTTTTCAAACGCCAGAATAAGATACAAGAAATACAAATACAAATAAATTAAAAGTTTTTAAAATTTCGAATAGAAGCATTTTGAAATCTAAACAATTGAGCATCATAGGCTATATGTCTCTACACTAAGCTCTGAATAAATGTTCGCGGTGCAAAGTTTCATTGCATTCGGGTGATTAGATTGCCAGAAATGCTATTTTAAATATTTGAAAGTCACTTGGCCACCATGATGTTCTTGTGTTCCTCAGGATTTGGAAAGTCACATATTTGTCCTTACATAAAAGTCCTCTAACATCATAACATGTTCTGTTTGGTAGCTTAAATTGTGTCGGAGATATTGAGAACTGGTGAAATGTGATGGTTGCCATGTTGGATTGTTTTATATATGTGTCTACAAATGAATATTATTATCGTGGATCATTGTTTCCAATCTACATTTCTATCACTTGTTTAGGACACGAGAAATATAAACGTGATTGAAACATTTGGCACAGCCACCATCATGCTTTTATGTGAACAATTGAATTGAATTAGAGGCCAGTAGAATACATATTGTATAAACATTTAAGGAGTTAGGTTTAACTGCGTTCGGTTGATCAAATCTTGAGAAAATGCCATTAAAATATTTTAGCTTAGGTTGGCCGCCATGTTGGTTTTGTACTTAACATGTTTTATCGCATCACTTAGATGAACCTATCGTAGTAATCTCTGTCAACATACAACAGTACAGAGTGGTATCAGTAATAGTTCTGGAGATATAGAATGCCAGATTAATACTTCGCACGGCCGCCATGTTGGATTGGTGAAAAGTATGTAAATTTGAAGGACAGGGTCGGTGTTAGACGAAATAGAACTATGTTCTTACCAAATTTCTCTGAAATCGTTCCAGCCGTTTAGATTTTATTAGGGGAGGACACACACACACACATATTCACATACACACATACACGTACAAAAGGAGATCTCATAAGCCTAGTTTTTCCATAAGATGAAAATAAGCTAATAATGATGTGGGTTTAAATTCCTTTTTCAACAAACGTGCTTTTAGAGACATGTGGTGCCAACATTTTGTGTAAACATTAGGATTGAAATGCCAACGACTATGCTCTGATTCGAATTAACATCATAGTAAAAGAGTGTCTAAATGAACTGAGTCTCAAAGCCGGCCTATCAATACTCTCCTTATAACTTACTGGAGAATCATTCTTCATAGAAGTCATAGGCTAAGAATAAAACACGGCTTGTCATCTACCGTGAATTCAGTGAAAATAATCAAAGACAGACAACGAAAAAGAACCAAAATATGGGACAAATTTTACTCCACTGACGCCATGACGACCGGTCACTGGAAACAAACTAACTTCAACCTCAGACACATCCTGACAAGATCCGCTATCCATGGATTCCATCACAAATGTTTTGCAAATAAATGATTCCATGACCCAAGACAGGACTGTGTGTGTGAAAGATGCGAACCTCAATGTGACTGCGAACTCAGAGCAGAATCTCTGACAAGATTCTGTTCCTGTATGTAAACTTTTGAACATTGTGCGCATTTCCTAAATAAATTAAAGCCGGCGAAACTATTAAATGATGATAATGATTGTTGATTTATTTAGTACTGTATATTATGGTTGGTTATTGATGGTAATGGGGATAGCTATTCTTCCTGCGGCCCTTCTTCCTTACAATCCAGGGACCTTCAGAGTAGAGACCGCGGTGACGAGGAGTGAATACGCAATAATATCTAAAAAGTGTTTCCAGGAGCTTTTGTGAGATTTTTGTAAAACATTTACCATATTATGTAGGATCATTGTGTAGCGTTAACATAACACGAAAATAGGAACTAAGCTTAATCTTCATGCAAGAGTGACCAAACATTAAGGGTCACTGTTTAATTAGGTTTTGTTAATACTGCATAGTGTTCGAAGTCATTTTTCAGTGTTGCCCTAGTAATCAAGATTTAACACTTTTCAATCTTGTTGACTGACTGAAAAGCATTAAATTTTGATTAAGTTTTGTTCCCAACTTTACCCCATACATTGGACTCCTACAAAAGTGAATTTCTTGGCTTGCCTCTGTGGCCAGTGATGATAAAAGTTCCGGACACTATTTTACAGCCGAATTTCCACTAGCTCGCTGGGAGAATATTTGCCAGTGTTAATTATTTCCTTTTGGTGTGAACTTCTTGACACTACAGTACTCTTGAATAAGGTCCAAAAATATCCGTTGTCGGTTCCTTTTCAAGCTTAACTATGAATATGGAATACGACTATTCAGAGTTCAGTTTGGTTAACCTCGTCGAAGATACGCATCTATTTGTCATTCCGCCACTCAGTGGTGTTATCTTATGAGTGCAGCAGAAGTATAAAAAGCCTCACATCCGTGACTTCTGTCTTGCGTTGTTTTTTTTCCCTCTGAGTCGCAAGATGTTATTTTTAGCGTGGAGGAGGGCATTGCCTTTCACGTGTTGTGTGTGATCGGTAGATTCTACCCATCGTCTTTGACCTAATCTTCTTGTCAGGAAGTTCAAGACATTGTGTAGGAATTCACTCCGTCCATACTACTAATATCGTTGCTATGTTTGTATTTCAATTCATGCAATGTATCTTAACTAACATTAGTAATTTTGTAAATAAAATTCAAATTTAAGATTCTTACGTGAAGAATGAAGTAATTTTTCTGGCTAAGAAATGTATTATGAATGAATTTGTGAAATATGTTTCAGGCAAAATCGTATTTGAAAATTAGAGTAAATTATTCTATGACAACATAAAATGATACGTCTCAATCCATACTAAAGAATAAAATCATGTTAATTAATAAACATGTTTACCGTTCTAGTTTCGGCACTCAATTGTGACATCTTCAGCGACCATAGAAAACAAATGAAAATTAACCTTTTTTTTTTAATGTATTTAATATAGTTACAACCCGTGTTTCACCTACAGGTATATCACGGGATATTTACATCCTTAAATGCAAAATTAACATTGAATAATATCATTGAAGTGAGTGGAAGATTTCTTTTATAAATTCTGTTATTTTGACAGTATTCCAGTGGTGTTTCATAATGGTATGCAGTGGTAATGATCGTAGTACAGTTGGTCGTTCTCCCGAGTACGTGGTGCATTCAGTCAACAGATGACGAGCCGTCTGTTGAGATTTTTCCTGGCAGCTGCAAATTGGTGAATCAATAATTTTCATTTTATGAAGATAGGATTTGAAGCGACCATGATTTGTGATAAACTGGTTGGTTATGAAGTTGGGCCAGAGAGATGATGAAAGTCTGTGTGGTATATTAGGAAGGAATAATTTTGTATGTAAGGAGTCTTCTGAATTGGTATAGGCTATATGGAGTTCCATATAGCCTATTTGTATAATGCTCAGTTAGTACTTTTTTGCCTGGTTTAGGGGTGGTGATCTATAATCTATTGCAGTTCTATGGCTGGCAGCAATCCTGGCGAGATAGTCAGCTCTCTCATTACGCCCGAGTCCTATGTCCTTCAATTCATTGAAAAGTAATCTTGTTCAACTTGTTGAGGGCAATAATTTTGTCTCTTATTCTCTTGGGATACATATAAAGTTTAAGAATATTCTTAGTTGCTTTCAATGGAATTGCTTACAACATACGGTTAATAATTATCACAGTCTGTTAAATTTATTTCAGCCATGTCTATGTAAACACTTGTAATGTAAATTCATTCCGATCACTTAAGTAAGAAATAAGAAATACAGAGATATCGTTTTGATACTTCTATTAAAAAAATCTTTCCAGTCGGTCAACACAAATAATTGTGCCTAATTACATTAGGCGGGGAAACATGGATGACATGTCATCAAGTTTAAGTACCCCATTGTAACATAAGTTTGGTGCTTTTCAGTCGGTCAAGAAGAATGTACCCAAAAGAGTTAGGTTATACCCTAATCTTGAAAAAAATTACATGAGTTACTACATGAATTACACGAGTCGCGTGTTATCAGTGCCCGAGTGAAGTGTACTGCTCGCTGCTGTAGTGCTGAAAACACTTAACCAGATAAGTACCCTGTACAATACAGTACAATCAGAATTGACTATTCACAACAACCACATAGTCACTCCAAACAGACAAATTTCGGAGTTCTATCACCACTTTTAGCATTTCACCAAAACATCATATAGATTACAACTAACAAATACTGACGAGTTGCATTTCTAATACTGCAACTAAATAAGTGTACATATTGTAAATATTTTCACCCGTATTTTCAAACATACATTTTATAGCCTAATGGATCTGATGATGATCACTTGACGATCAAAACTGGTCATCCTAGTGTATATATTAATCTCATGTATTAGCCTACTTTCGCTTTTTGCAAAAAATGAAAGTAGACTTATGAGATCACTACAGGGCGAAAAAAAAGTGTGTCTGTCTGTGTGTGTGTATGTGTGTGAGTCTGTGTGTGTGTGTGTGTGTGTGAGTGTGTGTACTCTGAATGTCTGTCCCCCCCCTATCAATTCGAACACGGTGAAACCGAATTGAACGAAATTTGGTACAGAGGTAGAACAAGCAAAGGGCACCTCAGTGTCATGTTTTATATCGCCGCCATCTTTACTAAAACTGAATGGTGGCCACTCAAACGTTCAAAACGTAAAATCAAATAACGACTAACCAAATCATCCGATCTCTACCAAATTTGGTAACAACATACCTTCTTATAGGATGCGTCTTGTGACCAAACTACAAGGTCGTCCGCCATACCATTTCAGGATGGCGGCCGTGCGAATTATGCAAACTTTATAATCCATATCATGGGACCCACCAGTTCCGATTATCGAGCCGAGAATCGTTTTAACTGTTCTAAAGGAAGAGGCACGTTCGAAATTAAAAGTTTATTTTGTAATACTGTAGTGCAGACGTGATTTTAAAAAGCTGAGCTGATTCAGTAATAAGACAAGACGGCAGCGGATATCTTGTGCCTGACTTATATTTCATTAATTTGAGTATTGCATGCAATATAGCGTACTGATACAAAATAAATAAACTTTGTATGAAATGCTTTATATATAAATAATATACTCCAGTGATGAAATCGTTTAGTATAAATCATTATTTGCTAACAAGTTCTATGTAAGTCATTTTATATAGAACGATATTCGTTGACACAATTAGCTCAGTGGTAGAGCGTTTGCCTATCGCTCAAATGCCTATGGTTCAAACCCGATCAGAGCTAAGTTTTTTGCTTGAAATGTTATATGTTTATTGTTCTGTAATGACTCAGACGTTTTAAAATTAAGCGTTATATTGTGCATATTATGGTGTAAAATATATATTTAATTAAAACATAATTTGCCAGCAGATTTACTCGAGACATCTAGCTGCCAAAAAGGTAACTGCGCGCCGACCTACTCATTAACTTCCAGATTTTATTGAAAAGTTTCTTCTTCTGGCCGCTTGAATGCACTCGCTCTGTTAGGATTATATTGTTCGATATTTCACCACTAGATGTCACGACTAGTCTACGTGGGGCTCCATTGATTACTATACCATTGGCATTCTATGCGCATCGAATTTGAAGAATGACAAGATGATACTACGATACATTTTTACTTTTTAATTTAAAGGGTTTGTAACAGCCTATTTTGCGTTACTTGAAAATGTTATTTGAAGTAAAGAACAAAACGATTTCACATAGTAACTGAATTCAAGCCGTTGGTGTTAGTTCAGGTTATTAATTACTACTTTTATTTCAGGCAAATAGCAATCGAAAATATCCACATAGTTTGTATACACACGTCTCTGTAAGGTCATGGAAAGATTTGTTAATTCAATTAGGGTTGTGAAAGCCATGCACAACCAGACGTGTAAAGACATGCCTCAACTCAAAGTTGGATGTTGCCCACGGCAGGTCGTATATGTAATAATAATAATAATAATAATAATAATAATAATGTTATTGGTTTTACATCCCTTTTAACTACTGCTGCTTTTAGGGACACCGGGGTGCCGGAATTTTGGCCCGAAGGGGATCTTTAACGTGCCAGTAAATGTACTGACACGGCTCCCTCGCATTTGTGCACCCTCAAATGCCAGCTGACTGCGCCAGGATATGAACCTGAAACCTAGGGCCCAGCAAGCGAGAACGTTACCGCTGAGCCACGCAGCAAGTCCGGTCGATTATGTCTCCAGATCCATAACATTCTTGATATACTTCTTATCTTTCTTTCTTTCTTCAATGATGGTAGCAGTTTTTATCTAGGTTGTGGCGTTTGGTAGAGGTAAATCGTTCCTAAGGTCTTCAACAAAGAATAGTTCTATTATACTCTTTGATAATAACGAGTTATAACTATACTCATACATTTAGGAGAAAGTAGGCTATATGTTCTTTACTGAACATCTTGGTTTTTTTTTTCAAGATTAGGGTATAACCCAACTCTTTTGGGTACATTTTTGTTGACAGACTGTAAAGCAACAAATTTTTGTTTTCTAAGGCAACTCGGAAAAATGGCTTCAAACCCCATAATGTACCCCATTGTACATAAAAGTGTGTTATTAGCCTACTTTCGATTTTTGCAAAAAATAAAAGTAGACTTATGAGATCAACACAGAGCGAAAAGTTGTGTGTCTGTGTATCTGTGAGTGTGTGTACTCTGAATGTTTGTCCCCCCCCCCCCTCCCTATCAATTCGAACACGGTGAAACCGAATGAACGAAATTTGGTACAGAGTTTGCACTAGCATAGGGCACCTCAGTGTCATGTTTTATATCGCCGCCATCTTGACGGAGACGGAATGGCGGCCGCCCAAATGTTCAAAGCTTAGATCAAATTACGACTAACCAAATAATCCGATCTCTACCAAACTTTGCAACAATATATATTTATATGGCGAGCGTCTCTTGACTATACTACAAGGTCAACAGACCAATAGTTTGCAGATAACGGCCATGTATGTGTGCAAATCGATTCCGCCTATCAATTTAAATACGGTGAAACCGAATTGAACAAAATATGGTACAGAGGTAGCACTAGCAAAGGGCACCTCAGTGCCATATTTCATATCGCCGCCATATTTACAAAAACGTAATGGCGACCACCCAAATGGTATAAGCTTAAATCAATTTACGACCAACCTAATAATCTGATCTCTACCAATTTTTGCAATATTATACCATTATGTATGTAGAATCTTTTGACAAAACTACAAGGTCATCAGCCCAGTTATTTGCGGATGGTGACCATGAATGTGTGCAAATCGATTCCCCCTATCTATTCATACACGGTGAAACCGAATTGAACGAAATTTGGTACAGAGGTAGCACTCGTAAAATGCAACTCAGTGTCATGTTTTATATCACCGCCATCTTGACGGAAACGCAATGCCAGCCACCCAAATATTAAAGCTTAAATCAAATTACGACCAACCTAATCACCTGAGCTCTACTAAATTTTGCAACAATATACCTTTATGTGAGATGCGTTCTTTGACCAAGCTATAGTGCGTCTCTACCTTAAAAGACAGTATGGAATTAAATGTAGTATTTGCCTCTCACTCGCACTCCTATGTCCTGCAATTAGCTTCGTCCTCTTCTACCCCAGCGATGTTGCCATTTTCCAATAATTGAAAGTGACAAATCTAAGAAAATGTTTGCGTGGTCTTATAGAGAATTTCCCGCTCTTTATGATGGTGTGAAAATAAAAGCCCTAAATAATTAACACATATTTCACAATTACGATATTTTAGCGCGAATCTACATTTTTGTATTTATAAAACTTATCACGCCATATATAATGAACTAATGATCGCAACAGATCAAGAATTTATTTTTAGATTGCCTGATGTTGGTAGAAGATTCCCTACTTCTCAGGGCGGTGATTATTTTCATAATAAGAAAGTTAAGATTTTTCTTCTTAAATGTTACGGTACTTGAAAAATTTGGGATGATGTCACAGAAAAGTTAGCTAGCGAGAAAGTTTTTTGCTATAGACTTTACGTAGGTGACTAAGCGAGAAGAAATGTTCATTAATGTCTGAAATAGTTTTTAAATCAAACCAGAACTCAATATCAGGTAGCATACATAAGTTAAAGCACTTCGCTTAGTCCTCCCGCTTAGCGCTGACGCACCGGAAGTTTGTTTACTAATGTGGCCCGCAGGCTATCTCCCTCGACTACTGTACGTTTGAAGGAGGGTAGGTGATGATGTGAAGTAAAATTATGAAATGAAGTGGATCTTGTGTTCTTTATAAATTGTCCGCCTCGTTGCGTTCTTGGCTGTCACTGTGCTGTCACCGTGGAGGCCCGGGTTTGAATACCGGCTCTGCTACGAATTGTAATTCTGGTCTGAGGGCTGGAACGGGGTGTACTCAACTCCATGAAACAAAACTGAGAAGAGGCGGGTTCGATTCCTACCTCAGCCATCCTCGAAGTGGTTTCCGTAGTTTGCCTTTGTTCGTCCCGGGAATTAACAAGGGTTCGTTAATGATGCAGAGTTAACGTTTCTGTGCCAAAAGAATACGGTAGACACACACGACAAAATGACAGGTGAAGTATATGAAAAGTGGTTCGCCGAGCAATATTGTTGCTCAATGTTCCCGAAGGATCTAGCATAGTAATAGACAATGTAGGCTATCACAGCAGAGAAATATGTTCTTGCTTGTCACCTTACCACACCACCATACCACAGTGAACTTAATCCCATCGAAATGGTATGGGCGCAAGAGAAGAACTATATAAAATTAAACAACGTCTCGATCAAGAAACAAGAAATGAATAATCTAATTTCGACTGCACACCCCCACTTGACCACACAAAATTGGGTAATTTACGTGGACCAAGATATATTATAATTATTATTATTGTTATTATTATTATTATATGTCATATTATAATTTATTATAACCTATGATATTCGAGAAAAAGGCCTTATCATATTCATGAATAATTGAAAATTATAAATTATTATAATGTGTGCATTAAAATCGCGCTCTGAGCTTCGGTGCATCATAATCTAAATAGTGTACCGTCTTTCGCTTCAAGGCATGAGGTACAGTTATATACAACAAACAAATATTTTGGAAATTTCCCGAGTTTTGCGTAAAAGCACGCCTGAATACGAGTTATATTACATCATGTGCCCGGCCTTGCAAAACTTTGTATATGCAGCAGATCTGGCATCAGCGCGCTCCATTTAAGGCGTACTGTATTTTAAGGTTGAGACGCTCTATATAATGTCATCAGTCTAATAGTTTGCATATGGCGGCCATGCATGTGTGCAAATACATTCCCCCTATCAATTCACACACGGCAAAACCGAATTGAACGAAATTTGGTGCAGAGATAACACTAGCAAAGGGCACCTTAGTGTCACGTTTTATTTCGTCGCCATCTTGACGGAAACGGAATTGCGGCCACCCAAATGTTAAAAGCTTAAATCAAATTACGACGAACCTAATCATTTGATCTCTACCAAATTTTGCAACAACACGCCCTTTTGTGGGAAGCATCCTTTGACTGACCTACAAGGTCATCTGCCCAATAGTTTGCAGATAGTACCCATGTATGTGTGCAAATCGATTCACCATATCAATTCAAACACGGTGAAACCGAATTGTATGAAATTTTGTACAGAGTTAGCACTAGCAAAGGGCAACTCATATTCATATCCTTATAACACGTTGTATTTCAAAAAGATACTACCATCAACATTCAATTATACTCCTTGAAAAGGACAAAGAGTTATAACAATGCCCATGCATTTAGGAGAAAGTAGGCTATTAGTTCTTTACAGAACATCTTGTTTAGTAATAATATCTAGTTTCTTTCAGGTTAGGGCATGTAAATACCTGTTTCCCGCCTAATGTAATTGGGCACAATTTCTGTTGACCGACTGGAATGCTTTCTATAATAGAATTAGGCAACACTGAAAAATGAGTCATCCAGTTTCAAAACCCGTTTTCTTGGTTTTGGGTTTGTGTTTCTTTTCTGCTTTTGCTTTTTTGAATTTTGCTTTGTGTTTCTTGTTTTTTTGTTTTTTGCTTTTGCTATTGAATTTTTTTTTGGTTCGTGTCTTTTGTTTTTGGTTCTGTGTTTGTTTTCTGGAAAATCAAAATAAAACAAAATTAAATTAAATTAAACAAAATAATCAAAACAAAATCAAAATATAATAAAAAATAAAAATAAAATAAAACAGAACAAAAATAAAACAAAAATTAAACAAAACAATTTAAAACAAAATCAAGCGAAATAAAATAAATTAAAATAAAATAAAGTCGCCTCCGTAGCGTAGCGGTCAGCATGGTTATCTGCCGCCCCGGAGGTCCTGGGTTCGATTCCCGGCTCTGCCACCAAATTTGAAAAGTGGTGCGAGGAGTGAAACGGGGTCTACTCAGCCTCGGGTGGCCAAAATGGGTAGAGGGGGTTCGATTCCCCCTCAGCCATCCTCGAAGTGGTTTTCCGTGGTTTCCCACTTCGTCTTCGGGCAAATGCCGGGATGGTACCTTCTTCAAGGCCACGGCCGCCTCCTCCTTCCTTTCCTATCCATCCTCCCCATCCCTTACCTTCCCTCATGAGGCCCCTGTTCGCTTTGCAAGTGAGGCCACCTGGGCGAGGTGCCAATCCCACCTCACCAGTTGTATCCCTTCAGATTCTATGTTCCCAGCTCTAGGACACTGCCCGTAGAGGCGGTAGTGGTGAGTTCCCTCGCTGAGTCCGTGGGTTCCACCAACCTGGAGGGTAAACGACTTTAAAAAAATGGAATAATTAATTTTTACGACATGATCATTATTCACAAGTGGATTAAACGAGTTTTGCAACTGGACGACTCAAATCGCTTCTATTACTTCAAACTCGTTACTTTATAAAGCCGTCACTTAGAGTTTATAGTTGCAACAATGTTGTAACAGGATATTTGCTTTATTATTATGGTTTATTTTGTCAACATTTACTTTAATTGGAGCAATGGACATTGAGCAATAGGCGTTGTTCTATTTTATATGAGCACCATCAATAATTAACATTAACTAAAGAACAAATGTATATTCCAAAATGTTTCAATATACCATGTTTCACTGAGTACGGATAATTCCATAACGAGGTACCGGAAATCGTTTATGGGGATGTAGCATTCGCGTCCTGTATGATATAGGAAATCTAAGCGAGGAAATGATGTGTCAGTAGATTAGTAGCATTGTATGGGCTCTTTGCACTTAGTTTTGATCTGATCATTTTACTAAGAAAGGACAAATTATACTTAGCTGTATTTATCTCTTGGGTTTCGAAAACGATGAATTTTATTATACGCCAATACATTCTTTATTGCAAGATTGACAGTGTTTGGAGTATTAAGTTGACAGAAGAGACAATTTAATTCTATAAATTCCTCCAGTTCTATATATTGGTTTCATGCTTTCTATATTTTGAAAGTTATAGTCTTTATAGTCCTCTATAACTGTGCAAATGTTCAGATTGATGCAATAGTTTTTAATACACCGTATTGGGATGGTGAATTATTTATAAATACGGAAAACAAAGTTTGTCTGTCTGTCTGTCTGTCTGTTATGTATACAAATCTACACCGTTTCATCGATCTCAACCAAAATTTGTATACTTACCCTTTGGAACCCTGTGGGTAACCCTCTCAACTTTAAATTTCGGACAGACCACCCCATTCCCTGCATTTAGGCCCTTTTGCACAAATCTACACCGTTTCACCGATATGCACCAAAATTTGTATACCTACCCTTTGGAACACTGCGAGTAACACTGTCTACTTAAAATTTCGGACAGACCACCCCATTCCCTGCATTTAGGCCCTTTGGTCCAAATCTACACCGTTTCACCGATTTGAACCAAAATTTGTATACTTACCCTTTGGAACCCTGCGAGTAACACTGTCTGCTTGAAATTGCGGACAGACCAATCCATTCACTGCATTTAGGCCCTTTGTCCCAAATCTAAACCGTTTCACCGATCTTAACAAAAATTTGTAAATTTACCCTTTGTAACACTGCGACTAACACTGTCTGCTTTAAATTGCGGAGAGGCTACTCTATCCCCTGCATTTAAGCCCTTTGGCGCAAATCTACACCGTTTCATCGATCTGAATCAAAATTTGTATACTTACCCTTTGGAACCCTGCAAGTAACACTGTCCACTTAAAATTTCGGACAGACCACCCCATTTCCTGCATTCAGGCCCTTTGGTCCAAATCTACACCGTTTCACCGATCAGAACCAACATTCGTATTCTTACCCTTTGGTACCCTGCGAGAAACACTGTCTGCTTGAAATTGCGGACAAACCACTCCATTCCCTGCATTTAGGCCCTTTGGCACAAATCTACACCGTTTCACCGATCAGAACCAAAATTCGTATTCTTACCCTTTGGTACCCTGCGAGAAACACTGTCTGCTTGAAATTGCGGACAGACCACTCCATTCCCTGCATTTAGGCCCTTTGGAACAAATCTACACCGTTTCACCAATCTGAACCAAAATGTGTATACTTACCCTTTGGAACCCTGCGAGTAACACTGCCCACTTAAAATTTCGGACAGACCACCCCATTCCCTGAATTTAGGTCCTTTGGCACAAATCTACACCGTTTCACCGATCAGAACCAACATTCGGATACTTATCCTTTGGTACCCTGCGAGGAATACTGTCTGCTTGAAATTGTGGACAGTCCACTCCATTCCCTGCATTTAGGCCCTTTGGCCCAAATCTACACTGTTTCACCGATCTCAACCAAAATTTGTATAGTTACCCTTTGGAACCCTGCGAGTAACAGTCTGCTTGAAATTGCGGAGAGGCCACTCCAACCCCTGCATTTAGGCGGTTTGGCACAAATCTACACCGTTTCACCGATCTGACCCAAATTTTACATACTTACCCTTTGGAACCCGACAAGTAACAAACACTGTTCACTTTAAATTTCGGACAGACCACACTATTCTCTGCTTTTTTGGCCCTTTGGCACAAAACTACACCGTTTCACCGATCTCAAATAATTACCCTTTGCAACTCGACGAGTAACACTGTCCACTCGAAATTTCGGACAGACCACTCCATTCCCCGCAATTAGGCCCTTTGGCACAAATCTACATCGTTCACCGATCGAATACAAAACGTGTATACTTACCCTTTGGAACCCGATGAGTAACACTGTCCACTCGAAATTTCGGACAGACCACTCCATTCCCTGCATTTAGGCCCTTTTACACATATCTACATCGTTTCACCGATCTGAACCTAAATTTGTATACTTACCCTTTGGAACCCGACGAGTAACACTGTCCACTTAAAACTTTGGACAGACAACTCCATTTCCTGCATTTAGGCCCTTTGGCAAAATCTACCCTGTTTCACCGATCTGACCCAAATTTTACATACTCACCCTTTGGAAACCGACGTGTAACACTTTCTACATGAAATTTCGGATAGACCATTCCATTTACCGCATTTAGGCTCTTTGGAAAAAATCTACATAGTTTCACCCATCTCAACCAATCTTTATGTAAGTTACTTACCCTTTGGAACCCGACGAGTAACACTGTCTGCTTGAACTTTCGGACAGAGCACTCCATTCCCTGTATTTAGACCCTTTGTCACAAATCTATATCGTTTCACCAATCTGGATCAAAATTTGTATACTTACTCTTTGGAACCCAACGAGTATTACTGTCCACTTTAAATTTCTGACATACCTCTCCATTCCCTGCATTTAGCTCAGGAATCCCTCGGGGTTGCCAGCTTCCTAACTCACCCGCCATGAGCCCTTGTGGGCGTACCAGAAATGGTAGGGCTACACACACCCTGCCTCTTTGAGGGCCTTGAGCAGAAGACAGGAGATATAATGAAACGGAATAGAAGACAGACCCCTCGAAGAATGAGGGCATCAGGAAAGATGAGACAACGGCCAATTAAGCGGGAAATTGAAAGACTCCCTAGCCCTCGGATGCCCTAATACAGTCGGGGTCGGAAGAGAACAAGAGTTGACCAAGGGAGGCTGACAGGAAAGAGAACTGAAAGGAGCCTGGCACCAGGAAGTAGAAGCGATGTCAGACTCAGCTGGGGTCCGGTGGTCGCCAACCCACGTCCCACAAGTTGTGAGACTCTGGGGGAGGCAGTTGTGAGAATAGCTTGCTAATTCATCGCGAGGTGACATGAGAGGACTTTCCAGGGCTGTCTATACTGATGCCAGCACAGGGCCGTTGCTCAAGCCACTGTGGTGTTGCGAGAGTGTGAGTGATTCCCCGGCCAATCTAAATACGACGGGAAACCTCGAACTTGTGTCATCATATTTCGTCATCATCTACGATCATCTCAGGTTCGTGCAGCTTGGACCCATTTTCTTGGCCGAGCAGTACGCCATAAGCTCTTTCACTAGACTCATAGAGTACAGGCCTAAGCCAGAAAATATGGTTGAGACTTTGGAAGACATCGAAGCTAGATATCTGAATTACCTATATCAGTTGTAAATTACACCATGTTCGTTTAGTAGTCATTTTTTCATTACCTTATTATTATCATCATCATAAGTGCTAATGACCTAGATGTTACGCGCATCATACCACTAATCACCGCCGCATAAAGTCTTTCTCGACTGTGATTTTTAAAATATTTATTTTTATTACAGTACATTGTGTACATTATAAGTTGAAGTGTCAATTCAATACAGGTAGTAGTTTCCCTCATCATCCTCATCATAAGGGCAAATGACCTAGATGTTACGCCCATTACACCATTAATCACCACACACAATAAGTCTTCCTCGCCTGTGAATTTTGAAATATGTATTACTATTACGGTAGTTTGTAAGTTTGACGTGTCAATTCAACAGTAGTTTTCATTATCATCCTTATCAAAAGGGCAAATGACCTAGATATTACGCCCTCATTGTCTTGGGGGGGGGGGGGCAAATGACCTAGATTTTATGTCCATTATATTTCTAAGGAGACTTTGATACATTATCATCATTCCACCGGGCGAAGCCGGGTACTACTGCTAGTTATTTATAAATACGGAAAATACTCAGGGTGACGGGGGGAATATTTCGCACAGTCGCCATGTTGGATTGGTGAGACGTAATAAAATTTGAAGGGAATGGTGGGGGTTGGACGAAATAGTACTATGTCATTAACGAGTTTCATTGAAATCGCGCGAGCCGTTAAATGTTATTAGGGGGACACACACAGGACGCACACACACACACGCATACATACACACGTACAAAAGGTGATCTCACAAGCCTATTTTTTCGTTAGTGAAAATAGACTTAAAAGTGTTCCATCTAGAAGAGATATAAAGAAGCCACCCCTTATGCTAGACCAACTTTGTCCACGTGTCTGATTCTATGTGCGCAGAAGAGTTGTACGGAACATGTGGTGGTGCTTCTGGAGCCACTATCCACATACCGACTATAAATGTGTCACTGGGACGGGGTAAGTCATGACCTGAGCAACACGCATATTAGTGAGTCAATGTTGTTACATGGAAGTATGGGCTATGCCGACCTTGGATGGCAGTCAGGCAGGCAGGCACTCCCCCATTTCGTGGTGAAGAGCCGGGTGCTGCCAAGACTTGGGCTGGCCAGCTGCCTGTTAGTAGTGTCGCTCTTAGTTGGGTTCGAGTCTTCAGCACGGCCGCATGTGGTGGCCCTAACAGTGCCGCGACACGGAGTACGTCTGCGAGGTGCAGTGCAATGTGAATCGCCACCCCGTGCGTGCTTCAGAAAATTAATAATATTTGCGGATTATAATTTTGACAACTCGAAAGGTGATTTATATTTTCAAAATTCGTGATCATGGTGATTTATTTTATGTAGGTCTGTGTTAAAAACATACATTTGTCGATGAAAGATGTGAGAATTATTTAACAAATAGTTTGATGCATCGGTGATTCAGTGATACGAGTGTTGTTTATGGAACACATTACTGCATGGTAGCGTACCCTGTATAATATTTCACAGTAAAATCAACCTAAAGTTTTACTTTCTATTCTTTTGATGTTTTAAGAAATATATCGAGCACTGCCCATTTTAAAAAGAAGTAGCGTAGATAGAGCTTACTCTCGTGGAGAGTGCATTTCGGGATATTCCACAGAGTTTTAGTCCTCATATCTCAGTAAATTTAGAAAGAAAACATCGATTTTAACACATCAACTTATAACACTTAAATTAGCTGTCTTGCAAATAACCAGACTCCATGCTCCTACTCAGCGCTTTTCTCTATCTCCTGGGGCTAATAACCTCGATGTTAGGCCTCTTGTCATCATCATCATCATCATCATTATTATCATATATATTTCTTACAGATTGTCCTGCCCATTCTTACCGAATATATTATAATTTTCTATGCTAAATCTCCATTAATACATTATTATCATTATTATTACTAAGGCTATTAATAATAATAGTAATAATAGTAATTTAACAGTCGTTATCTCGCTCCCTTGTGATGTATTGGCTAGCATTCCTGGCCTCCATTTCTAATGTCCACTTTCCATCCCTGGTTCTGGCAAGAAATTTAATTCTGATCTGAGGGTTAGAATGGGGTACATGGAGTCACTTCAGTCAGAACTGAGAAAAGATGGGTTCCATTTCAACATCAGCCTTGCTATAAGTGATTTTCTATGATTTCCCAACTTCGAGTCCATGCAATTGTTCCTAACTTAAGGTCCCGGCCATTTCCTTTGAAATCATAACCTCATTTAAAAACATGCACACTACAACAGACAGCACAATAACTCAGTAGCACAATATGCAAGCCCTTTAATGAATATAACTCCGCTTTCAACTACTGTGGTTTTAATGCCACATTGATGTTCTTATTTTGCCCTGGAAAGGTCCTTAACGTCTCAGAGAATACTGACACAAATGTCCCGCGTTTAAGCTCCTTTAAAATACTAAATGAATGTGGGGGTGTTCTTTGCGACAATCTTGATCATAGAAAGCGGGCCTCTTACAAATTACGCCAAAATTGACTTCACTCACCAGCTTTCTTAGAAATAAGTCTTTTTATCACCCTGTCTGACAGTATTACCAACTCACTGTATGATTGCTGAAAATCCTGAGGCATTAGTCAAAAGCCACGATATTCCTATGCCATCAATCTGTTTTGTAGTCAGTTCGAACGCTGGTTGGATCCTCAACATTTAGGCCTACCCCCAGGATCATGTGAATAGAAACCTACCAAATCATTATGCAGCACTATGAAGAGGCGTATTAGACAAGATTAGGAGTAATATACAACTTTGCCACTACTATCCTCATTGAGCCAGTACAGTAGTACTGACCTTATGAGTAAAAGCTTCCACAGAATCGGCTGACACTCGCTGTGCCATGAATGTCATTACTCAACATATCGCAACTATGAATGAGGCTGAGATATCGGCGACGAACCATATTTTACTCTAGCCTGTGCCAATATACAAATGCAAAAGTACTGCTTTCATCATGAATAGGCAACCGACAGCAGTGGTTACTCTCGCGTGGCTTTCCGTGGTTTCCCCTTTGTCAACACCAGGCAAATGCTGGGACGGTACCTTCTGACAGGCCACGGCCGCTTCCTTCCACATCCTTGCCCAGTTTCATTCATCTTCATCGATTCCATCTTTCATCTCAACGCGCAGGTCACCCACGGGCGTCGAATAGAAAAAACCTGCACTCGGCCTCTCAGGAGACCACACAACAGCAACAAAATCAAGAATTGGCGAACAGGCCATGGCATAGAATAAAATATTTCTGTCGCTAACGGGACTTTCAAAAAGTTTATATACATATTTACAAACAGTAATACATTAATTACCGGTATTTATTTATTTATTCAGTCTGAAAATATAAAGGTTCAGTGGTCTGTTACAAATAACCAGATACACAATACACTGCATAGATTATAGTACTATGAGCTAGGTATTATGCAACGAGCCTATAATGGCAATAATTAAGACACGAGTGTCTTAATTACCATTTTAGCCGAGTTGCATACGACTGTTTATGTTCGACGATAATTATAACTTTATTATATGTTTTGACATAAATATTCATAAATATCTGTCGGATTCAGTAACTTCAGTTAGTGAACAGAGCGCGCTGGGTGGTTTGCTGACTGAACAGAGCGCATGCGTGGGTTAAAGAATTTCGAAAGCAGAGACTATTTACTTTGTTTGGCAATGCTATTGTTTACAGCCTGCATGTTGTCTAGTGCCAATCAGAACTAGCATTCACTAATATTGTCACCGACGTCGTTTGAAAGCAATGAGCTGTTTAGAAATTGGAGTTGGGGATATTAAGGTACAGTGCTATTTCTTGTCTCATATTCCTCAGTTTATTTACGCGAACATAATTATGTTAGGGTGCACATTCCATGTCGGTAATTTGTATAGAAGGATGCCAAGTTGCCAAGTTCTGGGCGTAGATTCATAAATTTCTTGTTACCGTAATGGTTCGTGCAGAGCTTGTCTTTGTGCTTGGGATTGTAACTACAATGGTTGGTCTGATATCCAATTTGAACTTTCAAATCATGTAATTCATGTCCGAAATGTTGGATTTTGAGCGCATGCGCGAAGCGATCCTTGCCTAATTGGTCAATGAATGAGCTCTGATTTGCTGGAGAAACTGTTTCATAATGAAAAACAGTGCTATAATGACCCTCATTATGATACAGTTTTCTGACATGTAATATTTACATTTCGACATCGCCGAACATAAACTTACTGAACGACTAACAATGAAAATAATATTTATTAGCATAGAAAATAAATATATACAGTGAAAATGAAAATCCACAGCCTGCTTCCAGTCTCCGACCGGGTCAGGAATGGAATGAATGAAGCCCCTATCTAGCGGCGAGGATATGAACTGTGCCGGCTGCCGAGGCCTGACGCACTCCTCTGGGGCAATGATTAAATGAATGACAGATGAAATGAAATGATAGTGGAGAGTGTTGCTGGAATGAAATTTTGACAGGGAAAACCGGAGTACCCGGAGAAAAACCTGTCTGCCTCCGTTTTGTCCAGCACAGATCTCACATGGAGTGACCGGGATTTGAACCACGGATCCAGCGGTGAGAGGCCGGCGTGCTGCCGCCTAAGCCACGGAGGCTTAAATATATACAGTATAAGGTTAAATTATGCTAATCATGAAAAGAATCGATATTAATTAACAAAATATAGTTAATTACTAAATAATTTTCATTTAAATAAGAATTACTGTGTTGGAAGCCACTTGTCAGTGTTACCTTTGTACATTAGTTCAAAAGGCTCCATTCCCAGTTCTAGCATGAAATTTAATAGTGGTTGATTATGATCTGATGTTTGGAACGGGGCATGCTCAGACTCCGGGGTGGTTCATAACTTAAGACCCACAGGCGCCCTCTTTCCCTACCCAAACCTCAGTTACGAACATATATTTATTTAGCGTATGGCTATAACAATACTCAATTACAACTTAATAAATATACAAAATTAATTTAACTGTCATTAAATTTATAATTTAATATCTAACTTCTCTATCCATTGAAGGGCTGCCTCTGTCACTTCATAGAAATCGTTAAGACTTCCAGGGTACGCTCGACGGCTGCAACTTGATATTAAGTGTTGGATGGTCTGATGTTCACTGCCACAATCACATTGGGGAGATGGGACCTTACCCCAGCGGTGAAGACTCTCTGCGCAGATGCCATGGCCTGTTCGAATCCTGTTAATTGTCTTCCATGCATGTCGCGGGAGTTCCATGCCTGGTGGCTTTGTGGTGATTCTTATTAGAATCTGATGTTCGACATTATTAGTTCTACTCCACATTTCCGACCATTTCTTGTTCATGTTAAAGCCCATTTCTTGTAACGATTCTGCCGATATTATGGATGGCCGCCTAGATTTTAATCTACTCCTTTTAAACATAGGAACGTCAGAGTGAATTGGGAGCTGTGGATTTTTAATCAATTTTTCATATTCCTTGAGAAGAGCATTCTGTCCTCGTAAATCTGGTGGAGCAATATGACTTAAAGGTGGTAGCCATTGTAGAGGAGTAGATCTAATGCATCCTGCTATTGTCCTCATTGCTGTATGTAGTTGAACATCAATTTTCCTCACATGAGGGCTATTAAGCCATACTGGGGCGCAATATTCAGCAGCAGAGTAGACAAGACCTAAGGAAGAGCATCTTAAAGTTGTAGCTGTTGCACCCCATGAACTTCCACTCAACTTCTGTATGATATTATTACGTGAGCTCAACTTTGCAGCGATGTTTTCTATGTGTTTCTTGTAAGACAACGTTCTATCAGACAAGACAAGATGATAACACGGGTCATCAGACAAATTTTAAACACAATCAGGTGAATAGAGCTGATATACACGATGCCCAAATGCTAAATGAATGCTCTCTTAATCCTCAGATCTAGTTGTCTATATACTTAAGCACCAGATTTCCAACTTATGGGCTGTGATCCGTAGATGACAACTAAGAGTCCCGTAGAATGGGTATGGGAATCCATAAACTTGGTAAATTACAGGAACACGATGGAAATATGATATACGGTATTTTTAAAGAGCAAACATTTTCGTATTTAACTTTGTATATAGAGTATGTTCAAGAAGTTGTTGGGTTACAGCTGCAATATGAGGATGGGCGTTATCGTGAATCAGAAGAACTCATTCTCCCTTCAATCTCCACTGCACTATTCCCTTCTGTTTGATCAAACCTAATTATACTAAGCAACTCACACTTGGCGGGAGAGCATATTATTATTATTATTATTATTATTATTATTATTATTATTAAACAGCTTGCCACGGTGGGTGAGTAGATAGCGTGTCGGTCTACTAACCCCAAGATTGCAGGTTCGCTCCTGGCCGTGGTAAGTGATATATTTGAAAGGCGGCAAAAATACGACACACATGTCATACGATATTGGCATGTCAAATAACCCATTTGAATTCAGTAGGCCGTGTTCATAATGGCAAAATTAATCTCGGGAGTTTCCGCCAATACAAAGTTCCTCATTTCTCTACTAGAAAGCGCTATAGTGTTCAAGGAGCTGACAGTTTGATATCTAACCTCCTTGACTTTCATAGTGATTCAAGGAACAACGAAATTCGACATGCAAGCTACCCTCTGGGTGTCAAATTACAAAGCTTGCACCCGGCACCCGAGGCTATACGATATTATTATTATTATTATTTATCAGTATCATAAATTCCTCATTTTTCAACGGTAAATCGACTGAATATACGAACTAATGTCAAGCATTTTTAGAGTGCATTCATCATTTAATAATCGTCGCACTGTATGGCAAGGTGTCCAAAATCACCGACTTTTGGATCTGTCCCAACTTTTGAGCCTGTAGTTGGTCCACCAGTCTTGAAAGTACAATTCCAGTTCCAGACAGAATGAGAGACCGGTTGTACACCTGCTTTAGTTTCCACATTTATTTTACTGCAATGGCAAGATCGGAGTATGTGGTTGAATTGTACGGATATATCGATTATCAGAGTTTCTTTCTTTTGCCAATCAAGGAGGAGAATATCAGGTTGGTTGGCATTGATGGTTTTATCAGTACAGAAAAGTTATCTGTTATTTATATTCTTCTTCTTCTTCTTTTGGATGGGCCAGCTGAGGATCACGACGTTTAACTTTTCAGCTTGATGGGGAACTTGATGTTTGCCCAATATTCACGTATTCTCTGGCTTGGAATATGTTTCTCCTCTATCTCACTTTAGTACAGTTAGCCGCTTCCGTGGCGTAGTTGGTAGCATGCTAAATAGCTGTGCCCAAGATCGCGGGTTCAAACCCAGGCGAAGTCGTCGGATTTTTTAAGAGTGTTAAAATCCTACAGTTTGCCTTCCTTAGGAGGTGAAGTAAAGCCGGCATTTAAAAGATCCTTCCACTAGCTAAACTTGTGTGAAGCTAAATTTCGAGGTTGTATTTCGTAGAAACGCTCTATCAAAGTTCCAAAGTTCACCACTAGGTGCCAGTGACATCTGGTAGCGAAGGCTGGAACTACTTGCAATTGTAGCTCACCCCATGGGTGTCCACTTTAAGCAGCTACAGACCCTGGCGAGCCGAACATGTCCTCGGACACTCCCGGTACTAAAAGCAATACGCTAAATAGATTAGTCCAGATGGCGCCGGTTTTCTTACTGAGTGATCTGTCCTGAAACCGCTTCTGTTGAAGTATCCTTCTGAGATGTGATCGGTTTCTAACATCACTCCCCATTATCTTCAGTTGTTCTTGGATGTATTGTTAACTTCTGTTAGCCATGGTGTCAGGCTCTTTCTATTCTACCAGTACTGTTATTTGAGAAGCCGGTTGGTTTGTCTCGTTGGGTTCATCTTTGAGATATGTCCGTAGAAAGCCAGAAGTCTCTTCCTGGCCACGTCTGTTATTTTCTCAGCATACTGTTGCTGTAGCCTACAGCACCTGATTTGGTCTTCTCCTCTACTCGTCATCTATTTTGATTTGTCCCAGTAGCCTATCTTTCTCAGGACATTCCTCTCCTGGATCTCCAGTTTGTCCATCAAACCTTCCCTCTTCGGCACCAAGCACTCTGTGGTATGTATTTGGTAGCATGCAGAGCTTCTATACCCAAGAACGCGAGTGCAAACCCGGCTGGAGCTGTCGAATTTTTAAGAGCGTTATAAATCCCTCAGTATGCCTTCCTTCGGAGAGGAAGTAAATCCGGCGGTCGCATGTCATAGATGTATGACATGAAAAAGAACCTCCCACTAACTACACTTGTGTGAAGTCAAAATTTGTAGGTTAGGTTTGATTAATGCTCTTAGGTTCCAACGTTTGTCACCGCGCGCTGGTTACGATGGTATTTAGTAGTAGCGAAGTTCACAGCTAGGTGTCGTGGACGGTAGCATTTGGTAGCGAAAGTAGGAACTATTTGAAATCATCGTCTGCAGTCCTTACTTGAATTAAAAACAAAGAACACACACTAATAAAGTCATCAAAATCAACACCGGTTATCATACAGACTCAAACCCACCCAAAGTACACGGGGCTACATGACCGCATTGTCGCAGCCCCTAAACTAACTCTGTAGCATACAAGGCTTCTTATTTCTATTATTATTATTATTATTATCATCATCGTTGCTATTGAGAGATCATATTTTCGAAGGCTCTGGTTACCACTTATCAGTGTAATTAGGAGTCCTTCCCCCTGGCCTGTATGCCTTTGTGTAGTAACACAAATCCTTTGATTCACTGTTTTTCATTGCAATATAGTAGTATTCATCATTTATATGGACGTCAACATAAACATAAAAGGCCATGTAACTTAGTTGGAAAAAGGTTATTTTCAACAAAACTATTTCAATGTGAAATTATGGGACTAAAAGCTACAAAATTGATTTGATGTGTGTGCATGAATAATTCTGTAAATAACAGCTCTATAATAACTCGCTACAGAATTCAAACGTGGGGGTACATTTGAATGAAGTTGATTAAACGAGGGTTGCTCTAATTTATTTAAACGTGAAAAGAGTAAAATATACATAAAGAGATCGTAATTATACATATCCTGGTAATTATGGAGGGATTGTATGATTTGGTAAACACTGTACGATAAATAATCGCACGTGATCACTCAAGAGTAATGTTATCAAGTGTGAAAAGAGATATAGAGTGATGATGTAATTGTAGCATTGATCCTCTGTAATCAATTGTAACATGACATTAACAGCTGATTTAGGCTGCTGAATGAAATACAACATTAAGATCGCTGGATGATAACTGGACCAGGGGAGACAATGCTTTAGAAACTACAAAATATAAATGCATATATCTACTTAAAAAAAGGATAATAAATAGGCATAAAAAGTGAAAAAATAACTAAATTTATTGTTTTTAGTCGGTCAACACGATTGTATCCAATTCGAATGGATGTTTCCCTAATCATGAGAAAATATTGATGAGATTTATAAATTCACTTGGATGACCAGTTTTTGCCACGGTGGGTGAGTGGTTATCGTGTCGGACTGCCATCCCCAAGCTTGCAGGTTCGCTTCTGCCCGTGGTAAGTGATTTTTGAAAGGCGACAAAAATCACGGTACGCATGTCATACGATGTTGGCATGTTAAAGAACCCATTTGAATTCAGTGGCCGTGTTCATAATGGCAAAATTAATCGTTGGATTTTCCGCCAACACAAAACGTTTCTCCTTTCTCTACTACTCACCTTGACTTTCATAGCGCTCCAATGAGCCATAAAATATGAAGTGCAAGCTGCCTTCTGGGCGTCAATTAGCAAAGCTTGCACCCGGCACCAGAGGCCATACGATAATATTATTATTATTATTGTTATTATCGTCAAGCGATCATCATCAGATCCTTTGCACTTAGCCCATTATTACTCTATCTATAAGACAGTACGTAAGTGATGGGTATTTACAATACCAGGTGAATCAGCTGCCCCTAATTACAATGTTTTATGCAGCCCAACTAACGCCTGTTGTCAGGAAGGTCGATATTTATCTACCTGCACCTCGTATGGTACTAATGCACTGCAAGCAAATCCCGCAAACGATACTCAACTCTATTGTTTTTCCCTCGTCTTTGTCTGTAGTTACAATCAGGGAAAAATAATAGCGTCAGTATAGTTTGCGGGATTTGCTTGCAGTGCATTAGTATCATACGAGGTGCAGGCAGAGAAATATCGACCTTCCTGATAACAATGCTAGTTGGGCTGCATAAAAGTAGATTAGTAGGGGCAGCAGATTAATCTAGTATATTTCTTTAGCTACAGACCATATTAGAAACTTGCACCCCTTGTCAAGATGTGTTAGTTATAGGTGATAAGCTATTGTTAGTGGCTATTGACGTTCACTCTATCCCAGAGCCCTGCGCGGATAAACAAAACGTTATCTGCATCCACCCCACATCCGCACAACTGTTATCCGCATCCGCCCCGCATCCCCATCCGCATGACTTTTTTCCGCATTCCCATATTTGTTATCCGAATCTACTGGCATTGCAATAATATTTCATATTAGATAAAGCATAAATTACTGAAGTAACATATTTAGACAGTTGTGGAAAAAGTATTTCCCTTAGGCTTTGTATGTCATATGCTAAATGTTACACAGCCAGAATTGCAACCCTCTCCTGTTAGGAGGGTTAATTATGTTTAATGACATACTTTGAATGAGATTAGCTTAAATCATCATCTTACGTATGTCATGAAAAGCACATAACGGAAAAATATGATACCGGTATGTCATAAAAATCCCGGTTCTAGACTAATAATGATATTAAACAAGTTTGGATTTCATTCTAAAACCTATCCGCAAATTATCTCCAAACATTATCCACAGCTTATCCGCTATCCGGACAGCCATGCAAACTTAATCCGCATGGCAAAAAAATCGGATATCCGCGGGTTTATCCACAACCGCATCCGCGTAGGGCTTTATGACTATCACACGATATCACATTGAAGAATCAAACTCGAAGGTCAATAACTACTAACAATACTTAAATTACATATAAATAACAAATCATGGCATGGTGATCAAGTCTATAATGACTGACGTAACTAAATAAATGTATATAGTTCTCGCACTTTCCTCGTTAACGAGCTGCTCGCCTTTGAAACCCAGCTGGGAGGATATGTTTACATTTCATGTCAAGGCTTTCCCAGTTCGAGGCACAGTGTTGTCAAATCTCCACCCCAACCACAGTGAGTCTGAGCAGAGCTATGTGCAGCTGTACAACACTGGAGACCTGACACGCGAGCAGGACGCCAGGACCGTACTTAAGACTCCACGAGGAGAGATAGAGCAAGCACGCTATTGCGTAAGAACCATCAGCTATTGGTCAGCAAAGAACATGGTTATTGCCAGCGGGTGTTACTGTCTTACGTATGAGTCGCCACCCTTTAACGTGGAATCAGAGAATTATATATGGTAAATACCATCGCCGAAATACATGCAGACATAGATTTGACTACCTAAGTGTAAAGGATCTGTTAATGATCACTTGACAATCGAAACTGGTCATCCAAATGAATGTATTAATCTCATCTAATTTGTTTTCAGGTTTAGGGAAACACTCATTACAATTTGGTAAAATCATGTTGACCAACTGAAAAGCATAAATTCCGATCTTCCATTTATGTTGCCGTTATGAAGGGCATGTGGACGTAGAATCCATTCACGTTGCAGAAAACTAATTTTACCTCATCCTTGGCTGGGTGAAAAGAGGAATAAAAAGCGGTACACTTTTACAAGCCCTTTCAAATGTTTGTTGTTGTTGAATCTTTAGGGGCTTTGCAACATCGTGGTCATGTAGCCCTGTGTACTTGGTAGTGTGTACAAGTTGTATGATGACCTGTGTCACTGCAATGTCTGTACTAGTGTGTGTACTTGTAATCGAGGTAGAATTTCGGGAGGAGCCAGCCAAGGCTTTAAGCTAGGTACCATCTCGGCAATTATCTGGCGTAAAAATGGGAAATCATGGTTGGTTGGTTCCTCAGTTTAGGGGCTGCGACAACGCGGTCATGTAGCCTCGAGTACTGTGCGAGTCCAAGCTCTATGAACTTGCGGGGTGAGGAGAAAGAGCAGGGAAGGGTCAGGCGAGAAGAGAAGGGCCTGTCAACAGCCCGCAGTGTTACTTGACATGCTCGTCTATTCCAATACTGCTAAAATAGGGTCTTCTCTGAAACCAGTGTGGTGTTACGAATGAGTCAGTGAGTCACCGAGCAATATATTTGGTTCTGTACTATGCACGGACCGAGAAACCTCATCACTCGTCAACACCGTTTCTCATAGTCCGAGATGCACATTCCTCTCAGGTTCACGCAGCTTAGACTAGTTGTGTGTAGAATATGTCTGATAACCGGTATTAATTGTGATGACTGTATTCGTGTGTGTTAACTGTTTTTAATTCAAGTAAGAACTGCAGATATTGAATTTTCAATTAGTTCCTACTTTTGATACTAAACGCCACCGTCAACAACCAACAAGTTCTGAACTTGGTTACTAGATGCCACCAAAGTCAGCTCCTGGCTATGAACGTTGGTAACTAAGAGCGTTAGTCAAATTTAACCTATGATTTAGCTTCACGCAAGTATAGTTTGCGGAAGGTTCTTCATCATGCCATAAATCTATGACATGGGACCGCCGCGCCGGCTTTACTTCCCCTCCAAAGGAAGTCATACTGAGGGATTTTTAACGCTCTTAAAAATCCGATGACTTCGGCCGTGTTTGAACCCGCGACCTTGGGCCCAGAAGCTCAGCATGCTACCAACTACGCCACTGAAGCCGCCATTGGGATACCAGAGAATACCACTCCCAGGATGGGTGAGGGAGGAATCGAACCCACCTTCTCTCAGATTTTCCCCACGAGACTAAGTGTATCCCGTATCAGCTCTCAGACCAGAATTAAATGATTTTGCAAAACCGGGAATTGTACCCGGGCCTCCGGGGTGACAGCAAAGAATGCTATCCACTACACAACGAGTAGACGTTCAAATGTTATGTGAGAATTACTGCGACAGAATCATAACAAACAAGATGCCACGTCAGAAGAGTCCTTCATTGTACGAATTAAACCTATTAGCAGGGTAGACTGTTAGTAATTCCCTTGCCCACATGTAAACGGTACATATCCCTTCGTGACATACGAAACTTTTGGGTTATTGTTACTAAGAAGTGGCCCATTAGCCGATTCGAGCGGTGAACTAATGGACAGGATGATTCATATTTCTTGTTTATGCTTTCAGCTGAGTGATGTATCCACCGAGACAATAGTCTCTTCCAGCTCATTGCTTGCTGGAACAGAGCATCGCACAGAAGAATAGTTCACTATTTATAGAAGACAGCGTCTAGTAACAAAAACTAGACTGTATTGTAGCTCGCTATTTCTCGTTAACACAACGCCACCAAGCAATCCACATCTTGAGGTGATGTGTGACATTCCCAGCGTGTTCATTAAGCTACTCTGGCTAGACATTGAGAATGGGAGACCTAGTTTACAATCCCTTGGGTATCAAACATTAAGTGTTTGGTCCTCAATGATATGCGCGTAACATCCCTATTAACTGCTGTTCATTCTTTCATTCAATCATTTACTTTATTTTCAAAGAGGGGTAATTTTTCGGTGGCAAATTGTACAAATAGAAAAAATTTCCAACAATTATATTAAACACACTTATTGTAGGTTACACAAGTCGTAATTTCGGAACTATAGTAATTACATCGTAGTATTTAACTAAATATCAGTCTTCTCTTAAACTCATCAATATGTTTCGGGAAAGGCTCTAACACTGTGGTAGCTAATGAGTTACGAATTGTCAATACCACGATTAATGGAAGAATAGTTCCCACAATTTGTTCGCTGCGGTTGGTCCATAACTTTATGCGGATGATCTGCCCTGCTCCGTGTATGTGTGTGTGCGTCCGTATGTGTAAAATAATAAAATCTAAACGGCTAGAGTGATTTCAATGAAACTATGTTGGCTAACCCCTACCGTGCCCTTCAAATTTAATTATCTCACCAATCTAACATGGCGGCTGTGTGAAATATTTCACCGGCATTCTATATCTCCGAATATATTACCGATATCACCCTGAAATTTTGAACGGTGATAAAGGGCACTAATAGAAGTTCACTTATGTGACTTTCAAAAATTTCTCATGTACAAAACGAACATGGCGGCCATGCGAATTCAAAACATTTAAATAGACTTTTCTCGTAAATTAACCATCCGAGCGCAGTGAAACATGCTACAGCAAATGCGTATACAAATTCCAATGCATTGATATCTAATTTAGCTCAATTGTTTGCACTACATCAAGATGGCAGCTGTGCGAAATTTGAAAATTAAGTTTTAATTTCTTGTGTCCTAATCATGCGATCGAAGTCAACGTTTGAATAATGAACCTAAGCAATAATCCTGATCTAATTCTACATAACTCTATGGCCTATATTAAAATCCAACATGGTGACCATCTGAAATATTTAGACGGTTCTCAATATCTATTAAGCTATGACAGCAATCAAACTGAAATTTTGTATAGTGATATAGGCGATACATATAAGTTCACCTATGGGACGTTTAATAACCTGGTGAGCACTAATCCAACATGGCGGCGATGCAAAATATAAATATTGAAACTTGGTATAGTATATGCTTATACAAATTTTAAACCACTGGCATCTAATTTATTTCAATTATTTCCATAACCACAAGATGGTGGCTGTACGAAATTCTAAATTCTCGTTTTAATTTCTTGCGTCCTAATCATGCGATTGAAGTTTGAATTATACACTTAACACAATATTCTCTAAGGCCTACATATATAAAAATCCTACATGGCGACAATCCGAAATATTTAAACGGTTCTCAATATATTCCAATCTTTTGCAGCAATCAAACTGAAATTTTGTATGTTGATAGAGACAATTAACATGAGTAGGATATATGAAAATAGGCTGTATTGTTTTTCACGGAACAACTTGTTATGCCATTCGAGTTGCACAATTCTAGGATTAAAATCGTTGAGCACAAACCTTCTCACCATCTCTAGCTCATTGAGGAGCCCTACTTAATATGGGTTCCAAAAAGCTGAGCCGTATTCCAAGACTGGTTTTAGATAAACAAGAGTTGCCAGGATTTTGCCATGGACTTGCTCTCTAACGACCCTGTGCCTCGGGTGCCTTGTATTTCAATACCCTTACATTTCTACTGACTTCATCCTCATAATGCACAACGGACCAAATATCAGCAATTAATTTTATTATGATAAGTTTATAATACAGATCCCTCACATCATTAACCTACTTACGAGATGAAATTTGATTGCATTTTCACCTAGGTATTTTCCTACCTATTTGAAACATATCACTAGTCCATTACGTTGGTTTGCTCGGTATGGCCAGCTATTGTGTTGTTTCATTTTCAGACATTAATCACAAAATACAAGATATACAAGAGTTGCCAGGATTTTGCCATGGACTTACTCTCTAACGACCCTGTGCCTCGGGTGCCTCGTATTTCAATACCCTTACATTTCTACTGACTTCATCCTCATAATGCACAACGGACCAAATATCAGCAATTAATTTTATTATGATAAGTTTATAATACAGATCCCTCAGATCATTAACCTACTTACGAGATGAAATTTGATTGCATTTTCACCTAGGTATTTTCTACCTATTTGAAACATATCACTAGTCCATTACGTTGGTTTGCTCGGTATGGCCAGCTATTGTGTTGTTTCATTTTCAGACATTAATCACAAAATACACTGAATTCGTAACACAATTTTGAGGTTCACTACTTTAGATCAGCCAAGGGGAAATGCAATTTGCCAGATATCTGTGCTGCAAGGTTTCTAGACCCGCAGAATATACAAAACTCCTTTAAGCGTCTGTACATAGAAGTATAGTTCCCCAGAAACTATTCAAACGTACGTAATAATGGTGAGTTGCGGTATTCCCTGCCGCTGGTAACTTTTGCGACACAGGTGCTTGGCAGGCAGCATAACCTCCTGACTCTTTCCAGGATAGTCAAATCAGTCTTTCACTTACTAAGTGTATAATCATGAGATTAATTTTGTAGGCCAGCGGTCAGAAGATAGAAATGATTTAATATTTACCAAGAGACACAGTAACTAACCTTTGATCATGCGTGTGCAGTAATACGTGTCAGTGAGTGAGTGCGTGCTAGTGACTCAAGATCGAAGAGGTGTGTTGTGCCATGAGCGATGGACAAGATGACGCGGGAGATGAAGATGATGTTCTCCAGGTCGGAGACCCCCCACCACCTCTTTATTGCTCTGCTGCTACTGTCGGCGGTCGAGTCATCCTTGTCAGGTGAGTCCCACAGCTTGCAGTACACAAATAACACTGTAGAAAATTAATGGATGTTACTATTGTAATTATACGAGTATTAACAACATGCAATCCATTTTGATTGATAATCGCATAAGCATTAAGTCTGTCCCTATTTTGACATTATTCTTAAGAGCAAACCATTAGACTCCAACACAACAGATTAAGAAGAAAATGCCAAACTGCAATTACCGAAGCGGATTCATGTTGCACGAAACATAGCCTATCTAAAATCAACTTGTGGTGTAACTACTACTTTTCTCGGCACCCATTGCTGAGGATCCATGTTTGATTCCCGGCATTGTTCAAAAATGTAATTCTTGTGGACTGCAATGTGGTCCATTCAGTCTCGAGTGGATGATTAAAAATTACTCGACACTCGATTTTACATCATTATTATTACAATAGTAGCCTCCGTGGCTTAGGCGGCAGCACGCTGGCCTCTCACCGCTGGGTCCGTGGTTCAAATCCCGGTCACTCCATGTGAGATCTGTGCTAGACAGACCGGAGGCAGACAGGTTTTTCTCCGGGTACTCCGGTTTTCCCTGTCAAAATTTCATTCCAGCAACACTCTCCACTATCATTTCATTTCATGTGTCATTCATTTAATCATTGTCCCAGAGGAGTGCGTCAGGCCTCGGCAGCCGGCACAGTTCATATCCTCGCCGCTAGATGGGGGCTTCATTCATTCCATTCCTGACCCGGTCGGAGACTGGAAGCAGGCTGTGGATTTTCATTTTTTCATTATTACAATACCCAAGCCTCCGTGGCTTAGGCGGCAGCACGCCGGCCTCTCACCGCTGGGTCCGTGGTTCAAATCCCGGTCACTCCATGTGCGATCTGTGCTGGACAAAACGGAGGCAGACAGGTTTTTCTCCGGGTACTCCGGTTTTCCCTGTCAAAATTTCATTCCAGCAACACTCTCCACTATCATTTCATTTCATCTGTCATTCATTTAATCATTGCCCCAGAGGAGTGCGTCAGGCCTCGGCAGCCGGCACAGTTCATATCCTCGCCGCTAGATGGGGGCTTCATTCATTCCATTCCTGACCCGGTCGGAGACTGGAAGCAGGTTGTGGATTTTCATTTTCATTATTACAATACCCACCGAGAAATGGTTATATAAGGTGCGTTCAAAAAGTAACGAGCCGGAGGCATAATTACAGAAACCAGTACCTGTATGTTAGAAGTATTGGCCCTGGCTGTTGAGACACTAGTCCCACTGTGACACGAGGCGGTGAATGGCTGTCTCTTAAAATTCCCTGGGCTGCGATGTGAACCAGTTCCGCACGTACAGCTGGACGTCGACGCCCGAGGTGAATCGTTGGCCCCGCTGAGCCCTTTTGAGTGGACCAAACATGGCGTAATAACAGAGAGAAAGGTCTGGACTGTATGGAGGGTGGCCGAGAACCTGCCATTTGAATTTCTGCAAGAGTGCCACGACTGTGTTGGCCGTATGAGGTCGTGCATTGTCGTGGAGAAGGATGACCCCACGGGTGAGATAGCCTGGTCGTTTTGTTTTGATCGCTTGGCGAAAGGTGGTCAAGGGTTGCGAGTAACGTTGGGCATTCACTGTTGTCCCGTGCGGCATGAGGTGTATCAGAAGGGGGCCATCTAGGTCAAAGAAGAACGTTAGCATTACCTTTCCTGCACTCGTGTGGATGGCCATGCCTTTTTTTGGGTGGTGATGACCCTTGATGCTTCCACTGGAGGCTTTGTCGTTTGGATTCTGGTTCGAAGTGATGACACCATGACACATCTCCAGCCACCACTCCTGCCAGGAACCCATTCCCTTCCCTCGCATAGCGCTGCAGATGACCAAGACAGTGGGCCATTCGACATGCTTCCTGGTGTGGTTGAAAACTGTGGGGCACCCATTGGGCACACACTTTGCGCAAGTGTAGTCGTTCCTTCATGATGGTGTGCACACTTCCGACGCTCAATCCGACCACGGCGGCTATGGCGTTCACTGTCACTCGGCTTTCCGGGGCAATGAGTGCTTCAACCAGCTTCACGTTGTCATCGGTAATGCAGGGGGGTGCCCCAGACCGGGCATCATCGGCTAACAACACCCGTCCTTCCCTGAAGCGCTTGTACCACGCCTTGACCCTTGCAAGGGACATGCAGTGTTCGCCGTACACTCATGACATTCAGTGATGAATGTCCGTTCCCCGTACTCCTTCGGCTGTCAGAAACCGAACAACACCTCTTTGCTCTTCGTTTGACGCCTCCATGTCACTGTTTGCAATGCGACTGGCAGCGTTAGACGATTGATGCTGCTCGCTTTGTATCGTCACGTGACGTGCACGCGTGCCCTCTAACGACGGGCTGTGACCTTCCACGCTCTGGTTGGAACGACACCACGTTACACACGCCACGATTAGCCGATGTCGTCACCGGTTTGCGCATTCCAGCCTCCGGCTCGTTACTTTTTGAACGCACCTTATACATGAATTCGTACTTTTATTGCAGGCAAATCTTGTGATGTTTCCTCACTTAAGATCACGGCCACTCCGTCCCAATCCAAGGCTGAATTAAAACAACACTACTACCGGATACAACAATAACATATGTTATGGCACATTCGCCAAATGCTCTATGAGTATTTATCTCAATAACTTTTAAGGTCCCCAATCATTCCTCTTAAATTGTCGTCTTAAGTATGCTATGGCGAAACTCACTCGATACTTGGTTTAAGTTAATTCTATTATTTGACCATTATTATTATTCTTTTTATTATTATTATTATTATTATTATTATTATTATTATTATTATTTTACTTATTTTACTCGTTACAGGCCTATTAGACCACGCGAAGCAATCGTGACTTTTTGTTCTTCCTGTCTTTCCAGTACTCTTTCATTCGTGCGCTAAAGACCCTCTTCCTTTCTTCGGTCCACTTTGGTCATTGGGCTGTAGGTGCTGCTCTCTCTGACAACACTTCCCACTTGTATACTTTGTGTCTGAATACGCTTTTGTCTAAGATGTCTTCTGGGTCGGCCTGTGCTTTTACTAGATCAATTTTGACTTGCATCATCCAGGGTGTAATAATCTTGAGCCGCTGTATGTATCAAAGAATTTTGTTGGTGAGTCTGGTTTGTCTGCTGATGTGGCCGTAAAATTTTATTCGCTGCGAGGTTAGACAATTTCTCTGTGGTGTCTCTGGAGTGAAGCCTGTATCCTTCATCTGCGTGCTTTGGTCCAATTATTTTCCTTATTATTTTTCTTTCCTCTGTGAGGATTTTTTCCAAGTCCCTAAGTTCCCTAAGTGAGTGTGGCCCTAGGTTTTTCAGTAGTTCTGCCACTATGCCGTCTTCACCAGATGTCCTGTTGTTCTTGAGTTTGAAGATGTTATTATTATTATTATTATTATTATTATTACTTATTACTCACAATGACGTATTTTAACTTATAATTAAAAGTGTTCATAAATATTTACGTATATTTAACAGTTAGGTCTATTATGAACATTTTGTTCTGTGCCTAAAACAGGCCCTAATTGTATTACACTTTTCATATGACAGTTGTAAAAGGGTTGTGATTGAACAATGATCAAGCATTATTACCTCACATCCAGTCAGTCGGTTTTGATTCCTGGCAATATATTACTTCTGGAATCTTCAAAGAAGAGAATGTGCCATGACTTATGACCACGACTTTGCTTCCTTTACATTGACAATATTCATTTATTGTAGATATACCCTTGAGAGTTTAAATTTGATGCACTGTACTTTCACCATAATACGTTACCAGTAAAAAGTCAAATTACAAGTCACACAGTTTATTATTCAATGATGTAATAAACTGTTATTAATTGGAGAAGAAATGTGGTAGGCTGAAGGAAGCAGTTAATGATTGTTTATTAGTTACGTAGGAGCTTTGCACCCCCTGTGGGGCCAGTTGAAATACGGACCACACATAGCTAGGAAACCTGAATTACCATCACAGCACTGAGCGCCCAGTATACGCAATGTGAGAGCGTGTTGATCGCTCTTCTAAATAGCCAGCGGTAGGTCTTTGACCCATTGCACCGCGCAGTAAACACGCTCCGAGGTAGACATGGATCTTGTTTACATTCCAAGATAAATTAAGAAAACACTACATATTATCCTGTAAATCAGCCCATCATTTAGAGAGCAATGAGTTCTATTCGAAAGTACATGTCAATGAAGAACGGCGGCAGAATGAAATCCTACAAAACTCCTCCCGAAGTATTTATATATTTCTATTCAAGCGACACAGCTGAAATGCTTTGGGTCTTAAGTTTTTCCTGCGGTCCCGAATTAAAAAATTGTAACCCTCTGGTGGTCACGCTCCAAAATGTAACGCCAGTATTCGCGCGGATTACAATAGTGGGCCATTTACTGTATGGCTCACCTTAGCTTCAGCCATTATTTCAAGCGAGGTATGTTTGTTGTGTGATCGATGCTCGGAATGCAGAGGATTTAGGTTCGATTCTCACCGATTGTATAATTTTCTACTCATAGGCTTCAAATTAAGCTACAGTGATTCATTCATTATGTATGTATAAGATAGTAACTTAAATAACTAAAATGCTCATTTTTGTATTTTTCAAAAATATGTTTTATTTTGACTTAGAATCTTCTACGGAGTAGAACTCCCTGGTGATAAGTAAATTTTCTGTATGTGATAATATCTAAGCTTTTACTTTCTTCAGCTTTTCCCAATTAATTGCGGTCGCTGGAGCCAACCAAACTCATTTTGGTTTTGGATGGGGATT
Organism: Meconema thalassinum; assembly: GCA_946902985.2. Lineage (NCBI taxonomy): Eukaryota > Metazoa > Arthropoda > Insecta > Orthoptera > Tettigoniidae > Meconema > Meconema thalassinum. The sequence goes on along the minus strand of OX336388.2, from coordinate 2,092,485,823 downwards.
TAAGGTCAGATGTCCTTCCTGGCGCCACGTGATTTTTCAGGTGAAAATTCCAACCCTCTGTCACGGGGATTCAAACCCTGGCCGTCCGGGTGAAAGATGAGCAGCTAAGTCACTGCGCCATTACGCTCCCCTGATAATATCTAGGTTATTATGTATTATTTTAGCCTGGGCGTAGTTTGAATTTTGATCATTCTATAGAGAAATACAGTTAATGAGAGCAACTTCTATGTCATAACTCAGTCTCCAAAGTATGGAACGTTACTATGATAGGCAATCCGAAGACAACCTTTTGGAGACAAACTTGCCTTCTAAATATCTGTAAATGAATGTTAGAACATCCCTTGCTGAGAACAAATCAGTGGGGTCCGAGTGAAACATCAATGAACATAAAATATGTATGAACGAAATTGAATATCCCTACTCCCAGTTGGAGGGAAAGTTTAATTAGCGTACGTATGGACGAACTCCACGGTCCGTGTGAAGTGAATGCTAGATATCAAGCAAACGCGTATGTGATTATTTCATATACGTTAATTAGATGTGTGTTTTGACATACCCACGTCATGAAGATATCCTTCTTACCCCATGATATTATAAGAATAACACTGTCCCCAAGTTCTTGTTACACCTGGACTTGTCATGTCAAGGGATGGATGTACAGTATGTTGCGCAATGACCTTACTGCCAAGATTTGAGGCTTTGTCTTAAACCCTTGTATGCATATATACTGTACATACTGTATTTTCAGCCTAGTTATACTGTAGACGTTCCTTCTATCCGTATTTATTTCATTCGCTCCTGTAGGTTTGTTGCCAATAAACATTAAACGGCAAAGAGGTGACAGAAAACCCTCCTCTCCTCAGTTTTGCCTCACGAGACGAAGTGAACCTGTTCCAACCCTCATATCAGAATTAATATTTTTCGCATCGCCAGGAATCGAACCCAGACCTCCGGGGCGACAGCCGAGAAGGCTAGCTGCTAAACTACTAGGTCGTCATTTCGGATGGAAACTTTTGATTCGTGTGAAATTGAGCTGGAGTTACAGCTGCAAGGACGAACTATGTAAGATGGCCTTTAGATTGTATGCACGGTCTGAGTTCTTTCTACTAGACCGAGACACTACTCGAGTCATTTTTGTAAGGAATTTATGCCGGCTCTCTGTGAGTTGTCTACCTCACTAGTTTTCTAACATTTTAGGTCGTTGAATGATTGGTTGATAATATCTAAATGTTGTGTGTAAATGAAGACTGGTTAGTAGTTTAACGGAAGATTGCGTCACAGTTGTTTTTTTAAGCGGGAAGTCTATTTGATGATACCAGCATAACTAGACCAGCATTAATTAATACATCATAGGGGGGATAGTTAGTCATATTTCAAACAGTTCATACTCGTGCGTGGGAGACAAGACAGGATACAAGAAGCCGGGGGAACCTGAAACACAAGAAGAAAGGAATGCAGTATGACTTGTGACCAAAGGCACTGATATATAGGGACTAAGAGTCCTTGTATTGTCACAACGATACTCAGAGTGGGGGTCGGGACTACTTGCAATTCAGTGGGAAGTTAATGTAATTTTTTGATATTTTTGTTTCCTCGTTCCATACCTCAACTCCATTAAACAGAAACTGTGTACTTTCCGTGTGTGTAGAATCTGTCTGATAACCGATGTTAATTGTGATGACTGTATTAGTGTGTTATCTGTTTTTTTATTTTTATTTAAGTACTGCAACTTAGAATTTGTCAAATAGTTCCTACTTTTGCCCCCAAGCGCCACCGTCAACGACTACTACGCCAAGTTCACAACTTAGCTACTAGACGCCATCGCAGTCGGCTCTTGGCAACGAACGTAGAAACCTAAGAGCGTTGTTTACATTCTTAACCTATCAAATTTAGCTTCACACAGGTGCAATGAGTGGAAGGTTCTTTAACATGCCATAAATCTATGACATGGGACCGCCGGCTTTACTTCCCCTCCGAAGGAAGGCATACTGAGGGATTTTTAACGCTCTTAAAAAATCTGAAGGCTTCGGCCGGGTTTGAACCCGCTATCTTGGGCATAGAAGCTCAGCATGCTACCGACTACGGCACCGAAGCCGCCTGTGTAATCTTAATTGTTTATTTTTAAATGGATGATTTTTAGCGTCTTGGATCTTGTAGTAATTTATCCCCGTGTACGTGGGTGTGGGTAGAATTTGTCTGACAACCTGTGTTATGGTGGTGCCTTTAGTAGTGCTTGAGTGTAATTGTCATTCAGATGAGTATTCAGAAGGAGGTGGCCGTGGTCTCAAGAATGAAACCATTTCGATATTTTCCTAGAGTAGATGTGGGAAACAAAGAATGGACGAGGTGGGAATTGATCCGTCTTTTCCCAGTTTTGCCTCGCGAGGCAGAGTGTACTACGTTCAAGCCCTCAGTCCAGATTTAACCGGATCTCACTGGTGACAGCTAAGAGTACTAGACAGTGGGCCATGAGGCGGAGATTATATTAGGCTAAATTATTCTCTTTTTTGCGACCAACACTTTAATACCACAAGGAAAAATAACAAGAAGTTCCGTTAAGAACTATACAGCCTACTTTTCATGCCAATGATTATTCTACAGAATATGAACCTATCTAGAATAATGACGAAATTAAGTTGGTAATATCGAAATATCTAATTAGTTCAAACTATACCCGGTATAATGTAGCCTAATAGAGCACTACAGTTGGCAGCCCTGGTGACTGAATATATTCTTAGTTCCATCTCTTAAGGTACAGAATAAAACATTTGGTTGAAGTCCAATGGACGTTGCATGCAGTTAGACACTGGATCTATCAGCACGCGTAAAAGCATGTTGCCAACAATGTCATGCGTGTGCTGGTCAGAAATAATCTGAAATATTATGATATCTAGTTGTGCCAATTTTGGATGAAATCCATTTGTTAGTATAGAAGTTACATGTATTTTAAAATTGGACATATCAGCAGGCATAGAATCATGTTGGCAGCACTGCCTTGTATTAATTACTCCAAATTAATCTTGAATGTCAGGTGCTATACGTGTGCAAAGTATAGAGCTGTTGGCTTGCATACTTTCTGATATATTGATATTAGGGTAAAAAAATATAGACAGCATTTATTAACAGTTGGCTGCCCTGATTGCACTTAACAATACCTATAGTCATATCTGTTATGGTACACATAGCACATACGAAATTTTGTTGAAATCCAACTGATAGTATAGAAGTTACATGTATTTAAAAATTGGTACTATCAGCAGGCATATAATCATGTTGGTAGAACTGACGTATATAAGTTACTCCAAATTAATCTAAAATGTCAGAATATACGTGTGCATAGTTTAAAGCTATTGGCTTGCATACTTTCTGATATATTGGTATTTGGATAAAAAAAATAGAGAGAGCAATTATTAACAGTTGGCAGCCCTGGTGGCTCTTAAGAATACGCTCAATCATATCTGTTTATGTACAGATATTACATACAAAATTTGGTTGAAATCTAATTAATAGTGTAGAAGTTATATGCATTTAAACATTGGACCTATCAGAAGGCTTAAAATTATTTTGGCAACACTGTCATGGTTGGTCTCCTGGAAATTAAACTGAAATAGTCTTATCTACATGTGTGCCAATTTTGGAATAGCTCCCATGCATATCTTGCAAGATATCCAACATGGAGCTCAAATTTCTAGTGCGTTTTTTCAGCAGTTGGTAGCACTGACATCATTTTCAAATATGAACGTGAGATATTCCGGTGCACATCTTTACTCATACTAAATTTGGTTTTGATTGCTGCTGCCGTTTAGGAGTTGATAGGGGGGGGGGGACACATACAGCCAGCCAGACAGACAGACAGACAGACAGACACACATTTTCCCGGATCGATCTCATAAGTCTACTTTTTCCTCATTTTTGCAAAATGTGAAAAGTAGGCTAAAAATATCGTTAGGGAGCGTTGTGATATATTCTGAAATAATTTGTTGTTGTTTGAGTCTTCAGTCTTTTGACTGGTTTAATGCAGCCCTCCATGCCTCCCTGTCCTGAGCCAATCGATCATATCTACATAGCTACCACACCCTACATCCGAGGCAATTCTTTATCATATTCTAACCTTGGTCTACCTCTGCAGTTCTTGTGCTTCGACCCGTCCTTCCATAACTAAGCTTGCTATTCCTGGGTGTCTTAGTGTGTGTCCTACCAACCTATCTCTTCTCTTCATTAACAGTCGCCATAAACATCTCTCCTCTCCCACTCGGATGGCCGATAACCTAGATGTTAGGCCCCTTAAAACAACAATTACCATCTCCCACTCGGCTTAATACCTCTTCATTTGTAACCCTATCCACCCATCTGATCTTCAACATTCTCCTGTGTTTTATCGATTCCAAATGTTTATGTATTTTATAATATTGGTATTTTATAATAATTTTATATTTTTTAATATTATAATATGTATAAAATTAATTTAAGAAAAATAAAACAATCAATAGGCCTATAATTTGGCTTGAATTGTAGTCAATGCGGTTTCTCATCAAGTAAGTTATATTTGGTGATACATACCGAGAACGATGAATTCAGTGTGCAGTAAATGGGTTTTAATTTTTGTTTGGGGAATCACAGGCTGGAACAATATGTTGCCTTTCTCCAATATTCCATTCAAATTTAGAGCTGTGGTTTTATGGAAGCTACTGAGGTGCACGGCAAGGTCAGAGCCTGTGATTACTGTGAAAGGAGCTCGACCGCAGTTATTACCTGATGGCACATACGTACGCAACGAGTTCCATATGCGGGCGTGTCCATGTGCTGCAGCATGTTTAAGAAGGGAGGAACGTGTACTTGGCTCGTTGCTACAGAAATGTTCACATCGGCTCCTACTGAAACTCTAGCAGTATTGCACGTTAGTGTCTCCCCCGAGGACAGCAGTATTGACCCCCTCCACTACCTTCCTTCTCCTCTTTTCCCCTCTTCGCTCAAGGGTTCACGCATGTTTGCACCATTAGGTATTAATTGGAGTATACCCAGGGGGTAAGTGCTGCTGCCATAACTTCGAGACGAAACACACGGCAAATGACCTTACTTTACCTTGTATGTCTCGTTGTAGCTTACAAGGGAAGTATCAGGTAAGTCAGATCGAAACCTATCTCTGAATTTTATAGAAGCAATCATTGTACTATAGGAGGACAAGACGCGGAAAATCAGCTGCCAGATTGAATTGCAAGGCTCCGAAATCATATCAGATATCCTGGTACGCAGGCATGACGGCTGGAGGAGCTGGACATCCCTGAGTCACTCGGAGTAGTAGCGAGGCAGGGCGAATATGTTGACTAGAGTGTGTGGCTCCTTTCCACCGGCCTTGAGTGCTTGAGTGATCAGGGCTGTCCATTCCAACATGTACAGTACTCGCTACCTCCCATTGATTTATATGAGAGATTCGCCACATGATTTCGGAGCCTTGCAGTTCAATCTGGCAGCTGATTTTACGCACGTTGTCCACTTGTAGTTCAACGATTGCGTCCACAATTTTTAAAGATAGTTTTTGACCTATCTTACCTAATACTTATCTCTTTAGACACACTCACATAACTTGCAGCAGTGCTTTCTGAGGATCCGGCCACCCTCCAAACTGATCACGATACAGACTGAGACCTCCAACGCTTATATGAAGTGTTTGGCTGATGTTTTAGTGCACAAAGAAAATAATGAATTGGCTCTCTTATTCATAAATAAATTTTATTATAAAATGAACGACAAGTAAAATTTTGTCGTTGCTTGAATTTTTTGCTTCTTTGCAGGGAATAAACTTAGTGGATATCAGCGAGGTATTAATATAATACTTAAAATAATTTTATATAAGCTGATTATTTGTAAAATTAAGTAATATTTTCTCTACTATACATACCATGTTTAAATATCTACTGTTCATGATTGAAATAAGAGCCTTAGTTGGGTAGAAAAATAGTACTAACTTAATGATCAATAGCTGGGTCTTCATCTAAGAACCACCATCAAAATATTAAAGTTAATACAATTCCTTCTTTTTGTGGCTAATTCTCTTGAAGTTGAAGCCTTCTACATCATTCCCGGCTACAATCTGTTATAGCCTGGGCTATGTTCTGCTCCCCCTTACATCACAGCAGGACCCAAAAAGTTTGGAGACCTGGTGAGTTGTAGCACGATTTTGATAAATCGTTACAAGAGGTAACAATGACCTGCACGCGACTCTAACACGCTTAGAGGCTCCACCCTATACACAGTTTTATAAATCTCGCGATAGACTTCAATTCATGTTATATTCCATTCAATCTGCAGGAATTCTTCACCAAAATATATATTTCTGAAACTTATATTAAAGTGTGTAGGCCCATCATTGTTTATTATTGCTGTTTTAAGGGCTACAACTTATAGGCTATCGGCCAGAATTAACTTTTAAGTAGGTTATCCCACTGTACATCACGAGGAGGTCACTTCTTACTCAAATCCCAGCCACGATAATGAATGCACACTCTAGTACAGCCACCGCAATGACATATGTTATCAGTAGGGCTCGGATCGATATGCTCGATAAAATCTCCAGATATGCTCGAAAACCATGTGTTTTATGCTCGATAGATATGCTCGATAAACCCATTATATGCTCGTAACCCCCATTATATGCGGTTAAATATGCAGAATATGCTCGAAAAACATCGTTAAAAACTATAGAAATGAAAGAGAAACGAAAAACCAATAACATTCTCGCATTCTAGTTTTTCAAGTATATAGTCTACTAGCTGAAGTACCCGTGCTTCGCTACGCGTCATAAATAAATTAAAATGTGAAGGTGACAGTTAAAACAGGGGATAGGCGAGGTGCTGCGCAGAGGGAGATTAAGGATGGAACATTTTGTCCAACTACACCGCTCGGCGTTGACCGTGTTTTATAGCACAAATTTAGGTTTTACTCGCTAACAGTTGCAGATACCTTTCGGATAGGAAATGTAGTTTTAAACCTCGCATATGTCATCAAAAGTTTGCTATTTCTTAGCGTTCTCTTTTTATTTGAAATGGAAATATGAAAGTTTGATACCAAAGGGTGTAGTGACGTCACTAAAATAGTCGCCATTTTAAATAGTGCAAAGTATTGAAATCAAAAGTAACCTATATGTTAACCAGGAAAATCAGCTACTTCCATGTAAAATTCACGTAAATCGGACCAGTGGTACTTGCGAGATTGAGTAATACACAGACACACACCATCTCAATTTTAGCCTCGCTTCGCTCACGTCATAGTCGTGTCATATTGTTATTCAATGAAATGCAGGTTTAACCCCGTTAACACCCCTTTAGAACCTGAATACCCAAAAATCCCTCCTTAGTAGACGTTTTCGACACACGACAAACATATCCCCAAAATATCATTCTTCTAACTTTAATAGTTTTGGTTGGTCGATGAGAGCAAACATCCAAAAATCCTTCCTTAGTGGACGTTTGTCTTCCAGAAGTTCACCCCTCCCCATATGCCCCTTAAATTGCATTTATGAAAACACGGTCGAACACCTATTTATTTTATTTATTTATTCATATATTTATTTATTTTTAAGCTGATAGATTTCCTCCGAATTTCAGACTCCTCCCTATGTCGTTTAAGAGATACACGCTCAGTTAGGAATCTTTCAACCCCCACTTTTCATCCCTTTCACCTCATAATATACACTATATCGAAAAACCATTATACATGTGTCAGCTTATTTTTAATGATTAGTATATGTGCCAAGTATCACATCCCCAAATGAAACCACTCGTGAGATATTGTTATTCAATGGAAAGCACGTTTACCCCCTTAACACCTATTTAGAACCTGAATATCCAAAACTCTTTCCTTAGTGGACGTTTTCGACATACAACAAACATATCCCCAAAATTTCATGTTTCTAACTTCAATAATTTTGGCTGGGCGATGATGAGTGAGTGAGTCAGTCAGGACATTTTCTTTAATTTATTTTTGATAATTTCACCCGTCCCCATGAACCCCTTAAATTGGATTTATGAAACAAACGGTCAAACACCTATTTACTTATTTAAATCTGTTTTCCCCCTGAGTTTGATGAGTGAGTAAGTGAGTCAATCAGTTAGGACACTTTCTTTCCTGTTTTTTTCCCCATAATTTCACCCCTCTCCAAGGGCCCCTTAAATTGGATTTATGAAAAAACGTTCGAACACCTATTTACTTGTATTTTAAGCTGTTTTTTCCCACCGAATTTCAAACTTCACTACTAAGTCGTTTCAGAGATACACGCTCCGTCAAGAATCCCTCAACCCCCAATTTTCACCCCTTTAACCTCATAATATACACCACATCGATAAACCCTTAGACATATGTCTGATTATTTTTAATGATTAGTTTATATACCGAATATCACATCCCCAAACAAACAACTCATGAGATATCGTTATTCAGTGAAATGCACGTTTACCCCCTTGACACGTCTCTAAAACCCGAATAAACTAAAATCATTCCTTAGTTAACGTTTTCGACATACAGCGAACATATTCCCAAAATTTCATGTTTCCAACTTTAATAGTTTTCGCTGGGCGTGATGAGTGAGTGAGTCAGACAGGACATTTTCTTTCATTTATTTTACCAGAATTTCACCCCTCCCCATGGGCCCCTTAAATTGGATTGATTAAAAATCGCTTGAACACCTATTAACTTATTTCTTAAGCTGTCTTTTTCCCCTGAGTCAGTCGGTTAGGACACTTTCTCTCCTCTTTATCCCCAGAATTTCACCCCACCCCATTGGCCCCTTAAATTAATTTATGAAAAAACAGTCGAAAACCGATTTACTTACTTTTTAAGCTGATTTTTTTTCGCTGAGTTTCAAATTTCTCGCCTATGTCGTTTAAGAGATAGGCCTACACGCTCCATTAGGAATCCTTCAACCCCCACTTTTCAGCACTTTCACCTCATAATAATACACCACATCGAAAAACGCTTAGACACGTGTCTGCGTATTTTTAATGATTAGTTTATATGCCGAGTAACACATCCACAAATGAAACCAATCTTGAGATATTGATATTCAATGAAATGCAGGTTTAACCCCCTTAAGACCCCTTTAGAACCCGAATATCCAAAAAACCTCCCTTAGTGTACGGTTTTGACATACAACGAACATATCCCCGAAATGTCAAGTTTCCAACTTCAATATTTTTGGCTGGGCGATGATGAGTGAGTGAATGAGTCAGGACATTTCCTTTCAATTTTTTTTCTTCAGAATTTCACCCCTCCCGATGAACCCCTTCAATTTGATTGAAAAACAAACTGTCGAAAAGCTATTTACTTACTTTAAAGCAGTTTTTCCCCCTGAGTTGATGAGTGAGTCAGTCAGTCAATCAGTTAGGACACTCTCTTTTCTGCCCCCCCCCCCCCCCTCCCAGAATTTTACCCCTCCCCATGGGCCCCTTAAATTGGATTTATGGAAAAGCGGTCCAACACATATTTACTTATTTTTATGCTGATTTTTTCCCCGCTGAGTTTCAAACTCCTCGCCTATGTCGTTTAAGAGATACACGCTCCGTTAGGAATCTTTCAATCCCCACTTTTCACCCCTTTAACCTCATAAACACATCGAAAAACCCTCAGACACGTGTCTTACTTTTTAATGATAAGTTTATATGCCGTGTATCACATCCCCCAATGAAACCAATCAGGAGATATTGTTATTCAATGAAATGCAGGTTTAACCCCCTTAAGACCCCTTTAGAACCTGAATATCCAAAAATCCTCCCTTAGTAGAAGGTTTTGACATACAATGAACATATCCCCAAACTGTCATGTTTCTAACTTCAATAATTTTGGCTAGGCGATGATGAGTGAGTGAGTAAGTGAGTGAGTCTGGACATTTTCTTTCAATTTTCTTTTTTCAGAATTTCACCCCTCCCCATGAACTCCTTAAATTTGATTTATGAAAAAAAAACTGTCGAACAGCTATTTACTTAATTTAAAGCAGTTTTTTCCAGTCAGTCAATCAGTTAGGACACTTTCTTTCCTGTTCCCCCCCCCCCAGAATTTCATCTCTCCCCATGGGCCCCTTAAATTGGATTTATGAGAAAACTGTCAAACACATATTTACTTCTTTTTTATATTGATTTTTTTTTCGCTGTGTTTCAAACTCCTCGCCTATGTCGTTTAAGAGAGACACGCTCCGTTAAGAATCTTTTAATCCCCACTTTTCACCCCTTTCAGCTCATAATATACACCACATCGAAAAAACCTCAAACACATGTCTTCTTATTTTTAATGATGAGTGTATATGCCGAGTATCACATCCCCCCATGAAACCAATCGGGAGATATTGCTATTCAATTAAATGCAGGTCTACCCCCTTAACACCCCTTTAGAACCTGAATAGCCAAAATTTCTCTTTTAGGGGGCATTTGCGGCCCTTGAGGAAGCTGCATACAGATTTCATTCCAATCCGTTCGGTGGTTTCTGAGATTTCGTGATGAATAAATGAATGAGTGAGTGAGTGAGTGAGTGGTATTTGGCAAATATATAGTAGAAAGAAGATAGTGTCAAGTCTTTGTTATGCTAAACTCGGTTGACAGTGCTGTGTGAGCAATTGAGTAACTAACGGGATTTCAAGTAAAGATCCTCATTTTCTATACCGGTAGTGCTGAGCGCAATTGGCATCAAGTCGGCCGTGTCTCGACTTGAGCTATGTTGCCATGGAAACTATCTGCCTTGCCATTCCTTCATGAGTATATTTTATGATTTGATTAGCCTGTTTTTGAGTGAAAAAGGGCCGAAATCAGAAGAATGAGAAAGACTATCGAAAATTCATGTAGCCAGCGGTTCCTTCTGGGTCCTAAACTATGTGTATGCAAAATATGGTTGAGATTGGTGGAACGGTGTAGATTTGTATACGGAACCAACATATATACATACATACATACATACATACATACATACATACAGACTTTCACTTTTATATATTAGATAAGAGAAGTGTTCTTATAAAAGTTACAGTTTAAAAGTTCATTTACAAAATCTTCAGAATTAGGCGAGTCAATGAAGTAGATCTGCATTGGTCTGTACAACAAGAAATTTTCTATGTTTTCAGTTTTGAATGATTTTCTTCAATCAGTCAATAACAGTTTCAATGACGAGAACGACCTCACTAAAGTTTAAAAACCTGCGGTTCTTTTATTCGCACCAGATAGGCTTTTCAATAATTATTTCTGTTTTCGAAACTTAAGGATGGTCAGGGCCCGAATTCGGGGGAGAATTCGAAGAAAAACAAACTATATAGACGAAACCCACAAGAATATGCATTTATATGCTTCTATTCTGAAAACCGCGGTTTTATGCATTTATATGCTCGATAAATTTCAATTCTGTTGGTCCCAGACAGGTGAAAATACCACCGAAAGGCTTCTTTCAATGTGTACTATTCAGGAAAACTATGCAAATATGCTCAAATCCGAGCCCTAGTTATCAGATTTCACACATACATCCAAGTACATGGGCTTCATGACCAAGTTGTCTCAAAACGCCCTAAGTTAATAAACAAGAACAACAACCGATATCGTAGACCGATTATGCTTACATCAATGTAAGGGCTTTTACTTCCTTTAGTTGTTGCTGTTGTTGGTAGCCTAATTCGTTTTGGAAGCATGAGACATGTTGCTAATCAGTGCCCTAGATTTGGGTGTGAACCTATGTTTTTGTAGTGAATAGTTTTTTTTTTTTTTTTTTGGATCGGAGATGGGTCAGGTGTCCTGAGCCTTGAAGTAAGGTGCAATTCCAGCATTTTCCTGGAGGGAGTTTATAAAAACTCGGAAAAACCAGCAGTTACAATGGCCGCTGTTAGGACCAGGATTTGAACCTCGGATCTCCAGACTTGCTGCAGCTCCCAATGAAGGTCGTGAAGGCTACGCTGCGATTTGCACTTTTTTGAACATGACATTTTAGTCGGATAAACCATGAAATTGTCATGTAATAGTATGCATATTAAGCCTTTATCGGTTAGAGGGCTGTAAATTAACCTCCTAATTTAAGGACAATTTGCATTGTCAATGATGCAAATAGCTGAATATTTCAGCCATATTGCTATGAATATTCTGTTGGAAGTATTAATATTTTTGAAAACCAAATATTCTATTGACTCCTCGAGGTAAGGTGCGTGATTAAATTTATTTCTTAATAAAACCTATTTTAAAAATGAGGAGAAAAAATAAAATATGACAATAAAAAAATAAAAATAACCTGATAAAATAAAATTAACTTATAAGGAGGATCAAATTAGACTCGGAACATCTGTCGATGAATGTCAAAGGACACTATAATGCAGTAGTCAGATAATCAATCCAGTACGCAGCTAAGGGCCTATTTCTAACTAACCCACCCTAAGGGCCCTTGATGTACGGGAAAGGAAATTCATGCGAGAAATTGTGGGATCAAGGATCTTACCAGATAAAAGATTATGGTACAAACGAAATTGTGAACTCTACAAACACCAGAAAAACCTGACAGATTCCATCAGAAGGAGACATCTGGCTTTCCACAGCCACCTGTACAGGCTGTCTTATAATATCTTCAAGGCAGCCACTGGGTCACTGCGGATCAAACAAATTGAGAAGGATCTTGCTGAACTCAAAAGTTAAGCAAGACATAATACAGTAAATGACATGAGTTGTTACCTTCTAACAATTGAGACCAGATCTTTCCTCACATCCATTACAGAAGCTCACCACAACGCGTCCACGAAATGGTCCAAGGAACGCAAGATAGAGTTCACCAAGAAAATGAAAGACTACCGGTCCAATAGAATGGCTTAAGATTTCATCACGAAAACAGCCGCCTTAAAATCCTCCAAGAACACCGGAAGTGGCAGACAACAGCTAAAACACTAGCACCGTGGCCCATAGGTGGCCCAAACGAACAAAGAAGAACATTATAATAATATTACTTCATCTTCATCTTCTTCTTCTTCTTCTTCGCGAATGGGTCGCGTAGGACCACGCGAAATCAACACTTTCTAGCCTTCCTGTTGGCCCAGTATTCCTTCATTCGCAACGAGTGGGTCTGTTTCCGTTGCTCTGACCATCGATGCTGTGTAGTCTTCTTCTCTTCTTCCTCAAAACCCCGCGTCTGAGTGATTTTCCTGATTTCCTTCCGGTCATGTAAATTTGGTGATCCTAATTCCTTTAAGTCTCTCTCTCTGTAAATTTATACCAATTCGGTCTAGTAGCCTTGTTCTTTAAGAAAGTATGTATTTTGTGTGTCAGTCGGTTCGGGTCCATTCTTTCAATGTGTCCGATAAATTGGATTCTTCGCATTCGCATTGTGCCTGTGATTTTGGAAACTTTTTTGTATATTTCTGTATTAGGCTTTGGATAATGTGCACCATCCTTTGTTCTCGGTCCAAGGATTTTTCTCATTATTTTACGTTCTTTCACTTCTATTTGGTGCTTTAGTGTTTTGTGTTGAGATTGAGTGTCGCTGAAGCATAGAGAGCTTCAGGTTTGATTACAGTTGTATAGTGCCGAATTTTGCAGTTCCTGGAGAGACTCTTTTTGCTATAAATATATTTTGTTGATTGAAAAGCAGTTTCCACTTTCTGAAGCCTCGATTCAATTGCTTTCCTTTCGTTACAGTTTGCTGTAATCCATTCACCTAAATAATTAAATTCGTTTACTCGAAATATTTTATTGTTGCCAATTTGAAGTTCATTTGATGCGGTTTTGATGTCAGTCAAAAATTTTGTTTTTTCAAACGAAATGCGTGATCCAATTTTCGCCGCTTGTTCTTGTAGTAGTTCAATTTGTTTTTGCGCGTCAGAGATATCTTGGGCAATTAGTTCCATGTCATCAGCAAATGCTAAGCAGTCTAATTCTATGCCCTTTTCTCCATTCCCGTACAAAGTCTGTGCTCAGTTCTCCCATAAATTTCACTTTGGATTTGGTCTCCGTGAGTGTTTCTTTGATAATGTTTGTCGTCTTCTAATCAAGTCCAAATTCTGCTAATATTTTGAAAAGTGATCCTCTGTTTATACTATCGTACGCTTTCTTGAAGTCGACGAATGTGATGACATAATTCTTGTTTGATGAGCTGTGGAAATATTTCATACAGTTCTTTAGATTTATAATTTGCTCTACGCATGAACGTCCTTTTCTGAATCCTCCTTGGTATTCCCTGATTTCTGGATCCAGTTGAGATTCTGCATGGTTCAAGAGAGCTTTGGACAGAATTTTATAAGCTATTGAAAGTAGTGAAATTCCACGATAATTGTTGGGGTCTGTCTTGCTTCCTTTTTTGTGCAGTGGATGTATGATCGCCATTTTCCATTCTGCAGGGAATTTTTTCAGTTCACCAGATTTCATCCATAATTTCATTCAGTTTTAAGATGAGATTTTCCCCCTGCATTTTTCATAGTTCTGCAGTGATTTGATCGTCTCCTGATGCTTTGTGATTTTTCAAAGAGTGAATTAAGTCTTTAATTTCCTGTATACTCTGAGGTTCTGAGTCTGGGTTTCGTTGTCCATTGTAAAATTTGTTTTTTTCTTGTGGTTTTTCACAATTTAATAATTTTGAAAAATATTTCCCCAGGATTTCACAGTTTTTGGCGTTGCAGTGAGCAATTTCCCCGAGTTCATTTTTGAGTAGGAGTGATGGGGGAGAATACTTGGTTAATTTTTGTTTGAACGTTCTGTAGTAGTTTCGTGAATTGTGTTTCCTGAAGTCAGATTCTATTTCTTGTAATTTTGTGTCCTCGTGCTGTTTACGAATCGTTCTGATAGATTTAGTGACCGTTTTTCTGACGTCCTTGAGGTCCTGCCTAGTTTTTGGATTTTTGTTGCATGACCAATTCAGCCATGCCTTTTGTCTGAGTTTCATGAGTTGATCACACTCATCTGTCAACCATACGTGTTTCCGTGTCTTGGAAAGTGGCACTATGTTTTCTGCTATTTTTACAAGTCCTGCTTGAAGTTGTTGCCAGTTTTGTGTATTTAACTTCTGTGTTTCTTTTCTAAACTGGTCATTGCCTTTTATATTTTGTACATCGTATTTACGGTGCTGGGCTTTCTGAATGAACGTACTCTTTTCAGGAATGATGTCCAAGGAGAATTTTGTGGGGTAATGGTCTGAATCTAGATCTGGTCCTTTATGAACTTTAAGGTTCATTATTTCTACTGTGTTTAGGCGGGAGATCATTACATGGTCCAGTTGGTATTCACCTTATAGTGGATTAGGCGAGATCCACGTTTTGGTTTTAGAATATTTTTTCTTGAAAAATGTGGATTTGAAAAACAGGTCAAGGTTTTTGCAGATCTCAATGAGTCGCATACCACTTTTGTTAGTCTGCTGATGTCCTGACCATTTACCGACCCAGTATCTATATTTCCTTTCTTTGCCGATTTGCGCATTGAAGTCACCAACGAGGATTTTGACATGAGTTTTGGGACACTTTGGAGAATATTGTCTAATTGATTCCAGAATTCTTCCACTTTTTCCGGGTTGTTTTTGTTGGCGACATTAATTGGCTCATGCCCATTGATTGGCGTGTAGATCTTGTTTGCTGATTTTATTGTCAATGTGGAAATGCGACCTGAGTAGGACTTGAAAGATGCAACTGAATCAAGTATTGACTTATCTACTATAAATCCAGTTCCAAATTGTGGACAGTTTGTCATAACCCGTTCTCCTGGTTTTCCTTTGTATATTCTGTATCCTTTTGAATCGAAAGGATACTCATCTTTGTATCGTGAATCTCGAAATGCAATAATTTTAATTTTACGTTCTCTAGATTTGTTTAGGATGTTTTTGAGTTTACCAATTTTCAAAAGGGAATTTGTGTAGAATGTCATAAGCCAAATTCTTGATTTCGGTTTTATTTTGCTCTTATTGGGTTTGGAGGCACTCCGACTTACCTACATACATACCTCCATACACCCTTATGTGGTCTTCCCAGAATTCGAATAGACCACTTGCGGTTTTTCTACCGTGGGATTTGACCCGCTGGGGTAATTTTCTTTTGAAGGTGTAATATCCATGTTGATTTACTTGGATTGGATTTTTGA
Source organism: Meconema thalassinum (assembly GCA_946902985.2). Taxonomy (NCBI): domain Eukaryota; kingdom Metazoa; phylum Arthropoda; class Insecta; order Orthoptera; family Tettigoniidae; genus Meconema; species Meconema thalassinum. Next base: position 2,092,469,762 of record OX336388.2, on the reverse strand, counting down.
CTGAGCTGAGATCTCAGTCTGATTGAGCTCAGATTTCCACTTCTAAGTTTATTAACTCAGCCGCCACTAACATGTGGAACAGACGCTGTCGGGGTACCGCCACTCACATGTGGAACCTTCGTGCCCTTTATTGCCTCAAGATGTTTCCTGGCTCTAATTTTACGGCGCTAAGCCAATCTTCCTCCTTTTTCCGGGCTTGGGACCGGCAACAGCACCTACTGAGCTACTCAATCCACCCAGCAGGTACTGCAGGCGGAGTTACAATAATATTTCATGATAATATAAAATATAATATTGTAACACGATTCAAATATCTAGGAGAGTTAATAACAAACAACTTACATGAGAAAGCATCGATTGAAATAAGACAAACAAGTTATCTAGGACACAAAAATGTACATGGAAAACTTACAAAACAAATGATCAATCAATGCAAAAATTAAACATAACAATTCAGTCATAAAACCGGAAGCCACATGCGCAGCAGAGATATTATTCCATCTAAATGAACATTCTAAAACCGACAGATTACAAAAGATCGAAAGGCGATTTGGAAGAACTTGTATCAACAAAGGATATACAAAAGATGGGCAATGGCGATTAATACTTAACAATATTGTCTATAACAACCTAGAACCCATTACCGATACCATGCGAAAAAAGAGACTAAGATTATTTGGACACATCATGAGAAAGCCAGATTCACGTCTTCTAAAACAACTAGTACAGTACAATCTTGCTTCAAAAACCACAACAACTCGATGCTGATGGTTAAAAGAAATCAGAGAGGACTTAAGAGAAATTGGCCTAACAACAGAAGATGCTACAAATAAGAAAAGTTTAACTACAGCACTTAAAAATATGACTTTTTATTTTCCACTCATAAAAAGAAAAATTCCAACAAGAATCTTTTCCGCCCAAGAAAGGGCAGGACAATCAATACGCATGAAGAAGTACTGGGAGGACCGCAAGGCTCGTACAGTTCCTACAAGTAGACAAAGTAATGGTTGGTTAAAGTGATCCTTTGTTGTCTCAAAAGGCGAAGAAGAAGAAGAAAGTATAAAATTATAAAAATAAATTTGGCTGTAAAAATATAGAAAATAATACATTTTATAATAACTTAAACCTAATTCACGTTAGGGTAAAATAATTAAAATTAAATAAATTCCAATAATATATCTTTAGTAATATTCTGAAAAAATGAAAATCCACAGCCTGCTTCCAGTCTCCGACCGGGTCAGGAATGGAATGAATGAAGCCCCCATCTAGCGGCGAGGATATGAACTGTGCCGGCTGCCGAGGCCTGACGCACTCCTCTGGGGCAATGATTAAATGAATGACAGATGAAATGAAATGATAGTGGAGAGTGTTGCTGGAATGAAATTTTGACAGGGAAAACCGGAGTACCCGGAGAAAAACCTGTCTGCCAGCACAGATCTCACATGGAGTGACCGGGATTTGAACCACGGACCCAGCGGTGAGAGGCCGGCGTGCTGCCGCCTAAGCCACGGAGGCTTATTCTGCCCTATGAATGGTTTATAATTAGTTCTAAGGGAATATTCGGCCAAAATAATTGTACCTTCATTATTATTTTACACGTTCACATGAACCTGGTATCCTGTGTTGCAAATATGTTGCATTCGGGCTGCAAGCTAATGAGAGAGAGAGAGCGAGCGAGACCCGGAAAGTGGAGCTTAATAATATTGGGGTAACGTTCTATGTCCTTTGTCCTTCATAGTTTGTATCAATTGGTGCCGAGATCAAAGGTTGGCTTTTTTTTTTTTTTTTTTTTTTTTGCGGGAGAGAGACATTTTGCTGTGGGCTGACGCGCGGTGCGCATCCGTCATATGAATCTATAGCAAGTGCATTCTGATCGCCGCGGTACACAGCCCTTTGAACTTCCGAAACTCATAACTGGTGGAGACATGTGTTAGTGACGTCGCGTCGTCATCGTGCGCTGAATTCAGGATGGGAAATTAAATAATATCGTAAAAGTTGTACCGCAGTGGTCAATATGGCAAAATTTCAGAGAACATTCATTATTGCATGCACTCGTTACGAAAATATGCATTCAATAAATTAATTACAAGCTGGTAAATATACATTAAATTCAGAGGATTTTTCGTTATTAATAATTGATCCATTCGTTCTTAAATCACCCCAAGGTAAAGTCTTGCGCGTTAAATAGCTGACCACGTCCGCAATAGGGAGTTGTAACTAGTACGGAGATTAGAGGATCGAATCACGGCTATTCAGAGTGCGGCTTCGGTGGCGTAGTTGGTGGCATGCCGAACTGCTGTGCCCAAGATCGCGGGTTCAAACCCGGCTGAAGTCGTCGGATTAATCAAGAGCGTTAAAATCCTTCAGTATGCCTTCCTTCGGAGGGGAAGTAAAGCCGGCGGTCTCATATCATAGATTTATGACATGTAAAAGATCCTTCCACATACTAAACTTGTGTGAAGCTAAATTTCTAGGTTAGATTTCGTTGGAACGCTCTATCAAAGTTCTAACGCTCACCACTAGGTAGCCTATCAGTGACATCTGGTAGCGAAATTTGTAACTACTTGAAATTGAACGGAATTTGTAGCTCACCCTATGGTTGTCTGCTTGAAGCACCTACAGTCTTTGGCGAGCTGAACATGTCCTCGGATACTCCCGGCACTAAACGTCATACTATAAAGAAATAAATAAATAGAGTGCGGATTTTCCCCTGGTTTTCCCTCAATCACTCCAGGAAAATGCCCGGATAGTACCTTATTTTAATTACCTACCCCATACCAGACCTTAAAAATTACAGTTAAAAACTATATTCTTTCCGCTTATCCTCCAAGCTCAGCCTCACCTGTGGACACTGCGAACGATCATTCCTCTACCACCGGAAGGATGCAGATACAACTGGGGATGGTGACAGGCTGAACGCCCAGGTGACCACTAACTTGGTTCTAATTAAGGAAGTGTCAGGGAAGGGAGTGGGAAGTATGTAGTCCGTTGACCTGGTGAAGGGAACCGTCTTGGCATTGGCCTGGGGGTGAAAATAGGAAATGACGGAAAACCATTTCAAGGACGGCCGTGGTTGGATTCGAACCCACGCTCTCTCGATTCAGGCGATACGTCCCCCGCAGCCAAACTATGTTAACTTGTTGGAAGCCGTTTTTCAGTGTTAACTTAGTGATCGAAATTAATGCTTTTCAATCGGTCAACATGATTGTACACAATTGTAATGGGTGTTCCTCTAATCTCATGTATCTATTTTCGGTTTTAGGGAGACACCCATCACAATTGGGTACAATTGGGTTGACCGACTGAAAAGAATTGATGTTGACAGACTACTGTAATCACCACAAGAAGACAGGTTATCAGGCATACCCAAGTACACGGGTTGATGACCGAGATGTTCCAAGCCCCTTAAACGAACTTGTGTACATTTATAATAATTGGAGGCAGAATTTGGGAATCTGATAACCTGTCAAATTGTGATGACTGTAGTAGTGTGTGTAGCTGCATTGGAGGCAGGGATAGGGTATATGCCCCTGGACTCGAAGTAAGGTACTATCCTGGCATTTGCCTGGAGGGAGAGTGGAAAAACACAGGGAGAAATCACACTCAGTATAGCCGCTGTCAGCGCCAGGATTCAAACCTACAATCTCTGGATGCCTGCCTCGTTGCGTAGTGGCTAGCATTCGTGGCTGTCACCGCGGAGGCCTGGGTTCAATTCCAGGCTCTGCCAAGAAATTTAATTCTGGTCTGAAAGCTAGAATGGGGTTCACTCAGCCTCGTGAAGCAAAACTGAGAAGAGGAGGGTTTGACTGCCACCTTAACCACCCTGGAAGTGGTCTTCTGTCGTTTCCCTTTTTACTTCAGGATGGTTCATAAATTAAGGCCACAGCCACCTCCTTTCCAATCCTCATCTTGATTACATTTACACACACTAATACAGCCATCACATTGAAATAGGTGATTAGACAACATCTACACATACTCAAGTACACGGGGCTATATGACCACATGACCCCTAAATCAATCAACAACAAGAAGTTGTTTAATCCGTTCGAGCCTGCAAACCAAATTTAAAATTCTTGATATATTCAGGAATCAAACCCGAGACATCAGGGACGGCAGCCACTAACGCTAGCTTGTAGCCAATACACGATGAGGCGGTCTAATTTGAGCACAGGAGCCAAACGAGTACAAACTTTCTTCTGACAAGATCTAGTATGTTGACTGCTCGTAACCGAACTAGTATTAGTTACGAGCACATTCCCTTCGCAATTGGGCGTATCTATGAGATATTATCAATGTTAGTCAGATATTCCGTCGAAGATGACAATACATTTCTTATTCCATTTGCCGCTCATTAATGTTAATTGCCACCCTTATATTTTAATCAATTACCACACATTAATAACACCATGAAGTGTGTGATGCTAAGGGAGGGAAGTGATTTGAAAGGAAGAGATAAGCAATTTCACGGCTGGTTTGCTGGACCTCCGCAGCCATTTAAAACGAAGATTTATGGTCTGGAGTTATGTGAAGTAGTCTTGAGTGCGGTCAGTTATGGGCACATAGCTTCTTGGCGTCTCTCCCTTTCCACGCATTTCAAGTCTCTGTTATGTCATTGGAGATAAAATGGGCGGGAACACTGTTCTTACAGCAAAGGAATGACTTCGGCGTTGCTCATGCATTATACATGGTCTTTAGTGTTACTTAAACCTTCTACTTTAAAGAACTATTCTAAGACGGCCGCCCACAGTTTTTGCCATTCGAGCACGACTATGAAACGTGACAGATTTGTTGATTTATGAATATAATAACACATTTCTAAACACCTGTAAAACAAGGAACATAAAAAGAATTACATTAAAGAAAGCTTTCCAGTCGGTCTACACAAATTGTGCCTAATTACATTAGGCGGGAAACAAGTATTTATTTATTTATTTTATTTTATTTATTTATTTTCATAGAGAGGGCAAGGCCCTATAGTAGGACTATACATTGTTATATAATAAGGAATATTAAATATTATTTAACATACAAAAACAAAGTTACAGAGTATTTTACACTGCAAAACAAAAGTTTGGTGCTTTTCAGTCGGTCAACACGAATGCACCCAAATAGAGCTGGGTTATGCCCTAATCCTGAAATAAATTACATGAGATTAATAAATACACTAGGATGACCAGTTTCGATCGTCAAGCGATCATCATCAGATCCATTACACTTAGGCTATAACATCTATGTTTGCGAATACAGGCGAAAAATATATACAATATGTACAATTATTTAGTTGCAGTGTTGGTGATGCAACTGTCGGTATATGCTAAATGTAGTATATCTAATGTTAGGTGAACTTCTAAAATGGTGATAAAAATCCGAAATTTGTCTGCTTGGGGTGATTATATGGTTATACAAAATCAACTATGGTTATACTGTAATAATACAGGCTGATACTTATCCGGGTGTCTCCCTAACTGGAACTTCAAGCAGTTTCGTGTTCACTCTGGCACCAGTTACGGTCGACTAACCCAGGTGTTAATTGGGCGGAACTGGTTTTTCCCTTTCTCCCCCTTTTGTTCCTATGTTCTTTCTGAGGTCAGTGCCATGTTTATTTGTGTGACGTTACTGATTAACATACATTATTATCTAGATTTGGCAACGTCACACAAACAAAAGGGGGAGAAAGGGAAAAATCAGTTCCACCCAGTTAACACCCGGGTTACTCGACCATAAAGGGAGCCAGAGTGAACACGAAACTGCCTGAAGTTCCAGTTAGGGAGACAACCGTATAAGTATCAGGCCGTATTATTATAGTATAACCATAGTTGATTTTATATAACCATATAATCACCCCAAACAGACAAATTCCGGATTTTTATCACCATTTTAGAATTTCACCTAACATTAGATATACTACATTTAGCATACACCGACAGTTGCATCACCAACACTTCAACTAAATAATTTTACATATTGTATATATTTTTCACCTGTATTCTCAAACATAGATGTTATAGCCTAAGTGTAATGGATCTGATGATGATCGCTTGACGATCGAAACTGGTCATCCTAGTGTATTTATTAATCTCATGTCATTTATTTCAGGTTTAGGGCATAACCCAGCTCTTTTTGGGTACATTCGTGTTGACCGACTGAAAAGCACCAAACTTTTGTTAACTTAGGCAACACTGAAAAATGGCTTCAAACCTCACAATATTTCACAATGACAAAAAGTTATATTATTTAACATACAAAAATAAAGTTACAAAGTATTTTACATTGACGGAAAGTTACTATTCAAAGTTTTATTAAGTTTATAAATTAGGAAGTATCAGAGTGTAAGTTAGTTGTGAAGAATTGTTTGCAGGCTTTTTTAAATTTTAAGACACGATTTATTGACTTTATATGTGCTGGGAGAGTATTATAATCCTTTATAGCCTGGGTAAATATGCTTTTAGTGCCAAATTTACATACCCTAACATGAAAGAAACGAGATGTTATTCCGCACTAACACGCGTTTATATACAAAATGGAGTACGAGTACCAGATCACAGTCTGGGTGATACCATTGTTCGCTACTTGGTTCGCGAAAACATTATTCGTTAATACACCTAGGTTAAACGACGGTCGGGACGAAATTTTGCTCGCTAGTAGGTTAGACGAATATCTGGAGGAAACTATTGGCCGCTACTAGATTAGACAAAACTCTCATTCGCTTCTAGGTTAGACCACTGTCTGGGTGAAACCATTGGTTACTAGTAGGTTAGACGACAGTCTGAGCAAAACCATTATTCTCTACTATGTTAGAACAGTATCTGGGCGAAACCATTAGCCACTGCTAGGTTCGACGACAGATTGGGCGATACCATTGTTCGTTACTAGGTTAGACCACTATCTGGGCGAAACCATTAGCCACTACTAGGTTCGACGACAGATTGGGCGATACAATTGTTCGCTACTGGGTTAGACCACTATCTGGACGAATGAATGAGTATCTGAATGGAATGAATGAATGTATTGAGTGATTGAGGTTATGAAAGTACGTGCGTGAGAGAGTGAGTGAACAGGAAAAATGTACTATGTCAATATTGTAAATATGTAAATACAGCAAATAACATTGTAAAGTATTTAAATATTGTTAAAACAAATGTAGATGTAAACGGTGCCTGTGAAGCATGAAATATGTATGTGGGGCTTGCCCTTTTTCACTAGGCCTTCCATACTTCTTGTACGATTTATGATAAATAAATAATAATAATAATAATAATAATAATAATAATAATAATAATAATAATAATAATAAACAATTAGCACACAGCAACGATCGAATAGTCACACTTTTGTGCAGATGGGTTTCTCTGATTTTGTTCAATTCAACAGCCTAGTCTATGTGCTTACGGCCACACTTTCGTTTTTCTGCAAACTGACATGAGCATCCAACTTTTCCTCGTCATACTGCAGTTTAGTGTTACCTGAAACTTGATTGCAGCGGCCTTGATGGGACTCTTCTGTAAGGTGCTACCTCTCTTCATCGGTAGTAGAGATTGCAGAATGCCATCGCGGCATTCAGCTGTCAAATATTGTGATTTGGGCGTTCAACGTACATGTGGTTGTGTTGTTGGTCTTTGGACTTCCACTGGAACGCCACGGCTGGTAGAATACGCGCAAGAAGAGCTTGCCACAGAATCCTGCGCAATCTTCGGCAATGTTGGGTGGGCTAGGTAGTGGCAGATCACGCTCCTCCCTCTTCGCTTCAGTAACTCGCTGGCAGAAGTTCTGAACGGACCGTGTGCCCTGCCGGAGGCTTGGAATGCTAAACTGGGACTGGGGTTCAAGCGAGATCTCAGCTCGTGTATGTAATGCCTTACACAGTAGTTATTACCTGAGACAGGACACAGTAACCTAGCCCCTAATTAACCTATAGTGTTTGCTGCTTCCTTGCACTCTACCCTTGAATTACAGCTGTAGACCGCGTCTCGCAGCGAGCCCCCGGGGTTGAAGAATAGTAGTGGAGTGATGACAGTTCTAACTCCCCCCACCACTACTCCCAATGCGAGCCGATAATTCCCGAACCCGTTGTCGGAGATTCACGAATAAAGTGTCGTTGGACTCGGAATGACGGGGGCTTTGCTATGGACTACTCGTTATATTTTTGAATTTTTTTTTGTTTTTTTTTTGTTTACGAAAATAGGCGATAGTTTGAAAACCAAACAGGATAGAACGTTGTGCCATGGCTCAAACGAATGGTCTTTATGACCTTTATTTTCTATAATAAAACTTTTTTACTTTTTATGTTTTTTTGAAAACACTCGAATTTTGAAAATCCTATATTTTGGAAACTAGGAACTCTACAAAAAAAATTGTTTAACGTAAATCAATGATCCCTACCCCCTCTACCCCCAAAATAAATGTCAAGTCTCTAGGATGAAAACCTGTAGTAGTGTGGTAAGGGGGGAGCTGCTCCACTTAGCAAGTTGTGAGCCCCTGCGACCTTGGAATGGAAGGAGCCATGCTAGGAGGGCGTGCTTGGATTCGTTTTTTTCGTCTCGTTGCGCTATTTACGGGAATGTCGGTGTCGAAAAGATGAAAATTTGGAAACACGGTCTTTTTGGGGTAAAACCGTGATTTTGAACTTTTTGCTATATCTCGCGAACCAATCATGCTAGAGGCATGAACGAGGGGTCCAAGGACTCGGGCTGACGTCCTCTTTGCTATGGACCACACGTTATATTTAAAAAAAAATTTGGAAACGCGATTTTGGGGTAAACACGTGTTTTTTGTGATTTTTGCCGATATCTCACGAATCAATAACGCTAGAGACGTGTACGAGGTGTCCTAGGACTCGGGATAACGCCCCCCTTTCGAGTGTGGTAGATATTGTTTTCCAAAAAAAAAAATTCGCAAAGGGACTAACGCCATACACATTGAAAAAAAAACTGTTTTTTTTTCTTTACCTGTTTATAATGTCCATGAAGCGTGGTGGTTGAGAGAGACGATACGGCTGGGTGTGTGTGTGTGTGTGTTTTTCAACGAACCTGTCGATAACCACAAGGACCATGCTTAATAGAACAATCGCTATTTCGGCTGGTCGGTGTATGACAGAACGAGCATGCGTTTTCTGATATTTTACCTTTAACGTGTAAACGGTGATGAGAACTTGATTCTATGTTGGTCGAAGCGAGTACAGAAAACAAACTTACAGGAGGTGAAGGTCATTTGAGCTTATTGGAAGGCATTGATCTGACTTGACAACAAGTGCAATGGAAAAAATGACCAAGACGCTTGAAGGTGAAATAATCTGACCATCGTGGTGGCAGGGGAGTGTGAAAGGCGTGCACACACATTTGTGAAACCACAGGCACGCTAAACCAGTGACATCCTGTTTTGCTTCGTACGTGACAAAATGCAAGTCCATGTGAAATTTGATCTTTCACAGGTGTTCACCTTGGACGTTATCTGTCCACGTGCATGATAACTGTTAACAAGTCACATCCTGTCTTGCTTCGTACGTGACAAAATGCAAGTTCAGGTGAAATTTGATCTGCCACAGGTGTTCACCTTGGACGTTAGCTGTCCACGTGCCTGATAAGAGAATGTTCAAAGCGTGGGAATCGCTGAATCAGTAAAAAAGTATGATGCAACTTGTGGGAATGATGTCACAACCAATAGACAGGCAAGAGCTGCAAACAGCAGTGGTGGGAGGTGAAGGGAGGGAGAGGGGAGGGGGTGATGTATGAGAGAACACAAGAGGAAAGGGAAAGACAAACATGTATGAACATGCATGAAGCGCGGAGCGCTGTATACATAGAGCTATAGGTGGTGTACAACATGGGTGAATAAATAAAAAGTACACAGGTTCACACAACATGTAATTTATTGATCCAAGAATTAAACGTAGAGTTAAACCCTAACCATTTGACGTAGAGTTTATTTCCTTTTTGTTTCAACACTTTTTCCACAAGATAGTGCTGAGGAAATGCTGTTTTCTGAAGTTCATGGAGATAAAATCTACCTTTTATGGGTTGATGGTTGAGGTCCTCGAGTAAATAGGTGACTGGACTGTCCAAGTAGACTCGACGAATTCGAAATAGTTCAGTCCCCCACTGAGGTGTGTAGCCCTTATTGAAGGCAGACTTAAATTTGCTCACACGAACAAAATCCCCAATGTTCAGTCGGTGACGTTTAGGATCGGCTGTTTTTATGGGGTTAAACAGTTTATCCAATCGCTGAATATTTTTAGTTACGAGACGTGGCTTGGTCCCAATCGTTCTATGTTTGGTGTCATTGTAACGTGATACTAGCTCAGGTAACATGTCCAACCAGCGATACGTGCCCTGAGCGGTAAACGCTTTCCACATATGGGTTTTCAATGTTCGGTTGAACCTCTCGACCACACTGGCTTTGAGATTGCTGTACGTGGTGTAATGGTGAATATCCTTAGATTTGAGAAAACTGGAGAAATCCTTGTTGAAAAATTCTTTCCCCTGGTCGGTTTGTAGCAGCTGAGGTTGACGTTGGGAGTGTTGAATAATATGTTGAAAGGCTTTGGTAACTAGTGGGCCAGACTTGCGACGCACAGGTTCAACAAAGGACATTTTGGAATAGACATCAATGACGGTCAACATATAGCGTACACCGTCGTTAACGCCAGCATAGGGTATCATTTCAACCAAGTCAGCCTGCCAAAGTTCATCCACACCTCGTGAAATCACCTTGAGTCGTGGATAGTGACGCCTAGCTGGGCGATGCAACTCGTGAGCAATACCCATTTTAATGGGTGAGGGCTTAAACAATAATTTTGGCATTTCGAAGTTCTTGTTCAATTTCTTGAATTTCCCAATCGTGACCGGTATGGCCAGCTTGACGTGAAGCATGCAACAACTGTAGCCGCTGGACGAGCTTATTGGGATTGTGCCAGTAGGTAACATTCACAAGGGATTTTAATGGTTTAAATGTCACTCCCGAAGCGGATGCTTTACGACGAGTACTTTGACTAGTGGGAAACATTTTTGCAATGATGGTTTTATATTTTTGAGATATATTGGCATTCACTTGTTGCGTGGGATCATACTGTCTTTTGTGAGCATGGGTATCCAATAAAATGGATTTATATTTGTTAAGGTCCTCTGACGTATAATCATGGGAAGAGGGGGTCCGAGAAAAGAGCAGCTTTAACAGTCCTGGCGTTAATTTATAGTTGATATTTTTAATGACAGCTTTAGTACGAGCAAATTTAATGGATGAATCGCCAATTTTAAAACTATCATCCTCATAGCGAACACCATACGTGGTATCTGTGTTTCCAATAAATAGATCGGTGAAATAGGGTTCCAATGTTGATCCATAATATTTTATTAAAATGGTTTTCAGTTGTGCTTTATGTTGAGGGGTGGCCAAGAGTTGTGAAAACGGAGACGCTCTGGAAGGGCAAGGTGTATCGACCATGGCCAAGGATTTCTTTTTTCTCAAAAACTCTGCAAGGGGTGCGGCTTTTTTTTGAGGCGTAAACACTTGTTCCTCCTCATCCTCAACTTCACTAACACTAGTCAAATCTTCCTGTTCCTCTTCCTCTTTCTCAGGGTCCTCGTGCAGTGTCTGCGTGGCTTGTGAAACGGTGGGTAGCGTTTCAGATGGCTTGAAAGAGGGTTTCAACATGGCGTTTAGTGGAGGTGCTAAATGTTGCTGAATAAACAAAGCATGATTGGCACGTGATTGTTTCAATTGACGAAACTTTTGGCGAATAGTATTTTTTGCTCTAATAATATGCTTTTTCAATTGACTCTCTGCTAACGCCATGGTGTCTTGACAAATGACTTGCCGGGGAATGAGACAAGGCCTTAAATAGCAATAAAATGATCAAACCCTAAGCGATACCGTCCTTGGTTGAGTTCACTTTGTTTGTCAATCACTAAACAGGCATGACGTTGAGTGTTCCAGCACTTGGCACACAATTCTGTAAACATTTGAAAGGTCATATCCGGATTCACATGTTCATTATAAATGTGACGACTGTTCCTCTCGTCCTGGCGAAATAAAACAATGACATTGGCATTGTCACGAATCAACTGTTTGGACATTTTTGAATACGTTTGTCCGAGATAGAAGCAATCGATATGTTTGTGACGACCCATGCTGAAATAGCTTTGAATGATACCTTGACGTTCAGTGGATACATCATCGAAAATCATGAGTGAATCAGGCTTTACCTCATCCGGTGAAATCACATTTTCTTGCATGGAAAATGTAAAATAACCCATATTCTCTTTTTGTAATCCAGACATGACTTGATCCAGAAACACGTAGAGGGGTTGGTAGAGAGATTTTGCAAAAATATAAATATTTTGAAAACGCAGACCATTGGGCGCTGTGATGAGCGTTAGCAAAAGATTTGTCTTTCCACAGCCGGAAGGCCCCACAATGATGCAGCGAATGGAAGATGGAAACAGTGAACCATGGCGTTGTTCACGTGATGTGGGACAGAGATGGGAAACCATGTCCCCCACGGGGAATGACTCTTGCTGCTTAATAATCTTCATGTCAACTAAGGCTTAGACAGGCTAGCCGGCTGTCTATATACAGGACACCGAGCCTTGTCATAGAAACAGTAGACTGCTACTACAGGTTGACGATGGATGTCTTTGGACGTGCGTTGATGGCCAAAGATAGGCCTGTCCCCATACATGATCCTAAACAGGAAACAGATCCTGCTAATAAACACTATGTGGATACGTCAGTAGTGCCACGCACAAAACTGGGAGATTATGACTTTAAGGGAAAGCGGTTAACCCGTGTAAAACATCCTCAAGTGTCTACAGACGTTACTACGAAAAAGTATGTGGATAACAAAGTGTATGAGTTTTATGACAAAGTGCCACAGCTTATGGTGAATGGCTATAGCGCTAATCACCATCGGATTATTCACGTGGAAGACCCACAAGACGAAGACGATGTTTGTACCAAGCGTTACGTGACCCATGAAATGAAAAGGCTTTATAAATTTATCCCATCTGTGTTTTTAGTGTATCTGACAAATGAAAAACCTGTGAATGACAGAAACCATTTACCGCTGGTCCATGATCAGCACTTGACCTATGTGCTTGCTTCGGGTTTAAGCCACTATCGATTACACTATGATGGAACCATTCACATCAAATATGCCATACCTGATGAGAACCATTTACAAATAAAGATAAATGGTCATAGGATGTTGGTCCATGACCATGAAATGGTCAATGCAGGGGACGAATTATCCTTTTATCTCATGTTGACATGGGATGAAAAGCAAGCGGGAAAAACCATAAACGATTTCCCACTTTATGTGGAATTGGAATATACAGCCATGAAATAACCATCTGACGTTAGTTGTGATTTAAACTTTCTTGTGAAAGGTTGTTGGTCATTATCATTACGGTGAAACAAAGGTATGCAGTGAGAAAGACTAAAAAAAGGACTTTGTCCTTGGCAAAGCCAGGGTTTTCAACATTCGAGGACAAGCCCTTGCGAAAGAAAAAAAGAAAAAATAATGTATTGACCATAAGGAAAGCCCTTTGAGCAGCACAGAGACAGGTTATTCCAAAACGTCGGCGACAGGTTTCAAACCAAGGGCGAGTGATTCCCGTCCCAAAACGAGCGGGATTTTTACCTGCATTATTTGCCGGGTTGGCTGCTCTGGGTTCACTTTTGGGCGGTGCCAGTGCAGTGGCGAAAACCATTAAAGCCGCGCAGCAGGGCAAGCAACAACTCAAAGAAAGTCAGCGACACAATGAAACGATGGAAGCGATTGCCATGGGGGCTAGAAATGCCAATTTAAAGCCAGCCTTTTATCAACAAGGATTTGGGATTTCACCATTTCGAAATATTAAAAAAAAAAAAAATTAACCTCTGCCATAGCAAGACATGCCCTGACGCATCAACAAGTGGAAAGCTATGCTGAACAACTAAAGCTTTCTCATTTTCGAGGTGTGTTTATGCGAAACCAATTACCCCCACGACCCTGGAAACAGGAATGTGCTGTTGTCAATTTGGATGATCACCGAGGACCAGGAACGCATTATGTAGCTTATGTCAAAGAGGGATCCACGGTATGGTACTTTGACAGTTTTGGGAATTTGCCCCCGCCTATGGAACTAGTGACCTATTTTGGAAACAGGATCAAGATATATTATAATGTGAAACGAGAGCAAACGTTTAACAGCCAACAGTGTGGACGTTTGTGTTTAATTTTTTTATATAAGACGCAGCATAAGCAAAAACGCCACCAGTATGTCGGCAGAAAGTAAAACGTTTACAGTGCATGGACGTGGACCTGAAGTCAGCCTAGACTTTTACCCGCCTATCGAATTGAGTGAAAAACCCTATGGTTTAGGACTTGTTTCTCTTGAAACGTACAATCGAATATACAACATACGTGAAAATGTGAACAACAAGTTTTACTATGATGATTCTGTGCTCACCCTGAACTCTGGTGGATACACGATCGATGACATTTATGAACACATTTATGTGGTGTTGATCAATCAATATGGTTTAAAGTCATTTCTCGACGGAACGCACAAGTTTGAACTTGTAGGCAATACCAACACTCATCGCTGCAGTATTTTCTCTACCTTCAACATTGACTTTAAAACACACCCCGATTCCATTGGTCCATTACTAGGATTTAAACCACGTGTGTTGGAGCCCAACAAAAAACATGAATCAGACCATGAAGTGAAATTCATTGAGGACCATCATGTGTCGGAGACGTGTAATATTATTAGCCAAGTGTACACCAATCAAGAACCATCGCATTCGCTATATGACTTTATTGTGACATCGCCCAATGGGTATATTATTCGTGAAAACCCTCCAGTGGTGCTTTTTCATTCTGTGGCTGTTGATAGTATTAGTAATATAACATTAAGACTGATCAATAGAGATCAACAACTCATTGATCTAGATTCTACCACACCAGTGACTTACAAGTTGGTGCTAAAGCCACTATGAAGTATGTGTATAAAGCAACAACACCGTCTAGGAATGGTGTTAGTTGTTTGCCACGTGAATACACGTTAACATCTCAAGGCAAGCAGATTTTACAGCATTTGGGTTACCACGTCAACCCTCATAATGAATTCTATCCTAGAGATAGCGAACCACATCGAGGAGCAACCAGGAGTGGTAAGAATTGAGCTCCATTCCTATCAAGCTCAAACACCTGGACTCAATAACAATGATGAAATTCAATTTGTTATCAACAACCAAGATATTTACACCCTACCACATGAAAGTGTCATTCAGATTGAAGGTCGGCTCACCAAAGCCGATGGCTCTACACCCACCACATCCAAGTTGGCCAACCATGGTTTGGCCTTTCTGTTTTCTGAAGTGCGGTATGTCATTAACGATATCGTGGTGGATAGCACTCGAAATGTGGGCATTTCCAGTGTCATGAAACTATACCCCTCTTATAGTGAGGAAGAAGGTAAAACACTTTGCATGGCAGGTTGGTGTCCTGACTCGACCAATGACTGGATGGTACACACTGATGGAACCTTTACTGGATATTTACCTCTTAAACTGATTCTAGGCTTTGCTGAAGATCACCAACGCATTGTGGTCAACGCAAGGCAAGTGCTTTATCTGGTGAGAGACAGGAGTGATAACAATGCACTCAAGGGAGCCGACAATGCCCCCATCGATTTAAAAGTTCAACTACAACGCTTACTATGGAAAGTGCCTCATGTGACCCTTAACGATAGCAAAAAACTGGACATACTCAAGATGGTAAAGAGAGATATGCCTCTACCCATGGAATTTAGAAGCTGGGCACTCCATGAGTATCCGCTATTGCCCACTACCAACACACACAGTTGGTCTGTAAAAACAGCTCGCTATACAGAGAGACCTCTCTACCTGATCGTGGGTTTTCAAACGAATCGCAAGTATCAACAAACCAAAGATGCCTCGCAATTTGATCACCTGCAATTGAGAAATGCACGTCTTTTCCTCAACGGAGCTGTGTTTCCCTATGAAGGACTGGATTTGGATTTTTCAAAAAATAAGTTTGGTCCTCTGTACGACTTGTTTTCTAAATTTCGATGGTCGTATTATCAAAAAGAGAACGGCCCCATGCTACTACCCCAAGCGTTTAAGGCAAGAGCACCACTGATTGTCTTTGACTGTTCTTACCTGGAAGAGTCTGTCAAGCCATCCAATATCGACATTCGACTAGATTTTGAAACGCATGACAATGTACCAGCCAATACGACGGCCTACTGTCTGATTATTCATCACAAACAAGTCAACTATTATCCACTGTCCAACCAAGTGACGAGTGTATAAATAACAGCTCAACCCACGTCAAGCCGCTCAGTCATGTCTTACTTTAAAGCCTCAAGAGACGTTACATCCATGAATTTAAACTCTGAGGAACAACGTTTCAAGACTTTTGCCACATGGCCAGTGTCTTTCATAAACCCTCAAGCCTTGGCAGCTGCTGGATTCTACTATTTAAAAACAAGAGATGAAGTGAAATGTGCCTTTTGTCCAATCATTATAGACCAATGGCAGGAGGGCGATGAACCCATGCAGGAACATCAGCGCTGGTCACCCACCTGCCCCTACCTGTGCAGAATGAAAGTGGGAAATATACCCTGCCATTCAAGCTATCCCTCACTTGTGTCTCTGGGTGATGAAAAAAAAACAAGTTACGATACATGTGGGCCGTATGGTATCCATGGTGCTTCGGTGAGCAGCTCACCATCAAAAACGCCTAGTTTAGAGACATTGGGACATCATCGGTGTTATGGACGTTACAAACACAAGAGACTATATTGTTGTATCAGTTGCTATCGTCCTTATCCTAAAATGAGAAAAGCCTGTAAGACGTGTTATGATAATAAAATGATGTAATTCTTAAATTCTTATTTTGCATGCCCTCACTGTCCTACCCTAACCTCAATTTTGAAACTAGCATGGCAGGTAAGTCTATGTCATGATCACACCTGATCGTCAGTCAGTCGTCAGTTGACCTTGGTCCAGGCAAGCGTCAACATGTTGCGCACACTCATTGTGGATTGCCAAGGGTTTAAAATTGGTGACAACAAATTTATATTTAAACAAGTGGCCATGATCGATTGTACCACGTTTTGGATATCAAAAGCTACGCATTTGCTATTTAAACCACCCCATGCTTTTGATTTATTGTGTGAAAAAGACCGTAAACAAACCCAGTGGATTGAAAATCATAGGCAACTAGACTGGAATCAGGGAACCATTTCCTATAAATATTTGGACGTGGTCATGAAAGCACACTTGTCCTCGGCCAATGTGGTATTTGTGAAAGGTAATGAAAAACGTCAATGGTTGCAACCATTTTTGGCGTCTTACTGCCAATGTATCGACCTCATGGAGTTGGGCTGCCCCTCCCTGCAAACGCTCATGGATTCTTGTTCCTGTGGCAACATTACCCATACAGCCCTATCACATGCGTGGCATCTCTTTCATTGGTTAACCACCCATGCCTGCTGGGAGTTGTTGAACAAAATTATAACTCAAGATTTACCTGTGAATGACGCCAGTGAGATTTCTACAAGCGACGTGTAAACATCTACAGCACGTAATACCATGGAGAAAGGCAATGCTACGGACAAAGCCATCGGCAAGTTCTTTGTGTGCAAAAAGAAACTAGACAGTTTTACCAAAGAGGAACTCTTGGCGCTGCCCAAGTCGTTCATTTATTATGTGGCCGCCAACGCGGTCAAAGAAATCTGGCAACATGTACCAAAATCATGGACTCAAGACCCTGTGTTGAGTGAATTGCAACCCTGTACGGATTACGATCACCATAAGCAAGTGGCCATGGCAAAAATACCGTCTATGCGTCAGTGTGCGACTTGCCAGCTAGTGAAACTGTATCACGGTCATAAAAGTCCGTGTAAAGACTTTGTTGAATCATTCCACGGGTGTCATGGCGAGAAAAAGCAACAACAACAACAACAAACACAAACATCGTCCACAGAGGAGGAGGAAGACCAAACCTTTTTACCATCGATGGAAAAGGATATGCCAGACCTGTACTGGCAATGGCGTCATTGACAAAGTAATTCAATACCTACCTTTTGAAATCCATCTTCCAGGTTATCGTTTTTGCGGCCCTGGAACTCGTCTCGAAAAACGTTTACAACGTGGTGATGTACCCATTAATCTTTTGGATCAAGCATGCAAGGAACATGACCTTTCTTATCGCGATAGTCATCCTGGTTTAAGACATGTGGCAGATAAATTGTTATTGAAGAAATCTAAACAACGTTTCACATCCAGTGATGCCTCAGTGGGTGAAAGAATGGCAGCCCTAATTGTCATGAGTGCCATGAAAGGAAAGTTGATGATGCATGGACATAAACATTAAGGAGTGAGGAATTGGGATTTGTTTGTATTCTATTTTTCTTTTGTCAATTCACTATGACTATGAAATAAAAACAAAGGTTTGACAGAGCACGATGTTTTGTGTTTTTATTATTTATAAAAAACCATGATGTTGATGGCTGATTTCTCATTTTCACATTTCACACATTGCCATTTTGCTAATTTGCAATTTACAGTTTTTGAAAACGTTCGTTTTGATGATATGGATTTTTCCATTTTGCTGATGACACTTTTTAAACAATGACCGTTTGAAGTTTTTGAATTTTCATATTTCACATATGGCCATTTCCAGTTTTTTTTAAATGTTCGTTTTAAGTTTTGCGTTTTTGGTGATATGGAAACATGGATTTTCCATTTTGCTGTTTTCATATTTTTTCCATTTGGTGTATGTCGAAAGTTGAGATTTGACAATGATGTTGATGCGAGTGCTTGACCTTGATAATACTGCAATGTGCTGATGTGTGTTTGGAGAAACGTCGTGGTCTACGACTACTGCAGGTAAGACTGTTTTTACAAAAATAATGTCTTTTGACTGCCACATTTCAATGAAAAAACGAAACTATTGAAAACAAAATGAGTATATAAGTGACCATTTACCCCCTCCCCACCCACCCACCCTACCTCACCGTGTTTGCTCTGGTCAACCATACACATCAGCTTTCTCTTTCCACTCATACATTCACACCTGTCTTTGGGAACAAACACAACCACTTTATTTATTCCCAAAAGCACATTCTCGACATGCACACTCATCCCAAAAGAACTTTTTTATTTGATCATTTACATTACGAAAAATAATTAAATACTAGTTATTAAAGTTACTAAAAATCTTACTTATTTCATATTTACAAAAAAAACTCAACTTTGTACAGCGTTAAAAGAATCATACTATTTACCAATCAAAAAAATTTAAAAAAATAAGGTTGCATAGAACTTTTTTAAAGAGCAAAAGGTCCAAGTGGATTGCCACTATTTACAAAATCTACTATTTACAATGACAAAAAACAATATTTACAAAATACTAAATCTACAAGTTACATAAAGCTATGTCACATAAACGATTAAACAGTGAAATCACACCTCCTCCTCCTTGCGATCATAACCCCAGGGCAGGCTGGTGAGCAGGTCATCAGCCCACACACGTTTGTTATCCATGGAGGCGAGGGTGCGTTTTCTCTGTTCCACAAGATACAAATGATGGTTGCTGGATTGTATCCTGCACTGTGTATGAGACATAGCTTTGCCAGTGCGTAAAACCGCTAGGTAATCGTCTACACGTAGCGATTTTACCACTGCTCTACCTACACCTTTTGCTCTTTTGGCTTCCTTACAGTCGAGTGTGCGGTAAGCATACATTTTCGAAGCCAAACCTACGAATTCCGTCATAATGGAATCACCGCATTCATCTTTTAAAACGCCCATTTTCTTCTTGTTTTTTAGGGGCAGCTGAAACACGTTGTCAGCACTATAGCAAGAGGTGTCGAACCAGTCACTATGTTGCCTCATGACGTCATAGGGGTTGCAGTGGCGAATGTGGTAAATGAATGAGTCCGTGTCCATATACAAAAGAGAGACGTCCTCAAAATGGCGTTTCGCAAACTCATAGTGGAATCGATACATGACCGATTTAGAAAAGTCTAAAATGACTTGACCCAAGTAAATGGGTTTATCCATGGTCACGCTGGTCTTACTCATTTCAATAGTAGCCAAATCCTCATCGATAATTTTGATCGATTTGAAATTTGGCTTGGCAATGTACCGCCGGGCACCCCACTGCCCCTCCCAGACATTCACCAATTTAATGTCACGGTATTTGCGGACATTCTCCATAGACTTGCCATAGATGCAGTTGTTCATTAATTTAAAAAAATTAATTTCAAACTGCTGTGTTGCCATTTGTCGGTGCTCTGTGTTGAGTCGCATGTATGGCTCAAGCCATGCTTTTTGAGCAAAAGAAATACCCCTGTGGATTTTCTTCAACACCAAGCCTTGGGCGAGGCATTGCACTAACATTTGTATATGTACCACATACCGATTTTTGTTGTAAAGTGTGCCCATGAGTTTTTCAATTTTCACTTTACTGTAAGGGGGAACCATTTGCTCAAGGCAGAATGGGAAATCGGCATGTTCATCATACAAGGATGAGGGATATTCAATATCCACTTCTAGCACATATCCACGGCCTGTTTCTTGGCTAGCCATGTTCACATCAAATTCTGACACTTGTTTGTCTGTCAGCCAAGCAAACTTCCCATAGGGCAAAGGCTGACTCATGGCGTAACCGTACAAATTATTCACGTCATAGTACATTAAGTACGATTCTGGTTTGTCTAGTGAATAATCAGGCATGTAGACATTGTTCGCTTCAGCATGGCGTTGGTTAAGCGACACAAAGCCGCCACGAATGCCCTTTTCAAAAAATAGAACCATGTCTACATCAGTGAGTAAATCCAATTCCACTTGAGTGTATTTCAAAGCGGCATCGAGAGCCCAGGACTCGTGTAATAGTGAGCCGGGTCAAGACCGTAAATGTGTTGACACAAGTTACGGAATTTTTCAAACACATCAGTGAGCAGCAATACATCCAGTTTTAGGTAATGCAAAGCATATTCACTTAGCGTGTTCATGCCAAACACTCGCCAAACTTGACATGCATGTGCATAGTCTTCATCGGAAATGGTACTGCGTGTTAGTTTGGAGTAAAACTTCTCTTGTGGTGGGAGTTTTCTTTGCTTTAACACGTCCCAGCTGTTGCAGAAATCATACGGGAATATACCTTTCCGAATGCACAACTGAAATTGCTCAGGATCATTAAAATGCATTCTAGTATTTTTTAATTCCTCCTCATTCAAGCCATTCACAAGGCTGTCTAGCGAGGACGCCATAAACTTAAAGGAATCCAAAAATCGAATGCTAAAGTCGCCCAACCACCATGTCAGGGCCGTAAAACGCTCATGGTTTTGGGGAATAATGGTAAACGAGCCCTTGTTGACATGGTCCAATTCACGAATCAAAAACTGAATGTCATAATTCGCCAGATTGTGGAAAAAGACAGCGATGAAACGAGGAGCTGGAAAGTTCAAGTTGCATTTACTATGCGCAGCTCCACGAAACTCCCCTGTAAAATGCGAGTGGTCTCTGACTTTTTCCTCTCTATTTAAAATAGGCTTTTCGCAAATATGGCATGTCGTGGCATGCTCATACTGCTGCTGCTGTTCTGGAGATAGGCTCATGGATACTGGGTGGTCCAGTAATTCCTGTACATCATGAGCCAACTTGACAAGTTCATCCAAGAACCATTTGGCACAATCTGGCCCCTCACGGTATTTGTAAACGGATTGTGTGGGGTCATAGGCACACACCACATTAAATCCAATGGCAAAGGGTTCATGTTTTTGAATGGGTGTGGTTGAGCTCATGGAGGGATCTGGTTCACATCCCGCCATGGGTGTGGTGAGAGCTTCAAAATCTGCATATACCACATAGGGGACAGTGTCATGCTTGTGAATGTCCTTAAACTTTAACACAGCCTTGTCCCCTTGTGGCAATATCAGTCTCACCGCTTCCTGAGTAACACAATCTACCCTATGACGTTCTAAGAGTGTAGGGGTTGTAAAATATTGCAAGCAACGATCACAAATATGTTTTTTACCATCATGTTT
This sequence comes from Meconema thalassinum, assembly GCA_946902985.2. Taxonomy (NCBI): domain Eukaryota; kingdom Metazoa; phylum Arthropoda; class Insecta; order Orthoptera; family Tettigoniidae; genus Meconema; species Meconema thalassinum. The sequence continues at coordinate 2,092,447,698 of OX336388.2, read as the reverse complement.
GGACATTTGACTGCTTAGCAATCTACTCAAGCTTTTAATGAGGCAATAGTGATTCACCTCTCCATAAGATAAATATAAAAGATGAATGTGGTGTCGTTTCGGTTCTTTTGTGGCATAAAGAGGACCCACAATCTCATCACCATCATGACCATACACCATGAACGAAAAGTCCTGGTTGTCTTGTTCAAACCTATGGATCTCGGTTAAGTCCATAGGGAACGACACTCGAGTTAAATTTAAAGTTTGTTTTAATTCATCAAACTTGGCCTTGTACATTCCTGGTCGACAACCATTATGTTGTGCTGGCTGCAAATACGCAGCCACAGCCCACAGAAAACATTCATCATCAAAATTTTCAATATTCACCACAGCCTTTTTCGAAGCTATTGCTGGCGGTGTTTTAATATAGCTAGACCCAGCATTCAACGGGTTGAATTGACAAATGTTGATTTGTAAATGATGAATTTTGTCTAAGGCTAGACCACTCGGTCCTTGTTGCAGTTTATCAAATTTTGATAGCAAGGCATTCACCACGTGGGTTTCATACCACTGTTCCAAATTATGGGCTATGAATAGCTCTTGCATTTTACTGCAAATATAAAATGTCTCTTTATGCTCTACGTCCTTTTTTTTATATATGAAATCGCACACCAGTTCTGTATTCACCTTTAAAGCCGTATGCAACCTTTGCGCTGTGCAAATTTCAATTTTAAAAATTTCAAAACAAGATTCTAAAAATTCTTTGGGAATCAAACTTTTTCTAACATTGACTACGCGGCCAGAGCACACACGTGATTTGAAACAACTGTTTAGAGGTTCCCAAGTTAGGCTATCGGTAGCAGTAGCAAATGACATTATTTTAGAAAGAACACTCTCACCTGAGTTTTCAGCTGTAGACTGCTTGACAATGGTCCCAAACACACACGTTCCTGGTTATTAACAAAGGTCAAGCGTTTTCCAACACTCTAAAAAGAAATAAAATAAACCACCATAAGTATATCCATTCCATATAGTTTATGTATTTCATAAACAAAACAAAATCAAACAGGTTATATTATATAATAAAACAAATCTCACCTTGACGTGTAATGCTTTGCTATATTCCCGTCTCGTGGGCTAGTGTGGAAATGGTTTTCTTTTCAATCTGTCTGTCTTTCTCTTTCTTTAATATATATTTCCCACAGACACACGACAAGTAGGCTATACACGTTATCTGCAAACAAATAAATAAATAAAATCATTAATTACCTAATCAATAAATAATTGCATGTATTTATATAAAAATCTATAAATATATAAATGAATAAATATATACCTACCCCACAACAAGGTTAAGTATTTTCCACCAACACCAAAACTGTTAAACAAGACCAGGGGTTTCATGCAACGCAATGTGTTCAAAGGTAGTCACTTAAGTGAGCGTGGAAATGATAACAACATGTCTTTATATATGCTATGTTGCATGTATAATCTTTTTTTTCCCATGCTTTGAACATTCTCTTATCGTGCACGTGGACAGCTAACGTCCCAGGCGAACACCTGTGCCGGATCAAATTTCACATGAACTTGCATTTTGTCACGTACGAAGCAAAACAGGATGTGACTTGTTAACAGTTATCGCGCACGTGGACAGATAACACCCAAGCGAACACCTGTGAAAGATCAAATTTCACATGGACTTGCATTTTGTCACGTACGAAGCAAAACAGGATGTCACTGGTTTAGCGTGCCTGTGGTTTCACAAATGTGTGTGCACGCCTTTCACACTCCCCTGCCACCACGATGGTCAGATTATTTCACCTTCAAGCGTCTTGGTCATTTTTTCCATTGCACTTGTTGTCAAGTCAGATCAATGCCTTCCAATAAGCTCAAATGACCTTCACCTCCTGTAAGTTTGTTTTCTGTACTCGCTTCGACCAACATAGAATCAAGTTCTCATCACCGTTTACACGTTAAAGGTAAAATATCAGAAAACGCATGCTCGTTCTGTCATACACCGACCAGCCGAAATAGCGATTGTTCTATTAAGCATGGTCCTTGTGGTTAGCGACAGGTTCGTTGAAAAACACACACACACACACACACCCAGCCGTATCGTCTCTCTCAACCACCACGCTTCATGGTCATTATAAACAGGTAAAGAAAAAAAAACAGTTTTTTTTTCAATGTGTACGGCGTTAGTCCCTTTGCGAATTTTTTTTTTGGAAAACAATATCTACCACACTCGAAAGGGGGGCGTTATCCCGAGTCCTAGGACACCTCGTACACGTCTCTAGCGTTATTGATTCGTGAGATATCGGCAAAAATCACAAAAAACACGTGTTTACCCCAAAATCGCGTTTCCAAATTTTTTTTAAATATAACGTGTGGTCCTTAGCAAAGAGGACGTCAGCCCGAGTCCTTGGACCCCTCGTTCATGCCTCTAGCATGATTGGTTCGCGAGATATAGCAAAAAGTTCAAAATCACGGTTTTACCCCAAAAAGACCGTGTTTCCAAATTTTCATCTTTTCGACACCGACATTCCCGTAAAGAGCGCAACGAGACGAAAAAAACGAATCCAAGCACGCCCTCCTAGCATGGCTCCTTCCATTCCAAGGTCGCAGGGGCTCACAACTTGCTAAGTGGAGCAGCTCCCCCTTACCACACTACTACAGGTTTTCATCCTAGAGACTTGACATTTATTTTGGGGGTAGAGGGGGTAGGGATCATTGATTTACGTTAAACAATTTTTTTTGTAGAGTTCCTAGTTTCCAAAATATAGGATTTTCAAAATTCGAGTGTTTTCAAAAAAACATAAAAAGTAAAAAAGTTTTATTATAGAAAATAAAGGTCATAAAGACCATTCGTTTGAGCCATGGCACAACGTTCTATCCTGTTTGGTTTTCAAACTATCGCCTATTTTCGAAAACAAAAAAAAAACAAAAAAAATTTCAAAAATATAACGAGTAGTCCATAGCAAAGCCCCCGTCATTCCGAGTCCAACGACACTTTATTCGTGAATCTCCGACAACGGGTTCGGGAATTATCGGCTCGCATTGGGAGTAGTGGTGGGGGGAGTTAGAACTGTCATCACTCCACTACTAAGAATGTAATGAGCAGTCAGCCCGGTAATCAGCATTCGGTGGACACACCGGAGCCCCGCAATGAGCATTAAACTACGCCGATTGATATTGGTCTCTGTGCATTGTTGAATTTCGGCAAGCTCTTCTTGCGGGTACTCGATCAGCTTGATTCCTGGTCATGGTTTTGCTATTGCATTATGTTTGCTTCACTCCCCTGTACACGAACAACTGCCAATGCCATGTAGGAGAGAACCACATTCATAACTGAACACATTGGGACCATCAAACCCTTGCACATCCGCGCCTGCGCAATAATCCTACAATTGGACGTCACTTCTATACCATATTGTGGAACGGAGGGAGTAGAATTTAACATATACGCATCGTCAAACCTTTAGTGCCGTCCTTGGCGTCATGGACGACACCGATTATTTTAGGAATCGCGACATATACTACATTCAAAATAAATTTAATTCAACTTTAGTTAAAGAAAATAAAAAAAGATAAATACCCACCTGCCACGTACCCATATACGAACTCTAAAATTCATTCTGTCACTAATGTGTGTACTCCCGTTATATTTAGGTTTTATTATTTAAATTGTTTGTGAAGATGATGAAAGGTTGATCTGATCTGATCTTTCTTCGGCTTTTACCAATTAATTGGGGGTAATCGGAGCCAACCAGGCTCATTTTTGTTTTTGGCCGGGGATTTAAGGCCGGATGCGCTTCCTGACGCCACGTGATTTTTCAGTTGGAAAACTCCACCCCTCCGGGTGAAAGACGAGCAGCTATGCCACTGCGCCATCACTACAGTATCCCCGAAGATAATGAAAGGTTGTTGATGCTTATTTCAGGGACTGGGACATCTTGGTCATATAGCCTTGTGTATGTGTGTGTGAGTGTGTGTGTGTGTGTGTGTGGAATTTGTGTGATAACCTGTGTTATTGAGATGACTGTATTAGTATGTGAATTTGTAAATTAGGGATAGGATTGGGAAGGACGTTGCCGTGGCCTTAAAATTAGGAACCATCTCAGTATTTGTCAATGCTGAAAGGAACACAGTGATAAGTGCCTTGTGATGTTTGCGTGTCTAATACACGTCATAATGGCTGAAGGCCACCACTTTCCATAGTCAACAAGTAGACGGGAGCCTATTTGCATAAGAATAGCCTATTGTTGGCGTATCCAAAATCTTCTCACCTCACTGTAATAAAAACTCACGAGTGTAAATTGCTGTTAGCCTATGTTTATCTCATTGCGTGACTGCTCTGTAAAGTGGTTTCACATCTGATGCGCTGCTACTCCAACCTAAAGATCACACCCCCTTTCTTGAAGCATAAAGAAATAGTCGTCATCTATCGTGCCGAGCAGGCATGACTTGAAGGGATCCCAAATAAACAATATGGACTGTAATTTTAATAGCACATGCCAGAGTCATATGTTAAGTGTGCGTATGGGCCGACATTGCCGTGCCGTACCGTGGGGTCTTGAGAAAAAAATCTGGCGAGCTCCGGCTGTGGGGATGGAAATAGAACAGGGGTGTACAGCCAGACGCAATATAAATTAGTAGACACTTCATTAGTGGCTTAGTAGTTAGTGTCTGTACCCTCCAGCACTTACTAATGTTAGATCCAAAACTATGTTGAGAGAGCCCTGGCAATTGTAAGCTATTTAATATAAAGGTACCTCAATCGATCTTACGCATTTAATAATCTTCTTCTTTATAAGGTGGGGGGGGGGGCGTGGAGACACAGCGGTCAAGGGGCTGACCTCTCACCACGGCGGACCGGGTTCGATTCCCGGTCAATGCCTGTGAGACTTTCAAAGAGAAATGCCATATCCTGTGGTTCCGATTCCACGTAAAAAGGAGGTCCCGTAGCTTATGATCTCGGGATTAACGGTCACGTAAATCTGCAATCTTCCTTCCTTCTTTATTAGGAATCTTCTACAGTACAGTAGTTTTCCTTCAACCCAAAAATACTCTACTCCTCCACAAATGTCAGTCATCAGCATCTTCATCGGTTAAGCCTCCGGTAGTCATGCTTCTTTTTACATTTAATAACTATAGTAATAATATTAGGCCCAGATCTAATAATAATATATTAAAACTCACTTCTGTGAACATTTTACCTCTGATTATATAGCAATGGAAATACGGGGGTTCAATTTTCACTGATATTCACCTTTTTCAATTTTTGATAGGATCGACGTTGGTAACATAACTGCATTTGCTATGTGACAGAATACCCGGAATGGGGTATACTCAGCCCCATGAGGCTGAATTAATAAGATTTGATTCGAACCTCAGCCATCATAAAAGCGGATTGTCTAATTCTGTCCCAGACTAATGCTGGGTGGTACCTATATTATTGCCTGGGCCGTCTCCTTCCCGAATTCTCTCCCCCAATTAAAAATGCACACACATGTAGAGCAGTCACAAAAACACAGGTTATCAGACAGATTCCACTACCACACACAGGGGTACTGGGCTACGTGATCAAAATGTCGCAATGAATAAACAACAACAACAACGTTTGAAGAGTAGGTCCACTAGTCGCTTGTTAATTTTTTTTTGTATTTGCTTCATTTACGGGTTTGGAGATTTCGGTCATCAGCCTCGTGTACTGGGCTGTATGTAGAATTGGTGTGATAACCTTTATTAATGTGGTGTCTTTTGAAGTGTAATTTCTTCGTTATTGAGTCTAGGATTTGGAAACGGGTGATCATGACATTACGTTAAGGAACTATCCTGTCATTTGTTTGGAATAGAAGCGGGAAGATGGAAAACCATTTCTAGGATAGCTGAGGTAAGAATCGGACCCACATTATCTTAGTTTTTGCCTCACAAGGAGCAGTTTATCCAGGCTCCAACCGTCAAATCAGAATTGAATTTCCTGTCAGAGCCAGGAATCGAACCCGAGACTATTGGGAATGGAGTCTGAATACCTACTCTAAGACCTCAATAGGCTGCACTAGCCACTTGTGTTCATGTGTCAACATGAAGATGGTTGTCACAGCCTACGTATTGTCACCCCTGAAACTGACACCATTGGATCTTGCCAAGCGCCGCTGTGTATGTGTGTGTGTGAGAGAGACTTTTTACAACATGAAATAAATCTCGTACAACTAATAAACTCAATACAAGGAGTAATTTGTCGCTAATGAATATCATACTTCATTTGATTGCAGTGCAATTTGTTAGGCCATCAATCTGAGCTCTGTCACATTAATGGAGTGTAGTGCATTGTAACTCTTTGTATATGACTGTTTGTAGTACTTGCCACGGTAGGTGAGTGGTTATCGTGACGGACTGCCAACCCCCAAGCTTGCAGGTTCACTCCTTGCCGTGGTAAGTGAGTTTTGAAAGGCGACAAAAATCACGATACGCATGTTATACATTGTTTGCATGTTAAAGAAACCATTTGAATTCAGTAGGCCGTGTTCATAATGGCAAATTAATCTCGGGATTTTCCGCCAACACAAAAAGTTCCTCCTGTTAGGTAGATTTCTTTAGAAAGCTAACTATTGCAATGGGTCCCATGTTTCGACTTCCGGAAAATTTCGACATATCTTCGCGTTTCACATCCCCCAGACCCCAAAACCACCGTCAGTTCAAAAGTTTATATATAATTTATGTATATATGTATATATATATATATATATATATATATATATATCAGTTTCTTGTGGACACGATAACTGCCGTAATTTTGCACCAATCACTTTGAATTTTTTAAAAAATATGTATCCCTATAAAATCTCGGTCGAGTTCGTTAATGGGCAAAATCGGTCAAAGGGGGTAAAAATGGGGGGCTTTTTTCGAAAAAGTGAAATATCGCTATAACTCTCTTAATACATGAAATATCGAATCCCTTCAAAGTTCATAATATGTGTCGGATAAGTGCCAAAAATTTATGTCAAATAAGTTTTTTGATAGCACCAACCATTGACCAAAGGGGTGGGAAAAAGTGGGTTTTTCGGGAAACATTAATCATATCTCTGTTAATAGGCACAATATCAAAACCGCACAAAATGGACAATATTCCACCAATAATTACCTAAAACTTTTGTCTGAAAGAATTTTTGATATGACCCACCATTACGCCACGGGGTGAACAAAATGATTTAAATTATAAGAAAATGCCAAGTGCCAAGAGAGGTTGCCATGACAACTTTACTTTTAATTGATAAGGATGACCATCAGCAGTTGCTATGACAACGCCACTGCACGAGATCACATTCAGTTTTCATATGTCAGTGGGAAGCGACTTCGGTATCGGAACTGGTAGCATGCTGAACTTCTATGCCCAAGGTCGCGGGTTCAAACCCGGCTGAAGTCGTCGGAATTACTAAGAGCGCTAAAAAACCTGAGTTTGCTTTCCTTCGGAGGGGAAGTTCCAACGTTCGTTGCGAGTTGCTGATTGAGGTGGCATCTAGTAGCCAAGTTCACAGCTAGGTGTCGTTGACGGCAGTATTTTAGGTAGATTTCATTAGAAAGCTAACTATTGCAATGGGTACCATGTTTCGATTTCCGGAAAATTTCGACATATCTTCGCGTTTCACATCCCCCAGACCCCAAAACCACCGTCAGTTCAAAAGTTTATATATAATTTATGTAATATATGTATATATGTATATCAGTTTCTTGTGGACACGATAACTGCCGTAATTTTGCACCAATCACTTTCAATTCTTTACCGAATATGTATACCCATAAAATCTCGGACGAGTTCGTTACTGGGCTAAATTGGTCGAAGGGGATGAAAATGGGGGACTTTTTTTTTTCGAAAAATGAAGTATTGCTATAACTCTCTTAATATGTGAAATATGGAATCCGTTCAAAGTTCATACTATGTGTCGGATAAAGCTCAGAAATGTATGTTTGAAACGTTTTTTGATAGCACCAACCATTGACCAAAGGGGTGGGAAAAAGTGTTTTTTTCGGGAAACATTAATCATATCTCTGTTAATAGGCACAATATCAAAACCGTACGAAATGGACAATATTCCCCTAATAATTACCTAAAACGTTTGTCTGAAAGAATTTTTGATATGAGCCACCATTGCGCCAAGGGATGAGAAAAATGATTTCGGAATTATAAGAAAATGCCAAGAGCTATCAGTGGTTGACATGGCAACACTACTAAATTGATGAGGGATGAGCCATCAGACGTTGCCATGACATCTGACTAAGTGTGAAGCGGCTTCGGTGACGTAACTGGTAGCATGCTGAACTTCTATGCCCAAGGTCGCGGGTTCAAAGCCGGCCAAAGTCGTCGGATTTTCTAAGAGCGCTAAAAATCCCTCAGTAAGCTTTCCTTTGGAGGGGAAGTTTCAACGTTCGTTGCGAGTTGCTGATTGAGGTGGCATCTAGTAGCCAAGTTCACAGCTGGGTGGCGTTGACGTTAGTATCTGGTAGCAACATTAGGAACTACTGCTTGAAATTTAGCGTCTGCATTCCTTACCTGAATTACAGACTAATACAGCTATCACAATTCACACCGTTTATCAGACAGATTCTACACTCACCCAAAGTACACGGGGTTATATGACCGCGTTGTCGCAGCCCCTAAACTGAGGAACCAACCAACATCTCTGCGGGAGATATAATTTTGCGTGAAGAAGTAACAGACCGTTACATAGTTACACATCAGTGTCGAAACCTTGCATAAGGACAGTGTGACCACAAGTATAACAAGTAGTTCCGTGAAGAACTGTACAGCCTATTTTCATATATCCTGCTCATGTTAATTGCCTCTATCAACATACAAAATTTCAGTTTAATTGCTGTAACAGATTCGTAGATATTGAGAACCGCCTAAATATTTCAGATGGTCGCCAGGTTGGATTTTTATTTTTGTACTATTATATTAAGATTATTGTGTAAGTGTGGTATTCAAACTTCAATCGCATGATTACAACACAAGAAGAAAAAACGAGATTTTAAAATTACGCACAGCAGCCATCTTGTGATTATGCAAACAATTGAAATAAATTAGATGCCAGTGGATCAACATTTGTGTAAGCATTTAAAACGTGCAACGTTTCATGGCACTCGGATAGTTAATTCGCGAGAAACATCCATTTAAATATTTATACTTCGCGTCGCCGCCATGTTGGATTCGTGCTCACCAGGTTACTGAAAGTCCTATAGGTGAACATATGTTCATAGTCTCTATGAACATAAAAATTTCCGTTTGGTTGCTGTAAAAGATATATATATATATTGAGGACCGTCTAAATATTACGGAAGCTTGCTATTTAGGATTGTTATATGTATAGGCCATAGAGTTATGTACCATTCAAGGTCACTTACTGCCTAGGTTCATTATTCAAACTTTCACTTCGATCGCATGATTACGACACAAGAAATATAAACTTAATTTTAAAATTTCGCACAGCCGCCATCTTGAGGTTATGTAAACAATTGAATTAAATTAGATTGCAGTACATTACAATCTGCAAAATCATTTACTGTACCACATTTCACTGCGCTCAGAGAGTTAACTAACGAGAAAAGTCTATTAAAATATTTCAAATTCGCTTGGTCACCATGTTCGTTTTGTACTTTACAGGTTTATGAATTATACATAGGTAAACTTGTATCAGTACCCTTTATCACTGTACAAAATTGCAGGGTGATATCTGTAATAGTTTCGGGGATATAGAATGTCAGTGAAATATTTCGCACAGCCACCATTTTGAGGTTATGTAAACAATTGAACTAAATTAGACTCCAGTGCATTGCAATGTGTATAAATATTTGCTGTACCAAGTTTCATTACGTTTGGATAGTTAAATCGTGAGAAAAGTCAATTTAAAAGTCTCCAATTCGCTTGGCCGCCATGTTGGTTATGTAGTAATCAGGTTTTTGAAAGTTTCATAGGTGAACTTCTAGTAGTACCCTTTATCACAGTACACAATTTCAGGGCGATATCCGTTATAGTTTCGGAGATACTGAATGCTAGTGAAATATTTCGCACAGCCGCCATGTTGGATTGGTGAGACGTAACAAAATTCGATGGGCACGGTCGACGTCGCCGCGAATAGTGCTATGAACTTACCGAGTTTCACTGAAATCGCTCCAGCCATTTAGATTTTATTAGGGGGGGGGGACACACACACACCTCACACACACACACACACACACACACACGCACACACACATGGACAAAAGGTGATCTCATAAGCCTATTTTTTCAAAATTGAAAATAGGCTAAAAATGGACTCCAAATGACAAGAAGGTTACCGTCCCCGTAAGACAATAAAATGTTAAAAATATGTTTAAAATGAAGAAAAACAAAGTTAACTAATCTCCAATTATAAAATACTTTCACGCGATAAATGAGGTCTGATCCTTCTACGAAAACCTGCATATTCTGCCTATTTTCGCCTATCTCCAAGTTTGTCCGGTGTAATCTACCTCCGCCTTCCGGCGTGCCGAGAGGACTTCTTATTTTTACTAGAAAGCGCTATTGTGCCAAGGAGCTTAGATATCTAACCTCCTTGACTTTCATAGCGTTCCAAGGAGAGATAAAATTCGACATGCAAGCTGCCCTCGGGCGTCGATTAACAAAGCTTGCACCCGGCACCAAGGCCATACGATATTATTATTATTATTATTAGTGCTCAATGGTCTGGCAAATGGGGTTATTTGCACTAGCAAAGAAGGTTGAACTTGTACGTGACATGATGTCTCAGTAGACTTCGTATGAACGACACCCAACAGATTTCTTTTCGGATTGAATATAACAAAATGTGGCCTATAATTATTGGTTGGTTGGTTATTAAGTTTAGGAGCTGCGACAACGCGGTCATGTAGCCGCGTGTACTTTGGGTGTGTGTAGAATCTGTCTGATAACCGGTGTTAATTCTGATGACTGTATTAGTAGGTTCTATCTGTTTTTTTTTTTAAATTTATGTTCATACTGCAACTTAGAATTTTTCAAATAGTTCCTTCTTTTGCCGCCAAGCGCCACCGTCAACGACTACTAGGCCAAGTTCAGAACTTAGCTAACAGACGACACTGCAGTCGGCTCTTGACAATGAACGTAGAAACCTAAGAGCGTAGTTTACATTCTTAACCTATCCAGTTTAGCTTCACACAGGTGTATTTAGTGGAAGTTTTTAACATGCCATAAATCTATGACAAGGGACCGCCGGCTTTACTTCCCCACCGAAGGAAGGCATACTGAGGGATTTTTAACGCTCTTAAAAAATCCGACGGCTTTGGCCGGGTTTGAACCCGCGATCTTGGGAATTGAAGCTCAGCATGCTACCTACTACGCCACCGAGGCCGCTTGTATAATTATTATCGTGTTCTACATTGTGGCCTTAGTAATCGAAATTAATGCTTTTCAGTTGGTTAACACGACTGTACCCAATTGTAATGAGTTTTTCCCTAAACCTGAAAAAAAATTACATTGGATAAATAAGTACATAAATTCACTTGAATGACCAGTTTCGATCGTCAGGCGATCATCGTCAGATCTTTTACACTTTGGCTATTAAATCTATGTCTACGAGAATGTAGGTAATGGTATTTCCAATATGTACGGGCTGTTCAACTACAATGGTTATGGGTGTTAGTGCCAGGAGTGTCCGAGGACAGTTTCGGCTCGCCGGAGGTGCTTCAAGCGGACACCCATGGCGTGAGCAACAAGTTCCGTTCAATTTCAAGTAGTTCTAACGTTCGCCACCAGATGTCACTGACACCTAGTGGTGAACGTTGGAACATTGATAGAGCGTTTCAACGATATCTGACCTATAAATGTAGCTTCACACAAGTTAAGTTAGTGGAAGGATCTTTTACATGCCAAAAATCTATGGCATGGGAGGGCCGGCTTTACTTTCGTCCAAAGGAAGGCATACTGAAGGATTTTAACGCTCTTAAAAGATCCGACGACTTCGGCTGGGTATGAACCCGCGATCTTGGCCACAGCAGTTCAGCATGCTACCATCTACGCCACTGAATTCGCTAACTACAATGATAATAAATACCCACAGGTTAATGTCTACTAGTGGTTCATTGCGAAAGTTGGTAGTAGGACAACTCATTGAGTCAACCGTGATAATTTAAATGGCAGTCCTCATTATTTGGCCTGGAACGAAGCGAGACTAGATGGGTTTGACGTCTCTTCTTTCCTGTTAGACTTTGACAGAGGTCAAATTGTCCAGATAAGAGACTCTTTCTCAGGGAAATTGACACAGTACAAATACTCTTGCGCCGGAAAAGGGAAAATACATTGACGGTAGCAAATCATTTGCATGGACAGGGATAACAGAATTCCATCTTGGCCATGCAGAGGAATTAAGAGAAGGAATAATTAATCTGTCAGAAAAATTCGTGTAAATGACTCGTTTCAGAAGTGATTTTGGGTCTTCTGGTGCTTTATTCTTAACTACTAGATTATCCCCGTATTGCGGGTACCATTTTCACAATATAAACGATAAGAAGGGCAAACAATGGGAAGCTCAGCTTCTGTACGCTAATAGAGACACCACTTCTTTGTACAAGAACTTTGAGCAAAAAACGAGATTCTTGTTACACAAAAGAGCCTACATAATTAAAAGTAGAAACTAAGACATTTCCTTGGTAAGTGGTTGCCCATTTGTTAATGTGTCCTTAATTCTTTCTCACAAATACACCCTTAAAACAACTGTAATGGGAAAAAGAACATCGAAGGCCTTATCCAAACAATAATGAAAATAATAATAATAATAATAATAATAATAATTTTAGCACTAACATATTAATCCGATGGACTTAACGATGATCACATGTGAATCATCAAGAACTCACCCAAATCCGATCTCTCAGATGACACGACGCCTTATTACAAATAATCTCCAGAACGTGTGCTGAAAATCGAAGATCGCATTATTCAATGTGACTAAAAAACTCCTCATAAAATACCACATTCAGTAGAATCGATACCTGTTGAACACCATCAAGAAAAAGAAAGCAAAATTCATGGGACACATACTCAGACATGACACTCTCCTCCAGGTAAGTTTTGAAGGAAACATTTTAGGAAAGAAACCAAGGGGACGACCAAGACCATCGTATCTCAAGAACATTGTCAAGGAAATGAAATGTGACTCATATGTCCACATGAAAAGAACTGCTGAAGGCCGTAAGAAATGGCTGCAACGACGAGACTTTTAGCCTTTAGAAGCTAATGATGATGATGTCTTTATCTTACAAGAAGAATTAACACACGTACTTGATTGACATTGCTGTTGCGAGTGACCATAATATCAATCATAAATATAGAGAGAAGATTCAGAAATATGCTCCAATAGCTATGGAGATCGAGAGAATCTGGAGGCAAAAAAAATGACAATCGTTCCCTTCCGTCACAAAAGCTGCAAATCTGAAGACCTGCAGCATTGTTAGAGGATTTTTGAATACTTACTAGGATTTCTTTGGACACCTATGTGAAATGAAGACGTGGCAGATGGCATTGCTGTATGAATACTGACAAACATTCATGGTACCTTACATAGTTTGATCAAGAAACAATCAGAACGCTAGAAAATTACAAGTCATGAGGAGCTGGAGCGCGCGGTGAAAGGAGGGAGCTGGCTGGATGACGTCACGCTCGCCGAGTCGTTGCCATCTCGTAACTCCAGAGCTCTCCAGTGAACTCAGTAGTCACTACACATGCACCAAGCGGTACTATGACGTCACTCACCACAGTGCATTCTCGGTACATTTCGTGACGTCGCCGTAACGTAACGACGATCATTTAAAATAATAATAACATGCCCACAGCTACCATGGAATAGATGATTTTATTTGGAGGTACTTAGGTGATCTACGGTACTCTTCAATTTCGATGTTCCAGTTTGCACTGTTGTCGGGCAGAGAAATTGCATCTCTATTGGATGACCTGTGGTTGAGATTTCATTATTTATGTTTTATATCGTCGAGCTTTGACGAGCCAACAGCCCGACGAATCTGAAACTTCGAATTCATTTATAAATACGGATATCTACAAACATTTGTTCTATCAATGGCAAATGTATTTGCATTCTGCGAATCTGAGTGGAGTGAAATTTTCTTCCCTTCAAACGTTGGAGTTTTTCGGCTGGGAATCGAACCCGTGATCTTGGGTTTGAGAGCCCAACACTCTACCACTTATCTACCGAGGATGCTTCTGTAACCAATAGTAAGCAGTCTCCGTCTAATTTCAACCCGTACTCATTGGAGATAAACTTCAGAGGTTAGAAATTGAGGAATTAGATTGGACTTCCTCAGTCTAATGGAGGAGCGTCGCCGATAGCCAAAGAGGTTAACACATTAATCTGATTCAGCAGTGATTGCAACAGTTGTAAACAAATCTATTTCAAACCTGAGTGGTACATATTATTTTATCTCTAAACAGTATATCGTGCAAGCTTGCTGATGAGCTGGCACCCGAACAGCGAGGTAGGAGAATCCATCAGCTGGCGATACCATTGTTTATAAGTCTGCGCGCGTCAAGAAGACGCTCCCATTGAGACACAAATAGCCCGCTCGGCACTCAGCACCGTGCCATAGCTGTCATAGGTGACATCCATTCGCTCGGTCATATTTAACGTGCTCTTTCTGGCACACTGACCGCGATGATGTTCAAACGACTACTTCTCATAAGTCGACATGAATTATTCGCCTCATTCTTAGAAATCGTTCAAGACCATCTACAATTTTCATTCACTTCTATATACACTGTCTGCCTCACGGCATAGTGGCTACAGTAGAATGTTTGGCTGTCACCACAGAGGTTCAAGCCCGATTTCCGGCTGTGTCAAGAAACTTAATTCTGGTCTGAGGGGTGGAGTGTGGTACACCTTAGGTAAATGCCAGAATGGATCTGAATTAAGGTCACGGGCGTCTCGTAACAAAGTATTACATCCTATTACAAATACACACACTAGTGGAGCCATCACAATGACAGATTCCTCAGACACACACACACCCAAGTACATGGGGCTACAGTCGAAAGGCCACTAAATGAACCAACAACTCCTCCATGAAATTATTACGATTATTTGCAGTCGCCCTTCTATTGTCATTTATATCTGTTTCAGTTCTTCTTATTTGTCGTGGTTATTTCATTTAAGGGACTTAGGCATCCTGGTCATTTAGCCCCGTGTACTTGGGTGTGTGTACATATATATTTAAAAAAAAAAGTAATTTAACTGATAACCTGTGTTATTGTAGTGTCTGTAGTAGTGTTGGTTGTTTGGTTCTTAAGTTTAGGGGCTGCGACAACGCGGTCATGTAGCCCCGTGTGCTTTGGGTGTGTGTAGAATCTGACTGATAACCGGTGTTAATTGTGATGACTGTAATAGTGTGTGTTATCTGATTTTAGCCTATTTTCAATTTTGAAAAAATAGACTTATGAGATCACCTTTTGTCCGTGTGTTGTGCGTGTGTGTATGTGTGTGTGAGGTGTGGGTGTGTGTCCCCCCCCCCCTAATAACTTTTAAACGGCTGGAGCGATTTCATAGAAACTCGGTAAGTTCATAGCACTATTCCAGGCGACCCCGACCGTGCCCTTCAAATGTTGTTACGTCCCACCAATCCAACATGGCGGCTGTGCGAAATATTTCACCAGCATTCAATATCTCCGAAACAATTACCGATATCACCCTGGAATTTTGTACGGTGATAAAGGGAACTACTAGAAACTCACCTATGTGATATTTGAAAACCTGGTAACTACAAAACCAACATGGCGGCCAAGCGAAGTTGCAACATTTAAATAAACGTTTCTCGCGATTTAACCAACCAAACGCAATGAAACTTGGCACAGTGTATGTTCATACACATTGTAATGCACCGACATCTAACTTCGTTCAATTGTTAACATAACATCAAGATGGCGGCTGTGCCAATTATTTCACGAGCATTCTATATCTCTGAAACTATTACCGGTATCACCATGAAATTTGGTACGGAGATAAAGAGCATTACTGGAAGTTCATCTATGAGACTTTCAAATACCGATTAATTAAAAAACGAACATGGCCGCCAAGCGAAGTTGAAAGTTTTAAATAGACTTTTCTCCTGATTTAATGATCCAAACGCAACGAAATATCTCACAGCAAATGTTTATACACATTGTAATGCACTGGTATCTAATTTAGTTCAATTGTTTACGTAACCTCAAGATGGCGGCTGTGCGAATTTCGAAAACTAAGTTTTTATTTCTTGTGTTCTAATCATACGATCGAAATCAACAATTGCATAATGAACGTACACAATAATCATCATCTAAGAGTACATAACTCTATGGCCTACATATATTAAAATCCAGCTTGGCGACCATCCGAAATATTTAGACGGTTCTAAATATCTACTAATCTACTACAGCAATCAAACTGAAATTTTGTAAGTGTATAGAGGCTATAAGCATAAGTTCACCTACGGGACGTTCAATAACCTAGCGAGCAAAAATCCAACATGGCGGCGACGCGAAATTTAAAGATTCAAATGGACGTTTCTAGCGTTTTAACCATCCGAGCGCAGTGTAACTTGATACGGTATATGCTTATACAAATTTTAATCGACTGGCATCTAATTCATTAAAATTATTTACATAACCACAAGATGGCGGCTGAGCGAAATTTTAAAATCCCGCTTTTATTTCTTGTGTCCTAATCATGCGATTGAAGTTTGAATAAAACACCTTTACAATAATCTTCATGTAATAGTACATAAATCTAAGGCCTACAAAGTAGAAATCCAACATGGTGACCATCCAAAATATTTAGACGGTTCTCAATATCTACGAATCTATTACAGCAATCAAACTGACAATTTGTATGTTGATAAAGGCAATTAATATAAGTAGGATATATGAAAATAGGCTGTATAGTTCTTCACGGAACTACTTGTTTAATTTATGTACAGACTGCAACTTAAAATTATTCAAATAGTTCCTACTTTTGCCGCCAAGCGCCACCGTCAACGACTAGTAGGCCAAGTTCAGAACTTAGCTACTAGACGCCACCGCAGTTGGCTATTGGCAACGAACGTAGAAACCTAAGAGCGTTGTTTACATGCTTAACCTATCCAATTTAGCTTCACACAGGTGTAATTAGTGGAAGGTTCTTTAACATGCCATAAATCTATGACATGGGACCGCCGGCTTTACTTCCCCTTCGAAGGAAGGCACACTGAGGGATTTTTAACGCTCTTAAGAAATCCGACGTCTTCGGCCGGGTTTAAACCCGCTATCTTGGGCATAGAAGCTCGGCATGCTACCGACTACGCCTCCGAAGTGTGTGTATTTGTAAGTCAGGTGAGGATTGGAAAGGAGCTGGTCGTTGTCTTAAGTTAGGAACTATCCCAGTATTTGCCTGGAATAGATGTGGGAAAGTACGGAAAACAACTTCTAGGATGGCTGAAAAGGGAATCAAATTCGCCTTCTCTCAGTCTTGAATTACGAGGCCGAGTGTACCCCGCTCCAGCCCTCAGATTAGAATCAAATTTCTTGACAGAGCCGGGAATAGATCCCGGACCTCCGGGACGACAGCCAAGAATGATAGGTGGTTTTTCTGTTGTTCATAGTTCGTTTTAGGGGCTTTTGGTATAGTAGACAAAACTGCCAAAGTGAACTATAGCATTCTTTTTCTTACAAAGTTTTGAGCATGATAGGCAAAGATACATAATCGTTTCTTAATAGGCAATGTCCATTCAATAACAAGTAGTTCCGTGAAGAACTATACAGCCTATTTTCATATATCCTACTTATGTTAATTGCCACTATCAAGATACACAATTTCAGTTTGATTGCTGTAATATATTCGTAGATATTGAGAACCGACTAAATATTTCGGATGGTCGCCATGTTGGATTTTATATATGTAGGTCCTAGAGTTTACTGTTACTTGCAGATTATTGTGAACGTGTAGTATTCAAACTTCAATCGCATATTTAAGACACAAGAAAAAACAAGGAGATTTAAAAAATTTTCACAGCTACCATCTTGAGGTTATGGAAAAAATTGAAATAAATTAGATGCCAGTGGATTAACATTCGGATAAAGATTTACTGTACCAAGTTTCACTGCACGCGGATGGTAAAATTGCGAGAAACGTCCATGTGAATATTTATAAATCGCGTCTCCGCCATGTTGGATTTGTGATCACCAGGTTATTTAAAGTCCTATAGGTGAACTTAAGTTCATAGCCCCTATGAACATTAAAAATGCAGTTTGATTGCTAAAATAGATTCGTAGATATTCAGTATCGTCTAAATATTTCGGATGGTCGCCATGTTGGATTGTTAAATGTATAGGCCATAGAGTCATGTACCACTAAAGGAAAATTATTGCGTGGGTTCATTATTCAAACTTTCACTTCGATCGCATGACTACATCTCAAGAAATAAAAATTTAATTTTAAAATTCGCACTGCCGCCATCTTGAGGTTATGTAAACAATTGAACTAAATTAGATACCAGTGGTTTACAATGTGTATAAATATTTCCTGTACCAGGTTTCAGTGCGCTTGGAACATTAAATCGCGAGAAAGGTCTATTTAAAATGTTCAAATTCGCTTGGCCGCCATGTTCGTTTTGTAGTTAACCGGTTTTTGAAAATCTTATAGATGGAATTCCAGTAGTGCCCTTTATCTCCGTACAAAATTTTAGGGAGATACCGCTAATAGTTTCAGAGATATAGAATGCCGGTGAAATATTTCGCACATCCGCCATCTTGTGATTATGTAAACAATTGAACGAAGTTAGATGTCGGTGCATTACAATTTATATAAACATATACTGTACCAAGTTTCATTGCGTTGGTTGGTCAAATCGCGAGAAACGTCTATTTAAAAGTCGCAAATTCGCTTGGCCGCCATGTTGGTTTTGTAGTTACCAGGTTTTCAAAAGTCACATAAGTGAACTTATAGTATTTGCCTCTATCACCATAGAAAATGTCAGGGTATTATCGGTAATAGTTTCGGAGATACTGAATGCTGGTGAAATATTTCGCACAGCCGCCATGTTGG
Source organism: Meconema thalassinum (assembly GCA_946902985.2). Taxonomy (NCBI): domain Eukaryota; kingdom Metazoa; phylum Arthropoda; class Insecta; order Orthoptera; family Tettigoniidae; genus Meconema; species Meconema thalassinum. The sequence goes on along the minus strand of OX336388.2, from coordinate 2,092,428,628 downwards.
ATTGGTGAGTCGTAACAAAATTTGAAGGGCACGGTCGAGGTCGCCGGGAATAGTGCTATGAACTTTCAGAGTTTCATTGAAATCGCTCCTGCCGTTTAGATTTTATTAGGGGGACACACACACACACACACACACACGCACACACACACGGACAAAAGGTGATCTCATAAACCTATTTTTTTTTTTTCAAAATTGAAAATAGGCTAAAAATATGAATTTGCATGAACTTCCGAGGTCTAGTGATGATTGGTTGACGATCACACAATACTGAGGAACACGACTTTAGAACTCTCCAACTCAAGTCTTTCTGTCATGATTGTGAGATAGCACGAGATCGTTCTCCTTGTGACCAGGTTGCTTGTCTAACGAGAAATCCTTGAAGATGTTTACTGTGTACGCGGTCCAAGGTTTGCTGTACCTCACACACGTAGTCTATCACTCGAGAGTCAACAAATTTCGCTCCAAGCTTCATCCAATAAGGAGGAAATAAACTGCTTTCTCCAGAAGCTATCGTGACTATAGAGCGTCTCAACCTTAAAAGACTGCATGGAATTAAATGTAGTAGTTGCCTCTCACTCGCACTCCTATGTCCTGCAATTAGCTTCGTCCTCTTCCACCCCGGCGATGTTGCTATTTCCCAATAATTGAAAGTGACAAATCTAAAAAACTGTTTGCGTGGTCTTATAGAGAATTTTCCGCTCTTTATGATGATGTAAATATAAAAGCCATAAATAATTAACACATGGCCCAAATTTCACAATTACGATATTTTAGCGCGAATCTATATTTTTGCAGATATAAAACTTATCACGCCATAGATTATGAACTAATGATCGCAACAGATCAAGAATTTATTTTTAGATTGCCTGATGTTGGTAGAAGATACTCTATTTCTCAGGGCAGCAATTATTTTCATAGTAAGAAAGTTATGATTTTTTTTCTTAAATGCTACTTGAAAAATCTGAGATGGTATCACAGGAAAGTCACGTAGCGACAAACTTTTTTGCTATTGACTTTACATTGGTGACTAAGCGAGAAGAAATGTTCATTAATATGTGAAAAGGTTTTTAAAACAAACCCGAACTCGATATCAGATAGCATTCATAAGTTATCGCACTTATTCCTCCCGCCCAGCGCTGACGCTGCGTAAGTTTGTTTACCCAGGCGCCATTATCTCCCCGACTGATGGTATGATGGTGTGAAGTTAAACTGTGAAATGAAGTGGTCCTTGAGTTCTTTATAAATTGTCCGCCTCGTTGCGTACCGTAGTGGCTAGCATTCCTGGTTGTCACCGTGCTGTCACCGTGGAGACCCAGGTTTTAATCCCGGCTCCGCCAAGAAATTTAATTCTGGTCTGAGGGCTGGAACGGGGTGTGCTCAACTTCATGAGACAAAACTGAGAAGAGGCGGGTTCGATTCCTACCTCAGCCATCCTCTAAGTGGTTTCCGTGGTTTGCCTTTGTTCATCCCGGGAATAACATATTATAATATTATCATATTCATGAATAATTGAAAAATATAAATTGTTATAATGTGTGTATTAAACTCGCGCTCTGAGGTTCGGCGTATCATATCTAAATATTCTAGCGTTGTTCACTGCAAGGTATGAGCTACAGTTATATACAACAAACAAATATTTTGGAAATTTCCCGAGTTCTGCGTAAAAGCACGCCTGTATACGAGTTATATTACATCATGTGCCCGCCCTTGCAGAACTTTGTACATGCAGTAGATCTGGCATCAGCGCACCTCATTTAATGCGTACTGTCTTTTAAGGTAGAGACGCACTATAGAGAGACAGTCGGTCCGATCTTTTACTAATACAGTTGTGTCAAGGTGATGAAATGACTTGAGTATCTCGTGACTTAATTACGATTAAAACAATAGGCGCAGCCTAATCATCAGTCATTTTAATACCTTTTTGCTCGACAATGTCAAAATGTAAATATTATATGTCAGAAAACTGTACTTTAATGGGGATCATTAAAGTACTACTATTCATTATGATACAGTTTCTCCAACCAATCAGAGCTCAAGATTTTCATTCATTGACCAATTAGGTAAGAATAGCTTCGCCCATGCCCTCAAAATGCAACATGTCGGACATGAATTACATGACTTGAAAGTTGACAATGTAAATGATAACGGATCAACCGGTGTAGTTACAATCCCAAACACAAAAAGGAAATCAGCACGAACCTTTACGGTGAGAAGAAAATACTATGATATAAGCCAGAAATTTAGGAATCTGCGTACAGAAGTTTGCAACTCACCATCCTTGTACCCTAGCCTATATTAACTATTTACTGACATAGAAAGTTTGCACCGTCCGTAATGTTTGCATAAACAGACTGCGGAATATTGCAAAATAAATAGCACTGTGCCATAATATCCAATTGCTACACAGGGCATTGCATTCGTACGATTTCGCCGACAATTTTAGTGAATGCTGTTGTTGAACTAAACACACCAGAACGTCATGGAGGAAGCATACGTATGCCATTAGATTCACGGAAGTCAGTAACCCAGCTCTATTCAGTAAAGGGATTTCTTATGTGAAACTTTTCCGCCAGATGCCATGACCGCCCTATTTTGGACACCATTGATTTTCCTTCCGTTGACATTCTATACGCTTCGAATTTGAGAATAACTAGTTGATAATACGATACATTTTAATTTTAAAGCGTTTGCAACAGCCTATTTTGTGTTATTTTACTAAAATAACAAAATGATCCCACATAGTATCTGTGCGCTATCTATTTCAGGGTAAGCAATGTTTCAAAGCTTTTGAATTAGTTATTGGCTAGAAAGCAAATGCTGAGCCCACACAATTCCCAAGAAAAAGAAGAACAAAGCTTTGGAAGGACTTTGATCCTTAGTGGGAATCCAGCGCATGCGCTCTTCACTTTAGTCAGCTGACAGAAACTCAACAGATATTTATCATTTTTTATCATTTTAAATGATCTTGTCGACTTCGTCGTTACGCTTGGGTCTGGCGTTACGTTACGGTGACGGGACGAAATGTACCCTGATGCACTAAGGTGTGTGACGTCATAGTACCGCTTGGTGCATGTGTTTCCCGACAATCTCTACTTCGTTAGTATAAGACAAAAATCCCCGATTCTTGGATGTCACGGGTAATCTCGAGAACCACTGGATGGATTTTGATGCGGTTTTCGCATTCTGTAAAGGATATCTCGAGGAAAGATTCTGTAGAAAATAATTTATGTATGATCAAAGGAAGCCAAGCAGTAACGATTTCAGTGAAAAAGTCGAAAACAAACTTTGCGTCCGTGCGCTTCTTAAGCTTACGCTGGGCAAACCGTTAAAAATATCAATATTCTATGAGCGTAAGAATTGGTCAGCATGAAAAGTTCTACAAAATATTCCGAGAGAGCATATCTCTATCTTCAATACATCGCCCACTATAAGTGCTTTTAGACTGGATGGAAGGGGCACGTCCCCGCACGCTCTGGTGAGCGTGCGGCATCCCGCGCGCTAAACCTTGCTTTGCCCTTGGTTTGCACTTGCCGTTCGCGAGTAATTTGAAACAAGATAAGCAAGATAAGTGTTATGCAGATCAGTTTCTAACATGTCAAGAGTCTTTGGCTTCCAGCCTTTCTAGCATTTTTCAGCATTTGTAGCATTTAAAATGATACAAAGTCTAGTCTTTCAGACTGACTGTCACTTCTTGTGTTTGAACATACAATTAAATTATAATTATCGTCGAACATAAACAGTCGTATAAAATTCACCTATAATGGTAATTAAGACACTCATATGGAAATTATAAAACACGCCTCGCTCTTTTTATCTACACATACTCGTTTTCATAATGATTGCCATTATAGGCTCGATGCATAATGTACATTTATTTAAAGTTTTCAAAGCTGTTGGGTATGTAGGCTTCATTCATTCCCGTCTTCTGCTGTTCTGCGTATCCGCTATGCATTCAAATATCATACTCGATTCCTGTACGATGAAAGTTAATTGAAGTTAAACAGGCCATCTCCGGGTTAGAATTAAGGACTTCCACCGATGTTATTTAATAATATTTGCCTCAAATCAGTGGATATAATAATTTGTCCCTACGGCTGGCAAAATTGTTTCTCACTACCAAATTAACCACATCCCGCAGTTGGCTTAATAATGCTAACTTCTTCGCTATAATTAGATTTCAGACAATTCTTGATGTCCGCATCTATTTATATTTTTGTTGTTAATTAATTTAATGAGCTTGGGACAACTGAAACATCATTTTGAGTTGAGTGTGCTTTGAATTTGTCTGAAAACCTGTATTTCTGTGATGTATGTAGAAGTTTATGTAACTGTATGAGGAACAGCGATAAGGTAGGCACCTCGGGACTAGAAGTAAGGTTCTACCCTGGCATTTTTCTGGAGGGAGTGTGTAAAAACCCGGGGAGAGACCACACTAAGGATAGCTGCTGTCAGATCAGGGATTTGAACCTCCTATCTCCGGACTTGCTGCCACTGCCCTCGATTTAATAGGCACGGCTACGCTGTGGGTTTAGAAGGGGACTAGGGCGCAGTGTGCTAACTGTTAATAGGGGTTTATGGAGGCCACTTGTTCGCAATTAAATGCTTGCAGACTGGACTGGACATAGAAATCCAAAACAGTCTCTTTTTATGTTCGACTATGCCGCAATGTAAACATTATGTGTCAGAAAACTGTATAATAATGAGGCTCATTATAACACTGTTTTTCATTATGAAACAGTTTCTCCCACCAATCAGAGCTCAAGAAACAGTCGTGTGACCAATTAGGTAAGGATACCTTCGCGCATGCGCTCAAAATCCAACATGTCTATATAAATTACCGAAAGTGCACCGTCCATATTGAACCCTTCAGAATAGCGGTGTTTATATGCAAGAATCTTGATCAAGGGGTCGCGCTCAGTTCCTAGTGTGATGTTTACGTTCGCCAAACAACATGCTCTACTGAGGTAAGGGTCATAGGATTAAAACTATAATTAAGAAAGAAAGGTGACAAGACGTAAAATAATAACATGATTTAATGACTAATAGTGCATAAAAATAATATAAACAACAATAATAAAACAAATCCTCCCTGAATTTTTCCCATGACAGGAATATCTATCAATGTTGAGGAGTCAGACGGATCTCCCCCTTTATAAAAATGTGGATCCTAGTTCCACTAACTTGCATTTGGATTTTATGTACGCGTAATGACTAACTACGAGGAATGAGTACTTTGGATGACTGTTCGTTTACAGCGGGTTAACAGCCACGATGCTTACGAACAATCATCTCGTAAATCAACGTTTACGGATATGGAACATGACACTAATAAAAACCCTTAAAAATGTAATGCTGACACACACACTAAAATCTACTATTTACAGAAATCTCCCTCGAGACCCTCCATTAGTGCGATGACGCACTTGACAAAATGAGCTGCCAACACCGGCCAATTGCTCAATCCACAAACAAGGAAATACAGCATCGCACGTGACTTCACGGGTCACTGATATGGAATATAAACATGGACTTAAACCAACAACAACAAAAGCCTGACCGGCTGAGATTACTTTATATGAACAAAACTGCATGTTAAGCTAACGCTTCGGAGATTATCGTGATTCGTAGGCAACTCCCATTTATTTAAACCATTTTTACCATTGATCAGTTCTTAATTCTGTATTTCAAGTAATTACGGAGCCAAACAAGCACTCCCCACTAATGACCTTGCTTGCAACCTTCAGTCCGTCTTGTGAAACAGCTCCCCTCTTCCTCAATACCTGTCATTGTCCCAACTCCAGTGTGTAAAAATAACTGACCAGCTGTGCCGTTATCTCAAAGAATCAACAGCAACAAATCTCAACCACCTCAACATATGGTCAGACATTAATCAAAATATCCACAATTGCCCTCGCAAGGTAACAATATGGACCTGGCACCAAGCTGACAGAAATCAGTCTACGCTGAAATTCCCGCTTGTAATGACCACAAAACACACACACACACACACTTCTGGGAATGACATTACGAACTTTCACACAGGTCGGCTGAATAGGTGCTCACAAGCTATTTAAAAAAAATATTAAAAACCTACGATAGAGCTGACTGCTCTTCGTCACAAATCACATTGCTCCAAAGGCAATAATCTCACTGAATCTGATCAATAATAAACCTTAAAAAAAATTAATTACCCTCCAATCTACTGTATAATTATATTACTTCAGTCCTACTTCTGAAACACAACATATCTCCGAGAGACGTTTTTAACCGCATTGCGTAACATATGCAAACACGGTCGTCCACATAGCTACGTTAGTTAAAACAACAAACAAACAAGAACCTTCCACTAATAACATATATGCGAGCTGTTTCCATGCAAAAGGTGTGTCAGACCAAAACTAAATAGACTACGTTAATCACACAAGCAAATTATTTACAAAACAAAATATGTCCCATATACCATAAGTTAATCTATCAGATAATAAGAATATTATTCTGTACTCATCCTCGGCCTGTCACCCGTCAAAGGACGTCAGCTGCCATCTCCCAACTGAATGCTTCTTATCTCATCTCAGCCATCTGGACGGAGTGTTGATAGTTCCAAACATCTTCCAGGATAGGCAATGCCATCTCTCGTGCTGATTCAAAAAGTTAGATTATGATACACTCGATATCCGACTACTAAATTCGCCGTTTCGGGTACTACTTTCCCCGGAACAGTCTGTTGGCGAATTGTTGATGCTACTGTCCCTACAAAATATAGTACTGTGACTACCTATCACTGAATTTAACACATTTATTAATAACTAGCAGGTACCCGCGGCTTCGCTCGCGATCAAGACAATGGGGACGATGCATTATTGCTGATAGTTGGTTTATTCTATTACAGCAATCGCGGCTACAGGTGGGTAGATTCAAATTCTGAGAATTCTGATACATACAGTATATAGATATGAGCAGCAAAGTGGGAATTTTATAGAGTTGTGAACACATTTGAAAATTTGCCATCTTCTGCTGAGACATAACGATTTTGTTGTCCGGATACTCGCCAACACGCCACATACAGTTGTCCATGGGAAATAATGGTTTTGTCTAAACGTACACCTGGAATGGCAAATCTATCTGAATATGGGGAATTAAAAGTATTTTTCCTTAAGCTATTCTGGGTATAATTTTGCCACACTTATTGATGATTTGAACGTCAACATGTCGCTATTAATAGACCTATAGTAAAATATCTCTCACCTTGGTCGCTGATGTACATTATGCAGTCACTTCCAGTGTTGCATCCCAGGGATTGAAATTCTCCAACAACCCTTTTGCCTCACATGCCTCTCTAAGTAATTAAAATTCCCGATTGTTGTTGTTTGAGTCTTAAGTTTTTTGACTGGTTTGATGCAGCCCTCCATGCCTCGCTCTCCTGAGCTAATCGTTTCATCACTACATAGCTACCACACCCTACATCCGAGGCAATCTGTATAACCCTGGTCTACCCCTACAGTTCTTGTCCTTGACCCTCCCATCCATAACTAAGCTTGCTATTCCTGGGTGTCTTAATATGTGTCGTACCAACCTATCTCTTCTCTTCATTAGCAGTCGCCAGAAACATCTCTCCTCTCCCACTCGTCTTAATAGCTCTTCATTTGATACCCTATCTAACCATCTGATCTTCATCATTCTCCCGTAACACCACATTTCAAACGCTTCAATTCTCCTCTTTACTGCAGCACCATTAGTCCAAGTTTCACTTCCTTATAGTGACTCAAAAGCTTTCAAAAATGACATCCTAATACCTAAATGTATATTCGATGTCAAGAGATTCCTTTTTGTGTAGAAATGCTTTCCTTGCCTGAGCCAACCTGCTTTTTATATCCTCTTTGCTTCGTCCATTACTGGTTATTTTGCTTCCTAAGTACCGGTAACAGAAGTCTCCTACTTCCCGTAGCGTTTCACCTGCCAATTTGATGTCCATAGAGGTTTCTGATTTATTTCGGCTGCATTCCAATAATTTTGTTTTACATTTATTGATTTTCATCATGAATTCATTCGTCAAGACGGAGTCCATACCATTCAAAAACTCGTTCAAATCTTCTGGTGTATTGGCCAAGATGACGATGTCATCAGCAAATCTCAGAGATGAAATTATTTCTCCTTGAATCTTCACTCCGACTTTAAATTGTTCTCCAATTTCCTGATTATTGTGTTTTTAGAGATCTTTGAAATGCGTTGCCCTCGCACATGGTGTAGATGCATTGTCAAAGGAAAACATTCCATGTTACGAACATGGGCCGAATAACCTGTACCGAAAGCCTATTCTGGACAGCAGTTCCTTGAACTCAGATTTGCCAACATTTTATTGTATCTTTCCATGTGGTATGTCTCTGTACCTCAACATACAGAAGAGTGCTTTAAAAATCATGTCTTGTGTAAATTTTGGAAAATGTAGTGAGAGTGGTTTTTGCCGGAGTGGATACTCGCTAGTAGAAATTCTTTTCAGTAAAATAGACTGGTTCACAATTTGGTAAGTGCACATTGAGCTTCTGGCGTATTGGCCAAGATGACTATGTCATCAGCAAATCTCAGAGATGAAATTATTTCTCCTTGAATCTTCACTCCGACTTTAAATTGTTCTCCAATTTCCTGATTATTGTGTTTTTAGAGATCTTTGAAATGCGTTGCCCTCGCATATGGTGTAGATGCATTGTCAAAGGAAAACATTCCATGTTACGAACATGGGCCGAATAACCTGTACCGAAAGCCTATTCTGGACAGCAGTTCCTTGAACTTAGATTTGCCAACATTTTATTGTATCTTTCCATGTGGTATGTCTCTGTACCTCAACATACAGAAGAGTGCTTTAAAAATCATGTCTTGTGTAAATTTTGGAAAATGTAGTGAGAGTGGTTTTTGCCGGAGTGGATACTCGCTAGTAGAAATTCTTTTCAGTAAAATAGACTGGGTTCACAATTTGGTAAGTGCACATTGAGCTTCTGGCGTATTGGCCAAGATGACTATGTCATCAGCAAATCTCAGAGATGAAATTATTTCTCCTTGAATCTTCATTCCGACTTTAAATTGTTCTCCAATTTCCTGATTATTGTGTTTTTAGAGATCTTTGAAATGCGTTGCCCTCGCATATGGTGTAGATGCATTGTCAAAGGAAAACATTCCATGTTACGAACATGGGCCGAATAACCTGTACCGAAAGCCTATTCTGGACAGCAGTTCCTTGAACTCAGATTTGCCAACATTTTATTGTATCTTTCCATGTGGTATGTCTCTGTACCTCAACATACAGAAGAGTGCTTTAAAAATCATGTCTTGTGTAAATTTTGGAAAATGTAGTGAGAGTGGTTTTTGCCGGAGTGGATACTCGCTAGTAGAAATTCTTTTCAGTAAAATAGACTGGTTCACAATTTGGTAAGTGCACATTGAGGTATATGACGGCGGGATGCCTTAAGTGTTAAGGAAACGGCAATAGCCGCCTAAGAGCTTCGTTGCTATTGAAATTATGACCAGACCGATATTTGTACTTAACTATACGGGATTTGTGAGCCCAGTGTTTATGAAATTGAACGTAGCTATATCGCTACCTTTATTTAATAGCCGCTACTGTAGTGTTTAAAAATTAAAGGTGGTATTAGAAGGCGCTTCCCCTAATATTTTTTACCCCTGGCACTACAGCCCATGAAGGGCCTAGGCCTATCATGCGACCGCTTCCCAGCCATTTGGCCTGCAGATATTGTGGTGACGCGTGGTCAGTGCATAGTGTCCTCTCAGCCGTTAATCTTGTTCTTCGTGACCGGCACGCTGCCTCACAGCTACTCAATTGTCCTCACGAATCTGAGTTCAGCCCGTTGCAGCCCTCACGTCAGTGTCTAAAATCTCTGACGGAGCCGGGAATCGAACCTGGGGCCTCCGGACGGGAGGCAGGCGCGCTACACTATTCTTATTGTGTTTACATATATCTTGAAAAAGATAATAAATGAATTGGCATTGCCTCCTAGAGGGATATATAGAAAATCGGCCATTTGGCCTGCAGATATTGTGGTGACGCGTGGTCAGTGCATAGTGTCCCCTCTGCCGTTAATCTTGTTCTTCGTGACCGGCACGCTGCCTCACAGCTACACAATTGTCCTCACGAATCTGAGTTCAGCCCGTTGCAGCCCTCACGTCAGTGTCTAAAATCTCTGATGGAGCCGGGAATCGAACCCGGGGCCTCCGGACGGGAGGCAGGCGCGCTACACTGTTCTTATTGTGTTTATATATATCTTAAAAAAGATAATAAATGAATTGGCATTGCCTCCTAGAGGGATATATAGAAAATCGGATGTCATACCTTGAGGTAGTGTTGCCATGGAAACGGACTTGCGATTAGTTCATCAATCAGAGCGAAGATAGTTTTCTGCGAATATCTTTGAAACTGTTGGTTTTAGAGACTTAAAATGTAGTTTTCGGTGTCCCGTAGGGACATACCGTGTAATGTTTCTTGCATCGAGGGGAGTAAAATGAGCTTTGTCCGGTCTTTATGCGACAACTTCGATATTTTGTCCTGGTTGAGTATTTTTGGTGACTTTTCAGTTATGTTGCCCATTCCACGGGAACAATGATTTATTTCCGGACAAAAGGCAGCCTATATGTTATCCCATGGTATAAGCTGTCTCCATTTCAAATTTCATCCAAATCCGTCCAGCCGTTTTAGTGTCAAGAGGTAACAAACTAATACACACACTCACACACACACACACACACACGGACACACAGATTTTCACAATTATAATATATATAGGGATTTCTGTGTCCTCATGGCACGCAAAAGTATAAGTGCTTGTGTCTTCGACACACAAATATAATGACTTACGTCCTCAGACGAACAAAAGTAATAGCAATGTCTTGGCTCTTCACGCCACTTATAAATGAACCAGCCCTAGGTATTGATAGAGGGGGAAATTATATAAAAATTCCTCAAAATAATAGTGGTACAGGAATGAAATAAATATCACTGAACTCGAAAAATAGCGCAGGTCAAGAATATGCCCATTAATCCTAGAATCGATCGTAGAGATGTTGTCTAGGCGATCTCCCGCGTTAATGCTAGCCATCGCGTGCCCAAGCTAGACTTGCCGCGCTGGTAAGCATTCTTCTCTCATTGGTTCCACATTTTCTGTAACTTGGCGGTTTTTATCAAACCTTGGCCTCGTAGGAGTGTCTAGTATTTTCATCAGCCACTCACGTTACTGCATCATATTTTTTCTAGGCGCGAATATTACAATGAACATACCAGAAGCGTGTCTCACTACACGTCCTTTCTATTTTGAGGTGGCCACCACCTGTCCTTCTGAATCATTGCTATGCTCTTTCTTTTCACAATCCTAAGTATTTAGCCTTTTGTCAAACTGCTGCAGGTATGTCCCCATTGTCTCCAACCAATGCTTGAAATTTCCTCATCTCCGTCTGGCTATTTTCATGATGCTGGTGGAAATATTTATTAATTGAAGAAATAAAACATCGAATCATTTATCCATCAGAGGGTAAAGGGTTCAATATGTTTGCGTAAATAAACTGCCAAGCACACAGAATGCATGCGTTGGTCGGTCAGAGAACTTGGAAAATAGAGTTATTTTATCCAGCGCTCTCACTCCGATCACAACATACTAGTGACTGAATCTCAACAGATATTTATGAATATTTATATTAATACATATAATAAAGTTATAATTATCGTCGAACATAAACTGTCGTATGCAACTAGTTATAATGGTAATTAAGACACCCGTTTGGAAATTATAAAACTAGTTTACGCTCGTTTTATAAACATACTGGTGCCTTAATTAATGCCATTATAGGCTCGTTGCATAATGTACTAGTATGTTACTGTATTATTATTCTCTTTACACATCGTTATGTAACTCTGTGGAGTGTGAGAGAACTTATATAGCTTCTCCCAAAATCTCTTGAGCTGGGCACTGAAAATTTTCCTCCATTCTTCAGTCCATCATTAGCCTATTTTCAATTTTTGTCCGTGTGTGTGTGTGTGTGTGTGTGTGTGTGTGTGTGTGTGTGTCCCCTAATAAATTTTAAACGGCTGGTGCGATTTCAATGAGACTCGGTAAGCTCATAGCACTATTCGGACGACCTGGACCGTGCTCTTCAAATTTTGTTACGTCTCACCAATCCAACATGGCGGCTGTGCGAAATATTTCACCGGCATTCGATATCTCCAAAACTATTCCCGATATCACCCTGGATTTTTTTACGGTGATAAAGGGAACTACTAGAAGTTCACCTATGTGACTTTTGAAAATCTTGTAACTACAAAACCAACATGGCGGCCACGCGAATTTGCAACTTTTAAATAGACGTTTCTCGCGATTTAACCAACAAAACGCAATAAAATTTGGTACAGTATATTTTTATACACATTGTAATGCACCGACATCTAACTTCGTTTAATTGTTTACATAACCACAAGATGGCGGATGTGCGAAATATTTCACCGACATTCTATATCTCTAAAAATATTAGCGGTATCACCCTGAAATTTTGTACGGAGATAAAGGGCACTACTGAAAGTTCATCTATAAAACTTTCAAAAACCAGTTAACTACAAAACGAACATGGCGGCCAAGCGAATTTGAAAATTTTAAATTGATCTTTCTCGCGATTTTATGTTCCAAACGCAATGGAATCTGGTACAGGAAATGTTTATACACATTGTAATGCATTGGTATCTAATTTAGTTCAATTGTTAACATAATCTCAAGATGGCGGCTGTGCGAATTTTAAAATTATTATTTTTATTTCTTGTGTCGTAATCATGCGATCGAAGTGAAAGTTTGAATAATGAAAATACGCAATAATTTTCCTTTAATGGTTCATGACTCTATGGCCTATACATTTAGCAATCAAACATGGCGACCATCCGAAATATTTAGACGGCTCTGAATATCTACGAATCTATTATAGCAATCAAACTGATTTTTTTAAATGTTCATAGGGGCTATAAACTTAAGTTCATGTATAGGACTTTAAATAACCTGGTGATCACAAATCCAACATGGCGGCGATGCGAAGTATAAATATTCACATAGACGATTCTCGCAATTTAACCATCCGAGTGCAGTGAAACTTGGTACAGTAAATCCTTATATGAATGTTAATCCACTGGCATCTAATTTATTTCAATTGTTTTCATAACCACAAGATAGCAGCTGTGCGAAATTTTAAAATCTCCTTGTTAATTCTTGTGTCCTAATCATGCGATTGATTGAAGTTTGAATGCTACACGTTCTCAATAATCTTCTTGTAACAGTACATAACTCTACATATATAACCTACATATATTAAATCCAACATGGCGACCATCCGAAATATTTAGTCGGTTCTCGATATCTACGAACCTATTACAGCAATCAAACTTCAATTTTGTATGTTGATAGTGGCAATTAACATAAGTAGGATATATGAAAATAGGCTGTATAGTTCTTCACGGAACTACTTGTTTTTGGTCCTGATTAATGTGCATTCTGGTGATAGTTTTCCGAAAACTCATCATGGCCAACCAATATCCAGGTCATCTGTCAACCCTCGTGATAAGAATTATTGTAATTATTATTATTATTATTTTTTTGCGCATGCGCTTACACATTCTCAGCATTTGCTGGAAGGTAAACATTTACAATCCCAGATACTTTACATATCAAAAGGAGCAAATTCTTGGTGACTGCATTCAGTAGTAGATTTACCCATTTCCCTCACTCCTTCAGGCCTGATTGCCCAAGAACAGCCTTACTACGCGACACGTGGAAAGTATGAGAGTTTTCTGCATCTGATTGAAAAGGACTAGGTCTAATTTCAATTCTGTGAGAGATTCCTTTAAGTTGTTGGGAATCACGCCAGTGCAGGAGATGATAACTTAATAGGAACAGTCCTGACTTGTGCCATGTGCCATTGCTTCCTTATGAGTTCAGGTAGCTCTGTGTATTTTGATAGCTTTCCAACATGCTCTGTTATTAATATTATTATTATTATTATAATTATAATTATTATTTGACTATTATTGATATAGTAGGTACCAACTGAGGTGGAAATCCTACGCCAAAAAACAAGTAGTTCCGTGAAGAACTATACAGCCTATTTTCATATATCCTGCTCATGTTAATTGTCTCTATCAACATACAAAATTTCAGTTTAATTGCTGTAACAGATTCGTAGATATTGAGAACCGTCTAAATATTTCATATGGTCGCCAGGATGGATTTTTATTTTTGTACTATTACTTTAAGATTATTGTGTACGTGTGGTATTCAAACTTCAATCGCATGATTAGAACGCAAGAAGTAAAAACGAGATTTTAAAAGTACGCACACCAGCCATCTTGGGATTATGCAAACAATTGAAATAAATTACATGCCAGTGGATCAACATTTGTAAAAGCATTTAGCGTGCAAAGTTTCACGGCACTCGGATATTTAATTCGCGAGAAACGTCCATTTAAATATTTATACCTCGCGTCGCCGCCACGTTGGATTTGTGCTCACCAGGTTACTGAAAGTCCTATAGGTGAACATATGTTCATAGTCTCTCTGAACATAAAAAAAATCAGTTTGGTTGCTGTAAAAGATTCATAGATATTGAGAACCGTCTAAATATTTCGGAAGCTCGCCATTTAGGATTGTTATATGTATAGGCCATAGAGTTATGTACCATTCAAGGACAATTATTGCCTAGCTTCATTATTCAAACTTTCACTTCGATCGCATGATTACGACACAAGAATAAAAACTTAATTTTAAAATTTCGCACAGCCGCCATCTTGAGGTTATGTAAACAATTGAATTAAATTAGAAGGCAGTGCATTACAATCTGCAAAATCATTTACTGTAACACATTTCACTGCACTCAGAGAGTTAAATCACGAGAAAAGTCTATTAACATATTTCAAATTCGCTTGGTCGCCATGTTCGTATTGTACTTTACAGGTTTATGAAATATACATAAGTTAGGTAATCTTGTATCAGTACCCTTTATAACTGTACAAAATTGCATGATGATATCTGTAATAGTTTCGGAGATATTGAATGCTAGTGAAATATTTCGCACAGCCGCCATGTTGGATTGGTGAGACGTAACAAAATTTGAAGAGCACGGTCGAGGTCGCCGGGAATAGTGCTATGAACTTACCGAGTTTCATTGAAATCGCTCCAGCCGTTTAGATTTTATTAGGGGGGACATACACACACACCTCTCTCTCTCTCACACACACACATACACACACACACACACACACACACACACACGGACAAAAGGTGACCTCATAAGCCTATTTTTTCAAAATTGAAAATAGGCTAATAATGGTTTTAGTCAGAATAATATCAGGAATATTTCTTTAAGACAAAATCTTTAAATATTTTAATTCAAAAGTTCGAAACCAGGTGTTAGGAATATAGAGACGGCGGAAAGCAGCCCATTGTCAAATGTAAACAAAATATAAAATGGGACAAAGGTTTCTTTTACTGAAAACAACAGTGAAGAAATTATGAATATTGTGGTGACGATATCCGGCTCATCCAGCTAGCATTAGCAGCTAGTGAAGCCACTGCACTTCAGGTGACCTAATGAATTTTCCATTAAAATTCTTTTGAAGTACCGTACCGTAATAAGGAAGACAATTAAGATTCCGGATTTGTTTGAGAAAATTATGGTAGTGTAACTATGTAATTAGCAAGGCTGTTAATTAATATTCCCGGCTATCACTTATAATTAAACATGAGCGTATATAGCAATATCTTACAAATTATGAGTGAATTTTAATTTTCTAAAATAGCAACATCCACAGGGATAGTTGCTTCATTTCAATGTTAGTGGATATTGCCCTTCAAGCTCACTTGTTTAGTGTGATAGACTGTAGTGGTTAGTAAATGGTCAGGTTGGTGTTCTAACTTGGATATAGATTAAAGTACTTAGCTAGTTATTTGGGCGATGTGGTGTTCGATCTTGTCCAGCAGTCTGATTTGATACGACAGGGAATTTTCCTTGTGGTACTAGCCCCTCGTTATATCTCCCCCTGCATTGTCTGACCTGGCATTTCTAGTATCTCTGTTTGCCTCACATGTAAGATATGTATGTGCTTGCTAGGTCTAGATAGGTCCAAGGCCGTGGAGAGCAAGTTCGGGCCCTAGGACCAGGACTTAAGGGCCCCTTCATGGTTTTCCACTTCTTCTCCAAGCAAATTCCGGAATGGTATCTAACTCAGGGCCTTGCCAATCCTAGATTCGATATTGTAGGACAAGTATTCCTTCTGTTTTGAAAGCTCCCTAAAACACTGTGGATTTTTCTTATTTTCTTTGGAATGTTTTTATTGTGTTCAATGGGAATTTTTAAAGTCATTCTGGTTTTATTTGACCGAACATTTTACTCCCTCTCATTAGAAATACAAGTCGAACATCTTTCACAGCCTTGTTTGTTATGTAGTGAGCCCGAAGAGGCTGGATCCTCAAAAAGTACCGCCGTTATGTTATGTGGGTAGATACCCACAGAAAACCGAGGCAGCGCTATAGTGAGGCATACTAGGCAAGATGAGGAGTGAGGTAGTTTGGCATTGCTTTCCTCACTGAGTCAGAACAGCAGTACTAACCCTATGAGTAGAACCTTTCACAACATCCACAGGCACTGACTGTGCCCTGAATGTCATTAATAAGCACCACCCATACCTCAGTAGCTCTCATATAATCACAGTCAGGAGTGAGACTGAGACATCGGTGCAAAAAGCCACATTTTACTCTAGCCTGTGCCAACATACGCAAATGTACTGCATTCATCAAGAGATGGCAAACAGCCTTATGCACTAGAATTTGGGCTTTTGAAAAGAATGTTTAGAAAGTAACCACCCTATAAAGGGTGGAATACTTGCTATTTCTCTGACTGAGAAGAAACAAAAATACTTATTTATAAAATACATTACTATTAGGCTCTGTTCTCTTTATAAAAATAAGTAATATATTTTCTAGATTCAGATACATTCAATGCAGGACTATCAGAACACTTCACATTTGTCTACCCTGGGCTTTTCCACTTTCCCGGACCCCTCAGAAAGTCCGGGCCCCAAGGCTACACCCCGTTTGTCCCTCCCTCTCTGGTTATAATGAACAAATTTTGATATTTTTGGCAAACTCTAATTTACATAAGAAGTACTGGAGTATGCTAGTGGTTTTACGTAAGTACAAGCCATAATATGTGTAATTATCAACTAAACACCTATAACTAAAGAACTAATAACTGAAAAACCTTTTACTGGAAATAACTTATCAAAAAACATTGCTTTTGAAAATGACATCTTAGAAAACGTGAATGTAAAGAAATCTGTTTGATTAGCATAATGTCAATTCTGTAAATGTCTGACACTTTTACACACAGGCCTACACACTGACACGTTTTAATCTGAATCTGTTTCTTCCTGCAGAACATCAAATATATCATGTTCACTTGACACTTCATTTAGTAGACGAAGAATCCTATTCCCCTCATTATGATTCATTTTGTTTAGGATTTAGACATAACAGTCTATACTAAAAAGTTGAAAAAGCACAAACACATTTACTCACGCATGGAAAGACAGACCGGGCTTGGAGAAAAACAGCACTGTTACAACTCAAGGCAGTGGCGGGTCCAGGCCTTGCGGGGCCCTGGGTGATATGATAAGGTGGGGCCCACAACAATAGAAAATAAAAAAATACCAAATCAAATGGAAAATAGTTTGGAAATAATAATAAAATAAAGGATAGTTACAATATTTTGAATATTCTACATACATTTTTAAATAATATTTATTTATTAATTAATTTATTTATTTATTTAGCGTATGGATTTACAGATACAATTTGTACAGAGATGATAATTAATTTAGAAAAGGAAGACAAACTATATATTTATATCTAAATCGTTTATATAATACGAAAGAAACCTTTAAGTCCCCATGAGGAAGATTATGAAAACTATGAAATATTAAAATATTACTCTGCGACTTTTTCACCGGCTGAAGTCTTCTATTATTTCACTGAAATCTAAACTTGCTAAACGGTCACGGGAGGCCATAGTTGCACTGAAAAAAGGAATATGAATTATAAATTAGTTTGAAGAGTATAATTAATTAATTAAATTTAAAAAATCCTAGGTGCGGGGCCCCCCGGACCGCGGGGCCCTGGGTGGCCGCCCTCCTCGCCCTCTCCTAGATCCGTCCCTGACTCAAGGTCACACCGCAGACTCAACGATGAGTAGGGGTGGGGTTGGGGGATTGGAAACGGAAGCTATACCGGCTCGCCGCACTTTTAGCCAACTTATAGCTATGTAATAACACAAACAACCTACGCCCGGACCGTGAGACCATGCGCGAGTAACGCAGGGTTAAAATAATAGTAGGTAACTGGTACCAACATCCCCAGACCTATCTCACTGGCAGAATCAGTCGATTTTCAGCCACGACCTTCCTTATGGAGACGACTGTTACTCAGGACCACATGTGCTGCTGCTGGTTAGAATCCGGGTACGAGTATAAATATTTCGGCAGTCTGCTCTGTGCACCCGCTGAGGCAGTGCAAATAAATAACTCGGTTAGAAAATATTTCACTCCTTGCCTCGGTGTAAGCGCTTTCTCTTGTAAACTTTACAGTACTTGAGTGATGGCAAGTTTGTGTGTGGATCTTACCTATCTCTCTGTGTGTGATGGTAATACTCAATTTCCAGTACGAGCTGATTCATACTACACACAGCACATATACAGAGCCCTTTCGTCTTGCTGACCTAGTGAGTCATAGCAGTGATTCTTCAGCATCAAGTTCTGATAAATATATCCTTTCCATGCTAACCACACATTTCTGCTGAGAACGAATTGCTCTCATGACATGTCCTTCGAGTAATCAACACCTCTTAACTACCGTAGGTCACGTAAATGAAATTGTGATTTAAGTACGTTACTGCTTAATAATAATTGTCATAACTAGGGCTCGGTTCGATATGCTCGATAAAATCTCCAGATATGCTCGAAAACCATGTGTTTTATGCTCGATAGATATGCTGTCTGCCTGTCTGGCTGGCTGTGTGTGTTTCCCCCCTATCAACTCCTAAACGGCTGCAGCAATCGAAACCAAATTTAGTATGAGTAAAAATGTATACCGAAATATCTCAAGCCCATATTTGAAAATGATGTCAGTGCTACCAACTGCTGAAAAAACGCACTAGAAATTTGAGCTCCATGTTGGATATCTTGGAAGGTATGCATGGGAGCTATTCCAAAATTGGCAGAAATGTAGATAACACTATTTCAGTTTAATTTCCAGCAGGCCATACATGACAGTGTTGCCAAAATAATTTTAAGCCTTCTGATAGGTCCAATTTTTAAATGCCTATAAATTCTACACTATCAATTGGATTTCACCCAAGTTTTGTATGTAATATGTGTACATAAACAGATATGACTGAGCGTATTCTTAAGAGCCACCAGGGCTGCCAACTGATAATAATTGCTCTCTCTATTGTTTTATCCAAATACCAATATATCAGAAAGTATGCAAGCCGACAGCTTTAAACTATGCACTCGTATGGTACCTGACATTTTATATTAATTTTGGAGTAACTTATATACTTCAGTTCTACCAACATGATTCTAAGCTTGCTGATAAGGCCAATTTTTTAATACATGTAACTTCTGTACTATCAGTTGAATTTCAACCAAATTTCGTATGTGCTATGTGTAACATAACAGATATAACTATAAGTATTCTTAAGAGCAATCAGGGCTGCCAACTGTTAATAAATGAGGTGTCTAGTTTCAAACACGGCCAAGTCCATTTTTTACAAAAAATGAGATTTTTGTCAATATGGAATCTCCTGTGAAGAAGGGATATGACATGGTGAAATTGGGTTTCAAAGCCGGCCAAAAGCAGCTTTAAATAGCTGTTAAAAATAGCAGTGAGTTTCAATAAATGGCCATGTCCAATGTCATGAGTTTCAAATCCGGCCAAGTCCATCTTTAGCCAATGAGGAAGCAGGTATCCATCATGTGACTTAATGACCAGCATTGTTTTCAACATGGCTGACATTCTGTTGTTGCTGAAGTTGTGAAGTAGCAAATTTGGCCTAATTTAGTGCAAATAACGGTATAAATCTTAGTGTGGTTTGCTCTTTCTTAACCGGTTATGATGGAAACAGGAGAACCGCGTTCCAGGAAGCGCCAGCGAAACCCTTCGTCTTGGAAACGATCACGAGAGAAGGAGGAAAGGTCAGTACATAATGGGAAGAATATAACATGTTTTATTTAAAGTCTCCATCATATATTTTGAAGGCACGATAATTTTTAATGGGTAGGTTTTAAACTTTAGAGAATAAACTTTCAATCCTTTCAAATGCAAGTTCTTTCCACTGTTGTTTCTTAGTATATATCGGCAACAAAGTAAGTCTACATTGTCTTCGACATACCAAACATAATCTAGTATTAACAGCTGTATTACCAGGTATGATGTTACCCATTGTTTACAATTCGTGCAGTATTATCGTTTAGGATAATAGTAACAATATATATTTTTTACCGCTTTCAGATATTCTGCAAAATGCTTACCTGTTTACCCAACCTGTAACCATAAAGGAAAAAAGAAGACATGCAGATTACTGAAAATGAAAGACATTCAGAATTTCCATCACAAATTTTATTCATGCCGCACCAAATCGGCTCAAGATGTATTTATTTTGAAGTATTGCCGCAGCAGTTTACCTACACGACGACGCAGTAGAAGCAATGTGCGCCCAGAGAAAGGAATAACAATACAATACAATATTGTTAATCAGGTTGGAGTTCTACATTCTGTGTGTCGGAAACTTTTCTGTCAACATTGGGGATTACAAAACACAGGGTCATGGGTGTATTTCAACGTTTCCAAAGGGATGGAGTTCCCATTCCTGTTGAGACTAGAGGTGGCGACAGAAGGTCCAAGGCATATGCTAGAAAATCATCTTCAGTTGTAAACTTCATCAGTAAATTTAAAGCTGTTGAGTCCCATTATTGTCGAGCAAACAGTGAGCGTGTGTATCTTGACTGCAGTTTAAATATTAAGAAAATGTGGAGGATGTACAACCAAGGAGTAGCTGCAGATCTTAAGGTGAAAGACTCCTACTTTCGTCACATTTTCAATACTCGTTTTAACATCAGTTTCAAAACTCCTTCAACTGATGTGTGCTCAAAATGTATTGAGTTATCTGAGAAATTAAAACGAGCGACTAGTGCCAAAGAGAGAAATGAGTTAATGATAGAAAAGAGAGTGCACAAACTGAGGTACAACCAATTTTACGATATGTTGAGAGAGGAAAAACCAGGGCTCTTGACTATTTCATTTGACTGCCAGAAAAACCTTGTCCTTCCTAAAGTTTGCGATCAAAGTGCATACTATAGCAGGCAGTTGTACTGCTATAACTTCACGACAGTAAAAGGTTCATCACGTTCTAAAATGCCAAAGGAAAATGTATCAATATACACCTGGTGTGAAGTTGATAGGCCTAAAGCATCCAATGAAATAGTGTCTGCAGTGTACAATGAACTTCAAACAAGTGATTTGCTTGGCGTCGACACCATACGACTGGTAGCAGATGGGTGCGCAGGCCAGAATAAAAACATTGCTATGTTAACAATGTGTAGTAAATGGCTACTAGATTCTCCACCTGATATAAAATCGGTTCAGATTAACTTTCCGGTTGTAGGACATTCTTTCCTACCACCAGACAGGGTATTTGGACGTATCGAGAAGGAGTTAAGAAGAAGTGAAACAATATTGAACCCAAGAGAGTACCACAACATCTTCCAGAAGCATGGTTTGGTGAAGATTCTGGGGGAAAGTTGGAATGTGTATGACTGGAAAGGAGAAGCCTTAAGTGTCATGAAGCCAACCTCAGCTCTGCATTTCAAATTATCCCACTGCAAGAGATTCTATTTAAGACGAAGTAAAAAAAGTGGCAATATTCTAGTGAAAGGTGAAGAATTCTACCGTGCTGATATTGGGCTGGAGAAAAGTATAACCAAGAAACAGAAATCAGTGTCTCTTGTGAATCCAAAACAACTGTCAATAGGGATACCAATTAAACAAGAAAAGAAAACAGATGTGGACAGTCTTCTTACAAAACACTTTGGTGCTGATTGGAAGAATGTGGATGCTTTACAATGGTACAGGGTTGTGTTCGAGAGAGATCATGGTAGTGAAAAGGTGAATGAGGAAACTCTTTGTGAGACACGTCATCATGACGCTCCAATTATTTAAATTAAATTATGTTGTGCTGTATTAAGTTGTTTTATTAAAAAACTGTCAAGATTATGATGGTGTGAATTTATATTATTGACAGTTTCTGGATTGGTGGATAATGTAGTGATGCTTGTATTTGCTGTTCCATTATAATGGGTTCATATCATTAAAGAATTTGCATCAAAACCGGCCAAGTCCACTTATGTGAGTTTCAAACGTGGCCAAGTCCAACAATGAGTTTCAAAAGTGGGCAAGTCCATTCTGTTTTAATAAATATCTCCACAATTACAACATTGTTTTTCTATAAAATGGGTGGTGAAAGCTCCAAATAATGTAAACTAAAAAACCAGAATACACTAATGGCCCCAAAATGGACTGAAACATCTGCATTAGTTTTCTTGCCCTCCTGAAAAAATTACGTTGATGGACTTGGCCATGTTTGAAACTAGACACCTCAAATGCTGTCTATATTTTTAACCTAATATCAATATATCAGGTAGTATGCAAGCCAACAGACCAAAACTTTGCACACGTATAACACCAGACATTCTAGATTAATTGTTGTTGTTTGAGTCTTCAGTCTTTTGACTGGTTTGATGCAGCTCTCCATGCCTCCCTGTCCTGAGCTAATCGTTTCATCTCTACATAGCTACCACACCCTACATCCGAGGCAATCTGTTTAACATATTCTAACCTTGGTCTACCCCTACAGTTCTTGTCCTCGACCCTTCCTTCCATAACTAAGCTTGCTATTCCTGGGTGTCTTAGTATGTGTCCTACCAACCTATCTCTTCTCTTCATTAGCAGTCGCCAGAAACATCTCTCCTCTCCCACTCGTCTTAATACCTCTTTGTTTGTAACCCTATCTACCCATCTGATCTTCATCATTCTCCTGTAGCACCACATTTCAAATGCTTCAATTCTCCTCTTTTCTGCTGCACCAATAGTCCAAGTTTCACTTCCATAGAGCGCCACGCTCCAGACAAAGGCTTTCAAAAATGACTTCCTAATACCTAAATCTATATTCGATGTCAGCAGATTCCTTTTTTGTAGGAATGCTTTTCTTGCCTGAGCCAACCTACTTTTTATATCCTCTTTGCTTCGTCCATCACTGGTTATTCTGCTTCCTAAGTAACAGAAATCTCCTACTTCCTTCAGCTTTTCACCTGCCAATTTGATCTCCATAGAGGTTTCTGATTTATTTCGGCTGCATTCCAGTATTTTTGTTTTACATTTATTAATTTTCATCATGAATTCTTTCCGTAAGACGGAGTCCATACCATTCAAAAACTCATTCAAATCCTCAGGCTTGTTGGCCAAGATGACGATGTCATCAGCAAATCTCAGAGTTGAAATTATTGAAATTATTATTTATTAGGAATAATTAATATCAGTCAGTGCTGCCAACATGATTCTGTGCCTCCTGATAGGTCCTTCTATACTAACAAATGGATTTCGTCCAAAATTAGCACAACAAGATATCATAATATTTCATATTAGGCTATTTCTGACCAGCACACGCATGGCATTGTTGCCAACATGCTTTTATGAGTGCTGATAGATCCGATGTCTAACTGCATGTAACGTCCATTGGACTTCAACCAATTTTTTATTACGTACCTTAAGAGATGGAACTAAGAATATATTCAGTCACCAGGGCTGCCAACTGTAATGCTCTATTAGGCTACATTATACCAGGTATATTTCGAACTAATTAGACATTTCGATATTACCAACTTAATTTCGCCATTATTCTAGATAGGTCCATATACTGTAGATTAATCATTGGCATGAAACTTAATTTTTAAAAATGTAGGCTCTTTAGTTCGTCACGGACCTTCTTGTTAACATTGAAATGTACATGTGATTAATAGATTTAAAGAGCTTATTAATCTCATGTAAATATTTTTCAGGATTAGGGCAACATCCAATGCAATTTGGTATAATTGTGTTGACCGACTAAAAAGCATTACATTTCAATTACTAACGCAACACTGAAATTCAACTTCCAACACGATGAATGATCGTGTGGCCTCCGGAGAGGTCTTTCTAGTTGAGACCCGCTGGCGACCTGCGCAGCGTAATGAGGATGAAGTGATGAAAACGTCCCCAAGCCACAGGATTTAACCCCAGGAGATTAAAATCCCTGATGTCTCGACCGAGAATCAAACCTGGGGCACTTCGGGCCCAAGCCCAGCGCGCTAACCATTTAGCCACGGAGCCGGGCATCCAACACGTTAATATTCAATCATAGCGTGTCTGTTGGAGGTGTGCAAACTACCGGACCCGTGCGAAAAATCTCACACGTTCATAAACCACACTTTAGTTAGTTATTATTGATTTAAAGGGCGGAACTACGAGATCATCCGCCCCTAAACCACACGTTCCCCAATTGGTTTATAATGAGAGACTTAAGGAGAAAAGTTGTTGTGCTTTTAATTCAACCAAATGATTATAGTAGAACACTATTTGCATTTCTGTTAGAATTCCAAGTTCTATGTTCCCTAACTTAACAAAGAAGGCAGTCACTAAAATTGGATCATCAAAACACGCACTGGTTATTCGATATTTATGAAATTATACGATTTGAGTAGTTATTCCTTTTGATTTACTGTTTCTGAAATCCATGCAAAATGGTAAAGGAAAGACCTCAGAATGTCAAAATAACATGAAACAGGCGTCACAGCGGTAAAATGTGTAGTGGACAGCAATTATGGACCGCATTTTCCTACAGCAACAGTATCTGCAAATTGCAAACTTCGTACATTTTTTTAAGTCATTTTTAAAGCAATGATTGATATTTATAAAATTAGAGTGCAATTCGTCACTGCTAATGTCTATTCTCTTTCATTTGAATGCTCATTTGTCACGATCGGTCACTCTTGAGCGCCACAGGAGGGATCTATACTACTGAAATAATATATATGATGATACCACATCACCCCTCCTACATCATCAGACGTCACCTGCGTATTCGAGCGATCAAAAGCACTAACCGCGTCTAGACTCTGTAGAACGCATTCTCTGTTTCAAATCTCGGATCTAACGATGGCCATCCTGAGCGTGGTGTCCCCAAATATCATCCACACCTACACCACAATTCTTTTTAGCGTATGGCTTTGAGTGCCGGGAGTGTCCGAGGACATGTTTGGCTCGCCAGTTTTGTAGCTGCTTCTTCGCGGACACCCATTGGTTGACCTACAAGTACCGTCGCTTGTGGAGTGTTGTCTGGGGAGGAAAGTTTGAATGAAAGGACGAGGAGTTGGAAGGTAGCGGCTGTGGCCTATAGTTAGGGACCAACCCTGGCATTTGTCTGGAAGGAAGATGGGAAACCACAGAATACCATCTTCAAGGTTGCCGGCGGGGGGATTCGAACCTCCTCGCCTCCCGGATGTGAGCGACTGCCAGCAGCCACGCCGTAATGACCACGGCTAACTCACCCAGTTCAACTAAACTGAAAGGAAGGTACAGTAAGTTTCTCAAGTCTCAGACCACCTGCCCTAATCTTCGATCTTAATTACACGGTTGCCCGCCTCGTTGCGTAGTGGCTGGCACTCTTGGCTGTCACCGTGGAGGCTCAGCTCTGCTATGAAATTTAATTCTTGTCTGAGGGCTGGAACAGGGTACACTCAACCTCGTGAGGCAAAACTGAGAAAAGGTGGGTTCGATTCCCATCTCAGCCATCATGGAAGTGGTTTTCCGTGGTTTCACACTTCTACTCCGGTCGAATGCCGCGATGGTTCCTAACATAATTCCACGGCCATCTTCTTCCCAATCATCACCTAAATTACAAATACACCCACTAATAAAGCCATCACAATAACACAGGTTATCAAACAAATTCTACACACACCCAAGTACACGAAGCTACATGACCACGATGTCACAAATCCCCTTCTACATCAACGAAGTAGTCAGTCATCAACCGATTGATATTACTATGTAATTTTCTCACCAATGATTTTATTTCCATTTTCGTGAGGGATTCTCATAATGGAGATGACGTGCACATATCTCCTCTCAGTTATAATAATAATATCGTATGGCCTCGGGTGTCAGGTGCAAGATTTGTTATTTTATGTCCAGAGGGCAGCTTGCATGTCGAATTTTGTTGTTCCTTGGAACGCTATGAAAGTCAAGGAGGTTAGATATCTAAGCTCCCTGACACTAGAGCGCTTTCTAGTAGAAAATGGAGGAACTTTGGGTTGGCGGAAAATCCCGAGGTTAATTTTGCCATTATGAAGACGGCCTACTGCATTCAAATGGGTTCTTTAACATGCCTAAAGGGTATGGCATGCGTGTCGTGATTTTCAAAAAATCACTTACCATCGCCAGGAGCGAACCTGCAAGCTTGGTAGTCCGACACGATAACCACTCACCCACCGTGGCAAGCTCGTCTCAGTTAAAACAAGACATTGAAGATTTTAGTTCAAGGGAATGACCTATTGCAGGTCACCTCACAGTACTGTACACGTGCAGAGAACGCTTTTAGAACTCTTCCCTCAACAGTCTCCACAGGATTCCGCCGGTCCAACGCTCGGGAATTCTCTTTTAGCTAAAAATAAGTGATTCTTTTTATATCCTATATTTGTTGTGGAGAGCTGTTTAATTGTTTGACAAGTAGGAGGAGCAGCCCGGAGACAATAACAAGACGCCCATGATTCACTCTCCTCTAACATTCATCACTTGTTCCTTCCCAAACAAATCCGCGAACACCTGTGCAACTCTTCAGCCGCCACGTCCCAAAGACATATTACAGGTGAAGCAAAGGCCGAAGATAAATTCGGTGCTCATTGGAGTGTGATTGGTTGGTTCCTCAGTTTAGGGGCTGAGACAACGCGGTCAAGTAGCCCCGTGTACTTTGGGTGTGTGTAGAATCTGTCTGATAACCGGTGCTAAGTGTGAAGGCTGTATTAGTGTTTGTTATCTGTAATTGAGTTAAGGACTGCAGACCAACAATTTCCAAGTACTTCCTACTTTTGCTACCAAATGCTACCGTCAACGACATCTAACTGTGGACTTGGTTACTAGATGCCAACGCACCAGGCACTTGGCGACGAACTTTGGAACTAGAGCGTTATCAAATCTAACCTATAAATTTGGTTTCACACAAGTGTAGTTAGTGGAAGGTTCTTTTACATGCCATAAGTCTATGACATGGGACCACCGGCTTTACTTCCCCTCCGAAGGAAGGCGTACTGAGGGATTATTAACGCTATTAAAAAATCCGACGTCTTCGGCCGGGTTTGAACCCGCGATCTTGGGCATGCTACCAACTACGCGACCGAAGCCACCTCTCATTAGAGTATGCGGAAAACTCTTCGGTTCAATGTATTTAGAAATGATGTTAGAGCAGTAATAACGCGGCTTCGGCGGCGTAGTTGGTAGCATGCTGAGCTTCTATGCCCAAGATCGCGGGTTCAAACCCGGCCAAAGTCGTTGGATTATTAAGAGCGTTAAAAATCCCTCAGTATGCCTTCCTTCGGAGGGGAAGTAAAGGCGGCGGTCCCATGTCATAGATTTATGACATGTTAAAGAACCTTCCACTAATTGCACCTGTGTGAAGCAAAATTAGGTAGGTTAAGAATGTAAACAACGCTCTTAGGTTTCTACGTTCGTTGCCAAGAGCCGGCTGCGGTGGCGTCTAGTAGCTAAGTTCTGAATTTGGCCTAGTAGTCGTTGACGGTGGCGCTTGGTGGTAAAAGTAGGAAGTATTTGAAAAATTCTAAGTTGCAGTACTTAAATTAAAAAAAACAGATAACACACACTATTACAGTCATCACAATTAACACCGGTTATCAGACAGATTCTACACACACCCACAGTACACGGGGCTACATGACCACGTTGTCGCAGCCCCTAAACATAATATTTACATTTTTAGCCTACTTTTCACATTTTGCAAAAATGAGGAAAAAGTAGACTTATGAGATCGGGCAAATGTCTGTCTGGCTGTCTGTCTGTCTGTCTGTCTGTCTGTCCTTCTGTCTGTCTGTCTGTCTGTCTGGTAGGAGTAAAGATCTATACCTGAATATCTCACGGCCATATTTGAAAATGATGTCAGTGCTACCAACAGCTAAAAAATCACAATTGAAATTTGAGCTCCATGTTGGATATCGTGGAAAGTATGAATGGGAGCTATTTCAAAATTGGCACACGTACAGATCATAATATTTCAGTTTAATTTCCAGGAGGCTAAACATGGCAGTGTTGCCAAAATGATTATAAGCCTCCTGATAGGTCCAAGTTTTAAATGCATATAACTTCTATACTATCAATTGGAATTCAACCAAATTTCGTATGTTGTATGTGTACATAACCAGATATGACTGAGCGTATTCTTCAGACCTACCAGGGCTGCCAACTGTTAATAAATGCTCCTAATTTATTTTATCCAAATACCAATATATCAGAAAGTATGCAAGCCGACAGTTTTAAACTATGCACACGTATAGTCCCTGACATTCTATATTAATTTGGAGTTACTTATATACGTCAGTGCAACCAACATGATTCTAAGCCTGCTGACAGGTCCAACTTAAAATACATGTAACTTCCATACTATCATTTGGATTTCAACCAAATTTCGTATGTGCTATGTGTACCATAACAGATATGACTATGCGTATTCTAAGGAGCAACCAGTGCTGCCAACTGTTAATATGTGCTGCCCTATTTTTGTTACCCTAATATCAATATATCAGAAAGTATGCAAGCCAATAGCTCTAAACTTTGCACACGTATAGTACCTGGCATACTAGACGAATTTGGAGTAACGAATATACGTCAGTGCTGCCAACATGATTCTAAGACTGCTGATAGGTCCAATTTTAAAATGCATGTAACTTCTACACTAACTACTGGATTTCATTCAAAATTGGAACAACAATAGATCATATTATTTCAGATTATTTCTGACCAATACATGCATGACATTGTTGCCAACATGATTTTACGCGCGCTGTTAAATCCAATGTTTAACTGCATGTAACGTCCATGCTATTCATTGGACTTCAACCAAATTTTGTATTTTGTACCTTAAGAGACGGAACTAAGAATATATTCAGTCATCAGGGCTGCCAACTGTAGTGCTCTATTAGGATACATTATGCCAGGTATACATTATTTCGAACTAACTGGAAATTTCGATATTACCAACTTAATTTCGTCATTATTCTAGATAGTTTCATATTCTGTAGAATAATCATTGGCATGAAAAGTAGGCTGTATAGTTCTTCACGGAACTTCTTGTTTAAAATCAGTTTGCTAGATATTTCAGTTTATTGCATTTTTGTTCTGTGTTACTTAAATGGCGAAGAACCTGTGCGTTATCTAATCTTCATGCAGAGCGTATATCAGCTTGCAAATGTGTTATTCTTAACTTGTCGCCCCGTCCCACTCGCTGTGGAAGCCGGGGATTACCAAGTCCATAGCCATATTGCACCACGTGCTAGATCTACCTGAGAGCAGTGTCGCTCACATGCAGTTCATTTCTGGCACTGCAAAGTGTAAGGCAGTTCTACGATGCCTAAAGTAAAAACAACTACAAGTTATCGTCTGTTGCAGAATTTGAAGATATTTTACTTCTGATGGGGGCGTTCTGTTCTGCCAACCATGTGGGAAAGCAATAAAGGCTGAACAGCGATCTCATGTTACACAAAACCTCGAGGACAAGAAACATATTGCCGCAGTTTCGCGCCTTCAGAAGTATTGTAGCGGCTTCGGTGGCGTAGTCGGTAGCATGCTGAGCTTCTATGCCCAAGATAGCAGGTTCAAAACCGGCCGAAGCCGTCGGATTTTTTAAGAGCTTTAAAAATCCCTCAGTATGCCTTCCTTCGGAGGGGAAGTAAAGTAGGCGGTCCCATGTCATAGATTTAGGGCATGTTAAAGAACCTTCCACTAATTGCACCCGTGTGAAGCTAAATTGGATAGGTTAAGAATGTATACATCGCTCTTAGGTTTCTACGTTCGTTGCCAAGAGCCAACTGCGGTGGCGTCTAGTAGCTAAGTTCTGAATTCGGCCTAGTAGTCGCTGACGGTGGCGCTTGGTGGTAAAATTAGGAAGTATTTGAAAAATTCTAAGTTGCAGTACTTAAATTTAAGAAAACAGATAACACACACTATTACAGTCATCACAATTAACACCGGTTATCAGACAGATTCTACACACACCCAAAGTACACGGGGCTACATGACCGCGTTGTCGCAGCCCCTAAACTTCAGAACCAACCAACCAGAAGTAGTGTTTCGCGATAATCGTCGGTCATTTGTGATGGGGGCCGATAACCTCGATGTTAGGCCCCTTGAAACAACAATTATCATCATTATCATCATCATTTGTGATGGACAACCTGAAGACGTATCTCGTTGCGTTTTGTAACTTAATGCTTCAGCAGTCAGTGAGGCATAGCATAAATATTTCATTCGTCAGAACTGCATATTGTTTATATTCACATTTATAGACTAAATTACAATAAAATATTTTTACTTTTTGTCAAATATTTCAGGTATTTTTAATACATAAAAAATAAATATTTTCCTGATTTTTATCATCTATAAATCCGAGCCCTAGTAATAACTGCCTGGAACAGAGAGTCACACTTTCTATCTTAGCATTAAGGGGGAACATACAGATTAATGAGCCAAATCAATATCGATTTTAATATTATACTTGTGCCTGTCATCAATTTTGTATCTCAATCATATGCATTTCCAAGGAAACACACCCAGCGTGCAAAGTCTCCTTTTCTTTTCTTCTCCTTTTTCTTAGTCGTTTACCCTCCAGGTTGGTGGAACCCACGGACCCAGCGAGGGAACTCACCGGATTACCCGGAGAAAAACCTGTCTGCCTCCGTTTTGTCCAGCACAGATCTCACATGGAGTGACCGGGATTTGAACCACGGACCCAGCGGTGAGAGGCCGGCGTGCTGCCGCCTAAGCCACGGAGGCAGGTTAATACGATGAAAAGAACAATACCGTATTTAGAACATTTTGAAGATTTGAACCTTCATTTACAATTTGAATCGGATTCATAACAAATTAGTATTTAAGCGATATTATTAATTCATTTTTGTCCTGAGCAAACTCAAAAACGTTGTTAACATTTCATAGAAAAAAAAAACAATTAATGCCACAAAGGTTTGAGTGAGTTTCATTTTTAGCTGAAGGTGTAACATCCACTTAAAATAAGATAAGTCCAAACATCCCTATAAATATGGGAGATATGGGGGAGACGATGAAGATCAGCACAAAAGAAGAACAAAATATTATAAAATGGATAAAACTAATTACGATTTGAATTATTAAATTGTAAGACTTTGCACAGTCGCCTCCGTAGCGTAGCGGTCAGCATGGTTAGCTGCCGCCCCGGTGGTCCTGGGTTCGATTCTAGGCTCTGCCACGAAATTTGAAAAGTGGTATGAGGACTGGAACGGGGTCTACTCAGCCTCGGGTGTTCCAAATGAGTAGAGGGGGTCCGATTCCCACCTCCGCCATCCTCGAAGTGGTTTTCCGTGGTTTCCCACTTCGTCTTCGGACAAATGCCGGTATGTTACCTTCTTCAAGGCCACGGCCGCCTCCTTCCCTCTTCCTTTCCTATCCATCCTGACCATACATTACCTTCCCTCATGAGGCCCCTGTTCGCTTTGCAGGTGAGGCCACCTGGGCGAGGTGCCAATCACACCTCACCAGTTGTATCCACTCCGATTCGATGTTCCCAGCTCTAGGACACTGCCCGTAGCGGCTGTGGATTTTAATTTTTTTCATCGTATTAACCTAGGGAACCTTGACTTAGTAACGTTGTATTTATGTTCTTCGTAGCTCACTCCTAAGGCAACTTTCCCTTTCAGTAAACCCAATAATTTAGATTTGTATTTATCTCCAATTTACTCTAGATTTCTCTCTTGATTTTTAGCTATTTTCATTTTATGAAGAAATAGGATTATGAGATCACCTTGTGTCCGTGTGTGTGTATGTGTGTGCGTATGTGTGTGTGTGGAGTGTGTCCCCCCCCCCCTCCTAATAACTTTTAAACGGCTGGAGATATTTCAATGAAACTCAGTAAGGTCATAGCACCATTTTCGTCGACCCCCAACGTGGCCTTCAAATTGTAATACGTCTCGCTAATCCAACATTGCGGCTGTGAGAAATATTTCACCAGCAACAACAACAACAACAACAGAAATGGCGCTAAGTCAATACGGCTCCCAATGACTGGTCCCTTGAACTGTACACTCACATATAGTCTGAACGCTAGATGGAATTTCCAGTGCCTTCAGTTTGAATTTCAATAGATGGTGTGAAATTATCTCTCTCCGATTTTCGACATGGTTTCTCTTTTGCGCAGATTTCACGTAGATCTTTCTAGCAAGTTAAACCTGGCATTGGATTTCAAGCACCACTTTGTCCTCATTGTTGTGTAATGTGTTCTCAGAACGGTACTGGGGTTAAATCGCAATTCAAACAGGGACTTGAAATCGTTAATCCTCTCTACGTGCTCATCACTAAGCTGGACTCGGGCTCCTTTGAAGGCGCGGCTCAGTGCTCCTCTTCACCTGACGATACTCGCTCTTATGGCGTAGCTTTAGCCGCACTTGTATCCCAGATTCATTCCGAATATTGCATGTTCTGAGCAGCATACACAGTCTATTACTAGCCCCGGCAATAACAAAAGATAATATCGTGCCTTCCATCATCTTCTCTGGCAGCAATCCATTCTGAGCGGACTTTCTTTCTGTGAATTCTCTGTAGGCGAATGCAAGGATGGTCCTGCATATTAAAAGAAGGAAGAAACCAAACAAGTAATGGAGGAAGAAAACAAAAAAGGAAGTGAACAACGAAGGGAGGGAGGAAGAAAACTAGGAAGGGAACAAGGAAGGAAGAAAGAAAGCAAACAAGGAAGGGAGGAAGCAAACAAGGAAGGAAGAAAGGATGGAAGCGAACAAGGAAGGGAGGAATCGAACAAGGAAGGAAGGAGGGAAAAAGCAAAGTAGGAAGAAAGGAAGGATGCGAGCAAGGAAGGGAGGAGTCGAACAAGGAAGGAAGGAAGGGGGAAAAAGCAAGGTAAGAAGAAAGGAAGGATGCGAACAAGGAAGGAAGGAAGGGAGGAAGCGAACAAGGAAGGAAGGGGGGAAGAAAGCAAGGAAGGAAGATAGGATGGATGTGAACAAGGAAGGGAGGAAGCAAACAAGGAAGGAAGGGGGGAAGAAAGCAAGGAAGGAACTGAACAACGAAGGGAGGGAGGAAGAAAACAAGGAAGGAAAGTTGCGAAATAGAAAGGAAGGAAGCGAACATAGAAGGAAGGGAGAAAGAAAACCTGGGAGGAAGTGAGGAAGAAAGGAAGAACGGATGTTAATTTCCTGTTTGGAAATCTCGCTCACGATGCCTGAGAACTTAATCCCAGCCTCTGTGATGCAAACTCGAGCATCAAAGTTCAGAAAATGCTTTTTTTTAATATTAATCCTAAAGTACAACAACTCTGTGGTAAAACGCTCCCATGGATATCCGTTATTGCACACACAAAAGTGTCTACATGAATTATTTTGTATTCATCATTAGAAGGGTTGATTTCAGGTAAAGCAGCTGTAGAGAGGCTCTGACACGTCAGTTTACTGCATATTCTCATTTGAACGGATGACTCGGCGTTTCCTTACACTTCAGTTATTTACAGGCATGCGAGGTGCGTGAGGCATGTGCGCTTCATAACTCGCCGCTGCGCTGGCATGATTTACACCGAGGAACTCAAGATTCCACTTTCTGACTAGTAGCAGTACATAAAGCTGAACTCTACATTGAAACACAGGATTCTCCCTTATGTCCGTCGTTAATCTCTTCGATGAACGTTTATTAACTTCCGCTGGCAAAGAAACAGAGGGCAATGTTCGCCAAACAATTGAGGAAGGTACCATGAGCTCACATGCTTGTGAACACTGAACTTCGATCTGATCGAAGATTCAGGTCTGTTTATAGCCTGTTTTCCATCCAAACGCAATGGAACTTGGTGCTGCAAATATTTATACATATTGTAATGCACTGGCATCTAATTTAGTTAAATTGTTTACATAACCTCAAGATGGCGGCTGTGCGAAATATTTCACCGGCATTCTATTTCTCCGACACTATTACTCATATCACCCTCAAATTTTGTACGCTGATAGATGGCACTACTAGAAGTTCAGTTATGAGACTTACAAAAAACTGTAAAACACAAAACGAACATGGCGGCCTAACGAAGTTGAAACATTTTAATAGACTATTCTCGCGATTTAACCATCTGAGCGCAATGAAATACGGTACAGTAAATGTTAATACACATTGTAATGCATCGAATTTAGTTCAATTGCTCAAATAACCTCAAGATTGTGGCTGTGCGCATTTTTAAAATTAAGTTTTCATATTTTGTGCATTATTCATGCGATCGAAGTGAACGATTGGATAATGAACCTACGCAAAAAAAAAAGTCATCTTATAGTACAGAGAGTCCAGTTTATATGTATCGGAGACCCTCGCTAGCCCGCTCGCCCACGGCGCGAGCCTGTCTCCCGCCAGGCACTTTGCCGTTATGCGGCGCCCGCCCGGCACTGAGTCATTGGGTATAGGAATTTGTACTTAAATTTTTACTTCAATGTGATCCTTGACCAATTTTTTTACGAACTGACTTACGGAGAGCGATTGTCGAATTACTTTCAACAAGATTCTGCCACTACTCACAATGACGAAGCATCTATGACAGAATTGCGTCGCATTTTTGGTACTAGGATTATAAGCCGGAAGGTGTGGCCCCCGCGAAGCCCAGACTTATCACCATGTGACTTTTATTTGTGGGGGACGCTTAAAAATAGAGTGTATGCGAGAAACCCTCACACTATAAATGAGCTTAAAGACTATATTACAGCTGAAATACAGCCAATCGGTGCTGAAGAACTTCAGAGAGTAAATGCCAGTTTCAAAAAAAGGTGCCAGCGATGTGTAGCAGTGAATGGCAAACATTTTCAGCACCAGCTGTGAACTAGGTAAGTACAAATTCCTATACTCAATGACTCAGTGCCGCGAAGGCGCCGCAAAACGGCAAAGTGCGTGGCGGGAGACAGGCTCGCGCCGCGGGCGAGCGGGTTAGCGAGGGTCTCCGATATATACAAACTGGGCTCTTTGTACATAACTCTATGGCCTACATATATAGCCTAACAATCCCAACATGGCGAGCATCCAAAATATTTAGACGGTTCTCAATATCTATTAACCCATGATATCAATCAAACTGAAATTTTCTATGTTGATAGAGACTATGAATAAAAGTTCACCTGTGGGACTTTAAATAAACAGGTGAGCACAATTCCAACATGGCGGCGATGCAAAATATAAATATTTAAATGGACGATTCTCGCGATTCAACCATCCGAGCGCAGTAAAACTTGGTACCGGTACGGTAAATGGTTATACAAATTATAATCCACTGGCATCTAATTTATTTAAATTGTTTTCAGAACAACAAGGTGGCAGCTATGCGAAATGTTAAAATCTGGTTTTCATTACTTGTGTCCTAATCATGCGATTGAAGTTTGAATAGAACACATACACAATAATCTTCATAAAATAGTACATAACTCTAAGACCTACATATAAAAATCCAACATGGTGACCATCCGAAATATTTAGACTATTCTTAATATCTACGAATCTATGACAGCAATCAAACTGAAATTTTGCATGTTGATAGAGGCAATTAACATAAATAGCTTGTATGCAAATAGGCTTTAGTTCTTCACGGAACAACTTGTTGTTGATAGGATCGTCATTTCTAAGTTTTTGCAACATTAAAATAAATAGTTCGTTTCTCGGTACTTAATGCCTTAATATTTATCAGCAATAATTACCACACTTACTAAATTTTTTGACGGGTTTTCTTGTATTTTATTTTTAGAGGGCAGAGAATGCCTGTGGGTGTCACTGTAGGATTTGTAGAATTTGGTAGAGCTATTTGTCATGATCGCTTGATGAGCGAAACAATGTCATCCTATTGTTCTCCTCTTCAATAGTCCTTGACAATATATAAAAATCTGAATCACAAGTAATGCATTTCTGACATTTTCACATAATTTACGGATAGGAATGAGTTTTGTGTTGACAGACTGAAAGCTATAATATTAACCTTCCGTCGGTCGCAACGTTTATGATTTGCGAAATGGTCGTAATGTATCAGTCTGATACTAAGAACAACAGCCTTGACTTTGTGTTATTCTGCAGCTGAATATGCATGCCCTGTGTGGTGCAAATCATCTCATGCAAAGCAAGTTGATGTGGCTCTAAATGAAACCTGCAGGATTGTTACGGGTTGTCTCAAAGCTACACCTATTGATAAAGTCCACAAGCTAGCGGGGATTGCTCCTCCAGATGTAAGGCGTGAAGTTGCAGCCAAACTTGAGAGACATAAAGCAGAAAATAACACTGATCATCTGTTACATGGTTACCAGCCACCACTTAAGAGGCTCAAATCTAGGAAGAGCTTCATGAGAACTACTACTCCCCTCACCGGTCAGCCTGGAGCAGCCAGATTAGCTCAGTGGACAGCAAGAGCTGATTGTAAAGATTGGATGGATCCTTCTGAGAACCTTCCTCCTGGTGGAAATCAAGTCTGGAGAGTGTGGAAGTCCTTAAATCGGCTCAGGAGTGGCGTCGGACGAACTAAGGACAACCTGTTCAAATGGGGCTTTTTGAAGGAATCTTCCACATTGTGTGACTGCGGGGAGGAACAGATAACTAAATACTTAATTAACTGTCCTAGTTGTCCTACATCATGTTCCACATAAGAGCTTGTTGATGCTTCAGACAACGCTGTTACTGTTGCATAATTTTGGGCTGATATTCCAACCAGCCTTCGGGCTGACTACCTAACAGACATTGTTTAGTTTCTCATTGTGTTTCATTTGTGTTACATTATATTATATTTGATCAACCTTTGGTTTGTTTCCTATATTTCTTTTTGCAGTGCTTATGACTCGAAATAAAAAAGTCTGATACATGCAGTGGTACTGCACGAAGGCTGTAAAGTGTAACTGACTGGAAATGGAGGGGGAAACAGGAAGGTACTGTTAAGGCCGGCTGCCTCTGTTGCCTAGCACAACAATGACACGAGAAAAACGCGCGCTTGTATTATTCTGATACAGAAGGCTAATTGTTAAAAGGTCAACACTGAAAATTGGCTTCTAAGCTATATTTTCCCCAAAAAATAGTTTCTAATACATTTTAGGTTTTAAAATGACTCCTACACTGACTTACTCGTTTTTAGACTGTAACACACAGGCTTAAATAAGAAGAGAATTAACAGGTCTAGTGAATTATCTAACATACAGCAAGAGCCACGCAAGTATTGAAATTAGAA
Source organism: Meconema thalassinum (assembly GCA_946902985.2). NCBI lineage: Eukaryota > Metazoa > Arthropoda > Insecta > Orthoptera > Tettigoniidae > Meconema > Meconema thalassinum. Next base: position 2,092,390,972 of record OX336388.2, on the reverse strand, counting down.
GTAGGCTACATAGCGAATTGCACGATACCGACTGAGCACACATATCCCACTCCGTCCGTAAGGGAGGTAAGTTTAACAAGATTCAGAGTACTTTGACATTGCAGAGAGCCTGGTATGAAGATCAGCATTTCAAAGACGACTGTAATGCTGGTAGGGAAGACCTGTAAGAGAATTTCAAGTGTATTCTCCCAGGATGACAGGATAATAAGAGAAATCTAATCAAGGCTTAGCCTAGCACAGCTAATGCAGGGAGCGGGTACGAAGTTAGAATCTAGAGTCAACTCTTCCCTTGTTGTTCGATACTCAGATCAGTTTGACTTAATCATATTGGTATTCTAACTTCCATTAGGGTCTTTGGATACATTGTTCATTATGTTATTCTTCCCTCCGTTAGGGTCTAGGTGGCTTCGGTAGCGTAGCTGAGTTTCTATGCCCAAGATCGCGGATTCAAACCCGGCCAAAGTCTTAGGAATTTTAGAGCGTTACAAATCCCTCAGTATGCTTTCCTTCGGAGGAGAAGTAAAGCCGGCGGTCCCATGTCATAGATTTATGGCATGTAAATGAACCTTCCACTAACTACACTTGTGGAAGCTAAAAATTGTAGGTTAGGTTGATAACACTATATTAGTCCATTGTTTGCCACCAGGCGCGGGCTGCGATGGCATCTAGTAGTCAAGTCCTCAGCTAGGTGTCGTGGACGGTAGAATTTGGTAGCAAAAGTAGGAACTACTTGAGAAATTCATTCAGTTTCATGCATTCACAGATAACACACACTAATACAGCCATCACAATATTAACACCGGTTATGAGAAAAATTCTACACACACCCAAAGTACACGGGGCTACATGACCGGGTTGTCGCAGCCCCTAAAATAAGGAACCAACCAACCAGTAGGGTCTTTGGATACAATGGTCATTATTTTCATGTATTTGAGTGTGTGTGAAATTAATACTATCACTTGCGTTTGTGTGATGTCTGTAGTAGTGTGCGCTTGTAACTGAGGGTAGAATTAGAAAAGGGACAGCCGTAATCTTACGTTAGGTACCATCTCAGCATTTGTCTGAAGTAAATCCAAAGCATACCTTTGCTGACACACTTTGTCATCAGATACAACTGGGGATGGTGATAGGTCGATCGCCCAGGCGACCCCTAACTTGGGTCTAATGAAAGAAAGGTCAGGTATGGGAGTGGGAAGGAAGTCGCCGTGGTCCCAATGAACGGAACTATCCCGGCACTTGTCTGGGGGTGAAATGAGAATCCACCGAAAACAATTTTGAGGACGGCTGAGGTGGGATTCGAATCCGTGCTCTCCCGATAGCAGCGAGGCACGAGGTAGCCCGTTAGCGCTTTCGGCGCACCGCGGCCGGTGAATATGATATAATATTGTTTTTTATGTGTCATGTCCATTTATTCAGATTTATTATTATTTATTTTATTTATATATCGTATGGCTTTTAGTGCCGGGAGTGTCCGAGGACATGTTCGGCTCGCCTGAGTCTGTAGCTGCTTCCAGCGGACACCCTTAGGGTGAGCTACACGTTCCGTTAAATTTCAAGTAGTTCCAACTTTCGCAACCAGATATCAAAGATACCCAGTGGTGAAAGATGGAACTTTGATAAAGCGTTCGGACGAAATCTAACCTAACAATTTAGCTCCACACAAGTTTAGTCTGTGGAAGGATCTTTTACATACCATAAATCTACAATCCAGTCGATATCTCCCAATGTTTAATAATAAATCTACAATGAATATTTTAAATGTTTATAGGCAAAATTAAGCAATTAAAAACACATATCTAAATATCTGAATAAAGCTTCGGTGGCGTAGTTGGTAGCATGCTGCGCTTCTATGCCAAAGGTCGCGGCCGAAGTCGTCGGATTTTTTAAGAGCATTAAAAATACTTCAGTATGACTTCCTTCGGAGAGCAAGTAAAGCCGGCGGTCCCATGTCCTTAATGTATGGCATTAAAAAGAACCTTCCACTAACTACACTTGTGTGAAGCCAAAATTTGTAGGTTAGAATTGATAACGCTCTACTAGTTCCTCACCAGGTGCTGACTGCGATGCCATCTAGTAGCCAAGTCTGCAAGCTAGGTGTTGTGGACGTTAGCATTTGGTAGCAAAAGTAGGAACTACTTGAAATTAATGTCTGCAGTCCTTACTTGAATATTAAAACAGATAACACACACTAATACACATCACAATTAACACCGGTTTTATCAGACAGATTCTACACACACCCAAAGTACACGGGGGGGTCATGACCGCGTTGTCGCAGCCCCTAAGGAACCAACCAATTAACCAACCAACTTCTATATTACTTTCTTTCTTGTAGTTACTACAGGTTGCAAAACAATACACTTGCTTCCAGAAGAGATAATTTTGAATATGTATTTAAAAATAATTGTGTGCTAGTTTTTTTTGCACCAGATGTAACAAATTAATTTACTACTAGTTGAAACCCGTCAAAACATGACGGTCAATAGAAAAATATTTACTGAAGAATTTTCTTATATAGGCCTACTGTACATTCTTTGTACGATTATTTTTTGACTCTATTGAAACTATGAGGGCGTCAAAAGATTGCACTCTCAACATTGCAAAATACTGCTGGCCATGACTGAAAAATTGTTGGGGCAAATTGAGGCCTATACGTTCCAGAGTTTCCCCTTGAGCTTTATTGATTGTGATAAAGTATGCCAAATGAATTGGAAAATATTGCCTCTTAAAAGAAAATGATAGTGTTTTATCGGATGGTGTTAAATCAAGTCGAAGGATTAGAAATCTCTGCCTAATTTTAACTGCACCTATTAATTCCAAATCCAAGCAATATGGTTGCATTTAGGAGTCCTTGGGAACCGTTCAGATTTCTAAGCAGCATAACGGGCCAAGCGTTTGGAGTATGTGGCGGCCAGTCGTTTAGTTCCAAGGAATTCAAGAACTCTGATGAGTCTAATACAACTGGCCGCAAACCATCGCTTATATTTTTGGAATATAACGAAGAAATGCGATGATGTGCAATTCCATACATTTTAAAACAATGTGGACCGTGTGCGTGTGGCACAGTAACATTGGCACCAAATGAAACGAAGGAAGGAAGGAAGCTTGCAGTTTAACGTGACCGTTAATCTCGCGATCATAAGCCACGGGACCTCCGTTTAACGTGGAATCCGAACCACAGGACATGGCATTTCACATCAAAAATCTCACATGCATTGACCGGGAATCGAACCCGATCCGCCTTGGTGAGAGGCATACAGCTTGACCGCTGCGCCATGAAACGAAGGACATAGCATTGTACTGCCGATTAGTCCCTCTGGAATTCCTTGAGATATCATCTCCAGTGAAAAATAATTGTTAAAGCCTGTCAAATATGTTATATTTATTCAGATTAATTTTACCATTACAACAGCAAAGGTCAAAGTAACCAAGTGTAGATTTCTCGCAAGAGAAATACAGTGCAGAACAATGTTTACATTTGTTCGTCAAGGACCCTAAACTGTAACGGCATAGTATCTGGAATTGTTTCTGAAATGCCATATTTATATTGGATTTTAAAAGTGGCTTCGTATTTTTCTCCGATTTCCCACTTTTTTGCGGCTAATGTTCTATTTCGTCAAATGGGTTTATTTATAGCAGCATTTCTGCCCAAATTAACGTCATTTTATATAACACTATAGTGGCCTGCATCAACGTAGCCGCCAAATATTAAATGGCAAATAATAACTTACTTCCATTGCCAAAATCAACTGCGTGGTTAGACCCATTGTTATGCACTCTAAACAAATAATCAATAAACAATAATATTCACATATACAATGAATACTTCCATTCTCAAGTTGGTTGCTGATGAGAATGCGATGAGATTGATCGCCAATAATAAAATCCTTGCAATTTTTGCAATTTGCTTGCAAACGCAACTCAGGATGACGATCTTCATTTTGAAATAAACAGAATGAAATTGCTGTAAATAATGAATTTCCATCACCTGTTGAAGGTACAATACTTTGTATTTCCATGACAGTAAATTATGCAAGGGAGCATAGAATCACTTCGCCACTACTGGAATGAGCATAGACTCACTTCGCCAGCCACAGTAATGGAGGGAGTTTTAGAATTATATGTTCAGTGCTTGTCAAAGATCGTATTAACACAGGGAAGCCCATTCTTAAGGCTACATTCTGAGCTATTGCCCCGTATTCCAGGTTCGATCCCCGCTCTGCCAAGAAATTTAATTCTGGTCTGAGGACTGGAACGGGCCGCACTCGTGAGGCAAAACTAAGAAGAGCAAAGTTTGATTCCCATCTCAACAATCTTGGATTTGGTTTTCCGTGGTTTCCCACTTCCACTCCAGGCAAATGCCGGGATAGTTCCTAACTTAAAGCCTCGGTCGTTAACTCCCCATTCCCCACATTAATTACAAATGCACACATCAACACAGCCATCACATTAACACAGGTTATCAGAGAAAAGTTTACACTCGCACACTAAAATAGACGGGGCTGAGTGACGACGATGTCTGAGTCCATCAAATGAATTATGTTCGCCAATATGTTAACGCTGATGTATGTGTTTGAACTACTGGATATAAGTTCAATGACTTTAAAATTAATATCATTGCATTGTTGCAGCTTGGCAAATATTTTATATTTCAGCAGATCAATTTTACCATCACAACAGTAAAGGCCAAAGTAACCGCGCGTAGATTTTACGCAAGAGAAATACAATGTAGAACAATGTTTACATTTGATCGTCAAAGACCTTTCACTGTACTGCATAACATCTGGAATTGTTTCTGAAATGGCCTATTTATATTGGATTTTAAATGTGGCTTCGTATTATTCGATAACACTATAGTGACCTGCAATATCGGAGCCGCTAAATATTAAATGGCAAAAAATACTTCCATTGCCGAAATCAACTGCGTAGTTAGATTCAGTACTCTAAACAAATAATCATTAAACAACTGTCTTATACAATGAAGTTCAACATGACCGTCCAGAGACTCTCATACTCAAGTTGGTTGGTGAGGAGAATGCGATGAGACTGATCGCTTACAATAAATTCCTTATAATTGTTCCTGCCAGCGAAATGTTTGGCAATAGCTTGAAAACGCAGCGCAGAATGACGTTCTTCATTTTGATATAAACAGTACAAAACTGCTCTAAATAAGCTATTTCCATCACCTGTTATAGTTTATGGCAGTACATTTTGCAGGGGAACATAGAATAACTTCGCCAACTACTGGAATGAGCTTAGGCATATACTCAATACTCACTTCGGCAGTCACCCTAATGGAGGCTGTTTTAGAATTCTATGTCCCGTGCATGTCAAAAATCGTATTAACACATGGAAGCCCACCCATTCTTGGCTATCGCCTCGGAGACCCGGGTTACATTTCCTGCTCTGCCAAGAAATTTAATTCTGGTCTGAGGGCAAAAACGGGGCACATTCAGTCTCTAGAGGTATAACTAAGAAGAGGAAGATTTGATTCCCACCTCGACAATCTTAGATGTGGTTTTCCGTGGTTTCCCACTTCCACTCAAGGCAAATACCGGGATGGTTCCTAACTTAAGGCCTCGGCCGTCACCTTGCCATTTCCCACCTTAATTACAAATACACAAAGTAATGCAGCTATCACAATAATACGGGTTATCAGAGAAAATTTTACACTTACACACCAAAGTACATGGGGCTGAGTGACAACGATGTCGGAGCCCTTCAAACGAATTATGTTTGCCAAGTGTCTCTCATGGCGAAAGCAATTGTGGACACGCGCCAGGGCCTGGAAAACTACCTTTTCACTAATAATTTAAGAGTATATCGACGATGCATAATTTATAACTTTTAGTCTAGGATGCTACCAACTTGACCACCGAAGCATTGGGAAGAAATTGCAATATTAAAGTACATAAACAACATAGCCTACACACTCAACTGTCAGTTAATGTTCTTCAACGTTTCCCTTCTTAAAAATTCCCCTCTAGCCTATAACTCTCCATCACTTGAAAACGCGCCATGTTTTGTGTTTTAAATATATCGATGCAATGGTGCTGCCATCTGTTGTTAGTTACTGAAACTATATGGGCGAGGTACTGCCATCTGTTGTCAGTTACTGCAATTGATGGCAGATATTAGCTCTTTTGACCACATGCTGTAATGCAATGGTAAAACGGAAATAAAACTTATTGAGAGGGAATGTAGGAATCTTTAACTGACATAAAACGTTACTAATAATCCTTGATAAAACAATATTTAACTATCACGCGAAAACTCGCCATCAAGGCCATGCCTTGTGTTTTAAATATATCGACGCAATCTGCTCTCAGTTACTGGAACTATATTGGCGAGGTACTGCCATCTGTTGTCAGTTACTGGAACTGATTGCAGATATTCAAACGACGTATTGAGGACATGCTGTAATGCAATGGTAAAACGGAAATAAAACGTGTTGAGAAAATGTGTAGAAATATGTATCTTTAACTGACATAAAACCTTACTAATACTCCTTGATAAAACAATATTTCAGTGGCAAAAAAAAAAAAAAAAAAAAAAAATCTGGCAAGAGTTGGGATCGAACCTGCGATCCTTGGATCCACAGTCAATCGCCTTAACCAAATAGCTACTCGCGCACTCACTCTTAGATGCAGACGCAACCGTTCACTATCTTCAAAAGCCGCTATCTGAAGAAAATAATCCAATTCATTATCAATAAAATCAATATACATTCGTATATGTTCATACTGTTATTATATTGTATTGTCAGAACTTGGTTAATGTATGTTTTCAATTACATGGAAGCTTATTAAATAACTTACATTTTAATGGACTTCTCACCGCCATTTTGTCATGAGCCCAGGCGGATTGTGCGCATGCGCGAGGGGCAAGAATTCTGCTATTTTCTATATTTATTTAAAAATATACCGTAATATATTTGTTTATTTTAGAGACACTCTGCAAATCTACAGGCCAAGAGCTTTCGTTAGAGTGCTCTACGAAGTAAATTGGTTCTGTCGTTCTCTCTATCTCGTGATAACAAAAATCACCTTACTGTTTTAAATATATAGATTGTTGAAAACAAAACAAAAACTTGAAACCTGTATCTCATCAAAAGAATATCTGGCTACGTGCCTGTTTATTATATATTCTGATTCATTAAAGAAGTGAATTGGGTTATTTCCAATTCTATCAATGTCGAAAGCACGAGTATAATGAATGCTGAGTTCACAAAAAGACGAGCTCAAGAGTGAAAATAACAAGACAAAGACAAGCTTATGAAGAGTGTTGGGAACAAACAAATCGATGTAAAAGGACCAGCGAACAGCACTCAGGCGTTATAAGATTGACATTTTCTTTACTGACCGTCCCAATAGCCAATCTTTAATATCTATTCTCCCCCAGGGGCACACAACTTGTCGGACGTGAGTTAGCGACCACGGGTCTGTAGCTGAGTCCCGCATTGCTACCACTTACTTGTGCCGGGCTCCTTTCAGTTATCTTCCCTATCGGCCTCCCTTGGTCAACACTTGTTCTCTTCCGACCACTTCGGTACTAGGGTATCCGAGGCCTAGGGTGCCTTTCACTTTCCCGCCTTAATTGGCCCTTGTCTCATATTTCCTGATACCCTCATTCTTTGAGGGGTCAGCCTTCTTTATCTTTTCATGTTATCTCCTGCCTCCTGCACAAGGTCCTCAAGGAGGCAGGGTGTATGTATCCCCACCACTTCTGGTGGGCTCTGGATAGTGCTACACGCTCGAGGACTCATGGCTGGTGAGTTCGGGAGTTAGCGATTCAGTGGGTTTCCTGAACGGTGTCCAGTTTTTCTGCTTTTTCCACTGACTTTGGGACGCACCCTATCCTCTTTCCCTCTCCTATCTGCCTTTCATGGCTCTCCTTCCTTGCATGTCCCCCAATTTAATAATTTGTAAACTGTTCCGGCTTTTCAATACTAGTTGTATTCAGGAAAAGACGGAACAAGTTACAAATTATTAGGTGGATTCAATTCAATACGGACCAATATGGATAATAACAATGTCCCTCAATCCTCGAGGGTTGAGGATATTTCTTGTTCTCCTGTCGTTTATTTACCTTATTCTTATTTTGTTTTCCATTTCTTGTTCTGGTCTATCAGTTAGTAGTTAGTTTTAGTTAGAGTTTACATTTCAATATCATCTTGTCTAATATTGGCATAAGCCCTAAATTCAACATTATGAATAGTATCATCTTGACTATCACCCAAAGTATTAGGGGCCAATAACCTAGATCTTAGGCCCGTTAAAACAACAAGTATCATCAACATCTAATATCTATTCGATTGAAAGAATTAATCGAAATAAATCGGACAGTGGAGTCTCAGTTTTATGGCCGACAATAATGAATACGTGCAAATTTTGGAAACATGGGTGATAGATTGATATTCAGAAATGTGTAAGGAAAGACTGCAACTTATCGTCAATATTTTATAATCCATACTGTTGATAAGTAAGTTAATACAAGAAATGTGAGATAAATTTAAAGTAGGAGTGAAGGTTATAGGTACATTTATTATAATTCTGAGATTTCATGATGACATTTTCTTAGTCGATTCACTAAAGTATTTGCATAATTTTCTAAATGGTATATAGGCTATACAGTCTTGGGGAAAATATTCATCATAAAAATCAATAATATAAAAAATAAGAATGGATACAGCCAGAAGAAATCAGAAATCCCTGTAGGCATCAAATTCGTAGGTAAAAGACTACTGACATGTTATATGAATCGCAGCCAATGGCCATAAGCTGGGTAATTTTAATTGAACGCTCGAGGGCTCCCAACAAGATCAATTTCAAGAAGTTCCATCTTTGGTTACCAGATGGTACTGTCACTAACACTAGCGACGAACGTTGGAACTTGATAGAGCGTTTCCTAAACAGCCAAATATAACCTACAAATTTTGCTACACACCACCAATTTCAGTGGTAGGTTCTACTATTAATTTATTTAAGGAAAGCGCACTATGTACATAATGGTACATACATTATTCTTGACCTAGTCCTATTATTGAGATTGTCCTGTTTGTACAGTTTTGTTCATGATATCGCTCACAATGTTTATTGCACAATTTGCACACGCAGGATTCTTTCGGTTGATGAAATTTTAGGATCTGACATAGCTTGTGGTGAAAGCCGTGCGTTGCAAATCTTGTCAGTATGTGTCTAAGTTCATAATTTGGTTGCTTCCTTCCGATGTTGTCATAGCGTCTGTTCAGTAAAATTCGGGCCATGTGGCATTAGTTTTCTCTTTTAACAGGTGTAGTGTATTTTCATAAGCCTTAGTACATGGTAGCCAGAATTGTGCTCTTATGTCCTCAACGAAGAAAGTAGGAAACATGTGCTGCTTAGGAAGTAGAGAGTAGAGAGGCCGAGCGCAAGTTTTTCTAGTAGACGCCCGTCGGCGACCTGCGCGTCGTACTTAGGACGTGAAAAGAGCAGAGAAAGACAAAGTAAAATTGGATATAATAAGTAACATGCCACAGACAAGGAATGCTTTTCTACGGAAAATAATTCCACTAGACAATCAGTTTTAAATGACTTAATGTATACCGTGGTGCTCTCTGGAAGTAACACTGAGGAGCTTTGCGACATCATGGTCATAAAGCCCCGTGTAATTGTGTATATGTTGTCTGATAACTTGTGTCACTGTGATGTCTGCACAAGTGTGTACATTTGTAATCGAGGTAGGAATTTGGTTAAAAATGGCTGCAGCCTTATGATAGGCACCATCCCGGTATTTGCCCGGAGTAGATGTGAGAAACCACGGAACACCATTTTTAGGATGGCCGAGATGGGAATTGAACCCACCTCTTCTCAGGTTTTGCTCACCAGGCTGAGTGCCCCCCCTCTCTCTCTCTCTCTCTGACCAGTATTACATTTCTTGATAAGGCCAGGAATCGAACCAGACTTCTAGGGGTGACAGCCAATAATAATGCAGGCTACTGCACCACGAGGCAGTCAAATCTATGTTAGATGAAGATCAAGTGCTTATGAGTTGGAATTTTGTTTCGTGAGTCTTATCAAGCAATGAAAATATTACTTGCGATGCCGTAATTAGATAAATCAGCCTCTGTATATTCAATTTCTCAGTGACCTCACCAATCCCTGGAGGGAGGACCTCTCTGTTATGAAGACAAATGGGAGACACGACGCGTCTGATTGAGGTCACACTCGATGTCTCTATCTAAGACCACTCATAACAAAGCCTGTGGTCTACCAGCAATGAAAATAATCGATTAGAATCCCAGAGGGTGAGATATAAACACTCTTTAGATCAGACTCCGTCAGCAGAAATGTTATTCCTGGAACGCTGACCCGATGTACACATTGCAACCAACAAGCTAACAATATACAGACATGTGTTTTGCTGCTAGACACTCGAATATTGCTTGCTCCGTTCCAGTGATCTGCACTTGGGTGTGTATTTGAGCAAGAATTAAACAATTATGTGGTGTATTGGCTTTCACGGCCGGTGAATTAAAACTCAGCAATTCTTCTAGGTTTGTGCCGTGTCTTGTGTGGGGTTTCGCCTAGGACACCAAGCTAGGCTCATCGGCGGGCTCTTGGTGACCCCGCCCGGACCCCCACAGGAGTGACGAACTGCGCGCCACCTCCCTTTATATAAGGTGCAACTGCACCACTTGACTACGAGAACTAAAAGCTCAAGCAGCCTCAACCTCCCTATGAAGGCTTCCAAAAAGATGGTGTATTGGCTTTCACGGCCGGTGAATTAAAACTCAGCAATTCTTCTAGGTTTGTGCCGTGTCTTGTGTGGGGTTTCGCCTAGGACACCAAGCTAGGCTCATCGGCGGGCTCTTGGTGTCCCCTAGAAGAATTGCTGAGTTTTAATTCACCGGCCGTGAAAGCCAATACACCATCTTTTTGGAAGCCTTCATAGGGAGGTTGAGGCTGCTTGAGCTTTTAGTTCTCGTAGTCAAGTGGTGCAGTTGCACCTTATATAAAGGGAGGTGCCGCGCAGTTCGTCACTCCTGTGGGGGTCCGGGCGGGGTCACCAAGAGCCCGCCGATGAGCCTAGCTTGGTGTCCTAGGCGAAACCCCACACAAGACACGGCACAAACCTAGAAGAATTGCTGAGTTTTAAACAATTATTTGTTCAGAATAGCCTAGCATTGTGTTTCCAAACAGAAACAGGTGTTGTCGATCCATTTTGGAGGTTTGAGAAATGGTGATCATGCAGCTCAGTGTAGACTACTTGGGTATGTGTAGAATTTTTTTGGTAACCTGCATTATTGTGATAGCTGTATTGGTGTGTTTGTAAATGAGCCTAGGATTGGTGAAGGAAGCGCCCATGATATTACTTTAGTTAGGCTACAATTTCGGCCTTTGTGTGTAGTAGAAGTAGGAAACTCCGGAAAACCCATTACAGGATGGTTGAGGTGGCAATCAAAACCTCCTTTTCTCAGTTTTGACTCATGAGGCTGAATGTACCCCGTTCGAAACTCCAGACAATAATTGCATTTCTTGGCAAAGCCCGGACTTCAGGGGTAACATGCGAATCACTGCGCCACGAAGCAGTCAAACTAGAAACAGAGTTTCAATTCATAAGAATATTTTTATGTCAACTCACTACGGTTCTCAAACTTAAGAAAAAGCTGCCTTCTGTGATCTCGGAGCACCTACTGAAGCTCAGAACACAAAGATCCTTGGTTCAATTCCCAGCTCTGCCTAGAAATTGAATTCTGGTCTGAGGTTTGTAACAGGATATCCTCAGCTGTCCCAGAAGTGGATCTCCATGGTTTCTCAGGTAAATACCGGAATATTTCCTAACTGAACGCCACGGCCACCGAATTTAAAATATAATTTGAGCTGTAAATAAGTTCACTATTTATTTAATCGTATGGTAATTTATACAACATACAATTATACATAACAAGCTATATTCAAACTTTAAAGTCCGTCCTTCTCAACCATTCGGTTAAGTCGGGTGTGAGAGCGAACAAATCGTCAGGAATGCCAGGGTACGAATAAAGAGGACAGCGTTGAACCAGATGTTCGATCGTCTGTTCTTCCAGGTTACACTCACACATTGGTGAGCTTGTACCTGAAATAATTGCTGCAACCATGTCCAGTCCACAGCCTGTTGATGCGGCACCAGAAGATCCTCGGTAAGTCAAAGCCGTTTGGTTTCTTCGTGGGTTCAAGATGGTGGGCACTTGTTCCCAGTGTTTTAGTTGACAGTTCACTATAATAATACAGTAATCACACAGATTCCACACACACCAAGTACACGGCACTACATGACCACGTAGGTGGGGTGTTTTGGTGCAATAGTCAAGCTGCTTGCTTGTCACCAAGGCGGACCAGTTTGTCACCCGGCCAATATATGTGATACTAATATAATAAAGCTGAAGAGTTTGTGTGTTTGTGTGTTTAAACACACTTATCTCTGGAAGTACCAGTCAGATTCGAAAAATTATTTGTGTATATGATAGCCAGATTCAAGAGGAATAGTTTAGGCTATGTTAAATTTCGCACAGACCACTCCATTCCCTGCATTTAGGCCCTTTGGCACAAATCTACACCGTTTAACCGATCTGAACCAAATGTTGTATATTTACCCTTTGGAACCCTGCGATTAAGACTGTCTACATTAAATTTATGACAGACCAATCCATTCCTTGCATTTAGGCCCTTTGGCACAAATCTACACTGTTTCACTAATCTGAACCAAAATTTGTATATTTACCCTTTGGGACCCTGGGCTATAAAATCTGTCTGAAAATATGGGTGGAAATATTCACAATATACAGCCTACACTTATTTAGTTGCAGTATTATTTGAGATAATGCAACTCATCAATATTTGTTAGTTGAGGTCAATGTGATATTTTGTTGAGATACTGGAAGTGGTGGTTGACCTCAGGGATTTGCAACTAAATATGTGTATATATTGTAAATATACTTCGTCTTCTCAAATGAAATTTAGAGCCCTGTTTTGGCTGCTATTTCATGGAGAATTTTTATAGTATGAATGGCCTAACATCTAGGTTATCGGTCCCTAATGGTTTGGGTGACAGAGAAAGATGAGATGAGAATGAAAACTATAACTAATATTAACTACAAACTTACAAACTAGAAGAAGAAATGGTAAACAAATAAAGGATAAGGCAAATAAAGGACAGAAAGAATAGAAAGACCCTCAACCTTCGAAGAATGAGGATTGAGGGGCATGAAAGGGAGGAGAGCCATGAGAGACAGATAGGAAAGGGAAAGAGGTCAGGGGCCACCCCAAAGTAGGAGCAAAAAGGGGACAAAGCAGACCCAAATCAGGAATCTCTCGGAGTCGCCAACTCCCAAACTCACCAGCCACGAGCCCTTGAGGGTGTAGCACTATCCAAGGTGCACCAGAAGTAGTGGGGCTACATACACCCTGCCTCCTAGAGGGCCTTGTGCAGAAGGCAGGAGATATCATGAAAAGATGATGATGATGATAATTGTTGTTTTAAGGGGCCTAACATCTAGGTTATCGGCCCTATCATGAAAAGAAAAAGAAGGCTGACCCCTCGAAGAATGAGGGTATAAGGAAAGATGAGACACGAGCCAATTAAGGCGGGAAAGTGAAAGACTCTCTAGGGCTCGGATACTCTAATACCGTCGGGGTCGGAAAAGAACGAGAGTTGACCGATAGAGGTCGACAGGAAAGAAGACGGAGAGGAGCCCGGCACAAGTAAGTGGAAGCAATGCTGGACTCAGCTGGGGTACCGTGGTCACCAACCCACGTCCCACTAGATATGAGTCCCTGGGGGGACTTATTAAAGTTATTGTATTACGTTTTAGGATAATTTATTTAATAATCTTTGAATGTTCCAGGATATTGAACCAATTCATTGTATTCATGGGTATAGTGAAAAACAAACTTTACTTCTCTTTACACCTTAATTCGTTCCAAGAAAGCTTCTTTTTGCGTGTTAATAATAATAATATCGTATGGTTTGGGTGCCTGGTGCAAGCTTTGTTAATTGACACCCAGAGGGTAGCTTGCATGTCGAATTTCGTCGTTCCTTTGAACGCTATGAAAGTCAAGGAGGTTAGATATTTAAACTCCTTAACACTACAGCGCTTTCAAGTACAGAATATAGGAACTTTGTGTTGGCGGAAAATCCCGAGATTAATTTTGCCATTGAACACGACCTACTGAATTCAAATGGGTTCTTTAACATGCCAACAACGTATGACATAAGTGTCGTGATTTTTGTCGCCTTTCAAAAAATCACTTACCATGGCCAGGAGCGAACCTGCAATCTTGGGGTTGGTAGTCCGACACTCTAACCACTCACCCACCGTGGCAAGCTTTTTTCGTGTTAATACGTGGTCGTACTAATGAACTGTAGGTCATGCTGTGTATAAGCTATGGAGTAAAACCTATAAATATGTTAATCAGAGAGCTAAAATGTCGGCGTGACCCGGGCTCAAAACTGGGACCTTCAAATTTCCAGCCCGATGCTCTTTCCAACTGAGCTACCACGAATTGACACGTGTCAAAGGTCACGCATCTACTGCAGCAGAATATCGATAAGACCCGCTGTTAAGCTTATTCGAATTTGTACCTTTAAAGACCGCCTGAATACCGAATGTGGTTTTGCAGCTAATTGGCCGATTTGCGTACATGAACTGCTAGCCATCAAGATGTTAATCAGAGAGATTAAATATGCACAACGGTATCAGGTGGAAAATCCGATAGTTACAGGTTCGAGTCTGGTCGCACCATTTTAAATCTCTGGTTAACATATTGGTGGCTTGTTCTTTATGTAGACTACACAACACTACCTAATATCTGGAAAACCGTATTTCGGATTCAAACTGTCGTGATTTTTAGCCTATTTTCATTTATGAAAAAAAATAGGCTTATCAGATCACCTTTTGTCCGTGTGTCTGTCTGTGTGTGTATGTGTGTGTGTGTGTGTGTGTGAGGATTTTTGTGTGTCCCCCCTAATAACTTCTAAACGACTGGAGCGACTTCATTGAAACTCGGTATGTTCATAGCACTATTCCGGGCGACCCCGATCGTGCCCTTCAAATTTAGTTACGTCCAACATGGCGGCTGTGCGAAATATTTCACCAGCATACAATATCTCCGAAACTATTACCGATATCACCCTGGAATTGTGTACGGTGATAAAGGGAACTACTAGAAGTTCACCTATGTGACTTTTGAAAACCTGGTAACTACTGTACCCGATACCTAGTTGAGGCTATCGGCTACGCCAGTTGTGATCGTGCCATAGTTGAGATTTGTGGGCAAGGAGAAAAGATAGCGCTCAGATCGAGTCAGAAGAATGGTAGGAAATGACGTAGGAGGCCGAGGGAGATTGAGCCACTATCCCTCAAACATAAGGAATTATGGGAGAAATACTGGATGATTATAAATATTAATTTGGAATAAAATCCTATCTAGCCTCAGAAGGGAAGGAAATATCAAGAAATCTTATTGACAAAAACTTAGAAAGGTAGACAACTCCTTAAGTTATGTTATGACTTTATAGCTGAAGATAGTGCGGTCGAGGTTAGATCTGTGACGTCAGACAGCGGAGGGAAGGAGGAAGTCACGTGGTAGGTCAAGGCGAGACGGCCGAGTGCAGTGACACTAGCGAAGAGAAGTATTCCAGCAGTCCAGTTGAGCGGATCATGTTGTGCTATAACAGAACAGTTTATAAGGCAGTGCAATACGGAGAGTTACGAGCAGGAGGGAGTCGCTAGGCGAAGCCTGCAAGGCAGTATCAGGAGTTCGGTTTTGGAGCACATGCTGTCCGTAGGGCAAGTCATGCAAGCCCTTAACTTTAGCAAGGAAGCCGGTGTTTAGTCACATGTAATTTCAACATCGCAATCGTATTCACGTGGAACAGCAATGTTTTTTTTCAAGCTTACAATTTACCGAAGCAATACGCAGTATTACACTAGGATTGAGAAACATTATTTAAGCTATATTCTCAATGTATAACACCACAGCGAAGCAGCATAATGAGGCCAGTATTTAACCTCATATTACACATGGACAGTGAAGCGAAACGTGTCGTGCTGTGGGCGACATTTTATTACCATGCGATAGTCAACGAGTTGAACATTACTCTAACATTTTGTCAAGTTTGAGATGATAGGACTTGTGTTTCAACAGTCCAATTGTGCAGTCCAGTTACAGTTATACACCTTTTATTATGGACATTCAGATGGACTTGAATTTATTTCAGCAGTATTACAGCATATTTCATAATGCATTTGAACCGAAATATTTAAGGCGACCATGGGGCCGTTCCAACATTACTGCTTTTGGTAAGTTAAAATATGTAAGCGTATGCACTTTGTGAGTAGTGGCACGTGCAGTATAATAGTTACACGTCGTGAACAGTTATAAAATATCTTCATTAAGAACACAGATACAGGATGTCTGACAAATCAGTAAACTTTTGAAGCTACATTATTTTCTACCAGTGCAATTCAGCCGCTGTGAAGACTAACATTATTATCGAATGTCAACCAAATAGTTTCCGGAACAGTGGCGTGACATATTCGAATAGAGTATGGGGTACTCTGTGTTTTTGAACTTTTGTGGAGGGTTTTGGACAATATCCATGATGGATAATCTTCAGTTCATTATGTTGTGCTAGGCGGATACGGAGACGTGATGACAGCTCAGAGCGATGGATTCGGTTCCTAACGAAGAGGGTAAATATGACATCAAATTCACTTGGATGGAGTCAGGTGTTAGTTCAGTGGGTGATACAGCGTTATCGTCGATCTACCGAGAAATCTGTGACAAACACTTGGATTACCGACGATCTTTGAATTCTATTAACATCTGGAATACGAAGGTATTGTAAGAGTTATGGCATTACTGATATGATTTTTCATGAACACTGGGCATACTCGTATATATTTTTGGTAGGAGTGCTACTATTATTTTCCGACATGGCTTAAATATTTTATCACTCCATTTGCTAAAATATGGTGTTACCATATGATATGGCAGGCACATTTATCCAACTTTCTCACCGTTGGTTGACTTTATTAGACAGGATTTTGGTCTTTATATTTTTCTGTGAGGATGGTATTTCTTGATTATGGATATTTTTAGCGAGTGTTTCGAACTCGTGATCTGCAGTTGGATAATTAGAATTTTTCGGCAGTTCATTGCATACTAGCGAGTATGTATAATTCATCAGTAGGGATTTTTTATTTTATTGGATTGTTTGGTGATATTAAATTTTATTCACTCAAGTGAATGCATATCGCTTTTATGTGACAAATAGTCTCTTGTTGATTCCAATCATGTACACTCATTCATTAGTCAACGAGAGGGGGCTGTTACTTTGAGTAACTGTGTGGTGGCACTCACCTTACCTGTCATTTTAGGGATTTTTCATCATAGTCTACGAGGCGCCTGTTACTTTAAGTAATTGTGTGGTGGTACTAACCTTACCTGCCAATCGAGGGTCTCATTTTATCATCCGAGTGTAATTATGATCGTAAGAGGATTAAACAATAAACTACCAGTCACATATTAGTTGAATTTTGTTAAATAAATTAAAAATAAATGTCAGCAGGGTTCACTTTGTAATTCTTGTTTTGCCAATCCAATAGTTTGTTGCAATACTCTTTTGAGGGTATATTCATTTAACAGTTAATACTTTTGATACTCTTTGTGAGTGATTTGATACCTTTGAGAAGGATTTCAAGTATTTGAATCTTGTAAAATGGGTTATTTAGTGTCAGAATTTATTTTGAGGCAGATCATTATTCGATATTTTTGATGTGAGGTAATATAACACATTGGTGTTTTTTTAAGTAAATCTTGAGGATCTTAAGAGAATTTAAGCTCTGAATTAAACCAGATCTTGAATTGGATTACGATTACTAAGGTAATTTTCCTATTGTTTAAGAAGTTGTCTATATATGACAAGATTAATTACAGTTCTTGTAGATTGTGTGCGTTAATCATCTGAAGCCAGTTATATTTTTTGTGGATCATGCAACGTGATTATGTGAAGTATTTTTGATAGGTGTTTTTGAGGTTGCCAGGTGAAAGTTTACAATATTGCCAATGATAATTTTGAGGCAGACATGAGGTTGTTGAACCCAGTTTAGCATATTTTTGAGGTTCATGCTGTGTGCTGAATAATTGTGGTGTTATATGGAATAATTATGGTATTCAAATGTGATATTTGACAAAGTGAGATTAAGTGGTGAAGTTTTGGATAGTGAGATCCAACGTGATTTTGTGAAGGCAACGTATTATTTTGGCATGATAATTAAATATGAGGTGTAACTTTGAACTGATAAAATTTTAAGACAACGTTCTATAACCTATATTAAACAATTTTTAGGAAATTAAATAAATAAATAAATAATTTTGATAATCCAAGATTTTCTCATAATAATAATAATAATTTATGGAACAATAATCTGAAGTTTAAATATATTAATGATCTTACCCGATGAATTAAAAGTTGAATAAACTCGATGAATTAAATAAATTGATAGTTGAATAAATTAACTGAATTAAATAAATTAATAGGTGATTAAACAGCTGATGAATAAATGAATTAAAAGGTGATAATTAATTAAAGGAGCTGATGACAATAAATTGAAATAAATTTAAATAAATTTAAATAAGAGAAATGATTTAAATAAATTGATGAATTGAAACTTAAATTAATGAATTGAACAATTTAAATGGATGGATTGAGATAATTTAATTTAAATGAGATAATGAAATGAGGGTGTGTGGATGATTGAATAATCTAATGAATTGATGAATATAATATTTATTTAAATGATCTGATGGTAATTAATTAATTATTCTGACTTGAATATAACGAATAATGGGATGAGAACTGATGTGAGAAACATTTATTTTTTGACATGATAATGATGGTGATGACCGATGAATAGTGAAGTTTTCTTTGATTCACAACCAAGCAATGATCAGCAATAGTGTAAATATGGTGTATAAATTAATTGTTAAATTTTAAGGAGTAGTTGTTGGGATTTCCAACATTGATTAATGCCATTTAAGCCATAGAAATGAGTGAATAATTAAATATATGTGTTTTAGGGTATTTTGGGTTAGACAGATTCATATTTCTTGACATCCACATTACTGATGTTAAATTAACGAAACGTTAGGTCTCAGGGATCACGAAATGTCAGTGACGCAAAGACATAGTGCTACGGTGGCCCTGAGAACTCAAGCGAACTTTAGTAATCTTTATTTTTTTTATGTGGATGAAAAATAATTGGAAATAGCACAGGGATGGTTCGATTTTTGAGGACTATAACAACATAACGTTTACATTTGACCATACTCTTAGGCAGTGTTTGCGTTTCTTTTTCTGTCTGACTGATTAAGTTTAAATAAATTTTGTTTTATCTTAGTTGTGATCTGATGATGATGTTGTTTTCCCAATCATTTCCTTTGTCTCAATTAAAGCTTAACCAGGAAGGATGTGGTTTGCTAGGGGTTCAGTTGATGGCGTCCATTTCTATTTGCTATTATGATTAAATTTAAGCCCGTAACGACCCTAGAGATACTTTATCTCGTGTTACCCTCTGCTTTTGTGATATTTCAACTGAATTGCAGACACATTCCTTATTTTATTTCATGTTCATTTAACTCCACTCTGGCCTGGGAAGCCAGGTATGCGATGTAATGGCAGATGGGTCATCGCATACCACGGATGAACGGGTGCAATACAAAACCTACATGGTGGCCAAGCGAAGTTGCGACTTTTAAATAGACGTTTCTCGCGATTTAACCAATCAAACGCAATGCAACTTGGTACAGTATATGTTTATACACATTTTAATGCACCGAAATCTACCTTCGATCAATTGCTTACATAACCTCAAGATGGCGGCTGTGCGAAATATTTCACCGGCATTCAATATCTCTGAAACTATTACCGGTATCACCATGAAATTTTGTACGGAGATAAAGGGCACTACTAGAATCTTTTCTATAGGACTTTTACATACCGGTTAACTACAAAACGAACATGGCGGCCAAAAGAATTTGAAAGATTTAAATATACTTTTCTCGCGATTTAATGATCCAAACGCAATGAAACTTCATACAGCAAATGTTTATACGCATTGTAATGCACTGGTATCTAATTTAGTTCAATTGTTTACGTAACCTCAAGATGACGGCTCTGCGAATTTCGAAAATTAAGTTTTTATTTCTTGTGTTCTAATCATGCGATTGAAATCAACATTTGCATAATGAACGTACACAATAGACTAATCATCATCTAATAGTACATAACTCTATGGCCTATATATATATTAAAATCCAGCATGGCGACCATCTGAAATATTTAGACGGTTCTCAATATCGATCCACGACAGTAATCAAACTGAAATTTTGTAAGTGTATAGAGGCTATAAGCATAAGTTCATCTATGGGACGTTCAATAACCTGGCGAGCACAAATCCAACATGGCGGCGACGCAAAATTTAAATAAATTCAAATGGACGTTTCTTGCGTTTTAACCATCCGAGCGCAGTGAAACTTGATACGGTATCTATTCTTATACAAATTTTAATCGACTGGCATCTAATTCATTTAAATTATTTTTATAACCACAAAATGGCAGCTGAGCGAAATTTTAAAATCCCGCTTTTATTTCTTGTGTCCTAATTATGCGATTGAAGTTTGAATAAAACACCTACACAATAATCTTCATGTAATAGTACATAACTCTAAGGCCTATAATATAAAAATCCAACATGGTGACCATCCAAAATGTTTAGACGATCCTCAATATCTTTGAATCTATTACAGCAATCAAACTGACAATATTTATGTTGATAGCGGCAATTCATAGACTATTAGTAGGATATATGAAAATAGGCTACTTAGTTTTTCACGGAACTACTTGTTTTAAATCGTCTATCCTCCCAGCTCAGCTTCACCCACGGACTCTGTGAGGGGTCATTCTTCTACCGTCTCAAGTAGCTGTACACACTTGCCAGTGGATATAACGGGGGATAGTGGCAGACTGATCACCCAGGCGACCGCTAACTTGGGTCTAATTAGGAAGGCTCAGGAAAGGGATTTTGGAAGGAAGTCAGCCGTGGACCTGTTGAATGAAACCGTCCCAGCATTTGCCTGGTGGTGAAAATGGGAAACCACGAAAACCATTTTCTGGACGGCTGACGGCCGGAATCCACACTCTCCCAATGCCAAGGCCGTGGAAATACACATATAAGAAATGGTTTTCTTCTAGCAGATCTGTATGGCGAATTGGTATAATGGAATCCACTGAAGATTTCTCGACGATAGACTAAGCTAATAATGCAATGTTATTCTTGAAAGAATAGGCCAAGCCTGTGACAGATGTTTCGTGTATGTGTGTGTGTCATTTTGAGCTGGTTCTGACAGCAGCGCGACATGACGTCTGACAGTCGGATACGTTACACTTCGTGAGCAGTCTCAGGGGGCCATGGAGTGGCGCCAGCTTCTCTTGTATTTATACCAATCGCTTCTCTTCTACCCACATTCAATTCCTTCCTGTTTACTTCTCACCAAATTATACTGTTTACAGGGGTGGGCCTCCCAAGCAATTAGGCTGAAGGAGGGACAATATTTTGAGTCTTGTCTTGCATGACAGGTTCTTTTTGATGTGTAACATCTTTCCACTCGGCAGCTGGACATTTTTGTGGGAGTGATTTCGGAAAAGGGGACGGAAGTGGATGGGACGGAAATGGATGGGACGGAAGTGCATGGGACGGAAACAATGAGTGCTCGTGATGGCGGAGATCGGTACAACGACGTACTGTAGGCCATGTGGCTATGGGGAATGTAGCCTATATCGCATACATTTTAGTTCAAGGTTTGGAGACCCCATTTAAAATAGTCCTACAATAAATCATCTTCAAGTTGTCGTTCTTTGGTGTGAAAATATTCATTATATCATATTTTCTGAAAACAATTACGATTTATTAAATCTTCATACTTTCGCTGTATTCTTATTTAATGTAAGCACTCGATGTACTGTCGGCCATGTGGCTATGTGGAATCTATATCGCATCAACAAACACTCCAAACAACGTAAGAATTCAGTATATTAACGCCGACTACTAATAATAATTGACACTTCGTTGGTCTAAACATATCACTGGGAGAAACACATTTAATATACCTTCCGCACACCTAATTTTAATCGCGCCTATACTTGGCAGTGCGCTGATCGGCAAAACGAGGCCATTTTCAATATCATCGCTGGCATGGGTTCACTAACTGGCCGGTATAGAGCGCAGCTCGCATCAAGTAGGCAGTGGATTGCTTCCACCACGGCAAATAACAATTATGATTCATTACGGTCAGGATTTGGCACTGGAGTGTTACAAGTAGTTATTTCACTGACCAACAGAGTTCACTCTCAACAAGGGATTTGCGCTCCCGGGACACATATAGTAGGATACCATATCACATGTTACACATCATATGCGACTACTGTAAGGATCGTATCATTTTTTTTAAAACGCCACTATATAACCATAAAGAAATTAAGGCAAGGATAGGACAAGCCGGAAGTGCATTCAATCAAATGAGAAATTTATTATGCAGTCGAGACCTTAGTATAAATTAACAAGTAGTTCCGTGAAGAACTATACAGCCTATTTTCATATATCCTACTTATGTTAACTGTCACTATCAACATAGAAAATTTCAGTTTGAATGCTGTAATAGATTCATAGATATTGAGAACCGACTAAATATTTCGGATGGTCGCCATGTTGGATTTTAAATATGTAGGTCCTAGAGTTATGTACTGTTACATAAAATTATTGTGTAAATGTAGCGTTCAAACTTCAATCGCATGATTAGGACGCAAAAAGTAGCAAGGAGATTTCAAAATTTCGCACAGCTGCCATCTTGTGGTTATGGAAACAATTGAAATAAATTAGATGCCAGTGGTTTAATATTCGTATAAGGATTTACTGTACCAAGTTTCACTGCACTCGGATGGTTAAATTGCGAGAAACGTCCATGTGAATATTTATACTTCGCGTCGCCGGCATGTTGGATTTGAGATCACCAGGTTATTTAAAGTCCTATAGGTGAACTTAAGTTCATAGCCCCTATGAACATAAAAAAATCAGTTTGATTGCTATAATAGATTCGTAGATATTCAGAGCCGTCTAAATATTTCGGATGGTCGCCGTATTGGATTGTTAAATGTATAGGCCATGGAGTCATGTACCAATAAAGGAAAATTATTGCTTAGGTTCAATATTCAAACTTTCACTTCGATCGCATGATTACGACACATGAAATAAAAACTTAATTTTAAAATTCGAATAGCATCCATCTTGAGGTTATGTAAACAATTGAACTAAATTAGATACCAGTGCATTACAATGTGTATAAACATTTCCTGTACCAGATTTCATTGCGTTTGGAATATCAAATCGCGAGAAAGGTATATTTAAAATTATCAAATTCGCTTGGCCGCCATGTTCGTTTTGTAGTTAAACGGTTTTAGAACGTCTTATAGATGAACTTCCAGTAGTGCCCTTTATCTCCGTACAAAATTTCAGGGTGATACCGCTAATAGTTTCAGAGATATAGAATGCCGGTGAAATATTTCGCACAGCCGCCATTTTGTGGTTATGTAAACAATTGAACGAAGTTAGATGTCGGTGCATTACAATGTGTATAAACATACACTGTACCAAGTTTTATTGCGTTTGGTTGGTTAGATCACGAGAAACGTCTATTTAAAAGTCGTAAATTCGCGTAGCCGCCATGTTGGTTCTGTAGTTACCAGTTTTTCAAACGTCACATAGGTGAACTTCTAGTAGTTCCCTTTATCACCGTAATAAATTCCAGGGTGATATCGGGAATAGGTTCGGAGATATTGAATGCTGGTGAAATATTTCGCATAGCCGCCATGTTGGATTGGTGAGACGTAACAAAATTTGAAGGGAACGGTCGGGGTCGCCCGGAGTAGTGCTATGAACCTACCGAGTTTCATTGAAATCGCTCCAGCCGTTTAAAAGTTATTAGGGGACACACACACACACACACACCTCTCTCTCACACACACACACACACACACGCACACACAGACACACGGACAAAAGGTGATCTCATAAGCCTATTTTTTCAAAATTGAAAATAGGCTAAATACTATGCTAGCTAAAATGTTATGTGTTCTCGGTACTCTTCGATGGTATGGAAGCTTGGACACTCAAACAAAATATAATTAACAGACTAGATGCGATTGAGATGTGGACATATCGAAGGATCTTGCGAGTAAGCTGGATGGATAGAATCACAAATCTTGAGATATTGTGAAGGATAGGTAAAGATATGGAGATAATTACCTGTGTCAAAATTAGCAAGTTACAATACTTGGGCCATATAATGAGAGGAGACAGGTATCGTCTTCTACAAGAAATTATTCAAGGGAAGGTTGCGAGAAGAGAGATTCAAGGAAGAAGAAGGATCTCTTGGTTGGACAATCTAAAGAAATGGTTCTTGTGTAGTTCCAGTGAAATTTTCAGTGCTGCTAGATCCAAGAACCAAATTGCTGTGATGATCGCCAACCTTCTTAGAGGAGATCGCACATGAAGAAAAGATAGAATCTAAATCTACTTAGTATTGTACTGTAGTTATCGTAAATTATACGTATGTTCAGTTCTGAAAGGAATCATAAATTTTACCGAAGTTTATTTATATATTTAAAACGCTTAGTTGATTTTTGTTACCGCGAGATTGACAGAACGGCTGAACCGATTGGCTTCGTAATGCACTCTGACGAAAGCCCTTGGTCTGTGTATTTGCAGAGTGTCTTTAAAATAAAGAAATATGCTAACATATATTTTTAAATTTATAAACAACAAGATGTTCAGTAAAGAACATATAGCCTACTTTCTCCTAAATGCATGGGTATTGTTATAACTCTTTGTCCTTTTCAAAGAGTATGATTGAATGTTGGTTGTAGTAGCTTGTTGAAATACAACGTGCTATAGGGATATTAAACATGAATATGAGGTGCCCTTTGCTAGTGCTACCTCTGTACCAAATTTCGTTCAATTCGGTTTCACCGTGTTTGAATTGATAGGGGGAATCGATTTGCACACATACTTGGCCACCATCTGCAAACTATTGGGCTGATGTTCTTGCAGTTAGGTCAGAATATGTTTCCCACATAAAGATATGGCGTTGCAAAATTTGGTAGAGACTAGATTATTAGGTTGGTCGTAATTACATTTTAGCTTTTAACATTTGGGTGGCCGCGATTACGTTTCCGTCAAGATAGCGGTGATATAAAACAT
Source organism: Meconema thalassinum (assembly GCA_946902985.2). Taxonomy (NCBI): domain Eukaryota; kingdom Metazoa; phylum Arthropoda; class Insecta; order Orthoptera; family Tettigoniidae; genus Meconema; species Meconema thalassinum. The sequence continues at coordinate 2,092,365,636 of OX336388.2, read as the reverse complement.
GAAACTGAGGTGCCCTTTGCTAGTGCTACCTCTGAACCAAATTTCGTTCATTCGGTTCCACCGTGTTCGAATTAATAGGGGGAATCAATTTTGACATATAGATGGCCGCCATCCGCAAACTATTAGGCGAATGACCTATAAGATAGGTCAAAAGATGCTCCCTCCATAAAGGTATGTAGTTGCAAAATTTGGTAGAGATCGGATGATTAGGTTAATCGTAATTTGATTTAAGCTTTGAACATTCGTGTGGCCGCCATTACGTTTCAGTCAAGATGGCGGCGATATAAGACATGGCACTGAGGTGCCCTTTTCTAGTGCTACCTCTGTACCAAATTTCGTTCCATTCGGTTTCACCGTGTTTGAATTAATAGGGGGAATTGATTTTCTCACAAAGATGGCCGCCATCCGCAAACTGTCAGGCTAATGACCTAGTCATTTGGTCAAAGGATGATTCCTCTATAAAGGTATGTTGTTGCAAAATTTGGTAGAGATCGGATGATAAGGTTAATCGTAATTTGATTTAAGCTTTGAACATTTGTGTGGCCGCCATTATGTTTCTGTCAAGATGGCGGCGATATAAAACATGACACTGAGGTGCCTTTTGTTAGTACTACCTCTGTACCAAATTTCGTTCCATTCGGTTGCACCGTGTTCGAATTAATAGGGGGAATCGATTTTCACGCAAAGATGGCCGCCATCCGCAAACTATTACGCTGATGGCCTATTGGTTTGGTCAAAAGATGCTCCCCCCGTAAGGGTATGTTGTTGCAAAATTTGGTAGAGATCGGATGATTAGGTTAGTCGTAATTTGATTTAAGCTTTGAACATTTGTGTGGCCGCCATTACGTTTCCGTCAAGATGGCGGCGATATAAAACATGACACTGAGGTGTCCTTTGCTAGTGCTACCTTTGTACCAAATTTCGTTCAATTCGCATTCACCGTGTTCGAATTGATAGGGGGGACAGACATTCAGAGTACACACACTCACACACACACACACACACACACACAGACACACAGACACACACACACACACACACACACACACACAGACTCACACACACACATACACACACACAGACAGACACACTTTTTTCGCCCTGTGTTGATCTCATAAGTCTACTTTCATTTTTTGCAAAAATCGAAAGTAGGCTAAAAATGCCACATTACTGGGCCTAGCACATGCGCAGTAACAGCTTGGTCATGGCGGATGTCCACACCGAGTTTTAATGTGAGAGTTATTTATAAGAATTATAAAGGAGGGGAAGATTCATTAATTGTTGAGAGTACGTACTCCTCCCTCTTCATAACTTTCACAAGGCAGATTATGAAAATATATTATTTATGATTTACATACCTTTCTGGGAGTCATTAGAAGTTGATTTCAATTTGAATTGTCACTGCTGCAACGGAAATATTTCTTTTATTACGACAATATATCATTTTCATACCTTATTTTATCCCTTGGGTAAGGGGAAGCCTCCGTGTCTTAGGTGGCAACACGCCGCTCTCTCAAGGCTGGGTCCGTGGTTGAAATCCCGGTCTTTCGATGTGAGATTTGTGCCAGCAGTATGTTGCATGTCGAGAGTGCAATCTTTTGACGCCCTTAAAGTTGCAATATTGCCAAAAAGTAATCGTACAAGGAATGTAACTTATATAGGAAACTTCTTCAGTAAATATTGTTACGGCTGTGAGTTTGTGTTATCGCTCGCCGCATGAGTCACAACTGCCCCAGGGCTGGGCTGTGCCCTGCCTCCTGTATTGCGTGCGTCTTATGCAACAGGGCTACTAGGACAAAGGGATAGTCCAGAATATTCGTGACTGGACCAGCGATGGAAACCTCGAGAAGCCGTGAACCCTGGATGGATCTAGAAGCATTTATTGAGTCACCGGCCTGCTATATAAGTGCGACCTGTCAAGCAGTGGTTGTTGTTGTGTTTTACGAGCTAGTGTGAGCGATTATCCTGAGCGACAGAAGTGTGGTGACTTGCGAAACCCCTAGTGGAGCGGAGAAGTGAGAAACATACAGGGGTCTGCCTGTGTTTTGAGTGAGTGTGCTTTCACTGAGTGTCGGAGATATTGTGGTTACGAAATCCAGTGACATTGTTTCTCCCAGCTTGTGAACAGCGTGCAGCAAGTGCTCGTAAGTAACTGTAGTCGGCGTATTTTAGGAAGAAGTTGCATGTAGTACTGTCAAGGCCACTAGGCTCATTAGCGGGAGGATTAACTTCTGTGGTTTGTTGACAAGTGAAAGGGCAAGAGCTCTCCACAAGCAAGAGACTTGAGGAAACTGGAGTAAGGTTCCTATTGCTGTATTCGCTGATGAGTAGTGTAATTTTCTGGCCGCAATAAAGTTAATGATTTCTTTAAGCAGTAATTGGTATTGTGCTTCCTACCCACCGTAATCCAGTTAACAAAAGTGCCACTAGGGGTGGCACGTAACAATATGTTGTTCATTGTCCGTCATGTTTTGACGGGTTCTAACTAGTTACATTTTAAGTTTATTGTCAGAAATGACTACAACGCTTGGATATTGAGTTTTCAGTTTCACATTGTTGCTCTATACTTCATCACAGTGTAAGCCATGCACCAAATGCTATTTAGTACATCACACGGGAGAGGTATTAAATGGAAAGACCGATAGAATATGATAATAGGCTATTTAGTACTTAACGCAACTACAGGTCCTACCAAAAGTTTACGGACACCCTCAAATTTCATGATAATTATTGCTGTCCCAATACTTTTGGTGTCAGGCATGTGATTTTTACAGGGTCTTAGAACGTGTTGCGAGGAATATTTTGTGAATTTGTTATGGAAACATCACTGTTAGTTTTGAAGTTACGAATTTCCTTGTTTAAGATAAGTGTAAAAAAGGTGTATTTTTTCAAATTTTAGCAATATGGAGAAAACATTAAGAGGATTACATCCACAATTTTGATTATGGAGAAACACGTACTGTATACCTGTAGAAAATTTATAATTGAAATAGGGCACAAGAATGTGTTTCCATTAAGAAATACCACCAGTTTTATAGCCCGAAATAGAACCGCCGAAAATAATCCACAGAAAGACATTCATTGGCAATGGCTGGACGGGAGACCCTTCAAGCTACAGAGATCCTTTATGTTACACGTTGTAGTCCTACAGTTGAAAAACTGTATTGAATCAAGACCAGCTTCCTCATAGGTCAAGGAATATCTATCTATTGTAATTTTTCTCTTTCACTCCTCCCAGAATTATTTCATACGGTTACTAAGTCTTTTCCTTCTGTCTTCATACCAGATCACCTTGATTTTTGAGTTATGTTTTTCCTAAAACCCTGTGAATTTATCATCCTTTCCTCGAAACCCTGTTGTGTAAGAATCTCCAAGAAGTTGGAATTAATTCTGAATATTGCCTATACACATGTGTAGGTTTTCTTCTGGATTAATTCCAACTTCTTGGAGATTCTTTCTTGTTTCTTCAACCCATTTTGTGGTGGTCTTCAACTTGGCAATGTAAATGAGTATCCTTTCGTTTCACCTACTGTTCTTCTTCTTGTTTCGAATAGGCCATCTAAGGACCACGACGTTCAACTGTTACATTTGGTGAGGGCTTTGATGTTTGCCCAGTAGTTACGCATCCTCTGGCTGTGTTGTTCCCTCCTCTCCTGGGTCCAGGGGGAAACTGTTTTCTTTCTTGTCGGTTTGTCCTGGAACCTCAATTGCTGAAGCATCTTCCTGAGAGATGTCCGGTCTTTTAAGTCTCTTTCCATTCCTCCAAGTTCTTGCAGATCCTTGCTCACTTCCCACTGCCATAGTGACTTGGTCTTCCGCTTTTGCCAGTAACCGAGGAGCTGGTTGGTCAACCTGGTAGGATGCATCCTGTAGATGTGTCCATAAAATGCTAGACGTCGTTTCCTAACAACATCCGTGATTCTTTCACAGTACGTGTAGAGCTCTAGATTAGGTCGCCTTCTGTATTCATTACCTTCCTTAACAGGCCCTAATATCTTCCTCATTATCTTTCTCTCCTGTACTTCGAGTTTGTCCGTGAGTCCCCTTCGGTTGAATACTAGACATTCTGAAGCATATAAAGTTTCAGGACGTATAACTGTCTGGTAGTGTCTCATTTTAGTCTTTCGGGAGAGACACTTCTTATTATATGTGTTCTTGGTTAGTTGATAAGCCTAATGTTATTATTATAATAATAATAATTATTATTATGTATAATATGATTGCTATTTTATAGATGAAAATTACTGTTTCTCCATGATTTTCAAATTGTACTATATTTATCTTCAAAACCAAGTGTTTCTTTTTACATATTTGCGTATTTATTTGACAACTAAGCTAACTTGTCTCATTTGTATTGGACCACGTGATTAAAAAGAGTTTTAGAAACTCCACCCTGAATTTAATAGTAGCCGACCATTTAAATGTTGTGCGATCAAATACGTTTCTTGATTCATGCAGCCACACGAGGGTTGATAAGTAATGTATGACTTTCAATTTATATTCATGAATTAGAAGTTCAGGCATTTTTCTGGACCGAAAATTTCAACCCAGATTCGAACGGATGGTTTTGTAGATTTCATATTAAATCTCTCCATTCTCTATCTCTGTCAATGATCGTGACATTGAATAAGCCACATATCGGATTTATTTAATAGCTTCCTGCATAACGGGAAGAGAAGTTCATCCAATAATCACTTGCCCTCGAGGTCTGGATATGGCACCTAGCTATAACTCCAAAAATTCTACATTCGTTCAATAATCGGGAACGTCCATCCTTATTTACTATTTGTACGAAATTTTATATTGACCTGTAAAACTCATTCAGCTGTGTCAGAGTTCATTGGAGCAGCTAAGCTTCCTCATACGGAAGTACAATATTTTGAGACCGAGATTTTAGAAAAATGAAAGCGGAAATAAAAGCAATGTTATAACAGAAATAAAATACTTCTCGATAGGCAAACGCTTGTTTATAGTTAAATTCAATAAAAGAAGCAGGATACGCAAGCGTTCTCTCATATTCAGCCAGAAGGTGATAGAAGGGTGCGTAAATTGTCGTTCAGTTAGTGAAAGAGTCGTTTAAAATAAGGAAGACGAGTAACTCCTGGGGGGAATAAAATTCAGGAATGCTCTCATAACAAAGGTACAGTTTTACAAAGTTCGCACGTTTCAATTTCGCGAATGTAAATTTGTACAAAATCACTAATCTTTTCAAAAAACAAGGAATCAAGGTAGCATTCAGAACTAACAACACACTAGGTAAACACCTCCACAACAGCAATTCAAATAAACAGAACCCATACCCAAAATCAGGAGTGTACTTACATTTATTCCAAGATACAGGGTGTCAGGCAAATTACGTAGGGCAGACAGGAAGGAGGATGGACACACGTTATAAAGAACATAGAAATACCATGAAACACAGGAAACACACAGAAGTATGCGAGCACATGTATGACACAGGACATACTTCCTAACATAGAAACAGACCTAAAAATCATACACTACGAAACAAAAGGTAGGGTACTTGACATTAGAAGGAAGCTTGTAGTTTAACGTGACCGTTAATCTCGCGATCATAAGCCACGGGACCTCCGTTTTACGTGGAATCCGAACCACAGGACATGGCATTTCACATCGAAAATCTCACATGCATTGACCGGGAATCGAACCCGGTCCGCCTTGGTGAGAGGCATACAGCTTGACCGCTGCGCCACCACGCCCCATACTTGACATTAGAGAAGTCATAGAAATTCACTTAGCTAAATTGAGAACCCAGATAATCTAATTGAGCACACATTCTTGGAGAGTTCACCTGTATTCACATTATTAGGCAACAATAAGGAAACAACATAACGAAAATAAAGCCAGGCATTCAATAAGTATTGGGAGGTATCAGGGAAAATGCTAAGCGAGAAGAATGTACTTTGTGCCGTAATCTTAGTAAACCCAGGCCTTAATTAGACAGTGTTAACGAGTTAAAGAACCTCTAGCAAGTCCTGCAGTGCTTAATGACTCATTAGTTTATGCGAGGCGGGGAAGATATTGGTCGTTTACAGTTGAAAACGTTCTTCACAATTAGCCTTCACTCATACATTCATACAGATTAAATCATTGCCAGCCACGTAACAATCAAACATAAAAATCGAGTAATGATTTAAGTTACTACAGCAGATAGCGCTGATAACACGTGGACAAAGCATTAATGACTAGTATTCAGAACAACTAACAGAGTGCACCACGAGCGCAACACAGTCGACAGGATTAAACCTAGCTACACTGAGCGTCATTTCACTGGAGGAATTCAACAGAACTGGGCGCTACAAGGATCAGTTCTAAAAACCAGATATGTTGACATAATTCATTACATTCAGTTTTTTTGTGTATTTTGGTATTTGTGTATTCGCCAACCGAGATATTGTAATACAATTAGGCCAATAGTTTAAATAGGAACGGTTGATTTGGAACAATAATAACAAAATAGTGCAGACAACTGTATTGAAATTATTCATCATAACAATGCAATAGACAATAGGCTACTACTTAATCCACATTAATAATAACAATAAGAACGCAACAACAATAGAAGTGTATTATTCTGTCTGTAATATTTGACACGGTACACACATTTTTACAAACTTTGGTAATATAAGTATGGCATATATATTTTTGTGATTAAGTGTAATTCATAAACATCGCGCACTAATTAAGCCTAAGTGAACAAGATCTGAGGTCGACCGCTGTCGTTCGAATCATGTCCTCCAATTAAGTAGGTATTTGTACATATAAGCGTGTGAGTTTGTAGGGTATGTAAATACTTGTTTCCCGCCTAATGTAATTGGGCACAGTTTTGTTTCCTGGCTGAAAATCCTTCTTTAAACATAATATAATTAGTTTAGATTTTTTTTTGTTTTTATCATTTCAAATGATCTTGTCGACTTCGGCGTTATGCTTTGGGTCTAACGTTATACGAGACGGAGACGGTTGCATTACGGAGATGGAGACTGTGACGTCATGCAGCCGCGCGGGAGGCCTAAGTTAATGGATAAAGGACGGCGAGTGCGTGACGTCATGCAGCCACGCGGGAAGCCTAAGTTAATGGTTAATGGAGTCTGTTGAAAGAGTCCTGGGTCGTCGAGTGACCTGGGGCTTCGAGCGAAGCGAAAAGAATACAGGGTGACTAGTAAAGAGGTGTACAAGATACCAGATAAGAATACAGGGTGACTCCTAAAGATATATACAAGACGCCAGATAAGAATACAAGGTGAATCTTAAAGAGTTGTACAAGAGAAGAATAAAGGGTGTCTCCTAGAGAGGTGCACAAGATGTCAGACAAGAATACAGGGTGATTCCTAAAGAGGTGTACAAGATGTCAGACAAGAATACAGGGTGACTTCTAAAGAGAAACACAAGATGTCATATAAGAATACAGGGTGCCTCCTAAAGAGGTGTGCAGGATGTCAGAGCAAAATACAGTACAAGATGCCAGATAAGAATACCGGGTGACTCCTAAAGAGATACACAAGATGCCAGATAAGAATACAAGGTGACTCTTAAGGAGGTGTACAAGATGGCAGAGAAGAATAGAGGGTGACTCCTAAAGAGGTGCTCAAGATGTCAGACAAGAATACAGGGTGACTCGTAAAGAAGTGTACAAGATGTCACACAAGAATACAGGGTGACTTCTAAAGAGATATACAAGATGCCAGATAAGAATACAGGGTGCCTCCTAAAGAGGTGTGCACGATGTCAGAGCAAAATGCAGGGTGACACTTAACTAGGTGTACAGTGTGTTAGATTCAATTCAAATACAGGGTGACCCTTAAAGAGGTTTGCAAGATATCAGATTCAAATAATGGGTGACCCTTAAATAGTTGTAAAGGATGTCAGACTCAAATACAGGGTGACCCTTAAAGAGGTGGACAAGATGTCAGATTGAAACCTGTAGCCCGTTCTTGGATGGAACTAATTGTTGAAATATTTTATTCTAAGTTCGTAATGGAGTTCGCTTCGCTCGAAGCCCTCCTGCCTTTCTAACATGTGTAGCATTTGTAGCATGCGTCATTTGAAATGATATAACGTCTAGTCTTTCAGACTGACTGTAATTTTTTTGTTTGTTTTTGGTTTATTTTATTTTGTTTTGTTTTGGTTTTGAATAATTCCACTCAAATGCTGGGATCGTATGGCTCAATGGGATACACATACTGTACACACAGAAGTAGGCTACAAGCTGCCACATTTTGGTTGATATCATGAGAGTCCTTGATGATGATGATATTTGCTGTTTTAAGGGGTATACTATTGAGGTTATTGGTTCACCTGAGACTTGATTGACAGCTATTATGAAGGAATACTTTAAAACCACTAATGGCCCCAACAAGGGATTATACACAGTTAAATCTCTAAGCCTATTAACAAAATGCTCGGCAGTGGACCAGCACAACACAAAACCGACTGAGTAGCAATTCGGTGAACAGATTATACAAGAAACACTGAAATATGGCTTATAGCATGTCAACAAGCTCCAAGTGTCATTGCTAAAACTAGACGGTTATTTATTTTAGATTTATAGTGGAACTAAACCCCTATAGTTTATAAACAGCTTTGCAGTATTTCTACTGTAGAAACAAAGTAGGAAATGGGACAGCATTTGTTGCAGTCTTTCCAACACATCTGGTTTGATGCTGTATACGGTTACCTACCATCTGCCTTGGAGCAGTTCAGTACGATAGAAAACATCACAAACAGTCAGTTTTTATTACATTGCATTGGAAGGAACATGTTTTACTCTCGAATCTGAGAGGAAAGATTCCAGCTAGTCTTACGACAAAGCAATCAACAATGGCGGCTCCTTTTCTCTTATATGCTATGTTGTTGATTGAGTATTCAGTCTTTTGACTGGATTGATGCAGCGCACCATCCCTCCCTGTCCTGAGTTAATCGCTTCATCTCTACATAGCTACTACTACCTACATCCGAAGCAATCTATTTAACTAAAGATCTTGTCCTCGACCCTTCCTCCCATAACTAAGCTTGCTATTCCTGGGTGTCTTAGTATGTGTCCTACCAACCTATCTCTTCCCTTCATTAGCAGTCTCCATAAACAACTCCCCTCTCCCACTCGCCTTAATGCCTATTCATTTGTTACCCTATCTACCCATTTGATCTTCATCATTCTCCTGTAACACCACATTTCAAGCGCTTCAATTCTCCTCTATTCTGCTGCACCAACAGTCCAAGTTTCACTTCCATATAGTGCCAAGCTCCAGACAAAGGTTTTCAAAAATGCCTTCCTAATACCTAAATCTATATTCGATGTCAACAGATTTCTTTTCTGTAGAAATGCATTCCTTGCCTGAGCCAACCTACTTTTTATATCCTCTTTTCTTCGTCCATCACTGGTTATTTTGCTTCCTAAGTAAGAGAATTCTCTTACATCTTGTAGCTTTTCACCTGCCAATTTGATGTCCCTAGAGGTTTCTGATTCATTTCAGCTGCATTCCAATTTTTTCGTTTTTCATTTATTGTTAGTCATCATGAATTCTTTCCACAAGACGGAGTCCATATACAGTGAAACTTGGATAATTCGAACCTCAATGGACCAGTAAAAAAAATCGAATTATCCAAAAATTTGAATTATGAAAGTTCTTTGAAAAGGGTAGAGAAAATATTCTAATTCAAATTTTCCGCTTCCCTCCTTGTTCGGCCTTTGCCACTCTCATTTTCATAACCGAGAATTTTGTCTTTATTTTTAGGTATGTAGACAACGTGTTTGGAGGAATCCCGAAAGCCTTTGCAATTTCAGATTTTTTCCTTCATTCTCTTTTCCATTTCTTTAATCACCGCTATTTTCTCCGCCAAAGTCAAAGTTTTGTATGGAATCCGAGGCTTTTATGACAACATCTTAGTTCTGCACACAAACTTTAAAACAAAGGCAAAACTTCTAAACAACAACCGCAAATCTAATCAGACCACTCAGCACGCACTATCAGAGAGGTGTAAGGGATGACACTCGTATGAATTCAGAGATGTGGAGCGTTGCAAACAATGGGATGGGGAGGGGTTGGGCATTGACCTTGGAAGGAGAGTCGCAGGCGTGTTGTTAGTCATGTAGGTAAAACCATCGACTAGGGGCCGCATGCCAATGATACGTCGTTTTTCAGGATTTCCTGACCCAACTGTTTGGCTTCCGATTGGCTTTTTACACGTAAAAACTTCGAACTGTCCAAAATATATATCGAATTAACCACGATTTTTTAGCATTGATTATATATAAAATGCTAGGGACCGAGAGAAAAATTCGAATTAAAGAAGATTTTGAATTATAGAAGTTCGAATTAGCCACGTTCCACTGTAGGACTATATGCAATAGGGCCACATAATGTAATTAGGTAGATTTCATTAGAAAGCTAACTATTGCAATGGGTACCAGATTTCGACTTCCAGAAAATTTTGACATATCTTCGCGTTTCACATCCCCCAGACCCCAAAACCACCATCAGTTCAAAAGTTTATATATAATTTATGTATATAAGTATATATGTGAAAAATGAAAATCCACAGCCTGCTTCCAGTCCCCGACCGGGTCAGGAATGGAATGAATGAAGCCCCCATCTAGCGGCGAGGATATTGACTGTGCCGGTTGCCGAGGCCTGACGCACTCCCCTGGGGCAATGATTAAATGAATAACAGAGGAAATGAAATGATAGTGGAGAGTGTTGCTGGAATGAAATTGTGACAGGGAAAACCGGAGTACCCGGAGAAAAACCTGTCTGCCTCCGTTTTGTCCAGCACAGATCTCACATAGAGTGACCGGGATTTGAACCACGGACCCAGCGGTGAGAGGCCGGCGTGCTGCCGCCTAAGCCACGGAGGCTTATGTATAACTATCTATCTATCTATCTATCTATCTATCTATCTATCTATCTATCTATCTATCTATATATACAAGGTGTATTTGATATGATGGAAGTCCGTTACACTGGTGATAGAAGAGACTATTCTAAGCTTCCTAGGTAAAACAAATTGTCACCTATCTTGAAATTGATAATTAATCATTAAAAAGTCAATGTTTTTAGTTATTTCAGAAACTAATCAGGCAGAAAGTGGTGCGGCTGGCTGGGGAAAACGAGGCGGAGCCAGGTTTGACGACGCGCGAAGGGGAAGTTGTTACGTAATCGGAGCATTGACCTTACCGGTTGACTTGAGGGGTGGTAGGCTATCAGCTGTTATAAGTATAAGCGCTACCGTCTCGTAAGAAAATGTGCATTGCCGTTGTTCTTGTTGTTGTTGTTGACAACGCACGCAATGGCTTGGGACGTTAGGACCGGTAGTATTGTGTAGCCTACTTTGTAAGTGTGGAATTCATTGATTGATGTTCGTGTATAAAATAATTTCGATACTCAGCCCTGGTGTATCATTGGCGTCCGTGTCGGACCTTCTGTTGACTAGTTTCTGAAAATACTAAAAACATTCACTTAATGAAATACAGTGTGACAAAATTCCGACATCCCGTAGTCTGTTCAGAACTAGGCATTTAAGACGGAAGTAAAATACTTGATGTTTTGTTTGGGAGGCTTGGCGATTTTGATCATTTAGCCCCATGTAGCTGGGTGTGGGTAGAATTTGTGTGATAACCTGTGTTTTTGGGTTTCTGTAGTAATGTGGGTATTTGTAATTCAGGTGAGGATTCGGAAGAAGGTGCTGGCCCTGTGGTGTTGGGGCAGTGCAACTGCCTCTCACCCGGAGACCCTGGGTTCGATTCCCGGCTCCATCAGGGATATTAGAAACTGACGTGAGGGCTGGAACGCGGTGCACTAAGCCTCGTGAGGGCAATTGAGTAGCTGTCTGACAGTGAGGCAGTGCCCAAGTCAGGAAAATCAAGATTAATGGCCGAGGGGACCCGATGCACTGACCACGCGTCACCCTAATATCTGCAGGCCAAATGGCTGGACAGCGGTCGCATGGTAGGCCTAAGCTCTTCATGGGCTGCACTGCCAGCGGTTATGGCTATTGAGAAGAAGGCGGTCGTGGCCTTAAGTTAGGAACAATCCCGGCAATTGCCTGGGGTAGAAGTGGGAACCCATGGAAAACTACTTCCAAGATATAATACTAGTACGGTACCACATGTTCATATTGTGAAGTGTCACATCCCATCTCCAGCCCTGGGGTGGCCATAAACTGGAGAGGGGTGGGGGGGGGGGGGGGGGTGTTGATTTATTGGTCAATCAACAACGTACATACATATGAAAATACACGAATATGTAAATAAAATACAAATACATGGTTATAATACAGTGTTATTAAATATAATAATAATAATAATAATAATAATAATAATAATAATGATAATAGTCTTATAATAATAATAGTCAGCATGTGTAGTTCTGGTGGTAGAGTGCTAATCTTCCCGAGGGTGCGAGCTACGTTCAGTCATGTAGTAAATGAATGGGATCTAATACGATCATATCCATGGATTTCATGGCACATACAAGAAATCCTACGTACATTAAAATCTGGCAACTCGACATACCAAAAAGAAACGTAAAAGAAGTTAGTGTGCCTAAAAGCGTATTATTACTATTATTAGTATTATTAATATTTTATTACAGTTGTTGCACTATTTTCACACAAAGATAGACAAACAGTTCCTTAAATTAATTACCCTAATCTTTAGGATTTCTATTTTCTATGCATAGTCCATGAGGCTGGCAAAATCCTAAACAGATCCACCATCACTAGTCATGTAGCCACTCCCCATGAAGGTGTGAATCAGCTGTTCATAGGCTCGGTTTGAGTATTTCAATGTCATTGGCAGACAAGGCGAGTAGGTCACTCGACTTCAGACTCTTGTCAACATTCCTCAGCGTAGGAGGGGAGGGCGACGGGGAGAAGTCTGCTGTGCTACTGAGGGGAACGCAGCCTAAGACCTTTTCCAAGACATTGACTGACGATTTTTGTGATTTAATTCCACCTACACTAATTAAGATACGACTAAATTTCATGAAGATATGTGTTAAGAATAGTCGCTTCTATCACCAGTGTAAAGGACTTCCATCATATCAAATACACCCTGTATATATATATATATACAGGGTGTCCGCAGCAAGCCCTACTTTGTGCTGTAACTCGTTTGTTTTTCAAGATATTTTAATTTTGACACTTGATTTAGAAAGTACTTGTCAAGCTCTAAAACTTTCGTTTCGTTGGTTTTTGTGTGAAGTTTGCGCCTAACGCGCAAATCAATCTTTTCTGGCACGGTTTTGGCACTTTTTTGCTCAAATCGGTTTTTTTGACATCACCCATCGAAAGAACGACATTGAATTAGTAGAATTACCCACCAATATATCAGTTTTTTCCCAAATCAAACTCGCAAAATGCAAGTTTGTGTTTATATTTTCGTCCGCTTATAGCATGCGACCTGTCTCTGCCCGGCCCGAGCCGATCAACTCCTACGGGCAGCGGCAACGCAGGGGAAAGAGGGAGGGTAATGGGCGCACAACTTCTGCCGCCGTGAACCTATCTGGGCGGGCACAAGAAGGCTGAATTTGCTACGCTGTGTGGCATTGCTTGGTGCGGTTTGCTGAGCGCGCAACGCCGCTCGGCGTATTTATTTTACTTTTGATTGTTCGGAAATCTAAATTAAAAGTTACCTTGTGACTACCGTTACAAAGCAGATGTTTGGATGTTCCTACAACATTACGGGTATTGGTTTTGTCTCGTTTAAATTACAAAACATCTTACTAATGAAGATGAACTTAAATACACTTATTCTGTAATCAGCCGTCAAAACGCCCAAAACAAATTACAGTAAGTTCTAATGTTTATTCATTTAATGCCGGTAAAAATGATATTTTTTTACTCGAAGATCTTCTGCTCAAGTAAACTTGGTTATGGCGTTGGTAAAGAAAGCAAGGCATTGTAGCCTAATTACGCCAAAATGTCTTAATTTTTATTCTTGAAATTCTTTGCTGGCGCTTCTTTTAAAAGAAATTAGTGGTCTGAACAATAAAGCAATCAGCCGTGAGAACACCAAGCGGGCCTTCGCGCCCTGTCCGGGCACCTGCGCGACACAGGCCCACGGCTCGGTTGAAGCAGGGTCGCATCGATCCTACCGGCGGGCTGCACCACCGCAGTCGGTCACACTTTTGTTGTCATTTTGAAGTGTTCTCCTCTAAGCAGTGCAAACATGCAGCGGTACACGCCGGACGAGGTGCTCGATGCCATTATAATCGTAGGTAAAAATAATAATAATATCGTATGGCCTCGAGTGCCAGTTGCAAGCTTTGTAATTTGACACCCAGAGGGTAGCTTGCATGTCGAATTTCGTTGTTCCTTGAAGCTCTATGAAAGTCAAGGAGGTTAGATATCTTAGCTCCTTGAACACAATATCGCTTTCTAGTAGAGAAACGAGGAACTTTGTGTTGGCGGAAACTCCCGATATTAATTTTGCCATTATGAACACGGCCTACTGAATTCAAATCGGTTCTTTGACATGCCAACATCGTATGACATGCATGTCGTATTTTTGCCGCCTTTCAAAAATCACTTACCACGACCAGGAGTGAACCTGCAAGCTTGGGTTAGTTAGTTAGTTAGTTATTGGTGTTTTAAGGGCCGGAACTTGGGGTTAGTAGACCGACACGCAGTTGCAAGAGAATATTTTCATTTAACTCTTCCACCAGTGTTTAACAACAAAGTAGTGAGATAGAAGTAAATCTTACCATGATAAATTTAAAGCTAGTCGAGCCATTTGGCTTACGCAAAGTTGGCCGATACCGGAGTTCATCGCATAACAGTCAAAAGGGACAATGAAAACGAAGCAGTCGATCAGATACATTGACAAACAAAAAAACAAAAACTCAACGCGTACCAAACAAAGCAATTGACAAGCAAAATTAAAGAAATGAATGACAGGCCCACGACTCGCTAACTTAAAAAAAAAAAGGAAACAGTAAAATTAGATTATGTTTCCTTCCGTATACCGGTATTATTACTTACCTAGGTGGGTGAGTGGTTAGATTCACACTTTTTTTGTGTGTGTGTTCAGTGCCATTTTTATTTCTTCACCTACCTCTTCTGACTTTTAAGATGTTACCTCCGCGTATTCCTAAGTCTTCTCATTAGCGAAAATGTGTTTATTATTGTTTTAGTTCATTCGTTGTATTTTTAATTTATTTTTTTACATTAAAACAAGTGTCAAAAACCGATTAGAAGAATAAAAATCTTTTTTTTTTGGTGTGTGTTAGAATGTATTTTTTTCTTTGCCCACGCCCGAATCAAGTTTGCTCTTAAAAATATTATTCAAAGATACTGGAGATCAAGAAAGAAAAAAAAAACATTTTTACCATGACTACATGCAACTACAATTTAGCCGTTGCCAAAAATTAGATCTAAATTGATTTCCGAGTGTTCACACGGCTCATTGCTTTATTGTTCAGACCAATAATTTCTTTTAAAGGAAGCGCCAATAACGAATTTCAAGAATAAAAATCAAAACATTTTGGCGTAATTAGGCTACAATGCCTTGTTTTCTTTACAAACGCCATAACTAAGTTTACTTGAGCAGAAGATCTTCGAATAAAAAAATATCATTTTTACCGGCATTAAATGAATAAACATTAGAACTTACCGTAATTTGTTTTGGGCGCTTTGACGGCTGATTACAGAGTAAGTGTATTTAAGTTCATCTTCATTAGTAAGATGTTTTGTAATTTAAACGAGACAAAACCAGTACCGGTAATGTTGTAGGAACATCCAAACGTCTGCTTTGTAACGGTAGTCACAAGGTAACTTTTAATTTAGATTTCCGAACAATCAAAAGTAAAATAAATACGCCGAGCGGAGTTGCGCGCTCAGCAAACCGCACCAAGCAATGCCGCACGACGTAGCAAATTCAGCCTTCTTGTGCCCGCCCGGATAGGTTCACGGCGGCAGAAGTTGTGCGCCCATTACCCTCCCTCTTTCCCCTGCGTTGCCGCTGCCCGTTGGAGTTGATCGGCTCGGGCCGGGCAGAGACAGGTCGCATGCTATAAGCGGACGAAAATATTTGGGAAAAAAAGACTGATATATTGGTGGCTTATTCTACTAATTCGATGTCGCTCTTTCGATAGGTGATGTCAAAAAACCGATTTGAGCAAAACAGTGCCAAAACCGTGCCAGAAAAGATTGATTTGCGCGTTAGGCGCAAACTTCACACAAAAGCCAACTAAACGAAAGTTTTAGAGCTTGACAAGTACTTTCTAGAGCAAGTGTCAAAATTAAAATATCTTGAAAAACAAACGAGTTACAGCACAAAGTAGGGCTTGCTGCGGACACCCTGTATATATATATATATATATATCAGTTTCTTGTGAACACGATAACTGCCGTAATTTTGCACCAATCACTTTGAATTTTTTACATAATATGTATCCCTATAAAATCTCGGTCGAGTTCGTTAATGGGCAAAATCGGTTGAAGGGGGTAAAAATGGGGGGATTTTTTCGAGAAAGTTAAATATCACTATAACTCTCTTAATATCTGAAATATCGAATCCGTTCAAAGTTTATATTATGTGTCGGATAAGTGCCAAAAATTTATGTTTAAAAAGTTTTTTGTTAGCACCAACCATTGACCAATGGGGTGGAAGAAAGTGGGTTTTTCGGGAAACATTAATCATATCTCTCTTAATAGGCACAATATCAAAACCGTAAAAAATGGATGATATTCCCCTGATAATTACCTAAAACTTTTGTCTGAAAGAATTTTTGATTCAACCCAGCATTACGCCAAGGGATGAGAAAAATGATTTCGGAATTAGAAGAAAATGCCAAGAGCCATCAGAGGTTACCATGACAACGCTTCTAAATTGATGAGGGATGAGCTATCAGAGGTTGCCATGACAACGAGATCACATTCAGTTTTCCATCTGACTATGTGGGAAGCGGCTTCGATGACGTAGCTTCGCTGGTAGCCTGCTGAACTTCTATGCCCAAGGTCGCGGGTTCAAAGCCGGCCGAAGTCGTCGAATTTTCAAAGAGTGCTGAAAATCCCTCGGTATGCTTTCCTTCAGAGGGGAAGTTCAACGTTCGTTGCATGTTACTGGTTGCGGTGGCATCTAGTAGCCAAATTCACAGCTAGGTGTCGTTGACGGTATATTTGGTACCAACATTAGGAACTACTACTTGAAATTGACCGTCTGCAGTCCTTACCTGGTAAATAATAAAAAAAAGCCTGAATTACTGACTAATACAGCCATCACAATTAACACCGTTTATCAGACAGATTCTACACACACCCAAAGTACACGGGGTTACATGACCGCGTTGTCGCAGCCCTAAACTGAGGAATCAACCAACATCTCTGCGGGAGATAAAATTTGACGTGAAGAAGTAACAGACTGTTAGATAGTTAGTTACACATCAGTTCCAAACCTTGCATAAGGACGGTGTGACCTCAAGTATAAAACTGGACCCCAAATTACAAGAAGGTTACCGTACCCCTAAGACAATAAAATGTCAAAAATATGTATAGAAAGACGAAAGAAAAGTTATTTGAACTCCAAATACATTGAGAAATACTTTCTCGCAGTAAATGAGGTCTGATCCTTCTACGAAAATCTGCATATTTTGCCTATTATAGCCTATCCCCTAGTTTGCCCGGTGAAATCTACCTCCCTCTTCCGGTGTGCCGAGAGGATTTTTTAAAACTATCTTGGATCTTTGGGGACAAAAGCGACCTAGTATCATCATAAATATGCGTTGTGGAGGGGTGAAGGTTTACTGGTGGGGGTCATATTAATTAAGTAAACACCTAAAGAGTTTCAATAAATCCAACGCTATCCATATAGCAGATCATTGTTTTCTTACATACTTAAGTAACCGTCTTCGCTCACTCAAGGAACCATGAAGTAACGAATTATGTTTTAGCATGGTCTCTTATGCAAAGTCAAACATCAAATGGAAGAGATATTCCATTCGAAATTTAATGTTTTTCAGTCGGTAAACGCGATTGCACCAAATTCAAATGGGTAAATCCCTAATCCTGAAAAGAATTTACATATTAATAAATACACTTGGATGACCAGTTTTGATCGTGCCCTGATCCATGTAAATCGATTTTCTGAACATATTTATGCATGAAACATGTGATAATTAGGTGCTAAAAATCAGGATTTTTTTTATGTATTAACAAGATGTTCAGTAAAGAACATATAGCCTACTTTCTCCTAAATGCATGGGTATTGTTATAACTCTTTGTCCTTTTCAAGGAGTATGATTGAATGTTGGTTGTAGTAGCTTGTTGAAATACAACGTGCTATAGGGATATTAAACATGAATATGAGGTGCCCTTTGCTAGTGCTACCTCTGTACCAAATTTCGTTCAATTCGGTTTCACCGTGTTTGAATTGATAGGGGGAATCGATTTGCACACATACTTGGCCACCATCTGCAAACTATTGGGCTGATGTTCTTGCAGTTTGGTCAGAATATGTTTCCCACATAAAGATATGGTGTTGAAAAATTTGGTAGAGACTAGATTATTAGGTTGGTCGTAATTACATTTTAGCTTTTAACATTTGGGTGGCCGCGATTACGTTTCCGTCAAGATAGCGGTGATAAAAAAACATGACACTGAGGTGCCCTTTGCTAGTGCTACCTCTGTACCGAATTTCGTTAATTCGGTTCCACCGTGTTCGAATTAATAGGGGGAATCAATTTTGACATAAAGATGGCCGCCATCCGCAAACTAATAGGGTAATGACCTATTAGATTGGTCAAAGGATGCTCCCTCCATAAAGGTATGTAGTTGCAAAATTTGGTAGAGATCGGATGATTAGGTTAATCGTAATTTGATTTGAGCTTTGAACATTCGTGTGGTCGGCATCACGTTTCAGTCAAGATGGCGGCGATATAAAACATGACACTGAGGTGCCCTTTGCTAGTGCTACCTCTGTACCAAATTTCGTTCCATTCGGTTCCACAGTGTTCAAATTAATAGGGGGAATCAATTTTGACATAAAGATGGCCGTCATCCGCAAACTATTAGGCGAATGACCTATTAGATTGGTCAAAGGATGCTCCCTCCATAAAGGTATGTAGTTGCAAAATTTGGTAGAGATCGGATGATAAGGTTAATCGTAATTTGATTTAAGCTTTGAACATTCGTGTGGCCGCCATTAAGTTTCAGTCAAGATGGTGGCAATATAAAACATGACACTGAGGTGCCCTTTGCTAGTGCTACCTCTGTACCAAATTTCGTTCCATTCGGTTGCACCGTGTTCGAATTAATAGGGGGAATCGATTTTCTCACAAAGATGGCCGCCATCCGCAAACTATTACGCTGATGACCTATTAGATTGGTCAAAGGATGCTCCCTCCATAAAGGTATGTAGTTGCAAAATTTGGTAGAGATCGGATGATTACGTTCATCGTAATTTGATTTAAGCTTTGAACATTCGTGTGGCCACCATTACGTTTCAGTCAAGATGGCGGCGATATAAAACACGACACTGAGGTGCCCTTTGCTAGTGCTACCTCTGTACCAAATTTCGTTCCATTCGGTTCCACCGTGTTCGAATTAATAGGGGTAATCAATTTTGACATAAAGATGGCCGCCATCCGCAAACTATTAGGCTAATAACCTACTAGATTGGTCAAAGGATGCTCCCTCCATAAAGGTATGTTGTTGCAATGTTTGGTAGAGATCGGATGGTTATGTTAGTCGTAATTTAACTTAAGCTTTGAACATTTGTGTGGCCGCCATTACGTTTCTGTCAATATGGCGGCGATATAAAACATGACACTGAGATGCCCTTTGCTAGTGCTACCTCTGTACCAAATTTCGTTCCATTCGGTGTCACCGTGTTTGAATTAATAGGGGGAATTGATTTTCACACAAAGATGGCCGCCATCCGCAAACTATTAGGCTAATGACCTATTCATTTGGTCAAAGGATGCTTTCTCTATAAGGGTATGTTGTTGCAAAATTTGGTAGAGATCGGATGATTAGGTTAATCGTAATTTGATTTAAGCTTTGAACATTTGTGTGGCCGCCATTACGTTTCCGTCAAGATGGCGGCGATATAAAACATGACACTGAGGTGCCTTTTGTTAGTACTACCTCTGTACCAAATTTCGTTCCATTCGGTTGCACCGTGTTAGAATTAATAGGGGGAATCGATTTTCACACAATGATGGTCGCCTCCGCAAACTGTTACGCTGATGACCTATTAGTTTGGTCAAAGGATGCTCCCGCCATAAAGGTATGTTGTTGCAAAATTTGGTAGAGATCAGATGATTAGGTTAGTCGTAATTTGATTTAAGCTTTGAACATTTGTGTGGCTGCCATTACGTTTCCGTCAAGATGGCGGCGATATAAAACATAACACTGAGGTGCCTTTTGTTTGTACTACCTCTGTACCAAATTTCGTTCCATTCGGTTGCACCATGTTCGAATTAATAGGGGGAATCGATTTTCACACATAGATGGCAGCCATCCGCAAACTATTACGCTGATGACCTATTGGTTTGGTCAAAGGATGCTCCCCTCATAAAGGTATGATGTTGCAAAATTTGGTAGAGATCGGATGATTATGTTAGTCGTAATTTGATTTAAGCTTTGAACATTTGTGTGGCCGCCATTACGTTTCCGTCAAGATGGCGGCGATATAAAACATGACACTGAGGTGTCCTTTGCTAGTGCTACCTTTGTACCAAATTTCGTTCAATTCGCATTCACCGTGTTCGAATTGATAGGGGGGGACAGACATTCAGAGTACACACACTCACACACATAGACACACACACAGACACACAGACACACACACACATACACACACACACACACACGCACACACAGACTCACACACACACATACACACACAGCCAGACACACTTTTTTCGCCCTGTGTTGATCTCATAAGTCTACTTTCATTGTTTGCAAAAATCGAAAGTAGGCTTAAAAGGCTTATGACATCACCTTTTGTCCGTGTGTGTGTGCGTGTGTGTGTGTGACCCCCCCCCTCCTACCCTAATAAAATCTAAACGACTGGAGCGATTTCATTGAAACTCGGTAAGTTCATGGCACTATTCCGGGCGACCCCGACCGTGCCCTTCAAATTTTGTTCTGTCTCAACAATTCAACATGGCGGCTGTGCGAATTATTTCACCAGAATTCAATATTTCCGAAACTATTACCGATATCACCCTGGAATTTTGCATGGTGACAGAGGGAACTACTAGAAGTTTACTTAGGTGACCTTTGAAAACCTGGTAACTACAAAACCAACATGGCAGCCAAGCGAATTTGCGACATTTAAATAGACGTTTCTCGCGAGTTAACCAACCAAACGCAATGAAACTTGGTACAGTATATGTTTATACACATTGTAATGCACCGACATCTAACTTCGTTCAATTGTTTACATAACCTCAATATGGCGGCTGTGCTAAATATTTGACCGGCATTCTATATCTCTGAAACTATTACCGGTATCACCCTGAAATTTTGCACGGAGATAAAGAACACTACTGGAAGTCCATCTATGAGACTTTCAAAAACCGGTTAACTACAAAACGAATATGGCGGCCAAGCGAAGTTGAAAGTTTATTTTCACTTTTCTCGCGTTTTAATGATCCAAATGCAGTGAAACTTGTTACAGCAAATGTTTATATATATTGTAATGCACTGGTATGTAATTTAGTTCAATTATTTACATAACCTCAAGATGGCGGCTGTGCGAATTTATAAATTAAGTTTTTGTTTATTGTGTCTTAATCATGCGATCGAAATGAAAGTTTGAATAATGAACCTACGCAATAACTTTCCTTTAAAGGTACATGACTCTAAGGCCTGTATATATAACAATCCAACATGGCGACCATCCGAAATATTTAGACGGTTATCAATATCTACGAATCGATTACAGCAATCAAACTGAATTTTTTAATGTTCATAGGGGCTATGGACATAAGTTCACCTCTAGGACGTTCAATAAACTGGTGATCACAAATCCAACATGGCGGCGGAGCGAAGTATAAATATTCACATGGTCGTTTCTCGCAATTTAACCATCCGAGTGCAGTGACATTTGGTACAGCAAATCCTTATACAAATGTTAATCCTCTGGCATCTAATGTTTTTCAATTCTTTCCATAACCACAAGATGGCATTTGTGCGAAATTTTAAAATCTCGTTTTTACTTCTTGTGTCCTAATCATGCGATTGAAGATTGAATACTACACGTACACAATAATCTTCATGTAACAGTACATAACTCTAAGCCCGACATATATAAAAGTCCAACATGGCTACCACCCAAAATATTTAGACGGTTCTCAATATCTACGAATCTATTACAGCAATCAAAATGGAATTTAGTATGTTGATTGCGGCAATTAACATTAGTAGGATATATGAAAATAGGCTGTATAGTTCTTCACGGAACTGCGTTGATCTCACACGTCTACTTAATTATTTTTGCAATTAACGAAAGTAGGCTAATGAAGGAGTATAAGAGTTGAACACCTTTTAATATTTATGCTTTAAAGTGACTCGCATACAGAGGACAGTCCCCTCCAACGAAAGTCAATGATATCGGGTATTGCGAGGCCAGTTTATACGGATCAGATTACGAAAATGTTTCAAATGATTATGCACTGTCATTAATAGTTATAGTACGTTAGATATTTCGCACGTAGCAGTGATTCAATTTACAATGTCAATAGAAACGAGATTTGTGAAATATGAGATTAAAACATATATTTTTTCGGCATGAAATTTTTCTTTACAGCAAAGAATATGAATCATTTTTTGTATACTTACATATTGTTTGCTTGAAATGTATTTTGAATATGTAACCTGATTAAGTCCTATGGCTGTGATGTGTCTTGTAGAGGTTCTCATTGTCCCCGGTAGGCGAGTGCATGCCGGCGGTGTGAGGTACGTTCATCGTATCCCCGGTAGGTAGATCCCTGCGCGGAAAAAACAAAACTTTATCCATATCCACCCCGCAACCGCACGACTGTTATCAATATCCACCCCGCAACCGCACGACTTGTATCCGTATCCGCACGTGTGTTTTCCAAATCCGCTGAAATTACAATTACATTTTAGCCTATTTTCATTTATGAAACAAGATGTTCAGTAAAGAACATATAGCCTACTTTCTCCTAAATGTATGAGTATAGTTATAACTCGTTATTATCAAAGAGTATAATAGAACTATTCTTTGTTGAAGACCTTAGAAACGATTTACCTCTACCAAACGCCACAACCTAGATAAAAACTGCTACCATCATTGAAGAAAGAAAGATAAGAAGTATATCAAGAATGTTATGGATCTGGAGACATAATCGACCGGACTGGCTGCGTGGCTCAGCGGTAACGTTCTCGCTTGTTGGGCCCTAGGTTGCAGGTTCGTATCCTGGCGCAGTCAGCTGGCATTTGAGGGTGCACAAATGCGAGGTAGCCGTGTCAGTACATTTACTGGCACGTTAAAGATCCCCTTCGGGCCAAAATTCCGGCACCCCGGTGTCTCTAAAAGCAGCAGTAGTTAAAAGGGATGTAAAACCAATAACATTATTATTATTAATATTATTATTATTATTACATATACGACCTGCCGTGGGCAACATCCAACTTTGAGTTGAGGCATGTATTTACACGTCTGGTTGTGCATGGCTTTCACAAACCTAATTGAAAAAAAAGGCAGGAAGATTGTAGTTTTACGTGACCGTGAATCTTGTGATTATGAGCCACGGGACCTCCTTTTTACGTGGAATCCGAACCACAGGACATGGCATTTCACTTCGAAAATCTCACATGCATTGACCGGGAATCGAAAACCCTAATTGAATTAACAAATCTTTCCATGACCCTACAGAGACCTGTGTATAAAAACTATGTGGATATTTTCGATTGCTATTTGCCTGAAATAAAAGTAGTAATTAATAAACTGAACTAACATCAACGGCTTGAATTCAGTTACTATGTGAAATCATTTTGTTCTTTACTTCAAATAACATTTTCAAGTAACGCAAAATAGGCTGTTACAAACCCTTTAAAATAAAAGGTACAAATGTATCGTAGTATCATCTTGTCATTCTTCAAATTCGATGCGCATAGAATGCCAATGGTATAGTAATCAATGGAGCCCCACGTAGACTAGTCGTGACATCTAGTGGTGAAATATCGAACAATATAATCCTAACAGAGCGAGTGCATTCTAGCGGCCAGAAGAAGAAACTTTTCAATAAAATCTGGAAGTTAATAAGTAGGCCGGGGTGCAGTTACCTTTTTGGCAGCTAGATGTCTCGAGTAAATCTGCTGGCAAATTATGTTTTAATTAAATATATATTTTACACCATAATATGCACAATATAACGCTTAATTTTAAAACATTTCAGTCATTACAAAACAATAAACATATAACATTTCAAGCAAAAAACCTAGCTCTGATCGGGTTTGAACCATAGGCATTTGAGCGATAGGCTAACGCTCTACCACTGAGCTAATTGTGTCAACGAATATCGTTCTATATAAAATGACTTACATAGAACTTGTTAGCAAATAATGATTTATACTAAACGATTTCATCACTGGAGTATATTATTTATATATAAAGCATTTCATACAAAGTTTATTTATTTTGTATCAGTACGCTATATTGCATGCAATACTCAAATTAGTGAAATATAAGTCAGGCACAAGATATCCGCTGCCATCTTGTCTTATTACTGAATCAGCTCAGCTTTTTAAAATCACGTCTGCACTATAGTATTACAAAATAAACTTTTAATTTCGAACGTGCCTCTTCCTTTAGAACAGTTTAAACGATTCTCGGCTCGATAATCGGAACTGGTGGGTCCCATGATATGGATTATAAAGTTTGCATAATTCGCACGGCCGCCATCCTGAAATGGTATGGCGGACGACCTTGTAGTTTGGTCACAAGACGCATCCTATACGAAGGTATGTTGTTACCAAATTTGGTAGAGATCGGATGATTTGGTTAGTCGTTATTTGATTTTACGTTTTGAACGTTTGAGTGGCCGCCATTCGGTTTTAGTCAAGATGGCGGCGATATAAAACATGACACTGAGGTGTCCTTTGCTGGTGCTACCTTTGTACCAAATTTCGTTCAATTCGCATTCACCGTGTTCGAATTGATAGGGGGGGGGGGAAAGACATTCAGAGTACACACACTCACACACACAGACACACACACACACACAGACTCACACACACACATACACACACACACACACACACACACAGACTCACACACACACATACACACACACACACAGACAGACACACTTTTTTCGCCCTGTGTTGATCTCATAAGTCTACTTTCATTTTTTGCAATAATCGAAAGTAGGCTAAAAATACCTGAAAAACTGACAAATTTTCTGCAGAAATGACACACAGAAAGCCTATGGAGATTTCAGTTGAGTTGAGAAAATCCCGATTCGAAAGAATGAAAAAGTACTGGAAAGAGCGCAAGAACCAAGCAGTACTATCTTCAAAGAAGAAGTGACTGTGGAACGACTCAAGTGGTCCAATGTGACCAATTAAGATTATTATTAATAATAATAATAAAAATACCTGAAATATGTGACAAAAAAGTAAAAATATTTAATTATAATTTAGATTATTAATGTAAGTATAAACAATATGCAGTACTCACGAATGCAATTTATGCTATGTCTCACTGACTACTGAAGAATTACAATACACAATGAGATACATCTCCATGTTGTCCATCACAAATGACCGACGATCATCGCTAAACACGTCTTCTGAAGGCGCGAAACTGCGGCAATATGTTTCTTGCCCTTTAGATGTTGTGTAACTTGAGATTGCTGTTCAGTCTTGATTGGTTTCCCACGTGGCTGGCAGAACAGAAGGTCCCCATCAGAAGTAAAATTATCTTTACATTCTACAACAGACGATAACTTGTAGTTGTTTTTACTTTAGGCATCGTAGAACTGCCTTACACTGCACAGTGCCATAAATTAACTGCATGTGAGTGACACTGGTTCCAGGTAGCTTGGAGGGGGTCTAGCACGTGGTGCAATATGGATATGGACAAGGTAATCCCTGGCTTCCACAGTGAGTGGCACGGGGTGACAAGTTAAGAACAACAAAGTTGCAAACTGACATTCGCTCAGCATGAAGATTAGATAACTCACAGGTTTTTCCCCGTCGAAGTAACACAGAACAAAAATGCAATAAACTGAAATATCTAGCATACTGATTTAAAAAAATGTAAATATTATGTATTTTATGTGCTAAATAAGTGAAAATCAGGTATTTATGTATTTATAGAAAACTGCTTAAAATATGTATTTACCTAAAAATCCGAGCCCTGGTGATAACCATACTTTTTCCTAAAGGAGAAGAATTAAGCTTAAACCAAAAACGGTGAACATTCCTTCCAAATACACAATTTCAAACGTATATGAATAACTTAACAACAAGGCAAAGTACTTCTCCGTATCCAGATTGAAGTATGTCCAAATTAAGTGTGTTTTGTCTATCTGTATGCAATGTGCATCGATAATGTCACAATATCTTCATTATAATATGAGTAGACAAGTTCATAAATCCATGTTTTTGCTAATTGAATGTTTATTCAAGCGGTAATTTACTTGCGATACGTTGCAGCCTGATTACCATGAGTATTGGAGCGAAAAAGCAAATCAACTTCAATACGTGTAACGCATACATTGCGGCGGGCGAAAAAGGGTCTTGTCAATATTTACATAGAGTAAATGCAGCACAGGGTTCACGCTTGGTTTCATGATAGAAACATTGTGCATTGGGGAACCCCTGGGTTCCGAGCGCAATTCCAATTGCATTCCTTCATGAATCCTAATTACGTTTATCTTGCAACTAATTCATGCTGCTGTTTCTACTTACTAACAAAATATTTTCTCAGTGGTGCAAAGCCTCTATTTTCCTTCCATGTATGCACACACGAATTATTTGTGGACTATTATTACTCTTGGAATAGCTTTCACAATGCAATATTCAAATATATCAAACTTGCGGAAGTTATTATGTAATGATTGTGTTTTACAATGGGAGAGATGAATTATATGTCGGTGTTTCCGTGTAGCTTTTCCCTAGCAGTGAATCAAGAGCACTAAACTGAGTTGCTAAAATGATTTTTTCAGGATGGTCAATGAATTGGACAGGATGTTTTCAAATATGGCTTATGCATAATGGACTGTTTAATCCCAAGTCGTCTGATTTTTTTAAGAGCCTTATAATCCTTCAGTATGCCTTCCTTTGGAGGGGAAGTAAAGCCGGCGGTCCCATGTCATAGATTTATGGCATGTAAAAGATCCTTCCACTAACTTAACTTGTGTGAAGCTAAACTTCTAGGTTAGATTTCTTTGGAACGCTCTATAAAAGTTCCAACGTTTACCACTAGGATCATTGACATCTGGTAGCGAAAGTTGGAACTACTTGAAGTTGAACGGAACTTGTAGCTCACCCTAGGGGTGTCCGTTTGAAGCAGCTACAGCCTCTGGCGAGCCGAACATTTCCTCAGACTCTCCCGGCACTAAAAGCCATACGATAAATAAATAAATGCCACACGTCAATAGGCTCATCGGGCTAATTCGGTCGAGAAAGAAACCACGGTCGTCAATCCTGACCCTCGTGAGCTTCTATGCTCAAGATAGCGGGTTCAAACCCGGCCGTAGCCGTCGGATTTTTTAAGAGCGTTAAAAATCCCTCAGTATGCCTTCCTTCGGAGCGGAAGTAAAGCCGGCGGTCCCATGTCATAGATTTATGGCATGTTAAAGAACCTTTCCACTAATTGCACCTGTGTGAAGCTAAATTGGATAGGTTAAGAATGTAAACAACGCTCTTAAGTTTCTACGTTCGTTGCCAAGAGCCGACTGCGGTGGCGTCTAGTAGCTAAGTTCTGAACTTGGCCTAGTAGTCGTTGATGGTGGCGCTTGGCGGCAAAAGTAGGAACTATTTGGAAAATTGTAAGTTGCAGTACTTAAATTAAAAAAAAGATAACACACACTATTACAGTCATCACAATTAACACCGGTTATCAGACAGATTCTACACACACCCAAAGTAAACGGGGCTACATGACTGCGTTGTCGCAGCCCCTAAACTTAAGAACCAACCAACCAATCCTGACCCTTCCCAGAAACTTACATTAAATGTTCACCAAGCAGAATCACATCAAATGTACTTTCTGACCCACTGGTGCATCCCACAACTTCCAAAAACGCCCTCTTTTCTGCATTTATAAAACTGTTGGGTGTATTGTACTCAACTGTAGCAGTAAATATTGGGCCAAGTTCTTCTTTGTGCGATACTTAGGGAGTGATTTATGTCTATAGGCAAGTTTTGACATCAATTGGCAATAGTTCCAATACAAGTTTAGACCGATTAAGGAAAGGCGAGGGGAACTGCACAATACCAAACATAACAACCACATAAAAGTTGAGTTAGGGCACAGATTATTCCCACCCTCCTCGAGCTTACACATGCGTGGCTTCCTCCATCGCGAGGGGATTGCCTCACAAAAGAGTTCTGCTACCTTTCTAAAGTACCCTCAAGTAATTCTGTGTGGTATTTCTACATAAAGTTGACGTGCAGTGACAAGCTTGGAGGGTGAGGGTGTGGGGCCATATGTTCTCAAGTAACTGGAAATATTGTATTGAAGAATACATTTCTTCCGTTAAATAGAAAGCGATGATGATGATGATGATAATTGTTGTTTTAAGGGGCCTAACATCTAGGTTATCGGCACCTAATGGTTGGTTGATAGTGAAAGGTTAGATGAGAATGAAAACTATAACTAATACTAACTACAGAAATATATATATAAGGTGCGTTCAAAAAGTAACGAGCCGGAGGCTGGAATGCGCAAACCAGTTACTACATCGGCTAATCGTGGCGTGTGTAACGAGGTGTGGTTCCGACCAGAGCGTGGAAGGTCACAGCCCGTCGCTAGAAGGCACGCGTGCACGTCACGTGGCGATACAAAGTGATCAGCAGCATGCATCAATCGTCCAACACTGCTAATCGCATTGCAAACAGTGACATGGAGGCGTCAACCGAAGATCAAAGAGGTGTTGTACGATTTCTGACAGTGAAAGGAGTAGGGGGAACGGACATTCATCGCCGAATGTCACAAGTGTACGGCGAACACTGCATGTCCCTTGCAAGGGTCAAGGCGTGGCACAAGCACTTCAGGGAAGGAAGGGTGTCGTTAGCCGATGATGCCCGGTCTGGGGCACCCCCCTGCTTTACCGATGACAACGTCCAGCTGATTGATGCACTCATTACCCAGGACCGTCGAGTGACAGTGAACGCCATAGCCGTCGTGGTCGCTTCACGACAATGCAGGACCTCATACGGCCAACACAGTCGCGGCACTCCTACAGAAATTCAAATGGGAGGTTCTCGGCTACCCTCCATACAGTCCAGACCTCTCTCCCTGTGATTGGCCATGTTTGGTCCCCTGAAAATGGCTCTGCGGGGCCAACGATTCACCTCGGACGCCGACGTCCAGCTGTACGTGAGGAACTGGTTCACATCGCAGCCCAGGGAATTTATGAGACAGCCATTCACCGCCTCGTTTCACAGTGGGACAAGTGCCTGAACAGCCAGGGCCAATACTTCTAACATACAGGTACTGGTTTCTGTAATTATGCCTCCGGCTCGTTACTTTTTGATCGCACCTTATAGAAAGCGATGATGATAATAATTGTTGTTTTAAGGGGCCTAACATCTAGGTTATCGGCCGCTGATGGTTTGTGTGATAGTGAAAGATGAGATGAGAATGAAAACTACAACTAATGCTAACTACAGACATATATACTAGAAGAAGAAATGGGAAACAAATAAAGGATAAGGCAAATAAAGGACAGAAATAAAAGAAATGCCCTCAACCCCCGAATAATGAGGATTGAGGGACTTGGAAGGAAGGAGAGCCATGAAAGGAAAAGGGGAATACACTGACCCAGCTCGGGAATCCCCCGGGGTCACCAACTACCGAGGGTGTAACAATATCCAGGGTGCACCAGAAGTGGTGGAGCTACACACACCCTGCCTCCTTGAGGGCCTTGGGCAGAAGGCAGGAGATAACATGAAAAGAAAAAGAAGGCTCACCCCTCGCCGAAGGAGGGTTTCAGGAAAGATGAGAAAAGGGCCAAATAAGGCGGGAAAGGACGAGACTCCCTAGGCCTCGGATACCCTATTACTGTCGGGGTCGGAAGAGAACACGTGTTGACCAAGATAGGTTGACAGGAAAGATGACGGAGAGGAGCCGGTACATGTAAGTGGAAGCAATGCCAGACTCAGCTGAGGTCCCGTGGTCACCAACTCACGTCTCACTAGATGTGAGCCCCTGGGGAGAGAAAGCGATGAGAAAGAACGTATGATTATGCCGAGGAGGAGGATGCCCGATATAAATGAACGCAGAGTGTGATTACTACTATATTCATGATATCAGAAGAAATTTGATCAACCATACTGGTGACAATTTTGTTTACCTTATAAAATATGTTTAAATAATTCATTGCTGATGTTTAAGACGTCTGATAGGACGGCGCTTGTCATCTTCTGGAGTAATAACTTGAGTTGATTCAACAAATGAGTGACAGCACACGAATCGTATAAATGAAATTCCGTATGCATTCATCCGATTGCAATGAAACTTCGGTGAGTTGTTGTGGACGTTCCCACGAATGTTTCTATATTAGTTAATCCATTTTGCGATAGTTTGGAGGCAGTTAGCGGAAATGGAAAAAAGGAATTGTGTATCCAAAAGCACTTAAAGAAACAAAATTACAACGCCAACAATTTTTCTGATTGGCGTTGCAACGCATGCCGGGTTCAGCTAGTTTATTAATAACAAAAATATGTAATGTAAGGTTCTTAACTGGTAATATACTGACTTACCACCTTATTTACGTTCCACGGACGGCTCACTCATACAAGTTCACGGGGAGTGTTATCCAGATATCCCCGATCTCTAAACGAAGCAAAAACTACAACACATCAATAATAAAATATTAATGGTTGTCTTAGTGATGACCAAGAACACCTGGGTTTGGAGTGAAATTTTCTCCAGATGTTCACGTGGAGATGGGAATGATATCCATATTTACACCGCAGCGACATGAAGACACGCTTCAGAGTCCCTACGCAGCAGATGCAACTTTCTATCTGCGAAGACCGGTTTAGAGGATATCTCTTAGGTCATGATATTTGATGGCATGTGCCTTTGCTTTTTATTGCCTTGGAGAGCTGCCTTAATTATTACTAGAATGGTTGAAATAAATGCATAGAAAAAAGCTGATGAATTACGTCAGAATAATTTTAACTTGAAGGCTTGAATACAGCTATTTTAATTTTGAATGACAGATTTCTCATCTGGTAGCTGTTAACTGCCCGCTTGCTTAATCTCGTCTCTGCTCTTGTTCTATCAGAAAAGGGCAAACAGTGTCAGTGGATGGACGTAATTGTTTGACAGGAATAGGACTGCGACACGCGCGGCGACTCGCAGCCTCACTCGTGCTCAAAATAATCGTTGCAGGTAGAAATATATGCAGAAAAATAGAGAAACATATTATTATTATTATTATTATTATTATTATTATTATTTATTTATTTATTTATTTATTTAGTATGTTTCGAACCATACAGGATCACATAAAGCAAGGTGCTGTTATTTTTCTTGTCCTTCCAGAATTCTTTCATCATGTCGCTATGTTTAGCTCGACGTTCGTCAGTCCATTTTCCCCTAGGTCTGCTGGGCTTATCTTCTGATGCAGCTTCCCAAGTGTAGATCTTATGTCTGAAAGTTTTGCGATCTTCGATATCTGTGGGTGTGATGTTGGCGTTATTGAGATCAGTTTGGACTTGTTTAATCCAAACCGTTGGCGTCTTTAATTTTTGTGAGTACATCAATATTTTCTTTGTTAATCGGTTGTCATCTAGCCTCATAATGTGTCCATAAAATTTCAAGCGTCGTTTACGGAAACGGGTTTCAATATTTGAATATTTTTCTGTGATCTTGTGCGATTGTAAACGATATCCTTCATCTGTAAGTCTTGGGCCAAGAATTTTTCGGATGATTTTCCTTTCAGCTTTCTTGATGTTTTCAAGATCCCCTTTGTAATTGAGGTTTAAGGTCTCCCTGGTGTAGAGTGTTTCGCGTAATGTCGAATTTTAGTGTTTATTCTCATGCATCTTTTGTTGTAGATGTTTGTGGTTTTCCCATATGCTTTCTGCATTATTATTATTATTATTATTATTATTATTATCATTATTATTATTATTATTATTATTCTCCCTTACATGGGAGGTCCCGAGTTCGATATCCGATTCCATCAGGGATTTTATAAATCACGTGAGGGATGGAATGTTACATGCTCAGCCTCGTGTGGAAAATGGAACTGTTCCTTGATACCAGAAGTGGTGTCCCATGTCCTAAAGTCAAGGAAATATGGCCAAGTATATTGTTCTACTGGCCATGCGTGCCTCATAAATCTCTGGGCTATGAGTCGGGCAACAGTTATCCTTTGCTACGCGTGGTTCTCTTAGGCCCATAAGCCAGTTTAGTTTCTTATTACTATTTTTATTATTATTTATTATTATTATTATTATGTTTTATAGAGCATTTAAGAATGAAATCACTGGATATTCAGCGCCGAGTTTAAATTTCAAAAGGGAAGATGGTACGCTAGCATTAAACAACAAGGAAAATTGTGATATCTTGGCTGCGTATTTTGAGAAGTTGTTAAATTGTCCAAAACCGACAGACAAGTTGAGTTTCAAATTTACAACACAAAATTTTGACTCTACGCCCCCAGATGTAAATGAAGTTAAATGTATTATCAACTCACTTAAAAACAATAAAGCCTCAGGCAAAGATGGAATAATTGCAGAAATGTGGAAGCTTGTAGATGATGAATTTTTAATAGCGACGACAAATCTATTCCAGAAAATTTGGATTGAGGAAGCAATTCCAGAAGACTGGTTAATCGCCTTAATTCATCCACTACATAAAAAAGGCTCAAAAATTGATGTCAATAGTTATAGGGGGATCTCATTGTTGTCTGTCACATATAAAATATTTGCCAAACTACTTTTAAACAGACTTGAACCACAGATCGAACCACAGCTTGGCGAGTTCCAAGGAGGTTTCAGAAGGAATAGATCGTGTGCAGAACAAATTCTTAGTTTAAAATTGATATTAAAATATTACAACAACAGGCCAAAGAATATCTTTATCTCATTCGTTGATTTTCAGAAAGCGTATGATTCAGTGGATAGGGATACTGTTTTTGACACATTGAAGGAATACCAAGTTGATCAAAAAACCATAAATTTAATAAAACTTACATTAACTAATACGATTTCCAGAGTCAAATTTTTAAATGAAGTTAGCGAGCCCTTCGAGGTAAAAACTGGGCTAAGACAAGGGGACAGTCTATCACCACTGCTTTTCAATTTGGTCTTGGATAAAGTCATGAGGACGTTTTGGGAGAAGAACGATTCAAGTGCTAAAATTGGTACAAAGAATAAGAACCTCAGAGTCAAAGGTTTAGCATTTGCTGACGACGTAGCGTTGTTTGCTGAATCAGAACAAGAAGCTATTAACCAAATTGATCAGTTAAAAGAAACGGCGGAAAAAGCGGGCTTACAGATTTCGTTGGTAAAAACAGAGATGATGACAAGTGATCAGAAATACACTAAGAAAATGATAAAAATAATTTATGGGAGCACCAGGGTCACTGACCGATTTAAATATCTTGGAGAAATAATTAGTAGCAATGGGACGGATAAATTGGCAATCGAGAACAAAAAAGGGAAATTGGAAAGATTAAATTTTTGTACAAAAAATATATACAATAAAAAGAACCTGTCTATCAATGCAAAATTACGACATTTTAATACTGTTGTTAGACCAGTCATCTTGTACGGCATGGAAACTACAAATATAACCGGAATGGAGAATTTGCTCAAGATAGAAAGAAGAATTTTAAGAAGGATTTATGGTCCTAGGAAAACACAGGAAGGTTATAGACTGAGATCGAATGCAGAAATTTATAGTAAAATCGACAACCTTGAAGTGATGATCAGAAAACGGCGACTTCAGTTCTACGGACATATGGTCCGCATGGATTGCTCAAGGTTAAACAAACAAATTTTTGATAAAATCTGGAACTATAAAGGACAAGGAGGCTATGTAAAACAAATGAAAGAAGAACTTCAAAAATTCAAAATTACTGAAGAAGATTGTCTAAATCGAATAGAGTACAGAAAAAAAATTTTTGGTCTCAAAATTCTTGTCGGGGAGAAGAAAAATCTCAACAGAGGAGAATGGACTGCTGAAAGAAGAGCTGCACAGTCGACCAGGATGAAAGACTTCTGGAAGAGAAAGAAGGAAACTAGACCTATAAAGAAGTGATATTTGCGTGGTCCTTGTTGGCCTGTCCGCGGTGTATATATATATATATTATTATGTGTAATAATATTGCCAAGGCTACTCAGTTACAGGCCATGGAGGCCCTGGGAGTAGTGGAAGGTAGAGGCTTCCACTGTTTGTGACATCAGCACTAGATGGGATGGAGTTGTCAGTTCCATGCCCGACCGCCTTTGCTGCCAGGAATAACCCTGGTACTCATTTCTGTTGGGCCATATGACCTTGTAGTTCCGTCCGTTAAAACAACAATCTGATCTGATCTCATTTCTGTTGTAGGCTGAGTGAACCCCAGGTCTATTAGCGTTTTCATAGTGGTAGTTTTGTTTCTAAAATCCACTACCTGGTTGGGGATCGAACCCACTCCCTCCCAGTTAGAAAGTCAGTGTCTCTACCGACTGCATTACGCAACCCCAATGATAATAATAGTAATTATTATTATTAATATCTCCTACCTAAGAGGCCCCAAGTTCGATTTCTGACTCCGTCACGGATTTTATAACTGACGTGAGGGATGGGATGTCAAGTACTCAGTTTCGTTAGCATAATTGAGTAGGCTAGCTACTTGATATAAGAAATGGTGTCCAATGACCTAAAGCCAAGGAAATATGGCAGAGGGTGCCATTCTGCTGGCCATGCGTTCCCCATAATTTCTTGGCTATGAGCTGGGCAACAGTTATCCTTTGATACGTGTGGTTCTCTGAGGCTCAAATGGTGGTAGTGGTTATTATTGTTATTATGTATTTACTTAATCGATTGTTCGCCTTTAGGAGAGCGATTGAACTTGAATACATGATTTCCTCTTCAGGCGTTTTCCCGCTTCTCTCCCCAAAATCTCTTCATCCTCTCAGAATGCTCGTTCTTCCGCTCAGCTGTCCATTTTCTTCCAGGCTGTCGTGATGGTCTATGCTCAATTTTTTTTTATATTTTATTCCGGCACTCGGTGCGGTCCTCGATATTTTCTATGTTGACCTGTTGTAGGTCCCTCTGGACCTCTGACAGCCACTCCGTGCCACACTTACTCTGTGTTATAACGTTGAGCAATTTCTTCGCCGTTCTGAGGATTTCCATCCTTTAAATGTGTGTATAAAACTGTGCTCAGCGTTTTCTGATTACGTCCGTTATCGTGTGGATCTTTGGTAAAGTTCGTTGTGAGGTCTCTTCAATCAAATACCATTATTATTAACTGCCCCGTAAGTCTTTCTGAGAAATTTTCTTTCCTGTTTTTTTTTTCTATCCTTAATTTTGGAATAACCGTCGATCACCATTGTTTCGGCTGCGTAAGTTGCTTCCGGAAGAATCACCGTTGTATAGTGCCTTAATTTTGCCTCTATGGAGAAGCTTGTAGGCATTCTATTGTTTGGTGATTCTTTCTTCATCGGTGATTCGGTTAAGTCCCGAGGTGTTTCAAATGGGGAACGTGTGTTATTTTACCGTATTGTGTGATTAAAGGTGTAGTAATAGTAGTGGCAGTAGTAGTCTAGTATTATCTTCAACTGCCCGTGTATTTGTGCTAAAACGCAGCATTGAGACAAAGAGGACACGACTCTTACAGCGATGGACAAGGGACGATTATTAATAATAAGGTATTTATTGCAGCCAATGGCCATGAAGCAATATAAAATAATAATAATAATAAAAAAAACAAAATATTCAAGATCACATTCAACTGTCATTGACAACAAAAGCTATTAAATGACTCAACCCTCTGTCCGCATGTCATGGCATGATACCTTTCACAGACACTTCCACACAATTTGCAAATGCATTCCATACTAGGCTCATGATACCCTTCCATTTTGCATAACTTAAAATGGAATCCATGTATTGCGAAACGAGTGATTGTATGTCGCAGGTCGTAACATGGGCCCTTCCACTCATCGGACGTCATTGCGGCTGTTAAATAAAAGTCACTCCATATTTGCATCCTCTTCGTTTTGAGCTCTTGTAGAAGGTCCCCGTACTGGGCGGTAGATGGGATCAATAGTTGACACCTTAAATCGCCGATGTAGAAGGTCCCTCGTGACATTTCATAGCACAGTCGCGATGGGGTATACTTTGAGATACACAGGACTTTTTTCATGAAAGTTGCCTTGACTCTTTCTATGCACTTCATGTTGTTTTTCGTGAGATTCTCCCATATAATGTTCAGACCATAGTTTATTATTGGGCTGATTTTTACTCTAAATAATGTCATAGTTTAAGGGACGATTATTATGATTCAATTAGAATAAATATCTCCATGAGCGTGGGATCCGTACCGTTCTGAATATTAAACCCTAGTATGTATAATGGAGTTATTAACCTTATTGATACCATAAAATACATATTACGGTGACGTGTATAAAATCAGAATACTGCTGCAAGGACTTGAAACTTATTTTTTCTCAGAATCGTACCCTAATTAATGTGTGAGTGGGTCTGGGTGACTGTTCCATTGAGATAAAATGTTTCGTCATTAGACTGGGCGGCTAATGGGGTGGTGTTAAGTGGCGCAAGTCTTTGGCGGCTCGGTCACATGATGTCACATGTACAAACACTGTATGAGTAATGTGGAATGTTTATGAACTAGACATACTCTTAAGAGCGTGTGTGTCGGATAAAGACTAATTCTCTTCTTTTAACACATGGCAAGCCTCGAGACATCTTAATTTACCCGGTGTTGTTATTTTGACATCAGTAATTAAAGTATTTCTGGAACGGATGTTGTAAATTAAGTAATGGAAACACCTCTTTAGTGAGTTAAGTTACATGAAATGAAAGTAAGGGTATTTCTCTCCTTTCTTTTCTTTTCAACTCTTATCCTCCCAGTTCACCACCTCCCCAGGACTCGGCGAGGGATGA
The DNA here is from genome assembly GCA_946902985.2 of Meconema thalassinum. NCBI lineage: Eukaryota > Metazoa > Arthropoda > Insecta > Orthoptera > Tettigoniidae > Meconema > Meconema thalassinum. The sequence goes on along the minus strand of OX336388.2, from coordinate 2,092,328,339 downwards.
TTCCTCTACCGTCACAAGGACAGTGCATTGGAGCTGAAGAAACTTTGAAAGCAGATACAACTGGGGATGGTGACAGGCCGTGCGCCCAAATTACCGCTGACTTGGGTTTAATTACGGAAGGGCCAGGGTAGGGACTTGGAAAGGAATTCGGCCATGACGCTGCTGAAATGAACCGTCTCGGTGTTTGCTTGATGGTAGGAATGGGAAACCACGAAAACCATTTGTAAGATGGCTGAGTGGAAATTCAAACCCACACTCTCCCGATACCTGCGTGGCAGGAGATAGCGCGTTAAGCTGGGTTTTCCTTGGCGCGGAAGCGGAGATCGGAACGCGGAGAACAGAGTCGGCTCTCCTCTGGTCATATGTATTTTTAATGGTACTGTTTTCCTAGAAGCGGAGCGACCGCCGCTTAACGAGCGGAACTCGCTCCTCCGCGTTCCTCTCCTCCGAGAGCAGACGAGTCCGCTGTCGGCTGGCGGAGTGGCTGGAGGTCTGGGTAGTTTTATTCAATTGTGTCCCTTGTGTGTTTAGTATAAAGAGTGTGTACCATGAGTGTGTTTCGGTTTACTGCTTTCTGTTATAAACCTACGATTTCAGTTATTCTACATCTTTTATTTCTTCGTATAGATAATAGAACTCGTTTTTGGTCAATCGAAAGTACTGTTTGAATCTAATTTCGTCATCAATTAAATGGTTATTTATAAAAATTTTAAACACTCCCTCATTTTCGAGCGTTTTAAATATGTCACTTGCACATTTTCGATCCTTCACAAAAGGCAGTAGTAACTCTTTCTCCTCTTCCAAGTGTAATAAAATAGAAAGTCTAGATTCCACGTCCATATCGACCTCACCTTATCTCTCCTAGTACCGGTAAGAAATGAGCAACCGTTCCGCTCTCCGCCAGAGGACAAGTCCGCGTCTAGGAAAACACAATTCAGCTAGCTGATGACTCACGAGTGGAGAGCCGACTCAGCTCTCCGCGTTCCGCTCTCCGCTTCCGCGTCTAGGAAAACACAATTCAGCTTGCTGATGACTCACGAGCGGAGAGCCGACTCCGCTCTCCGCGTTCCGCTCTCCGCTTCCGCGTCTAGGAAAACACAATTCAGCTAGCTGATGACACACGAGCGGAGAGCCGACTCCGCTCTCCGCGTTCCGCTCTCAGCTTCCGCGTCTAGGAAAACACAATTCAGCTAGCTGATGACACACGAGCGGAGAGCCGACTCCGCTCTCCGCGTTCCGCTCTCCGCTTCCGCGGCTAGGAAAACACAATTCAGCTAGCTGATGACACACGAGCGGAGAGCCGACTCCGCTCTCCGCGTTCCGCTCTCCGCTTCCGCGTCTAGGAAAACACAATTCAGCTAGCTGATGACTCACGAGCGGAGAGCAGACTCCGCTCTCCGCGTTCCGCTCTCCGCTTCCGCGTCTAGGAAAACACAATTCAGCTAGCTGAAGACTCACGAGCGGAGAGCAGACTCCGCTCACCGCGTTCCGCTCTCCGCTTCCGCGTCTAGGAAAACACAATTCAGCTAGCTGATGACTCACGAGCGGAGAGCAGACTCCGCTCTCCGCGTTCCGCTCTCCGCATCCGCATCTAGGAAAACACAATTCAGCTAGCTGATGACTCACGAGCGGTGAGCCGACTCCGCTCTCCGCGTTCCGCTCTCCGCTTCCGCGCCTAGGAAAACACAATTCAGCTAGCTGATGATTCACGAGCGGTGAGCCGACTCCGCTCTCCGCGTTCCGCTCTCTGCTTCCGCGTCTAGGAAAACACAATTCAGCTAGCTGATGACTCACGAGCGGAGAGCCGACTCCGCTCTCCGCGTTCCGCTCTCCGCATTCCGCGTCTAGGAAAACACAATTCAGCTAGCTGATGACTCACGAGCGGTGAGCCGACTCCGCTCTCCGCTTCCGCGTCTAGGAAAACACAATTCAGCTAGCTGATGACACACGAGCGGAGAGCAGACCCCGCTCTCCGCGTTCCGCGTCTAGGAAAACACAATTCAGCTAGCTGATGACTCACGAGCGGAGAGCCGACTCCGCTCTCCGCGTTCCGCTCTCCGCGTTCCGCGTCTAGGAAAACACAATTCAGCTAGCTGATAACACACGAGCGGAGAGCGGAGTCGGCTCTCCGCGTTCCGCTCTCCGCTTCCGCGTCTAGGAAAACACAATTCAGCTAGCTGATGACTCACGAGCGGAGAGCAGACACCGCTCTCCGCGTTCCGCTCTCCGCGTTCCGCGTCTAGGAAAACGCAATTCAGCTAGCTGATGACTCACGAGCGGAGAGCCGACTCCGCTCTCCGCGTTCCGCTCTCCGCGTTCCGCGTCTAGGAAAACACAATTCAGCTAGCTGATGACTCACGAGCGGTGAGCCGACTCCGCTCTCCGCGTTCTGCTCTCCGCTTCCGCGTCTAGGAAAACACAATTCAGCTAGCTGATGACACACGAGCGGAGAGCAGACTCCGCTCTCCGCGTTCCGCTTTCCGCGTTCCGCTCTCCGCGTTCCGCGTCTAGGAAAACACAATTCAGCTAGCTGATGACACACGAGCGGAGAGCAGACTCCGCTCTCCGCGATCTGCTCTCCGCTTCCGCGTCTAGGAAAACACAATTCAGATAGCTGATGACACACGAGCGGTGAGCCGACTCCGCTCTCCGCGTTCCGCTCTCCGCTTCCGCGTCTAGGAAAACACAATTCAGCTAGCTGATGACACACGAGCGGAGAGTCGACTCCGCTCTCCGCGTTCCGCTCTCCGCTTCCGCGCCTAGGAAAACACAATTCAGCTAGCTGATGACTCACGAGCGGAGAGCCGACTCCGCTCTCCGCGTTCTGCTCTCCGCTTCCGCGTCTAGGAAAACACAATTCAGCTAGCTGATGACACACGAGCGGTGAGCCGACTCCGCTCTCCGCGTTCCGCTCTCCGCTTCCGCGTCTAGGAAAACACAATTCAGCTAGCTGATGACTCACGAGCGGTGAGCTGACACCGCTCTCCGCGTTCCGCTCTCCGCTTCCGCGCCTAGGAAAACACAATTCAGCTAGCTGATGACTCACGAGCGGTGAGCCGACTCCGATCTCCGCGTTCTGCTCTCCGCTTCCGCGTCTAGGAAAACACAATTCAGCTAGCTGATGACTCACGAGCGGTGAGCCGACTCCGCTCTCCGCGTTCCGCTCTCCGCTTCCGCGTCTAGGAAAACACAATTCAGCTAGCTGATGCCACACGAGCGGAGAGCCGACTCCGCTCTCCATGTTCCGCTCTCCGCTTCCGCGTCTAGGAAAACACAATTCAGCTAGCTGATGACTCACGAGCGGAGAGCCGACTCCGCTCTCCGCGTTCCTCTCTCCGCGTTCCGCTCTCCGCTTCCGCGTCTAGGAAAACACAATTCAGCTAGCTGATGACTCACGAGCGGTGAGCCGAATCCGCTCTCCGCGTTCCACTTTCCGCTTCCGCGTCTAGGAAAACACAATTCAGCTAGCTGATGCCACACGAGCGGAGAGCCGACTCCGCTCTCCGCGTTCCGCGTCTAGGAAAACACATTTCAGCTAGCTGATGACTCACGAGCGGTGAGCCGACTCCGCTCTCCGCGTTCCGCTCTCCGCTTCCGCGCCTAGGAAAACACAATTCAGCTAGCTGATGACTCACGAGCGGTGAGCCGACTCCGCTCTCCGCGTTCCGCTCTCCGCTTCCGCGTCTAGGAAAACACAATTCAGCTAGCTGATGACACACGAGCGGAGAGTCGACTCCGCTCTCCGCGTTCCGCTCTCCGCTTCCGCGCCTAGGAAAACACAATTCAGCTAGCTGATGACTCACGAGCGGAGAGCCGACTCCGCTCTCCGCGTTCTGCTCTCCGCTTCCGCGTCTAGGAAAACACAATTCAGCTAGCTGATGACACACGAGCGGTGAGCCGACTCCGCTCTCCGCGTTCCGCTCTCCGCTTCCGCGTCTAGGAAAACACAATTCAGCTAGCTGATGACTCACGAGCGGTGAGCTGACACCGCTCTTCGCGATCCGCTCTCCGCTTCCGCGCCTAGGAAAACACAATTCAGCTAGCTGATGACTCACGAGCGGTGAGCCGACTCCGCTCTCCGCGTTCTGCTCTCCGCTTCCGCGTCTAGGAAAACACAATTCAGCTAGCTGATGACTCACGAGCGGTGAGCCGACTCCGCTCTCCGCGTTCCGCTCTCCGCTTCCGCGTCTAGGAAAACACAATTCAGCTAGCTGATGCCACACGAGCGGAGAGCCGACTCCGCTCTCCATGTTCCGCTCTCCGCTTCCGCGTCTAGGAAAACACAATTCAGCTAGCTGATGACTCACGAGCGGAGAGCCGACTCCGCTCTCCGTGTTCCGCTCTCCGCTTCCGCGTCTAGGAAAACACAATTCAGCTAGCTGATGACTCACGAGCGGTGAGCCGACTCCGCTCTCCGCGTTCCACTTTCCGCTTCCGCGTCTAGGAAAACACAATTCAGCTAGCTGATGCCACACGAGCGGTGAGCCGACTCCGCTCTCCGAGTTCCGCTCTCCGCGTTCCGCGTCTAGGAAAACACAATTCAGCTAACTGATGACTCACGAGCGGTGAGCCGACTCCGCTCTCCGCGTTCCGCTCTCCGCTTCCGCGCCTAGGAAAACACAATTCAGCTAGCTGATGACTCACGAGCGGTGAGCCGACTCCGCTCTCCGCGTTCCGCTCTCCACTTCCGCGTCTAGGAAAACACAATTCAGCTAGCTGATGACTCACGAGCGGAGAGCCGACTCCGCTCTCCGCGTTCTGCTCTCCGCTTCTGCGTCTAGGAAAACACAATTCAGCTATCTGATGACTCACGAGCGGTGAGCCGACTCCGCTCTCCACGTTCCGCTCTCCGCTTCCGCGTCTAGGAAAACACAATTCAGCTAGCTGATGACTCACGAGCGGTGAGCCGACTCCGCTCTCCGCTTCCGCTCTCCGCTTCCGCGTCTAGGAAAACACAATTCAGCTAGCTGATGACACACGAGTGGTGAGCCGACTCCGCTCTCCGCGTTCTGCTCTCCGCTTCCGCGTCTAGGAAAACACAATTCAGCTAGCTGATGACTCACGAGCGGAGAGCGGACTCCGCTCTCCACGTTCCGCTCTCCGCTTTCGCGTCCAGGAAAACACAGATCAGCTAGCTGATGACACACGAGCGGTGAGCTGACTCCGCTCTCCGCGTTCCGCTCTCCGCTTCCGCGTCTAGGAAAACACAATTCAGCTAGCTGATGACTCACGAGCGGTGAGCCGACTCCGCTCTCCGCGTTCCGCTCTCCGCTTCCGCATCTAGGAAAACACAATTCAGCTAGCTGATGACTCACGAGCGGAGAGCCGACTCCGCTCTCCGCGTTCCGCTCTCCGCTTCCGCGTCTAGGAAAACACAATTCATCTAGCTGATGACTCACGAGCGGTGAGCAGACTCCGCTCTCCGCGTTCCGCTCTCCGCTTCCGCGTCTAGGAAAACACAATTCAGCTAGCTGATGACACACGAGCGAAGAGCAGACTCCGCTCTCCGCGTTCCGCTCTCCGCTTCCGCGTCTAGGAAAACACAATTCAGCTAGCTGATGACTCACGAGCGGTGAGCCGACTCCGCTCTCCGCGTTCCGCTCTCCGCTTCCGCGCCTAGGAAAACACAATTCAGCTAGCTGATGACTCACGAGCGGTGAGCCGATTCCGCTCTCCGCGTTCCGCTCTCCGCCTCCGCGTCTAGGAAAACACAATTCAGCTAGCTGATGACACACGAGCGGAGAGCAGACTCCGCTCTCCGCGTTCCGCGTCTAGGAAAACACAATTCAGCTAGCTGATGACTCACGAGCGGAGAGCCGACTCCGCTCTCCGCGTTCCGCGTCTAGGAAAACACAATTCAGCTAGCTGATGACTCACGAGCGGTGAGCCGACTCCGCTCTCCGCGTTCCGCTCTCCGCTTCCGCGTCTTGGAAAACACAATTCAGCTAGCTGATGACACACGAGTGGAGAGCAGACCCCGCTCTCCGCGTTCCGCGTCTAGGAAAACACAATTCTGCTAGCTGATGACTCACGAGCGGAGAGCCGACTCCGCTCTCCGCGTTCCGCGTCTAGGAAAACACAATTCAGCTAGCTGATAACACACGAGCGGAGAGCGGGGTCGGCTCTCCGCGTTCCGCTCTCCGCTTCCGCGTCTAGGAAAACACAATTCAGCTAGCTGATGACTCACGAGCGGAGAGAAGAATCCGCTACCCGCGTTCCGCTCTCCGCGTTCCGCGTCTAGGAAAACACAATTCAGCTAGCTGATGACTCACGAGCGGAGAGCCGACTCTGCTCTTCGCGTTCCGCGTCTAGGAAAACACAATTCAGCTAGCTGATGACTCACGAGCGGTGAGCCGACTCCGCTCTCCGCGTTCTGCTCTCCGCTTCCGCGTCTAGGAAAACACAATTCAGCTAGCTGATGACACACGAGCGGAGAGCCGACTCCGCTCTCCGCGTTCCGCTCTCCGCGTTCCCCTCTCCGCGTTCCGCGTCTAGGAAAGCACAATTCAGCTAGCTGATGACACACGAGCGGAGAGCAGACTCCGCTCTCCGCGTTCTGCTCTCCGCTTCCGCGTCTAGGAAAACACAATTCAGCTAGCTGATGACTCACGAGCGGTGAGCCGACTCCGCTCTCCGCGTTCCGCTCTCCGCTTCCGCGTCTAGGAAAACACAATTCAGCTAGCTGATGAATCACGAGCGGTGAGCAGACTCCGCTCTCCGCGTTCTGCTCTCCGCTTCCGCGTCTAGGAAAACACAATTCAGCTAGCTGATGACACACGAGCGGTGAGCCGACTCCGCTCTCCGCGTTCCGCTCTCCGCTTCCGCGTCTAGGAAAACACAATTCAGCTAGCTGATGACACACGAGCGGAGAGTCGACTCCGCTCTCCGCGTTCCGCTCTCCGCTTCCGCGCCTAGGAAAACACAATTCAGCTAGCTGATGACTCACGAGCGGAGAGCCGACTCCGCTCTCCGCGTTCTGCTCTCCGCTTCCGCGTCTAGGAAAACACAATTCAGCTAGCTGACGACACACGAGCGGTGAGCCGACTCCGCTCTCCGCGTTCCGCTCTCCGCTTCCGCGTCTAGGAAAACACAATTCAGCTAGCTGATGACTCACGAGCGGTGAGCTGACTCCGCGTTCCGCTCTCCGCTTCCGCCCATAGGAAAACACAATTCAGCTAGCTGATGACTCACGAGCGGTGAGCCGACTCCGCTCTCCGCGTTCTGCTCTCCGCTTCCGCGTCTAGGAAAACACAATTCAGCTAGCTGATGACTCACGAGCGGTGAGCCGACTCCGCTCTCCGCGTTCCGCTCTCCGCTTCCGCGCCTATGAAAACACAATTCAGCTAGCTGATGACTCACGAGCGGTGAGCAGACTCCGCTCTCCGCGTTCCGGTCTTCGCTTCCGCGTTTAGGAAAACACAATTCAGCTAGCTGATGACTCACGAGCGGTGAGCCGACTCCGCTCTCCGCGTTCCGCTCTCCGCTTCCGCGCCTAGGAAAACACAATTCAGCTAGCTGATGACTCACGAGCGGAGAGCTGACTCCGCTCTCCGCGTTCCGCTCTCCGCTTCCGCGTCTAGGAAAACACAATTCAGCTAGCTGATAACTCACGAACGGTGAGCCGACTCCGCTCTCCGCGTTCCACTCTCCGCTTCCGCGTCTAGGAAAACACAATTCAGCTAGCTGATGCCACACGAGCGGAGAGCCGACTCCGATCTCCGCGTTCCGCTTACCGCGTTCCGCGTCTAGGAAAACACAATTCAGCTAGCTGATGACTCACGAGCGGTGAGCCGACTCCGCTCTCCGCGTTCCGCTCTCCGCTTCCGCGTCTAGGAAAACACAATTCAGCTACTTGATGACTCACGAGCGGTGAGCCGACTCCGCTCTCCACGTTCCGCTCTCCGCTTCCGCGTCTAGGAAAACACAATTCAGCTAGCTGATGACTCACGAGCGGTGAGCCGACTCCGCTCTCCGCTTCCGCTCTCCGCTTCCGCGTCTAGGAAAACACAATTCAGCTAGCTGATGACACACGAGCGGTGAGCCGACTCCGCTCTCTGCGTTCTGCTCTCCGCTTCCGCGTCTAGGAAAACACAATTCAGCTAGCTGATGACTCACGAGCGGAGAGCAGACTCCGCTCTCCGCGTTCCGCTCTCCGCTTCCGTGTCCAGGAAAACACAATTCAGCTAGCTGATGACACACGAGCGGTGAGCTGACTCCGCTCTCCGCGTTCCGCTCTCCGCTTCCGCGTCTAGGAAAACACAATTCAGCTAGCTGATGACTCACGAGCGGTGAGCCGACTCCGCTCTCCGCGTTCCGCTCTCCGCTTCCGCGTCTAGGAAAACACAATTCAGCTAGCTGATGACTCACGAGCGGTGAGCCGACTCCGCTCTCCGCGTTCCGCTCTCCGCGTTCCGCTCTCCGCTTCCGCGTCTAGAAAAACACAATTCAGCTAGCTGATGACTCACGAGCGGTGAGCCGACTCCGCTCTCCGCGTTCCGCTCTCCGCTTCCGCGTCTAGGAAAACACAATTCAGCTAGCTGATGACTCACGAGCGGTGAGCCGACTCCGCTCTCCGCGTTCTGTTCTCCGCTTCCGCGTCTAGGAAAACACAATTCAGCTCGCTGATGACACGCGAGCGGTGAGCCGACTCCGCTCTCCGCGTTCCGCTCTCCGCTTCCGCGTCTAGGAAAACACAATTCAGCTAGCTGATGACTCACGAGCGGTGAGCCGACTCCGCTCTCCGCTTCCGCGTCTAGGAAAACACAATTCAGCTAGCTGATGACTCACGAGCGGTGAGCCGACTCCGCTCTCCGCGTTCCGCTCTCCGCTTCCGCGTCTAGGAAAACACAATTCAGCTAGCTGATGCCACACGAGCGGTGAGCCGACTCCGTTCTCCGCGTTCTGCTCTCCGCTTCCGCGTCTAGGAAAACACAATTCAGCTAGCTGATGACTCACGAGCGGTGAGCCGACTCCGCTCTCCGCGTTCCGCTCTCCGCTTCCGCGTCTAGGAAAACACAATTCAGCTAGCTGATGACTCACGAGCGGTGAGCCGACTCCGCTCTCCGCGTACCGCTCTCCGCTTCCGCGTCTAGGAAAACACAATTCAGCTAGCTGATGACACACGAGCGGAGAGCGGACTCCGCTCTCCGCGTTCCGCTCTCCGCTTCCGCGTCTAGGAAAACACAATTCAGCTAGCTGATGACTCACGAGCGGTGAGCAGACTCCGCTCTCCGCGTTCCGCTCTCCGCGTTCCGCTCTCCGCTTCCGCGTCTAGGAAAACACAATTCAGCTAGCTGATGACACACGAGCGGTGAGCCGACTCCGCTCTCCGCGTTCCGCTCGCCGCTTCCGCGCCTAGGAAAACACAATTCAGCTAGCTGATGACTCACGAGCGGAGAGTCGACTCCGCTCTCCGCGTTCCGCTCTCCGCTTCCGCGCCTAGGAAAACACAATTCAGCTAGCTGATGACTCACGAGCGGAGAGCCGACTCCGCTCTCCGCGTTCTGCTCTCCGCTTCCGCGTCTAGGAAAACACAATTCAGCTAGCTGATGACACACGAGCGGTGAGCCGACTCCGCTCTCCGCGTTCCGCTCTCCGCTTCCGCGCCTATGAAAACACAATTCAGCTAGCTGATGACTCACGAGCGGTGAGCTGACTCCGCTCTCCGCGTTCCGCTCTCCGCTTCCTCGCCTAGGAAAACACAATTCAGCTAGCTGATGACTCACGAGCGGTGAGCCGACTCCGCTCTCCGCGTTCTGTTCTCCGCTTCCGCGTCTAGGAAAGCACAATTCAGCTAGCTGATGACTCACGAGCGGTGAGCCGACTCCGCTCTCCGCGTTCCGCTCTCCGCTTCCGCGTCTATGAAAACACAATTCAGATAGCTGATGACTCACGAGCGGTGAGCAGACTCCGCTCTCCGCGTTCCGCTCTTCGCTTCTGCGTTTAGGAAAACACAATTCAGCTAGCTGATGACTCACGAGCGGTGAGCCGACTCCGCTCTCCGCGTTCCGCTCTCCGCTTCCGCGCCTAGGAAAACACAATTCAGCTAGCTGATGACTCACGAGCGGAGAGCCGACTCCGCTCTCCGCGTTCCGCTCTCCGCTTCCGCGTCTAGGAAAACACAATTCAGCTAGCTGATGACTCACGAACGGTGAGCCGACTCCGCTCTCCGCGTTCCACTCTCCGCTTCCGCGTCTAGGAAAACACAATTCAGCTAGCTGATGCCACACGAGCGGAGAGCCGACTCCGATCTCCGCGTTCCGCTCTCCGCGTTCCGCGTCTAGGAAAACATAATTCAGCTAGCTGATGACTCACGAGCGGTGAGCCGACTCCGCTCTCCGCGTTCCGCTCTCCACTTCCGCGCCTAGGAAAACACAATTCAGCTAGCTGATGACTCACGAGTGGTGAGCCGACTCCGCTCTCCGCGTTCCGCTCTCCGCTTCCGCGTCTAGGAAAACATAATTCAGCTAGCTGATGACTCACGAGCGGAGAGCCGACTCCGCTCTCCGCGTTCTGCTCTCCGCTTCCGCGTCTAGGAAAACACAATTCAGCTAGCTGATGACTCACGAGCGGTGAGCCGACTCCGCTCTCCACGTTCCGCTCTCCGCTTCCGCGTCTAGGAAAACACAATTCAGCTAGCTGATGACTCACGAGCGGTGAGCCAACTCCGCTCTCCGCTTCCGCACTCCGCTTCCGCGTCTAGGAAAACACAATTCAGCTAGCTGATGACACACGAGCGGTGAGCCGACTCCGCTCTCCGCTTCCGCGTCTAGGAAAACACAATTCATCTAGCTGATGACTCACGAGCGCTGAGCCGACTCCGCTCTCCGCGTTCCGCTCTCCGCTTCCGCGTCCAGGAAAACACAATTCAGCTAGCTGATTACAAACGAGCGGTGAGCTGACTCCGCTCTCCGCGTTCCGCTCTCCGCTTCCGCGTCTAGGAAAACACAATTCAGCTAGCTGATGACTCACGAGCGGTGAGCCGAATCCGCTCTCCGCGTTCTGCTCTCCGCTTCCGCGTCTAGGAAAACACAATTCAGCTAGCTGATTACTCACGAGCGGTGAGCCGACTCCGCTCTCCGCGTTCCGCTCTCCGCTTCCGCGTCTAGGAAAACACAATTCAGCTAGCTGATGACTCACGAGCGGTGAGCCGACTCCGCTCTCCGCGTTCCGCTCTCCGCTTCCGCGTCTAGGAAAACACAATTCAGCTAGCTGATGACTCACGAGCGGTGAGCCGACTCCGCTCTCCGCGTTCTGCTCTCCGCTTCCGCGTCTAGGAAAACACAATTCAGCTAGCTGATGACACACGAGCGGTGAGCCGACTCCGCTCTCTGCGTTCCGCTCTCCGCTTCCGCGTCTAGGAAAACACAATTCAGCTAGCTGATGACTCACGAGCGGTGAGCCGACTCCGCTCTCCGCTTCCGCGTCTAGGAAAACACAATTCATCTAGCTGATGACTCACGAGCGCTGAGCCGACTCCGCTCTCCGCGTTCCGCTCTCCGCTTCCGCGTCTAGGAAAACACAATTCAGCTAGCTGATGACTCACGAGCGGTGAGCCGACTCCGCTCTCCGCGTACCGCTCTCCGCTTCCGCGTCTAGGAAAACACAATTCAGCTAGCTGATGACACACGAGCGGAGAGCAGACTCCGCTCTCCGCGTTCCGCTCTCCGCTTCCGCGTCTAGGAAAACACAATTCAGCTAGCTGATGACTCACGAGCGGTGAGCAGACTCCGCTCTCCGCGTTCCGCTCTCCGCTTCCGCGTCTAGGAAAACACAATTCAGCTAGCTGATGACTCACGAGCGGTGAGCAGACTCCGCTCTCCGCGTTCTGCTCTCCGCTTCCTCGTCTAGGAAAACACAATTCAGCTAGCTGATGACACACGAGCGGTGAGCCGACTCCGCCCTCCGCGTTCCGCTCTCCGCGTCCGCGTCTAGGAAAACACAATTCAGCTAGCTGATGACACACGAGCGGAGAGCCGACTCCGCTCTCCGCGTTCCGCTCTCCGCTTCTGCGCCTAGGAAAACACAATTCAGCTAGCTGATGACTCACGAGCGGAGAGCCGACTCCGCTCTCCGCATTCTGCTCTCCGCTTCCGCGTCTAGGAAAACACAATTCAGCTAGCTGATGACACACGAGCGGTGAGCCGACTCCGCTCTCCGCGTTCCGCTCTCCGCTTCCGCGTCTAGGAAAACACAATTCTGCTAGCTGATGACTCACGAGCGGTGAGCTGACTCCGCTCTCCGCGTTCCGCTCTCCGCTTCCGCGCCTAGGAAAACACAATTCAGCTAGCTGATGCCACACGAGCGGTCAGCCGACACCGCTCTCCGCTTCCGCTCTCCGCTTCCGCGTCTAGGAAAACACAATTCAGCTAGCTGATGACTCACGAGCGGTGAGCCGACTCCGCTCTCCGCGTTCCGCTCTCCGCTTCCGCGTCTAGGAAAACACAATTCAGCTAGCTGATGACTCACGAGCGGTGAGCCGACTCCGCTCTCCGCGTTCTGCTCTCCGCTTCCGCGTCTAGGAAAACACAATTCAGCTAGCTGATGACACACGAGCGGTGAGCCGACTCCGCTCTCTGCGTTCCGCTCTCCGCTTCCGCGTCTAGGAAAACACAATTCAGCTAGCTGATGACTCACGAGCGGTGAGCCGACTCCGCTCTCCGCTTCCGCGTCTAGGAAAACACAATTCATCTAGCTGATGACTCACGAGCGCTGAGCCGACTCCGCTCTCCGCTTCCGCGTCTAGGAAAACACAATTCAGCTAGCTGATGCCACACGAGCGGTGAGCCGACTCCGCTCTCCGCGTTCTGCTCTCCCCTTCCGCGTCTAGGAAAACACAATTCAGCTAGCTGATGACTCACGAGCGGTGAGCCGACTCCGCTCTCCGCGTTCCGCTCTCCGCTTCCGCGTCTAGGAAAACACAATTCAGCTAGCTGATGACTCACGAGCGGTGAGCCGACTCCGCTCTCCGCGTACCGCTCTCCGCTTCCGCGTCTAGGAAAACACAATTCAGCTAGCTGATGACACACGAGCGGAGAGCAGACTCCGCTCTCCGCGTTCCGCTCTCCGCTTCCGCGTCTAGGAAAACACAATTCAGCTAGCTGATGACTCACGAGCGGTGAGCAGACTCCGCTCTCCGCGTTCCGCTCTCCGCTTCCGCGTCTAGGAAAACACAATTCAGCTAGCTGATGACTCACGAGCGGTGAGCAGACTCCGCTCTCCGCGTTCTGCTCTCCGCTTCCTCGTCTAGGAAAACACAATTCAGCTAGCTGATGACACACGAGTGGTGAGCCGACTCCGCCCTCCGCGTTCCGCTCTCCGCGTCCGCGTCTAGGAAAACACAATTCAGCTAGCTGATGACACACGAGCGGAGAGCCGACTCCGCTCTCCGCGTTCCGCTCTCCGCTTCTGCGCCTAGGAAAACACAATTCAGCTAGCTGATGACTCACGAGCGGAGAGCCGACTCCGCTCTCCGCGTTCTGCTCTCCGCTTCCGCGTCTAGGAAAACACAATTCAGCTAGCTGATGACACACGAGCGGTGAGCCGACTCCGCTCTCCGCGTTCCGCTCTCCGCTTCCGCGTCTAGGAAAACACAATTCTGCTAGCTGTTGACTCACGAGCGGTGAGCTGACTCCGCTCTCCGCGTTCCGCTCTCCGCTTCCGCGCCTAGGAAAACACAATTCAGCTAGCTGATGCCACACGAGCGGTCAGCCGACTCCGCTCTCCGCTTCCGCTCTCCGCTTCCGCGTCTAGGAAAAAACAATTCAGCTAGCTGATGACTCACGAGCGGTGAGCCGACTCCGCTCTCCGCGTTCCGCTCTCCGCTTCCGCGTCTAGGAAAACACAATTCAGCTAGCTGATGACTCACGAGCGGTGAGCCGACTCCGCTCTCCGCTTCCGCTCTCCGCTTCCGCGTCTAGGAAAACACAATTCACCTAGCTGATGACACACGAGCGGAGAGCAGACTCCGCTCTCCGCGTTCCGCTCTCCGCTTCCGCGCCTAGGAAAACACAATTCAGCTAGCTGATGACTCACGAGCGGTGAGCCGACTCCGCTCTCCGCGTTCCGCTCTCCGCTTCCGCGTCTAGGAAAACACAATTCAGCTAGCTGATGACTCACGAGCGGTGAGCCGACTCCGCTCTCCGCGTTCCGCTCTCCGCTTCCGCGTCTAGGAAAACACAATTCAGCTAGCTGATGACTCACGAGCGGTGAGCCGACTCCGCTCTCCGCGTTCCGCTCTCCGCTTCCGCGTCTAGGAAAACACAATTCAGCTAGCTGATAACTCACGAGCGGTGAGCCGACTCCGCTCTCCACGTTCCGCTCTCCGCTTCCGCGTCTAGGAAAACACAATTCAGCTAGCTGATGACTCACGAGCGGTGAGCCGACTCCGCCCTCCGCGTTCCGCTCTCCACTTCCGCGCCTAGGAAAACCCAGCTTTAGTGTCCTCAGCCACCGTGGCCGGTTTCAATTTGTTCTTCTGGAAAAATTACTTCATTACCTTAGCATATAATACGCTAAGGTGTATGTTTCGCAAAACTCAAGCTCCTACACCAGAGGGATGGTTAGTTGGTTCCTCAGTTTAGGGGCTGCGACAACGCGGTCATGTAGCCCCGTGTAATTTGGGTGTGTGTAGAATCTGTCTGATAACTGGTGTTAATAGACACCAGAGGGAGTTAGAAGGTGTGGTTTGCACCAAAATCTTTCAAATCGTCTCAATAGTTTATAAAGTGCTTTTAAACAAATAAACAAAACGATAGCCCCTGGCAGAACTGTGTCGCGTACAGCCCGCATAGCACTAGAGCCGGGAGGGTGGTCTGTACACATGGGGCGCACACAACCCATTATGCGCGAGTTCTCGCATGGGTCCGCTAGTTATTATTATTACTATTATTAAAGATACAGCACACAAAGAGTGCAAAATGTTGATTACAATTTTGAAAAATCACTCGTACTGTCGCCTCTTACTTGCACAGAAAGTCACAATGGATTATCTCCGACTTGTACAAGTGATCACGTGGTATTGGCGGTAATTCATTCCGCACAGTTTCCATAGACAGGAGTCGTCTGAGTCATGGAAGTACTTGGTGTTACACAGCATATGGTGGTACCCATGTAGCGCCATCGAGTTTTAAAAGTGTCGCAGGTCTTGGTTAGTGTCTGTCATTGTCCTGTTTATCATGGCCTCCGTTGAGGAAAACTCAAGCCAGATTTCTTCCCTCTTCATCACTCTGTCCTTCATTAGTTTTTCCCGGGCGTCAGCGGATGGTAGCCCTCTCTTCACCCGGAGGTCATCAATGAAGAAGTTATCCTTTGCAAGTTCATACGCTAGTTTAGGGTTTGCGTATTCCCAGGGTAGCTTTCAGGATGCGCGATTTCACTCATTCTAGCATCTTCAGGTCCGTCGTCCGTCAGGGTCAGTTTCTTCCAGTTGATTTTTGGCCCGTAGCCTATGTGGCGATGGGCGCTAGCAGTTCCCAGTGAGAGCTTCGAGATTGTATTAATGTCGTGTGTGGCTTTGGTGGTCGCCGTTGGTCTAGATTTTATGTGAAATCTGTAGGCTCTGGCTGTCGTTTGCATTGTCAATCCTAGATATGTGAATATATTCACATATTTGAGAAAAGTCGATCCTAGGTATAGCCTATCTCCGAGGCCTCTCTGCCTCCTTTTCAAAATGTCACTTTCACTGTTTTTTCGGTGTTAATTTTCATCTGTTTAACCTTTGCCCGTTCATCTAGATAATCTATGGCTTTTTTTACGTCATATATGGAACTCGAACCAAGGACCATATCGTCTGCGTGTAAGTATATTTTAACATTTACTGTTCCTGCCGTCACCACATCGTACGTCGCAATGATGAATAGCAGGGGGCTGAGCGGGTCTCCTTGCAATACCCCATTGGTTTGCGTTATCAAATTCGAAGTTGCGACGCGATCATTAATTTGTATGTAATTTGTCGTCATAATGTTGCTTATAAGTGTAATGAGCCTGTTGTCCTCGCCCATTATGGCTTCCAAATTTGCGATTATTAGCAGCCTGCTTAACGTATCGGAGGTTTTTGCGCAATTAACAAATACTACGTGATATTAGCCACTTGGATATCTTAGGGTTTCTTCAATGTCATTGATTAGAGTGTTAACGGCATGGAGGGAATCCAAACTGTTCTTCTGGGAGTTTATGTTCTACTGCCTCTGCGATCCTTTTGTTAAGGAGCTTTGTCTATATCTTCAGCATGTTCCTTCTATAGGTACCCTCTGTAGGAGTTTGGATCGGAATAATCGCCTTTCCCGTTGAATATCACTTTGATAGTCGAGATTCTCCATGCTGTGGGGATGTTACACACTTGTAAACAGAGGTTCTGTAGGTCTAAGAAATAATGTCTGTTGGGTCTTTCACGTGTCCATTGCATATCTCGTCAGGTCCTATGCCCTTATTGGATTTTAGTGACATGATAGCTTCGTGCACCTATTCCTTTGTGAACGGGGCAATTCATTTTTTGTATATTTCTGCTTTTTCTGCCTCAGGATTGCAGTCATATTCATCCACGTTAATCATGTTCCTTGAGTGCTCTTCTCATTCGGCAAATGCAATATATGACCCTGATAGTTTTTCCTCCATATCCTTTAATTAGTGGCTTACATTCGAGGTTTCTATGTTGCTCACGGCCCCAGTGAATGTATGGGAGGCTAATTCACACTACGTCAAGCATAATTGAACAAACAAACAATGACAGACGCAACACAAACACTATTGCTCGGCAACGTGCGTATGCCTATCAAACATGGGAACCTGATTCTGCCTCTCAGTTTGGTGTTATTCCACCGCGTACAGTGAAGCATGATCGGGCCCGTCGTGGCATGCATTCTTCAAGGTGGATAAAGCTGCCCTGGTCGATCGTGTCCCACTCTTCGACTGATGCCCTCCGAGGGTCGGTTACGGTGCAAGGTAGATTCGGTAGTCGTCGTACTGCCTGTTTCAACTTATCACGGGCAGGTTCTATGACGTTTCTGTCCAGAAACAACCCAGACCAATCTATTCGATGGGCGTGGACCTCCATGAGGAAAAGGTTCACAGGATTAGATCGGTGTGAATGCGCGTTGTCATCCTGCAGTACGAATCTGTCGCCAAAATGTTGACAATGGGCCTGAGGATACTGTACCGGAATTGTGAACCAGGGATATTTCCCTCTATGACGATGAGTGGCGTTCGACGTCCATTCTTAATGCCGCCCTAAAATATGACGGATCCACCTCTGTGCTCGGCATGTGGGTAGAGCCCTGTGCAAATAAGCATAACGATATCCGCATCCGCCCCGCATCGGCACGACTGTTATCCGCATCCGCCCCGCATCCACTAGACTGTTATCCGCATCCGCCCCGCATCCGCACGACTGTTATCCGAATCTACTGGCATTACAATAATATTTTAGATAAAGCATAAAGTATTGAAGCAATACAATTAGATATTTAGACATTTAGAAAATCGCTCACTTGGGCTTTGTATGTCATGTTCGATGATTAAAATGAGAGCTATACAGCAAGAATAGCAACCCTTTACAGTTCGGAGTGATAATTATGCTTAATGACATAATTTGAATGAGATTAGCTTAAATCATCTTACATTTGAAGTGAAGAAATATGTCAGGCTATGTTATAAACATCCGGGTCCTAGTAATAATATTCAACAAGTTCGGATTGGATTCTAAAAAAGTCCTCTCGGCACGCCGGAAGGCGGAGGTAGATTTCACCGGACAAACTTGGGGATAGGCGAAAATAGGCAGAATATGCAGGTTTTCGTAGAAGGATCAGACATCATTTAATGCGAGAAGGTATTTTATAATTGGAGCTTAATTAACTTTGTTTTTCGTCATTTTATGCTTATTTTAAACATTTTATTGTCTTATGGGAACGGTAACCTTCTTGTCATTTGGGGTCCATTTTTATACTTGTGGTCACACTGTCCTTATGCAAGGTTTCGCCACTGATGTGTAACTATGTAACGGTCTGTTACTTCTTCACGCAAAATTATATCTCCCGCAGAGATTTTGGTTGGTTCCTCAGTTTAGGGGTTGCGACAACGCGGTCATGTAACCCCGTGTACTTAGGGATGGCTGTATTAGTCTGTCATTCAGGTAAGGACTGCAGACGGTCAATTTCAAGCAGTAGTTCCTAATGTTGCTACCAGGTACTACCGTCAATGACACCTAGCTGTGAACTTGGCTACTAGATGCCACCGCAACCAGCAACTCGCAACGAACGTTGGAACTTCCCCTCCAAAGGAAAGCATACTGAGGGATTTTTAGCGCTCTTAGAAAATCCGACGACTTCGGCCGGCTTTGAACTCGCGACCTTGGGCATAGACATTCAACATGCTACAAGTTACGTCACCGAAGCCGCTTCACACTTACTCAGATGGAAATCTGAATCTGATCTCGTGCAAGTGCGTTATCTTGGCAACGTCTGATGGCTCATCCCTCATCAATTTAGTAGTGTTGCCATGGCAACCACTGATAGCTCTTGGCATTTTCTTATAATTCCGAAATCATTTTTCTCATCCCTTGGCATAATGGTGGGTCATATAAAAAAATCTTTCGGACAAAAGTTTTAGGTAATTATTAGGGGAATATTGTCCATTTTGTACGGTTTTGATATTGTGCCTATTAAGAGAGATATGATTAATGTTTCCCGAAAAACCCACTTTTTCCCACCCCTTTGGTCAATGGTTGGTGCTATAAAAAAATCTTCAAACATAAATTTTTGGGCTTTATCCGACACATAGTATGAACGTTGAACGGATTCGATATTTCACATATTAAGAAAGTTATAGCAATATTTCACTTTTTCGAAAAAAGCCCCCCATTTTCACCCCCTTCGACCGATTTAGCCCAGTAACGAACTCGACCGAGATTGTTTAGGTATACATATTCGGTAAAAAAAATTCAAAGTGATTGGTGCAAAATTACGGCAGTTATCGTGTCCACAAGAAACTGATATACATATATATATGCATATACATATATATTGTGCCCGCCAGACAAGGATGTCGGAAGACCGCTTGACCGCAACGCCCCCTCGACACCCCCCCCCCCCATCCACCGAACCCACAACCCTAAAAGGATCAGATGCGCATTCTCAAATCAGCCCAAGAAAGCACATCAAAAACAACAAGAAAAAGAAGAAGTCCAGTCTTAAGTTACCTTCTTTGTTTATTTAGAAACAGCACGCTAACCTACTTCTGAGGGTAAGAATCGGATAAGCCGCTAACCTGGATACATGATGAATAGTCCCTAAATGACGTTAAGGTACCCTCTTAAAGTCCTATTATACAACAAAACAAAAAAAACAGCAAACTAAGGGAATAATACATAAGTTCGGCCCTAAGCAATTACAATGAGAAATTTAATTAAAGCAAAACAATGTGTATGAAACTAGGCTATGATGGTATTATCCCTGACATTTAACGTTAAAGTTATGTTCTGATTTGATCCTATCGGAAAGTTAATCATAGACGTGACGCGCCTATGCAGAAAAAAAAACTATCACACAATTGGTTCACCAAAAAAAAAAAAAAACATCAGTAACAAATGGGAACACAAGTCAACAAACCATAAACACAAAATAGAATACACTCTTATATTCAACATCCTCCCTACACAAATCGTCGACTCTTTGTAGACGATTGTCATCTGAATGCATGTCAATGTAGGTTGGCAACAGCGTGAACACCGTCATGTCTGACGTTGCATTTGCAAAGTCCAGGCTTCCGTGGATTCGCCTAGAAATTACATTCGAAGATTCAAGGAGTGTCAGCTTGATCTAATTGATTTAGAAGCTTCACCCTCAGGTGAAAAATCGAAGATCGAATCATAACAACAACCACAACAACATACGAAAAATTACATTATTAAAAAAAACTGAAGTTCGAAACTATTTAATTATTTATTTAATTATTAATTATTTATTCCTTTCAAAATAAAACTATTTCATTATTATTATTATTATTATTATTTATTGTTTGTTTTATTATTATTATTATTATTATTATTATTATTATTATTATTATTATTATTATTATTATTATTATTATTATTATGTGCGTATGGACCCTATTGGATCACGCATTACATTTATGATTCGCCTTTCTAACAGACCATATTGCTTTCATTCTTTCACTGTGCGCTTGTTTCCTTTCTTCTGACCACTTAGTCCCCGATCTTCTGGGGACTTGATTCTCTGGCTGTACCACCCATTTATTTATCTTCTGACGGTAGACATTTCTGTCTAGTTTTTCTGACGTTTCTATCCGGGCCTTTTCCAGGTCATTTTTAACATCTTGTATCCAAGATACGTTCTTCAGTTTTCCAGAGTATGTCAAAATCTTGTGAGTTAACCTTGAAGATGAGAGTCTGTGAACGTGTCCATAGAATTTCAGTCTTCGTTTCCTGATGTCTGCGGCGAGGTTGGATAGTTTTTCCGTGGCTTTGCGTGATTTGAGTCTATACCCTTCTTCACTTTTCTCTGGGCCCAGAATTTTCCTCAAGATCTTTCTTTCCTCCTTCAAGATATTTTCCAGATCATCTTTCTTATTAAGTATCAAGGTTTCACTTGCATACAGCACTTCAGGTTTAATCACCGTATTATAGTGTTTGATTTTTGTATGTATGGACATGCATTTCTTGTTGTAGATGTCACGGGTTCTCCAATACGCTCTTTTGAGTTTTTGTAATCGAACTTTCTGAGCTTCCTTTTCCAATCCTGTTGGTTCTAGGATCTCACCGAGATATTTAAAGTGTGGAACCCGTTTGATGTGCCCGTATTTTGTTTGTAGTTCCTGGATGTCGAACCTAGTGCAAATAAACTTGGTCTTCTCGAATGAGATTTGCAACCCAGTTTTCTCAGCGCATTCCTTGAGGACTTCAATCTGTTTGATCGCTAAAATATCGCTGTCTGCTAGTATCGCTAGGTCGTCTGCGAAAGCTAAACAACTGACCTTGATGTCATCATTCTTTCGTCCAAGTTGAATGGGTTTCCAGAGCTTCTGGGCATTCAAGTCCTTCTCCCATTCTCGAATGACTTTATCTAGAACAAGGTTGAAGAGCAGTGGTGACAATCCGTCACCCTGTCGCACGCCGGTCTTAATCGCAAAGGGCTCTGATAATTCACCCAGAAATTTTACTTTTGACTTCGTGTCCGTGAGTGTTTCCTTGATGAGTCTTAATGTCTTTGGATCAAGTCCTAGTTCTTCTAAGATGTTAAAAAGAGACTGTCGATCGACCGAATCGTACGCCTTCTTAAAGTCGACGAAACTACAAATGATCGGAGAGCTTCGGGTCGCTCTATATTTCAATATCGTCTTCAAGTTAAAAATTTGTTCAACACAAGAACGCTCAGGTCGGAAACCAGCTTGATATTCACCAATTTTGTGTTCAAGCTGTTCTTGTACTCTTTGAAGAAGACACGCGGAGAGAATCTTGTAGGTGACTTGAAGGAGAGAAATCCCTCTGTAGTTATTCACATCCGTTCTGTCACCTTTCTTGTATAACGGATGGATGATTGCACATTTCCATTCTTCAGGTAGCTTTTCTGTTTTCCAGATATCCATGATGATTAGTGTGAGCTCCTCAAGTGTATTTGGGCCTATGTTCTTTAATAGTTCTGCAACTATGCCATCTTCTCCAGACGCCCTGTTACTTTTGAGTCTTAAAATGTGTCTCTCGATTTCTTCTTTAGTAGGTGGTGGAGATTCAGGGTTTACATGTACGGGAGTCTCTTTGGGCCATCGTGATGTTGGCTCCTCGCAATTGAGTAACTCAGAGAAATACCGAGCCAGTTCACTACAATTATCCCGGTTGGACAACTCGAGGTTTCCGTCTTGTTTTCGGAAACACAAGTTCTGTGGGGTGTATCCTCGGATTCTTCCTGCGAACGTCCTGTAGAAATCTCGCGTTTTGTGATCTCGGAAGTCTTGATCTATAGATTCCAATTGGTCCTTCATGTGTTTCCTCTTAGTTTGTCTGATTACTTTTGACACTTCCTTCCTGGTCTGAAAATAGTGTTGTTGAGTCTCGAGTGACTTCTTACTGTTGTATTTCTGAAAAGCTCTCTTTCTCATTTCCAGTGCTTCTTCACATGCAGAATCCCACCACGGATGTTTCGTATTCTTCTTCAATGGAATAATCTCTTTAGCTCTCGTAATGATCTTGTCATGGAACTGTTTCCAGGTGCTTGCCGTTTCCTTTCCCCATTCCTCTGTTATGTTACTTTCCTTTATCTTCTTCGTGTCAAATTTCTGAAGATGAGATTTCTTGGGGTGGATTCTTTTCGGGGTAAATTTCACTTTTATTCGCACTAGATAATGGTCGGAGTCAATATTGGCTCCTCTTCGAACTTGCACATCATGAATTTCTTTCTGTAAAGGATGTGTGATGGCCACATGGTCGATCTGATATTCTCCAAGAGATTGCACAGGTGATCGACAAGTCTTCTGTTTTCGAGGGTGCTTCCTCAGAGAGGTGGACATTATCTTCAAGTTGTTCTGTTGGCACAGTTCAATGAGTCTCATGCCATTCTTGTTGGTGAATTTATGAGCTGGGTATTTGCCTACAGTCCTTTGGTATTCTTTTTCTTTGCCAATCTGTGCATTGAAATCACCTAGTAATATCCTTGTGTCTTCTCTAGGAACCGTTGCCACGATCTTTTCGAGTTTAGACCAGAACTGTTCTACCTTCTGCAAGTCCCTTTTATTTTCAATGTTCGTGGGGGCATGTGCGTTAATTAACGTGTATTTTTTGTTCGCACATTGTATGCGCATAGTCATTACTCTATTACTTATGGGAGTGACTTCTTTTATCGAATCAACTATGCTCTTGTGAACTACAAATGCCATACCCAAGAGGGGGTGCCACCTCTTCCTATTAGTTTGTCCGTTTTACTTTTGAAAATACGGTAGTTACCATAGTCTAGTGTGCTCTCATCTGTAAAGCGTGTTTCCTGAAGAGCTAGTATCTGTATCCTTTGTCGATCTAGTTCTGATGTTAAGGTGTGTAGTTTGCCTGGTTTTAGTAATGTGTTGATGTTGAAGGTCCCGATGTATGTGGGTGTCTTTGATGGTAGTTTGCCAGAGAACTCCGACTTTCTCTGTGATCGTGGTTGCCCAGGTCCCCCAGAGTCCGAAGACCTGGTTGCCGTCCATGGACGGGTGGATTGGTTACCACCTGAGGTAATTCTGTAGTTACTCGCACGAATCATAACTGCTTGTAATCAAGGATTAATCCAGTGTTTCCACTGGGAGTTTAGGACCAGGGATTGCTAGTTCCTGGAACATAAGCTATGCAGCCGTACCTACTAGGTAAACAGACGCTGACCACTTTGCCGCTTGATCCAAGTCAGACGCGAAGTGGATTTCAATTTTGGTTCTTCCGCCCTCGCTGCCATTGAGACATAGGTCCTCCTCTGCCATCGAGGCCGTTGGCCATTGTTTTATTCACCTCAGTTGATCCGCGGGTGCTTATTTGACTAGGTCTTATTCGCACCTTTCCTGTATATCAACAGGAAATTCCCCATCAGCCATCGGGACGCGCCGTGTCGGGGTTGAGGGCCCCCTTCCCAGTGTCTCACGCAGGGTTATGCTTAGCTCGTACTCAGTTCGGAACTAAACCCCCACGTGAGCTGACTAGGTAATAATGTAGTATGCTGTCTAGTACAAAAGCGTCACATTGCCGGTCGTAAAGATGGCTGACAATAGTGGCCGGTTGTGTGACCTAGGGAACACCGAGACTAGACAGAAAAGTGCGTATCCTATTCATGGCCTCCTTGGGATCAGTGACAAAAGAAAACAGAATGGAGACAGTTAGGTCAAAGGTATTAGTCAGATATACGGAGTGACCTCTAAATAGTGTTATCTATGGAATCATATTGTCGCAATTACCAAGATGGCGGACATTTATAGCACAAAATTCATATTAAATATTACTTTAAAACACTATTACACAGGAACACATACACTAGATAACACTAACACACATTCAGCACTAAAAGTAAAGCCACTATTATTCCCTGGAAGCCACAAACGAAGCACAGTTCCTCCGTATTGGCCGATATAAGACGCAGCATCATTACCCATTATTATTATTATTTATTATTATTATTATTATTATTATTATTATTTCCAGGAAGTGTATTTAATATTGTCATTAGACACGAAGAACAGAATCAGACCCATTAATAAACTCTCACTTCGAGAAGCATCAGTCATCTCGATTCTACAGCATCATCAAAAATCTTCATATGAGCATCACCCCTCAACTTCAATACACGCCAGTCACCGCTGGACTCGTGTTTACAAATACCAATACGTGTGATCACCCAACACACACCTTATAGAACGGTCGACAGTGGTATAAACATCACCTGTCACCTAATTAACATCACCATGAGCGATAATGCATCGTCTTCATGTGGAACAAATTACCCAATCACAATCTAACACGTTGCCCTGGTCTGATACATCTTCGGTCTGTACAAAAATAAGTTAAGGGCTGCCCAGAACAGCTGGTTACAGCTCTTAAATAATGGTTTCAATCTAATACAAGTTACATTTTACTTAACAAATTTATTAACCTTATGGGCGTGTAAGTTCATTGAGAAAATACTGCTGTGCAGTTCTACGCTAAGTGTAGTATTGAGTTTGTGTGTGCCTTTAGTTGTTGTATAACGTGACATGTGAATGACGCATTTGCTTGCGGCCGGTATCTTCGAGTGTCTGCTACAGCTTTCAAGGTCCCAATACACTCTCCCGCTGACAAACAATTGAGCTCGGACGCTCACCGCTTGCTTTGCAGCCAGTTCTAAATCCACACATTCAGATGTACGATTGTAATAACGCCACACTTCTGTCATTCCTGGAAGACCAAAGATATAGATACTGTATGTCACTCTTCTGCAGTGACTTGAATATATTAAAATGATACGTAGGAGGTATTAAAATGCTTAAATAAATTATACTGTAGTCATTCCGTCGTGTCTATCGACTGCCATACCTTCCCAAGAATCGTGTGTTCGAGAATAACACACTTCCACCTTACTTAAGTACATGAAATTATATTTGCGGCGTTCTTCTTCAATTTATGCATAGTGCTCCCAATGCCTTTCTTAATCATTATATTTACAAATTGCCATGTAGAAATAGACCGACAGGAAATAATAGTTAATCACATAACTACCAAAAAAAAAAACATATCCTGCCTATAACCAACTGTGTGAATACGTGCGGCCAATATCTTATGCTAATTATCCACCACAATTCTACCGTACATAAATGGTTTTATTTGACTTACTCGTTCATGGTTGGTTGTATGAGATGGATGGCTCTCGGTTTGAACCTGGTCCTTGGTTCACTCACCGACCTTAACCATCGTTTCTTTCTCCTCATGGTATTATTTGGCATCGGCTCTTCCCATGGTTGAATGGTTTACTCGGACATTTCTCCTGCCATAAGGATGGCGGTAGCTTCCGTGTAGTTATAGGTCCCCATGATGGTAGTAGTATTACACGTTGTAGAAGCCTGAATCACTGATTTTATCGGAACAATAGTTGTAAAATTTCCACTGATTCTAAACTGTGCGGATATTCAAAATTGCCTTTCTATTTCCGCCACTGACTTTATTGACGCATCTGCATCATATTACACAGACTTTACTACTTCTCACTCCAAAATTACGTGAGTTTGATAATAGCACTTCAAAATTTTGACAATTTACAGTTCGACTAGTCACGAGTAACAGTTTCAATGCACTTTCCAAATATACCGGTCTGTTCGATAATAATAATATTAATGGACTACTCGTCCTCACCCTGTTCATTACCCGAGATCCAGTTGCGGCGTTTTTCACTCACACACGACATGACACAGTACTGTCTAGGTAATGGCGACCAGAGCTTCTTCCTCTCCATCGTCGGGCACCGCGTGAGTCGTTTCCTGACTATGTAAATTAACCGTTTATAACCCAGCATATCATTTACACAACCAGCATTCTCAAAAATTATAGGGAAAATTCATTGGAGTGCCCTTGTTGTATGAATTGTCCTGTGGTTCATAATCTCACTATTAAATAAATATGTTACTTCAGCTGGCGACTTCCCCTGGTTGGTTGGTGTTCCATGGTTGGACATGTGGTTGAGCTTCTTTGGGATTTTTTTCTCGGCAATCAATTTTCGATGAGCCGGAAATGGTCATGGGGTCATGAGCATTTCGGTCTCAATATATATATAAATTATATATAAACTTTTGAACTGACGGTGGTTTTGGAGTCTGGGGGACGTGAAACGCGAAGATATGTCGAAATTTTCCGGAAGTCGAAACATGGTACCCATTGCAATAGTTAGCTTTCTAATGAAATCTACCTCTGGTTGGTTCCTCAGTTTAGGGGCTGCGACAACGTGGTCATCTAACCCCGTGTACTTTGGGTGAGTGTAGAATCTGTCTGATAAACGGTGTGAATTGTAATGGCTGTATTAGTCTTAATTCAGGTAAGGACTGCAGACGGTCAATTTCAAGCAGTAGTTCCTAATGTTGCTACCAGGTACTACCGTCAACGACACCTAACTGTGAACTTGGCTACTAGATGCCACCCCAACCAGCAACTCGCAACGAACGTTGGAACTTCCCCTCCAAAGGAAAGCATACTGAGGGATTTTAGCGCTCTTAGAAAATCCGACGACTTCGGCCGGCTTTGAAACCGCGACCTTGGGCATAGACATTCAGCATGCTACCAGTTACGTCACCGAAGCCGCTTCCCACTTAGTCAGATGGAAATACTGAATCTGATCTTGTGCAAGTGCGTTGTCATGGCAACGTCTGATGGCTCATCCCTTATCAATTTGTCTGGCTGCGTGGCTCAGGGGTAACGTTCTCGCTTGCTGAGCCCAAGGCTGCAGGTTCGAAACCTGGCGCAGTCAGCTGGCATTTGAGGGTGCGCAAATGCGAGGGAGCCGTGTCAGTACATTTACTGGCACGTTAAAGATCCCCTTCGGGGCAAAATTCCGGCACCCCGGCGTCTCTAAAAGCCAGGGTAGTTAAAAGGGTCGTAAAACCAATAACATTATCATGCCTTATCAATTTAGTAGTGTTGCCATGGCAACCTGTGATAGGTCTTGGCATTTTCTTATAATTCCGAAATCATTTTTCTCATCCCTTGGCGTAATGGTGGGTCATATCAAAAATTCTTTCAGACAAAAGTTTTAGGTAATTATTAGGGGAATATTGTCCATTTTGTACGGTTTTGATATTGTGCCTATTAAGATAGATATGATTAATGTTTCCCGAAAAACCCAATTTATCCCACCCCTTTGGTGAATGGTTGGTGCTATAAAAAAAACTCTTCAAACATAAATTTTTGGGCTTTATCCGACACATAGTATGAACGTTGAACGGATTCGATATTTCACATATTAAGAGAGTTATAGCAATGTTTCACTTTTTCGAAAAAAGCCCCCCATTTTCGCCCCCTTCGACCGATTTAGCCCAGTAACGAACTCGACCGAGATTGTATAGGTATACATATTCGGTAAAAAATTCAAAGAGATGGGTGCAAAATTACGGCAGTTATCGTGTCCACAAGAAACTGATATACATATATATATATATATATATATATATATATATATATATATACATACATAAATTATATAAAAACTTTTGAACTGACGGTGGTTTTGGGGTCTGGGGGATGTGAAACGCGAAGATATGCCGAAATTTTCCGGAAGTCGAAACATGGGACCCATTGCAATAGTTAGCTTTCTAATGAAATCTACCTAAAACTATCCGCAAATTTACTCCAATCCCCCAGAGGCTCACATCTTTTGGGACGTGGGTTGGAGACCACGGGACCCCAGCTGAGTCCGGCATTGATTCCACTTACTTGAGCCAGGTTCCTCTCCGTCTTCTTTCCTGTCGACCTGCCTTGGTCAACTCTTGTTCTTTTCCGACCCCGACGGTATTAGGGTATCCAAGGCCAGAAGAGTGTTTCACTTTCCCGCCTTAATTGGCCCTTGTCTCATCTTTCCTGATCTCTCCTTCTGCGAGGGGTCAGACCTCTTGTTTTCTTTTCATTATATTTCCTCTTCTCTTTAAGATTCCCGCACTGTTTTGTTACTTGGCTCCCCGTGTATCTAAATTCCCTTGAGCGATTTTCTTTTCATCTACACTACATTTTGTAGGTATTTTTTAATCTGCGTTGCATTTTGAAAGTTTTTAGATCTAAATTGCATTTTGCGATTGTTTTCAACCTCAATTGCATTTTGTAAGTCTTTCAATGTAGGAGCAGGGCATTTTATTGAGTATTTTGAATTTCAATTGCATTTTGTAAGTATTTTCAACCAAAACCGCATTTCGCAAGAATTTTAAAACTCAATTGCATTTTGTGTGGTGGGCATTTTGCAAGTATTTTGATTCTCAATTGCATTTGGTGGGTATTTTGAATATAAATTACATTTTGTCAAGTATTTTCAATCTAAATTGCATTTTGTAAGTATTGTCAATCCAAATGAGTAGTTTGAATCTGCCGTACATTTTGTAAGCATTTTCAATTTCAATTGCATTTTGTAAGTTTTTTGAATTTCAATTGCACTTTGTGAATGTTTTGGATTGGAAATGGGATCTTTCCATCTGAATTGCATTGTCTATTTTCAATTTCAATTACATTTTGTGAGTATTTTCAACCTAAATTGCATTTTGTACGTATTTTCGATCTCATTTGCATTTTGTAAGTATTTTGAATTTCAATTGGATTTTTTAGCCTAAGTCTTTCGACTTTGCATTGCATTTTGTACGTATTTTGAACCTAGCCTACATTTTGTGCGTATTTTGGAATCTATTCATTTTGTGAATCGTTTCGTTCTAAATTCTCTTTTGTAAGAACATTTTGTGAGTTGTTTCAATCAGAGTTCCTTTTTGTAAGTATTTTCCGTCTAACTTAATTTTCCAAACCATTCCGAATGAGAATGAATACAGTATACTCGGATTCAATTGTCAATTAAAAACAAGTAGTTCCGTGAAGAACTATACAGCCTATTTTCATATATCCTGCTCATGTTAATTGCCTCTATCAACATACAAAATTTCAGTTTAATTGCTGTAACAGATTCGTATATATTGAGGACCGTCTAAATATTTCACATGGTCGCCATGTTGGATTTTTATTTTTGTACTATTACATTAAGATCATTGTGTACGTTTGATATTCAAACTTCAATCGCATGATTAGAACACAAGAAGTAAAAACGAGATTTTAAAATTACGCACAGCAGCCATCTTGTGATTATGCAAACAATTGAAATAAATTAGATGCCAGGGGATCAACATTTGTATAAGCATTTAACGTGCAACGTTTCACGGCACTCGGATAGTTAATTCGCGAGAAACGTCCATTTAAATATTTATACTTCGCGTCGCCGCCATGTTGGATTTGTGCTCACCAGGTTACTGAAAGTACTATAGGTGAACATATGTTCATAGTCTCTATGAACATAAAAAAATTCAGTTTGGTTGCTGTAAGATTCATAGATAATGAGAACCGTTTAAATATTTCGGAACCTCGCCATTTAGGATTGTTATATGTATTGGCTATAGAGTTATGTACCATTCAAGGACAATTATTACCTAGGTTCATTATTCAAACTTTCACTTCGATCGCATGGTTACGACACAAGAATTAAAAACTTAACTTTAAAATTTCACACAGCCGCCATCTTGAAGTTATGTAAACAATTGAATTAAATTAGATGGCAGTGAATTACAATGTACAAAATCATTTACTGTACCACATTTCACTGCGCTCAGAGAGTTAAATCACGAGAAAAGTCTATTAAAATATTTCAAATTCGCTTGGTCGCCATGTTCGTTTTGTACTTTACAGGTTTATGAAATATACATAGGTAAACTTGTATCAGTACCCGTTATCACCGTACAAAATTTCAGGGTGACATCTGTAATAGTTTCGGAGATATAGAATGTCAGTTTAAATATTTCGCACAGCCGCCATTTTGAGGTTATGTAAACAATTGAACTAAATTAGACTCCAGTGCATTACAATGTGTATAAACATTTGCTGTACCAAGTTTCATTACGTTTGGATAGTTAAATCGCGAGAAACGTCTATTTAAAAGTCTCAACTTCGCTTGGCCGCCATGTTGGTTTTGTAGTCACCAGGTTTTTGAAAGTCTCATAGGTGAACTTCTAGTAGTGCCCTTTATCACCGTACACAATTTCAGGGCGATATCGGTAGTAGTTTCGGAGATATTGAATGCTAGTGAAATATTTCGCACAGCCGCCGTGTTGGATTGGTGAGACGTAACAAAATTTGAAGGGCACAGTCGAGGTCGCCGGGAATAGTGCTATAAACTTACCGAGTTTCATTGAAATCACTCCAGCCGTTTAGATTTTATTAGGGGGGACACACACACACACCTCACACACACACACACACACACACACACACGCACACACGGACAAAAGGTGATCTCATAAGCCTATTTTTTCCAAAATTGAAAATAGGCTAATAACTTATATGCAAGTGTATTTAAATACATTTGAAGTTCTCTTATGTAGGGACTTTACCCACAATGTGATGAAATACTGGTTGAAAGGGAAACAAAGAATCACAAAGCCCTTCATCGAGTTTAGAACTGCGTTATGTTGGAATTCCACAAACAGAACTCAGTTATGTTAGAATGCTATCTCTAGCTCTGCAGAGGAATCCATACACTTTTCATTTATTCCAATGGTATGTATCAACGTTCGCTACGATACGCAAGACCCTGATATTTATTTGCTTTCCTCCTCTCCTTAGCCTGTTCATCGTTCTGTTTAACTACTTAGGCATATAATTTCGTGTCTTCAATAACGCCTCAGAAAGAAAAAAAATCAAAATAACAAAGAAAACTAGATTTGGATCCAACACTCAGGCCATACGTCAGAATTCTTCACTAAATCAAAATCCACATTCAATAGATAATGATATGCATGTTATCTCTTCGAGGGAGGCCTACATTTTTTGTGCTCCCGTTCTCGTAATGTCTTATTTTTTTCTTTCTCAAACACTCTCTTTTTATTTTGCCCCCAGGGGATGGAGATATTGCATCGCCAAACATTCTCTTCTATTGCAGTCCTATCGTGTGTATATTTATACCATCATTTTGTGACGTCGCTTTCTTCTAATGTTCCAACCGAGAGGAATAAACTTATCGAACGAAGTTCTTTGCTTTGAAGATGCAATTTTCCTTACCATTTGCGCAGTTGAGAAAAATTCGTAAAAAGTGTATTCGTTGGTTTTGTAGTTACCAGTTTCTTAGTAGTCACATAGGTGAAGCTCTAGTAGTTCCCTTTATCACCGTAAAAAATTCCAGGGTGATATCAGGAATAGTTTCGGAGATATTGAATGCTGGTGAAATATTTCGCACAGCCGCTATGTTGGATTGGTAGGACGTAACAAAATTTGAAGGGCACGGTCGGGGTCGCCCGGAGTAGTGCTATGAACTTACCGAGTTTCATTGAAATCGCTCCAGCCGTATAGAAGTTATTAGGGACACACACACACCTCACATACACACACGCACACACAGACACATGGACAAAAAGTGATCTCATAAGCCTATTTTTTTCAAAATTGAAAATAGGCTAAAAATACGGAAGAGGAGATTGCTTTTTTGAATATTTGTACAGGATGGATGACAGTAGGTTAACCAAGCAGATCTTC
The DNA here is from genome assembly GCA_946902985.2 of Meconema thalassinum. NCBI lineage: Eukaryota > Metazoa > Arthropoda > Insecta > Orthoptera > Tettigoniidae > Meconema > Meconema thalassinum. Next base: position 2,092,296,592 of record OX336388.2, on the reverse strand, counting down.
ACATTCCTGAGGAACAAGAAGTCAACAACAACCTGGGTACAGGAAGTCAAAAAGGATTTGAAAAGAAACAATATCAGAGAGATGTTTTTAGACAAAAATTGCTAATAATGGAAGGATTCCAAGGGAGGAAGGAAAATAAAACCGGCTGGAAATGGTCCGAGGAAAGGAAGAGGAAACATAGTGAGACGAAGAAGGAATACTGGAAGATGAAGAAAGAACAGCATGGCACAAAGCATTTAAATAGGTTCGTGGCCCCTAGACGACCGAAACATAAATAATGACAGTAACAATAATGGGCCTAATAATAATAATAATTAACAGTAATGTGTTTTAACTGGTTTAAAGCATTTGTAAATCATCTGCTTCTTTTATGTTCCGCATGTGTCTCTCTATGGCTTATACAAATTACACAGGTCAACATGGATTTTCCTCTTTTGTGTTTGAATCTTGTTTTTCATGTAATTTGTTCATCTGAATCAAAATATTCCATTAATTTTGTCCTATCACATACCACTTTTTTATAGTTTAAACAAGTTAATTGTGAGAAACTAGATATAAAACATTCACAATATCTAAATAATTCATGGTTTTTGGCCTAATGCCGTGTGTATTTATATTAGAACCATACGTTTCGGAGAAACCTTGCCTCCTTTTTCAATAGAAATCAAACAATGTGGCGAAATAAAGTATATCAATGAGATTACAAAAATTACAAAAAATATAGATAAATTCCTCGGTTCGTCACCAGAGAGCTGCTCTGTATGGACCAAGGGAGAACGGCGGACAGAATAAAAGTAAGGAGAAGGTAAAGGGGGCGGGGTGAGAATTTAGAGACTCCTCGAAGAATGAGGATGTCCAAAAAGAAAAATGGGGGTGGGGGTGGGGGGGGTGGGGGTGGAGGTGGGAGGGTTAGTTGGATATAAGGAAGCAAAAGGGAAGTGTATCTGAACGATACCTCATTCTTCGAGGAGTCTCTATATTCTCACCCCGCCCCCTTTACCTTCTCCTTACTTACTACTCTGTCCGCCATTCTACCATGGTGCATACAGTAATTTGTGGCAGCTGCTCTCTGTTGACGAACCGAGGAATTTATCTATATTTTTTGTAGTTTTTGTAATCTCATTGATATACTTTCTTTGGCCACATTGTTTGATTTCCATTGAGAAAGGAGGCAAGGTTTCTCCGAAACGTATGGTTCTAATCTAAATACACACGGCATTAGCCCAAAAACATGAATTATTTATATAATCCGGGCCGTAAAAGCCTTAATATACACATTCACAATATCTGTATTAAAATAGGAACACGAATATTTATATCGAAGTAAATAATTACTCTAAATTAGTCTGAAAGGTCATTTTCTTCACTCACATTTAGACCACTGTCCAGAAAACTTCCGAGCAAGCAGTGAGTGAAGAACCGGGGGAGAGGTTTTAGCGAAACATTAAAGACGTTACATTGAAAGGTGGTGCCACGGACGAGAGAGGAGTACATCCATGATGGACGATTACTGATGGTTGCTGAAACGTGACGATTCTATCAGAGTGCACAAGAGAAAATGTGGCATAACAAGCTTTTCATCCAAGTGGCAACGGTTCTATTGACTGATCATGCACGTGAACACAATATAAATTCTGTCTGCTAAATGAAAACAATACTATACAATGTGTATTTCATTAGTTTCTTTTATATTACGTTGGCCATGTGGGTGACGCGTATTTGCAGATTCTCAAATTAAAGAATATTGTTTAACCTAGACCTGATACAGAAACATGGAATCAATTTCTGTAACTCATACACTTTGAATATACAAAATAAGTTGTCAAATCCAAGAAAAGTCTCAAGAATTTGTTATTTGTGGAAACTGGAGTAAATTTCATGTGAAAATTCCACACCACATTGAGGGAAATTTGAATCCTGGACTTGTGAATCAAGCGCAGGCAGCCCTTCAGCTATACCATGACGTCATCTGGTGCTTATGGTGGCCATCCTGAGTGTGGGCCTTTGCCGAGGTTTGAACACTTATTCCGAAAAATATATTTTATCATTTCAAATGATCTTGTCGACTTCGTCGTTATGCTTGAGTCTAAAGTTTTGCGTTACGGAGACGGAAGTGACGTCATGCAGCCGCGCGGGAAGCGAGTGCGTGACGTCATACAGTCACGCTGGAAGCAGAAGCTAATGGTTAATGGAGTCTGTTGAAAGAGTCCTGGGGCATCGAGCGACCTGGGGCTTTGAGCGAAGCGAAAAGATTACAGGGTGACTCCTAATGAGGTGTACAAGATGCCAGATAAGAATACAAGGTGACTCCTAAAGAGATATACAAGACGCCAGATAAGAACACAAGGTGACTCTTAAGAGGTGTACAAGATGGCAGAGAAGAATACAGGGTGACTCCTAAAGAGGTGCACAAGATGTCAGACAAGAATACAGGGTGACTCCTAAAGGGGTGTACAAGCTGTCACACAAGAATACAGGGTGTGCAGGATGTCAGAGCAAAATACTGTTGCGTGCCACCCCCCTAGTGGCACTTTTTGTTAACTGGATTACGGTGGGTTGAAGCACAACACAGGTTGTTCCTTTAAATGAAATAATTAACTTTAATGCGGCCAGAACATACACCACTCATCAGCAAACACAAACAATTAGAACCTTACTCCAGTTTCCTCAAGTCTCTTCTTTGAGCGCTCTTGGCCCTTTTCACTTGTCAACAGACCACAGAAGTTAATCCGTCCTAATGAGTACGGTGGCCTTGACAGAAACTACCTGCCCCTCTCCCGTATGTACACCGACTCCAGTTACTTACGAACACTTGCTGCAGGCTATTTCGCTGTCCACAAGCTGGGGAAACAATGTCACTGGATTTCGCAACTCGCACGGCACGTCGTCACCACACTTCTGTCGCACTCGCTCAAGAACACACACCCACAGAAAAACTCGGTCCCCTCACTGTTGAAGCCGCTTATATAGCAGGTTGGTGACTCAATGCATTCTAGAATCGTCCGGGACACACGGCTTCTCGACATTTCCTTCGCTGGCGGGGTCACGAACATTGAATCTACGACAAAATTCTATAACAAACTAGCCTTAAATAATAACCCCCTAATCAACAACCTAGGAAATTACGACCCAGATCCAACCGATAAAATCAAACGCCAACCCAAATACATTCTAATACTCAAAAACTTACTGCAAAACAACGACATCTAAACCTTTAAAATAACCAATAAATTCCCCCAAATCAAGTAAAACTCGCTCCACTCACAAAACTAAACTACAACATCCCAACAAATCAATTACCAATTAAGCACAACAACAACTATCAATCAGTAGCGAAATCAGGGGATACTCCTCGTGTGGATTACTACTGATTGAGACCCCAGACTGACGAACTACGAACCACGAACAACAAGCGATAAGGGCCTCCCCATAGCACAGATTAATTATGACGACAACTATAATGCAACTATGGGTGACAAATGCCATTAACACCAGAAGGCAAACTTGGCTAACTTCAATGCCATTAACACCAGAAGGCAAACTTGGCTAACTTCTTCAGGTACATTCTTCAAAATGGTCTTCCCACCGTACTCTTCGCTCAAAATTAACATCTCAAGCTGTGTCGGCCTTTAAACATCCATGAGCTACTTCTGTCAGCACTACATTAATCAGGATCATTTCAAGTTCTAAAGACTAACTAAAAATAAAACACTCAAAAATTATTACTTAAAGAAACCAACTTCACCATAAAATAATTACCACTCAAAATCACCAACTTTATCTCCCTCATATCTGACGAGGCGATAAAGTTCATCCTTACCATTCACAACACATATACAAGGGTAAAAGGAGCACCATTAGGAGCACCAGTCCCTCTCACCATCTCACGGAATGCTGAGTCGCGCTTCGCGCTCCCAGCGTCCGCTAGCGCGCTTCGCGCGCCAGGAGATGACACTGCACTAGAACTTGACTTGAGGCCTTTCTTCCGTAACGGGTTGTAGAGCCAGACCAGGTCGTCCTCGTGGAATCCGCTGGCATCCGTCTGTTGGTCGTATCGGGTCTTCATTCGGTCGGTCTCGATCCACAGTTTCCTCCTCGCGAACGCGTGCACGTCCTCCAGTTGGTCGACCAGTTCTTGACAATACTCGCTTACCGGGACCGGATCATTCCCAGGTCGGCCGAAGGCAAGATCGACTGGTAGACGGAGTTCCCTCCCAAACATGGCCCGGGCTGGTGTGCACCCGGTGGCTTCATGCACGGCGGCGCGGTAGGCCAGGAGAAATAGAGGAAGATGTCTGTCCCAATCCCTCTGGTGCTCGCTGACGACTATTCGGAGATGGTTCTCGATGGTGCGATTGAATCGCTCTACCATCCCGTCGGACTGAGGGTGTAGCGGCGTCGTCCTTGTCTTCCGGATTCCCAGCAGCTGGCATCGGTTCTGGAACACCTGCGACTCGAAGTTCCTCCCTTGGTCGGAGTGCAGCTCCAGGGGGTACTCCGTACCGGCTGACGAATTCCTTCACCAGGGTCTCTGCGATCGTCGCGGCTTCTTGGTTAGGGAGCGCATACGCCTCCGGCCATTTGGTGAAGTAGTCGCTGACGACCAATATGTAGCGGTTCCCTGCCTCGCTTAAGGGGAATGGCCCAGCAACATCGATGGCCACTCTCTCCATGGGGCCGCCCACGTTGTAGGTCTTCAGTGGGCCCCGTCGTCTTCGTCCTGGGCCCTTGCTGGCTGCGCAATCGTGGCACCTCGCGCAGTGGTTCTCCACGTCAGTTCGGCATCCGATCCAGTTGAACCGCTCTCTCAGCTTCTCCAGGGTCTTCTTTATCCCTAGGTGTCCACCTGATGATCCTCCATGGACTTCCTTCAGGACTTCCTCCGTCATAGCCTTTGGAACGACGACTTGTTTCCGAGATGTCTTCCCGTCAGTGCTCTCCCAGGTACGGCATATGAGGCAATCCCTCACAACCAGAGAGTCCCACTGCGCCCAGTAGGACTTAAACTTTGGGCTGCCGTCACTCACAGTGTTCCACCCGGGTCTGGGGACACAGGCCCTCTTCCATTCGGCTATTAGTCCCAGGTCATCATCTTCTGCTTGTGCCCGCGTGAATGATTCGCGGCTCCAGCTCCCTTGAAGTTCCACGGTAGTCCTTCGGCACTGTATCCCGGTGTTCTCCTCCCTTCGGGCACAGAAGGTGCAGTCTTCGGGGCACGGTCTTCGTGACAGGGCGTCGGCGTTAGAATGCAGTTGGCCTTTCCTGTGCTGAATCTCAAAGTTGTACTGTTGAAGCCTCTCTAACCACCGCGCGAGTTGACCCTCGGGCTGCTTGAAGTTCAGGAGCCACCGCAGGGATGCATGGTCGGTCCTGATGAGAAATTCTTGCCCGTACAGGTACTTGTGGAAGTGTTCAATGGTCTTCACGATGGCGAGCAGCTCCTTCCTGGTGACGCAGTAGTTCCTTTCTGGCTTTGACAAGGCCTTGCTGAAGTAGGCCACTACTCTCTCCTCGCCGTCCACTACTTGCGACAGGATTCCCCCTATGCCAAAGTCGCTGGCATCGGTATCGACGATGAATCTTGTTCCAGGTCTGGGGTAGGCCAGAATAGGCGCGGTGCACAGAGCCTGCTTGAGTTGTTCGAAGGCACTGTGGCATTCTGCTGTCCACGTGAAGAGTTGGTCCTTCTCAGTCAGTCGATGTAAAGGTTTGGCGATGTCGGCGAATCCTCTCACGAAGCGACGGTAATAAGTGCAGAGTCCCAGGAAGCTTCGTAGTTGGGACTTGTCCTTCGGAAGTGGCCACTCCCTCACTGCTGCGGTCTTCTCTGGGTCGGTGCGCACCCCTTCCTCTGAGACGATATGCCCAAGGTACTGGACCCGCTTCTGGAAGAGCTGGCACTTCTTGGGGCTCAACTTCAGCTGGGCAGCCCGTAGCTTCAACAAGATCTCTTTCAGGTTGCTGTAGTGCTCCTCGAAGCTTCTCCCCAGAACGATGACATCGTCTAGGTAGACCAGGCAGGTCTTCCAGTGTAGTCCCCTCAGAATGGACTCCATTAGCCTTTCGAAGGTCGCAGGGGCGTTGCACAGACCGAATGGCATGACGGTGAACTGCCAGAGCCCGCTGCCCACAGAGAACGCAGTTTTCTCGCGGTCCTTAGGGTGGACCTCCACCTGCCAGTAGCCACTCTTCAAATCCAAGGTGGAGAACCATCTCGACCCTGATATGGTGTCCAGGGTGTCGTCGATCCGGGGTAGAGGATAGCTGTCCTTCTTCGTGACGTCATTCACCCGCCTGTAATCCACGCAGAACCTGGTGGAACCGTCCTTCTTCTTCACTAGCACGACCGGAGAACTCCAAGGACTATGTGATGGCCCGATCACCCCTTGCTCCTTCATCTCTTCTACCATCCTGTCGACTTCGACTTGCTTGGCGAGCGGGACACGTCGGAACGGGGCCCTAATCGGTGCGCTGTCCCAAACGTCGATTCTGTGCTGAACTAAGCTTGTCCTGCCGAAGTCTTTGCTCCCCACGGAGAAGACGTCCTGGAATTCGCGTAGCAGGTCCTGAAGTTGGCGTGATTGTTCCTCGTCTAAATGGTCCTGGGATCCTTGGTACAGCTTCTGTAGTTCTTCTGGCAGTGTGCGTCTTCTTTGGTTGTCCGTCTGCAGGTGTCCGTCCGTCGTATCTGTGATGCGGGCAATCCAGGTAACGGGCTCGCAGACTCCTAGGTTGGTGTCCCGGTGAACCGTAATGTCGTAGTCGTTCAGGTTGGACAGGCGGACGTACGGCCGAGACGTCGTGTTGATGAGAGTCTTGGCAACTAGCAATCCTTTTGTCTGGATGTCCTCATATTTTGGCTCGATGACAGCCGCCACTCCCTCAGCAGTTCCGTCGACAATTACGGCAGCGCTGACCTCCGTCCTGGCGGGAACGATGACGTCTTCTCTCAGCCTTACTCGTCGTGCGGTGATGGACTCGTGCGCAGGTTGCAAAGCAAGTTCCTCACCTCCGAAATGCAGAGTGTTGGTACTCAGATCCAAGATGATGTTGTTCTGGTCCAGGAAGTCCAGTCCGATGATCACTTCATTTGATACGTCAGCCACAAGCACTGGATGCTTTATCGCCCGTCGACCAATGACGAACTCCAGTGATGCTTCGCCATATACCGGTGCGGTCTCTCCGGTCGCGGTTATTAGCTGGAGGTTCCTTTGTGTGGGTTGCACTCTCCACTTCGGGATCACGGTGGGACTGACGATGGTCCTCGATGCTCCCGTGTCGATTAGCATGGGCCAGCTCTCTCCATTGACGACTCCGTCGACCATCAGGCTGCTATTGTCCCTCCGTAACTTCGTCACACGAACCTGGACTGCCGGGGCTTGACGAATGTCACAAGCCAACCTTTGCCCCCCAAGGCTGGCTAATACTCGTTTCCCTGGGTCGCGCGGTTTTCAGACGACTGATTTCCCGTTGGATACCCTCGGCGGCGGCGATCACTGCAGTCCTTGCTCAGATGGCCTTTCTTACCGCAGGTCCAGCAGGTCGGTAGTCATCTTCCGGGCCGCCTCTCCGGTTGCCTTCCGGCTGTGTCGTTGCTGGTGGTGCCGCGACTATCGAAGAAACGGCTTAGCGCCTCCATTAATTCGTCGGCCAGGGGCTTGGTCTCGTTGGTTTTTACTGGTTCGTCGACGTCCACTTGACGCACCCACGCGTGCATTCTGGATGCCTGTTTTGCCGTCTCGAACTCACGTGCGTGGCTCAGCGCATCTGTCAGGGTCTTATTGCGCGCGAGTCGCAGGGCCTGTTGAGTGTCCGAGACCCGTAGCCCGTCGGTGAAAGTCTGCGTCACTATCTGCTCCAGAAAGTCGGCCGGCGCTGTTGGGTAGGCGAGCCTTACGAGACGTGCGATGTCCATCTCGAACTCCTGCAGGGTTTCCGCGTTCTTCTGTACCCGGGTCCGGAGCTGCATCTGGTAGGCCTGCTGAAGATGGCTATCTCCATATCGGGACTCCATATGGGCGATCAGTGAAGCGTAGTCCTGGGATCCAGTCGGGATGGCCTGAAGGACGTTAAGGGCGTCACCTCTCAGCGCTACAATGAGAGCTGTAGCCTTTTCTGTGTTGTTCCAGTTATTTATGGAACAGGCCGCCTCGAACTGACGTAAGTAGGTGCTCCACGGGACCTTTCCGTCGAAGGTTGGGGGCGTCACTCTGATATGTCCCGTTCCTGATATTCCCGGTGTAACGGTGGGCGGGCGTTGGCGCAGCTCGGCAACTTCCTCTCGTAGAGCGTTGAATTTCTCTTCCACCCCAGTCAGTGGGCGTTGGCGCAGCTCGGCAACTTCCTTTTGTAAGGCGTTGAATTTCTCCTCCACCCCCATCAGCGGGCGTTGGCACAGCTCGGCAACTTCCACTTGTAAGGCGTTGAATTTCTCGTCCACCCCCATCAGCGGTCGTTGGCACAGCTCGGCAACTTCCACATGCAAGGCGTTGAATTTCTCTTCCACCCCCATCAGCGGGCGTTGGCGCAGCTCGGCAACTTCCACTTGTAAGGCGTCGAACTTCTTTTCCACTGCCGAGACTTCCTCACGCAGACCCAGTTCTAATTTCTTCAGGTCCTGTGCTAACTTATTCTGCCCGTCTTCCATCTTCTTCTGGCCGTCCTCTATCTTCTTGGTTAAATTCTTCTGGCCATCTTCTAATTTAGCAGTTAGGTCCTCGGCTAACTTCTTCTGGCCGTCTTCTAGTTTGGCAGTTAGGTCTTTGGTTAAATTCTTCTGGCCGTCTTCCATCTTCTTCTGGCCGTCTTCCATCTTGGTTTCCATGCCATTTAACTTTTCTAGCAATGCTGCCAATTGCGCTTCCATTTTAGTTGTTTGTCTTGTAAAGGGCATGCACTCACAGGAAAATTAGAGAAAATGACCTGCTCGGGTTTTGAAACCAGGACCGCCAGGTGTTGTGCTTGTGCTTGAGTTCGTAATCCGGCTTCTGACACCAGTTGTTGCGTGCCACCCCCCAAGTGGCACTTTTTGTTAACTGGATTACGGTGGGTTGAAGCACAACACAGGTTGTTCCTTTAAATGAAATAATTAACTTTATTGCGGCCAGAACATACACCACTCAGCAAACACAAACAATTAGAACCTTACTCCAGTTTCCTCAAGTCTCTTCTTTGAGCGCTCTTGGCCCTTTTCACTTGTCAACAGACCACAGAAGTTAATCCGTCCTAATGAGTACGGTGGCCTTGACAGAAACTACCTGCCCCTCTCCCGTATGTACACCGACTCCAGTTACTTACGATCACTTGCTGCAGGCTATTTCGCTGTCCACAAGCTGGGGAAACAATGTCACAGGATTTCGCAACTCGCACGGCACTTCGTCACCACACTTCTGTCGCACTCGCTCAAGAACACACACCCACAGAAAAACTCGGTCCCCTCACTGTTGAAGCCGCTTATATAGCAGGCTGGTGACTCAATGAATTCTAGAATCGTCCAGGACACACGGCTTCTCGACATTTCCTTCGCTGGCGGGGTCACGAACATTCTGGACCATCCCTTTGTCCTAGTAGCCCTGTTGCATAAGGTGCACGCAATACACGAGGCAAGGCACAGCCCAGCCCTGGGGCAGTTGTGACTCATGCGGCGAGCGATGACACAAACTCACAGCCGTAACAATACAGTAGGCTACGAGATGCCAGATAAGAATACCGGGTGACTTCTAAAGAGATATACAAGATGCCAGATAAGAATACAAGGTGACGCCTAAAGAGGTGTACAAGATGGCAAAGAAGAATACAGGGAGACTCCTAAAGAGGTGCACAAGATGTCAGACAAGAATACAGGGTGACTCCTAAAGAGGTGTACAAGATGTCACACAAGAATACAGGGTGACATCTAAGGAGATATACAAGATGCCAGATAAGAATACAGGGTGCCTCCTAAAGAGGTGTGCAAAATGTCAGAGCAAATTACAAGGTGACACTTAACGAGGTGTACAGTATGTTAGATTCAATTCAAATACAGGATGGCCCTTAAAGAGGTTTGCAAGATATCAGATTCAAATAATGGGTGACCCTTAAAGAGTTGTATAAGAAGTCAGACTCAAATACAGGGTGATCCTTAAAGAGGTGCCCACGCGGGAAGCCTAAGTTAGTGGGTATTGGAGTCTGTTGAAAGAGTCCGTTGGCTTCGAGCGAAGCGAGAAGCCCTCCTGAGCCTTTCTAACATGTGTAGCATTTGTAGCATGCGTCATTTGAATTGATATAAAGTCTAGTCTCTCAGACTGACTGTATCTTTTTGAAGTCATGATGTGCCTACCGCAGTTTAAGACCCAGATAGTCATAGTTACTCGACTACAGAAGACAACAATTTCCATACTCCTTCAAGTAAAGGGGGCTGATATCCAGGATGTTAAAAACATTTTAAAGCAACAAGAACAACAACTGAACACTCCCTATTTTCGTTAAGGTAAACCCTGCTATCTTGAGCCATATACAATACAGTTAATAACATCCGTGGTATATATCTACTAACGCTGTGAATGCAGACCTAGTTCTGTAGCTGAGTTTGGCGTCGATAAAGAATTTTAGATGTTTCTTCATGTTTATGTCAGTATCTTTTTACTTGGAGACTTTTCGTTGTTTGTGTCAGCTCCTTTCAACTGATTTGTTTTTATGGCTCCCAGAAGCATGCGTTGTTTTGCCTCCTTCCTGTCTATTCACGTTGGAGTTCCATTAGTGGGATTCGTTTCACGGATCGCCGCATATGACTTATTCTCCAGTCTCCGTATACCATTTGAGATGCATCGAACTCTCTCTAACGACTTGAACATATATATTTAGAGGAAGAGTATCAGTTTTTAGCTCCCATTTAAAAAAGAAAGTTGAGATCACCTCATGGCGTAGTAACTAGCATTCTTGACTGTTATCGAAGAGGTCCAGGTTCGATTCCTGCCTCTGACTAGACATTTAAATTGGGTCAATGACCAAGAACGGGGTTCGTTCAGACTCGTGAGGCAGAGCAAGATGATGTAGGTTCTACTCCTAACCAAGCCATTTTACCAGTGGTGTTACGTGATTTTCTATAGCACCTACATTTAGGCCACGGCCACCTCCTACCAAAATGCTATCCCCAATTACAAATAGGATACAGGCTGGATATTTTTTTATTTATTATAATTTTGTTATATATATTTATTTATTGTATGGCCTCGGGTGCCGGGTGCAAGCTTTGTTATTTGACGCCCAGAGGACAGCTTGCATGTGGAATTTTGTTGTTCCTTGGAGTGCTATCAAAGTCAAGGAAGAGGGGAAGATGACCTCGTAGTTCCTCCCCTTAAAACAACAATAACTAACTAACTAATTTAAGTCAAGGAGGTTAGATATCTAAGCTCCTTGACACTGTAGCGCTTTCTAGTAGAGAAAGAAGGAACTTTTGTGTTGGCGGAAAATCCCGAGATTAATTTTGCCATTATGAACACGGCCTACTGAATTCAAATGGGTGCTTTAACATGCCAACAACATATGACATGCGCGTCGTGATTTTTGTCGCCTTTCAAAAATCACTTACCATGGCCACGAGCGAACCTCTAAACTTGGGGTTGGTAGACAGACACGATAACCACTCACCCACCGTGGAAAGCATATGCGGCGATCCGTGAAGCGAATCCCACTAATGGTGCTTGAAAATAGGTTAAGGAAAATCATGGAAATACTATTGCCAATAATGTGAGAGAGAGAAATCGTTATCCCTTTTTCCTAAACCGTCAGGTAAATCATCAGTAGTAACTGATTCATACGTCTAATATCTACAGAAGTTAAAAGGGGCGTAAACTAACAACATTCCCATTATTATCTCTAAGCTCTGTGACGTTGTGCGCTGGATTCACTTCAGCGATGAGTATTAATATTTGTAGTCAAAATTCCCAAGTAAGATACATGGGGGGATGACAAAATGTCCTCAGCCTTTACAAGCGAAAGAAGTAAACGAATAAATAAATAAATAAATAAATAGATTGATTGATTGATAGATAGATAGATAGATAAATTAATAGACAGATAGGTAGATAGATAAATAGATAAATCAATCCATAGATAGATGGATAGATAGATAGATATATAGCTATATAGATAGGTAAATAAATATATAGATATTAAATAGGTAAAAAATAAATTAATAAATATATAGATAGGTAGATAGATAGATAGATAAATCATCATCATTTCATCATTTGTCGCATGTGTCAGGCCATTAAGACCCATAGCAGAAAAACAAGGGTATACAATTCTTGAATACAATATAAATAGCAAGCATAACATAATATATAACTTTGTACTTCATAACAGGAAGAATGATTTCAGCTTCTCAAATAATGGTTGCATATATTAGACCAACGATTTCTATCCCTGGCATCTTCCATACTTGCATCTGGATCCACCTGGTTCAGTGCCAATATAACTCGATCTTTCCATCTTGTTCTTGGTCGACCTCTTGGACGTTTTCCCGTTGGTTGAAAATTGAACACACGGTTCGGGAGAGTACCTTCTGCTCTGATAATGTGTCCTAACCATTGCAATCGTCTTCTCTCTATCTCTCTACTGATGTCTGCCTTTTTATAACGTCGATATAACTCCTCTTTACTCCGTCTTTCCCAACTGTCAGTTTCTGGGCAGTATTTTGGGCCGTAGATTTTCCGCAGCATTTTTATTTCAAATGCACATATACGTTCTTCAAAAGTTCTTGAAGTCGCCCACGTTTCACAACCATACATTAAAACAGGTCGTACTAGGGTCATGTATAGGTGGATCTTGTTTTCCATAGATATTAGACGTGACGTGAAAATTCTATTCATGCTATAGGAAACATGAATAGCGGTTCGCGATTCTTTGTCTTATTTCCTTTTCTATTTCACTTTTGCTTGACAATATTGATCCTAAATATTTGAATGATTCAACTGTCTCAAATTTGTGCATTCCAACGTTGAGCGATCGGAATATTCTGTCGACGTGATATAATCATGTACCCCATTTCATTTGCTTCCAGTAGGAATCTTGATGTATCAGTCGTTACCTGATCCAAAGTGTTCCCCATGATCACCACATCATCAGCAAATGCAAGAATTATGTCGGATCCGACCATCTCCATTTCCCTATTCCAACCAGTTCCACGTTTAATCTTTTCCAATACTATATTAAAAAGGACTGGGGCTAGAAGATCTCCTTGTCTTAGTCCACTTTGAACGCTAAAGGATTCTGATACTTGATTTGCAAACCACCGCACCTGGCAACTAGAGTCAGAGTAACAGGTCTTGATCAACCTTATGTACTTCATTGGAATGCCCATCTCGTGCATAGCCGTCCATAATACTATACGGTTTATACTGTCATAGGCCTGACGAAAATCAATAAAGATTAAATGCAATTCCTTGTCAAATTCGTAGAATTTCTCCATGAGTTGCCTCAATGTAAAGATGTGGTCGATAGTAGACTGACCAGATACAAAACCCCATTGGTATGAGCCTATAAGGTCTCCCAAAAATGGCTTAAGTCGATTCATAAGTAGTGAGGTAAAAATGTTATATCCTATCTCGAGTAAGGCAATCCCTCGGTAGTTAGAAGGTTGTGTGGCATCGCCTTTCTTAAAAATGGGGCATATCACGGCTCTTTTCCCCTCACTTGGAATAACTTCTTTCCTCCAAATATTAACAATTAATTATTGCAGATTTTTCATTATCACTGCTCCACCATACCTAATCAACTCGGCAGTTATTCCACTTCCTCCCGGAGCTTTGTTGTGCTTTAGAGATTCCACAATAAGTCTTATCTCATCAATAGTTGGCTCAGGTACTTGCTTTTCCGCCGTCATCATTGGCATCTGAGCATTTATAGCATCCATCTCAACACCAACATTTAGTAACTGATCAAAATGTTTTCCAAATAGATCTGCCTGTTCTTCAGGAGGTACAATTTCTCCATCTTCGTCCTTTAGTATTAGTGTCTGTTGCTTGTAGATTCCCGTCGCAGGGTTAACCATTCTAAAGAAGGATCTCGATGCTTTCTTGGATTCCTCTATTGCTGTCAGTAGTGCCTTACCATGATCCCTTTTTTTCTGTCGGATGAGACGATCTGTCATACGTCCTACTTCCATATACGCTGCGTTATTCTCTTCCGATGGATATTTCACCCATTGCAATCTTTTTATTGTTCTGTTTTTCACTGCGACTTAACACTCATTATTAAAGCAGGGTTTGTTTTTGGTTTTGGGTCGCTGTCCCAAAACTTCATTTGCACTTTGTAGAACTGCCCTCCGCAAAACAGACCACTGCCCTTCCACATCTTCTAATGTATTTGATGTAGGTAGGCACTCCTTGATTCTATCTTGATATTCTTCCCTCACAGACGTAAGGGCCAATTTATCTTTGTCCGGGATGACCATTTCTTGCTTTCGCTTTCACCATTTGATTGACAAAGGAAGCTTGTAGTTTAACGTGACCGTTAATCTCGCGATCATAAGCCACGGGACCTCCGTTTTACGTTGAATCCGAACCACATGACATGGCATTTCACATCGAAAATCTCACAAGCATTGACCGGGAATCGAATCCGGCCCGCCTTGGTGAGAGGCATACAGCTTGACCGATTTGGTAGACAGTTTGGGGCGCAATTTCATTACTACTAGATGATCTGAATTCATATCCGCTCCACGGAATGTTCGTACTTGTTCAACACACCCACGGTACATATACAGGGTGTATCTTAATTATACCGACAAAAAAATCAGGGAGCCAGGCAGCAGGCCACTGGCCACTGCTGTGCTTCAGGCAAGGGAAGGGAGTGTGATAGAAGGAGACAGAGATATGCTGGCGGGCATGCGGCAAGCCGAGGCGATCGAGGAAACTTGCGCATGCCCGCCAGCATACCTCTATCACCTTCTATCACACTCCCTTCCCTTGCTTGAAGCACAGCGGTGGCCAGCGGCTTGCTCTCTAGCTCAGCAAATACGGTGAGTTCGTAGAATTGAATCGCGCGCCCGGAAGTAACAAAGTAACCTCATTTTCACGGAGGGAAAAATTTTCTCCGCCAATCCGATTGCGGCATCGTCTTTTACATAACACGCAGAGCGTCCCTGATTTTTTTGTCGGTATAATTAAGATACACCCTTATAGGTGGGTAGATAGATAGATGGATTGATAGATAAATAAATATACAGATAGATAAATAAATAAATAAATAGATAAATAAATAAAGAGATAAATACATAAATAAATACAAATTAATTAATCATACTAATATATAAAAACTAGCTGTACCTGGCATGCGTCGCAATGCCAATAAAAGAAAGTGTTGGCGTTGTAACTTTGTTTGTTGAAGTGCTTTTGGATTCCCAATATTTTTTTTCTTTTTCCGTTAACCACCTCTAAACTATTGTAAAATTGATTTACTATCTCAAAAAAATCCTGGGAGCGTGCTCAACAACTCCACAAAGTTTCATCGCAATGAAATGAATTGCATATGAACGTATACGGGACTTTGTTGAAATGATTCGAGCGTCGTCACACATTTGTTGAATATACTCCTACGCTGCCTATTGTAAAATGGATTTACTATTTCGAAAACCTTCCCTGGCGTGTACACAATAACTCTTCAAAGTTTCATCACAATCGAATGAATGGCATATGAACGCATACGGGATTTTGTATAAACGATTCGCGCGCCGTTACTGATTTGATGAATCTACTTGTGCGCCACTCATTTAAAAAAGGATTTACTAAGCCAGAAACCTTCCCTAAAGTGTACACAACAACTCACCTAAGTTTAGTCGCTATCGGACGAATGGTATATGAACGCATACGGGACTTTGTTGAAACACTTCACGCGTCGTCACTCATTTGTTTAATCTACTTGTGCGATACCTATTGTAAAGTGGATTTATTAAGCCAGAAACCTTCCCTGAAGTGTGCACAACATCTCACCCAAGTTTCATCGCTATCAGACGAATGATATATGAACGCATATGGGACTTTGTTGAAACGCTACGCGCGTCGTCGCTCATTTGTTGAATCTAATCGTGCGATACCTATTATAACATGGATTTACTAAGCCAGAAACCCTGCCTGTAGTATACACAACCTCTCACCCAAGTATCATCGCTATCGGACGAATGGTATGTGAACGCATACAGGACTTTGTTGAAACGCTTCGCCAGTCGTCGCTCATTTGTTGAATCTACTCGTGCGCTACCAATTGTTAAGTGGATTTATTCAGCCAGAAACCTTACCTGAAGTGTACAGAACATCTCACCCAAGTTTCATCGCAATGGGATGAATGCTATATGAACGCATGGTGGACTTTCTTGAGACAAACGCACGCCATTTTGTTGAAGCTACTTGCGCCATCTATTGTAAATTGGATTTACTATCCCTATACAAATTACGTTGAGTAACTAACGGGATTTCATGTTAAGAGCCTCATTTTCTATACCGGTAGTGGAGAGTGCTACTCGCATCCAGTCGGCCGTGTCTCGTCAAGAGCTACTGTTGCCTGGAAACGACTTGCCTTAGCTATCATTTGCGTAACGTTTTATAGTGACTTGTATTCGTTTTGACGTTTTATGTCTCGTCACGGGATAAAAAAAAAGTATCCTATGTCCGTCTCCTGGTTCTAAGCTATCCTCACACCAAATTTCAGCCAAATCGGTTCACCGTTCTTGAGTTATAAATAGTGTAACTAACACGACTTTCTTTTATATATATAGATGAGATGGTGTGTGTCTGTCTTTCTGTCTGTCTATGTCTGTGTGTTACTCAATAACGCAAAAACCACTGGTCCGATTTAAATGAAATTTTGCACGGATGTAGCTGATTTACCATGTTTACATATAGGATACTTTTAATTTCGATATTTTGCACTATTAACAAATGGCGACCATTTAAATGACGTCACTACACCCTTTGGTTTCAAACATTTATATTTCCATATCAATTAAAAAGAGAACGCTAAGAAATAGCAAACTGTTGATGGCACCAACGAGCTTCAAAATGTAATTTCCTATCCGAAAGGTCCTCATCACGTTTCGTGTATCTCCAACGGTTAGCGAGTAAAACCTACATATGTGACGTCACTACACCCTTTGGTTTCAAAATTTCATAATTCCATTTCAAATAAAAAGTGAACGCTAAGAAATAGCAAACGTTTGATGCATACACGAGATTTAAGTTAACATTTAATTTTCTATCTAAAAGGTCCTGATCACTTTTCGTGTATCTCCAACGGTTAGCGAGTAAAACCTAAATTGGTGCAATAAAACACGGTCAACACCGAGCGGTGCAGTATATCTCTACATACATAAAAATTAAAGTTTGTATGTTTTTTTCGCAATTTCTACGGAAATTTGAGTTATTTACGCGTTTCAGACTGTTTTATTATGGATGCGCGAGAAAATAATTTTTTGGTCTGTCTGTCTGTTTGTTTATTTGTTTGTTTGTCTGTGGATAACTTTGTTCCCTTATAACTCGAGAACGGCTGGGTGTATCAACTTAAAATTTGGTACAGATGTCCATCAGAGGCACGACACTAATCATTGATGTAACCCTTCTCCGTACCTCTCATAAAAGAGGGCCTACCCCCTTAAAATACATGCTGAAATAGGAGTAGAAGGACGAGACAAAGATCGTTTTCAGCCCCTCAATGTTAGAGACAAAACTCGGGGGCCCAGAAGGGTCCACGAAATCCACATTTTAAGGCCCTAAAACAAATTATTTTTGAGATATTCCCAGAAAACTAACTTCATTTAATAAACTAATGAACGAATACAAGCCGGTAACCATGGCAACAGATATCAGAGATCTATCTATTGCTGTAAGACACAATGCAATTCCATTAATTACATTGGTGTGAAAGTTTGCAAACGGCTAGAAGGTTATCACGGAACCAAATTAAGCTGTAAAATTCATCAATACTAATAATGCGCTTATGGGGGTCAAGGGGTACACTAGAATTTTATCACGCGATTTACACCTGCGGGTGTGGTACGGCAGGTCTATTATATTCCTATCCCTATATTATATTATTATTATTAGTATTATATTATGCCCCTCGGTGCCAGAAACAAAACTTGTGGGGCCTCGAAAACTACATTATAAGGCTCTAAAACCAACAGTATCTGAAATATTCCCAGAAAACTAATTTAATTTAATTTTACAAACTAATGAAGGAATGGAAATCGGTAACCATGACAAAATTATCTCAAGGGGTGTCATCCAACTTTCCATCTCTTTCTGTAAGAAGCAGTGTCACTCCATTTATACCTTGCCACGGTGGGTGAGTGGATAGCGTGTCGGTCTACTAACCGCAAGATTGCAGGTTCACTCCTGGTCGGACGTTTGTTTAAGACGAGTGAAAAATCTTAATGGAAGCCTGGAGGCGAGTTACTGCAATACCTGTGTTGTTATCAGCTGCCCCAAGCGCTCCGATGATTGATAAAGCTGTTTCACACTATTGCTGAAGTATAGTCACTGGCAAATATAATGACGTTCTGTTAGTAACTACGTAACGTGTACTTCCGTGTCACACAATACTTTGACGTGGACTTTACTGTCTGCTCAAGTCTGGAAATCCATTACATCAGATCGGTGGTGACAAATGTGAAGTGATAGGGTGAGAGAGTGACTGTGTACAGGCTCACCCGCAGGCTTGAAGGTCAAGGGCAATCGTCTAAAATAAAAGTCTGTCCTGTACGTGATTTTTGAAAGGCGGCAAAAATACGACACGCAAGTCATACGATGTTGGCATGTCAAAGAACCCATTTGAATTCAGTAGGCCGTATTCATAATGGCAAAATTAACCTCAGGAGTTTCCGCCAACCCAAAGTTCCTCATTTCTCTACTAGAAAGCGCTAGAGTGTTCAAGGAGCTTAGATATCTACCCTCCTTGACATTCATAGTGATTCAAGGAACTACGAAATTTCGACATGCAAGTTACCCTCTGGGTGTCAAATTACGAAACATGCACCCGGCACCGAGGCCATACGATATTATTATTAGGCTACTCCATTTATTACATTTCTGTAAAAGTTTGCAAATGGCTATACGGTTATCACGGAACCAACGTAGACTGTATAATTCGTCAATGCAATTAAGGGAGTCAAGGGGTAACCTAGAATTTTTTCATGCAATTTCACGTGCGACATATAGTACAGAAAGTCTATTATATCTACAAACAGCAACATTATTTTCAAAAATTCCTGAATTGAATCAGCATTTTTTGCGGCTTTTAGGAATTTGGGCCATTTGAGGCTAAAGAACTTGAATTTTCATGCACCACAAGCCTTTATAATTTATGAAAGAGGTCTTCCTGTGTATGGGGACCTAACACAACGTAGAGGGTCATTTTTTATGTGAGGTGTATTGCGTTTCGTCTACAAGGCTTTCAAATCTATTTCACGTCAGGATGTACACGTTAGGTGAATTTAGTTTGAGAGCACATTTTAACTAATCTTTGTTTTTTTGGTCGATATACGGGTTCACCGTAGGGATGATTTTGTTTGATACGTATGGTAGATATACCCATATTTGGATATCTGTGTGATATGTTGTAGACAATAGAATTATCTGTCTGTCTTTCTTTGTATCTTTATGTACGCCTATAAATCGTGTTCGGATGCTTCGTGCATCGTAAAATTAAGTATGGTAAACATGAGTCAATACACTAATCATTTATAAAACTCCTCACCGTACTTTTCATACAGTAGAAGGGTGGATATAGGGAAAATCTTCTCAAAATTCATGCTAAAATAGGCGAAATATAAAAATTATCCTAGAAGGACGATCAAAGCATATGTTGCGCTTCTCATTGTGAGACACAAAATTCGCGAGTCTATAAGGGGTCTCCGAAAACCACATTTTAAGGCGCTTAAATTAACAGTGTGTGTGATATTCCCAGAGAACTATCTTCGTTCTGATAAACTTATGAAGGAATGACAAACCGCTAACCATTGCAACAGTAGCTAAATTGATAATGTCTGGTGTTAATATATAACACCGTTCGAAGAACGGGTACTTCTGCTAGTTAATATATAAATAAACTAACTGTGCAGTTACCAATTGTGCACTCTTTCTTCGCTTGAGCAATTGTGCATAACATTGTATCTACAATTTATGGACGGCAGATGGAGAAAGGGCTAGCCCTCACATACAGTACACAGCAGTGTCCCCATCTCCATCGTTAAATATAGGTTGTTATAAACAAATCTTCATATGTTACATGTAAACAATTTACAAGTTTACATTACTATACAATTCCTGATCTCGCGAAACGTGGGATTGAAACGGGGTTGGGGAATATTCCAGTAAATATTACTTGTCTCTAACTTTGTACTCTTTGCCGGTTATTGGAAAGTATTGACGTAAATAAAAGGGAGTTAGTTAAACAGGCGCAAAGTGAAATAAAGCGAACAGCTAGTCATGCGTGTACCTCGATGGATCTCTAATCCTAAAGGCTAGTCAATTGAGGTGGGTTATATGTCACCACTGAAAAATGCTATGTTTAATTTATGTGCCGCACACTGCATTATTCCTGGAATATCTGAAAACTAGTGGGTCCGTGCGAGCTTTCGCAACGTGAATGTAGGTTTATGGGGTAGTAGAGAAGAATGTGGGAGAACGAAGTTTTAAATATTGAAGAAATGTATTTATTGTTGTTAAACGGCATACGTACATGAGACGAACACAAATAATTATGTAGAAGAGTGTTTTGTACTTGTCACCGCACCTCTTTGTAGACAATGTTCGATGTTACAATGAATTCATCGGTTATTGTTTGCTCGGCAGTTTCTTCTACAGCAATTTTTACATTTGCAAAGGATTGAACACTAGAGAAAGTCTTGGCGAGACCACACCAGAGCCATCTGCTGAGAGACTCCTCAGCTAGCAGTACGCCGCGCTCCCGCCATATGACTGCCGCCGCCGTGCTGCCCTGCACTCTAGCGGCAGGATCGCCTAGCAGTACGCCGCGCTCCCGCCAGATGGCTGCCGCTGCCGTGCTGCCCTGCGTTCTAGGGGCAGGCTCGACAGGTTATGGTTCTCCCATTGTAAATGTACATTTTTAAGGTATTTATTTAATTGTGAGGCATTTAAAGAGGAAGGGAGTGCGTTTCGGGCACACATGGGGTTATGAGGAACCTGTAGGTACCCCATATGTGTAGGTTGGTGTTAACAGGACCTTATTTTCGGTACAAAACCGGAATGGGACCTTAGCAGAATAATATAGGGAGGATCGGAAGGTTGATTCCCATCACACATTTTTCAGACTGTGAGTAGGTTAAATGATTGCCAGATTCAATTACGGTAATCTGGGCGTGATTAACATAGGCTTGATTTTGGCTCCGTTAACATCGTAGAAACGAAGGGTGAACCATCCAGTTTTTGGCACTTAAAACACACCCTTCTATATAAATTATTCTTGCTCACAGAGTATCTAACTTACACTTACCTCGAGACTGCTGTAACATTCTGAGATGTGTGGTTATGTGTTTGAGTACTTACCAGGATTGTACACTCAAAACTATTCTCAATTGATTTTTGAAATAACAGGTTAAAAATACCAGTTATTGGCACCATTTGCCAGTAATTGGCAAATATCTTCCAGTTATTGGCACTGGTACAATATGAGATTCTGATGAGTTTTATAGCACCATATAAATTTATTTTTCAATGAAACCGTGTCATGAACTTACGCAATAAAATACAGGTTTTAGAAAATTATATATGATCAAAGTAACGACTGTAAATGTAGTCCTAGAAAATAATGGGCTTTAAAAACGAAATAGGCCACTTCGATAACAATTTCAATTTTTAATGTGATCTCTTTTCTATCAAATGGGCCATTAGAGTCATCAATGGAGTAAATGATATGAAGAAACACATAGCAGAGAAAAATCTTTCTCATAATCGTCAGCAATGTGGGAATTCTCTTTGTCATGCAGGTGTGGTAGAGCAGACTTGAAAGGAATGAAGAATAATTTGTAGTGTGACGTGTTGCTGTTTGAAGTATATCATAGTCGTCATCATCAGAGTCATTCTGTAACGCAAAACAAACATGGCACACGAAAAGTCTTCATCAGGATCATCTGGAATATGTCCTTAGTTTATATTCAGTTTGTAGCTTTATCAACTGTATTTTTTATTTACAGAAGAAGTTAGCCAAATCTAACTTTTAGGTGCCAAGATATTACTGTATATGAGAAATTAATATTACCAGGGCCACCTTGATCGAGGTCAGTTAAAACCTTTTATCTTACATTCAGAGTAGGCCTACTGTGTATTCACTCGATGCGAGTGATATGCGAGAGTAATTCGCGCTGTGACCGTGAATGATTTTGTATCTCTAAGGTTCATTACAAACAAAGAGCATTGCATTCCTGTTCGATCAATCCGAATCCTAAACATTTCCACATCGATCAGCTACTTCACCACCTCTCAAAGCTTTAACCATACAAACACGCACCCCTCATGGAGGACATTCCTCGGGCATCCGACACATTAAGTTTCCTCAAGTGGTTCGTACCATTCTCAAATCAACATGCCAACTTCTACCAGACACAGCAATTCTGCTAGGTTTTTGCCGTATCTTGTGTAGGGTTTCGTCTAGGACACCAAGCTGGCTCATCGGCGGGCTCTTGGTGTCCCGGCCCGGACCCCCACAGGAGTGACGAACTGCGCGCCACCTCCCTCTCTATTAGGTGCAACTGCACCACTTGACTGCGAGAACTAAAAGCTCAAACCGCCTTAACCTCCCTATGAAGGCTTCCAAAAAGATGGTATATTGGCTTTCACGGCCGGTGAATTAAAACTCAGCAATTCTTCTGGGTTTGTGCCGCGTCTTGTGTGGGGTTTCGCCTAAAACACCAAGCTGGCTCATCGGCGGGCTCTTGGTGTCCCCGCCCGGACCCCCTACAGGAGTGACGAACTGCGCGCCACCTCCTTTTATATTAGGTGCAACTGCACCACTTGACTGCGAGAACTAAAAGCTCAAGCAGCCTTAACCTCCCTATGAAGGCTTCCAAAAAGATGGTATATTGGCTTTCACGGCCGGTGAATTAAAACTCAGCAATTCTTCTAGGTTTGTGCCGTGTCTTGTGTGGGGTTTCGCCTAGAACACCAAGCTTTTAATTCTCGCAGTCAAGTGGTGCAGTTGCACCAAATATAAAGGGAGGTGGCGCGCAGTTCGTCACTCCTGTGGGGGTCCGGGCGGGGACACCAAGAGCCCGCCGATGAGCCAGCTTGGTGTCCTAGGTGAAACCCCACACAAGACACGGCACAAACCTAGGAGAATTGCTGAGTTTTAATTCACCGGCCGTGAAAGCCGATATACCACCTTCAACCAGACAAATTGTGCTAGCTGAACAGCAGAGAATTGCTGAGCACTCTTCGCTCCCCTTAATCGTAAAATGTAGAGACTGCGCTGTACTTGGTACCGATGTGGAATGAACAGTTTCTTCTGATATCTCCTTTAATATCACCATTAAAAACGAAGTTATTAAAATCAAATTGGATTCTACTCATAAAATGTCATGCGACCACTAGTGATTTGTGATGCCTTGGCGTGACAGAGGTAAATTACAAACAGACTTCAGAAATAAATGTATTTGGAATGAGATTGAGACTGAGGGCTATATTAATGTGCCGCTCGTAGACTCGTTAATATTCATTCGTCTCCTTTCTCAGAATGGCTGTCACCAACCTCCATAGCCGAACATGATCATAAACGCTCCAGACTAATGCTAGTTGTGGTCTGGGGGTAAGTTAGTAACTCTATATCCGGATGGATTTGGTTTAATTTCCAGCTCTCCCTTGAGGGGTTCACTTTTGTTGATGTTTAATTTAATGAATGAAAGTTTGATGCTTTTCAGTCGGTCAACATGAGTTTTTCCCAAAAGATATGGGTTAATCCCTAATCCTGAAAAAAAAATAGATGAGATTAATTTATACACGTAATTTTTTCAGGATTATGGATTAACCCATCACTTATGGGAGAAACTCGTGTTGACCGACTGAAAAGCAATAATCTTTCATTTACTAAGGCATCACTGAAGATGGCTTCAAACACCGTAATGTTAATTTATTGACCTTTACATCGTGGTCATCAGCCCCGTATTTTTGGATATTTGTAGACGATGTAAATGACCTTATATGTTTGTGGTAAGCCTACAATTAGGAAGGAGGTGACGTGGCTTATAGTTGTGAGCCAACCCGGGATTGAAATGAATACCATGGTCAACCACTTCTAGGTTACATCTCCTCAGTTTTGTCTCACGAGCCCGAATGTGCCCCCTTTCCAATCATAGACCAGGAATAAATTTCTTAACATAACCGGGAATCAAACCCTGGAGCTTTAGAATTGGAGTTTTAATACGCAACACAACATTAATGCCCAGTGAAAAGAACTGATTAACAAGTAGTTCCGTGAAGAACTATGCAGCCTATTTTCATATATCCTACTTATGTTAATTTCCTCTATCTACATACAAAATTTCAGTTTGATTGCTGTAATAGATTCGTAGATATTGAGAACCGACTAAATATTTCGGATGCTCGCCATGTTGGATGTTATATATGTAGGTCCTAGAGTTATGTACTGTTACATGGAGATTATTGTGTCCGTGTAGCATTCAAACTTCAATCGCATGATTAAGACACAAGAAGTAACAACGAGATCTTTAAATTTCGCACAGCTGCCATCTTGTGGTTATGGAGCCAATTGAAATAAATTAGATGCCTGTGGATTAACATTCGTATAAGGATTTACTGTACCAAGTTTCACTACACTCGGATGGTTAAATTGCGAGAAATGTCCATGTAAATATTTATATTTCGCGTCGCCGCCATGTTGGATTTGTGATCACCAGGTTATTTAAAGTCATATGGGCGAACTTAAGTTCATAGCCCCTATGTACATAAAAATTCAGTTCGATTGCTATAATAGATTCGTAGATATTCAGAGCCGTCTAAATATTTCGGATAGTCGCCATGTTGGATTGTTAAATGTATAGGCGATAGAGTCATGTACCTTTAAAAGAAAATTATTGCGTAGGTTCATTATTCAAACTTTCACTTCGATCGCATGATTAAGACACAAGAAATAAAAACTTAATTTTAAAATTCACAAAGCCGCCATCTTGAGGTTATGCAAACAATTGAACTAAATTAGATACCAGTGCATTACAATGTGTATAAACATTTCCTGTACCAAATTTCATTGCGTTTGGAACATTAAATCGCGAGAAAGGTCTATTTAAAATTTTCAAATTCGCTTGGCCACCATGTTCGTTTAGAAGTTAACCGGTTTTTGAAAGTCTTAGAGATGAACTTCCAGTAGTGCCCTTTATCTCCGTACAAAATTTCAGGGCGATCTAATAGTTTCAGAGATATAGAAAGCCGGTGAAATAATTCACACATCCGCCATCTTTTGGTTATGTAAACAATTGAACCAAGTTTGATGTCGGTGCATTACAATGTGTATAAACATATACTGTACCAAGTTTTATTGCTTTGGATGGTTAAAACGCGAGAAACGTCTATTTAAATGTCGCAAATTCGCGTGGCCGCCATGTTGGTTTTGTAGTTACCAGTTTTTCAAAATTTACTTAGGTGAACTTCTAGTAGTTCCCTTTATCACCGTAAAAAATTCCAGGGTGATATCAGGAATAGTTTCGGAGATATTGAATGCTGGTGAAATATTTCGCACAGCCGCCATGTTGGATTGGTGAGACGTAACAAAATTTAACGGGCACTGTCGGGGTAGTCCGAAATAGTGCTATGAATTTGCCGAGTTTCATTGAAATCACTCTAGCCGTTTAGAAATTATTACGAGGGACACACACACACACCTCACACAAACACGGACAAAAGGTGATCTCATAAGCTTTTTTTTTTCAAAATTCAAAATAGGCTAAAAATGGAATGGTTATAGAGATCTCCATTGAATCGATTTATCGGTCTAATTTTTCTAAGATTATGATTAAACGATAAATGTGCTCTAGTCGATTAATCGAACCGATTAAGATAAGTAGTGTGGTGTAGAAAAAGTAATTGTTTTACGTAGCATAAACCCTGCGTAGTGTATTACTATTTGCCAATTTTTGTGCTAGCATCAGCTATTGTAAGATTGACAGGTCATTCAAGATAGCTGATATTCCAGCGTTTGTTTCAGGAAGAAAAAAGCGATAATATATCCTTAATTGCTTTCTTCTAATTAAAAGCTTTTGAATTTATTTTTTACTTGCATGCCACCAATATAATTAAAATTTAAAATTATTATCTTCCTCAAAACAAATGGAATTGAAAAAGATGGTATATTGGCTTTCACTGCCGGTGAATTAAAGCTCAGCAATTCTTCTTGGTTTGTGCCGTGTCTTTTGTGGGGTTTCATCTAGGACACCCAGCTGGCTCATCAGTGGGCTCTTGGTGTCCCCGCCCGGACCCCCACAGAAGTAACGAACTGCGCGCTACCTCCCTTTATATACAGGGTGTATTTGATATGATGGAAGTCCGTTACACTGGTGATAGAAGAGACTATTCTAAGCTTCCTAGGTAAAAAAATTGTCACCTATCTTGAAATTGATAATTAATCATTAAAAAGTCAATGTTTTTAGTTATTTCAGAAACTAATCAGGCAGAAAGTGGTGCGGCAGGCTGGGGTAAACGAGGCGGAGCCAGGAGAGACGACGCGCGAAGGGGAAGTTGTTACGTAATCGGAGCATTGACCTTACCGGTTGACTTGAGGGGTGGTAGGCTATCAGCTGTTATGAGGATGAGCTCTACCGTCTCGTAAGAAAATGTGCATTGCCGTTGTTCTTGTTGTTGTTGTTGACAACGCACGCAATGGCTTGGGACGTAAGGACCGGTAGTATTGTGTAGCCTACTTTGTAAGTGTGGAATTCATTGATTGATGTTCATGTATAAAATAATTTCGATACTCAGCCCTGATGTATCATTGGCGTCCGTGTCGGACCTTCTGTTGACTAGTTTCTGAAATTACTAAAAACATTCACTTAATGAAATGCAGTGTGACAAAATTCCGACATCCCTTAGTCTGTTCAGAACTAGGCATTTAGGACGGAAGTAAAATACTTGATGTTTTGTTTGAGAGGCTTGGCGATTTTGGTCATTTAGCCCATGTAGTTGGGTGTGGGTAGAATTTGTGTGATAACCTGTGTTTTGTGGTTTCTGTAGTAATGTGGGTATTTGTAATTCAGGTGAGGATTCGGAAGAAGGCGCCGGCCCTGTGGTGTTGGGGCAGTGAAACTGCCTCTCACCTGGAGGCCCTGGGTTCGATTCCTGGCTCCATCAGGGATATTAGAAACTGACGTGAGGGCTGGAACGCAGTGCACTAAGCCTCGTGAGGACAATTGAGTAGCAGTCTGACAGTGAGGCAGTGCCCGAGTCAGGAAAATCAAGATTAATGGCCGAGGGGACCTGATGCACTGACCACGCGTCACCCTAATATCTGCAGGCCAAATGGCTGGACAGCGGTCGCTTGGTAGGCCTAGGCCCTTCATGGGCTGCACTGCCAGCGGTTATGATTATTGAGAAGAAGGCGGCCGTGGCCTTAAGTTAGGAACAATCCCGACATTTGCCTGGGGTAGTAGTGGGAACCCATGGAAAACTACTTCCAAGATTTAATACTAGTACGGTACCACATGTTCATATTGTGAATTGTCCCATCCCATCTCCAGCCCTCGGGTGGCCATTAACTGGAGAGGGGGGGGGGGGAGGGTTGATTTATTGGTCCATCAACAATGTAAATACATATGAAAATACACGAAAATGAAAATAAAATACAAATACATTGTTATAATACAGTGTTATAATAATAATAATAATAATAATAATAATAATAATAATAATAATAATAGTCTAATAATAATAATAAGAGTCAGCATGTGTAGTTATGGTGGTAGAGTGCTAACCTTCCCGAGGGTGCGATCTACGTTCAGTCATGTAGTAAATGAATGGGATCTAATACGATCATCTCCATGGATTTTATGGCACATATTAGAAATCCTACGTACATTAAAGTCTGGCAACTCAACATACCAAAAAGAAACATAAAAGAAGTTAGTGTGTCTAAAAGCCTATTATTACTATTATTAGTATTATTAATATGTTTATTACAGTTGTTGCACTATCTTCACACAAAGATAGACCAACAGTTCCTTAAATTAATTTACCAAATCTTTAGGATTTCTATTTTCTATGCATAGTTCATGAAGCTGGCAAAATCCTAGACAGATCCACCATTACTAGTCATGTTGCCACTCCCCATGAAGGTGTGAATCAGCTGTTCATAGGCTCGGTTTGTGTATTTCAATGTCATTGGCAGACAAGGCGAGGAGGTCACTCAACTGCAGACTCTGGTCAACATTCCTCTGCGTAGGAGGGGAGGGTGACGGGGAGAAGTCAGCTCTGCTGCTGAGGGGAACGAAGTGAAAGCCCGTTTCCAAGACATTGACGACGATTTTTGTGATTTGATTCCACCTACACTAATTAAGATCCGACTTAATTTCATGAAGATATTTGCTTAGAATACCATCTTCTATCACCAGTGTAAAAGACTTCCATCATATCAAATACACCCTGTAGAGTGCAACTGCACTCCTCGACTGCGAGAACTAAAAGCTCAAGCAGACTTAACCTCCCTAATGAAGGCTTCCAAAAAGATGGTATATTGGCTTTCACTGCCGGTGAATTAAAACTCAGCAATTCTTCTAGGTTTGTGCCGTGTCTTGTGTGGGGTTTCGCCTAGGACACCAAGCTGGCTCATCGGCGGGCTCTTGGTGTCCCCGCACGACCCCCACAGGAGTGACGAACTGCGCGCAACCTCCATTTATATAGAGTGCAACTGCACTCCTCGACTGCGAGAACTAAAAGCTCAAGCAGCCTTAACCTCCCTAATGAAGGCTTCCAAAAAGATGGTATATTGGCTTTCACTGCCGGTGAATTAAAACTCAGCAATTCTTCTAGGTTTGTGCCGTGTCTTGTGTGGGGTTTCGCCTAGGACACCAAGCTGGCTCATCGGCGGGCTCTTGGTGTCCCTGCACGACCCCCACAGGAGTGACGAACTGCGCGCAACCTCCCTTTATATAGAGTGCAACTGCACTACTTGACTGCGAGAACTAAAACTCAAGCAGCCTTAACCTCCCTATGAAGGCTTCCAAAAATGTGGTATATTGGCTTTCACGGCCGGTGAATTAAAACTCAGCAATTCTTCTAGCTGAAAGCCAATATACCATCTTTTTGAAAGCCTTCATATTGAGGTTAAGGCTGCTTGAGCTTTTAGTTCTCGCAGTAAAGTAGTGCAGTTGCACTCAATACAAAGGGATGTAGCGCGCAGTTCGTTACTCCTGTGGGGGTCTGGGTGGGAACACCAAGAGCCCGCCGATGAGCCAGCTTGGTGTCCTAGGCGAAACCCCACACAAGGCACGGCACAAACCTAGAGGAATTGCTGAGTTTTGGAATTGTTAACATTTTAAAATATATAATTCAAAGGTTTTTTTTTCGAACTGATACTATGTGAAATCGACTAAAATTTGATTAATCGATAGATTAATCGATTAAAGTCATTCGGTTAACTGATCAAAACTTTTAATCGATGTCAGTTCTAGTTATCAATATTATTTCCTCGATTTTCTTGCAATATCAATGTCGATTTATTATTTAACACTATTTGAAAGTCTCCGCAGTTGGAGCCAACAATGCTACCCATTACAAAACGAAACACTAAGAAGAGGTAGATTCATTTATTTTCCACACCAAAATGGTTCCTATCTGAATGCCACGGCCGCCTCCTTCCCATCCCAAGCCACTCATAGGACAATTTTAAAACACCAATTCACCTTGCCGTCTACGTGCACTACATCCATACTTTCAATATAAACACTTTTTCCCTCAATACCAAAATACAGGACCCAAGAGTGAAATAACAAAATTAAAATAAACAAATCATTTCCAAACATAATCAGTAGCATGTTAGGGTGAACGTAATGCCAAGATATTTTCGCAACGAACAAGAGTAACTGATGAAAATGAATGAAAATCCACAGCCTGCTTCCAGTCTCCGACCGGGCAGGAATGGAATGAATGAAGCCCCCATCTAGCGGCGAGGATATGGAAGTGTGCCGGCTGCCGAAGCCTGTCGCACTCCTCTGGGGCAATGATTAAATGAATGACAGATGAAATGAAATGATAATGGAGAGTGTTGGTGGAATGAAATTGTGACAGGGAAAACCGGAGTACCCGGAGAAAAACCTGTCAGCTTCCGTTTTGTCCAGCACAGATCTCACATGGAGTGACCGGTATTTGAACCACGGATCCAGCGGTGAGAGGCCGGCGTGCTGCCGCCTAAGCCACGGAGGCTCAGTAACTGATGGATTCTCACAAAATAAATTTTCGAGCAACCAGTAGTGTTTCACACCAGTATTCAGGTAATTGTATCAAGGTGTTTGCATGTCTTAACAAGAGTTGGATGGTTCCTCAGTTTAGGGGCTGCGACAACGCGGTAATGTAGCCCCGTGTATTTTGGGTGTGTGTGTAGAATCTGTCTGATAACCGGTGTTAATTGTGATGAATATTTGTGTGTTATCTGTTTTTTTAATTCAACTTAGGACTGCAGACTTTGAATTTTTCAAATAGTTCCTACTTTTGCCACCAAACGCCACCATCAACGACTACTAGTTCAGAACTTAGCTACTACACGCAGCCGCTGTATGCTCCTGGCAACGAACGTAGGAACCTAAGAGCGTTGTTTACATTCTTAACCTATATAATTTAACTTCACACAGGTGCAATTAGTGGAAGATTCTTTAACATGCTATACATCTATGACATGGGACCGCCGACTTTACATCCCCTCCAAAGGAAGGCATACTGAGGGATTTTTGACGCTCTAAAAAAAACAACGACTTCGGCCGGGATTGAACCCGCGATCTTGGGCATAGAAGCTCAGCATGCTACCAACTACGCCACTGAAGCCGCTCCTAACAAGAGTACAACTTGAAAATGTGACCGCAATCGGTATTCTAACTCGAGAGGGAAATTTTCAAGTCTTGGTGGCTTCCGGAATGATGAGGAATATCTTTGATCTCCTAGGTGACAAGCACAGAGATATCATTGTGCGGAAGTTTGAACATAATTTACTTTTTTGAAGCATACGTATTCATCTAACACTGTGGTCGGAATGTGGCTACGTTGGTGTAAATGTTTTAACTTCGGTCTGATCAGCTGGAGATTCGTGTTTGATTCCTGATTGCGGTAACATTCTACGCAAACATGACCGCTATATAAACACGAAAGTTAGTCTGTTTTTTTTCTCCTGAATTTTCAGGGAAATTTGCGTTATTAACAGGTTTTAGACTCTTTTATAGCCAATGCGTGCAAAAACGAAATTTGTGTATGTCTGTAAGGCCTATATTTGTCTGTCTGTGTACAAGTTTGTACGCCTTTAACTCGAGAATGGCTGTGGGGATTGACGTAATATTTGGTACACATATCCTTTAGAGGCACGACACTCATCATTGACATAACTCTTCATTGTACGTCTCATGAAAGTGTGGCTATAGGGTAAACGTTTTCAAAATACATGCTAAAGTAAGCGAAATATAAAAATTATCCTAGATGGACGTCCAAAGCGTATATTGAGCCCTGCATGTGAGACACAAAGCTCGGGAGTCTATAAAGGGTCTCCGAAAACCACATTTTAAGGCCCAAAATTTAACAGTGTCTGTGATATTTCTGGGAAACTAAATTCGCTGTAATGAATTGATGAAGGAATGGCAAACCCCTAACCATTGCAACAGTAGCTCTATTGATAACGTTTGGCTATTTACACCGAAGACCGTTCGAAGAACATACACTTCGCTAGTTATTAATATAAACGAAATAGTTCAACGAGTGTCACGGATGTTGACAACTGGGATTTTACAATCATCAGATAAGTATCTCTCTTCTCAATTCGTCTAAGAATATCAAAGGGTTTGTATGTCTGAAGCACATAACCAGTATTGACAACGTTGAACCAATATTAGGGAAGTGTGAAAACAGCATCAAAGAAACACCAGTAAAAAACTGAAACGTTATAAAGGGATGCAACAATTAACTTAAAGAATTAAAATTAAGATGTTCGTAAATGTTTTATACTTATCCACCAACCCTATAAATGCCTTGAAATTCAAATATATGAACCAAATAACCTGCATTCGAAGAGAGGCCGCAGTGCAAACTACTAATAGGGGATCATGGAGGCATTAAAAATCCCCCAGTATGCCTTCCTTCGGAGGGGAAGTAAAGCTGGCGGTCTCATGTCATAGGTTTATGGCATGCAAAAGAACCTTCCGCTAATTAAACTTGCGTGAAGCTAAATTATTCGTAGGTTAGATTTCGTTGAAACACTCTAGCAAAGTTCCAACGTGACATCTGGTAGCGAAAGTTGGAACTACTTGAAATTGAATGAACTTGTAGCTCACCCGACGGGTGTCCATTTGAAGCAGCTACAGACTCTAGCGAGCCCAACATGTCCTCGGACACTCTCCACACTAAAAGCTATACGCTAAATAAATAAATACATAAATGGAGGCAACTTGTTCGGAAATATAAGCTCGCAGACTAGACAGGGTGCTTAATATTGTAACTTTCAGTCGGTCAACAAGGACTATTGAAGAAGGAGAACCCTCAGGGATGATATGTTTCGCTTGTTGAATGAGCATCATCAGATACTAATCAACAGGAAAAATGGGCCTACAAAACACTACCAAACCTACAGAGACAACACCAAAGAGAAAATACTTTCAGAAAACTTAGTAAGTGTGGTGATTGTTACTGATAAATATTTATCATTAAGCACACGAAAAAAGAAATGTTTATATTTATGCTGCAAAACTTAGAAATGACGATCCCTTCAAAAAACAGTCTTCCTTCCCCAAACTGATCTATGATGGTGTAGCTACTATTGCTGTGACACACTTAAGCAGTTAACCCTACAATTACTCTAGAATTATAAACTAATAATTATGTGGAATGACCTACAAGTACTCTGCTGTGTTTATGGTAAAAAGCTATAACTACAACATACGATTTGGTGTTTGTCTACTATTATTGTACTGTATATGAAGATCTGATGTGAATGCTTATTTGAAATTGGGGAATGTCTAGAGGCTGCTCAGACAACCACTCACTATTACTAAGTAATTAACTAAAACTCTGAAATCATTCAATTTGAGTAGTAGTTATAAAAGCAGTTATCTTTTGAGAATTATTCAGATTTGATCTGATGACGAGCGAAACATGTTATCCCTTAGTTCTCTCCTTCTTCAATAGTGCTTAACAATACGTACTGAAAAATAGCTTCAGAGCCATTTTTAACCTATTTTCATTTTATGAAGAAATAGGCTTATGAGATCACCTTTTGTCCGTGTGTGTGCGTATGATGTGTGTCTGTGTGATGTGTGTCTATGTGTGTCCCCCCTAATAACTTCCAAACGTCTAAAGCGATTTCAATGAAACTTGGTACAATCATAGCACCATTTTAATCGACCCCGACCGTGCCCTTCAATGTTTTTTATGTCTCACCAATCCAACATGACGGCTGCGCGAAATATTTCACCAGCATTCAATATCTCCGAAACTATAACCGACAGCAACCGCCTGAGATTTTGTACGTTGATAAAGGGAACTACTAAAAGTTCGCCTGTGTGATTTTTGAAAACCTGGAAACTACTAAACCAACATGGCGGCCAAGCGAAGATGCGACTTTTAAATAGACGTTTCTCGCGATCTAACCAACCAAATGCAATCAAACTTGGTGCAATATATGTATATACACATTGTAATGCAACGACATCTAACTTCGTTCAATTGTTTACATAACCTCAAGATGGCGGCTGTGCGAAATATTTCACCGGCATTCTATATCTCCGAAACTATTACTGATATCACCCTGAAATTTTGTACGGAGATTAAGGGCACTACTGGAAGTTCATCTATGTTGTTGTTTGAGTCTTCAGTCTTTTGACTGGTTTGATGCAGCTCTCCATGCCTCCCTGTCCTGAGCTAATCGTTTCATCTCTACATAGTTCCAACACCCTACATCCAAGGCAATCTGTTTAACATATTCTAACCTTGGTCTACCCCTACAGTTTTTGTCCTCGACCCTTCCTTCCATAACTAAGCTTGCTATTCCTGGGTGTCTTAGTATGTGTCCTACCAACCTATCTCTTCTCTTCATTAGCAGTCGCCAGAAGCATCTCTCCTCTCCCACTCGTCTTAATACCTCTTTGTTTGTAACCCTATCTACCCATCTGATCTTCATCATTCTCCTGTAACACCACATTTCAAATGCTTCAATTCTCCTCTTTTCTGCTGCACCAATAGTCCAAGTTTCACTTCCATAGAGCGCCACGCTCCAGACAAAGGCTTTCAAAAATGACTTCCTAATACCTAAATCTATATTCGATGTCAGCAGATTCCTTTTTTGTAGAAATGCTTTCTTTGCCTGAGCCAACCTACTTTTAATATCTTCTTTGCTTCGTCCATCACTGGTCATTCTGCTTCCTAAGTAACAGAAGTCTCCTACTTCCTTCAGCTTTTCACCTGCCAATTTGATCTCCATAGAGGTTTCTGATTTATTTCGGCGGCATTCCATTTCATCTATGATACCTTCAAAAACCTGTTAACTACAAAACGAATATGGCGGCCAAGCGAATTTGAAAGTTTTAAATAGACTTTTCTCGCGATTTATTGATCCAAACGCAATGAAACTTGGTACAGAAAATGTCTTTATACACATTGTAATGCACTGGTATATAATTTAGTTCAATTGTTTACATAAACACGAGATGGCAGCTGTGCGAATTTTAAAATTAAGTTTTTATTTCTTGTGTCGTAATCATACGACCGAAGTGAACGTTTGAATAATAAACCTACGCAATAATTTTCCTTTAATGGTATATAACTCTATGGCCTATACATATAACAATCCAACATGACGATCATCCATAATATTTAGACGGTTCTCAATATCTACGAATCTATTACAGCAATCAAACTGATTTTTTATGTTCATAGGGGCTATGAACATAAGTTCACCTATACTACTTTCAATAACCTGGCGATGACAAATTCAACATGGCGGCGACGCGAATTATAAATATTTAAATTGACGTTTCTCGCAATTTAAGCATCCGAGTGCAGTGAAACTGGGTACAGTAAATCCTTATACAAATGTTAATCCATTGGCATCTAATTTATTTCAATTGTTTCCATAACCACAAGATGACTGCCTGCGAAATTTTAAAATCTCGTTTTTACTTTTTGTGTCCTGATCATGCTATTGAAGTTTGAATACTACACGTGCACAATAATATTCATTCAAAATTCAACATGGCGACCATCCGAAATATTTTGTCGTTTCTTAATATCTAAGAATCTATTACAGCAATCAAACTGAAATTGTATATGTTGATAGTGGCAATTAACATAAGTAGGATATATGAAAATAGGCTTCAGTTCTTCAAGGAACTACTTATTAGATATGACGTTGAAAGGCAAAACAGTTTCAAATGAAAATGTATGTATGTATGTATGAAGGAAGAAAATTTGTAGTTTTACGTGACCCATAATCTCGCGATCATGAGCCACGGGACCTTTTTTACGTGGGAATCTGAACCACAGGGCATGGCGTGAAAGTTATTTATATAGGCCTACTACTCCATACATTTTTTTTTTCCAATAATAGCAGGTTTGAGTAAATCGGCGTTATTCTACACCCACTTTAATTGGGCACATTGACTTTCATAGCGCACCAAGGAACATCAAAATTTGGCATGCAAGCTGCCCTCTGGGTGGCAAATAACAAAGCACACACCCGGCATCCAAGGCCATACGATGAAAAAAAAAAAGAACTTGTTGACCATCTAAAAATACCCATACGTACAAATTTGCGTGGTGTGTTTAGATGGAAGAACAATAAAACCGTCGGAATGCCAAAGCTAAGCAGTTAAGTGTGCGAGCTGAGTTGTTAGCAACACCAGGATAAACTACACGGAAGCGTGAGCACAGTTACGAGGTGTGAAACCAGCCTCGCCTTGATATGGCACACCTACCAAAGTGTTGTATAGCCACTTCCAAACGGTTATTTTCAAGAGGCAGATGATGGTCAGCCAGACAATGGCTGCAGATAAAGAGCTGTTTGCTGCTGCGTGACTAAAGAAGCAGTCAAATTAACATGTAGGGAGCGCTGCTTGGCCCAGAGGTGAAGGTTCAATTGGCAAGGAGCACGCAGACCGGATTTCTTTTCATGCGTGTAATAGTACAGTAGTGTTCCTAAAATACTACTTAGAGCAGTCTTGCCCTGGGAGGTGCGCAGCCCTCTGGGAATGCGTAGGTCTATAGCTTAGGGGGTGGTGCAAAACCCTATGTACAGGCTTGGGTAAGTTACTTTTCAAAAGTAACTTCCTTACTGTTTCAGTTACAATATTTTTTAATTTTTTAAAATTGTATTTACTTTTAGTCGGTTTTACCCTCCAGGTTGGCTTTTCCCACGGACTCAGCGAGGGATGCCACCATTACCGCCTCTACGGGCAGTGTCCTGGAGCTTGAAACACCTGGTCGGGGGAGTAGGGGGATGATAGGGGTTCTGCCCCACTTCAGAACATACATGTCATTACTACTAAGCCTTAGCCATGTAATATTTGTTGATATCTCGCGAACCCATGGTCCGATGTTGACAAATGAGGTGTCGTTGGACTCGAGTTGACGCCCTCTTTCCAATGAACGACTCATTTCAACCCCTAAATAAAACCTACCCCTATTAGGGGGTGAAATTGTAATTTTTAGTGAAAGTCTCTCTTTAAATGCGACATGTATAAGGTGCGCTGCTAAAATGAACTTAAATGTTGTTGCTCATATCGCGCATGCGTTTTTCTGGCTGCCGCTATGGATGAACATGTTTGTTTTTTTGTTTTTTACGCATGCGCACTGGGGATTTTTGTAAGAGGGCGAGCTCTTTGAAAAAAATGATTGATAAGAAGAGGTTTTGGTGGTGAGGAGAGAGCCAGATAGTCGCCTACTTTCCTACGACGTTTGCCGATATCTCTCGAACGCAAGGTCGGATTTGGACGTGTGACGTGTCAAATCGCTTGTCTCAAAGCCCTATATATGTTATTAATAGGTTAAAGTTTTGAGAATGAGGGAAACAGGCGTTTTGGGGTAAAATTATGATTTTAGACTTTTTCTGATATTTCACGAATGCCTGGTCGGATTTGGTCCTATGACGTGTCAAATGGCTTGTCTCGAAACCCTCTTTATTTTGGTAATAGGTTAAAGTTTTTGAGAATGAGGGAAACAGAATTTTTTGTTGTAAAACCGTGATTTTAGACTTTTTGTTATATCTCACAAACCAATAACGCCAGAGACGTATACGAGGGGTCGTAGGACTCGGGGTGACGCCCCTTTCCTCTCCCCTTTCGAATATAGTATTTATGTTTAAAAAATGCGAAAGAGCCTAACGACACTTATGTTGAAAACATTTTAGTTTTTAAAACTTTTTCTTTTAATCTGTCTAAAATGTTCATGACGAGTGGTTGTAGATAGAAAGAGACGATACCACTGGACACGTGTTTCAACGAAGCTATTACTGGCCACGGTGGTGATATACCAATACAGTATTCGCTATTTCGATGAGACGGCGGGTCGAGGGTTCGTTTTCTGATTTTTCCTATGATGGAATTCCTAATTCCTAAACCCCCTGAAGGGGGTCTTTAACGTGTAAACGATTATGAGTGACATGACAAATGATAATTCCTTGATTCGATGAAGTTGGCTTTAGATAGAACAAACAGAACTTGGTTATATGTTGCTTGAAGTGAGTATAGAAAACAAACTTGCTGGGGCAGACTGACAGGATGTGAATGTTATTTGATCTTATTGGAATGCATTGACTTGACAGGGCAATGAAAAAAAGCACAGAGATGCTGAGGACACTTGAAGGTCAAACGATATGGCAACCATGGTGGGAGGGGGAAGCTAGGATGATGTCGCCGATCATGTTCAATGGATGAATTTATATTTTGCGAAGCATTGTTCGGAGAGGGTCATGGGACGACTTGTTTTAAGGGTATTTATTTTTTCGATGTTTCCTATGGTGGACTCATTGATTGAAATAATCCAAAACTGCTAGGGCATGGCCTTGAGATTTTATAAACCGATAATGGGATTTTGACATACAAGATCCACTCAGAACTTGACATGATGTCATTCTTTTTATGGCTTATGAATTTCCCCAAAAAAGACCCAAAACAACAAGATCATGGACTTTTGCTTTTCTTAATATATTGCAAACCCATAATGTAAGATGTTTACTGTGAGTGACGAAATCTAGCTAGGTAACGAAAGAATTATTGTAGGATATATGTATGGTGACTGACACGTCTTTGAACATTGGAACTTGTTTTCAGATCTGACTGTAGTACATAGGGAGTATAGGTTGTAGGCATGGATTGACAAACGGTGCACACAAAATTCAATTTATCGATTCAAGAATTAAGAGTAGACTATCATTAATTAATTGGTTAAAGAGTGTAGCTAAAAATAAAAAAATGGTGACTACATTAAACTAAACTGAACCAAGTCGAATCAAACCCAACCGAACCAAACCAAGCCTAAAGCAAACCAAACCTAATCAAGAACAAGCCAAGGGCTTAAGTGTAAAACTTGTGGGGGAATGCAGTCATTGGCAATGTCCAAAGGAAGGGATAACGCTCTACCTCTAGAGGGTAAGGTAAAGCTAGCGCATGGTGCTAATGCATATTCCCAAGTACATGAACCACACACACACACAACTATCCTATGCTGTTTTTATGAGTTAACTGTTAAAACTTACTCAGTGGTTACTGAGCAAGATGGTCGCTACACACAACAAGCTTTAAATACTTGAGGCTAATAATCTATACACACACACACACGCTTGTTCTAAACTAAACTGTCTTGCTGGCAGTGCTCACACAGTAGGCAAATGACAGAAATGCTTGGCTAACAGAAATACAATCATTTTCGTTTGTCTAATGTTAGCAGCTAACCATTACATGCTATAGTGGTGAGCACATGTGCCTCTTGCACTGGAGATCGTAACTCGATTTCTAGCTCTAAGGCCTAGAATGAATCAAACTAAGAAAGAAGGGTATGGTGACGCAGTGGTTAAACTGTTAGCCTTTCACTAAGGTAGACTAGGGTTTGATTTTAGGTTAATATACATGTCATAAACAAACAAACAAACAAACAAACAAAAAAAGCAGAGATAATGTTTAAAACTGATTACACTTGTCTCTTTTCAAATTATTACTTAGATTGCAAATACAAAGGTGGACTGGGTTTGATATTCAGTTAATGCTGCCTATCGCATACTAGCCTGTAAGAAAGCCAAACAAGCAAAAGGCGTAGGTAGAGCAGTGGTAAAATCGCTATGTGTAGAGAACTACCTAACGGTTTTATGAACTGGCAATGGTATGTCGCATAAACAGTGCAGGATACAATCCAGCAACCATAATTTGTATCTTGTGGAGCAGAGAAAACATATATATAGAGAAAGATATAGAAAGCTAGTGTATGTATGGGTAGCATTGATAATTTGACCAGAGAAAATACGATGAGGTAGGGTGGGGAGAGGGAGAATTAACACTTATATATGAATGAATGGTAAATAGTATTTTAGTTTTTTTTCCCCAATAGTTTTGTTTTTTAAATGCAGTGGTAGATAGTCGTTATTTTGTAAAACATTCTTACTTGCAGTAGTAATAAGACTCTATGGTTTCGCTAACACATAGATAGACTGTATTATTGCCATGGTCAAGCACTCACATTAAGATCATTTACAAAATCATAAAATGAAAAATAAAAAATCTTGTTTTGGAAATATCGTTTTTCAACATACACAAAATAAATATATAAAAAATTTGTAAACAGCAAAATGGAAAATCCATGGTCAAGCACTCACATTAAGATCATTTACAAAATCATAAAATGAAAAATAAAAATCTTGTTTTGGAAATATCGATTTTTTTCAACATACACAAAATAAATATATAAAAAATTTGTAAACAGCAAAATGGAAAATCCATGTTTCCATATAGACAAAATTTAAAAACCTTAAACGGACATTTAAGAAAATATATATAAATGGGAAATTGACAAATGTGTAAATATGAAAATGGAAAAATCCATGTTTCCATATCATGAAATTGAAAAACATCAAACTGTCATTTTAAAAAATGCAAATGGAAAATTGACAAATTGCAATGTGTGAAATGTGAAATTGAACAAATGGCTATCATTATTTAAAAAAAAAAAAGAACATGGTGCTCTATGGTTGAGGTGTGAATCAAACCCTTTCTACTTATTTGGACCACCCGAGACTGAGTAGACTAGTTTAAGTTGTCATACCACTTTTAAAAGTTTGTGTTAAATCTAGGAATTGAACCCAAGAGCTTGTAGGGGAGATCAAAGGTTATAATATGTTAAACAGATAGCCTTGAATGAAGGGTGTGGTAGCTATATAGAGATGAGACGTTTCGCTCGGGGCAGGGAGGCATGGAGATCTGCATCAAACCAGTCAAAGGACTAAAGACTCAAACAACAACATGTACGTTCACCAAAATAATGTTGTGTAACGGTAAATGTTAGTCAACGAACAGTAATGCATTACTAAAACCCATGACACGATACCTAAGAGCTTTTCTAAAATGATTTTAAAATGCCTTTAACCCTATATTGAACACCCAGTTCACAAAACTCATAACTGCAATGTTATGGTAAAACAAAACAAAATCTATATTTCAAAACAAACAAGTGGTTTAGTCAATGTATACTGGAAAAAGTTTTGTAAACACTCAAGTCCTCAAGACCAATTAAATTAGTAACTGTCAGGTTGGCCGAGTGGTTAAGGTGTTTGACTTAAGATCAAATTTCTGTATAAGGAAGCAAGGGTTCGAATCCCTTACCTGACATAACTATTGCCTTAACATGGCTTGGCCACACTGTATTATTATGATACTCAGTACACAAACCATAGATATAGTGTATTGTTTAAGGCCACTCTCTTTCTGAACATAGTCAGAGACTGTTAATGGTTAACAATTGTATTAATAGTGGGACATGGGGATAGCAATTAAGAAAAAACAGCCAATACCCATACAATATTTTTATTCATTTTAGTTTTTTTTTACAATAGTTACACACTGAATACAACTTTTTATCTCTTTACCATTGTTTGATATAGATTTTAAACACAACGCTTGTTGTAGATCCTTTTACAACTTTCTCTAGGTACTCTTGTTCTTAAAAACTGGGGAAGCCGCAATGGTTTTATAGACATTAAACCCTCATTCTCTTCTTTTTCATCATTATCATCATCATTATTATAAATATTATCTTTATAATTATTATAGTCATTGTCACCATCATTATCATCATCATCATCATCCTCAACATCACTAGAACTATCCAATTCCATTTTTTCCTTTTCAAAAGGGATCTCTTGAAGAGTCTGTGTTGCTTTTGATAGTGTTACGGGTTTATTGAACGTTGACAACTGTCCTAACATGACTTTTTGAGGAGATAAATGTTTTTTCATAAGGAAGTCACTATGTTGAGTAACACTATGTTTTTGTCGGACTTGCTTTTTCTTGTTCTTTTGATTATGTTTTGTTAACACTAACGGTGTTTCATTTGGTATACCACATTGATGAGTACCCACACTTAAGACCTCACCATGTTTACTTTTTAGATGACCTAGACATTTTGTTGTTCTTTGTTTTGAGCACTGCCAAAATATGATGCCATTCGCATTTTCTCGCTTATAGTTATAAGAGTACCCATGATACAGGGCACGTGGTTTACCTTTATTGGTTATAGTATATTCCATAGTAGTCACTGACTTGTATAGTCGATCCGCCTACTACAAAGGTCTGAACACTTGTGGTGAAAGAATGATGTTGTGTTGACGTTTTATGCAGGATAATGTTGGTGGCATATGTGGGTGGCTTATGTTGATGACATGTGTTGTTGGCTGATTTTGGTGGCTTATGTTGATGGTTTATGGTGGTGGCTTATGTTGATGGCTTATGTTGGTGGCTTATGTTGATGACATATGTTGGTGACTTATGTTGATAGCTTATGTTGGTGGCTAATGTTGATGACATATGTTGTTGGCTTATGGTGGTGGCTTATGTTGATGGTATATGTTGCTGGCCTATGTTGATGGTTTATGTTAATGGCTTAGGTTAATATCTTAGGTTGATGGCATAAGTTGATGGCTTATGTTGGTGGCTTATGGTGGTGGCTTATGCTGGTGGCTTATGCTAGTGGCTTATGGTGGTGGTTTATGGTGGTGGCTTATGTTGATGACATATGTTGGTGGCTTAAGTTGGTGGCTTATGTTGGTGGCTTATGGTGGTGGCTTATGGTGGTGGGTTATGGTGGTGGATTATGGTGGCTTATAGTGGTGGCTTATGGTGGTGGTTTATGGTGGTGGCTTATGTTGATGACATATGTTGGTGGCTTATGGTGGCTTATGGTGGTGATTTATAGTGGTGGCCTATGTTGGTGGCTTATTTTTGGTGGTTTACGTTAATACCTTATTTGTAATGGCTTATTTGACAAGTTATTGTTGTCAATGTATTTAGAGGATTTTTCTCTTGGTTTTGGAAAGTATCTCAACTCTTTTTTATGGTAGCATAATGCTTACCGCCATGTTTGTAAGCAACAACAACACACTAAAATTCCAAGAATCCAAAGTACTCTAAGGTTAATGATTGTCTCTCAACTCCATTCAACGTCTAGTCAAAAAACATTATATATTTTTCACATTTTACAAAAAAGGTAAATTGGGAAAGTAAGCTATATGTTTAAACTGAAAATCATATCAAATCATATGCTAACTCCAACACCTACGTCTACCCCAATCTCAGTCAAAAAAATTTAATATTCTTCAAATTTTTCCAAAACAGTATTTGGAAAGTAGGCCATATTTTGAAAACTAATCATCCTATAAAGTCATATATATATATACTGAAACCAATGGCTTTTATATCCTTAATCTTAAGAACAAAATATGGAATTTTTGACATTTTTTCCAAAAATGTTCATTTTAAAACGGGGCTATATTTTGGAAACTAGGAATTTTACAAGAAAGTTTGTTTAACGTAAATGGCAGGTATTTACCCCCACTACCCGCAAACCAAGTCCCAGGTCTCTGGGGAAAAATCCAAAAAAAGTTCAATTTGGAAAGTAGGCAATATTTTGAAAACTAATCATCCTAAAAAGTCATATATAGACTCAAACCAATGGCTTTTATGTCCTTAATTGGTAGAACAAAACTTAACATTTTTTCAGTTTTTCCAAAAAAGTCCAATTTTCAAAAATTGTCTATATTTTGGGAACTAAGAATTTTACAAAAAAGTTTGTTTAACGAAAATGAAAGGTCTTTACCCCCCTCTACCCAAAACATAAATTTCAGGTCCCTAGGACAAAAACTTTGCAGTATATATATATATATTTTTGGGGGAGGGGGTCTATATTCACTTTACCTCCCCACTTCACAAGATGGCGGCCATAGCTTAACTTAACCTAGCCTAACCTAACCTGACCTACGAGGTGTGATCAAAAAGTTCCAAAAATGTGGCTGCAACTTAACCAAACCTAGCCTAGCCTAACCTAACCTCCCTGTTGACTAGCCCCCTTTGGACGGGTCCTTTTTGAAGGGAGTCATTTTTTTTACGTGTCCCGGAGGACGGGTCCTTGTTGACGGGTCCCTGTGGCGGGTCCTTTGGACTGATCCCTATGGACTGGCCTTGCATTTTATCCAAATTAAGTCAAAGGGGACCCGCCACTGGGACCCGTCAACAAGGACCCGTCCTCCGGGACACGTAAAAAAAATGACTCCCTTCAAAAAGGACCCGTCCAAAGGGGGCTAGTCAACAGGGAGGTTAGGTTAGGCTAGGTTTGGTTAAGTTGCAGCCACATTTTTGGAACTTTTTGATCACACCTCGTAGGTCAGGTTAGGTTAGGCTAGGTTAAGTTAAGCTATGGCCGCCATCTTGTGAAGTGGGGAGGTAAAGTGAATATAGACCCCCTCCCCCAAAAATATATATATATATATACTGCAAAGTTTTTGTCCTAGGGACCTGAAATTTATGTTTTGGGTAGAGGGGGGTAAAGACCTTTCATTTTCGTTAAACAAACTTTTTTGTAAAATTCTTAGTTCCCAAAATATAGACAATTTTTGAAAATTGGACTTTTTTGGAAAAACTGAAAAAATGTTAAGTTTTGTTCTACCAATTAAGGACATAAAAGCCATTGGTTTGAGTCTATATATGACTTTTTAGGATGATTAGTTTTCAAAATATTGCCTACTTTCCAAATTGAACTTTTTTTGGATTTTTCCCCAGAGACCTGGGACTTGGTTTGCGGGTAGTGGGGGTAAATACCTGCCATTTACGTTAAACAAACTTTCTTGTAAAATTCCTAGTTTCCAAAATATAGCCCCGTTTTAAAATGAACATTTTTGGAAAAAATGTCAAAAATTCCATATTTTGTTCTTAAGATTAAGGATATAAAAGCCATTGGTTTCAGTATATATATATATGACTTTATAGGATGATTAGTTTTCAAAATATGGCCTACTTTCCAAATACTGTTTTGGAAAAATTTGAAGAATATTAAATTT
The DNA here is from genome assembly GCA_946902985.2 of Meconema thalassinum. Lineage (NCBI taxonomy): Eukaryota > Metazoa > Arthropoda > Insecta > Orthoptera > Tettigoniidae > Meconema > Meconema thalassinum. The sequence goes on along the minus strand of OX336388.2, from coordinate 2,092,251,829 downwards.
TTTTGACTGAGATTGGGGTAGACGTAGGTGTTGGAGTTAGCATATGATTTGATATGATTTTCAGTTTAAACATATAGCTTACTTTCCCAATTTACCTTTTTTGTAAAATGTGAAAAATATATAATGTTTTTGACTAGACGTTGAATGGAGTTGAGAGACAATCATTAACCTTAGAGTACTTTGGATTCTTGGAATTTTAGTGTGTTGTTGTTGCTTACAAACATGGCGGTAAGCATTATGCTACCATAAAAAAGAGTTGAGATACTTTCCAAAACCAAGAGAAAAATCCTCTAAATACATTGACAACAATAACTTGTCAAATAAGCCATTACAAATAAGGTATTAACGTAAACCACCAAAAATAAGCCACCAACATAGGCCACCACTATAAATCACCACCATAAGCCACCATAAGCCACCAACATATGTCATCAACATAAGCCACCACCATAAACCACCACCATAAGCCACCACTATAAGCCACCATAATCCACCACCATAACCCACCACCATAAGCCACCACCATAAGCCACCAACATAAGCCACCAACTTAAGCCACCAACATATGTCATCAACATAAGCCACCACCATAAACCACCACCATAAGCCACTAGCATAAGCCACCAGCATAAGCCACCACCATAAGCCACCAACATAAGCCATCAACTTATGCCATCAACCTAAGATATTAACCTAAGCCATTAACATAAACCATCAACATAGGCCAGCAACATATACCATCAACATAAGCCACCACCATAAGCCAACAACATATGTCATCAACATTAGCCACCAACATAAGCTATCAACATAAGTCACCAACATATGTCATCAACATAAGCCACCAACATAAGCCATCAACATAAGCCACCACCATAAACCATCAACATAAGCCACCAAAATCAGCCAACAACACATGTCATCAACATAAGCCACCCACATATGCCACCAACATTATCCTGCATAAAACGTCAACACAACATCATTCTTTCACCACAAGTGTTCAGACCTTTGTAGTAGGCGGATCGACTATACAAGTCAGTGACTACTATGGAATATACTATAACCAATAAAGGTAAACCACGTGCCCTGTATCATGGGTACTCTTATAACTATAAGCGAGAAAATGCGAATGGCATCATATTTTGGCAGTGCTCAAAACAAAGAACAACAAAATGTCTAGGTCATCTAAAAAGTAAACATGGTGAGGTCTTAAGTGTGGGTACTCATCAATGTGGTATACCAAATGAAACACCGTTAGTGTTAACAAAACATAATCAAAAGAACAAGAAAAAGCAAGTCCGACAAAAACATAGTGTTACTCAACATAGTGACTTCCTTATGAAAAAACATTTATCTCCTCAAAAAGTCATGTTAGGACAGTTGTCAACGTTCAATAAACCCGTAACACTATCAAAAGCAACACAGACTCTTCAAGAGATCCCTTTTGAAAAGGAAAAAATGGAATTGGATAGTTCTAGTGATGTTGAGGATGATGATGATGATGATAATGATGGTGACAATGACTATAATAATTATAAAGATAATATTTATAATAATGATGATGATAATGATGAAAAAGAAGAGAATGAGGGTTTAATGTCTATAAAACCATTGCGGCTTCCCCAGTTTTTAAGAACAAGAGTACCTAGAGAAAGTTGTAAAAGGATCTACAACAAGCGTTGTGTTTAAAATCTATATCAAACAATGGTAAAGAGATAAAAAGTTGTATTCAGTGTGTAACTATTGTAAAAAAAAACTAAAATGAATAAAAATATTGTATGGGTATTGGCTGTTTTTTCTTAATTGCTATCCCCATGTCCCACTATTAATACAATTGTTAACCATTAACAGTCTCTGACTATGTTCAGAAAGAGAGTGGCCTTAAACAATACACTATATCTATGGTTTGTGTACTGAGTATCATAATAATACAGTGTGGCCAAGCCATGTTAAGGCAATAGTTATGTCAGGTAAGGGATTCGAACCCTTGCTTCCTTATACAGAAATTTGATCTTAAGTCAAACACCTTAACCACTCGGCCAACCTGACAGTTACTAATTTAATTGGTCTTGAGGACTTGAGTGTTTACAAAACTTTTTCCAGTATACATTGACTAAACCACTTGTTTGTTTTGAAATATAGATTTTGTTTTGTTTTACCATAACATTGCAGTTATGAGTTTTGTGAACTGGGTGTTCAATATAGGGTTAAAGGCATTTTAAAATCATTTTAGAAAAGCTCTTAGGTATCGTGTCATGGGTTTTAGTAATGCATTACTGTTCGTTGACTAACATTTACCGTTACACAACATTATTTTGGTGAACGTACATGTTGTTGTTTGAGTCTTTAGTCCTTTGACTGGTTTGATGCAGATCTCCATGCCTCCCTGCCCCGAGCGAAACGTCTCATCTCTATATAGCTACCACACCCTTCATTCAAGGCTATCTGTTTAACATATTATAACCTTTGATCTCCCCTACAAGCTCTTGGGTTCAATTCCTAGATTTAACACAAACTTTTAAAAGTGGTATGACAACTTAAACTAGTCTACTCAGTCTCGGGTGGTCCAAATAAGTAGAAAGGGTTTGATTCACACCTCAACCATAGAGCACCATGTTCTTTTTTTTTTTTAAATAATGATAGCCATTTGTTCAATTTCACATTTCACACATTGCAATTTGTCAATTTTCCATTTGCATTTTTTAAAATGACAGTTTGATGTTTTTCAATTTCATGATATGGAAACATGGATTTTTCCATTTTCATATTTACACATTTGTCAATTTCCCATTTATATATATTTTCTTAAATGTCCGTTTAAGGTTTTTAAATTTTGTCTATATGGAAACATGGATTTTCCATTTTGCTGTTTACAAATTTTTTATATATTTATTTTGTGTATGTTGAAAAAAATCGATATTTCCAAAACAAGATTTTTATTTTTCATTTTATGATTTTGTAAATGATCTTAATGTGAGTGCTTGACCATGGATTTTCCATTTTGCTGTTTACAAATTTTTTATATATTTATTTTGTGTATGTTGAAAAACGATATTTCCAAAACAAGATTTTTTATTTTTCATTTTATGATTTTGTAAATGATCTTAATGTGAGTGCTTGACCATGGCAATAATACAGTCTATCTATGTGTTAGCGAAACCATAGAGTCTTATTACTACTGCAAGTAAGAATGTTTTACAAAATAACGACTATCTACCACTGCATTTAAAAAACAAAACTATTGGGGAAAAAAAACTAAAATACTATTTACCATTCATTCATATATAAGTGTTAATTCTCCCTCTCCCCACCCTACCTCATCGTATTTTCTCTGGTCAAATTATCAATGCTACCCATACATACACTAGCTTTCTATATCTTTCTCTATATATATGTTTTCTCTGCTCCACAAGATACAAATTATGGTTGCTGGATTGTATCCTGCACTGTTTATGCGACATACCATTGCCAGTTCATAAAACCGTTAGGTAGTTCTCTACACATAGCGATTTTACCACTGCTCTACCTACGCCTTTTGCTTGTTTGGCTTTCTTACAGGCTAGTATGCGATAGGCAGCATTAACTGAATATCAAACCCAGTCCACCTTTGTATTTGCAATCTAAGTAATAATTTGAAAAGAGACAAGTGTAATCAGTTTTAAACATTATCTCTGCTTTTTTTGTTTGTTTGTTTGTTTGTTTGTTTATGACATGTATATTAACCTAAAATCAAACCCTAGTCTACCTTAGTGAAAGGCTAACAGTTTAACCACTGCGTCACCATACCCTTCTTTCTTAGTTTGATTCATTCTAGGCCTTAGAGCTAGAAATCGAGTTACGATCTCCAGTGCAAGAGGCACATGTGCTCACCACTATAGCATGTAATGGTTAGCTGCTAACATTAGACAAACGAAAATGATTGTATTTCTGTTAGCCAAGCATTTCTGTCATTTGCCTACTGTGTGAGCACTGCCAGCAAGACAGTTTAGTTTAGAACAAGCGTGTGTGTGTGTGTATAGATTATTAGCCTCAAGTATTTAAAGCTTGTTGTGTGTAGCGACCATCTTGCTCAGTAACCACTGAGTAAGTTTTAACAGTTAACTCATAAAAACAGCATAGGATAGTTGTGTGTGTGTGTGGTTCATGTACTTGGGAATATGCATTAGCACCATGCGCTAGCTTTACCTTACCCTCTAGAGGTAGAGCGTTATCCCTTCCTTTGGACATTGCCAATGACTGCATTCCCCCACAAGTTTTACACTTAAGCCCTTGGCTTGTTCTTGATTAGGTTTGGTTTGCTTTAGGCTTGGTTTGGTTCGGTTGGGTTTGATTCGACTTGGTTCAGTTTAGTTTAATGTAGTCACCATTTTTTTATTTTTAGCTACACTCTTTAACCAATTAATTAATGATAGTCTACTCTTAATTCTTGAATCGATAAATTGAATTTTGTGTGCACCGTTTGTCAATCCATGCCTACAACCTATACTCCCTATGTACTACAGTCAGATCTGAAAACAAGTTCCAATGTTCAAAGACGTGTCAGTCACCATACATATATCCTACAATAATTCTTTCGTTACCTAGCTAGATTTCGTCACTCACAGTAAACATCTTACATTATGGGTTTGCAATATATTAAGAAAAGCAAAAGTCCATGATCTTGTTGTTTTGGGTCTTTTTTGGGGAAATTCATAAGCCATAAAAAGAATGACATCATGTCAAGTTCTGAGTGGATCTTGTATGTCAAAATCCCATTATCGGTTTATAAAATCTCAAGGCCATGCCCTAGCAGTTTTGGATTATTTCAATCAATGAGTCCACCATAGGAAACATCGAAAAAATAAATACCCTTAAAACAAGTCGTCCCATGACCCTCTCCGAACAATGCTTCGCAAAATATAAATTCATCCATTGAACATGATCGGCGACATCATCCTAGCTTCCCCCTCCCACCATGGTTGCCATATCGTTTGACCTTCAAGTGTCCTCAGCATCTCTGTGCTTTTTTTCATTGCCCTGTCAAGTCAATGCATTCCAATAAGATCAAATAACATTCACATCCTGTCAGTCTGCCCCAGCAAGTTTGTTTTCTATACTCACTTCAAGCAACATATAACCAAGTTCTGTTTGTTCTATCTAAAGCCAACTTCATCGAATCAAGGAATTATCATTTGTCATGTCACTCATAATCGTTTACACGTTAAAGACCCCCTTCAGGGGGTTTAGGAATTAGGAATTCCATCATAGGAAAAATCAGAAAACGAACCCTCGACCCGCCGTCTCATCGAAATAGCGAATACTGTATTGGTATATCACCACCGTGGCCAGTAATAGCTTCGTTGAAACACGTGTCCAGTGGTATCGTCTCTTTCTATCTACAACCACTCGTCATGAACATTTTAGACAGATTAAAAGAAAAAGTTTTAAAAACTAAAATGTTTTCAACATAAGTGTCGTTAGGCTCTTTCGCATTTTTTAAACATAAATACTATATTCGAAAGGGGAGAGGAAAGGGGCGTCACCCCGAGTCCTACGACCCCTCGTATACGTCTCTGGCGTTATTGGTTTGTGAGATATAACAAAAAGTCTAAAATCACGGTTTTACAACAAAAAATTCTGTTTCCCTCATTATCAAAAACTTTAACCTATTACCAAAATAAAGAGGGTTTCGAGACAAGCCATTTGACACGTCATAGGACCAAATCCGACCAGGCATTCGTGAAATATCAGAAAAAGTCTAAAATCATAATTTTACCCCAAAACGCCTGTTTCCCTCATTCTCAAAACTTTAACCTATTAATAACATATATAGGGCTTTGAGACAAGCGATTTGACACGTCACACGTCCAAATCCGACCTTGCGTTCGAGAGATATCGGCAAACGTCGTAGGAAAGTAGGCGACTATCTGGCTCTCTCCTCACCACCAAAACCTCTTCTTATCAATCATTTTTTTCAAAGAGCTCGCCCTCTTACAAAAATCCCCAGTGCGCATGCGTAAAAAACAAAAAAACAAACATGTTCATCCATAGCGGCAGCCAGAAAAACGCATGCGCGATATGAGCAACAACATTTAAGTTCATTTTAGCAGCGCACCTTATACATGTCGCATTTAAAGAGAGACTTTCACTAAAAATTACAATTTCACCCCCTAATAGGGGTAGGTTTTATTTAGGGGTTGAAATGAGTCGTTCATTGGAAAGAGGGCGTCAACTCGAGTCCAACGACACCTCATTTGTCAACATCGGACCATGGGTTCGCGAGATATCAACAAATATTACATGGCTAAGGCTTAGTAGTAATGACATGTATGTTCTGAAGTGGGGCAGAACCCCTATCATCCCCCTACTCGGGGGGATACAACTGAGGAGGTGGGATCTGCACTTACCTGCAAAGCGAACAGGAGCCTCATGAGGGAAGGGAAGGGAGGGGAAGATTGGGAGGGATATGCAAGGAAGAGGGAAGGAGGCGGCCGTGGCCCTAAGTTAGTTACCATCCCGGCATTTGCCCGAAGACGAAGTGGTAAACCACGGAAAACCACTTCGAGGATGGCTGATGTGGGAAAGGAACCCCCTCAACTCACTTAGGGCACCCGAGGCTTAATATACCCCGTTCCAGTCCTCATACCACTTTTCAAATTTCGTGGCAGAGCCAGGAATTGAACCCTGGACTTCCGGGGCGGCACCTAACCGTGCTGACCGCTACGCTACGGAGGTGACACCGTTACAATTATTTGTCAAAAATAATAACGACGTCACAAATACCGATACTTGTCAAAAATAGTAACGATATTACCGTTACAATTAGTGAAGTCTGCGTTCGGCATTATCAAGGGACTGCTCCTTTCATTAGTCAGCAAAGACTTCATGATGCCGAAGGCAGTTTTTATTTTTCGTGTGGCCTCCTGGGAGGCCGAGTGCAGGACTTTCTAGTTGACGCCCGTGGGAGACCTGCGCGTCGGGATGAGAGATGGAATGGATGAAACTGGGCAAGGATGTGGAAAGAAGCGGCCGTGGCCTATCAGAAGGTACCGTCCCAGCATTTGCCTTTTGTTGAAAATGGGAAACCACAGAAAACCATTTCAAGGTTGGCCGGCGGTGGGGCTCGAACCTACGCATGTACCGAGTCAGTAGAGAGCATGGTCCCATGACGTAACGCTTCGCCTTAGCGATTGTAGCCAATGCTGTCGGTTTTAGTCCGGTCTGAACCTTGGCAGCGACCGGTTCGCTGCACTTTGCTTCGTTGAGAGTGACGTATTCGAGTGTCTAACTTTCAAGTCATTTCAAGTACAGTTAAAATGGCAATCAACAGCATTAGGAAAAACACGATAAAATGTGCTTTCCCCGACAAGGCCAATAAACCAGGCCCTGCAGAAATACATGAGTGGATTCAGTACACCCTAAAACTCAACGTGGGCCAATTAGAAGCCATTCAACTCGACAATCTGGAAACTGCTGTTTTCATCAAGTTCACCAGCAAACTACTGATGGAGAAGGTCCTCAACAGTACCAACGGCAAATCTCAGGTACGGAAATTTAATGGCTCTATATCTGAGGTAAATATAACTTGTGCGGATGTGGACAGCAAACTAATCCGAATTATGAACCTTCCCATTGAACTACCGAATGACCGGATAATGTCGTACTTTAGTAAGTACGGGAAGGTTCGTGAAATTAGAAACGAACGATGGTCAGCTACCTACCTATTCAATATTTTGAGTGGTATTCGGGCTATGCGGATTGAACTAAAAACTGCAATTCCACCCATTATTTCTATCGATGGCTACAAAGCACAGGTGGTGTATGATGGACAACCTCGATCATGCTTTCATTGTAATGCCACTGATCACTTTAGACAGGAATGCCCAGTGAGGCGCGGTGAAACTGAAAACAAAACCGGTCCTAAGCTTCTCAGTGAAATTGTAGCCAACAAGGACAGTGACATTGTCTCGCCTGCCTTATCGGCACCTTGTTCATCTAACGTCAGTATTTCTCCAGATCAACCTGCCCCACTTGATACGTCAGCTGTAGCACAAGACACGATGGACGTGTTGACTCCTCACTCCACCGCCTTATCGCCGCAACCAGCTGGGCCATTGCCCGCCACTAGTAAACAACAACATACTCCCACGTTACAACAGTAACTCCACGGGCAGCCAGCGTTGCCACCTTTGTCTGATACTAGCCAATACACCAATGGCAGTCTAGGTAGGACGGCCACTTCTCTAGTTCCTAAAACTGACCTGAACCCTGACACCAGCACTGCCAGCCCTGAAGCGGTCACAGAAGGCGTGACCTCAGGAGAAAGTGCTACCAGTCTGGAAGCCTCAAACCTGTCCCTATTTAGTTGTGAACCACCGACCGCTGGTATAAAATGGTCGGATGAAATAGAAGACGACCACTCCAGCCACATGGATACAGAAGAGACGGGGTCACGGGACCAGGGGATCATGGACAACAACGAACTAACTCCTAAAGAACAGGCACCTTTGAAAACCTCCTCCAAAGCTAAAACAATCCGGGCGTCAAAAGAGGGAACGCACAAGCCTTATGCGGGTGTCAGGGACCCCCGACTACAAGGCGGGAAGTCGAGCGACAAGCGTTAAAGACCACCCCATCTCCATCTTGTTTATTTTGGTAAGAAAACATCTCTATCTATCTGACGATGTTGTTGACATACACTCTAATGACACTCAATGTAAATTGCATTCAAACTGCTAGTAAACAGTCGCTCTTACGCAACCTCATTCGAGACCAAGATGTGGATATTGTTCTGTTGCAAGAAGTGGCTACTGAAGACCTCCTTACCATCTATGGCTACGATAAAATAGTTAATGTCAATGAGAACAAACGTGGTACAGCCATCTGCATTAAGGACCATATACCATATGCGGATCCAGTCCAGTTAGTCAACTCACGCGGACTCAGTATCCGTATTCGAGATCTTCTGATTGTCAATGTATATGCTCCCTCTGGTTCGCAGGCCAGGATACAACGCCGGCTCTTTTATACCACAGATATTCTCCCACTTCTCCATAATCATACCGGCAATATAATCCTCGGTGGGGATTTTAACGCAGTGCTATCACCCAAAAACCAAAGTGGCCAATTTCAGGGCTGCCCTTCGCTATCTGCGTTAATACAAGGGCTACGCTTAAAAGACACATGGGAACTGAAGCCGTCGGGGTCAGCCGGTTACACGTACTACTACCATAATGGTGCCTCTCGACTGGATAGAATATATGTCAGCGGGGAATTGAAAGAACACGTGAGGGAAACAAATGTATGCCCGGTAGAGTTTTCAAACCATTGTGCGTATCTGTGCAAGATTCGACATCCAGAATTGGGACCTCGCCGTGGGAGAGGATCATGGAGGTTGAATGATTCTATTCTGACACACTTAGGCATGAAAGATAGCTTTGCCACTGAATGGCATAACTGGAAACGCCACATTCCCCGGTTTCAAGATACTCTTGAGTGGTGGTTGAAGTATGCGAAACCCAGAGCTGTTAGGTTATTGAAGGCCTACAGTGCCGAGAGAAGACGCCACATCCATCAGACGACAGATTTCTACTATAAATGTTTACGACAGTTATACAATGAAGACCCTACCAACCCTAATACATATCGCAGAATAAAGAAAATCCGAGCGCAGCTTCTCACGCTGCAGCGAAATGCATTGGAAGGACTCAAACTTAAAGCCCAAGATCATCAACATCTGGCATCAGAGGCACCCTCCGTTTATCATTTTATACGGGCGTGCCGCAAAGGCCGTCAAAAGTACATCAACCGCATTGCGACACCTGAGGGACAAATGGTGACTAGTCATACCTTAATCACAGAAACGGTAGAGAACTTCTTTCAGTCCTTGTACACAGACGACGCCCCAGTCCCACTTCACTGCCAGCATCCGTTCTTCGATGGTGTACGAGGAAGACTTTTGCACAGAGGACAAGAGTGCTTGACCCAGGACATCACCGCCGAAGAAATATATACCTCCATACTCCTCAGTGCGCCGAACAAGAGTCCTGGTCCTGATGGCCTGGGGAGAGCTTTCTACATGACGTTTTGGACCACCATTCGCGATGAACTTACAGCCGTAGTGAATGATGCTTGTCGTCCTGGACGAAATATCGACACCCTGAAAGATGGCCTGGTGGTATTAGTCCCAAAAATTACACAAACACAGCTCAGGGACTTTCGCCCACTGACGCTTTTAAACTTTGACTACAAGATCTTCACGAAATGTATGAAAACGAGTCTTCAGGCCTTTATGGAGGAAGCCACATCTCGCCACCAATCGGGTGGGGTACCAGGCAGGTGCATTGTCAACACTACATGTGCTATTCGCGATGTCATTAGTGAGTCGCTGGTCGGCAATAAGAAGAAACTGTTATTATCACTGGATTTTGACCATGCCTTTGATAGGGTAAACCATAAATACATCCTTGCGACCCTTCAAGCTATTGGCTTCGATATGCGGTTTATTGCCCTCGTGAGCAAAATTCTTCATGGTGGATCTTCAAAAGTGAATGTAAATGGGTATTTCACACGACCTCTCCTCATCCATCGTGGAGTCAGGCAAGGGTGTCCGATGTCCATGCTTCTTTTTGTTCTATCCCTGGAACCCCTTATTTGTAATCTCCATACATCTTTCAATGGCACAGAGATCAGTATTTTTGCATATGCGGATGATGTCACTCTTGTGGTGGATCGAACCGTTGACATGCAGCAATTGTTCACGGACCTTGATTAGTACGGGAGATATTCTGGTGCGCGGCTGAACCGACGAAAAACAAAGGCGATGTGGATTGGGAAATTGGACCGAGTCCAAGGGGTTCTCCCGGCGTGGGTAACAATCGCCTCAGAACTCAAAATATTGGGCATATCTTTCTTTAACAGTGTACACCAAATGATTAAAAAGAAGTGGGACGTTGCCCTACATTCTGTGCGTGGTGCCTTGCAACAAGTGCGGTACCGCTCCTTCCTCTTACACCAACGAACAATATACGTGAATATGTTCAGCTTAAGTAAAATATGGTATCTCAGTCAAATTCTTCCTATGCCAAGAATGGTGGGTACACGTATTATTTCCGCCGTCGGATGGTTTATTTGGCAAGGAGCTCTATTAAGTCTTTCCCGCAGCACATTAACATTGCATAAATCCCAGGGAGGTCTGGGACTCATCGACGTTGAAAAGAAAGCTAGAACTTTATTCCTCAAACGACACCTTCAACTGCTTACAGGCTTCGGGACCGATGAGTCACATAACTTCCTACGGAGATGGTGTAGTCCCCATGACTGCTCGAACCCACCAGCTTATTATGATATCAATCATCATACACCTCATGTCCGGTATCTGAGAGTTGAATTAAGCTACGTGCCACAAGACGTCATCAGGTCTATCTCAACGACAAAGCTGTATCGTTCTATCATGGCTAGAGACGGGAATTTGCCTATTTGCCTATTTTATTCCTGTGTTTAGATACGTAGGCTTTCGAGATATAAATCCGTTTTAGTTCTTTTAGGCTAGATTTCGTTGGTTTTATTGTGCCTATAAATGCCTATTTCAAGGGTTTGTGCCTATTTGTAGTATAATTGCCTATTTGATGCCTTTTGACTGTATTTTAAAGTGCATTATATTGCAGCTGGTGTGCTCGACAGAATTATATTCTCATTTCTCAATATGTGTTTACCCCACGAACAAGAATGGGAATTCTCGAAAGACCCCAGAAATAGCTCCTGGGATCTCGATATTAAGCCTACAAACTTAACAACCCTTCGTTTTGTATTTCGCTTTTCTTTCTATTGAAAATTTACCCGTCAGTATGTGTGTGAATTAATATCAAACTTTATGCTGATTGAATAACAAAAGAACTAACTTAGTGCCATGTTTTCGTGTTTTTTCAGTCTCAATATTAAGCCTCCAAAGTTAAAAACCCTTCGTTTCAGGTATCGTCCCCTTCAAAAGCCGCGTTAGGTTGGCGCTGCAACCTAACAGTGAATTAATATACAGTAGCCTATATCCTGTACGCGTCTGAGTGTTGAATGGGCAGGCAGTTAAAAGCAGCCAGGAGGGATGCGATCCAGCTGGCAGTTAAAATGCCGTGGCGATCACAGTGAGTTGGTGCTGTAACCTATCTTGTGTTGAATGGACAGGCAGTTTAAAGCAGCTTGGATGGATGCGATCTAACTTGCAGTGGGTGTAGCATGGCCTCTTACCGAGATAGATGGAAACTTGGTGGTCCCGTCCTGAGCTACTGTTGCCATGCAGCCAGGAGGGATGCGATCCAGCTGGCAGTGAAAATGCCGCGGCGATCACAGTGTGTTGGTGCTGTAACCTATCTTGTGTTGAATGGACAGGCAGTTTTAAGCAGCCAGGAGGGATGCGATCCCTCTGGGAGTAAAAATGCAGCCGCGATCAGTGCGTTTGTGCTGTAACCTACCTTGTGTTGAATGGACAGGCAGTGTAAAGCAGCCAGGAGGGATGCGGTCCAGCTGGGAGTGAAAATGCAGCGGCGATCAGTGCGTTGGTGCTGTAACCTATCTTGTGTTGAATGGACAGGCAGTTTAAAGCAGATTGGAGGGATGCGATCTAGCTGGCAGCGGGTGTAGCATGGCCTCTTACCACGATAGATGGAAACTTGGTGGTCCCGTCTCGAGCTACTGTTGCTATGGAGATGGCCGGCCTTGCTATTACTTCATCAGTTTATTTTCTGCTTTTATTAGCCTTTGCTTGAGTGCAAAAAGGTCGAAATCAGAAGAATGAGAAAGACTATCGAAAATTCATGTAGCCAGCCGTTCCTTCTGGGTCCTAAACTATGTGTATGCAAAATTTGTTAGAGATTGGTGGAACGGTGTAGATTTGTATACGGAACAAATCCACCCACCCACTCACCCACATACATACGTACATACATACATACATACATACATACAGACTTTCACTTTGATAAATAAAATAAGTATGTTATTAAATTATAAGTTGCTTATTGTTAATTCTTTTTATAGTAATTAAATATGTTATTAAATTACAAGAATTTTTTTCATGCCTATTTTGTTGCCTATTTTACACGTTAGTGCCTATTTACATGCCTATTTTGGCTATTTTAAGAGCCTATATTTCTGCCTATTTTAACTGTTTTTAGTGCCTATAATTCTCGTCTCTAATCATGGCACAACAGTATGTTGCCCCCAGAATTATGCAATCCGCATTGATCGTCAACTGGAATCGAGTCTGGAGGAATGTCTCCAATCGCATTCTTCCCAGCGCAGCGAAGGAAAGTTGGTATAAAGTAATCCATGACCTTATACCAACAAACAACAGACTCCATCGCATTCACATAGTGGAGACCGCCTTATGCACTTCTTGTTCCAATCAGGATACAATCCTGCACCGATTTACGCAGTGTGATCCGATTCGATCGACCTGGAACCGCTTCACCCGGGTCCTGAATAGCTTCTTGAACTGTTCTACTACCTACATCTCTCCTGAATGGGTGATCCGCCCAACATTTAGCCTTCAACCGCCCCAACTGAACAGTGCGGTAGTGTTACTCCTCGGTTGCTATGTGCACTATGTGCTGAAAACTACGGGGCCATATACAGAACTCGAAATGCTGTCCGAGGTAAGTGAGTGTGTCCTCACGAGCCTTCGCTGTACTACAAGAACTCGCCGGCTGGTGGACTATGCCCAGCAGCTCACCCGCATCATGTGAGTGTTTGTGTTTTGTGATAGTGATTGAACATTGAACATTAAGTAGACTAGTATAACTGTGATAAACTCATCCATATCCACGATTGTTATTCATCTACCACCTCACAATCACCTGTGTACCTTAAATATATCAAGACAATAAACAAGTTACCTTAAAAAAAGTGCAGTCTTCGGTGAAACGTCGGGAGCTAACATCCTGCCTGGACCACGGCCTACAAGCCCGGACAACTTGTACCGGTACATAGCTATGAACGCCTACCGTGAAAGCCTAAGCTGTTATAACAGCAACAAAGTTGAGTTGCCAATACCATTTTAATTAATCAATTCTACTAACTACAAGAATTTGTAATAGCATTGTCCGTGTAATAACCATCGACTGTAGTAAGCCGCTTCAAAATTTTGAATCAGTACTCAGCCTCAGGTAATTATTACCACCAGAGGCACAGTATTGTAAATATAGAACAATAGAGGCTTAGTTTGAAAACGGTCAACTCGCACGCGAAGCTAAAATAATAATAATATCGTATGGCCTCAGGTGCCGGGTGCGAGCATTGCTATTTGACACCCAGAGGGCAGCTTGCATGTCTAATTTTGTTGTTCCTTGAAGCACTATGAAAGTCAAGGAGGTTATATAGCTGAGCTCCTTGACATTATAGAGCTTTCTAGAAGAGAAAAGAGGAACTTTGTTCTGGTGGAAAATCCCGAGATTAATTTTGTCATTATGAACACGTCCTACTGAGTGAAAATGGGCTCTTTAACATGCCGACAGCGTATGACATGCGTGTCGTAATTTTTTCCGCATTTCAAAAATCGCTTACCATGGCCAGGAGCGAACCTGCAAGCTTGGAGTTAGTAATCCAACACGACAACCACTCACCCACCGTGGCAAGCTAAAGGTACCGTACATTTAACTTCCCAGGGCAAAATTGTGGTATTTTTTGGGTTTAATTTAAGGGGTTTGCACAATGCGGTCATACGTCCCCGTGTACTTGACTGTGTGTGGAATTTTATATGTAACCTGTATTATTGTGGGTGTGTGTATTTATGGTATATGTGAAGATTAGGAAGGAGGTGGCCGTGGTCTTCAATTCGGAACCATCCCTGCAATTTCCTGAAGGGGAAGTGGTAAACTACTTCCAGAATGGCTGGAGCGGGAATCGAACTCACTTCATCTCAGTTTTGCCTCACGAGGTTGAGCGCTCATATCACAAGTAAAGTCCTTGGCAGAGCCGAGAATCGAACCCGGACCTCCAGGGTGACATCCCGAAGAGCAAACCATGTTAACCATGCGCAATAATAACATTTGTTCCCGTAGCAACTTATTTTATCATTCAATACAACTATAAAATCTCCACACGAGAAAACTTGCATCGCGCTGAGTTGCTCATGACCTGACAGAAGTGGAACCGATACTCAGTAGTTCAACTCTACTCGCACCTCGGCCCCCTAGATGCTAGATTGCCACAAGTCAAAAAGGTCGAACATCAATTACCCTCGATTTTCCTTAATTCCACTCGGTCCTCCAAGGGACCCAAAAATGAGTTCCTCAACTCCGCTCAGGATTTAGCAAGGGGTCGGCAAAGTAGTTATCCCCAATGACGCAAACAAATATCATAAACCTCCTGCTCGCATACCAAGGGCCGGGTCAAACTCCTTCTGCAGTGTATGAGCGAATTTATGAATGCAGCTGATTTTTCCGTTCTAGGCTGGAAAACAGTAATTTCAGCATCCGCAGCTGATATCGAAAGTATTTTTTTAGATACAAAGTATACTCCTATTATTATCTAAATTTAATTGTATAACGTCTGACTAGTTTAAAAAACATACAAACATTTAATTATGCACATGTTAAAAACAATGCATAACATTTGTAGAAAATCATTTGATTTCAGAGAGCGTGACTGATGGCTTGGTGGTGTTCGCAAGACATTGTTGTGCCGCTCTGATATCAAGTCCGCTCATTAAATCAGGTATAAAGTGTTTGGCACATTTTAACTGATATGGCCGAAAATACAAGTGATTTAAAATTAATCATAATATTCATTTAAATAAGTCTGCCAAGTTTTCTACTTTCATTCAGAGGGCGGTTGAATACAATAAAATAAATAAATAAATAAACAAGATGTTCAGTAAAGAACATATAGCCTACTTTCTCCTAAATGCATGGGTATTGTTATTACTCTTTGTCCTTTTCAAGGAGTATGATTAAATGTTGGTTGTAGAAGCTTGTTGAAATACAACGTGCTATACGGATATTAAACATGAATATGAGGTGCCCTTTTGCTAGTGCTACCTCTGTAAAAATTTTCATTCAATTCGGTTTGACCGTGTTTGAATTGATATGGGGAATCAATTTGCACACATACATGGCCGCTATCTGCAAACTATTAGCCTGATGACATTGTAGTTCAGTAAAAAGATTCTTCCCACAAAAAGGTATGTTGTTGCAAAATTTGGTAGAGATCAAATGATTAGGTTGGTCGTAATTTGATTTAAGCCGTTCGCATTTAGGTGGCCGCCATTCCGTTTCCGTCAAGATGGCGGCGATATAAAACTTGACACTGAGGTGCCCTTTGCTAGTTCTACCTCTGTACCAAATTTCGTTCAATTCGGTTTCACCGTGATCGAATTGATAGGAGGGGACCGACATTCCGAGTACACACATTCACACACTCAAACACACATATACACACACACACACAGGCAGACACCCACTTTTTGGCCCTGTTGTTGTTGTTTGAGTCTTCAGCCTTTTGACTGGTTTGATGCAGCTCTCCATGCCTCCCTGTCCTGAGCTAAACGTTTCATCTCTACATAGCTACCACACCCTACATCCAAGGCAATCTGTTTAACATATTCTAACCTTGGTCTACCCCTACAGTTCTTGTCCTCGACCCTTCCTTCCATAACTAAGCTTGCTATTCCTGGGTGTCTTAGTATGTGTCCTACCAACCTATCTCTTCTCTTCATTAGCAGTCGCCAGAAACATCTCTCCTCTCCCACTCGCCTTAATACCTCTTCGTTTGTAACCCTATCTACCCATCTGATCTTCATCATTCTCCTGTAACACCACATTTCAAATGCTTCAATTCTCCTCTTTTCTGCTGCACCAATAGTCCAAGTTTCACTTCCATAGAGCGCCACACTCCAGACAAAGGCTTTCAAAAATGACTTCCTAATACCTAAATCCATATTCGATGTCAGGAGATTCCTTTTTTGTAGAAATGCTTTCCTTGCCTGAGCCAACCTACTTTTTATATCCTCTTTGCTTCGTCCATCACTGGTTATTCTGCTTCTTAGTAAAAGAAGTCTCCTACCTCCTTCAGCTTTTCACCTGCCAATTTGATCTCCATAGAGGTTTCTGATTTATTTCGGCTGCATTCCAGTATTTTTGTTTTACATTTATTAATTTTCATCATGAATTCTTTCCGTAGGACTGAGTCCATACCATTCAAAAACTCATTCAAATCCTCAGGCTTGTCGGCCAAGATGACGATGTCATCAGCAAATCTCAGAGTTGAAATTATTTCTCCTTGAATCTTCACTCCCACTTTACATTTTTCTCTAATTTCCTTCATTGCTTGTTCAATGTAAAGATTGAAAAGTATGGGTGATAAGTTGCAGCCTTGCCTTACACCTTTCTGAATACCAGCTTCTCTCTCATGTCCTTCAACTCGAATGACTGCTGTCTGGTTTCTGTATAGATTGTAGATCACCCTCCTATCCCTGTACTTTATTCCAATGGATTTCAAAATGTCAAACAATTTAGTCCAATCAACGTTATCAAAAGCCTTTTCCAAGTCTACAAAAGCCATGAACGTTCTCTTATCTTTCCTTATTCTACCTTCCAAAATCAGCCTAAGACTTAGTACAGCTTCCCTTGTTCCTACATTTCTCCTGAAACCAAATTGGTCTTCGCCCAACTCCGTTTCTATCTGGCTTTCAATCCTCTTGTAAATTATTCTAGACAGGATCTTTGAAGCATGAGTAATCAGGCTGATTGTACGGTAATCTTCACATCTGTCAGCTCCCACTTTCTTTGGAATAGGGATGATTACATTCTTCTTGAAATCAGGGGGTACCTCACCTGTCTCATAAATCCTACACACCAAGTGAAATAACCTGATCAGACCTTCATTTCCTATGCAGCGTAGCAACTCAATCGGTATATCATCTATGCCTGGTGCTTTGTTCCTGCTTAAGTCTTCCAAAGCTCTATCAAATTCTGATCTCAATATTAAATCTCCTTTCGCATCCTCATCAATTTCCTCCTCCCTTTCCATTACATGATTCTCAATCTCCTTTCCCTTATACAAACTCTCTATGTAAGCTTTCCATCTCTCAACCTTTTCTTCCCTATCTGTTAGAGGCTTTCCATTTTTGTCCTTAATATTACAGCACTTAGTCTTCTTTTCCCCAAAAGTATTCTTAATCCTTCGATAAGCTGTGTCTACTTTTCCTAATTTCAGACAATTTTCTATACCTGCACATTTCTCTTTCAACCATTCTTCTTTTGCTTCCTTGCACTTCTTGTTAACCTCATTTCTCAGACGTCTGTATTCTGCTTTCCCCTTTTCATCTCTTACATTCTTGTGTTTCCTCCTTTCATCCATCAATTCTAGTATATCCTGAGTGATCCACGGTTTTCTACCTATTCTTTCTTTCCTACCAATGTTTTCTTCTGCGGATTTTGTTATTTCATTCTTCAAAAGTGCCCATTCGTCTGCAATTGAAGTTTGTTTAGGGTTTTTCATTAGTCCTTCCTTTATACTCTTCTTGAATCTTTCGTTTACATCCTTCTCTTTCAATCTGTCTATTGCCCACCTTTTTGGCTTTTGACTTTTCTTCAGTTTCTTCAACTTTAATCTGCATTTCATTACAACCAGATTGTGGTCAGAGTTTATGTCAGCACCAGGATATGTTTTACAATCCAAAATCTGGTTTCGAAACCTCTGCTTGACCATAATGAAGTCGATTTGGTAACGCCCTGTATCTCCTGGTCTCATCCATGTGTATATTCTTCTATTGTGGTTATTGAATAAGGTGTTAGCTATGACCAACTCATGCTCGGTGCAGAATTCTACCAGCCTGCTTCCTCGATCATTCCTTTCACCTAATCCGAAACCTCCTACTATCTTCCCTTCTCTCCCTTTTCCTACCACAGCATTCCAGTCTCCCATTACTATAACATTCTCATCCCCCTTGATATACCTCAGAATTTCGTCTATTTCTTCGTAGACCTTTTCAACATCCTCATCATCAGCTTGACTGGTAGGCATATAGACTTGTACCACTGTGGTGCAGGTAGGTTTAGTATTGATTTTTGCTACAATAATCCGTTCACTATATTGCTCATAATATTCCACCCGCTGTCCAAGTTTCCTACTCAATATTAGGCCAACCCCTGCTTGGCCATTGTTTGATTTAGTGCTAATGACCCTATAGTCTCCTGACCAAAAGTCCTGTTCTTCCTGCCAGCGCATTTCACTAATCCCAACCAAATCCAACCTCAACCTATCCATTTCCCTTTCTAAGTTTTCTAACCTTCCACTTCCTAGCAGACTTCTAACATTCCACGCTCCGATCCGTAGAATGTCAGATTTCCTCTTTGTCACTTCTGTGATGTTAACCCCCTCTCGAGTAGTCCCCACCCGGAGATCCGAACGGGGGACTAGTTGACCTCCGGATTGAAATTTTACAAGGGAGGAGGCCATCATCACATGTAATAATGCTTAGAGAGGTGCATATCCTCGGGAATAGCATACGGCTGGAGTTTCCCGTTGCTTTCAGCCGTGCAGCAGGACGCAGTGTAGCCATTATTTGGCTTATATTATCAGTATCTTAACCGTCAATAAGACTAGTAAAGAATTGATTTATTCTGAAAGGCTGCTACTCCCTTTCAGAATAAGTAAAGAGCAATTCTTCTAACAAAAATACTAACCTTCTACCGTACTAACAATTAAATACCAAAATTCCACTAAAGAAAAAAATACTAAAGTTCCACCAACAACAAATACTACCACTAAAACAGTCTGTCACCAGGCACACTCACATGCATCCTCACACATCACAGTCTACTGAAACAATGAACTATAACTAATAAACAATGCAACTGCTACCAGACACACTCACACACCACAGTCTAATAGAACAATGACATATATCTAATAGACAAACTAACTACCTACTTACAACTAAAACTAACTACATACTTACTGTACTGTTATTTGAATTGACAATATTTACAAAATGCAATTTAGTCAGAAAATACAAAATACAAAAACAAACAAACCTAACCAGCGACTAACGCCCCAGTCCCCCTTGCTTGTGGTAGCCTACTAACAGTAATTTTCGGCCAGGCAGTAGGCCTACCTAACCTAGTAACAGACATAAATGTATATACAAAAAAAAAACCTAATCTGGGGATAACTGCCCAGGCCCCCTAGCTTGTGATACTAACAGGAGCATAATTCTATTTACATACCTGTTGCATTTAAAATCACTGCTTCCATCAGATTACAGTACCCACTTGAATTTTCCCACAAGCACACAAAGATTATTGATTCATGATTCTTATAGAATATATTTACACTTAAAGAACTTGACACTTTAGAAGACACTGACACTGCTGTTATGTCATTAAAACTACCATCATCTACTTTAACAAACAGGAGTTGTGTAGGACGGTTGATTTGGGAAAATTGTCGAAATGGTATCAGGGGTTAGTATGGCAATTTTCATAACCACAAATTTAGGTTCGAAATGTTTAAGTTAACAAATACAACTGTTTTAACTTCGAAAATGATCCCGGTGAATATTTCTCATCCACTTCTCTTTCAAAGATTTGTTTTCAGGAAATTTAAAAGTTGAAGTATCTTCAGCAGTATTAAATTTACAGGCAGGTACACAGTAATGACAATTAACAGCCAATGCTTCTCACATTACGTATCTTCGGCATTTATAATTATTCACAGTGCACTTCACTACTTAAGGTACACTATTACAATATATAACAGCTCGAAATCACTTGAAATATGCGACATTTGAACGAAATTCTCGCAGCAGACCCACTTAAATGTTGGTTGACCAAATGTAAACAATCCCCTAAGATTTCCGCCATTTTCTACGGTATCGATAGTGGCATTGCGGTCTGATTTATTGTAGTCGGTCTTGCCACATCCTACTTTCTCTCGGACTTTGTCGATACCTCGCGAACCAATGGTCGGATTTTAACAACTGAGGTGTCGTAGGACTTGGGGTGACGTCCTCTTTGCTACGGACCACTCGTTATATATATATAAAAAGTTTTTTTTGTTTTTGAAAGTAGGCGATATTTTCAAAACTAATCATGATAGAACGTTCTGCAATGGCTTAAACGAACGGGCTCTGTGTTCTTTATCGTTAGAACAAAAGTTTATGTATATTTTTCAAAAACGTTGAATGTTTAAATTGGCTATATTTTGGAAACTAGGAATTCTACAAAAATGTTTCTTTGACGTAAATGAACTGTCCCTACCCCCTCTACCCACAAAACGAGTTTCAAGTCTCTATGTCGAAAATAACAGTAGTGTGGCAAGAACAGTTCTACTCACTGTCGCGTGCGTGCTTGAATACGTATGGCTATGTTGGAATAGGGTTAGGTGAGAGAGAGAGAGAGGGGGGGGGGGTGAGGACTTGAGTTGAGTGAGGGGTCGTATAGATTGTACTTTTTTCGCTCTCTCTGATGGTGAGGTTATTTTTTAATCAATGAATTATAGGAAACAAATTTTGGGGTAAACATGTGCTTTTGTGATTGTTGCCGATATCTCTAGAACCCCTAAGGCTAGAACAAAAGTTGACATGTCATTATTTTAGTCGCGCTGCTCTCTTGACGAGGATGCCTGTGTCGAGTAGGAGGGAAAACCCATTTTGGCCCTGTGTAGATCTCATAAGTCTACTTTCATTTTTTTGCAAAAATCGAAATTGGGCTAAAAACACTTAACCTAAACATTCAGTTGACAGTAGATGTTCTTGTTATCACATCGGTTCACCTCGATCATGATAATTGTCTATCTGATATATGACATTGTCTAGTACTATACAATAACATATTGTACAAAGTTCTTTCATGGATTGTATTATGTGTTTTATGTTCGACCCTCACTATTATGTGTCAGAAAACGGTGTCATAATGATGGTCATTATAACACTTATTTTCATTATGATACAGTTTCTCCAGCCAATCAGAGCTCGTTCATTGACCAATTAGGTAACGATACCTTCGCGCATGCGCTCAAAATCCAACATGTCGGACATAAACACAACATCGAACTATAATAAATTACCGACATGGAATACGCACCGTCCATATGATCTCGTAAATAAACTGGCGAATATGAAACAAGAAATAGCACTGTACCTTAAAATCACCAACACTAATTTCTACACAGCGCATTCAAACGACTCCGGTGACAATATTACTGAGGGACGGCAGATGTAAACATATGGCTTGCATATGGCATTGCAAGCACACAGAGCGCATGCGTCGGTCGTTCAAAGATCTTGAAAGACAGAGAGATGTCTCGCGCTCGCTCTCCGATAACAAAATTCTTGTGGCTGACTCTCAACAGATATTTATGAATATTTATGTTAAAATATATAATAAAATTATAATTATCGTCGAACATAAACAGTCGTATGCAACTCGCCTATAATGGTAATTAAGACACTCGTATGGAAATTATAAAACTCGCATACGCTCGTTTTATAAAAAATACTCGTGTCTTAATTATAGCCATTATAGGCTCGTTGCATAATGTACTATTAATCAATAGTCTATAATAATAGACAGATACCACAACGAATGAGGTGTAGGCCTATTTCTGCAACGTAATATTGCCATTGACGAGACGTGGGAACGGGCATTCGAGCTTTAAGTGAATCTTCCGTCTATCGAATGGCCCCACTAAGGATCACCACGCCTAAAGAATGTGAGAAATGAATCCTCTAGGGTAAAATTCATGGTGATCATGGCATCCGACTTTTAAGGTGTTATCATTAGCCATGCCGTACATCAAGACCAAAATATCAATCCAGCGTATTTCCAACATATTCTCGACCACAACCTACGTCCAAATATGCGGCTAAAACGTCCACATTTTCACATTTGCTTGTTGTCATGTTACAGGAACAGTTGCTGGCTTGCTACAGAGATGGGGTTGGGAAGTATTGAAATATCCTCTGTATTCCCCAAACATGAGTTTTAGAGGCTATGAATGTTTCAAAGGCTACAAGAACCACTTTGTGCCAAAAGGTTTCCATATATTGTATCAGTCCATCAGACAGGAACAACCTAGCAAATGGCATTCAACGGTTACCACGGATTTGGCGAAAGGTACAGGACCATGCTGGTGATTATATTGAAGGGATGTAAATTTAGTTTTAGCCTATTTTCATTTTATGAAAAAATAGGCTTATGAGATCACCTTTTGTCCGTGTGTGTGTGTGATGGTGTGTGTGAGTGGGTGTGTCCCTAATAACTTCTAAACTGCTCGAGCGATTACAATGAAACTCGGTAAGATCATAGCACCATTCTGGCCGACCCCGACCGTTTCCTTCAAATTTTATTTTGTCTCACGAATCCAACATGGCGGCTGTGTGAAATATTTCACCAGCATTCAGTATCTCCGAAACTATTACCGATATCGCCCTGAAATTGTATACGGTGATAAAGGGCACTACTAGAAGTTCATCTATGAGACTTTCAAAAACCTGGTAACTACAAAACCAACATGGCGGCCAAGCGAAGTTGAGGCTTTTAAATAGACTTTTCTCTCGATTTAACTATCCAAAAGTAATGAAACTTGGTACAGCAAATGTTTATACAAATATTGCACTGGAGTCTAATTTAGTTCAATTGTTTGCATAACCTCAAAATGGCGGTTGTGTGAAATATTTCACTGACATTCTATATCTCCAAATCTATTATAGATAACACCCTGAAATTTTGTACGGTTATAAAGGGTACTGATGTAAGTTTATCTGTGTAACTTTCATAAACCTCTAAAGTACAAGACGAATATGGCGGCCAAGCGGAGTTGAAACATTTTAATAGACTTTTCTCGGGATTTAACTCTCTGAGCGCAGCGAAATGTGGTAGACTACAGTAAATGATTATAATTATTGTAATGCACTGGCATCTAATTTAGTTCAATTGTTTACATAACCTCAAGACAGTGGCTGTGCGAAATTTTAAAATGATTTTTTTATTTCTTGGGTCGTAATAATGCGATCGAAGTAAAAGTTTAATAATGAACCTAGGCAATAATTTTCCTTGAATGGTACATAACTCTATGGCCTATACATATAACAATCCAAAATGGCGAGCATCCGAAATATTTAGACGGTTCTCAATATCAACAAATCATTTACAGCAATCAAACTGAATTTTTGTATGTTCATTGAGGCTATGAACATATGTTCACCTATAGGACTTCCAGTAACCAGGTGATCACATATCCAACATGGCGGCGACGCGAAATATCAATATTTAATACGACGTTTCTCGCGATTTAACCATCCTAGTGCAGTGAAACGTTGCACGTTAAATGCAAATGTTAATCCACTGGCACCTAATTTAATTCAATTGTTTGCATAATCACAAGATGGCAGCTGTGCGAAATTTTAAAATATCGTTTTCACTTCTTGTGTTCTAATCATGCGATTGAAGTTTGAATACCACACGTACACAATAATCTTAATGTAATAGTACATAAATAAAAATCCAACCTGGCGACCATCTGAAATATTTAGACAGTTCTCAATATCTAAGAATCTATCACAACCTTCAAACTGAAATTTTGTATGTTGATAGAGGCAATTAACATGAGTAGGATATATGAAAATAGGCTGTATAGTTCTTCACGGAACTACTTGTTTAACCTTTTAACAGCTGAGTTTCTTAATTCGCATTTAAAAGGATTTGTATTAGTCAAGATGTTTAACTTATTAGGGATGGGGTGTTAGACTTAAAACCAAATGTCAAAAGGTTTTGGGTCGTTATAAATCTAAATGAAATACAAAATCCTACGTTTATATAATATATTATTTAGAGGGGAATCAAAATGAATTAGGCTTGCATCACCTCCATACCAGGTAAAGGGAGCAAAATAATAGCATTTCCTAACATAAGCAGGCATGTAATATTTGTTGCTCCTTACTAGTACAAATATTGGTATTCTTTGATCCATAATCACAACGTGGTGAGAAGAATTTGCTTGTTTACATCTTAGATGAACTCTACCTGCAGAGTTCGATTCCCGGTCAATGCATGTGAGATTTTCGATGTGAAATGCCATGTCCTGCGGTTCGGATTCCACGTAAAACGGAGGTCCTGTGGCTTATGATCGCGAGATTAACGGTCACGTTAAACTACAAGCTTCCTTCCTTCCTTTTCTACCTGCAGAGGACAGACGACTACAAAATGCTCTGTTCGTTACTTCAGAAAGCAAAAGTCCAAACTGAAGTAGTACTACATAATGCCAAACAAATGGCAGAACATGCCAGAGATTGACTCGGCACTTGAAAGTGAATGGGGGAATATTTTTTATAAAAGTTTATTCTACCACGCTTATAGACGGGCGAAGCACTCAACGGGTTAATGTAAGTTCAATAATATGTTCGTACTGTGTGTGTGTTGCCACTACAGTACTTTATTTACAACCCTCGTATTAAGTACCATTATCTTACAAGTACTTGTGTTTATGTTTCAGGTAAGTGGTGTTATCCGATACAGTGACTACAAACTGGCAGTTGGAGTAAGTACTGCATGGCGCATTGCAGGTATATTCTCACATCTTCTTGTGTTTGCTTTATTTGGGTCCCAAAGTTGTTTCTTTATTTGGTGTCATGGCACTTCGTTCTTAGCACACTCGTGTACTTGAGTGTGTGTAATGTTTTGTTATGGTAACCTGTGATATTTATTTATTGATTGTAGCATTGAGTGTTCCTTTATTTATTAGGGTTCGGGGTTGGTGTAGTTGCTCCAGGATTTGAAATGAGGTTATATTTATCGTATGACATACAGACAACAAGCATGCAAGATAAATATATACACACATAAACATTGACATATACATATTTACAGCGTCACGTGACAAGGCAGGCTCATATCTTTAAATCTAAATTCTGTATCCATTGCAGTGCTGCAGGTTTTGCCAGCAGGAAGTCAGACCGATCACCCTGATATGCTCTTCTATGGCATTCGTGAACAATGTGGTGAACTGACTGTGAAGGAGCACCGCAGTCACATTGGGGAGAAGGAATTTTACCCCATTTGAAGAGTGATTCAGCACAGACCCCGTGGTTAGTCCGGATCCTATTGAGGGCAGTCCACGTTCCTCTTGGCAGGTCAAAACCTGGTGCAGCGCTATCTCCATTTAAGTCACTCCAAGCGTCAAGGTTGATGTTGGTGCTCCATTCATTTCTCCATTGGATATTCGGCTTAAAATTGTTGCCTGTGAGATCTCTAGCATATTTGATGGGTGGATGTCTAGATTTCAGTCGGTTTCTATTCAGATCAGGGATGTCGCAGTGAATAGGAAGAGCTGGATTACTCATCATTTTCTTATACTCTCGGATCAGGGCAGCTTTCCTGCGTAGGTCAGGAGGCATGATGTTGCTGAGGACAGGAAGCCAATAAGTCGGCGTAGATCTAATAAGGCCACTGATCAGTCTCATGGTGTTATTGAGTTGGGTATTAATTATCTTTACATGGGGGCTGTTCAGCCAAACTGGAGCACAATATTCAGCAACGGAGAAGACAAGACCTAATGCAGAACACCTCAGAGTTGTAGCAGAAGCTCCCCAAGTAGTTCCACAAAGCTTCTGCAGGATATTATTCCGGCTTCTAATTTTGGCGGCTGTATTTTCAAGATGTTTTTTAAAAGATAATGTGCGATCCAGAGTGACACCTAAATATTTAGGGTGTTTATTATTTCTCAGCACAGAACCTTGAAGCGATAAATGAACTGCACTATCAGCCATTCTGTTGTTTAAGTAGAAACATGATACTTCGGTTTTTGTTGCACTTGGTTGGAGCCTCCATTTGTGGAAATAACTTTCAAGCCTAGCAACGTCATCATTGAGCACATTCTCCATGACACTGATGTCCTTGTGCCTTATAGCCAAAGCTATATCATCAGCATAACAAAACTTTCTGGACTGAGTATCTGGTAGATCAGAGAGATACAGATTGAAGAGAAGGGGAGACAGCACTGAACCTTGTGGGAGCCCGTTGTTCAGCTTTTTTTGTCTGCTCATTCTTTTTCCTAGAATGACTTGGAAAAGTCTGTTACTGAGCATGTTACCAATACGTTGCACGGTAGTTTCGCAAGGTATTATTCGAGACAGTTTATAGAGTAACCCCTCTCTCCATACTGTATCATAAGCGGCAGACAGATCGAGAAACACAACAGAAGTTTTCAGCTGGAGTTGAAAACCAGACTCGATATGCGATGTAAGAGCAAGGACTTGATCACAACAACTGCGATTAGGTTTAAAACCTGGCTCACACGCCGCTGGCTCGCTCGCTTCGCTCGCGCAGCCAGCGGCTACTTTAAATGATTAGAAGCCATTCTGTTCCACAGGAATGTGTTCTAAGATAGTCGGACTGATTCTGTTATAAATTAGTCTTTCAAGAAGTTTGTAGCAACAGCTCAGAAATGCTATAGGCCTGTAGCTTTGGGGAGCGTGTTTTGGCTTACCAGGTTTCAAAACAGCTATAATTTTAGTTTTCTTGAACTGATTTGGGAGGATCCCTGTGTTTAGAATATCACTGAAAAATCGAGCAAGCCATTTTCGAGCATTTTGGCCCAGATTTAACAGAAACTCAGGATGAATGCCATCAAATCCGGGGGCTTTCCCATGTTTGATGTCTTTTATAGCCACATTGACTTCTTCAAGGGTGAATACTTCGGAGTAAGACGAAGTTGATGGAAGTGATGCTTTTATTTTTTGAAGTTCCTTTTCAGCATTCGAGTATGGTCTTTATCTTGTGCAACCATAGAAGTCGATACAATGTGGCTGGCAATGTAATGAGGCATAATGCTAGGTTGCTCTCTTTGACCTATAGAAATTCCTCCAAGCTTCCTTAGCAGACTCCAGGCTTTTCTGCTTGAGTGTTGAAAATTCAACTCCTCAACAGTCTCTGTCCATTTTTGCTTGCGTGTTGCATCCAAACTATGTAATAGCTCATCAGCCACTACATGATTACCTGTTTTCATAAATTCATTATAAAGAGCATCACTTTGTTCATTCCAACCCGGAACATATTCCTTTCTATACCCTCTCGGAATATATTTCTTGGCTATTGAAGTAACTAACCCAACAAACCTGTTGTAACTCATGCTTCTCGCAGGAATCCATCTGATACATTTGTCTATTTCACTAGTAAATTTTGTCCAATTAGCTTTATTGAAGTTCCATCGAGGGCGAAGGAATGAAGTTATGAGTGGGATAGACAACCCTATCTCTATAAGTACTAGTCTCTGCTGACTGCGGGGAAAATCACCCAATATTCGTCTTAAAGTTGCAAGAGGTTGATCCTTGTTGTCACAAGTCACAAAACACAGATCTGGATTATATTCACTATCCATGAATTTTAAGAAGTGAGTATGGGGTAACCCTGGGACATACTACGTTAAGTGAACTACTGTCAGCGATGGGATTCGATTCTTGGACCCCCAAATTCTAGCTACCGAGGTCAGCCTTCAGTATATCTTCCTTCGGAGGGGAAGTAAAGCTGGCGGTCCCATGTCGTAGATTTATGGCATGTAGAAGAACCTTCATTCATTCCATTCCTGACCCGGTTGGAGACTGGAAGCAGGCTGTGGATTTTCATTTTTCCATAAGAACCTTCCACTAATTACACTTGTGTGAAGGTAAATTTGTAGGTTATATTTTGTTGAAACGCTCTATCACAGTTCCAACATTCACCACTTGAAATTGAACGTAACTTGTAGCTCACTCCATGGGTGTCCGCTTGAAGCAGCTACAGCCTCTGGTGAGCCGAACATGTCCTCGGACACTCCCGGTATTAAAATCCATACTCTAAATAAATATAAATAAGATAGATGAGGAAATCACACTCATATGGGTCTTTGCTTTATGTTTTCCACGACTATTTACTAGTATAAATGCCTGGAATTTCATTTTTTGTATCCCCTTAGGGGCAACATTTTGGCACCCTGGCGTCTCTAAAAGCCAGGGTAGTTAAAAAGGACGCAATACCAATAACATTATTATTATTATTATTATTATTATTATTATTATTATCATTTTCTGTGTAGATAGCCCAAATTCATTTGGAGAAGATATGCAATCATTACTACAGAATGTTTTACTAGCAGCCTGACCAACATGTACACGAAGTTTCATTACGATCATGGGATTAATGTTCGCGAGATTCCCTTCTTAATCTTGCCAGCCGATAGATCACGAGTGACCATCGCCGTGTACTACGGTGATGATTGTACTTTTCGGGTCTGCAAGAGTTCATGAAAGACAGCGATCGTCCAACGAGGGGCAGGGTAGTGATTCGTACGACGGGTGTTGGAATTAGTCAAAAGTTTTCAAAATTGTAGGAACTAAAATTATCGTAATCTATAAAATATGTATTAAACTATGAATCCCAAAACAATTTATACACAACATTTTCAATCCATCGAACTAAACTATTGGGTAGTTTACAATGGATCTGTGTCATACCTAGGTATAGTCAATTTCAGATTTGTATTTCAATGAATAACAATTTCTTTCATCCTTGATGGCTCATTTAAAAATAGCATATAGTAAATGAATAAATAAATAAATAAATACATAAATAAATAAATACATTAATATTACAGGGTGTCTCAAAAATGTACTAACACTTTGAATGACTATAAAAGGATTATTTACGTACATAGAGACAAGTTTAAGGGCTTAAATTATAGAAGAGACATGTAATTAAAGACTCATATTTGCAAATGTATCACCGTCAGTGTCCAGGAGTTCGACAATCCGCCACCAACGCCCCGGACCATTGCTCGCATCAGAGATAAATTTGAATCAGATGGAACCGTTCACAACGTTAACAAGAAACGTTCTGGACGACCACGGACATCCACCAGTCCTAGAAAAGAAGAACACAGGTGCAGGAAGCCCTCACTCGATCCCCACCGAAATCACTATGACAAACGGCACGAGAGAAACACATCTCAAAAGATAGCGTCCATCTCATCATGAAGCGTCTGCACTGGAAATCCTACATTCCAACACGAAATTGGAAATTGACAGTCAATGTCACGAAATTCCAAATGAACTTTGTCGTAACGTTTGCGAATCCATTTCTTCGCATTATCAGCCTTTTCTGAACACTGACGGTCGTCGGTTTGAACATTTGCGAACATGAGTCTTTAAATACATGTCTCCTCTATAATTGAAACCCTTAAACTTGTCTCCATGTTCATACATTATCATCTTATAGTCATTCAAAGTGTTAGTACATTTTTTGAGACACCCTGTATATAGGTAAGCAAATAAGTACATAAATAAATAAATAAAGGAATAAATAAATACATTAATAAATAAATAACTTCAAAATTCGTCTGTATAAAACTCTGATCCAACCCGTTGTACTATATGGATGTGAGACATGGCGCATCCGAAAACAGGACTTTCATAAACTACTCGTATTTGAGAGAAAAGTTCTTCGGTAGATCTTCGGACTGGTGAGGGATGTACACACGGGTGAATGGAGAATTAGACACAACCATGAAGTAGAAGACCTGTACCATGATACCAACATTGCTGGAACCATCAAAACCATGAAGACTGCAGTGGGCTGAACATGTAGCCCGGATGGAAGACCACCGATGGCCACGGAAGCTACTGGATTTCATCCCCACAGGAAGAAGACCACCAGGTAGACCAAGAAAGCGGTGGAGTAATGGACTCCATGATGATCTGCAACAGGCAGCGATACGTGTGGACAGTTGGCGGGTGTCAGCTAGGGATAGGAGACGATGGAGAAGGAAACTTGTAGCAGCGCGCGGTCCACTGGGCCTGATCGCGTAGAAGAAGAAGAAGAATTAATAAATACATTAATAAATACATATATGTAGAAATTAATTAATTAGTTGACACGTAAATAAAATAAATAAATACCGGTAGATAAATAAATCTTCTTTCCCTTTCGGCTTTTCCCAATTAATTGGGGTCGCCGGAGCCAACCAGGCTCATTTCGGTTTTGGCCGGGGATTTAAGGCTGGATGCCCTTCCTGACACCACGTGATTTTCCAGGTGAAAATTCCACCCCGCTGTCACCGGGATTCGAACCCCGGCCGTCCGGGTGAAAGACGAGAAGCGAAGCCACTGCGCCATCACGCTCCCACCGGTAGATAAATAAATAAATGTAATAATCCTATTATTGATGTTTTAAAGGGGTCTGGGATGATATGCTATAAACGTCTAAGTGGTGGGTGGTTATTAAGACCAGATGCCCTTCCTGACCCCAACCTCCTGAGAGGAGTTAATGAGAGATGAAATGAATGAAGATGAATGAAACTGGGTAAGGAGTTGAAGGAAGCGGCCGTGGACTATTACAATGTACCTGTAGATACCTGTAGTTGAAAATGGAAAACCACGGAAAACTATTTCAAAGAAGGCCGGCATTGGGGCTTGAACCCACGACGGGGTCCGCAGATTGCCTGGTCCCATGAAAAACAGTCCCGACGTGAAACAATCACCGATATTCACGACGCGGTTCAATCCTCTAAGCCTAGATAATAAACTAGACACCGGCCGCGAAAGTCTATGATCTAAATTAACAAGATGTTCAATAAAGAACATATAGCCTACTTTCTCCTAAATGCGTGGGTATTGTTATAACTCTTTGTCCTTTTCAAGGAGTATGATTGAATGTTGGTTGTAGTAGCTTGTTGAAATACAACGTGCTATAGGGATATTAAACATGAATATGAGGTGCCCTTTGCTAGTGCTACCTCTGTACCAAATTTCGTTCAATTCGGTTTCACCGTGTTTGAATTGATAGGGGGAATCGATTTGCACACATACTTGGCCACCATCTGCAAACTATTAGGCTGATGTTCTTGCAGTTTGGTCTGAATATGTTTCCCACATAAAGATATGGTGTTGCAAAATTTGGTAGAGACTAGATTATTAGGTTGGTCATAATTACATTTTAGCTTTTAACATTTGGGTGGCCGCGATTACGTTTCCGTCAAGATAGCGGTGATATAAAACATGACACTGAGGTGCCCTTGGCTAGTGCTACCTCTGTACCAAATTTCATTCCATTCGGTTTCACCGTGTTCGAATTGATAAGGGGAATCGATTTTCACACAAAGATGGCCGCCATCCGCAAACTATTACGCTGATGACCTATTAGTTTGGTCAAAGGATGCACCCTCCATAAAGGTATGTTGTTGCTCAATTTGCTAGAGATCGGATGATTAGGCTAATCGTAATTTGATTTAAGCTTTGAACATTTGTGTGGCCGCCATTACGTTTCTGTCAATATGGCGGCGATATAAATCATGACACTGAGATGCCCTTTGCTAGTGCTATCTCTGTACCAAATTTCGTTCCATTCGGTTTCACCGTGTTTGAATTAATAGGGAGAATCGATTTTGACACAAAGATGACCGCCTTCCGCAAACTATTAGGCGAATGACCTATTAGATTGGTCAAAGGATGCTCCCTCCATAAAGGTATGTAGTTGCAAAATTTGGTAGAGATCGGATGATTAGGTTAATCGTAATTTGATTTAAGCTTTGAACATTCGTGTGGCCGCCATTACGTTTCAGTCAAGATGGTGGCGATATAAAACATGACACTGAGGTGCCCTTTGCTAGTGCTACCTCTGTACCAAATTTCGTTCCATTTGGTTTCACCGTGTTTGAATTAATAGGGGGAATTGATTTTCACACAAAGATGGCCGCCATCCGCAAACTATTAGGCAAATGACCTAGTTATTTGGTCAAAGGATGCTTCCTCTATAAAGGTATGTTGTTGCAAAATTTGGTAGAGATCGGATGATTAGGTTAATCGTAATTTGATTTAAGCTTTGAACATTTGTGTGGCCGCCATTACGTTTCCGTCAAGATGGCGGCGATATAAAACATGACACTGAGGTGCCTTTTGTTAGTACTACCTCTGTACCAAATTTCGTTCCATTCGGTTGCATCGTGTTCGAATTAATAGGGGGAATCGATTTTCACACAAAGATGGCCGCCATCCGCAAACTATTACGCTGATGACTTATTAGTTCGGTCAGAGGATGCTCCCCCAATAAAGGTATGTTGTTGCCAAATTTGGTAGAGATCGGATGATTAGGTTAGTCGTAATTTGATTTAAGCTTTGAACATTTGTGTGGCCGCCATTACGTTTCCGTCAAGATGGCGGCGATATAAAACATGACACTGAGGTGTCCTTTGCTAGTGCTACCTTTGTACCAAATTTCGTTCAATTCGCATTCACCGTGTTCGAATTGATAGGGGGGGACAGACATTCAGAGTACACACACTCACACACACACATACACACACACAGACAGACACACTTTTTTCGTCCTGTGTTGATCTCATAAGTCTACTTTCATTTTTTGCAAAAATCGAAAGTAGGCTAAAAACAAAATAAATTAAAAAATAAAGTTTCGACAAAAATCTAAGTAAAATTAAAGTATGAAAATAACATCATACATAAATACTGAGCTATGTTTTAAATGTTTGCCTGTATTATCGTAAACGACAGCCCATAGATATACATTTCAAATTCATCCCTCTCGCCTAAGTTATTCCTGAACATTTACATAATTGATAAAATCCCTCGGCCTTAGATTTGCGATATTATCCACCGCCTCTCCAGGTATCTTAACTTCTTGTTTAGTTCAACAGCAATAATTTGTCCACACAGTTTCGTCTCACCCCTCCAGTAAAATAGTCTCCAAGTGTAATTCCTCTCAGTTAAATACAGTTTGTTTCTGAAATGTCACTTGATAAATTCCTACTATTGTGCTCCTCTCCACCACTTGTTATGTGACAGCCGTGATTTGTATTCCTTTCTACTCGAGAATTACGCATACATCCTGGTGATCTTAAAATGATAAAATCGCTTACAAGGACATTAATCTTTAGATTGATAGGGCTAGCTTTATTCAATTAGCGAGCACGCAGCCAGCGGGATGTGACTAATTAAGAGAATTAATTATAACCAGCGCTGGGTGCATTGTCCTTGTTTGAGTGAGGTTGTCTTCATGTCCGCCGCCTGTTTGTGGCGCTGTCGCCACAGAACAATGGTTTCAGTCTTCTGGAAGATACTTCTCTCACTTGCGTTTCGTTGACAAGTGATGTGAAGACATTCACTGGCCGAGGGATTCTATAAAGGGAATTGTTGAAAGTATATGAGTTGTGTATCTATGTGTAAATGTGCTTAAGCATTAAAGGAACAGCTGTTGAGAAAGAACTAAGAGCACAGTCGGGATTCGAACCCAAGGGGAGCAATTCACTAAGTCACATTCCTGTTTAAAAGAACGGCTCAGACCTAATTTTATCTGACTAGAGAGGGTTGCAAACAATAGATTTATTTTTTATACAAATTGTACGAATTAGGAATTTCAGAAATACTTTGTATTTAAGTTTCAGGGTGCTATCGACAAAGCGGTTCGTCACCGATTCTCCCACGTGGTGGTACTAATGAACGGTTGTTGAGGAGACACGGTTGGTAGCCCCGTGGTTCATCTGGGTAGACAGTTGCTCTACAGTTGCAAGTGTATATGTCCGTACTGAGTGAGGGAATGGTATCAGGAAGGCAGTTGATATGCACTTTGAAAACAAAAGAAGAGAGGACTTCCATATTAATAAAGGAGCAATATTGATTGTTTCGCTATTGGTCAAGAAACAGTATTTGGAAAAGGGAAGATTGTAGTTTTACGTGACCGTGAATCTTGTGATTATGAGCCACGGGACCTCCTTTTTACGTGGAATCCGAACCACAGGCCATGGCATTTCACTTGGAAAATCTCACATGCATTGACCGGGAATCGAACCCGGACCGCCTTGGTGAGAGGCATACAGCTAGACCGCTGAGCCACCACGCCCCTCAAAACAGTATTTGTGTACATTTCTTATTTGTTCATGGCTTTTCATCTAAATGTTAGCTTGCCACGGTGGGTGAGTGGATATCGTGTCGGTCTACTAACCCCAAGATTGCAGGTTCGCTCCTGGCCGTGGTAAGTGATTTTTGAAAGGCGCATGTCATACGTTGTTGGCATGTTAAAGAACCCATTTGAATTCAGCAGGCCGTGTTCATAATGGCAAAATTAATCTCGGGAGTTTCCGCCAACACAAAGTTCCTAATTTCTCTACTAGAAAGCGCTATAGTGTTCAAGGATCTTAGCTATCTAACATCTAACCTCCTTGACATTCATAGTCAAGGAACAACGAAATTCGACATGCAAGCTACCCTCTGGGTGTCAAATAACAAAGCTTGCACCCGGCACACGAGGCCATACGATATTATTATTATTATCCACTTCTCGCCTGTTTGTCTCCGGGAATCAGTTAAACTCACTTCCGTTCGACACGCTTTATATACCCTCCACTGCTGGTGCTGCCACCTGCCGTCCGTGGGGGTTATTGCACGTTCACGAGGCGGTGGTCACATTAATGTGACTGGACAGTGTATTATTATACAGTAACTAACGGACCCGTGCAAGAACTCTCGCATGTGTATAAACCACCCGCCTGGCTTTCCTGTTATGCGGGCTTCTATAAATATGGTAATTGTTTAAACGCACTGATTATACAATTGTGGGTTGTGCGTGCCCCCATGTGTACAGACTACCCGCTCGGCCCTAGTGCTATGCGGGCTGTACGTTAAAGAGATTTGCCAGGGGCTATCGTATTGTTTATTTGTTTAAAATCACTTTATAAACAAATACAAATATTTCCGTTGACTTTTCAAGAAATGCAAGATTTTTCCTGTACTATTGACACGATTTGGAAGATTTTGGTACAAACCACACCTTCTAACTCCCTCTGGTTTAGGAGCTTGAAATTTGTGAAACACACACCCTAGCGAATTTTATAATAAGTTTGTTGTCCCTGAGTCTCTGACAGTGTGTTTCTTGTTACATTTATTTAAGTTATATGGGTAAGTCATGACCAAATCAGAAATGATAGGTATTGCTTTGTGATTACGTAACAAGAGGGAAGAGAGGGAATCTATCAAAAAGGATTCACTGCACATAATATCCACATATTATGACTCCTAAGTGCATGAATTCATTCTGACTGAGCAATAATCCTTCAGATATGACATAATTTATTATAATTAATACATTGCCATGACAATTGGAAGATTAAAAGTGGTAAGGGGAATTCTCTCATTTCCATGAAGGCAAAGAAGATTGGGAGAGGACTAATTAATTTCTTCTTGATGTAATTGAGTACTTTTATATGAAAAGCAGAGTATTTTTAATTAAATTAATTTTTATTAAAACTTGCAAGAGACGTCCTTCCATGTTAGATCTGAAGTTTCTTTCTCAGGACACATCGCAGTTTTATTCACGAGGGGACATTGTAGACCGTACATGGTACTCATCTTCAGGAGAGGAAATTATATGCATGAAGGACGAGTGTATAGCTTCAAGAGGTGCGGCAGGAGCATACCCCTCTTCAATCACTTACTTCACAACTCTATACTCATTTGGAGAGAACTCAAGATGAAGCAGAGTACTGCTGCTCTCGTAAAGAAGGGGACAGAATTTCTGTTTCTAGTAAAACCACGACAGTTTATGAGCTGCTGTTCTCCATGCTGCCAAAAATATTCGTCAATTGCATTTTAATGAGCGAATCAGCAGAAAAAGATAATAATGAACTAATTGGCAGTCAAATACCAAGTCTCATATCAAGTAAGGCTCATCAGCTTGTGATGGCACAAAGTAAGCCTGCTAGGTTTGTGCTCAACGATTTTAATCCTAGAGGTAGTGTAACTCGAATGATAGAAAAACTAGAGTGGGAATAATAATAATAATAATAATAATGTTATTTGTTTTACACTAAGCCTCGTGAGGTATAATTGAAAACAGGAAGGTTCGATTCCCATATCAGGCTTCCTACAAGTGGTTTTCCATAGTTTCCCCCACTTCTACTCCAGGCAAATGCCGGGATGGTACCTAAATGAAGGCCATGGCCATCTCCTTCCCCAAATCATAGTCTAAATTGCAAATACACACAGTAATACGTCCACCACAAAAACACAGGTTATCACACAAACGTACAGAGGTTTACATGATTAAGATGTCGGAAAACACTTAAACTGAAACAACAACAACAACAACATCAATAGGCGACAAAAATCACGGCGCACATCTCATACGTTGTTGGCATGTTAAAGACCCCATTTGAATTCAGTAAACCGTGTTGATAATGGCAAAATTAATCTTGGGATTTTCCGCCAAAACAAAGTTCCTCCATTCTCTACTAGAAAGCACCATAGTGTCAAGGGGCTTAGATATTGTATGGGTTTTTGTGTGTGCCCTATACAATGCTGTGTTTCAGGGGGTGTGAATTGGTGTAATGGGGGGGATGTTTGGATTCGTGTAGAGCGGGTAGTATGAGATTGAGCTGTCTAGGGGCGTAGACGTAGCTCTAAAGGAGAGCACCCAAGTGTTCAGAGTGATGGGATAGCTCGGGGGTGTGTTGGCAGTGGAAAGGTTTTAGGAGATAGTAATCTAAAGTGCTACGGCGCTGCTTAACTTGCAGATAGCACGTGAAGGCTAGAGGAGGCTCAGCAAATACGCAGATGCTAGCTCCTTGGTGGTGCGCTAATCGTCTATTCAGCTGCATCCTTAAGACAAGTGAACAATTAATACTGGCAGATCCTACTTGGATAAGGTTTAGGGATAGGATCTAATTAACTAAGTAAATAAGCTAAAAGACCAGTGCTAGAGACTAGTGATTTTAATAGATACCTCTAGGAAGAAGTGTTAATAACTCTCAGAACAGCTTTAGTGCAAGAGATGCGTCACAATACAAGTCAAGGGGTTGGAAGTGTGGAGATGTGTGTGAGGGAAGATACTCGCTAATACACTCACCCGGATGGCAGCCCGACGTGGAGTCGCTCTTCAAAGCTTTGGCACTACAAGGCTCCCGAGGTGTGTGCGCCTGCTGGTTTTATAGTTTCGTGGGGCACTGCGTTTGTAGAATTGCACATTCCAATCGGGTCGGTACATTTAGAGGGGTCGATTGAGTTCAACAGGAATCTCACCGAGGTTAAGGTAGTTCAGAGATTGTATGAAATGTGTTAGGAAATATCTGAGTACTTGGGTACGAAAGTATGAGGTAGGGGATGGTGGTTGTTTCCACCCCTGGGGTTGTAGTGTATAGGGGGTGTATCCCTACGGATACAACAATATCTAACATCCTTGACTTTCAAAGTGTTCCAACGAACGACAAAATTCGACATGCAAGCTGCCCTCTGGGCGTCAAATAACAAAGTTAGCACCTGGCACCCGAGGTCATACGATATTATTATTATTATTAATATTACATCAATAGTTAGGGATAATGATTCAAGTTTAACGAGAATTGTTTTCGCTTGACATTATGGCAGATACCATGTAACATAATAAATGGTTCAGCTCATGTGTTAAATAATGAGTTGAGGACATTGGATGGCTTTGATCCGTTTATAAACTCCAAGTTTGTTGCTCAGAGCTTTGTAGACGTGCAAGGGAAGCAGTTAGGAGATCAAAGTAAGGGATATATCACTTCGCTGCACAGTGACAGGACCTCAAGCCTTAGAAATACATGGCAACAAGATTTAACATCATGCTGTGGCTAATCTTATATATAAAAGTGAAAGTCTGTATGTATGTATGTGGGTATGTATGTACATTTGTTCCGTATACAAATCTACACCGTTCCACCAATCTCAACCAAATTGTGCATACACATAGTTTAGGACACTGAAGGAACGGCTGGCTACATGGATTTTCGATAGTCTTTCTCATTCTTCTGATATCGGCCTATTTGCACTAGAGTAAAGGCTAATAAATTCAGAAAATTAACTTATGAAGGAACGGCAAGGCCGGCCATCTCTATGGCAACAGTAGCACAAGACGGGTCCACCAAGTTTCATTCTATCTCGCTAAGAGGCCATGCCTCTCAATTTTCTCAACGGCAACTCTACCTCAAGAAGTGATCACCAGGTTTCCACCTGTCTCTGTAAGGGGCCATGCTACTCCATTTTCTTCACGACTACAGTCAAGACGTAAACACCAGGTCATGGGCCTCCATTTTCTATCCAAACCACATTAGGAATCTGAACGCCTCAACAATCTGAATACGTAGTTTTTTAGCCTATTTTCAATTTTGAAAAAATAGGCTTATGAGATCACCTTTTGTCCGTGTGTGTGTGTGCGTGTGTGTGTGTGTGTGTGAGGTGTGTGTGTGTGTGTCCCTAATAAATTCTAAACGGCTGGAGCGATTTAAATGAAACTCGGTAAGTTCATAGCACTATTCCGGACGACCCCGACCGTGCCCTTCAAATTTTGTTACGTCTCACCAATCCAGCATGGCGGCTGTGCGAAATATTTCACCAGCATTCAATATCTCCGAAACTATTCCCGATATCAACCTGGAATTTTTACGGGGATAAAGGGAACTAATAGAAGTTCATCTATGTGGCCTTTGAAAAACTGGAAAATACCAAACCAACATGGCGGCCACGCGAATTTGCGACTTATAAATAGACGTTTCTCGCAATTTAACCAACCAAACGCAATAAAACTTGGTACAGTATATGTTTATACACATTGTAATGCACCGACATCTGACTTCGTTCAATTGTTTACATAACCACAAGATAGCAGATGTGCGAAATATTTCACCGGCATTATATATCTCTGAAACTATTAGAGGTATCAGCCTGAAATTTTGTACTTAGATAAAGGGAACTACTGGAAGTTCATCTAGAACACTTTCAAAAACCGGTTAACTACAAAATTAACATGGCGGCCAAGCGAATTTGAAAATTTTAAATTGACCTTTCTCGCCAAGTAAATGAAATCTGGCACAGGAAATATTTATACACATTGTAATACATGATGATTATAATTGTTGTTTTAAGGGGCCTAACATCTAGGTACATTGTAATACACTGGTGTCTAATTTAGTTCAATTGTTTACATAACCTCAAGATGGCGGCTTTGCGAATATTAAAATTAAGTGTTTATTTCTTGTGTCGTAATCATGTGATCGATGTGAAAGTTTGAATAATGAACCTACGCAATAATTTTCCTTTAATGGTACATGACTCTATGGCCTATACATTTAACAATCCGACATGGCGACCATCCGAAATATATCTCTGAATATCTACGAATCTATTATAGCAATCAAACTGAATTTTTTAAAGTTCATAGGGGCTATGAACTTAAGTTTACCTATAGGACTTTAAATAACCTGGTGGTCACAAATGCAACATGGCAGCGACGCGAAGTATAAATATTCACATGGACGTGTCTCGTAATTTAACCATCCGAGTGCAGTGAAGCTTGGTACAGTAAATCCTAATACGAATTCAATTGTTTCCATAACCACAAGATGGCAGCTGCGCGAAATTTAAAAATCTCTTTGTTACTTCTTGTGTCCTAATCATGCGATTGAAGTTTGAATGCTACACGTACACAACAATCTTCATGTAACAGTACATAACTCTAGGACCTACATAATTATATAAAATCCAACATGGCGACCATCCGAAATATTTAGTCGGTTCTCAATATCTACGAGTCTATGACAGCAATCAAACTGAAATTTTGTATGTTGATAGTGGCAATATAGGATATATGAAAATAGGATGTATAGTTCTTCACGGAACTTCTTGTTTAAATTTTATTAACAGGGGTCGATGTAGGGAATTAAAATAATAATAAAAACAAATACATCGGCTAACCCTGCACGCGACCTAACGTAACAACGGCTATAGATATCATCACGATACTTAGTATTAAGATTAAATAAGCTTAAATGATTCTGTTATTGTTGATTGATTTAGAGGCTTGGCGATATCATGGCCATGTAGCCCCATGAACTTAAGTGTGTATGATTTTTTTTCTGATAACCAGTGTTACTGTGATGTTTGTAGTAGTGTGTGTATTTGTAATTCATGTGAGGATTCAAAATGAGGTTGCCGTTGCCTTCAGTTAGAAACTATCCCTGTATTTGCTTCGAGTAGAAGTGGGAAACCACGGAAAACATCCTCCAAGTTCTGCTACGGGAAGCGCAGTGTACCCCCTTCCAGCTCTCAGACCCGAATTAAAATTTCTTGACTCAAACCATTTAATTCTAGTCAGAGGACTGGACTACGTTACACTAGACCTCGTGTGGTAAATCTGAGTAGAGGTGGGTTTGTTGCCCACTTCAGAAACCCTAATAGTAGCTCTTCTGCTCTATTCAAATGCCAGGATAACGTAATGCCACGGCTGACTTCTCCACAATTCTTGTCTCAATTACAAATTCACTTAATACTACATACAACCACAATAACACAGGTTATCTGTTTAATTCTATTCACAACCAAGTGCATAGGGCAGGTGACAAAGTTGTTCAAGCCCCATAATAAAACAACCCACAACAACTAACTAACCAACCCATTTAGACATAGATTCAAACTCGGACCTCCAAGGCGACAGTCAAGAATGTTAGCCGCTAATGCACGTGGTCGTCTAAATGTGACATTTTGGGTCTAATGTTATACTCTTTATGCCACTGCTGTTATGGGAGATTTTGAATCTTTACCTTATGACGGAAGGTATCTCGAGCAATATATTGTATTGTTGTGTTATATTCTCCGTTAAGGTGTGTTCTACTACTAATATGTTTACGTTTATGTTTTATTAATTCTAATGTTTTTATGCTGCATTGTTTTAATTGTTGACATTGTTAACCTGTACCGGTTATCTTTTGTGTTACAAATCAGGAATACAGTAACTGTGATAAGACTTGACTAAGACTAACAGAACCAGAATAATTTGTAGCAACCAAAATGAAACAGTAACCTAAAATGATTAACCACCCAGTGAAGACTCCCTCTTTTCTACTTAAGACATGGCTATAAGAGTAAATACTTTGTACAGAACATTACCTCCTTCACTGCCCTCAACAGATATAGTACCGTAGCAAATCTACAGGTAACTGACGTCACCAATAATTCACATAGTAATCATTAGAAGCCATGACCAGGCTCCTTTTGTACTTAAACATGGGTACTTTCAAATTACTAAGTAAATAATATCGTACGTTTTTCGTACATCAAAAAACTACATCCATACTAATATAAAAGTGAGATGGTATGTCTCTGTGTATCTGTGTATTACTCTATCACCAAAGAACCACTGGTCCGATTTACATGAAATGTTACATGGAAGAAGCTGATTTACCTGGTTAATATATAGGCTACTTTTGATTTCAATACTTTGCACTATTTAAAGATGGCGACCATTCAAGTGACGTCACTACACCCTTTGGTTTCAAACATTTATATTTCAATTTCAAATAAAAAGAGAACGCTAAGAAATAGCAAACATTTGATGGCTTATACTAGGTTTAAATTTAAATTTCTATCAGAATTGTCCTTATCACTTTTCGTGTATCTCCAACTGTTAGCGAGTAAAACCTAATTGTGTGCTATAAAACACGGTCAATGCCAAGCGGTGTAGCTGGACAAAATGTTCCATCCTACTCTCCCTCCGCGCAGCACCTCGCCTATCCCCTGTTTTAACTGTCACCTTCACATTTCAATTTATTTATGACCAGTAGCGAAGCATGGGTACTTCAGCTAGTATAAATTAAAATAGTAATAATGTTATTGATTTTACGTCCCTTACTTCGGTTTTTAGTGACGCTGGGGCGGAGGGATTTTGGCACACAAGGGATCTTTAACGTGCCTGTAAATGTACTGACAATTTCTCTCGTTTGCCCTCTCTCAAATGCCAAATGATTGACCCACGATTCGATCCTGAAGCCTAGGGAACAGCTGGCGAGAACGTTACCGCTAAGCCACGCAGCCAGTTCAAATATAAAGTGGATGTGCGCATATTTCTCAGTAAGTGGTATTGTTCCACTTACAATGCATGGGCCTCTAAGTCCAGCATTACCAATAAGTGGCATTGTCGTAGGCCCTCTGAGTCCAGCATTAGCAGTAAGTGGCTTTGTCCATGGTCCTCGAGTCCAGCATTACCAGTAAGTGGTTTTGTCCATGGTCCTCTGAGTCCAGCATTACCAGTAAGTGGCATTGTCCGTTTCATATTTCCTGTCTACCTCCCTTGGTCAACCATTGTTCTTTTTATACCCCAATGGTATTAGGGTATACGAGGTCTAGCGAATCTTTCATTTTACCGCCTTAATTAGCCCTTGTCATCCCTGTTATGATAACCTTATTTTTTGAGGGTTCAATGATGGCGAAACCCAAATAGCAAATTCGTATTAAAGTACTGAGCTCTTGAATCATGATGTATCTCGTAGTGCAGTGGCGAGAATATCTGTCTGCCTCTTCTGAGGCAAGGTTTGATTCTTGACTCAAACCATTTAATTCTAGTCAGAGGACTGGACTACGTTACACTAGAACTCGTGTGGTAAATCTGAGTAGAGGTGGGTTTGTTGCCTACTTCAGAAACCCTAATAGTAGCTCTTCTGCTCTATTCAAATGCCGGGATAACGTAATGCCACGGCTGACTCCTTCACAATTCTTGTCTCAATTACAAATTCACCTAATACTACATACAACCACAATAACACAGGTTATCTGTTTAATTCTATTCACAACCAAGTGCATAGGGCTGGTGACAAAGTTGTCCAAGCCCCATAATAAAACTACCTACAACAACTAACTAACCAACCCATTTAGATATCGAATAAAAGTAAATGTTTTTGCTGGGGACGTTTTAACTGTGGATGGCCGGCGCGGGAGGAGAGGGGAGGAGGGGGGTGTAGAACCACTCCTTTCCCTTTAATCTACCCTTGAAAGGGAGTGTCCTGCTTGGTGGTTGAGAGTTTTATGGCACCAGCAATGAATGAGGCACATTTATTTTCAGACTTATACAATTACGTGGTTACAATTGCTGTCCTAAATGCCAGCCATTGATAGGAGACCGGACTGAAAGATGATGTGTAAACCTTTTAAAGTGTTTGACTTATTCAGTTCGCTACTTTTAAATGTATTCAAAGTCCATTGAAAAATTGCTTCAATGCGGTTGTTTGCTTGCTTGCCTTTTCATGCTCCTTCAGAAGCTTGTGCAACGTGACAACGAGTGTATTTGAGAAATAGCAAACATTCAATAATAATATATCACTTCGTCTTGTCGCTCCTTTAAAATTTTTTGAAAAGTGAATAAACGCCACTTTGATGGTATATTGGCTTTCACGGCCGGTGAATTAAAACTCAGCAATTCTTCTAGGTTTGTGCCGTGTCTTGTGTGGGGTTTTGCCTAGGACACCAAGCTGGCTCATCGGCGAGCTCTTGGTGCCCCCGCCCGGACCCCCACAGGAGTGACGAACTGCGCGCCACCTCCCTTTATATTAGGTGCAACTGCACCACTTGACTGCGAGAACTAAAAGCTCAAGCAGCCTTAACCTCCCTATGAAGGGACACGGCACAAACCTAGAAGAATTGCTGAGTTTTAATTTACCGGCCGTGAAAGTCAATATACCATCTTTTTGGAAGCCTTAATAGGGTGGTTAAGGCTGCTTGAGCTTTTAGTTCTCGCAGTCAAGTGGTGTAGTTGAACGTAATATAAAGGGAGGTGGCGCGCAGTTCGCCACTCCAGTGGGGGTCCGGGCGTGGACACCAAGAGCCCGCCGGAGAGCCAGCTTGGTGTCCTAGGCCTAACCCCACACAAGACACGCCACCAACCTAGAAGAATTGCTGAGTTTTAAACGCCAGTGTCCTTTAACTGCCATTGTCCGCTGACTCACTATAAGAGAACTTACTTAACCCAAGAGGTCACTAGTGGACCAATGATTTACAGGTAAGAACAAATAGGGATAATGGAAACTAGGAAAGCGTATGAT
The DNA here is from genome assembly GCA_946902985.2 of Meconema thalassinum. Classification (NCBI taxonomy): domain Eukaryota; kingdom Metazoa; phylum Arthropoda; class Insecta; order Orthoptera; family Tettigoniidae; genus Meconema; species Meconema thalassinum. Next base: position 2,092,206,997 of record OX336388.2, on the reverse strand, counting down.
AACATATTTATAATTACAATTAAAGGGCATGAGATAATGCAGTATAGTAGGATTCATAAATATGTAACCTTTTGTGATATTGGCTCATTAAATTATTTGTACATTTCTGATCAAGATGACTCAATTAGAACTTTAAATTTTAGAGTACTTCAATAACACTTTCTTAATTATTGAAAAACATAAAAAAATATTCTTCTATTTCTGAAAGTGTATCTGCATTCAAGAAAAATAATACAATTTTGACATATTACACTTCAAAACTAAATAACTAAATTACATCTCCGATAATAGTACATTATGCAATGAGCCTATAATGGCTATAATTAAGACCCTAGTATGTTTATAAAACGAGCGTATGCGAGGTTTATAATTTCCAAACGAGTGTCTTAATTACCATTATAGGCGAGTTGCATACGACTGTTTATGTTCGACGATAATTATAACTTTATTATATGTTTTAACTTAAATATTCATAAATATCTGTTCAGTCACTAGAATTTTGTGATCGGGTGATGCGCTGGGTAGTATATCTCTATTTTCCAAGCTCTCTGGCCGACCGACGCATGCGCTCTGTGTGCTTCAATGCCATATGTTCAGATTGTGCACCAGTATTCAGTAAAACTGACACCGAAGTCGTTTGAAAACTAAGCGCTGTGTAGAAATATGATTTGGGGATATTAAGATACAGTGCTATTTCTTGTCTCATATTCACCAGTTTATTTACGCGAACATATGGACTGTGCACTTTCGGTAATTTATATAGACATGTTGGATTTTGAGCGCATGCACGAAGGTATCCTTATCTAATTGGTCACACAACTGTTTCTTGAGCTCTGATTGGTGGGATAAACTGTCTCATAATGAAAAATAGTGTTATAATGAGCCTCATTATGATACAGATTTCTGACACATAATAATCAGGGTCGAACACAAACTAAGTTATAAAGTTGAAAAAAAAAACTTCAAAACAAAATGACAAAGTAGACAACCTGTGTTATTTTGGTGTTTGTATTACTGTGTGTATTTTAATTGAAGTGAGGATTGGGATTGTACTGACGGTAGCATTTTGAATCAATATGTACGAGGTAATTTTCACACCATCCAGTGGTGCTTTCCTGAACAAATGTTTTTTGTTGTTGTTGAAACAAACAGCCCGTTATCTCTACGATCATTACTGTAGACCAAAGCTTCTAAAATGTTTAGAGTAGTTCAATGATTACAGTTTGAAAATCTTAAAATATAACAAGTAGTTCCGTGAAGAACTAAATAGCCTATTTTCATATATCCTACTTATATTAATTGCCTCTATCAACGTACAAATTTTCAGTTTGATTGCTGGGGTCCCACTGTTGGATTTTTATATCTTGTTCTTAGAGGTATATATTGTGTAGGTGTTTTTTTTCCATCTTCAATCCCATGATTAGGACACAAGAAATAAATAGGAGATTTTAACATTTCATTCAGCGCCATCTTTTGGTTATGAAAATAATTTACAAAGTTTCACTGCGCTCGAATGGTTAAATCGCGAGAAACGTCCATTTGAATATTTGAATTTCGCATCGCCGCCATGTTGGATTTGTGGTCACCAGGTTATTGAACGGTCCATAGGTGAACATATGTTTATAGCCTCTAAATACATACAAAATTTCAGTTTCATTGCTGTAATAGATTAATAGATCCGTCTAAATATTTTGGATGTTCGCCATGTTGGATTTTAAAATATGTAGGCCATAGAATAATGTACTATTAGATAAGGATTATTGTGTACGTTCATTATTCAAATGTTGATTTCGATCGCATGATTAGAACACAAGAAATAAATACTTAATTTTAAAATTTCGCACAGCCACCATCTTAAAGTAATGTAAACAATTGGACTAAATTAGATGTCAATGCATTGCAATTCGTATACTTATTTGCTGAATCGAGAGAAAAGTTTACTTAAATGTTTCAACTTCGCTTGGCCGTTATGCTCCTTTTGTAGTTCACAAGATTTTGAAAGTCACATAGCTGAACGTCCTGTAGTGCCCTTTATCACCGTACAACATTTGAGGGTGATATGAGTAATACTTTCGGAGATATAGAATGCCGATGAAACATTTCGCACAGCCGCCATGTTGAATTAATGAGACGCAATAAAATTTGAAGGGCAATAGCCCCAACCCTATAACAGGGGTTGTGACTATAAAAATACATAATTCATAATTCATAAATTACAGACGGAGGGATATACAGCAGGAATTGCAGCAATCACAACTTGTTCATAGCAGGGTCGCCCGAAACAGTACTCTGACCTTACCGAATTTCATTGAAATCGCTCCTGCCGTTTAGGCGTTATTAGGGGGGGGGGGGCACACAAACACTGTCGATCACACTTACACGGACAAAAGGTGATCTCATAAGGCTATATTTTCATAAATGAAAATAGACTACAACTAGGATATAATCCCTACTTTTTACTTCAAACTTTAGCCTTCCCGAAAAGATAATATAAGTCCAATCATCACAATCATGTATTTTGTATTTTACTGGTTCAGTTTGGTAAGAAGATACTTTTATAAAGCATGTAAAAGTTTCAGATCTCCATCTAGCATGGATTTGGAGAAAACAGACCCTGAATATGGCTAAATGAACAGTATGAAGATGAGGGTGGCGCATATCTAATGCACTGCCCATCCTCTGAACCACTTCCTTTATTTGTGAGTCAGAACACGTTTTATAAGACTTGATTTATAGTTGAGTTACAATTTATGACAGGCACATAATTCTCCTCTTTTACCCATTGTTATCTACTCCAATTGGAGCAGAAAACAACGTAAGAACCATGGTATTCATTATCATCTCAATACGCCCAGTTATTTCAATTAATTTTCCTGGCTTCTTCTCACCGCTAGTGAATGTCATTGTCCCGGCGTCCATTGAACAACACATTACAATTCATACCTAGCCCATTCATCGCCTTGACCCCATGAAACCGAGGCTCCTTCATTCATTCCCATTCACAATGGTACCGTAGTTGAAAGAGGCCGGGGGGATTTGTTATGCCATAATAGTGTATTGTGTTGAGGGACGAACGGAATTTACGCTACGTATGATAAACTGGACCAGTTGAGTGGGTGGGTGGGTCGCGAGCTGAAGTACTGGGACGGAACCAATTACCGCTAAATTGTATTTACAAAATATTTCTAGCTATAGCTCTTCCACGTACAGCACGTGATAAAAGAACGGGAGTGCTTAATAGTCGTTAATACTAGTAAAATGATCATGATTTTAATAAATATATAACAAATGACTTAACATTATTAGTAATAAACTAATAATAATAATAATAATGTTGAACACAACGCAAATTGATTATTAACATTATTATTATTATTATTATTATTATTATTATTATTATTCATATTTTTCAGTCAAGCGACTGGTCTGCCCCTACAATGAGTCTTTTCCACGTTGTTCGGTCTTGTGCTGTCCTTTTGACCTCTTCATAACTTCGTAGGCCAGAGCTATTTAGGAAGGATCTCATGAAAGTGTTCCGTGGCCTCCCGCGAGGGCGATTTCCAGGTATTTTACCTTCTAGTATGTCGATCATCAGGCCGGCATGTCGTAACCTGTGGCCAAGCCAGGTGGATCTCCTTCTATTTATCTGGCGGATCATTTGCCGTTTTTCCTTTATTCGATCCAGCACCATTATGTTGGTCATTTTCTCTACCCAGCTGATATTTTCCATTCGCCACCAACACCACATCTCAAACGCTTCTAGTCGTTTAATGTCACCTCTATGCATTGTCCAGGTCTCACTGCAGTATATTGCAACTGGCCATATGTAGGTCTTAACCAGTTGTTTTCTCAGGCTGAGGGACATCGAGCTTTGAAAAATTAGAGAATGCATTTCACGGAATGCCTGCTTAGCCATGGTTATTCGGCTCCTGATTTCAACTTTACATCGTAGGTCTTCTGTGAAGATATGACCAAGTTATTTAAATCGACTGACCTGTTGTACTGGTTCTTTATTTATGGTCACATTTAGTTGGTGTTGATGCTTGCTTATCACTAGAATCTTGGTCTTCTTACAATTGAATTTTCATTCCGTATTCTGTAGCTTTATCATTTAAACATTGCAACATGTTTGTTAATGTATGCGGATTTACTGCAAGTAATGCCAGATCATCAGCAAATTTAATATTCTGGATAAGTCTTCCACCAACGTTCACTCTCATATTACAACCTTTAAAAGACCACTTTGTTACAACTTCAGCGAAGGCATTGAACAGTCCAGGGGACAGCAAACAACCTTGTCGCACACCTTTATGGATCTTATTATTATTATTATTATTATTATTATATCACTTTTGCCCTTTTGGACAGTGTTTGAACTTAAATATCTCATTATAACACAATATTCACTTCTCTCCCTTCTTCCTTTTCTCTTCCCAACATAGGCTATCTTCGTCCTTTGACTGTGCTCCTGTTTTCGTTGTTTTGTCCACAATGTTCTTATCTTCATCTTTTCATTTGATTTATATTTTGTATTCTTAATTTTGCTGCTGGATTCTCCTCGACCTCCAATCATTAATATAGTTATTATTATTATTCTTTCTTCGTTACGACAAACTAAAGACCACGTCATGTCAACTGTTTCTTCTGCATTTTAATGTTGGCCCAGTAGGCTACTCTTTCATTCGCAATCGATGTTGCACCTTACTCTCCGACGTCCACACCTTCTCGGTTTTTAGTTTCGGCTTAGGTTGAAAACTCTGATGTTCTTGAAGTGTTTCCCTAAGTTGGTCTCGCTCCTGGATATCATCACTAGTTATCCCAATCTCCAACAGATCTTTCTCTACTTCACTGAACCACGTCCCCTTTGTCTTTTTCTAATGCAGAAAAGCAAAAATTCGGTTGGATAGCTGTGTTGATTTCATTCAGGTTATATATCCATAGAAAGAAATCCAACTTTTGCTCATCACGTCAGTTATTTTCCCTATGTGGGTGTACAACTCTTGGTTGTGGCGTCTTTGGAACTCGTCGTGTTCTTTGACTGGTCATAGGATTTTTTTCAAAATCTTCCTTTCCTGAGTCCCAAGTTTTTCCATTATGCCCTTTTTATTCATGGCGAGACATTCCGCTGCATTCAAAGCTTCTGGCCGGATGACCGTGCAGTAGTGCTTGAGTTTTGGATTCAGGGATATAGATCATTTGTTGTGCACATTCTTAGTTACATGGTAAGACATTTGAATTTTATTCAAGCTTGACACAAAAGCCTGAATTTCGGACATTGTAGGGTATAGCCATTCACCAAGATACTTATATTTCACAACCCGCTTGATTTCCCAGGATTCACTTCTACATGTTTTGGAGCCGTTTTGATGTTAGTAATAAATTCTGTTTTCTCGAAAGAGATCAGGAGGCCGGCTTTGCAGCTTGTGTTTGAAGCTGGTTGATCTGTTTCCTGGCCGTATCCAATGAATCCGTAAAAACCACATGTCATCTACAAAAGCTATTATTATTATTATTAATATTAATCCCAGATGGATAAATTAATATGGTAAGAAGGAACTAAGGGTAATAATACCAAAAACGTTTAATGAATTACCTCTGTCTTTGAAAAATATAAAATCAAAAAACCAGATGTTCAGGAAAGAACATACAGCCTACTTTCTCCTAAATATATGGGTATAGTTATAACTCTCTGTCCTTATCACCTCCTAATCTCTTCCTATTCGAAGTGCAAATTGGCACACAGGATTTGAGCAGTGGCGTTCAACCATAGTTTATAATTTACCCCAGCATTTTGCAATTTCATCAGCAAACACTCCAAACAACGTAGGTATTCATTTTATTAACACCGACTACTTACAATAATTGAAACTTATTTGCTCTAATAAGGCCCATCCACAATGCGCAGTCGGCAGTCCGTAGTTGGTAGTTCTCAGTCGGCAGTCGCGATCGTCCCCGTGTATACTATAGGCACCATACACAACATGCAGTTGCAGTTGGTAGCTGGTAGCTGGCAGTCGGTAGACGGTAGTCGGCAGTCAAAAATTTTATCCTCGACTGCCGACTACCCGACTGCAGCAATGTAATAGCCAATCAGAGCAGATCAGAAACTGGCATCACGTTGTTGTTCTGTGTCGTGTACAAAGAGGATATGGGCCTAGGTGAAGTAACTTCGCAACCCGTAAATCTATAATCTTAAATACACGGTATAACAAAATAATCCATCTACAAATCATCCATACTGCAAGTTTTGAGGTTATCAACAACGCCTCGGTGCACAAGGAATAAACGAATGCCATTGTATTATTACTCCTTGCAGTCGTTAAGACTGGGTTCACTAACTGGCCGGTATAGAGCGCACCTCGCATCTAGAGGGCTGTGGTTAGCTCCAAGGCTCCTGCATAGTACAACTGAAGGCTGGTAGATGTCACACCGGTGGAGAATGTTGTTTTAATTAAATATATATTTTCCATTGCAAAATAAAACATATAACGCTTCATTTTATAACGTCTCAGTACTCAAAAACAATAAATATAAAAATATTCAAGCAAAAAAAAAAATCCACTCTGATAGGCCAGCCAGGTGAAAGACAAAATCTCTAACCACTCGGCCAATCGTAAACTCACATTCTAGGCGCTATCAATCAAATACATACATCGTATTAGCAAATAATCACTTGGACTGAAGATTTCTGCACTGGAGTATATTTCAAACCGAGTTCATTTCATATTAAGTTCATATAATTTTTATCAGTAGGTTATATTGCATGCAACATACTGAGACTAGTAAAATATAGGTCAGAACGAGAGATCAGCTGCCATCTTGTCAAATAGCCGAGACGACTCAGATTTTTAAAGCCACTTCTAGACTATAATATTACAATATAAACCTTTAATTTCGAACGAACCACGTCGTTTAGACAGATTAAACGATTCTTGGTTTGATAATCGGAACTGGTGGGTCCCATGTTATGGATTATAAAGTTTGCATAATTCACACGGCCGCCATCCTGAAATGGTACATCTGATGACCTTGTGGTTTGGGCACAAGCCGCATCCCATACGAAGGTATGTTGGTACCAAATGTGGCACAGATCCGATGATTAGTTTGGTCGTAATGTATTATTAAGTTTTGACCATTTGAGTGGCCGCCATTACGTTTTGGTAAAGATGGCGGCAATATAAAACATGACACTGAGGTGCCCTTAGCCAGTGCTACCTCTGTACCAAATTTCGTTCAATTCGGTTTCACTGTGTTCGAATTGATAGGGGGGTGGGGACAGACATTCAGAGTACACACACTCACACACACACATACACACACACAGTCAGTCACACAATTTTTGGCCCTGTGTTGATCTCATAAGTCTACTTTCATTTTTTGCAAAAATCGTATTTGAAGGCGTGCAAAGCAAAATTCTATAATGGCCTGAATGTTCATTTAAACGACGTGTTGACAAATGGGTCTGATTCCATGAGCTTACGTCTCCTATAAAGAAAACCTGTCTTTCCAAACAATCTGAAGGATTTGGCGAGAGCAATATAAAATGGCCGCTGGTGAGCTCTTATTGGCTGTAGTTTGGTAGCTGGCACAATAAGTTGCCAGTGCGTGTTCATTCGTTCAGTTGCTTATTAGCTATGGTTTCCCGTCATAGTGTTGTAACTTCCCCGCGAGACTTCCAATACAACTCGACAATGAAAAAACACAGAAACAATATCTCCATAGAGTGGTTTGTTTGAGTATTCGGCGCTAAATATTGTTTTGCCTTAGTATGACTTGTGCATCATCATGACTTACTTCACCGGGTGAGTTAGCCGTGGTCGGTACGGCATGACTGATGGCAGTCGCTCACATCCGGGAGGCGAGGAGGTTCGAATCCCCCCGCCGGCAACCTTGAAGATGGTCTTCTGTGGTTTCTCATCTTCCTTCCAGGCAAATGCCGGGGTTGGTCCCTAACTATAGGCCACAGCCGCTACCTTCCTACTCCTCGTCCTTACCTTCCAACTTTCCTTCCCAACGGTACTTGTAGCTCCCCCATTGGGTGTCCGTCCCGAAGCAGCTACAAAACTGGCGAGCCGAACATGTCCTCGGACTTACTTCAGCTTGAAGGATAATAATTATCAATAATACTTGCTCATTGCATGCCTCCGTGGTTTTGGCGGCAGCACGCCGGCCTCTCAACGCTGGGTCCGTGGTTCAAATCCCGGTCACTCCATGTGAGATCTGTGCTGGACAAAACGGAGGCAGACAGGTTTTTCTCCGGGTACTCCGGGTTTCCCTGTCAAAATTTCATTCCAGCAACACTCACCACTACCATTTCATTTCATCTGTCATTCATTTAATCATTGCCCCAGAGGAGTGCGTCAGGCCTCGGCAGCCGGCACAGTTCATATCCTCGCCGCTAGATGGGGGCTTCATTCATTCCATTCCTGACCCGGTCGGAGACTGGAAGCAGGCTGTAGATTTTCATTTTCACTTGCTCATTGCATGGTGAGTGTTGATAATCATCATATTATTTTGTATTAGTTGTTGAAAGTTAGCACGCTTTGTCGTATATATTAAACAAGCAACCCGACCACGCTTCGCCCGGGAACAGTTATAAATGTATTACGTGATAAGCGCTTTTTTTCCAATGTCAATGAACAACGACCAATATCCGTTTTACGTCTCGGCATGTTGGGTTAAAATCACTGACTGGACTATTAATTATATTATCATGGAGTTGCATGTGCAACAAATTCTTGCCAGACGTAATTTAAGAATGGCGAGATGCATGAAATCAAATCTCCCTTCCGTTAAATTTTAACGTGACTGTGAATTTTGTAGAACGAAAAGTTCACAGGCGAAATGAAGAAAAGCCGAGTTGCACTTCCAGGGAAACTCTAAACACAGCCACTCTTCTCTAAAGTTTTTAACTCAACACGACTCGACAGTTTGCTGCTGGCTGTATCTGGGGCAATAAGCTCTTCCGCTAGCTAAGCTGTAACTGGGGTGATACACTCGCCCCTAGCTAGCTCGTAAACTGTCGCCTCAGTAACAGAATGGAAATTGTTGGAAGAAATGAAAACGTAAAAACACTTATATTAGGCGATGTATGGAAGATAGACATATGCTCTCGCGGACTTTTTTTTGTAGAACTTCTCATGCTGAACAATTCTTACACTCATAGTATTTATATATACTGCTCAAAAAAATTAAAGCACCACTTTTTTCAAAGGCCACCAAATTTTGAAATGTTGACCTACAAGCTCGAAATCTCAGTATGACGTTTGTCCTGACGCCTACCAAGCATATGCTTCAGCACAACTCCCCAACTTGAGTAGTTTCGGGGTAGCACCCCGATAACCAGCCCATTTTCGAAAACCGCAAATTGAAGTTTGCGAAAAACGCTGCAGGACTTGTCGCAGGTTGCCAAAGCAGTCGAAAATGAATGAGTCTTGCTCTTAAAGGTTCCACAAACACGTAGAAATCGTTACATTTGACGTTTGGGCATTTTCAACCCCCTTCATCATCCCCTGAACATGGACTACCATTGGGGGCGTCTGAGAAGGTACCGGGTGTGTTTAACCATCTGAAAACCTGCACACCGTCCTCAGTTGCTGATTGCAGTAAGTTCTTAAGGCCTCCGGCAATGTCCACACCCCCTAACACCCTCAACTGGCATGGGACCAAACCACCCCCTCTCGATTCACCCCTAAGGAAGGTTTTAATCGAGATGTTTATCAGTGCTGTGAATGCGGAGGTCTTCCCCTACCGTTTCAAAAAAGGAGCTGTGCCTTTGTCACCACCCCTTCCCCTGCAACCCCCGTTTGTATGATTTTTCGAATCAAGCCCTTTTTAAGGGCTGAAACGAGGTCTTAATCGCTGAAAGGGCTGTAAAGGTCCTTAGAAGTAGTGGTGACACGAAATCAACCCCTTCCGATCGATGATTGACATTCCATCCCCGAAATTCGAAATTGTTGCACCCCCAACCCTCCCTGTCTGGACGCGTAACGCGTCATGGCAGAGTTTTCAGAGTTGGATGGAAATGAAGCTTATGGCCTGACATGGAGCCCAAAACAGCAGGTTGGATCGAAATTCATCGGTAGGTAGGGAAACGGGACCAAAATGTTTCAAAAAAGTTAACAGCCTCTAGTAAATACACCAATGCATAGGCAACCCACATCACGTCATTTTTCTCTCATTGCCAAACTTTGTAACCTATTGCCGATTATAGGCAACCCACACGCACGGACGTGATGTGGGTTGCCTATGCAGGGCGTACTTACTGTAGGCTGTACACTTTTTTGAAAAATTTAGGTCCCGTTTCCCAACCTACCGATGAATTTCTATCCATCCTGCTGCTTTGGGCTCCATTGCAGGCCATAAGCTTCATTTCCATCCAACTCTGAAAACTCTGCCATGACGCGTTACGCGTCCAGACAGGGAGGGTTGGGGGTGCAAAAATTTCGAATTTGGGGGACGGAATGTCAATCATCGATCGGAAGGGGTTGATTTCGTGTCACCACTACTTATAAGGACCTTTGCAGCCCTTTCAGCGATTAAGATCTCGTTTCAGCCCTTAAAATGGGCCTGATTCGAAAAATCATACAAACGGGGGTTGCAGGGGAAGGGGTGGTGACAAAGGCACAGCTCCTTTTTTGAAACGGTAGGGGAAGACTCCCGCATTCACAGCACTGATAAACATCTCGATTAAAACCTTCCTTAGGGGTGAATCGAGAGGGGGTGGTTTGGTCCCATGCCAGTTGAGGGTGTTAGGGGGTGTGGACATTGCCGGAGGCCTTAAGAACTTACTGCAATCAGCAACTGAGGACGGTGTGTAGGTTTTCAGATGGTTAAACACACCCGGTACCTTCTCAGACGCCCCCAATGGTAGTCCATGTTTAGGGGATGATGAAGGGGGTTGAAAATGCCCAAACGTCAAATGTAACGATTTCTACGTGTTTGTGGAACCTTTAAGAGTAAGACTCATTCATTTTTGACTGCTTGGGCAACCTGCGACAAGTCCTGCAGCGTTTTTCGCAAACTTCAATTTGCGGTTTTCGAAAATGGGCTGGTTTTCGGGGTGCTACCCCGAAACTACTCAAGTTGGGGAGTTGTGCTGAAGCATATGCTTGGTAGGCGTCAGGATAAACGTCGTACTGAGATTTCGAGCTTGTAGGTCAACTTTTCACAATTTGGTGGCCTTTGAAAAAAGTGGTGCTTTAATTTTTTTGAGCAGTATATTTTTAACGGGTTGCCCAGCGTAAGCTTAAAAAGCGCTCGGACGCCAGGTTTTTTTCGACTTTCCCACTGAAATCGTTACTACTCGGCTTCCTTTGATCATAAATAAATTATTTTTTAAAGAAATCATCCTCGGGGTATCCTTTACAGAATGGTGAAAACCGCATCAAAATCCATCCAGTGGTTCTCGAGTTTTTCCGTAACATCCAAGAATCGGGGACTTATTTTTTAACTAAGTAGAGATTGAATACCGGTGAAAATCGTTAGCATAGTTTCGGCGTGTAATTCATTTCTATATTTGAATGTACTCGGTATTGACTCAAGATCCAGTAAGAAAAAAATACGTATAATTGTGCCAACTGAATGTCTAAAGTGTAGCCCAAAGTACGGTGTTATTCGAACCAGCTGATTCAAAACTCGGCAACTCAAATCACCTGTTCCAAACTTCCATCATCTCCTTCACATTCTTTCTTTAGGAATATAGGGCATGTGAAATAGATTGTTTCGTTCTGCAGAGAGGAGTAAGATAGGCCTATCTTTATTTAATTTAAATTCATTTAGATGTACACGGGCCAAAAATTGTCAGTCTGTCTGTGTGTGTCCCCACCTATCAAATCAAACATAACGAAACCAAATTGAACTAAATTTGGTACAGAGGTAATAATAGCAAAGGACACCTCAATGTCATGTTTTATTTCGCCATAATCTTGACGAAAACAGAAATACGGCCACCCAAATGTTCAAAGCTTAAATCAAATTACGACTAACCTAATCATCCGATCTCTACCAAATTTTACAACAATATACCTTCATTGGAGAAGCGTCTTTTTTCCCAATCTACAAGGTCCATCATCCGAATAGTTTGAGTATGGCGGCCATGAATGTGTGAAAATAGATACTCCTTAACAATTCAAACACGACGAAAACAAATCGAACCAACTTTTGTACAGAGGTAGTACTAGCAAAGGACAACTCAGTGTCATGTGGTATATCGCCGCCATCATAACGAAAGAGAAATGGCAACGCAGCCAGTCGCATTGCAAACAGTGACATGGAGGCGTCAAACGAAGAGCAAAGAGGTGTTGTTCGGTTTCTGACAGCGAAAGGAGTAGGGGGAACGGACATTCATCGCCGAATGTCACAAGTGTACGGCGAACACTGCATGACCCCTGCAAGGGTCAAGGCGTGGCACAAGCGCTTCAGGGAAGGACGGGCGTCGTTAGCTGATGATGCCCGGTCTGGGGCACCCCCCCCCCCTCCCTGCATTACCGATGACAACGTCCAGCTGGTTGATGCACTCATTACCCAGGACCGCCGAGTGGCAGTGAACGCCATAGCCGCCGTGGTCGGATTGAGCGTCAGAAGTGTGCACACCATCATGAAGGAACGACTGCCCAATGGGTGCCCCACAGTCTTCAACCACACCAGGAAGCATGTCGAATGGCCTACTGTCATGGTCTTGGTTAGACGATGGATGCATGCTGCTGCTCGCTTTGTATCGTCACGTGACGTGCACGCGTGCCCTCTAGGGACGGGCTGTGACCTTCCACGCTCTGGTCGGAACCACATCTCGTTACACACGCCACGATTAGGCGATGTCGTCACCAGTTTGCCCATTACAGCCTCCGGCTCGTTACTTTTTTAACGCACCTTATAGTTTCAAGAAGGCGGATGTATGAATCGTGCAAGTATTGTAGTCTAACGATTCAGCAAGGCCTGGCCTCAACACATCAGCTTATCGAACATAGGGAGGTTTTAACTTTTCTCAAGGAGGTGATCGGTAGGATATTAACATTTTATATTAGAATATTATAACCAAAGAAGTGACTAATGGTCAGGCTGACCATGCCATATCGTGCTGGACCGTGCCATCCCGTTGGGTCAAAATGGAGGCTATTATTTGCTGGCTAGTCCATATTTCAGTAGCTTCGTAAGTTAATATCCTTTTAGGAATGTAACCTACTGAACAAAATAACACATATTTAGTATCAAATGGTTTATAAAAAAGGCAGAATAGGCTAATGAAATCCTTCAATCCAAGATAAAATATGTTGTGGAGTTATACTAAACCAGTTATTAACCTAATGTTTGTACAGGGCGTGTGTAGCGTAGCGTAGTGTAGCTTTCTAGACTCATAGTCTAGAAATCCGTGGATCAAATCCAAGCAGGTTATTTTTTTTACTTTTTTTAAATTTATTGATTTATAACTACTCACACGTTATAGTGTGTATTTGCAATCGAAAATCGTATATATATACAGTACTTATAACAGCACATATTTCAACACTCGATTACAGCGATTAAAATTCGTTGCCCTTGATCCGCGGTAGGGTCTATTGTTGTTGTTGTTGTTGTTGTTGTTGTTGTTGTTGTTGTTGTTGTTGTTGTTGTTGTTCATGTTGTTAGTTCTTTAGGGGTTTTGCGGCATCATGGTCGTGTATCCCCGTGTACTTCGGTATGTGTCACTGTGAGAGAACTCACGTTTATAGGCAACTTTTTACAGTATTGCTGTGGCGTTGCTACAGAGGAAGACAGTATGAAAATCCACAGCCTGCTTCCAGTCTCCGACCGGGTCAGGAATGGAATGAATGAGGCCCCGATCTAGCGGCGAGGATATGGACTGTGCCGGCTGCCGAGGCCTGACGCACTCCTCTGGGGCAATGATTAAATGAATGACAGATGAAATGAAATGATAGTGGAGAGTGTTGCTGGAATTAAATTTTGACAGGGAAAACCGGAGTACCCGGAGAAAAACCTGTCTGCCTCCGTTTTGTCCAGCACAGATCTCACATGGAGTGACCGGGATTTGAACCACGGACCCAGCGGTGAGAGGCCGGCGTGCTGCCGCCTAAGCCACGGAGGCTTAGGAAGACAGTAAAACACTACAAATGACACAGCAGCACATATTTGGTGGAGGCGCTACTACTACGCACAATAAGGGTAGGACTCATACAACGAGCCCTCGTGGTAGAAACTGCCTAGCGTCGAGCCGCTGACTTAGCACGTTCATTGTATTACTCATTCCGCTCAGCTGGCATGCCAGCATAGTAGCCTGTATTTAGAGATGCATCCCCTAGCAGATACTTGCATCTTGCAGGGAGGCCCCCAAGAGATTGAACACTAAAACACCAACACACTACACTAGTAGTTCCTTCCAACTATGGGGAGCTAATCTCATTTAGGAATAGCCTTCCAAATTGGCACAGCGACACAATCGTGTTTTATCCCAAACTACCCCCCAACCAAGGGATTAAAACAGTAGGCTTAATAGTGTGTGCACTTTTACACAGGGAAGGATTTGGGTAGGATGATGTTGTTGATGTTTCATTTGAGATGCATGGGCATCAATGTCATTTAGCCCCGTGTACTTGGGTGAGGGTTGAATTTTGTCTGATAACCTGTGTTATTGTGTTGGCTGTATTAGTGTGTGTATATATAATTCAGGTGAGGATTCAATCAATCAACGGATAATATCCGTATAGCACGTTGTATTTCAACAAGCTAATTCAATCAATTTTTAATTATACTCCTTGAAAAGGACAAAGAGATATAACTATACCCATGCAGTTAGGAGAAATTGGGCTATATGTTCTTTACTGACATCTTGTTTGCATGGCCATTGGCTGCTATATAGTACTTATATTATGTTCGACCCTGGCTATTACATGTCCGGAAACTGTACTATATTTAGGCTCATTATAACACTATTTTTCATTATGAAACAGTTTCTACCACCAATCAGAGCTCAAGAAACAGTTGTTTGACCAATTATATAATTAGATGCGCTGAGTTCCACGGCCTTCTAATTTAAATTTCACTACCTGACCTAGTGTCATAGTAGGGTAATCGAGGAGGCCATGGTCAAATGCGTCTCATGCGCTCTGTTCAGTACATAAAACTGGCGAAATCTCGACAGATATTTATGAAGATTTACGTTCGAACATAAAATAGTTATAATAATTATCGTCGAACATAAACAGTCGTATGCAACTCGCCTATAATGGTAATTAAGACACTCGTATGGAAATTATAAAAATCGCATACGCTCATTTTATAAACATACTCGTGTGCCATTATAGGCTCGTTGCATAATGTACTATTATAAAACAGATAGTCTAAAAAGAAAAGGAACATTGAATGGCATGTAATGAGTTCTGTGAAGTCACAACACACTCGACGCACGTGGCAGACGAATCGCTGTTTCCTGTGAGGCAAGTAGGCACATTCTCTCTTAGTTTTAAAAGAGCATTTGGTCCACTTGAGGGGACATGCGACAGGCGAGACGAGAAGCGACGGCGAGGCAAGGAAGAATGATGTTGAGAAAATATACATTAGAATGACAGAGGAGCCGTAAGCCAAAAATGTCAACCGGAAATACTGGATACGTCATTGTGTCGCCATTGTGTCCGGAGCCGTAGTAACGCTATTCCCAAGAATAGCGTCTTAAACCACCATCTTCAGTTTATACTAACAGTTAAATGTGGACAATATTACTCGTGTACTTAGTTTGACATATGCAACAAACCACGGTGCAGTTATTCAACGTTCTTGTTTTCTACAGAACTAATTAATTTTCCCACTTTTCACGTTCTACAGGTTAGATCTCGAAACTATACATTATTTCACGTTCAATGGTCAAGAACTTCCCTCCACTTAAGTTCCTCTATTCACGAAAATAATAACCAACAACAATAAAATGGCTACAAACATTGTTACATATTCTGAATTAGGCATTGTGTTAAATAACAACAGATTAAAAGTCTTCGTGTCTAAATTAAAGTTGTTCCTCTTTTGTAGGCACTTCGTCATCACTTGAAATAAGGTATTGCCAATGTTCTCTTGCTGCGGTTGGAAGTCACCAACACACATTCAACAAGCCACCTGTGGGGTATCACCTTTTATTTTCAAAAAGGTTTTGAAATAAGATATTGCCAATGTTCTCCATACGTTACCAACGGGTACCTCAAAGGGCTGCCTAGATGTGCACGGGGTGGAAAGCAGAGTTGTCACTATTCCATCTTCGGTGCGTATTTATTTTGAGTAACTCGGGGCCCATTGTTCATTGCATATTGCAACCTTGCTCAGAAACTTTAGTTCGTGTCCCACTTGGGACCACTGTAAAATTATTGCCAGCCTAGCCTTACATTACTTTCAAATAGACACACTAATACAGCCATCACAATAAGACAAGTTATCAGACAAACATCCACATTCACCCAAGTACGCAGGGCTAAATGACCACCATGTCCAAGCCCCTCAAATAAAATAGCAAAAACAACAAGAGGGTAATGAGTTCGGCTATAAATAATTCGTTTTACGTCCCTTTTAACTACTCTGGCTTTTAGAGACGCCGCGCCGGGGTGCTTGAGTTATGCCCCGAAGGGATCTTTAACGTGCCAGTAAATCTACTAATATGGCTCCCTCGCATTTGCGCATCCTCAAATGCCAGCTGACTGCGCCAGGATACTAACCTGCAACCTTTGGCCCAGCAAGCGAGAACGTTACCGCTGAGTCACGCAGCCAGTCCAGCTGTAAGTTTGCGGTTAAGGGCAGACGAGCTAGGTGTAGGAGGTGATGGTTATATTAAGTGTTGAACGATTTCAAAGTGAGAGATGTATAGGTAGAGGAGGCTGAGGTGCTAAACGATAATGGGCAACTTGTTCGCAAACAGAGGCTTGCAGACTGGGCTGGACGCTGAAAGACAAAACATTCTCATATGAAAATGTATGCAAATGAATGCAGAGCCGGGAATCGAGCCTGGACATCAGGGGTAACAGCCAAGTTTTGCAAACTCTACACCTTTTGAGAAGGAAGGAAGCTTGTAGCTTTACGAGACCGATAATCTCTATGTTGAGAGCCACGGTACCACTATTTTACATGGAATTTGAACCACAGGACGCGATACTTCACCTTGGTTATTTCACATCCATTGACCGAGAAATGAAGCTGATCCGCCATGGTGAGAGGCAAGCAGCTTGACCACTACACCATCACGCCCCCTGTCTACACCTTTAAGTGGTCGGTCTCAAACGTCATGTCGCTGAGAACAACAAATACTTCCAGACCAGAAATATAACACTCTCTCATAATAAATTAGGTTGGCTTCCTAAAATGTGTGTTAACCGATAAAACTGTCGGAGGAACATACGATATATCTCTTCAAATTAGCCTTAGCAATCTCAATCTACAACTCACTCCATCACTGTCTGCTATGTCCCCGCTATTTGACACACTTCATCTCCGACTCCTGGAGAGTTCGTAAATGTGAAGTACGAGTAATAGAGTCCAAAGTGCCTTAATTCCAAAATGTTTAGTTGCACTATTTTTATGTGACAGAATATTTTGTACATTCTTCTATCTTCCCATATTTTATTGTTTTCCTCATCGGTTTATATCTGCTCTTAAATTGGTTGTCAAAGTAGGCCAACAGTATAAGAATAATACTAAAATGACATCAAGGTAAGTTTGAAATGCCATCTTTGACCAATCATTCAATTTTCGTTTTTAGCCTACTTTCTATTTTTGCAAAAAAAAATACTCTGTATGTCTTGCCCCCCATATCAATTCAAACACGGTGAAACCGATTTGAATGAAATTTGGTACAGAGGTAACACTAGCAAAGGGCACCTCAGTGTCATGCTTTATATCGCCGCCATCTTTACCGAAACTCAATGGCGGCCACTCAAACTTTCAAAACGTAAAATCAAATTACGACTAAACTAATCATCCGATCTTTACCAAATTTGGTAACAACATACCTTTGTATAGTACGCGTCTTTCGCACAAACGACAAGGGCATCAGCCACGCCATTTCAGGATGGTGGCCGTGTGAAATATGCAGCCATTATACTCAATAGCTTAAGACCCACCATTTCAGATTATCAAGCCAAGGGTGGATTAAGGTATCCTAAAGGACGTGGTCTGTTATTTATTATAATTTAATATTATAATATTACACTGTATGAATGGCTTAAAATAGCTGAGCCGTCCCTGTCACAATTCAAGATGGCAGCTGACATATCGTGCCTGTCCAATATTTCAGTAGTTTTAGTATGTTCCATAATCAATGCTAAAAAATCGTGGTTAATTCGAATTATATTTTGGATAATTCGAAGTTTTTAGTGTAAAAAGCCGATCGTAAATCAAACAGTTGAGACAATTCCCGAAAAAACTGTTCCTAGTGCAGCACCAAGCAACAAACCACATCACAGAACTTACGCGGTTTGTTTAAAGTAGAAATGACGTAAGTGGTTCTGTTTTCCGTTCCTTATATTTGTTAGATTCTTTTGTGATGGCTGAAAGACTTAATTGTAGGAAACAGGTACTACTGATAGAAATAATATAAACATTTTATGAAATGATTTATAATGAAGATATGCTGCAATGAAGAATTTGTTTATTTCAAGGCATTATTTGCTAACAGGTTGTACCTAAGTCAGTTAATAACACTGAGGTTCTAAGGACAAATTTGGTTCTGGCCTAGAACGTTAGTCTCTCACGCGCTTGACTGGGGATCGAACACTACTAGAGTTAACTGTTTTTTTTTAACTTGAAATCTTTTACAAATTATGTGTACGAGCTCTTTACACGGATACTAAATAAAATGTCATTAAGCTCATTTATTAATAATCACAGCCCCAGCATCGGACATAAACAGAAGACATTAGAAAAAAAAGGAGAATGTAAGTAATAGATACACGTTGTCATGAACCACAGCCTTCTCAATGCCTCTGTAAGGTTCTGTCCTCTTGTGGGTCACTTATGTAATATTGTTCCAAACATTCCGCTTTGTAAATACCTGGCCTCCTGAAGTATGGCAATTTTTGAATACTGGTAGTTTAACTATTAGCCACGACTGAGCTCTGATTACCTTTAAGCACTGCCAGCTGGATCCCATCTCTCCCGGTTGCTTTAAACTGCCTGCTCATTCAACACTCAGAGGCGTACAAGATATTATATTAATTCAATGGTAGGTTGCAGCACCAACCTACTGTAATCGCCGCGGATTTTAAAGGGGAAGATACCCAAAATCGAAGAATTCTGAAGTTTGGAGGCTTAAGGGGAGAGTCTGGTGAAAAATAAGTTAAAATTAGGAAAATTGTGATTTTTTTCTTTTCATTTTAATGACTTCACAACACTTGTTCTTCATATGATGGAGTTATTTTTGACATTGGGAATTTTAAAAGGCCTTTGAGCACCATTTTAAAATCACCTTACTGAGTGGGGTTAGAGATTCCGTTGCGACAAATTATTCATTAGGAACTATCCCGGCATTTGTTTGGAAAAGGAGTGGGAAACCTCAGCAAACCACTTACAGGATGATCTAGATGGGAATCAAACCCACCTCTTCTCAGTTTTGCCTCACGAGGCTGAGTGCTCCCCGTTCCAGCCCTCAATTCCATGTCAGAGCTGGGAATAGATCCCGTGCTTCCGCGGTGATAGCCATGAGTGCTAGCCACTACGCAACGAGATGGTTATCATATTAGCACATTGGCATTTTAACAATACAATTATCAACTTACATCGCATATCATTTCTTATTCGCATGTGCCATCTTAAAAATAGCCTATATATAATTCAAATCATTTAATAAAGCTACAATAATAAAATTGGGAATTATGTTGACTTCCATAAAATACTAATTGTCTGCAAACCAAGAATTCCTAAATATTGTACTTTTAAGGCCGGAGGCCCTTGGTTATATTCCCGGCTCCGTCAAGGACTTAAGAAACTGACGTGAAGACTGGAACAGGATGAACTCAGCCTCGTGAGGCTAGAATTAAGTGCTTGTCTGACAGTGAGGCAGCGCCCCGGTCACGAAAACCAAGATAATAGGTTGAGGGGACCCGATGCGCTGACCACGCGCAACCCCACAATATGCAGGACAAAAGGCTGGGCAGTGGTCGTTTCATAAGCCAGGGCCCTTCATGGACTGTTGTGCCACGGGGTTTTTGCACATTTAAGATGGCAGTTGTGCGCACTATTCAGATATTAGAAAACGTTGGTGTTGAAGTTAAATAATGTACAGTGGAACTTGGATAATTCGAACCTCAAGGGACCAGTAAAAAATTTCGAATTATCCAATAATTCGAATTAAGAAAGTTCTTTGGAAAGGGTAAAGAAAATATATTGTATTACGTTTACATAATGATTTACGTTCAACAAAGCAGATTAACAGACAACGGTACTTTATAAGACTGTATCGTGAATAACCTCAAAAGTTTCAAATGAAAAATAGAACCAAAATGTACTATTCACCTATTTAACGACATTACTAATCCAGCAATCTAGTTAAGTCTTAGAGAAATCTACAGTTTTTCAAAATAGTTTGAGTTTTTTACCTGTTTCCTACAATTAAGTCTTTCAGCCATCACAAAAGAATCTAACAAATATAAGGAACGGAAAACAGAACCACTTACGTCATTTCTACTTTAAACAAACCGCGTAAGTTCTGTGATGTGGTTTGTTGCTTGGTGCTGCACTAGGAACAGTTTTTTCGGGAATTGTCTCAACTGTTTGATTTACGATCGGCTTTTTACACTAAAAACTTCGAATTATCCAAAATATAATTCGAATTAACCACGATTTTTTAGCATTGATTGTATATAAAATGCTAGGGACCAAGAGAAAAATTCGAATTAAAGAAGATTTCGAATTATGGAAGTTCGAATTAGCCACGTTCCATTGTATAAGAGATTTTTGAGAATTATTTGAGAATTATTTGAGAATTATTGCATGTTTTATGAGACTAAATGATCTTCGATACCACACATTATACTCTTATTTGAGAAGAGATGATGTTGATGATGATGATGATAACTTTTGTTTTAAGGGGCCTAACATCTAGGTTATCTGCCCCTAATGGGTTGGGTGATAGTGAAAGATGAGATGAGAATAAAAACTATAACTAATACTAACTACAGACTTACGTACTAGAATAAGAAATGGAGAACAATTAAAGGATAAGGCAAATAAAGGACAGGAAGAAAAGAAATGCCCTGAACCCTTGAAGAATGAGGATTGATGGACTTGGAAGGAAGAAGAGTCATAAAAGGCAGATAGGAAAGGGAAAGAGGAGAAGGGGCGCCCCAAAGACAGTGGAAAAAGGGGTAAAATGGACCCAGCTCAGAAATCCCTCGGGAGCGTCAGCTCCCGAACTCATCAGCTGTGAGCCCCTGAGGGTGTAGCAATATCCATGGTGCACCAGAAGTGGTGGGTCAACATACACCCTGCTTCCTTGAGGGCCTTGAGCACAAGGCAGGAGATAACATGAAAAGGAAAAGAAGGCTGACCCCTCGCAGAAGGAGAGTATCAGGAAAGATGAGACAAAGGCCAATTAAGGTGCGAATGGAAGAGACTCTCTAGGCTTCAGATACCCTAATACCATCGGGGTTGAAAGAGAGCGAGAGTTCGCCAAGAGAGGTCGATAGGAAAGAAGACGCAGAGGAGCCTGGCATAAGTAGTGGAGGCAATCCGGACTCAGCTTGGGTCCCGTGTTCACCAACCCACGTCCCACTATATGTGAGCCCATGCGGAGTTTGAGAAGAGAATGTAGAGTATAAAGAAGGGTTGCCTTTAGTCACCATTTAAATTTCACAACATCCTCCTATGTCAAGCAGATAACGGCGAGCAGGATATGGTAGGCCGGGATGGCATTGCGGCACAGTAAGTCCATGTGATTGATGCACCAACGACCCATCCGTCTTAACAGGCCGGCCCATACCGCCCAGCACAGTCCCTTACAATAGTTCAAGCTCCATCTTCACACAACAAAAAGGGAAAAGAGGTCGAATAATTAGCCAGAGGCAAGAAGAAACACTCCATTATGTAACTGGCGCAGCGCAAAAAAACTGCCGGCTTCTTCTCTAGCAAGCGGAGTTAGACTGGGGAAAGAAATGCTTTGATGTCATTAAGGAAATTCTTGCATATTAAATAATTAATCTTATCATTTATATAACTGCCACTGAGTAAGATAATGAGCCTATTTGAAGCTGTTTTCGTTTCTTCTTGTATTTCGCTGAACATAAATCACGAAACCAAGGTTTACCGTTGTTAATACCACATAAAATACTATCCTCTCCATACTGTAAAGCAAAACAAAGGCATTTCTTCCGAAGCACTACGTTAGAGAAAACTTAGAAGTAATTTCTTCAGTGTACCATAGTTAAATTACCTTGCAATTAAGGATGAGTGGTTGTCGTGTCAGTGTACTAACCCCAAGCTTGCAGGTTCGCTCCTGGCCATGGTAAGTGATTTTTTGAAAGGCGACAAAAATAACGGTACGCATTTCATACGTTGTTGGCATTGTTAAAGAACCCATTTGAATTCAGTAGGCCGTGTTCATAATGGAAAAATTAATCTCGGGAGTTTCCGCCAACACAAAGTTCCTCATTTCTCTAATAGAAAGCGCTATAGTGTTCATGGAGTTTAGATATCTAACCTCCTTGACTTCCATAGTGATTCAAGGAACAACGAAATTTGACATGCAAGCTACCCTCTCGGTGTCAAATTACAAAGATTGCACCCGGCACATGAGGCCATACGATATTATTATTATTACCACGCAGGCAAGCACAGGTATAAAGGATTTTTCTTTTTTGCATAAGTCAACAACAAGTTTGGTATTTCCTTGACTGGCGTGTCTATTATTCTCATACAATCCAAGCGAAAGCAAATAGGAAAATAACAAGAAACGTGAAAGACATGGATTTCAGCAAAAGCTATTCAAAAAAATAGTCCATCTCAACATTGTATTCTAAAAATTACCTGCAAATTTACTCTAAACATTATCCGCAGCTTAACCGCTATCCGCAAAGCTATGCAAAATATATCGCATGGCGATGAATGTTGCGAGTTTATCCGTGGATATCCGCATCCGCGCAGGGCCTTAGTTATAACCACTCGAGGGGTGTTTTGTACATTTCGAATACGACCTAACTGTTAAACCTTGGTGTTATCCTATTTTAAAGTGGCCATTATTTGAGTTAATTTGATATTGTGAAATGAAACCGAAAGTGACACGGCAACTGCACACAATTCTGGCAGCGAGGTCGTATATTCAAATTGTATTCGCTACATAGATTCCATCCGACATATACGCCCTTGGCACTGAAGTCGCCAGAAGGATAGGCTTCCATCATTCTGCGTAGAAATTTTAGTAATAATAATAATATCGTGTGGCCTCGGGTGACGGGTGCAAGCTTTGTTATTTGGCACGCAGAGGGCAGCTTGCATGTCGAATTTCGTCGTTCCTTGGAACGCTATGAAAGTCAAGGAGGTTAGATATCTAAGCTCCTTGATACTATAGCGCACTCTAGTAGAGAATGGAGGAACTTTGTGTTGGCGGAAAATCTCGAGATTAATTTTGCCATTATGAACACGGCCTACTGAATTCAAATGGGTTCTTTAACATGCATGTCGTGATTTTTGCTCCTTTCAAAAATCCCTTACTGCAGCCAGGAGCAAACCTGCAAGCTTGGGGTTGGTAGTCCGACACGTTTTAAAACCACTCACTCACCGTGGCAAGATAGAAATGTTGGTAAGTTATTGGAGCTTTAAGGGGCGGAACAGAGAGGTTATCTGGCCCTCGCGTAGAAGTGTGAACTGATTCATTTGGTGTCGCCAGTACACAGGACCATCGGCTGTGATTGACCGTGCTTGTGGGTGAATCGAGTAGCATTCTTGATATCGTCACCGAATTCCCGATTCGATTTCTGACTCTCAAAAGAAATTTAATTCTGGTCTGCGGGCAGGCACGGGATACACTCAATGTTGTGAGGTAAAACTTACAAGACGTGCGTTCGATTCCTACCTCATCCATTCCGGGAGGGGATTTTCGTGCCTTCCCCACTTCTTCTCCAGGCGAATGTCGGGAAGGTTCCTAACTCAAGGCCAGGGTCGCCTCCCTCCCAATGCTCACCTGAATTCTAAATACACTAATACAGTCAATACAATGGCACACGTTATCTGACAATATTACACATACACCCAAGTACATGGGAGTGAATTTCCGGGATGTCAAAGTCCCTTAATTGTAACACAAAACACAACAAAACCTTTCTTGGAAAAACAATGATTTTGTTTTTAGAGCTCCCATATCACCATCTCTTCGTGAATGCAATATATTTGCAGTTGTCTGTTGGCACAGCCTAGAGTAAAACGTAGCTTTTCGCTGCTGTCTCAGTCTCATTCATGGCTGTGATTATATGGAAGCTACTGAGGTTTGCGTTTTACTGAGTAATGGCACAACCAGTGCCTGTGGATGTTGTGAACGGTTCTACTTGTAGGATTAGTACTGGCTCAGTGAGGAAAGCAATGGCAAACTACCTCGCGCATCACCTTCCCAAGTATGCCCCATTATAGCGTTCTCTTGTGATTTTGTGCGTATATGTTCACGCGATACTTCTTCAGCATCCGATCAGCCTTCTGGCTGACTACCTAACAGACAGAATGAATAGGAAGTAATATGGAGTAAGTAAATGACTGACGTTTGCTTGGAGATGGGATAATATACTTGTGTATGGTATTTTCATTACTTAGAAGTTATTTTTACGGTAGCAAAATTTCACTGGAAATTCATACAATTGTACTTCTTCTTAAAGCGCTGTCTCTCTCGGAAGGTTAGAGATCCAATTGAGTATGCTTATGATTGGGACAGAGTCTTGAAATAATTGTATAGGCTATATGTTCGTCCATATCATCTGCCCACGTCATTGAGCCAAGAATTCTAACGTCTCCCCACAGATCTTTGTCCTTTTAGTTTTCCTTCACGAGTTATTTGGAGAAGTTCTTATCTTTCACCTATCATGATGTGGCCGATATATTGATGCTTCTTTTCTTTATTGGTCACCAGGAGCTCCTTACTTGATTAAGGACTTCCTTATTGGTCTTCCTCCCTATCCAGGACACTCGGAACATTCCTCTGTGCAAGTACATTTCAAATGTTTCAATTACAGCGTTGGATTTAGCCTCCAGCTGTCGAACCAGTACAGAAAATTAAGGAAAATATAACATGGCAATAATTGGACTCATAGTTGGAGGCTGAGATCTCAGTTGATTAAACGGATTCTTAATACTGATAAATGCACTTCTGACCTTCTCAACCTTCAATAAGATTTACTTCTTCGAATCGCATTGCTCATTGGTGATTCCTTAGATATGTAAAAGGTGATACGTGATCTACAAATTAAATCGGTGAGTTGAAAAAGGCACACATTCCAATATCCTTAGGCTACTTTTAAGGAAAAAGGAACATCCTTTGTAGCTAAATGAAAGTTACTATTTCGCATATTATTCTACAAAGTATGGAAATCATATTACATTTGGTTTTCAAGTTATACCATTTTTGTGTGAATGAATATGTTCCTTTTTCACTCAAATTTGAGAAAAATTGTTTTTTGTAGAGCCAGATAATGTTTAATACACTCGCAATTCAGAAATCTATTAAGCAGTAGCACATTATTACACAACAATACGCATACTATAATTTTGTATATAGTTATTCATTGCCCTAGTCAGCAGCTCCTGCCTTTGGACAAGTGTGGCGCTCCTCAAAGAAATGTATATATTGGTCTGGGATATAGGCTACTCTGACAAGCTGTACGAGATCACGTATCTTGGTGGCCTTTATAATCACATGAAAGAAATAATAATAATAATTATTATTATTTTTATTATTATTATTATTATTATTATTATTATTAATCCTAGAAAATACAAAAGAGCCAAAAAGAAGGGTGCTACATACTTGCCTTTCCATCATGAGCCTTGCTTGAAGAAGCATTATGTTACTGGTCTTTTTGAGCTTAAAGGTTAGTTGGACTACACATCGATGCACTCAGAGGTTGGTCACGTATCCGCGCAGCGTTTTGTTGAAAAGGGGACTTATTCCAGGAAGGTTTTCCTTCTTCCACTCCATGAAACTTCTCGGTCACTGAAAACACTGTCCAATGCATAGGAATGTGTACCATTTTCAACGCAATGGATCGGGCTTGGCATCAAGACCAAAATGGCTATCTCAGTTAAATTTTTGATTTTGTGATTGGCCGTGTCATATGGTTAATACTATCATATATTTGCCTTTTGAACAACCCCTCTTCTAACTCATAGTTGGTGGCATGCTGAGCTTCTATGCCTAAGGTCGCGGGTTCAAACCCGGCCGAAGTAGTCGGATTTTTAAGAGCGTTAAAATTCCTCAGTATGCCTTCCTTCGGAGGGAAAGTAAACCCGGCGGTCCTATGTCATAATATTTATGGCATGAAATAGAACCTTCCACTAACTACACTTGTGTGAAGTCAAAATGTTTAGGTTATAATTGATAACGCTATATTAGTTCCAACGTTCACGATGGCATCTAGTAGCCAAGTCCGCAAACTAGGTGTCGTGGATGGGTGCATTTGGTAGCAAAAGTAGGAACTACTTGAAATTATCGTCTGCCGTCCTTAGTTGAATTAAAACATATAACACACACTAATACAGCCATTATAATTAACACCGGTTATCAGACAGATCCTACACACATCCAAAGTACACGGGGCTACATGACAGCGTTGTCACAGCCCCTAAACTTAGGAACCAACCAACCAACCTCTTCTAACTCAAGTGTAAGTCTTATGTTCGCTAATTCGCAGCAGTGAAGTAGCCTATCCCTCGCGTGCTTACAGCACTAATGGAGCCATCTCACAACAGCTGATGTTATCGGTCAGTGTGTGTCAGATATGCACCTCGGCCAGTGGTGAACAAGTGAAGGCGTTACACGGGAGAAGCATGTATTCGCTCTGCGTCCACATGCGAGAAATACGGCGCGTTGTGGCGTGTCATGGAGCTTCAATTATAGCTCACTTGGCTACTACAAGCTCTTTGGCAACACTTGAAACTTCTCTGCCAACGTTTTGACTTCTGAACCTCACAGGCCAAAGTCCAAGAGCATTGTTAGTCGAGGAATGTAATATTTATGATGTGACTCAACAGTAATATTGTTTGTTCCTATTATTAATATGCGAGTGACACCCGCTTCTAAGAGCAGTCTAAACAATCACAACCTACTTTGTTCCCCAGCGAACAACGGGGCTATTTACGTTAGTGTCCCATGATTCATAGATTTGATTCTGCCTCCTTGGTTTCCCTCCCACTGTTACTGGCAACCACCCCATGATGTAGCGACTAGCATTCTTAACCATCATCCCTAAGGTCCGGGTTTGATTCCCGGCTGTGAAAAGAAATTTAATTCCTTCCTGAGCGTTAGAACGGAGAATACTCATGAGGCAAAACTGATAAAAGTTAGATTGGATTTTCACCCCAGCTATACTAGAAGCACAGTAGCATTCCGTTATTTCTAACTTCTAATTCAGGCAAATGCTGTGGTTGATTCCTAATTTAAGATCGGGCATAACTCCTCCCAAATACTTATCTCAAGTACAAACACGCATATAGATATCACAATATCACTGGTTATAAGTTTGCATACATACTGTTACGGCTGTGAGTTTGTTTCGTCGCCTCGCCGCGTGAGTCACAGCTGCCCCGGGCTATGCTCTGCCTCTGTGTGTTACCTGCGCCTTACGCAACGGGCTACGAGGACGAAGGGATGGTCCAGAATATTCGTGACCCATCTAGTGATGAAAATCTCGAGAAGCCGTGAATCCTGGACGATTCTAGAAGCATTCATTGAGTCACCAGCCTGCTATATAAGCGGCCTCATCAGCGAGGGAGGGACAGTGTTTTTGAGCTAATGCATGAGCGACAGTAGTGTGGCGACGTGACGTGCGAAGGTGCGAAACCCAAGTGAGGCTATTGCATGTAGTGAAGTGCTGTGTGGATTGCGAAACTCAGTGAGACTCGTTCCGAGCCTTCGGCGCAGAGTGTAGCAGACTCGTAAGTAGCCTAACGGTAGTTTGTGTACTCAAGGGAGTGTACAGGTATTTCGGTGAGTGACAGACTGGCTAGACACAGGTCAGCCTAATTAGTGAACGGACAGCTGCTCGAGAGAGTGAAAGGGAAGTGTTCCCAGTCAGAGAGGAACTAGAGTGAGCTACTAATTGCTTGTATCGGTTTATTGTGCGGTGTACTGTAACTTGCTAAGATCTGCAATAAAATTACTATTTCTTTAAAAAGGACCATTGTTTTGTGCTTCTACCCACCGAAATCCAGTTAACGAAAGTGCCATAAGGGCTGGCACGTTACAATACAAATACACATGGTTGAAGATAACATAACAACCACAACACAGCTATACATTCAAAAATCTAAAAAAAAAGAACAAGTCTATAAAGTATCACCCTTAAAATATTCACTGATTCTACTCCATTGATGAATATTTTAAACCAGGGGGTCCAGCCTTTGCACACTCGGCGTGCTAGCTAAGTTTCGCTCTTTCCTGCCTCTCTTGGCTCGGCTGACTGCGGGTGCTGCGACAGTTCTTCACCGTGTCTGACCGAGTCAAGTTGGGATCACTAGCGCAAAGTACGTAATGTAAACAAACAAACAAACAAACTGTCCGTACAATGCGTTGGTTGTCCGACATCTCTACATTGTGTTACGTGCGTTTCTTCGTAAACTGGTACTTGCAGATTTACGTGCTTAGCATTAAAACACTCATAAATACTGATAAGGTATCATGGAACTCATTTAAGGCATGCAATTTCGCTCACATAGTTTTTAGCCTCTTTTCAATTTTGAAAAAATGGGCTTATGAGATCACCCTTTGTCCGTGTGTGTGTGCGTGTGTGTGTCCCATAATAACTTCTAAACGGCTGGAGCGATGTCAATGAATTTTAAAATTAAGTTTTTATTTCTTGTGTCGTAATCATGCGATCGAAGTGAAAGTTTGAATAATGAACCTACGCAATAATTTTTCTTTAATGGTACATGACTCTATGGCCTATACATTTAACAATCCAACATGGCGACCATCCGAAATATTTAGACGGCTCTGAATATCTACGAATCTATTATAGCAATCAAACTGAATTTTTTAATGTTCATAGGGGCTATGAACTTAAGTTCACCTATAGGACTTTAAATAACCTGGTGATCACAAATACAACATGGCGGCGACGCGAATTATAAATATTCACATGGACGTTTCTCGCAATTTAACCATCCGAGTGCAGTGAAACTTGGTACAGTAAATCCTTATACGAATGTTAATCCACTGGCATCGAATTTATTTCAATTGTTTCCATAACCATAGCAATTTCATCTGGAATTTCGGCTCCTCGGACACGAAATCTCTGTGGCGATATATCAGCTCCAGATCAAGAAGCACGCCCTCCACGAATTTCACGTATAATGGCAAAATGTAATCTGAACCCGCGGAGATTGCTCAATCATTTTGCTCCTCCTTCTCTCAGAACTTTTCTTCCTTTACGCCATCACAAAATTATATAATAGATCGAAATATTCCTTTCCCTAAACTTGAATCCATTTATTTATCCGTTGATGAGGTCTGCAAGTTGTTGTCATCGTTACCCCTCAATTCCGCTACTAGGCCTGATAATATACCCGCAAGTATCCTCAAAACGTGTGCTCAGGCCCTCACTCCATCCATCTGCAGAGTATTTAACACCTCTTTTCAATATGTGAAACTACCATCTGATTGGAAAATCGCCAACGATGTTCCTGTCCACAAAACTGGTAATAAGGAATCAGTAGCCAACTACCGCCCCATATCATTGACATTCATATTGTGTAAGGTAATGGAGCGTCTGCTATCGAGGG
The DNA here is from genome assembly GCA_946902985.2 of Meconema thalassinum. NCBI lineage: Eukaryota > Metazoa > Arthropoda > Insecta > Orthoptera > Tettigoniidae > Meconema > Meconema thalassinum. The sequence goes on along the minus strand of OX336388.2, from coordinate 2,092,177,060 downwards.
AGATGTTGCGTTTCCTGAAAGAAACAGGTTCTCTTAACGAACACCAGCATGGGTTTCTACCTGGAAATTCCTGTACAACGCTACTCACATCAGCTGTGGACGACTGGCAACACACTTTGGAAAGAATACCAGGCGGTCAAGTGGATCTCGTTACTCTCGATTGGACCAAGGCTTTTGATCAGGTTCCCCATTCACGTCTCCTTGATTAACTGCGCTCCTACAGCTTCGGTGGTACACTAGTGGGGTGGTTGACTGACTTTTTTACAAACCGGCATCAGTGAGTAGTCTTCCAAGGCGCTCATTCCTCTGCTGTTTTGGTCCCATCTGGTGTCCCTCAAGGATCTGCCCTTGGTCCTCTACTTTTCAACATGTTGGATCTTCCCCATGCAGTCTCCTCAAACATCTACCAATATGCCGGGGACACAACCCTCTATCGCAAGATCAAAGACAATATTGACCTCACCGCCCTGCAGGAGGATCTAAATACATCAGTGTCTGGTGCAAAATTAACGGCCTGGCTGTCAATTCTTCCAAAAGTAATCTAATCTCCCTAACCCGTAATCGAATTCCAGCGGCCAACCCTTATCACTTTGAAAACACTCCGATTCCCCGTGTGCAGTGCGTCAAACTTCTTGGACTCAACATCACTTCCGACCTGAAATGGAACACCCACACCGACGCAGTGAGGAACCAAGCTGCACGCCAACTGGGTATGCTAAGCAGAAATCTACGTGGCTGCCCTACCAAAGTGAAGAGGACCGCCTACCTGAGTCTAGTACGACCGCTGCTAATTCACGCGTGCCCTTCATGGAGCCCCGGTACCAAGAGGAAATATCCTTAAGCTTGAACAGATACAAAATCGTGCCACTAAATTCATTCTTTCGAAAAATTCCGACGTAGACTCTAAAATCAGACGCCAAAAATATAGCCTTCCATCTATTGAGAACCTATTTACCCAAATTGATTTGTTATACCTGAGAAAACTTTTTAATAATACAGACTCATCTGCTATTTTAGACAAAATTTCCCTTGGCTACCGATCAGCTCAGAAGGGCCGCGGAGTTACGCTGTACGCCCCACTACCCAGGACTGAGTCGTACAAACTGGGGTTTGTAAATAGATCGGTCTGTGCATGGAACAGCCTGCCGTGTTCCCTGAAGGCCAGCAACAATAATGCCGTTCAGTTCAAGAGGAAGCTGCGGCATTATTTGTTCATCAAGTAGGTTGTTCCTCATAAATTATGCCCCGATTCTTTGTTGTGCTAGTGTTTCCTGTGTATCTCCATTTACAATATTTATATGACCTCTTCTCTTGTTTTCCAGCCTTATCCTACATAAATAACCATCCCTCTAATGTATACTGTAAATAATTTATCATTGCTCGATTCTCACTAATTGCCATCTTGTGTACATATGTAAATATAACCCAGTATATATAGTGGGGGCTCTGACGCATCCCGAATGCGAAGTGGGGCTTTGTTCTTTTCAGAGACTCCCTTCAGTGTAATGTAAATATAGTGTAAGGCACTGATGAATAAATATGAAATGAAAATGAAACCACAAGATGGCAGCTGTGCGAAATTTTAAAATCACCTTGTTACTTCTTGTGTCCTAATCATGCTATTAGACGTACACAATAATCTTCATGTAACAGAACATAACTCTAGGACCTACATATATAAAATCCAACGTGGCGACCATCCGCAATATTTAGTCGGTTCTCAATATCTACGAATCTATTACAGCAATCAAACTGAAATATTGTATGTTGATACTGGCAGTTAACATAAGTAGGTTATATGAAAATAGGCTGCATATTTCTTCACGGAACCATTTGTTTCTTCTTGTTTTCGTTTTGTTTCAGTTTGTTTTCATATTGTATGCTGAATACCTTTTGGTGTTCGACCGATCAACCACAACGCAGCGAAGGCAGTACGGGTAGGAGTGCAACGGGAAAGAGAGCGAGAGAGACTGACATATAGTCTTCGCCCACCGTCGCTGGAAGGCCGTACGCGCCAGAAGCAAAGGCTTAAGACAGGCTTAATCTTCTGTCGGGCGCAACTGATTTGGCAGGCACTAGTATTATTTCTTATTTTGTATTCGTCATTCGCGAGGCCGGAGCTACATCATATTTCCAGTAGCTGCCTATTTCCGCATGACTTTCAATCCCTTTATCGGCCAATGACCCTCCGCACGTGCTGTTGTTGCAAAAGTAATCTGGATGGTGCATTGCTCCTGATCGTGCACCATGTATTCACTATTGCACCAAAACTGATTATTGTGATGCCCATTGTTCACTATGGGTTATGTAAAAACAGTTAAGTTGGCGCATTTACCTATGAAAATGAGAAGGAATACTAGAAAAACAGTATTTCTGAAGGAACTCTTATCACACACAAAAATCGTTCTTCTTATGAAAATCTTTATGTAAACGTAAGTGTTATGCATATCTTAAAGGGCAAATATTTAGCCTATGTATTATAGAAGTTCCCTTCAGTAAATACTGTAAATTAATGATTTTTATATTCGACGATGTTCATTATGGGACAGTCTCTCCCACCAATCAGAGCTCATGAAACAGTTGGTTGACCAATTAGGTAAGGATAGCATCGCACCTGCGCTGAGTTCCAAGGCCTTCTAATTTAAATTTCACTGCGTGGCCTAGTGTCATAGTGGGGTAATCGAGGAGGCCAGTGTCAAATACAAGGTATTCTCTGCGTCCAATGCGCTCTGTTCAGTTCATAAAACTGGCGAAATCTCGACAGATATTTATGAATATTTATGTTCGAACATAAAATAGTTATAATAATTATCGTCGAACATAAAATAGTTATAATATATACTGTCGAACATAAACAGTTGTATGCAACTCGCCTATAATGGTAATTAAGACACTCGTATGGAAATTATAAAACTCGTATACGCTCGTTTTATAAACATACTCGTGTCTTAATTATCGCCATTATAGGATCGTTGCACAATTTACTATATTCTGATCTTTTTAAGTGTGCCTCGCAGGCACATTGCACCCGACGGAAGGTTAATATCAACAAACTAAATCCAAACATTCCACTTAACGTATTGCACATTGCGTTATTATCTGTTATTTATACATAATACTACTGTATCAGGTGACATTATTATTTCTTCTAAACAATATACATTGATGATGATGATGATAATTGTTGTTTTAAGGGGCCTAACATCTAGGTTATCGGCCTCAGTATCCATTGAATTGAACTCTCTAGAGTGTAATGTATCCAACATCATTTGTACTTTGTACACGTATATGATAAAACAGATTTTTTAATTGCTGTTGTTGTTATGGTTCGAGTCTTCAGTCTTTTTACTGGTTTGATTCAGCACTCCATGCCTCCCTGTCTTGAGTTAATCATTGCATCTCTACATAGCTGCCATGTCCTACCTCTGAGGCAGTCTGTTTAACATATTCTAACCTTGGTCTACTCAAATCTTTCTTATCCTCAACCCATTCTTCCGTAACTAACTTTGCTATTACTGGTGTCTTAGTATGTGCCCTACCAACCTATCTATTCTCTTCATTAGCAGTTACCAGAAAGCATATCTCCTCTCCCACTCATCTTAATACATCTTCATTTAAATGGGGTCAAACGCGCTCCTTAGTTCAACATAAGGCTGTAAAAGAAATCGATCTGCTTTCATTATCATAATTATTGTTATGGCAACAACAGCAATAATTATAATAATGATAATAATAACAAATACTTTATAAATGGAATGCCATTAGGTCGTTTCCATTAATAAGACAATGAGATTCAACAATTAAATGCTTGGTTTCACTTCACTTAAGCCGTGCATTACATCTAATTCTATTGGTCGAGGAATAAATCTGCACTATTGAACAGAACTCTTCAATTCTTGTTTGAATTGTGGGACTCTCTCTCTCTGTAAACCTACATATTGCGAAAATTTCCTTAGTTACGAGGGCTCTAGGGAAGAAAATCTATGGCTTACTACAACTACAAGACGGAATAGAAAAAGGGGCAAGTATTGAGAAGGTGCTCATAACTTTACACAAGTTCTCAAGTATTTTAGATTTATTCCTATAAAACGAGAGCAATCTGTAATTGAAATTTATTCTCGCTTGGGATTCATGTTCCGTAAGTTGGCTGCATCGTCAAGCACTCACATACACCTGTTTCAAGGGAGAATGAATATAATTGGCTTTTTGCAATGGCTGATGCACCTTATCACGAAGCAATCATTGACAAGGGCCTCCATAAGTAACGTGACAATACATATCGCGGGTGCAATATTCAGAGCGGCTGTGAGGTTTGGATTAAAGTACGAAATAGTTTCAAGAAGCTACCACAGGGAACATATTCAATGAAATGAAAATCCACAGCCTGCTTCCAGTCTCCGACCGGGTCAGGAATGGAATGAATGAAGCCCCCATCTAGCGGCGAGGATATGAAGTGTGCCGGCTGCCGAAGCCTGTCGCACTCCTCTGGGGCAATGATTAAATGAATGACAGATGAAATTAAATGATAGTGGAGAGTGTTGCTGGAATGAAATTGTGACAGGGAAAACCGGAGCACCCGGAGAAAAACCTGTCTGCCTTCGTTTTGTCCAGCACAGATCTCACATGGAGTGACCGGGATTTGAACCATGGACCCAGTGGTGAGAGGCCGGCGTGCTGCCGCCTAAGCAACGGAGGCTCAACATATTCAATCTCGTGTTCAAATATTCGACCGCAACCGAATCTGGAGACCACATCTTTCTAATGCAGCCATTAGATCAGGGCGTCCAAACATTTTTACAGTCAGGGCCCCTAATTAAGTAAGGCGATTGGTCGTGGGCCAATCTTTGTTGGGAATATTCTACATTACAGTAGTTTTCCTTCAACCCAATTATATTCCACTCTTCCAAAAATTTCAGTCTTCAGCATCTTCCTCGTTTAAACCTGTGGGAGATGTGCTTCTCTTTACACCATACATCCATTGTTCTCTTGGTTTACCCCGTTTCCGTTTACCTTCAGCTTGCCAAAATAATATCAAATTTGGAATTCCACTATTCTCCATCCTTTACACATGCCCAAACCATTGTAATTTTCTTTCTTCAACCACTTCTAGTATATTTTTAGCCTATTTTCATTTTGTCCTTGTGTGTGTGCCTGTGTGAGGTGTGCGTGTGTGTGTCCCCCACTAATTACTTCTAAACGGCTGGAGCGATTACAATGAAACTCGGAAAGATCATAGCACTATTCTGGCCGACCCCGACCGTGCCCTTCAAATTTTATTGTGTCTCACCAATCCAACATGGCGGCTGTGCGAAATATTTCACCAGCATTCAGTAATTCCGAAACTATTACCGATATCGCCCTGAAATGTTGTACGGTGATAAAGGGCACTACTAGAAGTTTACCTATGAGACTTTCAAAAACCTGGTGACTACAAAACAAACATGGCGGCCAAGCGAAATTGAGACTTTTAAATAGACTTTTCTCGCGATTTAACTATCCAAACGTAATGAAACTTGGTACAGCAAATGCTTATACACATTGTAATGCACTGGTGTCTAATTTAGTTCAATTGTTTACATAACCTCAAAATGGCGGCTGTGTGAAATATTTCACTGACATTCTATATCTCCGAAAATATTACAGATATCACCCTGAAATTTTGTACGGTGGTAATGGGTACTAGTATAAGTTTATCTATGTAACTTTCATAAACCTGTAAAGTACAAAACGAACATGGTGGCCAAGCGAAGTTGAAACATTTTAATAGACTTTTCTTGTGATTTAACTCTCTGAGTGCTGTGAAATGTGATACAGTAAATGATTGCACATCTTGTAATGTAATGGCATCTAATTTAGTTCAATTGTTTACATAACCTCAAGATAGTGGCTGTGCGAAATTTTAAAATTAAGTTTTTATTTCTTGTGTCGTAATCATGCAATTGAAGTGAAAGTTTGAATAATGAACCTAGGCAATACTTGTCCTTGAATGGTTCATAACTCTATGGCCTATACATATAACAATCCAAAATGGCGAGCATTCGAAATATTTAGACGGTTCTCAATATCTATCAATATTTTACAGTAATCATACTGATTTTGTTTGTGTTTTTAGAGGCTATTAACATATGTTCACTATAGGACTTTCAGTAACCTGGTGAGCACAAATCCAACACGGCGGCGACCCGAAGTATATATATTTAAATTGACGTTTCTGGCGAATTAACTATCCGAGTGCAATGAAACGTTGCACCTTAAATGCGCATAGAAATTTTAATCCACTGGCTTCTAATTTATTTCAATTGTTTGCATAATCACAAGATGGCAGCTGTGCGAAATTTTAAAATCTCGTTTTAATTCTTGTGTTCTAATCATGCGATTGAAGTTTGAATAACACACGTACACAATAATCCTAATGTAATAGTACAAAAATAAAATTCCAACCTGGCGACCATCTGAAGTATTTAGACGGTTCTCAATATCTACGAATCTATCACTACCTTCAAACTGAAATTTTGTATGTTGATAGAGGCAATTAATATGAGTAGGATATATGAAAATAGGCTGTATATTTCTTCACGGAACTACTTCTTTTTAACTGCATAATATCTCTGATTCTCGTATTTCCAATTTTTTCCAATCTTGATGTTCTTGCCTCCCTTCTCCTACAATCCATCTCATATACACACTGTGATTAATAAAGTAATTTTAAATGTAATGCTGATACTAATGGCCGTATATATTTTCATTGTGTTCTGTAGAACTTCTGTTTTCCTCTGCCGATGGGATCCACGTCAGTATTTTAAGGGAATGTTTGTTTTGTACGATTTGTGCGCTTGTTTACAATTCAAAGCCAGCTACGAACGATAAACACAAGTTTATGGTCTCGGATAACTGTAAGCATACCACGAGTTACTCAGCGAAGAAGAATTTTAAGAATTCAACTTATCTAAAATAAGCTTTGTGGAGTGTTTCGTTGTAATGGATGAAGGAGCACATTCAGCCCAGGTCTTTTCGATTATCTTCCACAATATGTTGTCGAAATTTAGTGGCATGTGGGACATGATGTTTATCACAGAACGTAGAATTTCCAGGCTAAATTATTTAATCTGTGAGATGTAACGCAATATGCTTACATAGGAGTGCTACCCTAGGCCTAATTTATTTTATACTAGCAACCCGACCCGGCTTCGCCCGGGAACAGTTATGAATGCATTACGTGATAAGCGCTTTTTATTTCCAATTTCAATGAACAGCGACCAATATCCGTTTTACGTCTCGCCATGATGGGTTAAAATCACTGACTGGACTATTAGTATATTATAATGGAGATGCATGTGCAACAAATTCTTGTCAGACGTAATTTAAGAATGGCGAGGTGCATGAAATACAAATCCCCATTCCGTCCAATCTTAACTTGACTGTGAATTTTGCGGAGCGAAAAGTTCACAGGCAAAATGACGGAAAACCGAGTTGCACTTCCAGGGAAACTCTAAACACAACCACTCTTCTCTAAAGTTTTTAACTCAACACGACTCGACAGTTTGCTGCTGGCTGTATCTGGGGCAATAAGCTCGTCCGCTAGCTAAGCTGTAACTGGGGTGATAGACTCGCCCCTAGCTAGCTCGTAAACTGTCGACTCAGTAACTGAATGGAGATTGTTGGAAGAAATGAAAACGTAAAAACACTTATAGTAGGCGAGGTATTGAAGATAGATATATGCTCTCCCGGGCTTTTTTGTAGAACATTTCATGCTGAACAATTCTTACACTCATAGTATATAGATATTTTTAACGGTTTGCTCAGCGTGAGCTTAATAAGCGCACGGACGCCAGTTTTTTTTCGACCTTTTCACTGAAATCGTTAGTGCTTGACTTCCTTTGGTCATAAATAAATTATTTTCTACAGAAACCGTCTCCTATATATCCTTTACAGATTGGTAAAAACCGCATCAAAATCCATCCAGGGGTTCTCGACTTTACCTGTAACATCCAAGAATCGGGGACTTAGTTTTATACTAATCTCTCTATATATAAGAATGAAAGTTTGTCTGTTTTTTCTGAATTTCTACGGAAATTTGCGTTATTTACGCGTTTTAGACTGTTTTATGACGGATGCGCGCGAAAATGAAATTTTTGTCTGTCTGTCTGTCTGTCTGTTTGTTTGTCTGTGGACAATTTTGTGTCCTTATAACTCGAGAACGGCTGAGTGGATCAACGTAAAATTTGGTACAGATATCCTTCAGAGGCATGACACCAATCATTGATGTAACTCTTCTCTGTACCTCTCATAAAAGGGGGCCTTCCCCCTTAAAATACATGCTGAAATAGGCGTAGAAGGGTGAGACAAAGCTCATTTTCAGCCCCTCAATGTGAGAAGCGAAACTCGGGGGCCCTAAAGGGCCCCCGAAAACCACATTTTAAGGCCCTAAAACCAATAGTTTTTGAGATATTCCCAGAAAATTAATTTCATTTAATACAATAATGAAAGGAAGCTAGCCGGTAACCATGGCAACAGAAATTCACAGGTCCATCTATTGCTGTCTTCTTCTTCGTCGCGAATGGGTCTCTTAGGACCACGCGGAATCAACAATGGTTAGCCTTTCTTGCAGCCCAGTACTCCTTCATACGCAACGAATGGGTTTGCTTCCGTTGTGCAGACCAGATATGGTGGTATGGCCGTCTTTCTTCATCCTCGAAACCCCGTGTGAGTGCAAGTGTTCTGATGACATTTCGGTCTAGGAGATTTGGCGATCCTAATTCTTGCAAGTCTTTTTCAGTCTGTTTGTACCAATTTGATCTAGTTGTTTTGTTTTTCAAGTATGTGTGAATTTTGTGAGTTAGTCTATTTGGGTCCATTCTTTCCAGGTGCCCCAAGAATTGGATTCGTCGCATACGCATTTTGTCTGTGATTTTGGAGATGGTTTTATATATTTCAGCATTTGGCTTTGGAAGATGAACACCATCTTTGATTCTCGGCCCTAAGATTTTCCTCATTATTTTACGTTCCTTCACTTCCAACTGATCTCGAAGTGTTCTATGTTGAAGAGTGAGAGTTTCTGAAGCGTAGAGAGCTTCGGGCCCGATCACTGTTGTATAATGTTGAATTTTGCATTTCCAGGAAAGACTCTTTTTGTTGTAAGTATTTTTCGTTAACTGAAAAGCAGTTTCCATTTTTTGAATTCTTGTTGTAATGGACCTCTTTTCATTACAATTGTCGGTAATCCATTCACCCAAATATTTAAATTCCTTCACACGAGATATATGGTCAGTACCAATTTCAATTTCAGATGGGGCATTCTTTATATCTGTCATAAATTTTGTTTTATCAAATGAGATTTGCAATCCAATTTTCTTTGCTTGTTCTTGTAGAAGTTCAAGTTGGTATTGCGCATCAGAGATGTTTTGGGCAATTAATGCCATGTCATCAGCAAATGCCAAACAGTCTAATTCTATGCCTTTAAGTTTTGGTCCTATCCTATGCGTCGGTGCACCTGCTTTTCGCCATTCTCGTACAACCTTCTCTAGTGCACAATTGAAAAGCAACGGGGACAATCCATCTCCTTGTCGGACTCCTGTGTCAATGGGGAATTCTCTGCTCAGTTCTCCCATAAATTTAACCTTAGATTTGGTTTCCATGAGTGTTTCCTTAATAATATTTGTTGTCTTTTGATCTAATCCAAATTCTTTGAGTATTTTGAAGAGGGATTCACGGTCGATGCTATCATACGCCTTTTGGAAGTCAACAAATGTAATGACATAGTGTTTGTTCGATGTATTGCGGAAATATTTCATTGAGTTTTTTAAATTGATAATTTGTTCTACACACGACCTGCCTTTCCTGAAGCCACCTTGGTATTCGCCGATTACTGGATCCAATTGAATTTCTGCACGATTCAGGAGAGCTTTAGACAAAACTTTGTATGTTATGGATAGTAATGAAATTCCACGATAATTGTTGGGATCCGTCCGATTTCCTTTTTTGTGCAAGGGATGTATGAGTGCCATCTTCCAGTCAGCGGGGATTTTTTCAGTTCGCCAAACTTCTTCTAAAATTTCTTGGAGTTTTACATTGAGATTTTCTCCTGCATTTTTCCACAACTCGGCAACAATTTGGTCTTCCCCCGACGCTTTGTTGTTTTTCAATGATTTAATTATCTCTCTTATTTCCTGAACGTTGGGTGGATACGAATCTTGGTTTTGTTGCGTGTGGATAAAAGTGAATGTTTCTTGAGGTTTCTCACAATTGAGCAATACCGAAAAGTAGTTTGCAAGGATTTCACAGTTTTCTGTGTTACTATGAGCAATATCCCCATGTTCATTTTTGAATTGAAGTGATGGAGGGGAATATTTAGTGAGCTTCTGGCGAAAAGTTCTATAGTAGTTTCTAGAATTATGTTGTTTGAAGTCAGCTTCTATTTCTTGTAATATTTTGTTGTCATTCTGCTTGCGAATTCTTCGTATTGATTTTGTGACTGTTCTTCTGACATCCTTGAGATCTTGCAGAGTCTTAGGAGTTTTGTTGCAAGACCAATTGTGCCATGCCTGTTGCCTGAGCCTTACAAGGTCATCACATTCGGCTGTCCACCACGGATGTTTGCGTGTTCTCATGTGTGGTGCTATTTTCTCGGCTGTTTTTATTAATCCTGCTTGGAGCTGTTGCCAGTTTTGTGGATTCAATTGTTGAGTCTCGTTTTTAAATTTATCATTACCTTGAATATTTTGAACATCATATTTACGGGGTGGGATTTTCTGAGAGAATCGCCTTTTCTCTGGAATAATATTTAATGAAAATTTTGTAGGGTAATGGTCAGAATCCAGAGCTAACCCCTTAAGGACTTTAAGTTTCATTATTTCGAGAGTATTTACTCTGGAGATCAGCACATGGTCCAATTGATATTCTCCTAACAGTGGGTTAGGTGACACCCACGTCTTGGGTAATATTGCTGTAATATAAGACGCAATACAATTCCATTTATTACATTACTGAGATAGTTTGCAAACGGCTATAAGGTTATAATGGAACCAATTAAGCTGTAAAATTCATCAATACATATAATGCGCTTAAGGGGGTCAAGGGGTACTGTAGAATTTTTTCACGCGATTTACACGTGCTGGTGTGGTACGGAAGGTCTATTATATCTGGTTCCTATATTGTTATATTATTATTATAATTATTATTATTACACTACTGAAAGGAAGACCCCAGAGGACAGGAAAAAGGGAATAATTGTCCCGATCTTCAAGAAAGGTAGTAGAACAGAATGCAGAAACTATCGGGGAATAACACTGATGAGTCATTGTGCAAAGATGTTTGAGAAAGTTTTCGGAAGGAGAATTAGGAAAAGGATAGAAGGAGGGATGAGGGAAGAACAACATGGCTTCAGAGCAGGAAGGTCCACAGTGGATTTGATTTTTGCTGTAAGGCAGTTACAAGAACAGCACTATGAGTATGGAACAATCTAATAATGGCCTTCCTGGACATTGAGAAAGCATATGACAGTGTATGCAGAAACAAAGTATGGAAGTCCCTGGAGGATAGAGGAGTAGAAAAATGGACTATAAGGAGGATAAAGGAGATGTACAAGAGAAGCGTGAGCTGTGTGAAAGTGGGAGGATAGAGATCGGAACGGGATGGAACAGAGAAACGGCCTGAAACAAGGAAGTGCACTGGCACCGTTACTTTTCATTGTGGTGATAGATGACATAATGACCCGAGTGGCACAAGTAATTGGGGAAGGAAAGATGAAAGCAATGGTGTTAGCGGATGATTTGATGATTTGGGGAAACAAGGAGGAGGAGGTACAGGAACAGTTAGACGTGTGGGAAGGAATAAGACAAGGATATGGGATGAAATTTAGCATAAATAAGAGTGAGATGGTGATCACAACAAGGAAGAAGGAAAGAACCACAACGGGAATAACAATTGGTGGGGAACAGCTGAAGAAAGTGGAGAGTTTCAAGTATCTGGGAAGCCTGATACAAGATAATGGAAGAAACTATAGAGAAAAAATGAGCGGGGGAGACAGGCAGAAGCATTCCGGAGGAGTGTGAGAAGCATGTTATGGAGCAAGGATGTCCCTCAGAACAGAAAAAAGTTCATATATTGGACGTACTATGCCCCTATCCTGACGTATTCCTCGGAGACCTGGGCTATGAAAGAAAGGGAGAAGAGCAAAATACAGGCCAATGAGATGAGCTTCTTGAGAAGCAGTATTGGAGTTACAATGATGGACAGAATAAGAAATGAGAGGACCAGAGAATTAATAAAGGAGGAACCATTACGGGATGGTATAGAGAAATCTAGACTTAGATGGCATGGACATGTAAAACGAATGGAGGATAAGAGGATACCCAGGAGGATACACGAGACGAAGTGGGAAGGAAAGAGACCGAGAGGAAGACCGAGAGGAAGACCGAGAGACAGGTGGCTGAAAGGGATGGAAGAAAGCGTGAAGAAGAGAGGAGAAGACTGGACAGGGGTGGAAGCTGAGAGATGGTGGGAAGACAGAAGACGTTGGAGTGGCCTGTGTTCCAAACAGACCCGGCCAACGGCTGGAAACTGTGCAAGAGGATGATGATGATGATACTACGGCCTACAACGACGAGACAAAGCTCATTTTCAACCCCTTGGTGTCAGAAAAAAAAACCTCGGGGCCCCTAAACAGTCGTAAAGGGTCCCCGGAAACTACATTTTAATGCTCTAAAACCAAGAGTTTCTGAGATATTCCCAGAAAACTAATTTCATTTAATAAACTAATGTAGGAATGCAAGCCAGTAACCATGACAACAGTGTCTCTAAAAGGTACATCCAACTTTCCATCTATTTCTGCAAGAAGTAATGCCACTCCATTTATTAAATTTCTGTGAAAGTTTGCAAATGGCTATAAGGTTATCACGGAACCAACAAAAACTGTAAAATTCATCAATGCGCTTAAGGGGGTCAAGAGGTACCCTGGATTTTTTCACAAGACTTAAACGTGCGATGTGTCGTAGAGAAGGTCTTTTATATCTTCAAACAGCAACATCATTTTAACAAATTCCTGAATTGAAATAGTTTATTTTTTATTTTATTGTTTTGCTTTTAGGAATTTGGGCCATTGGAGACTAAAAAACCTGAATTTTCATGCACCAAAAGCCTTTATAATTTATTAAAGAGGTCTTCCTCTGGATGCGCGCTTGACACAACAGTGTGGGTCAATTTTTATGTGACGTGAATTGCATTTCGTCTACGAGGTTATCAATTTTATTTTCACGTCAGGAAGTACACGTTAGGTAAATTAGTTTCAGAGCATATTTCAACTAATCATTTATCTTTGTCGACAAACAGGTTCCAAGCCCCTAACCATTGCAACAGCAGCTCAAATGATTACGTTTGGTCATTAATAACGACGACCGTTCGAAGAATGGGTACTTCTGCTAGTTAGAGATATAAACAAACAAAAATTCAGTCTTCCGCGACAATTATTCAGTATACAAGTGCCATAGATTGTGTATGCATGGCCATAAGTTAACTGTCGGGTATATATATTGGACTAAATCCTGCAGGACCATGTCCATTAAGTTCAGAAAAGTCGTTTGACCATTCTGAGACCAGTCGTAAAAATTTAAGCTGTTCGAGAAAATTGTCAGAGATATTTTATTATCAATCCACTCGGGCCATATTTCCCCCTCAATTCCAAAATATAACAAGTAAGCCCACAGAAGAATTTAAGTTAGAAACCATATGGAGAAATGCGCCTTTCCTTCGTGCTTTCCCTCCTTCATTCTACTTACCATACTTCCTTCCTTCCTTCCTTCCTTTCCTCCTTATTTCCTTCCTTTATCCCATTCCGGAGTACCCGGAGAAAAACCTGTCTGCCTCCGTTTTGGGTTCCTCTCATCTCCCATTCTTTGAAGATGGCCATAGCATCATAATCGTTGCTTCTGCAAATATTTTGTAGCACTGATATCCATGCCAGCCTCTGCGCTGTTTGTTTCGTTCCTTACTTTGTCTCTCCTTGCCCTTTGAAGCATTGTTCTTATAAACTTCATTTCGGATGCCTGAATCCTACTTTCTTCTCTTCTGGACAGGGTGCATGTTTCTACTCCGTAAGTTAGAATTGGGGTGTAGTATGTCTTAAACAGTATATGTTTACACTTCCTGGGCACTTTATTATCCCACAGTAATGTTATAACTTGTGCATATAAGGTGGCTGCATTACTAGTCCTATTTGGTACTTCACTGTTGTTGTAGTTATCCTTACTCAGTGAGCTACCAAGATATTTAAATTGATCAACAATTTGTAGGGGCTGATTATTCAGGTAAATGGTTGCATTAGACCGTCCTGTTGTCGTCACTACTGTCTTACTTTGGCTTATTTTCAACCCATACTCCTTGAAGAGCCTGTCCCATGAAGCCAGTTTTTCTTGTACCTCTCTGGCACTTTCTCCCCAAATCATGACGTCATCTGCAAAGACAAGGGCATTTGCTTCATACCCTTATCTTCTTTTATTCTCTTCAGGATTATGCCCATCACTGTGATGAATAGTAATGGAGTCAGTGAACTTCCTTGTTGGACTCCTTGTTTTGTCGTGAACCATCTGCTTTCCCCATTACCTATTCTTACTCATGCCCTTGTATTTTCATATCTATTCTAATTCCTTCCATCCCTCCTATTTCTTATTATTTATTCCTTGCTTTTCCTTCCATTCCTTTCTTTCTTTCTTTCTTTCTTTCTTTCTTACTACCCACCTTTCATCCTCATTTCCTTCCTATTTTCTTTCTTTGCTTTGCCTTTTTCCTTCCTTCCTTACTTACATATTTGTGATCCGGGACCTGACTGGTATGTTCATATTTGGATAAAGTCCAGATCCTTATTTACTCGGAAATGATGAAACTCAAAATACGAAATTGAGAGAGAGCAAGCAAGCAATGTGTAGGAAGGATCTCCATTGTCCATTGTGTGTGTCAAACCCCGGACTGGCAGGAATGGAGATACCCCATATATCAACTGAGTAATCTCTGTTGAATGTGCTATCGAAGGAATCTAGTCCACGTCGCCAACACTGGAGCTGTTGTAGCGAGGAACCTAACAAACACTCTTAGTTACTCTGATTCACTCTGTGCTCAATAATAGACCTCAGCTCCCAAATCCGATCAGTCCTTTTTCACGATTAATATAATTAATTGAGTACTGGGAGATGCCTGGTTTGTTGGTTGGTTCCTTAGTTTAGGGGATGCAACAACGCGGTCAAGTAGCCCCGTGTACTTTGGGTGTGTGTAGAATCAGTCTGATAACCGGTGTTAATTGTGATGGCTGTATTAGTATGTGTTATCTGTTTTAATGCTTGCCACGGTGGGTGAGTGGATATCGTGTCGGTCTACTAACCTCAAGATTGCAGGTTCGCTCCTGGCCGTGTTAAGTGATATTTTTTTTGAAAGGCGGCAAAAATACGATACGCATGTAACACGATGTTGGCATGTCAAAGAACCCATTTGAATTCAGTAGGCCGTGTTCATAATGACAAAATTAATCTCGGGAGTTTACACCGACACAAAGTTCCTCATTTCTGTACTAGAGAGCGCTATAGTGTTCAAGGAGCTTAGATATCTAACATCTAACCTCCTTGACTTTCATAGTGATTCAAGGAACAACGAAATTCGACATGCAAGCTACCCTCTGGGTGTCAAATTACAAAGCTTGCACCCGGCACCCGAGGCCATACGATATTATTATTATTATTATTATTATTATTATTTATTATTTGAAGTAACAACTGGAGACATTTGATTTTCAAGTAGTTCCAACTTTTTCTACCAAACGCCACCGTCAACGACCAATTAGGACTGAACTTGGTTACTACATGCCACCGCAGTCAGCTCCTGGCGACGAAACTAAGAGCTTTAGTCAAATCTAATCTATAATTTAGATTCAAACCAGTGTGATTAGTGGAAGGTTCTTTACCATGCCATAAACCTATGACATGGGACCACCGGCTTTACTTCCCCTCCGAAGGAAGGCATGCTGAGAGATTTTTAACGCTCTGAAAAATCCGACGACTTCGGCCAGGTTTGAATCCGCGACTTTGGGCATGCTACCAACTACGCCATGGAAGCCGCCCAGTATGTACTGTAATGGTATATTTATTCAGTAAACCTATAGTTTAGGAATTAGAATTGAAATGAGTCCAATGAACACGCCGAAGGCTTTATAGCAGGGGTTCTTAACCTTCTTACTCTTACACCTCCCCTAAAAGTAAACTTAACAATTCAACTCACGTCCCCCTCTCTCCTTCTTTCACAAAGTAATTAATAATGGATCATTTATGTAATTAACATTTTTTGGGAAGATACATAATCTAACTTCGGTAACGTGCCTGATGATTGGAAACGAGCTCACTTCTGCTTAAGTGACTCCAGTGACTCACCAGAGCACCCTGCTTGTACTTGACTGGAATGTTCTTGGAGTTTGGCAGGCCTCATATTATTATCATTGCAATGACTTTTGGCACGGAAGAAACACTGCGGATTTTCAATTCCATCACGACTAAGGTTGCACGTGACCCCATATTTAACATATTTATCACTGTACTTCCTTTTCTTTGACTACTTTTTAGCCTATTTTTAGCCTACGTTTCACATTTTGCAAAAATGCCCGCCAGGGTTCACGGCTGATGAGCTCGGGATTTGGCGACCCCGAGGGATTACTGAGCAGGGTCCGTTTCCCCTTTTTCCATTGATTTTGGGGCGCCCCTCTCCTCTTTCCTTTTCCTTTCTGCCTTTCGTGGCTCTCCTTCCTTCCAAGTCCCTCAATTCTCGTTCTTCGAGGGTTGAGGGCATTTCCTTTCCTCCTGTCTTTTATTTACATTATTCTCCTTTTAGTTTCCCATTTCCTCTTTTAGTTTGTAAGGCAGTAGTTAGTTTTAGATTTACTTGTAGGTTTCATTTCCATTATCACCCAAACCATGAGGGGCCGATAACCTAGATATTAGGCCCCTTTAAACAACAATTATCATCATCATCATCACCGTAACTCTTTAACGTATTCATTGAGGAAGCCATAAAGAAGTTTAAGGCAAATACTAAGGGAGTAAACATAAATGGGCTTCATATTCAATGTATTCGATTTGCAGATGGCATAGTAAATGTAGCGGACTCCGAGAAAATGTTGTCCAGAATGTTATATGTATCGTCATCAGCGTTGTCAAAGTTACGTTTGAACATTAATGCGAAGAAGACCAAGGTGTTAGTTGTGAGTAAATATCCTGAGAGCATACACACAAACATGAAGCTTACGGACAAGTTAATGGAACAAGTCACCAGTTTCACTTATTCGGGAAGTCTAATCACTAATGGCAACAGGTGTAGTAAAGAGATTAGAAGGCGGATAGCGCTCGCAAAGCAGGATTTCTATAAGAAGAAAAATCTCTTGATTAATGCAAATTTGGATATTGAAATTATAAAGAAATTTGTCGTGTCCTTTGTGTGGAGTGTGCTTCTGTATGGATGTGAATCTTGGACAATCAGACGTCAGGATTGGAAGCGACTTGAAGTGTTTGAGATGTGGGTCTGGTGGAGAATATTACGGGTTAAATGGATTGAAACAAGTAGTTCCGTGAAGAACTATACAGCCTATTTTCATATATCCTACTCATGTTAATTACCACTATCAACATACAAAATTTCAGTTTGATTGCTGTAATAGATTCGTAGATATTGAGAACCGACTAAATATTTCGGATGGTTGCCATGTTGGATTTTATATATGTAGGTCCTAGAGTTATGTACTGTTACATGAAGATTATTGTGTACGTGTAATCGCATGATTAGGACACAAGAAGTAAAAACGAGATTTTAAAATTTCGCACAGCTGCCATCTTGCGGTTATGGAAACAATTGAAATAAATTAGATGCCTGTGGATTAACATTCGTATAAGGATTTACTGTTTCATGTTTCACTGCACTCAGATGGTTAAATTGCGAGAAACGTCCTTGTGAATATTTATTCTTCGCGTCGTCGCCATGTTGCATTTGTGATCAACAGGTTATTTAAAATCCTATAGGTGAACTTAAGTTCATAGCCCCTATGAACATAAAAAAATCAGTTTGATTGCTATAATAGATTCTTAGATACTCAGAGCCGTCTAAATATTTCAGATGGTCGACATGTTGGATTGTTAAATGTATAGGCCATAGAGTCATTAACCATTAAAGGAAAATTATTGCGTAGGTTCATTATTCAATCTTTCACATCGATCGCATGATTACGACACAAGAAATAAATACTTAATTTTAAAATTCGCACAGCCGCAAACAATTGTAAACAATTGAACTAAATTAGATACCAGTGAATTACAATGTGTATAAACATTTCCTGTACCAGATTTCATTGCGTTTGGAACATTAATTCGCGGGAAAGGTTTATTTAAAATTTTAAAATTCGCTTGGCCGCCATGATCCTTTTGTAGTTAACCGGTTTTTGAAGGTCTTACAGATGAACTTCCAGTAGTGCCCTTTATCTCCGTACACAATTTCAGGGTGATACCGCTAATAGTTTCCGAGATATAGAATGCCGGTGAAATATTTCGCACATCCGCCATCTTGTGGTTATGAAAACAATTCAACGAAGTTAGATGTCGGTGCATTACATTGTGTATAAACATATACTGTACCAAGTTTTATTGCGTTTGTTTGGTTAAATCGCGAGAAAAGTCTATTTAAATGTCGCGAATTCGCGTGGCCGCCATATTGGTTTGTAGTTATCAGTTTTTCAAAAGTCACATAGGTGACCTTCTAGTAGTACCGTTTATCACCGTCAAAAATTCCAGGGTGATATCGGGAATAGTTTCGGAGAAATTGAATCCTGCTGAAATATTTCACATTTCCGCCATGTTGGATTGGTGACACGTAACAAAATTTGAAGGGCGTGGTCGGGGTCGCCCAGAATAGTGCTATGAACTTACCGAATTTCATTGAAATAGCTCCAGTCGTTTAGAAGTTATTGGGGGGGGGCACACACACACCTCTCTCTCTCTCTCTCACACACACACACACACACACGCACACACAGACACACGGACAAAAGGTGATCTCATAAGCCTATTTTTTTTTTCAAAATTGAAAATAGACTAAAAATCTTTTGATTAATGCAAATTTGGATATTGCAATTATAAAGAAATTTGTCATGTCCTTTGTGTGGAGTGAGGATGTGAATATTGGACAATCAGAGGTCAGGATTGGAAGCGACTTGAAGTGTTTGAGATGTGGGTCTGGCGGAGAATATTACGGGTTAAATGGATTGAAAAAAGGACCAACATCAGCATCCTGCAAGAAATTCTAGGGAAATGAGAACTGAGACCAACTATCCATAAAAGAAAAGCTTAATTCACAGGCCACATCTTGCGACATATCGCTTTCCTAACTTATCTCCTAGAAGGAAAAATCACAGGGAAGAAAGGCCGAGGTCGACCAAGAAAATGTTTCCTGCTGAATTTTTTGAAAAAGATATAAAATGTAGGAAGAAGAAAAATAATTTTGAATTTCCCTCCATATGATGGCCATGTGTCCAAAGACTTTCTTGCACACTGCAGTGACCCAAAGGAGAGATGTTAGGAAGATCTAGGCAGCACTGGATCTCTTTGATATTGCGAAGAGTTGTTTATTCCTTTGGATGAATTGAGGTTAAGTCATTGTGGAAACGTTTAAGCGTGATAATGGGTCGTAAAGGTGCGTCAAACACCCCTAAAATTTTAACACACGTTTTTTAATGACTTTTATCAATAACTGGTTGATTTCTACCTGGTACACCTACTTGTATAACAAAATTAAGAAAACTGGCTCAAACCGTTTTCAAGTTATTATTTATTTTGTTATATATAAATGGCTTTTTAAACAAACCTAAACTTACAAAAACTACCTTAAATTGGGAATGGGTAGAGCTAGAGACCTCTGGTTTTCACTAATGGGTGGCATTTCTGCTGTACTTTCAGCTCCAATGCCAAAATATGTATGTTAGCACAATGTTTAAGGCCTGTAGATGATTATCTACTTTTGACAGATGTCCTCAAACTTCTTGCCAGCACTGTGTAAAGACAGCGCTTCCATGTTTCGCATGTGGTCTTTCTGCAGCTAACATCATTCCAAGTACCGGTACCACAAAAGTCATCGAGTTCACGGAGAATTGATGTTTGGTTGGAACGATTGTGTTGAGGAAGTGTTGGGGGTATAAAATACGAGCCTCGTGGCTGACAGGAGTTCATCTGCCCCTCTCTACTCCCTGATCGTCACTTGTAGCTCATTCCCTTGATTGCCTGTAAAACTGCCGCAGCCTAACCCCGCACTCTACATAATCTTCATTATTAATGTTAACAGCGCTATCAAATTTAACGATAATTACTTTACACTGCCAACTTTTAATAGACTTATCAAGTAATATTTTTATATAACTCTCCATTGCTGTTAGCAGTAGACTGCTGGGGCGCGCGCGGAAGTGGCTACTTTATGGCTCTGTTTATCGTATTTTACCCTCTTTCTCGGGTTCCACCCCAAGAGGCGGACAGCTGCAGAGGGTATAATGAAGCACTTGGGGTCCTGAAGGTAAAATATAAGGTGGTGAGATGAAATGGTCTTTGTTTTCAGTCCAGTCCTTGCGAACCCGTACGTGTCGCATTTCCTTCCGGGAAAAAGGAATTTATTGAAGAATGAAACCCTCGAGAGAGTTTAAGCTTATTCTCTTTCCCTTGTATGTTCCTATTTATTTGTACGCTATCTGGCGTTTTCAGTGGGTGCGTACCATAGTCCTCCTGCACTGTAACCAGTTCCTGACATGGCATTTATATACAGTACTAGGGTGGTTTTCTTAACATCCGAGCGTAGCGGTAGGAGGAGAATAGGCTTGGAGGGTGACTATAACCAGTTGTAACATCGCCGTCTATAATTCTCAAGCCGCCAGTAATCTCTATCGATAGGTGAAGACCACAGCCTTCTACGTGCAGTAGTTTCAGAGATATTCATAAATAAAGAGATGCATGTCTAAAATCAACCAGCCTGACGGATATGCAAGCAATGTTATAAAATTAAAAATAAAATACTTCTAACAGTCACAGAGAGATAAATTATACCATTTTATCCATTTAACAGAAAATAATATTGTAGGACATATTTGGAAAAATGTTGAAAAATTCACATGTTTGCCTTTCAAACTCCTCGGAAGCCATTTCTGTCATTCCACTCTATTTCTGCACATCCTCTTTATTTCCATAACAGTTTTGCACCATTTTGTCCCAATCTCTCAATCCTATTCTCCCATGTAAAGCGGGGTCTACCTCGTCCTTCAACTCGCATTTCATGTGTTTGTTTTACCTTTCTTCTTCCATTCTCGTAGCATGTCTGTAACATCTCAACTGGCGTTCCTGAACAACTTCACCCATTGCTTTTTTTTTGGTCCTAATTCCTCTCTAATTCCCACATTTCTCGGTCGTCCCAATGGTCGCCTGCCTCTGGGTACACCTTCCAAAACTGCTCTTAAATTCAATTCTCTACTTCTTCTATGTACATGACCGGACCAGCGCAGTCTTTGGCTTTTGGCACGGGCCACGATGTCCGGTTCTTTGTAGAGATCCCGCAATTCCTTATTTGTTCTAATTCTCCACTGGCCATTTTCTACTATCGCTCCGAAAATGCTTCGTAGTATTCTATTTTCAAAAGTTACTAATTTCCTTTCAGTTTGCTTGGACAATACCCAGGTTTCTGAGCCGTACGTGACAACAGGAAGTATAATGCTTTTATAAACTCTCACTTTAGTTTTTCTAGATATAATTATACTCTTTAAGAGATTTTTCAGAGACCAGTAGCTTTTGTTGCCACTGAGAATTCTTGATTTTATTTCTGTTTCTTCCATATTATTCTGGTGTATGATAATCCCCAGATATTTGAACTTAGTACAGCTGTGAAAAGCGTATGAAGCAACTGTTAAGGGGGTTTGTGCTTGTGATGCATTCCTTCCTACAACTAGGAAAGGAAGATACTGAGGAATATCTATGGACTTACCCAAGTTACCGGGCAAAGGCAAGTGCGCACAAATGAAGATATTAATAAATTTTTTGAAGAACCTCCTATTACGACAGAAATTAAAGAGCAAGGATCCGTTGGCTTGGTCGTATTCAGCGTATGCCGCAAAGTCGGGCCGCGCGCCAGGTCTTCCAAAGTAGACCAAAAGGACGAAACTTAGTTGGACACCCACGGAAATGCTGGCCGGATAACATCGAGGAAGACCTCAGCGTCCATGGAGTTAGAAACTGGAGGAAATATACGTATTGTTCTACGTAACCTACACTAAGAACAAACGTTTGGGGCTTTTCAGTCGGTCAACACGAATATGCCAAAAAGAGTTGGGCTATACCCTAATCCTGAAAAAAAAGTCCTCTCGGCACGCCGGAAGGCGGAGGTAGATTTCACCGGACAAACTTGGGGATAGGCGAAAATAGGCAGAATATGCAGGTTTTCGTAGAAGGATCAGACCTCATTTATTGCGAGAAGGTATTTTATAATTGGAGCTTAATTAACTTTGTTTTTCGTCATTTTATGCTTATTTTAAACATTTTATTGTCTTATGGGAACGGTAACCTTCTTGTCATTTGTGGTCCATTTTCATACTTGTGGTCACACTGTCCTTATGCAAGGTTTCGACACTGATGTGTAACTATGTAACGGTCTGTTACTTCTTCACGCAAAATTATATCTCCCGCAGAGATTTTGGTTGGTTCCTCAGTTTAGGGGCTGCGAAAACGTGGTCATGTAACCCCGTGTACTTAGGGATGGCTGTATTAGTCTGTAATTCAGGTAAGGACTGCAGACGGTCAATTTCAAGCAGTAGTTCCTAATGTTGCTACCAGGTACTACCGTCAACGACACCTACCTGTGAACTTGGCTACTAGATGCCACCGCAGCCAGCAACTCGAAACGAACGTTGGTACTTCCCCTCCAAAGGAAAGCATACTGAGGGATTTTTAGCGCTCTTAGAAAATCCGACGACTTCGGCCGGCTTTGAACTCGCGACCTTGGGCATAGACATTCAGCATGCTTGCTACCAGTTACGTCACCGAAGCCGCTTCACACTTAGTCAGATGGAATTCTGAATATGATCTCGTGCAAGTGCGTTATCTTGGCAACGTCTGATGGCTCATCCCTCATCAATTTAGTAGTATTGCCATGGCAACCACTGATAGCTCTTGGCATTTTCTTATAATTCCGAAATCATTTTTCTCATCCCTTGGCATAATGGTGGGTCATATCAAAAATTCTTTCAGACAAAATTTTAGGTAATTATTAGGGGAATATTATCCATTTTGTACGGTTTTGATATAGTGCCTATTAAGAGAGATATGATTAATGTTTCCCGAAAAACCAATTTTTTCCCGCCCCTTTGGTCAATGGTTGGTGCTATAAAAAGAACTCTTCTAACATAAATGTTTGGGCTTTATCCGACACATAGTATGAACGTTGAACGGATTCGATATTTCACATATTAAGAGAGTTATAGCAATATTTCACTTTTTCGAAAAAAAGCCCCCCATTTTCACCCCCTTCGACCGATTTAGCCCAGTAACGAACTCGACCGAGATTTTATAGGTATACATATTCGGTAAAATATTCAAAGTGATTGGTGCAAAATTACGGCAGTTATCGTGTCCACAAGAAACTGATATGCATATATATATACACATATACATACATAAATTATATATAAACTTTTGAACTGACGGTGGTTTTGGGGTCTGGGGGATGTGAAACGCGAAGATATGTCGAAATTTTCCGGAAGTCGAAACATGGTACCCATTGCAATAGTTAGCTTTCTAATGAAATCTACCTCTGGTTGGTTCCTCAGTTTAGGGGCTGCGACAACGCGGTCATCTAACCCCGTGTACTTTGGGTGATTGTAGAATCTGTCTGATAAACGGTGTGAATTGTAATGGCTGTAGTAGTCTTTATTCAGGTAAGGACTGCAGACGGTCAATTTCAAGCAGTAGTTCCTAATGTTGCTACCAGGTACTACCGTCAACGACACCTAGCTGTGAACTTGGCTACTAGATGCCACCCCAACCAGCAACTCGCAACGAACGTTGGAACTTCCCCTCCAAAGAAAAGCATACTGAGGGATTTTAGCTCTCTTAGAAAATCCGACGACTTCGGCCGGCTTTGAAACCGCGACCTTGGGCATAGACATTCTGCATGTTACCAGTTACGTCACCGAAGCCGCTTCCCACTTAGTCAGATGTCAAAGTCAACCCCTGGCACCATCCAGCCCATGACGGGCTAAGGCCGACCAAGCGACCGCTGCCCAGCCATTTGGCCTGCAGATATTGGGGTGACGCGTGATCAGCGCGTCGGGTCCCCTCGGCCGTTAATATTGGTATTCGTGATCGGGGTGCTGTCTCACTGTCAGACAGCTACTCAATTGTCCTCACGAGGCTGAGTGCACCCCGTTCCAACCCTCACGTCAGTTTTAAAATCCCTGACGGAGCCGGGGATCGAACCCGGGGCCTCCGGGTGAGAGGCAGGCGCGCTACCCCAACACCACGGGGCTGGCTTAGTCAGATGGAAATACTGAATCTGATCTCGTGCAAGTGCGTTGTCATGGCAACGGCTCATCCCTCATCAATTTAGTAGTGTTGCCATGGCAACCTCTGATAGCTCTTGGCATTTTCTTATAATTCCGAAATCATTTTTCGCATCCCTTGGCGTAATGGTGGGTCATATCAAAAATTCTTTCAGACAAAAGTTTTAGGTAATTATTAGTGGAATATTGTCCATTTTGTACGGTTTTGATATTGTGCCTATTAAGAGAGATATGATTAATGTTTCCCGAAAAACCCACTTTTTTCCACCCCTTTGGTCAATGGTTGGTGCTATCAAAAAACTTATTTGACATAAATTGTTGGCACTTATCCGACACATATTATGAACTTTGAATGGATTTGAAATTTCACGTATTAAGAGAGTTATAGCGAAATTTCAATTTTTCGAAAAAAAGCCCCCCAATTTCACCCCCTTCGACTGATTTTGCCCATTAACGAACTCGACCGAGATTTTATAGGGATACATATTATGTAAAAAAATCAAAGTGATTGGTGCAAAATTACGGCAGTTGTCGTGTCCACAAGAAACTGATATCATCATCATCATCTTGCACAGTTTCCAGCCACTGGCCGGGTCTGTTTGGAACACAAGCCTCTCCAACGTCTTCTGTCTTCCCACCATCTCTCAGCCTCCACCCTTGTCCAGTCTTCTCCTCTCTTCTTCACGCTTTCTTCCACCCCCTTCAGCCACCTGTCTCTCGGTCTTCCCCTCGGTCTCTTTCCTTCCCACTTCGTCTCATGTACTCTCCTGGGTATCCTCTTCTCCTCCATTCGTTTTACATGTCCATACCATCTAAGTCTAGATTTCTCTATACCATCCTGTAATGGTTCCTCCTTCATTAATTCTCTGGTCCTCTCATTTCTTATTCTGTCCATCTTTGTAGCTCCAATACTGCTTCTCAAGAACCTCATCTCACTGGCCTGTATTTTGCTCCTCTCCCTTCCTTTCATAACCCAGGTCTCCGAGGCATACGTCAGGATAGGGACATAGTACGTCCGATATATGATCTTTTCGCTGTTCTGAGGGACATCCTTGCTCCATAACATGCTTCTCACACTCCTCCGAAATGCTTCTGCCTGCCTCCCCCGCTCATTTATTTCTCTATCGTTTCTTCCATTATCTTGTATCAGGCTTCCCAGATACTTAAAACTCTCCACTTTCTTCAGCTGTTCCCCACCAATTGTTATTCCCGTTGTGGTTCTTTCCTTCTTCCTTGTTGTGATCACCATCTCACTCTTATTTATGCTAAATTTCATCCCATATCCTTGTATTACTCCTTCCCACACGTCCAACTGTTCCTGTACCTCCTCCTCCTTGTTTCCCCAAATCATCAAATCATCTGCAAACACCATTGCTTTCATCTTTCCGTCCCCAATTACTTGTGCCACTCGGGTCATTATGTCATCCATCACCACAATGAAAAGTAACGGTGACAGTGCACTTCCTTGTTTCAGGCCGTTTCTTTGTTCCAACCAGTCAGATCTCTCTCCTCCCACTTTCACACAGCTCACGCTTCCCTTGTACATCTCCTTTATCCTCTTTATAGTCCATTTCTCTACTCCTCTATCCTCCAGGGACTTCCATACTTTGTTTCTGCATACACTGTCATATGCTTTCTCAATGTCCAGGAAGGCCATCAGTAGATCTGTTCCATATTCATAGTGCTGTTCTTGTAACTGCCTTACAGCAAAAATCAAATCCACTGTGGACCTTCCTGCTCTGAAGCCATGTTGTTCTTCCCTCATCCCTCCTTCTATCCTTGTCCTAATTCTCTTTTCCAAAACTTTCTCGAAGATCTTTGCACAATGACTCATCAGTGTTATTCCCCGATAGTTTCTGCAATCTGTTCTACTACCTTTCTTGAAGATCGGGACAATGATTCCTTTTTTCCAGTCCTCTGGGGTCTTCCTTTCCTTCCATGCTGTCCTCATCACTCGGTACATCCACTGTATCCCCACCTCTCCTGCTGCTCTCACCATCTCCACACTCAACTCATCCACACCCGGTGCCTTCCCTCCTTTCATCTTGTTCACTGCATCTTCCACTTCTTTCCATGTTAAGTCCTTTTCTGTTTGCAGTTCATCTTCCTCTTCCCCGATTTCTTCCTCCTCACCATCTTTTCCATTTGGGTTCAGAAGTTCTTCAAAATATTCTTTCCACATTTTCTTCAGTTCTTCCCTATTTTCTATCTCTTGTCCCCTTTTGTTCACCATTCTAACATAATCCGTAGGATCCTTCCGCCTCTTATCTTTCACCATCCCATACAGGACCTTTTTTGTACCTTCACTATCCTCCTCCATCATCTTTGTCCACTCTTCCATCCACTTCCTTCTCTCCTCAGCCACCACTCTCTTCGCCTCCTTCTTTCTTTCCTGGTACTGTTCCCTTGTCTCTACCGTCCTATTTTGATACCACCTCCTAAAGGCTCTATTCTTTTCCCTTACTATATCTTTTGTCTTCTCATTCCACCATGGTGTTTCCTTCCACCTCTTCTTACTACTTGTCCTCCCACATACTGCTTCTGCTGCACCCACTAGTGTCTTCTTAAATCTAGCCCATTCCTCTTCCACCCCTCTTTCTTCATCTGTTGGAATTCCTTCCATTACCATTTTGAGGTACTCGACCCTTCTATCCCCTTCTTTCAGTTTCCATATCCTTATACGTCTTTCCTGGTTCTCAGTCCCTTTCTTCTCCTTACTCCCTCTCAGGTTCATTACCAGTAATCGATGGTCGCTATCCAGGTTCTCCGATGGTATAACCTTGATGTCCGTGATGTTCTTATTTAGTTCTTTCTCATACAGTATATAGTCGACCACCGACTTCCTGGTCAAGTCATCACTGTACCATGTGATTGTGTGGCTCTCTCTTTTCTTAAACCAGGAGTTCCCAACTAGCAGGCTGTTCCTCTGGCAGAAGTCCAACAGTCTCTTTCCTTCCTCATTTCTTCCACCCCAACCCTCTGGTCCTAGAACACTCTCATAACCTTGTCTTTCTCTTCCTACATGGGCATTGAGGTCCCCCATAACAATCATATTTCTTCCTACCAGCTGCTTCTGCAATTCCTCTTCAAACTCCTCCTTCTCTTCAGAAGCGCAGCCTACTTGTGGAGCATATACTTGCACTATTTCTACGGTCTCTCCCCTCAGTGCTACTTTCACTTTCATCATCCTATCACTTATTCTCCTCACTTCTTCTTTCAAACCATCTCGTACTACTACTCCCACTCCATTCCTCTTTCCCTCTTCGTTCCCACTCCAGTACAGTCTATAGCCTTTTCTCAGTACTCTCCTTCCTTCCCCTTTCCACTTTGTTTCTGCCAATCCCAATAAATCCAACTTCCTTCTTTCCATCATATCCACTATCTCCTCCACCTTCCCCGTCAGCGTTCTTAGGTTTAAAGTTCCAAATCTTAGTCCGTGTGTACAGCCGTGTCGTCGTCTATTAAATCCATCCTGTCCGAGGCTCGTTCCATTTTTGAAAGCATTTGGTTTAATCCACTACTGGCTTGCTGGGCCTATCGTAGCTTCACCAGAGCCCCGTTAGCCGTCACTTTTCAGGGTTCCTGTAGGACCTTCACAGCTACCGTAACGGTCCCGGGGCACACGAAGTCCCCACTGTACTTCGCCCCTACAGGCAATCCCCTACTTTGTGCCGTTGCCCGTCTCCCACGACGTGGACGAGGGGTTGGACTTATACATATATATACATAAATTATATATAAACTTTTGAACTGACGGTGGTTTTGGGGTGTAGGGGATGTGAAACGCGAAGATATGTCGAAATTTTCCGGAAGTCGAAACATGGGACCCATTGCAATAGTTAGCTTTCTAATGAAATCTACCTAATACATGAGATTAATGTGTGAGTGTATTTATTAATCTAATGTAATTCTTTTTCAGGATTGGGGTGTAACCCAACTATTTTTGGTACATTCGTGTTGACTACTGAAAAGCACCAAACGTTTGTTTACTAAGACAACACTGAACAAATAGTTCCGTGAAGAAATATACAGCCTATTTTCATATATCCTACTTATGTTAATTGCCTCTATCAACATAAAAAATTTCAGTTTGATTGCTGTAATAGATTCGTAGATATTGAGAACCGACTAAATATTGCGGATGGTGGCCATGTTGGATTTTTATATATGTAGGTCCTAGAGTTATGTACTGTTACATGAAGATTATTGTGTACGTGTAGTAATCAAACTTCATTCGCATGATTAGGACACAAGAAGAAACAAGGAGATTTTAAAATTACGCACAGCTGCTATCTTGTGGTTATAGAAACAATTGAAATAAATTAGATGCCAGTGGATTAACATTCGTATAAGGATTTACTGTACCAAGTGTCACTGCACTCGGATGGTTAAATTGCGAGAAACGTCCATGTGAATAGTTATACTTCGCGTCGCCGCCATGTTGGATTTGTGATCACCAGGTCATTGAAAGTCCTACAGGTGAACTTATGTTGATAGGCCCTATGATCATTAAAAGAATCAGTTTGATTGCTGTAATAGATTCGTAGATATTGAAATCCATCTAAACATTTCGGATGGTCGCCATGTTGGATTGTTATATGTATAGGCAATAGACTCATGTACAATTAAAGGAAAATTATTGCGTAGGTTCATTATTCAAACTTTCACTTCAATCGCATGATTACGACACAAGAAATACTTAATTTTAAAATTCGCACAGCCGCCATCCTGAGGATATGTAAACAATTGAACTAAATTACATACCAGTGCATTACAATGTGTATAAACATTTCCTGTACCAAGATTCGTTGCGTTTGGATCATTAAATCGCGAGAAAGGTCTATTTAAATTCTTCAACTTCGCTTAGCCTCCATATTCATTTTGTAGTTAACCGGTTTTTTGAAAATCTTATAGATGAACTTCCAGTAGTCCCCTTTATGTCCGTAAAAATGTTCAGGGTGATACCGCTAATAGTTTCAGTGATATAGATTGCCGGTGAAATATTTCACACAGCCACCATCTTGTGGTTATGTAAACAATTGAACAATGTTAGATGTCAGTGCATTACAATGTGTATAAACATATACTGTACCAAGTTTTATTGCGTTTGGTTGGTTAAATCGCGAGAAACGTCTATTTAAATGTCGCAACTTCGCTTGGCCGCAATGTTGGATTTGTAGTTACCAGGTTTTCAAAAGTCACTTAGGTGAACTTCCAGTAGTTCACTTTATCACCGTAAAATATTCCAGGGTGATATCGGTAATAATTTCGGAGATATTGAATGATGGTGAAATATTTCGCACAGCCGCCATGTTGGATTGGTGAGACGTAACAAAATTTGAGGGGTGCGGTCGGGGTCGTGCTACGAACTTACCGAGTCATTGAAATCGCTCCAGCCGTATAGAAGTTATTAGTGGGGGCACACACACCATCACACACGCACACACAGACAGACACACGGATTAAAGGTGATCCCATAAGACCATTTTTTCATAAATAGGCTAAAAATGGCTTCAAACCCCATAATGTACCCTACACATTTTTCCACATAGTCTTCACCTTTGTCCAGACATTTGTCCCATCGTAGAACTAAATTTGAGATGCCCCTGTGGTAGACTGTGGAAACATCGTCGGATTGCTGTCTTGGCGTCATCGTTGCACGTGGATCGCTGTTCTGCCAGGGACGTCTTCAGTGGTCCAAAAAACGTGGAAATCATTGTTTGGTGGGTGGTACAGACTCTCTCAGTGAAATGACCGGTTCCACAGTCAGCCGGCTGAATTCTACAACAGGGGCATTACAAATTTAGTGCTGCGATGGGACAAATGTCTGAATAAATGTGGGTGGAGACTTTGTGGTAAAATAATGCAAGATACGTAGAACATCACGTAAATTTGTAATTACCTAGTAGACTTATGAGATCAACACAGGGTGAAAAATTGTGTGTCTGTCTGTGTGTGTGTGAGTCTGTGTGTGTGTGTGTGTGTGTGTGTGTGAGTGTGTGTACTCTGAATGTCTGTCCCCCCCTATCAATTCTAACACGGTGAAACCGAATTGGACGAAATTTGGTACATAGGTATTACTAGGAAAGCGCACCTCAGTGTCATGTTTTATATCGCCGCCATCTTGATTGAAACGTAATGGCGGCGATCCAAATGTTAAAAGCTTAAATCAAATTACGACCAACCTAATAATCTGATCTCTACTAAATTTTTCAACAATATACCTTTTTGTAATAAGCATATTTTGACCAAACGACAAGGTATCAGCCCAATAGTTTGCAGATAGCGGACATGTATGTGTGCAAATTGATTCACCATATCAATTCAAACACGGTGAAACCGAATTGAATAACAATTTGTACAGAGGTAGCACTAGCAAAGGGCATATCATACTCATGTTTAATATCCGTATAACACGTTGTATTTCAACAAGCTACTACAACCAACATTCAGTTATACTCCTTGAAAAGGACAAAGAGTTATAACAATACCCATGCATTTAGGAGAAAGTAGGCTATATGTTCTTTACTGAACATCTTGTTTACTAAAAATATAGTGACATAGACTTTCCGTTACGCCCTCGTATATTGGTCTCCTGTCACAGTGCACCTTAGTGGCTGTGCAGGTACGTTGACTATTTAAGTAACTGAGAGGCGTGGTGTTGATTTGTTGACAGCATTGTACAACAGCAGCTTCGGTGACTTAATAATAATAATATTATATGTTGATAAGTAAACGACAGCGATAGCTACTCTTGCTAACTCACAGCGCTAGGCCATGAGGCCAAGCTCTCGGTGCGCTCAGTAACGGTGGGTTCTAGCTCCACCGTCAGCCGTCATTGAAATAGTGTTTGGTTGTTTTCGATCTTGAACTTCAGGATAATGCTGGGACGGTAACTTACCTCCCGACAAGCCACAGCCGCTTCCTTCCTCATTCTAGCCCACTTTCATTCATCTTCATTCATTTCATTAACTCCTCTCATGAGGTTGGCATCAGGAAGGGTATCTGGCCGTAAAAACATAGAATTCCATCCCATCTCATCCCTGGTGGCTTCGGTGGCGTAGTTGGTAATATGCTGAGTTTCTATGCCCAAGATCGCGGGATCAAACCCGGCCAAAGTCGTCGGATTTTTTAAGAGCTTTAAAAATCCCTCAGTATGCCTTCCTTCGGTGGGGAAGTAAATCTGGCGGTCCCATTTCATAGCTTTATGGCATGTTAAAGAACCTTCCACTAATTACACCTGTTTGAAGCTAAATTAGACTATAGGTTAAACATTTGACAAACACTCTTCGGTACCTACGTTTGTCGCCAGGAGCCGACTGTGGTGGCGTCTGGTAACCAAGATCTGAACTAGTAGTCGTTGACGGTGGCGTTTGGTGGCAAAAGTAGTACCTACTTGAAAAAAATCAATGTCTCCAGTCCTTACTTCAATTAAAAACAGATACACACACTAATACAGTCACCACAATTAACATCGGTTATCAGACAGATTCTACACACACCCAAAGTACACGGGGCTACATGACCGCGTTGTCGCAGCCTCTAAACTAAAGAACCAACCATCTCATGCCTGACCACGTTGGAAACGGGAATAATGAGGGGTAGACATACATACAAACAAACAATATACATTGTTAAGTAATTTTGAGGTGAATATAAATTTAAGATGACATGTCGTAGGAGCTGTTAGAGAAGCTGATATTCAGAATGGTGTAAGGCAAGGCTGCAACTTATCACACATACTTTTCAATCTTTTCATTGAACACGCAAGAAGAAAATTTAAAGTGGGAGTGAAGATTCAAGGAGAAATAATTTCCACTCTGAGATTTGCTGATGACATCGTCATCTTGACCAACACGCCTGAGGATTTGAATAAGTTTTTGAATGGTATGGACTCCGTCTTGAGGAAAGAATTCATGATGAAAATTAATAAATGTAAAACACAAATATTGGAATGCAGCCGAAATAAATCAGAAAATTATATGGACATCAAATTGACAGGTGAAAAACTAAAGGAAGTAGGAGACTTCTGTAACATATGAAGCAAAATAACCAGTGATGGACGGAGCAAATAGGATATAAAAAGTAGGTTGGCTCAGGCAAGGAAAGCATTTCTACAGAAACGGATCTGTTGACATCGAATATAGATTTAGGTATTAGGAAGTCATTTTGCAAAGCCTTTGTCTGGAGCGTGGCACTATATGGAAGTGAAACTTGGACTATTTGTGCAGCAGAAAAGAGGAGAATTGAAGCGTTTGAAATGTGGTGTTACAGGAGAATGATGAAGTTCAGATGGGTAGATAGAGTTACAAACGAAGAGGTATTAAGCCGAGTGGGAGAGGAGAGATGTTTCTGGTGACTGCTAATGAAGAGAAGAGATAGGTTGGTAGGACACATACTAAGACACCCTGGAATAGCAAGCTTAGTTATGGAAGGAAGGGTCGAGGACAAGAAATGTAGGGTTAGACCAAGGTTAGAATATGTTAAATAGATTGCCTCGGATGTAGGGTAGCTATGTAGAGATGCAACGATAAGGTCCGGAGAGGGAGGCATGGAGGGCTGCATCAAACCAGTCAAAAGACTCAAACAACAAGACTTTGTTAGAGAGAAGTGAAGGAAGAGACCTATAGTAGGTATGTTAAATTGTCTGATAACCCTTTTTAGGGAAAAAGACTGAGGGTATAAGATATTTGTTTTTATTTTGCACATTTGTAATTAGGGGTGATAGATGAGTAGGAATATGCAACAATTTTATGGGTGTGGATTCTGTTTTATGAAATATGGGGTGGGAAATTATTATCCCACTGCCCACACCCGACAGTACGTTTTCTTAAATGAGCAATGGGGTAATAATTTCCCACCTCCTAATTATAATGATACTGTGCTTATCACTCGAGAATGAGGTTTATTTAACAGGATATAATACATAAAAACACCCATCTCGCTCTATAATAAAAATAAAAAAACGTAACTTCCAAGCAACACAAAAAGCTTGTAGTTTAACGTGACCGTTAATCTCGCGATCATAAGCCACGGGACCTCCGTTTTACGTGGAATCCGAACCACAGGACATGGCATTTCACATCTAAAATCTCACATGCATTGACCGGGAATCGAACCCGGTCCGCCTTGGTGAGAGGCATACAGCTTGACCGCTGCGCCACCACGCCCCCGGCCAAGCAACACAAGGTCAGTAACCTAAATCATCTTTGCCGAAAACTGCACAAAAAATATAAAAGTGATTTTGGAATGTTAAAAGTTAGTCTATTGGAATATAATTGAATAGTTTCAAAATAGTATTTCCTAAAAACACAGAAAATTAATTTTAAAAATCTTCTATTCTATGGCAAACACCCTGAACAGGATTATTATTTCCATTGTAGCTGAAATATATTTACTCATGTGACCAAAACCATTATTAACATTGTATTTCATTTATATACCAACGTTTACAAATCTCTTATCTTCAATTAAAACACTCTGTAAGACAATGCATTTCATTCACTCTACACAACCGAACTGGCGAGCACGTGCACTGTGGAGACCACTGGGATGTATGCTTCCCACCTTTGGTTTCTGATGACAGTATACATCAAAGTAATGGGTTTTCAATATTTCTCTGCAGCTAGCTTGTGGATGCATGTGGAACTGCTTGAAATGAAAGGGGTGGGAAGATTCTCTCCCTAACACCGTTCTATAAATTCATGCTGGGTAGATAGTATCCCAAGGACCTATAAAGGGTTTTAATCTAGAATAAGTAAGAATGTACAGTCTGTTGAGTTGCCTCTCTTGCCCTTAAAAAAGAGCTGCTGATTTTGCACAAATAATTGCTAAATTGCAGTATAGAGAAATGCATATCTTCTGCTAACAGATTCCTAAATAAAGACAACATAGACCACGTTCCTCTTGTTAAGAAATAATAAATATCAAAGGATATGCGAGTTACTGAGCATAATCAGCTATTTCCTTGCTAACAAAGTATTTACTTTAGTACTA
Organism: Meconema thalassinum; assembly: GCA_946902985.2. Classification (NCBI taxonomy): domain Eukaryota; kingdom Metazoa; phylum Arthropoda; class Insecta; order Orthoptera; family Tettigoniidae; genus Meconema; species Meconema thalassinum. Next base: position 2,092,142,469 of record OX336388.2, on the reverse strand, counting down.
CTTGGCGGTAGTTTTTGTGTCACAGGCTTGTCGTGCTTCAAACAGTGGAAGAACGAGCTTATAATCTGCCGCTCACAGTGAAAAAACGTTGAAATCTAAAAACCTCAAAGAGTTTTGTTAAGTCTTTGTTTTATCTTTATTGCGACAAATAAAAAGGGAAGGGTTGAGAGCTGAGAGAACCACGAAGTATAAAAGAACGGGAGCATAACTTTTCTTGTTCCTTGTGTATATTTTTATAGCTCTGGGCTTTACATCGCAAAAGCGCACTGGCGGAGAGAAAAGAGTAGAGCTGAACTAGAATTTTAAAAAATATAAAAAGGAAGGATAGAGAGAACACAAACAACAAACAGATCTGGTTATCTTGTAAATTATCGATTGGCTGGAACAAAACGCGTTAATTTCAAACAAAAATGTAATTCTGATTTTTAGTGACAAGTTGATATGGTTCGAGTATGACAGGGATTGTTCAACAAAATATGATACCTCGTGGAGTCATGTGACAAATCGATAAACGTACTCTCTCTCTCTCTCTCTTGTATCTCTCTATCCTTGTCTCTTTAAAAAGAATTCTCTTCCTATAAAAGAGTGCTCATCACTTTTGTTATTTAGTGCCGTCATTAGAACTTACGATCCCTGCACCAAACCACTCTTCCTTATCTCCGAACACAAGTCACTGTTTATTGAAGGATACTTTATGTCCTTCATTATTCGTTTTAAATCTTGATGTAGATAAATGTTATTATTGCCAGCTCACTCATTCATGGTCGGAAACAGACTCTGAATTAAATGAACTTCAATGATATTATTTGTCCTTTTGTTGTTCACTCAGAATTTTAAATGAATAGGGTGAAAATCGAATGTTATTATGATGAAAGGGTTACTCAAACGCAATCCACCACCATAGTCCCCAGAGCTTTGTGATCGAAAATAAAGGGGTGATTCATTTGAAAGGAAGCCTCCGTGGCTTAGGCGGCTGCACATCGGCCTCTCACCGCGGGGTCCGTGGTTGAAATCCTGGTCACTCCTTGTGAGATTTGTGCTGGACCAAGTGGAGGCAGGCAGGTTTTTCTCCGGGTACTCCGGTTTTCCCTGTCACAAATTTAATTCCAGCAACACTCTCCACTGTCATTTGGTTTCATTTTCCATTAACCATTTCCCCAGGGTAGTGTGACAAGCTTTGGCAGCCAACACAGTTCATATCCTCGCCGCTAGATGGGGGCTTCATTAATTCCATTCCTTGACCCGGTCGGTCGACTGGAAGCAGGCTGTGGATTTTTCATTATTTTGAAACATTTTTATTATTTAAATGAAACTAATATCGGGACTCAACCCCAAATCCCTCAAATTTCTAGTATGAGCGCAAATTGATTTTAAAGTGTTCGTTGTAATGGCTAAAGGTGGTGACGTGTTGCCCTCTCCCGAAATTTTGGAAATAAAGAAGGTGAATAGATACCATAATAAGAACAATGTTAAAAATAAATGCTGAAAATGAGAGCATCCCGTAAAAGGAAGAATAAGAACTCTAGTTGGTATTACTGTAGGTGCAGCCAGGCGATGCATTCCTAGGGGATACCGCAAAGAGTACATCCCTGGTTGGAGTGCAGAGAACGAGGAATTGCTAAGAGAATATGAAGAACATCCTACTTCTGACAATGCAGCAGGTCTCCTCCAATCCCTGGATGAGAGTCGAAGAAAGATCTGGCATGAAACAGTAGAATCCCTAGATTTCACCCACTCTAGCAGGAAAGCCTGGTCTATCATTAGGAAATTAGATTCATCAAACCCTGCAACTAAAAGATCGAAAACTGCCATCAACCTGAATGATTTTGCTAAACATCTAGTATCAGTTTCCAAGAACACAAAAGACAATCAAACCAAAAGGGATATCAAATTACAGTTGAACACCAAGAAAAGAGCAGCCATACAGTCTTCTGAATTCTCCATTGCATTCCAAGAAGAGGAAACTAAAGATGCAATGAAAAGTATGAAACTAGGGAAAGCAGCTGGATTTGACGGAATATACCCTGAATTTCTGGTTCACTGTGGACCAGCTACAGTAAAATGGCTAACCAACTTCCTTTCAAATATCCTGCAAACTGGAAACATCCCACCTCTGTTGAAGAAAACAAAAATAATAGCCATACTGAAACCAAATAAAGATCCCACAAAAGTGGAAAACTATCGTCCAATAGCACTTCTAAGTGTCACATACAAGCTTCTTGAGCGCCTGATCTATAATAGAATTTTTGAAACAATCAACAACCACATTCCTATAGAGCAAGCAGGATTCAGACCTGGGAGAAGTTGTAGCGATCAGGTACTTTCTCTCACTACGCACATAGAGAATGGGTATGAGAAGAAATCAATAAGTGTGGCTGCCTTTTTGGATCTGTCAGCGGCCTATGATACTGTTTGGCGAGAAGGACTCCTATTGAAATTTGTGAGTGTTATCCCATGTCGTAAACTTGTGGCCTTACTTAACAATATGCTAAGTAATAGGTACTTTCAGATCTACTCTGATAATGACAGAAGTAGAGTGTTTACATTAAACGATGGTTTACCTCAAGGATCTGTCCTGGCTCCCCTCCTTTTCAGTCTGTACATACACGACTTACCGGAAACATCTTCAAGAAAATTCATTTATGCTGATGAAATTTGTTTGGTGACTCAGTGCTCCGAATTTTCTGACGCTGAAACTACTTTATCCGCTGATCTGGAAGCCTTGGGTGTATACTTCAAGAAATGGTGCCTCCACCTAAATCCTCAGAAAACAGCTGTATCTGCATTTCACCTACGTAACAGACAATCTAATTACAAACCAGAAGTCGAATTCAGAGGCCAAGTGTTACCGTACTGCAGTACACCAAAATACTTGGGAATAACACTAGACAGAACTCTGACTTTCAAGCAGCATCTATCAAATGTGGCTGCTAAAGCCAAAACTAGAAATAATATACTTCAGAAACTTGCTGGTACATCATGGGGAGCTAATACTCAAGTTCTAAGATCCACAGCTTTAGCCCTATCGTATTCTGTTGCTGAATACTGCTGTCCAACCTGGATCAATAGTGTTCACACTAAGAAAATAGATGTGCAACTCAATCAGGCAATGCGAATAATCACGGGATGTATTCGGAGCACGAACACGCTATGGCTGCCTGTTCTCAGCAACATTCCACCTCCAGCCCTAAGAAGATCAGATGCTCTCCTAAATTTATGGGAAAACATTCAGCAGAATCCCCAGCTACCCATTCATCACGATATTGCACAAGCAGAACATCAACGCTTGAAATCAAGGAAACCACCATGGCGCACAGCAGTCAACCTTGAAGGATCCTCTTTCAACGTTAACAATTCATGGAAAATACAGTGGGAGCAGTCTTCAGTAATCAACAAACATCTAGTTGAGAACCCTTCTAAGCGGATACAGGGATTCGACCTCCCCAGGCGACAGTGGAGGATCATCAACCGGATTCGAACTGGACAAGGCAGATGTGGTTACCTACTGCACAAATGGGGATGGGCTAGCTCTGCAAATTGTGACTGTGGTGCCTCCTTACAGACAATCCTTCACATTGTTGCTGACTGTCCTCTTCAAGCTTTCGAAGGAACGATAATAGACGTCCACCATACATCGAAGGGAGCAGTAGAATGGGTCAAACAACTAGACCTAGAATTATAAAATTGTACGAGCTTGTGACTGCACATTTGTTCATTCATTTTGTATATATATATGTAAAATCCATCTACATGCATTCTTCATACGATAAATAAATAAATTACTGTAGGTGTTAGTAAATGTTTGATAATCATCGTGAACCGACCCACTCTGGCTCTAGTGAAATGAACTGAGCCTGCAAAGTGAAAGTTCAGCGTTGACAATCTCACAGGCTGACTGACTTATAATTGACTTACGAAAATCGTATTGTGTACTGTACATCAAATTCACCTTCACCCCCTTCCAACTCCATTCAGTTGAATGCGTTTTCAGTATATAATTTTTAAATTAGCCTATCCTCCCAACTTGACTTCGTCCACGAACTCTGCGTTGGATCATTCCTCTACCGTTGCAAGGACGGTCGCAAACTCATGTTCCACTAATTTGTGAGCTCCTGGGGGTGATGAAGAAGACTCAAACTCGAACTCTTGTCTGAATTTAGACCGTTATGCGCCCGGTGGTAGAGCAGCAAGCCTGTCGCAACTGGTTAAGTTGCTGCATTCCCCAGGCGCATCATGGTAACTAAAGGCACAATATTTATTTTGGGAAGATCTCGGTGTGTGGTTCTACCAAACACCCTAGCCGTTATCTCGCGCACAGCTGAGGGAGAACGCCATAACTCAAGGCTGCAAGGGGATTCCTTCGTGTTCACTTAGCGTGCCGCGTTTTATTAGCTTCCAAGCGAGGAACACCAGAAATTTAATCACGTGAAACACACCTGTTTCCGTTGATAACAGTTTTCTTCTTCCCCCATAGGGTCGCTACTAACGTGAAATGCTTCGATGTTAAGGTGAGAACCACCTCCCTATCTTGCCCATGTTAAATGTTCAATTTTGTGGTACAGATTACTCAAAATGTATTTGGGTTATTGCAATGAAATTATCGGAGATTGTTATATGCACCTTTCTCTGTAATAATAGGAAGGATTATTTATGGAAATTGAATAGTTTTTTCAGAATGCAGTTTTAAAAAATACATTAAATGTTTTACAAAAAATTTCTTTTAACAAATTCATAACTTTCATCTTAGGTAACATACTGAATATTCCCTTCTTATTACCATTCACAGAGGACTTATTAAACCACAGAAAAATTTTCATTGGCCTAGCATAATAACTTTTCTCAAAAATGGTACCAACGTACAAAAAAATATACAACTGAGAAAATTGATGCTAAACTATTTCAGTGCAATTTCTTAACTGTGAAGGGTCTCAGAACTTTCCAGCCTCATAATCTGGATTATCTGCATCTTCCTTAGCCCTTTTAAAATTCCTCTTTATTCTCCTTGCCCTTTTAGTCATGTCTTCTACCACTAATTCTGAGAAGGCAACAGTTTCTTCGATGAACGTGAAGAATTAGTATTATTTACAGCTTATTGCTTGTCACTAGGGGATCACAACACTAACCTCTTCAACAGACGAAATTCCACCTACATAAACGATATTTTCACATTGTAGTTTCATTGTATAACGGTTTCCCGTAGATTTTCTCTTACCAAACGATTTCAAACGACCCATTGCGCTAAAAAAATACAAAATACACCAAACTCACAACCACTTCACGACTTTCAACTCAGGAATGTAAACACAAACAAACTAAGGCGGGGGTTAACAGGGCTACCAAATTTCAGAATGGTCTTTACCAAGCGGAATGGTAGTGCATTCTGAAATTTACCTCCAGTAGTTCAGAAATTATCCGCAAAAGTATGAGTCGAGGTAAAAGTGGGCGTGCCCTTTCAAAGAGTAACATGATTACAAAAAGTGACATAACTTGCACTTTAAGACTTTTTTTCATTTTCTCAACGTATTTGAGTTCTCCACATAGTAATTATTAAAAACCAATAAAAAAGTAAATTTCGTTTTTTATAACCATAGCGAGGTGGTTCTCACCTTAAGAATGGCGTAGCCACATGGGGTCCGAGAATATGAATGTTCCAGCTGTTCTTAACTCCACGTTGCTAAACGGAAACTCATTCATTTATCTTCAAATGTCTAAGCCTTATCGCAGTAACTACAATAATATTGTCTCTCCTGTGCTGAATGCTTAATGTCAACCAGTAACGCCACTAGGAGTGTGTGTAGCAGTGCTGTAGTTAGGAACTTAAATACCCCCAGAAGAGGATATTTGCCCCTGAAGGAGGCAGGGAGTGTGCAGCCCCACCTTTTATGGTGCATTCGGGATACGCCCTCAAGGGCTCACAGCTGGTGAGCTCGGGAGTTGGCGATCCCAGAGGATTCCTAAGCTGGGTTCGATTCCCCTTCTTTCCTTGACTTTGGCGTGGATTCGCTCCTCTTTCCGTTTACTATCTGTCATTCAATGCTGTCCGTCCTTCCAAGTCCCTCAGTTCTCATTTTTCGACGATTCATTTCTTCCTTTCTTTTATTTAGTCTACTTTTCTCCTTTATATCCACATGTATCCCATTTCTCTTTTTAGTGTGTTAGTTAATTTTAAGTCTGCAGTTAAAATTAGTTATAGCTCCATTTCATCCACATTGCGTGGTTTATGCCCATATCGTTTGAGGCTGAACTTGGACCTCAGTACGTTACGAGGTGGCTTTTAACATTGTCATGATGTGAAACGAAATTGCATTAAAATAGAGACAACATAACAATTTAATGTAAGATTGTCGCCTCCGTTGTGTGTGGTCAGCGTGCTTAGCTGCCACCCGGAGGTACGAGGTTCAATTTCCGGCTCTGCCACGACATTTGAAAAGTGGTATGAGGACTGGAACGGGGTCTACTCAGCCTCGGGTGGTCCAAATGAGTAGAGGGGGTTCGAATCCCACCTCAGCCATCCTCGAAGTAGTTTTCCGTGGTTTCCCAGTTCGTCTTTGGGCAAATGCCGGGATGATACCTACCATGAGGCCACGGCCGCCTCCTTCCCTCTTCCTTGTCTATCCCTCCCATTCTTCCCATCTCGTCCCATCCCTCACGAGGCCCCCTGCTCGCTTTGCAGGTGAGGCAGCCTGGGCGAGGCGCTAGTCCCGCCTCCCCAGTTGTATCCCCGGTCCCAATGTCAAGCCTCAGGACACTGCCCGTAGAAGCGGTAAAGGTGGGATTCCTCGCTGAATCCGTGGAAAAAGCCTACCTGCAGGGTAAACTGACTATGAAAAAAAAAACAATAAGTAAGCTAATGTCTACCTCATGGAGCTGAATGAATCGCTTTCCAGGTCCTCACACCAGAATTAAATTTCTCGGCAGCTCCGGGAATCGAATGCTAGTCACTAACCCCCGATTTGGACAATACATATTAGTATGTTCAATGTTGAAAAGGAAGAAAGGAAGTTTGTAGTTTTACGTGACCTTTAATCTCGCGATCATGCGCCACGGAACTTCCTTTATACGCGGAATCAGAACCACAGGACATGGCATTGAAAATCTCACATGGTATGACCGAGAATCAAACCCGGTGGTGAGAGGCCAACAGCTTGACGACTGTGCCACCACGCCACTATGAACGTTTAAGTGGTCGCCGACATTGGTAGACGTGCATACAATAGTGCATTGGAATTAAAGTATAAACATAATATTTTTCTGTCATCTGATAAAAATCCGTGACACCTTCAACTAGATATCACAGTTGACTAATACCGGGTGAGTTAGCCGTGGTCGTTACGGCGTGGCTGCAGGCAGTTGCTCACATCTGGGAGGCGAGGAGGTTCGAATCTCCCCACCGGCAACCTTGAAGATGGTCTTCTCTGGTTTCCCATCTTCCTTCTAGGCAAATGCCGGCCGGGGTTGGTCCTTAACTCTAGGCCACAGCCACTAGCTTCCAATTTTTCGTCCTTACATTCAAACTTTTCTCCCCAGACAACACTGAATACGTGACGGTACTTGTAGCTCACCCAATGGGTGTCCGCATAGAAGCTGCTACAAACTCTAGCGAGCTAACATGTCGTCGGACTCTCCGTGCACTAAAAAAGGCATAGGCCTACGCTAAAAATAATATTAAAAAAAGTCCTCTCGGCACGCCGGAAGGCGGAGGTAGATTTCACCGGACAAACTTGGGGATAGGCGAAAATAGACAGAATATGCAGGTTTTCGTAGAAGGATCAGACCTCATTTATTGCGAGAAGGTATTTTATAATTGGAGCTTAATTAACTTTGTTTTTCGTCATTTTATGCTTATTTTAAACATTTTATTGTCTTATGGGAACGGTAACCTTCTTGTCATTTGGGGTCCATTTTTATACTTGTGGTCACACTGTCCTTATGCAAGGTTTCGACACTGATGTGTAACTATGTAACGGTCTGTTACTTCTTCACGCAAAATTATATCTCCCGCAGAGATTTTGGTTGGTTCCTCAGTTTAGGGGCTGCGACAACGCGGTCATGTAACCCCGTGTACTTAGGGATGGCTGTATTAGTCTGTAATTCAGGTAAGGACTGCAGACGGTCAATTTCAAGCAGTAGTTCCTAATGTTGCTACCAGGTACTACCGTCAACGCCACCTACCTGTGAACTTGGCTACTAGATGCCACCGCAGCCAGCAACTCGCAACGAACGTTGGAATTTCCCCTCCAAAGGAAAGCATACTGAGGGATTTTTAGCGCTCTTAGAAAATCCGACGACTTCGGCCGGCTTTGAACTCGCGACCTTGGGCATAGACATTCAGCATGCTTGCTACCAGTTACGTCACCGAAGCCGCTTCACACTTAGTCAGATGGAATTCTGAATATGATCTCGTGCAAGTGCGTTATCTTGGAAACGTCTGATGGCTCATCCCTCATCAATTTAGTAGAGTTGCCATGGCAAGCACTGATAGCTCTTGGCATTTTCATATAATTCCGAAATCATTTTTCTCATCCCTCGGCATAATGGTGGGTCATATAAACAATTCTTTCAGACAAAAGTTTAGGTAATTATTAGGGGAATATTGTCCATTTTGTACGATTTGAGATTGTGCATATTAAGAGAGATATGATTAATGTTTCCCGAAAAACCCAATTTTTCCCACCCTTTTGGTCAATGGTTGGTGCTATAAAAGAAACTCTTCAAACATAAATTTTTGGGCTTTATCCGACACATAGTATGAACGTTGAACGGATTCGATATTTCACATATTAAGAGAGTTATAGCAATATTTCACTTTTTCGAAAAAAAGCCCCCCCTTTTCACCCCCTTCGACCGATTTAGCCCATTAACGAATTCGACCGAGATTTTATAGGTATACATATTCGGTAAGATATTCAAGGTGATTGGTGCAAAATTACGGCAGTTATCGTGTCCACAAGAAACTGATATGCATATATATATATACACATATACATACATAAGGGGCAGATGACCTCGTAGTTCCGCCCCTTAAAACAACAATAACTAACTAACTAACTAACTAACTATACATACATAAATTATATATAAACGTTTGAACTGACGGTGGTTTTGGGGTCAGGGGGATGTGAAACGCGAAGATATGTCGAAATTTTCCGGAAGTCGAAACATGGTACCCATTGCAATAGTTAGCTTTCTAATGAAATCTACCTCTGGTTGGTTCCTCAGTTTAGGGGCTGCGACAACGCGGTCATCCTTCACCGTGTACTTTGGGTGAGTGTAGAATCTGTCTGATAAACGGTGTGAATTGTAATGGCTGTAGTAGTCTTAATTCAGGTAAGGTCTGCAGACGGTCAATTTCAAGCAGTAGTTCCTAATGTTGCTACCAGGTACTGCCGTCAACGACACCTAGCTGTGAACTTGGCTACTAGATGCCACCCTAACCAGCAACTCGCAACGAACGTTGGAACTTCCCCTCCAAAGGAAAGCATACTGAGGGATTTTAGCTCTCTTAGAAAATCCGACGACTTCGGCCGGCTTTGAAAACGCGACCTTGGGCATAGACATACTGCATGCTACCAGTTACGTCACCGAAGCCGCTTCCCACTTAGATGAAAATACTGACTCTGATCTCGTGCAAGTGCGTTGTCATGGCAACGTCTGATGGCTCATCCCTCATCAATTTAGTAGTGTTGCCATGGCAACCTCTGATAGCTCTTGGCATTTTCTTATAATTCCGAAATCATTTTTCTCATCCCTTGGCATAATGGTGGGTCATATCAAAAATTCTCTCAGCCAAAAGTTTTAGGTAACTATTAGGGGAATATTGTCCATTTCGTACGGTTTTGATATTGTGCCTATTAAGAGAGATATGATTAATGTTTCCCGAAAAACCCACTTTTTCCCACCCCTTTGGTCAATGGTTGGTGATATAAAAAACTCTTCAAACATAAATTTTTGGGCTTTATCCGACACATAGTATGAACTTTGAACGGATTCGATATTTCATATATTAAGAGAGTTATAGCAATATTTCACTTTTTCGAAAAAAAAGCCCCCCATTTTCACCCCCTTCTACCGGTTTAGCCCAGTAACGAACTCGACCGAGATTTTATAGGTATACATATTCGGTAAAAAGTGATTGGTGAAAAATTACGGCAGTTATCGTGTCCACAAGAAACTGATATATATATACTTTTGAACTGACGGTGGTTTTGGGGTCTGGGGGATGTGAAACGCGAAGATATGTCGAAATTTTCCCGAAGTCGAAACATGGTAGCCTACCCATTGCAATAGTTAGCTTTCTAATGAAATCTACCTCTGGTTAGTTCCTCAGTTTAGGGGCTGCGACAACGTGGTCATCTAACCCCGTGTACTTTGGGTGAGTGTAGAATCTGTCTGATAAACGGTGTGAATTGTAATGGATGTATTAGTCTGTAATTCAGGTAAGGACTGCAGACGGTCAATTTCAAGCAGTAGTTCCTAATGTTGCTACCAGGTACTACCGTCAATGACACCTAGCTGTGAACTTGGCTACTAGATGCCACCCCAACCAGCAACTCGTAACGAACGTTGGAACTTCCCCTCCAAAGGAAAGCATACTGAGGGATTTTAGCGCTCTTAGAAAATCCGACGACTTCGGCTGGCTTTGAAACCGCGACCTTGGGCATAGACATTCTGCATGCTACCAGTTACGTCACCGAACCCGCTTCCCACTTACTTGTTAGTCAGATGTCAAAGTCAACCCCTGGCACCAACCAGCCCATGACGGGCTAAGGCCGACCAAGTGACCGCTGCCCAGCCATTTGGCCTGCAGATATTGGGGAGACGCGAGATCAGCGCGTCGGGTCCCCTCGGCCTTTAATATTGGTATTCGTGATCGGGGTGCTGTCTCACTGTCAGACAGCTACTCAATTGTCCTCACGAGGCTGAGTGCACCCCGTTCCAACCCTCACGTCAGTTTTAAAATCCCTGACGGAGCCGGGGATCGAACCCGGGGACTCCGGGTGAGAGGCAGGCGCGCTACCCCAACACCACGGGGCCGGCTTAGTCAGATGGAAATACTGAATCTGATCTCGAGCAAGTGCGTTGTCATGGCAACGGCTCATCCCTCATCAATTTAGTAGTGTTGCCATGGCAACCTCTGATAGCTCTTGGCATTTTCTTATAAATCCGAAATCATTTTTCTCATCCCTTGGCGTAATGGTGGGTCATATCAAAAATTATTTCAGGCAAAAGTTTTAGGTAATTATTAGGGGAATATTGTCCATTTTGTACGGTTTTGATATTGTGCCTATTAAGAGAGATATGATTAATGTTTCCCGAAAAACCCACTTTTTTCCACCCCTTTGGTCAATGGTTGGTGCTATCAAAAAACTTATTTGACATAAATTGTTGGCACTTATCCAACACATATTATGAACTTTGAATAGATTCGATATGTCACGTATTAAGAGAGTTATAGCGAAATTTCAATGTTTCGAAAAAAGCCCCCCATTTTCACCCCCTTCGACTGATTTTGCCCATTAACGAACTCGACCGAGATTTTATAGGGATACATATTATGTAAAAAATTCAAAGTGATTGGTGCAAAATTACGGCAGTTATCGTGTCCACAAGAAACTGATATACATATATATATATACAAACATAAATTATATATAAACTTTTGAACTGACGGTGGTTTTGGGGTCTGGGGGATGTGAAACGCGAAGATATGTCGAAATTTTCCGGAAGTCGAAACATGGGACCCATTGCAATAGTTAGCTTTCTAATGAAATCTACCTAAAAACAGTTGACTAATAAATAATTTATGGTGTAGTGGCTAGCTTCCTTGGCTGTCACCTCTGAGGCCCGAGTTTGATTCCCGGCTCCGTTAAAATTGTAATCTTGGCCTGATGGCTATGATGAGCTACGCTCAGTCTCGTGAGGCAGAACTAATAAGAGGTAGTTTTGAATCGCACCTCAATCTTCACGGAAGAGGCACACGTATTTTTGTTTTGTTTTTCCCACTGCTACTCCGTGTAAATGCTGGGATTGTGCCTAATTTAAGACCACGGCCACCTCCTTTACAATTGGAATCGCAATTATAAACACACATACCAGTGCAGATACTACACTAACAGAGGTTATACGCCAAATCTTACACAAACCCAAGTACACGAGACTAAATAAATCAACAAGACCTACATTCCATTTTAGTAGCAGTATATGTATTAATATTTGCACGATTTTCCTGAGATCTAGAAAAACATGCGTGGTCTCCCAAGGGGAAACAGGTTGAGGGAGTTTTGAACGGATACACGATCAAAGAACCTTCTGTTCTCAATTTGCGGTGCGGGTCTCTTCCCAAAAGCTGGAAGGAAACGATCAAAAATAGTGAGTGTGAGGTGGAGCATGAATGATGCTCTAAATCTTACACAAATGGCAAGAATTCACGTGAGACCACATCCGGGAATATTCAGAACTGCTGTGGAAAGGTCTTTGAAGGGATCAGAGGCGTCTCGTCTGAACAGAAAGCCACCGTCAATAACGACATCGGCAGTTGTTAATATGATCTCCCAAGTTGCAAAAACAACAATTGTCAGAGACGGCTTCCGTGGCGTAGTTGGTAGCATTCTGACCTTCTATGCCCAAAGTCATGGGTTCAAACCCGGTCGAAGTCGCCGGATTTTTTAAGAGCGTTAAAATCCCTCAGTATACCTTCCTTAGGAGGGGAAGTAAAGCCAGCGGTCACATGTTATAGATTTATGGCATGTAAAAGATCTTTCCATAGACTAAACTTGTGTGAAGCTAAATTTCAAGGTTAGATTTCGTTGGAACGCTCTATCAAAGTTCACCACTAGGTATCAGTGACATCTAGTAGTGAAAGTTGGAACTACTTGAAACTGAACGGAACTTGTAGTTCACCCTATGGGTGTCTGCTTGAAAGAGTTACAGCCTCGGGTGAGCCTCGGTCACTCCCGACACTAAAAGCCATACGCTAAATAATTACATAAGTACTGGTGCCGTGAGCAACCTGAACGCCAGGTGGTGCAATTATTTTTTGTGGTATGCAAATTATTAGACTAAAAAATCAGTAAGAAGGTTTTTATTCAAAATAATTTTATTTACCAACTGGTTACATATTTTATTGATCTATTGAGTAAATATTTCTCTCCTACGGACTTACAACCTTTCCAATAAGGAATTGTGTCTGCATATTTTAAGATATGGAGATTCCGATGGACACCTCAACTGGGTCCGTTTCCTCGTTTTTCATTGACTTTGAGATATACCCTCTAAAACAGGTGGCTTCAATTCATAGTCAACAAATATTATAAGGTGCGTTCAAAAAGTAACGAGCCGGAAGCATAATTACAGAAACCAGTACCTGTATGTTAGAAGTATTGGCCCTGGATGTTGAGGCACTTGTCCCACTGTGACACGAGGCGGTGAATGGCTGTCTCATAAAATTCCCTGGGCTGCGATGTGAACCAGTTCCGCACATACAGCTGGACGTCGGCGTCCGAGGTGAATCGTTGGCCCCGCAGAGCCCTTTTCAGGGGACCAAACATGGCGTAATCACAGGGAGAGAGTTCTGGATTGTATGGAGGGTGGCCGAGAACCTCCCATTTGAATTTCTGCAGGAGTGCCGCGACTGTGTTGGCCGTATGAGGTCGTGCATTGTCGTGGAGCGACCACGGCGGCTATGGCGTTCACTGGCACTCGGCGGTCCTGGGTATGAGTGCATCAACCAGCTGGGCGTTGTCATCGGTAATGCAGGGGGAGTGCCCCAGACCGGGCATCATCGGCTAACGACACCCGTCCTTCCCTGAAGCGCTTCTGCCACGCCTTGATCTTTGCAAGGAACATGCAGTGTTCTGGGTACACTTGTGACATTCGGCAATGAATGTCCGTTCCCCCTACTCCTTCCGCTGTCAGAAACCGAACAACGCCTCTTTGCTCTGCGGTTGACGCCTCCATGTCACTGTTTTCAATGCGACTGGCAGCGTTGGACGATTGATGCATGCTGCTGCTCGCTTTGTATCGTCACGTGATATGCACGCGTGGCCTCTGGCGATAGGCAGTGACCTTCCACGCTCTGGTCGGAACCACACCTTGTTACACACGCCACGATTAGCCGATGTAGTCACCGGTTTGTGCATTCCAGCCCCGGCTCGTTACCTTTTGAACGCACCTTATAGATTAGTTATAGAGCGGCTCATCACTAAAAAAGATTTTAATTCCCTCTGATCAAAATGTAGAATTAAGTAATCAAATTAAAACGCGTGACACTCTCTATTAGCAAGATTCCTCTTTTAGTGGAAACATTGTGTTTAAGAGCATTTACTTCTCGAAAAAAACAAAATTAAGATTTCTACGTTGCTATTTTCCATTCTTTTCTATGATGCTGAGACTTGGACTTTGACCGAGAAAATGGGCAAGCGACTTGAGGTATTTCAGATGAGGCTCTACAGGAGAATGCTTACAGGGCCATGGACAGATAAAATTATAAACAATGACATTCTACACAAAATGAAGAAAGAAAACGAAGTCCTGAAAACAGTAAAATACGGGAAGAAAATTTATAATTTATACAATGAGATATTATAGTACTAAATTTGTGTGATTTTTTTGTTCAAAAATGTTGCACTTTTACATCCCTACTACTGGGGAGAATTCTGCAATCAAGAATTCCATACGCAGATTTCCTAATATTGCTGTGATACATATACCAAACAAATTTTGTTACATTTGGCAGAATATTATGGGAGAAAAATAGGATTTAAAAGTAAAATTCCTATTGGCGGGAAAATTAAAGTAAAGTTCAAGTGACGTTATCTTCCTGATCCATTACTTAGAAGTCACCAACACCGTATGTTTTTCCTTCCTTTTGTTTCTTAGCAGTTTCTGTACGAATATTGGTAATTCTGGAAGCTTGTCTAGTATATTGATACACAACTACAAGAGGTTACTTGCGCGCGAACTTCACAAAAGTAAACAGACAGCTACCGCCAAAGAACTCACAAGAAAGAAGAAACATACAAGAATAACAAAACTTATAGTTATCGCCATTATTGTAGTGACATTAGGAATATCAATACAAGCATACAATGTTGCTCAATGACAGTAGAGTCAAGTACTGAAATATTAGTCCTTTGCAGGCTTTATAAATTCATTCAGAAACATGGTACATCCTACAGCTCGAATCTGTAGAAATATATGCAGGTGGGGGAGGAGAGGGGGGGGGGGGGGACGGCTGTTGGCTCATCCCCGGGATGCGTAATTGCAAAGAACAGGGATATTTTATTGATTTGATTGAATGAAAACATGACAATGACATCATAAATAATCTAACCAAGCAGTTCAGCAGATGCCACACCCATTTCTGCTGTGTGCAGACTGACAAACAAAGCATTATTAAGGTGACAAATTGTTTGAATTCAACGAAATAACTTTGTGACAAGAAAGACGAAACCCTATCCTTTCAATTTCAGCCATAAAAAATTTTCACCAAAATGAACAAAATATCGACTTTTATCTCCGGAGTGTCGCCTTAAGAACATGGACTTCACACACGAGTGAAGAACTATTCAGAGCATCCACAACTGATGATCACCTACATCCGGATAGGCACGAGAAGATGAAGAAGTTTTACTGACAGTTTCTTAAAAGTAAATATAATTTAGACTGTTCGTTTACCATCGGAAATAAATTCAGTGCCTCGCAAACTTTTGTTATTAGATTAGTTCATGAAATGAATAATTGAAATGTTGGAAACTGGCGTTGATTCTAGTAATTTATCGTATGGCATATAGTGCCGGGAGTGTCCGAGGACATGTTCGGCTCGCCTGAGTCTGTAGCTGCTTCCAGCGGACACCCTTAAGGTGAGCTACAAATTCCGTTCAATTTCAAGTAGTTCCAAATTTCCCTACCAGATATCAATGATACCTAGTGGTGAACGTTGGAACTTTGATAGAGCGTTCCGACGAAATCTAACCTAACAATTTAGCTTTACACAAGTTTGGTCTGTGGAAGGATCTTGAACATGCCATAAATCTATGACATGGGACCGCCGGCTTTACTTCCCCTCCGAAGGAAGGCATACTGAAGGACTTTTAAAGTTCTTAAAAAATCCGAAGACTTTGACCGGGTTTGAACCCGCTATGTTGGGCACAGCAGTTCACCATGGTACCAACTACGCCACCGAAGACGGGAACTGGTCGCACATATGAGTCGTCCAGTTGCAAAACCCGTTTAATCCACTTGTGAATAAGGATCATGTAAAATTATTTATTTAATTATTTTATTTTTTATTTTTGATTTTGTTTTGATTTTCTTTATTTCCTTTTATTATGTTTTAAATTGTTTTGTTTTATTTTTTGTTTTGTTTTTGGTTTCGTTTTGTTTTATTTTGTCTTTGTTTTTATTTTGTTTTGTTTTCTTTGGTTTTATTTTATTTTTTTGTGTTTTATTTTGATTTTGTTTTGTTTATTTTGTTTTATTTTGGTTTATTTTTTGTTTTGTTTTATTTTGATTTTCCAGAAAACAAAACGCAAAACCAAAAACAAAAAACACGAAGCAAAAAGCAAAATTCTAACCCCCAAGAGCAAAAGCAGAAAGCAAAAAAGAAACACAAAGCAAAAAAAAATTCTAAATCCGCAAAAGCAGAAAACAAACACAAAACGAAAATAAAAAAGACGAAGCAAAAAGCAAAATTCAAAAACGAAAGCAAAAGCAAATAACAAAAAACATAATGCTCAAAGCAAAAGCTGAAAACAAACACAAAACCAAGGAAGAAAAGCAAAAAGTAAAATTCAAAAGCAAAAGCACAAAGCAAACTCAAAACCAAAAATCAAAAACACAAAGCAAAAAGTAGAAAACAACAAACGCAAAAGATACGTGAGGCAAAGTCTAGAGAAACGTTTCTCATGAACATGATTCTTATTCACAAGTGGATTAAACATGTTTTGTAACTTGACG
Source organism: Meconema thalassinum (assembly GCA_946902985.2). Lineage (NCBI taxonomy): Eukaryota > Metazoa > Arthropoda > Insecta > Orthoptera > Tettigoniidae > Meconema > Meconema thalassinum. The sequence continues at coordinate 2,092,125,513 of OX336388.2, read as the reverse complement.
ACTCATATGTTGTAAGAAAGTCAGCTTGTAATTTTACGTGACCGTTAATCTCGTGATGATGAGCCACGAGACTTCCTTTTTTACGTGGAATCCAAAACACAGGACGGGATTATTCACGTTGAAAAGCCGTTGATTGACGGGCAAGCAGCTTTACCACTCCCCACACACATTTTATATAGCCTATAGATTTTGCAGCATAATGTTATTTTCTCTGTTAACTTATTTGCACGTGTGATGATATTTGTACTTTTAGTCCACTGATCAGCGACACAAAATGAATAAGCCAGGTTATGGTATGGCGTGCGAACTGTGGCTGTAATTTACACGGGCTAGTTTATATGAAATTAGCATAATTTAATTTAATTCAATGTACATTTAAGTAAATATAGAGCTCGTGTAATTTGAATTAGAGCGAACCGTACTCATGAGAGCGCATTACTCGGGGGACGAGGTAATATTAGGCACGCTATATCACAAGGAACAAGCATATTGCTTTCCCGAATTGTCAACAAACTACGGCCATACCCAACACGTTTCTGTGTGTGCGTCTGCCAGCATCAAGGGGAATAGAAACATTTCAGATTTCATCTTCACAAAGAAAAATAAAATAACATTTAAAATAAACGAAAAATACCCGTAGAATGTAATCCTACTAAAACGTTCCATTGTTATTAGTTTTACTAACTTCATTATGGCGTCAAAGGGTAATTTGGTCACCAACCCCGTACATTTTATTGAGGCAATGGCATTACCTGGGCAAATATGAAATCCTGTACCGAAACTATGTAGGCTCTTGCGTGTAACCCTTCTGAATGCCAACATTAATATTCTGTGCCTATAATAGTACATTATGCAACAAGCCTATAATGGCAATAATTATGACACGAGTATGTTTATAAAACGAGCGAAGCGAGTTATGTTATTTCCATACGAGTGTCTTAATTACTATTATAGGCAAGTTGCAGTTTATGTTCGACGATAATTATAACTATTTTATGTTCGAACATAAATATTCATAAATATCTGTCGAGATTTCACCAGTTTTACGTACTGTACAGAGCGCATGGGACGCAGAGAATACCTTGTATTTGACCATGGCCTCCTCAAATACCCCACTATGACACTAGAAGCCACGCAGTGAAATTTAAAATAGAAGGCCGTAGACATCAGCGCAGATGCGATGCTATCTTTACCTAATTGGTCACACAACTGTTTCTTGAGCTCTGATATTGGGAGAAACTGTTTCATAATGAAAAATAGTGTTTTGATGACCCTCAGTATGATACAGTTTTCTGACATATAATATTTCCTTTACGACATCGTCGAACATAAATAATATTATTATTGTTATCTAATATATAAAAGTGAAAGTCTGTATGTATGTATATATGTTGGTTCCGTATACAAATCTACACCGTTCCACCAATCCCAACCATATTTTGCATACACATAGTTTAGGACCCAGAAGGAACCACTGGCTACATGAATTTTCGATAGTCTTTCTCATTCTTCTGATTTCGGCCCTTTTTCACTCTAAAACAGGCTAATCAAATCATAAAATATACTCATGAAGGAATGGCAAGGCAGATAGTTTCCATGGCAACATAGCTCAAGTCCAGACACGGCCGACTTGATGCCAATTGCGCTCAGCACTACCGGTTTAGAAAATGACGATCTTTACTTGAAATCCCGTTAGTTACTCAACTGCTCACACAGCACTGTCAACCGAGTTTAGCATAACAAAGACTTGACACTATCTTCTTTCTACTATATATTTTTCAAATACCACTCACTCACTCACTCACTCACTCACTCACTCATTCATTTATTCATCACGAAATCTCAGAAACCACCGAACAGATTGGAATGAAATCTGGTATGCAGCTTCCTCAAGGGCCGCAAATGCCCACTAAGAGAGAAATTTTGGCTATTCAGGTTCTAAAGGGGTGTTAAGGGGGTAGACCTGCATTTAATTGAATAGCAATATCTCCCGATTGGTTTCATGGGGGGATGTGAAACTCGGCATAAAAACTCATCATTAAAAATTAGAAGACATGTGTCTGAGGGTTTTTCGATGTGGTGTATATTATGAGGTGAAAGGGGTGAAAAGTGGGGATTAAAAGATTCTTAACGGAGCGTGTGTCTCTTAAACGACATAGGCAAGGAGTTTAAAACACAGCGAAAAAAAATCAACATAAAAAAGAAGTAAATATGTGTTTGACAGTTTTTACATAAATCCAATTTAAGGGGCCCATGGGGAGAGATGAAATACTGGGGGGGGGGGGACAGGAAAGAAAGTGTCCTAACTGATTGACTGACTGGCTCACTCATCAAACTCAGGGGGAAAAACTGCTTTAAAGTAAGTAAATAGCTGTTCGACAGTTTTTTTTCATAAATCAAATTTAAGGGGTTCATGGGGAGAGGTGAAATTCTGAAAAAGAAAATTGAAAGAAAATGTCCAGACTCACTCACTTACTCACTCACTCATCATCGCCTAGCCAAAATTATTGAAGTTAGAAACATGACAGTTTGGGGATATGTTCATTGTATGCCAAAACCGTCTACTAAGGGAGGATTTTCGGATATTCAGGTTCTAAAGGGGTCTTAAGGGGATTAAACCTGCATTTCATTGAATAACAATATCTCCCGATTGGTTTCATTGGGGGATGTGATACACGGCATATAAACTTATCATTAAAAAGTAACAAGACACGTGTCTGAGGGTTTTTCGATGTGTTTATGAGGTTAAAGGGGTGAAAAGTGGGGATTGAAAGATTCCTAACGGAGCGTGTATCTCTTAAACGACATAGGCGAGGAGTTTGAAACTCAGCGGAAAAAAATCAGCTTAAAAAGTAAGTAAATCGGTTTTCGACTGGTTTTTTTTTCATAAATTAATTTAAGGGGCCAATGGGGTGGGGTGAAATTCTGGGGGGAAAAAATGAGAGAAAGTGTCCTAACCGACTGACTCAGGGGAAAAAGACAGCTTAAGAAATAAGTTAATAGGTGTTCAAGCGTTTTTTAATCAATCCAATTTAAGGGGCCCATGGGGAGGGGTGAAATTCTGGTAAAATAAATGAAAGAAAATGACCTGTCTGACTCACTCACTCATCACGCCCAGCGAAAACTATTAAAGTTGGAAACATGAAATTTTGGGAATATGTTCGCTGTATGTCTAAAACGTTAACTAAGGAATGATTTTTGTTTATTCGGGTTTTAGAGACGTGTCAAGGGGGTTAACGTGCATTTCATTGAATAAGGATATCTCATGAGTTGTTTGTTTGGGGATGTGATATTCGGTATATAAACTAATCATTAAAAATAATCATTAAAAATAATCAGACATATGTCTAAGGGTTTATCGATGTGGTGTATATTATGAGGTGAAAGGGATGAAAATTGGGGGTTGAGGGATTCTTGACGGAGCGTGTATCTCTGAAACGACATAGGCGTGAAGTTTGAAATTCGGTGGGAAAAAACAGCTTAAAATACAAGTAAATAGGTGTTCGAACGTTTTTTCATAAATCCAATTTAAGGGGCTCTTGGAGAGGGGTGAAATTATGGGAAAAAAAACAGGAAAGAAAGTGTCCTAACTGATTGACTCACTTACTCACTCATCAAACTCAGGGGGAAAACAGCTTTAAATAAGTAAATAGGTGTTTGACCGTTTGTTTCATAAATCCAATTTAAGGGGTTCATGGGGACGGGTGAAATTATCAAAAATAAATGAAAGAAAATATCCTGACTGACTGACTCACTCACTCATCATCGCCCAACCAAAATTATTGAAGTTAGAAACATGAAATTTTGGGGATATGTTCGTTGTATGCCGAAAACGTCCACTAAGGAAAGAGTTTTAGATATTCAGGTTCTAAAGAGGTGTTAAGGGGGTAAACGTGCTTTCCATTGAATTACAATATCTCACGAGTGGTTTCATTTGGGGATGTGATACTTGGCACATATACTAATCATTAAAAATAAGCTGACACACGTCTAATGGTTTTTCGATGTAGTGTATATTATGAGGTGAAAGGGATGAAAAGTGGGGGTTGAAAGATTCCTAACTGAGCGTGAATCTCTTAAACGACATAGGGAGGAGTCTGAAACTCGGACGAAAACTATCAGCTTAAAAATAAATAAATAAATAAATGAATAAATAAATAAATAAAATAAATAGGTGTTCGACCGTGTTTTCATAAATGCAATTTAAGGGGCATATGGGGAGGGGTGAACTTCTGGAAGAAAAACGTCCACTAAGGAAGGATTTTTGTATGTTTGCTCTCATCGACCAACCAAAACTATTAAAGTTAGAAGAATGATATTTTAGGGATATGTTTGTTTGTTGTGTGTCGAAAACGTCTACTAAGGAGGGATGTTTGGGTATTCAGGTTCTAAAGGGGTGTTAACGGGGTTAAACCTGCGTTTTTTTATTGAAAAACAATATGATACGACTATGACGCGAGCGAAGCGAGGCTAAAATTGAGATGGTGTGTGTCTGTGTATTACTCTATCTCGCAAGTACCACTGGTCCTATTTACGTGAATTTTACATGGAAGTAGCTGATTTACCTGGTTAACATATAGGTTACTCTTGATTTCAATACTTTGCACTATTTAAAATGGCGACCATTTTAGTGACGTCACTACACCCTTTGGTTTCAAACTTTCATATTTCCATTTCAAATAAAAAGAGAACGCTAAGAAATAGCAAACTTTTGATGGCATATGCGAGATTTAAAATTACATTTTCTATCCGAAAGGTATCTGCAACTGTTAGCGAGTAAAACCTAACTTTGTGCTATAAAACACGGTCAACGCCGAGCGGTGTAGTTGGACAAAATGTTCCATCCATAATCTCCCTCTGCGCAGCACCTCGCCTATCCCCTGTTTTAACTGACACCTTCACATTTTAATTTATTTATGATGCGTAGCGAAGCACGGGTACTTCAGCTAGTTATTAATAATAATGAAAACTTTGAGAGCAACGGTTATAGCAAGGCTTTGATTTCTACGGTTCTGAAACCAACAAATAATAATAGGACGCCAGTTGAGAAAAGAGATGTAAGAGGAACTGCTTACCTTCCGTACATACATAACACAACGGATCGTATTGCTAAAATCCTACGTCGGTACAACATACGGACTGTATTTGGAACTTCTGTTAAGATTAGGCAACTCCTGCGACCAACTAAGGATTTTTTGCCTAAATTGCAACAACCGGGTATCTACAGAGTTCCCTGTACTTGTGGCTAGGTTTACATCGGGCAGACTTCGAGAACAATATGCACTCGCATTAAGGAACATAATAGATGTATCAGGCTCATTCAACCTGATAAATCAGCTGTTGCCGATCATGCTTTAACACCTGGCCATGATGTCATGTTCCAAGGAGTGGATGTTCTTGCCCGTATAAAGCAATATCGTCCCAGAATCATCAGGGAGGCGGTTGAAATACGTAAACACCCAGATAATTTCAACCGCGACACCGGCTACAATCTCAGTGAATCCTGGCTACCTATTATCAGAACCCTGAGAAAGTAATTCACTGCTGCTTCCCGTTGTCCCTAACATGGGGCTATAATGGCGTCCATCTTTGGGCACCTTCTATATGTTCTTCGTTGCTTTCTCTTAGCAACATTGTCGTATTCCAGATTATTCCTGACGAAGAAAGACATGGTTTCTTTCGAAACGCGTCGAATATGAATATAATAAAACACGGTATAAGCCCAAAATTCAACATTATGAATAGTAACACGGGCCGTGAAAGTCTAAATGACAATATTAGAAACCTCTATGGGGAGGATATTTTCCGACTGATGTCTAGATTTAGTAGGTTACGACGCAAGAAGGTGTGTCTAATCTCTTCACTCGCTTTTCTCCTTAGATGCCGGGATCATGATATTCTACCGAAATTTGTTATGTTGAAGCATACCTTCAGAACACCTAAGGCAACGAGAATCTATCGTCATGCAAGCAAGGTGTTATTGATAGAGAGGTTACAGCATACTCGTAAGCAGTTGGATTTTATTTCGAGGGAGTTACTACAGCTACATCTATGCCTCTCGAACTTCGTAAGTGAGGAATTATGGAAGATCTTTGATCGTATTTCTTCAGTGCAAGCTAACAGCGTTCTAGATCAGGTGAGGGACAGACATATTTCCAAATATGATAGGTTATGTCAGTTGCAGAAATCTCAAGCCATTAGACTTGATGCTAACAAGGTTGTCGTAAATTTGTCCAGCAAGCCCCTAAATGATACCCAACAGGCAGTTCTCGCTAAAGGTCTCAATTTTGCTGTAGCGCCTAGAAGAATTCCTATTGAAGAACTTATTACATCCGTAGAATCCTCGGTACTTCACCTCACACCTGAAGAGGCCGAGGAAGCCAGGCAAGAATATTCCTGAGTTCTCAAGACCGCTAAGCCACCTAACACTAACTTAAAACAAGGCGAAAGCCGGGCACTTAAAGATCTAAGGGACAATTCTGATATTATCGTTCTCCCCGCTGACAAGGGTAACGCGACAGTGGTGTTGGATAAGGTTGATTATGATTCCAAGATCTCGTCTTTGTTATCAGATCCTGTATATAGGATTAATAGTCGTGATCCTACTACTCGCTACTCAAATGTCACCGTCAAATTGATCAAGCAATCATCTATTCCAGCGGATGCAGCGAAGACTCTCCTTTCAGGGGATGCTATTCCTCCGAGACTCTATGGTCTTCCTAAAATACATAAGGAAGATGTCCCTCTTAGACCTATTGTTAGTATGATTGGTTCTCCTACATATGCCCTTTCCAAATACCTAGGTAGACTACTTCAGCCGCTTCTGGGTAACACGCCTTCGTACATTAAGGATTCCACACACTTCGTGGAAAAGTTGAAAGCTATAACACTTCAGCCGGGTGATATCCTAGTGAGTCTCGACGTGGTGTCTCTGTTTACGAGAGTACCTATTGATGGTGTTATGTCTCTCATTAATAGCTTTTTTCCTGAAGACATCACAAGACTTTTTTTTATCACTGCATGACCTCATCCTACTTTCTATGGAATGGGAATTTTTATGAGCAGACTGATGGTGTGGCCATGGGTAGTCCTCTCTCTCCTATTGTGGCTAATTTCTTCATGGAGAACTTTGAAGAGAAAGCTTTGTCGTCGGCTCCTTTCAAACCGAAGATCAGGTGGCGTTATGTGGATGACACGTTATTTGTTTGGACGGAAGGTGAGGAAAATCTTAGCCATTTCCTGGATCACCTTAATCTCCAGCACCCTTCTATTTGTTTCACCATGGAAAAGGAATCTGACGGCAAAATACCTTTTTTAGATGTTCTCGTCACCAAGAAAGAGGATGGATCTTTAGGACACAGCGTTTTTCGTAAGCCAACACACACCAATAGATATCTCCACGCAAGTTCTCACCATCACCCTGCCCAGAAACATGGTATCCTTACAACTCTAACTACCAGGGCTAGGAGGATTTGTGAAGTGTCTTCTTTACAAGAAGAAATTAACACCCTGCGAACCACCTTTGAGAGCAACGGTTATAGCAAGGCTTTGATTTCTACGGTTCTGAAACCAACAAATAATAATAGGACGCCAGTTGAGAAAAGAGATGTAAGAGGAACTGCTTACCTTCCGTACATACATAACACAACGGATCGTATTGCTAAAATCCTACGTCGGTACAACATACGGACTGTATTTGGAACTTCTGTTAAGATTAGGCAACTCCTGCGACCAACTAAGGACAGTTTGCCTAAATTGCAACAACCGGGTATCTACAGAGTTCCCTGTACTTGTGGCAAGGTTTACATCGGGCAGACTTCGAGAACTATATGCACTCGCATTAAGGAACATAATAGATGTATCAGGCTCATTCAACCTGATAAATCAGCTGTTGCCGATCATGCTTTAACACCTGGCCATGATGTCATGTTCCAAGGAGTGGATGTTCTTGCCCGTATAAAGCAATATCGTCCCAGAATCATCAGGGAGGCGGTTGAAATACGTAAACACCCAGATAATTTCAACCGCGACACCGGCTACAATCTCAGTGAATCCTGGCTACCTATTATCAGAACCCTGAGAAAGTAATTCACTGCTGCTTTCCGTTGTCCCTAACATGGGGCTATAATGGCGTCCATCTCTGGGCACCTTCTATATGTTCTTTGTTGCTTTCTCTTAGCAACATTGTCGTATTCCAGATTATTCCTGACGAAGAAAGACATGGTTTCTTTCGAAACGCGTCGAATATGAATATAATAAAACACGGCATAAGCCCAAAATTCAACATTATGAATATTATAATAACAATAATATCGTATGGCCTCGGGAGCCGGGTGCAAGCTTTGTAATTTGACACCCAGAGGGTAGCTTGCATGTCGAATTTTGTTGTTCCTTGAAGCACTATGAAAGTCAAAGTGGTTCGATATCTAAGCTCCTTGACACTATAGCGCTTTCTAGTAGAGAAATGAGGAACTTTATGTTGGCGGAAATTCCCGAGCTTAATTTTGCCATTATGAACACGGCCTACTGAATTCTAATGGGTTCTTTAACAAGCCAACATCGTATGACATGCGTGTCGTAATTTTTGCCGCCTTTCAAAAAAAATCACCTGCCACGGCCAGGAGCGAACCTGCAAGCTTGGGGTTAGTAGACCGACACGATGACCACTCACCCACCGTGGCAAGCACCCCTATAATAATAATAATAATAATAATGATAAAAATAATAAAGTAATAATAATAATAATCCACTGAACATTCTAAACGCAGCACTAACTCTGAAAAATCACAATAATTGACTGGGAGTAATAACAAGACCTACAAGAACTTGGCATCAAAGAATAAATCGTTCGCAATAGACCAACATTTAGAATCCTAATAAACAGACACAAATTTACCCAGAAACCTACACGAAGAATACAGGATGGACAGAAGAAGGCAAAAGAAGTTGTTGTTTGTGTCTTCAGTCTATTGACTGGTTTATACAGCCCTCCACGACTCCCTGTCCTGAGCTAATCGTTTCATCTCTATATAGCTACCACACCCTATAACCGAGGCAATCTGAAATATTCTAACCTTGATCTACCCTTACATTTCTTGTCCTCGACCCTTCCTTCCATAACCAATCTTGCTATTCGTGGATGTCTTAGTATGTGTCCTACTAACCTATCTCTTCTCTTCATTAGCAGTCCCCAGAAACATCTCTTTTCTCCCACTCGTCCTAATACTTCTTCATTTGTTTCCCTATCTACCCATCTGATCTTCATCATTCTCCTGTAACACCACATTTCAAACCCTTCAATTCTCCTCTTTTCTGCTGCACAAATAGTCCAAGTTTCACTCCATAGAGCGCCACGCTCCTGACAAAGCTTTCAAAAATGACTTCTTATACCTACATATATATTCTATGTCAACAGGTTTCTTTTCTAGAGAAATGCTTTCATTGCCTGAGCCAACCTACCATTTATATCCTCTCTGCTTTGTCCATCAATGGTTATGAAGAGATTTTGGAAAAAAATAAAGGAAACATTATGCCAAATAAGTTCTAACACGTTCCTTAGTATGGCAAAACAAATAATAATAATGTAATACTGTACTAATAATAATAGTAAACACTTTGCCTTACTATCAGTATATCCCTGACGCCGTTTTGGAAACTCCTAGTCACCAGTTGTTATGGGACCGATCAGTTATTATTGACAGAACCACCGCAGAAAACCGGCCAGATATCGTTCTTGTGGACAAGGTGCAGAAGAGAACCTTTCGCATTGATATTGCAGTGCCCCAATGCAATAATCTACAACAAACCTGCTGTGATAAGATCACCAAATATCTACCCTTGGCTGAGGAAATACGGCAAATGTGGAGACAGGCAAGTGTAGTGGTTCTGTCCATAGTAATTTCATCTACCGGCATGATCCCTAAATCATTGGCTCGCAATCTAGGAATATTGGGAATACATCCTGGTCTACATATCACCATGCAGAAGGCCGTCATCTTGCAGACCTGTTCCATTGTTCGCTCCTTTCTGAATGTGCCACCTTAAGAGAATTAGCCATACCGTCTTGCAAACAAGCCGACGATATGTTGATATGTCCCACCTATGTGGTGAAATGAATGTGATTAGTATATTAATAATAAACAGAAGGACGCAAGTGGCAGGACAGTTCATTAAGACATTTTGGGAGATGAGGAAGGCAAATGTCACCAAGCCAACTAACAAGTTTCAATGAACTCTATGAATGGGCATTTCGAAGAAAGAAAGAAAGAAAGAAAGAAAGAAATAATAATATTAATCGTAAGATATAACTAATAGCATAGTCAATTAAAAAGTATCGATTGCTGTTCTACGGGCTCATCATCCATATGACTACAGACCGACTAACTAAGAACATCTGGAATTTCACAAAACCAAAGGCAACCAAGTGGAGATGGTGGCAGAAATCTGAGAAAGATCTGCTGGAAATTGGTATCTTAGAATAGAAAATCCACGATAGCTATGAATTTATTCGCTATAATAATTTAAATAGTACGCTACAAATGTTTGAAAGGCTTAACGTATTAAATACAGGCGACACATTTTTGTATATAATACTACTATGATTATTAATAATAATATTATAACTGTATTGCTATTATTATTATTATTATTATTATTATTACAGTAATGGATGCAGGTGTACATCTTTCTCAACGTTTGAACAGAAGCATATTCAGTGAGGAAGTATAAATACGACCTTAGAAAATGCCCCGCATTGAAAACTACAATCTCGATCAAAAGCTATCGGAACTCCTCACGAATATTCACGACGCGTGTCAGCGAACTTCCTAGCACATCGAGGATTCCGCACGGGCAATATTTCGTCCCCAGTCATGTGAACGTAAGAGCACTAAGACATACAGTACGTTCAATGATTGTTATTTTTATTTTTACATTTTTTGCCTATTTTCAATTTTGAAAAAATAGGCTTATGAGATCACCTTTTGTCCGTGTGTGTGTGCGTGTGTGTGTGTATGTGTGAGGTGTGTGTGTGTTCCCCCCTAATAAATTCTAAACGGCTGAGCGATTTCAATGAAACTCGGTAAGTTCATAGCACTATTCCGGGGTACCCCGACCGTGCCCTTCAAATTTTGTTACGTCTCACCAATCCAACAGGGCGGCTGTGCGAAATATTTCACCAGTATTCAATATCTCCGAAACTTTTCCCGATATCACCCTGGAATTTTTTTACGGTGATAAAGGGAAATACTAGAAGTTCACCGATGTGACTTTTGAAAAACTGGTAACTACAAAACCAACATGGCGGCCACGCGAATTTGCGACTTTTAAATAGACGTTTCTCGCGATTTAACAAACCAAACGCAATAAAACTTGGTACAGCATATGTTTATACATATTGTAATGCACCGACATCTAACTTGGTTCAATTGTTTACATAAGCACAAGATGGCGGATGTGCGAAATATTTCACCGGCATTCTATATCTCTGAAGCTATTAGCGGTATCACCCTGAAATTTTGTACGGAGATAAAGGGTACTACTCGATGTTAGCCTATAAGATTTTCAAAAACCGATTAACTACAAAACGAACATGGTGGCCAAGTGAATTTGAAAATTTTAAATATACCTTTCTCGCGATTTAATGTTCCAAACGCAATGAAAATTAGTTCAGCAAATGTTTATACACATTGTAATGCACTGGTATCTAATTTAGTTCAATTGTTTACATAACCGCAAGATGGCGGCTGTGCGAATTTTAAAATTAAGTTTTTATTTCTTGTGTCGTAATCATGCGATCGAAGTGAAAGTTTGAATAAAAAACCTACGCAATAATTTTCCTTTAATGGTACTTGACTCTATGACCTATACATTTAACAATCCAATATGGCGACCATTCGAAATATTTAGACGACTCTGAATATCTACGAATCCATTATAGCAATCAAACTGGATTTTTTAATGTTCATAGCGGTTATGAACTTAAATTCACCTATATGACTTTAAATAACCTGGTGATCACATATCCAACATGGCGGTGACGCAAAATATAAATATTCACATGGACGTTTCTCGCAATTTAACCATCCGAGTGCAGTGAAACTTGGTACAGTAAATCCTTGTACGAATGTTAATCCACTGGCATCTAATTTATTTCAATTGTTTCCATAACCACAAGATGGCAGCTGTGCGAAATTTTAAAATCTCCTTGTTACTTCTTGGGTCCTAATCATGGGATTGATGTTTGAATGCTACACGTACACAATAATGTTCATGTAACAGTACATAACTCTAGGACCTACATATATAAAATCCAACATGGCGACCATCCGAAATATTTAGTCGGTTATCAATATCTACGAATCTATTACAGCAATCATACTGAAATTTTGTATGTAGATAGAGGAAATTAATATAAGCAGGATATATGAAAATAGGCTGCATAGTTCTTCACGGAACTACTTGTTTCCATTCGAATTTTGCTTCTTTGAACAGCATGTTTACAACCTGTCTCATTTCAGTGTCGAGATCTCGTTCGTCTACCAGTTTTGGCTTCCTCTAAGTATTTCTTGGGTCTAGTGATCAGTGCCAGCTTTCGTGTTTCTAGCAGTGATAGGTGGTCGTAAGGATTAATGAGTAAATAAATAAATAGATAAATAAATAAATAAATTAAATAAATTAAATTAATTAATAAGTAGTTAATTAATTATTTAATTAAAACAACGGATAAATAAATCAACAAATAATTAATTAAATACATTATAAATTAATTAAATAATTAATTATAAGAAAAATCATAAATTAATTTAATAAATAAATAACTAGGTATATTTGAGACTCCTATTTGAGGTATTCGGAGGATATCTGTTTGGCATGATGCAATTGTGACAAACACACGATGCCCTAGGCAGGATAATTAATCTTATGACTTGAAGAGCTATCGACCTAGTCTTAGCGAAGGTTGATCTTCTAGTTTATAACCAGATGCTCAAATATTTTAACTGGTTTACAAATGATCTTTTTGTTCCATCTTTCGGATCAATGGCTAGCACGTTAACCTGTTGTCTCCTGACCCCGACAACAAAAGACAGCAACATGTACTGTACATAACACCAAAGAAGGAGACGGATATATGAGTGGAGGAGCAGGAAGAAAGGGAGAGATACAGTAGATGCGAAGGGTAGCTACCGTGCTTATTACACTGCGAAAAAGAAGTTTCCTTTACTTTGTATAACAACTTTAAAGTTCCTTGTGTAAAGTTTTTGTAGACACATTTATGGACGAAGTTCGTACAGAAGGCGTGGAACCGTAATAGAAAATTAAATTTAATAGTAATGTCATCAGCTTTCTTTTTCTTCCTCTCTAACTCTTACGCTATAATTACGATGGCGCACGAAAGAAGAAGATGAAGAAGCGGTTGAGAAGAGGAAGAGAAAAGGGAGGTTAATTAAAAATGATTATGATGTCCCCTCTCCCCCAAAGTAAAGCCAATTAAAATCTAGCCTTGGACATTAATTTCAGGCAACCCTTCATTCATTAAAGGTGCACTATGGAGGATTAGAATACCTAACATGACCTCGTTTCTTTCGTAATATATATTTGCATGTTGTCCTTACTTCATGAGAAAAAGAGTAGACTCACAGATATCTGGAATATGTTGCAATGGGCCGATTACTTTTAGGATCTTGGCATAAACAATTTATATAATGGAGAGATACAGTAAGCGCATAGAACAAATTAAATAAGCACACCGTGTATGTTTACTGCCTGGCAAATTAAAGTTTGTAGTGTGCGAATATTATTATTATTATTATGACTATTCTTCTTCTTTCTTCGTTTAGGCCAGCTATGGACCACGTCATTTCAACTGCTTACGTCTTTGGGCCTTGATCATAGCCCAGTGTTCACGCATTCGCTGCATGTGAGACTCCTTTCTTTCTTGAGACCACCTCTTGCCGGTTTTTAATTTCGCTTTTTCTTGGAATTGGTGGTGTGCTCCAAGCTTTCCCTTCAAAAGGTCACGTTCCATAATGTTTGCGTGAGTGATCCCTACTTCGTGTAAACCCTTGTCTACCTCACAAAACCAGGGGCCCCTGGTTTTTTGTTGTTGTTGTTAAGAAAATAGGTAAATATCCGATTGGTGATTCTCTCGGGTTTCATACGGGTTAAGTGGCCATAGAAAGATATTCTTCTGTTCCGAATTACTTGAGATATCCTTTCTACATGATGGTACAGCTCATTGTTATGCTGGTAGGCCACTTCCATCTTGTTCATTGTTGACGTGAAGGCTTCCTTCTCTGATATGTTGGGCTCGATCTACTCCCCTAGGTACTAAATTATTTTTCTTGTCCGATCTTTCCATGTTCAACATTTAATTCTTTGACAGCAGGGCTAATATTAGTTATAAACACGGTCTTCTCAAAAGAAATGTGTAAGCCTGCCTTTGCCGCTTGTATTCGGAATTGGTTGACTTGTTTTGTGGCTGTGTCTAGGGAATTAGAAAAGATTGCTATATCATCTGCGAAAACTAGGCAGTCAATTGTCAGGTCCAAGCTCCTGCAGCCCATTCTGACACCATTTTCTAACTCTTCTTTCCCCATCTCCTTGCGCCATTCACGAATTACTTTCTCCAGTACACAGTTGAAAAGTAAAGGTGACAGTCCATCTCCCTGCCTCACACCCGTCCTGATTTTGAAAACGTCCGAAATTTCTCCTCTAAATTTCACTCTGGAGTTTGTGTTAGCCAAGGTATGCTGGATAATTGCTCGTGTTTTGTCGTCCAAACCCATTTCTTTTAAGATTTGGAAGAGTGTGTTTCGATCAATAGAGTCATATTATTATTTTATTATTATAATATTAGTGTATTGCTTATTATATTTTGTATAATTTAACCTTTTATTCGGTGTTTAAAAGTGCAGTGGAATTTATTATTATTTCATCCACTAGCATTTAATTCATTTCAATTGGTTTCATAACAATAATATGGCAGTTGTGCGAAATTTTAAAATCTCGCTTTTATTTCTTGTGTCTTATTTTATTCTTCCCTGGCAGTGCCTTGGAATGGATTGACGAAAAAAGCCTGAGAGTAACAGGGTTTCAATGTATAAGATTTAAAACAAAATCTACATGTTGTTCACTTCGTAGGTCTCGCGTGCTCATGACGCTATATTATGCCTCGTTTTGTAATGGCTGGGCTAACTTCTAGGCTAAATAATTGCAAAGTCTTTGATTGTTTAAATACTTTAGAGTTTAGACGATGCCATGGTCTTTAGAACCAATAGCAATTTCGATTTAATGGAAAGTGATGATAGTGCAACTGGGATAACTCGAATAGCCCCAATTTCTAATAACATAATCTGACAGCGAAGATGACGATGAAACTAATCATTCTCTCATCTGAAAATCCTCACACCCCCCATTCCAATATCATGAACTATCTAGTCCCCTATAAATTAATTGGAGGATAAAATGCTCTTGTGTTAGAATTACTTGCAAAGAAGAACAGTGATGAAAGTTTTTTTAAATATTTAAAAACTGATTTTTATCTATACACTATTATTTCTATAACTCAATATGCCAAAAAATATTTGGGATATTCATTTCTTGAAACTACAATACTTTGTGTACTAACTACGCATGATTGGATTTCTGTATTAAATGATTTTTGTATTATAAAACAATGATGAAAAATGGCCTGAATATTTTTATTATTATTGTTATTATTATTATTACTATTTATTGACCATAGATCATACTGGAAGTACGGAAGGCCTAGTGAAATAAGGCAAGCCCCTCATACATATCTTATTCTTCACTGGCAGTGCCTTGGGATGGATGGACGAAAATAGCCTGAAAGCAACAGGGTTTCAATGTATAAGATTTAAACCAAAATCTACATGTTGTTCACTTCATAGGTGAAACTAAATATCACCTTCAGTCTGTACAGATATTTCGAAACACACTGTATTTTTGCAGGAAGAGGGTATTCATTTTTATGGGTCTGGTTGTAATGGTCATAAAAGAGAAGCATTATCTTTCATTTGCTCTACAAAATATGATTCATATCCACCAGGCAAACAAAAAATGAACGACAGATTTTAGAGCAAGATGTGAGTTGTCACTGTTAGAGAGTTCTTCCAGGAACCACAAAGGGCACATAAAATGTTCCGTCTTGTTATGGTGGTGTGCTTCATTAGTAAGCATGACTTTCCTCACGTGGTTTGCTCTCTGGTGGCTCAAAAAGAAAACAAGACAACGTTTACGAATCTTACAAGAGCATGAAATTTCTCTTCAAAGCGTTACGAGGCACAGGTATTTACGGTCGAGTTTGTGACGTTCGTACATTCAAACAGAACAGCACTTAGAAGTTAAATATAAGTTTTGGTGTATAGCCTCTGTGGCCGAGACTTGAGACTTTTCACAGACGCGAAAGCCTAATTCACAGATTTCTTCATCCTCTGCTCGTCAAAGACGGAACTTGACCAATTTAGAAAAGTCACTTCAGCTGGCATAAATTGCTCTCGGCTTTGGACCATAACAACCTCATATGGATGGAGTTAATGGGATCCGAGGAGGTTCTTGTAAGAAAAAGAAAAATGAAAAGAGAACATAAGCTTTTGTCATAGATTCCTACTCAAGAGGCAGTCATTATTCTGAGACCCCCATTAAGAGGGGTTTAAATGAACTCCAGATGTAATTACAAAGTATTCCATATACCTTTGTATTCTATTTAAATCTCATCCAAGCATCGCTTTGATCTGTAAGCAAGCAAGTAGTACACTAGACCTAGGTCAAACAAAGTTAACAATACAGCGTTAGCTCTCATCATGAGCTTCCAGAGACCGCAGTGACAATTAAGACGGTCACTTAATTATTTAAGTTTTAAACTGTCATTTATAAACTGTCAGCTACATAGTTTCATTCTATATGTTATTATTTTGCCACTGTGTTGGTAGGGACATTGTGGTCAATTCCCTTGTGTACTTGTGTGTATTTCCAGCCTGTCAACCCCTGCTATTGTGCTGGTTTGAGTGTTTGTGGTTGTGCCAAGGAGTAAGAATAACTTAATCGTGAACTTAAAAAAGGCGCGTTTAACTTAATTCAAAATTTTTGTATATTCTAATTTGTACAGAAAGAGTGAAGAAGTTACTATTTAGACTGCATTGGTCATAAATCTAAAATCTTCTATTTTATGACCTTATTTTGTACGAGAAGCACATCTTTTACTCTGAGAACTTTGGCACAAAACAAATAATAAAATAATGTTCCAGAAACATCCCTTGTAATTGAGGCACTTTGGCACGAAGTAAATGAAAACATAATGTTCGAGAGGCATATCATGCACCCCGAACAACTTTGGCGCGAAACAAACTTATTGTGCGAATAGTATATATTGCACTTCGAGCACTTTGCCACGAAACAAAGGAGAAATATTGTACGAATAGCATATCTTTCACTCTGAGCCCTTTGACACGAAACGAATGAGACACATTGTAAGAGGAGTATGTCTTCCACTCCAAGCACTTTGGCACGAAACAAATGAAAAATATGGTAAGAGGAGCATATCTTTTTACTCCGAACACTTTGGCACGAAACATATGAGTACTATTGAACGAGGAGCATATCTTTTGGTCTGAGCACTTTGGCACGAAACACATGAGAAAATATTGTACGAGGAGCATATCATGCACGCTGGGATGCCGGAATTTCGCACTGAAGGGATCTTTTAACAAGCAAGTAAATCTACTTACACAGTACCCTCACATTAACGCACCCTCCAATGCCAACTGACTGCGCCAGTACAGTAGTTGATCCTGAAATCCTGGGCATACAGGCGAGAAAGTTACCGCTGCTCCAAGCGATCGGCCAATAGAAGTGAGAAACCTTAGATAACCACGTTAAGGATGATAGAGCCCACCTCCTCTTTTTCCTGCCTTAAGCCTACGGGGCCGCGTGTACTTGATATCAGCCCTCAGACCAGAATTAAATTGCTTGATAGAGCCGGATCTGAAATCTGGATCTTAGAGATGACATCTAGGAATGCTAATCACTGCGGCACAAGGTATAACGTGCGTTCAAAACGTAACGAGCCGGAGGCTGAAATGCGCAAACCGGTGACGACATCGGCTAATCGTGGCGTGTGTCACGAGGTGTGGTTCCGACCAGAGCGTGGAAGGTCACAGCCCGTCGCTAGAGGGCACGCGTGCACGTCACGTGACGATAAAAAGCGAGCAGCAGCATGCATCAATCGTCCAACGCTGCCAGTCGAATTGCAAACAGTGACATGGAGGCGTCAACCGAAGAGCAAAGAGGTGTTGTTCGGTTTCTGACACCGGAAGGAGTAGGGGGAACGGACATTCATCGCCGAATATCACAAATGTACAGCGAACACTGCATGTCCCTTGCAAGGGTCAAGGCGTGGCACAAGCGCTTCAGGGAAGGACGGGTGTCGTTAGTCGATGATGCCCGGTCTGGGGCACCCCCCTGCATTACCGATGACAACGTCCAGCTGGTTGATGCACTCATTACCCAGGACCGCCGAGTGACAGTGAACGCCATAGCCACCGTGGTCGGATTGAGCGTCGGAATTGTGCACACCATCATGAAGGAACGACTGCACTTGCGCGAAGTGTGTGCCCAATGGGTGCCCCACAGTCTTCAACCACACCAGGAAGCATGTCGAATGGCCTACTGTCTTGGTCTTGGTAGGACGATTGATGCATGCTGCTGCTCGCTTTGTATCGTCACGTGACGTGCACGCGTACCCTCTAGCGACGGGCTGTGACCTTCCACGCTCTGGTCGGAACCACACCTCTTTACACACGCGACGATTAGCCGATGTCGTCACCGGTTTGCACATTACAGCCTCCGGCTCGTTACTTTTTGAACACACCTTATATTAGTCTTTTAAGACATTACTGTCTCTGAAATTGGCTGCGTCAGCGTTTGTTGCTTATAGCAGCACAAGCCTTGTCGGACGATGAGAGGGACACAGTAATGACAGAACACAGTCTTTGCAAAAGTCAATCAGCAGTGCGCGCGCTACTTGTGTTCGACAGAATTTAAATTGTGAATTTTGAGCGGAATTAATAATAATAATGGTATTAGCCTACTTTCGATTTTTGCAAAAAATGAAAGTAGACTTATGAGATCAACACAGGGCGAAAAAAGTGTGTCTGTCTGTGTGTGTGTGTATGTGTGTGTGTGAGTCTGTGTGTGTGTGTGTGTGTATGTGTGTGTGTGAGTCTGTGTGTGTGTGTGTCTGTGTGTGTGTGTGTGAGTGTGTGTACTCTGAATGTCTGTCCCCCCCTATCAATTCGAACACGGTGAATGCAAATTGAACGAAATTTGGTACAAAGGTAGCACTAGCAAAGGACACCTCAGTGTCATGTTTTATATCGCCGCCATCTTTACTAAAACTGAATGGCGGCCACTCAAACGTTCAAAACGTAAAATCAAATAACGACTAACCAAATCATCCGATCTCTACCAAATTTGGTAACAACATACCTTCATATAGGATGCGTCTTGTGACCAAATTACAAGGTCGTCCGCCATACCATTTCAGGATGGCGGCCATGCGAATTATGCAAACTTTATAATCCATATCATGGGACCCACCAGTTCCGATTATCGAGCCGAGAATCGTTTTAACTGTTCTAAAGGAAGAGGCACGTTCGAAATTAAAAGTTTATTTTGTAATACTATAGTGCAGACGTGATTTTAAAAAGCTGAACTGATTCAGTAATAAGACAAGATGGCAGCGGATATCTTGTGCCGGACTTATATTTCACTAATTTGAGTATTGCATGCAATATAGCGTACTGATAAAAAATAAATAAACTTTGTATGAAATGCTTTATATATAAATAATATACTCCAGTGATGAAATCGTTTAGTATAAATCATTATTTGCTAACAAGTTCTATGTAAGTCATTTTAAATAGAACGATATTCGTTGACACAATTAGCTCAGTGGTAGAGCGTTAGACTATCGCTCAAATGCCTATGGTTCAAACCCGATCAGAGCTAGGTTTTTTGCTTGAAATGTTATATGTTTATTGTTTTGTAATGACTCAGATGTTTTAAAATTAAGCGTTATATTGTGCACATTATGGTGTAAAATATATATTTAATTAAAACATAATTCGCCAGCAGATTTACTCGGGACATCTAGCTGCCAAAAAGGTAACTTCCAGATTTTATTGAAAAGTTTCTTCTTCTGGCCGCTAGAATGCACTCGCTCTGTTAGGATTATATTGTTCGATATTTCACCAATAGATGTCACGACTAGTCTACGTGGGGATCCATTGATTACTATACCATTATCATTCTATGCGCATCGAATTTGAAGAATGACAAGATGATACTACGATACATTTTAACTTTTTATTTCAAAGGGTTTGTAACAGCCTATTTTGCGTTACTTGAAAATGTTATTAAGCGTTATATTGTGCACATTATGGTGTAAAATATATATTTAATTAAAACATAATTCGCCAGCAGATATACTCGAGACATCTAGCTGCCAAAAAGGTAACTTCCAGATTTTATTGAAAAGTTTCTTCTTCTGGCCGCTAGAATGCACTCGCTGTGTTAGGATTATATTATCGAAAATATCCACATAGCTTGTATACACACGTCTCTGTAGGGTCATGGAAAGATTTGTTAATTCAATTAGGGTTGTGAAAGCCATGCACAACCAGACGTGTAAAGACATGCCTCAACTCAAAGTTGGATATTGCCCACGGCAGGTCGTAATAATAATAATAATAATAATGTTATTGGTTTTTAACTACTGCTGATTTTAGAGACACCGGGGTGCCGGAATTTTGGCCCGAAGGGGATCTTTAACGTGCCAGTAAATGTACTGACACGGCTCCCTCGCATTTGTGCACCCTCAAATGCCAGCTGACTGCGCCAGGATACGAACCTGCAACCTAGGGCCCAGCAAGCGAGAACGTTACCGCCGAGCCACGCAGCCAGTCCGGTCGATTATGTCTCCAGATCCATAACATTCTTGAGATACTTCTTATCTTTCTTTCTTTCTTTCTTTCTTTCTTCAATGATGGTAGCAGTTTTTATCTAGATTGTGGCGTTTGGTAGAGGAAAATCGTTTCTATGGCCTTCAACAAAGAATAGTTCTATTATACTCTTTGATAATAACAACGAGTTATAACTATACTCATACATTTAGGAGAAAGTAGGCTATATGTTCTTTACTGAACATCTTGTTTTTCTAATCATTTCGCAACAGAACTTTTAAGCGTAACAGGAGCTCATGTCACCATGGTGAGGAGACGATGACTGAGGCTGCTGGAGCTGAGTCATAACCTACCTGCGTGACTGTACCTGTCAACCAAGCAGACTGACAGCGTGACACAAGTAAACAAAGAATAGTTCCTACGTTCACAGCTGGCACTCGTACCTTGAAAGGCTAATAATCAAGATAATTATGAGTTTTAGGATTGGTTTCTGTTCACCCCTGTCCATCCTCTCCATCCCCTAGCTTCCTCCATTCTAGGGCTCACGATCAGACGTTTTTGCGATGTCACTATAATAGAGATAAAACTGTTTTATAATTTTAAATGATCTTGTCGAGTTCGTCGTTACGCTGGGGTCTGGCGTTACGTTACGGTGACGGGACGAAATGTACTTAGATGCACTGAGGTGTGTGACGTCATAGTACCGCTTGGTGCATGTGTTCCCGACAATCTCTACTTCGTTAGTATAAGACAAAAAACCCCGATTCTTGGATGTCACGGGTAATCTCGAGAACCACTGGATGGATATAATTATTTTAAATGATCTTATCGACTTCGTCGTTACGCTGGGGTCTGGCGTTATGTTACGGTGACGGGACGAAATGTACCCAGATGCACTGAGGTGTGTGACGTCATATTACCGCTTGGTGCATGTGTTCCCCGACAATCTCTACTTCGTTAGCATAAGACAAAAATCCCCGATTCTTGGATGTCACGGGTAATCTCGAGAACCACTGGATGGATTTTGATGCGGTTTTCACAATTCTGTAAAGGATATCTCGAGGAAATATTCTGTAGAAAATAATTTATGTATGATGAAAGGAAGCCAAGCAGTAACGATTTCAGTGAAAAAGTCGAAAACAAACTTGGCGTCCGTGTGTTTCTTAAGCTTACGCTGGTCAAACCGTTAAAAATATCAGTATACTACTAGATGAAACCCGTCAAAACATGACGAACAATGGAAAACAAATTTACTGAAGAAGCTTCTTATATAAGTTATATTCTTTGTACGATTACTTTTTAGCACTATTGCAACTTTAAGGGCGTCAAAAGATAGCACTCTCAGCATTGCAACATATTGCTGGTCATGACTGAAAACGTGATGAGGTCATCATCATCTTGCACAGTTTCCAGCCACTGGCCGGGTCTGTTTGGAGCAGAAGCCTCTCCAACGTCTTCTGTCTTCCCACCATATCTCAGCCTCCACCCTTGTCCAGTCTTCTCCTCTCTTCTTCACGCTTTCTTCCACCCCCGTCAGCCACCTGTCTCTCGGTCTCCCTCTTGGTCTCTTTCCTTCCCACTTCGTCTCGTGTATCCTCCTGGGTATCCTCTTCTCCTCCATTCGTTTTACATGTCCATACCATCTAAGTCTAGATTTCTCTATACCATCCTGTAATGGTTCCTCCTTCATTAATTCTCTGGTCCTCTCATTTCTTATTCTGCCCCTCATTGTAGCTCCAATACTGCTTCTCAAGAACCTCATCTCACTGGCCTGTATTTTGCTTTTCTCCCTTCCTTTCATAACCCAGGTCTCCGAGGCATACGTCAGGATAGGGACATAGTACAATATATGATCTACTTGCTCTTCTGAGGGACATCCCTGCTCCATAACATGCTTCTCACACTCCTCCGGAATGCTTCTGCCTGTCTCCCCCGCTCATTTATTTCTCTACCGTTTCTTCTATTCTCTTGTATCAGGCTTCCCAGATACTTGAAACTCTCCACTTTCTTCAGCTGTTCCCCACCAATTGTTATTCCCGTTGTGGTCCTTTCCTTCTTCCTTGTTGTGATCACCATCTCACTCTTATTTATGCTAAATTTCATCCCATATCCTTGTATTATTCCTTCCCACACGTCCAACTGTTCCTGTACCTCCTCCTCCTTGTTTCCACAATCATCAAATCATCCGCAAACACCATTGCTTTCATCTTTCCTTCCCCAATTACTTGTGCCGCTCGGGTCATTATGTCATCCATCACCACAATGAAAAGTAACGGTGACAGTGCACTTCTTTGTTTCAGGCCGTTTCTCTGTTCCACCCAGTCCGATCTCTCTCCTCCCACTTTCACACAGCTCACGCTTCCCTTGTACATCTCTTTTATCCTCCTTATAGTCCATTTTTCTACTCCTCTATCCTCCAGGGACTTCCATACTTTGTTTCTGCATACACTGTCATATGCTTTCTCAATGTCCAGGAAGGCCATCAGTAGATCTGTTCCATACTCATAGTGCTGTTCTTGTAACTGACTTACAGCAAAAATCAAATCCACTGTGGACCTTCCTGCTCTGAAGCCATGTTGTTCTTCCCTCATCCCTCCTTCTATCCTTGTCCTAATTCTCCTTTCTAAAACTTTCTCAAACATCTTTGCACAATGACTCATCAGTGTTATTCCCCGATAGTTTCTGCATTCTGTTCTACTACCTTTCTTGAAGATTGGGACAATTATTCCCTTTTCCCAGTCCTCTGGGGTCTTCCTTTCCTTCCATGCTGCCTTCATCACTCGGTACAACCATTGTATCCCCACCTCTCCTGCTGCTCTCACCATCTCCACACTCAACTCATCCACACCCGGTGCCTTCCCTCCTTACATCTTCCTCACTGCATCTTCCACTTCTTTCCATGTTAAGTCCTTTTCGGTTTGCAGTTCATCTACTGTACATCTTCCCCGATTTCTTCTTCCTCGCCGTGGTTTCCATTTGGGTTCAGGAGTTCTTCAAAATATTCTTTCCACATTTTCTTCAGTTCTTCCCTATTTTCTATCCCTTGTCCCCTTTTGTTCACCATTCTGACATAATCCGTAAGATCCTTCCGCCTCTTATTCTTTACCATCCCATACAGGACCTTTTTTGTACCTTCACTATCCTGCTGGTCATGACTTAAAACGTGATGAGGTAAATAGCCCAATACGTTCAAGAGTTTCTCCATGAGCTTGATTGATTGTGATAAAGTAGGCCGAGCGAATAGGACATTGTTGCCTATTAAAAGAAAATGTACTGTACCTGCAAGTGTTTTATCGGAAGGTGTTAAATCAAGTCGTAGGATTTGAGCTCTCTGCCTAATATTACTGCACCTATTATATCCGAATCCAAGCAATTTCTTACATATTTCTTACAATTAATATATTACCATATATGAGTCCTTGGGAAACGTTCAGATTTCTAAGGAGCATAACTATGGCTCAAACGTTCAGAGTATGTGGAGGCGAATCACTTAATTCCAAGGAATTGAAAAATTCAATAATAGGGAAATGAAGTAGCTGGCTTTCATCTTCAGTATCCAATCTGTTAACGCTGATGTATGTGTTTGAACTACTGGATATACGTTCAATGACTTTTAAATTAATTGTTGCAGGTTGGCAAATATTTTATATTCCAGCAGATCAATTTTACACTCACAACAGTAAAGACCAAAGTAACCACGCATAGATTTTACGCAAGAGAAGTACAATGTAGAACAATGTTTACATTTGATCGTCAAAGACCTTACAGTAAACTGTACTGCATAATATCTGGAATTGTTTCTGAAATGGCCTATTTATATTGGATTTTAAATGTGGCTTCGTATTATTCGATAACACTATAGTGTCCTGCAATAACGGAGCCGCTAAATATTACATGGCAAATAATACTTCCATTGCCGAAATCAACTGCGTAGTTAGACTCAGTACTCTAAACAAATAATCATTAAACAATAGTCTTATACAATGAAGTTCAACATGACCGTCCAGAGACTTTCATACTCAAGTTGGTTGGTGAGGAGAATGCGATGAGACTGATTGCTTAAAATAAATTCCTTATAATTGTTCCTGCCAGCGAAATTTTTTTCGATAGCTTGAAAACGCAGCTCAGAATGACGTTCTTCATTTTGTTATAAACAGTACGAAACTGCTCTAAATAAGCAATTTCCATCACCTGTTATAGGTTATGACAGTACATTTTGCAGGGGAACATAGAATCACTTCGCCAACTACTGGAACGACCATAGGCCTATACTCAATACTCACTTCGGCAGTCACCCTAATGGAGGCAGTTTTTGAATTATATGTCCCGTGCATGTCAAAAATCGTATTAACACATGGAGGCCCACCTATTCTTGTCTATCGCCCCGGAGACCCGGGTTACATTTCCTGCTCTGCCAAGAAATTGAATTCTGGTCTGAGGGCGAAAACGGGGCACATTCAGTCTCTTGAGGTATAGCTAAGAAGAGGAAGGTTTAATTCCCACCTCGACAATCTTGGATGTGGTTTTCCGTGGTTTCCCACTTCCACTTAAGGCAAATACCGGGATGGTTCCTAACTTAAGGCCTTGGCCGTCTCCTTGCCATTTACCACCTTAATTACAAATACACACAGTAATGCAGCCATCACAATAACACAGGTTATGAGAGAAAATTTCACACATACACACCCAAGTACACGGGGCTGAGTGACCACAATGTCGGAGCCCTTCAAACGAATTATGTTTGCCAAGTGTCTCTTATGGCGAAAGCAATTGTGGACACGCGCGAGTGCCTGGAAAACTACTTTTTTCTTTAATAATGTAAGAGTATATCGACGATGCATAATTATAACTTTTAGTCTAGGACGCTAATAACTTGACCACCGAAGCATTGGGAAGAAATTGCAATATTAAGGTACATAAACAACATAGCCTACACATTCAACTGTCGGTTAATGTTCCTCAAAATTTCCCTTCTTAAATATTCCCCCCCTTTATAATTCTCCATCACGTGAAAACGTGCCATGTCTTGGGTTTTAAATATATCGATGCAATGGTGCTGCCATCTGCTGTCAGTTACTGGAACTATATGGGCGATGTACTGCCATCTGTTGTCAGTTATAGGAACTGATTGCAGATATTTAAACGGCGTACTGAGGACAACAGTTTGCTCTTTTGATCACATGCTATAATGCAATGGTAAAACGGAAATAAAACGTATTGAGAGGGAATGTAGAAATATGTATCCTTTACAGACATAAAACCTTACTAATACTCCTTGATTAAACAATATTTCAATGGTAAAAAAATGCATATATCGGCGAGGGCTGGGATCGAACCGGCGAACCTAAGAACCACAGTCTGTCGCCTTAACCATATAGCTACTCGAGCAGTCTTGTTCACCAGCAGACGCAGCCATTCATTATCTTCAAAAGCTGCTGTCTGAAGGAAATAATCCATTTCATTATCCAAATAAATCAATGTTGCACATTCGTATACGTTCATACTGTTATTATATTTTATTGCCAGAACTTGGTTAATGTATGTTTTCAATTACGTGCAAGCTTATTAAATAACTTACATTTTAATGGACTTCTCACCGCCATTTTGTCATGACCCCAGGCGGATTGTGCGCATGCGTGAGGGGCAAGAATTCTGCTATTTTCTATATTAATTCAAAAATATACCGTAATATATTTGTTTATTTTATAGACACTCTGCAAATCTAGAGGCCAAGAGCTTTCGTTAGAGTGCTCTACGAAGTAAATCGGTTCTGTCGTTCTCTCAATCTCGTGGTAACAAAAATCACCTTACTGTTTTAAATATATAGATAAATATATATGATGACTGACGTTTTGACTGATTCTGAGGGAAGTGTCACGAAAGATTTTCGGTTCACAAGTCGAGTGCGAGGAATAAATGCAATGTATGCTGGTATTTTGGTTTATTTAATAAACCATCGGGTATGAGAAATATCGCTCAGGCTTAAAAGCTGATGAAAGGAAAGTTGTTTATTTCACCGACGATAACACCCATCAAACAAGAAATATCTTTATGGAATACTTTAAGGGGTAAAGAAGAGTGCATCTGTTAATTTAGAGTGGAGCATAATCGGAGAATTTACGACCGGAATTTTGTGTGTAAGGGAAATCTCTTATCATGTTACATGTTACTGTATCTATATATATAAAAATCAATGTTACGTGATAGTTTGTCTGTCTGTGGGTATGTCTCCTATGCGTTCATATACCATTCGTCCGATTGCGATGAAACTTGGATGAGATGTTGAGTACACTCCAAGGAAGGTTTCTGACGTAGTAAATCCATTTTACAATAGGTAGTGCACGCGTAGATTCAACAAATGAGCGACGATGCGCGAAGCATTTCAACAAAGTCCCGTATGTGTTCATATACCATTCGTCCGATAGCGATGAAACTTGGGTGAGATGTTGTGTACACTTACGTGAAGGTTTCAAAATTAGTGAATACATTTCACAGTAGATAGCGCACGAGTAGATTCAACAAATGAGCGACGACACGCAAAGCGTTTCAATAAAGTCCCGTATGCATTCATATACCATTCGTCCGATAGCTATGAAACTTGCGTAAAATGTTGTGTAAACTGCAGGGAAAGTTTCTGGCTTAGTACACCCACTTTGCAATAGGCAGCGCACGAGTAGATTGAACAAATGAGCTACGACGCGCGAAGCATTTCAACAAAGTCACGTTTGCGTTCATATACCATTCGTCCGATAGCGATGAAACTAGGCTGAGATTTTGTATGCACTCCAGGGAAGGTTTCTAGCTTAGTAAATCCCTTTAAAAATAGGTAGAGCACGAGTAGAATCAACAAATGAGCGACGACGCGCGAAGCGTTTCAACAAAGTCCCATATAATTTCATATACCATTCATCCGATAGCGACGAAACTTGGGTGAGATGTTGTGTACACTCCAGGGAAGGTTTCTGGCTGAGTACATCCATATTACAATATGTAGCGCAAGAGTAGAATCAACAAATGAGCGACGACACGCGAAGCGTTTCAAGCAAGTCCCGTATGCATTCATGTACCATTCGTCCGTAGCTATGAAACTTGGGTGAGATGTTGTGTACACGTCATGGAAAATTTCTGGCTTAGTAAATCCACTATACAATATGCAGCGCACAAGTTGATTCAACAAATGAGGGACGACGCGCGAAGCGTTTCAACAAAGTCATATACCATTCTGCCGTTAGCGGTGAAACTTGGGTGAAATATGGTGGACACTCCAAGGAAGGTTTCTGGCTTAGTAAATACATTTCACAGTAGGTAGCACACGAGTAGATTCGACAAATGAACGACGACACGCGGAGCGTTTCAATACAGTCCCCTATGTCTTCATATCCCATTAGTCCGATAGCGATGAAACTTGGGTGAGATGTTGTGGACACTAATGTGACGGTTTCTAACTTAGTAAATACATTTCACAGTAGGTAGCGCACGAGTAGATTCAACAAATGAGTGACGGAGCGCGAATCGTTTAAACAAAATCAGGTATGCGTTCATATACTATTCATCCGCTTGCGATGAAACATTGATCAGTTATTGTGTACCCGCCAGGGAAGGGGACTTAGTAAATCCATTTCACAATAAGTAGCGCAAGAGTAGATGCAACAAATGGGTGACGACGCGCGAAGCGTTTCAACAAAATCCCCTATTGCGTTCATATAACATTCTTCGATTGCGATGAAACCTTGATGAGTTATTGTGTACACGCCAGGGAAGGGCTTCGACTTAGTAATACATATCTCAATAGGTAGCGCACGAGTAGATTCAACAAATGAGTGACAGCGCACGAATCGTTTAAACAAAACCCCGTATACGTGCATATACCATTCATCCGATTGCGACGAATCATTGATGAGTTATTGTGTACACGCCAGGGAAGGGTTTCAACTTAGTAAATCCATTTCACAATAGGTAGCGTACGAGTTGATTCAACAAATGAGTGACAGCGATGAAACTTTTGAAAGTTGTTGTGCACGCTCCCACGAATGGTTCTAAATTAGAAAATCCATTTTACGATAGCTTAGAGGCAGTTAACATGTTGTGTATCCAAAAGCACTTCAAGAAACAGAATTTCAACGCCAACACTTTCTTTGATTGGCATTGCAACGCATGCCGGGTACAGCTTGTATGTTATAAATATCATACATTTTACATTTTAAGCTTCAACAATTACATTTTACAATTTGCGTTTTGAAATTTTACATTTTTAGGGGCTTTGGTACGAGTTTTTCTTAAAATGAAGTCAAAACCACGTTTGTTTTGTGGGAAAACATTCTTTGAACCTTTAGGAAGGAAGTACAAAGAACTCAATTCGTTCCCATCTACCCTATGGGCTGGGCAGACATTTTTACCCTACTTTTCACATTTTGCAAAAATGAGGAAAAAGTAGACTTATGAGATCGATCCGGGAAAATGTCTGTCTGTCTGTCTGTCTGTCCTTCTGTCTGTCTGTCTATGTGTGTGTGTCCCCCCCCCCCCTTCCTATCAACTCCTAAATGGCTGCAGCAATCGAAACCAAATTTGGTATGAGTAAAGATCTATACCGGGACATCTCAATGTCACACTTGAAAATGATGTCAATGCTACCAACTGCTGAAAAATCGCAATTGAAATTTAAGGTCCATGTTGGATATCATGGAATGTATCCATGGGAACGATTCCAAAATTGGCACACATGTAGATAATAATACTTCAGTTTAATTTTCAGGAGGCCATACATGGCAGTGTTGCCAAAATGATTCTAAGCCTACTGATAGGTCCCATTTTCAAATGCATATAACTTCTAAACTATCAATTGGATTTCAACCAAATTTTGTATGTAATATGCGTACATAAACAGATATGACTGAGCGTACTCTTAAGAGCCACCATGGCTGCCAACTGTCAATAAATGTTCTCCCTATTCATTTATCCAAATACCAATATATCTGAAAGTATGCAAACCGATAGCTTTAAACTATGCACACGTATAGTACCTGACATTCTACATTAATTTGGAGTAACTTATGAACGTCAGTGCTACCAATATGATTCTAAGCCTGCTGATAAGACCAAATTTAAATACATGTAACGTCTATACTATCGATTGGATTTCAACCAAATTTCGTATGTGCTATGTGTACTATAACAGATATGACTATGCTTATTCCTAAGAGCAACCAGGGCTGCAAATTGTTAATAATGCTGTCTCTATTTTTTACCCAAATATTAATATATCAGAAAATATGTAAGCCAACTGCTTTAAAATTTGCACACGTATAGTACCTAACATTCTAGATTAATTAGGAGAAACTATTATACGTTAGTGCTGCCAACATGACTCTAAGCCTGCTGATAGGTCCAATATTAAAATGCATGTAACTTCTATACTAACAAATGGATTTCATCCAAAACTGGCACAACAAGAGATCATAATATTTCAGATTATTTCTGACCAACGCATGCATGACATTGTTCCCAACATGATTTTAGGCGCGCTGATAGATGCAATGTCTAACTGCATGTAACGTCCATGCTATCCATTGGACTTCAACCAAATATTGTATTCTGTACCTTAAGAGATGGAACTAACAATATATTCAGTCACCGGGGCTGCCAACTGTAGTGCTCTATTAGGCTACAGGTATATTTCGAAATAATTAGAAATTTCGATATTATCAACTTAATTTCGCTATTTTTCTAAATAGGTCTATATATATTGGTAGGAATCATAAATTTTAAGAAAAGTAGTCTCTTTAGTTCGTCACGGAACTTGATGATAAATACGGTAGAGGTGCACCATGTTTTCAAGCCTTATTATCTGGTCCGGCTCACCCCTCGTCATTCCATAATGCATTACCAAGTATGGTTACTTTTAAATAAATTATTTAAGAACTCTGATTTTAGTGTAGTCTACGTGAATACACCTACAGTAGTGTATGTTGCCAAGTCTGGTGTCTTTTATCAACAACTGTTGATGAGTCAAGACAATGTTTATAAAAATATATATATATATAAAACTAGCTGGACCCGGCATGCGATGCAATGCCAATCAAAGAAAGTGTTGGCGTTGTAACTTTGCTTGTTGAAGTGCTTTTGGATTCCCAATATTTTTTTCGTTTCCCGTTAACCACTTCAAAACTATTGCAAAATTGATTTACTCTCTCAAAAAGTCATGTGAGCGTGCTCAACAACTCAACAGAGTTTCATCGCAATGAAATGAATGTTATATGAACGCATATGGGACTTTGTTGAAACGATTCGAGCGCCATCACCAATTTGTTGATTATACTCGTACGCTAGCTATTGTAAAACGAATTTACTCATTCGAAAATCTTCCCTGGCATGTACACAACAACTCATGAACGTTTCATCGCAATCGGATGAATGGCATATGAATGCATACGGGATTTTGTTTAAACGATTCACGCGCCTTCACTAATTTGTTGAATCTTCTTGTGCGCCACCCATTGAAAAACGGATTTACTAATTCATACACCTTCGCAGGACTGTACTCAACTCACCAACGTTTTATCAGGATCGTGTGAATGGTATATGAGCGCATACGGGACTTGGTTGAAACGATTCACGCACTGTCGCTCATTAATTGAATTTACTCGTGCGCTACCGATTGTAAAATGGATTTACTAACTCAGAAACCCTTCATGGAGTGAGCACAACAATTCACCAAAAATTCATAGCAATCGGATGAATGGTATATGATTGCATACGGGACTTTGTTTAAACGATTCGGGTGCCGTCGCCCATTTGTTGAATCTACTTGTGCGATACCTATTGTAAAGTGGATTTACTAAGTCATAAACCTTCCCTGAAGTGTACACAGCAACTCACCCAAGTTTAGTCGCTATCGGACGAAGGATAGGCTATATGACCACATACGGGACTATGTTGAAACACTTTGCGCGTCGTCGCTCATTTGTTGAATCTACTTGTGCGCTACCCATTATAGCATGGATTTACTAAGCCAGAAACCATGCCTGTACTGTACACAATCTCTCACCCAAGTTTCATCGCTATCGGACGAATGGTATATAAACGCATACGGGACTACTCTATGTTGAAACACTTTGCGCATCGTCGCTCATTTGCTTAATCTACTTGTGCGATACATATTGTAAAGTGGACTTACTAAGCTAGAAACCTTGCCTGTAGTGTACACAACCACTCATCCAAGTTTCATCGCTATCGGACGAATGGTATGTGAACGCATACAGGACTTTTTTGAAACGCTTCGCCCGTCGTCACTCATTTGTTGAATCTACTCGTGCGCTACCGATTGTTAAGTGGATTCACTAAACCAGAAACCTTACCTGAAGTGTACAGAACTTCTCACCCAAGTTTCATCGCAATGGGATGAATGTTATATGAACATATGTGGGACTTTCTTGAAACAAACGCATGCAATTTTGTTGAAGCTACTCGCGCGCCATCCATTGTAAATTGGATTTACTACGCCTATAACTTTTCCGGGACTGCGCGCAACAACTCACCAAAATTTGATCGCAATCAGACGGATTGTATAGGAACGCATCACCATTACGCATTTGTTTAAACTACTCGCGCGCTATCTATTGCGAAATGGATTAACTATGCCTATGACCATCCCGGAAGTGTTTTCAACAACTCACCAAAATTTGATCACAATCGGATGAATGGTATGAACGCATAAAGGACGAACAAACGAACATTCATATTTATATATACCGGTATACTAGCTGTACCCGGCGTGCGTTGCAATGCCAATCAAAGAAAGTGTTGGCGTTGTAATTTGTATCCCTTGAGGTGCTTTTGGAAACAATCTTCTTTCAATTTCCGTTAACAGTCTCTAAACTATCGTAAAATGGATTAAATAATTTAAAAAACTTTCGTGGGAGCGTGCTCGACAATTCACCAAAGTTTCATCGCAATCGGATGAATAGGATATGTACGCATACGGAATTTTGTTTAAACGAATCGTGCGCTGTGACTCATTTTTAACATTTACTCTTGCGCAACCTACTGTGAAATGGATTTACTCAGTTAGAAGTCTCCACGTAAGTATACACAACAACTCAACAAAGTTTCATCGCAATCGATGAATGGTATATGAACGCATACGGGATTTTGTTGAAATGTTTCACGCGTCGTCACTCATTTGTTGCATCTACTCGTACACTACCTATTGTAAAATGGATTTCCTAAGTCCAAAACCTTCCCAGGCGTGTACACAACAACTCTTCAAAGTTTCATCGCAATCAGATGAATGGCATATGAACGCATAAGGGATTTTGTTTAAACGATACGCATGCCATCACTCATTTGTTGAATCTACTCGTACGCTACTTATTGTACAATAGATTTACTAAGCCTTAAACTTTTCCTCGAGTGTACTCAACGATTCACCAAAGTCTCATCGCAATCGCATGAATAGTATATGAAAGCATATGGGACTCTTTTGAAAAGATTCGCGTGCCGTTGCTCATTTATTGAATCTACTCGTACGCTACCTGTCGTGAAATGCACGTACTAAGCCAGACAGCTTCCCTGGAGTGTACACAACAATTCACCAAAGTTTCATCGCAATCGAATGTATAGTATATGAATGCATACGGGACTTTGTTGAAACGATTCGAGCACCATCGCTCATTTGTTGAATCTACTCGTGCACTACCTATTGTAAAATGGATTTACTAAGCCAGAAAACGTTCCTGGAGTGCACATAACATTTCACAAAATTTCATCGCAATCGGATGAATGGTATATGAACGCATACGGTACTTGGTTGAAACGATCCACGTGCCGTCGCTCATTTGTTGAATAAACTCGTGCGCTACCTATTGTAAAATGCATGTACTAAGTCAGAAACCTTCCCTGGAGTGTACACAGAAACTCACCCAAGTTTCATCGCATTCGCACCATTGGTGTATGACGCATATGGGACTTTGTTGAAACGCTTCGCCCGTTGTCGCTCATTTGTTGAATCTACTCGTGCGCTAACTATTGAAAAGTGGATGATCTAAGCCAGAAACCTTCCCTGATGTATACACAACATCTCACACAAGTTTAATCGCAATCGAACGAATGGTATAGGAACACATACGGGACTTTGTTGAAACGATTCAGGCGTCGTTGCTTATTTGTTGAATCTACTCGTGTGCTACCTATTGTAAAATGGATTTACTAAGCCAGAAACCTTCCATGGAGTGTACACAACATCTCACCCAAGTGTAATCGCAATGGGATGAATGGTATATGAACCCATGTGGTCTTTGTTGAAACGAACCGCACGCTATTTTGTTGAAGCTACTCGCGTGCCATCTCTTGTAAATTGGATTTACTATGCCTATAACTTTCCCGGAAGTGTTCAAAAAACTCACCTAAATCTGATCGCAATCGGATGAATTGTATATGATCGCATAGCCAACACTCATTTGTTTAAACTACTCGCGCGGTATTCATTGTAAATTAGATTAACTATGCCTATAACCATACCGGAAGTGTGCTAAACAACCCACCAAAATTTGTTCGCAATCGGATGAATTGTAGGCTATATGATCGCATCGCCAACACTCATTTGTAACAACTACTCACGCCCTCTCTATTTTAAATTGGCTTAACTATGCTTAAAACCATCCCGGAAGTGTTTTCAACAACTCACCAAAATTTGATAGCAATCGGATGAATGGTTTATGAGCGCATAAAAGACGAACAAACGAACATTCATTTTTAGCCTACTTTCGATTTTTGCAAAAAATGAAAGTAGACTTATGAGATCAACACAGGGCGAAAAAAGTGTGTCTGTCTGTGTGTGTGTATGTGTGTGTGTGAGTCTGTGTGTGTGTGTGTATGTGTGTGTGTGAGTCTGTGTGTGTGTGTGTGTCTGTGTGTGTGTGAGTGTGTGTACTCTGAATGTCTGTCCCCCCCTATCAATTCGAACACGGTGAAACCGAATTGAACGAAATTTGGTACAGAGGTAGCACTAGTAAAGGACACCTCAGTGTCATACTTTATATCGCCGCCATCTTTACCAAAACAGAATGGCGGCCACTCAAATGTTCAAAACGTAAAATCAAATTACGGCTAAACTAATTATCCGATCTCTACCAAATTTGGTGACAACATACCTTTATATAGGACGCGTCTTTCACCCAAAATTCAAGGTCATCGGCCATGCCATTTCAGGATGGCGGCCGTGTGAATTATGCAACCATTTTAATAAATAGCTTAAGACCCACCAATTCCGATTATCGAGTCTAGGGGGGTTTAAGCTATCCTGAAGGTCGTGATCCGTTATTTATTATAATTTAATATTATAATATTATACAGTATGAGTGGCTTAAAAGAGCTGAGCCGTTGTGTCACACGACAAGATGGCAGCTGTCCTCATGTGCCTGTCTTATATTTCAGTAGTGTTAGTATGTTGTATGTGATATACCGTACTGATACAATAATATAAACTTTGTATGAAATGATCTTTAATGAAGATGTACTGCTGTGAAGAAATCGTTTATTTAAAGTCATTATTTGCCAACAGTTTGTATCTAATATGTCAGTTAAGAACATCTGACGTCATGGATACGGTTAGCTCTGGGCTAGCATGTTAGTCTGACACGCAGTTGACTGGGGATCGAATACTGTTACAGTTAGGTTTTTTTTTCTTGAATTCTTTTACAAATGATGTGCACGAGCTTTTCCCACAGATACTGAATAAAATGTCATTTAGCTCAAAGGAGAGGATAAAGTATACACTCGTATATTAATAAAATCACAGTCCCAGCATCGCACATAAACAGAAGACATTAGAAAAAGGAGAATAGAAGAACTAGATACACGTTGTCATTAACCACAGCCTTCTTAATGCCTCTGTACGGTGCTGTCCTCTTGTGGGTTATGTGGGTAATATTGCTCCAAACATAACGCTGTGTAAATGCCTGAGCTGGCTTCCTGAAGTATGGCAATTTTTTAATACTGGTAGTTCAACTATTAGCCACGATCGCGCTCCGAATACCTTTAAACACTGCCAGCTGGATCGCCTCCCTCTTGGCTACTTTAAAATGCCTACTCATTCAACACCCATAGAACACTGCCATCGTAGTACATTACGATGGCAGTGCATAGGCGTACAAGATAATAGTACATTATGCAACGAGCCTATAATGGCTATAATTAAGACACGAGTATTTTTTATAAAACGAGCGTATGCGAGTTTTATAATTTCCATACTAGTGTCTTAATTACCATTATAGGCGAGTTGCATACGACTGTTTATGTTCGACGATAATTACAAGTTTATTATATGTTTTAACATAAATATTCATAAATATCTGTTGAGATTGTCACTAGAATTTTGTGATCGGGTGCTGCGCAGGGTAGGATATCTCTGATGTCCAAGCTCACTGACCGACCGACGCATGCGCTCTGTGAACTTCAATGCCGTATGTGCAGATTGAGCATCAGTATTCAGTAAAAATGTCACGGAAATCGTTTGAAAACAACCCGCTGTGTAGAAATTGGATTTAAGGATATTAAGGTACAGTGTCTCATATTAACCAGTTTATTTACGAGAACATTATGGACGGTGCACTTTCGGTAATTTATATAAACATGTTGGATTTTGAGCGCACGCGAGTAGGTATCGTTACCTAATTGGTCAATGAACGAGCTCTGATTGGCTGGAGAAACTGTATCATAATGAAAAAGAGTGTTATAATGACCATCATTATGATACAGTTTCCTGACACATAATAGTGGGGGTCGAACATAAAGATACCCATACATTTAGGAGAAAGTAGGCTATATGTTCTTTGCTGAACATCTTGTTATAAATACCGGTATACTAGCTGTACCCGGCATCCGTTGCAATGCCAATCAAGGAAAGTGCTGGCGTTGTAATTTTTGTTTCCTGAGGTGCTTTTGGAAACAATATTTTTTCAATTTCCGTTAACAGCCACTAAACTATCGTAAAATGGATTAAATAATTTAGAAACATTAGTGGGGGCGTGCTCAACAATTCACCAAAGTTTCATCGCAATCGGATGAATGGAATATGAACGCATACGGAATTTTGTTTAAACGATTCGTGCTTTGTGACTCATTTTTAACATTTACTCTTGCGCAACCTACTGTGAAATGGATTTACTAAGTTAGAAACCTTGACGTAAGTGTATACAACAACTCAACAAACTTTAATCGCAATCGATGAATGGTATATGAACGCATACAGGATTTTGTTGAAACGTTTCGCGCGTCGTCACTCGTTTGTTGCATCTACTCGTACACTACCTATTGTAAAATGGATTTACTAAGTCCAAAACCTTCCCAGGCGTGTACACAACAACTCATCAAATTTCATCGCAATCAGATGAATGGCATATGAACGCATACGGGATTTTGTTTAAACGATACTCATGCCATCACTCATTTGTTGAATCTACTCGTACGCTACCTATTGTACAATAGATTTACTAAGCCTTACACTTTTCCTCGAATGTACTCAACGATTCACCAATGTCTCATCGCAATCACATGAATGGTATATGAAATCATATGGGACTCTTTTGAAACGATTCGCATTCCGTTGCTCATTTATTGAATCTATTCGTGCGCTACCTGTCGTGAAATGCACGTACTAAGCCAGACAGCTTCCCTGGAGTGTACACAACAATTCACCAAAGTTCATCGCAGTCGAATGAATAGTATATGCATGCATTCGGGACTTTGTTGAAACGATTCGAGCACCATCGCTCATTTGTTGAATCTACTCGTGCACTACCTATTGTAAAATTGATTTACTAAGCCAGAAAACTTTCCTGGAGTGCACATAACAATTTTCATCGCAATCGGATGAATGGTATACGAACGCATACGGTACTTGGTTGAAACGATCCACGTGCCGTCGCTCATTTGTTGAACAAACTCGTGCGCTACCTATTGTAAAATGCATGTACTAAGTCAGAAACCTTCCCTGGAGTGTACACAGAAACTCACTCAAGTTTCATCGCATTCGCACGATTGGTATATGGACGCATATGGGACTTTGTTGAAACGCTTCGCGCGTTGTCGCTCATTTTGTTGAATATACTCGTGCGCTACCCATTGAAAAGTGGATGATCTAAGCCAGAAACCTTCCCTGATGTATACACAACATATCACACAAGTTTCATCGCAATCGAACGAATGGTGTATGAACGCATACGGTACTTTTTTGAATCGCTTCGCACGTCGTCACTCATTTGTTGAATCTACTCGTTCGCCACCCATTGTAAAATGGATTTACTAAGTCAGGAACCTTCCTTGAAGTGTACACAACATCTCACCCAAGTTTTATCGCTATCGGACGAATGGTATATGAACACATAGCGGACTTTGTTGAAACGTTTCACGCGTCGTCGCCCATTTGTTGAATCTACTCGTGCGCTGCCTATTGTAAAATGGATTTACTCAGCCAGAAACCTTCCCTGGAGTGTACACAACATCTCACCCAAGTTTAATCGCAATGGGATGAATGGTATATGAACGCATATGGTCTTTGTTGAAACGATCCACACGCCATTTTGTTGAAGCTACTCGCGTGCCATCTATTGTAAATTGGATTTACTATGCCTATAACTTTCCCGGAAGTGTGCACAGCAACTCTCTAAAATTTGATCGCAATCGGATGAATTGTATGTGAACGCATAGCCAACACTCGTTTGTTTAAACTACTCGCCCAGTATTTATTGTAAATTAGATTAACTATACCTATAACCATACCGGAAGAGTGCTAAACAACCCACCAAAATATGGTCGCAATCGGATGAATTGTAGGCTATATGATCGCATCGCCAACACTCATTTGTTACAACTCCTCACGCGATCTCTATTTAATGTTGTCTTAACTGTGCCTAAAACCATCCCGGAAGCGTTTTCAACAACTCACCAAAATTGGATCGCATTCGGATGAATGGTTTATGAACTCATTAAAGACGAACAAACGAACATTCATTTATCTTATATATAAAAGTGAAAGTCTATATGTAGGTATGTGGGTGGGAGGGTCTGTTCCGT
Source organism: Meconema thalassinum (assembly GCA_946902985.2). Taxonomy (NCBI): domain Eukaryota; kingdom Metazoa; phylum Arthropoda; class Insecta; order Orthoptera; family Tettigoniidae; genus Meconema; species Meconema thalassinum. The sequence goes on along the minus strand of OX336388.2, from coordinate 2,092,086,463 downwards.
ATACAAATCTACACCGTTCCACCAATCTCAACCAAATTTTGCACACACATAGTTTAGGACCCAGAAGGAACCGCTGGCTACATGAATTTTTGATAGTCTTTCTCATTCTTCTGATTTCGGCCCTTTTGCTCTCAAGCACAGGCCAATCAAATCATAAAATATACTCATGAAGGAATGGCAAGGCAGATAGTTTCCATGGCAACATAGCTCAAGTCGAGACACGGTCGACTGGATTCGAGTAGTGCTCTGCACTACCGGTATAGATAATGAGCATCTTTACTTGAAATCCCGTTAGTTATTCAACTGCTCACACAGCACTGTCAACCGAGTTTAGCGTAACAATGACTTAACACTATATATCTACTACATATTTGTCTAATACCACTCACTCACTCACTCACTCATTCCTACATTCGTCACGAAATCTCAAAAACCACCGAACGGATTGGAATGAAATTTGGTATGTAACTTCCTCAAGGGCCGCAAATGCCCGCTAAGAGAGGATTATTGGATATTCATGTTCTAAAGGGGTGTTAAGGGGGTAGACCTGCATTTCATTGAATAGCAATATCTCCCGATTGGTTTCATTGGCGGATGTGATACTCGGCATATAAAGTCATCTTTAAAAACAAGATGTTCAGTAATGAACATATAGCCTACTTTCTCCTAAATGCATGGGTATTGTTATAACTCTTTGTACTTTTCAAGGAGTATAATTGAATGTTGGTTGTAGTAGCTTATTGAAATACAACGTGCTATAGGGATATTAAACATGAATATGAGGTGCCCTTTGCTAGTGCTACCTCTGTAAAAAAATCATTCAATTCGGTTTCACCGTGTTTGAATTGATCTGGGGAATGGATTTGCACACATACATGGCCGCTATTTGCAAACTATTGGGCTGATGACCTTGTAGTCAGTCATAAGATGCTTTCCACAAAAAGGCATGTTTTTGCAAAATCCGGTAGAGATCAAATTATTAGGATGGTCGAAATTTGATTTAAGCTTTTAACATTTGGGTGGCCGTCATTCCGTTTCCGTCAAGATGGCGGCGATATAAAACATGACACTGAGGTGCCTTTTGCTAGTGCTACCTCTGTACCAAATTTCGTGCAATTCGGTTTCACCGTGTTTGAATTGATAGGGGGAATCGATTTGCACACATACTTGGCCACCATCTGCAAACTATTGGGCTGATGATCTAGCAGTTTGGTCAGAATATGCTTCCCACATAAAGACATGTTGTTGAAAAATTTGGTAGAGACTAGATTATTAGGTTGGTCGTAATTACATTTTAGCCTTTAACATTTGGGTGGCCGCGATTACGTTTCCGTCAAGATGGCGGTAATATAAAACATGACACTGAGGTGGCCTTTTCTAGTGCTACCTCTGTACCAAATTTCGTTCCATTTGGTTTCACCGTGTTCGAATTAATAGGGGGAATCGATTTTCACACAAAGATGGCCACCATCCGCAAAATATAATGGCTAATGACCTATTAGTTTGGTCAAAGTATGCTCCCTCCATAATGGTATGTTGATGCAAAATTTGGTAGAGATCGGATGATTAGGTTAATCGTAATTTGATTTAAGCTATGAATATTTGTGTGGCCGCCATTACGTTTCCGTCAAGATGGCGGCGATATAAAACATGACACTGAGGTGCCCTTTGCTAGTGCTACCTCTGTACCAAATTTCATTCCATTCGGTTTCACCGTGTTCGAATTAATAGGGGTAATCGATTTTGACACAAAGATGGCCGCCATCCGCAAACTATTAGGCTAATGACCTATTAGATTTGTCAAAGGATGCTTCCTCCATAAAGGTATGTTGTTGAAAAATTTGGTAGTGATCGGATGATTAGGTTAGTCGTAATTTGATTTAAGCTTTGAACATTTGTGTGGCCACCATTACGTTTCCGTCAAGATGGCGGCGATATAAAACATGACACAGGGGTGCCCTTTGCTAGTACTACCTCTGTACCAAATTTCGTTCCATTCTGTTTCACCAAGTTCGAATTAATAGGGGCAATCGATTTTCACACAAAGATGACCGCCATCCGCAAACTATTAGGCTGATGACCTATTCGATTGGTCAAAGGATGCTGCCCCCATAAAGGTATGTTGTTGCAAAATTTGGTAGAGATCGGATGATTAGGTTAGTCGTAATTTGATTTAAGCTTTGAACATTTGTGCGGCCGCCATTACGTTTCGGTCAAGAAGGCGGCGATATAAAATATGACACTGAGGTGTCCTTTGCTAGTGCTACCTTTGTACCAAATTTTGTTCAATTTGCGCTCACCATGTTCGAATTGATTGGGGGGGGCACAGACATTCAGAGTACACACTCACACACACACGCACACACACACAGACTCACACACACACATACACACACACAGACAGACACACTTTTTTCGCCCTGTAGTGATCTCATAAGTCTAATTTCATTTTTTGCAAAACTTGAAAGTAGGCTAATAAGAAGACACGCGTCTGAGGGTTTTTCGATGTGGTGTATATTATGAGGTGAAAGGGGTGAAAAGTGGGGATTGAAAGAATCCTAACGCAGTGTGTATCTCTTAAACGACATAGGCGAGGAGTTTGGAACTCAGCGGGAAAAAATCAGCATAAAAACTAAGTAAATATGTACGTCACAGTTTTTTTCATAAATCCAATTTAAGGGGCCCATGGGGAGGGGTGAAATTCAGGGAGGGGGGGGGGGGGACAGGAAAGAAAGTGTCCTAACTGATTGACTGACTGACTCACTCATCAAACTCAAGGGGGAAAAATTGCTTTAAAGTAAATAAACAGCTGTTCGACATTTTTTTTCTTAAATCAAATTTAAGGGGTTAATGGGGAGGGATGAAATTCTGAAAAAAGAAAATTGAAAGAATAAGTCCTGACTCACTCACTCACTCACTCACTCACTCATCATCGCCCAGCCAAAATTATTGAAGTTAGAAACATGACAGTTTGGGGATATGTTCATTGTATGTCAAAACCGTCTACTAAGGGAGGATTTTCGGATATTCAGGTTCTAAAGGGGTCTTAAGGGGGTTAAACCTGCATTTCATTGAATAACAATATCTCCCAATTGGTTTCATTGGGGGATGTGATACACGGCATATAAACTCATCATTACAAGTAAGAAGACATGTGTCTGAGGGTTTTTCGATGTGGTGTATATTATGAGGTGAAAGGGGGTGAAAAGCGGGGATTGAAAGATTCCTAACGGAGCGTGTATCTCTTAAACGACATAGACGAGGAGTTTGAAACTCAGCGGAAAAAAATCAGCATAAAAACTAAGTAAATATGTATTTCACAGTTTTTTTCATAAATCCAATTTAAGGGGCCCATGGGGAGGGGGTGAAATTCTGGGGGGAAGGGGGAAACAGGATAGAAAGTGTCCTAACTGATTGACTGACTGACTCACTCATAAAACTCAGGGGGATGAACTGCTTTAAAGTAAGTAAATAGCTTTTCGACAGTTTTTTTGATCAATCAAATTGAAGGGGTTCATCGGGAGGGGTGAAATCTGAAGAAAAAAATTGAAAGAAAATGTCCTGGCTCATTCACTCACTCATCATCGCCCAGCCAAAATATTGAAGTTGGAAACATGGCATTTCGGGGATATGTTCATTGTATGTCAAAACCGTACACTAAGGGAGGATTTTTGGATATTCAAGTGCTAAAGGGGTCTTAAGGGGGTTAAACCTGCATTTCATTGAATAACAATATCTCACGAGTGGTTTCATTTGTGGATGTGATACTCGGCATATAAACTAATCATTAAAAATAAGAAGACATGTGTCTAAGGGTTTTTCGATGTGGTGTATTATTATGAGGTGAAAGGGGTGAAAATTGGGGGTTGAAGGATTCCTAACGGAGCGTGTAGGCCTATCTCTTAAACGACATAGGCGAGAAATTTGAAACTCAGCGAAAAAATCAGCTTAAAAAGTAAGTTAATCGGTGTTCGACCGTTTTTAGCCTACTTTCGATTTTTGCAAAAAATGAAAGTAGACTTATGAGATCAACACAGGGCGAAAAAAGTGTGTCTGTCTGTGTGTGTGTATGTGTGTGTGTGAGTCTGTGTGTGTGTGTGTCTGTGTGTGTGTGAGTGTGTGTACACTGAATATCTGTCCCCCCCTATCAATTCGAACACGGTGAATGCGAATTGAACGAAATTTGGTACAAAGGTAGCACTAGCAAAGGACACCTCAGTGTCATGTTTTATATCGCCGCCATCTTGACGGAAACGTAATGGCGGCCTCACAAATGTTCAAAGCTTAAATCAAATTACGACTAACCTAATCATCCGATCTCTACCAAATTTTGCAACAACATACCTTTATGGGGGGAGCATCCTTTGACCAAACTAATAGGTCATCAGAGTAATAGTTTGTAAATGGCGGCCATCTTTGTGTGAAAATCGATTCCCCCTATTAATTCGAACACGGTGCAACCGAATGGAACGAAATTTGGTACAGAGGTAGTACTAACAAAAGGCACCTCAGTGTCATGTTTTATATCGCCGCCATCTTGACGGAAACGTAATGGCGGCCACACAAATGTTCAAAGCTTAAATCAAATTACGATTAACCTAATCATCCGATCTCTACCAAATTTTGCAACAACATACCCTTATAGAGGAAGCATCCTTTGACCAAATGAATAGGTCATTAGCCTAATAGTTTGCGAATGGCGGCCATCTTTGTGTGAAAATCAATTCCCCCTATTAATTCAAACACGGTGAAACCGAATGGAACGAAATTTGGTACAGAGGTAGCACTAGCAAAGGGCATCTCAGTGTCATGTTTTATATCGCCGCCATCTTGACAGAAACGTAATGGCGGCCACACAAATGTTCAAAGCTTAAGTTAAATTACGACTAAGTTAACCATCCGATCTCTACCAAACTTTGCAACAACATACCTTTTTGGAGGGAGCATCCTTTGACCAATCTAATAGGTTATTAGCCTAATAGTTTGCGGATGGCGGCCATCTTTATGTCAAAATTGATTCCCCCTATTAATTCGAACACGGAGGAACCTAATGGAACGAAATTTGGTACAGAGGTAGCACTAGCAAAGGGCACCTCAGTGTCATGTTTTATATCACCGCTATCTTGACGGAAACGTAATCGCGGCCACCCAAATGTTAAAAGCTAAAATGTAATTACGACCAACCTAATAACCTAGTCTCTACCAAATTTTGCAACACCATATCTTTATGTGGGAAACATATTCTGACCAAACTGCAAGAACATCAGCCCAATAGTTTGCAGATGGTGGCCAAGTATGTGTGCAAATCGATTCCCCCTATCAATTCAAACACGGCGAAACCGAATTGAACGAAATTTGGTACAGAGGTAGCACTAGCAAAGGGCACCTCATATTCATGTTTAATAACCCTATAGCACGTTGTATTTCAACAAGCTACTGCAACCAACATTCAATCATACTCCTTGAAAAGGACAAAGAATTATAACAATACCCATGCATTTAGGAGAAAGTAGGCTATATGTTCTTTACTGAACATCTTGTTTATAATTTAATTAAAGGGGCCAATGGGGTGGGGTGAAATTCTGGGGGAAAAAGGAGAGAAAGTGTCTTAACTGACTGACTAACTCACCCACTCATCAAACTCAGGGGACAAAGACAGCTTAAACAAGATGTTCAGTAAAGAACATATAGCCTACATTCTCCTAAATGTATGAGTATAGTTATAACTCGTTGTTATTATCAAAGAGTATAATAGAACTATTCTTTGTTGAAGGCCATAGAAACGATTTTCCTCTACCAAACGCCACAATCTAGATAAAAACTGCTACCATCATTGAAGAAAGAAAGATAAGAAGTATCTCAAGAATGTTATGGATCTGGAGACATAATCGACCGGACTGGCTGCGTGGCTCGGCGGTAACGTTCTCGCTTGCTGGGCCCTAGGTTGCAGGTTCGTATCCTGGCGCAGTCAGCTGGCATTTGAGGGTGCACAAATGCGAGGGAGCCGTGTCAGTACATTTACTGGCACGTTAAAGATCCCCTTCGGGCCAAAATTCCGGCACCCCGGTGTCTCTAAAATCAGCAGTAGTTAAAAGGGATGTAAAACCAATAACATTATTATTATTATTACGACCTGCCGTGGGCAACATCCAACTTTGAGTTGAGGCATGTCTTTACACGTCTGGTTGTGCATGGCTTTCACAACCCTAATTGAATTAACAAATCTTTCCATGACCCTACAGAAACAGAGCGAGTGCATTCTAGCGGCCAGAAGAAGAAACTTTTCAATAAAATCTGGAAGTTACCTTTTTGGCAGCTAGATGTCTCGAGTAAATCTGCTGGCGAATTATCCTTTAATTAAATATATATTTTACACCATAATGTGCACAATATAACGCTTAATACCATTTTCAAGTAACGCAAAATAGGCTGTTACAAACCCTTTAAAATAAAAAGTTAAAATGTATCGTAGTATCATCTTGTCATTCTTCAAATTCGATGCGCATGGAATGATAATGGTATAGTAATCAATGGATCCCCACGTAGACTAGTCGTGACATCTATTGGTGAAATATCGAACAATATAATCCTAACAGAGCGAGTGCATTCTAGCGGCCAGAAGAAGAAACTTTTCAATAAAATCTGGAAGTTACCTTTTTGGCAGCTAGATGTCCCGAGTAAATCTGCTGGCGAATTATGTTTTAATTAAATATATATTTTACACCATAATGTGCACAATATAACGCTTAATTTTAAAACATCTGAGTCATTACAAAACAATAAACATATAACATTTCAAGCAAAAAACCTAGCTCTGATCGGGTTTGAACCATAGGCATTTGAGCGATAGTCTAACGCTCTACCACTGAGCTAATTGTGTCAACGAATATCGTTCTATTTAAAATGACTTACATAGAACTTGTTAGCAAATAATGATTTATACTAAACGATTTCATCACTGGAGTATATTATTTATATATAAAGAATTTCATACAAAGTTTATTTATTTTTTATCAGTACGCTATATTGCATGCAATACTCAAATTAGTGAAATATAAGTCCGGCACAAGATATCCGCTGCCATCTTGTCTTATTACTGAATCAGTTCAGCTTTTTAAAATCACGTCTGCACTATAGTATTACAAAATAAACTTTTAATTTCGAACGTGCCTCTTCCTTTAGAACAGTTAAAACGATTCTCGGCTCGATAATCGGAACTGGTGGGTCCCATGATATGGATTATAAAGTTTGCATAATTCGCACGGCCGCCATCCTGAAATGGTATGGCGGACGACCTTGTAATTTGGTCACAAGACGCATCCTATACGAAGGTATGTTGTTACCAAATTTGGTAGAGATCGGATGATTTGGTTAGTCGTTATTTGAATTTACGTTTTGAACGTTTGAGTGGTCGCCATTCAGTTTTAGTAAAGATGGCGGCGATATAAAACATGACACTGAGGTGTCCTTTGCTAGTGCTACCTTTGTACCAAATTTCGTTCAATTTGCATTCACCGTGTTCGAATTGATAGGGGGGGGGGGCAGACATTCAGAGTACACACACTCACACACACACAGACACACACACACACACACACACAGACTCACACACACACATACACACACACACACACACACACAGACTCACACACACACATACACACACACACACAGACAGACACACTTTTTTCGCCCTGTGTTGATCTCATAAGTCTACTTTCATTTTTTGCAAAAATCGAAAGTAGGCTAAAAATACGTTAATAGGTGTTCAAGCGTTTCTTCATCAATCCAATTCAAGGGGCCCATGGGGAGGGGTGAAATTTTGGTAAAAATAAATGTCCTGTCTGACTCATCCACTCATCACGCCCAGCGAAAACTATTAAAGTTGGAAACATGAAATTTTGGGAATATGTTCACATTATGTCGAAAACGTCAACTAAGGAATGATTTTTGTTTATTCGGGTTTTATAGATGTGTTAAGGGGGTAAACGTGCATTTCATTGATTAACGATATCTCATGAGTTGTTTCTTTGGGGATGTGATATTCGGTATATAAACTTATCATTAAAAATAATCAGACATATATCTAAGGGTTTATCGATGTGGTGTATATTATGAGGTGAAAGGGGGTGAAAATTGGGGGTTGAGGGATTCGTAACGGAGCGTGTATCTCTGAAACGACATAGGCGAGAAGTTTGAAATTCAGCGGGAAAAAACAGCTTAAAATAAAAGTAAATAGGTGTTCGACCGTCTTTTCATAAATCCAATTTAAGGGGCCCTTGGAGAGGGATGAAATTCTGGAGGAAAAAAACAGGAAAGAAAGTGTCCTAACTGATTGACTCACTTACTCATTCATCAAACTCAGAAGAAAACAGCTTTAAATAAGTAAATAGGTGTTCGACCGTTTGTTTCATAAATCCAATATAAGGGGCTCATGGGGAGGGGTGAAATTATCAAAAATAAATGAAAGTAAATGTCCTGACTGACTCACTCACTCATCATCGCCCAGCCAAAATTATTGAAGTTAGAAACATGAAATTTTGGTGATATGTTCGTTGTATGTCGAAAACATCCACTAAGGAAAGAGTTTTGGATATTCAGGTTCTAAAGAGGTGTTAAGGGGGTGAACGTGCATTTCATTGAATAACAATATCTCACGAGTGGTTTCATTTGTGGATGTGATACTTGGCATATATACTAATCATTAAAAATAAGCTGACAAATGTCTAATGGTTCTTCGATGTAGTGTATTTTATGAGGTGAAATGGATGAAAAGTGGGGGTTGAAAGATTCCTAACGGAGCGTGTATCTCTTAAACGACATAGGCGAGGAGTTTGAGCTTCGGAGGAAATCAATCAGCTTAAAAATAAATAAATAAATAATTAAATAAATAAAATAAATAGGTGTTCGACCGTTTTTTCTTAAATGAATTTTAAGGGGCCTATGGGGCGGGGTGAAATTCTGGAAGAAAAACGTCCACTAAGGAAGGATTTTTGGTTGTTCACTCTCATCGACCAACCAAAACTACTGAAGTTAGAAGAATGATATTTTGGGGATATGTTTGTTGTGTGTCGAAATCGTCTACTAAGGAGAGATTTTTGGATATTCAGGTTCTAAAGGGGTGTTAACGGGGATAAACCTGCATTTCATTGAATAACAATATCACACGACAATGACGCGAGCGAAGCGAGGCTAAAAATGAGATGGTGTGTGTTTGCGCATTACTCAATCACGCTAGTACCTCTGGTCCGATTTACATGAATTTTACAAGGAAGTTGCTGAATTACCTGGTTAACATATAGGTTACTTTTGATTTAAATACTTTGCACTATTTAAAATGGCGACCATTTTAGTGACGTCACTACACCCTTTGGTTTCAAACTTTCATATATTTCCATTTCAAATAAAAAGAAAACGCTAAGAAATAGCAAACTTTTGATGGCATATACGAGGTTTAAAATTACATTTTCTAACCAAAGGTATCTCCAACGGTTAGCGAGTAAAACCAAAATTTGTGCTATAAAACACGGTCAACGCCGAGCGGTGTAGTTGGACAAAATGTTCCATCCTTAATCTCCCTCTGCACAGCACCTCGTCTCTCCCCTGTTTTAACTGTCACCTTCACATTTTAATTTATTTATGACACGTAGCGAAGCACGGGTACTTCAGCTAGTAGGCTATATTTATATATTAAAAATTAATTGGTATTCTGCCCGAAGGCAGGTCCGAGCCTCCGAAGAGGCTACCCCCAGCCGGAGTTTACTTGCGGTAGGGTGGCCAGGGCCTTTCAGCTCCTCCTTATGTTGGCCAACAGCGCGCAGTGCCTAGAACCGGCATACCATCCTAGTTCCGAATGTGCCCAATGTTGCTTAGCTGCGGAGTTCTCATGGGATCCGGTGTTTCAACACGGCTAGGCCGTTGGCCTATATTTATATATACTGTATACTTATGAGAAGGTAAGATACAAATCCAAAATCCGAATGAGATATTTATTTCTGACTTAAAAGCTTGAATTCGGATAAGTCAGTAGTGTTTCCGAGTTCAATATGAGATATTCTTCTAATAACTTGCGTGATGTCAGCAGGCCAGTGTGTATAATGCACTGTATGTTATTTTAGAGTACCATAGTTTAGAGAGAGGTGCCCTAGTCTTTGAAACATGGTACCAGCGTGGCATTAAAGTAGTGTTGGAAATACCGTGCTCGGGATGGTGCTAATTGTTTGTGCTGTCATCTCTGTCGTATTGTGTCAACTACTTCCGAATAGAAACAAATCTTATAAATAAAATATAATAAGAAAAACATATTCAAAAGATATTTTTAATTCTTAACAATTAGTTGCATGAATATCTAAATAGCCTATTTTCATATATCCTACTGGAATTACATAGGACACGAGAAATGAAAACGATTTTGAAAAATTGCCCACCTGCCATTTTTAAGTTCTCATAAAATTCCATTAAATTATACATCATAATATTCCCTGCCAAGGTTCACAGTGCTGGGAAGAAAATCGCGAGAAAAATCCATTCAAATATTTAAATTTTGCGTCACCGCCATTTGGTTTTGTCCAGACCAAGTTATTGCATGATCCATAGGTGAAATTATCATAATAGCCTCTATTAACATTCAAAATTTCAGATTGATTGCTGTAATAAATTCTTAGATATTGAGAACCGTCTAAATATTTCGGATGGTCACCATGATGGAATTTTATATGTATAGGCCATAGAGTTATGTACCATTATATGAAGATTATTGCGTAGGTTTATTATTCAAATATTCATTTCTGAATAACCGTGAACATTATGAGGTTCAAAGCCATTTTTCAGTGTTGCCTTAGTAAACAAAAGTTTGCTGCTATTCAGTCGGTCAACACGAATGGACCCAATGTACTCATTAATCTCATGTAATTTCTCTCAGGAATTGGGTATGACCCAACTCGTTTGGTTAGATTCGTGTTGACCGACTGAAAAGCACCGAACTTTTGTTTTGCTTTCATTTCTATCGCATGATTAGGAAACCAGAATATATATATATATATATATTTTTTAAATTTCGCACATCGGCCATCTTGACGTTATGTAATCAATTGAACTAAATTACATGTCAGTGCTTAACGATGTGTATGAAATTTTCTAACAATTTCTGTACCAAGTTTCACTGCGCTCGGATGGTTAAATAGCGAGAAAAGTGTATTTAAATGTTTCAACTTCGCTTGGCCGCCATGTTCGTTTTATACCTATCAGGTTTATGAAAGTAACATAGACGAACAGTTAGTAGTACCCTTTATCTCCGTAAAACAATTCAGGAGAATATCTGTTACTGTTGCGGAGATATAGAATGACAGTGAAATATTTCGCGTGGCCGCCATGTTGGATTGAAGAAACGCATTAAAATTTGAAAGGCACGGTCGAGGTCGGGCTAGGTGTGCACTTTCGGAGTTTCATTGGAATAGCTTAGGCTATTTAGATTTTATTAGGGAGGGGACATGCGCTTACAAACACACGGACAAAAGGTGATTTCATCAGCTATTTTTTTAGCCATTTCCATTTTATGAAAAAATAGGCTTATGAGATCACCTTTTGTCCGTGTGTCTGTGTGTGCGTGTGTGTCTGATTCGTGTGTATGTCCCCCCTAATAATTTCTAAACGGCTGGAGAGATTTCAATGAAACTCGGTAAGATCATAGCAACATTCTGGCTGACCCCGACCATGCCCTTCAAATTTTATTGTGTCACACCAATGCAACATGGCGGCTGGGCGAAATATTTCACCAGCATTCAGTATCTCCGAACCTATTACCGATATAACCCTGAAATTTTGTACGGTGATGAAGGCCACTACTAGAAGTTCACATATGAGACTTTCAAAAACCTGGTATCTACAAAACCAACATGGCGGCCAAGCGAATTCGAGATTTTTAAATAGACTTTTCTCTCGATTTAACCATCCAAACGCAATGAAACTTGATACAGCAAATGATTATACACATTGTAATGTACCGTCATCTAATTTAGTTGAATTGTTTATTTAACCTCAAAATGGCGGCTGTGCGAAATATTTCACTGATATTCAATATCTCCGAAGCTATTACAGATATCACCCTGAAATTTTGTACGGTAATAAAGGGCACTGCTAAAAGTTTATCTATGTATCATTCAAAAACCTGTAAAGTACAAAACGAACATGGCGGTCAAGCGATTTTGAAATATTTTAATAGACTTTTCTCGCAATTTAACCGTCTGAGCGCAGTGAAATGTGGTACAGTAAATGATTATACATATTGAAATGCACTGACATCTAATTTAGTTCAATTGTTTACATAACCTCAAGATGGCGGCTGTGGGAAATTTTAAAATTAACACTTTATTTCGCGCGTCGTAATCATGCGATCGAAGTGAAAGTTTGAATAATGAAGCTACGCAATAATTTTCCTTTAATGGTACATAATTCTATGGCCTATACATATAAAAATCCAAAATGGCGAGCATCCGAAATATTTTGACGGTTCCCAATATCTACGAATCTTTTACAGCAATCAAACAATTTTTTTATGTTCATAGTGGCTATGAACATAAGTTCACCTATATGATTTTCAGTAACCTGGTGAGCACAAATCCAACATGGCGGCGGCACAAAGCATAAATATTTAAATAGAGGTCTCTCGCGATTTAACCATCCGACTGCAGTGAAACTTTGCACGTAAAATGCTTATACAAATGTTAATCCACTGGCATCTAATTTATTTCAATTGTTTACATAACCACAAGATGGCAGCTGTGCAAAATTTTAAAATCTCGTTTTTACTTCTTATGTTCTAATCATGCGATTGAAGTATGAATACCACACGTACACAATAATCTTCATGTTATAGTACATAAATAAAAGTCCAAACTGGCGACCTTCTGAAATATTTAGACGGTTCTCAATATCTGCGAATCTAATACAACAATCAAACTGAAATTTGGTATGTTAATAGAGGCAATTAACATGAGTAGGATATATGAAAATAGGCTGTATAGTTCTTCACGGAACTACTTGTTATAAATTAAATTAGGCTAAAAATCGGGACGTGGGTGCATTCGATGGTGTTTCTGAGTTCAATATGGGATGTTATACCATCTATAAACTCATTTCTGTGGTATGGACAGTTTCATCTTCAATATGTCGGTGTCGTTATACTACCAAAGTAATCATAAGAAAATCACTGGTTATACAAAATCAAGGAAATCGCAGCATGAAGCTCTTAAGGAAAAATAGGAAGGGGAAACTTAACTTCAGTCAGTGCATAATCGGTGGCGTATTTGGTAGCATGCTGAGGCTCTATGGCCAATGTCGCTGATTCAAACAAAGCCGAAGTCGTCGGATTTTTTAAGAGCGTTAGAAATCCCTCAGTACGCCTTCCTTCGGAGGGGAAGTAAATCCGGCGGGCCTATGTCGTAGATTTATGGCACGAAAAAGAACCTTCCACTAACTACAATTGTGAGAAGCCAACTTTTTTTTAGGTTAGAATTGATAACGCGCTATTAGATCCAACGTTCTTCACCAAATGCTGACTGCGATGCCATTTAGTAGCTAAGTCTGCAAGCTAGGTGGCGTTGACGGTAGAATTTGGTATCAAAAGTAGGAACTACTTAAAATTGATCGTCTGAAGTCCTCACCCTTATTACATATAACACACACTAATACAGCCATCACAATTAACAGCGGTTATCAGACAGATTCTACACACACACTCAAAGTACACGGGGCTACATGACTGCGTTGTTGCAGGCCCTAAACTAAGGAACCCACCAACCATCAGTGCATTGAGTTACCGCCTCTACTCAAACACGTGAATGAAAGTGTTACGCATGATGTAGTATGCAGGATATACACTAACTTCAGGCTATAGCCTACATGACAAGCATTATAAAATGAACACGGGCGTTAATATTAAATTAATATCCTTGTTTGTGTTTTAATATTGTGCACAGGCGCGTATTATTCGTTATTAATTTCCGTACAGTGTTTATCATTTGTTTTTATTACCACTTCCAAACGAAGCCATTTGTATCTGCACTTTTTCCAACTCTTTCTATTAAAAATCCAATCTAATCTCTGTATTTAATTTTATTTTAATTTCTGTTTCTATAAATACTTTCTTTTGATGTAAACAATGCGTGGTTCTTTGGCGTTTACTTATTCTGCTCTATGGACTATTTCTAGGATCCAAGAAACATATTTTAATATCCGGATCATCAACTGGGAAAGAAACACAATTTGTTTGCAGGCTGGTAATTGTCTAACATTCCTGTACACTCTTTTAAAATTCATGTCCGCCTCGTTCCATACTGGAAAGCACTCTTGGCTGTCACCGCGGAGGCTCATGTTCGATTCCCTGCTCTAGCAAGGAATTTAACCCCCTTAAATGTAACCGACGAGGGGTCAAAATATCTTTTATAGTTATGTTGTAAGGTGTACCTAAATAGAGGATGTAATAAACTTTCTGCATTGACTGTACTGGTGCCATTTTGCCACTCATAATAGCTGTTGCTTGCTACGTAATAGACCAACACAATTAGACAACTTACTGTACAAAGTTGCAATGCTCTATATTTTATGTTGTGCACTCAGTGAACTTTTTAAAGCCATTTTCGGTTACATCCCCCCTTAATTCTGGTCTGAGGGCTGGAACGGGGTACACACAGCCTCGTGACACAAAAATAAGAAGAGGCGGATTCGATTCCTTCGTCAGCCATACTTGAAGTGGTTTTCCATAAGTGATAGAAGTGTCTCCAACCAGCATTGTCACACGTAAGTCCACTGTTCTGCTTTTCACGGAAGGCTTTTTCCCAGACGTTCCCTCCCTCTGAACTGTTTGAACCAGCCCTAAATGCTTCTAAAGCTGACGCCTTCCTTCCCATACATTACAACCAACATTTCTTGCGTATCCTCCATATTTTCTCCAATTTCTAGCACAACTTTGTGTTTACTTTTTAATCAACTGCACCTCGGTACTAATTTGCACACTGACTACGATCGAATGGGTCTAACCTGACAACCATGTGTAATTCAAGCTAAAGTGATAATTCTCGACAACACTCTGGAGAGTCATATTATGTATGCGGTCGAACTTGGTCTATGTTACCGTCAACACTGCACTATTCATCGAACTCTGCACACACACCGCATATGGTATGCATATTATGCTGAATACTATAGCAGGCAGACACAGATTGTGGCAGACCGCACACTAAGCCGGGACAGTACAATCTTCGTTCAGAGTTCAGTCTGGCATTCGTTGTCAACTACACTAACGTTTGTGATAACCGCAGCACTCTGAAAGCTTACCATGAATAAACCCAATCTCGGAGGATGTGCAGATCATTGCACCAGCGATATGTAATTAACATTTCAGAGAGGCGACGTGAACGGGCAGGTCAGTGAGTTGCCGTCAAATGTACTGGAAACATAAAAGCACGTGCCATTACGCTGCGTCGACGTCGAAGAGTTCAATGAGTGAGTGAGAACGGAGTGGAAATGATCGGTTCCACGGGAAACTGGTTTGTCACACTAACGTGATATTTTGGCTTGTCCAAGGCGTGCTCAATGATGCATTTGTGGAACCTGTGGATTCAAGAGGGTTATATGCGATATTATTATTAGCGTATGGCAAGGAAATTATATACATAATATATACAATATACACACAATAACAAAAACATTGATTCACGTCAGGCATTAGAGTTATCCATCAAAGCTGAATGTCCAACTTTTGAACTCACTGCAGTGCCTCCGCTGTTGGTGATACAAAGTCTTCCAATCTACGTGGATAAGCCCGTAGTTGACACTCGCTTAAAATGTGGGGAATGGTCTGGCGAGGGGCTCCACAATCACATTCTGGAGAAGGTACAAAGTTCCAATGACAAGTGGATACTGGACACGCAATTTGGTGAAGCATTTATAAAATTCAAAGAATATACTCCAGATGTGCCCAAAATTATTATCAAAATAATATTCGGCTTGAGTGGATATTAGACAGGGCTATAATGTCCTTATATTATTATAATATAATATGAGGAGACATTCCGGATTGGAAGGCCAACCTACTCGATACGAGTGTTTGTTATGATGAAGATGATATTATATAGCCTACAAGATGATTAACGGGCCAAACCAGTCCCGAAACACAAGTTATACCGTTAATGTAAGTGGGTTTTGTTGAGTCTCCTCACGATGGCACGAACTAATCCATTGGGGTCATGGGTTCTGCAAGGTCATGCATTGTTCGTGCGCCAGAAGAAGTCAGCTGGGTATGAACTGCATACCGCACATTCCAAGAACGTCAAATCAAAGAGGATATAAAAAGTATGTTAGTTCAGGCAAGGAAAGCATTTCAACAGAAAAGGAATCTGTTGACATCGAATATAGATTTAGGTGTTAGGAAGTCATTTTTGAAGGAGTTTGTCTGGAGCGTGGCCTCTATGGAAGTGAAACTTGGATTATTAGTGCAGCAGAAAAGAGGAGAATTGAAGCGTTTGAAATGTGGTGTTACAGGAGAATCATGAAGATCAGGTGGGTAGATAGGGTCACAAATGAAGAGGTATTAAGACGAGTGGGAGAGGAGAGATGTTTCTGGCGACTGCTAAAGAAGAGAAGAGACAGGTTGGTAGGACACATAATAAGACACCCAGGAATAGCAAGCGTAGTTATGGAAGGAAGGGTCGAGGACAAGAACTGTAGGGATAGACCAAGGTTAGAATATGTTAAACAGATTGCCTAGGACGTAGGGTGTGGTAGCTATGTAGAGATGAAACGATTAGCTCAGGACAGGGAGGCATGGAGAGCTACATCAATCCAGTCAAAAGACTGAAGACTCAAACAACAACAAATCGGTCACTGCTTCATTCAAACACGCCTTATGTTTTTCTTTACTTATACTCTGTACTCTGCAAATGGCGAAAGTGGAAAGGGGCCTTTAAAGGCGAACTGTACTTAAAGCTGGATGGACAAGAAGCACAATGCGGGAGGTAGCATTAACTGACTGTCGATACAGTAATTATTGTAACAGTTTTAACAGATTTACCAGTTTATTATTTAATGAAGTTTAGTAGAGTAGCTAAAGTCTGTTCGCCGAGTCGAGATAATGCAGGTAAATACTTGCACGTGGTCACTTGACTGCTTGGACAGGGAAACTCGCCCAGTTCAAGTCATCGGTTCTGCCGTACAGGGGTAGCCAAGAAGCTCCGAGATCATTAGTCATGCCGTAGCCCAAGAAAAGGCAAGACTTGCTGCACTTAGCGCTGTGTTGGACTGTTTACTGTTGCCTGTCATAGACAATTAATTAAATAAATAAATATATAAACGAGCAATAAATAAACCGCGCTGTAGAATGTAACTGATAAGTCAGCCCGTTTCACATGTAGGCTATACACAGCACTGAAGTTGGCGTACATTCAACAGGCACAGCTCTATGCGCCCCTTGCGGGCAGCCCTGCAATCACGTGTACAACTGTGTTTACTTCCACTATCTCAACTCGGCGAACAGACTTTTCATAACAAGAGTTTAGTGCTATCAGGTCGGTCAACCGACTGAAAAGCACTAAACTCCTGTTTACTAAGGCAACACTGAAAAAATTGCTTCAAACCCCACAATACAGACTTTAGATGTCAATGATCTATCGTTGGTATGGACTTCGTTACGGTATATAACCACCACCACCCCGAATCTAATATCAAGTTTATTAAGATTGTTAGAGATAGAAAATTTTATATAGTTTGACCAGTTACAGTAGGTCGCCCAACCTGGGGCAGAGCAGTTACAATATTTAGGACTAGAAATAGACAGTCCAGGCATGCGTACAGCCGAACTCCTCGTTCCCCGTCACAGTGTTGGGCTGACTTCTCCTGGCGCGCAGACAATACCTGTGTCGTTATGGTGGTAGCTTCCGGTAAAGTTTAAAACACAGCTCCTGCTTTACAAGAAGAAGTATTGGTGCACGGCGTAAGTCTATGAATTCGAGGATACTTCCTAATAAGAAAAAATATCATCTTAACGCCCAATTTATGAATATTTGAGAATTATGAGAACCAATACCATGGATGAAATGATTAAATTGGATTTCAAACTCATCCTTAAATGAAATACAATCTACAGAAAAGGAATCTGTTGACATTAAGTTTAGATTTAGGTACTAGGAAGTCATCATTGAAAGCCTTTGTCTGGAGCGTGGCACTCTATGGAAGTGAAACTTGGAGTGTTGGAGCAGCAGACAAGAGGAGAATTGAAGCTTTTGAAATGTGGAGTTACAGGCGAATGATGAAGATGAGATGGGTAGATATAGTTACAAATGAAGAGGTATTAAGACGATTTTAAGACGATTAGGAGAGGAGAGATGTTTCTGGCGACTGCTATTGTAAGACATTCAAGAATTGCCAACTTAGTTATGGAAGGAAGGGTCGAGAATAAGAACTGTAGAGGTAGACCAAGGTTAGAATATGTTAAACTGATTTCCTTAGATGTAGGGTGTAGTAGCTACTGTATGTAGATATTGAACCCTTATTAATCTATCGATGAATAAGTATTAATGATTTTATTATTATTATTACTGATGCCCAGGCAGTACATGTTGAAATTGACAAAGGGGGAGCCAAGGTAGTGTGTTGCAATGATTACAACAGAAGCAAGCTTGGTAGTTATTCCTGAAGACGACCGGTTAAGCCGAGTTCAAGGACAAATTTTGTAACAGCGCGCACCCAAATTGGAGTCATTGAGGGAGTTTCAACCGACCCAGGATTGAATCACCCAATCAGAAAAGACCACGCCAAAGCCACGCGGCAATTTGCTTACCCTGGAAAAACGCGCGAAAAAGTATATCTAATGAACCGCCGATCCGAATTATTTCCGCAATAGTGCACTGAGACGTTTGGATAAAATGATGAAGATTGATACTAGTCCCAAGTTTGTGAGATGAAAACTCAAGATTATTTTTACTAATTCTCCCCACTCTACCTCATTCTGTCAGTTTCCGATAAATTGATCGGTGAGAAGCTGTTTCGAGGACAACTTTATTGAGCTCTGGTGAGCAAGGTTCACGTCACTCTGCGTCACGATTTTCAAACGCTAATGAGCGTACTTTACTAACATTTCACTTTGTGCTCAGGTGAGCAATGTTCACGTATTGCAGTGGAGATCTCTAGGCGAGATAAGGACTGCAAGATAGACATGTTTAAGACTTGTTTTCAAGCCAGTGGCGATGAGTTTGAAGTGTGTAATTTTATGTAAATTTGTGTATCATATTTTTGAGTGATATTTGTGCGTGTGTTAAGCAAATGCTAAGATAGGGCAAGTCTACGATCAGTAATCGCATTAGGACATATTCGTGAGTGAAAGTAGTAGCTCACAGCGATTATAGCTAGGCAATATTATTAACATTGAACATTTCTGTCCAAGAAGCTACGCCAAGATGTCCGACGTCTGGTCATGTGATGGATTGATGTGCATCGCTTCTACAACGACGTCGATGATGGAGGGCTAAATTTCCCGTAGGGAAATGCACCGGGACGGAGGTTAATGTTCTGCAAGCTGAAGCGGTGATGTACAAAAATTGATTTACTCAATATGTAGTTAGATAAGGCGCGGGAACATTGTAAATAGTTCATTCTTTTTCTTGTGTTTAGATTTATTTTTTGTGCTGACACTATCATCTTTAAATGTACGTTGGCACGTGGCCAAATTTGTTTGTTGTATATTTTTCTTTGGAGTCATATTTAGTGTACACAGCGCGTGTATTTGATTTTATCCATGCGAATGCGAAACTCGTTACATTCGATAAGTGGCGCTTTATTAAAGTTCATTTTTTTTGTTATAGGAAAGGGAGGTAATTATTGTAAGATGTTTTTATGAACAGGTTATTACTCATACTAGGGTTGCCGAGCGCATTAGCATTTTTTGAGTCCTTTTCAGGTTTGTTAGTCACGGACTAGAACGGAAGCGCAAACTGGTGGAAAAATATCTATGTCATTTATTTCAGGTTTCTGTCAAACCAATACGTGTGATTCTGTGTGTGTTCATGTGTCAGGTGTGTGTATAGATTCTTCGTGATGAGGGGTAGGCGGTGCTACCGCCCTCATATTGTTGTTGTTGTTGTATTTTGATGGAAAGGCAGAGCGCTCCTCAGAGGCTACTGTACCTTGTCCAGTGTTGATTCTTGGATTTCCTAGGGGAAATGCTGAGATATTTTATTCTGACACACACACGTATATTGTGCTTTGGGAGCACGCTTCTTCGAGACTCGAACCCGTGCCACGGGAGGTCGAGGTTATTGACACGTGGGTTGACAGATGTGCAGATTTCCACTTAGCGCCCGTCTAGGTTCGGTGACTCTGTGTTAGGCAGTCCAGTTGACCGACTGACCCCTATAAGCCATCATTAGCGAACCTGTTCTTTTGTGATGGTCATTGGACCGTAACTAATTGGGGAGTTCGCCATGTCTGTTACGAATTATCGTATATGGTATGAATGGAATATTGTTTTAATGATGTAAATGTTGGCTTTGAGCCTAGTGATTTTCTATGACTCATGTCATGTTAGTTTGTCTGTTGTGACACCTGTGTGGTGTAGTTGTATTTACTTGTAAAAATGACAGGCGGTCGTATGTGTATTTCTTTTGTTGGTCACGTGTTAATTTACTTGTGTTGATTTTTAAAAGTCCTAATTTTACGCATTAATGTTTTTGCTACGGCAGTTCTTGATTCCAATTTCAAGCGGAAAATATTTGTTGTTTATTTAGTATAGTAAGTGTCGGTTTAGTTTAAGTAGTGTATAGTTGGTTCCCCGCGTCTGTCTAGCTCTAAACAATGCAGATTCGTCCTTTGAAGGTTTACCGGATGGTGACGAATCTCGCATTTATTTGTACTCATCGTTAAGCATGTAGAACAGCCGCACACGTATACAATGTCATTGAAGTACTTGGGACATTTGGTCCAATTTATAATCTCTCCTGAGATTAAGCCTAGTTATGGCAAGTAATTTATTCAGTTGGGAGTCATTTGGGAGATTTGTTTTGTTTATTTATTTTTTACTTGTAAATAGTTGATCTGTTATTAAATTCATTTGTTATAACCCTGGTATTCACTTCTTCATGCATGTTATATTGTTATGTTACCCTGCATGTTAATGAAGCGCTTTAACAACAACTTACGAAATGGACTGTTACCCCCCCCCCCCCCCCCCCCCCCCGAAACTGAGTCTCATAAGCTTCTTTGCAAGGGTTCAATATGAAACGATTATCTGGGGACAGGGAAGCAAGGAGACCTGTATCAAACAAGTCAAATGACTAAAGACTCAAACTACAACAACATGAAATAAATACAAACTGGTTTTCACCAGCTCCCCGCTTCACTGGCGACGGTGACTCTAAACCCTTAACGGTCAAACTGAGGTCACGCGCACCCTGGCGAATTTTGTTTTTAAAAACAAATAGATAGCACGGGAATCGTAGCCTTGCCCTTGGATGTAAATTAAGTTGGTAGTGCTGTGGAGCCAAGGTATAAGTGGCAGCTCTATTGTTTCAGTACGTTTCAATCATAATGATGATCGTGTGTTCTCCGGAGAGGTCGAGTGCAGGTCTTTCTAGTGGACGCCCGTGGGCGAACTGCACGTCGTAATGAGGATGAAGTAAGAATGAACACGTCACATACACCCAGTCCCCGAGCAATGGGAATTAACCCCAGGAGATTGAAATCCCTGATGGCTCGGCCGGGAATCGACCCCGGGGCACTTCGGGCCAAAGCCTAGCGCGCTAACCATTTAGCCTCGGAGCCAGACGTTTCAATCATTAGGAAGTTGGATCGAATTCGGGGTACGTCAGACACCAGTGTGACTCTTCTCGAGGTATCATCGGTTAACAATAATACATTATGCAACGAGCCTATAATGGCAATAATTAAGACACGAGTATGTTTATAAAACGAGCGTATGCAAGTTTTATAATTTCCATACGAGTGTCTTAATTACCATTATAGGCGAGTTGCATACGACTGTTTATTTTCGACGAATATTATAACTATTTTATTTTCGAACATAAATATTCATAAATGTCTGTCGAGATTTCGCCAGTTTTATGTACTGAACAGAGCGCATGAGACGCAGGGAATGCCTTGTATTTGACCATGGCCTCGTCGATTACCCTACTATGACACTAGGCCAGGCAGTGATATTTAAATTAGAAGGCCGTGGAATACAGCGCATCTAGTTGGTCATACAACTGTTTCTTGAGCTCTGATTGGTGGGAGGAACTGTTTCATAATGAAAAATAGTGTTATAATGAGCCCCATTAAAGTACAGTTTTCTGACATATAATAGTCAGGGACGAACATAAAGATATTTTGAAGGTTGATCCCCTAAGTCCACAATGGGAGTCACTCGCTCGTAAGCAGGGGTGTTTTTTTTTGCCCCTGGTCAAGGATCAGAAGACAATACTAATGTGTTCGTCTTGCCAGCGAGCTATATGAAATGAACATCGGGCTGTGTTTTGCTTAGACTGGAGTGAAATAACAATCAAATGTTATCATACCTGGAACAAAATGTTATATCCCACATTGTTACCTATACTGTACTTGGCCGGTGGGGGATCCGTGTTGGTAGATTTACTGGCACGTTAAATAACCCTGTCGGGGCAAATTTCCGGCACCCCTGAGTCTCTACAAGTCTTAATACATGTATTTAAAAGGAACGTAAAACCACTGGCGATTATTAGCATAGTGCATACAAGTAAATGGTTTCCTGGTGAAGAGAGTAAAAAAACAACTAAATACGTTCATTATTCTCCATTTAATAAAATAATTCATTCAGCTTTACAATTTATTATCGTAGTAGGGCCATCAGTCCTTAAGAGCATTGTAAAATTACTCAAAAAATTATGAATGAAAATCTGAAAATATCCGGGAACTTATTTTCCAATATGTTAAAAATGTGTGGTATAGAATTCAGTAAAATATTAGGAGTTAGTTAGTCGGCCCCGTGGTGTTGGGGTAGTGCGCCTGCCTCTCCCCCGGAGGCCCCGGGTTCGATATCTGGCTCCGTCAGAGATTTTAAAACTGACGTGAGGGTTGGAACGGGGTGCACTCAGCCTCGTGAGGACAATTGAGTAGCTGTCTGACAGTGAGGCAGCGCCCCGATCACAAAAACCAAGATAAATGGCCGAGGGGACCCAATGCGCTGATCACGCGTCACCCCAATATCTGTAGGCCAAATGGCTGGGCAGCGGTCGCTTGGTCGGTCTAGGTCCTTCACGGGCTGTATAGTGCCAGGGGTTGACTATTAAGAGTTAGACCCCGGCGAGACATTCAAGTTTCATTTAAGGAAGTGTGGGCCGATAACCTAGATCATCATAAGGAAGTGTATCCGTTGAAGGCTAAGGATGGTGTTCCTTGGTTACTCAGATGGACACATTATGTGATGCCTCTGACTATGTATTTGCCATGATTATGTACGTATATTGATAATTACATATAATTAATTAAGTATAGAGGAGATGTAGTGACTGTTTAAAGTGCCTTTATTCCGTCAAGAAATGTAATTCTGGTTTGAGGGCTTTGATTTTCAACTCAGCCATCTTGGAAGTGGTTTTCCGTGGTTTTCCTCTTCTACACCAGGCAAATATCGGGATGGTTCTTAACTTATGGCCACGACAGCCTCCTTCGCAATCCTTACCTGAATTACAAATACAATAATACACCGGCTATCATCCAAAATTCTGCAGACAACGAAGTAGGCTGACTGATCACGATGCCCAAGCCTCTCAAATGAAACAATTACAACTACAATTTAGACTCTGTGGCCTAGGCGACAGCACACCGGCTTCTCAAAGCTGGGTCCGTGGTTCAAATCCCGGTCACTCCATGTGTGATTTGTGCTGGACAAAGCGGATACTCCGGTTTTCCCTGTCGCAGTTTTATTCCAGCAACACTCTCAACTATAATTTTATTTTATCTGTAATTCATTTAATCATTGCCCCAGGGGAGTGCGACAGGTTTCGGCAGCTAGCACAGTTCATATCATCGCCACTAGATGGTGGCTTCATTCATTTCAGTCCCTGACCCGGTCGGTCGACTGGAAGTAGGCTGTGGATTTTCATACAACTACAAAGTCCCTTCAGTGGCAGGAATATTTTTAGTATGTTGATAATTTAGGAATCAAGAGACTTTTTGTTACTAAGTTGGTAACACTGGACATCTGGCAGTGAAAGACAGGTGAGTGCCTGACCACACACAGTAATGGACTCTTTGAGCAACGAGGCGGCGTACATGAAAGCTACCGGATGGCACGCGTCACTGATCCTGGCAAAAGTCGCGTTAAATCATCAGGCTGCTTAACGTTGCGAGTGACGTGCAACAAACTGCCAGGATCTCTCAGTGGAGGGGAACTGCTATTGGCTAGTGCTATGATCAGCGTTTCACAGGAGGGGAGGGAAAGTTAATGGTCCATGATGCTGGTTGGCAAAAATCTACCTTATATGAACATTATCGCTGGACTATGGCAATGTTTATAAATGGTATAGTGATAACTTTGAAGACATTTTTCAGTGTTGCCATATTGACAATTATTAATATCTCAACTTTCAGTTGGTCAACACAATATGCATCACAATTACTGGGGCGTGCGGAAAAATACCATACCGTATATAATACGGAGAGTCCCGATAACTCGGCACTTGATAACCCGGCAATCCGGATAACTTAGCCACACTCTGGCAGGGCAAGAAGAGTTCCTGGATGAGCAGAAGCCGATGAAAATCACGTTGAAGAGTGGTTCCAGAATGATACCGAGCAAGATATTATGTCCGATGAAGAAATTCTGGCTGCTGTTAAATTTAATGATACAAGATGCCGAAAAATGATGAAGACGTTGACGTTGAGGACTCCACCGTACAAGCTCCTAAAATATCACATAAAGGCTGTCAAAACCACCCTTCAGTATTTTGAACAAAAAAGTGAGTCGGTAATGGACTTACTGTTCCTTTGTCATCTTCGTGATGAGGAACCAAAACACAGAGTGCAGTGCGGAAGACAACAGGACAATACGCATTTCTTTAAATAGTAGCCGGTTTTTGCAGTCGAGTTGTTAGTTTTCATTATAGACAGCTTTACGCCTCCATGAAGTATTTTTCTGAGGTCTGTCTTATCAGGTAATTTACTGTACACTGTGTATTCACTAATTTTCATTGTCATTTTCTAAAGGCTCTATACCTTCATAAAATACGTACTTTTTATTTATTTAAGTGTATTTGAGCAGTATATTCTCTGTTGTATCCTCAAGCAAACAATACATACAAGTAATGTAGTGTATTTTCTCAGGAAACACTCGTAATTATTCTTTTTGAACACCATTCCCAATAACCCGGTATTTTCAAAAACTCAGGCAGCCTTTGGTCCACATTAGGCCGAGTTTTGGGGACTCTACTGTAATATACAGGGTATGCATCCTTCCAGGTTGACCAACCGGCTTCTTGGTCACTGGCAAAAGTGGAAGACCAAGGCACCATGGTTGTGGAAGTGAGCAAATATCTGCAAGAACGTGGAGGGACGGAGAGAGACTGAAAATACCGGACATCTCTCCCGGGAAGATGCTTCAGCAAATGAGGTTCCAGGACAAACCACCAAGAAAGAAGACAGGTGCCCTCTGGACACAGGGGAGATGGGAACAACACAGCCAGAGCATGCGTAACTACTGGGCAAACATCAAAGCCCACTCCAAATGTAATAGTTGAATGTCGTATTCCTTAGATGGCCTGTACGAAACAAGTAGGAGTCCACGCGGCACGACCTTCTTTGGATGAGATGATGGGGCAACATAGCGGCGAGCAAGAGGGGTAATAATCTCAAACAAGAACTTCGTTGGCAGCAAGGTCTCATGCCTTGCATTTCGGGCCTTTGGCCCGATTGTGTGGTGATGTTGGAAAATTATAAAATGTTATTCTAGGCAATGCTGATACCATCACGTGGTTATGAAAGCCAGACGTCCTCGGAAATGGAAAATATATTACAGCTGTAAATACATTATTTAACTTATTGAAAAGGTGAAAACGGGTTATTATAGATAATTTTCCGTAGAATTCAATGAGACGATCAGTTGAATTTTTACGAATTATTATATACATTTGGGCCCCATTTTTTCAAAAACCAAAAGCATTTAATAACATCAAAACGGTGAGAGATATCAAAATATGATAGGGGATAAAAGAGTTCCTAATCACTGAGATCTTACTCCTGTGCATTGAAGTTGTTTCGATACCACCAACCGTTTCCGAGACATATCGATTCAAAAAAAAAGGATGATAATCAGGGCCCCAAAAAAAGGTCCGGCCCAGCACCGATTTTAACGCCCAATAACAGGGTTCCTCACAAGCTCTAACTCTTTCCCCGTACCAAATTTCAGCTCGATATCTTGAAAATTGCGACCTGTACTTAGATAAACGCAAAAAGGTCACGCACATACGTACATTTTCAGGGCCCTCAAAAAGACAACGGTGAGAGATATCTAAAAATCGTTATGGGTAAAGAAATTGCATACCGCGGAGATCTTACACCTGTGTATTTAACATTTTTCGATACGAACAACAGTCCCTGGGATATATCGATTCCAAAAAATAAAAAAATAATATCGGGGCCCCAGGAAGAGGTCAGGCTTTGCACCGATTTTAACGCTCAACAATGTAGTTCCTCACAGGCCGCATCCCTTTCGCAGTGCCAAATTTCAGGTCGATATCGTGAAAATTGCGACCTGTACTTTGCTAAACGCAAAAACGTCACGCACATACAGTACGTGCATATTCAGGGACCCAAGAAAGAAAACGGTGGGAGATATCAGAAAATCGTTATGAGTAGAAAAGTTGCATACCGCGGAGATCTTACACCGGTACTGTGACCGATCCAGTCAGGGTCAATTACCAGCCCCGGATGACGGAAGATGAAGGAACTCGGAGAGTCAGTATGACGTCATGGCATGACGCGGCGAGAGCAGGGGAATGCTCCAGAAGGTTCCAACCCCTCCCACTTTCTTTTTCTCGAAGAAGGACGGAGTTCCGGAATGTTTAGTATGTGAATCAGCAGTATGTGAGTTAGCAGTATGTGAGTCAGTAGTGCGTGGACGAGAATGTCACACAGCGGAGCACGGAAGATTAGCCCATGTCATGTAGACAGTGATTTTACATCGGGAACTTGAATGGTTTTTGTGAGTAACCAGCAGGCCATGAAGCCTGAAACTAGCGTGCATATATTGCCAGTGAGTTTTTTTTACAGTGAAGTATGTCAGTTTGTTTGTCGAACAGTGTGAATTTCAAGGCGATATCGGACTTGCTAGTATGTGAGGAAACAGTTAGAACTGATAAAGGAAGTCAGTTTATGCCGACAATTTATGTTCATTAAATATTGATACCAGGAGGTGTTTAAAATTACGAGTATCAGGGGAAGAACTATATAACGATAGTCGAGGCGAAACATTATCGCGAGGCCCTATATTTTAACTGGCATCCATTCGGAAATAGCATAGCAGTACGGCGTTTTAAGACACGTAGTGAAAACGCAGTAAGGGAGGCCACATCTACTTTAAGCTTGGGTTGGAAGACTACGGGCCGCAGGCAACTTGATATGTCGGTCAAGGCCAGCTCGAAATAGCTCCTCGTGGAAGGAAGTGTGTCACCGGGCTAAAGGAAGTGAAAACATATAACTCAAGTGAACCAGGAACTAGACGCTTTAGTGTGCGAGCAGGAATGTGCTCTGATATAGTGAGGTGTAATATTGCCGCATGGCAGCATGAACTTAATAGCCATGGACTCATATATTCCGGGCATCAACATGCATATTAACACGCGAATTATGCTGCACTGAACTGCTAAGGGGCCATAATGGGATGAACGGTCTCAACGAAGTGGACGAGTGGACCATGGTTGGGACGTCGATCCACGGCGCTGATGAAGGTGACGGGGGACAACCTGTGGGCAGACATGGGCGTCGCCAGGAGATCGGGAGTTGCCAGAGGCGGATACCTCTACCAGTACGCTGGGAGACCACATCGCGGGGACGCTGGAGGGACGCCGCCGCCCTGACGCCGCAGACGACGATGACGACGCCGACGCCATGGATTTCCGAGGACGCCAGATATAAAGTAAGACGTTTCCTTTCCATCCTTGTTCATCAGAAAGAAGAGAACTTCTACCTCGAATAGCCATGCAATGAAATAACCTGAGATCGTGTAACTTAACGCCCTTTATAATAATTTATTCCAGATTGAATAAGAGCATCATTTTTTTTCTTTTCATAGGGTCGCGCAGATGTTTTTTTGTCTTTCTTCTCGGGTCATTTGACCTATATAAATTTACAGCATCAATGGTAGGAGTAAGACATGTATTTATTCTCTGAGTCATAATAATAATAATAATAATTTGAAATTGGGTAACCATAATAAGAGATGCCCATTTTGCTGGGAGATCCTAGCACGTCGATTTCAGAGGTCATTATTCGAATTCTACTCTGAAAGGTTTGTCACGGAATGAACAGATTTTTATAGCAATGAATATGGTTGAAGATTGCCGGATAAGGTTCCTTGGATAGGATGCCATATTATCATACGACCTCGTGGTCCCGATAAAGTTGATACGCTCTGTTAGTGTGGGTTCTTGAGACATGCTGATAATGCTTGATTTATTTTGTAATGATGTTGTGTAAAGTTTATGTGATAATTATGTGGTAATTAGATATGGTATTTTTCCGTCAAAATGTGACGAGATTATTCACGGGGCGACGGATGCCCGTTGAATTGTAGTTGTAAGGACAGGGTCCTCTTGACGAACGTGCCACGTTCATTGATGAATTGTATTGAATAGCGCAGGGGTGTAATTGATGGTGCGCTCGACAGTCAGGTTGTTTGGATCTTCACACAGAGTGTTCGGCGGAAGGGTTACGATTAAATGTTTGTTATGAGTATGAAATACGCTAGGGCGCCTTATTGCGAGGTTCTTCACCTTTCATAAACATTTGACAATGCTATAATTTAATTACAAGGACAAATATGACCATGCGGATCAAGGTTGTTGGAAAGAGGAAGATAAAGTAATAATAATAATAAGAATTAGTAGTGTAAATATGTAAGCACAATCTGGGTGTGTTAATAATTTATGATAGGTTATAATTAATTGTTGAAATGTCATCTTATGTGAAGCTGAGTCGATGTTTGAGTGCTATTTGATGTAACATGATGCTCTTTAATTATTCATTTGCAGTTCGATAGAGGAGATCCGTCCATTACTGTATAAGGGTAGACAGTTGTAATTTACGTAGACATTCGATATTTTCTTAGAGTTTTTTTGCCGCAGGTGAACTTTATGTTGATTGGCTAGTGATGTTTACATGCGTGTGCACCGATAAATTATGTTTAATTTAGCTTTTTGAAAGACGATCTCCCTGTCGGAACTTTAAGAGAGGACACCCACGAGTTTGAATAAGCGTAATTTTCTTTTCTTTGTTTAGGGACTATGAACTTTATTTCTTTTCCGGACTTTGTCCCACCATAACATTATACTCGTGCGTGATAGGCAGGTTGTATATTTATTTATCCTTTGGCCAATAAAGGAGCAGATGTGATTTTACGAGGGCTTTTACTTTCTTTTCTGTTTGTCAATTCAAGTTAGGGTTTTGCTTGTGAATCCTGGTTCAGTCTATTTACCATCCCAACCCGTAAACGACCCGAGACCCTTTGTCTCTAGCTCACTGGAGCTTTTCATAGTCTTGTCTGGATGAACCAAGATTCATGCCCTAATTTTTTTTTGTACCCACTCCCTTGGCTGTTTCTTCTAATGGGGCCGGGGTGCTAGCCGGGTGATCGCCTGTCCCATTGGAGAAACGGGCACAGTACATTTAACGTTTTTCGATACGACCAACCGCTTCCGAGTGATGAAATGAAAATGAAAATCCACATCCTGCTTCCAGTCTCCGACCGGGTCAGGAATGGAATGAATGAAGCCCCCAACTAGCGGCGAGGATATGAACTGTGCCGGCTGCCGAGGCCTGACGCACTCCTCTGGGGCAATGATTAAATGAATGACAGATGAAATGAAATGATAGTGGAGAGTGTTGTTGGAATGAAATTTTGACAGGGAAAACCGGAGTACCCGGAGAAAAACCTGTCTGCCTCCGTTTTGTCCAGCACAGATCTCACATGGAGTGACCGGGATTTGAACCACGGACCCAGCGGTGAGAGGCTGGCGTGCTGCCGCCTAAGCCACGGAGGCTTCCGCTTCCGAGTGATATCGATTCCAAAAAACAGGATGCAATTCAGGGCCCGAAAGAAAGGTCCGGCCCTGCACCAATTTTAACGCCCAACAATAGGGTTCCTCACAGTCCGTAAACCTTTTGCCGTACCAAATTTCACGTCAATATCTCGAAAATTGCGACCTGTACTTTGCTAAACGCAAAGACGTCACGCACATACGTGCATTTTCAGGGCCCCAAAACAAGAAAACGGTGAGTGATATAGAAAATCGTTAGGAGTAAAAAGTTGCATACCGCGGAGATCTTACACCTGTATATTTAACGTTTTCGATACGACCAACCGTTTCCGAGATATATCGATTCCAAAAAAAGTTCGAAATTCAGCCCCCCCCCCCAAAAAAAAAAGATCCGGCCCTGCACCGTTTTTAACGCCCGACAACAGGTTTCCTCACAGTGTCTAACTCTTTCATCGCACCAAATTTCAGTTCGATATCTTGAAAATTGCGACCTGTACTTCGCTAAACCCAAATATGTCACGCACAATGGACATCTTCAGGGCCCCAAAAAAAGAAAACGTTGAAATATATCAAAAAATTGTTATGAGTACAAAAGTTGCATACCGCGGAGATCTTACACCTGTACATTAAACGTTTTTCGATACGACCAGCCGTTTCCGAGATATATTGATTCCAAAAAAAAGGGATGAAATTAAGGGCCCCCCCAAAAAAGGTCCGGCCCTGCACCGATTTAAACGCCCAACAATAGGGTTCCTCACAGGCCCTAACTCTTTCACCGTACCAAATTTCAACTTGATATCTTGAAAATTGCGACCTGTACTTTGCTAAACGCAAAAACGTCACGCATATACATACATACAGACTTCTTTTTAAAAATACCACGGCTATATGAAAGCTTATAGGATCTAGATCCGGCTTTCATAACATATAATTGTTTTCAGGTCAATGTAATGTTGAGAACATTTCTTATCAGACAAAGTAGCAAAAACGTAAATTTAAGCGATTTCTTCAATAATTGTGCCAAACGTTGAAGGTCCCGGAAAGGTTTCAAATTGCAAGTCATGGAGAGCTCTATCCAAGTAACAAATTTTGAAAATCACTTCCGGCCTAAATGCAGTTGCGGAAAATCAGCCTAGTTTTCTTATCTTATTTAAATAGTTCTTTCTTCAATGTGTTCCTTGGTTCAATACCCTCAGGCGTTTTTTTGATATTTTGAAAAATCACACCGTAAGTAGTAATAAGGACTGCATTGACAAGCAAACTGCTTCTAATCGAACGGATAATGTTGAGTTTAATTGACTCAAGCTAGCGCTTTTAGTGGCAGAGAAGGCAAACTGCTAATCTAATCGACCAGATATGCTTGAGTTTCCGGTGAACAATCAACTGTCTACCGCGTTTCATCAGACTGGCACCTCGTAAGAAAAGTTTAGTGTGTCCTTTACGTTTGCAAAAGTACAAGAAACAACGAAAATTAATTACAAACGCACCAAAAAGGGAATAGTGTTCATGAAATATCTAGTTTATGACATTTAAAGATGATTTCAACATTCAGTTGTTTGCCTGAGGTGCTAGAACTGTGGATGTTTTCACACGTCCCAGTAATTGGTTATTACTTATTATATTGTGATAACCAACTGAAAAGAAGCGAAATCAAATGTTTGCAAACTTCCCGTGCGCATGCGCGCTCCGTAAGGCTCTCGTAGTGTTACACAACCAAAATATAAACGACTATAAGGTTACCACGTACAAAATAATGTTGGAGGTGGGAGTGGGACTCGCCGTACGTTGCAGCTTTACAGCTTCCCCCTCCATACACTTCGCACTACAAATCCACGTTGCACAGGGTCCAACTACAAGGAATCCAGTAGCAGCGAGAAAGAGAGAGAGACACATCCCCTTACTGACACACATGCACGAAAGAAAGACCAGCAGTGGACAGACAAAAGAGATAGAAACGCTGTCCCCTACTCTGGCTAGCATGCGCACTGAAACATTATTTTGTACGTGGTACCCCTATAGTTTTAACCTAGCCTAATTCCTTGTAGCATTCTAGGTTCAGTATTTAGGTTAGACTTCGAAAACAATGTATCTAACACGATAAAAAAAATCTTAAATCTTATAAAAAATTCCAGACAGCTTCGGTGGCGTAGTTGGTAGCATGCTGCGCATCTATGCCCAAGTCGCGGGTTCAAACCCGGCCAAAGTCGTAGGATTTTTTAAAAGCGTGAAAAATCCCTCAGTATGTCTTCTTTCGGAGGGGAAGTAAGCCGGCGGTCCCATGTCATAGAGTTATGGCATGCAAAAGAACCTTCCACTAACTACACTTGTGTGAAGCCAAAATGTTTAGGTTTGAACGTTCGCTGCCAGGTGCTGACTGAGATGGAATCTAGTAGCCCAGTCCGCAAGCTGGGTGTTGTGGATGGTTACATTTGGTAGCAAAAGTAGGAACTACTTAAAATTATCGTTTGCAGTCCTTCCTTGAATTAAAACAGATTACACACACTAATACAGCCATCACAATTAACACCGGTTATCAGACAGATTCTACACTCGCCCAAAGTTGTCGCAGCCCCTAAACTAAGGAACTAACCAACCAACCAAAATATATCTAGTGGGTAATGTGATTTACGTTTGTTCGTACACATCAAGCAGTATTGAGTAGTGGAAAATTTTGAGATTTTTGAAATTTTTGGAGTCAAGATAAAATTCACCATTTGTGGCAGGTGACACAATAGGCGTATTTGATCCTTCTAATGAATCTCCGAAATGTTAATTACTAATGACCTCACTGTTGCACCCCTTAATACAACAATCATCATCAAATCCATCAAACGGGTCCTGTGTCATAGGCATGCTCGTTAAATCGTGCACAACGGCCGCGAGGGCAGCTGCAGCATGTCCGGAGATCGCAGGTTCAAATCCTGGTGCTGATACCAACTATTCTGAGTGTGGTTTATCCTCGGCTTTCTCCACGCTCCTTCTAGGAAAATGCTGGGACAGTACCATTCCTCAAGCTGTGGGGAACCCACAGCATCCCTGTCCCCAATACAGTTACTGTTAGTTGTAACTCTTCAGTCGGTCAACACGGATTTGCCCAATGACTGGATGGGTTACAATGTATACAATAACTAATATGAATAACAAGTAAATAACACTCTCAAAAATTATGATTCGCAGTTTGAATCTCGTTATGTAATGTTAGTTCGTTTTTTACAAGAGTTTGTGAATTACATTCTATTATTCACGTGCATACAATGGAAATCCATTGGAAATGGTAAAAAGCTTTACGTATTTGGGAAGCATACTCACAGAAGATGGTACAATCAAGAAATTGGTAAGAGAATCCAGTGAGTGAGAGGTTTAGTATGGAACCAGGAAGTCCCAGAGAAATGCAAGAAAGTTCTATTCTCATTGTATTATACACCAATTTTGACATATGTAGGAGGTGCTTGGACCACAACAAAATGCGATGAAAGCCGAATCCAAGCAGCCGAGATGAAGTTCCTTACAGGAAAAATTGGGAAGACACGGAGGTATAAAATCAGAAATGTGGACATTAGGGAGAGAACTGGGTTCCCAAAACTGCAAGACAAGATAGAGACCAGTAAGTTGAAGTGGTACAGACATATCATGAGAATGGAAGAATATTGAGTACCAAAATTAATATTTATGGAGAAAATGCCAGGAAGAAGACCACGAGGAAGGTCCAGAAAGAGGTGGATAGATACGGTGAATGAAAGCACAGAGAAAAGAGGAGTAAAAGAAAAAGAAGTATTGAAAGAAGGAAATGAACGGTGGAGGGATAGACAGCTGTGGAGGTCCTTGATTTGCAACCCGACCCAGGGAACCGATAACGGGAAATGAAGAAGAAGTAGATATAAATTAGAACAACACAATATAATATGTAAAATAAACATTTGAGCATGCACTTGAATTCTATCATTCTATCATTCTTATCTTAGCAGTGCCGATGGTTATACAGTTGTTACGCTCTCGCCTGCCAACTCCCGACTGCTAATGTGACATGCCGGAACGCCTCATCCTAAAGATCGTTACACGCGACAACTGTTAACGGAAGTTGTAACTAACTGAGGCTGGAATTATTTAAAAAAAAATATATTGTCTGCCCATCGTTTTCTGTCAACTGTGCACTGAGAGTTCAGTAAATGCCCGGATTTTTAGCCTACTTTCGATTTTTACAAAAAATTAAAGTAGACTTATGAGATCTACACAGGGCCAAAAATTGTGAGTCTGTCTGTGTGTGAGTCTGTGTGTCTGTGTGTGAGTGTGTGTACTCTTAATGTCTGCCCCACCTCCCGCCGCCACCCTTATCAATTCGAACACGGTAAAACCGAATTGAACGAAATTTGGTACAGAGGTAGAACTAGCAAAGGGCACCTCAGTGTCATGTTTTATATCGCCGCCATCTTGACGGAAACGTAATGACGGCCATCCGAATGTTATAAGCTTAAATAAAATTACGATTAACCTAATCTTCCGATCTCTACCAAATTAACCAAAAACATATATTTATATGGCGAGCGTCTTTTGACTAAACTACAAGGTCATCAGCCCTCTAGTTTGCAAATGGCGGCCATGTTTGTGTGCAAATCGATTCCCCCTATCTATTCGAACACAGTGAAACCAAATTGAACGAAATTTGGTATAGAGGTAGCACTAGCAAAGGACACCTCAGTGTCATGTTTTATATCACCGGCATCTTGACGAAAACGTAATGGCGGCAACCCAAATGTTAAAAGCTTGAATCAAATTCAACCTAATCGTCTGATCTCTAATGAATTTTGCAACATTATACCGTTATTTACAAGGTCATCAGCCCAATAGTTTGCAGATAGCGACCATGTATGTATGCAAATCGATTCCCCATATCATTTCAATTACGGTGAACCCGAATTGAATGAATTTTTACAGAGGTAGCACTAGCAAAGGGCACCTCAGTGTCATTTTTAATATCCGTATAGCACGTTGTATTTCAACAAGCTACTACAACTACTACTTTCTTCGGCCTTTCCCAATTAATTGGGGTCGCCGGAGCCAACCAGACTCATTTTGGTTTTGGCCGGGGATTTAAGGCCGGATGCCCTTCCTGACGCCACGTGATTTTTCAGGTGAAAATTCCACCCAGCTGTCACCGGGATTCGAACCCCGGCCGTCCGGGTGACAGACGAGCAGCTAAGCCACTGCGCCATCACGCTCCCCAACAAGCTACTACAACCTACATTCAATTATACTCCTTGAAAAGGACAAAGAGTTATAATAATACCCATGCATTTAGGAGAAAGTAGGCTGTATGTTCTTTACTGAACATCTTGTTTAAATTCTGCCATACACTAGAATTGGGGCCGTACAGTAAATACCTAATTTTACGAAAATATCTTCCATTCAAAGTTTAAATGGAACGCCAATCAATACTTACTCAAATATATCTATTATATACTGTACATGTTTCGATCTGACTTTGAGGTCTTCTTCAGCTCAATTAAGAAGGAATCAATTAAGAATAAAAATAAAATACTATAGATGTACTGTGCCCAAATCCAGTTGCCTAGATTGAAGGGTACAGCCGTGAGCCTAGATTTGAAGGAACAGGCCACGATTCTAAGTTCGGATATGGACGTTTGAATAGCGCGCTCCAAACCTTCTTAGAAGCTGTTCGATGAAATTTACAGCCAAGAAGTGGGTAAGTGACGTAGGAGGAGAGCGTCATAGTCGAGGCTATATGTCACTAAATATTTCCTGTTGAGATGGAAACATGAAACCTATATCAGATTACTGGCAAGAACAAGAGAAGAAGAATGAGCTTTGTTTCAAAGAAATTGATTGAAAAGAAGCCGAGTTATGAGCTGTTTTAGTTCCAGAGTTTTCGCCGCAGTGACCTCGAGCCAGCAAGCGGATGGGGATATAAGGCGAGCCTCGCAGGCAGATGTAGGTTCACTTGATCACAAGCACTCCGTTGACTTGGTCATGCTAGGCTACGTAAGCGCTCTAGCCGCTTGACTATCACCGAACTTCGAACATTGTTATTATCGCCGAGCACATGGTTGCATTTAAACTTGAACTTACAGCACAAGCTGTGGACTTAGAATTTTCGACAGTACATGGTTATTGAAAGTGTTAAACTATTTCGAGTGAGTTTAGAACTTTTCTTCGATTTCCCAGAACTGAAATAATTCTGTGGCACTTGGTAATTTTTACCGCTACAACTTGGACATATGGTAGACTATGTCTACAACTTTTTCTTCAGTCCACATTCACTTATAGCTGGATTATTTATATCCAATAGTTGGACCAGCCAAGATAAGTCGGTAACTTCAAAACCAGTCTTGCATATTAGAATTCGAAAGCCGAATTGGAATATAGGTTTAGCCTTGTGCGATCTAAAAAGTGAGAAGCTTTGCCCAGCCAACTCGACAGAATTTGTAATTGTGCTGAAAAGATTGTAAGAGTATTGGAATACTGATTGTATCACAGTGGGTCTTGGTAATTGTTTCATCATGGATCGCTTAGATCAGACCCCTGTCAACTACATTTCACCTCTTGAAGTTGTCAACATTTTTCTGCAAGGCATTATAATCGCCACTATATGTGCGTAAACAGCTTGTGGGTATAACATGGAAGCTGATACGAGAATATAAGTACGCGTCCTAATGGGACAGACAACAAAAAGACTGAGTAGTCTGGTTCAGTCCAGATTTCTACCGTCAAGACCTACAAGAAGTAAGCTGCAATTTACATTATTTCTATGCGTAGTTTAGTTGGATTTTCTCGTATTTTCTACAGTCTTGCCAACACATTTTTTTTCTATAGTTATCGATATGTTTATTTGATTTTGCAAATATTTTCTTTCGAAACCTGAGCTAGGGCCTGAGTTGATTTTTACTCAGACTTATACGATACGATATTTATGGACGAGCAGAACGAGCATTTATTTTAGTTCGATATTTTTTTCTTATTGCTGTCATTAGCCGTCATAATTTGAGATTTAAGAATTAATCTAAGTTGAGGAATGGATAGTTATCCATCATTATGAAGTCGAGGGTGATATTCCCCGAACAGTTTGATAACTTTAAACCTAGTTTTGAACATAATAATAATAATAATAATAATAATGGGATTTAATAATAATTATTATTTTTCTATTTTTCTGGTATAATAATAATAATAATCCTTTTCTGTTTTATAATTATCATTTTCTGGTTGTATGATTAATACAGTTGACATTTGAAATCATACTCTAAATCGGATATTTGTTAATTCCGAAGGTTAGTGGTTAACACATTCCCACTTATAATGATCAGTTAAATTCAGTGAAATTGTTGCACGTTCGCATTTCAGATTTAAAGCTTTGATAAAGACACGGAAAGAAGTGAAATGAGAAGCTAAGCATGTATAAAGCAGGGTTTTTGCTAGAGTTTATATAAAATAAAATCATTATGACGCAGCGTCTTTCACAACGTATGCTAATATTAACACTGCGTGGAATTTTTGATGGTGAAATTATATTGGATATTGTCGTAAACTCATTGGTGAGGTTTACTGATTTTAGCCTACTTTCGATTTTTGCAAAAAATGAAAGTAGACTTATGAGATCACTACAGGGCCAAAAATTGTGTGTCTGTCTGTGTGTGTGTCTGTCTCTGTGTGTGTGTGTGTGTGTGTGTGAGTGTGTGTACTCTGAATGTCTGTCCCCCTATCAATTCGAACACGGTGAAACCGAATTGAACGAAATTTGGTACAGAGGTAGAACAAGCAAAGGGCACCTCAGTGTCATGTTTTATATCGCCGCCATCTTTACCAAAACTGAATGGCGGCCACTCAAACGTTCAAAACGTAAAATCAATTAATGACTAACCAAATCATCCGATCTCTACCAAATTTGGTAATAACATACCTTCATATAGGACGCGTCTTGTGACCAAACTACAAGGTCATCCGCCGTACCATTTCAGGATGGCGGCCGTGCGAATTATGCAAACTTTATAATCCATATCATGGGACCCACCAGTTCCGATTATCGAGCCGAGAATCGATTTAACTGTTCTAAAGGAAGAGGCACGTTCGAAATTAAAAGTTTAGTGCAGAAGTGATTTTAAAAAGCTGAGCCGTCTCGGTAAGAAGACAAGAAGGCAGCGGTTATCTTGTGCCTGACTTATCTTTCACAAATTTGAGTATTGCATGCAATATAGCGTACTGATACAAAATAAATAAACTTTGTATAAATAATATACTCCACTGATGAAATCGTTAGGTATAAATCATTATTTGTTAACAAGTTCTATGTAAGTCATTTTATATAGATCAATGTTCGTTGGCACAAATGGCTCCGTGGTAAAGCGTTGGTCTATCATTCATATGCCTATGGTTCAAACCCCATCAGTGTTAGGTTTTTGGCTTGAAATTTTACATATTTGTTGCTTTGTAATGACTCAGACGTTTTAAAATTAAGCGTTATATTGTGCATATTACGGTGCAAAACATATATTTAATTAAAAAATAATTCGCCAGCAGATTTGCTCGAGACATCTAGCAGCCAAAAAGGTAACTGCACGCCGGCCTACTTATTAACTTCCAGATTTTATTGAAAAGTTTCTTCTTATGGCCACTAGAATACACTCGCCCTGTTAGGGTTATATTGTTCGATACATCTCCACTAGACTTCACGACTGGTCTACATGGGACTCGATTGATAGTATACCATTGGCATTCCATGCGCATCGAATTTGAAGAATGGCAAGATGATACTACGATAAATTTTTACTTTTTATTTTAAAGGGTTTGTAACAGCCTATTGTGCGTTATTTGAAAATGTTATTTGAAGTAAAGAACAAAACGATTTCACATAGTAACTGGTGCTAGTTCAGGTTATTAAAACTTTTATTTCAGGCAAATAGCAATCGAAAATATCCACATAGTTTGTATACACACGTCTCTGTAGGGACACGGAAAGATTTGTTAATTCAATTAGGGTTGTGAAAGCCATGCACAACCAGACGTGTAAAGACATGCCTCAACTCAAAGTTGGATGTTGCCCACGGCAGGTCGATTATGTAATAATAACAATAATAATAATGTTATTTGTTTTACGTCCCTTTTAACTACTGCTTCTTTCAGATACGACAGGGTGCCGGAATTTTGGCCCGAAGGGGATCTTTAACGTGCCAGTAAATCTACTGACACGGCTCCCTCGCATTTGTGCACCCTCAAATGACAGCTGACTGCGCCAGGATACGAACCTGCAACCTAGGACCCAGCAAGCGAGAACGTTACCGCTGAGCCACGCAGCCAGTCCGGTCGATTATGTCTCCAGATCCATAACATTCTTGAGATACTTCTTATCTATCTTTCTTCAATGATGGTAGTAGGTTTTTTTTCTAGGTTGTGGCGTTTGGTAGAGTTTCTAAGGTATTCAACCAAGAAATGATTCTTTTATACTCTTTGATAATAACAACGAGTTATAACTATACTCATACATTTAGGAGAAAGTAGGCTATATGTTCTTTACTGAACATCTTGTTTGAATCTTCCATTTGTCATAACAAGCAAATGCTTGATTATTTTGTATAATTTTGGAAGATGTCATTGTGTGTGTGCAGATAATTATATGCCATTCTGAGTGCGCAATTTAAGTCGCAGGAATGAGGTTGTGTAAAATTGAGCACCAATCAAATTGTAGGTTGGATGTTTTTGATGTAGTAGGAGAGTCGTTTTTCGCCCAACTTTCGTCGTAATATAACCACAGGTTATTTTGTGAACCATCATTATTAAGTTACTGTTGATCCACGTGTTTGAAAATATTTCTAGTCATGGCTTACCCGGAAAAATTATTATTCTACTAGTTCCTTTCATTCAGGAAAGCTTTACCGTTGTCTAAATGCTGATTTATAATTCTATGATTTGTATCACGTGTCAATCATATGGGCCAATGCTGTTCTTTGAAATTGTTACTTATTAACAACCACTATTATGCTGAAAGGATTTTCAGATCCTATAAAAATAAATACACATTTTCTTTAATAAGTCGATGCTGAACATATTTGACATTTTGTCAGAATCACTTTGATAATTATGATAATGATTTGTTTTATTATAAAACATGTTAAATGATATTTCAAATTTCCTAATTAATGTTAATTTGTTGACTGAATCCATATGGAATGGAAGTTATATTTGGGATAATTAAATTTTTGATTACGTCAAAATTATTTTGACAAACTTTGGATTGAGATCTATGTTTCAATAGATATTTTCTGTTTTTTTTTGAATCCACAAAAATGCTCAAGGTCCATGTAAAACATAGTGTATTTTACTTATTATGAACAACTTTGTATTTTACAAATCCTAATATTACTATTGCCTAAAAAGTGTTAGTCGAAATGCTACGATAATAGTTTTGAGAAATGAACAGTGAAAGAGATTTTCCAACCAGTGATACATTTTCTTATTGATCTTCAACGTGTGAATGCTAAATAATTTTGGGATCAGTATGGACGATTGACTTTGCGCTGATAAAACCCTACCCCTGTACATAATTATTTTGAACGAAGTCAACAGGACTGATATTCTGACCTCTCGTATCAACTTTGTGTTGGCGATATTGTATATTGTGTAAATAATTTATTCCTTTCCAGTCATCTTTTATGCCATTTTTAGCATATTTTCTTCATGTCATATTAAAGTTTTAACAAAATGAGATAATTTTATGGTATGCAATTACCGTTTTCATGAATCTCCTTCTGTCCTTATTGTTGCGTCGAGCCGAAAATCAGTTAAGCATTTTTTGTTGGGTCTTTGCATTCGACTTTAACCCATCTGGCGCCCCGGGATATTTTGATTCTCGTGCTGACTGATTTTTGGTGAAATGCATATGTGGTCGTCCGGACTTCGGTCCAAACGGGCACAGTACGTAAGTCTAATATTTGTTAGATATGAAAATGTTTATGAGATAAATTTGAATTAAAAGAATGTGATAAAATAATAATAACAAAAATGGATATCCCTACAATGTTTTCGTATTCTTCATTTCCAGTTCCCTGGGTCGGGTTGCGAATCAAGGACGTACACAGTTGTCTATCCCTCCACCATTAATTTCCTTCTTTCAATACGTCTTTTATTATACTCCTCTTTTCTCTAAGCTTTCATTCACCGCATCTATCCACCTCTTTCTGGGCCTTCCTCGTTGTCTTCTTCCTGATATTTTCTCCATAAATATTATTTTTGGTACTCTATATTCTTCCATTCGCATCATATGACCGTACCACTTCATCTTACTGTTCTCTATCTTGTCTTGCAGTTTTGGGAAACCAGGTATCTCCATAATGTCCACATTTTTAGCCTACTTTCGATTTTTGCAAAAAATGAAAGTAGACATATGAGATCACTACAGGGCGAAAAAAGTGTGTCTGACTGTGTGTGTGTATGTGTGTGTGTGAGTCATGTGTGGGTGTACTCTGAATGTCTGTCCCCCCCCTATCAATTCGAACACGGTGAGCGCAAATTGAACGAAATTTGGTACAAAGGTAGCACTAGTAAAGGACACCTCAGTGTCATGTTTTATATCGCCGCCATCTTGACGGAAACATAATGGCGGCCACACAAATGTTCAAAGCTTAAATCAAATTACGACTAACCTAATCATCCGATCTCTACCAAATTTTGCAACAACATACCTTTATGGGGGCAGCATCCTTTGACCAAACTAATAGGTCATCAGCCTAATAGTTTCCGGATGGCGGCCATCTTTGTGTGAAAATCGATTGCCCCTATTAATTCGAACACAGTGAAACCGAATGGAATGAAATTTGGTACAGAGGTAATACTAGCAAAGGGCACCCCAGTGTCAAGTTTTATATCGCCACCATCTTGACGGAAACGTAATGGTGGCCACACAAATGTTCAAAGCTTAAATCAAATTACGACTAACCTAATCATCCGATCTCTTCCAAATTTTGCAACAACATATCTTTATGGAGGGAGCATCTTTTGACAAATCTAATAGGTCATTAGCCTAATAGTTTGCGGATGGCGGCCATCTTTGTGTCAAAATCGATTACCCCTATTAATTCAAACACGGTGAAACCGAATGGAATGAAATTTGGTACAGAGGTAGCACTAGCAAAGGGCACCTCAGTGTCATGTTTTATATCACCGCCATCTTGACGGAAAAGTAATGGCGGCCACACAAATGTTCAAAGCTTAAATCAAATTACGACT
Organism: Meconema thalassinum; assembly: GCA_946902985.2. Lineage (NCBI taxonomy): Eukaryota > Metazoa > Arthropoda > Insecta > Orthoptera > Tettigoniidae > Meconema > Meconema thalassinum. Next base: position 2,092,043,963 of record OX336388.2, on the reverse strand, counting down.
AACCTAATCATCCGATCTCTACCAAATTTTGCAACAACATACCTTTATAGAGGAAGCATCCTTTGACAAATCTAATAGGTCATTAGCCTAATAGTTTGCGGATGGCGGCCATCTTTGTGTCAAAATCGATTACCCCTATTAATTCGAACACGGTTAAACCGAATGGAATGAAATTTGTTACAGAGGTAGCACTAGCAAAGGGCACCTCAGTGTCATGTTTTATATCGCCGCCATCTTGACGGAAACGTAATGGCGGCCACACAAATATTCAAAGCTTAAATCAAATTACGATTAACCTAATCATCCGGTCTCTACCAAATTTTGCATCAACATACCATTATGGAGGGAGCATCCTTTGACCAAACTAATACATCATTAGCCTAATATTTTGCGGATGGCGGCTATATTTGTGTGAAAATCGATTCCCCCTATTAATTTGAACTCGGTGAAACCGAATGGAACGAAATTTGGTACAGAGGTAGCACTAGAAAAGGCCACCTCAGTGTCATGTTTTATATCACCGCCATCTTGACGGAAACGTAATCGCGGCCACCCAAATGTTAAAGGCTAAAATGTAATTACGACCAACCTAATAATCTAGTCTCTACCAAATTTTGCAACAACAAATCTTTATGTGGGAAGCATATTCTGACCAAACTGCTAGATCATCAGCCCAATAGTTTGCAGATGGTGGCCAAGTATGTGTGCAAATCGATTCCCCCTATCAATTCAAACACGGTGAAACCGAATTGAACGAACTTTGGTACAGAGGTAGCACTAGCAAAAGGCACCTCAGTGTCATGTTTTATATCTCCGCCATCTTGACGGAAACGGAATGACGGCCACCCAAATGATAAAAGCTTAAATCAAATTATGACCATCCTAATAATTTGATCTCTACCGGATTTTGCAACAACATGCCTTTTTGTGGAAAGCATCTTATGACTGACTACAAGGTCATCAGCCCAATAGTTTGCAAATACCGGCCATATATGTGTGCAAATCCATTCCCCAGATCAATTCAAACACGGTGCACTAGCAAAGGGCACCTCATATTCATGTTTAATATCCATATAGCACGTTGTATTTCAACAAGCTACTACAACCAACATTCAATTATACTCCTTGAAAAGGACAAAGAGTTATAACAATACCCATGCATTTAGGAGAAAGTAGGCTATATGTTCTTTACTGAACATCTTGTTTATTTTATCCCTCCATGTCTTCCCAATTATTCCTCTAAGGAACTTCATCTCGGCTGCTTGGATTCGGCTTTCATCGCATTTTGTTGTGGTCCAAGTACCTGCTGCATATGTCAAAATTGGTGTGTAATACATCGAGAATAGAACTTTCTTGCATTTTTCTGGGACTTCCTTGTTCCATACTAAACCTCTCACACACATATTGGCTTGTTGGATTCTCTTTCCAATTTCTTCATTTACTGTACCATCTTCTGTGAGTATGCTCCCCAAATACTTAAAGCTTTTTAGCATTTCCAATGGATTTCCATGTAATATCAATTGTAAATAAATAAAATATAATAATGGGCTTCACATTAAAATTTTCAAAATACAGTTGGATAAATGAGAAATTTCTATAGTATTTTTTTCTTAATTGATTCCTTCTTAATTGAGCTGAAGAAGTCCTCAATATTAGGTCGAAACATGTGCAATACAGTGTATAATAGATTATATTTTTGTGAGTACTGATTGGTGTATAATTTAACCTTTGAATTCATCTGTCAGTACTGATATCTACAAACATTTGTGCTATCAATGTTTGCATAATAACTTCCATGACACAAACAAAATGACAAGGAATATTCAGTGGAACGTGGCTAATTCAAACTTCTAAATTTCGAAATCTTCTTTAATACGAATGTTTCTCTTGGTCCCTAGCATTTTGTATGCAATCAATGCTAAAAATCGTGGTTAATTCGAATTATATTTGGGATAATTCAACGTTTTTACGTGTAGAAAGCCGATCGGAAGCTAAACAGTTTGGTCAGGAATTCCTGAAAAACGACGTATTATTGGCAAGCGGCCCCTACTCGATTGTTTTGCCTACCTGACTAAAAACACGCCTGTGACACTCCTTCCGAGGTCAAAGCCCAAACCCACCCTCCCGCCATTGTTTTACAACGCTCCACATCTCATAACTCATAACATCCCTACACCTGTCTGGTAGTGCGTACTGTGTAATGCAGTATTATGTGTGGTTTGATTAGAGTTGTGGTTGTTTAGAAGTTTGGTTTTGCCTGTGTTTTAAAGTGTGTGTACAGAGCTAAGATGTCGTCATCAAAGCCTCGCGTTCCGTACAAAACTTTGACTTTGGCGGAGAAAATAGTGGTTTTAAAGAAGTGGAAAAGGGAATAGGCGATTTGCATATTTTGGTTTTAATTTATCATTTGTAACTTTTGAGGTTATTCACGGTACAGTCATTATACAGTACCGTTGTCTGTTAATAAAGGTTCTTGGACGAAAACATGAAAAATTGAATATTTTCTCTACCCTTTTCTTAATTCGAATTAATGGATAATTCGATTTTTTTACTGGTCCCTTGACGTTCGAATTATCCAAATTCCACTGTATTTCTATAAGAATATTTTTGCCACATTTCTCCTAATAACAGGTCGAAATGTAATGTGTAAAAATCACTGTCAAAGAAAAAAAAATAGACAGTTACATCCAGTGTAGGCATAGTTTAATATCCCTTCTGCGTGGGAAAAAGATGCCTTTTAAATATTTTATCTTGCCTCATTCCCTGCGGTGTATGATGAAGTAGTCAAAGTTAAATTCTTTATTTTCTTCAATGAGCATCTCATGAAACATATCGGTTACGCTTCATTAAAAATATTTTTCTCTTTTGCTTTGCAAGTGACTGAGTGGAAGGGAAGAGAACTATGGAGGGCGAGGAGGCAATGCTCTGCGTTGCTGGGCGACGTCTTTGGCGCTGTTTAACGACTTCACGGTGGTCATATTTCTCCTTCGCGGTGGTTCTTTGATAACCTTTGAGAGCTGACTTTACGTTTTGCGTATCCTTCTTTGAAGGAACGTTGCTCTCTTAGAGGCTAAACATTTTAACGGGAAACTGGATCAATTCTTGTAAGTGGGCTCGTTATCTCTGAAGTTTAATGTTCCGGCCCTTTTCATAGTTCTTTTGAAATTATGTGACACGATATAAATGGTTGGCGGATTCAGAGGACTACTCATTGCCACTATTCATGCAACTACTATTTCTTCGTTAAAAGTTTAAGAACATCTCTGTCATCAGTTCTTTGTAGTTATATAGATATTATGCAACACCTGTCTTCTGTAGAAGAGTTCAGTTTTCAACCTTATTAATTAGTTGGACTGTGAGAGATACCTAAGAACAAGTAGTTCCAGGAAGAGCTATATTCCCTATTTCCATATATCCTACCTATGTAAATTGCCTCTATCAACGTACAAAATTTCAGTTTGATTGTTGTAATAGATTCGTAGATATTAAGAATCGTCTAAATATTTCGGATGGTCGCCATGTTGGATTTTAATATATGTAGGCCATATATGTGTATGTTCGCTCGACGAACGAAATACGTTTTCCGCCTCGTTATATTGTATGTAGTGCAGAGTATATTTTTTATACGTGCATCATTTATGTATCTATTTCAGGAATTGTAAAATAAAACACTATGATTTGATTCAATTGATACAAATTCCTCAAGGTAATTGGGCTCCCATTTACGTGTTGGAAGACTAAAAAAACGTTCGTTTACTACAATTAAACCGAATACATGAGTTCCAAGACTTCATCTTGGTACTTGTTAGGTTTGGCTGCTGTAGATGAACGTGTGTTATAGAAGCACTCTGGGCTGGCTAATATCCCGAGGATCTGTCAGTCAGCAGAACCAGTGGAGTGCGAACAGTAGTTGTAATTACAAGAGGTGGGGGTGACAGGTATCAAGTTAAAGTAGCTTTCCTTCACAGACCTTCACCCAGCTACGTTTCTCAGATAGCAATTCATCGTTTGAGACAGCATGTTTTGGTTGCTATGCATTTTAACTTCCATTGGTGCGGATTTTTTTTTATTGAATTCATGAAACTTAATGCAGCATTGACATATGCCATGCTTGTTGTGATAATTCACACTCATGGTGATGTGTGTTACTATGGAATGTTGTTGCAATGTGGTGGATTGGCTAGCGATTTTGGATGAAATCTTTGAGGCCCAGGGTTCGATTTTCACCTCACCCATTCTATAGGGGTTGTCAGCCACCACTCCCCCATTATTTTTAAAGCAAACGCTGAGATGGTACTGTCCCCGATAATCCGGATAGTAGGCTGTCAGATATCCGCCCCCTCAATCGGATTGCCAATAATCAATCGCACCGGCACAGCTACATCAATAAACAAGAAGTTCCGTGAAGAACTATACAGCCTACTTTTCATGCCAATGATTATTCTACAGAATATGAACCTATCTAGAATAATGACGAAATTAAGTTGGTAATATCAAAATATCTAATTAGTTCAAAATATACCTGGTATAATGTAGCCTAATAGAGCACTACAGTTGGCAGCCCTGGTGACTGAATATATTCTTAGTTCCAGCTCTTAAGGTACAGAATACAAAATTTGGTTGAAGTCCAATGGACGTTACATGCAGTTAGACATTGGATCTATCAGCACGCGTAAAAGCATGTTGGCAACAATGTCATGCGTGTGATGGTCAGAAATAATCTGAAATATTATGATATCTTTTTGTGCCAATTTGGGATGAAATACATTTGTTAGTATAGAAGTTACATGTATTTTAAAATTGGACATATCAGCAGGCATAGAATCATGTTGGCAGCACTGTCTTGTATTATTTACTCCAAATTAATCTAGAATGTCAGGTGCTATACGTGTGCAAAGTATAGAGCTCTTGGCTTGCATACTCTCTGATATATTGATATTAGGGTAAAAAAATATAGACAGCATTTATTAACAGTTGGCAGCCCAGATTGCTCTTAACAATACTAATAGTAATATCTGTTAGGTACACATAGCACATATGAAATTTGGTTGAAATCCAACTGATAGTATAGAAGTTACATGTATTTAAAAATTGGTACTATCAGCAGGTTTATAATCATGTTGGTAGAACTGACGTATATAAGTTACTCCAAATTAATCCAAAATGCCAGAATATACGTGTGCATAGTTTAAAGCTGTTGGCTTGCTTACTTTCTGATATATAGGTATTTGGATGAAAAAAATAGAGAGAGCAATTATTAACAGTTGGCAGCCCTGGTGGCCTTAAGAATACTCTGAGTCATATCCGTTTATGTACAGATATTACATACAAAATTTGGTTGAAATCTAATTGATAGTGTAGAAGTTATATGCATTTAAACATTGGACCTATCAGAAGGCTTAACATTATTTTGGCAACACTGTCATGGTTGGCCTCCTGGAAATTAAACTGAAATAGTATTATCTACATATGTGCCAATTTTGGAATAGCTCCCATGCATACCTTGCAAGATATCCAACATGGAGCTCAAATTTCTAGTGCGTTTTTTCAGCAGTTGGTAGCACTGACATCATTTTCAAATATGGACGTGAGATATTCCGGTGCACATCTTTACTCATACTAAATTTGGTTTTGATTGCTGCAGCCGTTTAGGAGTTGATAGGGGGGGACACACACACAGCCAGACAGACGGACGGACGGACGGACGGACGGACGGACAGACAGACATTTTCCCGGATCGATCTCATAAGTCTACTTTTTCCTCATTTTTGCAAAATGTGAAAAGTAGGCTAAAAAGGCACTGACAGATACTACCGAGATTAGAGCACAGTAGTTAACAAGAAATTATTGTGGAACACACCAAAATATACGGGGGTTCATACTTACCTTTTACTTACCTTTTCAATTTAATCTCGGGTCTGGGTTTTCAACTGGATCACTTAATAGTATGCCCTCACAATAACCTCCACCACGATATTTAAAATGAACCAAAACAAAACAAGAAAATTTAAACTGCACAATAATTTATTTCACATATAGAAAATAATTTAACAAAATTTAACAACAAAATATACGTGGCAATCAGAAGCCATTGTCCATGTAACCATGTCCTCCTGTAGGACTTGTAGACTTCACATACAAAATTTCAGCTTTCTCTAGCTCAAAAGAACGTAATAATAATAATGCACTCTGGAATGGATAAGGGAGTTGGGACGAGACATATAGCAATTGTTTCCTTGTTTATGAACTTCACATTTTATTTATAACCGCAAGGCTGCTATGTAGATGACCTTGGCCTCTATCATACAGTTATCTGGCCACCTGCGATACACCCTGCACCATGTCGCATGCTTGCATCGTCAAATGGACGCACCTGTCCATCCAATGTTAGCATATGCTAGTTACCTCAGAGCCTAGCTACTTTTCAAAACACTTTAAATGTTCACATCTCAACTCAAATATTATCACGCAAATCTTTTAAATGCTCCGTTCAAATATCAATGGATTACTCTAATAATCCCAAATCTTGTTTAATTGTATAATCCAATTGTTTAACTAGCGTTGTTTAGAGTATAATAACGAAAACGCTTAATGTTTATAACAAAAAGTTCATTAATTATTTATGACATTTCAAATTGTTTATAACATTGTCAAACGAAAATTGAAAAATTTATACACGCCTCTATTAATCCCGTTCGTTTCAAATTATTATTAAAGATATTTACATAGTTATTTACATTATTTATATTATTTATATTATTTATATTAGAAATACATTAAACCACACGTTTATCCGGTTGATAATTACTTAAATCGTGGTGATATAATCGACCAATGAAGGTTAGTTATATTTAAATTTTAGATTCAGGTTTAATAAGATTTAATAATTATTATCATTATTTGTAACGGTAACCTCCATTCAAAATCGTTATCTCAAATTATTTAAACACTCTTGTTAATTTTAACAGTCACTTCACATGAATAAATTTCAATGGACCTGAACAATACACTCAGCGGAAAATTACCTCGCTCAAAACGCACAAAATTGCACCAAAATTGGCCCATAATTCATCATATATCTCATTATATATGGCATCAAAATCTTCCACAATACACACAAAAAACCTCCACTTACAAATTCATCAACATCATCAATATTACTGTGGGAGCCTCCTTTACTTATTACAGGGCATTATTCATCAGCGACTTTTACACGTCCACTGAACTAACGATTATACATCCATAGTTCCTCTTTAAAAATTCTTATATTCATCAATTGTATCAAAAACTGTTATTATATTTAACCTTCGTGGGTTTCATTCATGAATCGATATGAAGTAAAAATTTGCCAATCACAAATAAATTTAATAGTAAATACGATTAGACACGCCTCCCTGGTCTATCAAAATTGAGATTAATATCATCAAAGTATCGCAGTATAAAAATACTATCTTCAATCAAAGTTCATCTAAACTGCATAAATAATCGAATAGAATACAATTAGACTGTGGAATGCAAACATTATTGTTCCAATCTAGAATTGAGAAAAACTCCTATCAAATGTTCATTACTATAGTGTACTCAATAAATCGTACTCAAAGTTCATATATCATAAAATTGTCTATAATGCAATGGTATTTCAGAATTGACGATAAATGTCTATGTTGCAATCATGTTCATAAAACGACTAGTATTTCCAAGATCGTCGATAAAGTAGAAGATTTTAACGCTCTAAAATCTTTTAATCATTCTTCTTTCTTGAGGATGACAGAAAATTGGTCAAAGTAATTTACTGAATAGAATTACTTTAATAAAGTGACACGCTGTCTGAATTCAAACTTGCCATAGAGAATCGTTAACTTTACAGTTAAATCGTGACTACAAAAATATGCAAATTACTGGAAGAATATAAATAATATCAGTCTCAACTGATCCAAAATTATATAAATATGCCAATGACATAATAATGTCTCAATAAATCGTAGAAAAAAAAGCATAAATCAGCAAAGTGTACTGAGTACAAAAATATCAAGCAAGAATATGGGGCAAAATATATGGGACAGAAAATATGGGAAAAATGGTTGCTCAGATATCGCTAAATGGCTCAAATAAATCAAGAAACTTTCACGACTACCTTATCTGTTGATTGAAGTTCTAGAGGAAAATTTCCAAAGAAGACTGCTGTTGGTTCCATTTCACCACCGTAAAGATGTGCTCCGACCTCGAACCTAGAACCTGCGCCCTCGGAGAATAGAACTGCTTCCTCCTCCGGAAATTGCACTGCTCCGTGTAGACGATAGACATCCTTCTGACAAAACTGTTCTTTGTGAGCCGGGTCCACCCTGGCCTCTCTTGAAAATTCCCTGTAGTTCTGGTAGAAATTCGCCATGAAGTTTATTGCAATTATTTCCGCAGAAATGTTCATAATTGTGGAGTATGAAGATATTTCCACTGCCATTTGATGTAATTCAGCGATGGATTACGATGCATGAGTGTAGTTGGATGTTCACTACTTGCTCGCTTTTGTAGAATGACGATTAACGAAGTTCCATGCTGCTATTTCTCTCCATTGATGTATGTCCCAATTGCATTAAAGTTTTAGTCTTCCATCTTCACTTCCGTTATAATAATAGTCGAAAGTACTGCCAGATTATATTGTTCCATTGTAGAATGTAGCGTTGTATCACCAAATGTAATCTTCAGTATCACGGTTGCAATACATGTGTCTGCCGTAGCGTAGAATGTGGTATTATAAAAGTGCTTCTCAGGTGTCGAGAAAATCACTTTTGTCTGCAGTCTTAAAATGCGGATATCTTCCAAAGTATAATAGTGAGAATGTTCAACTTTCGTACACGCCTCAATATTGTAATGCACAATTGAATTAGCATAAATGCAGTAGCTAACTCTTGATAGATAATCTTGTAGACTCGTTTATGTGTGCGCTCCAACTTCGCCTAGTTTCAGTAACCGTAAAATTGTACTGCTGCACGCTCAGTGCTTGTTCGATGCTGTGGGCTCTACCACACGTGCTAATGACGACTTGCTTCACTGAATAACTCGAAGTCTGACAATATGAGAATCAGAAAAATGAGCCATGAGACCCTGAGACATGAGACATGAGCTGAGAGCCTCCTCTCTGCTGTGCAAGGCCTTTTATCAACTTCTTAAGGGGCGTATCCATCCCTTCCATAGCTTGTTCCTCCGTCATTGCTAGAAGTTCTAACTTTGGCTATACTTGACGGATTTTCAAATTTCAAAAACTCATAATTAATTTCTTCAAAATTCCAAATCAATGCCATAACTGAAAATAGTTTTCCACAATTCTGCATGCCAAAAGTAATTAAATATGGTAATTTCAGTAATCTCCGTCACCCTCCAAACTATCATTCATTGGTTCGAGCCTCTCCTCCAATAGCGTAACTTCTTCCTTAGCACAATTCCTTGTTTCCCTGCGACTGCGTCGTAAATCTCAGATCCTTCTCGAACAAAATCATGACGTCACCAAGAATCTCAGCTCATCCAGCCTACTTGCATGAAGTCTGCGTCATCCGTGGCTACGTCATGAATATACACGTCACAACTATGACAGCCATAACTTTATTCATATATGCCAATACAGCCACCGTGGTCTCAATATAATTCAATTTACGGGGGCATTCTCCCTTCACCACGTTTTAAAAACAGTTGCAAATTGTTTTTAAACTCTGTGTTATAAATATCTGAATTCACTTGAACACGAAATTGAATTATAATTCTACTCTTGTATGATATTTCCTCTATGTTCCTTAATCATAAGTCTCTTCTTCTCTGGGTTGTGTGTGGCTAATGCATTCTCTCCTCTCTACTTTCTCTTCTGTCCTGTATTCCTGTTTTCCAAATTCTGCTGGCTTGTAGAAGGACCAGGATCGATCACTACATCCTGTCTTTTCTTCTGGTTTTCAGCTTCCTTCTCTCGTACTTCCTTCAAATACTGATGACTTTCTTTCTCTCTCTCTTGATACTTGTCCAGTGTCATAACCTGACCTTGAGAATTCTGATTCCGATTCTGGTACTGGTTATTTCTGTTGTAGTTCCTATTGTACCCATTGTTATTATAGTATCTACCTCTTTCGTTATTATAGTTCCCTCTATTGTTATTCCAGCCTCGTCTTTGCTGATATGGACGGTAACCTTGTGATCTGTTGTTGCGAACATAATTGTTCCTGTGAGGACCTACATTTTCAGTTTTCTCTTCAGCAGGCTTATCAGTTTGCTGAACTTGATCCATGTAGACTGTATTAATGTCTTTGAATTCGTGCCTCTGACCTTTTTGAACCAAATTTGGCATTGGACTCGTGTAGTCAAGCCTTCTCAATAGTTCGTCCATACTGGTCAAATCCCTGATATTTGACGATATAATAAGTCTTCTTACCTCCACAGGCAGCATACGAGAAATAGCATCTATCAACTGCTCTGTCGACAATGGGGGTTGTAAGAATCTCAAGCGCGATAACTGGCTCGTGAAGAAATCAGCGTACCGTGTTGGAAGAGTACCTGAATACTTCCTCGAGTATACCTCAGCTCTTAATGAATTTTGTGCTTCTATTGACCAGAATCGTTTTATCAGTGCCTCTGCAAATTCATCGAAATTACTAAAAGTGTACCGAAATGCTCTGAACCATTCAAGGCGTCCTCCAGCTAGAAATCTTTCTACGATTCTCATCTCTCTTTCTCTAGGAATATGGGCTTCAATAAAATAGTCTTTCAGGTTTCTGATATACTCTATCGGTGTTAGACTATCTGTATTACTAAATTTCTGAGGCTTGTCCTCAAAGTTTCAGATGACTGTCACATTTCTTGGATATGAATCCATGTAATTCTTCCCACTATCACGATATTTCCATTCAGGTTCAATATTCCTATCCTCTTCTTCTTCCCGGAATCTGAATATACGTTCCTCAGGACTAATATCTCTCTCTTCAGTAGCGAGGTTACATCTTCTCACGTAATTTCTATTATCTTCACCAGTCAATCCTTCTGGATCCTTATCTGTGATTTCCATGATGACTTTCCTAATCAACTCTTCTTTATACGTTTCCATCATGCTAGCTTCTCCTAGTTTCAAATTCTGAAGTTTGCTCGTAGTTTCATTGACATCAGAGACAACCTTATGAATTTGTTCCTCTAACGCGGTTTTTAATGCTTGCACGTCCTGACCTATTTGAATTCTATCCTCTACCTGCTTTTCGGATAGCGAATCCATCCTTATATTCAAGTCCTTTCTAATTTGAACTACCTCATTATTTATATCTACTTGTGTACTGGCAAGTTTTCGTTCAATTCGCTCCTGAATCTGATTGACATGTTCCCCACTTGACCTGTTCCATTCATCTTTCCAAACCGTTACATTTGCAGTTAACATTTCAGCAATATCTACTTCAATGTCTTCCTAAAGCAAACGATTATGATCTAAGACTTGGGTCCTCATGACCTCTACATCATATTTTAATCCAGCTAGTGAAGCTGTTGTCCTAACAGACTCGTCAACCAACCTAGTTGTTAAAGCACTAATGTTACGAGTACAAAGCGTTTTTGAAGTTTCAATTTCTTCTCTAACCTTATTAACATCAGTTTGAACTTTGGCAATGACTACAAAAACTGTATTAACTTCTATTTGTATCTTATTGATATCGCTTTGCATCTCATTTACATCAGAATGAATATTATTTATGTCTACTTGAACGTTTGACACATCGGTTGGAACATTTCTAATCTCTTTTTGAACTTCTTCTACCTTGTCTTGTACAGTAGCAACATCATTCCTAACAACGATTACTTCTGCTCTAGCACATGAAATATCACCCCGGACATTAGCAACATCAAGATTCAACATAGTAAGGTCTTTCTGGACTGAATCAACCTTTCCCTGTACATTGGAAACATCAATCTTAACATCTGAGACATCCTTGTGAATGTCACTCACGGCATTCTGGATTCCCTGGGTACTGGTCAGTAAACGCGACACATTATTTTCCAAGTTTGCAGAACTGGTCTGAAGAACTTTCATATTCTCCTCCATTCTACTAGACAAATTACTAGCATTCTCCTCCATTCGACTAGCATTCCTAGCTTCCATCTCCCTCACACTTTCATTCATGCTATCTTTCAAATTAGCAGACCAACTGTTGGACATCTCCTCCAACATCTTCCTAATACTCTCATCCGCCATCTCAATAATATTTCAATAATAGACTGCGTTAGGGACATACATCAAACAGAGCAAGATAACAACATCTGAGCAACATCTTTCACCATATATAAGTTTGAGCAATTTTCTGTCTTAAATCTAACTTATAATTAACCTTCGTAGACACCTTATGTTGAAATAAACTCAAGCACATGTTCAAATTTCTTTGGTTCATTTTAAAATATCCTAACACAAATAATTTACATTTACAATCCAAATAGTTTAATTTTATCTTTAATATGACTAAACATGTCATAAGCCGGTCAAATAAAATAAGACTCCAGATCATAGGCGATTTTTCTAAGTTTCCAGCCTATTTAACCTCTCTCAGGTTCTATAAGATCTGATCTTTTCTGAGTGTAATGTTCCTAATACAACACAACATTTAATCCCTATATAATCACACTCTCAAATTCTACAATTGGCCAAGACATCTAACAAAGAATCAACCTCTTTATTTGAGTCTTCACATCGATAACTTGGTAATCCAATGTTATTCGAACACTCACGAAATTGCGGTGCCAATCCTACTGGCGTTCAACCTGGTAATCCAGTTTTGCAGAGCCCCACGTAATTGCGGTGCCAATCCTACTGTCCCCGATAATCCGGATAGTAGGCTGTCAGATATCCGCCCCCTCAATCGGATTGCCAATAATCAATCGCACCGGCACAGCTACATCAATAAAAAAGGCACTGACAGATACTACCGAGATTAGAGCACAGTAGTTAACAAGAAATTATTGTGGAACACACCAAAATATACGGGGGTTCATACTTACCTTTTACTTACCTTTTCAATTTAATCTCGGGTCTGGGTTTTCAACTGGATCACTTAATAGTATGCCCTCACAATAACCTCCACCACGATATTTAAAATGAACCAAAACGGAAACAAGAAAATTTAAACTGCACAGTAATTTATTTCACATAAAGAAAATAATTTAACAAAATTTAACAACAAAATATACGTGGCAATCAGAAGCCATTGTCCATGTAACCATGTCCTCCTGTAGGACTTGTAGACTTCACATACAAAATTTCAGCTTTCTCTAGCTCAAAAGAACGTAATAATAATAATGCACTCTGGAATGGATAAGGGAGTTGGGACGAGACATACAGCAATTGTTTCCTTGTTTATGAACTTCACATTTTATTTATAACCGCAAGGCTGCTATGTAGATGACCTTGGCCTCTATCATACAGTTATCTGGCCACCTGCGATACACCCTGCACCATGTCGCATGCTTGCATCGTCAAATGGACGCACCTGTCCATCCAATGTTAGCATATGCTAGTTACCTCAGAGCCTAGCTCCTTTTCAAAACACTTTAAATGTTCACATCTCAACTCAAATATTATCACGCAAATCTTTTAAATGCTCCGTTCAAATATCAATGGATTACTCTAATAATCCCAAATCTTGTTTAATTGTATAATCCAATTGTTTAACTAGCGTTGTTTAGAGTATAATAACGAAAACGCTTAATGTTTATAACAAAAAGTTCATTAATTATTTATGACATTTTAAATTGTTTATAACATTGTCAAACGACAATTGAAAAATTTATACACGCCTCTATTAATCCCGTTCGTTTCAAATTATTATTAAAGATATTTACATAGTTATTTACATAATTTATATTATTTATATTATTTATATTAGAAATACATTAAACCACACGTTTATCCGGTTGATAATTACTTAAATCGTGGTGATATAATCGACCAATGAAGGTTAGTTATATTTAAATTTTAGATTCAGGTTTAATAAGATTTAATAATTATTAGCATTATTTGTGACGGTAACCTGCATTCAAAATCGTTATCTCAAATTATTTAAACACTCTTGTTAATTTTAACCGTCACTTCACATGAGTAAATTTCAATGGACCTGAACAATACACTTAGCGGAAAAACACCTCGCTCAAAACGCACAAAATTGCACCAAAATTGGCCCATAATTCATCATATATCTCATTATATATGGCATCAAAATCTTCCACAATACACACAAAAAACCTCCACATACAAATTCATCAACATCATCAATATTACTGTGGGAGCCTCCTTCACTTATTACAGGGCATTATTCATCAGCGACTTTTACACGTCCTCTGAACTAACGATTATACATCCATAGTTCCTCTTTAAAAATTCTTATATTCATCAATTGTATCAAAAACTGTTATTATATTTAACCTTCGTGGGTTTCATTCATGAATCGATATGAAGTAAAAATTTGCCAATCACAAATAAATTTAATAGCAAATACGATTAGACACGCCTCCCTGGTCTATCAAAATTGAGATTAATATCATCAAAGTATCGCAGTATAAAAATACTATCTTCAATCAAAGTTCATCTAAACTGCATAAATAATCGAATAGAATACATTTAGACTGTGGAATGCAAACCTTATTGTTCCAATCTAGAATTGAGAAAAACTCCAATCAAATGTTCATTACTATAGTGTACTCAATAAATCGTACTCAAAGTTCATATTTCATAAAATTGTCTATAATGCAATGGTATTTCAGAATTGACGATACATGTCTATGTTGCAATCATGTTCATAAAACGACTAGTATTTCCAAGATCGACGATAAAGTAGAAGATTTTAACGCTCTAAAATCTTTTAATCATTCTTCTTTCTTGAGGATGACAGAAAATTGGTCAAAGTAATTTACTGAATAGAATTACTTTAATAAAGTGACACGCTGTCTGAATTCAAACTTGCCATAGAGAATCGTTAACTTTACAGTTAAATCGTGACTACAAAAATATGCAAATTACTGGAAAAATATATAAATAATATCAGTCTCAACTGATCCAAAATTATATAAATATGCCAATGACATAATAATGTCTCAATAAATCGTAGAAAAAAAGCATAAATCAGCAAAGTGTACTGAGTACAAAAATATCAAGCAAGAATATGGGGCAAAATACATGGGACAGAAAATATGGGAAAAATGGTTGCTCAGATATCGCTAAATGGCTCAAATAAATCAAGAAACGTTCACGACTACCTTATCTGTTGATTGAAGTTCTAGAGGAAATTTTCCAAAGAAGACTGCTGTTGGTTCCATTTCACCACCGTAAAGATGTGCTCCGACCTCGAACCTAGAACCTGCGCCCTCGGAGAATAGAACTGCTTCCTCCTCCGGAAATTGCACTCCTCCGTGTAGACGATAGACATCCTTCTGACAAAACTCTTCTTTGTGAGCCGGGTCCACCCTGGCCTCTCTTGAAAATTCCCTGAAGTTCTGGTAGAAATTCGCCATGAAGTTTATTGCAATTATTTCCGCAGAAATGTTCATAATTGTGGAGTATGAAGATATTTCCACTGCCATTTGATGTAATTCAGCGATGGATTACGATGCATGAGTGTAGTTGGATGTTCACTACTTGCTCGCTTTTGTAGAATGACGATTAACGAAGTTCCATGCTGCTATTTCACTCCATTGATGTATGTCCCATTTGCATTAAAGTTTTAGTCTTCCATCTTCACTTCCGTTATAATAATAGTCGAAAGTACTGCCAGATTATATTGTTCCATTGTAGAATGTAGCGTTGTATCACCAAATGTAATCTTCAGTATCACGGTTGCAATACATGTGTCAGCCGTAGCGTAGAATGTGGTATTATAAAAGTGCTTCTCAGGTGTCGAGAAAATCACTTTTGTCTGCAGTCTTAAAATGCGGATATCTTCCAAAGTATAATAGTGAGAATGTTCAACTTTCGTACACGCCTCAATATTGTAATGCACAATTGAATTAGCATAAATGCAGTAGCTAACTCTTGATAGATAATCTTGTAGACTCGTTTATGTGTGCGCTCCAACTTCGCCTAGTTTCAGTAACTGTAAAATTGTACTGCTGCACGCTCAGTGCTTGTTCGATGCTGTGGGCTCTACCACACGTGCTAATGACGACTTGCTTCACTGAATAACTCGAAGTCTGACAATATGAGAATCAGAAAAATGAGCCATGAGACCCTGAGACATGAGACATGAGCTGAGAGCCTCCTCTCTGCTGTGCAAGGCCTTTTATCAACTTCTTAAGGGGCGTATCCATCCCTTCCATAGCTTGTTCCTCCGTCATTGCTAGAAGTTCTAACTTTGGCTATACTTGACGGATTTTCAAATTTCAAAAACTCATAATTAATTTCTTCAAAATTCCAAATCAATGCCATAACTGAAAATAGTTTTCCACAATTCTGCATGCCAAAAGTAATTAAATATGGTAATTTCAGTAATCTCCGTCACCCTCCAAACTATCATTCATTGGTTCGAGCCTCTCCTCCAATAGCGTAACTTCTTCCTTAGCACAACTCCTTGTTTCCCTGCGACTGCGTCGTAAATCTCAGATCCTTCTCGAACAAAATCATGACGTCACCAAGAATCTCAGCTCATCCAGCCTACTTGCATGAAGTCTGCGTCATCCGTGCCTACGTCATGAATATACACGTCACAACTATGACAGCCATAACTTTATTCATATATGCCAATACAGCCACCGTGGTCTCAATATAATTCAATTTACGGGGGCAGTACCTAACGTAAGACCATGGCCTCATACTTCCAAATATTTTCTTCGCTTGCAAATATATTTATTTGTACAGAAACCATAATAACATTGTTCACCAGACAGTTATAAATTCCGATAACCCCAATGTCAAAAGGTTCCTTAAAGAAACATCACCACAGTTTGGAATTGAAGTGATGGAAGCCATTCTTCAGCGTTGCCTAGTTCTATTAAAGACAGCTTTCCAGTCGATCAATACAATTTGTGCACATTTACAATGGGCGGAAAAACATGTATTTACATGTTCTAATCTGAGAGAAACAAGACATGTATGACAAAATGAGACGCTTTTATGTAGAAAATGTGGGGATGATTTTGGATGATATGTTTCGCACGTCAAGCGGTCATCCTCAGATCCGGGTCACTTTGGCTTGTTAATGCACCGTACCATGTTTATGAATTACACTTATGCACAAATATGTATTCAATGCTTAGGTTACATAAGTATGTAAAAACTTTTGTAACGCGTCATATTTATTTACAGTTAATATTGTTCAATTCTAGGTTGTTATTGTTAATGTAGATGTTAACCTGTGATCTATTGATTTTTATAGTGACTAACTTCAGGAATGATGTTGCCTACTCTACCCATAGAACTCAAGTTTCTAATACCAGATAAGTTGGCGTAACCTTTTTCCATTCTAGTAGAGTGTATCATTTGTGTAGGCCACCTGTTTAAATACTAACGGGCGCCTTCGGTGGCGTAGTTAGTAGCATGCTGAGCTTCTGTGCTCAAGGTCGCGGGTTCAAACCCGGCCGAAGTTATCGGATTTTTAAGAGTGTTAAAATCCCTCATTATGCCTTCCCTTCGGAGGGGAAGTAAAGCCGGTGGCCCCATGTCATAGATTTTTGGCATGTAAAAGAACCTTACCCTAACTACACTTGTGTGAAGCCAAAATGTGTAGGTCAGAATTGATAGCGCTCTATTAGTTCCAACTTTCGCCGCCATGTGTTGACTGCGATGCCATCTAGTAGCCAAGTCTGCATGCTAGGTGTCGTGGAACGTAGCATTTGGTAGCGAAATTAGGAACTACTTGAAATATTTTCTGCAGTCTTCACTTGAATTAAAACAAATAACACTGACTAATACAGCCTTCACAATTAACACCAGTTATCAGACAGATCCTACACACACCCAAAGTACAGGGTCATCGAAAAATAATGCCAACATTTAAAAAAATGATAGCACCGAAACCTTTTATGTTAAACGTGTAATTCTTTTACTGAACGTCAGCTGGTTAAAGTAAGCTTTGTTTTGCAGGGGACGTGACCTTGCTATGCGCACACTAGATGCGCAGTAGCCAAGGTCAGCCGGGGGCGCGCGCGCCAATGACTGCACCGCCCGACAAACTGCACCTGATTACAAAGCTGTCATTCGATAGTTTAATCAGTTTAAGGAAACAGGGACTGTAGAGAAAAAATCTAGGCCTGGTCGACCACCAACATCAGCATTGAACGCACGCTTTCCGAATGGCTGGATTGGTACGTGCAATCATTTCAGGAGTAACTGTCAAGATTGCGGCAGAAATTCGCTCCCACAGGTGCTCCAAATCCCGAATTTTTTCTGTATACACAATGTTTTTAATGTAACCCCAGGAAAAAAAAATCCAAAGGGGTGAGATCAGGGGCCTGTTCCACGAATAAACTTTGCAACTTTTCACTTTTCACTTTGCACTTTTCAATTCTTGAAAAGTGCAAAGTCTTTCTGTTCCACCATGATCTATGTATTACTTTTCAATTTCTTTGCAAAGTGAAAAGTCTTTGCATAGGAATGATCCGATCATGTTTATTCCATGAACAAACTGTATATTTATTCCATGATTTAATGCTTTATTTTTCATGGTGAAACATGTCCCACTAATGACCACACAGTGATCTTAATTAATAAAAGTATTGATCAAGGTGGAACTTTTAACCTGTCTATACTAAAGTGAGGTTATGAAAATTCATCTTGTCTTTGTACGTCTTCTTGTTGGATTCTTCATCACTATCCTCACTTGATGATTAAAAAAACCTCCTGCGTAACATATTTATATCACTAAACCAAATTCTGCGCCGAGAAACTAGTGTAGAGACATGTTCATTAACAGCTGAAAAGGGAATCGTATCTTTGCAAAGATTTCTGAAAACTTTTCAATCATTCCTTTGCACTTTGCATTTCTGCACCAATGGAGGAACATAACAGTCTTCTAAAGTGAAAAGATTCCTAACTTTTCACTTTTCACTTTTCACTTTGCAAGACAAATCTGAAAAGTGATGGTGGAACAAAATCTGAACTGAAAAGTGCAAAGTGCAAAGTGAAAAGTTGCAAAGTTCATTCGTGGAACAGGCCCCAGGACTCCGTTGGCGCGCGCGGTCCCGGCCGACCTTGGCTACTGCGCATCTAGTGTGCGCATAGCAAGGTCACGTCCCCTCCAAAACGAAACTTACCTTAACCAGCTGGCGTTCAGTGAAAGACTTATACGTTTAACATAAAGGGTTTGGGTGCTATCATTTTTTTAAATGTTGGCATTATTTTTCGATGACCCTGTACACGCGGCTACATGACCGCGTTGTTGCAGCCCGTAAATTAAGGAACCAACCAACCAACTATATAGGAACGGTTGATTTAAAATATAAATACCAAAACAGAAGTGGCTGCCCTGGGATCTGCCCGGTACAAACCATATAGCTACAACGTTTGCAGTTTTTAGCCTACTTTCGATTTATGCAAAAAATGAAAGTAGACTTATGAGATCACTACAGGGCGAAAAAAGTGTGTCTGTCTGTGTGTGTGTGTGTGTGTGTGTATGTGTGTGTGTGAGTCTGTGTGTGTGTGTGTGTGTGTGAGTGTGTGTACTCTGAATGTCTGCCCCCCCCCCCTATCAATTCGAACACGGTGAGCGCAAATTGAACGAAATTTGGTACAAAGGTAGCACTAGCAAAGGACACCTCAGTGTCATGTTTTATATCGCCGCCATCTTGACGGAAACGTAATGGCGGCCACACAAATGTTCAAAGATTAAATCAAATTACGACTAACCTAATCATCCGATCTCTACCAAATTTTGCAACAGCATACCCTTATGGATGAAGCATCCTTTGACAAAACTAATAGGTCATTAGCCTAATAGTTTGCGGATGGCGGCCATCTTTGTGTCAAAATCGATTACCCCTATTAATTCGAACACGGTGAAACCGAATGGAATGAAATTTGGTACAGAGGTAGCACTCGCAAAGGGCGCCTCAGTGTCATGTTTTATATCACCGCCATCTTGACGGAAACGTAATGGCGGCCTCACAAATGTTGAAAGCTTAAATCAAATTACGACTAACCTAATCATCCGATCTCTACCAAATTTTGCAACAACATACCCTTATGGAGGAAGCATCCTTTGACAAATCTAATAGGTCATTAGCCTAATAGTTTGCGGATGGCGGCCATCTTTGTGTCAAAATCGATTACCCCTATTAATTCGAACACGGTGAAACCGAATGGAATGAAATTTGGTACAGAGGTAGCACTAGCAAAGAGCACCTCAGTGTCATGTTTTATATCGCCGCCATCTTGACGGAAACGTAATGGCGGCCACACAAATATTCAAAGCTTAAATCAAATTACGATTAACCTAATCATCCGATCTCTACCAAATTTTGCATCAACATACCATTATGGAGGGAGCATCCTTTGACCAAACTAATTGGTCATTAGCCTAATATTTTGCGGATGGCGGCCATCTTTGTGTGAAAATCGATTCCCCCTATTAATTCGAACACGGTGAAACCGAATGGAACGAAATTTGGTACAGAGGTAGCACTAGAAAAGGCCACATCAGTGTCATGTTTTATATCACCGCCATCTTGACGGAAACGTAATCGCGGCCACCTAATAATCTAGTCTCTACCAAATTTTGCAACAACAAATCTTTATGTGGGAAGCATATTCTGACCAAACTGCTAGTTCATCAGCCCAATAGTTTGCAGATGGTGGCCAAGTATGTGTGCAAATCAATTCCCCCTATCATTTCATACACGGTGAAACCGAATTGAACGAAATTTTGTACAGAGGTAGCACTAGCAAAAGGCACCTCAGTGTCATGTTTTATATCGCCGCCATCTTGACGGAAACGGAATGACGGCCACCCAAATGTTAAAAGCTTAAATCAAATTTCGACCATCCTAATAATTTGATCTCTACTGGATTTTGCAACAACATGCCTTTTTGTGGAAAGCATCTTATGACTGACTACAAGGTCATCAGCCCAATAGTTTGCAAATAGCGGCCATGTATGTGTGCAAATCCATTCCCCAGATCAATTCAAACACGGTGAAACCGAATTGATTTTTTTTACAGAGGTAGCACTAGCAAAGGGCACCTCATATTCATGTTTAATATCCCTATAGCACGTTGTATTTCAACAAGCTACTACAACCAATATTCAATTATACTCCTTGAAAAGGACAAAGAGTTATAACAATACCCATGCATTTAGGAGAAAGTAGGCTATATGTTCTTTACTGAACATCTTGTTTTTGATGCATTTATTTAATTCTCCACTTGAGAGCTCCTTGCGTTTTCAGACCCACTTATTTGCTGAAGTATACTTTCGAAGACCGCACATACTATAGTCTGCATGTTATTTCCCAACGCTATAGCTCTCGGGATTGTTTTCAGTAAACTTCCCCGCAGTACCATGGCAGAAGATTCGTTCTCCCTATGTAGGCTATTAGCTCAGTTTGAACAAACATTGTACTAACCCGGTTTTTCATGCTGTATTTCTGCTTTACATTACAGTAACTCTTACACTGATACTTCTAGGGCAAGTTTGTCCATTCTTGTAGTTACTACTGTGGAGGTGTTTTAATGCGTTTGTAATTCGTGACAGGAACTAATGCACCTTAGTTAAATAGCTATGGATTAGCAACAGCCAAGAAATATTAGTTGCCACTGCCAAATGTGAAACAGCAGCGTGTAACAATTTCGTAGTCAGCCTAGGAGGACATTTATAAATATCATGACATCTACTGGCCAATTTTTAAAGCACGAAATGTAACGTTAAGACTGTGTGTATTTGGTGAAATATTATGAGCCATATGTCGTTCTTTCATCATCTCGGCACGCAGTGAATATACAGTAGCACGAAAAATATGAATAATTATTTATGAGTATAATTTGTCCATTCAGCTATTTGTAAGAAGTGGGGTTCACTCTGTACAGGAGATTTTGTTTATGAGCTTCAACTCCGTCACACTGGTTGGTACTGCAGACTATTTTATGGTATGTATCAAATTGGCTTTAAAATTACATTGCACTTATATTTAAGGTAATCGGGGAGTGTTGTCGTAGTTTTTATATCAGGTGCTTTCAAAAAGTAACGAGCTGGAGGCATAATTACAGAAACCAGTACCTGTATGTAAGAAGTATTGACCCTGGCTGGGAAGACACTTGTCCCACTGTGACACGAGGTGGTGAATGGGTGTCTCATAAAATTCCCTGGGCTGCGATGTGAACCAGTTCCGCACGTACAGCTCGACGTCGGCGTCCATGGTGAATCGTTGGCCCCGTAGAGCCCTTTTCAGGGGACCAAACATGGCGTAATCACAGGGAGAGAGTCTGGACTGTATGGAGGGTGGCCGAGAACCTCTCATTTGAAATTCTACAGGAGTGCCGCGACTGTGTTGGCCGTATGAGTTCGTGCATTGTCGTGGAGCGACCACTGTCACTCGGCGGTCCTGGATAATGAGTGCATCAACCAGCTGGACGTTGTTATCCGTAATGCAGGGGGGTACCCCAGACCGGGCATCATCGGCTAACGACACCTGTCCTTCCCTGAGGCGCTTGTGCCACGCCTTGACCCTTGCAAGGGACATGCAGTGTTCACCGTACACTTGTGACATTCGGCGATGAATGTCCGTTCCCCTTACTCCTTCCGCTGTCAGAAACCGGACAACAACTCTTTGCTCTTTGGTTGACGCCTCCATGCCACTGTATGCAATGTGACTGGCAGCGTTGGACGATTGATGCATGCTGCTGCTCGCTTTGTATCGTCACGTGACGTGCACGCGTGCCCTCTAGCGATGGGCTGTGACCTTCCACGCTCTGGTCGGAACCACACCTTGTTGCACACGCCACGATTAGCCGATGTAGCCACCGGTTTGCGCATTCCAGCCTCCGGCTCGTTACTTTTTAAACGCGCCTTATCACTTGTGATATATCTCAGTAGAATTACTTTTAAATTGTTGCAAATTGATAGAGCAAAACTTGAAAATGTTTTCAATGGATCATATATGAGTTAAGCATTAGTAATTGGAAATAAATCGGTGATAAGAAGGAACAAATATATTTTTGCATCAACGACGTCCTTCCTTGGAACCCAGTATAGATACCGACTTTGCACGGAAGAGATGCCGCATGTAAAATGATTAATAACAGTTGAAGAACTGTAATTCAATTGGGTATTTGAACATACTACAAGACAATTATATTTTGAAAAATAGAATTTACTTTTTGAAAATATTTCACCTGGTCAATACAAACCACGTTTTATTCTAATTCCCAATATAAATGTTACGGGTATATGTGTTTATACAGGCCTCGTACAAGAAACACATATTGACCCATTGTGCCTTATCCTGATTTCCGGAATCCATTCTTTGTTTTAATGTTCGTGCCTGCATTCCATTGCACCTTTTTGCCTTCCTGAATAGTATTTCCTTTGTTTTCATCCTTTAACAAATTATCTTAATTTTTTCTCTTGCACTTTGACTTTGCCCATACTTTTGTACGGGGCGGTCTCGGTGGCGTAGTTGGTAGCATGCTGAGCTTCTATGTCAAAGATCGCGGGTTCAAACCCGGCAGTAACCGTCGGATTTTTAAGAGCATTAAAAATCCTTCAGTATGCCTTCCTTCAGAGGGGAAGTCTCATGTCCTAGATTTATGGTACGATAAAGAACCTTCCACTAACTACACATGTGGATGCTAACATTTGTAGGTTAGATTGATAACACTATATTAGTTCCAACGTTCGCCGCCAGGTGCTGGCTGTGATGGCATCTAGTAGCCAAGTTTGCGCAGCTAGATGTCGTGGACGGTAGCATTTGGTAGCAAAAGTAGGAACTACTTGAAAAATTGATCGTCTGTAGTTCTTCTACCTGATTGACAGATAACACAAACTAATACAGCCATCACAATTAATACCGGTTGTCACACAGCGTCTAAAACATCCAAAGTAGACAGGGCTACATGAGCACGTTGTCACCGCCCCTAAACTAAGGAACCAACCATTCAACCAAATTTTGTACTGAGTAGGCATGCCATAAATTTTTATTTCTGAAAATAATATAATTGCATATAGTAACAATGATTTTGACAATGAAACCAATGAAATAAATCAGGTATTTTAAGAATCATAAGATATTAAAATGCTCGAATAGAATATCGGTACTCTCTGAATAGTTGAAATGCTTCCAGATCGCTTTTAAAATTCTGAATGATATCAATGAGGCATCTATAACCCGAATGTCAGGTCGAGACGTCGCACCTTCGTGTTGTTTTTTCTCAAGGCTAACATGGCCGAAAAGAAGCTTACCATCTACTACAGTAACGGTCAAGACTCATTCTGTACTAAAATTGGCTGCTCTAAGCGTTTGAAACCAACGTAATACACAATATGAACACAAAGAACAATTTGCCAGGAGGAAACATGCACTCACCTCACGTTAGAGACTGCAATTTGCGTAATGTCGAGCAACTTGCACCATACCCGGAGACATTGGTTGTTGCTTAGATACCAAAATAACTTACACACTGCCATTTAGCGGCAACTGTGGGAACTTATGGCAACAATGTATTTGGCGTCTGTATCGCAGGGGCATTTCTACCGAATTTACCTTACCTATCTTTAATTGTGCGGATGACGTTGTTGTAGTTATTGTTATTGTTTTTAATTCATTTTAGGGACTTGTGATATCTTGGGCATCAGCCCCATGCTCTTAAGTGTGTGTTGAACTTGTCCGTGTAGTTGTGTGTCCAGCTGTATTAGAGACAGGAAAGGGGTAGATGCTTCGGGTTTTAAGTATGGTGCTATCCTGGTATTTGCCTGTAAGGAGTTTGGCAAACCCTGGGGAAAACTACATTTACTGTTGTAAAGCACTGTAGACACTGGGATTCGAACCTCTGATCTCCAGAATTGATGTAGCGCCACATCGCGGTCGTAGCCATGAATAATGTCCTTTGTTCCATTTAGTGTATAATAGAGGAACGATTTAGATTTAGTCCACCTCGTGGTGTAGTGGCTAGCATTCTTGGCTGTCAACCTGGAGGTCCGGGTTCAATTCTAGGCTCTGCTATGAAATTGTATTCTTCGTTGAAATACTGGAACTGGGTACATGACCCTCGTGAGGCAAAACTGAGAACAGGCCGTTTCGATTCCCAACTCACCCATCCTGAAATTGGTTTTCCGTGATTCATCACTTCTACTACCGGGTGAGTTAGCCGTGATCGTTACGGCATAACAGCTGGCAGGCGCTCACATCCAGGAGGCGAGAAGTTTCGAATCCCCCCGCCGGCAACCTTGAAGATGGTCTTCTGTGGTTTCCCATCTTCCTTGCAGGCAAATGCCGGGGTTGGTCCCTAACTATAGGCACAGCCGCTACCTTCCAACTCCTCGTCCTTATATTCCAACTTTCCTCCCCAACGGTACTTGTAGCTCACCCATTGGGTGTCCATCTCTCAGCAGCTACTAAACTGGCGGGCCGAACATGTCCTCGGAGACTCCCGGCACTAAAATCCATACGCTAAAATATATATATCCTCACCTGAATTAGAAATACACACACTACTACAGACAGGCTATCAGACAAATTCTATACACGCACTCAAATACAGACCAACACGTGGTATAGCAGCTAATGTTCTTGGCTTCTCACCAGAGGTCCGAGTTCGATTCAAGGTTCCACTAATAAATCTAATTCTGGTCTGAGGGCTGGAGCAATGTACACTCAGCATTGTGAGGGAAAACTGAGAATAGGCGGGTTCGATTCCCACCTCATCCATCCTTTAAGTAGTTTTCCGTGGTTTCTCACTTCTACACCATCATTTTCCAATAAGATTGACCACAAACAGTACTGAAACCTCGGTCGGTTGGTTCTTCAGTTTTGGGTCTGCGACAACACGGTCATGTAGCCCCGTGTACTTTGGGTGTGTGTAGAATCAGTCCGATAACCGGTGTTAATTGTGATGGCTGTATTAGAGTGTGTTATTTGTAATTCAGGTAAGGATTGCAGACGATCAATTTCAAGTAGTTCCTACTTTTGCTACCAAATCCTACCGTCCACGACACTTAGCTTACAAACTTGCCTACTAGATGCCACCGCAACCGGCACCTGGTGGCGAACGTTGGAACTAATAGAGATTTAATCAATTCGAAACTACAAATTTAGCTTCACACAAATGTATTTAGCGGAAGATTCAATTATATGACATAAATCTATTACATGGGCCCGCAGGCATTATTTCCCCTCCGAAAGAAGGCATACTGAGGGATTTTTAACGCTCCTAAAAATCCGACGACTTCGGCCCGGTTTGACTTCGCGATCTTGGGGATAAAAGCTCAGCATGCTACCAACTACGTCACCAAAAACCGCACTACTGCAACTTGGACTACAATTTTATAACATTCTTATGAACTGACAGACCAGTTTGTTCAAGATAAGAGTGAATGTGCACATGTAACTTATTCAGAGTCAACGGCTTCAGTGAAAATTGTATCATGCAAAGCAACTTGACACTTCTTGCACAGAATACGCGTTCTTTCGTGGCACAAAGCACATCCTCGCTGTGAATACTTCTCTTGCACATGCTCCTCTGAATCAGTTGATAGCTGAACTCCTGTTACGAGTCCACGACATACACCTTGATGAGGTTTTGTCCCATACAAACCGCAGTACACCTGTAGTATGTTCCTTCCGAAGTCGCAGTGGATTACATTACTTCTTACCGTGGTCGATGCCCTGTAAATCTGTCATTCATTCTGACAAGCTGCGTCTAGGCAAAAAACAAACAGAGAGAACCACCATTCTTTGCCAAGCAGCGCAGTTCTGAAGCTATGCACACTCTATGTACCCCACCCAATCAATATTGAAAATCTACGGCCTGCTTCCAGTCGACCGACCGGGTCAGGGAATGGAATGAATGAAGCCCCCATCTAGCGGCGAGGATATGAACTGTGCCAGCTGCCGGAGCCTGTCGCACTCCCCTGGGGCTATGATTAAGGGGAGTTCAAAAAAAAGCTTGTAGTTTAACGTGACCGTTAATCTCGCGATCATAAGCCACGGGACCTCCGTTTTACGTGGAATCCGAACCACAGGACATGGCATTTCACATCGAAAATCTCACATGCATTGACCGGGAATCTAACCCGGTCCGCCTTGGTGAGAGACATACAGCTTGACCGCTGCGCCACCACGCCCCTAAGGGGTGTTCCAATAGCCTATCTTCTTAATGTTAATATTTAATAAATTTATGTTCCTATTTCGACGAAACTAATGGGTAGATTTAGACGAAATTTTATTGTCATAATTAGTGATCAATTCTTAGTACTTTAACATGGGCGTTTGGTGTTTCTACTATTGTGACCATAATAATATTTTTTTCTTTAATCTCAAGTTTTTTGTTTAAAAAATCTATATAAGTTTTACCTATTTTTTCATAATCTATTTGAGGTAGAACAAAATCCCTGTGTTGAAATCTCATTTACAAGCCAAGTTACAGGTGGTAAAAATTTGAGGCTTCTGTGATAAGTAACTACTGAAAATTTTGGAACATTTATGTGCAAAAAGTATGTTCTGTGGAAATGCCTTTGTATGTTTTAATTCTCAATGTTTTCAAACGCGCACTGCATTATTTAAAAAAATATTAGACATGTTTTGCAAATAACAAATAGCAAGTGTTGTACATCATTTTGAACGTCAAAGTGCCAGCTTTTACATCGTATTCAAATCTGAAAATTGATATTTTTTCATATTTTATCCATTGGAACTCCCCTTAAATGAATGACAGATGAAATGAAATGATAGTGGAGAGTGTTGCTGGAATGAAATTGTGACAGGAAAACCGGAGTATCTGGAAAAATCCTGTCTGCCTCCGCCTAGTCCAGCACAAATCTCACATGGAGTGACCGGGATTTGAACCACGGACCCAGTGGTGAGAGACCGGCGTGCTGCTGCCTAAGCCACGGAGGCTCTCCACCCATATCAATATTATGTTTCAAATTTCCAGAAGGGCAGTCAACTTGTATTTTAGTACGTCTTCTATTTACTGTGGCTATTCTCTCATCTTTGGACAACGGATTTACCCCATGGCAGTTGTGTGCAAGGTTTACGATATTGTTATCGTGCCACTTGATGACAGCTGCAGAATCATTAACTTGAAATGAAACTGAACCTCGGGTTTTCTTCTTTAGTTCCTTACTGGTTACGAGAAATCAGTCTTGAGTACGATTCTCCCTCAACGTTTCTGAACCCCCACTTGCATTTTGGGAGAGAGTGGTCAAAATTGGAAGATAGGTAAAAAGTTATCAACATTCAAGTTGTAGGGTCTGCTAGGTTTTGGAAGTCTGCTTTCCATTTCAAGGACAACACTCCCTCCTAGTCCATATTCTTCTTGCATCGGAAGATGTGCACCAGTCGACTCTTGATATGGCTCAAAACTGTCATGTAGCCTATTCTTGTCGCACAAGACTACAGCTTGTTCCCAAAACTGAGCGGCTTGCCATAAAGTGCTGTTTAGTGCCATGCTTTCCGTAGTACGGTACCATTATTTCATAAATCGATATATGAGTAGAGTGCTCTTTGTCAAAACCTTTTATAGAGTTCAGGTTCAACATATCAAAAATTTTTAGACTTTGCCAAGCCTATCTTTTCAGGTAAATGTAGTTTGTCACACAGATCTAAATATTTCTGTATTTCAAAAAACGTGTTCCTTCGCATGGATTGTGACACTAAATTGTTGTGGGTGTCTGATTTTATCTCCCAAAAGAGCCTCATATACAGTACCAGTCAACAGAAGAACTGCAATGTACACCTGTAACTCATCGACAGCGAGAACATTTGACGTTTTTACAATGTAATCTAACATTTTATTTGTAAATAACTCCTCAAAAAGTTCAACCTGTCTAGGATCACTGGCAGTAAACCTGTCTACAGCAACTGCATCTATTTCACCGACGCCAGATCTGTTATCGAAAATAGGTTCATCATCTGACCACGTATAACAATATCCTGCTTTTCTAATTTTTTGGGAGGACTCAACTATTACAACCACCTAACCGTTTCAATCCAACCTTCAGATTTGCAGATTCTTTAAGAGTTTGCACTTCATTTTTTTGTTTTTCATGGGGAGGTTGTCTAAATATTTCTACAACAGTAGTAAGCAACCGTGAAGGAAGGTGGTTTGCATCACTCGATCCTTCATCTCCACTTTCTTCATCAGTAACTTCACCGTCCACTGGAGCAATGATGACGAATTAAGCAGTATCCAACACCGTTTCATCATCTTTATCATCTGACTAAAGAATGTCTTCCATTATATCATGATCTTGAAGGCTGAAAAGGAAAACATTCAGTTAGAATTTGCACTCAATAAGTCCTGTAGTCGGAACCAATATAATCTCTAATGCCAAACACTAAATAGGAAAAGAGAGGAAATTCATCCGACATTCTACAGCACAGGAGCCATGGTAGACCGTGCGTGGACAAAGGAAAACGTCGAAATCAGACACGTCATCACTAGGTTGGCAGTCCATGGATTCCACCACCTGATATGCAAGAACACAAACTTCCACGAACCAAATACAGACTGTGAATGTAGGCTGTGTGAAACGGCATGTGATCATTATCACATCGAAATATGCACAAAAAGGACAAAGTCATTATCTGAATATGCAAATATGTAAAATTTCTATTTCATCTTGGCTATTTGGGTGCAATAAAGATTTATTTAATGCCAAACGTCACCTGTAAGTGACAGTTGATTTTTAACACCAATTAATCATAGCCAAAATGAAACTCACTTGTCCAAGATACACATACTACTAAAACTACAGGCTTGTAAATATTGTTTATGTTCGACGATGTCGAAATGTAAATATTATATGTCAGAAAACTGTCCAATATGAGGCTCATTATAGTACAGGTTTTCATTATGATACAGTTTCTCCCACCAATCAGAGCTCAAAAAACAGTTTTTGTGACCAGTTAGTTCAGGATAGCATCATACCTGCGCTCACTTCCATGGCCCCCTATTTTAAACTTCACTGCGTGACGAATGTCATAGTGAGGTATTACATGAGGCCATGGTATAATACAAGGTATTCTCTGCGTCCCATGCGCTCTGTTCAGTACATAAAACTGGTGAAATCTCGACAGATATTTATGAATATTTATGTTCGAACATAAAATAGTTATAATTATCGTCGAACATAAACAGTCGTATGCAACTTGCCTATAATGGTAATTAAGACACTCGTATGGAAATTATAAAACATACTCGTGTCTTTGGGTGAAGCCTCCGTGGCTTAGGCGGCAGCACGCCGGCCTCTCACCGCTGGATCCGTGGTTCAAATCCCGGTCACTCCATGTGAGATCTGTGCTGGACAAAACGGAGGCAGACAGGTTTTTCTCCGGGTACTCCGGTTTTCCCTGTCAAAATTTCATTCCAGCAACACTCTCCACTATCATTTCATTTCATCTGTCATTCACTTAATCATTGCCCCAGAGGAGTGCGTCAGGCCTCGGCAGCCGGCACATTTCATATCCTCGCCGCTAGATGGGGGCTTCATTCATTCCATTCCTGACCCGGTTGTAGACTGGAAGCAGGCTGTGGATTTTCACTTCACTTCACTTCACTCCAACTAGTCTTGGATTTTAGTGTCATAAAACTGCAATGACAAGTCAAGATTTTTTCTTGGATAGGCAGAATACACTCTGTACATCACGTAACTTGGCGCAAATAAGCTGCGTTATCGTTTTAAAAGCCAATTTAAATAGAAATATGAGAGCACCTATGCAAGGCTAGTTTTGTATGAAAGACGCAGAAAAAAGTAATAATACGGTGAAACACTGATTAAATTGAATACAGGTGTCTGAAAGTGCGAGTTATACCAAGGAAGGAGCATCTTGAGAACTATCATAATGATGCCGAACTAATCACGGTATTTACACTAAATTGATTTTTAAGTTCTTATTGGTGTTGAGGCATTCATCTGTTTATAGGCCTAATTTCGAGCACAGCCACTTTCATTCGTTGTACGTACACATTTTGATATTCTCGAATACGAACCTTAAAATTTTAAAACAAAACACTTATTCGATTCGTACAACCATATGCAAGTCACGCAACACCGAATACAAAGAATATAGGATACAAGTTAGGGTTACGCCCACTTTGGACGGAGCACTTGGCTTCACTCAAACGAGCACAGGGCATCTCCTCTTATTCTTTCCTCCATGGTGATAAAGAGCTCAGCACCCATCACCAATAGTAGAGTGAGAGGAAAATATTTAAACAGTGTCACCTGTAGGTGACGTCGAAAACTGATGTGTTAATTGAATAAGTGTATGATTTGCTTCTGTGAGAGCGAACTGCAAGGGGCGAAGTGCGTCGATTGATCGAGAAAACAATTAATCAATTATTCGACCAAGCGACAAATCGATACAACGACCAACTGATAAATCAAGTAAGCGCACATTCGATCAACCATTACCAGGGGTCTAGATGCAAAACTCACATTCTCCACTCTTGTTCGATATTGAGTTAGCAAGGCATTCTTATTCGTCGTTCCAAACTACACACGACTATCTTAGTGCTTAAAAAACAAACTCACAATAGCCAGTGGCTTTCACATGCCAAGAATTCAATTTAGATGCAAAAATAACATTCTCCACACTGTTTAGTTGCAAAGAGCACATTCTCCCTGTTGGCCAATCACAAGACACCTTCTAGTCATGTGACTTTCTACAGCTGCAATAGTCTGTTCAACTCGTAACCTCTACATAATGAATAAATAATATGAGTGTATTCCAACAATGCAATTGGTTTCATTTGTATAAATTTTTCACAAACTTGGTCAACTTGTCTATTATTTTGTCTGAAGTACTTAATTTTGTTTAGTGTCAAAAGTAACATTCTCCAATCTTTGGATGCAAAAGTCACATTCTCCAAAATTAAAACCTACTGTACTTTTCAGATAAATTAATATAAATAATGAAACATAGTTTATACAATAAGGTGTAATTAAGTATAGCCTGCAACAAAAGCAAAGTCTCTTAGAGATTCCATAAGTTACATACATTTAAGAAGTTTTTTTAGTTCCTGTAAAATTTAGAAAAGTGGGGAACGTGAGTTTTGCATCTAGACCCTTTACTTGTAGCAATCGATCGATTCCTCTGCTTCGTTTAATCAAGTATTCAATAGGTGCAATTAATCGATTAAAAGTACCAGACCAAGTATTTTCAAATAGCCTAAAATGACTAATCTTAAGTTTAATAAAGGAGCTTTTAGTTCTCGCAGTAAAGAGGCGCAGGTGCACTTAATAAAAAAGGAGGTAGCGCGCAGTTCGCTACTCCTGTGGGGGTCCGGGCGGGGACACCAAGAGCCCGCTGATGAGCCAGCTTGGTGTCCTAGGCGAAACCCCACACAATACGCAGCAATAACCTAGAAACATTGAAAATCCACAGCCTGCTTCCAGTCTCCGACCGGGTCAGGAATGGAATGAATGAAGCCCCCATCTAGCGGCGAGGATATGGACTGTGCCGGCTGCCGAGGCCTGACGCACTCCTCTGGGGCAATGATTAAATGAATGACAGATGAAATGAAATGATAGTGGAGAGTGTTGCTGGAATGAAATTTTGACAGGGAAAACCGGAGTACCCCGGAGAAAAACCTATCTGCCTCCGTTCTGTCCAGCACAGATCTCACGTGGAGTGACCGGGATTTGAACCACGGACCCAGCGGTGAGAGGCCGGCGTGCTGCCGCCTAAGCCACGGAGGCTTCGAACCTAGAAACATTGCTGAGTTTAATTCACTGGGCGTGAAAGCAATATGCCATTTTTTGGAAGCCTTCATTGGGAGGTTATGGCTGCTTGAGCTTTTAGTTCTCGCAGTAAGATGACCCAGGTGCGCTTAATATAAAGGGAGGTAGCGCACAGTTCGCTGCTCCTGTGGGGGTACGAGCGGGGACTCAAGAGCCCGCTGATGAGACAGCTTGGTGTGATAGGAGAAACCCCACAAAAGAAACGGCACAAACCTAGAAAAATTGCTGAGTTTTAATAAGGGATTGTTTAAACGTTGTCATATTTTAAGTATTGTACTCCGACTATACTCTTCGTCTGATAATGAAATTCAATTGGGGTCAAATCCACGATTACTAAAACTAATTACAACGCTACCAGCCGGTTACCAAAATTATCTGTTATCACCATGACAGGAAATGAAGTAAAGGTCTAAGTGAAAGGGGCAACAGAGGAAGATTGTTTGATCGTGGGAGGGTGTAGTTAAGTTCCGTTCTCTTTTTTTAACCGGAAACCTCTAACTTCATCCAGCTAGTTTTACCGCGAGATCCGGTTGGTATTCCCCATGGTAAAAGAAACAAGAGGAGAGGCGGTAGTTGAAGCAGCACCAGACAGACACATGGGGAGTGGAGAGCCGCAGAAATAAATGAAGCTTGGTAATGACCAGAGCTTAAAACTAAAGCCACTAAAAGTACTATATATGAGGAAACATTCCGATTAAATATATTAAATGTGCTGTGACAAGAAGGTCAATAAAGAGCATATATTTTAAGAAAGAAGGAATCAGAAAAGAAGGAAGGACAAATGGTAGGCACTTGCTATCACCGATGGAAAAGCTGGATTACAATTGTGGAAGGCTAAAGCCCTTCCATCGGGCTGGAAAAGAATATCTCAAACTCGACCACCTAGCCATCACAAAGAATGGTTAACTCGGAAGTTTCTAAATAGGCTGAGATCTGAAGCAGGTAGAACCAGGGTTCTGGCAAGATGAGACTACGCTAAAGAAGAAAGTACCTAGTGTGATCGTGAAGAAGAACATACTGTTAACCCTAGAATACTAACATTATCCAATTGATGATTAATACTGCTGTAAACAAGAGTTTAGTGCTCTTCAGTCGGTCAACATGAATGTACCCAAAAGAGATGGGTTATACATGAGATTATATTCATGAGTTTAAGCCTGAGTGATTTGAATTTCTTGGCTTCACGATTTGCCTGACTAGCCGTGAACATTGTGGTGTTTGAAGCCATATTTTCAGTGCTAGTCAGGCAAATCGTGAAGCCAAGAAATTCAAATCACTCAGGCTTAAAGTCATGAATTTAATCTCATGTATAACCCATCTCTTTTGGGTACATTCGTGTTGACCGACTGAAGAGCACTAAACTCTTGTTTACTAGGGCAGCACTGAAAATATGGCTTCAAACACCACAATAATACTGCTGTACTAATACGTAAAATTTACGTACATTACGAACTTTGTGCTAAGGCACCAATTAGTTAAATGATTGAAATTCATGTATATTTCGTATGTAACACTGTTTATAAACACTGATTCCTCAGTGGTCTTTGAAGTTTAATACAAGAGTTTAGTGCTTTTCAGTCGGTCAACACGACATTCGTGTTGACCGACTGAAAAGCACTAAACTCTTGTTTACTAAGGCAACACTGAAAATATGGCTTCAAACACCACGAAGTTTAATACGTTAAGTTCTATCTTAGATACAACAAGTAGTTCCGAGAAGAACTATATAACCTATTTTCATATAACCTACTTATGTTAATTGCCACTATCAACATACAAAAGTTCAGTTTGATTGCTGTAATAAATTCGTACATATTGAGAACCGACTAAATATTTTGGACGGTCGCCATGTTGGATTTTTACTTATGTAGGTCCTAGAATTATGTACTGTTACATCAAGATTATTGGTACGTGTAGCATTCAAACTTCAATCGCGTGATTAGGACTCGAGAAAGAAAAACGAGATTTTAAAATTTCTCACAGCTGCCATCTTATGGTTATGGAAACAGTTGAAACAAATTATATGCCAGTGGATTAACATTTGTATAATGATTTACTGTACCACGTTTCACTGCACTCGGATGGTTAAATTGCGAGAAACGTCCATGTGAATATTTATACTTCGCTTCGCCGCCATGTTGGATTTCTGATCACCAGGTTATTGAAAGTCCTATAGGTGAACTTAAGTTCATAGCCCCTATGAATATAAAAAAATCAGTTTGATTGCTATAATAGATTCGTAGATTTCAGGGCCGTCTAAATATTTCGGATGATCGCCATGTTGGATTGTTATATGTATAGGCCCTAGAGTCATATACCATTAAAGAAAAATTATTGCGTAGTTTCATTATTCAAACTTCCACGTCGATCGCATGATTACGACACAAGAAATAAAAACTTAATTTTAAAATTCGCACAACCGCAATCCTGAGGTTATGTAAACAATTGAACTAAATTAGATACCAGTGCATTACAATGTGTATAAACATTTGCTGTACCAAGTTTCATTGCGTTTGGATTAAATCGTGAGAAATGTCTTTTTAAAATGTTCAACTTCGCTTGGCCGCCATGTTCGTTTTGTAGTTAACCAGTTTTTGAAAGGCTTATAGATAAACTTCCAGTAGTGCCCTTTATATCCGTACACAATTTCCGGGTGATACCGCTAATTGTTTCAGAGATAGAGAATGCCGCTGCAATATTTTGCACAGGCGCCATCTTGAGGTTATGTAAACAATGGAACGAAGTTAGATGTCGGTGCATTACAATGTGTATAAGCATATGGTGTACCAAGTTTCATAGCGTTTGGTTGGTTTAATCGCGAGAAACGTCTATATTTTAAAAGTCGCAACATCACATGGCCGCTATGTTGGTGTTGTATTTACCAGGTTTTCAAAAGTCACACAGGTGAACTTCTAGTAGTTCCCTTTATCACCGTACAAAATTTCAGGGTGATATCGGTAATAGATTCGGAGATATTGAATGCTGGTAAAATATTTCGTACAGCCACCATGTTGGATTGGTCAGACGTAACAAAATTTGAAGGGCATGGTCGGATCGCCCGGAATAGTGCTATGAACTTACCGAGTTTCATTTAAATTGCTCCAGCCGTTTAGAAGTTAGTAGGGGGGACTCACACCATCACACACACGCACACACACACACACGCACACACAGACACACGGACAAAAGGTGATCTCATAAGCCTATTTTTAGCCTATTTTCAATTTTGAGAAAATAGGCTTATGAGATCACCTTTTGTCCGTGTGTGTGTGCGTGTGCGTGTGCGTGTGTGTGTGTGTGTGTGAGGTGTGTGTGTGTGTGTCCACCTAATAAATTCGAAACGGCTGGAGCGATTTCAATGAAACTCGGTAAGTTCATAGCACTATTCCCGGCGACCTCGACCGTGCCCTTCAAATTTTGTTACCACTCACCAATCCAACATGGCGGCTGTGCGAAATATTTCACCAGCATTCAATATCTCCGAAACTATTACCGATATTACCCTGACATTTTCTATGGTGATAGAGGAAACTACTATAAGTTCACTTATGTGCTTTTTGAAAACCTGGTAACTACAAAACCAACATGGAGGCCAAGCGAATTTGCGACTTTTAAATAGACGTTTCTCGCGATTTAACCAACCAAACGCAATAAAATTTGGTACAGTAGATGTTTATACACTTTGTAATGCACCGACAACTAAATTCGTTCGATTGTTTACATAACTACAAAATGGTGGCTGTGCGAAATATTTCCATATCTCTGATACCATTAGCTGTATCACCCTGAAATTTTGTACGGTGATAAAGAGCACTGCTGGAAGTCAACCTATAAGATTTTCAAAAACCGGTTAACTACAAAACGAACATGGCGACCAAGTGAAATTTGAAAATTTAAATAGACCTTTCTCGCGATTCAATTTTCCGCACGCATTGAAACTTGGTACAGGAAATGTTTATATATGTTGTAAAGCACTGGTATCTAATTTAGTTCAATTGTTTACATAACCTCAAGATGGCGGCAGTGCGAATTTTAAAATTAAGTTTTTATTTCTTGTGTCGTAATTATGCGATCGAGGTGGAAGTTTGAATAATGAACCAACGCAATAATTTTCCTTTAATGGTACAAGACTCTATGGCCTATACATTTAACAATCCAACATGGCGACCATCCGAAATATTTAGACGGCTATGAATATCTACGAATCTATTACAGCAATCAAACTGAATATTTTTATGTTCATAGAGGCTATGAACATAAGTTTACCTATAGGACTTTCAATAACCTAGTGATCACAAATCCAACATGGCGGTGACGCGAACTATAAATATTCACATGGACGTTTCTCGCAATTTAACCATACGAGTGCAGTAAAACTTGGTACAGTAAATCCTTATATGAATGTTAATCCACTGGCATCTAATTTATTTCAATTGTTTCCATAACCACAAGATGGCGGCTGTGCGAAATTTTAAAATCCAGTTTTTACTTCTTGTGTCCTAATCATGCGATTGAAGTTCGAATGCTGCACGTACACAATAATCTTCATTTAACAGTACATACATCTAGGACCTACATAAATAAAGTCCAACATGGCGACCATCCGAAATATTTAGTCGGTTCTCAATATCTACGAATCAATTACAACAATCAAACTGAAATGTTGTATGTTGATAGTGGCAATTAACATTAGTAGGATATATGAAAATAGGCTGTATAATTCTTCACGGAACTACTTGTTCATAAATGAAAATGTTCTAACAAATACAGAAGTCGTTTACTTTGACGTAAATAGCAGTACGTAATCTCTCCAGCATCTTATACTGTCTCTGGTTTTTATGAGGTTGTTTGTATAATCCCTCTGAAGTGATGTGACATATCTCCTTCAAATTCCTCACCTCTTTGTTATTGCCAAGGAGAAAGCAGTATGTTGTTAAATTCAAGGATAGTTTCCAGGCAATACATTGCCCCATGTTTATGCCTCTAGAACTGATTGGCATTAGTAACAAAAGCATTGACTTCACCACCATAGACCAGTAGAAGCACTGATGGAAAATGGTAGGGTGGGGACAGATATAGAGGGAATTATGAGCAGTTAAATTATTCATACACGTAAGTTTTACGTATGTTAGTATTGTAGGGTTAAACACAAGTTCCAATGTTCAACATCCTGCATGGAAGATGACCTACATCGTGGCCAAGCTTTGGTGAAATATCATATAAGGTGCGTTCTAAAAGTAACGAGCCGGAGACTGGAATGCGCAAACCGATGACGACATCGGCTAATCGTGGCGTGTGTAACAAGGTGTGGTTCCGACCAGAGCGTGGAAGGTCACAGCCCGTCACTAGAGGGCACACATGCACGTCACGTGACGATAAAAAGCGAGCAGCAGCATGCATCAATCGTCCAACGCTGCCAGTCGCATTGCAAACAGTGACATGCAGGCGTCAACCAAAGAGCAAAGAGATGTTGTTCGGTTTCTGATAGCGGAAGGAGTGGGGAGAACGGACATTCATCGCCGAATGTCACAAGCGTACGGCGAACACTGCATGTCCCTAGCAAGGGCCAATGCGTGGCACGAGCGGTTCAGGGAAGGACGGGTGTCGTTAGCCGATGATGCCCGGTCTGGGGCACCCCTCTGCATTACCGAGGACAACGTCCAGCTGGTTGATGCACGCATTACCCAGGACCGCCGAGTGACAGTGAACGCCATAGCCGCCGTCGTCGCTCCACGATAATGCACGACCTCATACGGCCAACACAGTCGCGGCACTCTTGCAGAAATTCACATGGGGGCTTCTCGTCTACCCTCCATACAGTCCAGACCTCTCTCCCTGTGATTACGCCATGTTTGGTCCCCTGAAAAGGGCTCTGCGGGGCCAACGATTCACGCTGTACGTGCGGAACTGGTTCACATCGCAGCCCAGGGAATTTTATGAGACAGCCATTCACCGCCTCGTGTCACTGTGGGACAAGTGCCTCAACAGCCAGGTCCAATACTTCTAACATACAATTACTGGTTTCTGTAATTATGCCTCCGGCTCGTTACTTTTTGAACGCACCTTATACAATATTTATGTAAATATGTAGAGATTAGAAGCCATTATTTTCAGTGTTGCCATTACAAATAGCTCTTCAGTCGGTCAACACGATTGTGCCCAATGAATGGGCGGGGTACAAAATATAAATATATAAACACACTCCTGGAAAGAAATTACATGTATTAGTTAATTATCACAATAAATGGGGCCTATTTAACCTTTTGATTTCCATTACCCATAGCGTATGCTTTCTGCTCCACTCCTAATTAATTTCTGCACTATGAACAGCAGTAGGAAGTGAACATTGCATAACAATCTAACACAAAATATAATTATGTTATATTTCCACGTCAGTTGTTGACCGTCATCGTATCTATCACTGTCCACTAACTGTTCTAACATATCTAGTTCCGTGAGCGAAGATGAAGCAAATGCCATGTTTACCACAGAACACCTATATAATAGAAGTGAATGGCCCATGGTAAAGCATGGAAACAAGAAACTACTGCGGCACGCCTAGTGGTGTGGCAGCCAACTACCAGTGTGGAATTATCAGCTCCCTTTTATGTTTTTATTTTATTTAATTGGGTCTCTCCAATCCGTATTTTAATTAAGGACACATTTCCATTTTGAAAAATCACACCAACTTGAGACTTTGGACTGGGTGGTTAAATTCAGAACTATTCACGCCGATGTCGGATGACTCATATTCTTTGGCGTGAGCAACATCATCATTTGCCAAATACGGTTTACGAATGAAAAGTATGGATCACGATTATAAGCTTCAGAAATACGACAGTATCGTGTTACCCAGGAAGAATATTTGCTATTGCGAGTAGTTTTAACGTATAAGTGACTTAAATATCTCTCAAAATCAGAATAATGACCAGTTACCGTAACGTGTTTCAAGCATGTGGAGCCACCATTTTATCAACAACACAGAACACCAAATATAACAAAGCTGAAAGCTCTTGTAGAAGCCCTTTGCTCCTTGGAGGACATACGTCAAGTAAGTCAAAATCAACCAATCACGAGGCGAACTTTTGCCTAACAGCGCCCGTAGTGGGGTGGCGCTGAAGTACTCAGTGTTGTCAGTTACTCGTATCGTAGCTTCACCCCCGTGATGTTTACATTCAATCTAACCTATGCCATCAGTAAAACTGTCATAAACATTCAAGAATAACGAAGGTTATTAATTCATTACAATTCCCGCAAACTATAGTAAATAGGTAAAGGTGTTCTCACGGAGACCACTACAGTAGATGGCTGCACAATACTGGAATACAGCACAGCGCTGTGAGTACAAGCTATCGTCAATGTCGTGTGGGACTCGACATCGGAGCGGAGGATATTTTCATGTCGCTTGCCACGGAGGGTGAGTGGTTATCGTGTCTGTCTACCAACCCCAAGCTTGCAGTTTCGCTCCTGGCCATGGTAAGAATTTTCGAAAGGCGACAAAAAGCTCGACACGCATGTCAAACGTTGTTGGCATGTTAAAGAACCCATTTGAATTCAGTAGGCCACTTTCATAATGGCAAAATTAATCTCGGGACTTTCCGCCAATACAAAAAATCCTCATTTCTCTACTAGAAAGCGCTACAGTGTCACGGAGCTTTGATATCTAACTTACTTAGCGCTCCAAAGAACAACAAAATTCGACATGCTAGCTGCCCTCTGGGTGTAAAATAACAAAGCTTGCACCCGGCATCCGACGCCATACGATATTATTATTATTATTATTATTATTTTAATGTCGAACCCCACTCGACATAGGAGTGCAAAAGTGCCTCGCCGTTGATAGCTTTGTCTGGCGCCACAGAGTTGTTTTCGCTGCTAATGAATGATCACAGAACACACTACATAGAGTGTCCAACACTTTAACAGAATTCACGTTTACCTGTATTTCATTAGAAATTATATTATGCCTGACCATAATTGAGTTAAGCTATCGATGGAGTACTTTGTTATGTTGGGTGGTCGGGACAGATTAGTTTATCCTGTTTAGTGAAAATTAATCGCACAATTAGATGTAATGCCTGTGAAATTAAACCTCCACAGGAGCCTTTACAATAACATTGCTGGTATTGTGCAAAGATTAATGAGTAGCATTTAACTCGACATACATTTGCCACAACCCCCAGGGTCTCATATGCAGTAGGCATTGGTTTGGCGACCACGGGTCCCCACCTGGGTCCAGCATTGCTTCTACCTACTAACGCCAAACTGCTCTCTATTATAAAAGATGGTATATTGGCTTTCACGGCCAAGGAATTAAAACTCAGCAATTGTTCTAGATTTGTGCCATGTCTTGTGTAGGGTTTGGCCTAGGAACACCAAGCTGTCTCATCAGCGGGCTCTTGGTGTCCGTGCCCGGACCCCCACAGTAGTAGTGAATTGTGCACTACCTCCCTTCTTATCAAGCGCACCTGCGCTTCTTAACTGTGAGACCTAATAGCTCAAGCAGCCGTTCACCTCCCTATAAAGACTCCCTTCTCTCGTAAACTCGTTCCGAAGCTATTAATATAAATGTCCATTGAATGGAGATTGTTGGAAGAAATGAAAAACATAAAAACACGGATAGTGGATGGTTTGTTAAGGATAGAGATACGCTGCCACGGAACAGCGCCCAAGTTACTAAAACCAAGATTAACGGCCGTGGGGACCCGACTCGCTGACCACACGTCACCCCAATATCCGCCGGCCAAATGACTGGGCAGTGGTCGCTTTGTAGGTCTACGCCCTTAACTCTTGATCAAACCTCACACGAAACCTCATACAACAGAATAATATGGCCGGCCTCACGGCGTTGGGGTAGCGCGCCTTTCTCTCACCTGGAGGCCCCCGGTTTGATTCCCGGCTCCGCCAGGGATTTTAGGAACTGACGTGAGGGTTGGAATGGGGTGCACTCAGACTCGTGAAAACAATTGAGTAGCTCTCTGACACTAAATTTCTGAGGTAGAGTTATTGTATTCTAAAGCCATGTACAGAAAACGACCTCAATGCTGAAGCACCCAAATAAGTTATAAGGAATTACTGATATTATATACAGTGCTTCTAATGTTCACACTGTTTAACTGGTAAAGGAGTAATAATGGAACAGTAATGAAATAATAATAATTATAACCAAGTACTGACCATATGAGCCGACTCGGTGTGATAATGTGAAGAGAATGGGGTGAGAGAGATTGCCAAGGAGGTTAATGAGTTCGCCTGTAGAGTATATGAGAAGCTGAGGTGATGTGATGAATAACTTCAGTGTTGAACGATTTCAAAGTGAGAGGTCTAGATGCAGAGGAGGCCTCTGTACTAACTGCTAACAGGGAATCATGAAGATGACTTGTTCGCAATTAGAGGCTTGCAGACCAGACTGGGCGCTGAAAGGCCAAACAGCCTCAAATGAACATGTAGCCTATGTAATAACATCATCACATGAGTCGTCGAGTTGACAAAAATCGTTTAATCCACTTGTGAAGAAGAATAATTTTCATGAGTAAGGTTTCTCTGGACTTTGCCTCACGTATATTTTGTGTTTGTTGTTTTCTACTTTTTTCCTTTTTGCTTTGTGCTTTTGCTTTTGAATTTTACTTTCTGCTTTTCTTTCTTGGTTTTAGTTTTGTATTTGTTTTCTGCTATTGCTTTTTTTGAATTTTGCTTTTTGCTTTGT
Organism: Meconema thalassinum; assembly: GCA_946902985.2. Taxonomy (NCBI): domain Eukaryota; kingdom Metazoa; phylum Arthropoda; class Insecta; order Orthoptera; family Tettigoniidae; genus Meconema; species Meconema thalassinum. Next base: position 2,092,001,375 of record OX336388.2, on the reverse strand, counting down.
GTTTCTTGTTTTTTGTTTTCTGCTCTTGCTTTTGTTTTTGAATTTTGCTTTTTGCTTCGTGTTTTTTGTTTCTGGTATTGTGTTTGTTTTCTGTAAAATCAAAATAAAACAAAACAAAATAAAATTAAACAAAATAAACAAAACAAAATTAATATAAAACAAAACATAATAAAATAAAATGAAACAAAATAAACGAAACAAAATAAAAACAAAACATATTAAATAAAAAGAAACAAAGAAACAAAACAATTTAAAACAAAATAAAACGAGGTAAAATAAAACAAAATAAAATAAACAAAACAAAATCAAAATAAAACAAAACGAAGTAAAATAAAATAAAATTGAGAAAACAAAATAGAATAAAATAAAATAATTCAATAAATAATTTTACGACATGATCCTTATTCACAAGTGGATTAAACGAGTTTTGCAACTTGACGTCTCATATGATCTCAGCTAACTAGTGTTGATTTATTTTGAACCTCCAATTTTGGCGCACTGCTTGCACTGTAAACTAGCAGCGAAATCGGAGCACTATTAATTGCCCTGTGATTGAAATTGAATTAGTTTTGCCTTGTCATATCCAAATGCGATAGGAGAGATCTTTTACGACCCAACGACTCGGAGTGTCGTAGATTTTTCGCTCACTTTAATTAAAATTCCGCGATCTTAGGACCTGGAAGGGGACAGTTTACAACTGATCCATACATACATTTTCATTTGAAACTGATTTGCCTTTCGAAGAAGGCTGCGTGGCGCAGTCGTTAGAGGCGCTACGCTTCTAACTGAAAGGAAGTGGGTTCGATCCCCACCCAGTAGTGGATTTTCGAAACAAAACTACCACTTTTGAAAAACACAAATAGCTCTGGGGTGCTGTCAGCCTACACCAGGAATGAGTACCAGGGTAATTCCTGGGAGCAAAGGCTGCCGGGCGTGGAGCTGACAACTTCATCGTATCTAGTACCGATGTCACAAAAAGTGGAAGCCTCTACCTTCGATTACTCGCCGGGCCTCCATGGCCTGTACGGAGTTGGCTTTGCTTTGCTTTTGTCCAGTCCACAGTAGTCTGCAAGACATTGTTTGCGAACAAGTCACCTACATGCTGCCCTATTAGCAGTTAGCACTGCGGCCTCTTCTGCCGATCGAATGAAAAAACAAGTAGTTCCGTGAAGAACTAAAGCCTATTTTAATATATCATATTTATGTTAATTGCCACTATCAACATACAAAATTTCAGTTTGATTGCTGTAATAGATTCGTAGATATTGAGAACCGACTAAATATTGCGGATGGTCGCCATGTTGGATTTTGATACATGCAGGTCTTAGCGTTATGTACCATTAAAGGACAATTATTGCGTAGGTTGATTATAGAAACTTTCACTTCGATCGCATGATTACGACAGAAGAAATAAAAACTTAATTTTAAAATTCGCACAGCCGCCATCTTGAGGTTATGTAAACATTTGAACTAAATTAGATATCAGGGCATTAGAATGTGTAAAAACATTTCCTGTACCAAGTTTCATTGCGTTTGGATCATTAACTGACGAGAAAAATTTATTTAAAACTTTCATCTTCGCTTGGCCGCCATTTTCGTATTGTAGTTAACCGGTTTTTCAAAATCTCATAGATGAACTTCCAGTAGTGCCCTTTATCTTCCTACAAAATTTCAGGGTGATACCGGTAATATTTGCAGAAATATAGAATACCATTGAAATATTTCGCACAGCCGCCATCTTGAGGTTGTGTAAACAATGGAACGAAGTTAGATGTCGGTGCATTACAATGTGTATAAACATATAGTGTACCAAGTTTCATAGCGTTTGGTTGGTTAAATCGTGAGAAACGTCTATTTAAATGTCGCAACTTCACATGGCCGCCATGTTGGTTTTGTAGTTACCAGGTTTTCAAAGGTCACATAGGTGAAATTCTAGTAGTTATCTTTATCACCGTACAAAATTCCAGGGTGATTTTGGTAATAGTTTCGGAGATATTGAATGCTAATGAAATATTTTGCACTGCCACCATGTTGGATTGGTGAGACTTGACAAAATTTAAAAGGTACGATAGGGGTCGTCCGGAATAGCGCTATGAACTTACCGAGTTTTATTGAAATCGCTCCAGCCGTTTAGATTTTATTAGAGGGGAGAAGGGGGGGGGGGGGGGGACACACACACGAATCACACACGCACACACAGACAGACACACGGTCAAAAGGTGATCTCATAAGCCTATTTTTTTCATAAATGAACATAAGAAAATGTTTTAACAACTTTTAATATGTTACAGTGATCCATGTGTGTTTTTATGTACAGTTTTTAACTACACCCAGTAGATAAAGGGAATGTTTTAAGTGCTGCACAATTATTTAGGCTGATGAAGACGTCAATACGTGTTAGACGTTGAAACATGTACCATGTGATGTGTTAAAAGACAGGTGATTGTATCACGACATTTTAATAAACAGTATTGACGAGGCGGAACCAGTTGGAACTTTGTTCTTAGTATATTGCAGTCAATACGGAAAAAATGTGCGACTCTCAGAGTCAAAAAGGCTAATAACGATGTAAAGGAAGCACTGACCTTGTATTTTACTTGTGTTTGAACAAAGATTTCCTCACATTTCCTTTGTCAAGAATAAATCGTGCTGTGTAGCGTGGTCTATGAAATCTAAGTCAATATATATTTGATACCGTAATGTACTTTTATCTGCAGAAAGGATGTGTACAAACAAAGAGAACAGAAGAGAAGGGAGAAAGAGAGCCGTTACCTTTCTCGAGAAAATCAATCATTGCCCTCAAAGTTCCTTCGCTGGATTTGTATCACTGTGAGCTCTGTTCCATAGTTCCTGAAGAGATTGGATGGAAAGTTTTTCTTTATTCTTACATCAAGCTGATGACGATTTAGAGATGAATAACTTTTTACTTTTGCTACCTTCATGAATTCCAGACGGTATTTTTACCTGCGATTTCCACTGAAAGTTTCATGAATTTTACTTTGAAATATTCAACTGAATCGCTGAGCTGAATTACAAGTGGCATGTTGCCTTCTCCATCATCTTCTCCATGCTCTTACTGATATCAAGTGGAGACGCTGGATAGGATATAGAATGAAAGTATTGATTATGACAGTTATGGAGGCTTCCAATTGGCATGTGAAGTACTTTATGCACTTTTAATAGTAGCAATCAAAATTTAATGTTTTTCCGTCGGTCAACATGATTGTACCTAATTGTAATGGGGTTTCCCTAATCCTAAGAAATTTACACCAGATTAGTAAATACACTTGGATGCTCATTAAGTGATCATTATCAGATCCATTAGCGGCTTCGGTGGTGTAATCGTTAGCATGCTGAGCTTCTATGCTTAAGATCGCGGGTTCAATCCCGGCCGAAGCCGTCGGATTTTTTAAAGAGCGTTTAAATCCTTCAGTGTGCTTTCCGTCGGAGGGGAAATAAAGCCAGTGGTCCCAGGTCACAGATTTATGGCATGCATAAGAACCTTCCACTAAACTTGTGTGAAGCTAAATTTGCAGGTTAGATTTCGTTGAAACGCTCTATCAAAGTTCCAGTGTTCACCATTAGGTGTGAGTGACATCCGGTAGAGAAAGTTGGAACTAACTTACTTGAAATTGAACGGAACTTGTAGTTCACCCCATGTGTGTCTACATTGAATCAGTTATAGCCACTGGAGAGACGAACATGTCCTTGGATACTCCCGGCACTAAAAGCCATACGCTAAATAATAATAATAATAATCAGATTCATTACACTTAGTGTATTGAATCTATGTCTACAAGTATGGGTGATGGTATTTACAATACAGTCCTACGTTATACACTTATTTAGTTCCAGTAGTTGTTAATCTAGCGCAATTAGTGAAGATTTGTTCGTTATGCAATTTTATTTGTTAAATTATTGATCGTGGCGATATAATAATTTTAATAATAATAATAATAATATCGTATGGCCTCGGGTGCGGGCTGCAAGCTTTGTTATTTGACACCCAGAGGATAGCTTGCATGTCGAATTTCATTGTTCCTCGGTTAGATATCTAACTTTCTTGAACACTATAGCGCTTTCTAGTAGACAAATGAGGAACTTCGTGTTGGCGGAAACTCCCAAGAGTTAATTAATTTTGCCATTATGAACACGGCCTACTGAATCCAAATGGGTTCTTTGACATGCCAACATCGTATGACATGCCGCCTTTCAAAAATCACTTACCTTGGCCAGGAGCGAACTTGCAAGCTTGGGGTTAGTAGACCGGCACGTTAACCACTCACCCACCGTGTCAAGCTGATAGTGGTGATTGACCTTCAAGTTTGCTTGCTTAGTGTGATTATGTGATTGTTATAATAATAATAATAATAATAATAATAATATCGTAAGGCCTCGGGTGCCTGGTGCAAGCTTTGTTAATTGACACCCAGAGGGTAGCTTGCATGTCGAATTTCGTCGTTCCTTTGAACGCTATGAAAGTCAAGGAGGTTAGATATCTAAACTCCTTGACACTACAGCGCTTTCAAGTAGAGAATGGAGGAACTTTGTGATGGCGGAAAATCCCGAGATTAATTTTGCCATTGAACACGGCCTACTGAATTCAAATGGGTTCTTTAACATGCCAACAACGTATGACATGAGTGTCGTGATTTTTATCGCCTTTAAAAAATCACTTACCATGGCCAGGGGCGAACCTGCTAGCTTGGGGTTGGTAGTCCGACACTATAACCACTCACCCACCGTGGCAAGCTGTGATTATTATAAATGGTCACGTTAGAATGGATTGTGAACTTAGTTTATTGAGTGATGTGTCGTCTGGTTCCACGCAGCTTTTCTCACCAGTTCGTTTGATAAGGTTTCTCAGTTCTGATTATGAAACTTCATTGAGATCCTTTGTAATGGGGAAGACTAACTGGAACTTAAATGCATACATATTAATGTCATATTCAGCAGCAAACACTTCCCAGTGCCCTTAAGTACTGTACTTAACTGTCAAAGCCAATATGCCATTATCAGTTCATGTTCACTTATGCGGTTTATAAAGTTCGATGGTCATACAATATCTCATGTATATACGCATGAAACACTTAAGTACAACTCATATGCAATTATTCAGTTAAAATAATTTTATAGCGTGCAATTTAAATGCTTTTGGTCGGTCAATACGACTGTACCCAAATTGTAATAATAATACAGGGTCTTTAAATTTGCTTGGCAAGGACATTCTCACTCACGTGCTCCGCCAGTGACGGCTCAGTTGCTGGCGACCGCGCGCGCATTTGTACGGCAGAATATGGTGCTTAAAATCAGTATCAAGCATTATTCCTCACCATGTTTACAGTAGATGCTGAAAATGTTCCCCATCCGCTGCCAAACATAATTGGCATCTCCTTATGATGTTTCCGGTTACTCCGGTTAATTTAGCTTCAGTAAGGAAATAACGACCTTTACGTCTATTTTTATTCTTTACTGAACCTGTATGTTTGAATCTCTTTTAGCCAGTTGTTTTATTGTCTGATTTATAGGAATGGGTCTCCGTGGAAATTTCAGTCGAAACTTTTGTCTTGTTCTAGCGCACGATTTCCTGCACTTTGTGTACGTATTGTGCAGATATACAGGTTCACGTAACGAATATTTCACATAAGGCATTACAGCACTATACACAATCACAATGAAAGACTATACAATACGATATACAGAGCACATTTGCTTTATAATGAAAATCCACAGCCTGCTTCCAGTCTCCGACATGGTCAGGAATGGAATGAATGAAGCCCCCATCTAGCGGCGAGGATATGAACTGTGCTGGCTGCCGAGACCTGACGCACTCCTCTGGGGCAATGATTAAATGAATGACAGATGAAATGAAATGATAGTAGAGAGTGTTGCTGGAATGAGATTTTGGCAGGGAAAACCGGAGTACCCGGAGAAAAACCTGTCTGCCTCCGTTTTGTCCAGCACAGATCTCACATGGAGTGACCGGGATTTGAACCACGGACCCAGCGGTGAGAGGCCTGTGTGCTGCCGCCTAAGCCACGGAGGCTTCGCACAGCAGCTTTATAAAACACCCAATTAGTTCGGTGCTCACACGTCTACCGCAGCAAGAGCGTGGGAATACGGACGGAAACCGCGGCTCCAACCTGTTACAGCCGGCTATTGGCCGGGACCGGCGGCCAAGGTCGAGCGGATTCGCCTTGCCAAGCATAAATAACGACCCTGTATTAGAGAATGCTTTCCAGTCAGTCAACACACTGACCGACTGGGGAGCATTCTTTAATAGAAATTAGACAACACTGGAAAATGGCTTCTATCAATTCAATGTAATATTACGTTATTGGTAGAGCCCTGCGCGGATAAACAAAATGTTATCCGCATCCTCCCCGCATCCACACGACTGTTATCCCCATCCGCCCCGCATCCGCACGCCTATCATCCGCATCCGCCCCGCATCCGCACGCCTATTATCCACATCCGCACGACTGTTATCCGCATCCACCCCGCATCCACGACTGTTATCCACATCCGCCCCGCATCCACACGCCTGTTATCCACATCCGCCCCGATTCCGCACGCCTATTATCCGCATCCACCCCACATCCGCATGGTTTTTATTCGCATCCGCCCCACATCCGCATGACTTTTATCCAAATCCGCTGATATGTCAATATTATGTTTAATTTATTACATCAAGCATAACGTGTTAAACCAACACATTTAGACATTTGAGGAGAAAGTCGTTCTTGACAATTTGCTTCATTGCAAGGAACTTCAAGTTGGCATTCCAAGGGACTTCAAGTTGGATGACACTTGTGGTTTCTTGACCTCCGCTTTAGACAAAAAATTGGCTATACTTTTTAGGCTACTTTCGCACTTGTGCCTCAGTAAGTTTGATGTGCCCGATTTGTGTCCTGAGTATGAATAAACTTTTTACAGGTAAAACATCTCTATATCGTTCACCTTTTCGTTTCCATTGAAAACGTAACCAAATGTCTGCCATATCGTTGACTTGAGCTTTGTTTCACGCGCTATTGAATATTCACCTTGTTTTATTTTAATCTCTTCTTCCTAGCATTAATCCCTTGCGGGGTCTGCTACTTTGCTACATCTCCTCCACTTCTTTCGGTCGTTGACATCTTCCAGTGTTAGACCAACAGCGTGCATGTCAGCCCTGATGTTGTCAGTCCACCGCTCTGCAGGTCTTCCACGTGGTCTTGTTCCACCTGGGTTGATGTGGAGTGCTCTTTTGGCAACTAAGTTTTTCTGACTTCTCATGACGTGACCGTACCAGCGTAGACGAGCCTCCCTCACCTTCTCGACAATTGGTTCAACACCAAATCTTCGCCGGACGTCTGTGTTCCTTGCGTGGTCAAATCGGGTCAGCCCCATCGACCATCGGAGCATCTTCATTTCCATCGTATTCAAAATTTGCTCATGTTGTTTGGTCATAGGGCGACATTCAGTCCCATAGATGGCTGCTGCGCGTACCACAGACTTATAGGCCTTTGCCTTTAAATGCAGAGGCATCTTTTTATCACAGAGAACTCCAGTGACTTGTCTCCACTTGAGCCAGGCTGCGTTTACCCTCATCCGAGTATCAGGAGTGGCATCACAATTTGAAGTGACAGTGGACCCTAAGTACTTAAAATGCATGGTCTTCTGCAGATTTTCAGTGCTGATAGTAGTAGAGGAAATGTATGTTTTGAATATTGCGTAATCGCGAGGACATATTGCATCATCATGACGTCATCTGATAGCTATGCGGATGTGAGCACGTGCACGTGCACATGTTAGCGTGGGAAGAGGTTGACCTTTAACCGCTTGAAGAAGATAACCTTTGGGTAACCGCTTGAAGCAGATAACCTTTGACTTATTTATGCGATGGAGATAAAAATTAATGGGTGTTGACGTCATTTGATACCCATGCAAGTTTGCAGCTGTGCGAGCGATCACGTGATATGTCTGCAGTGTTCGCGTGAGACGTGGTTGACCTTACACGTCATTGGGTAAGAATGTAATCTTGGACTTCTTTAAGTAATACTGATAAAAATATAATGAGATGATTGCGTCAGAAGCTTGTTTTGTAGCATTTGGTTTCTTGAGTGTAGGTGGGGGTGAAGGATATATAAATGCATGTGTGCGTGGATGAGTTTAACTTCTACGTTTGCGCGAAGAGAGAGTGTGTGTGTGAAAGAAATAAAGAAAGCCAACGACGAGGAACAAATTGTGTGTGTGATGGATGTTCTAACGAAGTTCAATAACTTAGCCACTTGCGTTGAGTATTCTAATAAGAAACTGTCAGAACTAATAATTGATTTACCGTATGTGGTCCAAATTATTCGGGCTGTGGAGACGAGATTTGGAAGAAAAATAGTGGTGGACATTATCATTGAAGGTGAAATAACAAGTGTATTTCTACCAGCAGTATTTGCAAAACTAAGCGCATCAGAGATCGATGAACTAAACTCACTTAGAAGCAAACTGATGTTGGTGTATTTGGGGTTGAAGAACCGCTCACATCAAGTTGTTTTAAAACTGTAAATTTTTGGTGAGTATATATATGCAGATTATATATGTATTGATTGATATAACGAATTATATATATTTAGTTGCTTATTATTTCTTAATTTGTTTAATTTTTTTCAGATTATCTAAAAACTAATAAAAAGGAACAGCAAAATGAAGTGGAAAACTGTTAATTTTCTGAGTGGAACTGAACATCGATCGCACCCGGTAATAGAGTATCACCGTGTATGCTTTCATCAGTCTGAAGAGGGAGAAGAAGAAGAAGAAGAAGGAGAAGATGATAATGAGGTGAGTCATAATGAGAAAGAAGCTTGTTTTAACAACTGGACATCTTCGAGTGGAATTTCAACATTTTCAGTCTACGTTACTAATGTTAGCAAATCAGATGATAGTCAGCGAGAGGTGACAGAAACAGTTCTAAGATATTTGTTACAAGAATTATGTGAAGATGAACATTTTATTTGTTTCTTCGGATACAATACATTTGATGAGGTTTACAAAATTGAATTTTCCATCACTTGCTTTGAAGTAACAAAATTGAATGAGTATAGAAACAAATTGCTTGGTAAACTTCAGGACGAATTTCCCTTTGAAGCCATTCATTGTTCGCTGGAGATTACAGGCAGCAATTTATCTCAATGGCTTGAATACACTTTAAAAGATTATAGGTTTATGGTGAGCCGATGTTACAGCAACTGCTGGTGGTGTATTAACAACAGTGCGAATTGGACAATTGCTTAGACAACAGCAACAATGACCTCGCCTCCTAGCAAACGTAGAAAGGTTGATATTGTAATACATAATAACAGTGAAAATATAAGAAACCAATTGGACGATGCATTTGAAAGTGTTTCTAATTTTCGAAGTGAACTAAACGGTGCTATTTCAGTATCATACCAAATCGGGGAAAACACTCAAACCGAGTTGATTGAGAACAGTGATGAGTTGATTGAATGTTGGAGAGTTATTAGTGAGCACATATTGCAACAAGCTGTGAATTTCGAAGAAATTACAATTCAAATAAAGGATGAATCTTTCTTGAGCTGTGAGTTAATTGAAACGGCATTCAATTCTAGAGTGTACACACTTGCAGTTTCAAATGTTAAGAATGAGTTTTTGGATCCCCGCGAATTTTTAGCAAATGCTAATATTTGGTTTACAAAGTATGTTAAGAAAGCGTTAACTGTGCAAGCTTTAAAGGTGAATTCAGTTTTGTGTGCACAGTATGTGCTTCACGACAAATCAGAAACAAAATACTTTGCTGTCAAAAATAAAGTAGTTTTCGAGTATACGGATGTAAATGAATTTTATAATAATCATATCATTGAAGGTACTTTGACAAAAATGAGCGAATTTGAAGCAAATGGCTCTGGGTGGGCTTTAGAAAAAATTCATAGTTTGAGAATTAATATAAATAAATATGTTGGATTTCGAGTAGGAATGTCCAATACTAGTAGATTGCCTGATGTAATAGTCAATAAACATGCAGTGCTAAATTTGTATGATACAAAGGAAGCTTGTTTTGCATGGAGTGTGGTTGCTGGTTTGTATCCAAAAACGCGAAACGTGAATCATCTTTCTTCCTATCCTAATTACAGAGATGTTTTAAATTTAGATGATATTCCAATTCCAATGCAAATGAAATATTTAAACAAGTTTGAAAATCAAAACAATATTTCTGTGAATGTGTATGGAGCACAATATGATGAAAACAAATGGGTGTGTATGGGAACAAATGAAGTAAAAGGAAGAATACAATTTACTATTGTACCTTTGTATGTATCAGATAAAGTATATGAAAGGAGTGTGGACTTATTGATGTTGCAGATTGGAAACAGTGAAAGTTATCACTTTTGTTTAATTAGAAATCTCGCTCGCCTTGTGCGTTCAAGCATCACTAGGAATTGTAGACGGATTTATATATGTAGACGTTGTTTGTCATATTATTCTCTTGAGGATGAGTTAAATGTTCACTTTGCAGACTGTAAGCAGTTTCCTGTTGCAAAAAGCATATTGCCAACTGACGAACAAAGATTTGTTAATTTTACAGAATTTAAATTTAAAGATAGAGTTCCATTTATAATTTATGCAGATACTGAATGCGTTTTGTCTCCTATTTCCTCTTGTTTTCCAAATAGTGACATTCCTAACTCTACATTAACCCATAAACATATTCCTTACAGCATTTCTTTATACCTTCATTGTAATTTTGATAGTGATTTGTGCAGTTTTAAACTCTTTAGGGGAAATAATTGCACAGAATTGTTTGTAAAGGAACTTTATAGTATTGTAGATAAACTTCAAACATATTATTTATCAGCTAAACCTATGTTAAAGATGACGGAAAACGAAGAAAGATTATTTTTGTTAAGTAAAATTTGTCATATTTGCGAGAAACCGATTGCAGATAATGAACTCAAAGTACGCGATCATTGTCACATAACTGGAAAATATAGAGGAAGCGCACACAATAGTTGTAATTTAAATTCCAAAGTAACAAGGGTCCTGCCTATAGCATTTCATAATCTAACGGCGTATGATGGACATTTTATAATTAAAGAAATTTTTGAGAAACATGAAGGTGGGGAGTTACATAATCCTGGTCATATAAGATTGTTAGCAATGAATATGGAACGTTATAAAGGGTTTACAAAGCATGTATGGATTAAGAATGGATTCTTTCAGTTAAGATTTATCGATACATATAATTTCTTGTCCTGTTCACTAGATCAATGTTCATCTTCGTTAAGTGAAGATTCAAAGCAAATAACTCGACGTTATTTTAATGATGATGCACAGTTTCGACTTACTGCGAGAAAAGGCGTGTTTCCCTATGAATACGTCACGAGTATGGATGTACTTAACGAAACTAAATTACCTGAAATATCCAAGTTTTATAGCAGTCTTTATAATCAAACAATATCGAACGAGGAGTATGAGTTTGCTCAATCGGTGTGGGAAACGTTTTCCTGTCAAACATTAGGAGAATACGCTGATTTGTATTTAAAAGTTGACACACTTCTTTTGGCAGATGTCTTTGAAAATTTTAGATCGAATGGCATGGAAACTTATGGCATTGATGCAGCTCATTTTTACACTGCTCCATCTATGTCTTGGTGCGCGATGAAAAAGTTAACCAACGTTCAACTCGAATTGCTTCAAGATATTGATATGTTACACTTTTTTGAACGATCTATTCGAGGGGGAAATGTTCAGTGTATAACACGACATGCGATTGCTAATAATAAGTACATGAAAACTTATGATGAGAAAAACCAAGAGTCCTACATAATGTACTTTGACGTTAATAATTTATATGGATATGCGATGATGGAATATCTTCCAACGGGTGGCTTTAAATGGGTTGCAAATATTGAAGGCTTTGATGTTTTAACTATTGATGATACTTCAGAAATCGGATATATCTTGGAAGTAGATTTGACTTATCCTCAAGAGTTACATGACAAACATTCAGATTACCCTCTATGCCCCGAAAAGTTGACAAAGCTAATTACTACCCTAGATAATAAAGAACGTTATGTTTTGCATTATAGAATGTTAAAGCAATGTATTCAACTAGGAATGAAATTAGAACATATTCACAGAATAATCGAATTCAATCAGAGCCAATGGCTAAAACCATATATTGATGTGAACACAGAGAAACGAAAACATGCTAAAAATGATTTTTTTTATAAATTGATGAATAATGCAATTTTTGGTCGTTCACTGATGAATGTGAGGAAGTTAAGGGACATCAAATGGGTTACCAAATGGCATGGAGCCAGTGGTGCTAAGTCTTTAATAGCTAAGGCTAATTTTGAACATAGAATTATATTCGATGAACAATGTATGGTCATCGAGATGAGCAGACTAAAGATTTTTCACAATCAACCAGTATATGTTGGTGCATCTATATTAGATTTGTCTAAATGTAAAATGAATGACTTTCATTACAATGTTATTTTAGCAAATCCTGAATCAAATGTGAGGTTGTTATACACAGACACAGATAGTTTTATGTATATATTCTATTATGATATTTATGAGTTCATGAAACAGCATTCAAATTTGTTTGATACTGGAAACTATGAAACAAACAATCCTTTTGGCATTGTGAGACAAAATAAAGGTGAAATTGGTTTAATGAAAGATGAACATGCTGGAAGGATTGTTGAAGAATTTGTGGGGTTATGACCCAAAATGTATGCAATAAAATTGTGTGATGAAATGAATATCTTGTGTAAGGCTAAAGGCATTAAGAAGAGCGTGAGTAAAACTATGAATATTGATGAGTATCGAAAGTGTCTTTATAACAGAGATCAAGCCAGCAAAGTTCAAGTTTGTATAATTTCAAGATCTCATTTTGTATTTACTGTTCGGCAAAATAAGTTGGCAATTTCATCAAACGATGATAAAAGACACATAACTGAAAACGGAATTGATACTTTACCGTTTGGTCATTTTTCTCTGAAACAAATTTGAGATTAAAGCAATTCATCTCTCTTACTTACTTTATTTCTTTCACACACACACTTTTATTCTGTTAATAATACTATTTTTTTGTGTGTGTTCCTTTGCTTATGAAAAATAATAAAAAAAAACGAATAAATAATAACCCAAATTTTGTGTGTATTATTTACAACTCCTCCCCCCACCATTCCCATTTTCCTGAAAAAATAATGTATATATATAATTACATTATATTACTTATCATTTAGTAATGGTGCGTTGTAAGAGGAACAACTCTGCCACTCAATATAAACGATCAGGAAGTGGATCATTCATTAGTCGTGTACTTAATAAAACTATTGATAATTTACCTGTGGAATTACACATTCCAGGATATGAATATTGTGGACCAGGAACAAAATTAGAAAAGCGATTGAGCCGTGGTGATCCAGGAATAAATATATTAGATAAAGCGTGCAAAGAGCACGACATTGCTTACGCAAATCATAAAGATTCAAACAAAAGAAGAGAGGCTGATGAAATTTTAGCTTCAAAAGCTTGGTCTCGTGTAAAATCTCGTGACGCATCATTAGGAGAGAGAGCGGCTGCACTAACAGTGGGTGGCATCATGAAAGCTAAGTCTAAGATTGGAGGAGGTAAGCGAAACTTAAATAATAAAAAAAAACAAGAAAAGATTAAAAAAAAGAAGAACATCGAAAAAGCAAGGTGGTATATTACCCCTACTTCCGATATTTGCAGCCTTGTCGGGCTTGGGGGGTCTAGCAGGCGGAGCAGCAGGGGTGGCGTCTGCTATAAACAAGGCGAAAGCTGCTCAAGAAGAACTAAAAGAAATGAAAAGACACAATCGAATGATAGAAGCAATGCGAGGAAAAGGAGGTCAAGGCATTTATTTAAATCCTCCTGCATACAAAAGATAATTAACCAAATACCAAATAAAGCATTAAGTAATTTCGATTTAGCTAAATACGCACATCAATTAAAGATTCCAAATTTTAGAGGAGTCTTTATGCGAGATACGTTACCAAGACATCCTCGAAAAAATGAAAACTGTATTGTTAACCTTGAACCGATGGTTAAATCTGGTTCACATTGGGTGGCTTTCAGTAAACAAGGTAAATACGTGCATTATTTTGATAGTATCGGTAATTTAAGACCACCATTAGAAATTTTAACATATCTAAAAAATTGTTATCTACAATATAATTTTCATTCATATCAATAGATTACTTCTTCGATTTGTGGACATTTATGTTTAGTCTTCTTGTATTGTATAAATAAGGGAAACACAGACTGTCTTTAAACATTTCAAATATGGCTTTCGAAAGACGGATAACTCTTGAAGGTAAAGGCTCAAAGATTGATGTTACATTGGAGAATCCGCTTCATCTTGTAGGAGCAGAGTTTTTTGAAATAGGACTTGCAGGATTGTATACATCTAATTCTATTCGAAATGTTACCAACCGAAATAATAAATTTCGCATTCATTTTACTAATTTTTTGTTATCAATTGATTTAGTGGTACCACCAGGTATTTATGAATTTGAAGATCTAGCCTCAACATTTGATGATTTACTTAGTTATCACTCATTGTCGAAACTTATAACAAATCATATACAAAAAACAAATCTTTATTTGGAAGAGGATATACATGGAAAAGGACGCAACCGCCTTGTTTTGTCTTCTCCGTTTAATATTGATTTCAGTGTACCCAACACTGTAGCAGAGGCTTTAGGTATTGAAAAGAAAGTTTACCCTAAAGAGAATAAAAAAGAAATTGAGATTGATCGAAATAGAATCGAAAGTGAAGTAAAAATTAACGAAAATAATAACGTTTTAGCCATAAAGATGAACAATGTGGATACAACAATTTTAATAATACCTAATGCTAGCTATACGTTTCAACAATTAAGTGCAAAGATTAATGAATTATTACTAGCACATTTATTATCAGTTTTATTAGGTGAAAAAGACAAATTTCCTTCATATATTTATATTAATTATGATAAAGTGTTCTCTAATTGTAAACTATGTTCGAAAAACTTTGCTATAGATTTTGGTGTTGCAGATTCTATTGCAGATTTGTTAGGATTTTCTCATAAAAAGTTCGAGGCAAACACAACTCATCATTCTGAATATATGATTAAAATTAACACTGTTAATAGTATTCGAGTATGTTGCAACCTCGTGCTTGGTACGAGTTCTTATTTGAACCATAAACCAACACACTCTTTATATAATTTTAAAGCTCATGTTCCTGCTGGTTATCCGATTGTTGTACAACCAACAACAATTAATTTTTGCCTATGAACAGCAAGGTTATTCAACATGTATCTGTGCAACTTGAAGATCATCTTCAACAGCTCATTGATTTGCAAGATGAAGATTTAACTGTAGAATTAATTATTCGTCCATCACGTTATCTTGCTATATAAAGTAATGAAATACTGTTATATTTTCATTCTAGTTGAGTAAGCTTACTAGAAAACATTCACAAATATGGTTATAATATATAATACTCAAAGTTCGAAAAAAAAGAAGTCAACTCTGATTCGAAAAAGAAATATAAATCAATCAGCTAAAATTTCTAAAAAAAACAAAAAAACAATGCCATCACACCTTAAAATCTAAGAAACAGTTATCGAGTAACAACAAACAATTCTTACAATCTTTAGGCTATCGTGTACTTTAATTTCAATATAAATATATATGCAATTGTTAATCTTATTTAGTTTCTATCTATATTTGAAGCTGTTAACATGTTAAACATGTTTAACATAACCGATAAAAGAGAGGTTGACAACAGAGTTGTGCGACGAGAAGAAAGAGTTTACCAACCTTATTCAGCTAATAAATTTGAAAATAATGATGAAATTCGTATACCAATTCAAAATGAAGAAAACATAGTTTTATTATCAGAAGGTGTTCTTTACTTAGAAGGACAAATTATTACTTCTAACATAAATCCTGCTGCTTCTACTACAGCACATCCTGACCAAAATTTTGGGGCTAATCTTTTTAGCGAAATTCGCGTTACGTTAAATGGTAAAGAAATTGATCGTACACGCCATCTAGGTATAACAAGTTCTATAAAAACGTT
This sequence comes from Meconema thalassinum, assembly GCA_946902985.2. Lineage (NCBI taxonomy): Eukaryota > Metazoa > Arthropoda > Insecta > Orthoptera > Tettigoniidae > Meconema > Meconema thalassinum. Next base: position 2,091,985,279 of record OX336388.2, on the reverse strand, counting down.
TGCATCATATTCAAAAAACGAATATACAGCTTTACAAAATGCTGGTTATTTTCCCTCTTTAACAACACCAGCAAGTGAAGCAAATATTGTTGATAGTATCACAAAACGTTTCCATGTAATACTTCCTTTAAGCAACCTATTAGGTTTAGCAGAGGATTATAGAAAACCGATTTTAAACTGCAAGCATGAGCTAATACTTCTCAGATCGTCGAGTGACGCACGTGCGTTGCAATCTGCAACCGAAAATGATTTTTCTAAGGTCAAGTTATTTAAAGTTTATCTAAAAATTCCAGTTTTATTATTATCGGACGAAGAACAAATTAAAAGATTAAAACTAATGCAGAAAAATATTCCCATTCAGGTTGGTTTTCGATCATGGGATGTTCATGTCTTGCCATCTCTTCCTAGAACAACTACAGGGTCTTTCATATAAAGTAAGAACGCCAAGCGGCGGGTTTGTTATCCGCTGGTGTGGTGGCCTTGACCGAGCTTGTAGCGAGCCGTGGCCCCCTGCTCTAAGGGTGTGTACAATCCTCTATGAAATATGACCTTATAAAAGTTGCTGGAAGTGTCGTCCTTCCTGGGTTATACAGGCATTGTATCTGGTAACCACATTTTGGCTGACGCGAGTGAGTCATGCCACTGTATTTTTTCTGATTTTTTGTTTCGTGTTTTTTATTGAGCACTGAACCAGTAGTGTCAGAGTTATTTACAATTACGTGAATCTGTGCTAGTGAAGGTGGCACTTCATCAGGAAATTGCTGAACAAATGCATCACGTACCCGCCGAGCCGAATCGTAATTAAAATAAATTCTACATACAAAAATACGATGTTGCAATGATAACTGTCTCGACATGTTAGCAGCTGAGGTTCAGACTGGCGACTGACAACACCTGCACGGTTATTGCAAGGTCAAGTTTGTACTATGCGCGCGCTTTCAATACTACAGCAGGGGGCCGTGGTGCGTCACAAGCTCGGCCAAGCTGGCTTCAGCAGCGAATGACAAAACCGCCGCTCGCCGTTCTTACTTTATATGAAAGACCCTGTAAATATAGTTGGACTGTAATGACAACTTCTGAAACGCAAAAACCACGTCAATTTTTATTAGGTTTTCAAACTAAAAGAAATGTACTAAATACGTGCTCTTCCTATTTTGACCATTGTAACATTAAATCTATAAGAGTTTTTTTAAATTCAATTTTTTATCCCTATGAAATGCCAACTTCTGAAATTGCTATAAATGACTACAGCGAATTGTATGACATGTTTGTTAAATTTCGTAATGTATATTATCAGATCGATGATTTTCGTTCAGAGACTAGTTTCGCGAGATGAATTTAAGTCTCATTGTCCGATTATTGTAATTAATTGCCTTGAGCAAGTGGAGGCAGTGAAGACATCTTCAGTTGACGTGCGAATTGAAATCGAGACAAGTGAGAATATACCTGAAGATACAACTCTTTATTGTGTTCTTATTCATGATCGTCAAATATCTTACAGACCATTAACTAATGAAGTAATTATCTAAACCAATATTTGCTAAGTTATAAGCAATCAAGTAAAGAAGTATTCTCACTTTAGTTGCAATCATGGAATTGACAACAACAAACTCTCCTTCTACTGATGCTGACATGTGGAATAAGAAGCAGCCAATAGTTGCAGACATTCGCAAGCTACCAAACGGCAGTTTGGAACTTGCTTACTGTATGTTAAATAACAGCAATATACCTTCATTCAGTCCTGTGTCAACATGGGTCGCAGCGTATTGTGAAAAAGCTCTTTCTTCTTTTTTTGACTCTATTAAAAATAAATATGAATATTTAGTTGTGTATAATTTGCCACAAGAATTTTCTTTGTTTGCACTAAAAACACTTTCCCCTGGGTCATTAATCGATCTTAATACGATTGATGGAATGTCAGATCTAATGTTGAAGCATAGCCAACGATTACCTACAGATTGTCCAAAACATTTACCATCTCTTGCATTGGGAAGCAATAGTTGTGCTAAATTTAATGTCAATGCTGTTCAACATTGGTTAAATTCTTCTGATGGCATCATGAAAATCGTGTGTTCGATAATAAACAAGTTTCGAAACAATGGACTTCAAGGTTTTAATAAGTTTGATTGGAACTACTTTCCTATAAACATACTGACTATATATGAGCCACAACGAATTCGTCTGGAGTGGGAACATCTACCAGATCATCTAAAAAGAAAATTTCAACTGTTTCATCTTCGCTGCAAATGTGATAACTGTAACCGCTATCTATAAAAGGAAATTCATTAAATCTACTAGTGTTCTTGACGCCTATACATATTTTGTTTTGTTTGCTTTTTTAACACAGTGTATACTTTTTGTCTACAGAAAATAAACATCTGGACAACTAAAAGAACAAGATCATCTCAACACACACTCATCAGGACAACTAAAAGAATGAGACTACTTCAACAATCATACAAGAGAAATAAAATTGTATTAATTGTAATTCTAAATGAATAAAGAAGAAAAGGTCTTTGTACCACTTCATATTAAAGTTTCTTTAATGATCAACCACCTCCTCACTCCACATGTAGATAAAATAATATTTGTCAGGTGAGGGATTCGAACCCTCGCTTTCAATTTCTGAAAATTAGATCTTAAGTCTAACGCCTTAGACCGCTCGGCCAACCCAACACACGCAAATCTTGCATATTAGCCAGCGTGTTTTGTTGATTCATATCAGTTCACATTTAGCTTCGTGCGGGGAACATCTTTTTTTTTTGTGTGAAGTAAAGCATCATCATGAAGCATTTTAATTGTGTAAAGTATTCCAAGAAACAGTTAATGCAAATGATATTGGGTCAAAAAGGAATGAATTTAAAATCTGAAAGAGATCGGCTAAAAACATTTAAGAACTGGTCTTCAAACAGTTTTACGAACACTGCATGGTTAGCAGCTGCGGGATTTTACTATTATGGATATAAGGATATGGTCAGGTGTGCTTTCTGTAATCTGCAACTTAGTTATTGGGAAGAAGATTATGATCCGTTTGAAGAGCATAAGAAATGGGCTTTTTCTTGCCCCTACGTAAACAATATTTCTCCTAGCATAGAATTAAAATCTGAATATGAAAGACTTAAAACTTTTCAAAATTGGCCTCTTCCCTCTCCAAACGAATTTTGTTTAGCACAGCAGGATTTTATTATACCGGTCATGGTGATAAGGTGAAATGTATATTCTGTAAGATTGAAATTGAATATTGGAGAGAAAACGATATTCCTTTAAGTGATCATAAAAAATGGGCACCATATTGTCCATATTTAAGAGGGTTTTACGTTGGCAACGTTGATTTAAATCCTGAAAATCCTACTATTATTCCATATAATACAAGTTATTATGATTCGTGTGGAAACAATATATGTTGATGTGATGTGATTTTTTGTGCAGTGTGCATTCTCAGACGTAAACGTAGACATGCTGAAGTTTGTTAAGCAGTCAAACACTCTACCAGTAATTTCATTTACTAATGGTGAAAATCAGAGTAAAAGTGAAAAAAGAAAGCATAGTGTTTTACTACCGAACACTATTCGATGTATCATTTGCGGTCCATCGAACTGCGGCAAAACAAACGTAATGCTAAATTTATTATGTCACAAAAATGGAGTTCGTTTTGAAAACGTTTATATTTATTCTAAATCACTTGCTCAAAGTAAGTATGTTGAATTAAAAAAGTTTTTGGACTCTATAAAAGAAATAAAAAGTGATTTTTTTTCTGATAATGACGAAGTTATGCCTCCAGAAATGGCTAGAAAGAACTCTTTATTTGTTTTTGATGATGTAGCCAGCAATAAACAACAACACATGAAAGATTATTTCAGTAGAGGTCGTCATCACGAAGTTGACGTATTTTATCTTTGTCAAACATATTCTTGTATACCTAAACATCTAATTAGAGATAACGCTAATTTTTAATTCTTTTTAAACAAGACGGAACAAACTTGCGTCATGTATATAACGATCATGTAAATACAGATATGAGCTATGATCAGTTCTTCGATATTTGTTCTTATTGTTGGCAAAACTCTAAGTTTGGATTTTTGGTTATCGATAAAGATAGCGATTTACAAAATGGTCGATATCGCAATGGATTTGATGTTTATTTTCAGTTATAAATAATAGTTCAAAAGAGATAAATGCTCATTCGCGTTATACACTTTGTGAGGTTAACAACATAACTATGGCATCGTTTAACAAAATCAATAATGTGTCTATCAGACCACCAACTTCACGCCATGATATTGCAACTAAATCGTATGTTGATGATAAGCTACTGCAATATGGTAATCAAGTAACAACAACAACAAGCGATGGGCATCTAAGTATTAACGGCAAACGGTTAAAAGATGTTGGAACGCCCATACATGTTGAAGATGCTTGCAACAAAGGTTATGTATTGAAGTTACTGAATGAGCTAAATAAAATTGAGTCTAAAGAAGACATACAACAAAACATTAACGACCTTAAATGTTTAATTTTTTCAATTTGTAAAATAGAGAAACAACAACTTGACTTTGAAAACAAACGTCTCGCAGGCTTAGCTTTACCATCATCTGCAAATGATGCAGTAAACCTTATTGCAATGCAGCAACATACATCGAATATAAAACAAGAAGTTCCGTGAAGAACTATACAGCCTACTTTTCATGCCAATGATTATTCTACAGAATATGAACCTATCTAGAATAATGACGAAATTAAGTTGGTAATATCAAAATATCTAATTAGTTCAAAATATACCTGGTATAATGTAGCCTAATAGAGCACTACAGTTGGCAGCCCTGGTGACTGAATATATTCTTAGTTCCATCTCTTAAGGTACAGAATTCAAAATTTGGTTGAAGTCCAATGGACGTTACATGCAGTTAGACATTGGATCTATCAGCACGCGTAAAAGCATGTTGGCAACAATGTCATGCGTGTGCTGGTCAGAAATAATCTGAAATATTATGATACCTTTTTGTGCCAATTTTGGATGAAATACATTGGTTAGTATAGAAGTTACATGTATTTTAAAATTGGACATATCAGCAGGCATAGAATCATGTTGGCAGCACTGTCTTGAATTAATTACTCCAAATTAATCTAGAATGTCAGGTGCTATACGTGTGCAAAGTATAGAGCTCTTGGCTTGCATACTTTCTGATATATTGATATTAGGGTAAAAAAATATAGACAGCATTTATTAACAGTTGGCAGTCCTGATTGCTCTTAACAATACTTATAGTCATATCTGTTATGGTACACATAGCACATATGAAATTTGGTTGAAATCCAACTGATAGTATAGAAGTTACAAGTATTTAAAATTGGTACTATCAGCAGGTTTATAATCATGTTGGTAGAACTGACGTATATAAGTTACTCCAAATTAATCCAAAATGTCAGAATATACGTGTGCATAGTTTAAAGCTGTTGGCTTGCATACTTTCTGATATGTAGGTATTTGGATGAAAAAAATAGAGAGAGCAATTATTAACAGTTGGCAGCCCTGGTGGCCTTAAGAATACGCTCAGTCATATCTGTTTATATACAGATATTACATACAAAATTTGGTTGAAATCCAATTGATAGTGTAGAAGTTATATGCATTTAAACATTGGACCTATCAGAAGGCTTAACATTATTTTGGCAACACTGTCATGGTTGGCCTCCTGGAAATTAAACTGAAATAGTATTATCTACATGTGTGCCAATTTTGGAATAGCTCCCATGCATACCTTGCAAGATATCCAACATGGAGCTCAAATTTCTAGTGCGTTTTTTCAGCAGTTGGTAGCACTGACATCATTTTCAAATATGGACGTGAGATATTCCTGTACACATCTTTACTCATACTAAATTTGGTTTCGATTGCTGCAGCCGTTTAGGAGTTGATAGGGGGACACACACACACACAGCCAGACAGACAGACAGAAGGACAGACAGACAGACAGACAGACAGACAGACGGACAGACAGACAGACAGACAGACAGACAGACAGACACACATTTTCCCGGATCGATCTCATAAGTCTACTTTTTCCTCATTTTTGCAAAATGTGAAAAGTAGGCTAAAAATATCTGGAAAACCGAATAACCGAAGTGTTACAACGAGTAGAATTCATTCATGGTTTAGTGAGTGAATTTTCAGAAGATCACTTTCCGTTTGATGATGATAGTCTCGACTTGGGTAACAAAAGAATAAGAAATGTTAAAGATCCAATTCAAAATCAAGATGCGATATCGTATTATTTTCTTAAAACTCATGTAACAAAAGAACTCGATGAAATTAAGAAATCTCTTTTGAATATAAACAAAGATGATGAAACTGTAGATATGTTAAATAGAAGAATAACAAACATATCTCAACCAATCGATTCGTTAGATGCAATAAACAAATATTATTTAGAAAACTTTGCTGCTTCTCGAAAAGATCGAGAAGACTTAATCACTAAATTTAATAAACAAAACTTCTTAAACGTAGACGATGGTGGGACTTTAAATATGATGAGTAGACGAATTACTCACGTAAACAATCCCATATACGATAACGATGTTGCAAATAAGACGTTTGTTGAACAATATGCCGCTTCACGAGATGAATTTGAAAAAATGAAACAGACTATAAACAATCTACAACATCAAAAACAAACAAATGTTGAGTTTCCTGTTAACGACCAAGATGTGACAAATAAACGGTTTGTAGAACACTATGCTGCTTCACGAACTGAAGTTAATCAACTAAAAGAAATTTTAAGCAATTTACAAACTCGTATTGAGGGTGTTGCTAACAATCTAAATATTGTTAAAAAAGAAGAACTTGAAAGTTACGCTGCTGCATCCAAAGGGGAATATAACAAGTTAAAAACTGAACTAGAAAATATTGAGCAATTGGTTAACAAAGAACCACTCGAAAGTTTTACCGCATCAAAAGAAGAATATGGTTTATTACAAGATGAAGTAAAGAAAAAGAACTTATCGAAATTTATTCTGAAATTCTCCAACACACCATCAATCCATTCACCGGTATACACGCTTCATAATCATAATATACAATACCAACTTCCCTATAAAGGTATATTAAAACCAATTTTTGTTTCACCATGATCTCCAATTGTGTATGCAATTTTAAATATACGTCAAAAGATTGAACTGGATGGCAGTGACATTGTAGTTGAAGAACAAGATGAAATACAGTTTCGACTTAGACCCCGAGAAACATAAAACCAATGATCTTCCTCTTCAAATTGATTTTGAATATACTATAAATAAATAAAACAACTACAATTTTAGTTTAGTCATGGAGAAGAGCTTGAAGATTAAAGCTGAAAGTCGAGTAAAGGATAAACTTTCTCGCTTAAAAAAAGATGTTAAGGACAAGTATCATTCACTTCAAAATGATGTTAGACGTCAAGAATTAGATATAGAGACTAAGTTTAAACCAGTAACAAATTCATTAAATCAGCTTGTAGCTATTGCTAATACAACGTCAACTAAGAAAAAAGAAAATCAAAAAAGAAAAAAAAATATGATGATTCTGAATCAACTGCTACTTCAGACGAAGAAGATGGAGATAGCATCAAAATAATTACACTACTTAACCGCTACTTTGATCCGTTCATTAAACAAAACGTGGATAGAACATTTGGTATAACGATAAGAAATGATAAACAATACTTGGGACGTGAACGAGTTTTCTTTGATAAAAAGTGGATAAAAGTTGGTGGTGAAAAATTTCCTATAACAGAAGGTCTACTCGAATTGATTCAAAGGAAAGTACCAGATCACTCTCTAATCGATAGGAGTGATTTAAGTTCTTATTTGAAATTATTAAATGTTTCAAACGTGCACAAAAGAAATTATGCAAGCAATGCAGCTCCGAGAGGAACACAATCTCATAAGTATAAAAATATAATCGAACCCCTTCTCACTGAAGACATAGATAGAATTATAAAAACAACAGATGAGAATGAAGAAGCAAATACCACGATGCATACTGGATATGGCCAAAAGAAACACATCACACCACAAGCCATTTGGAAATTCGAAGGAGGAAACAATATTGAATTTGTCCATTGGAATGAACCAAATAAATTAGTATCAAGACTTAAAAAATTAATTGCATCGAAAGCTGCAGGTCACACAGGACTTGACAGCGAAATCTTTGCAATTGAAGAAGAACTAAGAAATGCAGGATATATTGAATAAAAATTCATACCTTTGTAAAACAATGCACAGTATGTTATAAATCTTTGTTTAGAAATTAACTATGAACGAAATCAGACGAGAAATTGCAAAAGAACTTCATGCACCTCTTAGAAAAAAGTTTAAAAGACGACATGTTATTAGCAAAGGAATCGATGACCTCCATGAAGCTGATCTTGTGGACATGTCAAAACTTGCAAAATGGAATAATGGATTTAAATATTTATTAACCATTATTGACGTTTACTCAAAATATGCATGGGCAATTCCTCTTAAAACCAAAAAATGAAGTGAGATTGTAAAAAGTTTAAAATTTGTTTATTCTCAAAGTAAAAGATTGCCCAATTATTTTCACACTGATCGAGGAACGGAATTTTACAACCGTGAATTCAAAACATGGTCTCAGAAACAAAATCTAAAGCATTATTCCACTGGGAGCTCCATAAAAGCGAGTGTAGTAGAAAGATTTAATCGAACTCTTAAGGAATCGATGTGGAAAGAGTTCACAACACGTGGTTCATACCGATGGCTTCATATTTTGCCCGAGTTATTAGTAAAGTATAATCACAAAATACATCGCAGCATTGGCATGAAACCTATTGATGTAAAAAGAAACAATCCACCCCGCTTGCCAACACAATATAATGAAACTTTAAGAAAACCAAAATATAAAATCGGTGACATTGTAAGAATATCAAAAATCAAGAAACTCTTCACAAAAGGCTACGAAGCTAATTGGTCTACGGAATTATTTACAATTTATAAAGTTCAAAATACTAATCCACGAACATATCTTTTAAAGATAATAAAAATTTGCAGATATTTGGGGCGTTTTATGAAGCAGAGTTACAACGAACCAAACATCCTAATATTTACTTAGTTGACAAAGTACTACGTAGAAAAGGAACCCAAGCCTTCGTATCTTGGCTAGGATTCGATTCAAATCACAACTCTTGGATCCCCAACAAAAATATCTTCTAATTACAACAGTGTAAGTTTTGTTTTTTAATTCCTTGCAAAAATATTATTATTATTATTATTATTATTATTAATGTGTCTCTATATATTTTCAGCTCACGAAAACCAACACACTCAAGAAAGAAAAGAATGATTGTACTTACCTTCCACACAAGATAACCAGCATATTCAACTCTGCAGACAGCATCTTCAATTCTCAGCATCTTGGCGGAAAAAAAGAACTACTTACCACTTTAAGAACGAAGATAATACCATTTTGTTTTCACTATTTCGTATTATATAATTAATGTAAAACCACAATGATTAAAATAAATATATTTTAAAAAATATATACATTTCACCGTTCACTGTCCATTTTAGTCAAGTATTATTTGCACTTCGTGTTCTTCTTCTTCTCCTTCCTCTTCCACATGCTCTCCACCTTCTTCTTCTCTTTCTTCTCTTTGCACAAAATCTTGGTATACTCCATTGGGAGAGGGAGTAGCCCTAAATGCTTCCACTCTGGATAGGATGACATCCAGAATGGTTAACGTTAACCCGTTAAGCACAAATTCTGTGCGGTAGCGTTCATCTCTTAGGATTTCATGAATCTCCATGTCGAAGAGATCCCTCTCTAGCGCAGTGAGAGATCTGACAATAATTTCCTCCTCCATTTTGGAGGAGGAAACCATAAAATTACACCCCAACATCCTGGCTTTCTCCGCTAGCGTCTTAACTTCTCTCAGATGTTGCATCTTCGCAATAAAAGTGTAGCAGAGAGACATGTTGAATAGTAAGTACTGCATCATAATAATCTTGCTCTTATATACTATGATGTTAAAGAAACAAAAAGATCATTAAACATATCACATGAATAAGGCTCTGTGAACGGGCATCCAAACTTGTTCTCTCATTAAAATAATATCCGAGTTCAATATTGATGGTTAAGAATTTAAAACAAACAAGCCAATATTCATTTCATGCCGTCAATGATATATATTGGTCTTATAAAACAGTCTATGCAGAATGAGACCGCAGAGCATGCAAGCCCGCAAAAAATGAGCTGCACATCCTATATGGAGCAGCAAGCAGGACCTCCCACGTTCAGCAGCCAAAGAACGATAACAGCCGCGGGGGCAAAAGGTTATCCGATTCAAGCGGTCAAGGGTCAATCTCTTCTTAGTGCTAACACATGCAGACCAATTAGCAAACGCATGTGAATAACCAACTGGCTCTCCATGGGCGCGCCCAGACAGTCTCATTCAAATGTTAGTACACCTAAAACATTTCCGCTAACAGAGACGCTATTTGAACATTTTCTTTTCAATTTTGTCCTATACACCTGAGAGTTGGTTTACTGGTAGAGGAAATAGAGAGCTTTCATTTATGTCAAACAAACATTTTTATAGAATTCCTAAATTTGGAAAATATAGCCTATTTTCAAAATTCTATTTATTTTGTCCTAGAGAGTTGCAATTTGGTGTGGGGCTAGAGCAGGTCAAGGCCATTCATTTATGCCAAACAAACTTTTTTGTCGCGAACACTGCAGACATATCACGTGATCGCTCGCATGATGATGCAATATTTCCTCGCGATTACGCAATATTCAAAACATACATTTCCTCTACTACTGCTGATGCTGATGGTACCTCTAGTTTGGGGGCCACATCCAGGTATTCTGTCTTCTGGATATTGAGGTGTAGTCCATTTTCAGCCAGTCTGTCGTTCCACGTTTGAACCCTGTGCTGGAGTTCAGGGCGGGTTTTTGGGCAAGTACCACATCATCCGCATAGAGAAGGGTCCAGGGATGTGAGGTCTGTATGTCCGCCGTTGCTGTATCCATGCAGAGGATGAATAACAGTGGTGATAGAGCAGAACCCTGATGAACACCCACAGTGATTTCAAAAGGTGGGGAAACTCCAGCTGGACTCCGAACTACACTAGTGGCATTGTGGCATTGCGATACAGAAGTTGCACCCAGCTTACATATTCCTCAGGGACTCCATGGTAACGAAGAGATCGCCAAATAAGATCATGAGGGATACGGTCAAAAGCTTTCTCTAAATCGAGAAATGCCAGGTGAACGCTCCGCTGTCTCTCTCTGTGCTTTTCCATTAAAAGGCGTGTGGCATGGACAGCATCGATGGTACTGCATCCCTTAACAAACCCACACTGATTTGGTGTTACAGTGACAATATTTCTGAGTCTAAAATCAAGCACACGCTCAAATATTTTAAACGTATGACAGAGGAGTCGAATAGGGCGATAAGTTGAGCAGTCACCCACATCACCTTTTCCCTTCCAGATTGGAACTGTTATGCTAGTTGTCCATGCATGGGGAAGTTGGTTCTCAGCAATGATCCGGTTAAAGAGTGTGGCAAGGATTCTGAGGCAGGCCTTCCTTGAATGTTCCATATTTCCGTCGGTAAGTCATCTGGGCCAGTTGCTTTCCCACTCTTCATCTTGCTAATGGCAAGCATTACTTCCTCGGATGTAATTGGAGGAACGGGTCCTAAGGTAGGATCAGGACTTGCAATTGGTGGGTGTGGAAATTCTTCGTTGCAGATGCCAAAAAAGTAGTCTGCCCAACGTTGGAGGATAGATTGGTGTTCTCGTAGTAGCTTAGCGTTCGCATCCTTGATATGCATGACATGTCCAATGTCCTGAGTTGAACGATTACGGGACTTAGCAAGACGATATACATTGTTTTCTCCTGATGGTGTGTCAAGCTGGTCGTACAGGTCTTGATAATAATTGTCCTTTGCAGCAGCTACTGCTCTTTTTGCTGCTGATGTCAGGTTACTGTATTGCTGGAGGTCAGTATCAAGACGCGAGTTCCACCAAGTCTTGTAGGCCATCTTTTTCTCCCTGATAACTTGCTTGACTTCATCACTCCACCACCAGGTCTGTTTATCAATGAATTTTCGTCCGGGTATGGTTTTTCCCACAGTTTCTTTCGCCGACTGATGTATCTGTTTCACAGCATCCCTCCACATGCCATCAGCTGATTGATCAGACTTCACGGAGAAGTTTGCCAAGGCTGTGACCAACTCATTGCGGTGGGCATTCAATCTCCACCACTTGATACGCTTAGGCCCAGTTTTAGGTTTTGTTTTGGGTCGCTTAACGTTTTTATGAATATCAGGGACAAGCAATCGGTGTTGAGGGGCAACGCTGTCATACGGAATCACTTTGGTATCTGTCACCAGCTTCATATCTTGTTGCCGAACTAGCCAGTAATCGATCTGAGTAGCATGTCCTCCACTGGTATAAGTAGCCAGATGTGTTAGCCTCTTTTTGAAATATGTGTTGGTCTCAATCAAGTTATGAGCTTCTGCACAGTCAAGTATCCGACATCCGTCATCATTGCGCACACCAAGCCCATGTCCTCCATGGCATCGCATATATCCTTCACGCTGAGACCCAACATGTCCATTAAAGTCTCCTCCAAGAATAATGGACTCATCCTGGGGGATTGCTCGAAGGTGGGTATCCAGACTGTTCCAGAATTCATCTTTCTCATCCTCTGTACGGGGCGTGGTGGCTCAGCGGTCTAGCTGTATGCCTCTCACCAAGGCGGTCCGGGTTCGATTCCCGGTCAAAGCATGTGAGATTTTCGAAGTGAAATGCCATGTCCTGTGGTTCGGATTCCACGTAAAAAGGAGGTCCCGTGGCTCATGATCTCAAGATTAACGGTCACGTTAAACTACAAGCTTCCTTCCTTTTTCATCCTCTGTACATCCAGTTTGAGGTGCGTAGCAAGATATAATGTGGGCAGTGATTTCGGTTGAATCAATCTTGATAGACATAAGCCTATCTGACACCCTGTTGACATTGGTGACACTGTTGCGGTAGTGCTGGTCTACGATTATTGCTACACCGTTCCGTGCTGCGCTGGAACCGTGATAGATGAGTTTGTAGCCATCTCCAATTTCTTTCGCCTTTGAACCCCTCCACTTGGTCTCCTGGATGCAGGCAATGTTGACACGCCTGTGTTTAAGCATTTCTGCTAGCTCACCACGATGTCGGCCAGTCAACGTTCCAATATTGAGGGTAGCGAATCTTAGTCTTAGTTGTTTTGGTTCAACTAACTTCTTTAACCTACCCCGTTCATGAGTAGGTAACCCTCGCTCATTTCTCACGTCACTCGGGCGCAAGTGGCGCGCGTCGCTTTGGGGGAACGCCCTAGCATGTTCCGAATTTAGAAGAGACGTAGCCATTGATGCGATAGGAAATACCTCAACCGGCGGGTCGCTTCGTCTGTCGTTGAGGGAATTTTAACGCTACTGCCAGCATATAATTCGGCCGCCCTAACATGGGGTAATGGGGCCGATAACCTAGATGTTAGGCCCCTTAAAACAATTATCATCATCATCATCTAACATGGGGTACAGACGCCGTGTGTAGCCGCCCGCTCCGGGTCAGACGCTACAACTGATATCTACCCCCAAAATGAGGATGATACCTTTTACTCAATTAATCCCGAGCACTGGGCTGCCACATCCGCCATCTACACTGTACCGAGGATTATCCTCTCCACTGTAGCTGCCGTTGAAGTCTTCACCGTAACCCTGGCAAGGGACCCTTACATGGGACTACCAGCCGGGTCAGCTGGACCAAGTTTTTTTTAAAGAGGTGTTACTCCTCTATCACTCGCCCTTTGTCCTGACTTGTGACAGGCAGAGCCTGGCTTCCCAAACATTGGGTCCAGGTTGGTGGGGTTACCTTGTTTTATTTTAATATATAGTTTATATATGTTGGTGAAATGATGTTCATACTCACGGTCGTGGTAACATTCACTACGTGAACATCTCTTTACGCTTGGAGAATGGGATTGACATTTGGCCGGAAATTCCAAGTCAGGCATCGTCCTTCTGCTTCTGGACACATCCATGTTCGCAAAGATGATGTCATAGTAGTTGATGTTGCAATATCACAGCCAACGTGCTTCAGTGACAAGTTGGAAATAAATCTACAGATAAACCTGGATCCCGATCTTCCAGGGTAGCTTAGATTGCGAAATAGCCGACAAGAGGAATGTTAATGGTGTCACCACGATGAACTAACAAGCTTATTGACAGCATTATATCTCGTACGTATAGTAATAATGGCAGTGAGAATTGATGATGATGAGATTCAAGACAATCTACAGGCCGGACGTTTGTTTTAGACGATTGCCCTTGACCTTGAAGCCTGTGGGTGAGCCTACACACACTCACTCTCTCACCCTATCGAATCACACTTGTCACCACCGATCTGATGTAATGGAATTCCAGACTTAGCAGACAGTACAGTCCACGCCGAAGTATTGTGTGACGCGGAAGTACAAGTTACATAGTTACGAACAGAACACCATTATATTTGCCAATTACTGTACTTCAGGAGTAGTGTGAAAGAGCGTTGTCAATCATCGGACCGCTTGGGGCAGCTGATAACAACACAGGTACTGTAGTAACTCGCCTCCAGGCTTCCATTAAGATTTTTCACTCGCCTAAAACAAACGTCCGGCCTGTACTACAAACATAAGGTACTTAATAAAATGTAGTTGAAAGCATACGAGTAAAATGATCTTCTCGTGTATAAGTGCAATACATGCCTGAATATTTCGTACGCAATAGGCTATAGGAGTATTCCTCTTTTAAGCATGAAGCTGTAGATTGGCATATCAAATGTGAAATATTAACGTAAGACTGTATACTATGGACTATCCGTAAATTTACTCGAAACATTATCCGCAGCGTATCCGCTATCCGCACAGCAATGCAAACTATATCCTCGTGGCGAAAATATATATCCGCAGGGCTTGAGTTATTATTCTTACGTCCCATTCAACTACTGGGGCTTCTAGAGACGAACCCAAATTAATAGGTGTTGTTCCTTAAGCCTGATAGAAATAACAGGAGGTTAATTATTACACTTGGATGACCAGTTTTGATCATCAAGCGATCATCATCAGATTCTTTGCACACAGGCTATTAATCTATGTCTACGAATATGTGTGTTACATTATATACACTACTAGCAACACTCCCCGGCTTCGCCCGGTAACGTTAACGGTTTACCGAGCGTAATCTTAAAATACGCACGGACGGCAGGTCCCAGACGCAATTCAGAAAAACCGAGGTGAACAATGAAACTCCAAACTCATATACTCGTCTCTTAATTCGACACGACTTGACAGTTTGATGCTGGTCGAAGTTGGGGTGATAGGCTGGTTTGCTAGGTCATAAACACGCTCCAAAGGTAGTAATTTAGATTTCCACTGAATAGAGATTGTTGGAAGAAATGAAAACGTAAGAATACTTATAGTGGGCGATGTATTAAATAAAGAGATATGATGTCCGGGAAGTTTGTAGAACTTTTCATGCTGAACAATCGTCTTACACTCATAGCATATAGGTATATTAACGATTCACTCAGCGCACGCTTAAAAGGCGCACGGATGGCGGGTTTTTCTTCGACTCGATTTACTGAAATCGTTATTGCTCGGCTCTTTGGTCATAAAAGATTTTTTTTTCTACAGAAACCTTCCTCGAGAAGTCTTTTACGGAATGTTGAAAACCGCATCAAAATCCATTCAGTGGTTCTCGAGGTTACCCGTTACATCGAAGAATCGGGGACTATGTTCTATGCTACCGTACTATGTAAGTTACATTACTTCACTGTAAATTTGAGTAACTTGTCACGTTTGTTAGAATGTGATTTTCTGTTGTGGTATGTTGTTGCTCTGGACTTTCAAGTTTGCTTGTTTAGTGTGATTTATTATATTAGTATAGATATATTCAAACTACAAATATATCTATGATGGGCCCAATTCGAGGGAGCCCATTGCCCGGATATGATGAGTCGCTTTCGGGATTACATTTTGGAAGTTTTCTGTTTGAAGAAAAGCGCCAAGGAAGAGTTTGTGAGTCGTCCTGTAGGCGAGGCGTTACGTCACCGGTGTGAGGTGGTTGCGCACGGAACTACGACTGTGTCAGTGCCCGGCGAGCAGCTGTTGAGGCGAGTAGCAGGAAGGTCAGGGCTGGAACATCGAACGGTTTTTGTGTCATGCGTGACTTGGCATGAATTCGAAGATCTGTCTTGGATCGGCATTCCGCGTGCCAGACATTCAGTCTACGAGGAAACACTTTTTCAGTGTTGGTCACTAAATGCTTTTATGCAGGTGGACCAGTGGTGGAATGTTCGAAACTGTTGCGGACTCATTTTGGTCTAACATACAGGTAGCCTATGGCCCAGAACATATTCATAATCCGAATCTAGGGAAATGTATAGATTCAATCGAAGGATGTTGGGAACATGGCAAGCAATTATGTAAGCGGACGGTGCCATACCGGCTTGAATGTTAATCAAGTTGTTGTGTCTTCTATTTGTGACACAGACTTATTTGGAAACGGTGCATGACCGAGTGAAGTATTTCGAATACATCAGTCTAGATTACGGGAATTTTTGAGACAAAAGCCATGGTGATAGTGAACAACTAACAGGAACTCGTGATAGCGAACAGTCGTAATAAACTTTGGTATCTTACTGCTATGGATCGAAACGTTAATATGGAGTACTAGAAGCCTATTTGGTGGGGCAATGGAGGCCGACGTGAAGAACTTTCGATCGCGATGAGACCCGCAGGTCGCGAGTTTGAGCATACACTTGTGTACGAGTCAGCTGTCAGGCATGGAGGTGGCCGGTTGCAGACATGGGATTCATCAAGGAAGATCACCATCAGGGAAATGGAAAACACCTTTACTTTGTAGATTTTAGTACATGTGATTTGTAGGCTATAGACTTTTTCACTCAACCATGTTTCAACGTTTTGATGCCAGCATTTATTTTATTGAATTATGCAGGAGCATAGTGACTGGATCATCTTTATGGATTTCTAGGCGATGTGTTTGTGTGTCACGAGTCGAGCATATCCACGATACGGCTTATCGTAGGATGATGGCATACTTTGAGGCATCCAGGCTTTGATAGCTAGTTGGTCACTTTTCGGAGATTTTCTCGTGTACAGTCTTGTACATATTTTTCTTTCCCTGTTGCATTTTTTGGTCTAATGCAATTTCTTTTTTGGACAGTGATTTGATTAATAATAATTGATGATTCTTGGGAGTTTATCTCCGTAATACTTAATGAGGTTAGATACTTAATCGTTACTTCATGAGTTTGATTTTTCCGCACGATTAGGATTTTCTGATAATTAATAATAATAATAAATTATGTTTGTAATATTTGTTATAATTCTTGATAATTATGTTGAATAATTATCGGGATTTTGAAGATCTTTTGAGATCGTAAATTGGAAATTTAATTATTTTGACTTGTGAAATATTTAATAATAGTAATAAATTTATTGGGTGATAGTGAACCAGTCTGTGGTGTTCACATAACCGAATTTCGGATTAAGTTATAGGCGGACGGTAATGAGTTCATAATTAATAATGCAATTTGGATTTCTCTAAGGAGATATTGTATTTTCGAAAGAAAGTTACGCTGTGAAGCGCTTGTGTCAACTAGTGATTGTTTTGTAAGATGACCATTGGAAGGCAAACTAATTGTTAAGCACAATTAAATGATTTATCTGGCATGGTAGATGAGTTGATTGGGCAGAGAAGCGTGTTCTGATCCCGCTATGATTATTATAATCCATTAATGGAAGCAATAAGGCTCGATGGATTTTGGAAATATGGAAATAATGTTTATGATTAAATAATGTTGTATGTGAAATGAAATTAATGATTTTGGAGGATGATTCCTCATATTGTATTCTCAAAAAGAAGGGTTTTAGCCAGTGAAGCAACCCCAAGCCGTCTACCAGATAACGTCATCAGTGGAATTTCGAATTCCACTTGTTTTTGCTCACACCTTACAGACATTCTATGGAATGTTTTAAAATTGCCAAACAATTAATATATATTTCTTTCTTTGTAACTTTCAACATCATGTGATGAAATATAAAATGTGAAGCCTATTCAATGCTCGGTGAGATGGGGCATTTGTGGAAGGCAGACCTCGAGTTCAGATGATCTTTGATAACCGTCATAACTGGTCCATAATTCATATAAATTTAATAATTACACGGTAATAATGCATTACACCCAAATTTAATATTTGAATACATTTATTTCTTTAGGAAATTATTTATAAATCAACATGGTTGTTGGAATGTTTAATAAATTCCTGGTGTGGAATTTACGATTGTGAAGTAACTGGATTATCATTAAATGATATGGATGAATGATTGTTCATAGCTAATAGATTTTTGATGGCGGGTTAAATAATAAAGATAACATTTTCAGATTTTTATTCATGACTTTTCAAATGAGTGTTATTGAAACTAAGAATATTTTGGAAGATAATTTTGGAAATATAATTGCTGTTGTAGCTTGTATATATATTTTTTGAATGATGTCAGACTGGACTAATTAATTGTCTGCGCATCATTAAGGTGTTCATGGTGTTTCGAATAACACACGTTCCAGTGATAGTTATGAATTTTACTAAATGTTGGATAGGCATTTGACTAATCACGTCACTTAATTTTTCTTGTTTTAATTTAGTGTTGCCGTTAGCCAGACAAGGCATCTTTAGAGCAGGATCCCAGGGGGAGCGATAGGATGTTCTTTATTTTTAGGATTGTATTTAGTGATTCCCCTGCGGAAAGAAGTTTGTATTTAGTTTAGGACGGTTGAGTGAATAAATTGACCTGACGCATTTTATCGGAGACAACTGGTGACATTCATGATTCTTGAAACTTAACTCCTTTCTATCCTTGCTGCAGTGTACATCGGAATAACAGCTAAGCTTTTATTTTAAATTACAGCATTGGCTGTTTGCCCATTTTTGTTACGCTGAGATGTTTTTGAGTCTTGTGCTCTGCTGTTATTTTGATGTGCGCTTATGTGGACGTGGGACTGCCGTCAAACGGTCACATAAAGTAAGGTAGAAGAGTTTTGGCGCCCAACGTGGGGATCGAGTTTGGCTGCCAACATGTTGAGTTGTTTAAGAGTCTGATGCGGTTCGATTCCGAATTTCGATTCGAGGTCGAGTGTTATTTGATTCTTGGATTAGCATAGGAGATTTTTTTTGCAGGATTCAGGATCAATGAATACACAGTTCTATAGTTTTGATTTGCATTTGTTGGGTTTTTGTTGGTGATTTTTCACAGTAAAGTAATAGTAAATGTTAGAATTTAATATGTTATTCGTAACGAAGCCTCAGTTCAAGGTCGTGTCTGCATAATCACTGTACTAATATTATAGATTTAAGGTTCTTCAAGCGTCGACTGACATTGTACCCCAGTGTTCTAATAATCTTTATTAGTGAAATGGAAGCACTTGTTAGGATGATCCAGGAGTTGGGTCAGAAAATGACAGAGAAATCTGCTTCTCTAGAACAGAAATTAGGAACTCAAATGACAGAGAATTCTGCTTCTCTAGAAAATAAAATAACCGAGAACTCTGTTTCTCTTGAAAATAAAATAGACAATAAAGTGAAAGGTTTAGAAAATAAGATTGAAAGTCAAATAAAAGAAAATGCGGATTCTATAAGAAATTTAGAATGAAAAATCACGGAAAACTCAAACTCGTTGAAATCCGAAATGTTAGAATAGATAGAATTGATAGAAGGCAGGATGTTGAGAAGTATGCAATCATTCGAGGATAAGCTAACTGAATCGATTGATGCTAAAATTGAGGACAGGGTAGTCTCATTGGAAACGAAAATCAAGGATAATGCTAGGAGAGCTCAAGAGAATTTCTTAAGTTTGGAAGCGAGGATCATAGATACCGGGAAGAATTTGAAAGATAATTTGTTTACTAACTGCGGCCGTATGAAGGATAGCTTTATCGATAGTCGTCGTCTGATGAAGGAAGAGTTAGATCAACACAAGAACGTTACGCAGACGATGATTAGGTCGTTGGAAAATAAGTTAGAAGATAATGTACGGAAGATGACAGATGACATAGCAATTTTAGAAAGCACTACGATGAAGGAATGTTCATTGAATTCCACACAAGTAGTCCAGAAGGTTACAGCTGAATTTCAGGGAGTAGTAGTAGAACAATTGAAGGAAGGAATAGTCTCAGAATTGAAGAATGATGTGAAAGCAAAAGTGATTAAAGAAATTCAGGAACAGCTGGCGAAAGAAACTCATGATGAAGTTAAAGAAATGAGGACAGCTTTTTCGTCAGAGATTAAAGTAGTGTCTGGAGACGTTCAATCCAGTCGGGATTCGGTGGAAAAATTAAAGAATCAGTTAACTGTTGAAGAGGAAATTCAGATGAAGAGAATAGAAGAATTGAAGGATAGTATGGAAATAGATGAAGAGGGAAAACAAAATAGGAAGGAAATGGAGGAAGTTAGGCAAACTGTTACCAATTTGGAAAGGAAATTGGAAGAGTATAAATCTAGATCTGAGCAGAAACAGGCAAATATAACTGAAAATACTTTTGAAAATAGAGATAGATTATCAGAGATAGGTAGGTCAGAAGGAGTGTCTACCATTCGTACTTCTACTCCGATCACATTAGTAAAGAGTTATGAAGAGAAGCCGAATAAGTTTTCGGGAACTGGGAATGTTTCACCTGTAGAATTTCTGAGGGAGGTCCGAGATTATCTGAAGGATATTAAAGTTATTAAAAAGGGATATGAGAGTTATTCGTAGATTTTTAGACGGTCCGGCACTCGTCTGGTTTAGGGCCTTTCGTTGCAATTTGAGAACTTATGAAGAGTTTGAACGGGCACTATTACGAAAATTTTGGTCTCCTGAAACTCAGCAGAATATCAGGGCAGAGTTATACGTGAAACGTTATTCTACGTCACAGCCGACAAAATATTCGAATTATTTTGCGAACCAGTTTGCAAAACTTCAGTGCTTAGATCCACCGATGCCACCTTACGAATTGATTCCTGCGTTAATTAGACTATTTCCGTTGGAGGTGCAACGCAGTCTTATTGCTGCTAATGTCGAAAACATGGAGGAGTTTGATGGAGTCCTTCAGCGTTTGGATCATTCCAATGCTCAATTTTATCAGCAGAGGAATAGCAAACAAGAGAATCAAGCCGCGTATGCTGTCTTGACGGATAGACAATGTCAGACAACACCTGACAGGAATGATAGGAATAGGGAAGAGCAAACGTCGAGAGAGTATCATGATAGAAGAGGTCAGGATGATAGACAACCTTACGTTAGAAGAGGAAGGTATGGGAACAATTGAAATTCCTGGAGGAGACAAGGATATAGTAGGCCATACAATAGAAAAGGTTATAATCGACAATATGAGACATCGAACAAAGACAGGTTCACGGATCAGCAAAGACAAAATCTGGAGCAAAGAGGAGAAGAAAGTCAACAATATCTGAAGGAATTAGAAGATGGAAGAAATCAACCTGGTACTTCTGGTATTAATAATTCGGCTGGGAATAATGAAAATAAAACGTGGATTTCGGAACGAGAGAACCAGCAGAAGTAACTCCAACGCAGTATATTTCAAAATTATTCAATGGGAAGTCGAAGATGAGGACTTAATTCAGGAAAAGCACGAGATAAGTGAGTTAGGGCAGAGAACCCGGTTACCTATTATTATTTGTGAAGTGTATGGGAAACAAGTACGCACTCTTATAGATACAGGTGCCATGCTTTGTTTGGTGAGCGAACGTTTGTACAATTTATGGAAATCAACGGAGGATATTGTAGAAATACCCGTAGCTGGAATTAAGATCCAGGGTATTATTCGTAATAAGGTTACCACGTGCAAGATGCAACTGTATTTAAAGATCAAGATTGGAGGATGTTCCTTTGAGCATATTTTCGTGGTGATGCGAGATATTGCGCGTGACTTGATCTTGGGGACGGATTGTATCAAGAGGTACAAGGCTATTCTAGACATGGAATCCGATACGATTAAATTTCATCATGCAGGGGATGTTCATTTCGAAGATGAAGAGAAATACACCGTGGGAGAAGTGAGGTGGACCAAGATTTTGAGAGCATAGAAACATCGGAGTAGGCTAATGAGAGAATTGAGCATGTTCCAATAATGACGAGTTTGTTAGAAGAATTCCATGATATTTTTGATACAATACCAGGAGAGATTAAAGACTTTGAATATAAGATCAAAGTATGTGATGATAGTCCATATCACGCTAAGTTGTATCCAGTACCAGAAAACCATAGGACGAAGGCGAAGAGATTATCCAAAACCAGGAGAAGGATCTGGTTATTAAGAAATGTGTAGTTAATCCTTTGGCTGTCGTACTGAAAGCTGATGGGAATTTAAAGATCTGCCTTGACGCCACGTCATTGAATTCAAGACTATTGCCAGAATATGATAGGCCACCTTTGATCAAGGATTTATTAAGGAAATTCAAGGATAAAATGTGGTTCTCGACTGTGGATTTGACGTCTTCTTACCATCATGTTAGACTCAGCGAAGATTCACAGAAGTTCACAGGATTTCTATTTGAACAGCAGACCTATGTCTTTAGAAAACTTCCGTTTGGAATGAAGACTTCAGGAGCAGTTTTGATACGTGCATTGGATCAGAACCTAAGTCAAGAGGTTAAAGACACAATCATATGCTATGTGGATGATATTTTGGTAGCTTCTGAGACTGAAGATCAGCACATGTTACACTTGCGAAATTTATTTTTGGATCTAAGGAAGTCCAATTTCAAAGTAAACTTGAAAAAATGTCAGTTCTTTAAGAAAGAAATCAGGTTTCTAGGACATATTTTGGATGGTGATGGTTATCGACCCAATGAGGAGAAACCTCAAGCAATTGCAGAATTTCCAAGAACTACACGAGTCAAGCATGTACGACAATTTTTAGGGACTTGCCAGTTCTTTGCAGGACATTGCTATAAGTACACTGATGTAGTAGCACCTTTGCAGAATTTGTTAAGAAAGGACAATAAATGGAAATGGGATGACTTATGTGAAGAATCTTTTAATAAGGCGAAGGAGTTAATCCTCAATAGTGTCAAGCTGGAATATCCGAACTTTGAGAAAAAAATTATTATCGAGTCGGATGCATCGAATATTGGGATAGGAGCTATCTTACTTCAGGAAGATAAGGATCGCACAAGGCACTATCTATCTTTCATCAGTAGGAAGTTGAAGCCATCAAAACGCAATTATTACACCACGGAGCTTGAAGCTTTGGCGATTGTGTTTGCATTAGAGTCTTGGAAGAAGTTACTTATTGCACATTCCGTAATAGTCAGAACGGATCATGAGATGGGCATTATTTGTGCAGCAGTTCAACGTGCCTATTGAACATAGACCAGGAAAAGCTAATTTGGGGGCTGAATTGTTAAGCAGAGTCGTGGAGCCTACACTTCGGATTCTACAAGTAATGCTTATGCAAGAGGATGAGGACACTTTGAGAAGACTTGAGAGGATACCACAAGCCCAAAAGCGATACCGATTGTTAAGAAACATTTATAGATTTCTTCATCGAGTCATGGATCCGACTGATGTTGAATATCCACTTATGGAAAGAATGACACGAGATTATGTATTATTAAATGGCGTTGTGTATAAATTCATCGACACTGATCAGAGTAAGTTACGAATCGTCATACCTCCTAGGTTAGAGGAAGCCATCATTTGGTTAGCGCATGGAAGTTTGGGACACGCAGGAGTGGGTAAAACGATAGGCCTGATTGCAGAAAAGTTTACTTGGGAACACATGAGAAACACAGTCAGAGAAGTCATCAGGACTTGTGATTTATGCCAGCGTAGCAAACACAATTCGCATTTGTTGAGAGAGATACCAAGGCTCATTATTTCATCAAAGCCTCGTGAATTATATGCCACAGATATTTATGGACCGCTCCCAAAGTCAAAAAGGGGCAACCGGTATGTTTTGGTTACGGTTGACGTCTTTAGAAAATACACAATGATACATCCTATTCAGCAAGCAAGTTCCAGATACATAATTAAGAGGATAAGGGAATGGGATATTCCTGAAGCGGGAAAGCCCGAATTTTTGTTATCCGAACATGGGTCGCAGTTTACGTCGTGGGAGTTCAGAAATGCCATGAGAGATTTAGATATCAGGCAGGTGTTATGTTCCATAAGACACCCAGAGCAATCCGGCAGAGAGATTGATGTCTGAGATAGCTAAGTTCTGTCGTCTCTACTGTGCGAATGAACATTAGCGATGGATGGATGTGACTCCCATCGCATTGAAATCAATCAATTCTACAGTGCATGAAAGCACAGGGCAAATTCCATTAGTGTTTCATCAGGGAGAGAAACCCATACGACCATGGGATAGGATCGTCTATATTCCACCAGAGATAGAGCCAAATCAGAGAGGACGTGAAGTAGAAGCTTTGGGAAGATTGCGAGTACAAGCAGAGAAACGCAACAGAAGAGTTAGAGGAAGAAGATATAGAGAGCCTCTGAGGGAAGGAACTCAAGTGTTAATTAGGAAGCCTATTCCATCTGATCTCAGCAACAAGGTATATTCAAAGTTTGCCAGCTTATATAATGGACCATTCAGAGTGGCGCAGAGTCTAGATAACAACAGTTATCGTATTGAAGACATTCCATCTGGCAACATTGTGGGAACATTTAGTGCAGCTAATCTGAAGGAATACTTTTCAAGAACCAGATAAGGGCAAAAACGAAAAACAACTGTGAGAAGGAAAATAAAAATGGAAATTTTTATTTTTAGCAGGTGTGGGGTGGATGTGCCCAATTCGAGGGAGCCCATTGCCCGGATATGATGAGTCGTTTTTCAGGATAACATTTTGGAAGTTTTCTGTTTGAAGAAAAGCGCCAAGGAAGAGTTTCTGATTCGCTCTGTAGGCGAGGCGTTACGTCACCGGTGTGAGGTGGTTGCGCACGGAACTACGACTGTGTCAGTGCCCGGCGAGCAGCTGTTGAGGCGAGTAGCAGGAAGGTCAGGGCTGGAACATCGAACGGTTTTTGTGTCATGCGTGGCTTGGCATGAATTCGAAGATCTGTCTTGGATCGGCATTCCGCGTGCCAGACATTGTCTACGAGGAAGCACTTTTTCAGTGTTGGTCACTTTTATGCAGGTGGACCAGTGATGGAATGTTCGAAACTGTTGCGGACTCATTTTGGTCTAACATACAGGTAGCCTATGGCCCAGAACATATTCATAATCCGAATCTAGGGAAATGTATAGCTTCAATCGAAGGATGTTGGGAACATGGCAAGCAATTTTGTAAGCGTACGGAGCCATACCGGCTTGAATGTTAATCAAGTTGTTGTGTCTTCTATTTGTGACACAGACTTATTTGGAAACAGTGCATGACCGAGTGAAGTATTTCGAATACAACAGTCTAGATTACGGGAATTTTTGTGGCAAAAGCCATGGTGATAATGAACAACGAACAGGAACTCGTGATAGCGAACAGTCGAATTAAACTTGGGTATCTTACTGCTATGGATCGAAACGTTAATATGGAGTACTAGAAGCCTATTTGGTGGTGCAATGGAGGCCGACGTGATGAACTTTAGATCGCGATGAGACCCGCAGGTCGCGTGTTGGAGCGTACACGGGTGTACGAGTCAGCTGTCAGGCATGGAGGTGGCCGGCTGCAGACAAGGGATTCATCAAGGAAGATCACCATCAGGGAAGTGGAAAACACCATTACTTTGTAGATTTTAGTACATGTGATTTGTAGGCTATAGACTTTTTCACTCAAGCATGTTTCAACGTTTTGATGCCAGCAGTTATTTTTTTGAATTATGCAGGAGCATAGTGACTGGATCATCTTTATGGATTTCTTGGCGATGTGTTTGTGTGTCACGAGTCGATCATATCCACGATACGGCTTATCGTTGGATGGAGGCATACTTTGATGCATCCAGGCTTCGATAGCTAGTTGGTCACTTTTCGTAGATTTTCTCGTGTACAGTCTTGTGCATATATTTCTTTCCCTGTTGAATTTTTTGGTCTAATGCAATTTCCTTTTTGGGCAGTGATTTGATAAATAATAATTGATGATTCTTGGGAGTTTATCTCCGTAATACTTAATGAGGTTAGATACTTAATCGTTACTTCATGGGTTTGATTCTTCCGCACGATTAGGATTTTCTGATAATTAATAATATTAATAAATGATGTTTGTAATACTTGTTATAATTCTTGATTGAATCATGTTGAATGATTATCGGGAATTTGAAGATCTTTTGAGATCTTAAATTGGAAATTTTATTATTTTGACTTGCGAAATATTTAATAATAGTAATAAATTTATTGGGTGATAGTGAACCAGTCCGTGGTGTTCACATAATCGAATTTCGGATTAAGTGATAGGCGGACGGTAATGAGTTCATAATTAATCATGCAATTTTGATTTCTCTAAGGAGATATTGTATTTTCGAAAGAAAGTTACGGTGTGAAGCGCTTGTGTCAACTAGGAATTGTTTTGTAAGATGACCATTGGAAGGCAAACTAATTGTTAAGCACAATTAAACGATTTATCTGGCATGGTAGTTGAGTTGATTGGGCAGAGACGCGTGTTCTGATCCCGCAATGATTATTATAATCCATTAATAGAAGCAATAAGGCTCGATGGATTTTGGAAATATGGAAATAATGTTTATGATTAAATAATGTTGTATGTGAAATGAAATTAATGATTTTGGAGGATGATTCCTCATATTGTATTCTCAAAAAGAAGGGTTTTAGCCAGTGAAGCAACCCCAAGCCGTCTACCAGATAACGTCATCAGTGGAATTTCGAATTCCACGTGTTTTTGCTCACACCTTACAGACATTCTATAGAATGTTTTAAAATTGCCAAACAATTAATATATATTTCTTTCTTTGTAACTTTCAACTTCATGTGATGAAATATAAAATGTGAAGCCTATTCAATGCTCGGTGAGATGGGGCATTTGTGGAAGGCAGACCTCGAGTTCAGATGATCTTTGTTAACCGTCATAACTGGTCCATAATTCATATAAATTTAATAATTACACGGTAATAATGCATTACACCCAAATTTAATATTTGAATAAATTTATTTCTTTAGGAAATTATTTATAAATCAACATGGTTGTTGGAATGTTTAATAAATTCCTGGTGTGGAATTTACGATTGTGAAGTAACTGGATTATCATTAAATGACATGGAAGATTGATTGTTCATAACTAATAGATTTTTGACGGCGTGTCAAATAATAAAGATAACATTTTCAGATTTTTATCCGTGACTTTTCAAATGAGTGGTATTGAAACTAAGAATATTTTGGAAGATAATTTTGGAAATATAATTGCTGTTGTAGCTTGTATATATATATTTTTTGAATGATGTCAGACTGAACTAATTAATTGTCTGCGCATCATTAAGGTGTTCATGGTGTTTCGAATTACACACGTTCCACTGATAATTATGAATTTTACTAAATGTTGGATAGGCATTTGACTAATAACGTCACTTAATTTTGTTTTGTTTTAATTTAGTGTTGCCGTTAGTCAGACAAGGCATCTTTAGAGCAGGATCCCAGGGGGAGCGATAGGATGTTCTTTATTTTCAGGAGTGTATTTAGTGATTCCCCTGCGGAAAGAAGTTTGTATTTAGTTTAGGATTGTTGAGTGAATAAATTGACCTGACGTATTTTATCTTATTGTTAGACAACTGGTGACATTCATGATTCTTAAAACTTAACTCCTTTCTATCCTTGCTGCAGTGTACATCGGAATAACAGCTAAGCTTTTATTTTAAATTACAGCATTGGCTGTTTGCCCATTTTTGTTACGCTGAGATGTTTTTGAGTCTTGTGCTCTGCTGTTATTTAGATGTGCGCTTATTTGGACGTGAGACATCCGTCAAACGGTCACAATACTAATATAATAAAGCTGAAGAGTTTGTGTGTTTGTTGGTGTGTTTATGTTTTAAACGCGCTAATCTCTGGAACTACCAGTGTGATTCGAAAACTTCTTTTTGTTTATGATAGCCTGATTCAAGAGGAATATTTTAGGCTATGTAGCATTAGGCTACACCTCTCAGGTGACCTTAAAGATTGATTTCTGTTCAGTAAGTCGGAAGAACAAGCGCTCCAGAACGGCTTCAATAATACCGAAGTCTATTGTTGCCATGTAATGCGGGCCACATCACATCGCCCCTACCAATGTTCTGGTGCAGAATTGCGAGCTGCTTATAAATTGCAATCACGGGGAGTACAGTAATTAGTGCAAAATGATTTCTTAGGCCCCTTAAAACAGTTATCATCATGACTATAGTATGCCTCTGTATAAGGGCGATGGTGTTGGTGCAGTATACTGAGGTTATCAGCTGCAATAAGCGTTGGTGCTTTCAAATTTACTTTCATTTATTCCGATCCTTATCCTTGAGCGCTCCAGTTCTGTAAAACAAATAAATCCACCGGGCGAAGCCGGGCACTATTGCTAGTACTTTATAACATGCCAAATTTTACTTGTGTTTCGTTAGAGCAATCCTGTAAACATTGTGTGTGTAGTAAGAAGTGAGTAGTTCTGCTTGTGTAGTTAGAAGAATTTCATAAAGAAATAAAAGAGTGGCTGGCGCAATTATGAAATGTTCCTTCTCTGTTAATGACTTCTTCTCTTTATGTATTTGACAGATCCATCCAATATCATATCTGTACAGCCTACGATTTCAGACTGATATCATAGCGTTCTATGAAATTCTGCATCTTTAACTTTCATTATACTGACTGAATATGGGCAATTAATCATTGCATCAGAAATCATTTCAGAATTTCTTACAGCGGCATCAATTTACAATTACCTTAAAAAAATCATCCTTTTTCGGTTGTCTTCTGTAGGAGATCTTCAACGATAAGGTAAAGGAGTTACATGGCTATTATCCCTATGTAGACCTTCCTTTTGCGAAGCAGCCTACGTAGATGAATTCACAGCACCCAGCGCATTCAGCAGTGAGGCTTTTACACGGTTCGTTTGGTGACAATAGAACAGTTCTCTCGCTTCATATGTTATCAATATGGCAGTAGAGTGACACAGTATTCTTTCCGTTCATAGTCTGGAGTTTGAATGGCCATTGAAAGACAAGGCGAGACGTCATATGTAATGGGTTGAAGTGGAGTGTTCACCTACCGCGCAGCAGCCTGCTGCAGTCATTCACCGCTAAAAAGCATTTCACACGACTGACGTGGTCGATATCAATTGTCCTCCACCCTTTATTAGCTGCACAACTGGGAGTCCATCGTTCAGGTGGGCGTGTTTAACTTTTCACTTTTTCTTATCTTGAAAAATGATTCCCTTCGTGAGACTGCGCCGACACCGCAACAACCGTTCTGCTTTCTTAAAATTGTTCTTTTTATCTATAGTCTTGTAGAAAGTGAATGTTTAAAAATACAAAGAAGAACGGCATAAATGAAATAAAACATAAAGATATACACTGAATGGGGGAAAGGTGTCATAACATTGTTATACGGTCGTAGAGGCAAAAAAAGTAACCATGTATTGTTATACGGATTTAGAATTGAAGTACTGACATCAAACCTTCGGATTTACAATCATAAACGTACGTAATTTATTTACATCTAAGGAACAAAAATAATTTCAAAGAAAGTTCATGCACAATTCTCTCCGTAAAACATTGCATTTCTGCCCTTTTCACAGCTAGGGATATCCACATCCACCTCTGTTTTCTTCACGGAATGCTCCAGTGATCCAGGGTTCTGTGATCGGACCTCTTCTCTTCACTATATATGTGCTCGATCTTCCTGGCTGTGTCACCTCATCAATGTCACTATAATGCAGAGGACACCGTGCTATACAGGTGCATTAAAAGTGAAGAAGATTCCCTCTGTCTTAAATCAGATCTGGACAACTTAGCGCTGTGGTGTTCTGTGAATAATCTCTCTCTATATATATGAATGAAAGTTTGTCTGTTTTTTCTGAATTTCTACGGAAATTTGCGTTATTTACTCGTTTCAGACTGTTTTATGACGGATGCGAGCGATTTTTTTGTCTGTCTGTCTGTATGTCTGTCTGTTTGTCTGTCTGTCTGTCTGTGGACAAAGTGGTTGTTCCCTTATAACTAGAGAACGGCTGGGTGGATCAACGTAAAATTTGTTACAGATATCCTTCAGAGGCACGACGCTAATCATTGATGTAACTCATCTCTCTACCTCTCATAAAAGGGAGCCTACCCCCTTAAAATACTTGCAGAAATAGGCGTAGAAGGGCGAGACAAAGCTCATTTTCAGCCCCTCAATGTGAGAAGCAAAACTCGGAGGAGGGACCCCGAAAACCACATTTTAAGGCCCTAAAATCAACAGTTTTTGAGATATTCCCAGAAAATCAATTTCATTTAATACAATAATGAAAGAAAGTAAGTCGGTAACCATGGCAACAGAAACTCACAGGTCCATCTATTGCTGTACGACGCAATACAATTCCATTTATTACGTTGGTTGGTTGGTTCTTAAGTTTAGGGGCTGCGACAACGCGGTCATGTAGCCCCGTGTACTTTGGGTGTGTGTAGAATCTGTCTGATAACCGGTGTTAATTGTGATGACTGTATTAGTGTGTGTTATCTGTTTTTTAAATTAAGTACTGCAACTTAGAATTTTTCAAATAGTTCCTACTTTTGCCGCCAAGCGCCACCGTCAACGACTACTAGGCCAAGTTTAGAACTTAGCTACTAGACGCCACCGCAGTCATTTATTACGTTACTGAGATAGTTTGTAAACGGCTATAAGGTTATAACGGAACCAAATTAAGCTGTAAAATTAATCAATATATATAATGCGCTTAAGGGGGTCCAGGGGTACTCTAGAATTTTTTCACGCGATTTACACGTGCTGGTGTGGTACGGAAGGACTATTATATCCCTATCCCTATACTGTTATATTATTATTTTAATTATTATTATTATTATACTACGGCCTACAACGACAAGACAAAGCTTATTATCAGCCCCTTGGTGTCAGGAAAAAAAATCGGGGCCCTTAAACAGCCGTAAAGGTTCCCCAAAAGTCAAAACCCACATTTTAAGGCTCTAAAACCAAGAGTTTCCGAGGTATTCCCAGAAAACTAATTTCATTTAATAAACTAATGTATGAATGCAAGCCAGTAACCATGACAACAGTGTCTCAAAAAGTTACATCCAACTTTCCATCTATTTCTGCAAGAAGTAATGCCACTCCATTTATTAAATTTCTGTGAAAGTTTGCAAATGGCTGTAAGGTTATCACGGAACCAACAAAAACTGTAAAATTCATCAATGCGCTTAAGGGGGTCAAGGGATACCCCTGGATTATTTCACAAGACTTAAACGTGCGATATGTCGTACAGAAGGTCTATTATATCTTCAAACAGCAACTTTATTTTCAAAAATTCCTTGATTGAAATAATTTATTTTTTATTTTATTTTTTTGCTTATAGGAATTTGGGCCATTGAAGGCTAAAAAACCTGATTTTTCATGCACCACAAGCCTTTATAATTTATTAAAGCGGTCCTCCTCTGGATGCGGACTTGACACAATAGTGAGGGTCAGTTTTTATGTGACGTGTATAATTGCGTTTCGTCTACGAGGTTTTCAATTTTTTTTCCACGTCAGGAAGTACACGTTAGGTAAACTAGTTTCAGAGCATGTTTCAGCTAATCATATATCTTTGTCGACAAACAGGTTCCAAGCCCCTAACCATTGCAACAGTAGCTCAATTGATTACGTCTGGTTATTAACACCAAAGACCGTTCGAAGAATGGGTACTTCTGCTAGTTTAAATATAAATGTACAAAATTGTTAACACATAAGAATAACTAGGTCAAAAAACCATTGAGAATGAATACAAAATTATGAACAGTGTCATCCCACAGTGCACAAACTTAAAGTTATTAGGGGTAACAATCTCCGACACCCTGAATTGGAACATTCAAAGTGAAGAGGCAAGAAGTAAGGCCACCAAAGTTCTGGGTTTCTTGTACAGAAACATGAGAGGCTGTAAACCTAGAGCCTTCAGGACGGCTTACATATGCATGGTCCGTCCGATAGTAACGTACGGCTTACCTGCTTGGCATCCCTCTACAGCGGAAAACATGAACAAGCTCCAGCGTGTACAGCGCCGCGCAGAGAGGCTAATAGCTCGTTATTCCCCTTCCCCATTGTCAAAATTTCCATCTATAAAGGCAACAGCCAAACAAATTGATCTAATTTTTCTCAAAAAATCCCTTACAGGTTCCATTAATATTGAACCTTTTTGCCGACTGTCATTGGCATATCGCTCAGTTCGAAGAGGACAAGGTGTAACTCTCGTGCCGCCCTTCGCACGTAGCAATGCTTATCTGACAGGTTTCTACGGCCGCTCTGCGTGGTTATGGAACGCGCTGCCAGGGGATGCCAAGATCTGGCCTCTTCGTAAATTCAAGCCGTACGTAAAAAGGTGCATTGTATAAATAAACGTATGTATGAGTAATTGATTGTCTCGGTGAATGAATGAGTATCTGAATAGAATGAATGAATGTATCGAGTGATTGAGGTTATGAAAGTGCGTGCGTGAGAGAGGGAGTGAACAGGAAAAATGTACTATGTCAATATTCTAAATATGTAAATACTGCAAATATCTTTGTAAAGCATGTATTTATTGTTAAAACAAATGTAGATGTAAACTGTGCCTGTGAAGCATGAAATATGTATGTGGGGCTTGCCCTTTTTCACTAGGCTTTCCATACTTCTTGTACGATATATGGTAAATAAATAATAATAATAATAATAATTTGGTATTGTTCATGCCCTGTTACATCCAAGGCTACCTCAGAGTTTGGTGAAAGACCAACACGTTATTGATTAATGTGACTTCATTAACAACTGTATTTAAATTGACTGGCTGCGTGGCTTAGCGGTAACGTTCTCGCCTGCTGATCCCAAGATAGCGGGATTGATCCCGGCGGAGTCAGTCGGCATTTGAGGGTGCTTAAATGTAAGGGAGCCGTGTCAGTAGATTGACTGGCACGTTAAAGATCCCCTTCGGGGCACAACTCCGGCTCCCCGGTGTCTCTCAAGAAGCCGCAGAAGTTAAGAAGGACGTAGAGCCAATAATATTATTATTATTATCTAATGCCTATAAATTGGGGTATTTAAACTGAGAATGATCCTTAATTTGTTTGGTTTAGTCACTTACTAAGTAATTCATCATACTATTTACCAAGTACTGAGGCATATACGTTCTCGTTGCATTTGCTATTCTGAGTGTCACATTCAATAATTTGGTATCAGTAACATGTCCACACTTCAGAATCAGGTATAACTTCTTCTCCCTTTAAGTATGCTACCTCGTCCTCTTATTGGTGATATATTGCATTGTGTATTGAATTTCCAGACCGGCACACTACTTAGACGTATCCACTGGCTTAAGTTCGGTGGCTTAGTCGGTAGCATGCTGAACTGCTATGCCCAAGATCGCGGGTTCAACCTGGCCGAAGTCGTCAGATTTTTTCGAGCGTTAATATCCTTCAGTATGCCTTCCTTCGGAGAGGAAGAAAAGCTGGCGGGCTCATGACACAGATTTATGGCATGTAAAGGAACCTACCACTACAATTGGTAGTGTGTAGCCACATTTTGTTAGTTATATTTGTTTAGAAATACTCTATCAAGTTCCAACGCTCGCTGCTAGGTGTCAGTGACAGTGGAATCTGGTAGCTAAAGTTGGAACTATTTGAAATTGAATTATCTGCGGGCGTTCAATTAAAAGCAAGAAGTTCCGTGGCGAACTAAAGAACCTACTTTTATTAAAATTTAAGATTCATGCCAATGATTAATCTATATAGGCCTATCTAGAATAATGACTTAAGTTGGTAATACCGATATTTATAATTAGTTCGAAATATGCCTGACATAGTGTAGCCTAATAGAGCACTACAATTGGCAGCCCTGGTGACTGAATATATTCCTAATCCCATCTCTCAAGCTACAGAATGTACATACAGAATTTGATTGAAGTCCAATGGATAGTATGGAAGTTACATGCAGTTAGATATTGGATCTATCAGCGCGCGTAAAATCATGCTGGCAACAATGTCCTTTATCCTTTGAATTTTTCATTCCAACAGGTTGTATATGTTGTTGAGCATGAAGTGGCCAAAGTATTTTAGTTTTTCTCTCTCTCTCTTTTTTTTTTGATACAGTATTTCTGAACCTTTGATCATACGCCGCAGAACATCCACATTTGTGATTTTACCTGTCAATGGTATCCTTAACATTCTTCGAAATATTTAACATTTTTGAGGAGTGTGTATAAGAATGCTATTAATGTTCGTTTAAAAACTTTACCTCAATCTGAATGAAAATGAATAGAATATAGGAGACCATTAGTTAGTGAATATTTAACTGTCTGAGACTTGTTACTAGAGCTGAACGTCCTTCACAGTTCTGAGTGTCTACAGCTGACGATCTGCTACAGAAAATGTGATCATAACGGCAAACAATCTTTCACAGTGCCACTGTGTTTTAAATAGCTGTGTCTGAGCACGGAACAAGATATCATATGAGAAATATTATTTTGACACTTCGCGTGTCCACATGAGTTTCTTCAACTGCTAACTCTGAGTTGCAAGTTACAGCTGTTCCATTTCTAACACAAACAAAACATGTTTGACACATTTGGAAATGATCCCATTTAAATTGAAGTAGTCTAACCTATGTGGAATAAGAAAGTGAACAAAATGGAGTGGCATGGCCTCTTACAGAGATAGAAGGAAACCTGGTGATCACATCATGAGCTACTGTTGCCATCGAGACGGCCATATCATTCCTTCTTCAGTTTATTTTATGACTTTATTAGCCTTTGCTTGTGTACCAAAAGGCTAAAATCAGAAGAATGAGAAATACTAACAAAAATCCATGTAGCCATGTGTTTATTATGGGTCCTGAGCTATGTGTAG
Source organism: Meconema thalassinum (assembly GCA_946902985.2). Classification (NCBI taxonomy): domain Eukaryota; kingdom Metazoa; phylum Arthropoda; class Insecta; order Orthoptera; family Tettigoniidae; genus Meconema; species Meconema thalassinum. The sequence continues at coordinate 2,091,950,223 of OX336388.2, read as the reverse complement.
GCCAAATTTGGTTGAGATTGGGGGAACGGTTTAGATTTGTATAGAGAACAAACACACGCACATACATACAGAATTTCACTTTTATATATTTGTTTGAGATTGATGGAACGGTGTAGATTTGTATAGAGAACAAACACACTTACATGCAGACTTTCCCTTTTTTATATAAGATTCAAGGAAAATATTTTGGGGTAGATATTTACACCGGGCAACCATCGGTATGTGAAAGGAGTGTGTAACGCAGGGTTAATATTATTTGCATTATGTCTATAATTCGAAATGTAAATGGATATTTATGAAACAAGAATTCATGTTTGGAATTATAACCGTGCAGTTATTTCGTGTTCTCCTTTTCATGACTGTCTCCTGCTCGATGAATTCGTAGAGGAACTCTCAGACTGCGAACAAACACAGACTTTAATGGATTTGGGAAGGATACGGGAACACAACATCTTATTTAAGATAGAATTAGTGGTGTTCGATTTTTCCTCCTCAGTGGCTGAGGCGCTCACATGAATTCTACATGTGTCTGCTACGCTGTCTGCCTACCTTGAGGCTCGCCGTGCGTTTGAGGAGCAAGCTTCTAATCAATCAAGTGAAATAAATGGATTACTTATTTCGTTAAACTTGATTTCTGCCACGGGTGATGGGGAGATAAAGGAGAGAGCTGGTAGGCAGGTACAGGTTGAAGGATGAAGACGAAGTGAAACTCAGAAGAAAGGAGAGAAGGAGAGGAGGAAGGATGTGGAGGCGAGTGGTTGATGGACATTTGCTGGTCAAGTTGGCAAGGTATTTACACGAGATTACACGCTTTCATTACTGAGATGTGCTCTTAGAGAATATTGCTTCTTGTTGAGTAAAACTTTACCTTTTCAATTCACTATCGAAAAACTAAACTAACTTAGCTCTCTAAGAAACATTTAAGGCAAAGAGGAGATGGGATAACAGTAAGTGGCTAATGATTTTTATTGAAGGTAATTGGATAAAAGGAAAAACTTGTCCAGTAAGTGAGTGGTTCCTCTGTTTGCTCTCAGTGAACTACACGCCAGAAATATACCTGTGTGGAATGACCTAAAAGGGTTGTTGTTGTTGTTGTTTCATTTGAGGGACTTAGAGACCGTGGTCATTTAACCCCGTGTTCTAGGGATTGGGTGCCTGTATAAATACATAAATGAATCGTAGGCAAACAAAAAATGTGAAGAAACCAAAAAAGAAAACTGGTAGGAAACCGTCCATCGAACGCATGATGCAACACAGTGCGTTCATAAAGAGATTTTGGGAGGACAAGAAAGCGGAAAACATCAGGCCAACTAAAATAATCGAAAGTTCTCTTTGAATGTGCATAACGAAGGAGTAGAATAAATAATTAAATAAATAAATAAAAAAGGAAAAGGAGAATTGCATTTTATGGCCACTTGCTTTGAATGAAACCCACACGATTGACGGACCGGATCGTTACGTATTTTAAAAACAAGTAGTTCCGTGAAGAACAATACAGCCAATTTTCATATATCCTACTCATGTTAATTGCCTCTATGAACATACAAAATTTCAGTTTGATTGTTGTGATAGATTCGTTGATATTGAGAACCGTCTAAATATTTCAGATGGTCGCCAGGTTGGATTATTATTTATGTACTATTACATGAAGATTATTGTGTACGTGTGGTATTCAGACTTCAATCGCATGATTAGGACAAAAGAAGTAAAAAAAAGATGTTAAAATTTCGCACAGCTGCCATCTTGTGGTTATGAAAACAACTGAAGTAAATTAGATGCCACTGGATAAACATTTCTATAAGCATTTAACGTGCAAAGTTTCACTGCACTCGGATGGTTAAATCGCGAGAAACGTCCATTTAAATATTTATATTTCGCGTCGCCGCCATGTTGGATTTGTGCTCACCAGGTTACTGAAAGTCATATAGGTGAACTTATGTTCATAGCCTCTATGAACATAAAAACTTTCAGTTTGACTGCTGTAAAAGATTCGTAGATATTGATAACCGTCAAAATATTTCGGATGCTCGCCATTTTGGATTGTTGTATGAATAGGCCATAGAGTTATGTACCATTAAAGGAAAATTATTGCGTAGGTTCATTATTCAAACATTCACTTCGATCGCATGATTACGACACAGGAAATAAAAACTTAATTTTAAAATTTCGCAAAGCCGCCATCATTGAGGTTATGTAATGATTGAACTAAATTAGATGCTTGTGCATTACAATATGTAAAATCATTTACTGTACCACAGTTCACTGCGCTCAGATGGTTAAATCACGAGAAAAGTCTATTAAAATGTTTCAACTTCGCATGGCCGCCATATTCGTTTTGTACTTTACATGTTTTTGAAAGTTACATAGATAAACTTATAGCAGCGCCCTTTATCACCGTACAAAATTTCAGGGTGATATCATAAATAGTTGCAGAGATATTGAATGCCAGTGAAATATTTCGCACAGCCGCCATTTTGAGGTTATGTAAACTATTGAACTAAATTAGACGCTAGTGCATTACAATGTGTATAAATATTTGCTGCACCATGTTTCATTATGTTTGTATTGTTAAATCGCGAGAAACGTCTATTGAAAAGTTTCAACTTCGCTTGGCCGCCATGTTGGTTTTGTAGTCACCAGGTTTTTGAAAGTCTCATAGGTGAACTTCTAGTAGTTCTCTTTGTCTCCGTAAAACATTTCATGGCGATATCAGTAATAGTTTCGGAGATACTGAATGCTGGTGAAATATTTCGCACAGCCGCCATGTTGGATTGGTGAGAGACAATAAAATTTGAAGGACAAGGTCGGGGTCGGCCCTAATGGTGCTGTGATCTTACTGGGTTTCATTGAAATCGCTGGAAATAATTAGGGGACACACACACACACGCAAGCACACACAGACAGACACACAGACAAAAGGTGATATCATAAGCCTATTCTTTCATAAAATGAAAATAGGCTAATAAGAAGACCAAGCCAGCCTGGTTGGATGAGGTGTAAAGCGACCTGCAAGTGATGGAGATTACATGCGTAGATATTAAAAATCGCAATCCCCTCAGGAATAAACTAAACGACTACCAGGTTTTTCAAGAAGAAACAAAGTTGAAGACGGGAAAGATGTGGAATGGACGGAGGAAAGAAAAGAGCAATACCGGTAACGTATGAAGGAGCACTCGGCAAAGATCAAAGCCCAGATAATACGGTTGAAATGATGTGGTCCTTAGTAGGTCGATATGATTAAAGAAGACCGAACAAAGGTAACAGGAACACTGTCAAAGGATGAAGAGATTTTGGGAAGAGAAGAGCATTCAGGGAAAAAAGTGAGACTTGTGTCAGCGTGAGATTTTAGAGTCCAAACACTGTCCATAAGGGCAAAAATGATATAATTATAGTAATAATAAATAAATAAATACATAAATAATAAGGCATAGACTGTGCCGTTCTAAAGAAAACATTATATCTTGGAGTGAACAACTTGGATGAGTTTCAGTACAGAGTTGAAACCCTAGGGATGCTGTGGTTAGCGTTATCGTCTGCCACATCCGAGGCATATTTTATTTATAAATTATAAGGTCACAAGTATTCTTACAGAAATATTTAACCTCCCTACGAAATATTTTGTTGTTGATTCATTTAGGGGTTTTAAGACATCGTGGTCATGTAGCCACGTGTACTTGGGTGTGTATGGAATTTATCTAATAACATGACTTATGTTGTTGTTTGAGTCTTCAGTCTTTTGACTGGTTTGATGCAGCTCTCCATGCCTCCCTGTCCTGAGCTAATCGTTTCATCTCTACATAGCTACCACACCCTACATCTGAGGCAATCTGTTTAACATATTCTAACCTTGGTCTACCCCTACAGTTCTTATCCTCGACCCTTCCTTCCATAACTAAGCTTGCTATTCCTGGGTGTCTTAGTATGTGTCCTACCAACCTATCTCTTCTCTTCATTAGCAGTCGCCAGAAACATCTCTCCTCTCCCACTCGTCTTAATACCTCTTTGTTTGTAACCCTATCTACCCATCTGATCTTTATCATTCTCCTGTAACACCACATTTCAAATGCTTCAATTCTCCTCTTTTCTGCTGCACCAATAGTCCAAGTTTCACTTCCATAGAGTGCCACGCTCCAGACAAAGGCTTTCAAAAATGACTTCCTAATACCTAAATCTATATTCGATGTCAGCAGATTCCTTTTTTGTAGAAACGCTTTCTTTGCCTGAGCCAACCTACTTTTTATATCCTCTTTGCTTCGTCCATCACTGGTTATTCTGCTTCCTAAGTAACAGAAGTCTCCTACTTCCTTCAGCTTATATTGATGGCTATATTAGTGCGTATAGTAATTCAGATGAGGATTGGGAAGGAGACGGCCATGCCTCTTAGGAACAATCCCAGCACTCACGTAGGGTAGAATTGGGAAACCACGGAATACTACTTCCAGGAAGGCTGAGGTAGTAATCAAACCCACTAATTATCAGTTTTGCCTCACGAGGTTGAGTGTACCCCAATCAATCCCTCAGACCAGAATTACATTTCTTGGTAGAACCTACAATCAAACCCGGACCTCCGTGGCGACAACCAGGAATGCTGACCACTACGCAACCAGGCGAACCTACTCAATCTGATTGATGCAAGTCATTCAAATGTCCCACGTCTTATATTGGCCTTATCCGTGATGTTTAGCGAAGAGAAGAGTAATATGTTATTTGTGCTAATGTAAATACATTCATATTGTTTATTAGCTTAAACGCACTTTATAAACAAATAAATATATTTCCTTTGCTTTTAAAAGAAAGGCAAGATTATTCCCGACAATGTTTGTTCTAACTCCTTCTAGTTCAGGGGTTCCCAACCTGGGGGGGGCTTTATCATGTGGGGCGTGAAGTGATTTCCGAATTAAGTTTTTTTAACTCGAATATTAAAATTTTGCAAAATAAACATTTTTCGAATCTCTCCAAGTGATTGTCGCACCAAGTCAATCGTTCAAAAGCACTGGTAATTGCCAACTGTCGGCACAAACCTCTGCGGAGTCGCGAGATTGGAGGTGAAAATGAGGAATTTGCTGTGTTGTAAAGAGCAAAATCATGCCAATTTTATCGTCTCGTTGGCATATCTTTGTGATTTCTTTGAAGCTTTGAACAGTTTGAACTTAAAGCTCCAAGGCAAAAACTCCAATATTATGCATTCATGGAAAAATACAGTTATGGAAACGCCGGCTTCATTTGAATAACTTCTCATCCTTTCACCGCCTTAATGATATTTTGCCGGAGAATGAACGTGATCGTAATAAACTTAGGTGCAAATTCAGTCACATTTGGATTCCCTGGCACAAGAATTCAACTTCTACTTTCCTGATATCTCGTCGGATGAATGGTCCTGGATGTTAACAAGAAATTCGTTTGCCATTGACATTGAAGCACTGCCAGCACACTTTCAAGAAGAAGCCATAGATTTGAAGAGTGAATCAAAGCTAAAAGATGATTCTAAAATATTAGGACTGGGTGGCTTTTGGGTTAAACTGTCTTGCAGTGTATCCAGTAATAGCCAAATTTGCATTGCGTGTCATTGTCCCATTTTTAAGACATATTTATGCGAGTCAGGATTTTTAACGATGAGTGTCATAGAAACAAAGCAGCGCTTTAGGCTTGATGTTGCAAGTGATCTCCGCTGTGCTCTGTCAAATATCAAACCAAACATATCGAATCTTACCAAGAGAAAACAGTGTCAACCCTCTCACCGACATTTTTGTTGACTAATTTAAGGATTTGTTGTAAAAGTGTGTTCTTTGTATTGTGCTAAACTGAAGTTAGTGTGCAATAGATAGGCCTATTCCATTATGTAGTGTTATTAGGTTAGGTCTATATCCTCCTCGTCAATCGAAGATGTTACAGAAGCGATGAGTGGTGGTGGGGGAGGGGGGGGGGAAGTATGGGGGCGCGATGAACTCCCGTATCTGAAAAGGGGGGCGTCAGTTGACAAAGGTTGGAAACCACTGCTCTAGTTTGAGTTTTGTGAAACATTTAGGGCCTACCTTAGCGTTTTATGTATATGATGATTGCGTGTGTTGCACAATAATGTATTCTGTTGCCGATATAATCAATTTTGAAATACCATTTTATTCTTTTCAGCTTACACGTGGGGCCATCCAAGTGTCGGCTGGAGCGATCCCGACGCCGACGGCCCTCCGCCGAAGTTCGAATCGACGCCCACTAGCATCACGGCTCTGGTGGGGCAGACAGTTTACCTGCCGTGCACAGTTAACGATCTGGGAGATAAAGTGGTGAGTACATCTCCATGTAATAAATGACGAGTTTGATTTCTTTTTCGTGCTGTGTGAGAAAACTCTACTTTCTTGTCCAAGAAATAAAAATCACCCCCCTCCCTCAGTATCGTAGGTACTGCCATCTAACAATCTGAAACTTTGGTGGGATATATTTTATGGCTGTGATTAATAATTAATAATAATAATAATAATAATAATAATAATAATAATAATAATAATAATAATATCGTATGGTGTGGAGACGGCAAATTTGATGAACCTGGAAAAGCTCCTGAAGAATGAATGGAGGATATTGAGGAGGATTTACGGCCCTAAAGTGGTACATGGAACCTACAGACTAAGATCCAACAAGGAGATATATGAAAGGACGGAAGACCTGGAAACAACAATTAGGAAAAGATGTTTACGTTTCTATGGACATATGGTTAGAATGGATCCAACAAGAATAAATAAACAAATTTTTGATATAACATATAATCTGAAGAGCCAAGTGGTTTACACCAAGCAGATGAAGGAAGAACTCTGGAGGCTAAAAATTACAGATGACGACTGTCGAGACAGAACACAATTCAGGGAAATATGTACTTTCGAACATAAAGGTTCTTGTGGGAGAAAAGAGAGAACACAGGAGAGGAAGATGGACAGCACGGAGAAAGGCGCAACACTCTGAAAGAATGAAATGTGGAGGAAGAGAAAGGAAGAAAGAACTATGAAAAGAAAATGAAATTATATTTGCGTGGTCCTTAGTTTTGGCCGGTTCGCATAATGTAATGTAATATCGTATGGCCTCGGATGCCGGGTGCAAGCTTTGTTAATTGACACCCAGAGCGCAGCTTAAATGTCGAATTTTATCGCTCCTTGGGGCACTATGAAAGTCAAGGAGGTTAGATATCTAAGCTCCTTGACAATATACCGGTTTCTAGTAGACAGGGGAGGAACTTTTAGTGTTGGCGGAAAATCCCTAGATTAATTATGCCATTATGAACACGGCCTACTGAATTCAAATGGGTTCTTTAACATGCCAACAACGTATGACAGGCGTAACGTGATTTTTGTCGCCTTTCAAAAATTACTCACCACGGCCAGGAGCGAACCTGCAAGCTTGGGGGGTTTGCAGTCCGACACGTTAACCACTCACCCATCGTGGCAAACTGTGATTAAAATTGATGCGAGATGTCTCTTATCAGATGACATAGCATGACTCTGAGTGCAGTGGAGTTTTCTCGCACTACGAAAATTCCAAATTCCTCAGCTTAGAATAGAACCTGCATCGGACACTGTACCACTATCCACTGAGGAATCTCAGTACCTCGCTAGAGGTAGCCTATGCAGACTGAATGCTAAAATATGTGTCCGTAACAAGAGTCGACAGGCGATTCTCCAGTGTGTATGAATATATTTTGATAGTCGCTCGGTGATTCTTCGGTGGGTATAAATATATTTTCAGAGTCACCAGACGATTCTCTGGAATGAATGAATGTATTTTGAGAGTCGCACGGTGATTTGTCGGTGGGTATTAAGTTTTTCAGAGTTGCTAGGCGATTCTTCGATGTGTACGAATATATTTTGAGGCACCCGGCAATAAAGTTATTTTCAGAGTCGGCAGGCGATTTTCTGTTATGAATATACTTTGAGTGTCACACGGCGAGTCTTCGGTCGGTATGAAGCTATTTTGAGAGTCGACAGGTGATTCTCTATTGTGGATGAATTTATTTTGAGAGTCACCTGACGATTCTTCCGTGGGTATAACGATATTTTGAGAGTCACCCATCGATTCTTTTGGTGGGTACAAATATAATTTCAGAGTCGACAGATGCTTCCTCGGTGTGTATGAATATATTTTCAAAGTCACCTGGTCTACCGAAATTCCTTATGTTTGATTCTTGTGAGTTAAACGGTCTTAGTGGAAGTTAATCCAATACCTTTTATGAGAAAAAGGGGGCAAATAGACTGAATTAGTTTACTCACGTAAGTTTGGAGTTTGTAAAATAACATAGAGCAAATAATCTCAATTATTTTTGAGATATGAATGTATTAATCAAGATAGAATATACCTCCATTTATTAGACTACCCAACAGCTTAAGGGAGTTGTGATGAACTCTCGCTGAATTGTGTCAACACAACGAACTTTGTCCATCGCTAGGAGAGTTATCCCACCTGGATATCCCACGCTTCATCTCACTTCAGCACCGAGCGCGTGCTACTAGCAAACCATATATTGACGGAAGTAATATATGATGGTCATAGCTTACATAATTTATTGTATAAACAGTTCTTGTCTTGGCGGAGTTGGGTTGTAAATATTTCCTAGGGTAAATATTGATTCTTTGAACATCGCTGGAAGCCGCCTTTTTAAGGCTCGTAAACTGTGTTTGGATTCTGGAAACCGACACCGCACATCATTAACTTGGTACTTTGCACCCAATTAGAGACACATCGTTAGTCTGCCTGTTCTATGTCGCAGCTCTACAAGATATTCATCTCCTGTTACCTTCAGCCTAGCCAATCGCGTTTAACCACGTTCTACGGTTGGATTGGAAGCTGCGTGTTCAGAGGTCAGAGGTTCAAATCCAGAACCTGCAAGCAGCAGTGTCGACTATAGTTTTGCCTCACTTATTCCAGGAAAATGGTGAAAGTTTAACTAATTCCATCTCCTAGGGCTTCTATCCGAATTCTATCCTAAAACTTATACTTACTGTCAAGACTAACATACATGTATGTACAGACTGTAGATGCTCTTACCAAGCATGAAGGCTTACGAGAGAACGCGCCAGATACAAATAGAAAAAAACGACTACATCTGGAATGATTTCTACTCAACCGACCCCATATTGACGGACAACTGGAAAGAGGCAAACTACGAACTTCGACATGTGAAAGCACGTTATGAAATACGTCAGTTCCACCAAAAATTCTGCCGAAACAAATTATTTCACCAGGCAAACGAAGACTGTATATCGAATTGTGCTACGAACATTGCGGAAGATATCATGGTCAAGACGGCAAGAAGAGGAAAGTGTCTATAACAAAGCTATGATTAGAAAACTTAAAAAAAAGTAATGTGAGCCTTTATGTACAGGATCATTCACTCAAAGTGGGGCCGGTCGCACGGCTGGCGCAGCGCTGCAGGTAGAAGGTCGAACCAAAGGTCAGACAAGCACATTCCAACATGGAGCTGAGACAGTTGCGACGCAGGATTTGGCGAGTAAAGTTGTCTTCTTGATTTCGTTTACAGTCTATTTTAAGTTACACGTATTGAACGTTTATAACGTGTTATTGATGAGTGTTGAAGCCTATTGCTTCAATTTGTACTTATGGGGAAAATTGAACAAGTTGTTCAGTGAAGAACATATAGCCTACTTTCTCCTAAATGCATGGGTATTGTTATAACTCTTTGTCCTTTTCAAGGAGTATAATTGAATGTGGGTTGAAGTAGCTTGTTGAAATACAACGTGTTATACGGATATTAAACATGAATATGAGGTGCTCTTTGCTAGTGCTACCTCTGTACAAAATTTCATTTAATTCGGTTTCGCCGTGTTTGAATGATATGGTGAATCGATTTGCACACATACATGACCGCTATCTACAAACTATTGGGCTGATGACCTTGTAGTTCAGTCAAAAGATGCTTCACACAAAAAGGTATGTTGTTGCAAAATTTTGGTAGAGATCAAATAAATAGGTTGGTCGTAATTTGATTTAAGCTTTTATGTTCGACCCTCACAATTATGTGTCAGAAAACTGTATCATAATGATGGTCATTATAACACTGTTTCCCATTATGATACAGTTTCTCCAGCCAATCAGAGCTCGTTCATTGAACAATTAGGTAACGATACCTTCGCGCATGCGCTCAAAATCCAACATGTCGGACATAAACACAACATCGAACTATAATACATTACCGACATGGAATACGCACCGTACATATGTTCGCGTAAATAAACTGGCGAATATGAGACAAGAAATAGAACTGTACCTTAGAATCACCAACACTAATTTCTACACAGCGCATGTTTTTGAAACGACTCCGGTGACAATATTACTGAGGGGCGGCAGATGTAAACATATGGCCTGCATATGGCATTACAAGCACACAGAGCACATGCGTCGGTCGACCAGAGAGCTTGAAACACGGAGATATGCTACCTAGCGCACCACCCGATCACAAAATTCTAGTTACTGAACAGATATTTATGAATATTTATGTTAAAACATGTAATAAAGTTATAATTATATCGAACATAAACAGTCGTATGCAACTCGCCTATAATGGTAATTAAGACACTCGTATGGAAATTATAAAACTCGCTAAAGCTCGTTTTATAAACATTCTCGTGTCTTAATTAGAGCCATTATAGGCTCGTTGCATAATGTACTATTAACATCCGTCAAGATGGAGACGATATAAAACATGACACTTAGGTGGCCTTTGCTAGTGCTACCTAAGTACCATATTTCCTTCAATTCGGTTTCACCGTGTTCGAATTGATAGGGGGGGGGGGGACAAACATTCAGAATACACAGACTCACACACACACAATTTTTCGCCCTGTGGTGATCTCATGAGTCTACTTTCATTTTTTGCAAAAATCGAAAGTAGGTTAAAAACAAGATGTTCAGTAAAGAACATATAGCCTACTTTCTCCTAAATGCATGGGTATTGTTATAACTCTTTGTCCTTTTCAAGGAGTATGATTGAATGTTGGTTGGTTGTAGTAGCTTGTTGAAATACAACGTGCTATAGGAATATTAAACATGAATATGAGGTGCCCTTTGCTAGTGCTACCTCTGTACCAAATTTCGTTCCATTCGGTTTCACCGTGTTCGAATTGATAAGGGGAATCGATTTTCACACAAAGATGGCCGCCATCCGCAAAATATTAGGCTGATGACCTATTAGTTTGGTCAAAGGATGCTCCCTCCATAAAGGTATGTTGTTGCTAAATTTGCTAGAGATCGGATGATTAGGCTAATCGTAATTTGATTTAAGCTTTGAACATTTGTGTGGCCGCCATTACGTTTCTGTCAATATGGCGGCGATATAAATCATGACACTGAGATGCCCTTTGCTAGTGCTATCTCTGTACCAAATTTCGTTCCATTCGGTTCCACCGTGTTCGAATTAATAGGGGGAATCAATTTTGACATAAAGATGGCCGCCACCCGCAAACTATTAGGCTAATAACCTATTAGATTGGTCAAAGGATGCTCCCTCCATAAAGGTATGTAGTTGCAAAATTTGGTAGAGATCGGATGATTAGGTTAATCGAAATTTGATTTAAGCTTTGAACATTCGTGTGGCCGCCATTACGTTTCTGTCAAGATGGCGGCGATATAAAACATGACACTGAGGTGCCCTTTGCTAGTGCTACCTCTGTACCAAATTTCGTTCCATTTGGTTTCACCGTGTTTGAATTAATAGGGGGAATTGATTTTCACACAAAGATGGCCGCCATCCGCAAACTATTAGGCTAATGACCTAGTTATTTGGTCAAAGGATGCTTCCTCTATAAAGGTATGTTGTTGCAAAATTTGGTAGAGATCGGATGATTAGGTTAATCGTAATTTGATTTAAGCTTTGAACATTTGTGTGGCCGCCATTACGTTACCGTCAAGATGGCGGCGATATAAAACATGACACTGAGGTGCCTTTTGTTAGTACTACCTCTGTACCAAATGTCGTTCCATTCGGTTGCACCGTGTTCGAATTAATAGGGGGAATCGATTTTCACACAAAGATGGCCGCCATCCGCAAACTCTTACGCTGATGACTTATTAGTTTGGTCAAAGGATGCTCCATCCATAAAGGTATGTTGTTGCAAAATTTGGTAGAGATCGGATGATTAGGTTAGTCGTAATTTGATTTAAGCTTTGAACATTTGTGTGGCCGCCATTACGTTTCCGTCAAGATGGCGGCGATATAAAACATGACACTGAGGTGTCCTTTGCTAGTGCTACCTTTGTACCAAATTTCGTTCAATTCGCATTCACCGTGTTCGAATTGATAGGGGGGACAGACATTCAGAGTACACACACTCACACACACACACACACACACACAGACACACAGACACACACACACAGACTCACACACACACATACACACACACAGACAGACACACTTTTTTCGCCCTGTGTTGATCTCATAAGTCTACTTTCATTTTTTGCAAAAATCGAAAGTAGGCTAATAAGGTTTATCGAACAAACCCTCACACTCTAGAAGAACTCAAACTAAATATCACGAGAGAAATTGTGGCTATCTCGGTAGATGAACTAATGCGTGTGAAAGAAAATTTCCTTAGAAGGTGCCAGAAATATGAAGATGCAGGCGGAGGACATTTTCAAATTCTTCTGTGACGAAGATTTTACTTTTATTATGTGTTATTATGAGCGCTAGTTATTTACATGCGATTCGTACGGGCGCTCTCTCGACCCCAAGCCCAGTGCTCGTCCGACCCTCCACGCGGCGCTCGGCTGGGCCACTTTGAGTGAAAGACCCGGTATTACAATATAGCGCTTTTTAGCCTATTTTCAATTTTGAAAAAATAGGCTTATGAGATCACCTTTTGTCCGTGTGTGTGTGCGCGTGTGTGTTTGTGTGATTCGTGTGTGTGTCCCCCCCTAATAAAATCTAAACGGCTGGAGCGATTTCAATGAAACTCGGAAAGTTCATAGCACTATTCCCGGCGACCTCGACCGTGCCCTTCAAATTTTGTTACGACTCACCAATCCAACATGGCGGCTGTGCGAATTATTTCACCAGCATTCAATATCTCCGAAACTATTACCGATATTACCCTGACATTTTCTATGGTGATAGAGGGAACTACTATAAGTTCACTTATGTGACTTTTGAAAACCTGGTAACTACAAAACCAACATGGCGGCCAAGCGAATTTGCGACTTTTAAATAGACGTTTCTCGCGATTTGACCAACCAAACGCATTGAAACTTGGTATAGTATATGATTATATACATTGTAATGCACCGACATCTAACTTCGTTCAATTGTTTACATAATCACAAGATGGCGGATGTGCGAAATATTTCACCGGCATTCTATATCTCTGAAACTATTAGCGGTATCTCCCTAAAATTTTGTACGGAGATAAAGGGCAATACTGGAAGTCCATCTATAAGATTTTCAAAAACCGGTTAACTACAAAACGAACATGGCGGCCAAGCGAATTTGAACATTTTAAATAGACCTTTCTCGCGATTCAATGTTCCAAGCGCACTGAAACCTGGTACAGGAAATATTTATACACATTGTAATCCACTGGTATCTAATTAAGTTCAATTGTTTACATAACCTCAAGATGGCGGCTGTGCAAATTTTAAAATTAAGTTTTTATTTCTTGTGATGTAGTCATGCGATCGAAGTGAAAGTTTGAATAATGAACCTACGCAATAATTTTCCTTTAATGGTACATGACTCTATGGCCTATACATTTAACAATCCAACATGGCGACCATCCGAAATATTTAGACGATACTGAATATCTACGAATCTATTTTAGCAATCAAACTGCATTTTTTAATGTTCATGGGGGCTATGAACTTAAGTTCACCTATAGGACTTTAAATAACCTGGTGATCACAAATCCAACATGGCGGTGACGCGAATTATAAATATTCACATGGACGTTTCTCGTAATTTAACCATCCGCGTGCAGTGAAACTTGGTACAGTAAATCTTTATCCGAATGTTAATCCACTGGCATCTAATTTATTTCAATTGTTTCCATAACCTCAAGATGGCAGCTGTGAAAAAAAATTAAATCTCCTTGTTTTTTCTTGTGTCCTAATTATGCGATTGAAGTTTGAATACTACACGTACACAATAATCTTCATGTAACAGTACATAACTCTAGGACCTACATATATAAAATCCAACATGGCGACCATCCGAAATATTTAGTCGGTTCTCAATATCTACGAATCTATTACAGCAATCAAACTGAAATTGTGTATGTTGATAGTGGCAATTAACATAAGTAGGATATATGAAAATAGGCTGTATAGTTCTTCACGGAACTACTTGTTTACTATCAAATTTGGCCAACTATGGACCGCAAGGAACTCAAGACTTATTGGTTTTCTTTCTCTTCCCAGAACTTCTTCATTCTGTCACTTCTTTGTTTTCTCTCCTCCTCGGAAATGATCCGTTTGGGCCTCCTGCTTGGTGGATTCTCCTGACATGATTTTACTCCGTCAACTCGACTGAGGAACTCTCTCCTATCGTGGGTCATCGGTGGAGTAATTCCAACTTCCGCTGCATCCCTCTTCACCTCATCTACCCATTTAGATGTAACCTTTAACCCCATGATGTAGCTGAAGATCTTTCGGTCAGCCTGCCTTCATCCTTTCGTAGTAAATGTCCGTAGAACTTAAGCCTACGCCTCTTCATTACGTCTGTGATCTTTTCAGAACACTTGTAAAGTTCTTCATTTTTCTCTTTCTTCCATGTCCCATCAGTAGTCTTCTGTGCATCAAGTATTTTTCTCAGAATTTTACAATATTCAGTATATTAACTATTTTTAGCTTACTTTCGATTTTTGCAAAAAATGAAAGTAGACTTATGAGATCAACACAGGGCGAAAAAAGTGTGTCTGTCTGTGTGTGTGTATGTGTATGTGTGTGTGTGAGTCTGTGTGTGTGTCTGTGTGTGTGTGAGTGTGTGTACTCTGAATGTCTGTCCCCCCCTATCAATTCGAACACGGTGAATGCGAATTGAACGAAATTTGGTGCAAAGGTAGCACTAGCAAAGGACACCTCAGTGTTATGTTTTATATCGCCGCCATCTTTACTAAAACTGAATGGCGGCCACTCAAACGTTCAAAACGTAAAATCAAATAACGATTAACCAAATCATCCGATCTCTACCAAATTTGGTAACAACCTACCTTCGTATAGGATGCGTCTTGTGACCAAACTACAAGGTCGTCCGCCATACCATTTCAGGATGGCGGCCGTGCGAATTATGCAAACTTTATAATCCATATCATGGGACCCACCAGTTCCGATTATCGAGCCGAGAATCGTTTTAACTGTTCTAAAGGAAGAGGCACGTTCGAAATTAAAAGTTTATTTTGTAATACTATAGTGCAGACGTGATTTTAAAAAGCTGAGCTGATTCAGTAATAAGACAAGATGGCAGCGGATATCTTGTGCCTGACTTATATTTCACTAATTTGAGTATTGTATGCAATATAGCGTACTGATACAAAATAAATAAACTTTGTATGAAATGCTTTATATATAAATAATATACTCCAGTGGTGAAATCGTTTAGTATAAATCATTATTTGCTAACAAGTTCTATGTAAGTCATTTTATATAGAACGATATTCGTTGACACAATTAGCTCAGTGGTAGAGCGTTAGCCTATCGCTCAAATACCTATGGTTCAAACCCGATCAGAGGTAGGTTTTTTGCTTGAAATGTTATATGTTTATTGTTTTGTAATGACTCAGATGTTTTAAAATTAAGCGTTATATTTTGCATATTATGGTGTAAAATATATATTTAATTAAAACATAATTCGCCAGCAGATTTATTCGAGACATCTAGCTGCCAAAAAGGTAACTGCACGTCGACCTACTTATTAACTTCCAGATTTTATTGAAAAGTTTCTTCTTCTGGCCGCTAGAATGCACTCGCTCTGTTAGGATTATAGTGTTCGATATTTCACCACTAGATGTCACGACTAGTCTACGTGGGGCTCCATTGATTACTATACCATTGGCATTCTATGCGCATCGAATTTGAAGAATGACAAGATGATACTACGATACATTTTTACTTTTTATTTTAAAGGGTTTGTAACAGCCTATTTTGCGTTACTTGAAAATGTTATTTGAAGTAAAGAACAAAACGATTTCACATAGTAACTGAATTCAAGCCGTTGGTGTTAGTTCAGGTTATTAATTACTACTTTTATTTCAGGCAAATAGCAATCGAAAATATCCACATAGTTTGTATACACACGTCTCTGTAGGGTCATGGAAAGATTTGTTAATTCAATTAGGGTTTTCGATTCCCGGTCAATGCATGTGAGATTCTCGAAGTGAAATGCCATGTCCTGTGGTTCGGATTCCACGTAAAAAGGAGGTCCCGTGGCTCATAATCACAAGATTCACGGTCACGTAAAACTACAATCTTCCTTCCTTTTTTTTCAATTAGGGTTGTGAAAGCCATGCACAACCAGACGTGTAAAGACATGCCTCAACTCAAAGTTGGATGTTGCCCACGGCAGGTCGTATATGTAATAATAATAATAATAATAATAATAATAATAATAATAATGTTATTGGTTTTACATCCCTTTTAACTACTGCTGCTTTTAGGACACCGGGGTGCCGGAATTTTGGCCCGAAGGGGATCTTTAACGTGCCAGTAAATGTACTGACACGGCTCCCTCGCATTTGTGCACCCTCAAATGCCAGCTGACTGCGCCAGGATACGAACCTGCAACCTAGGGCCCAGCAAGCGAGAACGTTACCGCTGAGCCACGCAGCCAGTCCGGTCGATTATGTCTCCAGATCCATAACGTTCTTGATATACTTCTTATCTTTCTTTCTTCAATGATGGTAGCAATTTTTATCTAGGTTGTGGCGTTTGGTAGAGGTAAATCGTTTCTAAGGTCTTCAACAAAGAATAGTTCTATTATACTCTTTGATGATAATAACAACGAGTTATAACTATACTCATACATTTAGGAGAAAGTAGGCTATATGTTCTTTACTGAACATCTTGTTTAACGTATGGCTGTTAGTGCCGGGAGTGTCCGAGGACTTTTACGGCTCGACAGAATTTGTAGCTACTTCTATGCGGACACCCATGGGGTAAGCTACAAGTACCGTCGCGTGTGGCGTGCTATCTACGGAGGAAAGTGTGAATGTAAGGACGAGGATTTAGAAGGCAACGGCTGTGGCCTATAGTTAGAGACCAACCCCGCCTTTTTACCTGGAAGGAAGTTGGGAAACCACAGATGACCATCTTCAAGGTTGCGGCGGAGGGATTCGAACCTCCTCGCCTCCCGGATGTGAGCGACTGCCTGCAGCCACGCCGTAACGACCACGGCTAACTCACACGTTTTTAATGAACCGTGCCTACATAAATGTGAACGCTGACATAAACGTTAAGTGCAAGGAACGATAAATATCTATGATACAGTTTTGTAAAACTTAGTCTGTATCTCTGTATTAATGCACAGTGTACGCTTTAATAAATTCAAAAACTTATAGTTGCACAATAACACTGGTTAACAGGCAAATGGAACATACGCACAGATGCAAGGGGTAGATAGGTTGGTTGGTTCCTTAGTTTAGGAGCTGCGACAACGCGGTCATCTAGCTCCGTGTACTTTGGGTGTGTGTAGAATCTGTCTGATAACCGGTGTTAATTGTGAAGGCGGTATTAGACTGTGTTATCTGTTTTATTCAAGTAAGGACTACAGACAGTAATTTCAAGTACTGTCCTTCCTACTTTTGTTACCAAATGCTACCGTCCACGATACCTAGCTTGCTATCTTGGCTACTAGATGACATCACAGTCAGCACCTGGTGGTGAACGTTGGAACTGATAGAGCGTTATCAATTCTAACCTAAAAATTTTGGCTTCACACAAGTGTAGTTAGTGGAAGGTTCTTTTCCATGCCATAAATCTATGACATCGGACCATCGGCTTTACTTTCCCACCGAAGGGAGGCATACTGAGGGATTTTCAACGCTCTTAAAAATCCGACGACTTCGGCCAGGTTTTATAATTAAAATATAGGCCTATTTACCACTTAACTGTGGCTGAAAGAATTGAATAGCCTAAGTGTAATGGATTGATGATAATCGATTGAAGATCGAAACTGGTCCTCCTAGTCTATTTACGTAATTTCTTCTGGATTAAGGAATAACCCATCGACCGACTGAAAACATCGAATTTCCACAACGTTATTAATTGAATGTTTTAAAACTATGTATATATTGGTGTAGGCCTATATGTTTTCCATCAGGACAAATTACGTGCAAATTATTATGATTTGATTTTGAAAGCCACAGCCACCTCTTCCCAAAACCCCGTCGCCTATTATTCACTGTAGAGAATTCACACCAATGGTACTGGTTATCGAACATAATCCGTACACACCTAAGAATATGAGCTTCAAAACTGCCTACTAATAAAAGCAAAACAAAAATAGTCGAATGCAGCCGAAATAAATCAGAAACCTCTATGGACATCAAATTGACAGGTGAAAAGCTAAAGGATGTAGGAGACTTCTATTACTTAGGAAGCAAAATAACCAGTGATGGACGAAGCAAAGGGGATATAACAAGTAGGTTGGCTCAGTCAAGGAAAGCATCTCTTCAGAAAATGAATCTGTTGACATTGATTATAGATTTAGGTATTAGGAAGTCATTTTTGAAAACCTTTGTCTGGAGCGTGGCACTATATACATGTGAAACGTGGACTGCTGGTGCAGCAGAAGAGAGGAGAATTGAAGCGTTTGAAATGTGGTGTTACCGGAGAATGATGAAGATCGGATGGGTAGATAGGTTAACAAATGAAGAGGTATTAAGACGAGTGAGAGAGGAGAGATGTTGCTGGTGACTGCTAATGAAGAGAAGAGATAGGTCAACCCCTACAGTTCTTGTCTTTGACCCTTCCTTCCTTAACTACGCTTCCTATTCCTGGGCGTCTTAGTATGTGTCCTACCAAACTATCTCTTCTCTTCTTTAGCAGTCGCCAGAAACATCTCTCCTCTCCCACTCGTCTTAATATCTCTTCCTATTTAACCTTATCTACCCATATGATCTTTGTAATTCCCCTGTAACACATTTCAAATGCTTCAATTCTCTTCTTTTCTTCTGCACCAATAGTGCAAGTTTCACTTCCATAGAGCGTCACTCTCCGGACAAATGCTTTCAAAAATGACTTCCTAATACCTAAATCTATATTCGATGTCAACAGATTCCCTTTTTGTAGAAATGTTTGGCTAGCGTGGAGTTCCCCAATCGCATTCTGGCATATAGTCCAGTCAATAGAGGCTCAAAAATGGGGTTCACCTTACATCAGATGCGGGATCGTTTTTTATTTTTTGATGTTGTTTAGGACCATTAGGCAGTTATTAATCCAAGTTTCCGTCATCCCCACCCCCTTGCTTCGTCCGCCATCTTGAAAAAACTGTCAGATTTCGGCACTTTTTTCTGTTTTTGGCCTCTAGCTCATTCCCAGTTCATTTGTTTAATGATATGTCTAATAAGAAAATGTAGATTACTAAATTTACAACAACATTGATGGGAAAGTTTGTTTTGTAGGACCAAGCGTATTTCAGCTACGAGATGGTGAAAAAGGTCAAAAATTGGCGATTCGGCAAATTTTTCTCTTTCGCTCCACTTTCCATCGCAAAAGCAGGGGGAAGACTTTATCTCAGCAAAAAGTTTATTGAATGAAAGTTGTAGAGAATTTAATTCCTTTGGAAACACGTGTATTCAAAGAACAATTATGAAGAATGGGTAGGAGTAGGGGTAAATTTAAGAAAACTGGAGGAAATGCGTTTTTTGTGATTCAGCCCTGGAGCGTCGTGTTGGTGATAGTTTTTCGTTTTCATTATATTACAAACATTTTTTGAACACAGCAGTGCATCTAAATAATATTTAACCATTTTTGGTATAAATGTAACCACACACATACACTCACACTCTCTCACACACGCATATATAATTGAATCGGTCATTGTTAAAAGGCACTAAGTCATTTTTGTAAGAATTGAGATAATTGACAAAAACTGTTCCTCTCACTTAATTGTAAAGCAAAGGTCCAACAGCTCAGCTCTGGGTTCAGTACTATAACATGGTGACTCTTATGAAGAATTTTATTCAAGCAGAGAAGATGGGCAACTTTCAACTCCACTTGGACACTACCGGTATTGAGGTTATGATACCATATTTCCATGCTACTGGACATTGGTATTATGCAAAAAGTGCGCATTTGCACCATCAAGAATTGTCCTGTTTTGAAGACAGAATGAATCCTACCGAGTTCCAAAAATTAACAAAAGAAGGTTATTTCACAATCCGAAGGTCAGACAAATTTTGGTCAGGCGTTAGACTGACATGACAATCGAACAGAAACTCATGAAAGATATGAAAGTTGGAGGTGCCTTGACTAGTGGAAGTGGACTTTTGGAATGACTTCTCTTCAGGATATAGCTCAACAAATGGAGCAGTACACTGAAGTTACAGCATTGTCTTCAGAACAACATGTGGAGCTGAGGCCAAGCAGGAGCACGCGGGACGAACAAGATGTGCAACGGCCGCTCGAATGGTTTTCAAAACACCCCCCTCTCCCTGAAGCAGAGGAAATTATGAGCAACAGCTCTGGTGTAGTTGGAAGTGAGCAGGTGAACTGCTACAAGGCCCAGCTAGTCGGTATGGCTGGACTCTCAAGAAAGAAGGACAAAGTGATATCTTTAGCAGCTGACAAGAACTTCTTGAAAGTTGGGGAGAAGAAGATTGCTGTGGATCAACTCACACTCTATCACAGCAAAAACAACCCAGGACGACCTTGAGGAATACCTCTCTTATGAGCTTGTACCGTACCCTATGTCGTTGTTCAACGAGGATGGCATGCGCAAGGGCACAAAGTTTGCTTTATATGCAGCGTTCACACCCCTGCCCATAGATTTCGAGCTCCCCTCAAATCACCTCACTGTCATCGATGGTGGGCATCTGCTCCACAAAGTTGTGTGGAATCGAAATTCGACTTTTGGGCAAATTTGTGCCGATTATACCAAGTACATCCACCAGTATTATGGGACAGTGGTGATGGTCATCTTCGACGGGTACCCAGAGAATCTTCTGATGAGTACCAAGAATGCTGAAAGAGCAAGAAGGCGCAAGCTGAACGCCTCAGCAGATGTGATATTTTATGAAGCCACAGTTAACACAACTCCTCAAGACAAAATTCTGTCCAATGAGAGCAATAAAAACGATTTGTTTCCCTCCTCAGAACAACACTTGAAGCTTCCAACATCATGAACAAGCAAGCTGTGGAGGATGCTGACGTGCACATTGTGACCACTGCAACATCGATGGCTTCTTTGTATGACGCTGTAATTATTGTGGGGGAAGACATCGATTTATTAGTTATCCTCACTGGGACAGCAAATACGATGAACAACGTGTACCTTAAAAAAAAAACAGGAAGAGGCAATTCACCTGACGTCATGTACTCCCACTCGTTGTTGTTGTTGTTGTTTGAGTCTTCAATCTTTTGACTTGTTTGATGCAGTTCTCCATGCCGCCCTGTCCTGTGCTAATCGTTTCATCTCTACGTAGCTACCACACCCTACTCCCCCTCATCATTTATGTATGACTTCGCCGAGAACCTGCTGCTCATCCACGCCATCAGCGGGTGTGACACAACGTCAAACATTTATGGGTTCGGTAAAACCAAATCTTGTTCCCTGTTCCGGAGGAATCCATTATTGTTGGAGATAGTGATGTCTTCATGGACCCAGAAGCCACATTACAGGACATCTCCAAAGCAGGAGAGCAAATATTTGTCGTCCTCTATGGTGGGGAAATCGACCAATCACTTTCTGACCTCCGACACACAAAATTTGTTGCCACCACGACAAACTTGAACCTGGAAAAGCTGCCCCAACCTCCGATGCAGCGCGATACCACTCCTTGAGAGTATACTACCAAGTGATGTCCTGGATGAGCAGGAAGAAAGACCCGACCATCTTTAGCTGGACAAGAGAAAGCAGGGGCTTGATTCCGACAACAACCACCAGAGATGCTGCTCCTCGTACTCTGCTGAAGATGGTATCATGCAGGTGTGTCACCGGCTGTTCCGCAGGATGTGGATGCAGAAAAGCCGGTCTGCATTGCTCCACTTTCTGCAAATTCTGCTGCGGCGGAAAGTCCTGCGACAACCGTCCCTTGATAGCCGCTGACGAGGAAGAGGAAAACATCGACGACCCGTCCATGCCATTCGACGAAGACCCTGCCGAAGAGTCAGCCCTCCCGACCCCCCTTGCGAAACGTCTCCAGCTACTGTAGCAACCCCCCACCCCCCTTCTATTTTAAAGTTTTCATTTTAGTGTGTTCATTATTCCCTAATAATTAATATGTAAATAATTAATATATAAAACGCATTGTATTGTAATCTATATTTTCTATATAGGCTACACACTCACTTTTTTAAATGAATGTGTAACGAAATTGTTCTCTCCCATCTATTCATATTTATACAAAAAATGGTTTACATATGATTAAGATGCACTGCTGTGTTCAGAAAATGGTTGTAATATAATGAAAACGAAAAACTTTCACCAACACGGCGCTCCAGGGCTGAATCACAAAAACGCATTTCCTCTAGTTTTCTTAAATTTACCCCCACTCCTACCCATTGCTCGTAATTATCTTTTTGATACATGAGTTTCAAAGGAAATTAAATTCTCTACAACTTTCATTAAATAAACGTTTTGCTGAGATCAAGTCTTCCCCCTTTTTTTTGCGATGGAAAGTGGAGCGGAAGTGAAAAATTTGCCAAATCGCCAATTTTCGCCCTTTTTCGCCTTCTCGTATCTCGATTACGGTAGGTCCTACAATAAAAACTTTCACATCAAAGTTCTTGAAAATTTAGTAATCTCACTTTCTTATTTAAACATATCTTCAAACAAATGAACTGGGAATGAGCTAGAGGCCAAAAACTGAAGAAAGTGCCGATTTCTGATTTTTTTTTCAAGACGAAGCAAGGGGTTGGGGATGACGGAAACTTGGATTAATAACTACCTAATAGTCCTAAACAACATCAAAAAATAAAAAAACGATCCCGCATCTGATTAAGGTGAATTTCGTCTATTGACTGGACTAATAGGCAGCCTCTTCATTTTGTCGTATGTACTGTAGTTTACAAAATTGATGTAAAACATATTATATCTTTTTTTTTCCTCTAAAATTTTTATTCCCAAGTCATGTTTTCAACATTTAGTTAGCTTGCCAGGGTGGGTGTGTGGTTATCGTCTCGGACTGCCAGCCCCAAGCTTGCAGGTTCCCTCCTGGCCGTGGTAAGTGATTTTAGAAAGGCGTCAAATATCACGATACGAATGTCATACGATGTTGGCATGTTAAAAAATTCAGTAGGCCGTGTTCATAATGGCAAAATGAATCTCGGGATATTTCGCCAACACAAAGTTCCTCATTTCTCTGCTAGAAAGCGCTATAGTGTCTAGCAGCTTCGATATCTAACCTCCTTGACTTTCATAGCGCTTCAAGAAGCGTTAAAATTCGACATGCGAGTTGCCCTCTGGGCGTCAATTAACAAAGCTTGCACCCGGCACCCGAAGCCATACGATATTATTATTATTACATTAAGGTCCTAGCCTAAAGGGCTTGAATTGTGAATTTATAAGGAGTGCAGCTAGTAATCCTTATCAACACTGGAGGACACCCCTGCACTTCTAGCCTATGAAAGAGGTTAAAGTTACGTCATTCTGTTTTGAGTGATTCTGTAAATGTAGTTGTCAACAATTTTTACCCCATTTATTAAAGGAAATGCGCATAAACACGCATATTAGTACATACATAAATAGAATTGTCAATTTGAATTACTGTATTCCTTTAAGGATTTCAATCGCTTTTGGCATGCAAGTATATGGTACCTGTCACAAAACACATCACATAGTGTGCAAACACAGTCATCATCAGGGGTGTGATGTATCTTCCTGCCAATCTTGTGATGGTAGCCATGGACAGCTAAGCTTGTTAGCAGGTGCCTTAGTTCTTGATTCGGTTTAGTCCATCCTCTGTCGATCATTGCTTCTGTGCTATAGAACTCAGGCCATATGTCTTCTTGCTTTTCCTTCCTCTCTGCCATAACGTGGACCCATTGTGGAGTCGATGGAAGGGCCATTTTCAATCTTAGGTCTTCCAGAAGGAAAGATTCTCTGGTTAGAGTATATGCAAGTCGGGAGGGCGCGTATTTTGAAATTCCGAGGGTTGCCTTCAGAAATGTCGCTTTTATTTTCTCTATTGATCTTAAGTCTTTAAGACTTACCTTATCCCATATTAACTCCAGTCCATAGGTGAGTATTGGGATTATTTTCGCTTCAAACAGGAATAAAGCATTTTCAAGTGACAACGCATTAAAGAATGGAAGGACGGAAGAAGAACCGCTATACTGATGTTATTAAACAATATATTTTACTCGAGCGCAAATTGCTAGAGGTTTCTTGCTACCTCACTAGATGCCGGACGACTCAAATCAGAGTTAGGACTGCCACGGCAGGTGCACGGAAGCACTTCACAAAATGAAGAAGCTGCCCGTGGCAGAATGCGATTGGGGAACTCCACGCCATCCAATCCTACACATTGTAAGCGAGTGCGAAATAAGAACTTATCAGGTGTTGACAAGTTAACAAATTTGTCACTAGGTATTACGACTTATCCAAAACCTTTAGTGACAAAATATTTTAAATTCAGTATTGTTTAGATAGCGACTAAGCGGATATTTTATTATTAAATATGATAACATAGGAATCTAGCGACATTTTACTGGCCTACTGCTTGACGATTTGTTTGAACACTGGCAACACTGTGTATCGAGGAAGCTTGACATATTTACTGCAACCTACGAAAGAACCGTTGTGCTTGATTAAGGTATTCATCGACCCTTCATTAGTCATTTAAAAAAATCGTTTTTTTATTGTCACATTTTATTGTCCTCTCTAGTTTCCAGAAATATATAGTTTATACTAGTTTTATTGTTGTTTAGCTCATTTATATTCACTTTAATGATCGGTGAGCTCGCATTTAAGCAGCTGTCACTTTGACGCATAAGTGCAGCAGATAAAGCACACATTAATCTGACTTTGAAACAGTCTACTCCAGAACTATAGCAATGTAGGAGATACTCACGGGTAGGGGAATGCAGAAGATTGACCTAAAATCCAATGAAAAGACGTTTTTAGGAGTAGAAAAATAAGACTCTTTACTCTTTACTCTAAATGTGTAACTCAACTTTAAGTTACGATTTCTCTCACTTCATTTTCTTTTTCTTTTCTTTTTCAATATTTGTCTTGACTTGGGCAGTTAAAATGTCCACTTAGAATGCAGATATTAGTTTCATTTAAAAACTAAAATATAGACAAATAATGCAGCTATGTTGTAAAGGAGAATGAAGCTGTTAAATTGAAATTAGGGGGTCGCGCCCCCCCCCCCACAATTGATTTATTTTTCCAATCAAAATAACGTAAATAATAAAACAAAGCTAATATATTTGCCTCAATCAATGATATAAAAACGATTCTGCTATAAAACATTCTGAACAAACAGCAAATCAATTTGCAACAACAATGACTCGATTAAGTTGAAAAGGAGCGAAGATATAGAGTCCTAAAATTGCACGTTATTTTTGTGATTAATCTTTGAAAGAGATCCCTCCCATTTTTAGCCTACTTTCGATTTTTGCAAAAAATGAAAGTAGACCTATGAGATCAAAACAGGGCGAAAAAAGTGTGTCTGTCTGTGTGTGTGTGTGTATGTGTGTGTGTGAGTCTGTGTGTGTATGTGTGTGTGTGTGTGTGTGTGTGTGAATGTGTGTGTGTGAGTCTGTGTGGGTGTGTGTGAGGCTGTGTGTGTGTGTGTGTGTGGGTGTGTCTGTGTGTGTGTGTGAGTGTGTGTACTCTGAATGTCGGTCCCACTCTATCAATTCGAACACGTTGAATGCGAATTGAACGAAATTTGGTACAAAGGTAGCACTAGCAAAGGATACCTCAGTGTCATGTTTTATATCGCCGCCATCTTGACGGAAACGTAATGGCGGCCACACAAGTGTTCAAAGCTTAAATCAAATTACGACTAACCTAATCATCCGATCTCTACCAAATTTTTCAACAACATATCTTTATAGGGGGAGCATCCTTTGACCAAACTAATAGGTCATCAGCATAATAGTTTGCGGATGGCGGCCATCTTTGTGTGAAAACCGATTCCCCCTATTAATTCGAACACGGTGCAACCGAATGGAACGAAATTTGGTACAGCGGTAGTACTAACAAAAGGCACCTCAGTGTCATGTTTTATATCGCCGCCATCTTGACGGAAACGTAATGGCGGCCACTCAAATGTTCAAAGCTTAAATCAAATTACGATTAACCTAACCATCCGATCTCTACCAAATTTTGCAACAACATACCCTTATGGAGGAAGCAACCTTTGACCAAATGAATAGGTCATTAGCCTAATAGTTTGCGGATGGCGGCCATCTTTGTGTGAAAATCAATTCCCCCTATTAATTCAAACACGGTGAAAACGAATGGAACCAAATTTGGTACAGAGGTAGCACTAGCAGGGGGCATCTGTGTCATGTTTTATATCGCCGCCATTTTGACAGAAACGTAAGTGCGGCCACACAAATGTTCAAAGCTTAAGTTAAATTACGACTAACATAACCATCCGATCTCTACCAAACTTTGCAACAACATACCTTTATGGAGGGAGCATCCTTTGACCAATCTAATAGGTTATTAGCCTAATAGTTTGTGGATGGCAGCCATCTTTATGTCAAAATTGATTCCCCCTATTAATTCGAACACGGTGGAACCGAATGGAACGAAATTTGGTACAGAGGTAGCACTAGCAAAGGGCACCTTAGTGTCATGTTTTATATCGCCGCCATCTTGACTGAAACGTAATGGCGGCCACACGACTGTTCAAAGCTTAAATCAAATTACGATTAACCTAATCATCCGATCTCTACCAAATTTTGCAATTACATACCTTTATGGAGGGAGCATCCTTATACCAATCTAATAGGTCATCAGCGTATTAGTTTGCGGATGGCGGCCATCTTTGTGTGAAAATCAATTCCCCCTATTAATTCAAACACGGTGAAACCGAATGGAACGAAATTTGGTACAGAGGTAGCACTAGCAAAGGGCATCTCAGTGTCATGTTTTATATCGCGGCCATATTGACAGAAACGTAATGGCGGCCACACAAATGTTCAAAGCTTAAGTTAAATTACGACTAACATAACCATCCGATCTCTACCAAACTTTGCAACAACATACCTTTATAGAGGGAGCATCCTTTGACCAATCTAATATGTTATTAGCCTAATAGTTTGCGGATGACGGCCATCTTTATGTCAAAATTGATTCCCCTATTAATTCGAACACGGTGGAACCGAATGGAACGAAATTTGGTACAGAGGTAGCACTAGCAAAGGGCACCTCAGTGTCATGTTTTATATCGCCGCCATCTTGACTGAAACGTAATGGCGGCCACACGACTGTTCAAAGCTTAAATCAAATTACGATTAACCTAATCATCCGATCTCTACCAAATTTTGCAACTACATACCTTTATGGAGGGAGCATCCTTTGACCAATCTAATAGGTCATTCGCCTAATAGTTTGCGGATGGTGGCCATCTTTATGTCAAAATGGATTCCCCTATTAATTCGAAAACGGTGGAACCGAATGGAACGAAATTTGGTACAGAGGTAGCACTAGCAAAGGGCACCTCAGTGTCATGTTTTATATCGCCGCCATCTTGACTGAAACGTAATGGCGGCCACACGAATGTTCAAAGCTTAAATCAAATTACGATTAACCTAATCATCCGATCTCAACCAAATTTTGCAACTACATACCTTTATGGAGGGAGCATCCTTTGACCAATCTAATAGGTCATTCGCCTAATAGTTTGCGGATGGTGGCCATCTTTATGTCAAAATGGATTCCCCTATTAATTCGAAAACGGTGGAACCGAATGGAACGAAATTTGGTACAGAGGTAGCACTAGCAAAGGGCACCTCAGTGTCATGTTTTATATCGCCGCCATCTTGACTGAAACGTAATGGCGGCCACTCAAATGTTCAAAGCTTAAATCAAATTACGATTAACCTAACCATCCGATCTCTACCAAATTTTGCAACTACATACCTTTATGGAGGGAGCATCCTTTGACCAATCTAATAGGTCATTCGCCTAATAGTTTGCGGATGGCGGCCATCTTTGTGTCAGAATCGATTCCCCCTATTAATTCAAACACGGTGAAACCGAATGGAACGAAATTTGGTACAGAGATAGCACTAGCCAAGGGCATCTCAGTGTCATGTTTTATATCACCGCTATCTTGACGGAAACGTAATCGCGGCCACCCAAATGTTAAAAGCTAAAATGTAATTATGACCAACCTAATAATCTAGTCTCTACCAAATTTTGCAACACCAGATCTTTATGTGGGAAACATATTCTGACCAAACTGCAAGAACATCAGCCCAATAGTTTGCAGATGGTGGCCAAGTATGTGTGCAAATCGATTCCCCCTATCAATTCAAACACGGTGGAACCGAATTGAACGAAATTTGGTACAGAGTTAGCACTAGCAAAGGGCACCTCATATTCATGTTTAATATCCCTATAGCACGTTGTATTTCAACAAGCTACTACAACCAACATTCAATCATACTCCTTGAAAAGGACAAAGAGTTATAACAATACCCATGCATTTAGGAGAAAGTAGGCTATATGTTCTTTACTGAACATCTTGTTTTTTCTTTTTTGGCAAAAAATCCACTAGTTTATATTCTTGGAATCGGTGATATCAATTTCAAGAATATGAGATAACTTGCAATGAAATGTCTTCAATAGTGTCGATGAGTACCTTAATGATCTAGATATCCAAATGTATTTTATGTCACACGCCAAATAAATAAATAAATAAATAAATACATAAATAAATAAATAAATAAGTAAATGAATGAATGAATGAATGAATGAATGAATAAATAAATACATGAATAAATGAATAAATGAATGCATAAATGAATAAATAAATGAATGAATGAATAATTAAATAAACTTAAAAAAATGAATTAATGAATGAATAAATAAAAAAATGAATGAATGAATGAATGAATGAATGAATGAATTTATTAATTAATTAATTTTAAAAAAGGAATAAATAAATAAATGAATGAATGAATAAATGAATAAATAAATAAATATATGAATAAATAAATAAATACATGAATAAATAATGAGTATTTCAGCGACCTTCTTAACTCCGAGGATCCCATGGAAAAGCTACCTTTTGAACCCAAGAACGTTGCTAAGCCACACTCTTTCCCTCCAACAAATTAAGAGATCCAGAAAGTCATTTCCGTATTAAAGTCCAATAAAGCAGCAGGCAAAGATGGGATCATTGCAGAGCTCTGGAAGTATGCTGACGAGGAGTCGATACAGAGTATCCATGACATCATATCTAACGTCTGGTTGACAGAACAATTACCTAGTGACTGGACCTCAGCTATCATTCACCCACTACATAAAAAAGGTGACAAATCAGATCTCAACAACTACAGAGGGATTTCCCTGGTATCAGTGACATACAAGATACTCTCCAAAGTATTGCTCACAAGAGTAGAGGTTCAACTGGATTCCTGCATTGGAGAGTACCAAACTGGGTTTCTAAAGTCAAGGTCATGCACCGAACAGATTCTGAATCTCAAAACCATTCTCACGTACGAACATCTAAGTGCCTCACCTTATGTTGCAATTTTCGTTGACTTCCAAAAGGCCTACGACTCAGTAGATAGTCACTCTTTGAGACACTGGCTGAATTGGGGCTAGATAAAAAGACCCTGAATCTAGTGAAAGCGACTCTCACTAACACCACAGTCAAAGTCAAATTCAGAGGGGAACTGTCCAAGAGCTTCGAGGTCAGAACTGGTGTTAGACAAGGGGATGGCTTGTCTCCGATCCTCTTCAATTGCCTACTAGAAAAAGTAATTCGTGAGTGGACGAAAACTCTGAAGGATGATTCTGGATTAAGAATAGGCTACAAGAAAGACAAGTTAACAGTCCCCTGTTTAGCCTTTGCAGACGACCTTGCACTCCTAGCGTCCAGTGTGGAGGAAGGTAACCATCAACTATCCTCTCTGAACTATATAGCAGCTAAAGTAGGCTTAAAGATCGCCATCAACAAAACACAGTTTATCAGCAACATCAGAGATGCGCCCGAGTCAATCCCACTGCACAAAGTAGTACAAAGGACTAACTCCTTCAAATACCTAGGAGAATGGATAACCCCAAACATCAATGAAGACCTGGCCATGAACGACAGATGCATCAAACTGGAGAGAGCCTACCACCTATGCAAGGATATGTACAAATCCAAATCCCTCTCAATGAATTTCAAACTCAGACACTACAGTACTGTAGTGAGACCATCAGTACTATATGCCTCAGAATGCCTAAATATGGTCAGAAAAGGACAACTCCGGAAATTGGAGCTGAAGGACCGGAAGATTCTACGAAAAATCATGGGCCCTATTAAAGAGGAAGGCAAGTATAGAATCAGGCACAACAATGAACTCTATGAACAAGTGGAGAGCATTACAACAGCTATGAGGAAGAGGAGGCTGATCTTCTATGGTCATATTGTGAGAATGGATAATCAGAGGCTCACCTCCAGAATTGTCAACACTGTCTCTAGAGGGAAAGCAACTAACGCCAAGTGGTCGAAACTAGTCAGAAAAGACCTTGAACAATTGGATATTGACCCCAGTAACATCTATGACAGGAATAAATACAGGACTTTAGTCAGAACATCAGACTCTCTCCAGTCACTAACAGCAAAAGCAGTGCCTCCAGGAGTAGGTGTGAAATGGACTCAGGAGCGGAAGGACATTCACAGTGCCAGAATGAAGGAATACTGGGCTAGGAGGAAAGCTGCCAGAGATAAGAACCACGTGGTCCACAGCCGGCCCAAACGGAACTGAAAAAAATAAAAATATAATAGTGAAATGAATAAATTTATAAATAAATAAATAAGTAAATAAATTAAATAAATAAATAAATAAATAAATAAATAAATGGAGACAGGTATATTGGTGGCATGAAACTGGATTTAGCAGCTTGGTAGATAAAATAACGGTTGGCTGTCCAATTCTCGTCTATTTCTTCTGTAGAGTGCAATTAAGGGTTGGAGCGCTATAATTGTCTAATGAACAATCCGTTAAAGGTTATTTTCCTATGCTCATCTACAGAGGAATATAGCATGCATTATACTGTCGACCAGACCACTATTGTTCTCGAACTCTCAATTGAATATAATAATAACCCCAGGTACTACAGCCTATGAAGGGCCTAGGCCTACCAAGCGACCGCTGCCCAGCCATTTCGCCTGCAGATATTGGGGTGACGCGTAATCAGCGCATCCAGCCCCCTCAGCCGTTAATCTAGCTTTTCGTGATCGGGACGCAGCCTTACTGTCAGACAGCTACTCAATTGTCCTCACGAGGCAGAGTTACAGCCCTCACGTCAGTTTCTAAAATCCCTGATGGAGCCGGGAATTGAATCCGGGGCCTCTGGATGAGAGGCAGGTGCGCTACCCCAACACCACGGGGCCGGCGCCCCAATTGAATATAATACGTGCTATTATTTGGTTCTAATATTCGCGTAGCACTGTTCAATAACAAGGTTACACGTATATGCTAAATCGTGGATCAAGGTACTATATTCGCGCACAACTGTTAAATAACAGGAGATTACAAGTATATAAGTTACTAAATCGTAGATCGTGGTTCTAAATGCTAAATGGCAGGAGATTACAAGTACATAAGAATATGAGCAAATCTATCATTCTAGCATAAGGTGCGTTCAAAAAGTAACGAGCCGGTGGCTGGAATGCGCAAACCGGTGACGACATCGGCTAATCGTGGCGTGTGTAACGAGGTGTGGTTCCGACCAGAGCGTGAGAGGTCACAGCCCGTCGCTAGAGGGCATGCGTGCACGTCACGTGACGATACAAAGCGACCAGTAGCATGCATCAATCGTCCATCGCTGCCAGTCGCATTGCAAACAGTGACATGGAGGCGTCAACCGAAGAGCAAAGAGGTGTTGTTCGGTTTCTGACAGCGGAAGGAGTAGGGGGAATGGACATTCATCACCGAATGTCACAAGTGTACGGCGAACACTGCATGTCCCTTGCAAGGGCCAAGGCGTGGCACAAACGCTTCAGGGAAGGACGGGTGTCGTAAGCCGATTATGCCCGGTCTGGGGCACCCCCCTGCATTACCGATGACAACGTCCAGCTGGTTGATGCACTCATTACCCAGGACCGCTGAGTGACAGTGAACGTCATAGCCACCGTCGTCGCTCCACGACAATGCACGACCGCATACGGCCAACACAGTCGCGGCACTCCTGCAGTAATTCAAATGGGATGTCCTCGGCCACCCTCCATACAGTCCAGACCTCTCTCCCTGTGATTACGCCATGTTTGGTCACCTAAAAAGGGCTTTGCGGGGCCAACGATTCACCTCGGATGCCAACGTCCAGCTGTACGTGCGGAACTGGTTCACATCGCAGCCCAGGGAATTTTATGAGACAGCCATTCACCGCCTCGTGTCACAGTGGGACAAGTTCGTCAACTGCCAGGGCCAATACTTCTAACATACAGGTACTGGTTTCTGTAATTATGCCTCCGGCTCATTACTTTTTGAACGCACCTTATAGAACTTCTGGATGACAAGAGATTACTAGTATATTCAAAATCGTGGATCAAGGTTCTATTATTCGCGTTGAACTGCTCGATGACAAGATATTACTATTACTAAGGCGTTCCACAGGAATGGAGCTCACACGATAATTAATCCCGCCTGATATTCTGTATCGGAAACCGTTCCTCAGTCCTCCCTAACGCTGTAGTGGGATGCTCCACACTGCCAGGCTGACTTGAAATATGGGGGTTGGTACAACTGGCAAGCTACATGCTCGACAGACCACCCTGGTTGAGCTCGTGGTAACTAATCTTAAACAAACTGTACGTACCCTATTGTTTACCTCACCCTACATCATCTCTTTATAGTTCCAGCCACAAATCTCCGAGCTGTTAACACTTTCCAAGGATGCCCAAACTGTTTTGTCTGCCAGATGGAGATTCATGACGTCACTTCAGTTTTAGATTATCTCTACTTAGAATAAAACAAAGCAAGGCTTCATAACTTAACATAACGAAAATGGTTGTTTGGGTAGATTATGTAACAAAATGGGTCTTGGTCACATTGTGGTCGTTACGTTTCATATCCGGAAGTCACTTGTATCGCATGGTAACGTTATTGGGCCATATAACGTTATTCTGATATTGGTTATCGTAGAAACGAAATAGTATTGTCCGACAGAAATAACGTTATTTGAATAAGTCTCTCGAAAAATATCCCCTAATACCGTTATTCGGACTAATAACGTTCTTCGGATATCGGTTATCGTAGAAACGAAATACTAGTGCCCACCTGAAATAACGTTATCGGAATACATTACTCGAAAAAAATCTCCTAATATCGTTATTTGGACAGATAACGTTATTCGAATATCAGTTAACCAAGGAGCGAAATGGTAGTGCCCGCCTGAAATAACGTTATCGGAATACATATCTCGAAAAACATCCCTCCAATACCGTTATTAGGATTAATAACGTTATTCGGATATTGGTTATCTCAGGAACGAAATGGTAGTGCTCACTAGAAATAACGTTACTTGAATAGATCTCTCCAAAAAAATCCCCCAATACCGTTATTCGGACTAATAACGTTATTCGGATATCGGTTATCGCGGGAACGAAATGGTAGTGCTCACTATAAATAACGTTATTTGAATACATCTCTCGATCATTATTCCCCCAATACCGTTATTCGGACTAATAACGTTATTCGGATACCGGTTATCGCAGGAACGAAATGGTAGTGCTCACTAGAAATAACGTTATTTGAATATATCTATCGAAAAATATTCCCTCAATACCGTTATTCGGACTAATAACGTTATTCGCATATCGTTTATATATTACAAACGGCATCATCGATTGAGAATGGCACCATTTTGATACATTTTGCGTTGGAGAACTCCATAGAGTAGAAAGAGTGGAAGTGTCACTTTGCGACCTACGTCCTGTTAGGTTCTGAGTTTAGCCGCGAGGTTAATAAATACTCGGAAGTGCTTACCGTGATAGGGTATTGTATTTTTAGGCTACTTTTCACATTTTGCAAAAATGAGGAAAAAGTAGACTTATGAGATCGATCTGGGCAAATGTCTGTCTGTCTGTGCATGTCCCCCCCCCCCTTATCAACTCCTAAACGGCTGAAGCAATCAAAACCAAATTTGGTATGAGTAAATATATATATCTGAATATCTCAAGGCCATGATAATGAAGTCAGTGCTACCAACTGCTGAAAAACCGCAAATGAAATTTGAGCCCCATTTTGGATATCTTGAAGGTATGCATGGGAGCTGTTCCAAAATTGGCACATAATTACACTGACCGGCAAAAAAAGTGGAACAGTAATTTAAAAAGTATAAAATTAGCCATGAAAAAGATGTAATCACATTTTAAAAGCTTTTCACGCATTAGGACACACATCTGAATCATCCGTGAATAGAAATTGACATTTCTTAGGGTGGTTTATTACCACCAATTACCCCCAATCTTCGATGAGCCTAACAAGCTGTCATGGACGCTAAGGGTGGAAACACTCGTTTTTAGTGACCAGTGTTCCGGTACAGTGCAGTGCAAAAATTAACACTGCTTTGTTTGGCATAAAAAACAGCCCAAAGGAACATTAGTAAAAAATAGAAAACTGTTATATTTGTGAAATGTAACGAAATTTGTGAGTTAAAGCGTGTTGTAAAACTTGTTTCAGTATTTTCTGTAGCCAACCATCGAACATTTACATGAATAATGCAAATATTGGAAAACCGATACATTTTAGGGGAATAAATTAAGAAATTACATAAAAAATTGAAGTGTACCACTTTTTTTTGCCGGTCAGTGTATATAGAAAATAATATTTCAGTTTAATTTCCAGGAGGCCATACATGACAGTGTTGGCAAAATGATTCTAAGCATCCTGATAGGTCAAATTTTTAAATTAATAGAACTTCTACACTATCAATTGGATTTCAACCAAATTTCGTATGTAGTCTACTATGTGTACATAACCAGATATCACTATGCGTATTCTTAAGAGCAACCAGCTGCTGACAACTGTTGATAATTGCTGTCTCTACTTTTTTACTCTTATATTAATATATCAGAATGCATGCAAGCCAACAACTCTAAACTTTGCACACGTATAGTACCTGACATTCTAGATTAATTTGGAGTAACTAATATTATGCCAATGCCGCTAACATGATTCTAAGCCTGATGATAAGTTTAATTCTAAAATGCATGTAACTTCTATACATACAAATGGATTTCGTCCAAAATTGGCACAACAATAGATATGTCAGATTATTTCTGACCAAGACATGCATGACATTGCTGCCAACATGATTTTACGCGCACTGATAGATCCAATATCTAACTGCATGTAACGTCCACGTTATCCATTGAACTTCAATCAAATTTTGTATTCTGTACCTTAAGAGATGGAACTAAGAATATATTAAGTCACCAGGGCTTCCAACTGTAGTGCAGGTATATTTCGAATTAATTAGAAATTTTGATATTACCAACTTAATTTCGTCATTAACTTAGATAGTTCCATATAGATTAAACATAGGCTTGAATCTTTAAGTTTAAGAAAAATAGGCTCCTTAGTTTGTCACGGAACTGCTTGTTGAACTTGCGAAAGTGGCGAATGTCCGGAAAACACTCTTAAATGCGCTTTTGAAGAAAGGAACAACAGACCGACACCACTTGAAATACATAGGCCTAGGTGGATAGCAAACGACCTGAAGCTTAATAGAGATCAAGTACTAGCGAATCAACTAGACAACGGGGAAAATTCAGTGTACATTAAATTAGTGTACACCTTACTTTATGAAAACATATTATCTCGACATGAAGGTGTGAAATCCTTCCGGCTAGCTAGCGGTAACGCCACAAAGATAACTATTACTGCTTCAGACTCTTGAACAAAACGAGTGCGTGTCTGTTTAATCTCCTCCCGAAGTCAACAATGAAAGGCTCTCCCTCGTGCTTTCTACGCATGGAGTTCTCAAGGACATACGGAACGAGTGCTGGAATGAAGCATACGAATTTTCTGCTGTAAGTAATGGCATACGTATTGTAACAATTGAACTTAAATACCCCATTCCATCATATTTGACGGTCAATGATTGTAAAGTTCTGTTAACATATGAAGGACAAGCTAAGTATTGCTTTTATTGTAAAGAAACCTCCCACTTACAAATAGACCGTCCGAACAGAAGGAATCACCCGGTATTCATGTCAGACAACAAACCTACAGCACGGTGCTGGGCGAGTATGTATGTATGTATTCTTTATTGTCAGACAGATAGACTCCACTAGTGACTATATAATAATTAACAATAAAATTTACAATTATAAACAAAACAAAAACAGCAAACACGTACAAAAATAGCAATACACTAACCTATTATAAATCAGCAACCACAACCATACAGACACACACTCTAACATCCTATCTCAAGCATTCATTCATGCAATCCCTTTGTACAAGAACATTACAATAATTATTACAGAAAAAAAAACTATCAACAGTAAACAGAAACAGGCAAAAACATAAAATAAAAGATAAGAAGACAAGGTTCAGAAACTAGGGAAAGTAATACAAGAGCGACATTCAAGGATCTAGATAACAGCAAACAAAAAATACATTACTTCATTCACTCGTACATTCAATCAAAAAATCAATCAACCATTCTTTCGACCACATGTTCAATCAATCAACGCAAATAGAAATTAACCCAATATGCAATACACTATTTTACAGCCCACTTGAGATATCTCTCATAACAGTTAATAGAGAGTCGAAGTGAATATCAGTAGCACTTCTACTCTCCATCAAGCTGTATGTTGACTGCAACCGGATCAGACATGAATTTTTGTGCACATTAATTCTCGATCTGACCCCATCGAACGTGTGCTTCCGTCTGGTGGTTCTCTGAGGGACGTGAAAACCCAAGTTAGCTAGCAACTGATTAGAGTCAATTCCGCCATTTACCAGCTTCCAAAGGAATCTCACGTCACCCACTGTGCGCCGACTGCTAAGTGGAGGAAGACCGTACACGTTGCAATAACTCTCATACTCAGCTCTATGGTACGGTCGTCCACCCCTGTAACAGAGCCATTTAATAAATCTCTTTTGCACACGTTCGATGGCGTCAATTTTATTACTGTGAAAGGGATTCCAGATCACACTACAGTATTCTAATTTAGGCCGAATGAGTGACTTAAATAATTTGGATAGAGTTATGTCCGAAAAATAATTTAAACAATTTCTTTTTAAAAATCCCAGGATCCGGAAACTTTCACGACATATTTTTGAAATATGTTCATCGAACGAGAAATTATTAGTGATTGTCACCCCTAGATCCTTAATGGTTGACACTCTACGTAGCGTTTCATTTTTAATACAGTAATTAAACCTGGGTAGGAGGTTACGTTTCAATGAAACTGACAACACTTTACACTTTTCAGTATTCAGTTTCAGTTTCCATGTTTCACACCATTCACTGAGTTGGTGTAGGTCTTGTTGCAACAACTCACAGTCATTTATAGTACTGATGGGCATATACAGTTTAAGATCATCAGCGTACATCAGACACCTAGAATTATGTATTATACGAGGGATATCATTTACAAAAAGTATAAAAAGCAGAGGGCCCAATACAGAACCCTGAGGGACATCGGAAGTAACGTTAACAGATTTAGACTTATTATTATTAATTACAACTGATTGGGTTCTATTTGAGAGGTAGCTTTTGAAGAAACGTAAAAGATTACCAGTTATACCAAAGTTTGAAAGTTTAAGAAGCAGTAGGTTGTGATGAACGCTGTCGAAAGCCCTAGAGAAGTCAGTATAGATAACATCAGCACTACCACGGTTATTCATAAAGGTGGATACATCATGAGTGAAGACTGCTAGGTTGGTAGCAGTGGATCGCCTAGGAAGAAAGCCGTGCTGAAGTTCAGTGATGAATGGTGACACGTGAGCGTACACTTCGTCTCGAACAATTGATTCAAAGACTCGCGCGAAAATAGACATTAGTGTTACTGGCCTGTAATTTACTACCTTCTGCCTGGAGCCTTTCTTTAACACTGGGGTGATATGAACTGATTTCCAGTAATCCGGAAACACTCCTTCACTGATGGCTTGGTTGAATAGGATGTAAAGTGGACGAGATAGCTGGTGGCATAAAGATTTAATTATTTCTATAGGAATGGCATCAGGACCGGGAGACTTGCCAGAGGATAGATTATGTAATTTATTCTTGATGCAGTCTTCGGAAATATGGAAGTACGAAATGCTGTCATTACTGGAGGGTGGCAGATCAGGTAATGGTGGCGGTATAGAATTTACAGGAAGGAATAAGGTTTCGAAATAATCAGAAAACAGCTCACAGGCAGAGTTTGCATCAGTACTGGTACGTCCGTCATACTCGAGCGAGACTGGTAATCTGGTGTTCCTAGATCTCTGCTTAATGAAGGACCATAGTCTGTTCGGATTAGTTTTAACACTGGAGTCTATGTCTTCCAGGTAGGCGTCATACTTTCGGCGTTGAATTTCTTTGAATTCGAGTCTCCTGACCACAAATTCAATTCTATGGCATTCCAAAGAAGAGCGTTTCCATTGACGATGAGCCCTATTTTTCGAATGTAGCGCGCTGATTACATCTGCATCAAACCAAGGTGGATAACGGTAGGGATTAACCTTCACACGAGGAACTGCTTCTCGAACTGCGGACATCAAGAGATCATAAAATATCTCACAATTCTCATTAATGTCGTTCCTGATGTCAAGGAGGGACCATGGGCAATAATCCAGTAGAAGTTTCAGGTGGTTCATGTCTGCTTTCTTCCAATTAAAAATTTCCCTGCGAGGTAGTTTTTGAAATAAACTAGCGTCGTGAAAATCAATGTTCCATATTAGAGCACTATGGTCAGATGGAATCCACCCCGGTTTTTCTAACTCTACAGATTGAGAGATTTTAGGAATATTAGTAAACAGAAGATCAAGGTAGTTTTGTCCGCGCGTGAGATGTGGATTCAATTGATGCAGAGAGAATTCCTCAATTGTCTCGCAGAAGATCGAGTTCACTGCACTTTCAGTTAGTTTTAAAGGTATGAGAGAAGGCCCTTCCTGCTGTCCCCATGAGATGTCCGGCATGTTGAAATCCCCACACAATATAACCGTATCCTTGTCCTTCAACTGGGCGTGCACCCTGCTGAGAGAGGTATGTAGCTCCTCCAACTGGTTTAAAGAGGCAGGCGGGGGTAGGTACACACAGCCCACGAACACACTAGACCTTCCTTGGATTTCCAACCAAATAATTTCGCATTCACTTTCAAAGTCCGCTCTTCTCCTAGCACGCAACTGAGACTGCGTAGCAATGACAACACCACCCCCACGCCCAGGCCTGTCTCTTCTGAATATGTCATGAGTCCTAGAAAAGGCGAGTTCTGAGTCAAGAAAACTGTCAAAAAGCCAAGACTCATTTAAGGCTATTATTGACATATTATTAAAATCACTGCTGCTCAAATCTACTTTGTCCAGCTTGTTGGCCACGCTCTGAGTGTTCTGAAAGTATATGGTCATAGAACTGTTCGAACCCGGACCAGGATTAATTTCTACATCACCTGACAGTAGAAGAAGCATGAAGACTGTGGTCACCGTTGATGTTGATGTGACCGTACCTCTCCTAGTGAAAGGGCTGGCTCCTTTTAGCAGCATGGCAGGCGACAATCCAGCAGCAGAGAAACAACAAAAATTAAAACTCCGATTGGAGCACTTCCAGTTTACTGAAGCTTCATAATTCTTTTCACGAATCATGGACACCCTCACATCACTACCACTCACAAAAAAAGAACTAGTTACGTGAAAGAATAACATGAGAAAACAGCACAAAACAGGAGACCGAAACACACGCACTTCACTCACCGACGCCATCTTGGTGGGGAGTAGTAAGCTAAGCAACACTACCGACATGGAAACTGCAGTACCTTCCCCTGAATATCCAGCCATATCAGAGGCCTTTCATAACAGGCCCCATTCTACAAACACATATAGCATTGCGGAAGTAACTCAACCATCAGATAACGTAGCTGAAACATCCCTGACTACTTTACATAGCAATGAAGAGGGAACTGTGACGTCACGATCGGACAGCACGGGGAAGGGACACACCAGCAGGCAACACAGCAGTCTGTGCAGCAGCTAGATACTATTAAGACTAAATGTTCCGATTTTTAGTTTGTAATTCTGACACCACGTAGCAGCACCAAAGTGAGGCAATTTCTCTTGAATGGAAGCTCGTATTTGCGATGTCAAAACCACTATGTATACTAGAGTGCAATAGAATTGATATCAATTCAATGCATTTTCCAAAATGTGAAAAACAAAGACATTACTAGCAGTTTTTTATATTTCTGCTTAAAAATTTAAAAAAAAACTGGTATTACGAAAACGGAGATTTATTTCCTGATTCCAATGCATTTTTCATAAATAAAATCGGGTGAATGGAATCGTCGGCATTAGTTTGGGAATTGTTTTGAAAAGGGTGGTAGGAGTAGCGGCGCGGCTATACAAGATCTCTAGCGCAAGGAAAATGATGAACACGCCGAGTTGACGAATATTGTAGTTCGGCAAGTTACATGTACAAGTGCCTAGGCGTGGAACAATATCTGAGCAATAAAATTATAGTAATGTCACGCTTATGTAACGTTGACACAATGTGTTTATACAGATACTTTCTTACTTCCTCAAACATTCTTGTT
The DNA here is from genome assembly GCA_946902985.2 of Meconema thalassinum. Taxonomy (NCBI): domain Eukaryota; kingdom Metazoa; phylum Arthropoda; class Insecta; order Orthoptera; family Tettigoniidae; genus Meconema; species Meconema thalassinum. The sequence continues at coordinate 2,091,909,151 of OX336388.2, read as the reverse complement.
CTTGTTCTTGTTGATAATAATACATTGTAGGGGCTTGGGACATCTTGGTCATCAGTCCCATGTAGTTGACTATGTGTGTTACTGTATTAGAGCCAGGGATGGGGCAGGTGCCTTGAGTCTTCAATTAAGGTACTATCTCGGCATTTACCTGGAGGGAGTGTGGAAAACCCTGCAAAACACAAGACACAACTGAACTTCAGGTGCAACCACAATGGTAGGTTGATAGACAGGTGAACTAGTCAATGAGAGATGTTGGACTGATGACAGTTTCCTAGGAAAAAAATCATAAAATAAGAAGGCATTTCTGAATGGCAATAACCATCTGCTGTAAGAAACATTGATTCAGTTCCTTACCTTTTATTTCGTTCAATACGCCAATACACAAGCTCTGCTGGGACTTTCCTTCGTTTTCTGTGAGCGTACAAAGGAAGTGGATATTTATGCAAGACGCTTGCACCTAGAGAACATGCGCTTGACTGTCGTCAGTATCTATGGAGACCAATTTTCCATTTTCACAATGGCTACGTCTTACTTTTCCACACAACGCATTGTTTCCTTTTGAATACGAACTCTCTTCTCTGAAAAAAGTTGTCACTGAATAGTTCGTGGTCTTGTACTCTTACAATTATATATTAGAAGTTCAAAAAAAGACTAAACCCGTGGCGCGACAGCCGTTGAAGGGCCTAGTTCTACCAAGCAACCGCTGTTCAGCCATGTAACTTGCAGATTGAGGGGTGACGTTTAGTCATCCAACTTGTACAAATAAATTTAAAGTGAAATCAAAACTGCTCAGTACTTTACACATTCTCTAATGCAAGCGTAATTTCAAATATAAACTAGGGAAAAAATCTTATGTAGGCCTATGTGTAGAGGTTTTTCTTTGGGCCTGGCTTCCTTTTCTTGGTACAGTACTTACTGTCGACCAAAATATTATGTGCACTCGAGTTTGAAGGTTGTTTGTGAAGTAACCAATAGACCTATATAAATTCCACTAACATAATCATTTTCGTCGTTCTATTTTACGTTAGTTCATGTAGGTTTGGAATTTTTTATTTAGCCTATATTTTAATTTTTTATCGCAGTTGAAACACAAAAGGTGACCGTTTTTAAGCGTGTTTCAACCATGCGTCACATTTAATAATTACTATCTCACAAACCCGTCATCAGATCAAATCCAAATTTTAGCACAATATACATTGGAATGTTGTATAACAGGTTTATTAATTTCAACATTTTGTGTGTTCAAGAACGAATTTTGTTATCATTTTTGTAAGGTAACTATTTCTAGGCTCGGGGTCGTTGTAAAATGTAGTTCTTGGTTGCGTTGTAATCCTTATACATCAAAAAGTTATGTTGTATGACTGTGAAATACGTAAATTAATTCACTTATTTTATATCGGTTTGTATTTATACGGGGAACTAAGACATGGTTCACCAGCTAGACGCTCCGGGATATTCTGTACAGCATTGCTGATATGGAGCCCATTACTTCCGAGCGAAGCGTGCCTAGACGTGTGATGGAGCCCATCTTGGCAACGCTGTACAGCTTTTACAGGAGCGGCCAACTGGTGAACCATGTCTTAATTTCCCATACAAATACAAACCGATATAAAATAAGTGAATTAATTTACGTATTTCACAATCATACAGCATACCTTTTTGATGTATTAGGATTACAACGCGACCAAGAACTACATTTTCAAACCAACCCGAGCCGAGAAAAAGTTACCTTACCAAAATGATAACAACTTTGTTTCTTGGCCATACAAAATTTTAAAATTAATGAACCAGTTATACAACATTCCAATGTATATTGTGTTAAAATTTGGATTCGATCTGTAGACGGGTTTGTGAGATAATAATTCTTAAATGTGACGCATGGTTGAAACACGCTTAAAAACGGGCACTTTTTGTGTTCCAACTGCGATAAAAAATATTAAAATATATTTTAAAAAATCCAAACCAACATGAACTAACGTAAAACAGAACGACAAAAATGATGGTGTTATTGGATTTTATGTAGGTCTATTGGTTACTTCACAAACAACCTTCAAACTCGAGTACACATAATATTTTGGTCAATGCTAGTCGCAATTCCCCCTGGGATTTAGTGGTATGCCCTTGAATCAGGGCTGGCATGCGAAACGAAATGTGTGGCTGTGGGGGCGAATATATTTGAATTTCGCCGTGAGCACGACACTCGGGAGCGAAATGACAATGATTGTCGGCTGGAAATTAAATCGAAGCGAAACTTAATTAGAAGCGAAATGACATAGCGAAATCAACGCGAAAGTTAATAGCAACGCGAAATTACATTGTACAATTGAATAAAATTTCACTCACGGCGCGAAAATAAAAATCGTCACAATCTTTTAATTTCGCTCCCGGCGCGAAATACAATTCATTACAGACTTTTAATTTCACTCGCGGCGCAAAATAAAATTCGATACAGACTTTTAATTTCGCTTCCGGTGCGAAATAAAATTCGTTGCAGTCTTTTAATTTCACTCCCGGCACGAAATACAATTCATTACAGACTTTTAATTTTACTCGCGGCGCAAAATAAAATTCAATACAGACTTTTAATTTCGCTTCCGGTGCGAAATAAAATTCGTTACAGACTTTTAATTTCGCTCCCGGCGCGAAATAAAACTCGACTACAGACTTTTAATTTCGCTCCCTGCGCGAAATAAAATTCGTTACAGACTTTTAATTTCGCACCCGGCGTGAAATAAAATTCCCAAACGGTATTTAGTTTCGCCCTCCGATGTGAATTTAAAATGAATGGAACATTTCATTTCGTTGTTGAAATTAATATGTATTCGTTTCGAGAGTGAAATTATGTTCGGAGCGATGTTCAAAGTCCTGACGTTGGCAGCAGTAGCAGTCTTATTACCGTTCACCGCCTGCCCAATCTGCAGGGCTGCAACAGCAACGTGAGTCATTCAATGGTCATCACTCCAGTAGAGGAGAAAGTCAGTGCTATGGCATCAACATCACCATCGTCGTTGACTGCACCTCGGACTCGTGGCTGGCCCTCCCTGACGTTCATAACGCAATGGGGCAACAAGTACCTTTGCTTGTTCTATAGCGAACAAGAAGACGAATGTGCTGTGTGGACAGACATTCAAGATAAGTGACGAACTCCAATTACAATACAAATTGTCAGTTGCAACTCTTCAGTCAGTCAACACTAATTTGCCCAATAACTGGGAGGGGTACAATGTATATACAGTAATATGTAAATAACATTATATGTATTAGTTTATGGTCACGATTATAATGCAGCAATTTTAGTGATCTTAAATCTAATACATGTATTTTTTCAGGAGTGTTACTTACATCTTATATACGTTGTACCCACCCAGTTATCGGGTAAATTAATGTTGACTGACTGAAGATTTACAAATAACAGAAAATCGTCTGTGGTAGTACCGCAGCGTATATGGAGTTCTGTTTCGGAGGCGGGTTACTCGGACAACAGGGTTGAGGGTTCATTCCTCTCATTTCTACATTCTTTATTCTTACACTTCCGGAAATTTCGGGGGGGGGGGGGGGACTTGGCATTCCTTACTACTTCCTTCTTACCCTCAGCTCATTTATACTGACCATGGCACGAAAGTCAAACCCCTGTGCCACGTACAGGATTTCGTTTCGCACTGCAATTAGTTTTGCGTCGCCTTTCACTATGTTATTGTGCTTAGAATTACATTGTGCTTCCATTTTAATTTTCGCGCTTACAATCAATATCATTTCGCACCCGAATATCACGCTCATGGCGAAATTAAAATGTTAACGCGTCCACAACCATTTTGTTTCGCATGCCAGACCAGATTTAATTTCAGACATGAAATGATATGTTCCATGCATTTTAAATTCACGCCGGGGGCGAAACTAAATGCTGTTTGGGAATTTTGTGTCATTAAAATAAACCGTGGCACTACATCCCATGAAAAGCCTAGGCCTACCAAGCGACCGCTGCCCAGGCATCCGCAGATATTGGTCAGCGCATCGGGTTCCCTCGGCCGTTAATCTTGGTTTTCGCGACTTTCAGACAGCTACTCTCGAGGCTGAGTGCACCCCGTTCCAACCCACACGTCCGTTTCTAAAATCACTAACGGAGCCGGGAATCGAACCCGGGGCCTCCAGGTGAGAAGCAGGCACGCTATCCCCAACACCATGGGGCCAGCAATTTTTGTCATACCAGTAGCAAAATTAACAGTCGTTAAAAATGTTATTTCGCGCCTTGAGCAAAATTAAGAGACTGAAGCGGTTTTCATTTCGTGCCAGGAGCGAAATGAAAAGTCTTGTATCGAATTTTATTTCAGGCCAGGAGCAAAATTAAAAGTCTGTAATGAATTTTATTTCGAGCCGGGAGCGAAATTGAAAGTCTGTAACGAATTTTATTTCGTGCCCGGAGTGAAATTTAAAGTCTGTATTTTTTTATTTCGCGCCGGAAGTGAATTTAAAAGACTAACGGTTTTTATTTTACGCCAAGGGCGAAATGAAAAGTCTTTAATGATTTTTATTTCTCGTCAGGAGCAATGTTAAAAGTCTGTTGAGAATTCTGTTTGTTGCCGGGAGCGAAATTAAAAGTCTGTAACGGATTTTATTTCACGCTGGGAGCGAAATTTAAAGTCTGGTACGAATTTTATTTCGCACCGGGAGCGAAATTAAAAGTCAGTAATGCATTTTATTTCGCGCCAGGAGTGAAATTTTATTCCATTGAACAATTTAATTTCGCGACGCTAATTTAAATTGATGATACATTTCGTTTTGCATGCCAGTCCTGCCTTGAATCGGTTTTGGTGGTTGCTCCATTTCTCACCTAAAATGTAAAACTAACTGCACTTGATGACCATAATGCTCTCCATCACTCGTACCTGTATGTACATCGTTCATGTATATGATCTACCAGAGATACTGTCCAAAAATAAATTGCCGAAAATAGAACACCTAACGAACACTAAAAATAATGGTGTTGCAGGTAAAATAAACTAAGTAAAAAGTAATTAAAGGGATCGATGAACTAAAAAGAGGAAAAACAACATGGAAAATTAGAAGTCGTAAGTACAAACTGGTAAAATTTCAAAGGATCACTCAGAAATATCCAGAACTGAACAATAATTCAGAACTAGCCATCACAGTCACAGTCAATCGCAACATCGGACTAGATGCTCAGGAATCCCATACCGTCAGGTAAGGGGTAAGGTCATCACTCTCTCACTTGACTTTCGCTCCCCTTTCCTGCTGCTGCGGTGGCCTTGGTCGAGCTTGTGGCGCGCCGTGGCCACCTGCTTTAAGCGTGTGTACAATCCTGTATGAAATATTACCTGGAAGTGTCGTCCTTCCTGGGTTATACAGGCATTGTATCCGGTAACCACATTTTGGCTCACGCGAATGCGTTCTGCCACTGTAATGTTTCTGATTTTGTATTTTATGTTCTTTATTGAGCACTGAGTCAGTAGGCCTAGTGTAAAACTTATTTACAATTACGTGAATCTGTGCTAGTGAAGGTGACACTTCATCAGGAAATTGCTGAAGGACTCGTACTTAAAATAAGTTTTACATACAAAAATACGATGTTGCAATGATAACTGTCTGAACATGTTACCATCTGAGGTCCAGGCTAGCGACTGACAACACCTGCACGCTTATTGCAAGGTCAAGTTTGTACTATGCGCGCGCTTTCAATACTACAGCAGGGGGCCGTGGGGCGCCAGAAACTCGGCCAAGCCCGCTGCACTAGCGAATAACAAAACCGCCGTTCGTCGTTCTTACTTAATATGAAAGACCCTATATGTAGACAATAGAGTTATGTACTATTAGATGACTATTATTGCGTAGGTTCATTATTCAAACGTTGACTTCTATCGCATAATTGGGACACAAGAAATAAAAAAATAATTTAAAAATTTGCACAGCTGCCATCTTGAGTGTATGTAAACAATTTAACAAAATTAGATATCAGTTCATTACAATGTATATAAACAATTGCTGTACCAAATTTCACTGCGTTCGGATGGTTAAATCGCCAGAAAAGTCTATTTAAATGTTCAAATTCACTTGGCCGCCATGTTCGTTTTGTAGTTAACAGGTTTATGAAAGTCACTTAAGTGACTTTTATCACCGTACAACATTTCAGGGTGATATCGGTGACAGTTTCGGAGATATAGAATGCCAGAGATATTTCGCACAGCCACCATGTTGAATTGGTGAAACATAATAAGCTTTGAAGGGCACGATCGGGGTCGGCCAAAATAATAGGCCTACTATGACCTTACCGAATTTCATTGAAATCGCTCCAGCCGCTTAGATTTTATTAGGTCGGGTGTGGAGGAAGAGGGGGGAGTGGTGGGGATGCACACCAAGGCCCGGCGTAGGTGCATGACGTCATGTCATGTCATGTCAGTAGGTAATCTGTTCCTTGACTCTCCCCGCCTGCCGCTAGCTACGTGTGCGAGTGAGCTTTGTATAGTATGTCGTGGTACCCTGCAAGCCAGGCTAGTGCTTTTAGGGCCATATGACCCAGGCGCACACTGTACGCTGGAACTCTTAGTTCAGGGGCGCGTGGCCGGCCTGTCGCGGCTGGATTTCTCGAAGTCGTTCTTCTCTTCTCTTCATATTATTATTATTATTATTATTATTATTATTATTATTAGACTATTATTATTGGCAATAAAATGTTATTGGATACCAATAGACTACGTCTCATACTGTTCCCGAGTACATTGTAGATCAATTCTCTATTATTGAATGGATTCATTTGATAGCAAAATTATGCCATTTACACTTAAGTTAGGCATACCCAAACACGATAAGTTATTAAAAAATGTTGATGTTGTTTCTTTCCCTTATTCGAAACGTACCACAAGCTTTCAATTCTCTTTGAAGCCTATCGTTAGCTCTAAACGACTTGTCTTGTTATGCCGATGGTTACTTCACATCTGATGGTGGGGTCCAGCATAAATCTTGTATCCTTCTTACGGCCAATAACAATTATTATTCTATTGTACTTTTGCTTCTAACACGAGAAAGACACGAAAACATGGATCGCGTAACATTTCTGAAATGTTACAGATGCATCTTAGATCTATGTCGGTGATTCCCTTCTTAATTTTGGTGTTTGAACGGAGCTAGGTTATCAGACACTCTAGAGTGGTTGCAGCATACAGTCTCACACAAGAGCAACCTTTGCCTCCACCTATTTGTGCTTGACTACTCCCTTTCATGTGTACTTCTGGATAAGTTGTTCTCCATAAAATATGGTGATAAGACACTTTCGCAATCAACCAGCAAGTTCATTTTGTTTTTTCCATACATCCACTTCAGGCTCAATTCTCAAGTATTCCTTTGGTTCCTAACTAGTAAATCACCGTCTTCATCGTTACCACCATCTTCATCATCATCACCGTAATGAAAACCTCATTCGTTGTACAAACACAAATTACGTACCATGTCACATTGCCTTCAAGCAATCCTTGCACTCTCTGTATATATGTGGCACGGTGTCCCTACATGATGATTACTATACTTTGGATGTTCATTCACTGAAAATTGCGAAATTAGCTTCGAGGTTTTCCTATGCCCAGAACATCGAATGCTATGAAAATCAAATGTTCTTAAATACGATGTGTGGATTACATATAAATATGCAATTGGATTAACTCACGACAGCTACTTGTAGCATTGGCCTTTGAGAATATTTTACGGAAGCTATTCTAACAACTCTACGAGGTGAGTTTCTCTCCGAGTTCCCATATGAATGTTCGAATTGCAGAATAAGAATGTAGAAAAAAAAAGGAAAACTTGTGCTCACTGACCTGGTGCAAGTCCTCAAAATGAACACCCCTTTGATGACTTAGGTATCATCGATACCATTTCAGTACCTCAAACCGAAATTAAATTTCTTGGCAGGCCAGGGAATCAAACCCTGACCATCGGGGGGACAGCCAACAATGTTAGCCGCTACACCACAAGGTGATCTCTTTCATTGTCAGCGCAATCTATTGCACGATGCCATGTAATTTCAGCACGAACTATAATAGTACACCTTTCTTCGTATTTTTGGCATTACAGTGCCCCTGGTAAGTTAGAGAGATGGTTCGCATACCATAACCAAAGAGCCGAATAGTTCCAAAAACCAACAAACAACCGAAAGAAATACCGACAAGCTAGTAGAAAGACAGACAAGAGATTTTGTAATTTTCAGAGCAAAATTGTTTTACAATGAAGAGCACTCTTGGTCTCCATACTGTTGAAATAATGAAAATTGTCCTAAAACTTCAAAAGTTAGAAGGATTTCATGTCGACTTGATTATTTTGCCGTATATCTTATGTGTAGGTAAATTCCATGAGTTATTGTTTCAGGCGATGTTGAAAATACGAATAAAAGACATAAATTACCTCAGATTGCGACGGAATATTGTTCAGTTTAAAAACCTGATAAATTTACTAACGCACGTTTCTCGAATTCACATATCCCTGAACAGCACCAATCTAATCAGTTGGTGAATTCAGAATCTTGTTATTGAAATACTGTAGACTATAGCTTTATAGTCCTAATGTAGTTTTTTTGTTCTACCCGTAATTATTTAGGTTGCTATGAGGAAGGGGATATGGTGAGACAGTTTCCTTGTGGGAATGATATTACGGATAGATGCCCTTCATGACGTAAATCTCATGAGAGGATTTAATGACAAATGAAATTAATGAGGCAAGGTATGAAATGGTTGTGTGTGGTATTTCGAGTTCGGTGTAGTCTGACCATGCACGTTAGCGTGTGTAGCTACGTCGGCTGGTTTGTGACAGTATGTCAACAAATTTAAAAAATATATTTCAACACTCCTGATTCCATACCGGCCCTGTTACTGTCACATGCATGATTACCAATATGCTTGATTCTATTTTTAGGATTATTATATCTCGCTGCACCAGCTACATCACCCAAAAAGTAGGGGCAGATGACCTCGTAGTTCCGCTCCATAAAACAACAATAACTAACCCAACAAGTAGTTCTGCGAAGAATAATACAGTCTATTTTCATATATCCTACTTATGTTAATTGCCTCTATCAACATACAAAAGTTCAGTTTGATTGCTGTAATAGATTCGCAGATATTGAAAACCGGCTAAATATTGCGCATGGTCGCCATGTTGGAATTTTTATCTGTAGGTCTTAGAGTTATGTACTGTTACGTGAAGTGTATTGTGTACGTGTAGTATTCAAACTTCAATCGCATGATTAGGACACAAGAATTAAAAACGAGATTTTAAAATTTCGCACAGCTGCCATCTTGTGGTTATGGAAACAAATAAAAAAATTAGATGCCAGTGGATCAACATTTGTAGAAGGATTTACTGTACCAAGTGTCACTCCACTCGGATGGTCAAATTGCGAGAAACGACCATGTGAATATGTATACTTCGCGTCGCCGCCATGTTGGATTTGTGATCAGGTTATTGAAAGTCCTATAGGTGAACGTATGCTCATAGCCCCAATGAAGATTAAAAAATTTAGTTTGATTGCTGTAATAGATTCGTAGATATTGAGACCCATCTAAATATTTCGAATGGTCGCCATGTTGGATTGTTATATGACAGGCCATAGAGTCACGTACCATTAAAGGAAAATTATTTCAAGGGTTCATTGCTCAAACTCTCACTTCGATCGCATGATTACGACACAAGAAATAAAAACTTAATTTTAAAATTCGCACATTCGCCATCTTGAGGTTATGTAAACAATTGAACTAATATAGATACCAGAGCATTACAATGTGTATAAACATTTCCTGTACCAAGTTTCCTTGCGTTTGGATAATTAAATCGCGAGAAAGGTCTATTTAAAATTTTCAAATTCGCTTGGCTGCCATATTCGTTTTTTAGTTAACCGGTTTTTGAAAGTCTTAAAATGGAATTCCAGTAGTGCCCTTTATCTCCGTACAAAATTTCAGGGTGATATCGCTAATAGTTTCAGAGATATAGAATGCCAGTGAAATATTTCGCACAGCCGCCTTCTTGAGGTTATGTAAACAATTGAATGAAGTTAGATGTCGGTACATTACAATGTGTATAAGCATATACTGTACCAAGTTGCATTGCGTTTGGTTGGTTAAATCGTGAGAAACGTCTATTTAAAAGTCGCAAATTTGCTTGGCCGCCATATTGGTTCTGTAGTTATCAGGTTTTCAAAAATCACATTGGTGAACTTCTAGTAGTTCCCTTTATCACCGTGAAATATTCCAGGGTGATATCGGTAATAGTTTCGTAGATATCGAATGCTGGTGAAATATTTCGCACAGCCGCCATGTTGGATTGGTGGGATGTAACAACATTTGAAGGGCACGGTCGGGGTGGTGTGGAATAGTGCTATGAACTTACCGAGTTTCATTGCAATCGTTCCAGCGGTTTAGAAGTTATTAGGCGGGGGGGGGGGGGCACACACCATATCACACGCACATGCGCCCACACAGAGACAGACACACTGACAAAAGGTGATCTCATAAGTTTATTCTTTCATAAATGAAAATAGGCTAAAAAGTATGCAACTTGTTGTATCCTTGTTGCAGATCTGGTTCATGTACGTCAAAATATCATGTTTCATACGTCTTCGGTGTGTTTCTTTAAGGTGTGACTTTCCCACTATGGTATGTTTGTGCTCCCCAGGCACAAAAGACGTTATGAGCACGGCAGACCACAAGCATATAACAAAATGTTGGCTCCAGTGCGCCTAGTGTCCAGGCTCTGCGCTCAGTACTAAACGTACTGCAGCACCCCGTCAAATGGACAGTGCTTGTGCGACTAAGCGCTGCAGTGCTAGTGTGATGTCGTGCTGCACTGCTCAGAAATAGGCAGGATAGGGCTGCGCTTCACCTGCTAACACTGCTTCACCTTGCCCATTGCACGGCCCTGGTGCACACACATGGACAAAAGGTGATCTCATAAGCCTATTTTTTCATAAATGAAAATAGGCTAAATACGAGATTTTAAAATTTCGCACAGGCGCCATCTTGTGGTTATGAAAACAATTCAGTTTGATTGCTGTCATTGATTAGTTGACATTGAGAATCGTCTACATATTTCTAAATATGTGTAGACCATTGAGCTATGTACTATTAGATGACGATTATTGCGTACGGTAGGTTCATTGTTCAAACGTTGGCTACGATCGCATGATTAGGACACAAGAAATTAAAACGTAATTTTTAAATTTCACACAGGCACCATCTTGCGGTTATGTAAACAATTGAGTTGAATAAGATATCAGTGCATTACAAGGTGTATAACATTTGCTATACCATTTGACGGCGCTCGAATGGTTTAATCGCGAAATAAAAAGATCTATTTTAATGTATCAACTTCGCTTGGCCCCCATGTTCGTTTGTTACTTAACAGGAATTTTGAGAGTCCCATCTAGTAGTTCATTTTATCACCGTACAAAATGTCAGGGTGATATCTGTAATAGTTTCGGAGATATGGAATGCCAGTGAAATATTTCGCACAGTCGCCATGTTGGATTGGTGAGCTGTAATAAAATTTGAAGATCACGGTCGAGTTCGGACAAAATAGTACTATGACTTTACCGAGTTTAATTGAAATCGCTCCAGCCGTTTATATTTTATTAGGGGACACACACACATACGCACACACACGGACTAAATGTGATGTCATAAGCCTATTTTTTCATAAATGAAAATAATAAAGAAAGATTTTCATTCAGTCGACGCGAATTTCGTGTTGACCGACTGAATAGCTTTCTTCATTAGAAATAACCATCACTGAAAAATGGCTTCTATCACTACTAAATGAAAATAGGATACCAAGTAAACGAAAAGCAAGAACGGGAGGTTTCATTTAGGAAAGAAATACTCTTATTGGTCACAAAGGAGTGAAAGTTTGGTGTGTAGGTTACACTCTGCCTTATATGGCAACACTGCGAGAAGGTGAGTTCGATTCCCATCTTAGCTATCTTAGAGTGTCTTTCTGGGGTTTCCCACTTCCACTCCAGGAAAATGCGTGGATAGTTCCTAAGTCAAGGCCATTGCCAACTCCAAAAATAACAAAGTTTATCAGACTTCAACTACATGGGACTGATGAACAATAGGCTATGTTCCAAACCCCTCTATGAAGCAACAAGAAATATTTCGAATCAATGGGATCCATCGTATTGATTTTAGGAAACATGTTTCTAACGTAGGCTACAATATGACCGCGATCTAAACGAGCAAGGTGCCTTGCCCTGTCTGATGGGGCACGCGCTCAGATTGAAATCATTATGTTGATTATTATTGATATTTCAAGAAGTAATTATCCTATGTTTGAATAAATAATTGGCCTGGAATTACATATGGCCCAGCATCGTCAGTTCACGGTCACCTTCCATGCTTGTCGGGGAAGCGGACAAATAGACACTTCCATAACGTTATTGACGAGATTCTTTTCTGAAATAACGGAATCAATTTCTCCGCTTAGAATAATGTTACTAATAGCGCATAGCTGGTAAAAATCGCATGTATACCGTTATTAGACTTATAACGTTGTTGGTGGGTTCGCATTTCAAAATAACTGAATTAATTTTTCTGCCCTGAATAACGTTATTGATAGCGTATGGCTGGTAAAATTCGCTCGTATACCGTTACTAGACTTATAACGTTATTGGTGGGTTCGCATTTCTAAATCACGGAATTATTTTTCTGCCATGAATAACGTTATTGACAGCGCAAAGCTCGTAAATATCGCTCGTATACCGTTACAAAGCTTATAACGTTATTGGTGGGTTCACATTTCTAAATAACGGAATTAATTTTACTGCCTTGAATAACGTTATTGATAGCGTATAACAGGCTAATATCACTCGTATACCGTTACTGGGCTTATAACGTTATTAGTAGGTTTGCATTTTGAAATAACCGAATCGATCACTCTGCCTGAATAACGTTATTGATGGCGCGCAGCGGGTCAACATCGCTGTCATACCGTTACTACACTTATAACGTTAATAACGGGAGCGCATTTTTAAAAACGGAACCTTTTCCTCTGCTGGTTATAACGTTAATAGCACAAACCAGGGGAAATTATAACCCCTTATTTCGTTGCCGCACTAAAAACGTTATTCATATACCATTTGTTTTAGGTACGGAAGCAGTAACGTAACAAAAATTAATTCGTTATTTCTGACAATTCTGTTACGTTATGAAGCCTTGAAACAAAGTCCCCGATTCTTGGATGTTACGGGTAAACATGAGAACCACTGGATGGATTTTGATGCGGTTTTTACCAATCTGTAAAGGATATGTCGAGGATGATTTCTGTAGAAAATAATTTATTTATGATCAAAGGAAGCCGAGCAGTAACGAGTTTAGTGGAAAAGTCGAAAAAAAACTTGCGTCCGAGCGCTTTGTAAGCTTACGCTGGGCAAACCGTTAAAAATATCTAAATTCTATGAGTGTAAGAATTGTTCAGCATGAAAAGTTCTACAAAAAAGTCCGGGAGAGCATATGTCTATCTTCAATACATCGCCCACTATTAGTGTTTTAACGTTTTAGTTTCTTCCAACCATGTCCATTCAACTGCTGAGGCGACAGCTTATGAGCTAGCTGAGGGCGAGTCTATCATCCCCGTTACAGCCTAGATAGTGGGCAAACCTATTGCCCCAGATACAGCCAGCACCAAACCGTTGAGTCGTGTTGAGTTAAGACTTCTGAGAAGGGTGATTGTGTTTGGATTTTCTCTGGAAGTGCAACTCGGGTTATCTTCATTTCGCCTGTGAACTTTTCGTTCCGCAAAATGCATAGTCAAGTTAAGATTGGACGGAAGGGGGATTTGTGTTTCATGCACCTCGCCATTCTTAAATTACGTCTGACAAGAATTTGTTGCTCACGCATCTCCATTATATTGTAATTAATAGTCCAGTCAGTGATTTTAACCCATCATGCGGAGACGTAAAACGGATATTGGTCGTTGTTCATTGACATTGAAAATAAAAAAGCGCTTATCACGTAATGCATTCATAACTGTTCCCGGGCGAAGCCGGGTCGGGTTGCTAGTTTATTAATAAAACAACTTCAACTTTACGTAAATTGAAATGATATAGAGAGTTTGAAAGTCATTTTCCATTGTTGCCTTAATGATATTAATGATATTGCATTTATTCAGTCGGTCAACACAAAAGTAAATTATGGAATGCAGCCAAAATAACTAGAAATCTTGGCGGCTTCGGTGGCGTAGTTGGTAGTATGCTGAGCTTATATGCCCAAGGTCGCGGGTTCAAACCCGGCCGAAATCGTCGGATTTCTTAAGTGCGTTAAAATCCCTCAGTATGCCTTCCTTTTGGGGGCTGCATTCGCAGTCGGTAGAGGCACTGAGCTTCAAACGGAAAGGGAGTGGGTTCGGTCCCCACCCAGGTAGTGGATTTTATCAACAAAACTACCACTTTCAGGAACGCAAATGGCCCTGGGGTTCACTCAGCCTGGGAGCAAAAACGGCCGGGTGTGGAGCTGACAACTCCATCCCATCTTGTGACGAGGTCACAAAAAGTGGAAGCCTCTAACTTCCACTACTCGCAGGGCCTCCATGGCCTGTACGGAGTTGGCTTTTCTATGCCTTCCTTTGGAGGGGAAGTTAAGCCGGCGGTCCATGTCATAGATTTATGGCATGATAAAGAACCTTCCATTAATTACACCTGTGTGAAACTAAGTTATAGGTTATCTTTGAGCAACGCTCTTAGGTTCCAACGTTCGTCGCCAGGAGCCGACTGTGGTTGCATCTAGTAACAAAGTTTAGAACTAGTTGGTCGCTGACGGTGGCGTTTGGTAGCAAAAGTTGGAACTACTTGAAAACTCCAATGTATGCAGCCCTTACTTGAATTAGAAACAGATAACACACACTAATACAGCCATCACAAATAACACCGGTTATCAGACAGATTCTATACACACCCAAAGTACACGGGGTTACATGACTGCGTTGTCGCAGCCCTAAACTGAGGAACCAACCAAATTAGAAACCCCTATGGACGTCAAATTGGCAAATGAATAGCTGAAGAATGTAGGAAACGTCTACTACTTAGGAAGCAAAATAACCAGTGACGGACAAAGCGAACAGGATATACAAAAGTAGGTTGCCTCAGGCGAGGAAAGAATTTCTACAGAAAGGGAATATATTGACATCAAATATAGATTTAGATATTAGAAAGTCATTTTGGTAGCCTTCGTCTGGAGCGTGGCGCTCTATAGAAGTGAGACTTGGGCTGTTGGCGTAGCAGAAAATAGGAGAATAGAAGAGTTTGAAATGTGGTGTTACAGGAGAATGATGAAGATCAGATGGGTAGATAGAGTAACAAATGAAGAGATATTAAGAGACAAATGGGAGAGAAGAGATGCTTGTGGAGATTGCTATTGAAGATAAGTTTTGGGTTGGTAGTACACATCATAAATCATCCAGGAATATAAAACTTAGTTATAGAATAAATGGTCGAGGACAATAAAAGTAATTTTATTTTTTTAAGTAGCAGAAGTCTCTTATTTACTTTAGCTTTTCACCTGCCAATTTGACGTCAATAGGTGTTTCTGATTCCTTTCGGCTGTATTCCATTATTTTAGTTTTATTTTAGTGATATTTTATCATAATAGGAATTTATTTCGGGACAAAATTCAAAAAGTGGTCTTCAGGGAGGAACAAGAAAGACAACGAAAGCAGCCACGGAACATTGAACAGCTCCAGAAGCAGTGATCAGAGAGGATGACGCAAATGTGGGCAGAGAGAAAGAAGACATGTGGCAAGATTTGAAGTAATGATTTTACGTGCTCTGTAACAGTGCTATTCGATTAAATAAATAATTTATCATGAATTCATTCCTCAAGACGGAGTCAAAACAATACAGGGGATAATTTCAATGAATACGGTGGACGGAAAAGAACTTTCCTACCCAAGCGACTGCATATATGTGCCAACTCTACGGTCGTTTCATCCTGAGACATGTTCTGGGGGAGGCGTTGGGAGAGGGGGCTTGGGATGATTCCTAAGAAATATTGCTGTTTTCTTCTCAATGCTGGTCCCAGGATTAGCTCCGTTCATTGCGCAAATACAGGTTGATGCACGAAGTTATAAATTTAGACTGAGGAGCCACACAATCATCATCAAAGGCCTAGTGGCGAATTAAATAGTGTTAATAATGCAGTCAATGATGACCCCTCATTTTCTTTTCGGGACAGGTCTTGGAAAGATTTGGGCAGGAAGTCGGCCGTGGGTCTGTTGAAAGGAACCATCCCGGCATTTGCCTGGTGGTGAAAATGGGAAACCACGACAACCATTTTCATTCCTTCCAGAATAACACTTCCTCGGCCGAGACTTGACCCCGTGATCAAGGGACCATGAGATGGGTCCTCCTGGCATACATTCATACAAATTTTAGTTTTAACTATTAATCAGTTTTATAAGTAGTCCTCTCGGTGGTTCACTGATAGTGCCCTCCTCTTTACCCTACAGTCATAAGTTCCATTCTCTGTCGAAGACGTAAGATTTGTAAAGAGTGGGACATTTCCATTGGCCGAGCCGTGCGATATAGGCACTTATAAGTCCTCACGTTTCATTTAAGTTATCTTGCAAACGCTGCTTAACACGAGAGAGGTCGCACCCGCGGCACTTTGCCGTACCTTTTGAGTTTTCTTAATAATTATGTTGCTATTTGCGGAAGAGTTTTGGGCGCCCGTTTCACCTCACCCAGCACTCTCTCGTGCTTAACCTTGACGATTGTCAAGAGTCACGTTTCTCCCATTCCCAAGTTCTTTATGACTGCGGTTGCAATTTGCCTTCGTGTGACCTCTCGAGTACCACTTTTTTCCACATTCTGCATTTCTAAGATAGTTTGGTTAAGTGAAATTCATTGTTTCTTAATGGTATACATTATTTACTTGAATTGTGAACAACCTTTTGCTTGGAAATGCACTCGTTGTGTTAGTTTGCTCACGCTCAGTGAAAAATCCCGGATGACATGAGATTTATCAATACAAGCGTATTTTTTTTAAATATACATCGCGTTGAGCCTCTATGGACTGCGTGGTAACAACCAACTTCACATTAGTGTCTTGGTCTTGTTCTTGTTCCGGCTTTGACTTCCTGCCAGTATCTTCTGACCCCAGTGACGAGTGCCTGTTTATGTTCTTCGGACAAAGGTCCTCTCCGTCTTCCGGAAGTTGTTGTTGTTTGAGTCTTCAGTCTTTTGACTGGTTTGATGCAGCGCTCCACGCCTCCCTGTCCTGAGCTAATCGTTTCATCTCTACATAGCTACCACACCCTACATCTGAGGCAATCTGTTTAACATATTCTAACCTTGGTCTACCCCTACACTTCTTGTCCTCGACCCTTCCTTCCATAACTAAGCTTGCTATTCATGGGTGTCTTAGCATGTGTCCTACCAACCTATCTCTTCTCTTCATTAGCATTCGCCAGAAACATCTCTCCTCTCCCACTCGTCTTAATACCTCTTCGTTTGTAACCTTATCTGATCTTCATCATTCTCCTGTAACACCACATTTCAAACGCTTGAATTCTCCTCTTTTCAGCTGCACCAATACTCCAAGTTTTACGTCCATAGAGTGCGACACTCCAGACAAAGGTTTTCAAAAATGTCTTCCTAACTCCTAAATCTATATTCGATGTCAACAGATTCCTTTTCTGTAGAAATGCTTTCCTTGCCTGAGGCAACCTACTTTTTATATCCTCTTTGCTTCGTCCTTCACTGGTTATTTTGCTTCCTAAGTTACAGAAGTCTCCTACTTCCTTTAGTTTCTCCCCTACCAATTTGATGTTCATAGAGGATTCTGATATATTGCGGCTGCATTCCAATATTAGCCTACTTTCGATTTTTGCAAAAAATGAAAGTAGATGAGATCACTACAGGGCGAAAAAAAGTGTGTCTGTCTGTGTGTAAGTGTGTGTGTGTGCGTGTGTGTGAGTGTGTGTACTCTGAATGTCTGTCCCCCCCCCTATCAATTCGAACACGGTGAGCGCAAATTGAACGAAATTTGGTACAAAGGTAGCACTAGCAAAGGACACCTCAGCGTCATGTTTTATATCACCGCCATCTTGACGGAAACGTAATGGTGGCTACACAAATGTTCAAAGCTTAAATCAAATTACGACTAACCTAATCATCCGATCTCTACCAAATTTTGCAACAACATACCTTTATGAACGGAGCTTCCTTTGACAAATCTACTAGGTCATTAGCCTGATGGTTTGCGGATGGCGGCCATCTTTGTGTCAAAATCGATTACCCCTATTAATTCTAACACGGTGATACCGAATGGAATGAAATTTGGTACTGAGGTAGCACTAGCAAAGGGCACCTCAGTGTCATGTTTTATATCACCGCCATCTTGACGGAAACGTAATGGTGGCTACACAAATGTTCAAAGCTTAAATCAAATTACGACTGACCTAATCATCCGATCTCTACCAAATATTGCAACAACATACCTTTATGGAGGAAGCATCCTTTGACAAATCTAATAGATCATTAGCCGAACAGTTTGCGGATGGCGGCCATCTTTGTGTCAAAATCGATTACCCCTATTAATTCGAACACGGTGAAACCGAATGGAATGAAATTTAGTACAGAGGTAGCACTAGCAAAGGGCACCTCAATGTCATGTTTTATATCGCCGCCATCTTGACGGAAACGTAATGGTGGCCACACAAATATTCAAAGCTTAAATCAAATTACGATTAACCTAATCATCCGATCTCTACCAAATTTTGCATCAACATACCATTATGGAGGGAGCATCCTTTGACCAAACTAATAGGTCATTAGCCTAATATTTTGCGGATGGCGGCCATCTTTGTGTGTAAATCGATTCCCCCTATTAATTCGAACACGGTGAAACCGAATGGAACGAAATTTGGTACAGAGGTAGCACTTGAAAAGGCCACCTCAGTGTCATGTTTTATATTACCGCCATCTTGACGGAAACGTAATCGCGGCCACCCAAATGTTAAAGGCTAAAATGTAATTACGACCAACCTAATAATCTACTCTCTACCAAATTTTGCAACAACAAATCTTTATGTGGGAAGCATATTCTGACCAAACTGCTAGATCATCAGCCCAATAGTTTGCAGATGGTGGCCAAGTATGTGTGCAAATCGATTCCCCCTATCAATTCAAACACGGTGAAACCGAATTGAACGAAATTTGGTACAGAGGTAGCACTAGCAAGAGGCACCTCAGTGTCATGTTTTATATCGCCGCCATCTTGACCGAAACGGAATGACGGCCACCCAAATGTTCAAAGCTTAAGTCATATTTCGACCATCCTAATAATTTGATCTCTACCGGATTTTGCAACAACATGCTTTTTTGTGGAAAGCATCTTATGACTGACTACAAGGTCATAAGCCCAATAGTTTGCAAATAGCGGCCATGTATGTGTGCAAATCCATTCCCCAGATCAATTCAAACACGGTGAAACCGAATTGAATGAATTTTTTTTACAGAGGTAGCACTAGCAAAGGGCACCTCATATTCATGTTTAATATCCGTATAGCACGTTGTAATTCAACAAGCTACTACAACCAACATTCAATTATACTCCTTGAAAAGGACAAAGAGTTATAACAATATCCATGCATTTAGGAGAAAGTAGGCTACATGTTCTTTACTGAACATCTTGTTTTTGTTTTACATTTATTAATTTTCATCATGAATTCCTTCCTCAAGACGGAGTCCATACCATTCAAAAACTCATTCAAATCCTGAGGCGTGTCGGCCAAACGTCTAAATGTGTTCCTGTCAGGAATTTAACGGTCTGGAATACCAATTTGCCTGTGATCTTTATCGAAATCCTCGAACCATCTCGGCTTTGTTGTCTTGGAATTAATGAAATTCCATATTCTTTTCGTGAATCAGATACCAGTCATCCTCAAGAGGTGACCGTAAAATAATAGCCGTCTCTTGTTAATTGATTCTGTAATAGAGTCTATTTTGTTGTACAAGTTCTCATTGGCTGTCCATCAACCTATCTATTACCTCGGATTTTTCTTAATATCATGCACTCTCTTTATTTCCGTTGGTTAGCTTGACCTTTACAATTCAAGGTCAACGTTTCGGATGCATATAATCTCTCAGCTTTTACAACTGTGGTATAAGTTATATATTTTTAGCCTACTTTTCACATTTTGCAAAAATGAGGAAAAAGTAGACTTATGAGATCGATCCGGGAAAATGTGTGTCTGTCTGTCTGTTTGGCTGGCTGGCTGTGTGTGTGTGTCCCCCCCCCCTATCAACTCCTAAACGGCTGCAGCAATCAAAACCAAATTTAGTATGAGTAAAGATGTGCACCGGAATAGCTCACGTCCATATTTGAAAATGATATCAGTGCTACCTACTACTGAAAAAATGCACTAGAAATGTGAGCTCCATGTTGGATATCTTGCAAGGTATGCATGGGAGCTATTCCAAAATTGGCACACACGTAGGTAATACTATTTCAGTTTAATTTCCAGAAGGCCAACCATGAGAGTGTTGCCAAAATAATTTTAGGCCTTCTGATATGTCCAATGTTTAAATGCATATAACATCTACACTATCAATTGGATTTCAATCAAATTTTGTGTGTAATATCTATACATAAACAGATATGACTGAGCGTATTCATAAGTGCCACCAGGGCTGCCAACTGTTAATAATTGCTCTCTCTATTTTTTTAAATCCAAATACCAATATATCAGAAAGTATGCAAGCCAACAGCTTTAAACTATGCACACGTATATTCTGACATTTTAGATTAATTTGGAGTAACTTATATACGTCAGTTCTACCAACATGATTATAAGCCTGCTGATAGTACCAATTTTTAAATACATGTAACTTTTATACTATCAGTTGGATTTCAACCAAATTTCGTATGTGCTATGTGTACCATAACAGATATGACTATAAGTATTGTAAAGATCAATCAGGACTGCCAACTGTTAATAAATGCTGTCTATATTCTTTTTACCCTAATATCAATATATCAGAAAGTATGCAAGCCAACAGCTCTATACTTTGCACACGTATAGCACCTGACATTCTAGATTAATTTGGAGTAATTAATTCAAGGCAGTGCTGCCAACATGATTCAATGCCTGCTGATATGTCCAATTTTAAAATACATGTAACTTCTATACTAACAAATAGATTTCATCCAAAATTGCCACAAAAAGGTATCATAATAATTCAGATTATTTCTGACCAGCACATGCATGGTATTGTTGGCAACATGCTTTTACGCGTGCTGATAGATCCAGTGTCTAACTGCATGTAACGTCCATTGGACTTCAACCATATTTTGTATCCTGTATCTTAAGAGGTGGAACTAAGAATATATTCAGTCACCAGGGCTGCCAACTGTAGTGCTCTATTAGGCTACATTATACCAGGTATATTTTGAACTAATTAGACATTTCGATATTACCAACTTAATTTCGTCATTATTCTAGATAGGTTCATATACTGTAGAATAATCATTGGCATGAATAGTAGGCTGTATAGTTCTTCACGGAACTTCTTGTTTAAATTGAGACATTATTTTTACACACTAATTATCTTAATATCAGTCGAAAAGTAGTTGAACAGGATACATTTCGTAATTTTGTCAGAGTATTTACTGAAAAGGCAAAATAGTGGGTGCTGAAAATATTAAGCATGAGCAATTTCACTTCATGCGACCTGTGCTGTTCTAAAACGTGCTCGACCTCTGGCGTGCTAAGTAAGGAAAATATTACTGTACAGTCTGTAAGTGTAAAAGCACCTGCATTCTGAAGAGGAATAAAGGTAAGCTCTCTAGATGTTATTCAATAGCAAACTTCCTTTCTTGTAACTCTGTAATATTCATCGGATTTTAGCGTTTGTAAGAAAGAACGAAGGAGCAAGGTTCTTGTGAGGGAAATTACGACTCTTGTGACGGCTAATAGCGTCGTGAAGCTGAAGGAAGTTATGAGTGTCGATATCTCAGGTGTTATATCAAGCGCTCCTCTTTGTTGTTTAATGGGTGGGAAATAAAGAACTGGAGCCATCTCACATGTTTCCTATAAATGTTTCTCACAAGGTCGTATAGATGTAGCGGAAACCCGCGAGCAGGTCATGAATCTCACTCCTTGTTCATGGTAGGAGCAGCTCCTCATACCCTGCCTGCAGCCAGAATTAGTCGAGATATAACAGTACCTTGAAGATAGATTCACTGATATTTCTGTCAGTCCTTCATACCCTGAAGAAAGAATTATCCGGGCAAAGCATATACTAGAAGATAAATAGTCAAGAGATAACACTTCCTTGAGGTTAAACCCACTAGGCTTGCTGTTAGAGTCACATAGCCCGAAGCCAGAATTAGTCGAGAGATAACACTACCTCGAAGGTAGGTTCACTGAGATTGCTGTCAGTCCTTCATAGCCTGTAGCTAGAGATACTTGAGAAAATCACTACCTAGAATGTAAATAGTCGATTGGAAACTCTAATTAGAGGATATATTTACTGAGCTTGCTGTCAGTTTTTCACACCCTGCACCTAGAAATAGTCGGGGAAAGCACTATCTAGAAGATAAGCAGTCGATAGTTAACACTATCTAGAGGATATATGAATTGAGATTGCTGTCAGTGTTTCATACCCTGCAGCTAGAAATAGTCAGGAAAATCTCTACCTAGAGAATAAGTAGTCGATAGTTAACACTATCTAGAGGACATATTCACTGAGTTTGCTGCCAGTCTCTCATACCCTGGAGCTAGAAATAGTCGGGGAAAGCACTGCCTAGAAGATAAATAGTCGAATAATAACACTACCTTGAGGATCGATTCAGTGATTCTGCTGCAAGCTTCCTCCTAACGCACAATATCTTGACTGGAATGATGAATACGGATTCAATAGAATGAAATGAAAACTCTACTAATATTTATGGCTGGCTTCTTGTAACAGGAAGAAATGTCTGTTACTGTTCTTTACTTTCTTCCCTGAATCTTTTCCTCCTATCTACCATCTTCTACCATACATGTGGAAGGAACTGTACACTGTTAGCTTGTCCATTATTGACAATATCCCTCAGTGACAACTCGATGGCGCGTATGAATGTTAATGTCATGCCGTTATGCATCCAATGAAGTGGTCTCCAGAACTGATTTAATTTTCTTGCCAGAGCCTGGAATCAAACCCGGACTTCCTTAGTGACAGACATGAATGTTACTCACTACACCTTGAGGTAGACGCTACTGTAGCTATATGTATGCAGTTTTGTTCATTGATATCATTTTTGAAAACAGCGGATTCGGTGGCGTAGTTGGCAGCATGCTGAACTGCTGTTCCCAAGATCACGGGTTCAAACCCGGCCGAAGTCATCGGATTTATTAATAGCGTTAAAATCCTTCAGTATGCCTTCCTTCGGAGGGGAAGTAAAGCCGGCGGTCCCATGTAATATATTTATGGCATGTAAAAGATCCTTCCGCTAACTAAACCTGTGTGAAGGTAAATTTCTAGGCTAGATTTCGTTGAAATGTTCTATCAAAGTTCCTATGTTCACCACTAGATGTCAGTGACATCTGGTAGCGAGAGTTGGAATTACTTGAAATTGAATGGAACTTGTAGCTCACCCCATGGATGTCCGCTTGAATCAGCTACAGCCTTTGGCGAGCCGAACATGTCCTCGGACACTCCCGGCACTAAAAGACATACGCCAAATAAATAAATAATAAATAATTTTTGAAAGCAAAGATCTGAAGCTATAATGTCACCTTTATGATAGCGTAGTGAGTAACATTCTTGTCTTCCACTACGGGGCTCTGGGTTTGAACCCAGGCTATGTCAAAAAATTGAATCAGGTCTGGGGGCTGGAACGGGATTTACTCAGCCACGTGAGAAGAGATGGGTTCGATTCCTATCTCAGTAATAAAACAGAATCCCCTATGGCCGTCAAATTACCAGGTGACATAGGAAGATAAATAATCAGTAATGGACGATGCAAGGAGAATATCAGTCAAAGAAAGCATTTTTATTACAGAAGAGGAATCTGTTGATATCAAATATACTGTAGATGTACGTTTTTGAAAGTCGTTTTTGAAAGCCATTGTATGAAGCATAGCGCTCTATACAAGTGAACATTGAACTGTTCGCGCAGCAGAAAAGTGGAAAATAAAAGCATTCGAAATGTGGTGTTACAGGAGAATGATGAAGATCAGATGGGTGGATAGAGTAACGAAACAAGAGGTATTAAGACGACTGGGGGAGAATAGATAGGTTGGTAGGACACACACTAAGACACCCAGGAATAGCAAACTTAGTTATGAAAGGAATGACTGAGGACAATAACTCTAGGGGTAGACCAAGGCTCGAATATGTAAACAGATTGTCTCTCGGATATAAGGCGAGGTAGCTATGTAGAGATGAAACTATTAGCTCAGGACAGGGAGCCATGGATAGGTGCATCAATCCAATCAAAAGAGTGAATACTCAAACACACAATGATTTGAATAGGGATTCAAATAAAACTAGAGAATATAACTCACTACAAGTGAGCGAGCGTGGAAGGTAAGGGAGAGAGACAGGGCCAGTACCGGTGGACGATTAATATCTTCTCCAGATTGTTGGTCCTTGCTGCGAGCTCTATCAGTTTATTCTTCTGGGGACGCAAATCTGTATTTAACAACGACCAACATGCAGCCCAAATAACGTTATCAGAAAGGTCGATATTTCTGTGCTTGCATCCCGTATGGTACTAATGCACTGCAAGCATATCCTGTAAGCGATACTGATCACTTTCACTTGTCCCTCGATGTGACTACAGACTAATAACAAGAAGTTCTGTAACGAACTAAAGAGCCTACTTTTCATGCCAATGATTAATCTACAGTATATGAACCTATCTAAAATAATGACGAAATTAATTTGGTAATATCGAAATGTCTAATTAGTTCGAAATATTCCTGGTATAATGTAGCCTAATAGAGCACTACAGTTGGTAGCCCTGGTGACTGAATATTTTCTTAGTTCCATCTCTTAAGGTATGGAATACAAAATTTGGTTGAAGTCCAATGGACGTTACATGCAGTTAGACATTGGATCTATCAGCACGCGTAAAAGCATTTTGGCAACAATGTCATGCGTGTGCTGGTTAGAAATAATCTGAAATATTATGATATCTTGTTGTGCCAATTTTGGATGAAATCCATTTGACGAAATTAAGTTGGTAATATCGAAATGTCTAATTAGTTCGAAATATTCCTGGTATAATGTAGCGTAATAGAGCACTACAGTATAGAAGTTACATGTATTTTAAAATTGGACCTATCAGCAAGCATAGAATCATGTTGGCAGCACTGACTTATATTAATTACTCCAAATCTCGAATGTCAGGTGCAATGTATAGAGCTGTTGGCTTGCATACTTTCTGATATATTGATATTAGGGTAAAAACATTATAGACAGAATTTATTAACAGTTGGCAGCCCTGATTGCTCTTAAGAATACCGAGAGTCATATCTGTTATGTTACACATAGCACATACGAAATTTGGTTGAATCCAACTGGTAGTATAGAAGTTACATGTATTTAAAAATTGGTCCTATCAGCAGGCTTAGAATCATGCCGGTAGAACTGAAGGATATAAGTTACTCCAAATTAATCTAAAATGTCAGGTACTATAAGTGTGCATAGTTTAAAGCTGTCGGCTTACATACTTCCAGATATATTGGTATTTGGATAAAGAAAATAGAGAGAGCAATTATTAACATTTGGCAGCCATGGTGGCTCTTGAGAATACGCTCAGTCATGTCTGTTTATGTACCCATATTACATTCAAAATATGGTTGAAATCCAATTGATAGTGTAGAAGTTAAATGCATTTAAATTTGTACCTATCAGAAGGCTTAAAATTATTTTGGCAGCACTGCATTGTATGGCCTCCTGGTAATTAAACTGAAATAGTATTATCTACATGTGTGCCAATTTTGGAATAGGTCCCATGCATACCTTCCAAGATATCCAACGTGGAGCTCAAATTTCTAGTGCGTTATTTCAGCAGTTGGTAGCTCTGACATCATTTTCAAATACGGGCGTGTCATAATCCGGTATACATCTTTACTCATACTAAATTTGGTTTCGATTGCTACAGCCATTTAGGAGTTGATAGGGGGGGGGGGGGACACACACACAGCCAGACAGACAGAAGGACAGACAGACAGACAGACTGAGACACACACACATTTTCCCGGATCGATCTCATAAGTCTATTTTTCCTCATTTTTGCAAAATGTGAAAAGTAGGCTAAAAATGAAAATCCACAGCCTGTTTCCAGTCGACCGACTGGGTCAGGGATGGAATTAATTAAGCCCCCCCCCCCCCCCTCCAATCTAGCGGCAAGGATATGAACCGTGCCGGCTGCCGTGTATGGAATTCGTCTGAAAACCAGTAACATTGTCATGGCTGTATTGCAGTGTGACCCTTCCCGATAGAACGAGGCCTCGCGGTCGACCTGTGACGGCTGGGGCACTGTGTGTAGCCGCCTGTGAAGCTAGTCATTGGCGCTAGCAGCAGCGTAGCGCCCAATTATTTTATCACATTTATACTTTTATCACATTCAATAATCATATTTCAATATAATTTCAGTGCAGTTGATGGAAATGCTGTCCTTCATTATCTAAACACACGTTGCACCAACGTAGGAGGTTTTGGTACACTCGCTGTAATTCATCCTCACTGATATTTCGTATCAGTGCAGTTATTTCGTTCATCAGAGCCTCCAGGGTACGCGGATTGTTTCTGTATAGCCTACCTTTTGTTTGAGGTTCCCCCACAAGCAAAAACCGCATGGCGCTAAAAAGTACGAACGCATTAAATGGAAGACCTCTTGTTGAGAACATAAGTTTTCACTAGGAAAAATCGATGTCTTTTTCTATACCTAACCATCTTCACGCATACAGTACTTCACAAGTCTTAACTCTTTTTAACTACGGTATCTTGTCGGCTGGGAATGTAATCAAGCTATGACCACATGCGGGGATTCCCGATGCGCTGTTGTGTAACGGTAGATGATAGTCAACTGGCGCTGACTAATCACTTTCCGCCCACCTCACGGTACGGCTTCTTTAGGGAAGGCTCTTAATGTAGATTATATATGGCAATTTAACATTTGTCTAGTTAAAGAGAAACTCATAATGGTTTAGGAAAAGTTTAAAATGACCAGTTTTTGACTTCTGAGTTCTTTCATGATATCTGATATAATACACATGTCCGAAATTTGGTCTCTAGAATCAGGTACGGATGTCCGTTAGATAAGGTGACGCTAACTTAGGTTTCAGTTGAACAATTCAATTTTCCCTTTTCTGGTGTTTTGGGTTCCCAGCATATTGAAATGTCATAGGAAATTAATAATAAATAATGTTATTGGTTTAACGTCCCTTATAAATACTCTGACTTTTAGAGACGCCGGAATTTAGCCCCGAAGGGAATCGTTAACGTGTCAGAAAGTCTACTGACACGGCTCCCTCGCATTTGCGCACCCTCAAATGCCAGCTGATAGCGCCAGGATACAAACCTGCAACCTTGGGGCCAGAAGCGAGATCGTTACCGCTGTGGCACGCAGCCGGTGATAAAATTAGTTTGGAGCAAAAATGTTAATCTGTTACCGAGATAAGGGATTTTGAAGATTGTCAACATTGGCAAACATCTACCAAATCTTTATTCATCTTCCGTTGCAGACATTTTTTTTACGATTTTATATTTAGGCAAGTAAGGTACATTATCTCAGAAATTACCTCACTGATCTACTTGAAATTTTCACAGTATCTGTATGTGTATATGTGCAATAATATGACTTTGAGTAAAGGCTGCAGTATTTATCTAACTTGAATAAGAAATGAATTCCTCCAAAACTATTTAAACTTATCAAAGATTTCTTTTTCTTCAAATAAACCGTATGAAGCACCAGAATCATGATTCTAATTTGGAAGCTATGAAAGCAGCCATGACGTCTTCTTATGTAGGTTTCAACCATTTAACTTCAATAGTTTGGTCAAAAATGCGCCGTTTGCTTAATATTTTGTTTTGAAATAATCATTAATTTTAATGTTGGTATCAGTGAATGTTAATGCCTTTTCAGTACGGTAACTTAACTATTTTATTTTACGAAGGTAAACGTTGACAAATTCCAATTACATTGATTCAGTAGTTTGTTTGGTGGGATCATATTAAGAAACTGAACTGTTTTGTTCAACTATTCAGTTAGCGCCACCGTAACTTCACGGGAGGCGACTTTTCAGCATGCGACTGTGGTGAGGGACATGTTATCCAACACTGTCCTCTACAATCCTATACTGGAAGCCCTAATGACATTCATAATACTACTCCCAAACCGGCCGCGGTGGCCGAGAGCGCCTAAGTGCTACCTAGTGCCTCGCTGGCATCGGGAGAGCGTGGGTTCGAATCCTACGTCGGCTGTCTTGAAAATGGTTTTCATGGTTTCCCATTTTCACCACCAGGTAATTGCCGGGATGGTTCGTTTCAATAGGTCCACGGCCGATTTCCTTCCAATATCCTTTCCCTGACCCTTACTGAAAAGAAAAGTACACGGCCATTGGCTGCATTAATAAAATTATTAATACTACTCCTAATCCTGTTAGCTGATTAAAAAATGTAAATATTGACTGGTATAATACAGTAGAGTGATTGAAAAAAAAATAGGATCATGAGATCACCTTTTGTACGTGTGTCTGTCTGTCTGTGTGTGCGTGTGTGTGTGTGAGGATTTTTGTGTGTCCTCCATAATAACTTCTAAACGGCTGGAGCGATTTCAATTAAGCTCGGTAGATTCATAGTACTATTCCGCGCGACCCCGACCGTGCCCTTTAAATTTTCTTACGTGTCACCAATCCAACATGGCGGCTGTGCGAAATATTTAACCAGCATTCAATATCTCCGAAACTATTACCGATATCACCCTGGAATTCTGTACGGTGATAAAGGGAACTACTAGAAGTTCACCAATGTGACATTTAAAAACCTGGTAACTAGAAAACGAACATGGCGGCCAAGCGAAGTTGGAAGTTTTAAATAGACTTTTCTCGCGATTTAATATTCCAAACGCAATGAAACTTCGTACAGCAAATGTTTATACACATTGTAATGCACTGGTATCTAATTTGGTTCAATTGTTTATACAACCTCAATATGGCGGCTATGCGAATTTCGAAAATTGAGTTTTTATTTCTTGTGTTCTAATCATGCAATCGAAATCAACATTTGCATAATGAACGTACACAATAATCATCATCTAATAGTACATAACCCTATGGCCTACATATATTAAAATCCAACATGGCGACCATCCGAAATATTTAGACGGTTCTCAGTATCTATTAATCTACTACAGCAATCAAACTGAAATTTTGTAAGTGTATAGATGCTATAAGCATAAGTTCACCTATGGGACGTTCAATAACCTGGCGAGCACAGATCCAACATGGCGGCGACGTGAAATTTAAATATTCAAATGGACGTTTCTTGCGTTTTAACCATCCGAGCGCAGTGAAACTTGGTACGGTATATGCTTATACAAATTTTTGTCGACCGGCATCTAATTCATCAATTTATTTTCATAACCACGAGATGGCGGCTGAGGGAAATTTTAAAATCCCGCTTTTATTTCTTGCGATTGAAGTTTGAATAAAATACCTACATATTAATCTTCATGTAATAGTAGATAAATCTAAGGCCTATATTATAAAAATCCAACATGGTGACCATCCACAATATTTAGACGGTTCTCAATATCTACGAATCTATTACAGCAATCAATCTGGCCATTTGTATGTTGATAGAGGCAATTAATATTAGTAGGATATATGAAAATAGGCTGTATAGTTCTTCACGGAACTACTTGTTTTAAATGGTGACTTATGGCATAAACTGTAATAACTGTTCCTTTTTTGTTGTTAATTGATGTTAAGGGCTTGAGACATCATGGTCATTAACCGCTGTGGTTGAGTATGTGTTGAGATGTCTAACAACCTCTATTTATGTGATATTAGTAGTAGTGTGCGTAGATGTGTTAAGGACATGGATTGGGTAGTTCGACCCCGTGGTGTTGGGGGTAGTGCGCCTGTTTCTCACTCAGAGGTCCTGGATTCGATTCCCGGCTCCGTCAGGGATTTTTAAAAAATGGCGTGAGGGTTGGAACGGGGTGCACTCAGCCTCGTGAGGACAATTGAGTAGCTGTCTGGCAGTGAGGCAGCCCCCGGTCATGGAGACCAAGATTAATGGCCGAGGGTATCACGCGTCACCCCATAATCTAATGGGCAGTGATAGCTTGGTCGGCCCAGGCCATCCATTGGCCGTAGCGCCATGGGGGTTGGTTTTTGGTAGGGAGCAGCTGCTCCGGGACATGAAATAAGGTACTATCCTGGCATTTGTTTGGAGAGAGTGTGGACAAACTCAGGGGTAAACCACTCTCAGGATAATAATTGTCAGCGCCGGAATACAAACCTATGATCGCCTAACTTGCTGTAACAGCCTGCATGATCATGGCGCACGATTTAACGAGCACTACTACGCCGTGGGACGTAAGAGCATGTGTGTTTGGTTGTTGGATACGAACACCGACAGGGAATGTCTTATATCTCCATTCTGTACGTGTCGTACGGAGAAACCTTTTATCTTTTACGGCTCATAAAACTCCTTTCTACAGGCTTGTCTCCTAGAGCAGTTATTTTGCTGAAGATCTCAGTTTCAGTGTGACACTCTAAAATACAACCAATGGGTAGTTCACTGCAAGTGCATGTGCATTATTGAATTAAAAAGTGACAGTCAGTCTGAAAGACTAGACTTTATATCATTTTAAATGCTACAAATGCTGAAAAATGCTAGAAAGGCTGGAGGCTTCTCGCTTCGCTCGAAGCCAAAGACTCTTGACAAGTTAGAACATTATCTGCATAATACTTATCTTGCTTATCTTGTTTCAAATTACTCGCAAACGGCAAGTGCAAACCAAGGGCAAAGCAAGGTGAAGCACGCAGGATGCCGTACGCTCACCAGAGCGCGCGGGGACTTGCCCCTTCCATCCAGTCTAAAAACACTTATAGTGGGCGATGTATTGAAGATGGAGATATGCTCTCGCCGAATTTTTTGTAGAACTTTTCATGCTGACCAATTCTTACGCTCATAGTATATTGATATTTTTAACGGTTTGCTCAGCGTAAGCTTAAGAAGCGCACGGACGCCAAGTTTGTTTTCGACTTTTTCACTGAAATCGTAACTGCTTGGCTTCCTTTGATCATACATAAATTATTTTCTACAGAATCTTTCCTCGAGATATCCTTTACAGAATGGTGAAAACCGCATCAAAATCCATCCGGTGGTTCTTAAGATTACCCGTGACATCCAAGAATCGGGGATTTTTGTCTTATACTAACGAAGTAGAGATTGTCGGGGTACACATGCACCAAGCGGTACTATGACGTCAGACACCTCAGTGCATCTGGGTACATTTCGTCGCGTCACCGTAACGTAACGCCAGACCCCAGCGTAACGACGAAGTCGACAAGATCATTTAAAATGATAAAAAGAAAATACGTTCTGGAGTTGGAATTGAATAACTTACAAGCAGTGTTTTAAATCTGTAATTAAAGCAGCAAGAGCGATTCCTTTACGTGATATCTGCCTTTCCCTCACCAGCTATTGCCAAATAAATATTGGTACATTTTGTTGTATGGAATATTCTTCAAGGAGTAACATAAATATATTGAGAAGCAAGTTTTTCAACCTACTGTGAAGCCTCAAATCGCATGTCACATTTTGTGTTCACGCTCCAATACTTTTGTATGGTAGCGTTTCTTTTCTCTCGCGGTCTATTGTGATTCTTACCTTGTCTTCTCTCAGGCTCTAGGAGTGCGTCTTCGTCTTGTTAAAACCACTGACCAAGCATTTAGACCTCCACATGTCAAAACCTGCTCGTGCGGACTGTGATAGGCTGGCTTTTAACACAGACACACACTCAGATGCACACACACTACAGATGAGAAGGTTCGGTTCCTCCGTCAATCTCTTTTTTTCAGTAGTAATATTCTTATATTTTCTGTGCCATATATGATGTCACCATCCGTAATCTAAGGGTGTATATTGAGACTGTGTTCCCTAAGAACTTGGGTTTGATTTCAGGGTATGAGAGTTATTCAATAGAGGTTTGAGAAGTGATGTTATAAGTGGAATTTACCAGATTCAGATGTATTCCAGGATGCTAACCAACTTGACGCAACCCACAGGAACTACACTCCCAAATATAGCCTCATCTACAAGTGTGTGTATATATACACACAGAGAGTCACAAAATCAGATATCATAATAGCACTGGCCATCAGACAGGGAACATGCACACCCCAGAACATGGAAATAATAAGAAAAATGTCTCAAGAGCCAGAATCAAATTACTACTACTGCTACTAATGCGACCACGTTCCCCTGATCCCAGCAAGGTACGAGGTAGCGCTCTCGGCCACCTTGGTCGTTATAATATTAATAATAAGTAGGTTGAACCCGTGAAATTCAATGGAATACTAAGTCCCTGGGTCGGTAAAGTAGCCTACATTTCTCTGCCACTTATAACTGTTGTGTGACAGCATTTGCTTCATGTAGTTTGCAGTGGCTAGATCATACTCCAGAAATTAACTTATAGACTAAAGTGTGTAGTAACTATTTGTAGAGAAATTTTAGTTCAATATCTCTTAAATGTAGTGATGTGTGAGTACCTCCTTAAATACAATATATATTGTCCTATGACTTGTCGGCACAAATTGTACTTTAAAACTGTCAAATGCTACGTACAGCTGGCCATGGCTAAATACAGGCTGGGGTGAATATACACCAACACGGTTTAAAGTCTGTCCTTGAGCTTTGTTAATTGTCATACTGAATGCAAGGCAAAAAGGAAACTGGCGTCTTTAAAAATTAAAAGGGAGAGTAGTATCGGATGTTGTTAAATCAATTCTAGGAATCAGAACTCTTTGTCCCACACCTAACCCTGTAATGATTTCAAGATCCAAACAACTGTCATGCATTTTTCGCACAATTAATCTTGTTACATTTAGAAGCCCCAGTGTAGCATTTAAGTTTCTTAATATCATTACAATCGCTCCAGGTTTTAAGTTAAGGACATTAGAAGGCAAGCCACTTAATTCTAAGCTGTTCTGAAACTCTATGGGTAATTGGAGAGTTTCATTTTCATCCTCAGCAATTAAGTTATTTACACTGATGTACGTTCAGCCGTTCCGGGTAGAAGATCTATAACTTTAGAATTTATTTGTTCGTTTTTAGGGTCAAGAATGGAAATTTTGGAGAAACTTATAGCATCTTCTGGTGACTGAAATTTATTCCCGTACATTTTAGAGACGATGTCTTGTTTGACCATGACAGAGGATGGTAAATCAATAACAGATTGCTCTGCCGATTCCTGATTCACGGAAGGGTAATCTCCATTAACAATTTTCAGCAAAACATCACCAATGTCTAATTCTTCTGGTCCTGCTCGCATAATTTTAAACAGAGGAAATATTTTAAATTCCGACCAAAGAGGAGAATATTTAATACAGTTCTGAATAACAGCTTGTTTGGAAGCATGCCGAACAACAGGCAAAACTTGTCTAAAATCTCCACTTAGTACAATAACTTTCCCTCCAAAAGAGATGGAATTACCCATGATGTCTTGCAAAAGTCTGCTAACGCACATCAGGACATGCACGTTAGCCATTGGTGCTTCATCACATATAATCAGTCTTGATGACCTGATATCATGTGCTCCTTTACTGTTCATTTTTAAAGATGAAACAGGAAGCTTCGTTTAATTTCAGTGGCCATTGGGTAATAGCATGGCAGCAATTCCAGTCCACGCCCGGGTATCACTTTGAAACCCAAATCAGTGCGCTTTTTCTATTAGACATTGGTACACGAATGTCTTGCCGGTACCGTCAGGACTATCTATGAAGTACGAATTAATTCGATTTGTATTGTTCTGTAGCATAGCGTTAATAATGTTATTTATGATGAATCTTTGTTCATCATTCGTTTTCTGAATAATTGAGTCATAATCAGCATCAGGAAGCATAGAAGATTCATTCCTTTCAGTACGTGGTAAGTCACTGATAACTGGCAACCCGAAAGTTGAAAGAGAAAAATCATGTAATTTTGTAATCTTACTGATATCCTGGTTGTAAAGATGTAAGTAATCATCCCACAATTCAACTGAATTTGATGGTTGTTGAAATATACAAATGAAGGAAAATAATTGACTCAATTGAAATGGAATTTGAAGAACTGACGCTTCTCGTAGACTACGATGCCATTTAGCATCGTCAATGTACGTTCCATTTCTGCTTCTTTGAATGAAGAACAGCACACATTGTTTACTGTCTTTACATCTTGAAAACAGGTGGCATCTAGCCTACTACGTGAAGTAACAGCAACCCAAGATAATATTTTTCTGATTTCACTGGGGAAACGTTAAACATTCTACCTATTACTTTTCCAGATTTTACGCTTTTTTTCCAGACGGGTTTGTTACTTTCC
The DNA here is from genome assembly GCA_946902985.2 of Meconema thalassinum. NCBI lineage: Eukaryota > Metazoa > Arthropoda > Insecta > Orthoptera > Tettigoniidae > Meconema > Meconema thalassinum. The sequence goes on along the minus strand of OX336388.2, from coordinate 2,091,874,575 downwards.
CAAACATAATGAACTGGCGTTTCTGGGTATATATAAGGACTTATTGTCACCGGATTCTTATTTAAATTAAACCATGCAATCAGTTCTGTGCTTTTCAACTCCGCTCGAAGTAGAGCTTCAGCGGCATTGTCATTACAAAAACATACACCTGCTGTTCTTCTTGTAAATGAACAGGAAAGCGAATTGCAGTATGAGATTGTTTGTACTTAGGATAGGAAAATATTCTATAGGCAGCTTCACTCGGTCTTAAATATCGGGTTTTCAGAAAGGTAGATACAATATTTCATCATGGTGAAGTAAACTATCTTTGGTTGATATATTTAGCCTATTTTCAATTTTGAAAAAATAGGCTTATGAGATCACCTTTTGTACGTGTGTGTGTGCGTGTGTGTGTGATTCGTGTTTGTTTCCCCCCCCCCTAATAATATCTAAATGGCTGGAGCGATTTCAATGAAACTCGGTAAGGTCATAGTACTATTCCGGGCGACCCCGACCGTGCCCTTCAAATTTTGTTACGGCTCACCAATCCAACATGGCGGCTGTGCGAAATATTTCAGCAGCATTCAATATCTCCGAAACTATTAGCGACATTACCCTGACACTTTGTGTGGTGATAAAGGAAACTACTATAAGTTCACTTATGTGACCTTTAAAAACCTGGTAACTATAAAACCAACATGGCGGCCAATCGAAGTTGCGACTTTTAAATAGACGTTTCTCGCGTTTTAACCAACCAAACGCTATGAAACATGGTACAGTATATGTTTATATAAATTGTAATGCACCGACATCTAACTTCGTTCAATTGTTTACATAACCACAAGATGGCGGATGTGCGAAATATTTCACCGGCATTCTATATCTCAGAAACTATTACCGGTATCTCCCTGAAATTTTGTACGGAGATAAAGGGCACTACTGGAAGTCCATCTATAAGACTTTCTAAAACCTGTTAACTATAAAACAAACATGGCGGCCAAGCGAATTTGAAAATTTTAAATAGTCCTTTCTCGCGATTTAATGTTCCAAACGCAATGAAATCTGGTACAGGAAATATTTATACACATTGTAATGCACTGGTATCTAATTTAGTTCAATTGTTTACATAACCTTAAGATGGCGGCTGTGCGAATTTTAAAATTAAGTGTTTATTTATTGTGATGTAGTCATGCGATCGAAGTGAAACTTTGAATAATGAACCTACGGAATAATTTTCCTTTAATAGTACATGACTCTATGGCCTATACATTTAACAATCCAACATGGCGACCACCGAAATATTTAGACGGCTCAGAATATCTACGAGTCTATTATAGCAATCATAATGAATTTTTTAATGTTCATAGGGGCTATGAACTTAAGTTCACCTATAAGACTTTAAATAACCTGGTGATCACAAATCCAACATGGTGGCGACGCAAAGTATAAATATTCACATGGACGTTTCTCGCAATTTAACCATCCGAGTGCAGTGAAACTAGGTACAGTAAATCCTTATACGAATGGTAATCCACTGGCATCTAATTTATTTCAATTGTTTCCATAACCTCAAGATCGCAGCTGTGCGAAATTTTAAAATCTCCTCGTTACTTCTTGTGTCCTAATTATGCGATTGAAGTTTGAATACTACACGTACACAATAATCTGCATGTAACAGTACATAACTCTAGGACCTACATATGTAAAATCCAACATGGTGACCATCCGAAATATTTAGTCGGTTCTCAATATCTACGAATCAATTACAGCAATCAAACTGAAATTGTGTATGTTGATAGTGGCAATTAACATAAGTAGGATATATGAAAATAGGCTGTATAGTTCTTCACGGAACTACTTGTTAAGATTGGCCCAATCATGTTCTTTGTAAACATATTTGAGGACATATTTTTAGCTTACTTTCGATTTTTTTTAAAATGAAAGTAGACTTATGAGATCAACACAGGGCAAAAATGTGTGTCTGTCTGTGTGTGTGTATGTGTGTATGTGTGATTCTGTGCGTGTGTGTGAGTGTGTGTACTCTGAATGTCTGCCCCCCCCCCCCTCCCTATCAATTCGAAAACGGTGAACGCGAGTTGAACGAAATTTGGAACAAAGGTAGCACTAGCCACCTCAGTGTCATGTTTTATATCGCCGCCATCTTGACGGAAACTTAATGGCGGCCACACAAATGTTCAAAGCTTAAATCAAATTACGACTAACCTAATCATCCGATCTCTACCAAATTTTGCAACAACATACCTTTATGGGGGGAGCATCCTTTGACGAAACTAATAGGTCATTAGCCAAATATTTTGCGGATGGCGGCCATATTTGTGTGAAAATCGAATCCCCCTATCAATTCGAACACAGTGAAATGGAATGGAACAAAATTTGGTACAGAGGTAGCACTAGCAAAGGGCACCTCAGTGTCGTGTTTTATATCACCGCCATCTTGACGGAAACGTAATCGCGGCCACCCAAATGTTAGAAGCTAAAATGTAATTACGACCAACCTAATAATCTAGTCTCTACCAAATTTTGCAACAACATATCTTTATGTGGGAAGCATATTCTGACCAAACTGCAAGATCATCAGCCCAATAGTTTGCAGATGGTGGCCAAGTATGTGTGCAAATCGATTCCCCCTATCAATTCAAACACGGTGAAACCGAATTGAACGAAATTTGGTACAGAGGTAGCACTATCAAAGGGCACCTCAGTGTCATGTTTTATATCGCCGCCATCTTGACGGAAACGGAATGACGGCCACCCAAATGTTAAACGCTTAAATCAAATTACGACTATCCTAATAATCTCTACCAGATTTTGCAACAACATGAGTTTTCGTGGAAAGCGTCTTATGACTGACTACAAGGTCATCAGCCCAATAGTTTGCAAATAGCGGCCATGTATGTGTGCAAATCCATTCCCCATCTCAATTCAAACACGGTGAAACCGAATTGAATGAAATGTTTTACAGAGGTAGCACTAGCAAAGGGCACCTCATATTCATGTTTAATATCCCAATAGCACGTTGTATTTCAACAAGCTACTACAACCAACATTCAATTATACTCCTTCAAAAGGACAAAGAGTTATAACTATACCCATGCATTTAGGAGAAAGTAGGCTATATGTTCTTTACTGAACATCTTGTTTTACTCTTAACACTTGCTCAAATTTCTACATTAATATGAGCATGAAAGTGCTATGAAAGGATTATAAGGCACTATGAAACGATTGTCAACTTTCACGTCATAAACTTGAACGCGTTTGATAATAGTTCTGCCATTGTCTCACCTTCGATAAATAAGATAGCCGTTCACATTATCGTATCCTTTGTTTCGGCAATGAAACCCTTTGGGAAGTGCTTTCTACACTTTCCGTCCACCATACAAATAGTTTTGGGATTGAGATTACCGCAAGGCCCATGCACCATATGAGACTTCACTAAATTCTATAATAATAATAATGTTATTGGTTTTACGTCCCTTTTAACTACACTGGCTTTTAGAGACGCCGGGGTGCCGGAATTTTGCCCCGAAGGGGATCTTTAACGTGCCAGTAAATCTACGGACACGGCTCCCTCACATTTCCGCACCCTCAAATGCCAGCTGACTGCGCCAGGATACGAACCTGCAACATTATATAAGGTAGTATCACTGGGATCGCCTATTTCCGCAGAAATCAGTTTGTCAATATCTGAGATGTCCCTGAGCTTCGAAGTTTCTTTTAGGCACAGCAACAAATGGACATGGGACAAACCTCTCTTTTGAAATTGAACACAATACGAAAGAGTTTGTACTTCACCAAATATTTGTGTTCGGTTTATTAAACGTAACAGTTCCTTCACTTTTGCCTGGAATACACGGACGGTGATATCGGGCCTATTGTTGGGTGTTTCATAAGACGGAATTGGTTAGCTTCGGAAAATTTTAAAACTTATAACTGCCCATAGGAAGGGTTTCTATCATTGTCGGTGTAGCTGGCGGATTGTAGAATTTTCGTATATGGGCGGAGTACTGTCATCTGTTGTAAGTTAATGGAACTATATCGGTGAGGTACAGCCATCTTTTGTCAGTTACTGGAACTGATTGCAGATATTGAGAGAATTTTCGTATATGTGCGAGGTACTGTCATCCGTTGTCTATTACTGGAACTATATTGGCGAGGTATGGCCATCTGTTGTCAGTTACTGGAACTAATTGCAGATATTGAAACGGCGTGTTGGGGACAACAGTTAGCTCTTTTGATTACAGACTGTAATGCAATGGTAAAACGGAAATAAAACGTATTGATGGGGAATGTAGAGATATGTATCTTTAATTTAAAGCAAACAGCATGAAAATCGGCCTGGTGGAAGTCGCTGGCGGATTGTAGACAGAATGCATAATTGTCGTAAGTTACATGGACGAATAGCATTATGTGCAAGTTAACTACATATAGGCCTACATATAGGTACCATTCATCAAAATCACATTTCATAACAAGTAGTTCCATGACGAACTAAAGAGCCTACTTTTCTTAAAATTTAAGATTCGTGCCAAACTAAATAGGACCTATGTAGATAAATGACGAAATCAGGTTGGTAATACTAACATTTCTAAGTTCTGCAGTTTGAAATACACCTAAAATAGTGTAGCCTAATAGAATAACTTACTGCAGTTGGCAGCCCTGGTGACTCTGAATATATTCTTAGTTTCATCTCTTAAGGGATAGAATGCACATACAAAATTTGGCTAATGTCAAATGGATAGTATGGACATTACATGCTGTTTGATATTGGATTTATCAGTGCGCGTAAAATCATGTTGGAAACAATGTCATGTATGTGTTGCTCAGAATTAATCTACCATCTATTTTAGTGCCAATTTTGGATAATATCCATTTGTTAGTATAGAAGTTACATATAATTAAAATTGAAACTATCAGAAAGCTTAGAATCATGTTGGCAGCACTGAGGTATATTAGGTACTCCAAATTAATCTAGAATGTCAGGTACTATACGTGTGCAAAGTTGAGAGCTGATGGCTTGTATACTTACTTTCTGATGTATTGATATTAGGATTGAACAAATAGAGAGAGCATTTATTAACAGTTGGCAGCCCTGCTGGTTCTTACAAATATGCATAGTCATAACTGTTATGGTACACAAAGGACTTACGAAATGTGGTTGAAATCCATTTTTAGTATAGAAGTTAAATGCATTTTAAAACAGGACCTATCAACAGGCTTACAATTGTGTTGGCAACACTGATGTATATAAGTTACACCAAACTTATGTAAAATGTCAGGTACTATACGTGTCCAAAGTTTACAGCTGTTGGCTTGCATACTTTCTGATATATTGATATTGGGGTTAAACATACAGAATGCATTAATTAACAGTTGCCAGCCCTGTTTGCTCTTAAGAATACGCATAGTCATATCTGTTATGGTACACATAGCACATACGAAATTTGGTTGAAATCCAAATGATAGTATAGAAGTTACATGTATTTAAAGTTGGACCTCTCAGCAGGCTTAGAATCATGTTGGTAGCACTGACGTATATATATGTTACTCCAAATTAATATAGAATGTCAGGTACTATGCATGTGCATAGTTTAATGCTGTCGGCTTGCATATTTTTGATATATTGGTACTATTTGGATAAAATAAATTGAGACCATTTATTAACAGTTGGCAGCCCTGGTGGCTCTTAATGATACGCTCCGGCTTATCTTTTTATGTACACATAGCACGTACGCAATTTGGTTGAATTCCAATTGATAGTGTAGAAGTTATATGCATTTAAAATTGGACCTATCAGCAGGCTTATCATCATTTAGGCAACACTGCCATATATGGCCTCTTGGAAATTAAACTGAATTATTATTATCTATACGGGTGCTAATTTTGAAATAGCTCCAATTCATAACTTCCAAGATATCCAACATGGAGCTCAAATTTCAATTGCGATTTTTCATCAGTTGGTACCACTGACATCATTTTCAAATACGGCGTTGAGATATTCAATACTCCTACCAAATTTTGTTTCGATTGCTGCAGCCGTTTAGGAGTTGATAGGGACACACACACACACACACACACACAGACAGACAGACAGACAGACAGACAGCAGACAGAAGGACAGGCAGACAGACACACATTTTATTGGATCGATCTCATAATTCTACTTATCCTCATTTTTGCAAAATATGAAAAGTGGGCTAAAACATATCCGAGGTAGGAATCGAACCCTGTCGACGATGCATAATGCAAATTTCCTGACTGTAACTATACCCCTCGGCCATCCTGACAATCATATATCGATGCAATATTCAGGTACCTAACCAGCATACACACTCAACCTGTAGTTTAAGTCCTTCAATACTTCGCTTATTTTATAATTCTATTTCAATGTACACACATCAAAAAAAGTTTTGCATCACCTCGGTTCCAAGAGTTCCGGAACCTTTAAATACAAAGGGAATAGAGATCAACACAAACAACATTTCAGCTCGTTTTATTGCTCATGAGACCCACACATTGCATGTTGTACCATCATACAGCTAGACTTTCAGCATTTGTGGTCCAGATTGCAGTACACACCACTACCTCTAATACCCAGTAGCACGTCCTCTTGCATTGATGCATGCCTGTATTCGTCGTGGCATACTATCCACAAGTTCATCAAGACACTGTTGGTCCAAATTGTCCCACTCCTCAACGACAATTCGGCGTAAATCTCTCAGAGTGGTTGGTGGGTCAAGACGTCCATAAACAGCCCTTTTCAACATATCCCAGGCATGTTCGATAGGGTTCATGTCTGGCGAACATGCTGGCCACTGTAGTCGAGCGATGTCGTTATCTTGAAGGAACGCATTCACAAGATGTGCACGATGAGGTCGAGAATTGTCGTCCATGAAGACAAATGCCTCTCCAATATTCTGCCGATATGGTTGCACTATGGGTCGGAGGATGTCATTCAGGTATCGTAAAGCCGTTTCGGAGCCTTCCATGACCACCAGTGGCGTACGTCGGCCCCACATAATGCCACCCCAAAACATCAGGGAACCACCACCTTGCTGCACTCGCTGGACAGTGTGTCTAAGACGTTCAGCCTGACCAGGGTGCCTCCAAACACGTCTCCGACGATTGTCTGGTTGAAGGCATATGCGACACTCATCGGTGAAGAGAACGTGATGCCAATTCCGTGGGGTCCATTCAGCATGTTGTTGGGCCCATCTGTACCGCGCTGCATGGTGTCGGGGTTGCAAAGCTGGACCTCGCCATGGACGTCGGGAGTGAAGTTGCGCATCATGCAGCCTATTGCGCACAGTTTGAGTTGAAACACGACGTCCTGTGGCTGAACGAAACGAATTATTCAACATGGTGGCATTGCTGTCAGGGTTCCTCCGAGCGGCAATCCGTAAGTAGCGGTCATCCACTACAGTAGTAGCCCTTGGGCGGCCTGAGCGAGGCCTGTCATCGACAGTTCCTGTATCTCTGTACCTCCTCCATGTCCGAACAACATCGCTTTGGTTCACTCTGAGACGCCTGGAAACTTCCCTTGTTGAGAGCCCTTCTTGACACAAAGTAACAATGCGGACGCGATCGAACTGCGGTATTGACCTTCTAGGCATGGTAGAACTACAGACAACATGAGCAGCGTACCTTCGTCCTGGTGGAATGACTGGAACTGATCGGCTGTCGTACCCCCTCCGTCTAATAGGCCCTGCTCATGCATGGTTGTTTACATCTTTGAGCAGTTTTAGTGACATCTATGAACAGTCAAAGGGACTGTATCTTGGATACAATATACACAGTCAACGTCTAGGGTGGATGTACCATTAATCGGCACTGTCCGAGTGATCGGCACTTTTGCGATTAAATGCCTATATCAAGGCTTTAACTGAATATGTTTGCCATCTGCTGGGATTTTCACAAACCTTAGGTACACATGATTCATTCAAACTCCAGTAGAGGCGCTTGTGTCGAAGGTGTTTTGCCACGTTGCCAGTTGAAGTGAAGTCGGGTGATGTCACTGTCGTTGCCTAACGTGATTGTTAAGGAGTAGGGCTTCAGTGTTTGTAACATCGGTGTGTTTTGCAATGCAAGTACCGTTGAACTTTGAATTATTATGTTGCGAAACTATGTTTTGCATGAGTCAGAACACATAGAACATGATTTTCATTATTTATATTATATTTTCGGTCAGTGCCGATTACTAGTTCAAAGAAAATCACAGCTGTACCGGTTATCGGCAGGTGTGCCGATAACTAGTGCAACTGAGGCTTCCAGGAAGTACACCTTTTCTTAATATATAACTCCCGCATCATAACCCTCCGTTTGAAATATCAAAAAGAAATACATTGAGAAAAGTTGAACTAGTAATCGGCATATACTTTCTTCACTCAGTTTCTATTTATAGCTTGATAAAAGAAATGCCGAACACTAGGACATTTGTGTGCCGATCATTCGATGTATTAGCTTGCCACGGTGGGTGAGTGGATAGCGTGTCGGTCTACTAACCCCAAGATTGCAGGTTCGCCCCTGACCGTGGTAAGTGATTTTTGAAAGGCGGCAAAAATACGATACGCATGTCATACGATGTTGGCATGTCAAAGAACCCATTTGAATTCAGTAGGCCGAGTTCATAATGGCAAAATTAATCTCGGGAGTTTCCGCCAGCACAATGTTCCTCATTTCTCTACTAGAAAGCGCTATTGTGTTCAAGGAGATTAGATATCTAACATCTAACCTCCTTGACTTTCATAGTCAAGGAACTACGAAATTCGACATGCAAGCTACCCTCTGGGTGTCAAATAGCAAAGCTTGCACCAGGCACCCGAGGCCATACGATATTATTATTATTATTATTATTATTATTATTATTATTATTATTATTATTCGATGTATTTAGAAAATCACGATTATAGTGAATTTGAAGGAGTCCTAACTAACACTCCAAATGAGATTTCCCATCCAAGTGAGTGTGTGAATACTTCATACTCATGAGGGACCATTGAAGAATTATCTGGACACATATCCGATTTAGATAGGGGACTGATTGAACAATCGGATAACATCAACAGAGATTTACCACTTCGAATGTCAAAGAAGTGCTTGCTTCCAGAGTTTAACTCTGTTAAAGGATGCATCGATCCCTCTGTAACAAATCGTGAAGAATCCAAGTGTCAAGCATCCACGTCAGAAAGTAGATTTATCCCTCTTTCTCGTATTTTTAATCATAGCAATGGGATAGTTTCATAATCTGCAACCAGTGCAACTCAAGTTTCTGGAGATACAATGAATCATAATTCTCAAGCGGACAATATGATAGACGATAGACCTACATGCTCAAATCAGGAGACAGCGTCGGATCAAACACTCGATAAGTGCAACACCAGGAATTTAAATGAGTTGGTTTCTAAACACCTGTCTACTTCACCTTCCACGTCTCAGGTAGTTACGCCTCCTTTTAAAAGCATACTTTTCTGGCCAAGAGATCAGCCAGTTCTAAAGAAGAGAAAGGAGAAGATACCAGCAGTAGCAACATCTGTACAATGGATGAGATACTATCAAAAGAAGATAATAATAATGTTATTGGTTTTACGTCCCTTTTAACTACACTGGCTTTTAGAGACGTCGGGGTGCCGGAATTTGGCCCGAAGGGGATCTTTAACGTGCCAGTAAATCTACTGACACGGCTCCCTCGCATTTGCGCACCCTCAAATGCCAGCTGACTGCGCCAGTATCAAAAGAAGTAAGATGAAAAAATTAAAAACAAACTGAACTAGAGGAACGTAGAAAGAAACGGGAGCAAGCAAATTCTAAAAAGGAAGAACAAGGAGAGGAAAAGAAAACTTTGCCTAAAACAACCACTCGTAATAAAAAAAGGTTCAGGAAGCAAACGAGAAGGGAGCTGTACATCAAAATACGTTCAGAAGAGAAGGAGTAGGGAAAAACCTTTGGATGTTGCAGAGGATTCATGGTATTGCGAAATATGTGAAGAAGACAAAAAATTACCTATGATACAGTGCGTACAGTGCAAAACATGGTTTCATGAAGAGTGCTGCAGTATGAATAATAAAAGGGCTCCCATGACATTCACATGCCACAGTTGTGTAAATGAATAAACCTTTCAGTGTCAGTGATTCTTATGGACGAAATGTACGCATAATTATAATATTATGACAATGGTGAACATTGTTTTGATAGGTTTACTGTGCTTAAGACCACAAATCTGTGTTGTAATGAAATGTGTCCTTGTGCGTGTTATTTAATGATGCTTCAATAGTAATATACTGTTTCAATTTTTAGGGTGACATTTTGTATTATTAAGGTAGAAATAAAATCTGTCTTGACTTAACAGCATTTTAGTTGCCACTGCCGATTAATGGTATACTTGAGTGTCGATAACCGGGCCTCAGCTTTTCTTGCGCTGCCGATCATTGGTACACAGGGTGCACCTCGTAAATTAAATTACTTTGAAATTAACGGATTGTACTTGCAAGCACTTGAATATATCCTTTCGAACACAAAGATATGTATGTGCCATATCAACGTAAGTTGCAACCAGTATTGTAGATATTAAAGACTTTACACATGATGATGTAACGCGGTTCGTCTTAAGGTGCCGATTAATGGTACACTTACCCTATATGCCGGAGATCTGGGAACCGAGGTGATGCAAAACTTTTTTTGATGTGTGTATATTGTAAAAACATAATTCGGCGGCTTCGGTGGTGTAGTCGGTAGCATGCTGAGCTTCTATGCCCAAGATAGCGGGTTCAAACCCGGCCGAAGCCGTCGGATTTTTAAGAGCATTAAAAATCCCTCAGTATGCCTTCCTTCGGAGGGGAAGTAAAGCCGGCGGTCCCATGTCATAGATTTATGGCATGTTAAAGAACCTTCCACTAATTGCACCTGTGTGAAGCTAAATTGGATAGGTTAGGAATGTAAACAACGCTCTTAGGTTCCTGCGTTCGTTGCCAAGAGCCGACTGCGGTGGCGTCTAGTAGCTAAGTTCTGAATTTGGCCTAGTAGTAGTTGACGGTGGCACTTGGCGGCAAAAGTAGGAACTATTTGAAAAATTCTAAGTTGCAGTACTTAAATCAAAAAACGGATAACACACACTAATACAGTCATCACAATTAACACCGGTTATCAGACAGATTCTACACACACCCAAAGTACACGGGGCTACATGACCGCGTTGTCGCAGCCCCTAAACTTAAGAACCAACCAACCAAAAACATAATTAACAATATTGGAGACCCTTTTTAATTCTCATAAACAAAGATCTCAGTTAGACGCGGCCGGAAGCGCCATTTGCCTTGTTCAAAAAGGCCATCGTGCGCATGCGCGGGAGTGGCAAATATTTAAGATTTCTTTAATCATTTAAAAATATGCATACGCCCAGTTTCCAAACAATAAAGGTATACAACTTTTACTTCAGACACGAACCGTAATTTTAAATCAGAGTAGAAGAATAATTATTGGATTATAGCTTTTTATTCCCCAGAAAAGTACGCCAAATTTTCAGGAAACTATAATATTGCATTGAAATTCCCCATCTATGCTTGCGTAAAAAGCAGGAATATAAATCTTACTGTATTGATAAAATTTGAAGAAGAATTTGTGTTCTGTATTCTGCATTCTACCTGCACAATACTGTCTATATGATACTGCAGAGTATCCTATTAATGAGTATGCATCTGGGATCTACAAATGTGAAATGTTGATGATTGTCAGTTCAGCCAATCAGCTGTTACTAATACTGTGATCAATACCAATCAATAACACATTAAACCGCATCCCAGGGTTGAACTCAAGTTCATCGATTCATGATGCCTTTAACGAACATGTCTAACACAATTTTGTGAGTCCAAATTAGCAGCGTCACGCTGTAACTTTCAGAGAATTATATTATAAGCTAGTCTGCTTAGAAGTCTGTGTATCTGGATACTCAAACTTTGAGGAAACGTAAAAGTTGAGTTGAAGTTGCAAATACCCTCAAGGCTTAAGAAAAGATATACCCACACTTTTAAAGCAGAGATGTTAATACTAGAGTGCGCAAGATTCATCCAATATATCTGAACAGACAGAATCTCATACTCATTTATCAGATGAAGGACGGGTCCGTAACAAAGGTACATATCTTTTTCTAAGGCACACATCATACTATCGGAATTGTCACATGGTGTGTTCCAGTATTGAAAATAAAGCTATTTTGTGCACATTTTCAGGCTTTTTTTGTGGCCTTTCCTGTATTTCAACACACAATTCATTAACTTTTTTTTTTGCGAATTGACCACTTCGGATCACGCTACAATTTCATTTTTTCTTTGCCTGAAGTTTCCTCTTCCTCCAGTACTCCTTCATATGGGCGCTATGCTGTTTCTTCTGCTCATCTGTCCAGGCTCTTCCCTTCTTTGTGGTTCTTGTGACGTGAAACCCTTCCAAATTTTGAATTATGTACCGAAATGTTTCCCTGTTTGACATCTGAACTTCCTGGATGTTGGAATTTTCGAGATCTTTTCGAACTTCCTTAATCCATGTCGTTGTTGTCTTCTTGTTCCACAGGTAGTCGAATAACTGTTTGGTTAGTCTAGTTTTGTCCATTCTGTACAAGTGTCCGAGAAACGATAACCTCCTCTTCTTCATGGTCTCTGAGATTCTCTCCACATTTTTATAGACTTCATTGTTGCTTCGAAGTTTTATTGAAAATAAAAATAAATAATTGACTCATCTCCACACTTATGACTTCTTCATGCTTTATGACAACAATGAATTACACATTTCATTATATCTTTCCACCCTGTTACATTGATTCATCAACAGCACTTTCTCCATTCTCTGGGAAAATGTCACATACATGTAGAGCTTTTGCTCCTTTCAATGAAAGAAGATGAAGTCCACACTCATCGAAGACCCAATTCTTGCTCATCCTAATTTTCTCCGCAAATTTCGAAATATCTTTAGCAAATTTTATATTAACAACATGGGAAATATATTTCAGAAAATCATGTATGAGTATTAACAATACTGCAAATATTATGTAAGAAATAAATGTGTTAACAGCCTTGGAATTATATTTTACCAAGTTAAGTATTAATTGTTTTAGAAATATATTGATCCAGAATATGTACAGTATTTATTGCTTGGGATATATATTTTATCAAGTAATATGATAATAGCAAGTAGTGTATAAATAGCTTTAGGAATACCAGAATTGGAATTTCAAGACCTTTCGCCAATAAGAATTAATCTGTCCCCTATTAGTTGAAGGGTCAGACCACCGGCATACAAAGGCAAAGGTCACAATTCTGAGCCTACGTAGGTTAGGTATTTTTATACTCTACCTGCAATCTAAATGACTCGTAGTTTCTGTACAGTACGTGACCTAATAGCTCAAAGATTCCATTCGTCTGGGAATAGGTTTTAGTATATTATGGAGATGGCCCTTAGCATTTACACCAGTAGGTTAATGTTAGGAAAAAAACGTAAAACGTTTTTACGAAACTTCTTGTTTTAAATAACTTTGTTCATAGTTAATTAATTCCATTGTGTTTCTAACGTGAAATATGAGTCATGTCATTCTGGTTGTTTCTCGAGCACGAGGTAAGTGAGAATGACGATGGAGTACTTACGTAAGCTATATCTATCTCCTACGAACTGCGCAAAGAGCAAATGGCTCAAGTGGTTAGGTTACAAGACAACTTCTTCAGAAAGTTTGGGATGCCTCAAGGTAGGAAACTTTCATCTTCCTAAAACATAGCAAAACTTTCTTTACGGAAATAAAACAAATACTTGAAAACAAAACACAGTGTGTATTGTCTTAGGGGACACACTAACTTGTCTTCCAACATTTCAATATCTTGGTATACGATTAGCTCGTAAATATACGGCATACAAACAACAAACTCCAATTGGAATCAAGTTACATTGAAATGTTCTTCCGTCCGTCCTATCATGTAGGCTAATGCACAATAGAGCCACATATAAATAGAAGTTAGAGAACTAAAAATTGCCTAACCAAAGTAAGACTCGTACCTACGACCTTCTCTGAACATTAAGCTATTAGGGGACACGTAATATGTCACTTGCCAAAGATACACCCATGACCCTCGAAGATCCATTAATGCTCATTTTTCAATGATGCTTCTATTGCGAAGTGAGAATAAATGTGAACCCCAATAACTCAGTATTCAGAGCATGACGTACAAAGTCTGAGGTCGCGGGTTCCAATGTTAATTGTCTAAGGAAGGACGGAAGAAAAGAACGAAAGAAAGACAAACGGCAGGTCAGAAGGAAAGAAGGACGGAAGGTAAGAAGGAAGTTGGAAGGCAAAAAAGAAGGAAGGGAGGTAGGAAGGAACTAAAGAAGGAAGGTGAAAGGAAGGAACATGGAAATATGGGTGAAAGAGAAGAAATAAAGACGGACGGTTGGTAAGTAAGAAGGAAATAAGAACGGAAGGAAAGAAAGAAGAAAGGAAGTTGGAAGGGACGAACCAAGGAAGGAAGAAAGGACGGAAGAAAGGTGGAAGGATGGATGAAGGGAATATCAAAGGATGGAAAGAATTCGGAAAGAAGGACGGAATGAAGGAGAAATAAAGTATCACCTACTTCTCAGAGGTGAGATAACCTGCGTACAAATCCCGAAGTTGCGGGTTTCAGTTCCTCATTATCAGACATTTTTATTCCCGAAATTCCTTCTACATGGTTTGCACCATCTGTGCATTACCTGACACAATAAAGTAAAGCCAACAATCCTCCATCATTAAGGTCGTAACCATCCGATTCTCCAATACCTCAGAAATCATAACTTAGTAATATTATGACATTTAATATACTCGTATATTTTACTGATGCAACCATTCATGTTCATGATTAATTCTCCGAGTTTAATCAGTCTAATCATTCCAAAGACTTCCTTTGCTTGACTGAGTTCATGGACACTTAAGTGGTTTATTTTTATTCATTTGCATCACACGATTCAATCATTTGAGATGAACGCAAAATAAATCCAACATAAAACTACTTCAATATAATATCTTCTGACTGTTAAATTTGTGCCACATATTTTTTAATGTAATCTCATTCATTACTTTTATGCACATCCTAACCCTGTGTTTTAAAACTCTCCTATCAATGGAAATGGTGGTAATCGTCTCCTGAAAGACGCAGTTAGGATGTTTTGGAAATAAATCATATATTGGCATACGCTTTGAGTGACATTTAAGAACATTGAAATGGTTTAAACCCAACAATCACAAACTGATGCTCTACATACATCTTGAAAGTTATCCATGGCCTTGATTTATCACTATGAAGCACAATAAGTTACAAACACTATTCCTCTACCACCGCGTAATACAGTATGACGTGATGTCCAGAGAGCCAGCGAATTGGTCATCATGGATATAGGACATATTGGAAATAAATACACTTCGAAGTTACGTCACTTTGCAAATAAACTTAGATTTTAGATCTCTGTTAATATGGGATATAAGACGTATTGCAACTTCAAACCTTTGCTATAAGTCAAGGGAACCTATAAACTTGCTTATGGAAGAAAAAAAACGGAAAAACCGTCAATTATGGAATTACGTCAATGTATAAAATACGTAGACATTAGCCTTTATGAAGATGGCAGAGCTATTATCCGTGCTGACTGAATATTAATCTATCATTATAAATATGTTATAAATCTATAAACCTTGATTTAAACAACATCCTATATACGTTCCCTTCGTACAGTACAATATGTTTAATTCAAAGCTAATTGATTTTATTATGTTCGTATTATTCCCTTTTTTGTCCATTCAATTATTTTATACTAGCATTACCCGTCGCGGCTTCGCCTGCGAATATTCTAGTTGTAAAGGGTAGCCTACACTTAGCAAAATCTCCATCATGAATGCTATGACTGATTTATCCTTGGTGTCAATAATCAGACTTTATCAATTCAGCTGCTGGTACAGTGGTTAGGGGTTTGTCATTCCTTCATTGGTATATCAGAGCGAAGTTAGTTTTCTGGGAATATCACAGACACTGTTAATTTAAGGGCTTTTAAATGTGGTTTTTGGAGACCCTTTATAGTCTGGTGAAAAAGACCTTTCGTACCACACTCATTTGTCATTCCTTCAAATGTATATCAGAGCGAAGTTAGTTTTCTGGGAATATCAGAGACACTGTTAATTTAAGGGCCTTTAAATGTGGTTTTCGGAGACCCTTTATAGTCGGGTGAAAAAGACCTTTCGTACCACAATCACATGTGAAAATTGCGTGAGAAATTTCTAGAGTACCCATTGGCCCCCTTAAGCGCATTATACTGTATGTATTGATGAATTTTACAGCTTAATATGGTTCAGTGATAACCTTATAACCATTGTGAAAGTTTCACAGTAATGTAATAATTGGAATTGCATTGCGTCTTACAGAAATAGATGGACCTGTGAGATTCTGTTACCATGGTTACCGTGTTGCATTCTTTCATTATTTCATTGTAAATATACATGTTTTAAGGTGTTTATTTAATTGTGAGGCATTTAAAGAGTAATTGAGTGCGTTTTGCTCACGCATTGGGTTATGCTGAACCTGTAGGTACCCCATATGTGTAGGTTGGTGTTATTTTCGGTACAAAACTGGAATGGGATCTTAGCAGAATAATATAGGGAGGGATTAATGACTTTGTGAAGGGATATCCATTTTCTTTTTGGTTCTTTGTTGATATAGTTTTCTAAGATTTTCTCACGCTGAAGAAGTTATCAATGTAATAATTAAACACTTACGTATATTTTAATTAGTAAACTACCTCTCGTGTTTGACAAGGCGGATCTTATAATTATAAAATGCGTCACTTTGGAAATAACCTCTTCATTTGTTTTCACCTGATAAAATGTATGTATAATAATTAATCGTTTTATGCTCAATAGTGATCTACTAACCTGTTTGACAACATTGGCCTTGTTGCTACTATCATGAAGAGGTTTATAGAACCGAGTACACTAGTTAATATCGTTAACACTGCAGTTAAACCCATTCTTGTAATAGATACAAATAACCATGAACGAAGTAAATGCTTTAATTAGTAGTGTATTAGTGAAGCCTATGTTGTCAAGTGTTAAGTATTGGTCCGGATTTCATTGTTTAATCTGAGTTAAACCTCCGGCTTGTGGCTAACATATATACTCTTAGCGCCGAACGTGTAAAGGCAACAGTGCCTGGGACTCTGGAAAGCTTCCAACTTTATATGTTTTAAATTGTACAGGGTGTGTCTCTTTGCTTTGAAATGTTCTACGTGTTTCCTTTTATCTCCGCTAAAATAGAGCTACACTGTTGAAAAATAGAACAGAATTAGAATGGAAAAACAAAGTAAAACAGTGCTCGGATTTAAGGTGGAGGACTGCAATGCTTAGCGTTTGAAGTTAAACCAATATTGTGTCAGCACTAAAGAGGAGATTCCCAAGTCTTTGAGAGGAATAGTTTACGAATGTGAACCATGTTTGTCATAATAATTCCTAATAAAACACACATTAAAGATGCTTCAACACCTTCTGTTATCCAGGAACACATTGTGACGCTCCTACCCAATAGTGAAGGATTCAATTACCGGCTTAGCCGAGAAGTTTTGGTGGCGGGTGTAAATTTAAGAGACAAAATATCTAGGTCATCTGCTGCCCCTAATGATACGGTGATTATTTTTAGCCTACTTTCGATTTTCGCAAAAAAATGAAGGTAGAATTATGAGATCTACACAGGGCCAAAAATTGATTGTCTGTGTGTGTGTATGTGAGTGTGTGAGTGTGTGAGTACTCTGAATGTCTGCCCCCCCCCCCCTATCAATTCGAACAGGGATAAACCGAATTGAACGAAATTTGGTACAGAGGTAGATCTAGCAAAGGGCACCTCAGTGTCATGTTTTATATCGCCGCCATCTTGACGGAAACGTAATGGTGAGCACCCAAATGTAAAAAGCTTAAATCAAATTACGACCAACCTAATCATACGATCTCTACCAAATTTTGAAACAACATATATATATATATATGGCGAGCGTCTTTTGACTAAACGACAAGGTCATCAGCCCAATAGTTTGTAGATGGCAGCAATGCGTGTGAGCAAATCGATTCCCCCTATCAATTCAGACATGGTGAAACCAAATGGAATAAAATTGTTTACAGAGGTAGCACTAGCAAAGGGCACCTCATATTCATGTTTAATATCCGTAGAGCACGTTGTATTTTAACAATCTACTACAACCAACTTGGCCTGTTTGCCATCTCTTGATGAACACAGTACATTTGCATTTGTCAGTTGGCACAGGCTAGAGTAAAAGGTGGCTTTTCACCGATGTCTCAGTCTCACTCATGGCTGTGATTATATGGAAGCTACTGAGGTATGGGTGGTGCTTAGTAATGGCATTCAGGGCACAGTCAGTGCCTGTGAATGCTGTGAAAGGTTCTACTCATAGGGTTAGGACTACTGTTCTGACTCAGTGAGGAAAGCAATGGCAAACTACCTCACTCCTCTTATTGCCTAGAACGCCTCAATATAGCGCTGCCTTGAAGTTTTGTGGTTATCTACTCACATAACGTACCGGCGGTGCTTTTTGAGGATCCAACCAGCCTTCGGGCTGATTACCTAACAGACAGACTACAACCAACATTCAATTATACTCTTTGAAAAGGACAAAGGGCGCCTCCGTAGCGTAGCGGTCAGCATGGTTAGCTGCCGCCACGGAGGTCCTGGGTTCGATTCCAGGCTCCGTCACGAAATTTGAAAAGTGGTATGAGGACTGTAATGGGGTCTACTCAGCCTCGGGTGTTCCAAATGAGTAGAGGGGGTTCGATTCCCACCTCAGCCATCCTCGAAGTGGTTTTCCGTGGTTTCCCACTTCGTCTTCGGGCAAATGCCGGGATGGTACTGCCCCCGTAATTGAATTATATAGAGACCACGGTGGCTATATGGGAAATTATAAAGAAAGTTATGGCTGTCATAGTTATGACGTGGGTGAGTCATGACGTAAGCACGGATGACGCAGACGTTATGCCAGCAGGCTACTTGAGCTGAGATTCTCAGTGACGTCAGCATTTATTCGAGAAAGTTCCGAGATGTACGACGCAGTCGCAGGAAACGTGGAATTCTGCTGAGGAAGAAATTATGCTATTGGAGGGGAGGCTCGAACCAATGAACGATAGTCTAAAGGAAGACGGAGATTGCTGAAACTATGGTATTTGTATTACTTTTTGGAATGCAGAATTGTGGAAATCCATTTGCAGTAGAGGCATTGTTCTGGAATTTTGGTGAAATTTATTTTCAGTTTTTGAATTTTGAAAATCCGTCATGTATTGACGAAGTTGGAACTTCTAGCGATGACGCAGTAACACGCTATGGAAGGGATGGATACGCCCCTCATGAAGTTTATAAAAGGCCTTGCGCAGAAGAGAGGAGCCTCTATCGTCTCATTCTCTATCGTCTCATTATCTATCGTCTGATAGCTCAATCGTCAGATCTCAAATAGTCATTTCGGTGAAACGTCGCGTGAGATTAATAGAAAGAGTCGTCTTTATAATGCGTGGTGAAGCCACTGCATTAAACGAGAGTCGAGCATACAAGCAGTGCAAGTTTACTGTGAGTAAATCTAGGTGAAGTTGAAACGCACATTATAACGCGTCTACAAGATTAGCTGTGAACAGTTAGCGGTCGCCTATAAGCTAATTCTATTGTGCAGTGCTACAGTAAGCAGTGTAGAAAAGTTGAACAATTTCGAGGAATTATTTTGGAAGATATTGGCAATTTTAGACGACTGACAAAAGTGATTTTCTCGCCACCTGAGAAGCACTTTGTATCGCCAGAATCTACACCACGGCTGACACGGCTAGTGAAATAGGGAGACTTCAGATTGCTTTTGTGACACAACGCTACAGTATTATGGAGCAGTTTAATATGGCAGTTTGTTCTTCTATTACCATAACCGAAGAGAAGATGGAAGGCTAAAGGACTTTAATGCAATTGGGACATATACTGCTCAAAAAAATTAAAGCACCACTTTTTTCAAAGGCCACCAAATTTTGAAATGTTGACCTACAAGCTCGAAATCTCAGTATGACGTTTGTCCTGACGCCTACCAAGCATATGCTTCAGCACAACTCCCCAACTTGAGTAGTTTCGGGGTAGCACCCCGATAACCAGCCCATTTTCGAAAACCGCAAATTGAAGTTTGCGAAAAACGCTGCAGGACTTGTCGCAGGTTGCCAAAGCAGTCGAAAATGAATGAGTCTTGCTCTTAAAGGTTCCACAAACACGTAGAAATCGTTACATTTGACGTTTGGGCATTTTCAACCCCCTTCATCATCCCCTGAACATGGACTACCATTGGGGGCGTCTGAGAAGGTACCGGGTGTGTTTAACCATCTGAAAACCTGCACACCGTCCTCAGTTGCTGATTGCAGTAAGTTCTTAAGGCCTCCGGCAATGTCCACACCCCCTAACACCCTCAACTGGCATGGGACCAAACCACCCCCTCTCGATTCACCCCTAAGGAAGGTTTTAATCGAGATGTTTATCAGTGCTGTGAATGCGGAGGTCTTCCCCTACCGTTTCAAAAAAGGAGCTGTGCCTTTGTCACCACCCCTTCCCCTGCAACCCCCGTTTGTATGATTTTTCGAATCAAGCCCTTTTTAAGGGCTGAAACGAGGTCTTAATCGCTGAAAGGGCTGTAAAGGTCCTTAGAAGTAGTGGTGACACGAAATCAACCCCTTCCGATCGATGATTGACATTCCATCCCCGAAATTCGAAATTGTTGCACCCCCAACCCTCCCTGTCTGGACGCGTAACGCGTCATGGCAGAGTTTTCAGAGTTGGATGGAAATGAAGCTTATGGCCTGACATGGAGCCCAAAACAGCAGGTTGGATCGAAATTCATCGGTAGGTAGGGAAACGGGACCAAAATGTTTCAAAAAAGTTAACAGCCTCTAGTAAATACACCAATGCATAGGCAACCCACATCACGTCATTTTTCTCTCATTGCCAAACTTTGTAACCTATTGCCGATTATAGGCAACCCACACGCACGGACGTGATGTGGGTTGCCTATGCAGGGCGTACTTACTGTAGGCTGTACACTTTTTTGAAAAATTTAGGTCCCGTTTCCCAACCTACCGATGAATTTCTATCCATCCTGCTGCTTTGGGCTCCATTGCAGGCCATAAGCTTCATTTCCATCCAACTCTGAAAACTCTGCCATGACGCGTTACGCGTCCAGACAGGGAGGGTTGGGGGTGCAAAAATTTCGAATTTGGGGGACGGAATGTCAATCATCGATCGGAAGGGGTTGATTTCGTGTCACCACTACTTATAAGGACCTTTGCAGCCCTTTCAGCGATTAAGATCTCGTTTCAGCCCTTAAAATGGGCCTGATTCGAAAAATCATACAAACGGGTGTTGCAGGGGAAGGGGTGGTGACAAAGGCACAGCTCCTTTTTTGAAACGGTAGGGGAAGACCCCCGCATTCACAGCACTGATAAACATCTCGATTAAAACCTTCCTTAGGGGTGAATCGAGAGGGGGTGGTTTGGTCCCATGCCAGTTGAGGGTGTTAGGGGGTGTGGACATTGCCGGAGGCCTTAAGAACTTACTGCAATCAGCAACTGAGGACGGTGTGTAGGTTTTCAGATGGTTAAACACACCCGGTACCTTCTCAGACGCCCCCAATGGTAGTCCATGTTTAGGGGATGATGAAGGGGGTTGAAAATGCCCAAACGTCAAATGTAACGATTTCTACGTGTTTGTGGAACCTTTAAGAGTAAGACTCATTCATTTTTGACTGCTTGGGCAACCTGCGACAAGTCCTGCAGCGTTTTTCGCAAACTTCAATTTGCGGTTTTCGAAAATGGGCTGGTTTTCGGGGTGCTACCCCGAAACTACTCAAGTTGGGGAGTTGTGCTGAAGCATATGCTTGGTAGGCGTCAGGATAAACGTCGTACTGAGATTTCGAGCTTGTAGGTCAACTTTTCACAATTTGGTGGCCTTTGAAAAAAGTGGTGCTTTAATTTTTTTGAGCAGTATATTTCAACGGAGTAAGATAGCAGCATGGAACTTCGCTAATTGCTATTCCACACAAGCGAACATGTGGTGAATAACCATCTACACCCATGTTTCGTGGTTCAACGCTGAATACTATCGAACAGCAATGGAAATGATTTCATACTCACTGAATATAAATATTTCTTCGGAAATTACTACAAAAACTTCATGGCGATTTTCTACTGGAACTTCAGGGATTTTTCAAGAGAGGTCAGGGTTGTCCCGACTCACAAAGAAGATTATTGCCGGGAGGATGTCGTTCGTCTTCACGGAGCAGTGCAATTTCCGGAGGAGGAAGCAGTTCGATTCTCCGAGGGTGCTGTTTCTTATTTCGAGGATGGAGCTCAGCTTTAACTTGGTGAAATGGATCCATCAGGCAGTCTTCTTTGGGGAATTTTCCTCTGGAACGTCAATCGGCAGATAAGGTAGTCGTGAACGTTTATTGTTGTATTTGAGTTTTGTAGTGACATTTGAGCAACCATTTTCCCATATTTTTGTCCTCATGTATTTTGCCCTATATTCTTGTTTGAGATTCTTATTCTCAGTACACCTTGATGAGTTATGCTCTTTTTCGACGATTTATTAAGACATTGTTATGTCATGGGCATAGTTAAATGATTTTGGATCAGTTGAGACTGATATTTAGATTTTTCAGTAATTTGCTTTTTTTTGTAGTCTCGATTTGACTGTAAGTTAATGATTTTTATGGCAGATTTAAATTCAGGCAGCGTGTCACTTTATTAAAGTAATTCTACCCCAGTTTAATTACTTTGACCAATTTTCTGTCATCATCAAGAAGGAAGAACATTTAAATGATTTTAGAGCGTTAAAATCCATTACGTTGTCGACGATCTTGGAAATACTAGTCGTTATTTGAATTGATTGCAACACAGACATTTATCGTCAGTTATGAACGATCATTGCATCATAGACCATTTTGTGAAAGATGAACTTTAATTATGAATTATTGAATGCATTAAAGTCAGGAACTTTTGTTAGGAGTTTTTTCTCATTTAGAGATTTATATAATGATGTTTGCATTCCCAGTCTAATTGGATTCTATTCGACTATTTTGTAGTTTAGTCGCACTTTGTTTGATGATAGTATTTTTATACTACAATTCTTTGAAGATGTTAATCTTAAATTTTGATAGACCAGACAGGCGTATATAAGCGTATTCACTATTAAATTTGTTTGAGATTGGCAAATTTTTACTTAATTTCGATTCATGAATGAAATCCACGAAGGTTAAATGACAACAGTTTTGAAACAATTAATGATTATAAGAATTTTTAAGTGGAACTATGAATGTATAATCGCTAGTGCAGCGGACGTGTTGAAAGTCGCTGATGTATAATGCCCTTGAATAATTGAAGGAGGTTCCCACAGTAATTAATGATAAAGAATTTGTTAGTGGAGGTTTTTGTAAGTTCTGTGGAAGATTTTGATGCCATATATGTTAATATATGATGAATTTTGGGCCTAATTTTAATGCAGTTTTGTGCATTATTTTGTAAGCGAAGTATTTTCCGCTGGAGTGTATTGTCATAGTTCGTTGAAAATTAATCAAGTGAATTTACTGTTATAATTAACAAGAGTTTTGAAAGAATTTGAGATAAGATTTTGAATGAAGATTACCGTCACAAATAATTATAATAATTATTACAACCTTTATTAAACCAGATTGTGACATTAACATGTATAACTAACCTTCATTGGTCGATTATATTAACACGATTATGAAATTACCAACCGGATGAACATGTGGTTAAATGTATTTCTTAAATTAATAATTTGAATAATTTAAATGTTAATATTGTAAATAATAATGTATATATCTTTGACAATAATGTGGAACGAAAGTAATGTTAAAGGCGTGTTTAAAATTTTTGTAATTATCTTCGACAATATTATAAACAATTTCTAATTGTTATAAATAATTTATGTGATTTTGTTATAAATATTTAAGAGTGTGTTTTATACTCTAAACTATGCTTATTAAACATTTGGATGATAACTTAACAAGTTTAGGGATTGTCAGAATAATCCAGTGGTATGTGAGTTGAGCATTTGAAAGATTTGCGTCAATATATATGAGTTGTCTTGCAGACATTTAAAGCTTTGAGAGGGAGCTGAATTCTTACGCAGTGTGGCGTGACAAGTGAGCCCCCATTTGACGGGTGTGCGTCAGGTTGAAGGCTAGATCGCAGCTGGTTAGACAACTGGTTATCAGCGGGCGAGGTCGTTCACATTGAGGCCTTGCGCCTATAAATACCAGTGTTATGTTTATTAAAAGAAACCAAATGCTCTATATATATGTGTCTCATCCTGACTTCCTTATCCAATCCAAATGTGTTTTGAATGTTACGTTATTTTGAGCTCGTGGGAGCTAACATATTGTTTGATAACTTTGCAAGTCCTTTTGGAGGACATAGTCAGATTGACATGGGCTACTGATAGCCACATTTATTTTGTTGTGTTGTTAAAATCATACCCTTTATTTGAAATAAAAGCTTTTGTACAGTTCAAAGTTCTCGTCTTCGTTCTGGTTCATTTTTAAATGTCATGGTGAAGGTTATTGTGGGAGCATACTTTAGAGATCCTGTTGTCAACCCAATCCCCGAGATAATTTTTAAGAGGTAAGTAAAGGTAAGTATGAAACCCCGTCTATTTTGGTGTGTTCCACAATAATTTTCTTGGTAACTTCTGTGTTCAAACCTCGGTAGTATCTGTCAGTGCCATTTTCATTGATGTAGCTGAGCCGGCGCGGTTGATTATTGGCAATCTGATTGAGGGGGCGGATATCTGACAGCCTACTATCCGGGTAAACGGGGACAGTACATTCTTAAAGGCCACGGCTGCCTCCTTCCCTCTTCCTTGCCTATCCATCCTGACCATCCATTACCTTTCCTCATGAGGCCCCTGTTCGCTTTGCAGGTGAGGCCGCCTGGGCGAGGTGCCAATCCCACCTCACCAGTTGTATCCCTTCCGATTCGATGTTCCCAGCTCTAGGACACTGCCCGTAGAGGCGGTAGTGGTGAGTTCCCTCGCTGAGTCCGTGGGTTCCACCAACCTGGAGGGTAAACGACTAAGAAAAGAGGAAGAAGATGAAAAGGACAAAGAGTTATATCAATACCCATGCATTTAGGAGAAAGTAGGCTATATGTTCTTTACAGAACATCTTGTTTTATTTAGCGTATGGATTTTAGTGCAGGGCTGGCCAGAGGCTGTAGCTGCTTCAATGAGGATGCCCATGGGGTGAGCGATAAGACCATTTAATTTCAAGTATTTCCAACTTTCGCTACAAGATGTCACTGACACCTGGTGGTGAACGTTGGAAATTTGATATAGCGTTTCAACGAACTCTAACCAGCAAATTTAGTTCACAGTTTAATTAGTGGAAGGTTCTTTTACATGCCATAAATCGATGACATGGGACCGCCGGCTTTACTTTCCCTCCGAAGGAAGACATACTGAAGAATTTTAACGCTCTTAAAAAATCCGACGACTTTGGCCGGGTTTGAACCCGCAATCTTTGGCATTGAAGCTCAGCATGCTATAACTGCCTCAGAACTAATTGACCCTTGTGGACATCTAGTAGGAAGCTGAAGAGAGAGTATGCTTCTCTCAGCCTGCTGTGTGCTGTCCACTACGTCACCCGTCAGTCGTCAGAAGTACACTCAACGCAGCAACTGTCACTCACTCACTCACACGATAACAACCATTATTTATTTCACTCGTTACAAACGGTATTAGGTGATTAGAATAATTAAATGACACTAATACGTGTAATGGAATAATATTGCAACGAAAATTGTATGAGTATTTAGTTCAGCACTGTACTTTTAATAATCAACCATTCTTTCTGCATGTTGTGGCACGATGCGTTGTCAATAACAAGCACTGAATTGCGTTCCAGATTAGGGATAACTTTTCTTTTAACCAACGAATATAATATTCACTGTTCATATCTTTGTGAGAGTCCTCACTTCTTTTATGTGACTGGTAAATAAGTAGCACGTTGGACGCAATTGGCTGACTGTACCTCTCTGTTATAAATCTGTCACAAGAAGCAGCCTTTCTTCCTTCGCCCCCTCTCGCCCCTTCCCAACCCTCTTCTGCATTGTAAGCTGTCATTGAACTTGAGGTAGGCCCGGTGGCCAGCTTCACTTTCTAACTCACGGGCCATTTTCTTTCGAGGGACTTACACCGACTACGCCACGGTTATTTCGAAATATGATGGGAAGGCAATAAGGGAAATTAAATTATTATTATTATTATTATTATTATTATTATTATCTATTAAGGTTCTTTGGTTGTGTACTAATTTCTTTAACATTTCTTTAACAGAGGTGATGGTTATACCTTAAGTAGATCAGTGCTGCCCTCTGAAGTTTCATTACCAACTTCCTCCTCGTCTAGGGAGGTCACAGAGTAACTATTTGTTTCGGCATGTGTTCCTATATTAGACCCTTTATCTATGGAGGCTACATGCCATTAAAACTTAGCAATTTTTCTAGGTTTATACCGTGTCCTGTGTGTTGTTTCACCTAGGAACACCAAGCTGGCTCATCAGCGGGCTCTCGGTGTTCGTGTCGGGACCCCCACAGCAATAATAAACTGCGCGCTACCTCCCTTCTTATGAAGCGCTCCTTAACATCTTTACTGCGAGAGCTAAAGGTTCAAGCAGCCTTTCACCTCCCCATGAAGGCCTCCAAAAATATGGTATATTGGCTTTCACGGCCAGTGAGTTAAAACTCAGTGAATTCAAACACCAAGAGCCCGCTGATGAGCCAGATTGGTGTTTCTAATCGAACCCCACACAAGGCAGGGCATAAACATAGAAAAATGCTGAGTTTTAATTAACTGGCCGTGAAAGCCAATATTCATTGTTTACTCGTTCTGTCTTTCATTAGAAACTTTGATAAAGGGACAAGCAGCTGTCTCGAAATGTCGGTCTTTAAAATTTCCACTCGATCTAATAGCTCCAAAGTTATATAATGGATCAAACCAAAATTAAAATAGTTGTTCCCCACTTGTATCTTCAAACTATGTACTGTTAAAGGAGGAAAGTAATATGATTTAACGTGGGGCGTAGCATTGTTACCATCTCGCCTAACCAGTGTGGATTCATGAAAGGTCGCGGAACAACTGATGCTATCCATGCAATGCGGCTTCTCATAGAAAAGTATATGGAGAAAAGAAGGACAATTCACATGGCTTTTCTGGATCTGGAGAAAGCATTCGACCGGGTTCCCCATCAGCTTATAAGGTATTCTCTTCGATCTCACGGCGTACCAGAAGCGTATGTGCGTTGGGTCCAACTCCTCTACAATAATACAACTAGCTCTGTACGCAGTGCTGCTGAACTCACCAAGCAGTTCGATATTCGAGTTGGGGTTCACCAGGGATCTTCACTATCTCCACTCTTGTTTATTCTATGCATGGATACAGTGACTGCCGATTTGCAGAGGCAACCACCATGGACATTGCTGTACGCCGATGATGTCATGCTTGCAAGCGAGACCCGTAATTAGAGCAATTGGTCAACCTCTGGAATGCGAGGCTCTGTGAATTTGGACTACGGCTCAACCTCACTAAGACTGTGTACCTTGAATGTGGTTCCCAGACAGATGGGACCATCATAGTAGATGGCACCCCACTACCAAAGGCTTCTCATCTCCGATACCTTGGCTCCGTTGTGAGACCTGATGTTGACACAGTCTCGGATGCCCGAGCAAGAGTGAATGCTGCATGGATGAAGTGGCGCCAGGTCACAGGCGTTCTCTGTGACCGGAAGATTCCTTTGCGCCTCAAAACTAAGATCTATCAATCAATCGTCCGCCCTGTTGCTTTGTATGGAGCTGAATGCTTGCCTAACACAAAGAAACATGAGCAAGCCCTGCACTCAATGCAGATGCGGATGCTACGATAGTCCTTGGGAATTACACGGCTGGATCATATTAAGAACGAAGACGTCCGCAATACTCTTGGAATTGCCCCTATTCCAGCCAAAATGAGGGAGACTCGGTTGCGTTGGTACGGGCATGTAGCCCGAGAAAATACTGAGTCCATTGTAAGCAAGTCACCTGATCTCGAGCCTGATGGACAAAGACCTCCAGGACGACCAAAAAGGCGTTGGATGGATACCCTCCACGACGATATGCGCATCGTAGGTTTTCGTCCTATAGATGCAGCAAACCGCAACAATTGGAGAGCGAGGTGCAGAGTGGCGGACCCCAAAAAATAATTGGGAACAACGCCAGGAAGAAGGAGGAGGAGGAGAAAAAGAAGAAGGAGAATAATAATAAGAAGAAGTATGTGAAAATAAGTAAAAGTAGTATTTTTTTAATTCACCCATAATTTACCTTACGGTATCAAGATTTTAAATCCAAAATTTTACTGTTCAGTACCATCTGTAAATGTGAGAAAAAATAGTATATGTAACTGCTTGTATACTGCCACACCCACTTCTGTAGGAAGAATGTGAGGATAATCTGATATCATCAGATGATGAAATTGGAAACAAAGGTTCATCAAAGAAGACATTCAATGAGGAGACAGCAGGAGGAATAAGAGGAATCTGAGTAAAATGGATATGGTCTATACTAATTCACTAGATGAGCGGCGATACAATATAAACAAGCTCAAATCTTTGATTCAAGTTTTCCATAACGTACATTTTTTAAGTTTATTGTACCTTTCCTCCTACATCATTAAAGATACAGTGATGAAACTTGGTATGCTGCTGTAAATAATTATTCTAAATAACTTCCTGTAACATTTTATTTAAGAACAAATTTTGTATTTTAAGTGGTAATATGTCATCTTTTATTTTTTCAAATGAAGTCCATGAGATTTTGAAGTGCTGTTAAAAATAAAGTAAATATGATATCAAAAATGTGTTCCACAGATATCTCTAACGTGGTCTGTAGATATTACATTTCAAATTTTGTAACTTACAATGTGATGGTTTCGTAGAAAGGTACATATTTAGGGTATACGCTTCAGTAAATTCAAATATTCCTAGCTGAAGAACCATTTGCATTATCACCACGACAATCAACACAGACATTCCTAGCACACTGCTAATCATGTGATTAAAATTATATAGCATTATCTTTAAAACTCAGGGAGTTACAATACTTCCTTCAGTGGAGTGCAATTTTTCATACCCCCCTCCTCCTAATAAAATGAACACACGATTATCATCAATACTTTATCCAAAAAGAAGTTCAGGGGGATGTTGTCAGAGCCTTTCGAAATCGAAACTGGCGTACGACAAGGCGACGGGATATCACCAACATTATTCAACTGCTTCTTAGAAAAATTTATTCGAAATTGGACGAAGGGAATTTCGGATAAAGAGGCTTTCAGATTAGGGAGTGGTAAAGAAAGTATAAGAATGGATAGTTTGGCATTCGCTGACGATGTTGTGAGACACACTACCGGTGTTAAACCAGCGATAAAACGGACTGAAGAACTCCAGCCAAGAAGACTGAGCTACACATTTCTTTTGAGAAGACTGTGTTCATGCCAACATCAAAGACTTTCCTCTGCACTTGGAGTAGAGAGAAGCCAAGATAAAGCGAGTTAAGTGTTTTAAGTACCTGCGAGAAAAATTGCAGGATAATGGGTCGGAAAAGGATGCCATCAAAGAGCGGGTGAGAAGAATGGAAATGGTTTATCAACTTACGAAGGAAACATACAACAAAAAGGGTCTATCCTTTGGGGCTAAATTCCAAAACTTAGATACTGTTGTCAGACCTGAATGTCTGTATGCAGCAGAAACACTAGACATGATTGGGAAGAGTGGCCTCGAAGTCATCCGGAATAGAAAAAGGAAAATTCTCCGAAAAATCCTAGGCCCAAATATCAAGGATGGAGAGAGGAGACTCAAACCTAACATAGAGCTATTCCTGAAGACCTGAAGACCGAAGGAGTCCTAGCTCCAATGAGAAAAAGGAGAATACACTTTTATGGACACAGGATGAGGATGAACGGTGCCAGATTGAGAAAGAGGATTTTTGAATTCTTCAGGAAGAGGAAGACGGAGCCCAAATGGTTTTGGTAAGTGAGATTGGACTTGGATCGGATGGGGGTGAAAGAAGAAGACATATTGGACAGAGGGCGATTTAGACGATTAGTTAAGGAGTTTTCAGATTTCCAGGAGACAGGGGAGTTGTCAGTGAGGAAGGGAAGATCTTACATGGAGGAATAGTAGAAGGAAGTGGGAGAGAGGATGAAGAGATATTGGCTGAGAATTAAGCCAAAAAATAATATAAAAACTGTTAAACGTGGTCCATACCGTAGTTGGCCGTAACGAATAAATAGAAAATCAATAGGCAACTAATGTGTGATGCTCCTTACTAGTACAAAAATGCATATTTTTTATCCGAAATTACAACGTGGTGAAAAGAACTTGATTGTTGTTCCGCCATTCGTGTTTACATCACAAATTATTATTATTATTGTTATTATAATTATTATTAGGCACTAAGATCCAACACTACAAAACTGTAACTTTGCCCGAAGTCACTTATGCTTGCGAAACCTTGTTCCAAATTAAAAATGAAAGAAGAACTGATCAGCTCCTCAAAACTGAAAGAAGAATTATCAGAACCTGCATAAATAAAAAGTACCAGGATGCAGGAGTCTGGAGAATCCTCTCCAATGAAACAGTCTATCGAGAGATTGACCCAGTTACCAGCATGACGAAGAAGAAAAGAATCTCTTTTTTTTCTTTCTTCACATCCTACGATTACCAGAAACCAGGATTTTACGACAACTAGAGATGAGAAATCTGGGGAAGAAGACTGGAGGGCATTGGATCAAAGAAATTCAAGAGGATCTCAAAATAGTTGGGCTCGAAATTACAGATGCAGAGAACAAGAATAAAATTACCACCCCTCTTAAGAATCACACATTTTCAGCTGAAATGATCACAGACGGCCTGTAGAGATTTCAGACGAATTAAAAACAGTGCGATCAGAACGAATGAAGAAGTACTGGGCAGATAAGAAGAATCAAACAACACAACCTTCAAAGAAAAAGTATACATGGAAGACTCAAGTGGTCCAATGTGGCCAATAATGTTAATAATAATAATAATAATAATAATTATTATTATTATTATTATTATCCTTGCTTCGTTACGGCCAATTAAAGACCAAATCATATCAACTGTTTATTCGGCATTTTAATGTTGGCCCAATACTCTTTCATTCGCAATCGATGTTGCACCTATCTCTCCATCGTCCACGCCTTCCCCGTTTTTAGTTTCGGCTTAGGTTGAAAACTCCGATGTTTTTGAAGTTTTTCCTAAGAGGGCCACGCTCCTGGATATTTTCACATGTTATCCCAATCTCCAACAGATCTTTCCCTACTTCGCTGAACCAGGCCCCCTTTGTTTTTTCTCTTGGAGAAAAGCAAAAATATGGTTGGATAGCCGTGTTGATTTCATTCGGGTTGTATGTCCATAGAGATAGAGGGAAATCTTCCTTTTCCTAATCACGTCAGTTATTTTCTCTATGTGAGTGTACAACTCTCTTCGTTGTGTCGTCTTCGTAACTCGCCGTGTTCTTTGACTGAACCCAGGATTTTCCTCAAAATCTTCCTTTCATTGGCCTCCAGTTTTTTCATAATGCCTTTTCTATTCACGACGAGACATTCCGCTGCATACAAAGCTTCTGGCCGGATGACCGTTCAGTAATGCTTGAGTTTCGTATTCAGGGATATAGATCGTTTGTTGTACATATTCCTCTTATTATTATTCTTTCTTTCTTTCTTTCTTTCTTTCTTCGTCATGCTCGAGTAAGGAGCGTGATTGAACTTATTTAGCTAATGGCATTGCCTTTGTCTTCTTCCAAAATCTCATGTTCTCGCTGTGGCTTTTCTTGCCATCTTCAAACCAGGTTTTGTTGGTGAAAGTGCTCGGATGGTTTGCAAAATGGTGATTATCTACTGGTTTTCTGAACTTAGCTCTGTCTAGTACAGGGGTTACCAAATTGGGGGGCGCGCCCCCCTAGCGCGGTGTGGGGCATTATCAAAGGGGGCGTAAAGTGAGTTCCGAATTACGTTTTTTAACTCGAATATTACAATTTTGTCAAATAAACATTTTTAGAATCTCTCCAGGTGATTGTCGCACCAAGTCTATCGTTCAAAAGCACTGGTAATTGCCAACTGTCGGCACAAACCTCTGCGGAGCCCCGAGGTTGGAGGTGAAATAAGGAATTTGCTGTGTTGTAAGGAGCAAAATCATGCCAATTTTATCGTATCGTTGGCATTTATTTGTGATTTCTTTGAAGCTTTGAACTGTTTGAACTTAAAGATCCAAGGCAAAAACTCCAATATTATGCATTCCTGGAAAAAATACAGTTATGGAAACGTCGGCTTCAGTTGAACAACTTCTCATCCTTTCACGGAAATTTTTCCGGAAAAAGAACGTGATCGTAATAAACTTAGGTGAAAATTCAGTCACATTTGGATTCCCCGGCACAAGAATTCAAATTCTACTTTCCTGATATATCATCGGATGAATGGTCCTGGAAGTTAACAAGAAATTCGTTTGCCATTGACATTGAAGCACTGCCAGCACAGCTTCAAGAAGAAGCCATAAATTTGAAGTGTGAATCAAAGCTAAAAGATGATTCTAAAATATGAGGACTGGGTGACTTTTGGGTAAACTGTCTTGCAGTGTATCCTGTAATAGCCAAATTTGCACTGAGTGTCATTTTCCCATTTTCGAAGACATATTTATGCGAGTCAGGATTTTCAACGCTGAGTGTCATAGAAACAAAGCAGCGCTGTCGGCTTGATGTTGCAAGTGATCTCCGCTGTGCTCTGTCAAATATCAAACCAAACATACCGAATCTTACCAAGAGAAAACAGTGTCAAACTTCTCACTGACAGTTGTTGACTAATTTAAGGATTTGTTGTAAAAGTGTGTTCTTTGTGTTGTGCTAAAATGTAGTTAGTATGTAATAGAGTAGATAGGCCTATTCCATTATGTAGTGTTATTGGAAGGAAGGAAGGAAGCTTGTAGTTTTACGTGACCGTTATTCTTGTGATTATGAGCCACAGGACCTCCTTTTTAACGTGGAATCCGAACCACAGGACATGGCATTTCACTTCGAAAATCTCACATGCATTGACCGGGAATTGACCTGGACCGCTTTGGTGAGAGGCATACAGCTATACCGCTGAGCCACCACGCCCCCGTATTGTTATTGTGTTAGGTCTATATCCTCCGCGTCAATCGAAGAGGTTCTAGAAGCGATGAGTGGAGGGGTCGGGGAGGGGAGGGGGGAGGAAGATGCGATGAACTGCCGTATCTGAAAAGGGGGGTGTCAGCTGACAAAGGTTGGGAACCACTGGTCTAGTACAATGTCATCTGTGATTCCTATTTCCTGAAGATCTTTTCGAACTTCAAGCAGCCAGGTGTTTTAACCTGATAAATTTGAAGATTTAAATCTAAATTGTCCAGCCACTCTGTAGCCTTTATAGAGGCTTGCACAAAGTCTTCCCAGCTGCCCAAGTATGCCCTGTTACAACACTCGGTAACAATATGACGGGCGGTCAATCTCGGTGCACCACAGTCACAGTTGAGGTGACGATTTCATTCCCCACTTTTGCAGTAAAGGGCCACACCGTCCATGGTTGGTTCGTACGTTTTACATGGCAGATGACCTGGTGGTGGATGTTGGGTACAAAGTAGTGACTGCCATTTCTTCGGAGCTGTGTTGTTCCACTCCTGGTGCCATTATTCCGCAACGTTAAACACTCTCCTAATCAATTCTTGGACATTTTTTGATGAGCAACATCTTTCCACTCGGTATCTGGATATATTTGTGGGAGTGATTTTGGAAAAGGGACGGAAGTGGATGGGACGGAAATGGATGGGACGGAAACAATGAGCGGGCGTGATGGCGGAGATCGGCACAACGACGTACTGTAGGCCATGTGGCTATGGGAAATGTATATCGCATACAGTTTATTTCATGGTTTGGAGACCCCTTTAACATATTCCTACAATAAATCATCTTTAAGTTGTCGTTCATTGGTGTGAAAATATTCATTATATCATATTTGCTGAAAACAATTACTATTTATTAAATCTTCATACTTTTGCTGTATTCTTATTTAATGTAAGCACTCGATGTACTGTCGGCCATGTGGCTATGTGGAATCTATATCGCATCAACAAACACTCCAAACAACATAAGAATTCAGTATATTAACACCGACTACTAACTATAATTGAAACTTCGTTGGCCTAAATATATCACTGGGAGAAACACATTTAATATACCTTCCGCACACCTAATTATTAATCACGCATATACTTGGCAGTGCGCTGATCGGCAAAACGAGGCCATTTTCAATAACATCGCTGGCATGGATTCACTAAGTGGCCGGTATAGACAGAGCGCAGCTTGCATCAAGTAGGCAGTGGATTACTTCCGCCACGGCAAATAACAATTATAATTCATTACGGTCAGGATTTGGCACTGGAGTCTTACAAGTAGTTATTTCAATGACCAACAGATTTCACTGTCAACAAGGGATTTTCGCTCCCAAGACACACATAGTAGGATAACATGTCACATGTTACACATCATATGCGACTACTGTAAGGCTCGTATAATTATTTGTTTTCCACAGATGGAGAACGTGATTTCACACGGCCAAATTTATGAAGAACGTCTTCATGAATTGGGAGGGCTATGTTCAGTAATATTTTTGTGATCTCACGGATCAGATGAACATCAAGATATACTCCAGTTGCAGAAGACAGATTTCTTCAAAATGATTTTAGTTATTTCTGGATGAAGAAATTCAAACTGAAATAGTACCAGATAATGCCCAAAATGCAGATTGTGCCAGAGATCAACTCGAGAGTGAACGGAGAATATGACAACAATAAATGTTCTCTTGTACCGTCTATAAACAGGCTTAGCAATCATCGCGTTAATGAACACTAAATACCCGATTTTCTCAAAACCCATTAGC
This sequence comes from Meconema thalassinum, assembly GCA_946902985.2. NCBI lineage: Eukaryota > Metazoa > Arthropoda > Insecta > Orthoptera > Tettigoniidae > Meconema > Meconema thalassinum. The sequence goes on along the minus strand of OX336388.2, from coordinate 2,091,839,503 downwards.
CGAACGTCCAGATTAACCTAACCGAAAATCGATAAAGAATGTTAGTGTCATTTCATTTGAGGGTCTGTACTTAACGAACACATTCATAAAAGAGACAGTCGGTCTCAAAGACTGGACTTTATATCATTTTAAAACTACAAATGCTGAAAAATGCTAGAAAGGCTGGAGGCTTCGAACGAGCGCGCGGTGAAAAGAGTGAGATGGCTGGATGCCGTCACGCTCGCCGTGTCGTTGCTGTTTCGTAACGCCAGAGCTCACCAGTGAAATCAGTACACACGCACCAATCGGTACTATGACGTCACACACCTCAGTGCATTCTCGGTACATTTCGTGACGTACGTTCATTTGAAAACCTTTATTAGCCTACTTTTCACATTTTGCAAAAATGAGGAAAAAGTAGACTTATGAGATCGATCCGGGAAAATGTGTGTCTGTCTGTCTGTCTGGCTGGCTGTGTGTGTGTGTGTGTGTGTGTGTCCCTATCAACTCCTAAACGGCTGCAGCAATCAAAACCAAATTTGGTATGAGTAAATATGTGCACCGGAATATCTCACGTTCATATTTGAAAATGATGTCAGTGCTACCAACTGCTGAAAAAACGCACTAGAAATTTGAGCTCCATGTTGGATATCTTGCAAGGTATGCATGGGAGCTATTCCAAAATTGGCACACATGTAGATAATACTATTTCAGTTTAATTTCCAGGAGGCCAATCATGACAGTGCTGCCAAAATAATTTTAAGTCTTCTGATAGGTCCATTGTTTAAATGCATATAACTTCTACACTATCAATTGGATTTCACCCAAATTTTGTATGTAATATCTGTACATAAACAGATATGATTGAGCGTATTCTTAAGAGCCACCAGGGCTGCCAACTGTTAATAATTGCTCTCTCTATTTTTTATCCAAATACCAATATATCAGAAAGTATGCAAGCCAACAGCTTTAAACTATGCGCACGTATATTCTGACATTTTGGATTAATTTGGAGTAACTTATATACGTCAGGTCTACCAACATGATTATAAGCCTGCTGATAGTACCAATTTTTAAATACATGTAACTTCTATACTATCAGTTGGATTTCAACCAAATTTCGTATGTGCTATGTGTACCATAACAGATATGACTATAAGTATTGTTAAGAGCAATCAGGGCTGCCAACTGTTAATAAATGCTGCCTATTTTTTTACCCTAATATCAATATATCAGAAAGTAACTTATGCAAGCCAACAGCTCCATACTTTGTACACGTATAGCACCTGACATTCTAGATTAATTTGGAGTAATTAATACAAGGCAGTGCTGCCAACATGATTATATGCCTGTTGATATGTCCAATTTTAAAATACATGTAACTTCTATACTAACAAATGGATTTCATCAAAAATTGGCACAACAAGATATCATAACATGACATTGTTGCCAACATGCTTTTACGCGTGCTGATAGATCCAGTGTCTAACTGCATGTAACGTCCATTGGACTTCAACCAAATTTTGTATTCTGTACCTTAAGAGATGGAACTAAGAATATATTCAGTCACCAGGGCTGCCAACTGTAGTGCTCTATTAGGCTACATTATACCAGGTATATTTTGAACTAATTAGATATTTCGATATTACCAACTTAATTTCGTCATTATTCTAGATAGGTTCATATTCTGTAGAATAATCATTGGCATGAAAAGTAGGCTGTATAGTTCTTCACGGAACTTCTTGTTTTAAGATTGATTTAACCCTTGAGAACTGGCGTGAAAAAATATAACACGAGGCCTGGCGCCGGGTCATTTTGACCCATAGTGTGTCACTCCCTTTTGTCATAATTGTACGTATTCTGATGAAGTAACATTAGACCTGGTGTCTTCCTATGAACTATTCCCAATAATAAAAATAGGTTTATTTACATTTTTCAAATTTAAAATGCAGAAAAATGGCAATAATTTTTGTAACGGTATCATTGGCATTGATAGTGCCGGCAAAGCAGTTATCTTATTTTCTGACGACCAACGAATGCCTAGACCCTAAACATGGATGAACAAGAACTTGAGCTGTGTGATTGTAATGTACCAAAATATGTGGATTTTCCCCCTTATTTTTAACCTACTTTCGATTTTTGAAAATATTAAAGTAGACTTATGTGATCTACACAGGGCCAAAAATTGTGTGTCTGTCTGTGTGTGTGTGTGTGTGAGAGAGAGAGAGAGAGAGAGAGAGAGAGTGAGAGTGTGTACTCTGAATGTCTGCCCCCCCCCCCTATCAATTCAAACACGGTGAAACCGAATTGAACGAAATTTGGCACAGAGGTAGAACTAGCAAAGGGCACCTCTGTGTCATGTTTTATATCGCCGCCATCTTGACGAAAACCCAGATGTAAAAAGCTTAAATCAAATTACGACCAACCTAATCATCTAATCTCTACCAAATTTTGCAACAACATGCATTTACCTATGAGGCGTCCATTGACCAAGCTACAAGGTCATCAGTCGAATAGTTTGCATATGGCGGCCATGTATGTCTGTAAATCGATTCCCCCTATCAATTCAAACACGGTAAAACCGAATTGAACGAAATTTGGTACAGAGGTAGCACTAGCAAAGGGCACCTCACTGTCTTTTTTATATCGCCGCCATCTTGACGGAAACGGAATGGTGGCCACCCAAATATTAAAAGCTTAAATCAAATTACGACCAACCTAATCATTTGATCTCTACCAAATTTTGCAACAACATACCTCTTTGTGGGAAGCGTTTTTTGACTGAACGAAAAGATCATCAGCCCAATAGTTTGAGATAGCGTCTATGTATGTGTGCAAATCGATTCCCCATATCAATTCAAACACGGTGAAACCAAATTGATTGAAATTTTTTACAGAGGTAGCACTAGCAAAGGGCACCTCATATTCATGTTTAATATCCGTATAGCACGTTGTAATTCAACAAGCAACTACAACCAACATTAAATGATAGTCCTTGAAAAGGACAAATAGTTATAACAATGCCCATGCATTTAGGAGAAAGTAGGCTATATGTTCTTTACTGACTATCTTGTTTACAGATTGACCCGTCTAACGTAAGCAGGAAATTGTCACGCGAGGACTGGCCCCATGGGTAAATCGGACACGACCGTAAATAATGTAGAAATAACTTGAGTATTCAAAAAGCCAAGGACATAGTTATTTTACAGGGTGAAGTTCAAGGCTAGGAAGGAAGGTACTGTAAGTGACAGGAAATAAGGGCTGACCGAAACGAAAATATAGAGCATTGGTCTATTTAAGCCTTGGGTCAAAAATACCCAGGCGTCAGTCCTCACGGGTTAAATATGGACGGTAAATGAGTGTATTTAAGGTGCCGTGTACTCGCGTTATCGCAGAAATAGAATAACGCAATAACCCTCAGTCTCATCAAGTTCAGATAATCAGGTATTTAATATACAGGGTGTCATTTATGTACTTGAATAGTCTACCCTTAAGGGGCGTGTAGGGGATGGGTATAGGATCAATTTCAGATTGGGAACATGGTGTCGCAATAGCCCCCTAATCCCAGAAAACAGGTTTGTATCAGGCCCTCCGCCCCTGTAAAGTAGGGAAACGCGCCATGTATTACTCTGAGGTCAGGCACTCTTTCGCTGTCAACGGTCTTGGCGCGACCACGGCTCAACGCTGCGTAAGCCGAGAGCTGCACTCCTCTTGCCAATTGATAGTTCCGTCGTCTTTAACTACTACAGAAATACACGTAACTCGTTGATACTAATAATCTAAAGGCAATTAATTTTCAGAATCAACGATCATTTAAAAAAAATCAGCACGGAATAAACACGCACTGTGACTACGCTCCCTCCTTCCCTTCTAAAATAATAAAGAAAAAGAAAAAAATGAAGGCATGACACCCCAGGAGCAACGAACCCGGGACCACCGTGTCACCGCGCCTTGACCCTATCCTGTCGATTAACGCAGCGTTGAGCGGTGGTCGCGCCATGACCGTTGACAGCGAAAGAGTGCCTGACATCAGAGTAATACTGTACATGGCGCGCTTCTCTACTTTATAGGGGCGGAGGGCCTGAAACAAACCTGTTTTCTGGGGTTAGGAGGCCATTCCGACCCCAGGTTCCCTATCTCAAATTGATCCTTTACCCATCCCCTACACTCCCCTTAAGGGCACTCAAGTATATAAATGACACCCTGTATAGTGTTTATAAGGTGGAATACAATGTTTTCAATTGGAACATACATTATATGCTAATACGGATCAATGTATGGAAGAATTATAAATTTTTATTGATGTATGCTTTTGTTCTTTTATACAAGTAACTTACTTACCAATGAGTAATATAAACACTTCTTTGTACTTCTATAAGATACATTCTGGTTGAAGCTGTCGACTTAGTCGCACGCTGGAGGCGCCAATTTGATTGACCCCTGACATTTCCACTTCCGTCTGTGTGGCCACATTGGTGTATGAATACTGATGTTGCGCCAGACAATGGCGACACTCTTCTGGAAATGCGATCGGAATTCAGTTGTGGTCTCTTACACCTCCGGGATTACGGAGGGGGAAAGAGGGAACAACGGGACGGCAGTTGCCTCTCTAAGTTCACTGGAAGCAGGAAATGAAAATCGGGTCAACAAATCCCTTAATATAAACGGAAAATATTAATGGAAATTATTTCTGAATAATGAACTGGGGTTATAGTGAAAGATCATTTCCTAGTTTGAGATGGTTGAAAACTGGAGGGCAGGAAAGATCGTAACATTTATCATTATTAGCTAAAGAGTGCGATTCTGCCATTGTTGTTGATGATGATGATGATGATGATGATTGTTGTTTTAAGGGGCCTAAGATATAGGTTCTCGGTCCCTAATGGTTTGGGTGATCGTGAAGATGATAATGAAATGTAAACTATAACTAAAACTAACTACTAACTTATAGACTAGAAGAAGAAATGGAAAACAAGACGAGAATAAGGCAATGAAAGGACTGGAGGAAAAGAAATTCCCTCAACCCTCGAAGAATGCGGATTGAGGGACTTGGAAGGAAAGAGAGCCAAAAAATGCAGATAGGAAAGTGAAAGAGGAGAGGGTCCGCCCCACAGGTAATGGATAAAAGGGGGAAAACCGGACCCAGTCCAGGCATCTCTCGGGGTCGCCAACTCACGAAGTCACCATGCGTGAGCCCCTGAGGGTGTAGCAATATATAGGGTGCACCAGAAGTGGTTGAGCTACATACACCCTGTCTCCTTGAGGGCCTTGAACAGAAGGCAGGAGATAACAGGAAAAGAAAAAGAAGGCCGACCCCTCGCAGAAGGAGGGTATCAGAAAAGATGAGACAAGGGCCACTTAAGGCGGGAAAGGAAGAGACTCCCTAGGCCTCGGATACCCTAATACCATCGGGGTCGGAAGAGAACAAGAGTTGACCAAGTGAGGTCGATAGGAAAGAAGACGGAGAGGAGCCCGGCACAAGTAAGTGGAAGAAATGCCGTACTCAGCTGGGGCCCCATGCTCGCCAACCCACGCCCCACTAGATGTGAGCCCCAGAGGGGCTGCCATTGTTGTACAGTAGAGCAAGTAGAGAATGCATACGACAGTGGGCACCGCAAAAGGTTGCACTTAGTTTCAAAAAGATTCATGTATGAAATTATTGTAAATAGAAAGTTAAGCAGAGTGGCTATTTAGTCGCCAAAAATGCATAGGCCATTGAAGAGGAGAAATAACAGAGACCCATAGGCCTAATACGAAGAATTAATGTTTTCTTGTACCTAATGCTACAAATTGCTAGTCTTTAATATTGATATTGTGTGAAGCCAAAATTTGTGGGTTAGAATTGATACCTTGGATCAACGGTATCTGACGATGGCAATCTAGACCTGGAAATTACCCACCGAATTCAGGCTGCCTGGTTAAACTGAAAAAGGTTGTCTGGTGTCCTCTGTGACAGGAGACTTAATGTCCAAGTAAAGGGGAGAGCCTATAAAAGTGTGGTGAGACCTGCCATGCTATATGGAGCAGAAACTTGGCCAATAGTACAGTCGCAAAATAAACGGCTGGATGTAGCCGAAATGAAAATGCTGAGATGGATGTGTGGTGTTACTAGGAAAGACCACATCAAGAACAGCTTCATACGAGGAAGTGTCAAGGTAACCCAAGCATCAAGGAAAGTTCAAGAAAGGCGGTTGCTCTGGTATGGTCACATTAAGCGCAGGGATGAGACCTATGTGGGAAGAAGAGTGCTGGATCTTGAGCTGGAGGGCAGGAGGGAGAGAGGCAGACCTAGAAGAAGATGGATGGACTGCGTGCGGGAAGACTTCGCAGAAAAGCAGTTAACCGAAAACACCATTTGGGACCGAGGGAAATGGAAAAGACTTGCCAAAAACGTCGACCCCGCATGAGCGGGAAAAGATGAAGGAGAAGAAGAAGAAGAAGAATTGATACTGATATATTTGTTCCAACGTTCGCCGCCATGTGCTGACTGCGATGTCATCTTGTAGCTAAGTCCGCAGTTAGGTGTCATGGATGGTAGCATTTGGTAGCAAAAGCAGGAATTACAGTACTTGGAAATTGATCATATGCAGTCCTTATCTGAATCACAGGTAAAACACACTAATATAGCCATCACACCGGTTATCCGACAAATTCTACACACACCCAAAGTTCACGGGGCTACATGACCGCGTTGTTGCAGCCCCTAAACTAAGAAACCAACCGGATATTGTGTGAGTTGCAATGGTAGTGTAAATTCTCTACGAAAATTGTCACTATGTTTGCACTTACCAGACGTGGCGTTACTGATCGTCTTAGTAAGGTAGAACGCCGAGGTAATTAGTTCCTCAACTTACCAGAGTTTCTTCAGTTTGTGCTGAAATAAACCGAAATAATAATAATAATAACCACCCTCCGTAGCACTACAGCCCATGAAGGACCAAGTCCTACCAAATGACCACTGTCCAGCCATTTGGCCTGAAGATTATGGGGTGGCGCGTGATCAACGCGCAAAATATTTCGCACAGCCGCCATGTTGGATTGGTGAGATGATATAAAATTTGAAGGTCGGGGTCGGCCGAAATAGTACTATGACCTTACCGAGTTCCATTGTAATCGCTCCAGCCGTTTTGAAGTTATCAAGGGGGGGGGATACACAGACAGATGGACACACAGACACACACACATACGCAAACACACACGGACTGAAGGTTATCTCATCAGCCAATTTTTTCCTTAAAATGAAAATACGCTACAAATATGTGGAACATAGGGTAATAGTATTAATCCCCAGGGATAATAGCTGATTGTGAGCCCAGGTTTCTGTAAGAACGTTTCTCCTCATAGATAATGTAGCTAATGTCTGTCACTCTCCACACTTTAGTATCTCCCTTTCCCCTTTAACAGCCGGAAGGCACCTCAACTGCTTCCACGTGCCTGGCACATCGTCAACACCAAGTGAGCTACAATACGCCAGTCTGACGTATTGCCGTTACGGCTCCTAAACCTCCAAGGAATTTCATGGGTTACGTTGTAGCACACACATCGTCGATCAGCATTTTAGAACATCAGGTTATTCGAATCACAAGAGCTAAGCGACAATGAACTAACATATATTGGCTTTCACGGCCAGTGAATTATTAAAATTAAAAGCTGGCTACTGTGAGAACTAAAAGCTCAAGCAGCCATAACTTCCCTGCGAAGCCTCCAAAAAGGTGGTATATTGGCTTTCACGCCCAGTGAATTAAAACTCAGCAATTCTTCTATGTTTATGCCGAGTATGTTTGTGATTTCGCCTAGCTTGAGCTTTTAGTTCTCACAGTAAAGAGGCGCAGGTGCGCTTTATATGATGGGAGGTAGCGCGCTGTTCGCTACTCCTGTGGGGATCAGTGGCGGACGCTGGCCTTGCAGTGCCCTGGGCAATAAGATGAAGTTGGGCCCACAATAATAGGAAATTTAAAAAATGGAAAATATTTGGGTCATAATAATAAAATAAAGAATAGTTACAATATTTTGAATACACTACAGTGTAACCTTTATGTCCCCTTGAAGAAGATTATGATAATTTTATTAATGCAGCCAATGGCCATGTACTTTTCTTTTCAGGACGGGTCCGGGAAGAGATATTGGAAGGAAATCGGCCGTGGACCTGTTGAAAGGAACCATCCCGGCATTGGCCTGGTGGTGAAAATGGGAAGCTACGAAAACCATTTTCAGGACGTCTGAGGTGGGATTTGAACTCACGCTCTCCCTATGCCAGCTAGGCACGAGGTAGCGCGTTAGCGCTCTCGGGCACCGCGGCCGGTTGTAAACTATAAAATATTACTTTGCGACTTTTTTCCCCGGCTGAAGTCGTCTATTATTTCACTGAAATCTTAACTTGCTAAACGGTCACGGGAGGTCATAGCTGCACTGAAAAAAGGAATATGAATTATAAATTAGCTTGAAAAGTATAATTAATTAATTAATTAATTAATTAAATTTAAAAAATCCATGGCGCGCCCCACCCCCGGACCGCGGGGCCCTGGGCGGTCGCCCTCCTCGCCATCCCCTAGATCCGGCCCTGGTGGGGACACCAATAGCCCACTGATGAGCCAGCTGGGTGTCCTAGGCGAAACCCCACACACGACACGGCACAAACCTAGAATAAGCATAATTGCTGAGTTTTAACAATGGACAATGTTAATACATGGGTGGTTGACCATGTGTTCTTGAAGTTATGGAATATACATTAACACATAGATGGATTTGCATTTGATTTGCCTCACAGCATCCAGTCTTGTCTGCAAGTCTCTGTTTACGAACAAGTCATATCCACGATGCCCTATTAGCAGTTAGCACTGCGGCCTCCTCTGCATCTACACCTCTCACTTAGAGATCTTTCATCACTGAATCTGACTTTGACCTCCTAGGTCTACCTCTGCTTCTCTTACCCTCTACAGCCGAACTCTTTAACCTCTTAGGTAATCTCTCCTCCCCCATGACCCCACCATCTGAGTCGGCTCATATGAACAGCTTCATCTAGCGTGTTCATTACTGACTTAGGTTTTATCTCTTCATTACGAGTACCCTCCTGCTATTGCTCCCATCTATTTGTCCCAGCAGGCATTCGTGCCATCAGTTACCTATAGCTAATGTATCATATACCCTGAATCCACCCAGCTCGGGGTGTGGAATTTAAACTCAGGTAAAACTTGCTAAACAGCAGCGAGCATTGAGATTTTTCACTACATTCGTTTATACGTTTGGAATTATAATTGAATAAATTCGATTTATAGTCAGAGTTTGTGAACGGGCATTCATATTTATTTTAATTCATTACTTTTAAATGACATCACAGTCAGGAGCGGCTTCGGTGGCGTAGTCGGTAGCATGCTGACCTGCTGTGCCCAAAACAGCGGGTTCAAACCCGGCCGTAATCGTCGGATTTTTAAGAGCGTTAAAATCCTTCAGTATGTCTTCCTTCGGAGGGGAAATAAAGCCGGCGGTCTCATGTCATAGATTTATGGTACGGTATGTAAAAGATCCTACCACTAACTAAACCTATGTGAAGCTAAATTTCTAGGTTAGATTTCGTTGAAACGCTCTATCATAGTTCAAACGTTCACCACTAAGTGTCAGTGACATCTGGTAGCGAAATTAGGAACTACTTGAAATTGAACGGAACTTGTAGCTCACCTCACGGGTGTCCGCTTGAAGCAGCTACAGCCTCTGGAGAGCCGAACATGTCATTGGACACTCCCGGCACTAAAATCCATACACTAAATAAATTAACAACAGTCAGCGGTTGATCCCGAATATTCTGTTCTCTGGGTAGGTGCGTAAAATTTGATATTATATCAATGCCACCATTCTTCGTTTGCGGCTAATTTTCTAGTATTGGGTAGAGAATATTTCAATTTTAGCCTACTGTTAAATTGCTCCAGGCATACAAACTGAGGAACTTTCTCTCAAAATGATTCCATTCGCTGGCGCGTTCTTTGAAACAACATTAAACAATAACTTGTTTGGCAACCTGAACGGAACGGGAGGCGTGGGATCCATCTGGGCTCGGGAGCCACAGGTTTAAAGTGTTTAGCACGAAGGATGAATTGGTCGCTCTACAGTTCGCCGGGAATTAGATTTCAGCATCGCTTCAGTGCTGTGGTACCTACTTGCATTTTAATCTTGTCTCGCTGGGTGTGGATCTGGGTCAAAAGACACAGGATTTGTGATTCCTCGGAGGAGCTCACAAGCTAAGAAGAGATGATGAAGAAGAAGATAGTACACAATATTACATGACAACAATGTAGCCGACCCCATTTAAAATTGGGTTATTAAATATGAGAACAGCATATTACTCCCTTAGGGCATAACTCACTTTATTATGTTTGAGAAGTTCCTCTATAACAAACTCCATTTTGTTTTAGATCTGTAATCCAACAGATGTATCTCTATGCCATGTATTTTGAAAGAAAGAAAATTAAGGATTTGGCGGGAGATTTGAACAGCTGAGCTGTGTTGCCAAGTTTTAGTTGTTGTATATCAGCTGATTCAAATATTACACTTTGGACATGATAGCGGTACAATTATAAGCAATATATTTTACAAGTCAATCTTGAGTCAACGCGGAGTAAATTAAAATAGAGAACTACATAAATAAATTACGCGCCAAAGTCTGGCTACCTGCCTGCCTTTATCACCGTTATTAAATTCAATAAATACGGGAAAGAGGGAAAACACTCTACTGCTACGCGTAATATAATATGATGAATATATCAACCAGGTACCCTATTATTGATAGTTATTTTATTTAGCGCATGAAGCATACAAGACAGTAATTAATATACATACATTTATACAATAGGCAATATTCAGCGTTAGAACCCTTCATATATGGGCTGCCGGGTCTTTAACCCATTCAAGTGCTTGTGGAGTGGCTGCATGGAGCTCTTATAAGGTCCCAGAGTACATATATAGAGGGCATTCCTGCACGGCGTGCTTGATGGTTTGCACTTCATATCCACATTCACAACGAGGCGAGTCTATCCAACCCCACTGATGTAAGGCTGCTCGAGTTCGTGCAGTGCCACATTGAATTATGTAGAGACGGGACCAGACAGCTTGAGGGAGATTGAATCAAGGTAGTTTGATTGTAGGATCAAGTACTTCAGTTAGGCCACGAGGTGGAGATGGAGACCATTCAACTATCCATGTATTTTGGGGGTCGAACAGTGCAGATGTAAGTTCCATAGCCGTCTTATAGGCTGGATTCCGTGATTTCAACATGGATGTAGAAGGTTGATTGACGTCTTGGTGGATTGGGAGAACTTCATTATAATAATTCTGCGCCCTAAACGGGAAAGAGTTTGCTGTCTCCTTATGTGAGGAGGAACAATATTACACAGTACAGGTAACCAATGTGAGGGATTGCCATGTAGAGTGCCAGAGATAATCCGCAGTGTCTGGCGGAGTTCAATATCAACCAGTTGGCAATGGGAGCTCTTCAACCATACGCCTGCACAGTATTCAGCTGGAGTGTATACGACAGCCAAAGCAGTAGTCCTGAGAGAGTTGGCATCAGCACCCCATGATGTTCCAGCTAACCTACTGTACTTAGTAGGATATCCTTCAAGATGAGAGAAGTCAAGGTGGAGGTCGTTTACAGTATAGCTGACACTGAGACAACAGCACCAAGCACACTCAACGTATCACGACTATTCACTACGAAACAAATAATACACCAATGCAAAATTACGGCATTACAACACTGTAATCAAGCCTGAAGCACTATAAGCTTCTGAAACGCTGATTATTGGGGGCAGATCATTAATTATTTTTATAAAGATGTGGAAAAACAAGAAAGGGAAATCATAAGAAATATTTTTGGACCAGTCTGTACAGGGCGAATCTGCATAACAAAATCCCAAGACTTATACCAGCACTCGGAGAAAATCTCAGACACATTTAGAAAAAGACGATTGAAATTTTACGGGCATATCCTCAGGATGGGACATCAGAGACTGACCAAAAGGATTATTGACCTTGCCCTGTCAATGAGAGTTAAAAACACCTTGCTGCTTGAAATTGGAAATGATTTTCAGAAAATAGGCAACAGAGATTGTTACAGTATTCACATTATATCTCTGCCGGTGAGAACCGTTGAATTTCTGAGAATTCGAGCCGTCAACTCCTCTACTCCTATTCATAAGACATTACCCCACATTGTGGCCGACTTAGCAATATTGTTGGTGTGCCAATTTGAGAAATGTATTTGGTGAGGCTAGTACAGCCGGTATACCTTTCCTGGAAGTAATGACGTAGCTCACTAGCACAGTTATAACGTGGGCACAGTACTTCTGTAACTAAATAAATGCATGTATTGTAAATACCCTATCCCACTATAATTATGTACAGGCTTAGCACAAATGCATGGGTGCTACATAAAGTTCATATTTGATAGGACCCCATAAAAATAATTCACACAGGATCAGATCAGGCATCCGGGGAGGCCAGCATATAAGACACCAATCTTCATCTCTCACGAGGTGACAATAATCGACGCTATCAGTTTTGCACTTGTTGAACCGAGGAATCGGATCCATGCGGCTGTAGCTAGAATTGACCAGGATATCCTCCAGCGCGTGTGGTCGGATTTGGACTACCGTATCTATAATTGTTGTGTGGCCCAAGGAGGGCACATGGAGAATTTTTAGCAAGCAGACTCAATAAACATGATGAGATTATCTTTTATTGGTACAGCATATGTGTCAATGAAAGTGAAAATTCACAGCCTGCTTCCAGTCGACCGACCGGGCCATGGAAAGGATTGAATGAAGCCCTCATTTAGCGGCGGCTGTGCCGGCTGCAGAAGCCTGTCGCACTCCCCTGGGGCAATGGTTAACCCTAGAACACAAACCCTAATTTAATAGTACATAAACACAACCCCTCGTAAAATTTACGACTATTTATTTCCATGATGAATAAAATGTAATTGCACACAAAATATAATATAAGAAGCACGTATTAACATGGAAGTTATTTTACAGAGTGTTAACTCCTAGGTTTTAAAGTCCCTGGTGTCTCATTTACAGCAGTTAGTGCAAAGATTTGCTCTATGTTCCTTTCAATATGTGCGGTGACTTTCGCTGCAGTATGTTGTCGTCCTTCGCCTTTTCTGAGCAGGACAGATGTGACAAACAGCTCTTACCAGTATGTATATGACAAGTTGTGCGGTTCTAAATACTTATTTCATTCAGAATAGTGCTGTAATTTAACTTTGTTACAAAACTTACCTTGCTAAGTTTAGCATACGTAGTCACAAATCGTCGTAAATTTTACGACGCAAGGGTCTTCAATTTGAAGTCAACAGACTCAGTCTAACAATGCACGCACACTGACGAGGCTCGCGGTATTGTAGGAAGCTAGTGAGTAGGACAGCAACGTGGTGAGGAAAGTCTAGCAGAAAGAGCCGTGTTGCCAAGTATACGTCGTAGAAATTACGAGGGTTTGTGTTCCAGGGTTAAATGAATGACAGATTGAATTAAATGATAGTGGAGAGTGTTGCTGGAATGAAATTTGTGACAGGGAAAACCGGAACACTCGGAGAAAAACCTGTCTGCCCTCCACTTTGTCCAGCACAAATCTCACATGTAGTGACTGGCAATTGAACCACGGACCCAGTGGTGAGAGGCCGGCGTGCTGCCGCCTAAGCCAAGAAGGCTGGTATATGTGTCAATGCTGTAAGCTCTATACTTTCAAAATGCATGTGCATGAAATCGCTATGTGCTAACCCTGTATTTCCACCTCGTTGCATAGTGGCTAGCATTATTGGCTGTCACCGCGGAGGCTCGGGTTTGAATCCCGGCTCTGCCTAGAACATTCACTCTGGTCTGAGAGCTGAAACGGGTGCACTCAGCCTCGTAAGGCAAAACTGAGAATAAGTGGGTTAGATTCCTACCTCTGCCATCATGGACTTAGATTTCCATCATTTTCCACTTCTACTCTAGGCAAATGCTGAAATTGTACCTAACGTTTGGCCACGCCTGCTACCTACATCAAGGTAAATTTAAATTCCAATAAAACTGTATCTCGAAAAAGAAAGACAGGGAGGGAAGGAGATAGTTATTTCTTCAATTTAGGTGCAAAAGTAACAGAAAAAACAAGGATGTTTTAATTTTACGTGATCAATAGTCTCGCTATTGCTGGGTACTGGACCTTCAATTTTGTAGAAACCTAACCACTGCACGTGACCTTTAAACTCTATAATTGCACGTGCATTTACCGACAATTGAACTCAGCCCACCTTGCAGGGAGGTAAGCGGCTTGCCTGCACTATAATGCCCTTGGGCTATAGTCATATCGGCTACTAGTCCCAGGTGTCCGGCCACATACGTAAGCGGTTGGCATGCTTGGCTTTGGCCTGAAGGGTATTGGGTTCGATCTCTTGCTGTGTCATAGGAATTCCAGTTCAGTTCAGGCAGCAGTCAGAGGAACTGTGCGCTATCGAACCACACATCGCTCAAGCAACTAAATTCACATACCCACCCTAACCTGACAATTTATTAACAATCACATCAATACACTAAGGAAGCAAACTTGATGATCAATCACAACTATCAGCATCTCCACATCATATATAACTAACAAATCTTGATTAGTTGAGCTGGTTTAATTACTACTGCAACTAAATAAGTGTACACCGGGTGATTCAGCAGCCCCTTCCAATATCGTTTGCTGCAACCCAACTAACGCGTGTTGGCAGTGCATTTCAAGCATATCCCGCAAACGATACGGAACACTATGTTCTTCGTCGTATTAGTCTGTTGTCAATTAGAGGAAAACATAATAGGGTTCAGTATCGTTTGTAGGATACTGGATAAAAGCAGAGAATTATCGACCTTTCTCCCAAAACGCGTTAACCCTTTATAGGGCAAAAGACTGGGGTTAGAAACTATTTGGTTCTTTTAGCACATATTTAGTTGGGGGAGATGAGTAGGAATATGCAACAATTTTATGGGTGTGTATTCTATTTTATGAAATATGGGGTGGGAAATTATTATCCCACTGCCCACAACCGACAGTATGTTTTCTTAAATGAGCAATGGGGTAATAATCCCTCACCTCCAAATTATAATGATACAGTGTTTATCACTCAAGAATGAGGTTTATTTAACAGGATTTACTATATAAAAACACCCATCACGCTCTATAATTTTAAAAAAAGTTCTCCCACGCAAAACAACGTCAGTGACCTATATCATCTTTGCCGAAAACTGTACAAAAAATATGAAAGTGATTTTGGAATGATAAAAGTTAGTCTATTGGAATATAATTCAATAGTTTCAAAATAGTATTTACTAAAAACACAGAAAATTAATTTTTAAAATCTTCTATTCTATGGCAAACACCCTGAGCAGGATAATTATTTCCATTCTAGCTGAAATGGTGACCAAAACCATTATTAACATTGTATTTCAGTTATATACCAACGTTTACAAATTTCTTATCTTCAATAAAAACACATTCGTCTGTAAAACAATGCATTTCTTTCACTCAACACAACCGAACTGGCGAGCACGTGCACTGTGGAGACCACTGGGATATATGCTTCCCACCTTTGGTTTCTGATGACATTATACATCAAATTAATGGGGTTTCAATATTTCACTGCATCTAGCTTGTGGATGCATGTGGAACTGCTTGAAATTAAAGGGGTGGGATGATTCTATCCCTAACACCTTTCTATAAATACATGGTGGGAAGATAGTCCCAAGGACCTATAAAGGGTATTGGATTGCAGCAAACGTTATTGGAAAGGACTACTGAATCACCGGGTTTATTGTAAATATCATCACCCATACTTGCAGACATAGCTTTAATAGCCTAAGTGAAAAGAATTTGATGACGATCGCTTGACGCTCGAAACTGGTCATGCAAGTGTATTAATCTCATGTTTTTTTTTTTCAGGATTAGGGAAACACCCATTACAATTGGGTACAATCGTGTTGAGCGACTTAAAAACATTACATTTCAATTAATCTCATATGACTAATATGCATGGCTTTGGGACCATGTGTATGTGACGTCGTCATTAATAAAACTATGAAATAAGCAGTAAGATTGAAAAACGGTAAAGAAGAGTAAATCTACACAAATTCAGAAATCGTTATAAAAATGTACTCTTGTTATGGAATATGATAAACATTGCGATGTTAATTTATTCTAAGGTTACGGATACACAGAAGAAAGCACCAAAGATGCGTAATATTTAGTACAACTATCAGCAATTAAAAAATTAAGATAATAAAAATTAATATCTATACTAATATAATAAAGCTAAAGAGTTTGTGTGTTTGTGTTTTGTGTGTTTATACGCGCTAATCTCTGGAACTACCAGTCAGATTCGAAAAATTATTTTTGTATATGATAGCCAGATTCATGAGGAATAGTTTAGGCTATATTAAATTTCGGACAGATCACTCCATTCCCTGCATTTAGGCCCTTTGGCACAAATCTACACCGTTTCACTAACCTGAACCAAAATTTGTATACTTACCCTTTGGAACCCTGCGAGTAATACTGTCTACATGAAATTTATGACAGACCAGTCCATTCTCTGCATTTAGGCCCTTTGGCACACATCTACACCTTTTTACCAATCAGAACCAAAATTTGTATACTTACCCTTTGGAACCCTGCGAGTAACACTGTTTACATGCAATTACGGACAGACCACTCCATTCCCTGCATTTATGCCCATTGGCACAAATCTACACCGTTTCACCGATCTGAACCAAAATTTGTATATTTACCCTTTGGAACCCTGCAAGTTACACTGTCTGCATGAAATTTCGGAGAGACAACCCCCTTCCCTGCATTTAGGCCCTTTGACACAAATCTACACCGTTTCACAGATCTGAACCAAATTTCACATACTTACACTTTGGAACCCGACGAGTGACACTGTCTGCTTGAAATTTCGGACAGACCACTCCATTCCCTTCATTTAGGTCCTTTGGCACAAATCTACACCGTTTCAACGATCTGAACCACATTTTGTATACTTACCCTTCGGAACCCTACGGGTGACACTGTCCACTTTAAATTTTGGATATTCCACTCCATTCCCTGCATTCAGGTCCTTTATCACAAATCTACACCGTTCTTCCTAATTGCACCAAATTTTACTTATACTTTGAAACCCTGCTGGTAACACTGTCCACTTGATATTTTGGACAACGCTCTTCATTCCCGACATTTAGAATAACAAACAAATTGAACTTGAAAACCACGTATTAAGGCCCAAGAAACATTCATGTCCGTAGTAATGTAACTGTAAGAGTATATTAATAAGTTCATTGTTGACTGGCAATTCGGGCTGCATCACGTCGCCCCTGCCAGTGTTCTGGTGTAGAATTGCGAAAATAGTTAAATCTTGCACTGCTTAAAAATTGCAGCCACGGGGAGTATTTAGTACAAAAAGAGTTTTAGGCCTCTTAAAACAGTTATCATCATGAACATATTATGGCTTTGTAAAAGTGCAATGGTGCTGGTGCAGTACATTGAGGTTATCAGTTGCAATAAGCGTTGGTGCTTTCAAATTTACCTTCATTTAATCTGAAACGTATCGTTGAGCGCTACGTGGCGGTAAATGATACTATTCTACCTCAGGAGCTCGGGACAGTCGAAGTTTTCCGAAGTGTTCTGATTATTTTCCTACGGCGCTATGCGACAAAGGACGACACTATTCGTCTCTAAATGTCTAACAGCCAATGAGATATAGGCCCTAGGCAGTGTTTTATTTCACTTACTCCTCTTTCTAAACATATTTTAAAATTTGTTTGTGAATTACATGTGTCAGTGCTGTAGTTAGTAAACAGCCGTTTCCCTATTCATTATTATCATAACGGGAAAATGACCTGAATGTTACGTCTATTGTACTGTTCTACTTATCACCCCCACTACAACCTTCACCTCCAAAACAAAAAGTTATATTTAACAAGAAGTTCCGTGACGAACTAAAGAGCCTACTTTTCTTAAAATTTAAGATTCATGCCAATCTATATAGACCTATCTAGAAAAATAGCGAAATTAAGTTGGTAATATCGAAATTTTTAATTAGTTCGAAATATACCTGTAGCCTAATAGAACACTACTGTTGGCAGCCCTGGTGACTGAATATATTCTTAGTTCCATCTCTTAAGATACAGAATACTATATTTGGTTGAAGTTCAATGGGTAGCATGGACGTTACATGCAGTTAGACATTGGATCTATCAGCGCGCGTAAAATCATGTTGGCAACAATGTCACGCATGCGTTGGTCAGAAATAATCAGAAATATTATGATATCTTGCTGTGCCAAATTTTGGATGAAATCCATTTGTTAGTATAGAAGTTACATGTATTTGAAAATTGGACCTATCAACAGGCTTAGAGTCATGTTGGCAGCACTGACGTATATTAGTTTCTCATAATTAATCTAGAATGTTAGGTACTATACTTGTGCAAAGTTTGAAGCTGTTGGCTTACATACTTTCTGATATATTAATATTTGGGTAAAAAATAGAGACAGCATTTATTAACAGTTGGCAGCCCTGGTTGCTCTTAAGAATAAGCATAGTCATATCTGTTATGGTACACATAGCACATAGGAAATTTGGTTGAAATCCAATTGATATTATAGAAGTTACATGTATTTAAAAATTGGTCTTATCAGCAGTCTTAGAATCATGTTGGTAGCACTGATGTACATAAGTTACTCCAAATTAATTTAGAATGTCAGGTACTATACGTGTGCATAGTTTAAAGCTGTCGGCTTGCATACTTTCTGATATATTGGTATTTGGATAAAAGAATAGAGATAACATTTATTGACAGTTGGCAGCCCTGGTGGCTCGTACGAATACGCCCTGTCATATCTGTTTATGTACACATATTACATACAAAATTTGGTTGAAATCCAATTGATAGTATAGAACAAGAGTTTAGTGCTTTTCAGTCGGTCAACACGAATGTACCCAAAAGAGATGGGTTATGCCCTAATCCTGAAATAAATTACATGAGATTAATAAAACACTAGGAAAATATGGCTTCAAACACCACAATGATAGTATAGAAGTTATATGCATTTAAAATTAGACCTATCAGCAGGCTTAGAATCATTTTGGCAACACTGCCATGCATGGCCTCCTGGAAATTTAACTGAAATATTATTATCTATACGTATGCCAATTTTGAAATAACTCCCATTCATACCTTCCAAGATATCCAACATGGAGCTCAAATTTCAATTGCGATTTTTCAGCAGTTGGTAGCACTTACATCATTTTCAAATATGGCCGTGAGATATTCAGGTATAGATCTTTACTCCTACCAAATTTCGTTTGGATTCCTGCAGCCGTTTAGGAGTTGATAGGGGGGGACACACACACAGCCAGACAGACAGAAGGACAGACAGACAGAAGGACAGACAGACAGACAGACACACATTTGCCCGATCTCATAAGACTACTTTTTCCTCATTTTTGCAAAATGTGAAAAGTAGGCTAAAAATATTTCTTTTCTGTTAGTTTTAGTATCATGTGCCAGTTCTGTAGTAGTATTAATTATCATCCATAAAACAAATAAATCCACCGGGCGAAGCCGGGCACTACTGCTAGTTATTAATAAAATGGAAGCTTGAGAAGTGTCAAGTTGTGGGCTACTCGTGTGTCTTGCGAGCAAAGGTCTATTCACCGCGAGAATGGGCGAGGGATAGCAATGACCGATTCTGGTCTAGTACTTGCACGCAAAATATTCATTATCTTGTTATAATGTAGCACGAGCTGTTTTGCAGCCCAGCATTGCGGGTCAGGCGTGTATGAGGTCCAAGCGCTGTGCTGATTACTACATTCGCTGCTGGCAAGCGTCCCACAGCTGGGCTGATTGGGGGATGAAACACGTCTGGGGAAAAACACTTTGAATTTTGATCCAATCTCGTGGAGCCAGCTGTGAGCACGACTCCATTAGCTACCCCTTGAGAGGAATTCGCTCCGCAGCAGAACCTCTTACATATGCTCCTGGAGCATAGGCAACTTATTATACGAGTACCCCGTTCTATCACTTTACCTGGGTGGTTACCGGGTGAGTTAGCCTTGGTCGTTACGGCATGACTGCTGGCAGTCGCTCACATCCGAGAGGCGAGGAGGTTCGAATCCCCCCACCGGTGACCTTGAATATGGTTTTCTGTGGTTTACCATCTTCCTTCCAGGCAAATGTCGGGGTTGGTTCCTAGTCCTTACAATCACACTTTCCTCCACAGACCACACTCCACACGCGACGGTACTTGTAGCTCACCCCATGGGTGTCCGCATAGAAGCAGCTACAGCCTCTGGAGAGCCAAACATGTCCTTGGACACTCCCGGCAATAAAATTCATACGCTAACAAAACAAAACCCTAGGTGGGTATTTTGAAGGAGGAAAGTTTCTCCCTATGAGTGAAATAGCTATAGCAGTATGTTAAGAAATTTAGGATCTTGAAAATCATGACCATCAGTCCCATTTGCTTGTGATTTGTTTTTATTATCTGTAGTGCGTGCAATTGTGTGTATGCACTTGTAGTTGGAGGGAGGTTATGGAGCAGGCAGATGTGGTTTCAAATGAGATAGCATTCCAGAAATTAAAGGAGAATCTATTCAGGATGGCCCTGGTAGCAATAAAAACCTCCTCTTCTCAGATTTCTCCCATAGCTAAGTGGTTAGCATTGCTATCCCTCAGGGTCCTGGGTTCGATTCTTGGTATGGGCTTGATGATATAAATCGTTTGTGATTAATTACTCTAGTAAACTGAGTCTGATATCTCTGACGTCTTCATTATCATTTCATTCTCATACCGACGCGTAGTTTGGCCACGGGTGACAACTTCAAAAATCTGCATCAGGCCTCTCCGATGACTACATTCACCAGTTAATCCTTTCCACCCCTTTGATCATATCCATTATGTTGAAGTGTTTAACCTTGAGGAATAGGTAATTGCACTCTCGGAGATCAGAGCCCCGCATGTGAGTACTTACTCTGCTTGTCCTCAAGTCCTGGAGCACCAGCAGTAAAACCTTTATGTTCGACGATGTCGAAAAGTATATATTATATGTCAGAAAACTGTATCATAATGAGGGTCATTATAGTACTATTCTTCATTATCAAACAGTTTCTCCAGCCTATCAGAGCTCATTCATTGACCAATTAGGTAAGGATAGCTTCGCGCATGCGCTCAAAATCCAACATGTCGGACATGAACTACATGATATGAAAGTTCAGATTGGATATCGGATCAACCATTGTAGTTACAATCCTAAACGCAAAGACAAAATCAGCACGAACCTTTACGGTAAGAAGAAAATACTATGACATATGCAAGAAATGTATGAATCTACGTCCAGATGTTAGCAACTCAGCATCCTTCCACATAAAGTACCGACATGGAAAGTGCACCATCCCATATGTTCGCGTAAATAAACTGGCGAATATGAAAGAAGAAATAGCACTGTACCTTAATATCCCCAATCCCAATTTCTACACAGCGCATAGCTCTCAAACGACTTCGGTGACAATAGTAGTGAATGCTAGTTCTGATCGGCACTAGACATCATGCAGGCTGTAAACAATAGCATTGCCAAGCAAAGTAAATGGTCTCTGCTTTCGAAATTCTTTGACCCACGCATGTGCTCTGTTGAGTCAGCAAACCACCCAGGGCGCTCTGTTCACAAAATGAAGTTACTGAATGCCACAGATATTTATGAATATTTATGTTAAAACATATAATAAAGTTATAATAGTCGAACATAAACAGTCGTATGCAACTCGCCTATAATGGTAATTAAAACACTCGTATGCAAATTATAAAACTCGCTGCGCTCGTTTAACAAACATACTCGTGTCTTAATTATTGCCATTATAGGCTCGTTGCATAATGTACTATAATGTGACTACCACAGCAATGTATGAGCTGTAATAAAGTACAATTACTAAAAAGAAAAAGATACGAGCCTTCCTGTAAGGTACAAGGTAAAACACACAATGTAGGTTAATATCTGAATAGCCATTGTCAGAAACATAATACCGGCATTGCGGACTAGTTACAACGTTTCATATTAAAGCATATCATCATTTTCATACTGATACGATGACTTTTACCATGTGGTTAGTGTTTCAATCAGTTGACACCAGAGTTCACATGAGCGTTTACCGTTCAGTATCAGAGTGTTGATCAAAGTTACTCGTGGAGTGGATGCCCATCAGGTCAGGGAAAGGATTTTGGAAATGAGTTGGCCATGAACCTGTTGAAAGGAACCGTCCCGGCATTGGCCTGGTGGTAAAAATGGAAAACCACGAAATCCATTCTCAGTACGATCGAGGTGAGATTCGAAACCACGCTCTCCCAATACCAGCGAGGCAAGATCTAGAGCCTTAGCTACAGCGGTCTCTTTTGAGTGTTAAAAATAAAACTGGCGTATTACACATAGTGATACCAATCACCATTCCAGCCTTCTATAATATAACTTGGAAGAGACAAGAATTGATTTCAGGGCTTTAAAGACAGAAGCTCTAACAATCAGTCTTTGAACATTGACGTTGGCTGGCCGCTGGTTAACACAGGTTTACAAACAGATTCAGCACAAATATATGTTTTGTTCTGATATCAACATTTCAATCCCGGGGAGTTATTTCTGTATGGGTCTTTTGTATTTTCACTTGTTTGTAGCAGCCTTCAATGCCTCCCTGTCCTTAGATAATCGTTTCATCTCTTAATAGCTACCATACCCTACATCCGAGGGTATCTATTTTACTATTCTAACCTTGGTTAGAACTTACAGTTCTTACCCTTGAACCGTCCTTCCATAACTAACAAGTAAGTTAACTATTCCTAGGTGTCTTAGTATGTGACTAACCAACCTATCTCTTCCGTTCATTAGCAGATGCCAGAAACATCTCTCCTCGCCTATTTGTATAACTACCTCTTCATTTGTTATTCTATCTACTGATATGATATTCATCATCCTCCTGTAACACCACATTTCAAACGCTTCTATTCTTCTCTTTTTTGCTGCGTCAAAAGTCCAAGTTTTACTACCATAGAGCGTCACGGTCCAGATAAAGGCTTTCAAAAATAACTTTCTAATGCCTTAATCTGTCAATTGATTTGTTTTCTGTAGAAATGCTTTCCCTGCTTGAGTCAACCTACTTTTTATACCCTGTTTTCTTTGTCTCCAAGGAATAGTACCACGATTTCCACGGAGAGCAGCAGAAAAGTCAGACATCAAAGGTTCTAATCCAGTGCGTTTCATCCACGTTTTGTTTAAACTTTATTTCCTCCACGTATGTGCCAGGATGGTACCTCATTTTAAGTTCCACGGTACATTCTCCAATCGTAGTTCCAGATATATGCAATTACTCACACACACTGATATAATCATTTCAATAGCACAGGTATTTATGGCTGTATTTTTACAACAAGGTGCACCGTTAAGAGCCAGGTGAAGGACCCAGCCAGCATCACCCAGCGCTTGACTCATGCAGAAATTATTTTCATTGTCTTTGAGCGTCAGAGCAGGACAGAAAGCAGGAAATCTAGAGACGGAATTATGTTTTAGCCACCCCCATGGGAGGGTCTAAGCAAGAAGAACCGCGTATTTGGTGTCTTGAAGAACCAATCAGAGGAGATGATGCTTATTTCGGCGGGGACGCGGCGTGCCTATGCCGAGTCTAATTATTGAGCGGGAATTAATTTGCAGATAATCCCACGATCGAATTCGCTGCGAAATGGCATAGTCATGATCTACAGTGTGCTGCGATCAAAATGAATGTTGTCGCATGCCAGTGAGCCTATTATTGCAGAACTTAATTACGGAACTACGCCACTCAGGTACTCGAGGTTGATGGCTGAGTTCTCACTAGCTCATAAAGGGGGCCATACACTGTGAGTGGGAGTTAAAAAAAAAAATTAAATCGTAGCTTCACTGATATGTAACATAGAATTATGAGAGCTTTCAAACTTATAGTTATTGCATAGAGCTTTTATTTAATTTACGAAGGCGAACAGTATATAAAATATTGCGTGATATATTGAAGGGACAATATTTGTGATTTCTTTAACGTCATGAATCACAAAATACATGATTTATCAAGAAATACTAGTCTGCATGGTAAGATTTTTTTTATAAAGAAAATACATGATTTCCGAGGATGAACCACCATTAATATTATATTGTCAATAATATGCTTTAAAAGAATATACTTAAATTGTCTTTCAGAAATATGTTTTGTTAAATTTTCCAAGGAGGCTATATCTTAATTAATTTTTAATATAAATTCATGAATGAAGTTCATCCTCCATATGTATGTCATTTCTTTACTGGAAAAAATCCATTCAGGCTGGTAATTATTGAATCGTGTCTTTTGTGATTCATGACGTTAAGAAATCATAAATATTTTTCTACCAATAAATCACCCAATATTTAATTACTGTTCGCCTTTATATACTGAATAAAATCCCTATGTATTGACCATAACTTTGTATGTTTTCATAATTCTATGTTACATATTAGTGAAGCTATGATTTAATTGTTAACTGTGTGTGAAAACTTCCACTCGTGGTGTAAGAGCCCCCTAAAATGAATCAATAAAAACATATAAATTTTCCAGAAAGCATAGATGTTTCTATTTGAAGCCAGTTCAACACAGCTGATGTACACTCGTTAACATTTAAAGTGAGAGGAATAAAAAATACTTGACAACCATTGTCCCAGGCAAGCAGTACACTATGGTATCTAGTTAAATTCTCAAGGACAATGAAATACAGTATTATTCAAATAATCGTTCATATCATAACTTAAATCCTCCCAAGGGCTCACATCTAGTGCGACCTGGGTTGGTGACCACGGGGCGCCCACTGAGTTCAGCATTGCTTCCAATTACTCGTGCCGGGCTCTTCTCAGTCTTCTTTCCTGTCGACCTCTCTTAGTCAACTCTTGTTCTCTTCCGACCCCGACGGTATTAGGATATACAAGTCCTAGGGAGTCTTTCACTTTCCCACCTTAATTGGCCCATGTCTCCTTTTTCCTGATACCCTCATTCTTCGAGGGCAAACCCTTCTTTTTCTTTTCATGTTATCTCCTGCCTTCTGCACAAGGCCCTCAAGGAGGCAGGGTGTATGTAGCCCCACCACTTCTGGTGCACCCTAGATATTAATACACCATCAAGTGCTCACGGCTGGTGAGTTTGGAAGTTGGCGACCTCGAGGCATTCCTGAGTTGGATCCGTTTTGCCCCTTTATCTTCTGACATTGGGGCGGCCCATCTCCTCTTTCCCTTTCCTATCTGATTTTCATGGCTCTCCTTCCTTCCAAGTCCTCAATCCTCATTCTTCGAGGGTTTAGGGCATTTATTTTCTTCCTATCCTCTATTTGCCTTATCCTTCATTTCTTTACCATTTCTTTTTCTAGTACGTGAGTTTTGTAGTTAGTATTATTTATAGTCTTCATTCTCATCTCATCTTTCACTATTCACTATCACCCAAACCATTCGGGGCCGATAAACTAGATGTTAGGCCCCTTAAAACAACAATTATCATCATCATCATCATCATCATCATAACTGGAATATCTACAAGTGTAGATAGCAATTAGGTTCCAACGATTCGTGTGGCAGCCGTAATAAGAGCGAGTAGCGAGTAGACTAACAGGCGTCTCTGTTCGTGAACCATCGTAACCAGAGGGGAGGTTGTTGGTGTTGTTTCTATTGAGGGCCTTGGACATCGTGGTCATTTATCCCCGTGTACTTGGAGAGTTTTCTGCATTCAATATAAGCTTCAGACCCTCTCCGCTCTAAATGCTGTGGGCCTACTTCTTGCGCAATGCGAGAGGGATTTCACAGATAAAAGGGAGTTAAATATATATCCTCTTTGTGTGCTCAACCACCAAAATACTCTCACAGAATGTAAATGCTGTATACAAATCGTCCCTCTAATTATTTTATCTTACGTATGAAACAGTAAAATTAGTTCGTTTTATTGGCTAGTCTCGAGGAACAAGTATAACGAGGATATGTCTAGACAATATTTTACAGGAACGGTCTGCAACAAAGGCAATATACTTTAATGATTCCGCTGTAAACCTTTGTACTGCAGCGTACGAACGACTAGTTGATGGCCCATTATAAACGTAAATATTTACTTGACAGCATTGTTCTATAAAGGAGCAATGGCCATTTGAGAATTATTCCGGGAGGTAGTGAACTTGCTAATAGGTTGTAGGACAGATCATGAATGTATGTTACGACAATGCCTATGCTCATATAGACGTCTTCATTACATAAGAAGGTTACAGGGAAAGCTGGATTAGGGTCACATATAGCAACTTTTGTGGGAGAGGAAACGGAGACTTCGAAGAATTTCTTCGAACGGACATTCAGAACTCTAGAATTTGTCACGATAATAACAAATGAACATTTATGTTTCAAATATGGACATTACTTTTACATTTTCAATAATGTATTACTATCATCATCATCATCATCGGTTTATCTGCCTGATGGCAGGTTTCCTCATGGTCGGTCTCTCCACCTTATCCGATCTTCAGCAGCACGATTCATCAGCTCATAAGATTTATGAATTGCTACGGATGTGGTAGTTATGTAGAGAAGAATCAATCAGCTCAGGACAGGGGGCATGGAGATCTGCATCAAACCTGTCAAAAGACTGAAGACTCAAGAAAAGAACACGAAATGCTCCATGCAGGCCAAAACTAGCCCAATGTGTATACATATGTGTTGGTAGTTTCTATGTCATTTAAGAAAGGATGGTTTGGATTTCTTCAGCAACGTCTTCAATTTATGAGACAAAGAGAAAATTTCGTGAAATGATATAAAAATCTTAAATGGGTTTTGACTGAGCGAATTAGTTAGAATTGAAAATCTGCTCGCTGGTCTATTTTTGATAGGCTCGGAACGTCACCAACCACCTTGAGATAAACTGTGCATGAGCCAAACATTCAACAACATTTCGGTATTGGTATTTCCAACCTCAAACAACAACACATCACGTAGATGTCTTGAACGGGTTTTAGTCACACTCATTCGTTTCTGGACAAGATAACAGATTGTAGCATCCATTTACACACTTTTCCTCCATGATAATTTTGCTTAAGAAAGCAAATACTATCATACTAAATTCTTCTGTCTCATTTCCCTGTCTTTGAAAGTTTGGTAATACTTTTCTAGGCTAGATGGGTTGGTTGTTTCCTTAGTTTAGGGACTGTGATGTAGCCCCGTGTACTTTGGGTGTGTGTAGAATCTGTCTGACAATCGGTGCTAATTGTGATGACTGTATTAGTGTGTGTTATCGGTTTTTAATTCAATAAGGAAAAAGGAAGATTGCAGTTTTACGTGACCGAGATCATGAGCCATAGGACCTCCATTTTACGTAGAATCCGAACCACAGGACATGCCATTTCACTTTGAAAATCTCACATGCAGTGACCGGGAATCAAACCTGGTCCGCCGTGGTGAGAGGCCTACAGCTTGACCGCTGCGCACCACGCCCCAATTCAAGTAAGGACTGCAGACGATAATTTCAAGTAGTTCCTACTTTCGCTACCAAATGCGACCTCCACGACACCTAGCTGTGAACTTGGCAACTACTAGATGCCATCGCAACCAGCGCCCGGTGACGATCGTTGGAACTTAAGAGCATTAATCAAACCTAACCTACAAATTTTGCTTCACACAAGTTTAGTTAGTGGAAGGTTCCTTTACCTGCCATAAATCTATGACATGGGCTTGCCGGATTTACTTCCCTCAGAAGGAAGGCATACTGAGGGATTTTTAACGCTCTTAAAAATCCGACGACAGAATGTGCAACTAATATTTTGTATATCCCATCATGGACGACAACTATAAATTTATTCCCTGCATCAGTTCCACTGCATTTCATTCTTGTTGGTATGTTAGTGAGCTGTGAAGTTTGAATAAGCACATGGACACGTTCCCTGTGCATGTTGTGATGTGTGAATCACCAGGTGGTCCACTGTTCACTGTAATTTACGTCATGATCAGTTTAGATAGGTATATGTATTAAAACAGAACGAACTACGAGGGGTGATCAGAAACGAAAGTTACGAAGCCTGCAGTGAAACGTGTACATTTCATTTCATACAACCAATACAGACCACAAGGTACATTGGGTTATTTTTATGTTCGACGATGTCGAAATGTAAATATTATATGTCAGAAAACTGTATCATAATGAGGGTCATTATAGTACTATTCTTCATTATGAAACAGTTTCTCCAGCCAATCAGAGCTCATTCACTGACCAATTAGGTAAGGAAACCTTCGCAAATGCGCTCAAATTCCAACATGTCGGACATGAATTACATGATTTAAAAGTTCAAATTGGATATCGGATCAACCATTGTACTTATAATCACAAAGACAAAGACAAATCAGCACGAACCTTTACGGTAACAAGCAAATACTATGACATATGCTAGAAATTTATGAATCTACGTCCAGAAGTTAGCAACACAGCATCCTTCTACATAAATTACCGACATGGGAAGTGCACCGTCCCATAATTATGTTCGCGTAAATAAACTGGTGTATATGAGACAACAAATAGCACTGTACCTTAATATCCCCAACTCCAATATCTACACAGCGCATTGCTTTCAAATGACTTCGGTGACAATATTAGTGAATGCTAGTTCTGATCGGCACCAGACATCATGCCAAGCAAAGTAAATGGTCTCTCCTTTCGAAATTCTTTGACCCACGCATGCGCTATATTCAGTCAGCAAACCACCCAGCGCACTCTGTTCACTAACTGAAGTTACTGAATTTCACAGATGTTTATGAATATATAATAAAGTTATAATTATCGTCGAACATAAACAGTCGTATGCAAATCGCTACGCTTGTTTTATAAACATACTCATGTCTTAATTATTGCCATTATAGGGTCGTTGCATAATGTACTATTTTCGGCCTAGTCTTCATAACGGTTTAGGAACTTGTCACTTCGTGGGATGAGCTTAAATATTCCCTCGTGGAAACAATCCTGTCCTTGCGTGTACAGCCACGTTGTCGCCTAGTGTTTCACGTCCTTGGTGCTCCTTCAAGTGAAGAAACAGGTGAAAGTCACTTGGAGCGAGGTCTGGGTTGTAGGGAGGGTGGTCTTGGTTCACTCTACCCATTTAGCCTCATGCACTTTGGGTGTGCGTAGAATTTGTCACCTGAGCTTCTATGCCCAAAATCGCAGGTTCAAACCCGGCCGAAGTTGACGGATTTTTAAGAGCGTTAAAATCCCTCAGTATGCCTTCCTTCGGAGGGGAAGTAAATCTGGCGGTCCCATGTCATAGATTTATGGCATGTTAAAGAACCTTCCACTAAATACACCTGTGTTAAGCTAAATCGTATAACTTATAGGTTAAACATTCGACAAACGCTCTTAGGTTCCCACGTTCGTCGCCAGGAGCCGACTGCGGTGGTATCTGGTAATATAGTTCTGAACTAGTAGTCGTTGACGGTGGCGTTTGGCGGCAAAAGTAGGAACTACTTGAAAAAATTCAATGTCTGCAGTCCTCACTTGAATTGAAAACAGATAACAAAAACTAATACAGTCATCACAATTAACACCAGTTATCAGACAGATTCTACACACACCCAAAGTACACGGGGCTACATGACCGCGTTGTCGCAGCCCCTAAACTGAGGAACCAACCAACCAGAATTTGTCACATAACGTGTGTTATTGTGGTGTCTGTACTAGTATGTATATTTACCGCGTTGTCGCAGCCCCTAAATTGGGGAACCAACCAATCAACCAGAATTTGTCACATGAAAAATCCACAGCCTGCTTCCAGTCTCCGACCGGGTCAGGAATGGAATGAATGGAGCCCCTAACTAGCGGCGAGGATATGAACTGTGCCGGCTGCCGAGGCCTGACGCACTCCTCTGGGGCAATGATTAAATGAATGACAGATGAAATGAAATGATAGTGGAGAGTGTTGCTGGAATGAAATTTTGACAGGGAAAACCGGAGTACCCGGAGAAAAACCTGTCTGCCTCCGTTTTGTCCAGCACAGATCTCACATGGAGTGACCGGGATTTGAACCACGGACCCAGCGGTGAGAGGCTGGCGTGCTGCCGCCTAAGCCACGGAGGCTCAATTTGTCACATATCGTGTGTTATTATGGTGTCTGTACTAGTGTGTATATTTGTAATTCAGACGAGCATTTTAAAGTAAGCTACTGTGGCCTTTATTTAGGAACCATTTGCTTGGAGTAGAAATAGGAAGCCACGGGAAACTATTGCCAGGATGATTGTGGTGGGAATCGAAACCACTGCTTTTCAGTTTTGCCTCACGAAGCTGAGTACCTGCTTTCAGACCTCAAAACAGAATTAACTTTCTTAGCAGAGCCAAAAATCGAGGGAGTGATAGCCAAGAATATAAGTTACTACGCCATTAAGAGTAGATAAACATTAGGCTGGAAATTAGACTGCGTGAAAAATATGCATTTAATTGTCCTGATTGGTTTTATTATTATTATAGTGTTTGACGCCATTTTAGCCTACTTTCGATTTTAAACAAATGAAAGTAGACTTATGAGATCTACACAGGGCCAAAAATTGTGTGTCTGTCTGTGTCTGTGTGTGTGTGAAACCGGATGAACGAAATTTGGTACAGAGGTAGAACTAGAACTAGCAAAGGGAACCTCAGTGTCATGTTTTATATCGCCGCCATCTTCACGGAAAGGTAATGGCGGCCACCCAAAAGTTCAAAGCATAAATCAAATTACGACCAACCTAATCATCCGATCTCTACCAAATTTTGCAACAATACATATTTATATAGCGAGCGTCTTTTGACAAAACTACAGGGTCATCAGCCTAACAGTTTGCAGACAGCAGCCATGTATGTGTGCAAATCGATTCCCCCTATCAATTCAAACACTGTGGAACCGAATTGAACGAAATTTGGTTCAGAGGTAGCACTAGCAAAGGACACCTCAGTGTCATGTTTTATATCGCCGCCATCTTGACGAAAACGTAAAGGCGGCCACCAAAATGTTAAAAGCTTAAATCAAATTACGACCAACCTTATCAATTTTGCAACATTAAACCTTTATGTATTAAAAATCTTTTGACCAAACTACAAGGTCATCAGCCCAATACGTTTCGGATGGTGGCCATGTATGTATGCAGATCAATTCCTCATATCAATTCAAACACTGTGAAACCGAATTGAACGAAATTTGGTACAGAGGTAGCACTAACAAAGGGCACCTCAGTGTCATGTTTATATTGCCGCCATCTTGACAGAAACGTAATGGCGGCCACCTAAATGTTAAAAGCTGAAATCAAATTACGACCAACCTAATCATCTGATCTCTACCAAATTTTACAACAACATACATTTTTGTGTGAAGCATCTTTTGACTGAACTACAAGGTCATCAGCACAATAGTTTGCAGATAGAGGGCATGTATGTGTGCAAATTGATTCCCCATATCAGTTCAAACACGGTGAAACCGAATTGAATGACATTTTTTACAGAGGTAGCACTATCAAAGGGCACCTCAAATTCATGTTTAGTATCCGTATAGCACGTTGTATTTCAACAAGCTACTACAACCAACATTCAATTATACTCCTTGAACAGGACAAAGAGTTATAACTAGGGCCCGGATGTTGATGACATGTCATCTTTTTACTGAGCTGTCTAAAACAATGCTGAAGTACATAGAAACCCCGGACGGGCCACCCCGTCTTCAAATATGTCATTTTTATTTTGCATCTTTTTGCATTTTTTGCAATTTTACAATTTTAAGGGCATTTTTTATGTTTGGTAGATTTTTTGGTCATATTTTAGAGAAATCAGCCTTTTAAGGTCTTTTTTTAGCCTATTTTCAATTTTGAAAAAATAGGCTTATGAAATCACCTTGTGTCCGTGTGTGTGTGTGTGCGCGTGTGTGTGTGTGTGTGTGCGCGCGTGTGTGTGATTCGTGTGTGTGTCCCCCCCTAATAAAATCGAAACGGCTGGAGCGATTTCAATGAAACTCGGGAAGTTCAGAGCACTATTCCCGGCGACCTCGACCGTGCCCTTCAAATTTTGTTACGTCTCTCCAATCCAACATGGCGGCTGTGCGAAATATTTCACTAGCATCCAATATCTCCGAAACTATTACCGATATCGCCCTGAAATTGTGTACGGTGATAAAGGGCGCTACTAGAAGTTCACCTATGAGACTTTCAAAAACCTGGTGACTACAAAACCAACATGGCGGCCAAGCGAATTTGAGATATTTAAATAGACTTTTCTCGCGATTTAACTATCTAAATGTAATGAAACTTGGTACAGCAAATGTTTATACACATTGTGATGCACTGGAGTCTAATTTAGTTCAATTGTTTACATAACCTCAAAATGGCGGCTGTGCGAAATATTTCACTGACATTCTATATCTCCGAAACTATTACAGATATCACCCTGCAATTTTGTACGGTGATAAAGGGTACTAATACAGGTATACCTATGTATATTTCATAAACCTGTAAAGTACGAAACGAACATGGCGACCAAGCGAATTTAAAATATTTTAATAGACTTTTCTCGTGATTTAACTCTCTGAGCGCAGTGAAATGTGGTACAGTAATTGATTTTGCAGATTTTAATGCACTGCCATCTAATTTAATTCAATTGCTTACATAACCTCAAGATGGCGGCTGTGCGAAATTTTAAAATTAAGTTTTAATATCTTGTGTCGTAATCATGCGATCGAAGTGAAAGTTTGAATAATGAACCTAGGCAATAATTGTCCTAGAATGGTACATAACTCTATGGCCTATACACATAACACTCCTAAATGGTGAGCTCCCGAAATATTTAGACGGTTCTCAATATCTATGAATCTTTTACAGCAACCAAACTGAATTTTTTATTGTTCATAGAGACTATGAACATATGTTCACCTATAGGACTTTCAGGAACCTGGTGAGCACAAATCCAACATAGCGGCGACGCGAAGTATAAATATTTAAATGGACGTTCCTCGCGAATTAACTATCCGAGTGCCGTGAAACGTTGCACGTTAAATGCTTATACAAATGTTGATCCACTGGCATCTAATTTATTTCAATTGTTTGCATAATGACAAGATGGCTGCTGTGCGTAATTTTAAAATCTCGTTTTTACTTCTTGTTGTCTAATCATGCGATTGAAGTTTGAATACCACACGTACACAATAATCTTAATGTAATAGTACAAAAATAAAAATCCAACCTGGCGACCATCTGAAATATTTAGACGGTTCTCAATATCTACGAATCTAACATAGCAATCAAACTGAAATTTTGTATGTTGATGAAAATGAAAATCCACAGCCTGCTTCCAGTCTCCGACCGGGTCAGGAATGGAATGAATGGAGCCCCGATCTAGCGGCGAGGATATGAACTGTGCCGGCTGCCGAGGCCTGACGCACTCCTGTATGTTGATAGAGGCAATTAATATGATTAGGATATATGAAAATAGGCTGTAGAGTTCTTCACGGAACTACTTGTTTAATTTTTTTTACGGCATCACCATCCGGGCCCTAATTATAACAATACCCATGCATTTAGGAGAAAGTAGGCTATATGTTCTTTACTGAACATCTTGTTCAGTGTTGCCTTAGTAAACAAAAGTTTAGTGCTAGGAGTGTCCGAGGTCATGTTCGGCTCGCCTGAGTCTATGGCTGCATCCAGTGGACACCCTGAGGGTGAGCTAGTTCCGTTCAATTTCAAGTAGTTCCAACTTTCGCTACGAGATATCAATGATACCCTAGTGGTGAACGTTGGAACTATGATAGCGTGTTCCGACGAAATCCAACCTAACAATTTAGCTTCACACAAGTTTAATCTGTGGAAGGATCTATTACATGCAGTATTAGTTGAGATAACGCAACTCGTCAATATTGTTGTGATTGTTATTCTTAATTTGTGTTCTTCTTAGAATAGCCTACTTCTCGAAGGAATATATCAGTAAAACCGAGTTTGAGATGCATGTAAAAAATGTTACATAAAATTATCAAAAAAAAAGCTCTTCAGTAGTACAAGTTCCAAACCCAACCCAAATTCCGTGGCACCACAACCCATGAAGGACCTTGGCTTACAAAGCGCCCACTGCCGAGCCATTTGGCCTGTAGATTGTGGGGTGTTGCGTGGTTAGAGCGTCGGTTGCCCTCGGTCGTTAAACTTAGCCTCCATGACCTGGGCGCTTCCTTATTGTCGGACAGCTACTCAATTGTCCTCACGAGGCTGAGAGAACGCCGTTCCACTCATCATCCCTGACGGAGCCGGAAATCGAACCTGGAGCCTCCAATTGTGAGGCAGGCATGCTACCCAACACCACATGCTATTACAACTACCTCTTATTCTTTATCAATGCATAACTTCCAAAATATAACAATTATTGCATTTTATTACGTGGAAGTGGGTATGCAGCGTATTCTACGGAGGTAAGGAGCAAGCATTTAATACCTTAAGGACTGGACGGATTGAGACATGTTACTGATCATTTCTAAGCTTAGATTTTTACATGACAAATCATAACAATCTAACATTTCCCTTCATTCCGAATTCCCTGAGGGTTTATGTGTAGCCTTGTCAGACATTATTTTCATCTCTGGAAGTTGAATAAATCATTCCCTCATCAGCACATCGAATTCAAAGTGAATGATATCTCATAAGTATGTATTTTACGGGTTGCTCCAGGCACGCCCAGTGGATACAGTGCGGAGTGGCACTCAAGCATGTTGTGAACTCCAGCGGGTCGTAAACATATTCTACGTAAGATACAAAGACCCTCAGTTGGAGCAGAAAGGCAGTGGATATTCAGCAGGTACTTGTCACATAGGTCGTAGGTTGGTGTAGTGAAAGAATATTGAACAGGCACAGATAGCACACTGCTTTCAGAAGTTAAATCATAACTCTCCATGTTCTGAAACTCTGATTCACTATAAGTCTCGCATCATCTTGGTATCTCTTTCCACACTGCCTTTGTCAGCCTCATCTAATATTCACTCTCTGATTGCAGTAGTTAAGTGCTCCCCCGGGACTGTGCAAAGGGAACATAGCATTCCATCATTTGGGCAGTGCAGCGATTGTATAACCCTCCATTAGAAAACACGTACTGAGAGATGAAACCCTTCCACAAATTCACAAATAAATTGTTCAATTACCTTAAATGAGATTAAAATAAAACTTGTACTTATCTCAAAAATAGTAGTCTGTTAGGTAGTCAGCCCGAAGGCTGGTTGGATCCTCAAAAAGTACCGCCGTTAGGTTATGTGAGTAGATACCCACAAAAACCCAAGCCAGCGCTATATTGAGGCGTACTAGGCAAGATGAGGAGTGGGGTAGTTTGCAATTGCTTTCCTCACCGAATCAGAACAGCAGTACTAACCCTATGAGGAGAACCTTTCACAGCATCCACATGACATGCCCTGAATGTCATTACTAAGCACCACCCACACATCAGTAGCTTCCATATAATCACAGCCATGAGTGAGACAGAGACAGTGGTGAAAAGCCACATTTTACTCTAGCCTGTGCCAACAGACAAATACATGCAAATGTACTGCATTCATCAAGAGATGGTAAACAGGCCACAAGTAATAATTATATGTCCTGGGCCAGATCATAACAGAAAATCTTCAGTGTCACACTGAAATAAAAAACATGAATAGCAATAGTAAAGCAAGCCTTCAGAGATAAACAGTCCCCTCTATGTCAGAAATCAATGTCCCTCAGCTTACGTAAAAGAATAATGAAATCTTACGATTTGTCGGTTGCGTTGTATTGTGTTGAGACCTGGACGTTAACCAAGAGTGATATTTCGAGGCTAGAAGCCTATGAGATGTGGTGTTGGCGTCGGTTACAACGGATAAGTTGGGTGGAGAAGAAGACTAACACTGAGGTATTGAACATAGTTGAAGATAAGAGACTGCTGATGAGTCAGTTGATAAGGTTATCAATGAAGAGGTATTAAGACGAGTGGGCAGAGAGAGATGTTTCTGACGACTGCTCATTTTATTTAATCGTATGGTGAGTACAACAAGAAATTCATAAGTCCAGGTCCAAGTTCTTCAACCACACAGCAGCACTTTCTGATAGATGAAACAGGTCGCTGGGGCTTCCGGACTAGGCATGAAGAGGGCATCGCAGGATGACATGGTCCATGGTCTGCTCCTCTTCACTGCATCCACGCATTGGAGAATCCATTCAGCCCCACTTATGGCGCAAGAAATTACAGCGCCCAGGCCCAGTCCTCAGTCTGTTGAGGCGACACCATAGTTTTCTTGGGAGGTCAACTTCATTCACATTCCGAGTTGGATTTATCTCATGAGCATTAGTACCAGATCTTGAATTTGACCACTCTTCCTGCCAGCTCCGGTTTAGGTTAAAATTGTCCCTCAAGAGTCGCACTTGTTGGTCTCCTAGATCGAAGTCGTTGTGGTGATGGGTCACAAAATTCCTGGTGAACTGGTAATGAGGGAGATGACCGGATGTTCTTTGTTTCTCTCAGCGGAGCTTCCTTTCTCCTCAGGTGGGGTGGTGGGATATGGCTAAGAACGGGTAACCAGTGGCGAGGTGTAAACTTGTCAGTACCAGTTATGCACGACTGCTCATGAAGAGAAGAGATAGGTTGGTGGGACATTTACTAAGACACCCAGGAATACCAATGTTACTTATGGAAGAAAGTGTCGAGGGCAAGAACTGTAGGAGTAGACCAAGGTTAGAACATGTTAAACAGATTTCCACGGATGTAGGGTGTGGTAGCTTCGTAGTGATGAAACGATTAGCTAAGGACAGGGAGGCATGGGGGTTTGCATCAAACCAGTCAAAAGTCTGAAGACTCAAACAATACCATTAAGTTTCCTCCATGATTTTGTAGGAATTATTAAGGAACACATTGTACATATTTGAACATTCCCACCAAATAACCGGTGACCTCTGAGGGTCACAGCCATGACGCAAGTGTCATTGCTCGTGAGGTTCCGCTGGGTGCACATGCCACGCGTTGCAGAGTTCGTTAGCCACGCAGTTATACAGCAG
Organism: Meconema thalassinum; assembly: GCA_946902985.2. NCBI lineage: Eukaryota > Metazoa > Arthropoda > Insecta > Orthoptera > Tettigoniidae > Meconema > Meconema thalassinum. The sequence continues at coordinate 2,091,802,420 of OX336388.2, read as the reverse complement.
TGTCCAGTTTGTGGGGCTTTTAAAAATAGTTACCTTTTATCTCTCCAGAGAGAACTGTGGTGAAGTTAATCACGATTTATTGGTTTGTTGATCACGAGATTGAATTTAACTGAAATAATCAACAAAATAACATTATGGAGGTGAAGCGCCACAATTACACAAATACTACCTGACTTTTATAATCGGGACCGCAGTTGTGTTATTAATATTGATTGTTTATATATGTGGTGATTAAATCCAGTAGAAAAGTACAGTCGCTCTGTAATAATTGAAGGCATCAGAAAAGAACATCGACAACCCCGTGGAATAAGCAACAAACACGTCTTCTTAACGTGATTGTTTGGATAGCACCGTTCGACTTTCGGTTCCTTAACCTAACGATGACGATGATATATTCACCCTCGGGAATATGCTGCGAATAGAGCACCTAATTCATTCATAAATAGAATATTAAATTAATACCAACTGATACATACACGTACATCAATAACACAGGTTAATAATAAAATTCGAAAACTGGACCGTATATGGATCTGTTGATGAAAATTCCTAAAAAAAAAACATATTCTGTTGTTGATTCATTAGGGGATTTTATATTTCATGGTCATGTAGCTCCGTTTACTTGGCTGTGTTTTGATTGAAATCTCGATTTTATTTAGTGTATTCTAATCATGCGATTGTAATTTGAATACTACACGTACACAATAATCTTCATATAATAGTACATAACTCCAAGACCTACATATATAGAAATCCAACATGGCGTCCATCTGCAATATTTAGTCGGTTCTCAATATCTACGAATCTATTCCAGCAATCAAACTGAAATGTTGTATGTTGATAGAGGCAATTACCATACTGTAAGTAGGATACGTTATATGAAAATAGGCAGTATAGTTCTAATAGAAACTACTTGTATATAAGAGAAAATAGGCTAAATAAACGTTCCGTTAGAGAATTAACTGTGTGGTGTTGGGGTAGCGCGCCTACCTCCTACCCGGAGGCCCCGGGTTCAATTCCCGGCTTCGTCAGGGATTTTAAAACTGACGTGAGGGTTGGAACCGGGAGCACTCAGCCTCGTGAGGACAATTGTGCAGCTGTCTGACATTGAGGCAGCGCCCCGATCTCGAATACCAAGATTAACGGCCGACGGGACCCGACGCGCTGATCACGCGTCACTCCAATATCTGCAGGCAAATGGCTGAGCAGCGGACGCTTGATCGGCCTAGGCCTTTCATGGGCTGTAGAGCCAGGGGTTGACTTTTTTTTAGCATACTTTCGATTTTTGCAAAATATTAAAGTAGAATTATGAGATCTACACAGGGCCAAAAATTGTGTGTCTGTCTGAGTGTGTGTGTGTGTGTGTGTACTCTGAATGTCTGCCCTCCCCCCCCCCTATCAATTCGAACACGGTGAAACGGAATTGAACGAAATTTGGTACTGAGGTAGAACTAGCAAAGGACACCTCAGTGTCATGTTTTATATCGCCGCCATCTTGACGGAAACGGAATTGCAGCCACCCAAATATTAAAAGCTCAAATCAAATTACGACCAACCTAGTCATTTGATCTCTACCAAATTTTGCAACAACATACCTTTATGTGAGAAGCGTTCTTTGACCAAGCTACTAGGTCATCAGTCCAATATTTTGCATATGGCGGCCATGTATGTGTGCAAATCGTTTCTCCCTATCTATTCAAACACGGTGAAACCGAATTGAACAAAATTTAGTACAGAGGTAGCACTAGCAATGGGAACCTCAGTGTCTTGCTTTATATTGCCACCATCTTGACGGAAACGTAATGGCGGCCACTCAAATGTCAAAAGCTTAAATCAAATACGACCGACCTAATAATCTGATCCCTACCAAATTTTGCAACAGCATACCTTTACGGGGGAAGCATATTTTGCTAAAGTACAAGATCATCAGCCCAATAGTTTGCAGGTGGCGGCCATGTTTGTGTGCAAATCGATTCTCCCTATCAATTCAAACACGGTGAACCCGAATTGAACGATATTTTGTACAGAGGTAGCACTAGCAAAATGTACCTCAGATTCATGTTTTATATCGCCGCCATCTTGACGAAAATGGAATGTCGGCCACCCAAATATTAAAATCTTAAATCAAATTACGACCAACATAATCATTTGATCTCTACCAAATTTTGCAACAACATATTTTTTGTGGGAAGCACCTTTTGACTGAACTACAAGGTCAACATCCCAATAGTTTGCAGATAGCGGCCATGTATATGTGCAAATCGATTCCCGATATCAATTCAAACACGATGAAACCGAATTGAATGACATGTTTTACAGAGTTAGCACTAGCAAAGGGCACCTCATATTCATGTCTAATATCCATATAACATGTTGTATTTCAACAAGCTACTACAACCAACATTCAATTATACTCCTTGAAAAGGACAAAGAGTTATAACAATACAAATGCATTTACGAGAAAGTAGGCTATATGTTCTTTACTGAACATCTTGTTTTTTTGTTTGTACAGAACTAAAGGTCCGTAGATTAATATGCCACAAACACATTTTTTTACATTTTGAAGGTTTTCGGCATTTTATCACCTTACGTTAATATGATTTTATAATAATAAAGGACAATAATAAGCTTAAAAACACCTACAATAAGAAGTGCCTATCCCGCCACACCAAAATGGAGCACTATCATCGACCCTGAAGACTTATATGCCTCTGAATGCCTCAAATTAAACAGGAAAATACTCAAGGACAAACTAGAAATCCAAGAGAGGAAGATAATGAGGAAGATATTTGACCAGTCAAGGAAGGTAGTGAATACAAAAGACGACCCAACTAGGAGATCTATAAATTCTCTGTTAGAATTACAGACGTGGCCAGGAAGAGACGTCTTAACATTTTATAGACACATCTCCGGGATGCATCCAATAAGGCTGACCAACCTGCACGCTGTTTCTTGAAGATACTTAGTTGATTTTATTCTTGACTTATCCATACACTGTATTTTGGTCCATCACTATATTTCATACAACCTATAAATATACTTGGCAAATTGAATTATGTTATGAATTAAATCACCCGATTGGACAGCTAGTTCTACAGATCTAACCTAGAAGTAGGATCCTCTGGTATTATTCGAGGTTGGTTGGTTCTACCATTTATAAAACATTTTTACGGTGTTTGATGATCTGGAAACAATATATTTCAACCACAAATATACATGTATTTCAACAGGACTCTTTACAAGGTTAGATGACTTCAAAATTTTTCTTACGCATTTTTCCATATCCGTATGCCTGGCTGGAAACAACATCCCATAGCACTCAGCAGCGACATCCGTTTCAATATATTATTGAGCCGTATTGAAGAAATATAATATAGGCTGTCCCGTAACAGAAAAATTGGGTTCAACTAGAACGGTTTTCAAGGTTAGAGGAATTTATCAGTCAAAAATTGTAACTCATTTCACCAATTCTTTATACGTGTAAACATCTTTTTGCAATCAACAGGATTTCCGATTCATTATATTGAACCATAATGAAGAAGTATATTATAGACAATATATTTAGGTAGATTTATATTAATTTTAGTCTTGTTTCTATTATGTGTTTTTTGTGTGTGTGTGTGGAGGACAGATCTAATTTCCAACAAAAATTGTTCCCTCGTGAGCTCATGGACTAGTCCTGACCTTGTGAACTTGATTTACATCCTGCAGTTTGCCATTGAAGCATTGCTGGTTAACTGGCAGGTTTCCAGATTTTTATACACAAACCCCTTTGGAGGATGCTTGATCACGCAACGCTTTGGGCTTTAAGCACCACTTTGGTCGGCTTAATCCTTTCAAGTTTACAGTGACGTAAAGCAAGGTCTCGGTTTAACAGCATGCGGGTGTACAACTGTAATGTAGGAGACTGGGCAAATTATTCGCCATTATGATGACGTTTATCTCAGACATGGATCCCGCCGCACAAAGCGTAAATTCATGAAGACAAGGCAATGAGAACACACATACACTTTTTGTATCGCATTTAAACGTAATTTGTTTGAAATTACAGCAGCTGGACTCTTGGTTAGTATATAGTGTGATAAGCAATTATAATTTCATTAGCACAAAGCATGTTTTGCTAAATGGTATGTAATTCCTAATCTGCACCGCTCCTCTCACCGTAGACAATGGCTACTATCACACTGCACCTTGTTGGATAATAACCTTTGACATTTTATGACACAACTGGACCACGCCTTGGAAGATGCGTTTCATAAAGAGAACAATCCACTCTTCATCACAACGCGTGTATTATGAGCACATCGCTAAAGTCCAATCTACAAATTAATGAAGAGGATTGAGCGAAATAATTGTTGTTGTTGTTTCCTATGGCTAGCCCGTATTCCAATCCATCAGGTTTCTTGCGTTCCAATCGAGTTGTGTGAGGTTTCCTGAAGTTCTAGCAGTCACATCAAGTTTGTTGCAATGTAGCAGGTGCCCCTTATCCATTTTACATCCAGGTTCGTGACAAAGTGTGCATTCTTCAGATCTCAGGATGTTGATTCGTTTCAGGTGAGCTGCAAGGCAGTCATGGCCAGTGTTAAGTCAGAAGAAGGCTACAGCTTCTCTTCTTGGTGTTAATTTTTATTGATCCCATTTACCATCAATGTCCTTCCATAATTTGGTTTCTGCTGTTTTCTTTGACATTTCTTCATACCTGTTTTTGATAGTATTTTTCAAGATCCTGTTTGCTGACATGAAATCAGTCTGACTGACAGGTTGTTGTAGTGTGGTACCTTTTTTGCTAATCTGTCTGCCTCTTCATTACCTGCTATTCCAACATGGCAAGGGATCCACTGAAATGAGATCTGTTTATGGAGTCATTGAAGGGTTTTTATCATACAAAAAATTTCTTTCAGTTCTTTATTTTGAGGCTTATTGAAGCCTCCGTGGCTTAGGCGGCAGCACGCCGGCCTCTCACCGCTGGATCCGTGGTTCAAATCCCGGTCACTCCATGTGAGATCTGTGCTGGACAAAACGGAGGCAGACAGGTTTTTCTCCGGGTACTCCGGTTTTCCCTGTCAAAATTTCATTCCAGCAACACTCTCCACTATCATTTCATTTCATCTGTCATTCATTTAATCATTGCCCCAGAGGAGTGCGTCAGGCCTCGGCAGCCGGCACATTTCATATCCCCGCCGCTAGATGGGGGCTTCATTCATTCCATTCCTGACCCGGTCGGAGACTGGAAGCAGGCTGTGGATTTTCATTTTGAGGCTTATAATTTGACTAGAAGGCTTGGATGGCTGCTTTTGAATCTGTAATGATAACACATGTTTGATAATCAATGTTTCTGACTAATAACTGATGGAGTGCATGTGAAATTGCTCTTATCTCAGCATCAAAGTTTGTTTTGTTTTAGGGGGGGGGGGGGGGGGCGTGGTGGCTCAGCGGTCTAGCTGTATGCCTCTCACCAAGGCGGTCCGGGTTCGATTCCCGGTCAATGCATGTGAGATTTTCGAAGTGAAATGCCATGTCCTGTGGTTCGGATTACACGTAAAAAGGAGGTCCCGTGGCTCATAATCACAAGATTCACGGTCACGTAAAACTACAATCTTCCTTTGTTTTGTTTTGGCCTACTGGGAAGTAGAGTGAGGAGAGAGATGAATGTATTCCTCCTCCAGTTCTATTTTCTTTGTCTTGTGAATCATCTGGAAAGAATTGTAGAATACAGGGGATAATATCTTGGTCTTTCATTTATCATCATATTCTAAAGGCTTTATGTCTTAGGCGGTTCTTTTCAGTTCCATGTAATTGTCACATCCCATTCTATTCTGGATGTCTTCCAAATACTTTGTCCTAGGCTGTCCTCTTCCTTCTCTTCCCAACATTTTCCCTTGAAGAATGTTAACGATGAAGGTATTGTGCCTGATTCCATGTCCAATAAATTTTATTTTTAACCAATTTTCATTTATGAAAAAATAGGCTTAAGAGATCACCTTTAGTCCGTGTGTCTGTGTGTGTGTGCGTGTGTGATTCGTGTGTGTGTGTAATCGGTAAGTTCATAGCACTATTCCGGACGACCCCGAACGTGCCCTTCAAATTTTGTTACGTCTCACCAATCCAACATGGCGGCTGTGCGAAATATTTCACCAGTATTCAATATTCTGAAACTATTACCGATATCACCCTGGAATTTTGTACGGTGATAAAGGAAACTACTAGAAGTTCACCTATGTGATCTCTGAAAAACTGATAACTACAAAACCAATATGGCGGCCAATCGAAGTTGCGAATTTAAATAGACGTTTCTTGCGATTTAACCAACTAAACGGCATGAAACATGGTACAGTATATGTTTATACACATCGTAATACACCGACATCTAACTTCGTTCAATTGTTTACATAACTTTAAGATGGCGGCTGTGCGAAAAAATTCAATAGCATTCTATATCTCTGGCACTAGTTCCGGTATCATCCTGAAATTGTGTATGGAGTTAAACGTTATTACTGGAAGTTCATCTATGAGACTTTCAAAACCGGTTAACTACAAAACGAACATGGTGGCCAAGTGAATTTGAAAGATTTAAACAGGCTTTTCTCGCGATTCAATAATCCAAATGGAATGAAACTTGGTACAGCAAATGTTTATACACATTTTAATACACTGGTATCTAATTTAGTTCAATTGTTTACATAACCTCAAGATAGCGGTTGTGCGAATTTTAAAATTAAATTTTTATTTCTTGTGTCATAATCATGCGATCGAAGTGGAAGATTGAATAATGAACCTACGCAATAATGCTCCTTTAATGGTACATGACTCTATGGCCTATACATATAACAACCCAACATGGCGACCATCCGAATTATTTATACGGATCTCAATATCTTCGAATGTATTACAGCAATCTAACAGTTTTTTTAAATGTTCATAGGGGCTATGGACATAAGTTCACTTATAGGACTTTCAATAACCTGGTGATCACAAATCCAACATGGCGGCGACGCGAAGTATAAATATTCACATGGACGTTTCTCGCATTTTAACAATCTGAGTGCATTGAAACGTGGTACAGTAAATCCTTATACAAATGTTAATCCACTGGCATTTAATTTATTTCAATTGTTTCCATAACCACAAGATGGCAGCTGTGCGAAATTTTAAAATCTCGTTTTTACTTCTTGTGTCCTAATCATGCGATTGAAGTTTGAATACTACACGTACACAATAATCTTCATGTAACAGTACATAACTCTAGGACCTACATATATAAAAATCCAACATTGCTACCATCCGCAATAATTAGTCAGTTCTCAATATCTACGAATCTATTACAGCAATCAAACTGAAATTTTATATCTTGATAGTGGCAATTAACATAAGTAGGATATATGAAAATAGGCTTTCGTTCTTTACGGAACTACTTGTTCTCTCTCCCATTTCCTTATTAATCTTCTCTCTTCTTTGACTTCCCTTTATACTTTTTCTTTCCATCCAGCTCGTTCTTGTTATTTTCCGCCATATCCACATTTCAGCAGCTTCAAGTCGATTCGTTTCTAATTTACCCAGAGTCTGACTTTCACTTCCATAGAGCAGTGTACTCTATACAAATGATTTTGCAAAGGAATTTCTTACATATGTTCGCTGGACAAAATATTTTTCTTAGTCATAAATGCCTGGTTTGCTAATGCAATCCCTCTCTTCACTTCCATTAAGCACCTATTGTCTTCTGTGATTATACTACCGAGATAACAAAATTGTTTCACTCGTTCAATTCTCAAGTCACCAATTTTTATATTGGTTTTAATTTCTTCCATATTTTTCTGAACTACCACAACTAAATGTCTTTAGGAGAGCAATTTGAACATAATTTCAGAACCAAAGAATTTGTCTTGATAATATTATCATAGAACCATATTTCGTGGAAACATGAATATTCCTACGGAAAACCACTTACAGGAAGACTGAAGTGGTAACCAAACCCCCTCTTCGACCTTTTGCTTCATGAAGCTGCATTCACCTCATTGCAGCCCTCAGACCAGAATTAAATTTCTTGGCAGAGTCGAAAATCGAATCCGAACCTCCGGGGTGAAAGCTAAGGAATGCTCGATTTTACACCAGAAAGGGACGTTTCATTTAGTGGCTTGGGGTATCTTGGTCATCTAAAATACGCATTGTGATGACTACTTTTGGGTGTGCTTTTGATAAGGTTAGGGTTGTCCAAGATGTCACAAGACCCTAAAATCATAATTTGATGTCTTTCAGTCGGTCAACACGATTGTAATGGGATGTTCCCCAAACCTAAAACAAATATTACATTAGATTAATAAATACATAATCTCATGTAATTTTTAGCCTACTTTCGATTTTTGTAAAAAATTAAAGAAGACATAATGAGACCTACACAGGGCCAAAATTGTGTGTCAGTCTGTGTGTGTACCTGTATATCTCTGTGTGTGTATTCTGTAAGTCTGTCTCCCCTTATCAATTCAAACACAGTGAAACCGAAATGAACGAAATTTTGTACAGAGGAAGCACAAGCAGAGGGCACTTCAGAGTCATGTTTTATATCGCAGCCATCTTTAACAAAACTCAATTGCGGCCATTCAAACGTTAAAAACTAAAATCAAATTACGACTAAACTAATCGTCCGATGTCTACCAAATTTGGTAACAACATACCATAATATTGGAGACGTCTTGCGCCCAAACCACAAGGTCATCAGCCACTCCATTTCAAGATGGTGGCCGTGTGAATTATGCAAGCATTATAATTAATAATTTTGAACCCATTAGTTCCGATTATCGAACTGACAATGGTTAAAAGGACGTAGCCGGTTCGATATTTTAAGTTCATATTATAATATCACATGGTAGCCGTGGCTTTAAAAAGCCGAGCCATCTCGGTTACAAGACAAGATGGCAGCTGATATCTTCTGCCTGACCTATATTTCACTAGTTTGGGTATTGAATGCAATATGGCCTACTGATTGAAATTATATAAACTTCGTATGAAATGCTTTATACATAAAAAATCGTTTAGTCCAAATCATTATTAGCTAGGACGTTGTATGTAAGTCAATTGATACCAGTGGATTTCGGTGGATATGTTTGACTACGTGGTTAAAGTGTTAGACTTTTACCCGTTTGATTTGGGTTCAAAACCTATGAGAGTTGGGTTTCTTTGCTTGAATTGTTTTATATTTATTGTTTTGTAATTGAGCGTTATATTGTGCATATCACAATGGAAAAAATATATTTATTTAATTAAAACAATATTCGCCACCGGGTGTGCACGAGACATCTACCAGCAACTAGATGAACTATCATGGCCAACTGGTTGCGAGCTGCGCACCGGCTTGCACGTTGGAACAGCTTTAATTGAAAAATATCATTATATGGCCGCTAGAATGCACTCGCCCTATTAGGATTATCTTATGAGTGACTTCTCCGCCAGATGTCATGCTTGGTTTATGTGGGAGAATATTGGTTAGCCTACCGTTGGCATTTTATACGCATTGAATTTGAAGAATGACAAGTTGATAATACGATAATCTTTTATTTTAAAGCGTTTTGTAGCAGCCTATTGTTTGTTATTTGAAAATGTTATTTGAACTAAAGAAAGCCTCCGTGGCTTAGGCGGCAGCACGCCGGCCTCTCACCGCTGGGTCCATGGTTCAATCCCGGTCACTCCATGTGAGATCTGTGCTGGACAAAACGGAGGCAGACAGGTTTTTCTCCGGGTACTCCGGTTTTCCCTGTCAACATTTCATTCCAGCAACACTCTCCACTATCATTTCATTTCATCTGTCATTCATTTAATCATTGCCCCAGAGGAGTGCGTCAGGCCTCGGCAGCCGGCACAGTTCATATCCTCGCCGCTAGATGGGGGCTTCATTCATTCCATTCCTGACCCGGTCGGAGACTGGAAGCAGGCTGTGGATTTTCATTTCATTTGAACTAAAGAACAAAACGATGTCACATAGTACCTGTACTCTATCTGTTGGTGCTAGTTCAGGATATTAATTAATATTTTTATTGCAGCCAAATAGCAATCGAAAATAAAGAATAAACAGTTTCACTAAAATTTGCGCTCTGGAGCTTTGAATTGCATAGTCTTTAATTGATTGTTTTCATTTACTACAGAGCTCTAAGTGGTAGCGTTCACATGCTTGTCCACATGCACACGTTGCTGTTGGGTAATGGAAAAATGATTTGTTAATGCAATTAAGGTGGTGAAAACCGTGGACAGCCAGACGTGTAAACACATGCCTCAACTCAAAGTTGAATGTTGCCCACGTCCGGTCGATCATGTCTCCAGTTCCAAAAAATTATTTGTATAAGTCTTCTCTTTCTTCATTCTTCAATGATGGTAGTAGTTTTTCCGAGGTTCTGGTGTTTGTCAGAGGTAAATAGTCTCTAAGGTATTCAACCAAGAAATAATAATAATAATAATAATAATAATATCGTATTGCCTCGGATGCCGGGTGCAAGCTTTGTAATTTGACACCCAGAGGGTAGCTTGCATGTCGAATTTCATTGTTCCTTGAAGCACTATGAAAGTCAAGGAGGTTAGATATCTAAGCTCCTTGAACACAATAGCGCTTTCTAGTAGAGAAATGAGGAACCTTGTGTTGGTGGACACTCCCGAGATTAAATTTGCCATTATGAACACGGCCTACTGAATTCAATTGGGTTCTTTGACATGCCAACATCGTATGACATGCGTGTCGTATTTTTGCCGCCTTTCAAAAATCACTTACAATGGCCAGGAGCGAACCTGCAATCTTGGGGTTTGTAGACCGACACGCTATCCACTCACCCACCGTGGCAAGAAATGATTCTATTATACTCCTTGATAATGACAATCAGTTATAAATATACTCATAAATTTAGGAGAAAGTAGGATATACGTTCTTTACTGAACATCTTGTTTTTTTTTTTCAGGATTGAAGAACATCAAATTTCGATTAATAAGGTAAAACTGAAAATAGCTTCAAATACCACAATACCCTCAAATCAATCATTAACAAAAACGCCTGGGTTGAAAAGTAGATGACCATGACTTTAAGCTAGGTACCATCCGGCATTTGCCTGCCGCTAATGTGGGAATCCACGGATAATCGTAATAATGATGACAGGCTGGGAGAGACATTTTGTTGTTAATTCAGTTAGGGGCTTAGGATATCTTGGTCGTCGGCCTTGTATACTGTAAGTGGCTTCGTGTTAAACTTATCTGATAACCTGTGTTTTTGTGATGACTGCAGTAGTGTGCGTAGCTGTATTGGTGACGTGTTCAGGGTCTTGAAATAAGGTATTATCCCCGTGTTAGCCTCAGGAAAATGAGAAAAATAACTAGGAAAAAGATACACATTTTATCAGTTGTCAGCGCCAAGATTCGAACTTCCAATCTCCAGACTCTCTCGGATTTCTGTTACTGGTCGTGGTGAGCGATTGAAAATTTATAGCTATGCTTCAGGGAAGGAGGAGAAGAATTCGAAGCCACCAGTTTTCCCTAGTTGGTCACACAAGATTGAGTACAGCTGATTCAAATCCTCATAGTAGGATATAAATGGTCCTCACAAAGCATGGAATAGCCCCCCAGTGGATGGTACTAGACATTGCATTTTGCCATTATAGAGGTCTGAGCATTGGTCCCAAATTGAGCCGTTTGTGGTATTGAATCAATTTTCATTATTCTGCTAACTTCTGTCGTGAACTCCAGGAACTCCTAAATAGCCTGTTTGCCATTGCTTGATGATTGCAGTACATTTGCATTTTTCTGTTGGCACAGGCTAGAGTAACATGTGGCTTTTCACCGATGTCTCAGTCTCACTCATGTGATTATATGGAAGCTACTGAGGTATGGGTGGGGCTTAGTAATGACATTCAGGGAACAGTCAGTGCCTATGGATGCTGTGAAATGTTCTACTCATAGGGTTAGTACTGCTGTCCTGACTCAGTGAGGAAAGCAATGGCAAAAAACTACTTCACTCCTCATCTTGCCTAGTACGCCTTGGGATTCTGTGGGTATCTACCCACATAACCTAATCGCGGTACTTGTTGAGGATCCAACCAGCCTTCGGGCTGACTACCTAACAGACAGACTCTCAACATTTCACCACAGAGGAGTCACAGTTGGTGTGTAAGAGCACAAGAATCTCTTTCCAATCGCCCAGAGTGGTCTCAGAGACAACCCTCCTTCCCTTCTTCCCGGCACTAATGACACATAACGACCTGTGTCCAGACAAAGGTCTGTGACACTCAGGTCCAAAGGATGGCGATAGTGTTAGAGCGGAAGCCACTACGGGTGAAACACGCTTTACTTGAACCTAAAATATTCAAAAACATTTTATTGTTGGCTTTGTTTCACGATAGAGATGATGGATAACGTAATCATGAGACAGGTTGGTTGGTTCTTTAGTTTAGGAGCTGCGACAACGCGGTCATGTAGTTTGTGTGTGTGTAGAATCTGTCTGATAACCGGTGTTAATAGAAATAGCTTGTCACGGTGGGTGAGTGGTTATCATGTCGGTCTACTAACCCCAAGCTTGCAGGTTCGCTCCAGGCCGTGGTAAGTGTTTTTTGAAAGGCGGCAAAAATCACGACACGCATGTGATACGATGTTGGAATGTTAAAGAACCCATTTGAATTCAGTAGGCCGTGTACATAATGGCAAAATTAATTTCGGGATTTTCCGCCATCACAAAGTCCCCATTTCTCTACTAGAAAGATATCTAATCTCCTTGACTTTCATCGTACTTCGAGGCACAACAAAATTCGACCTGCAAGCTGCCCTTTGGGTGTCAAATAACAAAGCATGCACCCGGTGCCCGAGGCCATACGATATTATTATTAATTGTGATGACTGTATTAGTGTGTGTTACCTGTTAGGTAGATTTCTTTAGAAAGCTAACTATTGCAATGGGTCCCATGTTTCGACTTCCGGAAAATTTCGACATATCTTCGCGTTTCACATCCCCCAGACCCCAAAACCACCGTCAGTTCAAAAGTTTATATATAATTTATGTATATATGTATCTATATATATATCAGTTTCTTGTGGACACGATAACTGCCGTAATTTTGCACCAATCACTTTTACATAATATGTATCCCTATAAAATCTCGGTCGAGTTCGTTAATGGGCAAAATCGGTCAAAGGGGGTAAAAATGGGGGGCTTTTTTCGAAAAAGTGAAATATCGCTATAACTCTCTTAATACATGAAATATCGAATCCCTTCAAAGTTCATAATATGTGTCGGATAAGTGCCAAAAATTTATGTCAAATAAGTTTTTTGATAGCACCAACCATTGACCAAAGGGGTGGGAAAAAGTGGATTTTTCGGGAAACATTAATCATATCTCTGTTAATAGGCACAATATCAAAACCGCACAAAATGGACAATATTCCTCCAATAATTACCTAAAACTTTTGTCTGAAAGAATTTTTGATATGACTCACCATTACGCCACGGGGTGAACAAAATGATTTAAATTATAAGAAAATGCCAAGTGCCAAGAGAGGTTGCCATGACAACTTTACTTTTAATTGATGGGATGACCATCAGCAGTTGCTATGACAACGCCACTGCACGAGATCACATTCAGTTTTCATATGTCAGTGGGAAGCGACTTCGGTATCGGAACTGGTAGCATGCTGAACTTCTATGCCCAAGGTCGCGGGTTCAAACCCGGCTGAAGTCGTCGGATTTACTAAGAGCGCTAAAAAACCTGAGTTTGCTTTCCTTCGGAGGGGAAGTTCCAACGTTCGTTGCGAGTTTCTGATTGAGGTGGCATCTAGTAGCCAAGTTCACAGCTAGGTGTCGTTGACGGCAGTATTTTAGGTAGATTTCATTAGAAAGCTAACTATTGCAATGGGTACCATGTTTCGATTTCCGGAAAATTTCGACATATCTTCGCGTTTCACATCCCCCAGACTCAAAAACCACCGTCAGTTCAAAAGTTTATATATAATTTATGTAATATATGTATATATGTATATCAGTTTCTTGTGGACACGATAACTGCCGTAATTTTGCACCAATCACTTTGAATTTTTTACCGAATATGTATACCCATAAAATCTCGGACGAGTTCGTTACTGGGCTAAATCGGTCGAAGGGGATGAAAATGGGGGACTTTTATTTTTCGAAAAAATGAAATATTGCAATAACTCTCTTAATATGTGAAATATCGAATCCGTTCAAAGTTCATACTATGTGTCGGATAAAGCTCAGAAATTTATGTTTGAAATGTTTTTTGATAGCACCAACCATTGACCAAAGGGGTGGGAAAAAGTGTTTTTTTCGGGAAACATTAATCATATCTCTGTTAATAGGCACAATATCAAAACCGTACGAAATGGACAATATTCCCCTAATAATTACCTAAAACGTTTGTCTGAAAGAATTTTTGATATGAGCCACCATTGCGCCAAGGGATGAGATAAATGATTTCGGAATTATAAGAAAATGCCAAGAGCTATCAGTGGTTGACATGGCAACACTACTAAATTGATGAGGGATAAGCCATCAGACGTTGCCATGACAACGCACTTGCGCGAGATCAGATTCAGATTTCCATCTGACTAAGTGTGAAGCGGCTTCGGTGACGTAACTGGTAGCATGCTGAACTTCTATGCCCAAGGTCGCGGGTTCAAAGCCGGCCAAAGTCGTCGGATTTTCTAAGAGCGCTAAAAATCCCTCAGTTAGCTTTCCTTTGGAGGGGAAGTTCCAACGTTCGTTGCGAGTTGCTGAATGAGGTGGCATCTAGTAGCCAAGTTCACAGCTAGGTGGCGTTGACGTTAGTATCTGGTAGCAACATTAGGAACTACTGCTTGAAATTTAGCGTCTGCATTCCTTACCTGAATTACAGACTAATACAGCCATCACAATTCACACCGTTTATCAGACAGATTCTACACTCACCCGAAGTACACGGGGTTATATGTCTGCGTTGTCGCAGCCCCTAAACTGAGGAACCAACCAACATCTCTGCGGGAGATATAATTTTGCGTGAAGAAGTAACAGACCGTTACATAGTTACACATCAGTGTCGAAACCTTGCATAAGGACAGTGTGACCACAAGTATAACAAGTAGTTCCGTGAAGAACTGTACAGCCTATTTTCATATATCCTGCTCATGTTAATTGCCTCTATCAACATACAAAATTTCAGTTTAATTGCTGTAACAGATTCGTAGATATTGAGAACCGTCTAAATATTTCAGATTGTCGCCAGGTTGGATTTTTATTTTTGTACTATTATATTAAGATTATTGTGTACGTGTGGTATTCAAACTTCAATCGCATGATTAGAACACAAGAAGTAAAAACGAGATTTTAAAATTACGCACAGCAGCCATCTTGTGATTATGCAAACAATTGAAATAAATTAGATGCCAGTGGATCAACATTTGTGTAAGCATTTAACGTGCAAAGTTTCACGGCACTCGGATAGTTAATTCGCGAGAAACGTCCATTTAAATATTTATACTTCGCGTCGCCGCCATGTTGGATTTCATGCTCACCAGGTTACTGAAAGTCCTATAGGTGAACATATGTTCATAGTCTCTATGAACATAAAAATTTCAGTTTGGTTGCTGTAAAAGATTCATAGATATTGAGAACCGTCTAAATATTACGGAAGCTTGCCATTTAGGATTGTTATATGTATAGGCCATAGAGTTATGTACCATTCAAGGACACTTATTGCCTAGGTTCATTATTCAAACTTTCACTTCGATCGCATGATTACGACACAAGAAATAAAAACTTAATTTTAAAATTTCGCACAGCCGCCATCTTGAGGTTATGTAAACAATTGAATTAAATAAGATGGCAGTACATTACAATCTGCAAAATCATTTACTGTACCACATTTCACTGCGCTCAGAGAGTTAACTCACGAGAAAAGTCTATTAAAATATTTCAAATTCGCTTGGTCGCCATGTTCGTTTTGTACTTTACAGGTTTATGAATTATACATAGGTAAACTTGTATCAGTACCCTTTATCACCGTACAAAATTTCAGGGTGATATCTGTAATAGTTTCGGGGATATAGAATGTCCGTGAAATATTTCGCACAGCCGCCATTTTGGGGTTATATAAACAATTGAACTAAGTTAGACTTCTGTGCATTGCAATGTGTATATATATTTGCTGTACCAAGTTTCATTACGTTTGGATAGTTAAATCGCGAGAAAAGTCTATTTAAAAGTCTCCACTTCGCTTGGCCGCCATGTTGGTTATGTAGTAACCAGGTTTTTGAAAGTCTCATAGGTGAACTTCTAGTAGTACTCTTTATCACCGTACACAATTTCAGTATGATATCCGTTATAGTTTCGGAGATACTGAATGCTAGTGAAATATTTCGCACAGCCGCCATGTTGGATTGGTGAGACGTAACAAAATTCGATGGGCACGGTCGAGGTCGCCGGGAATAGTGCTCTGAACTTACCGAGTTTCACTGAAATCGCTCCAGCCGTTTAGATTTTATTACGGGGGGACACACACACACCTCACACACACACACACACACGCGCACACACACACGGACAAAAGGTGATCTCATAAGCCTATTTTTTCTATGGACTCCAAATGACAAGAAGGTTACCGTCCCCATAAGACAATAAAATGTTTAAAATATGTTTAAAATGAAGAAAAACAAAGTTAATTAATCTCCAATTATAAAATACTTTCACGCGATAAATGAGGTCTGATCCTTCTACGAAAACCGGCATATTCTGCCTATTTTCGCCTATCTCCAAGTTTGTCCGGTGAAATCTACCTCCGCCTTCCGGCGTGCCGAGAGGACTTTTTTTAATTCAAGTAAGGACTGCAGGCGATAATTTCAAGTAGTTCCTACTTTCGCTACCAAATGCTACAGTCCACGACACCTAGCCGTGAACTTGGCTACTATTAGATGCCATCGCAACCACCGCCCGGTGACGAACGTTGGAATTTAAGAGCATTGACCAAACCTAACCTACACATTTTGCTTCACACAAGTTAAGTTAGTGGAAGGTTCATTTACATGTTTTAAACCTATGAAATGGGCCCACCGGCTTTACTTTCCCTCCGAAGGAAGGCATACTGGGGGAGTTTTAACGCTCTTAAATAATCGGACGACTTTGGCCGGGTTTATATCCGCGTCCTTGGGCATGGAAGCACAGCTTGCTAACAACTACGCCACCGAATCCGACAATCATGAGACAAGGATGGCCACCAGACAGACAGCCAGACAAGTGTTGGTGAGATTGCCCTTTCCTAAGAATCTAACCAGGGTATTTTAGGTTGTATCAACCATTTCTTCTATGTTGTAAGAACATGCCACTATCAGTCATTTTCGTGGCAGAAACACACGGGTCCATCTCCTTGTGTAGCGGCTAGCAATGTTGGCTGTCAACCTGAAGGTCCGTGTTCAATCCCCAATACATTCAATTCTGGTCTGAGGGCTGGAACGGGGTAAACTTAGTCTCGAGGGGCAATACTGAGAACAGGTGGGTTCGATTCCCAACTCAGTCATCCTAGAAGTGGTTTCTGTGGATTTCCTGTTCTACTCCAGGAAAATGTCGGAATAGTTCCTAACGTAAGGGCCACGGACGTTTCCTACCAAAATTGTACCTCAATTACAAATACACACACTCCTACAGACATCGGAGTGACACAGGTTATAAGATTCATTCTACACACCCAAGTTTACGGGGCTAAGGTCGCAAATCCCCTGAAAAATGAACAATAGCTTTACTTTGATTGTGCTTATTTGCCTTATTTTTTAACACTTAGAATGGAACTCGAACCCACCATGATGCATCACGAATAATGGTTGACCTAATTGTCGTTTAACGAGGGTTCGAATTCCCCCGCCGGCAACTTTGAAGATGGTCTTCTGTTGTTTCCCATATTCCTTCCAGGAAAATGCCGGGGTTGGTCCCTAACTATAGGCCACAGCCGCTACCTTCCAACTCCTCGTCCTGACATTCAAACTTTCCTTCCCAGACAACACTCCACACGTGACGTTTCTTGTAGCTCAAACCATGGGTATCCGCATAGAAGCAGCTACAAACTGGCGAGCCGAACATGTCCTCGGACACTCCCGGCACTAAAAGCCATACGCTAAAAAAAACACTGTAATTCAAGATATTGCCGCATGACGTCATACCCCAACTCTCGTTGGACAGACATAGAGTAGGTATCGTAAATTATAGATTGTATGCATATTTATTTCCGATTGGGGACATTCTTACTGTTGTTCTAATGAACAGGTCTTCGGAAAAGTCAAAAAACCAGTGCCTTAAACTAAATATTCTAGTACTTCATTAGTGTTTTGTCTATACACTGCACAGAGTGCCTCCTAACGCTATTTTGGATACATATTTCTAAGTACTAGAATTGAATCGATGAGAGTTTTCCTGGACAGTTATAACAGTTTTGGTGCAAGACTAGTGCCAAAAATATAATATTTACTGTCTAAAATGGCTAGAATATTTGAATACTGAATTTTGAGTTTGAAACTGTTTCCCCATGATATGCTGTAAGGCGTGTACTTATCAATATATACTTAGTTTATCCCGTGGCAAAATCAATTTATTCGAAGGGTGGGTTTTGATGGGAAAAGGACTAGTAGATTATTGTAAAATAGGCTATATAATCTTCTCATCAAATCAATTTACTAAACGGTTTAAATGAATCGCAACACATAAAGCACATTCTTGTGAATCGTCTTTGAGATGAAGTCATAGAAAGGCAACATTTACCGATAGACCCATGCTAGGCATTACTTAAAATTATAGTCAATTTTGTGTATGAGTGTATCATGATATCAACGCCCTAAGAGAAAATCAACTCGTCTGGTGCCTGGACAGATTTATACAAGAGAGTGTATTTTAAGAAGGAGGGCCACGGATGATTTATATAACATCGCCTGAGGTTTGAGTTAAGGTGACGTCATCTTAAGAGGTCAGAGCTTGCCGCGAGTTAGATAAACCTCGTTCACGTACGTGCTACTGTTGACTTAGCCGTAATGCAATAACGCTGTGTTCCCTCACGAGAGCTATTACCTTTAAAGGGTACTTTCCTGGATGGAATGAACAGGGTTTTCATCCATTTCCTTTATTTCCCGAAAGAAAAATCAATTTAATTATTCTTGTTAGACTTGAATGCCATCATGTCCGAGGCTCGTTCCATTTTTGAAAGCATTTGGTTTCATCCACTACTGGCTTGCTGGGCCTATCGTAGCTTCACCAGAGCCCCGTTAGCCGTCACTTTTCAGGGTTACTGTAGGACCTTCACAGCTACCGTAACGGTCCCGGGGCACACGAAGTCCCCACTGTACTTCGCCCCTACAGGCGATCCCCTACTTTGTGCCGTTGCCCGTCTCCCACGACGTGGACGAGGGGTTGGACTTATGGGAGACTTATGGTGAACAAAAGGGGACAAGAGATAGAAAATAGGGAAGAACTGAAGAAAATGTGGAAAGAATATTTTGAAGAACTTCTGAACCCAAATGGAAAAGATGGTGAGGAGGAAGAAATCGGAGAAGAGGAAGATGAACTGCAAACAGAAAAGGAAAAGGACTTAACATGGAAAGAAGTGGAAGATGCAGTGAACAAGATGAAAGGAGGGAAGGCACCAGGTGTGGATGAGTTGAGTGTGGAGATGGTGAGAGCAACAGGAGAGGTGGGGATACAGTGGTTGTACCGAGTGATGAGGACAGCATGGAAGGAAAGGAAGACCCCAGAGGACTGGAAAAAAGGAATAATTGTCCCAATCTTCAAGAAAGGTAGTAGAACAGATTGCAGAAACTATCGGGGAATAACACTGATGAGTCATTGTGCAAAGATCTTCGAGAAAGTTTTGGAATAGAGAATTAGGACAAGGATAGAGGGAGGGATGAAGGAAGAACAATATGGCTTCAGAGCAGGAAGGTCCACAGTGGATTTGATTTTTGCTGTAAGGCAGTTACAAGAACAGCACTATGAGTATGGAACAGATCTACTGATGGCCTTCCTGGACATTGAGAAAGCATATGACAGTGTATGCAGAAACAAAGTATGGAAGTCCCTGGAGGATAGAGGAGTACAGAAATGGACTATAAAGAGGATAAAGGAGATGTACAAGGGAAGCGTGAGCTGTGTGAAAGTGGGAGGAGAGAGATCAGACTGGTTGGAACAGAGAAACGGCCTGAAACAAGGAAGTGCACTGTCACCGTTACTTTTCATTGTGGTGATGGATGACATAATGACCCGAGTGGCACAAGTAATTGGGGAAGGAAAGATGAAAGCAATGGTGTTTGCAGATGATTTGATGATTTGGGGAAACAAGGAGGAGGAGGTACAAGAACAGTTGGACGTGTGGGAAGGAATAATAAAAGGATATGGGATGAAATTTAGCATAAATAAGAGTGAGATGGTGATCACAACAAGGAACAAGGAAAGAACCACAACGGGAATAACAATTGGTGGGGAACAGCTGAAGAAAGTGGAGAGTTTCAAGTATCTGGGAAGCCTGATACAAGATCATATAAGAAACGATAGAGAAATAAATGAGCGGGGGAGGCAGGCAGAAGCATTTCGGAGGAGAGTGAGAAGCATGTTAGGGAACAAGGATGTCCCTCAGAACAGCAAAAAGATCATATATCGGACGTACTATGTCCCTATCCTGACGTATGCCTCGGAGACCTGGGTTATGAAAGGAAGGGAGAAGACCAAAATACAGGCCAGTGAGATGAGGTTCTTGAGAAGCAGTACTGGAGCTACAAAGAAGGACAGAATAAGAAATGAGAGGACCAGAGAATTAATGAAGGAGGAACCTAAATGAGCGGGGGAGGCAGGCAGAAGCATTTCGGAGGAGTGTGAGAAGCATGTTAGGGAGCAAGGATGTCCCTCAGAACAGCAAAAAGATCATATATCGGACGTACTATGTCCCTATCCTGACGTATGCCTCGGAGACCTGGGTTATGAAAGGAAGGGAGAAGAGCAAAATACAGGCCAGTGAGATGAGGTTCTTGAGAAGCAGTATTGGAGCTACAAAGAAGGACAGAATAAGAAATGAGAGGACCAGAGAATTAATGAAGGAGGAAGCATTACAGGATGGTATAGAGAAATCTAGACTTAGATGGTATGGACATGTAAAACGAATGGAGGAGATGAGGATACCCAGGAGAGTACACGAGACGAAGTGGGAAGGAAAGAGACCGAGAGGAAGACCGAGAGACAGGTGGCTGAAGGGGGTGGAAGAAGAGAGGAGAAGACTGGACAAGGGTGGAGACTGAGAGATAGTGGGAAGACAGAAGACGTTGGAGAGGCTTGTGTTCCAAACAGACCCGGCCAGTGGCTGGAAACTGTGCAAGATGATGATGATGAGACTTGAATGCCACCAATGTTCCATCATGCCTCATCTTCAACAGAGGCAAAATGAATATCCTCTGATGTATCCGATTCTAAAACGGGCAGTCAAATGATAACGGATCAGTCACCGGAATGTGTCATCAAACATTCACTTACGGCATGAAGACGATGATGATCAAAATAATTGTAAGGGTTCTAACATCTAGTTTATTGGCCAGTAATTAGCGAATTCGGTGGCGTAGTAGGTAGCATGCTGAGCTTCTATGCCCAAGATCGCGGATTCAAACCCGGTCGAAGTTGTCAGATTTTTTAAGAACTTAAAAAAACTCAGTATGCCTTCCTTCGGTGGGGAAGTAAAGACGGCGGTCCCATGGCATAGATTTATGGCATGTTCAAGAACCTTCCACTAATTACACCTGTGTGAAGCTAAATTACATATAGGTTAAACATTTGACTAAAGTTCTTAGGTTCCTACGTTCGTCGGAAAGAGCCGACTGCGGTGGGATCTGGTAACTAAGTTCTGATCCAGTTGGTCGTTGACAGTTGCGTTTGGCGGCAAAAGTAGGAACTATTTGGAACAATTAACTGTCTGCAGTGCTCACTTGAATTTAAAACAGATACACACTAAAACAGTCATCACAATTAACACCGAAAATCATACAGATTCTACACACAACCAAAGTACACGGGGCTACATGACCGCGTTGTCGCAGCCCATAAACTAACCTCAGCCAGTAATGTTGAGGATGATATTTATACTCTTACTAACTATTAACTAACTTTAAGATTATTATTATTCTAAATAAATAGCTAAAATTGTATCGGAGATATTGAGATCTGGTGAAATATTCACGTGGCCATAATTTAGGACTGGTGACACTTTTTGAAATTTGAAGGGTACGATCGGTATTGAGCAAGGCAGCAGTAATTCCTTACCAAGTTTCATTGAAATTGCTTTAGACAATCAAAATATGATAGAAAGGAATTAAAATACACTCACACATCTGAATACACACACGGACAAAATGTGATCAATACTCTATCCCTCAACAACGGGGTGAATGCATCCACCAAATCTGTTTTATTTTAATATCTTCCTCCTCCTAGGGGCTGCCCGAAGACACTGTTTATTTGTTTAAAATATACACTCGAAACGTAGCTCTGAGCTCACTAAACAATTTGTGACACAGTATAATCGACGGTGTCAATGCATTACCTCGTATATTATTTCCCTTGTGGTTGGTCTCGCCTCCCAGCCGTATGTGGATGTGCTGTCCAAAGGAACAATTCACGCTAGATTCATTTTACAGTGTAGAAGCCTAAGAGAAAATGAACCTTAAATGAAACATCAATCTCCAAAGGTGCTTTGTCCACTGGAATGGCAATTTGATGTTTTGGTTGCTATGGCGTAGTCTGTGCGTCCTTTACTGATTTAATTATGTCTATCAATGCCCGGTGGCATAGTTGGTAGCATGCTGAGCTTCTACGCCCAAGGTCGCTGGTTCAAACCCGGCCGAAGTCTTTTTTTAAGAGCGTTAAAATCCCTGCAGTATACCTTCCTTCGGAGGGGAGGTAAAGCCGAAGATCCCACGTCATAGATTTATGGCATGAAAAAGAACCTTCTACTAACTACACTTGTGTGAAGCCAAAATTTGTAGATTAGAATTGATAACGCTCTATTAGTTGCAACATTCGCTGCCAGGTGCTGACTGCGATGCCATCTAGTAGCCATGTCCGCAAGCTAGGTGTCGTGGACGGTAGCATTTGGTAGCAAAAGTAGGAACTACTTGAAATTATCTTTTGCAGTTCTTACTTGAATTAAAGCAGATAACACACACTAATACAGTCATCACAATTAACACCGGTTATCAGACAGATTCTACACACACCCTAAGTACA
Organism: Meconema thalassinum; assembly: GCA_946902985.2. Taxonomy (NCBI): domain Eukaryota; kingdom Metazoa; phylum Arthropoda; class Insecta; order Orthoptera; family Tettigoniidae; genus Meconema; species Meconema thalassinum. The sequence continues at coordinate 2,091,779,181 of OX336388.2, read as the reverse complement.
CCGCGTTGTCGCAGCCCCTACACTAAGGAAACAACCAATCATTCAATGCGGAAATACGGTACCCCAAAACCCTTGAAAATTGCATTGGAATTTCGAATGTAGTTTCAAAGTGTCTCTTTTTCAGTGCCACCATTCCAATATGGCGAACCTGATAATGTACACCAACAAACGGTCCTTGGTCGTATTGCGCGGTGAAGCAAGCTACAATACAGCATTCCAACCTTGTCCTTGCCCGTTGCAAAATATATCTATTACCGTGCTTGATTTATAGGTGAATCCTTGGCTTTTGTTTTATTTGGGTGTAATAATACTTCCCGTCCAGTTGGCAGCAGTGATTTCACAAACAAATACAATCAAAACTTTGGAACTCCAACATAAAATATTTCTGTGAAGTGTTTGTTCAAAGCAGGTAAAATATTCGAATATTTTCTGATATTATTTATTGTACTACAACGATATCAAAGTTTCAAATTTTGATATAGATGATGCAGATGTATCAGAAGACGAAGACGAGAGAGGCCCGATGAACGATATTGATGATTCAGTTGTGTAATAGCATACAGGGTCTTCCATATAAAGTAAGAACGGTGAGCGGCGGTTTTGTTATCCGCTGCTGCAGGGGCATTGGCCAAGCTTGCGGCGTGCCACGGCCCCCTGCTGTAGTATTGAAGTCACGCGCATAATATATACTGTACTCTACCTTGCGATAAACGTGCAGTTGTTCAGTCGTCAGTCAGAATCTCAGATGTTAATTAACATGAGACAATTATCATTACAACATCGTATTTTTGTATGTAAAACTTATTTTAAGTACGAGTCGGCTCGGCAGGTACGTGATGCATTTGTTCAACAATTTCCTGATGAAGTGTCACCTTCACTAGCACAGATTCAGGCAATTGTAAATAAGTTCCACACTACTGACTCAGTGCTCAATAAAATACATAAAACAAAAGATCAGAAACATTACAATGGCAGAACTCACTCGCGTCAGCCAGAATGTGGTTACCAGATACAATGGCTGCGTAATCCAGGAAAGACGACACTTCCAGCATCTTAAATAAGGCAAATTTCATACAGGATTGTACACACGCTTAAAGCAGGGGGCCGTGCCGCGCCACAAGCTCGACCAAGGCCACCGCAGCAGCGAATAACAAAACTGCCGCTTGCCGTTCTTATTTTATATGAAAGACCCTGTATATGTTTGTTTCTAACAAGGGAAGTATCAAGAAAGACAGGTCCAAACCTATCTTGAAACTTTGTTGACGCAATCGTTGTACTAAAAGAGGACAACGAGCGGAAAATCACCCGCCAGATTGAACTCTAAGGCTCCAAAGTCGTACCTGACATCCTGGTACGCAGGCAAGTCGGCTGACGAAACTAATCTTGTTGGTTTTATTAATCCGATACTACAGTGTATACACGTACACTGTTATCTATTCTCAAACAACGCTTCACGAATTAGGTAAATCTACTAATTCGGTGGGTCCCGGGTGTATTATTACCATAGAAGGAGAATGTTGTTGTTGTTGTTGTTGTTACTGAATCATTCAGGGGCTTTGAGATATCATGATCACGTAACCCCGTATGGCATGGGCGTATGTGAAACTTGTCTCATAACCTGTGCCAGTGCGGTGTCTGTACGAGTGTGTGTATTTGTAATGGGGCTAGGAGGGGTCGTGAGCTTAATTTAGATACCATCCCAGTATTCGTCTTCGGTAGAAATGAGGGTTAACTACTGGACACCACTTCTATGTTCCTTTTCTTCGTGTGGCCTCCTGAGAGGCCGAGTGCCGGTCCTTCTAGTCGACGCCCGTGGGCAACCTGCGCACTCGGATGAGAGATGGAATGGATGATGATGATGATGATGAATGAAACTGGGCAAGGATGTGGAAGGAAGCGGCTGTGGCCTGTTAGAAGGTACCGTACCAGAGTTGAAAATGGGAAACTACGGAAAACCGTTTCAAGGACGGCCGACGGTGGGGCTCGAACCCACGCGTCTACCGAGTCAGCAGAGAGCTTGGCCTCATGACCTAACGCTACGTATTAGCAAGCGTACTTCTAAGATGACTGAGGGAGAATTGGATCCACCTACAGTATTTTCAGGTTTCCCTCACGAGACTGAGTGAATCCCATTCGAGCACTCAGACCAGAATTGCATTGCCTGATAGATCCGGGAAACGAACCCGGACCTCTGCGGTTAATGCCAAGAATGCTAGTTACTACAGCACAAAGTGGACAGTAAGAGAACTAACCAACACAGTGAGTTAGGGTAAGTGCAGGGCTCCTTGTTTTTCTATATGTCATCATCATCGTCATTTCCCCTTTTCCAGCTGACACTCGGTGGGGGACAATATGGTTCCTCTCCACTTTGTTCTGTCCTTCCACCATTCCTCTTCCGACACGGTGTTCCAATCCAGGTTCCGTTTTCTGATGTTATTCTTCACCGAGTCCATTCTTCGCATTCTCGGTCTTCCTCGTCCTCTCTTCCCTGTGATCCGTCATTCCAGTGCTCTTCTTGGTAGCCTTACTTCATTCATCCGTATTTATCAAGAGCCTCCGTGGCTTAGGAGACAACACGCCAGCCTCTCACTGCTGGGTCCATGGTTGAAATCCCGGTCACTCTATGTGAGATTTGTGCTGGACAAAGCGGAGGCAGACAGGGTTTTCTCCGAGTACTTCAGTTTTCCCTGGCACAGCTATCCTTCCAACAACACTCTCCACACTCATTTAATTTCATCTGTCATTGTCCGGCTCTATGGCTAATTGGTTAGCGTGCCCCCATTAGGGGATTTTAATCTCCTGGGCTTAATTCCCGTGGTCCGGGGATTGGGTGTATGTGACATCTTCATCCTAATTACGACGGGCGTCAACTAGAAAGACCTGAACTCGGCCTCTCAGGAAGCCACACAAAGAAAATGTAATACAATCTGTCATTCATTTAATCACTGTCCCTGCGGAGTGCGACAGGCTTCGGCAGCCAGCACAGTTCCTATCCTCGCCGCTAGAAGGGGGCTTCATTCATTCCATTCTCTGACCCGGTCGGTCGACTGGGAGTAGGCTGTGGATTTTTCAATAAGTATTAATGAAGTAATTAATTATGTTGTTGTTGTTGTTGATTGAGTCTTCTGTCTTTTGACTGATTTGATGCAGCCCTCCTTGCCTCCCTGTACTGAGCTAATCGTTTCATCTCTATACAACTACCACACCCTACGTTCGAGGCAATCTGTTTAACATATTCTAACCTTGATCTACCCCTACAGTTCTTGTCCTCGAAGGGGCCGATAACCTCGATGTTAGGCCCCTTAAAACAACAATTATCATCATCATCATCTTGTCCTCGACCCTTCCTTCCATAACTAAGCTTGCTATTCCTGGGTGTCTTAGTATGCTTCCTACTAACCTATCTCTTCTCTTCATTAGCAGTCACCAGAAACATCTCTCCTCTCCCACTCGACTTAATACCTCTTCGTTTGCTACCCTCTCTTCATCATTCTCCTGTAAGACCACATTTCAAACGCTTCAATTCTCCTCTTTTCTGCTGCACCAATAGTCCAAGTTTCACTTCCATAGAGTGACTAGCTGTAAACAAAGCCCTTCAAAAATGACTTCCTAACACCTAAATCTATATTCGATGTCATCAGATTCCTTTTCTGTATAAAAGCTTTCCTTCACTGAGTTAACCTACTTTTTATATCCTCTTTGCTTCGTCCATCATTGGTTATTTTGCTTCCTAAGAAACAGAAGTCTCCTACTTCCTTTAGTTTTTCACCTGTCAATTTGATGTCCATAGAGGATTCTGATTTATTTCGGCTGCATTCCAATATTTTTGTTTTACATTTATTAATTTTCATCATGAAATTTTTCCTCAAGACGGAGTCCATCCATTCAATAACTCAAAATATTAATCGATTAATACCTCAGTCTAATAGAAACAAGAGAATACTTGTTCACGGATCTTGGGAGAATGTCCCACGGAGACTACAACTGAAATATATATAAGTACATACATACAAAAATACATGAGTGCGTATATGCTTACATTCATTTTTGCCAAGCTACGAATATACTAAAAATTGCAAACTGTGTGGGTTCCGAACAAAATTGGTCTCCATTCTGAGTCCTCAAGTTCTATAAGTAATGATATACCTTCGGTTTAACTGAGGACGTCAATAAAATATTTCCAGTAGTGGTGGCTATTTGGCGCCTCATCGACAGGTGACTAATGGTTCACCATGTAACTGCCCAATTGACCAGTGATTGGACAGAGAGCCTAAAACACCTGCCGCAAGTCCATCGTCACGCCGCACATGAACGAATGTATTATAATAACTCTCCATGACTGATGACGCATATTGGCAAGCAAACAGAAAGAAGACGAGTCAATTACCCAGAGACGTAAGCAGGTGGTTGCGTAAGGGTGCTCGAACACCCTTTCTTTTCACCTATACATTTGAAGACTTCACGGCAAAAACGGTGTAATTCACAATCTGTAAGTTTTTCAGGAGAGCGAATTTAAACTTTCAACACTAAAATGAAATACTTTATTTATTTAATCGTGTCAGAAACATATATTAGAAACAACAAAAGATAACAGATAAAGGAGAAACAAGACAATTACAATTACCAAAACAAAAAGGATAAAATCAAGAACTGGTACTATAAACATTGTCATTTCTGATAAACATTAAGTTGTTCCACACAAATATGAATTTAATTATATTTGGCCTGACCAGTATGCGGCAAGTTCACATGTTTCTGTGGTAGCATCAACTACATTCTGGGTAGAGCATGTAGTTGGTCACAACTTGCAGACAAGAAGATGGCTCATTGTCTGTTCTTCACCGCAATTACCGAGTGTGGAGTCACAGGCAAATCCCCACTTTTGCATGTTGCTCTTTGTTCTTCCGACTCCTGAGCGCAATCTGTTCAGTGTCTTCCATGTAAGCCAACTTTCTTGGTGACCTGGAGGGAGGCTCTCAGAGGGTATCATCCATCCTGCGCGATGACTGGATCTGGAACGCCATGAGTCCACTCTGAAGTTCATCGGTGATTCACTAAGGCTTTCTGTTGAATGGAGAAATCGTTTCCTTGACTTGAGCCTTTGTGTTGCTGCTTGATACCCATATAAAGCATGGGTTGTCAGATTCTGTGCTTTAGATTTCTCCATTCTGGATGCACACTCACGACGAATATCTGGAGGAGGTATACCTGCTAGACAGTAGAGTTGGTCAAGTGGTGTAGATCTCAAGCAGCCTGTAATTAGTCTACAGGTCTCATTTAAGGCGAAATCCACTTGATTAACATGGCTAGATCGACACCAAACAGGGCAGGCGTATTCTGGAGCTGGATAACAAAGGGCTATATCTGAAGTTCTTAATATATGAGGATGCGTCCCGCAGGCTGTACCCGATAATTTTCCTAGAATGTTAATAAAATACTTAAATCACCCCAATTGAGGGTAAGCAATATTGATCCTTTTGCCAAATTTATTTCTTACTAGCAGAAGTACCCGTTCTTCGAATAATAACAATGTTATTGGTGTTACATCCCTTTTAAGTACTGTTGCTTTTAGAGACGCACCAGACATTATCAATTGAGCTACTGTTGCAATGGTTAGCGGCTTGTAATTCCTTCATAAGTTTATCAGAACGAAGTTAATTTTCTGGGAATATCACACACACTGTTAATTTAAGGGCCTTATAATGTGGTTTTCGGAGATCCTTTATAGACTCGCGAATTTTTTGTCTCACATTGAGAAGTGCAACATATGCTTTGGTCGTCCTTCTAGGATAATTTTTATATTTCGCCTATTTTAGCATGTATTTTGAGAAGTTTTTCCCTATATCCACCCTTCTACTGTATGAAAAGTACGGTGAAGAGTTTTATAAATGATTGGTGTATTGACTCATGTTTACCATACCTAATTTTACGATGCACCAAGCATCCGAACATGAGTTATAGGCGTACATAAGGATACACAGAAGACAGACAATTCTATTGTCTACAACATATCACCCAGAAATCCAAATATGGGTATATCTACCACACAGTATCAAAGAAAATCGTCCTTACGATGAACCCGTATGTCGTAAAAAAAAGAAAAGAAAAAAGATTAGTAGAAATGTGCTCTCAAACGAAATTCACCTAACGTGTACTTCCTGACATGAAATAGAATTGAAAGTCTTGTAGATGAAACGCAATACACGTCACATAAAAACTGACCCTCTACGTTGTGTTGGGTCCCCATACACAGGAAGACCTCTATCATAAATTATAAAAGCTTGTGGTGCATGAAAATGCAGGTTCTTTAGTCTCAAATGGCCCAAATTCCTAAAAGCCGCAAAAAATGCTGATTCAATTCAGGAATTTTTGAAAATAATGTTGTTGTTTGGAGATATAATAGACCTTCTGTAGTATATGTCGCACGTGAAAATTGCATGAAAAAATCCTAGATTACCCCTTGACCCCCTTAATTGCATTGGTGAATTATACAGTCTACGTTGGTTCCGTGATAACCTTATATTTGCAAACTTTCACAGAAATGTAATAAATGTAATAAATTGCTTCTTACTGAAATACGAGGCACGTCCAGAAAGTAAGCTCCGTTTGGTAATAAAATTAAATTGTGTACAGATACAGAAAAAATATTTATTGCACAACATTCTACACCTCTTAAACTACCTTTCCACATAACTGCCGAACTTTTGCAGGCATTTGTCATAGCGTGGCACAAGTTTTTGGATACCTTCTTCATAGAAGTTTGCCGCCGACCCGTAAACGAGAGTGAAGACTCCCCTTAAGATATCCTACTGTTTGGCCATCACCGTTAGGCAAATTGCGTGCTTACCAGGAGAACTGCGTATGTTTAGGAGTTCTCCTGACCACATACGCAATTTGCCTAACAGTGATGGCCAAACAGTAGGATATCTTAAGGGGAGTCTTCACTCTCGTTTACGGGTCGGCGGCAAACTTCTATGAAGAAGGTATCCAAAAACTTGTGCCACGCTATGACAAATGCCTGCAAAAGTTCGGCAGTTATGTGGAAAGGTAGTTTAAGAGGTGTAGAATGTTGTGCAATAAATATTTTTTCTGTATCTGTACACAATTTAATTTTATTACCAAACGGAGCTTACTTTCTGGACGTGCCTCGTAGATGGAAAGTTGGATGCCACCCCTTGAGATAATGTTGTCATGGTTACGGATTTGCATTCCTTCATTAGTTTGTTAAATTAAATTAAATTAGTTTTCTGAGAATGTTTCAGAAACTGTTGGTTTAAGAGCCTTATAATGTAGTTTTCGAGGACCCTAGAGTTTTATTTCTGGCACCGAGGGGCTTTGTCTCGTCGTTGTACGCCATAATATAATACTACTAATAATAATATAATATGGGCATAGGAATATAATAGACCTGCCATACCACACCCGCAGGTGTAAATCGCGTGAAAAAATTCTAGACTACCCCTTGACCCCCTTAAGCGCATTTTACATATTGATGAAATTTACAGCTTAATTTGGTTCCATAATAACCATCTATCCGTTTGCAAACTTTCACACTAATGTAATTAATGGAATTGCATTGCGTCTTACAGCAATAGATGGACCTCTGAGAATCTGTTGCCATGGTTATCGGCTTGCATTCATTCAGTAGTTTATTAAATTAAATTAGTTTTCTGGGAATATCTCAAAAACGGTTGGACGTAGGACCTTAAAATGTGTTTTTAGGGTCCCCGAATGTTATCTCTCACATTGAGGGGCTGAAAATGGGCTTTGTCTCGTCCTTCTACTCCTATTTCAGCATGTATTTTAAGGGGGTATGCACCCTTTTATGATAGGTACAGAGAAGAGATACATCAATGATTAGTGTCGTGCCTCTGATGGGTATCTGTACCAAATTTTGCGTTGATACACCCAGCCGTTCTCGATTTATAAGGGAACAAAGTTGTCCACAATCAAACAAACAGACAGACAGACCAAAACATTATTTTCGCACGCATCTATCATAAAACAGTCTGAAACGTGTAAATAACTCAAATTTCCGTAGAAATTCAGAAAAAAACAGACAAATTTTCTATTTATATATGTAGAGATATACTGCACGGCTCGGTGTTGACCGTGTTTTATTGCACAAATTTAGGATTTACTCGCTAACCGTTGGAGATACACGAAAAGTGTTAAGGACCTTTTGGATAGAAAATTGAATGTTAAAGCTCCTGTATGCCATCAAAAGGTTGCTATGTCTTAGCGTGCTCTTTTTATTTGAAATGGAAATATCAAATTTTGAAACCAAAGGGTGTAGTGACGTCATAAATGTGGGTTTTACTCGCTAACCGTTGGAGATAAACGAAAAGTGAAGCTCGTATGTAACGTCAAAAGTTTGCTATTTCTTGGCGTTCTCTTTTTATTTGATAAGGAAATATGAAGTTTTGATTAAAGTGTGTAGTGACGTTACTAAAATGGTCGCCATTTTTAATAGTGCAAATTATCGAAATAAAATGTATCCTATATGTAAACCTTAAAAGCTACATCCATGCAAAATTTCATTTAAATCGGACCAGTGGTTCTTGCGTTATTGAGTAGCACACAGACAGACAGAAAGACACACACCATCTCATTTTTATACCTTAGTATAGCAGAAGTACCCGTCCATCGAACGGTGTTATATATTAACACCAGACATTATAAATTGAGCTACTGTTGCAATGATTAGCGGTTTTTCATTCCTTCATAAGTTTATCAGAACGAAGTTAGTTTTCAGGGAATACCACACACACTGTTAATTTAAGGGCCTTAAAATGTGGTTTTCGGAGACCCCTTATAGACTCGCGAATTTTGTGTCTCACATTGAGAAGCGCAACATATGCTTTGATCGTCCTTCTAGGATAATTTTTTATATTTCGCCTATTATAGCATGTATTTTGAGAAGTTTTTCTCTATATCCACCCTTCTACTGTTTGAAAAGTACGGTGAGGAGTTTTATAAATGATTGGTGTATTGACTCATGTTTACCATACCTAATTTTACGATGCACCACGCCTACGAACACGATTTATAGGCGTACATAAAGATACACAGAAAGACAGACAGACAATTCTATTGTCTACAACATATCACCCAGATATCCAAATATGGGTATATCTGCCATACAGTATCAAACAAAATCATCCTTACGATGAACCCGTATGTCGACAAAAGAAAGATTAGTTAAAATTTGCTCTCAAACTTAATTCACCTAACTTGTATTTCTTGACGTGAAATAGAATTGAAAGACTTGTAGACGAAACGCAATACACCTCACATAAAAAATGACCATCTACGTTGTGTTAGGTCCACATACACAGGAAGACCTCTTTCATAAATTATAAAGACTTGTGGTGCATGAAAATTCAGGTTCTTTAGTCTCAAATGGCCCAAATTCCTAAAAGCCGCAAAAAATACTGATTCAATTCAGGAATTTTTGAAAATAATGTTGCTGTTTGGAGATATAAAGGATGATTGTAGTTTTACGTGACCATTAATCGCGAGATCATAAGCCACTGGACCTCCATTTTAAGTGGAATCTGAACCACAGGGCATGGCATTTCACTTTGCAAATGTTTGGAGATGTAATAGTCCTTCTGTACTATATGTCGCACGTGAAAATTGCATGGAAAAAATCTAGGTTACCCCTCGACCCCCTTAATTGCATCGATGAATTATACAGTCTACGTTGGTTCCGGGATAACCGTATAGCCATTTGCAAACTTTCACAGAAATGTAATAAATAGAGTGACATTACTTCTTACAGAAATAGATGGAAAGTTGGATGCCACCCTTTGAGATAATGTTGTCATGGTTAGCGATTTCCATTCCTTCATTAGTTTGTTAAATTAAATTAGTTTTCTGGGAATATTTCAGATACTTTTGGTTTTAGGGCCTTATAATGTAGTTTTCGAGGACCCTTTAGGGCCCCCAAGTTTTGTTTCTGGCACCGAGGGGGCTTTGTCTCCTCGTTGTACGCCATAATATAATAATAATAATATAACATAGGGATAGGAATATAATAGACCTGCCGTACCACACCCGGAGGTGTAAATCGCGTGAAAAAATTCTACTGTACCCCTTGACCCCCTTAAGCGCATAATACGTATTGATGAATTCTACAGCTTAATTTGGTTCCGTGATAACCTTCTAGCCGTTTGCAAACTTTCACGCCAATGTAATTAATGGAATTGCATTGCATCTTACAGCAATAGATGGACCTCTGAGAATCTGTTGCCATGGTTACCGGCTTGTATTCGTTCATTAGTTTATTAAATTAAATAAGTTTTCTGGGAATATCTCAAAAACGGTTGGTTTTAGGGCCTTAAAATGTGGATTTCGGGGACCCTTCAGGGCCCCCGAGTTTTGTCTCTCACATCGAGGGTCTGAAAATGATTTTTGTCTCGTCCTTCTACTCCTATTTCAGCATGCATTTTAAGGGGGTAGGCCCCCTTTTATGAGAGGTTCGGAGAAGGGTTACATCAATGATTAGTGTCGTGCCTCTGATGGATATCTGTACCAAATTTTACGTTGATACACTCAGCCGTTCTCGAGTTATAAGGGAACAAATTTGTCCACAGACAATCAAACAAACAGACAGACCAAAACATTATTTTCGCGCGCATCTATCATAAAACAGTCTGAAACGTGTAAACAACTCAAATTTCCGTAGAAATTCAGAAAAAAAACAGACAAATTTTCTTTTTATATATGTAGAGATATACTGCACCGCTCGATGTGACCGTGTTTTATTGCACAAATTTAGGTTTTACTCGCTAACCGTCGGAGATACACGAAAAGTGATAAGAACCTTTTGGATAGAAAATTAAATGCTAAAGCTCGTGTATACCATCAAAAGTTTGCTATTTCTTAGCGTTCTCTTTTTATTTGAAATGGAAATATTGAAACCAAAGGGTGTAGTGACGTCACAAAAGTAGGTTTTACTCGCTAACCGTTGGAGATACACGAAAAGTGATCAGGACCTTTCGGATAGGAAATTAAATTTCAAAGCTCTTATGTGCCATCAAAAGTTTGCTATTTCCTACCGTTCTCTTTTTATTTGATATGGAAATATGAAATTTTGAAACCAAAGGGTGTAGTGACGTCACTAAAATGGTCGCCATTTCTTAATAGTGCAAAATATCGAAATTAAAAGTATCCTATATGTAAACCTGGTATTTCAGCTACATCCATGCAAAATTTCATTTAAATTGGACCAGTGGTTCTTGCGTTATTAGGTAACAGACAGACAGACAGACAGAAAGACACACACCATCTCATTTTTATATATTAGTATGATAAAGGAAGTGCGTGTAAAACAAATAGCAACTTAAGTTAAATTATGAAAAAGTGAGAGGGTATGGGATGTTCTTTCCGTTTCCACTTAAAATTGAAAACCTCTGTATCTCGGTGACTTTCCGCTTTGTTTGAAATTAATTTCAACTGATCTGTAGTGACGCTGGTTGGCCACCAGAATGCGCCATAAACTCATTTTTGAAAAAAAATCGACGTACCCCGTGGGGTCTTCATTTATAAGCTATGCAAGGAACAGTTTGATATATTCAAAGAAAAAACATTGATATTTCGTGGCTCCATATTTTATTCCCCTTTTTATGACTAAATTGTATTGGTATCAAAATGCTAATAATCGAATTCCTTATCGAGGAGTTATGGGACATATCAATTATTAAATACATCATAAACATAAAATACGAATTTAAACAATTAATAACATAAAAATAGAGATCAACATTAAAAGTTAATATATCATTTAAAAATAATTATTGGTATTATACATGAAGAAAGGATAAAAGAAATAATAGACAGTGAATGCAATGTGTTATTTTACGCGGTCCAAAGATGTCCAAAATCGAGGAAAGAAGAAGAAGAATGTTGAAAGTTAAATTAGAAAATTTATTAAAATAAATTAAAGGAATAAAAATTAAAAATTGCAGAAATAAATATCGTAATTAAAGATACAACATTGAAGTGAACATAAATACTAACCAAAATTTAAATAAATACTAACAAAACAAAACATTTCACTATTTAGTTCTGTCCTATAAAGATTACTAATGTATACGGAGACCGCAGTGCTAAATAGATGGATACTGAAAGTTAAGATATTTCCGAATGAAAATGTATGTAGGTCAGATTTTGTTGTATGCGAAAATTGAATCATTATAAGCAATGTTATATCACAGGATCCGTATAATATCTATCACTGACTCAAGTGAATGGTACGCCTTAACAATAACAAATAATGTAATTTAATATACATGTTTATCGCAGCGGTTTTGGCACTCAATGGAGCCATCTTCAGCTTCATAGAAAACAAGTGACAATTCATTAGTATGATAAACATACATACTCTATTAATTAACATGATTTTATTCTTTAGTACCTTATTTATTAAGGCGTATGATTCACCTGATTCAGTTGTGATATTTATGTCAAAAGTCCTTTTAAAAACATTTATTAATGTCATGAAACAGATATCGATTCTCTGAGTTCATTGCCTACGAAATGATGATTGTAGAAAAAATGACGTAATATTTTATGATTAGGAAGTGTGAGAGAAGGTAGGGAGGAGAAAAACAGGATCTAGTTCATCGTTTTAACAGCAGAAAACGTTTTTGGGTTTCTCAGAGCATAATCCTGATAGATGGCCTGTTTGCCATCTCTTGATGAATGCAATACATTTGCATTTGACTGTTGGCACAGGCTAGAGTAAAATGTGGCTTTTCACCGATGTCTCAGTCTCACTCATGGCTGTGATTATATGGCAGCTACTGAGGTATGGGTGGTGCTGAGTAATGATATTCAGGGCTCAGTCAGTGCCTATGGATGCTGTAAAAGGTTCCACCTCATAGGGTTAGCACTGCTATACTGACTCAGTGAGGAAAGCAATGGCAAACTACCTCACTCCTGTTCTTTCCTAGTACGCCTCAATATAGCGCTGCCTTGGGTTTTTGTGGGTGTCTGCCCACAAAACCTGACGGCGGTGCTTTTTGAGGATCAAACCAGCCTTCAGGCTGACTCTTCTTCATTTTCTTTAGCGTTTGTCCCACCTCGTGGCATGGTCCGCTATTTGAGTCCGCTGTCTCCACTTTACTCGGTCATGGGCCATGTCCAGATGAAGGTTGACGCCTTTCAAATCCCTGTGCAGTGTATCGGCCCAACGTTGTCTCGGTCGCCCCTTTGGTCTTTTCCCGGCGACCTCCAGTGTGTAGCCCTGTTTTGCAATGGTGTCCGCTCCTGACCGTAGCACATGCCCAAACCATCGCAGACGACCCTCACGCATTTTGTTACTGATTGCTGCGATACCAAATCGTTCCCTTATTCTTTGATTGGGGATGTGATCCAACCTAGTTATGCCTGCTGTCCATCTAAGCATCTTGGTCTCCATGGCACTTAGCCGACGTTCTGCTTCCTTCGTGGTCGGCCAACATTCGGTACTATAAAGCGTTACGGGACGAATGACAGTGCGGTAAATCTTCGATTTTAGGTGGTCTTTCATCTGGCGATCGCACATGACACCTGTCGTTGTTCGCCACTTCATCCGCGCAGCATTAATTCTTATGTTGACCTCATCGGTGAGACGACCTTCAACAGTTATCGTAGAGCCAAGATACTTAAATTTTGTCGTTCGAGGCAGATCATCGCCGTCGACTTGGATTGTTCCGATTTCTCCAGCATCCGTTGTCATATATTCTGTTTTAGCTTTGTTAAGCTGCAGGCCATATTGACTTAAACGATCACTCCATTCCTGGACTTGATGTTGGAGATCCAGCTTGTTTTGAGCGGCCAACATAACGTCATCAGCGTACAGAATGGTCCAAGGTAATGGTTGTTGTAGATCTGCAGTAACCGTGTCCATGGCCATAATGAACAGCAATGGTGACAGGGCCGAACCTTGATGAACACCAACTGTTACATGGAAGTTTTCCGACGCTCCTGCGGCAGCTTGGGCGTAACGTCTTGGCTCCGCGTAGAGCAACTGTACCCAGTTGACAAGGTACTCTGGGATGCCATGTTGTCGGAGAGTCAACCAGATCAAGTCGTGCGGTACACGATCAAAAGCCTTTTCGAATCCTCATAGGTTCCTTGGACAAAGGCAGAACCAGAACAGGGCCCTATTATGCTGCTCTCTTGGATCGTTTAATATAGAAACTGATTGAGAAACGACCAATATTGGCACACAATAAAAGTCTGATGCTTTTCAGTCGGTCAACACGATTGGGTTATTCCCGAATCCAGAAATAAATTACATGAGATTAATAAATACACTAGGATGACCAGCATGTATCGTCAAGCGATCGTCATCAGATCCATTACACTTTGGCTATCAAATCTATATCTGAAAATATGGGTGAAAACATTTACAATATATACACTTATTTAGTTGCAGTGTTAGTTAAGATAATGCAACTCGTCAATATTCGTTAATTTTAGTCTACAGTATGTGATGTTTAGGCACACAAGAATGTGCTCTTTCATCGAGACAATGTTTTGGTGCCCAAATCAGCAGTCTCCATGGCGAATGTGTTTGTGTTGGGGTTCAAATTGGTTTCTCACCCACCCTATTCATGGAATTTAGCACCAAGTGACTTTTTCCTTTTCCCAATCTTGAGAATTTGGCTTGGTAGGAAGACATTTTCATTCAACAAGGACGTGATTAGGGCTGTGACGTTGTATTTTCCAGAGTTTGAGAAAACCTATTTTTCTGTTGGGTTAAAAAAATTGGGCCATGGCAGTCGAAGGAGACTATGTTGAGAAATACGGTGAGTTCTTATGAAAACATATTTTTCTTGTTACCTTTTTACCCTAGTATTTACACGTCCTGCCAGTGGTATAGCAGTGAGTTCTTGTGCTATAACACCAAGGGTGTTTCTACCAATTTACGAGCCTGTTGAGTATTAGTTTACTTTCCGTCTGCACGTGTAGGCAAGTATAACATTACTGTTACTCTTCTTTGTTTATTTATGTTCGACCCTCACTATTATGTGTCAGAAAACTGTATCATAATGATGGTCATTATAACACTCTTTTTCATTATGATACAGTTTCTCCATCCAATCAGAGCTCGTTCATTGACAAATTAGGTAACGATACCTTCACGCGTGCGCTCAAAATACAACATGTCGGACATAAACACAACATCGAACTATAATAAATTACCGACATGGAATACGCACCGTCCATATGTTCGCGTAAATAAACTGGCGAATATGAGACAACAAATAGCACTGTACCTTAATATAATTTCTACACAGCGCATTCATTGTCTTCAAACAACTCCAGTGACAATATTACTGAGGGGCGACAGATGTCAACATATGGCCTGCATATGGCATTGCAAGCACACAGAGCGCATGCGTCGGTCGTCCAGTGATCTTGAAAGACAGAGATATAACACCCAACGCTCGCTCTGCGATCACAACATTCAAGTAGCTGACTCTCAACAGATATTTATGAATATTTATGTTAAAACATATAATAAAGTTATAATTATCGTCGAACATAAACAGTCGTATGCAACTCGCCTATAATGGTAATTAAGACACTCGTATGGAAATTATAAAACTCGCATACGCTCGTTTTATAAAATATACTCGTGTCTTAATTATAGCCATTATAAGGCTCGTTGCATAATGTACTATTAAGATCTTATGTTTGATAATGGCACTTAATAAACTTTGAGCCAAAGCCCACGAACAAAGAATTGCTTTTCAATCTCTAACACTGGAGCCCGGCCTGCCACAACGGAAATTCAAGCAATGCCAACAATAAACCATTGATTTCTTTTCCTTATAAGCAGGGATATATAATTGAATGCAGCCGAAATAAATCAGTAACCTCTATGGACATCAAATTGGCAGGTGAAACGCTAGAGGAAGTAGGAGACTTCCGTTACTTATGAAGCAAAATAACCAGTGATGGACGAAGCAAAGAGGATATAAAAAGTAGGTTGGCTCAGGCAAGGAAAGCATTTCTACAGAAAAGGAATCTGTTGACATCAGATATAGATTTAGGTATTTGGAAGTCATTTTTGATAGCTTTTGTTTGGAGCGTGGCACTATATTGAAGTGAAACTTGGACTATTGGTGCAGCAGAAAAGAGGAGAATTGAAGCGTTTGAAATGTGGTGTTACAGGAGAATTATGAAGTTCATATGGGTAGTTAGGGTAACAAATGAAGAGGTATTAAGACGAGAGGGAGAGGAGAGATGTTTCTGGCGACTACTAATGAAGAGAAGAGGTAGGTTGGTAGGACACATGCTATGACACCCCGGAATAGCAAGCTTAGTTAAGGAAGGAAGGGTCGAGAACAAGAACTGTAGGGGTAGACCAAGGTTATAATATGTTAAACAGATTGCCTTGGATGTAGGGTGTGGTAGCTATGTAGCGATGAAACGATTAGCTCAGGACAGGGAGGCGTGGAGAGCTGCATCAAACCAGTCAAAAGACTGAATACTCAAACAACAACAATATGCAGGGATATACACATTTTTCATATAATTTCAACAATCTAGTATTTTTATTATTGTGTTGGCAGCCATTTTCCAGTGTTGCCGTAGTAATCGAAATTAATGTTTTTTAGTCGGTCTACATGATTGTAGCCAATTTCAATGGG
Source organism: Meconema thalassinum (assembly GCA_946902985.2). Classification (NCBI taxonomy): domain Eukaryota; kingdom Metazoa; phylum Arthropoda; class Insecta; order Orthoptera; family Tettigoniidae; genus Meconema; species Meconema thalassinum. The sequence continues at coordinate 2,091,762,529 of OX336388.2, read as the reverse complement.
TGTTTCCCTAAACCTAGAAAAAAATGCCTGGGATAAACAAATAAATTCACTTGAATGACTAGTTTCAAACTTTCAATCGTCAAGCGACCTCCATCAGATCCCTTACAGTTGTGCCGGTAAGCCTATGTTTACAAGTATGTGGGTGATGGTGTTAACAATAGCTTATCCTCTTATTATATCATACGCTAAGGTGTGTGTTTCACAAAACTCAAGCTCCTTAAACCAGAGGGAGTTAGAAGGTGTGGTTTGTACCAAAATCTTCCAAGTCGTCTCAATAGCACAGGAAAAATCTTGCATGTCTTGAAATGTCAAAGGAAATATATTTATTTGTTTATAAAGTGCTTTTAAGCAAATAAACAAGACGATAGCCCCTGGCAGAACTGTGTTGCGTACAGCCCGCATAGCACTAGGGTCGGGCGGGTAGTCTGCGCACATGAGGCGCACACAACCCATTAGAATATAAGAGAGTTCTCGCACGGGTCCGCTATTATACATTTATTTGGTTACAGCAGTTAGCATAAACTTATGTAACTTGTCAAGATTTATGAGTTATATGTGGTCTTCTTGTATCCAGTACAACCCCTGTAATCCGTCACCTTTGGGACTGAGGGTATGGTCGGAACCCAAAAAAGGTGGTATTATCAGAAAGTAAAGAAAAATACGGATTTACATTAAAGAAGCAATCTCTGAACTCAAGATATCAGGGTTCCTTTCCTTCTTTCTTGGTAGAACCGCGTCCACAATGCGTTGTCAAGCAGTTCACGTTTAGGCTCATCTATCGTCACTGAACATGATTCACTGTCTTTCTACCGGGTGAGTTAGCCGTGGTTGTTACGGCATGACTGCTGGCAGTCGGTCTCATCCGGGAGGCGAGGAGGTTTGAATCCCCCCGCCGGCAACCTTGAAGATGGTCTCCTGTGGTTTCCCATCTTCCTTCCAGGCAAATGCCGGGGTTGGTCCTTAACTATAGGCCACAGCCGCTACCTTCCAATTCCTCGTCCTTACATTCAAACTTTAATCCCCAGACAACACTCCACACGCGACGGTACGTGTAGCTGACCCATTGGGTGTCCGCCTCGAAGCAGCTACAAAAACTGGCGAGCCGAATATATCCTCGGACACTCCCGGTACTAAGAGCCATACGCTAAAAAACAAAAATGTCTTTCTTATTTCTTCTCCAATCTTTTATGGTCGTAACGCCATCATTGAGTTCCTTGGCAATGTTTTGGAGTGATTCCCTTTTGTCCAGTATTCGTAGCACTGCTAATTTTTCATTTAATGAAAGAGTAACGTGTTTTCGTTTCACACCCGAAGACACACAACTGTACATTACACACAATGTACAGTATACAAATTACTGTACAGTGCTGCGAACACAGAAGAGTAATATCGTAAAACCAACGAACAGGAAGCACTAAGACCTTCACAGTGCAGTACGTACTGTACAAAACACGGATAACGACAGAAACAATACGAGAGATGACGGAGCACTAAAACGGACAAGCGATAACAACAAGTATTTGTAAACAACAATGGCGTTACGGGTAGTGAGGCACTGCTACGAGTCGGGGCAAGTTCGGCTCGAACACGGTCGTATCAACTGGAGCGACGGACCAGCGGAGGGCAGACGAGAGGAGTTCTACTGTACATATTTTTAGTGGTTATTAACCTTCAGTTTGATTTTTTTGGAGTTATACCTGTGATTGCCAGTGGATGGTCAGGTTGGAACTGAGTTCGTACTTAACTTATTGTTTGGGCGATGTGGGATTCGTTCTCGTGCAACTGCTACCATTTCCACTGGCTACAGTGAACTGGTCGTCCAAGTGAATTACATAATATTAATGTCATGTTGTTTTTACTGGTTGTACCACATTTCCCAATAATTGAAATATAAGGTGTGCTCAAAAAGTAACGAGCCGGAGGCTGGAATGCGCAAACCGGTGACGACATCGGCTAATTATGGCGTGTGTAACGAGGTGTGCTTCCAACCAGAGCGTCGAAGGTCACAGCCCATCGCTAGAGGGCACGCGTGCACGTCACGTGACGATAAAAAGCGAGCAGCAGCATGCATCAATCGTCCAACCAAGACCAAGACAGTAGGCCATTTGACATGCTTCCTGGTGTGGTTGAAAACTGTGGGGCACCCGCTGGGCACACACATTCCGCAAGTGCAATCGTTCCTTCATGATGGTGTGCACACTTCCGACGCTCAATCCGTCCACGGCGGCTATGTCGTTCACTGTCACTCGGCGGTCCTGTGTAATGAGTGCATCAACCAGCTGGACGATGTCATCGGTAATGCAGGGGGGTGTCCCAGACCGGGCATCATCGGCTAACGACACCCGTCCTTCCCTGAAGCGCTTGTGCCACGCCTTGACCCTTGCAAGGACGTGCAGTGTCGATGAATTTGGCGATGAATGTCCGTTCCCCCTACTCCTTTTGCTGTCAGAAACCGAACAATACCTGTTTGCTCTTCGTTTGACGCCTCCATGTCACAGTTTGCAATGCGACTGGCAGCTTTGGGCGACTGTTGCATGCTGCTGCTCGCTTTGTACCGTCACATGACGTGCACGCGTGCCCTCTAGCGACGGGATGTGACCTTCCACGCTCTCGTCGGAACCACACCTCGTTACACACGCCACGATTAGCCGAGGTCATCACCGGTTTGCGCATTACAGCCTCTGGCTCGTTACTTTTTGAACGCACCTTATAGTTCTCGTGTTCACGGACAGAAATCATTGGTTTTTTTTTTGGGGGGGGGGAGTCAAATGACTTTGTTGTAACGTCCGTTACCTGAACAATTAACCACCTCAAAAATCTCCAATCTCTGGTGGAATTATGGTTAATAGAACTTCAATAAATCACAATTCCTGCCATTGAAGTTAAATCGTAAGACCATCATAACAACGGCCAAGTTTTTGTTAAGGTAATGGCACACGTTCTCTGATCTTTTTATGTAAGCCAGGCGATCGTTCCCAGGAAGATTTGTTTTTGTTTCAAAGCAGCATTGTTTGGAATGTAAATAGGATTTCTCTCGTTGGCTACCAGACAGTTCTGTTTGTGTTGATTTGAAAAATGTTGCTGGAAGCTATATCTGTAATATTATTATTTTAAAAGGTTCTTTACATGTTGTTTGTGTTTTTATAAATATGCTACATTTTAAATTCTAAATGCTGAAGGTCTATTCTATCGTGCTTTACAAAAATATATTTTTACTGGGATGTATGTTTAACTCATTTATAGTTTAATTTCACTAGTTCATTTCTACACATTCTCGCGATTTAACCAACCAAACGCAATGAAACTTGGTACAGTATATGTTTATACACATGGTAATGCACCGACATCCAACTTCGATCAATTGTTTGCTTAACCACAAAATGGCGGCTGTGCAAAATATATCACCGGCATTCAATATTTCTGAAACTATTAGCTGTATCACCCTGAAATTTTTACTGGGATAGAGGGCACTACTGGAAGTTCATCTATAAGACTTACAAAAACCGGTTAACTACAAAACGAATATGATGGCCAAGCGAATTTGAAAATTTTAAATAGAACTTTCTCGCGATTTAATGCTCCAAACCCAATGGAACTTGGTACAGGAAATGTTTATACACGTTGTAATGCACTGGTATTTAATTTAGTTCAATTGTTTACATAACCTCAAGATGGCGGCCATGCGAATTTTAAAATCAAGTTTTTATTTCTTGTTCCGTAATCATGCGATCGAAGTGATAGTTTGAATAATGAACCTACGCAAGAATTTTCCTTTAATGGTTCATGACTCAATGGCCTATACATTTAACAATCAAACATGGCGACCATCCGAAATATTTAGACGGCTCTGAATATCTACGAATATATTGTAGCAATCAAACTGTTTTTTTTTTTGTGTTCATAGGGGCTATGAACATAAGTTCACCTATAGGAATTTCAATAATATGGTGATCACAAATCCAACATGGCGGCGACGCGAAAAAAATATAAATATTCACATGGACGTGTCTCGCAATTTAACCATTCAAGAGCAGTGAAACTTGGTACAGTAAATCCTTATACGAATGTTAATCCACTGGCATCTAATTTATTTCAATTGTTTCCATAACCACAAGATGGCAGCTGTGCGAAATTTTAAAATCTTATTTTTTACTTCTTGTGTCCTAATCATGCGATTGAAGTTTGAATGCTGCACGTACACAATAATCTTCATGTAACAGTACAAAACTCTAGGACCTACATATATAAAAATCCAACATGGCGACTATCCGAAATATTTAGTCGTTTCTCAATATCTACGAATCTATTACAGCAATCAAGCCTAAATGTTGTATGTTGATAGTGGCAATTAACATAAGTAGGATATATGAAAATAGGCTGTGTAGTTCTTCACGGAACTACTTGTTTTATAAATGAAAATAGGCTACGTAGTCACAACATTCAATGGGGCTGACAACCTACATTTTAGTCTCCTTAAGTCAACAATTTATTATTATATTTTAAGGTGTTTGAAGCTATATTCAGTGTTGCCTTGGTAAACGAATGTTTGGTGCTTTTCAGTCGGTCAACACGATTGTACAAGAGATTAATTAATATATAAAAAAATATAAATAAGTATTTATTAATCTCAAGTAAATGTTTTCAGGATTAGGGAATACCCATATCATTTGGGTACAATCGTGTTGACAGACTGAAAAAGCATCAACCATTCGTTTTTCAATTAGTATAATCACCTCGACGTTCAGTAACTCCTTTTTAGAGAGTATATTAATTCTCTTGCTAAGCGCTGATTCACAATAACAGAGCTGTGAGATGTGTTTTTGTTGTTTTATTGCACCACCACAAATCATTCTCAACCCACTTTTATTGTTTGATGCTTTTGAATACTGTTGTAGTACATAATGTATTTTGGATGCTAATACTTTCTGACTTTTGTGTGAGCCCTCTCAGTTATTGGAATTCGATTATCAACTCCAAGGGAGTGCAGTGTCTACAGGGGACCAATAGGAAGCGTGTACAAGCGAGGCATATAAATCATATTGGCCTCACTATCTACTGGCTGCTAACCTCACACAAATTACACCTGCGGGAATATCTAGCGACTTGAGCTCCAACTCTTGCTTGATTATAGGAGAAAAAGGTACACATAGCTCGTTATACACACAGAACCACCGCGCGAGAAGGCCTTTGTCACATCAAAGAAAATACGTAATTATAGACTTCATCGAGAACTTTAGAGTGCCCTCGTCCAGTAAGATTGTGTATGGGTCTGTTTAGGGTTCCGGTGATGGAAATTATCTGATCTACATCTCTACAATCCCTCACAGCATGAGGTGTAATTCCAGAACTGTCCGCAGGCCGAGCAATTTCATGCGCATATCACCCTGTTGGTCATTGTGAAAGTACAACAGTGTTTTACTTTAGCGTCCTTCCCGACCATGTGTATAATACAAATATTAAAATAATAATAATAATAATAATAATAATAATAATAATAAGTGGAATCATGACAAACATAAAATCAGCGCCCAGGGAATTGGAGGTCGGACTAGGAAAAGTTCAGAAGGCAGGAAAGTTTAAATACCGCGGTGAATGGATGGAGCCTAACCTATCAGAGAAGGAAGCTTTCATGTCACGCATTAATAAAATGGATATAACATACAACCTGACTAAAGATATCTACAATAAGAGATCGATATCCTTAAACGCCAAAATTAGACATTACTGCACTGATATTCGACCAGAGGCTCTGTATGTGGCTGAGACTCTAATAATGAACAAGAAAGGTCTAATGGAAAACCTAGAGGCTAAAGAAAGGACGATTTTGAGGAAAATCCTGGGTCCCATCAAAGAAAACAGCGAGTACAGAAGGCGTCACAACCACGAATTGTACAAGCACGAGGAGATCAGTGACACGATTCGAAAAAGAAGGATTGCCTTTTATAGCCACGTGACACGAATGAAGCCAGGCAGGATGTCAAAACGGATGTCGAAGTACTTTCAAGATAAGAAAACCAAAGGGGCATGGTTTACGGAAGTTGAGAAAGATCTACGTGAAATGGAAATTTCCCCTAAAGATATCGAGGAGCGTGTTCCACTTCAGGAAAAACTACGTACGCTGAAAGGTTTCCGGGAAAACCCGAAGCTGAAGACAGCGAAGGCGTGGTCCCAAGAGAGAAAAGAACAACACCGGAGACGAATGCGGGACACTGGGCGGTTGTTAGAGCTCGGAAGAAGAGACCGTTGAACTGACGTGGTCCTTAGTTGGCCGAATCGAAGAAAGAAGAAGAAGAAGAATAAGTGGAAGATAGTTCTACAACCTCCATGGCTTCAGGAGGTATATCAAGGCTTAAAAAGGGCAAATACTGGACTGGTTAAAGTGTGGCACAGGACAATATTCGCCGTAAATGAAGACTAACACTTTCAGGGGAAGAAAGATCGAGAAGGAGTCGAAGATTGAAAAATCTCTGGAAGGAAGCTAAACGGCAAGAAAAACACCTTGAAAAATTGTTGATTTGACGTATGTTTGTAGGCCATAGATGGCTGTATCGAATTAATAATAATAATAATAATAATAATATTAATAATAATAATAAATTGGAAGGGTTGTATGCTTCGGAGACTTCGTGTAGACTAGGATAAGTCGATACATTATTAAAACAAGAACGAAGGATATTACGGAAGATTTTAGACCAGTTACGATGAAGATAATCAAGAACTATGCAAAAATATAGAGAACTCCACTCCAAACAGGCTAACAAATACCGATGACATGGTGAATTGTACCCAATGACATGGTGAACATATGAACAATAATAATAATAATAATAATAATAATAATAATAATAATAATAATAATAATAATAATGTAAATCCCTCAAGTCGTTTTCGAAACTTTTACACACAGGATGTTCTGGAACAGATTAGATATTACTGATAATACAGTACCAGCGAACCGGCCAGACATAATTCCGCAGAAAAAGTAAACAAGAAAATATTTCTCATTGATTTTGCAATGCCCATCTCCCATAATCTTCAAACAAAACAACTGTGAAACAATCACCATATATCTGCCATTGTCTGATGAGATACGATAATTGTGTGCTGCTGTCCATAGACATGCTTCTACAGTCATCATGCGGAAATCATTGGCTATTAATTTGGAAAAAAAATCGCAATACATCCTGGTCTGTATATTGGGCTGCATATGGCAGTCATCTTAGAGACCTGTTCCATAGTTCATTCATTTTTCAAAGTATCACCCGAAAAGAAAATATTCACTCACAGATGTATCGAAGTAAGGTAAAATAATAACAATAATAATAATAATAATAATAATAATAATAATAATAATAATAATAATAATAATAATAATAATAGCTCCGATTTTTAGATGAATGAATATTTTTTTAATGTAAATGCATATTTTAAGCATTTTTGCTATAAATTCATAAATTCCTGTTTTTCACTTAGTAGCACAAAAAAGACTCAATATTTACATTTTCTTTAAATTAGTACGTTGATCTTTCACATTATTGTTATGTGTTACTTCAACGGGGAAGAACCAATGACCTATCTAATCTTCATGCAGAATGTATGTCAGCAGGCAACTGTGTTATTCTTAACGTGTCACCCCGTGCCACTCACTGTGGAAGCCGGGGATTTCCTTGTCCATAACCATATTGCACGACGGCCCCCTCCCTCACCTACCTGATACCAGTGTCACACACATGCAGTTCATTTCTGGTACTGTGAATTGTAAGGCAGTTCTACGATAATGCCTAAAATAAAATCAACTACAAGTTATCGTCTGTTGCAGAATTTTAAAATAATTTTACTTGTGATGAGGGCGTTCTGTTCTTCCAACCATGTGGGAAAGCAATCATGCCTGAACAGCGATCTCAAGTTACACCGCACCTCAAGGGCAAGAAACATATTGCCGCAGTTTTGCGCCTTCAGAATAAGGGTTTCGTGATAATCGCCCATTTGTGAGTACTAGAGTACTGTATATTGTTTATATTCACATTAATAAACTAAATTATAATTAAATATTTTTACTTTTTTGTCACACATTGCAGGTATTTTCAATACATACAAAATAAATGTTTTCCCGATTTTTAGCACCTAAAAATCCGAGTCTTAATACTAATAATTAAAAATAATCATAATAATAATAATAATAATTAGGACAAGTGACGTGGACAATTAACGCATCAATTTTGTTGTTAAGTTTTCCCTGCCATTTGGGTATCCTGCACCAAAGATTTAACTTTGTTTTTAGACCTTTTGAACGCATCCATTTTCGCCCTTTATACACAACCCTAAGTAAATGTGGATAGCAAATGGCCGTGTTCTTAATTCGGATACAATCTCTGCATTCACCTAAACCACTTAGAAGATGGCTGAAATGAGGATCGAATCCATCTCTTCCCAGTTTTGCCACACGAGGCTGAGTGAAATACAATCCATCTCTCAGACCAAAATTAAATTTCTTGGCAGAGCTGGGAATCGAACCTGGTTCTCCACGGTTGATAGTCAAGAATGTTAGTCACTACACTTCGCAGTGGACAATCTGCAGTAAAGGCGATTTGTTGTTTTAAATTCCTTAGAGGCTTTGCGAAATCGTGGTCATGTTGCCCCAAGTACTTGGGTGTGTGTAGAATTTGACTGATAACCTGTGCTACTTATATCTCTGTACTAGTTTGTGCATTTTTAATTGAGGTAGGATGAGGGTAGAGAGCAGTCGTGGGCCGTGGCATTAAATTAGGTTCAATTTTACCGAAATAGAAGTGGGGAAACCACGGAAGACCACTTCCAGGATGGCTGAGGTAGAAATATGTAGATTCTCAACTTTGCCTCACGAGGCTGAGTGTACCCCGTTCCAGACGAAAATTAAATTTCTTGGCAGTGCCGGGGAACAAACCTGGGCCTCCACGGAGGAAACAAAGAATGCTAGCAACTACACAACGAGGAGGATTTAACAATGAAGATAAAACCTTCCCCCAGTATTCTTTTTGATATTCTCGGCAAATCTTTGGCATGTCACATGCAAGTATTTGTACATTTTTAATGAGGTTAGTTGGTTTGTTCCTCAGTTTAGGGGCTGTGACAAAGCGGTCATGTAGCCCCGTGTACTTTGGGTGTGTGTAGAATCTGTCTCATTACTGGTGTTGATTGTGGTGGCTGTATTAAGGTGTGTTATCTGTAATTCAAGTAGGGACTGCAGACGATCAATTTCATGTAGTTCCTACTTTTGCTACCAAATGTTCCGTCAACGACACCTAGCTCTGAACTTGGTTACTAGATGCCACCGCAACCGACACCTGGCAGCAAACGTTGGAACTTCGAGAGCATTAATCAAATCTAACCTACATCTTAAGCTTCACACAATTGTAGTTAGTGGAAGGTTCTCTTACGTGCCATAAATATATGACATGGGCCCGCCGGCTCTACTTCCCCTTGGAAGGAAGGCATTATGAGGGATTTTTAACGCTCTTAAAATCCGACGACTTCGACCGGGTTTGAACCCGTGATCTTGGGCATGGAAGGTCAGCATGCTAACAACTACGCCACCGAAGCCGCTAATTTTTTGTGAATGCTTCATTTTTGGTACCGAATTCTCCCGTGCCGCACCGCCACGGTAAGACTCCAGTCTCGGCTGGAAAGCTCGTTAGTTGTATTGTCACTGTTTCCCGCCAGGGAAATTAAGCTTACTTCACGAATAAAGGAGCATTTCAATGAAAGAGTTATTTATAAAGGATTTCTCATAATGCTCGTCCGTCTGACCACCACGGCTAATTTATGTCCCCCTCCCTCCCGCTATCCTGCGCGAAGCTCTAATGAGGTTTCCTTCCGCCACAAAACAGAAGGAAAAGTGAAGTCGGGGAAATTTCGATAGCACACGCATGCGCACATGAATGCCTTGAATAATAGAATAATGGTATCTTTTATTAAAAGTAATGTGCCAGAAGTGTAAAGTAAAATTAAAGGAGATGTTCTGGAATTCAAGCAAGGGGACTCATGCACCATCAGTGGAAATTTTCACATACAGTTACGAATCATATCATTGCTTCACTAATATGTAACATAGAGCTATGAAAACTGACATTATGTATAGCAAATACATAGAGCTTTCATCTAATGTGGAGAGAGGAGCAGTATATAAAGTATTTCGTGATATATTGAAAGGATAACATTCGTGATATATTAAACTCCGTGAATCCCAAAAAACACGATTTAACAAGAAATACCAGTCTGAATGGATTTTTTTTCATGTAAAGTAAACGCATAAATAGCGAAGATGAACCACCATGAATGTTATATTGTAAATAGTATATTTAAAAAAATTGTCTTTCAAAAATGAACAGTTTTTTGGTTTTGGTTTCCAAGTATATCTCAATTATTTTTTAAGATAATTTCATAAATGAGATTCATCCTCTAGGGATCATATGTTGGAATGTATCTGCCGAGTTTCATCCAGTTTCATCACATAGTTCACGAGATATTGTGTTTTTCCTACCAACAAAGTAACCTTTCGGGTAAACAGCTTTGAATATTAAATACACCATTGACAGATAGGCGCATGGTCTCACGTAATACGCTATATCTCTGCCAAAACGCTGAATTTACTTATGAAACTTAACAAATATATTGAGAAAGATATAGTCTTTCATTTAAACTTAAAAAAACTTAAATTTTGACAACCGACGGTGTATGATCCCCCTAGGGAATACATCGATGGTTTCGAGCACACACATTGTGCGTCCAACCATACCCACCATTGATTTCGTGCTGCTGTTGCTTGGATTTTCTTAGTTAAGTGTGATTTTGTGTTACTGGTTATTAACAAATCTAGACAAGCTAGGCAAGTTTATAATAACTGTTGTAACTAAATAATTTTAAATTTTGTTAATACCATCACCCACATATATACGCATAGATTTAGTATCCATGTGTACTGGATCTGATGACGATCGCCTGACGTTCGAAACTGGTCATCCAAGATAATTTATAATTCTCATGTAATTCAGGATTAGAGAAACACCAATATTACATTTGGGTACTTAACCCGGCCGAAGCCGTCAGATTTTTAAGAGCGTCAGAAATCCCTCAGTATGCCTTCCTTCGGAGGAGAAGTAAAGTCGGCTGTCCCTTGTCATAGATTTATGGCATGTTAAAGAACCTTCCACTAATTGCACCTGTGAAGCTAAATAGGATAGGTTAAGAATGTAAACAACGCTCTTAGGTTTCTACGTTCCTTGCCAAGAGCCGACTGCGGTGGCGTTTAGTTCTGAACTTGGCCTACTAGTCGTTGATGGTGGCGCTTGGCGACAAAAGTAGGAACTATTTGAAAAAATCTAAGTTGCAGTACTTGAATTAAAAAACAGATAACACACACTAATACAGTCATCACAATTAACACCGGTTATCAGACAGATTCTACACACACCCAAAGTACACGGGGCTACATGTCCGCGTTGTCGCATCCCCTAAACTTAAGAACCAACCTACCAATTGGGTACATTGTGTTCACCATCTGAAGAACATTAATTTCCAATTACTGGGTCAGCACTGAAAAATGACTTCCAACACGATACTATGCATAAACTCATGTTGTGAAACTCCATGTCAATGAATATGACACATCGTTATCCAAGAAAATGTATTTATTAATCGGCTTAGGTGGCGTAGTTCGTAGCATGCTGAACTGCTGTGGCCAAGATAGCGGGTTCAAACCCGGCCGAAGTCGTCCGATATTTTAAGAGCCTTAAAATCCTTCAGTATGGCTTCCTTCGGAGGGGAAGTAAAGCCGGCGGTTCCCATGTCATAGATTTATGGCATAAAAAATCCTTCCACATACTAATCTTGTGTGAAGCTAAACTTCTAGGTTAGGTTTCGTTGGAACGCTCTATCAAAGTTCTGACGTTCACCACTGGGTATCAGTGACATCTGGTGCTAAAAGTTGGAACAACTTGAAATTGAACGTAACTTGTAGCTCACCCTATGGGTGTCCGCTTGAAGCAGCTACAACCTCTGGCGAGCCGAACATGTCCTCGGACACTAGCGGCACTAAAGACCATACGATTGATAGAGATATTTATTAATAGCTTGTACATTTCTTCAAGTTGAAGATAACACCCACTACAATTGGGTGCAATCGTATTGACCGACAGATAAACATTGTTTTCTATTACAATGGCAACAATGAAGGAAGTCTTTCAACACGATAATGTTCATTGTACGATCAACAACCAAGTGGCTTATCTTTCTCTTCAATTAAAACATTGGTTATAACCTCAATTATAAGTTTAACGCTAGGCTATTCCAAAACTAAGGTCCGGTAAAAAAAATCCAAAATCAAAGTTGTTTCCAAAACAATTGTTTTATTGACATTCCTTACGTCTTTCTCTATTTTTCTACATAATTTCCATACTTATTTACACATTTGTCACTTTTGAATGTCTAAGTCGTAGAACTCGGCCGCCTGCGAAGCTAACCAGTCTTTAACAGCTTCTTTCACTTCATCATCTGTGTCGAAGCGCTTGTCACCAAGAAACTCCTTTAGGTAGCGGAACAGGTGGAAATCACTTGGCGCCAAGTCCAGACTGTACGGTGGGTGGTCCATCTGTTCCCATCCAAATTTCTTGATTAGAGTTTGGGTGTCATTCGCAGTATGGGGTCTGGCATTGTCATGCAACAACAACACTCCAGACGACAAAAGACCACGTCACTTATTCTGGATTGCACGTCGAAGTTTAGTCAGGGTAGTGCAGTAGGCGTCTTTATTGATCGTTGTCCCTGAAATGGTGAATCGTCGATCTTCACGAATTTTGTCGTCAACCACATGAACCTACTCGTCTGAAATCACTGATGGTCTGCCAGAGCGGGGTTCATCGTGCACATTTTCCCGTCCTTCATTAAAGGCTCGCACCCACTTGCGCACTTTACTGTCACTCATTATGTTAGGACCGTAGACTTCAGTAATCTGCCGATGAATTTCTGCCGCAGAAATGTTTCTTGTAGACAGAAACCGTATCACTGCCCTTACTTCACAATCGGCGGGCTGATTAATTGTCTTAAACATTGTGAACTGACACTATCAACAGCACACATCAACAGTAACAACGCTACTGGCGGCTTTTGCCGCGCAAGGCATGCCAGGAGTCGGTGCGCATGCGTGTTTTGCCCTTGGCGCCGCTTTCAAATATTTACGGCGAATCGGACCTTACTTTTTGAATTACCGTCGTACAAAATATGAAAGACTGTTTCTGTGTGAGATGGCAGCTATTTCGCTGTAAGCCACTTTCTTGTATGTAGACTACTACAGTTTTTTTTTTTTTTTTTTCGAGGGGAACCGTGGGGAAATCTTCAAAAGACAGATTGCAAGCTTCTGGACTTACAACTGTGCAGGATTCTTACCTACTAAACCCCACAAACCCTATACTTGGCTTATGGCCACCCCGGAACTGCCTGTAGAGCCTTACTTCAGGGTGGAGTCACTGTTACTGCTGTACGTTAATTCCAAAAAATTACGAGCCTTACAGTAGTCGCATATGATGTGTAACATCTGACATGTTATTCGAATAATTCCATATTACTTATTCGCATTTTTGAAAGAATGAACTCATAGTGCTACCTTGTGCCAGTAAACATGAAGGATTCCTTCGTGTTATTACCAACGGTAATTTCTCATTACTACAAATCTGAAATAACTACTTGTATAACTCCAGTGACAAATCCTTTCAGCAAATATGATATAATAGTGTTGTATTTTGTCCGACAGTACCTCGAATGCTTACATTAAATATTTTTTGAGTGCTGAGGAGTTATACAATTGAGCGTTATATTATGCATTTTGCAATGGACAATATATATTTAATTAAAACAAAATTCTCCAATGCATCTGCAGCAGTGACATATACCTGCAACTGTATGCGGGAGCAATCCACTGCCTACTTGATGCGAGCTGCGCTTTATACCGGCCAGTTAGTGAACCAATGCCAGCGGTGTTATTGAAAATGGCCTCTTATTGCCGATATAGCGCGCTGCCATGCATAGGCACGACTAAAAATTAGGTTGCAGTACGTATATTAAAGGCGTTTCTCCCAGTGATACGTTTAGACCAACGAAGTTTCAATTATTGTTAGTAGTCGGTGTTAATATACTGAATTCCTACGTTGTTTGGAGTGTTGGTTGATGCGATATAGCACTCGAGGCATCGAGTGTTTACATTAAAAAAAGAATACAGCAAAATTACGAAGATTTAATAAATCGCAATTGTTTTCAGCAAATATGATATAATGAATATGTTCACACCAAAGAACGACAACTTGAAGATGATTTATTGTAGGAATTTCTTTAATGAGGCCTCCAAACCTTGAGGTAAACCGTAGGCGATTTACATTCCACATATTCACATGGCCTACAGTACGTCGTTGTACCGATCTCCGCCACCGCGCGCGCTCATTGTTTCCGTCCCATGCACTTCCGTCTCTTTTCCAAAATCACTCCCACAAAAATGTCCAGCTACCGAGTGCCACAAAAATATACAGATACCGAGTGGAAAGATGTTACACATCAATAATAATAATAAGATCATATGGCTTCGGGTGCCGGTTGGAAGCTTTGGAATTGACGCCCAGAGAGCAGCTTGCATGTCAAATTTAACCGCTCCTTGGAGCACTATGAAAGTCAAGGAGGTTAGATATCTAAGCTCCTTTACACTGTAGCGCTTTCTAGTAGAGAAAGGACTAATTTTCGTGTTGGCGGAAACTCTCGAGATTAATTTTTCAATTATGAACATGGCCTACTGAATCCAAATGGGTTCTTTAACATGCCAACAGACTATTACATGCATGTCGTGAATCTTGTCACCTTTCAAAAATCACTGACCATGGCCAGGAGCGAACCTGCAAACTTGGGGTTGGTAGACCGACACATTAACCACTCACCCACCGTGGCAAGCGTTAATTCCAATGATCGACAATAACACAAACATTCTGTGAATATTGGGAGGTGCAAAAAATATTCACACAGGTGTTTAAAGCTTGTACCTGAGGACTTAACACATGAACCGATAAAATAGAATCGCTGTGCTGGAAAATATATTACATTGACTGGAATAAATGTTATTTTTCTCGGTCCAAATAATACCACAAAATGTATCCCTGTGTTGTGATATGATGAACCAGTGAACCATTTAATGAGGTTTTAAGGGGGAAGATTCATTATATTTTCCATATCAAACAAGTAAAGCTGGTGTTAAAATGTGTTTCGTAGTTATTACAGCTGTTTGTTAAAAGTAAATGATCCCGTATGAATAAAGGAGATGGAAGAGGCGTCCGCGAAAGACTGGGTTTGATTCCCAGTTAAATGTTTAGTAATTCAAAGAGCTTTATGTCTATGGATGGGGATTATTTTGCGGTTATATACTGTACAGGGTGTGTAGAATTAAAGCCCGTTCAGATCTTGAAACTTAATGTGTTGTTATTTGAAGCTGGAAATACCCATATGCAAGTTAAGTTCAATGTATTGCTCATGCGCTGTGGTCGGATATGTCCGAATTTCCTTGTTTGTACACATCTGGAATTTCATAAAGGTGGCTGATGCGATTCAGAACACGTCCAAGCAGACCCGATAAGAAGTAATATCCTTTCTAAACGACAGAAGGTTACAAGACAATGGAGATATATCGAAGAATAGTTGATGTATTCTTATGTGGCAAAAAGTGTTTATCAAAGACAACTGTTATGGATCGGACGATGATCATGATGAAGTGACGAATTAGCCACGTTCAGTGAATCTCATCTGTTTGGGACTGAAGTAAACATTCCAGGATGGTCGTGATGACGCCATTATCAGTATTGCCTTAGTAATCGAAATTTAATGCTTTTCAGTCGGTTAACAGGATTGTACCCAATTGTGATGGGTTTTCCCTAATCCTGAAAACAAATTACATCAAATTAATAAATACACTTGGACGACCAGTTTCGATCGTGAAGCTATCATCATCAGATCCATTACACCTGGGCAATTAAATCTATGTCTATAGTTTTGGGTGAAAGTATTACTTGCAGCAGTAGTTAAAATAATGAAACTAGTCAATATCTGTTACTCATAGTCTATGTGATGTTCTGTTAAGATACTGGAAGTTGTAATTGATCTGCAAATTGACTACCAAATATTGAATAGTTGCATTATTTCAACTAATACTGCAACTAATACTTTCACCCCTAACTATAGACATAGATTTAATAGCCTAGGTGTAATGGATCTGATGATGATCGCTTGACGATTGAAACTAATCATCCAAGTGCATTTATTAAGTTCATGTAATTTTCTTTCAGGATTAGGGAATATCCCATCACAATTGGGTGCAATGGTGTTGACCAATTGAAAAACATCAAATTTCTATTCATGTGGAGTGTCAATTAGCCTATTGTCCTAGATCGCAATATTTACAGTTATACTGACTACTACAATCATCACATAAGTTACAGAAACACACATAATACAAGTAAACAACTACAAGAACAGATATATACTAACCCAAGGTAACAGGTTCGAATCCTGGCACAGTCAGCTGGCATTTGAGGATGCGTAAATGCGATAGAGCCGTGTCAGTAGATTTACTGGCACGTTATAGATCCCCTTCGGAGCAAAATTCCGGCACCCCGGCGTCTCAAAAAGCCAGAGTCGTTAAAGGGGACGTAAGACCAATAACATTATTGTTAGATATATACTTGAAAGAAATGAAAATGAAAATCCACAGCCTGTTTCCAGTCTCCGACCGAGTCAGGAATGGAATGAATGAAGCCCCCATCTAGCGGCGAGGATATGAACTGTGCCGGCTGCCGAGGCCTGACGCACTCCCCTGGGGCAATGATTAAATGAATGACAGATGAAATGAAATGATAGTGGAGAGTGTTGCTGGAATGAAATTGTGACAGGGAAAATCGGAGTACCCGGAGAAAAACCTGTCTGCCTCCGTTTTGTCCAGCACAGATCTCACATGGAGTGACCGGGATTTGAACCACGGACCCAGCGGTGAGAGGCCGGCGTGCTGCCGCCTAAGCCACGGAGGCTTGGACTTGGAAGAAATAATTAATATAAATCATACACACACATGAACCATCTGGTTTTTAATGACGCTATGCTGGGTTCTATTAAATTTCTCACAGGCAGGAATTGAAGAGTACTAGTGACAGGAAAAAAGCGACATATAAAATACAATGTTTCAATATACAATAATACACCATGCGTTATATGTATACGTTGTAACTATCTCCTCACTTCAATATCAAAAGTATTCATGAACCTATTGCTATAAACAACATTGCTCCCCCTCCAAAATAACTGAAGCGCGAAGCTAATATTCACAAGTTGATCCGGTTGATGCAATATTGGCGAGGAGAGAACCACATCAAAATCCCTTAACGCAGTCCACAGGGAGGGAGATGTAGGGGATGTCATAAGATGACTTGGCGACACATTGTTGGTGCAGTACTTACAAATCCATTTTTGACGCACAATCAACTAACTAAATCCCTCAAAATACAAAGTGAAAATCCACAGCCTGATTCCAGTCGACCGACTGGGTCAGGGATGGAATGAATGATGCCCCATCTAGCGGCGAGGATATAAACTGTGTCGGCTGCCGAAGCCAGTCGCACTCCTCTGGAGCAAAGATTAAAATATGAATGACAGATGAAATGAAATGACAGTGGAGAGTGTCGTTGGAATGAAATTTGTATATTGAAAACCGGAGTACACGGAGATAAACCTGTCTGCCTCCGCTTTGTCCAGCACAAATCTCACATGGAGGGACCGGGATTTGAACCACGAACCCAGCGGCGAGAGGCAGGCGGAAGCACGACGAAGCCACGAACGCTACTCAAATTACAAAATATGAAACAGTACTTTAATGCACAATTGAAGAACTTATTTCCAAAGTGACCTAAATCCATGAAATGAAAAACTTCAGAAATCGCGTTTTTGTTTCTTCGTATAATTAAATTCAGATATGATTATGAATATAACGTAATTAAATTCATTACTTTTATGCACATCCTGACACATCCTGACACTGGTGTTTTAAAACTCTCTTATCAATGGAAATGGTGGTAATCGTCTCCTGTAAGTTGGAGTTAGGACGTTTTGGAAATACATCATATATTGACATAGGCTTTGAGTGACATTTATGAATATTTAAATGGTTTAAACACAACACACACAAACTGATGCTCTACATATTCTTCAAAGTTAGCCACGGCCTTGATTTATCACGTGATGTCCAGAGAGCCGTCGGATTGGTCAACATGGATATAAGACACATTGGATATAAATACACGTTGGAGTTACGTCACTTTGCAAATAAACTTAGTTGTTAGATCTCGGTTAATATGTGATGTACGACGTATTGCGACTTAAAACCTTTGCTATACGTCGAACGAACATATAAACCTAAAAACTGAAAATCCGCAAATTTTGGATTTAAGTGACTTTGGAAAAATACCAAATATTTCCAGTAACATACTTTTCCATTCGTTTAAAGTTACTCATTTTATTGAAATGGACAGACATTTTGTAGTTTCAATGGTAAATACAATTTTTGATTATGTTGCCTAACTCTGCTTGGCAAAGAAGCATTCCATTAAGACTGGTGCCTGTCGATATGTGTTGATCCAGGCAAAACCAAAGTTAGTGAACTATGTCCGATGATGTTCTCTTGTTAAAGCCCAATCTCTCACATTGAATAAGAAGAATATGAAAGCAGAGATGGAGCTTTTAAACCTCATTTCTGAAAATCAACTTTTAATTGACAGCGCATATCAGTTCCCTTTGAAAATATTTGAGACGATCCTGTTGAGGGAAGTCTTAACTATGTTCCCCTGCACACATAGAGTATCATATATACATACAGCTAAGTAAGTTGGACTGCCTACAGCCGCAGGAGCTTCTGAAGAGCAAATAAGCAGTCTAATCACCTGATGTATCAGTAACGTCTTTGCTTTTCATGTACAGTTCAACGATTGAGTCTTAAGGCGGAAGCTTCGAGAGACTGAACCTTTAGCTTTTGCCTGGGGAGCGTATCACCTGAATACACTGCATATATGGTCTATCAAAGATCGTCTTGCTATAAACAGCAAAACTAATTGAACCGTACGAATCTGTTATACTCTGTGCATGTCAATTACAGTATATCTTTGTATGACGATCACGATACCCCAAGCACATAAAAGATAAAATAATAAATGCCATCTTTCAAGTGGTCCGTATGCCTCCACACAACACCAAGATGGTCAACGTATCAACTTATGATTATTAATATTAACCACCAATTATGGTAATGTCTCCACTTGTGAATCCAACTCAAAACAAATCCAGAACGATTATTGGGTGCCTGTTATCAAACGCCTATTATGTCCATGTTGTTTCTATTGCTAAGTGTCTCGTGCATAGGGTAATTTTGTACTTGTTGCTGCAAATTAACTCTTACAAGCAGTATTCTTCTCTCCGTGTGCTAGTAAATATAATGTTACTATTGTGTTGAAAGAAAGGTATATTATGTTATTTATTTTCTCTTTGTAATCGTTTATTTGAATAAAATAAATAAAAATTTAAAAAAATTAGCCACTCTGGAACAGAAAGTGAGAGTTCTGCTTCCCAAGTAAAATATATGGTTTTAATTCCCGGTAACGATAGGGATTTTTGAACTCCTTGGCGACTCCTGGTCGACTCATCAATTTTTTTTTACCGCGGTTTACCGCCCAAGATTGCGGGTTCAAACCCGGCCGAAGTCATCGGATTTTTTAAGAGCGTTAAAATCCTTCAGTATGCCTTCCTTCGGAGGGGAAGTAAAGCCGGCGGTTCCATGTCATAGATTTATGGCATGTAAAAGATCCTTCCACAGACTAAACTTGCGTGAGCTAAAATTCTAGGTTAGATTTCATTGGTACGCTCTATCAAAGTTTCAACGTTCACCACAAGGTATCAGTGACATCTGGTAGTGAAAGTTGGAACTACTTAAAATCGAATGGAACCTGTAGCTCACCCTATGGGTGTCCCCCTGAAGCAGCTACAGCCTCTGGCGAGCCGAACATGTCCTCGGACACTCCCGGCACTAAAAGCGATAGCCTACAATAAATAAAACGGGAATCAAAATCGGATCTTTTACTTGGGGAGCAGAAGCCTCACTTTCAGAGCCACAATGTGTGTATGTACCCCTTATTGTTTCCGTTTCACTGAGATCGAATTTGAGATGCAATGAATACAATCTTTCTCGCGGGTGTTTGCTTTTGCGTCCGGATGCTCTTCCTGTTGTCAAACTCATGAAAGAAATGAATGAGGCTGAATTAAACTGAGTGAAGTGTCGGAAGAAAGCCACTAGGGACATTAGAAGATACTATTCTGGCATGTGGTTGGAGTTAAGCGGGGGCATACAGCTTAGGGATCCAAGACATGAACGATTTTAATATTATAAAATATTGGAAATGCATATAATTGTTGTAAAAGATCTATGACAGGAATGGTTGTAATATTTAAACAGTTATTTCCTTAAGCTGTTCAGTATGTGCCCCCTTAAAAATGGAAAGCTACGGAAATCCATTTCACGAGCGACATACGGTCGGGTTCACACCCATTCGTCTACCAAATTTGAAGCCTGCTTTGTTCTGTTGGTAGCTGTATACATTAGTACCGGTGGGTATTCTCCGTGGGTTAATTTCTCCTAGAGTTAAGGATGGGCGAGGTGAAATGCTATTCATACTGCTGTGCCTACCGAGGAGTGCAAATTATTAGACGCATTATAAACAATTTATATCAGTAACAATTTTGTATATGAGATCTTTTCATTTTATTTTATTACCCCCACATAGTAATGTTTTGTCCCTATGAACTTTCAACTTTTCCAACAAGAAAGTGCGTATGGAACTTTTCGAAATTTGTCGATTTTCAGGGACACCTCAGCTGGTTCCATTTCCTCCTTTTCCATTGACTTTGGGATGTACCCTCTATTTCACGTGATTTCAATCCAGGGTCCATGAATCTATGAATAGTTCAAGAGCGAACCATCAGTAAAAGACTTCCGATCCCTCTGCTCTATATTCACACAAAAATCTTCTCTCCTTTCTGCCTTCCACACTTCCTTCCTGCCTCTCTTTCTCCCCTCCTTCCTGCCTTTCTTCCTAACTTCTTACTTCTTTCCTACTTTATCTTTTCTTTGTTTTTTCATTCTTCTTTAAAATGCTTTCTTCCTTGTTTCAATGCTCTCTTCCTTCCGGCCTTTCTTCCTCCTCTCTTTCCTACACTCCTCCCTACCTTTCTTCCTCCTCTCCTTCCCACCCTCCTTCGTGCCTTCATTCATTGTTTTCGTCCTTTCTTCCTTCCTTCAATGCTTTCTATTTTCACTGCATTATTCCCTCCTTTCTTTCCACCTCTCCTCCTTCTTTTACCACTTTCTTCCTTTATACCTTCCATACTTCCATCCTATCTTCCTTCCCTCATGGTTCCTTCCTATCTTCCTTTCTACCTGCCTTCCTTCCTTTCCTTCTACCTTCCTTGCTTTCAACCTTCCTTCCTTTGTATCCTCTTTCTTTTCTTTCTACCTTCCATTCTTTTAACCTTCCTTCCTTCCTTTACTGCTTTCTTCCTTAATTCCTTCCGTCCTTCCTTCCTACCTTCCTTTCTTCCTTCCTATCTTTCTTTCTTTCTTTCTTTCTTTCTTTCTTTCTTTCCTCCTTCTTCCTTCATTCATTGCTTCTTACCTTCCTATCTGCCTTCACCGCTTGCTCCCCTCTTATCTACAAGTCCCTATTACTGGACAAGTATAACCTGAACGGAATAATGGTCTTGGATTGATTGCAGGAGTGCGTGGAACTGTTCCACTATTCCGGGACGCCTCGCCGTACTTGGTATATAATTTTTCGTTGACGCAGCAGTTCTAAAGATGATCACAGTGTTGGTCCTGAAAGGATCTATCTCCATCTTCCCAAATCACTGCCACTGAGGAGTATTGACAACAATTCCTATGTTTTAAATGCCGTCCTTTTGCTAACACCATTTGTTAGGGGTACACGTTGTCCTTCAGGCCAACCAGATATTTGAGAAACTCAGAACCAAATAAAACTCTTATTTCAATGTTTTGATCTCGTAGTAAAAACAAGATGTTCAGTAAAGAACATATAGCCTACTTTCTCCTAAATGCATGGGTATTGTTATAACGCTTTGTCCTTTTCAAGGAGTATGATTAAATGTTGGTTGTAGTAGCTTGTTGAAATACAACGTGCTATAGGGATATTAAACATGAATATGAGGTGCCCTTTATTAGTGCTACCTCTGTACCAAATTTCATTCAATTCGGTTCCACCGTGTTTGAATTGATAGGGGGAATCGATTTGCACACTTACTTGGCCACCATCTGCAAACTATTGGGCTGATGTTCTTGCAGTTTGGTCAGAATATGTTTCCCACATAAAGATATGGTGTTGCAAAATTTGGTAGAGACTAGATTATTAGGTTGGTCGTAATTACATTTTAGCTTTTAACATTTGGGTGGCCGCGATTACGTTTCCGTCAAGATAGCGGTGATATTAAACATGACACTGAGGTGCCCTTTGCAAGTGCTACCTTTGTACCAAATTTCGTTCATTCGGTTCCACCGTGTTCGAATTAATAGGGGGAATCAATTTTAACATAAAGATGGCCGCCATCCGCAAACTATTAGGCGAATGACCTATCAGATTGGTCAAAGGATGCTCCCTCCATAAAGGTATGTACTTGCAAAATTTGGTAGAGATCGGATGATTAGGTTAATCGTAATTTGATTTAAGCTTTGAACATTCGTGTGTCCGCCATTACGTTTCCGTCAAGATGGCGGCGATATAAAACATGACACTGAGGTGCCCTTTGCTAGTGCTATCTCTGTACCAAATTTCGTTCCATTCGGTTCCACCGTGTTCGAATTAATAGGGGGAATCAATTTTGACATAAAGATGGCCGCCATCCGCAAACTATTAGGCTAATAACATATTAGATTGGTCAAAGGATGCTCCCTCCATAAAGGTATGTTGTTGCAAAGTTTGGTAGAGATCGGATGGTTATGTTAGTCGAAATTTAACTTAAGCTTTGAACATTTGTGTGGCCGCCATTACGTTTCTGTCAATATGGCCGCGATATAAAACATGACACTGAGGTGTCTATTGTTAGTACTACCTCTGTACCAAATTTCGTTCCATTCGGTTGCACCGTGTTTGAATTAATAGGGGGAATTGATTTTCACACAAAGATGGCCGCCATCCGCAAACTATTACGCTGATGACCTATTAGATTGGTCAAAGGATGCTCCCTCCATAAAGGTATGTAGTTGCAAAATTTGGTAGAGATCGGATGATTAGGTTAATCGTAATTTGATTTAAGCTTTGAACAGTTGTGTGGCCGCCATTACGTTTCAGTCAAGATGGCGGCGATATAAAACATGACACTGAGGTGCCTTTTGTTAGTACTACCTCTGTACCAAATTTCGTTCCATTCGGTTGCACCGTGTTCGAATTAATAGGGGGAATCGGTTTTCACACAAAGATGGCCGCCATCCGCAAACTATTACGCTGATGACCTATTAGTTTGGTCAAAGGATGCTCCCCCTATAAAGGTATGTTGATGCAAAATTTGGTAGAGATCGGATGATTAGGTTAGTCGTAATTTGATTAAAGCTTTGAACATTTGTGTGGCCGCCATTACGTTTCCGTCAAGATGGCGGCGATATAAAACATGACACTGAGGTGTCCTTTGCTAGTGCTACCTTTGTACTAAATTTCGTTCAATTCGCATTCACCGTGTTCGAATTGATAGGGGGGGACAGACATTCAGAGTACACACACTCACACACACACAGACACACACCCACACACACACACACACACACACACAGACTCACACACACACATACACACACACACACAGACTCACACACACACATACACACACACAGACAGACACACTTTTTTCGCCCTGTGTTGATCTCATAAGTCTACTTTCATTTTTTGCAAAAATCGAAAGTAGGCTAAAAATAGATATCGTGACATAACACTTACTTCATTTTACAGTAGCCTTATTTTATTTTATAGTCATCCCAATTGTTTTAAATTCTAACGTCCCATTGCGTATGAATTCACCTCTTTGTTTAATATGTGTTCTTCAGTCAGTTGACATTTGTACATGCGTACGTTATTACAAGGATGCCAGTTTTATAAAGTTTAACATAGGCCTACAGCAAAAGCATGTATATGAAGTATGTAAATTGAGGACCGAATAATACTCCTACATCAATTTTGTCACTTATTAATTTAAAAAAATTATAGAAGAATTGACATCATGGGATGAAACTTGCTTCTATAATAATGAGAATAATAGGTTCTAAACAGAAATAAACTGTGGGGTATACAGTTTGTGAAATGGATAATACAAAGTAAAATACAAAGCGACAGTAGAATAAAAAATTACTAGCTCTAGAATATATGCCAAGGAATCGAAACGTGAAGAAAGAAAGTCCTGCTCCTAAATTCGACCTGGGTTAAGTTTCATTCAAGATGAAGTTCTTGGTAATTTTACATCATTCTACTAGTCATTGGCTTAGCTCTCATTCACGGTGGCACACGAATGTCCTTGACCAGTCTGCAAGCTTTGAAGTCTCGCCAGAATAACCAATTCCTGCTCTAAATCAAATAAAAAGCGAAGGAACAATATTTATCATATTATCTTTTGGTAACATTGGAGACGCTGAAGGTTTATCCTGAGGGATAATTAATAATTGGAACAATTCACTAGTAGTCCGGGAATGTAAGAAGGCAAGCAAAGAGCGTAATTCTTAAGCATATGAATAAAAGAAAATTACGGAATGATATATTTGGGTGTTGCTGTCATGATGGATGTTAAACAAACCCCTTTGATGAGCTGGAATAACTGAATAAATTGTAGAGCACTCTTGTTCCTCTCCTCAGATGTAGTTCTTTATTAAGACACGTAACCCCCTCGTCCCCTGAGGGGATGGAAGAAGGCAGAGGGGATTTATGCGCGGGTTGTGAGCGGCTGACATATTGGGCGCAGAATAGATGAGAGTCTTTAAGTAAGCCGACATAACACACCCCTAAGACTCCCGGCTCATACAAGGCCATATAAAGAATGGGGCGTTCAACGATCTGTGGTGATAGGGTCAGCGTAAAGCCAAAGGCAAGTCGTTCCTTTCTGCAGAACAGTTGTCGGTACTCAACGGATTATTGGTGGATCAACGAAGAATACATTTCAGCCATCTTCGATGGATCAATTTCCCTCACACAGATTCCATACCACGCTAAGAGAATTGCAAGAAAGTAACACAGGGAAGCTAGAATCGAACCAACCTCTCCTCAGTTCTGTCGCATGGGGTTCAATGTACCCCATTCCAGCCTCCAGATCTGAATAAAATGTCTTTGCAGAATCTAGAATTGAACCCGGAACTCCACTGTTACAGCCAAGAATGCTGCGAGGGGGACGATTTAAGGATTACATTATGAGGAATGTTTTTGAGTCAGCCAGCACGATTGTATCCAATTGTAATGGGCAGTTCCCTAATCCTAAAAATAATTTTCACATGAAATTAACAAATACACCGACCAGTTTCTATAGTCGAGCGATCATCAACAGACGTTTTACACTTAGACTATTAAATCTATATTGGCTCTCATGGCCAGTGAATTACAACTCATCAATCTTTCTAGGTTTGTGCCATGTCTTGTGTGGGGTTTCGCCTAGGACACCAAGCTGGCTCATCAGTGGACTCTTGGTGTTCGCGCCCGAACCCCCACAGGGGTGCTACCTGTAAATAAATGTGGCTATACAAACTTTTTGGAAGTCTTCATAGGGAGGTGAGGACTGCTTCAGATTTAAGCCCTTGCAGTGAAGAGGCGCATGTGCGCTTCATAAAAAGGGCAGGTAGCGCGCAGTTCACTACTCCTGTGGAGGCCCGGGCGTGGACACCAAGTGCCCGCTGATGAAACAGCTTGGTGTCCTAGGCAAAACCCCCAAAAAGACACGGCACAAACCTAGAAAGATTGCTGAGTTTCTATTAAATCTATGTTTATAAGTATGAGCTGTTTATTTACAATATAATCACTTATTTAGTAGCAGTAGTGATTAAACTGGTTGGATAGTTGGTTGGTTCCTAAGTTTAGGGGCTGCGACAACGCGGTCATGTAGCCACGTGTACTTTGGGTGTGTGTAGAATCTGTCTGATAACCGGTGTTAATTGTGATGACTGTATTAGTGTAAGGACTGCCGACATTATTGAATTTTTTCAAGTAGTTCCTACTTTTGCCACCAAATGGCACCGTCATCGACTACTAGTAAAGGACCTGTTTACCAGACGCCACCGCAGTCGGCTCCTGGCGACGAACGTCGGAAGCTAAGAGCTTTTGTGAAATGTTTAACCTAACCTAATTTAGCTTCTCCCAGGTGTAATTAGAGGAAGGTTCTTTAACATGCCATAAATCTATGACATGGGACCGAAGGCTTTAATTCCCCTCTGAAGGAAGGCATACGGAGGGATTTTTAACGTTCTGAAAAAATCCGAGGACTTCGGCCGGGTTTGAACCCGCGATCTTGGGCATGGAAGCTCAGCATGCTACCAACTACGCCACTGAAGCCGCCAATGATTAAACTAGCACAATTAATGAAGAAATGTGATTTTTTGTTGAGATACTGATAGCGGTGATTGACCTTGAAGTTTGTTTGCTTCGTGTGATTATGTGTTTGTGATTAAATTGTCAGGTTATTATGGATTGTGCACTTAGCTGTTTGTGTGATGTGATATCCATCGTCTGTCAAGCTGTCGTTTCGCGCTACCTCTGGTGAAGATCGCTTGATAATATAGTACGCCCTTCGTATATACAGTGAGATTCTCTTGCTGGAGTGGGACCGGTGGCCGGCTGCCAGGCACGCGCACCCTCTGCCAGCCAACCGAGCTCGGGCCGCAGGGTTGCGCGAGGTGGAGGCGACCTAACCAGGGTCATTAAATTCATTAAGACACTAAACGTTCATCAACGAGGGTGTGAAGTGTCAGCACACAGATAAAAAGGTAACATAAACAACAGCTGCAAGATTTAATTAAATAAGCACATTTGTTCTTTTTATTTTTTGGGATTCTGGATGGCCTCACGTCACCAGTTAAAGGTTAGAACATTTCTTATCTTTTCACAGAAGATACTATAAGTGTTTTCCTTCAGCTGACAGACAGTAACTTTGGAAGTTACATCGTTACATTATGTAGCTACTCCTGCATCCCCATGCGTGTCTTCTGTGATTGATCGAAGCACGGACCGAAGCCCTTTTGATGTTCAATTGTGAGTTAATTTAAAATGCAAAGTGTACAGATTAATTACCCGTACTCTAGTGGAGCTGGAGAACAATATACGGCAGCAGTTATCCCTCACAACAAAAAGGAATTACAACGTGTAAACGCTAATTTATTTACACGGTACAACGCCTGTCTGTCAGCTGAAGGAGAACATTTTCAGCATCTTCTGTGGAAAGGTAAGTTCTTGAATCATGATTTGCTGGTCAATTTACCATTAATTAATGTACTTTGTTACGGTTTCCACCTGCGCGTAATCCGCGGGGGCGAGCTCGGTTGGCTGGCGAAAGGGGAGCACGCCCGGCCAGCTCCAACAAAAGAATCACCCTGTACTATCAGTTGGTTGTATGAAATAAAATGTACACGTTTCACTGAAAGGTTTGTAACTTAAGTTTCTGATTACCCCTGGTAAATGATTGTGTTTTGTCACGGAGCCGTTTTCCTTTGCTTATACCTCATGCATGGAGATGTTAAAATGCATGAGTCGTAAAGGGCGAGTGAAGACTAATTAGCAGATAATCAGCTCGTTCCATCTGTAGGTGAGGGAGTATTAGCTGTTACGGCGCCGCTACTGATAAGGCGATAGCTGCGAGTGATGGCTGCAGCAAATAGGCACATCAACTCAGACAGGCGCGCACCTCCATCTCCGTTCCCGTTCTCCTTCCCTTCTCGCCGAGATCTCATTTAGAGTACAATCCTCCGCAGAAATTAACCCCTCTCTGGTCGTAAGAGTGATAAATATTCTGTAAAATATTGTGGATGAAACTCTGTTGGGGACAACTTGCCATGTGTAGCTTCTTTGGTGGATCAGTGGTAGCGTGTCAACTTCATTATTTCAAAAATATAGGTTGAATTCTCAGCTCGCTGGCAGCTTCCGTGGTTTAGGTGGCAGTACACCGGCCTCTCACCGCTGGGTCCGTGGTTCAAATCTCACTCCATGTGAGATCTGTGATGGACAAAACGAAGGCAGACAGGTTTTACACCGGGTACTCCGGTTTTCGCTGTCAAATATTTCATTCCAGCAACACTCTCCACTATCATTTCATTTCATCTGTCATTCATTTAATCATAGCCTCAGAGGAGTGCGACAGAGGAATCCTCGCCGCTAGTTGAGAGCTTCATTCATTCCATCCCTGACCCGTTCGGTCCACTGGAAGCAGGCTGTGGATTTTCATTTTTCTCAGCCCGCTGACGCCCCGGAGGTCTGGTTTCAATTCCCGGATCAGCCAAGAAATAAAATTTAATTTTGGTATCAGGGCTGGAACGAGGTTCACTGAGTATCGTGAGGCGAAACTGAGATGAGGTGGGTTCGATCGCCATCTCAGTCATACTAGAATTGGTTTTCCATGGTTTCCCACCTCTGCTCGAGGCAAATGCCACGTTAATTCTTAAATGAAGGCTCTTCTTATTCCTCGTCTGAATTGAAAATACTTACACTAATAGCCCACTGAGCCCAAGATAGTGGGATCAAATCCCGGCGCATTCATTTGGCATTAAATATGAGAGAGCCGTGTCACTAGATTTACTGGTACGTTAAAGTTCCCCTTAGGGGCAGGATTTCTGCACCCCATCGTCTCTAAAAGCCACAGTAGTTAAAAGGCGGTGTAAAACATAGTTATTATTACATACACTAATACAGCCATCACAGTAACACATGTTATGAGATAATAATTCCACACAAAAATACATCGCCTCAAACGCCACTCTGAGTCAAGTGATGTTGGTTCATAGAGATATATTTTCTCACATTTAGTGACTGGATGACGTTAATTAGATCTCAGTTACCGGCTGCCTGATAGAATTCCGGTTTTGCTGCTTGATGGCAGTGCTAAACGGTACGTCAAAATTGGAGAATTTTTCTCCCAAAAGGCTCCAATTTAAAAATATATTATTAACTGATACATTTGCAATTTGACAAATTAAAGAAGCGCGTTGGAACTTGTCAATTATCTTAGCGACCTGTTGGCCTGATTTTCACCATTCCGTTCTTCCAAAATCTATGCACGTGTCCTCCTCAAATAATGGAGCTAAACATGTTTCCAAATATAATAACCCAACGTCTAGTTTATTTGCTATATTCAGTGGACATTCATCCTTATGAGTTGTGCAATAACTATCCAAAGAGGAGAGAGAAATTCATCTAAGTATATCAGAGGTATATTTTAATGGCATTCTATCATCAGTTTACAAAATAACAGTGTAATTTTATATACTGTTGCATTACAGTATTTAGTAATTTTCCTCAGGACCCTATTCAAATTTTACATCACTCCAAGTATGTTTTGTTTTTGTTCGTCCCACAAAAGAATCTTCTTCTGATTCCCAACCCATAATAAGAATACCCTGTAGCCTTAGTCTAACCCTCATATGCACTGGAAAGTTTTGAAATACAGCTTTACCAAATATAGGAATACACTTGGTACTGAAAATCATTCATGGATTTTAGTTGTAGGCTGAAGAAACAAATATACCAAGGCAGCAGCAGCAGCAGCAGCACTAGAGTTATTATTATCGATAGTGAATATAGTCCACATTTCTGGAAAACGTTATTGCTGAGAGCCAGTATTGTATTTTGCCATACGTCACTTAGTGATGAGTACTTGGCTAGCCAGCTGATCGTTTGTGGAGTAGAGAATCCCCCAGAACGCGACCTAGATAACTAAAAAGAATTGAGCAGAAGTTTTACAAATCTCATTAGGAAGCAGACATCCTTACAAAGTAATACTTGGAACTACTAGCACACTCTGCCGAGATCCTCTCCCGTGCCTGAGTCACTGCAATTAGAAACCTGGAGTGGAGTTGAATGAATTAACGATAAGATCGTATCCATTCTAAGTGGCCGCACTTACATTTCTTTCTGTGAAGAAACTCCAAGGAAAATATTGGGACATATTATAGGTCGTAGGTAGACATCTATGTAAAATGTTTTTCAGTTGATCATCATTATAGACGTGGTCAAATTATAAGCATATTTGCACAGAATACAAGAAGAGGGGAATTAAATGGATGCCATTATTCACTCGTAAAGTGAGCAACGTCGGATCGAAGAAAATACTTAAATCTACGAGATAAAATAGCTTTAAAAACATTACCTTATAACAATGTTAAACATGAACGGTTGTGACCCTCCAACAACAACCCCCAAGGGGTGACACAATCTCAAGGGACACAGGGACTGCGTTTTGGTCAGAAATTGCAAAAACATTGACTCCAGCGGCTAATGTGGTGAAAGTCTTTTCCAAATTCCGCCATAATTAAAGGTCCAGCGAAGGCTTGAAATGTCTAGTGCATGGAATTTAAACACCCCCTATTCATGGACTTTCATTGAGGCGAGTATTTCTGTATTTATTTTCCTAATAAGGAGTTCAGAAAAGCTAGAAAGAGGGTGTTGACACATGGTGCTGGGCAGTTTTAGCTGATAAGGTAAGCTGCTAACTAAAAACAAGATGTTCAGTAAAGAACATATAGCCTACTTTCTCCTAAATGCATGGGAATTGTTGTAAATCTTTGTCCTTTTCAAGGGGTATAATTGAATGTTGGTTGTAGTAGCTTGTTGAAATACAACGTGCTATAGGGATATTAAACATGAATATGAGGTGCCCTTTGCTAGTGCTACCTCTGTACCAAATTTCATTCCATTCGGTATCACCATGTTCGAATTAATAGGGGTAATCGATTTTGACACAAAGATGGCCGCCATCCGCAAACTATTAGGCTAATGACCTATTAGATTTGTCAGAGGATGCTTCCTCCATAAAGGTATGTTGTTGCAAAATTTGGTGGAGATGGGATGATTAGGTTAGTCGTAATTTGATTTAAGCTTTGAACATTTGGGTGGCCGCCATTACGTTTCCGTCAAGATGGTGGCAATATAAAACATGACACTGGGGTGCCCTTTGCTAGTGCTACCTCTGTACCAAATGTCATTCCATTCGGTTTCACCGTGTTCGAATTAATAGCGGTCATCGATTTTGACACAACGATGGCCGCCATCCGCAAACTATTAGGCTAATGACCTATTAGATTTGTCAAAGGATGCTCCCTCCATAAAGGTATGTTGTTGCAAAATTTGGTAGAGATCGGATGATTAGGTTAGTCGTAATTTGATTTTAGCTTTGAACATTTGTGTGGCCGCCATTACGTTTCCGTCAAGATGGCGGCGATATAAAACATGATACTGGGGTGCCCTTTGCTAGTACTACCTCTGTACCAAATTTCGTTCCATTCGGTTTCACCAGTTCGAATTATTAGGGGCAATCGATTTTCACACAAAGATGGCCGCCATCCGCAAACTATTAGGCTGATGACCTATTAGATTTGTCAGAGGATGCTTCCTCCAGAAAGGTATGTTGTTGCAAAATTTGGTGGAGATGGGATGATTAGGTTAGTCGTAATTTGATTTAAGCTTTGAACATTTGGGTGGCCGCCATTACGTTTCCGTCAAGATGGCGGCGATATAAAACATGACACTGAGGTGTCCCTTGCTAGTGCTACCTTTGTACCAAATTTCGTTCAATTTGCGCTCACCGTGTTCGAATTGATAGGGGGGACAGACATTCAGAGTACACACACTCACACACACACACACACACACACACACACACACAGACTCACATACACACATACACACACACAGACAGACACACTTTTTTTTCGCCCTGTAGTGATCTCATAAGTCTACTTTCATTTTTTGCAAAAATCGAAAGTAGGCTAAAAATATGCATGTCTTTATAAATGTGCATTTATCTCAGCTTCCCATTTTTAGCCTATTTTCGATTTTTGCAAAAAATGAAAGTAGACTTATGAGATCACTACAGGGCGAAAAAAAAGTGTGTCTGTCTGTGTGTGTGTATGTGTGTGAGTCTGTGTGTGTGTGTGTTTGAGTGCATGTACTCTGAATGTCTGTCCCCCCCTATCAATTCGAACACGGTGAAACCGAATTGAACGAAATTTGGTACAGAGGTAGAACATGCAAAGGGCACCTCAGTGTCATGTTTTATATCGCCGCCATTTTTACTAAAACTGAATGGCGGCCACTCAAACGTTCAAAACGTAAAATCAAATAACGACTAAACAAATCATCCGATCTCTACCAAATTTGGTAACAACATACCTTGTTATAGGATGCGTCTTGTGACCAAACTACAAGGTCGTCCGCCGTACCATTTCAGGATGGCGGCCGTGCGAATTATGCAAACTTTATAATCCATATCATGGGACCCACCAGTTCCGATTATCGAGCCGAGAATCGTTTTAACTGTTCTTAAGGAAGAGGCACGTTCGAAATTAAAAGTTTATTTTGTAATACTATAGTGCAGATGTGATTTTAAAAAGCTGAGCCGATTCAGTAATAAGACAAGATGGCAGCGGATATCTTGTGCCTGACTTATATTTCATTAATTTGAGTATTGCATGCAATATAGCGTACTGATACAAAATAAATAAACTTTGTATGAAATGCTTTATATATAAATAATATACTCCAGTGATGAAATCGTTTAGTATAAATCATTATTTGCTAACAAGTTCTATGTAAGTCATTTTATATATAACGATATTCGTTGACACAATTAGCTCAGTGGTAGAGCGTTAGCCTATCGCTCAAATGCCTATGGTTCAAACCCGATCAGAGCTAGGTTTTTTGCTTGAAATGTTATATGTTTATTGTTTTGTAATGACTCAGACGTTTTAAAATTAAGCGTTATATTGTGCATATTATGGTGTAAAATATATATTTAATTAAAACATAATTCGCCAGCAGATTTACTCGAGACATCTAGCTGCCAAAAAGGTAACTGCACGCCGACCAACTTATTAACTTCCAGATTTTATTGAAAAGTTTCCTCTTCTGGCCGCTAGAATACACTCGCTCTGTTAGGATTATATTGTTCGATATTTCACCACTAGATGTCACGACTAGTCTACGTGGGGCTCCATTGATTACTATACCATTGGCATTCTATGCGCATCGAATTTGAAGAATGACAAGATGATACTACGATACATTTTTACTTTTTATTTAAAAGGGTTTGTAACAGCCTATTTTGCGTTACTTGAAAATGTTATTTGAAGTAAAGAACAAAACGATTTCACATAGTAACTGCATTCAAGCCGTTGGTGTTAGTTCAGGTTATTAATTACTTCTTTTATTTCAGGCAAATAGCAATCGAAAATATCCACATAGTTTGTATACACACGTCTCTGTAGGGTCATGGAAAGATTTGTTAATTCAATTAGGGTTGTGAAAGCCATGCACAACCAGACGTGTAAAGACATGCCTCAACTCAAAGTTGGATGTTGCCCACGGCAGGTCGTATATGTAATAATAATAATAATAATAATAATAATAATAATAATAATGTTATTGGTTTTACATCCCTTTTAACTACTGCTGCTTTTAGAGACACCGGGGTGCCGGAATTTTGGCCCGAAGGGGATCTTTAACGTGCCAGTAAATGTACTGACACGGCTCCCTCGCATTTGTGCACCCTCAAATGCCAGCTGACTGCGCCAGGATACGAACCTGCAACCTAGGGCCCAGCAAGCGAGAACGTTACCGCTGAGCCACGCAGCCAGTCCGGTCGATTATGTCTCCAGATCCATAACATTCTTGATATACTTCTTATCTTTCTTTCTTCAATGATGGTAGCAGTTTTTATCTAGGTTGTGGCGTTTGGTAGAGGTAAATCGTTTCTAAGGTCTTCAACAAAGAATAGTTCTACACACATCAAAAAAAGTTTTGCATCACCTCGGTTCCAAGAGTTCCGGAACCTTTAAATACAAAGGGAATAGAGATCAACACAAACAACATTTCAGCTCGTTTTATTGCTCATGAGACCCACACATTGCATGTTGTACCATCATACAGCTAGACTTTCAGCATTTGTGGTCCAGATTGCAGTACACACCACTACCTCTAATACCCAGTAGCACGTCCTCTTGCATTGATGCATGCCTGTATTCGTCGTGGCATACTATCCACAAGTTCATCAAGACACTGTTGGTCCAAATTGTCCCACTCCTCAACGACAATTCGGCGTAAATCTCTCAGAGTGGTTGGTGGGTCAAGACGTCCATAAACAGCCCTTTTCAACATATCCCAGGCATGTTCGATAGGGTTCATGTCTGGCGAACTTGCTGGCCACTGTAGTCGAGCGATGTCGTTATCTTGAAGGAACGCATTCACAAGATGTGCACGATGAGGTCGAGAATTGTCGTCCATGAAGACAAATGCCTCTCCAATATTCTGCCGATATGGTTGCACTATGGGTCGGAGGATGTCATTCAGATATCGTAAAGCCGTTTCGGAGCCTTCCATGACCACCAGTGGCGTACGTCGGCCCCACATAATGCCACCCCAAAACATCAGGGAACCACCACCTTGCTGCACTCGCTGGACAGTGTGTCTAAGACGTTCAGCCTGACCAGGGTGCCTCCAAACACGTCTCCGACGATTGTCTGGTTGAAGGCATATGCGACACTCATCGGTGAAGAGAACGTGATGCCAATTCCGTGGGGTCCATTCAGCATGTTGTTGGGCCCATCTGTACCGCGCTGCATGGTGTCAGGGTTGCAAAGCTGGACCTCGCCATGGACGTCGGGAGTGAAGTTGCGCATCATGCAGCCTATTGCGCACAGTTTGAGTTGAAACACGACGTCCTGTGGCTGAACGAAACGCATTATTCAACATGGTGGCATTGCTGTCAGGGTTCCTCCGAGCGGCAATCCGTAAGTAGCGGTCATCCACTACAGTAGTAGCCCTTGGGCGGCCTGAGCGAGGCCTGTCATCGACAGTTCCTGTATCTCTGTACCTCCTCCATGTCCGAACAACATCGCTTTGGTTCACTCTGAGACGCCTGGAAACTTCCCTTGTTGAGAGCCCTTCTTGACAAAAAGTAACAATGCGGACGCGATCGAACTGCGGTATTGACCTTCTAGGCATGGTAGAACTACAGACAACATGAGCAGCGTACCTTCGTCCTGGTGGAATGACTGGAACTGATCGGCTGTCGTACCCCCTCCGTCTAATAGGCCCTGCTCATGCATGGTTGTTTACATCTTTGAGCAGTTTTAGTGACATCTATGAACAGTCAAAGGGACTGTATCTTGGATACAATATACACAGTCAACGTCTATATGCCGGAGATCTGGGAACCGAGGTGATGCAAAACTTTTTTTGATGTGTGTATTATACTCTTTGATAATAACAACGAGTTATAACTATACTCATACATTTAGGATAAAGTAGGCTATATGTTCTTTACTGAACATCTTGTTTGAGACAAAATTCGCCCCTTATGCATCAGACTTGTAGCTATAATTTAGCAAATTTTTATACATATTCTATATTAATGCATCCATAAGTACAGTGATTAGTTTTACTGTAGTATTCATAGTTTTGCCATTAAAAATATTTTAATTTTCAAATAATAGGCGATTAATGGGATAAATAAATTGTGAAATATGTTAATTTATATCTCAACAAATATTCATATGAACTTAAAACCAATCCCTAGGATTGCTTCCATACTAAATATATATATGGGGAAAGTCATGATAAATGACCTACCTCTATCCGTTTAATGCAAGGACCATTTTCAAAATTTGCATATTTTTCATATTAAAATAATCATATCCCCTAAACGAGATAGAAAAGTGTAAATCATTGTATATTATTATAAGAGTGCCGGGTGTAACATTAGAACAATATCCATTGATAATTACCTAATATTGAAAGCCGATAACCAAAAAATATGC
Organism: Meconema thalassinum; assembly: GCA_946902985.2. Lineage (NCBI taxonomy): Eukaryota > Metazoa > Arthropoda > Insecta > Orthoptera > Tettigoniidae > Meconema > Meconema thalassinum. Next base: position 2,091,726,390 of record OX336388.2, on the reverse strand, counting down.
ATGTTTGTATAAAAGTCCATTTATCGCGGCTTCCCATTTTTAGCCTACTTTCGATTTTTGCAAAAAATGAAAGTAGACTTATGTGATCTACAAAGGGCCAAAAATTGTGCGTCTGTCTGTGTGTGAGTGTGTGTTTGTGTGTGTGAGTCTGTGTGTGTGTACTCTGAATGTCTGCCCCCCCCCCCAACCAATTCAAACAAGGTGAAACCGAATTGAACGAAATTTGGTACATAGGTAGAACTAGCAAAGGGAACCTCAGTGTCATGTTTTATATCGCCGCCATCTTTCCAAAAACTGAATGGCGGCCACTCAAACGTTCAAAACGTAAAATCAAATAACGACTAACCAAATCATCCGATCTCTACCAAATTTAATAACAACATACCTTCATATAGGACGCGTCTTGTGAGCAAACTACAATGTCATCCGCTGTATCATTTCAGGATGGCGGCCGTGCGAATTATGCAAACTTTATAATCCATATCATGGGACCCGCCAGTTCCGATTATCGAGCCGAGAATCGTTTTAAATGTTCTAAAGGAAGATGCACGTTCGAAATTAAAAGTTTATTTTGTAATACTATAGTGCAGAAGTGATTTAAAAAATCTGAGGCGTCTCATTTACAAGGCAAGATGGCAGCGGATATCTTGTGCCTGACTTATATTTCACTAATTTGAGTATTGCATGCAATATAGCGTACTGATACAAAGTAGATAAACTTTGTATGAAATGCTTTATGCATAAATAATATACTCCACTGATGAAATCGTTTAGTCTAATTCATTATTTGCTAACAAGTTCTATGTATCTCATTTTATATAGAACTATATTCGTTGGCATAATTGGCTCCGTGGTAAAGCGTTGGCCTATCACTCATATCGCTATGGTTCAAACCCCATCAGCTTTAGGCTTTTTTCAAGCAATATTGTTAGGCTTTTTGCTTGATTTTTTTATTTATTGTTTTGTAATGACTCAGACGTTTTAAAATTAAGCATCGTATTGTCTATAATATGATGGAAAATATATATTTAATTAAAACAAAATTTGCCAGCAGATTTGCATGAGACATGTAGTAGCAAAAAAGTGAATTAGCATGGCCAACTGCACGCCGTCCAACATATTAACTTCCAGATTTTATTGAAAAGTCTATTTTTATGGCCGCTAGAATGCACTCGCCCTGTTAGGATTATCTTTTTCGATACTTCTCCACTATATGTCACGACTGGTCTACGTGAGACTCAATACCATTGGCATTCTATGCGCATCGAACTTGAAGAATGGCGAGATGATACTACGATAAATTTTAACTTTTTATTTTAAAGGGTTTGTAACAGGTTATTGTGCGTTATTTGAAAATGTTATTTGAAGTAAAGAACAAAACGAATTCACATAGTACCTGAATTCAAGCCGCTGGTGCTAGTTCAGGATATTAATTAATACTTTTATTGCAGCCAAATAGCAATCGAAAATATCCACATAGTTGGTATACACACGCCTCTGTAGGGTCATGGAGAGGTTTGTTAATTCAATTAGGGTTGTGAAAGCCATGCACAGCCAGACGTGTAAAGATATGCCTCAACTCAAAGTTGGATGTTGCCCACGTCAGGTTGATTATGTAATAATAATAAAGTTATTGGTTTTACGTCCCTTTTAACTACTGTTGCTTTTAGAGACGCCGGAGTGCCGGAATTTTGCCCCGAAAGGGATCTTTAAATCTACTGACACGGCTCCCTCGCATTTGTGCACCCTCAAATGCCAGCTGACTGCGCCAGGATACGAACCTGGAACCTTGGGCCCAGCAAGCGAGAACATTACCGCTGAGCCACGCAGCCAGTCCGGTCGAATATGTCTCCAGATCCATAACATTCTTGAGATATTTCTTATCTTTCTTTCTTCAATGATGGTAGCAGTTTTTTTCGAGGTTGTGGTGTTTGGTGGAGGTAAATAGTTTCCAAGGTCTGAAACCAAGAAATGATTCTATTATACTATTTGATAAAAACAAAGAGTTATAACTATTGTATACTCACACATTTAGGAGAAAGTAGGCTATATGTTCTTTACTGAACATCTTGTTTGATACAACATTTGGTCCTTGCGCATTACATTTGCTGCTATAATATTGCAAATTTGTATTCATATTCTATCTCAATGCATCCATAAGTTCAGTGATTAGTTTTACTGTAGTATTCTTAGTTTTTCCATTAAAAATATTTTAATTTTCAAATAATAGGCAATTAATGGGTTTAAAAAAATGTGAAATGAGTTAATTTATATCTCAACAAATAATCATATGAACTCAAAACCAATCACTAGGATTGCTTTCATACTAAATATCTATATGGGAAAGTCATGATAAATGAGCTACCTCTATCTGTTTAACGCAAGGACCATTTTCAAAATGTGCATAATTTCTATATAAAAATAATCATATCTCCTAAAAGTTTAGAGATAGAAAACTGCAAATCATTAGTATAGTATATATTAGTATTTGAGTGATGTGTGTAAAATTAGAACAATATCCATTGATAATTACAGAAATATGAAAACTCAGTCCCAGTGTCCCTTACTGTGACTAGCGCTGTCGTGAAATACTTAAGTGGTTAGTCCCCAAGGAATTAAAAGAACTATAATTATAATATCTACAAGTTTGAATGGTTCAAGACCACAAAGCCACTCAGCAAACACTCGCCCTCAACCAACTCTTGCACAATGGTTTGACTATATAACAAAGGAGAAACTGTTCCGCCTAGTCAATACATTTATTTACAACAAGTTAAAAAACTTGCTATAGTATGGTACATGTTTCGGGGCCTCTAGTACTTGTCCCTTCTTCAGCCATAAATTAAGTTGAACAATCCAGCATAATTAAAGATATTATAATAAAACATACATAAAATAATGAGTGAATGGATGAAATGAGGTGAAAAAGAACATATTACTCATGAGAAGTAACATGAGTGCGCATCAGTAAAAAGTAATACCATTGGTATTGCTAGGTTCTTGAGAATACACTTATATAGCACTGTACTAATGTTTGCGCATTTGGATATCACTTCACTTGAGATGTATGGCCTGTTGTTTATAATGCTGTTACTGAAACTTTCTGTTCAAGCTGGGGCTTCTGAGCTTATAGTCTTGTATTAGAGGAAAAAAAACACCGATTGTCATGTAATGAAATACATCATCATGATGAGGAGACGTCCAAGCATGGAAAAACATACTTTACTTAGACCAACTAAAACAATTTTCTTTGACTGTTAATGCTGAGATCCACATTAAGCTACTAGCCCCCAACATAGATACACAAACGGCCCCGGAGGTCCTGGCTCTGCCTAGAAATTTACTTCCGGTCTGAGGCCAGGAACGAGGAAGACTCAGCCTCTTGAGGCAAACCTGTGAAGAGGTGGGTTCGATTCTCGCCTCAGCATTCCAAGCAGTGGTTTTCCCACTTCTACACTAAGCTAATGCTGGGATGGCTTCTAATATAAAGCCATCGCCACCTCCTTCCCAATCCTAATCTAAATTTCAATTACACACACCATTAAGCCACAGCAATTTCAATCTGAGGTTATCAGGCAAATTCCATATAGGCCTACAAACAAGTATACTGGACTACTTGACCAATATGTTTTAAAGCCCCTAAATCAATCAATAACTCCAACTTTTCTATTCTTGGGTGCCTTGGTATGTGACCTACCAACCTATCTCTTCTCTTCAGTAACAGTTGCCAGAAAAATCTCTCCTCTCCCACTCGTTTCAATAGCTTGTCATTTGTTACTTTAATACCCAACTAATATTCTACTGTAACACCACATTTCAACTGCTTCTATTCCCTCTCCTCTGCAGCACCAACAGTCCAAGTTTCACTTCCATAGAGCGCTACGCTTCAGAGAAAGGCTTTCAAAAATGACTTTCAATTACGAAAAACTATATTTAAAGTCAACACATTTATATTCTTTAGATAATATCCCTTGCCTCTGCCAACCTTCTCTTTACATCCTTTTTGGTTGAACAATCACTGCTTATTTTGCTCCCAAAATAGCTGAAGTCTCCAACTTTCTTTAGTTTTTCCCCTGCCAATTAGTTGTCGATAGAGTTTTCTGATTTATTTCTGCTGCATATCATTATTTTTGTTTAATATTTATTAATTTTGATCATGAATTCTTTCCTCAAAGCAGTAATTGCCATTTAAAAACTCATTCAAATCATCAACCAAGGTGACAATGCCATCAATAAATATCAGAGTTGAAATACGGGATCATCGAAAACTAATGCCCAGATTTTAAATAATTCCTATAATAGTACATTATGCAACGAGCCTATAATGGTAATTAAGACACGAGTATGTTAATAAAACGAGTGAAGCGAGTTTTATAATTTCCATACGAGTGTTTTAATTACCATTATATGCGAGTTGCATACGACTGTTTATGTTCGATGATAATAAAAACAACTGTATTTTATGTTTGAACATCAATATTTATAAATATCAGTCGAGATTTCACCAGTTTTATGTTCTGAACAGAGAGCATGGGACGCAGAGAATACCTTGTATTCTACCATGGCCTCCTAGAATACACCCACTATGACACTACTGTAGCTATGCAGTGAAATTTAAAATAGAAGGCCGTGGAATTCAGCGCAGGTGCGATGCTATTCTTACCTAATTGGTCACACAACTGTTTCTTGAGCTCTGATTGGTGGGAGAAACTGTTTCAAAATGATACAGTTTTCTGATATATAATATGTACATTTCGAAAAAAAAACTATTGAAGGTAATGTAATGGTTTTAGCCTTACAATGCGTAGAAAATATAATATATATTTCTGTTTTGTAAGTTTCAATGTGAGCTCCGTTCGCTGCTCTGCAGTCGACTTCGTGCCACGTACGCTGAATCATATCCGGAGTAAGAGTAGAGATGGCGGCAGCAATTCGCTCCCGAACATGCACCAAATCACGAACATTTTCTGCGTAAACAACTATTTTTATGGACCCCCAGAAAATAAATCCAACGTGGTAAGGTCAGGACATCTGAGAGGCCAGGAAATGGGGACTTCTCTGCCAATACAACAGTTTGGAAAGAGTGCGTCGAGTGTATCGCGAAGCACGTGAAGGTAGTGAGGCGCAGTCCCATTTTGCGGAAAATTGACAGGCTCTCCAGTCTGTGGTTCAATGTCTTCTATTTGATGAAAGACAAACTGTTCAAGTATGTAGAGGTCAATTTGGCCTGTGATTGTTATTTCAGCGAAGAAGAAAGGTACAATAACACTGTCATGAAGTGACCCACAGCACGCTTTGACTTTGGGTGAATCACGAACATACTCGTGGATTTCGTTAGGCAACTGGTCCGCGCATACTACGGTCATGCTAATTCAATAAACAAAACTTGCACGAACCAGTTAGCACACAGTGAAAGAATAACTCACTTAACATAAAAGTTTAGATGTCATATTTCTTTTAAATCGAGGCATTATGTTTCGATAACCCTGAACCTTTAGTCTACTGTTGAACGGTAGGAGAACATTTCTCCTAGTTTAGTACGCTTTTTCCATGACATCCTGTATACAAGCCGCAGAGGACCCTGGACGTGAATAAGACAGTTATCACATCCACCTTCTTAACCAGCATGTAAGATTGTCACCCTACTGAAATGATGGAGTTAGTTCGGGAGCTGACAGTGTGTAGTTGGTATTATGTAAACTCCTGTTCGGACCTCAATAAGCGATTTGCTTTCTTGTCACGCCCGCCTTGGTGATCGAAGTCTTTATGACTTGCCAACTTGGAGCAGCGCAACCGAATCAGAGGTCACAGGATCGAATCCTACTGTCTCTTAGAATGTTAAAGATGATATTCTTCCTACTGCAAGGTGAAACTTGAGAGACTAAAGCAGGAATAATATACTTGTATATTTCACGAGTATAATCTGCCTTCATCGACTTGCTTTTATATGGTTTGAGTAACACCTTACATGTACTTAACAATATAGTCTTGCAACTTTTAGTCATATCAACACTCGAATTTTAGCTTATTTTCATTCGGGAAAAATAGGCTTATGAGACCACCTTTTGTCCGTGTGTGTGTGTGTGTGTATGTGCCCCTGTAATAAAATCTCAACTGCTCGAGCGATTTTAATGAAACTTGGTAAGGACATAGAGTTATGTATTCCGTCCAGAGTCGAACTCCAGACCCCATTCTAAACTAAGAATTATGATTATTATTACTAGAGAAGGTAGCCTCCGTGGCTTAGGCGGCAGCACGCCGGCCTCTCACCGCTGGGTCCGTGGTTCAAATCCCGGTCACTCCATGTGAGATCTGTGCTGGACAAAACGGAGGCAGGCAGGTTTTTCTCCGGGTACTCCGGTTTTCCCTGTCAAAATTTCATTCCAGCAACACTCTCCACTATCATTTCATTTCATCTGTCATTCATTTAATCATTGCCCCAGAGGAGTGCGTCAGGCCTCGGCAGCCGGCACAGTTCATATCCTCGCCGCTAGATGGGGGCTTCATTCATTCCATTCCTGACCCGGTCGGAGACTGGAAGCAGGCAGTGGATTTTCATTTTCATTACTAGAGAAGGAGAAATGCCTCCGTGGCTTAGGCGGCAGCACGCCGGCCTCTCACCGCTGGGTCCGTGGTTCAAATCCCGGTCACTCCATGTGAGATCTGTGCTGGACAAAACGGAGGCAGACAGGTTTTTCTCCGGGTACTCCGGTTTTCCTTGTCAAAATTTCATTCCAGCAACACTCTCCACTATCATTTCATTTCATGTGTCATTCATTTAATCATTGCCCCAGAGGAGTGCATCCGGCCTCGGCAGCCGGCACAGTTCATATCCTCGCCGCTAGATGGGGGCTTCATTCATTCCATTCCTGACCCGGTCGGAGACTGGAAGCAGGCAGTGGATTTTCATTTTCATTACTAGAGAAGGAATACCATTGCCTAATGTATTTCTCAATATGTTATTCTCAATGAGTTTACTCCACTATCTATAAGTGGCCAAGTATTTATTCACTTATTTGTCAAACACTTCCTATGAGTATTCAATTCAGAGAATTCTTATTCTCGGAACCAAGGAAATAACACTGCGTATTTCCTCATGTATTTCTCAATATGTTATTCTCAATGTGATTACTCCACTATCTATGAGTGGTCAATTCACGGAAGTCTTGTTATCGGAACCATGAGTCCATATCCTGTAAGTGAGATGTATATTTCCACAGCATGTTATTTCCAGAGTGCTGCTCTCCACTGTGACGCACATTATTGTGAAGGGACTTGTATAAAAGCCCTGCGCCGAGGTTGACTGGTCTCTTCTAATCACAGCAGCAACTAAACAGGTTGACTGTCTGGATGTCTTAACTTGTATATATTGGATTCTCAAAAGATTAATAAATACTTCAAAACCAACCAACGAGTTCTCATTCATAGGAATCAGATATCACGCATCAGGAGTAAGAACCACGAGACCTACTGACTTACAGCAGTAGCAATAACCTCGACAGTGTAACACTAAAGACGACTGATAAGCGAGAAACTTAACTGTCCAACCCTGACCGTCCCATTCAAAGTTTAATCCCAATCCAATCCACCAAACCAACATGGCGGTTGTGCGAAATATATTACCGGCATTCTATATCTCCGAAACTATTACAGATATCAACCTAAAAATTTGTACGAAGATAGAAAATAAAACGCTCAGTTCAACAATGTGATGCATTAAACCATGTTAAGTACAAAACCAACAAAGTCGCCAAGCGAATATAAATATTTAACTTAAATGGCGTTTTCTCGAGATTTATTGAAAAAAAGCGCAGTGAAACTTTGTACGATAAATGTTTATAAAAGATTTAATCTACTGGAATCTAATTCAATTCAATTTTTGTCATAACAACAAGATGGCGGCTATTCAAAAGTTTTTTGTTTGTTTCCTAATCATGGGATTGAAGTGAACGCGTGAGTTACAAACCTATGCAATATTATTTTTCTAATGATACATAACTCTATGGCCTGCATATAGAACAATCCAACAAGGCGATCATCCAAAATATTTCGACAGTTCCCAATATCTCCGAATCAATCAAAGCAATCAAACTGAAATTAAGTATGTTGATAGAAGATAACAACATAAATTCTGCTATGTGATTTTCAATAACGCGACGAACACAAATGCAACATGGCGGAGGTGCGAAATTCAAATATTTGTATAAATGGTTCTCGTCATCTATTTATTCGAGAGCAGTGGCACATAGCACGGTAAATCTCCATACATCGCCTAATATTGGCGTTGATTTAAAATCAATTGATATGATAGCTTCAAAATGGTGGACGTGCATTTTGAGCCTACTTTCGATTTTTGCAAAAAATGAAAGTAGACTTATGAGTTCAACACAGGGCGAAAAAAGTGTGTCTGTCTGTGTGTGTGTATGGATGTGTGTGAGTCTGTGTGTGTTTGTATGTGTGTGTGTGAGTCTGTGTGTGTGTCTGTGTGTGTGTGAGTGCGTGTACTCTGAATGTCTGTCCCCCCCTATCAATTCGAACACGGTGAATGCGAATTGAACGAAATTTGGTACAAAGGTAGCACTAGCAAAGGACACCTCAGTGTCATGTTTTATATCGCCGCCATCTTGACTGAAACGTAATGGCTGCCACACAAATGTTCAAAGCTTAAATCAAATTTCGACTAACTTAATCATCCGATCTCTACCAAATTTTGAAACAACATACCTTTATAGGGGGAGCATCCTTTCACTAAACCAATAGGTCATCAGCGTAATAGTTTGCGGATGGCGGCCATCTTTGTGTGAAAATCGATTCCCCCTATTAATTCGAACACGGTGAAACCGAATGGAACGAAATTTGGTACAGAGGTAGTACTAGCAAAGGGCACCCCAGTATCATGTTTTATATCGCCGCCATCTTGACGGAAACGTAATGGCGGCCACACAAATGTTCAAAGCTTAAATCAAATTACGATTAACCTAATCATCCGATCTCTACCAAATTTTGCAACAACATACCCTTATAGAGGAAGCATCCTTTGACCAAATGAATAGGTCATTTGCCTATAGTTTGCGGATGGCGGCCATCATTGTGTGAAAATCAATTCCCCCTATTAATTCAAACACGGTGAAACCGAATGGAACGAAATTTGGTACAGAGGTAGCACTAGTAAAGGGCATCTCAGTGTCATGTTTTATATCGCCGCCATATTGACAGAAACGTAATGGCAGCCACACAAATGTTCAAAGCTTAAGTTAAATTACGACTAACATAACCATCCGATCTCTACCAAACTTTGTAACAATAAACCTTTATGGAGGGAGCATCCTTTGACCAATCTAATAGGTTATTAGCCTAATAGTTTGCGGATGGCGGCCATCTTTATGTCAAAATTGATTCCCCCGATTAATTCGAACACGGTGGAACCGAATGGAACGAAATTTGGTACAGAGGTAGCACTAGCAAAGGGCACCTCAGTGTCATGTTTTATATCGCCGCCATCTTGACTGAAACGTAATGGCGGCCTCACGAATGTTCAAAGCTTAAATCAAATTACGATTAACTTATCATACGATCTCTACCAAATTTTGCAACTACATACCTTTATGGAGGGAGCATCCTTTGACCAATCTAATAGGTCATTCGCCTAATAGTTTGCGGATGGCGGCCATCTTTGTGTCAGAATCGATTCCCCCTATTAAGTCAAACACGGTGAAACCGAATGGAACGAAATTTGGTACAGAGATAGCACTAGCAAAGGGCATCTCAGTGTCATGTTTTATATCGCCGCCATCGTGACTGAAACGTAATGGCGGCCTCACGAATGTTCAAAGCTTAAATCAAATTACGATTAACTTATCATCCGATCTCTACCAAACTTTGCAACAACATACCTTTATGGAGGGAGCATCCTTTGACCAATCTAATAGGTCATTAGCCTAATAGTTTGCGGATGGCGGCCATCTTTATGTCAAAAGTGATTCCCCCTATTAATCCGAACACGGTGGAACCGAATGAACGAAATTTGGTACAGAGGTAGCACTAGCAAAGGGCACCTCAGTGTCATGTTTTGTATCACCGCTATCTTGACGGAAACGTAATCGTGGCCACCCAAATGTTAAAAGCTAAAATGTAATTACGACCAACCTAATAATCTAGTCTCTTCCAAATTTTTCAACACCATATCTTTATGTGGGAAACATATTCTGACCAAACTGCAAGAACATCAGCCCAATAGTTTGCAGATGGTGGCCAAGTATGTGTGCAAATCGATTCCCCCTATCAATTCAAACACGGTGAAACCGAATTGAACGAAATTTGGTACAGAGGTAGCACTAGCAAAGGGCACCTCATTTTCATGTTTAATATCCCTATAGCACGTTGTATTTCAACAAGCTACTATAACCAACATTCAATCATACTCCTTGAAAGGGACAAAGAGTTATAACAATACCCATGCATTTAGGAGAAAGTAGGCTATATGTTCTTAACTCAACATCTTGTTTAAATTACGTTTATATTTATCTTATAAACAACGACTGACTAACAAAGTCGTGGAGGCAAGTGAACATTGGGGATTAACACTTAATATCAGTAAGACACGTTTTAAGGTAGTATCACGAACACAACATGAAGTAAGCTTGATAATCAATGGGGAGACAGTACAGCAAGTGAGAAAGTACAAGTATTTAGGAACAAATGTGAACTGCTACATTGACTGTACTGAGGAGATAAAGTCCAGGATCGGTCAAGCCAGAAATGCATTCAATAAAATGAGGAGAGTCTGTAGCAGAGACCTTAATTTACATCTAAAAATTAGGCTTCTGAGATGTTATATCTTCTCCACCTTGTTCTATGGAGTTGAGACCTGGATCATAAAGAAAAGAGAAATGGACAGATTGGAGGCATTAGAGCTATGGATATACAGAAGGATACTGAGGCTGAGTTGGAAAGAAAAGGTCACCAAGGATGAGGTGATGAGGCGGATGGGAAAGAGAAAGGAAATATTAAATACTGTCAAAATTAGAAAACTGCAGTATCTGGGCCTTGTTATGAGAGGAGAGAAATATCATCTGCTGCAGCTGGTCATTCAAGGGAAGCTACAAGGCAAAAGAAGACCAGGAAGAAGACGCATTTCTTGGATCGATAATCTGAAAACTTGGTTCAATTGTTCCCCTATTGAGCTGTTTCGTGCTGAATTATCTAGAGCAAGAGTCTCTATGATGGTTGCCAACCTCCTGAGAGGAGATGGCACATAAAGAAGAAGAAACAAGCTATACAATTGTAGGTTGGTACAATGATCCATGATTTTAATATTCATCCCTTGGCTTATAATTCTATAGCATATATGTCATTCAAACATGGACTCCGTACGATACATTTCACCGGTTAACAATATTTCCGAAACTGTTTATCAAATCAAACTGAAATTTTGCATGGTGTTAGAGTATTGTTATGTGATGACAAATATGCGAGTTTCCTAATCCTAAAAATTACAAAAAAAAAGCATCGTGGCGAAGTGATTTTCAAGTATTGCAAATGACGTTTCGGGCGATCTAATCACTCGAGTTCAATGACACTCGGCACAGTGAATCTTTATTCAGAACATAGTTTAAAGTCATCCAACGTTGTTCAATTGTTTTCAAAATCTCAACCTGCATTAGTTCAAAATTTCAAAACCTTATTAGCCTATTTTCAATTTTGAAAAAATAGGCTTATGAGATCACCTTTTGTCCGTGTGTGTGTGCGTGTGTACGTGTGTGCGTGATTCGTGTGTGTGTACCCCCCTAATAAAATCTAAACGGCTGGAGCGATTTCAATGAAACTCAGAAAGTTCATAGCACTATTCCCGGCGACCTCGACCGTGCCCTTCAAATTTTGTTACGACTCACGAATCCAGCATGGCGGCTGTGCGAAATATTTCACCAGCATTCAATATCTCCGAAACTATTACCGATATTACCCTGACATTTTCTATGGTGATAGAGGGAACTACTATAAGTTCACTTATGTGACTTTTGAAAATCTGGTAACTACTAAACCAACATGGCGGCCAAGCGAATTTGCGACATTTAAATAGAAGTTTCTCGCGATTTGACAAACCAAACGCAATGAAACTTGGTACAGTATATGTTTATATACATTGTAATGCACCGACATCTAACTTCGTTCAATTGTTTACATAATCACAAGATGGCGGATGTGCGAAATATTTCACCGGCATTCTATATCCCTGAAACTATTAGCGGTAAAACCCTGAAATTTTGTACGGAGATAAAGGGCACTACTGGAAGTCCATCTATAAGACTTTCAAAAACCGGTTAACTACAAAACGAACATGGCGGCCAAGCGAATTTGAAAATTTTAAATAGACCTTTCTCGCGATTTAATGTTCCAAGCGCACTGAAACCTGGCACAGGAAATATTTATACACATTGTAATCCACTGGTATCTAATTTAGTTCAATTGTTTACATAACCTCAAGATGGCGGCAGTGCGAATTTTAAAATTAAGATTTTATTTATTGTGATGTAGTCATGCGATCGAAGTGAAAGTTTGAATAATGAACCTACGCAATAATTTTCCTTTAATGGTACATGACTCTATGGCCTATACATTTAACAATCCAACATGGCGACCATCCGAAATATTTAGACAATACTGAATATCTACGAATCTATTTTAGCAATCAAACTGCATTTTTTTATGTTCATAGGGGCTATGAACTTAAGTTCACCTGTAGGACTTTAAATAACCTGGTGAACACAAATCCAACATGGCGGTGACGCGAATTATAAATATTCACATGGACGTTTCTCGCAATTTAACAATCCGCGTGCAGTGAAACTTAGTACAGTAAATCCTTGTACGAATGTTAATCCACTGGCATCTAATTTATTTCAATTGTTTCCAGAACCTCAAGATGGCAGCTGTGAAAAATTTTAAAACCTCCTTGTTTTTTCTTGTGTCCTAATTATGCGATTGAAGTTTGAATACAACACGTTCACAATAATCTGCATGTAACAGTACATAACTCTAGGACCTACATATATAAAATCCAACATGGCAACCATCCGAAATATTTAGTCGGTTCTCAATATCTACGAATCTATTACAGCAATCAAACTGAAATTGTGTATGTTGATAGTGGCAATTAACATAAGTAGGATATATGAAAATAGGCTGTATAGTTCTTCACGGAACTACTTGTTTTTAATTTCTCGTATCTTATAAATTTTGTAGCTTGCTTTTCGCTAATCATATAAGCCGTGCATTTGACTTTTCTAAAATAACTTATTCCCGTGGTTTATTATAGATGGATGCCATCTCGCTGGAGGAAACTTAATCACCGTTATTGAAAGCTATTATATCCTTTCACGTAACTTCTCATTGTAATGGTGTTGGTGAAAACACATGTCGTGAACCAAGAGCTATTTAGTATATCGCACGGAAAATCCTTGAAATTGGCAGGAGAGATTTACTGGAAAATACCATTGGGATATATGAAAATAGGTTATTTAGTTCTTTACGGAAGTGCATGTTCAATTATTATTTCTTATGACTGGTTCCTTTCATTGTTAACAACTTTCTGATGCAACACCCCCATGAAACATAATAATAATAATATCAACAAGTACAGTAGATGCGTTGAAAAATATTTTTATTTCAATTTTTCGAAAATGATTGCTAGGGGGGGGGGCTAATAAGCAAATTTTTATTGATTGTAAACCTTCTTAATTTAAGAAATGAGGTCTTTCTGCGGCAGGGGATCTCTACGGCTTTACGATACAGTACACTAAAAAAGAAAATATTACATGAAAATAACAATTATTCAATATTAACTTTGATTTTACGCCAGAAAACTGAAAGGAATTCGAAATCTTTTGGGTTAGAGTGTACCCTATTTACCGCGGAAGTTAGGTGAGTTTAACCTTTGATGATGCAGTTGTATGATGGCGCACTTTCACGATTCAATTTAATAGTGTTGTTCTTCCACATTGTCGTTTAAATACCTCGGCTCAACTATTACAGCAGATGGAACCCCCATACCTGAAATATCTCACAGCGTGAGCAGCGCCTGGCTGAAATGCCGCCCTTTGTCCAGTCTCTTATATGATATGATTCCAGACCGGCTAAAGTCTAAAGTTTATTGTTCTGTAGTCTGTTCCGTTGCTCTGTATGGGGCAAAATGCTGGCCTTCAACTAAGGAGTTGGAACAGCAACGTGGTGTGATGGAGACTAGATTTTCAGGTGGCTTGACACTCCATGATCATGTCAGCAATAATGGCATTCGCAAGCGATGCTGATGAGATGAGGGAAAGCTTTCTCTGCTGATATTGACATGTCTTACGAGTTGCTGAAACAACAGTTGCCCACACTGGATTGGCATTCCGAATAGAGGGGAAGAGACCAATAGGACAACCGAGACAGCGTTGGCTTGAGACCCTACATGAAGATCTAAAGATTGCCCGACTTCATCCTGACATGGCCCACAATGTTGTAAAATGGCGACAGAGAACCAAAAAATGCAGACCCTGCTAATTAATGGGACAAATGAACAAGAAGTTCCGTGACGAACTAAAGAGCCTACTTTTCTCGAAATGTAAGATTCGTTCCAATGATTAATCTATATGGACCTAATTAGAATAATGACGAAATTGAGTTGGTAATAACGAAATTTCTTATTAGATCGAAATATAACTGGCATAATGTAGCCTAATAGAGCACTACAGTTGGCAGCCCTGGTGACTGAATATATTCTTAGATCCATCTCTTGAGGTACGGAATACAAAATTTGGCTGAAGTCCAATGGATAGCATGGACGTTACATGGAGTTAAACATTGGATCTAACAGCGCGCTTAAAATCATGTTGGCAACAATGTCATGCATGTATTGGTCAGAAATAATCTGAACTATTATGATCTATTGTTGTGCCAATTTTGGATGAAATCCATTTATTTGTATAGAAGTTACATGTATTTTAAAATTGGACCAATCAGCAGGCTTTGAAACATGTTGGAAGCACTGACGTATATTAATTACTCCAAATTAATCTAGAATGTAAGGTACTATACGTGTGCAAAGTTTAGTGCTGTTGGCTTGAATACTTTCTGATATACTGATATTAGGGTAAAAAAATAGAGACAGCATTTATTAACAGTTGGCAGCCCAGTTGTTCTTAAGAATACGCATAGTCATATCTGTTATAGTACACATAGCACATACGAAATTTGGTTGAAATCCAATTGATAGTGTAGAAGTTACATGTATTTACAATTGGTCCTATCAGCAGGCTTAGAATCATGTTGGTAGTACTGAGGTCCATTAGTTACTCCAAATTAATCTAGAATGTCGTATACTATACGTGTGCATAGTTTAAAGCTGTCGGAGTGCATACTTTCTGATATATGGGTATTTGGATAAAATAAATTGAGAGCATTTATTAACAGTTGGCAGCCCTGCTGGCTCTTAAGAATACACTCAGTCATATCTGTTTATGTACCCATAGCACTTACGAAATTTGGTTGAAATCCAATTGATAGTGTAGAAGTTATATGCATTTAAAAATTGGACCTATCAGCAGGCTTATAATCATTTTGGCAACACTGCCATGAGAGGCCTCCTGGAAATTAAACTGCAATATTATTATCTATACGTGTGCCAATTTTAAAATAGCTCCCATTCATACCTTCCAAGATATCCAACATGGAGCTCAAATTCCAATTGCGTTTTTTCAGCAGTTGGTAGCACTGACATCATTTTCAAATATGGCCGTGAGATATTCGGGTGTAGACATTTACTCCTACCGAATTTTGTTTCGATTGCTCCAGCGGTTTAGGAGTTGATAGGGGGGACACACACACAGCCAGACAGACAGAAGGACAGACAGACAGACAGACACACATTTGCCCGATCTCATAAGTCTACTTTTTCCTCATTTTTGCAAAATGTGAAAAGTAGGCTAAAAATAGAAGAAGATGGCGTACTATATATTTCATATACTCACGACAAGTCATAATTATGTAATGCACATGCTAAACCTTACATAATCAGTTATATTAACGAATCTTTCAAATTCAATTATCATAAGCTACAGGTAGTAAACAGCTGTCGGACTGTCCTTAATAACAATTTCAACTCAATTTTCGATCAGAAAATTAGCACTAACCAGGATCTATAGCGGCAATATCATTTCTCGATATGACAACGACCTTTCTCTTGGTTGCACACAATAAAACACAGCGAGCAAAGTTTTTTATTTTTTATATTTTTTAGTCGATTTACCCTCTAGGTTGGTGGTTCCCACGGACTAAGCGAGCGAACTCACCACTACCGCCGCTACGGGCAGTATTCTGGAGCTTGGAACATCTGGTCGGGGTGGATACGACTGGGGAGGTGTGATCAGCAATTCGCCCAGGCGGCCTCACCTGCAAAGGGAACAGGGGTCTCATGAGGGATGGGAAAGGAGGGGTAGATTGGGATGGAGGGGTAAGGAAGAGGGAAGGAGGAGGCCATGGCCTTACAGAAGGAACCAACCCGGCATTTGCCCGAAGACGAAGTGGGAAACCACGGAAAACCACTTCGTGGATGGCTGGGGTGGGAATCGAACCCACTCTACTCATTTGGACCACCCGAGGCTGAGTAGACCCCGTACCAGTCCTCATACCACTTTTCAAATTTTGTGGCGGAGCCGGGAATCGAACCCAGGACCTCCAGGCGGCAGCTAACCATGCTGACCGCTACGGTACGGAGGCGACGAGCAAAGTTGCGATCCCTTTATTTTCCATAGTGATCCCGAGCAACGCCGACGACAAGTGCTAGAAAAATATAAATAAATAAGATCATCTAATAATCAGCAATTTGTTCTAGGTTCATGCCATGTCTTGTGTGGGGTTTCGTCTAGGAACACCAAGCTGGCTCATCAGTGGGCTCTTGGTGCCCATGCCCGGACCCGTACAGGAGTAACGAACTACGCGCTACCTACACAAGACATGGCATAAACCTAGAAAATTTGCTGAGTTCTAATTGATTGGCCGTGAAAGCCAATATATGATCTTTCATCTAATAATATGTTATTTTTGCTTGAATTACTTTTATGTTGGAATGTGAATTGTTTTCAATACAGGCATTCGTTATCTCCTAGTGGTCGGCGAACCTTGTTCAAGTTCCTGATTTGGTTACAAGATTTGGCTGCGGTGACGTGTTGTGCCCAGGGCTAAATTCGAACCAGCAGCAGATGCACCCACGCATGCTGACCTTACTTAATCCAGTCAGCTGACTTCTCCTTTACCCAGCTGGTTATGCAACCCAACATACAGTTCTATGCGACACGCAGTATTGCACCGTAGTAGGGGAGAAAGAGTAGAGAGAATGCATATTGTTAAGCCGACTGCTCTCCCATTAGACCGACACGCTACGCCCTATTATAATGAGTGCGAACGCTACCACATATCGATTGGTATTCAAATGACATACGCATATAGATCCATGTCACGTCGGAGCCAAGTTATTGCATTTGGTGAGTGATGCTGGCACATTAGCTGGGACTGCAATGACATCAGCTTAGAGAGGTGCAATTTAGGAACTGTTACTCCAACAACGGCAGAATATTCCTATCTCGGTGGGATACAGGATATAGTCATCATTCGGAAGCTAAATGTGTTTATGATTCTAATAAATGTCAGATCCAACAGCGTTTGGATGTGTCATGTATATTTAATTTCATTCAAACCGTGTGTGTGTTGACCGCCTCATGATGCAATATTTTGCGTTGTTTTCTCTCAGCTCGGAGAACCCAGGTTCATTTCCCGGCTTTGACAATTGTTTCTTAAGGCTACATTACGGTATACTCAGCCTCGTGATGGAAACTAAGTAGATTGTAGGTTCGAATCCCACTTCAGGCACACTTCCCTCTTTGACGTCTGGCAAATGAGAGGATGGTCATTAACATAGGCCACTGCTGTCTCCCTTCAGCTTCAGTTGCAAGTACACAAACTATTACTGACTTCACTAGAGCGTTGATTATCAACACACCCAAGTGCACGGGAATAATGTCCAAATCTCTAAATTTAACAAAATTTACTAGAAATATTCATTCCTGCTGGGTTTAAATTCAAGTTTCATGACCGTCATAGAACAGGCATTGTCTTTGATAATGAAAACACATTAGGCTGACCGCGCTGAGAATGTATGTGGGTATTTGTATTGGTTGTTCTATTTATAGTCTTACTGTATGGTAATCATCAGATATCCTTTTTACTTGAATGTGTGTGATATACGAGTATTTCCAATAATTTTCGCTACTATGGTTTCTGAACTAGTGTATACACATTTCTTTGCGGGTCAGGGTTTTGAAAGCAGAAGGATAATCAACAATGGATAACAGCAGGAGGTTATTAGGTAGATTTCATTAGAAAGCTAACTATTGCAATGGGTCCCATGTTTCGACTTCCGGAAAATTTCGACATATCTTCGCGTTTCACATCCCCCAGACCCCAAAACCACCGTCAGTTCAAAAGTTTATATATAATTTATGTATATATATATATATATATGTATATATATATGTATATCAGTTTCTTGTGGACACGATAACTGCCGTAATTTTGCACCAATTACTTCGAATTTTTTCCGAAGATGTATACCTATAAAATCTCGGTCGAGTTCGTTACTGGGCTAAATCGGTCGAAGGGGGTGAAAATGGGGGGCTTTTTTCGAAAAAGTGAAATTTCGCTATAACTCTCTTAATACGTGCAATATCGAATCCATTCAAAGTTCATAATATGTGTCGGATAAGTGCCAAAAATTTATGTCAAATAAGATTTTTGATAGCACCAACCATTGACCAAAGGGGTGGAAAAAAGTGGGTTTTTCGGGAAACATTAATCATATCTCTCTTAATAGGCACAATATCAAAACCGTACAAAATGGACAATATTCCCCTAATAATTACCTAAAACTTTTGTCTGAAAGAATTTTTGATATGACCCACCATTACGCCAAGGGACGAGAAAAATGATTTCGGAATTATAAGAAAATGCCAAGAGCTATCAGTGGTTGCCATGGCAACACTACTAAATTGATGAGACATGGACCATCAGACGTTGCCATGACAACGCACTTGCACGAGATCAGATTCAGTATTTCCATCTGATTAAGTGGTTGGTTGGTTCTTAAGTTTAGGGGCTGCGACAACGCGGTCATGTAGCCCCGTGTACTTTGGGTGTGTGTAGAATCTGTCTGATAACCGGTGTTAATTGTGATGACTGTATTAGTGTGTGTTATCTGTTTGTTAATTTAAGTACTGCAACTAACAATTTTTCAGATAGTTCCTACTTTTGCCGCCAAGCGCCACTGTCAACGACTACGAGGCCAAGTTCAGAACTGAGCTACTAGACGCCGCCGCAGTCGGCTCTTGGCAACGAACATAGAAACCTAAGAGCGTTGTATACATTCTTAACCTATCCAATTTAGCTTCACACAGGTGCAATTAGTGGAAGGATCTTTAACATGCCATAAATCTATGACATGGGACCGCCGGCTTTACTTCCCCTCCGAAGGAAGGCATACTGAGGGATATTTAACGCTCTTAAAAAATCCGACGGCTTCGGCCGGGTTTGAACCCGGTATCTTGGGCATATAAGCTCAGCATGTTATCGACTACGCCACCAAAGCCGCCTGATAAAGTGGGAAGCGGCTTCGGTGACGTAACTGGTAGCATGCTGAATGTCTATGCCCAATGTCGCGGTTTCAAAGCCGGCCGAAGTCGTCGGATTTTCTAAGAGCACTAGAATCCCTCAGTATGCTTTCCTTTGGAGGGGAAGTTCCAACGTTCGTTGCGAGTTGATGGTTGGGGTGGCATCTAGTAGCCAAGTTCACAGCTAGGTGTCGTTGACGGTTGTACCTGGTAGCAACATTAGGAACTACTGCTTGAAATTGACCGTCTGCAGTACTTACATGAATTAAGACTAATACAGCCATTACAATTCACACCGTGTATCAGACAGATTCTACACTCACCCAAAGTACACGGGGTTAGATGACCGCGTTGTCGCAGCCCCTAAACTGAGGAACCAACCAGAGGTAGATTTCGTTAGAAAGCTAACTATTGCAATGGGTACCATGTTTCGACTTCCGGAAAATTTCGACATATCTTCGCGTTTCACATCCCCAGGCCCCAAAACCACCGTCAGTTCAAAAGTTATATATAATTTATGTATGTATATGTATATCAGTTTATTGTGGACACGATAACTGCCGTAATTTTGTACCAATCACTTTGAATTTTTTACCGAATACGTATACCAATAAAATCTCGGTCGAGTTCGTTACTGGGCTAAATCGGTCGTTGGGGGGTGAAAATGGGGGGCTTTTTTTTTCGAAAAAGTGAAATATTGCTATAACTCTCTTAATATGTGAAATATCGAATCCGTTCAACATTCATACTATGTGTCGGATAAAGCCCAAAAATGTATGTTTGAAGAGTTTTTTTTATAGCACCAACCATTGACCGAAGGGGTGGGAAAAAGTGGGTTTTTCGGGAAACATTAATCATATCTCTCTTAATAGGCACAATATCAAAACCGTACAAAATGGACAATATTCCCATAATAATTACCTAAAAATTTTGTCTGAAAGAATTTTTGATATAACCCACCATTATGCCAAGGGATGAGAAAAATAATTTCGGAATTATAAGAAAATGCCAAGACCTATCAGTGGTTGCCATGGCAACACTACTAAATTGATGAGGGATGAGCCATCAGACGTTGCCAAGATAACGCACTTGCACGAGATCAGATTCAGATTTCCATCTAAGTGTGAAGCGGCTTCGGTGACGTAACTGGTAGCATGCTGAATGTTTATGCCCAAGGTCGCGAGTTCAAAGCCGGCCGAAGTCGTCGAATTTTCTAAGAGCGCCAAAAATCCCTCAGTATGCTTTCCTTTGGAGGGGAAGTTCCAACGTTCGTTGCGAGTTGCTTGTTGCGGTGGCATCTAGTAGCCAAGTTCACAGCTAGGTGTCGTTGATGGTAGTACCTGGTAGCAACATTAGTAACTACTGCTTGAAATTGACCGTCTGCAGTCCTTACCTGAATTACAGACTAATACAGCCATCCCAAAGTACACGGGGTTACATGACCGCGTTGTCGCAGCCCCTAAACTGAGGAACCAACCAAAATCTCTGCGGTAGATATAATTTTGCGTGAAGAAGTAACAGACCGTTACATAGTTGCACATCAGTGTCGAAACCTAGCATAAGGACAGTGTGACCACAAGTATAAAAATGGACCCCAAATGACAAGAAGGTTACCGTTCCCATAAGACAATAAAATGTTTAAAATAAGCATAAAATGACGAAAAACAAAGTTAATTAAGCTCCAATTATAAAATACCTTCTCGCATTAAATGAGGTCTGATCCTTCTACGAAAATCTGCATATTCTGCCTATTTTCGCCTATCCCCAAGTTTGTCCGGTGAAATCTACCTCCGCCTTCCGGCGTGCCGAGAGGACTTTTTTTTTAACGCAATTGTAATTCGCTGGAACAATTGTGAATGGTCCCGCGCATTTCTTCTTCATTTTGCGCCAATAATGAAAACTATTATTTCGGATTTCAAAGTCGCCTTGGCACATTTGACGCTGATTGATGATTATCTGAGGATTGCCTGAGAGGTGCTGATCCATAAACAACCCCTCACATGCCTGTAAGTCATGTCGACTAAGCGAAAGCAGTAGCAATGGTGAATGATGGCCGTAGCATCCGCTATGTAGCCGAGGCGTTGAATACGTCTCCCAAATGCCTTTTACAGGTTCAGAAATGTTTTAAAAACCATCATATCATATCTTAGGAATATGTATATTTTATTTATTTATCGTATGGATTTCAGTCCCGGGAGTGTCCGAGGACCTGTTCGGCTTGCCAGAGACTGTAGCTGCTTCCAGCGGACACCCTTAGGGTGAGCTACAAGTTCAGTTCAATTTCAAGTAGTTCCAACATTCGCTACCAGATATAAATGATACCTAGTAGTGAACATTGGAACATTGATAGAGCGTTCCGACGAAAGCTAACCTAACAATTTAGCCATGGAAGGATCTTTAACATGCCATAAATCTATGACATGAGACCGCCGGCTCAACCTCCCCTCCGTCGACTTCGGCCGGGTTTTAACCCGCTATCTTTGGCACAGCAGTTCAGCATGCTACCAACTACGCCACCGAAGATAGATATATTCTTTCTCCTATTCTGTAAAAAAATAAAAATGAAAATAAGACTAAATTGTACTCTCTTAAACTGACATTATTAGCCTATTTTCATTTATGAAAAAAAAAAATAGGCTTATGAGATCACCTTTTGTCCGTGTGTCTGTCTGTGTGTGCGTGTGTGTGTGTGATATGGTGTGTGTGTGCCCCCCTAATAACTTCTAAACGGCTGGATCTATTTCAATGAAAGTTGGTAAGTGCATAGCATTATTCCAGGCGACCCCGACCGTGCCCTTCAAATTTTGTTACGTCTCATGAATCCAACATGGCGGCTGGGCGAAATATTTCACCAGCATTCAATATCTCCAAAACTTTTACCGATATCACCCTGAAATATTGTACGGTGATAAAGGGAACTACTAGAAGTTCACCTATGTGATTTTTGAAAACCTGCTAACTACAAAACCTACATGGGGACCAAGCGAAGATGCGACTTTTAAATAGATGTTTCTCGCGACTTAACCAACCAAACGCAATAAAACTTGGTACAGTATAATATGTTTATAAACATTGTAATGCATCGACATCGAACCTCGCTCAATTGTTTACATAACCTCAAGATGGCGGCTGTGGGAAATAATTCTATATCTCTGAAACTATTACCGGTATCACCCTGAAATTTTGTAAGGAGATAAATGGCACAACTGAAAGTTGATCAATAAGACTTTCAAAAACCGGTTAACTACAAAACGAATATGGCGGCCAAGCGAATTTGAAAATTTTAAATAGACCTTTCTCGCGATTTAATGATTCAAACGCAATGAAACTTGGTACAGGAAATATGCGATCGAAGTGAAAGTTTGAATAATGAACCTACGCAATAATTTTCCTTTAATCGTACTTGACTCTATGGCATATACATATAACAATCCAACATGGCGACCATCCCAAATATTTAGATGGATCTCAATATCTACGAATCTATTACAGCAAACAAACTGAATGTTTAATGATCATAGGGGCTATGAACATAAGTTCACTTATAGGACTTTCAATAACCTGGTGATCACCAATCCAACATGGCGGTGACGTGAAACATAAATATTTACATGGTCTTTTCTCGCAATTTAACCATCCGAGTGCAGTGACACTTGGTACAGTGAATTCTTATACAAATGTTAATCCACTGGCATCTAATTTATTTCAATTGTTTCCATAACCACAAGATGGCAGATGTGCGAAATTTTATAATCTACTTTTTACTTCTTGTGTCCTAATCATGCGATTGAAGTTTGAATACTACACGTACACAATAATCTTCTTGTAACAGTACATAACTCTTAAGACCTACATATATAAAAATCCAACATGGCGACCATCCGCAATATTTAGTCGGTTCTCAATATCTACGAATCTATTACAGCAATCAAACTGAAATTTTGTATGTTGATAAAGGCAATTAACATAAGTAGTATATATGAAAATAGGCTGTATAGTTCTTCACCGAACTACTTGTTTTTTATACAGTATATCAAGTGTTACGCTTTTTATGGACGGCAGTGTATATGTTCATCACGGACTTTAAGACAACTACAGTATAACTCAATTTAATGTCATTTTATTTCCAAAATCATAATTGTTAAATTTTATCGATCTCAATCATAAAACCAATTTGTTATCATTTTTGTTCCAATTAATGAATACTTAGCTGAATTGATATTTCAAATTCTCAGTCTGTCAAAATAATGTAATCCCAATTACTGGGACATGCTAAAATATAACCTGAAGGAGTCACAGTTCTAGCCATTGATCTTAATATAAAAAGCATGACTTAAAAAATATTATTTAAGACTAGCTGTGCCCGGCATGCGTTGCAATGCCAATCAAAGAAAGTGTTGGCGTTGTGACTTTGTTATTTGAAATGCTTTTGGTTTCCCAATATTTTCTTCTTTTTCCGTTAACCACCTCTAAACCATTGTAAAATTGATTTATATCTCAGAAACATTCAAGGGAGCGTGCTCAACAACTCACCAAAGTTTTAACGCAATGAAATGAATGAAATGAACGCATACGGGACATTGTTGACACGGTTTGACCGCCGCCACCCTTTTGTTGAATATACTCGTACGCTACCTATTGTAAACTGTATTTACTGTCGAAAACCTTTCCTGGCCTGTACACAACAACTCATCAAAGTTTCATCTCAATCGGATGAATGGCATATGAACGCATTAAGGATTTTGTTTAAACGATTCGCGCGCCGTCACTCATTTATCGAATCTTCTTGTGCGCCACCCATTGAAAAACGGATTTACTAATTCATAAACATTCGCAGGACTGTACTCAGTTCATCAGAGTTTTATCACAATCGGATGAAAGGTATATGAACGCATACGGGACTTTGTTGAAACGATTCACGCACTGTCGCTTATTAGTTAATTCTACTCGCGCGCTACCAATTGTAAAATGGGATTACTAAATCAGAAACCTTCGCGGGAGTGGAAACATCATTTCACCAAATTTCAATGAAATCGCATGAATGGTATATGAACGCATACGGAATTTCGTTTAAACGATACGCGCGCCGTTATCCATTTGATGAATCTACTCGAGCGCTACCTATTGTAAAATGTATTTACTAAGTCAGAAACCTTTCCTCGGGTGTACACAACAATTCACTAAAGTTTCGTCGCAATCGGATTAATGGCCTATGAACGCATACGGGACTTTGATGAAACGATTCACGTGCCGTCGATCATTTGTTGAATCTACTCGTGCGCTAACTATTGTAAAGTGGATTTACTAAGCCAGAAACCTTACTGGAAGTACACACATCATCTCACCCAAGTTTCGCTATCGGACAAATCGTACATGAGCGCATAGGGGACTTTGTTGACGCGCTTGGCGCGTCTTCGCTCATTTGTTGAATCTACTCGTGCGCTGCCTATTGTAAAATGGATTTAGTAAGCCTGAAACCTTCTCTGGAGTGTAAACAACAACCCACCCAAGTTTCATCGGACGATGGTATATGAACGCATACGGGTCTTTGTCGAAATACTTCGCGCGTCGTCGCTCATTTGTTTAATCTACTTGTGCGATACCTATTTTAAAATCGATTTACTAAGGCAGAAATCTACCCTGAAGTGTACACAACATCTCATCCAAGTTTTATCGCTATCTGACGAATAGTATGTGAACGCATACGGGGATTTTTTGAAACACCTCTTGCGTCGTCGCGCATTTGTTGAATCCACTCGTGCGCTACATATTGTAACATGGATTTACTAAGCCAGAAATCTTGCCTGGAGTGTACACATCCTCTTACCCAAGTTTCATCGCTATCGGACGAATGGTATATGAACGCATACGGGACTTTGTTGAAACGCTTTGCGTGTCGTCGCTCATTTGTTGCATCTACTCTAGCGCTACCTATTGTTAAGTGGATTTACTAAGCCAGAAACCTTCCCTGAAGTGTACACGACATCTCACCCAAGTTTCATGGCAATGGGGTGAATGGAATATGAACGCATATGGGACTTTGTTGAAACAAACGCACGCCATTTTGTTGAAGTAACTCGCGCGCCACCTATTGTACATTGGATTTACTATGCCTATAACTTCTCCTGGTGTATGCAAAACATCTCACCAACGTTTCATAGCAATCGGTTGAATGGTATATGAACGCATACGGGACTTTGTTTAAGCGATTCACGTGCCGTCACTCATTTGTTGAATCTACTCGTGCGCTACAACATTCATATTTATTCACCTTTTAAACCTTCTCTGAACTTCCACAAATAATTCAAGACCAAAATTAGCCAAATCGGTCCAGCCGTTCTCGAGTTTTAGTGAGACAAACGAACAGAAATTCATTTTTATTTATATAGATAGATAACAAAAAAGAAGTTAAACAAGCAATTCCATGAAGAACTATACAGCCTATTTTCATATATCCTACTTATATTAACTGCCACTATCAACATACAAAATTTTAGTTCGATTGCTGTAATAGATTCGTAGATATTGAGTACCGACTAAATATTTCGGATGGTCACCATGTTGGATTTCATATATGTAGGTCCTAGAGTTATGTAATGTTACATGAAGATTATTGTGTACGTGTAGCATTCAAACTTCAATCGCATGATTAGGACACAAGAAGTAACAACGAGATTTTAAAATTTCGCGCAGCTGCCATCTTGTGGTTATGGAAACAATTGATATAAATTAGATGCCAGTGGATTAACATTCGTAAAAGGATTTACTGTACCTAGTTTCACTGCACTTGGATGGTTAAATTGCGAGAAACGTCCATGTGCATATTTTTACTTCGCGTCGCCGCCATGTTGGATTTGTGATCACCAGGTTATTTAAAGTCTTACAGGCTATAGTTCATAGCCCCTATGAACATAAAAAATTACTTTGATTGCTATGATAGAATCGTAGATATTCAGAGTCATCTGAATATTTCGGATGGTCGCCATGTTGGGTTGTTAAATGTATAGGCCATAGAGTCTTGTACCATTAAAGGAAAATTATTGCGTAGGTTCATTATTCAAACTTTCACTTCGATTGCTTGATTACGATACAAAAATAAAAACTTAATTTTAAAATTCGCAAAGCCGCCATTTTCAGGTTATGTAAACAATTGAACTAAATTGGATACTAGTGCATTACAGTGTGTATAAACATTTCCTGTACCAAGTTTCATTGCGTTTGGATCATTAAATCGCGAGAAAGGTCTATTTTAAATTGTCAAATTTGCTTGGCCGCCATGTTCGTTTTGTAGTCAACCGGTCTTTGAAAGTCTTATAGATTAACTTCCAGTAGTGCCCTTTATCTCCGTACAAAATTTCAGGGTGATATCACTAATAGTTTCAGAGATATAGAATACCGGTGAAATATTTCGCACATCCGCCATCTTTTGGTAATGTAAACAATTGAACGAAGTTTGATGTCGGTGCATTGCAATGTGTATAGGCATATACTGTACCAAGTGTTATTGCGTTTGGTTGGTTAAATCGCGAGAAACGTCTATTTAAAAGTCGCGAATTCGCGTGGCCGCCATGTTGGTTTTGTAGTTACCAGTTTTTCAATAGTCACATAGGTGAACTTCTAGTAGTTCCCTTTATCACCGTAAAAAATTCCAGGGTGATATCGGGAATAGTTTCGGAGATATTGAATGCTGGTATAATATTTCGCACAGCCGCCATGTTGGATTGGTGAAACGTAACAAAATTTGAAGGGCATGGTCGGGGTCGCCCGGAGTAGTGCTATGAACTTACCGAGTTTCATTGCAATCGCTCCAGCCGTATAGAAGTTATTAGGGACACACACACACACACACACCTCACACACACACGCACACACAGACACACGGACAAAAGGTGATCTCATAAGCCTATTTTTTCAAAATTATAAATAGGCTAAATATAAACTCTACATCAATTTAGTGAATTACATCCGACAAAGGATGTGGTCTAACTGTTAGTGTGCATGACTTGTCAGTAAAAAAAAAAGAAAACATATTATCATTTCAATTGATCTTGTCGACTTCATCGTTATGCTTGAGTCGAAAGTTATGCGTTACGGAGACGGAGACTGTGACGTCATGCAGCCGCGCGGGAAGCCTAAGTTAATGGTTAATGGAGTCTGTTGGAAGAGTCCTGGGGCGTCGACCGACCTGGGGCTTCGAGAGAAGCGAAAATAATACAGGGTGACTCCTAAAGGGGTGTACAAGATGCCAGATAAGAATACAGGGTGACTCCTAAAGAGATATACACGATGCCAGATAAGAATACAAGGTGACCCTTAAAGAGGTGTACAAGATGGCACAGAAGAATGCAGGGTGACTCCTAAAGGGGTGCACAAGATGTCAGACAAGAATACAGGGTGACTCATAAAGAGGTGCCCAACATGTCACACAAGAATACAGGGTGACTTCTAAAGAGATATACAAGATGCCAGATAAGATAACAGGGTGACTCCTAAAGAGATATACAAGATGCCAGATAAGAATACAAGGTGACTCTTAAAGAGGTGTAAAATGTGGCAGAGAAGAATACATGGTGACTCTTAAAGAGGTACACAAGATGTCAGACAAGAATACAGGGTGACTCCTAAAGAGGTGTACAAGATGTCACACAAGAATACAGGGTGATTTCTAAGGAGATATACAAGATGCCAGATAAGAATACAGGGTGACTCCTAAAGAGGTGTAAAAGATGGCAGAGAAGAATACAAGGTGACTCCTAAAGAGGTGCACAAGTGGCCAGACAAGAATACAGGGTGACTCCTAAAGAGGTGTACAAGATGCCACACAAGAATACAGGGTGACTTATAAAGAGGTGTACAAGATGGCAGAGAAGAATACAGGGTGACTCCTAAAGAGGTGCACAAGATGTCAGACAAGAATACAGGGTGACTCCTAAAGAGGTGTACAAGATGTCACACAAGAATACAGGGTGACTTCTAAAGAGACATACAAAATGCCAGATAAAAATACAGGGTGACTCCTAAAGAGATATACAAGATGCCAGATAAGAATACAAGGTGACTCTTAAGGAGGTGTACAAGATCGCAGAGAAGACTACAGGGTGACTCCTAAAGAGGTGCACAAGATGCCAGATAAGAATACAGGGTGACTCCTAAAGAGATATACAAGATGCCAGATAAGAATACAACCTGACTATTAAAGTGGTGTACAAGATGGCAGTGAAGAATACAGGGTGACTCCTAAAGAGGTGCACAAGATGTCAGACAAGAATACAGGGTGACTCCTAAAGAGGTGTACAAGATGTCACACAAGAATACAGGGTGATTTCTAAAGGGATATACAAGATGCCAGATAAAAATACAGGGTGACTCCTAAAGAGATAGCCTGGCTGCGTGGCTCAGGGGTAACGTTCTCGCTTGCTGAGCCCAAGGTTGCAGGTTCGAAACCTGGCGCAGTCAGCTGGCATTTGAGGGTGCGCAAATGCGAGGGAGCCGTGTCAGTAGATTTACTGGCACGTTAAAGATCCCCTTCGGGGCAAAATTCCGGCACCCCGGCGTCTCTAAAAGCCAGTGTAGTTAAAGGGGACGTAAAACCAATAACATTAACATAATTCCTAAAGAGATATACAAGATGCCAGATAAGAATACAAGGTGACTCTTAAAGAGGTGTACAAGATCGCAGAGAAGAATACAGGGTGACTCCTAAAGAGGTGCACAAGATGTCAGACAAGAATACAGGGTGACTCCTAAAGAGGTGTACAAGATGTCACAAAAGAATACAGGGTGACTTCTAAAGAGACATACAAGATGCCAGATAAAAATACAGGGTGACTCCTAAAGAGATATACAAGATGCCAGATAAGAATACAAGGTGACTCTTAAGGAGGTGTACAAGATCGCAGAGAAGACTACAGGGTGACTCCTAAAGAGGTGCACAAGATGCCAGATAAGAATACAGGGTGACTCCTAAAGAGATATACAAGATGCCAGATAAGAATACAACCTGACTATTAAAGAGGTGTACAAGATGGCAGTGAAGAATACAGGGTGACTCCTAAAGAGGTGCACAAGATGTCAGACAAGAATACAGGGTGACTCCTAAAGAGGTGTACAAGATGTCACACAAGAATACAGGGTGATTTCTAAAGAGATATACAAGATGCCAGATAAAATACAGGGTGACTCCTAAAGAGATATACAAGATACCAGATAAGAATACAAGGTGACTCTTAAAGAGGTGTACAAGATCGCAGAGAAGAATACAGGGTGACTCCTAAAGAGGTGCACAAGATGTCAGAGAAGAATACAGGGTGACTCCTAAAGAGGTGTACAAGATGTCACATAAGAATACAGGGTGACTTCTAAAGAGAATACAAGATGCCAGATAAGAATACAGGGTGCCTCCTAAAGGGGTTTGCAGGATGTCAGAGCAAAATACAGGGTGACACTTAACGAGGTGTACAGTATGTTAGATTCAATCAAATACAGGGTGACCCTTAAAGAGGTTTGTAGGATAACAGATTCAAATAATGGGTGACCCTTAAAGAGTTGCAAAAGATGTCAGACTCAAATACAGGGTGACCCTCGAAGGGGTGCCGGTGCGGGAGCCTAAGTTAATGGGTAATGGAGACTTTCTAACCTGTGTAGCATTTGTAGCATGCGTCATTTGAAATGATATAACGTCTAGTCTTTCAGACTGACTGTATTTTTTTATTAATTTTGATTTTACCATGTATGGGTCAAAAATAGCGCTCGTAGTGATAACTTTAGTGAACTTCATAAGACAAAGGATGCGGTTTAACGCTTGGTGTCCAGGTATTGTTTGAACAAGACCACGCGATTATCAACTGTCTTCGTCTTCTGTTGACGAGGTTTGCGTTCCTTTGAAGTAATTTCATTTGTATTGTTGATCGTTCAATGATTACAACGTCTTCATCTTGTTGCCGACTCGTTCCAGATTCGTCGCTGAACCTTACTGCTTTCAAATATTGAAATTCCTTATTACACTTTTGAATTTTGTATGTGTTAACCAAACGCCTCGTACATGTTGCCGGCATGGTGACACACACTAAACTCACAAGTCATGGGCACCAAGCGTTAACCAAATCATTTGTGAATGTAGTTCACTATATCTATCACTACGAGCGCTAATATTGGCCCATACTTGTTCAAATCAAACTCGAAATATCTGCTCCCGTTTTGAGAAATCCAAAAATCTGCAACCCATAAATTGAAGGCAAAGAATAAAGAATAGATTAAAGCAATCACATATGTTTTTTTAAAATCTGTAGAACAATAATTAAATACAAGTTTTTCGGGCTTGTAGGCCGTGGTCCAGACAGGATATCTTTAGTTGAAATGATATAACGTCTAGTCTTTCACTAAAGGGAGATATCCTGTCTGGACCACGGCCTACAAGCCCGAAAAACTTGTATTTAATTATGAACGCCGGCCGTGAAAGCCTAAGCTGTTATATCTGTAGAACAAGTTTCAATTAAAACTAGCTTTCTTTAACACGTTTTTTCAAAATATCAATTAAACTGTAAGTAATTTTGAAATGAGATACAGCAGTTCAAAACACGCATTTTGTCACTTTTCCGGGTCTTCTGGCTTTTTGACTTTTGGTATAATTGACAAAATAGCTTCACTTTACGTTTTTGCTAAACTGGAGCCCTAGAAACTGATCACTCATAGTGTTATTGTTTCAACATTCAACCCATTATAGGGCAAAAATTTTATTTTTATTTTATGTGTTTTTACATTTTTAATTATTTTAGTTATTAATAATGTTATTTTTTGTTTGTCCAAAGTTAATGTTTATATATTGATATTTAATTTTCAGTTTATGTTCTTGTAGATTTAATTTTGATATTTTTATTGAATCAACTAATTAACAAATTTCGAATTGATTTTTACAATTATTTTCATATTTTTATATTTATGATTTTTATTTTTATTTTCATACTTCATTTATTATTGTAATTTTATTTTTATGGTCTTTATATCTATATTATATATATAATGCGTTTGGCCCTCTAAGGAGCACGTAGAACCATTAGTTAACATTTGTCTTCTTGTTCTTCTTATCTTCCCAAAACTTCCTCATCCTTTCGCTATGTGCCTGTCTTCTTTCTTGTGTCCATGCAGCTTTAAGTTTCAAATTCTGTCCCGTAGGGATCTTGGGTGGAAACTTATACGAATTTACTTTTTGTCTATATGCAGTCCGCGTCGTTGTCAGTGGGTCAATATTGATTTCAGTGAGGTCCTTTTGGGTGTCTGCTAGCCAGCGTACTTTGGTTTGTCGGTTTCCATTGACTATGAGGAAGATTTTCTTGGTCAGTCGGGAGTTGTCCATTCGAGCTATATGTCCGTAGAATTCCATGCGTCTTTTACGTGCGAGTGAGGCGAATCGTTCAGTCCGTGAATACAGTTCGTCTGAGCTTTTCCTCATGCAGATACCGTCCTGAAGCTTTGGTCCAAAGATTTTTCTCAGTATTTGTCGTTCTATCTACTCAATGTATTTGATGTTGATGGTTAACGATGACGTCTCAATCGCATAGAGTGCCTCTGGGAGGATGACTGTGTGGTAGTGATGGAGTTTGGTTTTAGTGGAAAGTGATTTCTTGTTGTAAATATTCCAAGTGATTGTGTAAGCTTTGCGTAATTTTTCTGCACGTGTTTTGTTAGCCATTCTTTCGTTACCAGTGTTCCCGATAATTTCACCTAGGTACTTGAAGTGCTTAACTTGTGTGATGTCGCCATATTTGGTTGTAATTGATGCCAGGTTTGTGCTCTTGGAATCCATGTACTGTGTTTTCTCGTAAGAGATATGGAGGCCGGTTCTGATTGATATCTCATAAAGCTTCTTGATGGCATGTCTGGCTTCTTCTGGAGTCCGGGTAATTATTGCTAGGTCGTCAGCAAAGGCGAAGCATTTTATGTTGATTCGTTGTTCTTTTGTTCCCATACTTATTCCAGGTATTTCTTTCTCCCATGTTCTGATGATCTTATCTAGTACCAGGTTGAATAGGAGTGGGGACAACCCATCACCCTGTCTTACGCCTGTTCTAATGTGAAAAGGTTCGGACACTTCACCCATAAATTTAACTTTAGAAGTTGTATCTGTCAAGGTCTGTTGGATTAATGTAGTTGTTTGGTTGTCCACACCATATTCACGAAGTATATTAAACAGAGTTGCGAGGTCGATTGAATCATATGCTTTCTTAAAATCTACGAAGGTGACAACTGTGCGATTCGACTGGCGATGTTGGAGTACCATCTTGAGGTTCCAGATCTGTTCTGCACACGATCGACGCGGTCGAAATCCCGCCTGATATTCACCGATCATGTGCTCTGTCTGTTGCTCCAATCTGGTGAGGAGGGCACGTGAGAGTACCTCGTAGGCGATTGACAGGAGTGAAATGCCTTGGTAATTATTCGGATCTGTCTTGTCGCCCTTTTTGTGTAGTGGGTGAATCAAAGCAGTTTTCCAATCAACCGGTATGGTGTCACTCTCCCATATATTAGCAATGATGTTTTGTAGTCTTTCAGTCAAGAGTTCTCCTCCAATCTTGAGCACTTCGGCGATTACACCGTCTTCTCCTGGTGCCTTGTTGTTTTTGAGATGTAATATGATGTTTTGTATCTCATCATATGTTGGTGGTACTGAGTCCTGGTTTGGGGCAGTAACGTGGAGTTGGAGATTCTCTGCAGGTGGTTCACAATTGTGAAGCTCCTCGAAGAACTGTTTCAGGATAACACAATTGGCCTTTGCGTTTGTCTCAAGTGTGCCATCAGGGCGGCGAAAACAAAGACTGGGCGGCTTGCAGTTCGTCAGTTCTTCCCTAAATGTCCTGTGGAAATTTCGTGTATTGTTCCTCTTAAAGTCATTATCGATTTCTTCCAATCGTTTGAGGTGGTACATGCGTTTAACTCGTCTGATTGTTTTGGATGTTTGCTTCTGCGTTTCTAAAAAGTTCTGCCAATGTTCTGGTGTTCGGTTGCTATTCCATGTCTTCCAGGCTCGGATGCGGGACTCTAGGGCTTTATCACAGTCTATGCTCCACCATCTGTGTTTTCGTTTCCTTGGTGGTTTGCCGAGTTTTCTTGTTGATTCTTGGATGGCCTTGAGAAGTTCATCCCATGTTTCCGTGTTAGTCTGTAATGTTTGTGTAAACTCCTGTGCGTGTTCTTTTAGGTATTCCGGATCTATGCGTGGGAGTTTGGAATTTGGACGCTTTTTACGATTGGGTAAGAAGCGGACTTTGATCTGCGAGAGATGATGGTCGGACTCTACGTAACCTTTGCGTACCCTCACGTTCATGATTTCTGGAGAGAATTGTCTGGTTATTGCTACATGATCTATTTGATACTCCCCGATGTGGTTTATGGGAGATTTCCATGTAGTAATTTTTGGTGGTGGTTTCTTGAAATGTGTGGACATTAGTTGTAGGTTGGCCATTCCACATATGTTGATTAAGCGAAGCCCATTCGCATTCGTTTTTTTGTGTGCCGAGAAATTCCCAATGATATGTCTGTGTTCCCGTTCTCTGCCAATTTGCGCATTGAAATCTCCGAGGAGGATCTTAATGTGGTGTTGAGGAATCTTAGTAAGTGTCCGTTCAAGTTGAGACCAGAACTTCTCAACTTTGTTTTTGTCAGGATCATTGTTAACTGGAGCATGTGAGTTTATCAATGTATAGGCCTTATTGGCGCATTTAACTGTGAGTAGAGAGAGACGATTCGAAGGTGATGTGAAGTCTATCACTGAGTTCTGGATACTGTTGTGCACAAGGAATGCTGTTCCGAACACATGTAAATTACTATTTCTTAGCTTAGTTGCTGGTTTTCCCTTATAGATACGGTATCCACCGGAGTCGAAGTGATCACAATCACGGAATCGTGTTTCTTGTACTGCAAGTATGAGAATTCCGAATCTGTCGCTGGTGTCCGTCAGTGTCTTGAGTTTCCCAGTTTTGGCCAGCGTCTGTACGTTTAGTGTACCAATTAATTGCGTTCGCTTAGGTTTGAGGAGTTTTGGGAAGCTCCGATCCCTCCCGGCATGACGTCCTGGTCCCCCAGAAGCCGAATGACCAGGTTCGCCTTCGCTCTTCTTAGTTCTGGCCTGAGGTAGTTGCTTTTTTTCTTGTGCTTCCATCATGCTAAGTTCGTGGTTGATTTTAGCTGGTGGACGTGAGCCCAGGGCGAGTGAATCGCTGATAATCCATAAAATTCACTCTCATCGTAAGGATTGTTAGTTCATACGGCAGCTGATGTTATGCTGTGGTTTACTGGTGCCTCTTGGTGTTCTGGGCTGAATATTATTTTACGGCTTCGAGCCAACCCTCCTCCTTTACCCGGACTTGGGACCGGCAACAGCAACGACTGAGCTACTCAATCCACCCAGTAGTTGCTGCAGGTGGAGTTTTTATTTCTATATTTATATTTCATATTTATGTTAATGTTTTTTTTTTATAATTTTAGCCAACATATTTCGTCAAGTAGATACGTGTATATTAATTGATTTTTAGAAATACTAGCACTTTGGCATGAAAATTCTCGAAAATTTTGCTTAAAGATTCAACTATCAGCATCTTTGAAAGCATAAACTGTCCTTATGACAGGTGGTTAATATAGAGACCACTATCCCATTAAGGGTTAAAAGTTCACTGAACTTATTGTGGACTTCGTCGGTCACCAGATCAATATCTAATCAAATGCACATAATTCTAGGCATTATTTAAAAATTCACCAGTTTTATTTTTGTGAATATTTTTAACACCCTATATTTATTTAAAGAAGGAGCTGTTGATTAACCTGATAAAAGTAGTAGTGAGACTAAACAGAAACCACATCTGTGAATCAATGGTTACGGAAAAGCAAAACACTGCATTGAAGCTTTGGGAGGGTGACTTATGATTCGTGTCAATTTTCGAGTATAATTTATGGAATCGTCCGTAATTCGAGGACATGCCAGCTATGATTTACGGATATTCCTGTGTTTATTAATCATACAAATTGACTTCTGTCCAAATGATTTAATTTCTAATGTTGCTTGTTTCACATATTTATTGGTTATGTTCTGTTTCCGATCGATGGGACTAGGCGAGATATGTGCTTCCCTGTTTGAATTATCTAATTCCATTTGTGATGGTCTGGGCGTGGTGGAGCTGAACATTTGAAACAGCCAAACAGATAAAGAAAATGAACAACCCAGTTAATGCACAACGCTATTATTCTTTCTCATTGCCCCGCACGGTAGAATTAAGTTTATTTTCTGGTGAAAGCCCCAATGATTTATATATGTTTGACCTTTTATTTCATGAATATTTGATCAGGATTCCTGCTCGAATAAAAGTCTTTTATTATTATCCTTTGCTATTCCTCTACGCAATAAAATGGAAGATTTTTCTGAGAGCTATTCATTAATGCACCATAAATGTACAATATTTCTTCTGCTTTGCCATAAGTTGTATGAATTTCCAAATATTACTGAGGATACTAAGTTAGGTATTAGCCTAACGTTTGACCTCCGTGTTCGACTTATGGATCCCAAAATATCGGATTCAATTCATTGAATGTAAAGTCGAATTTCGAAGGGCAGGAAATGTCAACAGTAATTTTTAGTCATACAACATCGGCACGTAGCAGATAACTTGTATCATATGTGGAGCTAAGAGACAAATTTTTAACTCTACCTGAGATCACCAAGAGAGTTTATCTGCTAATGGGCAGTGTAAACGTAACGTTTCAATTTATTGGTAGATCACCTAGACAATTGCACCTTGAAAGGTTCACCCACAGTAGCTGAGTTAAACGAGTATTATTATTATTATTATTAGTAGTAGTATTATCTTTATTTCCTCATGCACATGGTAAATCTCGACATACAAGATATGGACTTCAAAAATAGGCCTACCTTATAACTATTACTGATATGAAAATAATCGGTCTATGTGACATGTATCGATCAACACTGCCTTCTTCATTCTGGCGATCAGATGTTCCAGTTTTAGTTTCTCCAGACCCGTTACCGGAACCTTTGAAACTATCCCCGTTGCTCACATTACCAGAAGAATTTGTATAACCTAAGGTTTCGTTTTTGTTCAAGTCGATGATTTTCGGAATAATCTACATACACCCTGGAAGGTTACAACTTCGGCTACTTTATTTCTAGAAGACATTTCTATGACGATCAAAATTGGTCATCCAAGTGAATTTATTAATATAATGTAATTTTTCAGGTTTAGGGTAATACCCATTACAATTGGGTACAATTGTGTTGAACGACTGAAAATCATTAAATGCCGATTGGAATGATATACGAGTATATCTTAGACGAGACGAAGAAGGATTTTCCTCTGTCAATATCAACGGTTTTTGACCCTAACGTAGGGCTACCTCGTTCTTTCATAAAGCATTTGAAATGAATGCACTGTGGGATGTTTCAATGAGAACTAAAGGTTTATTAAATCTAAGCCATGGGATTTTCTCACCGTAAGCTCAACCATCGCTTTGTATCTCAGTAACTCAATATTGTGTTAAATCTTCTATAATCAGCTTATGGGTGTAAAACATTAGACTTAGACGTTATAATTCTGTGTTGCATTGCATTTAAATCAAACAGG
This sequence comes from Meconema thalassinum, assembly GCA_946902985.2. NCBI lineage: Eukaryota > Metazoa > Arthropoda > Insecta > Orthoptera > Tettigoniidae > Meconema > Meconema thalassinum. The sequence continues at coordinate 2,091,689,069 of OX336388.2, read as the reverse complement.
AACATGCCAAATGTATCGACTATCCCAGTGCTGAGCCTAAAACAAATTAATAAATCAAGTTTGACGTGATTCTCATGGAACATTTATCAGAGCTTCCAACGGATCTACAGAGCAAACACTGTCACCCATTTTAAACTGTATTACTAGATAACGTTGGGTACACTGCTGACGCTAATAAATGTGTGAAAAATGGAGATCGGTGTGTTTCATGAATCAAGTATGAAGATGACTTTGACTACTTGAAAATCTGCAGATGCGGCCTTTTTATTAGATAATGTTACACATTTGTTTTCGAGATGGAGATTTAATTATGAAGCAGTCTGTTAGGGGATCATGTTCATACTAGTATATTCTGAAGTAAATGTATTCTTTGAGATGTCATTTCTATATTTCGGTAGCAATTGAACCAAAAATGTCATTTTTGTCTTTCATATGAATAGGTTAAACTTATATAATACACCTTTGAGCCGATAATATATTGAAACTAATGATAATATAATACTAGTTTCGGTTGGCTTGTAACTTTCCTCAGTTATAATGAAAATTAAATATATTAAACTAAGAGCATCATTAATGTAAACATTAAAATTCTATGAACAAATAAGCAGTTTTTTCATTAGTCGTTGAATCATCCTCCAAAATATTAAAAATTCTTCTTAGAATTGTGTTAATATTCTTAATTAAAATATGGTCTAACTTGATAACTACATTATTTGAAGAACTAATATGTAGGTCTATATGGTTGAAATACAATATAAATTTGTGTAAAATATCAGATCTGTTACATTTGAAGTATTAATAAGAGTTTGAAAATATATAAGAATAACGCTTATGAACAATTTCGACGTCCAAAACTAACGAAAAATCTGATTCTATAAATTATTCCTCATGTGCTCTTGACATCCAAATCATACGTCGGAAATAAATCAAGATAAATAAGGAAATGCTGTTTAATTGCTCACAATTATTGTTATTGGATTGCGTTTGAGTCTTCAGTTTGTTGACTGGATTGATGCAGCAATCCATGTCCTCTTGTCCTGAGTTAATAGTTCCATCTCTACATAGCTACCACACCTTATATCCAAGGCAATTTGTTTAACATATTTTCTAACCTTGGTCTACTTCTACAGTTCTTGTCCTCGACCTTTCCTTCCATAGCAAACTTTGCTTTTCCTGGGTGTCTTAGTATGTGTCAACCAACCCCATCATTTGTTACTCTATCTACCTATCTGATCTTAATCATTCTCCTGCAACACCACTTTTCAAACGATTAAATCATCTTCTTGTCTGCTGCGCAAACAGTTCAAGTTTTACTTCCATACAGCGCCACATTACAGACAAAGGCCTTCAAACATGACTTCTAATACTTAAATCTATAATTGATGTGAACAGATTTCTTTTCTGTAGAAATGCTTTCCTTGCCTGAGCCAACCTACCGTTTATATCCTCTTTGCTTCGTCCATCACTGGTTATTTTGCTTCCAAAGTACCAAAAGTGTCCTACATTCCGTAGCTTTTCACTTGCCAATTTGGCGTCCATAGGATTTCTGATTAATTTCGTGTTCATTTCATTACTCTTGTATTACATTTGTTGATTTGTTTCCTCAAGACGCAGTCCATACCATTTAGGAACGCATTCATATTGGATTAACGACATTTACATGTAGTCAATGTGGCATTGAATTGTCCATTTATTAGAAATTTTCATTTGCTTGCTTTGTTTATGCATATATTGTGACAATTTAGTTTAATTTTTGAATTTAAGTATTTTTCTATTAATGAGGAACAAGTGTGATAATGATTTACAAAACAATGGGGAAGAATGTAACTGCATGAAATATTATGTAGCTCAATGTATAGAAATTATTCCTCTATCATCAATGGCTAATATTAAATTTATAAAAGCATTGGTTAATATCATAATTAGAGTTACAAATTATTGAACTGGGAAGTTTTGTTTTAAGTCCAATCATTTGTCACGTTTGTATTTGTATCATATCAACATTCTGCGTGATATTTTGAATTTCGTTTCTATGCCTGGTTAGTTGTGTGCGTTAACATGCAAGTCCATGGGTACATTCTGTATCCAGACTCGGGAATTGAATGACAATATACTTTAATTACATATTATGACCACACAAATAAACATAAGCCCAGTAAAACTCAGAAGTTTAACAATAAAACTATACGCGTTCCAGCAGTCTCAAGAGAGGGATATTAACCTCATTATTATGCCTATCACAACAGCAATTTTCAAACATTTCATTCTAGAAATCAGTAAGTTATATCATCAGGTAATCGCCCGATGAGCCCTTTACCCTAAACAGCAAGCTACGTAAGATTAATCTCTACCACACGCAGATAGCTCCCTCTCTTTCCCTCCGTCAAGCACAAAACTTCGGAAGTTGAATAGCGTGATTAAAAACAAGATGGCCGCCAATAATAAAGTTAAAAGCATCAATCAATAACTAATTCCTTATGTCTTGTCATTTATTGTTAGCTGCTTCATTTTTCATACGAGACAGATTTAATGTGAAACTCGATACAGGTTTCACGAAAGAGTCGATTACTTGGGCTTGTATCGATGCAGGGAAAAGCACTGTGCGTCGCTGGCAGGAGACGTATTGATGAATCAGACTAAGCTCTAAAAGGTTTCATTGAATGTACACATGTGTGAAAATTATTCACTATACCCCAGTTTTTTTAAACGAATTTACTTGTAATCAGCTTCAGTGCACATTCTATTGCTGTAAAACTATTTATCAACGCAATGACATTCATATACGTTACTTCTATACATTTTGTATAATTTGCCCTTGAAATGTCACCAGAATTATTTTCTTTCTTTCTTTCTTTCTTTGTTTCTTTTCTCCTACCTTTCCTTCTTCTTCTTCTCCTTCTTCCTCTTCTTCTTCTTCTTCTTCTTTGGTCTTGGGCTGCTTATGGATAATCTGGATCCAAATGTCCCGAGTTCAAGACAATTAAATTCTGTTGTTTGTTGCTTCATTTGAGGGGATTGGATATCGTGTTCATTTAGACCCTTGCACTTGTGTGGGTGTGAAATTTTTGTCTGACAACCTGTGTCATTGCAATGGCTGTATTAGTGTGTGTATTTGTAATTCAGATTAGGATTGAGAAGGAAACGGCAGGCATTTACCTGGAGTAGAAGTGATAAACCACTTCCAGGATGTCAGAGGTGGAAATCGAATGCGCCTCTTCTCAGACTTGCCTGATGAGGCTGAGTGTATCCTTTTTCGCCCTTAGACCAGAATAATTTTTGCTAGAGGTGTAAATCGAACCCTGGCCAAGCTGTGACAGCTAATAATGCTAGTCACTACGCAATGTTTTGAAATTCAATGTTTCCTTTATAATAATAGGCCTACTGTACTCTTGCTTTAATTGTCCAAAATGTAAAATCACTAGTCTTCACGTATTTTAGAGTACCCTTGATTTAACCCATTAAGTGCTAGGTCCGGCTATAGACGGTTCACGAGAACTCTTATTTCATTGCATAGTCCCCGATCTCTATTAAGTGCCATGTGTATCCCTGACATGTCCTGCCATCTGTTGGGCATTATGTAGTACTACTTGAGTTTGGATGTTTTCTTCCAGACGTAAGGAGCAAATCGCATTGTATAAGTCTCAAGTCTGTCCTCTACACCTGGAGTTCATTTGTGATGTAAACAAGAATCGCAGAACCAACAACAAGTACAGTGTCCGCAAATTCTCTCCGCAGCAGCGAGCTACGAGGGTCTCACAGGAAAACGTAAACAAAATTGCCGCCTCACATGCTACGTAAAGTTTCCACCAGCACGGAAAACCTCTGCCACTAAAAACACACGCACTTCAGTAGTTAGCATTCCCACTAGATTCAGCCTACACAAGAACTTGACAAGAACACAACTTAGAGCCTCAACACTTTCAAGCACAGGCACTCACTGCCAGCAATAATGAACCGTGGTTTCCCACCCTACCACTCCAGTTAGTGGTCAACATGGAACAAACGCTGCTTGAGACTGTGTATACAGTGACTTGAATGTACTGCCAACCAAACACGCCCTGCAAGTCGAGACTCGTGTAGCTTGCCACTGCGGAGAGAATTTGTGGACTCACTGTATTTTTCTCCCGTTTTGAATTTGGATCAAAGAATGTGAAATTGTATATTAATAATAAGCAATATATATTAGTTGCTTACAGCGTTTAGTGTGTATTTTATTTTGGGCTCCTAAGAAACTGATTCAAGCGTGGCCAAAAAATTCTGATTTGTCTCAAATTAAAATTAATATAAACGTAAGATTTTGTTGCTTGGTTCCTCAGTTTAGGGGCTGCAACTACGCGGTCATGTAGCCCCGTGTACTTTGGGTGCGTGTAGAATCTGTCTGATGACCGGTGTTAATTGTGATGGCTGTATTAGTGTGTGTACCTGTTCTTTTTAATTCAAGTAAGGACTGCAACTTTGAATTTTTCAAATAGTTCCTACTTTTGTCGCCAAACGCCGTATTTCATTGTAATTAATAGAGACCTAAATCCTATAGACATTTTTAGCCTATTTTCATTTTACGAAAAAATGTGCGTGCGTGTGTGTGTATGCCCCCTAATAACTTCTATACGGCTGGATCGATTACAATGAAACTCGATAAGATTGTGGCATTATTCCGGCTGACCCCTACCGTACCCATCAAATTTTATTGTGTCTCACCAATCCAACATGACGGCTGTGCGAAATATTTCACCAGCATTCAGTATCTCCGAAACTATTACCGATATCGCCTTGAAATTGTGTACGGTGATAAAGGACACTACTAGAAGTTCACCTATGAGACATTCATAAACCTGACGACTACAAATCCAACATGGCAACCAAGCGAATTTGAGACTTTCAAATAGACTTTTCTCGCGATTTAACTATAAAAACGTAATGAAACTTGGTCCAGCAAATGTTTATACACATTGTAATGCACTGGAGTCTAATATAGATCAGTTGTTTACATAACCTCAAAATGGTGGCTGTGCGAAGTATTTCACTGACATTCTATATCTGCGAAACTATTACAGGTATCACCCTGAAATTTGTACGGTGATAAAGGGTAATGATACACGTTTATCTATTTAACTTTCATATACTTGTAAAGTACATAACGAACATGGCGGCCAAGCGAATTTGAAACATTTTAATAGACTTTTCTCGTGATTTAACTCTCTGAGCGCAGAGAAATGTGGTACAGTAAATGATTTTACATATTGTAATGCACTGGCATCTAATTTAGTTAAATTGTTTACATAGCCTCAAGATGGCGGCTGTGCGAAATTTTAAAATTAAGTTTTTATTTCTTGTATCTTAATCATGCGATCGAAGTGAAAGTTTGAATAATGAACCTAGGCAATAATTGTCCTTGAATGGTATATAACTCTATGGCCTATACATATAAAAATCCTAAATGGCGAGCTTCCGAAATATTTAGACGGTTCTCAATATCTATGAATCTTTTACAGCAATCAAACTGAAATTTTTGTGTTCATAGAGGCTATAAACATAAGTTCACCTATAGGACTTTCAGTAACCTGGTGAGCACAAATCCAACATGGCGGCGGCGCGAATTATAAATATTTGAATGGACGTTTATCGCGAATTAACTATCCGAGTGCAGTGAAACGTTGCACGTTAAATGCTCATACAAATGTTCATCCACTGGCATCTAATTTATTTTAATTGTTTGTATGATCACAAGATGGCAGCTGTGCGAAATTGTAAAATCTCGTTTTTGCTTCTTGTGTTCTAATCATGCGATTGAAGTTTGAATACCACACGTACACAATAATCTTAATGTAATAGTATAAAAATAAAAATCCAACCTTGCGACCATCTGAAATATTTAGACATTTCTCAATATCTACGAATCTATCACAGCCTTCAAACTGAAATGTTGTATGTTGATAGAGGCAATTAATATGAGTAGGATATATGAAAATAGGCTGTATAGTTTTTCAGGGAACTACTTGTTGTTATTGTATTTGAAACTTCTTTTATATTTGGATAGCTGCCAATCGCCATGACGGGATATTTTAATAGGACGCCCATTAGCGCCCCATCGAGTTCAATTTCAAGTAGTTCCAACTTTGGCTACCAGAGATGCCAATGTCACTGACACCTAGCGGCGAACGTTGAAACTTGATGCAGCGTTTCTAACCAACCATCTATAACCTACAAATTAAGCTACACAGTACCAATTGCAGTGGTGCCATATATGTATGGCATGGGCCCGCTGACTTCACTTCCCCTCCGAAGGAAGGCATGTTCTACTGCAAGATTTTAACGCTCTTAAAAAATGGAGAATAATGGTGGTGAGAAGCTGCAGATCGGAAATGCATGAATTCAAACAGACACTAAATTTAAATATTTTGGTTCAATAATGGAAGCTGGGGGAACAAGTTCATCAGAAATTGAGAAAAGAGTAAGTGAGGCTAGGAGAACAATTGGAGCATTAAATTCCGTTTTATGGAGCAGAAATATTTTAAACAACACTAAGAAACTAATTTACAGTTCATTGGCACAAATTATTTTGTTGTATGGAGCAGAAACTTGGGCATTAACCAGACAGCAAGCAAACAGCTTATTAGTAACAGAGATGGATTATTGGAGGAGGGCGGCAAGAAAATCAACATTGGATAAAATTAGAAATATGAAAATCAGAAAAATTATGCAGGTAAAAAGAAAATACTAGAAGAGCTTGAAGAAAGAAGATTACAATGGCTTGGACATGTGAAATGGACGCAGAATACTAGAATTCCAAATTTAATGTTACATTGGCAAGCTGAAGGTAAACGGAAGCGGGGTAAAACAAGAGAAAAATGGATGGATGGTGTGTACAGAGAAGCATGGCTACCAGGGGCTTAACCAAGGAAGATGCTGAAGACCAAAATTTTTGGAAGAGTAGAGTATTTTTGGGTTGAAGGAAAACTACTGCATAGAAGAATATTCATAATAAAAAAGAAGAAAAACCCGATGACTTCACCCGTGTTCGAACCCGCAGCCTAGGGCATAAGCAGTACAGCATGCTACCGACTACGCCACCAGAACCCGCTATAGACATTTTAGGACTCCTCTGTTAAGTTACAATTTACGGCTTCTACGATAATTTATGTATAACATGCGAATGAAAACCTTCAGGTTGCAAACAGCTAACTCAGCACTTAAAAGGTTAAGCCATTCTTATCTGAGTGTCGACTGATTCACTTGCGACCCTGAGAACAGTTCCTCAATAAGAGTGTCTTTGCGCCCTAGTTCTCAGTTCTTGCTGAGTCGTCCTCACAACTTGGCAGTAGTTGAGCACGGGAGGACGGGCAGCACTATGACTCCCAAGAGGGACATTGCGTCCCAAACTTCGCTCTTTATATAAACGCTCTTTAGAGAGACGCCGCGACGACTCTTGCCGTCAGGACGTGGTTCTAATGGCGGCCATGCGTCTGCTGTCGCCGTCTCCTCCCGACATAATACAGCGTACATTAGAAGCACTAACACACCTTCATCTATAACATACATGGGCAAACTTCTTAGTGGCATGGCCAGATGCAATACAAAACAAGTAGTTTCGTGACGAACTAAAGAGCCTACTTTTCTTAAAATTTCAGATTGATGCCATTCTATATAAACCTATCTAGAATAATGACGAAATCAAGTAATAGAATAACTTACTTCAGTAAGCAGCCCAGGTGACACTGAATATATACTTAGTTCCATCTCTTAAGGTATAGAATGCACATACAAAATTTGGCTGAAGTCTAATGGATAGTATGGACGTTACATGCTGTTTGATATCGGATTTATCAGTGCGTGTAAAATCGTGTTGGGAACAATGTCATGTATGTGACGATCACAATTAATCTGAAATATTACGATCTATTATAGTGCCAATTTTGGATAAAATCCATTTGTTAGAATAGAAGTTACATGTAATTAAAAATCGAAACTATCAGAAAGCTTAGAATCATGTTGGCAGCACTGAGGTATATTAATTAACCCAAAATAATCTAGAATGTCAGGTACTATACGTGTGCAAAGTTTAGAGATGATGACTTGCATGCTTTCTGATACATTGATATTAGGATTAAACACATAGAGAGCATTTAATATCAGTTGGCAGCCCTGCTTGTTCTTACGAATACGCATATTCATAACTGTTATGGTCGACAAAGCACATACGAAATGTGGTAGAAATGGATTTGTAATATAGAAGTTATATGCATTTTAAAACTGGACCTATCAGCAGGCTTAGAATCGTGTTGGCAGCACTGATGTATATAAGTTACACCAAACTAAGATAGAATGTCAGGTACTATACGTGTGCAAAGTTTAGAGCTGTTGGCTTGTATACTTTTTGATATATTGATATTCGGGTTAAAATATAGAGAGAGCATTTATTAACAGTTGGCAGCCCTGGTGGCTCAGTAGAATAGGCACAGTCATATCTGCTATAGTACGCATAGTACATAAGAAATCTGGTTGAAATCCAATCGATACTATAGAAGTTTCATGCATTTAGAAATTGTACCTATCGGCAGGCTTAGAATCAGGTTGGCAATACTGGCATGTACGGTCTTCTGAAAATTAATCTGAAATGCTATTGTCTATATGTGTGCCAATTTTGGTACAGTTCGGATGCATAGCTTCTGAGTTATCCAACATATAGCTCAAATTACAATTGCAATTTCTCAGCAGATGGTAGCACTGACGTCAGTTTCAAATATGGCCGTGAGATATTCAGGTATAGATCTTTACTTTTACCAAATTTGGTTTCGATAGCTGCAGCCGTTTAGGAGTTGATAGGGGGGGAGGCTGACACACAGCCAGCCAGCCAGACAGACAGACGGAAGGACATACAGATAGACGGACAGACAGACACACACATTTTCCCGGATCGATCTCATAAGACTACTTTTTCCTCATTTTTGCAAAATGAGAAAAGTAGGCCAATAGTCTAGGCGGGCCAAGAATAAGAACAAAACATGTTTATAGATAGATTATAAACTTTTTATTTCTGATTTTTAAATCAAACAAAACGTATTTGTTACAAATGGTAGAAAACTTAGGAAAGAAGAATATACCTCCATTATTTGTTAGAAGAGAAAGGAGTATGTGACAAGTGAAACTGTGACTGTGCTTCTTATAGGTTTTTCATAATCTGGTTAAAAATGGGATGAGCTGATTCTTAGTAGCCCAGCTAAATGGTGGTCTGTCAATCTATTTCTGACACTATTTTTGCGAAGCTTTATTATAGAAAACACCTGTTTACAGATGTAGTATGATGCATGAGATTTCAAGTTTGGAAAGCTTGATTTTGGTAGGGCCTTGTAGAACTCAATTTTCGAAACGTTGAAGAATAGTTGCATTAATCCGTTCTTACATTGTAACTCAATCAGTTCTAGCTGCAACTCTGATTTTACTATTTCACAGTCAACATTAAATGGCATTCTGAAAACGTTCAAGTCCTGTTCAATAACTTTGAAGTTCTGAAATCTTCATTCAAATTCATCGTGGAGATTTTTTTCACAAAAAGGTATTACACAAAACGCATACGGTAAACACACTGATATTGGAATAGCTCTTCACTTCTAGGTAGACAGAACAGGAAATGTGAACTATGTGTAATTGTAGTTGGTATAATTCCGGTCCGGATTAGACTAGCTCAAGGGCCGCACTTGGCCCGCGGGCCGTACTTTGCCCATGTATGATCTATAACCTGCATGAGCACTTATTCCCCTTGTTATTGCCCATCCCGCAACGCAGCCATGCATGTCCAGTCACCCACCCCGATTGCAAGGCTGAGGTGAATGTACGGTGGTCAGTGCTGTTTTTTTTCGTATTATTTTAATTCCTCCGGGTAAATGCTGGGAATTGTACGCTCTCTGGTCCCGGGACACCTTTCTTAATCATTGACTGATCACCTTTTGGTGTAGTAATTTTGGCTGTCACCCCAGAAGTCATCATCATCATCATCTTGTACAGTTTCCAGCCCCAGGCTGGGTCTGTTTGGAACATAAGCCTCGCCACTTAGTTCTTTCTTCCCACCACCTCTCCGCTGTCACTCTGGTCCAGTCCTCGCCTCTCATCTTCACACATTCCTCCACTCCTTTCAGCCATCTATCTCTTGGTCTTCCCCTTGGTCGTTTCTTCTGCATCTGCATCTCATGTATCCTCTTGGGAATCTTCTTCTCATCCATTCTCTTTAAGTGTCCGTACCATCTCAGTCTTGATGTCTCAATCCTACCTTGCAGGGGCTCCTCTTTCACCATTTCCCTGACCTTTTCATTCCTCACCCTGTCTCTTCTTGTTACTCCGATCCTACTTCGCAGGAACTTCATTTCACCTGCCTGTATTCTGCTTATGTCTCTTTTCTTCATTGTCCATGTTTCTGAAGCATAGGTCAGTATCGGGATATAGTAGCTTCTGTATAACACTTCCTTGCTTTTTTGTGGGACATCTTTATTCCACACTAAGCTCCTAATGCTTCTCAGAAATGCTTCTGCCTGTCTGCCACGTTCCGTAATCTCTTTGTCATTTCTCCCATTTTCCTCCACTATACTTCCCAAGTAGTTGAGACTTTCCACCTTCTTCAGCTGTCCACCTCCAAGTGTTATCCCACTCATTGGTCTGTCCTTTTCCCTGGTCGTTAACAGGATCTCACATTTACTAATGTTGAACTTCCATCCGTACTCTCCCACTGTTTCTTCCCAAGCCTTCAGTTGCTCCTGAATTTCCTCCTCCTTGTTTCCCCAGACCATGAGATCATCTGCAAACACCATTGCTTTCATCTTATCTTCTCCTATCTTTCCTGCTATCCGTGTCATTACCTCGTCCATAACCACAATAAAGAGAAGGGGTGACAGCGCACTACCCTGTTTCAGGCCACTCATTTGTCTGAACCAATCTGTTCTTTCCCCTCCAACTTTCACACAACTCACACTTCCACAATACATCTCCTTCACTCTGCCTACAGTCTCTTTTTCCACTCCCATGTTTTCCATTGCTTTCCAAACCTTCTCCCTACACACACTATCATAGGCCTTTTCGATGTCCAGGAAAGCCATCAACAGATCCTCTCCAAATTCGTAGTGGTGTTCCTGGAGCTGTCTCACTGAAGTACAGGTTCGTATTCAGCCTAGAGATCTAATTCTGGTTTGAGAGCTGGAACGTGGTACACTCATCCTTGTGAGACAAAAGTGAGGAAAGGTGGGTTCGATTCCTACCCCAGTCATCCTGGAAGTGACTATCCGTGGTTTCCCGCTTCTAATCCATGGAAATGCCGGAATTATTCGTAAATAAGGCACGGCTGCCTCCTCAAACCTGACCTGCATAACAAAATCACACACTACTATAGACACCACAATAACATAGGTTATCATAAGAAGTCTGCCAGGGGTTATGGTCTTGTTTATTTGATTAATAGCACTTTATAAACAAACTAGTTGCTCGGGATCACAATTGCATATTAAGAGATCGTACCTTTGCTCGCATAACGTGTGCAACCCTGAGGAAGGTCGTTGTTATAATGAGCAATATTGTTGACACTCAAAGTTCTCGAGCGTAATTTCCATCTGATCAAAAATTGTGCTGAAGTTATTAAATAGAAGGGTACGATGGCTGGACCAGTACCTTGTATCACTGAAGATGAAGTCAAAGTTGCCATTCGTAGCATGAAAAATGGAAATGCCCCAGGGCTAGATGACCTTCCTGCAGACATATGGAAAATTGAGGAACCTACTGACAACGCGACCACCTGGCTGACAGAGTTCTTCAATTCAATTGTTCTCTGTGGTCAAATACCTACAGATTGGTCAACTAGTATCACAGTACCTATCTTTAAGGGTAAGGGTGACCCAGCTGAATGTACCAATTACCGTCCAATCAGACTTCTCTCCCACACTATGAAAATATTCGAACGTATCCTAGACAATAGGCTGAGGAAAATCGTAAAGCTCTCAGCAAATCAATGTGGGTTTGTGAAGGGATGTGGCACGATAGACGCAATCTTTGCTGTGCGCCAGCTGATGGAGAAATGCCGCGAGAAGAGGAGGCCACTACATCTTGCTTTCCTTGACCTCGAGAAGGCATTTGATCGAGTACCACACCAAATGATTTGGTACGCTCTCCGAGATCATCAAGTTCCAGAAATGTATATAAACTGGGTAAAAATGCTGTACAACAACACCAAAAGCCACGTGCGATGCCCTTCAGGACTGTCTTACAGCTTCCCTGTGACAGTTGGGGTTCATCATGGCTCAGTTCTGTCCCCCCTGCTCTTTCTTATCGTCATGAATTCCATAACGCGAGACCTGCAGAAGTGTGTCCCATGGACATTGCTATACGCTGATGATGTGATGCTTGCGACAGACTCCAGGAAGGATCTTGAAATCCAAGTGCAGGCATTGAACGATCGTCTGCAAGGATTTGGTCCGTTTGAACATCCACAAGACTGAATAACTCGAAACGATTCCATCCCCTGGAACTATAGGTATTAATGGAGCTCCTCTTACCAAGGTAAATACATTCCGATACCTAGGATCACGATTGAATGGCGATATCTCTGTGAATGAAGATGTGCGTGCACGAATCATGCGACTTGGATGCGATTCAGAGATGTCATCGGTGTTCTTTGTGATAAAAGGATTCATATCCGCCTAAAATCAAAGATATAACGCGCAACGGTGAGACCAGTTGCATTATATGGTACCGAGTGTTGGCCAGCACCTAGAAGTGCTGAGCACTCACTTCATGTCATGGAAATGCAGATGCTGTGAAGATCTTTAGATATTTCTCTGCTCGACCATATCCCCAACACAACGATTCGACTTACAGCTGGTGTGGCTCCAATCAATGAGAAAATGCAGGAATGGAGACTCCGATGGTATGGGCACGTTGTCCGTGCACCACAAAATTCAGTCATCGGCTTGGCCTACCATCTAACGGTCGACGGCCAGAGACAGCGTGGGACACCAAAATTGCGGTGGTTGGACACTATTAACGCAGATTTACGATCAAGAAACTTGAAATCGCGCGAAGCATTAGATCGTAAGAAATGGCGTGCATTGATCCAAAAAGCGCACCCCGTTCCTACGAGATGACGCTAAGAAAAAGAAGACAACGATGGCTTTCTACTGCTTGTAGCTTATAGATTAATCCTAATGTTTCACTAAACTGAAAATTTAAGGAGCCTACTTCAGTCATCGTATGCATTATTATTCTAACTAACACATTTTAAGGGCCAATGAATTTCCTTTTTCTTAATTGTATTAGACTTGCGTGTTTTGTCGAACAGCAACAGTTCAAGTGGATAATGGATGTCCGCAGGAAAACGCTTAGAATCGCAGCTTCATATTAATACATGCATTTGATTATGGACCAGTAGTGGATATGAAACTGCTTTTAAAACGGGAACGGGCCTCGGAAAGGACAGATCTAAAGGAAGCAGACCTGGCTATGGAAATGGACTACGAATCGGAACATTGAATATAACAACATTGACGGGAAGAGTGGAGGAGATTGTGGATATGATGGAGAGGAGAAAACTGGATGTACTCGGACTGGCAGAGACTAGATGGAGAGGGGAAGGAAGAAAAGAACTGAGAAATGGCTTGCAGCTATACTGGATAGGAAATGAGGAGGGGAAGAGAAATGGAGTGGGAATGGTGGTGAGAGAAGGGCTGAGGGAGGAAGTAAAGAGGGTAAGTGATAGAATAATTAGAGCCAGAATCACAGTGAAAGGTAGAAACCTGGACATTCTGCAAGTCTATGCACCACAGGTGGGATGCACAGAAGGCGAGAAGGACGAGTTTGAAGAGGAGTTGCAGAAGCAGTTAGCGGGGAGAGACCTGATAGTCATGGGAGACCTAAATGCCCATGTCGGAACTGATAGAAGAGGTTTTGAGGAAGTGATTGGTGGTGAAGGATGGGGAAACAGGAATAAGGAAGGAGAGAGATTGTTGGAACTGTGCAAGATAAATGGGCTAATGGTTGGAAACACATGGTACAAGAAGAGAGAGAGCCATAAAATTACTTGGTACAGCAGGGATTTGACTAGGAAATCAGTGGTGGACTATATTCTATGCGGGAAGGAGACAAAGAAGAGTATCACGGATATAAGGGTAATACCTTCAGAAGCCCTGGACAGTGACCACCGTCTGCTGGTCGCCAAGGTGAGAGGACTGAAGGAAAAGAGGAGAACTGAGAACCAAGAAAGAAGAATAAGGACATGGAAGCTGAAGGAGGATGGAAATAAGGAGAAGTTCCAGATATTAGTGAGGAACAAATTACCGAAGGATGATCCGAAAACAGGTGAAGAAGAATGGAATAGGTTCAAGGACGTGTTGGTAGAAGCAGCGGAAGTCGTGTGTGGCAGAACTAGTGGAAAGAAAAGGTGGAAGGAAACACCATGGTGGAACCCCAGAACTAAGGAAGCAGTGAAAAAGAAAAATGAAGCATTCAGGAAATGGTTCCAACAGAGGACAGACAGAACAAGAGAAGAATACCAAGAGCGGAAGAAAGAAGCAGGAGAAGTAGTGAAGGAAGAGAAAAAGAAATGGCTGGAGAAATGGACAGAAATGATGGAGGAGGACTGTGATGGCAGTAAGAAAGTGTTGTATGGAATGATAAAGGCAAAGAGAAGAGTTACAGGGGAAAATGTCAGAATGGTGGACAGGAATGGAAAGGAGGTCGAAAATATGGAAGAACTAAAGGTTATCTGGAGAGAATACTTCAAGGAACTCCTAAATCCAACTAAAACCAGCGTAGTGGACATTGTGGAGGAAGAAACAGACAGTGACCAAGACATTTCAGAGAAGGAATTGACATGGAAAGAAGTGGAGGAAGCATTAAGGAAGATGAAAGGGGGAAAGGCACCGGGAATAGACGAAGTGAGTGTGGAGATGGTGAGAGCAGCAGGGGTGATAGGAACCCAGTGGCTCTTTCGAGTAATGAAAGTGATATGGAGGGAGAAGAAAATACCAGAGGACTGGAAAAGAGGGATAATAATACCCATATTTAAAAAGGGAAGTAGGAAGGAATGCAAGAACTACAGGGGAATTACACTCATGTGCCACTGCGCCAAAATATTTGAGAAGGTACTGGAGAGAAGAATTCGGACAGAAGTTGAAGATGGGCTGAGGGAAGAACAGTATGGATTCAGGCCAGGAAGATCAACAGTTGACCTCATCTTTGCAGTAAGACAGCTACAAGAACACCATTATGAATATGGGAAAGATCTGGTGATGACCTTCTTGGATATTGAGAAAGCATATGATAGTATTAATAGAAACAAGGTATGGGAAGCAATGAGAGCAAAAGCAGTGAACAAGGAGACAGTGGCAAGAGTGAAAGAAATGTACGAGGGAAGCAAAAGCTGTGTAAAGGTGGGAAGAGAGAGAACGGAATGGTTTCAACTGGAGAGTGGTCTGAAACAGGGAAGTGCCCTCTCACCCCTGTTATTTATAGTGGTGATGGATGAAATCATACGAAAAGTGGTAAATAGCATTGGGGAAAGGAAAATGAAGGCAATGTTGTTTGCTGATGACCTTCTGGTATGGGGAGAGGATGAGCAAGAAGTACAAGAGCAATTAGATGAGTGGGAGAAGGTAGTGTTATCATATGGGATGAAGTTCTCAGCACAAAAGAGTGAAGTGGTCATCACAACGAGGAAGAAGAACAGACTGGATATGGGCATAACACTTGGAGGACAGCAGTTGCAGAAAGTAGAATGCTTCAAGTACTTGGGAAGCATAATTGAAGAAAAGGGAGGCAATAGGATGGAAATAAATGAGAGGGGAAGGTGCGCAGATGGATTTTTCAAGAGTGTTAGGGGGATGATATGGAATAAAGATGTACCACAAAAATGTAAAGGAATCATCTACAAGACCTACTTTGTGCCAATTTTGACATATGGTTCAGAAACATGGGTGATGAAGGAAAGGGACAAGAATAAAATACGAGCAGTGGAGATGAAGTTCCAGAGGAGTAGGGTAGGAGTGACAAGAATGGACAGAGTAAGGAATGAGAGAGTCAGGGAGATGGTAAGAGAGGAACCATTGCAAAATAGAATAGAGCGATCTAGGCTACAATGGTATGGACATGTGAGGAGGATGCAAGAGGAGAGGATACCGAAGAAGATGTTTGGAATGGAAATGACGGGAAGGAGGCCAAGGGGAAGACCAAGGGACAGATGGGCAAAAGGAGTTAAGAAGAGTGTGGAGGAAAGAGGAGTGTGCTGGGACACAGTAAATGACGAGAGATGGTGGATGGACAGGAAACGATGGAGAGGCTTATGTTCCAAGCAGACCCGACCAGCGGTTGGAAACTGCTCAAGATGATGATGATGATTTGATTATGGAATTATTGAATACCATCAATTGAAAACAACTCAACAGAGTTTGTTCAAAATTTGCAAATGGCTATAAGAACAACTTAAAAGCACTTTATAAACAAATAAATATAACTTTCCGTTGACTTATCAAGAAATGCAAGATTTTTCCTGTACTATTGAGACGATTTGGAAGCTTTTGGTACAAACCACACCTTCTAACTCCCTCTGATTTAGGAGCTTGAGTTTTGTGAAACATACACCTTAGCGTATTATGTAATGAGATAATAAGTTATTGATAATCTGAGCTGATTCCTGTCAAGCATCTGGTTAGCATTGTTGTTCAAACGAAGCTAGAACCTAGGAAAAGGAAATAACGATCGGTGATTGACAAAATAATAATGAGTGACACCGGATATACCGGATAACACCTGTCCCTTCTCCGCATTGTCCAATAAGAAATTCACATGCACCGATTGAGATTTGTACGCAGAATCGGCCGATGATAGGCTCATATCTAACTACTGGAGCCAAGAAGGATTCACTTACGCATTTTTTCTTAAAAAAAAAACATAAATTCCTGCTTATCACTTAAAATACATAATATTTACATTTTCTAAAATCAGTTTGCTAGATCTTTCAGTTTATTGCATTTTTGTTCTGTGTTTCTTTAACGGGGAAGAACCTGTGAGCTATCTAATCTTCATGCAGAGCGTATGTCAGCTTGTAACATTATTATTCTTAACTTGACGCCCCGTACCACTCACAGTGGAAGCCGGGATTTCCATGTCTATAGCCATACTGCACCACGTGCTAGACCTCCCTCCCCCAGCTACCTGGAACCAATGTCACTCACATGTAGTTCATTTCTGGCACTGTTAAGTGTAAGGCAGTTCTACGATGCCTGAAGTAAAAATAATTACAACTTATCGTCTGAAGCAGTATGTTGTAGAATTGAAGGATAATTTTACTTCTGATGGGGGCGTTCTGTTCTGCCAAGCAAGTGAGAAATCAATCATGGCCGAACAGCGATCTCAAGTTACACAACACCTCAAGGACAAGAAACATATTGCAGCAGTTTCACACCTTCAGAAGAAGATTTTCGAGATAATCGTCGGTCATTTGTGATGGACAACCTGAATATGTATCTCGTTGTGTATTGTAATGCTTCAGCAGTCAGTGATCTTCATCTGGTCCTGTTTGTTGACAACCTTTTCACCTCGCTCCAGGTCTTACCATCCTCTATAAAAACCAATTTTCGTCAACCTTTTCAAGTCAAAAGTCGTCGTCTTAGGTTCCGTCCGGATTCTCTTCATTGATGTTTCTTTAATAAGTTGTTTTAAGGTGTGCGAGTTATTAGCCCACAGCACCCGATCTTGGTGGTGGGGCTGCCTCCTGCGCCTCCAAGCTTGCGGCTTTCTGTTGCGGTTTTCTCCCTTAGCCTTTGAAGATCCCTCTTCACCACAAGGCAGTGGTTTTCCTCTTTGTTTTCCCCAAGAGGGAGAGTTGCCTCCTCCGTCAAATGCGCCGTACCAAAGGTCTCCTTCTTCGCCTCCGTTGCCGTTAAGGACTTCACCAGAGCCCCGTTAGCTATTACTTTTCAGGGTTCCTGTAAGGCCTTCACAGCTACCTTAGCGGTCCTGGGGGCACAAGGTCCCCACTGTACTTCACACTTACAGGCTATCCCCTTCTTCATAATGTTGCCCGTCCCACACGACGTGGACGAGGGGGTCTAGGGGACCAGTCAATGGTACATAGCATAAATTGCATTCGTGAGTACTGCATAATTGTTTATATTCACATTAATAAACTAAATTGTAATTGAATATTTTTACTTATTTGTCTCATATGTTGGGTATTTTTAATTTAAAAAAAATAATATTTTCCCGACTTTTAGTGCCTTAAATATCCGAGCCCTAGTTATAATAAATATCACTATTTTATTGGACATTTATTGGAGTATTCATCAGGTTCATGTAAATGGAAAAGGAATAGCCTGTGTAGCACAGTTAATTGCATAGCACCGTTATATGACCGTAGGTACTAATAACGTGGAAACGATATTGATTCTAATTTGAAATATAGTTGGCGCAATTGAAAATTGGTGTGGCATCCTTGAACGGAATCATTAGCCGAGGTGTGCTCGATGAATAGGTCGGCTCTAATGTAGCTCAGACATTAATCTTCCATGCCTCGTCCCTTAATGAATCAGAGCAGCAAAGCATGATTCTCAACCCTGGCGGTGCTCATAACGCTCTTTATGAATAAATATTAGACCACGTATAAAATTTACCCATTCATAACTGGGATGTCGTAAATTTCTTCTATGAAGACAGTTTTTACTGTCTACATAGCTTGTTGCCCTCAGTGATTACGCGTCGAAACCGTGTACAAGCCTTATTCGGTTTCTCGCTAGAAAGAGTGTGGGTGTTGCAGTTGATGATGGTAATTTATTGATTTTTTCTAAATACACACGAACGTAATTATCTTGGGTCAGCTAAACATCTGGATCATTGTAGACCGTTTTCCGTCATAATGAGTAACTAATATTGATAACACAGATTGGTGGGATAAGATTAGACATGTTGGGAAGTGCCAAAATATCTGAAAATCGTGTAGTAAACTGTGTGTTAATTGAGAGCCGTAATGAACAAAAATAAATATTTACTAGCTGCAAATGTTAGTCTTGGCTGACACGCCTAGGATTTGAATGAGTTTTTGAATGGTATGGACTCCGTCTTGAGGAAAGAATTCATGATGAAAATTATTAAATGTAAAACAAAAATATTGGAATGCAGTCGAAATACACCAGAAACCACTAAGGATATCAAATTGGCAGGTTAAAGCTGAAGGAAGTAGGAGACTTCTGTTACTTAGGAAGCAAAATAACCAGCGATGGATGAAGCAAAGAGGATATAGAAAGTCGGTTTGCTCAGGCAAGGAAAGCATTTATACAAAGAAGAAATCTGTTGACATCGAATATAGATTTAAGTATTAGGAAGTCATTTTTGATTGCCTTTGTCTGGAGCGTGGTGCTCTATGGAAGTGAAACTTGGACTATTGGTTCAGCAGAAAAGAAGAGAATTAAGCGTTTGAAATGTGGTGTTACAGGAGAATGATGAAGATCAGATGGGTAGATAGATTTACGAATGAAGAGGAATTAAGACGAGTTGGAGAGGAGAGATGTTTGTGGCAACTGCTAATAAAGAGAAGAGATAGGTAGTTAGGACACATACTAAGACACCCAGGAACAGCAAACTATGTTATAGAAGGAAGGGTCGAGGATGAGAACAGTAGGGGTAGACCAAGGTTAGAATATGTTGAACAGATTGCCTCGGATGGAGGGTGTGGTAGCTATGTAGAGATTAAACGATTAGCTCAGGACTGGGAGGTATAGAGAGCTGCATCATACCAGTCGAAAGACTGAAGACTCAAACAACAACAAGGATATTACCAAAGTATTTACGTCCTCGGCGCAACAGCCCTGGGTGAGCCTTGGCCTCCTTCACAACACACGTCCAAACATCTCTCTTCTTCATCTTCTCCCAGCATCCTTTAATCTTAATATTCACTTGTCCGAGGCATGTATTGTGTTGGTTCCGTAACAATGCTTTTTTTTTCAGGGTAGAGTTGTTAGCCCTACGGCCAACCCCCAATCTGGAGGACCAGGGAACCTTGGTTGGTTGGTTCTTAAGTTTCGGGGCTGCGACAACGCCGTCATGTAGCCCCGTGTACTTTGGGTGCGTGTAGATTCTGTCTGATAACCGGTGTTAATTGTGATGACTGTATTAGTGTGTGTTATCTGTTTTCTAATTTAAGTACTGCAACATAAAATTTTTCAAATAGTTCCTACTTTTGCCACCTAGCGCCAGCGTCAACGAATACTAGGCCAAGTTCAGAACTTAGCTACTAGACGCCACCGCAGTCGGCTCTTGGCAACGAACGTAGAAACCTAAGAGCGTTGTTTACATTCTTATCCTATCCAATTTAGCTTCAAACAGGTGCAATTAGTGGAAGGTTCTTTAACATGCCATAAATCTATGACATGGGACCGCCGGCTTTACTTCCCCTCGGAAGGAAGGTATACTGAGGGATTTTTAACGCTCTTAAAAAATCCGACGGCTTCGGCTGGGTTTGAACCCGCTATCATGGTCATAGAAGCTCAGCATGCTACCGACTACTCCACCGAAGTCGCCCCAGGGAACCTTCTGCCATGGTTACCATACCTTAGTGGCGTAGTCCCTAGCATGCTGAGCTTCTATGCCCAAGAGCGCGGGTTCAAACCCGGCCGTAGTCGTCGGATTTTTTAAGAGCGTTAAAATCGTTCAGTATGCCTTCCTTCGGAGGGGAGTAAAGCTGGCGGTCCCATGTCATAGATTTATGGCATGCAAAAGAACATTCCACTAATTAAACTTGTGTGAAATTAAAGTGTAAGTTTTTATTTCGTTGAAACGCTCTATCAAAGTTCCAGCGTTCACCACTAGGAGTCAGCGACATCTAGTAGTGAAAGTTGGAAATTGAACGGAACTTGTAGCTCACCCCAAGGGTGTCCGCATTGAAGCAGGTACAGCCTCTGGCGAGCCAAACATGCCCTCGGACACTCCCGGAACTAAAAGACATACGATAAATATTAATAATACCATACCTTAGCTGAGATAGTCTCGTTTTAAGGCGCCAGGCGCACGTCCTCATCCGTTCCCATATGGGTTGGATTTGATGGTTTCATAAGTAGGCTAGCCTACCTACTAGAGCATCTCTTAGCACTTAATAGAGGCACCTACTCAGCATTAGTGTTTCCACTGAGACTGATTAACCATCAATCAATCCTCTCCATTTTTCCCGGGCTTGGGACCGGCATCGATTTGAGCTGGATTGCTCTCCCGATGGCTGGTTTATAATTAAACACCACTCCTGGAAAAATGCATGTGTCAGTTATGATGACTGTTATAATGGGGCATTCTTGTGTATCATCCATTTTGACTCCAACTGTTATATATTGGCCTATCATCAGACCAATCTGCATACAAATGTCAATCAGTGCACGTGAAATCCAACAAGATGTTCAGTAAAGAACATATAGCCTACTTTCTCCTAAATGCATGGGAAGGCCTATTGTGATAACTCTTTGTCCTTTTCAAGAAGTATAATTGAATGTTGGTTGTAGTAGCTTGTTGAAATACAACGTGTTATACGGATATTAAACATGAATATGAGGTGCCCTTGGCTAGTGCTAGCTCTGTACAAAATTTCATTCAATTCGGTTTCACCGTGTTAGAATTGATATGGTGAATCGATTTGCACACATATATGGCCGCTATCTGCAAACTATTGGGCTGATGACCTTGTAGTTCAGTCAAAAGATGCTTCCCACAAAATGGTATGTCGTTGCAGCATTTGGTAGAGACCAGACAATTAGGTTGGTCGTAATTTGATTTAAGCTTTCAACATTGGGGTAGCCGCCATTCCGTTCCGTCAAGATGGCAGCGATATAAAACATGACACTGAGGTGCCCTTTGCTAGTGCTACCTCTGTACCTAATTTCGTTCAATTCGGTTTCACCGTGTTTGAATAGGTAGGGGGAATCTTTTGCACAGATACATGGCCGCCTTCCGCAAATTATTGGGCTCATGACATTGTAGTTTGGTCGAAAGCTTCTTCATCCATAAATGTATAATGTTGCAAAATTTGGTAGAGATCAGATGATTAGGTTGGTTATAATTTGATTTAAGCTTTTAACATTTGGGTGGCCGTCATTACGTTTTCGTCAAGATGGCGGCGATATAAGACATGACACTGAGATACCCTTTGCTTGTGCCACCTGTGTACCAAATTTAGTTCAATTCGATTTCACCGTATTTGAATTGATAGGGGGAATCGATTTGCACACATACACGGCCGCCATATACAAACTATTGGGCTGATGACCTTGTAGTTTAGTCAATAGGCGCTCGCCATATGCATATATGTTGTTGCAGAATTTGGTAGAGATCGGATGATTAGGTTAGTCGTAATTTGATTTAAGCTTTGAACATTTGGGTGGCCCCCATTACGTTTCCGTCATGATGGTGGCGATATAAAACGTGACACTGAGGTGCCCTTTCTTGTGCTACCTCTGTAGCAAATTTCGTTCAATTCGGTTTCACCGTGTTCGAATTGATAGGGGGAGACAGACATTCAGAGTACACACACTCACACACTCACACAAACAGACTCACTCAGAGACAGACATACAATTTTTCGCCCTGTAGTGATCTCATAAGTCTACTTTTATTTTTTGCAAAAATCGAAAGTAGGCTAAAAATCGCCCTATTATAATATTGATCATAACTAATACATGTAATTTTATCCAGGAATGTTATTTAATTATTATTCATATTTAAAGTATAGGCCTAAACACTGTATCCCGCTCAGCCACTGGGCAAATTTGTGCTGACCGACTGAAGAGTTACAACTGACAGTTTGTGTAAGAACACTGAAAGAATGTCTTCAAAACATTACATAATTTGATTAACCTGAAACTGATGATGTTCTCTTGCCGACCGAAACATATTATCCTTGAAATCCACCTCCTCATTTGTACTGTCCTCAATATTAAATATCCCCCAGGGCTCACGACTAATGGAACATGGGTTGGCGACCACGGTGCCTTAGCTGAAGTCGGCATTACTTCCACATACTTGTGTCGAGCTCCTCTCTGCCATCTTTCCTATCGACCTCCCTTGGTCAACTCTTGTTCTCTTCCGATCCCTACGGTATTAGGGTACCCGAGGCCTAGGGTATCTTTCACTTTCTCGCCTTAATAGACCCTCATTCTTCGAGGGATCAGACCTCTTCAGTTCTCTTCATATCTCCTGCCTTCTTCTCAAGGCCCTTAAGGAGGCAGGGTGTATGTAGCCCCACCACTTCTGGTGCACCTTCGATATTGCTACACCCTCAAGGGCTCACGGCTGGTGGGTTCGAGAGTAGGCGAACTGGAGGAATTCCTGGGTCCGGTTATTCTCCTTTGGACTCTCTCCTCTTTCACTTTCATATTTGCCTTTCATTGCTCTGGTGCTTGCCACGGTGGGTGAGTGGTTATAGTGTCGGACTACCAACCCCAAGATTGCAGGTTCGCCCCTGGCCATGGTAAGTGATTTTGAAGGCGACAAAAATCACGATACTCATGTCATACGTTGTTGGCATGTTAAAGAACCCATTTGAATTCAGTAGGCCGTGTTCAATGGCAAAATTAATCTCGGGATTTTCCGCCAACACAAAGTTCCTCCATTCTCTACTTGAAAGCGCTGTAGTGTCAAGGAGTTTAGATAGCTAACCTCCTTGACTTTCATAGCGTTCAAAGGAACGACGAAATTCGACATGCAATCTACCCTCTGGGTGTCAATTAACAAAGCTTGCACCAGGCACCCGAGGCCATACGATATTATTATTATTATTATTATTATTATTATTATTATTATTGCTCTGGTTGCTTCCAAGTCCCTCAATCCTCATTCTTCGAGGGTTGAGGGCATTTCTTTTCCTCCTGTCCTTCATTTGCCTTATTGTCCTTTTGTTTTCCGTTTCTTCTTCTAGTTTGTAAGTGTGTAGTTAGTTATAGTTTACAATCTCATGTTTCACTAACACCCAAACCATTAGGGGCCGATAACCTAGATATTAGCTCCCTTAAAACAGCAATTATCATCATCATCAATAATAATAAAACCACATGTAATTATTGCATACAGGGTCATATACTTCCCGTATATTACCATTGCGCATAAATACTTGTTGAGCGACTGAAAATGTATCAGTAATTGATGATAAATACAAGAAAAGTGACAGTCAGTCTGAAAGACTACACTTTGTATCATTTTAAATGCTACAAATGCTGAAAAATGTAAGAAAGGCTGGAGGCTTCTCGCTTCTCTCGAAGCCAAAGACTCTTGACATGTTAGGAAATTATATGCATAATACTTATCTTGCTTTATAATATACTTTACCTTGTTCCAAATTACTCGCGAACGACAAGTGCAAACCAAGGGCAAAGCAAGATCAAGCGGGCGGAGGGAGATGGCTGGATGACGTGCCCCTTCCATCCAGTCTAAAAACACTTATAGTGGGCGATGTATTGAAGATAGAGATATGCTCTCGCGGACTTTTTTGTAGAACATTTCATGCTGACCAATTCTTACGCTCATAGTATATTGATATTTTTAACGGTTTGCCCAGCGTAAGCTTAAGAAGCGCACGGCCGCCAAGTTTTTTTTCGACTTTTTCACTGAAATCGTTACTGCTTGCCTTCCTTTGATCATACATAAATGATTTTCTACAGAATCTTTCCTGGAGTTATCCTTTACAGATTGGTGAAAACCGCTTCAAAATCCATCCAGTGGTACTCGAGATTACCCGAGACATCCAAGAATCGGGGATAGAGATTGCCAGGGTACACATGCACCAAGCGGTACTACGTCACACACTCAGTGCATCTGGGTACATTTCGTCCCGTCACCGTAACGTAACGCCAGACCCCAGCGTAGCGACGAAGTCGACAAGATCATTTAAAATGATAAAATACTGCAATGCTTGTATTGGGAAAGTGATGCTAGTAATCAACCATAACAAAAATAAATAAAAAATGGAGGTGCACACGTTCACACCAGTATGTTTTTCACTGTCAACTGAGTAGGTGTGAATGTAAGGCGGTAAATAAAATTGGAAAAAAAGACTGAGACTGTTGTGTCTCGGAGCGGGCGGGCGGGCCCGAGCCCTATTGACTTGCATGAACCCTCTACAGCTGCCCTTGCTTGAGCTAGCCTTCTCCTTTATACTATTGCCTTCCTCTCTCATTGAAAGTTTAACTTCATAACTTGCAATAAAGTAGTTTCAAAAAGAAAAATTCCGCGCAGCTTCGACGTCAGAAAGCGGAAGTTCATTTAAAATTATGTTATTACGTGCTCTCTCTCTTTTGTTGCTCAAGATCTCAGACGTTGGCGTGAAAGGGATTTCAAAGATTGAGACCAGAATTTATCTAAAGTACAATTCTAGAATTCACTTTAGCGATAGCTATAAGACTCCATATTTATTAAGGATACTTGGGCATTTGGCGAGGCAAGACGATTGAAAACGTGAGCCGGACAAAGCAAGGATATTACGTATATCTCACGTTATGTTTTTTAAAAGAGTATCGACATATTGGAGAAATTCAGAGAGCAGTCGAAGTAATATTCCGGTTATTTCCGTACCTCTCTACTCAATAAGATGAAATAGTATCCTATACGATGTCAATGTAATACCTCGCATCTACAAAACTCTCACATTGTAGGAAAAGCTGGAAACTATTTTATTGCTTATTGTTGGGTGAGAGTATTATGAAATATTTAAGAAATGAAAGGAAAATCCACAGCCTGCTTCCAGTCTCCGACCGGGTCAGGAATGGAATGAATGAAGCCCCTATCTAGCGGCGAGGATATGAACTGTGCCGGCTGCCGAGGCCTGACGCACTCCTCTGGGGCAATGATTAAATGAATGACAGATGAAATGAAATGATAGTGGAGAGTGTTGCTGGAATGAAATTTTGACAGGGAAAACCGGAGTACCCGGAGAAAAACCTGTCTGCCTCCGTTCTGTCCAGCACAGATCTCACATGGAGTGACCGGGATTTGAACCACGGACTCAGCGGTGAGAGGCCGGCATGCTGCCGCCTAAGCCACGGAGGCTTATTTAAGAAATATTTTTGGAAAATAAATTATTAATTGTAGCTTGTGTATCAAGGTTTCTTCTTCTTTCCTCCGGTTCGGGCATCCTTGGATCGCGTAATATAACCCATTGCATTCACTGTCTGTTATTACCTTTAATCTTTCTTGCCTTCCAGTAGTGTATCAAGGTTTATTAATAATTGTATAAGAAATTTTTAGCCTACTATTCACATTTTGCAAAAATGAGGAAAAAGTAGACTTATGAAATCGATCCGGGAAAATTTGTGTCTGTCTGTCTGTCTGGCTGTGTGTGTGTGTCCCCCCCACCCCCTATCTACTCCTAAACGGCTACAGCAATCAAAACCAAATTTAGTATGAGTAAAGATGTGCACCGGAATAGCTCACGTCCATATTTGAAAATGATGTCAGTGCTACCAACTGCTGAAAAAACTCACTAGAAATTTGAGCTCCATGTTGGATATCTTGCAAGGTATGCATGGGAGCTATTCTAAATTTGGCACACATGTAGATAATACTATTTCAATTTAATTTCCAGGTGGCCAATCATGACAGTGTGGCCAAAATAATTTTAAGCCTTCTGATAGGTCCAATGTTTAAATGCATATAACTTCTACACTATCAATTGGATTTCAACCAAATTTTGTGTGTAATATCTGTACATAAACAGATATGACTGAGCGTATTCTTAAGAGCCACCAGGGCTTCCAACTGTTAATAATTGCTCTCTCTATTTTTCTATCCAAATACCAATATATCAGAAAGTATGCAAGCCAACAGCTTTAAACTATGCACACGTATATTCTGACATTTTAGATTAATTTGGAGTAACTTATATACGTCAGTTCTACCAACATGATTATAAACCTGCTGATAGTACCAATTTTTAAATACATGTAACTTCTATACTATCAGTTGGATTTCAACCAAATTTCGTATGTGCTATGTGTACCATAACAGATATGACTATACGTATTGTTAAGAGCAATCAAGGCTGCCAATTGTTAATAAATGCTGTGTATATTTTTTTTACCGTATTATCAATATACCAGAAAGTATGCAAGCCAACACCTCTATACTTTGCACACGTATAGCACCTGACATTCTAGATTAATTTTGAGTAATTAATACAAGGCAGTGCTGCCAACATGATTCTATGCCTGCTGATATGTCCAATTTTAAAATACATGTAACTTCTATACTAACAAATGGATTTCATCCAAAATTGGCACAACAAGATATAATATTTCAGATTATTTCTGACCAGCACACGCATGGTATTGTTGGCAACATGCTTTTACGCGTGCTGATAGATCCAGTGTCTAACTGCATGTAACGTCCATTGGACTTCAACCAAATTTTGTATTCTGTACCTTAAGAGATGGAACTAAGAATATATTCAGTCACCAGGGCTGCCAACTGTAGTGCTCTATTAGGCTACACTATACCAGGTATATTTTGAACTAATTAGATATTTCGATATTACCAACTTAATTTCGTCATTATTCTAGATAGGTGCATATACTATAGAATAATCATTGACATGAAAAGTAGGCTGTATAGTTCTTCACGGAACTTCTTGTTACTTATAATGTCGTAGCAAGTTAAGAGAAATCATCATTTCATGAAAGTCCTAGGCACTTATGAAAAGTCGGCATATGATGTAAAAAGGGATAGTTGCACTATTGGACGCGTTTCTTCACGAAGTAATGGATCTATTTTGGCAGATCGTGTATGAAATGATTTAACATTAATAGCCGAGCCACTTTTATGCATCAGGTGTTTGTTGATTCGACTCTTCATAAAATAACTGACGCAATAGAGTCGTAAATTAATGTTTTGCCGTCATACAAAAACAATTCCAAGAAATGAATTAATGCTTCTTTATTATGGTTTAAAATGAATTTATAACAAAGTAGCAATAATAGAGAAACATAAACAAAGAGCCTCCGCAAAGTCGAAACTTTACGGAGCGTAGTGTGTTGGTGGTGAGTGCCGTACATATAATTTCAATACTTAATTTAATGTACGATAATTGTTATTCTTGTAACAACATAACACGAATGTACTGCCAACTCAACACGTCCCGCAAGGCGAGATACGCGCTGCGGAGAGACTTTGTGGACACACTGTATATTAAAATGGGAAGGCTGAACAAGTAAAATTACAGTAGTCGTTAATAAATAAAACATACTCCTGGAGACATGTGAAATGCAAAATCGTAAAACAGCATAATAGTAGAGACCGTCGATTTTGAAGGGATACCACAGGTCTCACTGTTATAATTGGAACTGTCTTAAGTATAGAGTCCACTAACTTAACAAATTGGAGACATACAGTACATATCAGAAATTAAATGATTTCTTTCTCGTTTACGGTCGAATCGTATATTTCTTTCTTCATCTACCCAAATGTTTGCACTTCATCGGTGGTTTGTGAGACGTAAAAGATGATATATTTACATTGCACAGATCTCTTTGGTAAGTGGTGGACCAGTCCCTTTAATAACGATTAGGTCAGACCTTGTGTGAGGGACCCGTGGGACCTAGTTTACTCTCACACACATTCCTAATTGTTTGAATGGTGTACAACACGACGATGAAGTGCTATAGATCTAAACTGAATATCATATTCTCAGCTAAAGAATTCAGAAACCCCTATTGATGTTAAATTGGCAGGTGAAAAGCTAAAGAAAGTAGGAGACTTCAGCTACTTAGGAAGAAAATTATCCAGTAATGGATGAAGCAAACAAGACATAATAAGTAGTTTGGTTCAGGCAAGGAAAGCATTTCTACACATAAGAAACCAGTTGTCATCAAATATAAATTTATGTATTACAAGCTGTACCCAGCATGTGTTGCAATGCCAATTAAGGAAAAAAATGGCGTTGTAATGTTATAAATAATATTATAATTTTTTCCTTTAACTGCCTATAAGGTATTGTAAAATTGATTTAATAAATTAGAAACATTCGCGGGAGCGTGCACAACAACTCATCAAAGTGTCATTGCAATCGGATGAATGGGGCTTAGTTTAAACGACTCGCACGCCATCTCTCATTTGTTGAACCTGCTCATCCACTAACTATTGTAAAATGGATTTGCTAAGTGTGTGTGTGAGGAGTGTACACAACAACTCATCAAAGTGTCATTGCAATCGGATGAATGGTATATGAACGCATACGTGGCTTTATTGAAACGATTCGCGGCCGTCACCCATTTGTTGAAGCTATTCGTGCGCTATCTACTATAAATATGCATTTACTAAGTCAGAAACTTTCCCTGGAGTGTACACAACAACTCAACCAAGTTTCATCGCAATCGGATGAATGGTATATGAATACAGATGGAACTTCATTGAAATTATTTGCACGCCGTCACCCATTTGTTGAAACTAAACGTGCTCTACCTCACTCAATCGCAATCTGGTGAATGGTACAGTATATGAACGCCTAAAAGGCACACAGAAGACATACAATCACATAACATTCATTTTTACAGAGGGAGGTAAAGTAATTTTCGAAAGCCTTTTGTATGGAGCGTGGCGCTCTATGTAACTGAAATGTGGACTTTTGGTGCAGCATAAATGAGAAGAATTGAAGCGTGTGAAATGTGGTGTTACAGGTTAATGATTAAGATCAGATGGGTAGATAGAGTAACATATGAAGAGGTATTAGGACGAGTGGGAGAGGAGAGATGTTTTTGGCGACTGCTAAAGAAGAGAAGATATAGGTTGGTGGGACACATGCTAAGACACCCAGGAATAGCAAACTTTAGTTATGGAAGGAAGGGTCGAGAACAAGATCTGTAGAGGTAGACCAAGGTTTGAATATGCTAAACAGATTGCCTCAGATGAAGGGTGTGGTAGCTATGTAGAGACGAAACGATTAGCTCAGGACAGGTAGGCATGGAGTGCTGTATCAAACCAGTCAACAACTGGCTACGTTGCTCATTGGTAACGTCTCACCTGCTGATCCCAATATAGCGGGATCAATTCCTGTCGGAATCAGTTGGCATATGACGGTGCAAAAAAGCGAGGGAGACGCGTCGGTAGCTTAACTGGCACGTTAAAGATCCCCTTCGGGACAAACTTCCAGCACCCCGGCGTTTCTAAAAGCCGCAGTAGTTAAAATATACGTAAAACCAATAACATTATTATTATTATTATTATTAATATTATTATAATCAATAATCCTGTTAAATGACTGAGGACTGAAACAACAACCCTAAATGTTAACATAAATACCAGTAAGAAATTCAGTTTATCAATTGAGTAGGAAATAGACGTAGGGTTCTATAAATACAGTAAACCAGGTGAATCAGCTTCCCCTAATAATACTGTATTATGCAGCACAACTAACGTGTGGTGTCAGGAAGGTCGATGTGTGTCTGCTTATATCCCGAATGGCAGGCCGTTCAAAAACCACGAGTTTGAGTATGCGTACACGCGAGTACTCAGCAGTGCTGCTCGGAGCACGGTTGGAGAGGGACTGTGGGTCATAGCCAATACGTCACTGGCCGAAGGTCATAACACAAGTCCATGGGCTTCCTGCCAGTGTTGATGTATCCACCGCGCAGTGATGGCAGCCCCCACAGCAGAGCTGTATTGCATGTTGCAGGTTTACTCACGAAAGGCGGCGAGTACTCGTCTGCTCCCTAGCGAGCAGCTTGGCTGGAACAGCCTGCAGTATGGTACTAATGCTCTGCAAGCATATCCTACAAACGATACTGAACACTATTATGTTTTCCTCGTATTAGTCTGTAGTCACATGGAGGGAAAATTATTAGGGTTCAGTATCGTTTGCAAGATATACTTGCAATGCATAAGTACCATACGGGAAGCAAGCAGAGAAATATCGACCTTCGCGACAACACGCGTTAGTTGGACTGGAGTAGACGATTACAGTATTAGGGGAAGCTGGTTCACCTGTTATAGTGGAATATTATTGGAATATAGGAAATATAAGGTGCGTTCAAAAAGTAACGAGCCGCAGGCTGGAATGCGCAAACCGGTGACGACATCGGCTAATCGTGGCGTGTGTAACGAGGTGTGGTTCCGACCAGAGCGTGGAAGGTCACAGCCCGCCGCAAGGGGGCACGCGTCCACGTCACGTGACGATAAAAGCGAGCAGCAGCATGCATCAATCGACCAACGCTGCAAACAGTGACATGGAGGCGTCCAACGAAGAGAAAAGAGGTGTTGTTCGGTTTCTGACAGCGGAAGGAGTAGGGGGAACGCACATTCATCGCCGAATGTCACAAGTGTATGGCGAACACTGCATGCCCCTTGCAAGGGTCAAGGCGTGACACAAGCGCTTCAGGGAAGGACGGATGTGGTTAGCCGACGATGCCCGGTCTGGGGCACGCCCCTGCATTACCGATGACAACGTCCAGCTGGTTGATGCACTCATTACTGTGCCCTTTTAACAAGAAATATGCAAATCACAGTATGCCAGCAATGCTCAAATCGGGATTTTCGGGGTTATGGTATGTTCCCCCAATCTGTGACTTACACATTTTGGATTAAATAGAGGATACACTTCCAAAAAATAAAACAAAATCAACTCCTATTATAAAACATTTAATTTACCAAATCTATGGCGCTACAAACAAAATAAACAAATAAACTACTGACCAATCCTTCTAACTTGTTCAGAGTGAACAAGGAATACATAAAAATCAAACAAATATTATATTAAAATACATGGTTTCCTTCAAACCAACAAACTTACAATTCTTCTCACTTCCATAAAGTATCCCTTTTAAAGTTCAATACAATCACGAGCTCCACTGGCTCGATACTTTCCAATATGAACGGTGTCATTCTTTTACACACCTCAATATCTATTTTATGAGTTTCTTATAAACAATATATAATCATATTTAAAGTACATGTTACTCCTTTACTTAAATTTTTGGGCATTCCACAAGGTTCTCACGTTACCACCCCTCTCAAGTTAACAAATTCACTACAGTGATTGGGAAAAAACTTGTGTACTCCAGAGTTACAGAAGACTACTTGAACAAAGTCTAAAATTAAGATCACTCCCGAAATCTAATTGTCCTCATTGAACTCGTGAAATCCTACATCAATACAAAATTACATTAGGGATTTTTATTTATTTGATATAAAAGACCATTATCACATAAGAAAGCTACGATCTGAACTGGCAAGCGGTACTTTCATCTACAAGAACCTCGGTTCGAATCCCGGGTCATTAACAAATTCTAAACACTCACGGTGTATTATTACTTCTCACAGACGGTCCTCTCCGACCTACCACACTTACAATGACGAGGGGTCGGACCGTAACCACTCGGCGCGATTTATTGCCTAGAGGGGAGGCCTCAAGCCTTGCCCACACGGGACAGCTACATTCATGCTTTTAAAACAGTTATTTCTTCTTCACAGTTCTCTGAACAGACCTGGCGTTTCTTTCATTTATTTTAACAACATTATTTAGGTTCATAGACCACTTTCGTAACCTTGGCATTTATTAATAATGAAGTGTCATCATTGATGGGTAAGAATAATTCAATACAACAACAATATTTAGGGCTTCACACAAACGAACCTTGGTTCGATTCTTCCACTGCCTCGGGAACTACATCCCATACTGGAGGACTTTAATTCGCGGCTTAGGGCGACCTCGGTCTAACCTGCGCTCATCAATACAATAAATTCGTACCCTTTATACAACGCCTCGTGATCTACATCACTAATGGAGGAATTATCATAGCTCAATCACCGCAATCAACTGTCCCTCATAATTAATTTACCAAGTGCATTTAGATTCAACGCCTTCCTAGCGTGACAATTTACTTTAATGCGCTACATGGCGCTATACATTACTTTAAGGCCAAGCGTCTTCCAAAGAACTGATAAATTCAACATCAACAATTGATCTATACCTCAATTTTTATATTAATCCTCTCCCGTGACAATAATCGCTATACTTTAAGAACATGTATTCATACCATGTCTTTATACTTTTACTAGAGCTCAAACGCTATTACTTTCATATAATTCAACTTAATCTTCATTTACCTAGTTTTTATTATTATTATTATTATTACGCTTGCTTTTATAACATTTATCAAATACGCTGATATTTTATTTCATACATTTCCTCTAAAGGATTTATTCATATCAAATAATTATTTTATAATTTCTCAATTTTTATTTGTTCAGACCGCGCTCCTATTCTGTTATTTGTTATTCAAAAACATCCCTATTTCTCAAACTCAGGTGGATTGTGCACAAACACTTCCAAACACAAAACATAATGAAAATGGTTACTCACATGTTCAGATCGGTCCATGACCGTACTTTCCAACGATGTTTCATTTCGCCCACAATTTGTGATTACACCATCTTGCACAAATTCTTTTCATACACTGACATATCTTGAAACCCATATAACTCATATACATTAAACACTGGTAACATTTTAAAATACACCTGTGTATTCTTCTATGATACACAATAAAATCACTGAAAACATTACTCTTTAACACAAATTTTATATATTTACACTACACAGATTCTAATCACTAAGGCTTTTATTAGGCCTTTCACACGTGATTTCTTGACTCCCCGTCTCCAAGGGTGAAATTAGTAAATGTCGGCTTCCTATCTGACCAGAATGTGAAAGTCTCGAACAATCTACCTCCTCCCTGGAATAGTACACCTTCAATTCCGGTTTCCTGACGATCAGCTATTATTATTAATAACTCGAAACTGCTCCTTTCTAGACCCTATTGGTTGGTCTAGCGAAAGTCTGTCTTGTTCACGGTCCCCCAGATAATCTATCGGTGACCTACTATTTCTAGCATCTAATACTCCTCGTAACTTAGTGCTATTTATAGTTCGTTTGTTTTCTTGAAACAATGTCTAGAATTTACTTCTCCTTTTTGATTATTCTGTTCTCGAATTCCTATCTTTTCAGAATACTATGCGAACCTTATTCTGTCTGACCCTGATCGGGTTCTTTAAAGTTGATAGAATGTTTATCTCGCTGTTATGGTACTTTAAAACGTTACGATACTTTCGGTCGTTTAATTTAACTATATTTTGAAGACCTATCGCCTGTTCTCTAAGTTCGCAGCCTGCTTTGACTGTGATTACTGAACTTTTCACTGTAAGATTGATACTGGCGGAACTAGATCCTGTATTTAGGATTTTCCTAATTCTCCACACGGCGATACTATAATAATACTTATCGGCCACTCCTTACGGGTGCACGTTGGTTGTCGATACAGCGACGCCCTCGGGCTGTCGGATACTGTCTATACGATGTGATACAGCGTCTCCCCTCAAGGAATGCTTGTAGACTGCATGATTGGCTTGGTTCTGCCAGGACTTTTATACTCTTTGGCTACAAAAAGATAAGATCCACGCCTTTTCCAGAACCAACTTATGAAATAATGGTCGCACACATATAAAAATTCTATCTCTGGAAAGCTTGTTTTCTAAACGTAAAATGACCTCTTTGCACATGAAATCGATCGTGCAGTTCTGAGATATTAAATAAAATTTGGTCCTGAGCTGTGTGGGTGTTACAGTTGATTTTTAATTCCCCCCTGCTCGGGTCTCGGGGAACCCCAATGACGTATGGCCACGTCTGCACTTCTTTCCTGGGCATTTACAATAACATCTTTCTCCACACAAAAATCTCTAATCCGAAATGATTCACAACGATGTATTTCTTTAGTTAATATTATTCTTGCAAATGGGTTAAATCTAATTATTCTTCTTCTGGCACAGCTGCGCGGTTGCCATTTTACTGCAATCGTAAGGTTAATTTCCGAAACAAGCTCTTCGTCTCTCCGACGGAAAATTCCACTCGTTCTAATTATAGCCATGATATGCTCCGATCGGTGCGTCATGCGTGATCTCATTTCCTGGCCACCTGGCTCCAGTCTCATACACAACGTTATGCTTACTCTCTTGTATAAAATCATTCTATGTTCCTCTGAAGACTGTATATTTCCTTCCTTCCTTTCACCAAAAATACATGGATTCGACCCCTTAAACCAATGGTACATGGGTTCATCTCTCCCCTCCTTAGGTAAATAAATTTTCGAAAAAAAATTTAGAAAATTTATTTCAACTATTCATAAACTCTAATTCTTCTTTAATGTCGAAGCCATCCTAACATTTCTCAGTACCTTCTGATCTTTATTCCTTTAAAATCCCACGATAATTAGGGTTTTCCACCTTTTAAGTCATATCCGGTAATAGTGTAGGTTGGGTACGCCCTATCCCTACCCTTTCTTTCTTTCTTATTTTCCTGGATTAAAGTCTCCAGAACATAATTCTTCGTTACGGGTGTGGTCTATCCCTACCCGTTTCTTTATTTCATCATTCTCTCTTCTTAGATTGAAATTTTCTTTTTCAACAAAATCAATTATTTCTCTTATCTCACAATACAGTTTCTCTAATTCGCATTCGCAATCGAATGGTTGAGCTCTGTTTCCTTGTTCTAACTTACTATTGTTTCTATCAAAAGTGAATTCATCATCTCTAAATTGTTCCATAACCCGGGCTTGTTCATTTGCTTCATCGAAGTCTTCGGGAGGGTAATATACTTTTAAATTCGCTGAGTTCATGGTCACTTCGTGATTCGTTTCACAGTGTCAAATTCTATAGGCATTATTTCTTAAATCTCTTATTATTTGATACGGTCCGTGGTACATTTTCTGGAACTTCTTGTACACGCGGTTCCCTGGATCCGAAATGGCTGGTCTTTTCACTAACACCATTTCTCCTGCTAATAGTGGTCGATGATACCTTTTATGGCTGTTTCTTCTTTGCCTTCTATCAGCTTGAGCTTTTAGATGCTCAAAGGCTCTTCTAATACGTACATCTCTTCCAGGCTGAGCGTCTGCTGGCCTAGGAATTACCAGACTCCAAGGTCTCTCTGGTTGCTCATTCCTATGTAACGTTATGGGTATATCTCCCGTAGATTCATGGAATGTGTTGTTTATACAAAATTCGATAATATCCAGGATATCTATCCATTTCCAATTTTCTTCGGCACAGTATATCCTACAATAATTGGCCGTTTCCCTCATAACTCTTTCCACAGGATTTGCCTCAGGATGGCGAATGCTAGACAATATTTGACGTATTCCAAGTCTCTCTAATTCCTGTCTAAATTCTACACTTGTAAAACATCTACCGTGATCCGACAACAAATTCTCGGGTTTTCCCAGAATAGGTATCACTTTTTCTTTGAGTCGTTTTAACACCTGTTTGGTACTAGTCTTCTGTATGGGAGCAAGGACAACCATTTTTGTGAAAACATCCATAGCCACCACCATTATGTGTCGATTTCCTCGCCTAGCCTTTGGCAAATGTCCGAAATTGTCAATAGAAATGATTTGACCTGGCCTCTGGCTTTTGTCTCATCAAAAACGCATTTGGTTTAATCCTTTGACATAGATCACATGTCTTGAGCGTATCCCTTACAGTCTCTCTCAGTCTCGGCCATACAAATGCTTCTTTCAGCATCGAGACTGTTTTGTCGACTCCCATATGTCCGAACGATCTATGGACTAACCATACCATTTTCCTCAGCAAAATCGCAGGTACTACGATCCTTAATCGCGTATGGTCAGAGTCCACAAACTTATACAACAATCCATTAAAGAACGAGTAATCCTGAGCTATCTTATTCGCTTCAGTATACGCCGGTGTTCCCCTTATCAAACTCCCTTCCAAGAAAGATATGAGCATGTTCGTCCATGGATCCTCACGTTGTCGTTGACCAATGCTTCTTAATTCATTCAGAGTACGCTGATCCCT
Source organism: Meconema thalassinum (assembly GCA_946902985.2). Taxonomy (NCBI): domain Eukaryota; kingdom Metazoa; phylum Arthropoda; class Insecta; order Orthoptera; family Tettigoniidae; genus Meconema; species Meconema thalassinum. Next base: position 2,091,652,223 of record OX336388.2, on the reverse strand, counting down.
GTCTTCCAAATCAATAGCCATTACTTCCTCTTCTGTGGACTCTGGCTGTCTACTTAAATAATCTGGAACTACATTTTCTTTCCCTGGGCAGTACTCTATATTTACATCGAACTGCTGTATGTATAAAGCCCAACGCATCAACCTTTGACTGGATAAATCCGTCTTCATCAAAAAGGTTAAGGCTTTATGATCAGTCCTTAATGTGACTGGAAACCCATATACAATCTTTCGCCAACATTGCAGCGCGTGCAATATCGCTAACAGCTCGATCTCGCTGATTGTATAATTTTTCTCGTGTGGTTTCAGTCTCCGACTTGTGAAAGCTAGATAATTTTTCTTCTCAGGGTTATCTGGGTTTTCCTGATATAGCATTGCCCCTATTCCAATCTGGGATGCATCTGTTTGTATCACAAATCTCTGATTAAAATCAGGATATCCTAGCTTCACATAATTTAAGAGCATTTTCTTGGCCTCTATAAATGCTTTTTCTGTTTCCTCCGCCCATTTCCACTTGCCCCCCTTCTTCAGAAGGTCCTGTAGTGGTGCAACAGTTCTGGTGTATGACGGACAATGTCCTGAGAAAAATCCTATCAATCCCAAAAACTGGCGAATGTTTTTCACCTTCAAAGGCCTGGGAAAATCTCTTATCGATTCTAATTTGCATGGATTTGGTTTAACACCATCCTTATCTATCACATGCCCCAAAAACGTAACTTGTCTCTGACAAAAATTTGATTTCTTCAAATTAATCTTAAAGTTAGCCCTTCTTAAATCTTCCAATAATTTCTTTAACTTTTCCAAATGTTCCTCAATGTTTTCCGAGGTAAGCAATATGTCATCCACATAACGGATAGTGCAATCTTTCACTTCCTCTGACAGGTTTCGATCAAGCGCTCTTATTAAGGCAGATCCCGCGGTCTTCAAACCAAACGGACATCTCCTGAAACAGTATGTTTGTTGGTCAAAATGAAATCCAGTTAAAAGACTGGTTTCCTCTTCCAGTTCGAGATGATGATACGAAGAAGTCATGCCAATATTTGTGAAAATCTTCTTGCCTTTATATTTCCTCAGTATTTCTTTTATGGGTGGTGCCGAATCATTTTCTGGTATGATTTTCGCGTTCAAATTCCTGGCATCCAAACACACCCTTACTGAGCCATCCGGTTTACTCACAATTACTAATGGACTAACATATGGTGTTGCCATCTTTTCTATAACACCTGCATCACTCATTTCCTGCAGTGTTTTTATTCGTTTGTGGGTAATGTTTTTCTGCAACCGGGTATGGTTTTTGTCTGAACGGTGCCCAATCATTTACTTGAAAAGCGTATTTAAAATTTTCAATCTTTCCTGGCTTGGAATCAAATACGTCCCTGTAATTTAATAGTAATTCCTTTAATTGTTCCCTGTTTTCGAGGTCAACTTTAGCTTCCTCTATTTTTCCTGACAGGTTGGTTTCGAACTCAGTTTCCAAACTATCTTCAAGTTCTATGTTTAGGACTTCAAATATCTTTTTTATGTCCTTACAACCTTCCTCGTTCACTTCATCCACATGCCATACCTGTTCTCCTATTTTCGCAGCCTGTTCCTGTAGGTTAATGTTTTGTTCATCCACATCCTCTCTTTGAATCCTAATGCAATTTTGCGCTAGGTCTATAATGACCTTGTTCTCACGGATAAAATCAATACCTAATATGACATTATATGGCAATTGATTTACCAGCAAAAAGCATTGCGACATTTCAGCGTTACCCATGATCAAATCAATGTATACCTGAAATTTACATGTTAAAGATTTTTCAGGAATCATTCCCTTAATCTTCACACTTGATGTGGGAATTTTCAATACGCGGCCTCTTGTTTCCAATTCATTTAGGAGGGTTTGCGTAATTAAACTTATGGTTGATCCAGTATCAATTAATGCCCTGACCATTAATCCTTCTATCCTTAGCATGATGATAGGTAGTTCTCTTCTAATAGGTGGGATTCCTTCCACATCCTCTTTAATTAGCTCATCTGATCTTGCTATCCAATTCACAATCTCTACCTCCTCCCAGCTCCTGGTATGTTTCCACTTTTGATGATTTAATTTTGAAGTTTTTTTATCCTGTGGGCTCCCTTTTCCCTCATTCTTCAATTGAGCTTGTGGCTCCAAGCTTTGAGCTCCTTCTAGTCGGTCGGGTGATTTCCGGTTCTTTATTGCCTCACTCCAACGGACTCTTTGCGTTTCAGGTTCGTCTGTTCGTTCATTCATGTAACGAAGACTTTCCTGATATCTTTCTTCTATTTCGGCCCGATATTCATCATTTCTATCTTCCGGCCTCACATTCCTTCTGGGATAATTTTCCCATCTCTTTCTGTTATCCTGCCTCTGATTATTATTGTTATAGGGTCGGTTCTCTTGTTGCCTATAACCTGTATTTCTAGGATTCTTTCCTCGATATCCTCCACTATAGTATGGCTCTATTCCCCTAGGCTCTTGATGTCCATATTCTCGACCCAGTCCCTGAGTGTCAGTACTAGTAGACTGATTTCGGGTCGATGGTTTCTCTCTGTTTTCTTGACTGCTGGCCATATGTACCTGTTCAGTCTGTCTTGGATGCCTGGGAGTAACGTGTGAAGTCGTCATATCTAATTGACATAAGACGCTCTCCACTTCCACAGCACTTCTGGCTTTTGATGAGATTAACAACCTCTGGATCTCATATGGAAGTTGTCTTGCAATGGCGGCACACAGGTCGTTCTCAGCAGGAGCAATGTCAAGTTCCCGGAATTTACACAGCTGAGCGGTGAAAAATTCTGAATATTTAGTTGGGGCATTTGTGCTATACTTCCTAGAGTACAGATCTAGCCTCAGATTCTCTTGAACATCTGCTGCCCAATATCTTTTCAGAAAAGCTTCTCTAAAACCTTCCACCGTGTCAAATGTATACCTGAAACTCCTGAACCAGGTGAGACAATCACCTGCCAACAGCTTCTCAATTGCTCTCAGTCTCGGATCCTGAGGAACATTCATTTCATTCAAGTACTCAGCGACCTCCTTCAACCAGTATTTAGGAGTAATTGACATATTATTACCCGTAAACTTTACCGGTCTGTCTTCATTTGACTTGATGATATTTATTATTTGGCCATTTATTTGGTTCATATAAGGGGTTAACATCGCCATCGGATATCCTGGGTTCTTATAAGGGCTCTCCCCTCCTAAGTCCCTATCTTGATTTGTGCCTCGTTCATGGGGATCTACCCATCCTGTCTTTTGGAACTCATCCTGACTTTCAAATTCTAATTTCCTTTCCCTTCGGGCACTTTCCTTATTAGCCATGAGTTGAATTTCCATTTGACTGTTCTTGTGTTCAGTCCTTTCCAACCGGAATCCTAATTCATTCTGAATTCTTTCTTGATTCTTTTTACTGGTTTCCACTGCTTGTTCGAGTTGGAATTTATCTTCCCTGAAACTATCCCTCATTTCATCTAAGTGTTTTTCGACCTCTTTCTTGAAGACCCACGACCTGTTCTTCTATGATTTCTGGCTTAACGTCACCTTTGGAATCCAAGTCTTCTCGTATCTCCTTTATCTTTTTCTCCATCTCCTTTTGTCCTTTGACCATATCTCCCTTAATTCCTTCAAGCTTTTCCTCAGTTTTCCCTTGATTCTTATATAATCTCGTCAATTCATCTTGGACTTGGTTTACTTAAATATTGGTTTTTCCTACTTGTACCTTTAATGTTTCCATGGTTTCCTGAACCTCATTGATAACCTTGCTTATTTCATCTATTTTCTGGGTATTTTCCTTACTTTTTTATCTCGTTGTTTTCTTTCTCTTTGGAGATGCTCTTCGTATGTACCTAATTTTTTATTTATTCCCTCCTCGTGCTTCTTTAAATTCTCATCTACCTGCCCGGTAAAATAATCAATTTGATCGTTCATGCCCTGTACATCTTTGTGATTCTGACTTTCCATCTCATTAACTTTGGCCTGAATTTTATCGACTTTTCCCTCGAGTTTTCCTACTTGGTCTTCCACCCCTTTAAATTTGTCTCTTAATTCCTTAAAACTTTCCTTTATCTCTCCCCGGGATCTTTCACAAATCTTGCTGTTAGATTCTATCTGAGTTTCTAACTTTGCCTGCACCTCTTGGATCTGGGTTACAAGTTTCTTTTCACAATTATCACCCTTTTATTCCATATTAATTAATTTAGTTTCCATGGAACACAACTTTCCATTCAAAATTCCAAAATTTTCTTGGCATTCCCTTTTTGACTCATCTAACTTAATCTCCAACCCCGCGTCAAAACCTTGAAATTTGGTATTCATTTTCCTTTCTATTTCAGCCTTCAGTGCCTCATTGTTTGCTTTACTGTCGGCTTTCAGATCCTTTTTCACGGCTATGAACAGTTTTTCAATATTATCTCCATTTTCTATTTTCATTTAATCTATCTCAGCCTTCAGTTCATTGTTCATTCTTATACAATCGGCCTCGATAGTTTCTAATATAGTCCCCATGTTATCACTATTAGTTTTTAGTGATTCTAAACTTTGATTTATGGATCCTAACTTTTTGTTATTTTCATCCTGTTGGAGGCCCAATGTATTGTCTATCGTTTCAAATGTATTGTTTATAGCCTCCAACTTTTCTTTACTATTGGCTTTTAAAGCGTCCAAAAGTCCCTGCCTCTTTTCCCTATTCTCTGCTTGCATATTCGCCTTCAAGACGTCCGCAAGCCTCTGCATTTCCTCACTCAATGCCATCTTATTAGAATACAGTGGGCTATCATGCCACATCGCTGGTACATGCTTGAGAGATGGTACCACGAAACATTGTGTCCCAATTTTCAACATTTTTACCTTGGTACGGGTGTTTACTAAAACGTACCCTTTTGATATACTCATTCAATGTCAAAACCTTTATGGAAGTATTTAAAGATTCAAAAATTCGAAAAACCATTTTTTTTTTTAAATTTTGATTTTTCAAGAAAATTCGGGTTTTCCCTAGATAAACTCATCCCTGCGTACTGGGCGCCAAAAATGGTAATAAAGGGGGGTGGGGGTTAATCGCGGGCTGCTCGGTGTGAGTTTCCAGGGACCCATGCGGTCAGTTAACATTATATGTTGTAGCTATTCCTATCATTATTTTCACTTTTACATGATATGACCGTCTTAAGTGTTCCTCTAATTATTAATCCAAGCACAGTACTTCTATGCCCCCCTGTGCCCTTTTAACTAGAAATATGCAAATCACAGTATGCCAGCAATGCTCAAATCGGGATTTTCGGGGTTATGGTATGTTCTCCCACTCTGTGACTTACACATTTTGTATTAAATAGAGGATACACTTCCAAAAAATAAAACAAAATCAACTCCTATTATAAAACATTTAATTTACCAAATCTATGGCGCTACAAACAAAATAAACAAATAAACTACTGACCAATCCTTCTAACTTGTTCAGAGTGAACAAGGAATACATAAAAATCAAACAAATATTATATTAAAATACATGGTTTCCTTCAAACCAACAAACTTATAATTCTTCTCACTTCCATAAAGTATCCCTTTTAAAGTTCAATACAATCACGAGCTCCACTGGCTCGATACTTTCCAATATGAACGGTGTCATTCTTTTACACACCTCAATATCTATTTTATGAGTTTCTTATAAACAATATATAATCGTATTTAAAGTACATGTTACTCCTTTACTTAAATTTTTGGGCATTCCACAATGTTCTCACGTTACCACCCCTCTCAAGTTAACAAATTCACTACAGTGATTGGGAAAATACTTGTGTACTCCAGAGTTACAGAAGACTACTTGAACAAAGTCTAAAATTAAGATCACTCCCGAAATCTAATTGTCCTCATTGAACTCGTGAAATCCTACATCAATACAACATTACATTAGGGATTTTTATTTATTTGTCTTAGAAGACCATTATCACATAAGCAAGCTACGATCTTAACTGGCAAGCGGTACTTTCATCTACAAGAACCTCGGTTCGAATCCCGGTTCATTAACAAATTCTAAACACTCACGGTGTATTATTACTTCTCACAGACGGTCCTCTCCGACCTACCGCACTTACAATGACGAGGGGTCGGACCGTAACCACTCAGCGCGATTTATTGCCTAGAGGGGAGACCTCAAGCCTTGCCCACACGGGACAGCTACATTCATGCTTTTAAAACAGCTATTTCTTCTTCACAGTTCTCTGAACAGACCTGGCGTTTCTTTCATTTATTTTAACAACATTATTTAGGTTCATAGACCACTTTCGTAACCTTGGCATTTATTAATAATGAAGTGTCTTCATTGATGGGTAAGAATAATTCAATACAACAACAATATTTAGGGCTTCATACAAACGAACCTTGGTTCGATTCTTCCACTGCCTCGGGAACTACATCCCATACTGGAGGACTTTAATTCGCGGCTTAGGGCGACCTCGGTCTAACCTGCGCTCATCAATACAATAAATTCGTACCTTTTATACAACGCCTCGTGATCTACATCACTAATGGAGGAATTATCATAGCTCAATCACCGCAATCAACTGTCCCTCATAATTAATTTACCAAGTGCATTTAGATTCAACGCCTTCCTAGCGTGACAATTTACTTTAATGCGCTACATGGCGCTATACATTACTTTAAGGCCAAGCGTCTTCCAAAGAACTGATAAATTCAACATCAACAATTGATCTATACCTCAATTTTTATATTAATCCTCTCCCGTGACAATAATCGCTATACTTTAAGAACATGTATTCATACCATGTCTTTATACTTTTACTAGAGCTCAAACGCTATTACTTTCATATAATTCAACTTAATCTTCATTTACCTAGTTTTTATTATTATTATTATTATTACGCTTGCTTTTATAACATTTATCAAATACGCTGATATTTTATTTCATACATTTCCTCTAAAGGATTTATTCATATCAAATAATTATTTTATAATTTCTCAATTTTTATTTGTTCAGACCGCGCTCCTATTCTGTTATTTGTTATTCAAAAACATCCCTATTTCTCAAACTCAGGTGGATTGTACACAAACACTTCCCAACACAAAACATAATGAAAATGGTTACTCACATGTTCAGATCGGTCCATGACCGTACTTTCCAACGATGTTTCATTTCGCCCACAATTTGTGATTACACCATCTTGCACAAATTCATTTCATACACTGACATATCTTGACACCCATATAACTCATATACATTAAACACTGGTAACATTTTAAAATACACTTGTGTATTCTTCTGTGATGCACAATAAAATCACTGAAAACATTACTCTTTAAACAAATTTTATATATTTACACTACACAGATTCTAATCACTAAGGCTTTTATTAGGCCTTTCACACGTGATTTCTTAACTCCCCGTCTCCAAAGGTGAAACTAGTAAATGTCGGCTTCCTATCTGACCAGAATGTGAAAGTCTCGAACAATCTACCTCCTCCCTGGAATAGTACTCCTTCAATTCCGGTTTTCTGACGATCAGCTATTATTATTATTAACTCGAAACGGCTTCTTTTTAGACCCTATTGGTTGGTCTAGCGAAAGTCTGTCTTGTTCACGGTCCCCCAGATAATCTATCGGTGACCTATTATTTTTAGCATCTAATACTCCTCGTAACTTAGTGCTTTTTATAGTTCGTTTGTTTTCTTGAAACAATGTCTAGAATTTACTTCTCCTTTTTATTATTCTGTTTTCGAATTCCTATCTTTTCAGAATACTATGCGAACCTTATTCTGTCTGACCCTGATCGGGTTCTTTAAAGTTGATAGAATGTTTATCTCGCTGTTATGGTACTTCAAAACGTTACGATACTTTCGGTCGTTTAATTTAACTATATTTTGAAGACCTATCGCCTATTCTCTAAGTTCGCAGCCTGCTTTGACTGTGATTACTGAACTTTTCACTGTAAGATTGATTGATACTGGCGGAACTAGATCCTGTATTTAGGATTTTCCTAATTCTCCACACGGCGATACTATAATAATACTTATCGGCCACTCCTTACGGGTGCACGTTGGTTGTCGATACAGCGACGCCCTCGGGCTGTCGGATACTGTCTATACGATGTGATACAGCGTCTCCCCTCAAGGAATGCTTGTAGACTGCATGATTGACTTGGTTCTGCCAGGACTTTTATACTCTTTGGCTACAAAAAGATAAGATCCACGCCTTTTCCAGAACCAACTTTTGAAATAATGGTCGCACACATATAAAAATTATATCTGTGTAAAGCTTGTTTTCTAAACGTAAAATGACCTCCATGCACATGAAAATCGATCGTGCAGTTCTGAGATATTAAATAAAATTTGGTCCTGAGCTGTGTGGGTGTTACAGTTGATTTTTAATTCCCCCCTGCTCGGGTCTCGGGGAACCCCAATGACGTATGGCCACGTCTGCACTTCTTTCCTGGGCATTTATAATACAATCTTTCTCCACACAAAAATCTCTAATCCGAAATGATTCACAATGATGTATTTCTTTAGTTAATATTATTCTTGCAAATGGGTTAAATCTAATTATTCTTCTTCTGGCACAGCTGCGTGGTTGCTATTTTACTGCAATCGTAAGGTTAATTTCCGAAACAAGCTCTTCGTCTCTCCGACGGAAAATTCCACTCGTTCTAATTATAGCCATGATATGCTCCGAGCGGTGCGTCATGCGTGATCTCATTTCCTGGCCACCTGGCTCCAGTCTCTTACACAACGTTATGCTTACTCTCTTGTATAAAATCTTTCTATGTTCCTCTGAAGACTGTATATTTCCTTCCTTCCTTTCACCAAAAATACATGGATTCGACCCCTTGAACCAATGGTACATGGGTTCATTACCCAGGACCGCCGAGTGACAGTGAACATTATAGCCACCGTGGTCGGATTGAGCGTCGGAAGTGTGCTCACCATCATGATGGAACGACTGCACTTGCGCAAAGTGTGTGCCCAATGGGTGCCCCACAATCTTCAACCACACCAGGAAGCATGTCGAAAGGCCCACTGTCTTGGTCATCTGCAGCGCTATGCGAGGGAAGGGAATGCGTTCCTGGCTCGAGTAGTGGCTGGAGATGAGTCATGGTGTCATCACTTCTAACCAGAATCCAAACGACAAACGCTCTGGTCGGAACCACACCTCGTTACACACGCTACGATTAGACGATGTCGTCACCGGTTTGCACATTCCAGCCTCCGGCTCGTTACTTTTTGAACGCACCTTATACGAAAATATTCTGTACCAAAGGATGAAACGATTATTCTATATCAGATGAAGCGCTGAGTATTTATTATTTCGTTAACACCAGTAAGGGTAGATCTAGGGAAGTTGATGTGCAACAGGTCGCATGTGATGCTTGCATAGCATAGGTAAATACATTTTTATTCAGGAAAATCGAAACATTTTGATCATTACTGTGATTAAGGGGAACTTTCCTGTCCAACGTGAGTGGACTATGAATGTCTCTCCATCAGTTTTGATTAACAGACGATCACTGAATACATTCTGGAGGCTTTTGAAAACTCGGGCTTCCGTGTTGGAACTTGATCAACGATGAGGTCAGTCAAACAGCTTCACGATGGGGTTGTTGAATCACATGTACCCCTGAATAAGATTTAATAGATTAAAGGCTATCCTTACATTTAACTTCCTGTACCTCCAATAATGAGTCCAGTATGAACTTGATCGTAAATCTGGCATGTTTTATTGTATGTGCCTGTTCACCACCACTATGCCCCTTTTTGGTTACAACAAAAGGTTCTTTGACGTTGGAATAATGATGACCAAGAGACAAGTTCGGCAGGCAAGTTGTGCGTTTATCCGTAGTCGTTCTAGCATTTCAATTCAACGTGAACAAATTCTCATTTACTAAATATGATCATTTATTCTGAAACACCTGCTTTCTGTTGTTGTCCTGTATTGCAATACATAATGACGGTAATATTCTTCCTTGCGGTGATTGGGATATTCCAGCAGAGCTGTCTGAAATGTCACCAGGCTAGTAATGGTTGACACTGCTTGCATGAGCAGAACCAATGCTCTAAAATTCTTCCTTGGTTCCCTAAATCGCCAAACCTGAACCCAATTTAGCATTTGTGGAATCACAGCGATTGTCGAGCTTGTTGTATGGATACTCCAAACTGTACCCTCAAACATGTGAGATTTACCTCGGTCAACAAGGCTCCATATATTGTGACAACCTACCAGCAAGTTGTTGAGTCAGTAAATCTGTCTAATTTCTATCCATAGTGCACACGTCAGTTTCTCTGGATATATAGCTCCTAATTGTGTCTCAGTTGTGAATTTTATTGGCACGTAGACTCAGAAGAGGCCTGGTGGTTGGTTTTTGAGTTGACGCCCGTGGGCGACCTACACGCCATGATGAAGACGAAATGAATGATGAAAACATCACAAAGACGTCTCCGATCGAGGGGAATGAAACTTACGAAGTTTAACGACAACAAACTGGGATGTGCGTTATATCATCAAATCACAGTCTATGGATAAGTCTCTATGTTTTATTCGAATGCATGCCAATACGACTCAAGTAACTGTATGACATTTTAATAATTATATTGCTTTTATAGGCGTACTCTATGTGTTATACTAAAACAAAAGATGGTAAACTGTTGGCAATGATTTGCGTTTATGTTTTACGCAATTATCTTCAGACTCAATCTATTTCCGATATATTTTCAGAATTAATTCATGTTTGTCCAGAGCACGCACTATATTGCAATATTAATCCACACGTTTCAGGGAAGTATGCAGGTTTCGTGCCAAACTGTAGTGTAGTCTATAGGTAAGACTATAAGCCAAGGCGTTCTTCCCAATCCTTACCTGAATTGCTATTTTACGCATTACTACAGACACCACCACAACAAATGGTTACGAGACTATTTATTTTTTGTTTATTTATTTATTTATTTATTTATTTATTTATTTATTTACCTTTACTTTTATCGTTTTGGCCACTAGGGACCGTGAGATCTGAACTGTTTTTTTTTCTTGTTAGCCCACCACGCCTTCATCCTTTCGGAATGGGATTTCTTCCATTCATCCGAGTGGACATATTTCTTGCTGGGTTTTACTTCCCCTTGATGAACCTGACGGAGTTTTTGTTTCAATGGGGTTCTGAGGAAGATATTTGATTCAGAAATGTCAAACTTTAACAAGTCCTTATCCATTAACACCAGCCAAAGAGGCATCACCTTTAAACCTCGGAAGTATGATAATAGAGGGTTGGAGAATCTACTGACTGGCATTCTGAGGAGGTGGGTATAGAATGTTATTATCCATTTCCGGATTACACTTGAGATCTTTTCAGTGTGGGAGTATATTTCTGAATTACTCCAGAGCTTGTAACCTCCATCTTTGAACTTAGGACCAAGACTTATCCTAATGATCTTTGTTTCCTTAACTTGTTTATATCTTCTTTGTTCGACTTTGGCCTACTTTGGACCACGGGAAACAATTGACTTGCTGATTAGTCCTTTTTTCTGCTCCCAGAAACTCTTCATCCTTTCACTGTGGATTCTCCTTCTTTCTTCCGAACAGATGTTCTTGGCTCTTCTCCTTTGCTTTTCCTGGAACCCCTTGAATGCATCAATCCTACCTCGAAACACCTCTCTTTTCCAGATCTCATTTGGATTGACCCCAACTTCCTCCATATCCTTTCTTAATTCATCTACCAATTTTGTAGTAGCTTTTATCTTGGTGATGCAATTAAAGATCTTCTTCGTTAGTCGACTATCGCTCCTTCTCGTAAGGTGTCAATAGAATTTCAATCTTCTCTTCCGTATGGTATCTGTGATTTTTTTCTGCTTGTCCGTAAAGATTTTTGTTTCGCCTCTTCCGCCATGTACTTTCATTTCTATTTTCGGGTCCTAAGATCTTCCTCAAGATTTTTCTTTCTTTCTTCTCCAGTTCCTCTAATTCACCTTCCTTGTTCAGTATATACATTCTGAACTAAACAATCCCTCAGGCATGACAACCGTGGTATAGTGTTTTATCTTCGCTCCGTAAGATGTTGTTCTTTTGTTGTACCTATTCTGTACTAATTTATAACCTAATTCCATGTTTCTGATCCTCCCTTTGTTTGCTGCATTATCCAGTCCATTAGGCTGGATCCATTCACCAAGATATTTAAACTTATCCGACCTCTTGATCTTCCGATATTTTGTTTCTAAGTGCTTTTCGTTATCATGTTTGTATTCCATGTATTCTGTTTTTCGTACGAGATCCTGAGTCCCGTTTTACCTGCAATTTCGTATAATTTTTCAAGCATTATTTTAATTTCTTCTTTATTTTCAGCTAGCAATGCCTTGTCATCCACAAACGCTAAGAAATCAACCTTCACACCTTGCTTCTTTGTACCTAAACATATTCCTTCTATCCCTTCTTCTCTCATGGCATTCCTCCATGTTATCTATATTTTTTTCAGGACAACGTTCAACAGAATCGGTGAAAGCCCATCTCCTTGTCTGACTCCTGTCCGAATTTTAAAGGGCTCCGAGATTTCCCCCTGTAATTTAATTTTGGAATCAGTTTCTGTTAATGTTTTAATTATAATCGCCCTTGTTTTGCTATCAATTCCAAATTCTTCCAAAACATTGAATAGGGTTTTCCGGTCTATGGAGTCGTAGGCTTTTTTAAAATCAACAAACGCAACTACCGCGTTTCTACTTCGTAAAGCTCTTACTCTCAAGATGCTTTTTAAACTAAAGATCTGCTCCACACAAGATCTGCCCTTTCTAAAACCTCCTTGATATTCGCCTATTTGATGGTCTACCTGAACTTCAGCTGTGTAATAGCGCCTTAGATAGTACTTTGTACGATATCCCCAGCAAGGAAATTTCTCTGTATTTGTTTGGATCGGTTCGGTCACCTTTGTTATGGAGTGGATGTATTAGGGCACTTTTCCAGTTCTCCACAGCCGTATCTCCTCCAATTTTCCACATTTCAGCTACTATGCCATCTTCCCCTGGTGCTTTATTGTTTTTGAGATCCTTGATGATGTTTTTGATTTCTAAGAGGCACGGTGGGTTGGACGGTGGATTTATGCTCATTGGCTGCTCGAAATCCAGCCTTTCTCTTGGCTCCTCACAGTTTAGAAGTGTTTCAAAATAATTAGCCAAAAAGGAACAATTCTCCTTGTTACTCACGGACAATGTACCGTCCTTTCTTTTAAAGCAAAGACTTGGAGGATGGTATTGTTGTAATTCATCCCTTAATGTCTTATAAAATTCCCGGGTATTATTTTTCTTAAAATCTTCTTCTATATTTTCCAACCGGCTTCTGTCATACAGTCTCTTTTCTCCTCTGATGATCATGACAGTATCTTTCCTTTGTTGCTTGAAGACATTCCAATGTTGTTCTGTGCTGTTGGAGTGCCATCTCTTCCACGCCTTTAGTCTCATATCTAGAGCATCATCGCACCTTTTTGTTCCACCATTTGTGTTTCCTTTTTCGTTTCCGTTGCCCTAAGTTTTCAGCCGCTCTTGTTAACGATTCTTTCATTTCTTTCCAATTGTTTATCTGTAACTTGGAAAGTTTTTCTTGATACATATTTTTGTTTTGCTGGAGAATTTCTGTGTCAATCCTAGTTTTCCTTTGACATATGCGTCGTTGTCTATTCGGTTGAAATTTTACTTTGATTTCCGACAAGAAATGGTCTGTGTCAATGTTACAACTTTTTCGTACTTTGACATTCAGAATCTCGCGACTGTTTCCAGTTGTAATTGCAACGTGATCAATTTGAAATTCGCCAAAAAAAGGATTTGGGGAGATCCACGTCTTCTTTTTCTTAAGGAGAGCTTTGAAATATGTAGACATAAGTTTGAGACTGAATTGGTTACAAAAAACCTTTCTCATTTTTATTTGTTCTTTTATGGGCTGGGTAATTTCCAACAATCTTGTTGTATTTCTTTTCTTTTCCTATCTGGGCGTTGAAATCGTCCATCAAGATTTTCGCATTCTCATAGGGGTTTTTAGAAGTTTCATTTTCAAGTGTTTCCCAGAAGTTGTAATGGATTCTTAATGCCCCATGTTGGTAGCGATAAATGTAACAGTTTCGCTAGCCCACACTGTTGGGAGAAAATGTAATTGTTTACCTTTGCCTAAGCTATGTTGTTTTAATGGGCGCCAAGACCTCAATGCAATGCTGAAATCTAAATTTTTATTTAACAACGTCTAGCTCTGGTAGAACACCGTCAAGAATCTATTCACTCAGATCGTGGTATGATTTGATCATTAACCCAACAAACAATTGTATCAGGAGAAGGAATTGGTCTATATCTATTGCTACCTACTGAAAGCAAAGATTGCATTGTAAAAGAAATGAATTTATTATATAAAACAAGTATAGCAAAATTAATAATAATAATAAGTACAAAATTTAAATTGGAGCGTTGTGATTTGAATATTACCGATAGAAAATTACGTGAAAACGGAGTCTGATAAATTGATTTTACTCTTATTTCCAAGCTATGAAGTTACTGAATTATGAAATATAAAACAAAGAAAAATGAGAGATTGCGTATTTCTGCGTCATTAGCGCTTACCACTGGAAATGCCCGAAGCATTTCCCTCGTACTTGATGATGCTGTGAGCTTCCCACAGTCTCCTGGACGTCGCCATCTTCGTCGATGTATGATGAGATTCTGGTAGATTAGATAATTCTATGGTCCGTACCTCGGACCCAAACACTCGTACAACCGCACTGGTTAAGTTTTGCAAAAGTTAGTCTTCAACTCCACTGAACATCGGAGCGACACGCACTTGCAACCGTTCTCGGCAAGTTCTACACAGATAGTCCTCGTTTCACGGCGCGTCGAACGATATATCCACACGTTGGCTCCCCCACCATGGTACCGTCTTCCAGCATACGTTGTCTCCCCTGATTGGCTGAGCACGCCGCGATCTTCCCCTCCGCCTCATTACACACGGCGCGCGAAAGGGAGAAGTCGATTTCCGTCCCAACAATTCGCCTTTTCTAGACCTTGCGACCCAAGCTTGCGTCATACTTCTCGACAGGAATCAGCTTGTATTTGAAATCCCAGTGAGTCACGTCTCTCGTTATACCCTAACTGACGAAAACTCCGTAAAATTCCGTAATCACATAATTTTCTATGATATTGTCGTTCGTAATAATTTGCTTGATAGCGTTTTCTAAGACATAGAAAACCTATCTGAATGCTAATAATTTTTATAAAATGCTCCGAAAATATCTAAATAATAATTATAATAAATTAATAATAATAATAAATTAACATGAAAAATTATCTTGGCTGAACAATTTGCCGCGTAAATAAATATAGAATGGCTTCCTACTGACTTATGCCAGTTGCATAAAACCCCTCGAAAAACACGTTACAAAGTCTTCGACTTTCTCCTTGTTCCTTTTGTTGTCTTGGTTTATAGGAGCATGTGCACTAATGACCGTGTATAATTTGTTTCAAGATTTGAAGGATAATGATATTATCTCTGACTGTGAACTAAGTTTACTATCGAAATCACTATAGTTCTGTTGACCACGAAAACTGTTCCTAATATTGGCAGTCACCCTTTTGAAATGGTATGACCTGGTTTGCCTTTATATATTCTAAAACCCGCCAACTCTATCGTATTTTTATCCAGATATCTTGTTTCTCGTACTGCTAGAATGAGTATGTTTCTTTTCTTCAACTTCCCAACTTGACGTAGAGTATTGATGTTTAATGTTCCCAGCAGATGTTTTCGCTTAGGTCTTATCTTCTGTAAGGAGGTTCCATGAAACTCCGACCATTCCTTACATGACGTTTGAGGCTCTCCAGAATCCAAAGGCCTAGTTACACCACTATTCGTGGTAAAGGATTTCCGTTCCGGCTGCCCCCTGGAGTAGTTTCATTCGAAGACGGTTTCATCATGTCAACTGCTGAAGTCATTGGTAAAACAGGATATCCTGTTTTCGAGGGTAGAAATGAGGTTGTAAGCCCCAGGGCCCTTTTCTATCTGGGCAGGTCCCCAAGCCTTCGAGAATCCCTTCTCTACCCACAAGGCGGTGGTTTGCCTACTCATACGAAACCCCTGAGTAGAGGGTTGCCTCTTCCGCCATCTACACCGTACCAAAGTCCATATTCTCCGCTGTAGATATGGTACTATCAGCCGGAGCCAGCTGACCCACGGTTTTTTGGGGAGGTGTTACTCTTCTAACTCTCACCCTTGGTCCTGGCTTGTGAGAGGCAGAGCCTGGCTTCCGTACATTGGGTCCAGGTTGGCGGGTTTAACTTATTTATATATTGATATATTTATTTATTTATTTATTTATTTATAAACCCCTAAGAAGACGTGGCTAGATGACCACTGTGTCTAAAGTCCCCAAATGAAACAACAACTTTAGTTCGGAAGTTCCTGGGAGATGAGATAGGAAATTGTAATACTGACCGAGCAAAGTCTAACAGCTAATAAACAGTGAGGTTTCTCGCCTGACCATAATGACGATATGAAATAGATTGTAGTGAATATTTCAGCTAGAGTTTTGACAGGCTAACTGAGCTTTCAGTAATTCTTTGCGAGCCAATCCTCCAAAGATCAGTGTTGGAGTGCTTATTACAAACATGCAAGTATGTGATGTGTCGTAGGAACCAGTCGCATCTCCTTTAAACTCTCCACTTTCCATCAGGTGGTCGGTGCTTGCGAGTGCCCAGGCCTGCACGTTGGAATTCATTCCATTAGGATGAGAGCGACGGATCGGACTCGATAAGAAGCGGCGTCGTGGTGATACCAATTACTGCTCACGTCGCCAGCGTGGCCATGACAGCCGTTTAGCTACGCCAGCGATTGTCTCTCAAGATCTTGGTATTTATTAAAAATGTCTGCACAGCAAGGGCAGTGCAGATTTCTTCCCATGATATGAATGGAATCGTTGAGGCTTTAAGGCATTTCCAAGAGCAACTTACGAACAGTAATATTAATGCCATAGGGAATATATTATCACTGTTCAGTAAAAAAGATGATGATAATAATAATAATAATAATAATAATAATTTTGAATTTTGACAAAAGATGAAAGAAGTCACGCTGAGTAACGTTCCCCCGCACAACAGAACTTGAATTTTAGCAATGGTCATGTCAAGTTCCTGGTGTAATTTTTAGACAACTTCTCCTATAGCTCAAAGAGCTTCATCTTGACCTAATTTGTATAAATTCATTTAGAAGGCAGTGAAATGGGCTAGAACTAAGATAGTTCAGAAATATATTGGCAGTGATTTAAATTAATGTGATAATTATACTTTGATTCAATGCAATCTCCATATTGGTTTGTATTTTACCAGATAATGATCTAAGTAGGGCCTATAACGTTGTTAATAATTTATTTTGTTTTTGTTTTTTACGAGGGACTGTGGAAAATCTTCAAAAGACACTTGTGAAGGGTCCGCACTCCACAGTAGTGTGGGATTCTTACCCAGTAAAAACCACATCCTTTCTCCCACGATGCGTTCATCACCCCGGAACCGCTCTCGTATAACTTCAGGGTGATGCCGTGCTTACTTAGCCTTTCAGACTTCTTCTTTCTTCATTTCTTCGTAAGGGCGTTCGTACGCTTCGAGATCCCGCTTTTTCTGGCGAAGGACATCCTCCACATACACTGATACCTGATCCCATTATTCCAGGTTCCGTAACATCACAGAAATAATATTATCTGGTGTCTGCCACGGCCGCTTCCTACCTCATCCTTGCCCAAATTCATTCATCTTTATCCATTCTATTTCTTATCCCGACGTGCAGGTCGCCCACGGGCGTCGACTAGAAATACCAGCACTCGACCTCCCAGAAGGCCACACGACAAAAAAAAAAATCCAATGGCCGCACACGAAGAATTACATCATCGATGTCTCCACAATATATGCATGTTGCACCACTCGCTCCGCCTACTCTATGCATGAGTTTCCGGAAATATCCATATCCTGTTAGAAATTGTGTGAAGTAATGATAAAAAAGATGTTCAGTAAAGAACATATAGACTACTTTCTCCTAAATGCATGGGTATTGTTATAACTCTTTGGCCTTTTCAAGGAGTATAATTGAATGTTGGTTGTAGTAGCTTGTTCAAATACAACGTGCTATAGGGATATTAAACATGAATATGAGGTGCCCTTTGCTAGTGCTACCTCTGTAAAGAAAATCATTCAATTCGGTTTCACCGTGTTTGAATTGATCCGGGGAATGGATTTGCACACATACATGGCCGCTATTTGCAAACTATTGGGCTGATGACCTTGTAGTCAGTCATAAGATGCTTTCCACAAAAAGGCATGTTGTTGCAAAATTCGGTAGAGATCAAATTATTAGGATGGTCGAAATTTGATTTAAGCTTTTAACATTTGGGTGGCCGTCATTCCGTTTCCGTCAAGATGGCGGCGATATAAAACATGACACTGAGGTGCCTTTTGCTAGTGCTACCTCTGTACCAAATTTCGTTCAATTCGGTTTCACCGTGTTTGAATTGATAGGGGGAATCGATTTGCACACATACTTGGCCACCATCTGCAAAATATTATGCTGATGATCTAGCAGTTTGGTCAGAATATGCTTCCCACATAAAGATTTGTTGTTGCAAAATTTGGTAGAGACTAGATTATTAGGTTGGTCGTAATTATATTTTAGCCTTTAACATTTGGGTGGCCGCGTTTACGTTTCCGTCAAGATGGCGGTGATATAAAACATGACACTGAGGTGGCCTTTTCTAGTGCTACCTCTGTACCAAATTTCGTTCCATTCGGTTTCACCGTGTTCGAATTAATAGGGGGAATCGATTTTCACACAAAGATGGCCGCCACCCGCAAAATATTAGGCTAATGACCTATTAGTTTAGTCAAAGGATGCTCCCTCCATAATGGTATGTTGATGCAAAATTTGGTAGAGATCGGATGATTAGGTTAATCGCAATTTGATTTAAGCTTTGACTATTTGTGTGGCCGCCATTACGTTTCCGTCAAGATGGCGGCGATATAAAACATGACACTGAGGTGCCCTTTGCTAGTGCTACCTCTGTACCAAATTTCATTCCATTCGGTTTCACCGTGTTTGAATTAATAGGGGTAATCGATTTTGACACAAAGATGGCCGCCATCCGCAAACTATTAGGCTAATGACGTATTAGATTTGTTAAAGGATGCTCCCTTCATAAAGGTATGTTGTTGCAAAATTTGGTAGAGATCGGATGATTAGGTTAGTCGTAATTTGATTTAAGCTTTGAACATTTGGGTGGCCGCCATTACGTTTCCGTCAAGATGGCGGCGAAATAAAACATGACACTGGGGTCCCCTTTGCTAGCGCTACTTCTGTACCAAATTTCATTCCATTTGGTTTCACCGTGTTCGAATTAATAGGGGTAATCGATTTTGACACAAAGATTGCCGCCATCCGCAAACTATTAGGCTAGTGACCTATTAGATTTGTCAAAGGATGCTCCCTCCATAAAGGTATGTTGTTGCAAAATTTGGTAGAGATCGGATGATTAGGTTAGTCGTAATTTGATTTAAGCTTTGAACATTTGTGTGGCCGCCATTACGTTTTCGTCAAGACGGCGGCGATATAAAACATGACACTGAGGTGTCCTTTGCTAGTGCTACCTTTGTACCAAATTTCGTTCAATTTGCGCTCACCGTGTTCGAATTGATAGGGGGGGGGGGACAGACATTCAGAGTACACACTCACACACACACACACACACAGACTCACACACACACAGACAGACACACTTTTTTTTCGCCCTGTAGTGATCTCATAAGTCTACTTTCATTTTTTGCAAAAAATGAAAGTAGGCTAAAAAGATACGAGCCTTACAGTAGTCGCATATGATGTGTAACATCTGACATGTTATCCTACTGGTATACTACACTGCTTGGACATTCTTAAAATATTAATTTACACACCATTTGCATACTGGTACTATGATGAATGTATAGATAGAATTGGAGATATGCTACTGTCACATTTGTGGCGCAGCGGTCAAGCTGTTAGTCTCTCACCAAGGTAGACCCGGTTTGATTCCCGGTCGATACATGTGAGATTTTCGAATTGAAATGCCATGTCCTGTGGTTCGCAATGCACGTAAATGGGAGGTACCGTGGATCATGATCGTGAGATTAACGGACACGCAAAACTACAAGCTTCCTTCCTTCCTTCCTTTTACATTAATAATTCATAATAGAGCCTCCGTGGCTCAGGCGGCAGCACGTCGGCCTCTCACCGCTGAGTCCGTGGTTCCAATCCCGGTCACTCCATGTGAGATCTGTGCTGGACAGAACGGAGGCAGACAGGTTTTTCTCCGGGTACTCCGGTTTTCCCTGTCAACATTTCCTTCCAGCAACACTCTCCACTATCATTTCATTTCATCCGTCATTCATTTAATCATTGCCCCAGAGGAGTGCGTCAGGCCTCGGCAGCCGGCACAGTTCATATCCTCGCCGCTAGATAGGGGCTTCATTCATTCCATTCCTGACCCGGTCGGAGACTGGAAGCAGGCTGTGGATTTTCATTTTCAATTCATAATAACAAGGTGACACACAATGTCGACAGTACTCTCAAATACTGTGAGCACACTCCTCAGTAACTATAACATTCATTATTCTCAAGGCTCTCATACAGTTCGTCGTAAACAATCAAAACATGGCTTTCTACAATCATGAAATGACCTAGTTTCACATATGATGAAAATACAGCTTTCATTCCACTCATATAATATCATTCTGTTATGCATTTAATATTTGACTACTCACCCACAGCTTGACAATAATGCTGCTTACTTAAATGTCATTTGTCGTCTTTGTCCTACCCCATGTGATATTCAACCTTGAACGTGAAGCTTCATAAACTGCTTAATGACAAATGAAAGTCGGTGAAACATTTGCCACTCCGCTCGTCAAACCAGTGCCTGCTAAATGCACTGCCTACTGTATTACCATAACATTCTCGCGCTACAGAGCACACACTGCCTTGTTTCCAATACACACATTTTCAATTGTACATCCAGCTGGCAGTGCGTCATCACTTCCGTCCGATCCACTTCCGCCCGATTCACTTCCGTCCCATTTTCCTGGCAGTGCGTCTTCACTTCCGTCCGATCCACTTCCGCCCGATTCACTTCCGTCCCCAATTTTCAAAATCACTCCCACAAAACTATCCAGCAACCGAGCGGAAAGATGTTACACATCAATAATAATAATAATAATAATAATAAGGTTTGGGTAGCAAGACCTTGCGATTGATCAAACAGACACTGACAGACACGACATCAAAAGTGAAATTCATGGGGGAAATCTCAGAACCATTTCAGATCAATGCAGGTGTTCGCCAAGGTGACGGGCTCTCTCCGCTCCTCTTCAACCTAGTGCTGAACAAAGTTATCAGGGAATGGGAGAAGGAGCTGAGACCTCAAGGTTACTGGAGGCCAGTGCGACTAGGACGACCGAAGGACGAACTGGAGGTTGGATGTCTAGCCTTCGCGGATGATCTGGCTCTACTCTCAGATAACGAAACCACATCAATCAGACAGATAGAAGTACCCCAAGAGTGCGCCGAAAAAGTAGGACTACAGATCTCGTTCCAAAAGACAGAGTTTTTCTGTACGAAATTCGACATACAGAATTTAAACACGAAATATGGCAAGATCAATAGAGTCGCCCACTTTAAATACCTAGGTGAAGTGTTTGAACCGACGGGAAAAGAGAAAATCGCGCAGAACAGTAGGTTAATGAAAATGAAGAGAGCCTTATACAAGACACAGCGTGTCTACAACAAAAAATGTCTGTCCACATTCACTAAACTTCGTCATTACAACACGGTTATTAAACCTGAGGTGGTTTATGCTAGTGAGACGTTGACGTTACACACTAAGGGCGACTTGGAAAAAATCCTCACAGAGGAAAGAAAAATAATAAGGAAAATAATTGGACCAAAGCACACAGATGAAGGATACAGGCTTCACTCCAGAGACACCACTGAGAAGTTGTCGAACCTCGCAGCAGACATCAGAAAGAGGCGACTAAAATATTACGGCCACATCAGCAGACTCCCACAAACCAGACTCACCAACAAAATTCTTAGATACATACAGCGGCTCAAGATTACTACACCCTGGATGATGCAAGTCAAAATTGATCTAGTAAAAGCACAGGTCGACCCAGAAGACGTCATAGACAAAAGCGTATTTAGACAAAAAGTATACAAGTGGGAAGTGTTGTCAGAGAGAGCTGCACTTACATCCCAAAGACCAAAGTGGACCGAAGAAAGGAAGAGGGCCTTTAGTGCACGAATGAAAGAGTACTAGAAAGACAGGAAGAACAAAAAGTCATGATTGCTTCGCGTGGTCTAATAGGCCTGTAACGTGTAAAATAAAAAATAAAAATAAAAATAATAATAAAAAGGGTAACTAAAAGAATCTTCGACTTTTTCTGCAATAAGATAACCAAGCTGAACGGTTAACTGAAAAATAAAACTCGCTTAGCCCACTGACCTCGTACGAGGCTTAGAAATTGTAGATGGTTGAAATTATTTTAGCTGACATCCTATTTTTATCTGACCCTTTATTATATGAACTATGTGTAATTGTCAACATTTGTGGGATTCCCATGATGTGTGTTCCATATCCGGGCGAAGTCTGGTGTAAAAGCAATGTCTGATTCTTCCAAACTAGAACCGTATACTGCATTCTACATCCATTGCTCAAAAGGTCTAGTAAATTTCACTTCATACATTTTGGATGAATTATTGAATGCCAGAGACTCTCTTAAAAATGCTATAACCATTTAACGAAACCATCTGTATGACACCAGACAAGAATGGAAAGCCACCAATAGCACAAATATATTAATCATTGCTATTTTGTTTCATATGTGAACTTTTATGAGACTATTTTAACTTTTAACATACGGAAACAAAAGGATTGTGTAATACATTTTGCCCATGCTGCCCTCGAATGAACGAGGAAATTATGAAAAAAGCCTTTTCAATAATCTTTTTCTCAGAGTATACACGACTTAATCGGAAAGTTCTCTCAGTAACGCTTCTATTTGGGAGACCTTCAGGAACATTGTTATGAACCGAGGAAGAGAACGAAAGATAAGAGATATTTACGAATTCACTAGACTGTTTGCGCTGGTTAACAGCTGAGTGCGAGGCTTTCTGTAGATGTCGGAGATGCCATAAAATACTCCCTAGTCCCGCAGCACGCAATGTGCCAGCGAGCGTGAAGAGTCAGGGGACCTGGAATACGGCCCTGAGGAACCATTAACACGCGCTCTCCTGTCAGCTGACGCACCTCACTAAATCACAACCAAAACTTAGCTCGGTACGGATCCATTGGCAGAATATAATAGATAGGTCCTGAATATCAGTAACTCGTGTGAGTAGACCCTATCTCGTTTATGCCCGACTTCACAGCAAGAACTTAAGTCTAGCTTAAGCTCCAGCCTAGGCTTAAGCTCGTATTTATGGGGGGTCGAAATTAGAAATGTTGTTACGTGTTGCCCCTAGTGGCAAGTTCGTTAACTGGATTACGGTGGGTAGAAGCACAACACAATTGTTTCTTTAAAGAAACGTTTGCTTTATTGCAGTTCAGAAATATACTCCGTACAATAAGCCAATAGAAACAATAAGCTGTCTTACAGAAGCTACCTCCTTTATGGAGCTCGACTCACCCTTTCACTCGGTATTGCAGTTAATCCTCTCGCTAATGAGGCGGACCTGAATCCTGGCTGGAAATAACTGCACTCAGTCTGTCACTCACTGTTTCGCAATTCACCACAATGAACTCTGTCGCACTGGAAAACACACACTCTTCAAATACACAGTCCCTCCGTATGATTCACACTCCTTCGCTGTCAAGAGAATCAGCCTCACTAGGGTTTCGTAATTTCGCACGTCACGTCACCAACTACTGTCGCACTCGCTCAAGAACACTGTCCCTCCCTCGCTGGCCAGGCCGCTTTATATAGTGAGGCTGGTGACTCGATGGATGATTCCAGAGTTGACCAGGGTTCACACCTTCTCGAGAATTCCAACACCAGTAGGGAGACAGTCTCTTTGTACTGCCTGTCTTCTTGTTGCGCAAATCGCTGGTAACACACAGTCAGGATAGCCTGGGGCGGCCTAAGTCACGCGCGGGGCGACGAAGCTGTCTAGCATTCGTAACAATATTCTAGACGTTTTGCTAACAAGAGAAGTATCAGGTAGCACTGGACGAAACATATCTTGAAGTTTTGTGGACGTAATCGTCGTACTATAAAAGGATAACGTGTGGAAAATCAGCCGCCATATTGAACTTTAATGCTCCGAAATCATGTGGCGAATCTCTCATATAAATCAATGGGCAGTAGCGAGTTCCGTACATGTTGGAAGGGACAGCCCTGACCAGGCATTCTAGGCCTGATGCAAGCAGCCACACGCCCCAGTCAGCATATACCGCTTCGCTACTACTCCGAGTGTCACAGGGATGTCCAGATCTGCCGGCCGTCATGCCAGCGTACCAGGATGTCTGGTACAATTTCGATGTCTTGAAATTCAATCTGGTGGCTTATTTTCCGCACGTTGCCCTCTAATAGTACAACGATTGCGTCCACAAAGTTTTAAGATAGATTTCGACCCGCCTTACCTGATAATTCCCTTGTAAGTACCGTACATTCATTGTCAATAGAATAATGTGATCTACAGACGTCAACAAGTTTCATTTCAGTCATAATGCTAAGAAAGCTAAAACCATATTTTTAACGCTTAAAATCGGGTTTAGTGCGGCGAGTAATTTGCTAAACGGAACAGAAAATACCATAGTAATTGAAATTCAAACGAACTATTCAATATTATTTGATAGTCGTACGGTAACTCAATTTTGGCAGCATATTGTGCGGAAAATAGTTTGTGAATCTTTTCCATGTAATAACAAGTAGTTTCGTGAAGAACTATGACCTATTTATATATCCTACTTATGTTAATTGCCACTATCAACATACAAAATTTCAGTTTGATTGTTGTAATAGATTCGTAGATATTGAGAACCATCTAAATATTTCGGATGGTCGCCATGTTGGATTGTTAAATGTATATGCCATAGAGTCATGTACCATTAAGGGAAAATTATTGCGTAGGTTCATTATTAAACTTTCACTTCAATCGCATGATTACGACACAAGAAATAAAAACTTAATTTTAAAATTTGCACAGCCGCCATCTTGAGGCCATGTAAACAATTGAACTAAATTAGATACCATTGTATTACAATGCATATAAACATTTCTTCTACCAAGTTTCATTGCGTATGGATCATTAAATCGCGAGATAAGCCTATTTAAAACTTTCAACTTCGCTTGGTCGTCAAATTCGTTTCGTAGTTAACCGGTTTTTGAAAGTCTCATAGATGAACTTTTAATAGTGCCCTTTATCTCCGTACAAAATTTCAGGGTGATACCGCTAATAGTTTCAGAGATAGAGAATGCCGGTGAAATATTTCGCACAGCCGCCATCTTGAGGTTATGTAAACAATGGGAGTGTTCTAGGCGAACTTCATGTTGCCACCACTAGAGTGCAGCAGGCTTAGGAGGGGTCCAGGTGCATACGAATTGGCGGACATGCTTCATTCTCTCTAATGCAATCAGCTGTTCTGTCAGGCATCCAAATGAATGGAAAAAAAGGAGTGTGGGAACTGGAATTTATTTCAGTTGAAGGCGAAACTCAGAAGAAGAAATGCGAAAGTTCATGGAAAGAAGGGTGAACTTATAAAGAGGTACAGGTATTATTGTTTGGAATATCACTTCTAGGCAGTAGCCTACCAATTCTATGGATGCTTTCCTCGTCAATATCCGCTTAAAATGTCGTATTTTATCCTTTATAGGCTCGAAGATTATGATGCCACATTTAATGCCGAAAATCGGCAGGATTAGGAGGATGTTAATGAAAGTACAAACCTTCCAACTGTGACAGCCCAGTATTTTTCAAGATAATTAAAGTACTTTGAGCAACGTGATTCAGGTGTGGGTAGTACCGGTAATATATATAAAGTGACGTACTTGTGCTTGTGTTGGGCAGTGGAAGGTGAATTTGCTCTTTTAAAAGGCAGAGTTGCGTCAGAGTACAGAAAGAACCTGGTATAGGCTACCATGGTTTGGTTTGAGTCTTCAGTCTTTTGACTGGTTTGATGCAGCACTCCATGCCTCCCTGACCTGAGCTAATCGTTTCATCTCTACATAGCTACCACACCCTACATCCGAGGCAATCTGTTTAACATATTCTAACCTTGGTCTAGCCTACCCCTACAGTTCTTGTCCTCGACCCTTCCTTCCATAACTAAGCTTTCTATTCCTGGGTGACTTAGTACGTGTCCTACCAACCTATCTCTTCTCTTCATTATCAGTCGCCAGAAACATCTCTCGTCTCCCACTCGTCTTAATATCTCTTCGTTTCTAACCCTATCTACCGGTCTGATATTCATCTTTCTCTTGTAACACCACATTTCAATCGCCTCAATTCTCCTCTTTTCTGCTGCACCAATAGTCCAAGTTTCACTTTCATAGAGTGCAACGCTCCAGATAGAGGCTTTCAAAAATGACTTCCTATTACCTAAATCTATATTCGATGTCAACAGATTCCTTTTTGTAGAGATGCTTACCTTGCCTGAGTCAACCTAATTTTTATATCCTCTTTGCTTCGTCCATCTCTGGTTATTTTGCTTCCTAAGTAACAGAAGTCTCCTACCTCCTTCAGCTTTTCACCTGCCAATTTGATGCCGTCTTAAGTGCAGGATTAAAGTTTAGAATTAAATAGGAAATTCTGGAGGCGCTAATCAGGCATTTAAGGGACAATTCGTTTCTAAATACGTTACTGATGATTGAATTGGACGTCCTACCTCGCCAAGTAGAGCTTACATAATCCTTGGGTGCGAAATGGTCGAAACCAACAACACTGCTGTCAGTTGGATTCCATTTAATCAGCCAAATTTGTTTTGTCCATTGTTTTCTCAAACTGGGATCCTTTGGAAAACTATGCCCACCTCTATTTTTACCCAGTGGTACACAGCAGCACGTACTAGGCGTTATTCACTCGTGTAAATGTCAGAATCTATGAACTTAGCTTAGCATTCGCTATTAGCCATATTACGTACTGGACCCGTACTAGTCATGCTGCACTCTGGTGACAACTTTTGACAGTTACACGCCCATTGAACGAAGTAGGACGTCAGCGCATTACAATGTGTATAAACGTATACTGTACCAAGTTTCATTGCGTTTGGTTGGTTAAATCGCGAGAAACGTCTATTTAAAAGTCGCAAATTCGCTTGACCGCCATGTTGATTTTCTAGTTACCAGGTTTTCAAAAGTCACATAGGTGAATTTTAGTAGTTCCGTTTATCACCATGCAAAATTTCAGGGTGATATCGGTTATAGTTTCGGATATATTGAATGCTAGTGAATTATTTCGCACAGCCGCCATGTTGGATCGGTGAGACGTAACATAATTTGAAGGGAACGGTCGGGGTCGTCCGAAATAGTGCTTTGAACTTACCGAGTTTCATTGAAATCGCTCTAGCCGTTTAGATTTTAAGGGGTGTGTGTGTGTCGATAGGAGGGGGGGGGGGGCACACACACGAATCACACACGGACGAAAGGTGATGAAGAGAAATGATTCAGGGAAGAATTTATTTTCCTATGATCGTCAAGGTGTTAATAATATAAAAGATGATTTGTGATGAAATGTAAAGAAAGAAAGAAAGAAAGAAAGAAAGAAAGAAAGAAAGAAAGACCACCAAAAATGATTTAATATTGAAGACTAAAAAGGTTAAGTCCCTCTTTCCCTTCAAGGATGTATAGAGAACAATATCTAAATTCTTCCTTGCCGTAGAGTGTCAGGTTTTCTTTAGTTAATAAGTCTCAAAATATATTTATAATTTAATAATTATCACGTCTGTGATAATCTGTGGCAATGGGTTATAGCACGTAGTAAAATTCGCCTGCTCGTCACTAGATATTGCCTGAAGTTACTGTAAGTAGACAGAAGACATTGCGCCATTCTTTACTAGGAGGGCGGTAAAAGGAACAGACAATAATAAGGAGTTCCGTGAAGAACTAAACAGCCTATTTTCATTTTCATGTTAATTGTCTCTAACAACATACAAAATCTCAGTTTGATTGCTGTAATAGATTCGTAGTCATTGAGAACCGTCTAAATATTTCGGACGGTCGCCATGCTGGATTATATATATATGTTAGCCATTGAGTTATGTACTATTAGATGAAGATTGCGTAGGTTTATTATTCAAACTTCAAACGCGTTATTAGGACGCAAGATAATCGCACAGCCGTCATATTGAGGTTATGAAAACTATTTAAATAGGTTGGAAGTCAGTACATTAATATTTTAATAAGCATTTACCGTACCAAGTTTCACTGCGCTTGAATGATAAATCGCGAGAAACGTCTATTTAAATATTTAAATTTCACTTCGCTGCCATGTTGGATTTGTGATCACCAGGTTATTGAAAGTCCCATAGGTGAACTTAAGTTTCTAGCTTTATCCACATACAAAATTTCAGTTTGATTGCTGTCATAGATATTTTGGATGGTCGCCATGTTGGAATCTTTTATATGTAGTCCATAGAGTTATGTACAGTTAGATGACGATTAATGCGTAGGTTCATTATTCAAATGTTGACTTGGATCGCATGATTACAGCACAAGAAACAAAAACTTATTTCGATACTTTCGCACAGACACAATCTTGAGGTTATGTAAACAATTGAACTAAATTAGATGTCAGTGCATTACGATGTATTGCCAACACTCTATCCTTTCATCGCGTCCAAGGACGTCCCCATGGGCGTCTTCCATCAGGTTGTGAATGAAGGCTCGGTCTTGGATGGATTCGTCTGCTCGAAAGATGAGGCTAAACCACTGTAACCTCTTCTGTCCTAGTACTCGACCAATTTGTGGTTTTCCAAACCGCTGATACAGTTAAATAAATAATAATTAAACAAGATGTTCAGTAAAGAACATATAGCCTACTTTCTCCTAAATGCATGGGTATTGTTATAACTCTTTGTCCTTTTCTAGGAGTATAATTGAATGTTGGTTGTAGTAGCTTGTTCAAATACAACGTGCTATAGGGATATTAAACATGAATATGAGGTGCCTTTTGCTAGTGCTACCTCTGTAAAAAATGTCATTCAATTCGGTTTCACCGTGTTTGAATTGATATGGGGAATAGATTTGCACACATACATGGCCGCTATTTGCAAACTATTGGGCTGATGGCCTTGTAGTCAGTCATAAGATGCTTTCCACAAAATGGCATGTTGTTGCAAATTCTGGTAGAGATCAAATTATTAGGATGGTCGTAATTTGATTTAAGCTTTTAACATTAGGGTGGCCGTCATTCCGTTTCCGTCAAGATGGCGGCGATGTAAAACATGACACTGAGGTGCCCTTTGCTAGTGCTACCTCTGTGCCAAATTTCGTTCCATTCGGTTTCACCGTGTTTGAATTGATAGGGGGAATCGATTTGCACACTTACTTGGCCACCATCTGCCAGCTATTGGGTTGATGATCTTGCAGTTTGGTCAGAATACGCTTCCCTCACAAAGATATGTTGTTGCAAAATTTGGTAGAGACTAGATTATTAGGTTGGTCGTAATTACATTTTGATTTTAACATTTGGTTGGCCGCGATTACGTTTCCGTCAAGATGGCGGTGATATAATACATGACACTGAGGTACTCTTTCCTAGTGCTACCTCTGTACCACATTTCGTTCCATTCGGTTTCACCGTGTTCGAAGTGATAGGGGGAATCGATTTTCTCACAAAGATGGGTGCCATCCGCAAAATATTATGCTAATGACTTATTAGATCCGTCAATGGATGCTCCCTCCATAAAGGTATGTTGTTGCAAAATTTGGTAGAGATCGGATGATTAGGTTAATCGTAATTTGATTTAAGCTATGAACATTTGTGTGGCCACCATTGCGTTTCCGTCAAGATGGCGGCGATATAAAACATGACACTGAGGTGCCCTTTGCTAGTGCTACCTCTGTACCAAATTTTGTTCCATTCGGTTTCACCGTGTTTGAATTAATAGGGGAATCGATTTTGACACAAAGATGGCCGCCATCCGCAAACTATTAGGGTAATGCCCTATTAATTTGGTCAAAGGATGCTCCCTCTATAAAGGTATGTTGTTGCAAAATTTGGAGGAGGTCGGATGATTATGTTAGTCGTAATTTGATTTAAGCTTGAAACATTTGTGTGGCCGCCATTACGTTTCTGTCAAGATGGCGGTGATATAAACATGACACTGAGTTGCCCTTTGCTAGTGCTACCTCTGTACCACATTTCGTTCCATTCGGTCTCACCGTGTTTGAATTAATAGGGGAATCGATTTTGACACAAAGATGGCCGCCATCCGCAAACTATCAGGGCAATGCCCTATTAGTTTGGTCGAAGGATGCTTCCTCCATAAGGGTATGTTGTTGCAAAATTTGGTAGAGATCAGATGATTAGGTTAGTCGTAATTTGATTTAAGCTTTGAACATTTGTGTGGCCGCCAATACGTTTCCTACAAGATGGCGGCGATATAAAACATGACACTGAGGTGCCCTTTGCTAGTGCTACCTCTGTACCAAATTTTGTTCCATTCGGTTTCACCGTGTTTGAATTAATAGGGGAATCGATTTTGACACAAAGATGGCCGCCATCCGCAAACTATTAAGGTAATGCCCTATTAGTTTATTCAATGGATGCTCCCTCCATAAGGGTATGTTGTTGCAAAATTTGGAGGAGGTCGGATGATTATGTTAGTCGTAATTTGATTTAAGCTTGGAACATTTGTGTGGCCGCCATTAAGTTTCTGTCAAGATGGCGGTGATATAAAACATGACACTGAGTTGCCCTTTGCTAGTGCTACCTCTGTACCAAATTTTGTTCCATTCGGTCTCACCGTGTTTGAATTAATAGGGGAATCGATTTTGACACAAAGATGGCCGCCATCCGCAAACTATTAAGGTAATGCCCTATTAGTTTGGTCAAAGGATGCTTCCTTCATAAAGGTATGTTGTTGCAAAATTTGGCAGAGATCAGATGATTAGGTTAGTCGTAATTTGATTTAATATTCGAACATTTGTGTGGCCGCCATTACGTTTCCTACAAGATGGCGGCGATATAAATCATGACACTGAGGTGACCTTTGCTAGTGCTACCTTTTTACCAAATTTCGTTCAATTCGCGTTCACCGTGTTCGAATTGATAGAGGGGGGGGGATCAGACTTTCAGAGTACACACACTCACACACACACACACACACATACACACACACACAGGCACACTTTTTTTCGCCCTGTGTTGATCTCATAAGTCTACTTTCATTTTTTGCAAAAATCGAAAGTAGGCTAAAAACATCAATTAATTATACACGAGAGGAATTATCAAGGGCAAGAAAACACGACAACAGTGGTCACCCAAATTGTTACTGTTATTATTATCAGCCTATTCATATTCATATTATTATTATTATTACCTGATAGAGCCTAATATAGGGGTAGTGTGTAACGTCAGCTACTCCATGAACATAACATCCCCAAACCCTTCACATTTATTATCCCAATATCTCGTTAGTGATTACAATTTTCTTCCATTCTTATTATTTAAAATTCCTCTCGGCACGCCGGAAGGCGGAGGTAGATTTCACCGGACAAACTTGGAGATAGGCGAAAATAGGCAGAATATGCAGGTTTTCGTAGAAGGATCAGACCCCATTTATCGCGTGAAAGTATTTTATAATTGGAGATTAATTAACTTTGTTTTTCTTCATTTTAAACATATTTTAAACATTTTATTGTCTTATGGGGACGGTAACCTTCTTGTCATTTGGAGTCCATTTTTAGCCTATTTTCAATTTTGAACAAGTAGTTCCGTGAAGAACTATACAGCCTATTTTCATATATCCTGCTCATGTTAATTGCCTCTATCAACATACAAAATTTCAGTTTAATTGCTGTAACAGATTCGTAGATATTGAGAACCGTCTAAATATTTCAGATGGTCGCCAGGTTGGATTTTTATTTTTGTACTATTACATTAAGATTATTGTGTACGTGTGGTATTCAAACTTCAATCGCATGATTAGACAACAAGAAGTAAAAACGAGATTTTAAAATTACGCACAGCAGCCATCTTGTGATAATGCAAACCATTGAAATAAATTAGATGCCAGTGGATCAACATTTGTATAAGCATTTAACGTGCAACGTTTCACGGCACTCGGATAGTTAATTCGCGAGAAATGTCCATTTAAATATTTATACTTCGCGTCGCCGCCATGTTGGATTTGTGCTCACCAGGTTCCTGAAAGTCCTATAGGTGAACATATGTTCATAGTCTCTATGAACATAAAAAAATTCAGTTTAGTTGCTGTAAAAGATTCATAGATATTGAGAACCGTCTAAATATTTCGGGAGCTCACCATTTAGGAGTGTTATGTGTTTAGGCCATAGAGTTATGTACCTTTCAAGAACAATTATTGCCTAGGTTCATTATTCAAACTTTCACTTCGATCGCATGATTACGACACAAGAAATTAAAACTTAATTTTAAAATTTCGCACAGCCGCCATCTTGAGGCTATGTAAGCAATTGAATTAAATTAGATGGCAGTGCATTACAATCTGCAAAATCAATTACTGTACCACATTTCACTGCGCTCAGAGAGTTAAATCACGAGAAAAGTCTATTAAAATATTTTAAATTCGCTTGGTCGCCATGTTCGTTTCGTACTTTACAGGTTTATGAAATATACGTAGGTATACCTGTATCAGTACCCTCTATCACCGTACAAAATTGCAGGGTGATATCTGTAATAGTTTCGGAGATATAGAATGTCAGTGAAATATTTCGCACAGACGCCATTTTGAGGTTATGTAAACAATTGAACTAAATTAGACTCCCGTGCATTACAATGTGTATAAACATTTGCTGTACCAAGTTTCATTACATTTAGATAGTTAAATCGCGAGAAAAGTCTATTTAAATGTCTCAACTTCGCTTGGCCGCCATGTTGGTTTTGTAGTCACCAGGTTTTTGAAAGTCTCATAGGTGAACTTCTAGTAGTGCCCTTTATCACCGTACACAATTTCAGGGCGATATCGGTAATAGTTTCGGAGATATTGAATGCTATTGAAGTATTTCGCACAGCCGCCATGTTGGATTGGAGAGACGTAACAAAATTTGAAGGGCACGGTCGAGGTCGCCGGAAATAGTGCTATGAACATACCGAGTTTCAATGAAATCGCTCCAGCCGCTTCGATTTTATTAGGGGGGGGGGGGACACACACACGAATCACACACACACACACACACACGCGAAGTATAAATATTTAAATGGACGTTTCTCGCGAATTAACTATCCGAGTGCCATGAAACGTTGCACGTTAAATGCTTACACAAATGTTGATCCACTGGCATCTAATTTATTTCAATTGTTTGCATAATCACAAGATGGCTGCTGTGCGTAATTTTAAAATCTCGTTTTCACTTCTTGTGTTCTAATCATGCGATTGAAGTTTGAATACCACACGTACACAATAATCTTAATATAATAGTACAAAAATAAAAATCCAACCTGGCGACCATCTGAAATATTTAGACGGTTCTCAATATCTACGAATCTGTTACAGCAATTAAACTGAAATTTTGTATGTTGATAGAGGCAATTAACATGAGCAGGATATATGAAAAGAGGCTGTACAGTTCTTCACGGAACTACTTGTTATACTTGTGGTCACACTGTCCTTATGCAAGGTTTCGACACTGATGTGTAACTATGTAACGGTCTGTTACTTCTTCACGCAAAATTATATCTCCCGCAGAGATGTTGGTTGGTTCCTCAGTTTAGGGGCTGCGACAACGCGGTCATATAACCCCGTGTACTTTGGGTGAGTGTAGAATCTGTCTGATAAACGGTGTGAATTGTGATGGCTGTATTAGTCTGTAATTCAGGTAAGGAATGCAGACGCTAAATTTCAAGCAGTAGTTCCTAATGTTGCTACCAGATACTAACGTCAACGCCACCTAGCTGTGAACTTGGCTACTAGATGCCACCTCAATCAGCAACTCGCAACGAACGTTGGAACTTCCCCTCCAAAGGAAAGCTTACTGAGGGATTTTTAGCGCTCTTAGAAAATCCGACGACTTTGGCTGGCTTTGAACCCGCGACCTTGGCATAGAAGTTCAGCATGCTACCAGTTACGTCACCGAAGCCGCTTCACACTTAGTCAGATGGAAATCTGAATCTGATCTCGCGCAAGTGCGTTGTCATGGCTCATCCCTCATCAATTTAGTAGTGTTGCCATGTCAACCACTGATAGCTCTTGGCATTTTCTTATAATTCCGAAATCATTTTTCTCATCCCTTGGCGCAATGGTGGCTCATATCAAAAATTCTTTCAGACAAACGTTTTAGGTAATTATTAGGGGAATATTGTCCATTTTGTACGGTTTTGATATTGTGCCTATTAACAGAGATATGATTAATGTTTCCCGAAAAAAACACTTTTTCCCTCCCCTTTGGTCAATGGTTGGTGCTATCAAAAAACGTTTCAAACATAAATTTCTGAGCTTTATCCGACACATAGTATGAACTTTGAACGGATTCGATATTTCACATATTAAGAGAGGTATAGCAATATTTCATTTTTTCGAAAAAGAGTCCCCCATTTTCATCCCCTTCGACCGATTTAGCCCAGTAACGAACTCGTCCGAGATTTTATGGGTATACATATTCGGTAAAAAATGCAAAGTGATTGGTGCAAAATTACGGCAGTTATCGTGTCCACAAGAAACTGATATACATATATACATATATTACATAAATTATATATAAACTTTTGAACTGACGGTGGTTTTGGGGTCTGGGGAATGTGAAACGCGAAGATATGTCGAAATTTTCCGGAAATCGAAACATGGTACCCATTGCAATAGTTAGCTTTCTAATGAAATCTACCTAAAATACTACCGTCAACGACACCTAGCTGTGAACTTGGTTACTAGATGCCACCTCAATCAGCAACTCGCAACGAACGTTGGAACTTCCCCTCCGAAGGAAAGCAAACTCAGTTTTTTTAGCGCTCTTAGTAAATCCGACGACTTCAGCCGGGTTTGAACCCGCGACCTTGGGCATAGAAGTTTAGCATGCTACCAGTTCCGATACCGAAGTCGCTTCCCACAGCCATATGAAAACTGAATGTGATCTCGTGCAGTGGCGTAGTCATAGCAACTGCTGATGGCTCATCCCTTATCAATTAAAAGTAAAGTTGTCATGGCAACCTCTCTTGGCACTTGGCATTTTCTTATAATTTAAATCATTTTGTTCACCCCGTGGCGTAATGGTGGGTCATATCAAAAATTCTTTCAGACAAAAGTTTTAGGTAATTATTGGAGGAATATTGTCCATTTTGTGCGGTTTTGATATTGTGCCTATTAACAGAGATATGATTAATGTTTCCCGAAAAACCCACTTTTTCCCACCCCTTTGGTCAATGGTTGGTGCTATCAAAAAACTTGTTTGACATAAATTTTTGGCACTTATCCGACACATATTATGAACTTTGGAGGGATTCGATATTTCATGTATTAAGAGAGTTATAGCGATATTTCACTTTTTCGAAAAAAGCCCCCCATTTTCACCCCCTTTGACCGATTTTGCCCATTAACGAACTCGACCGAGATTTTATAGGGATACATATTATGTAAAAAATTCAAAGTGATTGGTGCAAAATTACGGCAGTTTTCGTGTCCACAAGAAACATATATATATATATATATATATATATAGATAGATAGATAGATAGATACATATATACATAAATTATATATAAACTTTTGAACTGACGGTGGTTTTGGGGTCTGGGGGATGTGAAACGCGAAGATATGTCGAAATTTTCCGGAAGTCGAAACATGGGACCCATTGCAATAGTTAGCTTTCTAATGAAATCTACCTAAAATCGCTGCTTTTTAAAACAACAGTGATCTTACTATAGATGTCTAAATTACAGGCCTTGAGCAAGCTCTCGGATGAGGGGTGGAAGGGCGTCTACTCTACTGGTAGACTCTAGTCTACTCTAATAATAGATTGGACGGAGTTGTCAGTTCAATTTCCGTTTTCTCCCAGGAATTACCCTAGTACAAATTTCTGTTGTAGGCCGAGTAAACCCAGAGCAATTTGTGGGTTTGAATGCGGTGGTTTTGATTCTAAAATCTACTATCTGGGTGGGAATCGAACCCACTCCATTTCAGGTAGAAGGACATTGCCTCCAACGATTGGGCTACGCAGCTCCCACCTTGATATATAAATAATAATAATAATAATAATAAGAAGAAGAAGAAGAAGAACTCCACCTGCAGCAACTACTGGGTGGATTGAGTAGCTCAGTCGTTGCTGTTGCCGGTCCCAAGTCCGGGTAAAGGAGGAGGGTTGGCTCGAAGCCGTAAAATAATATTCAGCCCAGAACACCAAGAGGCACCAGTAAACCACAGCATAACATCAGCTGCCGTATGAACTAACAATCCTTACGATGAGATTGAATTTTATGGATTATCAGCGATTCACTCGCCCTGGGCTCACGCCCACCAGCTAAAATGAACCACGAACTTAGCATGATGGAAGCATAAGCAAAAAAGCAACTACCTCAGGCCAGAGCTAAGAAGAGCGAAGGCGAACCTGGTCATTCGGCTTCTGGGGGACCAGGACGTCATGCCGGGAAGGATCGGAGCTTCCGAAAACTCCTCAAACCTAAGCGAACGCAATTCATTGGTACACTAAACGTACAGACGTTGACCAAAACTGGGAAACTCAAGACACTGACGGACACCAGCGACAGATTCGGAATTCTCATACTTGCAGTACAAGAAACACGATTCCGTGATTGTGATCACTTTGACTCCGGTGGATACCGTATCTATAAGGGAAAACCAGCAACTAAGCTAAGAAATAGTAATTTACATGTGTTCGGAACAGCATTCCTTGTGCACAACAGTATCCAGAACTCAGTGATAGACTTCACATCACCTTCGAATCGTCTCTCTCTACTCACAGTTAAATGCGCCAATAAGGCCTATACATTGATAAACTCACATGCTCCAGTTAACAATGATCCTGACAAAAACAAAGTTGAGAAGTTCTGGTCTCAACTTGAACGGACACTTACTAAGATTCCTCAACACCACATTAAGATCCTCCTCGGAGATTTCAATGCGCAAATTGGCAGAGAACGGGAACACAGACATATCATTGGGAATTTCTCGGCACACAAAAAGACGAATGCGAATGGGCTTCGCTTAATCAACATATGTGGAATGGCCAACCTACAACTAATGTCCACACATTTCAAGAAACCACCACGAAAAATGACTACATGGAAATCTCCCATAAACCACATCGGGGAGTATCAAATAGATCATGTAGCAATAACCAGACAATTCTCTCCAGAAATCATGAACGTGAGGGTACGCAAAGGTTACGTAGAGTCCGACCATCATCTCTCGCAGATCAAAGTCCGCTTCATACCCAATCGTAAAAAGCGTCCACATTCCAAACTCCCACGCATAGATCCGGAATACCTAAAAGAACACGCACAGGAGTTTACACAATCATTACAGACTAACACGGAAACATGGGATGAACTTCTCAAGGCCATCCAAGAATCAACAAGAAAACTCGGCAAACCACCAAGGAAACGGAAACACAGATGGTGGAGCATAGACTGTGATAAAGCCCTAGAGTCCCGAATCCGAGCCTGGAAGACATGGAATAGCAACCGAACACCAGAACATTGGCAGAACTTTTTAGAAACGCAGAAGCAAACATCCAAAACAATCAGACGAGTTAAACGCATGTACCACCTCAAACGATTGGAAGAAATCGATAATGACTATAAGAGGAACAACACACGAAATTTCCACAGGACATTTAGGGAAGAACTGACGAACTACATGCCGCCCAGTCTTTGTTTTCGCCGCCCTGATGGCACACTTGAGACAAACACAAAGGCCAATTGTGATATCCTGAAACAGTTCTTCGAGGAGCTTCACAATTGTGAACCACCTGCATAGAATCTCCAATTCCACTTTACTGCCCCAAACCAGGACTCAGTACCACCAACATATGATGAGATACAAAACATCATATTACATCTCAAAAAAACAAGGCACCAGGAGAAGACGGTGTAATCGCCGAAGTGCTCAAGATTGGAGGTGAACTCTTGACTGAAAGACTACAAAACATCATTGCTAATATATGGGAGAGTGACACCATACCGGTTGATTGGAAAACTGCTTTGATTCACCCACTACACAAAAAGGGCGACAAGACAGATCCGAATAATTACCGAGGCATTTCACTCCTGCCAATCGCCTACAAGGTACTCTCACGTGCCCTCCTCACCAGATTGGAGCAACAGACAGAGCACATGATCGGTGAATATCAGGCGGGATTTCGACCGCGTCGATCGTGTGCAGAACAGATCTGGAACCTCAAGATGGTACTCCAACATCGCCAGTCGAATCGCACAGTTGTCACCTTCGTAGATTTTAAGAAAGCATATGATTCAATCGACCGCGCAACTCTGTTTAATGTACTTCGTGAATATGGTGTGGACAACAAAACAACTACATTAATCCAACAGACCTTGACACATACAACTTCTAAAGTTAAATTTATGGGTGAAGTGTCCGAACCTTTTCACATTAGAACAGGCGTAAGACAGGGTGATGGGTTGTCCCCACTCCTATTCAACCTGGTACTAGATAAGATCATCAGAACATGGGAGAAAGAAATACCTGGAATAAGTATGGGAACAAAAGAACAACGAATCAACATAAAATGCTTCGCCTTTGCTGACGACCTAGCAATAATTACCCGGACTCCAGAAGAAGCCAGACATGCCATCGAGAAGCTTCATGAGATATCAATCAGAACCGGCCTCCATATCTCTTACGAGAAAACACAGTACATGGATTCCAAGAGCACAAACCTGGCATCAATTACAACCAAATATGGCGACATCACACAAGTTAAGAACTTCAAGTACCTAGGTGAAATTATCGGGAACACTGTTAACGAAAGAATGGCTAACAAAACACGTGCAGAAAAATTACGCAAAGCTTACACAATCACTTGGAATATTTACAAAAAGAAATCACTTTCCACTAAAGCCAAACTTCATCACTACCACACAGTCATCCTCCCAGAGGCACTCTATGCGATTGAGACGTCATCGTTAACCATCAACATCAAATACATTGAGAAGATAGAACGACAAATACTGAGAAAAATCTTTGGACCAAAGCTTCAGGACGGTATCTGGATGAGGAAAAGCTCAGACGAACTGTATTCACGGACTGAACGATTCGCCTCACTCGCACGTAAAAGACGCATGAAATTCTACGGACATATAGCTCGAATGGACAACTCCCGACTGACCAAGATAATCTTCCTTATAGTCAATGGAAACCGACAAACCAAAGTACGCTGGCTAGCAGACACCCAAAAGGACCTCAGTGAAATCAATATTGACCCACTGACAACGACGCGGACTGCATATAGACAAAAAGTAAATTCGTATAAGTTTCCACCCAAGATCCCTACGGGACAGAATTTGAAACTTAAAGCTGCATGGACACAAGAAAGAAGACAGGCACATAGCGATAGGATGAGGAAGTTTTGGGAAGATAAGAAGAACAAAAAGACCAATGTTAACTAATGGTTCTACGTGCTCCTTAGAGGGCCAAACGCATTATATATTATATATAATAATAAGAATAATAATAATATAAATTAAGCAATAAGGGAAAGTTGCAGCTCCAGGTATCCAATGGATTACGTCCACATGTGGCTGAAACTGAACTTCCTTGGAGCAGGGGACCTGTCGATAAGTGATAAATCTGTCGAACAACGGCTCGAGGTTATTTTCTCGATAAGATCTTACAAAGTTAAACTTGATCTTGTTTACGGTCGATTGGCTGTTAGAACAAAGCCCTTTAATCACATTAATGCTGTGCACAAAGTTTTACCTTCTTTCTTGAAGCGAAGAGAAGGAAAGTTCATTTACAAAGTGAACATTTCGAGTGAAATTTCAGTGGTATTCTGCTACGTCAAAAGTAATTTGAATAATTATAAATTTTAATATCTTGGCAGCAACAGCTCTTAAACAATTCTGTTTCAATTTATGTACATTTATTTACCGTACGCTGGTCGCTCTCTCCTCTTTAAAAATTCAATATTTTCTTTAGAGCTCGTAAAATAACAGGAAATGGAGAATTAGAATGGGAGCTGTAGGAATAATGCGACATCGGCTGACGAGCGGATGGCATTCACAAGTGCACAAGGCGAGAAGTAAATATACGATGAGGACAAGATGGTTCTTTACTAGCAAACAAAATACACAACCTGCCTTCTCCGCGAGATATATGTGTTCCGTTTCTTTGAAATCAAAGTTTTGGAACGCATTCATTTTGTTTAAGATATAGTAAAATTGTAATTAATATGGACATTTATAAGGTATCGATTTTTATTAGTGACAGATACATTTAAATTTCACCAGACTAACTCGTGATATCAACACACTGCTTCCTTTGAACGAGAAACAAGCATGTGGTGAACATGAAAGAAATGTGATGTCTTGTAGCTCAACACGCAACTATTTTATTCTTAACTGTAACAATATGTGTTTCTAAGACAGGGGTTCCCAAGCTGGGGGGCGCGCCCCCCTAGGGGGCGTGGGGCTTTATCAAGGGGGGAGTGAAGTGATTTCCGAATTAAATTCTTTTAACTCGAATAATACAATGTTGTAAAATAAACATTTTTTGAATCTCTCCAAGATATTGTCGCACCGAGTCAATCGTTCAAAAGCACTGGTAATTGCCAACTGTCGGCACAAACCTCAGAGTTGCCGCGAGGTTGGAGGTGAAATAAGGAATTTGCTGTGTTGTCAGGAGCAAAATCATGCCAATTTTATCGTCTCGTTGGCAAATCTTTGTGATTTATTTGAAGCTTTGAAGAGTTTGAACTTAAATCTCCAAGGCAAAAACTCCAATATTATGCATTCCTGAAATAAACAAAAAAAAAAGAATTATGGAAACACCGGCTTCAGTTGAACAACTTATCATCCTTTCACCGCCTTAATGAAATTTTGCCGGAAAATGAACGGTGTTCGTAATAAACTTAGGTGCAAATTCAGTCACATTTGGATTCCCTGGCACAAGAATTCAACTTCTACTTTCCTGATATCTCTTCGGAAGAATGGCCCAGGATGTTAACAAGAAATTCGTTTGCCATTGACATTGAAGCACTGCCAGCACAGCTTCAAGAAGAAGCCATAGATTTGAAGTGTGAATCAAAGATAAAAGATGATTCTAAAATATTAGGACTGGGTGACTTTTGGGTAAACTATCTTGCAGTGTATCCTGTAATAGCCAAATTTGCATTGCGTGTCATTGTCCCATTTTCGAAGACATATTTATGCGAGTCAGGATTTTCAACGCTGAGTGCCATAGAAACAAAGCAGCGCTGTCGGCTTGATGTTGCAAGTGATCTCCGCTGTGCTCTGTCAAATATCAAACCAAACATACCGAATCTTACCAAGAGAAAACAGTGTCAACCCTCTCACTGACATTTGTTGACTAATTTAAGGATTTGTTGTAAAAGTGCGTTCTTTGTATTGTGCTAAAATGAAGTTAGTATGTAATAGATAGGCCTATTCCATTATGTAGTGTTATTAGGTTAGGTCTATATCCTCCTCGTCAATCGAAGATGTTAGTGAAGCGATGAGAGGTGGGGAGAAGGGGGGGGGGGGGGAGGGGGGGGGGGGGGCGATGAACTCCCGTATCTGAAAAGGGGGGCGTCAGCTGACAAGGGTTGGGAACCACTGCTCTAAGAAGAGAATGTCGTGATTTTGAATCTGCCGATCTTGCTGAAACGTGGAACTTCATACACCAAATCATCATAAACAGCTTTTCTCATTGTATGGCTCATGTAATAGGATACATCTTTGTATGTTTCTGTACCTATTTTCATGTAAATATTCCCAATAGTTATTTCGTTTAAAAAAATAATAATATTCTTCTTGCATACAATGTACAAGATGCCACGACGGCAAAGGTTGGTTGGTTCCTCAGCTTAGGGGCTGCGACAACACGGTCAAGTAGCCCGTATCCTTTGTCTGATAACCGGTCTTAATTGTGATGGCTGTATTAGTGTGTGTTATCTGTTTTCAATTCAAGTAAGGAGTGCAGACATTCATTTTTAAGTAGTTATTACTTTTGTTACCAAACGCCACCGTCGATGACAACTAGTTCAGAACTTGGTTACTAGATGTCACCGCAGTCAGCTCCTGGCGACGAACGTTGGAACCTAAGAGCGATAGTAAAATCTAACCTATAATTTAGATTCACACAAGTGTAATTAGTGGAAGGTTCTTTAACATGCCATGGGACCACCGGCTCTACTTCCCCTCCGATGGAAGGCATACTGAGAGATTTTAACGCTCTTAAAAAATGACAATCTTGAGCATAGAAGCTCAGCATGCCACCACTACGCCATCGAAGCCGTAAAACGAGGACAAATACGAGGGAAGATCAAAAAATAAGTTGCACTTCCCAGTTATGGCCATTTATTACACCACCTATACAACAGCAACACGCCTATAACGACATACAATGCAACGTCACTTTTCCACATAGTTTCCAAGAGACTCCAAACATTTCTGCGAACGCACAACCAACTTGTCGATGCCGGATGCATAGAAAGTTCCTCCAGCCTTCTGAAACCACACGGAGACAGCGGCCTTCATCTCCTCATCGGTCTGGAAACGTCGACCACCGAGCTCCGATTTGAGTTTACCGAACAGATGAAAGTCACATGGTGCTAGGTCGGGACTGTAGGGTGGATGTTGCTAGACCTCCCACTTGAAACGCTGCAGCAGTTTACGATCCCTTGCCGGGAAATGGCCCGCTCCCCATACACAGCATTAATTTCACGATGAATGTCCATGCAATTCTTCCTTTTGGCCCATAGGAATCGGATTGTCGCACGCACCTTATATTTGAAGTGAACGTCCAGTCGACGTGCCATTTCTTTTGGCCGCTTGTTCACACCATAC
This sequence comes from Meconema thalassinum, assembly GCA_946902985.2. Taxonomy (NCBI): domain Eukaryota; kingdom Metazoa; phylum Arthropoda; class Insecta; order Orthoptera; family Tettigoniidae; genus Meconema; species Meconema thalassinum. Next base: position 2,091,609,043 of record OX336388.2, on the reverse strand, counting down.
AAGACGAGACACCACAGCGACCTGCCTAACAGACGTGTGGGGAGTGTCTGTCCCGTTCTCCGCCATGCCCACGTTTGCGACACATAGCGCGCTGCTGCAGCGCGTTAGTGCAACTAGCTTTTAGGTAGATTTCATTAGAAAGCTAACTATTGCAATGGGTACCATGTTTCGACTTCCGGAAAATTTCGACATATCTTCGCGTTTCACATCCCCCAGACCCCAAAACCACCGTCAGTTCAAAAGTTTATATATAATTTATGTATATATCTATCTATCTATCTATATATATATATATCAGTTTCTTGTGGACACGATAACTGCCGTAATTTTGCACCAATCACTTTGATTTTTTTACATAATATGTATCCCTATAAAATCTCGGTCGAGTTCGTTAATGGGAAAAATCAGTCGAAGGGGGTGAAAATGGGTGGCTTTTTTCGAAAAAGTGAAATTTCGCTATAACTCTCTTAATACGTGAAATATCGAATCCATTCAAAGTTCATAATATGTGTCGGATAAGGGCCAAAAATTTATGTCGAATAAGTTTTTTGATAGCACCAACCATTGACCATAGGGGTGGAAAAAATTGGGTTTTTCGGGAAACATTAATCATATCTCTCTTAATAGGCACAATATCAAAACCGTACAAAATGGAAAATATTCCCCTAATAATTACCTAAAACTTTTGTCTGAAAGAATTTTTGATATGACCCACCATTACGCCAAGGGATGAGAAAAATGATTTCGGAATTTTAAAAAATGCCAAGTGCCATCAGAGGTTACCATAACAACGCTTTTAAATTGATAAGGGATGATCTATCAGAGGTTGCCAAGACAACGCCATTGACGAGATCACATTCATTTTTAGCCTACTTTTCACACTTTTCAAAAATGAGGAAAAAGTAGACTTATAAGTTATATCCGGGAAAATGTGTCTGTCCTTCTGTCTGCCTGTCTGTCTTTCCTTCTGTCTGTCTGGCTGTGTGTGTGTGGTCCCCCCCCCCCCCTATCAACTCCTAAACGGCTGCAGCAATCGAAACCAAATTTAGTATGAGTAAAGATGTATACCGGAATATCTCAGGCCCATATTTGAAAAAGATGCCAGTGCTACCAACTGCTAAAAAAACGCACTAGAAATTTGAGCTCCATGTTGGATATCTTGGAAGGTATACATGGGAGATATTCTAAAATTGGCACACATGTAGATAATACTATTTCAGTTTAATTTCCAGGTGGCCATACATGACAGCGTTGCCAAAATAATCTTAAGCCTTCCGATAAGTCCAATTTTTAAATGCATATAACTTCTACACTATGAATTGGATTTCAACCAAATTTTGTATGTAATATGTGTACATAAACATATATGACTGAGTGTATTATTAAGGGCCACCAGGGCTGCCAACTGTTAATAATTCCTCTCTATTTTGTATCCAAATATATCAGAAAGTAAGCAAGCCGGCAACTTTAAACTTTGCACACGTAAATTACCCGACATTTTACATTAATTTGGAGTAACTTATATACGTCAGTTCTACCAACATGATTCTAAGCTTGCTGATAGGACCAATATTTAAATAACTTACATGTAACTTCTATACCAACAAATGGATTTCATCCAAAATTGGCACAAAAATATATAATATTTCAGATTATTTCTGACCAGCACTCGCATGACATTGTTGCCAACATGCTTTTACGTGTACTAATAGATCCAATGTCTAAATCCATGTAACGTCCTTTGGACTTCAACCACATTTTGTATTCTGTACCTTAGGGGATGGAAGTAAGAATATATTCAGTCACCAGAGCTGCCAACTGTATTGCTCTATTAGGCTACATTATGCCTAGTATACCTTATTTCGAACTAATTAAGACATTTCGATATTACCCACTTAATTTCGTCATTATTCTAGATAGGTTCATATACTGTAGATTAATCTATGGCATGAATCTTAATTTTAAGAAAAGTAGGCTCTTTAGTTCGTCACGGAACTTCTTGTTCCATCTGACTATGAGGGAAGCGGTTAACTGGTAGCATGCTGAACTTCTATGCCCAAGGTGCTGGTTCAAAGCCGGACAAAGTCGCCGGATTTTCTAAGAGCGCTAAAAATCCGTCAGCATGCTTTCCTTCGGAGGGGAAGTTACAACGTTCGTTGCAAGTTGCTGGTTGCGGTGGCATCTAGCAGCCAAGTTCACAGCTAGGTGTCGTTGACGTTAGTATTTGGTACAAAATTAGGTACTACTACTTAAAATTGACCGTCTGCAGACCTTACCTGAATTACAGACTAATACAGTCATCACAAATAACACCGTTTATCAGACAGATTCTACACACACCCAATGTACACGGGGTTACATGACCACCTTGTCGTAGCCCCTAAACTGAGGAACCAACCAACATCTCTGAGGGAGATAAAATTTTGCGTGAAGAAGTAGCAGACTGTTAGATAGTTACATATTAGTTCCAAACCTTGCATAAGGACAGTGTGATCACAAGTATAACAAGTAGTTCCGTGAAGAACTATACAGCCTCTTTTCATATATCCTACTTATGTTAATTGCAACTATCAACATACACAATTTCTGTTTGATTGCTGTAATAGATTCGTAGTTATTAAGAACCGACTAAATATTTCAGATGGTCGCCATGTTGGATTTTATATATGTAGGTCCTAGAGTTATGTACTGTTACATGCAGATTATTGTGAACGTGTAGTATTCAAACTTCAATCGCATAATTAGGACACAAGAAAAAACAAGGAGATTTAAACATTTTCACAGCTGCCATCTTGAGGTTATGGAAACAATTGAAATAAATTAGATGCCAGTGGATTAACATTCGTATAAGGATTTACTGTACCAAGTTTCACTGCACTCGGATGGTTAAATTGCGAGAAACGTCCATGTGAATATTTATAATTCGCGTCACCGCCATGTTGGATTTGTGATCACCAGGTTATTTAAAGTCCTATAGGTGAACTTAAGTTCATAGCCCCTATGAACATTAAAAAATGCAGTTTGATTGCTAAAATAGATTCGTAGATATTCAGTATCGTCTAAATATTTCGGATGGTCGCCATGTTGGATTGTTAAATGTATAGGCCATAGAGTCATGTACCATTAAAGGAAAATTATTGCGTAGGTTCATTATTCAAACTTTCACTTCGATCGCATGACTACATCACAAGAAATAAAAACTTAATTTTAAAATTCGCACTGCCGCCATCTTGAGGTTATGTAAACAATTGAACTAAATTAGATACCAGTGGATTATAATGTGTATAAATATTTCCTGTACCAGGTTTCAGTGAGCTTGGAACATTAAATCGCGAGAAAGGTCTATTTAAAATTTTCTAATTCGCTTGGCCGCCATGTTCGTTTTGTAGTTAACCCGTTTTTGAAAGTCTTATAGACGGACTTCCAGTAGTGCCCTTTATTTCCGTACAAAATTTTAGGGAGATACCGCTAATAGTTTCAGAGATATAGAATGCCGGTGAAATATTTCGCACATCCGCGATCTTGTGATTATGTAAACAATTGAACGAAGTTAGATGTCGGTGCATTACAATGTATATAAGCATATACTGCACCAAGTTTCATTGCGTTTGGTTGGCCAGATCGCGAGAAACGTCTATTTAAATGTCGCAAATTCGCTTGGCCTCCATGTTGGTTTTGTAGTTACCAGGTTTTCAAAAGTCACATAAGTGAACTTATAGTAGTTCCCTCTATCACCATAGAAGATGTCAGGGTAATATCGGCAATAGTTTCGGAGATATTGAATGCTGGTGAAATATTTCGCACAGCCGCCATGTTGGATTGGTGAGTCATAACAAAATTTGAAGGGCACGGTCGAGGTCGCCGGGAATAGTGCTATGAACTTTCCGAGTTTCATTGAAATCGCTCCTGCCGTTTAGATTTTATTAGGGGGACACACACACACGAATCACACACACACGGACAAAAGGTGATCTCATAAGCCTATTTTTTCAAAATTGAAAATAGGCTAAAAATTAACCCCAAATGACAAGAAGGTTACTATCCCCATAAGACAGTAAAATGTTAAAAGTATGCATAGAAAGACGAAAAAATGTTAACTAACCTCCAATTGTAAAATACTTTATCGCAATAAATGAGGTCTGATCCTCCTACGAAAACCTGCATATTGTGATAATTATAGCCTATCCCCTAGTTTGCCCGATGAAATCTACCTCCGCCTTCCAGCGTGCCGAGAGGATTTTTTTTGATCCACATTTGTATAACCTAAGTTCAAGTGAAAACTAAGGAAGGAAGCTTTTTTTTATGTGACCAATAATCATGAGATCATGAGCCACGGGACCCCCTATTTATCTAACATTCGGTTAACCAATCCATTGAACGGTCTTTCGATTACTCGATTATTAATTGACTAACCTATCATGGCTGACACCAGCTCTAGTAATAAGACACAGACAGACAAACGTTTGAAATTGTCTTCCTAGAAATTTTGTGTATTTTATTGAAAACAGAAACTGGTAATTTTAGCATACTTTTCACATCTTGCAAAAATGAGGAAAAAGAAAACTTATGAGATCGATCCGGGAAAATGTGTGTCTGTCTGTCTGTCTGTCTGGCTGTGTGTGTGTGTGTGTGTGTGTGTGTGTCCCCAATCAACTCCTAAACGGCTGCAGCAATCGAAACCGAATTTAGTACGAGGAAATATGTATACCGGAATATCTCAAGCCCATATTTGAAAATGATGTCTGTGCTACCAACTGCAGGAAAATCGCACTAGAAATTTGAGCTCCGGGTTGGATATCCTGGAAGGTATACACGGGAGCAATTCCAAAATTGGCACACATGTAGATAATACTATTTCAGTTTAATTTCCAGGAGGCCATACATGCCAGTGTTACCAGAATAATTTTAAGATTCTGATAGGTCCAATTTTTAAATCCTTATAACTTCTTCACTATCGATTAGATTTCAACCAAATTGTGTATGTAATATGTGTACATAAACAGATATGACGGAGTGTATTCTTAAGAGCCACCAGGGCTGCCAACTGTTAATAATTGCTCTGTCTATTTTTTTATCCAAATACCAATATATCAGAAAGTATGCAAGCCGACAGCTTTAAACTATGCACACGTATAGTACCTGACATTTTAGTTTAGTTTGGAGTAAATAATATATATCTCAGTTCTACCAACATGATTCTAAGCCAGCTGATAGCACCAATTTCTAAATACTTATAACTTCTATACTATCAGTTGGATTTCAACCAAATTTCGTATGTGCTATGTGTATCATAACAGATATGACTATAACTAATCTTAAGAGCAATCAGGGCTGCCAACTGTTAATAAATGCTGTCTATATTTTTTTACCCTAATATCAATATATCAGGAGTGCATCAGGCCTTGGGAGCCGGCAGAGTTCATATCCTCGCCGCTAGATGGGGGCTTCATTCATTCCATTCCTGACCCGGTCAGAGACTGGAAGCAGGCTGTGGATTTTCATTTCATCAATATAACAGAAAGTCTGCAAGCCAACAGCTCTATGCTTTGCACACGTATAGCACCTGACATTCTAGATTAATTTGGAGTAATTAATATAAGTCAGTGTTGCCATCATGATTCTATGCCTGCTGATAGGTCCAATTTTAAAATACATGTAACTTCTATACTAACAAATGGATTTCGTCCAAAATTGGCACAACAAGATATCATAATGTTTCAGATTATTTATTACCAGCACACGCATGACATTTTTGCCAACATGCTTTTACGCGTGCTGAGAGATCCAATGTCTAACCGCATGTAACGTCCATTGGATTTCAATCAAATTTTGTATTCTGTACCTTAAGAGATGGAACTAACAATAAGAATATATTCAGACACCAGGGCTGCCAACTGTAGTGCTCTATTTGGCTTCATTATACCAGGTACATTTGGAACTAATTAGACATTTCGATATTACCGACTTAATTTCGTCATTATTCTAGATAGGTTCATATAGCCCACTGTAGATTAATCATTGGCATGGATCTTAATTTTAAGTAAAGTAGGCTCTTTAGTTCGTCACGGAACTTCTTGTTATGAAGTGAATACAATATATATCAAAATGAACAACTTTTGGAATTTACGCTACGCTCAGGTTCTCAGCGCCTCTTTTTGCGGAGGTAACAGTGGTTGGTTGGTTGGTTCCTCAGTTTAGGGGCTGCGACAACGCGGTCATGTAGACCCGTGTACTTTGGGTGTGTGTAGAATCTGTCTGATAACCGGTGTTAATTGTGATGACTGTATTAGTGTGTATTATCTGTTTTCAGTTCAAGTGAGGACTGCAGAAATTGCTTTTTTTAAGTAGTTCCTAATTTTGCAGCCAAACGCCCCCGTCAACGACAACTAGTCCAGAACTTGATTACCAAATGCCACCGCAGTCGGCTCCTGGCGACGAACGACGGAACCTAAGAGCGTTTGTCGAATGTTTAACCTATATATAATTTAGCTTAACACACGTGTAATTAGTGCAAGGTTCTTTAACATGCCATAAATCTATGACATGGGACCGCCGGCTTTACTTCCCCTCCGATGGATGGCAAACTGAGGGATTTTCAACGCTCTTAAAAATTTCGATGACTTCGGTCGGGTTTGAACCCGCGAACTTGGGCATAGAAGCTCAGCATGCTACCAACTACACCACCGAGGCCACTGAGGTAAGAGTATAAGGTGCGTTCAAAAAGTAACGAGTCGGAGGCTGGAATGCGCAAACCGGTGACGACATGGGCTAATCGTGGCTTGTGTAACAAGGTATGGTTCCGACCAGAGCGTGGGTCACAGCCCGTCGCTAGAGGGCACGCGTGCACGTCACGTGACGATACAAAGCGAGCAGCAGCATGCATCAATCGTCCAACCAAGACCAATACATTAGGCCATTCGACATCCTTCCTGGTGTGGTTGAAGACTGAGGGGCACCCATTGGGCACACACTTTCCGCAAGTGTAGTCGTTCCTTCATGATCGTGTGCACACTTCCGACGCTCAATCCGACCACGGCGAGTATGGCGTTCACTGTCACTCGGCGGTCCTGGGTCATGAGTGCATCAACCAGCTGGACGTTGTCATCAGTAATCCAGGGGGGTGCCCCAGACCAGGCATCATCGGTTAACGACATCCGTCCTTCCCTGAAGCCCTTGTGCCACGCCTTGACCCTTGCAAGGACTTGCAGTGTTCGCCGTACACTTGTGACATTCGGCGATGAATGTCCGTTCCCCCTACTCCTTCCACTGTCAGAAACCGAACAGCACCTCTTTGCTCTTCGTTTGACGCCTCCATGTCACTGTTTGCAATGCGAGTGGCAGCGTTGGACGATTGATGCATGCTGCTGCTCACTTTGTATCGTCACGTGACGTGCACGCGTGCCCTCTAGTGACGGGTTGTGATCTTCCACGCTCTCGTTGGAACTACACCTCGTTACACACGCCACGATTAGCCGATGTCGTCACCGATTTGCGAATTACAGCCTCCGGCTCGTTACTTTTTGAACGCACCTTAGTAATTTGGTTTCTGAACATATCTGGGTAAAAATGCAGTCTCCAAATTCATTAGAACAATCCATAAGGGGAGAGAAATTGTACAATATTACGTTCACTCGCAAACCTAGAACATCTCGGGTCGTTGCGTACTCCGAGTCCCCACACGCTCTACAACCAATAGCACTACTGCAATCTCTTCTCTCAGCATGAATAGTGTCTTTTCACAGTAGTTAGCAGCCTTCCTACAGTAGTTCAGTATGGCTTATAATCAATAACGTTATTATTGCCTTCTTTAAGCTGAAGAAAATAGTCGTAGTATTTAATTAGTCGGAGAGGATGTTGGGACGTGGTTTACCCATCAAACTTGGCTGCTTTAGGTCCCGCACAAATAATTTGGGGATAATATATAATTGCAAATGTGTTCCTTGAGTTTTGACCAACCAGAAGATTCACGCATCATCATCACATCGACCTCTCCCTCTGCATTACGAAATCACTAAGCTATACCTAGTATTTCTGATATCGTCAGGATTTATCAGTATAAATAAATGATACAAGAAACACAATATCATTACTTCGCGGTATTATTATTATTCCAGTCAGCGTAACCATAACTCACAAGTGAACATCGCGAGCATGATAGGGTTGGGGTCAAGATATCATTACGTAATAAGTGGACGTCCCCAAGCCAATGCTCCAAGACCCAGCGTATCAGAGTGCACGTGAGGTTACTTCGTGAATAAAGCTTCTTGAAGCACAGCTCTAACCGATACCATGTGCTAATTACGATGCGTATTAATGAACTAATGGAGAGCATATTAGCTTAACTTCGCCTCTTCAATCACAAATATTAAATCTATCACTCATTCCCTAATTACTTCGCCATACATTGCAGTTAATAATAAACACAACTCATTAACTCACTCGATATTGATCAAATTTTATTGGCATTCAATGGGATCAACCTCACTTGACCTCTTGACGATGTAGTCATATTAATCAGTCCTCTTTAATCAAGTGTCTAAACTAGGTTTGTCATAATCAACCGATCATACTGTGCAGTGCGCTATTTCACCCACCTTGACTACAAGGTAGGCTCGCGCTTTCCTCTCATTCCCCTTTTGTCTTAGACAACCTAATGTACCTTATCAGTTCTGAGGGTTGCCTATACACTATGTGAATTTTGCATACTTCGAAGACTCTGGACTCTAGTGAACTAATTAATTTAGGGGCTTTGCGACACCGTGGCCATGTAGCCCCGTGTACTTGGATGTGTGTAGAATTTGTCTGATAACCTGTGTTATTATGATGTCTGTTGCAGTGAGTGTATTTGTATTATTTTGGCGATTGGGAAGGATGCGACCGAGGCCTCAGGTTAGGAACCATTCTAGCATTTGCTTGGAGTAGAAGTGGGAAACCACGGAAAATCACTTCCAAAAGGGGTGCGGTTGGAATCGAACCGTCCTCTTCATAGTTTTGCCTCACGAGGCTGAGTAGACTCCCTTCTAGCCTTTTTTTTCGTGTGGCCTCCTGAGAGGCCGAGTGCAGGTCATTCTAGTCGACACCCGTGGGCGACCTGCTCGTCGGGATGAGAGATGGAATGGATGAGGGTGAATGAAACTGGGTAAGGATGTGGAAGGAAGCGGCCGTGGCTTGTCAGAAGGTACCGTCCCAGTATTTGCCTGGTGTTGAAAATGGGAAACCACGGAAAACCATTTCTAGGACGGCCGATGGTGGGGCTCGAACCCACGCGTCTACCGAGTCAGCAGAGAGCTTGGCCCCATGGCCTAACGCTGCGCTTTAGCCAGCGTAGCCAATACTGTCGGTATTCTAGCCCTAAGACCGGAATTAAATTTCTTGGCAGAGCCGGTAATCAAACCCAGGACTCCGCAGTGACAGTCAAGTAATAGTGAAGTCATTCTTTCAGTGTTGCCTAAACAAACTGTCATTTGTAGCTTTTCAGTCGGTCAACACAAATTTGTCCAATGAATAGGGGGAGGGGTACAAAGTATAAATAAGTAAATACACTCCTGGAAAAAATTACAAGTATGTTAACTAACACTAATCATAAATTCACCCATTTAATCCTCGTGGACACCCAAGGGGTACTTGCCGGTAAGAAACGAAACTAAGATATTGCTCAGCGTGTTTGCTTTATGTGAGCATGGGAAATTCTCCTACTTTCAAAAGGACTCGTCCTTCATTTGTTTTGCTGTGATTCGATTTTCTCTAGCAATGAGTTCAGCAGTAGTAGTCGTTTGTTGACATTGAAATTGAATGTGGAAAGATTTTACCCTGTGCGCGCCTGTCTCAACTAACAGTTTTCATCAATTTTTGTGTTTACAACCATGGATAGTGGGAAAAGATCGTCAGGTCAAGAAATTCAAGCTTATTTTAGTAGTGTATTTCCAGGGGTTCTACAGCCACCTCCACCTCCCCACCTCACAAGATGGCGGCAGCCCGATAACTCCCGAACCCGTGGTCGGATTTTGACGAATGAGGTGTCATTAAACTCGCGCTGATACCCACTTTCCAATGGACAACATATTTGCACCCCAAAATAAAACTTCCCCTACTAGGGGGTGAAATTGTAATTTTATAGAGAATCTCTCTTTCCAATTGCAACATGTAAGAGTTTGAATGCCAATATGGAATGAAACGTTGTTCTACATAAAGTGCATGTGTTTGGTGGGTAGCCACTATGAATTAACATGCTAGTTTTTTGTATTTACACATGTCCACTCATAGGTTTGGTATGAGGGCGGGCATTTTAAAGATGGCAGCTGTAGTGAAACCTAACCTAACCCAACCTAACGGGTCCTTGTGGACGAGTCCTTGTGGACAAGTCCTTGTTGACAGGTCCTTGTGGACGGGTCCCTGTGGACGGGTCCTTGTTGACGGGTCCTTTTTGACTAATCCATTTAGACCGGTCCCTTTGGACAGGTCCCAGTTGACTAGCCCCTTTGGACTGGCCCATGAATTTATCCAAATTATGTCAAAGGGCTTAACTAACGGACTAATAAGGCTAGGAACTTGTATGAGGTATTGTAGGACTTGGGATGAAGCCCCCTTTAAGAATGTATTTTTAAAATTTTGACAAAGGGCCTAACCACACGTTTGTTAATATCTCGCGAACCTATCATGCTAGTGACTTGTATGAGGGGTCCCAGAAATTGGGGCGATGTTCCCCTTTGGGGGTGAAACTATCCCCCACTCCCAAATTGAAAAATCGATATCTTGAAAACTAAGAACCCTAAAATTATGTGTGATAGCTTTAAAAATAAGATACGCTTTTACCACGATAGGTCATTTCACCCCTAAAATAGTAAATAGTAATGTTACAGGGAAAAAAGCGGTTAAACACTTAAAAATTATAAATGAACCTAAGATCATTTGTTTTTGATGAAAAAATAGTAAGAGGGTTAAAACTACCCCCAAAATGTAAAAATCGTTATCTTGGAAATTATGAACCTTAAAATTAAGTGTGATAGCTTTAAAAATAGGTCATGACATACGCTTATACCACGATAGGTCATTTCACCCCTAAAACAGTGAATAGTGTTTTTACAGGGCAGAAGGTGTTAAACTCCTAAAAATGATAAATGAACCAAGGATCTTTTGTTTTTGATGAAAAATAGTAAGGGGGTGAAAACTACCCCAAAATTGAAAAAATCGATATCTTGGAAACTATGAAACTTTAAATTAGCTGTGATAGCTCACATGTGTTATAAGACTCAGGGCGACAATCCCTTCTTGAATTTATTATTTATTTTTTGAAATTTTGACAAAGGGCCTAACCACACATTTTTTGAAAATTTAGATTTTAAATTTTTGAATTAATTTTAATATATATTTTTTTAGTAGAGAGAGAGAGTACCGGTTGTGTTTAAACGATCATGTCGCCGATCACTGTGGCCATGTTCAATGGATGAATCGATATTTTGTGTAGCATTGATTGAAGAGGGTCATGCGACGACTTGTTTTAAGAATATTTTTTTATGATTTTTCCTATGATGCATGCATTTATTTAAATATCCCAAAACGGCAAGGTTACTGATTTGAGTTTTATAAACTAATAATGGAATTTGGTCTCTTAAGGTGTCCTATAACTTGACATGACACTTTCTTTATACGGCTTATGAATTTTCCCAAAAAGATTGAAAACAACAAGGTCATGGACTTTTGTTTCTCTTAATATATTGCAAACCCATATGTTAGATGTTTATGGTGAGTGATGAAACATAGCTAGGTAGAGAAAGAATTATTGTAGTCCACACGTATGGTGACTGACAAGTCTTTGTCCATTGAAACTTGTTTTAAACTTGGCCGCAGTACATAGGGAGTATAGGTTTCAGGCATGACATGACAAACGGTATGTACAAAATACAATTTATCGATTCAAGAATTAAGAGTAGACTATCTTTAATTGATTAGTTAAAGAGGATAGCTAAGAAAACAAGATGGTGATTACACTGAACCAAACCGAACCAATACAATCCTTTTTGGATATATAATGTTACTTGCTAACCATTTTGTTCTGCAGTGGCAAGGTGTAAATATAGAAACTTTTATTCAATAAATAGCCACAATAAGAGCGACAACGGTGGTGACAAAAATGGAAAAGCACTATGTGACAGCTTCAAAGATAGTGTCCTGTGTATGCGTATGTGTGGATTTTGGGGAGAGAATGAGCAACTGGGCTATCAATAGTGAATGAAATGTGTTAGAAATGAGGAAAAACTATGATAAATAGGCCTACTCACATTTTGTTTTGGGCGGTCGGCAAAAAAAAATCGCACTTCCGGTCGCGCGCGACGGTAGTCTACCGCTCGACAGCGCACTTGGCACTTTGATCAACAACTGATCGAAAACGTCGCCGTCAAGAACCACTACTCCTCTGCCATCTAGCGAAGTATATCGTACCTTGAGAATACATGTGCCTTTTGCGCACTTTGTAACGATCAGAAGAGCTCTACGCACGTTCTTTTTTTTTCTTTCAATAGGACGGTATTCTACTGTGGGCGCGATCAGATGAAGGTTAAAACAAAAGGTCATCAACATCAGCTTCTAAAGGCTAAAAGTCTCGTCGTTGCAGCCATTTCATAAGGTCTTCAGCAATTCTCTTCATGTGGGCATACGAGTCACATTCCATTTCCTTGACAATGATCTTGAGATACGATTGTCTTGGTCGTCCGCTTGGTTTTTTCCCCCCAAAATTTTTCCTTAAATATTACCTGGAGGAGTGTGTCATGTCTGAGTATGTGTCCCATGAATGTTGCTTTCCTTTTCTTGATGGTGTCCAACAGGCATCGATTCTCCTGAATTTGGTTAAGAACAGGCTCATTTGTCTTTCTTTCCATCTATCTTGTTCGGGTCATTCGTCTCCAAAACCACATTTCAGCTGCCACGAGTTTTGATTCTTCTCTTTTCCCAAGTGTACATGTTTCACAACCATAGACAACATTGAACAAGAAGTTCCGTGAAGAACTATACAGCCTACTTTTCATGCCAATGATTATTCTACAGTATATGAACCTATCTAGAATAATGACGAAATTAAGTTGGTAATATCGAAATATCTAATTAGTTCAAAATATACCTGGTATAATGTAGTCTAATAGAGCACTACAGTTGGCAGCCCTGGTGACTGAATATATTCTTAGTTCCACCTCTTAAGGTACAGAATACAAAATTTGGTTGAAGTCCAATGGACGTTACATGCAGTTAGACACTGGATCTATCAGCGCGCGTAAAAGCATGTTGCCAACAATACCATGCGTGTGCTGGTCAGAAATAATCTGAATTATTATGATATCTTGTTGTGGCAATTTTGGATGAAATCCATTTGTTAGTATAGAAGTTACATGTATTTTAAAATTGGACATATCAGCAGGCATAGAATCATGTTGGCAGCACTGCCTTGCAAAATTACTCCAAATTAATCAAGAATGTCAGGTGCTATACGTGTGCAAAGTATAGAGCTGTTGGCTTGCATACTTTCTGATATATTGATATTAGGGTAAAAATAATATAGACAGCATTTATTAACAGTTGGCAGCCCTGATTGCTCTTAACAATACTTATAGTCATGTCTGTTATGGTACACATATCACATACGAAATTTGATTGAAATCCAACTGATAGTATAGAAGTTACATGTATTTAAAAATTGGTACTATCAGCAGGCTTATAATCATGTTGGTAGAACTGACGTATATAAGTTACTCCAAATTAATCTAAAATGTCAGAATATACGTGTGCATAGTTTAAAGCTGTTGGCTTGCATACTTTCTGATATATTGGTATTTGGATAAAAAAATTGAGAGAGCAATTATTAACAGTTGGCCGTCCTGGTGGCTCTTAAGAGTACGCTCGGTCATATCTGTTTATGTACAGATATTACATAAAAAATTTGGTTGAAATCCAATTGATAGTGTAGAAGTTATATGCATTTAAACATTGGACCTATCAGAAGGCTTAAAATTATTTTGTCAACACTGTCATGGTTGGCCTCCTGGAAATTAAACTGAAATAGTATTATCTACGTGTGTGCCAATTTTGGAATAGCTCCCATGCATACCTTGCAAGATATCCAACATGGAGCTCAAATTTCTAGTGCGTTTTTTCAGCAGTTGGTAGCACTGACATCATTTTCAAATATGGACGTGAGCTATTCCGGTGCACATCTTTACTCATACTAAATTTGGTTTTGATTGCTGCAGCCGTTTAGGAGTTGATAGAGGGTCACACACACACAGCCAGACAGACAGAAGGACAGACAGACAGACAGACAGACAGACAGACAGAAGGACAGACAGACAGACACACATTTTCCCGGATCGATCTCATAAGTCTACTTTTTCCTCATTTTTCCAAAATGTGAAAAGTAGGCTAAAATTGGCTTCAAAACTATGTTTAGTTCTTTATAGATTGCAGTACTCACTTGACATACATGTAAGGAATTTGGGAAGCTTCGCCACGTCATAGGAACTTGTAAATGTGGCCATGAGTATAATGTTGTTGTGATCGAGGTAGCATCCATAGCTTTATGGCTCGTAAAATATCGACTAATGCCTTAAACCCCATTCTGAGGCTATAAACCTGTCAGTGCCATCTCTAACATAACTCTATCTTGTGCATTTATCGTTTAGGCTATGTCTCCAAGATACATTTAATGTATTCGAGTGAAAAACTTGAGATTCTGTTTTTTTTTTTCTTTTCTAAAATTTCATCTCAGTGAAAAAGATCAGGCCATTGTTGTTGTTGTTTTAATTCGCAACAGAGACTTGGAACCTCTTAGGTTATAAGCCCCGAACCTCTGGGAGTGTGTTGAGTTTGTCTGATAACATGTGTTTTTCTGGAGACTGTAGTGGTTTGTGTACATGCAATTAATAATGTTTGGTCTTGGTTTGGTGTCTTGGTACTTGAAAGAACGTACTACTCCGGCGTTCCCTGGAGGAAGTGTGGAACGTGACTTAACGTGCTCTCTGAAGAAGACCAGTGTGTCCATACACTTCTTCTTATTCCCGTTTCAACGGTGTCAATATGTTATGAACTTATATGTGGCTGGTGGTTTCTATGGCTGGATAACCTTCTTGACACTATCCTCATAAGGAGAGTTAATGAGAGTTTAAACGAATGCAGGCGAATAACATTCGGCAAGGGGCAGGAACCAAGTCACCGTGGTATTTGCCTGGAGTTGAAAATCAAAAGCACCGAAAAATTATTTCAAATACGGCTGACGGTCAAGTTATAACCTAGCGTTTGCCAAGTTCGCCCATATCTTGACCCCATGTCCTAGAACTGAGCGTATAGATCGCAATACTAAAATCCCGTATACATAAAATGGTGGCATCCATAACGTCATGGACGACACTAAATGTTTAAACGATGCAGAGGCTTTACACACAAACAAAATCCTAACATGGGGCTTACGGTCCAGACCTCCTTGCTTGTACAGTAGTGCGAGCAGCAAGTTTCGTCCAGGCAGTCCCCATACCTAGTAGTGGCCAATGGTTTTGTCTCACCATGGCTTTAGGGGAGTACAGTGCAACTGTTTTATTACATTTAACAACATTGTGGGGTTTGAAGCCATTTTTCAGTGTTGCCTAAGTAAACAAAAGTTTGGTGCTTTTCAGTCGGTCAACATGAATGTACCCAAAAAGAGCTGGGTTATGCCCTAATCCTGAAATAAATTACATGATATTAATAAATACACTAGGATGACCAGTTTCGATCGTCAGACCCATTACACTTAGGCTATAACATCTATGTTTGAGAATACAGGTGAAAAATATTTACAAAATGTACAATTATTTAGTTGCAGTATTAGTAATGCAACTCTCAGTGTATGCTAAATGTAGTATATATGATGTTAGGTGAAATGCTAAAGTGGTTATATAAATCCGGAGTTTGTCTGTTTAGGGTGACTAAATGGTTATAAAAAGTCAACTATGGTTATAATGTAATATTACAGGTTACTTCTTATCTGGTTGTCTTCCTGACTGGAGCTTCGAGCAGTTTCGTGTTCACTCTTGCGCCGGTTGAGGTCGACTGAACCGGCGTGCTAACTGGACGAAACTGGTTTTCCCTTTCTCACCCCCTTGATCCTATGTGCTGCCTGAGGTCAGTGCAATCTAGATAAGATGTATATTATTGAATACAGGAAGGTCTACAACTATTAAAGACCGTGGAACTGTCTTCGCCACGCGTGGGCAAAAAAAAAAACATTCGTACTAAGCGCTGCCCGATCTTTTGTAGACGTCCTGGCACCTTTAATACTGCCGCGAATACCGGCCTTGGTTTATTGCAGAAGAAAGTAGTTCCGTGAAGAACTATACAGCCTATTTTCATATATCCTACTTATGTTAATTGCCACTATCAACATACAAAATTTCAGTTTGATTGCTGTAATAGATTCGTAGATATTGAGAGCCGACTAAATATTTCGGATGGTCGCCATGTTGGATTTTATATATGTAGGTCCTAGAGTTATGTACTGTTACATGAAGATTATTGTGTACGTGTAGCATTCAAACTTCAATCGCATGATTAGGACACAAGAAGTAACGAGGAGATTTTAAAATTTCGCTCAGCTGCCATCTTGTGGTTATGGAAACAATTGAAATAAATTAGATGCCAGTGGATTAACATTCGTATAAGGATTTACTGTACCAAGTTTCACTGCACTCGGATGGTTAAATTGCGAGAAACGTCCATGTGAATATTTATACTTCACGTCGCCACCATGTTGGATTTGTGATCACCAGGTTATTTAAAGCCCTATAGGTGAACTTAAGTTTATAGCCCCTATGAATATAAAAAAATCAGTTTGATTGCTATAATAGATTCGTAGATATTCACAGCCGTCTAAATATTTCGGATGGTCGCCATGTTGGATTGTTAAATGTATAGGCCATAGAGTTATGTACCATTCAAGGACAATTATTGCGTAGGTTCATTATTCAAACTTTCACTTCGATCGCATGACTACGACACAAGAAATAAAACCTTAATTTTAAAATTCGCACAGCACCATCTTGAGGTTATGTAAACAATTGAACTAAATTAGATACCAGTGCATTACAATGTGTATAAACATTTCCTGTACCAGATTTCATTGTATTTGGAACATTAAATCGCGAGAAATGTCTAATTAAAATTTTCGAATTCGCTTGGCCGCCATGTTCGTTTTGTAGTTAGCCGGTTTTTGAAAGACTCACAGATGAACTTCCAGTAGTGCCCTTTATCTCCGTACAAAATTTCAGGGTGATACCGCTAATAGTTTGAGAGATATAGAATGCCGGTGAAATATTTCGCACATCCGCCATCTTGTGGTTATATAAACAATTGAACGAAGAAAGAATAATAATAATAATAATAATAATAACAATATTGATGCAAGCAAGAAAAGTCAATATAATCGATGACAGATCTTTTATTTGTCGGTATCCTCTGCGTTTGATTCGCCCTTAGTGTGCTGTGATGTTTTCCTTCACGTAGCAAAGGCTGAAGTTACTGGAAGAAAAATAAATTATAACTGATAATATAAACTTTAAAGAAATCATCGTGCATAGCCTGAATTTCATATGATATAAGATATGAGGGTAGATTATTAGACTGTATTGCTGTACAAAGGAAGGTAAGGAAGTTGTATTCGCTGAAACCAACTAAGCGTACAGATAGAGGATATGGTATAAAAAGAGATAATTATGATGGAATTGATAAAAAGTGAAATCCTTCTTTAGAACGCAGAGATTGTATGAAGAAACGAGAATAGGTTTTGATTGTACTTTCACGGAGGCGGGCTTGTCAAAGCTGGATCACGAGCAGTCTACAAGCAACTATCCCCCGTTTTTAATTTACTTTTATTTATTGAAATGCAGATGGCAAAACAACCACAACTTCCTTTATATTCATAGACTTCCATTTAATTCAAATTGTGATGGAATTCTCATGAATATACGCAGACATATTATATGTTGGGGTTTTCAGCAGAGATATTGATTTCAAGGCGCATGTACACACATCAAAAAAAGTTTTGCATCACCTCGGTTCCAAGAGTTCCGGAACCTTTAAATACAAAGGGAATAGAGATCAACACAAACAACATTTCAGCTCGTTTTATTGCTCATGAGACCCACACATTGCATGTTGTACCATCATACAGCTAGACTTTCAGCATTTGTGGTCCAGATTGCAGTACACACCACTACCTCTAATACCCAGTAGCACGTCCTCTTGCATTGATGCATGCCTGTATTCGTCGTGGCATACTATCCACAAGTTCATCAAGACACTGTTGGTCCAAATTGTCCCACTCCTCAACGACAATTCGGCGTAAATCTCTCAGAGTGGTTGGTGGGTCAAGACGTCCATAAACAGCCCTTTTCAACATATCCCAGGCATGTTCGATAGGGTTCATGTCTGGCGAACATGCTGGCCACTGTAGTCGAGCGATGTCGTTATCTTGAAGGAACGCATTCACAAGATGTGCACGATGAGGTCGAGAATTGTCGTCCATGAAGACAAATGCCTCTCCAATATTCTGCCGATATGGTTGCACTATGGGTCGGAGGATGTCATTCAGGTATCGTAAAGCCGTTTCGGAGCCTTCCATGACCACCAGTGGCGTACGTCGGCCCCACATAATGCCACCCCAAAACATCAGGGAACCACCACCTTGCTGCACTCGCTGGACAGTGTGTCTAAGACGTTCAGCCTGACCAGGGTGCCTCCAAACACGTCTCCGACGATTGTCTGGTTGAAGGCATATGCGACACTCATCGGTGAAGAGAACGTGATGCCAATTCCGTGGGGTCCATTCAGCATGTTGTTGGGCCCATCTGTACCGCGCTGCATGGTGTCGGGGTTGCAAAGCTGGACCTCGCCATGGACGTCGGGAGTGAAGTTGCGCATCATGCAGCCTATTGCGCACAGTTTGAGTTGAAACACGACGTCCTGTGGCTGAACGAAACGCATTATTCAACATGGTGGCATTGCTGTCAGGGTTCCTCCGAGCGGCAATCCGTAAGTAGCGGTCATCCACTACAGTAGTAGCCCTTGGGCGGCCTGAGCGAGGCCTGTCATCGACAGTTCCTGTATCTCTGTACCTCCTCCATGTCCGAACAACATCGCTTTGGTTCACTCTGAGACGCCTGGAAACTTCCCTTGTTGAGAGCCCTTCTTGACACAAAGTAACAATGCGGACGCGATCGAACTGCGGTATTGACCTTCTAGGCATGGTAGAAGTACAGACAACATGAGCAGCGTACCTTCGTCCTGGTGGAATGACTGGAACTGATCGGCTGTCGTACCCCCTCCGTCTAATAGGCCCTGCTCATGCATGGTTGTTTACATCTTTGAGCAGTTTTAGTGACATCTATGAACAGTCAAAGGGACTGTATCTTGGATACAATATACACAGTCAACGTCTATATGCCGGAGATCTGGGAACCGAGGTGATGCAAAACTTTTTTTGATGTGTGTATAATAATATATTCGAGTCTACTGAATAACTGTTCTGCTAGCTGATGACTCACGAGCGGAGAGCCGACTCCGCCAACACCCTCTGAAGGTGTTGACTCCGCTCTCCGCGCCTAGGAAAACCCAGCTTTAGGCATTCCACGCACCAACAGAACATACCTCAGCACTGCTGTCAACATGAGGGTTGGGGCTATGCAGTTCCCCTACCACAGCGATGGCAGTATCGATACGTAACAACAGTGTTGTCATCTTTCGCGCAGAATGTGTGTTAGGGTGGGTGATTGGTTTTCATTTAACTGCCCCTCGTTAATACCGCAGTTGATCAAGCACCAACAGTCAGCTACATAGGCCAGGGAATAACTGAGCACTTAAGGTGTGCTATTGAAACCAAGAGCCGGACTGCTCAAACCAAAGTTATTATTATTATTAATAGGTACTGTTACAATTAGGCAAAACCTGGTGGTAACAAGATATTTACATACTGCCTATAACTCAATTTCTCTCCATAATGTCTCTAGGTTCCCTGAATGCAACATTTAATTTCTTCCTGAAAACTTTTAAACTGTTAGGAAAATGTTCTAAGACTTCTTCAGGTAACTCCTTCCCTGTTTGAATACCCCTGTTTATAAAATAATACTTAGCTAAGTTTGTTTTTTGAATGATGGGCCTAATTTTGTATTCGTGATCTCTCCTACCCATATAATCTGGATCATGCATTCTATTTCGCAACTCATTCCAGGCCGGCTCCCCTGTGTATGCTTTGTACATCTCCTGGAGTCTTCTTTTATGTCTTCTGCTGTGTAAGGATTCCCAACCCAATGACTTTAACATGTCAGAGACACTATCAGTTTGGGAGAATTTGCCAAGTACGAATCTTGCAGCTTTCCTTTGCACCATCTCCAATTTGTTCGTTAGAGTTGATTGGTAGGGCTCCCACACACACACTCGTGGCGTATTCCAAAATTGGTCTCACAAGTGATTTGTAAGCCAATTCTTTGGCCTGAATACTGCTACCCTTCATGTTTCTCATAACAAAGTATAATGACTTTTGTGCCTTATTAGCAACGCTCTCAACGAGCTCACCCCAGTGTAACCTTTTATTTATGGCAATCCCGAGATAGCTGCATGACTCCACTCGAGGAATAATTTTGTTTCCTAATTTATAATCAGCTATTGTCCCTTTTCTGCTGTTAGAAAAGACAGGCATTTACTTTTTTCTGCACTTATACTCATGTTATTTCGGATAACCCAGCATTCTATACGTTCCAAGTCTTGTTGGAGGAGCGCAGTGTCAACTTGATTATTGACTTTTCTATATATTCCACAGTCGTCAATGAATAGTCTGACGTCCGATTTAACATATTCTGCCAGGTCGTTTATATATAGAAGAAACAACAATGGCCCAACTACACTTCCTTATGGAATTCCAGAGGTGACTTTTGTCTCTTTCGAAAATACTCCCCCAACTTTGACTGTTTGGGTTCTGTTTTAGAGAAAGTCCCGGATCCAGAACACCACTCTTTCATCAAGACCCAAATTTGCAAGCTTATGTTCTTTGTTTAGTATAAATAGCTCAACCTACGCCTGTACATAAGGACCCTGCATAC
The DNA here is from genome assembly GCA_946902985.2 of Meconema thalassinum. NCBI lineage: Eukaryota > Metazoa > Arthropoda > Insecta > Orthoptera > Tettigoniidae > Meconema > Meconema thalassinum. The sequence goes on along the minus strand of OX336388.2, from coordinate 2,091,587,936 downwards.
ATAGGTATAATTGACTGCCTCACAAGTCTGGACAGTTAACAAAAAATGGCATCAAGCACCTGGAGGCTTTTTAAATCCGGTGTCTCAGTAAAATGATTAAGGGTGCTTGGAGGGGTAAGGTGGCAAACGCTGATGATTTGCCGAGCGTCAATGAAATTAATACTCAAACGTCACCTTTCCTGGTAGAGTTATGCCTTACGTCAGTGAAAGTAGACTTATGAGATGTACTGTACACGGGCCTTAAGTTGTCAGTCTGTCTGTGTGTGTGTGTATATATATATGTCGCCCCCCCCCCCTCACCCACTTTCCCTATCAATTCAAACACGATGAATTGCCGCCATATTGATGGAAACGTAATGGCGGCCAACCAAATGTTCAAAGTTTAAATCATATTATGACTAACTTAATCATCTGATCTCTAATAAATTTAGCAACAACATACCGTTATGTAGAAAGCGTCTTTTGACCAAATTACAAGGTCATCAGCCAAATAGTTTGAAGATGGCGGCCTTGTATATGTGCAAATCGCGCGTGTGTGTTTGCATATATCCCCCCTTCTATTCAAACACGACGAAATCGAATTGAACGAAATTTGGTACAGAGGTAGCACTAGCAAGGGACAACTCAGTGTCATGTTGTATATCGCCACCATCAAAACGAAAAATAAATTGTTTTCTTCCAAATATTCTAAGCTCTAGCAAATTTTACAAAAATGTACCTAAATGTGGGAAGTGTCCTTTGCCTAAACTACAAGGTCATCAGCTAAATAGTTTCAAGATGGTGGATGTATCTATTATGCAGGTATTATAGCCTAACCGTTACTTACGATTCAACAAGCCCCGGCCTCACCAAATCCGCTTTTACAGAGGGTGGTTTAAACTGTCATGAAGGAGGTGACCCGTAGGATATTAACATCTTATAATAGAGTTATTATACCATAGCAGTGACTAACAGTTCGGGCCGACCTAGTCATATCATGCTGGGCCGTGCCGTCCCGTTAAGTCAAAATGGAGGCTATTGTTTGCTCGCAAGTCCATATTTTACGTGAGAATTCAATCAATTTAGTCTATAATATAGCACGTTCAACAAGCTACTACAACCAACATTCAACTATACTCCTTGAAAAGGACAATGAGTTATGACTAGGGCTCGGATTTTTAGGTGCTAAAAATCGGGAAAATATTTATTTTTTATGTATTACAAATACCTGAAATATGTGACGAAAAAGTAAAAATATTTAATTTTAATTTAGTTTATTAATGTGAATATAAACAATATGCAGTACTCATGAATGCAATTTATTCTATGTCTCACTGACTGCTGAAGCATTACAATACACAACGAGATAGATCTTCAGGTTGTCCATCACAAATAACCGACGATTATCGCAAAACAGTTATTCTGAAGGCGCCCTTGAGGTTTTGTGCAACTTGAGATCCCAGTTCAGCCATGATTGCTTTCCCACATCGTCGGTAGAACAGAACGCCCCCAACAGAAATAAAATTTTCTTTAAATTCTGCCACAGACGATAACTTGTAATTGTTTTTACTTTAGGCATCGTAGAACTGCCTTACACTTCACAGTACCAGAAATGATCTTCATGTGAGTGACACTGGATTCAGGTAGCTGGGGGAGGGTGTCTAGCACGTGGTGCAATATGGCTATGTACAAGGAAATCCCCGGCTTCCACAGTGAGTGGCACGGTACGACAAGTTAAGAATAACACAGTTGCAAGCTGGCATAAGCTCTGCATGAAGATTAGATAACTCACAGGCTGTTCCCCGTTGAAGTAAAACAGAACAAAAATGCAATAAACTCAAAGATCTAGCATACTGATATTAAAAAATGTAAATATTATGTCTTTTTATGTGCTAGTAAGTGAAAAGCAGGAATTTATGTATTTATAGAAAAATGCTCAAAATATGTATTTACATAAAACAATATTTATTTACCTAAAAATCCGAGCCCTAGTTATGACTATACCTATGCATTTAGGAGAAATTAGGCTATATGTTCTTTACTGAACATCTTGTTATAGGTATAGAGATATTATATATCCGTCACAAGTGCCGAGGCACATCGGATGAGAATCACTGCGTATAATATATGAACAGAGGAGTGCAAACTGAGGCAGACAGTGAGCTTGATTAGGTTTTATGAGCAGCATCCAGGTTGATTACCCAACTACAGTAGGTATCACGATCAATCCAACAACACATGTTATCAAACAGATGCAATACAGACACACATGTGCACGATGCTGATAACTAAAGTTGCCCCAATCTGAGGCAATAACAAATCGCTATTGTTGTTGTCGACGATTCATTAAAGAGATTTATAAAATCGTGGTCATGTGGCCCCGTGGATTTAGAATCTGACCGATAACTTGTGCCATTGTGATGTCTGTATTAGTGCGTGTATTTTCAACTAAGGCTAGAATTGGGGAGGGGTCGGCCGTGGCCTTAAGTTAGGAACCATCCCGGGATTTATCTAGAGTAGAAGTGCGAAAAACACTTTTAGGGTAACTGAGATGGGGATCAAAACCTTATCTCCTCACTTTTCCCTCATAAAGCTGAGTGTACCCTTTTTTTTTCGTGTGTCCTCCTGAGGGGCCGAGTGCAGGACTTTCAAGTCAACGTCCGTGGGCGACCTGCACGTCGGAATGAGAGATGAGATGATTGGATGAAATTGGGCAAGGATGTGGAAGGAAGTGGCCGTGGCCTGTCAGAAGGTACCGTCGCAACATTTGCCTTGAGTTGAAAATGTGAAACCACGGAAAACCAACTTCATGGACGGCCAAGGGTGGGGCTCGAACCCACGCGTCTACCGAGTCAGCAGAGAGCTTGGCCCCATGACCTAACGCTGCGCTTCAGCGAGCAAAGCCACTGCTGTCGGTGGGCGTACCCGGTTCCAACCATTGACCAGAATTAAATTTCTTAGCAAAGCCAGGAATCGAAGCAAGGACCTCTAGATCCAGAACCTCAATACGTAACCAAGAAGCTCAGAAGGAGCCAAGTAACAAATTCAAAGATATTTAGTGCAGTAGCATCTCAGAGTGTCCTCAAATCACTGTAGGCTATGGTGAGAGGAACGATCTTCTCCCCAAACCCTGTGATATGAGATCCCTTACGATATTAATGCAGCCCAACTACTGTATTCTGGGATACCAATGCTCAATGGCACAGAGCTTTATTGGCGTGTATCATTGCCCCATTGTTAACCTCCAATATGCAGAACGCGACATCAATGTATTAATGTGCATCTTGACTACACAGTAACATGAATATACGTCACTACCGATATTGATACACGTCGATATTCAAAGTGTGGATTTATGTGGGTTGGTTGGTTGGTTTCTTATTTTAGGGGCTGCGACAACGTGGTCATGTAGCCCCATGTACTTTGGTTGTGTGTAGAATCTGACTGATAAATGGTGTTAATTGTGGTGACTGTATGAGTGTGTGTAATCTGTTTTTATTTCCTGTAAGCTCCGCAGACGATAATTTCAAGTAGTTCCTACATTCGCTACCAGATGCTACCGTCCACGACACCTAGCAGTGAGCTTCGCTACTACTAGATGCCATTGCAACCAGCGCCCGATGTGGAACGTTGGAACTTAAGAGCATTAATATAACCTTCAAATTTTGGCTTCACGCAAGTGTAGTTAGTGGAAGGTTCTTTTTCATGCCATAAATCTATGACATGGGACCGCCGGCTTTACTTCTCCTCTGAAGGAAGGCATACTGAGGGATTTTTAACGCTCTTAAAAATCCGATGACTTCGGTCGGGATTGAACCAGTATTTATGTGGGATATGTGTACCCTTCATATATAATTCCAGTACTACAGTCCCCTCTTGCGGTGCTACAAGTAACCGATCGTAACAAATGAGAATTCAAATAAAATATAATTACCCGGAGCAGTGATGAATTTCTCACTGATTTTATAAATAACAACACTTGTTTAGGAGCAAATGTTCAAACAAATAAACAAATTGACAGATCCTGTTAAAACTGTGTCGCATCCGGCCCATATAACAGGAAGGCCGTGCAAACAGCCATCACCTGCCAGAACATTGTTGCGTCGAGCCTTGGATAGCCTCCGCTAGAATTGTGTCACGTCGAGCCTTGGATAGCCTTTGCTAGAATTGTGCCGCGTCGAGCCTTGGATAGCCTTTGCTAGAATTGTGTCGCGTCGAGTCTTGGATAGCCTTTGCTAGAATTGTGTCGCGTCGATTCTTGGATAGTCTCCGCTAGAATTGTGTCGCGTCGAGTCTTGGATAGCCTCCACTAGAATTGTGTCGCGTCGAGTCTTGGATAGCCTCCGCTAGAATTGTGTCGCGTCGAGTCTTTGATAGCCTCCGCTAGAATTGTGCCGCGTCGAGTCTTGGATAGCCTCTGCTAGAATTGTGTCGCGTCGAGTCTTGGACAGCCTTTGCTATAATTGTGTCACGTCGAGTCTTGGATAGCCTCCACTAGAATTATGTCGAGCCTTGGATAGCCTCCGCAGAATTGTGTCGCGTCGAGCCTAGGATAGCCTCCACTAGAATTGTGTCGAGCCTTGGATAGCCTTCGCTAGAATTGTGTCGCGTCGAGCCTTGGATAACCTCCACTAGAATTGTGTCGAGCCTTGGATAGCCTCCACTAGAATTGTGTCGCGTCGAGCTTAGGATAGCCTCCACTAGAATTGTGTCGAGCGTTGGATAGCCTTCGCTAGAATTGTGTCGCGCCGAGTCTTGGATAGCCTCCGCTAGAATTGTGTCGCGTTGAGCCTTGAATAGCCTCCGCTAGAATTGTGTCGCGTCGAGCCTAGGATAGCCTCCACTAGAATTTTGTCGAGCCTTGGATAGCCTCCGCTAGAATTGTGTCGCGTCGAGCCTTGGATAGCCTCCGCTAGAATTGTGTCGCGTCGAGCCTTGGATAGCCTCCGCTAGAATTGTGTCGCGTCGAGCCTAGGATAGCCTCCACTAGAATTTTGTCGAGCCTTGGATAGCCTCCGCTAGAATTGTGTCGCGTCGAGCCTTGGATAGCCTCCGCTAGAATTGTGTCGCGTCGAGTCTTGGATAACCTTCGCTAGAATCGTGTCGCGTCGAGTCTTGGATAGCCTCCGCTAGAATTGTGTCGAGCCTTGGATAGCCTCTGCTAGAATTGTGTCGCGTTGAGCCTTCGATAGCCTTCCCTAGAATTGTGTTGCGTCGAGCCTTGGATAGCCTCGACTAGAATTGTGTCGCGTCGAGTCTTGAATAGCCTTCGCTAGAATTGTGTCTCGCCGAGCCTTGGATATCCTCTGCTAAAGTTGTGTCACGTCGATTCTTGGATAGCCTTCTCTAGAATTGTGTCGCGTCGAGCCTTGGACAGCCTCTGCTAGAATAGTGTCGCGTCGAGTCTCAGATAGCTTTCGCTAGAATTGTGTCGCGTCGAGTCTTGGATAGCCTCTGTTAGAATTGTGTCGCGTCGAGTCTTTGATATCATTTGCTAGAATTGTGTCGCGTTGAGTCTGGGATAGCTTGGCTAGAATTGTGTCACCTCAAACCTTGGATAGCCTTTGCCAGAATTGTGTTGCATCGAGGCTTTACCAGAACTGTGCTGCGTTTGAAATGTGGTTTGTCAAGAGAATGAAGAAGTTTCTGATGGGTAGATAGGGTTACAAATGAAGAGGTATTAAGACGATTAGGAGAGGAGAGATTTTTCTGACGAATGCTAATGAAGTGAAGTGATAGGTTGGTAAGACGCATACTAAGACACCCAGGAATAGAAATGTTAGTTATGGAAGGAATGGTCGAGGATAAGAACTGTAGGGGTAGACCATGGTTAGAATATGTTAAACAGATTGCGTCGGATGTAGTGTATGGTAGATATGTAGAGATGAAACGATTAGCACAGGACAGAGAAGCATGGAGAACTGCATCAAACCAGTCAAAAGTATGAAGACTCAAATTGCAACAACAACTTCCATTCGCTGCGCGCATCAAAGTTTGATATTTTTGAATCTTAGGAATAAATTACAACAGGGCATGTTTTAATTTCAGTCTGACCGATATGTGTTCAAAATTTTAAAACAATCTCGGGCAGATTACCCTCATGGGTTCCCCAGTTTTAATGTATATACCGACTTAATTATTACTTGAACGCATTATATGAGTAATTTAATACTGAAGTAAAATCGGAAAACTGGTCCTCACCTGTTCCCTCAGCTTAGCTCTCGAGTACCGTCTCAGCTCCGTGCCCCTTGGGACAACGAGCGTTCGACGACCATATTTTCCCGATCTCCTGATCCTGATGTTTATACTTTATGATATGTTATTTCAATCTTAGGTTCAACCTTCTCATTTATTGGAATCATCTTACTTATTCTCATCATTTGAGAAATTATAATTTCTGGGCAGGCTCTGTGATGGTCTGGCTTCCGCCAATGTAGTGCCCGACTAACACCTTATGACCTGAGCCTGCAACTATTTATAGTAAGGAAGAGAAGTTCTACCAGAGCCTCCGTGGCTTAGGCGGCAGCACGCCGGCCTCTCACCGCTGAGTCCGTGGTTCAAATCCCGGTCACTCCATGTGAGATCTGTGCTGGACAAAACGGAGGCAGACAGGTTTTTCTCCGGGTACTCCGGTTTTCCCTGTCAAAATTTCATTCCAGCAACACTCTCCACTATCATTTCAACTGTCATTCATTTAATCATTTCCCCAGAGGAGTGCGTCAGGCCTCGGCAGCCGGCACAGTCCATATCCTCGCCGCTAGATTGGGGCTTCATTCATTCCATTCCTGACCCGGTCGGAGACTGGAAGCAGGCTGTGGATTTTCAAGAGAGGTTCTACCACTTCAGTGGTAGAACACGTTTCGGTTCACACACACCTTATTCAGTTGCCTAACACAATCTCTTACATTCACACGAAGTAATTGTTGATGTTCCACTTTAAGTGGTAGGACACGTTTTGGCTCATAGAAACCTTCTTCAGCTACCTGACATAATCTCTTACATTCACACAAAGTTATTGATGTTCCACCTTGGAATTGGGTTGAATGCCCGATACGGTTTCGCCATGAACTGACATAACAATATGTTCATAATTTCCAACATCCCAACATATTCAACTGTGATCAATCAATACATCTCTCAAATATCTGGAAGATGGCGTCAAATGGTCAGCTAGGAATATAGAAAGAACTTGAGCCAGCCACAGGTAGCAAGATGTTCCATTCGCGGATACAACAGAAAACACTTTTAAGTGTCACTACTTAGTTAACTCAATGTTAACACAATTTACGTAGCATCCTGTTAGTTATTGTGTACACATTCATTTCACACATTATTTTATTAATTTGATTATATATTAATAACCTGTTTCGCCACCTATACACTAGATGGTGATATTTTGCTGCTAATTCATGTCTAATTTCCCTTTCCTCTAATCTGCATTTAGTTCCAAATTTGTCTTCATTATTACGAATAAATTATTTCGCCTAATTTCACGCCATCCCGTCGCGTCGTCTGAGATTATATCTCACACAAACAAAGCTAAGCAGCGTATAACTAGGTTACAGGGGAATGGGGGTTAATGCGAGTAGCATTATACTGCTCGGTGATTAACTTGGTACAAGACACCCTGTGTTTAACACACACAGTACAGTCATTAATACTGTATTATCATCATTCTTCTTCTTCTACTTTCTTTCTTTCTTTCTTTCTTCGTCATGCCCGACTAAGGAGCGCGATTGAACTTATTTAGCCTTTCCCTTCTCCAAAATTCTCTTCATCTTCTCGCTGTGACTTCTCTTGCGATCTTCTGACCAGATTTTGTTGGTAATAATAATAATAATAATAATAATAATAATAATAATAATAATATCGTATGGCCTCGGGTGCCGGGTGCAAGCTTTGTTATTTGTCACCCAGAGGGTAGCTTGCATGTCGAATTTCGTTGTTCCTTGACTATGAAAGTCAAAGAGGTTAGATGTTAGATATCTAAGCTCCTTGACACTATAGCGCTTTCTTGTAGAGAAATGAGGAACTTTGTGTTGGCGGAAACTCCCGAGATTAATTTTGTCATTATGAACTCTGCCTACTGAATTCAAATGGGTTCTTTGACATGCCAACATCGTATGACATGCGTATCGTATTATTGCCGCCTTTCAAAAAAAACACTTACCACGGCCAGGAGCGAACCTGCAATCTTGGGCTTAGTAGACCGACACGATATGCCCTCACCAACCGTGGCAAGTATAGTGATAGTGCTTGGATGGTCTTCTAAGCGATGATTATCGACTAATTCTCTGAACTTAGCTCTGTCTAGTACAAGATCATCTGTGATGTCTATATCCTGAAGATCTTTTCCAACTTCAAACAGCCAGGTGTTTTTAACTTTCATTGACAGGGCAAGGTTAAGAATCCGTTTGGTCAGTCTCTGATTGCCCATCCTGAGGACATCCCCGTAAAATTTCAATCGTCTTTTCCTAAATGTGTCTGAGATTTTCTCCGAGTGCTGGTATAAGTCTTGGGATTTGCTTTTCATCCATATTCGCCCTGTACAGACTGGTCCAAAACTTTTTTGTAGGTTTTTCCTTTCTTGCTTTTCCACATCTTTAATTAATGATCTGCCCCCAATAATCAGTGGTTCAGAAGCATAACTTATAGTGCTTCAGACTTGGTTACAGTGTTGTAATGCCATAATTTTGCATTTCTGGATATTGATTTTTTATTATATCTGTTCCAAGTGTCTATAAGCTTTTTGCAGTTTAGGGATCCTTTCTTTGTTTGATTCACAATTCAGTCCGGAAGGTTGGATGACTTCTCCCAGGTATTTGAATTCAGACACTTGAGATATGTTGCCGAATTTGGTTGTCATTGGCAGTCCATCTAGGTGCCGAAGAGATCCCTCCATGTAGTGTTTTCTGGTATGAGATCTGGAGTCCTGTTCTGGATGAAATTACATTTTTACGTGGAGGTAATCGCTTCCTGTCTGTTATTGGAGAAGAGTGCGAGATCACCAGCGAAGGCCAAACACCATAAATGACTTTTGTTATCACGTAGTATGCCAATGGTTATTCCTTTAACTTCTTTCTCCCAGATCCTAATTACTTCTTCTAGAACAAGATTAAACAATAGAGGAGACAACCCATCTCCTTGTCGGGCGCCTGTTTTAACATCAAATGGTTCAGATAATTCCCCCAAGAATTTAACCTCTGAGGTGGTGCCTGTTAGTGTTTGCTTGATTAATTCTTTAGTTTTCCTGTCTACTTTGAATTCTTCCAGAACACGAACGAGGGTCGATCTGTCTATCGAGTAATATTATTATTATTATTATTATTATTATTATTATTATTTACTATTGTGAATTATATTATTATTTTTATTATTAATAATAATAATTACAATAGTTCAGGTTCCCTATCTCAAATTGATCCTATACCCATCCCCTGCACGCCCCTTAAGGGTACGCAAGTACATGAATGACACCCTATATACTCTTCTCTGAAGTCTTACCTCGATACGACTCGACAGTTTGAAGCTGGCTGAAGCTGGGGTGATAGGCTCACTTGCTCGTATACTCGCTCCGAAGCTAGTAATTTAATTTTCCAATGAATGGAAATTGTTGGAAGGAATTGTGACGTAAAAACAATTATAGTGGGCGATATATTAAAGATAGAGAAATGCTGTTAGGGACATTTTTGTAGAAATTTTTATGCTGAACAATTCTTACACTCATAGTCTACATAATAAAGTTCAATGTTGGTTTGTCGGTTATTTATACAAATCTACACCGTTTCACCGATCTGAACCAAAGTGTTAAATACAGTAGATTCAATAAGTTTCCTCGAGGATCAACACCTTCTTATACTTTTTGCTCAAAGAGGGGATGCATTTGATTACTTAATTTAAATATACAAAAATAGTAAATGTTCATTATGGTATATTAACTTTCACGGCCAATGAATTAAAACTCAGCATTTTTTCTGGGTCTGTGCCTAGAAACATTGCTGAGTTTCAATTTGCTGGCCGTGAAAGACAATGTACCATCTTTTTGGAAGCCCTCATATAGAGGTTATGGCTGCTTGAGCTTTTAGTTCTCGCAGTAGAGAGGCGCAGATGCGCTTCATAAAAAGGGAGGAAGCGCGCAGTTCGCTACTCATGTGGGGTCCAGGCGGGGACACCAAGAACCCGCTGATGTGCCAACTTTGTGTCTTATGCGAAACCCCACACAAGACACGGCGCAAACCAAGACAAAATGCTGAGTTTTAATTCACTGGCCGTGAAAGCCAATATACCATCTTTATGGAAGCCTTCATAGGGAGGTTATGGCTGCTTGAGCTTTAGTTCTCGCAGTAAAGAAGCACAGAGGCGCTTCATAAAATGGGAGGTAGCGCGCAGTTCGCTACTCCTGTGGGGGTCCGGGCGGAGTTACCAATGATGAGCCATTTTGGTGTCCTAGGTGAAACCCCACACAAAACACGGTACAAACCAAGACAAAATGCTGAGAATTAAATGTTCATTATGCTTATAAATAAGGAGTTACACAATGATCGCTGAGGGATTTTCACAAGGATCATTCCGTCTCTGTTTGAATATGAGAACAGCGTAACTCATTAGTAGGGACATCAACGTTCACCGTTTTGCGGGTATCTTCTGATACCTTGACTCTTGTAATGAAAGTCGTGTCACGCCGAGTGGACAAGTAATAACAGTGTGCCTGAAATGCACCTACCCTCTTTAATTATCACGTTCTCTTCCCTCTAAATTAAAGAGTAACTCGTTTAATTTCACCCTGCAAGTTTGGATGCTCGAGTTGTTACCAGCTTATTATACTCATAAACGTACAAGCGGTCTTTGTTTTTTATTCTTCTACGTGCAATGCCAGGTCACTTTAATCTTGGCAACAAATCTTGCAAACACATATTTTCCTTACTTTACATTATTACTTCTAGACAATTCCACCGTAGTAACGGCTTCGGTGGCATAGTTGCTGAGCTTCTATGCCCAAGATCGCGGGTTCAAACCCGGCCAAAGTCCGTATTTTTAAGAGCGTTAAAAATACCTCAATATGCCTTCCTACGGAGGTCGTGTAGCCTCGTGTACTTTGGGTGTGCATAGAATTTGTCTGATAACCGGAGTTAACTGTGATGAACGTATTCGTGTGTGTTATCTCTGATTCAGGTAGATGGACTCCGGACGATTAATTTTGTCTAGTAGTTCCTACTTTTGCTACCAAATGCTATCGTCCACGACACCTATCTGCGGACATGTCTACTAAATGCCATAGCAGTCAGCACCTGGCGGCGAACGTATGAACTAATATAGCGTTATCAAACTAACCAACAAATTTAGCTTCCACAAGTGTAGTTAGTAGAAGGATCTTTCCCTTGCCATAAATCTATGACATGGGACCACCGGCTTTACTTCCCCTCCGAAGGAAGGCATACTGTGGGATTTTCAACGCACTTAAAAAATCCTATGGCTTCGGTTGGGTTTGAACACGCGATCTTGAGAGTTTGATGCTTTCTGAAGCTGGGAACTAATGGCAACGTAAAAACACGTATAGTGGGTGATGTATTAAAGATAGAGACATGCTGTTCGGGACTTTTCTGTAGAACTTGTCATGCAGAACAATTCTTACACTCATAGTGAATAGATATTTTAACGGTGTACCCAGCGTAAGCTTAAAAGGCGCACGGACTGCAAGTTTTTCTTCGACTCGATTCACTGAAATCGCTACTGCTCGGCCTCCTTTAGTCTTATATGAATGTTTTTTCTACAGAAACCTTCCTCGTGATATCCTTTACAGAATGGTGAAACCTGCATCAAAATCCATCCAGTGGTTCTCGAGATTACCCATTTCGTCTATGAATCGAGATTCTATTTGAAATATTCAGAAGAAAAATGATCATTATTTTTTTTTAACAAGGAAGTTACACAAAATCGCTCCGAGACCCCTTGGATTAATCTGGCCTTGTTGGAATATGAGAAGACTTATAATTTTTAAAAAGATAATATATTTGATTTAGGCTGAAGAAAACTCTATCGAAGGGTCGAAGAATGTAAAATTTCTTAGACGTATCATGCAATGTATTAATATGCGTATTAGCCTATTTTTAAGAGTTACTACGTAATTATTTAAGACGTATCATTTATTCAAGTCTGTACCATGAAAATTCAAATGTTTTGAGTTGCTCATTGTGTACTGAATTCAGTGAGCAGTCAAAATTATTTCAGATGTTCTTACTTACGTACTTGTCTACTTACTTTCTCAATTACATACTTTCTTGCCTACTTACCTTCTTACTTTCTTGCTTAAGATCCTACTTACCACCTTCATACCTAATTAATATCATATGGCCTCCTGGAAGGTCAAGTGCAGGTCTTTCTAAATGACGCCCGTGGGAGACCTGCGCGTGCTAGAGGATGAAGTAATGATGAAGACGTCAATTACGCCTAGTATCCGGGCAAATAGATTAACCATAGGAGATTAACATCCCCAATGATCCGGACGGGAATCGAACCCAAGACCCTTCGGTCCAAAGCTTATCCCGCTAACGAATCCGCCACGAGGCCTGATTAATTAATTCGGTGATAATGGACTCTGAAAATTATGTGCCGATCTTACTATTTGCTGCGTTTCTACGCCACCTGAATTCCGTTCTCATCTACCCCCAGTTATGGAGGATCGTTCTGCACATCATCCTTCCAACTGTTTCTGGGTTTACCTACCAGCTGCGTTTTCTTAAGTCTTCCCAGCAGGACTCTTTTGTTCCAGAGGTGACCAGCATGAGTACCACGTGTCGTGCGCATCGTAATATTCCCGCCTTCATTCTTTGTACAATGTTGCGTTAGTCTGTCAAGTCATGTAGGGCCTACCTCCTTTCTGCGTCCTCGACCAATTTCATCCCGCACAGGTTGAAGGATTTTCATCGTGACTTGTCGTTAGAGAGATGTAGCTTACCTCCATCGTGCTTGGGTGTGCTACGACTCTCCGTTCCATGTAACAGTTCTATAGCGAATAATCTATCTTATATAATACGCTAAGGTGTATGTTTCACAAAACTCAAGCTCCTAAACTAGAGGGAGTTAGAAAGTTTATTTATACCAAAATCTTCCAAATTTTCCCAATGGTACAGGAAAAATCTTGCATTCCTTGAAAAGTCAACGGAAATATATTTACTTGTTTATAAAGTGATTTTGAACAAATAAACAAGACGATAGCCCCTGCCAGAACATTATCGCGTACAGCCCGCATAGCACTTGAGCCGGTCGGGTAGTCTGCACACATGGGGCGCACACAACCCATTATGCGAGAGTTGTCGTACGGGTTTGCTAGTTGAACATAATGGCAGTTGGTAACACTGACGTTACTAAGTAAAGATTTTCTGTAACCGATTTTCAATTCTAATCCAATAATTACGGAAAAACAATATCAAGTTTAAACGTTGATGGGAACTTCATATCTTAAGCATTGTGGTACACGTACACATATACGCGGGTGGCAGGGGGCTACTTAAATTAGCCTCTGTTTAGATTGACATGGGCCTGTTAGTACAGGGTGCAGTAGCCCCTAAGGGAATTCCCCGAGCGACGAGTCAAAGGGGTGGAATCTCGTGTGTCCCACTGGTCTGGAGCAGTCTTCGAAACTAACACAACTTTGGTGACTTGCGTATCTACGATACCGTTCACATATCTTGAAACAGGATTAAATTTCATAGCACAAGTCTGATTTAAACCAAGCCTCAGGGATGGCAACCAACAGAGTTTGGCAAAATACTTACCCAGTTGCACTCCGGGCAAACGGCAAATGGAACCTAACTTAAGGCCACGGCCGCTTTCAACTCCGATCCTACCTCGATTACAAATAAACACACTAGTGGAGACATCACAATAACACTGGTTATGAGACAAATTCTACACACTGGCTTCGTAGCTCAGCAGAAAACTTCTCGCCTTCTGTAGCAAAGGTTGCAGGATCGAATCCTGGCGCAGTCAGTTGGCGTTTGAGGGAGCGCAAATGCGAGGTAGCCGTACCAGTATATTTCTGCTGGCATGTTAAAGATCCCCTTCGGGGGAAAATTCCGGTACCCCAGTGTTTCTAAAAGCCGCAGTATTTAAAAGGGACGTAAAACCAATAACATGATTATGTTTCTTCCTTCGTTACGGCCAACTGAGGAACACGTCATGTCAACTGTTTCTTCTGCATTTTAATGTTGGGCCAGTACTCTTTCATTCGCAATCGATGTTGCACCCTTCGCTCCGTCGTCCACGCCTTCCCAGTTTCTAGTTTCGGCTTAAGTTGAAAACTCCGATGTGTTTAAATTTTCCCTTAAGTGGGCCACGCTCCTTGATTATTTGTTGACTCGAGTCAAAAGCATCAGACTATTTAACATACACACATCAAAAAAAGTTTTGCATCACCTCGGTTCCCAGATCTCCGGCATATAGACGTTGACTGTGTATATTGTATCCAAGATACAGTCCCTTTGACTGTTCATAGATGTCACTAAAACTGCTCAAAGATGTAAACAACCATGCATGAGCAGGGCCTATTAGACGGAGGGGGTACGACAGCCGATCAGTTCCAGTCATTCCACCAGGACGAAGGTACGCTGCTCATGTTGTCTGTAGTTCTACCATGCCTAGAAGGTCAATACCGCAGTTCGATCGCGTCCGCATTGTTACTTTGTGTCAAGAAGGGCTCTCAACAAGGGAAGTTTCCAGGCGTCTCAGAGTGAACCAAAGCGATGTTGTTCGGACATGGAGGAGGTACAGAGATACAGGAACTGTCGATGACAGGCCTCGCTCAGGCCGCCCAAGGGCTACTACTGTAGTGGATGACCGCTACTTACGGATTGCCGCTCGGAGGAACCCTGACAGCAATGCCACCATGTTGAATAATGCGTTTCGTTCAGCCACAGGACGTCGTGTTTCAACTCAAACTGTGCGCAATAGGCTGCATGATGCGCAACTTCACTCCCGACGTCCATGGCGAGGTCCAGCTTTGCAACCCCGACACCATGCAGCGCGGTACAGATGGGCCCAACAACATGCTGAATGGACCCCTCGGAATTGGCATCACGTTCTCTTCACCGATGAGTGTCGCATATGCCTTCAACCAGACAATCGTCGGAGACGTGTTTGGAGGCACCCTGGTCAGGCTGAACGTCTTAGACACACTGTCCAGCGAGTGCAGCAAGGTGGTGGTTCCCTGATGTTTTGGGGTGGCATTATGTGGGGCCGACGTACGCCACTGGTGGTCATGGAAGGCTCCGAAACGGCTTTACGATACCTGAATGACATCCTCCGACCCATAGTGCAACCATATCGGCAGAATATTGGAGAGGCATTTGTCTTCATGGACGACAATTCTCGACCTCATCGTGCACATCTTGTGAATGCGTTCCTTCAAGATAACGACATCGCTCGACTACAGTGGCCAGCATGTTCGCCAGACATGAACCCTATCGAACATGCCTGGGATATGTTGAAAAGGGCTGTTTATGGACGTCTTGACCCACCAACCACTCTGAGAGATTTACGCCGAATTGTCGTTGAGGAGTGGGACAATTTGGACCAACAGTGTCTTGATGAACTTGTGGATAGTATGCCACGGCGAATACAGGCATGCATCAATGCAAGAGGACGTGCTACTGGGTATTAGAGGTAGTGGTGTGTACTGCAATCTGGACCACAAATGCTGAAAGTCTAGCTGTATGATGGTACAACATGCAATGTGTGGGTCTCATGAGCAATAAAACGAGCTGAAATGTTGTTTGTGTTGATCTCTATTCCCTTTGTATTTAACGGTTCCGGAACTCTTGGAACCGAGGTGATGCAAAACTTTTTTTGATGTGTGTACAAACAAGTAGTTCCGTGAAGAACTATACAGCCTATTTTCATATATCCTGCTCATGTTAAATGTCTCTATCAACATACAAAATTTCAGTTTAATTGCTGTAACAGATTCGTAGATATTGAGAACCGTCTAAATATTTCATATGGTCGCCAGGATGGATTTTTATTGTTGTACTATTTCATAAGATTATTGTGTACGTGTGGTATTCAAACTTCAATTGCATGATTAGAATACAAGAAATAAAAACGAGATTTTAAAAGTACGCACACCAGCCATCTTGTGATTACGCAAACAATTGAAATAAATTACATGCCAGTGGATCAACATTTGTATAAGCGTTTAACGTGCAACGTTTCACGGCACTCGGATAGTTAATTCGCGAGAAACATCCATTTAAATATTTATACTTCGCGTCGCCGCCATGTTGTATTTGTGCTCACCAGGTTGCTGAAAGTCCTATAGGTGAACATATGTTCATAGTCTCTATGAACATAAAAAAATTCAGTTTGGTTGCTGTAAAAGATTCATAGATATTGAGAACCGTCTAAATATTTCGGAAGCTCGCCATATAGGATTGTTATATGTATAGGCCATAGAGTTATGTACCATTCAAAGACAATTATTGCCTAGCTTCATTATTCAAACTTTCTCTTCGATCGCATGATTACGACACAAGAATAAAAACTTAATTTTAAAATTTCGCACAGCCGCCATCTTGAGGTTATGTAAATAATTGAATTAAATTAGATGGCAGTGCATTACAATCTGCAAAATCATTTACTGTACCGCATTTCACTGCGCTCATAGAGTTAAATCAAGAGAAAAGTCTATTAAAATATTTCAAATTCGCTTGGTCGCCATGTTCGTTTTGTACTTTACAGGTTTATGAAATATACATAGGTAAACTTGTATCAGTACCCTTTATCACCGTACAAAATTGCATGGTGATATCTGTAATAGTTTCGGAGATATAGAATGTCAATGAAATATTTTGCACAGCCGCCATTTTGAGGTTATGTAAACAATTGATCTAAATTAGACTCCAGTGCATTACAATGTGTATAAACATTTGCTGTACCAAGTTTCATTACGTATGGATAGTTAAATCGCGAAAAATGTCTATTTAAAAGTCTCAATTTCGCTTGACCGCCATGTTGGTTTTGTAGTCACCAAGTTTTTGAAAGTCTCATAGGTGAACTTCTAGTAGTGACCTTTATCACCGTACACAATTTTAGGGCGATATCGGTAATAGTTTCGGAGATATTGAATGCTAGTGAAATATTTCGCACAGCCCCCATGTTGGATTGGTGAGACGTAACAAAATTTGAAGGGCACGGTCGAGGTCGCCGGGAATAGTGCTATGAACTTACCGAGTTTCATTGAAATCGCTCCAGCCGTTTAGATTTTATTAGGGGACACACACACACACACCTCACACACACACACACACACGGACAAAAGGTGATCTCATAAGCCTATTTTTTCAAAATTGAAAATAAGCTAAAAATACATAGATACGTACATACACATAATAAGAATAACACAATTACTATTTGAAATTGAAAGTAATATTACTTTAAGAAATGTTAAATGAAGTAGGTAAACAAAACAAAGATGACAGTCTAAGCAACTTTAGCCCAATATTTGGCAATTTCTATGGCTTCAGATCTTGCGGACATCAGATCACCGATGGTGCATCTTGCAGGACATAGGTATAGGTGGTCCGTAGTTTGTTGAGCCCCACATTCGCAGAGGGTTGATGATGTGGAATGACCTCATTTCCTCAAGTTGTCTTTTGACCTTGCAACCCCTGTTCTCAGCCTGTTCAGAGTTTTCCACACTGGCCATTCTTCAGAGAAACCAGCAGCTAGATGTTCCGATGGTGTCAGCCAATGGTGTTCAGATCTCATCTTCCACACAGATAACCGGGAATTTATCCGTTGGCCAATGTTAACTGTTGTCCTCATGAAACTTTCCCTGGACTTCAGTGTTGGAGGAGGAGGGTGATGAATATGTAGGGTTGTTTATCGGAGGTAGATGCCTCATACCTTTCTCTTTGTGCAGCTGCTTCGCATCTGGTGTCTGTAGGGGCAATTCCAGCTAAGTAGTGGAGCTTATCCCGCGGTGTAGGTTTCAGACATCCGGTAATGAGTCTGTACGACTCATTTAGGGCGATATCAACTTGTTTAGCATGTGCAGAATTATACCACACTGGGCTAGAATATTCACCTGCCGCGTTACACGAAGATAAAGCTGTAGTTTTGACTTTTTTTGCTGCTGCACCCCAGGATGATCCAGTGACTTTGCGCAATATGTTGTTCCTTGCAGATACTTATTGTTTCACGTTCAGACAGTGCCGTTTAAAGGTCAGCGTGTGGTCAAGAGTAACGCTCTTGGATATCTTCACAATCATGTTATCCCAATCTTCAACAGATCTTTCTCTACTTCACTGAACCAGGCTCCCTTTGTCTTCTTCTCATGGAGAAAAGCAAAAATTCGGTGGGTTAGCCGAGTTGATTTCATTCGGATCATATGTCCATGAAAAATATTATTATTATTACTATTATTATTATTATTATCATCATAATTATTATTATTATTATTATTATTATCTGCTGTACACACACCACACTCCTAAGTACACGAGGCTACATGATCACGATGCCGTAGCCTCTAACGAATCACCAATAACAACAAAGTCACGTTAGCTACGTTGGTGTCATGAGAATCTACCAACCTTCAACTACTTCTTAGTGATCATCAGCAACTCTTATAATGATGATGATGATGATGATGATGATCAACCTATGAGGCTGAAGACAAACAAGGCTTGAGAATTGAACCTGTTCCTCATGAAAATCGATCCCGTTTGCTAGCTCGCGAGTACGAGGACGACTGTAGCTTGTTGAGTACGTATTCATTTCTCTTTCGTTTCCTTGCGCAAGGCGCCCTCTGACGTCCATATATTTGTGTTTAAAGAAGAGGAAGAAAAGATATATGGTGAATATTAGGGGCATTATTGCACTTCGTCTCACTCACAGTCTCTTGTGAAATATAGCGCCCTACATCACGCCAAGTGTGGGTAATTTGTTCCGATGCAGACGTTGCTGCATTAAGACCTTATTTTGGACGATCCATTTCATTGCATTTAAATGTCGGTAGTAACTTTGATGTTGATTGTACACCTGTTTACACAGTAGACAGCCCCCCCCTCCTGTGAGGAATCTCCTTAAGTAGATGCCGCATAAACATGAGGTGTCGTAAATGTTGTCACCAGCTTGGAGATGAATAGTCTCCAGACAAGGTGACTTGCTAGGTCATGGTCCTGTGGAGGATATGGTTGATAGTCCTTTCCTCAAACACATATAAAAACCATGATTCCATCTGAGACCGCATACATTTCGTGGGGTTAACAAAAGAAGAAGTGGAAGCTGCGTAGCGCAGTACTTAGAGGGCAGATCATCCACACAAAGTTAAGGGCTGACAGGAGCATACAAAATATGGGAAATATTATTTCCTTAATTGTGGTAATGATAATTGGAACTCATTACCTCCCACAGTCATAGAGCCTTTCCCCATACATATTGATGTGTTGAGAAGACTGAAGGTTTGTGTAAATACTATGATGCAACACTATAGTTACCCAAACCCGACTTGTGTACATTAAGTGTGTTAGATATTATTGCTGATAATGTTTTGGGTATTAGGACGTCACAGCCTACTGAATTCAAATGGGTTATTTGACATGCCAACATCGTATGACATGCGTGTCGTATTTTTTCCGCCTTTCAAAAATCACTTATCACGGCCAGGAGCGAACCTGTGATCTTGGGGTTAGTAGACCGACACGCTATCCACAAACCCACCGTGGCAAGCTATTAATTTTTAAAGCCTTTATATGGATCGTGCCACTCTATGGAAGTGAAACTTGGAATGTTCGCGAGCATAAAAGAGAAGAATAGAAGCGTTTGAAATGTGGTGTTACAGGAGAGTGATCAGATCAGATAGGTAGAAAAACAAATGAATAGGTATGAATACGAGTGGAAGAGGTGAGATGTTTCTGGCGACTGCTAATGAAGAGCAGAGATAGGTTGATAGGACACCTATCTGTGAAGAATTGATAGGAATAGCAAACTTACTTATGGAAGGAGGGTCGAGAACTCAAACTGTAAGGTTAGACCAAGTTTAGAATATGTAAACTAGGTTGCTTCTGATGTAAGGTCTGGTGGCTATGTAGAGATGAAACGATTAGCTCCGCTCAGGGAGACATGGAGGGCTGCATCAAAGCAGTCAAAAGACTGAAGATTTAAACAACAATAGATATTATAAACATAGGTGCCACTTCTGGTTATGGAAATAGCTCTGGTTTTCTCTCAGCCTAGAACACAAATGAAAACTGGAATAATTTATTGGGACAAATGTGACTTAGCGAGGATCTAGTGTGGATATGTAAACAAGATGTTCAGTAAAGAACATATAGCCTACTTTCTTCTAAATGCATGGGTATTGTTATAACTCTTTTTCCTTTTCAAGGAGTAGACAATTGAATGTTGGTTGTAGTAGCTTGTTGAAATACAACGTGTTATACGGATATTAAACATGAATATTAGGTGTCCTTTGATAGTGCTATCTCTGTACGAAATTTCATTCAATTCGGTTTCACCGTGTTTGAATTGATACGGTGAATCGATTTGCACACATACATGGCCGCTATCTGCAAACTATTAGGTTGATGACCTTGTAGTGTAGTCAAACGATGCTTCCCACAAAAAGGTATCTTGTTGCAAAACTTGGTAGTGATCAGATGATTAGGTAGGTCGTAATTTGATTTAAACTTTTAACATTTTGGGTGGCCGCCATTACGTTTCCGTCAAGATGTCGACGATATAAAACATGACACTGAGTTGCCTTTTGCGAGTGCTATCTCTGTACCAAATTGCGTTCAATTCGGTTTCACCGTGATTGAATTGATAGGGGAATCAATTTGCACACACACATGGCCACTATGTGCAAACTATTGAGCTGCTGATCTTGTAGTTTGGTCAAACGATGCCTGCCACATAAAGGTATGTTGTTGCAAAAATTATTAAAGATCAGATGATTAGGTTGCTCGTAATTTGATTTAAGCTTTTAATATTTGGGTGGCCGCCATTACGTTTCCGTCAAGATGGCGGCGATATAACTTGACATCGAGGAGCCCTTAGCTAGTGCTACCTCTGTACCAAATTTCGTTAAATTCCGTTCCACCGTGTTAGAATATATAGGGGAATCGATTTTCACACATACATGGCCGCCATCTTCAAACTAGTGGGCTGATGATCATGTAGTTTGGTAAAAATATGCTTCTCACACAAGGTATGTTCTTGCAAAATTTGGTAGAGATCAGATTATTAGGTCGTAATTTGATTTATGCTTTTAAAATTTGGGTGGCCGCCATTACGTTTTCGTCAATATGGCGGCGATATAAATCATGTCACAGAGGTGCCCTTTGCAAGTGCTACCTCAGCACCAAATTTTGTTCAATTCGGTTTCAACGTGTTTGAATAGTTAGAGGGAATCGATTTGCACACATACATGGCCGCTATCCGTAAACTATTAGTCTGATGACCTTGTAGTTAGGTCAAATGATTCTTCATACATAAAGGTATCTTGTTACAAAACTTAGTAGAGATCAGATGATTAAGTTGGTCGTAATTTGAATTGAACTTTTAAATTTTGGGTGGTCGCCATTACGTTTTCGTCAATATGGTGGTGATATAAAACATGACACTGAGTTGCCCTTTGCTAGTGCTATCTCTGTACCAAATATTATTCGATTCGGTTTCTTGTGTTTGAATTGATAGGGGGAATCGATTTGCACACAAACATGGCCGCCATCCGCAAAGTATCGGGCTAATGATCTTGTTGCTTGGTCAAAGAACGCTTCTCACATAAAGGTATGTTATTGCAAAATTTGGTAGAGATCGGATGAATAGGTTGGTCGTTTTTGATTAAAGCTTTGAACATTTGGGTGGCCGCCATTACGTTTCCGTCAAGATGGCGGCGATATAAAACATGACACTGAGGTGCCCTTTGCTCGTGCTACCTCTGTACTAAATCTCGTTCAATTCGGTTTCACCGTGTTCGAATTGATAGGGGGGGGGGGGGGTACAGACATGGCCTACACGGAGTTGGCTATTCTTTTGTGTTAACGAAAGGATTACTTTCTAAGTTTTGTCAGGAATAACATTACATATATTAGCCTACTTGCTATTTTTGCAAAAAATGAAAGTAGACTTATGAGATCAACACAGGGCGAACAAGAAGTTCCGTGACGAACTAAAGAGCCTACTTTTCTTAAAATTTAAGATTCATGCCAATGATTAATCTATATGGATCTATCTAGAATCATGACGAAATTAAGTTGGTAATATCGAAATTTCTAATTAGTTCGAAATGCTGTATACCTGGCATAATATAGCCTAATAGAGAACTACAGTTGGCAGCCCTGGTGACTGAATATATTCTTAGTTCCATCTCTTAAAGTACAGAATACAAAATTTGGTAGAAGTCCAATGGATAGCATGGACGATACATGCAGTTAAACATTGGATCTAACAGCGCGCGTAAAATCATGTTGGCAACAATGACATACATGTATTGGTCAGAAATAATCTGAAATAATATGATCTATTGTTGTGTCAATTTTGAATGAAATCCATTAGTTAGTATAGAAGTTACATGCATTTTAAATTGGACCTATCAGCAGGCTTAGAATCATGTTGGCAGCACTTACGTATATTAGTTACTCCAAATTAATCTAGAATGCCAGGTACTATAATGTGCAAAGTTTAGAGCTATTGGCTTGCATACTTTCTGATATATTGATATTAGGGTAACAAAAATAGAGACAGTATTTATTAACAGTTGGCAGCCCTGGTTACTCTTAAGAATCGTCATATACATATCGGTTATAGTACACATAGCACACACGAAATTTGGTTGAAATCCAAATGATAGTATAGAAGTTACATGTATTTAAAGTTGGACCTCTCAGCAGGCTTGGAATCATGTTGGTAGCACTGACGTATATAAGTTACTCCATATTAATATAGAATGTCAGGTACTATACCTGTGCATAGCTTAAAGCTGTCGGCTTGCATACTTTCTGGTATATTGGTATTTGGATAAAATAAGTTGAGAGCATTTATTAACAGTTGGCAGCTCTGGTGGATCTTAAGAATACGTTCAGTCATATCTGTTTATGTACACATAGCACATACGAAATTTGGTTGAAATCCAATTGATAGTGTAGAAGTTATATGCATTTAAAATTTGGACCTATCAGCAGGCGTATAATCATTTTGGCAACACTGCGATGTATGGCCTCCTGGAACTTAAACTGCAATATTATTATCTATACTTGTGCCAATTTTGAAATAGCTCCCATTCATACCTTCCAAGATATCCAACATGGAGCTCAAATTTCAATTGCGATTTTTTCATCAGTTGGTAGCACTGACATCATTTTCAAATATGGCCGTGAGATATTCACTCCTACCAAATTTTGTTTCGATTGCTGCAGCCGTTTAGGAGTTGATAGGGGGGGGGGACACACACACACACACAGCCAGACAGACAAAGGACAGACAGACAGAAGGACAAACAGACAGACAGACAGACAGACAGACAGACACACACACATTTGCCCTATCTCATAAGTCTACTGTTTCCTCAATTTTGCAAAATGTGAAAAGTAGGCTAAAAAATTGTGTGTCTGTCTGTGTGTGTGTGTGTGTGTTTCTGTGTGGCTGTGTGTCTGTGAGTGTGGGTACTCTGAATGTCTGCCCCCCTCCTATCAATTCGAACACGGTTAAACCAAATTGAACGACATTTGGTACAGAGGTAGCACTAGCAAAGGGCACCTCAGTGTCATGTTTTATATCGCCGCCATCTTAACGGAAACGTAATGGCGGCCACCCAAATGTTGAAAGCTTAAATCAAATTACGACTAACCTAATAATCCGATCTATGCCAAATTTAGCAACAACATACCTCTATGTGGGGAGCATCCCTTGACCAAATTACAAGGTCATCAGCTTAATGGTTTGCGGATGGCGGCCATGTTTTTGTGCAAATCTATTCCCCCTATTGATTCAGACACGGTGAAACCGAATGGAACGAAATTTGGTACAGAGGTAGCAATAGCAAAGGGCACCTCAGCATTATGCTCTATATTGCCGCCATATTGATGAAACGTAATGGCGACCACCCAAATGTGCAAAGCATAAATCAAATTACGACTAACCTAAGCATGCGATCTCTAGCTATCGCTTCTTCCCTGTTATTATTCTCTTTAATCACTTTATTCCTAATATCAAATATTATCCAAATTTTGTAACAACATATCATTATGTGGGGAGCATTTGTTAACCAAACTACAAGGACATCAGCCCAATAATTTGCGGATGGCTGCCATATTTGTGTGCAAATCGATTCCCCTATTAATTCAAACATGGTGAAATCGAATTGAACAAAATTTGGTACAGAGGTAGCACTAGCAAAGGGCACCTCAGTGTCATATTTTATTTTGCCGCCATCTTGACGAAAAGGTAATGGCGGCCACCCAAATATTAAAATCTTAAATCAAATTTCGACCAACCTAATCATCTGATCTCTATCGGTTATTGCAACGTTATACCTTTATATATGTGGACTATTATGACCAAACTACAAGGTCATAAGACCAATAATTTGCAGATGGCGGCCATGTATGTGTGCAAGCGGATTCCCCCTATCTATTCAAACACGGCGAATCCAAATTGAACGAAATTTGGTACAGAGGTAGGAACAGCAAAGGGCACTTCAGTGTCATGTTTTATTTTGCCGCCATCTTGACGAAAACGTAATGCCGGCCACCCAAATGTTAAACCTTAAATCAAATTTCGACCAACCAAATCATCTGATCTCTACCAAATTTTGAACAACATACCTTTATATGAAAAGCGTTCTTTGACCAAGCTACCAGGTCGTCAGTCCAATAGTTTGCATATGGCGGCCATATATGTGTGCAAATTGATCCCCCCCCCCCTATCAATTAAAACACGGTAAAATCGAATGGAATGAAATTAGGTACGGAGGTAGCAGTAGCAAAGGGTCATGTTTTATATTGCCGCCATCATGACGGAAACGGAATGGTGGCCACCCAAATGTTAAAAGCTTCAATCAAATTATGAACAACCTAATTATTTGATCTCTACCAAATTTTGCAACCACATACCTTTTTGCGAGAAGCATCTTTTGACTGAACTACAAGATCATCAGCCCAATAGTTTGCAGAAAGCGGCCATTTATGGGTGCAAATCGATTCACCATATCAATTAAAACACTGTGAAACCGAATTGAATGACATTTTGTACAGAGATAGCACTAGCAAAGGGCACCTCATATTCATTTTTAGCCTACTTTTCACATTTTGCAAAATTGAGGAAAAAGTAGACTTATGAGATCGATCCGGGTAAATGTGTGTCTGTCTGTCGGTCTGTCTGTCCTTCTATCTGTCTGGCTGTGTGTGGGTGTCCCCCCCTATGAACTCCTTAACGGCTGCAGCAATCAAAACCAAATTTAGTATGAGTAAAGATGTGCACCGGAATATCTCACGTCCATATTTGAAAATTATGTCAGTGCTACCAACTGCTGAAAAAACGCACTAGAAATTTGAGCTCCATGTTCGATATCTTGGTACACATGCAGATAATTCTATTTCAGTTTAATTTCCATGAGGCCAACAATGACAGTGTTGCCAAAATAATTTTAATCCTTCTGATAGGTCCAATTATTAAATGCATATAACTTCTACACTATCAACTGGATTTCAACCAAATTTTGTATGTAATATCTGTACATAAACAGATATGACTGAGCGTATTCTTAAGAGCCACCAGGGCTGCGAACTGTTAATAATTGCTCTCTCTATTTTTTAATCTAAATACCAATATATCAGAAAGTATGTAAGCCAACAGCTTTAAACTATGCACACGTATATTCTGACATTTTAGATTAATTTGGAGTAACTTATATACGTCAGTTCTACCAACATGATTATAAGCCTGCTAATAGTACCAATTTTTAAATACATGTAACTTTTAAACTATCAGTTGGATTACAACCAAATTTCGTATGTGCTATGTGTACCTTACCAGAATGACTGTAAGTATTGTTAAGAGCAATCAGGGCTGCCAACTGTTAATAAATGCTGTCTATATTTTTTTACCCTAATATCAATATTTCAGAAAGTATGCAAGCCAACAGCTCTATACTTTGCACACGTATAGCACCTGACATTGTAGATTAATTTGAAGTAATTAATACAAGGCAATGCTGCCAACATGATTCTATGCCTGCTGATATGTCCAATTTTAAAATGCATGTAACTTCTATACTAACAAATGGATTTCATCCAAAATTGGCACAACAAGATATCATAATATTTCAGATTATTTCTGACCATCACACGCATGGTATTGTTGGCAACATGCTTTTACGCGTGCTGATAGATCCAGTGTCTAACTGCATGTAACGTCCATTGGACTTCAACCTAATTTTGTATTCTGTACCTTAAGAGATGGAACTAAGAATATATTCAGTCACCAGGGCTGGCAACTGTAGTGCCATATTAGGCTACATTATACCAGGTATATTTTGAACTAATTTGATATTTCGATATTACCAACTTAATTTTGTCATTATTCTAGATAGGTTCATATACTGTAGAATAATCATTGGCATGAAAAGTAGGCTGTATCGTTGTTCACGGAACTTCTTGTTATTATCCGTATAACACGTAGTATTTCTACAAGCTACTACAACCAACATTCACTTATACTCCTTGAAAAGGACAAAGAGTTATAAAAATACCCATCCATTTAGGATAAAGTAGGCTATATGTACTTTACTGAACATCTTGTTTTTTTATGTAGATATGCTGAAGGAAAGATACCGGCTGTTTTACAGTGGAGGACAGGAGGCAAGAAATGGAGTAGGAATGATTATAAAAAATGATGTCTACAGTATGTGGAGGAGGTGAACAAAATAAGAGACAGGAAGATCATAGGAAGTATACAGTTCCAGACAGGGACAAAAGATCTGTTCCAAGAATATGCTCCACAAACGGGGAATAAAGAAGATAACTTAGAAGAATTCCTAGAAGAAGTGGAAAAATATATAGAGGATAAGGAAATAATAGTAATGGGAGATTTTAATGCACAAGTGGGAAGAGACAGACAAGGAAGAGAGGAGATTTTGGGACCATATGGTTATGGCAGTAAGAATCCAGAAGGGGATTTCTTAATTGACTTTTGTCAGCGGAAGTAATTAATTATAGGGAATACGTGGTTCAGAAGGAAAAATAGTCAGAAGATAACGAGGTATGGATGGGGAGATAGAAGAACCAAAACTCTGATAGAATATGTATTAGTCGAAAAAGGACATCGGAAAGAGCTAATGGATGTCACAGCCATGCCAGAGGAAGCCTTTGGAGGAGACCATAGGGCAGTGGTGGCAAAACTAAAAGTAGAAATGGTCATGAGATTACCAGAGAAAACCGAAAGAAAGATTAAGGTCAGGAGACTGAAGAAAAAGGAGGTTGCAGAAGAGTTTAAGAAAGAATTGCAAGAACAGGTACCAAGGACGGATATTACCCATGTCGAACAAAAATGGGAAATGTTTAAGAGTGCATTTGTAAACAGTGCAGAGAAAACATGTCGTAGAACATCAGGAAAGGTCCGGTAAAAGGCGACAAAATGGTGGAATGATAGAGTGAAAGAAAAGGTAAGAGAGAAGAAGAAAACTTGGAAGGAATGGAAAATAATATACTGAGAAAGTAGATCAAAATATATAGAAGCAAACAGAGATTGCAAGAAAGTAATTTCAGAGGAAAATAAGAAAAGCTGGGAAGAGTTCACCCAGGAAATAAGGGAAGATTTAAATGGTGGAAAAAATGCTATTTGGAATTATAAAAACTGGGAGGTATGAAAAGGTGAACACTGGGTTCGTGAAAAACAAAGAAGGTGAAATAATTACAAAACCAGAAGAGATAACGGACAGATGGAAAGAATATTTCAGCGAGCTGTTGAAGGTAAGACGTCAGGCATGCGGAGAATTTACGCAAACAGCCAATACGGTAGAGGAAAAATTAGAAGAAGAACCAGACATTACTATGGCAGAAGTGGAATGGACAGTAAAGATGAAGATGGGGAAAGCTGTGGGAATCCATGAAGTGGCAATAGAACTGATCAAGGCGGCAGGACCAGTGTGACTTCTCAGGAGTGTGTGGAGAGAGAAGAAAGTTCCTGAAGACTGGAAAAAGGGAATTATATTGCCAATATTCAAGAAAAGAGACAGGGAGGAGTGTGGTAACTACCGAGGAATCACTATCATCTCGCATATTGCCAAAGTAATGGAAAGAATCCTGGAAAAAAGAATTAGAGTAAAGGTAGAAAACCAAATCGAGGAGGAGCAGTTTGGATTTAGAGTGTAACCGTTCACACTCTTTTACTTCGGGGGTGGAGGTAATTAATACCTTGGGGGATTCTTTATTATTAATATTTATTATCTTCACTTCACAATTTTTCCACATCACCACAAACAGCCACACTCATAATCTCTTGCCAAACACTGAAACAGACCATCATTAAAACTAACCCAATCTTCCAAACCATATCTCTTTTCCCCTCATATTTTCTACCATATCGCTTACAAAATCTCAACAGATACTACTTCCTCTGTCTCAAAGAGTTTCTCGAAACAATCTCCATAGAAATATAACAACAGATACTAACTATCAAGAAAAATCTCTATCATGGAACAAACAATCTTCTAAAGAATCACTGAATAATCCACAGTTATATAAAAAACAAACTAAATCGTAAATAGAATTTTCAAATAGCGTGGAGATCTAAAAATTGGAACATCCAAATAGCTCGGAGATCTCAAAAGTGGATAATAAATGGCCCTATACTCCTTTACTGATAACATGTAACCTCCTTGGGTTACAAGAGGGGGCAGATCAACAGTGGAACCCATTTTCATTCTGCGACTGAACCTTGTAAAGAGTTGGGAATATGATGATGTTGATGATAATTGTTGTTTTAAGGGGCCTAACATCTAGGTTATCGGCCCTGTGAATATGACAAGGATATGGTAATGACTTGTATTCTTCTAGAAAAGGCCTATGATAGCATACCTAGAACAAAAGTTTGGGAAAACTTAGCAAATAAGGGGACAGGCAAGGAACTGAGAGACATGATAAATGCAATGTTCATGGATTGCTACAGTAGTGTGAAGACTAGAGTCGGGACATCGGAATGGTTTAAATTGACACTGGACTAAAGCAAGGAAGTGTGTTGTCGCCCTTATTGTCCTTAATGGTGATGGATGACATCATGAAGGCAGCAATGAAAGACTATAGTACGGCAAAGGTGAAGGTAATCTTGTTTGCAGACAATGTTGTAATCTGGGGCGAGGATGAGATGGAAGTACAAGAACAGTTAGACGTAATAAATGAAATGATTGAGCAATGGGCATTGAAGATAAATGTGGAGAAGAGTAAAACAGTGGTGATGAGTAAAGGTAAGAAAGAAGGAGAAGGAGCAATCAAAGTCGGAGATAAGAAATTGCAAGTGGTGAAACACTTCGAATATTTGGGAAGTGAACTGACTGAAGATGGACGACTAGATTTGGAAATTAGCAGAAGAATACAACTCGGGAGGGCTTTCTACCAACAAGTACGGGGACTAGTATGGAACAAGGATATACCAATTCAGGCTAAATAAGTTATGTACAAAGCATATTATGTTCCTATAATGACATATGTCCCAGAAACTTGGGCAATTACTAAGAGGGATAAGAGCAGAGTACAGGCAGCTAAATTGAGATTGCTGAGAAGTATGGTCCAGAAAACGAGGAGAGACAAAGTGTGAAATGAAGATATACGGAAAGAACTGGGAGTACAAAAACTAAATGACAAACTGGAGCTAAACAGATTGAGATGGTTTGGACATGTCAAACGGATGATTGAAGTAAGGATACCAAGACGAGCACTGGAACGACGGATGACGAGGTAGAGAGGACGAGGAAGACCAAGAATGCGTTGGATGGATTCGGTGAAGTATAGCATTAGAAAACAGAACCTGGATTGGAACACCGTGTCGGAAGAGGGATGATGGAACGACAGAACAATGTGGAGAGGAACCATATTTGCCCCCACTCAGTGTCAGCTGGAAAAGGGGAAATGAAGATGATGATGATGATGATGATGATGATGATGATGATGATGATGATGGTGATGATGAAATTCCAGAGCTATCTGGAATTTGAATTTTGGAAGGAAGTGCTTAAAACTTTCGTGCCTACAGCAAATGCAGCTGGTGTTTTCAAAGATGTATTCTTGTAGTTTCTGCTAGAATGGTATTCGTGTATCGTGTTAATTCCTCAATAGCCTATTTAAACAGCCACTATTACAGCGGATTCTGGAATGAGAAGGAAATATTGTTCACTGCCTTGATCATGTGCCTCGCTCAGAGGATGGCCGCATTGGTGTAAATGGTTAACCCTTCATGGCTTAGAGGTCTCTATTTTAAACACCTACTATAAGGATAATATATTTATATTGTCAAACTTGGTGATTGTTGAATCTTTCAGCGATATTTTCTTGTGGAATTGTTAATATTTCTGGAAACCAAATATTATCTCTTCACCTCCTTGATATAAGGTGATTGAAAAAAATATTATTTCAAATTAAAACAATAGTTATTAACAAGAAATGTACATCCGCCTGAATCAATACTATAAAGAAAAAAATAATTATTTAGCTTGTTTTCAGTTTCAGTACATGTTTCGAGGATTAATTACATTTTATCCCCTTGATCAGCTATTGAAAAAAACAAAACAAAGCGTAGCACAGTAATAAGATACGTATTTAAACCTAATATGGTGCACCATAAAATTTAGGTTATAAGAACAGATTAAAATGAAATGAAATAGATGGTATATCTACCATTTAAGCTTCAATACGGAACTACTATTTGTCATGAGAAGCTGATCACCGTCACCCTCTATTTCATTTCATTTTATTCTGTTCTTATAACCTAAATTTTATGGTGCACCATATTAGGTTTAAATACGTATCTTATTACTGTGCTACGCTTTGTTTTTTTTTCAACAGCTGATGAAGGGGATAAAATGTAATTAATCCTCGAAACATGTTTTGAAACTGAAAACAAGTTAAATAATTATTTTTTTCTTTATAGTATTGATTCAGGCGGATGTACATTTCTTGTTAATAACTATTCTAGCATATCAATACGAAACCACCATGAGTCATTTAAATAATGTAATTAAAACTATTGATTTTTTTAAATGATTGTATAAATCACAATTAAAATAAATATGCTTGTAAAAATTGAAAATTAATAAGCTTAAAACATTTGAAATTATAATAATTTTATGTTCGACCTTGACTATTATCTGTCAGAAAACTGTACTATAATGAGGCTCATTATAACACTATTTTTCATTATGAAACAGTTTCTCCAACCAATCAGAGCTCAAGAAACAGTTGTTTGACCAATTAGATAATAAGATGCGCTGAGTTCCACGGCCTTCTAATGTATATCACACTGCCTGGCCCAGTGTCATAGTGGGCTAATCGAGGTGGCCATGGTCAAATACAAGGCATTCTGTGCATCCCATGCGCTCTGTTCAGTACATAAAACTGGCGAAATCTCGACAGATATTTATGAATATTTTTGTTCGAACATAAATAGTTATAATAATTATCGTCGAACATAAACAGTCGTATGCAACTCGACTATAATGGTAATTAAGACACTCGTATGGAAATTATAAAACTCGCATACGCTTGTTTTATAAAACATACTTGTGTCTTAATTAATGCCATTATAGGCTCGTTGCATACGAGTGTCTTAATTACCATTATAAGCGAGTTGCATACGACTGTTTATGTTCGACGATAATTATAACGTTATTATATGCTTTAACATACATATTCATAAATATCTCATGAGATTCATTGACTTGAATTTCGTGATCGGAGTGCAAGCACTGGGTATGATATCTCTGTTTTTCAAGTTCTCTGACCAACCGACGCATGCACTCTGTGTGATTGGCAATGCCATACATATTCTTTGATGCCATATGTTTACTGCCCAGCTGGCCTATGTGCACCAGCATTCAGTCAAACTCTTACTGAAGTAGTTTGAAAGCAATGTGCTGTGTAGAAATTGGAGTTGGGGATATTAAGGTACAGTGCTATTTCTTGTCTCATATTCGCCAGTTTATTTACGCGAACATATGGACGTTGCACCACATTCCATGTCGGTAATTTACATAGACATGTTGGATTTTGAGCCCATGCGCGAAAGTATCTTTACCTAATTTGTCAATGAATGAGCTCTGATTGGCTGGAGAAACTGTATCATAATGAAAAACAGTGCTATAATGACCATTATTATGATACAGTTTTCTGACACATAATGTTTATATTTCGACATCGTCGAACATAACAATAATTTGGAAAATCAAATTTTAAAAATAAATATAAACATTTAAATTTTATTAAAAACAAAAATTAAAACTAATAATAATTAATATTATGATGAAATAATTAAAATTACATTTTGAAAAGATAAGAATAAAATATATTCAATATTTAGCCCTATAAAAGGTTAAACTCACCTGCCCGGATAACAGGTGTTTCCGGTTTGAATCCTGACAGCGATCTCATTTTCAAGTCTTACTCAACAGGTATGAACGCTTCAAGGAAAATGCTACATTAAGACATTTTAATCATTCTGAATAAATCTTTAAAAGTGCCAACCATACGTCAGATATGCAGAAGCTTATAGCACGCCCTAACAACCCGAAGTTCGCCTCGTTGCGTACCGGCTAGCATTCTTGGCCGTCACTGCGGAGGCCCGTGTTTGGTTGGTTGGTTCCTCAGTTTAGGGGCAGGGACAACACGGTCATGTAGCCGCGTGTACTTTGGGTGCGTGTAGAATCCATCTGATAACCGGTGTTAATTGTGATGGCTGTGTTAGTGTGTATTATCTGTTTTCAATTCAAGTAAGGACTGCAGACATTCAATTTTCAAGTAGTTCCTACTTTTGCTACCAAGCGCCACCGTCAACGGCAACTAGTTCTTAAATTGGTTACTAGATGCCATAGCATATGCCACGTTGGAACGTGAGAGCGTTAGTAAAATCTAACCTATAATTTAGCTTCACAAAAGTGTAATTAGTGGAAGGTTCTTTTGCATGCCACAAATCTATGACTTGGGACTGCATGCATTACTTCCCCTCCGAAGGAAGGCATACTGAGGGGTTTTTGACGCTCTTAAAAAGTTGGACGACTTCAGCCGGGTTTGAACCCGCGACCTTGGGCATAGAAGCTTTGCATGCTACCAACTACGCGACCGAAGCCGCCAAATTCCGGGGTGGTACCTTACTTAAGGCCACGGCTGCTTCCTTCCCAAATCCCACCTGAATTACAAATACACTCACTAGTACAGACATCACAGTGACACAGGTTATCAGACAAATTATTCACACACTCAAGTACACGGGGCTACCAGACCACAATGTCGCAACGCTACTAAAAGAAACAACAGCACAGAGATGGTTATAGCGGCTTCGGTGGCGTAGTAGGTAGCATGCTGAGCTTCTATGCCCAAGGTCGCAGGTTCAAACCTGGCCGAAGTTGTCGGATATTTTAAGAGCGTTAAAATCCCTCCAAATGCCTTCCTTCGGAGGGGAAGTAAAGCTGGCTGTCCCATGTCATAGATTTATGGCATGAAAAAGAACCTTCCACTAACTACACTTGTGGAAGTAAAAGTTGTAGGTTAGTTTGATAACACTCTATTAGTTCCAACGTTCTCCGCCAGGTGCTGACTGCGATGGCATTTATTAGCCACGTCCGCAGCTAGGTGTCGTGGGCGGTAGCATTTGAGAGCCAAAGTAGGAACTATTTGAAAAGATTATTCGTCTGCAGTCCTTCTACCTGAATCACAGATATGTGGGAGGGGGGGCGTGGTGGCTCAGCGGTCTAGCTGAATGCCTCTCACCAAGGCGGTCCGGGTTCGATTCCCGGTCAATGCATGTGAGATTTTCGAAGTGAAATGCCATGTCCTGTGGTTCGGATTCCACGTAAAAAGGAGGTCCCGTGGCTCATGATCTCGAGATTAACGGTCACGTTAAACTACAAGCTTCTTTTTGAATCACAGATAACACACACTAACACAGTTATCACAATTAACACCGATTATCCGACAAACTCTACACACACCCAAAGTACGTGAGACTACAGTACATTACCGCGTTGTCGCAGCCCCTAAACTAAGGCCAACCAACCAGAGATGGTTATCTTATTATAGCTTTAGATATGCTGAAACATCGCCTTTAGTGCACATGAAAAGCAGACTGGAAGGCTGAGTTAGTTCTTTTGAAGCGACTTGTTAGAGATGATGCGAATAACTTATTGAATGTCCTGTCCAGCCAATGAGGCAGGAATGGTTGGCTGGTATATTAATGAAAACGCAACTCGTTCGAGATGAGATTGAAGTATGAAATGCAAGCAGCAAAGAAATCAATGTGCGGGCGGCTTTACATCGACCACTGGGAAATGGGTTCCGTGTTTGTGTTCGCTGAAGCGATCTATACAGTAACAGCGGTAGAGGGGAAGGGGAAGGAGTAGCCCAGTTTTGTTTTGAATCGTGGGATGGGATAATGGCTTTCCGAATGTTCAACTTGTTTAGTTTGGTTCGATGCCAGCAAGACAACCAGATAGATTCAAAATGCTAGGATCACGTTTTCAGTTCTAATTCACACGACTCCTTATAATCTCCCTCTCATTATTTGAAATGTAATCCACAAGTCTGTCTGTTAGGTAGTCAGCCCGAAGGCTGGTTGGATCCTCAACAAGTAGTGCCGTTAGATTATGAGGGTGGATACCAGGTGCGTGTATTCCACGGATGTAAGTTAAGCATTGCTTACCCAAGTAAAATATTGACGGGTACAATAATTATGTACTTTGGTTACAGTGATATTCCAGTCTCTGTGTCCTGTATTGTTTTAATGAACCCATTCACACTTCGTTTTTCTTTGATGCCTACTGCGAGTTCCATGCGGAGTCGCTTGCAGCAGCACAAAAGCGTGACATGCCCTCTTTTGGTATTTCTGCCGAAAGCAAGGAGCGGTCAGTTTTCAAAGATAGTGTGTTTACCCGCTCATTATAGTTTGAAAAAGCGTGTCAGTGTTTGAGTAAAACAGCTTTTTATATGCTGTGTTAAAACGTGTGATTGTTTTACAGTGGTAAGCCGTCATTTTTATAGTTCAGCGAAATAATATTGTCTAATGCAATATAAGGGAGTAGGGTATGCAGTAGACGTTTTTATTTACACTAGTAGGCGTGAGAAATCTGTAAAAAATATGGCACCGGACTTGGGTCTCGAGATGACAGCGTGTGATGTGCGTTAAATTTGAGAATAAAATATTAATTTTATTAGGAAGTCTTCCAACTCCTCAATTGAGTAGGCCTATTAACACGAAAGTGAAAGCTTGTATTCGGTATTTTAACTAAACGTGTAACATTTATCATTGATTTCAATTGAGATAGATTTACATTCTAAGTTCAAAACAACCCAAACTTCTACACCTGGGTCTTCAATGATTTTGCGAAGAAAACCATTACTTACCCTAAATAAAATTCCACCACACGCCACTGGTGGATACCCACAAAAACCCAAGGCAGCACTATATTGAGGCATACTAGGCAAGAAGAGGAGTGAGGTAGTTTGCCATTCTTTCCTTACTGGGTCAGAACAGCAGTACTACTAACCCTATGAGTAGAACCTTTCACAGCATCGACAAGCACTGACTGTGCCCTGAATGTCATTAGCCTACTCTGCACCAGCCATACCTCAGTAGCTTGCATATAATC
The DNA here is from genome assembly GCA_946902985.2 of Meconema thalassinum. Classification (NCBI taxonomy): domain Eukaryota; kingdom Metazoa; phylum Arthropoda; class Insecta; order Orthoptera; family Tettigoniidae; genus Meconema; species Meconema thalassinum. The sequence continues at coordinate 2,091,552,112 of OX336388.2, read as the reverse complement.
ACAGCCATGAGTGAGACTGAGACAGCGGTGAAAAGCCCCATTTTACTCTAGCCTGTGCCAACAGACAAATGCAAATGTACTGCATTAATCAAGAGATGGTAAACAAGCCAAATTCACAAGTAAGGGCTTATAATTGTTTAAGATATTAATGGAGACTACTTAAATAAATGTTAATTATGCTGCCTTCAATCATACTGTAAGTACCATAAGTTAAGTCCAAATGTGGAATGAATTACATATTATCTTGCCTACACACATAAAATAATACATACCTGCCATGCTGACCGAAAGCGCTAACACACTTTCTTGGCAGTACCGGGGTTGGACTTTAAATTATCATGATTAGGGCTCGATTTTTAGGTGCTAAAAATCGGGATTTTTTTAATGTATTAAAAATACCTGAAATATGTGACAAAAGAGTAAAAATATTTAATTATAATTTATTTTATTAATGTGAATATATACAATATGCAGTACTCACGAATGCAATTTATGCTATGCCTCGCTGACTACTGAAGAATTACAATACACAACGAGATGCATCTTCAGGTTGTTCATCACATTTAACCGACGATTATCTCGAAACATTTTTTTGAGCGTATGGCTGTTAGTGCCGGAAGTGTCCGAGGACATGTTCGGCTCGCCAGTTTTGTAGCTGCTTCGATACGGACACCCAATGAGTGAGCTACATTTACCGATGGGGAGGAACGTTGGAAGGGAAAGTCGAGGAGTTGGAAGGTAGCGGCTTTGGCCTATAGATAGGAACCAACACCGGCATTTGCCTGGAAGGAAGATGGGAAACCACAGAAGACCATCTTCAAGGTTGCCGATGGGGGGGATTCGAACCTCCTCGCCTCCTGGATGTGAGCGACTGCCAGCAGTCATGCCGTAACGACCACGGCTAACTCACCCGGTAACACTTCCTCTGAAGTTGTGAAACTGCGGTAATATGTTCCTTGTCCTCGAGATTATCAACTTGAGATCGCTGTTCTGCCTCGATTGCTTTCCCACATGGTTGGCAGAACAGAACGTCACCTTCAGAAGTAAAATTATCTTTAAATTCTGCAACATACTGCTGCAGACGATAACTTGTAGTTGCTTTTTCTTTAGGCATCGTAGAACTGCCTTACACTTCACAGGGGAGGGGGGTTTATGTCTTGCACGTGGTGCAATATGGCAATGGGCAAGGAAATCCCCGGCTTCCAAAGGGAGTGGCACGGGGTGACAAGTTAAGAATAACACAGTTACAAGCTGACATACGTTCAGCATGAAGATTAGATACCTCACAGGTTGAAAAATTCAATAAACTGAAAGATCTAGCATAGGCCTACTGATTTAAAAAATGTAAATATTATGTTCTAATAAGTGAAAAACAGGAATTTATGTATTTATAGAAAAAATGCTTAAAATATATATTTACATTAAAAATCTTTATTTACCTAAAAATCCGAGCCCTAATCATGATAGTACTTTCACGCGACTTTAGACTTAATGATTATCAGCCACTTAAGAGAGGGTGACAGAATCAGATGCCTTTGTGTTACAATGGTATTGAAGTTTCTTTAGGCATCTCAGCTACTTAACCCAAAAACGTTAAAAGCCTAATTCAAGCGTAGGTGTATAGCTTTTATCATTTCAAATGATAATGTCGACTTCATCGTTATGCTTGAGTCTAACGTTATGCGTTACGGAGACGGCGACCGCGTGACGTCATGCAGCCGCGTGGGAAGCCTAATTGATGGGTAAAGGACTGCGAGTGCTTGACGTCATGCAGCCCCACGCGGGAAGCTTCAGTCTAACGTCATGCATTACGGAGACGGCGACCGCGTGACGTCATGCAGCCGCGCGGGAAGCCTAAGGTAATGGGTAATGGACGGCGAGCACCTGACGTCATGCAGCCACGCGGGAAGCCTAAGTTAATGGGTGATGGAGTCTGTTGAAAGAGTCCTGGGACGTCGAGCGACATGGAGCTTCGAGCGAAGCGAGAAGGTAATTGTAGCATACGTCATTTGAAATGATATAAAGTCTAGTCTTTCAGACTGACTGTAACATTTTGTGTCTGTATGTCTGCTCTTTATTTTTCCTGTTCTCTGGATTCAGGGATGAGGTGAGATGAGTCTCTAGGTTGTGAAATGTCTATGATCCGATGCCACTCCCTACGTCATCCTCATCAGATGAGTTAATAAAAGATAACATGATCATACTTATGCTATTGGTTTTACGCCTTATTTAATTACTAAGGCATTTAGAGACGCCGAGGTCCCTGAATTTTCCCCCAGATTGTAAATCTACTGACACGGCTCCCCGGCATTTGTGTACCCTCAAATGCCAACTGACTGCAACCTTGGGACCAGAAGTCGCCACGCAACCAGATAAAAGGAACTGGTCAATGTGTCGGCTGAGGCTTATTAGTAGGTATCATTTCGGAATTTGTCTGGTGAGGAAAATTGGAAACCACCCAGAAAACTGTTTCATGCACGGTCGAAAACACCAGTCTACCCAGTCCGGAGCAGCATAACTCCATTGTCTTGCACCTTAGAACACGTAGTTACTACGATCGGTACCAAAGTCCATTAGTCTGTTAGGTTACGTATCGTTGTTCATTTTCGTAATGTGTCTCCATTATCCGGCCTACACATGAATTACGCAGACTTCATCAATCGTGTCCAATCCTATCTAATCTTTTAGATTTAATTGAGAGAATGTGCTTACCATTCTTCCCACCGCAGAGTAGGTCAAAATCCAAATCTCGGAGGACAAATTAATTATTTTCATAATTAAAAAATCAAAATTTATTACTTCTACTGCATTCTCATATAATTGCCGCTCACTAGTCTGGGATATAAACGCATCTTAGTGTAAATCTGTCACCACCATTCGAGCAGTCTGAATTGGAGGGTGAATGTAAGCGGCTGTGGATTGGTTGTCTTTGTGGTTAGTGGGATGCTTTAAGATGGAACATGCAGCTGAAGGTATGATCTTTGTAATGTGTTTCAGTTATTAATGGGCGTAATTGTTACGTAATTTTAGCTATATTTGCATTATATAATATTTAACTACTATTTTTAAAATTATATTTTTACTTAGATTTTTAGTATGTCTCGTCACTCTGCGTCACTTTCTACTTAATGTTAAAATGTAGATAAAATCTTGTAGTTTACACCTGTTATAAGATTTTTTACATCTTTTTGCAACTTACTTAGTTATTTTACGTTTTAGAAGATGCCGCGCAACCAGTTTTCACACGTTTACAACTGTTTGAAGCACTGGTTTCGACGATTATGTCAAAAGTGGACCTTTTTGACTTTGTTAAAAGTAAATTAGGGTTAGAAAATTGTTCTGAAGAGATAACTGCATGCTCTATCCAACTCCTAGTCATAGACAATTTCTTTCATGTGTAGACGTACCTTAAAAGGGTCTTAACTGATGTTTATTATGAAGTAAACACATTATATACGTTTCTTTCACTGTAAATTCATGATTCAAACGTAAAAATAACGTTGTCCCCATATATTTCGATTTTGATCCACTGTGCATTGTTTTGCACCTTAGCACACGTAGTTACTACGATCGGTACCAAAGTCCATTAGACTGTTAGGTTACGTATCGTTGTTCATTTCCATAATATGGCCTCATTATCCGGCCTACACATGAATTACGAAGACTTCATCAATCGTGTCCAATCCTACCTTATCTTTTACATTTAATTGCGAGAATGTGCTTACCATTGTTCCCACCGGTCAGTATCGGAGATAATTCTGTGTTTCTTCATGCCTATTTCTTCCAGACATATACACGGTGTATATATCATCATCTCATCTTCCTAGCGTTTGTCCCGCTCTGGAGCAGGGTCCGCTACTTTACATGCCAATCTCCATTTCTGTCGGTCAAGGGCATCATGCGGACACAGATTAACTTGTCGCATGTCTTCTCTAAGGGGATCAAGCCACCTCTTCTTAGGTCACCCACGAGGACGTTTGCCTTTCGGGTTGAGGCACAAGGCAGTTTTAGCCACTGATTGTTCGTTGACTACATATGACGTGGCCGTACCAGGGTAGACGAGCCTCCCGCATTTTATCCTGTATAGGCGCAACTCCCATCCTCCCTCGGACATCGCAATTCTTGATATGGTCAAGTCGCGTCGGATCAAGTACCGAACGAAGCATGCGCATCTCCATAACATGCAGGGCTTGCTCGTGTTTAACAGTGGCCGGCCAGCATTCAGAACCGTAGAGGGTGACTGGGCGCACGACGGTCTTGTAAATCTTGGCCTTAAGATAGGTGGGTATCCTGCGGTCAAAGAGGACTCTAGTTACCTCCCTCCATTTGAACCAACTGGTACTCACACGAGCTCGGGCTTCAGGGAGGGTGTCACCATCTGAACGAGTCAAGGAGCCAAGATACCTGAATTGGTCGACTCTTTGAAGATCTTGACTACCTACAAGGATGGTGCCAGGCGTCGGTTTCTGGACATTCAGCTTCAGTCCATTCTCAGCCAGTCTCGTATTCCACTCCTGCAGTTTCTCTTCAAGAACGTTGCGTTCTTCTGCAGCCAATAAGACATCATCAGCATACAGAAGCGTCCATGGATGTTGCGATTGGATATCTGATGTTCTTGTATCCATGCATAGAATAAACAGAAGTGGTGACAGGGCTGATCCTTGATGGACGATATATATATATTCGTGCATAATTGTTAATCACTGTATACTCTGCGTTAAAGGTCTCCGGGTTGCTTCCTTGCAGGTTTAATATGCTATATTTTAACTTCTTTAGGTTAATAATTACCCAGGGTGGGGCCTGATGATAGGTTCACCTGCTTTATCGAGCACATCAATACGTCTTACACACACTTTCTTTGTCAAGACATGCACTGTTGTGTTTCATCCAGCCAATATTCCCTTGCTATTACAGAATAAGCTTGTGGTGGAGAAAGTTAATTGGAATTTCTCTTTGAAGGGCACACTCCCAAACTATGCTAGCTGTTTCGCTACAACTTGGGATACTTCTATGTTCAAAATATTTGTTCCTTAATCCTTGATTATAGCCCCAATATGCATTGTGGGATAACTAGTAATATTTTAGTACCCTAAATAAACAACCCGATTCACTACTTATTCCTCTTACTTTGTGAACTATATATAGGCCTACATGTAAGACTCAACTATAGACTACCAACCCAAAACCACTCTGAACATGAGGAAGGAGACAGATTCACTCGCTCACCCGCTCTGGTCAATAGCATAGCAATTTGGATATCTGGAGGATGCGTATCAGTTATCTGACTTTTACTTATAGCAGTTATACAATCTATAAACAAGAAGTTCAGAAAATAACATATAGCCTACTTTCTCCTAAATGCATGGATATTGTTATAACTCTTTGTCCTTTTCAAGGAGGATAATAGAATGTTGGTTGTAGTAGCTTATTGCAATACAACTGTTATACGGATATTAAACGTGAATATTAGGTGCCTTTGCTAATGCTACCTCTGAACCAAATTTCGTTCAATTCGGTTTTACCGTGTTTGAATTGATAGGGGGAATCTATTTGCACACATACATGGCCGCCATATGCAAACTATTGGACTGATGACCTTGTAGTTTGGACAAAGACCGCTTCTCACATAAAGGTATGTTGTTGCGAAATTGGGAAGAGATCAGATGATTAGGTTGGTCGTAACTTGATTTAAGCTTTGAACATTTGGGTGGCTGCCATTACGTTTGTGTCAAGATGGCGGCGATGTAAAACATGACACTGAGGTGCCCTTTGCTAGTTCTACCTCTGTACCAAATTTTGTTCAATTCGGTTTCACCGTGTTCGAATTGATAGGAGGGGGACAGACATTCCGAGTAGGCCTACACACACTCACACACACTCTCTCACACACACACACAGAGACAGACACACAATTATTGGCCCTGTGTAGATCTCATCAGTCTACTTTCATTTTTTGCAAAAATCGAAAGGAGGCTAATAAACTAAATTGAAGTTATCAGACTTGAGGTACATGAGAGGAAAGTTGGTATTGTTTTAGCTCTCATATCAAAATGAAGTTTCTTGGAAGAGCTGGGAATCGAACCCGGACCTCTGCGATAACTGCCAAGAATGATAGCTGCTAGAAATCAAGAGTTGTGATATATTTTAACACGAGAGTAATACAGTAGTCTACTAATAATGTTATTGGTTTTACGCCCTTTATAACGGATGCCGGGGTGCCGGAAAGTTGCTCCGAATGGGATCTTTAACGTACCAGTAAATCTACTAACTTGGCTCCCTCACATTTGCGCTCCCTCAAATGTCAGCTGACTTCGCCAGGATTCGATCCTGCAACCTTGAGCACAGGAGGCACAGCTGAGCCACGCAGCCAGTCAGATGATACAGTACTGTTCTAATTCGTAGCAGTAATATGTCTATGTTCGACGATGCGAAATGTTAACATTATGTGCCGGAAAACTGTATCATAATGAGGCTCATTATAACACTATTTTTTCATTTTTCATTATGAAACAGTTTGTCCCACCAATCAGAGCTCAAGAAACAGTTGTGTGACCAATTAGGTAGGGACACTTTCGCGCATGCGCTCAAAATTCAACATGTCTATATAAATTACCGAAAGTGCACCGTCCATATGTTCTCGTAAATAAACTGCCAAGCACACAGAATGCAGGGATATCCTACCCAGCGCTGGCACTCTGATCACAAAATTCTAGTGACTGAATCTCAACAGATATTTATGAATATTTATGTTAAAACATATAATAAAGTTATAATGATCGTCGAATATAAACAGTCGTATGCAACTCGCCTGTTATGGTAATTAGGACACTCGTTTGGAAATTATAAAACTCGCATACGCTCGTTATATAAACATACTCGTGTCTTAATTATTGCCATTATAGGCTCGTTGCATAATGTACTAAAATACAACATTGAATAAGGTTTTTACACCATTTTAATTTTTCTCAGTATGTCTTGGGGCAGAAGATAGCAGTTCCACGCCTTAAGCCGACACTAACTAAATGCATGCATATCCTGGGTTTAATTATTTGGTTCAAGTATATACCGCAATACGTACGTGTCTAGAGAAGAAAGAATTGTGTGGTCGCTGACGTCATGGATGACGTGAGGACGTTCATATTCGTTTTTCATATGGTGTGGCTTGAATTGCTTCCATATTGTTCAGCTGTATGAGGTTTCAAACAGCGCGTCGTTATATGCTGATGTAGTCAAATTTGTTCAAGTGCATGGCGTGGTTGTGAGTTTCGAAAGCTCATACATTACTTTTAGTTGTTCAATTTAATAAAAACGTTGCACAGTACTCTTCTAAAGCCATGGTGAAACTAAGCAATTGGTCGCTGCTTGGTTAGTCGACTGTCTGTACGAAAATTGTTGAGCCCCGGGTTAGGTTTGTGTTTGTGTGTGGAGCTTCATTATCACATAGCATTTATCATGTATGTATCGTTCAAAACTTTGTGTCGTCCATGGCGTCATAGATGTCTCCAATTTTTACCCCCAGGGGCTCACATCTAGTGGGTCGTGGGTTGGCGACCACGGGGCCCCAGCTAAGTCCGGCATTGCTTCCACTTACTTGTGCCGGGCTCCTCTCCATCTTCTTTCCTGTCGACCTCACTTGGTCAACTCTTGTTCTCTTCCGACCCCGACGGTATTAGGGTATCCGAGGCCTAGGGAATCTCTTCCTTTCCCGCCTTAATTGGCCCTTGTCTCATCTTTTCTGATACCCTCCTTCTGCGAGGGGTCAACCTTCTATTTCTTTTCATGATCTCTCCTGCCTTCTGCTCGAGGCCCTCAAGGAGGCAGGGTGTATGTAGCCCCACCACTTATGGTGCACCCCGGATATTGCTACAAAATCAGGGGCTGGTGAGTTCGGGAGTTGGTGACCCCGAGGGATTCCTGAGATGGGTCCGGTTTCCCCCTTTTGTCCCTTACCTTTGGGGGCAGACCCTCTCCTCTTTCACTTTCCTATCTGCCTTTTATGGCTCTCCTTCCTTCCAAATCCCTCAATCCGCATTCTTCGAGGGTTGAGGGCATTTCTTTTCCTCCTGTCCTTTATTTCCCTTATTCTCCTTTTGTTTTCCATTTCTTCTTCTAGTATATAAGTTAGTAGTTATTAGCCTATTTTCAATTTTGAAAAAATAGGCTTATGAGATCACCTTTTGTCCGTGTGAGTGTGCGTGTGTGTGTGTGTGTGTGAGAGGTGTGTGTGTGTGTGTCCCTAATAAAATCTAAACGGCTGGAGCGATTTCAATGAAACTCGGTAAGTTCATAGCACTATTCCCGGCGACCTCGACCGTGCCCTTCAAATTTTGTTACGTCTCATCAATCCAACATGGCGGCTGTGCGAAATATTTCACTAGCATTCAATATCTCCGAAACTATTACCGATATCGCCCTGAAATAGTGTACGGTGATAAAGGGCACTACTAGAAGTTCACCTATGAGACTTTCAAAAACCTGGTGACTACAAAACCAGCATGGAGGTCAAGCGAAATTGAGACTTTTAAATAGACATTTCTCGCGATTTAATTATCCAAACGTAATGAAACTTGGTACAGCAAATGTCTATACACATTGTAATGCACTGGAGTCTAATTTAGTTCAATTGTTTACATAACCTCAAAATGGCGGCTGTGCGAAATATTTCACTGACATTCTATAGCTCCGAAACTATTACAGATATCATCATGCAATTTTGTACGGTGATAACGGGTACTGATACAAGTTTACCTATCTATATTTCATAAACCTGTAAAGTACAAAACGAACATGGCGACCAAGCGAATTTGAAATATTTTAATAGACTTTTCTCGTGATTTAACTCTCTGAGCGTAGTGAAATGTGGTACAGTAAATGATTTTGCAGATTGTGATGCACTGCCATGTAATTTAATTCAATTGTTTACATAACCTCAAGATGGCGGCTGTGCGAAATTTTAAAATTATTTTTCATTCTTGGGTCGTAATCATGCGATCGAAATGATAGTTTTAATAATGAAGCTAGGCAATAATTGTCCTTGAATGGTACATAACTCTATGGCCTATACATATAACAATCCTAAATGGCGAGCTTCCGAAATATTTAGACGGTTCTCAATATCTATGAATCTTTTACAGCAACCAAACTGATTTTTTTAATGTTCATAGAGACTATGAACATATGTTCACCTATAGGACTTTCAGTAACCTGGTGAGCACAAATCCAACATGGCGGCGACGCGAAGTATAAACATTTAAAGGGACGTTTCTCGCGAATTAACTATCCGAGTGCCGTGAAACGTTGCACGTTAAATGCTTATACAAATGTTGATCCACTGGCATGTAATTTATTTCAATTGTTTGCATAATCACAAGATGGCTGGTGTGCGTACTTTTAAAATCTCGTTTTTACTTCTTGTGTTCTAATCATGCGATTGAAGTTTGAATACCACACGTACACAATAATCTTAATGTAATAGTACAAAAATAAAAATCCATCCGGGCGACCATATGAAATATTTAGACGGTTCTCAATATCTACGAATCTGTTACAGCAATTAAACTGAAATTTTGTATGTTGATAGAGACAATTAACATGAGCAGGATATATGAAAATAGGCTGTATAGTTCTTCACGGAAGTACTTGGTTTTAGTTATAAGTTTACATTTTCATTTTCATCTTCACGATCACCCAAACGATTAGGAGCCGATAACCTAGATGTTGGGCCCCTTAAAACAACAATTATCATCATCATCATGTCTCCAATTTGTGGATAGGGCAATTTTATAGTCTAATGTATCGCGATCTATACTACTACCAATTATTTTAACAGAGTCCTACCTCCGTTAACCGGAAACCTATCTTTAACGGAAAATATTTGTCGCATTCGATTTCGCTGAAGTCAGGTTTTCCTGCAGTAAGTCAAATTTGGGGAGCCTAATTACCTCCGGTACAGCCAACAGTACATGCTGTTGTTATAGAATATTTTCTGCCGGAGCGTTGTGAATGAAATAATCATGAGGCAAATAGGGAGTCAGTAATTGGTCGGCCTCCCCAACAACACAGTCGGCAGAGGCCGGAATAATTACTTCTCCACAGCGACAACGCTTTTGTTATTCCATAAAAGTTGTTTCTCGTCCCAGAACAATCTTTAAGAATGGGGTTAAAGAAGAGCATCGTGTAATGGATTGTAGAGTGCGGGGGAATCTATAAAAAGTTTCTGCAAGTAAATGAGAAATACAGAGTCTAGTCTTGCGAATATTCTTGCAGTGAAAGAAAGCGATGTGAGTGGAACTACTGTCGCTTATTTTAGGGGCTACGACAATGTGGTCAAGGCTTGCCACGGTGGGTGAGTGGTCAACGTGACGGTCTAATAACCCTAAGCTTTCAGGTTCGATCCTGGCCATGGTAAGTGATTTTTGAAAGGCGGCAAAAATACGACACCATGTCATAAGATGTTGGCATGTCAAAGAACCCATTTGAATTCAGTAGGCCGTGTTCATAATGGCAAAACTAATCTCGGGATTTACCGCCAACACAAAGTTCCTCATTTCTCTACTAGAAAGCGCTATAGTGTTCATGGAGCTTACATACTGTATCTAACCTCCTTGACTTTCATAGTGCTTCAAGGAACAACGAAATTCGACATGCAAGCCACCCTTTGGGTGTCAAATAACAAAGCTTGCACCCGGCACACGAGGCCATACGATATTATTATTATTATTTATTACTGTGGTCATATAGCCCTGTCTGTTTGGGTGTATGGGAAATTTGTGTGATAACATGTGTTATTGTGCTGATGACTGTAATAGCGTGTGTATTTGTAAATGGGGGATAGGACTGGGAAGGATGCGGCTGTGACCATAAGTTATTTATTTATTTATTTATTTATTTATTTATTTATTTATTTATTTATTTATTTATTTATTTATTTATTTATTTATTTATTTTTATTCATTTATTAATTTTATGTCTTTAGTAGTGGTGAAGATAGGGCTCATGGTCCTCTCTTACACTTCACCAGGTAATATCCTACCATTACCTATGAAACAATTTTTGAGGTACCTTATTTGAGTCTTCAGTCTTTTGACTGGTTTGATGCAGCTTTCCATGCCTCCCTGTCCTGAGCTAATCGTTTCATATCTACATAGTGTACCCATGTGAGTAATCTCGTTGAATAATATGCATCTGCCTCCAACTAGCATCAGCTCTCAGGCGTGTACGGTAACCCCAATTTTGCAGTGCATATTTTGGATTTGAGGCTAACAGGTATCAACTCTACAATGATAAGGCACAACTCTATTCTAAAACTTTAATTCATTTATAAATCATGGCTTCAAACACAAAACAATACCCAAAAAGCATAAAATAAAAGCAAACAAAATTTTTACTTCCACAATCCATAAGTAAACAAATATAAAATCACAACAAAGTCATATCTAGCCATAATGCTTTACCCTTCTGTGAACTTCACAAGGATATACTAGTGCGCTGATGCACCTACGACTTCAAAACAAATGTACATTAACATAACAGTCATACAATGTGACTTCTTTAATATTACAACAAGGATTATTCCTTAAATCTCTTTATGTTAAACAATTATGTGTGCCGTGCGTGTTTTAATATTTTTCTTCTCACCAATGAAATGCTTTGCATGCATTTACCTATTTGGACGTTGCACCAAAATCAACGTGCAACTCCATAATTATGTAAGCTACCCCCTACATCCTCCAATTATATGGTTTCACCGCATGCTGTCTGTGATTCCTAGATAAAACGTTACGTTATAGCTTATGTCGGATTGTACGATAGACTACCTCGCGCTCATGGCGATTGGCATCTAGTAACCAACTACATGACTTGGCTCCAGTGACAGTACAAATATATCATGTAACTATTCGTCAGATAGCTAAATTAATGAACCATCAGGATTAACTATAATTATCCATGTGTTCACAAACCACATGGCTATAATACTCAACATAACAATCTTGCATTATATGTCATTTTAACAAGGTCTAGAATCTCTTCCCTCTTTTACTTGCCTGAGCGGTCCGGGTGGTTGGCACCGACCCTCGGCTAAAGGAAATCGCTACACAATAGAAAGTGGGATGGGTCGTTCCACCAATTATCTCGACCTTTCTAAAAGTTTGAAAGCTTCCCTCTCTCTAAGCAGTGGAGATTTACAAGACAAATACTGTGTCCTAACCGACACACATGTTCCCAAAGGATCTTAATTGACTATTCTGCCAACAGGTATTGAATGAGCTCTTGTAATTATTCCTACGTCGAGGATAATGATTAATTAATGGCCTCACATGGGTCCATTCAACATGAAGGTTCGGGGTTCGTAATGCATGAGCCTGGCGGTGACCGATGTCTCAAGTATAATATAGGCGCACAAAACCACTGTCGCCCTGAGTTTTCGCTGCCCACGAGCGTAAATAACTCATCATAAGTTCTCGGGAAATCATAGAGCTGCGAGGTGTCCTTGTTATCCTCGACTCTATCATAGGATTCCAATCCGGAACACATTCCAATCCTTTCTTCAGAGTTAGGGTCCATTCACTAAAACTCTGGCATAAATAATATCTCCAACAATGTCCACGACATAGGAGAATTCATACGTAGAATAGACTATCTGGCCCCTAATGCTCCATGCTACGACATTCCGACCTCTAATATTAAGAGAAATCTAACATTTACTCTATAAGCTTCTCAATTAAGCTGCAAATTCAATTCATTAAAAGCTCTTTCATTACTGGTATCATTACTGAATATATGCAATATTCTGATATAAAGCTTCTTTCCATAATTACTGAAATGTAATCTCACTGTAACATCTTCCTGCTTAGATTGATAAGCCTTGCACTTAGCGTTAATAATTCTCGCTTACACCATTTATTTGTTTCCTGATGTGTTCATTCATACACTTAATAACCATATTTATTATTATCATCATTTCTCACTGACATAAATGACCAAAATCATCCTTGATTATTATTATGAATCTCATTGACATAAATGACCAAAATCATTATTTATTATTATTCTCATATAAATTACCAAAATTTCCGACATAGCTAGACGTTTTAAACTCGAACAATCGCGTTCGTTACATTTACATAACTGATTGCCATTCTTAATTCATAGTGGGAATAACTACTCCACTTAATGATGCAAATCAACATCTCAACTCTATAAAAATCAACTCAATACTGATTAAACATGGAGGATCAGCCTCCTAACTGATTTTTACTGGCATCTATAAGGAATTCACAATACCTTTACGGAATCACAGACATGCATCGGTCCATACTTCTACATAATTATAACCATAATTTGTGGGGTACTTACATCTCTATAGGCATCTAAGGTGGCTCCAACCAATCATATTCTTCCATGTCGCCCGCCATAATGGGTTTAACGCGACATATTTCTCTTGTTTACACACATTTGATTACACATTCCTATCACCAACACGACACGTTGCATACCTTTCAGGAAGTTATCACTCCTCAAACATGTGAAACACTTCATCAAACACTACTTTAAATGATATTTTTACATATACATTACACTGAACACTCGTCACTTTATACACATTTCAATGCTGAAATTCCCTAGCAGAGATCGAAATTGCAGGTGTCGACGGCATCTTACGTTATCAACTCCTGATTGAAAGTCTGGTTATCTGCTCTCGGAACTCTCCAACAGTTTTTGTGACGATCATTACTCCTACAGTAAGCGTTAACATCTGGTACTCTCATGGCAATACCAAACACTTAGTAGAGTTTCTTTAGCGCATTCTATCGTAGTTACACATATACGATTAGTTAATACTATACACAGTGCGCTTAATAAAGTTCAACACTTTCACAAATAATTATATACAATATTGCTACCGTTAGTCTATACGGTGCTTCATACTGAACACGTCATAGTTCGTGCGGCTGATTATGCCTGTATCACGACTATTATTCATACAAGCGTATTTACTGTTTCTTTTACACATACCAGTCTTTGTTCGGCGTCTCGATGAATAGAATCGTCATGCGTTTTGCCTTGACGAACTGGCTTCCACCTGGCTGTAGCTGACTGAAGTTTCACTCGAAGACTGCACGTAACTTATTTGAAGACTTCTGTCTGCGGCTTACACGCTGTCTCGTACTGCTGCATATTTGCTGCATACTGATTGCAACTTATTGCCATTGTGCTACAATTGACAATTGAGTAAAACTATAACTGACTGTAACTGCGCTTGGCGGCATGTAGACTGAACTTGGCTGCGTCTCGACTGGCTTACAACTGGGCTTCAACTGACTTCAAGTGAGCTAGAACAGAGTAACACTGAGAACATAGTAGGACTGAGATTCAAGTGAGGGCTCCTCCTGGGGTCTACTCCCTTATATCGGATTTCCACAGAAAGTAGAGCAACATCTTCCCGCGTAATCTTCGCTCCTCTCACAGCATGATTCAGGTCTTCAAACCATGATCATTGTGTTCCTCTCTCTTCACAGGTCCCAAAACTATCTGTGTGCAAAGGAATCGCTCGTTCAATTAATTAATATTAATTCCTTTCTCCATGGCGTGGGACGCTACCTAGTCGGGAAGTCCCCGTCAACATCTTCACATCCCTCCGCGAACAATGGTCGTTTTACAGTCCTTACGCACATCACTAAATATGCACCAATTTCGCAGGTAAAAGACTCTAAAATTATCTTCTTGCCAAGATATTCACCTGTGTGCAACTCTCATCTCGATTCGTTACTCCAATCACGAGTAATCAATGATTTTTCTGGGCATTTCTCCGCCCCTACTTCAAATCTATTCTCCGTCGGGGAATAACTGTGTCATTATTCAGGCCTCTCCCCTGCTCCAGACGACATAATGGGGTGACAGAGATGGACGTGGCTCCACTGGGACCAACCCACAATTCTGGGCCGATTAGTAAATGTCAGCTCTGCCCTCCTCTGTGCTTCAAACCTCCAATAGCTTACACCAAATCGTCTTATAATGATATAATCTGCTCATTATTTCCTACATTATTTTAATAAATAATGCCATTTCATCAAAAATCACACCAGTGATTAAATATACATTTCTTTCGAGGGGTTTTTACCAAGAAACTCCCTGTACAGATCCCTGGTTCGCTTCCTGGCGGAACCTTTTTACTGAGATCACAGTCTCTGAGAACCATGTTCGATTCCAGTCAGCATAACCCCATCGGGTTCATGTTCCCCTTGCAAAACTTATAAAAGTCCAATGCAAGTGGCTTATATAAGTAACCAGCTGACTGTCGACCACCGTCTGTGTTTACGTCTGGGGTCCTTCACCTTGTCTGGCTGCGAGTGGGTTAGTAGTGTTCCCCCTTCCACACTCGGCCTTGTTTCTGAGCTGTCTATTCTCCCTGCGAAGGGTCGCGTTTACAGCCTCAACCTCTCTGGCTACCCTGACCATTTCTTCATAGAATTCTCGCAAACACTGGCATTCTTTCTGCTCTCCGCTTACACTGGGTAAACTGTCTGCTTCTTGTCCCGTCTCGCCGTTCCAACATTCAGGTCTGCCTGCTTGGCTGCCTCCGCTCTCCACGTTGAGTTGGGTGTGCGTTACTAATTCTTCTTCTGGTTCATCGAATTCTTCTGGCGAGTAATAAATTTTTAAGTTGGCTATGTTCATAACGACCTCGTTTCCATTCTCTAAATGCCTTAACCTGTATGCATTGTTCTGGAGGTCTCTTATCACCTCGAACGGGCCGTGGTAAGAAAAATTAAACTTCTTATACTTCCGAGCCTCTGGATCTGAACTGGCGGGTTTCTTAATTAAAACTTTCTGTCCCACGAGAAGCGGTTTATGATACCTCTTCGCACGATTCCTTCTCTGACGTCTCTCCGCCTGTGCTTTGAGATATTCAAAGGTTCGTTGGATCCTCAATTCTCTCCCGGGCTGTGCGTCTACAGGTAATGGAATAACACCATTCCACGGTCTCTCTGGTCTCTGATCCAGATGTAGAGTAACGGGAACCTGACCTGTCGCCTCATGTACAGTATTATTTACACAGTATTCAATTACTTCTAGAAATTCAATCCAACGCCAATTCGCTTCAGAACAGTAGATCTTCATGTATTTCTGGATCTCTCTCATTACTCTTTCAACGGGACTTGCCTCAGGATGGCGAATGGTAGATAAAATCTGCCTAATTCCTAGAGTTTCCAGTTCTCGACGAAATTCTGCACTAGTAAAGCAACTTCCGTGGTCCGAGAGAATGTTATCCGGCTTCCCAAGAATCGGAATAACTCTCTCTTTCAGGCGCTTCAAGACCTGTTTTGAACTTGTCTTTTGAATGGGGCACAACACCACCATTTTCGAAAATACATCCATGGCTACAAAAATGTGTCTATTGCCTCTACGTGCTCTAGGCAATGGTCCAAAGTTGTCGATACTCAATAGCTGCCTTGGCTTCTCTGGTAATAACGGGATAGGTCGTTGCCTCATTAAAAAGGGATTCGGCTTTACCCTTTGGCAAAGATCACATGTTCTAATAGCATTTCTCACCGTTTCTCTCAATTTTGGCCAAGTAAATGCTTCCTTCAACAGAGCACAGATTTTATCAATCCCCGGATGGCCAAATGCTCTGTGGGCTAGCCATACTAATCTCCTCTGCAAAGATGCAGGAATTACAATCCTTTGACGTGTGTGATCCACATCGTCCCACTTGTGTAATATCTGATTATACCATATATAATCTGTTGCCAATGCCTCCGCCTCTCTGTATATCGCAGTTCCCCTTGCTAATCGTCCCTCAAAGTAATCGATTATCATCTTCAACCATGGGTCTTCGCGTTGTAGGTTGGTAATGTTCCTTAAGTCATCCAACGTCTTCTGATCTCGATTCTCAATCTGGACCGCTAGTACTTCTTCTTCTCTAGGGTAACGACTTAATATGTCCGGTATTACATTCTCTTTCCCTGGACAGTATTCTATTTCCACATTAAATTGCTGGATATACAGGGACCATCTTGTCAATCTCTGACTAGACAAATCTGTCTTTAACAAAAATGTTAAAGCTTTATGGTCTGTTCTCAGAACTATTCGGAAGCCGTACACGAGTTTGTGCCACGATTGCAACGCGTACAAAATTGCGAGCAATTCTATCTCTGTGATCGTGTAATTTTTCTCATGGGCTCTCAGTCTTCTGCTGATAAAGGCGATAAAAACTTTCTTCTCAGGCTGGTCAACATTTTCCTGGAATAGCATCGCTCCAATCCCAATAAGTGATGCATCCGTCTGTATGATAAACTTCTGGGTATAATCTGGGTATCCCAGTTTCACATATTCCAAAAGCATTTGTTTTGACCTCACGAATGCTTCCTGACATTGCTCCGTCCAATTCCATCTGCCGCCTTTCTTCAATAGGTCCTGCAGTGGTGCTACTGTCGCAGTATAGTTTGGGCAGTGGTTCGAAAAGAATCCAATTACTCCCAAATACTGTCGGACGTGCTTAACTTTCGTGGGTCGAGGGAAATTCCGAATTACCTCCAATTTATCTGGGTTAGGCTTCACTCCATTTGCATCAATAACATGCCCTAGGAATTTAACTTCCCTCTGACAGAAGTGCGATTTCTTGATATTGACCTTAAAATTCGCTTCTCGAAGGTCATCTAGCAACTTCTTCAGGTCTCTCATGTGCTCCTCCAGAGATTCTGATGTGAGTAGAATGTCGTCTACATATCTGATGGTACTCTCTTTAACCTCATCTGATAGATTGCGATCTAACGCTCTTATCAGGGCTGAACCAGCTGTTTTCAACCCAAAAGGTAGCCTTAAAAATGTGAATGTATGTTGATCAAACATAAATCCTGTCAACAGACTAGTTTTCTTCTCTAATTCAAGATGGTGGAAACTGGATGTGATATCCAAATTTGAGAATATAGTTTTCCCTTTAAACTTCCTGAGGATCTCTTTAATAGGTGGCACTTGGTCAAATTCCGGAATAACTCTCAAATTTAAGCGTCTCAGGTCCAAGCAGACTCTGACAGATCCGTCTGTCTTTGGTACAATTACCAATGGACTTACATAAGGCGTAGGTGTTTTCTCAATAACACCGGCCTCCAACATCTCCTGAATTGCCTCTTTCACTTTTGCATAATGCTTTTCAGCTATAGGGTAGGGTTTCTGCCTAAATGGTGTCCAATCACTGACTTGAAAAGCATAAGTGAAGTTCTTTATCCGACCAGGTCTCGAATCAAAGACTTCCTTCTGTTCCAGCAATAACTGCTTTAAATTTTCCTTCTCTTTTAGCCCAATTTTCGCTTCTTCTAGCTTCTCCGAAATGTAGTCTTCCAATTTGGGTTCCAGATCTTTTTCCAAGTCTGTGGCTAGTGTTTTGAGCTCCGCTTCCAACTGCTCCATAGCTAATACTTCTTCATCAGCCACATCTCTGTATGTATGCCATACTTGTTCACTGGACCCTGGTTCAATTTCATTGAGTGCGACCTCTAAGCCTTCAGCTTCTTCATTCACATGGAACATAACCCTGTCCTGTGCTAGGTCAATTATCACTCTGTATTCCCTTATAAACTATGCCCCAATAAGTAGGTTATAAGGTAGTTTGTTTACTAACAGAAAACTCTGTGAGAAAATAGAGCCTCCTATCTGTAAATCTAGGAATACCTGGTATTTACATATCATTGTTCTGTCTGGAATTACCCCTTTAATTTTGACACTGGAGATCGGTATCTTCAAAATGTTCTCTCTCCGGGCTATTTCATTATATAGAGCTTGTGTCATCAGGCTCACTGTTGATCCTGTGTCTAGCAGACTTCTGACTTTTAATCCTGCCACTCTCACAATTATAATAGGCAATTCTCTCTTGACCATGACCTGTGGTCCTCCTGTATCCTCAATCAATTCTTCTGGTTTGGCTATCCAATTGATGATGTTAATAGACTTCCATCCATCAGTCTCGAGCTCTTCTAATTTTGGCGTTTTTTTTTTCTTCAGCGCCCGCCCCTTTGGAGTTCCTTCTCTCCTGTTCGCTGCGCTGTAGTTCCAAACTCTTAGCTCCATCTCCATATCTGTCTGGCGATGTCCTGTTCTGCATGACTTCTTGCCAGCAGACTTGTGATTTCTGGGGCTCATCTCCCCTTTCTTCGAGGTATCGCAAAGAAGCATGATATCGCTCTTCTGCCTCGTCATCGAAGTTATTTCTTCTCTCTTGGGGTCTCCAATTTCTATTATTGCCTTCCTGGCCATTATTACCTCCATTGTTATGGTACGGTTTGCCCCTGTTATTGTGTTTATTCCACGAACTTCGACCTCTTCCTGCTTTATTAGCATTTCCTTTGTACCTTGACTGCCATTTTCTGGGTTCCTGTTCCCATTGCCGTCCATAGGAATCTAAAGTTTCTGTGCTCGTGGCCTTGTTGTTCCTTGGAGCTTGCTGTTGGTCAGTCTGTGTGTTGGTCACGTGGACTTGTTCCACGGTTCGACTCTGACGCATAGTATTTGCTGTGGTGAGGTCCAGTTGCCTTAGAACTGTCTCCATTTCCATAGCCGTTTTCGCATTAGCCGAGATTAGTAGCCTTTGGATCTCGTATGGAAGCTGTTTGGCGATAGCAATGCATAGCTCCAGTTCACTAGGTTTTTGATCCAGCTCTTTAAAACGACACATCTGCGATATGAAAAATTCTGCGTACTTCGTCGGGTTGTTCGTGCTGTACTTTTTGGCATACAAATCCAGCCGTAAATTCTGCTGAGTCGCGGCGTCCCAATATCTTTTCAAGAATGCCTCGCGGAATTCCTCAACAGTATCAAAAGTGTAACGGAAGCTGCGAAACCATAATGCGCACTCCCCCTCTGTTAACTTCTCTATAGCACGTAGCCTACGCTCCTGCGGTATTCGTGCATCATTGAGATATTCAGTCACTTCCTTTAACCAATATTTTGGTGTCATACTACAGTGACTACCTGAAAACTTCCTAGGTTTTTCCTCACTTGCCCTAATGACGTTTATCACCTGGGTGTGCATCGCGTTTTCATGTGGCGTCGATGCCGCAATTGGTACACCTGGCGTCATGTAAGGACTTTCTCCTGCGCCTGCAGCGTTTCTGCTTATAGGTTGGGTTTCTAGGTCTGCCCACCTTGTTTTTCTTATATCCTCTATGCTGCCTTCACTTGACTTAGGATATTTCAGAAGTGTCTCCTCCTGTGCTATTATCCTAGTCTCCATTTGGTTATGGCGCATTTCTGCTCTTTCTAGGCGAGTGATGACTTCTTTTTCTATTCTCGTAAGCCTATCTCGGTTTTCCTCGGCTACTTGAAAAATTTTCACCTTGTCTTCTTTCAGACTTTGTTTGATATGGGATATTTCATCCTCTACGTCCTCTTTAATTTGAGCAAGGGTCTTGTCGCTTGCCTCTGTTTTCTGGCCTTCTCTTATTTCGAGTTCTTCTCTCAGACCTTTAATTTCATCTTGAATGTGTCCATTGACTTTAGACAATTCATTCCGGACCTTGGTGATCTCGCCTCTATTTTCCTCTTGTCTTTTATTGACTATGACAATATCACTCTGAACTTGGTCCAGTTCTTTATGAACTTTACCCATCTGACCTTTTACGTTGCCTACCAGCTCCTTACTTTCCTGCGCGATAGCCTTAACTTCGCCTATTTCCTGGCATTGACCTAATATATTCTGGTCCTGTTTCTTGAGATCACCGTTAATTGCTCTAGCGTAGCTTTTCAATTTCTGGTCCCATTTGGAGTCGTTCTCCTCTAATCTCTGGTCTACTGTTTTCGTAAACTCTGCGAACTGTTTCGCTTGGCGTTCGAGATTCGCCTCATTTTGGATCTGAATATCCTTAATATCGTTAGACAACGCCTCTAATTTACTGTTGGTTTGCTCCTGAGCATGCCTACACGCTTGCAAATTACCCTCAAGTTTGGCTTCTATGGCCTCGAAACGTTTGTCCGTTTTTACCTGCATTTCCGATACAATGCTTACAACAGTATCTGTTACTTCGGTCTTAATGACTTCTTGCATTTGACCTAACTTATTGTTTAATTCATCTTTATATTCAACTTTATTTGCATCTAACCGACTGTTTATTTCAGTTTTATTTGCATCTAAACGGTTGTTTATTTCAACCTGAGTTGCATTAATTGCCTCCTGATTGGCATCTAACCTGTTATTTAACTCTCTCTGGTTCTCATCTAACCGAGTGTTTATACTATCCTGGAACGCCTTGGTTTCCAGTTTGTTCTGCTCGTTAGCAGCATCAAAATGTTGTTTCAGTCCTGCAATAACTTGCAAGATCTCCTCCGTACCTGACATGTTACAATAACACACTTAAATATGCAGGCAGGCTTCCTGGAAAAATATGTGGATACGTTTCGAAGAGAAACATCAAACACTGCACACATATTGTGAAGTCGTACAAAACCTGATAATATTATGGTAGATTGTGGATTGGGTATGTAACGCTAGTACCCTTAGGCCATTCTCTTCTCAATAGAGAGATTCTGCGTTACCTCAAAAAGCCTACTGAATTCAAAAATCACTCAAACACAGTTTGAGGCAAAACAATTACTATGGTTTTCCCCATGAAATACCATAAAAAATCTATGGGTTTTCCCTAAATCCCATAAGTTCCACGTATTCTGGGCGCCATGTAAATTATATATGAGTCGTGGTATTAGTAGGACATCGGCCATATTCTAATTTACTATAAAAACTGTTCAGGGAGTGGTTTTTACTGCCGAAAGCCCCACTTGGGCCACGCCATGATAAATTATATATGAGTCGTGGTATTAGTAGGACATCGGCCATATTCTAATTTACTATAAAAACTGTTCAGGGAGTGGTTTTTACTGCCGAAAGCCCCACTTGGGCCACGCCATGATAAATTAATAGAGCTTTTACTACCATAGACTCCACAGATGGGCGTCATGATAAATGAATGGAGAATAATGTCTACAGGTATCTATCAAAATTTATATATACGTATCGGAACTTAGCTATGGATTAGGAGCGGTCACACCCTACTTCGTTAATTCTTACTTTAATAGAGTTGTGTGCATTAAATCTGACCGACTTTAGTCGTACCTTTAGCTCAAATCACAGTATAGGACATCAATTTCCATGTACCCATGTGAGTAATCTCGTTGAATAATATGCATCTGCCTCCAACTAGCATCAGCTCTCAGGCGTGTACGGTAACCCCAATTTTGCAGTGCATATTTTGGATTTGAGGCTAACAGGTATCAACTCTACAATGATAAGGCACAACTCTATTCTAAAACTTTAATTCATTTATAAATCATGGCTTCAAACACAAAACAATACCCAAAAAGCATAAAATAAAAGCAAACAAAATTTTTACTTCCACAATCCATAAGTAAACAAATATAAAATCACAACAAAGTCATATCTAGCCATAATGCTTTACCCTTCTGTGAACTTCACAAGGATATACTAGTGCGCTGATGCACCTACGACTTCAAAACAAATGTACATTAACATAACAGTCATACAATGTGACTTCTTTAATATTACAACAAGGATTATTCCTTAAATCTCTTTATGTTAAACAATTATGTGTGCCGTGCGTGTTTTAATATTTTTCTTCTCACCAATGAAATGCTTTGCATGCATTTACCTATTTGGACGTTGCACCAAAATCAACGTGCAACTCCATAATTATGTAAGCTACCCCCTACATCCTCCAATTATATGGTTTCACCGCATGCTGTCTGTGATTCCTAGATAAAACGTTACGTTATAGCTTATGTCGGATTGTACGATAGACTACCTCGCGCTCATGGCGATTGGCATCTAGTAACCAACTACATGACTTGGCTCCAGTGACAGTACAAATATATCATGTAACTATTCGTCAGATAGCTAAATTAATGAACCATCAGGATTAACTATAATTATCCATGTGTTCACAAACCACATGGCTATAATAATCAACATAACAATCTTGCATTATATGTCATTTTAACAAGGTCTAGAATCTCTTCCCTCTTTTACTTGCCTGAGCGGTCCGGGTGGTTGGCACCGACCCTCGGCTAAAGGAAATCGCTACACAATTGAAAGTGGGATGGGTCGCTCCACCAATTATCTCGACCTTTCTAAAAGTTTGAAAGCTTCCCTCTCTCTAAGCAGTGGAGATTTACAAGACAAATACTGTGTCCTAACCGACACACATGTTCCCAAAGGATCTTAATTGACTATTCTGCCAACAGGTATTGAATGAGCTCTTGTAATTATTCCTACGTCGAGGATAATGATTAATTAATGGCCTCACATGGGTCCATTCAACATGAAGGTTCGGGGTTCGTAATGCATGAGCCTGGCGGTGACCGATGTCTCAAGTATAATATAGGCGCACAAAACCACTGTCGCCCTGAGTTTTCGCTGCCCACGAGCGTAAATAACTCATCATAAGTTCTCGGGAAATCATAGAGCTGCGAGGTGTCCTTGTTATCCTCGACTCTATCATAGGATTCCAATCCGGAACACATTCCAATCCTTTCTTCAGAGTTAGGGTCCATTCACTAAAACTCTGGCATAAATAATATCTCCAACAATGTCCACGACATAGGAGAATTCATACGTAGAATAGACTATCTGGCCCCTAATGCTCCATGCTACGACATTCCGACCTCTAATATTAAGAGAAATCTAACATTTACTCTATAAGCTTCTCAATTAAGCTGCAAATTCAATTCATTAAAAGCTCTTTCATTACTGGTATCATTACTGAATATATGCAATATTCTGATATAAAGCTTCTTTCCATAATTACTGAAATGTAATCTCACTGTAACATCTTCCTGCTTAGATTGATAAGCCTTGCACTTAGCGTTAATAATTCTCGCTTACACCATTTATTTGTTTCCTGATGTGTTCATTCATACACTTAATAACCATATTTATTATTATCATCATTTCTCACTGACATAAATGACCAAAATCATCCTTGATTATTATTATGAATCTCATTGACATAAATGACCAAAATCATTATTTATTATTATTCTCATATAAATTACCAAAATTTCCGACATAGCTAGACGTTTTAAACTCGAACAATCGCGTTCGTTACATTTACATAACTGATTGCCATTCTTAATTCATAGTGGGAATAACTACTCCACTTAATGATGCAAATCAACATCTCAACTCTATAAAAATCAACTCAATACTGATTAAACATGGAGGATCAGCCTCCTAACTGATTTTTACTGGCATCTATAAGGAATTCACAATACCTTTACGGAATCACAGACATGCATCGGTCCATACTTCTACATAATTATAACCATAATTTGTGGGGTACTTACATCTCTATAGGCATCTAAGGTGGCTCCAACCAATCATATTCTTCCATGTCGCCCGCCATAATGGGTTTAACGCGACATATTTCTCTTGTTTACACACATTTGATTACACATTCCTATCACCAACACGACACGTTGCATACCTTTCAGGAAGTTATCACTCCTCAAACATGTGAAACACTTCATCAAACACTACTTTAAATGATATTTTTACATATACATTACACTGAACACTCGTCACTTTATACACATTTCAATGCTGAAATTCCCTAGCAGAGATCGAAATTGCAGGTGTCGACGGCATCTTACGTTATCAACTCCTGATTGAAAGTCTGGTTATCTGCTCTCGGAACTCTCCAACAGTTTTTGTGACGATCATTACTCCTACAGTAAGCGTTAACATCTGGTACTCTCATGGCAATACCAAACACTTAGTAGAGTTTCTTTAGCGCATTCTATCGTAGTTACACATATACGATTAGTTAATACTATACACAGTGCGCTTAATAAAGTTCAACACTTTCACAAATAATTATATACAATATTGCTACCGTTAGTCTATACGGTGCTTCATACTGAACACGTCATAGTTCGTGCGGCTGATTATGCCTGTATCACGACTATTATTCATACAAGCGTATTTACTGTTTCTTTTACACATACCAGTCTTTGTTCGGCGTCTCGATGAATAGAATCGTCATGCGTTTTGCCTTGACGAACTGGCTTCCACCTGGCTGTAGCTGACTGAAGTTTCACTCGAAGACTGCACGTAACTTATTTGAAGACTTCTGTCTGCGGCTTACACGCTGTCTCGTACTGCTGCATATTTGCTGCATACTGATTGCAACTTATTGCCATTGTGCTACAATTGACAATTGAGTAAAACTATAACTGACTGTAACTGCGCTTGGCGGCATGTAGACTGAACTTGGCTGCGTCTCGACTGGCTTACAACTGGGCTTCAACTGACTTCAAGTGAGCTAGAACAGAGTAACACTGAGAACATAGTAGGACTGAGATTCAAGTGAGGGCTCCTCCTGGGGTCTACTCCCTTATATCGGATTTCCACAGAAAGTAGAGCAACATCTTCCCGCGTAATCTTCGCTCCTCTCACAGCATGATTCAGGTCTTCAAACCATGATCATTGTGTTCCTCTCTCTTCACAGGTCCCAAAACTATCTGTGTGCAAAGGAATCGCTCGTTCAATTAATTAATATTAATTCCTTTCTCCATGGCGTGGGACGCTACCTAGTCGGGAAGTCCCCGTCAACATCTTCACATCCCTCCGCGAACAATGGTCGTTTTACAGTCCTTACGCACATCACTAAATATGCACCAATTTCGCAGGTAAAAGACTCTAAAATTATCTTCTTGCCAAGATATTCACCTGTGTGCAACTCTCATCTCGATTCGTTACTCCAATCACGAGTAATCAATGATTTTTCTGGGCATTTCTCCGCCCCTACTTCAAATCTATTCTCCGTCGGGGAATAACTGTGTCATTATTCAGGCCTCTCCCCTGCTCCAGACGACATAATGGGGTGACAGAGATGGACGTGGCTCCACTGGGACCAACCCACAATTCTGGGCCGATTAGTAAATGTCAGCTCTGCCCTCCTCTGTGCTTCAAACCTCCAATAGCTTACACCAAATCGTCTTATAATGATATAATCTGCTCATTATTTCCTACATTATTTTAATAAATAATGCCATTTCATCAAAAATCACACCAGTGATTAAATATACATTTCTTTCGAGGGGTTTTTACCAAGAAACTCCCTGTACAGATCCCTGGTTCGCTTCCTGGCGGAACCTTTTTACTGAGATCACAGTCTCTGAGAACCATGTTCGATTCCAGTCAGCATAACCCCATCGGGTTCAATAGCTACCACACCCTACGTCCGAGGCAATTTGTTTAACATATTCTAACCTTGGTCTACCCCTACAGTTCTTGTCCTTGACCCTTCCTTCCTTAAATAAGCTTGCTATTTCTGGTTGTATTAGTATATGCCCTGCCAACCTATCTCTTCTCTTCATTAGCAGTCTCCCACTAGTCTTAATACCTCTTCCTTTGTAA
This sequence comes from Meconema thalassinum, assembly GCA_946902985.2. Lineage (NCBI taxonomy): Eukaryota > Metazoa > Arthropoda > Insecta > Orthoptera > Tettigoniidae > Meconema > Meconema thalassinum. The sequence goes on along the minus strand of OX336388.2, from coordinate 2,091,525,690 downwards.
CCCTATCTACCCATCTGATCTTCATCATTCTCCTGTAACACCACATTTCAAACGCTTCAATTCTCCTCTTTTCCAATGCACCAATAGTCCAAGTTTCACTTCCATAGAGCGCCACGCTCCAGACAAAGGCCTTCAAAAATGACTTCCTAACACCTAAATCTATATTCGATGTCAACAGATTCCTTTTCTGTAGAAATGCTTTCCTTGCCTGAGCTAAACTACTTTTTATATCCTCTTCGCTTCGTCCATCACTGGTTATTTTGCATCCCAAGTAACAGAAGTCTCCTACTTCCTTTAGTTTTTCACCTGCCAATTTGATGTCCATATAGGATTCTGATTTATTTCAGCTGCAATCCAATATTAGCCTACTTTCGATTTTTGCAAAAAATGAAAGTAGACTTATGAGATCAACACAGGGCGAAAAAAAAAGTGTGTCTGTCTGTGTGTGTGTATGTGTGTGTGTGAGTCTGTGTGTGTGTGTGTCTGTGTGTGTGTGTGTGTGTGTGAGTGTGTGTACTCTGAATGTCTGTCCCCCCCCCCTATCAATTCGAACACGGTGAATGCGAATTGAACGAAATTTGGTACAAAGGTAGCACTAGCAAAGGACACCTCAGTGTCATGTTTTATATCGCCGCCATCTTGACGGAAACGTAATGGCGGCCACACAAATGTTCAAAGCTTAAATCAAATTACGACTAACCTAATCATCCGATCTCTACCAAATTTTGCAACGACATACCTTTATGGGGGGAGCATCCTTTGACCAAACCAATAGGTCATCACCGTAATAGTTTGCGGATGGCGGCCATCTTTGTGTGAAAATCGATTCCCCCTATTAATTCGAACACGGTGCAACCGAATGGAACAAAATTTGGTAAAGAGGTAGTACTAACAAAAGGCACCTCAGTGTCATGTTTTATATCGCCGCCATCTTGACGGAAACGTAATGGCGGCCACACAAATGTTCAAAGCTTAAATCAAATTACGATTAACCTAATCATCCGATCTCTACCAAATTTTGCAACGACATACCTTTATGGGGGGAGCATCCTTTGACCAAACCAATAGGTCATCACCGTAATAGTTTGCGGATGGCGGCCATCTTTGTGTGAAAATCGATTCCCCCTATTAATTCGAACACGGTGCAACCGAATGGAACAAAATTTGGTAAAGAGGTAGTACTAACAAAAGGCACCTCAGTGTCATGTTTTATATCGCCGCCATCTTGACGGAAACGTAATGGCGGCCACACAAATGTTCAAAGCTTAAATCAAATTACGATTAACCTAATCATCCGATCTCTACCAAATTTTGCAACTACATACCTTTATGGAGGGAGCATCCTTTGACCAATCTAATAGGTCATTCACCTGATAGTTTGCGGATGGCGGCCATCTTTATGTCAAAATTGATTCCCCCTATTAATTCAAACACGGTGGAACCGAATGGAACGAAATTTGGTACAGAGGTAGCACTAGCAAAGGGCACCTCAGTGTCATGTTTTATATCGCCGCCATCTTGACTGAAACGTAATGGCGGCCACACGAATGTTCAAAGCTTAAATCAAATTACGATTAACCTAATCATCCGATCTCTACCAAATTTTGCAACTACATACCTTTATGGAGGGAGCATCCTTTGACCAATCTAATAGGTCATTCACCTAATAGTTTGCGGTTGGAGGCCATCTTTATGTCAAAATTGATTCCCCCTATTAATTCGAACACGGTGGAACCGAATGGAACGAAATTTGGTACAGAGGTAGTACTAGCAAAGGGCACCTCAGTGTCATGTTTTATATCGCCGCCATCTTTACTGAAACGTAATGGAGGCCACACGAATGTTCAAAGCTTAAATCAAATTACGATTAACCTAATCATCCGATCTCTACCAAATTTTGCAACTACATACCTTTATGGAGGGAGCATCCTTTGACCAATCTAATAGGTCATTCGCCTAATAGTTTGCGGATGGCGGCCATCTTTGTGTCAGAATCGATTCCCCCTATTAATTCAAACACGCTGAAACCAAATAGAACGAAATTTGGTATAGAGGTAGCACTAGCAAAGGGCACCTCAGTGTCATGTTTTATATCACCGCTATCTTGATGGAAACGTAATCGCGGCCACCCAAATGTTAAAAGCTAAAATGTAATTACGACCAACCTAATAATATAGTCTCTACCTAATTTTGCAACACCATATCTTTATGTGGGAAACATATTCTGACTAAACTGCAAGAACATCAGCCCAATAGTTTGCAGATGGTGGCCAAGTATGTGTGCAGGTCGATTCCCCCTATCGATTCAAACACGGTGAAACCGAATTGAACGAAATTTGGTACAGAGGTAGCACTAGCAAAGGGCACCTCATATTCATGTTTAATATCCCTATAGCACGTTGTATTTCAACTAGCTCCTACAACCAACATTCAATCATACTCCTTGAAAAGGACAAAGAGTTATAACAATACCCATGCATTTAGGAGAAAGTAGGCTATATGTTCTTTACTGAACATCTTGTTTTTGTTTTATATTTATTAATTTTCATCATGAATTCTTTCCTCAAGAGGGAGCCCATACCATTCAAAAACTCATTCAAATCCTCAGGCGTGTCGGTCAAGATGACTATGTCATCAGCAAATCTCAGAGTTGAAATTAGTTCTCCTTGAATCTTCACTCCCACTTTAAATTTTTCTACAATTTCCTTCATTGCTTGTTCAATGTAAAGATTGAAAAGTATGTGTGTTAAGTTGCAGCCTTGCCTTACACCTTTCTGAATACCACCTTCTCTCTCATGTCCCTCAGCTCGATTGACTGCTGTCTGGTTTCTGTATAGATTGTAGATACCCTCCTATCTCTGTACTTCATTCCAAGAGTTTTCAAAATGTCAAACAATTTAGTCCAATCAACGTTATCAAAAGCCTTTTCTAAGTCTACAAATGCCATGAACGTTCTCTTACCTTTCCTTATTCTACCTTCCAAAATCAGCCTAAGACATAGTACAGCTTCCCTTACAAAGTCTTTATGTTGACCTATAGAGTAAATTAATTATGTTGAATATTAATGTATGAGGCATATGAATATTAATAATAATAACAAGTAGTTCCGTGAAGAACTAAACAGCCTATTTTCATGTATCCTGCTTATGTTAATTGCCTCTATCAACATACAACATTTCAGTTTGATCGCTGTAATAATTCCATAGGTATTGGTGAACCGTCTAAATATTACGGATGTTAGCCATGATGGATTTTTATACATGTAGGCCATAGAGTTATGTACTATTAGATGAATATTATTGCATAGTTTTATTATTCAAACTACAATTGCATGATTAGGACACAAGAAATAGAAACGAGAGTTTAAAATATTCTATAGCCACCATCTTGAAGTTATAAAAACAATTGAAATAAATTAGATGTCAGAAAAGGCTTTTGATAACGTTGATTGGACTAAATTGTTTGACATTTTGAAAGCGATTGGAATAAAGTACAGGGATAGTAGGGTGATCTACAATCTATACAGAAACCAGGCAGCAGTCATACGAGCTGAATGACATGAGAGAGAAGATGGTATTCAGAAAGGTGCAAGGCAAGACTGCAACTTATCACACATACTTGTCAATCTTTACATTGAAAAAGCAATGAAGGAAATGGGAGAAAAATTTAAAGTGGGAGTGAAGATTCAAGGAGAAATAATTTCAACTCTGAGATTTGCCGATGACATCGTCATCTTGGCCGATACGCCTGAGGATTTGAAAGAGTATTTGAATGGTATGGACTCCCTCTTGAGGAAAGAATTCATGATGAAAATTAATAAATGTAAAACAAAAACAAGATGTTCAGTAAAGAACATATAGCCTACTTTCTCCTAAATGCATGGGTATTGTTATAACTCTTTGTCCTTTTCAAGGAGTATGATTGAATGTTGGTTGTAGTAGCTTGTTGAAATACAACGTGCTATAGGGATATTAAACATGAATATGAGGTGCCCTTTGCTAGTGCTACCTCTGTACCAAATTTCGTTCAATTCGGTTTCGCCGTGTTTGAATTGATAGGGGGAATCGATTTGCACACATACTTGGCCACCATCTGCAAACTATTGGGCTGATGTTCTTGCAGTTTGGTCAGAATATGTTTCCCACATAAAGAAATGGTGTTGCAAAATTTGGTAGAGACTAGATTATTAGGTTGGTCGTAATTACATTTTAGCTTTTAACATTTGGGTGGCCGCGATTACGTTTCCGTCAAGATAGCGGTGATATAAAACATGACACTGAGGTGCCTCTTGCTAGTGCTAACTCTGTACCAAATTTCGTTCATTCGGTTCCACCGTGTTCAAATTAATAGGGGGAATCAATTTTGACATAAAGATGGCCGCCATCCGCAAACTATTAGGCTAATGACCTATTAGATTGGTCAAAGGATGCTCCCTCCATAAAGGTATGTTGTAGCAAAGTTTGGTAGAGATCGAATGGTTATGTTAGTCGTAATTTGATTTAAGCTTTAAACATTTGTGTGGCCGCTATTACGTTTCTGTCAATATGGCGGCGATATTAATCATGGCACTGAGATGCCCTTTGCTAGTGCTATCTCTGTACCAAATTTCGTTCCATTCTGTTTCACCGTGTTTGAATTAATAGGGGGAATCGATTCTGACACAAAGATGGCCGCCATCCGCAAACTATTAGGCGAATGACCTATTAGATTGGACAAAGGATGCTCCCTCCATAAAGGTATGTAGTTGCAAAATTTGGTTGAGATCGGATGATTAGGTTAATCGTAATTTGATTTAAGCTTTGAACATTCGTGTGGCCGCCATTACGTTTCAGTCAAGAAGGCGGCGATATAAAACATGACACTGAGGTGCCCTTTGCTAGTGCTACCTCTGTACCAAATTTCGTTCCATTAGGTTCCTCCGTGTTCGAATTAATAGGGGGAATCAATTTTGACATAAATATGGCCGCCATCCGCAAACTATTAGGCTAATAACCTATTAGATTGGTCAAAGGATGCTCCCTCCAAAAAGGTATGTTGTTGCAAAGTTTGGTAGAGATCGGATGGTTATGTTAGTCGTAATTTAACTTAAGCTTTGAACATTTGTGTGGCCGCCATTACGTTTCTGTCAATATGGCGGCGATATAAAACATGACACTGAGATGCCCTTTGCTAGTGCTACCTCTGTACCAAATTTCGTTCCATTCGGTTTCACCGTGTTTGAATTAATAGGGGGAATTGATTTTCACACAAAGATGGCCGCCATTCGCAAACTATTAGGCTAATGACCTATTCATTTGGTCAAAGGATGCTTCCTCTATAAGGGTATGTTGTTGCAATATTTGGTAGAGATCGGATGATTAGGTTAATCGTAATATGATTTAAGCTTTGAACATTTGTGTGGCCGCCATTACGTTTCCGTCAAGATGGCGGCGATATAAAACATGACACTGAGGTGCCTTTTGTTAGTACTACCTCTGTACCAAATTTCGTTCCATTCGGTTGCACCGTGTTCGAATTAATAGGGGGAATCGATTTTCACACAAAGATGGCCGCCATCCGCAAACTATTACTCTGATGACCTATTAGTTTGGTCAAAGGATGCTCCCCCATAAAGGTATGTTGTTGCAAAATTTGGTAGAGATCGGATGATTAGGTTAGTCGTAATTTGATTTAAGCTTTGAACATTTGTGAGGCCCCCATTACGTTTCCGTCAAGATGGCGGCGATATAAAACATGACACTGAGGTGTCCTTTGCTAGTGCTACCTTTGTACCAAATTTCGTTCAATTCGCATTCACCGTGTTCGAATTGATAGGGGGGGACAGACATTCAGAGTACACACACTCACACACACACATACACACACACACACACACAGACACACACACAGACTCACACACACACATACACACACACAGACAGACACACTTTTTTCGCCCTGTGTTGATCTCATAAGTCTACTTTCATTTTTTGCAAAAATCGAAAGTAGGCTAATAGTTGAATGCAGCCGAAAGAAATCATAAACCTCTATGGAAATCAAATTGGCAGGTGAAAAGCTAAAGGAAGTAGGAGAATTCTGTTACTTAGGAAGCAAATTAACCAGTGATGGACGAAGCAAAGAGGATATAAAAAGTAGGTTGGCTCAGGCAAGGAAAGCATTTCTACAGAAAAGGAATCTGTTGACATCGAATATAGATTTAGGTATTAGGAACTCATTTTTGAAGGCCTTTGTCTAGAGCGTCGCACTCTATGTACGGTGTGATAACTATGTAGAGATGAAACGATTAGCTCAGGACAGGGAGGGATGGAGCGCTGCATCAAACCAGTCAATAGACTGAAGACTCAAACAACAACAGATGACAGTGGATTAAAATTTGTATAAGCATTAACTGCAGCACGTTTCACTGCAATCGGATGGTTAAATGGCGAGAAACATCCATTTAAATATATAAAGTTTTGGTCGCCGCCATGTGAGACTTGTGCCAACCAGGTTATTGTAAGTCCCATAGGTGAATTTATGTTAATAGCTATTATCATCGTACAAAATTTCAGTTTGATTGCAGTCATAGATTAGTAGATATTGAGAACCGTCTAAATATTTTGGATGGTCGCCATGTTGGATTTTTATATAGGTCAGTTTTGATGATGGTTATTCCGTTGGCTCATTATTCAAACGTTGACTTCGATCGCATGATTAGGACACAATATATAAATTAAAATTTTGCACTGCTGCCATCTTGAGGTTATGTAAACAACTGAACAAAATTACGAGATGTATAAACATTTGCTGTACCATGATTATCTGCGCACTGATAGTTAAATCATGAGAAAAGTCTGTTTAAATGTTTCTACTTCGATTGGCCGCCATGTTCATTTTGCACTTTACAAGGATTTGAAAGTTTCATAGGTGAACTTCTAGGCTACTAATGCCTTTTGTCACCGCACAAATTTTCAAGTTGATAGAGGAAATAGTTTCAGAGAGATAGACTGCCGGTGAAATATTTCGCACAGCCGCCATGTTGGAAAGGTGAGACGTAATAAAATTTGAAGGGCATGGTCTATGGCCTTACCGAGTTCCAATGAAATCGCTCCAGCAGTTTAGATTTCTTATGAGATCTACCCGGGCCAAAAGTTGTAAGTCTGTCTGTGTGTGTGTTTGTGTGTGTGGGAGTGTGTGGGTGTGTTTATATCTGTCCATCCCCTATCAATACAAACACGACGAAACCTAATTGAACCAAATTTGGTACAGAAGTAGCACTAGAGACGGACACTTCATTGTCATGTTTTATATTTCCGCCATCTTGACGGAAACGGAATGGAGATCACTAAAATGTTCAAAGCTTATAACAAATTACGACTAACCTTATCATCTGATCTCTACTAATGTTTGCAACAATATACCTCATTGTGGGAAGCGTATTTTGCCCAAACTACAAGGTTATCAGCCAAATTGTTTTAAGAAGGTGGATGAATGTATCATGCAATTATTATAGGGCAAGCGTAACTTACGATTCAACAATCCCTGCCTCACTAAATCCGCTTATCGTACAGAGGGTGATTAAAACTGTCCTCAAGGAGATGACCTGTAGGATATTAACTTTTTGCAATAGAATATTATACCGTAGTAACGACTAATCTTCAAATCTCCAACCCAGAAGTTGCAGCTGACCGAGAGAAGTGGCGCTCCATGATCCGAAAAGCGGACCCCATCTCAATGGGAAAACGCTAAGAAGTAGAGGCAGAAGAAGAAGTAACGACTAATAGGCTACTTACGCTAACTGTGCCGTATCGTGCTGGGCCGTGCTGCCCCGTTGGGTCAAAATGGAGGCTACAGCTTCCTCACTAGTCCTTATTTCAGTAGATTGATATCCTTTAGGAATGTACTGAACAAAGTAATAACTTACAAAAAATTTAGTATCAAATGGTTTGTAAAATCTGCAGAAAACGCTATTGAAATCGTTCTTTCCAGGACAAAATATGCTATACAGTTATACTAAACCAGTTGTTAACGTAACACGTATGGCGATGTGTAGCTGAAGACTAGCGTCTTAAAACTCTTAACGTGGAGGTTCGTATATCGAATCCAAGCGGGTTCAAATATTTTACTTGATATTTTGTTGTACAGTATTTATTGACTTATAACTTCTCACACGTTATAATCTTAAGCATATATAGTGTGTATTGGCATTCGAAAATATTATACTTATAACAGTACATATTTCAACACTCGACTATAGCGATTAAAATTCATTGACCTTGATTCGCTACAGACTGTTGTGGTTGTTGATTCTTTAGGGGCTTTGCTGCATCATCGCCATGTAGCTCTGTGCACTTGGGTGTGTGTAGAGGTTGTCTGATAACCTGTGTCACTGTGATGTCTGTACTAGCGTGTACTTGTAAATGAGTTAGGATTTGTATAGGAAGATGTCCTTCATCCGCGGTAGAGTCTGTTGTTGTTTCTTTAGGGGCTTTGCTATATCGTGGCCATGTAGCTCCGTGTACTTGGGTGTGTGTAGAAGTTGTCTGATAAACTGTGTCACTGTGATGTCTGTTCTAGTTTGTGCACTTTTATACGCTGAAGGATTTGGGTAGGAAGCTGTTGTTGTTGTTGTTGTTGTTTTATTCGAGAGACTTGGACATCATGGTCATTTAGTTCCGTGTACTTTGGTGATAACCTGTGTTGTTGTGAAGGCTGTATTAATGTGTGTATTTATAATTCAGTTGAGGATTCAATCAATCAACGTATAATATAGCACGTTATATGTCAACAAGCTATTACGACCAACATTCAATTATACTCCTTGAAAAGGACAAAGAGTTACAACTAGGGCTCGGATTTTTAGGTAAATAAATATTTTTTATATGAATACATATTTTAATCATTTTTTCTATAAATACATAAATTCCTGCTTTTCACTTATTAGCACATAAAAAGACACAATATTTAATATTTTTTAAATGCGTATGATATATCTTTCAGTTTATTGCATTTTGTTCTGTGTTATTTCGACGTGGCAGAACCTGTGAGCTATCTAATCTTCATGCCGAGCGTATGTCAGCTTGCAGCTGTGTTTTTCTTATCTTGTCGCCCCGTCCCACTCACTGTGGAAGCCGGGGATTTCCTTGTCTATAGCCATATTGTACCACGTGCTAGACCCCCCTCCAAGCTACCTGGAACCAGAGTCACTCACATGCAGTTCATTTATGGCACTGTGAAGTGTTAGACAGTTCTACGATGCCTAAAGTAAAAAACAACTACAAGTTATCGTCTGTTGCAGAATTTAAAGATAATTTTACTTCTGATGGGGGCGTTTTGTCCTGCCAACCATTTGGAAAGCTATCAGGGCTGAAGTGCGGCGATATCATGTTACACAACCCCTCAAGGGCAAGAAACATATTGCCGCAGTTTCGCGCCTTCAGAATAAGTGTTACACGATAATCGTCGGTCATTTGTGATGGACAACCTGAAGATGTATCTCGTTGTGTATTGTAATGCTTCAGCAGTCAGTGAGACATAGAATAAATTGCATTCGTGAGTACTGCATATTGTTTATATTCACATTAATGAAGTAAATTATAATTAAATATTTTTACTTTTTTGTCTCATATTTAAGGTTTTAATAGGCAACATAACAAGTAAATATTTCCCGATTTTTGCTCCTAAAAACCGAACCCTAGTTATAACTAGACCCATGTATTTAGGAGAAAATATGCTATATGTTATTTACTCAACATCTTGTTTCAGAAATGAAAATAGGCTAAATTGATAACTAACCTTCATGACGCAGAAAAAAAGATAACTACAAATTATTTCATGTTACTCATGAATATGATGTCAATTGCAAGTTTAATCCATTCATGAAATTCTTAACTGGTATTTCTTTATTATAAAAGCGTAATCATTCGTAATTCTCCTCTAATAATAATAATACACAAAAAATGCTGCATCTTATCTTGCATAGAAGTCGTCTTGCTGCTTAGAGATCCCAAAAAATGAATGATAACATATGACGGAAATCGAGACGAGTAAATTGGCGGGAAACTGATTATGCATGCGCAAATCTGACTATGGATGAACCTCCTAGAAGACTGTACTTACACGATGTGCGGGATGACGAGGAGAGCCTTTGTTACCTTGCGGGAAGACGGTGATTCTAACACAGGTCCCATGACGCGCTAGGAGGGTTCGTCGCACCTATTTGTAAACTAGCGTCACGCGCTGGAAGCGTAATCCACACTGAACGCGTTTACTCAATTCTGTAGTGCTTAGCAGATTGTAATGTATCACTGTGGCAGTTGGCTGCAATAATATTATTATTATTAGTCCAATTTTCTCATTTTGCAAAAATGAGAAAAAAGTAGACTTGTGAGATCGATCTGAGAAAATGTGTGTCTTGTCTGTCTGTCTGTCTGTATATGTGTGTGCCCCCCCCCCTATAACTCCTAAATGGCTGAAGCTATCGAAACCAAATCTGGTATGTGTAAAGATATACTGTATACCTGAATATCTCAAAGTCATATTTGAAGAAATTGCAATTGAAGTTTGAGATCCATGTTGGATATCATGGAAGGTATACATGGGAGTTATTCCAAAATTGGCACACATATAGACAATAATATTACAGTTTAATTTCCAGGGGGCCACACATGACAGTGTTCCCAAAATTATTCTAAGCCTGCTGATAGGTCAAATTTGTTAATGCATGTAACTTCTACACTATCAATTGTATTTTAACGAAATTTCGTCTATACTATGTGTATCATAACAGATATGATTGTGTGAAATTTTTAGAGCCACCAGGGCTACCAACTATTTCTTAATCCTAATGCCAATATATCAGAAAGTGTGTTTGGTAATAGCTCAAAACTTTACAGACGTATAGTACCTGGCATTCTACATTAATTTGGAGTATTTAATGTACGTCAGTGCTACCAACATTATTCTAAGGCTGCTGATAGATCCATTTATTAATACATGTAACTTCTATACAATCCGTTGGATTTCAACCAAATGTCGTAGGTGCTATATGTACCATAAACAGATATGACTATGCGTACTCATAAAAGCAACCAGGGCTGTCAACTGTTAATAAATGCTGTCTGTCTTTTTTCACCCCAATATCAATCTTATATATAAAAGTGAAAGTCTGTATGTGGGTATGTATGTGGGTGGGTCTGTTCCGTATACAAATCTAGACCGTTCCACCAATCTCAACCAAATTTTGCATACATATAGTTTAGGATCCAGAAGGAACCGCTGGCTACATGAATTTTCGATAGTCTTTCTCATTCTTCTGATTTCGGCCCTTTGGCACTCAACCACAGGCTAATCAAATCATAAAATATACTCATGAAGGAATGGCAAGCCAGACAGTTTCCATGGCAACATAGCTAAAGTCGAGACACGGCCGACTGGATGCCAGTTCTGCTCTGCACTACTGGTATAGAAAAAGAGGATCTTTACTTGAAATCCCGTTAGTTACTCAACTACTCACACAGCACTGTCAACCGAGTTTAGCATAACAAAGACTTGACACTATCATCTATATATATAACAAGTAGTTCCGTGAAGAACTATACAGCCTATTTTCATATATCCTACTTATGTTAATTGCCACTATCAACATACACAATTTCTGTTTGATTGCTGTAATAGATTCGTAGATATTAAGAACCGACTAAATATTTCGGATGGTCGCCATGTTGGATTTTATATATGTAGGTCCTAGAGTTACGTACTGTTACATGCAGATTATTGTGAACGTGTAGTATTCAAACTTCAATCGCAAAATTAGGACACAAGAAAAAACAAGGAGATTTTAAAATTTTTCACAGCTGCCATCTTGAGGTTATGGAAACAATTGAAATAAATTAGATGCCAGTGGATTAACATTCGTATAAGGATTTACTGTACCAAGTTTCACGGCACTCGGGTGGTTAAATTGCGAGAAACGTCCATGTGAATATTTATAATTCGCGTCACCGCCATGTTGGATTTGTGATCACCAGGTTATTTAAAGTCCTATAGGTGAACTTAAGTTCATAGCCCCTATGAACATTAAAAAATGCAGTTTGATTGCTAAAATAGATTCGTAGATATTCAGTATCGTCTAAATAATTCGGATGGTCGCCATGTTGGATTGTTAAATGTATAGGCCATAGAGTCATGTACCATTAAAGGAAAATTATTGCGTAGGTTCATTATTCAAACTTTCACTTCGATCGCATGACTACATCACAAGAAATAAAAACTTAATTTTAAAATTCGCACTGCCGCCATCTTGAGGTTATGTACACAATTGAACTAAATTAGATACCAGTGGATTACAATGTATATAAATATTTCCTGTGCCAGGTTTCAGTGCGCTTGGAACATTAAATCGCGAGAAAGGTCTATTTAAAATGTTCAAATTCGCTTGTCCGCCATGTTCGTTTTGTGGTAAACCGGTTTTTGAAAGTCTTATAGATGGACTTCCAGTAGTGCCCTTTATCTCCGTACAAAATTTTAGGGAGATACCGCTAATAGTTTCAGAGATATAGAATGCCGGTGAAATATTTCGCACATCCGCCATCTTGTGATTATGTAAACAATTGAACGAAGTTAGATGTCGGTGCATTACAATCTATATAAACATATACTGTACCAAGTTTCATTGCGTTTGGTTCGTCAAATCACGAGAAACGTATATTTAAAAGTCGCAAATTCGCTTGGCCTCCATGTTGGTTTTGTAGTTACCAGGTTTTCAAAAGTCACATAAGTGAACTTATAGCAGTTCCCTCTATCACCATAGAAAATGTCAGGGTTATATCGGTAATAGTTTCGGAGATATTGAATGCTGGTGAAATATTTCGCACAGCCGCCATGTTGGATTGGTGAGCCGTAACAAAATTTGAAGGGCACGGTCGAGGTCGCCGGGAATAGTGCTATGAACTTTCCGAGTTTCATTGAAATCGCTCCTGCCGTTTAGATTTTATTAGGGGGGGACACACACACGAATCACACACACACACACACACACACACACACACGCACACACACACGGACAAAAGGTGATCTCATAAGCCTATTTTTTCAAAATTGAAAATAGGCTAAAAATCAATCTTACGTGATAGTTTGTCTGTGGGTGTGTGTGTATGTCTCCTATGCATTCATATACCACTCAACCGATTGCGATGAAACTTGGGTGAGATGTTGAGTACACTCTAAGGAAGGTTTCTGACTTAGTAAATCCATTTTACAATAGGTAGCGCACGCGTAGATTCAACAAATGAGTGACGATGCGCGAAGCGTTTCAAACAAGTCCCGTATGTGTTCATATACCATTCGTCCGATAGCGATGAAACTTGGGTGAGATGTTGTATACACTTACGTGAAGGTTTCCAAATAAGTGAGTACATTTCACAGTAGATAGCGCACGAGTAGATTCAACAAATGAGCGACGACACGCAAAGAGTTTCAAAAATGTCCCGTATGCATTCATATACCATTCGTCCGATAGCTATGAAACTTGCGTAAAATGTTGTGTACACTTCAGGGAAATTTTCTGGCTTAGTAAATCCACTTTACAATAGGCAGCGCACGAGTAGATTCAACAAATGAGCTACGACGCGCGAAGCATTTCAACAAAGTCAGTTTCAAAAAAGTCCCGTATGCATTCATATACCATTCGTCCGATAGCTATGAAACTTGCGTAAAATGTTGTGTACACTTCAGGGAAATTTTCTGGCTTATTAAATCCACTTTACAATAGGCAGCGCTTCATCAAAGTCCCATATAAGGTCATATACCATTCATCCGATAGCGATGAAACTTGGGTGAGCTGTTGTGTACACTCCAGGGAAGGTTTCTGGCTTAGTACATCCATTTTACAATAGGTAGCGCAGCAGTAGATTCAACAAATGAGCGATGACACGCGAAGCGTTTCAACAAAGTCCCGTATAAGGTCATATACTATTCGTCTGACAGTGATAAATGTTTGGTGAATTGTTGTGTACACTACAGGAAAGTTTTCTGGCTTAGTTAATCCATTTTATAATACGAAGCGCACGTTTAGATTAAACAAATGAGTGACTACGCGCGAAGCGTTTCGACAACGTCCCGTATACGTTCACATACCATTCATCCGATTGCGATGAAACTTGGGTGAGATGTTGTGTACACTCCAGGGAAGGTTTCTGGCTTAGTACATACATTTTACAATAGGTATCGCACCAGTAGATTCAACAAATGAGCGATGACACGCGAAGCGTTTCAACAAAGTCCCGTATAAAGTCATATACCATTCGTCTGATAGTGATAAATGTTTGGTGAATTGTTGTGTACACTCCAGGAAAGGTTTCTGGCTAAGTAAATCCATTTTACAATACGAAGCGCACGTTTATGTTCAACAAATGAGTGACTACGCGCGAAGCGTTTCGACAACGTCACGTATACATTCACATACCATTCATCCGATTGCGATGAAACTTGGGTGAGATGTTGTGTACACTCCAGGGAAGGTTTCTGGCTGAGTACATCCATATTACAATATGTAGCGCAAGAGTAGAATCAACAAATGAGCGACGACACGCGAAGCGTTTCAACCAAGTCCCGTATGCATTCATGTACCATTCGTCCGTAGCTATGAAACTTGGGTGAGATGTTGTGTACACGTCATGGAAAATTTCTGGCTTAGTATATCCACTATACAATATGCAGCGCACAAGTTGATTCTACAAATGAGGGACGACGCGCGAAGCGTTTCAACAAAGTCCCGTATAAGGTCATATACCATTCTGCCTTTAGCGGTGAAACTTGGGTGAAATATGGCGGACACTCCAAGGAAGGTTTCTGGTTTAGAGGCAGTTTACATGTTGTGTATCCAAAAGCACTTCAAGAAACAGAATTTCAACGCCAACACTTTCTTTGATTGGCATTGCAACGCATGCCGGGTACAGCTTGTCTACTATATATATTTGTCAAATACCACTCACTCACTCATTCATTCATCACGAAATCTCAGAAACCACCGACGGATTGGAATGAAATTTGGTATGCAGCTTCCCAAAGGGCCGCAAATGCCCACTAAGAGAGGATTTTTGGATATTCAGGTTCTAAAAGGGTGTTAAGGGGGTTGACATGCATTTCATTGAATTGCAATATCTCCCGATTGGTTTCATTGGGGGATGTGATACTCGGCACGTAAACTCATCATTAAAAATAAGAAGAACGAGTCTGAGGGTTTTAGGATGTGGTGTATATTATGAGGTGAAAGGGGTGAAAAGTGGGGGTGGAAGGATTCCTAACGGAGCGTGTAGACCTATCTCTTAAACGACATAGGCGAGAAATTTGAAACTTAGCGAAAAAAAATCAGCTAAAAAATTAAGTAAATCGGTGTTCGACCGTTTTTTCATAAATTAATTTAAGGGGCCAATGGGGTGGGGTGAAATTCTTGGGGGATAAAGGAGAGAAAGTGTCCTAACTGACTGCCAACTCACTCACTCATCAAACTCAGGGGAAAATGACAGCTAAAAAAATAAGTTAATAGGTGTTCAAGCGTTTTTTCATCAATCCAATTTAAGGGGCCCATGGGGAGGGGTGATATACTGGTAAAAATAATTGAAAGAAAATGTCCTGTCTGACTCACTCACTCATCACGCCCAGCGAAAACTATTAATGTTGGAAAAATGAAATTTTGGGAATATGTTCGCTGTATGTCAAAACGTCAACTAAGGAATGACTTTTTTTTATTCGGGTTTTAAAGAGATGTTAAGGGGGTAAACGTGCATTTCATTGAATAACGATATCTCATGAGTTGTTTCTTTGGGGATGTGATATTCGGTATATAAACTAATCATTAAAAATAATCAGACATATATCTAAAGGTTTATCGATGTGGTGTATAGTATGAGGTGAAAGGGGTGAAAATTGGGGATTGAGGGATTCTTAACGGAGCGTGTACCTCTTAAACCACATAGGCGGGAAGTTTGAAATTCTGCGGGAAAAAAACAGCTTAAAATACAAGTAAATATGTGTTCGACCGTTTTTTTTCATAAATTCAATTTAAGGGGCCCTTGGAGAGGGGTGAAATTCTGGGGGAAAAAATAACAGGAAAGAAAGTGTCCTAACTGATTGACTCACTCACTCATCAAACTCAGGGGGAAAACAGCTTTAAATAAGTAAATAGGTGTTCGACCGTTTGTTTCATAAATACAATTTAAGGGGTTCATGGGGAGGGGTGAAATTATCAAATATAAATGAAAGAAAATGTCCTGACTGACTCACTCACTCATCATCGCCCAGCCAAAATTATTGAAGTTGGAAACATTAGAGTTTGGAGATATGTTCGTTTTATGTCGAAAACGTCCACTAAGGAAAGAGTTTTGAATATTCGGGTTCTAAATAGGTGTTAAGGGGGTAAACGTGCATTTCATTGAATAACAATATCTCACGAGTGGTTTCATTTGGGGATGTGATACTTGGCATATATACTAATCATTAAAAATAAGCTGACATATGTCTAATGGTTTTTCGATGTAGTGTATATTATGAGGTGAAAGGGATGAAAAGTGGGGGTTGAAAGATTCTTAACGGAGCGTGTATCGCTTAAACGACATAGGCGAGGAGTTTGAAACTCGGAGGAAATCAATCAGCTTAAAATAAATATATAAATAAATAAATAAATAAATAAATAAAATAAATAGGTGTTCGACCTTTTTTTCATAAATACAATTTAAGGGGCCTATGGGGAGGGGTGAAATTCTGGAAGAAAAACGTCCACTAAGGAAGGATTTTTGGATGTTAACTCTCATCGACCAACCAAAACTATTAATGTTAGAAGAATGATATTTTGGGGATATGTTTGTTGTGTGTCGAAAACATCTACTAAGGAGGGATTTTAGGATATTCAGGTTCTAAAGGGGTGTTAACGGGGTTAAACCTGCATTTCATTGAATAACAATATGACACGACTATGATGCGAGTGAAGCGAGACTAAAAATGAGATGGTGTGTGTCTGTGTATTACTCAATCACGCAAGTACCACTGGTCCGATTTACATGAATTTTACATGGAAGTAGCAGATTTACCTGGTTAACATACAGGTTACTTTTGATTTCAATACCGTGCACTATTCAAAGATGGCGACCATTTTAGTGACGTCACTCTACCCTTTGGTTTTAAACTTTCATATTTCCATTTCAAATAAAAAGAGAACGCTAAGAAATAGCAAACTTTTGATGGCATATACGAGGTTAAAAATTGCATTTTCCATCCGAAATGTATCTCCAACCGTTAGCGAGTAAAACCTAAATGTGTGCTATAAAACACGGTCAAGGCAGAGCGGTGTAGTTGGACAAAATGTTCCATCCTTGATCTCCCTCTGCGCAGCACCTCGCCTATCCCCTGTTTTAACTGTCACCTTCACATTTTAATTTATTTACGACCCGTAGCGAAGCACGGGTACTTCAGCTAGTATATCATAAAGGATGCCAGCCAACAGCTCTAAAGTTTTCACACGTATACTACCTGGCATTCTTGACTTATTTGGAGTAACTAATAATCCGTCAGTGCTGCCACAATTTTTCTAAGCCTTCTGATAGTTCCAAATGTTTGCCTATTTACATTTATGAAAAAATAGGCTTATGAGATCACCTGTTGTCCGTGTGTGTGTGTGTGCACCCCCTCCCCCTAATAACTTCTCAACGTCTGGAGCGATTTCAATGAAACTCAGTAAGGTCATAGTACTACAGTATTTCGGCCGACCCCGACCGTGCCCTTCTATATGGCGGGCAAACTAAGTTGAAACCTATCAATAGACTTTTCTCGCGTTTTAACCATCCGAAAGCAGTGAAACACGCCACAGCAAATTTCTATACAAATTTCAATGCACTGACATCTACAGTAATTTAGTTCAATTGTTTACATAACCCCAAGATGGTGCCTGTGCAAAATTTTAAAATTAAGTTTTTATTTTTTGTGTACTAATAAGGCAATCTAAATCAACGGTTGAATAATGAACGTACATAATTTTTTTTAGCGTATGGCTTTTAGTTCCGGGAGTTTCCGAGGACATGTTCGGCTCGCCAGTGGTGTAGCTGCTCCCAGACGGACACCCAATGGGTGAGCTACAAGTACCGTTGGGGAGGAAAGTTGGAATGTAAGGACCAGGAGTTGGAAGATAGCGGCTGTGGCCTATAGTTTGGGACCAACCCCGGCATTTGCCTGGAAGGAAGATGGGAAACCATAGAAGACCATCTTCAAGGTTGCCAGCGGGGGGATTCGAACCATCCCGCCTCCCGGATGTGAGCAACTGCCAGCAGTCATGCCGTAACGACCACGGCTAACTCTCCCGGTAACGTACATAATAATCCTCATCTAATAGTACATAACTCTATGGCCTACATATATTAAAATCAAACATGGCGACCATCCGAAATATGTAGAACGTTCTCAGTATCAATTAATCTATGACAGCAATCAAACTGAAATTTTGTAAGTGTATAGAAGCTATAAACATAAGTTCACCTATGGGACGTTCAATAACCTGGTGAGCACAAGTCCGACATTGTGGCGACGTGTAATTTAAGTATTCAAATGGACGTTTCTCGCGATTTAACCATCAGAGCGCAGTGAAACTTGGTGCAGTATATGCTTGTATAAATCTTAATCCCCTGGCATCTAATCCATTTACTTTATTTTCATAATCACAATATGGCGGCTGAGCGAAATTTTATAATCATGTTTTTATTTTTGTATGTCCTAATCATGCGATTGAAGTTTGAATAAAACTCATTCACAATAATATCCATGTAATAGTACGAGTAGGACTACATAACTCTAAGGTCTATATATACAAATTCAACATGGTGACCATCCGAAATAATTAGACGGTTCTCAATATGTACGAATCTATTACAGAATTCAAACCGAAGATTTTTACTTTGATTGAGGCAATTAATATAAGTAGGATTAATGAAAATAGGCTATTTAGTTCTTCATGGAACTACTTGTTAAATACATGAAACTTCTATACTTACAAGCGGATTTCTTCCAAAATTGGCACAGCAATAGATCATAGTATATCAGATTATTTATGATCAAAACAAGCATGACATTGCTGCCAACATGATTTTACGCGAACTGATAGTTCCAATGTCTAACTACATGTAAAGTGCTTGCTATCCATTAGACGTCTACCAAATTTTGTATGTGCATTCGGTAACTTAAGAGATGGAACTGAGAATATATTCAGTCACCAGAGCTGCCAAGTGTAGTGCTAAGGTGTATTTCGTACTAATAAGAATTTCGGTATTACCAATTTAATTTCGTCATTAGTCTAGATAGGTCTATATACACTGCTCAAAACAATTAGAGGGACAGGAATTTGATCGCGTGTACCATGTACGTAGTCCGTGATTACGATATTTACTGTTGCTCGCATTCTTCCGACATGTTTTAAGAATGCGAGGACACCTCTACATGTCGTTGGAATGCCATGGCTTAGCGTCAGTAGACACATGTATCGTGTTATGTCGCAGAGTGAAATGGACGAGCAATGTCGCAGTCTGTCATCGAGTGCGTATAAGTGAAGAATACATTACTATCCACTTGGTGTGCGTTGCAATAGTCGAAACGAGGCATCTGAATAAGACAGAAGTGTTCGGGCAGTGACAATACTGCAGTAAGTTTGGACCATTCGTGCAGTGTCTACGGCGCTAAATGTAGCTTCATCTGTTGTCGGGAGGGTTTGGAAACGATTTTGTGAAAATGATTCGTACACACGATAGCCAGGGCAAGGGAGAAAACAAAACACATCGGCCAGAGACGACCGATATGTGGTGAATTGTCCTCTCCACCGGCGTTCGGCAACCACCCGGGACCTGGAAAATGATCTAAGAGCAGCAACTGGTATTTGTGTCAGTGACCAAAGAATGCGCAAAATACTCCGAGAGGCACGTTTAAGACCAAGACGACCTAATCAGGTCCCACGATTAACTGCTCGGCACAGGAGAGAGTGACTTCGGTTTGCTGAGGACCATAGGGACTGGCAGCTGCGTCACTGGCGCAATGTATTCTTAACGGACGAGTCCCGCTTTCGTCTAACATGGTGCGACGGGCGTATACGTGTCTATCGTCGTCGTGGCGAACGTTATAATGGAGCAGAAGACCAAGAAAGGGACAGCTTTGGCCTTTGCTCTGTCATGGTCTGGGGTGGCATCACAATTGATGGCCGATCGGACCCTCAGATAATCGAAGACTGACTTAACGCTCAGAGGTACATCAACGAGATTGTACTAGGTCATGTTATGCCCATTGCAGTTGTAATGGGTCCCCAGTTCATCCTGGAACTCGACAATGCGAGAGTTCATTCAGCAGCACCCATCATGGAAACTCTACAGGACGTCGCGATTCAAACATTCGACTGGCCTGCGTTGAGTCCTGACCTCAATCCCATTGAGCATTTAAGGGATATGCTGGGTAGACAACTTCGGGCCCGTCCAGTAGAGCCTCAGACTCTGGAACAACTTGCAGGCCCTTATGGAGGAGAGGGACAAAATTCCACAAGATACTGTTCGCAGACTTGTCAGGAGCATGTCACGAAGATGTGAGGAAGTTATACGGACACATGAAGGGTCTATCAGATATTGAACTGTTTCTTTTTGTGCACTATGTGCATTCATGGAAGGACTCGCCACTTTGGTTGACAACAATGTGTTGCATTTCTGGTGATAGCACCAAAATGTGTGCTACTACATGCACAGGATATGTACATTTCCGTTCAATAAAGGTTTCATTTCCCAGATAACATGGCTGTTTCACTCCACCCATTCCTGGCAAAATAATGCAGGGGTTTCAAATGTTGTCCCTCTAATTATTTATTTTTTGAGCATGAATCTTAAATTTTAAGAAAAGTAGGCTCTTCAGTTCGTCGCGGAACTTCTTGTTACCATTATCATCTCAGAGACAGTGGGCTAAGGAGGTATAACATTGATATTTCCTCCTAGGCGATAATTCTCAATCACCTGACCTGAACACTGCGATGCTAAGTTGCTCATGTAATTATAGCCAGTCAGCATTTTGGCCATTAGAACTATATCTATAAAAACGGATTTGACCATACAACATGGTTATAGGGGTGTTGTGAGATTACCCTAAGCGTAATTACTGCCCAGGGTGTGGTCAGTTGCCCGAGAGCACTTGAGGAATACTTGGACGCATAGGCTACCTAATATTAGTGAAATCCGAGTAACAGTAGAAGCTTATATTGAAATCTGACGGCTCATTAATATATTGGATCTGATAACCTTGAGCCCAGTGAGTATTCTACCTTATCGATCCCACCGTACAGCCAATCAAATAATATTTCATATTATATTGATTTAAATTGTCTTGTACTTTGACGGTAAACTTTAGTGTTGGTAATCAAAGCCATTATGTAAATGCTAATCCAGGCAGAGGGCAGAGTTTGCACGCTGCAATGACCGCTACTTGAGGCGCGACATCTGTAGCTCGTTACCGGAACTTCCACAAGTTTACACGTTACTACTGTCTACTGGTTTCAAGTTAATTCCGTTCCAAACACCACGCTCTGCTCCTAATAGCCTTGCAAGTGTAACCAATGTCTTCACCGGATCGACCGCATCACATGCTCTGACAGTTTATAGCAATCTGTATTGACTTCTATATTCATACATAATAATAGCAATCTTATTATATAATACGCTAAGGTGTATCTTTCACAAAACTCAAGCTCCTAAACCAGAGGGAGTTAGAAGGTGTACTTTGTAACCAAATCTTCCAAGTCGTCTCAATAGTACACGAAAAATCTTGCATTTCTTGAAAAGTCAACGGAAATATATTTATTTGATTGCCAAATGTTTTTAAGGTCACCACGTACTCTTACACGATGAAAAGTCTATTTTTGTGGCATCACTTTACTAAGTATTTTCTGGGTTTATGCTATAGGTACAGCTATGATTCTTGTCACATATAGGAAGCGGTATATTCTGAGCTGTTTTTGACCATGTAGTGCTACTTTGCTTTTATAGGATGTGTGAAATGAATACAAATTTGGACAGACACATTTTCCAAAAAATATTGCATAAGTCGTTTCAGGTACACATTTCTCACTTTTTTTTCAATCAAATATCCTCAAATTTTGTTCACATACTTGGAATGGATCATGGCAGATGAGTAACCACTTTGTTTTATTATTATTGGGACAGAATGCAAGAAAAGAAATCCAAACGCTTTCTTTTAAAATTTATTAAAAAATATGTATCAATTTTTCTCTTTCCAATCCACGCCTACTATGTTTTTGAAGTGAAAATAGGTTAACATTCAAGTACTCCATTAGGCAAGTTAATGTAAAAAATAGCACTCTATCTTAAATGGTTTCCTAGTT
This sequence comes from Meconema thalassinum, assembly GCA_946902985.2. NCBI lineage: Eukaryota > Metazoa > Arthropoda > Insecta > Orthoptera > Tettigoniidae > Meconema > Meconema thalassinum. Next base: position 2,091,503,306 of record OX336388.2, on the reverse strand, counting down.
ATTGGTACCTAAACATGAAAAATGAGTATTAACGGAAAACAGCTGGCAAAGTTAAAGGGAGACGTGTACGAAAATGCATTGACTTTCTAAATTTTCTGTAACTTGGACGTTATTTGAGTTAGAATCATGAAACTTTGCACACTGATTAAAAAGGCATTGGTATTTGCTACTAAAATTAAACAGTTAATTTGGGTAGAACGTTTTTTGTTGTTTTTTATTTGAATTTTGATCACATAGATGTACCTTTTTCTCAGCAACACTACGGTCCTGGAACTTGTAATTTATTTTAGTGGTTTCTATAACCTTGTTAATGCAATCCCTGGAGCCGTTTTTAATTCCATGCCTATTTAGACTTTTTGAAAAGGAAGGAACTTTTGAATTTGAAAAATTCACAAAAATGCATACATATGAATCTCTGAAATCCATAAAATTACATATTTTGTAATTCCCTTCCAGGAAAATGTGTAAAAATGTTTAACCTGTCCGTCTACCAAGTTTTGAATTGGTATCCTTAGTGGTTCAAGTGGAAAAGGTACATTTGTTTTGTAAAAAGGAAATCCAGGAAATGACAATTGAATTTTAGCAAGGTAGACATGCTACATGTCTCGACTCAACAACATTAAAATTGACCTTATCCATAATGCTCATCATCCACCTCTTCGGATGTCATCCACAGCCTTGTTTGCAGAATCAATACGCCTCTTGTCGATGCCCTGTAGAATGTTCTCCATGAAGAAGCGAGCGACTCACAGCCGCAAAAGTAGTTCCGTGAAGAACTAAATAGCCTATTTTCATACATCCTACTTACGTTAATTGAACAAAACCAGTTTGATTGCTTTAGGCCTAATAGATTCGTAGATATTGAAAACCGTCGAAATATTTCGGATTGTCGCCATGTTGGATTTTATATAGGTAGGCCATATAGTTATATACTATTAGAGGACGATTATTGCGTAGGATCAATATTTAATCGTTGACTTCGATCGTATGATAAGGATATAAGAAATTAAATGTTAATTTCAAAATATCGCACAGCCGCCATCTTGAGTTATGTAAGCAATTGAACTAAATTAGATAAGCCTGATATATTTTTCTTTGTATTCAGTACAATAGATCTTTTAACTTTCTTGAACACTCTAGCAGACCTGCCGATTGTTATTAATAACGTCTCTTACAAATTTTGAAGAAATAACAACTCCCTACCTCGCACTGTATCTCTGAAATCAAAACAAACTTTCCGCGGTAATCACCATGCTTGATCAACCGGAAGTGCGCACCGCAGCCTTCTGCAATATTCCCAAGTGTGATACTGCCAACTGCCTGACTAAAATGAAGTAAAGTATTCAGCAAAGTTGAAAAATAGCAATGCATAGAAAAGGGGGTGTGGCATCTGATTAATGTTAGGAATTTAAATTTTTTAATGGACTTAGGCATTGAATTCAACCAATTCTTTTGGGAATAGATTCACAAGATAATAAGCTTGCAATTTCAGCAACAACAAAAAAATCATCTTTCAGAAGGATTTCGTGCACGTCTCCCCTTAAAAGTGTATTATTCAGAGCATGGGACGCTAATTTTAAAAAACTAATTTAAGGTACCGTAGTTGTAGACATCAAAACCCCAACACACTATATATATTTGGATTCAGAAAAGAATGAAGAATTTGATGGCGCCAAAATCAAAAAATCGATTTTTTTCATCATACAAGAGTACGTGGTGTCCTTCACAAATAAAGAAGACGATCGCCACTGCGAGAACTGTGTCACGTATAGCCACATAGCACTAAAGCCGGGCGGGTAGTCTATACACATGGGGCGCACACAACCAGCAGCACCTAATTTCATAAATATCGACAATTTGTTAAAAAGTGCGTTTAAATAAATAAACAAATTTATAGAAGCCCGCATAACAGTAAAACCAGGCGGGTGGTTTATACACATGCGAGAGTTCTCAGACGAGTCCGCTGGTAATTATAATAGTAATAATCGGACCGAACTGATGAATAGCTATCACACCACAGGCCTAATCTGATGGATGTCCCTCTCAGGGGCTCACATCTAGTGGGAAGTGGGTTGGCGACCACGGGGCCCTAGCTGAGTCCGGCATTGCTTCAACTTACTTGTGCCGGGCTCCTCTCCGTCTTCTTTCATGTCGACCTCACTTGGTCAACTCTTGTTCTCTTCCGACCCTGACGGTATTAGGGTATTCGAGGCCTAGGGAGTCGCTTCCTTTTCCTGCCTTAATTGACCCTTGTCTCATCTTTCCTGATACCATCCTTCTGCGAGGGGTCAGCCTTCTTTTTCTTTTCCTGTTATCTCCTGCCTTCTGCTCAAGGCCCTCAAGGGGGTAGGGTGTATGTAGCCACACCACTTCTGGTGCACCCCAGAAAATGCTACACCCTCAGGGGCTCACGGCTCGTGAGTTCGGGAGTTGGCAACCCCGAGGGATTCCTGAGCTGGGTCCGGTTTTCCCCCTTTTATCCCTTACCTGCGGGGCGGACCCTCTCCTCTTTCACTTTCCTATCTGCCATGTATGGCTCTCCTTCCTTCCAAGTCCCTCAATCCGTATTCTTCGAGGGTTGAGGGCATTTCTTTTCCTCCTGTCTTTTATTTGCTTTATTTTCCTTTTGTTTTCCATTTCTTCTCCTAGTATATAATGAACCCGCTGAGCTAAGGTTCATGTGATATTTTTTATAACAGCACATTTATGATGGGATGTAGTACCTTTGAACACACCCAGAAAGCCACGTGGAGCTGAGAGCTCGTGCTATACTCTTTGAAGTAGCGGAGAATCGCACTTTTGACTTTGGTGAAGTCTACTAATTATTTATCTGAGGTCTTATTAATCAATTTTATCTTTCCACGAGACTCAGAATATTCCATTTCGTCATTCACCATTATTAAAACATTTTGGAGAATGTTATTTTCGCTTAAGGTAAGGTAATACCCTTGCAGATACGCAAATAGGAATGTAAGTAGTCGCTCAACGACTTTGGTTTGACGACCTACTTCCTCCAGTAACCCTGTGCCTTGCACTACGTCTGGAGAATCCGCCCCGTGTAGGCGTGAAGTTACATCCGTCTTGTTAGACGTAGAAAATATCCGCTGTTTAGGGTGGAAATTGTTATCTGTTGCCATCGAGCACAGATAAGTTACGATACGAGTGATAAGTAAGAATTGTATAGTGAATTATTTGCACTACATCTGGGAAATCCGCCCTGTGAAGGCGTGCAATTGTAGCCGTCGTGTCAGACGTGAAAAATATCCGCTGTTTAGCGTAGAAGTTATCATCGGGTGCCATCGTGCACGAATATTCTATAAATCACTGTTATTTATGCACAGTGAACAACAAGAATCATATTGTGATATAATTGGCAAGTATAGTGAATATTCCAACATTACCGTAACACCACATTTTTGTGCCCACGTGTTTGTGGAGGGCCGAGTGCCTGGTGAAAAATATATAGGTAAACGTGTTATAACTACTTTATATAAGTGTGATTATGAAAGCACAACATATTTGAACTGCCACAGTGAATTTTTCAATTACGAAACGACGCACATATCACGGATGCCACGTGATGTAAAGGTGGCGTCAGCACACGTGAAGAACCACAGAACAGTGCTTGATCACGTATTATTCATATCTGCGAAGTAAAGGCTGTGCTATCAATTGTATTAAAGCCTGTAACATTTTCAACGAACATTGTGATTTTTGAAGTGAAAGAATGAACTACTACACGATTTATTTCACCACCCACGTGATCAAATTATTCTACACCATGTTCGAGAATAACATCATGGGCTAATACCATTATGGTATGAGGGTGATGCATCTATTGGAACCAGCGTGATGGTGGAACTTCCAGAACAGCGAACGAGGAGTAAGGAACCCAGGATGCCATTCCCAGGCATGTCCAGTACATTCACGGAGTTGACGACAGGGACAGATCGAACCCTGGTCTTTGGGAGAGTCCAGATGGGAGTCCTGATGAGGATGATGCCGTTCCGGAAAGCCAGGGATGAATTTGTTCAACCCTTGTCGTTGAACAGAGGGCTGAGTGAGAGCTCCTCCATTTCGTGAGTTTTTGTACACCCTTTCTTGTTCTAGTTTCTGGTGGTATAGTAGGTTTAATGTAGTTTGTGAACCAACCGAACTCAGTGACAGCCATTTTTATAGATAGGGAATGTAACTAGTCTAATTAGATGTCATTTATTTCAGTTAGTGAGAGACACCCTTGGGTCAGACATTTTGGTCAACCCTGGTGCAGCTTGATGGACGTCGTAGAACGTCAATGACTATCTTTTGCTAAACGTGACCGTAGTCATTTGAGGCTAATTTGTTCAACCCTATCTGGGGTGATTTTCAAGTCTTTGCAGACTTTAGTTATGGCAATCAGATGCCATGGTTATATTTCTTTAACTGCATTTTTTGCAGCCAGTCTTTGTTACACCCCTGACTTCGTTAGAGCAGTCGTATCATTTAGGTAATCGACTGTAATTACCAGTTTTGTAACTGCATTATATTTCATTTGAGATGTTGCTCAGAAGCCATCTGGCCAAGTGTAGACCTAATAAGTAAAAGGGATGTTTCGTTGTCTAGCATCGAACCCAGTTCCCAACGTATCATTAAGCAGATCCAGTGTGTGGAATCTGCGTCATAATTATTATTTTGATAGTGTCATGATAAGACACGTATTTATTTGAAGTTTTTATACAAGTAACTACTGAAGTATTATATCTTTGTGAGCAAAGAGCTCCAGCAATGTGACATTGCTACCATTTAGATGTCTTGGATGTAGAAGACGGAATTATATTATTATATTCAGATTTATAGCGTGTTTTTTATACACGTATTCTTCGAGGTTTATAACCTATGGTAAAGGTTTTATGATGAGATGTTAGGGAAGTCATTGCGGTTGTTGGCTATCCTGACAGCTCCACCGACGGTCTCAATAAGCTAGTAGTTAGTTTTAGTTATAGTTTACATTTTATTATCATCTTCACGATCACCCAAACCATTAGGGGCCGATAACCTAGATGTTAGGCCCTTTAAAACAACAATTATCATCATCATCATGATGGCTGTCAGCAAGAAAATGAGGGAAAATACCCTGATTGATGTTGAGATCCCTAACAACAAGAATCTCCAGTCAAAACACATAGAAAATATCAACAAATATATTGATTTATTCGGCCCTATCAAATGGCAATGACATATAGAACGGGTAAACACCATACCTATTATTGTCTCTTATACGGGTGTGATCCCAAGTACCTTGCTACAAGGCTTTAAAGAACTGGATCTGGATACTCAATTGCAGTTTACAAACTAATGTATAGTAAAGCCATCATAACCTCCGACTTGACGTTTCAGTGTTACCCTAGAGTTATCTAGCGGTCAGAAGGAAAATCACTTTAACCAGATAATCACAGACAGTCATTCTAATCGATATATTTCGACAAATTGAGTTTCGTTCGCGATGACGTGATTTAGCGAACGGAACTCTAGCCTAGCAGTGAAACGTCAAGTCGGAAGTTGTGATGGCTTTACTATAGAAAGCAGTAGTCTTCTCAACAACTCGGATCGTCCGGAAGTTCATGGGTAGTGATTTTGACCTTCCTTCTTAAAAGTGGCAGTTTGAGTAACTATACTTTGGTTCCCTGAAGACTGTATAGTTGTGTTGTGATATACCGGCAATGTGTTATATGTGCTGTATGTGTGTCTTCAGTCTTTTGACTGATTTGATGCAAATCTCCATTCCTCCCTGTCCTGAGCTAATCGTTTCATCTCTACATAGCTACCACCCCCTATATCCGAGGCAATCTGTTTAACATATTCTAATCTTGGACTACCCCTACAGTTCTTGTCCTCGATCCTTCCCTCCATAACTAAGCTTGCTATTCCTGGGTGTCTTAGTATGTGTCCTACTAACCTATCTCTTATCTTCATTAGCAGTCGCCAGAAACATCTCTAATTTCCCACTCGTCTTAATACCTCTTCGTTTGTAACCCTATCTATCCATCTGATCTTCATCATTCTCCTGTAACACCACATTTCAAATGCTTCAATTCTTCTCCTTTCTGCTGCACCAACAGTCCAAGTTTCACTTCCATAGAGCGCCACGCTCCAGACAAAGGCCTTCAAAAATGACTTCTTAATACCTAAATCTATATTCGATGTCAACAGATTCCCTTTTTTTTAGAAATGCTTTCCTTGCCTGAGCCAACAAACTTTTTATATCCTCTTTGCTTCGTCCATCACTGGTTATTTTGCTTCCTAAGTAACAGAAGTCTCCTACTTCCTTCAGCTTTTCACCTGCCAATTTAATGTCCATAGAGGTTTCTGATTTATTTCGGCTGCATTCCAGTATTTATAAAATAATAAGTTAATAATAATAATAATAATAATAATAATAATATAACGTTATGATTCTAACATTCATAACAAAAAAGCAAAACCAACTCCGTACAGGCCATGGAGACCCTGGGAGTAGTAGAAGGTAGAGGCTTCCACTTTTTGTGACATCGGCACAAGATGGGAAGGAGTTGTCAGCTCCACACCCGGTCGCCTTTGATCCCAGGAATTACCCTGGTACTCATTTCTGGTGTAGGCTGAGTGAACCCCAGGGCTATTTGCGTTTCCTAAAGTGGTAGTTTTGTTTCTAAACTCCACTACCTGGGTGGGGATCGAACCCACTCCCTTCCAGTTAGAAGCTCAGTGCCACTACTGACTGGGTCACACAGCCCCCTAACAACCATAACAACTGTTCTAATTTTCGTTATCGAGCCAATTTATTGTAACTAGCGGACCCGTGTGAGAACCCTCGCATGTGTATAAACCACCCGCCCGGCTTTATTGTTATGCGGGCTCGATGCGACACACTTCTGGCAGGGACTATTGCCTCGTTTATTTGTATAAACGCACTTACATTGGGATTTGGATACCACCCATTACAATTCGGTACAATCGTGTCGACCAATTGAAAAACATTAAATTTCTATGATAAGGCAACACTGAAAAATGGCTTCGTGTACCATAATATTGTATAATTATTTACGTAGTTAACCGGGAATGTCGACCAGTATTTGTAATGTCAGAATTTCAACGTACTGTATATCATTGTTGTATAACAGGCAAAAGTTCGGTTCTTTTAGTGGAATGTTGTATGTTTCATGAGACAGCGAATGATCTAAGGAAAACAAATGTGTACCGTTGCGCATGGCACAATTTCAAAGACATCCAGAAGGAAGTCATCCATGCGGGTGGACTCACGGCATATATTCTTCGTTATGTGTTGGGGTTCATGCTACAGAAATTCCTGGCTCTGCCAAAAAAAAAAATGCTGATTTGAAGCCTGGAACGGAGTACACTCCAGCCTCGTGGGGCAAAACTGAGAAGGGGTGGGTTCGATGGTGGGAATCGAACCCCCTCTACTCAATTGGACCATTCTAGACTTAGTAGACCCCGTTCCAGTCCTCATGCTACTTTTCAAATGTCATGGAAAAGCCAGGAATCGAACCTCAGATCTCCGGGGTGGCAGCCAAGCACGCTGACCACTACACCACGGAGGCGACACGCGTATAATTATTAAATAAATTAAATTTTAATGAGTAGTGGCTCGGCCATGTTTGAATGGCAAGAGTCACAGATTTATGAGAGCAAGGCAAATATTTAATCTTGAATATAATAAAAATATTTCCGTTGACTTTTCAAGAAATGCAATATTCTTCCTGTATTATTGAGACGATTTGGAAGTCAATTTTTGCAAAAAATGAAAGTAGACTAATGAGATCTACACAGGTCCAAAATATGTGTGTCTGTCTGTGTGTGAGTCTGTGTGTGTGTGTGTGTGAGTGTGTGTACTCTGAATGTCTGTCCACCCCCCCCCCCCCACACCCTATTAATTCGAACACGGTGAAACCGAATTGAACGGAAATTGGCACAGAGGTAGAACTAGCAAAGGGCACCTCAGTGTCATGTTTTTTCTCCGCCATCTTGATGGAATCGTAATGGCGGCCACTCAAATATTCACAGCTTAAATAAAATTACGACCAACCTAATCATATGATCTCTACAAAATTTTACAATATTATACCTTTATGTATGAAAAATCTTTTGACCAAATAAAGGTCATCAGCCCAATAATTTGCGGATGGCGGCCATGTATGTGTGCAAATCGATTCCCCCTTTCAAACACGGTGAAACCGAATTGAACAAAATTCAGTACAGGTAGCACTAGCAAAGGGAACCTCAGTGTCATGCTTTATATTGCCGCCATCTTAACGGAAACGTAATGGCGGCCACCCAATTGTCAAAAGCTTAAATCGAATTACGACCGACCTAATTAACTGTTCTCTACCAAATTTTGCAACAACATACCTTTTTTGGGAACCATATTTTGCCCAAACTGCAAGATCGTCAGCTCAATAGTTTGCGGATGGCGGCCATGTATGTGTGCACGTCGATTCCCCCTTTCAAACACGGTGAAACCGAATTAAACAAAATTCAGTACAGGTAGCACTAGCAAAGGAACCTCAGTGTCATGCTTTATATTGCCGCCATCATGACGGAATCGTAATGGCGGCCACCCAAATGTTCCAAGCTTAAATCAAAGCGTAAACCAAATTTTGCAACAACATATTGTTCTACCCTTTTCGTGAGGGTAGAACTAGGGGGTGAGTAAGTGAGGAGGGTGGTTTGTAGTTAGGGGGAGTTTAGCGGATGCGTAGAACCACCGGATGGGTGTTGAAAAGTGTTGAGGGTAAAAGGTGAAGCTCTGTGAACGAGGGATTACAATTAAGGGATGCACCCTCATGAATGAAGATAATGCCGTGCGAAGTGTGAGCCGCGATGAGCAATCTAAAGCGTTGCTGGCGGCGCGTTACTACGGTAGGTGCTCGGGCGTGCTAAGGTAGTGTGATGACTGGACAGGGTGTGTGTAAGGCAGCGGGCGGTAAGAAAGGTGATGACAAATAATAATCAACAATCGGGCTATGGTGATGAAAGTACTTATTTACTAAGGTCTATTGATAATGTACTGGATCCCCTGAATGTCGGGAGAGTACAATAATGTAATGATTTACAAGTACAATGGGTGTGGTAATAGGTAGGAGTTGAGTGTTGGTGAGACCCTGAGAGATACACACTCACGTTAGGTACGTCGGCGTCGCGGTGGGCACTGGCGTGGTGACGGGATGCAACAGATCCCCTCTCCTGTTTTGGGAGGCTATTTAAGTATTTCGAAGTGCTGGCTCTGCAAGATTAGCACATTACCGTTCCGGTAAACATATCCTGTGTACCTGTTGATGTGTGTCGTAAGCTTTGGCATGAGTTGTTGCATGACTCTGCCGGCTTTGTGTAAATAGATGTGTATTGCTGTTGGTTGTTGCTGACGGCTTAGGGATATCTTGAGGGGTGAAATAGTGTTGGGTGCTGGGCAGATAGGTGTAATTGGCGTAGATGTAATAGATAGTTATAGATGGATGTCTGGAGAGTAGATTTAATTGTAGGTTCTTTGGCGTATATGGATATAACTGTTAAGGGCGCTATGGGCCCTTAGGGCCCTAACAATATATTCATATGGCGAGCGTCTTTTAAATAAACTACAAGATCATCAATCCAATAATTTTCGGATGGCGGCCATGTATGTGTGCAAATCGATTCCCCCTATTTTTTCAAACACTGTGAAACCGAATTGAACGGAATTTGGTACGGAGGTAGCACTAGCAAAGTGCACCTCAGTGTCATGTTTTATATCGCCGCCATCTTAACGGAAACGTAATGGAGGCCACCCAAATGTAAAAAGCTTGTATGAAATTACGACCAACCTAATCATCTGATCTCTACCAAATTTTGCAACAATATACCTTTTTGTGAGAAGCGTTCTTTGACCAAGCTACAAGGTCTTCAGTCCAATAGTTTGCATATGGCGGCCATGTATACGTGGAAATCAATACCCCCTATCAATTCTAACACGGTAAAACCGAATTGAACGAAATTTGGAACACAGTTAGCAATAGCAAAGTCAGTGTCATGTTTAATATCGCCGCCATCTTGACGGAAACAGAATGGCGGCCACCCAAATGTTAAAAGCTTAAATCAAATTACGACCAACCTATTCATTTGATCTCTACCAAATTTTGTAACAACATATCTTTTTGTGGGAAACATCTTTTGAATGATGTACAAGGTCATTAGCCCAATAGTTTGCAGATAGCGGCCATGTATGTGTGCAAATCAATTCCCCATATCAATTCAAACACGGTGAAAACGAATTGAATGATTTTTTTTACAGAGGCAGCACTAACAAAGGGCACCTCTTATTCATCTTTAATACCCGTATAGTACGTTGTATTTCAGCTGGCTACTACAACCAACATTGAATTATGCTCCTTGAAAACGACAAAGAGTTATAGCAATACCCATGCATTTAGGAGAAAGTAGGCTATATGTTCTTTACTTAACATCTTGTATACTTCTCAACTTCCTTCAAGTAATATCACGATTGTAGGTGTCCCTTTCTGTGGTTAAGAGATTAAAACGCTTGCCTTTTCCCCGAAATATCCTTGGAAAATTCCAGATCTTATGATGGGATTTTAAATTGGTGCTGCTCATTACTCTGGTGTAGACCTTCATGACGATGCGTAGGTCGCCAAGACGTACCAGGACTCTCCGCCTTATTGATCACGGTAACCCCTACGCCTATTATACTAGGCTTATGTCCAAAGGATACCGGGTTCGATTCCCCACCGAGTCAAGGGAATTCTATTCTCCTATATATAATTTCCCTGGCTTGGGGATTGGGTGTTTACGACGAACGTCTTGATAAACGAAATACAAAAAAAATAAAAAAAAAATAAACGTAACTCCCCAAACGGAAAGGAACATGGTCTATAGTAAAAACGAAATAGATACATCGTCAACAGACGATCGGTACACCCGGTCTGGATCACTTCTGGTATAGCCACTACATCCTATGCTCCATTGATGTAACACATAGAACATGATCTTTAACATGACCTCTACCTGATAATACACAGCGGTAATATCATGTAGCGCAAGTAACAGGATTGATTTTTTAAAACTAGCACATTACCAAAGAATGCTGCCCACAGAGCCGTGCCACCTTTGATCTATCGGAATCATAGAAAGACCAATTTAAAAAAAGGCATGCAAATGAATGAATTATAAAGAGTGCACCTTAATGTGCTCGCTCCAATCGCAATTAAGATTGATTTTGATAACTGAGCATATACAGCTCTCTCAACACCAAGAGTACGCCACATATTTTTAGCCTACTTTTCACATTTTGCAAAAAATGAGTAAAAAGTAGTCTTATGAGATCGATCCGGGAAAATGTGTGTCTGTCTGTCTGTCTGTCCTTCTGTCTGTCTGTCTGTCTGTCTGTCTGGCTGAGTGTGTGTCCCCCCTATCAACTCCTAAACGGCTGGAGCAATCGAAATAAAATTTGGTAGGAGTAAAGATCTATAGGCCTACCTGAATATCTCACGGCCATATTTGAAAATGATGTCAGTGCTGCCAACTGCTGATAAATCGCAATTGAAATTTGAGCTCCATGTTGGATATCTTGGAAGGTATGAATGGGATCTATTTCAAAATCGGCGCACATATAGATAATAATATTGCAGTTTAATTTCCAGAAGGCCATACATGGTAGTGTTGCCAAAATGATTATAAGCCTACTGATAGGTCCAATATTTAAATGCATATAACTTCTACACTATCAATTGGAATTCAACCAAATTTCGTATGTTGTATGTGTACATCACCAGATATGACTGAACGTATTCTTATGAACCACCAGTGCTGCCAACTGTTAAAAATGCTCTTAATTTCTTTTATCCAAATACCAATATATATGAGAAAGTATGCAAGCTGACAGCTTTAAACTATGCACACGTATAGTACATGACATTCTATATTAATTTGGAGTAACGTATATACGTCAGGGCTACCAACATGATTCTAAGCCTGCTGAGAGGTCCAACTTTAAATACATGTAACTTCCATACTATCATTTGGATTTCAACCAAATTTCGTATGTGCTATGTGTACCACAACAGCTATGGCTATGCGTATTCTTAAGAGCAACCAGGGCTGCCAACTGTTAATAAATGCTGTATCTATTTTTGTTACCATAATATCAATATATCAGAAAGAATGCAAGCCAATAGCTCTAAACTTTGCACACGTATAGTACCTGGTATTCTAGATTACTTTGGAGTAACTAATATACGTCAGTGCTGTCAACATGATTCTAAGCCTGCTGATAGTTCCAATTTTGAAATGCATGTAACTTCTATACTAACAAATGGATTTCATTCAAAATTGGCACAACAATAGATCATATAATTTCAGATTATTTCTGACCAATACATGCATGACACTGTTGCCAACATGATTTTACGCGCGCTGTTAGATCCAATGTTTAACTGCATGTAACGTCCATGCTATTCATTGGACTCCATCCAAATTTTGTATTCTGTACCTTAAGAGATGGAACTAAGAATATATTCAGTCACCAGTTCTCTATTAGGCTACATTATCCCAGGTATACAGTATTTCGAACTGATTAGAAATTTCGATATTACCAACTTAATTTCGTCATTATTCTAGATAGATCCATATCGATTAATCATTGGCATGAATCTTAAATTTTAAGAAAAGTAGGCTCTTTAGTTCGTAACGGAACTTCTTGTTATTTGCAAATTTGTCATTATAAAACGGTGGTGTTGCAAGTAGGCAAGAATTTCACGTAACTATAACTCTCAATGGTAACAAGTTGGAAGAAGTTGATCGCTTTCAATATCTTGGAAGCATATTATCTCGAGACAATCGATCATCTGCAGAAATTTCGCACAGAATACAGAAAGAAGCAAAATTTTACCAACTAGTGGGAAACCTTCTCTGGGATAAACATATTTCATTGAGAGCTAAGGTAGTTCTGTAGAAAGGTCTCTTCCTGCCAATCACCCCCTATAGGCTCCATGCTTTGGGGTGAGAAATGCACCGCCGCGCTATGAGTGGCCAAATTTGTAAGCTCGGTATGATGCCGTGGCCGAAGTGGAGCGATGTGTAGCTAAATTCTGAAAATAAATTCCTCTCGGAGGTAGATTTCACCGGGTAAACTAGGGGATAGGCTATAATAGGCAAAATATGTAGGTTTTCGCAGAAGGATCAGACTACATTTATTGCGAGAAAAAATTTACAATGTAATTGGAGCTTAATTGACTTATTTCGTCTTTCCTTGTTTATTAACATCTTATTGTCTTATGGGGACGGTAACCTTCTTGTCATATGGGGTCCATTTTCAGCCTACTTTTCACATTTTGCAAAAATGAGGAAAACGTAGACTTATGAGATCGATCCGGGCAAATGTGTGTCTGTCTGTCCTGCCGTCTGTCTGTCTGGCTGTGTGTGAAATCCCCCCTATCAACTCCTAAACGGCTGCAGCAATCGAAACAAAATTTTGTAGGAGTAAAGATCTATACCTGAATATCTCACGGCCATATTTCGAAGTTATGTCAGTGCCACCAAATGCTGAAAAATCGCAAATGAAATTTGAGCTCCATGTTGCATATCTTTTAAGGTATGAATGGGCGCTATTTCAAAATTGGGACACGTATAAAAAATTATATTGCAGTTTAATTTCCAGGAGGCCCTACATGGCACTGTTGCCAAAATGATTATAAGCCTGCTGATAGGTCCAAATTTTAAATGCATATAACTTCTACACTATCAATTGGATTTCAACCAAATTTCCTATGTGCTATGTGTACATAAACAGATATGACTGAGCGTATTCCCAAGAGCCACCAGGGCTGCCAACTGTTAATAAATGCTCTCAATTCTTTTTTATCCAAATACCCATATATCAGAAAGTATGCAAGTCGACAGATTTAAACTATGCACACGTATAGTACCTGACATTCTATATTAATTCGGAGTAACTTTTATACGTCAGTGCTACCAACATGATTCTAAGCCTGTTTAGAGGTCCAAATTTAAATACATGTAATTTCTATACTATCATTTGGATTTCAACCAAGTTTCGTGTGTGCTATGTGTACCATAACAGATATGACTATGCCGATTCTTAAGAGTAACCAGGGATGCCAACTGTCAATAAATACTGTCTTCATTTTTGTTACCCTAATATCAATATATCAGAAAGTATGCAAGCCAATTGCTCTAAACTTTGCACACGTATAGTACCTGGCATTCTAGAATAATTTGGAGTAACTAATATAGGCCTACGCCAATGCTGCCAACATGATTCTAAGCCTGCTGATAGGTACAAATTTAAAATGCTTGTAACTTCTATACTAATTAATGGATTTCATTCAAAATTGACACAGCAATAGACCATATTATTTCAGATTATTTCTGACCAATACATGTATGTCATTGTTGCCAACATGATTTTACGTACGCTGTTAAATCCAATGTTTAACTGCATGTAACATCCATGCTATCCATTTGACTTCAACCAAATTTTGTATTCTGTATCTTAAGAGATGGAACTGAGATTATATTCAGTCACCAGGGCTGTCAACTGTAGTTCTCTATTAGGCTACATTATGCCAGTTATACAGTATTTCGAACTAAATAGAAATTTCGATATTACCAACTTAATTTCGTCATTATTCTAGATAGATCCATATAGATTAAACATTGGCATGAATCTTAAATTTTAAGAAAAGTAGGCTCTTTAGTTCGTCACGGAACTTCTTGTTATACTTGTCTTCACACTGTCCTTATGCAAGGTTTCGACACTGATGTGTAACTAACTAACAGTCTGTTTCTTTTTCACGCAAAATTTTATCTCCCGTAGAGATGTTGGTTGGATCCTCAGTTTAGGGCCTGCGACAACGCGGTCATGTAACCCCGTGTACTTTGGCTGTGTGTAGAATCTGTCAGAAAAGCGGTGTTAATTGTGATTATTGTATTAGTCTTTAATTCAGGTAAGGACTGCAGACGGTCAATTTCAAGTATTAATTCCAAATTTTGGTACCAAATACTACCGTCAATGGCACCTAGCTGTGAACTTGACAATTACATGCCACCGCAACCAGCTACTTGCAACGAACGTTGGACTTCCCTTCCGAAGGAAAGCATACTCAGGGATTTTTAGCGCTCTTTGAAAATTCGACGACTTCGGCCAGCTTTGAACCCGTGACCTTGGGCATAGAAGTTCAGCATGCTACCAGTTACGTCACCGAAGCCGCTTCCCACCGAGTTAGATGAAAAACTGAATGTGATCTCGTGCAATGGCGTTGTCATGGCAACCTCTGATAGCTCATCCCTATGAATTTAGAAGCGTTGTTATGGTAACCTACGATGGCACTTGGCATTTTCTTATAATTCCGAAATCATTTTTCTCATCCCTTGGCGTAATGGTGGGTCATATCAAAAATTATTTCAGACAAAAGTTTTAGGTAATTATTAGGGAAATATTGTCCATTTTGTACGGTGTTGACATTGTGCCTATTAAGAGAGATATGATTAATGTTTGCCGAGAAGCCCACTTTTTTCAGCCCCGTTGGTCAATGGTAGGTGCTATCAAAAATCTTTTTAGAATAAATGTTGGCACTTATCCGAAACATAATATGAAATTTGAATGGATTCGATATTTCACATATTAAGAGAGTTATAATGTTATTTCACTTTTTCGAAAAAAAAAGCCCCCCATTTTCACCCCATTCGACCGATTTTGCCCATTAACGAACTCGACCGAGATTTTATGGGGATACATACGTAAAACATTCAAAGTGATTGGTACAAAATTACGGCAGTTATCGTGTCCACAGGAAACTGATATATATATATACATAAATTATATATAAACTTTTGAACTGACGGTGGTTTTGGGGTCGGGGGGATGTGAAACGCGAAGATATGTCGAAATTTTCCGGAAGTCGAAACATGGTGCCCATTGCAATAGTTAGCTTTCCAATGAAATCTACCTAACATGAATCTAAGAGGGATTTCCAGACATCGTAGAAACACGAAACTTGGTACCAGTGAAGCTGATACTCACAAGATCGCTATAAGGGTCTAAAATATTCTACATTTATCGAGGGCACCGAGTTGGAGGGACTTGAAATGGCGAAGAAGGTTGTAAGCAGGAATGTTTTCAACCGTAGATTAGCTCCTTTTCCAAAGCGATGACCTATTGTTTATGTGGACTCAAACGTTTCCTAAATGTCCAAACTACCTTTTAACATCAAACCCCGAGGAAGTGTTGCGGTAAATTTCCGAGATATTGAGGAGGTACTACCCTACCAAGGAATTGTTACCGCTAGACGTGGAGCGCAGCAGTTGTGTAAACATTACGTCAGCTCGCCTCGTTATGGTTGTCGCGAGCGGTTACAAGGCAAGAGGGGGAACGCATTTACTGTCATACAATGACAACACACCGCACAGCGCACCACCCAGCACGAATCATGCACACAAATGTCATGCGATGAGGTTTCGCTGGCGACAACTGCACGTCTATCGCAAGCGTGTGGCTGGGCAGAGCGCATTAGTTCTGATTTCCACCAACGGAAACAATTCGCTGGTAAGGTAGTAATGTCGTGGTGTAACGATATATAAATAAAGACAAAAATGAATATAGACATGAATTAATGCAACATTTCCAGGTACGGTAGGGTATCCTAGAAACTTAAAACTAGGTACCAGAGTAGCCGAATTTTCCAAGATCCCTAGAAAAATCTAAATATGTAAACGTTTTGTTAAGGGTCTAATCTGATGAGCTTATAAATTGGGTTTCAGAAGAAGTTTGGTGTAAGTACGCAAGCGTATTTTCACCCGTAGGTTTACTTGTTTTCCAAAGCGATGAGCTGAGTTTTCGTGAGTTCGAACGCTTGCTGCAATTCCAAACTATATTTTGACATCAGCTAACCTAGTTATAGATAGGCTAATTGAATCCCAAATGCACAATTTATACTTGCTGCTTTCGATTCACCGTCAATATATAAGGTGCGTTCAAAAAGTAACGGGCCAGAGGCATAATTACAGAAACCAGTACCTGTATGTTAGAAGTATTGGCCCTGGCTGTTGAGGCACTTGTCCCACTGTGACACGAGGCGGTGAATGGCTGCCTCATAAAATTCCCTGGGCTGTGATGTGAACCAGTTCCGCTCGTACAGCTGGACGTCGGCGTCCGAGGTGAATCGTTGGCCCCACAGAGTCCTTTTCAGGGGACCAAACATGGCGTAATCACAGGGAGAGAGGTATGGACTGTATGGTGGGTGGCCGAGAACCTCCCATTTGAATTTCTGAAGGAGTGCCGCGACAGTGTTGACCGTATGAGGTCGTGCATTGTCGTGGAGTGACCACGGCGGCTATGGCGTTCACTGTCACTCGGAGGTCCTGGGTAATGACGTTGTCATCGGTAATGCAGAGGGGTGCCCCAGACCGGGCAACATCGGCTAACGACACCCATCATTCCCTGAAGCGCTTGTACCACGCCTTGACCCTTGCGAGGGACATGCAGTGTTCGCCGTACACTTGTGACATTCGGCGTTGAATTCCCGTTTCCTCTACTCCTTCCGCTGTCAGAAACTGAACAACACCTCTTTGCACTTCGTTTGACGCCTCCATGTCACTGTTTGCAATGCGACTGGCAACGTTGGACGATTGATGCATGCTGCTGGTCTCTTTGCATCGTTACGTGACGTGCACGCGTGCCCTCTAGCGACGGGCTGTGACCTTCCACGCTCTGGTCGGAACCACACCTCGTTACACACGCCACGATTAGCAGATGTAGTAACCGGTTTTCGCATTCCAGCCTCCGGCTCATTACTTTTTCAACGCACCTTATACACCGTGGTTTCAAATCAATTTGAGTTCGTGAAAGGAAACTACTTTATGTAGCAGATTACATTGTTCTGTGTGTTAAAGTATCTATTATTGCAGGCAACAACACAGCACAGCGTCTGGGAAGAACGTTTTGACATTTTCGAGTAGTGAATAAATCCTCATACAATTCGTCAGTTGATCGACATACAACACTCGGACAGAGGAACACCGCAGCTTACAGCAGCACATCAGCGTACGTGCACGGAGCCTATAGGCTATCCTTGACACATGCGTCCCTACTAGCAAGGACGCCAGTAAGCTTCAAGCCATGGAAATGAAGGTCTTTAGGACAATGCTTCAGAAAACTAAAGAGAGACAGGATTAGAAATGAAGAGATACGACTTCAAGTAGGCATCAATCAATCTGTAAATCCGTAACGAACACCAGGCTACGTTAATTTGGGCACCTGAAGAAGATGGGCAAACAGAGAACAGTCCGCAGAAGGTTGGATAAGGAGATCAAAGGCAAGAGACCAAGGAAGAAGTGGACCACTAAGGTCCAACAAGATCTGGAAGGCCAAGGACTGGACTGGCTATGGATTCTGAATGAAGAAATCTACCTTGATAGACAGCAATGACGAGCTATCATATAACGCACCCGGATAGGTGGAGATGGTTACGGATGATGATAATGATGATGATGCCAGGTTGAGTGGTGGAGTTGAATTTTGGATACCTCCACGACCAAAAATTGTGAGTTGAAGCCTGTCTCAATCTGATGACATATTGGAGTGGTTAAAAGATGCAGCATGTTGGATGATTTCCTCAACAGCTTTGATGCGTTAGTTTTCCCCCTGAAAAGTTGGTTTTTAAGTTACAAATTAAAACTTGAAAACTTTTCCTTTAGGCTGATTTCACCGAAGCAACAGTTTTGTAGACCGGAAAGTCTGAAGGTTCTCCAGAGGTAATAGGCTATGGCAAAGATGAATAGAACCAAATTCTTTATTAAGATACAATTCATCAAAATGGACATTTCATTTAAGACCGATTCTCCGTTGTATTTTGTCACCTATTCACCAAATGTGCTACAAGAAATATTTTTTGAACCAACATCGTATGCACTTACACATTTCTTACGAATTTAAATGTTAAGCGCTCCTATCTTATTTTATTTTGTACTAGACAACAGACCATAAAGACCAATCTTTTAGTAATCAAAACGTCTGGTATTGGAACTTACCATAACCTAAAATTAAATCTCTCGCCGTTTCTTATTTTGTTACGAGTAGTGTATGGCATACGCGTATCTTATATAAACGGAATTATTTTACAGCAAATCATCGATGAATATTACTAAGTTCCAGCTCCGTTAGCTCAAATGGCAGCCAAGACTGATCTGTTAAGGATGCCCCCAAAACACATTTTCCTCAACAGTATGCTACAAGAAATCTGTACATTGTTGTAAGTTCTGTGAGCCAATTAACAATAAATACCATAGTAATTTGGCCACCTATGTAAGTGCCATATGTATTTCAAGTGAAATAATCCTGACAGTAAATGAAACATTGTATAGTATGTTGAGTTACTCAACTTCTACTGCTCGGCCGTAGTGACCACAAACTGACGCAGTGATTCTACACTTCTCACTAGAAATATATTTGGTTGTTATTTTGTTTCACTTAATTAAGCCTAAGAGAGCATGATCTGATGATGGTCGCTTAACGAACGAAGCATGTTATCCGACTAAGCACCTCGCAATCCTACATTTTGTACATAAAAGCGTGTTAATTTGTGATAAATATCTTATGTAAAATTTCTTCCCGGTTAGGGTGTATAAATACTTGTTTTCCCGCCTAATGTACAGTAATTGGCCACAATCTGTGTTGACCGAATGAAAAGCATTCTTTAATATAAGTAGTCAACGCTGAAAAATAGGTTCAAATACTTCAATTATAAGGTGCGTTCAAAAATTAACGAGCCGGAGGCTGTAATGCGCAAACCGGGGATGACACCGGCTGATCGGGGCGTGTGTAACGAGGTGTGGTTCCAACCAGAGCGTGGAAGGTCACAGCCCGTCGCTAGATGGCAGGCTTGCACGTCACGTGACGATACAAAGCGAGCAGCAGCATGCATCAATCGTTCAACCAAGACCAAGGCAGTAGGCCATTCGACATGCTTCCTGGTGTGGTTGAAGACTGTGGGGCACCCATTGGGCACACACTTTCCGCAAGTGCAGTCGTTCATTCATGATGGTGTGCACACTTCCGACGCTCAATCCTACCACGGCGGATATGGCGTTCACTGTCACTCGGTGGTCCTGGGTAATGACGTTGTCATCGGTAATGCAGGGGGGTGCCCCAGACCGGGCATCATCGAACTAACGACACCTCTCCTTCCCTGAAGCGCTTGTGGCACGCCTTGACCCTTGCAAGGGACATGCAATGTTCGCCGTACACTTGTGACATTCGGCGATGAATGTCCGTTCCCCCTACTCCTTTCGCTGTCAGAAACCGAACAACACCTCATTGCTCTTCGTTTGACGCCTCCATGTCACTGTTTGCAATGTGACTGGCAGCGTTGGACGATTGGTGCATGCTGCTGCTCGCTTTGTATCGTCACGTGACGTACACGCGTGCCCTCTAGCGACGGGCTGTGATCTTCCACGCTCTGGTCGGAACCACACCTCGTTACACACGCCAGATTAGCCGATGTCGTCACCGGTTTGCGCATTACAGCCTCCGGCTCGTTACTTTTTGAACGCACATTATATTTAAGGATTTCTTTCAAAAGTGTTATTTGTATTAAGCTGAAATGAAATTAGTTTATTGTAGATTAAAATAAAGCGTGTAATTCATATTAATTTTTCAGAATACAATGTTTTATTATGTAGTATTATTTAGGTTAAGTCTATATCTTCCATGTCACTTTATCGAATAAGTTATGGAGATGGGGAGCGTGATGGCCAAACCATATCTGAAAAGGAGGGGTGTGTCAAATGGCAAAGGTTGGGAACCACTTGTGTTGCGTCCTTGAGGTCGCTATTTAATAATCTGTTTGGATTAGTTGGTCTGTTGATTAGTGTAGTAGTGGCTTCCTAACTCTAGCGGGATAATTTTGTATTATTGTTGTTGTGTTCCAACAAGCATGGCAACACAATGTTTCAGGCCTCAGCGCCATTGTTATAAATAATTATACAGTCTACTTTTATTTCAAGAAAATTTTATGTGTGTGTTTTAGAAGAACTACCAGGGAGATGTAGCCGACAGTACAGCCTACAACTTGTGTACAACAAGTGATATAATTCAGCGGTCTGTTTCTAAACTGGAGCATCTCTTAATACACGGTACTGCATTTAGTTGGGTTAAATGTCCACGGGCAAAACAACTGTTAGGTCCTGAGCTGTTATTTGCATTACAGTGTATATCTGCTGCATTTCTGCTTTTATTTCATACAAACATGTTAAGCTATATAGCGTAAATCTGAGGATTACACAGAATTACTGCTTTTATCTGTGGTTGACTACATGCACTATGTGAAACAAACATACAAGTATCTCTTTTTATGTCGCTTACAAAGTGCAACCATTGTTTATTTCAGGTCTCCTGGATCAGAACTCGTGACCTACATATCCTGACGTCCGGAAGGCACACGTACACTTCTGACGGGAGGTTCGAAGTCTTGCACAAGCCGGGAACTGAAGCGTGGAATCTGCGCATTATGGGAGTTGCGGAGCGGGACGAGGGACAGTACGAGTGTCAAGTGAATACGGACCCAAAAATGAAACATGCCGTCGTTCTTAGCATTAGAGGTAAGTGAATATTTTCATTACCAACCATTATTCATCATATGAGGCATTCCTGAATCGCCAGGATGAGTCCACCAAATGTATGTTTTGACAAAAAGTTCAAATAATAATAAAATAGAAATAATAATAACTAGCATTACCTGTCGCGGTTTCGCCCGCGAATATTCTAGTTGTAAAGAGTACACTTAGCAAAATCTATGAATGCTATGACTGATTTATCCTTGGTATGAATAATCAGACTTTATCAATTCAGCTACTGGTGCAGTGGTTAGGAGTTTGTCATTCCTTCATAGGTATATCAGAGCGAAGTTAGTTTTCTGGGAATATCACAGACACTGTAAATTTAAGTCCTTTAAATGTGGTTTTCGGAGAACCTTTATAGTCGGGTGAGAAAGACCTTTCGTACCACACTTTCACGTGAAAATTGCGTGAAAAAATTCTAGAGTGCCCCTTGACCCCCTTAAGCGCATTATACTATATGTAATGATGAATTTTACAGCTTAATTTGGTTCAGTGATAACCTTATAACCGTCTGAAAACTTTCACAGTAGTGCAATAATTGGAATAGGGATGTATAGAACTAACACCGATAGAGTGCACTGCTGTTGTACTGGGTAAGCGCAAGGCGCTCTTCATTTGTCTCCTGTGTTCTCATGCCGCTAATATCCACGAATTCAAGTCGTTTAAATTGCTATTCTCGTGACTATGCCGAGCTATTGCAGTGTTCCTCTTTGCAAAAATCAAGGAAGCCCGTTATCCTTTCACCAATTTTAACAAAATAAAGAAATGAGGAAGAAACGGTTACATGCTGTTAGAAGGAAACATTTCGGTGAAGAAAATCTCACCGAAAATATTAAAGTGTGTTCCCATCATTTTCAACTCGATGACTTTACGAAAACTGTGTTGGGCAAGTTTGATTTACAAAGGGAAATAATTCCTACCTATAAACTGATTAGACATTTCGATAACAACCACTTAATTTATGCGTTTGTATTTGAAGGTAAGAGAGCAAGATTAAAACCGGGCGCTGTTCCATCGCTTTTCCGTGGACCACGAACACAACAAAAATAAGGAAGAGGCCACACACAAGAAAATTGCCGGATTACCACGATAAGCCTACAATATCGAAATCTGCAGAAATTATATCCATTGAAGTACGGCACAGGAAGAAATCGTCAATATACAGGAAGAAGTGAATGTAACATATTTTGTAACTTCCATTTTCAAAGGCATCAATACTCGGACAAATACTTCCAGAATACATTTCACAACCTTAACAGTCACAAACGTATTATGGTTGGTTTCTTGAAATCAGACTTAATCGTCAACTTCCATCTGCCCGACGGAGAATGTGGTACCGGTAGTGACTGACTTCTACATTCTTGAGTCATAAGTTAGTCAGATGAATGGAAACAGTTCGTGGCCCTAAAGCAGGGATTCTCAAACTTTTCAAATATTGTACCCCTAAGTCGTTACGAAGGGGTACGGGAACGATTCGTATTGAGAAATTGACAAAATTACATAAGAACCAAACGTTGCGATGCATTTTGAGGTATACAATACCGGTATTAACTTTCTTTGATAATGTTTACACCTTTAAAACATAACAGTTCATGTAAGCTATCAACCAAAAAAAAGACATGAATCTTAGTCTATAAGCAAGGGAAGCAAGTGCATATTTAAATCTCAATTAATGATTTAAGTCTTATGGGGATATATTTATCAATATAGGCCTACAATACTCAAGAATTCTGACTCCTATTCATTATTTGAATAATAAAGCGTGTTAGAATTTTGTTATTACCGTTGTAGCCTATTCATTCTTCCTTCCTCCCGCTATTTTTAGCACCTCTAGTCCGTAGCTCATTTTGCAGCTGTTTAACGCTTAAACGCTGAAAATCGTCCATAATATATTAGAGGATATACCTATAAAATTAATGAATATAGTCTTGGAGTAATATTAGAGAAGATATAATTTACTTTAGCTTAGAAAACTCGGTCACAATCTTTACATTCCTCGCAGCTGACTGGGGGAAACATAGGACGATCGCCTTGCGCTTACCCAGTACTACACGGGTGCTGTCTGGCGCGAACTTTCTCAGGCTACATCCCTATTGCATAGCGTCTAACAGAAATAGATGGACCTGTGAGATTCTGTTACCATGGTTACCGTGTTGCATTCTTTCATAATAATAATAATGTTATTGGTTTTACGTCCCTTTTAACTACACTGGCTTTTAGAGACGCCGGGGTGCCGGAATTTTGCCCCGAAGGGGATCTTTAACGTGCCAGTAAATCTACTGACACGGCTCCCTCGCATTTGCGCACCCTCAAATGCCAGCTGACTGCGCCAGGTTTCGAACCTGCAACCTTGGGATCAGCAAGCGAGAACGTTACCCCTGAGCCACGCAGCCAGACTGCATTCTTTCATTATTTAATTGTAAATATACATGTTTTAAGGTATATTTATTTAATTGTGAGGCATTTAAAGAGTAAGTGAGTGCGTTTCGCTTACGCATTGGGTTATTCTGAACCTGTAGGTAGCCCATATGTGTAGGTTGGTGTTAATGGGACCTTATTTTCGGTACAAAACTGGAATGGAACCTTAGGAGAATAATACAGGGAGGGATAATACCTCAGTTATCTAATGTTATCTAATACCATGGAGCCATCTAGACGAATCTCTGGTTGCATTGCCTTCTATAATAGAAACATGAAATCTTCATCCAAGAGAGTAGCGGCTAGTATTCTTGGCTGTCGCCCTGGAAGTTCGGGTTTGATTCCCGTCCCTGCCAAGAGATTTCAATTCTGACGTGAGGCAAAACTGACATGAAGAGGGTGCACTTCCCACCTCAGCGATCCTGGAAGTGGTTTTCCGTGGTTTCCCACTTCTAGGCAAATACCGGGATGGATCCTAACGTGAGGCCCTCCTTTGCAATCATATCCCCAATTTACAAAGACACACAAACTAGTACAGCCATCACAAAAACACAGGTTATCAAACAAATTCCACACATCTAAGTACATGGCGCTACATGACCATGATGCCGTAAAGTCCCTAAAATAAACAACTACAACAACACCAGTAAGTTTAATATTAACTTATAAGGTGCGTTCCAAAAGTAACGAGCTGGAGGCTGTAATGCGCAACCCGGTGACGACATCGGCTAATCGTGGCGTGTGTGACGAGGGGTGGTTCCGACCAGACCGTGGAAGGTCACAGGCCGTCGCTAGTGGGCACGCGTGCACGTATACAAAGCGAGCAGCGGCATGCATCAATCGTCCGACCAAGACAGTAGGCCATTCGACATGCTTCCTGGTGTGGTCGAAGACTGTGGGGCAGCCATTGGGCACACACTTTTCGCAAGAGCAGTCGTTCCTTCATGATGGTGTGCACACTTCCGACGCTCAATCCGACTACGGCGGCTATGGCGTTCACTGTCACTCGGCGGTCCTGGGTAATGAATGCATCGACCAGCTGGACGTTGTCATCGGTAATGCAGAGGGGTGCCTCAGACCGGGAATCATCGGCTAACGACACCCGTCCTTCCCTGAAGCGCTTGTGCCACGTCTTGACCCTTGCACGGGACATGAAGTGTTCGCCGTACACTTGTGACATTTGGCGATGAATGTCTGTTCTCCCTACTCCTTTGCGCTGTCAGAAACCGAAAAACACCTCTTTGCTCTTCGGTTGACGCCTCCATTTCACTGTTTGCAATGCGACTGGAAGCGTTGGACGATTGATGCATGCTGCTGCTCGCTTTGTATCGTCACGTGATGTGCACGCATGCCCTCTAGCGACGGGCTGTGACCTTCCACGCTCTGGTCGGAACCACACCTCGTTACACACGCCACGATTAGCCGATGTCGTCACCGGTTTGCGCATTACAGCCTCCGGCTCGTTACTTTTTGAACACACCTTATATTTATTATTATTATTATTAGTAGTAGTAGTAGTAGTATTATACGTAGTTGTAGTAGTAGTACCCCACCTGAGGATATGCGCATCGTAGGACTTCGCCCTATAGATGCAGAAAATCGCTATAAATAGGGGATGGGGTTGATATGCACAGTAGTGGACGCTAAAACATAATGGGAACAATGCTAAGAAGATTATCATTATCATTATTTATCATTATTATTAGAATATTATTATTAATATTACTGTCGCGTAAAAGGTCATCATCACATACAGTACTCCCTTCACAGACGCATTCAAGTACTTCATATCAGGTCGTTATTTATTCCCTTGTCCCTTTAACTGTCGTAAAAAAAGCAAAGAGCTTACTTGAAAATAAAGTAGCCAGCACAATCGAATATTCATACATGTAAACATTCAATTGCAGCATCCAGGAAATATTCACACATATTATTTACCGTGTTGTCACAGAAAACGGACAAAGTAAAAAAAATCTAAATATAATTTGCATGTACAACAAATTACTAATATAAGCAACAGATCGCATCACACATATCTACTCATTTATGAAGCACCAAGAAACCAGGAAAATGAGCAAAATACTGGGACTATCCACAGTCATTGCATCCAATCAAAACGTTTCTTACCTGTTAAGGTGGGTGGTCAAGATGACTAGATAAGACTTCTAGCAGCTGTAATTTCCCTACGATAGGACTTGCTTTTGATTGATCTGCATTACTGCTAACTGTGTAATTATTTTCCCGGAGAGCTGTACCCCTAATAATGGGGCTGTGTATACGCTGCACTGATGGACGATAATAATGTTGTGCTGTGTGATAATGAGCTAGGATTTACAGACTGATCATTAGGCTGTTTGACAAGCATATTTCAATAGCAGTCTTTCATAATGTCATCAATTCCACGTGTGAAATGTGGTTGTATTTTTAGATATTTATCTGCACGAATTAATTAATTTCATTTTAGTTCACCTGCTCAGAATGCAGGGGATTTGTTGTTGATGTCTTAGAGTACTACTTATTCAACCTTTACCACCTAATGTTTCTGAATTTACAAATACAGAGTACTAAAGTGAATGAGCATCACTAAGCAAAGCCATACAACTTTGGTTTTTGTCCGTAAAATTCTGCATAGCTTCAGGCATTACATGTAAGAGTTACCAACGGACTCTTTACGGGCGTGATCCACTGTCGAGGAGTCGTTTCGAGTTTCGATGGTGGCCTCATATTCATTCTTATATTCACAAATAAATACCCATTAAGATCAAATCTCTATAACACGTTGAGCTGAAATACGACCCTGTGAGCACCTCAATTAATTCATCAACACATCAAGGCGAGTTTCTTTCAGCAGCTAATATATTTTTATTTTTCGTGTGGCCTCCTAAGAGGCCAAGTGCAGGTCTTTTTAGTTGACGCCCGTGGGCGACTTGCCGGTCGGAATGAGAAATGACATGAATGTATGAAAGTGGGGAAGGATGTGGAAGGAAGCGGCCGTTGCTTGTCAGAAGGTACCGTCCCAGCATTTGCTTGGTGTTGAAAATGGGGAAATCACTGAAAACCATTTCAAGGACGCCGTCGGTGGGGATCGAACCCACGCGTCTATCGAGTCAGCAGAGAGCTTGGCCCCATGACTTAGCGCTGCGCTTTAGCGCTTTAGCAACTCATATGAAAACACATTATTGAAATATGCTTTGTTTTCTGTGCTTTGCTTACTTACATATTGGAAAACATGTGATGCGATAGCAATTGCTTTAGAGGTGACATTGATATTGTTGTTGTTGTTGTTAGAGTATTCAGTCCTTTGACTGGTTTGATGCAGATCTCCATGCCTCACAGTTCTGAGTTAATCGTTTCATCTCTACATAGCTACGATACCTTACCTCCGAGGAAATTTGTTCTACATATTCTAACCTTAGTCTGCCCCTGCAGTTCTTGTCATCCACCATTCCTACCATAACTAAGTTTGCTATTCGCGGGTGTCTTAGTTAGTTTTCTATCAATCTACATCTTCTCTTCATTAGCAGTCGCAAGTAACATCTCTCCTCTCACACTCGTATTGAAACCTCTGCATTTATTACATTATCTACCCAAGTGATCTTCATTATGCTTTGTAACACCATATTTCAAATTCTTCTATTCTCCTCTTTTGTGCTGCGCCAACAGTGCAAGTTTCACTGCCATAGAGCGCCACAAATACTTTCATAAATGACTTTCTAGTACCTAAATTTATATTCGATGAGAACTGTTTCTTTCTCTGTAGAAACGCTTTCCTTGCCTGAGCCAACCTACTATTTATATCTTCTTTAATTCATCCATCACTGGTTATTTTGATTCCAAATTAACAGAAAATCATAAAAGATAACTACTGTGTAATCGGATTGTTACGCTGACCAAAGGTTGTCCAAAACACTTGATCCCTTGACGGCCAATAAATCCCAAGATATGGGCCCCTGGAAAGTCGTCCTTTGCCACGCAGCTTCTCGGAACATATTGTGTAAGTGCACTCCCGTTCACTTACCGATTGATTAGAATATGAGTTGTCCAGTTAAACTGTAATAAATAGCGCTATCACAGTCATGCAGTCATTCTGCAGGTGATCATGCAACTATGCGTATTGGAAACTTTTATGGTGGGCAAAGAGACTCTGATGATTCATTCTCAAAAGAAAACACCACCAACCTTCCACAGGATAATATACTGTATTTCCGGGGAATGTCGTTGAGGTCCGATAAATGGTTTCGTCCAGCAACTTGGATACTAAGAACTCAAATGGTTTTCCCGTTAAAGAAGTGAATACGGACATATTCGTATAGCTTGGATTAGGTGCACAGTAGAAAATGTACTTCAGTACGATAACATAATTTATTCAATTCGGTCGTAGGTTTTAGGAATTGGTGTGTAGGTTATACACATGAACATACTGAACCCTTATTGATCTTCGATAAATAAGTATTCATATTTATTATTATTATTACTACGGCCCAGGCAGCACATAAGGAAGTCGACTTGGATATTAGGGAGGCCAGCATTTCGTAACGTTTGCAACAGAAGTTGAGCCAGTAGCTATTCCTGGGGGACGGCCAGAATTAGGCGAGTTCAAGGCTAAATTGTGCAACTACTGTACCAAAATTGGAGACATAAAGGAAGAATCACGAGGTCTTCTCAACGAACATACGATTGAATCAGCCAATCGCAAGAGACCAAGCCGTGACCACGAGGTGGACGGCGTCAGTAGTAAAAAGCCCGCGGAAGTGTGTATCTAAGGAACCGCCGAACGGATTAATTTCCGCTCGAGTAATTTGAGACGTTGGATTTATTTGGAGAAGAATGACACTAGTTACATCTTTGTGAGACAAAAACTCTGGAAGTTTTTATCCGACTTTGCCCCACTCTACCGCCCTTGTCAGTTTCTCATAAATAGCTTGGCCTGACGCCAATTAAAGTCTATTCTTTTGGAGCCTTCAGAGGCATACTCCACGCCAGTTCGAAGTGTGAATTTTAAAGTCTATTCTTGTGGAGCCTTCAGAGGCATACTCCACGCCAGTTCGAAGTGTGAATTTTAAAGTCTATTCCTTTGGAGCCTTCAGAGGCATGCTCCACGTCAGTTTGGACTGTGATTTTGACGCTCGAATTTATCTAAGTCATTATTTGGTGTAAAACGTGATTTTTACGCTCTAAATCAGAGAAGCTAATTCATTTTGTGAGCTTTGAGGAACTGAAGTCGCAGCGATCGCAGTATCAAATTTTAAAAGCTGTAATACATTTTATTATAAAATCAACTTTGTTGTGTGGTCTAAATATTTCACGGTAGCGCGTGATGAACAGTAACATTCATTTCAAGACGACGAGTTCAACTTTAAGAGGGAGGTATCGTATCACCCTAATTAGCGCTTACCAGAACCGAAGTCCATAGTACAGACGGAAATACCGGACGAGATAGCGACTGCAGTGCAGCCGGAATTGTGAACTTGTTAACGAGCCAGTGGCGCGGACTCGACATGTATATTTCTCTATAAATTGAGTGTATTTTATGTATGTTTTTATATTGCGTGTGTCTGATATAAGTAGGGCCAGTCTTCGCTATTAATCGCACTAGGACAATTGTGGGTGAACTGAGTAGCCTGCAAGCGATTATAGATAGGCAAATATTTAATATTGAACTTTTCTGCCGAGGAGTCCAGACCAAGATGAACAGCACGTGGTTTGAAGTTGGGATGAGCTTCAAGACATCAGCACAGACGACTACTATGGAGAGCTAAATTGTCCATAGGGCAATGGGTTGAGGAAGATGTCCTTGGTCTACATGCAGAAGCGGTGATGTACTAAAATTGGATTTATTTCAATTATGTAGTTAGATTTGGCCGGGGAACTTTGTATATAGTCATGTTTTTCTTTCTTGTTGTTTTAGAGTTTTTCTTGTACCGACACTGTATGTTTAAATGTCCGTTGGCGCGTGGCCAAAGTGTTTGTTGATATTTTGTTTTTCTTTCTTGAGTCATGAGTAATGTACGCGGCGTGCGTGCGTAATTTTTACCCTTGCAATTTGCGGAACCCGTTACATTCGATAAATGGTGCTTTATTAACGTTAATATTTGAAATAGGAATGGGAGGAAATGAGTGTAAAACATTTTGCTGAACAGGTTATTATTCATGTTAGGGTAGCCGAGTGCTCCAACTTAAAAGTAATTGTAGAACACCTTCGTTCTAATTTTGATAGATTTTCTTGAGTCCTTTTCAGGTGACTAGTCACGGCAATAAAACGATGGCGCCAGCATGTGGATATTATTTGTGTATTTTATTTCAGGGTCTGTCAAAACCCATACGTGTGATTCAGTGTGTATTGATGTGTCTAGTGTGTGTGTATTCTACGTGAGGAGGGGGTAGTTGTCCTACCGCCCTTATATATTTTTGCTGCTGTTGTATTTTTTAGATGGAAAGACAGAGTGCTCTTGGGAGACTGCTGATTCTTGTCCATATGGTTATTCTGACACACACATGTATTATTGTGCTTTGGGGCACATTTCTTCGAGGTATTTTGACACGTGGGTTGACAGACATGCAGAGTTCCACAAACCGCCCGTTTTGCCAGTGACTTATTTTTGATAGGCAGTCCTGTTTCCGACTGAACCCTGTAAGCTTTCATATAGCAAACCTGTTCATTGTGATGGTTAATTTGTAAGCCATAATTAATTGGGGAGTTCGCCATGTGTGTAACGGATTGTTGTACCTTGTATGGATAAAATATTGTGATTAACGTAAATGTTGGCTGTTTGCCTATTGCTTTGTTGATGACTCAATTCATGTAATTTTGTGTGTCACACCCGTGTGGTGTAGTTGTAGAGTATTTGTAAATTTTGACAGCGGTCATTTGAGTATTTTTCTATTGGTCACGTGTTAATGTACTTGTGTTGATTTGTGTGAGAAGTCCTAAGTTTTTAGGCAGTAAATGTTGCTACGGCAATCTAAGTCCAATTTCACTCGGAAATTTTGTGTTTGTTTATAGTAGATTTAGGAAGTGTCGGTTTAATTTAAGTAGCGTAGTTGTGTTCCCCCGTGTCGGTCTAGCTCTAGGAAATGCGGATTCGGTGTTTGAAGGGTCATCCCGGATGATAACGAATCACGCATTCAAAGTACACATCGTGATGCATGTAGAACGGCATACGCATTTATATGGTTACTTATATGGTCACTTTTGCATCTTTTATTTAAGGACACTTGGTCCAGGTAATTAATCTCTCCAGAGATATCGCCTAAGTTTTTTGGCATTTTTATTAAATGGGAGTCAGTTGGGAGATTTTGTTGTTATTGTTTATGTGTAAATATGGTGATTTGTTATTAAATTCAGTTGTTTTTAACCCTGGCTTCACTCTTTCCTGCATGTCATTTTGTTATATGTTACCCTGCAAGTTAATGAAGCGCCCTGACAGCAACTTACGAATATGACCCGTTACGCCCCGAATCTGAGTCTCATATGCTTCTTTGCAAGGGTTCATAAAACAAAAATGGCTGCCCAAGTGGGGATTGTTGTTGTTGTTGCTTCGCTGATCTCATATTTATTTCGTTGAGAAATGATGCCAGATCAAGCGGACATGTAAATTCAGTAAATGGAGGCGATGTTGTACCGCCATGTGCATTAGTAAAATCACTGAGTTCCTAAGGTTAGAAATATTGAACAAGGTTAGAATTTGATTTGTATTTGTTATAAACTTGTTCTGGCGCCCACATTAAAATTAGAAATTTGCATTATTAATGAACTCAGTCAAGCAGGAAGATGTTGCCTTATATTTGACATTTAATTGACTTCGGTTAATTGGTGTTTCGTAAATTCTATTGGTTAGGAATTTAAAAGCAGATCACTAGGGGTTATTTTATTGTTTGGGAATAAGTGTCATTGTATTCAGTAAATTTTGTTACTGAAATTTCATTAAATTAGAGCCAGTAATATTTAAATGTGTGACATGTATGTGCGTATAGGGCTGAAACCTTAGCCCATAACCCTGTTTTTCTCTGAATATATTTTTGTGTGTGATATGGCGCTTGTTGATGAGATAAAGGCATTGTTAGAACAGATGTCGATCCAAATGTCCGCGAAAACGGAAGAACAATTAGAACAGATGTCGATCCAAATGTCCGTAAAGACGGAAGAACAATTAAAAGAACAATTAGAAGCTCAGCGGGAGCATAACGATAAACAATTAAAGAACTGTGAAAAACAATTACTTGATATGAGCGATAATATTTCGGTACAGTTACAAGCGCAGAAGATAGATAGTGAAAAACAATTACTTGATATGAGCGGTAACATTTCGGTCCAGTTAGAAGTCCAGAAATTAGACACTGACAAACAACTCAATGAATTAAACCACAAATTGTCACAACAGGCGGTAACACAAACCGAACAGTTAGGGAAAATCACAAATGATATCAATCAGAGCGTTCAAAAAGTAGAGAAACTGGCAGGCGAGGTTGCGGAAAACAACATCAGACAGTTAGGCGAAATGAAGAAATTAGAGGCAAAATTTGATAACAAATTAATACAATTTGACGAGATGGTGGCGGATAAACTCAAGCAGATAGAGGCAGCATGTGTCAGTAACACCGCGGGAGTGAAGAAGACCCAAGAGAAACTACAACAGCAAATTAATTCGGTAGATAACAACGTGCTGGAATTAATAAAGGAAATAGATAAAGTCGAAATTAAGGCTGAAACTGAGCGGATACACTTGCGGGAAAATTTAGAGGAGCAATTAGGCAGAACACAAGAGATCATAAGGAAAGAGATGGAAGGCCAGCTAATAAACACACGAGAGGTCATAAGACAAGAAGTAGGGGAGCAGCTCGTCAAAACTCAAGATAATTTGGAAGGTCAGCTAATCAAAACACAAGAGGTCATAAGAGAAGAGGTGGGGGAACAACTAGTGAAAACGCAGGAACAGATACGTGAAGAGCTAGAGAAAAATCAGGAGAGGAACGAGGAGAAAATAAACAGCTTAAAAAGTAGGATCCGGCGAGATTGGGACCAGCAGGCTCAGGCGAATAAGGAAGACCGCTTGACAATTTTAAAACGCTTGGGGGAACACAGTTCAAGAATGCAGGCACTGGAGGAAAGTATGAAGTCGAAATTACAGGAACACTCAGAATTAATCATAAAGAACGAGATTAGATCGTTAGAGAATGCGACATTATTTTCAAATGAAAATATACAGGAAAAGCAAACAAGTATTGGAAGTCCGGCAGGTTCGAAGTTGGCTGAGGACACGAGTCGGGGTCAAAGTCCTAGACTAACGACTAATGCATTCCAGCAGTACAGGGGGGAGACTTCAACTCCGCAACCGAACTTGGCACCAGCCCAAGTCATCCAAGTCATTCGGGGTAATGATTTTAAGCCCGATAAGTTCAAAGAAAATTCAGGAACCACTCCCAAAACATTCTTACGGCAATTAACGGATTACTTTAATGACCAACACATCGGCCCAGAGAAACAATTAAGACTGGTGGAGAAATTTTTGGAAGGACCTAGCCTGACCTGGTTCTTAAGTTTCAAGTACACATTTACAGACATGGATCAATTCCGCGAGGCGTTTTTGAAGAAGTTTTGGAGTCCTTCGTTACAACAGGGGTTAAGAATGGACCTGTACACACGCAAATACCATAGTACCCATCCAACCCGTTTTTCAGAATTCTTTAGTCAGCAATTGGTAAAATTCAGGGATTTTGATGACCCGCCTAGCGAGCCGAATATGGTTCTAACCATCGGAAAACAACTCCCAATGCATATCCAACAATTGTTAGTCGCAGGAAACATTCAGACCGCAGTCCAAGCAGAAGAATTACTTAGACACTTAGATGAGACGAGTATGGTGAGCCCACAGACAGGAAGAAGGAATTTGGAATGTGTAAACACGGCAGAGGTAGTTCAGGGACCCCAAAATAACCACGGCCAGGGAAACCAAAGTAAGACACAGTCCACAGGGACACAGTTCACGCCAAGAAGACAAGATTTTGACGGCCGAAACCAGTTCCATCACAACAATCATAACAATCAGAATAACCGCGGGAGATATCATCAGAATAACCAACATCAAAATAATCAGTGGACGTACCAGCGGGAGTACACGAATTGGAGGGGAAACCAGAGACAAGGTAGACCCTACCAAAGAAATGGAGATGGTAGATGGAGTAACGGCAGGGACTATCGCCAAGAAAACAGAGGAGATTATAGGAACAACTGGGACGAGCGATATATTGAATCCCGTAAATACCTGGATCAATTAAGTGAAGAAGCGGAGAAGGAAAAGTGGGGGCGTGCCATGGCGAACAGACAGAGCCCAGACAATCATCAAGGAGAGGGGGCAGAGAGTTTACTGAGGCAACAGGAGCGACAGAATGATAACCGGCGAAACACATCTAATGGGGCCCGGGATAAAAAAAAAACCCAAATGAATTGAAAGGAGATAGGCTAGAAACGGAGATCGCCAGGGAGCAAGAAGAGATGATAGTGGCCAACATAGAAGAGTGGGTAGCATTCCCAGACGACTGCCTGGAGGAAGTGGTGAAGAACCGTGAAAACGTTGTCAGACAGCTACCAATTATTTACGCGCATATTGGAGGTATGAGGGTGAGATGTTTGATTGATACAGGTAGCCAGGTGAGCTTGGTCACTGAAATTTTGATAAAAGAAATAGCAAGAAAACAGACTGTTCCTATTATGCCGGTACCGCTAATGAAAGTCAGAGGTGTCATTCCTGACAAAACTATGAATTGTAAGCAGCAAGCATTCCTAGATCTGGAAATATTGAACCATACTTTTTCACAAACATTCATTGTTATTCCAAAGATGAACTACAATATAATTTTAGGAGCCAACTTCATCTGCGATTTTCATGCTGTAATTGATTTACATAACAACACCGTAAGCTTCAAACAAGTAGAAGGATTGGATCATGTGGGTTTAAATATGGAAGAGAATCCGCTGGAGAGAGAGGCCAACACTTGGGTCGTTGAGGAATGCACTAATGAGGCCGGAGATAAGATCTTGAGGGGAGAGCAAGTCAACCAGACAGCAGTGCTAGAAATGGACAGCCGAGATATTTCGCAGGAACTTTGGGTGCATTTGGCGGAAGAAGAAATGGGCGGAACCAAATTCGAAATTTTACTTCAGGAGCGACTTAAGGAAGCCATCGTAGGGGAATCTGATAGAAGAAGATTGGAAGAAATTTTAAGATCACATAAAGAAGCTTTTGACACCGTACCTGGGAAAGTTTTGAATTTTCAATATGCTATGCAGGTGACAGATTGGACCCCATTTAAAAGTAAATTGTACCCGATCCCAGAGAAGCATTTTTCTCAGGTGAAGGATATTATTACTAACTTATTAGATTCTGGCATGATAAGGAAAGCTGCAACTCCTTATCTGAACGCAATATTGGCTGTGACCAAGCCAAACGGATCAATTAGGCTATGCCTAGACGCGCGAGTTTTAAATAGTAAACTGCTAGTTGAGCACGACCAAGCACCGAGGATCAAAGATGTTTTGAAAGGCTTCCGTGGGAAGAAGATATACTCAAGTGTTGATTTGACGAATAGTTTCCACCATCTGGAACTTGAAGAAAAATCCCAACTGTTGACGGGATTTTTATTCGACAATCAAAGTTATATCTGGTGTCGAATGCCCTTTGGCGTGAAAACTGCGGGATGTGCACTCATTAGAGCACTCGACAGAAATCTGACTGAGGAGGTCAAGAACTTCACCACGAGATATGTTGATGACATATTAATCGCTTCTGAGACAATGGAAGAACACTTGATAAATTTAAATAAACTGTTGGACAACCTGAGAACCATGAACTTCAAGATCAACTTAAAAAAGTCACACTTTTGCCAGAGCGAAATTTTATATTTGGGACATATAATTGATGTCGAGGGCGTGCGGCCTAATCCAGCCAAGATTGATGCTATTAAGAAATTTCCCACACCTACCAAAGTGAAACATGTTAGAGCATTTTTGGGAGTGACTGGTTTCTTCAAAGAAAATTGCCCTGGTTACACAGAAACAGTAGCGCCTATGCAGGAGATGTTGAAGAAAGCGAATCGATGGTCGTGGAATGAGGAGTGCGACAGGTCTTTTAAAGCAACGAAGGATTTATTGGAAAACTGTGTGAAACTTGGATATCCGGATTTTGAGAAACAATTTATCATTCAAGCAGATGCTTCGTTAATTGGGATTGGTGCTATGCTGTACCAAGAGGACGCTGAAGAACCCAAGAAGAAATCCTATTTGGCATTTACGAGTCGTAAATTACGGAAACATGAGAGAAACTACACAGTCACGGAACTTGAGCTACTAGCAATTCTATATTCTCTACAACAGTGGCGCAAGATGATCTATGGTTATTCCATCATTGTCAGAACCGACCACCATGCACTGACATTTTTATTTAAGACAACAATAGCAAGTGAGAGAGTAACGCGCTGGTCCATCTACATACAACAGTTTGACATCACAATAGAGCATTGTCCTGGGAAATTGAACGTCATACCAGATGCCTTGAGTAGAAACCCTGAGGACGGAAACGAAGTAATAGCGGAAGTTCACAATATTACCTTGACACCTAAGGCTCGTGAGTTTTTGGCAAGATTGAAGGATATTCGGAAGGAGCAAGAAGCTGACCCATGGATGATGATGATGATAAAATTCTATAGGAAGGAGTTACAACCAAATTCACCAGAGTACCGGGAAGCCAGTGCTAAACAAGCGAGATTTCACTACTTGAATAACTTGTTACATAAGTACGTGGATGAGCATCATACTAAACTGCGGATCTTAGTTCCAGCATCACTACAGAGGGGATTAACTTGGCACGTTCACGAGAGCCTAGCACATATCGGCACGGATAAGACTGAAGCTACGATAGGGGAGACCTTTACTTGGCCCAAGATGAGATTCACCATTGTTGAAGTAATTAGGACGTGTGACGCCTGTCAGCGCACCAAGCTGAACAACTTTATTCTGAAACAACCTCCAATACCACTATTACCGCAGAAACCATGCGAGATGCTCGCAATCGATTGCTTTGGTCCTTTAGTAAAAGGAAAGCGTGGATGCCGACACCTCTTGGTGTGTGTCGATGTATTTTCGAAGATGGTCGTGCTATGTCCTATCCAGAAGACGACATCAAGACAAGTCCTCAGTAGAATTAAGAACAAAGTCATTCCGATGCTTGGGAAGCCGGAATCCATTCTTTCAGATCACGGTACCTATTTCACAAGCAATGTTTTTAGGCAAGGTTTGGAGAGCCTAGGAATAAAACACATATTTTCAAGTATTCGTCATCCTTGTGGAAATCCGAGCGAAAGAACAATTCGCTGTGTCGCTAAATACTACAGAGTAATGATTCCTAACGAACACAACAAATGGGTAGACAAAGTAGGGGAAATTGAGATATGCATGAACACTACTAAGCACGAGTCGACGGGTCAAGTCCCACTGATTGTACACCACAACAGATTGCCAGAAAGAACTTGGGATAAGATCATTCCCTGCCCAAGGGATCCATTATTAGCGCATGATTTGCGAATCCAGCGAACGAGAGAGCACATGAGGAACCAAGCGGACCGAAGGCTGAGACGGTACCGAGGAAAGAAGTTTCACCGAGAGTTACAAGAGCAAGAATTAGTGCTGGTTCGTAGACCACCGATCTCCGACCCTAAGAACAAAGTCTTCGCCAAGTTCTGTCCGAGGTTCATTGGTCCGTTCCGGGTAATTAAGAATCTGGGTAACAATGCCTACAGATTAGAAGAAGTGAGCACTGGTGCAAAATCTGTTTTTAATAGCGCCAATTTGAAACCGTACTACAGAAGGGAACCATTTGATGATTAAGGAAGACGATATGTGCAGAATCTGTATTGCAAAATTTTATTTTGAGAGCAAACACTCAAATCCACGGGGAGCACCTGAGTACGCACTTTGTTTGTAAACAACGAGCAGCTGAGACGACGGGAGTGGCAACTACTTGAGGAGAAGGGGAAACCTAGGGAAAATATGAATGACATTCCAGCGAGAAGGGAGCACACTAATTGAGTCAGAGGGGCATACACTCGAGCAGCTGAGTGAGATTTAAAGAGATGTGTTGTTACTACAGTGGATTTTGTTTTTGAAATCCAAACCAATAAATTGTTTCGAATTTCAAAACCTTGCTGAGGACAAATGAACCCTTATTGATCTTCGATAAATAAGTATTCATATTTATTATTATTATTACTACGGCCCAGGCAGCACATAAGGAAGTCGACTTGGATATTAGGGAGGCCAGCATTTCGTAACGATTGCAACAGAAGTTGAGCCAGTAGCTATTCCTGGGGGACGGCCAGAATTAGGCGAGTTCAAGGCTAAATTGTGCAACTACTGTACCAAAATTGGAGACATAAAGGAAGAATCACGAGGTCTTCTCAACGAACATACGATTGAATCAGCCAATCGCAAGAGACCAAGCCGTGACCACGAGGTGGACGGCGTCAGTAGTAAAAAGCCCGCGGAAGTGTG
The DNA here is from genome assembly GCA_946902985.2 of Meconema thalassinum. NCBI lineage: Eukaryota > Metazoa > Arthropoda > Insecta > Orthoptera > Tettigoniidae > Meconema > Meconema thalassinum. Next base: position 2,091,464,692 of record OX336388.2, on the reverse strand, counting down.
TATCTAAGGAACCGCCGAACGGATTAATTTCCGCTCGAGTAATTTGAGACGTTGGATTTATTTGGAGAAGAATGACACTAGTTACATCTTTGTGAGACAAAAACTCTGGAAGTTTTTATCCGACTTTGCCCCACTCTACCGCCCTTGTCAGTTTCTCATAAATAGCTTGGCCTGACGCCAATTAAAGTCTATTCTTTTGGAGCCTTCAGAGGCATACTCCACGCCAGTTCGAAGTGTGAATTTTAAAGTCTATTCTTGTGGAGCCTTCAGAGGCATACTCCACGCCAGTTCGAAGTGTGAATTTTAAAGTCTATTCCTTTGGAGCCTTCAGAGGCATGCTCCACGTCAGTTTGGACTGTGATTTTGACGCTCGAATTTATCTAAGTCATTATTTGGTGTAAAACGTGATTTTTACGCTCTAAATCAGAGAAGCTAATTCATTTTGTGAGCTTTGAGGAACTGAAGTCGCAGCGATCGCAGTATCAAATTTTAAAAGCTGTAATACATTTTATTATAAAATCAACTTTGTTGTGTGGTCTAAATATTTCACGGTAGCGCGTGATGAACAGTAACATTCATTTCAAGACGACGAGTTCAACTTTAAGAGGGAGGTATCGTATCACCCTAATTAGCGCTTACCAGAACCGAAGTCCATAGTACAGACGGAAATACCGGACGAGATAGCGACTGCAGTGCAGCCGGAATTGTGAACTTGTTAACGAGCCAGTGGCGCGGACTCGACATGTATATTTCTCTATAAATTGAGTGTATTTTATGTATGTTTTTATATTGCGTGTGTCTGATATAAGTAGGGCCAGTCTTCGCTATTAATCGCACTAGGACAATTGTGGGTGAACTGAGTAGCCTGCAAGCGATTATAGATAGGCAAATATTTAATATTGAACTTTTCTGCCGAGGAGTCCAGACCAAGATGAACAGCACGTGGTTTGAAGTTGGGATGAGCTTCAAGACATCAGCACAGACGACTACTATGGAGAGCTAAATTGTCCATAGGGCAATGGGTTGAGGAAGATGTCCTTGGTCTACATGCAGAAGCGGTGATGTACTAAAATTGGATTTATTTCAATTATGTAGTTAGATTTGGCCGGGGAACTTTGTATATAGTCATGTTTTTCTTTCTTGTTGTTTTAGAGTTTTTCTTGTACCGACACTGTATGTTTAAATGTCCGTTGGCGCGTGGCCAAAGTGTTTGTTGATATTTTGTTTTTCTTTCTTGAGTCATGAGTAATGTACGCGGCGTGCGTGCGTAATTTTTACCCTTGCAATTTGCGGAACCCGTTACATTCGATAAATGGTGCTTTATTAACGTTAATATTTGAAATAGGAATGGGAGGAAATGAGTGTAAAACATTTTGCTGAACAGGTTATTATTCATGTTAGGGTAGCCGAGTGCTCCAACTTAAAAGTAATTGTAGAACACCTTCGTTCTAATTTTGATAGATTTTCTTGAGTCCTTTTCAGGTGACTAGTCACGGCAATAAAACGATGGCGCCAGCATGTGGATATTATTTGTGTATTTTATTTCAGGGTCTGTCAAAACCCATACGTGTGATTCAGTGTGTATTGATGTGTCTAGTGTGTGTGTATTCTACGTGAGGAGGGGGTAGTTGTCCTACCGCCCTTATATATTTTTGCTGCTGTTGTATTTTTTAGATGGAAAGACAGAGTGCTCTTGGGAGACTGCTGATTCTTGTCCATATGGTTATTCTGACACACACATGTATTATTGTGCTTTGGGGCACATTTCTTCGAGGTATTTTGACACGTGGGTTGACAGACATGCAGAGTTCCACAAACCGCCCGTTTTGCCAGTGACTTATTTTTGATAGGCAGTCCTGTTTCCGACTGAACCCTGTAAGCTTTCATATAGCAAACCTGTTCATTGTGATGGTTAATTTGTAAGCCATAATTAATTGGGGAGTTCGCCATGTGTGTAACGGATTGTTGTACCTTGTATGGATAAAATATTGTGATTAACGTAAATGTTGGCTGTTTGCCTATTGCTTTGTTGATGACTCAATTCATGTAATTTTGTGTGTCACACCCGTGTGGTGTAGTTGTAGAGTATTTGTAAATTTTGACAGCGGTCATTTGAGTATTTTTCTATTGGTCACGTGTTAATGTACTTGTGTTGATTTGTGTGAGAAGTCCTAAGTTTTTAGGCAGTAAATGTTGCTACGGCAATCTAAGTCCAATTTCACTCGGAAATTTTGTGTTTGTTTATAGTAGATTTAGGAAGTGTCGGTTTAATTTAAGTAGCGTAGTTGTGTTCCCCCGTGTCGGTCTAGCTCTAGGAAATGCGGATTCGGTGTTTGAAGGGTCATCCCGGATGATAACGAATCACGCATTCAAAGTACACATCGTGATGCATGTAGAACGGCATACGCATTTATATGGTTACTTATATGGTCACTTTTGCATCTTTTATTTAAGGACACTTGGTCCAGGTAATTAATCTCTCCAGAGATATCGCCTAAGTTTTTTGGCATTTTTATTAAATGGGAGTCAGTTGGGAGATTTTGTTGTTATTGTTTATGTGTAAATATGGTGATTTGTTATTAAATTCAGTTGTTTTTAACCCTGGCTTCACTCTTTCCTGCATGTCATTTTGTTATATGTTACCCTGCAAGTTAATGAAGCGCCCTGACAGCAACTTACGAATATGACCCGTTACGCCCCGAATCTGAGTCTCATATGCTTCTTTGCAAGGGTTCAATACATAATTATATTACACGAAGTAGCATACCTATTTTCTTTCAAATTTTGAATGTCCTGTATGTAAAGCATTTCTACTTCCATTCCCCTGTATATTGTCATCATGGGATTCCTGGAACCACTATTGTTTGAAAACTGCAGATCCCTGTTACAATAATTGGCGTTCAGTAGAACGAAACATAGTTGTCGAAGTATTTTATATACAAATTCTTCACTATCCGACTGGAGTTCCAGGAACACCTAGACCGTGCTGTAAAGCTTCAGAGAATGAAGCAGTAACCAACACATTATGAATGCTATAAACGCGCTGCATTCCGTCCTGCGGAATGCTCTTCACCTAATTAAACTCTGAACGTAATAAAATGCCACAAAATATTTGAACAATTGCCACAATTATAGCATACTGAGCGGAAGTGTTGATTTAAGCTTTATACATGGTCTGTTTATATTCATGGAAATAATGATATTTTGGCATCATTACACATGCTCTGACAGAATGTGTCGCGTTAAAGGAAGACCTCACTTTTGCAGTGCTGGGATAGAACACACAATAGCACTTGGATTGTTAGTGATATTGTAACTTTTCGATAAATTATTAGAAAATGATCACCCATCAGGTAGCTAGCCTCCGAATCCTGGGGCTGACAAAGACATGAGTAGTGTTTATCCCTGAATTTTTCAACTCTGACACTCGCACTCCAGACAGTTACTGAGTTTGAATCTCATTTCAAGACCCAAGTCACCTACCCTAATTTTTGACTAGTAATTACAGACAAAATCAATGCATCACAAGAAAACAGCATATCAGACAAGAGATAAACAAAAAGATATTGGCTTTCACGGCCAGTTAATTAAAACTCAGCAATTTCTCTAGGTTTTTGCCGTGTCTTGTGTGGGCTTTCGCCTAAGACACCAAGCTGGCTTGTCAGCGGGCTCTTGGTGTCCCCGCCCGGACCCCACAGGAGTAGCGAACTGCGCGCTACCTTTCTTATTAAGAAGCGCACCTGCACCTCTATACTGCGAGAACTAAAAGCTCGGGCAGCCATAACCTCCCTATGAAGGCCTACAAAAGGATGGTATATTGGCTTTCACGGCCGCAGAGATAAACACTTACATGTATGCAGGTTGCATGTAAAGAAATAAAAGAAGGTAATTTAGTTCTAATTTAGTTCTAAGCCTGAGTGGCTTAGGCGGCAGCACGCCGGCCTCTCACCACTGGGTCCGTGGTTACGTCCCGGTCACTCCATGTGAGATTTCTGCTGGACAAAACGGAGGCAGACAGGTTTTTCTCCGGTTACTCCGGTTTTCCCTGTCACAATCTCATTCCAGGAACACTCTCCACTATCATTTCATTTCATCAGTCATTCATTTAATCATTGCCCCAGGGGAGTGCGACAGGCTTCGGCAGCCGTCACAGTTCATATCCTCGCCGCTAGATGGGGGCTTCATTCATTCCAATCCCTGATCCGGTCGGTCGACTGGAAGCAGGCTGTGGATTTTCATTTCTTTCTTTCGGAACCACTTGTTATTTTTCCAATGTCTTAACTAAAATCTATTTTAAAATTGCCTGAAATTTTATGTTGCAGAGAACGATATGCGAGATTCACCATATAACATGCCTGAAGACATATATCCAGTACTCGGAGAGGCAGGTAAGTGCCACGTATTCTTTCCTTCTTTGAATCTATTTGCTGATAAATATATAGAAAGTACATTCATACTGAACCCTTCAGAAAAGCAGTGTTTAATGTAAGAAATCTTAATCAAGGGGTCGCGCTCAGTTCCTATGTGATGTTAACGTTCGCCAAACAACGTGCTCTACTGAGGTAAGGGTCATAGGATGCAAACTATAAATGGAAAGAAAGGTGACAAGATGTAAAATAATAACATGATTTAATGACTAATAGTGCATAAAACGAAATAAACAACAATAAAATATAAAACAATCCTCCCTGAATTTCCCATGACAAGAATATCTATAAATCTGAGGAGTCAGACGGATCTCCCCTTTATTTTGAAATGTGTATCCTGGTTCCACTACCTTGCAATTTGGGTTTTATGTGCGCGTAATGACTAACTACGAGGAATGAGTACTTTGGATGACTGTTCGTTTACAACGGGTTAACAGCCACGATGCTTACGAACAATCATCTCGTAAATCAACGTTTACGGATATGGAACATGACATTAATAAAAACCCTTAAAAAGTAATGCTGACACACGCACTAAATCTACTATTTACAGGCATCTCTCTCGGGACCCTCATTAGCGCGAAGACGCACTAAACTTTGAGCTGCCAGACTGGCCAAATTGCTCAACACAACAAGGAAATACAGCATAGCATGTGACTCACGGGTCACTGAATGAAATATAAACATGGAATAAACCAACAACAACAAAAGCCTGACTGGCTGACATTACTTTATATGAACAAAACTGCATGTTAAGATAACGCTTCGGAGATTATCGTGATTCGTAGGCAACTCCCATTTATTAAAACAATATTTATCATTGATCAGTACTTAATTCTGTATTACAAGTTATTACTGAGCCACACAGGCATTCTCCACTAATGACCTGGCTGGCAATCTTCAGTTCGTCTTGTGAAACATCTCCCCTCTTCCTCGCTCACCTGTCATTGTCCCACTCTAGTGTGTATAAATATAGCTGACCAGCTGTGCCGCTATCTCAAGGGATCAACAGCAACAAACTCAACCACTATGGTCAGACATTAATCAAAATATCCAGAATTGCCCTCGCGAGGTCACAATATGGATTCGTTATCAAGCTGCCAGAAAATCAGTCTACGCTGAAATTCCCGCTTGTAATAACGCAAAATACACACACTCACACACACACATCTGGGAATGACAATACGTTTTCACACAGACCGGCTGAAGGATGCTCGCCAAATCAATTTAAAAAAAATATTAAAACCTACGATAGAGCTGATTGCTCTTCGTCACAAATCACATTGCTCCAAAGGCAATAATTTCACTGAATCTGATCAATAATAAAACAAAAGAAATCAATTACCCTCCAATCTACTGTATAATTATATTACTTCAGTCCTACTTCTGAAACACAACATATCTCCGAGAGACGTTTTTAACCGCATTGCGTAGCATATGCAAACACGGCCGTCCACATAGTTACGTTAGTTAAAACAACAAACAAGAAAAGAACCTTCTACTAAAAACAAATGCGAGCTGTTTCCATGCAAAAGGTGTGTCAGACCAACACTAAATAGACTACGTTAATCACACAAGCAAATTATTTACAAAACAAAATATGTCCCATATACCATAAGTTAAGCCTCCGTGGCTTAGGCGGCAGCATGCCGGCCTCTCACCGCTGAGTCCGTGGTTCAAATCCCGGTCACTCCATGTGAGATCTGTGCTGGACAGAACGGAGGCAGACAGGTTTTTCTCCGGGTACTCCGGTTTTCCCTGTCAAAATTTCATTCCAGCAACACTCTCCACTATCATTTCATTTCATCTGTCATTCATTTAATCATTGCCCCAGAGGAGTGCGTCAGGCCTCGGCAGCCGGCACAGTTCATATCCTCGCCGCTAGATGGGGGCTTCATTCATTCCATTCCTGACCCGGTCGGAGACTGGAAGCAGGCTGTGGATTTTCATTTTCATACCATAAGTTAATTTATCAAATAATAAAAATTATTTTGTACTCAGCCTCAGTCAGCCACCCGTCAAAGGACATCCGCGGCCATCTCCCAACCGGATTCTTCTTATCTCATCTCAACCATCTTGGCGGAGTCTTGATATTTCCAGGCTTCCTCCATGGTCAATGATGTCATCTCTCGTGCTGATTCAAAAATTAAATTATTATACACTTGATGTCTGACTACTAAATTCGCCGTTCGGGTACTTCTTTCCCCAAAACAGTTCGTTGGCGAATTATCGAAGATACTGCCCCTACAAATATAGTACTGTGACTATCTAACACTGAATTTAACACTTTTAATAATAGTTTCTGTGTCCTTCATGACACGCAAAGTATAAAAGCCTGTGTTCACTGACACACAAAATAACAGCCTCCGTCCTCAGACGAACCAAAGTATATGCAAAGTCTCCTCCACACACCAAAGTAATAATAAGCAAAGTCTTGGCTCTTCACACCACTTATAAATGAACCAGCCCTAGGTGTAGATAGAGGGGGAATCTAGATAAAAATTTCACAAAATAATAGTGATACAGGAATGAAATAAATACCACTGAACTCGAAAAATAGCGCAGGTCAAGAATATGCCCATTAATCCTAGAATCGATCGTAGAGATGTTGTCTAGGCGATCTCCCGCGTGAATGCTAGCCGAGCGTGCCCACGCTAGACCTGCCGCGCTAAATAAGCATTCTTTTCTCATTGGTTCCCACACATTCTGTATCTTGGCGGTTTTTATTCAGACCTTGGCTAGTAGGAGTGTCTTATCTGATCATCAGCCACTCACGTTACTGCATCATATTTCTTCTAGGCGCTTCTATTTTGAGGCAGCCACCACCTGTCCTTCTGAATCATAGCTATGGTCATTCTTTTCCCAATCCTAAGTATTTAGCCTTTTGTCAAACAGCTTCAGGTATGTCCCTTCTGTCTCCAGCAATGCTTGAAATTTCCTCATCTCCGTCTGGCTATTTTCATGATGCTTGTAGAAATATTTATTAATTGAAGAAATAAAACATAGAATCATTTATCCAACAGAGGATAAAGGGTTCAATACATACCGTACATTTATTGGTACATATATTTCCAATTGAGAAAGATTTTCTTTTAAGTGCCCAATATATCCCGCAAGCCCAGACGAATGTGTTGCCAGATGATGAGCAATAATCATCTTCCCCTCACGGCCTGTTGTGTGACGCAGTGGATTATTCTATAAAGTATCTTCGCCGAGTCGAGATAGTGGAAGTAAACACAGTTACCGGCCTAGACAATGAGACCTTTTTCATGAAATCTTGTTAGTTACTCAACTGCTCACACAGCGCTGTTCACCAAGCATTGCACGACCAAGACTTATCTCTACTTGGTGTAAAACGAAGTCCCCGATTCTTGGATATCACGGGTAATCTCGAGAACCACTGGATGGATTTTGATGCGGCTTTCACCATTCTGTACAGGTAATATCGAGGAAGATTTCTGTAGAAAATAATTTATTTATGATCAAAGGGAGCCAAGCAGTAACGATTTTAGATTTCAGTGAATAGGTCGAAGAAAGAACTTGACGTCCGTGCGCTTTTTAAGCTTACGCTGGACAAACCGTTAAAAATATGAATATACTATGAGTGTAAGAATTGTTCAGCATGAAAAATTGTACAAAAAAGTCCGCGTGAGCATATCTCTATCTTCGATACATCGCCCACTATAAGTGTTTTTAGTTTGGACGGGAGGGGGATTTGGCTTGCACCTCGCCATTCTTAAATTACGTCTGACAGGAATTCCTTGCACATTCATAACTGTTCCCGAGCGAAGCCGGGGCGGGTTGCTAGTGACACTATTATATTATCATTATAATTCCCACAATATCAAAATGCAAATTATATCACAAAATAAAATAGCGTGCTAATAAATCTAAGAGAAATTAGACATACCTTGCACCTCGTTACAGTTGAATTCGATCAGAATCACTCGGTTTTCATTAAAGTTTATGCATTTTTCTGCTGAACGGTTTGGAAGTTCGGCAACAGGAAACTAGGACTGTTATTTACTTAAAATATTCATTTTTGTATTTTTGTACTATTTGTGTTCGTGATTTCATTACATTGTCAGAATTACCGACAGTAGTGGCTACGCAGGCTAAAGCGCAGCGTTAGGCCATGGGGCCAAGATCTCTGCTGACTCGGTAGACGCGTGTGTTCGAGCCCCACCGTCGGCCGTCCTTGAAATGATTTTCCGTGGTTTCCCATTTTTCAACACCAGGCAAATCCTGGGAGGTACCTTCTGACAGGCCACGGCCGCTTCCTTCCACATCCTTGCCCAGTTTCATTCACCTTCATCCATTCCATCTCTCATCCTGACGCGCAGGTCGCCCACGGGCGTCGACTAGAAAGACCTGCACTCGGCCTCTCAGGAGGCCACACGAAAAAAAAATATATCAGAATTAATGCTTTAATTAGAAGGGTATACTATTCAGTGTACCTATTATAAATAAAAACCGTGAGTTTTCTCACCTCCCCATATTACGAAACCCGGTTGCCTAATACGGGGAAAGTGCACTTTTAAAGTTAACAATAATATCAGAGGGTATTACATCAAACGTGTCCATATTTGTAATATACATAGTATATCGCCTGAGGTTTACATTGGTGAGAAAACCAAAATTATTCCGTTCCTTCTTATGTCTAATGTGAGACCTATAAAAAAAACCTCCCCATATTTGGCGACTTTCCTCTACCCATTTTTAGAAGATACCTTATGCACTGGACAGCTGAATCCGTGATTAATTGTATAGGTAGCTTCGTAAGTCTCAGAACTCAGGAAGTCCTTTCTAGCAGCGTTACTAGCAGCTTTCAAAGTTTCAAGGTAAGAAAGAAAATATTCCTCTAGCCAGTTTAGGCGACTGACATTTAATGAGAAAAAATGCCCTTGATCTGGATTTCTAGACTGAATATGATGATATGTGATGCTTACGTCACGCATAGCGAACCATTTATTAACGGTTTTTTTTAAATGGTTGCTTCTGCGTCCATGAATGTGTACGCTTCCGGGTGCATGCCTATATTTTCTTTCAGTGTACTAATGGCACCAATAACTTCTGACGAGAACACTTCCTTGGCATGCCGAACATTCATTTTTTCAAATTTAGTGGGTTCGATGTGTTTTATAGTGAGGTGTCTGACCGGTTTGACGATCTCACCCTTTTGCATTGTGTATAGTAATGACAAGTATTTCCCTGAAATTAATCCAGTACCATCAGTCATCTCTCGTTACAGAAACTGCGTTCTAATGGTTTTTTTTTTTTTTTTTTTTTTTTTAAGAATGTGACAATTATCAAAACTAGGGAATACATTCCTAGACTCGTCGTATGGGTGATTGACCATTGGTTGCAAATTCCCTCCCCCTAAATGCCTCATCATTGTAGTGTTAGTTTTGTGATTATCAGAGACAGTTATTATAATTATGAAACCGCATTGTTCAACCTCGAGAATAACGTCCAGCAGGAGTTTATGTTAAGTTCCGTCCTGACAGCTGCTTCGTGAAAAAGAAGGCACACGGTATCTGATAATTTGTCGAAAGATCTCTTAGCACAAAACACAACACACGATTAGCTGCTACTTGTTCCCCTCCCGTCCAAACTAAAAACACTTATAGTGGGCGATGTATCGAAGATGGAGATATGCTCTCGTGGACTTTTTTGTAGAATTTCTCACGCTGAACAATTCTTACACTCATAATATAATGATATTTTTAACGGTTCGCCCAGCGTAAGCTTAAAAAGCGCACGGACGCCAGGCTATTTTTTTCGACCTTTTCACTGAAATCGTTACTGCTTGGCTCCCTTTGGTCATAAATAAATTATTTTCTACACAAATCTTCCTCGAGATCACCTTTACAGAATGGTGAAAGCAGCATCAAAATCCATCCAGTGGTTCTTGAGATTACACATTTAATATACGTACTGTACAGCTGATTCCTTATCGCGCCTATAATGGGAGGGGAGTGCGCTCTACCGGCAACGAGTAGAAACTTTCCAATTACATGTTATACATGGGTTCTGACTGGGAATGTCAAGGCCGGTATAGAGCGCAGCTCGTATTCAGTCGGCCGTGCAGTTGCACACGTGATTGCAGGGCTGCCCGCAAGGGGCGCATAGAGCTGTGCCTGTTGAATGTACGCCAACTTCAGTGCTGTGTATAGCCTACATGTGAAGCGGGCTGACTTATCGGTTACATTCTACAGCGCGGTTTATTTATTGTTCATTTATGTATTTATTTACTTAATTAATTAATTAGTTCTTAGCTGCTTATGACAGGCAACAGTAAACAGTGCACCACAGCACTAACAAGGGGAGGATACGATGCATGGGTCACCGATTCGAACCATCTTTAGTACAATTGTAGGCGTATACCAGGTGAAGGTTGTAAGGTGCGCTTCTGAGCCGATTCCAAGAAATTAATTATAAATTATTCGTAATTGCTGTACGACGTTCATGTGTGCTGTACGTTAACATGAAGCCAAGGAGCGCGTGGTGCAGCGGTAAGAGCCTTTCTTCGTAAGCGTGGGATCACTGGATCGAATCCCACCGGTGAGCGTTTGTTTTGTTTTTGTTTTTGTTTTTAAACATAGGCAATACGTACAACTTTAGGTGTCGTGAATAATGTTCATTTTGCAGTCAATTGTAATAACGTGTTTTTTATGGGGGTCAACGTTTGTGACATTACATACAGTAGAGTATCGGTATTGCAAATATATTGGTATTATACACAGTCAAGTGTATTCTATCATATGTATACATTTATACGTTGAAGGCCCAGTCTGTTCCGTTCATTGCACGTCTGTAAACAATCAGACCACCCCGTTAGCAGTGACTCTTGCTATGGGTATTGGTTGGAAATTGACAATGGTTACAAAAAAAAAACACACTGCAAAGGCTCACCGGTGGGATTCAAACCAGCGAACCCGTGCTTACGAAGCAGGGCTCTTACCGTTGCACCACGTGCTCGTTGGATTCTTGCTAGCGTACAACGCACATAGACGCCGCACTGTAATTGCAAATAATTAATTTCTCGGAAACGGCTGAGAAGGGCATCTTACTACTTGCACCTGGTATACGCCTGGCCATGCCCTACACGTGTACTAAAGATGGTTCGAATCGATGATCCATGCATCGTATCTTCCCCTTGTAAGTGCAGCAAGTCTTGTCTTTTCTAGGGCTACAGCATGGTTAATGATCTCGGAGCTTCTTGGCTACCCCTGTCCGGCAGAGCCGGTGACGTGAACTGGACAAGTTTCCCTGTCCAGGCAGTGAAGTGACCACGTGCAAGTATTTACGCGCACTATCTCGACTCGGCAAACAGACTTAGCTCAATGTGCCTGGAACTGTGGTATCAATGCCTGGCACAGTCGGTTGGCATTTAAGGATACCGTATACTCTTGAGCCTATGAATTATGTAGCCTACATTATCAGGCATCATTCTTCTTCTTCTTCTTCTTCTACTTCTTCTCGTTTCGAATGTGGCCAACTATGGACCGCATAGAACTTAAGGGGTCTTGGCCTTCCTTCTCTTTTCTTCCCAGAACCCCTTCATTATTTCGCTCCTTATCTTTCTCTCCTCCTCGGAAATGATCCGCATGGGTCTTTTTGTAATTGGTTTCTCTGCAAAAGATTTTAAACTGTCTAGCATTCTTCTAAACTCACTTCTATCGTGGATCAACTCTGGAGTAATTCCAACTTCTGCTGCATCCCTCTTGACCTCTTCTACCCACTTAGAGGTGGCCTTTAATCCCATGATGTATTTGAAGATCGTTTTGGTCAGTCGGTTCTCGTCCAATCTTACCAGGTGTCCATAGAATTTCGGCCTTCTTTTCCGCATTGTGTCCGTGATCTTTTCAGAACACTTTTAGAGCTCCTCGTTTTTCCACTTATTCCAAGTTCCATCAGAAGTCTTCTGAGGTCCCAGGATTTTCCTCAGAATCTTCCTTTCCTTTTTCTCGAGTTCTTGCAACTCTCCTTTTAATAAATTTGAAATTAGACACATTGAAGCGTACAATCCTTCTGATTTTATGACTGAGTTATAGTGTCGGATTTTGGCCTTGTATGATATATCAGGCATCATTATACTAAGCAGTTTTATGTTTCGTGGTAAGACCATAGCTAAAATTCTTCAAGGTGCAAAATGTACCTTATTCTGAACTGGATGATAACCATATGATTTTGAAAGAGCGTTTCTTACCAAATAGCCAACGGATTTAGCTACAACCACCAAGTGAATCGGCCGGAGCTGAAAAGTATTCAGTCAGTTTTCACTACTTTTCAGGATATTTAAACACAAATTGTGCTAAATGTTCCGGCATAACTCAACAAAATGACAGTGTTTCACCCCGGTGTGCGATTGGGCTCTTCAGTTGGTTAAAGCACACCTCACCAAGACACTGTCTAGTACACACTGGGAAGGCCATTGCAAGACCGCAAGAATACTAAATGTAAAAAAATGGCCATTTTTTACTTGATGCTTTTCAGCTCCGGCCGATTCAATTGTAGTGGTAGGTTCTTTTCATTGCCATAAATGTATGACATGGGCCCGCCGGCTTCACTTCCCCTCCGAAGGAAGGCATACTGAAGGGTTTGAACACTCTTAAAATACGATGACTTCGGCCGGGTGTAAACCCACGATCTTGGGCATAGTAGTTCAGCATGCTACCGACTACGCCAACGTTCCAACGTTCACCGCTAGGTGCCAGTGACAGTGGCATTACTGGTAGCCAGATGTTGGAACTAATTGAAATTAAACTTGTTGGAGAGCCCACGAGCGTTCAATTAAAATACCCTGCTATGGCCATTGGCTGCAATTCAAATATAATAATAATAATAATAATAATAATAACCATATGATGGAATTTTGAGGTTAGAAAATCTAGAATTTTAATAAACATTGTAACGAAAGAAAATTCAGTAAAATGTAAAATTGGTTTATTCTGGATCATTTATCTCAGTTGTTTTTCCACCAAATGCTCTCTAAGTTGGTTCACATGCTCAGAATAGTCAAGGTTTGAATGTTAACCTATTTAGATCATTAATATTGAATAGAATTCAAGGGGGGGGGGGGGTGGAATCTCATCCAACTTACTAATTTTTAATTACTTTTAATGGGTTACAGTATATATTTTCTTTTCTCGGCTTGGTAATATCTGATGAAGAATATTTTACGGTAGATTAACCTTTTACAGTTAGCTATTCTCAGTGAGTGAAAAACCTTAGGTTGTATATGGTTGAAAAACAACTGGAATAAGTGTTCCTCAATAAACCTATGTTACTTCTTTCTGGATTTTCTTTTGTTATAATTTGCAGTAATTCTCCAGAGTTTCTAACCTCAAAACATGGTTATCATCCAGTTTAGAATAAGTTACCTTTTGCACGTTGTAAGGAACTTAGCCATGGTCTCTTACCACAAACCAAGAAAACGCTTAGTACAATGATGCTCGGCAATGTATAAAATTGACATGCTTAAGAGTAGACAGCAACCCTAAGGATGCTTATAACCGATATCGTAAACCAGTACATTTAATGTGACGGAACAATATCTGCCTCAAAAGCCAATGTACTAAAAAAAGGACGTTGAAACTTTCATAATATCGTCCTCTCAGTAGTCTCCCTATGATCGAATAGTTCTCTAGTCATTGCCATTAAAAGGAAAGTTATTTATCCTTTGGCAAAATTTACTTTGCCGAGATCAAGCTTCCATCATAGATATAACAGTAAATCGCCTGCTTTCCGACTGCCCTCTTTTTGAAAGAGAAAGACTTATTATAAAATGTCACCTGAGTTATTGCAATAACAAACTGACTAAACCTTTGCATCCTGTATTTGAAAAAATATTTGTTTTTATTCTCATTTTCTTGCATTTATCAATCATACTTCTTCTTCTTCTTTTCTTTCGATTCGGCCATCTAAGGACCACGTCATTTCAACTGCTTCTTGCTGCATCGAGCTTTAACATCCTCCAAGTACTTTCACATTAGTTCTCGATGCTGTTGTTTCCTTTCTGCAGTCCACTTCTTGCCAGTTGGAAGCTTTGGCTTTTCTTGGAAACATCGGTGTGCTGTTAGTTTTTGTTTAAGGGTGGCACGTTCCCAAATATCGTTGCCTGTAATTCCCACTTCTTGTAAATCTTTATCCACCTCAATGAACCAAGCTCCCTTGGTTTTCTTTTTGAGGAAGTAGGTGAAAATTCTATTTGTCAATCGTGCTGGGTTCATTCTTGTTATTTGACAGTAAAAGGCAATTCTCCGTTTCCTCGTGGCATCAGTTATTTTTTCCACGTGGGTGTAAAGTTCGTGGTTGTGCCTTTTCCTATATTCCCCATTTTCTTTTACCAATCATACTGTTATAAATATTTTGTTTTTATCGAACTATAACCCTATTATGCTAGGCAAATAGGATTCTTCTATGTTCTGGAGAACTCAATAAATAGTGGTTCTGATATAGTACAAAGAACTTGCTATCTACATGAAGTGATATTGTAGCGTTTTCCTTCAATAGGCGTCATGTTATTCATTATTCATTTGTGCAGATCGCCAGCCCTGAATGACAAACCGATCCTCTCTTTCTGCCTAATTTCAAGTTATATTAAAATTAAAGTATTAGAGTCAATTTTGCAGTGTTGTTAGTTCTATTAGATAAAGCTCTCCAGTCATTCAATATACATTGTGGCCACAATGAAAACAAGTATTTATGCACTCTAATATTACATAAGATATGTTTTACAAAACGACACGCTTTTTGTGTACAAAATTGGGGGGGGGGGGGGGGGAGTGTACTTAATTCGATGGTATGTACAAAAGTTTGAAATGCACCAAACTTATTTTTACTAAGGCAACACTGGAAAATGACTTCAAACACCATAATCGATGATATGTTTCGATCATCAGGCAATCCTCATCATACTGTATCCTGCTCATTTAAAATAGGCTCGGTCACACAGGAGCGCGGACTGTCCGCGCACGCGGAGCGGTCTACCGCCGCGAACTCTGTATTGTTAAATATTGCATCACCCTGGCCAAACCGAACGCGGCCTGCCGACGCGGCTCAACCTTGTCCGCAGCGGTCGGCGAATCAGTTGTGTTTTCTTACAAAGTTCGCGGCGGCTTGTAGAGGACAAAACAGAAAATATGGCAGAAGAAACCGAAAAATAATGAGTATCATTTTATTCTTGAAAAATAAATACGTGCGAAAAATAATTATTATGCTTTATTTTTCATTTTTTTTCAAACAGATGGCTAGCCTTTCCTTCGCACGAATGGGTTTCCTCCAGTTAGTGGTTTGCTTGGAAATGGTTGGTTCTAGGAGCATACGCAATGTCTCAAATTGTTCTCGAGACATTCGAAAATACATGGAGAACCTGTCTTCAAACGAGAACAGTTCCCGGCACAATCTGTGAAACTCCCCATATTCCTGTCTTTTCTCTTAAATTTCGTGAACCCATAGGCCTACTCTCTTTCGTCTCAATGCCAACAGAAGCAGCAATTCTTCTTCGTCAGAGGAACTGCTGGACTTGCTGAATTAAAATGTTAATTAAAATACCACGAGCAGAAAACAATGTAATGCACACTTGATCGCGAGTGCTTTCACACTGGTTCGCCTTGACTTGTCCGCATTCCAGTTGACCACCCTAGTCCGCGGCCGACTGCGGTCGTTCAGTTAATGAAGGATGTCAATGTACAGGGTGGGTGGGAAGTAACTAAATATTGAAATTAACGTATACCTTTTATATTTGAAGAGTTATTTATATGAAATTAATACATTTTTATATGGGAATATGATTGCATACCATACAATCCCATTACATATTGATGTAGGCACCTGTGGCGTCGACCAATCTCGTCAAACGACATGGAATGGAATCCACAGCTTTCTGGAGAAAGTTGTGTGGGATGTTGGTAAGAACATCCCGAATCCGTGCTTCTAATTCTCCAATGTGCGAGGTATTGTCCGGTAAACATTCTCTTGGCCCAGCCCCATAACAATAAGTCACAGGGTGTCAGGTCTGGACTTCTTGCAGCCATTCATGAGATGCACGTCTCCTCAGCCAACGTCCTGGAAATCTCCCATCCTACCAGTTCCGCACGACATTAGCAAGTGAGGCGGTGAGCATGAAGATAATGCCGGTGATATTTTCTCATCCAGATATCGTGGGACTTACGTAATCCTGAAGCATTTGAAGGTAGCGTTCTCCGTTAATTGTGTCACGCAGGAGATATGGGCCGATGACATTTGTAGCCGTTATTCCACACGACACTGCATCTTCTCCACCGTAATTCCAGGACCCTGTGCCGCCAAGTAATGGCAATCGTGCCGATTGGCAAAGAACGATCGAATTCCACACAGCGCGAAGCAATCTGTGCTCTGGCTCGTTCTCTTACTGCCAGGCGATCGGCCATCTTTGTTATTGTTGAGTGTACCGCCTCTCTCGGCCACCGTCGGTACTACGCGGCATGAAAAATCACTATCCTATTGAATGTTCTGTATGTTTCCGCTATTTCCAATATTATTCCATCAATTGAACATTTGACAGCCATTGAATAATACCCACTTTGTATTACACTTATATACAAGGTATATACCAAGGATCTTACCAGATGGAAGACGATGGTACAAACCAATTTGCGAACTCTGCAAACACCAGGAAAACCTCACCGATGCCATCAGAAGGAGACGCCTGGCAGTCTACGACCACCTGTACAGAAAGGACCGCCACAGACTGTCTTATAAGATCGTCAAGGTAGCCAAGAACGGTGAAGCCACTGGGTCCTTGTGGATCAAACAAATTTACAAGGATATTGCTGAACTTAATATTCAGCAAGACACAATAATTGACAGGAGTCGCTACCGTCTGACAGTCTTTCCTCACATGCATTACAGAAGTTCACCACAACGCGTCCGGGAAATGGTTCGAGGAACGTAAAATAGAGTATAGCAAGAAAATGAAAGATTACTGGTCCAATAGAAAGGCTCAAAATTTCAGCACAAAAGCAGCCGGCAAACAGTCCACCAAAAACACAAGAAGTGGCAAACAACTGCTAAAGCACAAGCACCGTGGTCCATAGGTGGCCCAAACGACCGAAGAAGAAGTATGTTGTTGTTGTTTGTTGTTTGAGTCTTCAGTCTTTTGACTGGTATGATGCAGCTCTCCAAGCATCCCTGTCTTGAGCTAATCATTTCATCTCTACATAGCTACCACACCCTACATCCGAGGCAATCTGCTTAACATATTCTAACCTTGGTCTACCCCTACAGTTCTTGTCGTCAACTCTTCCTTCCATAACTAAGCATGCTATTCCTGGGTGTCTTAGTATATCCCTATATCATACTAATATATAAAAATGAGATGGTGTGTGTCTGTCTTTCTGTCTGTCTGTCTGTCTGTCTGTTACTCAATAACTAAAGAACCACTGGTCCGATTTAAATGAAATTTTGCATGGATGTAGCTGATTTACCAGGTTTACATATAGGATACTTTTGATTTCGAAATGTTGCACTATTAAAAAATGGCGACCATTTTAGTGACGTCATTAGTCCCTTTGGTTTCAAAATTTCATACTTCCATATCAAATAAAAAGAGAACGGTAGGAAATAGCAAACTTTTGATGGCACATACGAGCTTTGAAATTTAATTTTCTATCCGAAAGGTCCTTATCACTTTTCGTGTATCTCCAACAGTTAGCGAGTAAAACCTACTTTTGTGACGTCACTACACCCTTCGGTTTCAAAATTTCATATTTCCTTTTCAAATAAAAAGAGAATGCTAAGAAATAGCAAACTTTTGATGGTATACATGAGCTTTAACATTTAATTTTCTATCCGAAAGGCCCTTATCACTTTTCGCATATCTCCAACGGTTAGCGAGTAAAACCAGAATCTGTGCAATAAAACACGGTCAACACCGAGCGGTGCAGTATATATCTCTATATATAAAAATGAAAATTTGTGTGTTTTTCTCTGAATTTCTACGGAAATTCGAGTTGTTTACACGTTTCAGACTGTTTTATGATGGATGCGCGCGAAAATAATATTTTTTGTCTGTCTGTCTGTGTGTTTGTTTGTCTGTGGACAAATTTGTTCCCTTATAACTCGAGAACGGCTGGGTGTATCAACGTAAAATTTGGTACAGATATCCATCAGAGGCACGACACTAATCATTGATGTAACTCTTCTCCGTACCTCTCATAAAAGGGGGCCTACTCCCTTAAAATACATGCTGAAATAGGCGTAGAAGGACGAGACAAAACTCATTTTCAGCCCCTCAATGTGAGAGACAAAACTCGGGTCCCCGAAAACCACATTTTAAGGACCGAAGACCAACCGTTTTTGAGATATTCCCAGAAAACTAATTTAATTTAATAAACTAATGAACGAATGCAAGCCAGTAACCATACCAACGGATTCTCAGAGGTCCATCTATTGCTGTAAGACGCAATGCAATTCCATTAATTACATTAGTGTGAAAGTTTGCAAACGGCTAGAAGGTTATCACGGAACCAAATTAAGCCGTAAAATTCATCAATACGTATAATGCGCTTAAGGGGATCAAGGAGTACTCTAGAATATTTTCACGCGATTTACACCTGCGGGTGTGGTACGGCAGGTCTATTATATTCCTATACCCATATTATTCATTCAATCATTCATTCATTCATTCATTCATTCATTTCGTATAGGCCATCTATGGACCGCGTCATTCCAACCGCCTCCTACTGGCTTTGATGTTTGCCCTGTACCCCCGCATTCGTTCTCGGTGGACTTCCATCCGTTCCGTCCAAATCTTTCCCGTTTTCAGCTTCGGTTTTTCTTGGACACCTTTACAAGCTTGAAGTTTCCCTTTGAGTGGGGCGCGCTTCTGAATGTCTGTTGGTGTAATCCCCACTTCTTTCAGATCTTTATCCAGTTCAATGAACCAGGCCCATTTTGTTTTCCTCTCCTGAAAGTAAGTTATGTTGCGGTTGGTCAGTCTCGCTGGGCTCATTCGTTTCACATGCCCAAAAAATGGTAACCTTCTCTTCCGGATGACGTTGCTTATCTTCTCCACATGAGTATATAGGTCATGGTTATGCCGTCTTCTGTATTCCCCATTGTCTTTGATGGAACCCAATATCTTTCTAAAAATTTTCCTGTCTTTGGCCTCCAGTTTCTCGACCAAGCCTTTTTTGTTCATCGTGAGGCATTCAGAAGCATGCAAGACCTCCGGATAGATGACACTGCAGTAATGTTTTAGTTTTGCGTTGAAGGATATTGACCTTTTCTTATAGATGCCCTTAGTTAAATGGTAGGCCATTTCCATTTTGCTCATGCGTGATGTGAATGCTTCTTTCTCTGATAATATCCCTTCCCTGACCCGTCCTGAAAAGAAAAGTACATGGCCATTGGCTGAATTAAAAATAGAATAAAAATAGGTGTTATAATTTCTCCCTATATTATATTATTATTAGTATTATATTATGGCGTACAACGACGAGATAAATCCCCTCGACAACTACATTATAAGGCTCTAAATCCAACAGTTTCTGAAATATTTCCAGAAAACTAATTTAATTTAATTTAACAAACTAATGAAGGAATGCAAATCGGTAACCATGAGAACATTATCTCAAGGGGTGGCATACAACTTTCCATCTATTTCTATTTCTGTAAGAAGCAATGTCACTCCATTTATTACATTTCTGTGAAAGTTTGCAAATGGCTATAAGGTTATCACGGAACTAACGTAGACCGTATAATTCATCAATGCAATTTAGGGGGTGAAGGGGTAACCTAGAATTTTTTCATGCAATTTTCACGTTCGACATATAGTACAGAAAGTCGATTATATCTCCAAACAGCAACATTATTTTCAAAAATTCCTGAATTGAACCAGCATTTTTTGCGGCTTTTAGGAATTTGGGCAATTTGAGGCTAAAGAACCTGAATTTTCATGCACCACAAGCCTTTATACTTTATGAAAGGGGTCTTCCCGTGTATGGGCACCTAGCACAACGCAGAGGGTCAGTTTTTATGTGACGTGTATTGCGTTTCGTTTACAAGGCTTTCAATTGTATTTCACGTCAGAAAGTACACGTTAGGTGAATTTAGTCTGAGAGCACATTTTAACTTTTTTTTTGTCGACATACGGGTTCATCGTAAGGATGATTTTATTTGATACTGTGTGGTAGATATACCCATATTTGGATATCTGGGTAATATGTTGTAGACAATAGAATTGTCTGTCTGTCTTTCTGTGTATCTTTATGTACGCCTATACCTCGTGTTCGGATGCTTGGTGCATCGTAGAATTAGGTATGGTAACCATGAGAGTCAATACACCAATCATTTATAAAAATCTTCGCCGTACTTTTCATACAGTAGAAGGGTGGATATAGAGAAAAACTTCTCAATATATGCTAAAATAGGCGAAATATAAAAATTATCCTAGAAGGACAACCAAAGCATATGTTGCGCTTCTCAATGTGAGACACAAAATTCGGGAATCTATAAAGGGTCTCCGAAAACTGCATTTAAGGGCCTTAAATTAACAGTGTGTATGATATTCCCAGTAAACTAACTTCGTTCTGATAAACTTGAAGGAATGACAAACCGCTAACCATTGCAACAGTAGTTCAATTGATAATGTCTGGTGTTAACAACGAACACCGTTCGAAGAACGGGTACTTCTGCTAGTATATTATAATTGTGAAAGTCTGTGTGTGTGTGTGTTAGTTTGTTACCTCTTGACACTAAAACGGCTGGACGGATTTGGATGAAATTTGAAATGGAGACAGCTTATACCCTGGGATAACATATAGGATGCCTTTCACCCAGAAATAAATCATTGTTCCCGTGGAACGAGCAACATAACAGAAAAGTCACTAAAAATACTCAACTGGGACAAAATATCGAATTTGTCGCATAAAGAGCGGACACAGCTCATTTTACGCCCCTCGATGCGAGAAACAATACTCGGTAGGTCCCTACGGGACACCGAAAACCACTTTTTAAGGCCCTAAAACCAATATTTTCAAAGATATTCGCAGAAAACTATCTTCGCTCTGTTAAACTGAACTAATGGAAAGTCCGTTTTCATGGCAACACTACCTCAAGGTATGACGTCCGATTTTATATAAATCCCTGTAGGAGGCAATGCCAATCCATTTGTTATCTTTTTCAAGATATATATAAACACAATAAGAACAGGGTAGCGCGCCGGCCTCTCAACTGGGGGCCCTGGGTTCGATTCCCGGCTCCGTCAGAGATTTTTGACACTGACGTGAGGTTTGCAACGGTGTGCATTCAGATTCGTGAGGACAATTGAGTAGCTCTCTGATAGTGAGGCAGCGCCCCGGTCACGAATAACAACATTAACGGCCGAGGGATACGATGCACTGACCACGCGTCACCACAATATCTGAAGGCCAAATGACTGGGAAGCGGTCGCATTATAGGCCTAAGCCCTTCATGGGCTGTAGTGCCAGGGGTAAAAAAATTAGAGGAAGCGCCTTCTAATACCGCCTTTAAGTTTTAAACACTACAGTAGCGGCTACTAAATAAAGGTAGTGATCAAGCTACGTTCAATTTCATAAACACTGGGCTCACAAATCCCGTATATTTCAGTACAAATATCAGTCTGGTCGTTATGTCAGTAGCAACGAAGCTCTGTGGCGGCTATTGCCGTTTCCGTAACACTAAAGGCATCCCGCCGTCTCATAGTCGGTGGCGTAGTCGGTAGCATGCTGAACTGCTGTGCCCAAGATAGCGGGTTCAAACCCGGCCGAAGTCATCGGATTTTTTTAAGAGCGTTGAAAATCTTTCAGTATGCCTTCCTTCGGAGGGGAAGTAAAGCCGGCGGTACCATGTCATAGATTTATGGCATGTAAAAGATCCTTTCACAGACTAAACTTGTGTAAAGCAAAATTGTTAGGTTAGATTTCGTCAAAACGCTCTATCAAAGTTCCAACGTTCACCACTACGTATCATTGATATCTTGTGGCGAAAGTTGGAACTACTTGAAATTGAACGGAACTTGTAGCTCACCCTTTAGGGTGTCCGCTGGAAGCAGCTACAGACTCAGGCGAGCCGAACATGTCTTCGGACACTCCCGGCACTAAAACCCATACGATAAATAAATAGTCAATGTGCACTTATAAAATTGTGAACTACCTTTTGCAAAATTTACACAAGACGTGATTTTGAAAGCACTCTTCTGTATGTTGAGGTACAGAGATATACCACATGGAAAGATACAATAAAATGATGGCAAATCTCAGTTTAAGGAACTGCTGTTCAGAATAGGCCTTGTGTTAAATCTGCAGAAGCTTTCGGTACAGGTTATGCATCCCATGTTCGTAACATAGAATGTTTTCCTTTGACAATGCATGTACACCATGTGCGAGGGCAACGCATTTCAAAGATCTCTAAAAACACAGTAATCAGGAAATTGGAGAAAATGTATAGTGGGAGAGAAGATTCAAGGAGAAATCACTTCGACTCTGTGATTTGCTGATGACATCGTCATCTTGGCCGATACGCCAGAGGATTTGAATGAGTTTTTGAATGGTTTGAAATCCGTCTTGAGGAAATAATTCATGATGAAAATCAATAAATGTAAAACAAAAAATTGGAATGCAGCCGAAAAAGATCAAAAACCTCTATGGACATCAAATTGGCAGGTGAAACGCTACGGGCAGTAGGAGACTTCTGTTACTTAGGAAGCAAAATAACCAGTGAAGGACGAAGCAAAGAGGATATCAAAAGTAGGTTGGCTCAGGCAAGGACAGCATTTCTACAGAAAAGGAATCGTTTGACATAGAATTGAAGCGATTAAAACGCGGTGTTACAGAAGAATGATGAAGATAGATGGATAGATAGGGTAACAAATGAAGCGGTATTAAGACGAGTGGGAGAGGAGCGATGTTTCTGGCGATTGCTTATGCAGAGAAGAGATAGGTTGGTACGACACATATTAAGACACCCAGGAATAGCAAGCTTAGTTATGGATGGGAGGGTCGAGCCCAAGAACTGTAGGGGTAGATCAAGGTTAAACAGATTGCCTCGGATGTAGGGTGAGGTAGCTATGTAGAGATGAAACGATTAGCTCAGGAGAGGGAGGCATGGAGGTCTGTATCAAACCATTCAAAAGACTGAAAACTCAAACAAACAACAACAACAATCAGGAATTTTAATTACCCACAGAGGCATGTGGAGAATTTCAATCCCAGGGATGTAACACTGGAAGAGACTGCATAATGTGCACCAGCGGCCAAGGTGAGAGATATTTCACTATGGGTCTATTAATAGCGACATGTTGTCGTTCAAACCATCAATAATTATGGCAAAATTACATTGTGAATAGCTTAAGGAAAAATACTTTTAATTCCCCATATTCCGATAGATTTGCCATTCCAGTGTGCAAGAGTGCAGTTCCCTTTTCCAACAATATTAGCAATTTCCATTAACAAAGCGCAATGACACACTTAACAGCAGCAGGTGTACATTTAGACAAAACCATTTTTTCCCATGAACAACTGTATGTGGCCTGCTCACGAGTATCCGGACAACAAAATTGTTATGTCTCAGCAGAAGATGGCAAAACCAAAAAGTAATTTTCAAATGTGTTCACATAAGGTAACATCATACCCTGTGGACTTTCTCAACTATATGAACGTCCCACTTTGCTGCTCATATCAATACACTGTATGTATTAGAATTTTCAGAATTAGAATGGACCCACCTGTAGCCGCGATTGATGTGATAGAATAGACCAATTTTCAGCAATAATGCATCGTCCCAATTGTCTTTATCACGAGCGAAGCCGCGGGTACCTGCTAGTACTTTTATATTCCTGAACGAACAGTAACATCACGTACCGTAACATATTGCACCAGACACAAAGAAGTTTTATTCACATCATACAACATGCGTGACTGGCCCGATTCATCAGAAACAATAGACATGCGAAATTCGTAAAATAACCATAGAATACTGTCCTATGGGATGGATCCCCAACATTACATATTGTGGATTTAACACTTCTCCCCCTCCCCCCCCCCCCTCTCGAATAGACACAGGAGCTCAAGGAGAGTATCTCTGAGGTGGTCATCAGGGGCGACCAGACCTTCGGATTAGTGAAGGTATCTGAGGAGCTGTTGTGGATTCATGAAGGACAGGGGTTGAGATTACCTGGTCACTGTATGGAAGGACGAGGAGTCTGATGATGCAGTCCTTGTGGGAATATGAGGATGAAGATCGTCTTCAAAATGGACTCTATTTGGCTGAGATGTAGGTGTTGATCAACATGCCGTTGATGATAATGTGTTGCCACTCTTGATTTCATAGTGGAGTTCTCCAAGGCAATTTTAAACCACGCCCTCTAGCCATGGTGGTGTGACAGGTGAGTAGGAGCAAAACATTGATGTCATAGGATCTCTGCGACTTGGTAGGCTCCTTGGATACGGTACTTTTCTTTCCATTCGATCTTAGAGACTGGGCTTCACCGAGTCGAGACTAGTTCTGATTATCCTCCCTAGAAAGAGTAAAGAAGGTGGTTCTCCCGTAGATTGATGAGGTGCTTTGTGATACTGCCAAATGAAGTTATTTATAGTTTCTTGGATGTTAGATTCAGTTGCTTGACTGGTGAGGAGAGCACGCTTAACAGTTTGATTGAACACTTCGTTCATCTTGTCCGTTAGTGGAACGATGATATGGTGCGATGCGTTTATGGAACCGAACGCCAGAAGATTTGAGGAAAGTTTGGAACATTTCAGAGGTAAATTGAGGGCCATTATCTGAAACCAGAGTGAAGAGTGATCCATATTGTCTAAAAATGTCATCCAATAGACGACATGTTGCTTCAGTTGTAATGGACGATGTAACTTTAACCTGCAACCTATTAATGTGTGCATCGACAATTATCAAAAGATGCTTGCCATGTATTGGTCCAGCGTAGTCTATATGAACACGTTCCCATGCTGTATGCGGGTATTCCCAATGGTGGGTCCTGTCAATTTGTGGGGACTTGGCATGGGCAAGGCAGTCGGGACAAGACTTAGCAAGATTTTCAATGTCTGTATCAATTTTAGTCCAAAAGATTAGAGATCGTGCCAGAACTTTCATTTTAGTGATTCCGATATGAGCTAGGTGAAGTTCTCTCAGAAGTGCAGCCCGGAATTTTGATGGAATGACAACTCGGTGACCAAGCATTAAACATCCATTTCTCAGGGCGTAATCACTCTCACTTCCTTTTTATCCCAGTAACGTGAGGGCCTTTCCAACCTGAAGAGCATGTACCTACAATGGAAGCGAGATGGGGATCTCTGGATGATAAGGGAGTAGTCAAAAAAGTTCCCAATTCACAATATCCAGCGCCATGTTTTAGTCGAGATACATACACTGATATGTTCTCTTCCGAACTTTGTATAATGCGCCGAAATTTGATGGCTTCACTGTACTTATTTTTTGACTTAACGAAATGACGTACTAAAAGTTCCTCCACCTGTTGAAAAGTGAGCCCATGTGAACTCGCAGATCGTCTATGCATTTTTCTTTGGGTACGCAGCATAATTGAAGTTGATGCTTGAATAGTTTGAAGTATACATCAAGTTGTTCATGCTCTTTATGTTCGTGAAGAGAAAACTCTTTACTCACGTGTGGTACATTGGCTTGCGAAGTTGCGCCAAAGCATTCATCTGTGCCTAAACGAGTTGAGCGACGATCGCAGCAAGGGACTTCAAGTCTGTATCCAGTTGACTCATTTTGTCTGTTTCGTTTATATTAGATAGAAGGTTTTTACCGATGCTCGTCGCCACTTTTATATTCCTGGATGAATAGTGACATCAAGTAACATATTGCACTACACACAAAGAAGTTTTATTCACATCATACAACATGCGGGACTGGCCCGATACATCAAAAATAAAAGACAAGCGAAATTCGTAATAGAATACTGTCCTCTGGGATGGATCCCCAACATTATTGTGGATATAACATAAGAGTTCACAATATTTAGATTACAGAAATTTGTAAAACTTGTATAACGCCAATTTAAATACATTTTACATAGACTGAGTGTTATATACATACATATCCGCCGAATAAAAGTTATATTAAATGAATAGGACCTGATAATGTACACTTATCGGACGATATTAGCTATCTAATTAAATCCCTGCCCCTTTTATTACGCCTCGGAAGTAGGGCGTGGTAGCTATGTATAGATGAAACGATTCGCTCAGGACGGGAAGGCATGGAGAGCTGTATCGAACCAGTCAAAAGACTGAAGACAAAAACAGCAACAACAGTGTTTATAATGTGTACAAATAATTCGTGTAATAATTTCAGGCTCTATGCGATTAAATTACTTGTTATTAATTGCTTAAGCTAGTTGGAACACTCGTGTTGGCCGACTGAATAGTGATTCTAATGATACAATACACACACCCCAGTATACGGAGCTGATGAAAAAGATGACCCAAACCACCTAATATGAATTAAAAGCATGAACAACAGTATATGTGATACATGCATACAAGGATTCGTACTCTATGTACCACATTTGTCGAAACCAATTCATCCTGTCAGAACAAAGCCTATACATAATACAAAAACACTCACCGCCGGAGTGACGAAAGAAGGCAAAATGATTAGTATTAATGAATAGTACATGATTTGGAACACACAAACGTTCATGCACGTTTTACATTTTCTGTGGATAATTATGGAACGAAAAATGTTCGTATTTATTTATGCCCTAACGTTCCTCGTTAAATAAAGCTCTAATGAAACTGGCAACTGGACTGAACCGTTAAATTCAATTTTAACATTGCACAAACAACTGTCGGCTTTTATTACATCAAAGTTCAGTTTATTACTAAAGTAGTGCAACATTTACTCATTCCATTTGTCGCATTTGCTCCCTAAATTACATAGTTGAGAGTATAATGGATACTCGCTAATATCATTCATAATATAGTCAAATATACCCGATGTATGGTGTGGCCTAGCCTCCATCTGGTTATGTTCATCTATAACTACAGTGCTATGTCGTATTAACATTTGGTACTGTAATACGTAATCTATCATAAAATTGGTGACAAAATCCTTCACCGATAAAACTCTTCCCTTTACTGAATAACATATAACAATTGCACGCAGCTGAATATTATACCGACTACGGTATTTCGAATATTTCTAAATATCGATGAGCTAAATATTGTAAAATAGTCGAACTAAAATGTGAATGCGTTCTTAAGTAATTCGATGCGATTGCTCCAACATCATGGAATAACGAGTATTGAGTCACGCGTTCGATGTAATGTTATGTGATGTTGAGTGATAACTTCCATAGCTACAGATCTGTTCAAATAATAGACTCAGTAAACAAATGTCCACCATTCTTAATTAATTTCAAGATGGGTGTTCAGGAAAGGAAATGTTTGTGTCAGATTGTTATCAGACCTATAATTTGTAATAACTAGTCCCACAACATTTATGGTTTCATCCAAGATGTTGATAACTATGTTTATGTTCGACCCTCACTATTATGTGTCAGAAAACTGTATCATAATGATGGTCATTATAACACTGTTTTTCATTACGATGCAGTTTCTCCAGCCAATCAGAGCTCGTTCATTGACCAATTAGGTAACGATACCTTCGCGCATTCGCTCAAAATCCAACATGTCGGACATAAACACAATATCGAACTATAATAAATTACCGACATGGAATACGCACCGTCCATATGTTCGCGTAAATAAACTGGCGAATATGAGACAAGAAATAGCATTGTACCTTAATATCATCAACACTAATTCCTTCACAGCCTTCAAACGACTCCGGTGACAATATTATTGAGGGAAGGCAGATGTAAACATATGGCCTGCATAATATGGCATTGCAAGCACACAGAGCGCATGCGTCGGTCGTTCAGAGATCTTGAAAGACAGAGAGATGTCTCGCGCTCGCTCTCCGATAACAAAATTCTTGTGGCTAACTCTCAACAGATATTTATGAATATTTATGTTAAAACATATAATAAAGTTATAATTATCGTCGAACATAAACAGTCGTATGCAACTCGCCTATAATGGTAATTAAGACACTCGTATGGAAATTATAAAACTCGCATACGCTCGTTTTATAAAAAATACTCGTGTCTTAATTATAGCCATTATAGGCTCGTTGCATAATGTACTATTTTACATTTGGCTGTTTTGTTTTGGAGGGCGAGTCACTCGCAGTTCGGTGACAGAAAGTAACTGCTGGAATCTTGCTTCGGCCAACTATGAAAATGTGAGATTATGGTCATTGTTGGTGGATTTTTAATAGGGAAATTCTGGAGAAGTCTAGATATCTTTCACCGTTAATTTCGAAGTGTTGTTGTAGAATATAATTAAACCAGTCGTTTCCTTACATCATGTAGCTCTGCATACAGTACCATCGGGTTGGTTTCGGATATTGGGAAAAGACAATGATATTTCCCCATGTAAAGTGCCAGTTGTTAATGCTAAGCTGGATGAAAAACATTGAGTGAAAATAATGTATTGTTTCTATTAATTTGAACAGATATGTAATTTACTGGTTTGATGCATCTCTCTGTGCTTCCCTGTCCTGAGATAATCGTTTCATCTCTACATAGCTACCGCACCCTACATCCAAGGCAATCTGTTTAACATATTCTAACCTTGGTCTACCCCAACAGTTCTTGTCCTCGACCCTTCCTTCCATAACTAAGCTTGCTATTCCTGGGCGTCTTAGTATGTGTCCTACCAACCTATATCTTCTCTTCATTAACAGTCGCCAGAAACATCTCTCCTCTCCCACTCGTCTTAATACCTCTTCATATGTAACCCTATCTACCCATCTGATCTTCATAATTCTCCTGTAACACCACATTTCAAACGCTTCACTTCTCCTCTTTTCTGCTGCACCAATAGTCCAAGTTTCACTTCCACAGAGTCCCACGCTCCAGACAAAGGCTTTCAAAAATGACTTCCTAATACCTAAATCTATATTCGATGTCAACAGATTCCTTTTCTGTAGAAATGCTTTCCTTGCCTGAGCCAACCTACTTTTTATATCCTCTTTGCTTCGTCCATCACTGGCTATTTTGCTTCCTAAGTAACAGAAGTCTCCTAGTTCCTTTAGATTTTCACCTGCCAATTTGATGTCCATAGGGGTTTCTGATTTATTTCGGCTGCATTCCAATATTTTGTTTCACATTTATTGATTTCATCATGAATTCTTTCCTCAAGACGGAGTCCATACCATTCAAATACTCATTCAAATCCTCTAGCGTGTCGGCCAAGATGACGATATCATCAGCAAATCTCAGAGTTGAAATTATTTCTCCTTGAATCTCCACTCACATTTTAAATGTGTCTCCAATTCCCTTCAGGGCAGGTTAGCAGCGAAGTTATGGCCAAACATTTGACTTGAGAATGTGGTAGACCTATCGAATGTGACGTTCAGCTGAAATGAATTCAAGCTGAGGAATACACGATAAAGACATGGAATGCCAATGAGGAAATTTATAATAATAAAAATCCCATAAGGCGTAAATTCTGAAGAATTCGCAGCTAGCCCAGCTAGCTTTTAGAATATGTCACTGTTTTAGTCGTACAGCACACTAGCTGGTGTTTGTTCCCAAACTAACACAAGCTTTGTTTCTATTTCAGGACTGCCCTCATCTGTGACAAGCACGGTGAGCGCGAAGGTGCTAGGGAAAGCAGAGCAGTTTGTGCACATTGGGACTACGGTGACATTCACGTGTCTCATTGAGGGGCCTTACGCACAAGGACGCCCTCCACGTGTCGTCAACTGGTTTCATGGCAAGCGTCTCGTCAGCTTCCAGGTGAGAGGGCCTTCGTCGTCCTGTTTACCAACCGCTTCATACTCCATAGCTAATCCAATCCTTCAAATAACTGGCCTAGCGCCACGGCGGTCGGTTACCCATATTCAACTCCAGGCAATGTCAGGGTAGTACCTAGGCGGCTTAATTACAATTCCTTATCCAGATTCATTCATTTCATCTTACATGAGGTGTAGGCAAAGGTACGTTTATCCGAGCAGAAAGATCTCCCGTGACATAGGAATTATCGCATACCTAATATTATTTGAAAAGTATGAATATGTCGTTAAAGTGTGAATCTTGGAATCTAAATTAAAAAATTGCTTTCATTTTCATTACAGAGTTGTTGAGAACTCAAGGGGGAAAGCTCTGCTATTCTTAGATAGTGCTCTAAGTGCTGAAAATTCCATTATCAGTTAGCTTACGGTGAAATGGCCCTCATAGGAGGACGAAATTAACAACAATCTGTGTGTTTCAAGATTAGTGAGCTTAATTTGGTAAGTATTTTACCATCCGTAGATCATGACAAAAGCTAAGGCCTATTAGAATATGAGTCCGTAAATGCTAGGTCTCCTTGCTATGGAGATGCTGTGACATGAAACTTCTTATATTTCATTAAAAGCTAATGTTCAAAATATACACCTCCCTTGTGATTACAAGCCATTTACAATCCTTGGTGTATTCGTCTCCAGTGTCGGACATAAACACCCTTAGGAATCGAATGTGACAGGTTGTGAGAAAATGGCTAATACTCCAGAAATGTGAGTTTGTCTTCGCTGGGTTACAATATTTTGACTTGATGCCTGAATTCATGTAAGCGGTGGAAATTTTAGAAACCTCCTTTAGGTAAATGTAAATAAGCTCGTGTTATAGATTCGGAAATGAAACTTTACTAAAGGTCTTGCCCAGAAAACAAAAGATTCGGATTCAAAATATTTCCTACGCTCACATTCTCAATTCTTACTCAACAACTATGACGGCTCCCGGCGAAACTGTTCCCTAAATACAACATTTTGCTGCCAACTCCCAATCGGGACTAACGTAAACATATTGAGCTCCACCGAGACAAGTAGGCTACTGGGCCACACCATACCACCACTCTCATGGCGAGGCACCTCCATTTACCACCATGACAGACCTCTGCCAAGAGCCCGCTAACGGCCAACCATTGTTGACTCCAGTCATTTTTGACACCAACTTCAGCTCCAACCAACCGAGTTATACCCACTCAATAAAGCCAATATCCCCTGAAATCAAATACCATTTCTATACTCCCCGCTACCAATAAATGAAACCTAAATTCTTTACCCGTCCCCCTCAACAATTATCCCCAATTACCCACCAATTGCTTGCCACGGTGGGTAAGTGGTTATCGTGCCGGGTTACTAACCCCAATCTTGCAGGTTCGCCCCTGGCCGTGGTAAGTGATTTTTGAAAGGCGGCAAAATTCGACATGTAACCTACCCTTTGGGTGTCAAATAACAAAGCATGCACCCGGCACCCGAGGCCATACGATATTATTATAATTACCCACCAATTAAACTTCCTTTACTCGCACATTGATTTCCGTGGCTTCCCACTTCTACTCCAGGTACTAAACTTAAAACCACGGCTTTATCCTACCCCAATTCTACCTGAATTACAAATACACATACTAGTACAGACAACACAGCGACACAAGCTATCACACAACTCCTACAGACACCCAAGTATACGGGGCTACATAACCACCATGTGGCAAAGCCACTAAATGAATCAACACCAACATCAAACACAATCACAAACAGGCACACCAGTTACAACTAAACAAGTACGAACACGAGGAGACGCAAACCTCACCTAAAACCAAACAACCAACACACAAACGCAAAACATCAAACTCACAAACTACGAACAATATGCAACTCCAACACACTCGCACCCAAACAGTCATAAGAGATAATCTCAGAACATTCAAACAATACTCACATTCACAAACCGATTCACTCAAACAACCTTCCAGGCAAGCCATACAGGTACACAAATACAAGCAAACATACACACGATCTGAAAACAAACAACAACAACAACAACTACTCAAAAACTAATCAACACTACACCTACACCTACTACACCTACGCCCACCCGTCAGACCACACTCAACATTCATTAAACAATAAACAGTCCGCGCAAATTCACTCTACATCTCAATGCACCAATGATGTCAGGTGCAATCGATGTGGTGGTCTCCATCATCACAAAGATTGCTCTGTGCCCCGAGATCACTGCACGTGTGTTAACTGTGGAGGGGAGCACGCAATGTCATTCCTTGGCTGTAGCCACATCAAGCAGGCCGTTAAGACACAGCAGTTATAACTCCCGAAGTTATGTAATTGCGATAAACGAGAATTCACCTCCACATTAACAAATAAAGACCGCTTTTTTATTCCTCAGCACAGCCTATCAACATAAAACAGTTTACTACTATTAAGAAGTATTGCAAAAATGATGCCGAAAAAAACTGAGCATCAGAATACGCAGAACATGCAATTTACAAACAATGTACAGAACAAGCGGCCATGTTTGTGCTCGGTAACACTAGAGTCCATCTTCAGGCTCAATTAGCCAAACGAACATGACACCATTGGTCGCTTCAGTGGCGTAGTTGGTAGCATGCTGAGTTTCTATGCCCAAGGTCACGGGTACAAACCCGGCCGAAGCCGTCAGATTTGTTAAGAGCATTAAAAATCCCTCAGTATGCCTTCCTTCGGAGGGGAAGTAAAGCCAGCGGTCCCATGTCATAGATTCATGGCATGATAAAGAATCTTCCACTAATTACAGTTGTGTGAACCTAAATTTTATGTTAAATTTGACTAACGCTCTCAGGTTCCAACGTTCGTCGTCAGAAGCCGACTGCGTTGACATCTAGTAACCAAGTTCAGAATTAGTTGGTCGTTGACGGTGGCGTTTGGTATCAAAAGTAGGAACTACTTGAAAATTCCATGTCTGCAGTCCTTATTTGAATTAAAAACAGACAACACACACTAATACAGCTATCACAAATAACACCGGTTATCAGTCAGATTCTACACACACCCAAAGTACACAGGACTACATGACCGCGTTGTCGCAGCCACTAAACTGAGAAACAAGAAATAAAAAACTTAATTTTAAAATTCGCACAGCCGCCATATTCAAGTTATCTAAACAATTGAACTAAATTAGATACTTAGTAAATTACAATGTGTATAAACATTTCCTGTACCAGATTTCATTGCGTTTGGAACTTTAAATCGCGAGAAAGGTCTATTTAAAATTTTCAAATTCCCTTGGCCGCCATGTTCGATTTGTAGTTAACCGGTTTTTGAAAGTCTTATAGATGAACTTCCTTTAGTGCCCTTTATCTCCGTACAAAATATCAGGGTGATACCGCTAATAGTTTCAGAGATATGGAATGCCGGTGAAATATTTCGCACATCCGCCATCTTGTGGTTATGTAAACAATTGAACTAAATTAGATACTAGTGAATTACAATGTGTATAAACATATACTGTACCAAGTTTTATTGCGTTTGGTTGGTTAAATCGCGAGAAACGTCTATTTAAAAGTCGCAAATTCGCGTGTCCGCCATGTTGGTTATGTAGTTACCAGTTTTTCAAAAGTCACATAGGTGAACTTCTAGTAGCTCCCTTTATCACCGCAAAAAAAAATCCAGGGTAATATCGGGAATAGTTTCGGAGATATTGAATGCTGGTGAAATATTTCGCACAGCTGCCATGTTGGATTGGTGAGACGTAACAATATTTGAAGGGCACGGTCGGGGTGGTCCGGAATAGTGCTATGAACTTACTGACTTTCATTGAAATCGCTCCAGCCGATCAACAGTTATTAGGGACACACACACACACACACCTCACACACACACACACACACACTCAAACACGCACACACACACTCACACACACACACACACACACACACAGGGACAAAAGGTGATCTCTTAAGCCTATTTTTTCAAAATTGAAAATAGGCTAAAAATCATCTAAAAGTCGGATATCTGCCCCCAACTAGCTGAACACAATCTATAATGACCAAAAATACTTATCAGATACTTCCACATTGTTTTAACACTTTGTGACTAGTTGGGGTAGGGGTAATAAGGTTGCGTTACAGAGGCGACATACAGATTAAGGCGCAAAAACAATAACTATGTCAATAATATAACTGTGCCTGTCATACATCTTGTACAACAATAATTACTGTATATACATTACCAAGGAAATTCACACATACGGCTATTAGAGGGAAAGTTTTAAATCTAAAAAATCAAATCATAAATATTTCTATCAATATTTCAAAACTTAGTTCTTGCTTAGGGCTGATCTTCACCGTTTGAAATGTGGTGTTACAGGAGAATGATGAATATCAGATGAATAGATACCAGTTTTTGTTCTCGACCCTTCCTTCCATAACTAAATTTGCTATTTGTGAGTGTATTAGTTTCTTGTCCTACCCACATATATGTTCTCTTTATTAGTAGTCGCCGGAAACGTGTCCCCTTTCCCACTCGTCGTAATACCTCTTCATTCTTGTTTCCTATTTTCTGCTGCGTCAACAGTCCATGTTTCACTTCCATAGAGTGTTACGCTCAAGACAAAGGCTGTTAAAAACCTGGTATTCTGTGGTATATTACATTTAGAGATTAGTATTGTCAGAGTTCCCACAGGCTTTGTTTTAAAAGAAAAACAATTGCATAGTCAAGGAGCAATACCATATTATACAGTACAGTATTTGTTGTTTTTTTAAATTAAATATCTCGGAAAACATTCCTAAAATAATAAAGTTTCGTTACAGGTTTAAACCCTCCGTAATCATTCGTTCGAGTGTGAAACAAAGGCTTTAAAAATACTTTCTAATACCAAAATCTTTATTAATGACGTCAACAGATTTCTTTTCTGTAGAAATGGTTTCCTTGCCTGGGCCTCTTTACTTCGTCCATCCATCTTTTCCCTCATATCTCCCATATTTGTAAATAACTTTATGGGGTTTGAAGCCATTTTTCAGTGTTGCCTTAGTAAACAAAAGTTTGGTGCTTTTCACTCGGTCAACACGATTGTATCCAAAAGAGTTAGGTAATACCCTAATCATGAAAAAAATACACGAAATTAATAAATACACTAGGATGACCAGTTTCGATCGTCAAGCGATCATAATCAGATCCATTACACTTAGGCTATAAAATCTTGGATTGAAAATACAGGTGAAAATATTTACAATATGTACAATTATTTGGTTGCAGTATTGGTACTGCAACTTGTCAGTGTATGCTAATTGTAGTATACTGTATATGATGTTAGGTGAAATGCTAAAATGGTGAGAGAAATCCGGAGTTAGTCTGTTTGGGGTGACTATATGGTTGTAAAAGGTCAACTATGGTTGTAATATATAGTACAGACTACTTATCTGGATGGCTGTCTTCCTCGCTGGAGCTGCGAGCAGTTTCAACTTGACTCTTACAACAGTTGCGGTCGACTGACCTGGAATGTTATCTCCTGAACTGGTTTTTACCTCCTCCCGCCCCGTATTCCTGTGTACTGTCTGACGTCAGTGCATGTGTGTTTGTGGGGTGTTGCCAAGTCTAGCTAAGATGTATGTTATTGGATTCAGGAAGGTCTTCAACTATTAAAGACCGTGGATCATTCCTCGCCACGCGTTGACCATTAGCCATTCATACTAAGCGCTGTCCGGTCTTTGAGGACGTCCCGGCACTTTTAATACTGCCGCGCATGCTCGCCTTGGTTAATTGAAGAAAAAAGTACATCGTACCCTGATCCAGATAACATTTACCTATTAAAATCCCCTAATTTCCCCCCTGGATTATACATATTGTAAATATTTTCGCCTGTATTTTCAAACCTAGATTTCAAAGCCTAAGTGGAATGGATCAGATAATGATCGCTTGACGATCGAAACTGGTCATCCCAGTGTATTTATTAATGTCTTGTACATTTTTTTTCAGGATTAGGTTATTACCCAACTCTTTTGGGTACATTCGTGTTGACCGACTGAAAAGCACCATCTTTTGTTTCATTTGTAAATAAATAAATAAATAAATGAATTAATGAATACATATAAATAACTAAATAAATAAAATAAATCATCACATGGTCAAATCAGCTGGAATAACTTTATAAGTCGTATATATAAGTGTATACCAAAGTAGGCACTTAGGACAAGTCCTCATCCTTGTTATAGTCAATAAATTGCATTAGAATTCCAAGTTACTTAAGCAGAAAGACCCAGGTTACATCTTGAACTCTGTTACAAAATTCACTCACGTCTTCTCATATTAACTGGCGGAAGTGCTAAATGACAACTGCCGAGAACTCGACAAATTACTGTGTTACGAATGCCACATTAATTTGCGAGGTCTATGAGGGAGTCTAATTAAATACCTACTGATGCTGCGTGAAATCTGAGCACATAATACTCTAGCGAAAACTTGAAGAGCAGAATTGAAGAGGTGATGAAACGTTTACTGTCAAAGGAATCTCGATTACATTCCATGAGCATGTCATATTACAATACGGTGTTAACTTATTTTAAACGTCACTTACCGAGGAATCGTTCTTCACAACTGTGGTGATGTGGGGTTATATAACATTATCAATCGTATCTGAGACAACGGCCACTTTTCTAGGGCAGATCATTTCAACTTCAGAAAGATAATGTCTTAGAAAACGAATGCTTTATTTATCAAAAAATACAACATATATTTATATAAGACTTTTTCTTTTTTGAATGCGTGCAGTAGGCCTACTTAAATTAACTCTAAGCTGACTACAAATTACATTTCGGAATGTCATGGCTAAATTACAAAAGAAAATGTAATTCAGGATCAAGTGTTATGTTAATGATTCACCAGTTATTCTTCTTCTTCTTCCTCTGTCATTTAGGCTGACTGTGGACCACGTTAACTTGATTTTAGCTTCTGGGTCTTTATTTTTGCCCAATACTCCTTCATTCTATCGCTCGGCATTCTCCTCCTTTCTTCAGTCCATGGTGCCTGGATCTGTGATGTAGGATGACTCTTATAACCCCGTGAAATTCTTAATTTTGGCGTTGTATGCTTCCCTGTTGCTGATTTCAGCTTCAGATTTTGCCATTTCTGCTAGGTCTTTCTTCAGCACCTGATACCAGGGAGCTGTGGTTTTCCTGATCGCAAAGAATGGCATTATCTGGTTGGTTAATCTACTTGTGTCCATTCTGTATATAGTCTACTGTATGTCCAAAGAACATGGCCCTTCTTTTTCGGATTGTGTCTGAGATTTTATCCAATCTGAGGTTCCCTTTTTTTTTCCTATACGACCCATCTTCTGTTCTTTTAGGTCCTAGTATCATCCTAAGAATCTTTCTCTCTATTAGATACAACTTTTTGATCATTCCTTTCTTTGTCAGACACGAACATTCAGCTGCATATATGGCTTCTAGACGAATCACTGTATGGTAGTGGCTCAGTTTTTAGTTGTGTTTTAGATCCCTTAGTTGGGGGGTAGTTAGATCTAAAACGTATGTGTTAATGTACCAATTTATAAGGTGATGCCTAGGAGGGGGTAGCTTCCCGTAGCTGGGTAAGCTGACCAGTGTAGAGTGTTGTTTAGTGTTAGGATGCTAGGGGATGCTCCTATAAAGACGTAAGTGTGACTCGGGGGATGAACCTCTGTGTACAGGTTAATGTACTAGCCTCTCAGATGGAATTGTAAGTCCCTTTTAGGGGAATGTTATAAGTTTAAGTGTACAAGTTTGTGAAGTAGGTTACAAAATATAGGATCTCTGAACACTTCACTGATGCTCACCTGGTGATAGCAGCCTGCAGAGCCTTCGGCGACACGCACCGTATGACAGATAGTAGAGAGTAGAACCTGTCCTCATTAAGGTCCTTCTTATAGGTTTTGCTGTTGTACTGTCAGCATTCCATTGGCATAGCTGCCCCAGATAGTTATGTGTAGGTGTTTATTAGTGTGATGCAAGTGTTTGGCAAGCCTTCCATGCTGGACGGCTGCCCTTGCTGTGTAAAAGATGTTGTTCTGGACTTATGAGATTTGCCATTTAGGGGTGGTTTTAATAGATGATGGAGGGTGGCTTCCAGGGGATGCAGCCCCCTGGGGGCTTGTACAAGCCTCTTCCTCTGTTTAGTTCGCGTCCCCGCGAACGGGAACGGAACGTGGCGTTGGGGTGTCGATGTAGTAGGTCGTAGTGGAATCTTCCTCGTATCTGATCTTCGTTTCTTCTGTTCGGTGAAAAGTCAGTGATTGCGTGTTGATGTAGCGATGTCGTGTAGGTGTGAGATCAGCTCGTGTTCAGAGGGGTGGGTTTTGGGATATACATATACATTTGATATTTTAAAACAGTGCATAAGAAATTGACATTGAAATATTGAAAAGTTCCACAAAAAATACATGGTTTTGATAATACATTGTTGTTGTGCAGGGAGGAAAAAACCCAGGGCTGGACGGGCGATTGTGTCGTCCGCCTCTGTCTTGGGGAAAAATTGCTCCCTGCCATGTGAAAGATGGAAGAAGTAGAAAAAAATAGGTGTTCCAGGGTATAAGTTAAAGGAAATATTTAAAATATGTTTATTGAGTTGGGATAAAATGGAACACCTTGACAAATTGGGACGTTAGAAGGAAGAAAATGAAAGAAACAAATCATAATCATCGTGTACATGTGTGTTACAAAAAATGTGTGTATTCAGAATGTGTGGCATCATAATTTTGTGTGTAGTGCCTTTGAACAATATTAGCGTACTGTGTATTACATTATATTACATTATATACTTATATCTATTTATCTTAATTATGAATTATGCTATACCTAGACGGCCGTGTCTATTGTAACTTGCGTGCACGCTACCCATTGTATCTATGGGCCGTCCCACGGCTAATCCTGTCCGGCCGTTTCCCGGTGTGGTTCAGTGGTCGTGCCGCTTATATATATCCCTACTTTGTGAAACATTCTCTGTGGGCGAATGCCTTCACACTTGACAGTGAGAGTCGCCACCACAGATCGGTTGCGCCCTCATTGCCGTATGTTGCGTCGCATCTTTGACGCTTTATGCTCTTTGTTTACGTCGATCTGTCAGCAAGCCTGATACCCCACAGGTATCAACCCTGCTGTTCAGATTTCTGGAGTGTAGCTGTAAAAATATGGAGGTGTATGTGTTGGGTTGTGTGAGATGAACATAAATTAGAAATACAAATTAGTGCGCAAAGGTGGTACACAATAATATCATGGCACAAATAACATGCTGCCGCTATATGGCAGTGAAATCCTTGTCACCAGTGCCATAGTCCTGGTGACGACGCCTGAATAATGGAGAGGTTAGACAAAACATAGAAATGTTGGATATCCTTTATGTCGGCTCCTATGTCAGTGTGTTCACTGGCTGAAGCTCTGTTTCCTCTGAAAAAAAAAATAGCATGATTAGTGTTAACCTGTGGCTATTATTGATGTCATGTTCCCTTTACACCTTATTGTTTTACTTGATGTATGTTCGGGCTTACCCTACTCGGTGCCGTTGCCTTTGCATATGTTGTCGTTGTTGTGTCTGCCCACTTTGACCCCTGTTGAGGGCTCGCCATGCTCCTCATTTAATGCCCTTGGCTGCCCGCTGCGTCGCCATTTATGTGGGCATTGGACATCGTCCAATGGCATAATATCATCTTCGCCCTTATTGGCAGCAATAGTATCCTCCGGGAATTTAGCGTTCGGCTCCTCTTCGCCTATGTTGGCAACAATAATATCCTCCGGGAATTTAGCGTCCGGCTCCCCTTCGCCTATGTTGGCAACAATAATATCCTCCGGGAATTTAGCGTCCGGCTCCTCTTCGCCTATGTTGGCAACAATAATATCCTCCGGGAATTTAGCGTCCGGCTCCTCTTCGCCTATGTTGGCAACAATAATATCCTCCGGGAATTTAGCGTCCGGCTCCTCTTCGCCTATGTTGGCAACAATAATATCCTCCGGGAATTTAGCGTCCGGCTCCTCTTCGCCTATGTTGGCAACAATAATATCCTCCGGGAATTTAGCGTCCGGCTCCTCTTCGCCTATGTTGGCAACAATAATATTTCACTCCTGCGCATAGGAGTCTTGCTTCTCGCTCTAGAAGCCCTACTAACTTATATCTAACTACAAGTCTAGTCCTAGTTTGGTCGTCCCTAGGGTCAACTCCTGAGTCCGGCGTGGAGCTGGCTATTTCTCCCACCATCTTCATAAAGTCTCCCCTGCAGGTCTTGGCTTCGACGACCGTGGCACATAGTGGGTGTAACATCTCTTCGTCCTAGGGGCAGGCTAGGTACACCTAGGATTTCGAAGTTTGCCCGTGCCGGGCCGTGAATGCCTCGACCTCACGTAGTTCGTCTTTTTGGACTAGTCGTTAGGTTAACTAGGGAAGGCTCAACATCGCCTTGCCCGCTCTGCTCCAGTGTGGTGCCTTTGACCTTCTGCTTATGTCGTTATCACCAATCAGCGTGTTATCAGATTCCTTTTGTGTTATCTATATATATAAAAATATAGTGTAATCTGTAAATAATTTGTTGTGTAAAAAATGTTAAATTTTTTTCAAGTGTTTTGGGGTTGTAGAAACTTCTAAGTGCATAGACTACTTTAGGTCTACCGTTGCTACGTCGGATTTCCAGCGATAATGCCTTGTTAATTCTCTTGGAGGGGTTAGTAGGGTTTATAGCGTTAGGTTCCCTGTTATTAGGATCCGGGGGGCGTTATTTGTTGTATAGGCTTAAAGCAAGGTAGGAGGGGGTTGCGCATCTTTGAGCTTCATGTAAATGGTGGCCTAGAGCCGGTGATGCTACGAGGATGCTTCTACAATGAGTGGACGGGGGTAGGTATTTCCCGGGATTGCAAAATTTTTTTCCAAAGTGTCATGCAGGTTTAATAATAATAATAACCCTTGGTATTTGGACGGGATATTCCATGCATGTGTCCGGATATGAGGCGTACCCGCACTCATGTAAGGATAGGTATATGGTGAGGCGTAATAATACTATGTCCCTTTCATGCGGGATTATTTAATAAAAACAAGAATGGTTAGTATATAAATTTGGCCTCATCTCTTACTTGGAGATGCGCATTACGCTTACTTGTCGTTTTCCGACACACCCCTAATATTCAGGTGTCAGCATTGAGATCCAGGGCGTAGTAAGCCCTCTCTTTAGACGCATGAAGTCTATCAACCCCGATGTAAATTTTGTCATGTAGTGTAGCTGTTTTTATCGTGTCTGTATGTCTGTGTTGGTTAATGTTGTAATTAGGAAGGTTATGGAAGGGGAGTAAAATGGTAGCCTATGGGTGATATGTTGGTAATCCCGCTGGGATTATCCACCTATGCTCCTGTCATTCTCCCTTGGTCCATGTCTGCTTTCTATCCGCTTCTTGGGATAGTAAAGTGTGGTGACGC
The DNA here is from genome assembly GCA_946902985.2 of Meconema thalassinum. Lineage (NCBI taxonomy): Eukaryota > Metazoa > Arthropoda > Insecta > Orthoptera > Tettigoniidae > Meconema > Meconema thalassinum. The sequence continues at coordinate 2,091,422,963 of OX336388.2, read as the reverse complement.
TGTGACGTCACGGCCTAATCTGTCCTCCCATTTGTAGTGTGAATATAGCAAGTGGTCATAATGTGCCTGGCCATGTCCTGATTGCCTGTAATGATATTTTAGAAATAAAGTCGAGAAAATAAGTTATTGGGGGGAGGTCTTGTTCCCTCAGAGCCCCTGTCTGTATTCGCCCCTGATTAGTGAGCGCGTGTGTATGGGACTATGTTCCGCTACGCCATGCGGGCGGGAGGCCTGTTATCGGCTAAGTCCTATCGTGTATCGCGTGTCTGAGTGTCAGATGGCGCGTGCAACTTGTCAACATCTTTGTAGATATGTCCCTGTGGCCCTAAGATAAGTCCGGCTTATTATGTCTGTACATTGCTAAATGTCACAACTGTTGTAATAGTGCTGAAAAATGTATGGTATTATGATTGGTTTGTGTTTGTGATTTCATGGTCACTTCCAATATAACAATAGAGTCTGTCGACAGCAGTGTTGCAATGCGGCGGAATCTGCAAGTCAGTATTTTCGTCATGTTATGCTTTCATTTGTTTGTGTACATGAAGTCTCTGACATTGCGTATGTCGGCGGTCGGAACGTGACTTTTTCTCAGTATGTGAGTGTTGTCACTGTCCGGGATTCCGGGCGGGCAATGTGTCAATTCGCCCTATTTATGCTAGCACTGTTGTGTAGACACTATTCCATAAGACTTTTGCCTTGTGAAATTTCTATACCTGTGTCTGGGAAATCTATTTCCTATGTCAGGTGTAATCGAAATTTTTGCATGGTATTTGGCCGGAGGAAATGTGGTATTACCTGTTTATGTACTTGTATGGGCCAATTTCGGTGTATTTGGGAGCCTGGATAGTTGTTTTCCACGGCGTCCAATTTTTGCTGGGATTCGGACCCGTAATTATGTAATTCTCCGTGTTCTATGTCTGCGTTGTGTTTTGGGATTTAGTCGTCCCCAGTGTGGTTTTTGATTGTGTCTTTCGTGCCAAAAATACCATTGGTTAGTTAGTTTTTGGCACGATTGTGTTGTGTGGTCGTGAGTTCGGATCCGGCTTGCCGTAAGGACTTGGTATGACGATACCTGTGCCGTATATACTATGGCACACGCATCGTGTATTTAAGGCATGCGGATGAAAATACGTATTCCTGTGAAAAGTTTGTGTCTTTTTGAATTCTCCTCGTAGTGTAATTTTGGAAGTTATGGGGTTCTGGACTTGGCGTGAATGATGCCGTGTGTTCTGCTTTCAGAGCTGCCTGCATATTGCTGTCTGTATGTGTGCAGGTCGCCCAGTCACGAGCGTCTTATCGCTGACGGCGATAATCTCTAGTTTCATTGACGTGTGCGTTATCTCATTACTTGCTTGACAATGTTCCTGTGTCCGGCACGTGTGTGCCTAACCTGCTTGCTCTCTCTGTAGTTGTGAGTAGGGCTTTCCGCAATGTAAAAGATCCTTCCACCGGCTACATTCGTGTCCCCAAGTTTTGTGTTAATGTAGCGTGGGTCGAATATATCCCTATTAATGGTACTAAATGTCGTTATGCCTGTGTGTCTCCGGGCCACTAGTCGCGTGTTTGGTGACTATGTGTCGGAGGTGATTTCATTGTTGTCCGCGTATGAATATCTGTTAGTGTAACTGTCCCTTACTTTCCTATCCTGCAACTGGATAGCTACCCGACCTTGCACTCCTGGTATTCAGGAGTTTACGGGTTCGAGACCGCCTTTAACCAGGGTGGTTATTCCTGTTGCCATTCAGGCTTGTGTCTTCTGGACAGTTTGGCAGTGTATTACTGTTATGTGGCAATGTAAATTGACTGTGTGTCTTCCAAAAATATGTAGGCTTTCCCAAAGTCTGGGATTTTCACCCTATGGTGTGTGTTTTAGCTTGCGTGTTGTTATGGAGGTGAGAAAAAGTCATGTTATAGGCAGTTTAATGTGTCACGTATGCCTATGGATTAAATACATACAGTTCAACTTGGCTACCGTTCCTTTCTCGGGATTAATGAATGAGGCAAAAAAAAATGAGTTATGCCATGCTCCGAATTAAGAGAGCTCTTTGGATAGAGTAGAGAAAATGTATTGTATCTCGCCTGCACACTGCTTTATGCTTATTAAAGCGGGTTGCCATGCGGCGGTCGTAAATAATGTCAAAATGTTGAAAAATGAAAGGTAGGACCTGAGTGTACTATGCACCTATATGGCGACGTTAGTACGACGGTAATCTAGTTACGTCTCAGGGAAAATCTACCGATTTTGAAAAATAGTTTGAGATTCTTACTCTTGTCTATGATTAGGGCTCTCGCCCGTCACAAGAGAATCTATCAAACTGTGGGACCGGAACATAGAACATTTAGTCATTTCTACCTAGAAAGACTCGCCTAAGCTCTATGCTGTGCTTTATTGCTTAAGCTGTGTTCGGAATAGCTCTCTGAGGACCTAAGCTGCGTGGCCCATTTATTGGTTTCCGCTTGGCTCTGCATATTAAAAACTTTGCATTGTCCACAATATGTCCTCAATTAGTCACGATTATAAGCCATTGGTGGCCAAAAAAACCAGAAGAATTTTGAATTATACACTTTTGATGTAGCCATGTTCCACTGTATATACATGAAAAACGTGCAGTTTATGTTTGTGAGTCTCTGTGTGTCTATTATCGTATTTCTCACGTGTAAACGAGCCTACTTGTATCTATAATAGTGGTGCAAGTGATATTGGTTTATCTTGTACTCCTGGTGAAAGTCGTTATTCCCGCCCGAGCGTCCTTGCTCGGAAAGGTGAATACTTTCGCCCTGTTACTAGGGCATAGGCCCCTGAAATCCACTGAGGTGCTCCTTTGCTATTTTCCGGAGGAATTTGTAGCAAAGTGAGCCTGGGCCTACTTTCACCGTAATGCCTGGCTGTTGGTCTGAGTGTGCCTGTGTTCGAGGGACTAATTGCGCTCTGCGCTACCCTAGTACAGTTTACGGGGGTGTGTGTATTTTTGACTGACCGGTCTCGTGGGGTAGGTGATAAGACCTTTCTTATACCCCGTGTACTGTGTGTTAGCGCCTGGTCAGAGTGTGCGGGTGTGTGTTGTGCACCCTGAGGGCCTGAAGGCAACACCCTCTTATGCATTCGCACCTGGGGTACGAATGCCGGTGCCCGCTTTCGTCCTGGCAAAATTGCCCTTTGGACTAGCGGTAAAGGCCGGTTAATTGCCTGTTTTGGCCCTAACAATGTATTTGAGCGTAGTCTGGCCGATTTCTGGCCTATGGCCACGGTAGACTCCTGCCCTTGTGTTTGCCTATTTGTGTAGGTGTATGTGGGCTTAATGTGCTGTAGGGCGGGCTCTACGTCCTCAGCCCATGACATAGTTACCTCCCGTTTACTCCCTGTTATGTCATGTGTACTCGAGAGACCTGGCGTCAACTCCCTCTCGTTCGTCCGTTTTGAGGGGGTTGGCCTGGGTTCTGTTCCCCGGTTTGGCAAAATTGCCTTCCGAACCGGAGCTGAAGGACGTGTATTTATGTAACTTGGGTCCCGCAGTGTGTTGGAGTCTAACCTGGCCGTCTTCTGGACTGTGGCCACGGTGAACTCCTTCCCATGTGTGGCTGTACGTGGCGAGAGGGACATCCTCGCAAATTGCTGCGTTAGCGTATCTACGCTTATGTCCTCTCTCGGCTGGGCTTGTGGCCCTACCATGAACTCAAAAATAGCCTTGTTAGCTTGGAGCTCGCGGTACTCGTCCCAAATTTGGCTGTACTGCCTATTGAAGCTCATGGCCTGCTGGCAAACTGTCGTGTCAATGTGCTTGTGTCCTGTACAGTTCTGTGGCCGCCAGCTGGAGAAACGCTTGTTCCCGAATGAGCTCCCTGTATTGAGTGTGTAAACTTGTGTAGTGCACCCTCATTCTCTCGAGGGTTGCATTATCTATTACGGGACCATGTGTGGTGATTAATTGGTCGTATATTCTGTTTCTTTGGACATGGATCCTATTGAGGTGTTCATGTATGTGCCTCAAGTGCTTGTGTGCGCATCTCAATCGCGCTGTCCTACCCTCTGACGGAGTGTATGGCTGTTTGCCCTGTATTGCCCCGACTTTTGTTTGGAGTGCCCGTATTTGTGTCTGTCGCCCTTGTATATGTCTTTGGCACCTTATTAATAATGCTAATAGTATCGGTGTAACCCTATTGCCTCTATGGCTTACCATCTCTGTTGCTTCTGCATGAGGTGCCATTCTGCGTTAAGGGTGAGTGTAAGTAGAAATGTGTACGCAATTTCTGACTCTTTCCAGGGGGTGGGGGTTGATGTGGGAGAAAAAAATCCCTGTGTAGCTAGCTTGAAACAAAAATGATTCTGTCTGTCAGAAAAAAAAATTCCAGTCTCGCTTGGCTGTATGCGGTACGGACCGTTTTGACCACAATAACTCGTTGTATGAGCCCTTTGTCTACTGTGCGTGGTTCCCGGCCTCCACCAATCTGTTTTAGATCCCTTAGTTGGGGGGTAGTTAGATCTAAAACGTATGTGTTAATGTACCAATTTATAAGGTGATGCCTAGGAGGGGGTAGCTTCCCGTAGCTGGGTAAGCTGACCAGTGTAGAGTGTTGTTTAGTGTTAGGATGCTAGGGGATGCTCCTATAAAGACGTAAGTGTGACTCGGGGGATGAACCTCTGTGTACAGGTTAATGTACTAGCCTCTCAGCTGGTTGGAGAGAGTTATATAACCGACGTGCGGCGTCAGCTGTGTTGGCGGCTCGCTGCTTAGGCATTCGGGCCGCTGCAGGAAGTACAATGAAGCTTGAGCTAGCAACTATTTGGCTACTATTGTCACGGTTACTCGTGACGGGAATCAGGAAGGGCGTTAGGACGTAAAGAGGCGTGTAATTAGTAAGACAAGTGTAGTGTACTGACCAAGTGTTTATTGGTCAGTGAATATGGAATTGTAAGTCCCTTTTAGGGGAATGTTATAAGTTTAAGTGTACAAGTTTGTAAAGTAGGTTACAAAATATAGGATCTCTGAACACTTCACTGATGCTCACCTGGTGATAGCAGCCTGCAGAGCCTTCGGCGACACGCACTGTATGACAGATAGTAGAGAGTAGAACCTGTCCTCATTAAGGTCCTTCTCATAGATTTTTCTGTTGTACTGTCAGCATTCCATTGGCATAGCTGCCCCAGATAGTTATGTGTAGGTGTTTATTAGTGTGATGCAAGTGTTTGGCAAGCCTTCCATGCTGGACGGCTGCCCTTGCTGTGTAAAAGATGTTGTTCTGGACTTATGAGATTTGCCAGTTAGGGGTGGTTTTAATAGATGATGGAGGGTGGCTTCCAGGGGATGAAGCCCCCTGGGGGCTTGTACATTTGATCGAGATGGACTTCTTGATGTAAGTGTTTCAGGTTAATTTGAATGCCAAGTTAAACTTGCTCCTTTTTCTGACAATTTGTTTTCTATCCATTCACCCAAGTATTTAAATTTCCCCTCATTTTTTGATCCATTCTCCCTCCACTGCCATCCATTTCGAAGCTGCTTCGATGTCGGTCATGTATTGTGTTTTTTCAAAGGAGATCCGTAGACCACCAATTATTAATAGGGAACGGATTTTTAAGTAAAAAATATGTTTCTTAACTTATAGATAAAAGACTGTAACTGCGAAAGAAATTTCGAGCCCAACCACTGAAACCTGTATATGATATGTTATTTAACACAAAAATAAATGAGTATAAAAATTCTTTATGTAAATAAATGTTTACAATATATTTAATAAAACACATGAATAGTTATGTTTCTTTTATCTAACCCACAAATAGTTATTTTGTCTTTGACCTAACACATAAATAGTTATTTAGTCTTTGTTCTAAAACACAAATAGTTATTTTGTCTTTGATCTAACACACAAACAGTTATTTTGTCTTAGTTCTAACACACAAATAGTTATATTGTCTTTGATCTAACAAAAAAATAGTTATTTTGTCTTTGATCTAACACCCAAATAGTTATTTCGTCTTTGTCCTAACACATAAATAGTTATTTTGTCTTTGTCCTAACACACAAATAGTTATTTTGTCTTTGATCTAACACATAAATAGTTATTTTGTCTTTGTTCTAACCCAAAAATAGTTATTTTGTCTTTGACCTAACACACAAATAGTTATTTTGTCTTGGTTCTAACAAACAAATAGTTATTTTGTCTTTGATCCAACACCCAAATAGTTATTTCGTCTTTGTCCTAACACATAAATAGTTATTTGTCTTTGATCTAACACACAAATAGTTATTTTGTCTTTGATATAACACCCAAATAGTTATTTTGTCTTTGATCTAACACACAAATAGTTATTTTGTCTTTGATCTAACACCCAAATAGTTATTTTGTCTTTGTCCTAACACATAAATAGTTATTTTGTCTTTGATCGAACACACAAATAGTTATTTTGTCTTTGATCTAACGTACAAATAGTTATTTTGTCTTTGATGTAACGTACAAATAGTTATTTTGTCTTTGTTCTAACACACAAATAGTTACTTTGTCTTTGATCTAACACCCAAATAGTTATTTTGTCTTTGTCCTAACACATAAATATTTATTTTGTCTTTGATCTAACACACAAATAGTTATTTTTTCTTTGATCTAACGTACAAATAGTTATTTTGTCTTTGTTCTAACACACAAAAAGTTATTTTGTCTTTGATCTAACGTACAAATAGTTATTTTGTCTTTGATCTAACACACAAATAGTTATTTTGTCTTTGATCTGACGTACAAATAGTTATTTTGTCTTTGATGTAACGTACAAATAGTTATTTTGTCTTTGTTCTAACACATAAATATTTATTTTCCTTTGATCTAACACACAAATAGTTATTTTGTCTTTGATCTAACGTACAAATATTTATTTTGTCTTTGTTCTAACACACAAAAAGTTATTTTGTCTTTGACCTAACACCCAAATAGTTATTTTGTCTTTGTCCTAACACATAAATAGTTATTTTGTCTTTGATCTAACACACAAATAGTTCCAAATAGTTATTTTGTCTTTGATCTAACACACAAATAGTTATTTTGTCTTTGATCTAACACACAAATAGTTATTTTGTCTTTGATCTCGTGTTAGTTATTTTGTCTTTGATCTAACACACAAATTGTTATTTGGCTTTGATCTAACGTACAAATAGTTATTTTGTCTTTGTTCTAACTCACAAATAGTTATTTTGTCTTTGATATAACGTACAAATAGTTATTTTGTCTTTGATCTAACACACAAATAGTTATTTTGTCTTTGATCTGACGTACAAATAGTTATTTTGTCTTTGTTTTAACACACAAATAGTTATTTTGTCTTTGATCTAACACACAAACAGTTATTTTTCTTTGATCTAACACACAAATAGATATTTTGTCTTTGTCCTAACACATAAATAGTTATTAGCCTACTTTCGATTTTTGCAAAAAATGAAAGTAGACTAATGAGATCAACACAGGTCGAAAAAAAAGTGTGTCTGTCTGTGTGTGTGTATGTGTGTGTGTGTGTGAGTCTGTGTGTGTGTGTGTGTGTGTGTGTGTGAGTGTGTACTCTGAATGTGTGTCCCCCCCCTATCAATTCGAACACGGTGAACGCGAATTGACCAAAATTTGGTTCAAAGGTAGCACTAGCAAAGGACACTTCAGTGTCATGTTTTATATCGCCACCATATTGACGGAAACGTAATGGCGGCCACACAAATGTTCAAAGCTTAAATCAAATTACGACTAACCTAATCATCCGATCTCTACCAAATTTTTCTTCATCATACCTTTATGGGGGAGCATCCTACGACCAAACTAATAGGACATCAGCCTAATAGCTTGCGGATGGCGGCCATCTTTGTGTTAAAATCGATCCCCCCTATTAATTCGAACACGGTGAAGCCGAATGAAACGAAATTTGGTACAGAGGTAGTACTAGCAAAGGGCATCTCAGTGTCATGTCTAATATTGCCGCCATCTTGACGGAAACGTAATGGCGGCCACACAAATGTTCAAAGCTTAAATCAAATTAAGACTAACCTAATCATCCGATCTCTACCAAATTTTGCTTCATCATACCTTTATGAGGGAGGCATCCTATGACTAATCTAATAGGTCATCAGCCTAATAGCTTGCGGATGGCAGCCATCTTTGTGTTAAAATCGATCCCCCCTATTAATTCGAAGATGGTGAAGCCGAATGGAACGAAATTTGGTACAGAGGTAGTACTAGCAAAGGGCACCTCAGTGTCATGTTTTATATCGCCGCCGTCTTAACAGAAACGTAATGGTGGCCACACAAGTGTTCAAAGTTTAAATCAAATTACGACTAACTTAATCATCCGATCTCTACCAAATTTTGCAAAAACATACCTTTAAGGAGGGGGTATCCTTTGACCAAACTAATAAGTCATTAGCCAAATAGTTTGCGGATGGCGGCCATCTATGTGTCAAAATAGATTCCCCCTATTAATTCGAACACGGTGAAACGGAATGGAACGAAATTTGGTACAGAGGTAGCACTAGCAAAGGGAACCTCAGTGTCATGTTTTATATCGCCGCCATCTTGACGGAATCGTAATGGCGGCCACACAAATGTTCAAAGCTTAAATCAAATTACGATTAACCTAATCATCCGATCTCTACCAAATTTTGCAAAAACATACCGTTATGAAGGGGGTATCCTTTGACCAATCTAATAGGTCATTAGCCAAATAGTTTGCGGATGGCGGCCATCTATGTGTCAAAATCGATTCCCCCTATTAATTCGAACACGGTGAAACGGAATGGAACGAAATTTGGTACAGAGGTAGCACTAGCAAAGGGAACCTCAGTGTCATGTTTTATATCGCCGCCATCTTGACGGAATCGAAATGGCGGCCACACAAATGTTCAAAGCTTAAATCAAATTACGATTAACCTAATCATCCGATCTCTAGCACATTTTGCAAAAACATACCGTTATGGAGGGGGTATCCTTTGACCAATCTAATAGGTCATTAGCCAAATAGTTTGCGGATGGCGGCCATCTATGTGTCAAAATCGATTCCCCGTATTAATTCGAACACGGTGAAACCGAATGGAACGAAATTTGGTACAAAGGTAGCACTAGCAAAGGGAACCTCAGTGTCATGTTTTATATCGCCGCCATCTTGACGGAATCAAAATGGCGGCCACACAAATGTTCAAAGCTTAAATCAAATTACGATTAACCTAATCATCCGATCTCTAGCAAATTTTGCAACAACATACCTTTATGGAGGGAGCATCCTATGGCCAAACTAATAGGTCATTAGCCTAATTTTTTGCGGATGGTGGCAATCTTTGTGTGAAAATCGATTCCCCCTATCAATTCGAACACGGTGAAACCGAATGGAACGAAATTTGTTACAGAGGTAGCACTAGCAAAGGGTACCTCAGTGTCATGTTTTATATCACCGCCATCTTGACGGAAACGTAATCGCGGCCACCCGAATGTTAAAAGTTAAAATGTAATTACGACCAACCTAATAATCTAGTCTCTACCAAATTTTGCAACAACATATCATTATTTGGGAAGCACATTCTGAGCAAACTGCAAGATTATCACCGCAATAGTTTGCAGATGGTGGCCAAGTATGTATGCAAATCGATTCCCCCTATCAATTCAAACACGGTGAAACCGAATGGAACGGAATTTGGTACAGAGGTAGCACTAGCAAAGGGCACCTCAGTGTCATGTTTTATATCGCCGCCATCTTGACGGAAACGGAATGACGGCCACACAAATGTTAAAAGCTCAAATCAAATTACGACCATCCTAATAATTTGATCTCTATCAGATTTTGCAACAACATGCCTTTTGTGGAAAGCATCTTATGACTGACTACAAAGTCATCAGCCCAATAGTTTGCAAATAGCGGCCATGTATCTGTGCAAATCCATTCCCCTTATCAATTCAAACACGGTGAAACCGAATTGAATGAAATGTTTTACAGAGGTAGAACTAGCAAAGGGCACCTCATATTCATGTTTAATATCCGTATAGCACGTTGTATTTCAACAAGCTACTACAACCAACATTCAATTATACTCCTTGAAAAGGACAAAGGGTTATAACAATACCCATGCATCTAGGAGAAAGTAGGCTATATGTTCTTTACTGAACATCTTGTTTTAGGTAGATTTCATTAGAAAGCTAACTATTGCAATGGGTCTCATGTTTCGACTTCCGGAAAATTTCGACATATCTTCGCGTTTCACATCCCCCAGACCCCAAAACCACCGTCAGTTCAAAAGTTTATATATAATTTATGTATATATATATATATATATATATGTACTAGCAGAAGTACCCGTTCTTCGAACGGTGTTCGAAGTTAACACCAGACATTATCAATTGAGCTACTGTGCAATGGTTAGCGGTTTGTCATTTCATCAAGTTTATCAGAACGAAGTTAGTTTACTGGGAATATCACACACACTGTTAATTTAAGGCCCTTAAAATGTAGTTTTCGGTGACCCTTTATACACACATCAAAAAAAGTTTTGCATCACCTCGGTTCCCAGATCTCCGGCATATAGACGTTGACTGTGTATATTGTATCCAAGATACAGTCCCTTTGACTGTTCACAGATGTCACTAAAACTGCTCAAAGGTGTAAACAACCATGCATGAGCAGGGCCTATTAGACGGAGGGGGTACGACAGCCGATCAGTTCCAGTCATTCCACCAGGACGAAGGTACGCTGCTCATGTTGTCTGTAGTTCTACCATGCCTAGAAGGTCAATACCGCAGTTCGATCGCGTCCGCATTGTTACTTTGTGTCAAGAAGGGCTCTCAACAAGGGAAGTTTCCAGGCGTCTCAGAATGAACCAAAGCGATGTTGTTCGGACATGGAGGAGGTACAGAGATACAGGAACTGTCGATGACAGGCCTCGCTCAGGCCGCCCAAGGGCTACTACTGTAGTGGATGACCGCTACTTACGGATTGCCGCTCGGAGGAACCCTGACAGCAATGCCACCATGTTGAATAATGCGTTTCGTTCAGCCACAGGACGTCGTGTTTCAACTCAAACTGTGCGCAATAGGCTGCATGATGCGCAACTTCACTCCCGACGTCCATGGCGAGGTCCAGCTTTGCAACCCCGACACCATGCAGCGCGGTACAGATGGGCCCAACAACATGCTGAATGGACCCCACGGAATTGGCATCACGTTCTCTTCACCGATGAGTGTCGCATATGCCTTCAACCAGACAATCGTCGGAGACGTGTTTGGAGGCACCCTGGTCAGGCTGAACGTCTTAAACACACTGTCCAGCGAGTGCAGCAAGGTGGTGGTTCCCTGATGTTTTGGGGTGGCATTATGTGGGGCCGACGTACGCCACTGGTGGTCATGGAAGGCTCCGAAACGGCTTTACGATATCTGAATGACATCCTCCGACCCATAGTGCAACCATATCGGCAGAATATTGGAGAGGCATTTGTCTTCATGGACGACAATTCTCGACCTCATCGTGCACATCTTGTGAATGCGTTCCTTCAAGATAACGACATCGCTCGACTACAGTGGCCAGCATGTTCGCCAGACATGAACCCTATCGAACATGCCTGGGATATGTTGAAAAGGGCTGTTTATGGACGTCTTGACCCACCAACCACTCTGAGAGATTTACGCCGAATTGTCGTTGAGGAGTGGGACAATTTGGACCAACAGTGTCTTGATGAACTTGTGGATAGTATGCCACGACGAATACAGGCATGCATCAATGCAAGAGGACGTGCTACTGGGTATTAGAGGTAGTGGTGTGTACTGCAATCTGGACCACAAATGCTGAAAGTCTAGCTGTATGATGGTACAACATGCAATGTGTGGGTCTCATGAGCAATAAAACGAGCTGAAATGTTGTTTGTGTTGATCTCTATTCCCTTTGTATTTAAAGGTTCCGGAACTCTTGGAACCGAGGTGATGCAAAACTTTTTTTGATGTGTATAGATTCCCGAATTTTCTGTCTCACATGGAGAAGCGCAACATATGCTTTGGTCGTCCTTGTGGGATAATTTTTATATTTCGCATATTTTAGCATATATTGAGAAGTTTTTCACTATATCCACCCTTCTACTGTATGAAAAGTACGGTGAAGAGTTTTATAAATGATTGGTGTATTGACTCTCATGGTTACCATACCTAATTTTAAGAAGCACCAAGCATCCGAACACGAGGTATAGGCGTACATAAAGATACACAGAAAGATAGAGAGACAATTCTATTGTCCACAACATATTACCCAGATATCCAAATATGGGTATATCTACCACACAGTATCAAATAAAATCATCCTTATGATGAACCCGTATGTCGACAAAAAAAAAGAAATAGTTAAAATGTGCTCTCAGACTAAATTCACCTAACGTGTACTTCCTGACGTGAAATACAATTGAAAGTCTTGTAGACGAAACGCAATACACGTCACATAAAAACTGACCCTCTACATTGTGCTAGGTGTCCATACACAGGAAGACCCCCTTCATAAATTATAAAGGCTTGTGGTGCATGAAAATTAAGGTTCTCTAGACTAAAATTGCCCAAATTCCTAAAAGCCGCAAAAAATGCTAGTTCAATTCAGGAATTTTTGAAAATAATGTTGCTGTTTGGAGATAGAATAGACCTTCTGTACTATATGTCGAACGTGAAAATTGCATGAAAAAATTCTAGGTTACCCCTTCACCCACTTAATTGCATTGATGAATTATACGGTCTACGTTAGTTCCGTGATAACCTTATAGCCATTTGCAAACTCTCACAGAAATGTAATAAATGTAGTGTCATTGCTTCTTACAGAAATAGATGGAAAGTTGTATGCCACCCCTTGAGATAATGTTCTCATGGTTACCGATTTGCATTCCTTCATTAGTTTGTTAAATTAAATTAAATTAGTTTTCTGGGAATATTTCAGAAACTGTTGGATTTAGAGCCTTATAATGTAGTTTTCGAGGACCCTTTAGGGCCCCCGAGTTTTGTTGCCGGCGCCGAGGGGCTTTGTCTCGTCGTTGTACGCCATAATATAATACTAATAACAATATAATATAGGGAAAAATTATAACACCTATTTTTTTATTATTTTTTATTCAGCCAATGGCCATGTACTTTTCTTTTCAGTACGGGTCAGGGAAGGGATATTATCAGAGAAAGAAGCATTCACATCGCGCTTGAGCAAAATGGAAATGGCCTACCATTTAACTAAGGACATCTATAAGAAAAGGTCAATATCCTTCAACGCAAACCTAAAACATTACTGCAGTGTCACCCGTCCGGAGGTCTTGCATGCTTCTGAATGCCTCACGATGAACAAAAAAGGCTTGGTCGAGAAACTGGAGGCCAAAGAAAGAAAAATTTTGAGAAAGATATTGGGTTCCATCAAAGACAATGGGGAATACAGAAGACGACATAACCATGACCTATATACTCATGTGGTGAAGATAAGCAACGTCATCCGGAAGAGAAGGTTACCATTTGCTGGGCATGTGAAACGAATGAGCCCAGCGAGACTGACCAACCGCAACATAACTTACTTTCAGGAGAGGAAAACAAAATGGGCCTGGTTCATTGAACTGGATAAAGATCTGAAAGAAGTGGGGATTACACCAACAGACATTCAGGAGTGCGTCCCACTCCAAGGGAAACTTCAAGCTTGTAGAGGTTTCCAAGAAAAACCGAAGCTGAAAACTGGAAAGATTTGGACCCAGGAACGGAAGGAAGTCCACCGAGAACGAATGCGGGCGTACAGGGCAAACATCAAAGCCAGTAGGAGACGGTTGGAATGACGCGGTCCATAGATAGGGTTACAAACGAAGAGGTATTAAGGCGAGTGGGAGAGGAGAGATGTTTCTGGCGACTGCTAATGAAGAGAAGAGATAGGTTGGTAGGACACATACTAAGACACCCAGGAATAGCAAGCTTAGTTATGGAAGAAAGGGTCGAGGACAAGAACTGTAGGGGTAGACCAAGGTTAGAATATGTTAAACAGATAGCCTCTGATGTAGGATGTGGTAGCTATGTAGAGATGAAACGATTGGCTCAGGACAGGGAGGCATGGAGAGCTGCATCAAACCAGTCAAAAGACTGAAGACTCAAACAACAACATAGATGGCCTATACGAAATGAATGAATGAATGAATAATATGGGGATAGGAATATAATAAACCTGCCGTACCACACCCGCAGGTGTAAATCGCGTGAAAAAATTCTAGAGTACCCCTTGATCCCCTTAAGCGCATTATACGTATTGATGAATTTTACGGCTTAATTTGGTTCCGTGATAACCTTCTAGCCGTTTGCAAACTTTCACACTAATGTAATTAATGGAATTGCATTGCGTCTTACAGCAATAGATGGACCTCTGAGAACCCGTTGGCATGGTTACTGGCTTGCATTCGTTTATTAGTTTATTAAATTAAATTAGATTTCTGGGAATATCTCAAAAAGGGTTGGTCTTCGGTCCTGAAATGTGGTTTTCGGGGACCCGAGTATTGTCTCTCACATATAGGGGCTGAAATGAGTTTTGTTCGTCCTTCTACGCCTATTTCAGCATGTATTTTAAGGGGGTAGGCCTCCTTTTATGAGAGGTACGGAGAAGAGTTACATCAATGATAAGTGTCGTGCCTCTGATGGATATCTGTACCAAGTTTTACGTTGATACACCCAGCCGTTCTCGATTTATAAGGGAACAAATTTGTCCACAGACAAAGAAAAAAACGAACAGACAGACAGACAAAAATATTATTTTCGCGCGCATCCATCATAAAACAGTCTGAAACGTGTAAACAACTCAAATTTCCGTAGAAAATCAGAGAAAAACACACAAATTTTCATTTTTATATAGAGAGAGATATACTGCATCGCTCGGTGTTGACCGTGCACAGATTTTAGTTTTACTTGCTAACCGTTGGAGATATACGAAAAGTGATAAGGACCTTTCGGATACAAAATTAAATGTTAAAGCTCATGTATACCATCAAAAGTTTGCTATTTCTTAGCGTTCACTTTTTATTTGAAAAGGAAATATGAAATTTTGAAACCAAAGGGTGTAGTGACGTGACAAATGTCGGTTTTACTCGCTAACTGTTGGAGATACACGAAAAGTGATAAGGACCTTTCGGATAGGAAATTAAATTTCAAAGCTCCTTTGTGGCATCAAAAGTTTGCTATTAATTACCGTTCTCTTTTTATTTGATATGGAAATATGAAATTTTGAAACCAAAAGGTCTAATGACGTCACTAAAATGGTCGCCATTTTTTAATAGTGCAAAATTTCGAAATCAAAAGTATCCTATGTGTAAACCTGGTAAATCAGCTACATCCATGCAAACTTTCATTTAAATCGGACCAGTGGTTCTTGAGTTATTGAGTAACAGACAGACAGACAGACACACACCATCTCATTTTTAGGTAGATTTCATTAGAAAGCTAACTATTGCAATGGGTCCCATGTTTCGACTTCCGGATAATTTCGACATATCTTCGCGTTTCACATCCCCCAGACCCCAAAACCACCGTCAGTTCAAAAGTTTATATATAATTTATGTATATATGTATGTATCTATCTATCTATCTATATATATATATATATCAGTTTCTTGTGGACACGTTAAATGCCGTAATTTTGCACCGATCACTTTGAATTTTTTACAAAAAATGTATTCCTATAAAATCTCGGTCGAG
This sequence comes from Meconema thalassinum, assembly GCA_946902985.2. Classification (NCBI taxonomy): domain Eukaryota; kingdom Metazoa; phylum Arthropoda; class Insecta; order Orthoptera; family Tettigoniidae; genus Meconema; species Meconema thalassinum. Next base: position 2,091,407,288 of record OX336388.2, on the reverse strand, counting down.
TTCGTTAATGGGCAAAATCGGTCGAAGGGGGTGAAAATGGCGGTCTTTTTTCGAATAAGTGAAATTTCGTTATAACTCTCTTAATACGTGAAATATCGAATCCATTCAAAGTTCATAATATGTGTCGGATAGGTGCCAAAAATTTATGTCAAATACGTTTTTTGATAGCACCAACCATTGACCAAAGGGGTGGAAAAAAGTGGGTTTTTCGGGAAACATTAATCATATCTCTCTTAATAGGCACAATATCAAAACCGTACAAAATGGACAATATTCCCCTAATAATTACCTAAAATTTTGTCTGAAATAATTTTTGATATGACCCACCATTATGCCAAGGGATGAGAAAAATGATTTCGGAATTATAAGAAAATGCCAAGAGCTATCAGTGGTTGCCATGGCAACACTAATAAATTGATGAGGGATGAGCCATCAGACGTTGCCAAGATAACGCACTTGCACGAGATCATATTCAGAATTCCATCTGACTAAGTGTGAAGCGGCTTCGGCGACGTAACTGTAGCAAGCATGCTGAATGTCTATGCCCAAGGTCGCGAGTTCAAAGCCGGCCGAAGTCGTCGGATTTTCTAAGAGCGCTAAAAATCCCTCAGTATGCTTTCCTTTGGAGGGGAAGTTCCAACGTTCGTTGTGAGTTCCTGGCTGCGGTGGCATCTAGTAGCCACGTTCACAGGTAGGTGTCGTTGACGGTAGTACCTGGTAGCAACATTAGGAACTACTGCTTGAAATGGACCGTCCGCAGTCCTTACCTGAATTACAGACTAATACAGCCATCCCTAAGTACACGGGGTTACATGACCGCGTTGTCGCAGCCCCTAAACTGAGGAACCAACCAATATCTCTGCGGGAGATATAATTTTGCGTGAAGAAGTAACAGACCGTTACATAGTTACACATCAGTGTCGAAACCTTGCATAAGGACAGTGTGACCACAAGTATAAAAATGGACCTCAAATGACGAGAAGGTTACCGTTCCCATAAGACAATAAAATGTTTAAAATAAGCATAAAATGACGAAAAACAAAGTTAATTAAGCTCCAATTATAAAATACCTTCTCGCAATAAATGAGGTCTGATCCTTCTACGAAAACCTGCATATTCTGCCTATTTTCGCCTATCCCCAAGTTTGTCCGGTGAAATCGACCTCCACCTTCCGGCGTGCCGAGAGGACTTTTTTCTTTGTTCTAACACGCAAATAGTTATTTTGTCTTTGATCTAACACACAAATAGTTATTTTGTCTTTGATCTAACACCCAAATAGTTATTTTGTCTTTGTTCTAACACACAAATAGTTATTTTGTCTTTGTTCTAACACACAAATAGTTATTTTGTCTTTGATCTAACACACAGATAGTTATTTTGTCTTTGTTCTAACACACAAATAGTTATTTTGTCTTTGATCTAACACCCAAATAGTTATTTTGTCTTTGTCTTAACACATAAATATTTATTTTGTCCTTGTTCCAACACACAAATAGTTATTTTGTCTTTGATCTAACACACAAATAGTTATTTTGTCTTTGTTCTTACACACAAATAGTTATTTTGTCTTTGTTCTAACACACAAATAGTTATTTTGTTTTTGTTCAACACACAAATGGTTATTTTGTCTTTGTTATAATTTTTAAATAATTAAACCCCATATTTCATTTTTTTCGTCTTAATGAAAATACAATACGAATGAATTTCGTTAACTTGTTGCGTCATGTGATGTGGAACGGCACTTTTCCCGGTATCGTGCATTGTTCCGAGACAACCGACATCGTTTTTTTATGGAGAACTTGGAATAACTTGTGTTGACCGACTGAAAAGCTTTCTTTAATAGAATTAGGCAACACAGAAGAATGGCTTCTCTCACTACAGTTTGGTGAAAGGTGTCATACTTCATTACAATTGTGAGCCTCTCTAATCCACCACTGCCTCAACATGATTGGTGCGTGATATTTTTAGACTTAAGTGTTTACAAATATTCAATTTGTTGTTGTTTGAGTCGTCAGTCTTTTGACTGGTTTGATGCAGCTTTCCATGCCTCCCTGTCCTGAGCCAATCGTTTCATCTCTACATAGCTACCACACCCTACATCCGAGGCTATCTGTTTAACATATTCTAACCTTGGTCTACCCCTACAGTTCTTGTCCTCGACGCTTCCTTCCATAACTAAGCTTGCTATTCCTGGGTGTCTTAGTATGTGTCCTACCAACCTATCTCTTCTCTTCATTAGCAGTTGCCAGAAACATCTCTCCTCTCCCACTCGCCTTAATACCTCTTCGTTTGTAACCCTATCTACCCATCTGATCTTCATCATTCTCCTGTAACACCACATTTCAAATGCTTCAATTCTCCTCTTTTCTGCTGCACCAATAGTCCAAGTTTCACTTCCATAGAGCGCTACGCACCAGACAATGGCTTTCAAAAATGACTTCCTAATACCTAAATCTATATTCGATGTCAACAGATTCCTTTTTTGTAGAAAGGCTTTCCTTGCCTGAGCCAACCTACTTTTTATATCCTCTTTGCTTCGTCCATCACTGGTTATTCTGCTTCCTAAGTAACAGAAGTCTCCTACTTCCTTCAGCTTTTCACCTGCCAATTTGATCTCCATACAGGTTTCTGATTTATTTCGGCTGCATTCCAGTATTTTTGTTTTACATTTATTAATTTTCATCATGAATTCCTTTCGTAAGACGGAATCCATACCATTCAAAAACTCATTCAAATCCTCAGGCTTGTCGGCCAAGATGACGATGTCATCAGCAAATCTCAGAGTTGAAATTATTTCTCCTTGAATCTTCACTCCCACTTAAAAATTTTCTCTAATTTCCTTCATTGCTTGTTCAATGTAAAGATTGAAAAGTATGGGTGATAAGTTGCAGCCTTGCCTTACACCTTTCTGAATACCAGCTTCTCTCTCATGTCCTTCAGCTCGAATGACTGCTGTCTGGTTTCTGTATAGATTGTATATCACCCTCCTATCCCTGTACTTTATTCCAATAGATTTCAAAATGTCAAACAATTTAGTCCAATCAACGTTATCAAAAGCCTTTTCTAAGTCTACAAATGCCATGAACGTTCTCTTATCTTTCCTTATTCTACCTTCCAAAATCAGCCTAAGACTTAGTACAGCTTCCCTTGTTCCTACATTTCTCCTGAAACCAAACTGGTCTTCACCCAACTCCGTTTCTATCTGGCTTTCAATCCTCTTGTAAATTATTCTAGACAGGATTTTTGAAGCATGAGTAATCAAGCTGATTGTACGGTAATCTTCGCATCTGTCAGCTCCCACTTTCTTTGGTATAGGGATGATAACATTCTTCTTGAAATCAGGGAGTACCTCACCTGTCTCATAAATCCTACACACCAAGTGAAATAACCTGATCAGACCTTCATCTCCTATGCAGCGTAGCAACTCAATCGGTATATCATCTATGCCTGGTGCTTTGTTCCTGCCTAAGTCCTCTAATGCTCTGTCAAATTCTGATCTCAATATTAAATCTCCTTTTGCATCCTCATCAATTTCCTCCTCCCTTTCCATTACATGATTCTCAATCTCCTTTCCCTTATACAAGCACTCTATGTAAGCTTTCCATCTCTCAACCTTTTCTTCCCTATCTGTTAGAGGCTTTCCATTTGTGTCCTTAATATTACAGCACTTAGTCTTCTTTTCCCCAAAAGTATTCTTAATCCTTCGATAAGCTGTGTCTACTTTTCCTAATTTCAGACACTTTTCTATACCTGCACATTTCTCTTTCAACCATTCTTCTTTCGCTTCCTTGCACTTCTTGTTAACCTCATTTCTCAGACGTCTGTATTCTGCTTTCCCGTTTTCATCTCTTAGATTCTTGTGTTTCCGCCTTTCATCCATCAATTCTAGTATATCCTGAGTGATCCACGGTTTTCTACCTATTCTTTCTTTCCTACCAATGTTTTCTTCTGCGGATTTTGTTATTTCATTCTTCAAAAGTGCCCATTCGCCTGCAATTGAAGTTTGTTTAGGGGTTTTGATTAGTCCTTCCTTTATACTCTTCTTGAATCTTTCGTTTACATCCTTCTCTTTCAGTCTGTCTATTGCCCACCTTTTTGGCTTTTGACTTTTCTTCAGTTTCTTCAACTTTAATCTGCATTTCATTACAACCAGATTGTGGTCAGAGTTTATGTCAGCACCAGGATATGTTTTACAATCCAAAATCTGGTTTCGAAACCACTGCTTGACCATAATGAAGTCGATTTGGTAACGCCCTATATCTCCTGGTCTCATCCATGTGTATATTCTTCTATTGTGGTTATCGAACAAGGTGTTAGCTATGACCAACTCATGTTCGGTGCAGAATTCCATCAGCCTGCTTCCTCGATCATTCCTTTCACATAATCCGAAATCTCCTACTATCTTCCCTTCTCTCCCTTTTCCTACCACAGCATTCCAATCTCCCATTACTATAACATTTTCATCACCTTTGATATACGTCAGAATTTCATCTATTTCTTCGTAGACCTTTTCAACATCCTCATCATCAGCTTGACTGGTAGGCATATAGACTTGTACCACTGTGGTGCACGTAGGTTTAGTATTGATTTTTGCTACAATAATCCGTTCACTGTATTGCTCATAATATTCCACCCGTTGTCCAAGTTTCCTACTCAATATGAGACCAACCCCTGCTTGACCATTGTTTGATTTAGTGCGGCCGATAACCTAGATGTTAGGCCCCTTAAAAAAACAACAACAATTTAGTGCTAATGACCCTATAGTCTCCTGACCAAAAGTCCTGCTCTTCCTGCCAGCGCATTTCACTAATCCCAACCAAATCCAACCTCAACCTATCCATTTCCCTTTCTAAGTTTTCTAACTTTCCACTTCCTAGCAGACTTCTAACATTCCACGCTCCGATCCGTAGAATGTCAGATTTCCTCTTTGTCACTTCTGTGATGTTAACCCCCTCTCGAGTAGTCCCCACCCGGAGATCCGAACGGGGGACTAGTTTACCTCCGGATTGAAATTTTACAAGGGAGGAGGCCATCATCACATGTAATTATGCATAGAGAGGTGCATATCCTCGGGAATAGCATTACGGCTGTAGTTTCCCGTTGCTTTCAGCCGTGCAGCAGAACGCAGTGTAGCCATTAGTTGGCTTATATTATCAATATCTTAACCGTCTATAAGACAAGTAAAGGATTGATTTATTCTGAAAGGCTGCTACTCCCTTTCAGAATAAATAAAGAGCAATTCTACTACAAAATACTAACCTTCTACTAACAATTAAATACCAAAATTCTACTAACGAAAAATACTTAAGTTTCACCAACAAACAAATACTACCACTAAAACAGTCTGTCACCAGGCCCACTCACATGCACCCTCACCAGACACACTCACACACCACAGTCTAATAGAACAATGACATATATCTAATAAACAAATTAACTTCGTACTTACAACTAAAACTAACTACATACTTACTGTACTGTAATTTGAATTGACAATATATAATTCTATATAAATAGGACATGTTTCGGCCTTCAATGAGGCCATCTTCAGCTAAACAAGAAATCAATTAAGAATTAAGTTAAACTATTATAAAAGTACGTAAATCTAATAACAAAAGAAATATTAGACTAAAGTTAAAATTGAATAAAATGAATCACTATTAAAATGGATATCCTTACAAATCAAATTAAATAAAATGAAAATAAAATACTTGTCATTTTTCTTCAAAATGTAGTTAAAAACGAGGAAATATTATTGGCGAATGTAAACAAATATTAAACTATATAATAATTCTTACCAAAGTAATACACTAAAAATAAAGTTCTGTAGCCAATAATTAATATAGATCAGTGAAATTGAATAAGCATATGGTTAAATCCTTTAGTTCGTCGTCGAATTGAAAACGTTTTCCCTTGAGATGTTTTTTAACGGACCACACAGATGAAAGTCGCAGGGTGACAAGTCCGGGATACAGGATGGGTGCTCAAGTTGCCATTACACCTCGTGTGACGTTAGAGACGTGTGGGCAAGCGTTATCATGGAGCAGAATAACTCCCAGTAGTGGAGTAAGGCGGTTTCTGCCCCACTTTAAAACCCCGTTATTACCACTACTAAGCCTCAGCCATGTTAAATATCTCTTGAACGCATGGTCCGATTTTGACAAATGAGGTATTGTTGGACTCGGGCTGACGTCCTCTTTGCTATGGACCACTCGTTATATTTTTCAAAATTTTTTTGAAAATTTTTGTTTTCGAAAATAGGCGATAGTTTGAAAACCAAACAGGATAGAACGTTGTGCCATGGCTCAAACGAACAGTCTTTATGACCTTTATTTTTTGTAATAAAAAATTTTTATTTTTTATATTTTTTTGAAAACACTCGAATTTTGAAAATCCTATATTTTGGAAACTAGGAACTCTACAAAAAAAATTGTTTAACGTAAATCAATGGTCCCTACCCCCTTTACCCCCAAAATAAATTTCAAGTCTCTAGAATGAAAACCTGCAGTAGTGGGGTAGTGGGGGAGCTGCTTATAAAAGCAAGTGGTGAGCCCCTGCGACCTTGGAATGGAAAGAGCCATGCTAGGAGGGCGTGCTTGGATTCGTTTTTTTCGTCTCGTCGTGCTCTTTACGGGAATGTCGGTGTCGAAAAGGTGAAAATCTGGAAACACAGTCTTTTTGGGGTAAAAACGTGATTTTAGACTTTTTGCTATATCTCACGAACCAATAACGCTAGAGGCGTGTTCGACAGGTCCAAGGACTCGGGGTAACGTCCTCTCTCTTATGGACCACTCGTTATAATTTTTAATAAAATTGGAAACTCGGTTTTGGGGTAAACACATGTTTTTTTGTGATTTTGCCGATATCTCGCGAACCAATCATGCTATAGGCATGTTCGACAGGTCCAAGGACTCGGGCTGACGTCCTCTCTGCTATGGACCACTCGTTATAATTTTTAATAAAATTGGAAACGCGATTTTGGGGTAAACACGTGTTTTTGTGATTTTGCCGATATCTCACGAAGCAATAACGCTAGAGGCATGTACGATGGGTCCAAGGATTCGGGAAGACGTCCTCTTTGCTATGGACCACTCGTTGTAATTTTAAAAAAATTGGGAAACGCGATTTTGGGGTAAACACGTGTTTTTTTTATAATTTTTGCCGATATGTCACGAACCAATAACGCTAGAGACGTGTACGAGGTGTCCTAGGACTCGGGCTAACGCCCCCTTTCAAATGTGGTAGATATTTTTTTCCAAAAAAATAATTCACAAAGGGCCTAACGCCGTACATATTGAAAAAAAAATCATTACCGTTACCTGTTTATAATGTTTATAAAGCGTGGTGGTTGAGAGAGACGATACGGCTGGGTGTGTGTGTGTTTCAACGAACCTGTCGCTGACCACGGTGGCTGTGTTCAATAGATCAATCGCTATTTCGACGGGTCGGTGTATGACAGAGCGAGGGTACGTTTTTTCACACTTTTTACCTTTAACGTGTAAACGGTGATGAGAACTTGGTTCTATGTTGGTCGAAGTGAGTACAGAAAACACACTTGCCGAGGAGCAGGAGGTGAATGTCATTTGAGCTTATGGGAAGGCGTTGATCTGACTTGACAACAGGTGACGCTTGAAGGTGAAATAATCTGACCATTGTGCTGGCAGGGAAGTGCGAAAGGCGTGCACACATGTGTGAAACCACAGGCACGCTAAACCAGTGACATCCTGTCTCGCTTCGTACGTGACAAAATGCAAGTCCATGTGAAATTTGATCTACCGCAGGTGTTCACCTGGGACGTTATCTGTCCACGTGCGCGATAACTGTTAACAAGTTACATCCTGTTTTGCTTCGTACGTGACAAAATGCAAGTTCATGTGAAATTTGATCCGGCACAGGTGTTCGCCTGAGACGTTAGCTGCCCACGTGCACGATAAGAGAATGTTCAAAGCGTGGGAAAAAAAAAAGATTATACATGCAATGTGATATATAAAGACACGTCGCTGACATTTCCACTCGCACTTATGTGACTACTTTTGAACACGCTACAGCGTTGTGTGAAACACTTGGCCTTGTTTAACAGTTTTGGTGTTGGTGGAAAATACTTATTCTTGTTGTGAGGTAGGTATATATTTATTCATTTATACATTTATTGATTTATATATAAATACATGCAATTATTTATTGATTAGGTAATTAATGATTTTATTTATTTATTTGTTTGCAGATAACCGGCATACCTTACATGTCAGAGGGAGAAGAAACTATTGCACTTTTGAGCCCACTAGAAGGGAAGAGTAACAAGTCACTGCAAGTAAAGGTGAGATGATTTTTTTTAAACTAACTTGTTTCATTTTTTTTGTTTTATGTTTTATTTTATGAAATGTATGTATTAACCTGAATTTAGGTATTTATAGCGGTTTATTTTATTTATTTTTAGAAACTTGGAAAGAATAGCCTTACCACCGTAGCAGTCGCTGAAAAAAACCAGAAACGCACTAAAGCGAAACCACTGCCAAAGAGTGAACTGTTTAAAACTCAGGTAAGTCCAACTTAAAAATGCTATTCCATTTTACCACTACTGAAAACTCGTAGACAAAAAAAAATTCATTACCTGTACATGACTGGGACAATGATTGCTTTCTTGATTAATGGCTATGTTGTTGTTGTTGACTGGGAAAAGTACAAGGCCATGTTGGATTTTCTAAAAATAAAATAATAAATTTAATTTATGGGTGGTTCCCTATGGACTCAACGAATATCCACAGGTTTGAACATGATAATGTGAACAAAATGACATGACATTCATTTTTGTTTATATATTGGTTAAAGGGAGGGTGGGGGAATGTAAATGACTGTAGCTTTATAAAAAAGAAAATAAGTACATGGGTTACTGTTTGTGCCAACATACAGTTTATTTTTAATGGTGTTTTGATATATTAATGCCAATTAACGTTAACGTTTTATTTACAAGTATTGATTGATTGATTGATTGATTGATTGAGTGATGGGTTATTTTGTTTGCTTTTAGGTGTCGTCATGTGCCATTAACGTAATGAACAGACAGTGAACAAGCATGCATTATGCTTTAAAGTACTCTGTGCAATGTTAATAACTTACAATAAGAAAACGTTTTATTATAACACATGGCGTTAGTACCAAATACAACAAGTGAGCAAGTTGGTTTACCACGTGGGTTAAATTTAAAATCAGAACATGATCGATGGTTAACATTTGAATCCTGGCCTGTAGGCTTTTTGTCGACGCATGAACTTGCAAAAGCCGGTTTTTTTTACTTGAACCGAGGAGATGTGGTGCGCTGTGTGTTTTGTCGTATTGAACTTTCACACTGGGAAGAAGGGGATGATCCCTTTAGAGACCATTTGCGATGGTCTCCTCACTGTCCTTACATGCTTGGAAAGCAAGTGGGTAACCTACCCGTGCATTCATTTTACCGAACCACAAGGCCTATGGCCGCTACTTACGTTGCTGAATCACAAATAAATAATAATAATGATGTATTACCAGCCAACGGTAGTGTCGATATATGTGGTCCATATGCCATAGACAGTGTTGAATTGGCGTGTGCTTTTGAAAAATTGGGAGTTTGCAAGACTAAAGCACTAGCACACCCAGAGTACAGCTCTGTTGAAAAACGTTTCGAATCTTATAAAAATGTTTGGCCATTAATATTAAAACACCTTACCAAACAGCTAAGTGAAGCTGGATTTTTTTATACTGGTGAAGGGGATAAAACAATATGTTTTTATTGTGGATTTGCTTTAAAGGATTGGCAAATGACTGATGACCCTTTTGTGCAACACGCTCGTTGGTTACCAAACTGTAAATACATGGTGTTGCTTAAAGGTCAGGAATTTGTGAACACTATTCGTAAAGAAAAAGTGATTGCAGCACAAGACATAAAAGTGCCTTTAGAGTTAGAGCACGTGGAGCAAATACATAAGGCTGAAAGAAAAGACTTGTCTCACGAACAGATACAAAAGTGTGACCAACAATTATGTAAAATTTGTTATCAAGATGAACTAGGTGTTGTATTTTTACCCTGTGGACACATGATAGCCTGTGTCAAGTGTGCATTAGAACTTAACACTTGTGCTATATGCAGAAAAGTAGTATCTGCAACAGTTAGGGCATTTCTTGCATAACTAGTATAATTTATTCGCCATGGATAGTGCAAAATCCCTAATTGCACAATATTATTAAAGCTGTTTTAGAGTGTAATAGATATGCTTTTGTTTTGTTTATAGACTACTACAATGAATGTTTTGAATGCTGTGGGACAATCATGTGGCTTAGAGACAAAGAAGCTCAGCGAATTGCCAATGCATATTCCATTCCGCATTATCAAGATTCGGAAATTGAAAACAGCATATGGTGATCGTGTACTTTGTGTATGTGAAAACTTTGAGACATTTCTGCCTATACGGTTTAATGATATGTCGGAGAGTGTTTTTGATGAAGTCAATAATGCTGTGCAACCTGTACACTTAATTTATGAAGGTTTTAAAAACAATAGGTGCATGGTTCGTTTTAATTAAATAAATAAATAATGTGAAATAATAATGGAAATTATAAGTAATGACAATATACTGAAAAAGAAAGAAAATATGTGCATAGAATAGTAATGTTTTAGTGTTTAGTGTTGTCTTTAAAAATATTATGATGAAACCAAAAAAAATGTATATAAAGTTTGTAAATAAATGCAAAATGATGTTACAATGCTGTTTTATTTTATACAAAGTTAGTATATTTAACATTGCAGAGTATACATGATTATGACAATAAATGCATACTGAATACAAGCCTTTTCTCACATTACAATAGTCTGTTATAGTTTTAAACACAAGGCTTGTTGTAGATCATTTTATAGCAATGTCCCTTTAATGTTGTTTTCGAAAAGTGGGGAAGCCACAATGGTTGTATTGACATAAAAACCTTATGGTTATTACTATTTAGTCACTTTGATCCCCTTGCAGATCAACAGCAGATGACCTAGTTGTTCCACTCTTTAAAACGACAACAACAACACTACCTCTTGCATAGTTTGTGATGTTGATGGCTCTTGCGACGTGGAAGATGGATTAAAAATAACTTTGAGAACAGGGGTTAAACGTTGATCATTAAACAATGCACTATTTTGAGTAGCAATATGGTTTTCTTGATTTTTTGTCGACGGCAACTGTGTTTCATGCGGTACACTACATTGATGATCACTGACACTTAAAAACCTCACTATTTTTACTTTTTAGGTCACCACGACAATGTTTGGAACGTTGCTTTGAACAACGCCAAATAACAGTTCCATTTTTATTGGTTCGTTTCACAATATATGAATATCCTTTATAGTATGCGTAAGGCTTACCATACCTAGTCACTGATACTTCCATATCAACTGTCGAGCATAGACTAAGCTCTAGTAAAGTCAACTTGGTAATAAGAATACTAGTTTAATGTGAGAGCAAATATGGATCCAAAGAGTTCAGGTAAAAGTGAAAGCAAATAAGCAAATATTAGAAACAAGAGTTGGGGTGAAAGTGGTCGCAAAGTGGTAGACCCATTACACAATAATTTCAGCACGACGAAGCTCTTGTTCAATTTCTTTGATTTCCCAATCGTGACCAGTATGGCCAGATTGACGTGAGGCATGCAACAACTGTAGCCGCTGGACGAGCTTATTGGGATTGTGCCAGTATACAAATTTAACAAATGGATTTTTAGGTGTAAACAAAGCATTACCATTATCATGATCATTATCATCATCGTCATTATCATCATCATGATCACCATTATCATCATGACCATCATCACTGTTACTATATAGTCCTTTTTGATCCTCTTGCAATACCACTTTATTTATAGTCTGAGTTGATTTTGACAGTGTTGAAGGTTTCTTGGACGTTGACAACTGTCCTAACATGACGTTTTGAGGACATGATAAGTCCTTTTGAACAAACACTGTATTATCTTTAGCCGCAATATCGTTTTCTTGAACTTGCTTTTTAGCATTTTGATAATTGTTTGTAAACAGTAAGCGTGGTTCGTTTCGAGCACTACATTGATGAACACTCACACTTAAAACCTTTCCATTTTTACTTTTCAGATTGCCTCGACATTTTGTTGACCTCTCTTTTGAGCATCGCCAGAATATTATTCCATTCACATTCTGGCGATTATAGTTATAGGAGTAGCCTTGATAGAGTGCACGTAGCCTACCTTTGTTGGTTGTAATAAGTTCCATAGTAGTAACTGACCTGTCAGTACGATGTTCACACTACAAAGGTTACAACTGTTTTGCTGATGGAGTGACCTACTATAAGCTTATATATTGGCTTATGTGTTGGCTTTTTGTGTTGGCTTTTCGTGTTGGCTTTTGTGTTGGCTTATGTGTTGGCTTTTTTTGTTGGCTTTTTGTGTTGGCTTTTCATGTTGGCTTTTCGTGTTGGCTTATGTGTTGGCTTTTTGTGTTGGCTTTTCGTGTTGGCTTTTGTGTTGGCTTATGTGTTGGCTTTTTGTGTTGGCTTTTTGTGTTGGCTTTTCATGTTGGCTTTTCGTGTTGGCTTATGTGTTGGCTTTTTGTGTTGGCTTTTTGTGTTGGCTTTTCGTGTTGGCTTTTGTGTTGGCTTATGTGTTGGCTTTTTGTGTTGGCTTTTTGTGTTGGCTTTTCATGTTGGCTTTTCGTGTTGGCTTTTCGTGTTGGCTTTTTGTGTTGGCTTTTCGTGTTGGCATTTCGTGTTGGCTTTTGTGTTGGCTTTTCGTGTTGGCTTTTTGTGTTGGCTTTTCGTGTTGGCATTTCGTGTTGGCTTTTCGTGTTGGCTTTTTTTGTATTGGCCTTTCGTGTTGGCTTTTTGTATTGGCTTTTCGTGTTGGCTTTTTGTGTTGGCTTTAGTATTGGCTTTTGTATTGGCTTATTTGACAAGTTATTTGTGTCAATGTATTTAGTGGATTTTTTCTTGGTGTTGGAAAGTAGTTGAAAGAGAGGGAATATTTAAAGACTTAACCTCAGCTCACTAACCTAACCTAACCTTTCAACTCTCAGATGTTAATTAAATTCTGTGCATTGTCGAGTTGGAGCCCAAGACCTCAGGGGTAAAAAAAACAATTATTTTTGACGACTTATTTTGGTAACTTATTTTAATGGCTAACCTAACTTTACCTAACCTAACCTAACCTAACCTAACCTCAGCTCACTTTGGATATTACTAGTAAGTGTTCATATCCTCTGCTAGGTAGCATGCTAGTAGTACAGGTAGTGCTCATATTTACCGCTAGATAGCGGAAACATACTTTGCATGTTGCATGTGACACTTGTGAAGTTTAACCACATGCAAGACGTGCTTGTATAAGTTCTCTATTTAAACTCAATATACAATTAACCACTAAATGTTCAGAACTAACATGTATAGCCATGTTTAGGGTATATAGGAGACCCTTAGCAAGAAAGGCTGTCTAACCCACGAGTGTACAGCCTTGTCATACGCAGTAAGCCCCTGTTGGCTTTCTCAAATTGTTGTTGTTGTTGTTTTCTGCCAACAGGGGCTTACTGCGTATGACAAGGCTGTACACTCGTGGGTTAGACAGCCTTTCTTGCTAAGGGTCTCCTATATACCCTAAACATGGCTATACATGTTAGTTCTGAACATTTAGTGGTTAATTGTATATTGAGTTTAAATAGAGAACTTATACAAGCACGTCTTGCATGTGGTTAAACTTCACAAGTGTCACATGCAACATGCAAAGTATGTTTCCGCTATCTAGCGGTAAATATGAGCACTACCTGTACTACTAGCATGCTACCTAGCAGAGGATATGAACACTTACTAGTAATATCCAAAGTGAGCTGAGGTTAGGTTAGGTTAGGTTAGGTTAGGTAAAGTTAGGTTAGCCATTAAAATAAGTTACCAAAATAAGTCGTCAAAAATAATTGTTTTTTTTACCCCTGAGGTCTTGGGCTCCAACTCGACAATGCACAGAATTTAATTAACATCTGAGAGTTGAAAGGTTAGGTTAGGTTAGTGAGCTGAGGTTAAGTCTTTAAATATTCCCTCTCTTTCAACTACTTTCCAACACCAAGAAAAAATCCACTAAATACATTGACACAAATAACTTGTCAAATAAGCCAATACAAAAGCCAATACTAAAGCCAACACAAAAAGCCAACACGAAAAGCCAATACAAAAAGCCAACACGAAAGGCCAATACAAAAAAAGCCAACACGAAAAGCCAACACGAAATGCCAACACGAAAAGCCAACACAAAAAGCCAACACGAAAAGCCAACACAAAAGCCAACACGAAATGCCAACACGAAAAGCCAACACAAAAAGCCAACACGAAAAGCCAACACGAAAAGCCAACATGAAAAGCCAACACAAAAAGCCAACACAAAAAGCCAACACATAAGCCAACACAAAAGCCAACACGAAAAGCCAACACAAAAAGCCAACACAAAAAGCCAACACATAAGCCAACACGAAAAGCCAACATGAAAAGCCAACACAAAAAGCCAACACAAAAAGCCAACACATAAGCCAACACAAAAGCCAACACGAAAAGCCAACACAAAAAGCCAACACATAAGCCAACACGAAAAGCCAACATGAAAAGCCAACACAAAAAGCCAACAAAAAAAGCCAACACATAAGCCAACACAAAAGCCAACACGAAAAGCCAACACAAAAAGCCAACACATAAGCCAATATATAAGCTTATAGTAGGTCACTCCATCAGCAAAACAGTTGTAACCTTTGTAGTGTGAACATCGTACTGACAGGTCAGTTACTACTATGGAACTTATTACAACCAACAAAGGTAGGCTACGTGCACTCTATCAAGGCTACTCCTATAACTATAATCGCCAGAATGTGAATGGAATAATATTCTGGCGATGCTCAAAAGAGAGGTCAACAAAATGTCGAGGCAATCTGAAAAGTAAAAATGGAAAGGTTTTAAGTGTGAGTGTTCATCAATGTAGTGCTCGAAACGAACCACGCTTACTGTTTACAAACAATTATCAAAATGCTAAAAAGCAAGTTCAAGAAAACGATATTGCGGCTAAAGATAATACAGTGTTTGTTCAAAAGGACTTATCATGTCCTCAAAACGTCATGTTAGGACAGTTGTCAACGTCCAAGAAACCTTCAACACTGTCAAAATCAACTCAGACTATAAATAAAGTGGTATTGCAAGAGGATCAAAAAGGACTATATAGTAACAGTGATGATGGTCATGATGATAATGGTGATCATGATGATGATAATGACGATGATGATAATGATCATGATAATGGTAATGCTTTGTTTACACCTAAAAATCCATTTGTTAAATTTGTATACTGGCACAATCCCAATAAGCTCGTCCAGCGGCTACAGTTGTTGCATGCCTCACGTCAATCTGGCCATACTGGTCACGATTGGGAAATCAAAGAAATTGAACAAGAGCTTCGTCGTGCTGAAATTATTGTGTAATGGGTCTACCACTTTGCGACCACTTTCACCCCAACTCTTGTTTCTAATATTTGCTTATTTGCTTTCACTTTTACCTGAACTCTTTGGATCCATATTTGCTCTCACATTAAACTAGTATTCTTATTACCAAGTTGACTTTACTAGAGCTTAGTCTATGCTCGACAGTTGATATGGAAGTATCAGTGACTAGGTATGGTAAGCCTTACGCATACTATAAAGGATATTCATATATTGTGAAACGAACCAATAAAAATGGAACTGTTATTTGGCGTTGTTCAAAGCAACGTTCCAAACATTGTCGTGGTGACCTAAAAAGTAAAAATAGTGAGGTTTTTAAGTGTCAGTGATCATCAATGTAGTGTACCGCATGAAACACAGTTGCCGTCGACAAAAAATCAAGAAAACCATATTGCTACTCAAAATAGTGCATTGTTTAATGATCAACGTTTAACCCCTGTTCTCAAAGTTATTTTTAATCCATCTTCCACGTCGCAAGAGCCATCAACATCACAAACTATGCAAGAGGTAGTGTTGTTGTTGTCGTTTTAAAGAGTGGAACAACTAGGTCATCTGCTGTTGATCTGCAAGGGGATCAAAGTGACTAAATAGTAATAACCATAAGGTTTTTATGTCAATACAACCATTGTGGCTTCCCCACTTTTCGAAAACAACATTAAAGGGACATTGCTATAAAATGATCTACAACAAGCCTTGTGTTTAAAACTATAACAGACTATTGTAATGTGAGAAAAGGCTTGTATTCAGTATGCATTTATTGTCATAATCATGTATACTCTGCAATGTTAAATATACTAACTTTGTATAAAATAAAACAGCATTGTAACATCATTTTGCATTTATTTACAAACTTTATATACATTTTTTTTGGTTTCATCATAATATTTTTAAAGACAACACTAAACACTAAAACATTACTATTCTATGCACATATTTTCTTTCTTTTTCAGTATATTGTCATTACTTATAATTTCCATTATTATTTCACATTATTTATTTATTTAATTAAAACGAACCATGCACCTATTGTTTTTAAAACCTTCATAAATTAAGTGTACAGGTTGCACAGCATTATTGACTTCATCAAAAACACTCTCCGACATATCATTAAACCGTATAGGCAGAAATGTCTCAAAGTTTTCACATACACAAAGTACACGATCACCATATGCTGTTTTCAATTTCCGAATCTTGATAATGCGGAATGGAATATGCATTGGCAATTCGCTGAGCTTCTTTGTCTCTAAGCCACATGATTGTCCCACAGCATTCAAAACATTCATTGTAGTAGTCTATAAACAAAACAAAAGCATATCTATTACACTCTAAAACAGCTTTAATAATATTGTGCAATTAGGGATTTTGCACTATCCATGGCGAATAAATTATACTAGTTATGCAAGAAATGCCCTAACTGTTGCAGATACTACTTTTCTGCATATAGCACAAGTGTTAAGTTCTAATGCACACTTGACACAGGCTATCATGTGTCCACAGGGTAAAAATACAACACCTAGTTCATCTTGATAACAAATTTTACATAATTGTTGGTCACACTTTTGTATCTGTTCGTGAGACAAGTCTTTTCTTTCAGCCTTATGTATTTGCTCCACGTGCTCTAACTCTAAAGGCACTTTTATGTCTTGTGCTGCAATCACTTTTTCTTTACGAATAGTGTTCACAAATTCCTGACCTTTAAGCAACACCATGTATTTACAGTTTGGTAACCAACGAGCGTGTTGCACAAAAGGGTCATCAGTCATTTGCCAATCCTTTAAAGCAAATCCACAATAAAAACATATTGTTTTATCCCCTTCACCAGTATAAAAAAATCCAGCTTCACTTAGCTGTTTGGTAAGGTGTTTTAATATTAATGGCCAAACATTTTTATAAGATTCGAAACGTTTTTCAACAGAGCTGTACTCTGGGTGTGCTAGTGCTTTAGTCTTGCAAACTCCCAATTTTTCAAAAGCACACGCCAATTCAACACTGTCTATGGCATATGGACCACATATATCGACACTACCGTTGGCTGGTAATACATCATTATTATTATTTATTTGTGATTCAGCAACGTAAGTAGCGGCCATAGGCCTTGTGGTTCGGTAAAATGAATGCACGGGTAGGTTACCCACTTGCTTTCCAAGCATGTAAGGACAGTGAGGAGACCATCGCAAATGGTCTCTAAAGGGATCATCCCCTTCTTCCCAGTGTGAAAGTTCAATACGACAAAACACACAGCGCACCACATCTCCTCGGTTCAAGTAAAAAAAACCGGCTTTTGCAAGTTCATGCGTCGACAAAAAGCCTACAGGCCAGGATTCAAATGTTAACCATCGATCATGTTCTGATTTTAAATTTAACCCACGTGGTAAACCAACTTGCTCACTTGTTGTATTTGGTACTAACGCCATGTGTTATAATAAAACGTTTTCTTATTGTAAGTTATTAACATTGCACAGAGTACTTTAAAGCATAATGCATGCTTGTTCACTGTCTGTTCATTACGTTAATGGCACATGACGACACCTAAAAGCAAACAAAATAACCCATCACTCAATCAATCAATCAATCAATCAATCAATACTTGTAAATAAAACGTTAACGTTAATTGGCATTAATATATCAAAACACCATTAAAAATAAACTGTATGTTGGCACAAACAGTAACCCATGTACTTATTTTCTTTTTTATAAAGCTACAGTCATTTACATTCCCCCACCCTCCCTTTAACCAATATATAAACAAAAATGAATGTCATGTCATTTTGTTCACATTATCATGTTCAAACCTGTGGATATTCGTTGAGTCCATAGGGAACCACCCATAAATTAAATTTATTATTTTATTTTTAGAAAATCCAACATGGCCTTGTACTTTTCCCAGTCAACAACAACAACATAGCCATTAATCAAGAAAGCAATCATTGTCCCAGTCATGTACAGGTAATGAATTTTTTTTTGTCTACGAGTTTTCAGTAGTGGTAAAATGGAATAGCATTTTTAAGTTGGACTTACCTGAGTTTTAAACAGTTCACTCTTTGGCAGTGGTTTCGCTTTAGTGCGTTTCTGGTTTTTTTCAGCGACTGCTACGGTGG
This sequence comes from Meconema thalassinum, assembly GCA_946902985.2. Taxonomy (NCBI): domain Eukaryota; kingdom Metazoa; phylum Arthropoda; class Insecta; order Orthoptera; family Tettigoniidae; genus Meconema; species Meconema thalassinum. The sequence goes on along the minus strand of OX336388.2, from coordinate 2,091,388,691 downwards.
TAAGGCTATTCTTTCCAAGTTTCTAAAAATAAATAAAATAAACCGCTATAAATACCTAAATTCAGGTTAATACATACATTTCATAAAATAAAACATAAAACAAAAAAAATGAAACAAGTTAGTTTAAAAAAAATCATCTCACCTTTACTTGCAGTGACTTGTTACTCTTCCCTTCTAGTGGGCTCAAAAGTGCAATAGTTTCTTCTCCCTCTGACATGTAAGGTATGCCGGTTATCTGCAAACAAATAAATAAATAAAATCATTAATTACCTAATCAATAAATAATTGCATGTATTTATATATAAATCAATAAATGTATAAATGAATAAATATATACCTACCTCACAACAAGAATAAGTATTTTCCACCAACACCAAAACTGTTAAACAAGGCCAAGTGTTTCACACAACGCTGTAGCGTGTTCAAAAGTAGTCACATAAGTGCGAGTGGAAATGTCAGCGACGTGTCTTTATATATCACATTGCATGTATAATCTTTTTTTTTTCCCACGCTTTGAACATTCTCTTATCGTGCACGTGGGCAGCTAACGTCTCAGGCGAACACCTGTGCCGGATCAAATTTCACATGAACTTGCATTTTGTCACGTACGAAGCAAAACAGGATGTAACTTGTTAACAGTTATCGCGCACGTGGACAGATAACGTCCCAGGTGAACACCTGCGGTAGATCAAATTTCACATGGACTTGCATTTTGTCACGTACGAAGCGAGACAGGATGTCACTGGTTTAGCGTGCCTGTGGTTTCACACATGTGTGCACGCCTTTCGCACTTCCCTGCCAGCACAATGGTCAGATTATTTCACCTTCAAGCGTCACCTGTTGTCAAGTCAGATCAACGCCTTCCCATAAGCTCAAATGACATTCACCTCCTGCTCCTCGGCAAGTGTGTTTTCTGTACTCACTTCGACCAACATAGAACCAAGTTCTCATCACCGTTTACACGTTAAAGGTAAAAAGTGTGAAAAAACGTACCCTCGCTCTGTCATACACCGACCCGTCGAAATAGCGATTGATCTATTGAACACAGCCACCGTGGTCAGCGACAGGTTCGTTGAAACACACACACACCCAGCCGTATCGTCTCTCTCAACCACCACGCTTTATAAACATTATAAACAGGTAACGGTAATGATTTTTTTTCAACATGTATGGCGTTAGGCCCTTTGTGAATTATTTTTTCGAAAAAAATATCTACCACATTTGAAAGGGGGCGTTAGCCCGAGTGCTAGGACACCTCGTACACGTCTCTAGCGTTATTGGTTCGTGACATATCGGCAAAAATTATAAAAAAACACGTGTTTACCCCAAAATCGCGTTTCCCAATTTTTTTAAAATTACAACGAGTGGTCCATAGCAAAGAGGACGTCTTCCCGAATCCGTGGACCCATCGTACATGCCTCTAGCGTTATTGCTTCGTGAAATATCGGCAAAATCACAAAAAACATGTGTTTACCCCAAAATCGAGTTTCCAATTTTATTAAAAATTATAACGAGTGGTCCATAAGAGAAAGGACGTTACCCCGAGTCCTTGGACCTGTCGAACACGCCTCTAGCGTTATTGGTTCGTGAGATATAGCAAAAAGTCTAAAATCACGTTTTTACCCCAAAAAGACTGTGTTTCCAGATTTTCACATTTTCGACACCGACATTCCCGTAAAGAGCACGACGAGACGAAAAAAACGAATCCAAGCACGCCCTCCTAGCATGGCTCGTTCCATTCCAAGGTCGCAGGGGCTCACCACTTGCTTTTGTAAGCAGCTCCCCCACCATCCCACTACTGCAGGTTTTCATTCTAGAGACTTGAAATTTATTTTGGGGGTAGAGGGGGTAGGGACCATTGATTTACGTTAAACAATTTTTTTTGTAGAGTTCCTAGTTTCCAAAATATAGGATTTTCAAAATTCGAGTGTTTTCAAAAAAATATAAAAAATAAAAATTTTTTATTACAAAAAATAAAGGTCATAAAGACTGTTCGTTTGAGCCATGGCACAACGTTCTATCCTGTTTGGTTTTCAAACTATCGCCTATTTTCGAAAACAAAAATTTTCAAAAAAATTTTGAAAAATATAATGAGTGGTCCATAGCAAAGAGGACGTCAGCCCGAGTCCAACAATACCTCATTTGTCAAAATCGGACCATGCGTTCAAGAGATATTTAACATGGCTGAGGCTTAGTAGTGGTAATAACGGGGTTTTAAAGTGGGGCAGAAACCGCCTTACTCCACTACTACTCCCTATCCCTACTTTCTTATATTATTATTATTATTATTATTAATATTATTCTTTTAATTATTATCATTATTATGGCGTACAACGAAGAGACAAAGCTCATTTTCAAACCCTTGGGGTCAGAAACAAAACTCGGTGCCCCTCAAGAGCCGTAAGGGTCCCCGAAAACTATATTTTATGGCTCTAAACCCAACAGTTTCTTAGATATTCCCAGAAAAATAATTTCATTTAATAAACTAAAGAAGGATTGCAAGCCACTAACCATGACGACAGTATCTCAAGAGGTGGCGAGTAATTTGAAACAAGGTAAAGTATTATAAAGCAAGATATGTATTATGCAGATAATTTTCTAACATGTTAAGAGTCTTTGGCTTCAAGCGAAGCGAGAAGCCTCCAGCCTTTCTAGCATTTTTCCGCACTTTTCAGCATTTGTAGCATTTAAAATGATACCAAGTCTAGTCTTTCAGACTGACTGTCACTTTTTTTAAATGGGAGCCAACAATTTTCATTGTGTTTCCTTAATCCTGATACAAAACTAAACAGCATTTCGTACACCAATTTTTAAGTACCCGTACATGGTTCTGTCGCTGGTGTAAACAATGCAACATTGATGACAGGTAGGTACACAGCGTAATACCAGTTATATCATACGCAATATTGATGACAAATATTTTTGAAATAAAAAATTAAATATTTTCATGTTCTTTATCATATAGTAATCCGTTCCCTAGCTTTTAATGACATCTTTAATTATATTGTGTTCGCGGTAAAGACAATCATTCACATTTTATAATGAGCTATAGCGCACCTTTCTAACATTACAAGTTCGTGAAACATCAGGGTAAACAAAAGTCCATGACCTAGCAGTTTTCGGATAATTCAATAAATGCATTGCGCCATAGGAAAGGGGGTTTCGCACCGCGCAAAACGACACTTCACATAGCCATCTACCATTATTGGTTCGCGGTCTCTCAAGGGAAACAAAATTTGTTTTGGGATATTTGAGTCAATGAGCGTTCCATAGGAAAGATAAGAAAAAATACACTTAAAACGAACCATTGCATGACCCTCTCCGATCAATGGTTCGTGAGATATCGATCGATATATTGAGCACAGCCATCGCGGCACTATTAAAGTAAAATTTAAAAAGTAAATAAAAGTTTCGTTAGGCCCTTTGTCAACATTTTGGAAAATGGTAAATTCAAAGCCAGAGCGTCACCCCGAGTCCTACGACACCTCATTTGTCAAAATCCGACCATAGGTTCGCGAGATATCACAAAAACCCTAAAAATCATGTTTTACCCAAAACATCCATTTCCAACATTCTCAAATATTCAACGTATTAAAAATATAAGGTCGCCATGAGATAGACCAGAAAAAATATCCTTAAAACGACTACTCACTTGACACTTTAGCTCCATTCCTTCATAACATAACCATTTTCCAACATAGGCGTCCGTATTCAAGCACACAGGCGATTATAAGTAGGACCTGTATGCTGTACGATACTTCACCTCTGATCATAAAATTATTCA